>OV815960.1:5000-5005000 GCA_929112965.1 Mythimna albipuncta
AAAATTAAGGAAAACCTCATACCACGTGGCCACGTGCAACCAGTTCCGGTCCAGTGCGGCTGACATCACCAAGCGGCTTCAAGGCGAGACGTTGTGTGCATCATTCTGGCGTTTCAAGCATCAAAAAAGGTTAGGTGGTTGCGTAGATATAAAGATTCAAAATTTTGCAAGATTTTTAAAAAATCGTAATTAATTATTTGTCGCGATAACCCCCCTTTTTTAGTTAATCAATAGAAGACCTTTAGTATGAAGTACACTTTCGCAAAATTTTAGATTTTTATCTTTTATGATTTTGGAGTTATGATTTTTTAAAAATTAAGGGTTGACAAGAGGGGTATCAATTAAGGGTGATATATTTCCGCAACCACTCCCTAAAAATAGTTGTAGCTCAGAACCATCTTAAATTGTAATATTTATATGAAATTTGTTTGTCATTTTTGTATAGGCACTTGATTAGTGCAAGTAAAAGGGGTTTTTTGTCCTGAAAAAATCGGAGGTAAGTTTTTTAGGGTTAGTCTTTCAAGATCTGGACTGGGCTCTTCAAGCCCAATCCAAAGAGCCCAAACTCGGCTAGTTTTGGCCAAACAGGGTCAAATTTATTGCAACAGCCGCCATTTTGGCCGCCATCTTGAGAAACTTACATTCGATGTAACTCCGGACACGGTGGTCGTAGAAATCTGCCGTTTCGACAGCTGTAATTAAGAAGACAACATAAGTCCTATTCACGTGGTTTTCAGTGTTTTGGCGCTGAAAGAATTCAGGATCCTGAAAATCACTTTGCGCGCTAGAGGAGATTCAGACAAGTCAAATAAGCCCAAACACGGACGTTTTGCGGCCACTGAAGGGGAAGTTAGCGTGGGTTTGAAGCAGACTTTGACAGTACGTGAACTGTCAGACGATACTCTGGACCTGCATAGCTCTTGAACCGGAGGTCGCAGAACTTTCGGATTTTCTTGGAGGGCGTTAGGCAAACCTCCTCTTTCCTGAATAGCATCTTTTCAGGATCTTTTGAGATCTGAAATTTTCAGCCTGAAAACTGTACAGGACGATAGATAGCGTCAGGGCCAGTCAGGGGAGCCCACACACGGTGGAGTTTGGACAGAGGATCCCGAAGAAAATTGCTGGTGACCAAATTGCGGTTGCCATCTCGACTGGTGACCTTTATTTCAATTTGCTTTATCTCGGGATCCGTTAGGGCCAGGGCGGCCGTGCTTGGGTTCATCTGAAAGGGCTCAGGGAGACCAATTTTTTGGTATATACAAATCGACTCTACATAGAGTTGGAAATTTATTTTTTATTTTATTTTTTAAACTATTCAGGGTGTGAGAGCTCTGAGGGTTTCTCAACACCGGTTTTGTTTGGAAAATTAGTTTGTAAAACAAATGACAGAGCAAGACTCTTTTAAACCACAATTTTTTATTTTATTTTTTAATACGACACATGAGAATTGAACAGGACTATATAATTTGTCTAATAAGCGTATTGAACTCACTGACATTGCTCTCAATAGTTGAGTTGTACTAATAAACTAAAGTTAATTTGACAGTAAAAGTGGTATTTAACACTTGACGGATAATCAATCAACTAAATTGACTGCTTGCCTAATTACTTCTACAGTTGACTGATCCCCTCTTTACAGGGATCCTGTATCAAAAATCGTTGACCAACCTCTAGGTAAATTTTTGGTTTCTTCCACGATGTTCGGTATTAGGACTCCGGTTGTGAAAAAGAATAAGGATGGAGAGGAGATACCGGATATGGGAAGGTCCCACGCTCAGGAGGAACCGTCCGTGAGACGCAGCATCGGGGAATGGGA
The DNA here is from genome assembly GCA_929112965.1 of Mythimna albipuncta. Lineage (NCBI taxonomy): Eukaryota > Metazoa > Arthropoda > Insecta > Lepidoptera > Noctuidae > Mythimna > Mythimna albipuncta. Next base: position 6,817 of record OV815960.1, read on the forward strand.
GCTTGACAGACCTAGGGCGGCACAGTTTCTCAAAACACCGACCCCTCCAAAAAAGCCTTCTATTACTTCCCCGCCCAAACTTAGGCCCAAGGCGGTGCTTTCGCAAGAGGTGAAGACAAATTCGCAGAAATCGACACAAGAAACCGGATCTACCTCACCGGCTGATTCGCAACCGTGCCGTTATCAAAACAGAACATCAGAGGCAAAGGCATGCCTTACAAAGGCCAAAATTCAGCTGGTGAGTTCTCGTAACCTTAAGAAGGAGATAAAGGATGAGATTACTAAGGCGGTGGAGAGACTGTACCAACTGGTCAAAGAATCTGAACTGGAAAAAACAACTGAAGAGAGTGAGAAATCAAAAGAGCCACGAGGTGTAGGGGAGACAGAGAATGAACTAGAAACAGAGACAGCCAGGATAAAAAGAGAACTTATTGATAAGTTAACAGACCACAGCAATCAGATAGAAAAGAATAGGATAGAAATGGAACGCTTGAGAGAAGTAATTGAAAGGAAACAGACAGAAACAGAGGCACACGTGACCTACGCAAGTGTAGCAGCTTGTCCATCAAAGAGGCTTGTCCCGGAACATACGGCTATGCACTCGGTAGTAATCACGTCTGCCGATAAAACTGACACAGGTGACCAAGTTATGGAAAAGATCAGGAAAGCAGTGAACGCGAAGAATGAGGGTTTTCAAATTGATAAAATACGAAAGGCAAGAGATCATAAAATAATCCTCGGGTGCAAGACAAAGACCGAAGTTGACAGAGTTAAAAATAAAATTTGCAGAGATGGAGCGAACCTTAGAGTAGAGGAGATTAAAAATAAGGACCCTCTAATTATAATAAGGAATGTCAACACATACAACACCGAAGATGACATTTTAAAGGCGCTCCGCATTCAAAATAAAAATCTGTTGAAAAGTGTGAAAGAGGAAGATTACAGAGCGGTAATCAGGTATAAAAAGAAGGCAAGAAATCCACATCAACATCACGTGGTGCTTAGCGTTTCTCCACAGGTCTGGGGCGTTCTGACGGCGGCAACTTGTGTCCATATCGATATACAGAGGTTGAGGGCAGAAGATCAGTCTCCGTTAGTCCAATGCTCAAGATGTCTGGGCTATGGACACAGCAAGAAAACCTGCAACGAAGAGGAGGACAGATGTGCCCACTGTGGAGGCCCGCATCTGCGGACAGAGTGTGCCGATTACCTAGCAGCGGACACACCAACATGCAGAAACTGTCAGAAAGCCAAAATGGACCAAGCAGAACATAACGCTTTCAGCCCTGATTGCCCTGTCCGGAGAAAGTGGGAAATCCTGGCAAGGTCCACTATAGCCTATTGCTGAAGTTGATACGGGCAACAATGATAACAGTGCAACAATGGAACCAGAAAGATACCAGTATCGCGCAATACAGGCCAACCTGCAGAGGTGCAAACAAGCAACTGACGAGTTAATGATGGAAGGGGTGAAGAGGAAGGTTGCGTTTGCATTGCTGCAGGAACCGTATACTGGGGCCAGCAGAAGAATGAAGTCCTACCAAGGTGTTCGGATACTGCAATTTGAAGGAAATACGGATAAAACCATTAAATCCGCCATTGTGGTATTCGACGATAACATCGATGTAACCCAGTGCCCGATGCTGACAACAGAAAACATCACAGTGGCGCGATTGAGAACAGAGGCCTGGGAAATTATAGTCGTCTCAATATACTTGGAAGGGGACGGACAAATAGAATTGGACATAGCAAACATCCAAAAAACGATCAGAGAAACCGGAAATAAGCGCGCAATATTGGGTGGGGACGTGAACTCCTGGAACATATGGTGGGGGAGTAGGGAAACGAATAGGAGAGGGGAAGAGCTAGCAGGAGCACTGGACGAATTGGGACTTCACATTCTAAACCGGGGATCCCAGCCTACATACGACTACCATAGAGGAGGCAGGAGATACACAAGCTGCGTAGACATCACGGTATGTACAGAAGATATGCTTGGAAAAATTGCAAACTGGAGGCTAGACGGAAACTTAACAGTGTCGGATCACAAAGCGATTCTGTTCGAGGTCAACCTGGAAAGATCTAAAGGAGTAGACATAAAAAGAACCACCAGGAAGTATAACACGAGAAAGGCAAACTGGTCAGAATTTAGGAAATACGTAATACAAACCTGGCAAAGAAGTAATCTAAATCTAGAAGAAATAGCAAAAATAGAGACAGCGGAAGAACTAGAAAGTAAAATAGCAAAGTATACCAAAACCATAGAAGAAGCATGTGAACAATATATACCAAAAATCAAACAAAAGCAGAGACCAGTATTGCCTTGGTGGACAGAAGAACTGACAAAAAAGAAGAAAGAGCTCAAAACACTGAAAAGACGTATTTCAAATGCTGCACAAATTCGCAGAGACATGGTAGTACAAGCATATCTTCAAGCAAAGAAAGAGTACCTGCAGCTGTCGGAGAAGGCCAGAACAACGGGCTGGAAAGAGTTCTGTGGAAAACAAGATAAGGAAAGTATGTGGGACGGAATATATAGGGTGATAGGACGCACAACAATCAGGCAGGAAGACATTCCCCTTGTCTGCAATGGCAGGGTCATGGAAGGCGAAGAATCAGCCAGGGCGTTATCAGAGACTTTTTACCCCGAGGATGAAGTTCAGGCAGACAGTGTGGCCCATAAACTGGTGAGGGAAAAAGCAAGAAAAGTGAATGAGGCCGAAGAAGGTGAGTCATCTGACCCCCCATTCACCGTGGAAGAACTCAAGTGGGCTACAGACAGCTTCAACCCCAAGAAAGCTCCAGGACTGGACGGGCTTACGGCGGATATCTGCAGAGCAGCCATCGGCTGGGACCCAGAGCTGTTCCTGGCACTGCTAAATAAGTGCCTTAGTCTTTCGCTCTTCCCCGCAGCATGGAAAGAAGCAGTGGTAGTGGTTCTGCGCAAACCCGGGAAAGACGATTATACCAAACCCAAATCTTACAGGCCTATTGGGCTGTTGCCGGTATTAGGAAAGATTTGGGAAAAGATGTTAATACGGCGAGTCAGGTGGCATACCACTGAACATATGAGCGCTAGGCAGTACGGCTTCACACCGCAGCGCAGCACCGAGGACTCCCTCTATGACCTAATGAAACATATCCGAACACAACTTAAAAAACGTAAGATAATAGTAGTCATATCATTGGACATAGAGGGAGCCTTCGATGGTGCCTGGTGGCCCGCCATTAGATGTAGACTAGCAGAAACCAAGTGCCCTAAAAATATCCGTAGAGTTTTGGATAGCTACTTGTCTAACCGGAAAGTTCGAGTTAGATATGCGGGAGCAGAATTCAGTAAGACCACCACTAAAGGATGTGTCCAGGGCTCCATTGGAGGACCCACATTTTGGAACATGGTGCTGGACCCGCTCTTTAAGGAACTGGAAGAGAGAGGTGAATACTGCCAAGCTTTTGCTGATGATGTTGTGCTGGTTTTCTCCGGCGAGACTGCACTTGAGGTTCAGAGACAGGCTAATGCGACCCTTAGCCGTGTCCGAGAGTGGGGTGAAGTGAATAAGCTTAAATTTGCGCCTCAAAAAACAAAGGCAATGGTAATTACAAATAGGCTTAAGTACGACACACCACTCTTGAGCATGGGTGGGGTCGACTTAGCCTTGTCAAAGGAAATTAAAATACTTGGACTGACCATAGATAATAAGCTCACGTTTAATACGCATGTGGTAAACGTTTGCCGTAAAGCTATAAACGTCTACAAGCAACTGGCGAAGGCAGCCAAGGTAGAGTGGGGGATCTCGCCGGGGATAATCAGAACAATATACGTCGCAGTGGTGGAACCTATAATAATGTATGCAGCAAGTGCCTGGGCCCCAGCGGCGGAGAAAATAGGGACGAGGAAGCACTTGAATGAAGTTCAACGCGGGTTTGTACAAAAGATGACCAAGTCGTATAGGACTACCTCACTAAACGCGGCATTACTGCTCTCAGGGATGCTTCCATTAGATCTTAGGATCAGAGAAGCAGCCTCGCTTTATGAAATAAAGAAAGGACATTCTCTGAGAATAGTTGGCGACAGGAGAGTAGAGAAGCCGATACCTTATACATGCACACCACATCCAGCAGCCCATAAGGCCATTGAGTTTAAATTGGTGGTGGACGATGCAGAGTTGGCCCAGCAGGAGGAAGCTGACTTTAAAATTTACACTGATGGTAGCAAAATCGACGGTAAAGTCGGTGCGGCAATATCCTTATGGGATGGTGCCGCAGAGATCAAGAATAAAAAACTCAAGCTGGAACAATTCTGCACCGTTTACCAAGCGGAGCTACTGGCGCTGGCGAAGGCTACCGAAATGGTAAAGGGAAGATCCGGTAGAAGCTTCAATGTATACAGTGACTCTAGGTCAGCTCTTGAGGCAATAACACGCGGTATTTCCCTCCATCCCCTCGTTTTCGCAATAAGGCAAAATATCCTGAAAATATCAGAACAGGACAAAATAATTAGATTATTTTGGATTAAGGCACACGCGGGGCTGGCAGGAAATGAAAGAGCTGACGAACTAGCGAAAGAAGCGGCTGTTGGATTGAAGACCAAACCGGATTATGATAGATGCCCGGTATCCTTCATCAAGCGACAGATCCGTGAGGATACGCTGGGGGAATGGCAGCTTAGGTACACGACAGGAACCACTGCATCAACTACGAAAATGTTTTTTCCCGATGCCTTGAAGGCCTACAAATCAATTAAAAAATTGCCACTTAATTCGCTTTTGACACAAGTGTTAACGGGGCACGGCGGATTCTCCGAGTACTTGAATAGATTCAAGCGTAAGGAGAGTCCAGCGTGCCCCTGTGACACAGGTAAAAATGAAAACGTAGAGCATCTGTTAGTAGAGTGCCCAATTTACGCAAATGTAAGGCTTAACCTGGAAATGAAAATAAATATAAACCTGAAAAGAGAAAATTTGGCAGAAATTATAGCAAACAAAAATGTAAGATGCGATTTTATAGAGTTTTGTGAAGGAATTGCCAAAAAAGTAATTGCACGAAATAAATCGTAGCATGTATTGGTGTAACTAATTATATTGTGTACTATATAAGAATAGTTAACCGCATATGAAGCAGAAAAAAAAAAAAAAAAAAAAAAAAAAAAAAAAAAAAAAAAAAAAAAAAAAAAAAAAAAAAAAAAAAAAAAAAATGCAATATGGCAAAAGTACTTATTAATGTAATAAGCAATAAGAATAACAGTAACATAAAAAGAAGTTAATAAAAATGTAGACATAGTTAAGCGAAACAATGTAAATGTAAATTAGTATGTACAGATAGTTAGAATTTAAAAGTAATCTAAAATGTAGAGATAGATTAAGGTTAGGGCCCTTCCATGGAATTGCAAGAACTGAAATGAGTTAGAGCATAAGCATTGGTCTCCCCATGCCAGTGGTAAGATGGCAAGAGCAGGAGTGGTTTTTAGCCGGTAAGAGTCCGGCACTGCCGCGACTGTCCTATTCGTGGGACAGTCGCGGCGTCCATGAGGATTTTCCACCCTGCTGCTAACAAAAAAAAAAAAAAAAAAAAAAAAAAAAAACCTAACCTAACCTAACCTAACCTAACCTAACCTAACCTAACCTAACCTAACCTAACCTAACCTAACCTAACCTAACCTAACCTAACCTAACCTAACCTAACCTAACCTAACCTAACCTAACCTAACCTAACCTAACCTAACCTAACCTAACCTAACCTAACCTAACCTAACCTAACCTAACCTAACCTAACCTAACCTAACCTAACCTAACCTAACCTAACCTAACCTAACCTAACCTAACCTAACCTAACCTAACCTAACCTAACCTAACCTAACCTAACCTAACCTAACCTAACCTAACCTAACCTAACCTAACCTAACCTAACCTAACCTAACCTAACCTAACCTAACCTAACCTAACCTAACCTAACCTAACCTAACCTAACCAGTCTGAGTCCAACCGCGCTCGAGAACGCCACGTTTTTGTGAAGCTCCGCTTTCAAAAAATCATTTTGTCGGTATTTTCTTACGCTACAACGTTGTGTAATACATCAAAAGTTGCGGAATAGTGTAGTGCATATGATCATAGAAAAGTTTTTGTGTTGGAAAACTTGCAGTGAAAAACAATCTAGAGGAAACCAGTTAAGTCGTGTTTTCAGAAAACTTTAAATCTGAATATCTCCGAAACTACATCGACAGCCTACTAGTTTTTTGATTTGGGTTTGTAGGCTTCACTCTTAGAAATCAACTGACACATCGCGGGCAGAAATCCGTCTACGCACCGCTGAGAAAACGGGAAGAATGTGAATCTCTAACCTAAAAATTTTGACACGTGTTCTTCGGATCCGATATTGGACAGACCTGAATTTTTGTACACTCAAGAAGAGTCTTCAGACAAGCTTAACAGCGTTTGCAGAAAAATTTTAGCACCCCCTGAACCGAAGATATGCAAGTACGAACATCTGAACTTTGAGCTCTTGTCCTGAAAATTCTTCAGGCAGGACCCCTTCTTTTTCCGGCTGATCCTGCTGCGCGCTCACTTGATGAAGACATCTAGTATAAGATAAGATTTTTTACACCCCTATATTTGGAAAAAACTCGTATTTTACGATTTTTTCAGTTTTTTCAAAATTCTAGTTTGTAAATTTCACCGAATTAATTATTTTCTTTTCGTAATATATAGCTTAGTAATTTAGACGTTTTTAACAGTTTTTTCCAAATTTTTATATATTACCGTTATAAAGATATTTCATTTTTAGTCGTTTTTGCAAATAATTCATTAATTAATAGAAATAATTTAAATTTAAGTTCAGTTTTGTGTTCAGAGCATGTATTTGGCTTAGATTGAGCCCAAAGACGTGCCCAATAGCTTTGGAATTGACAGAAATTGACTTTTCAGCCATTTTGTTTTTAGATGGTTGTCACATAAAAATCCCAATATCTTCGAAGCTATTGGACTCAGAAACCGCGAATTTTCACTGTTGTCAACGGGATATAAGTGCGGATATTTTCTGCATATTTTCAGTCGTTTTCAGGACCTGAAAATTTTCAGCCCTGAAACTATTCTTGACGGATAGAGGAAGTGGAGCCAAGCACAGCACTTCAAACCGCGCTTCTCTGTGGCAAACGGTTGCGGAGTTATAGCCACCCAAAGTCTGGTTTTGACATTTATCCCCACTCTTTGGGAAACTTTGGCCTGGCATTGCTCCGGATCCGGAAGTCGCAGAGACTTGCCGTTTTCACAGTGGTGTTTGTGGGGACAACTTCTGTCCGATTCACTGGGTTTTAGGTGTCTTGGAGCTTAAAATTTTCAGGAGCCTGAAAAGCAGTTTACGCGTCGCAGCGGGACGAGCCAAGCAGAACAAGTCCAAGCTCGGGTACTCTGCGATCGCTGGGAAGGAAGTTATACCGGGTGGAAGATCGACTTTGACAGTTCTAGAACTGTCAAACCGATTTTCCGGCTCGGATAACTCCCGAGTCGGGGGTCGTAGAGGGCTCGGGTTTTCTTTGGGGATATCGGCTAGCTCCTCCCTACCCGATAGGACTGCTTTCAGCGGTTTTCAGGACCCAAGATCTTTCAGGCCTGAAACCTGCTCCGCGGAGTAGATCTCTCCGGGCCGGTTCGGGAGAGCCCAGGCACGGTGACATTTGGCCGAACGGCTCCGGAGATAACCACCAGTAACCAAATTCCGGCCGCCATCTTGGATTAGCAACCGGAATTTCAAACTGCTTTGTCTCCGGAACCCTTTGGGATAGGGTGGCCGTGTTTGGGTTCATCTGAAGGGGCTCGGAAAGGGCTCTCTTCCTAACGGTAGAGTTTGGCTCTACATAGAGCCAAAAAATTTTGTCCTCTTTTTTGTGCTCCTTTTATGAAAAGCAGCCCGTGACACACGCGGAGCCCGACCAAACGCGTGTCCGCAGCAGAGAGGGACATATATAAATTAATTAAGCTAGATTTTAAAATTGTGACTTAGTAATCCGTGTAAGAGGTCAGCGTACTTTACTGATCACGGCTCTCTACTATACCAGACGGTATCTCCTTTGTATAGGGATAGCAATTATAGTTGCGACTGCTCACCATCCTCTCTTTACAAGGATAGTGAGGTGTTTTTTTTTTTATTGTGTTTACTTTATTATTCCGGTTTTGACTTTGGCCATCCCCCATATACAGGGATAGGGAAAAGAAGCCTAGAAATAGGACACTCACAGTTTTAGTATAGGATAATTTACCTCGCGACAAGACATCATGATACTCGCACATACACCCCGTAAACAAATCACCCCAGAGACTTGCTCCTCGGCTGACAAAGAGAAGGCAGGACCTTCTTCTAAGACTACACCCACCCCAAGTGTTCGTAAGAGCATAGGGGAGTGGGAAAACAGTAAAACGAAGGACCCAAGGGCAGCTGCATCGACTACCTTCACTGTATCGCCCAAAAAGCCAGCGCAAATCCCGTCAACTCTCCCAAGAGGAGCGCTAAAGGTCACGCTACCCCAAGAGGCTAAGGAAAATAAACGACGCAGCTCAACGGAAACCGCGAGTGTGTCGCAAAAGTCTGTTGTATCAACCGACCGGGTGACTGAAGCACGAAACTGCCTGTTGCGTGCAAAGTCACACCTTAGCGAATCACGCAACTTGAGGGCGGACTTAAAGGCAGGAATCACTCAGTCGGTGGAAAGATTGTATCAGCTCATAAAAGAAGAAGTGGCAGCTGCGGTACTATCAAGGGGGGAAGGAATTGTGGCGAGAGAGGTCGATAAGGAAACAGCTCTGCCGGAGACCTCTCCAGGGATTGACTCGCTGCTCGATTCACTAGCGGAGCATAGCGCGTTGGTGAAAGTGAGTAGCGAGAAAATGGAGAGGCTCCAGGAGGTGATAGAGAGGCAGAGGGACATGCTAGAAAGGACGACCACTTATGCAAGTGTAGTAGCAGGTCCGCCGAAAAGGCAGATATTAAGGACCGCGCTGCATTCTATGGTGGTAACGTCAAAAGAAGAGGAAGACACTGGTGAGGAAATAATAAAGAAAATAAGACAGGCTGTAAGGGCAAAGGAGGGGGGGGTAGAAGTGGAGAGTTTAAGGAAAGCTAAGGACAGAAAAATTATTATGGGCTGCAGGTCGGAAGAGGAACGGAAAAAGGTGCGCGAGAGAATCGAGAACGCAGGCAACCATCTCGTCGTGGAAGAGATGAAAAACAAGGACCCGCTTCTGATCCTGAGGGACGTACTAGCTGTCCACAGTGACGAAGACGTCCTGAAGGCTCTCAGAAACCAGAACCGGGAGGTTTTTCATGGCATCAACGACGAGGAGAACAGAATGGGTGTAAAATTCCGTAAGAAAGTGCGAAATCCCCATAGCTGCCATTTCATCTTGAGCGTTTCGCCTACTATTTGGAGAAGGGCGATTGAGGCGGGAAAACTACGGGTTGATCTTCAAAGGGTGCGAGTGGAAGACCAAACACCACTGGTGCAGTGCACCCGATGCCTGGGCTATGGGCATGGCAAGCGCTTCTGCAAAGATTCTGCTGACCTCTGCAGCCACTGCGGTGGCCCACATCTCAGATCAGAGTGTCCCGAAAACCAGTTAGGCGAAGCACCTGTATGCGTTAACTGCACTCGGGCAAAATTTGAGAACAACGAACACAATGCTTTCAGTAGCGAATGCCCAGTACGCAAAAAGTGGGACGCATTGGCTAGAGCGTCTATAGCATATTGCTAAGGTGGTACACCCCAGTACCAAATAATCCAAGCCAACCTCCAACGAAGCCGGCTAGCTACGAACGAGTTGTTAATCGAGGCCGACAAGCGTAAAGTCAGCGTAGCACTGCTCCAGGAGCCTTATGTGGGTGCAGTGAGAAGAATGAAGGGCCAGCGGGGCGTTAGGGTATTCCAGAACTCTGAAGTAGGAGAAGGGACAGTAAAAGCGGCAATAGCCATCTTCAACCAAGACCTAGACGTCATACAATACCCGCAACTCACCACAAACAATATCGTTGTGGTGGGAATCCGAACCAGAGCCTGGACGATCACGCTGGTTTCCTATTACTTTGAGCCGGACCAACCCATAGAGCCATACTTGGAACAGCTTAGGCGGGCAAAACGTGAAACAGGATCCGTGAGGTTGGTTATAGGAGGAGATGCAAATGCAAAAAGCACCTGGTGGGGTAGTACGAACGAAGACGCGAGGGGTGAGCAACTGTGTGGAACTTTGGAGGAACTCGGTCTGCACATCCTGAACGTTGGGAATATTCCAACTTTCGATACTGTGAGAGGTGGACAAAGGTACAGCAGCCATATAGATGTAACGGCCTGTTCGGAGGATATGCTGAACCTGGTCGACGGCTGGCATGTAGAGGAGGGTCTCACGAGCTCGGACCATAACGGTATTATTTTTGGCATAAAATTAATAAAATCAAAAGGAATTAACATTAATAGAACTACTAGAATTTATAACACAAAGAAGGCAAATTGGGGACAATTTCGTGAGAAAATGTCTCAAATTATGCAGGACAAAGATTTAACAATAACAGAACTCAATAATATAAACAATCAGGATACATTAGAAAACATGATCAAAATTTACATAGAAGCTATAACAGAATCTTGCAGATCTACAATACCAAATAAAAATAAAACAGAAACACTTACCTTGCCGTGGTGGACCGAAGAGCTCGCTGAGATGAAGAGGCTGGTCGCGACCAGGAGACGCAGAATCAGGAACGCAGCGCCCATCCGTAGAGCACACGTCGTTAGCTTGTACCTGGAAGAAAAGGAAAAGTACCGATTAGCTGAAATGAAAGCTCAGACTCAGAGCTGGATGGAGTTCTGCAAGAAACAGGACAGAGAGGGCGTCTGGGAGGGTATTTACAGGGTCATAGGCAGAACCGCAAAAAGAGAGGAAGACCTGCCCCTCCAAATGAATGGTTTAACCCTGGATGCCAAGGGTTCGGTAAATCTGTTGGCGGATACTTTCTATCCAGAGGACAGAAAGGAGGACGACAATGCGGACCAGCGAGAAACTCGACATCTGGCCGAGATAGTAAACGAGTGGAGTCATGATGAAAAGCATGACCCACCGTTTACCCAAAGCGAGTTACGCACGGCCGTAGTGTCGTTCAACCCGAAGAAGGCTCCCGGGGCCGACGGCTTCACAGCCGATATCTGCGCTGAGGCCATAGCATGTGACCCTGATTACTTCCTGGTACTGCTTAATAAGTGTCTAGAGCTCCACTATTTTCCAAAAATCTGGAAAGAGGCGACGGTAGTGGTGCTCAGGAAGCCGGGCAGGGATTCGTACGCCGTACCCAAGTCGTATAGGCCGATTGGGCTTTTGCCTGTCCTGGGGAAGGTGTACGAGAAGATGCTGGTTGCTCGTCTCAAATTCCATTTGCTACCAAGGATTAGTACTCGCCAATACGGCTTTATGCCCCAAAAAGGCACTGAAGATGCCCTTTACAATCTCGTCCAGCACATTCAAGCAAAACTGGCGCACAAAAAGATTGTGACTCTTGTGTCGCTGGATATTGAGGGAGCGTTTGACAGCGCGTGGTGGCCCGCAATCAAAGTACGATTGGCTGAGGAAAAGTGCCCTGTAAATTTGAGACGAGTAATCAGCAGCTACCTGAGTGACAGGGTTGTCAACGTCAGATACTCCGGTGAGGAGAGCAGAAGGCGAACGAGCCAAGGGTGTGTCCAGGGTTCGGTGAGCGGGCCGATCTTCTGGAACTTGGTGCTGGACCCACTTCTCAAAGAGTTAGAAGACAGAGGATATTACTGCCAGGCTTTCGCTGATGACGTGGTCCTGGTGTTTGACGGTGAAACAGCTCTGGAGATCGAGGGGAGCGCCAATGCCGCTCTAGAACATGTTCGAGCGTGGGGTGTTAAAAACCGGCTGAAATTCGCACCGCACAAAACTTGTGCGATGGTACTAACGCGAAAGCTAAAGTATGACACGCCGCGCTTGAGCATGGGAGGGGTCGGTATTGGGGTATCCCAAGATGTCAAGATACTGGGCCTGACGATTGACGCTAAGATGACCTTCAACAAGCATATAGGTATTGTCTGTAAGAAGGCGATAGCCATCTACAAACAGCTTGCACGCGCAGCCCGTGTCAGCTGGGGCTTGCATCCGGAGGTCATCAAAGCTATCTACACCACAGTAGTAGAGCCAATCATACTGTACGCCGCGAGTGCTTGGGCACCTGCCGCAAATAAGTTGGGGATCAAGAAACAGCTCAACGTGGTTCAGCGAGGGTTTGCTCAGAAATTGTGCAGGGCCTACCGTACTGTCTCTCTGAACTCAGCACTGGTGCTGGCTGGGATACTCCCGCTCGACCTTCGTATACGAGAAGTGGCGAGACTTTACGAAGCCAAGAGAGGGGTGTCCCAGCCCGAATTGGGGGACATGGAGATCGAGCGGATGGCTCCAGCGCTTGGGGCCTTGCACCCCGCTGAGCAGACCAGAATAGAGTTTAGCAGCCTGGTGGATGAGGAACAGTACAAGAACCACAGCAATGTTGCTGTGCGTATCTTCACTGACGGCAGCAAGATTGAGGGAAAAGTCGGAGCGGCGCTATCCTTGTGGAATGGCGCCGCCGAAACAAAAGCCCTCAAACTTGCTTTGCCGTCCTACTGTACCGTCTACCAGGCTGAACTATTGGCCTTACAGAGAGCGGCTGGGGAAACCTTAAAGCTCAGGGAGAACACGATCGGTATCTTCAGTGACTCCATGGCGGCGCTTCAGTCCGTGGCTAATCCTTGTTGCCCCCATCCCTTGGCTGTGGAAACAAGAGACACTATAAGACGTTGTAAACTCCAAAACAAATGTGTCTCTTTGTTTTGGATAAAGGCCCACGCTGGATTGGAGGGCAACGAAAGGGCTGACCAGCTCGCGAAAGAGGCCGCATTGAGGTCGAAGAAGAGGCCGGATTACAACCTGTGCCCCATTTCATTCGTCAAGCGGTGCATCCGGTTACAGACGCTTGACGAATGGAATGAACGATACAAAACGGGCAATACAGCCGCAGGTACAAAGATATTTCTCCCTGACGCGGTCGAGGCGTACAGTGTGATTCAAAAAATCACCCACACCAGCATCACCACGCAGATTTTGACGGGGCACGGTGGATTCTCTGCATACCTGAATCGATTCAAGTGTAAGGGGAACTCATCGTGCGCCTGCGAACCTGGCAGGGAGGAGACGGTCCCGCATATCCTATTGGAGTGCCCTATTACCGCCTCTACCAGATATGACTTCGAGCAAGAGCTAGGGATAGATTTAATAAAGGAGAACTTACCAACCCTAATAAGAAGTAAACATAGAAATAAATTTTTAGAATATTGTAGGAAGATAGGTCAAATAGTAATAAATAGAAATAAGATAGTTTAAGTAAACTGATACTTGTTTATATTATAAAATATAGGGCATAGTATCATAATAAACAAAGAAAAGAAAAGAAAAGACAAAGAAAAGACAAAGAAAAGAAAAGAAAAAAAAAAAAAAAAAAAAGAAAGAAAGAAAAAAAAAAAAAAAAAAATGATTACAGTTGAATGCTTTTTTCTGTCTGCTACCCGTATAAAGGTTGCCTAGCTGTAGGCCTTATTTTATTTAAGAGCAACTTTAAACTTTGTTGAACGCTCCCGTATAGCCTGTTTAGATGTAGTCCTGTTTAGATAATAGATAGTACATGTTGTTTTGTTGAATAGATATTATATTTAAATGTAAGTTTTTTTTTAGAACCCTTATGTTTAATTCACTGTATCCAGTCTTGTTCTTGCCTGATGGTTGGGAGCAGGATTGGATATGGGTGTAGTTATAATTTGTTATATAACATAAACATACTTAAATTAAATTGTTAAATAGATATAAAAAGGCTTTGACTCTGTCAGAGGCACCATAGCCAGAGCAGGAGTGGTTTTTAGCCGGTAAGAGTCCGGCACTGGCGCGACTGTCCTACTCGTGGGACAGTCGCGGCGTCCATGAGGATTTTCCACCCTGCTACTAACAAAAAAAAAAAAAAAAAAACCTAACCTAACCTAACCTAACCTAACCTAACCTAACCTAACCTAACCTAACCTAACCTAACCTAACCTAACCTAACCTAACCTAACCTAACCTAACCTAACCTAACCTAACCTAACCTAACCTAACCTAACCTAACCTAACCTAACCTAACCTAACCTAACCTAACCTAACCTAACCTAACCTAACCTAACCTAACCTAACCTAACCTAACCTAACCTAACCTAACCTAACCTAACCTAACCTAACCTAACCTAACCTAACCTAACCTAACCTAACCTAACCTAACCTAACCTAACCTAACCTAACCTAACCTAACCTAACCTAACCTAACCTAACCTAACCTAACCTAACCTAACCTAACCTAACCTAACCTAACCTAACCTAACCTAACCTAACCTAACCTAACCTAACCTAACCTAACCTAACCTAACCTAACCTAACCTAACCTAACCTAACCTAACCTAACCTAACCTAACCTAACCTAACCTAACCTAACCTAACCTAACCTAACCTAACCTAACCTAACCTAACCTAACCTAACCTAACCTAACCTAACCTAACCTAACCTAACCTAACCTAACCTAACCTAACCTAACCTAACCTAACCTAACCTAACCTAACCTAACCTAACCTAACCTAACCTAACCTAACCTAACCTAACCTAACCTAACCTAACCTAACCTAACCTAACCTAACCTAACCTAACCTAACCTAACCTAACCTAACCTAACCTAACCTAACCTAACCTAACCTAACCTAACCTAACCTAACCTAACCTAACCTAACCTAACCTAACCTAACCTAACCTAACCAGTTCCCCCCCAACCCTCGTGGTGGTCGGATCGTTTCTGAAGTCGCTCCGCACTTAAAAAATCTTTTGACCGGTATTTTCTGAAGCTACAGTATCGAGTTATATATCAAATTTCGTGATTTTGTACAGTGCATCCAGTCCCGAAATTTTTTTTGCGCCGGAAAACTCTTTGTGAAAAGTTATCGTGGAAAAAGTGACAAAGTGACAACGAAAATAAACTTTGGGGCCTTGTAGCTCTTAAGGTAGATCGACGACCTAGTATTTTTCCAGCCTTGTTTCAAAGAAGAAAACGAGGAGCATCATTTGACACCTCATTGACAGAAATCTAAGTACGCAGTCCAGAGAAATTGGCAAAAAACCGTGAGTTATAACCTCAAATTTGACCACGCGGTTGCTGATCTGGGTGGCTCAGAGATTTAAATTTTCGACGGTGGATGGACGAAGTCAAAAGAAGCCTATAATTGAAAAGATAAGAATTTTATCTCCTCGGGAACCTGTAAGATTTTCAACCTGGAAATTGAAGATAAAACCCTTCGTACTCGAAATTCTTCAGGCAAGACCCCCCAATTTTCCTGCGGATCCTGCTGCGCGCTGACTCAAGCAACTTATAATCATTTAGATAAGTACTTTTTACCTATTAAAAACTGAAAAATTCAAAGTTTTTCAAATTTTTCCGTTTTTTCCAAAAATTTCGTCCAAACTTTATTATTTTTCAAAAATTTTATGTACCCCTAAAAGTGCTATTATTTATACAAATAAAACAGTTTTTTCCAAATTTTTATGTTATCCCGTTTCAAAGATATATAATTTTTCACAATTTTATGATATAAAATCTAAATTAATAGAAATAAAAAATTTTTGACTACAAGATTGTCTTCAAGTCATATATTGGGTCTACTTTAAGCCCAAACTCGCGCCCAATACCTTCGGAAACAACGAAGATAGCATTTTTCAGCCATATTGGTTTTTTCGGTTACCGCATAAATTGTAACTTATCTCCGGAGTTATTGGACGTAGAGAGACGGGATTTCCGCAGGTGTCAAGAGGGAATAGGCAGGAACTATAATTTTATAGTTTCAGTTGATTTTCAGGCCTGAAATTTTTCGACCCTGAAATCTAGCTGAAACGATAGAGGAAATCAAGCTTAGTATTATAGCCAAAACCGCGACTTTCTGCGATTAACGGTCACAGAGTTACAGCCCGACGAAGTTGGCGTTTGACAGTTGGTCGGCCATTTTGTTAAACTTTGGCTTTCCATAGCTCCAGAACCAGTGGCCGTAGCGAGTTACTGTTTTCACAGTGGGGCTTATGAAGACTGTCTCTATCCGATCGGCTGGCTTTCAGTCTTTTTCAGGCTGAAAAATTTCAGGATCCTGGAGACTATATTGCGCGCTTGCGCCGGTAAAGCCAAGTCAAATAAGGTCAAACTCGAGTATTCTACGACGGTTGTGAGGGAAGTTATTGCGGGTCGAAAGTTGACACTGACAGTTCTCGGACTGTCAAACAGATTTTCAAGCTCGTGTAATTCCTGAACCGGATGTCGTGGAAGGCTCGGGTTTCCACTAGAGACATTGTCTGGCTCTTTCCTAGGCATTTATAAATTTTTCAGGGGCTTTCAGGAACCAAAAATTTTTCAGGCCAAAAACGATTTCAGGAGATAGGTCTCGTCGAGCCGAGCCAGAAAAGTCCAAGCACGGCGGTGTTTGTGCAAACGGTTCCGGAAATAACCTTCAGTAAAGAGATTTGGTTATTTTTCAGACTAAAAAACCAAAATTTTAAACAGCTGTGTTTTCGGAGCCCTTTGTGTGAGGTGGGTCGTGTTTGGGCTCAATAGAAAGGTCTCGGAGGGACCTGTCTCTTGGAAAGTAGAGATCGACTCTACATAGAGTTGAAAAAATTTTTCGACTCGCCTCGAAAATTTCTTTTAGACAAACATTCCTGAAGGCTTCACGACGCTAGACATAAGTTAGAAGACTGTATTTTGCCTAAAAAATTTGCTTTTGTTTGTGTTTTTGACTAGCTGCAATCGCATTAAATCTATTTTTTATATAATTATTTTTATTTTTTCCTGTGTTATTCTTCTATTTTCTAATTATACAGCTAGAGGACCAATTTTACAACTTTTACAATTTTAGTGCCACTATTTGACGTTTCTCTCTTACCCCGTTATGTTTGGGATCAGAACGCCTGTTAAGAAAATGGAGAATGAGAAATCTCCCAGTAAGCAAAGTACTAGCGTGAGACGTAGCATTGACCAGTGGGAGACCACGCAACAAAGCAACGATGCAACCTCTCCTACAGCCAGTGAGACGATGCATGCAGGTCCTGCTGTAACGACAGCGAAAACGACCCTTTTGCAGAAATCACAGAAAGCACAAGGTCTCAAGCTGACTACGACTCGTAGAGTGTCGGTAGAAAACACTACACCACCAAAAGTGTACGCAAGCAGGACAGCAGAAGCAACGGCTTGTCTCATAAAGGCAAAAATTCACCTCAAAAATTCACGGAATTTAAAAACCGAAATTAAAGAAGGGGTGGAAAAAGCGGTAGAGAGACTTTGCCAACTGGTGAAGGAGGTGGAAGCAGAATTAAAAGCGAGAAGTAGGGAAGGAGACAAAGAGATTGAAGATTGCTTACTCCCTGGCCCACTGACCCTAAAAGACCAGAATACGAGCCAACTCATGTCAAAAATTGAAGAACACTCCAAACTGTTGATGGAAAGCAACAGGTGCATGATAGAGTTGAAGGCCACGATAGAGATAGAGAAGGAAAAGTCTGAAAAGTTAGAATCACCCTCTTATTCAAAGGCGGCTACGACTCAGAGCGGCAAAGCTTTAGAAAAACGCAATACACTACACTCAGTCGTAGTCGCCTCCAGTAATGAGACAGAGACCGGGGAAGATGTTCTTGAAAAAGTAAGGAAGGCAGTTGACGCAAAGGATGGGTGGATTAAAGTAGAAAGGGTGAGAAAGGCGAAGAATAGAAAGGTTATAATGGGATTTGAGACAATAGAGGAGAGAGACAAAGCAAAGGACAGAATAGTCAAGAAAGGAGTCGGCCTCACCGTGGAGGAAGTAAAAAACAAAGACCCGATGGTGATTCTCAAGGACGTTCTACTCGTTAACACTGACGAGGATGTACTCAAAGCTTTGAGAACCCAGAACCGGGACGTTTTCGACGGCCTCGACGGTGAAGTGGACAGGTTAGAAATCAAGTTTAGAAGGAAGACTAGAAACCCACATGCTGGACACATAGTCATCAGCACCTCGCCCAGTATTTGGCAACGGTTGACAAAAAAGGGATACGCACACATAGACCTTCAACGTGTCAGGGTAGAAGATCAGACCCCACTGATGCAATGCACGCGTTGCCTGGGCTATGGGCATGGAAGAAAGTACTGCCAGGAAATCGAGGATAAGTGTAGCCATTGCGGTGGGCCTCATCTGAAGGCACAATGTGCTGACTGGATGGCTGGAGCGCTAGCCACTTGCAGAAATTGCCAAAAAGCAAATATGGCAAACGTGGAGCATAATGCTTTCAGCACTGAATGCCCTATACGTCTCAGATGGGATAGACTGGCACGGTCAACAGTTGCGTACTGCTAAGGGCCCCGAGAGTGAAAATTTTGCGTACAAAATTGTGCAGGCTAACCTCCAGCGTAAAAAACTTGCTACAAATGAGCTACTGGTAGAGGCCGAGAAACGCAGATTTGCAATAGCGCTTCTGCAAGAACCTTACGTTGGCAGTGCGAAAGTAGTTAAGAGCCAAAAAGGAGTACGGATCTTCCAAAGCACTGGCATAGGAAATGGGACAGTCAAGGCGGCAATTGCCGTTTTTGACAACGATTTATGTGTTAAGCAGTACCCGAAACTCACCACAAACAACATCAGTGTGGTGGGAATCCAGACCAGTGCTTGGGAGATCACTCTCGTCTCTATCTACTTTGAGCCTGATAAGCCAGTAGAACCATATCTGCAACAATTAAAAAACATTGTAATGGCGAATGGCTCTAAGCCATTGATCGTTGGAGGTGACGTCAACGCAAAGAATACATGGTGGGGAAGCCCGACTGTTGACTGTAGGGGTGAGGACGTGTGCGGTACTCTCGGAGAGCTCGGGCTGAACATACTCAACACAGGGGAAATTCCGACCTTCGATACAATCAGAGGAGGACAACGCTATAGCAGCTATGTCGACATCACAGCTTGCTCGACAGACATCCTTAATTTAGTTGACGACTGGACGGTCGATGAAAATCTCACGAGCTCCGATCACAACGGCATAACTTTTAATATTCGGCTACAAAGATCAAAAGGAATTAGTATAGAAAGAACTACTAGAATATACAATACGAAAAAAGCCAATTGGTCTAAGTTTCATAATAAACTTAACCAACTGGTAGTAGAACACCAATTTACCAAAACAGAAATAGAAAAAATTATTAACGTGGAACAAATAAATACAGCTGTTGACAGGTACACAAAAATACTAAAAGAAGCATGCACTACAGCAATACCTATAAAAAATGTTAAAGAAAAACTTACCTTGCCGTGGTGGTCGGAGAAACTCGCGATGATGAAGAAAGAAGTCACAACCAAGAGGAGAAGGATACGATGCGCTGCTCCCGTCCGAAGATCGAAGGTCGTTGAAGAGTACCTGAAAGAGAAAGAAAAGTATGAGATAGAAGCAGCTCGAGCTCAAACAGAAAGTTGGAAAGAGTTTTGCTGTAAGCAAGATAGAGAAGGAGTTTGGGAGGGAATTTACCGGGTTATAGGTAGGACAAAGCGAAGGGATGAAGACTTGCCAATGATAAAGGATGGTGAGGAGCTAGACGCAAAGGGCTCCGTGAAATTACTCACGGAAACTTTTTATCCGGAGGACCTATTAAATGATGACGATGATTATCATCGTCGCATTAGAATAGAGGCCGACAAAATAAATGAAGAGAAGCACGGCAATAGTAACGACCCACCCTTTGTCATGTCGGAATTAAAGGTAGCCACCGAATCATTTAACCCTAAAAAAGCCCCGGGTAAGGATGGCCTCACTGCCGATGTATGCAGCCGTGCTATAGGCAGTACGCCGGATGCGTTCCTGGCCCTTCTGAACAAATGCTTAGAACACAGCCATTTCCCACTGGCCTGGAAAGAAGCCACGGTGGTGGTGCTCAGAAAGCCGGGAAAAAGTGATTACACCACCCCGAAAGCATACAGGCCAATAGGCCTATTACCTATTTTAGGTAAAATATATGAGAAAATGCTGGTGGCCCGCCTCAGGTTCCATATACTGCCTGGGATGAGTACTCGCCAGTACGGGTTCATGCCACAGAGGAGCACCGAGGACTCCCTCTATGATCTAATGCAGCACATCCGCAGTAAAGTCGAGAAAAAGAAAATAGTGGTACTGATATCGCTGGACATAGAGGGAGCTTTCGATAGCGCCTGGTGGCCTGCTATAAATGTACGACTGGCTGAGGAAAAGTGTCCGGTAAACCTGAGGAGGGTGGTAGACAGCTATCTAAAGGACAGAAGGGTCAGGGTTAGATATAGTGGTGAGGAGTACGTGAAGGGCACAAACAAAGGCTGTGTACAAGGCTCTATAGGGGGCCCCTTTTTCTGGAACCTGATCCTTGACCCACTCCTCAAAAGTCTGGAAATGAGGGGGATTTACTGCCAGGCGTTCGCAGACGACGTAGTCCTTGTCTTCGATGGTGATACAGCTCTGGAAATCGAACAAAAAACCAACGCTGCTCTCGAACATGTTCAAGCGTGGGGTGTCCGAAATAAATTGAGGTTTGCGCCACATAAAACTAACGCGATGGTGATAACCAAAAGGCTGAAGTACGACACCCCACGGCTGAGCATGGGCGGGATCAGCGTAGCGATGGCGAAAGAAATAAAAATCTTGGGTGTCATCATCGACGACAAGTTGACATTCAACGCACACGTCTCAAGTGTCTGTCGGAAAGCCGTCGCTGTTTACGGACAGCTGTGTAGAGCAGCAAAGGTGAGCTGGGGGTTGAACTCCGACGTAATTAAAATTATCTACACAGCAACGATAGAACCTATCATTCTGTACGCCGCCAGTGTATGGGCCCCTGCTGCAAGTAAGCTGGGAGTAATAAAACAGCTGAGTGTGGTGCAGCGTGGCATTGCACAAAAAATGTGCAAAGCCTACCGTACCATCTCCCTCAACTCAGCACTCTTGCTGTCTGGGATACTCCCCCTTGACCTCCGAGTCCGCGAGGCAGCCTCACTATACGAGGCCAAGAGGGGGGTGCCTCAGGCGGTGCTGGGGGATAGGGAGGTGGAACGTATGGCACCTGCCTTAGAATCCCCACACCCCGCCAAGCGTATCGACCTGGAGATCGTAGGCTTGGTAGACCAGGAGCGAATTGAGTCCACCGCCAGCATAGAGGTAAAAATCTTTACAGATGGTAGTAAAATTGGGGGGCGTGTCGGTGCTGCACTGTCAATATGGAACTGTGAGACCGAAACGCGTACCCTCAAACTGGCGCTGGCGAACTACTGCACAGTTTACCAGGCTGAGCTCCTGGCGTTATGCAGAGCAACCCGGGAAATAAAAAACTGCGCTGCATCCAACTACGGAGTCTACAGTGACTCCATGGCGGCTCTCCTGACAGTGAAAAACCACGATTGCCTTCACCCTCTGGCAGTGGAGGCCAGAGATAACTTAAAGGCTATATCCGTCCAGGGCAAATTGGTAAATTTGTTCTGGATTAAGGCCCACGCGGGGTTTGAAGGCAACGAAAGAGCGGATCAGCTGGCAAAGGAAGCCGCCATGAACAGCAAGAAGAAGCCGGACTACGATCTGTGTCCTGTTTCGTTCATCAAGCGGTACACACGCAAGGTGTCGCTTGATGAATGGAACAGGAGATATGTCGAGGGTCAAACTGCATCCGTCACAAAAGTGTTTTTACCAGATGCAGTGGCGGCGTACAGGATAGTCCGGAAAATTAAAATTGACGCGACCACAACGCAAATTATGACGGGGCATGGCGGGTTCTCCGAATACTTGCATCGTTTCAAGTGTAAGGGGAGCCCGTCGTGCATCTGCGATCCAAGCGTCAGCGAATCCGTCCTACACATCCTATTAGACTGTCCTATTTTCGGCGTGGAAAGATATAATTTGGAGAGAGAGTTGGAAATAAGACTAACAAAGGAAAATATTAGTGTGATAATGCAATCAAGCAAAGACCGAGATAAATTATTAAATTACTGCAAAAACATCTGCAAAAAGGTCATAAACAGAAACAAAAGCAAATAAAACTATGTTTTCAAATATATTGTTATATATATCTCTGTTAAACATAGAAAATAGTTTATAAAATAAAAATGTATTAGAATAAGCAGTAACTAGCAGTAAGACTGAAATAAAAATTGTACTAGACTATATAAAATAGGATAAGAAAATTGTACTAGAATAAGAAAGATTGTTTAGAAAATAAAAGAAACATGTCCACTCCTTATTTTCCCCGTGTACAAAGAACGCAATAAATAAATATAATACAATAAAGTAGAAAAAAGTAAGAGTATAAAGTAAATAAAGAATAGTATTGTATAGTAAAGTAAAGATAAGTAGTTAAGAAGCATAGCTAGGAATATAAATATAGAAAGCGTAGGTTAGCGAACAATGGGAGTCCCACCCATGGAATGAATGAGAACAGTATGAAAGAAAGATATAGTATGAAGCATGACAGTACGAGAAGCATAAATGTGAGAACTGGAATGAATGCGAATTAGCTAAGTAAGGTCTCCGAGAGCTGTCGGAGGTAGAGAGAGAAAAAAAAAAAAAAAAAAAAAAAAAAAAAAAAAAAAAAAAAAAAAAAAAAAAAAAAACCTAACCTAACCTAACCTAACCTAACCTAACCTAACCCAACCTAACCCAACCTAACCCAACCTAACCCAACCTAACCCAACCTAACCCAACCTAACCCAACCTAACCCAACCTAACCTAACCCAACCTAACCCAACCTAACCCAACCTAACCCAACCTAACCCAACCTAACCCAACCTAACCCAACCTAACCCAACCTAACCCAACCTAACCTAACCTAACCTAACCCAACCTAACCCAACCTAACCCAACCTAACCGAGTTGAGGTCTTTTTATTATAAGACTTACCCCCTCTTTACAGGGATCAGAACACTTGTTTTAATCCTATATTGTATTTAATTGTATTTTGTAATTATTTAATTGACACCTCTTTTGAGGAATTATTCTGACTATTCTTCTATTGACATTTTGATCCCCCCTTTACAGGGATCAAAACATCGTTTTTTAAAAAAAAAAAAAAAATTTATTTAATTGTTTTTATTTAATTTTAAATTTCACCCCCACCATGTTCCTCTCCAGAACCCCAGCTAAAAAAGCCTCCACAGGACCCCATGTCTCTCCGTCGAACGCGGCACTCTCCATCAACTTCGAGGGGGAGGTTTCCCCACCCAGTGTTTCAACTCAGGCCTCTAGTGTGAGGCGAAGCATTGGCGAGTGGGAAAACGGGAAAATGGCTGAATCTCAGCCTCTCCCGTCAGCAGCCGCGAACCCACCAAAGAAAGCTGCCCCGACCGTGACGGTTTCCCAGAAGGCCACAAAGCGCGCCACTTCTCAGCCAGACGGCAAAGCTGTGGCACGCCGAACCTCAACGGAGACACAGGGAGCGTCACCGGGGACAAGCCAGCTGCAGCCGAGCAAACCCATCGATCGAGTGACCGAGGCTCGCAACTGCCTTCTGCGTGCGAAGTCGCACCTTGGCGACTCGCGCAACTTGAGGGCAGACCTGAAGGCTGGGATCACCCAATCGGTGGACCGGCTGTACCAGCTCGTGAAGGAGGAGGCGGCGGCTGCAGCACTATTAAAGGGGGCTGAGCTGGCAAGGGAGGAGGTCTCTAAGGCCATACTTCCGTCAGAGGTTCCCAAAATCCTCCCGGAGGTTAACTCGTTGCTCGCTTCACTAGCGGAGCATAGCGCGCTGGTGAAGGAGAGCAGCGAGAAAATGGAGAGTCTGCGGCGGGCGATGGAGACGCAGGGGGAACTGTTGGAAAAGACGGCCACCTACGCGAGTGTAGCGGCGGGTCCACCGAAAAGGCAGACCCCAGGAAGGACCGCGCTGCACTCGATAGTGGTGACGTCTAAAGACGAAGATGACACAGGAGAGGTAATCATCTCGAAAATAAGAGAGGCTGTCAAAGCCAAAGATGGGGGAGTTGAAATAGAGCGTGTCCGAAAGGCAAAAGACAGGAAGATTGTTATGGGGTGTAAGTCGGTCGAAGAAAGAAATAAAGTAAGAGAAAGGCTAGAGAAGGCAGGAGAACACCTCGTTGTCGAGAACGTGAAAAACAAAGACCCACTTCTAGTTTTCCGTGGCGTCCTCCGCATCTACTCTGATGAGGAAGTGCTGGAGGCGCTACGCAATCAGAACCGGGATGTCTTTCGCGGCCTCGACAACGGGGAGGACAGACTCGTTATAAAATACAAGAGAAACTCCAGAAACCCTCAGACCCAGAACGTGGTAGTCAGCACGTCCCCGACTGTCTACAACAGGATGCTCGATAAGGGAAGAGCGCGTATCGATCTTCAGACCGTCTTCGTTGACGACCAGTCGCCACTGGTGCAGTGCACGAGGTGCCTAGGCTACGGGCATAGTCGGCGACTCTGTAAAGAATCCACCGATTTATGCAGCCATTGTGGAGGCCCTCACCTGCGTGCAGAGTGTGCCCAGTGGCTGAAGGCGGATTACCCAAAATGCCACAACTGCGTCAAGGCGAAGATGGAGAAGACGGATCACAACGCGTTCAACCCTGAGTGTCCTGTTCGAGTCAGATGGGACAGGCTGGCACGTGCGTCCGTCGCCTACTGCTAAGGTGGTCCCAGTGGACACACTGCCGCACAAAATACTCCAGGTGAATCTTCAAAGGAAGAGACTGGCGACCCATGAGCTTATGATCGAGGCCGAGCAGCGCAAAGCCACCGCAGCGCTGATCCAGGAGCCCTACGTGGGCAATGCTAAAAGGATGAGCGGGATCAGAGGCGTCCGAATCTTCCAGAGCACCAGGCAAGGAGAAGGGACTGTCAAAGCGGCCATAGCCGTCTTTGACCCAAAGTTGGCCGTTCGACAGTACCCAGAACTCACCACGGAAAACATCGTCGTGGTGGGGATCCAAACTGGTGCCTGGAAAGTAACTCTGGTCTCGTTCTACTTTGAGCCAGATCAGCCCTTAGGGCCATACCTGGACAGCCTTAGGAAGGTGGAAAGCGAGACCGGCCCGCATAAGCTCATCATGGGAGGAGACACCAACGCCTGGAGTGTTTGGTGGGGCAGCAGTGAGACTAATAGCAGAGGCGACGAGATGCTGGGAGCTCTCGACCAGCTTGGACTGCAAATACTCAACCGAGGGGAAACTCCAACCTTCGACGTAGTTCGTGGTAACAGACGTTACACGAGCTGCGTCGACGTCACAGCCTGCACAGCGGATATGCTGACGGTGACCGACGGCTGGCGAGTCGTCGATGACCTGACGGGGTCAGACCACAACGGCATAGAGTTCTTCATTAACCTCGAAAAGTCTGTGGGCATCACGGTACACCGGACTACCAGGATCTACAATACAAAGAAAGCAAATTGGAGCCAGTTTCGTAAGAAACTGGCCCAAATTATGCAAAACAGCAACACGACTGTAAGCCTGCTCGATAGCATCGACAGCGTGCACCAATTAGACCTGGTAGTCGAGGAACTCACGACGGCGGTACAAGGCGCCTGTGCCAAAGTGATGCCCAAGAAGAAGACGGTCGAGAAGTTAACCGTGCCGTGGTGGTCTGACGAACTCGCCAGCCTGAAGAGGCAGGTTGCCACCAAAAAGCGGAGGACCCGTTGTGCAGCGCAAGTTCGTAGACCAAAGGTTGTTGAGGAGTACCTGAAACAGAAAGAAGAGTACGAACAAGCAGTAACCAAAGCAAAGGTCGAGAGTTGGAAGAGTTTCTGTGAGAAACAAGACCGAGAAGGCCTGTGGGAGGGAATATACAGGGTAATCCGGAGGACAGAAAAGAGAGAGGAGGACATACCGATGGTGAGGGATGCAAAGACTTTAGGCCCCGAAGAATCAGCGAGGTTCTTAGCACAATCGTTCTACCCGGAAGACCGTCCGGAGGGCGATAACGAGGAGCACAAAAAAGTGCGGCAAAGAGCGGAAGAGGTGAACGGTGGAAACCAAGTTGAGACCTGGGATCCTCCGTTCACTCACGACGAGCTAAAGCGAGCAGTCTCCTCGTTTAACCCCAAAAAAGCCCCCGGTTCCGACGGTCTGACGGCAGACATTTGGGGCCACGCGATCCAGTTAGACCCAGACCTAGTTCTGCGCTTGATGAACAAGTGCCTGGCGCATGGACACTTTCCACGGTCCTGGAAAGAGGCAACAGTCGTTGTCCTCCGCAAACCCGCTAAGGAAGACTACACCACTCCCAAATCGTACAGGCCGATTGGGCTTTTGCCTGTACTCGGCAAGATATTCGAGAAAATGCTCGTGGCCCGACTCAAGTTTCATTTATTGCCCAGGATGAGTACTCGCCAGTACGGCTTTATGCCCCAGAAAAGCACTGAGGACTCCCTCTATACACTCATGGGGCACATTCGTGACGGACTCAATGCAAAGAGGCTTGTCACTATTGTGTCCTTGGACATAGAGGGAGCCTTCGACAATGCATGGTGGCCGATCATACGAGTCCGTCTGGCTGAGGAAAAGTGTCCTGAGAACTTGAGAAGGGTCATGGACAGTTACTTGACCGAGAGAGTGGTGAGAGTCAGATATGCGGGAGCGGAGTACAAATCCAGGACCGAGAAGGGATGCGTCCAGGGGTCTATTAGTGGTCCCATATTATGGAACCTGGTGCTGGACCCGCTGATCAAGGAGCTGGAAAGCATGGGGGTCTACTGTCAGGCGTTTGCGGACGATGTCGTTCTTGTGTTCGATGGGGAGACGGCACTTGAGATCCAAAGGGATGCCAATGTCGCCCTTGAGTACGTGCGCACATGGGGTGTCTCGAACAAGCTTAAGTTTGCGCCACATAAGACCAAAGCAATGCTGGTAACGCGCAAACTTAAGCATGACACCCCATGTCTCAGAATGGGCGGGGTGGACATTGGCATGTCTGAGGAGATCAAACTGCTCGGTCTCACCATCGACCACAAGTTGACCTTTAACACCCACGTCGCAAACGTCTGCTCCCGAGCCATTGGAATCTATAAGCAGCTGTCGAGGGCCGCAAGAGCCAGCTGGGGTCTGCATCCTGAGGTCATCCGTTGTATTTATACAGCTGCAGTCGAACCCATCGTCCTGTACGCGGCGAGTGCGTGGTCGCCGGCCGCAACCAAAGTTGGAGTCCAGAAGAAGCTGAACGCCGTCCAGAGGAGCTTCGCGCAGAAGCTGTGCCGAGCCTATCGCACGGTCTCCCTACACTCAGCACTGGTGCTGGCTGGGATACTCCCTCTCGACCTCCGGATCCGAGAGGCAGCCTCACTTTATGAGGCCAAGAAGGGTTTACCCCATCCAGCGCTAGGAGACAGGGAGATCGAGCGTGTGGCATCGGCACTAGAGATGCCACATCCGGCTGAGCAGAGGACCATTGAACTGCAACGTCTGGTAGACGAGGAACAATATAATAACCACCGCAATTACGCGGTGAGAATCTTTACAGACGGCAGCAAGATTGAGGGCAAGGTCGGGGCGGCACTGTCGGTGTGGACCGACCAGACCGAGGTCAAGGCCCTCAAGCTTGCACTGCCGTCTTATAGTACCGTCTACCAGGCGGAGCTCCTCGCCCTCTGCGAAGCCACGAAGGAAGTCCTTAGAAGGACCGAGACGGCGTTCGCCATCTACAGTGACTCCATGGCAGCTCTCCAAACAGTCGCGAACCCCGCAGCCCTCCATGCCCTTGCAGTAGAAACGAGGGACGCCATTCGCCACAGCACTATCCAGAACAAGAGCGTCTCCTTGTTCTGGATCAAAGCTCATGCGGGGCTGGAGGGTAACGAGAGAGCCGACTTGCTCGCAAAGGAGGCTGCCCTTAGGTGTAAGCGGCAACCCCACTATGATAAGTGCCCGGTTTCATTCGTCAAGCGTATGATCCGAATGGAAACGCTGGACGAATGGAACCGGAGGTATTGTACTGGGGAAACGGCGGCCACGACGAAGTTGTTCTTCCCGTGTGCGATCGCGGCGTACAGGACTGTGCGAAAGATAGGGATGACCCAGGAACTGACCCAGGCCCTAACAGGGCACGGTGGGTTCTCCGAGTACCTGACTCGCTTCAAGTGCAAGGAGAGCCCAGCGTGCGCCTGCGACCCCGACAAGCAGGAGACAGTCCTCCACCTGCTGACGGAGTGCCCTGTATATTCCTTCCATAGGCACGACATAGAAATGAGAGTAGAAATGCGAGTTATAAAAGAAAACCTCGAAGCCTTAATAAAGAACAAAAAGACCAGGAAATCATTCATGGAATTTATAATAAAAATTGTCAAATCCGTCAATAAACGGAATAAATAATTGACACTTTTATTTATTATATATTTTATCTATTACATACATTCATGACATATTTATTGAGAAATTAACGGTAAATTGTAAGCTATTATTTTTAACAGTTATCTTATCGCCATATTTATTATCACACTACAAATTATTTATACTTACAGAATTTCCAAAAAGCCTACAGCCTTAAAAACAACCCCGCAATACTTGTGTGGCAGGGGCCTTTCGCATGGCAGGAGTGGTTTTTAGCCGGTAGGAGTCCGGCACTACCCAGACTGCCTTCCTGCAAGGTTGTCTGGGTGTCCATGATGGATTTCCCACTCCTGCCACAAAAAAAAAAAAAAAAAAAAAAAAAAAAAAAAAAAAAAAACCTAACCGAGTACCCCCCTGACTCTCGTGGCGGTTGGATCGTTTTTAGAGTCACTCCGTGCTTAAAAAATCTAAAAAGTGGTTTAAAGTTGTCCGATTTTGACGAATCTTATGTCTTTGTGCTGGGCAAAGTGAATCCCATACGCCCCTGTGACTGTGAATACTTGGATTGCAGTGCTTCAGTGTGAAATCCTGAAAAAACCTCGAATATTGAGGTTAAGTTAGGAAGCTAAAACTTCAATCGTGAACGCTGCCTAATCAAGATCGACGACCTACCTTTTTTATTGTTAAAAGGGGTGGGGGCAGCCGCAGCACACACTCCGGACGACCTAGAAGTCTGAAAAACCCAAGCCACTCGGAGTAATTCAGGAAAAACAAAAACCACGTGGAGCTGAAAACGCTGAAAACGGAAAGCCAGGCGCCTGAAACTTTGTAGCTATCATCTCCTTTAATTTTCAAGACACATGCCGCAAGTAATTTTATTATACCTTTTATACTCGATTTTTGAGAAGACTTTGAAAAACATAAAATTTGACTCTTATATCTTCGGATATAACAACTTTTTCAAAAATTTTCAACTGCAGCTTTTGGCGCGCTCATCAGAAGAACACATCCTTTTAATTCCAGAAATTTTTTATTTAATAGTTTTTAAAATATAGCCAATTTTACAAAAAATTCAATCTTTTTCAAAAATTATCATGTAATTTTTTGATTTTTTTAAAATTTTATTTGTAAGCTTTATAGTGCATAATTTTACCTATTTTATGCAATTTTTTTCAAAATTTTATGTTCAGTAGATCCTGAGATATCAAATTGTTTCTATCTTTAGGCATTTATTCTAAATTAAATAGAGAAAATCATTTTTTGGCATTGGGACTGGGTCCATTACGTCTGTTGCGACCAATTTAAGCCCAAACATTGATAGTTTATCTTAAAAATTAAAAGTTTTGCAAAATTTCATCACTTCGGTTTTTCGGGTTCAAATTTTTAAACAGATATATCTCAGGAACTACTGGGCCGATGACGCTCAAGTTTTCACCATAAGTTGGGGTACCTTAAGAACTTGTATAATTGTAAGCTTTCAGGAGCTTTTGACCTGAAAAAATTTTCATCGCTGAAACGGTTTTCAGGATATACCTGAAGTGACGCCAGGTAGCATATTGAAAACCCGAACCTTCTCCGACAAAGGGTTCCGAAGTTACGGGCCTTTAAACTCGACTTTTGACAGTTCGACGGCCATTTTGTTTGACTTTGAGCCACAATAACTCCTGAACCAAAAGTCGTAGGAGATTGCGGACTTCAATTATAGACTCAGGGGCTTCTTGCCTTTTTTACCCTGTGCTTTCAGGTGGTTTGGAGCAGAAATATTTCAGTGACCTGAAAACTGTTTCAGTAGATAGGTGAGCTCAAGCCGGTTCAGGAGAGCCCAAGCTCGGTAGTTTTGCGATCGTCTGGAACGGAGATAATACCTGCCAAAGTTTGACTTTGACAGCTGTGACGCCATTTTGGTATATTTCAAACTCTCATATCTCCTCAACGGAGGGTCGTAGAACGGCGGGGTTTTCTTTCCTGACGTTAACATATACTTGCCTTGCGAGTGGACTAGCTTTCAGGCGTTTTCAGGAGTCAAAAATTTTTCAGGCTGAAAAATATACCACTGCACAGATCTCGTCAAGCACAACAAGACGAGCCCAAGCACGAGGGATTTCGGCCTATTGGTTGCGGAGAAATCTAGTTTAGAATTTATTTTGGCCGCCATATTGGAAAAAACCCAAATTTTTAAACTTCGATAGCTCCGAAACCGTTGGGGCTATTTGCTTCGTGTTTGGGTTTGTTGAAACGGGCTCGGCGGGTTCTACCCAGTGAAGGTACGAGACTGACTCTACATAGAGTCGTTAATCAGAAAATAACGAAAATCCGTTCTGACAGCAAAAATTGACTCTCAGGCCTGCCCAGAGTCTTGACAGCTATCCACAACCAATCCGCCTGGTATAGAGCTCACCAGAGACGTTTTTACAAATTTAATTGTAAAAATTATCTTAGTTATAAGTGCTTGTACGGTTTTATCTCGTACTTTTTTGCGTCCCCTTTTTACTTTACACAAAATTTTATTTTATTCAACTGTCCCTATTGACAGTTCTATTTTATTTTATAACTGTTGACGCATACTCTCCAATATGTTTGGTCATAGAACACCATTAAAAGCGCCCGGTGGCAAGAAGTCACCATCTAAACCTGGAGCAGCGGTTTCCTCTAATGTTAGGCGCAGTATAGAGAACTGGGAAGCTCCAAGTAGCAGCCCCGATCTCTCTACAACCGACAAGACGTCGCAGGCTGGCCCTGCAAAAATTAAAACGAAGCTTGCTTTTACGCAAGAGAGTGGGCCCGTGACACAGGCAAGGAAATCTGTCGACACACTCTCACCGCCAATTAATATTAAATACTCGGACCGAACGGCGGAAGCAAAGGCCTGCCTCGTCAAAGCAAAACTGCATCTTAACAGCTCCAGAAACACGAAGACAGAGATTAAGAACGCTATCTCTGAAGCCGCAGAACGACTTTACCAATTGGTAAAGGAAGTTGAATCGGAGCTTAAAGAAGCTTATCAAAATATGACTAGGGAAAACCCAGTACTCTCCGAGCCTCAACCAGTTGCCAAAAACCCACCTGAGAACCTTGACACTGCAAAGATACTACAAAAAATGGAATTCCAAACAAACCTGTTAGTGGAAAACCAAAAGAAGATGGAAGAACTTAAGGACGCAATGGACAATCAAAGAAAGTTTTTTGAGCAGGGAATCACCTACGCGTCGGTGACTTCAAACCAAGGGGCAAGAACGGTGCCAAAGCGTAGCACTCTGCACTCGGTTGTGGTTACATCCAAGGATGAAACGGAAACGGGTGACGAAGTGCTAAATAAAGTTAGGAAAGTAGTGAATGCAAAGGATGGGTGGATAAAAGTGGAAAGGGTGAGAAAAGCCAAGGATAGGAAAGTAATAATAGGTTTACAAACCGAAGAAGAAAGGGGCAAGATCAAGGACCGACTCCAAAAAGAAGGTGTGGACCTCACTGTCGAGGAAGTCAAAAACAAGGATCCGCTTCTGATCTTAAGGAACGTCTTGTCAGTTAACACTGATGAGGACATCGTTAAGGCGTTACGAAATCAGAACCAGGGTGTTTTTGACGGCCTCGACACTGAGAAAAACAGAGTGGAGGTGAGATATCGAAGACGAACAAGGAACCCTCATGTTGGTCACGTTATAATTAGTGTCTCGCCTACCGTCTGGCGACGAGCGGTGGATACAGGGACCGTTCACATTGATCTCCAGCGTATTAGGGTCGAGGATCAGACCCCGTTGGTCCAATGTACCCGCTGCTTAGGTTTCGGTCACGGAAAGCGGTTCTGCAAAGAGCCTGCAGACCTGTGTGGTCACTGTGGCGGTCCCCACATGAGATCGGAGTGCCCGGACTGGCTTTCAGGCTTACCACCCGTCTGCCGAAATTGCACTAAGGCAAAAGTCGAGCACGGTATTCAACACAATGCGTTTAGTCATGACTGTCCACTCCGTAAAAAATGGGATGACATAGCTAGATCGACCGTTGCGTACTGCTAAGGGCACCCCAAAGGCAAATACTCCCTATGGAGTAATACAGGCAAACCTCCAACGCAAGAAGTTAGCAACTAATGAGCTTCTCACAGAAGCCACGGAACGTGGGATATCACTAGCGCTCCTGCAGGAACCGTATGTGGGTGGGGCCAAAGTAATGAGGAGTCACAAGGGCGTTAGGGTCTTCCAAAGCACTGGAACAGGAGACGGGACTGTAAAGGCGGCAATAGCCGTCTTTAACAGTGACCTCATAGTCAAGCAGTACCCAAAACTCACTACAAACAACATCGTTGTGGTGGGAATCCAGACCAGTGCTTGGGAGATCACGCTTGTTTCCTTTTACTTTGAGCCAGACCAGCCAATTGAGCACTATTTGGAACACCTTAAACAAATAGAGCGCACAGTCAGTTCTAAAAAACTGATCGTTGGAGGTGACGCCAACGCCAAGAGCATGTGGTGGGGCAGTCCAACCGCTGACCTTAGGGGGGAAGAGGTAGCAGGAACTCTCGGTGAGCTAAACCTGAACATACTGAACAGAGGGGAAATTCCGACCTTCGACACTATCCGGGGAGGAAAGCGGTACAGTAGTCACGTAGATATCACTGCTTGCTCTAACGATATCTTGGACGTGATAGACGATTGGAAGGTTGACGAGGGACTCACGAGCTCGGATCACAACGGCATCACGTTCAAAATCTTACTAGAGAAATCAAAGGGCGCCCAAGTTGAAAGAACCACCCGTAAGTACAATACTAAAAAGGCGAACTGGCCTGACTTTCATGTGAAACTCAGCCAGTTGAAAATAGATTTAAAGTTCACAACAGCCGAAATAGAAAAAATTAACAACCTAGAGCAAATAGATACAGCAACAGAAAACCTAACCAGAGCAATTAATGAAGCTTGCAAACAAACTATTCCAACTAAAAAAGTAAAGGAAGAACTTACCTTGCCGTGGTGGTCCGAGAGACTCGTTGAGATGAAGAAGACCGTCGTCACCATGAAGCGTAGGATCCGCTGCGCCGCCCCAATCCGGAAGTCGAAGGTCATAGATGAGTACCTGAAAAAGAAAGAGGAGTATGAGTCAGAAGCGGCCAAAGCTCAAACCGAGAGTTGGAAGGAATTCTGTGGGAGACAGGATAGGGAGGGGATCTGGGAGGGGATATACAGGATAATAGGTAGGACACAGCGTAGAGAGGAGGACCTACCTTTGGAGAGGAACGGTGATGTGCTGGATGCAAAAGGTTCAGTAAAGCTGCTAGCGGAGACTTTTTACCCGGAGGACCAAACAGAATCCGACAACGCACACCACCGATCCATTCGAGTCAAGGCCGAAACCGTAAACTCTGGCGAGCAAGATGACTCTTGCGACCCTCCATTTACGATGGCCGAGTTGAAAAATTCAATGGATTCTTTCAATCCGAGGAAGGCACCAGGATCGGACGGTTTTACCTCAGACATTTGTCGTCACGCTGTGGGTAATGATCCGGAATTGTTTCTAAGGTTTCTCAATAAGTGCCTAGAATGTCACTGCTTCCCCACTGCCTGGAAAGAGGCAACAGTAGTGATACTCAAAAAGCCTGGAAAAGAGAACTATTCCAGCCCCAAATCATATAGGCCGATTGGGCTACTGCCTATATTGGGGAAGATCTTCGAAAAGATGCTAGTGGCCCGCCTAAAGTTTCACCTTTTGCCAAACATGAGTACCCGTCAGTACGGATTCATGCCACAGAAAAGCACGGAAGATGCCCTCTACGACCTCATGCAGCATGTCCAAAAGAAACTTGACCAAAAACGAATAGTGACGTTGGTATCTTTGGACATAGAGGGGGCATTTGATAGTGCATGGTGGCCTGCAATAAGGATCCGACTGGCGGAAGAAAAGTGTCCTATTGGTCTTAGGCGGGTCATAGACAGTTATCTAAAAGATCGCAAGGTTGCAATCCGGTACGGTGGGGAAATATATGAGAAGGCAACAAATAAAGGCTGTGTCCAGGGATCGATCGGAGGCCCAATTTTTTGGAACTTGGTCCTAGACCCCCTCATAAAAGCCGTGGAGGCTGGAGGGACGTACATCCAGGCTTTTGCGGACGATGTCGTTCTAGTCTTCGACGGGGAGACGGCACGAGACATAGAGGGACATGCAAACGCTGCCCTCAATCAGGTTCTGGCGTGGGGTGTCGAAAATAAACTAAAATTTGCACCACATAAGACAGTTGCCATGGTAATAACCAGGAAGTTGAAATACGACACACCACGCCTGAGCATGGGAGGAACGCGGATTGGAATGTCGAATGAAGTAAAGCTTCTGGGTGTAACAATCGATGAAAAATTGACCTTCAATAAACACATCTCTCTCGCAAGTAGGAAGGCAATCGCAATCTACAAGCAACTGTGTAGAGCAGCTAAGGTTAGTTGGGGGTTACACCCAGAAGTGATACGGACAATGTATGTGGCGGTGATAGAGCCCATCATGCTTTACGCTGCAAGCGTCTGGGCGCCGGCAGCTGGAAAGTTAAGTATTAAAAAGCAACTCGGGTCCGTTCAGCGTGGAATTGCCCAAAAGATGTGTAAGTCATATCGGACGGTCTCCCTGAACTCAGCACTGGTGCTGTCTGGGTTACTCCCCCTCGATATTAGAGTTCGCGAGGCGGCATCGTTGTATGAAGCCAAGAGGGGAGTACCCCAGACGTCATTGGGGGACAGGGAGATAGAGCGAATGACCGCGGCAATAGAGGATCCCCATCCTGCGACACGCGACATCTTGAAGTTTGACAGCCTGGTAAACCAAGAGCAGCTGGACAGGTGCACTTTTGACGTCCGCATTTTTACCGACGGAAGTAAGATCGGAGGAGGGGTCGGCGCTTCTGTGTCCATATGGAGGGGTGAGGCCGAGACCAGAGCCCTCAAACTTGCCCTATCAAAACACTGCACGGTTTACCAGGCTGAGCTTCTGGCAATTGCAAGGGCTACCAGGGAGATAAACAAACTCAAGGCGTCCTCTTTTGGAGTTTTCAGCGACTCAATGGCGGCTCTACAAACTATAGTAAATCCCGGATCACGCCATCCTCTTGCTGTAGAAGCTAGGGATAACATACGATCCGCATCCCGCCAGAACAAGGTAGTATCCCTGTTCTGGGTCAAAGCTCATGAGGGGCTACAGGGGAATGAAAGAGCTGACCAGTTAGCAAAGGAGGCCGCTGAAAACTCCAAAAGAAAGCCCGATTACGATCAGTGTCCGGTCTCATTCGTCAAGCGAAGCATACGTATGGCGTCGCTTGACGAATGGAACCAGAGATATGGATCTGGAGATACGGCCGCTGTTACTAAACTGTTTTTCCCGGATGTTCGGACAGCTTACGGAATAATCCGGAAGATAGGAACCAATAGCCTTAACACGCAGATAATGACGGGGCACGGTGGATTCTCCGAGTACTTGAACCGTTTCAAGCTCAAGGGGAGTCCATCGTGCATCTGTGACCCAAATGCAGATGAAACGGTCCCGCACATACTTTTCGACTGCCCTCAATTCGACAGGCACCGTTTCAATACCGAACATGAGATAAATATTAAGATAACACGTGATAACATGACAGACATAATGAAAAGTAAAAACAACAAAGTATTCCTAGAGTTTTGTAAACATATAGCGCGAAAAGTTATAGATCGAAATAAAACCGCATAAGCAAATATGCTAACATAATATAGTATATTATATTAAGGACTAGCATAGAAATAAGTGATAAAAATAGGAATAAATAATTAGTATGTAAATTAGACTAAGCTAGAAATAAATGTGAATATATGTAAGACTTCCGTCCCCAAAACTTGTTACTGTTAGAAAATATTGTTAGAAACTAAGGTAAAATAAGTGAGTAGTAATAAGAGAAAACTGTCTTCCCCATTTCTTCCTAAAATATAAGAACAAATAAAAACATGTAAGAACACTTGGATGTAACATAGAAATAAAATAGTAATTAAACAGCCACTGCAAAATAAAGGAAAAATTGTAAAGGATACTGATGGAACAGTATCAAATGTTATCAAAATACGTAGAAATAAAAAATGTCTTCCCAATTATTGAGAACCCGTAAACCCAATTGTGTACATAAAGGAAACAAACAAAAGTAGTAAGGCAGAATAGAATGACTAGTAGCAGTTGGGCATCCCACCCATACAAGGCATAATAGATGATGAATGAAAGAAAGATCCAGTATGATGAATAAAAGTACGAGAGGCATACAAGCGAGAACTGGAATGATTGAGAACTGACATAGCTAGCATAGACTCCGATAAAATGGAGGTAGAAGTATTATAAAAAAAAAAAAAAAAAAAAAAAAAACCCAACCTAACCCAACCTAACCTAACCTAACCTAACCTAACCGGGATCTACAGGGTCATAGGAAGGACGACGCAAAGAGGGGTGGATGTGCCGATGGTGGAAAACGGTAAGGTTCTTGACGCAGAAGGCTCCGTGAAATTGATCGCGGACACCTTTTACCCACAAGACCTCGAACGCACCGATACCAACCATCACACAAATATTAGGGCAAAGGCCGAAGCCGTGAATATGGACGAGGAGGATGAACCGCAAGATCCACCCTTCACGCCGACGGAATTGCGTATTGCCTGCGAATCCTTCAATCCCAAGAAGGCTCCGGGAATAGATGGCCTCACAGCCGATATATGTAGCCATGCCATTGGAGGGGAGCCTGATGCCTTCCTGGCGCTTCTGAACCAATGTCTAAAACTCAGATATTTTCCGAAGTCTTGGAAGGAGGCCACGGTGGTGGTGCTAAAGAAACATGGGAAAAGAGACTACACCACCCCAAAATCATATAGGCCCATAGGCCTCCTTCCGGTCTTGGGTAAGATATTCGAGAAGATGTTGATGGCCCGCCTCAAGTTTTATATTTTGCCCAGGATGAGTACTCGTCAGTACGGATTCATGCCCCAAAAGAGCACCGAGGACTCCCTCTATGATCTAATCAAGCACATCAAGAGTAAACTTGACCTAAAGAAGATGGTTGTGCTAATATCTCTGGACATAGAGGGAGCTTTCGACAGCGCCTGGTGGCCAGCAATTAGAGTCCGGCTGGCTGAGGAAAAGTGTCCGCTCAACTTGAGGAGGGTCATCGATAGCTATTTGACGGACAGAAGGGTCAGGGTTAGGTATGCGGGCGAGGAATTCTCCAAAGGCACGAACAAAGGCTGCGTACAGGGCTCCATCGGAGGCCCGGACTTCTGGAACCTTCTGTTGGATCCCCTCCTAAAAAGCCTGACTACCAAAGAGGTCCACGTGCAAGCGTTCGCAGACGACGTGGTCCTTGTCTTCGACGGTGACACAGCATTGGAAGTAGAGAGTAGGGCAAACCTCGCCCTCGAACATGTTCAGAAGTGGGGTGTCGATAATAAGCTAAAATTCGCACCGCAAAAAACCTATGCGATGACAATCACGCGAAAACTAAAATACGACACCCCACGGCTGAGCATGGGCGGGGTCGAAGTACCAATGGCCAAGGAAATCAAGATCCTAGGTGTCACCGTCGACGACAAGTTGACCTTTAACACGCACGTTAGGAATGTCTGCCAAAAAGCGATCGGGGTTTACAAGCAGCTGTGCAGGGCAGCGAGGATTAGTTGGGGATTAAACCCTGACATTATAAAAACTATTTACGTGGCTACAATAGAGCCGATTATCCTGTACGCTGCCAGCGTATGGGCTCCAGCAGCAAGTAAGCTGGGAATCCAAAAGCAGCTGGGCGTCGTGCAACGCGGGATAGCGCAAAAAATTTGCAAGGCGTACCGCACAGTCTCTCTTAACTCAGTGCTTCTGTTGGCGGGGCTACTCCCTCTGGATCTCCGAGCTCGAGAGATGGCTTTGCTTTTTGAAGCCAAGAGGGGGGTGTCACTGCCAATACTGAGGGACAGGGAGGTGGAGCGGCCAGAGCCCGCGTCGAAATCCCCGCATCCTGCCACAAGCAGGATCGTTTCAAGTGTAAGGAGAGTCCGTCGTGCATCTGCGACCCAGAAATCGTTGAGTCGATCCCACACTTACTGCTTCGCTGTCCTGCATACACCTATGAAAGAAACAAACTAGAACAGGAACTAGACACCGAATTAAATGAGGCCAGCATAAGCTTGATAATATCAGGGAAAAGCAGAAATAAGTTTCTGAATTACTGCGTCAAAATTGCCAAAAGAGTTATCAAAAGAAATAAGTGATCGGTAATGTATGCAACCACTATATAGTAAATATATTAGTAATGCATATAGAATGATAATTAAGTAAAATAAATATACTGTGAACAGTAATGAGAATTAGAAACTAAAAAATTAGAAGAAATTTAGAAATATGTAAGAAAGCCGCATTTATGTGAATCCTTTAGTTAAACCGCTAAGGAAACAGTGCACATTGTAGTAATTAAGAAAGCAATAAAAATGTTTAAATAATAAGTAAGT
Organism: Mythimna albipuncta; assembly: GCA_929112965.1. Classification (NCBI taxonomy): domain Eukaryota; kingdom Metazoa; phylum Arthropoda; class Insecta; order Lepidoptera; family Noctuidae; genus Mythimna; species Mythimna albipuncta. Next base: position 45,654 of record OV815960.1, read on the forward strand.
TAAATAGAAAAGTAAGCAAGGAAAATGTTAATATAAGAAATATGTAAAATAGAAAGAAAGTAATGAAAATGTTAGAATAAGCATAATGTCAAATAGAATAGTAAGTAATATAAATAATAAAGATAAGTGAAGTGTTTTTATGAAAATAAAAAAGTCAACAGACTATTTATTAACCCTCGATCCAAATAAAGAAAGAAATGTTGGGCAGAAAAACAGTCAATAAAGATAGAGAGTAGAAGTTTTAGATAGCAAAATGGGAGTCCCACCCATAAAAGACTGAAAGAGAAGTATGTTAGAAAGAAACAGTATGCGGAATAAAAGTGCGAGAGGAAAGAAAGCGAGAACTGGTATGAAAGAGCATTAGATTAGTAATAGACCCAGATTTTGTCCGGGGTAGAGAACGCAAAAAAAAAAAAAAAAAAAAAAAAAAAACCTAACCTAACCTAACCTAACCTAACCGTGTGATGAGGCGATTCCAAAACTGGGATCTCCAAAACACAATTCAAAGCCCCCTTGGTGGAATTCTGCTCTTGACCGTCTCAAAAAAGACGCAATGACGAAAAAGAGGAGGATTAAGAATGCAGCCGCTCACCGGAGGGAAGACACCATTAAAAATTACGTCACGGCAAAAAATGAATACACTTTAGCAGCAACAGAAGCTGCCACTGCAAGCTGGAGGGAGTTCAGTACAAAGCAGGACCGAGAGAGCATGTGGGACGGCGTCTACAGGGTATTAAGGAAGACCGCCAAAAGGCAGGATGACACCCTCCTGAGAAACACCGCAAGAGAAAATCTTAGCCCACAGCAATCCGCGGACCTGCTGGCAAAAACCTTTTACCCTGACGACTCACCAGATGGTGAAAAGCCATACCACAGTGCATTGAGACAGTTTGCGAGGGAGGAAAATCCACAGGGATTATCCGCCAACGATCCACCCTTCACAACCACGGAGCTGGAAATGGTCCTGCAAGACCAAAATCCGAAGAAGGCCCCCGGCCCCGATGGTTTAACGGCAGACATCTGCGCTGCAGCAATAAACTGTGACAGGGAAGTGTTCTTGGCGATAGCAAATAGATGTCTGTCGCTATCACACTTTCCGAGGCAGTGGAAGGTCGCTCACGTGTGCATCCTCCGCAAGCCAGGCAAGGATGATTACACCAGTCCAAAATCCTACCGGCCAATAGGTCTCCTATCGGTCCTCGGAAAAATCGTGGAAAAACTCCTTGTAGGCAGACTTCAGTGGCACTTCTATCCAACACTGCACAAAAGTCAGTACGGGTTCATGCCACAGCGTGGTACCGAGGACGCCCTCTATGACCTCATGGGGCACATACGTGCCGAAATCAAAGCAAAGAAAATAGTGCTTTTGGTATCATTGGATATAGAGGGGGCTTTCGACAACGCATGGTGGCCTGCATTAAAAAAACAGATGGTGGCCAAACAATGTCCCAAAAACTTGTACACTCTCGTCGCCTCATACCTAGAAGACCGCTACGTCAAGGTCAACTACGCCAGAGCGACTAGCGAGAAAGGAACCAACAAAGGATGCGTCCAGGGCTCAATTGCCGTTCCGACGTTCTGGAACCTGATCCTAGACTCACTCCTTCACAAACTGGCTAGTATGGGCGTATATTGCCAAGCATTTGCAGACGACGTCGTCCTGGTATTCTCGGACCACGAGACCGGCCCCCTGCAGCAAAAAGCCAATGAGACGCTAAGCGTAGTGTCGAAGTGGGGCGCCCGAAATAAGCTGCGTTTTGCCGCGCATAAAACAAATGCGATGGTTTTAACGAAAAAGCTTAAATACGACGACCCGGTTCTGCACATGTCGGGCACAAGGCTGGACCTGGTCCAAGAGATCAAGCTGCTAGGTCTCATTATTGACGCCAAACTCACTTTTAATGCACACGTGTCTGCAATCTGTAAAAAGGCTACAGACATCTATAAACAACTCGCATGTGCAGCGAAGGTGACGTGGGGTCTCAATAGAGAGATAATCAGGACGATTTACGTGTCAGTGATAGAGCCCATCGTGATGTATGCAGCGAGTGCGTGGGCCCCGGCGGCTGAGAAACTGATGACACGAAATCAGTTTGATTCGCTACAGCGGGGTTTCGCGCAGAAGATCTGCAAGGCATACCGCACGGTGTCTCTGACATCGGCACTGGTTCTGTCAGGCCAACTCCCATTAGATCTCCGGGTGATTGAGGCGGCAACCCTCTACGAGATCAAGAAGGGCCATTCCCGAGAGTTCCTACCACCGGGCCGTGAGCTGGAACGGAATATAAATTATTTAAATCACCCTCATCCAGCGCGACTCACAACTACCGAGTACGCACGCCTAGAAGACTGGAATCCCGAAACCTTAGAGACTCACAAAGTTACCGGCCCCCAAATCTACACTGACGGCAGCAAGATAGAGGGGAAAGTTGGAGCTGCCCTAACTTGGTGGGAAGGAGAAAAGGAATCCATGTCCAGCACCTTTGGCTTGGAGCCTTACAATACTGTCTTCCAATCTGAAATGTATGCACTCTTTCGAGCTGTCAGGTTGGCAAGAGAATCTAAAGCGGCCTCCATAAGCATACTGAGTGACTCAAGGTCGTCGCTCGACCTGCTGAGGAGACCGTCTGTTACTCACCACCTGGCACTTCAAATAAAGAGTTTCATTCGAGAAATCAGAGAGGAGGGCAGAAAAGTGAGGCTTTTCTGGCTCAGGGCCCACGTGGGAACTGCCGGGAATGAGCGAGCAGATGAGCTTGCAAAGGAGGCAGCCCTAACAAAGGAGACAGCGGACTATGACAAAGTCCCCGTATCATACGTGAGAAGGAAGATACGGGAGGGGACCGTAAAGAAGTGGCAAGCGAGGTATGAGTCCTCGAGTACAGGAGCGGTAACAAAGGTGTTCTTTCCAGACGTCATAGCGGCGAAAAGAATCCTTAGGGACACAACCCTAACACCGGCCCATACTCAAATCTTGACGGGACACGGAGGTTTTGCAGCTTACCTTCACCGCTTCCACCTCAAGGACAGTCCCTCGTGCGTCTGCGACCAGAGCTGCGAGGAAACAGTCTGGCACCTTCTCTTCGAATGCCCAAGGTTCTGCCTTGAACGAATGGAACTGGAGCGGAAAACAGGACTCCAGTTAAATCAATCCTCACTCCACAACTTTATGGAGAAGCCAGCTTCGAGGACTCCATTCTTAGCATTCGCGAGTAGAGTTGCCTTAACCGCAGCGGGGCCGAACAAATCAGATGCCCCCGCACGAAGTCGAGTCTGGCTACCATCTACTCGTACCCCCACCACAAACACAAACACCACACCTACACTAAATACACAACATCCACTACCCACAACTACACGGCCAAGTACAAACACAACATCAACAACAATTACTCAAAGCCTAACACTTTCAGCTACATATCAAAGCACAAATACACAACCAGCATCAGTGACAGCGCAACCGGTAGCAACAACAGGGACAAACCAACAGACGATCCTAACCGACATGCCAGTGACACACTTCCTGGTATGCGGTAGAGACGGAGTCCCCGGTATCAGACTTCGAGGGGTCGCCCTGTTCATGAACAGGGAATCAGAGACGCTGGGCATAAGTTTCTGCATTGGTTCAAGCCGCACTAGAGCCCGAATTACAATTTCACCGGGCCTAGCTGCCCTGATCAACGGGAGCACATTAAAAACGAGCATCAAAGGAAGTAAGTACTCCGCGCTGCAGCAGGTGGAGATAGCCGCTCACAAGTGCCGTTTAGTGCGATTCAAAGGAAAGACAATCGCACTACTCGAGTGGAGAGCGGAGACCCCATTTGCCCAAGCCAGCTCGCTGCTCCAAAAGATTAGGGAAGCAGGTGATAATACGTGCATAGCACCCCGCACGATCAGCATCGATGCTATGGTGGTCGGTGGAGAAAGAGGAGACATCGCAGACCGTTTCGGCTGTCTTAAAGCCTCAGAACAGCATGAGATCGTGGTCTATGAGGACAGGGGGGAAACTCTAAGCTTCCTCAAAGCCCCCCCAGACCACACAGGCAGCACGATGAGCTCCACTAAGAACCCGATCGCCCTGAGCGGAGCTGAGAGGGCTCAGCAGAAGTTAACGGCAGAAAAAGAAAAGAGGGACAAAGGCGGAAACTTTAGCCCAGAGGACCGAACCCGGTCCAAAACCCGTCTCAAAGCAATAGGCAACTTCCTCAGCGCACTGCTCCCGAGTACCAGCCGCACATCACCATCAGCGCGGCAAGAGCCAGCGGTCATGATGTTTTTCAAACCGAAACCTAGAGAAACACTAGCACCAAAACCCAAACCGACCAGAGCCGACAAAGGGCAAGTCAGCCCACCGACCCTCGCTGTAAGCTCGGGTATCACGGACCACATACACAGCGCATTCCTCGAGTATATAGCAGTCATGAGGGCAACCAGAGAGGTAAACCTCGCTACTTGTAGAAAGATTCTGCAGACCTTCCATTGGAAAAATGAGGGTCTGTTAAGGGTTTTGCTCGGGGAAGCAGAAGCAGCCGTGTACGACAACGTCAAGTCCCAGGTCATTGCTGGTGAAATGACAGGGTCGTACATGGCAGCTTATAGTGCTAAGAGTGGCTTTGTGACCCTGGACGTGGAGGAAACGGAGCGCTCAGGGAAAGCTACATTCCGAACACCCGCAGACGACCCGATAGTGGTTACCGCCAAGTGTACCAAAATTATGCTGGACGACAGGATCCTCGAAATGGCACAATCCATTTCGGGGGCCTGTGTTTCACCAGCTTCGGAAGCACACTGGGCGGTACCCAGTATCAGGTGGGTAAACGGGGTCCCAGGGTGCGGAAAGACAACCTGGATAGTGAACCACTTTGACGAGGAGAGCGACATCATAGTGACCACAACAACCGAAGCTGCTAAAGATCTCAGAGAGAAGCTGGCGCACCGATTAGGAGATCGTGTTAAGGCAAAGGTGCGCACTATGGCCTCAATTTTAGCCAACGGGTTCAGACCAGAGGAGAAATGCCGTCGCCTTACGGTTGACGAAGCCCTCATGAACCATTTTGGGGCCATAGTCATGGCAGTGAAGTTGTCTGGAGCGGGCGAGGTCGTTCTCATCGGAGACGTGAATCAGCTACCATTTTTGGACAGGGAGAACTTATTTGAGTTAAGGTACACCCGTCCGAATTTGGTGGCTAGCATCGCCCAGGAGTTGCTCTGTACGCATCGGAACCCAATGGACATAGCCCTGACCCTGAGTGAGATATACCCCGGTATATACTCCTCCAAGACGTCGCTGTCGCAGGTCCACTCTCTGAAAGTGGAAAGGTTCACAGGAGCGCGCATACCGAAAACCACCCACAACACCTTATTCTTGGTCCATACACACGAAGAGAGAGCCTCTCTTGCTGACCAAGGCTATGGGTCTGGCGAAGGGTCGCGCATTCTCACCATCCACGCAGCACAGGGGTTGACCTGCGACAGCGTTATTATAATTAACACCAAGTCAAGGAGGCTCCAGATCCATGACAGTATCTCCCACGCAGTTGTCGCAGTGTCGAGACACACGGTCAGCTGTGTGTATTACACCGACGACGCCGACGATGCCACGGGCCGTTTCGCCCGGAAAGCGATGGATGCGCCGTCTAAAATGGTCGTCGAATACAACCTTAAGACGGCCATGCAGCATCGAGACACCGCAATCGTAAAAGCCCTGATGGAGTTAGTGAAGACTCTAGGTAGCAAATAAATAGAAACTTAATACCCCAATTCTACCCACAAACCCTAAATGTACAGTCATGTGTAACATGTAAAATGTACTTCTTTAATTTGTGTAGTAGTTTAGTATTATAAGCTTAAGCGATAAGTATAATTGTTAAAGTAGCCATTAAGAAACATATAAGTAATACAAAATATATATATACAGGGTGTAAAAAGACCGATCACATACCCGTTAACTACATATTCTGTACATATAACTAAGTCATTTTGGCCAAAAAATATTGCTGGGAAACAAAATTTTTTTTCAACCTTTAAAAAAATGACGCTTTTCTTTGCGCGCAATGTAAAGCGCCCAACTGATTGTGCCGGTGTGTGTGTACTTACGTCGAGTGACGAGGCGAGGCGCGGCGCCCGGGCGTCGCGCGCGCTTCGCATTGTGTAGGTATTACATACGTTAAAGATTGGCTACATGGTTGTAAACTAGCGTTCCAACCAAGGTGGCCTTGGTTTATGCAGCGGCTACATGGATGTAAACCACGCGCCAACACGTTCGGTGGTTGAGAAAACGCGCCTCCCAACCAAGGACGTTGCAGATCAAGGATTACAACTGCTGTCTACACGGATTGCAACTAGCAAGGTGACCTTGGTTGGGACGTGGGATTACAACCATGTGGCAATTTAATAGGCTCTTGGTAATTGAAAAATTCTGTGTTGTGTTCGTACAATTGCTTACTTACACGAAATAAGTACAGTTTTTAAATAGCTTGAGTACTTACCTACACTGTCCGTCGCTTTAGCTGTCATCCAGCACAGGTGGCCTCTCGACACTGACGAGCTCCGGTTCAAACTGCCGACCTCCTACGCGAAGACAGATGCGTGCCCTAGCCCGCGTGTTTTCGTGAACCCGCTCCAGGATTCCTTCTTGCGCTGACCGCTGCTTAAGTTCGTCGAACACATCAATAATTTTCTGTCGCATTTCTGCAGCGGTCTCGCATGGGCGGTCAAACACCCTATCTTTGACGTAACCCCACAAAAAGAAATCCAGAGGGGTTAAATCAGGCGAGCGAGCTGGCCATGCATGAGGCCCAAACCGTCCGATCCAGTTGTCTCCGAACAGCGTCGTCAGTTGCTCACGAACTGGTCTCACGACATGAGGCGGCGTACCGTCGTGCTGGTACCACAACCCAAGCCTCTGAGCTAGTGGCATCTCTTCCAAAGTATCCGTTAGGTACCCAGTAATAAAATCGAGGTAGGCAGGCCCGTCCATTCTCGGTGGTAAGAAAACTGGGCCTAGGATCTGGTTTCCCACAATGCCAGCCCACACATTGTGTTTCCACCGTGTCTGGAAGCCCGTTTCCACGGTTTGGTTCGGATTGACGGAGCACCAATAATGGGTATTTCGGCGGTTCCACATTCCATTATTTGTGAAAGTGCTCTCATCGGTGAAAATAATTTTTGGGATAAAGTCTTGGCCCTGGCTCAACAGCCACCTACAGTAATCCATGCGACGCGTCGCATCGCCTGGCACGAGCGCTTGCACTCGATGGATTTTGTAAGGCCGTTGCCTATCCCTCCTCAACACTGTATGCACAGTAGAATGGGAAACCGTGTGCTGAGCGTGATGACCATGCCGCCTCCGCAAAATTTTGGCTGCTGTTCGTACGCCCAACCGTGGATTTTCCCGCATCACAGCGAGAATGGCCTCTTCGGCTGCCGGTCGTACTTGTCGGCCACCTCCCAAAGAAATTGGTACTATCGGTTGATTGTCCAGCAACCGTTGAACAGCTCTCGTAAAGATCCGCGAATCCGTGGGCTGATACGCAGTAGGATGCTCAATCCTGTACAGTCGCAGGGCCGCACTAGCGTTTCCATGAGCCATGCCGTAACAGTAAACCATATTCACGTACTCGCGCGCCGAATAAACATGAAAAGGCATTTTATCTCGCCTAAGGTGCCTACTACTAACTAAATTAAACCTAAAAAGACACTACACACACAAACATACAACGCACTCACAATATCTACACTAAGCCCTAATCACTCTAACACTTTCACTACTATCAGTCGAACTATCACACAATACAACACAAACAATTAACAATACCTAATTCGCAACAAAAAAAACCACAAGTGCATTCGATGACGCAAGAAATCGAACTAATAATACATAAGTAAATTCGCTGTAAATAAAAATAAAATTCCTATAAATTTGCGGGGATAGAGGAGGTCGGACCACGGGCGGCTCTTTTGATGCCACAGCCGAGCACCGCCGCGGTGGGCGGTAACTTTCTTTGAGCACGAGCCGCTCGCATGCTACTGGCTGCTGGCGCCAGCGCCCGCATGGTGTAATAAGAAAATATCGCTCTAGTTATAAATAATTTCCTAAATTGGATTTGAAATTTAACGAGCATTTAAAGGTGGGCTTCAATAGTTTACGTAAATTACATTAAAAAAAAAAATGTTATCAATGAACACAGATAAATGAAATTCTGACTAAATTCTGGTTAGTATTTGAAAAATAGCTAGTAGGTAGTTTTGAAAGCAGCAGTCGGTAGGTACCTATCTCAGTTCAGACTGCTGCACGGAAGCGTACGTAGCTACGATTTATTTTAATGTTGGGAAACTATCAAAATTACTTCACAATCTGCTGAAGCGAGAGGGAGTTTGACTTTTGCTGACTACAACCCAATGTTGTTCGTTCAGTTGCCTTTACGATTCAAGGTCGCGATTACTCTTTCGAATATTCACGCGATCGTTTCAGGCATCGCTTCTATCGAGCCCCATCAGTTTTGCTGACAGCTTCTTAAGACGCACGTGGAACAAAACGCGCCGTCCACCAGGGTTTGACAGTTATTGGACGGAGAGCTACCCATTGCTCTCCGTCCGCAAGCTTGCGTTTACGGCGGCCGAAAATCACTGTGTGACTGCGGACAAACAAACGAATTCACGCAGATAAAATGCGCCACGTGCTCGTTCATGTTTTGAAATGTAAATTATTCGGTACCTACTAAACATTTTTTAAAGTGAGGTAAGCACCTATCTACTTGCGAGATTCATTTCCAATCATACCTAACAGGACGGCTTTTAGTGATTAGGCCTTACAGTCTTATGCACTAGAAGCCATCCTTACTAGAAAATACTAGAAATCATTCTCAAAAATGCCTACAATATTCGTTGCGTCACTAGTACCTACCTACTGAGTTTTATTACGTGGTTATTTAAGAAGTTTAAATGTAGGTAGGGCTTAAACATAGGTAGAAGTTTAAACCTAGGTACCTTTTTTGCGATGGGAAATCATCAAATGACCCCTCACGCTCTGTGTGAAGACTTTTACCGATCTTTAATCAGTAAAAGTCTGAAACTCCCTCTCCCTCTTTCCGATTGTTGTTCCTTCAGTTGCCGTTTGAATCTGGTACTTACGCAGAGATATTACGAAAAGGTCAATGACCGTTAATTTTTTCTTATCTGGCACCTACCTTAGTAGGTGTAGGTGTAAGTACATTTGATACAGAAACACACACTAAATTTTAAACACTAAAGACTAGTGTCTTTTTTTTAGCGGTGGGAAAATCATCTAATGACATCCCCCGCTCTTGGGCGGAGCGGGAGATAGTGTCGGACTTTTACTGACTAAAAACCCACTCCTGTTCCTTTGTTGCCTTTCGTACCGGGGCTTGAGCTATCTTTCGAATTAGCCCTAGCCTTAGTAGGCTTCGACTCAGCTGAGCCCCCCCCCCTGCTGTTGCTGACAGCTCCTTGAGGCGCGCGGGAACAGTGCGAGCCATCGACGACTTGGGCTTGGTCCGAACAGTTACTGGACGGTCGGACAGCGAGCTACCTATTGCTTATTGTCCGCAAGCCCGTGCCTACGGTGGCTGGAATCGGACTCCCGACGTCCAAGGTCATCTCTGGGGCTGCGACGGCTAGGTCGAGAGGTTGTTCTCCCTCTGATGCGTTCGCTGCGGGTTTCGCCGTAGACCCACGTTGTCAAAGAAACGAACTCACGTAGGTAAGTAAGATGCGCCGCGTTCCCGTGCACGGCAAAAGCAGCCCCGGCCCGCGTTTAGACAAGTAGATACCTATCTAATTTAAAAATTTAAACAATTAAGTATTGATTTATAATCAATGTTCTTGTTGAAACTGAAATCGAAAACTGTTCAATTGATAAAATAAATAAATGTACCAAGTAGTTTCTATCAGCTGAGCAACGTAGGTACAGTCGGCCGGGCCGCTTGCCGCTCGCCGCTCGCGTGGTCGGTGAACTCGACGACTGCACGCGTGTGCGTGCGTGCCATGCTCGTTGTTTAGTATTCATTGCATTTTTGTAACTTCAAATGCGTAATTTGTTATGAAAAATCAATAATTTTGATAATGTTTGTTTGGAAGAAAGTTTACTAATGACACATGTTATACGATTATGAAAAAAAAACCGAAAAAAAAAATTAACTTTGACCTCGAATATCTCCAGAACCGGTGATTTCCCAGGAATGTTCTAGAAGAAAAAGCTATCCTAGTGATGGGTAGAATACGTGGTTTTCGTTTTCGTTAAGGGTCTTTTTACACCCGATATATAAAAAAAAAAAGTACAATATAAAAAAAAAAAAAAAAAATTATACATATTCATACATAATAATAATAATAAAAAAAAAAAACAAAAAAAAAGAGAAAAAAAAAAAAAAAAAAAAGTGAGGTGGACTCGCGTAGTTTTTAAGCTTAGTTTTTAAGTAATATTTGTCCAAGATGAGGGCACGACAATGTAAAAAGAATATGTAAACAAATTAAAAAACATAAACAATTGCGCCGACTACCATGTCTGCGGTAAAATATGTACGACACAAAAAAAAAAAAAAAAACCTAACCTAACCTAACCTAACCTAACCTAACCTAACCCAACCTAACCGAGCGATTGGCTGCTGCGCTGCATGTCGTGGGTTCGATTCTCGTATAGGACAAATATTTGTATGGTCTATAGTAACTGTTCGAGGTTAGGGTGTTGTGCATGTTATCATAGCCAACTTTTGAATTATTTGAAACTTTAAAAAGGCTTTTGCCCGCGCGGCTTCGCTCCCGCTCTTCCCTACTTCAGCCTACTCTACTCTACTCTACCCTACTCTACCCTACTCTACTCTACTCTACCCTACTCTACCCTACTCTACCCTACTCAATCCTTCTGTACCCTGAGACTGTTTTGCTGGTTGGGTTGGTTTTAAAAATTTATAGGATTGGAATTGTTTTGTTTTAATTATTTATTGACGCCTCTTTTGAGGAAGTATCTTGTTACTGACAAACTGATTCCCTCTTTACAGGGATCAGAACATTAGTGTTAATTTTTTTTTTTTTTTTTTTTTCATTTTTTTTTTTTTGAGGAAAAATTATTGTTGACAACTGATTCCCACTTTACAGGAATCAAAAAATTTACACCAAATTGTCACCATACTAATTTATTCTGATTAGTATTGATTCTGACTCCTCTACTCTTCCATCATGTTTCTCTCCAGGACCCCTGCAAAGAAAGCTCTTACAGGTCACCAAGTCTCTCCATCGAATGCGGCACTCTCCATCACCTTCGAGGGAGAGGTCTCCCCTCCCGGCGCTTCAACTCAAGCCTCTAGTGTGAGGCGAAGCATTGGTGAGTGGGAGAATGGGAAGGTGACGGAGTCACAACCTCTTTCATCGGCCGCCGCTCACCCACCTAAAAAATCGGTCCCAACAGTGACGGCTCCTCAGAAGTCCACACGGCGAGCCATGACCCAGCCAGATTCCAAGGCTGTGGCACACCGAACGTCCACCGAGACAGCGGGAGCGTCACCGGGAGCGAGCCAGTCGCAGATGAATAAACCCGCCGACTGGGTCACCGAGGCTCGGAACTGCCTTCTGCGCGCGAAGTCGCACCTCGGTGACTCGCGTAATCTGAGGGCAGACCTCAAAGCCGGGATCACCCAGTCAGTGGAACGGCTATATCAACTGGTTAAGGAAGGGGCGGCGGCCGCCGTACATGCGAAGGGGGCTGAGACGGTACGGGAGGAGGCCATCACGGCAACACTCCCTACAGAAGTACCCAGAAGCTTTCCGGAGGTTGACTCGTTGCTCGCTTCACTAGCGGAGCACAGCGCGTTAGTGAAGGAGAGCAGTGAGAAGATGGAGAAGCTGCGGCAGGCGATGGAGAGGCAGGGAGATGTACTGGAAAAAGCGACCACTTACGCGAGTGTAGCTGCGGGTCCACCGAAAAGGCAGACCCCAGGAAGGACCGCACTGCACTCCGTAGTAGTTACGTCCAAAGACGAAGGGGTTTCTGGAGAGGAGGTCTTACAGAGAATTAGAGAGGCAGTAAAGGCCAAGGAGGGAGGAGTGGAAATAGAGACAGTACGAAAGGCGAAGGATCGCAAAATTGTCATGGGCTGTAGGTCGGTGGAAGACAGGAAAAGAGTGAAAGAAAGGATAGAGAAGTCAGGAGACCACCTCGTTGTCGAGGACGTGAAGAACAAGGACCCACTGCTAGTATTCCGTGGCGTCCTCCGCATACACTCCGATGAGGAACTGCTGGAGGCGCTACGGAACCAAAATCGGGAGGTCTTTCGCGGCCTCGACAACGGGGAGGATAGAATGACGGTTAAATTTAAAAGGAACGCGCGGAACCCCCAAACCAGCAATGTCGTCGTCAGCACGTCCCCGACTATCTGGAACAGGATGCTCGAGAAGGGAAGAGCACGCATCGATCTCCAGACCGTCTTCGTTGATGACCAGTCGCCACTGGTTCAGTGCACGAGGTGCCTTGGATACGGGCATAGGCTCTGTAAAGAGCTCGCCGACTTATGTAGCCACTGTGGGGGCCTGCACCTCCGTGCGCAATGTGACCAGTGGCTGAAGGCTGAAACACCGAAGTGCCACAACTGTGTCTTGGCGAAGATGGGGAAGATCGACCATAATGCATTCAGCCCTGAGTGTCCTGTTCGAGTTAGGTGGGATCGACTGGCACGTGCATCCGTCGCCTATTGCTAAGGTGGTCCCAGCAAACACGATGCCTTATAAGATAATCCAGGCGAATCTTCAAAGGAAGAATTTGGCGACCCAAGAGCTTATGCTTGAGGCCGAGCGGCGCAAAGCCACCGCAGCGCTGATCCAGGAACCCTACGTGGGTAGTGTGAAGAGGATGAGCGGGACCAGAGGTGTTCGAATCTTCCAGAGCACCAGGCAAGGAGAAGGGACTGTCAAAGCGGCCATAGCCGTCTTTGACCCAAAACTGACTGTAAGACAGTACCCAGAACTCACCACGAACAACATCGTCGTGGTGGGGATCCAAACTGGTGCCTGGAGATTAACTCTGGTCTCGTTCTACTTCGAACCGGACCAGCCCTTAGGCCCATACCTGGACAGCCTTAGGGAGGTGGAAAGCGAGACCGGCCCGCATAGGCTCATCATGGGAGGAGACGCCAACGCCTGGAGTGTCTGGTGGGGCAGCAGTGAGACCAACAGCAGAGGCGACGAGATGCTGGGAGCTCTCGACCAGCTTGGACTGCAGGTACTCAACAGAGGGGAAACTCCAACCTTCGACGTAGTTCGTGGTGACAGACGTTACACGAGCTGCGTCGATGTCACAGCCTGCACGGCGGATATGCTGACGGTGACCGACGGCTGGCGAGTCGTTGACGATTTGACAGGGTCCGACCACAACGGCATTGAGTTTAGTATACACCTCGAGAAGTCTTTGGGTATCACGGTTAACCGGACTACCAGGATCTACAACACCAAGAAAGCAAATTGGATCGAACAGACTTACGGTCAAATTATGCAAAGCAACAATTTGACCGTAAGTCTGTTCGATCAAATCGACAGCAGGGACAAAATAGACCTGGTAGTCGAGGGACTTACAACGGCAGTGCAAGAAGCCTGTACATCCGTGATACCCAAAAAGAAAAGTGTAGAGAGGTTAACCGTGCCGTGGTGGTCCGATGAGCTCGCCAGCTTGAAGAGGCAAGTGGTCACCAAAAAGCGGAGGATCCGCTGTGCAGCGCCAGTTCGTAGACCAAAGGTTGTTGAGGAGTATCTGAAACAGAAGGCAGAGTACGAGCGCGCAATAGTCCAAGCTAAAGTCGAGAGCTGGAAGGGGTTCTGCGAAAAGCAAGATCGGGAAGGCCTATGGGAGGGTATATACCGGGTGATCCGTAGGACGGAGAAGAGAGAGGAGGATTTGCCGATGGTGAGGGACAGCAGGACCCTAGACCCAGAGGCCTCGGCGAGGTATCTGGCACAGGTGTTCTACCCGGAGGACCGTTCGGAGGGGGATAACGAGGAGCACAAACGGGTACGGCAATGAGCTGAAGAGGTGAACGGGGGGAACGAAGTTGAACCTTCAGACCCTCCCTTCACACTCGACGAGCTAGAGCGAGCTGTCTCCTCGTTCAACCCCAAAAAAGCCCCCGGTTCAGACGGTCTGACGGCGGACATATGGGGCCACATGATTCGTCAAGACCCAGACCTAGTTCTGCGCTTGGTAAACAAGTGCCTGGCGCATGGATACTTTCCACGGTCCTGGAAAGAGGCAACCGTCGTAGTACTCCGCAAGCCCGCTAAAGACGACTACACCACCCCAAAATCATACAGGCCAATTGGGCTTTTGCCTGTTCTCGGCAAAGTCTTCGAGAAGCTGCTAGTGGCCCGACTCAAGTTTTATCTGCTACCCAGGATGAGTACTCGCCAGTACGGATTCATGCCCCAGCGAAGCACCGAAGACTCCCTCTATACGCTGATGGGGCACATTCGTGGCAGACTCAACGCAAAGAGGCTTGTCACGATTGTGTCCCTGGATATTGAGGGGGCCTTCGATAGCGCATGGTGGCCAGCCATACGAGTCCGACTGGCTGAGGAAAAGTGTCCTGTGAACTTGAGGCGGGTCATAGACAGCTACTTGTCCGAGAGGGTGGTGAAGGTCAGATATGCGGGAGTGGAGTACGAATCCAGGACCGAGAAGGGATGCGTCCAGGGGTCAATCGGTGGTCCCATATTTTGGAACCTTGTGCTGGATCCTCTTTTAAAGGCTCTGGAGGAAATGGGGTTCTATTGTCAGGCGTTTGCTGACGACATTGTCCTTGTGTTTGATGGTGAGACAGCTCTTGAAATCCAGAGGGATGCCAATGTCGCCCTCGAGTACGTGCGAGCATGGGGTGTCTCGAACAAGCTTCGGTTTGCGCCGCATAAGACCAAAGCAATGCTGGTCACGCGCAAACTGAAGCATGACACCCCATGTCTCCGGATGGGTGGGGTAGACATTGGCATGTCTGAGGAAATCAAACTGCTCGGTCTCACCATCGACCACAAGTTGACTTTCACTCACGTCGCAAACGTCTGTTCCCGAGCCGTCGGCATATATAAACAGCTGTCGCGGGCAGCTAGGGTCAGCTGGGGTCTCCATCCAGAGGTAATCCGCTGCATCTATACGGCTGCAGTGGAGCCTATCATCCTGTACGCGGCGAGCGCGTGGTCGCCGGCCGCCAACAAAGTCGGGTTGCAGAAGAAGCTGAACGCCGTCCAAAGGAGCTTCGCGCAAAAGCTTTGCCGAGCCTACCGCACGGTCTCCCTACACTCAGCACTGGTGCTGGCTGGGATACTCCCTCTTGACCTCCGGATTAAGGAGGCAGCCTCGCTGTACGAGGCCAAGAGAGGGGTATTTCACCCTGCGCTGGGAGACCGGGAGATCGAGCGGGTGGTATCGGCACTAGAGATGCCGCATCCGGCTGAGCAGAGGGCCATTGCACTGCGACGCCTGGTAGACGAGGAACAATACAATGAGCACCGCGATTATGATGTGCGTATTTTCACAGACGGCAGCAAGATTGAGGGCAAGGTCGGAGCCGCAGTATCGGTATGGACCGACCAGGCGGAGGTCAAGGCCCTTAAGCTTGCTTTGCCGTCTTACTCTACCGTCTACCAGGCCGAGCTTCTCGCCCTCTGCAAAGCAGTGAACGAAGTCCTCCGAAGGACCGGGTCGGCGTTCGCTATTTACAGCGACTCCATGGCAGCCCTCCAGACAGTCGTGAACCCCGAAGCCCTCCATGCCCTCGCAGTAGAAACAAGAGACGCCATCCGCTGCATTCACGCCCAGAACAAGAGCGTCTCACTGTTCTGGGTGAAAGCTCATGCGGGGCTGGAGGGCAACGAGAGAGCCGACTTGCTCGCTAAGGAGGCTGCCCTGAAGTCGAAGCGGCAACCCGACTACGACAAATGCCCGGTTTCATTCGTCAAGCGTATGATCCGAATAGAGACGCTGGGCGAATGGAACCGGAGGTATTGTGCAGGAGAAACGGCGGCCACAACAAAGATGTTTTTCCCCTGTGCGATCGCCGCGTACAGGACGATAAGAAGGATGGAGATGACCAAGGAGCTAACCCAAGCCCTAACAGGCCATGGCGGGTTCTCCGAGTACCTAACTCGCTTCAAGTGCAAGGAGAACCCGGCGTGCGCCTGTGACCCCGACAAGCAGGAGACAGTCCTCCACCTCCTGACGGACTGCCCGGTATATGCCTTCTCCAGATACGAACTAGAGGCAAGGATAGGGGAAAGTATCACCAAAGAAAGACTTCCTATAATAATGAGCAACAAAAAATATAGATATGATTTTATTGTATATATTACTATGATAGTCCGAACAGTAAACAAACGAAACCAAACCTGACAATCATGGTCAGATTTGGTTTTCGTTTGTTGAAATGCAATATAAAGTGATATTTTAAAATGTATTGTATTATTGTATTTATTTGTTTATTTGCTGGGATTATTTATCGTGATATTTTATTGTAAACTATTTATTACAATTATCTTTTAAAATACAGCTCAACAAATATTTCAACTACAGCCCATAAATATCCCTGCGCAACTTGGTGGCAGGGGCTTTTCGCATGGCAGGAGTGGTTTTTAGCCGGTAGGAGTCCGGCACTACCCAGACTGTCCCCTTACGAGGCAGTCTGGGTGTCCATGACGGATTTCCCACTCCTACCACAAAAAAAAAAACCTAACCTAACCTAACCTAACCTAACTTAACCGAGTCTCCCCGCAACCCTCGTGGTGGTCGGATCGTTTTAAAAGCTGCTCTGCACATAAAAATTCAAAAAACCGGTCAAAAGTGCTCCGATTTCAAAAAATCAAGTGTTGTTATGTAGAGGAAAGTTGCCTCCATACCCACAAAGTATAAGTGAAAACCGGATTGCAGTGCTGAAACGTGCAAAGTGGAAAAACCCCTAATTTAGAGGTTAAGTGCTCTTTAACTATAACGTTTGCCGCATTTGCGGCGAAACTAAAGCGACGACCATAACTTTTTATTTTCAAAAACATAGTGGATAGACGACATCTACGCTCCGGACCATTCCGGAACCAGCTCCAATAAAGATTTCCTGCGAAAATTGCGGAAAACGGAAAAACACGTGGACTGAAAAATCAGAACGGGACGTGGCAGCCTCCTGAAATTTTGCAGCACGCAGGAAACATTGAAGAAAGGAAGGAATTTGCAAGTAGAATATTTTTAAATAAGATAGTTTTTGAGTTAAAAATCAATGAAAATTGAATTTTTGAACCTCTATAACTCCTGAAAACGTAATATTTTTAAAATTCCTGAACTGCTATCTGTTGCGCGCTTGCTTGAAGAGGAAGTCCTGAAAAACCTAGATTTTTAGCTTACCTAGTTTTAATACTGTAATTAACCATTCGATCTTGATAATTACAGACACAATTGAAAGACAATAGGTGCGCGAACGCCGGCGTTCGCTTGGGGTTTAATGAATTAAAAAACAGTAAAAATAGAATAATTATAGATTTCCATAGGTAAAAATCTTATTTTTTGTATTTTAGTTTTAATATCTTGTAGTGTCTTCTTTATTTATAATTTAGACATTTTTTTCAAAATTTTCCGATCAACGATCGTAAAGTTATTAAATTTTTAGGTATTTTTTCAAATTAAATCGAAATAAATAGAAGTAATTAGTTTATGACATTAAAATTGACTTTTATATGTGTTTTGGAGGTAGTTTAAGCCCAAAGTTGAGCCCAATAGCTTGGAGATTGAAGAAAATAGCTTTTTCGGCCATTTTGGTTTTTCTGGTTGCTGAGTACATTTCTAAATATCTCCGGAGCTATTGGGCGCAGAGAACCCGGATTTCCGCAGTTCTCAGCGGCACATAAGGGGGAACATTTTTTGTACAATTTCAGGAGTTTTCAGGACCTGAAAATTTTCAGCCCTGAAGCCATTTTTGGCGGATAGAGGAGGTGGAGCCAGGCACAGCATTCCAAACCGCGTTTCTCTGTGGCAAACGGTTGCGGAGTTATAGCCACCCAAAGTCGGCTTTTGACATTTATCCCCACCCTTTGGGAAACTTTGGCCTGGCATAGCTCCGGATCCGGAAGTCGCAGAGACTTGCCGTTTTCACAGTTGTGTTTGGGGAGATCACTTCTGTCCGATCCACTGGGTTTCAGGCGTTTTGGAGCTGAGAAATTTCAGGAGCCTGAAAACCAATTTACGCGTCGGAGCGGGACGAGCCAAGCAGAACAAGCCCAAGCTCGGGTACTCTGCGATCGCTGGGAGGGACGTTATACCGGGTGGAAGATTGACTTTGACAGTTCTAGGACTGTCAAACCAATTTTCGGACACGGATAGCTCCCAAGTCGGAGGTCGTAGAGGGCTCGGGTTTTCTTTGGGGACATCGGCTGGCTCTTCCCTATCCGATAGGACTTGTTTCGGTGGCTTTCAGGACCCAAGTTTTTTCAGGCCTGAAACCTGCTCCGCGGGGTAGATCTTTACGAGCCGGTTCGGGAGAGCCCAAGCACGGTGGTACTCGGGCCGTGGATCCCGGAGAAAACCGTTATTAACCATTTCTGGTCGCCATCTTGAACCAGCAACCAGAATTTTGAACCATCTTATCTCAGTAATCCCTTGGATTAGAGCCATCGTGTTTGGGCTTATTTGGGAGGGCTCGGGGAGAACTATCGGTTTAGATTATTAGATCTTAAAAATTTTTTCAAAAATTTTTCAATAATTTTCAAAAAATTTAAAAAAAAAAAAAAAAATCTTTTTTGACAAATTGATAAGGATCACTTTTGGACACATTGAGTTCGTGACATCCGGCTCTCACTTGTGTTTTTAGCCGAAATTGACGAATTGTAACCCCTTGTATAGACCTTAAAGGAAGTATATTCACGAGAGTATGTATGTTTTATTGATCGCTTTTATTTCTTGTTGTTAGACAGCATCCCTTATTTAGGGACAACTAAACAACTATTTAATTACTAGGACATCTATTATCCCCTTTTACAGGAATAGTAAATTGTTTAATCCATACTTTGGTGGATTATTTTATTGACCATCGCACTAACCCCCCTTTACAGGGCTAGTATATGTATTTAAGCGTAATCAGGACAAATTTTATCTTATAGACGATCTACCGACTGAAATAACTCCCATAATGTTTCTCGCACATACACCCTGCAAAACGACTGCTGCCCCAGAGGCTAACTCCCCGATCGACAAGGAAAAGGCAGGACCTTCTCCACAAGAACCAACGACCGCTCCCAATGTCCGCAAGAGCATCGGCGAGTGGGAAGGTAGCAAGAGAAATGACCCTAAAACAGCTGCTTCGGTTACATACGTAGTTTCGCCCAAAAAACAGGCGCGGACTTCGGCGGCTCCCCCGGGGCCCACACAGAAGGCCACACTGTCCAACACTGGAAGAGACACGAAACGGCGAGGCTCTGTGGAGGCTGCGGGGGTTTCGCCGGGGCCGGTGGCCACCGTCGACCGAGTACATGAGGGCCAAGTCTGGCTCCTAAGGGTGAAAGCCCATCTAAATGAGTCGCGAAATTTGAGGGCAGACTTAAAGGCGGGCATTACTCAGGCGGTAGAGGCCATGTACCGATTGATTAAGGACGCTGCCTCAGAGGCTGCAAACTCGATCAAGGATCGAAATACGTGCTCTGTAGGTGTAGGAGAAAAGGGAAATGAGAAGGGAGAACAAGATAGGGAAATAGAGAAAAGTTTAGGAGCAGACGCAAACCGCCTCGTAGAAACTCTAGAAGAGCATTCCAAACTGCTGCAGGAAAGCAACAGGCACATGGAAGAGCTCAAATCTGCTTTAAATGAGCAGAGAGGAAACGCAACCAAGGAAGTACCCTCATACGCAGAAGTGGCCCGGGTCCGAGGCAATGGTGGTGTGTTGGAAAAACGCAACACACTGCACACGGTCGTGGTCACTTCGGGAGATGAGACAGAAACTGGAGAGGTGGTACTTGACAAAGTGAGGAAGGCGGTTGATGCGAAGGAAGGTTGGGTCAAAGTAGAAAGACTCAGAAAGGCAAAGAATAGGAAGGTGGTAATGAGTTTCGCGACGGAGGAGGAAAGGGATAAGGTGAAAGATAGGTTAGAAAAAGAAGGTATTGACCTCACAGTAGAGGCCGTGAAAAATAGAGACCCGATGTTCATTCTTAGGGACGTCCTTATAGTGAATACCGATGAGGACGTACTAAAAGCCCTCAGAAATCAGAATAGGGACGTTTTTCGCGGCCTCTGCGATGGGGAAGACAGGCTCGAAATAAAATACAGGAGGAAGACCAGAAATCCCCACTCTGGGCACGTGGTGGTGAGCGCATCCCCCGTTATCTGGCAGAGGATAACAACAAGAGGACATGTCCATATAGACCTGCAGCGAGTGAGGGCTGAAGACCAAACCCCACTGATACAGTGCACTCGCTGCCTTGGCTACGGACATGGACGCAAATACTGCACGGAAGCGGCAGACGTGTGCAGTCACTGCGGTGGCCCGCATTTGAAAACAGAGTGCTCAGACTGGATCGCGGGAGGAACAGCTACCTGCAAAAATTGCAAGAGAGCAAATATGCCGAATATGGAGCATAATGCTTTCAGTCTCGAATGCCCTGTTCGCCGCAAATGGGATGCGATAGCACGGTCAACCACAGCGTATTGCTAAGGGCGCACCAGGTGAAATAATCGCTTACAAATTCGCACAGGCCAACCTCCAACGTAAAAAGCTAGCGACTAACGAGTTGCTGTTAGAGGCCGCAAATCGAGGAATCAGCGTGGTGCTCCTGCAGGAGCCCTATGTCGGTGGCTCAAGGACAATGAGGAGTCAAGGTGGAGTGCGGGTCTTCCAAGACGCTGGAACTGGGGAGGGTACTGTAAAAGCAGCAATAGCTGTCCTTGACAAGAACTTGAAGGTAATACAGTACCCGAAACTCACCACAGAAAATATCGCTGTGGTGGGAATCCAGACCAGCGCTTGGGAGATCACACTCGTCTCATTTTACTTTGAGCCGGACAAACCTATGGAGCATTATTTAAAGAAGTTGCAGGAAATAGGAGCCGAAAACGGCTCAAAACCGATTATCGTTGGAGGGGACGCCAATGCGAAGAGCACCTGGTGGGGAAGCCCACTGGTTGACCGAAGAGGCGAAGATATGTGCGGAACTCTCGGCGAGCTCAGGTTGAACATTCTCAACACAGGGGAAATTCCGACTTTCGACACAATTAGAGGAGGACAGCGCTATTGCAGCTATGTTGACATTACGGCCTGCTCCGACAGCATCGTAGGCCTAGTAGAAAATTGGAAGGTAGACGAGGGTCTCTCGAGCTCCGACCACAATGGCATAACTTTTGACATTAGGATGATAAGATCTAAAGGAATTCAAGTAGATAAAACCACAAGAATTTATAACACCAAAAAGCTAATTGGCCCAAGTTTAATGAAAAACTTAACCAATTAATGATAGAGCATAAAATAAACAAAACAGAAATAGAAAAAATTTGTGACACAAAAAATTTAGATGAAATAGTAAATAAGTATACAAAAGTTATAAATGAAGCATGCAGTTCAGCAATGCCAATCAAAAAAGCACAAGAAAAACTCAAATTGCCATGGTGGTCGGATAAACTCGATGAGTTAAAAAAGAGTGTAGCCACTAAAAAGAGGAGGATACGATGTGCTGCTCCAGTCCGAAGATCGAAAGTCGTCGAAGAGTACCTGAAACAGAAAGAAGAGTATGAGATTGAGGCGGCCCGAGCCCAGACCGAGAGTTGGAAAGAATTTTGTTGTAAACAGGATAGGGAGGGGGTATGGGAGGGGATTTATAGAGTCATTGGGAGAACTACGCAGAGAGAGGTGGATCTTCAGATGATCAAAGATGGAGACGTGCTTGATGCAAAAGGGTCAGTTAAATTAATTGCGGAAACTTTTTATCCCGAGGACCTGCACAGCACTGATACCACATATCATGGTCTAGTCAGAGCTAAAGCTGAAATAGTAAATGAGAAAGATGAGGAAGACCTGCAAGATCCACCTTTCACCTTGGCAGAGCTAAAATCTGCATGCGAGTCTTTTAACCCAAAAAAGGCACCGGGGTTGGACGGCCTTACAGCCGATGTATGCAGTCAAGCCATTGGATGTGCACCCGATGCCTTCCTGGCCCTTCTGAATCAATGCCTAAAATTAAGCTACTTTCCCAGTTCCTGGAAGGAGGCTGTAGTGGTGGCACTAAGAAAACCCGGTAAAACGGACTATACCACCCCAAAGGCATATAGGCCAATAGGCCTTTTACCGGTGCTGGGAAAAATTTATGAAAAGATGCTGGTGGCCCGCCTCAAGTTCCATATTATGCCAAAGATCAGTACTCGCCAGTACGGGTTCATGCCCCAAAGAAGCACCGAAGACTCCCTCTATGACCTTATGCAACACATAAGAGATAAGCTCAATTTAAAGAAAATGGTTGTTTTGATATCTTTGGACATAGAGGGAGCCTTCGACGAGAAGAGAAGAGCCTTTGAGTTCCGCTAGAGGGCGCTGAGATGTAAACATCAGATGTGATTGTGCTCGTAATTAATAAATGACTAAAAATATTAAACGCAGTATTCAAGCAGTGTGCCGTACGTAAAAGTGAATAAATACTCCTAAACTAGCAGTGACAGTGTTATCGTTGATTGAAAACACCGCGCAACTTTATAAAACAACGATTCCAAAATATGTAAACATTGACTAAAAAACCTAACAAACTCAGTGCCATAATTTATAACAGTGTAAACATTCCAATTTTAAGTTAACAGTCTACAAAAAAGTTATATCTACTATTCTTTTCTTGACAAAGATACAAAACAGTGATCAACAAACATATTGTTCCCGCAAAAAAAATCGTTTTTTATTCAAACACTTCACCTACGTGAATTGAACGCTACGCCATCTACCTGAAACCACATAAACCATCCACTAATATTGTTGCCGTAGTGTTAACGGAGTAAAAAAATAATAAATCGGCAATAAAAATTTGTAATAGCGACATCTATTATCAAAAGAAGGATTTACTAATTCAAAGAACCCATCAGATCACTAAATTCGACATCGACTTCAACTGTACAAGTGGTTTAACGGAAAAAGAGCCGACTTGAGTTCGCACGTTTGGTTGTGAGTTCGAATCCGACACCTGCGAAGGGGTTATTTTTGTGGTAATTTAAGTTTAAAAAATCATCATGGACTTCCTAGGGAATATTACATTTCGTCGCACACGTAATAAATCGGAAACCAAAAATGACACCAATGAAATTATTTCTCAAACATTAGATATGACTACAAATAGTTTGCCGGGAATGTCGGAAGATGAAGAGGATACGCAAATAAACATTCTTAAGGCGGAGATTGAAGACCTTAGATCTCAATTAAAAAGCGCGCATCTAGAAATAGAAATACTATCACTAGAAAATAGTTCCTTAAAGCAAAGTAACGTCGATCTAATGAAGAAAAATGACATGTATAAAAAAGTCACCAGTAGTCCTATAAAGAAAAGGGTACAAACTCCTAAGAGAAACAAAATTATTCTTACAACCAAGGTGACCAGTAATCCACAGCCTTTGGAAAGTCCTGACTGCCGCACATCCACTGCTGAAGACCCTATTAAAAATTTAGTAAACAAAAATGAAAACTGCGCATCGTTGCCAATTGTAAAGAGTAAACTATGTATTATAAGTGGTGAAACATCTAATAGACTATACACAATAAGTCAAAGAACTAGGTTAAGTAATTGTAGTATATGTCACTATCGTATGCCAAATTGTAGTCTAAAGCAACTGCTCGATAGTCTTGATAAGAAAGTACAAAACTTCACTAACTCCGACTATTGTGTAATTTATATCGGGGAAGAAGATTTCAAAAAGACGCAAAATTACATAGAATTAGTCACCTTTATTCGTAATAAAATACAACCTTTAACCCACACGAATTTCATAGTATGTCTGCCTACTTTTAAATATATGGAAAACAAAAATGTAATGTTTAACAGCAGAGTTGACACGTTTAATAACTTAATGTTCATGGACGTGGAGACATATAAATATGCTTATCTGCTGGACTCCAACTTGAACCTTCCCTACACGTATGACACTTATAATCAACGGTATGGAAGTTTGAATAATAAAGGTCTGAATATTGTGCTAACTGACTTGCAGGATCTCGTCTTAGATTTGAACTCGATAAACGCATCGTCAGATGCCGACTGTCCTCAAATAAATAATGCTCTAACTGATACTCAACTTCAGGATGGCTCTCAGTTTTTTCTTTAGTCACTATCTGTATATTCTTCACCAGAACATAGCAGGACTTATGAATAAATCCGATTTATTGACGGTAAAACTCGAAGAGCTTTCTAATAGTGGAATTAATATAGATATTGTCTGCATAACTGAACACTTTGTTGAAACTGGTTATGAAAATTTCATGCATATACCTAATTATTGCCTCGCTGCCTTCTTTTCAAGAGAAGCTAAACGAGGAGGAGCGTGTATCTTTGTTCGGGCCGGATTGCAATATAGAGAATTAACAGACATCTCAAAACAATCAGTGTCAGGTGTTATCGAATGCTGCGGCATTGAACTAGTGTCTCATAATATCATAATAATATGTGTGTACAGAATACCGAAACATAACTATAACATTTTCTATGATAAACTAGATGCCGTATTACGCAAAGTCTGTTCATACTCGAATAAAAACGTAATTTTGACCGGCGATTTCAATATTGATATCCTGAAAAGAAATAAAATTACATATGAATTTGAATATTTTCTTGGACAATACAATCTAAAACTATCACTCTTTGAACCAACTAGATTAAGCAGTAAATCGTGCATTGATAACTTTGCACATTCATTTAAACGCGGATGTAAAGCAGATGTAATGGATTTAGTTATCTCGGACCATACAGCACAATTGTTAAAAATTCCTACTAACAAAAAATGCACTCTAAAATTCTGGAAAACTAAAAAACTTGACTTATCGGTGTGTAACTTGGCTAGGTTCAGGGATTATCTAAAATGTCTAACTTTTTCGCAAGTTTATAAAGCAAAAGATGCAAATGAAGCGTATGACAATTTTATAGATGAATTTCTGCTTTTCTACCGCCTATGCTTTCCAGTTAAAATTGTAAAGATTAATACCAATAAGAAAACAAAATGGTTGTCCCGTGGTATAAAACTTTGTTGCAAAAAGCAGAGACATCTACTTTGGGAATATAGGTTGAAGCCTAATTTGAAAAATAAACTTATTTTTAAAAAATATTCAAAGCTTTATAGGCAAATTATAAATCTAACGCAAAAAACACAAAATAATTATCACGTAAGTACTGCGCAAAATAAATCCAAAGCAGCATGGCAAGTAATAAACAAATCGAAATATAATTTACCACAAGAACCAATTTTATGTATTAATAATAATAATTTGACATATTCACACCCACTTGACATCGCTAATGAATTTAATAAATATTTTATTGAAGTTATTGAAAATAATATTAAAACAAATAACAATTCGAAAAATAAGCAGCACCTAAGGGACAATGTTTCATGTCAATCTTTATTCATGTTACCAGTCACATGTGACGATATAATCAAAATTATTAACAGCCTCAAAAATACAAATACCGTTGGATTTGATAACATATCAACTAAGGTTATTAAAGAAGTTAAAGAGGTAATAGCGCCGGTACTCTCGCATATAATAAATCTCTGTATTTCTGATGGTATTTTTCCAACTCGTTTGAAAAAAGTGATAATTAAGCCCTTATTCAAAAAAGACGACAGAACTGAATTAAAAAATTATAGGCCAATTGCAAAAATTCCTATATTTTCAAAAATCATCGAGAAAATAATCTATAACAGTATATATGCCTATTTTGAAAAATTTAAACTATTTTGCAGTGAGCAAAAAGGCTTTAGGAAAAATATTAATATAAACATGGCGCTATTTGACTTACTATCTAGTGTCCTAACATCTGTCGATAAGAAAAACAGGGTATGCGCTATTTACACAGACATGACAAAGGCATTTGATTTTGTGGATCATAAAATTTTACTACAAAAACTATATAGCTATGGCATTAGAGGGAATATTCTTAAACTTATAGAATCCTACCTAAGTGGTAGATTGCAATGCACAGAAATTACAAGAATTTGTCCAGTAACTAAGTTGGAAAAAACATATATCTCGGAAGCAAGGTTGGTCAAATATGGAGTGCCTCAGGGCAGCGTGTTGGGACCCCTGTTATTTTTGATATATATTAATGACTTACCGAAAATAACAGATCACAAAATGGTACTTTTTGCTGATGATAGCACGGTTGTTATAAAGTGCAACAATCCTAATAATTATGAACTTGACATTAATGACACTCTCTCGAAAATAATTAATTGGCTTAATGAATCTAAATAAAACTAAAATTATGCATTTTCACCAACGGCTTGTAAATACTCCAGTTAATGTCACCTATAACCAGTCTAAAATAGAGGAGGCCAGCACTTCAAAATTTTTGGGTATTTCTATAGACAGCAAACTGACCTGGAAACCACACCTGGAAGAAGTTTGCAAACGATTAAGCAGATCAGCGTATCTTCTTTTTCAACTGTCGAAAAAAGTAAATACTGAAACACTCTTAACGGCGTATCATGGATTGGTATCCTCGGTTTTGCGTTATGGTGTTATTTTTTGGGGACAGTCAACAAATCGAGAACTTGTTTTTAAAATGCAAAAGAGATGCATACGATCGATGTTTGGTTTAAAAAGGACTGACAGTTGCATTCCATATTTTAAAAAATACAATATTTTAACCTTTCCGGCTTTGTATATCTTGGAAGCTTCTTTATTTGTAAAAAATAATCCCCACTTATTCAAAAAAATGGCCACAGTCAAAAAATTACCCATACGTGCTCAATATATGAACACATTATGCCATGTAAAATGTAAAACTGCACTGATGAAGAAAAGTTTCTTTGGTATTGCTCCCCAAGTTTTTAATAAAGTACCCGATGTAATTAAATGCATGCCAGTACAAAAGTTCAAAAACACTCTGCAGAAGCTGTTACTTGAAAAATGCTATTACACGTTAGACCAGTTTCTGAATGACAAATGTTTTTAATGTTAATTCTTTTTTGTGACATTTGGAATATTTTGATTGTTTTGACATTCATTCATTCTATTCTTTTTTTTTTGACATTTGGAAAATTTTATTTAATTTGATTATTTTATATTGACATTTAAGTGATTTGACATTTTAATTGTATTGACATTTTAAATGTATTGACTTTTAATTGATTTGAAATTATAATAACTTTGCAAATTAATGTATTAATAATTGGAGTAATATATAGTATGTTTTAATTGACACAAATATGCATGTTTTTTTTTGTGTACATTTTTAATTTGTAATTCTTGCATGCACTCCATATTTGTAAGCCTCTAGGCATAACATAGCGCTCTGTTCAGTGAAAATAAGATCTGTATTTTATTTACCTATGTTAACAAATAAACAATTATTATTATTATTATTATTATTATTATTATTATTATTCGACAGCGCTTGGTGGCCAGCCATAAGAACCCGACTGGCAGAAGAAAGATGTCCGCTCAACTTGAGGAGGGTCATCGACAGTTATCTGAGGGATAGAAGGGTCAGGGTGAGGTACGCGGGTGAGGAATACACCAAGGGCACTAGCAAAGGCTGCGTACAAGGCTCTATCGGGGGCCCCAACCTGTGGAACTTGCTCTTGGATCCCCTCTTTAAATCTCTGCAGCTTAAAAATGTCTACGTGCAGGCTTTCGCGGACGACGTGGTGCTTGTCTTCGATGGTGACACAGCAATGGAAATACAGCTGGCGGCAAACGCTGCCCTCGAGCATGTTCGGGCGTGGGGTGTCGACAACAAATTGAAATTCGCGCCCCACAAAACTAACGCGATGACCATAACCCGAAAATTAAAATACGACACCCCTCGGCTAAGCATGGGCGGGGTCAGTGTGGCCATGACAAAGGAAGTAAAGATCTTGGGTGTCATCATCGACGACAAGTTAACCTTCAATGCCCACGTCAAAAATGTTTGTAAGAAAGCAAACAGTTGTGCAGGGCTGCGAAGATTAGTTGGGGCCTTAACCCCGAAGTGGTCAGAATAATATACACAGCAACTGTAGAGCCAATTATCTTGTACGCCGCTAGCGCATGGGCCCCTGCGGCAAACAAAACGGGAGTCATCAAGCAGTTAGGTGTCGTGCAACGCGGTATTGCTCAAAAAATGTGCAAAGCATACAGAACAGTCTCCCTCAACTCTGTGCTCCTGTTGGCAGGGATGCTCCCATTGGACCTTCGGATACGTGAGGTGGCCACATTGTATGAGGCCAAGAGGGGGGTATCGCTGCCAACATTGGGGGGCAGGGAGATGGAGCGAGCAGTATCTGCACTTAAGTGCCCGCACCCCGCCACGCGTATCGACCTGAAGTTCAGAAGTCTGGTGGACCGGGAGCAAGTTGACGCCAGCGCCAACCCAGAGGTGAGGATTTTCACCGATGGGAGTAAGATTGGGGGTCGTGTCGGTGCTGCGCTGTCCGTGTGGAACAGCGAGACCGAAACACGCGCCCTCAAGCTGGCGTTACCAAGCTACAGCACGGTGTACCAGGCGGAACTTTTGGCGATATCTAGGGCAACTGGTGTAATTCGGGAAAGCACGGCATCTACCTTTGGAGTCTACAGTGACTCTATGGCAGCTCTCTCGACGGTGATAAACCACAGTTGCCTTCATCCCCTGGCAGTAGAAGCACGAGAAAATCTGACAGCTGTTTCTCTCCAGAACAAGACAGTAAACTTGTTCTGGATCAAGGCTCACGCAGGGTTTGAGGGCAACGAAAGAGTGGATCAGCTGGCAAAGGAGGCTGCTATGAGGAGCAAAAGGAAGCCAGACTATGATCTGTGTCCTGTTTCGTTTGTCAAGCGTCAGATTCGTATGCTGACGCTTGAGGAATGGAACAGGAGATACAAATCTGGAACCACTGCGTCTGTAACTAAAATGTTTTTCCCGGATGCGATAGCGGCGTACAGGGTCATCAGAAAACTGAGTATTAATGGGATTCTGACCCAGGTCATGACGGGGCACGGGGGATTCTCCGAATACTTGAACCGGTTCAAGTGCAAGGAGAGTCCGTCGTGCATCTGTGACCCAAACATGGAGGAGTCGGTTCCACATGTATTACTTTGCTGCGCTGTATACATGCGAGAGAGGAACGATATACAGGCTGAACTAGAGACAGAATTGACCAAACAAAGTGTGGGTGAAATAATGTTGGGAAAAGGTAGGACTAAATTCTTAGATTACTGCGTAAAACTAGCGAAAAAAGTAATAAAAAGAAATAAGAGCGATCAATAAAATATGTCACTGCTATATATTTGATGATATATGAGTCGTGCATATAAAACTGGAAAGATAAAACAGAGATAATATGTAAAATAGCAAGTAGTCGTGTTAGTCTTAACAAGTGATAACTGTATTAATTTACCTGGATTGTTAATGTTAAGCTAGCATTAGAAACAGAAATGTA
This sequence comes from Mythimna albipuncta, assembly GCA_929112965.1. NCBI lineage: Eukaryota > Metazoa > Arthropoda > Insecta > Lepidoptera > Noctuidae > Mythimna > Mythimna albipuncta. The sequence continues at coordinate 75,253 of OV815960.1, forward strand.
TTGTGTAAATAAAGAAACAGCTGCATAAATATTAGACAAATAAGATGTAGAAATAAGATTAGTCAGTAAGAAAGATTGTTGGTTTAAATAAATAAAGACCTAGTGTATCATTTTCCCCCAAAAATTAGGAGAAATAAAGAAAAATAACAATGAGAGAATAAGTACAAAAAATGGATAGATAGATAAAACTAGAAAGTAAATGGGAGCCCCACCCATAAGAGACTGAAAGACGACGGATGAAAGAAAGACAAAGTATGCGGAATAAAAGTGCGAGAGGAAAGATAGCGAGAACTGGATTGAAAGTGTATTAGCGTAAACATACACTCTTCTAACGTAAGAGGTAGAGAGATAAAAAAAAAAAAAAAAAAAACCTAACCTAACCTAACCTAACCTAACCTAACCTAACCTAACCGAGTTCCCCCCCAGCTCTCGTGGCGGTCGGTTCGTTTTAAGTGTGCTCCGCGTTCAAAAAATCGTCCAAACGGGTTATTTTACGATAAGTAAAAAGTGCGATACGTCAAATGTTGCGCGCTCGCGAGTGCTATCGATTGGTGCTTAAAGTGCTGAAATTGGACCATTTTCAGAGACACTAGACCCGAAAAACATTTTTAACCTCAAAATTTTGCATTCCTGACTCAACGCCGCCTGATTTTCAGCGGTAACCTATATTTTTTGGACTGCAGTTTGAAGCGCACCAGGGGCAGCTACAATCAGGCGAAGTCCCGGAATTTTCCGGGCAAAACTCGCCGAGCCACAAAGGAAAAACAGGAAACCACGTGGCCACTTGCTCCCGATGCCCGACACCTGGAAACTTATCACCTGCTGAGCATCGTGTAAGACACCGAGACCAGCCAGCTGACACCTTGATCGTCGAAATCGGAGCACCCCCCTGGAATATAGAAGACTCTAAATGTACGACGAACTTTGAACCCATTCAGAGCTGAAACAAGATCGATGACGTCACTTTTTCTGGATTTTAAAAAATTCCTCACTCTTCAGAGAACAAGTGTGCAAAAATTCAGAATTTTCCGACTAGTAGTTTCTGAACTACGGAAAATTTAGTCAAAAGGGTGAAAACTGTGACGTCACGCAGAACCGGAACTACCCCTGACGTTCTGCTACCGGCAGTACCCGGAGGAAAACCACCTCCCAAGAAGAAAATCCTTCGAGGCCAACCCCCTAGGACGCGAAGTTTCTGCACTAGCAGCCATTTGCAGAAAATTGTCAGCCACCCCCAACTTTGGCAGGCTCCAGAGGGAGGCGCAGCCAACGGAAGACCCCTGGGCTGGCAGAGCAGCAAGGACCGGTTCATCCCCAGTGGAACAAAAATTTTAGTTTGTATATAGGATTAAGAGTAGATTTAATATAGATTTTAAGGTGGAACAAGGGTCCTGGACGGCATTACCAAATAAGTTTGTACACCCCCTGGAGCCTCAGGGGAGCGAGATATCGAAAAAAAATAACATCAAATCGGTTGTCTCTGCGACAAGCGATCATAAGGTCGACCTCCTTGTTGGCACCCCCAAAAACCACCCCCGACGAGATTTTTTGGAAAAACAGGAAAAATTTTTGGTTCCTGGATTTCCAAAAGGGAAAATAAGGGGCTTGTCAGAAAATTTGGGCAGAGGCCTATACCCTAGTATTTTTCTCCTTTTAGATATCTCGTTCCTAAGGGTGAAACAAAGTAAAAGTTGTTGACAAAAAGCTACCCCTAAGTTTGACAACAAATAAAAAATTGACCGGGTGACTCACCCCCGTGGGATTCAAAAGACTTTACGACCCAACTCATACTCTGTTGTCTGGATTTTTCCCCGGTGAAACCAGACGATAGGAAAATTTTTACCAGCTCTTTAAAAACATCCTATCGAGCCGTTTGACGGCAAAGAAATAAGATTGTTTAGGTATTTTTCCCCAAAAATTTTTCGAAAAATACCTCGTAGCTCGAAAACCGTGCGTCCTAGCCCAAAAATAACGAAAAATTTCCACCCCCCTCCCTAACCTACCCCCCTTGCTCCGCAAACCCTAACCCTTAAACTACCCCACCCCCCGCACCCAACCCCTAGGTTTTCAACCCCCTACCCCTAAAAACCAACTTTTGTTTTCTGGACTTAGAAAAATTTTAGTTAAAAAATTTCGCACTATTGACTATTGGACTATATTGGCTTATTTTAAATTGTATAAAGTTTTAATAGATAATAGCGGTTTTATAGAGGACGTGTGAGGGTTGCTACCCCTAAACTTACTTTCATTATATCTTGCGAACGGAGAGAGCTAGAGCTACGGGGTTTTATGATAGAGAACAGCCTGAAGAATTTTTAGATAGAGTCTAAAGACTCTACATAGAGCTAAAAAAAAAAAAAAAATTCTTATATAAATTTTGTATTCCAAGTGTAAATAGTCTTAAGTAAAATAAAAAACACTACACGTAACACAGGAGAGCTGACTCTACCTACGACTGACAAAGTGTTGGTCCGCTTCTGCAATATACTCAAGTATTATTAAGTTATTAGTTTTAGGATCCAAATTGGAGTATATGGGCGACTCTACATAGAGATAAACCTCATTTTATTTTTGTTTTTTTTTTTTTAAATTTTTGTAATTGGTGTTATTGTTTGTGTTTCATCGAGGGCAGACTGAATATACTACATGACAAATAGTGACCAAAATAGAGTTGACTCTATCCACGACAGTCAAGTAGAGGCCTGCCTTCGTTTATACACACTAAATTTTATCACCCGTAGTCGAAACTTTGTGTAGCAAACCGACTCTACATAGACCCTACTTTACCTCTATTCAGAATTTTATTTCATAATTGTGAATCTATCAGAGGCGGAATAAATACACTACACGGCACACAGTGACCATAGTAGAGTTGACTCTACCTAAAACCGACTAAGTGAAGCTCCTCTTTATTTACAAACCTAAGCACTTATTAGCTATAAGATATAAACTGGAGTTGCAAAGCGACTCTACATAGAGATTTTTTTTTTTTTAATTTTTATTAATCCTAAAATTGTTTTCTTTGTGTGTTTGTGTATTGACCAGAGTCAGAGACTCATCATTCACAATTTTATATTTACATTTATTTTAATTTAAAAAAAACTCTTATTTACCTGTGTAATCTTTTGCGGTATAACAAAGGGGCAACTTTACAACTTATACAAAATTACGTCCCTCCGCATCACATTCCCAAAAATGTTTAGGCACCGCACGCCTGTTAAAAAGCCAGAAAGCAATAGGTCGCCCCCAAAAGAGGCCGTTCGCAAAAGCATAGATAGGTGGGAAGCCGCCCTGCCAAATGAGGAGCAAACTGCCAGAGCAGATGGCCGGGCTATAAGGACAAGCGCGACAATGCAGGCAGACCCTGCAGCAGTAGCAACAAAGGTGGCTACGAAACCTGTGCCATCTGCAATGGTAACTGCTCCCACACAGGGAAACGCTGCTGTCGCTCGCAGGGCGTCAGCGGGAGACGAGGAGTCTCCCACAAAGCGCTATGCCAGTAGAGCGGCAGAAGCGGCAGCCTGCCTGAATAAGGCAAAGGCCCACTTAAGGAACTCAAGGAACCTTAAAACTGAAATCAAAGAGGGGGTCGAGAAAGCACTTGCACGGCTCCTTGAACTAGTCAGGGAATCCGAGGCGGAGCTCAAAACGAAGGGAATCATTATGGAGGGAGATCGGGTGGGAGGGAGAATGGGAGCACGTGTTGCTCCACCTCCTGACCCTGCTCACTCTCCTTCCCCTACCTCCAGAGAAAGCCTACTCATGGAACGCTTAGTGGAACACACTAACTTGATAAGGGAAAGCGGCAGAAAAATGGAAGAGCTGAAGGCTACGATTGAAAGGCATGCCGAGAAAATAGAAAAGGCAGAAGCACCAACCTACGCCGGGGTGGCCGCGGCACAGAGTGATGGGGTGCTGCAAAAGCGTACGCTGCACTCGGTCGCGGTTGCTTCGACCGTAGAGACGGAAACAGGAGAAGAGGTGCTTGAAAGAGTTAGGAAGGCCATAGACGCCAAAGAGGAAAAGGGTAAAGGTGGAGAGGGTAAGGAAAGCCAAAAATAGGAAAATAATAATGGGTTTTGGGTCCAAGGAGGAACGGGATAAGGTAAAGGAAAGAATAGGTAAAGAAGGGGGTAGCCTCACCATCGAGGACGTGGAAAACAAGGACCCGCTGGTCAGGCTTGGGGATGTCCTATCAGTAAATACTGATGAAGACATCCTCAAGGCTCTCCGGAATCAGAACGGTGCTGTTTTCCATGGTCTCGGTGAAGGGGAAGATAGGATAGCAGTGAAATATAGAAGAAGAGCTAGAAACCCTCACACCAACCACGTAATAATAAGCGTATCGCCCAGTATCTGGAGGCGGTTGACTGAGAGAGGCTATGTTTACATAGATCTCCAACGGGTCAGAGCAGAAGACCAGACTCCACTAGTTCAGTGCACGCGCTGCCTGGGGTACGGCCACGGCAGAAAATACTGCCAAGAGACTACAGATGCTTGCAGTCACTGTGGTGGCCCACACCTGAGAACGGAGTGCGCGGACTGGCTAGTTGGGGAGCCACCTGCCTGCAGAAACTGCGGAAAGGCGAAACTGACGCAATTAGAGCACAATGCCTTCAGCTCTGGGTGCCCTGTGCGCCGCCGGTGGGAAGAATTGGCCAGGTCGACCGTCGCATACTGTTAACGCCAACGTTGCCACCACCACATACAGCTATATGCAAGCGAACCTCCAACGAAAAAGGCTCGCAACAATCGAGTTGCTGCTCGAGGCACAAAAACAGGGGGTAGCCGCGGCCTTGCTGCAAGAGCCATATATAGGGGGGAGCAGGACAATGAAGGGCCACAAGGGAGCGAGGATCTTCCAGAGCACTGAAAACGCGGAGGGGAACGTTAAGGCTGCAATCGCTGTTTTTGATAGTAACCTTAACATAATACAGTACCCAAAACTCACCACAAACAATATAGTTGTGGTGGGTATCCAGACCAGTGCCTGGGAGATCACTTTGGTCTCCATATACTTTGAGCCGGATAAGCCCGTGGAGCCCTACTTAGACCAACTCAGGGACATAGTGGCCAAAAACGGCTCCATGCCCATAATCGTTGGAGGCGACGCAAACGCAAAAAGCACTTGGTGGGGCAGCCCGACGGTCGACCGTAGGGGAGAGGAGGTTTGCGGGACTCTCGGGGAGCTCGGGCTGCACATACTAAATGCAGGAGATACTCCTACCTTCGACACCATCAGGGGAGGACAACGTTACAGCAGCTATGTCGATGTTACAGCTTGCTCGGCAAATATCCTCGACAAGGTAGTAGACTGGAAAGTCGTCGAGGGACTCAGCAGCTCCGATCACAACGGCATCGTCTTCAAAATTTCACAAACCTGTTCAAAAGGATTAAAAGTAGAGAGAACAACTAGAAAGTATAATACCAAAAAAGCAAACTGGGCTGAGTTTCATGCGAAACTCACCCAGTTGAGCCAAGAACATAAAATTACAAAAGAAGAAATAGATAAAATAAATCACACAGAACAATTAGATAAAATAGTAGATAAGTACACAGAAATAATAGCTAAATCATGCAAAGCATCTATGCCAATTAAAAAGCAAAAGGAAAAACTTACCTTGCCGTGGTGGTCGGAGAAGCTCGAAAAACTGAAAAAAGCAGTAGCTACCCATAAAAGGAGGATCAGATGTGCTGCTCCAGTCCGAAGATCCATGGTTGTCGAAGCGTACCTGCAACAGAAAAAAGAGTATGAGTCGGAGGCAGCCAGAGCTCAAACCGAGAGTTGGAAGGAGTTCTGCCGCAAACAGGATAAGGAGGGCGTGTGGGAGGGGATTTACAGGATTATAGGAAGGACAACGAGTAGGGTAGAGGACCCACCGCTGGTGAGAAATGGGGATGTGCTGGACGCAGAAGGGTCCGCCCGATACATAGCGGAGACCCTGTATCCAGAGGACCACCCAGCTGCAGATGACCCTCACCACAGCCGTGTCAGATTGGAGGCGGAAAGGGTGAATGAAGGTGAAAATGGTGAGCCATGCGATCCTCCATTCACCATGGCCGAACTGATGGCGTCTAGTGAGTCCTTTAACCCTAAGAAGGCTCCGGGAATGGATGGCCTCACAGCCGATATCTGCAACCGTGCTATCAGCCAAGACCCCGAAATTTTCCTGGCTATCCTAAACAAATGCCTCGCACTAAACCATTTCCCCAAAGTGTGGAAAGAAGCAACCGTGGTTGTACTACGGAAGCCAGGAAAAACGGATTACTCAACACCAAAGGCGTACCGTCCAATCGGCTTGTTGCCGGTACTCGGAAAAATCTACGAGAAGATGTTGGTGGCCCGACTCAGGTTCCACATAGCACCGAGGATGAGTACTCGCCAGTACGGATTCATGCCACAAAGGAGTACCGAGGACTCCCTCTATACCCTTATGCAAAAAATACGCGGTAAGCTGAAACAAAAGAAAATAATAACACTAATATCGCTGGATATAGAGGGAGCCTTCGACAATGCCTGGTGGCCAGCAATAAGGGTCCGACTGGCAGAGGAAAAGTGTCCGGTTAACCTGAGAAAGGTCATCGACAGCTATCTACGTGATAGGAAAGTACGAGTAAGGTACGCCGGTGCTGAGCATCAGAGAAGCACGGAGAAGGGTTGCGTGCAGGGCTCCATTGGAGGCCCCATTCTCTGGAACCTTATACTGAATCCCCTCCTCAAAGACCTCGAGAGTAGAGGCATATACGCCCAGGCTTTTGCCGATGACGTGATCCTGGTCTTCGATGGTGATACGGCTTTGGAAATAGAGAGACAGGCGAATGCCGCCCTCGGGCATGTTCAGGCGTGGGGCGTGGAAAACAAGTTAAACTTTGCGCCACAAAAGACCAGTGCCATGGTCATAACAAAAAAGTTAAAGTACGACGCCCCACGCCTGAGCATGGGCGGGGTCGACATCGCTATGTCCAGGAAAATTAAAGTACTGGGTGTCACCATCGACGACCGGCTCACGTTTAACGAGCACGTTTCCGACGTATGTCGCAAAGCCATTGCAGTCCATAAACAGCTGTGCAGGGCTGCAAAAGTTAACTGGGGTTTAAATCCAGAGGTTATAAAAACCATATATGTGGCTGCGGTGGAACCAATAGTTCTGTACGCTGCCAGTGCATGGGCGGAAGCCGCAAATAAACTGGGGATGATCAAACAACTTGGCGTCGTGCAGCGGGGAATAGCACAGAAGATGTGCAAGGCGTACCGAACTGTCTCACTAAATTCGGTTCTCCTACTAGCAGGGATACTCCCCCTGGATCTGAGAATTCATGAGGCGGCATCATTGTACAAAGCCAAAAAGGGAGAACCACAGGCCATACTGGGAGACAGGGAGGTGGAACGCATGACTTCAGCACTGAAATCCCCGCATCCCGCGGAGCGAAGCGACTTGAAAATCGTCAGCCTGGTAAACCGGGAGGACGTTGACGCCAATTCAGACCAACAGGTTAAAATTTATACTGATGGTAGCAAGATTGGGGGGCGTGTTGGTGCGGCACTGTCCATCTGGAACAGAGAGGCCGAGACGCGTACCCTCAAGTTGGCGTTACCGGGATATTGTACGGTTTACCAGGCTGAGCTACTCGCGATATGCCGGGCAACGCGGGAAATTAGGAACAGCACAGCGCCTACTTTTGGGATCTTTAGCGACTCCATGGCGGCTCTATTGACAGTGAAAAACCCTAGTTGCCTTCATTCCCTGGCGGTGGAGGCCAGAGAGAACATTACAGCTTCAACTCTCCAGAACAAGGTAATATCCTTGTTCTGGATAAAGGCCCACGCGGGGTTGGAGGGCAACGAAAGAGCGGATCAGCTGGCAAAAGAGGCCGCCATGAACCTAAAGAAAAAGCCGGATTATGACCTGTGCCCGATCTCATTCGTCAGGCGCCATATACGTATGGCAACGCTTGACGAGTGGGATCGGAGATACAGGACTGGCCAAACCGCAAAGATCACCAAGATCTTTTTCCCAGATGCGGTGGCAGCGTACAGAACAATAAAAAAGATAAAAATTACAAACATTAGGACACAGGTAATGACAAGGCACGGTGGATTCTCCGAGTACCTGAGTCGCTTCAAGTGCAAGGAGAGTCCATCGTGCATCTGCGACCCAGACAAGGAAGAAACCGTGCCACATTTGCTTCTAGAATGCCCTGTACACGCTGTGGACAGGCATGACATAGAACAGGCGCTACAAATAAAATTGGACCAGGAAACTGTGGGGGAAGTGATGCGAGGGAAATATAGAGAAGAATTTTTAGACTACTGCACAAAGATTGCACAGAAGGTAATAAATAGGAACAAATCAGCCTAAGCAAATATGCTTATAGTATATTTAGGAATATATATATAAAGCATAGAAATAAGAATAAAATGTAATTAGAGAAGATACTAGTGTAAGTAACAATAGAGAATAAGATATTAAGATAAGAAAAATGTATAGAAATAATACTAGAGTAAGAAAATTGTAAAGAAATAAAAGAACAAACTGGACAATTATTTCCCCCTATACTGCAATAAGGAATCAATAAAAAAGGAGAACACAGTAGATAAACAGAATAAAATAAGAGTAAGAAACAACTATAAAAGAAATAAAAGAACAGACTAGACAGTTGACTCCCCCTACACTACAATAATGAAGGAATAAAAAGGAACAATAATAGATAGACAGAATAGATTTAGAATGGGAATCCCACCCAGAATAAGGAAAGAAAGATGATGAATGCAGAAAGACAAAGTATGCGGCATGAAAGTACGAGAAGAAAAGAAGCGAGAACTGGAATGGCAAAGAGAATTAGGCTAAATTAGTAATATTAGCTATGTATGAACTCCAATAATGTTGGAGGTAGGAAAAAAAAAAAAAAAAAACCTAACCTAACCTAACCTAACCTAACCTAACCTAACCTAACCCATGACAGTATCTCCCACGCAGTTGTCGCAGCGTCGAGACACACGGTCAGCTGTGTGTATTACACCGACGACGCCGACGATGCCACGGGCCGTTTCGTCCGGAAAGCGATGGATGCGCCGTCTAAAATGGTCGTCGAATACAACCTTAAGACGGCCATGCAGCATCGAGACACCGCAATCGTAAAAGCTCTGATGGAGTTAGTGAAGACTCTAGGTAGCAAATAAATAGAAACTTAATACCCCAATTCTACCCACAAACCCTAAATGTACAGTCATGTGTAACATGTAAAGTGTAAAATGTACTTCTTTGATTTGTGTAGTAGTTTAGTATTATAAGCTTAAGGGATTTGTATAACTGTTAAAGTAGCCATTAAGAAACCTATAAGTAATACAAAATATTAAAAAAAGTACAATATAACAAAAAAAAATATACATATTCATACATAATAATAATAAAAAAAAAACAAAAAAAAAAACAAAAAAAAAAGAGTGAGGTGGACTCGCGTAGTTTTTAAGCTTAGTTTTTAAGTAATATTTGTCCAAGATGAGGGCACGACAATGTAAAAAGAATCTATAAACAAATTAAAAAATATAAACAATTGCGCCGACTACCATGTCTGCGGTAAAATATGTACGAAAAAAAAAAAAAAAAAAAACCTAACCTAACCTAACCGTTGGCGAGTGGGAAAACGGGAAAATGGCTGAATCTCAGCCTCTCCCGTCAGCAGCCGCGAACCCACCAAAGAAAGCTGCCCCGACCGTGACGGCTTCCCAGAAGGCCACAAAGCGCGCCACTTCTCAGCCAGACGGCAATGCTGTGGCGTGCCGAACCTCAACGGAGACACAGGGAGCGTCTGCAGCCGAGCAAACCCTTCGATTGAGTGACCAAGGCTCGCAACTGCCTTCTGCGTGCGAAGTCGCACCTTGGCGACTCGCGCAACTTGAGGGCAGACCTGAAGGCTGGGATCACCCAATCGGTGGAACGGCTGTACCAGCTCGTGAAGGAGGAGGCGACGGTTGCAGCACTATTAAAGGGGGCTGAGCTGGCAAGGGAGGAGGTCTCTAAGGCCATACTTCCGTCAGAGGCTCCCAAAATCCTCCCGGAGGTTAACTCGTTGCTCGCTTCACCTGCGGAGCATAGCGCGCTGGTGAAGGAGAGCAGCGAGAAAATGGAGAGTCTGCGGCGGGCGATGGAGACGCAGGGGGAACTGTTGGAAAAGACGGAAACCTACGCGAGTGTAGCGGCGGGTCCACCGAAAAGGCAGACCCCAGGAAGGACCGCGCTGCACTCGATAGTGGTGACGTCAGAGGTAATCATCTCGAAAATAAGAGAGGTTGTCAAAGCCAAAGGTGAGGGAGTTGAAATAGAGCGTGTGCGAAAGGCAAAAGACAGGAAGATTGTTATGGGGTGTAGGTCGGTCGAAGAAAGAAATAAAGTAAGAGAAAGGCTAGAGAAGGCAGGAGAACACCTCGTTGTCGATAACGTGAAAAACAAAGACCCACTTCTAGTTTTCCGTGGCGTCCTCCGCATCTACTCTGATGAGGAAGTGGAGGCGCTACGCAATCAGAACCGCGATGTCTTTCGCGGCCTCGACAACGGGGAGGACAGACTCGTTATAAAATACAAGAGAAACTCCAGAAACCCTCAGACCCAGAACGTGGTAGTCAGCACGTCCCCGACTGTCTACAACAGGATGCTCGATAAGGGAAGAGCGCGTATCGATCTTCAGACCGTCTTCGTTGACGACCAGTCGCCACTGGTGCAGTGCACGAGGTGCCAAGGCTACGGGCATAGTCGGCGACTCTGTAAAGAGTCCACCGATTTATGCAGCCATTGTGGAGGCCCTCACCTGCGTGCAGAGAGTGCCCAGTGGCTGAAGGCGGATTACCCAAAATGCCACAACTGTGTCAAGGCGAAGATGGAGAAGACGGATCACAACGCGTTCAACCCTGAGTGTCCTGTTCGAGTCAGATGGGACAGGCTGGCACGTGCGTCCGTCGCCTACTGCTAAGGTGGTCCCAGTGGACACACTGCCGCACAAAATACTCCAGGTGAATCTTCAAAGGAAGAGACTGGCGACCCATGAGCTTATGATCGAGGCCGAGATGCTAAAAGGATGAGCGGGATCAGAGGCGTCCGAATCTTCCAGAGCACCAGGCAAGGAGAAGGGACTGTCAAAGCGGCCATAGCCGTCTTTGACCCAAAGTTGGCCGTTCGACAGTACCCAGAACTCACCACGGAAAACATCGTCGTGGTGGGGATCCAAACTGGTGCCTGGAAAGTAACTCTGGTCTCGTTCTACTTTGAGCCAGATCAGCCCTTAGGGCCATACCTGGACAGCCTTAGGAAGGTGGAAAGCGAGACCGGCCCGCATAAGCTCATAATGGGAGGAGACACCAACGCCTGGAGTGTTTGGTGGGGCAGCAGTGAGACTAATAGCAGAGGCGACGAGATGCTGGGAGCTCTCGACCAGCTTGGACTGCAAATACTCAACCGAGGGGAAACTCCAACCTTCGACGTAGTTCGTGGTAACAGACGTTACACGAGCTGCGTCGACGTCATAGCCTGCACAGCGGATATGCTGACGGTGACCGACGGCTGGCGAGTCGTCGATGACCTGACGGGGTCAGACCACAACGGCATAGAGTTCTTCATTAACCTCGAAAAGTCTGTGGGCATCACGGTACACCAGACTACCAGGATCTACAATACAAAGAAAGCAAATTGGGGCCAGTTTCTTACGAAACTATGCAAATTATGCAAAACAGCAACACGACTGTAAGCCTGCTCGATAGCATCGACAGCGTGCACCAATTAGACCTGGTAGTCGAGGAACAGACGACGGCGGTACAAGGCGCCTGTGCCAAAGTGATGCCCAAGAAGAAGACGGTCGAGAAGTTAACCGTGCCGTGGTGGTCTGACGAACTCGCCAGCCTGAAGAGGCAGGTTGCCACCAAAAAGCGGAGGATCCGTTGTGCAGCGCAAGTTCGTAGACCAAAGGTTGTTGAGGAGTACCTGAAACAGAAAGAAGAGTACGAACAAGCAGTAACCAAAGCAAAGGTCGAGAGTTGGAAGGGTTTCTGTGAGAAACAAGACCGAGAAGGCCTGTGGGAGGGAATATACAGGGTAATCCGGAGGACAGAAAAGAGAGAGGAGGACATACCGATGGTGAGGGATGCAAAGACTTTAGGCCCCGAAGAATCAGCGAGGTTCTTAGCACAATCGTTCTACCCGGAAGACCGTCCGGAGGGGGATAACGAGGAGCACAAAAAAGTGCGGCAAAGAGCGGAAGAGGTGAACGGTGGAAACCAAGTTGAGACCTGGGATCCTCCGTTCACTCACGACGAGCTAAAGCGAGCAGTCTCCTCGTTTAACCCCAAAAAAGCCCCCGGTTCCGACGGTCTGACGGCAGACATTTGGGGCCACGCGATCCAGTTAGACCCAGACCTAGTTCTGCGCTTGATGTACAAGTGCCTGGCGCATGGACACTTTCCACGGTCCTGGAGAGAGGCAACAGTCGTTGTCCTCTGCAAACCCGCTAAGGAAGACTACACCACTCCGAAATCGTACAGGCCGATTGGGCTTTTGCCTGTACTCGGCAAGATATTCGAGAAAATGCTCGTGGCCCGATTCAAGTTTCATTTATTGCCCAGGATGAGTACTCGCCAGTACGGCTTTATGCCCCAGAAAAGCACTGAGGACTCCCTCTATACACTCATGGGGCACATTCGTGACAGACTAAATGCAAAGAGGCTTGTCACGATTGTGTCCTTGGATATAGAGGGAGCCTTCGACAATGCATGGTGGCCGATCATACGAGTCCGTCTGGCTGAGGAAAAGTGTCCTGAGAACTTGAGAAAGGTCATGGACAGTTACTTGACCGAGAGAGTGGTGAGAGTCAGATATGCGGGAGCGGAGTACAAATCCAGGACCGAGAAGGCATGCGTCCAGGGGTCTATTAGTGGTCCCATATTATGGAACCTGGTGCTGGACCCGCTGATCAAGGAGCTGAAAGGCATGGGGGTCTATTGTCAGGCGTTTGCGGACGATGTCGTTCTTGTGTTCGATGGGGAGACGGCACTTGAGATCCAAAGGGATGCCAATGTCGCCCTTGAGTACGTGCGCACATGGGGTGTCTCGAACAAGCTTAAGTTTGCGCCACATAAGACCAAAGCAATGCTGGTAACGCGCAAACTTAAGCATGACACCCCATGTCTCAGAATGGGCGGGGTGGACATTGGCATGTCTGAGGAGATCAAACTGCTCGGTCTCACCATCGACCACAAGTTGACCTTTAACACCCACGTCGCAAACGTCTGCTCCCGAGCCATCGGAATCTATAATTCAGTTCTTGAAGTCGACAAGAACCTTCAATAAACACAACCAATCCAACCGTCTCAATACTACCCACTTGCAATTAATAGGACCCAAAAAACCCATTTATGTCGCAGAAGCGCTTACCACAATGACGAAACGCCTTCACTACCTCGCCAGAGAGTTCATTAAAAGCAGTACCTATGAACAATGTTGGGAAAAAGAAGGGATGCCGACTCGCTTGATTAAAACTGAAGAAGATTTTATAAAAATACGGAAACAAAAATGACTACAGAACATCTTCCAACTGTGCAACCTAATAATACATACAACGTTTCTTTTTTCTTTGTTAAAATTGTGTAAAAATAAGTTTTTGACTAACAGTACTAACAACTCACTTATTATCAATGTTTATTTACTTCTTTTTCACACAACAAATACCCAAACAGACACACACACTTCATCACTAACAACACTATACTATTATAATTCAGTAAGACATAACATAAATATACTATACAAAAAATACAGATATATGACACATACATATATATATTCAATACAAAATATCATACAAATCTTAAAACTATTTTGTAGTACTCAGATGTCTCTTACACAATTTAAATATACTGGTAGGGTGACGTATTTTTATATTTTTTCTCTAATTGATCTAAATTATGCAATAATGATCTGTAATATCCTAACATATATCTTTCAGCATATAAAAAACTACCCTAAGGCACTGCGCAAATGTAGGATACTTTTTGTTTCCGGTTGCCGGCCCCGTGCACTTTTTGGTTGTCTTTGTGTCGAGTTGCTTCCACTGGACACATACTCGTGTGTTAGCAACGAGCGGCTCGACATAGGGGACGAACGGTCGGTGTTCGGTGTCGGGAACAGGACACACGATTGCGCCCTGACTAATAGAAACGTCAGCATTGGAATTTCCTTAAATAAAATTCAATAGCACACAAGATAATACAGACAACATAGACTCAGTCGTCGTCTCTGAATCTGCTACATGTGATCCGGATGATTGTATTCCGGCTGACTTCACGCCCAACCAGTCGCTTACAATTCTTAACCAAAATATAAGAAGTATAAACAAAAACATAGCAGGACTTCATACTATACTCACGAGAACTAAGGTTAACTGGGATATTATCACTCTAACGGAATCTTGGCTCCCTTGTACTCAATATATCCCGACCCTGACAGGCTACAATTACTTCAAAACCGATAATAATCGTACCCAAAATGAGGGAGTCGTCGTTTATGTGAACGAAAACCTTGAGGTTTCAGTAGAGGAACTAGTACTTACGGATGCAAACTGTCTTCAAGTACGGATCGACCACAACACCATTTTGTTGGCAATATATCGTCCACCAGGGAACAGGGACATTAACAACTTTGTAAATTCTCTAGATGTTGCCCTAACTAAAATCGTGAAGTACACAAATATCATAATTACTGGTGACATAAATATAAATATCCATGACCAGTCTCACGGTCCAGCTAAGGACAGTTACCTAAACCTACTGGCTTCACATGGCCTCCTACCAGCACATGTATTGCCTACACGACAATCTGCATGCCTGGATCATTTTATTTTGAAGACAACACTCCCTGCCTTTACACTAGTAGCCCACTCCACACTCACGGACCATGATACTGTACTTCTATTTCTTAAGAAAACACGTCCTAAAGAAATGACAAAAAAATCTGTCGTCCGGATTAATCATGACCAGCTTGATGAGGACCTAAAACAACTTGACTTTAGTTCAATATACACGACGACAGATCCACATGTGTCATGTGCCGAAATAATGATCACACTCATCACACAGTTAATAGAGACGAATTCCAAAATAGTAAAAGTTCCAAACCGCAAAAGGATCATGAAGTCATGGATTACCCCTGGTCTTCTACGATGCATTCGGCATAAAGATAATCTACACAAGAAGTTAAAATCGGACCCTGAAAACCACACCCTAAAAACTTCGTTCACTAGATACAGAAATTACTGTGATAAGTTACTTAAAAAAGCCAAAACCGAACACGACAAAAAAAAAAGAAGACGCTAGTAACAATACAAAACTAATATGGACAGCAATAAATAATATATCTAATAGGACCAAAAAGAAAGACAATTCGCTAGATCTACTATCCATGTCACCAACACCTAAGCAATCCGTAAACGAAGTCAATAGTTTCTTCGCTAATATAGGTAAAAATCTTGCCGAGAAATTGGGTAATCGAACAAGGGTATCAACTGGTGACACTCCTAGTAGCGGCTCGCAGACCATGGTACTGATGCCAACAGACGAAGCTGAAGTTACTCAAGTTATACTGTCTCTCCGAAATGACTGTGCCATGGGTTGGGACCGAATATCCTCCACTTTTCTCAAAAGACATCTGGCCTTACTAGTTCAACCTATAACTTACATCTGCAGCCTTGCTATGAGTAATGGTAAATTTCCAAGAGTGTTCAAAAAGTCCATCATTCACTCAATCCTCAAGGGTGGGGACAGAAAACGTGTCAACAACTACAGGTCCATAGCTGTGCTACCAGCCCTTTCCAAGATTCTAGAACGCATATTGAATAAACACCTTGTGGATTACTTGGAAAAATATAATCTACTCTCCCCATCTCAATATGGATTTAGAGCGGGCAAATCAACTTCAGATGCGGTTCATGACCTCACTAATTATATCGTCACTAACTTGGATGGTGGCCAAAAAGTTTTGGGGATCTTTTTAGATCTTGCGAAAGCATTTGACACGGTTTCTGTTCCCATCCTAATAAAGAAGATGGAAAGACTCGGAATAAGGGGTACCCAACTTGAACTTTTTGAGAGTTACCTGAGTGAGCGTACCCAGAGCGTCAAAATAGGAGATTTTGTCAGTAATGAGTGCCAAATTAATTACGGTGTGCCACAGGGCAGCGTGCTCGGTCCGACACTCTTTCTTATATATATATAAACGAACTGGGTATGCTCACTCTCCCGAAAGGCAAAGTCATAACTTTCGCAAATGATACAGCCCTTTTATTCACCGCAGACACCTGGAGTGAAATCTTTGTGCGCACCCAGTCAGGATTCAATATTGTATCGAACTGGCTGCGTGACAATGTTCTCACTCTGAATGCAGGAAAAACAAACTATGTCACCTTCTCCATAAAACGGCATACACCGCCTCCATCCATGACGCCGAACACTATCTTAGCCCACACGTGTGCAGCCCCTCATTCCACTACATGCACATGTATCCAAATAAATAAAACTGACAGTGTTAAATACCTAGGTTTAACTATAGATAGCACACTCAGTTTCAAGGAGCATATCAACACACTGGGTAAACGACTGAGAAAACTGATTTATGTATTTAAAACTCTAAGAAATGTGGCCGACGATAAAATTAAAAGAATGGTATACTACGCTCTCGCTCAGTCCTTAATAAATTACTGTATCACCTCCTGGGGTGGTGCTCCTAAAAGCACACTCCTGGAACTAGAAAGAGCACAGAGAGCCATTCTGAAGGTTTCTTTGTTCCTACCCTTTCGTTACCTTACAGCATTACTATATCAAAAAGCGAGAGTTTTGACGGTGCGGCAACTGTTTATACAACAAATCCTCTTGAAACAACATAGACTACTAACCTACAATCCCCTACTCTCTCAAGGCAAGAGAAGGTTTAATCCTGTTGTCAACCATCATACTTCGTCTTCAACATCTTTCTCAAAACGTTTCTTTTATCACCTCGGTCGGCATCTCTACAATAAAATAAATAAGATCATATCTATTTATGAACTTAATAAAATAAAATGCAAAATGAAAATATATAGTTGGCTTCAAGAACTCAATTACGATGACACTGAAAAGTTACTAACAATATCAACTTAAACCCTAAATGCACATACGCTACAAATAGAAACAAAATGAATATATAAATACATAATAACCTCACAGACACACACACACATACACAACCACTGCACATACTTTTTTAACTACGCTCATTCAGTACACACTCAACTCAACTCTCACCCTAACTAACCTAACCATATAGATACTAACCATATGTAACTAAAAATTACAACTCAACAAAATAAGCTTTTTCAAAATGTTAACTTTGTTCTAATTGCATACCTTTTGTACGAGTTCATTCTTAATTAATTTGTTAAATTTAAATGGAGGAGTCCTGGTGACCTGAAATACAGGTCCCAAGCCTAGTTTAGGCACCAGTCTCCCACAATATAATGCCCTCTTATGTTACCGTAGAAATAAGGCTAGCGATTAAGAATAATATTGTGGTGAAAATAAATCATTATTATTATTATTATAGTCGAGGGCCGCAAGGGCCAGCTGGGGTCTGCATCCTGAGGTCATCCGTTGTATTTATACAGCTGCAGTCGAACCCATCGTCCTGTACGCGGCGAGTGCGTGGTCGCCGGCCGCAACCAAAGTTGGAGTAAAGAAGAAGCTGAACGCCGTCCAGAGGAGCTTCGCGCAGAAGCTGTGCCGAGCCTATCGCACGGTCTCCCTACACTCAGCACTGGTGCTGGCTGGGATACTCCCTCTCGACCTCCGGATCTGAGAGGCAGCCTCACTTTATGAGGCCAAGAAGGGTTTACCCCATCCAGCGCTAGGAGACAGGGAGATCGAGCGTGTGGCATCGGCACTAGAGATGCCACATCCGGCTGAGCAGAGGACCATTGAACTGCAACGCTTGGTAGACGAGGAACAATATAATAACCACCGCGACTACACGGTGAGAATCTTTACAGACGGCAGCAAGATTGAGGGCAAGGTCGGGGCCGCACTGTCGGTGTGGACCGACCAGACCGAGGTCAAGGCCCTCAAACTTGCGCTGCCGTCTTATAGTACCGTCTACCAGGCGGAGCTCCTCGCACTCTGCGAAGCCACGAAGGAAGTCCTCAGAAGGACCGAGACGGCGTTCGCCATCTACAGTGACTCCATGGCAGCTCTCCAAATAGTCGCGAACCCCGCAGCCCTCCATGCCCTTGCAGTAGAAACGAGGGACGCCATTCGCCACAGCACTATCCAGAACAAGAGCGTCTCCTTGTTCTGGATAAAAGCTCATGCGGGGCTGGAGGGTAACGAGAGAGCCGACTCGCTCGCAAAGGAGGCTGCCCTAAGGTGTAAGCGGCAACCCCACTATGATAAGTGCCCGGTTTCATTCGTCAAGCGTATGATCCGAATGGAAACGCTGGACGAATGGAACCGGAGGTATTGTACTGGGGAAACGGCGGCCACGACGAAGTTGTTCTTCCCGTGCGCGATTGCGGCGTACAGGACGGTGCGGAAGATAGGGATGACCCAGGAACTGACCCAGGCCCTAACAGGGCACGGTGGGTTCTCCGAGTACCTGACTCGCTTCAAGTGCAAGGAGAGCCCAGCGTGCGCCTGTGACCCCGACAAGCAGGAGACAGTCCTCCACCTGCTGACGGAGTGCCCTGTGTATTCCTCCCACAGGCATGATCTCGAGATGAGAGTCGACCTGCAAATAAAAAGGGAAAATCTGAGTCTTCTCATACAAGACCGAAAAAGGAGGAAGAACTTTATAGATTTTATAGTTGTTATCGTACAGTCTGTCAACAGACGTAATAAATAACTGGTACCTTATTTATCTTTTATATTTTATTCGTATATTTATAAGTTTCTAAAAGTAGTACAATAAAATACCTTAAACATAATTTTAAAAGAATTATTTTAATTGATGGTATTAAAAAAAAAAAAAATATATATATATATATATATATATGTCGCATCTTTGACTATTTATTCGTTTAGACGCTCAATTGATTTTTTTGTAAAGCCGGTGAACGCAGTGACGTCACATGTCACGTGAACGGAATCGGTTGGAGGGGTGTCGATTTTAAAAGTTATAAAAGGCGCGAGTCGCAAGAGAACTGGGCTCAGAGTTGACTTCAGATCGGACCTCCAATCGGGATCGTTGGTTCACCATTTCCTTGTTAAGATTATAACTAGGGAATGAAGAACCGGTGCTCTTCTTGCGTCCCGGGATTTTCGGGATTACTTGTTTAAGGAACCGGGAGAACCGGGACTTTTGGGTATTTTTTTTACCTACTGCTGGTATTTTTATTTTAATAGGTCTTTAGTATTTATGTATGTACGTAGGTAATGAAAACTACATAGTATTAATTAAAGATATATATTTAAAAAAATCAACGATAACAGAACCATTTACTATTCTTTGTAAAAATAATCAACAGAAGAAAACAACAAGTCAAATCAGCATTTAATGCTCGCTATTATTATAAATTATATACCAATATCAATCAACAAAAACATAGTTACTTTCCATAAAACAAAATAAAACATAAATCCTTTTCTTAATCCAGAATTACTTATTATAGGACTGTAGTTTCTAGTAGACGGCGTGCAGAATATCTTTGTTTCAGGTACGTGGTCATTTTTGTGCTTTTATATGTGTTGATAGCAGACAATTGGAGACTCCCCCGGCCAACCGAGAAGCGTTCACTCGAGGTGCAAAACGCGGGAGTTTATAAGGAGGAAAGATTTTTTGTATGTATGTAATCGATAAACTCCGAAACTACAAAAGCGATTTCAAAAAATATATCATCATTCATTAGAAAGCAACATTAGCTCTGAGTATGAGTGACATAGACGGTTTTACCGCGGGAAAACGTCTTATTCTGACGGGAAAACAGGCAGCAGTAGCAAACACCGGGTAAACCGATGAGCGAACCACTATTAAGATACAGTGTAGATTCTACACTATTAGGTTAGGTTAGTTTGTTTTTTTTTTTTGTAGGTATTCTAGGTATGTAACCAATAAACTCTAAAACTACTGATTATATTTTAAAAAACCTTTCAAAACTAAAAAGCTACAAGATCCCTAAGTAACAAAGGCTACTTTTGACCTCATTCACTCGGAAAAACGTGTAGCAGCGGGTGAAACCGCTAAGCGGACCTCTAGTTTTAAATAAATTCTTAGTAAGAATCCTTTTATTATGATATCCGAATCCCCGGGGAAACTCTCTTCTTAATCAGAAATCAGAAACGTTTATTTCAAACAGACCAGTTACAGGCACTTTTGAATAGTCAAATGTCGGTCAGTCCAAGAAAAGTGAAGCTAAATTGCTGCTTTTCAACTTTTCAACTAAGTCCCGGAGGTCCCGAAACTCCCGGAACAAGGTGTCTTCGTTCCGGTTCTTTAGTCTATACAAAAATCCCGGGATTTCCCGGGATTCTCGGGACCGGGATTTCCCGGGACCATTCCCTAATTATAACCGTTATCATTTAAACTGTGCTGTGCTATTTTTCAAATAAACCTTTGCAAGTATTTGGTATTGTTACTGTGTTACTTGAGACCTATGCCATGGAATCTCTACCTCAAGACCACACTGATAATGGGCGAGCTGCGCAGACCTCTCAGCCGTCGTTATATATATATATTATTTATTATATCTAATTCAGAAATGAAAAGTCAGCAAATTCAAATCAATTTTACAAATTTTTACACCATCAATATTTTCACCAGTTATTTTATTTTTATATTTATTTAATTATTATTACAATTCCGTATTATTTATTTCTGAAATTTTTAAACGCCTACAGCCCAAACAACCACCCTGCAATACTTGTGTGGCAGGGGACCTTTCGCATGGCAGGAGTGGTTTTTAGCCGGTAGGAGTCCGGCTATACCCAGGCTGCCTTCTTGCAAGGCAGTCCGGGTGTCCATGAAGGATTTCCCACTCCAGCCACAAAAAAAAAAACCTAACCTAACCTAACCTAACCACCAACGAGCTGTTGTTGGAGGCAGAGAGACGGAAGATGGCAATCGTCAAGGTGGCAATTGCAGTCTTTGACAAAGACATAAAGGTCATTCAATACCCGGAGCTCACCACGGAAAATATAGCCGTGGTGGGGATCCAAACCAGTGCTTGGGAGATCACACTTACCTCTTTTTATTTCGAGCCAGACAAGCCAGTGGAGCCTTATCTTAACCAATTGAGAACCTACAGTAGGAGGTGTGACCCCCGTCTAACCCGCTTCCAGAGCTAGCCGGTTACGGTTCAGACCGCAGGGACGACTTATGTGTGTGTGTGAGTGGCAATGTATTGTGTAACACTACTCAGTGCACATGCACCGAATAGTTAGCTTGCGCTGCCCTTTCGGTGCGTGTGTTCGGTGTGTGTTTAGTGGCGAGTGAGTGATCGATTCGCGCCGTGCCTATATTAACTTAGCACACGGCGTTCATCGGGTGCGAGTACGAATGTAGAGTCTTATTGTTTGAGTAGGCCGCGTGTAGACTGGTACGGCCTACCCAGGCGTCAGTCCGGGAGGGGTGAAGGTGGGGACTCGCTGCCCGCAATCAGATCGCGGGGGAGTCTTCTCGCGTCGGGGGGGCGCGCGTGCCAGGGCGCCAGGTGTTTGACGTGTGGCCAAGCTGAGGCGTCGGCACGCGCGAACATTCCCTTCGCGAGGCGTCACACAAACTCATCCAGGCTCTCAATCCCGAGGTCGCGTTCGATGATGTCGCTCCTCACATAGCGAGGAGCGTCGACGACTCTTCGCAACGCAAGGTGTTGCTGCGCGCGGAGTCTGTCGCGGCTCGTCTCGCTAGTGAGGGCGAACCAGGCTGGGGCGGCGTACGTCAGTACTGGGCGAATATACGCTTTGTATATGCCCAGCTTGACGCGCGCCGGGAGGCGGGACGCGAGCGCTGGTTTGAGCAAGTTACGAACGACTCTCCCCTGCGTGACGACATTGCGGACATGCGGCCCCATAGTAAGCCGTCGGTCTATGGTCACGCCCAGGTACTTCGCCCGGGGCGTCCACTCGACCTCGGCTCCGCTGAGTTTCTGTGACCAGCGCCTGCGTCTTACCCACGTTCACCGACAGTCGCCATTTGGCGAGCCACTCTGGGATTTGGTCTAGCGCGCGCTGCATCTTCGTCGCCGCGTACCTGGCGTTCATAGAGGTGGTGATGTACGCGGCGTCGTCGGCGTACAGCGCGAGCGTGGCGTCCTCTGTCGTCGGTATGTCGTCGGTGTAACGTGAGTAACACGCCGGCGAGACGCAGCTCCCTTGAGGCACGCCCGCTCGGATAGGTCGAGGGGCGGAGAGCGCGCCGTCGACCACCACTCTGAAACACCTGTTAGACAGGAAAGCTTGGACCACTTTCACGAGTCTACGGGGCGTGGTAGAGGTGGTTAATTTATAAACTAACCCCTCATGCCACACGCGATCGAAGGCTTTTTCCATGTCGAGGAATACTGCCACCCCGTACTCCTTCCTATTCATTGTTGATGACAGGAGGTGCAGTACCCTCGACAACTGGAGCGTCGTACTGTGTTCCGCCCGAAACCCGAATTGTTCCGGCCGCGGAGTAATGTGCGGGGTGAGGTGTCGCAGCAGGAGACACTCGAACACCTTAGAGATGGTGGGCAGCAGGGTGATGGGCCGATAGCTTTCCGGCTTGAGGGGATTCTTTCCCGCCTTGGGCAGCATTATGACGCGCCCTTCCTTCCAGGATGTGGGGAAGACCCCCGTGCGCAGTATCCCCGTGAACAGGCGCGCCAAGGCCGCGACCGTGCGGTACGGCAGGTGGCGCAGCGCTGTATTGGTGATACCGTCGGCACCAGGGGCCTTGCGAGGCTGCGTGCGTAGGATGGCGCGTCTCACTGCGCCGGGCGAGAAGAAAATCGGGTCCTCGTCGGGAGCTATCGGCGAAGCGAAGTAGTCCCTAAGGTGTTGCTCCACCGCTGCGACGTGGTCGAGTTCGTTGGTCGGGTTCGGGCTAAACTGACGCTCCAGGTGCTCTGCAAAGACCTCCGCTCGGTCCTCAGCTACGTACCTGAGGGCCCCGTCGTCCGTTTGCAGAGGGCGCACCGGAGCTGGGGTATTCGTGAGCTGGCGGCACAGTCTGTGTGTCGCTTGCCAGTCACATGCTGCTCCGTCAATTTGTACCTCCCAACTCTCGGCGGCTAGGGCCTCCAACTTGGCCTTTACCTTTGCCGCGAGACGGTTAAGCTGCGTTTTTAGGGCGGGGCAGCGCAGCTGTTGCCACTGCTTGCATAGGCGCCTCTTCTGGGCGACCATTGCTTGGACTCTGGGTGGTAGGGGAGGCTGGAGCCCTCTCCCTTGCGGCTGCTGTATACATGTCGCCTCTTCTAAGGCGCATTGCACGCAAGCAGTGACGTCATTCGCTAGTGCGTCGACGTCTGCGGCGGTAACGATGGGCCGAGTTGGCGTGGTGGTCTCAAGCTTTTCAGCGTACTTGGTCCAGTCTATGATTCGACGTGGCGCTGTCGGCTTCTGTCGGGTCGGCATCCCCGATAGGACGACGAGTACAGGATGGTGATCTGATTGTAGCTCGTCGTCAATGACCTGTTGTGTGATCTGGCAGTGTACCCCTGTATGGACCACAATGTCCAACACGTCGGGCATGTGCAGCTGGTTTTCCGGGTAGTGGGTTGGCGTCTCAGGGCCGGACACTGTGTATCCATAGGTCTCCGAGTCGTCGAATAGCCGTCTCCCCTCGTTGTTTCCCTGCAGAGCGTTCCATGCCGGGTGCTTGCAGTTCATGTCGCCGGCGAGGATGGCTGGCGAGTCGGCGTCAAATAGTGTGGGCCTCAGCTCGTTAAGGTCTAGTCGAACTGAGGGCGGCTTGTAGCAGGCATAAAGTCTGAGGTCCTCGCCGGCTACGTGCAGTTGCACGCCCAGCACGTAGAGCGTGTTGTGCGATGACGAGGGGATTTCCTGGTGGACGACTCTCCTTTTCACTAGTACCGCCAGACCACGGTATCTTGTGTTAAGTGCCGACCTTTCGTCCTTCCTATAAACGAGGAAGCCCGGGAACTCGGCCCTATCTTCGGGTCCCAGGTGCGTCTCGTTTATAAGCGCCACGTCGATGTTTTGTTCCCTCAGGAGATGGCGGAGTGGGGTGACTTTGTCCCTAAGGCCGCGGGCGTTCCAGTGCAACACCCTCAACGACCTATCCATGACACAGGGTGAGTAGTCTGGCCAGGCCGTCGAGGATGACTTGCTCCGGGCTCTGCCCCTGGCTGATGGCCTTAATTAGGTCCATCAGCAATTGGATGGCGCAGGTCGTGAACTCAGGTTTGGTGGCCCCCCTGGGGGCAGTGGTGGTGGTGGTGGTGGGGGCAGTTGTGGGGGGGCGCTTGGTCGCCTTGGTGCTGGCGCCAGCTGTTGCCCCCTTCTTGCCCTTCACGGCCTGTGTTTCCCTCTGGGGGGGGCAGGGTTAGGGACAGTCACTTGTTGTGTGGTGGGGGGGTTGGGTTGGCCTCCCTTTCCCCCACGGTTCCGCTTCCTCCGCCGGGAGGAGGTGGCCTCTCCGCGTACGGTGGGCCCGTTTGCTGCCGCCATCAACGAAGCGCCCTGGTCCCTTTCGTGGGCCTGGACCTCCGTCTGCGGTTGTGGTCTGGCTGGGCGTGTCGAGGACGATGTGATGGCGACAGTCCCCGCGCGCCTATTCTGAATCTCCCTCTGGAAGATTGGGCACCTGACGTGGCACGCTGGATGCGGGCCACCGCAGTTTGCGCAGGTGGCCGGCTCCTCTCGCGGGCGTGGGCAGTCTCTCGCGGTGTGCCCCTCTCCGCATTTGACACAGGCGAGCGGGCGGTGGCACTGGTGTGAGGAGTGCCTAAACTTTTGACACCGGTGACACTGGGCGGGCCCACGCTTTCCACGCCATGCTTCGATCTTAACTCCCTGCATGAACATGAACACCGAGGTGTCATAGATACGGCGCACATCCTCTGTGCGCCGTAGCACAGCGTGGAACACGCAGCCGGGTTTTCCCTGGCGCCCCCGGATATGGCGCACGTACTCCGGCTCGTAGCCAAGGGTGCGGAGCTCCTCCTCAATCTCCTGAGGGTCAGTGTCCGCTGGTAGCCCCCTGATCGCTACTTTAAAATGTTTCTCCGCTGGTAGGGAGTAGGCGAACCAACTCACTCAACTCTCCTTCTCCAGCGCTGTTAGGTAACGCTGGACCAGCCGATACTCCTCTTCAGATTCCGGCGTAAAGCGCACGCCGGTGCCATAAGGGCGGGCTTTAGGCGGCCGGCCCAGCTTGGCGGCTATTTCCCTGAAATGGGACGCCCAGTTTGGGAGCTTCTCCACTACCAGCGGAGGAAAACGCGGCTTTTTAGCTTTAATATTTTTGTTCCCCTTTGCCGAGTTCGAATCGGGCGGGGCGGGGGCGGCGGTGACACTGTTTGCACTTATTAATGTGGGTTGGCCACTTACCTCACTGTGCGTATCCTCCGTGTTCTGGAGGGGCGAGCGCGAACCGCAGTATCGCTTTGCTCCTTCAGTAGCCTCGTCCGAGCTCCTCCTGCGTCGTATGGGCCTGGTCACCATCTCCAGGTCATCCATCGACGGGGTTGGGGACAGGGGAGTGTCCATCCGTGTAACGTCCATCCGTGTAACGCACTTCACTCTCACTACACGATGCCAGCGAAATACTCGAGCCCGCGCGCGACGACGTGGCTGAGAGCATCGCTGGCGAGTCGTATCCGGACGTACGCGGCGGTGCGGGCGCTAAGAAGAACGGTGGGGTCATTGGTAGCTCGCTGACCTGTGTGTTCCTCAACCTTGGGTGCCTGGACACGGACGCGGCACTTAGATCCGGTCTGCCCATGGGCGACGAGCGCACCTCGTTATACAAATTCGTGTTTACGCCACTGAATGTACGCGGGGCTCCGCTGTGGTCTCGCTGCGACCCGTCCAAGTATTGAACGAGGGGAAGCGGGGCGGGCGCTGGGTGCGCGCGGCGGTCGAACGGAACAACTGTCTGGCCAGCGCGGGGCGGCGGTGCGGGCGCGGGGGTAACGGGTAGGTGCGCGGCGGGTGCGGGGGGTCGCTGCGTTGTAGACGGCGCCAACTGTCGCGCCGAAGTCTTGCTGTGACTCGGTTTATGTGTTCCACTCTTGGGTGGAGCGGGAGGAGCCGATCCTTGTGGGCGAGCGGGGGTTCCTTTGGGGGCCAACTCTACTCATTGCCGTTGGCGCGGGGCGGGGGGTGCTGGGGGGGGGGGCCGCGACGCTTGCGTATGACGACGCTTGTCGGGCCTGAGTAGGCGATTTCTGGGTTTGGAAATGCTGCTGGCGGTGATGGTGGTGATTACCAGACGCTCCGTGCTGGCTGGGGCTTGATGGACTTTCAACTTGCGACGGTTTGGCGAAGTTTGTCGAACTACCCCCTTTTTGGTCCGACTTCTTCTTGCCCTTTGTCTTCTTGTGAAGGTCCGGCATTGAGGCCGCTCGGTCCATTATCGGGAACTCATCCTCGTCGTCGTCAGCAGCGTCTCCACACTCCTGGGAGATGAAGGCGCCACCAGTCTTCGACATGACACTTGCACTCGATATTTAAACGGGAGTAGCACTCGATATTTAAACTTTAAAATCAATGAATCACGCGTACGCGAACCGATCCTCCGATTTTTCTGAATGAATCATTTATCCATCAGAAGATGTTGATGGCTCGCCTCAGGTTTTATATCTTACCTAGGATGAGTACTCGTCAGTACGGATTCATGCCCCAAAAGAGCACCGAAGACTCCCTCAATGACCTAATTAAATACATAAAGGCCAAACTTGACCTCAAGAAAATAGTGGTACTAATATCTTTGGACATAGAGGGAGCTTTCGACAGCGCCTGGTGGCCAGCAATAAGAGTCCGGCTAGCTGAGGAAAATTGTCCACTAAACCTGAGGAGGGTCATCGACAGCTACTTGACGGACAAAAGGGTCAGGGTTAGGTATGCGGGCGAAGAATTCTCCAAAGGCACGAACAAAGGCTACGTACAGGGCTCCATCGGAGGCCCGGACTTCTGGAACCTTCTATTGGATCCCCTCCTAAAAAGTCTGACAGAAAAAGGCGTATATGTGCAGGCTTTCGCGGACGACGTTGTCCTTGTCTTCGACGGTGACACAGCATTAGATATAGAACTTAAGGCAAACGCTGCACTCGAACATGTTCAGGTGTGGGGTGTCGATAACAAATTAAAGTTTGCGCCGCAAAAAACAAATGCGATGACCATTACGAGAAAACTGAAGTACGACACCCCACGACTGAGCATGGGCGGGGTTGAAATAGCTATGTCCAAAGAGGTCAAGATCCTGGGTGTCACCGTCGACGACAAGTTGACGTTTAACACGCATGTCAGAAACGTCTGCACAAAAGCTATTGGGGTTTATAAACAGCTATGCAGAGCAGCGAGGATCAGCTGGGGACTAAACCCCGAAGTAATTAAAACCATATATGTAGCCACAATAGAGCCGATTATCCTGTACGCTGCCAGCGTATGGGCCTCAGCGGCAGGAAAACTGGGAATCAAAAAACAGCTGGGTGTCGTGCAGCGCGGAATAGCACAAAAAATGTGCAAGGCTTACCGTACCGTCTCCCTCAACTCAGTACTCTTGTTGGCGGGGATACTCCCCCTGGATCTCCGAGCTCGTGAGATGGCCTCACTTTATGAGGCCAGAAGGGGAGTGTCCTTGCCAATATTAAGGGATAGGGAGATGGAGAGGCCAGTGTCCGCACTGAGGTCCCCGCACCCCGCCAGGCGTATCGACCTGGAGTTCAGAAGTCTGGTAGACCAAGAGCAGGTTGACGCCAGCGCCAAACCGGAGGTGAGAATTTTCACCGACGGAAGCAAGATTGGGGGACGTGTCGGTGCTGCGTTGTCCTTGTGGAACAGCGAGGCTGAAATACGTACCCTGAAGCTGGCGTTACCAGACTATTGCACGTAGACCGTGCAATAGTCTGGTCCAGGCGGAGCTCCTGGCGATATGCAGGGCAACTGGGGAAGTCCGGAAGAGCGCGGCATCCAGCTTTGGTATCTACAGTGACCCGATGGCGGCCCTCATGACAGTGAAAAACCACAGTTGCCTTCATCCCCTGGCAGTGGAAGCAAGAGAAAACTTGACAGCCCTGTCTCTCCAGAACAAGATTGTGAACTTGATCTGGATAAAGGCCCACGCAGGGATTGAGGGCAACGAAAGAGCGGATCAGCTGGCTAAAGAGGCTGCCATCTTGAACAAGAAGAAGCCGGAGTACGATTTCTGTCCTGTCTCATTCGTGAAGCGCTGCATTCGTTCGGCAGCGCTTGACGAGTGGAACAGTAGATTTGGAACCGGAACTACGGCTTCTGTTACCAAATTGTTTTTCCCAGATGCGGTGGCGGCGTACAGGATCATCAGGAAGCTACAGATCGATGGATACCTGACTCAGGTCATGACGGGGCACGGTGGATTCTCTGAATACCTGCACCGTTTCAAGTGTAAGTGATGGAGATAAGACCTCCTTATAGCAATGCAACATCATGTCGATGAGATAAGCGTTGCTAAGGTTCTTGTTGATTGTGTTAATGTCAGTAAAATATACGCCTGTGATACAAGCTGTGCTGTGTTTGTTAATCTGCCTACTCTGCTAAATAACCCAGATCTTATAATATTCTAATAGGTTATGGCAGTTCGATTTCGACAACAAACAAGGTAAATAAATCGCTTTTCACAAAATAAAATTTTCACTTTTGTGCGACGTCAATTGTTTTGAGATGTCAGAGGACGAAAATCCCTCATCATCTACCATATGCGGCATCCAAAAGCTAAGAGGAGCCTCAGATTTTGGCAACTGGAAGTTTGTTGTGAAAAACTACTTAGAGTCAAAGAACTGGTGGATTGCCGTAGAATCCAGTGACGTCAGTACCACACTAAAAGATGTAGATCGAAAGGCGAGAAGCACGTTATGCTTACTGATAGATCCATCCTGCTTTGCACATGTATACACTGCAAAAACGGCTCGAGAAGTATGGCACAATTTGTGCAACGCATACGAGGATAAAGGATGGGGCAGGCGAACAAGTTTACAGCGTCAACTGTGGCAGTGCAGACTCGAGGACTTTACGTCAATGGAGAAATATATATCCAGAGTTGTATTTTTAGCACAGCAGTTAGCTGACATAGACGCAAAAGTTGCAGATGACTGGATTATTTCCATACTATTGGCTGGTTTGACAACGGACTATAACCCGTTAATAATGGCTGTCGATAATAGTGGAAAGGAAATGAGTTTGGAACAGTTAAAGACCAAATTACTCCAGGAAGGCAATAGACAAGCCGAAACAGGCGCAGGAACTGGTGAACAAGCCTTTGCTACAACCAAGGGACACGCTACCAAAACTAAAGCACAAGTTCGAAAGCCAGTGTACAAATGCTTTAAATGTCATAAGATAGGACATAAAGCATCGGAATGCAAAAAATCACCGAAAGTGAACGTATGTATGAGCATGGCCGATAGCATCAACAAAAATGGATGGTATGTCGACAGTGGATGCTCGAATCACATGACAAATAATGCCAACGAATTATTCGATTATAAAAAGCTGAATAATAATATGAAAATTCGAGTGGCAACTGGAGAAGAGATTCCTGTAAAAGGAAAAGGAAATGCTTCGCTTAAAGTGAGCGAAAGTGTGAAACTTCCACTGAATAATGTTTTACATGTACCAAATCTATCGATGAATTTAATCTCGGTGAGCGATCTTGTGAAAAAAGATTTCACAGTGAATTTTGACAAAAGAGGTTGTTTTATCAAAAACCAAAATGACCAAATAGTTGCGACATGTAATAAAGTTGGCGGAATTTTCAAACTGAAAGAAAAAGAAAATGTCGTGGTCAATTTGACAGTGTCAAATGAAATTTTGTCAAATTTATGGCATAGAAGATTAGCTCATTTAGGTCGAAAATATATGATTTCTTTAAAAGAAATGACCACCGGAATGAATTTAAAAACGACGGATAAAGTTGAACCCTGTGTTCCGTGCATTCAAGGCAAGAGCACGCGATCTCCGTTTAAAAAACAAGGTACGAGAGCTGATCAAGTCCTGGACCTGATCCATATGGACATATGTGGTCCGATGGAAGAACCATCGTGGGCTGGCTCCCGTTATATGCTGCTGTTTATCGATGATTATACGCGTAAGACAAATGTTTATTTTTTGAAGAAAAAGAGTGAAACTTTTATAAGATTCAAGGAATACAAAGAAGAAGTCGAGTTAGAATGTGAAAAAGCAATAAAATGCATAAGAAGTGACAATGGTAAAGAATTCGTTAACAATATTTTTGAAGATTTTTTAAAGGCGTCTGGTATAAAACATCAGACGACGGTACCATACACGCCAGAACAGAACGGAGTTGCAGAGAGAGCGAACAGAACGATTCTGGAGAAAGCCAGAACATTACTTTGTGAAGCAAATCTTAGCAAGAAATTTTGGGCTGAGGCAGTATGTACCGTGGTATATCGAACGGTATAAAGTCGACCTAAGTCACCTGAGAGTTTTTGGTTGTTTAGCACATGCTTTGAAACCTAAACAGAAAAGACTGAAGCTAGACATGAAAACCGAAGCTCTAATTTTTATTGGATATTGTGAGACTACAAAAGGTTACCGATTAATGCATCCAAAAACTGGAAAAGTAACAATTGCAAGAGATGTAAAGTTTATTGAAAACGTATTTCCTGGTGATGGTACAAAGGTGACGAAAAGCACAGTCGTTCCTGTAAACATAGAGGAGGAACGGATGGAACCAGTGCGTACCCCTGATGGTTACTCTGACTCAGATGGAGAAAATTTTCAAGACGCGGAAATTGTGAGTACCGAATCCGCTACCTTTCAGCAATCGAGTGGTGAAACGAGTACTGACACGTTTGTAGCACCAAACCCTGCAAGTAACGAGTTGAGTACTGAAGCAAATGCTGAGCCGAGATACAACTTACGTGCACGAGAGCGTGTAGACTATACAGGTACATGCGTGAATGCTCTAGCTGACATTGATGGTGATCCAACATCGGTTGAAGAGGCTCTTATGAGACCTGATAAAGAACTTTGGCAGAAGGCCATGGACGAGGAACTTAAGTCGTTGAAGGAAAACAAAACGTGGTCACTAGTTGACTTGCCAAGTGACAAGAAACCGATTCAATGCAAATGGGTGTACAAAATCAAGCGCAACAGCGACGGTAAGGTGATCAAATATAAGGCTAGGCTGGTAGCGAAAGGATTTACGCAGGTACGTGGAATCGATTATAACGAAACCTATTCTCCTGTCATAAGAAGTTCGACATTACGGTTGTTATTTTCATTAGCTGCAGAATATGATTGGCTGATTGACCAGTGGGATGTTACCACTGCTTTTCTCTATGGTAAACTGAAAGAGGACATTTATATGTTTCAACCTAAAGGAGCAATTGCTAAAGGCCAAGAGACCAAAGTATGTAAGTTGCAAAAGTCTTTATATGGACTAAAGCAAGCGTCGAACGCTTGGTATTATGAGTTAGATAAGGAGATGCTCAATTTAGGTTTCACACAATCGAAAATAGAGCCATGTTTGTATCAAAAAACGATAGCAGACAAGGGCAGACTTGTTGTAGTAATTTATGTTGATGACATATTTGTGTTTTACACTCGTAACTGCGAAATCGAAAAACAGAGCTTAAAAAACGGTTTATTAAAAAGGTTTAAACTCAAGGATTTAGGTCCTGCTAGACATGTTCTAGGCATGAGGCTTAGAAGAGATAAAAATTGTATTTATCTTGATCAGGAGCAATATGTTCAAAATGTATTGAAAGAATTCGATATGACAGACTGTAAACCAGTCAATACCCCAATGGAAGTAGGTCTCAAATTAGAGAAAACTCCTGAGTCTGTATGTAGATTGCCATATCAAAATCTGATAGGATGTCTTAATTACTTAGCTCAAAACACTAGGCCAGACATTGCGCACGCAGTTAGCTTTTTAGCACAGTTTAATTCATGCTATGATGATATACACTTCAAGTGTGCTAAACGGGTGTTGAAATATTTAAAAGGAACATCAGATTTTGCACTAGTTTTTCAAAAGTCAGGGAAACTGGAGTTATGCGGCTACGTAGATGCAGATTGGGGTGGGTCGTATGATAGGAAATCTTTTTCGGGTCTAATGTTTAAGTTAGGCGAAAATTTAATTGCGTGGGAAAGTCGAAAACAAAGATGCGTGGCACTGTCATCTACGGAGGCAGAGTATGTAGGCCTTAGTCAAGCATCGAAAGAAGCCATTTATTTGCAGACTCTGTTAAAAAGCTTAACAGATGTTAAAGGTGAAAAACCTGTTATTATTTACAATGACAATCAGTCTGCACACAGAATCTCTCAAAATAAAATGAACCATAATAGGACAAAACACATTGACATAAGGTATCATTTTATCCGCGAAGCAATCTCTAATGGGGCGGTTGAGGTGCGTTACATGTCGTCGCAGGACATGATAGCAGATATGTTGACAAAAGCTTTGTCAGGCCCGAAACTAAAGTCATTATTAGAGAAATTATCCATTAAGGGGGCGGGTAATCTAGACCTAGGTTAGTTGTTGTTAAAAATGTTTTGTTCTTAGTTCTGTTGATATTGTTTTTGTTTATAATGGCTAATTTTGTTTTTGATAGACTCAATGTATTTTATATGCGCATTTAAAGGTGCAGCAATAAATTACAGTGTTAAGGGTGCGTACACATGTAAGAATGTTAAAGGTACACTATGTGTTTATACATGATGATGCATTGAGGGTGCGTGATGGAGATAAGACCTCCTTATAGCAATGCAACATCATGTCGATGAGATAAGCGTTGCTAAGGTTCTTGTTGATTGTGTTAATGTCAGTAAAATATACGCCTGTGATACAAGCTGTGCTGTGTTTGTTAATCTGCCTACTCTGCTAAATAACCCAGATCTTATAATATTCTAATAGTATATAATAGTACTCGGGGCTGGCTGTGCCGATCAGACATGGTGGTATACTTACCCCATGGCGGGTCGGCATGGACCGCCAGGCACTTCTTCTCATGCAACCGAGCGGGTGGGCAGGTTGCGGATAGCCCAGCTCCGGCTTGGGGACCGCTTCCTGACTGCTTGAGGTCGATCCCCCATCCGGAGTGCCTCGGGTGAGGCTCCGGACAAGAGAAGTTACCCAAAGTCTAATCCCAGGCTAGGGTTAACCCGATACCCACTTCCCGTATTCCCATACCCCCTAATCACTCCCTCCATGCATCCTCTCATCCTATCGGTCCAGAGGAAGGGCAACCTCGATTCCAAAAAAGCCCACCAACTCTTCAAAAAAAATGGAAAAGTAGGATAGTAAAAAAACTACCCAGGTGGGTCCCGGCGTAGCCGGGGAATCCCATGCGGACTTGTCCGTCAGCCCCCATCGTATTCTGGGAGGGGGCAACTTTCTGCCAATTGAAGCCGCGCCTTCAGCGCGACCGGCTGCCGTTTGGGCGCCTACAACCAGCACTGACCAGGCTGCTGTCGACCTGACAGCGCCCTTACCTTGCACAGAACAGGCTGCTGCGTCTCACGCGCCCACATACCCTGACATGACTGGTGCGCAAGCGCCAACCAGACCGACACTGAGCTTACCGTCCACGAGTGCCTGGCAACAGAGCATCGTTAGGAACAGCGTAACGCACAATCCAGACAATGACACTGACGAAGCCAGACTGACCAGTCTCGGTAGCGAACTGCGTGCGTTAGCACGACAGCGCGCAAAGACCGAGGCTAGACTGAGAGACGCTGACCCAGAACTAGGTTCGGGGAAAGTTGATGGCTCAGGTGGGTCCGCCCCGATCCCCGCGGACGAATTACGCCTGCTTTCCAAGCGCGAAAAAATCCGCATCAGGGAAAGGGAGTTGGGTAGCCGCATGCGCAAGATACGCGCAGGCCTTGGCCAGCGCGATGTGCAGGCGACTACTTCAACAGGAGTACGCGACCAGCCCGGATTACGCGAAGGGCTAGCCCAGCGCGGAAAAGAGCCGGACGCGGAAACACACGAGCGGGGGCAAGTACGCGACGGGGCCACCCGACGCGAAAAGCCCTCGCAAGCATCGGAGCCCACAGGGACTGTTGACCGGACCCAAGACCAGACAGACAGACCTCACCTGAAGAAGAGGGGGAAACGGGCTGGGGCTAATCGCCAGTTCCGGATCCCACCTGCACGCAACACGCCGAGCACTTCTAAGCCACAACCTGGCCCTAGTGGCTCAGGGGCGGCAAAGAGGGATTGCCCGGACGACTCGGCATCACCGAGCGCGCTGCAGGGGGATCCGAAGCGGGTGAGGACCCAGGCTGCTCAAGGGGAGCAGAGAACATACGCGCGGGCCACGAAGGACATTCCGGCGCGGCTGGCCGTAGCGATCTGTTTCCCTCCCCCCTCAAGAAACCTGACAAGGGACGAAGCGACTTACGTCAAATCGGAACTTGAAAAACTACTGATTATGTCGGACCCCACGAAACCACTCCCGGCCTTCCGAGGTTACCCTCGGGTGACGGACGGCACCGTGCAGATGTGGTGTGAGGACGACAATGCACTGACTTGGCTGACACAGAACACTCCCTTACTGAAACTCCCTACCACTGACCAGACACTGACAGTCATGAGACAGTCCGACGTGCCAACCCGTGTCCGAGCGGCGCTCTTTGTTCCCAGGTTCAATGGGGACATTGCGCTGCTCCAGAGCCTTCTGATTCGTCAGAACGCTTGGTACGACATTGGGAGGTGGTCGCTGTACCGGGCAACCAAAGTCGGTGGGGATAACTATGGGACGTATCTGACCCTGGGTATCCCCACCGATGAGGTTGACAAGGTCTTGGGGCGGGAGCGGCGTATATCCTACCTGCTGGGTTCGATATACGTTCGTTTCTACCCCCAGACCCATCCCAAGACTGAAGACACAGACCTTGAACGGACCAAAACAGAGGTAACGGACACTGACAAGGACATGGACAAGCTTGAGGAGGAGATGGCCCGAGCAGCCATGGCTGACGCCGATGCCGACAAGGCACCTGCATCCCCTGGATGGACGGCGCAGCTATTGGCGTCCTCACCCACCGATGACTGGCGCGGAGCGGAGGAGGCAGAAACCATTTCAGATGGCTCCATCTCCTCCTAACTTCGTTCCGACGCCAATGTCGACAACACCTATCCAGATCATCCAGACCAACCTCCAGCACAGTCAAACTGCCTCAGCTACCTTACGCAGGGTGCTGGAGACCAACCCCCGAACCATAGCATTGATTCAAGAGCCGTGGGTCAGAAATGACAAGATATGCGGCCTTGGAAGCATTGGAGGTAAACTGATATCTAACACATACAATATAGATAAACCCCGAACTTGCATTTACATACCCCAAGACATACCGATCATACCACTAACCCAATTCTGTTCCAGAGACCTGACAGCGATCAGGCTCCAGATTGGAAATGATGCCCAGAATCTAGTACTAGCCTCGTCGTACATGCCAGGTAACGACGACAGCTGCCCACCGAAGGAACTGACTGATCTTGTTCAACACTGCGAAAACGCCAACCTGGACCTGATCATCTGCACCGATTCAAACGCGCATCACCCACTGTGGGGTAGTGAAGTATCAAACAGCAGGGGTGAGTCACTATCCACATACTTATTCTCCACTAATCTTAACATCGTGAACCGAGGCACAGAACCCACTTGGGTCACAGTCCGCGGACAAACGATCATCGACCTGACTTTAGCTACAGAAAACGCGACAAAATTAATCTCCAACTGGCACGTATCAAATGAACTCTCTTGCTCTGACCACAGAAGAATACGTTTTTCTCTGGCAGCCATAACAAAAAACCCAGAACTAAGGCGCAATCCGCGCCGTACAAACATACCCGAATACAAACACCACTTAACTTCCCTACTAGCCAGGGAACAAAGACCCGTTACCCAAATAACTGACCCCATAGCACTAAATAATGCCGTGACAAAGCTCACGGACAACATAATCAAAGCATACCATACTAACTGCCAACTAAGTCCCTCACACACTAAGGGTAAGAGAAACCCTTGGTGGAATGCAGAGCTTGGCAAACTCAGAAATACATTACGTAAACAATTCAACAGAGCCAAAAACTCAAGACTCCCAGAGGACTGGGAGCAATACAAAGAAACCCAATACAGATATAAGAAAGCAGTCAGGACCGCCAGGAACTCCGCCTGGCGCAATTTCTGTGATAGCATTGAGTCAAATACCGAAGCAGCACGGGTCAGGAAAATTCTGTCAATTGACCAGGAACGTACCCTTGGTGCGCTGAAAAAACTCGACAACAGCTACACACAAACAGACCATGAGACCGGTAGGGTCCTCCTGGAAACGCACTTCCCAGACTGCAACCTACTTGAGGACAGGACGTGGTCGAGCGTACAGGAACAAACCCCAACTGATCTCGACTGGTCCAGAGCACATAACATAGTGACAGAAGACCGAATTAAATGGGCTATTAGGACTTTCCAACCGTACAAGTCACCAGGACTAGACGGTGTCCTTCCGGCGCTACTGCAGTGGGGAGAATACTCCCTGGTGCCGTGGCTGCTGGTGATATACCGAGCCTGTATAGCACACAATTATATACCACACACATGGCGTGAGGTGAAAGTCATTTTCATCCCGAAACCCGGAAAAACTGACTATACGCAACCCAAAGCTTACAGACCCATAAGCCTGACATCTTTCCTACTGAAAACCCTGGAGAGGCTGTGCGATAGATACATCCGGGACGGACCCCTCTTGGTAAGACCGCTCCATAAGCAGCAACATGCCTACTCCACGGGTAAATCAACAGAATCTGCACTACATAGCGTAATCTCAAAAATTGAATGCGCAATAAATCACAAAGGCTCTTCGCTAGCAGTCTTCATAGACATCGAAGGAGCCTTCGATAAGACTATGTTCCGAAGTATTAGCACAGCACTCGAAAGTCATGGTGTTGACCCGACCCTGAGTGGCTGGATCACAAATATGCTCAGATTTAGAGCAGTACAAGTAAATATAAATAGCACCACAAGGGCCATAGTGGCGAAGGGTTGCCCCCAGGGGGGAGTCCTTTCGCCTTTACTGTGGAACTTAGTTGCAGATGACCTAGTTAAAAGACTCAACACAAAAGGTTATTTCGCCGTAGGTTACGCTGACGATATAACCATTATAATAAATGGCACCCACGAAAATACACTATGTAACCTTATGCGACAGGCCTTGAAAATAGTAGAGGACTGGTGTAAGGAACACCAACTGACAGTAAACCCCACCAAGACTGAATTGGTTCTCTTCACCAAAAAAAGGAAACTGGCAGCACTACAACTGCCACTTTTCTTTGGAACTACCCTTAGCCTATCAACTGAAGTCAAGTACCTGGGCGTTTACCTGGACAAACAGCTGAACTGGGCAAAACACACTGAGTACATCACTAAAAAAGCCAGTATATCCATGTGGCAATGTAAACGCATGCTAGGCCGTAGCTGGGGCATAGCCCCAAAGGTGACCCACTGGCTATATACAACTGTTATCAGACCAATAATCACATATGGCTCACTAGTTTGGTGGCCCAGGACTGAACTGAGCACAGCCCAAAAAGACCTTGAAAAACTGCAACGACTCGCCTGCGTAGCGATCACAAGCAGTATGAGAACCACG
Source organism: Mythimna albipuncta (assembly GCA_929112965.1). NCBI lineage: Eukaryota > Metazoa > Arthropoda > Insecta > Lepidoptera > Noctuidae > Mythimna > Mythimna albipuncta. The sequence goes on from OV815960.1 coordinate 113,078, forward strand.
CCCACGGCTGCCCTGCAGGCGATGCTGCGACTGCCACCACTGCATCTAATAGTACAGGAGGAGGCAGCCTCAGCGGCCTTCAGGCTCAGCGCTTCGGGCATCCTGAGTAAAGACTCCAGAATTAAACACATACGAATAATGGAAAACGCTATTAAAAGACAGCCTATGATGGCAGCACCTAGTGACAGAGCTCCAAAGGCGTATCATTTCCAAAAGCGTTTCAATATTCAATTAACAGAGGAAGCACACGACTACTCAGGCCCAGCAGAACTGAGAGTCTACACGGACGGATCAAAGACAGACACAGGCACGGGCGTTGGAGTCTTCTCCAATGACCTCAATATCAGAATATCCAGAACGCTGGGAAAATTCAACACCGTCTATCAGGCGGAATGTGTTGGCATAATCCTTGCGGCCCACGCCATAGAAACTAGAGATGTAAAGGACACACACATTCGGATACTCTCCGATAGTGTCTCAGTCCTACAATCCCTAGACAAAGATTTTTCCACCTCGAGAATTATACAAGAATGCCACTCTGCACTGGAAAGAGTCACGGTGCCAAAGCGGAACACGGTGACACTACAGTGGATTAAGGGACATAGCGGTTCGCTGGGCAACGACGCGGCGGACGAACTAGCCAGGAGGGGATCTGGAGCGGTGGTCTTCGGGCCCGAACCAATAGTGCCGGTCCCCTTTGGTCAGCTGCGTGTTTGGCTACGGGAACACACACAGATACAAGCGGAACGCTGGTGGTCCTCGACATCGGGATGCAGGCAGGCCAAGGAGGCCCTACCACACCTAAATAAAGTCCTCACCAAAAAACTTTTAAGTTTGAACAGAGGCGGCCTGCGCCTGGTGACGGGGACCATCACCGGGCACTGCACACTGAATAAACACCTCCACACAATAGGCATCACAGACAGTCCCCTGTGCAGAGCATGCTTGGAGGGGGAGGAGACAGTTGCACATGTGCTCCTAGACTGCACAGGGATCACTGAAATACGCACACGAACCATAGGATCCCCGAATTCCCTTATAGATGTCCTGAAAAACCTGAGAGGCCTAATCTGCTTTTGGAGAGAGGTGGGCTGGTTGGAATAAGCCCACCCAAGGTTATGGCCGCTATGGCCCACGTACAATGGTCCGCATAGGACTAAGTGCGGAAACCATTCTCAGACATAATAGTAAGGAGAATCCATCGTGCATCTGCGACCCAAATACTGCAGAGTCGGTACCGCATCTACTGATTCGCTGTCCTGTGTATGCATACGAAAGAAACCAGAAAGAGCAAGAGTTAGATATAGAAATAAACGAAGGAAACATAGGAGTAATAATGGCAAGCAAAAGTAGAAGGAAATTTTTGGGCTACTGTGTACAAATTGTAAAAAAGGTTATAAAACGAAACAAGACCGATCAGTAAGTATGCAAACACTATATTGTACAATATATTAGTAATGCATATGTATATATAAATAAGTAAATAAATATGTACATGGGCAGTAGGCCAATAAGCATTGTCAATTATATGTCATTGGAAATATATCAAAAGTAAAATAAGTTATAATAATAAAATTAGCATGTAAGAAACCGAAACTTGTAAAAATAATAGTGTAATAGTATAGCAAATAAGAGTAGTTGAATGTATAATTTGAAAAATGTAATGTAGAAATATAAGGATAAAATGTAAACTAGCATAAGTATATTACTTGTAATTTTTATTGGAAATAAAAATCCCAATTGCGTATCATTAACCCTCGTCCGAAAAGGAACTGCTAGACATAGCACTAAACAGCTAGGCAAAACAGTAAAAATATGGGAGCCCCACCCATGAAAAGACTGCTAGAGGATGGATGATAGAAAGAAACAGTATGCGGAATAAAATCTGTGCAAGGCCAAAAGGGCGCTTAACTCAGCATATGCTGCGATATTTAAAAAGATAAATAACGCAGCGCTGGTATTCTGTTAGGGCCCGCGGTGATGCCGCGGTGGTGGTGTTAGGGTGCGCGGTGGTGAGAGCTCTTTTGCTCTTTTCGGCATGCCTTGAGCAGGGTAGTTTCTTATACAGTGGAAAATAGGTCGACTAGTTCTGCTCAGGAAGGCAGGGCGCCCGGCTGTCTCACCGTCTGCGTATCGGCCCATAGTGTTGCTAGACGAGGTGGGAAAGCTGTTCGAGTGGATTAACGCAGACCGCCTCGTCGGCCACTTGTGCAGAGAAGGGCCGAACCTGGACGACAATCAGTTTGGGTTTCGGCAGGGACGCTCCACTATTGACCATCATGAAAGTGAGAGCCCTGGCAGAGGAAGCAGTGTCCCGGGGCGAGATGATGGTGGCGATGTCTTTGGACATCTCCAACGCATTCAATGCCTTGCCCTGGAGTATCATCAGGGAAGCGTTACGTTACCATCGGGTACCTCCCTACCTCTGCCACATTATTGGGGCATATCTGGAGGGTAGGAGTGTCACCTATACGGGACGCGATGGTAGAGGTCGACACGAGATATCGTGTGGCGTTCCACAAAGTTCTGTTCTGGGCCCACCCCTGTGGAACATGGGATATGATTGGGTATTGAGGGGCGAACTCCTACCGGGGGTAAACCTTACGTGTTATGAGGATGATATACTGGTTACGGCTCGGGGGAGTTCGTACAGGTAGGCAGCTTTGCTGGCTACGGCTGGGGCTTCACAGATTGTGAGTTGCATTCGGCGCTTGGGCCTTGAAGTTGCCCTCAGCAAGTCAGAGGCCATCGCTTTCCATGGTCCCCGAGGGGCGCCGCCGAACTATGGGACCAAACAGTATTTTCCATCTCGAAAATGGTTTTGATGAAAGTCCTAAATCTATAGATTTATTTATGGTTTTATATTCTCAAAGGATACTTACAAATGATTTACAAAAATAATTAAACAACTTAATAACTATAATTACAGTAAATTACAAAATAAATAAATAATAAAACCCTACGTTAAAATACACTATCTAAAATATGGCGTCAAAAAACTCTTCCACATCGCTGTCGACTGGTAATGTGCCCAAAAGACTGGCGGCATTGCCACGTTGTATGGCAATGCTTATCCTCTGTCCAAGGTAAAAGCCAGCCTTTGGGTCACGTGAAGTGTCAACTAGACGTTTTGACAGATCTTTAAACAAACTGTGAGCACTCGGACCCCACGATCCAAGAGTTTCAACTCCAAACGGTTCGAAAATATAACTTCCAACAAGGTTGTTATATTTCCGCCGCTTGGGGTTCTCCGCAGCCGCAGTGGCAGCACCAGCACGACACGACGAGCTAGGAAGATGTGAAGGCGCAAGAGTATCGACACAAGTAGCGTCCCATACTAAAGGCCTTCCCATCTTCCAAGGAAATAACGACATGCCGTCCGGTCTCTTGCCATCGTCGCGTGTCAGGCCATGGGGTTCCAATACGGCTGGAACACCGGCGGTGACAAGAGCGCGTCTGATTATGTCGTTGATATTCGCGTGTCGCGCTAAGCGACGCGCACTTCGGCTGCATGACAGACCGTGGTGTCCGAGGCTGTTGACAACTTCGCCGCAGTGACAGCGATGAGGAGAACAGCAGGGAGCGCCTAGACGTAAGGCAACAGCGAGGCGGAAAGTATTATCGTCGAGCAAGGTGCCGATGTTCAACGACGGTAGTGCGTGAATCCAGAGACCCGACTCCCACTCTCCCACAGCCAGCAGGCGCGCTCGCTCCGCAGGGGCAGTAAATGTTTCAATCAGGTTTTCCTGCACTACTTTGCAGAGCGGCTCATCCCACCGTCTTTGGGATGGTGGTACGTCGGGTGGATTAGAATTCGGGCAAGCGAGTCTCCAGGCATTTATAGCCTCGATGAAGCACGGCACATTGAAATCAATCAGTGAGGGAGAAAGGATATTCCTGATTAATTTCTCAGTGCCGTGAACCGAGAATATAAAGGCTGGTAAACTAATACTAATATAATAATAATAATTTTGCGGACGCCGAGGCCACCCATACGGATAAGAAGAGTAGCCTGAGCCCAAGCTCGGTCGTCCATGGCCACGTTTAAAATTAACGTAAGAGTATGCCGGATAATTTGGTCCATTTTATCCAAAAGATGAGGGTGTTTCCAAAAATGAGAAGCGCGAAGGAAATAAATTAATTTAGGGCCGAAACAGCAGAAACGAATTATAGTGATGGCCGAATGCATATTAATTTGTAGTAATCTTTCCGAAACATCATTAAAATCTTGAATTTTTTCCTCGTCAAAGTTGTGAAAGGAATCCTCAAAAATAGGAGACCCCAGGAGACGAAGAGAACTTCTGTCTATAATTTTGATTTCTGGGGCTATTGCGTTAAATTTGGAAAGAGTCTGTTGTCTGTCGGTGGTGTCAGATAAGAATAGTTCACATTTTGAAAGGTTCAGATCAAGTCCTATAAAGTGAAGTTGATTTTTTAAGAAGTGTAGATCATCTAAAACTGTGTCTGCATCGCCTGTCAACTGTCGAATAATAGGATGAATGGCTAAACTGAAGATCACTGGCCCGAGGGGATCACCTTGTTGACAGCCAACAGCGGATTCCAAAAGATTGTCTCGATATAGTAATTTTGATGGTTGTCTGTAACATTGCCAAAAAAAAATAAAAATTTGGGGTAATTCTTTTTTAGATTCTGTCAGCAAGGTATCTCTATTAACCGAATTGAAGGCATTTTTTATGTCAACGTTCAGGATGACCCCTCCTAGGTTAGAATTTAGGTAGGTCGACAAGGCGTGTACGGCAGCCTCGCAGCCCCTTTTGGACCCGAAGCCTAGCTGCAGGGGCTGAAATTTTTTCGAAACAGCATACAATTCACCATAAAATTTACAGCAAATCTTGACTGCCATACGACGGTATGTAGTGCCCACGGCAATGGGTCGGATGCCGCCATCTCTCTTGCGAAGGGCACATACATTGGCCCCGTACAGAGTGTCAATGACGGCCTCGTTCACTTTGCCTGAGAGCATTAGGTTAACCAGAGCCGTAAACTCCTTCAAGAGCAACTCACCAGCTTCCCCGGCGCCTGAGCAGATGAGGTCCTTCAGGTGTTGGGGACTTAGGCCGTCGAGGCCGCCGGCAGAGCCGCTCCGGAAGGAGCAAACGGCTGAGATTACCTCTCGACCTGTAACGGTGAGGGTATGAAGATCAGAATCAGGAGGGTCAGGAAAAGATAGGTCATCCGCTGGAGCAGGGTGTTTGTTCTCCAGAGCTACTAGAGTATCTGGAGAACACGGAGCCAGCACATCACTACTGAAAAGAATTCTGGCTGCTCCGCTAATGTCACCTTCCCCTAATTTAGTTTCGACCAGATGGGAAATACCTCTTGAAGAGGTAACCCTCTGTGTCGATAATTTTGAGTCAAAATGATGGGCCAAAATGTTACAATTTTCTTTAATTTGAGTAGTTAAAGTTTTTTATTTGCCAAATCTTTTCGAAAATGTAATATTCTATAAGGGAAGGTGAGAAGTTGTTCACAAGCACTGAGTGAGTTCTCCCGGGCGGCTAGGCGGACACAACTTGCTAAAGTTTGCGCTACCAGAGGTCTGGCGCCACGGAGAACTCGTTTTAAGATATAATAATAATATTTTGTAAGGGTTTTCCAAAGCAGGTCAAATGTGGATGTAGCTGGTGTAGGTGTAGGGGATGTAGAAGTAATGACAGGGTCTGAAGTTAATGCATTTTGGGGTTTGTGAGCCTTCCCAATATGCACATTCAGACCCCGCTTACCTTTAAAAAACCGTGCTTCTTTGCAGAGAGGGCACCTCTCCAGAATATTCAGTGATGTTGAAGGCTGACACGTACTGTCTTCCACCACATCACTGCTGCCACTCAACATTTATGAAAAACCTTATAATTAAACAATTTACTTATTCAATACTAGTAAACAAAAGGAAATAAACGAAATCATAAAAAAAACACTTCAACTTCAACTTCAACTTTTAATTAATGGCCTTTGTGGAAGAGACACCACAATTTTGCCAATAACACGTGCGGGCTGTTAATAAACCATCAAACGTTGGAGAGTATTTAGCGTGAATTAATAGTAAAAAATTATATCTTTCTTATGAACTAATGAAAGTAGAAAATAAAAGAATTTCTTCGCAGATACAGACTGACAAAGTGACAAGTCCTATGACCATAGATTATGACCAGTACGTGACAGAGAGAAAATAAAAATATATAAAAAGGTTATAAAAGTTACAACTTAATTTTATTAATTTCAATGAATTTGCATAGTTTAAATATAAAACGTGTAAACACAAAAGGTAGAAGACATTTGACCGAGGTTGGGCGCGGAATATGAGGAGGAATGATTTCATGAAGAGAGAAGCGCAATTTAGGACAGGAGAAAAATAAATGGTCCACGTTTCCTTCATCCAAACCGCATTCACAAAGAGAGTTATTCTTAATTCTAAGTTTGGCCAAGAAATGAGGAGAGCAACAATGATTTAAACGTATACGACAGATAGTTGAGGTAGTGGTTTTTTTTTCCAATTGATATTTGAAGAACCAAGGTTTGTGGGGTATCTCGGGTTGTATATCTCCATAAAATTTACCCTTTATGGACTTAGAGATTTGCCATGCCTTAGACCAGGATTTAAACATGGTTATAGGAAGAGTAGAACAAATATCATGGGAATAAATTTCAGAATGGGCAAGAGAGCCAGAGAGGACAGCATTTTTGGCGCATGAATCAGCTGACTCATTACCAGGAATACCGACATGACCAGGAATCCAAGCTATGACAACATTAATTCCAAGTTCATGACATTGAAATAGCAAATCTCTAATTTTTAAAATTATAGGGAATCTTGACTTAGATCTAAAAGGATTAGATAAAATGGCTTGAAGACAACTTTTTGAGTCAGAAAAGATTATGGAGTTATTTAACTGATGAGATTTAACAAATGAAATAGCTTCAAAAATGGCAATTGATTCACCTGTAAAAACAGATGAAATAGAAGGGCACTTAAAATTTAGAATAATTTTTGTATGAGGAATCCAAACAGCAACTCCTACAGGGCTGTCATCGGAGACTTTGGAAGCATCAGTGAATATTGTAGTCCAGTTATTATAATTAGAAGAAACTTTTTGGACAAACATCGTATGAGGTTCTAAGGTATTTTTGTTAATTCCAAAGTCCAAAACGATCTCCGGTTGAAATACCAGAGCATTATAAGGCACCGAGTATAGATATAAGATGGGGTTTTGAAAAAGTGGGCTAGAAAGACGAGTGAATTGAAGGAAGGCACGAAGAAGACAAGGAAGTTCAATATTCGAACGCCGACTACAGGAGTCAAAGATGGATAATAAATGGTCCAGCTTACCAAGAAGGGGATGTTCAGAATTTTGTACAAGTTTAAAAATAAATCTATTTGCTAGAAATTGTCTACGAATCGAAAGAGGAGGCTCAACACACTCAACTTGCATGGCATTAATTGGGGACGACTTCATCGCCCCGAGAATAATTCGTAAACACTTTGATTGGATTTTATCAAGTTTTTGAAGGCCAGATTTATTACAAGGATCTAATAGGAACAAACCATAATCAAAATGACTACGAACTATTGCATTGTAGATCAGTTTTTGAGTATAAGGGTGAGCACCCCACCAAACACCTGAAAGAGAGCGAAGAACATTAACGTTTCTTTCGCATTTTTGAGAAACAAAGTCTGTGTGGGCAATACCTGTTAATTTTGAATCTAACCAAACTCCTAAAAATTTAACATTGTCCACCTGAGAGATATTTTCACCGTTAACTTTAATATCAACAGGAGGAACCATCTTTTTTTTTGTAAACACAACTACAGAGCTCTTAGAGGCTGATAAGGACAAACCGTGTTTTAGAAGCCAATCAGATAAATATCCAAGGGCGGAATTAAGACGGTTAGTAGCCTCATCTAACGATTTTCCAGAACAGTATAAAGCTAAATCATCAGCATACTGCAATATTTGACAAAATGAATCAGTGGAAAAATGTAAATCATAAGTATAAAGGCTGAATAAGAGAGGACTTAAAACTGAACCTTGTGGTAAGCCTTTCCAGATAGTCTTAGTGGGAAGAGAGGAGTTTTGATTTTTAATGGAGATAGTTCTCTCCATCAATAGATTACAAATAAAACGGACCAATTTTTTAGGAACTTTCAACTGATGCTCAAGTTTATCCTTTAGCACCGGAAGTAAAACATTATCGTAAGCTGACGCAATATCTAAAAAAACTCCTACTAAAAACTGCTTACTTATCAAAGAAATACGAATGTCAGAAATTAATACACTAAGACTATCCATTGTGCTCATACCTTTACGGAATCCAATAAAAAAAAAAAAAAAAAAAAACAAAAAACACAAAAATCACTGAAAAAAAAAATGTCATCAGTGACGGATCACGTCACTAGAGCGGCGCAGTCGCTTTGGCGGCCTGGGGCGCCGCAACGCCGAAAAAGGCATTTCGGCGGCAGCGCCCTGGCAACTGTTGCCGGGCAACTTTGGTAGCGTCGTCGCGTCGCCTCCAGACAGCACTCAATATAATTTACTATTTTAAATTAAACAAAGTCGTTAGTGTGACTCATGCAGAAAATATTTTTGCTTCTTGTTCACAACAACAGTCGTCACTTTTTATGATTTTTGCACTTTGTTATGGATTATTTCGATTGCACACGTTACTAGATGTGTGAATTTTGTCGCGTGAAGGGTTGCCAAAGTTATTTACGTTCTTGAAACAGAATGTTTGTTTTATTGTTAAAATCGATTTTTAGGGTTCCGTAGCCAAATGGCAAAAAACGGAACCCTTATAGATTCGTCATGTCTGTCTGTCTGTCTGTCTGTCTGTCTGTCCGACCGTCCGTATGTCACAGCCACTTTTTTCCGAAACTATAAGAGCTATACTGTTGAAACTTTGTAAGTAGATGTATTCTGTAAACCGCATTAAGATTTTCACACAAAAATAGAAAAAAATCAATAAATTTTGGGGGTCCCCATACATAGAACTGAAACTCAAAAATTTTTTTTTTCATCACACCCATGCGTGTGGGATATCTATGGATAGGTCTTCAAAAATGATACCGAGGTTTTTAATATCATTATTTTCTAAACTGAATAGTTTGCGCGAGAGACACTTCCAAAGTCGTAAAATGTGTCCCCCCCCCCCTCTAACTTCTAAAATAAGAGAATGATAAAACTAAAAAAAATATATAATGTACATTACTATAAAAACTACCAACGAAAATTGGTTTGAACGAAATCTAGTAAGTAGGTTTTTTAATGCGTCATAAATCGAAAAAAAAATACACTATTATTAAAACATCGATCAAAGTTACAACACATTACAAGAACTTTTATATTATATTACTTGCTGCTACGGAACCCTTCATGGGCGAGTCCGACTCGCACTTGGCCGGTTTTTTGTTTTTGTAGCTGTTCACAATACACTGGATAACATTATCACTGGAACTTTGGATGGTTCTTTGCACATTTAGATGAAATAGACAATTCTAATTACAGATTTTATATTATTTAACAAGTAATTAATACGGACTCGATGCTACCGTGACAGCTAGCGATTAATATCCTTAAGTTTAAGTTTATAAAATGAACCTCAAACGTTGAGCATAAATATTTTCATGCCAATTAAATTACCGTTAAGGAAGTTCAACACAAAATTATTCGGAAGTTTTTTCAAGGAAGTATGTTAGTGTTATATATCATTAGATAGCTTAGTTAGTACACTTTGCAACTACGTTCGGTTTTTGTGAAAAAATATTTTTTTTTTATTTTTTATTTTTAGTAATGTAAAGAAAATTTCGTTTGTATTTATTTCAATTGGGGTTTTCATTGTTGCCGAAAGCTGCCTGTAGGGGTCTCTTCCTCGCCCGTTTCAGGATAATAAATTAAACGATTTCCACTGATAAAATAGTCTATTTCTTTCGCACATGATTATACAATACCGCGACCTGGCAGGGACTGGGGGGCCGTGCAAGTCGTGTCTTAGTTCTCATATTGCATGTTGCTGACCGGCCCCACAATCCTCAACTTGTTAAAAAAAAAAATGTAAATGACAATATAATATTATTATAATTAATTAATTACCAAGTTGTTACATTTGAGCGCACAAGGCACACAGGAATTTGCTTAGTTGCGAGATGCCTTCTCGTCTACTACGAATGTGTGACATAAACATCGTCATGTTACAATTTATAAGAATACAACAAATAATAAACATATCGTGATAATGTATGTATTACAATTTATTCAACACTACTAAATTTCTTTATTAACTACGATATAAGGAGAAAAAAAAAATGCGTTTATAATGTATAACCATACCCTGTATAACCATACCTTATATGCTAAAATCTCCTATAAACCTGCTCGTACTGACACACTTAACAGGGGTTTTGATAACATGTCTGCACAGCTAGCTGCATGGGATTTTGTGAGGTGGCTTGAGCTGCCTGTCCCTCGGTCCACCATAATGTCATTACTTTCTTGGCGTGCTTTTTAAGATGATTGCAACAATGTTTACCGCACACACACAAACAGAGTAATGTAATGAGAAGGATTGCCAATATTACAAAAATGCTGTAATGTCTTCAATTTCTTTTCTATCTCGTTAATTTTGTTTTCGTTTCCTCCCTGTTGTGTAATTATAATTTTTTCTTCCTCTTTTGACTGGTTGTAACCCCACGATTGTCTCTTGGGATTATCTAAAAATATAAGGTGTCTTGAATTATATCAAAAGCAATAATTATAATGTTGCTTGTTACACTGCCAGATTACAATTAATACTTAAAATTAAATATTATTTCTACTGGTTTGCTAAATATTTTAATAATTATTGTTCAGACATCGCCTTAATAAACAGACTTCGCCTTAAGGACTGGAGCCGCCATCTACCGCACAGTGATTGGTCGCCCACGCATGACGTCGACCAATAATCACCGCACGCACCAATGATTTTTTTTCCAAAATCTTTTGTTCACTTCATCGCACGCACTAGACCTTATATATTCAATTTCACCATATTTCATATACTCGCAATATATTCAAAGTCAATTATTCCTAGTATCATTTTAAGAAACCCTCAGTCTCCCAACACGCAAACAGAGCTGAAATCGAAACATTGGACCTTCGAGCCGAACGTTGGACTTTGGAGTGCTGTATTTTCTGAAAACGCGCATATCAGGTACGGCCAGCCATCCTGCCCAGCCCTATTTATTTCCATTTCAGTTGTGTGATACCGTGCTATTTACTCAATTTCAGTGAAATTCTGGTGTGAAATTGTGCGCTGCCAACAAAGAATCTCATCGTAACTGTCACATTCAAACGTGAGTACCCCTTTCTTTCTGCCTTCCACCAAAATGAGTCAGCCTAGTATGTCAGAGATCTCAGTACCTAATAAGCCTCGCGATAAATCTCCTTTCAAATATAATCCAAACGACGACTGTCCACTTATTAGGGATCTTGTTAAAAAACGTGGCATAGTAAAAGGTAGATTGTCAAAATTCTCAAATTACTTGTCTAGTATTCCTGATGGACCTTTGTCTGGTCAAACACGCGTAGATCTCAAATTACGGATTCAGGGAGCTGCTAAATTATTTGATGAATTCAGTGACATCCAAAGGCAAATCGAGGAATCAGTCTCCGATGTGGATGAGTGGAAAATAGATACTACACTTTATTATCTCAAGCTGAATGTCTTTTAAATCCGAGTGAGGTTACTGACAGTTCTAATAAATGTAGTCATCACCACAAACCAGCCGTTAAATTACCCACTATTTCTATGCCCACCTTTGACGGTTCAAACGAGCATTGGTTGGAGTTCAGGGATACTTTTCTGTCACTAGTGCACAATTCTAATGATCTAAGCAATATAGAAAAGTTTCACTACTTTTTTTTTTTTTTTTATGGTGGGAAAAATCATGCATTGACATCCCCCGCCCTTGGGCGGAGCGGGAGATAGTGTCAGACTCTTACTGACTAAAAGACCCACCCCGTTCCTTCTAGCCTTCATACCGGGGCTCGAGCGCCCTTTCGGATAACCCTGGCCCCAGTAGGCTTCGACCCGGCAGGGTTCCTGCTGTTGCTGACAACTCCTTGAGGCGCGCGGGAACAGTGCGCGCCGTTGACGACTTGAGCTTGGTCCGGACAGTTACCGGACGGCCGGACAGCGAGCTACCCATTGCTCACTGTCCGCAAGCCCGCGTCTACGTTGGCCGGAAATCGGGATCAGAATCCCGGTGACGGCGGCGGCGGCGATAACGCCGTTGCCTGATGCGTTCGGCCTCCTCCTTTGCAAGCATTACTGCTTCGCAGAAGTCGGCGACCGTCTGCCACTCCTCCTCGCTCCGGACCATGGCCTCAACCAAGGCCCGGCGCGAGAGGTCTCCGCCGCCGATCGCCCCCACGAGGGCACGGCGTTGCTCCGCCCAAGCAGGGCACACTTCGACTGTGTGCTCCACCGTGTCCTCCGGGCGTTCCGCACAGTGGCGACACCCGGGCGTCACTTCCGCATGAATCGAGTGCAGGAATCTCCCGAACGAACCATGTCCGGTGAGTACCTGTGTCATGCGGAAGTTAAGGACGCCGTGAGGTCTTTCCAGCCACGCCTCAAAGAGGGGACTTACCGCCATGATTGTGGCGTGCCCAAAAGTTTCACTACTTAAAATCCTCATTGAAGGGAAGTGCGGAGCTGGTAATCAATGCCGTAGAATTTTCTAGTGGTAACTACCCGGTTGCATGGGATTTACTTCTCAATCGGTACAATAATAGCGAATTGTTGGTGCATAATCACGTCATGTCTTTGTTCACTATGAAGAACCTGAGCAAAGAATCGCCAGATCTAATTCGACAATTAATAGATACCGTGTTAAAAAATTTACGTGCATTAAAAATGCTTGACGAATCAACTGACGCATGGGACACATTCAAATCAAATCGAATCAAATCAAAGCATTTATTTCAAATAGACCATTTACAGGCACTTTTGAATAGTCAAATGTCGGTCAGTCCAAGAAAAGTGAAGCTAAATTGCACGTTCCAAAGAGTAGGTCTCTAAGGAGAAGAACGTGCAAGAAACTCCATGGACACTCTTTTAAATCATATTATGTGTTACATATAATGCTTGGTTACATATTACTTGTTGCTTCTATCATGTGAGCACAATGTCGATAATGAAATAAAAATGTAAAATAATTAAAAAATAGAAACTGAATTAAGCTACTGGCAGCTAAGAGATGACCAGTCCCATCTGACGGCACCCGTTCACGAGCATGACGCGTGCATCAGCCCCACTCAGCTCAACCATTTTGAAAGGAACTGAACGACCCAATAACACGTGCCACCAACAGCGAGACATTTGAGTGAGCATGACAAACTCTCAACTGCCATGCTCGTAATGTCAAAAAAAAAAAGTTGTAACCTAATAAAAATGCTCCATGGTGCTTCATATTCACAAACTTGGAAAAAGTGCTTCTACATTATACAATGCAATTGTGTCTTTCAAATTAAAAAATAATAATATTAGTTTCCAACTAATCAACTAATTATACGCCCTAGTGGTAGTGGAGCTGGACCAGCATTGAGCCAAGCATTTTTATCTTGAATATAATCCTTCAACTTATAATATGCTTGCCTGCATAGTGTGCGTTTAATACAAGATTTAAATTTCGTTTCATTGAGTTCTAATATTTGGGTAGGTATTTTATTATTTATTTAATTATTTATAAAAAAATTAATTATCTATTTAATTCTACTTAGATTTAATCCAGTCACCGAACAACAATGGGAACAATACAAACGCGCACAAGTATTATCTAGAAATGGCGATTCTAAACCTAAGCGAAAGCTTAAACTGGATGATATGATAAATTTTCTTAAAGACCGAGCTGACGTGTTGGAAACATTGCAGGTGACACATAACAAACGAAATATTGATAATAAAAAACAAAACACGAAAATTAATCAATCTAAAATTCACTGCAATATTTCCACCAATGAGCCACAGGGTCAACAGTCACAAAAATCCACTAAAAATAAAAGGCTTTGTCTATTGTGCAACTCAAATCATCCACTACACGCGTGTCAAAGATTTCTTGATTTTAATTTATATTCTAAACTTAGTTTTGTTCACGAAAAGAAACTTTGCATAAATAGTTTACGTTCCGATCACACGTTGGATAGTTGTAGGTTCTCGTTCTCGTTATTACATTCCGATAATTCTCTCAACAACACTTCATGTGTCGCACGCTAATGAGGCGCCGACTGCGGTGCCCAGGTCTCCAGGAGCGTATCCTCTGCCCCTTCCCGCGGCCATCGCACCGGCATCGCCCTCTGCTGTGGAATCTACCACGATCTATGCGAACAAAGCGCACATGAACACATCCACACAATCACCTGTTATGAAACCGGTTTTACCGTACCGGCTGCGTCAGTTGAAATTGTTGATAATCGTAACAATTATCACTTAGCACGCGCGCTCCTTGACAGCGGTAGTGAACGCTGTTTCATTACTCAAACTTTATGCAATTTAATTCAAGCGCTAGTAATACAGTCCGCTCAAGAAATTCGTGGTGTAGGGAACTCGATCACAAAATCCACGCAAATATGTGACATCGAATTAAAATCACGCGTCCATCCATACACTACGGCGCTTGCAATGTTTTGTTTTGTCTAACATTACGTCGGCGTTGCCTGCTTTATCACAATTACAACAAAGCGGACAACTCCAAATTCCCGAACATATTGTTTTGGCAGACCCGCATTTTAATGAGTCTCAAAATATAGATATCCTAATCGAGGCGGATATATTTGGGAATTAATTAATTCTAATAAAATAAGATTACCTAATGGGCCTTTCTTATTAGATACAAAATTGGGATGGGTGGTTTCCGGCCCAATTTGTTCTCTTACGCGTTATGATAGGTACGCTCAGTTTATCGACTCCCAGCTACGCAAATTCTGGGAGTTGGAAGACATGTCTGCGTATCGGGATACGCGCACAGATGAGGAGCGTTCTTGTGAACAACATTTCGTCGATACTACTACGCGCAATAGTGACGGAAGGTTCAAAGTTCGCATTCCTTTTAAATCATCACCCGATACCTTAAGCGAATCTTATTCACAGGCAAAACGTAGGTTTTTTGCCCTCGAAAAACGTTTATTACGCAACCCTGATTATAAAAATCTTTATGCCGATTTCATTCACGAGTACATTCGATTAGGTCACGTGAGTCGTGTTAATCGCGTTGGGACGCCGAACTATTTTTTACCGCATCATGGAGTATTTCGTGAGCACAGCACCACCACCAAGCTGCGTGTGGTGTTTGATGCCAGTGCCGCAGCTAGCAATGACATCTCGCTCAATGATATACAAATGGTAGGCCCACCGATACAAGGTGATTTGTTGTCTATTTTGTTACGATTTAGACAGCATAAATACACGGCTTGTGCAGACATTGAGAAAATGTATCGGCAATGTCTCATTCACGAAGATCAGCGTGATCTCCAGTTGATATTGTGGCGTGATGATCCGTCGGGGCCACTGGATGTTTACCGGCTGAACACGGTCACTTACGGTACCGCGTCCGCGCCGTTTCTAAGTTGTAGGTGTCTTAAACAGCTGGCAGCTGATTGCATGGATCGTGACGTCACGAGAATCATTAATGAAGACTTCTACGTTGACGATATGATCACGGGTTGTGATAATAAACAACAACTTTTAGATGTGTGCAAAAATGTTGCAGACGTTTTAAAGTCAGGTTGTTTTCCCCTTCGTAAGTGGATGTTTAATTTCAACATTGAAAACAATGAATCTGACTTAGTCAAGGAATTATCATTAGGTGATAATGTCCATTCTAAAACTTTAGGGTTGGGTTGGCATAATATGAACGATATATTTTATTTTAACAACAACTCCGATCAATTAATTACCAAGCGTTATATTATGTCAAAAATATCACAGATTTTTGACCCGTTACGATTATTAAGCCCTATGATAATAATAGCTAAAATTCTTTTACAAAAATTATGGCAAGTGAAGATTGGCTGGGACGATGAAGTTCCCAGTGACGTCAAACGTACTTGGGAAACTTTTGTTAGTTCTCTGCTTATTCTCAACAACGTAAGTGTACCGCGACACGTCATAGGCAGCGACCCTGCTTCTATCGAGCTACACATATTTACAGACGCATCGGAAGCCGCTTATGGGGCATGTATTTATGTTCGCACCATAAATCATGACTCTTCAGTGTCTGTCAGGTTGTGTTGCGCGAAGAGCAAGGTCGCTCCATTAAATCCTGTAAGTATCCCTAGGCTAAAACTATGCGGGGCTTTGCTAGGTGCTAGACTATTCAATAAAGTACGCGAATCACTACGCTGTCAATTTAACCACACAGTTTTCTGGTGTGACTCCACCATTGTGTTGGGATGGCTACGCATGGCTCCCAATTAAAAACTTTCGTGCAAAATCGAGTGGCTGAGATTCACGAAATCGTGAAAGAACTTCCGTGGTGTCACGTCAGCGGGAAAGATAACCCAGCCGACTTGGTGTCTCGCGGAGTCAGACTGGAAGATCTTCAGTCTTCCACGCTATGGTGGGAGGGCCCAGCTTTTTTACGACAGCTTGACTTTGATAGTAGTCAAGCTAACTCAGGTAGGTATTTAGCACAGTCTGATTTACCGGAAGTGAAGCCAGCCAAAACTCACGCATTTTTAAATACTATGGATAGTTCATTGTTTCCATTTAAGAGATTCTCTCAATTTAATCGTATGCAACGCGCTTGTGCGTATGTATTACGTTTTATTTTTAATGTTCGCAATAGGAATAACATTCGTCGCGGCCCTCTCACTGTTGACGAGTTGAGAAATGCGCGCATGACTTTAGTGAAGTTGTCCCAACGCGAATCATTTCCTGAAGAATGTGTGATGAATTTATGTATGTGTATGTGTGTGTTGAGTAATAACAAATTTCTTAAAAATAAGCATAATTTAAGTAAATTAAATATCTTTGCAGATAGTTATGGCATTTTACGAGTTGGTGGACGAATAAAATTATCATCGGATTTTAATTTTGATAAGAAACATCCTTTACTAATTTGTTCCAACCACTGGTTTTCAGTGCTATTGTTTCGACACGAGCACAAGCGATTGCAGCACTCCGCGCCGCAGGCGTTGCTGTACAACATCCGCGAGTCCCACTGGCCGGTGAGGGGTAGGAACTTGGCCAAGCGCACTGTTCGTGAGTGCGTTACGTGTACACGGTTGAGAGGTGCATCTTTATCTCCTATTATGGGCAACTTGCCGGAAGAGAGAATCACTTCAAGCTTTCCGTTTTTACGTACTGGTGTAGACTACGCTGGGCCAGTGCTCGTACTGAATCGTAAGGGTAGGGGCTGTAAATTAATAAAAGGTTATATTTGCCTATTCGTTTGTTTGGTTACACGCGCAATACATTTAGAGCTTGTCAGTGACCTTTCTTCTGATGCTTATCTACTTGCGTTAAAGAGATTTATTTCCCGACGTGGTAAACCTGATGAAATAATTTCGGATAACGGAAGGAACTTTGTAGGTCTCGCAAACGAATTTTCAAAATTTTTATTTACTTGCTCTGACGATTTCACTGAATATGCGATTAGTCAGGATATTAAATTCACTTTTATCCCACCTTATGCGCCTCATTTTGGTGGATTGTGGGAGGCAGGAGTAAAGTCGTGCAAGCACCACTTGTTACGAGTCGTTGGTAACGCACATCTAACATTCGAGGACTGAACATTGGAGGAGCACTATATTATCGCAAATTGAAGCTGTCCTCAACTCCCACCCCATTAGTCCTTTATCCGCAGATCCTAACGACTTCCTTCCTTTGTGTCCATCTCACTTCATGGTTGGTCGTCTCCTAACAGCGCCTGCAACGCCACAGCTGATTGACGTCCCGGCTCACCGATTGACACGCTACCAGAGGCTCGAAAAGCTCAGACAACATTTCTGGATACGATGGTCCAAAGAGTACATATCTGAAATGTAAACCAGGACTAAATGGAGACAACATGGGCGAGATTTGCAGCCAAACACACTGGTCGTCATCAAAGAAGACAACACGCCGCCACTGAAATGGAGCTTGGGGCGGATCATCTCAACAGTGCCAGGAAAGGATGGAGTTTCTCGAGTAGCTGATATCCAAACGAAGTCAGGAGTCATCAGACGCGCATTTCCTCGAATCTGTCCACTGTTCAATGATGGAGATGATGAGAAGGTGTTGGACGTCGGTACCTACTTCCAAGGCCGGGGGCATGTTCAGACATCGCCTTAATAAACAGACTTCGCCTTAAGGACTGGAGCCGCCATCTACCGCACAGTGATTGGTCGCCCACGCATGACGTCGACCAATAATCACCGCACGCACCAATGATTTTTTTTCCAAAATCTTTTGTTCACTTCATCGCACGCACTAGACCTTATACAAGGTGTCGTTTTGAAGATGCAAAATATTTCAGGAGGTAATTATGTTAGTGATTCTCGACCCGAATCAATAATAAAATGAGTAGGTAATTTTTTTTATTTTTTTTCTTATTTATGGAAATCGGTATGTGTGAACTACCTTTGTTAAAACGCAGCCAGTCTGATACCCGCCTTATAACCGCGCTTTCACACACACAAACACGCAATGATAGTTTCATAATAAAGCACCTATCATCGTCCCGTGCGGACATACCCTAGCCACGCCCCCGCGGCCATCGATCAATCGATTTACTTTAGTGCAATTGTTGTCACCGGCGTGTGCATACGCGTGCACTTTCCGCTCACAGGTTCGCCTTCGGTTAACGGTTACGTACGCGGTGTCAAGTGCTAAAAAATGACGGACCAATACTCAAATTTTGAATTGACGGAGATGGTCCGCTTGTATGCTATCAGTGGAGACAGCGTTTCTCGAGCTATCGAGATGTTCGTAGAACTGTTTCCCAAAAGCCAACGTCCATTTTAAACTAGTGTACGCAAAGGAAATCACCAGTGTTACACAATTACGTGAAAAGGTGATAAGTGATTTCGAAACTTTAAAAACAAATGTGTTTGTGCTACGTAAATTAAAAGAAAATCAACAACGTCGTGCTAGACTCTGCCTGGATTGTGAAGGTGGACACTTTGAACAAAACCTCCAGGTAACATAAGTAGGTACTTAGGTAATTTATTTATTTTATTTGTGAACATAAAAAAATCATTTGTAAATAAGTTATTAGCCAAATCAATTTGATTAACGTAAATCAGTTGATTTAAAATTTTTAACTATGCCAAAAATACCTACCTATCAGGCAAGATAAATCATTAAAAACCCTATCTACCTACCTTTTACATCTACCAATTTAATCCACACAAAAAATACGAAATTATTACGGAAAACTGACCTTGATAATGAATTACCTACAACGCGCCGACTGCGATTGCATGTAGGTAGGTATGTACCTACCTACTACTTACTAGACGCCGTCGTCCGTTTTGTTTAGTGCCTAAATCCCGCGCGCGCGCGCTCGCTTTCATCATGCCGAAAGGGCATGTCAACATCTTGTAGGTACAACATACTAACATTATGCGTCTCAGTCACGGTATCAGTAATAAAGCAAAACTAACGCTAACATAAATAAACATTATTTTGGCTCAGCTATGTTCCGTGTAACTTGCAATCATAGTTTCAAAGTTATGCAGCAGGTACCTACACGAATATTGTTTACGTGATATGTACTTAATTGGTGCCTTTACGCGTCGAACCAGGGAGCCTAGACAACGTTACATTTTCATCAACGATAACGTAATTCGATATCTCCGAAATGTATGAAACTGACATAAGCTTTCGAACTGTCACGTGATCGATCGCTAATTGCTAGACAATGTCACACTGCGTTACGAAACGACAGCGAACTTCGATCAACATAAACGATATTCTCATACAATGTTTAGACAAGTGGCCCTTTCGACATTCGAATTCGCTGAGATTTCGAAATTCTCTTTCGACAGCTAAGCGAAGTCTTGGACCCTGTAGAAAAGCAAATCAACATGGCCGCTTTTAGTCAGCTGGTGGTGTTATTTGTATCAAGTGTGCTTGTTTCTTGTCTTTTGTTGTTGTTTTCTAATAAAAATGCATACATTGCAATTACTACGGGCGGCTTTCTATCAGAAAAGATACTATTACTGGCAAAAAATGCAAAGAGTGGAAAATATCGCAGAGTTATTATTCATGGAGAATTTTCGATTGAACAAGAGCCTTTGCCGGCAGCTTTGTAACGATTTGCGTATTCGCACTTCAACACAACATACAACAAAACTTTTTAGAGTACAATAGATTTGATGTTACCTATCAAAAATGGAAATTTTGTAAATTAAGCAATAGTTGAAAAGTTAAAGAATAATAATGATTAACATACATGGCTATTCAATTGCTACCTTTTTCCATTTTTCTGACGTTTGTTTTATTAACCAATCCAGTTTAATATTGTTACCAACTCACGCTACTGACGCAGGACGCTCAAATTTCAATCGCCCTTGAGGTCCGCTAGACGCAAGGATCACGTCATTGTTTACATTGAGCATATTCAAGTGATATAATTGTATCAAGTTCATGGTCACGTAGCGTTTTTTCGAATCAACACTTCGTTCCGACTTCGACTTAGCGATATGTTGGTCGATGTGACATTGTCTACCATTTTATAGTCGACATCGCTAAGGCGAAATCGAACTTCGAAGCGACTTCGACACGGAGCGAATGCCACTTGTCTAGGCCCCCAGCTTCGGCCAATCGCCATCCCTAGCCATTGTGTAAATGGGGTCTTGGTCATGAAATGGCATGAATGGTGTAAGCTGTATCCCGTTTACACAATGGCTAGGGATTTTTTTTTTCGGTGGGAAATTCATCTAATGGTATCCCCCGCTCTTGGGCGGAGCGGGAGATAGTGTTAGACTTTTACTGACTAAAAACCCACTCCTGTTCCTTCTTGCTTTTCGGATAACCCTGGCCCCAGTAGGCTTCGACCCGGTTGGGCCCCTGCTGCTGCTGACAACTCCTACAGGCGCGCGGGAACAGTGCGCACCGTCGACTACTTGGGCTTGGTCTGGACAGTTACCGGACGGCCTGACAGTGAGCTACCCATTGCTCACTGTCCACAAGCCCGCGCCTACGGTGGGCAGAAATCAGGATCAGAATCCCGGCGGCGGCGGCGGCGATAACGCCGTTGCCTGATGCGTTCGGCCTCCTCCTTTGCGAGTATTACACAATGGCTAGGGATGGCGGTTGGCCGAGGCTGGGCCCACGAGTAAACGCACCATAAGGTTTATTGACCTCGGCCTAACCTCTTATTCATCAGCTGATAGGTAAATAACTAACGACGCAACGTCAACTTGTACTTTTAAAAGATTTTCGCATTGTAATGATGCTTAAAAATTAGTTAATTAACGAAATTACATTATGATCATCGAAATTGAACTAGGTAGGTACATCTAAGGCTAAATTATTCGTTTTTAAAATTTCGTAGAATAAGTGGGCGGAGCCTCGTACAGGTTGATGCCCTCACACACACAGAGACATGACGTACGATAAATCGAATCACAACGGGTGATTCTGTTTTTTTAAGAAGTGTATTTAGAGAGATATTCTGAAAAACGCTTAAAATTAAAAAAATAAAATAGCAGGTATTACTGGTTATTGACCAGGTTTCGTATTTTTACATGATTATTTATGAGTTTTATTACAACCTCCTTAAATATTTTGCAGTTTTAAAACTGTACCTTGTATATTCAATTTCACCATATTTCATATACTCGCAATATATTCAAAGTCAATTATTCCTAGTATCATTTTAAGAAACCCTCAGTCTCCCAACACGCAAACAGAGCTGAAATCGAAACAATTATGTTTATTTGCACATTTAAATAAGTTTTCAATAAGTGGGTCACATTTAGGGTTGCCACCAGTACTTTATAATAAGGTATTGTACGTTATTTCTGGTAATTGTATATTATATACGTATAAATATATACTTTACGAGAACAATAAGGTACTTGAAAATACTTTATTTCGCATGATTTGATTTCTTTGGGATTTTGAAAAGTTTAGTCGTAAGTATTTTTTCGCTAAACGAATTTGTCGATTAAAATTTATTGATTGGTGCTGAACCTAAAAAAAAATATTGTCTATTCTCGCCACGTCAGCATTCACAGAACGAGCTTTTTCTGTGATAAATAGCAAATGGCGAGACGAAAGAAACAAAGCGTCTTTGAATTTGATTAAAAAAATGAATTACTTTTTTACTTTTATTTAAATATAGATTGTAAAGATAATGTGCAATTGTTTAGTAGTGAAACTAATTTGATACGAACTGCAAAAGCAATAAAAAATATTTTTTCAAACATAATAATAAAGAAAAATAAATTGTACTTTATTTTGATACTAGAGTCCGTCTAATGAAAGCGTGACCTGAGAAAAGAAGGTTACAACCAAAAATTTTGAATGTGGTATTATTGAAATAGTAGGAGAAAAAAGTTTTGATACTAGAGTATTTTTTGTATTTATGACAATTTTAGAATTGTACAAGAACTTAAATCCTAGTGAAAAACATGTGTGTAGACTTAAATATTTGGTGGGTGTATGGTAAATGTCAATAACACACATAATGTTAGATAGTATTCCAAATTATTTTATTTTATCTGATCTCTCAAATGTCGCTATATAATATTTAAATAATATTCTTTATTTTCCATTGGGCGTTCTGGCAAGAGTACCAAGTGCACAACACCGTGATAGTCAAATAAAATAGTTAACATGATTTTAACTTCATCACGTCTCGCTAACACTATTAATGTGTTTCAAGATTGTTGGGTTGGAATCGATTCGTTTTAGCATATAGAAAATTCAGATCTTTTGGGATTAGTCAAATGGGAACATGTTTTATACTCCAGTGATTGTTTCAAATGATACGGATTGACTCGTGAGACACAAAAAGTTCAGCAGCTGCTTCAGCAGCATCTCCCTTAAACTTGAACTAGAATTTTCGCGATTTTAACTTCTGTTGCAGACTTTCATGCACTACCAGACAGAGTGAGGCAAATCTTTTATTACATCTCAACTGCTTTTGAACGCATTCTACCACTCACTGGCATGTGTTTTTTGATTAAGTCGATTCACCAAAAGCCTTTTTTGTTCGATGTTTTTGTCCATTATGAAATTCGCAATATGCCAGATTATCTAAAAATATAAGAAAAAAAAATATCATTATATCCTTAATATAACTATCTAATAATATTAGTCGACAAGGATCAAGATTATAACGTCATGCTAACTTAAAAATCAGAAATCGTATGTAAACAATGTTGGTTTTCATTGAAAACACCTTCTTTCTCTTCTTGTTTTTGTTTGAACTTATTAAACATAGTGTGTAGCAGTTTTGGCACGTTTCTGTTTATTGTTTTTCCCACAATTAAGCAATGAATCTTGAAAAATAAATATCAGTTTCCAAAAACTGACAATTGCAACCATAGACTTTGACGTGATTTTTTTCGGCAAAACAATGTTGCCAATTTAATTTAAAAAAAAAACTCCAGGTTACGCTTTCAGTAGACGCACTCTATGTACTTTTTTTTTACCTCTATACCCAGTGTACTTTAACTGCAAAAAAAAGTGGCAACCCTAGTCACATTATGAATCGCACGGGTGGCTTAACGTGCCGTCCGCTGCGTGTGGTTCTAGTTACGAGCGAGGGTGGTTTCGTTTCCTTATTATTATTTTCTACTTCTAACTTACTGTCTAAACATGATTTATCATCGAGGTTTTCGTCCTCATTTAATATATAGGCCGGTTTTAGCCTATCTATAGACACCTGTATGTTTCTATTGGGTAGCCTTACTTTGTAGACCTTATCATATCTGTTTAGTACGCGGTATGGGCCATCGTACGTGGCACGCAAAGATTTTTTTAGGGTATCGTTTCGAATAAATACATGCGTACACGATGTGACTGTCTGTCACTATAATAATAATAATACCTTAGGAGGCTCTTGTTAGGCGGCTGGATCAAGGGCTTGATTCAGAAAGCGGTACTTCTGGACACGGCCCGTATAGTCAGGAGGTTCCTTTCTCTGGAGCCCTGACCGCCGGTAGCTTGGACCCTATTCCCGATACCGGTGGGACACTATTTTTTATATTTTTAAATATTTTTTTTTAAATATTTTTTTTATTTAAGGAATATTTAAAAATGTAATTAATATGTTAATATAGATAATAAAGGAATAATAATAATAATTGTTTATTACCAAATTTTCAAAGACATTACATCAATGTGGTCTCAACCCCTGAACTAGGACAACCTGTGTGACAGGGGTTGAGGTATCCCCGATTACAGTGATCCGAAGTGTAAACTGTGCTTCAAAAACAATAATTTACAGAAGAGAAAAAAATAATAATAATAATAAAATATAAAAAATAAAAATTGGAAAATAATAATAATAACAAAAATACGGTAATCACCAAATGTCAATACAAGTGTTTAAATTATAACTTAAGGAATAGCGGTAGTGTGTGTGTGTGTGTGTGTATGTTTAGTGAGATGTAGGTCTGTATGATGGTGAGTATATGTAGGTTGTTGTGCCAGTCACTAGGTTAGATTACTGATTAGGGTTTCAGTTTCATCGTAGCTATACTTTTCCAGCCAAAGTAATATTTCCTTTTTTATCTGGAAATTACTCACATGCTTGACTGACTTGTACTGGCTAATTTCGGAGTAGAGGCGAGGCGCTAAACTCATATAGTGCTTTCGGGCAAATTGGCTCCTTACCCGAGGAACAGGAAATCTGTCTGATCTTTTATTATGAATAGCCAAGTAGGGGACCGTATGTCGATGATATCTCCGTAGGCACTCGCAAATAAATATTTTTCTAACACTCAGCACTCGTGCTTGCTCATAAACTAAGCTGGTAGGAGTTCTGAAGCTAAGTGAGAGTAAGACCTTCAGAACTGCACGCTGCGATCGCTCTACTTCTATCATATGGGATCTGCCGGCGCCACCCCACGCGCAAATACCATAGCCCAAGACGCAGTGACACAGTGCTTTATATGTTTGTATTAGGAGTTTCTTGTTGGCGACATGTCTCAGGGTTTTGAAAATGAAGATTAGTTTGCGTGTTTTTTTTGCTGTAACTGAAATATGTTGACTCCACTTCAAGTTTTCATCGATGGTAACACCGAGGTATTTTATGTTGTTCACTCTTTCAAGCCTAGGGCAAGCACACGTGGCGTGGATACATGAGCCTCTATTACACGGGAACGTGTGGATGGGCACCTCAAAGTCTGAGGTGGGGTTACCTGACCTTGACATACTAAAACACAGGTATTTAGTTTTATTTGTGTTTATGGAGAGAAGGCTGTCTTCGAGCCAGGCTGTTACACTAGCAATCCCTCGTTGGGTGACCTGTGCCAAGCTCTCCCATGATGTGTTGTGGAAAAGGAGGACTGTGTCATCGGCAAACATAGTTATTTCGGCTTGATGGATTAGAAGATCACAGATTCGATTAATGTATACCAGGAAAAGCGTTGGGGCCAAAGTACTCCCCTGGGGAACTCCGAAAGAGCATAGGGCATCGTCACTCATCTGTCCATCAATGCGGACTCTTTGGTGTCGGCCAGATAGATAGCTTTTAAACCACTCCTGGGGTACACCTCTTACGCCGACGCCCTCCAATCGACTCAACAAGATGGGAATTGACACCGTGTCGAAGGCTTTTTGAAGATCGAGGAAAATGCCGACGCATTTGTCACCTCTATCTAGACAGTTCGTGATTGTTGTGGTAAGCCTTAAAACCGCATCATTTGTAGAACGTCCAGCTCTGAAACCGTATTGTTTATCCGACAGCAGGTTGTTTTTTTCGAGGTAGTCTATGAGTCGCCGGTTTGCTAGTTTTTCCATAACTTTTGCGAGAGTACTTAAGAGAGATATTGGTCTATAGTTAGTCACTTTTGAATTGTCGCCGGCCTTAAAGATGGGAGATACTACAGCTTTTTTAAACGCGGAAGGAAAAATACCCTGCATAAAGCTCATATTGCAGAGGTGTGCAAGGGGTGTAGCAAGTTTATGCTTGTATTTTTTTAATAAGGC
This sequence comes from Mythimna albipuncta, assembly GCA_929112965.1. Lineage (NCBI taxonomy): Eukaryota > Metazoa > Arthropoda > Insecta > Lepidoptera > Noctuidae > Mythimna > Mythimna albipuncta. Next base: position 139,217 of record OV815960.1, read on the forward strand.
TACATTTATGTTGTCCCACCCAGGGGAACTACCATTCTTAAGGCCAGCGACCACCTGAATAACCTCTATCTCATCTGTAGGTCCCAGTGTCATCGAGTTCAGAGAGCTGTTTGTCTTCGCACTGAGTTTCACTAATTTATTTTCGGTTGTGTTTAATTTGTTGAGCGTTTTACTGGCCAGTTCTTTCCCTATTGACGTAAAATATCTATTAACCTCATTTAAAGAGTTCTGCGCGTTGTCATGTAGTTTCAGCAGTTCCGAGGCACTTTTAGCGTCATTTTTCACAAAGCACATTTCTTTAATGATATTCCATGTTCCTTTGATATTGTTCTGGTTCTTTTCTAGTTCTGTTTGATAATATAAATTCTTTAAAGATTGGATAATTTTGTTGCAAGTGTTCCTGTATTTAGTGTATTCTTTTCGTAGATCGTTGTTGTTTATGGACTTTTTTTGAGTAAGGTGCATTTTGTCTCTTTTCCTAATACATTTAACAACGCCAGCTGTCATCCAGGGTTTTAGTGGCTGTTTCTTTTTAGAAATTATTTTTGTGGTGGAGTTCTTATTGAGTAAGTCCTGAAGCAATTTTATTAAGTAGTTTGCAGCATCATCTACGCTTTGAATGTTAAAAAAGAGTTCCCAATTGATGTTGTCAAAGTCATTTTCTAATTGAATGTAATCTATTGTTGTTTTGCTATGCGTCGCACTGGTTTTTACCGTGTTCAACTTCTCCATAGATAGCAGAACAGGGCTGTGATCTGTGAGAGGCTCAAACACGAAAGTTTTGACTCTTTTACGTGTTTTAATCATCAAGTGGTCCAGGCAATTATCAAGTCTCGTTGGCTTATCGATTCCCTGCCTTAGACCATGTGGTGCCAGCATGTTTAAGTAATCGGAGGTGAAGCCACTTAGGTTTTCGGACAGCGTATTTATGTTTATATCCCCCGTAACGATAATATTTTCACAGCGTGTATTGAGGAGTAAATTGTTCAGAGAATTAATGTAGTTAGTTGGGTTTGTGAAGCAAGGAGGTCTATACGAAGCAATGACTGTCATTTTATTGATTTCGACTACAAGACAGTTGCCGTCCACAATTAAGTACTCCTGGACTTTCACATTGCCGATGTTCTTTTTCACATAAACAACTACACCATCATTCTGGTTGTGGCTGTGTTGTGTACTAAATTGCAAGTAACCATTTATGTTTTCGATCTTCGAGCAGCCATCGGTCCAGCATTCAGTCAAAACAATGATATCAATATCTATGTCAATTTTAGCTAGGAATACGATTAGAGGATCAAAATTTTTATTGATGCTACGAATGTTTACAGCTAGAACTGTAAAAACATCCTTTTCTGACGATGGGTTGATAAATGCCTTAAATGATGAGTTGTCTTCAATACTAGAGCACTTAATATTGCCACTATTTTCTATATCGTTAGTAATATTAAGACACACGAACATGAATTGAACATTCTTATTAAGTTCTTCGTTTTGGGTTTTTATTTCGGATATAGTAACATGTAGGGAAAGAAGCTTTTGTTCCTGTTCCAAACTTGTTTTAGAGAGCAATTCTTTCATTTCGTCTAGTTTTGCGGATAGTTCGTCTACGCTGCCGTTCACCCCTTTACGTTTCGAGCTCTGTGACTTTTGTGATTTTTGGCGACTAGTAATATTTTCGTCACGATCATCAACAGGAGCTGTCAGAATCGGTGTAGACACTGACGCAGGCGGGGATCGTTGCATCGTACTTAATTGACAATTTAACCCGTAGAAACTTCACAAAAAGTACTGCAGACGGCTGGATCTGAACTCGTGCCTCATCGATATCATCGACCCGGGTAGCGTCTTACGCCGTTGAGCCACCGCTACGATAGTCACAAGCGTTGAAAAATCTCACTAGTTCGGTTGACTGCTGGATCCGGCCAATGACTGTTGGCATTATTTTTTAATAATTATTTTTGCTTTGCACATACCCGCTTTTGTAGACACGAACCAAACTGATTCTACTTTTTATAAAAGTTATCACTTTGAATTGTTGTTTAAACTGGTTTATAATTGGTTGATCTATTATAATTATTTGCACCAAGCTGAAGTTGGCAGTTTAATGACGAGATGTGTTGAATATAGGCTTATTTCGCGGGTTTTTATAATTTAAATATTTTTTTTTAAGATTAGCGGCAACAGAATACGTCTTTATCGCGGTGCTGTCACCGGGTATACTGTGTCACTAATTCCAAATTAATAACAAAATATTATATTTGTCTTTAAACACCACGTCTGGCGTCATGGGCCACTTAGACCCTCATAAATTGTCCTTTTAATGTGAAAGGAACAATTACAAAAAAGGAAATATTTTAGCACAATGGTAAAGAAATGACCAAAATACGCAACACGTGCGAGCAAGTCGTGAGAACCAAGCGACCCAAACCTTCTTAGAAACTATACAAAAAAACAAAGCAATAATAAGTAATTGACAAGCGATACTGAGCCTTAAGGAGAAAGGAGGCACGGGGTTGAATCGGCAGGATAGGACACTTCGAGTCGGACCCTAGGAGGGCACAGACGTGCAGGGACTTCTCGTGAGACCCTGGTAGGGGACAGACGTCCAGAGAGACTCGACGTCAGACCCTAGTAGGGGACAGACGTCCAGAGACTTAGCGTCAGGGCCGAGTAGGGAACACACGTCTAGGAACACTTAGTGTCAGGGCCGCGTAGAGGACACGTCCAGGAGGATCTAGCTAAACTAGCCGTCTCAGTAGATATCATAGGCCAATGTCCCGTTGTAATTCTTAGGAGTGCCAGTATTGTGATACAGTATTAGATATTAGAGGTGGACTGAGTCCAGTTTAGGCTTGTCAAATATTTATAGTACAGGTCTGTGCGTGTGAGTCAGAGTACGAATGGATGGGCGTTGATTGTGATCTAGTGAGTACTGTGTAAGTACGCGAGTGAATCTCAGCGGCTGTGTTGAAGACTGAATGGGTGAGTGTTGTGTTTTATCCTTCCTTACTCCATCCTATGACAAGGTAACCTGAGCTTGCGGTTGGTGTTAGGGACTCGGAGAAGGCCTTCCTTCGGAGTGAGCATGACATTGACTTTCCTTCGAGAGGACTTGACACTTCCAGCCATACTTGGCGCAACCATGACTGAAGCACTGCCAATTGAAGGTTGAACCGAATAAACATTCGCTACATGCTAAGGCTAGTTTGAGCCACACTGAGATCACGAACCACCAAACGTTAGCGACGGCTACCTCCCCCTAAGAACTGACTGACAGTAGAGTGATTTACATTGCTCTTGTTATACGCACACTTCCAGGGAGCGGGGGTAGGCTTCACCAAGTACCCCAAACTGCATTGATAGTCGTTCTAAGGAACGCTAGGGAGCGTATCTCGTTAAAACACACCCGGCCCCCGTAGGCCTCTTACTGATACAAAAAAAATAATATTTAGCGAGACACGTAATTTGGACTCATCTCTGGAAACTCCGCAAGCTAGACGTAGCTCGGAGACACGTAGGTTATGATGTCCTCACCTTTGGGTAGAGTAAGGAAGTGAGAAGTGTCGATAAACCACTTCAGCGTATAGCAAGGTAACTGTAAATAGTTCTGCGACCGACTGACGATACGTCACGCTTGTTTAAGTTTTGTATTGTCTTAGTGAAGAGTGAGTAGGCCGTTATAAGGAGTCAATTGTAGAAGAAGTGTGTCTTATCCAATAGCAGAGGCCTCACAACCCTTTGCCGTAGGATTGGTCAGGACACGCACGAGCGAAACGGATTGAAGTAGTTTCTAAAATAATTTAACTTGCAAATACAAGCGTCACGTGTCATATACCCTTTGCAGCCCTCTCAGTCTCATAATATTCATAACTAAAAAGAAAAGTAGATTATCCTTCCTTATCCCTTGGATTTCCAACCCTATTTGATTTTAACTTTGTTTTTCTCAAGTCCCCACCTAATCCCCTAGCTTTCCAAGTCGGGAGAAGGTGACATATTCCTTGGAAATCCATTACTGTCGGTGGGAGCTTGTCCAAGTCACTGGTTGAAAGCTACAAGGGCGGGCGAATGGTGGCGCTCGCCCTCTTCCCCTTAGGGGGAAGCCGACCTTCATACCTTCATGTAGGGAAATCCAGGAAAAATGAAAATATTATCAGCCTAGGGTCTTATTGGAACAGTCACAACGACTTTAAACTATTACTAACAAAAATTTTTCGCGAGTCGCTATCCGCTCGCGACTGAGGCCGTACCTTACCTATCGTGTGTCGCAATTCTCTTAACACATGTTCGTCCAAAATCCTTTTATTTTTTACATGAAAAAAATCTCCTGGAAGCCTAATTGTTTCTCCATATACCATTTCCGCTGCGCTTATGCCTGTATCTATCCTACTTGCTGCTCGCAATCCTAACAAAACCATCGGTAACTCTTCTGCCCAGTCCCTATCAGCCGACAGTCGTGCAGTCAGCGCATTTTTTAAAGAACGGTGCCATCTTTCAATCAAACCGTTACTTTGAGGGTGGTACGGGGTGGCTCGCACCCTTTGTACCCTCACTAGTTTCATTAAGGCATTAAAGAGGTCGCTTTCAAACTGCCGTCCCTGATCCGTTGTGATTCTACTTGGGCAGCCAAATCTGCAAATCCACTGCTCAAAGATGACCGACCGTATCCGCTGATATGTCTAAGACTGTTAAGGCCTCAGGCCAACGCGTAAAACTGTCTATAACTGTAATGCAATAGCGATGTCCCTGCTTCGATGTAGGCATGGGGCCCAAAATGTCTGTATGAATGTGCTCAAATCTGGAGCACGGTGGAAACTATGATAATGTGCATGTCTCGTTCGCGAGTTCCATGCGAGCGGTCACGATTGTGTGAATCTGCGATAGTGTCTGTCGATACCGTCGATACGATTAAGTGCGCGAACTGTAATGTGGTGATTTCGGAAGTCCTTGCGTTTATTCGTAATAAACATGACGTGATGGACAACGAAAGTCTCATAAGGATATGTGTGTCGGCGTTTTCCTTGGAGGAAATCGACGAGGCAAAGAAATTGTTATGCAGTACGACGAAGATTGGCAAACGATTGAAGTCGAGGCGAAAAGACAAGAAAGAAAAGGATTTAGAAGACATGATAGCGGTTTTCAAAACTATAGATCCCGATCAATTGCCGGTTTTTGTCGCCTACGAGCTACATAAACTGCCCCCTGTGTGTTTCGATCACGTAGACGTTACAAAACTATTAAAGGACCTGTTAGTTTTGCGTGCGGAATTAAATGATATTAAACATAATTGTGTCACTAAGAACGACCTAGAAGTGGCCCTGAAAGAGAATAATATCATACAATCTTCTGATAATCAGTTAATAAATCCGATATTTAACTCAAACGTGAATAAAATTAGAGGAGGAGGGTATAACTATAACTTAAGCAGCGGACCGTTCGGATTGTCGCCGCACCTACCGTCACAACATTCACAGCTGATCGATTCTGACTCACATTCGCAAACGCAGCTTACGAGTGTCGATGATGGACCGAAGTATCGCTCTCTCGTTCACTCGCACGCACAGATGCTACCGGCTGTCGATGAGTCAGCTACCACTCCGATGAACATGAAATCGACCTTCGTTGAAAATACAGATAACGCCAATACGAATCAAATGCAATCAATGCAGGGAAATAAAACTATGGTGGACGTATTAATGCAAGGTGAATGGCCTAAAAAATGCTCTAAAGATGGCTGGACGCTAGTTCAAAATAAAAAGTCAAAAAATCGATTCGAAGGTAAAACGGGAACTGCAAGCCCTAATGAGAACTTTAAATTTAGGGCTGCTGATTCAAAAATTCCGCTATTTATTACGAATGTTGACAAAGAGACTACGGAAAAAGACATATGTGATTATATACAAAATAAAACGGAAGAAATAGTACATTTTCAGAAAATTAATATGCAATCAGAAAGACCGTATAATGGTACCAGGCGGCGGTCGCTCTAGCGACACGCGGGGTTGCGATGGTCGTTGATCGGATCCAGGAGTTGGGACTCAAGGTGGCGCTTCACAAATCCGAGGCGATGTGTTTTCACGGTCGCCGGTCTCGGAACGCGCCGCCATTGAGTTCCCAACTAACGGTAGGAGGAGTTCACATCGGTGTCGGGTCGACGATGAAGTACCTGGGACTCGTCCTCGACAGCCGGTGGAATTTCGTGGAGCATTTCCGACGTCTGGCTCCCAAACTCAGCCGGGCTGGGGCTGCGCTCAAGCGGCTCCTGCCCAACCTTGGGGGTCCAGACGCCTCCTGCCGGAGGCTCTACGCGGGGATCGTTCGGTCCATGGCCCTCTACGGGGCGCCGGTGTGGGCGCCGTCGCTGAAAAAGCAACCGGCGGCCATACTGAACGCCTGCCAGAGGGTCATGGCGATAAGGATGGTGCGGGGATACTGCACGGTCTCCCGCGAAGCGGCGAGCCTTCTGGCTGGCCTACCACCGTGGGATCTGGAGGCAACAGTCCTTGCACACATGCACGATATGCGCGTGGAGATGCAACGCCGGGGTGAAAGTCCGCTGCCGCGACAGGTCACGGCATGGCGGACAGAGCTCCGGCGGGATCTCATGGTGAAATGGCGTCAACGACTATCGCAACCCAGTGCTGGGCACGCCACAATCATGGCGGTAAGTCCCCTCTTTGAGGCGTGGCTGGAAAGGCCTCACGGCGTCCTTACCTTCCGCATGACGCAGGTCCTGACCGGACATGGTTCGTTCGGGAGTTTCCTGCACCGGATTCATGCGGAAGTGACGCCCGGGTGTCGCCACTGCGCGGAACGCCCGGAGGACACGGTGGAGCACACAGTCGAGGTGTGCCCTGCTTGGGCGGAGCATCGCCGTGCCCTCGTGGGGGCGATCGGCGGCGGAGACCTCTCGCGCCGGGCCTTGGTTGAGGCCATGGTCCGGAGCGAGGAGGAGTGGCAGGCGGTCGCCGACTTCTGCGAAGCAGTAATGCTCGCAAAGGAGGAGGCCGAACGCATCAGGCAACGGCGTTATCGCCGCCGCCGTCGCCGGGATTCTGATCCCGATTTCCGGCCAACGTAGACGCGGGCTTGCGGACAGTGAGCAATGGGTAGCTCGCTGTCCGGCCGTCCGGTAACTGTCCGGACCAAGCCCAAGTCGTCGACGGCGCGCACTGTTCCCGCGCGCCTCAAGGAGTTGTCAGCAACAGCAGGGACCCAGCCGGGTCGAAGCCTACTGGGGCCAGGGTTATCCGAAGGGGCGCTCGAGCCCCGGTATGAAGGCTAGAAGGAACGGGGTGGGTCTTTTAGTCAGTAAGAGTCTGACACTATCTCCCGCTCCGCCCAAGGGCGGGGGATGTCAATGCATGATTTTTCCCACCATAAAAAAAAAAAAAAAAAAAAAAAGACCGTATAATGCATTTAAATTGTTTGTCTCAAAATACAAATTAAATAAATTCCTAGATGACAAAATATGGCCCGAGGGTATAAGGTTTAGACAGTTTATTTACTTTAAGAAAAATACTATAAAAGTAAATAAGCAGCAAAGTGTTGTAAAAATAACAAACACATAATGGGTTGTATGTCGAACGTTAAATTCACCAAATTATGTACATTCAACTGTAAAAATATATTTCGTTCAGCGGACTGCGTTCGTCAATTATGTGCACAAGCCGACGTGATAGCGTTACAGGAGACCTGGCTGCTACCCCACGACGTGCCCTTCCTAGCGACCATTGATGGAGACTTCGCGTACACTGGGAAATCAGCAGTGGACACCTCTCAAGGTGTTCTGGTCGGAAGACCGTTCGGAGGTGTTGGGCTGTTGTGGAGGAAATCGTTATTTGCGTCGGTATCGGTTATAAATTGTGCTAGTGATCGTGTCGTGTGTATTAAAATAGCGCAGGGCGAGCGGTCCTTGCTAATATTTAGTGTGTACATGCCCACTGACTGTGCCGAAAATCTTGCGGAGTTTACGAGTTGTCTTAGTGAGATCATCTCTGTGATTGAGAGCAGTGAAGTGGAGTCGGTCTTTGTGTTGGGAGACTTTAACGCGCACCCAGGGACACGATTCTCACGTGAGTTACTTTTAACCTGTACAGATCAATCATGGTCTTGCGTTGATACAGAACTTTTGCCGCAAGATTCGCATACTTTTACTAGCTCTGCCAACGGTTCCCTCCGCTGGCTAGATCACTGTGTTGTCACTATTCTGTATGGCGTTTACGTCTCTGACCATATTCCGTTATTAATAGAATGTAACATAAATCTAATCAAACCCAAAATGATTGAATCCAACATTTATTGTAACAAAGTTGTGTGGGGTGAGAGAGATCTAGAACAGATAAATAAGTATTTTGATTACTGTAATAGCAACTTAAAACTAATAAATTTTCCTCCAGAATTTTGTAATTGTGCTGATAGTATGTGTCATAATCCTGAACATCAGTTGATGATAGACAGGTTATATAATAAATTGATCTGTATTTTGAAAAAAGGAGCCGAACTCACTCATGCTGGTTCTGTTATGAAGCGTCATAAGGGAGGCTATGTGGTGGGGTGGAACAAACACGTCCGTGAGGCTCACCGTGATGCCCGGCTGTGTTATCAAACGTGGTTGTTGTACAACAAACCTACTTCTGGATTTATTTATGAAAGTATGTGTGCAAACTTTTTAAAAGTAAATTAAAATATTGTAAAAACAATCAAGAGAAAATTAAAATGGATATGCTGGCCTCTTGTCATAAAAGTAAAAAATTTAATAAATTTTGGAAATTAACGAATAAGTTAAAACATAGTTCGGGGATACCGGTGACCGTTGCGGGTGTGAGCGACCCCATTGATATAGCTAATGCCTTTCAAAAACATTTTGACGTCAAGTCACGTTTGTGTGGCTATAGCGAACCGTCATATAGTGGCGCGGAGGCTGCCGTGACCGGGACGCCTACCGTCAGGTTCTCCGCTAAAGATGTCGCGACAAGTATACAGAACATGGTGAGGGGAAAATCCCCCGGTCACGATGGCCTCAGCGTCGAACATCTTAAATATGCTGGGGTACACTTACCGCGAGTACTTGCTCTGATTTTTAACTTATGTGTAAGTCATAGTTACTTACCTGCAGAACTTAGCGATACGATTGTTGTGCCGGTAATGAAGAACAGGACTGGTGACGCCTCCGATATTTCCAACTATAGGCCGATATCGCTTGCTACTATCTGTGCTAAGGTATTGGATAGTCTGCTTGATAAAATTCTAGCTAAACATATCGCTCTCGAGGATGGTCAGTTTGGTTTCAGACCTAACTTGTCAACGGATAGTGCAATTTTATGTCTTAAGCAGACTGTCCAATATTATACGGACAGAAAGACCCCTGTTATAGCATGTTTCTTGGATTTATCGAAGGCGTTCGACCTGGTCAATTATGACCTGCTTTGGCATAAGCTCTCTCATGACACTACTGTCCCGGCTGATGTGATATCACTGTTTGAATGCTGGTACAGTACTCAAAGGAATAAAGTTAGGTGGGCTGACGCTTATTCTGATATGTATGGGCTGGATTGTGGGGTGAGGCAAGGGGGTTTGAGCTCTCCTCGTCTTTTCAACTTATACATAAACAAACTGATGGGTGAGCTCAGTAGCACTAATATTGGTTGTCACGTCGACGGTGTTTGTGTGAACAACATCAGCTGCGCTGATGACATGGTGTTGTTGAGCCCATCTATCGGTGCAATGAGAAGGCTTCTCAAAATTTGTGAAAGTTATGCGGTGGCTCACGGGCTCAAACACAATACCGATAAGAGTGAATGGTTAGTTTTTAAATCGGGTTCGTTAACCTACAAACAGTTGCCTGAACTCTTACTCTCTGGGTCTCCTTTAATTCGGGTTTCGAAGTTCAAGTATTTGGGTCATTGGGTCACTGATGACTTAAAAGACAACATTGATATAGATAGGGAGCGCAGATCGCTGGCTGTCCGCTGCAACATGCTGGCCCGACAACTTTTTAAGGCGTTCTGTCAGTCGTTTTACACGTGCAGCCTGTGGACCAAGTATACCCAGCGGGCATACAGCGACCTGCGCGTACAGTACAATAACGCATTCAGGGTGCTTTTGGGGTTACCGTGGCGATGTAGCGCATCAGGGATGTTCGCGGACGCATGTGTTGACGGGTTTACCGCAATCATGCGGAAGCGATGCGCTTCCATGTTGGCGCGCCTGCGCTCTACTTCCAATGGCATCCTGAATGTGTTTTCAGATAGGTGGGACTCCCCCCTGTTACGAAGGTGGATAAGTATCCAAACTCCTTTATTGTAATGGACTAATGAATCATTGAACTGCTCGTGAAATGGTTCATTGGTTGTTTATTATTTTAATTAAATACTAACCTTAGGCTAAGTTTGTACCACTACTAACACATATGGATAATTATCTGAAATAAATATTTGAATTTGAAAATTTGAATAAGCCTGAAACCGTGTGTCTATTTACTTTTGACTTTTGACATGAAATGCAAGTCCTAGTCCAATTATTAATATCCCTGTTCATTTCTGGCCAAAAAAAATTTTTTATAATCATCTTCCGGGTGGTACGAGCGCCAGGGTGGCTGGATGTTGTGTACGCTGTTAAAGGCTAATTTTCGAAATAAAGAAGTTAAATAAGGTCATGCGACGCCCGTGGACATTTCGCAGTACACTTGGTTATTAGAACCTGGTACATTAACATATTTGAGCGCTAAATTACTATTTGATTTGATAGTAATTGGCGCTTCGGCTTCCTGTGCTTGCGCTAATTCATTGTAATCTATCGTCGTTGGGCCAGAAATAGACTCGACTCGCGATAAGACGTCCGCCACTGCGTTATCTGAGCCGCTGTGTTGTATATCGCTAGTGAATTCGCTAACATATAACAATTGCCTGGATCTTCTGGGATTTTTTTTATCCGGTCCTATTTTGGTGAAAGCAAAAATGAGTGGTTTATGGTCCGTAAAAATAGTAACCTGACGCCCTTCAATTAAACTTCTGAAATGTATCATAGCTAAATAAATTGCTGTTAATTCTTTGTCATACGTACTATACTTTCGTTGCAAATCAGATAATTTCTTTGAAAAATAGCCAAATAGCAAATAGCAATAGGTAACCAGTTTCCTTTGATTTTTTGTTGTAATACCGCCCCAACGCATGTGTCCGATGCGTTTGTCATTAGACCTAATGGTGCCTCTGCACTTGGGTGTGACAGTGTAACGGCGCTTTTCAGGCTTACCTTGCACTGCTCGAATGCCTCTACACTTTTTTCATCCCACACGATTTGCGTCTGATCCTTTTTCCTAGTGTTATGTAAAAACTTGTTTAGTTCCGCCTGGTGTATAACTGCATTGGGTTAATGCGACCTGTAAAAGTTAATTATTCCCATAAAACGCGTAAGTTGTTCAACTGTTACTGGTCTGGGGTACTCAGTTATTGCTATTATCTTATCAACTGTTGGTTTGATACCTTTTTCCGAGACGTTGTACCCTAAAAATTCGACCCCTGTCTTTCCGAAAACGCATTTGTTTAAATTAATAGTAATACCGAACTCATGTAACCTTTTGAAGAGCGCTCTTAAGTGTAATTTATGAATATTGACATTTTTAGACGTTAGCAAAATATCGTCTATATAACAAAAAATTTTTGACTCAGCGTGTTCGTCCGACACCCCCATTTGTTCTATACGTTCATATGGTTCATGAATCTTTGGAACGTTTGCGCGGCGTTTCTTAATCCAAAACTCATACGGGGAAATTCATAAAGACCAAACGTAGTAGTAATGGCAGTTTTCTCAACATCTTCGGGTGCCACAGCTATATTATGATAAGCTCTATTTAAATCTAGCCGTGTATATACGCGTTTACTTGGCAACATATACGTAAATTCTTGCAATCTAGGTATGGGATATCGATCCGGTTTCGTTATCGCGTTAAGGGCCCTGTAGTCCCCGCAGGGGCGTATGTGACCGTCCTTTTTTGGGACTACATGCAGGGGGCTAGCCCACTCACCTTGCCCTGGCCTGCAGATCCCCAGCTCTTGCATGGTACGAAACTCGTCTCTAACTTTCTTATATCGATCCGGCGGCAGTGGACGCGGGCGCGCATGTACCGGCGGACCGGAAGTGACTATATGATGGTAGACTGAATGCGACGGAATGTCCCTACAAGCGATAGGCTTTGTAATGCCTGAGAATTCTTCTAACAGGTCGCTATACGGATTGTTATTTAATATGCTCTTAATAGAAGGTTCGTCGCACTGTACGATAGACCCATTCGTGCGCAAATTTGTAACGCTATCTATAAGTCTCTTATGATATAAATCTATTACTAATTTATAATATTCAATAAAGTCGGCGCCCAAAATGGCCTGCTTGACCTCACACACAATAAAAGTCCACTTAAACGCTCTTCGTAATCCTAAATTTAATTCTAAAGTCTTAACTCCGTATGTCCGTATTACGGTGTTATTTTCCGCATATAATTTGTAATCACTCACTGAACGCTCATACTTATAATAACTTACTGGTAGGACCGAAACGTTGTCTCCTGTGTCCACTAGGAAGCGAGTTCTAGACGTCATGTCCATTACACATAGACGGTGGTTAGCGCCCAACTCCCTGCAGTCCCCCACCGAGCTAGACTGCACGGCGTCTAGTTTTCCGCCGGAGCTGCTACTCCGGGCTTCTTCCAATTGCAGGGCTGTTCACACATCCTGGCGCGGTTCCTCCAACGGTAGTGGTACCTGCACAGCCACCCGGGACTTCCTGGGGTCCTCCCTCTTATCTCGTTCAATTCGAGACGCAGCTCCTTTAGTTCCGTGGTCACCTGTCTTAACTGGTCTGATATGTCCGGTGTCGGTGTGGCAGATGCAACGGCGGCCACTTCTCCAGTTCGCATATTTTCCATAATCTTATCAGCTAATTTTGCTAAGTTATCCAGTGAGATATCCGGTGCTACCGATAACACAGTTTTCACTTTGGACGGCAGCCTTGTAATCCAGAGTCGCCTTAGTGCGTCGTCCGAAACTTAGGTGTTGGCAGCCAGTGCTGACATCCTTCTCAGAAGCTGTGATGGGCGTTGAGATCCTAGATCCATCTCACCTACAAGCTTGTCAAACTGTTTCTCGGCGCTCTCTTCAAAGGTTGCCAATAGCCGTTCCTTAATTGTATTGAACTTGTTATCTGTTGGCGGTGCATAAATCAGATCGCTTACTTGTTGTAGTGCTTCACGATTTAATTTCGCAACGACCATATTGTATTTCGCGGCGTCGCCTTGTTTTTGGGGGTCCATCACCGCGTCGAACTGGGCAAACCATAGCCTCGGCAGATCAGTCCAAAACTCCGGTATTTTTGAGGCTACGCTGATGCTGGCTAAGTCACCACTGGGCGGCATGTTTGAGCTTGGCGGTAGAATAGGTTTTTGACCTTGCTGATTTATGTTAGCCATTGCAGAGTCTATTACGCGCGTAAAAAAATATTAGCACTTATCACACTAAGTGCTGAACTCGGTAGTCAGCTCGTATCTATATTGAATTCTCACACTGCACTATTTCTCACGATTCAATTTGTCCGCATAAATATCAGAAGGAGTAATTAAACGTCGGGGTCACCAATGTAGGGGTCTCTTCCTCGCCCGTTTCAGGATAATATCTGTGGCCCTAGTGAAAAGGGGTATGTACGGTTCACGTACAGGCAAAACGCTAACGCCGCGACCTACTTTTTACTACTCATTTTGTTTACTTTAAAAACGTGTAATTATATTAATTTTAGTTGGCCGATAGCTGCCGTAGCGCTATAACCGCGGATTAGCATCCAACTTAACTTTGTGTAACTTTTGACAATATACGTAATTATTGTGAAGTCTGTGATTTTCGTCAACTCACATCCAACTGTAAGTAACCTCTGAGCCATACATAAAAGTGGTCCTTCGAGCCGGATAACAGGTGCGTATTGTCTCTATTAACTCAAATCGGTCTAGCTGGTGTAACAGAAGAGCGGATCGCGTTAGTAGGGTGACGAACTGACGACGCACTCAATATCCAGAACTTGCGGAAACTTCGCAACTTTGGTGAACTAGTACCTGAGGTGATACAACTCTACTCTACCAACGGTCAAGCCAATAACTTATATCAATGGTTCAGAGCGTAACAGAACTGATAAGCCGTCAAGAAACCATCTTTAGGGACTTGAAGCTTATTTGTACCAACTACAAGAAGGATAGTCCCACCAGGAAGAACTTGGCGTACCTGGAGGAGCGTCTCTCTAAGCTGAATAACAACTGGGAGAAGTTTGTTCACAACCATCAATTATTGGAAGAGTCTGGAGTGACGGACCTTCAATACTTCAGCGACGACATTTTTAGCAGTGCGAAGAAAATGTATGAAGAAGTGCTGCAAGACATGCTGAAACGTAAAGCAGAATTGCCGTCTGCATCTACTAGCAATAAGGAGCAGCCACCTACGACGCCTAAGCAAGCTATGAGGCAATGAAATTTACTTTCGACGATATCAAATTCCACGTACCTCCTCGGGAAACAAGCGAGTCGACGGAAAAGCAACAAGATCATTTGCGTCAACAATACTGCAACTTTAGGGCGTTTGAACGCACTGTGGAGAAGATAAGCATATCATTGGCAGTACCAATGGAAAAATGGGAGTTAGAAGACAACTTGAGCACCCTGAAAACGAAATGGGAGCACATCGAAAGAGTAAACTGGGAGCTAGATTACATACTACAAGATGAGGACTCAGTTTATCAACAGAAATACATTACAGCAGAAAACTTTTATGATGACCTGAAAAGAAAACTACAACACAACATCTGGAACAAAGCACATTACGAAAAATCTACGCCAAGAATCCAAATACCGGAATTTCATGGAAACTATAACCAGTGGTTGACCTTTAGAGACCTCTACCTGGAAAGCGTACACAACAATCCGACACTTTCAAAAGCACAAAAAATGCAACACTTGAAAACAAAACTGAAAGGTGAGGCGGAGAAGCTGGTCCAGCATCTCGGCATCAGTGCTGAGAACCATGCGTCGTGCTGGGAGATGCTGACCCACCGCTACGATAACAAACAGCTGTTGTTCACGTCTATTGATTCAAAAACTGGATAGTGTTACGTACAACGAATATATAAAAGAGATTAAACATCCTAGGGAGTTTCCCGACCTGGAAGAGTTCGCCGGGTTCTTGGAGTCCAAATTCATGTCTCTGGAAGCTCTACAGGGAAATATTCAAAAACCATCGTCATCAAACAAACCATGGAAATCTGAAAAGCCAACGCATAAGGGATCAGAAAACCGAAATAACAACTACAAAAATAAAACACAAGGGTCATCGTACTTTAACAAGTCACAAAGTTCGCCAAAAACCTTCTTCACGACAGCGAAAACATGCCCAATATGCAAAACTAACCACGTTCTGATGAATTGCGAACAATTCTTGGCTATAAACATAAACAAACGGAGTGACGCAATTCGTAACTTGCATATTTGTAAAAACTGCTTATTCAGCCACGGAGAAAAACAATGCAAATCACGAAAGACATGTAAATTGTGTCATAAGGCAC
Organism: Mythimna albipuncta; assembly: GCA_929112965.1. NCBI lineage: Eukaryota > Metazoa > Arthropoda > Insecta > Lepidoptera > Noctuidae > Mythimna > Mythimna albipuncta. Next base: position 154,805 of record OV815960.1, read on the forward strand.
ACCACACACTTATGCATGAAGCTGAAACTGAACTATCCAGCAACAAACAAGCGAAAAGGGAGGAAAACCCATCGTCGACCCCTTCGACTTCCTATGGGGTCAACAACGTAACGAACGAAGAAAAAGAAGTGTTGTTGACCACCGTACTTCTGAAAGTTAAAACAATTGATGGAAACTTCATCAACTTGAGAGGTCTACTTGATCAAGGCTCCCAAGTGAGCCTGATCACGGAAAACGCGGCACAGCGCCTCCGACTACAGCGACGTAAAGTGAGCGCTGTTGTATCGGGTGTAGGAAGCCTTAGCGGTAACTGCAAAGGGGCAATGAACTTAGAATGTCAGTCAATACATTCAGATTATAAATTCAACTTTGAAGCATTAATTATGAAAAAACTTATAAACAACTTACCTACCGCATCCTTTTCAATCAGTAACTGGGACTATCTGGAAAACTTAAAACTAGCAGATCCACAGTTCAACCTGTCAGGCCCGATTGATCTGCTCTTGGGCGCGGACGTCTATTCAGAACTTATACTAAACGGCGTCATCAGGAGCGATAATAGATACCCAGTAGCTCAACAAACCAAAGTAGGCTGGGTTCTATGCGGGAATGTAAAGACATTCAACTGCTTTGTGACTCTCAACGATTTCGAAAACATGGGAAGATTCTGGGAGACTGAAGAAATCCCAGACAAGTCCTCATCAGCAACTAGTGAAGAACAACACTGCGAGGAATATTACAACGCAACCACAACAAGATTGGCGAACGGACAATATATTGTACAAATGCCAATGAAGCTTAATTTCGAAGCAAACATAAAAAATGCGAGGTCACAAGCTTTAGCTCAGTTCCTTCAACTGGAAAGGAAAATGCTGAAAAACAAAGAACTCGGTTACGAGTACAAGCGTTTCATGAACGAGTACACCGCTATGGGGCACATGAAACCTGTCACAGGAGAAAGTAGGGGTTAAGTCTACCTACTTCACCATGGCGTTTTGAAAGCCGAGTCCACTACAACCAAGCTAAGAGTAGTGTTCAACGCGTCGTACAAGACGAAAGGAGAGAGCAGTCTCAACGATCACATGTACTGCGGTCCGAACTTACAAAAGGATATACTGACACTACTAATCAACTGGAGAACGTACAGATACGTCTTTACGGCAGATGTGGAAAAACTTTATCGATTTATCTGGCTGAACGAAAATCAACAACATCTACAAACTATAATCTGGAGATCTTCCCCTAATGAACCACTACAAGATTGGCAGTTGGGCACAGTAACTTATGGAACGAAAAATGTCCCTTATCTAGCAATGCGCACTCTACATAAACTCGCAGAAGATGAAAAAGATTCCTATCCGGAAGCTGGAAACGTCCTGAAAAACTATTTCTACATGGATGACTTGGTTTACGGGCAGGACACTATCGAAGCATCAAAAACACTGGTCACTCAGCTAATTGAGTTGCTGAAAAAAGGAGGATTTAACGTGAGAAAGTGGAAATCAAACGAACCACTTATCTTGGAAGACTTGCGGGATGATCAAAAAAGCTGCAGTACAAATATCGACTTCAGCCCAGAACAAACTATAAACTCAAAAATGTTGGGTATGCGATGGAATCAAGACGACGATAGTTTCACATACCAATGAGATCTAACAGTCATGAAAAATCTAACAAAACGCGTACTGCTGAGCGAAATAAGCAAGCTATATGACCCACTTGGATTGCTATCGCCACATACGATAAAAACAAAACTTCTATTTCAAAAAATCTGGATCAGCAAAATTAACTGGGACGAACGCTTACCCGACGATCTCGCTACAGAATGGGAAACCATAAGAAAAGACATACAGTTGCTTATCAAACTTTCCATACCACGATGGTTACAAAGTCTAGAAAACAACCTAGAGATACACGGGTTTTGCGACGCAAGCGAAAAAGCTTACGCGTGCGTGATTTATAGCCGAGTGAAAAATCAAGCCGGTGAATACAAGACAACACTAATTACAGCAAAAACAAAGGTGGCACCAATCAGTACTAGGATAACTGTGCCAAGAATGGAACTTTGCGGGGCCGTTTTACTGGCCAAACTGCTAGAAAAGGTTCAGAACACTCTCTACAATAAAAACCTACATATAAGGTGCTGGAGTGACTCTAAAGTCGTTTTAGCGTGGTTGCAGGGCGATATAAATCGATGGGAGAAATATGTGGCTAACAGAGTCAAACAAATAAATAGCATTATCTCGCCAAACTGCTGGAACTATGTGAAGTCAGAAGAAAATCCTGCTGACTGTGCAACTCGAGGGCGCACCTTCTCAACTTTTAGATTTTAACCTATGGTGGAATGGACCAGATTGGTTAAAAACTAACATGCCAAAAACTCATCAAGACAATTGCCTGACCTACACAACAAACATTGAGTTGCAAGAAAAAAATTGCTGCGCAGTCACATTCAAAAGTTGTGAAATACTTGACAAATTACTGAATAAAAACAGTAATTATAAACGTGTAATACGAGTGCTTGGATGGATTCTACGATTGAGCAATATTCGTAAGCTAAAACGCACACTAAACTCCGTCAATAACTTAGCCGACTGCGGTAACAAAAAAGAGGTTATGTGTTTGCCACCTCAAGAAATTATGGGAGCAACAGAATTGGTCATCAAAAACGTCCAAAATGAAAACTATGGCGACGAAATTGAACGTTTGAAGAAAAAACGACCAATATCAACAAAAAGCAGCTTGCTGAAGGTAACTCCATTTCTCGACGACAGTGGAATACTGCGCGTGAAGGGGCGACTAGGCTACTCAACTTTATCTCCCGAAGCTAAACATCCAATCATACTTCCGCCTACAGGAAGATTAACGGAACTTATTATTCAAGAAGCTCATCGCAACACTCTCCACGAAGGCGCCCGGCTTACTTTGGCCCATTTACGTCAAAAATTTGGGTCATTGGAGGCAGCAGAACAGTCAAGAAGGAGCTTCGACAATGCGTCCGATGTCATCGTTTTAAACCAAGCCGAAACGTCCAACTGATGGCAGATTTGCCAAAGGAGCGTGTAACTCCATCGAGACCGTTCACAAACACGGGCGTCGACTATACCGGACATATTGATGTGAAAATCAACAAAGGAAAAGGAGTCAAAACTTGCAAGGCTTACATAGCAATTTTCATATGCATGGTGACCAAAGCTGTGCATTTGGAATTGGTGTCGGACATGACCACGCAAACATTCCTTGCTGCATTCAAAAGAATGTGTGCCCGCAGGGGTACACCCCGACACGTATTCTCCGACAACGGAACAAATTTTGTGGGCGCAGCAAAACTACTTCAACAGGAATTTGAAAAACACAGTATGTTCAAAACCTCAGAATTCTTTGACGAGATGAGCCACTTACAAATTGAGTGGCATTTCAATGCCCCTCTTTGGCCAACAGCTGGAGGTCTGTGGGGGGCTGCCGTTAAAGCCATGAAATATCACTTACATCGAATACTGGGGGAACAGAAGCTTACTTTCGAACAATTCACTACATTACTAAATCAAATTGAAGCCTGTCTTAACTCTCGTCCGCTGTGCCCATTAACAGAAGATGTCGAAGACCTGGAATACCTAACTCCCGGTCACTTCCTCATTGGCGGCCCCCTACTGTCACTACCGCAAGAAGACCAAGATTTTGCTGAGCACGATCTAAGAAACAGATGGAGGCTAGTTGAACAAATGAACGTGCACATCTGGAAGCGCTGGTCAAACGAATACCTACACCAACTTCAAATCCGAAGCAAATGGCAGCAACCAAAAGAAAACCTGAAACAAGGAAGCCTAGTGTTAGTAAAAGATGAACACTTACCTCCTGGTCGTTGGGCCATAGGAAGAGTCCAAGAACTTCATCCAGGCGCTGATGGTCAAGTACGGGTTGTTACAATGAAAACCAGGAAAGGGTCACTTAAACGGCCAATAACGAAGCTTTCACCTCTACCGCTGAAACTCGAAGAACTGAGAGGAGACGAAGAGGATGATAAAAAAACACCTACTCCGGAAACTAAAAAACGGGGAGGGGCAACAAAACACAAAAACAATTGGCTGTCACTTGTTCTTTTATCCATATTAGCAATTACGGGATTTGCTCAGTCAGCGCCAACTACTAGCAACTTGAAGGTTACAGCTATACCGAGCAATCATCCGATATACTTCGATGAAGCAGGGAAAATACAACTAATACATGACGAATGGACTCTATTGGTTTACTACAACTTAACGTGATACTGGCAAGCAACTGATCGGATTAATGATTATGTCAACCAAATGGATAAACTATGTCAAAGGATATCACATGAGTATATGCCTTGTGAAACAATTGTCAGCCACCTACGTCATGAACTGAGCCACCTAGCCGACTACAACTCGATGCTGCTCACTCAACACTCGAGACCAAAACGAGGATAATTTGATGGAGTTGGGAAGTTAGCAAAAACTCTTTTCGGAGTGCTCGACGCAGACTTTGACGAAAGAGACATACAAAATCTACAATCTAATGATGACTACCTACTACAACTTATGAAAAACCAAACATTAATTGTAGAGGCTGAAAACAATATAATAAAAAGAAACACTGACTTCATGGAAAAACAATTCAAGACCTTGAGCGTCTATATGAGCCAAACTTGCAGCGAAATCACAAAAATAGAGAACAAGGCACACATGCTATTCACGATGAATGACATAAATTCTGCTGCCGTGACGTCAACTTTGATTTTAAGTGACTTGAATCGAATACTGGAAATGTTGATAAATTCCCTCGCCAATATTTACAAAGGACATTTAGATATCTTTCTATCTAAATGTCCTTTGTAAATATTGGCGATCTATTCCCAGCCAACCAACTGATCGAGAAGCTAAACATCATATCCGGAAGGTTACCACAGGGATTGTCATTACCTGTAAAGGACATTCAAACGGATTTGCAAAACATCTATGACCTCATTCATGTGAAGGCTCGAATAACAAACAACTATATGTTATTTGAAATACACATCCCGTTACTGAGCGATGAAGGCTACAAGATATATCGAGTCATTCCGATACCGTTCCTTAGACATGGAAATCTAAAACTCATACAACTAACTTCAAGTTTTATCGCAATCAACTTCAGAAAAAACTCTTATATTGAAATGGAAGATCAAGACATGCGCCAATGTACTTTTTTTTTTTTTTTTTATTATTGATAGGCTCGCGTTTGACCACTATCTCACCTGATGGTAAGTGATGATGTGGCCGACGATGGAGCACGCTTGCCTAGAAGTAACCTATTCACTCTCGACTTAAAGACCCCTAGGTTGTAGCTATCAGGAAACACAGACTCCGGCAGGGAATTCCACTCTTTAGCTGTACGCATAATGAATGTGTTTCCAAAACGCTTTGTACGAATGGGTGGGATATCCACCATGTACCGATGGCTGTTCTCGGGTGCACATCCCTAAATAACAGTATTTGGCACGTCAGTACCGCGCGCATCTCGTCTCCTCAGTGTGTGTCGCGGCCCATCAGCACTTGCACTTCTCTAACGTTAGTGTACCGCCAATAAAGCAAGTGAGTATATAATTACCGTAACCTTGGTTAAAAACTTTTCTAATTACCGTTGTACTTATGTTAATACTTAATTTTTTAAGTTAAACCTAAGTTAATCATGTAAATAGAGACAGTACTTTGGCCTCCGTATGTTGTACTAAGCTATTTTTTGCATATTGTGTTGTTTTTCGAAATTTTTAAGAAAATCTATCGTTTTCTAATTACCGTATACTAATTACCATATGTTTATAATTACCGTTGTATGAAAAATTAATTCTTGTTTACTAACTGTAGCCACAAAATAGGTACTACTATACTAGTCAATCTACATACAAAGCGCGCTCGAGCAACGCACACATAGACACCGCTCACGGACACGATATCTCGGAGCGCCTCGACCCGCTCGTCGAACAGTTCTGGCTTAAACGCTCATTAGTGTGCGTCCACCGATCGTAAGTTTAAAAAGTGAAGTACATATATACATGAGATATTAATTTATAGGATGGGAAAACCCAAAAAAAGAGGAAGTTAAAGAAAAGAGAAGACTCGCCGCACGACAACGCCGAGAACGAATTAAAAATGGCCCTGTTTTGTATCAGCAATCAAAAGAAAAAGGGAAAGAAAGGTATAATAAAAGAAAAAGAGATAAATAATACTTCCTATCTGCGAAATGTCACCAAAAAACCGGAAGAAAACTCAAAAAAGAAATAGGGAAAATTTCAGAGCTTACTATAAAAGACAAAAAGAAAAAAATGAGGAAGAAGCGATCTTAGATACAGACATGCTTGATAAAAATATAACAGATCCTCTTGAAACTCTGTCAACGTCACTACATCTTAATGATTTATCATACTCGCTGCGCTCAAAAAATTATACTAAAAAAGTATCTTTACAAAGTAGTTCTGAAAACCCCAAATCAAAAAAAGAAGATAATAATCAGCAAGACAAGATTTGTCTACAGTCGACTTCTTTTTACTTCTACTACAATATTAATGTGTGTTATTTTCATTTTATTATATCATATTTTACACAGACTTGATGATATTTTCTAATTACCGTTGCATTAGATATTAAATTTTTCTAATTACCATACTCATATTTTTTTTAAGTCTCATTAACTAGAAAACTACTATTAATTATTACATGCCTCATTAATGATTGAATTCGTATCTTTGATTTGTTTCATATTTTAATGGGTTTAAGTCAAATCAGTGAAAAATAAAAAAGGTTACGGTAATTAGGCAAAGAACGCCGAATTGGAGAATGACCGTTAACATGGAACCAGACATAGAAGTACCAACGATAAATTCCACAATAAATCACATCTTTGACCTCGGCTGGAAAAATGCAAAACTGAATGTAAAGGTTATCTGCTGGGATGTTAAATGATAGAAAGGAATGTTTACTAAAAAGTGTATTGTTAAAATGCTACAAATAATTATGTTGGTTGATGAAGCGAGGGAGCACGCGCGACGGCACTTAAGGCGATCTAAACACGTACTGATTTGCTTAAATTAATAATTTCCATCGTTTGGCGTAGACGCGCAAAGCGATGATTTGGCTAAAATGCATTAAAATGTTATGATGTGCGGTTCGCCGTACATGCTCCCGGGCGAGAATGTTACAAAAAACTTATGGTGCTAATATTAATAAAAATTTAAACAATATCATCCCCAATGTAAAAGTTACGTTTTTGTGGTCTAGGGGATGTAGCTTGGTCAAGTGCCATGTTTACATTGGCAGTACTAGCTATCTCTTTCACTTCACTGGGCTGACGGTCAGCCACTATGCTCTGCTTTCGCGGAAGTTTCACTTGATTCACTTCACTAGAACTTAAATTGTGGTTTCGTGAAAATGTCACTGTTGGTTCCGACTGCATGAGGACCCTGGTAGACGCCTTCCTCCTGCACCACAGGAACACCGCTGCTGCCACGATGGCCGTGAACAACAATCCGTAGGAAATGACATACAGATGAATGTCATTTGTTGACAGTGCTTGGTGATTTCGATCGATCTCGTTTGCAGTGTTAGCCGTAGCCGTTTTCAGCTGTTTGATCTGTTTGTCGAGGTTTCCTAAAGTTTGGTTTAGCGGATCTGCAGACTTTGTGTAGTCTGATAATGAAATGTTTACTAAATGATGGAATTCTGTTATCTGTGGAGTTTCGATTTCAGGGCCAGTTTTTATGCTGTTTCCTGAATGGGAACGAGAGTACAGAGCAAAGTCTTTGCCTTTGATGATGCACTTAGGCTTCAAACTAATTATCCCAGCTCCACTGATTTGCTTGTAGGTAACCTGATCTTGACAGATGATCCTAATCAGATAAGTATTGCAGCAAAAATATAAATACTTAGATGGGTCGTTCAGCTCAATCCACATTTCGCTGCACGGAGATTTGCTTACTGCGCATTGATTAGTGTTGTGGTTAATCTTGCAGAATTTCTCATCAATGGGAAGATAATTGACTGGCTTGTCGATTGAGCACAAGTATGAATTTTCATTATGTTGACATAGCTGAAGTTCCGTGAACGATATTGTTACATACGCATCCTTTTTCAAGTTTATTGCTACTTACTCTGTTGTAGGGAGTACGTTAAGCATGTTAGTCCCAATTTGATGAGGAACGGAGAGGATCTTATAAATCTTATAGCTATCTCTGCTAGACAATGGAAATGTTATTTCGAATATGACATAGTCTAACATTACTCTTGCTTTTACTCTCAGCATGCTATAGACTGATCTAAGGTCTGACTGTATGTTGTCTACTGGTAAGGTCACGTCTTTGGTCAGCTGTCCAGATATGAACTGTAATTAATTCCTTAATTGGTCAGGGGTTAATAAATGAGTATTGAATTTGCCACGATAAACGTCTGTTATGGTATCTAGTAGTGTATCTTGGATCGCTTTCAGGTTGTGAAGTAAATTAACTGCTGTTAGCGCTGATAAAGTGAAATCCTAACTATCACTTAACTTGTCCATGTTTTCTTTAATTATGTTAGTTGCTCGATCTAGCTCGTTCAAATGCTTGTTGATTGATTTATGTTGCAGTTGCATGTGTTGTTCTGTCCGTTTTAATACATTGTATTCAGCCTCAACGATGGATGTTTGGTTTTTAAGTAAGTTTGTGAGATGATGCTCATTTTGTTTTATGAGTTGAATGTCTCTTTTATATTGTTCTGCGAAGTTCTCATCTAATACGCCAAACAGTGCGTTTGCAATGTTCCCTATTCCATTGATAAGGCCGCGACGCCGTCTGGCGTTTGCGTCAAAATGCTGATTCAATAGGAGTCGGTTGTAGTGTTGTAATTCTGAGTACTCGTGATGTAATTGGAGTGTTGTAGCATGCCGCAACGGCTTGTGTTAGTTAATGAGCTGCATGTTTTATCTAAATAGTTTAGGAACTTTGTTGCTGTTGTCATGCCGTCCCAATACGGAGACATATTGTAGTAGACAACGAGGGTCCATTTATCTCGTATAAGTTGCATGTTATGTATAGAGTCAAAATATAACGAGATGTTGTTGGGTAATGGTGAGATGATTTCTGTTGTTTGTGTTGTTGTGATCAATGACATAAAAAAATATCAAAGAGATCGCCATTGATGTGAACCATGATTTGGGTTTGGTGACTTTGATTTTGGTCTTGGTTTCTCCAGAAGCGTCGTTATGACTGTCCTGTTTGTTTTTCGTCTCTTCCTGTTCACTAGATGAGATCGGTAGCGTCGATAATTTGACGATAGGTCGTTTGATGACACCATTTTTTGTTTTAAGAGATACTATTCGAACGAGACCGTCCTGTCCAGGGTGGAGTCCTATTACTCTTCCCATCATCCATTTCCCTGGCGGGAGATTATCGTCCTGTATAGTTACCAATTGTCTTATTTCTATATTTTCTTGAGTGTTAGTCCATTTAGGACGAATCGACTGTTGTGCTAAATATTCCGTTTTCCACCTTTTCCAGATGTCATGGGCTATTTTGGCTGATAGAATCCACCTGGTGCGTGCATCATGTTCTGTTTGAATGATTGATGTTCCTGGCCTTCCAGTTAGGAAATGAGCTGGAGTCAGTACTTCCAAATCATCTATGTTTTCCGATAACGCACACAACGGCCTAGAGTTCAAACATGACTCCAGTCTTACTAAGACGGTTGTGTATTCCTCAAAAGTTAGCTTCTGCTCCCCAACCACTCTTTTAAGGTGATGTTTTAGGCTTCTAACGGCTCTTTCCCATAATCCACCGGCGGTGGGCCACGATGGTGCATTGAAATGCCACTGTATTTGTAAGTCGGTTATTTCTGCTAATAAGTTGTTGTCAAACATGCTTTGTAGATCGTGAAATTGTTCTTGTAGAGCTCTGTTCGCCCCAACAAAATTGGTTCCATTGTCACTGTATATGTGACAAGGTGCCCCTCTTCTGGCCGCCATTCGTTGTAGTGCAGCTAAGAACGCAGAGCTTGTTAAGTCAGACACTAGTTCCAGATGAATTGCTCTGGTGACCATACAAACGAATAATGCTATGTAGCCCTTTGTTGTCTTTATTCCCCGTCCTTTGTTGCTTTTTATCTCAACATAGCCGGTGTAATCTACACCTGTGTGATAGAAAGGATGAGCGGGTTTGCTTCGAGATTCTGGTAGATCTCCCATCAACTGATACTGCATTCTTGGTGAATGTTTTCTGCAAATAACGCAATTTCTAACTTCTTTCTTGACCGTTCTGTTACCTCCGATTATCCAATACTTCTGTCTGATATTTGCTAGAGTTAGGCGTGGTCCACCATGGTAAGTTAAAAGATGAGCTTGATTGATAACAAGTGTTGCTAAGCGACTGTTGGTTGGCAATATTGCTGGATGTTTCATCTCCATCCCAATGTCGGCTTTTCTAAGGCGACCGCCTACCCGAAGGATACCCTCTCGATCGATAAATGGATCTAATTTCAATAGATTACTCTTGTTGCTTAATTTACTGTGTTTCTTCAAGTGTTCTATATCTTCTAAAAATACTGTTCTTTGTACATGTTTAACAATCAATAACTTGGCGTTTCGCATTTCAAGTAACGTGAGATACGATGGTAATGAACTGTGTTTACTTGACGTAGCGTTATTATGAAATTGCATTGATTTTGTAGCGCGTAATAACCATGCAAGTACTTTGACAATTTTTGTAAAACAGCTGTATTTATCTAAAAGTTTCATAATGATGCTCTCTGTATCTGTATTTTGCTGCTGAGTTATCAACACATTTATTTGTTGACTTTGAGTATATTTCGTTTTAAGCTGTTGGTCTGTTGTAAAGACGGTTGGTTTTGATAATTTCGCCTCGAATGTTTTCAAGGTTCCAGGACCTTCCCACCACAGACTATAATGTTTTAACTTTATAATAGGGGTCCCAGAAAGCAAATACGAAAAGCTGTGTCAACCAGAGAGCTGGGCAGTTAACATAGAATTCGCAGAATGGGTGTGGTTTCGCAGAGCAAGCAAGCCCAGATATCCTATATAGCACAGTAGAAATACTTTATCAAAACGTGCGAGGGCTGCGAACTAAGTTGGAGGAATGTTACACCAATATTTCAACCGGAAATGCAGACTTATTTGCCATAACGGAAACGGACTGCAATGACTCCATCTATGACGCCGAAATCATTCCGCCAGGTTACACAATTCTACGGTGTGACAGAGCGGACGGGCGGAAACAAGGTGGCGCGTGTCTCGTGGCCACACCGCGTTTTGAGTTGCGGCGTGCGTCGCTACCCGATGGCTTGAACGTTGACAATCATGTGTTTGAACTAGTTTGTGCTACTGTGTACCTACGTAACAGATTTATGTTTTTAATTTGTGTTGTTTATATACCGCCTAATAGCAGTGATAATGAGTACATGTTATTATTTCACATTATTGAACAGTGCTGTAGTAAGTACGATGATGTTATAGTGATAGGGGATTTTAACTTGTATTCATGTTCTTTAGCCGTAAGTAGTTATTACGAATACTTTCTTACATTTTGTGGATTCACTCAGAGTAACAAGGTGGAAAATCGTAATGGACGGTATTTGGATTTAGTGTTGAGTACATTGGCTGGGGGTGGGTCTGTGAGTGTGCGCGCGTCGGAGGCGCCACTCGTCCCGGTAGACGCGTACCACCCGCCGCTCGAGATCTCGGTCGGTACACGCTTGCGTCAGCATCGGAACCCTGGTTCAGAGGGTTCGGCTGCAGCCCGCTCGGCGGGTTCGGCTGCACCTCGCTCGGCGGGCTCGGCTGCACCCTGCTCGGTGGGCTCGGCTGTAGCCCGCTCAGCGGGCTCGGCTGCACCTCGCTCAGCGGGCTCGGCTGCACCCCGCTCAGTGGGCTCGGCTGCACCCCGCTCGGCGGGCTCGGCTGCACCCAGCTCGGTGGGCTCGGCTGTAGCCCGCTCGGCGGGCTCGCCTGCACTCCGCTCAGCGGGCTCGGCTGCACCCCGCTCAGCGGGCTCAGCGGGCTCGGCTGCTCCCGACGTAAATAGTTTTGAATTTAGAGGTTGGAACTTCAACAAAGCCGATTTTGTGAAGTTATATTCTTTAATGGCAGCCGTTGATTGGACCCCTTTATATGACATGGACTTAGAAGCAGGATTGGATTATTTTTATAGTATTATTAATTCTATTATAGATGACTGTGTTCCGAAAAAAAAGCGAAGTAGTGTAAAGTCAAGATACATTTATCCTGATTCGTACACTAGTGAAATAATTCGCGACATAAAATTAAAGGCTTTGCTACATAAAAAGTACAAGGCCAGTGGGTCGAGAGTCGACTACGAAGCGTTCGCTTGCTGTAGGAAGCGCGTTAAAGAGATGATTATAGTCGCACAGGAACAATACCTTAACCGCGTCCAAAATCAAATGCTGAGTGACCCTAAATCGTTTTGGAATTATACTAAATCCAAGAGGGGTAGGAGAAGTCCGCAGGAAATTTTGAAAGATGGGGAGGTATTGTCTGGTCAACAGTGTGTTGAAGAGTTTGCGCAGTATTTTTACTCGGTTTATAGGGCAGAGCCACCTGTGCTGGATGTGGACGCGGCCATATCGAGAGCTGGTAGTGGAAACGGAGCAGCGCGAGTGCACTTGGGCCAGTTAAAGCTAGTGGACGTATGTCAAGCACTTCAAGACCTAAAGCCAAAGCGGTCCGCAGGCCCGGACGGCATTCCACCCTACATTTTTAAGGATTGTCGGTCGGTGCTAGCGCAGCCGCTGCTTCATATTTATAACCAGTGTCTACAAGCTGCCAGGTTCCCGGAGAGATGGAAAGTTACTCGCGTAGTTCCGGTTCCGAAGGGGAAATCAGCTGAATCTGTAGATGGGTTTAGGCCGGTTGCAGTGTTATCAACAGCGGCTAAAGTACTGGAAACGGCTATTTACACGAGCATATATAAACAGGTAAGCGCACAGCTCTCAGACGCTCAGCATGGCTTTCGACCGGGAAGAAGTACCACCAGTAATCTTCTCTGTCACATGACTCATTTGGTGCCGACAGTGGATAGTGGGGGGCAAACGGATGCTGCTTACTTTGATTTCCGAAAAGCATTTGACTTAGTCGATAATGACGTGTTGCTTACAAAGTTAGCTGGTGTTGGTTTCACCCCACATTCGCTCCAGTTTTTTGCCAGTTATTTGAGAGATAGGCGGCAATATGTGGAATATGCGGGACACGTGTCAGATCCATATTTCACGAGGTCAGGAGTGAGTCAGGGCAGTAACCTTGGACCTTTAGGGTTCCTTTTAGTAGTAAACGACCTACCAGAAGTAGTCCAGGACGCTAACTGCCTGTTGTTTGCCAATGACCTCAAATTATCTCTCGCAATAAGGAGCAAGGAGGATTGTGAGAGGCTACAGGGGGACATTGACAGGGTCGTGAGCTGAAGTGTGTGACAATCACTTTTTCTCGTGCACACAATCCCATCTTATGCAGCTATCATATTGACGGGGTGCCTATGGTACGGGTCACAGAAGTCCAGGACTTGGGGGTAAGTTTTAACACCAGCTTGACTTTTCGTGATCACGTCACGCGATGCTGTAAAAGAGCCTTTAGGAACCTGGGCTTCATGCTTCGTACAGTACGAGGGTTCACGAATCTGAAAGCTGTTGTAGCATTGTATAACGCACTGGTGAGGAGTCAGCTAGAGTGTAACGCAGTCATCTGGTCTCCGCATGAAGCTAAATATAGTCTCATGCTGGAGAAGGTACAAAATAAATTTATAAGATATTTGTATATGAGATATTACGGTGTTTATCCAATGTATCCGTTGATGTATCCTACTCTATTTATCTTGGATATGGTAGGATACAACGAATTAAGGGTTAGGAGGGATCTAGCACTTACCTCATATATATTTAAAATATTGAGAGGAAAGGTGCACAATCCAATTGTTTTGGGACAGTTGAGCCTGTGTGTTCCGGACAGGTACGTGTGGCGACGACGGCGACCGCGCCTGCTGGTGGAGCCGCGAGGCCGGACCAACCTTGTAAGGGAGGCGCCGCTATCGCGCGCGCTTCACACGCTCAACCTGATAGCTAATGAGACGGACTTATTTTGTTGTACTCTGGGTGAATTCACAAGGAATGCATTATTTATAATTAGCTATAGATGTTAGTATAATTAAGTTAGGATAAGCGCATTTATCGCATTGGGGATAAAAAAAAAACCTGTAAAGATAGATGTAAGATGAAGAAATAAATAAATAAATAAATAAATAAATAAAACTGAGATGGCAAGAGTCCTCTGCTTGCCGCGTCCGCTGGATTCTCTTCTGACTTAATGTATCGCCAGCACTCTGGTTTTATTACTTCAGTAATGCTTCTTGTTCTGTTTGCTACAAATGGTTTCCAACGTCCGGGATCGCCTTGCAACCAGCCCAAGACGACCATCGAGTCTGTCCATCCAAATATCTGCATTTTTTGGTCTTCCAGACAGGTGATGACTTTGTTCATCAATCTTCCTAGTAAATGTGCTCCTGACAATTCCAACTTCGGGATAGATACACTTTTCGAAACCGGAACTAGTCGAGATTTTGCCACAACTAGTATTATGGAAGATTTGTTATGTTTTTTGATACGCGCATAAATCACTGCCGCATACGCTTTTGTCGACGCATCGCAGTAGCCGTGTAGTTCGATGACGTCATTAGGTTGATACCCGATCCATCGAGGTATTTTATATTCATTGATGTTTAGTATGTCTGTTTGTAACATATTCCACTCGTTTTTAATGTTTTCTGGGACTTCTTCATCCCAGTCCAGGTTGTTTATCCATAGTTTCTGGAATAGAATTTTCAATTTTGTTGTCACCGGTGATATCCACCCTAAGGGGTCGAATAGCTTGGAGATTTCACCCAACAGCATACGCTTCGTGTATGTTTTGATGATTATTTGTAATGTTGTGTTATGTTTTGCTAAATTGTGTTTGAAAGTAAATTGATCATCTGTAGCATTCCATCGTAATCCTAATGTTTTTGATGTGTTTTCTGTTTTGAAATTAAATATAGTTTCTCCTTCGCTCTGATTGTTACTAATGTTCGTCAAGAGTTCCGGATTATTTGCTGACCATTTTCGTAATTGAAAACCTCCTGACTTCAGTAATTTGTTGAGATCTGTTATAAGTTGTTTACCATCCTGTATTGAATGACACCCATGGATCAAGTCATCCACGTAAAATGATTCTGTTAAGACCTTGGAAGCTTCCGGATGTTTCTGCTCCTTATCCTTTGCTAATTGTCGCAAGGTCATCATTGCTAAAAAAGGTGCTGACTTTGTACCATATGTTACTGTTGCTAGTTGATATGGTTTAATTGTTTTTTGTGGCGAATCTCTCCACACTATCTGCTGATATCGACGATCTGCTTCATTCACCATTATTTGTCGGTACATTTTTTCGATATCGGCGGTAAATGCGTACCGATATTGACGCCATTTGATGATTAGTTTTTGAAGGTCCTGTTGCAGTTTAGGACCCTTAAACATTAGGTCATTGACACTGTACCCGCTAGACGTCCTGGCAGACGCGTTGAATACGACGCGCAGTTTTGTTGTTGTTGACTCAGCGCGTAGTACGGCGTGGTGTGGCAGGTAACACGATATCGTTTGACTGTTGTTGTTACTAGGCAGCATGTGACCTAAAGTTTGGTATTCTTGTATGAACGATTTATATTGCTCTGCTAAGTTTGGTTGTTTCTGAAATTTCCGCTCCAGATTTTGAAACTGGGCTACGGCCATTTCTTTGGAGGACCCTAACTTTCCCTCGGTGTCTGGTTTCAAAGGTAGTCTGACTTCGTAACGGCCATCTGCAAGTCGTTTCGTTGTTGCCAAATAATAGTCAATACATTGTTGATCCTCTGACGACACTTGCGATTCCTCACTGATGTCTTCGATCTCCCAAAATCTTTGAATGTCTTGGGTATTACTTAGTAAGACATTGCATTGGTATGACGTCGTTTCTCCATCACCTCCGTATATAATCCATCCCAGTTGAGTTTGTTGTATTACCGGTTGGGAAGGGTTTTCTCCTCTGATCAATCCTGATAGTAATATGATGCCATGGACGTTGGCATTAAGTAGTAAATCCACTGGCCTACTTGAGTTGAACTCGGGATCTGCTAGCTTTATGTTTTCTAAATGACACCAACTAGGTTGGTCAAATGTTTTGATAGGTAAGTTCCCCAGTAAGTTATCCATGATTACACGTCTGTACTAAATGAAAAGTTGTTATGGGTTGATGAGCAGTGGATAGTCAGTTTGCCTTTACATTTGTTATGCTGTTCTCCTATACCCATTACTATCCCTTTGCATCGCGATTTTTGTAATCCTAACCTTTTCACGGCCTCCTCTTTGATAAGGGACACTTGTGAACCCGGATCTATCAAGGCTCTCAAGATTTGATGAGACCCATCGATGGCTTCAACTTTGATGAGTGTGGTGGCTAGCATTACCTCATTAATCAGGTTATTCCCAATAGCATGTGATGAAATAGACATTATTGGGTTTTCGTTATTTTGTTGACAGTTAGCAACAGCCGCACTATTCATAGATTGCGATTTCGATTTTGTGCAGGCATCATGCATTATTGAATTGTGCATTTCATAGCAATTGCGACACCGTTTGGTAGAAATGCATTGTTGACCATTATGATCGAATAAGCAATTAATGCATATTTTCAATTTCGCAACTGTTTTTAGTTTGTTTTCATTGCTCAATTCGAGAAACTTTTTGCATTTATATAGGCCGTGTTGATGACCGCAAAGTGGACACTTATACGTAGTCGACACGTGTAATGCTTTGGAAAATGATTTGTTGTTGTTACCATGCTGATTGGTATGGACACTATGATGATTTCTTCCACTTGAAGTTCTTGCATCTGAATTTGCCTTTTGTGGAAAACTTTCATGTTTCCTACGTGAAGATTCTAAACTTGTAAACTTACTCTCTAAGAAATTGAGAAACTTTTGTAGAACTGGTAGCTCTCGTGCGTTTTTCAAGGAATCTACGTAGTCTCCATAGGTTTCTTGATCCAATTTTTGTGACAATAAGTTCACCAGGAGTGGATCCCATGTGTTAATTTCGACACCTAGATTTTTTATGCCGTGTATGCTTTCTAGAGTCACGTCGTGCAATTTCTTGATTTGACTCAAAGATTGCTGTTGCATGCTAGGTAAGCCGAGTAAAGTGTTGACAATAGAGTTAAAAATAAGCTTTTTGTTGTTGTAGCGATGGTTCAATAGCTCCCAGCAAGTGTTATAGTTTTCACTGCTTATTGGAAGATGCTGTATAATTTTTTCTGCTTCACCTCGCAACTTTCCTTTCAAAAATTGCATCTTTTGTGCGCTCGATAATGATCGATTGTTGTGTATGGTCTCATTAAACAAATCTTTAAATGAGTACCATTGGTGATATTTGCCTGTAAAAACCGGAATATCCATTTGAGGTGTGCTATGTTCTCTGTGAGACACGGACCAAAGTTTCTTGTTGAGTGACCGTTTGAGATTGATGAATGTTCTCTCGTTGTCATTGTAAACGATGTCATACTCTTCATCTGCGCCGCACATTTCACCGTCAATATCCCAGTACAGCTCATCCACCTGTTTTCATTTTGCTTGCAATGTTTTCAGGGCATCTTCTAACTCCCATTTTTCATTGAGGTCTTCCAGGTCGATGTTGCTCACGATTTTCTTGAAGGCTTTGATATTCGCCGACAGTCTGCGAACCATGTCATCGAGTTTGCTAGTCGAACCCTTTGACATCACTACCTGGCTGGTACTCGGACCCCCTTCCACCAGTTGTTGTTGACGATCTTCGTGCTCGGGTTGAGAACGCTTGTTTGGTGCTGGAATTCTCGCTGCTGGCCCCAAATTCTGCTCGGCAATTAACGTTTTAATGCTCGTGTATAGGTGACTTGTTTGCTCGTGCTCAGAATTTAGGAAATATTGATGGTCTTTGACCCCAATTGCACAGATACGTAAATGATTGTTCTGGTAATCTGACCAGTAACTCTCTAGTAAATCCGAACGACGTCTGAAACTATTTCATCAGTTTTTCTTTCGGCTCCATCCTTTTTTATGTTAATTTTCATTTTTTTCATTGCTTCCCTAATCTCCAGTTGTGAGTCGTAAAGACCTTCCATTTTGCTGGTGAAAATAGTTTATGCTGTGTTAATTATAAAAGGAAAGATCTTACTTGAGTTCTTCGCTGCTTACGGCTGTTTGATAGGTGTTGAAGGGAACAGTTCTGCTGTTGACCTTGTTCCCTTGTTGCTGGCGACGTCCTGCTGCTGACGTCCTGCTAATATTTGCTTGTTGTTTCGATGCGGACTGCTGTTCCACACTGTTGCTAGTTCACCGAACGAGTGTCCTCACTAATATGTGGTTTGCTTTAACACTAGTCAACCTCTTCCGCACGGAGGACTATCAAAAACTCGCGAGGTCCCGCCCGATGGCTCGAAGGACTTTTTTAGTTGACCGATAGCTGCCGTAGCGCTATAACCGCGGATTAGCATCCAACTTAACTTTGTGTAACTTTTGACAATATACGTAATTATTGTGAAGTCTGTGGTTTTTGTCAACTCACATCCAACTGTAAGTAACTAACTACCTCTGAGCCATACAGGGTATAAGTCCGATTTTGTCGAAAATGAGTTAAGTATACTAAAATGATCAGAAAAAAATGCTCTATCGTTTGGTGAAAAGAGATCTAAGCTAGCCCTAAAAATAAGGCAGTTACTTTGTGCAAAAGGATTCAACTGACACCAAAAATACTACACAAGTTGGTTTCAAGTCCATTTATATTGTTTTAAACGAAAATTAAAAACTTTCTTTTGTGTTTTTTAATCTAAATTAACATAAATCAATCATATTTCAATTTGGTTGGTGTTTATCGATACAACAACACTTAGTCCATAAAAATGGTTTAAGTTAGAAAGGATATTATTAGACTTATATCCGTTTTCACCGAATTAAAGAGAAAAAATATTTCTTTCCATTAGGTAATTAGTTATTAAAAATAATTTCAAATGCGTATCCCTTTTCACGTGCATGGATTAATAATGGGAGAACGGGTCTAACTTATTTTATACCCTTATGAAATTCATTTTGTGATTGGTATAAGTCACTATCTTAAAAACTATTAACTTTACATAAAAAATAACTCAATAATAATAAAGAGCATAAATTGTTTACCTATAAAAAATATCACATGTATTTCATTTGGTAGCGGTTTGAATGACACACGAGGTCAAACACGAATTTGAAGCACGCAGAGTGTTTTTTACGTCTCCTGTAAAGTTGCATTTTTGGGCTTAGATCCTTTTTCACTAGGGCCACAGATATATTAAACGATTTCCACTGATAAAATAGTCTATTTCTTTCACACATGATTATACAATACCGCGACCTAGCAGGGACTGGGGGGCCGTGCGAGTCGTGTCTTAGTTCTCATATTGCATGTTGCTGACCTAAGCACCGGCCCCACACTGCCGGTGTCAAGTTATTCACTCTATTAGATACCTTACCTATTCAGTAATATGAGGAATAAAAAAAACTTGCGCGTTTTTTGCGCCAAAGGTGATTTCGAGGCAATATGTCAATCGAGGGAAAATAAAAAAATACCCGAAAATAACCGTTCTTCTTTTTAATTACGAAATATTATATTTAATCATTACATTCGAAAACTGGTTGAGCGGCAAACTTTGGCATTGGACAGATTTGTTGCTGAAATAGCGGTCTTTAAAACACAGAACTCCTCTACACAAACCATAAACCAGGAGATACGGGATTCAGTGAATTTCATGAACAGCAAGTTTGAGGAGTTGAGTTTGCAGATGAACAATTTAAAGAAGGAAAGCCATGCCCACAAAAATTGCATAACCAATCTCGAGAGCAAAATCGTTGACTTGCAGTCGGAGTCTCGTTCATCAGGTAACGACATGAATGGCAAATTATCCGAGTTGGAACTAAAAATTGAGTCGCTGGAACAGCAAGCTCGACTCAACAACATTGAGATTTGCAACCTGCCTGAGAGACGTGATGAAGACCTTCTTGGGCTTGTGGAAAAGATCAGTGCTGCCATCAAATGTTCAGTACCCCGTCAAGATGTTCTAGCTGTTCATCGTGTTCCTCATGCACGTTCGCAGGAAAGCAGCAAACCTAAGAACTTAATCGTGAAATTGGCCTCGCGTACCCTTTGCGATAATGTGTTAAGTACATATCGTTTATCCAAAAATGTTACGTCGGACCTAATTGGTATGTCAGGTACACCACATAAAATATATATTAATGAGCATCTCACTCTCTATAACAAAAACTTATTTCGTGCATGTCGTGAGATGGCTAGGAAGCATAATATTAAGTATGTTTGGATTAGAAATGCTACTATACTTGTTAAAGCCACCGATACCTCCAAAATATTTGCTGTACGTTGTCATAAAGATGTCAGCAATATTGCGCAAAGTAACCATCAGTGTGAATAGCCTTATTTTTTGTCATGTTTACCTATGTTTTGACAAAAAAAAATATTGCTCAGTTTAAATGTACTAAATTATGTTCGTTCCTTTTGTACTGTAATGTTTCTCGCCCTTGTAGCTATTACAATGTTGCCATTATATACGTTAGCGATAGTACTTTATATTATATTATTATGCCATACTTATCGTTAATTTGTCTACAAAACTCGTTATTTAAAACTCGCTTATTATCTGTCGTTGTAAATCATAGCCATGTATGATGTATGTAACTCAATTTTATACCGCTACCTTCTGCGATCTAAATCCAAGTTTATAAATATACCTGTAATAAAAAAATATGTGCTATTTATTCCTTTTTATTACCTAACTAGACACAATGTTTAGCAACAATTACTTATCTGTTTATTATCAAAACTGTAGAGGGATCCGTACTAAATTGCATACACTTTATACCAACATTCTTTCCATGTCGTTTGACGTGATTATACTATCTGAGACATGGCTAACACCTAATAAAATGGACAAGGAATTCATTGATGACCGCTACTTAGTTTTTCGAGATGATCGCGACCGCGTCGCTACAAACAAGCGCGAGGGTGGGGGTGTTCTCATAGCCGTGCAGCGTGCCTGCGGCCAGTGAGGATATTAACGCGTCCCTCTCCTACTAGCATCGAGCATGTTATGATCCAAGTGCCCGCGTCGCGTTCCAACACTCATCATATTATTAGCGCTGCCTACATACCACCTCGCACACTGGACGATGTGTACTTGTTACATTTTTCTGCATTAGAAAATATTCTCACCACGCCACGCGTCGAATTATTTTATGTACCCGGCGACTATAATCTGCCCGGAATTGAATGGTCAGGTGATGATGGTCATGTATCTAGTTTGCCCCAGGGCAGTGTGTGTCGCTCTTTATTTAATTTGATGGCCATTACAAATGCTTTACAATATAACACGATTAAAAACAGCTTAGGTCGTATTTTAGACATATTTATTAGCAATACAGAATGCCAAATACAGTCTGACTTTTTTCTGCTCCAGCCTGACGGTCACCATCCCCCATTCTCTGTTCTAACCTCACTGGAAGTACAATACTCACCCATGAAATGACAAAACACAATAAAATTTAATTACTTCAAAGCCAATTACAAAGAAATAAATGCTGAATTAAACAAGACGAACTGGAATGAGTTGTTTCTAAATCTTTCGAGTGAACAGGCCGTAGACACTTTTTATGATTATTTATATGGCATTATCCGTCTACATGTTCCACTTTCACGTCACAAAACGACTGGTTTTCCTGTTTGGTTTAGTGCTGCCCTAATTAAAATATTCAAAAATAAAGAACGGGCATGGGTAAAGTGGAAAAAGCTACGCAACTTATCTGACTATGAAAGGTTCTATAGTCATCGTAAACATTTCAAACTAATCTGTGAACAGTGTTATAGTAAATATATAAAATCGGTAGAGGATAGCATTCCTTCTAATGTCAAGCACTTCTGGTCATACATTTCTAACCGTAAGAAAGGTTCGGGACTCCCAGCAAACATGCAATACAAAAATGAGTCATCCAACTGCCCCAGTGAGATATGCTCACTGTTTTCTGCTTTCTTTAACTCTGTGTACGAGCCTTCAACATTTGACCCTGATACGTGGACACCCCCTGATACACATGACAATTCTGCATGTATTCCGGATATTTATTTCGAAAAGAGTTCATACTGAAAGCTCTTTCCACACTAGACTTGACTAAAGGTGCTGGACCGGATGGTCTGCCTCCTTCTTTCTTTAAGAACACGTCACAAAGCATTTGTGTTCCATTACATATTTTATTTAATAAATGTCTCAGGGAGGGGGTCTTTCCATGTGTTTGGAAGAGGGCTTTCATCACTCCCATTCGCAAAAGTGGAGACAAAATTAACGTCGAAAACTATCGACCCATATCTATCTTGTCCACCTTGTCTAAGCTTTTTGAGAGTTTAGTGCATAGCCACTTATTTCCACAAATGAGTCACCTTATTATACCTGAACAGCATGGCTTCGTCAAATCTAGGTCAACTACCACAAATTTAATGATCTTTACCCAATTTCTGTTTGAAAACATGGACATGCGCACGCAAGTTGATGCTGTGTACACTGACTTTCAGAAGGCTTTTGACAAGGTGGACCACAAACAACTCCTCGATAAAATTGCCTTCAATGGCATTAGAGGCAATTTACTTAGATGGTTTGCATCCTAATTTTTTTGTAGAACACAAAAAGTTGTTGTCAATGGGTTCGAATCTGATTATGTAGTTGTCAAGTCAGGTGTGCCTCAGGGATCTGTCTTAGGCCCATTACTTTTTATGTTATTTATAAACGACATAAAATCTTGTATAATTAATTCTAAATTCTTAATGTATGCCGATGACATTAAAATCTATAAGGCCTGTACGACCGTTCAAGATTGCTTGCTACTGTAAGAGGACTTATGCAGGCTTTCACAGTATTGTCTTGATAATAAACTTCATCTTAGTCTTCCTAAATGTTGTTTTATAGAATAGAATAGAATAGAATAGAATAGAATAGAATAGAATAGAATAGAATAGAATAGAATAGAATAGAATAGACTTTATTGTACACCAAAAAGTAATACAGCTTATAAAAAAACTTATATATCGTTATTATCGTTATTGTTGTTTATCGTCGTCTTATTTGTCGTGTCGTTGTTTTATATCGTTTACTAAAAACAAAAAACAAATAGATTACCAGTACACTCTGAACGATATAAAATTAAATAAAACTGAGTGCACGCGTGACCTTGGCGTATTACTAGACTGCAAATTGCATTTGGATTCCCATGTCGAAAATAGAATTAATAAAGCCTTTCAGATGTATGGTTTTGGGGCCGACCATAAGACCTTAAAGCAGTATTGTTTTAATATTATATAAGCTTTCCGTACCATGACGCCTTCAAAACAACCTTATTACAATATTAAAACAAGATTATTTTCTTAGCGATAATGTGACGTCACTCTTAAAAAGTTCATTCTTTTTGTACTCTGAGGAGATTTTTGACCGCTAGCAGTATTGTTTTTACGTCAAATAAGCAGGAGTAAAAAAGTTGCTCGAACGCAGCGGATTTATTATTGTTTTCCAAATAAGTACCATTTAAAGGGTTTTTTGGGACATATAAAGTAACTTGTTTCGATGCCTAAGAGAGCCCAATTAATTGTTTAATCTAGTGATTTTTGCCCTTACGTGGGTTATTAATTTATTATTTTATTCTAAATGGCGAACATATAATAGGATCCCTCGTGGGGGTGATAGGCGGCGGAGACCTCTCGCGCCGGGCCTTGGTCGAGGCCATGGTCCGGAGCGAGGAGGAGTGGCAGGCGGTCGCCGACTTCTGCGAAGCAGTAATGCTCGCTAAGGAGGAAGCCGACCGCATCAGGCAACGGCGCTCTCGCCGCCGCCGCCGGGATTCCGATCCCGATTTCCAGCCACCGTAGGCGCGGGCTTGCGGACAGTGAGCAATGGGTAGCTCGCTGTCCGGCCGTCCGGTAACCGTCCGGACCAAGCCCAAGTCGTCGACGGCGCGCGCTGTTCCCGCGCGCCTCAAGGAGTTGTCAGCAACAGCAGGGGCCCAGCCGGGTCGAAGCCTACTGGGGCCAGGGTTATCCGAAAGGGCGCTCGAGCCCCGGTATGAAGGCTTGAAGGAACGGGATGGGTTTTTTAGTCAGTAAGAGTCTGACACTATCTCCCGCTCCACCCAAGAGCGGGGGTTGTCATAAGATGATTTTTCCCATCGAAAAAAAAAAAAAAAAAAAAAACATATAATATGATTTTTTGTTTCTGGAAGTAGATAACTCTGACTTCAACAGTGCACGAACAACAACACAAACAACAAGTTATTTCACTGGAATACACTGTTTAACTTTACCTTGATTCCATGACGTCCTTAGACAATAATTTTCAAGGATAACATTCGCACTTCGTTGGTCAATTATCCGCTTCGAACACCAACCACTTGAAGAAGGATTACCTACTTTAAATATATTTAAGCACTTGAAAACTATTTTAATATTTCAAAATCGGTTCGCACTCAACAAATCAACACTGCTCTGAATCTTGTTAATGTAAACATACGTTCCGAATCTATATATATAAAAGAAAGTCGTGTTAGTTACACCACTTATAACTCAAGAACGGCTGAACCGATTTGGCTGAAAATTGGTGGGGAGGTAGCTTAAAACCAGGAGACGGACATAGGATACTTTTTTTTTAATTTTTTTTTTTTTTAGGGTAGAGTAGAGTAGGGTAGGGTAGAGTAGGGTAGAGTAGGGTAGGGTAGAGTAGGGTATAGTAGGGTAGAGTAGGGTAGGGTAGGGTAGGGTAGAGTAGAGTAGGGTAGAGTAGGGTAGGGTAGAGTAGGGTAGAGTAGGGTAGAGTAGGGTAGAGTAGGTAGAGTAGGGTAGAGTAGAGTAGAGTGTGGTTGGGTAGAGTAGGGTAGAGTAGGGTAGAGTAGGGTAGAGTAGGGTAGAGTAGGGTAGAGTAGGGTAGAGTAGGGTAGAGTAGGGTAGAGTAGGGTAGAGTAGGGTAGAGTAGGGTAGAGTAGGGTAGAGTAGGGTAGAGTAGGGTAGAGTAGGGTAGAGTAGGGTAGAGTAGGGTAGAGTAGGATAGAGTAGGGTAGAGTAGAGTAGAGTAGGGTAGGGTAGAGTAGGGTAGAGTAGGATAGGGTAGAGTAGGGTATAGTAGGCTGAAGTAGGGAACAGCGGGAGCGAAGCCGCGGGCAAAAGCTAGTTCTGAATAAGATTCACACTAACTTGCAACTAAAATTAAATGTTAACGTAGTCGCTCGCAGCTTTTTATTTTTATACTTTATTAATGTAAATTCTTAAAGTTATTACGTCCTTTTTATGAAAGTTACTTAGATCGTTTTAAATATATATTTAAAAAGGACATTTTTTGAGTTCAATGTATTCTATTGGTTCTCAATGAACTAGCGATTCAAACAAACATGTGAAAGAGACAACGCTATACAGATCTATATAGCGCGTATCTTTTCCTTTTAGCAGGGAATAGACAAAATCTTTAAAATCGTTCATTCTTTCCCAGCCCTTAGCAGGAATACAATCATACTGAGCGATTAAGTTCATGGTACGAAATGAAGTAATATTACTTTAAGATGGAAACAAAACGTTCCTGCAATAATATTGTTTTATAAATGTTTATGGTTCGACCCTTTGTCATGCGGTCATGCAGGGAATTCAAAAAACCTTCCACATTTCTCTTCCTATACAAAACCCTAATCCGTTCCCAATTAGAATACGCGGTACCCATTTGGTGTCCCTTTTACGAAAAATATAAGAGTGCTATATAAATAGTACAGAAGAGGTTTCTTCGTGCCACCCACTACAAGTGTTTCCGCACAAAAATATCTTATACAGATTTGTTGAAGCATTACAAAATATTAAGTTTGGATTCTAGACGTTCATTAATCATGGTTATGATGCTATATGGTATATGTAACAATAAGTTCAACTGTATTGAACTCTCCAACGAGTTATGTTATGTAGTACCTAGAACTATTGTCCGGCGGGAGGTGCGCGTACCTCGATTGTTCTACACTGCACGTTGTAGGACGAATGCTGGGGTACGGGCGCCTCTCCGCCAACTGGTGGCAACATATAACTCACATTTTAAAGATTTAGATATTTTCGCGCTTTCTCAATCTAAATTTAGAAGAATGGCTTGTCATCTGCTGGCTCACCGCCCTTAAGGTGGAGTCATATGTATTTGTTTTTGTCTCTTATAATTTTGTAAGAGTATATTCCTTTAAAATACTTTAACTCTTGACACGCGTTCGTTATCCTACTTCACGTATTATTCCGTGGACAATGGTGTGGGTTATACTTTTTTTTACTCCTGTGAAAACTACTGTAAATTGATTCTGTATTGTATAACTGTTTTTTGTCCCAAATAAATAAAATAAAATAAATAAAGGGCCGTATCTTTTTTTTTCGTTAACTCAGATTTTTTTTTCACAATTTCAAAAGACCGCAGACTTGAGTTTATGGTTTTAATTTTAACTCGATACCTCCAAGCGTTTTAGAGTTAAAGGGTCTTAACAGATAAACAGATGGACAACCAAGTGATCCCAAAGATCTTATATGCGAAATGGTCCCTTACAGACTAAATAGATTTTTTACGAAGCAACATTGCAAATACTGAAGTGTATTTTATTTTCATAGTCATCAGCCAATAGGATAATTTTTGTTATAGGGTGAAGCCGCTGGAAGAAGCTTGTTTAACATAGTTTGAAAATATCAAGATTTAACAGTCGCACTATAATGACGTCACAATGTTGTTTACATAACAAAAACGATATTTATGTACAGCAGTGTTATCATTTATCACTCTACCTGCATTGTTTGTGGAGCAACTCCCAGACAAATGAATGATCTTTTAAAAGGTATATACTATCCACTGAGAATAGCAGTTTAAAATCATAACTTAGTGAAGTTACTAATGAATATGAGCTCTTGAAAAAAACAACAAAGATGTTAACCACCGACGTAGGCTCACCTAATCTAAAGATAAGGAAGTTATTAACTCCGTCAAAGCATTTAACACAACAAACGACTGCTCAGGATATAACCTCCCTGAGAAAATCTATGACGAACTCCGAGAGGCCAGCATCATCAAAAATTGGACCCAAGAATACTTTACGCGAATACGAGTGTACCCAGAACCCTCAACAAGATACACAGTTATGTCACTCAGGAAGAACAACCACTACCGACTATCTCTGACAGCCACCTCAGAACATCATCTGAAACCCGTAAACAGGATCGCAAAAAAATATGTATGATCTCGAGTAATAATGTGAACAAAATCTTAGATATAGGGGAATATACGTTTGTAGGATATAAGTTCTGTCATTACATCATACCAAATGGAGGCATAAAGCAGTTGTTTGTAAATCTTGATAAAAAACTTCAAAACTATACTCAAGATGATTTTTGTATTATTTATCTAGGTGAAAGAGATTTCGAAGTCTCCAATAACTATAGATTATTACTCGATTACATAAAGAAGGAGCTTGGTAATGTGATTAATACTAATATTGTTATTTGTTCGCCTAATTTTAAGTTAAGTAACAATTTTTCTATATTTAATAAACGCATTGAAATTTTTAACCATTTGATGTATTTAGATGACGAATTGTGGGAATATGCTTATCTTTTCGATTCCAACTATTTTGTGGAATACACATACGAAATGTTCCAAAAATATAGTGCAACGGTAAACAATAAAGCAGTTGCTATAATATTTAGAAATTTAATGGCATTTGTTAAATATCTAGGTTCAGAAGCAGAAATTACTGAAGTTCCTTGTCATTCTCATCATTGTTTTAGTAACGCTACTGTGGTAAAGATATCAATCTTTAACCAATCAGTCAACATTAAGAATAAACTTTATAACGATCAGTCAACCCAAACTGAAAGCACCTCTGACCACTCAGAAAATGATTTTTTTTCGTTTATAGTCAAATAAATATCTTACATCAAAATATTAACGGATTAATAGGAAAATCAGACCTGCTAATTCTTCATATTAACGAACTCTTCCGCAAAAAGAAAGTAGTAGATGTTATGTGCATCACGGAACACAATATGAAAGATGCTGATACCAAGTACTTATTTATACCTGAATATAGACTTGCGGCATATTGTTCAAGAAACACCAGGAATGGTGGTACGTGTATACTTGTTAGACATAGATAATGAGTTCAAGGTCATTGACATTAGAGAATTTAGTGTGCCCGGCTTTATAGAGTGTTGTGCCATCGAACTAGTAGTACGAAATTCGATTATCATTTGCATTTATAGACCTTCTAAATACACGAGAGATGCTACCTCTATTTTCTTTCAAAAAATTGAGCATATCTTAAATTTTTGTGGAAGAAACTTGGGAAAACGGATTATGCTTTGCGTTGACTTTAACATCGATATTCTTCAAAAAAAAAAGAATATCCGCTGAATTCCAACATCTACTACTGAACTACAATTTTAAGCCGAGTATAAGATGTCCCACACGTTTAACTAGTGGAGCCTGTATCGACAATGTTATGCAGAATGTCAGAGGTGGTACTGGTGAAGTTCTAGAGCTGGCCCTGTCAGACCACACCGCCCAACTTTTTAAATGTCCAGTTAGGAAATCATGTTCAATTGATCACTGGTATGTATCAAGTCGTGACTATAGCTCTGAGAATATATCTAAGTTTGTAGAAGCCATAAGTAACTTAAGTTTTACTGAAGTAGGTATTCAATAGCACAAATCCGGAAACAGCTTTTAATTCGTTTTACGATATGTTTAAACTTTTTTACGATTTGTGCTTTCCTATCATGAGAAAAAAGATTTCCACTCGGAAAACTCCGCGATGGATATCTAAAGGTATCAAAAACTGTAGTAAGCGGAAAAGAGAGATGTTATGGTTGTATAGGCGATCACCAAATATAGAAAATAAACAATTACTTAAACACTATTCGAGACGATTAAAAAGAGTAATACATTTGACACAGAAGTCTCAAAATATTCATATTCATATTATCAATAGTGCAGAAAATAAAACCAAAGCTACCTGGATTCTTATTAATAGGTGTAAATCTAACTTTCCCCCGGAATCTGTAAAGCAACTTTTTATCGATGATAAGACAATTAAAGATCCTAAAGACATAGCTACGGCTTTTAATGACTATTTTATAGATTCGGTACATCCTTTAGAAAATGACGCAAATGGTAGTGCTATATCTCTTATTAATTATTTTCCAAAAACCCTTTTTATGGCACCGACGGATGCTATGGACATTTTCAAAATCATTAATGAACTAAAAAATACCAAGAGCACGGGATATGATGAAATCTCTACTAAAATATTAAAATTAGTGTTGCATATAATTGCGCCCGGCCTAAGTTTTATAATTAACCTATGCATTGAACAGGGTCACTTTCCGAATTTATTAAAAACGACTATAATCAAGCCACTACATAAAAAAGGAGTCAAAGAGAACATTTCAAATTATCGTCGAAATTATCGCTTTAATACCAGAATTATCAAAGATTTTTGAGAAAGTGATCTACAAATCCCTTAGCTCGTACTTTGAAACAAATGATATACTCGCCAATGAGCAATATGGATTTCGGAAAAATAGAAACATTAACAAAGCAGTCTATGAATTACTTGCAAAAATCCAATTGCCACGGTACTCATGGATATGTCTGAACCATACGACCACGTGGACTATACAATATTACTGGGTAAATTGGAACGTTATGGTGTCCGAGGAAATAATAATCACAGTTATAAACAGAATTTGTTCCAAATCTAAGAAAGAAGTTGCTCACAAGTCGCCCATTAGGTACACAACTTGCGGTGTACCCCAAGGGAGTGTCCTTGGTCCCTTGCTTTTCCTAATTTTTATAAATGATTTGCCGAAATGTACCAGCTATCAGACCGTCCTGTTTGCCGATGATAGCACAATTATTATACCGTGTGAAAACTTGGAATCATTTGAAAATTTAATAAATAATGCCATTCATTGCATTATCAACTGGTTATATAAAAATAAACTTAAACCAACTTAAAAAAACCAACAAAGAACAAAAAAACAAAATTTAAATATAAGATATGCAGACCAACAAATACATGAAACTAACAGTGCCAGATTTCTAGGACTTTACTTGGATAGTTATTTAAATTGGAAATACCATGTAGAAACTGTTTGTAAAAAATTAAACCAATATTTTTATGCGCTATATAATCTTGCGAAAATATCTAATGAGTCTGTGGTATTAATTGCATACAAAGCGTTTGTCTCATACGTTTTGGGATAATGTATTGGGGGAAGTCCACTAATAAGGACATTGCGTTCAAAGCTCAAAAGATATGTGTACGAGCTGTGTTTAAAATAAAAAATACTGATAGTTGTAGACCCTTCTTTAATAAACATAAACTGCTTACTTTACCTTGTATGTACATTTACGAGACAGTATTATTCGCAAAATCAAACTTGCACTTGTTCCCAACACTGAGATCAAAAAGACGATATAGAGAGATATGTCCTATTCCACATAAGACTGCACTATACTCAAAGAGTTTTTTGGGAATGGCACCCAAGTTATATAATAAATTGCCAAATTTATTAAAAGATCTTGAATGCATGCACCATTTTAAAAGGGCTCTCCTTAATCTATTGTGTGAAAAAACTTATTATACAGTCAATGAGTACTTGGAAGACAAATAAGTATAAGGACATAATCATCTTAATTATTTAATCTAATTTTAATGTTTATTATTTGATTGTATTTATAGTTGATTTTAATAATGATGCAGTATAAAAGTATTTTGAATGTTTTGTTTTTTATTATAATTTTCAAATTCTCTAATATAATTGTAATGCAAATATTTGTACGCCATGACGGTCTTGCCGTAGTGTTCTTTTATATTGACATCACATCTGTAATTTTGTTTAAATAAAAATATCTGAATCTGAATCTGAAAAAATAAATAAAATTAAATGATAAAAAAATATTGTCTTTCGTAAATTACTAAGTAAATTATTGTGGTTATAATTAACTGTTAATAAATTAAGTAAATAAAATAAAAAAGTATAGAACTTAAAAACTGGCCAAGAGCATGTCGGGCCACGCTCAGTGTAGGGTTCCGTAGTTTCCCGTCCATCACAATAAGTGTACCCACTTATGAGGTTAAAAAAATGCTTGCATATACACTTATATAAACTTAGTCCAGAAATTATTTTGTAGAACCCTGTTGTCTTTTTTGTACAAAAACTGTTCTTTCCATCAAGTTCAAAATAATTTTCCTAGAAAATCCGTATTAAGTTCTACTTTTCAGATTTTTTTCATATTTTCTAAACTTATGGTTCAAAAGTTAGAGGGGACACATTGTTTTTTACTTTTGGAGCGATTATTTCCGAAATTATTGACATTATCAAAAAATGATTTTAGTAAACCCCTATTCATTTTTAAATACCTATCCAACGATATATCACACGTTAGGGTTGAAATTTAAAAAAAAACAGTTCCCACTTTACATATAGGGGAGCTACCCTAATAAAACATTTTTTCCAATTTTTATTTTACCACTTTATCGGCGTGATTAATATACATATTGATACCAAATGTCAGCTTTCTAGTGCTAACGGTCACAGAGATTAAGCGAGGATGGACAGACAGACAGACAGACATGGCGAAACTATAAGGGTTCCTATTTGACTACGGAACCCTAAAAATGTGTAATGCGTTAAACGGTACTTCTGCCAATAGAGATTGACACTACTCGACGACACACTAATCGACAAAATCGGAGCGGCCATCTTGTAATCGCATGTAACAGCAGAAAATTGGAAAAAAGTAATAGAAAAACTCAAAAAACTATAACAGAGGACTGGAATAAATATATCCGGATCGACCGAATTAGGGACCAATAAATTAATCATCGCGGTTAGTTGGAGAAGATTCCGATTCCGATATGGATATGAGTTCAAATCAAGAGTCAAGTTCTGACAGTGAATAATAAATAAATAATTATTTTAAACAGACTGCATTTTATTTACCACTAGCCGTCCCCCGCGGTTTCGCCCGCGTTATTTCAGGTTTTTAGTTTTTGTCAGGTTTTTTGGTTTACTGTAAAATTTCATCAAAATCCGTAGACTAGTTCTTGCGTGAAAGATTAACAAACATCCACACACACATACAAACTTTCACATTTATTATCTATAAATCTAAAATCGGTAATCCGATTCATTTTCTTTGCCAACTGATTCGTTATTGTAAAAAATCGATTAAATTTCGTTAGGTCACATCACTATAATATTGTCAGACAAGATCTGTCAGGGAACTCATCATAGGACAAAAAAACTATAGCTGTGTTTGGGCTTGTTAGAATTGTCATGAGATACACTTTAGCTATAAGGTACTATTAAACTGATCTGATGATGATGATGGAGCCGGAAGATAGGCACCGGAACTCCGTAATTAATCAATGAATTCTAGCCGTGTTTGGGCTTATTAGAATTGTCACGAGATGCACTTTGGCTATAAGGTACTATCGAACTGATCTGATGATGATGATGATGGAGTCGGAAGATAGGCACTGGAACTCCGTAATTATTCAATGTATCTTAGCCGTGTTTAGGCTTATTATATTTGTCATCAGATGCACTTACTTTGGCATTGTATCCTACTAGGGCTTGGGTTGATTGGATTTTTTATGAGAAAAAGTTGCTCTGGCTATAAGTGTATCGCAACTAAAAAGTGTGAAATAAAAACTTTTTACAAAAAAAAACCGTCTTCACAAAAAAAATACACTAAAATGATCAAAATAACGTTTTTTATACTTATAAATTAACGTTTATAATAAAGTTTTTTATAGAATGAGTCAGAGCCTGCGTGAATTTAGTGAGAATCTGAATATCGCGTGCTGAATAACGCGTAGTGTAATAGATGCTTTAGAGAAAATTAACCGAATCAAAAATTCAGCAAAGTACTTCGAGAACCCCGGTACACTCCGCGAAATGGTAAGTAACACCAGGACACTTTTAGGGAGCTGGGGTGAATTGAATCTCCCTAAAGGTGAGATTTATTTCAGAGTTTAACACGAAATTTAGAAACATGGTCATATTTACGCAAACCGAATATGAATCTTATACAAAAGTTTTGATGTCGCTCAAGTTTATCCAGTTGTACTTCAGTGAGGTCAAGATAGCTGGCATCGGCATAATCAAGGATGGAATTTTAGGCAGAAGAAGAGATTGTGCAAGCGTGATCTTGGTGGCAGTCGGCAGAAAATTACGAAATCATTTCAAAGAAGCAGCAGATGCGAATAATTTGCGGCTGACTTCCTGTAGCTGGGCATTCCAAGAGAAATTCGTGTCGATAAATATCCCCAAGTTTTTAGTTTCTTAAACGTTACGGAGTCTAATAAGCCCCTTGTTGCTTTAATGATAGTTTCCGAACAAGGTATAAACGTCCCGTACAGCCGAACAACGAAGTAATCCTACCCGTATAGACACAAACCCGGACACCAGTCTAAAATACAGTACAATACTCCTGGCTTGAGATCCATTCACAAATGCGTGATTATGAAGACCAATGGATCTTGACAATGATTCACATCCTGGACCTATACATATTTGTGAACTCACACTGGAGCTAGCTGATAGATTTAAAAACTAATAATATTGTAGTGTAGTACTCACTATATCATATATACATATATCAGTAGGATGGGATAATATTAGTAATAAGATCCTTAAACTTTGTAAGCATATCCTTGTTCCGCCTTTGACACATATATTTCGTATCTGCTTTTCCAAAGGAGTTTTCCCTAGATTTCTGAAAAAAGCAGTTATAATCCCTGTTTTTAAATCCGGAAGCAAAGATTTAGTAAATAATTATAGGCCAATATCGATACTTTCTTCAATTTCAAAAATACTAGAAAAAATATTAAACAGTAGACTAGTCAACTATTTGGAAAAAAACAAACTATTATCCTCGGCGCAATTTGGTTTTAGAGCTAAATTATCTACCGCTGATGCAGTGCACAGGCTGACCGATTACGTCTCTGAAGAACTCGGCAAAGGTCAACAGACCCTGGGGGTGTTCCTTGATCTAGCGAAGGCTTTTGACACTGTGTCGGTTCCTTTGCTAATAAACAAATTAGAGGCTATAGGAATAAGAGGAACACCGCTAAAACTTTTTGCTGACTACTTAGATGATCGACATCAATGTGTCAAAATAGACAATATTACGAGTGATGAGCAAATAAGTTCTGGCTATGGTGTTCCCCAGGGAAGTATCCTGGCCCCTACCCTATTTTTGATCTATATAAACGATTTATGTAATCTAAATATTAAACAAGGCAAAATTGTTTCATACGCCGACGACACGGCCCTAATATTTTCCGCTAAAACTAGTAGCGAATTGTACGAATACGCTCAATTGGGTTTCAACACTGTGACTAATTGGCTTCAAAGCAATTTACTAACATTGAATGCTGACAAGACAAAATATATTCACTTTTGCATGCGAAAGCCTCAATCTAAAACTGCTAACTCTCATCTATATGCCCGTAATTGTGGATTCCGATCATCCAGCATGTGTGATTGTCCCTGTATCTTTAAAACACGTGACATTATATATCTAGGGGTTACAATAGACGAAACGCTCTCTTTTAGACCACACATTGAAAATCTAGTAAAAAGAGTGCGCAAATTAATCTATGTTTTTAAGAAATTGCGAACGATCGCAGATTCAAAATTGGTGACGCAAATTTATTTAGCCCTAGGTCAATCTGTAATCCAATACTGTATCACTTCCTGGGGTGGAGCACTTAAAACTCACCTACTGCCTCTTGAAAGAGCTCAGAGAGCAATTTTAAAAGTAGCCAATTCCCTTCCCTTTCTCTATCCTGCAGATTAGCTATACAAATCTTGCAACGTGCTTACAGTTCGCCAGCTTTTCATTATGCACTTAGTATTAAAACAGCACACCATGCTTTCCTACAACACCGAAATCACTAATAAGAGACGGAATGATATTGTTTGCGATTCTAATGCATCCTCAAAATATGTATTTGTAAAAAGATTTTTTACTTTTTTAGGTCCTTTTCTATACAATAAATTAAATAGAAAATTAAGTATCTACAATTTAAATAAGTATAACTGTAAAAAGATGATTCTTCAATATTTCCTAAGCATATCTTATACTGAGACTGAAGACCTACTTACTGTTTGTAAATAAAACACGCCGTATCTCTCAATATGCTGTAGATTTAGTTAGTTATTATATTAGTCATATTTAGTGTTAATTTATTTTTATTAAGTATTAGTATTTAAGCACTGTCTAGTCTGAAGCACAGGTTCATCCTAGTTCAGGCATATAAGCAACTGTGTTCTTTATAGTATTAAATCAACTTTATTGTAAGTGAGCCCTATGTTATAAATAAACGATTTATTATTATTTCCTTTATTTTTCTTATAGTACATATTTTGATATTTTTAAATATTTTTTATAACAAATATTATTATTATTCTCTTTATTCAATTTTTTAACATATAAAATTACATTTTTAAATATTTTTTAGCGAAATTATACAAATTATTATTATTATTATTCCATTTATTTATTATTATATACATATTATAGTATATTTTTAAATATTTCTTAAAAAAATAACATTAAAAAAACATTTGTGCAGACAATATGTTTCCGACACTCAAAAATCATTAACCATACTAACCCAAAATATTCGCAGTATTTATAAAAATATAGATAGCTTTAACCTTCTTCTTCATAGACTAAACCTTGAGTGTGATATATTGGTACTGAGTGCTGGTTGTGTGATCGTCAGGCCAACCTCCCAGAAATACCTGGGTATAACTTTTTTTACACCACAATAAACAACAACCAAAATGACGGTGTGGTTGTTTATTCCAAGACAACTATAGACGTCACAGTCGAAGAAGTTCCTCTAAAGGACTGTATGAGTAATTGCTTGATCATCAAAGTTGGTACAACCACAGCAATAATTGCTATGTATAGATCACCTTCTATTAGAAATTTAGAAACTTTTCACGCTTCCTTAAATCAAATTTTTCAATCATTGTGCACCTATAAGAATGTTATACTAACGGGTGATATAAATATAAACATAAACTCTAATAATTGCGATGCAGGGACCCAAGACTATCTAAATATCTGTTCATTCCATGGTTTTCTACCCGCTCACTCTTTGCCCACTGTTGGAGATAAAACCTTCTTGCAAGCTTCCTAAATTATATGAAAAAATATGACACTTCTATTTGTCACTTGTCTTCACTTGTTTTTTGTAAAATATATTGTTCACACCGAAAATTATTAAAACTAATTTGCATTGAGCATCCAGTCATTGATTTTCATCAGAATACCCATAATTCTCGCACATGGTCCTTCGAGCCGGATGAAATATAATTAAGAAGATCAGCGATTATTTTCAAGAAAAAGAATAGAGACTGACTTCCACGCTGAATGGAGGTTCATGAGTTCACTGCTGGAGAACTGGATTGATTTCAAGCAAGTTAGTTAGTGGTGTACAGTTATAATTACGCTAATATCGTCACCCAACACTCAGGTAGTATATATAAGTAGTCATACTAAGGTCAGTACTATTTTATTAAATTACCAATTATATTGTGTTTGAGTAAAATCATTAGGTACTTTGTTGCATTGTGATTAGTATTTTATTCAACAGCAATGTTAAGTTTAAACTCATACTTTTAACAGTATAGTTAGCTATTTTGCTACATTATTAAACTTACATTATATTAAGCTGTAACTAATTACATAACTACTTAACAGTGGTATTAATTTTTAACAAGTATCTTGACATAATAAAAATATTTGAGTGTTAGATATTAGTACAAGTCATTGTTATAAATTATAGTTAGCAGTCAGAAAGGGCATAGACTACAGCTAGGCGTATAATTATTGAAATTATATTGTTATTTTTTAATTTTTATATTCCTGTATCAATGCCAGGTTGACAACACTCGTCTCCCAGAATGTCTGAGGAAAAGGATTTAATTAAGAAGCGAGGCAGCTTCAAAGGTCGCTTGACTAGTTTCCTCAATTTTCTGGACTCATTCAAGGACAAGGAGCTATCTAGCTGTGATGTGTCCGAGTTGCAGTTGCGCATGGGCAAGATAGAGGCGTTGTATGAGCAGTATGATGAGGTACAGTTACGTCTAGAATGCATTGTTGACGACATCAACTTACAATATTCTCAGCGTTCCGAGTTTGAGTCTATTTATTATAAAACCTTATCTAGAGCCCAGAATATTCTGACTGACTACAATAAAGATAATAAATCGATGGAAAGTTGTAAAAGTACTCGTGTTAGCATAAAGCAGCCGGTTAAATTGCCAACGATTCAGTTACCAAAGTTTAGCGGATTATATTGTAATTGGCTTGAATTCCGCGACACCTTTACTAGCCTAATTCATTGTAATGATGACATAGACGCAATCAATAAGTTTCACTACTTGCGAGCATCACTTGAGGGAACAGCTGCTATAGTTATCAAATCCATTGAGTTTTCTTCAAGTAATTACTCTGTGGCATGGTCATTGTTATGTGATCGGTTTGACAACAAAAGATTACTGGTTCAGAATCATATAAGTTCATTATTTACTATTGAATCAATTACAAAAGAATCTTCTGTTGCCATTAAGAATTTGATCGATCAGTTAAATAAAGACTTGCGAGCTTTAGAGTCATTAGGGGAGCCTGTGAAACACTGGGATACACTTTTAATCTACATTGTCACACGAAAACTTGATCAAAAAACCTATCGTGAGTGGGAGGAGTGCAAAGGTAGGATAGACAAGGATGGCTTAATCACGTTTAACGCATTTATGCAATTCTTACGCAATCGAGCCGACCTCATCGAGACCCTGGAACTCCCCCGCAATCATTATTCGCAATCACCAGGTAAATCAGGTCCTAAGATCAAGTCAATGGTAGCACAATCTCCTATCAATTCTAGCACTGACTCAGC
Source organism: Mythimna albipuncta (assembly GCA_929112965.1). Taxonomy (NCBI): domain Eukaryota; kingdom Metazoa; phylum Arthropoda; class Insecta; order Lepidoptera; family Noctuidae; genus Mythimna; species Mythimna albipuncta. The sequence continues at coordinate 192,951 of OV815960.1, forward strand.
TTCTAAACCTTGTCCTAAATGTAATAACAACGATCACACATTAAATAATTGTCCACAGTTTCTCGCATTGAGTAACGATGACCGTCTCAAATCATTACCTAGTTATAAGGTATGTTTTAACTGTTTTCGTTCCGGACACTATGCTAACAAATGTAAAAAACCAGGCTGCAAACTATGCAAACGTAGGCACAACACATTAGTTCACGTACATTCTAATGGCACTGTATCGAATACACCTAGTGGTAATTCGATGAATAACTTGTCTGCTACGACTGAAACGAATAACGTAGCTTTATCCGCAAACATTGCATCTCCGTGTGGTCATACGCAACGAGATGTGTTGTTATCAACCGCTTTGATCAAATTAAGAGACCACAATGGGTGTGTGCATCTCGCTCGCGCGGTGCTCGATAGTGGTAGCACGTCTTCACTCATAACAGATAGGTTGTGCAATAAACTTAACTTAAAAACTAGCCAGGTAGATAGATCAATCCTTGGAATCAATAACGTCACTTCGCACGTAGGTAAAATATGTCGGGTTAAGGGTACGCCATTAGATGATAGCTTTGTATTCGAACTAAATTGTTTTGTTCTTCCGTTCATTACGAGTAGTGTTCCGTGTCGTCAGATAAATATTTCTGATTTCGACTTACCCTCGAATATTACTTTAGCTGATCCTACTTTTTATAACCCTGCCGATGTTGATATTTTAATCGGCGCTGATCTCTTTTGGGATTTGTTAGGATCTCAAAGACTAAAGTTAGGTACCGGGAAACCAATATTATGTGAAACCCGTCTAGGATGGATAGTTTCCGGTCCAATTACTCAGAATACTATCTCACTGCTGACGAATGACGTAAAGTGCAATATGTCTAAAATGGTTGCCGACAGCGATGGTGACTGGGAAAACCTCAAGTCAGAATTGACAAAGTTTTGGCAATTAGAGGAGGTGAATGCGAAGTCTTCCAATTCTTATATGCCTGAAGAGAAATTGTGTGAAGACAATTTCGTTACAAATACGACACGATTGTCTGATGGTCGTTTTTGTGTTCGCATCCCCCTTAAGAAAGATCCTTCAATTTTAGGAAATTCTTTTAATAAAGCCACACATTGTTTACATTCTTTAGAGCGTAAATTAAAGGTTAAGACGAACTTTAGTAGAATGTATCATGACTTTTTGTCAGAATACGAGTTACTTGGTCATATGACAAAAATTAATAAACCTAATTTATGTTTGGGTTATTTTATTCCACATATGGGAGTTTTACGCGAGTCGAGTACCACGACCAAACTTCGTGTTGTTTTCAACGCTAGTGCTTCTACTTCGACGGGAGTGTCCTCTAATGACCTACAGATGGTTGGGCCAACCGTACAGGACGGTCTATTGTCTATACTTCTTCGCTTTAGAGTCCACAAGTATGTTTTATCTGCGGATGTGGAGAAGATGTATAGACAAATAGTCGTCCACCCGTCGGACAGATATTTACAACAGATTGTTTGGCGTGATAATGTTAGTGATCCTATTAATGTTTATCAATTAAACACCGTCACGTACGGTACGGCCAGTGCGCCATTCCTTGCGACACGATGCCTTAAACAAGTAGGACTCGACTGTAGGAACCCTAAGATATCGGAAATCATCCAACATGACTTCTATGTCGACGACTTGCTGACCGGAGGGGATGACTTAGATGAAGTAAAGTTCATTCGCACTGAAGTCACCAAAGCGCTTGCGTCGGCATGTATGCCATTGAGAAAGTGGAAGTCAAATGATTCTCAATTATTGTCGAATGCTGTCCCTGCGTCATACGATTTGAACATTGGACAAAATGAGCCAGAAAAGTTGCTTGGTCTCTGTTGGCATATCGGCACTGATGAGATAGGGTTTCCTATAGGTCTGACTAAATCTTCGACTAGGTACACAAAGCGTGACTTGTTATCCGTTATTGCGCGAATCTTTGATCCCTTAGGTCTGTTAGGTCCTATTGTTATTACTATGAAGATCTTGCTACAGAAAATGTGGTTAGATAAATTATCATGGGATCAACCATTACCTAATGAGATTTGTAAACAATGGGAGATTAATATTAAATCTTTACCTCTTTTAAATCATGTTCGCATTCCGCGACTTGTAGTCTGCAATTCATTTACGGAGTTAGAAACTCCATATTTTCACAGACGCGTCTGAGTCCGCGTACGGTGCTTGCGTCTACATTCGCAGTGTTAATGCTAAGGGTGAGTACATGGCTCGCTTGTTAATGGCAAAGAGTCGAGTTGCTCCCATCAAGCCTACGACAATTCCGCGACTGGAGTTATGTGGTGCGGTAGTCGGTTCTCGTCTTCACGAGAAGGTGATGAGCTCACTTCGAGTGAAGATCAGTCGGGTTTATTGTTGGACTGATTCAACCATTGTCTTGGGATGGTTACAGATGATGCCTACCAGACTTCAGCCCTTTGTGCGCAACCGCGTTGCTGAGGTTTTGGATAAGTCGGGTAACTGTACTTGGAGGCACGTCCCAACAGATCAAAATCCAGCAGACCTAATATCTCGTGGCATGGATATTAGTGATCTGCAGGAGTCAGATCTGTGGTGGAAAGGACCAGATTTTTTAAAACTAGATTCGTCTGAATGGCCTTCTCAAATTACGAGCCCAGGACTACAATCGTTACCGGAGACTCGACCTAAAATCATATTACATGTTGTAAACGATTCGAAACCTGAAGTTTTAATTGATTTTAGGCGTTATTCCAATTACACACGGCTCGTACGATCTGTTGCCTACGTATTACGATTTATTAAGTCATGTAGAAAGCATTACCCTAAAACCAAATACTTGTCACATGATGAGGTACAAGATGCACTAACTCTTGTCATTATTAAGAGTCAGATTCAGTCATTTTCTGAATACCAATTATTTTTGAACAAAAAGAGTTTACCTAAAAGAGCGCCCTTCTAAAGTTTAATGTTTATTTAGACGATAATAATGTAATGCGAGTAGGAGGACGTCTCGATAACTCTAATTTTGCTTATAGTAAGCAACACCCTATTTTATTACAGTCCACTCATGATTTCACTAAACTATTATTTAATTTTGAGCATAAAAGGCTGATGCATGCTGGCCCACAATTATTATTAGCTTCCATTAGGGAAACTTATTGGCCAATAGGAGGTCGCAAGTTGGCGAAAGCCTGTTATCATAAGTGTGTTTTGTGTCACCGTATGAAGGGTAAGGTTGTAGCTCCCTTAATGGGTAACTTACCACGAGAACGCCTTCGTCCAGGTTATCCCTTTGAAAGCACAGGCGTTGATTACGCTGGCCCTATTATGTGTGCTAGTCGCCAGGGCCGTGGATGTAGGTTAGTAAAGGTGTATGTCGCTATTTTTATTTGTTTCACAACCAAGGCCATTCATTTGGAGCTCGTTGGTGATTTAACTAGCAATAGTTATTTACTGGCTTTGTATCGGTTTATTTCTCGGAGAGGTAAACCTGCTGATATTTTTTCCGATAACGGTACCTCATTTGTCGGTGCATACAACGACCTTTCCAAATTTTTAAAATTAAATAGTTTGTCCTTGGGTGAAAGTGCAGCAAACGACGGAATAAGGTTCCATTTTATTCCCGCCTACACCCCACATTTCGGTGGACTCTGGGAGGCGGGTGTCAAGTCAGCAAAGTATCACCTTCAGAGAGTGTTGGGAAATTGTAACTTGACTTTTGAGGAGCTGTACACCACACTAACCAAGATTGAAGCCATCTTGAACTCTCGTCCATTGACGCCGTTGTCTTCAGATCCTGCAGATTATACTCCGCTCACGCCAGGACATTTTCTTGTGGGACGGCCACTTACTTCTTTGCCGCAACCTGATTACCAGGATAGCTCTGCCAATTATCTGTCTCGTTACCAGAGGATCGAGCAGCTTCGCCAGCATTTCTGGAGCAGATGGAGCAAGGAGTATGTTGCAGAATTGCAACAACGCTCCAAATGGCGTTCCTGCAAGGATGGCTTGATGCTGAACTCCTTGGTGGTGATCAAGGAAGACGATCTTCCTCCGTTGAAGTGGAGACTTGGACGGATCGTGGCTGTTCATCCAGGAACGGATGGTATCGCCCGTGTAGCTGACATTCGGACGTCTACTGGAGTCGTTCGACGGGCATTCAACCGAATCTGCCCTTTGCCTGTGTCTTCAGAATCTGGTTGAAACCATTGGTTTCAACGCCCGGGGAAATGTTGGAGATAAAACCTTCTTGCAAGCTTCCTAAATTATATGAAAAAATATGACACTTCTATTTGTCACTTGTCTTCACTTGTTTTTTGTAAAATATATTGTTCACACCGAAAATTATTAAAACTAATTTGCATTGAGCATCCAGTCATTGATTTTCATCAGAATACCCATAATTCTCGCACACCCACTCATCAAAGCGGTTCCTGCCTTGATCATATGATGATTAAATCTAGCTTATCTTACATTACACTTGTTGCTAACTCGACAATTACAGACCATCACGCTGTCCTACTGCCCTAAACCTAACGCTGCCTAAGCAAAATCGTCCTCGGACCAAAACGCAACTAAACACAAATAAACTCGAAAGTGATTTACGTAATCTTGACTTTAACCCAGTTTACAATACTGCTGACGCTAATTTTGCTTTATCGTACTTAATAAATCATGTTCAATTAGCAATATTACGTAACACGACTATTTCTTCCGTAAACAAGAAACTGTATAACATTAAACCTTGGGTTACTCCGGGCTTGATTCGATGTATCAGACAGAGGGATAAACTTCATCAGAGAGCTAAGAAAAACCCTGACAATCCAATCATACAAACTACCTATAAAAGATACAGGAATTTTTGCAATAACCTCCTGAAGAACTTGAAAAATAACTACGATAAAAATGAATTAGCTAAAGCAGGAAACAACAGTAAGCAGCTTTGGAAACACATTAAAAATGTCACTGATATGGCAAAAAAACGTCAATCTAATTCGAGTTTACTGCTTATTAATCCCTCACCTCATTCATCAGCTAACCACGTTAACAACTTTTTTATAAATGTTGGGAAAACTCTTGCCGAACAGATTCCAACACAAGACTGTGTCCAAAGACCTTCGCTTGATTTAAGAAACAGGTATACCCTAAATTCTTTTGGCTTACTGGATACTGACGAAGACGAAGTTACTCGAATCATTTGTGGACTAAAAGATGATTCTGCAGTAGGTTGGGATAATATTAGTAATAAGATCCTTAAACTTTGTAAGCATATCCTTGTTCCGCCTTTGACGCATATACTTCGTATCTGTTTTTCTGAGGGAGTTTTCCCTAGATTTATGAAAAAAGCAGTTGTAATCCCTGTTTTTAAATCCGGAAACAAAGATTTTGTAAATAACTATAGGCCAATATCGATACTTTCCTCAATTTCAAAAATACTAGAAAAAATATTAAACAATAGACTAATTAACTATTTAGAAAAAAATAAGCTCTTATCCTCTGCGCAATTTGGTTTTAGAGCCAAATTATCTACAGCTGATGCAGTACACAGCCTGACAGATTACGTCTCTGAAGAACTCGGTAAAGGACAACAGACCCTGGGGGTATTTCTTGATCTAGCAAAGGCCTTTGACACGGTATCGGTTCCTTTATTATTAAACAAACTAGAGGCTATAGGAATAAGAGGAACACCGCTAAAACTTTTTGCTGACTACTTAGATGATCGATATCAATGTGTCAAAATAGAAAATATTACGAGTGATGAGCAAATAAGCTCTGGATATGGTGTTCCCCAAGGAAATATCCTGGCCCCTACCCTATTTCTGATCTATATCAACGATTTATGTAACCTAAATATTAACCATGGCAAAATTGTTTCATATGCCGACGACACAGCATTAATATTTACCGCAAAAACTAGCAGCGAATTATACGAATACGCTCAATTGGGTTTCAACACTGTGACTAATTGGCTTCAAAACAATTTATTAACATTGAACGCTGACAAGACAAAATATATTCACTTTTGCATGCGCAGTCCTCAATTTAACACTGATAACTCTCATCTGTATGCCCATAAATGTGGATTTCGATCATCCAGCATGTGTGAGTGTCCCTGTATCTTAAAAACACACGACATCAAATATCTCGGGGTCATAATAGATGAAACGCTCTCATTCAGACCACACATTGAAAGTCTAGTTAAAAGAGTGCGCAAATTAATCTATGTCTTTAAAAAATTGCGAGCGATCGCAGATCCAAAATTGGTGACACAAATTTATTTAGCCCTAGGACAATCTGTAATCCAATACTGTATCACTTCCTGGGGTGGAGCACTTAAAACTCATCTACTGCCTCTTGAAAGAGCCCAGAGAGCAACTTTAAAAGTAGCCAATTTCCTTCCCTTTCTCTATCCTACAGATCAGCTATACAATTCCTGTAACGTGCTTTCTGTTCGCCAGCTTTTCATAATGCACTTAGTACTAAAACAGCACACCATGCTTTCCTACAACGCTGAAATCACTAATAAGAGACGGAATGATATTTTTTGCCATTCTAATGAATCCTCAAAATATGTATTTGTAAAAAGATTTTTTTCTTTTTTATGCCCATTTCTGTACAATAAATTAAATAGGAAATTAAGTATCTACCAATTAAATAAGTATAAATGTAAAAAAATGATTCTCCAATATTTCCTAAGCATATCTTATATAGAGACAGAAGACCTACTTACTGTTTGTAAATAAAACACGCTGTATCTCTAAATTTCGTTAAGTTATTAAAATAGTTATATTTAGTGTTAATTTATTTTTTGTATCTGCTTAGCACTCTCTAGCCTGAAACACAGGTTCATCCTAGTTCAGGCAAATTAGCAACTGTGTTCTTTTTAATATTTAAAATACTTTATTGTAAATGTGCCCTATGTTATAAATAAACGATTTTATTATTTATTATTATTATTATTTAAAAATATAAAAAATAGTAGCCCACCGGCATCGGGAACACGGTCCAAGCTGCCGGCGGTCAGGGCTCCTGAGAGAGGAACCTCCGGACAATACGCGCCGTGTCTAGGAGTACTGCCTTCTGGATCAAGCCCTTGATCCAACTGCCTAACGAGAGCCTCTGCAGATGTTGGTCGAGGCTCTTGGCAATTAAGCCATTGGCCGTCACGACTATTGGCACAATGATTGCTATATCCACTTCCCACATGTCGACAACCTCGCGAGCCAAGTCAAGATTGTTTATCTTTCTCGGCTTTCACGAGGTTCTCGTCATGAGGGACCGCTATATCAACAATCATTGTGCGACGCTCTAGTCGATCTATCACCACTATGTCAGGCTTATTGGCAACAATAGTCCTGTCAGTGATGATAGATCGATCCCAATATAACGTGATACTGCCATTGTCGAGAACTGGGTCGGGCACATACCTGTAGTGCGGTACTTCTGATTCTACAAGATTGTATTTAAGAGCAAGTTGCTGGTGAATAATCCTGGCTACGAGGTTGTGTCTATGCAAATAGTCTCCGTTAGCCAGACGAGAACACCCAGAAATAATGTGTCGGATTGATTCTCCGGGCCGGTGGCATCCCCGACAGATGTCAACCGTACCATCCTTCACAATGTATTTCCGGTAATTGTTCGTCATCATAACTTCGTCCATAATTGCAAAGACAAAACCTTCGGTTTCCCCGAAGAGGTCACCGAAACGTAGCCAAGATACGGACGCTAATAGGTCTACATCGGGCCCATGTAAGGCCCGGTAAAAGCGTCCGTGAAGCTACTTACCTTGCCATACTTCCCTGCGGTCATTAGTATCCAGTACTAAAGGTTTGCGCCAGTTCTCGTTAGCTAAGGAGAGCGGGGTGAGGCTCTTGTCCACCGCCACCACATCTCGGTGCATACCCACGTCGACGGCTAGGAAATATTCCCTGAGACTGCATACCTCGCGGTTGTGCAGGGACTTAGCATTTAAGAAGCCACGACCCCCACACTTCCGTGGGATATACAGTCTCATCACCGATGACCGTGGGTGATGCATCCGATTTGCGATAAGTAGTGTACGGACCCTCCTATCCAGGGCGTCAAATTCTGTCTGAGTCCATTTGAGTATGCCGAAAGAATACATCAATACTGGCATGACCCAACCGTTGAAAGCGCGCACCTTGTTTCCGCCTGACAAAAGACTATTCAGTACTTTATTCAGGCGGCTAAAGAAGCGCTCCCTCAACGATTGTTTCACGTCATCAGTATTGATGCCTAACTCTTCCGACATACCCAAATACTTGTATGTTTCGGTTGAACTGAGGGATCTAAGGTGTATGGAATCCGAGAGTTGAATTCCCTCGGATTCCATAATCTCTCCTCGCTTTACATGTATGACTGCACATTTGTCCACACCAAAGTCCATCCTGATGGCACTACTGAAGGTTTCAGTTACCTTCAGTAGCTCCATCAGTTGCAAGTTGTTGGGGGCAAAGAGTTTCAGTCATACATTGACTGCACATTTGTCCACACCAAAGTCCATCCTGATGGCACTACTGAAGGTTTCAGTTACCTTCAGTAGCTCCATCAGTTGCAAGTTGTTGGGGGCAAAGAGTTTCAGATCATCCATGTAAAGAAGGTGAGATATGACCTGACCGCCTCTTTTCAACCGCTAACCTAAGCCAGAACCCTCCAGCAGTGTGCTGAGAGGGTTCAAAGCCAGGCAAAACCACAGTGGACTCAAACTGTCACCCTGGAATATGCCACGCTCAATCCTTATCGGTTCGCTGTTCTCCCAAATCTGTCGACATCCCGGATAGTGAAGGACTGTTCTCCACTGCCCCATACATGACATCAGGAAGGTGCACAAAGTTGCATCAACTTTATACAGTTCTAACACCCTCATGAGCCATGTATGAGGAACAGAGTCATAGGCCTTCTTATAATCTATCCAGCATGCCGACAGATTCTTTCGAGAACGTCGAACCTGTTGGCTAATGGCAATATCGATGAGGAGCAGCTCCTTAGTACCGCGGGACCCGTTCCTACATCCATTCTGAGAGACAGACATGATAGAATTTGTTTCAATATGACTATTGATTTTAGCTCTCAGAATGGATGTAAGAACTTTATAGACCGTCGGCAAACACGTAATTGGTCTATAATTTTTGGGTTCCGCAGTACTACCTGATTTATGGAGCAGGTGGGTTATTCCTGTTGTTAGAAACTGGGGCAGCGACCCTGACTCTAAGGCAGATTGGAACTGAAATGCCAAGCGAGCGTGCGACCCTTGAAACCATTTGAGCCAGAAATTGTGCAGCCCGTCCGGCCCTGGAGATTTCCAGTTCGGTAACGGACGAACTGCACGGGCTACATCTTGGGGGCTGATGGTTATTGCCCCCATTTCTGGTAAAAGATCGCATGCGTGCTCGACCTCTCGAATCCAATCACCCTCGGTGTGACTGACAGGCGCCGACCAAATGCTGCGCCAAAATGAACACATGGCGTCATCATCCGGCAGGCGCCTATCAGAGACACCTTGGTCCGGTCGCTCCCAAGCCCTGTAAACCCACCTTTCGTTGCTTTGGAATGTACGATTCTGAGTGTACCGCTCCACTCGTCGCTTGTACCTACGAATACGGTTTGCCCATGCATAGATCTTCTGCTTCAGGAAGTCGATACGCTCTGTGACGCAGGGCAGATAATCTCGAGGACTAATATCAGTCCCCGAGAATGCCCGCTTCACAAAACGCATCACCCTAGGGCGAGTGTTGCCCTCCCTGAAGCAGATAAGCTTGCCGATGAGTGCTCTAGCCTCACCGATACGCCGCTCTATCCTGCACTGCCAAGCAGGCACAGCTGGTCGTGTAGCTCTGTTACAATTAGGAAATTTAACGTGAGCTACACGACATGCTGCTACAGCCGCACAGTACAAGATCGAGTGGGTATCAGCGAGGTCTTCGCTGCTATCAAAACAAATTGATAGCTGCGAATCTAAAGCACACACCAGCGCCCTATTTTTCTTGTGCATGGGCAAACGAGGTAGGCGAGGTCTAAGCTCCGGCGGTATGGAGCGGTATTCCCGAAATGCGTCTTCCAAAGCGCCCCTCAATCGTTCATTACATTGGGTACTCACAGATATTGCCGCGTCATCATCGGTGTCACCAACGTGGTCGGGTCGCGGTGCAGCACTGGGTTGACGTTGCGCCGCGGCCGATGGTGTAGCGGCTGAAACACGGCAACTCTGTGATTCCAGGCGCAGTCTATCAAGTACGGCGTCATCCAACATACGATTACGCTGGATGACCCGCACCTGGAGGGCAATCGCGCTATTTTTTTTCAACTGAATCGCAACCGAACCGCTACCATATCACAACTTTTTGACCGTTTCGTATCGCGCTAAAATTTTGACAGTAAGTTGAGACGCATCGCGATCGTAACTGGAACGTAACCGTTGTCAAACGTAAAAGTTGATAGGAGGCTACTTTTTTTCGATCGTTACTGGATCGTTGGAGTGTTTTTTCTTTGTTTTGAAGTGATTCTGAGTGAAAATCTTCCAAAAATACAACATAACCATGTACGCCTACATAGATTTATTGGAGAAATCTCATGAATACGATGTAGCGGTGGCTCGAGCCGAAATTAAAAGGAAAAACTTAGCTAGACTTAGTTGTGATTTGTTGTGATTCATACAGTGATCGACAGTTTGTAAAGAGATATAGACTCACGAAAGAATTAACCCGTGAACTAATTTCCAAGCAGACTCCTCATGTGCTACGTTCTGATGCTTTGGATGTTGAAACTAAGGTAAGGAGTGTAGGGGCAGATTTTGTGATGATTCCTCTAAAGTCATAAACAGCATTATCATAACCAGAATTATATTGTTATAATTTTATTCTTTCCTGTCAGTGCTAGTTCATATCCTTATTGTTTTTTTTTTTCAGATATGTGATTTTAATTTAAATAATTATATTATGTGTGGATGCAAGTTCCCCTGGGTCCACACATGATAGTGTTGTTTGGGCCAACTATCCATTTTAAAGAAATACTCCTCATTAATCATGGAGAAAATTTACATCTTTTAGGTATGTTTAAATTGAGTTTAATTTGTGTTGCAATCTTCTGATTCATTGTGTAAATATTGTTTTAAGACTCTTTAATTTATTTTTGGTTATTGCAGGAGATTCAGGGTACCCTTTGAAACCGATAATGATGACACCCATCTCGGAACCAAGGCCGGATACTCCGGAACGATATAACCAAAGCTTGCTCTTGACAGCCAGAAGTCTTGTTGAATGCTGGTAGGTATGCTTTGAATATCATACCATTATTATAATAATTGATATAATTTGTGTTTGAAATAAATAAATAATAATAAAAGGATTTGTCCTTGCAGGTGCTTATTGGTTGATAGACAGCTGCATTACACTCCAGTAACTGCTGTGAGAATAGTGAATGAATGCTGTGTTCTGCATAATATAGCACACAAGGCTTATATCCCCTACACACCCCTAACAGCAGAAGAAGCAGCTCGTGAGCGACAGCTGACAGAGGGCGTTGGTCATGGTGTCAGGCAAGAGCAGTGACCGGGCACTCATGCTCTTAGCGAGTTGGAGCTTGGATGCACACAACAGTGGGCGCTCATTCAACGTTAATGGACTAATAGGAGAAACCAATTATCTTAATCAATTCTACTTTTATAATTATCATACTATCCTATTGTTGTCCATGTATTCATTAAAAAGGTGCATTGTAAAACTGTTATATCAACATGGTTTCAAAATTTGTGTTATGATGACACTTTGTGGCTGGTGTAGGTTAATTAGTTTTAAGTTTGTTTAACATTGAAATGGTTTTTAAATAGTTCTTATGTGTTTTATATAAGTATTCTTAGCAAATATTAACATAAATATTAAAATAATTTAAATCTTAAGACACTTGAGGTACAGGCAGGTTAGATCATTATTATTGTTTTGTTTTAAGGCTGCAATTATTGTCTAAACTTGCATGTTATTCCCCTTAATTATTATTCTATATTCAATTCCATTTTTCGTACTGTTTGTGAATAAAGGCTATTTGTATTTCTAACGCCTCGTCATTTTATTTTAAATATATTTTCAAACGTAAACATTATCACATAACAGCTCGTCGTCTCTCGTCACTCGTCCAAGAGCAAGGTCTTGATAAGCTCCAGAAACTGCACCATCAGTAAGTCTGAATGTTTATTTACGTAAAATCTTGCTAACCTCTTCAAAAGTTCAAGTACATACCGCACTTTTAGCTGTCAAAACTAGAGGTGCACACGTCAAAATTTATTACTAAACGCTCGGATATTCACAAACTAAAAGGGCATCACTAACGATTGACGTTACGCAACGGTCCAACTTTGGTTTACGTTCGTGAACGTTTGAACGTTTAGCGCGATACCAAAATCCCGATCAGCTGAATCGAAACCTAACCACTACCGCAATCGAACCGTAACTTTGTCGTAAACGTTGAAATTAGCGCGATTGCCCTCCTGATCCGATAGTCGTTGGACCGAAACGTTGACTGCTGGCTCAAGCACCTGAAACATGAACGAGGATGGACGTTGAAAAACTCAAGAAGGATGCTTCTATGGTTGACTGGGAGCCAATGACGGAGGCCACTTCAGTTGACGACAAGGTGTTGATTTTTAATGACATTGTGGTCAACCTTTATAACACCCATGCCCCGGTTAAAAAAGTAAAATTGAAACGTCCTCCCGCACCTTGGATGACAAGAGAAATACAGATGGTTATGCGACGCAGAGACCGTGCATTTCGCAAGCATAAAAGGGATCGTACTGATGAAAGCTGGACTTTATTTAACCTGTCAATCGTGATAATGACAGACACAATTGAAAGACAATAGGTGCGCGAACGCCGGCGTTCGCTTGGGGTTTAATGAATTAAGTCTTCTAGGAATAAATGTAACCAGATGATACGCAATGCTAAACGCCGCCATATTCTTGAAAATATTTCATCTTCTTCTTCTGCCGATATTTGGAAGTTCCTTGGAACTCTAGGTATCGGCAAACCGCGACATTTGGATCTTCCAAATTCTATTGACTTCGATGATCTTAACCGTCATTTCTCCACTGTGCCTACCTTGGATCATCTGACGAAATTACAAACTCTATCTCTAATCTCTGGTCTAACGCGTCCTCAAATTAATCCTTTTCGTTTCGTTCCAGCTGCACCGGAAGAGATCAAAAAAATTATTATGTCCATAAAATCCAAGGCGGTAGGATGTGATAATATCTCTCGTGGTATGATCGTTACGATCCTAGATTACCTAGATTCCTACCCGCCATTTCCCATATCATAAATTTTTCCCTATATTCTGGAGTATTTCCCTCTCTATGGCGTAAAGCCTATGTTCGTCCACTACCTAAAGTTTCCAATCCCACACTTCCAACCCATTTCCGTCCAATTTCTATCCTTCCCTTCCTATCCAAAGTGCTTGAGGCCTGTGTCCACAAACAACTCTCAAGTTTTGTGCAATATAATTCGCTCATAAGCCCTTTGCAATCTGGATTCAGGCCGGGACATAGCACTGTTTCCGCCCTTCTTAAAGTGACTGGCGATATAAGGGCCGGAATGGAGGATACCAAAGTCACTGTGCTAGTGTTGGTAGATTTCTCGAACGCCTTTAATACCGTCAGTCACGAAATCCTTTTAGCCCTTCTGTCCTATATTATGATCTCTCCCGAGGCACTGGAGTGGTTCACTTCCTATCTTCAGGAACGTCAGCAGTCAGTTCACGTCGGGGATTCTTCATCTCGCTGGTGTGGTTTGGAAACTGGCGTTCCTCAGGGCGGTATCCTTTCTCCTCTTCTATTTTCTATTTTTATTAATGTCATTACTACCGTACTTCAGTGTTCGTATCATCTCGACACCAGCAATTTATACTACGCTAACTCGAAGTTTAGGTAAAAATGCTTTTTTACGCCAAGTTACTTAAAATGCGTTTTTACATATGTCATAAAAAAATCGTGAAGAAATATACAAAAATAAGAAAGTTACAAATCTTATAAAACGCTAAGTAAAGGTACTTTTTGAAATCACTCGATTTATATTACGCCAACTATTATTAGCGGAGTGTGCGCGGGGAGGGGACGCACCGCTTGTTTGTTTACATTACTCTAACGACACTTGTCGCTATGTTAGATGTGATTGCGCGGTTTTAAAACTTTAGCAGTAAATCATAATAGATAGTGTTATTGTAACCAGTTATTTAAACTATTGTTAGTGTTATTTTATTATTACAAAAATGTCTCGACAATGAGCTAAACATTTAGTGGAATTAACAAAAAAGGAAGAATATTCATTGATGAGTATTGATAAAAATACTGAGATATCGCTTCATACTGTCGAAAGAGGTTAGTTTAATGTGTTATTAAGGAATATTAACGTATGTTAAAGTATATAAATATGTTTTATAGTAATACGCTAGGTTTTTTTGAAAATTGGAGCCACTTTGGTCAAAGTCCGTGCAACACTACGCTAACTCATAGTTAGCGTAGTTTAGTGCGTTCGTGTGTATACTTGTTCTTTTGTAAAATGAACTACTTAGCGACTTTTACGTAGTAAATACTTATGTGTTAACGTATTAATTAGTTTATTAATTACGAAAAAAAATAGTCAACGTACCATACGTTGACTATTTTTTTGTATGTTTGTTTGTATGTAATGATTTTCAAAAAGTTTTAAGCTCACCACATGGTAATACAGGAAAAGTTTTTAACCACTGCGTAAATTTTTTTTGGTGGCTCAGTGTAAGTAATAGAACACATTTCCATTTTTAGTTTATAACTTTTTTTTTCACATTTTTCCACCTTGTCCCATTTTGAAATAAGCATAACATGGACATAATTTAATCGTAATACTATTAAATACTATGAATGAAAACGCGCTGGCCGCCGCGCCGCCCGTTGTACGAGACGGGGGTGCGGGGGGAAGGGGGCGGGGGTATGCGGCGCCGGCGGCGGCCTTTGATGTGCGCAGCTGCAGTACGTCACTTGCGGAAGCGGGGTTCGGACGTTCGCTCATATTCATCCCTGCGCGCGTGTGTGCCGCGTACTCGTGTCGTCACGATGTCGAACTTTACTCACCGCGAATACTACGAAATGGTGCGAGTGTATCTACTTAGCCACGAAAATTTACGAGCAGCACGAAGAAGATATGAGAGGGAGAGCGTACCTCGTATGCGAGCCCAAGGGATCCGTAATCCTACGGTACCTAATGAAAGGACAATTCTTGCAGCAAATCAAAGGCTGCTTGATCACGGCCAGTTCAGAACCCCGAGCCATGCACTAGGGTCTGGCAGACCTCGACTGGCAAACAAAAAATAAATAACGCTTTCAATGAAGTGAAAAGTGATACTAGTGACCTAAACAAACTAAATGCAAACTTATTTTAAACGTGCACGTTTATGCCTGGAAAAAGGAGGAGGTCACTTCGAACAATACCTTAAATACTGTGATTAACGAAATGTAGAGGTAAGAAATTATAAACAATCTTAGTGTGTTAGGTTCTTTTTGATTGGACATTGTTGTAAATAGGTAGTTATTCCAATTTTTTAAATACGCCAGAATGCAATTTTTTCAATTCAAATTTTATCATGAGTAATTATCATACATAAATGTTTTAATTTGAATGTAAAAATTATTACTTGATTTATTTTCTGCATTTTGATGGTCCTAAGCCCATGAAAGTATGAAGGAAAAATTGGAATTACCTAAACTTAAAAAGTAGCACGAAATTGCGGTCAGTAACCGCACCGCGTAGGTACTTACGTCGGCGCCGTCGCATCGAGCGATCGCACATAAGTACTTACCTACAACTCAGCTGATACAGCTTGCCGGTCGGGCGACCAGTCGACGCGTGAGTCGGTCAACCGGGCGCCCGACTGGCAAGCGACCATAAAATAAATTTCTATGTAAATAAGTCTCGTAAGCGATAACTTTATTTTTTACTATTAACACATATCAAAATAAAAAATACGTGTTTATTAAAATATATTCAAGTTTATCATGACAAAATTTGCGCACTGGTTAAAAACTTTTCCTGTATAAGTGTTTATTACTATAAGCGTAAGCTCAATGTATACAATTTTACAATTTACGATATGGGATTTTTTTTTTTGATGGGAAAAATCATCTGATTTGTCATCAGATGATTTTTTTTTCACTATCCCCGCTCTTGGGCGGAGCGGGAGATAGTGTCAGACTCTTACTGACTAAAAAACCCATCCAGTTCCTTCAAGCCTTCATACCGGGGCCTGTGTCATGCGGAAGGTAAGGACGCCGTGAGGTCTTTCCAGCCACGCCTCAAAGAGGGGACTTATCGCCATAATTGTGGCGTGCCCATGACGGGGTTGCGATAGTCGCTGACGCCATTCCACCATGAGATCCCGCCGGAGCTCTGTCCGCCATGCCGCGACCTGTCGCGGCAGAGGACTTTCACCCCGGCGTTGCATCTCCACGCGCATGTCGTGCATGTGTGCAAGGACTGTTGCCTCCAGATCCCACGGTGGTAGGCCAGCCAGAAGGCTCGCCGCTTCGCGGGAAATCGTGCGGTATCCCCGCACCATCCGAATTGCCATGACCCTCTGGCAGGCGTTTAGTATGGCCGCCGGTTGCTTTTTCAGCAACGGCGCCCACACCGGCGCCCCGTAGAGGGCCATGGACCGAACGATCCCCGCGTAGAGCCTCCGGCAGGAGGCATCTGGACCCCCAAGGTTGGGCAGGAGCCGCTTAAGCGCAGCCCCAGTCCGGTTCAGTTTGGGAGCCAGACGTCGGAAACGCTCCACGAAATTCCACCGGCTACGATATGGGATCAAAGGAAGCATTTTGTTATATGTGGGACGAGCGAACGGCTAAGAGGGGAGCCAATGAAGTTGCCAGTTGTTTATATGATTTTTTTAATAAATTATCTTCTAAGAGAGTTAACAAAGTCAACCTATGGTCAGACAACTGTGGGGGACAAAATCGCAATCGGATCGTATACTATATGTATTTATTAGCTGCAAAAATGTTTAAAATGAAGATTAGCCACCATTTTATGGAAAAGGGCCATACACAGAATGAGGGCGACTCAGTTCATCCTTTAATAGAAAAGACTGCAAGAGGTAGAGAAGTGTATTCGCCAGATGAATGGTATTCACTAGTGCGATGGGCAAAAGTCAATGGGAATCCTTACCTTTATACTGTTATCGAGGTCAATCAAAACATGATATTTGATATTTGAGTATTATAAGCAAAAAAAGAATTGGACTAAAAATATAAATAACGATAAAATTATGTGGAATAAAATTTAAAAAATTGAAGTTTCTCCTGATAATTACGGTTTGTTGGAATATAAATATAGTTTAGGTGATAGTGAAAGCAATCAAATACAATGTTTTAAAAACACCACTAGATTATCCCAGTTGGAGCCTTTTCCCGAAAAAGCATACAAAGTTTTGTTAAAAATTAATGAAGCAAAATATAAAGATTTAAAATATTATTGTGATAAGAATATTATACCCGAAAAGTATCATACATTTTATAGAAATTTATTAACAGCTGAACATGATGTGGACAATGCAAGTGATGAAGATTAAGAGGTTAAATAATTACATCTTAGTGTTTAAATTATGTGATTTATATTCAACAATTGGAAGTTTTAGTTTTCTCAGTCAGTCTCTCTCATAAAAATATTGAGTGCAATCTTGATTTAAATATAATTATGTTTGAGTTCTTAATCATTACAACTTTTTGTTAAAATTATGTGATTTGTATTTACCAATAGGGAGTTTTTGTTTTCTCCTAAAATTATCAATATTGAGTGCAATCTTGATTAAAATATAATTATGTTCGAGTTCATAATAATTATAACTTATAATATTGTTTAAATTATGTGATTTATATTTAAGTTTTTGTCTTCTCCGAGTGCAATCTTGATTTAAAATTACAATTATTCGAACTGGAATTGTGATTGATCTGATCTCTTATCGTTAATTAATAGTAAGTACTTACCTATAATAAACTGTTGACTACCTACTACACTTATTTTGTTTTAATTATGTATCTAGGTACCTACAAATATTACTATCTACACAATTTTATCTGGTATATATAAAATTCAACGTGTATTATAGCTCAACGGTAAGTTAGATGATACGCTAACTTGTGGCACAGGGCGATGTATAGTACGCTATATATAATTTGACGGCTTTTAATACGAAATCCGCCAGAGACGCATGTACCGGTTAAACAAAGCTAACTTAAATAACTTGTTATTCAGCACGATAAATTACAATAATATATCTTGTGGGTGTATATAATACCCTAATGTTATGATTAATACACAAAATACTGTAATTTTTTTATTGCAACGTAATAAAAATAACACTTCTTTAGCACTACAACCTCCCGTACTACACTACGCTAACATTAGTTAGACGTGTATAAAATGTGACATTTTTTTGATGAATTACGTTTATATACGGCTAACTCGCGCTAAATCAAAAAATATAAATAATTAAGGAAAAGTAAATATGACATATTACAATGAATAAATTAACTATTAAGCATGCCAAATTTCAAATAAGTATCTTAATTAATGTAAAAGTTATCACGTTTTTCCCTTTAAAAACGCCTCTACTGTAAAGTACGCTTTTTTGAGTTAGCGTAGTATAAATTGCTGGTGTCGATCTATATGCTGATGATTTGCAGTTGTACTGTCAAGCGAAGGTCGACGAAATACCTGTTGCTATCGACAAATTAAATAGGGACCTAATAGCCATAAAAGCCTGGTCTGACAGATTTGGTGTTGCAGTGAACCCCAATAAATGTCAGGCTATCATCGTTGGAAGTCCTCGAATCATCGCTAAGGTGGACAGTGCAACTTTGCCACCAGTTCGTTTCGACGGTACGATTGTCCCATTCAGCACCGATGTAAAGGATCTAGGCTTGCGTATTGATAGTACCCTGAACTACTGGAATGCTGCGGGCTCTGTTTCGATTGAAGAACTTTTTACCATCTAGCACGAAGACAATGCTTGTGCAGACTCTGATTTTACCAATCATCGATTATGGCGACGTGTGCTACTATGACCTGAATGCAGATCTCCTCAATAAACTTGACCGCCTTCTAAATTACTGCATTCGATTTGTTTTCAATCTTCGGAAATATGATCATGTTTCAGCGCATCGGTTGCTACTAAAGTGGTTGCCCATACGTCAGCGCAGAGAGCAAAGGGCGCTCACGACGTTATTTTCGTTTCTTGGTTCTCATAATTGCCCCAGTTATTTAGCCCCTCACTTTCAATACATTTGCGCTAACCACAATAGAAATCTGCGCTCATCTAATAACCGCCTTCTCCATTGTCCCACTCATCGTACTGACTTTCTTCACTATTCCTTCTTTATTCAAGCTATTTCTTTGTGGAATGCGCTTCCCCAGGAGATCAGGATGGCAACAAGCAGATTTACATTCAAAATCAAAGTTCGCGAGTTTATTCGTAAAAAGCTGGCAGTAGTTTCATCACAGCGTTAATGTTTTTCTATTGTCGATTTGGACCAATTATTTGACTATTTTAGTGTATTTATGTAGTGTATTAATTTGAGTATATATTGTATAGTTGTATATATTTGTTCTATGGTTTATTAGTATATCTATTCTATGGTCTATTAGTATATAAATTCTTGTTTTTGCCTTTTTCTCACTCTTTTATTGCACCTACCACTACTTTTTCTCCGCATCACCCAAAAGTTGACTGGAAGAGAATGCCTAAGGCATTTAAGTCCGCCTCTGTACCCATGTGCATAAAGTGTTAAATAAATAAATAAATAAAAACAGAGAGAGCATCTGACCACGGCACGTGACCTCTGTAGCCCCAAAGTATGAGCGCATGACATTTTCATTGATGGATGATGTCCATCGCATGTGCTGCACACTTCCACCGACAGCGGGAACCCTGTCAGAGGCCGGCGGGCCTCGAGGTCCCAAGCTGGCCGGAGGTGGGCCTCTTCCCCGCCGACGCGCAGGTGGTGGTGTCGTCGGCGGCGAGAAGTATTCGTCGCTCGAACTCGATGCAACTGCAGCTTCCGGAATCACTGGACTCACGGCTGGCGTTGGTCCCGGCGGCTGCGAGGCGGAGTTGAGCGACGAACCCGAAGTTGTTGGGTGTGTTTCAAGTCTTTGTGCCCGGCTTCTTGTCAGCATTTGTCAAATTTATTTCGTCGCCATGTCGTTGTTTATTCACTTTTGTTGTAGGTATTATATATGTAGGGCCGTGACGGATTTTTTTTTTATTTATTCCTGGTAGTTTTCCGGTGATTAGACATTTTTTTTAGAGTATTAATTAATTAAATTGAGGTAAAAATATTGACGAGAAAAAAATTGCTGTCAGTCAATTTATTATTATAGGATGATGATATAATAATAATTATTATATCATCATCCTATATAATTATTATTATTATCATTTCAGCTAAAAGATGTCCACTGCTGGATATAGGCATCTTCCAAGAGTCACCACAACGAAAACGATCAAAATACTTTTTATTTTCGGAAGTCGGTAATAAATAAGGAACAAACAATACCGAGAAACACCGACTTAGGAAATTAAAATTATTTTGATCGTTTTCGTGTTTGTTGTGAAGTTGGTTATTTTCTTTTTTTTGTAAATGGTGTGTGGTAAATGTTATTTTTAAGCAATTTTTGTATCTTGTATAATTTATCAAGACCTAGTTGTTTAATATACCAACTATGGAACCTTTAACTTTAGGTAAGTAATGATATGTTAGTAACGGTGAACTAATAGTTAGAAGCATATATTATAAATAATATTATTAATTGTAAACGGCTTTTTTTCGACGGGAAAAATCATCTTATGACAACTCCTGCTCTTGGGCGGAGCGGGAGATAGTGTCAGACTCTTACTGACTAAAAAACCCATCCCGTTCCTTCAAGCCTTCATACCGGGGCTCGAGCGCCCTTTCGGATAACCCTGGCCCCAGTAGGCTTTGACCCGGCTGGGCCCCTGCTGTTGCTGACAACTCCTTGAGGCGCGCGGGAACAGCGCGCGCCGTCGACGACTTGGGCTTGGTCCGGACTGTTACCGGACGGCCGGACAGCGAGCTACCCATTCCTCACTGTCCGCAAGCCCGCGCCTGCGGTGGCTGGAAATCGGGATCGGAATCCCGGCGGCGGCGGTGAGAGCGCCGTTGCCTGATGCGGTCGGCCTCCTCCTTAGCGAGCATTACTGCTTCGCAGAAGTCGGCGACCGCCTGCCACTCCTCCTCGCTCCGGACCATGGCCTCAACCAAGGCCCGGCGCGAGAGGTCTCCGCCGCCGATCACCCCCACGAGGGCACGGCGATGCTCCGTCCAAGCAGGGCACACCGCAATTGTGTGCTCCACCGTGTCCTCCGGGCGTTCCGCATAGTGGCGACACCCGGGCGTCACTTCCGCTTTGATTCGGAACAGGAACCTCCCGAACTTGCCATTTCCGGTGAGGACCTGTGTCATGCGGAAGGTAAGGACGCCGTGAGGTCTTTCCAGCCACGCCTAAAAGAGGGGACTTTTCGCCATAATTGTGGCGTGCCCATGACGGGGTTGCGATAGTCGCTGACGCCATTCCACCATGAGATCCCGCCGGAGCTCTATCCACCATGCCGCGACCTGTCGCGGTAGAGGACTTTCACCCCGGCGTTGCATCTCCACGCGCATATCGTGCATGTGTGCAAGGACTATTGCCTCCAGATCCCACGGTGGTAGGCCAGCCAGAAGGCTCGCCGCTTCGCGGGAAATCGTGCGGTATCCCCGTACCATCCGAATTGCCATGACCCTCTGGCAGGCGTTCAGAATGGCCGCCGGTCGCTTTTGCAGCGACGGCGCCCACACCGCCACCCCGTAGAGGGCCATGGACCGAAAGATCCCCGCGTAGAGCCTCCGGCAGGAGGCGTCTGGACCCCCAAGGTTGGGCAGGAGCCGCTTGAGAGCGACGCCAGTTCGGTTGAGTTTGGGAGCCAGACGTCGGAAATGCTCCACGAAATTCCACCGGCTGTCGAGGACGAGTCCCAGGTACTTCATCGTCGACCCGACACCGATGTGAACTCCTCCTACCGTTAGTTGGGAACTCATTGGCGGCGCGTTCCGAGAGCGGCGACCGTGAAAGCACATCGCCTCGGACTTGTGAAGCGCCACCTCGAGTCCCAACTCCTGGATCCTATCAACGACCATCGCAACCCCGCTTGTCGCTAGAGCGACCGCCGCCTGGTACGACTCTCCCTGCGCTAGAACCAGCGTCGTCTGCGTAGCAGACCACGCTGACCCCGTCAGGGAGGTCGCCCCGCAGCACGTAATCGTACCCGATGTTCCACAAGAGTGGCCCTAGTACCGACCCCTGCGGAACACCGCACGGCATCTCCCGACGTTTCCAGTCTCCCTGGTAACCGGGGTAGACAATATACCTGTCCGACAGGTAGACCTCGACTACTCGACAGAGGTATTCGGGCACCCGGTGGTACCGGAGTGCCCTACGGATCGTACTCCAGGGCAGGGAATTGAAAGCGTTGGCAATGTCCAAGGACACTGCCATGACACACCTACTCTGGGACACCGCATTCCCCGTCGTGAGGGCTCGCACGCGCATGATGGCGTCCGCCGTCGAGCGCATCCTGCGAAAGCCGAACTGTCCGTCCGAAAGGTCTGGCCCCACCTGTGAAAGGCGCGCGATGAGGCGGCTCGCAATCACTCTTTCAAAGAGCTTGCCCACCTCGTCGAGCAGCACAATGGGCCGGTACGCGGACGGAGAGTCCGCAGGGCGCCCTGGCTTTGCGATGAGGACCAGTTTCCCCGTCTTCCAGCGAAGTGGGAACTGGCCCCTCTCCAAACATGCGCTGAAGAGCCCTCTTAGTCGAGGCCCGAGAGCCTCCATGGCCAGGACCCAGGCTTTCCCAGGCAAGCCATCGGGTCCTGGGGCGGCGTTCTTGGCACTCAGCCTTTGCACCGCCACTCTCATCTCTACCCCGGTCACCTCTGGAGCATTGTCGTCGTCGTCGCTATTGCGGTCCGCGTCAGACACCGCTGGCGGAAGCGGAGCCATGGGCGGGGGGGAGTGTTCCCCTCGCGCAGGGAACAGAGCGCTTACCACACCCTCCACGAGTTGGGGCCGGAGACTCTGAGTCAACGGGGGAGCCCAGGGGCGCAGTTTCTTCCGTACCAATTTGTACGGGTGCCCCCACAGGTCCGCGTTCAGAGACCCCACGTTGCGGGCCTTGAGTTTGGCCCGCTTAATCTCCGCTCGGAGGGTGTGTTTTGCCTCTCTGTAACCCTCGTACAGCTTCACCTCTGTGGCCTCCGCATCCGGCGGGCGGATGCGGCGCCTGCAGTATCTGGCGTACCGGCGTCGCACGTGATTGCACGTGTTGCGCAGTGCAGCGATCTTCGGCGACCACCAGTACACCTGGCGCTTAGCACGTCCTGGACGGACTCGGGGCATTGCCGCATCGCAAATTTGCGACATGGCCTCCCGGAACCACTCCGCCTCGACGTTGATATCGACAGGCCTGTCCGGTGCTTGCACCCAGGCCTGTACCGTTGCGGCTTCCAGGAGGAGCTCCCGGTCCATCTGCTTAAGCGCCCACCGCGGACCGCAAGGGCTCTGTCGGACCGGCGCGGCCGAGGTTTCAGCGGAGACGTCCAACCGAATGTACTGGTGGTCGGAGTACGTCTCCACCTCCCCCATAAAGCGCCAGTCGACGACACGCGGCGACCGAGCGGGGCTGGCGAACGAAAGGTCCACCACTGATTCACCCCACCTCCGCACCAACGTGGGGACAGAACCCCGGTTCAGGACGACCAGGCCCAGCTCCAAGGCCCAGTCCTCCACCATCCGACCCCGTGTGTTCGTGCGCCGAGAACCCCAAGCCGTGTTCCGGGCATTGAAGTCCCCTCAAACGACCACGGGGAGGGTACCAAACCCAGCGACGACGGCACAAAGCTCCATAAGGGAGACATGGAGTTCGTCGGGAGTTCTGGTCGGGGACAGGTAGACGCCTACCACTGCAATGTCCCCGACCTGTGCTGCCACGCAACTCCGTCCCCTCGCAACAGCCTCGAGAGACGGGGTACCGGCGGCGGCCGACGAAATTAGCGTCACCGAGCCGTCTAGGTCCTGAACCAAGCGGGGATGGACGTAGTACGGCTCGGATACGACGGCGACATTGATCGACCACTGCGCCATGCTCTGGAGCAACAGATCCTGAGCGGGGGCGCAGTGGTTGATATTCGCCTGGAGGAGACGTAAGGGTGTCCTCCTCCTCCCGAGCCCCCTGTGAGGGCACCGCTGCGGCGGGAGCGGCGGCGGGAGCGGCGGCGGGAGCGGCGGCAGCCAAGACGGTGGCTGCTGCGGTGAGGGTGTCGACTCAGGGTGGATGGGCCTGACTTTGCCCTTGGCCTTGGCGGGACGGTAAATGTCCCAATTAGCCCTGTGCAATTTTCTGAGTCAATTTTCGTTTAGGGCAGGATTTGTTTGGCTCTCCAGGGTTCAGCCATTGCGACGAGCGCTCCGATTATCGTACAGTATCCACTTTTTCATCAAATGTCCCAATTAGCCCTGTGCAATTTTCTGAGTCAATTTTCGTTTAGGGCAGGATTTGGTTGGCTCTCCAGGGTTCAGCCATTGCGACGAGCGCTCCGATTATCGTACAGTATCCACTTTTCATCACAAGTAATGATTCGATTAAAAATCCCTTCAATGTTATGTCGATTGAGCAAAGTAACACAGCAGTGGACGCGTGTTTGCAAGTTTGATTCACTCAATTCATGAGGTAAGTACCCATCGTCCAAGTTTTTACTTTCCCGACTCGTTTCAAGAGGATTATTACTTTTTTATCACTTACCCCGAAGCCTGCAGCTATCTTTGAAGTGCTTTGTGATAGATCCGCTTCCACAATAGCCTTTAATTCTTCATTTTCTAATTTGGTCTCCGGCCGTCCACGGGGTTGTTTCTGAAATTCAAAATTTCAAGAACGAAACGTTGAAATCAAAAACGTACCGTGCTTTCTTTTGCGACACCGGCGCCGTATATATCATTAATCCTTCGAGCTGTTTCTGCAGCACTGGTGCCACGGTAGAACTCGTGCTCGTAAATATACCGATAGTTCATGTTTTCCATTGTGCGGTAATAATAGACGCCAAAGAAAAAAATAATGAGGAAAAAACAAATGAATGACTGTTTTCAAGACTCAAATAAAAAAAAAAAAATTGCTGGTACTAATTAATTAATTTATAAAGGAGTCAGTTTTTTTTGTTTGGAGTTTGGGCCCACTACAAATTTTGGCGTATATCAATGAAATGCACGTTAGTTTATTCCTTATAATCTCTAGATTACAGTGGTAATATTAGCAAAACTATAACTAACCGGAATACTGTGAAATACGGCAGTCCAAACATGACTCTCTTAATAACCTAAAATCTCACAAGAGCGATTGTCTGATGAGTGGATAGGTGTCCTTGGTATTTTAAGTCAAAATAGTGCACTGTTCAATAATATATAGTATAAAACAAAGTCACGTCTGTACTACGTGATAGATTTTGGTGTGATTTACACGATTTGATAGACTTCTTCATAAAAATATACATCTATATCGAAATATGTTTCGAAAGATATATTTCGAAATAGCGCGGCTTTTGCCGGTCATTGACTATAAACCTAAAATAATAAGGGTCGGCCGTCACTGCCGGGCATGGCACGGTAGGTCGCGCTACGGCATGCCTTGGCATCTCGCGGAATGCCGTGGCATCGTACTGATAGCCCAGCCACTCCTGCATCAATCAGTTTTCCTAGTTTCTTGCCGTGCTCGGTCAGTGTGAGAGACAAAAAAAAAACGCGCGCGCAAGGAACCTCCTGACTCTTTGATTTGTTTATCTTTCTCGGCTTTCACGAGGTTCTCGTCATGCGGAACGGATATGTCAACAATCATTGCACGCCTCTCACTTCGGTCCACCACCACTATATCAGACTTATTGGTCACAATAGTCCTATCAGTGATGATGGGCCGATCCCAGTACAGAGTGATATGACCGTTATCAAGAACTGGGTCGGGCTCACACCTATAGTATGGCACTTCCGATTCCACAAGAGAGTATTTCAGAGCAAGTTGCTGATGGATAATCCTGGCTGTTGGTTGGTTGGTTGTGCCTATGCAAGTACTCTCCGTTAGCTAGACGAGAACAACCAGAGATAATGTGACGGATTGATTCTCCCGGACGGTGACATGCCCGACAGATGTCAACCGTGCCGTCCTTTACAATGAATCTCCGGTACTTATTTGTCATGATAACTTCGTCCATAATTGCACAGACAAAACCTTCAGTTTCCCTAAAGAGGTCACCGAAACGCAGCCAGGCTACGGACGCCAATTGGTCTACATCGGGCCCATGAAGGGCCCGGAAAAAGCGTCCGTGAAGCTCCTTGCTCTGCCATACTTCCCTGCGATCGTTAGTGTCAAGCACTATCGGTTTGCGCCAGTTCTCGTTAGCCAGGGAGAGCGGAGTGAGTCCTTTGTCCACTGTCACTACATTTCGATGCATACCCACATCGGTCAGCTAGGAAATATTCCCTGAGACTGCATACCTCGCGGTTGTGTAGGGTCTTAGCATTTAAAAAACCTCGACCCCCACATTTCCGCGGGATATACAGCCTCATCACCGACAATCGTGGGTGATGCATTCGGTATGCAGTCAGCAGTGTACGGACCCGCCTATCCAGGGCGTCAAGTTCCGTTTGAGTCCATTTGAGTACGCCGAAAGAGTACATCAATACCGGCATGACCCAACCGTTGAAAGCGCGCGCCTTGTTTCCGCCTGAAAGAAGGCTATTAAATACCTTTTTAGGCGTCCAAAGAAACGCTCCCTCAACGATTGCTTCATGTCAGTGAGACATACCCAAATACTTATAGGTTTCGGTTGGAGAGAGGGATCTCAGATTTATGAAGTGATTTTTAAAGGACGTTATTATACTTGATATTTTTGTTAACCGTTAATAACAGCATTAAAAACAAGTTCACTGTACCAATTAAACCAACGTCACTACCGTTGCGCACCGTAGTAATATTTTATTTTCACGTTAAAGTGAACCTAAAAACGCTCCTAATCAAGCATTCTTTGCCGTAACACTTTTTTACTATTATTTCAGTATTCCCGTTAGATTTCTATATAATTTTTGGTTTATTAATTATAATAAGGTGATCACTTTTTCCATGTGAAATATGATTAATATACGTTACCGTTTAATAGTGGGCCCAAAAAAAATCGTCTCCTTTGACTTTGGAATTCTTAACTAAAGAGGAGATATTTCAGATCAAAGTAGTCAGCACGGCAAAACGTTAATTTCATATGTATGGACCTAATATTAACTATAAGGTGGGGTTTATTTGTGTAAATATAATTAGACAAAACCCCATTTTTAGGGTTCCGTAGTCAACTAGAAACCCTTATAGTTTCGCCATGTCTGTCTGTCCGTCTGTCTGTCTGTCCGTCCTCGTTTAATCTCTGTGACCGTTAGCACTAGAAAGCTGACATTTGGTATCGATATGTATATTAATCACGCCGATAAAGTGGTAAAATAAAAATTGGAAAAAAATGTTTTATTAGGATTGCCCCCCTATATGTAAAGTGGCAAGTGATTTTTTTTTTTATTTCAACCCTGACGTGTGATATATTGTTGGATAGGTATTGAAAAATGAATAGGGGTAAACCCCTAAAATCATTTTTTGATAATGTCAATAATTTCGGAAATAATCGCTCCAAAAGTAAAAAACAATGTGTGTCCCCCCCCCTCTAACTTTTGAACCGTAAGTTTAGAAAATATGTATGTATTTCCTTTCACAATGACATAGCATATATATATATAGACTCAGGATGGCCTATATCAGAATCTTCCATATTTCACGTGGGTCAGAAACTCAACAAAGTCACAAATTGATTCTCCAATGATTTATTTCTCCTTAACTTCACAGATTAATAAAATATAACGCTAACACTCTTTAATTAGGCATAGATAACGATACTAAATTAAATCAACTTAGAAACTGTTAAAGATGGCGTCGGAAGTAAGCGATTCGTCGAGCGCGTGGTGCGTTGGCGGTTCTCGATTCCGAAGTGAATAAGATGGCCGCCCCGCTCCCACCGGTGTGACGTTCCGCAAGAATGGCAGCTGACAGACAGCCGACATATGTCATGCTGCCATTCTGTTCCGACGTCCTCGACAGCAAACGTCAAATGTCATGTGTCGCGCCGTCACGGCCGGACTGACATTCGACCGTCCTCGGGCGTAGAGCTAACGTTGTCCTAAAACAGGCAATTTTATTATTTCATGGTTAGCTGCTCGTCCAGCCTGACAAGCAACACAGCACTAATTCTGACAAATTTCAGAAGCAACATTATGAAAGCATGTATCCCTTCGACCATTATGAATAATGGACCGGATGACATCTCACAAGCTGGATAACACAACCCGGACCGGACGAGTGTGTCCTTTCGACCAGCTTCAATGCATGGACCGGACGACACTGTCCCTTCGACCGGTTCAGACAGGGTCTAGACAAGTGTGTCCCTTCGACCAGCCCCAATGGCATGGACCGGACGGCACTGTCCCTTCGACCAGATCACAGACAGAGTTTAGACAAGTGTGTCCCTTCGACCAGCCCCAATGGCTTGGACCGGACGGCACTGTCCTATCGACCAGATCACAGACAGGGTCTAGACAAGTGTGTCCCTTCGACCAGCTCCAATGGCATGGACCGGACGGCACCGTCTTTGCGACCAGTTATAACACAGCATTTTAAATACAAAGGAACAGAAATGTGGCATACCTATAAGTTACGGACAATCTTGCTCATTTTGAATTTCGACTTCATCTAGTGCGCCAGGATCAGAGTACACACTGAGTGTATCTGACCCGGCAGTAAGGGTAACTGAATTTGCCGAGACAGTGTCCGAGTCTGTGTTCGACCTTTCATCTCTAATATTTAGGTCATCGCCTCCCTGAATTGGGCTTTGTGGTAGCATGACATCACTACTAGATTCTAATTGCTCCGCATCTTCCGGCGCCGTCTCGGCCTCCTCATCGTTCAACAAACAGGTAGTGACTTCAAGCAACCCAGCGTGTCCCTGAGGCACTGCGCGCAAACTCTCGTGTGCGTATTTATAAGTGCGGTGTGAACCACTAACACTTTTTAGCTCGTACCGATCATTTTCTAACACGGAGGTAATAACGAACGGTCCCCTAAACTTTCTATCTAGTTTAGTTTGATTTCGTTCACTGTTCTTGATAAAAACAAAATCGCCCTGAGCAAATGGTTTAATGGTAGCACGGCCCCGGTTAAACCTTAGAGTATCCGCCGCGGCTGCCTTTTGAATATTTTCCGATGCACTTTCTCGAATGGACTCTAAATCTAAACGGTTATTTCGCTCAGAATGTGAAGATATCTGGGACATACCTAATGATTCTGCACGTATCCCGAACATCAGTTCCGTAGGTGAGTACTTAGTAACAGCCGATTTTGTACTGTTGAGCGCTAGTTGTATATTGCCTAACTCATCGCGCCATGTCTTATTGGGGTCGTTTTCGACTATTGTGAGCAAGCTTTTTAGTGTTCGCATAATTCGCTCAACTTGTCCGTTAGCCCTGCTGGAGCCGGTTGCAATGAAATGCAGATCAATTTTATAATTTTTGCAAAAGTTTCTAAATTCACTACTCACATAGCATCGGCCCTGATCGGCAATTACGCGTGCAGGAGCCCCAAAAAGACAAACAGCCTTTTCGAGAGCTCGCACCGCGCTACTTGCATCTAGTGATATTGTGTGTTCTAGCAGGACATACTTAGTAAACGCGTCTATTATGACTGAACAATACTCTTTCCGGTCGCTCTTACCACTAAGCTTCCCGGTAAAGTCTATGTGGATTGTGTGCCATGGTACAGATAGTTTTGGGATCGAATGTAACTGAATGGGTTGAGCGCCTGATGGTCCCTTCGATGCTTTGCAAACTATGCAGGAGTCAATAAACTTACGAACGCACTTGGACATTTGCGGGAACCAGTATTGTTCGTAGAGTTTATCTAGAGTCTTATCACTACCAAGGTGTTGAATTTCGTTATGGACGTGGTTAATAAGTGTCCAAATCAGAGAGCGTGGAACGACCGGTAACCAAGAAATTGTTTTGTTGCGCCCAACCTTTCTATACAGGATACCATCCCTAACATCGTAAGTATGTGCTACTGTTTCCGGGAAGTCACCGTTATTATGCTTACTAATCAAGTCTTGGATTTCGCTATCGCGTTTTTGTTCAACCGAGAGCCATCCTTGATGTAGCTCAACAAACTGGACACTTTTAGTAGTAGGGGTTTGGGACGAAGACGCGCCAGCATCTGACTGAAGGTTACGGGAAAAGAAGTCTGCATGTTCCATACTACGGCCTTCACGATATACTATCTCAAAGTCGTAGGCTTGTAGGAAAGCCCACCAACGATGCACGCGAGGCGTCAGATCAACCTTAGATTTTGATGCTTTGAGCGAATTGCAATCAGTGTAAACTACAAAATGTCGGCCGTACAAATAATGCCGAAAATGTTCTACCGCTCGTACGACAGCCAAGGTCTCTAATTCGTACGAGTGGTAGCGAGATTCTACCTCAGATGTACGCCGGCTGAAGTACTCCACAACATGGGGTAAGTTATTCGCTCTTTGTATAAGGATCGCACCATAACCTTCGGCGCTCGCGTCTGTGTGCAACTCGACCGGCAATTCAGGATTAAAAATCGTTAAAACTGGTTCTGAAGTTAGTATTTTAACCACATTTCTACGGATATCTTCATGTTTATCGGTCCAATTAATGGGGCCTTTTAGTTTAGTTAACGGGTATAACGGTCCAACAACATTTGTAAACCCAGGTATAAATTTCCTAAAATATGACGCGAGTCCGAGAAACTGGCGAACCTGCGTAGCTGTATGTGGTGATGGTGCTTCGACTAATGCTTGAATTTTGCGGGAATTGGGTCTAATTTCCCCAGACTGTAAGGAATAACCTAGATAGTCTACTTTTTGTTTCATGAACTTGCACTTCCGAAGGTTAAATGAAAAACCTGCCGCAGTTAAGGCGTGTAAAGCCTCATCTAGGCGGTCTAAACCTTGCGAAATATTGGAAGAATAACAAAGTACATCGTCCATATAGATGAGAGGTCTGTCATGAAGGTGTTGTAGTGCTTTTGTGATACAACGCTGGTACACAGAAGGTGCGTTGCGTAAACCGAAAGGCATCGCGAGGTACTCATATTGGCCCTCCGGAGTGACGAATGCAGTCATCTCAATTGAATCGGGGTGAATTAAAATTTGGTGAAATCCGCTAGCCATATCTAATGAGGAGAAGTAGTTGGCTCCACTGAGCTGGTCTATCTGTTCCTCGATGCGAGGCAAGGGATAGTGTTCCGGCTGTGTGTTGGAATTCAGTTCCCGATAATCAACGCACATTCTGTCGGTATTATCCTTTTTCTTTACGAGGAGTATCGGACTTGCAAAGGGAGAGGAACTCTCACGAATTATACCGGCATCTAACAATAGTTGTATTTTTTCTCGGACTATTTGCTTCTCTATAGGTGCTAGTCGATAGGGAGACCTTCGAACTATTTTATGAGGATCTATCAATTTAATGCTCAACTGCCCTGTAGTAACGCGCCTAGTAGGTATACCGTCTATAAAATAGTCTGAATATTTACTAATTATTTTTGACAGCAGCATTTTATCTTCACCTTCTAAGTCAGTATCGATTGAAGAAATATCAAAATCTGCCGGTTTGGTTTCACAAAAATTAGTATGATCTTTGGTCTTAAATAGGACTTTGTCATTATCGATCGTCACAGAATAGCCTTTATCTAAGATATCCCTACCTACAATAATCGGCACTGACATTACCGTATCTGGAACGATGTGAAACATAAGGTCTACTGAGGCATTTCCAATTTTTACGGTACTTAAAATTTGGTAAGTGGACTGTACGTCATCACCCCCGATACCAGAAAGATGAACTAGGTTATTGCGCACAGTACCCGGAAACCGACAGCGAATACTTTCAGATAAGAGCGAGCAAGATGATCCGCTATCAAATAAAAATGGAAATCTCTCACCAGCTGATGTCTCTAACGTAGATCTGGAAAGTTGGTGGTCACAAAGGTTGACTTCCTTCCTTTCAGACTTTCCTCCATTCTTCTTTTCTGGACAAGTCGTAGACGCGTGACCAGGTTTGCCACACGTGTAGCAGGTTATAGACGGCTTGTCTTGATTATTTGTAGAACTGGATGCTTCATGAGACTTCAATGATCTGGAGTCATCCTTTCGCTTCTTGCATTCAAACTGTCGATGTCCTGGCACGCCACACCAATGACACTTTCCAGGAAATCTAGAGTCTGTCATTCGAGGTCGCTTAGAATCGGCGTCTTGATTTCCATCACTGACGTCCAACCGTCGCTTTAGTGATATGCCATTGAGGATCCGAAACAACTGAGCACGAGTAGTTATCACATGTGCTATCAACTCTCTACGTATCAAATTATCCTTTTGACATAGCACCGATATCACGAACCCAGTGATAACTTCCTCAGAAAGGTCAGTTTTTGGTATTCGTTCGATCAAGTTCCACAATCGCATTGCAGACTCTGATGCGGTTTCTTTGACATTAATTTGAAATCGTAAAATGTCATCAAAATGATCTTGCATTAGTTTGGGTTTCGCAAATCTAGCTAGCAAAGTTTCTTTAACTGCAGCCCATGTTAATTCCTTGAGGTTCATTCTGGTCAAGTGGGTCGCTGCGCGACCTTTGAGCGCCTTAGTAAGTGCCATCAACAGATCAACACCTACAAGATTTTTCTCCTGCACTATTACTTCTGTGACGTTGCACCAGCCTTCGATGTCAGATTCAGAATCATCAGGATCAAAGTCAATTAGTTTTATCGTGTTGGTATTCACAGGAGTTGATGCTTGCGACATCGCAAAAATTCGGGTAAACATTTCCTCCATATTCGACAATATTCTCTTTGCAGGGATGTTTTCTGCAGGCTGCGTGTTCCCTGTTTGTGGCCCGTGGGATCCCACTTCTGATATAGACTCAGGATGGCCTATATCAGAATCTTCCATATTTCACGTGGGTCAGAAACTCAACAAAGTCACAAATTGATTCTCCAATGATTTATTTCTCCTTAACTTCACAGATTAATAAAATATAACGCTAACACTCTTTAATTAGGCATAGATAACGATACTAAATTAAATCAACTTAGAAACTGTTAAAGATGGCGTCGGAAGTAAGCGATTCGTCGAGCGCGTGGTGCGTTGGCGGTTCTCGATTCCGAAATGAATAAGATGGCCGCCCCGCTCCCACCGGTGTGACGTTCCGCAAGAATGGCAGCTGACAGACAGCCGACATATGTCATGCTGCCATTCTGTTCCGACGTCGTCGACAGCAAACGTCAAATGTCATGTGTCGCGCCGTCATATATATATTATGTATGTACATAGGTATACTTATTTATGTATTATTATTTTGTTCATAATATGTCTAATTTTAAAATTGTACACTGGATCCTACCCTCTATTGTCATCTCTCTCTATCGCTCAATGGTTTGCTGGAAGAAAACTCAACTTTGAGTTAAGCTCGCCTATGTACATGAACTTTGTTATCCACTTATTTTGTGTTATTATAGTGTACAATAAAGAATTAAAGAATTAAAGAAAATCTGAAAAGTAGAACTTTATAAGGACGTTCTAGGAAAATTATTTTGAATTTGATGGAAAGAATTTTTTTTTTAATTTTTTATTTCTTTATTAAAAATAATTCGTTACTCTACATAAAAAAAAAACAAACTTAAACTATTTATACTAAAACCTAAATAAATAAAATACAAATGCACAAAGTAAATGGAAAGAACATTTTTTGATTAAAAAAGACAAAAAGGTTGTACAAAATAATTTCTGGACTAAGTTTGTAGTATAATCGTATATGCAAGCATTTTTTTAAACTCCTTAGTGGGTACACTTATTGTGACGGACGGGAAACTACGGAACCCTACACTGAGCGTGGCCCGACACGCTCTTGGCCGGTTTTTTTTTAAATTGTTGAAGATGATAATGAAGACACCGATGGTGATGGTGATGATGCACTTACTTATCTTTACTACGAGTAACAACGTTTTAGATAGGTACTTATTTAATTATGTACGAGTAAGTCCCTTTGTGATCTCTAATTATCTTTTTTACTTTTATTTAATTTCTATGTAGCAAAACAGTATCTTTTTGTCTATCCCTTTAGAGCTGTATAGCACATAAAACGATTTGGCTCCGTTAAGGGTGTTTTTTACTATTGTGCGGTTTAACCGCATACCGCACCGCTAACCCGCATGCGTGATGAAATCCGTACGATATTAAAACACCCAAATTTATTTACTTCAGGTTCCAGGGTACCTTGTTCAAGGATTTTATGTACACTATGGATAACTTTGTTTCACTGTGTTTAAAATCAACTGTATCACTTAAACTACCTACTAGTTCATCTATAGTGCCAACTTTATCGCCATGACGAACAGAACTGAAGTATTCTAGATCGTGATATTATGACGACTAAGAAGGTCTAAAATTGTTAGAATTTAGGTACTAGGTAGGTACCTACTACGTTTGTAATGTTACTCCTTATAATCGATCGCTCTTAAGAACTCAACAAATATAGGATTATTTACTGAGTTCCTAAGTGTGGTCAGAATCCTTCTAATTTAAAAAGATCCACATGTTTTGGGCATACCTATTTGGTCTAATTAATTTATCAACACCGCTTTTTTCTATGTGGGAAATCATTCAATGACATCTCCCGCCCTTGGGCGGGGCAGAGGGGGCGTGTCTGATATTTACTGACTAAAACCCACTCCAGTACTTTCTTTGCCTTCGTGCTAGAGCCCCGGGGTTCTCTTTCGAATAATTCATGGCTCCAGTAGGCCATGAATTATGCTTGGCCTGGGGCCCAGCAAGATGGGCCCGTGCGGTTTTGGTTGACATATCCTTGAGTTACAGATACTGGACGGTCGGTCGGCGAGCTACCTATTACTCGGCGTCCTTTCCCTCCGTTGTCCTTCATCCGCTTCCCTTTGCAGAAAGAAGCCGCCGCCTGCCACTCCTTCTCGTTCCAGAAAATGGCCTGTACCAAGGCCCGGCGAGAGAGTTACCCAGTGACATTGCTCTGAACTTTTAACAGCAGAAAAAAAGAAGATAAAAATAGATCATATTTTTTATTTTATTCTTCTTATACCTATATAGAAATCAAATGCTGTTCGTTCGTCATGTTATAATTAAAAAAAACGACTCAACAGGTCTTAGGTGTGGTAAAAGAAAAACAAAATAGGGAAATCCATGAAAATAGTTGAAAAAAAAAAACAGAAAAATTATTGAAAGTTGGTTATTTTGTATGGTAATTGGTAACATATCTGTGGAAAGTACTAATTTCACGGGCGCGGAGCCACGGGTGGCAGTTAGTCGCTGATTTATCAGCGATTTTAATCACTTTTGATGTAGACCCGATTGTTGTTAGAATTTCACTTCGTCTTGAGACCAAGAAAAAGGTAACTATTATGCAGAAAAGCAAAGCAAGGCAAGCGGCACAAAATGTTGAAACTGAAAAAAAACTGGAAGGAAATTAAAAAGGGACCTAGATAAAATGATTTCCTGGATCTTCATCATCATCATCATCATTTCAGCCGACACACGTCCACTGTTGGACATAAAGCCCCCAAGCGTCGCCACAACGAACGTTCTTGTGCATCCCGCATCCATCGGTTCCTGGATCTTGTTGTTGTTCTTGTTTGTTAGTCAATTTGTGTTTTTCTTTATCTTTGTTTTATGTTTAATGTATAATTTAGGTTATTGTTCGATTTATTGTTATTTTATGTTTTAATTTGTTTATTTATTTTTTTAATTGATTGCAAGTAGTTTAAATCCTTGCTGACCGATCGGCGTCTCATCGTCGACGACGGCTGGTGCTGAAAATCAGCGCTGAGGCTCTGTTTTTCATGAGCCTCAGCATTCTACTGAGCGCTGGCCGTTTTGCGCGGATGTGACGCATATCTTACGTGCTACTTTTAGTCGATATTGTTATTTATTTATTTTGTTATGGTATGCGTCATGTTTGACGCGAATAAACACTTTTTCTTTCTTTTTTTTTTCTTTCTTTTCTTTCAATAAATTCAAATGTTTTTGGGATGGTTATGTGCTACCGTTGTCCCACGTGAATGCCATTTTTATTTTGGACAATAGTAATCACTAATTGAATTACCTTGTTTTAAGCGTCCAATAAGTATCAAGGATGCAAAAAAGTTAGACTATGGAGTAAAAGAAACAGTGGAAAGTTTAAGCTGTGTAAGGAAATATTAAACTACTAAATAACTAGAAAAGAAGGGTTCAGAGAAGACAAAAGGAGCAGAAGACAGCGGAAATAAAATGAAATAGAAAAGTTAAAAAAGTATGAGGGAAAGGTGATCAAAGAAAAAGAAAAAGTTCACGTAATAAAACGAACATTTATTTAAGAATTTTTTAATACGTTCAGAATATAATTATTATCTTTATAATATTCGGTAAAATTATACCGCATAGCATTTACGAATGAGAAAAACAATGAAAATAACGAAATTTGAAATTATATCTGATTATAGACAGAAATCAGAAACGATTATTTTAAATAGACCACTAACAGACACTTATTATAATTTTAATCTTTACGTTACATTTGCGTTTTTTTGGAAGCAATATCCTATCTATATATTTTCACCGTTTTTCTAGTCAAACATTTACAGAGTCCAATATTCTGCGCTGGATATATGATATTATAATCAATTAAACATATCTACTTATGTAACTAATAATAAAATATTCAATTCATGTACATTTTTTTTTATTACGTAGTTACTTATTTTATAATTATCTATCTAAATACATATTTATTTCTAAACATGGGATTTTTTTTGGAATATCTACGAAGTTTTATATCTAATGCATGTGTCGTGAGAGGAGACAAAGAAATGTATTTTCTACTGCTAAAACAAAATCCATTTCCACTAGTTAGAACAATTCAAGAGAAGATCGAAGCAAATTTGAGTATTTTAAAAAAAAAATTAGTGATCAAAAGCTCTCGGATGAATTGTTTTCTTCGAGATTTAGTGTGACGTCTCTTCATTAAAATCAATGGCAATGTTAAGCTTTGTACTAAAAAAACTCAACTAAAGTAAAATTAAATTATCAATTTCATTGACATTATAAATAGATGTACCATTAAATTAGTTTAAACCTGTTGTATTTGCCTGCTACGATTTTCCCGTTCAGCTAAAATTTAGGAGTCATCAAGGCTAAAGTGAATAGGCTCTTAATAAACTAGTGCCTTTCACCATCAATGATTGCATCCCTGCTTACCATCAGATGAGATCGCAGCCAAGCTCTAGTTTATAGCTTGAAGTCCTTTGAACCACCTGGCCGAAATTAAATGGACACAACTCTCGTTCCTTCCTAGGCGACTGTATGCGTATCTGTGCATTTAATTTCGGCTAGCTGCGCCCGGATAGTGCGCAGCTGACCTTTAAATCCATTTTTTTGCGAAATATTGATTGGTTTACATACTTATGCTACTTTCACTTTGAAGAATATTTTAACCACCAATTTTTATGAGTAAATTTTTTCTAAAGATCCAAGCCGATTCGAAGAAAATGTAGTGAAATTGTTAAATATTTTTTTTAGACAAAAATATTAATCGCACGAAAAAATCAAATGTCGATAGTGTTGTTCATGAATTTATAATAATCATAAATTTTTTTCAAACCTATTAACCTGGCCGTTACCGAACAAGTAGGCTTCTGAAAGTCACTGTTTTACAGAACTTTTTGGGCGCAGGGCGGCAAATAACGATAAACGTTTCAATAGAACAGTAAATCGCAGAACTACATAGAACCGCAGAACTTGTAATCTCAATATTAGTACTGGTAGCATACTGAATATGTTATAACAATATTTTTTCGGAATGAAATTTCAATGACGACAACAATTATTATGGTAGATACAAATATGTTAATTAAACTAAAATATTAATCTTTATTTTGTAGAAAAAGAATGTGTATTACAAAATTGTACACAATAGAGACTTACGATCTAAGACTACATTGATAAATGAAACCTTTCCTATTTTTCTAATATTTCACATTAATTGTCTCTTTAGAATCAGTAAAGATGATTCAAGGAAATAACGGCTTATTTTTTTATTTATTTTTTTCACTTTCTGAATAGTATGGTATAATTTATTAAATCCATGTAAAATAATTGAGATCTTATATTAGATCACTTAGTGTAAAAACACTTTGTGTATCGTCAGAGAAACGAACGCTCGCACCAGACAATCTCATTCAGTGAATAGTGAATATGATATTATTTAAAGCAAAAAAGTCTGATATAATAATAATAATTATTGTTTATTTATTTTCTTACCACAAATGTCGGATAGTATCTAGTGTTATATCTGTAATGTTACCATACATTGATTTAAAAATATATTTCTACTATTAAATGATAAGCTTACCGAACATTCTCTACCTAAAACATGATATGACAAACTTAAAAATACAAATATGTATAATTAATTTTAACATTGAGGACCTATTGGAACATGAAAAATCCCTATCTTATTTGAAGCTTCAGCATACTTTTTATTTTGTGACGTCAGCATTCAGCGAATATCTCCCATACAATCATTCACTTGATTTGTCATATTTTAACTGACTTTAGTATCGTCTACATTGCAAGACCAGTTCATTAATAGTTTGTATTCATTGATTGAAAACCAGAATCTAAATATTTTTAGGAAAGTCTTTGAACAAAGGCCTGAAAGTATAAATTGATTAACCCAATTGACTTAAAGCAGTTACGCTATATTTCGAGCGCTTAAGTCGCTATTAAATATGACAAGGTTATATTATTGCAACGATGAATACGTGCCATATAAAAGGTGTAAAGGACAGCCCTCCACAAACTTTAAGGGCTTGCTCAGTAGACGAAACTGAACAACCTTCCACAAATTTTTTTTTCAGGAACCGGAAAAAAAATCAACCTCACCATACAAAATGATAATCTTGATTGGATAATTTGTATGGCAAGGCCGATTTGTTTTTCGTTTCCTGAAAAAAAAAATATGGTATGTTGTTCAGTTTCATCTACTGAACAAGCCCTTAAAGTTTGTGGAGGGCTGTCCCTTACACCTTGTATGTGTGGCTTAGTCAAACTTACGATGACTGGCTCGTTCTGTACGTACAAGCTCATCTTTTTATTGTAATTTTCGAACGCTATCTTTGCCTCAATGACCACTGTTTCCAGTGGCAACCGCACGTCCCTCAAGACATAATTAGATCCTATCTAATAGAAATATTGAATTGAAAATATTTAATCTTTTTCAGGCAGGATGATTTTTTTTATCAGTATAGGAAATGAGTAGGTACGAGTATATAATAGCAATGTTAAATAGGTTATTTTTATACTATAAATATTTACATATGAAATATTGATTAATGTTAGCTAATATTATACAATTTCATTATACATCAATATATTATTCAATACTAAAAAAATGCGTTTAAATACAACTTTAATATGATTTTTTTTAACACTACTATATTATTATATTTATGAGTAATTCATTTACATTTCATATATTATTTGGTTTAATTTGTCTTGTGAATATTACTAACATATAGATAATGGTAAAAAGATTTAACGTATTTCTGTAGTAACTAATATAAATTTGGAAATAAGCAAGTTCCTACCAACATTTGCTGGAATACTTTCTTCTTTCGAGTATTCAAGCCGACCAATAAAGATGGGAACTCTGTTATTTACCACATAATCCGTATTCACTACGGTCTGACAAAAAAGACAAAACGAAGATGAATCTTTTAACATATACTGAGCTAAAAAATATTGGCTTATGTATAATTTAATATCTGTTCTTAAAATTTGGCAATTTAAAAAAAATTACTGTTTACAATTACTTCATTACTACTATATAATATGGTTATACTCGTAACTTTATTATTAGTATAATAAGTGCAGAATACAATAATGTGATACCAATAATTTTTGTTTCTTTCTATAAAGAATTATATTTATAATAATATATAGTCCTACGTAAACATAATTACATTGTAACGTTACGTACAGATGCAATATTACAGATATTAAGTACTTAGTAACGAGTAAACACGATGCCTTATCGTTTGTCTGAAAAGTCCTCACTTTCGTCATGCTTGACTTCCGAACTAGCTATTTCATTAATGAAACCTTTTTCTGAATTCTATCCCTTGCATATTTATTACCAATACATTATTTAGTTTTTACAGATTTTCCTCCTTTAGATTGATTACTTGTATAATTTGAAGCTATTTAATGCAATTTTCACTAAAGTATTAACTTCACTGATTGTTGCCATTCTAACATGTTCACTTTCTTTATACCAACGCATTATTTTTGTTTTCACTTATTAATTAGTGCCGTAATTCACTTATGCTCCTCCTATAGAAGTTACATATTAACTATCTCAAAAGTTATTTTCACTAAAGTGTTAGTCTTTACTTCACAGATTGTTGTCCTTCTGAAATGTTCTTTTTCTTTACATAAATATATTAGCTTGATTCTCTTAGTGATAAGTCTTGCTTTTTACTTAAACTGGTCCTTCTATAGAATTCACTTCTTGGCACTAACCTTTGACATATTAATTTGATTAAATTATTATTAACCTTCACTTTGTTTGTCCTTATTCGATACCATTTATTCGAAAATGAACACCAAACTTAAATAGAGAGTAATCGCCTTTTTACTGGTACTAAGCACTTTCTCTGTAAAGCATCATCATTTAACCCGTAGTGGCGGTGTCACTTTATTAACATTCAGCGCTTCATCTGGGTCGGCATCGTCGCTTTACTGATCAGCGAATGAAACGGTTGAGGGTCTAGTATATCATTCCCGCTGAACCGTAGCTGGGTCATGGAAATGGCCATGGACCTGAAAATGATATCAACAAAATTACTGTCACATCCTAGTTTAACATGCTATAGTTGACGTAATAAAAAAAAATTAGTTTAACAAAATACAATGATGAAAAGAAATTCACATATAGCTACAGCAAAGCATTTTCGCATATGTCCAGAACTTACAGTTGCCATGAGTTAGTTTTGATGTATTTGCTTAATTACCTGTAGTTTTGCCGCTAATTTCATGATAATACGGGTGAGAACTGGGTGCTCATAAAGGTCGTCAGGCAAGGCGGGCGAGCAGCGCGTCCGCTGAGTTCGGCCACGGAACATGCGGTGCATGCACAGGATCGTAGAAGATGAAACGCAAGATCAACAGCCGCAGGAAGTCATCGCTTATAGTAGAGGATACGGTTAAAAACGACCTTCACCGGTTTGTTTAATGGATGAAACGTATTTTATGATAAATTTAGTATATTAAAGAATATAACGCGGGTGGGTTGCCTGAGAAATTCCTGGCCAAACATTTTTTTTTGTTTTAAAGGCACCGGTGTTTAACGAATAAATTTAATACTAATCGAAAGAGTGCGTTTGGAACATAAAAATGTTGGGTTGCCTATTTGTTTCCTGGCCTAACTATGGGTTGCCAGGTATAAACAGGTATGTATAAACAGGTGTGTTTATTTTTATATACAACAAATTCTATATCAAAATAAACGCTGTTTCATTACGAATCTTCTTCTTCCTGCCCTTGTCCCATCTTATTTGGGGTCGGCGCAATACGTTTTTTTCTTCCATTCTACCCTGTCACTCGTCATGCTATCACTAACTTTCTTTTCTTTCATATCATTCTTCACGCAATCCATCCATCTTTTCTTTTGTCTCCCTCTCCACCCATCCACATGTATACTCATAACTCTTTTGGTAACATGCATTTCATCCCTCCTCTTTACATGACCATACCAAGACAAACGATTCCCCTTCAGCTTGTCAGTCACTGGCGCCACTTTCAAACTTCCTCTAATATACTCATTTCTCACTTTATCCAATCTCGTCACACCACACATCCATTTCAACATTCTCATCTCCGCTACATGCAATCTTTTTTCATCCGTCTTTTTCACAGCCCAACATTCTGATCCATACAGTATGACAGGTCTTATCACGGACTTGTAGACTTTACCCTTCTACTTGAGGGGCATCCGTGGGTCACAAGTTGTTCCAGTGAAAAATGGCATCTTTTGTACCTCGACCAGGCATAAAACAGAATTGATTCTGTGAAATTTCACTCTCTTCTCTCAGTCTCCTTTCAATAACTTTCTCCCAGGCTTTCATAGTATGTGACATTAGCTTTATTCCTCTGTAGTTGTTGATCATTCAAGCACATCACCCTTGTTTTTAAAGATGGGCACCAGGGAACTGTTGCACCAATCATCAGGTATGGCTTCTTCCTGCAACAACTTATTGAAGAACAAAGCTAACCACGTCCATCCGTTCACTCGCAGTAACTTCCACACTTCAACTGGTATTCTGTCTGGGCCAATTGACTTACCATTTTTCATTCCATTTACAGCTATTCTGACTTCATCAGTACTAATCATTCTCACTAAACCCATATTCACTGGTTTATTCTCTAGAACCCCATTCCAGTTGTTTTCCTCATTCATCAGTCTTTCAAAATAGTCCTTCCACCTCTCTTTGATTTTTTTCATCTTCTGATAGAATCATTCCAGTTTCATCCCGTATACACTTTATCTGACACACATCTCTCGCATTTCTCTCTCTTGCTCTAGTAAGCCGGTATAGATCTCTTTGTCCTGCCAGACTGTCTAGTGTATCGTATAGCTTGTTTTGCGCTTTTGCTTTCGCTATTGCAACGGCTTTTTTGGCTTTTTTCTTTAAAGCATCATATTCACTTTTTTTGCAGACTTTAAAGTAACGTTTTCCGGATCTATACGCTGCCATTCCTTAAATTTCCTCTTTTTTTCCTTAAAAAATTACAATTCTGTATATCTATCGACCACCACCATGTATCCCTATCTATTGTATCCTTTCCTACCGTCTCTCCCAAAATATCTTTCGCTTCAAGTCTAATATACTGAGCAATCTCATTCCAGCTTTCATTTATGCTTCGTTCATTCATGTCTCCATCTCTATTATTTTATCTTCCACTCGCTCTCTGAATTTCTTCGCACATTTACTCTTCTCTGGCATATGCCATTTTATATTAGGAGGGGGGGACGCTCTTTGGTTTTTCTGTTCTGTGTCTTAACTACTAACACCATAACCAGAAGCCTGTGCTGTGCGACTAAGTCTTCTCCTGGTAGCACTTTGCAATCTTTGACGTGCTTTAGCTGATTGCGCTTAACCAGAAAGTAATCGATTTGCGTCTTGTAGTTACCGCTTTTGTATGTGACCAGGTGTTTGTCACCTTTCTGGAACCAAGTATTGGCTACTGCCAGGTCAAATGCAGTAGCAGATTGCAATAGCGTCTCCCCTGCATTGTTCCAGCTTCCAAAATCCCATCCCTCATGTACTCTTTCATAAACACCTCTCGTTCTTCCCACATGACCATTAAAATCCCCTCCAACAATCAATTCCTCATATACAAGGCCATTAAAGCTCTATCATAATCCTCCCAAAAATTTTCTTTCACTGTTTTTTCGCATCCTACTTGTGGTGCATACACACTAACTACATTCAACATTACATTCTCTAACAAAATCTTTACAACTATAAGCCTATCATTAATCCTTTGTACTTCCATCACGCTTTCTTTCAATTTGCTGTCTAATACTATCCCTACACCATTTCTTTTACCATCACTTCCACAGTACACTAGTAGAACTTATATCCCTCACCAATTTCTCTCGCTTTTGTCCCTCTCCATTTAGTTTCTTGTAAGCACGCTACATTTATTCGTCTTCTTTTTAATACGTCCGCTAACTCTCTTGCCCTTCCAGTCATAGTCCCAACATTCCAACTTGCATACCTCAATCTCATTTTTTCACGCTGTTTTTATTACGAATACGATGTTATAATGTAGTCTGCAAAAAAATCTGGTATGTATAACGGTTGTGCATTTTTCTAAATAAAAAATAAATTTTCAATTTTTAATTAATAATAGTCTGGCCAGGAATTTCTTAGGCAACCCACCCGCGTTATATTATTTAATACCATAAATTTATCATAAAATAAGTTTCATCCATTAAACAGACCGGTGAAGTTCGTTCTTAATCGGATCTTAGACTATTAGGTACATCGCGTACGAGCAATCTGGAATTGGACATAATCATTTTAACTTTTCGAGTAGCACAATTACATACACAATTGACAGACAATGTGTAACAGAGCACCAATCGATAAAAGATGCAATTTATTATATTTACAAAAGGGATTATAATGCCCATAATATACTCAAGTTCAAGAAGTGTCTACAAAGTTTGTCTTGGTCAGAAATATATTCAGAA
Source organism: Mythimna albipuncta (assembly GCA_929112965.1). Classification (NCBI taxonomy): domain Eukaryota; kingdom Metazoa; phylum Arthropoda; class Insecta; order Lepidoptera; family Noctuidae; genus Mythimna; species Mythimna albipuncta. The sequence goes on from OV815960.1 coordinate 237,507, forward strand.
AAAGGCGCAAATGTAGCATTTAATCGTTTCCATGAGTTAATATGCCTCTTTTACTACCTGTGTTTTCCGAAACTAAAGATAAAGATAAATCTAAACAAACAAGTAAAACATACATGGGTAAGCAAAGGTCTTAAGCAGAGTTGTAAAACTAACAGATTCTTACATTATCAATATAAAAAAAAACTCAAAAAAAAAGTCCAACAAAACTGAATACACTAAATTTTCAAATTTATTACAAAAATGTATCTATAACGCCGAAAGAAATACTAATATAAAGTACATGTACAGTAATCAAACACGAAATAAATAATCCTACTCCTAAAGATAACATAGAATCCATTAAAATTAATAATACTACACTTACAGAACCAACAAACATAGCCTCCGCCTTCAACGATTTCTACCTTAATCATAACCACGCAGCAAAGCACAAATGGTCATAGTAATGAAAATCTAATACATAACTCAATGTTTCTCGTTCCAATGTCAGAAAGTGAAGTAGAACAACAAATTATGTTATTAAATAATAGGCAACTAGGCTTTCGCAAAGTCTGGATTCGCATTTGCGGCGATAATACGCCGGCGAAGGCTGAGCAGGTAGCAGGAACTAGCCAATCTAGCGCAGGGATTCTGCCACCTGCTCAACACGCTCCTAAGGCGGGGCCGAGCGTCCAGGTCACTGGTAAAACGGCAAAGCGGCAAAACGCCAAGGCGAAAACTGGAGGCCAGGGCGTCAGGAACCGCCCCCTCGGAGCACCACCGACGAAAAGGGGTAGGGCAATTGGGAGTGGAGAGCCGACCGGCCAAACTTTAGGGCTGCCCTACAGCTCCGAAGTCAAACGGGTCGAATAACGCCACTTAACCCACCCACCGACACAAACACACAACACTAACACAACACAAACCCACCATAACATAGACACACACAATTAGGTGCAGATAAACCTGCACCATGCCAGAACATCCTCGGCTGTTCTGGAAAAACACTTCACACAGAAGAACCTTCACATTGCTCTTATTCAGGAACCGTGGCTGGCTAATAATAACACGGTGTCTGGACTGGGCTCTGCCAAGAGCGTGTATACTTTTCAATAATAATATTGATTTTTATGCATACCAGGCCTGTGCAGCGATGACCTGATTGCAGCTTATGTTAATGTCAAGAGCGGAAATGGACGCCTCATCGTGTGCTCGGCATACCTGGACGGGACGAAAACCGACCCATCCCAGGAGCTTGCAAAGGTAGTCGAGTACGCCTATGCCAACAATGCCGAGCTTCTCATTGGGTGTGACGCCAACGCCCACCATACCAACTGGGGCAGCACTGACATCAACGACAGAGGTGAGTTGCTTCATGATTTTGTACTAACTAACCGCCTCCAAATAGTTAATGAGGGATGTAAACCGACCTTTGTAACTAGATCGAGGAAGGAAGTTCTTGATGTAACTCTCGCTACTATTCACACTGCCAGGCTGATAACCAATTGGCATGTCAGTGATGAACCATCTATGTCTGATCATCGATTAATTAAATTCGCACTGAATACATCCAACATTTGCGAAACCATCACTTTTAGGGATGCGAAAGCCACGGACTGGAACTTGTACAGAATAAAGCTCCAGGATAGACTCCAAGACTTCCCTAAAACCATACGCTCCCCTGAAACATTGGATTATGCTGTTGCTCAAGTTACGGAAGCCATTACAGCCTATTACGAAGAGAGCTGCCCTCTAAGAAATGTAAGGGATAGAAAAGTGTCGTGGTGGAACAAAAAGCTCGATGTTTTAAGGGAAGAATCACGTAGGTTGTTTAATAAGGCTAAATAGACTGAGATCCGTATCGGAAAGCTTTAACTACCTATAATAAAGAAATCCGAAAGGCGAAAAGACTTTCATGGAGGAAGTTCTGCGAGGAGATTACTAAAGTCCCTCAAGGAGCCAGAATCCACAAAGTCTTATCCAAATCGCCTACAAATCAACTGGGATTCTTAAAGAAACCAGACGGTGCCTTCACAGCACCAGCGGAAGAAACCCTGAAACTTCTGGCGTCTACACACTTCCCTGGCACGGTGATGGCACCAGATAACATCGTAAAAAATACTCCTCATATCCGCCTCTCCTGGCCTTTCAAATGAAGACTGGAGAAGAGCGGCGAGGTATTTTAGGCCGAACAAGGTAAAATGGGCTATAGACTCATTCAAGCCGATTAAATCTGCAGGGGATGACGATGTCTTCCCAGCTCATCTGCAGCAAGGGAAGACTATACTCATCCCTATTTTAATCAAAATCTTCAGAGCAAGCTTTGCCTTGGGATATATACCAGAGAAATGGACTATGGTTAAAGTCTGTTTTATCCCAAAGGCCGGTAAGAAGGACTAATCTCAACCAAAGTACTTCAGACCAATAAGCCTTACCTCCTTCCTACTCAAGAGTATGGAAAAGGTTATTGACGAATGCATCAGGGATGGACCATTAAGGGATAACCCTCTGCATCCGAAGCAACATGCTTACCAAAAAGGAAAATCTACAGAAACTGCTCTGTTAGAACTAACAGACAGGATCGAAAGGGCTTTGGAAGATAAACAGATAGCCCTATGTGCATTCCTTGATATTGAAGGAGCTTTCGACAACGTCACCATAGACGCCCTTTCCATGGGAATGAAGGCGAAAGGGATTGACGAAACAACTACTCGTTGGATCGAATTCATGCTCCTCAACAGAACTATCAGTGTTACCTTACACGGAACTACAAAGAGCTTCAAAAAAACTAAATGGTGCCCACAAGGAGGCGTTTTATCGCCACTTCTATGGCTACTCGTGGTTGACCAATTGCTGGTTGAAGCCTCTAAAAGACTTAGATGTACATAGCTATGTTGACGATGTGGTGGCTTGTGTTGTCGGCCCCTGTCACAGCACGGTATCATATATACTACAAAGATCTCTGAACACACAAAACAACGCACAGAAAACAATTTATCGGTTAACCCGAGTAAAACAACAATAATCCCCTTCACTAGGAAGCGTAAGTTGGACAAACTTGTAACGCCCACTGTGAAGGGGACTCTCATACCATTTTTCAGCGAAGTCAAGTACCTGGGCGTAACTATCGACCAGAGACTGACCACATTAACAATGTGAATGATCCAAAAGGCTAAAATAACTTTAGGAATGTGCTGTCGCTTAGCAGGGAAGAAATGGGGCTTAAACCCTAAAATCGCCCTGTGGTTGTACACCGCCATAGTCAGGCCGATAATTACATATGCCTGCGTAGTATGGTGGAGGAAAACAACTCAAGTGACAGTCGTTAATAAACTTAATGGTTTGCAGAGACTTGCATGCCTCATATCAACAGGGGCCATGTCCACAACCCCAGGAGCTGCTCTAAATGCCCTGCTTAACCTACCTCCACTTTATCTATTCATTGCGAAGGAGGCGAAGGCAAGCATGTACAGAACAAACAGAACTGGCAACGCAAACTGGCGCTCTCAAGCATTGAGATTTCTACACGAATCAGTACAAGAATACGATCAAACTAGCTATGACAACAGACGTCATGCTTCCACAGTGTAATTTCACAAGGAATTACACAGTGGAACTGCCGAGCAGAGAGGATTGGTCAAACAACCTCATCACTTGCAAGGCTGAAAGCCTGATCTGGTTTACAGACGGGTCCAAAATGGGTGAGAATGTAGGATGTGGAATATTTGGCATTAGCCCGAAATTCAGCAAAAGCTTGAATCTGGGTAAACATGCTACCATATTCCAAGCGGAGGTATACGCCATTATAGAATGTGTGGAGGCCAACCGTCAACAAAACTACATAAATCAATTAATTCTGATTTACTCAGATAGCCAGGCAGCTCTTAACGCCCTGAACTCGAATACTTTAAATTCGAAACTGGTAAAAGACTGCGTTAACAAACTGAATGACCTGGGGCAAAGGAATAAAGTTATTCTGAGATGGGTACCAGGTCATTCTGGAATCGAAATGGAACGAAAAAGCCGATGAACTTGCACGGGCTGGGGCTCAAGGTCATCAGATAGGTCCAGAACCCTTCTGTGGTATCTCAAAGAACCAGGCCATGCAGACCCTTAAGGGCAACTTATTTGGCGAATCAAAAAAGCACTGGTTGGTACAACCAGGTCTGCTACACGCCAAATCTCTCATAGAAGGCTACTCACAAAAACGAACTGCCGAGCTTGTGCCCTCGTGGGGGTGATCGGCGGCGGAGACCTCTCGCGCCGGGCCTTGGTCGAGGCCATGGTCCGGAGCGAGGAGGAGTGGCAAGCGGTCGCCGACTTCTGCGAAGCAGTAATGCTCGCTAAGGAGGAGGCCGACCGCATCAGGCAACGGCGCTCTCGCCGCCTCCGCCGGGATTCCGATCCCGATTTCCAGCCACCGTAGGCGCGGGCTTGCGGACAGTGAGCAATGGGTAGCTCGCTGTCCGGCCGTCCGGTAACAGTCCGGACCAAGCCCAAGTCGTCGACGGCGCGCACTGTTCCCGCGCGCCTCAAGGAGTTGTCAGCAAAAAGCCTACTGGGGCCAGGGTTATCCGAAAGGGCGCTCGAGCCCCGGTATGAAGGCTTGAAGGAACGGGATGGGTTTTTTAGTCAGTAAGAGTCTGACACTATCTCCCACTCCACCCAAGAGCGAGGGTTGTCATAAGATGATTTTTCCCATCGAAAAAAAAAAAAAAAAAAACTGCCGAGCTTCTTGAGCTTAGCAGGACGAACATCTGTGCGATAGCCCGCGCCTTAACCGGCCACTGCAAACTAAACAGGCACCAATTTCACATGAAACTGAGTGGCGCTGATGTTTGCCGGGACTGCAATCAGAAGAGGGAGACGCCTAAGCACCTCTTATGTGAATGCGGGCCCCTTATCCACAAACGCAGTGTCCATCTGGGCCGACACATTATTCGCCCGGAGGAGATTAAAACTCTAAAAGCTAGGAGTATTCTAAATTTCTTGGAAGCCTCCGGGCTAAAAGAGTTACTCTAACAAGGTGGCGAGTCACAATAGATCTCTTAGGTCGCAGTGACTACATCCCCTACACTATGGGCGATGCATAGCCCCTTATCTTCTAAATAATAATAATATTAAAAAATACGACCTCATAAGGCTACGACGAACTTAGCACCAAAATTATTAAGAATTGTGCTAAGGAAATACGCGGTGTTCTCACGCACCTTATAAACTTATCTTGTATTCAAGGAGTGTTTCCAGATAAACTAAAAATATCGATTTTAAAACCACTTTTTAAAAAAGGTGAAAGTCATGATATTAATAACTATGGTCCAATAACTTTAATTCACATTATGTCAAAAATCTTCGAAAAGTGCATGTGTAAGAGGCTTATTAGTTACTGCGACCAAGAATCATGTATGACCAGTCAAACATTATGACAGAAAGTGTTGTGTATAGTGATGTTATTTAGCTTATTAAATAGGTTTTTTTTGCTGTTCACGTAATGCGAACTTAAATCAGAATTAGCAATGTGATAAGAAAGAAATAATATTTTTTTTTAAATTACCACGGTAAAAAGATTTGTTTTTAATAGAACGCAACCATTACAAACGTATTGAAATACCGTTTCGTTTTATGTTGTGGCCTTGAGAGAGTTTGACATTTAGATGCGGTTTAAGCATTGTTAAAAACATCTAAAAGATAAAATAATCAGCTTTCAAGGAATAGCAGACAGGATAGCAATTCTTAATATACAGTTATCAGAATCCAAACAACCGACGTCAATTATACAAGTACATGCGCCCACTGAACAAGATACAAAATTATCAAAAGACAAATTCTATAAAGACCTAACAGAGTTGGTGCAAAAGAAAAGCAAAAATATAACTCTAATGGGAGACTTCAATGCGAAGGTGGGCATCAAATCCAATAAAGACGAATTTGTCTTAGGCGATTACAGTACGGGTGACAGAAACGACAATGGACGTAGACTCATATATTTCGCTTTTGAAAATAATCTTAAAATAATGAACAGTTTCTTCAAAAAAAGCTGATCAAAAAAATGGACATGGATGTCCCCAAATGGCAGAGATAAAAATGAAATAGATTTCATACTCACAAGAAAAAAACATATATTTAATGACGTCGACGTAGTGAATAAGATAAACTTCAACACTGATCATAGAATGGTGAGAGGAGTTATACAATACTGAAATGATAAATCAAGAAAGCATATTCTCTACGCAACAAAAAATACAACAATAGCAACACCCATACCTCAAAATGTCTTAAACGAGAAAACACATTAGAACAAATTGAAGGAACTAGAACACTGCAAGAAAAGTATAACCTTCTGGAAAAAGAGCTGATAAATGTAAACAAATCTAGATCTAAAAAAGAGAAGAAAAATAAGTTAGGAGAAGAAACGTTAAATCTGATGGAAAAGAGAAAAAAAATGTTAGACAATCGAAAAGGCAACAAACAAAACATCTCAAGTATTAGCAAAAAAATACAAACATCAATAAGAAAACATAGGAAAGCAGAGAGGCTGGAAGTACTAAGAGAACAAATGGAGAAAACAGGTGGAATCAAGAAAGGTCTAAAACAACTAAGAGAATACACACAATGGATACCCAATATGAAAACGAAAGATAGAAAGAAAAATAAGAAATTAACGACAAAGAGACCATCAATAGCGAAAGTGGCGACAGAATTTTATCAAAAATTATACACGAAGATCGACGAATCAACACAAATAGAGACAGGAAAAACGGTCTACGAAGAGGAACCTGGTATATTAGAAGCAGAAGTCATAAAAGCTGAAAGACACAAAAAAGTGGGAAATCAACTGGAGACGACAAAATCTCAAATGAAATACTAAGAGAATCTCTAACTGCGATATCCAAATATGTGACGAATCTATTTAATGAAATTATGATTACAGAACAAATACCTATTCGATGGACAAAATCCACTATTGTCCTACTACATAAAAAAGGAGACAAAAACGAAATAAATAACTACAGACCAATATGTTTAATGTCCAATCTATACAAAGTTTTTTCAAAAATAATACTTAAACGAATAATGAAACACCTAGAAGAAAATCAACCAAGAGAACAAGCTGGATTTCGCACCGACTATTCCACCATCGATCACATTCACGTCGTGAAGCAGATCATAGAAAAATTTAACGAATATGGGCAACTTTATTATATGGCATTCGTGGACTATAACAAGGCTTTCGATTCTCTAAGTCATAATTATATCTGGAAAACACTAGAAAATCAAGGTGTAGAAAGAAAATATAAACAAATCATAAAAGAAATATATAGAAATATCACAGCAACAGTTCAACTTGAACAACAAGGAGAAGAATCCAGTGTTCAAAGAGGCGTCAGGCAAGGCGATCCACTTTCCCCAAAACAGTGTTAGAGAACATATTTAGACAACTGGACTGGGAAAATTTTGGAATTAACATTAACGGATCAAATTTGAATCACCTAAGGTTTGTTGATGACATAGTGATATTCGCAGAGAGACCAGATATACTACAAACTATGTTACAACAATTAGATTACGAAAGCAAGAAAGCAGGTCTATCTATGAACCCAATGAAGACTAAAATAATGACGAACGGATCAAGAGAAACTATCGAAGTAGGACGAAGAGGTCGAGAGAATATGTAGATGAATATATATATTTAGGACAACTAATATCAGTAAAAGATCAACAGCAAGGAAGCGGTACTGGTCACTAAAAGAAATAGTTAAAAACGAAACGATTCCAATGTCTATCAAGAAAAGACTATATAACATTATGTATCCTCCCATGACTTACACACGGATGTCAAACTTGGCCAGCTACGAGTAAAAACTGTAAAAGTCTCTTAGTTTGTCAACGCAGCATGGAACGAAGCATGCTTAACATAACTCTACGGGACCGGTGGACAACACCAAAAATAAGGGAAAGAACAAAGGTGACAGATGTACTGCAGAAAATAAGGAAACATAAATGGAATTGGACTGGTCATATAATGAGGACGAACAGTGGAACAAAATGGACGAAGGACGTAATGGAATGGTACCCTAGAAGTGGAAAAAGACAGAAAGAACGTCAAATTAAAAGATGGGAGGATGATCTGCCGAAGGGATGGAGGAGGATAGCTCGTGACAGAGATAACTGGAAGTAAATGGGGGAGGCCTATGTCAAAAGACAACCTGACTAAGCGGTAGCAAATTAAAAAAAAAAAAATAAGATTAGATTAAGAATTTTGATTATATAAAAGTTGTATAAAGCAAAACTGTAAAATAGTTAGCGAATAAAGGCTTTTAATATTATTCCATTTATTATGTATATATATACATATTATTTACATTTTTAAATATTTCTTAAAAAGTACATAAAAAAAAAAAAATTAAAAATATAAAAAATAGTAGCCCACCGGCATCGGGAACAGGGTCCAAGCTGCCGGTGGTCAGGGCTCCTGAGAGAGGAATTTCCTAACTATGCGCGCCGTATCCAGGAGTACTGCTTTCTGGATCAGGCCCTTGATCCAGCTGCCTAACGAGAGCCTCCTTAGATGTTGTTCGAGGCTCTTAGCTATTAAGCCATTGGCCGTTACGACTATCGGCACAATGATTGCTCTATCCACTTCCCACATGTCGACAACCTCGCGAGCTAAGTCAAGATATTTGATCTGCTTATCTTTCTCAGCTTTCACAAGGTTCTCGTCATGAGGGACCGCTATATCAACAATCATTGTGTGACGCTCTAGTCGATCTATCACCACTATATCAGGTTTATTGGCAACAATAGTCCTGTCAGTGATGATAGATCGATCCCAATATAACGTGATACTGCCATTGTCGAGAACTGGGTCGGGCACATACCTGTAGTACGGTACTTCTGATTCTACAAGATTGTATTTAAGAGCAAGTTGCTGGTGAATAATCCTGGCTACGAGGTTGTGTCTATGCAAATAGTCTCCGTTGGCCAGACGAGAGCACCCAGAAATAATGTGACGGATTGATTCTCCGGGCCGGTGGCATCCCCGACAGATGTCAACCGTACCATCCTTCACAATGTCCGGTAATTGTTCGTCATCATAACTTCGTCCATAATTGCAAAGACAAAACCTTCGGTTTCCCCGAAGAGGTCACCGAAACGTAGCCAAGATACGGACGCTAATAGGTCTACATCGGGCCCATGTAAGGCCCGATAAAAGCGTCCGTGAAGCTCCTTGCCCTGCCATACTTCACTGCGGTCATTAGTATTCAGTACTAAAGGTTTGCGCCAGTTCTCGCTAGCTAAGGAGAGCGAGGTGAGGCCCTTGTCCACCGCCACCACATCTCGGTGCATACCCACGTCGACGGCTATGAAATATTCACTGAGACTGCATACCTCGCGGTTGTGCAGGTACTAAGCATTTAAGAAGCCACGACCCCCACACTTCCGCGGGATATACAGTCTCATCACCGATGACCGTGGGTGATGCATCCGATTTGCGGTAAGTAGTGTACGGACCCTCCTATCCAGGGCGTCAAGTTCTATCTGAGTCCATTTGAGTATGCCGAAAGAATACATCAATACTGGCATGACCCAACCGTCGAAAGCGCGCACCTTGTTTCCGCCTGACAAAAGACTATTCAGTACTTTATTCAGGCGGCCAAAGAAGCGATCCCTCAACGATTGTTTCACGTCATCAGTATTGATGCCTAACGCTTCCGACATACCCAAATACTTGTATGTTTCGGTTGAACTGAGGGATCTAAGGTGTATGGAATCTGAGAGTTGAATTCCCTCGGATTCCATAATCTCTCCTCGCTTTACATATATGACTGCACATTTGTCCACACCAAAGTCCATCCTGATGGCACTACTGAAGGTTTCAGTTACCTTCAATAGCTCCATCAGTTGCAAGTTGTTGGGGGCAAAGATTTTCAGATCATCCATGTAAAGAAGGTGAGATATGACCTGACCGCCTCTTTTCAACCGGTAACCTAAGCCAGAACCCTCCAGCAGTGTGCTGAGAGGGTTCAAAGCCAGGCAAAACCACAGTGGACTCAGACTGTCACCCTGGAATATGCCACGCTCAATCCTTATCGGTTCGCTGTTCTCCCAAATCTGTCGACATCCTGGATAGTGAAGGACTGTTCTCCACTGCCCCATACATGACATCAGGAAGGTGCGCAAAGTTGCATCAACTTTATACAGTTCTAACACCCTCATGAGCCATGTATGAGGAACAGAGTCGAAGATAAAAAGTCGAGATAAGAAGGCCTATTATAATCTATCCAGCATGCCGACAGATTCTTTCGAGAACGTCGAACCTGTTGGCTAATGGCAATATCGATGAGGAGCAGCTCTTTAGTACCGCAGGACCCGTTCCTACATCCATTCTGAGAGACAGACATGATAGAATTTGTTTCAATATGACTATTGATTTTAGCTCTCAGAATGGATGTAAGAACTTTATAGACCGTCGGCAAACACGTTATCGGTCTATAATTTTTGGGTTCCGCAGTACTACCTGATTTATGGAGCAGGTGGGTTATTCCTGTTGTTAGAAACTGGGGCAGCGACCCTGACTCTAAAGCAGATTGGAACTGAGATGCCAAGCGAGCGTGTGACCCTTGAAACCATTTGAGCCAGAAATTGTGCAGCCCGTCCGGCCCTGGAGATTTCCAGTTCGGTAACGGACGAACTGCACGGGCTACATTTTGGGGGCTGATGGTTATTGCCCCCATTTCTGGTAAAAGATCGCATGCGCGCTCGACCTCTCGAATCCAATCACCCTCGGCGTGACTGACAGGCGCCGACCAAATGCTGCGCCAAAATGAACACATGGCGTCATCATCCGGCAGGCGCGTATCAGTCACACCTTGGTCCGCTCGCTCCCAAGCCCTGTAAACCCACCTTTCGTTGCTTTGGAATGTACGATTCTGAGTGTACCGCTCCACTCGCCGCTTGTACCTACGAATACGGTTTGCCCATGCATAGATCTTCTGCTTCAGGAAGTCGATACGCTCTGTGACGCAGGGCAGATAATCTCGAGGACTAATATCAGTCCCCGAGAATGCCCGCTTCACAAAACGCATCACCCTAGGGCGAGTGTTGCCCTCCCTGAAGCAGATAAGCTTGCCGATGAGTGCTCTAGCCTCACCGATACGCCGCTCTATCCTGCACTGCCAAGCAGGCACAGCTGGTCGTGTAGCTCTGTTACAATTAGGAAATTTAACGTGAGCTACACGACATGCTGCTACAGCCGCACAGTACAAGATCGTTATTATTATTAATATTTATTTGTTTTCTATTTTGTACGTCGTTATATATTTATTTTGATTTAATTTAGCTGTAAGGCTACTTAGTAATAAAAATATTCTAAGAAAGTAAATAAATCCATAGTTGTGAAGTTATAGTTGTGAAACGAAACGTTTTTTTTTCTGTAGTGTGTCATCCCTGTCGGTTACATATGAATACTTTTTGCACCCTATTAAAAAAAAATGTACTCTGTGTTTGCAGTCCGTGCAGTCCTTCGTTTGCTTTCGCGTCGATGTGCACTGTGTGTTTTTACGGTTTTGCTCTTTCTGACGACATTTGCATTCACAACGGACTCCGATTCCTTGCGCTTACGTTTACTTTGGCTACTGTTACACGGATACTGATTACGCTTACGTTCACTTCGGCTAGTGTTATACGGATTCTGATTAGTGTTTGTGTGATTTTGGACTTGTCTTCGTTTTCACTCAAACAGGACACCATGAGTGAACGCACGAGACCGTTAATGTCACAGCGGGTACATTGTATCAACTGCAATATATGTGTGAATTCATCGAACACACAAAGCCGCTATCTCGTCTTCGAACAAAACACGAGAGTCATCTCTCTAATCAGGAACTGGATATCTCCAGTCATAGCAAGTTTTATGTTTAATTAAAAAACATATCGCTGGGTCCCAAGAACGAAATCCAATCTATACTATATATATATATATATATATATATATTATATATTTATATATTTTATTATTTTATTTTTTATATATATAATACTAGCTGTGCCCCGCGGTTTCACCCGCGTTTTTCTCGTTTCCGTAGAAATACCGAGATAAAATATTGCCTATAATTGCCTCCCTCAAGATCAGTATTTCCCAAAATTACCGCGTTCATAAATGTATTTATTATACCCTTCAAAGATGCTATACTTACAATCATCAACAAATATATTTCGAAAAAGATTATTACAGGATTTTATGTTGATAAAAAACTCCATGGCCCATAACTCATTAATAGGTACCAACTCTTAACATCTTACACACGTGATAACTTTTAAACGAAATATCCGATTGAGATGAAACAAAAAGTATTTTACTTCTACTTATATACTCTTGATAACATAATGCTTAATTTCGATAAAGATTAATATTACGATACATATTTAACGTAGTTTTTTTTTCTTCAGACGATTTAATAATTATTTTGAACACAAAATCGGTTATTGTGATTAAACCATGATAGCTAGATATATGTTCTCGCGGACTTTTTTGTAGGTCTTAATGGGATCTATAAACCCGTAGTACATCATTTTGTTCTATTGTCAATAGTTTTTGCAGCGCACGCAAAAATAGGTTTTCGATTTTACACCTTGTGTTACAAAATAGCAATTTTATTACGGATCCCTAATTTTGAAAAAAATAAAACATAGCCTATAGCCTTCCTCGATAAATGGACTACCCAACACTGAAAGAATCATTCAAATCGGATCAGTAGTTCCAGAGATTAGCGCGTTCAAACAAACAAACAAACAAACAAACTCTTCAGCTTTATAATATTATAGTATATACATATATTATATAGATTATAAAGCTGAAGAGTTTGTTTGTTTGTTTGTTTGAACGCGCTAATCTCTGGAACTGCTGGTCCGATTTGAATGATTCTTTCAGTGTTGGGTAGTCCATTTATCGAGGAAGGCTACAGGCTATGTTTTAATTTTTCAAAATTAGGGATCCGTAATAAAATTGCTATTTTGTAACACAAGGTGTAAAATCGAAAACCTATTTTTGCGTGCGCTGCAAAAACTATTAACAATAGTACAAAATGATGTACTACGGGTTTGTAGATCCCATTAAGACCTACAAAAAAGTCCGCGAGAACATATATCTAGCTATCATGGTTTAATAACAATAACCGATTTTGTGTTCAAAATAATTATTAAATCGTCTGAAGAAAAAAATACTACGTTAAATATGTATCGTAATATTAATCTTTATCGAAATTAAGCATTATGTTATCAAGAGTATTTATGTAGAAGTAAAATACTTTTTGTTCGATAAATGGACTACCCAACACTGAAAGAATCATTCAAATCGGACCAGTAGTTCCAGAGATTAGCGCGTTCAAACAAACAAACAAACAAACTCTTCAGCTTTATAATATTATAATAATATAGTTATGAGCCAACAAAGTTTCGTTTTTCTTGACAATTTTAACGCAACTTTGGGTGTTAAAAAGTACCACAAATCGTGTAAAATCTCCAAAACGAAGTCCGTTCCGACACAGCACAATTCCCATAGAGTTCTATAATAGTAGTTTATGTGACTAGGGGATAAAGCAGTGTCATTAAGTCGCGGGCGACATGTTGGATTCCGAACGAAACGAAGGTTGCTGATTTTAATCCCGAACGACAGTGAGGGATTTATAAAATTAACTCCCGAGCATTGCGAGGGAGTTAATAAAGAAACCTGAGTGAAGTGAGGAATTTAAGCCGCCCAAGACAAAGACAGCTTTATCCCCGTGTTGCATACTTTACTTTTTACACCATCTGTAAGATTATTAAAAGACAACTTGGTCGACCAAATCATATATAGAGAAATATAAGTATTATATTTACAAGTTCATCAAACAAACAAAATTCACTACTCCAAGATTCTATAGTTTCAATTTTCTATAATGCTCCCGTGTCGCCAGTACGCACTTTTTATTCTATTTTCTTTTTTTTGTTAGTGGCCAGTTTCAATCATAGTGATTATATACTCTTTGGTTTGAATTTCGAGTCAACTTGTTCGATGCGCCTACATTTTAATTCACAATGTTGACGATTCTTGATGCTCCAAATTCAAATCTCATTATTCCCTAGGGATCGGCCATACTGCATTATCTCCCTAGGCATATAATGACTTGCTTTAAGTGAGGTTTGTATGACCTGTAAAACGACATTATCGAGCAGGTGGTGTAAAAAATTTATTTACATTCAGTAGCGGAATCTTGAAATTGATCTAAGCAGTAGTTTTTTCAAAAATCGCTATTTTCTAAAGCCCTAATCATACTTTTTTACGCACTCGTTTTGCGATGAATAAAATATTCCCCCGGCAGCGGCGCGGGGCGGAGAGAAGACGCTCACGCACATTATGATACATTTTTGCACAATTTGCACGATAGCGCGTGTCGTGCATTTGTGCAACTTTTGTTCGACTATTTATAATCTATTGTTTTGGACTCAGTCTGCTGCTGCGGCCTACGTCGTTCGTATCGTATGTGTGTAGACTATTCTCCTTGTGCTTATCTTACGTAAACACTACATTGACCCCTGGCTAGAACTCTGGATTTCGATACTACCTATCTGTTTGACTTGGCCTTGAACTTTGGACTTCGTATTTTCTTTTGAAATTGGAATTGTTTGTTTGAGTGGAATAGTGGATACTGTTTGAGTGAAGTTATTTTTGTTGATTGCAAAACACGTGGAAAACTACATAATAAACAATGGGTAAGTCGAACAATTTATTATACCTTACAGGTCGCGCGATGAATCAAGATCGCTCGGTGAAAGTAGTGGGGACAATCGGCGCATGTGTACAATTGCGCACGAAAATTCTTGGTATGTTAGGATTTTATTTTTAATTTCTTATGTTTGAACCTTAGTAACATAACTTATAATAAAACTAGTTTTTGATTGTAATTTATCTGGTAAGTAGGTAAATTTAAAAAAAATAAAATTATAAAATAAAACATAAAATTAAAATAAAATAATTTCGTTAGTTTCTTTCTTTAACGTAATAATTCACGTCGTAAACCATTTTTCTGGCTAGCAGTTTTAAAACTTTATTTTTAACCATTTTTTTAATCGACTACGTTTTTACTATTACGATAACACAAGCTGTACGCAACAGTACCCAAGTACAACAGTATCCAATGAGAGGCGAGAACGCAACGCGGGAATTGAAGAGCGACTCTATCTACCAATGGCGTGTCGCCGACGGCGCACACCCGCCCGTACGTCGCCAAATAGACCGTAGAATTGAATACTGCGCATGCCCCTTCCACTTTTGCCGAGCGATCTTGTATCTATCTATATATATTAGATGCAGGTATCGGCGCGGATTTTGAGCGCTCGACGATAGAGTGAGGATCGCTTTGCGTATTGTACTTATACATTGGCGAGCGAATCACTCTAGGGATTTTACAATCCTTGTACCTACAGTGATTGGCTCGACTCGACGAGCGTCTCACTTCTTACCACTAAAGAGACCTGATATCTGACTTCTGACCAAGTGGAAGTCAGCGCTTAAAATCCGTGCCGATACCTGTAGCCACACAACTTGGGGCTTTGCGACCGGGGGTGTCGAATGTCGATAGGTAAGATAGGAGTAGGTACCTACACTAGTTGCCCTTTATATGATGACACGATCGTAATCTATTTATTAGGTACCTACCAAGGTATTATTCGCGGCACGTAAGTTGAACAAAATATAGGTATGTATCATTGATATCGACTGGCCTGTTGGTCTAGTGGTTAGTGACCCTGACTGCTATGCCGGAGGTCGTGGGTTCGATTCCCACCCATGACAAATGTTTTTGTGATGAGCATGATCATTTGTTCTGTGTCTGGGTGTAATTTATCTATAATATGTATGTATTTAAAAATATATATATGTATGTTTATCAGTTGTCTAGTACCCATAACACAAGCTCTGCTTAGCTTGGGGCTAGACGGCGATGTGTGATAGTTGTGTGGAATATTATTTTTTAATTGATATCAACGAAGCCGCAGGTAAGTACCTACCTTTAAAAAGGCTTGTAAGTAAACTATTCTAATTAGCCGGTAGGTATTAAAGTGTGAGGTGTACGATATTTATCGCTTTGTATGTAGATTGACTTATACCTATATATGTTGTGGCTATCGCGCGCAGGCTCCGTGAGAACGCGACTAGGGTTGCCAACCATACTTTTCACGCACGAGTATCTTAATTTATTTTTAGTAAACATACTTTATAGGTACTTTTACGAAAACTAAATACATACATCAAATGTATTTTCAATTCTTTACTGTCATGTGAAGCCTACAATGAAAAATAAAACAATAATAATTGAATAATTACAAGTTGAAACACGAATACGTAGGTACGTTTTGTTTCAAATCGAATCAAGTTTGTTGTTTGTTTATTGGAAGTATAAAGATAACTTCCAAAAATAGATAATGTTAGTGAGTGCTAGAAGCTGATAAAAATGTCTCCAAGAGATTATTTTTTACTTTTTTTTCTTTACTAAAAAATGTGCTCGAATCGACAGCAGCTAGCAGCTGATCATAAGAGGTAGCAAAATACCTACGCTGCGGTGCGTCGTATCATTATACGCCATTCTCTATGGTGCGCCTCGCGCTTGTGTTCGAGACGCGTGATGTTGACTTTATTATGGCGGCGCGAGAATTGTCACAAATATTATGTGACAGTTGATAGCTTTTTTGAAATGACTTTTATTTTTCTATGAAATACCTATATGGGTGCCTAACTACTTTTTTGTAGAATAGAAACACTAAAGCACACTTACTTGTTTTGGGTTTTGCTGTTTATGTATGTGAGTGTACAAGTACGTTGTGTCATCTTTCTCACCTAATCCGCTGAATCGCAAGGCTAAACCCAAACTAAACAATTATTTTTATAAAAAAATTAAATGAAAATATAATTATACATAGTTATATATAGTTACGAGTATTTTTATGGAACAGATTCAAAAAATTGGCGAATGGGAAAAAAAGGGCGCCTAAAACTAAGTGCCCGCAGGAAGAAGCTCAAAAGAACATTGAGAGGATCTTTCACGAATAAAGAAAATATTCCTCCAGTACTGGATACGCTCCAACCATAAGTACTATTATTTACACAGTTGCCATTTCCTCAAATTCAAGTAGACCAAGCAAGACAGGTTATGGTAGAGCGTACGAATGTCTCATTTCAGTCATTCTCCAAGTGGGCTGAAGCCAATCTAATGGGTTACAACACTGCCAAAACACAAGCATGTCTATTCACCGCCAAAAGGAGCCCGTTCACCTTGACTCTTGCTTTTTAGATGTATTCTTGGAGTGCAAATAAATATATCATTCATTCAGCTCTTGGGAGTTCTAATTTTCTCAGACTTTAATTTTAGCTAAAGTAGCTGCTAGGAAACTGGGCGTTCTTGCTAAGGTCCGGCAGTACTTGACACCGGGACACTTAAGGTAGAACTACACTGCGCACACGTGGGCTACACACGCCGATCTGGGAGCGTCGGTCTCCATACATTTTATATGGAAAATAGACTGTTAGAGCTATACTTGACCCACGCCACGCCACGCGACGCTACGTCGGCGGCAGAACTACACTGCTCACACGTGGGCTACACACGCCGATCTGGGAGCGTCGGTCCCCATACATTTTATATGGAAACTAGGCTTTTAGAACTACACTTGACCCACGCGACGCGACGCCACGCCATCCCACGCGACGCCGATCCGTCCCAGAAATTGGGGCCCTGCGTGTGACGACAGCCCGAGTATCATCTGCGGTTATCATTTATTTATTATTTATTTATTATATACTTTATTGTACATACAAAACATAACAAAGAAAAACTTATATCTAAAACACGTACAATGGGCGATCTATTATTATTGTAAATAAAAAAAATTACTGATAAAATTTATTGAACTAATTCCAGCCACTCCTCAAAAAGGGGTATTTGCGGAGTGGCTGGAAAGACCTCACGGCGTCCTCACCTTCCGCATGACGCAGGTCCTCACCGTACGTAGTAAGTTCGGAAGGTTGTTGCACCGGATTCGTGCGAAAGAAATTCCCGAGTGTCACCACTACTTAGATCGCCCGAAGGACACGGTACGAAGTATGCCATGTGATCGGTGGCCATGACCTCTTGCGCCGGGCTGGTACAGGCCATAGTCCGGAGCGAGGAGGAATAGCAGGTAGTAGCCTCCTTCTGCCAAGCAGTAATGCTAGCTAAGGAAGCGGCTGCACGCACGAGGTAACGGCCCTCACGGCCCAGCCGCCGGGATCCTGACCCCGATTTCCAGTTACCGTTAGGCGCGAGCTTGCGGACGGCGAGCAATAGGTAGCTCGATGTCTGGCCGTCCAGTAACCGGACGGAGCCCAAGTCGTAGACGGCGCGTAATGTTCTATGCGCGTCTCAAGATGTCAGCAAATCGTAGGGGCCCAGCAGGGTCGAAGCCATGGTACGAAAGCAAAGAAGGAACTGGAGTGAGTTTAACATTCGAATTTATCGAACAACGAACAAGTCAAGAAGTACCATCTATAGTTATTAGATTTTTTATTTATTTTCACAAATATCACAAGATATAAAGAAGCCAAGTAAGTAGGTACCATCGCGGTCATTGACTCCTGCGGCGCGGCGCGAAACCAAACCCTTTGAAGTTTTTGTTTCGAGTGCAAGCAAAAATGAACTTAGCGGTGGTCAGGCGGAAGCAGGCGGAAGTGTCTTCGATGGTACCTACCTACTTATACCACAAAATAGATACTTATGATACAGAAGTCAATCTCATGATGTACTTTAGTTTTTATACCTACCTACGCTAGCGATCGCGGTAGGGCACAAAATACCTATCTATTTTGTGGCTAGGGGCAGCGAGATGCGTGAGATGAGTGCGACCGGGCGATTGAGCCGAGCGAGATATCGTGTCCGTGAGCGGTGTTATGTATATGTATGTGTGTTGCTCGAGCGAGCACACTTTGTATGTAGATACTAGATTGTCTTCTGAACCTATCTATTATGTGCCTATGCAATGCAACTCAAATAAGAATAGGGTTATATTCAATCAGTTTACAAAAAACAACTGTCTTCTTATTTCTATTGTCCATATAATGTGTTGTAACAAGGCCCCTGAAAATGAATGATGCATCATGTCTTTAAACATATGTATGTACATATACATAATTCTTCTGGACGTGTGTTTGTCACCAAATTCTTCCTAAACGACTTGACCGATTTGGATGAAACTTTGTGTGCATAACGAGTAATTGAGTGTGTCCCTGCGTAATTTGAAAATACAATTGAACCTGATAGGTGGCGCTGCTATCAGGTTCATTTTTTTAACTGGCAAGAGTCTTCGGACAGGACGACATCTATCGGGACTGCTAGTCTTTTTAAGTATATTTCATCTGTAAGTGTGTATGTCACCTAATTCTTCCAAAACGGCTTGACCGATTTGGATGAAATTTTGTGTGTATTATAAGTAGGTCTCTGGATAAAATTAAACCCTGTAGGTGGCACTTCGCATTCTTTTTATATGGATGTCACAAAAAATAATGTACTTATGGATGTCACTTGCACGCAAAAAAAAAACTGAAAGGATTTCGATAAAACTTGGTATATAGGTAGACCATGTCTTAGAATAACATATAGGATACTTTTTATCCTGAGAGTACGTTCCTTAGGGATATTTTTTACTATCACGCGGGCGAAGTCACTGTCAGCACTAGTATTACCGCCACACGCGTTACGCGTGGCGTCGGTGTAGTGTGCACACCCACCGCACACGTCTGAGACGTCGCTCACGTGTGCGTCGGTCTAATGTAGTTCTAGCTTTAATGTTTATACAAAGCACAGCTCTGATCTGAGTGACGGGATCGCAGTCAGGCAATATTTTATACTAAATAAAAAACAAAATGAAGTAGTTTTATAACTGTGATAATTTATTGTGATTAGTAGACTTAGTGCTTGTTTACGGAGACGTTCGTTGTACATTGTACGACGAACGCCCAATGCGCCGTGTCTCCGTAAACAAGCACTTATGGTGGTTCTTACTTATACAAGCATCCACATATCCACCGCACACGTCTGAGACGTCGCCCACGTGTGCGTCGGTCTAATGTAGTTCTAGCTTTATCCTCTTCGGTACCCGAAGCGAGGTGCTACTACGCTTACTCCCTTAGTCGAAAACGTACGCATTCAGGGGTGCGTGGTGGCGTACGTGACCAGCGCAACGAGCAACGTACGTCAAAAATCGGGTTGCTACCGTCACCGCCTCCTAACAGGGGCTAGTCCGCCACATTATGTATACAGGGTTATTTGTAAAACATTAACCTTTACAGGACTGTATTACTAACATCACTTTTGTTCCATGACTTTTTACAAAATTTAATTCATTTATTATTTATTTTCTGATTTTGCGTGCATGGTGAAGTGATGGCGGCCATAATATTCTACAAATGTTATAGCTATCAAAATACTTACCATTGGGGTGTGGTCAGTACATGACGAATATGGGAACTAATCCCACTAGAGTCTTCAGGTTCTTGTGCAGAAATTGCTTCTATTATTGAACTAAAAAAAAAAAATATGTGGATGCTTGTATAAGTAAGAACCACCATAAGTGCTTGTTTACGGAGACACGGCGCATTGGGCGTTCGTCGTACAATGTACAACGAACGTCTCCGTAAACAAGCACTAAGTCTACTAATCACAATAAATTATCACAGTTATAAAACTACTTCATTTTGTTTTTTATTTAGTATAAAATATTGCCTGACTGCGATCCCGTCACTCAGATCAGAGCTGTGCTTTGTATAAACATTAAAGCTAGAACTACATTAGACCGACGCACACGTGAGCGACGTCTCAGACGTGTGCGGTGGGTGTGCACACTACACCGACGCCACGCGTAACGCGTGTGGCGGTAATACTAGTGCTGACAGTGACTTCGCCCGCGTGATAGTAAAAAATATCCCTAAGGAACGTACTCTCAGGATAAAAAGTATCCTATATGTTATTCTAAGACATGGTCTACCTATATACCAAGTTTTATCGAAATCCTTTCAGTTTTTTTTTTGCGTGCAAGTGACATCCATAAGTACATTATTTTTTGTGACATCCATATAAAAAGAATGCGAAGTGCCACCTACAGGGTTTAATTTTATCCAGAGACCTACTTATAATACACACAAAATTTCATCCAAATCGGTCAAGCCGTTTTGGAAGAATTAGGTGACATACACACTTACAGATGAAATATACTTAAAAAGACTAGCAGTCCCGATAGATGTCGTCCTGTCCGAAGACTCTTGCCAGTTAAAAAAATGAACCTGATAGCAGCGCCACCTATCAGGTTCAATTGTATTTTCAAATTACGCAGGGACACACTCAATTACTCGTTATGCACACAAAGTTTCATCCAAATCGGTCAAGTCGTTTAGGAAGAATTTGGTGACAAACACACGTCCAGAAGAATTATGTATATGTACATACATATGTTTAAAGACATGATGCATCATTCATTTTCAGGGGCCTTGTTACAACACATTATATGGACAATAGAAATAAGAAGACAGTTGTTTTTTGTAAACTGATTGAATATAACCCTATTCTTATTTGAGTTGCATTGCATAGGCACATAATAGATAGGTTCAGAAGACAATCTAGTATCTACATACAAAGTGTGCTCGCTCGAGCAACACACATACATATACATAACACCGCTCACGGACACGATATCTCGCTCGGCTCAATCGCCCGGTCGCACTCATCTCACGCATCTCGCTGCCCCTAGCCACAAAATAGATAGGTGTAGCGAGAATATCTTCCGCGGTCTATCCCGCGTTTCGCGCGCTAACGCGAAGCACGCGCCGGCCGCCCGCGCCCCCACCGCTCCTCAAGTCGCCAGTCGGCCCTACACGCCCTTAGACATAGCACGTGCGCGCGCGACTGCGTCGCGCGGCGCCCTACTTGTACCTAGACCTATCCAAACCGCATTCTGTGTATTGTTCGTCGTGTAATCATCATCATCTTTATATAAATAAACTTTGTACAACCCCTACAAAATTGCGCCCAACTCGTGGCTCGTGCTTGAAAAACCTACGCAGGCGCGAAACGTATTCCACGCTCTGTTAGTTGTGTTTTTACCTACTGCACCGTTGCTGTAACGGTCGTGCGTGACTCGTGAGGATGCCGAGAACACGCGGACAGACAGCCAACGAGGGCTCCAGTAGTGACGAAGAACGCGGGAACCCGCACGCCGCGGGGGCCGCCGCGGGTAACAACAACGCGAGCGCGGCGGCGACGCCGACGACAACGGACCGCCGCGATACGAACATGATCACGATGTCTGAAGACCAGCTGTCTAGGATCCTGGCCAGCGTGATGAGAGGACCGACTCAACCTCCCGCTGCCCACGCAGGAGTGCACGCGGTGCACACTGCGCAGAATAACTTCACCCGGTGTACGGCTCGTTTCGATGGAGCCGCCTGCAACGCCGACGTCGTGGAAGCTTTCATCGAGAGCGTGCTTATATACAAGGAGTGCGCTGACGTGTCTGATGAACACGCGTTACGTGGCATGCCGATGTTGCTGACCGGAGAGGCCGCCGTGTGGTGGCGAGGAGTGCGACCTACAGTGAAGACCTGGGACGACGCGTTACGCCGGCTGCGCTTCATGTACGGCGCGCCACGTCCAGCCCACAGGATCTTACGTGATATATACGCGCAGGAACAAACCAGTGAAAGTGCTGATGTATTCATTTCGCGTGTGCGCGCTAATATTTCGCGATTGCCGTATCCCATATCGGAAGAGATGCAACTCGATATAGTGTACGGCCTTTTGCATCGTAAAATCCGTAAACGTGTCCCGCGTGATAGTGTAAGTAGCGTCGACTGTCTACTTGAGAGAGCCAGATATGTGGAGGAGACGCTGGGCGAGGCGAATCAATCACATATACCTAATAATAATACCGCGAACACGAACTTACGTGACAACAACAACCCTTTAATTGCGACCGGTAAAAATATTAACCCGCCAACGGTGACGGTGAAAAATGTTAACCCGCAAACGGCTACGTCCGACTCTAGTTCGAACATAGACGGTAGTAGTGCGACTCCTAAACGTGTTAGACCACGCTGCGCACGCTGTAAGCGTTTCGGACACACGATTGACGAGTGTAAGTCGAAAGGTAGTGAGTTAGCTTGTTATGGTTGCGGTCGTGAAGGCGTTATTCGGTCGAAGTGTCCTACTTGTAAAGGTAAGAGTAAGGAAGATGCTCCGGCCGCGGCCGCCGACGGGAAGGTGAGTTTTCAAAGCGTTCATACACACGAGTCCTCCACACGGCCTACGATCAAGATTGAGGTAGCTTCGTTAGTAGGTGTTGCCGTGCTCGATACCGGCGCTACCGAAAGCCTAGCAAGTCCCGGTTTGTATAAGATTTTGTTAGAGAACGGGACGTGTTTTACATCGGCCCGCCGCATGATAGGGTTGGCCGACGGGACCCAACATACACGTGATGTGTTGTTGTGCGACACAAATGTTGTAGTACAGGGACGTAACGTACCCACAACATTTATTGTCATACCAGAGGCGGAAAATAAGACGCTTCTTGGACAAGACTTTATCGCAAAGTCAGGTATTTTACTCGACCTACAGCGTAGTTGTTGGTATTTTTCGGACTCGACAAACATGAAGGTACCGTTTGTGCGCTCATACAGCCTTACATCCAACAGTGACGCAGAGCTGATGCACGTTAACACCACCGGCCTGGCGCTGAGAGAGAGCGAGGGGTCTAAGCTGTCGCCTGCTCAGAGGACGCAGCTTAACCAGCTTATTGTTTCTAAGGCTGCGCGTTTCGCTACCGAGGGACCAGCTACGTCCTTCGCTACTCACCACATTCGAGTAGGTGAGAGGCAGGAGCCGATCGCCTCGCCGCCCTACCGGATGTCGACAGGTAAGAAAGAGCTGCTAGACGGTGAGCTCGAGAAGCTGCTGCGAGCAGATGTTATAGAGGAGTGTGAGTCGCCATGGGCTGCGAATGTAGTGCTGGTGAGGAAAAAACATGGTGGTGTACGGTTATGCGTGGATTACCGTAGGCTCAACGCCGTAACGGAACCTGACCGGTACCCACTGCCGCGCATAGAAGATGTTCTCCATGCCGCGAAGACTACCGCCTACATGTCAACGCTCGACCTCCATTCCGGTTACTTTCAGGTGAGTGTCGCGGAAGATGACCGTGACAAAACCGCTTTCGTTACGCCTTCCGGCACCTATAGGTTTAAGAGGATGCCCATGGGACTGCGTAACTCCGGCGCTACGTTCCAGAGATTGATCGACCGGTTCCGATCGAACCTGGTTGTACCAGTGCGGACCTTCGAGATGAATGACAGCGCTGTGACGTCCTCAGACCCTCGAGGTGGTGGTAGACCTGTGATCATCCTTGGTTACTTAGATGATTTGATTGTTCTGTCGCCCACCTTCGAACAACACCTCGAGGACCTGGAGACAGTCTTTGATAGTCTGGATAAATTTAATCTGCGTGTTAATCGCAAGAAAAGTTGTTTCGCCTGCGATTCGGTGCGTTTCCTGGGGCATATTATAGTACCTGGTGGCCTGCAGGTGGACCCGGAGAAGACCTCGGCCATAGCTGACATGCCTGCCCCAAAGAACGAGAAGCAGCTTAAGGGATTTTTAGCGACGTCGAGTTGGTTTCGGCGTTTTGTACCAAATTACGCCGCCGTCGCGAAACCTTTAACTGATCTCCTCAAGAAAAATAGTTCGTGGAGATGGCATGACGAGCAGCAGGCCGCGTTCGACTATATTAAGAGACTCCTGGTCACCGCGCCTATACTCCGCCAGGCCGATCAGAGTAAGCCCTTCTCCCTTAATACCGACAGTAGTGGCTACTGTCTCGGAGCAGTTTTGATGCAGGGGGAGGGCCCCGACGAGAGACCCGTGGAGTACGCCAGCCGCTTGCTTTTACCGGCTGAGCGCAACTATACCACCACCGAGAGGGAGGCCTTGGCTGTAGTGTGGGCGGTGACTAAATTCAGGGGCTACATCGAAGGATCAGAGGTAATAATTAAGTCCGACCATCAACCCTTGCGTTGGTTGATGAGCTTAAAGTCCCCCAGTGGCCGTTTAGCGAGGTGGGCATTAACCCTTCAGGCATACAACTTGCAGATACAGTATACTCCCGGTAAGGTGAACGTAATTGCAGACGCGCTAAGCCGCCCCGCCTGTTGCGAAGAGGACCCAGGCGGATGCGAAGTATGCTTGGTGTCTGTAGATATACCGCGCAGGGCACCCGCTGATGTGCGTGATAACCAACTCAAAGACCCCGAGTTAAAGACAATCGTGGAAGATCTGGAGGACTCCGATCCGTCCAGGGGGAGGGGTTGGTCAGAACGGGGATACCTGATGTCTGATGGAGTGTTGTACCGATGTGCACCCGAGGCTGACGACGCTGACTCCGCCTGTCTCGTGGTACCGAGTCATGAAAGAAAGATCGTCCTTGCTGACTTCCATGACGCTCCAACTGCAGGTCATTTCGGTGTTGAGAAGACCTTGCAGCGTATCAGAGCCCGCTACTTTTGGGTAGGTATGAAGTCTTTCGTTTCTGACTATGTTAGGCGTTGTGCTGCATGCCAGCGCTATAAAGCAGACAACAAGAAGCCTGCAGGA
This sequence comes from Mythimna albipuncta, assembly GCA_929112965.1. Classification (NCBI taxonomy): domain Eukaryota; kingdom Metazoa; phylum Arthropoda; class Insecta; order Lepidoptera; family Noctuidae; genus Mythimna; species Mythimna albipuncta. The sequence continues at coordinate 263,186 of OV815960.1, forward strand.
CTGCTGCAGACACCCGCTACGACTCGTCGGTTCGAGGTCGTTTCAGTGGATTTGTTCGGCCCTTTGCCAAAGACGGCTAAAGGTAACCGATGGATTTTTATTATAGAGGACGTGTGTACTCATTGGGTTGAACTCTTCGCGTTAGAGACCGCCACCAGTGTAGAATGCGCTGAGATTTTGATCAGCGAAGTGTTCTTGAGGTTTGGAGTTCCGCGTAGGATGGTCAGCGACAACGGGGTGCAGTTCGTAGCCGAGGTGATGCAACAGGCCTGTCACGTGATGGGTATCAAACAGTCTTTGACGCCGTTGTATCACCCGGAAAGCAACCCCGTTGAACGCAAGAATCGGGACCTCAAACCCCAGTTAGCAATCCTTGTGGGAAGAGACCACGCCTCTTGGGACCAGCATCTCGCAGCCATAAGGTTTGCGATGAATTCGGCTGTGACAGTGAGTACTGGATTTTCTCCAGCCTTCCTTACCTTCGGGAGGGAGCTGCGCGCACCCTCGGACGTCGTAGCTGATATGAAAGCCATCGTGGATAGTGATAATTTTGTACCAAGTATTACGCCTTACCTTCGTAGATTGTCATCAGCGCTTCTAGATGCCAGGGATGTCCATGAACAGGCCCAATCCATCAGGAAGAAGTATGCTGATGAAGGCAGACGTACACCTCCGGATTATAAGGTGGGTGACCTTGTCCTCCTAAAGACGCAGAGCATGAATGATGCAGGCCGCGGCCAAACCGCGAAGTTCATCCCTAGGAGAGATGGCCCGTATCGTATTCGGGAAGTGGTGAGTCCCACCACGTATGTTATCGAGGGAGTTACGCGAGCTGAACACATTGGACGGTACCATGTGTCACACCTGACTCCGTTCGTCGGCGACATCGTGTCTCCGGTTCGTGAGAAGCGCAAGCGTGGTCGACCCCGTAAAATTGGATGCTAGTTCGAACGCGAGGGCGCTATGACCGAACTAGAGGGGGAGTGTGTAGCGAGAATATCTTCCGCGGTCTATCCCGCGTTTCGCGCGCTAACGCGAAGCACGCGCCGGCCGCCCGCGCCCCCACCGCTCCTCAAGTCGCCAGTCGGCCCTACACGCCCTTAGACATAGCACGTGCGCGCGCGACTGCGTCGCGCGGCGCCCTACTTGTACCTAGACCTATCCAAACCGCATTCTGTGTATTGTTCGTCGTGTAATCATCATCATCTTTATATAAATAAACTTTGTACAACCTCTACATAGGTATTTTGTGCCCTACCGCGATCGCTAGCGTAGGTAGGTATAAAAACTAAAGTACATCATGAGATTGACTTCTGTATCATAAGTATCTATTTTGTGGTATAAGTAGGTAGGTACCATCGAAGACACTTCCGCCTGCTTCCGCCTGACCACCGCTAAGTTCATTTTTGCTTGCACTCGAAACAAAAACTTCAAAGGGTTTGGTTTCGCGCCGCGCCGCAGGAGTCAATGACCGCGATGGTACCTACTTACTTGGCTTCTTTATATCTTGTGATATTTGTGAAAATAAATAAAAAATCTAATAACTATAGATGGTACTTCTTGACTTGTTCGTTGTTCGATAAATTCGAATGTTAAACTCACTCCAGTTCCTTCTTTGCTTTCGTACCATGGCTTCGACCCTGCTGGGCCCCTACGATTTGCTGACATCTTGAGACGCGCATAGAACATTACGCGCCGTCTACGACTTGGGCTCCGTCCGGTTACTGGACGGCCAGACATCGAGCTACCTATTGCTCGCCGTCCGCAAGCTCGCGCCTAACGGTAACTGGAAATCGGGGTCAGGATCCCGGCGGCTGGGCCGTGAGGGCCGTTACCTCGTGCGTGCAGCCGCTTCCTTAGCTAGCATTACTGCTTGGCAGAAGGAGGCTACTACCTGCTATTCCTCCTCGCTCCGGACTATGGCCTGTACCAGCCCGGCGCAAGAGGTCATGGCCACCGATCACATGGCATACTTCGTACCGTGTCCTTCGGGCGATCTAAGTAGTGGTGACACCCGGGAATTTCTTTCGCACGAATCCGGTGCAACAACCTTCCGAACTTACTACGTACGGTGAGGACCTGCGTCATGCGGAAGGTGAGGACGCCGTGAGGTCTTTCCAGCCACTCCGCAAATACCCCTTTTTGAGGAGTGGCTGGAATTAGTTCAATAAATTTTATCAGTATTTTTTTTTATTTACAATAATAATAGACCGCCCATTGTACGTGTTTTAGATATAAGTTTTTCTTTGTTATGTTTTGTATGTACAATAAAGTATATAATAAATAAATGATAACCGCAGATGATACTCGGGCTGTCGTCACACGCAGGGCCCCAATTTCTGGGACGGTTGGATCGGCGTCGCGTGGGATGACGTGGCGTCGCGTCGCGTGGGTCAAGTGTAGTTCTAAAAGCCTAGTTTCCATATAAAATGTATGGGGACCGACGCTCCCAGATCGGCGTGTGTAGCCCACGTGTGAGCAGTGTAGTTCTGCCGCCGACGTAGCGTCGCGTGGCGTGGCGTGGGTCAAGTATAGCTCTAACAGTCTATTTTCCATATAAAATGTATGGAGACCGACGCTCCCAGATCGGCGTGTGTAGCCCACGTGTGCGCAGTGTAGTTCTACAGCGACGGAGGTCCCTTGCAAGCACCAGGGCGCAAGTAGTGGTCGGGGCCACCTAGCACGCAAGTAGTTTTTATGTACATTTTGAACTTAGAATAGGATGTTTTTCACTTCTTATATGTTTATTTTGAATTATTAGGCTTAGGAACTTATGTCTTATTAGGTTAGTGTAAATAATAGACTGAGTTTTACTATAGAATAGCCTCGTGTAACATATTTTTAAGTTTTGTTTTGTTTATGATATGTTTACGAAAGTATAGGCAAGATTATGTTAGTTTAAGTCTCTGTTTTGCCTCTAATTAACGATTTCCTAATTTAGTAAGGTTCAAGATAGAATAACTAATAAGATTCCAATAAGAATGAATAAGAAAATGCGAACTTATTAGTGAAAATGAAAGTTTGTTTTGTTAACTATTTTGAAAAGGATTTTATCTATGTTGTCGGTACCTGATAGATGTTCTATGTGGTTAATTAGTGTTTTTAAGTCTATTGTAGTATATTAGGAACCATAGATTCAAGATAGCATAGTTTTGGAAATGATCGAATTTTGTAATGTTCGCGATCCCGCTTACGTAATCGTAAACTGATGTTTACCTTTTTTGTTTTGTGTCCGATTCTCACCATTACTGTATTCCTAGTTAAAACTTAACTAATAAATGATAATATAGCCATTAAATTGACAATTGGTATAATATTGGGTGAGAAATCGAAAGATTTGTGTTTCAAAACATGAGCGAAATTGTATCTTTTGCAGTTTTTGTTCTAGAAACTTTTTTATATGTTGAGTTATGCAAAAGATTATTATTTTATGTGAAAGTAGACATTGTAACGAGTATTTTGATGTGCATATTGTCTATGTTATATAAAGGATTAAATAAATATGGCATCCGAAAGGGCTCGGCTAAAGCGAAACTTAAAGTGAAATAAGTCCGAAAATCATGGTTCACGCGCACGTAAAGTTTCGGGGTATAAAAGGCGGGCCGTTTTTCGGTCCGATCGTCAGTCGAAAACAAGCCACCGAAGAGGCAACAACACGAGAAAAAAGGGAACAAGGAAGAAGCTTACAGCCGAACCCTTAGGGACCTTTGTCGAAAACGTGTCTTTCATTTTTATCCTCTTCGGTACCCGAAGCGAGGTGCTACTACGCTTACCCCCTTAGTCGAAAACGTACGCATTCAGGGGTGCGTGGTGGCGTACGTGACCAGCGCAACGAGCAACGTACGTCAAAAATCGGGTTGAACTGTCCCGGGGGCTCGGTAGCCAAAGGGTACTGCCTGCTACCGTCACCGCCTCCTAACAGGGGCTAGTCCGCCACAGTTTATGGTCCTTCGAGCCGGATCCCTGTAAGAAGACAGAAGAAGAAGCCAGAAGATAAGAAGATGGGTCCCGTAACACGATCGCAGAAGGATGCCCCCTCACGCCCAACGTCTCGCCCCTCCGATAGGGACCAGACAAAGGAAGCTTCCGGGTCAGAAGGAGTCACGTCTGCGTCATCAGGAACGACTGAAACGGGTTCAACGGAGACCACCGGCACAACTTCTTCTGGGACTACGGGTACGGAGTTCACCTCAGCAACGGAGGCGACTGTTACGACTGCTACCACAGCGGCGACCGGAACCGGTCAGAAGAAAGGAGCCGCACCAGAAGGGACGACCAAGAAGACTCCAGAAGATGGAACGGCGAAGGGTGTGGTCAGTGTTGCTGCCACTCTGAAGCCAATGGGAGTTGGTCGTCGAGCCAGGTCCACGAAGACCACGAGTTCATCAGCCAGAAGACGCGAGCTGGAAGCCAGGGAAGAGCTGGCACGTCTGGAACTGGAGCAAGCACAGGCAGCAGCGAAACTGGCTCGCGTCACGTTGGAGATGGCGCAATATGAAGATGATGACTCCGTGGATGAAGACCTGGAAGAAAGAACAGCACAGGTCCAGAATTGGATTCAATCTTCAGTACTGGAACAATGCAACGAGAAACAACCCGAGACACGAGGACAGCGTCCACCAGAAGCGCTACCTGTGAACCCCGAAGAGAACTCTGCAACGAAGGGTGCTACGATCGATCTGCAAACGCTGACGAGCGCGTTAAAGGAAGCCCTTACCACAAGAGGAGGATCAGCAGAGCAGCCGAAGTACATCCACGAGTTACCTTACGGCAACAGCAGCGAGTGGACAGCTTTCAAGGTTGTTTATGAAGATACGGCACCGATGTTCAACGAAGTGCAAAATATGGCTCGACTAAGAAGAGCACTGAAGGGCAATGCAAGAGAAGCCATCAAGAGTTTGCTGTATTCAGAAGCTTCTCCATTGGAAGTGATGCAGGCCCTGAGAAGAAGATATGGAAGACCTGATGCGCTGGTGCTGGCCGAGTTGGACAAGATCAAGACGTTACCAAGGATATCAGAGAACCCGAGGGACATCTGCATCTTCGCAAGCCAGATCAACAACAGCGTAGCAGCGATAAAAGGATTGAAGAAGCCGCAGTACTTACATTCACCAGAGATAGTGAAACAAATAATCGAAAAGATGCCTACGATCCTCAAGTTTAGGTGGTACGACTTCACTGCAGCAACAGAAGAAGGCGAGTTCTCAGATCTGCCGCTGGTGTCCAGGTTCCTGAATATGGAAGCAGATAAGTGTGGAGCCTTCGCGACTTCTGAAGAGAAGACATTGGCCAAGAGGACTCATCGACAAGCGGCGCATTCTACGAAGGAAAGGGAAGGGAACTTCAGAGAAAAGGAAGCGAGGATCAGTGAGAAGACTTGTCCCGTGTGTCAGGGCGAACACCTTCTCCTGAATTGCTAGAAGTTCCTGAAAGCGTCGGTGCAAGATCGGTGGGCGCTGGTCAAGAAGAGTCGCGTCTGCTTCAAGTGTCTTCAAGGGAAACACCGCAAGAAGAACTGCAGAAAGCCGCCGTGTAAGGAATGCCAGAGGTGGCATCATCATCTGCTGCACGTGAACGCGGAACAGAGGACCTCAGAAGAGAATAAAGAGACACAGCAAGAAGTGCCAAGTGTCGCGGCATCGGTGAATGCGGCCAACAATGCAAGGGCGTACCTGAAGATAGTACCGGTTGAAGTCTTCGGGTCGCATGGATCCAAAAGAATTTTGGCCCTGATGGATGAAGGGTCAACGGTGCCACTGCTGGACGAGAAGGTGGCACAGGAGATCGGCGCTCAAGGAAAAACAGAAGAACTGATCATCGAAACAGTTGGAGGCCAGCTTATCAGGAAGAAGGACTCGCAGACACTGGACCTGATGGTGAAGGGGATTCATCAAGAAAAAAGGAAGACCCTCAAGAGAGTCAGAACCGTTGATAACCTGAAGCTGACACCTCAGTTCTTGGATAAGAAAAGGACAGAAGATTGTTCACATTTGAAGAAGATCGCCGACTCTTTACACTACGAAGGAGAGTCACCACAGCTGCTCATCGGTCAAGACAACTGGGAGCTCATCGTGAATCAAGCATTGAAAAGGGGAAGACCAGGTCAACCAGTTGCCTCGAGAACAGGACTTGGCTGGGTACTGCATGGGTTCGACACGGGCGGAATACGACCAGTGCACTTTGCTGACAGGTGTCTTTGTACCAGCACAGAAGAAGAGATGCATCAAACTATCAAGGAGCATTTCGCGATAGAAGCATTGGGTGTGCAACCAAGAAGACCCTCGACAGATGCAGAAGGAAGAGCACTGGCCGTCCTCGAGAAGACCTGCAGAAGACTGAAAGATGGTCGTTTTGAAGTTGGACTGCTGTGGAAGCAAGAAGATGAGGTCATGCCTGAAAGTTACACTTCGGCGAAGAATCGACTCTTCAACATTGAAAAGAAGTTGGATAAAGACCCTCAGTTGAAGACGGAATATTGTAAGCAGATCCAGCACCTGATCGACAGCAAGTATGCAGAAGAAGCACCTGCCAAGCAAGAGGAAAATAAAAAGACTTGGTACCTACCTCACTTCTCCGTAGTACATCCGCTCAAGAAGAAAATTAGGATCGTGTTTGACGCTGCAGCGAAGAGCAAAGGAAGAAGCCTCAACGACGCTCTGCTGCCAGGACCAGACCTACTGCAGTCGCTCTTCGGTGTGCTGCTGCGATTTAGACAAGGACCGTTCGCAGTAGCAGCCGACATCAAAGAAATGTTTCTGCAAGTTCGCATCCGACCAGAAGATAGAGACAGTCTGCGGTTCCTGTGGAGAGGTGATCGACGAGACGTGGCGCCGAAGGAATATAGGATGACATCAGTGGTCTTCGGTGCAACATCATCTCCCTGCACGGCCATATATGTAAAGAATCGGAATGCAGAAGACTTCAAAGAGCAGTATCCAGAGGCAGTAAGGGCAATAGAGCTGAACCACTACATGGATGACTACCTGCACAGCTTCCATATAGAAGACGAATTCAGAAGAGTAACGGCGCAGGTAGACTCCATTCACAAGAAGGCGGGCTTCGAACTCAGAGGATGGGCATCGAATCAACCTGAGCTACTGCAAGGCACGAGCAACGAAGCTACGGAGAAGACAGAAGTGGACCTTGGCGAGAAAGAAGAAAAGACACTTGGACTGCGCTGGTTCACAGAAAGGGACTCCATCGGATTCAGGGCGAATCTTCGAAACACACCAGAAGAGATTGCAAGGGGTTTCAAGATTCCGACCAAGAGGGAAGTCACCAGCGCTGTCATGTCAACCTTCGACCCATTGGGGTTGGCATCACCGGTTCTCGTCCAAGGGAAGAAGCTACTTCAGAACATATGGAGAAGTGGCATCGGTTGGGATGAAGAAATAGAAGACAAGGAATATGAAACATGGAAGACTTACCTGGAGAAGATGAAGTTGCTCCAAGACCTTCAGATTCCGAAGTGTCTAGCGCCACATCGCACCGAGGGGGAGCTGCACACGTTCACGGACGCCAGCGAGTCAGCGTATGCAGCCACCGTGTATTGGAGAACGGGGAATCAAGATGGGACATACCACGTAAGCTTGGTGGCGGTGAAAGTTCGAGTTACGCCACTGAAGCCTGTATCGATACCCAGACTTGAGCTGCAGGCGGCCCTCCTAGGAAGCAGACTAGCACACTCAGTGGAAGAAGAAACGGATCTGAAGGTGCAGAAGAAGACATTTTGGACAGACTCCAGCATAGTACTTTCATGGATCAAGTCGGACCCGAGAACATTCAAGACTTTCGTGGCTCATCGCTTGGCAGAAATAGAAGATCTCACAAAACCACAAGAATGGAGATGGGTACCCACGGCTCAGAACCCAGCAGATGATGCGACTCGCGACGTGCCGGAAGACTTCGATTGTAATCACCGTTGGTTCACTGGTCCAGACTTCTTGAAGAGAGAAGAAGCGCATTGGCCTGCACCAAGAACCTTCAAGAAGGAAGTCACAGGCGAAGAGAAGACCATGGACGTCGCGGCAGCAGCAAGCATCAGCCACCCATCACCCGATCCAGAGAGGTTTTCGTCATGGAAGAGACTCTGGCGAGCTACAGCGAGAGTACTGCAGTTCATTCAACGCTGCAGAAGTAAGGAACAGGTCCACGTCAGCCAAGAAGACCCAACCTGGAAGATGACACGAGGAAAGAAGACGAAGACTGTTGAGAAGAATGCTCGACCTTCGAAGAAACAAGAAATATGCTACGTGCCATTGGACGCAGACCTACTAGAGCAAGCTGAAACTCTCCTGTTGAAAGGAAGCCAAGAAAGAAGCTTCAAAGAAGAAATCAAGTGCCTACAGCAAGGAAAGCAACTCGAGAGCAGCAGTAAGTTGAAGAGGCTCGACGTAGTATTGGAAGATGGGCTCCTGCGTCTGAAGGGAAGGATCGACGCGATTCAGGGTGTGTCAAGAGTATATAAGCGACCCATCGTGCTCGACAGCAAGGACAAGACAACGCGACTTATCGTCGAAGATTTCCACTGTCGCTTTAATCATGGGAACCATGCGACAGTTATGAACGAGATAAGGCAACACTTTTGGGTATTGGGATTGAGGTCGGCAATCAAGGCGGTTCAGCACCGGTGTCAGTGGTGCAAAACGAAGAAGGCGAAACCGCAAGAACTACCGACGGGCAACTTACCTGCTGAGAGGCTGATGCACGGGACACCTCCTTTCACGTGCACTGGCATTGATTTCTTCGGGCCAATGACGATCGCCGTGGGAAGAAGAAACGAGAAGCGATGGGGAGCGCTTTTCACCTGCGTAACTACCAGGGCGGTGCACATCGAGATCGCTCCATCGCTCTCCGCCGACTCCATGATCATGGCTCTACGACGGTTCGCTGCAAGAAGAGGGATGCCGAAGACAATCTACTCAGACAACGGGACGAACTTTGTCGGCGCCAACAAAGAATTAAAAGAGGCGCTCGACACACTGAAGAAAGAAGACCTCACCTCAGAAGCGGAGAAGATCGGCGTGCAATGGAAATTCATCCCGCCTGGTGCACCCAACATGGGCGGTGCATGGGAGCGTCTGGTGCGATCCATCAAAACCGCACTAGACGCCACACTCAAGGAGCGACATCCTCGAGAGGAGGTACTCCACACCCTCCTCCTAGAGGCCGAGCACATCGTAAACTCTCGGCCTCTCACCCACATCTCCGAGAACCCTGAAGAAGAAGCGCTCACACCAAACCACTTCCTCATCGGGCGATCGTGCGGCGCTACGAGAATCGGCAGCTTCGAAGACCATGTGCTCGTGGGCAGAGATACCTGGAAAGCTACGCAGCGACTTGCCGATCACTTCTGGCAACGTTGGCTGCGTGAATATCTGCCCACTCTGCTGCCGAGGAAGACTGCGGGCAGAACCAGCTCTACGGACCTGCGAGTTGGCGACATCGTGCTCATCGTCGACCAGAGCCTGCCAAGATGCACCTGGCTACGCGGCAGAATCCTGCGGGTGTATCCTGGACCAGATGGGCGGATCCAGATCGTCGACGTCGAGACAAGAGGCGGTGTGCTGCGACGGCCGAGCTCGCGAGTGGTGTTGCTGGTGCCGGGAGTGTCGCCGAGGCTGGAGGATGGTGCGACGCACGAGGGGGAGACTGTCGGCGACGGAGGTCCCTTGCAAGAACCAGGGCGCAAGTAGTGGTCGGGGCCACCTAGCACGCAAGTAATTTTTTATGTACATTTTGAACTTAGAATAGGATGTTTTTCACGATTTTTATGAAATCTCATAGATGGCGCTGCTTCAAAATTGTCTTTATACTACTAACATTCATTAAACTATGTTTCTCTGCCCAAGTTACTTAAATGAGGTAGTTTTTTATAGTGTAAAGCTAGATAATAGCACGGCTTACTCAAAAACAACATTTAAATATGCGTCGTTAGATTACACGCTGTCACAGAATGCGTAAGAAAAATAAAGATTCACAGCTCCTCCCCCGTAGGTGATAGCGTAATAGTATGTAGCCTATATGTTGACCCGACCTCTTGGTAATATTCACGCAAAATTTGAAGTAAATCCATGCAGTACTTTTTAAGTTTAGCTCGGACATACATACAGACAAACCGACAAAAATTCTAAAAACTATATTTTTGGCTTCGATATCGATTGTAGATCACGCCCCAAGTATTCTTTAAAAAAAATATTCAATGTACAGCTTTGACTTTCCTACTATTTTATTATATGTATATAGATTAGCAGAGTTACCCCGATTCCTAGAGATGCACAGGGGTATATTAGGTTTAGCATGTGTCCTAATAAAGATGCGAACAGGAGATTCAGATGAGAGGATTTCCACACTGCTGCAAATACCACAAATACCACGCACTACTTTAGAGCGTCTAATGACTAAAGTCAGAGTCATTTTACTACAAGACTTTGTAACTTGTAACTTAGGGTTGAATCATATAACCAGGGAAGAATTGCTTCAGCACAATTTGATAATTCCAAATGTAATATAAAATGAAATGATTTACAAACAATTGTAATCTGTGATGGAACATATATTTATTTAAGTAAAAGTAGTAATTATATGTTCTAAAAAGAGTCTCTCTCTCTTTCTCTCATTTTTCTCCTCCTCCTTTAGTTTTGGCATCGAAATTCTTAAACAAAATTAATCTATTACGACGTTTTTTTATCTATTTAATATTTTGTTATTTATTCGATGTTTTTTTTTATCTTTTTAATTTTTTGTTATTTATTATTATGTACTTACTATTTTTTTAACTAGAAAATACTTCTTCTCTAGAGAAACCTTTAATGCGTTCAATTGCTTCACCTCACTGAAGTAGTAAATGAACTTAGTAATAAGCAACATTGTAACCTTTAAGTAGTCGACAATAAACGCTTGTCTAGAGCAGACGTGTTTCCTTTCGCAACACAATAATCACCGTCCACCACTTCTCACCTCACCAATCATCAAATCAATCAGTTTTCGATGGGATAATTCATCTTATGACAACCTCCGCTCTTGGGCGAAGCGGGAGATAGTGTCAAACTCTTACTGACTAAAAAACCCATCCCGGCGGCGGCGGCGAGAGCGCCGTTGCCTGATGCGGTCGGCCTCCTCCTTAGCGAGCATTACTGCTTCGCAGAAGTCGGCCACCGCCTGCCACTCCTCCTCGCTCCGGACCATGGCCTCGACCAAGGCCCGGCGCGAGAGGTCTCCCCCACGAGGGCACGGCGATGCTCCACCCAAGCACGGCACACCGCGATTGTGTGCTCCACCGTGTCCTCCGGGCGTTCCGCACAGTGGCGACACCCGGGCGTCACTTCCGCTTTAATTCGGAACAGGAACCTCCCGAACTTGCCATTTCCGGTGAGGACCTGTGTCATGCGGAAGGTAAGGACGCCGTGAGGTCTTTCCAGCCACGCCTCAAAGAGGGGACTCATTGCCATAATTGTGGCTTGCCCATGACGGGGTTGCGATAGTCGCTGACGCCATTCCACCATGAGATCCCGCCGGAACTCTGTCCGCCATGCCGCGACCTGTCGCGGCAGAGGACTTTCACCTCGGCGTTGCATCTCCACGCGCATGTCGTGCATGTGTGCAAGGACTGTTGCCTCCAGATCTCACGGTGGTAGGCCAGCCAGAAGGCTCGCCGCTTCGCGGGAAATCGTGCGGTATCCCCGCACCATCCGAATTGCCATGACCCGCTGGCAGGCGTTCAGTATGGCCGCCGGTTGCTTTTTCAGCGACGGCGCCAACACCGGCGCCCCGTAGGGCCATAGACCGAACGATCCCCGCGTAGAGCCTCCGGCAGGAGGCATCTGGACCCCGAAGGTTGGGCAGGAATCGCTTGAGCACAGCCCCAGCCCGGTTGAGTTTGGGAGCCAGACGTCGGAAATGATCCACAAAATTCCACAGGCTGTCGAGGACGAGTCCCAGGTACTTCATCGTCGACCCGACACCGATGTGAACTCCTCCTACCGTTAGTTGGGAACTCATTGGCGGCGCGTTCCGAGAGCGGCGACCGTGAAAGCACATCGCCTCAGACTTGTGAAGCGCCACCTCGAGTCCCAACTCCTGGATCCTATCAACGACCATCGCAACCCCGCGTGTCGCTAGAGCGATCGCCGCCTGGTACGACTCTCCCAGCGCTAGAACCAGCGTGTCGTCTGCGTAGCAAACCACGCTGACCCCGTCAGGGAGGTCGCCCCGCAGCACGTAATCGTACCCGATGTTCCACAAGGGTGGCCCTAGTACCGACCCCTGCGGAACACCGCACGGCATCTTCCGACGTTTCCAGTCTCTCTGGTGACCGGGGTAGACAATATACCTGTCCGACAGGTAGGCCTCGACTACTCGACAGAGGTATTCGGGCACCCGGTGGTACCGGAGTGCCCTCCGGATCATACTCCAGGGCAGGGAATTGAAAGCGTTGGCAATGTCCAAAGACACTGCCACGACACACCTACCCTGGGACACCGCATTCCCCGTCGTGAGGGCTCGCACGCGCATGATGGCGTCCACCGTCGAGCGCATCCTGCGAAAGCCGAACTGTCCGTCCGAAAGGTCCGGCCCCACCCGTGAAAGGCGCGAGACGATGCGACTCGCAATCACTCTTTCAAAGATGTATGTTCCATTGTTTCTTTGTAACCTTCACGAAATGACACGGGATCTACCGATATAATTAAAGCGAATCACCGAGATGATAAAATGATCTACCGATATGATAAAGCAATTCACCGATGTGACAAAACTGTGCGTTGATCATGATTCAGAACACCTATATTAAATATAAGACACCGATTGATTTTTTCTTATCATTTCGGTGTAAAATTACCGCATCAGTGGTAATAAAGACCACTGATTATACCGTTATGAGAACACTGACGTCAGAAATAACACACTTTTTATGAAATTAGAAAAAATGCGTAATATCTAGGATAAATTCAATAACAGTCAATGAAGCTAATTCACTTACTACCTCTGTTAGAACCAAACAACAATAATAAAACTACTTATTACACTAGAAAAATGCAACCACCGATAATATAAAATAATTGTCCGGGAGCAACTGAAGTGGCGTACTTATGTTATTGGTAGGGATATGCAGTGATTTGACACAAGTCCTTCCTGACTGCGCACTAGCACACACTAACGAGGGAAATAAATTGAGGTGGGGACGCTGTCGGACTCGTTGATATAAAGTTAGGTTTAAATTACTTTTGTCCACTGATATGAGAACATTACGCTAGACAAGTACGTTTGTGCCTCTCAATAATAATATTCGTTAATTATGTAATAAAATATGCTATATATTAATAACAAAACTAATATTCTATGAAATAGGATAAGTTATATATACTTAACTTATTTATTTTTATTAGTGTATGAGCTTTTTGTTTGTAAAAAAAGTAGAGGGACAGCACCGATTTGAAAAAAATAGAGATTTATGTATTTATTTCTACCTTTGTAAATAGTCCTAGGAAAATTATATTTTTTAGCCTCAGTGCTAATACTAAAAAAGGTTCTAGCTGTAGCCATGTCAAGAAATAAGTTTTAAAAAAAGGTTTCGTTTCTCTGACGGCCATTTTATTTTTCATTCGTTACTTTGCCTGCAAAGAATCGAATGTGTTCCATTTCCAGAATCCTTTACCGCTATGCAAAAGTGTCAAATACTTGGAATTTTACTTGGCCCAACGTATAACATGGAAAGACCATATTAAGCAGATACGGAACGAAGTAAATAATCGATTCAAAAACGTTTATTGGATGCTTGGCAAGCAGTCAACTCTATCCCTAAACAATAAACTTACAGTCTCAGTTTTAAAAAACCGATTTGGGCCTTATAATACTCAACTAAGTTCTCCAGCCAGTAAATCCAACATACTTTGCCTTCAAAGAGCCCAAAACAAAAGCGGACCATAAGTGGTGCAGCCTGGTTCACACGTAACACTGAAATACATGAGTACCTAAATAAGAAGTCAAAATAAATGGATAACTATGCTGGGCAATTAAAGCTCCGTTCCAACCCATTGATAAACATGCTTCTATTACAAAACCCAATCAATCGACTGAAAAGAATAAATGTGCTGTATGACTAACGAGAGTTAAGGCAATGGCTCTAACCTACCAAAAGTTTTATTTACTGCAACCTATCTGATTACGGTCAATTAGACTGATCGCATGAATAAACTTAGACCCACATTTTTACGTGGCTTCCTTTTATGCTTTAGAATTAAAAAAAATATCTTCATTGGTCGCTATGCTGTAAATACAAACGTCTGCATTGTAAGAAACCGACACACATTTATTTTTGCTACAAATTCGATACATACATATACTACGAGATCCGCACGAAAATAGTACACGAAGAGGACTTGGGTATGTTTTTACAATGATCTATTATTCGTTTTCAAACCGAAGTCATTATTAATAGTACCAATAGGTACTATTAATTGTAAAAATGTGTCAGCAAAAAAAAAGGCTTGAGTACCTAAATATTTTCGTCATCACCAAATCGAGACGAAAAAATAAATGACAGCTTTTGCTAGTCTTTCAATTCTTAAACTTAAATTAGGTATAATTTATTTTATGAGTATTTGCGTCTATAAAATTACCTTCAGGAAATACAAAAGCTCATCATAATTAGTTTCATAAAAACGAAATTATTTTTACGAAAAATTTTCGGTTTTTTGGTCAGTATCGGTTGCGGTACCTCACTATTTATGAAATGGAAAAAACATGCAACATTCGTATTGTCAAATCGTAGTCTTTGATTAAAACACGAATAGTAGAGTCCGTCTAATGAAAGCGTGACCTGATAAAGGAGATTATAACCAAAAATTTTGAATGTGGTATTATTGAAATAGTAGGAGAAAAAAGTTTTGATGCTAGAGTATTTTTTGTATTTATGACAATTGTATAATACACTTCTGGACACATCTATTGGCCCACCTTGTATTTTCAGTTTCGTTTGGTTCTAGCTAAAATTTTATATTAGGTCGAGCAAAAAGTTTTTATGCAGTTTTGAACCTGGCACATTCACAATTTCATTCAATAGTCTTTTTTTTAAACAGAATTTAAAGAAACCAAAGACAATTTGGAGCCTGTTTGTTGATATCAAACAATCGAATACTAAGAAAACTTGGTTTTATTGGTTTACTTGGATTTAATTCTTGAAAAAGTGATTGATATCTTTGGTTTTGCAACAAACATTACTTATTCTTAACATTAAGGTGAGGTTCTATCAATAATCTATGGATACTTCACTTGAAGTCGCCGCCCAAGCTGTGGCACTTATTCAGACCGGACACAGCCAAAGAAACGTGAGTGATTGATTTTGATTTTTGATTTTTCAAGTTCTTTATTTAATATGATTACAATAACTGCTTACAAATGATCTTATTCTAAATGTAGACAAATCTTATTTTATTTCGTTACACAGGCTAGGTATCGCCTTTATAAACATTAAAACATTCTGTTACTAAATAAGAAAGAAAGAAAGAAAGAAAAGTATTTATTTTGGCGCAAAAAACATTGTGGACAACAAAAACTTAAGACAAACACAAAACAAAAAAATAAAAATAAAAAAGTAACATTGTCTGTCACACATATTATAATTTAATATATATATAATAAATATTAATTTACATTGTTATAAACTTACATTTCGCTATAATTGAGTTAGTGGTATGTATGTCTTAGACTGGACCCACATAATATTTAAAATGTTTTGGGTTTCAATGCTAATAATGAGTTATTAAAATCTACTAGTATCAAACAATCTAAGGTAAGTAGCGGGTAGTTCCGCAAAAATATCTAAACCGGCCGCGCGAGCAGCGTCGTCCAGTAAGCGAGCTCTCGTCATGATACGTCACGGAGGATATGGTGATGGGGCAGTCGATATCGATTGTACGTACGGGCATATGATAACGTACTGAGTCTGCTTTTATCTATTGCTGAAATTAAGCTATTGCTGTGTGATGGATTTTTATGCAAATAAAATTTACGCGAGGTTTTTAAAATGAAGTCTTTTATGAGAGGATATTTCAGTCGGTTGTGTAATTTTTTAAGGTTAGTTCGAAAAGGTGTGTTATATGATATTTTTAAGGCTTTATTTTGAATAGTTTGAAGTTTATTATACTTATTATCTGTTATACTAGACCAAACAGGAGCAGCGTAAGTTAAGCATGGTCTAATCAATGTAGAATAAATACGTAATTTGGTTGAGGAACTGAGAATAGATTTTCGATTTAAAATAGGTTTTAGTGAGTTGATGGCCTTTACACCTTTGCTTATAATAAGTTCTGTGTTTTTGTTCCAGTTAAGTGTTTTGTCAAATATTATACCTAGGTATTTAACTGAAGCACGCCAAGTTATTTGAAAGCCATCAATAGTCACAACTTTTGTAGGAACTGTGCGTTTTCTAGTAAACAGAATGCCTTCTGTTTTTGTCGAATTCAGTTTAAATTTCCACTTTCTAAAGTAAGAGCTGAGTAGTTCCAGTTAATATTGTAGCCGTCCAGTGATAACATCAATGTCTTTGTCTATCGTGAATGTAGCCGTATCGTCAGCATAAATGGCAAGTTGTGTGTGGGCTTGTTTAGGAATATCATTCAGGTACAGTACGAAGCCGTATGGACCTACAAGCGAGCCCTGGGGAATACCGGCTGGGATTATCTTAGGTACAGAGTGGTCATTTCCTACATACACGGAGAAAGATCGATCGCGCAAGTAATTCTGGACGAGTTTTACTAGACAGAGAGGTACTTTACATCTAATTAATTTATGCAGTAGGCCATCGTGCCAAACAGAGTCAAAAGCTTTTTCTATGTCTAATAAAATCATTCCAGTGGAAAGGCCGCGGTTTAACCCATGCGCTATGTGTTCCGCCACTCTGGCTAATTGTTGTGTGGTCGAATGTGAGTTACGGAAACCAAATTGCTCAGGGATCAATAAATGCGCAGTCGCTTTGGTGAGGCGGGATAAGATGATTGCTTCAAGAAGCTTTCCTAAACTAGGCAATAGACTGATTGGTCGATAGCTTGTTGGTATAGACTCGTCCTTCCCAGGCTTTTTGATAGCTATAATCTTAGCGTGTTTCAGTATACTCGGGAAGTAAGCAGAACGTAAACAGCCGTTAAACACTTTGGTCAAATAAACTATTGCTTTTTGAGGGAGGTTTTTCAATAAACCGTTTCCTAGGCCATCAAAACCAGGAGCTTTGTTTGATTTTAGTTTTCCTAATAGTTTGCGGATTTCATTCGGCCTGATGAGAGATGGGTACTCGTGCGTCTGGTAGGAGTCCAGAATCCTAATCGATTCCTTGACTGCCTCCTCAGTGCCAGGATCACTGACCCAATGTTTTGTTAAGTTCATATTTTCTAAAAAGGCATTTGCTAGAGCTTCACATTGTTCAGATGCTGAAGAGGTAGTGATGTTATTTGTCGTTTTTAGAGGGGGTATTGAGATGGGCTGGCGGTTTAATGATTTGACCACTCTCCATAAATCTTTAGTAGGATTGGTTACTCTCATCAATTTATTGTTCCAAATATTGTCGTTTAGTGCTTGGGTCTTTGATTTGATAGATTTCTGCATGTGGTTGACTTCAGAGAATAGCTGACGACGTTCAAATGGACGGTATTCTACTAGAGCCAATTTACGAAGCCGATTTTTTATTTTAATTTGTGATCTAATCCGTCGCGGAAGTTTGGGACTACCATCGCTCGTTACTTTGGGAACAGTTTTATCTCTTGCTTTGAAGATTGATTGGGTTAGGTGATCTATGGCATCGTCTATTTCTTGCGGAGTATTAAAAGTGTTTCGGGTTAAGATTATAGAGTCATTCAAGTGAGCTCTATAACCTTTCCAATCCGCTTTTGAATAGTTGAAAATGACGCGAGTTTGTCTGTTGACTGTCCCACTAACAGTGAAGTAAACAGGTAAATGGTTAGAAGAGAGGCCAGTTATTACCTGAGGCTCTGACAGATGGTAGACAGAACTAGTTAATAGAATATCGGGTGTTGATGGTTTATGCGTACTGTGGTAGTGGACTAAAGTAGGAGATGAAGGCGCAAGGATGTCATATTCATTGTGTATCATGCGGTCAAAGAGTACCTCGCCATGAGTGTTGGAGTGAGAGCAATACCAGTAGGGGTGTTTAGTGTTAAGATCGCCCATTATTAATGTTTTTGGGTGAACATTAATTATTGTGTCTAGGTCTGTCGGTAGTAATGATAAGTTAGGTGATTGATAAGCTGAAATGATAGCAATTTTTTGGTTTGATATGGCTATTTGTATTCCAACACATTCCATGTTTTGAGTGACAGGTATGTTAAGAAAGTTGTGTTCTATGTCCGACTTGATTAAGATGGCGACTCCCTGTCCGTGGCCATCAGGCTTCTTATCGCGGCGGTAACAAGAAAAGCCAGGAGTATGTAATTTGCTTTGGGGGGATATTCGAGTCTCGGACAAAGCTACGATATCAATAGAAAGCTCGCTTACCAGATCCAGCAGTTCCGCGATTTTTGAGCGAATGCCATCGGCATTCCAGTAGAGAATGCGTAGGTTTTGTGTTTCAGACATATTGACCAAGATGTGTTAAAATGAGAATAACTTTATCCATCATACTGGTGCATCCTATAAATTGACTTTCGATCGTCTTTATCGTCATCAATATGGCTAGCATGTCGGATGTCGCTGCATCTTGAGTATTATCTGTGACGGTAACTTTTTGAGTATTGGCAGAAGCAACGAGGTTCCAGGGTCGCTCATCAACCATATTAGTTTTAACTGGAATTTTCATGGTCCTGGTGGATTTGAGTTGGTCTTGGCGTTCACGAAGGACCTTTAAATAGTTTTCGCGCTCTTTGCATTGACGAAAGTTTGCAGGATGATTTCCACCACAGTTACAACACTTGGCTGGTTGATCTCGAGTCTTCTTTGGGCAATCTGCGGTTCGGTGAGGATCAGTACACTTCACACAGCGAGGTGCCAAGTTGCAGTCGGTTGACGAGTGGCCAAATCCTTGGCATCTGTAACACTGGGTTCCGTAACGATTGTTACTTCTGTATTTTCGAATTTGCACAACCGTGTTACAAAAGAGCCTAATCTGTCGAAATTTACCAAAATCGGCACCAGGTGGCAATTGTACCAGAAAAGGAGGACAGAAGGAAGATTTTTCTGCAGGCACTTTAATTTTTAGAATAATCACGTTTTCGAACCCAAGCGAGGAAATTTCAGCCGAAAGTACATCTTCGACGTAACTTGGAAGACCAAAAATTACGTCTTTGAATATCTTCTCATCCTTACGCGAGTAGGTGTGGAAGGCAATGTCTTCGACTCGTAGACCATCCTTTGTAGCTGATGGCTTTCGGGCGTATGGCATATAACAGCTACTCAGTTATTACGTCTGTACTGCAGGTGAAAATTTTTCGAGTAAGACGTTATAGTGGTTCTGATGAATTCATGTGTCCAGGTTGGTTCTATCTCTAAAACTATGGGTGGAATGCGGGTGGTTTTTCGGACGACGGCATCACGGAGTTTTGCGCTGGAGGCAGAAGCGAATGTTTGGCTGCCAGATAAATTGCCAAAACTGTTGGATGTCTTAATTGGCTCAGGTGGGCGTTGTTCGGCTTGGTGCGCAGTTCTTCTGGGTATTTTCCATTCACTGGTTTTAACGGGGCCTTCGAGAGGGCGTTTACCAATAGAATTAGAGCGTATTAGAAAACGGTCCATATCGACAATTTTCTATCGAGCGCATTCCCATCACTAGTAGCGATGTGAAGTTATCGGGTGGGAGTTATAGAAGACGTGCGACTAACGCTAGCGAACCGAACTGAAAGAAACGTGAGTGCTCAACTTAATTTAAGTCGATCTGCGGTCCGAAATGTTTATCGGAGGTACCTAGAGACTGGCGGCTTTGTTCGTCGCCAAGGAAGGCCACGATCTCGGTTCACAACTGAAAGACAGGATCGATTCATCGTGACGACCAGTTTGAGAAATCGTCACCTTACCTCCATTGAGATACAAAACCAACTTCGCGACTTCCACGGAGTATCTGTGAGCGCTCGAACTGTTCGGAGAAGATTAAAAGAACGCGATATGGTACCACACAAGCCAGCTAATGGGCCCAAACTAACGCGAGGCCACCGAACAGCGCGCCTTCATTTCGCACGCAGTCATTTAAATTGGACACAGCAAGATTGGAGCCGTGTACTCTTTTCTGATGAGTCTAAAATTGTGTTACATGGCAATGATGGAAGGAAGAAGGTCTACCGACGTAAGGGAGAGCGTTTCGCACAATGCTGCTTTGAAGAGAGGGTTGCTTATGGCGGTGGCTCATGGACTGTCTAGGGCGGTATATCCGCGAGCGGCAAAACTCAACTTGAGGTTGTTACAGGACCACGGCTGCCAACATTAAATGCTGAAAGGTACATTCGTGAGTGCTTAGAACCTCACGTGATACCATACGCGGACTATGTGGGCCCAAATTTCCTTTTTATGCATGATAATGCAAGAGCCCATGCGGCCGGCATCTTCAGGGAATATCTTTGGGATGTGAACATCACAGTTATGGACTGGCCAGCCAGAAGCCCAGACATGAACCTCATTGAGCACATGTGGGACGAGCTAAAAAGACGTGTTAGGGCTCGCCAGCCAGTTGCCCAGACGATGCAGGAGTTGAAAACTGCCATAGAAGAGGAATGGGAGATGATCCCTCAAAATTTCATAGAGCGGTTGATAAACTCTATGCCTAATCGTATGAGAGCTGTGGTAGATACCCATGGAGGCAACACGCGTTATTAAATTTAACCTTTATTTGATAAAACATGTTTTTTATTCAAAAATCAATTGCCTTTAACAAGGCGCATATCCGACTTGTTAGGCGTAGCTCCATGTCGTATGGTATTCTGAATTCAAATTTAAAACAATACGATCGAAAAAGATGGTAAAATGTATCAGGTTTAAAACTGCATCAACAGTTTTTGTTCAATCTAGCAATCATATTTCGGTAGGGGCCATCGAAACCTAAACTCTAAGGTGGGCCAATAGATGTGTCCAGAAGTGTAGTTAAAAACATGTGTGTAGACTTAATTATTTGGTGGGCGTATGTTAAAGGTTAATAACACACAAAATGTTAGTTATTATTCCAAATTATTTTATTTATCTGATCTCTCAAATGTCGCAATATAATATTCAAATAATATTCTTTATTTACCATTTGGCCTTCTGGCAAGAATACCAAGTGCACAACACCGCGATAGTCAAATAAAATAGTTAACATGATTTCAACTTCATCACGTCTCGCCAACACTAATAATGTGTTTCAAGATTGTTTATTTATTTATTTATTTATTTATTTATTTATTTATTTATTTATTTATTTATTTATTTATTTATTTATTTATTTATTTATTTATTTATTTATTTATTTATTTATTTATTTATTTATTTATTTATTTATTTATTCACTAAATCCACAGCTCTTTTACAAAAAAATTACTTAAAAATAAACTAATATTACAGCCAATTAAGGATTTACTATTTACTATCTAAACATTTATGCCTCAGAAACAAACAGAATAAAACGCTAGTACCATTCAAGCCTAGTAGTGGTGTGCTGTGTCACTCACACAGTGTGTTGGAGTGAGTGTGAAGAGTTGATGTGGTGTATGAAATAGTGTATGAAATACTATTTTACTGTTATTAATGGCCATCATTCTTTTAACAAATTATTATTGATTAATTCGTCGCATACAGACGTTACCAGCAGTCTCCTGAAAGTATGTTTTTTGGTATTAAATAAATCAAGATGAGAGAATTTCTTATTATAGTTCCTCAAAATCCTGCCAACGACAGAGTTTTGAGCGTAGTTTGTCCTACTGCGCGGTACATCGAAAAACTGTGTGTGCCTAGTTCGTCGCGACGGAGCACTCAATCTTAGAAACAAATTATTCAAAGCAAAACTCTCAATGTTTCCATTACAGATGTTATAAAGAAAAAGCATGTCCAGAATCATACGTCTATTCTCCAATGGCAGCATATTATGATGTTTGCAAGCAAGCAGATAATCTTCAGACTTAAAACCAGTGCGATAATTAATATATTTGATGAATTTGGATTGTATAGATTCAATTTGCTGTGTATAAACTAAGTACTGAGGACTTGTTGGGTTGGAATCGATTCGTTTTAGCATAGAGAAAATTCAGATCTTTTGGGATTAGTCAAGTGGGAACATGTTTTATACTCCAATGATTGTTTCAAATGATACGGATCGACTCGTGATACACAAAAAGTTCAGCAGCTATCTCTCTCAAACTTGAACTAGGACTTCAGTCACAATTTCCTTCACTTTTACAATTTTAACTTCAGTTGAAGACTTTGATGCACTATCAGACAAAGTGAGGCAAATCTTTCATTCCATCTCAACTGCCTTTGAACGCATTCTACCACTCACTAGCATGTGTTTTTGATCGTCGTCGATTCACCAAAAGCCTTCTTTGTTCAATGTTTTTGTTCATTATGAAATTCGCCAATGAATTATTGAAATTCGCAATATGTCAGATTATCTAAAAATATAAGAAAAAAAATTGTCATTATATCCTAAATATAACTATCAGAAAAAAAAAGTCGACAAGGATCAAGATTATAACGTCATACTAACTTAAAAATTGAGAAATCGCATATAAAAATTGTTGGTTTTCATTGAAAACACCTTCTTTCTCTTCTTGTTTTTGTTTGAATTTATTAACCATAATATGTAGCAGTTTTTGCACGTTACTGTTTATTGTTTTTTCCTTAAATAAGCAAATATTCTTGAAAAATAAATATCTGTTTCCAACAACTGACAATTGCAACCATAGACTGACGTGATTTTTTTCGGCAAAACAATGTTGACAATTTAATTTAAAAAAAAAACTCCAGGTTACACTTTCAGTAGACGCACTCTAGTGTTTCATACATTTTCATAGAATTATACCCGAAGTCTGAAAGGCGTTCTCACACTAACTTACTGTCACTGCTACTATTCAAAATGATTAGGCTTTTTTTAATCTCTCTCGCTTGTTCTCTGATCATAAAACTACTGTAAAGCCGTATCTTTAAGCTTTAATACGACGTACCGTTTGTCTGTGTATTTGAATATTTTTATTGGTTTAGGCGCATTAGGGCTAATTCTCATTTTGGCAACCGACTCCCAAATGGACTACTTCTCATTATGGCCACTTCTCATTTTGGCTACTTCTGATTAGGGCTACTTCTCACATGGGCTACTTCTCACTTGGGCTACTTCTCACTTGGGCTACTTCTCATTAGGGCTATTACTCATTAGGGCTACTTCTCATTAGGGCTACTTCTCATTAGGGCTACTTCTCAAAATTTGGGAATGTTTATTGAAATAAGTACTGTTTTTATGTATATAAACATGTTAATTCATTCTTATGAGATCAATTACATTATTTTAAGAATAAATCAACATTAATTGAACCAATGTAATAGGAAACTTTAGTCTGGTTTAAAATAACATTTATTTATTTATAACACACACAAATCAATATGACGGCGGGTAGTACAACGTAGCGCCATCTGTTATTTCCTACCTAGTAGATTTTCTAGTAAAGGCACAATACTGCCATCCATCTTTAAATACGTCCGCAATAAATATAAGTTATAGATAATAAAGTATATACACCAGGAAATCATTGATACACGAGAGTAATATTTGCCAATTAATAAATTATTAAAAAATAAAAAGTTACATACTTGACTAAGATTAAAATGTGGGTACTAAGTAATTTATGGAGTAGAATACGGAATGTCGAGGCACAAAATATCGATAAATGCTAATATGATGCTACAAAATTGCGATGCACGTTACGGCGAAAGACCGTCTCTGCGAAGCCACTACACTTCGATGCACGTTACAGCGATAGATCTTCACTGCGATACTACTTGACTTTGATGTACGTTACCGCGAAAGATTTTCACTGCGATACTACTTAACTTCGATGCACGTTACCGCAAAAAACTACGGAGCAACTTGGTTTCGATAATCTATTGCGAAACATCGTTACTGAGAAACTATTACACTTCGACATCCGTGCTCGTCTTTCGTTAAGCTTGTCATATTAACTATCTACATTATTTTAAGCTTGTCATATTATCTACTGTACAAGCCCATAGGGAATACACAATATTTTGCTCACTATGCGTTTTGGTTTATATTTCTTTAGGCTCATTCAAAACATATTTTCGTTCTGATAAATGATAATATAATAATACTTACCTATTACATTGGTTCAATTAATGTTGATTTATTCTTAAAATAATGTAATTGATCTCATAAGAATGAATTAACATGTTTATATACATAAAAACAGTACTTATTTCAATAAACATTCCCAAATTTTGAGAAGTAGCCCTAATGAGTAATAGCCCTAATGAGAAGTAGCCCAAGTGAGAAGTAGCCCAAGTGAGAAGTAGCCCAAGTGAGAAGTAGCCCATGTGAGAAGTAGCCCTAATCAGAAGTAGCCAAAATGAGAAGTGGCCATAATGAGAAGTAGTCCATTTGGGAGTCGGTTGCCAAAATGAGAATTAGCCCTAATGCGCCTAAACCTTTTTATTTTGGGCCATGTCATTTAAACCATATCTCCTGAAGCATGTAATAACATATTTAAACATAAAATATTTGTTTTGAACAATTTTATAGGTTTTTTCGCTGTAAGAAGCATGCGAACATGCAACATGTAAACAAGCATGTAACACCAGGCATGCTAGCGTCCATGATGCTACATGGACGCAAGCAAGTATGCAAGCAGGCATGCAGCATGCAAGCAAGCATGCAGCATGTAGCATGCAGCATGCAGCATTCAAGCGAACATGCAACATGCAGCAGCCATGGTTTCCGTCACGGCTCCGGTGCTGCGGGCCTCCAGCGGCCCCACGCGTGCTAATCGTCGCAGACGGCTTTCACTCATCGGCGTCGCCGGTCAGCCGCAGCCGCGGCGGCTCGCTCGCAGACGCCTGCTCCTCAGCTCGCGGGCCGCCTCGCCCCTACGCGCCTTCGCGATTTTTAATTACACTCTAGGGGTAGGGCAAATAAGACTACGTGGAGTCGGTTTTGCAGCGATTCGGTTCTATCACTAAATTTGTTTTCGTTTTTTCCCATAATTGTGTGCCTGAATATTATTATGCTATAATATAATTACTTTGAAGGCAATAACTTCACTACATAGTATAAAACAAAGTCGCTTTCTCTGTCCCTATGTCCCTTTGTATGCTTAAATCTTTGAAACTACGCAACGGATTTTGATGCGGTTTTTTTAAATAGATAGAGTGATTCAAGAGGAAGGTTTATATGTATAATAACATCCATTAAATAGTGGAGAAGTACTGTTATTTTTGAGGTTTCTAATGTGATGTCGTAAATAATTACATTTTTTCCGCTTACATTGCAAACGCAGGCTGAACCCTACGAGTTTTATCAAAATAATGTACTAAGTATTGTACACATTGAAAAGGTCTACAGAAAAGTCCGTGATGGTATATGTCTATCTCTTATGGATAACCCACAATAACTTTTTTTTGTCATTTACTTTTTACGACAAATAATGGCTAATTTTCGAAGCGATTTTAACCAATACAGCATTAATCCTTAACCAATTAAATACCTTGAATACATTGTTCATTTAATATAGATCTATATGACCCTTTACACCGTATGATTTAAGTGAATATTTTCGAAGATATTACAGTTTTAAAAATTGCGGGACGTAGCGTTTGCGGCGGTACCGGCCGGCCGCCCGGTGCGGCAAGAGCATTGCACCCGTGCGAAGCCGGGGCGGGTCGCTAGTATTTACTAAAATTGTATAAAAATAAGTTAGAGTTAAATTACTTATTAGTCTTTTAGGCCAGATTGTAATCAATTATTAAGAAATTTATTCTTAATAATAAGGAAAAAAAAATGCGAAAAGGAGGGATCCCCAGATATTGTTGCACGATTTTCTCTACAGACATCTACGCAAATATTGCATTTTTTATTTGATTATTACGACTTTTTGCTATATTTTATAATAATACTAGCTGACCCGGCAAACTTCGTACCGCCTAATAGTTACCTTTTATCTAAGCTGTCAACTCTACCTACTCTACCCTACTCTACCCTACTCTACCCTACCCTACTCTACCATACCCTACTATATCCTACCCTACTCTACCCTACCAAATTGTGAATCTAAACCATTCCCAGATCCCCTTGAACACACACAAAAAATTTCATCAAAATCGGTCCAGTCGTTTGAGAGAAGTTCAGTGACATACACACTCACAGAAGAATTATATATATAAAGATTTACAAAAATTGAAATATTACGGTTTTTCCTGGACTCTATAAACAATACTTAATAATATGAAATCGATTTCAAAAATCAGTTAAATAGCCTATTTCATGTTCCAAGGCGTTGATGTCTATGGACAAGAACGTGCAACAATATCTGACGTAATAAGTATATCTGACGGCCCTGGTTATTTATCTCCTCAGCTGACTATACAATTAATGTTTCCGTTTTGCAGGCATGCACGGTTCAGGCTATTTGTTGACCCAAGGCTCTCGCGGTGAGGGTGGGTACCTGGTCAACAGCGCAGGACAACGGTTAATGGAGAAATATGCTCCGAAAGCGATTTTTTTTTTCTGTGTACCTGTGAAGTACTTTCAAATGATATCAAACACAGTGTCTTAAATTTTTTTAATCACATGACTTTTTGTCCGCTAGAGGGCGCAAAAAAGTAAGTCGAGTTTTGTGACACGTCACGTAGCCTATGTTCAGTGGACGGACGGTTAAGACAGTTCTAACGAGACCTCATATGTTGAGTTCCGATAAGTAGATTGACAGCAATTTTTAAGCTGTTGCATAGCTTTTATCGCGGGCCTTGAGCGTGGAGATCGAATCCAGAAATTCCGTAACGAAAATAACCTAACACCCTCCACTCATTTGTTTTTTGAGCGTGGCAGAATTAGTAAAGATAGATCCTTAATTTCGTCACGCATTGCAAAGTCCATATAGCCTACTTAGAAACTTGTCCGATACAGATGCAAGGCGACCTGAGTTCGAATCCCTAGTCTCGCCAGTCTTTTTGCATTTTTTAATCAAGTTTTTGGCCAATTGTTTAACTTTGGGGTACTGTGTTTGCTTTTGACTATTTGCTATGTCACTGAAAAGAACTCATATACTTCTAAGGGCAATTCCAAGATGGATACTAACCATAGTCTCAAGTCAGGTTTACGCCAGAAATCGGCCTCGTAAGCGTTCTTTTGACTACGAAATGACTGTACCAAGAAAACCCTTGAAACTTTTAAATTACAACAGAACTTCGTACAGGAAAGTATTAATGGGATCCAGAAACAAAACAGCGAAATCGAAAAATCTATAAAATTAATGGAAAAACATTATGAGGAAATGAAAGATAAACTTATTTTCATGGAAACTGAGAGACGTACACAGTTAGCCTACATACAAATACTTGAGCTGAAAATGGAAAGCCTTGAGAGGTCTCAAAAGCAAACCAGCATTGAGATTAGGAATATTCCTGTCCAAAAAAGGGAAACAAAGGAGAATTTACTGAAGATTGTGTCAAGGGTAGGACTGGCAACCAAAGTAGCTGTTAATGAAGCTCACATTAGAGATGTCTTTCGCTTAAATGCTGACAAAGGTGGTAGTAGACCAATCATAGTGGACTGTTCATCAGTAGTATTAAAAGAACGGACTTTAACTTCCGTGAAAAAACATAATCAGACAAATAAAAGCAACAAATTAAATACATCTCATTTGGAACTCGACGGTCGCCCTCAACCAATTTATCTCACTGACTGTCTTACCCAAACGGCAAAAAAACTGTTTTACCTGGCTAGGGTGTTTGGTAAGAAGAATAACTACCAGTTTTGCTGGACTACTCATGGGAAGAGTTTCCTCCGCCAGAAAGTGGGCGCCGCATCGCATCGTATAGATACTGACAGTGATTTGGACAAACAGCGACACTAAATTAATTAAAATTGTATAAATTATAATAAATAGGGAGGAGGTCGCTGTCGGCTGTGGCACAGTTCATACTAGTACAGTCGACAACGTTCGCTGTCGGCTGTGTCACAGTTCACACTAGTACAGTCGACAACGTTATCTCTTATGCAGTTTACCATTCAATGTAATCTGTGAAAACTTTATATTAAGAGAAATATGTAAAATTGAAAGTTTTGATTAAATAAATTATTAATTAAATTCAATGTGTGAAAGTGTAACTTCAATTAATATCAAAGAAAAAAAAAACAAAGGAAAAAAAATACTGCATAAATAAAATAAATAAATAATTATAATTGCATAAGTTGAAAAAAATGCTATGCAATAGCTTTACCGCGGCAGTCCCCGAGTGCCACACGCCTTTTTTTTTATCGTGGGAAAAGTCATCCAATGACAACCCCCGCTCTTGGGCGGAGCGGGAGATAGTGTCAGACTCTTACTGACTAAAAGACTCACCCCGTTCCTTCTAGCCTTCATAACGGGGCTCGAGCTAACTTTCAGATAACCCTGGCCCTAGTAGGCTTCTACCCAGCTGGGTCCCTGCTGTTGCTGACAACTCCTTGAGGCGCGCGGGAACAGTGCGCGCCGTCGACGACTTGGGCTTGGTCCGGACAGTTACCGGACAGCCGGACAGCGAGCTGCCCATTGCTCACTGTCCGCAAGCCCGCGCCTACTGTGGCTGGAAATCGGGATCAGAATCCCATGCATCAGCATTCGGCCTCCTTCTTTGCGAGCATTACTGCTTCGCAGAAGTCGGCCACCGCCTGCCACTCCTCCTCGCACCGGACCATGGCCTCAACAAAGGCCCGGCGCGAGAGGTCTCTGCCACCGATCGCCCCCACGAGGGCACGGCGATGCTCCGCCCAAGCAAGGCACACCTCGACTGTGTGCTCCACCGTGTCCTCCGGGCATTCCGCACAGTGGCGACACCTAGGTGTCACTTCCGCACGAATCCGGTGCAGGAACCTCCCGAACGAACCATCCCCGGTGAGGACCTGCGTCATACGGAAGGTAAAGACGCCGTGAGGTCTTTCCAGCCACGCCTCAAAGAGGGGACTTACCGCCATTAGATTAGCAGCTATGAGGGAACAGATAAACATACTGATATACATACATAGCCTGTCAAAATCATAACCCACCTTTGGCTTTACAATATAATTCCACTATTATTTTTTACCGTAGTCGGGTGAAAAATAATAGTGGAGATCGATGTCGGTACTATAAATATGGCCAACGACGCGCAGTCGGGTGTACTCGTACAGTGCACACACAATTGAAATATATGAAGCGGAAAAATCCGGATGACGGAGCGGTGGCCAAACGTGCATAGTGATCAAAGGGATTGCAGGCCTAGCTTCCCAAAACCCGAATATATTATTCGGTTACCTGCAACAAAATTTAAAAAAAAATACCCTTTCAGTGGGTAAAAAAGAAAAATATACACCTACAGTTTCGCAATGACTAGTTACATAATTTGTAAGTTTGTTCTCGTTTCAAAAGCTTCATTTTCCTTGCCTTCAAATCTGGTTACACAACTGAGTTATAAAATAAGGCCAAAGTCGTGTGAAAGTAATTATACGTAACATTAACATTATTCAAAAAAGAAGAAAAAAATCTTTGGAAATAAGCAGTACCTTTGTACTAATGTTTCTTATGTACTATCTTTTTCTATTATTTTTGTGTGTACATAAATAGTCAAATAAATATTAAATAAATAAATAAATTATTCGATTATGTGCTCTTTACTGTTTTAAATGAGTCTTGAGCGAAAACTTTCGTTAGGTGTTAACTTAATATGTTTTAATGATATAATTAAGTGATTGTTATCTATTTACCATTTTGAATACCGACATTTGAGTCACAATAGAAAGACAAAGATAATTCATTAAACGCCAAGTGAACACCGGCGTTCGCTAGGCGTTTAATGAATATAAAGCGAAAAAATGGTATAAGTACAATGCGTTTTGGCTTCTTTAAAACAGTCACATTGCCAATTTCACGTAGTACAACTTTGAAAAACAGCCAAACGATTTGGTCTTGAATCGATTATTTATCATTATTATCATTTGTATGTGTCTTCGACATTTTCGGTACCAAGGCGACCCGGACATTTAGAAAGTTTACAAGGTGGCCGAATCTAACTTGTACTGTTACCCGTTAAACACTAAATACACCTGCCGACTACTGTCCGACACGTCTTGTGTCTCCACGATCCTAAGATTGTCAAAGATACATGGTAAACAAAACCGTTTTGCTAATTGGTTAGGAACAGATATTTATATACTTTATACTGAATGAGGCAGGTGTTTTCTAGCCGACTTCTCTGAGAAAAAATACCGAAACTAACTCAAAAGTCTGGTTTGGCTCTCTCTGGAGCGTAGATTGTATAATATACCTTGACCGACTTCCAAGATATAGATGCTTACATCAATACAGCCATACAGAGTACTGCTCAAGATCATGAGGATATTGGTAAGAAGATCGACGATGGATCTTTGGCTGCGATTATTCTCGGGGGATTGGTTCACCAACGATTCTAAACACTGAATACAGCAACAAAAACACATATATACAATTAAACTTCAGCGCAACAATCACTTACAGGTAAACACCGCATGCATGCAACAATAAATTAAAGAATTAAGCTACCATAAAAATACATAAAAAAAAAATTCATGAATTGGAAATAATTAAAAGTTTCAAAAAACATAAAAGTTAATAATAATCCATAGCAAAATCATTAAAAAAAAAACATAAAACTTCATACAAGTTCATAAAAATTTCATTAAAATTATAAAAAAGAAAAGAAAAATATTAAAAATCATAAAACAAAAACATTAAAATCATAAAAAAATAATAATAACAAAATATCTATATAAATAAAAGATGAAATTGGTAACATTGACAGAATTAATTACAGTGATAAAATTAATTATAGCGATAAAATGAATAAATTAATAACTTGATAAAATTAAGTTTAGTGACAAAATTAATAAATCAATAACAGTCATCATCATCATCATCATTTCAGCCGATACACGTCCACTGTTGGACATAGGCACGTTACATACCACCATAGGAACGTTCGATGTGGCGACGCTTGGAGGAGCCAAAGCGTCGCCACATCGAACGTTCCTGTGCGTCCCGCATCCATCGGTTTCCTGCTACCTTCACCAGGTCGTCGGTCCACCTTGTAGGAGGCCTTCCAACACTGCGTCTTCCGTTACGCGGTCGCCACTCCAAAACCTTTCGGCCCCAACGGCCATCTGTTCTGCGAGCAATGTGCCCTGCTCATTGCCACTTAAGTTTGGCAATTCTTTCTCAAAGTTAGACCTACTCAACTGGACTGTCTGTCCGAGGTAGACGTAATCGTCCATAACTTCGAGTGTAGTCTCCGACCTTGATAGGAGTGTACGCTACATAGTTGTTAATCATGATTTTGGTTTTATCCATGTTCATTTTAAGGCCCACTCTTAGAGAAGCTCTACTGAGGTCATTGAGCATTGTGCTGAGCTCCTCCATAGTCTCCGCCATGACTACTATCGTCGGCAAACCGAAGGTGAGTGATGTACTCGCCATTGACATTAATGCCTAGTCCACTCCAGTCCAGAACCTTGAAGACATCCTCCATTGCGGCCGTGAACAGTTTCGGAGAGATGACATCTCCCTGCCTCACACCTCGCTGCAGCAGGATAGGTTTCGAGGTCTGGTCCTGGAGTCGGACTGACATGGTAGCGTTTTCGTACAAACACCTCAGCACTTCGATGTACCGATTGTCAATTTGGCACCTTTGGAGAGATTTCAGCACAGCCCAAGTCTCGATCGAATCGAAATCAAAAAGGAAATATCAGAAATAAAATCAATACGCGTTTCTCCAACTATTACGTGCACTGAAAGCAACACAAGGAAAATAGTTCTGTAAGGATTGTTGGAGTACTCGATAGAATCGGAAATTAATTTGCATGATCGTATAATTGATATATTCCAAGATATCTTACATGTAGACCTAACAGGCTATATAGAAGGCAAATATAGACTAGGCAGGGATACTGCCAGTATACGACCACTGGTAGTAGAAATTTTGAGTAAAAGGATGGCAAAGTACTTAATAAAAATAGCCACTACTTCCAGGGCACAAGACTGTCCGTATCTGAGTTTTTAGATGAAAATGCACGGAAACAAAGGCAACTTATGCGAGAAGAAATGATACAAGCCCGAAAACAAGGCCTGTACTCAGTAATCGGAAACAATCAATTGTATATAGAAGGAGAAATAATAAATATGAAAAATAAAACAAACCAACAAAAAATTAGAATTAATGATACAAAAAATACCACAACAATATCAACCCAAAATCAAAGTAATAATAGGAGACCGCCACACCGCGAGGAAATAATAGGAGACATAAATACGATGAATAATTCCTTTCGAAGTCACGGCCACGGGTCAACATTTTAATATTTTATTCCAAAATATACAAAGTATTTATAATAAACAGGACATCTTTGAAGATTTCATCGCGGAAAACCCATTATATCACGCAATAATTATGCTTATCAGAAACCTGGCTATCGAGCGAAAAACAAACCATGATACAATTTAGCGGATATAAAATAGCTGCATCATACTGCCGAAAGACGCGAGGAGGTGGTGGCGTCAGCATCCTGTTCCAAGATCACATCGATTTTAGAGAAAGGAAAGATATTACTGATATGTCCATAGAATATGTAATTGAATTATGTGCAGTTGAAATACCCAAAGAAAACATAATATTACTGGCAATATATTGGAATAAAAAAGAAGAAAATATATTCCTAAGTCAGTTGAAAAATATTTTAAATTATGTAAACAATAAATATTGTAAATTTAATATTATTATAGGCGGAGATTTTAACATAAATATTTTAAATAATGATAGAAAAACTAGTCAATTTATAGACTTAATTCATTAAACCCCAAGCGAACGCCGGCGTTCGCGCACCTATTGTCTTTCAATTGTGTCTGTAATTATCACGATCGAATGGTTAATGCTAGAGTTTAATTTTAGACAACACATAAAGAAACGAGTGGGTTTCTTTAACTACTCAAACAACATCCACATGCTTAGATCTAATATTCACAAACATTTATACAAATAAGATAACTACATCCGTAGAAGAATTTGGTTTCTCGGATCATAGTGGAACCACAATACAAATCTCTATGCCACATGTAACCATATCTCAAGCTACTTGGTATCAATATATTAAAGTTTAAATCTGCGCTACAAGTCTTAGAATGGAACGAAATAATAAAAAGTGACTTAAATATAAATGATAATTATAAAGCATTTAGCGACACACTAACTTCTACTTTAAACAAATTCCGTGGCTGGCGTGAATAAGTTGACAAGTCTAAAATAGCAATTTGTCAGGACGGCCATTTTAGTGTTTTGACTTCTTCTGGTAAATCGAGAAATTACTTTAACGTGTGTGTTTTATGTGTACATAGGGTTATTTTAAGCCACCTTTCGAATGATGATAGTAAATTAACGAAATTCCTTATATTTTAGCCAATAATAGACATATCAAATCGGTCACCAACGAGTTATCAACTTATGCACCGAGTTGTCAATTTATTCACCACAGTTATCAACTTATTCACCTTTGAGTGGTACTAGAGGTATATAATTAGTATGTTAAAAAAGTTATTTTAATGACAAACACGTCATTGATATTAAATAGTAAAGAGATTACGAATATGAATATATGTTAATTTGCTGAATAACTACTTAAACATTAATGTACCTACTAACTGAAAAATAATAAAATATTAAAATAGAGGGTTTGCTCTATTTCAATTTATTATTTTTTCCGTTTCAGGTCAATAAGATGTAAGTAAGTAAAATAAAAGGTATAGAGAATTAAAAAAATTTTCCTTGGAGCAAAGCTTCCTTGGAGATTTGGCTCACCCTAAAGAAATCTATGATACTTTTGCCTCTTTTCTTGAAGTTAATTGACGTAAAAGGAGATTCGCGATCTAGACTTTACTTGAAATTAATTTTTCCTACGTTGTTTTTATTAAATTGCGGCCATTTGATAGGTTGCCACAGAAATTTGTCCCCAGAATCATCAATTTTTTTAACAGCAAAGGGTCCTTTCTTAGATTTTAGCTCAGCGAAATCCAAGAAATTATTTAGCGTCTGTACTTTGCTAGTCCTAAGTAATTGCACCCAATCATATAAGTGATTGATTTTCAATAGTGTACTCTTTTTAGTTTTTTCATTGATTGCGTGGTCAGAATTTATGTCCAACATACGAAATATGTTGGACGAGAATACACAGTATCTCAAAACGAAAGTCTGTAACCAGTGAGTGTTGCCAGTGATGACATATGGCTCTGAGACGTGGTCGCTCACAATGAGCCTCATCAGAAGGCTTAAAGTCACCCTAACAGAAATGGAAAGGGCCTAGCGTGAAGTTTCCTTACGTGATCGCATCAGAAATGAAGATATCTGCAGGAAAACCAAGATTACCGACAAAGCCTAAAAAATCGCGCAACTCAAGTGCAGTGGACAGATGATCGGTGGGAAGGGAAGGTGCTAGAGTGGAAACCACATTTCGGAAGACATAGAGTTGGAAGGCCTCCTATAAGGTGTACCGTTGTCCTAGTGGGGGTCACATCCGGTTCCGATGGATACCTATGTGACGCACAAGGTCGGTCGTTATGGTGACACTTGGGAGATGCCTATGTCCAATAGTGCATCAGATCAGCTTTATGTCATATTAATTTTGCATTGTCATCTGATTTATACATGCATGCAAAGCTTCAGCTCAATCAGTACCCGGGAAGTGGATCGAATTAAATTTGCAAGATTTTGTTACAGATATACAAACATCGAGATAGGCGAAACTAAATAAAACCTTGTAAAAAACACTTTTTTCTTTTAAATAGTTATGTTTTTTAAGTTAGCGATTGATATTGTATTCATATAAGTTTATATTATTTATTACTAGTTTCTGCTAGCGGCTTCGCCCGCGAACATAAAATACAGCCTATGACTATGCGAAATTATAACAGCCTATCACTCGGGAATAAAGCAGCTTTCTCTAGGTGAAAAAAAAAATGTAATCAGACCAGTATTCAAAGAGATTACCTCCTACAAACAAAAACCAAAAAAACGAACTTTACCTCATTATTATATTAGTGTAAACTAGCTATGCCCGTGACTTTGTCCCTGTGACTGTCGAAAACTAAAATACATCACTTAGTTATGAGAAAAACTTGAATATTTTTAAAAAAGGTGTAAATGTTGAGAACTAAGCAATATTACTAAGTATTTGATAACCGTCTTGTGGTGACAAATATACTTATTACATTTAGGATACAAAACTTGTATTGGGTGTAACTTGACATCTCAATATGTCAAGATTTACAAACATTTCCTTAGGACGTGCATAACTTGACAACTCACTTTGTCAATTTATAATGAGAAGGAACACAAAACTATTATGTGTATAAGTTGAATTATCAAATAATGAACATTATTTTGGTCACTGTGCATAAATTGATAAAATGACATATCAACAAAAACACGTCAAAATGAGAGATGTCAACATACAACCACAGTCGATTGCTTCAAAATTAAGATACATATGGACGTGTCAATTTTTTCCTATAAATTCCTAGCGCATAGAATCCATAGAGCCAATAAAAAAAAAACATGCAAGTCGACATGTCAATGTATTCACGCCAGCCACGGATATATACCTCTATGTAAAATTAAATTAAAAACTACTCTTAAAAATAAATGGCTAACCAAAGGAATTAAAACATCCTGCAAAAATAAGAGACTGTTAAAAATACTTACACTAAAAACAAAGAACCCAGTACTATCAAAACACTATAAAATATATGAAAAAATATTGAAAAAATCGGTTACAACAGCAAAAAGCTACAATATTATTAATAATTAAAAAATCAAATAACAAAATAAAAACAATGTGGAATATTATAAATGAGCAAACCAATAAAATAATAAATATAACTTTGCAAACAACTAAGAACAAAACAACCTCGGAACCAAAGGAAGTAGCCAACATATTTAATAACTTTTTTGCATCCATTGGCGAGGGAAGTCCTATTAAAAGTACACATAAATCAGAAAATATACCAGTACGTTCACAGACCGAAAATACAATGTTTCTCACTCCAGTCGAACCCTACGAAATCAATAATATGCTAAAAACACTAATAAAAAAAGTCATGGCATCGACGAACTTCCACCCAGTTTACTGAGACAATGCGCTAATGAGCTAACGCTACTACTTTTTAAATTACTTAACCAGTCTTTTGATGAAGGTGTATTGCCTGATCAGCTGAAATTAGCGTTAGTGAAACCCTTACACAAGAAAAATGACAAAACAGAGCCTAGTAATTACCGTCCAATAGCTTTACTACCTACAGCTTCTAAAATTTTCGAGAAAGCGATGTGCAACCGCGTATATACGTTCTGCGAAAAATATAAATTATTTGACGAATGTCAAAATGGATTTCGTAAAAATAGGTCTACAACATTAGCTGTATATAAATTTATTCAGAAAGCCTTAAATATAATAAATAAAAAAATACGTAGTCGGATTAATGCTTGATATGACCAAAGCTTATGATAAAGTTCAATATGATATTTTATTAAATAAACTATATAGATTAGGGATCCGCGGCAAAGCACATGACTGGTTCAAATCCTATCTGGAAAATAGAGCACAGCTAGTGGAAATAGAATATTTTAATAATAATATTAACGAACTTCAAAAGTACCGGTCTGAGAAAAAGGCGATTAAACCATCAATACCTCAAGGTAGTGTAATTGGATGTCTTTTGTTTCTCATTTACATTAATGATCTCCCAAAATACATGGCAGAATTCGGACCGTGTGTTTTATTCGCAGACGACATTTCCATTCTCACCCAGTGTCAGAACAACACAAACCTCGGGTGCCATCACTGTGCGGAACGCCCGGAGGACACGGTGGAGCACACAATCGCGGTGTGCCCTGCTTGGGCGGAGCATCGCCGTGCCCTCGTGGGGGTGATCGGCGAAGGAGACCTCTCGCGCCGGGCCTTGGTCGAGGCCATGGTCCAGAGCGAGGAGGAGTGGCAGGCGGTCGCCGACTTCTGCGAAGCAGTAATGCTCGCTAAGGAGGAGGCCGACCGTATCAGGCAACGGCGCTCTCACCGCCGCCGCCGGGATTCCGATCCCGATTTCCAGCCACCGTAGGCGTGGGCTTGCGGACAGTGAGCAATGGGTAGCTCGCTGTCCGGCCGTCCGGTAACCGTCCGGACCAAGCCCAAGTCGTCGACGGCGCGCGCTGTTCCCGCGCGCCTTAAGGAGTTGTCAGCAACAGCAGGGGCCCAGCCGGGTCGAAGCCTACTGAGGCCAGGGTTATCCGAAAGGGCGCTCGAGCCCCGGTATGAAGGCTTGAAGGAACGGGATGGGTTTTTTAGTCAGTAAGAGTCTGACACTATCTCCCGTTCCGCCCAAGAGCGGGGGTTGTCATAAGATGATTTTTCCCATCGAAAAAAAAAAAACAACACAAACCTAAACAATTCCCTTACTGAAATATTTAATAAAATAATAACTTGGATGAACTCACACAATCTCGAAATTAACGTTACGAAGACTAAATTAATACCTTTCCACCCTTTTTTCCTTTTCTTATAATAATCATACAATAGAAACCGTCGATGAATTCACATTACTAGGTATAACCCATAGACAAAAACATACATTGGAAATTACATATAAGAAAAATTTAATAAAAACTTTCAAAATAATTATACTTTTTATTAAGTTAAAAAAAAACACAAATTTACAAACTGCCCTCGTTACTTACTAACTATGCTACGCCTATGCTTACGCGTGGCTTAGCTACGGCATAATAATGTGGGGATACAGTACAGACGCACCTGCACTTTTCACAGTCCAAAAGAAACTAATCCTTGTCCTAGTTCATATAGAACAGACAGAAAGCTGCAAATCCCATTTTAGGAATCTAAATATTTTAACTCTGCCTTGTATATAATTATATACTGGAAATATGCAAGTTCGCTCACAAACATAAAGACTTTTACACTACACGAGAAGACATACAAACACGATACACACTCCGACACAAAACACGACTCAATATACCAACATCCCGCTTAAGAATACACTCAACCAGCCCGCTAGCCCTACTGTGGGGCTGATGCACGTGTCATGCCCGTGAACGGGTGCCATCGGTTGAGACTGGTCATCTCTTGGCTGCCAGTGGCTTAATTCGGTTTCTATTTTTAATTACATTTAATAAAAAGAATAATAAACTATTATTATTACTTATCTACCAACATTGTGCTCACATATTAGAAGCGACAAGAAATATGTAACCAAGATCTATGTAACTCATAATATATTTTAAAAAGAGTGTCCATTCACTTTTCTTGGACTGACCGACATTTGACTATTCAAAAGTGCCTGCAAATGGTCTATTTGAAATAAATGATTTTGAATTTTGAATTTTTGAATTTTTTGAGACGATATTTATCTAGGTTCCTACATCTTTTTTTTTAAAAAAAAACTTGCCTAAAACGAAATTAAAGCGAATTATAATTCGCACTTTTTTACAACGTAAATGGCATGTTTCATTTGGCTTTTCCTACATTAAAAATAACAATATGTCCAATATTCTCAATGTAGGAACACAGATTATATTATCAATTTACAAATGATAGAAAACAAATTGGAAAAACATTAAGTTTTCATTCATCATTTTTGGTATTACGAAACACGTCCAATTTATCGCAAATTTCCAAGAGTTAGTAGTGCTATCGCGGCAAGCGGGATGTCAGTGTCATTGTGTGCGTGCTGTCACTACTTCAGTTGCGTTCATAGGTCGAGTTTTGTTGTAATATTTTTGACACTATTGACTTAAATAAAATAGTACGTAAGCATTTTGTTAGATATGTAAAAAGGAGGTATCGAGAGATTGGTGCGCGGCTGCGTCCCCACCTGGTATTCGTACTGAATAAACGAGTGTGCAACTAGCTACGTGTTTGGTCTGACGTGAGCGTCCCTTACCCTTGTTCCCATACTTAACAAGTGGCGACGATACGAACATACGCGAAAATGTCTTCGGGAGTGTCATTTGGGTTTCTATCATCTTATGACCATTCATCTCAGGAGTGGAACGGCTATAAAATGCGTTTGACGCAGTGGTTTATAGCAAACGATGTAACTGACGCCAATGACAAGAGCAAGGTCAAACGAAGGGCGATCTTACTGAGTGCGTTCTCGGAAGCGACTTACAAATTAGCTAGCAATCTGGCATTACCGAGTAGATTAGAAGAGGTGGAATACGATGCGATTTTGAAATTACTCGACTCGCATTTTACGCCACTAAGGTGTGGCTTTGCAGAAAGGTTCCACTTTTACTCAGCGGTACAGCGGCCAGGTGAAACACCATCACAGTGGGCGGTCCGAGTCAGAGGACTGGCAGCTCATTGTGGCTTCAAAAACTTAGATGAAGCCTTACTAGACAAATTCGTCATGGGTCTGGTAGCAGGACACGAAAAGGACAAGTTGTTCGCGCAAAACCTAACGGAATTAACCCTCAACAAGGCCGTGGAACTGGCAGAAAGTGTGCGGTGTGCGCGCGAAGCATCTGTGGCAGCTGGGCGCGGCCATGCGCCCGCGCACGGTGCGTCGGCACCCGGCAGCGGCGAGCCGGTGTTCAGCATCGCCAGCGACAGCAAGTGCAATGTATGCGGTTACAACAATCACAACGCTGAGAAGTGCCGGTTCAGAAATTATAAGTGTAAAAATTGCGGTAAAAAAGGGCATTTGCGTCGTATGTGTTCAAAAAATGTGAAAGTGCATTATGTTGAGGAGGGTGGCGCGGACGAAGGAGATGACGGTGAGTCTTATCTATACAATATTCAATGTCCAAGGAGCAGGCCGATGACCGAGCGGGTACAGGTTAATGATTTCTTATTGGAGTTCGAAATCGATAGTGGTTCAGCGATTAGTGCTATATCAGAAAAAACGTATCATGCATACTTTAGTAATGTGCCATTATTAGTTACTAATCGTAAGTTGATAAATTATACCGGAGGTAGAATTAGCACGTTAGGTATAGCACGGGTAACGG
The DNA here is from genome assembly GCA_929112965.1 of Mythimna albipuncta. Classification (NCBI taxonomy): domain Eukaryota; kingdom Metazoa; phylum Arthropoda; class Insecta; order Lepidoptera; family Noctuidae; genus Mythimna; species Mythimna albipuncta. Next base: position 303,422 of record OV815960.1, read on the forward strand.
CATGCTACGAGGGCCGCGAGCGAGCGCTGGAGCTGTTCGTGGTAGCGGACGGCGGGCCTCCGCTGTTGGGCCGAGATTTTATTCACGGGTTCAATCTCGAATTAGCCCCTGCTACAAACTATATGTGTAGAATTGCGGATGACTCACTGGAAGAGGAGTTGTTAGGAAAATTTCCCAATCTTTTTTCTGGGAAGTTAGGATGTTTTAAAAAATATGATGTAAAATTAAGATTGAAACCCGATTCAAAACCGATATTTTTTAAGCCCCGCCCAGTTGCATTTGCCTTAAAAAACAAAATCGAGATGGAAATTGATCGTCTTTTAAAGTTAGGCGTTTTAAAACCAGTGGACTATTCCGATTACGCGTCGCCTATAGTACCCGTGTTAAAAAAAGACGGAGGAGTAAGATTATGTGCAGACTACTCGGGGACAATCAATAAACAACTGGTTGTCGATAAGTACCCGTTGCCTACGGTACAAGAATTATTTGCCACATTGCACGGAGCTAAATATTTTTCTAAGCTAGATCTTTCTAATGCATACAATCAATGTTGTTTAACGGAGGACGCTCAAAACCTTACTTGTATTAACACGCATCGTGGTCTTTTTAATTATACCAGACTCGTTTTTGGGTTAGCCAGTGCTCCCGCAATATTCCAAAGGGTAATGGAATGTGTAGTATCGGGGATTGAAGGCGTTGCTGTATTTTTGGATGACATTTGTATCAGCGGTTCTACAGAAATAGAACACAAAAACAGGCTGATATCAGTTTTAGAACGCTTAGAAACGGCAGGATTTACTTTACATGTAAATAAATGCGAATTTTTGAAAAACGAAATCCAGTATTTGGGTCACATAATAGACAAATCGGGCATTAGGAAGTCACCAGATAAGGTGAAGGCTATAGTCGACGCTCCAACTCCATCAAACGTAAGACAATTGCAGTCATTTTTGGGACTCGTAAATTATTACCGAAACTTTGTACCTAACGCATCTTCAATTCTCAGCCCATTGTATGACTTGTTGCAAAAAAATTGTAAATGGTTATGGTCACCCGATCATCAAAAAGCGTTCATTAAAATTAAACAAATATTAGCATCAGAAAAAGTATTAACGCATTTTAATGTAAACGCGAAACTAATTTTAACGGTAGACGCGTCGCCGTCAGGTCTGGGTGCGGTGTTGTCTCAGTTGTGTGAGGGGGGAGTCGAACGTCCGACATCGTATGCTTCGAGAACCTTAACGGCCGCTGAAAAAAAATATTCACAGATACAGAAAGAAGCTACCGCTATAATATTTGGTGTTAGACGTTTTCACCAATACCTATATGGTAGGAGCGTTCCATTTATTCTCAGAACTGATCATAAGCCTCTAATTAGTATTTTTGGGCCAAACCGCGGCATTCCAGAGATTTCAGCAAACCGGTTACAGCGTTATGCTATATTTTTATTGGCATACAACTACACGATAGAATACGTGCGTAGTAGTAATAATAACGCTGATTACTTATCCCGTTCCTTAGCGAGTGACACAGCTGATTGTAGCGGGGATGAGGGGTCGCGGGACGTGTTGGAGGAGCGCGCCGCTTATGTAAATTTCATAGTGGAAGGGAGCCTGCCCGTCACAGCACAACGGTTGCGCCTCGAGACCGATAAGGATCCCGTATTAAACAAAGTTAGGCAATACGTTCTAAATGGTTGGCCGCGTTCCGTTAAAGATAATAATTTAAAGCCATTTTTTTGCTGTCGGTTAGATCTATCTTTTGAAAATGATTGCTTATTGCGCGGTCATAAGGTTGTCATTCCGAGTACACTGCGAGATGAAATATGTAATGATTTACATAGTTCGCACTTTGGAGTAGTGAAAATGAAGGCCGAGGCGCGTAAGCGACTTTGGTTCCCCGGCATAGACAGGTATCTGGAAAGTATCGCGGCGGCGTGCAGCGTGTGCGCGCGCCTGCGGCCGGCGCCGCGCCGTGCCCCGCTCGCCCCCTGGCCTTACCCGCCTCATGCATTTCACAGAATTCATTTAGATTTTCTTGGTCCATTTAATAATCAAATGTATTTAATTATTGTAGATGCTTTCTCAAAATGGGTAGAATGTTACTGTATGCTCAGTTCGTACGGTTCTAAAGTGGTTATAGAAAAGCTTACAGATTTCATGTCCAGATTTGGGGTTCCACATACGTTGGTAACTGATAATGGTACATCATTCGCATCACAGGAGTTCGCGCATTTTTGTAATTTAAACGGAATTAAGCAAGTTTTTTCTCCGGCTTATCATCCTGCCAGTAATGGTCAAGCAGAAAGCTTTGTTAAAATAGTTAAGAAAGGATTAAAGAGCATTATTTTAACTAGTCCAAATAATACTATACCCAAGTCAAAAATTTCTAAATTTTTATTTGACTTTCGTAACTCTAAAAACAGTACTACTGGGAAATCACCAGCCGAGCTGGTGTTCGGCCGCTCCTTGCGATGTAGACTGGATTTATTGAATCCGACGGAAGTCACTCCCTCATCCGCGCAACTCGCCTTAACTGTGGGACAAAATCAGTGCTCTCAGGTTAAACACTACAAGGGAATACCTAGACCTGACTTAAAGGTGAACGATGCAGTGTGGGTCAAAAGGTATACATCCAATCAAAAATTTTACTGGACTGAAGGAATAATTACTCGTAAAATAGGAGCTGTAACATATTTTATTTATGTTCTGGAAATTAAAGCAGAAGTGAAAAGACATCTAAATCAGATTCGTGTACGCAAGGCAACTGACGTGTCGGCTTCTCAATGTACATGGCAGCCGGATGTAGTCGATGACAATGATCATACTTCGACCAGCATCGAAACCGACACGACCACTTCAGAGACTTTACCAACAACTAGCGTCGAAACCGACACCACAACCTCGCAGGCTTCACCAACGTCTATTCGAGAGACCGACTTACCGCCGTCTGTCACTCTTGCGTCATCGATTTCAACTGCTCCCAGAGATGCTGCTATGGAGAGGGAGAGTGATGGCGAATATAACAGCTTATCGAGTGATACGAATGAGAACATTACAGAGGAACCCCCAGCTCAGGAAAATATCAGGACTAGACGCAATAGACCTAAGATTAATTATAAGGCATTTTATTAGTTTTAAGCTAGTCGTGGAGGGATTGTTAGATATGTAAAAAGGAGGTATCGAGAGATTGGTGCGCGGCTGCGTCCCCACCTGGTATTCGTACTGAAGAAAGTTTAATAAAAGGAATACAGAACTCTTGAGGACATGTCAGACTTTAGCTGACTAAAAGCGAAGTCAAAAACCCCTTAAAAAAAGGGTAAAAAAAAAGCGCCGTTGACGATTTGGGTTCGGTCCAGATGGTCACCGGATGGCAGGACGGCGATTCCAAGCCCAGGGTGGCTAGAAATCTGAGTCGAGATCCTGGCTGCTGGGGCGTCAGGGTATTCCCTCGTCCATGCGACCGCCTTCTTCGCTAGCATTACTGTTTCGTAGAAAGATGGCTCGGCGCGAGAGGTCGTTGCCACCGATGGCCCCCACGAGGAAGCGGCGGTGTTCCGCCTAAATGGGGCACATATGTACATCTCTACCGTATGCTCCACCGTATCCTTCAGACCGTCCACACAATGGTGATAACCAGGCGTTTCTTCCGCCTAAATCCGACGCAGGAGCCTCCCGTACTTGCCATGTCCGGTGAGGATTTGCGTAACGACAGTCGCTGAGATCCTGCTGGAACTGTCTGCATTACAGCGACTTGTCGTGGCAGCGGAATTTCGCCCCGGGGTTGCCTCTCCACGTTTAAATCATGCATATGCGTGCAAAGGACTGTTGCCTCCACATTCCATGGTAGCAGGCCTGCAGGAAACCGTGCGGGGGTATATTGCAGGAAACCGTGCTTTGTCTTTGTACCATTAGAATGGCTAAAACTCCCTGACATGCGTTCAGCTTGGCAACTGATCACTTTCGCAGCTACGGTGCTCCATAAAGGGCCAAGGACCGAACGATGCCTGCGTAGAGCCTCCAGCAGGAGGCGTCTGGACACCCCAGGTTGACAGAAGCCGCTTGAGTGCTCCAGTCTAATCCAGTTTGAAAGAAAAATAATTTATTTGGTGGCCATGAAAACATATGCTCTCGGACTTGCCGGACTACAAAGTCTCGCAGATCCTGACTGGACATGGATATTTCTGGAAGAAACTGTATGATATGCGGTTATGTGAGGTTACCGTGTGCTATTGCGGTGATGAGCACGAAAATTTTAATCACGTTCTGTGGCGATGCCCCCCTTATACATACATATCTTTCGTCGCTGTGACGAACAGCGACGAAAGATATATATGTAGATGATGGACGGGATCACTTGCTTGGATAAGAGACCGGCTTACTACTGCAATCTCACGGCCTCAAAAGAGTTCGAACACGAATGGCACAGACTAAGGAGTAAGCAGGCAGCGAACCCGTACTGTGTGTTTGTCTTACCCACGTGAGGGGGGACCGTGAGTATGCCGCCCCAGGTTGGGGAGAAAGGCAACATGGGGACAAGACGAGGAAATGACATGATGTCGGTGGGGCCAAGGCTGGTTGGAGGGTGTTGCAACCCTGCGTTCCGCTAGTTCGACAGCCGCCTGGTACGACTCTCCTTTCGTTAGGATCAGCGTGTCGTCTGTATAATAGACCACGCTGAACCCGTTGAGGAGGTCGCATAGCACATAGTATGCAAATATGACTACAAAAAACGGTGACATAAAAATATAAACTACACTACAACTAGTGGCGGAGCCATGGGCGGATGAGAATGCTCCCCTTTTGACGGGAATAGAGCGTTCATCACACCCTTCATAAACAGGGGCCAGTACTCTGTGTCAGCGGGGGAGCCCACGTACGGAGCTTGTTACGCACCATTTCGTAGGGTCGTCCCCACGGGTCTCTGTTCAGAGTCCCCAGCTACACGTCGCGGGCCTCCAGTTTGGCCAGCCGTATCTCCGCTCTGAGGGTGCGCTTCGCTGTTCTTTATTCCTCGTACGCACCTGATACGGGTGGAGCCGGATCTTGCAGATGACCCGATTGGCTTTTGCAGGGAGAACTCTATTTGGACCCCGGTATCACCAGGAGCCGGTCTACCTCATTCGTGTGATCGAGGCCAACCTGAAGGACAGGTTCATTATCTGCCCCGCTCACCGTGGAGAATGGAAACGCAGAGAGATGTCGTGTGGTGTTCCCCAGGGATCGGTACCAAGATATGGATCGGAATGTTTTTGGGACTTGTCCTCGACATCCGTTGGAATTTCGAAGAACACTTCCGACGTCTGGCTCCCAAACTGGACCGGACTGGGGCTGCCCTGAAGCGGCTCCTACCCAACATACAGGTCTTTAGCCCTTTGCTGGAGGCTCCACGCTTGTTTGGTCCATGGCCCATTACGGAGCGCCGGTGTTGGCCCCATTGCTGTGAAAGCGACCGGGGGCAAAGCTGAACGCATCCCAAAGGATCATGGCTATCCAAATGGTGCGGGGATACCGCACGTTCTCCAGCGAAGCGACGAGTCTCCTGCTGGTCTGCCACCATGGGATCTAGAGGCAACAGTCCTTGCACGCATGCACAATTTGCGCATGGAGTTGCAACGCCGGGGTAAAAAACCACTGACGAAGGCGGTCAGAGTACCGGCGGGATCTCGGGGCAAGCCATAATTATGGCGATAAATCCAATCTTTGAGGAGTGGGTGAATAGACGTGGAAACATCCTCACCTTCCGCATAACGACACCTCACCTCGTGGTAAGTTCGGAAGAAACGCCTGGCGGTCATCATTGTGTAGACCGCCCGGAGGACAGGGTGGAGCATACGGCGATGGTATGCTCCACTCAGGAGGAGCACTGCCGCCGGGCCGTGTCCTCGTGGGAGTGACCCTGGTACAAGCCATGGTCCGGAATGTGTAGGAATGGCAGGTGGTCGGCTCCTTCTACGGAGCAGTTACGCTAGCAAAGGAGACCGTCGTACACGTGAGGGAACATCATTCCTCACGCCCCAGCCACCGGGATCCTGATCCCTTTTTCCAGTCACAGTAGGCGCAGGATTGCGGACGACAAGCAATTTGTATCTCTCCGTCTGGCCGTCCGGTAAGCGTCCGTACCGAGCTCGAGACGTCGATGTTGCATAGTGTTCCACTCGCGTCTCGAGGACATGTCAGCAAAACCGTAGGGGCCCAGCAGGTTCGAAGTCTACTGGCCAAGGGTTGAGCGAAAGAGAACATCGGGGCCTTGAAACGAAAGAACAGTTTTCATTTCCCTAAAAGTCTGACACTAAAAGAGCGACTTCTTGAATAATTTCCCACCTATGAAAAAAAAAAGCTCTGGCCTCCATAACATTTTCTGATTTTACCACAAGAAGACCACCTTGGGCACGCCACAATTATGGCAGTAAGTCCCCTCTTGGAGGCATGGCTCGAAAGACCTCACGGCGTGGGCGTCCTCACCTTCCGCATGACGCAGGTTCTCACCGGACACGTCAGTTCGGTAGGTTCGGGCTGTACCGGATTCGTACGGAAGTGACGCCCGAGTGTCGCCACTGTACGGAACGCCCGGAGGACACGGTAGAGCACGCAGTGGAGGTGTGCCGCTTAGGCGGAGCATCGCCTTGCGTGGAGGTGATCGGCGGCGGCGATCTCTCGTGCCAGACTTTGGTACAGGCCATGGTTTGGAGCGAGGAGGATCAGTAGCAGTCAGTCGCCTCCTTCTGCAAAGCAGTATTGCTAGCAAAGGAAGAGGGCGACCGTATCAGGCAACGGCGCTCACAGCCGCTGCCGGGATTCCGATCCCGATTTCCGGCCACCGTAGGCGCGGGGTTGCGGACGGCGAGCAATCGGTAGATCGCTATCCGACCGTCCGGTAACTGTCCGGATCGAGCCCAAGTAATCGACTGCGCGAACTGTTCCCGTGCGCCTCAAGGAGTTGTCAGCAACAGAAGGGGTCCAACCGGGTCGAAGCCTACTGGGGCCAGGGTTAGCTCCGAAAGATAGCTCAGCCCGGGTACGAAAGGCAACGAAGGAACAGGAGTGAGTTTTTAGTCAGTAAAAGTGCGACACTATCTCCCGCTCCACCCAATAGCGGAGGATGTCATTAGATGATTTTCCCACCGTAAAAAAATACCACCTTTGTATGACATTTCACCATTGTTATCATAATATGTTGAGATATTGGCGCGGTAATAAAATTTCCAAAAAACGCATTACTAGTTCGTACATTCACAAACAATTCCCGAAGTATTCGGCAAAAATAAAGCAAATAATGAATATACCTCATTTTACTAACAATAAATTGTAAGACGCTCACATACACACACACAGCTGCATCAATCCGTTACTTGTTTTTGTCAAACAGAGCTATACTCCGCGAACGAATTTTGAATACGCGTCAACTTGCAGTTGCGAGTGACATTCGCCGGGCTCTTAATAACAGCTGCTTTTATGGGTGTTTCGCGTAGTTCGTGCAAATTCGAAGCAATCCTACATTTTATATTTATTGTCGAATTATTTTGTTCAACGCACTCAATGCTTTCAGACGTGCTCATCAATGTATTAAATATTTAATTAAATTAAAATTTGCATAAATTAGTGACCTAGTTTAGTGTACTGGCGTGTTATACAGACACACTTTGCTGACAAGTTCAAAATGAACTAATTGGATTATTATAATCTAAAATATGGATAGCAGCCCTTTCAATCGGAGCGGGATAACGCGACGCAGCCCTCCTCCAACACCTACACCGATGCAGCCCCAACCTAGACATGAACGAGCCCAGGAAGATGAGAGAATGGAAGTAGTAACGACTCCTGAGATTCAGAACTGGTTGAGTTCTATTGAGCAGCACTTGAACGAGGTATGTGCCATTTCTTCTGATGGAAAACTTAACTCGGATCAGAAACTAAAAATAAGCAATCTATGCCTATGGAAAAAAGTTAAAGAACGGAACGTTACTATTTTTGCTCTTCAGTTTTTAAATAAGAAATGTGGTAAAAAGTGGATTTTATACCAATAATAAACTGTTGACTTATAGTAAAGTGACCTATTGAACAGTGTAATTTTCATAGTGATCGGCTTAAGTAATACAAAGTTATATTAAGAATAAATCTGTGGAAAAAAACTCAAAATTTGAAAAGTGTGTTATCGAACTTTATCCCTGACCTACGACAACCCGCAGGTCGCTCGATACCTCCCGCGCTAACCGCCACTGCCCCCGCCGTCGCCTGTGCATTATTCATCTATTGGCGCATAGCGATCACATATTTCGACACGGCACTCAAAACGTTGTGTGGTCGAGCAGCTCAAGTGCCTAGGATGATACACAGAGTGGTCACTGGTTCGAGCCCCGCAAAATCAGTCTTTTGTTGCGAAGATTTATTGAAGACGTCAAATAATTTATGAATGCAAATATTACTGGCACAAAAATATTCAGAAAGAAGTTAAATTACTAACGGCCGAATACTGAAACGCCACTCAAATATTTGAGGGCTGCTTAAACTTTTGAGCAGCTCTTAAATTTTGTTTTCGTATTCTCAAACGTCAATTTTAAGCATCTGTTAAATTTAAGTGCACCTTAAATTAAGTTGTGCTCAAAGGCCACTTAGTTTAAAAGTCGTATACAGGAACGCTACTCAACGCTATTTAATTGTCAAATGAACTGTCAAACTGATTTGAGCAGCCCTTAGATTTAAGACCGGTCGCGAGGTCCCTCAAATCAAGACAAATCTATTAAAACTTGGATTCCTAGTGTACAAAAGTGTTAAAATGTCTTTATCGTCATTGTCTTCGCTTTCGGATCACGAAAGACCAACTGTAAGCCGCCGAAATGAAGAAAAGTTGAGCGCTTTTGAAAAGTACCACGACATGGAGTTTGTTTCACGGTTTCGCCTCTCGAAAGAAACAGTATTATATTTGGACTCTGTTTTCGGTAGTACCATTAAGCCGTTGACAAAAAGAAACCGAGCCATACAGCCAGTGGACCAAATTTTAATAGCTCTCCGTTATTATGCAACAGGCAGCTATCAACGCGTAATAGGTGATATTTTTGAGGTTGAACAACCAACGGTGCATAGAATAGTGCATAGAGTGACGACCAAAATAGCTAGCTTGAAGTCAAGGTTTATAAATATGCCAACACAGGAAGAATTTCCAGTTGTGGCCAATGAGTTCTTTGCAATAGCAGGATTTCCAAGAGTTGTGGGAGCTGTTGACTGCACTCATATCAAAATTAATTCTCCAGGTATGTGCTTACTAACTTCACTGTTAATTATATCCCCAAATGTTATGTCTGATTAATAATGCTAATATTACACAGCAGGTAACTCTGTGTAACATTACCATTAACAGTGTTATACGTAGTAAAGTTAGCTTTATCACATAATACAACTATAATTTATTTTCAGGAGGGGCCCTATCTGAAATTTATCGGAACAGAAAAGGCTATTTTTCTTTAAACGTGCAAATGGTGTGTGATGCAAGACTGCGCATTAGGAATGTTATTGCTAGATGGCCAGGTTCTGTGCATGACAGTACCATATTTAATGATTCACCACTGTGTGCCCAATTAGAGCGTGGGGACTTTGGGACAGGTATTATTCTTGGTGACAGTGGTTATCCATGTCGTCCTTATTTACTAACCCCATTATTAAATACAAGGACAGCTGCTGAAGAAGCTTACAATCGGTCCCAAATAAGCACCAGAAATCCTGTGGAGAGGCTCTTCGGTGTTCTGAAAAGAAGATTTCCTTGCCTTCAAAATGGCATGGGCCTAAAAATACAAAATATCCCACCGGTCATTGTAGCATGTGCAGTGCTTCATAATATTGCCTTATCACGATCGGATGAACTTTTGGATGAGGATATTTCCTTACCCTATGTTGAGGAGGAATCTATGGTACAACGACCTATAGGGCTTGAGACCAATCAAAACTTCATAATAAGGACCAATTTAATAAATACACATTTTTCCACTTAATTATAGGTTTATTTAGATTTAGATTTTAGTTTCTGTAGTCTCAATTTCCAATACTGCATTTTTATTTTGTAAAGATTCATTTCCATTTTGCTCTGGTTCATGAATTGTTTGGTTTCTAATTTGGCATTTCTAAGTTTTGTCTGAAAATATTGCTGTTTCACTGTAGTATGTGTAGGTTTCAATATCTTCAATCGTCCTGAAAAATGTAATTAGTGCAAAATTATTGAAAATCTTATACCACTAGCAAAGAACAATTAATTAGATAATTACCAGCTGATGATGATGTTGGATGCATGGTTTTTTCTTGGGGTATGATGATTGTCGCAGCTTGTTGGTCATCTATCAAAATAAATACAAGTAAATGAACTGCCTTCATATAGATAAAATTATACTTTGTTTCAATATTATATCATTTAACGTTTAACTTATAAAATAACAAAAAAATATTACCAGCTGTATTTATTGATGTAACTGTACAAGGTTTGTTATTTTCTGCTATATTCTTGTTTGCCATGGTTATGTCTTGATCATCTAAAATAAAATATGTATATATAGTATACAATTCATAAAAAAATTGAAAAATTTAATAGAAACTACATTTACCAAAGATGTGGATTATTTTTGCTTCAGAAGATGATTTAATTCCGCTATCAGGTTTTTTTGTATATGTTTCTATTGTCACTTCTGGTTCTGTATCTCCTATAAATTAAAAAAGAATATAATTATTATTTTGTTTGTTTCCTTTAAACAATGCCAATTCTTTTGATTTTAAAGCATATATTACACAAACCAAAATATGCTGCAGCATCATCATAGGGATTAGGCAATGGTTGAATTTGAGGAGCAACCATGGCTAGAATTTGTGCATCTTGTTCTGTCAATACACTTTTGTATGCTCCACCACCAGTACGATAAATTTCTTTCTATAAAAATAAAGAAAATATTATGAGGAAATATTCAGTAAGGCCCTACTTCTTTACAAATATTTAATTTAAACAAACCTTATCTAATGATGCCTTCGTTTTCGCATCTCTCATGCTGTCAGTGGTCTCGTAGTACTGAAGCCGCTTAAAAAATATCATAAAAATTAATTAATAATTAGGTTTGTGAAATGATAAAATAGATACCTTATAAAATCAAGCCTACATTTGCTTTGGCTATGTTCTTTTTAGACCTCTGTTTAAGGTTCTCATAGAGGTGACGGAGCTGTTGCCAGTTTCTGAAGCCGCTCACAGCAACAGCATTATACTGCTGGCATACTGTGTCCCAAGCCTCTCGCTTCTTAAGTATAATGTGAGCGTTGGTCTCTTTATTTTCAATAATGTTTTGATATCTGAAAGAAAATTAACATAGTATTAAACATGGAGAGCAAAAAATTAAACTTGGGATCTGTAAATTATTGAGTATGTGTGAATGCTCATTGTCTGTATTGGTCCTTGTAGAAAAAAAAGTACCTACTTGTACTTATAAATAAACTATCTATAAGTTGAGATTTTCAGATGATAAGTGGTCACAAGGGTACACATTCATTATCACAAGTTACAGACAACAGTTGCCCTGGCTCTGTATGTTATAAGTGTCCATAATAGCAAAGTATTTCATGCACCAGACTGGTCCTTACGGGTAAATACTTAATTTACTCTAAAGAATAAAGATAGTATTTCATTGTTCATGTGGGTAAGTACTTACTTTTTTATCAGTTCCAAGAGCATATCTTTCTCAGCAGGTGTATAATTAGATCCACGTTTCTTCTTATCCTCCATCGTGAATCAGTTCTTAGGTTTTTATTAATAAAATAATGGTCAACTGAAGTTCAATCCACTAAGAAATGTTTATATTATCGCGCGTAAGAATGTCAAGTGTAACGTTCCAATCTACGTCAAACGTATCCAGATAATTTTCTTTTTTTAAGACGTCTTAAATAAATATTTATCTTATTTTTACGTAAAAAGACATATAATTTCAATAGTTATTCAAACCATAATTACATTATGCTGATACATTTCAAATAATTTATAGATATAGAAAATATTCATTCAACCAAGTCTGCGTAAAACGAATACAAGACGTGACCTAAATTATTTTGTAACTGAGAACGTGCTGAATACAATTTTTCTAGCAGGATGTTGCCATTATGTAAACATTTGAGCACTGCTTACCTAATCATGGTAACAAATTGCTTGAGTGGCGTTTGTGTATAGCAGTTAAATTTAAGGGATGCTTAACTTTAAGTAGCATTTAGATGAGTTTGATATTTGAGTGGCGTTTCAGTATTCGGCCGTTAAAGTGTTATATATCCCCCTGAAGCTGGGATTTCGAACAGTGCAGTGGTATAAACAACGTTTGAAAGAAAGAAAGAAAAACAGTTTATTTACGCGATAAAGACGCAAACTTAAAAATAGGTAAACAGAACATAACATCAAGATAGGGAAAAAATGCGTCTCCTCCGCGCAAAACGGCCGAACGCTCAGCATAAAGCTACGGCCTCACGTATAAATGCGTTGAGCTCACAGCGCTGGTTTTCAGCGTGGGCCGGTTGTTGTGTCGACATAAGGACGCTGGAACTGTGCAGTAAACTAAAAATAAGTATAGATAAGTTATAAATACAAATAAAATAAATAGATAAGGTGACAAATACAATTTTATAAAGTGGCAACACCATGCCGCGCCCATAGCTCAATTTGTGTGACTCGTTTTAGTAATCTGTGGTAACTTCATACACTATGGCAAAGACACTAATACGTGATTGGACGATTGAACGCGACCGTGATGCTGTGGACGTAAAAGAAGGAAATGACTGCATGGTGACGACAAAATGGTTTTTGAAATTCATCATAGTTCAAATACTTGTTCTTTATTGCGATGTTTTATGTCTGCAATAATGTGTTTAGTACTTGTAACGAGATAAAAAACAAGAACTCTTGAGAAGCGGACACGGGGAAAGGTAAGGTGTATTAATTGATTCACTCCCATACACATAGCTTCGTGGAAAATTCCAGGAACAGTTGGCTAGGAAATAAATAAACGGGACGAATGTATAAATATAATTTAGTACCTAAATCTGGAGTTCGGTAAATAATGAATTGCCAAGTCAACAAATGAGAATAATTTTAAATAAAGAAAATAAATAAATTAGAAATTAAATTTATATACATTAAATTATATGTGATTTATTGTAAAAATTGTATGAAGATTATTATTGAAAAGTGTAATTAAAATTATATTTTGTTTGTAGGTTCTTTGCCTGGCAAAAAATAAATAAAAAACCGGCCAAGTGCGAGTCGGACTCGCCCATGAAGGGTTCCGTAGCAGCAAGTAACATAATATAAAAGTTCTTGTAATGTGTTGTAACTTTGATCGATGTTTTAATAATAGTGTATTTTTTTCGATTTATGACGCATTAAAAAAAAACTACTTACTAGATTTCGTTCAAACCAATTTTCGTTGGTAGTTTTTATAGTAATGTACATCATATATTTTTTTTAGATTCATCATTCTCTTATTTTAGAAGTTAGAGGGGGGGGACACACTTTGGAAGTGTCTCTCGCGCAAACTATTCAGTTTAGAAAAAAATGATATTAGAAACCTCAGTATCATTTTTGAAGACCTAACCTTTTTGAGTTTCAGTTCTATGTATGGGGACCCCCAAAATTTATTGCTTTTTTTCTATTTTTGTGTGAAAATCTTAATGCGGTTCACAGAATACATCAACTTACAAAGTTTCAAATGTATAGCTCTTATAGTTTCTGAAAAAAGTGGCTGTGACATACGGACGGACAGACAGACAGACAGACAGACAGACATGACGAATCTATAAGGGTTCCGTTTTTTGCCATTTGGCTACGGAACCCTAAAAAGAGGACGTTTTTATGCCACAAAGTGCATCGGGTGGCTCAAATTCGGCTTCTATGCAAGAGTACCACTTATCGAACATTAGTATTGTGATGTTCATCATGTGCACCTTATTAGGAATCGTAGGACTGTACGCAGTATACAAACTGTACCGCAAATGTCATTACTCATGGATAAGGAAAGGTTCTCGCACAAAACCTAGCACGTTCGTTTTGGCGATCAAACATGGAGACTCGTGTCTGTTACGAGTGCCGTCAGCAGCAGCGCCAGGAGACTCGCCAGGGAGCAGGTATCAGAGGCCAGAAACCGTAGTAAGTGATAAAAGTTATATTCAGTGATAAGTGTAGTGAGTCGTGTTCAGACGTCAAGTGAAATATTAAAAGTTATACAACGGTTATTGGACGAACTTCTAATAACTATATATTATTATTATCCATTATACTATTAATATGTGTAACGCGCAGACCAGTGGTAGGTAGGTTCCCGCGCAGCCAGTGCCCGGCCACCCGAGCATACGCGAACCATTCCCGAACTTACGAAGTCTACCACGCATGCGCAATCGCCGCTTCCCCGCGCGGCCGGCGTCCGGCCGTCCGAGCGTACGCGAACCGTTCCCGAAGTGTTACGAACCTTACTACGCATGCGCAAGACGCCGCGTGGCTCGCGACGCGCAGGCAGATCGCTCTCTCGTTCCGTAACCGCCAACCGAGAACTTCGATGACACGCGTCCGAGAAAAAGTATTCTCGCTTATGTTGTTGTTCATAATATATTGTAACCGTGTAAATTGTGTACCTAAACTTTGATTTGTTAAGCAAAATAAACATTTTTAACAAGCTTACAGATGTTAATTTTTTAATATTATGTTCTGTCATGTATTTAATTAGAGTAAGTATTGCTCATGAGCATATTTCCTTTAAATGGTAATGGCAAATGACCTTAGATTGTTATGTGACCAATTAAAAAATATAGAAAGTAATTTGAAAAAACCAAGTTATCCTAAAAGGACAGAAACTGTACTAAAACAAAAATTTTCTTGTAATTTTTGTTTTAGTACAGTTTCTGTCTTGTCTGTGCAATATTGTTAAAAAGTCAATTTAATGAATTTATACAAACCATATCTACACAAATCAAACAGAAACAATTAAGTACAAAAGTTTTACAGGAAATACAGTCATACGGTGATTTATTTGAAGGGACTTTTAACCAAATACAAACTTTTTGCACCAAAATATATAGTTCTCAACCAAGTGCTGAGGGAGTCGAGACTAGAATAGACGTAGGCAATATGGAGGCTTTTAATTACAGGACTGCCGTAGCATTACTACCAGTTATGAATGGCGATGAAAATGTCACCAAAGTTTAATAGACGCCATAGAGTTATACAGTTCTTCACTTACCGAAGAAAGCAACAAAATGTTAGTTAAATTTGTATTAAAAACTAGATTAAACGAGAACGCTAAATTAAGGTTGTCAGCCTCTTATGACAGTTGTGAGTCGCTTCTTATTGAAATGCGTCAACACCTTCTTACAAAGAAGTCGAGTACAGCAATACACAAGGAATTGACACAAATCAGTCAAAACGGTTCTTCGATAGAAAAATATGGATCTAGGGTCGAGCAGCTATTTGTAGATCTGACGATCGCATAGGCAGGTGAGGATCAAACTGCTTATAGAATATTACGCCCTCAAAATGAGAAGATAGCAATTAAATATTTCATTGATGGCTTGCGAAACCGCGAAGTCCGCACTATTTTAGCAGCGCGCAATTATGATACTTTGAAAGATACTATAAGAGCAGCTAAGGATGAAGACTTGTCTTGCAGTCGGCAATCTTCAGACGCATCAGTGTTTGTCGAATACCAAGGCCCATTTAAAAATCGCGGAATTAATTACGGTAACAACAGACGTTCTAACAACCGTTCGAACCCTCCCAACCATCCCGTTAGTGTATACGTACAAAAAGGAATTAGTAGGGATTTTTTTCAAAATCATAGACATAACCAAAATCAAAGAATCCAGCAACAGTTCAACAACAATCGTGGTCGATTACGGGGTTCGTACCGCGGTAGGGCTGGACGGATTTTCACAAGAAGTGGAAATGTACATGCTATAGAAAATGGCATGAATAGTATCGATTTAAGTGACGGGAATCGAACTCTCCAAACCACAGAAAGACGCATTACCGAACCATTAGAGTTTTTTCGATAATCATTTTATATTTACTTGTAACAACAACAGCTCGGTTGAATTCTTAGTACAAGGTGCCAAATATGGATTACTTATAGATACTGGGGCATCACTTTCAGTATTGAAATATGAAACAGTGGCACGTTGGAATATTTCAGTACAATCGGAACATTGAGTATTGTGTTTTAGATAGTTAGCAGTACACCACAGACTACTCCGTGTATTATTTTTAGCTCTAATCCATCCTAAGGTTGTCTGGAAGATATCGCTTTCAGCGATAAGACCGCCATAATTGTACCCACAAACTGAAGATTTTGTATAAGCTGTATTACTTTTTGGTGTACAATAAAGTCTATTCTATTCTATTCTACGTAGTCAAAACTATATGAGTCATTTTTGTTAAATATCCTTTAACTTGAAATAACCAATCGAACATTATTTCATCATATAGACAGAACTTTAAAATCTCACACCGTAAATCGATAATTTTTTCATATACGATTTTTTTGTTTGGACCCATCAATTTGGATATTTACCTCTTTATTCTCTCCATCAATAGCAATCGACTCAACAGGCTCACAACTCAGGTTGGGAAGACATTATCTCAAAAATGAAAATAAGCGCCTCGTCAATAACTGATAGTAAAATTGCAGGAATATCATAAGATGTATGGAAAATCAATACGAAACTATCACTAGAACAATATAATCGACTAATAACTTTGGAACCTCTTCTATAAATGACATTAAATCTAGATATTTTAAACATGCAATAAAGCTAGTATATGACATAAATCTACATTCTGGGTAATGGCTAGGGAATAGCTCTAAGTATACTCTACCAATTTGGACATTATTCTTTATAATATGCACGGGTACATTTACATGTATTATTTTATTCGTTTTATTTGTGATTAAAATTGTACACTGAATCCTACCCTTTATTGTAATCTCTCTTTCACTCAGCGGTCTACTCGGAAAACAGTTAACTTTGAGTATATACATACATCAAACTCAACTTTGAGTTAAGCTCGCCTATGTACATGAACTTTGTTATCCACTTATTTTGTGTTATTATAGTGTACAATAAAGAATTAAAGAATTAAAGAATCATCGTCATCATCATATCAGTCGAAAGTCGTCCACTGTGTGATGTATGTGTGTCTATGAGTGAGTGCGTATGCGCCGAGGCGGCGGTCATGTCAAGGACGGACAGTCCCCAATAAACCACAGTACTAGCCACACGCTTGTTTTACTTAAACACCTCACACTGTTGGACATAGGCCTTCCCCAAGCGTTGCCACAATGACCGGTCCTTTGTGCGTCACGCATCCATCGGATTCCCGCGACCCTGACCAGGTCATCGGTCCGCCTTGTTGGAGGCCTTCCAACGACTTTAATTCCCCATGTATAATATATATACAAGAACATGAAAATATAAATAAACAATTAAAAGTTAAGTAGGTAATATTTGAAACTTGTTTCATAATATAGTAGGGTGTAAAGTCAAAAAAGTTTGATGTGAATGAAATTATGCCGGCTGTCAGCGGTAGCGCGGGTCGCTCTTGCCGCTAGACGTAACAAGTGTCAGCCCCTTGCGACTTTTCTATCTCGTGACGCTGACTACTCGCTGTATTCTATTTGAATATTAACTCGTTATTGTTTGAATTTAGCTAAAAACTTACGTTATTGTAATGGTTTACTAATGAGCGACCGCAGGTGGCGGTGTATTGCTTGCGGCGCGCCCTGGTGTCACCATAATTAGGCAACGTAATATTGAGACGGCCTGTGGCGAAGATTTGTGGGCTGCAATCACAATTCGCGGTCTAAATATATATGTGTGTGTTGTTTACATCAAGCCTACTGCAACTGACGAGGACTATTTGATGTGGTTTTTTAAAGTTGAGAGCATTATCCACAATTTAAATGGAATTGTTATTATTTTAGGTGATCTTAACTTAAAAAGTGCGTCTGTAAATGTTAATTATTACTGTTATTTCCTAAGCTTTTGTAATCTGACTGAGATGAATGAGGTGATGAATATGCGAGGGAGTAAGTTAAATGTATTGTTGGCTCGGGAGGGCGCCATAGTAAGCTGCGAGCATGTCAAGGGCACAGAGCTGGTTCCAATCGATCTGTATCACCCTCCATTGGATATTGCGGTTACCTTAACAATACATAAAGAGAATGAAAAATTAGACGCCAGCAATATAGACCACAGTAGAGATTGGAATTTTTGTAAAGGAGACTACACACTCTTATACGATCATATCCGTTCTGCTTCTTGGCAAGAGGTTCTTTGCTCCACTGACGCAGCCACCGCTGCTAATGAGTTTTATAAAATAACTAGCTGTGCTCCGCGGTTTCACCCGCGTTTTTCTCGTTTCCGTGGAAATACCGAGATAAAATATTGCCTATAATTGCCGCCTATAACTCATTAATAGATACCAACTCTTAACATCTTACACACGTGGTAACTTTTAAAGGAAATATCCGATTGAGATGAAACAAAAAGTATTTTAATTCTACATAAATACTCTTGATAACATAAAGCTTAATTTCGATAAAGATTAATATTACGATACATATTTAACGTAGTTTTTTTTTTCTTCAGACGATTTAATAATTATTTTGAACACAAAATCGGTTATTGTGATTAAACCATGATAGCTAGATATATGTTCTCGCAGACTTTTTTGTAGGTCTTAATGGGATCTACAAACCCGTGGTACATCATTTTGTTCTATTGTCAATAGTTTTTGCAGCGCACGCAAAAATAGGTTTTCGATTTTACACCTTGTGTTACAAAATAGCAATTTTATTACGGATGCCTAATTTTGAAACATAAAAATATATTTCAAAATTAGGGATCCGTAATAAAATTGCATAGCCTATAGCCTTCCTCGATAAATGGACTACCCAAAACTGAAAGAATCATTCAAATCGGACCAGTAGTTCCAGAGATTAGCGCGTTCAAACAAACAAACAAACAAACAAACTCTTCAGCTTTATAATATTATAAAAATAAAAAGTATAGATTTATAAGTCATTCGATTCTTGCATTCCAAAAAAGAAGAGAAGGCCCTATGGTAACAGGCGGTACCCAGTCTGGTTTACTACAGACATTGTGCACGATATTCGGCGTAAAACTAAACTCCATAATAAATGGAGAAAATCGCGATGTTGTGTCACGTATGCTGAATTTAGCACTCTGAGATCAGACTTGAAAGTTAGGACTCAAAAGGCCTACAGATCGTATTGCACAACTGTAGAAAATAATATAGGAAAAAACCCTAAACAGTTCTGGCAGCACATCTCTAGCCTACGGTCAAAGGGTGGGTTCGAGCCGAATGTTGTGTTGAATGGTGAGACTAGTTCGGGCGTCGAGGCGGCCGAGGCATTCGCTCGCTACTTTGCCAGTGTATTTCTACCTGACACACCCAAATTGGACCCAACAGCCATAAATGTGACAAACGAGGGAGACAATATTCCTTTACCCATTTTAACTCTTCCCGACGTAGTTAAGGGGATTGCTAGACTTAAACCCTGTAGTTCGGTTGGCCCTGACAACATTCCGGCCTTTATCATTAAGGGCTGTAATGATATCTTGGCAGCGCCGTTATGCCATATATTTAGCTCTCCAATCCGGCGTGTATCCTAAACAATGGAAAATTTCACGTGTAACTCCCATGCCTAAAACCAACGACAAAACTTCCGTAGAGGAACACAGACCCATCGCTATTCTGCCAACCATTGCTAAGGTCTTTGAGCATATCATCCACTCAATTATTCATAAATGCATAAATAGGTCTCTCTCTGATGCACAGCATGGTTTTCGGCCTGGCCGCTCCGTGAACTTGAATCTACTGATTAATGTCGATTTTATATCCAGTAGTTTGGATAGTGGTAAGCAGGTCGACGCTCTGTATCTCGATTTCCGGAAGGCTTTCGATAAAGTTGATAATGATGTGCTCTTAACAAAACTGGCGGCCATTGGTTTCTCAACCGACTTTCTCAACTTTTTTGCCGACTACCTGCGGGATCGTAAGCAGTTCGTCCGCCATGGTTGCTTTGAGTCTAAACCTTATTATACTCGATCAGGCGTTAGTCAGGGAACCGTATTGGGACCGCCTCTGTTCCTGATCATGATCAATGATCTCATCGCTAAAATTCAGCATGCAAAGTGCCTACTATATGCCGACGATCTAAAACTAGTTTTGCGAATCGAAACGGTCGAGAATTGCCAACGCCTACAAAGGGATCTTGACGCTATCCACGAATGGAGCATCGAGAACAAGTTGTTTTTTAATACGAACAAGTGTCACGTCATGACTTACGGTCGAGGATCACGACCTATCTGTTACGACTATAGGTTGGGTAGGGAAATAATTACACGTGTCACCACCATTAAAGACTTGGGAGTGACCTTTGACCGTTGTTTGACATTTAAGAATCATATTTCTGCTCTTGCAAAGGAATCTTTCAGGCGTCTGGGTTTTGTTTTGCGGAATGCCCGGGATTTCCGTAATCCCAATGTGATTAGGCTTTTATACACCACTCTGGTTAGAAGTAAACTTGAGGCCAGTGCCTGTGTGTGGCATCCATATACCGCGACTCAGACACTAATGCTTGAGAAGGTGCAGAAAACTTTCCTGAGATTTCTATTTCAGAGGTTGTACACTTTCTTTCCCTATATGTACCCCACCAATTTCCTTTTGGGGATGCTGGGTTTCAACTCGTTAGAGGTGAGAAGGGGTTTCGATCAGCTCGTAGTGGCTTGTAAAGTCCTGAGCGGACGCATTGATTGCCCTGAGCTTCATGACCTCTTCTGTCGATTATTTGTGCCCGATAAATACATTGGACACCGTCAAAGCCGCCGTCACAATCTATTTGCACTTCAGCCGTCTAGAACTGTCGCTAGAGCCGGATCCCCAGTGTGTCGCACTTTGAAGATGCTAAACGCCCTCTTGAATGCTGACTCTGAATGTGATGCGTTTGCGGACGAATGGAATAAAATAAGACGTGTTGTCTGACGTTCTGTGAGAGACAGTATGCAAGGGTGTCCACTGTTCCATGTTAACGTGTATTACTGTATTTGATCTTAAATTATTAATTTAAATTTATGTGTTATTGAAATAATCCTATTATAATAATCAAATTAATTATTTTCGAAAATTCCATACAACTGTCAACATTATGTATAATTGTTTTTTTTTTGTTTTGTTTTCTCTCTTTTTAAGTTTTTTACAATTCTATGTTAATTAATGTAAGTGGGCATGTACCGTTTTAATTAACTATAAATAAATAAATAAAATGAAAGTATTGGCGACTGACTGGGGACTGGTTATTAAACCTTTTTTAATTGTTATACTATGGTTTGCTTATTTATACTTTTTGTTAAACAATGACAGTTTGATTGTCTTTTGTATTTGTCTGTCGTATTTGTCTATCAAAATTGTACGTAATATTTAATAATTTGCATAATTAAATATTACTTTAACCACCATTGACATTTTCATTTCATAGTTAATGGGTAGTATTTAAACGCAAATCAAAAAATATCCTTATTCTATGCAATAAGATTCCAAATTCCCATCAAAATTACTGATTGCACAGCAAAATATTCAACTCAAAATATCACTAAACACACTACAATTTATTTTCGCAGCGTACAGCGATTTTTCCTAAAGCTAAAACCTTTTTCATCAATGCACAGCTAATAATCTTAATGCACATTAGAGTGCGTCTACTGAAAGCGTAACCTGGAGTTTTTTTTTAAAATTAAATTGGCAACATTGTTTTGCCGAAAAAAATCACGTCAAAGTCTATGATCGCAATTGTCAGTTTTGTAAACAGATATTTATTTTTCAAGAATAATTGCTTAACTATGGGAAAAACAATAAACAGTTACGTGCGAAAACTGCTACACACTATGGTTAATAAGTTCAAACAAAAACAAGAAGAGAAAGAAGGTGTTTTCAATGAAAACCAACAATGTTTACATACGATTTCAGAATTTTTAAGTTAGTATGACGTTATAATCTTGATCCTTGTCGACTAATATTATTAGATAGTTATATTTAGGATATAATGATAATTTGTTTTTCTCATATTTTTAGATAATCTGACATATTGCGTATTTCGTATTGGACAAAAACATCAAACAAAGAAGGCTTTTGGTTGACTTAATCAAAAACACATGCTAGTGAGTGGTAGAATGCGTTCAAAAGCAGTTGAGATGTAATGAAAGATTTGCCTCACTTTGTCTGCTAGAGCATCAAAATCTTCAACTGAAGTTAAAATTGCGAAAGTGAAGGAAATAGTGACTGAAATCCTAGTTCATGTTTGAGAGCTGTTGAACTTTTTGTGTCTCACGAGTCGATCCGTATCATTTGAAACAATTATTGGAGTATAAAACATGTTCCCACTTGACTAATTCCAAAAGATCCGAATTTTCTGTATGCTAAATCGATTCCAACCCAACAACCTTGAAACACATTAGTGTTGGCGAGACGTGATGAACTTGAAATCATGTTGACCATTTTATTTGACTATCGCAGTGTTGTGCACTTGGTATTCTTGCCAAAAGGCCAAATGGTAAATAAAGAATATTATTTGAATATTATATAGCGCCATTTTTTTTCCGATTTGAAAAATCATCCTATGACAACCTCCGCTCTTAGGCGGAGCGGGAGATAGTGTCAGACTCTTACTGCCTAAAAAACCCATCCCGTTCATTCAAGCCTTCATACCAGTATGAAGGCTTGAATGAACGGGAGCCCCAGGGCTCAAGCGACCTTTCGGAAAACCCTGGCCCCAGTAGGCTTCGACCCGGCTGGGCCCCTGCTGTTGCTGACAACTCCTTGAGGCGCGTGGGAACAGTGCGCGCCGTTGACGACTTGGGCTTGGTCCGGACAGTTACCGGACGGCCGGACAGCGAGCTATCCATTGCTCACTGTCCGCAAGCCCGTGCCTACGGTGGTCGGAAATCGGGATCAGTATCCTGGCGCTGGCGGCGACGGCGATAACGCCGTTGCCTGATGCTCGGAGCGAGAGGTCTCCGCCGCCGATCACCCCCACGAGGGCACGGCGATGATCCGCCCAAGCGGAGCACACCTCGACTGTGTGCTCCACCGTGTTCTCCGGGCATTCCGCACAGTGGCGACACCCAGGCGTCACTTCCGCATGAATCCGGTGTAGGTACCTCCCGAACGAACCATGTCCGGTTAGGATCTGCGTCATGCGGAAGGTAAGAACGCCGTGAGGTCTTACCAGCCACGCCATATGGCGACATTTGAGAGATCAAATAAATTAAAATAATTTGGGATAATAACCAACATTTTGTGTGTTATTGACCTTTACCATACACCCACCAAATAATTAAGTCTACACACATGTTTTTGACTAGGATTAACTATTATACAATTGTTATAAATATAAAAAATACTCTAGTATCAAAACTTTTTTCTCCTACTATTTCAATAATACCACATTCAAAATTTTTGGTCGTAACCTCCTTTTCTCAGGTCACGCTTTCATTAGACGGACTATATACATGTTAACTCTTTTTCTTTTAAATATAGCTTCTATTTTTATATTATTTACAGCAGTTTTTCTAAATAAAACAGCATTTTATTAGTCACAGTCGTTTTATTATTTATTAATTACCACATAATGAGACCAGCAAAAACAAAAAAATTGGATACAAAATTGTTATTTATTGAATTATTAAAGCGGGTCTTGCTTTCGCGGGGCGTCCACGCTTCCTTTTTAGGGTTCCGTAGCCAAATGGCAAAAAACGGAACCCTTATAGATTCGTCATGTCTGTCTGTCTGTCTGTCTGTCTGTCTGTCTGTCCGTCCGTCCGTCCGTATGTCACAGCCACTTTTTTCCGAAACTATAAGAGCTATACTGTTGAAACTTTGTAAGTAGATGTATTCTGTGAACCGCATTAAGATTTTCACACAAAAATAGAAAAAAAAGCAATAAATTTTGGGGGTCCCCATACTTAAAACTGAAACTCGAAAAAATTTTTTTTCATCAAACCCATACGTGTGGGGTATCTATGGATAGGTCTTTAAAAATGATACTGGGGTTTCTAACATCATTTTTTTCTAAACTGAATAGTTTGCGCGAGAGACACTTCCAAAGTGGTAAAATGTGTGTCCCCCCCCTCTAAATTCTAAAATAAGAGAATGATAAAACTAAAAAAAATATATGATGTACATTACTATAAAAACTATCAACGAAAATTGGTTTGAACGAAATCTAGTAAGTAGTTTTTTTTTAATGCGTCATAAATCGAAAAAAATACACTATTATTAAAACATCGATCAAAGTTACAACACATTACAAGAACTTTTATATTATGTTACTTGCTGCTACGGAACCCTTCATGGGCGAATCCGACTCGCACTTGGCCGGTTTTTTGCCCAATAGTCACATTTTTAGCTTCTGCAGTTGGCGCCACGTACTTGAATCAGATCGCAAGTCCGATGATATGCTTGCACTTATAGTTCTTAAAAAAAATTAGGCAGGTGTATTTTCCGTTGACCTAGGCGGTTTGTTGGGTGGGCAAAGCAACTCTCCAATATGCGAAAGCGTTTTTTTTGTAACCATAAAAAGTGTCCCGATCTTGAGTAAATGTCATGTCACTTGACAATTGGGCAATTTGATAATAAAGCTAAAGACCCGGTGCGAGGGCGGGGAGGGAAGCACGCAGGGTGTGACGGTTGCATTTTAGAAAATCAAAACTTTCTTGAGCAAATTTCAAAAGAACAACGTACAAATCAACTTCTTCTTCTTCTTCTTCTTCTTCCTGCCCTTATCCCATATTACTTGGGGTCGGCGCAACACGTTTTCTTCTTCCATTCTGTCCTGTCACCCGTCAAACTATCACTAATTCCCTTTTCTTTCATATCACTTTTCACACAATCCATCCATCTTTTTTTCGGCCTTCCTCTCCCTCTCCATCCATCTACATGTATACTCAGAACTTTCTTAGTTATATGCGCTTCATCCCTCCTCTTCACATGACCATACCAAGACAACCGATTACCTTTCAACTTTTCAGTCACTGGCGCCACAACAACGTACAAATCAACAAAGTTTGAAATAACGATGGTCATTTGATCAAAAGTTTAGCTGACCAAAGTCTGGAATATCAATGTTTAAATTATTTATTACACTATTGACCAAATCCTTCAAAGGTCAAAATGGATTACTGGATAAATTATTAATCATCAAATGGATTAAGGGCCAAGCGCCCGAAAAGTGCCATAAAACAGTGACTTTCTGAGGCCTACTCCTCCGTAACGTCTACGTCAATTGGTTTAAAAAAAATATATGTTTATTATAGATTCATGAACAATAATATCAACATTTGATATTTTCGTGCGATTAATACTTTTGTCTAAAAAAAATATTTTACGAATGTCGCTACTTTTCCCTACTCCTTCAAAACGGCAAAACGGCAAAATATTTCTAAAGATCCAATCTTTAGAAATATTTTTACACAGAAAAATTGGTGGTTAAATATTCTTCAAAGTGAACATTTTTTACGTAAATCAATCAATATTTACTATTGAGTTCTAATATATATAAAAGTCTGTGCGGGCGCAGGCGGCCAGTCATGCGTTAGCATTCAGACGGGGAGGCTGTGTCGCTCGGCGCTCCGTTCCCGCCATGGAACGACAGCGCGCTACGTATGTGTTGGCGCGAATGTTTACGAAGATTTTGTATTAGTGTGAATTTATAGGCTAGCGCGCTTGCAGAGGACCCAATATGACACGAATTATAGATTTCGGGTGGCAAATAGTCGCTCCGTGCCGTGTAACTTACCGCGTCAGAAAAACATATTACACAAAAGTCGTAACCGTTTTTAATTACAATAAAACTGTTCACTGAAATAAAAAAAGTCATTTAGAAACAATATTATTTTTATAAACTGTACTATGAATTATTAGTATTATGAATTTCAACCGCTCACGTGGATATTTTACCCCGGCCCTATAGGTAAAAATAGGTGAAAGTTACTGAAGCAAATAATATTGAAATTAAAGATAAGATTTTTTTTACCGACTTCTAAAAAAACCGGCCAAGTGCGAGTCGGACTCGCCCATGAAGGGTTCCGTAGCAGCAAGTAACGTAATATAAAAGTTCTTGTAGTTCGTTGTAACTTTGATCGATGTTTTAATAATAGTGTATTTTCTTTAGATTTATGACGTATTAAAAAAAAAACTAGTAACTACATTTCGTTCAAACCAATTTTCGGTGGTGGTGTTTCCCCCTCCTCTAAGTTCTAAAATAAGAGAATGACAAAACTAAAAAAAATATATGATGTACATTACCATGCGGCCATGCAAACCACCAACGAAAATTGGTTTGAACGAGATCTAGTAAGTAGTTTTTTAGTACGTCATAAATCTAAAAAAATACGCTATTATTAAAACATCGATCAAAGTTACAACGAACTACAAGAACTTTTATATTACGTTACTTGCTACTACGGTCACAGATTACTGAATAGTTACTACGTAACAGATACTTCACTCAGTAGAAAATTTCCAATACCTATTACGATAATTGCCTACTCCCTCGCGTCAACAACCACTGTATGCTAAAATGCGCCTAAATGCTCAAGCGTACAGAAGTGATTGCTTCGCACCGCGCGATTCCACAGTAATCACAGGGCTGCCTCTTCGATAAAATTAAATTGACATAACTTTTTATCTATGTTATTGAGAACTGTGAATATGTTCTGACTTTTATGTGGCAGTTAAAATTTTTATCATTTATAAAATATTTAACCAACTTAAAAAAAAGGAGGTGATCAGACATACAGGCCAAACTGAGAAGTTTGACTTGTATGGTTTGTAGGTATGTACCTATGTTTGTGCGCGATAATCTCGCGTTTGGCTAAACCGATATCGATGCGGTTTTCAGAAAAGGATTTGTTACATTTAGGAGAACGTTTTAAAATAAGTATAATACTTCTTAGTTTGATGATGATCTTCGGATATGTTCACTAGAAAAGAAAAAAAAGCCTTAAAAAAAGAGAACCGACTTCAAATAAAGCACTAAGCCGTAAGAAATATTTTTTTTTTTATGTTAGTGCTAACATCTGGTAAGTAATTACGAATAGAAAAAGCACCGACATCAAAGAAGAAATTATTTCTTACGGTTTAGTGTTTTGAAGTCGGTTCTCTTTTTTAAAGTTTGTATCATTATATTTGAAAGTTTGTTTTGTTTTATACATTGGTGCTGACTGTGGAAGAAACCTAGATAAAACATAATTATAGACATCAGTGTGTAGGTAAAATAAAAAAATCTTTAAAGATACATGTGTTTTATTTTTATATAATTTTTTATAAATTTCTTACCTTTTCTAAATTCTCGATTATTAAATTTTAGTGTAGAAAAAAACCTGAATCTAATAAATTTTTTTATGAGATATTGTTTTGAAAAACAAGGGCAGGGAGAATAAAATGTATGTCGTTTAAAATTTCATAAAGAGTACTACCCGGTCTTTGTTTCATATTTTTTTCAATTTTTTAATGAACATAGTCTCAAGTTCTTTTACATAATTATGAAAAGCATCTGTTGGTACTTTTAACTTTCCGTAAAAAGACGATGTTTTGTTGAATGCTTTAAAATGGATAAACAATCTATTCATAGATTCATTTAAATCGGGAATGTTCTGTAATTCAGCAACAAAGTCAGGACAGGTATGCTTTTTGATACATTTAAAAAGTAAATAATCCGATATATATGTTAAGGCGTTTTCTGTTGCATGTAATACGCGTACGAACGAACAGCACTATTAAAATTGAACGGCGTGCACGCGCTTCGCTTGCGAAAACCGCACTGAATTTGAACCGCCGGCGGAGCGAGACCGCTCGGCTGGGCGGTAGGCACTTATAGCGCGCAAGTACATGGAGTGACGGAGGCCTGCTACGGTACCCTTCATGGGCGAGTCCAACTCGTACTTGGCGGGTTTTTTTTTTTTTTTGTTTTCGTTAACTTAGACGTTTGGTTTTTTTACAGCATCATGCAACCGCAGACTTGAGTATATGGCTTTAATTTCAACTCTATAATTCTATGCTTTCCCGAAATAAAGGGAAACAGATAAACAGACAGCAACACAATGATCCTATAATATAAAAGTACCGTTTTTTACTTTTGAGGTACGGAACCCTGCCTACTGGGGCCAGGGTTATCCGAAAGGGAGCTCGAGGCCCGGTATGAAGGCTAGAAGGAACGGGGTAGGTCTTTTAGTCAGTAAGAGTCTGACACTATCTCCCGCTCCACCCAAGAGCGGGGGTTGTCATTGGATGATTTTTCCCACCACAAAAAAAGGTATGGAACCCTTAACATTACAGCAAATCTTTTGGGATTGCTGTAATCGCATGTCTGTTTATTGTTTCACCATTTCATAAGATCACGCCAGATCGCGTTGAAGGGGCCACATACTAGTATGCGCAAAATTCACAATATTGCCTATTGTACACTTATTTTTGTTAATTATTATTCTTTAATAAGTTAAGGTGTGCAATAAAGATTTATAATA
This sequence comes from Mythimna albipuncta, assembly GCA_929112965.1. Classification (NCBI taxonomy): domain Eukaryota; kingdom Metazoa; phylum Arthropoda; class Insecta; order Lepidoptera; family Noctuidae; genus Mythimna; species Mythimna albipuncta. Next base: position 332,014 of record OV815960.1, read on the forward strand.
ATAATAATAATAATCAAGGGCCTGATACAGAAGGCAGTACTCCTCGATACGGCTCGCATTGTGAGGAGGTTCCTGTCTCTGCAGCCCTAACCACCGGTAGCTTGGACCCTGCTCCCGACACCGGTGGATAACTATATTTTTATATTTTTAAATGTTTTTTTTTTTCTTTTGTATAATTTCATTAAAAAATATTTAAAAATGTAATTTTATATTAAAAAATTGAATAAAGAGAATAATAACAATATTATAGTGGTACCTTATTTCACCAATTATGTTCATATTCAATGATTTAACTTTTTTAAATCGTTCCATTTCTTTTCGAGCTTATTCGTAACAAACAACAGACTAAAAAACGTTCGGTCGACTGTTAAACTTACTTATTCAGTTGGGTTGAAAAAACAGCCTGACTATCCACTTACTTATTAAGGTGGTATGGCGACGGTCGTTTTAAATGTCATAAATGTTGATGAAAACTATATTTATTTCGTTTATACTTGGTCAGAATGTAAGAATATAGAACGAGACAGGCATAGAACGTCACATGCTAGACATCTGTCAACAATTTTCAATAGAATGTCAAGTGTTTTGAGACGCCTCGCGCGGCCCCGCGCCTACGTCAGTGCTCGTTCGAATTTCAAATGTTAAAGTGTAAACAAAGTGTGAGTGTTTATAAAAAAGGATTGTAAACAATATAACAGTAAGTAATCAACAGTTTTTAAGTGTTACATTGTGTGTGTGTTATAGATTTTAGTCAGGATCTGTTATTTTGTCAGCCGTAGTCGAAAATTTCACGCGACTGGTCTGCACGTTTCGACGTATTGTGTGTGATAATTACGCTACAGATGGCAAAATGTCGTTAGAAACATGATTTAGATACGTTCCTACGTTTGCACAAAACATTTCACTAGTGAAATTCGTTTTATTTTACGTAAAATACTTAACGGAAGAAAAAAAACGGTCAACATTTTTTTAATTGGCGCGCAAATTGCAGGTCATGACCTCAAATCCGCCATGTTTTTTGTCTAATGTGCCACTGTAAAGTGAAAGTGGTCAGAAAGACAATTATTTGTATGTTTGTTGGTGGGATGGTTTTTGGTTGTAAGTACATAAGTTGATTTTTTTTTTTGTATGATGGTAGATTTGCGGAACTAACAGCATGTTTTTTTTTTCGCGGTGGGAAAATCATCTAATGACATCCCCCGCTCTTGGGCGGAGCGGGAGATAGGGTCAGACTATAGCTGACTGTAAACCCACTCCTGTTTCTTCTTCGCCTTTCGTACCGGGGCTGAGCTATCTTTCGAAATAACAATCATCTAATGACATCCCCGCTCTTGGGTGGAGCGGGAGATAGTGTCAGACTATAGCTGACTGTAAACCCACTCCTGTTTCTTCTTCGCCTTTCGTACCAGGGCTGAGCTATCTTTCGAAATAACAATCATCTAAAGACATCCCCCGCTCTTGGGTGGAGCGGGAGATAGTGTCAGACTATAGCTGACTGTAAACCCACTCCTGTTTCTTCTTCGCCTTTCGTACCGGGGCTGAGCTATCTTTCGAAATAACAATCATCTAATGACATCCCCGCTCTTGGGTGGAGCGGGAGATAGTGTCAGACTATAGCTGACTGTAAACTCACTCCTGTTTCTTCGTCGCCTTTCGTACCGGGGCTGAGCTATCTTTCGAAAAAACAATCATCTAAAGACATCCCCCGCTCTTGGGTGGAGCGGGAGATAGTGTCAGACTATAGCTGACTGTAAACCCAGTCCTGTTCGTTCGTTGCCTTTCGTACCGGGGCTGAGCTATCTTTCAAATTAACAATCATCTAACTAATGACATCCCCCGCTCTTGGGTGGAGCGGAAGATAGTGTCAGACTATAGCCGACTGTAAACCCACTCATGTTCCTTCGTTGCCTTTCGTACCGGGGCTGAACTATCTTTTAAATTAACAATCATCTAACTTATGACATCCTCCGCTCTTGGGTGGAGCGGGAGATAGGGTCGGACTATAGCCGACTGTAAACCCACTCCTGTTCCTTCGTTGTCTTTCGTACCGGGGCTGAGCTATCTTTCAAATTAACAATCATCTAACTAATGACATCCCCCGCTCTTGGGTGGAGCGGGAGATAGTGTCAGACTATAGCTGACTGTAAACCCACTTCTGTTCGTTCGTTCTCATGCCCATTGACTCAAGAGGTTAACGGGTGTTTTTAGGGTTCCGTAGCCAAATGGCAAAAAACGGAACCCTTATAGATTCGTCATGTCTGTCTGTCGGTCTGTCTGTCTGTCTGTCTGTCTGTCTGTCTGTCTGTCTGTCCGTCCGTATGTCACAGCCACTTTTTTCCGAAACTATGAGAGCTATATTGTTGAAACTTTGTATGTAGATGTATTCTGTGAACCGCATTAAGATTTTCACACAAAAATAGAAAAAAAAGCAATAAATTTTGGGGGTCCCCATACATAGAACTGAAACTCAAAAATTTTTTTTTCATCAAACCCATGCGTGTGGGGTATCTATGGATAGATCTTCAAAAATGATACTGAGGTTTCTAATATCATATTTTTCTAAACTGAATAGTTTGCGCGAGAGACACTTCCAAAGTGGTAACAGGTGTCCCCCCCCCCTCTAACTTCTAAGATAAGAGAATGATAAAACTAAAAAAAATATATGATATACATTACTATAAAAACTACCAACGAAAATTGGTTTGAACGAAATCCAGTAAGTAGTTTTTTTTAATGCGTCATAAACCGAAAGAAATACACTATTATTAAAACATCGATCAAAGTTACAACACATAACAAGAACTTTTATATTATGTTACTTGCTGCTACGGAACCCTTCATGGGCGAGTCCGACTCGCACTTGGCCGGATTTTTTTGTCTGGGCTCGGGGTAGCGCGTGCACTCGAACGTAGATGCCGATCCCATGACGTCACTCAGCATTCTGACGCCGTGCCGTAGCCGCCCGTCGACCACCCTTGGCCTTGCTGGTACAGCAATCGCCAACAAGTAAGATTTAAAAATTTAAATTGTTTGAAAGACTTCATTTTTTTTTTAATTTTTCTGTTGTTCAGATTTCACCCACTAGCTTGTATTTTTACTCTGACCAACACGTGACCATTCATTTATTTACCTAAATTGTTCGATTTTTGTGATCTTCATTTGTTTATTTGGCAATGTTTTTGTTAGACAACGTGCCTTTGTTTTGTGTTTTTCCATTAGCAAATATCATAGTGTTGTACGATGAAAAGTTAGATTTCAAATAAATGCAAAAATGTTCACTCTGTGATTCAAAGTACAAGTGGGTCTTTTTTAGTGCGTCTTTTTAAGTGTTTGCATTGTTATTCAGATATCGTAAACCAAACATTTCTATGAGCTGAAACTTTATTTGTATTATGTCCGTCTATCATACTAAGTAATAAGACACTACATTGAGCCGCATGACTCACCGAGTTCTCGGTATAGTTGTGTAAACATACCTTTTTTTTTGTCGGCGTTCGGGTCGGATACTTGACGCGTGTTTTTGTTTCGCTTATCGTATGAAAAAAATGTATAGAGAGGGTCTGTTCTTTTTGTTTATAATTGTAAGTTGATGTGTATAATAATGAATGCTACAGTTCTTTTTGTTAAATATGGTTTTGTTTTATAAATATGACGAATTTTGTACACAAAACTGGGAAATAGTCCATAAGTATCTATTTAAATTAAAATTAGCCGTGCATCTTAGAAGTTCTGGAGTCGTAGGCAAAATACCACTGAATAGGCACGCCTCTCTGCGTCACTGCGTTATCTTTGAGCGGTAGCGCGCTCGGTCCGGAAAGTCAGTGTGTGCAGGTCTCGCGCGTATGTGTGAGTTCGACGCTCAAGGTCGATCTTGCGCACTATACGCCTTAACTGAAAAAAGTAAAAATCTCGAATGGGCGAAACAACTTGGACGTAGTTGGTCACAGTTCTAACCTAACCTATTTTACCCACTTCAAAGTGCAATCAAAATACAATCACATTTTTACGAGAGACTGTAGGTATTATTCGTTATTTCGAACTGGCAGAGTTTTAAGGTAGATAATAGACTCCGTGATATAATTAATCCAAATAAGAGAGTCTGATTATTATAACGGTTTAATATTTAGTTTAAGTTAAATGACAATACCAATAAAAAAATGGTAATTAAATATGTTTGTATTACCCTGCCAAAAGGGGATGGGCCGTATGTATAATGCCCGGTCAATTTGATTATTTGAATATTTATTATCAAATCGCACTCTCATATTGGGCATTTTTCATAATGGCCGGGCATTATGTATAATGCCCAATTTATCACCCGGTCCACTCTGCACTCTGCACTCCAGTGACGAAAAAGCGCGCGAAGCCGCGTGTGCGAGAATTATGGGTATTCTGATGAAAATCAATGACTGGATGCTCAATGCAAATTAGTTTTAATAATTTTCGGTGTGAACAACATATTTTACAGAAAACAAGTGAAGACAAGTGACAAATAGAAGTGTCATATTTTTTCATATAATTTAGGAAGCTTGCAAGAAGGTTTTATCTCCAACATTTCCCCGGGCGTTGAAACCAATGGTTTCAACCAGATTCTGAAGACACAGGCAAAGGGCAGATTCGGTTGAATGCCCGTCGAACGACTCCAGTAGACGTCCGAATGTCAGCTACACGGGCGATACCATCCGTTCCTGGATGAACAGCCACGATCCGTCCAAGTCTCCACTTCAACGGAGGAAGATCGTCTTCCTTGATCACCACCAAGGAGTTCAGCATCAAGCCATCCTTGCAGGAACGCCATTTGGAGCGTTGTTGCAATTCTGCAACATACTCCTTGCTCCATCTGCTCCAGAAATGCTGGCGAAGCTGCTCGATCCTCTGGTAACGAGACAGATAATTGGCAGAGTTATCCTGGTAATCAGGTTGCGGCAAAGAAGTAAGTGGCCGTCCCACAAGAAAATGTCCTGGCGTGAGCGGAGTATAATCTGCAGGATCTGAAGACAACGGCGTCAATGGACGAGAGTTCAAGATGGCTTCAATCTTGGTTAGTGTGGTGTACAGCTCCTCAAAAGTCAAGTTACAATTTCCCAACACTCTCTGAAGGTGATACTTTGCTGACTTGACACCCGCCTCCCAGAGTCCACCGAAATGTGGGGTGTAGGCGGGAATAAAATGGAACCTTATTCCGTCGTTTGCTGCACTTTCACCCAAGGACAAACTATTTAATTTTAAAAATTTGGAAAGGTCGTTGTATGCACCGACAAATGAGGTACCGTTATCGGAAAAAATATCAGCAGGTTTACCTCTCCGAGAAATAAACCGATACAAAGCCAGTAAATAACTATTGCTAGTTAAATCACCAACGAGCTCCAAATGAATGGCCTTGGTTGTGAAACAAATAAAAATAGCGACATACACCTTTACTAACCTACATCCACGGCCCTGGCGACTAGCACACATAATAGGGCCAGCGTAATCAACGCCTGTGCTTTCAAAGGGATAACCTGGACGAAGGCGTTCTCGTGGTAAGTTACCCATTAAGGGAGCTACAACCTTACCCTTCATACGGTGACACAAAACACACTTATGATAACAGGCTTTCGCCAACTTGCGACCTCCTATTGGCCAATAAGTTTCCCTAATGGAAGCTAATAATAATTGTGGGCCAGCATGCATCAGCCTTTTATGCTCAAAATTAAATAATAGTTTAGTGAAATCATGAGTGGACTGTAATAAAATAGGGTGTTTCTTACTATAAGCAAAATTAGAGTTATCGAGACGTCCTCCTACTCGCATTACATTATTATCGTCTAAATAAACATTAAACTTTAGAAGGGCGCTCTTTTTAGGTAAACTCTTTTTGTTCAAAAATAATTGGTATTCAGAAAATGACTGAATCTGACTCTTAATAATGACAAGAGTTAGTGCATCTTGTACCTCATCATGTGACAAGTATTTGGTTTTAGGGTAATGCTTTCTACATGACTTAATAAATCGTAATACGTAGGCAACAGATCGTACGAGCCGTGTGTAATTGGAATAACGCCTAAAATCAATTTAAACTTCAGGTTTCGAATCGTTTACAACATGTAATATGATTTTAGGTCGAGTCTCCGGTAACGATTGTAGTCCTGGGCTCGTAATTTGAGAAGGCCATTCAGACGAATCTAGTTTTAAAAAATCTGGTCCTTTCCACCACAGATCTGACTCCTGCAGATCACTAATATCCATGCCACGAGATATTAGGTCTGCTGGATTTTGATCTGTTGGGACGTGCCTCCAAGTACAGTTACCCGACTTATCCAAAACCTCAGCAACGCGGTTGCGCACAAAGGGCTGAAGTCTGGTAGGCATCATCTGTAACCATCCCAAGACAATGGTTGAATCAGTCCAACAATAAACCCGACTGATCTTCACTCGAAGTGAGCTCATCACCTTCTCGTGAAGACGAGAACCGACTACCGCACCACATAACTCCAGTCGCGGAATTGTCGTAGGCTTGATGGGAGCAACTCGACTCTTTGCCATTAACAAGCGAGCCATGTACTCACCCTTAGCATTAACACTGCGAATGTAGACGCAAGCACCGTACGCGGACTCAGACGCGTCTGTGAAAATATGGAGTTCTAACTCCGTAAATGAATTGCAGACTACAAGTCGCGGAATGCGAACATGATTTAAAAGAGGTAAAGATTTAATAATAATCTCCCATTGTTTACAAATCTCATTAGGTAATGGTTGATCCCATGATAATTTATCTAACCACATTTTCTGTAGCAAGATCTTCATAGTAATAACAATAGGACCTAACAGACCTAAGGGATCAAAGATTCGCGCAATAACGGATAACAAGTCACGCTTTGTGTACCTAGTCGAAGATTTAGTCAGACCTATAGGAAACCCTATCTCATCAGTGCCGATATGCCAACAGAGACCAAGCAACTTTTCTGGCTCATTTTGTCCAATGTTCAAATCGTATGACGCAGGGACAGCATTCGACAATAATTGAGAATCATTTGACTTCCACTTTCTCAATGGCATACATGCCGACGCAAGCGCTTTGGTGACTTCAGTGCGAATGAACTTTACTTCATCTAAGTCATCCCCTCCGGTCAGCAAGTCGTCGACATAGAAGTCATGTTGGATGATTTCCGATATCTTAGGGTTCCTACAGTCGAGTCCTACTTGTTTAAGGCATCGTGTCGCAAGGAATGGCGCACTGGCCGTACCGTACGTGACGGTGTTTAATTGATAAACATTAAAAGGATCACTAACATTATCACGCCAAACAATCTGTTGTAAATATCTGTCCGACGGGTGGACGACTATTTGTCTATACATCTTCTCCACATCCGCAGATAAAACATACTTGTGGACTCTAAAGCGAAGAAGTATAGACAATAGACCGTCCTGTACGGTTGGCCCAACCATCTGTAGGTCATTAGAGGACACTCCCGTCGAAGTAGAAGCACTAGCGTTGAAAACAACACGAAGTTTGGTCGTGGTACTCGACTCGCGTAAAACTCCCATATGTGGAATAAAATAACCCAAACATAAATTAGGTTTATTAATTTTTGTCATATGACCAAGTAACTCGTATTCTGACAAAAAGTCATGATACATTCTACTAAAGTTCGTCTTAACCTTTAATTTACGCTCTAAAGAATGTAAACAATGTGTGGCTTTATTAAAAGAATTTCCTAAAATTGAAGGATCTTTCTTAAGGGGGATGCGAACACAAAAACGACCATCAGACAATCGTGTCGTATTTGTAACGAAATTGTCTTCACACAATTTCTCTTCAGGCATATAAGAATTGGAAGACTTCGCATTCACCTCCTCTAATTGCCAAAACTTTGTCAATTCTGACTTGAGGTTTTCCCAGTCACCATCGCTGTCGGCAACCATTTTAGACATATTGCACTTTACGTCATTCGTCAGCAGTGAGATAGTATTCTGAGTAATTGGACCGGAAACTATCCATCCTAGACGGGTTTCACATAATATTGGTTTCCCGGTACCTAACTTTAGTCTTTGAGATCCTAACAAATCCCAAAAAAGATCAGCGCCGATTAAAATATCAACATCGGCAGGGTTATAAAAAGTAGGATCAGCTAAAGTAATATTCGAGGGTAAGTCGAAATCAGAAATATTTATCTGACGACACGGAACACTACTCGTAATGAACGGAAGAACAAAACAATTTAGTTCGAATACAAAGCTATCATCTAATGGCGTACCCTTAACCCGACATATTTTACCTACGTGCGAAGTGACGTTATTGATTCCAAGGATTGATCTATCTACCTGGCTAGTTTTTAAGTTAAGTTTATTGCACAACCTATCTGTTATGAGTGAAGACGTGCTACCACTATCGAGCACCGCGCGAGCGAGATGCACACACCCATTGTGGTCTCTTAATTTGATCAAAGCGGTTGATAACAACACATCTCGTTGCGTATGACCACACGGAGATGCAATGTTTGCGGATAAAGCTACGTTATTCGTTTCAGTCGTAGCAGACAAGTTATTCATCGAATTACCACTAGGTGTATTCGATACAGTGCCATTAGAATGTACGTGAACTAATGTGTTGTGCCTACGTTTGCATAGTTTGCAGCCTGGTTTTTTACATTTGTTAGCATAGTGTCCGGAACGAAAACAGTTAAAACATACCTTATAACTAGGTAATGATTTGAGACGGTCATCGTTACTCAATGCGAGAAACTGTGGACAATTATTTAATGTGTGATCGTTGTTATTACATTTAGGACAAGGTTTAGAAGCTGAGTCAGTGCTAGAATTGATAGGAGATTGTGCTACCATTGACTTGATCTTAGGACCTGATTTACCTGGTGATTGCGAATAATGATTGCGGGGGAGTTCCAGGGTCTCGATGAGGTCGGCTCGATTGCGTAAGAATTGCATAAATGCGTTAAACGTGATTAAGCCATCCTTGTCTATCCTACCTTTGCACTCCTCCCACTCACGATAGGTTTTTTGATCAAGTTTTCGTGTGACAATGTAGATTAAAAGTGTATCCCAGTGTTTCACAGGCTCCCCTAATGACTCTAAAGCTCGCAAGTCTTTATTTAACTGATCGATCAAATTCTTAATGGCAACAGAAGATTCTTTTGTAATTGATTCAATAGTAAATAATGAACTTATATGATTCTGAACCAGTAATCTTTTGTTGTCAAACCGATCACATAACAATGACCATGCCACAGAGTAATTACTTGAAGAAAACTCAATGGATTTGATAACTATAGCAGCTGTTCCCTCAAGTGATGCTCGCAAGTAGTGAAACTTATTGATTGCGTCTATGTCATCATTACAATGAATTAGGCTAGTAAAGGTGTCGCGGAATTCAAGCCAATTACAATATAATCCGCTAAACTTTGGTAACTGAATCGTTGGCAATTTAACCGGCTGCTTTATGCTAACACGAGTACTTTTACAACTTTCCATCGATTTATTATCTTTATTGTAGTCAGTCAGAATATTCTGGGCTCTAGATAAGGTTTTATAATAAATAGACTCAAACTCGGAACGCTGAGAATATTGTAAGTTGATGTCGTCAACAATGCATTCTAGACGTAACTGTACCTCATCATACTGCTCATACAACGCCTCTATCTTGCCCATGCGCAACTGCAACTCGGACACATCACAGCTAGATAGCTCCTTGTCCTTGAATGAGTCCAGAAAATTGAGGAAACTAGTCAAGCGACCTTTGAAGCTGCCTCGCTTCTTAATTAAATCCTTTTCCTCAGACATTCTGGGAGACGAGTGTTGTCAACCTGGCATTGATACAGGAATATAAAAATTAAAACAACAATATAATTTCAATAATTATACGCCTAGCTGTAGTCTATGCCCTTTCTGACTGCTAACTATAATTTATAACAATGACTTGTACTAATATCTAACACTCAAATATTTTTATTATGTCAAGATACTTGTTAAAAATTAATACCACTGTTAAGTAGTTATGTAATTAGTTACAGCTTAATATAATGTAAGTTTAATAATGTAGCAAAATAGCTAACTATACTGTTAAAAGTATGAGTTTAAACTTAACATTGCTGTTGAATAAAATACTAATCACAATGCAACAAAGTACCTAATGATTTTACTCAAACACAATATAATTGGTAATTTAATAAAATAGTACTGACCTTAGTATGACTACTTATATATACTACCTGAGTGTTGGGTGACGATATTAGCGTAATTATAACTGTACACCACTAACTAACTTGCTTGAAATCAATCCAGTTCTCCAGCAGTGAACTCATGAACCTCCATTCAGCGTGGAAGTCAGTCTCTATTCTTTTTCTTGAAAATAATCGCTGATCTTCTTAATTATATTTCATCCGGCTCGAAGGACCATGTGCGAGAATTATGGGTATTCTGATGAAAATCAATGACTGGATGCTCAATGCAAATTAGTTTTAATAATTTTCGGTGTGAACAACATATTTTACAGAAAACAAGTGAAGACAAGTGACAAATAGAAGTGTCATATTTTTTCATATAATTTAGGAAGCTTGCAAGAAGGTTTTATCTCCAACACCGCGAACCTTTTTCAGTTAATTTGTTCTGCTTTTAGAAATAATGCAATGTGACAGGATTTTTTTGTTATAATAATCATCAAATTTGCCGAGCATGGCTTCTTGAAAATTAAGAAAAATTGATGAACAGGTTTTGTTTGTGTAGTATTTTTGTACAAAAATAAATTTAACACCTTTCCTTCTTACTGACATTACTGACCCCCCCCCCCGTGCTTCGAAAAGCACGTAAAGCCGTCATAAGCCTAACCTAACATTTGCAATATGCCAAAGTATTATTACGCAACAGTATTACTATGCCTTTAAAAGTTATGCAAAAACGTTATGCCAAACTATATTACTGTTCCGAATCAAAGCGGAAGTGACGCCCGGGTGTCGCCACTGTGCGGAACGCCCGGAGGACACGGTGGAGCACACAATCGCGGTGTGCCCTGCTTGGGTGGAGCATCGCCGTGCCCTCGTGGGGGTGATCGGCGGCGGAGACCTCTCGCGCCGGGCCTTGGTCGAGGCCATGGTCCGGAGCGAGGAGGAGTGGCAGGAGGTCGCCGACTTCTGCGAAGCAGTAATGCTCGCTAAGGAGTTGTCAGCAACAGCAGGGGCCCAGCCGGGTCGAAGCCTACTGGGGCCAGGGTTATCCGAAAGGGCGCTCGAGCCCCGGTATGAAGGCTTGAAGGAACGAAACAACGGAAAAGTAAGAGTCTGACACTATCTCCCGCTCCGCCCAAGAGCGGGGGTTGTCATAAGATGATTTTTCCCATCGAAAAAAAAAAAAAAACTATATTAAAGTTTTGCCTTAAAATTTTACGCCAACAGGGGTATTACCTATTGTAATGTGTCGTTAGGCAAAACTACTGGGAAATATGGTTTCAAAATAAAAACTGCAATTAGTTATTTAGTTAGTGAGGTGGCATTATGCTAAAACAAAATATGAGAATCCGATGGCATACCACTTTCAAGGATCAATTATATTTTTATATCATCTAGGTATTCTCTATTATAAACACAAAATTTCATCCAAATCAGTCAAGCAGTTTAGGAATAATCGGGTGATAAAAATACGTATAAAAGAATGAGGCATTTACGTGGAACACACTGAAAGTCTCTGGATCTGGCCACTTACAATACATGAATGAAAAAACTACTAGGTATAGAATTCGAAAATGTAACTCTTTGCAAGCATGTTACTTTTTAATTTTCGAGACTGTCATTTGTTTTATAGCGGCGTCCTTTCGAAGATTGTGTGTCGCTATCAAAATGAATTTAACTCGAGACCATTTTAGTTCAATATTTTTTTATGATTTTCTTTCTGGTTTAAGTAAACAAGGGAGTTGCCAGAGACTTAATTGGTGATGAAGCACTTTTCGCAGCTCTATATATTCGTGGTTTGTAGAATTTAGAGGTGGACACGACTTTATTGTAGATGCTATTGCAGGTACAGCCATGGGTCTGCGTTAGCCGGGAATTCCTTGTTTCCTACTGCGTCAAGACATGACAGAAGAATACTATAGTTCTAAACCAAAATAGTACAAGCTACTCGTATTTTATCGTGTGTGGTTGGGTTTTATTCATGAAGCATACCAGCCAGTGGAGAGCGCGTGCGGCGCTACCGCGGTCACAAAACATACGCTGCTTAAACTAAATTTTGGCAGCAATTATAGGTTTGGGTATGAACGTCACGCGCTCCCATTGTTATTTTATTAAAACCTAAATTACCTACTGAAACATTTAGCAAATCTAGTTTCTTTTTGGCAAAAAAACTAGCAATCTAGCAACATTTTGCAAATTATCTAGCTACTGGGCATAGCAGTTGGCAATACCGGCGCGCCCCGTCTGTAGCGCATCGTGTGAACTCGTAGAGTCATGCCGTGCGTAATTTTTGTTATTATAACGCGTATGAGTTAAGTAGGCACATAGCGCAATACAAATCTTGTTACAACGAGTTGTCTAGTTAATTCAGCCGTATTGAATCTAAACTTACTTTTTTGTTATTACGTTCCCTTAGTTCCGACTTACGTCAAAAGCGATTATCCGACCGAATTTAATAGTCACAAAATATAAGGACTATTGAGTACTGTTTGTGACGTTGCGCATTAGTCGGATTCACGATATAATTGTGGGCAATTAATTACTTTTCATAACAAAAACATCATAGTGACTAAAAAAAATATCACTGTTAACCCTAAAACGGCAAGTCGTTTAGAAACTTTTAAAACTAAACTCACTAATAATTTACCAGACTTGTCTAAATTTGATGATGTCAATCACCAATATGAGGGTTTCTTTAACATGTACTGTCAATTTAATTCTACATTTATACCTAAGAATATTTCAGTTAATAGTAATGTGTCGTTCAGTGAATGGGCTACTAGTGGTATTCATAAAAGTAGAAATCGGCTTTACGAATTGTATGATGAAAGAATTCTCTTTAACACTGCTGAATTTAGTTTATATGTGCGGAATTATTCAAAATTGTTTAAAAAAGTTTGCTCTGAAGCAAAATCGCGTTAAACTAAATCGCGCTAAAAAAAAACTTCTTCTCAGAGATCCCCATATCAACAACAAAATCTCTGAATTCATCACCCGCTGCAGCAGAGTCTCTGCTTAGGAAAAATTTTAAAGTTTGTGATTCTGATTTTAATTTCGAACATGTAACTTATGTAGATATTATTAAGACCTTCAACTCTTTAAATGTAAAAAAGACTGCAGATTTATGGGGTAATTCTGTGGACGTTGTTAAGTCTATAATCCACATTGTAGCTCCTTCTTTAGCTTTTATTTTTAATAATAGTATCGATCGCGGTGAGTTTCCTGACTTAATGAAAAATAGTAAAATAATACCATTGTTCAAAACCGGTAGTACATCGGACCCCACAAATTACAGACCTATTTCAGTACTACCGACCTTTAGTAAAATATTTGAAAAGCTCATTCTACAGCAATTACAGAGATTTTTTAATAGACATAAATTGTTGCATACCAAACAGTTCGGTTTTACAAGGGGTCGTTCGACAACCGATGCTGGTGTTGAACTTTTAGGACATATTTATAATGCATGGGAAGATAAATGCGATGCCCTGGGCATTTTTTGCGATTTGTCCAAGGCCTTCGATTGCGTTCCCCATGAAACATTAATCAGGAAACGAACCATTACGGGATCCGGAACTCCTCCCTGGATCTTCTTACATCATATCTGAGTGAAAGAATTCAGAGAGTTGACGTAAACGGAAAAAGATCTCCCGGATCTGTTGTAAAAATGGGTGTCCCCCAGGGCTCAATTCTTGGTCCATTTTTGTTTCTAATTTACATAAACGACTTACCTTACCTCATAGAAGACAATCATAATATAGTGTTGTTTGCAGACGACACTTCACTTTTGTTTAAAATTAAACGTCAGCAGCAGGTTACTGACGATATAAATATAGCTCTTTCAAAAATAGTACACTGGTTTAATGTAAATGACCTGCTCCTTAATGAAAAAAAAAACCAAATGCATTAAGTTTACTATGCCTCATGTTAGTCAAGTAGAAACCAGTGTGCTAATAAAAGGTAAAGAGTTGAGTCCTGAAGATACTACAGTGTTCTTGGGCATTATTCTAGACGCTAAGCTTCAGTGGGGCCCACATATAGACAAATTGTCGAAAAAACTTAGTTCAGCAGCATATGCTGTAAGACAAATTCGAAATTTAACTGATTTAGAGACAGCCCGTTTAGTTTACTTTAGCTATTTTCATAGTGTCATGTCGTACGGTATTCTATTATGGGGAAATGCCGCCGATATACAGACAATTTTTGTTTTACAGAAAAGGGCTATTCGATCAATTTATAAATTAAGTCCCAGATACTCCCTCAGAGATAAATTTAAAGAAATAAATGTAATGACTGTGCCTTCACAGTATATTTACGAGCATATTTTGTATGCCCATAAAAATATAGACATGTTTAAAAAATACAGTGATATTCATAATTTTAATACAAGAAACAAACATAAATTTGTAGTTCCTGCAACCAGGCTCAAAAAAATTGGGGGCTCATTTAGATGCCAATGTATACACTTCTATAATAAACTTCCTAGCCATATTCAACAACTAAGCCTTAATAAGTTCAAATCATTTGTAAAACGTAAACTTTGTCAGAAGGCTTTTTACTCTGTAAAAGACTATATTCAGGACGAAAAGGCTTGGGATTGACCTGCTCCAGTACTTAATACAACTGTTGTCATTTTTATTTTTCTTCTTTTGTATTTTTTAATTATTTTTATTTTCAAATGTGCTTTTCCTTTGTATTTTATTTATATTTTTATAAAACAATTTGATATTGGAGATTATTTTTATTTTACAAAATGACATGTATACATTTTAAGTACTTAAAGTATTTTTTTTTTCTTTGACATAAATATTTACTTCTCTAAATATTTTGTAAACTAACAATTTGCTTATATTATTGTAAATGTGAGGACTATGTTGATTGCTTTTTCTTTTCTTTTCAGTAATTTTAACGTATGTCTGGCAATTTGAGTGTTTTCAGCGGCCTACCCAAATGTCCTTTCTTTGGTATTGTTCGTCAAGTCGTAGAGCTCCTTAGTAGTCCTAAGTTGAGCTTTTCGAATACTGACAAATGCTTACACTGATTGGACAGGTCCACTCAAATCTGTATGGTTCTTTCTTCAAAAGACCATCTCAGACAAATCTGCATGGTTCTCATGTGATTTGACCATTACATATTTACTGTATGGACTTTAAAAGAGACTTTGACCCCTGAGTTTGTTTCGGTGTTTCTTCTCAGGATAGTCAGATAGGAAACACCGGCCTCATCTAGCATAAACTGACGAAAAAAAAAATTGACGTGTAAAAGTGTTTTTTTTTAACCTATTTACAAAATAAATATCATTTATCATTTATCATTATCATTTATCGCTTTTGACGCCGAATGCGCGCGGTGTTGTCGCGAACCGCGATCGTTTTGAGTATTTTCGAACGTTTATGAATGTTTTATCACTGCGAATGTGGTGATTGTGATTGATACCTTATAGCTACTGTTGTTGTAAAGTATAACTTCTGTAAATTAGTGTTTAAGAACTGTGACAGTGAAAGTTGTAGGTTTAGGTGAACTCCTTGCGCCAAAAAAGATTTACCTATTTGGAACTTTTTGAAAAGTCACGGGACAAGGCAGTAAAACTGTGTTTGTAAGTAATTATTTTCGCCGAGAACGGTCGTAATCGTCAATTCAATATAAGCCAAGCCGTATTTTATTTAAAAACCAAAGAAAACACAATATAACGCACTAACAATCTAGCAAAATTCAACGAATTCACTCAGAAATGACATATCTCTACTATCGACATGACATCTCTACTGCTTAGAAGCACTCGTCTTGAACTCTAACGTTATCCTGCGACAAATGTCGAATTCGACAACCCAGAATAGCAACTGTAAAAATTTGTCGAAAAATGACGTCATTAGAAATTTTTGTCGATTTCGACACCATCTCTAAAATCGAGAATTGGCCCCCAGCTACCGTAGCTTTGTGCTCAATGAACTGCCCAAAATTTAAGGAAATTTCAACTTCCAAGAGCTGAAGGCGGTCGATGCACTCCAAGGATTGGAGCACAACAAGGACATTCTAAAAAGCAAGAGCCAAGGTGATCAGGCAGATTTGGCAGTGAACAAAAACAACAGTAGGCTTTGAATATCGTGACTAAATAAGCAGCATATGTTTAATTGTTAAATAAACATGCATTATATATATTGCATACTTATTGTTATCAATAGTAAATTATCTAGTTCATTTACCTAATTTAAACCTAATTGTATTGTCTATCTAAAAAGTAATATTTTGTCTATAGTAGTATCAACTGTGGCCGCGAATGGCACGACAACCAATCAGAGCGCGAGGATTTGAATATTGACAGATAGGGAAAAAGCGCGGGATTTTTGGGCGTCGTACCATTCTGGCGGGCTTGCAGTCGTGCATCATTTTTTTTTCTTTTTTAGTAATTCAAAAAGTAGACATTTATTTACAATTATAATATTCTTTTTCTGATTGGAGAAATATAATAAGTAAGTACATGCACAACTGTTTATTATTTTCACCCTTTATTTCATTCTTAGAAGCCATAAACCCAAATAGCAGTGGGTTACATGATTCGGATGATATCAACCCATGAGAGAGTTTACATTATTATTTTGATGAATTATCAAACGCAACTCACACCACAGCTTCTATTTTTTTTTTAATATTGCCTCCTTTTTCATTTGCCATCTTTCGTTGGTCAGACTCTATCTATCATTTTATCTCTGCGCAGATAAAACTGCTGGAGCCCAGACCTCTTCGGTGCTACCGATGCCACGTGCGGCACCACGTTGGCGCCCGCTGCGTCGCGGAGGAGGACCGCAGCGACCGCTGCCATCAGTGTGGCCAGTCCGATCACAAGGACGCAGAATGCCGTGCTACAAGCAAGCCGGCCGACCACCGGGCTGGGGGCAGGTCCTGCGACCCCCCCGCCAAGACCAAGGGCAAGGCCCGTAGGCCCGCCCCGCCGATGTAATCACCGCCGCAGTCGCCGCCGCACCCGCCGTGGCAGTGCCCTCAAGAAGGGCTCGGGAGGAGACGATGGACTGCCAATAACGGCCCCATTCCGTCTCCTCCAGGCGAATATCAACCACTGCGCCCCCGCTCAGGATCTGTTGCTCAAGAGCATGGCGCAGTGCCGATAAATGTCGCCGTCGTCTCCGAGCCGTACTACGTCCATCCCCGTGGAGACTGGGTTCAGGACCTAGACGGCTTGGTGACGTTAATTTCGTCGGCCGCCGCCGATACCCCGCCCCTCAAGGCAGTCACGAGGGGACGGGGCTGCGTGGCAGCACGGTTCGGGGACATTGCAGTGGTAGGCGTCTACCTGTCCCCAAACAGAACTCTCGGCGAACTCCAAGTCTCCCTTAATAGTCTAGTCAAATTAGGTCATTTTTTAATAAAGATTGGCCTAAATTCTCTGGAGAGGCAAAAACGTTTCTGATGGTATTGTATGAGTGAAAAATAGAGTATAAAAAAAAAATCATTTGGCACCCCTACGGAAGGGGGTGGAAACTGTTTATTGCTCATAACTAACCAGAGAAGATTAGGTGTACTCAACATTTTTTTTTGGTATATTAAACCTCAACCTACATTATTGCATTTTAATTATTTTAATTAGACCAACGCAGCATTAGAAAAAAATAAAAATGTTATTTTTGGCCATTGCGATATTGGGGAAAATTGTGTAGTTTTGTAAACTGAGGAAAGTGTTATACATTTCGATCTAAGTACACGATTGATTTTGCACCCCAGTGCGACGTATGAAAATTAATTTTTCACGTTTTTTTGCCTATGTACTTCGGGAGAAATTTAAGTAGTTTTGAAAATAATCACAATTACATTAATTTGGTTTCCTTCATATTTGCACCCTATAAAAATTTTGCATTTTTTTTAAGGAACACGTTTTTCTAGTTTTGTCTTAATTGCCAAAGATCTATTAGGACATGGAAGTGACAAGCGCGCGACATGGAATAATAAACTGACAAGAAGAGATAAGCGTAGTCATTACTTAGGAGTGTTGTGGGATGTATTTTACGAGTGTGTAATTTTGTTTTTATAAATAAAAACAGTTAAAAAACCGTCTATGTTTAAACAAAAAAAAAACGCGGGTGTCCTGCAAGCATGTCTTTTATTTATCTTCTATACATACATATAAATAAAATTGGAGTATCTCTTTGTAATATTGAAGTAACTGCTTTTTACTACATGCATATGAATATATATACGGTACATAGAGTTTGACCGTCGAAAGAAGACAACGAATTATTAATAAAAACGTTATGTAAGGCAGCATTGAGAATTGTCAAAATTGTTTTCCTGCATCTTATTATACTCATTTTGCTTAAAATAATGCCATAAACAATCACTAGTTCGATGGAAAGGCTACTATTTAATATAATGGACAAACTTAAAGACGCAAAAAGTGAATTACATTAAAAACATGCAGATAAAATGCGACGGTTGGATACAATAATATCATTTCTAGGTTAGTTTTTTAATAATAGTAAATTATAAAAACTTGGTACTTTTTGACTATTTAATAATTGTAATATTACTTACACGGTGTATTGTACTTTTCAAGAGGTTTCGGCAATGAGTAGACGAAACTCCTAATAATGAAAACAGTAAAGGACATGGAAAGTTGTATATTTCGTATGCGCTATATCTAGCAAAGTAGCGGCGGACATTTGAACGATATTATATTCCATACATAATGACATCAATCGGCCATCCAAATTAATAAAAAAAAATCAATAACACACAATTTGTTTCGCGTAGTTTATTGCTAATTCGACCAAGGGACCCCCTACTACTAATCAATTAATTTAGTAGTAAGATACTAATTAATTTAGTACTTTTGGAAAACCAAAGAGATGAAAAAGATGATGATCGTTTTTTGCATACTCCGAAAGATTAGAATTTTGCTTAGGACGTTTTAGGTTTTCTTCTCACAAGTAATACAGAATTAAGGAGTCTTTTCGATGATGATGGCGAAGCCTTTGTGAATTTATACAGAAAAGCTGTACAGTTAAGATTTATTAATAGGATGCAACATTTACTTTTCTTTGAAGTAGTCAGATTTAGCAAATTTTTAGGGTTCCGTAGCCAAATGGCAAAAAACGGAACCCTTATAGAGTCGTCATATCTGTCTGTCCGTCCGTGTGTCACAGCCACTTTATTCCGAAAATATAAGAGATATACTGTTGAAACTTAGTAAGTAGATGTATTCTGTGAACCGCTTTAAAATTAAAAAAAAAGCAATAAATTTTGGGGGTCCCCATACTTAGAACTGAAATTCAAAATTTTTTTTCATCAATCATATACGGGTGGGGTATCTATGGATAGGTCTTCAAAAATGGTATTGAGGTTTCTAATATCATTTTTTTGTAAATTGAATAGTTTACGCGAGAGACACTTCCGTGGTAAACGTCCTTCAGTGGTAAAATGTGTCCCCCCCCCCTGTAACTTCTAAAATAAGAGAATGATAAAACTAAAAAAATAAATGAAGTACCATGTAAACTACCAACGAAAATTGGTTTGAACGAGATCTAGTGAGTAGTTTTTTTTTTAATACGTCATAAGTCTAAAAAAATACACTATTAATAAAACATCGATCAAAGTTACAACGAACTACAAGAACTTTTATATTATGTTACTTGCTGCTACGGAACTATCCATGGGCGAGTCCGACTCGCACTTGGCCGGTTTTTTAAGTGGAGTAATCTTTCTGAGAGATTGATCTCATCAACATGTCAACATCGATAGTCATCATTATTTCAGCTGAAAGGCTTCCATTGCTAGACAAAGGTTTTTCCTATGTCACCACAACGGCCGGTCCAGTTTATCACGCCTCCATCGAATTCACGTGAACCTTACTAAAGGTTATCGGTACCCTTGACCTTTCAACGTTACGTCTTCAGATATCCGGTCGCCATTCCAGAACCTTTCGGCCCCATCGATCATCTGTTCTGCGAGCAATGTACCCAGCTTACTGCCACTTAAGCTTATCTTCCTCTCTATTGCTCTTTGTGTTACTTAAAACCATCTGATGAGGCGCATTGTGAACGACCACATTTCAGAGCCAAATGTCACTACTCACAGGCAATGTAATATTCACATAAACACACAAAATATGTAATTCCCTAAAAACCTTGTTTAAGCTTATACTTAGTAGGGTTATTAAGATTGAGCTTAACCTACACATATTAAAATTAAGTGGTTTTAGCTTGCGCTGCTAGAAGCTGCTGGCTAAAGGTACCCTTTCTAAAATAAGCTTGAACTAGGCTTTTATTCACTAATAACTACATGGATTTTAAGATCACTTGCGTAAAAAGTACGATGATGAGATACATTCTAAGAGATCTTCTATTCTGTAGTTTGCTTGCAGGATAGTCTGAAGTAAAGTGTTTTGCTTCGGAAACTCAAGCATTACGGACTAGGCAATGCAGCGTTAAGCTTATTAAAATCTTATTTGAATAATAGACAGCAATTAGTGCAAATAAACGGTGTCAATTCGTCGGGATTGAATGTTGAAATGGGGGTGCCCCAAGGTTCAATTTTAGGTCCTTTTTTGTTTTTAGTTTATATTAATGATTTACCCAATTTGTTGCAAAATAAACTTAATATGGTGTTGTTTGCAGACGACACTTCTTTGATTTTTAAGATAAATAGAAAAACTAACAATCTTGACAACGAAAATAGCGCCCTATTGCAGGTTCAAAACTGGTTCACTGCTAATAATCTGGTTCTAAATGGGAAAAAAACTAAATGCATAAGATTTTCCAAAAAGTCAAAAGTAGTGATTGTGACATTGTATTGAATAATGAAAAACTAGAATTTGTTGATAAAACAATTTTCCTGGGGATTACGCTTGATTCAAGGTTACAATGGGGTCCTCACTTAACTTCTCTTGCAGGGCGGCTTAGCTCAGCTGCATATGCTGTTAGAAAAATCCGCCAATTTACGGATGTTGATACCGCTAGACTAGTCTATTTTAGTTATTTTCATAGTGTCATGTCGTACGGTATCTTACTATGGGGACGGGCTGCTGACATCGAGTCAATTTTTATATTACAGAAAAGAGCCATCAGAGCGATTTACAATCTCCGCCGGTGCGATTCTTTAAGGGAGCTGTTTAAAGATATTAACATAATGACATTTACCTTGTCAATATATCTATGAAAACATAATGTATGTTAGAAAAAATCTTCATCTTTTTAGCAAAAGAGGCGATAGACATAATTATGTTACAAGAAATAGGGATCAATTAGTTCAACCAGGTTTCAGACTGGCTAAAGTGGCCTCTTCTTTCATGGGGTACTGTTTGAAATGTTATAATAAAATACCTCCCCAAATATTAGAACTCAATGAAACGAAATTTAAATCTTGTATTAAACGCACACTATGCAGGCAAGCATATTATAAGTTGGAGGATTATATTCAAGATAAAAATGCTTGGCTCAATGCTGGTCCAGCTCCACTACCACTAGGGCGTACTAATTAGTTCATTAGTTGGAAACTAATATTATTATTTTTTAATTTAAAAGACACAATTGCATTGTATAACGTAGAAGCACTTTTTCCAAGTTTGTGAATGTGAAGCACCATGGAGCATTTTTATTAGGTTACAACTTTTTATTTTTTTATTTTTGACATTACGAGCATGGCAGTTGAGAGTTTGTCATGCTCACTCAAATGTCTCGCTGTTGGTGGCACGTGTTATTGGGTCGTTCAGTTCCCTTCAAAATGGTTGAGCTGAGTGGGGCTGATGCACGCGTCATGCTCGTGAACGGGTGCCGTCAGATGGGACTGGTCATCTCTTAGCTGCCAGTGGCTTAATTCAGTTTCTATCTTTTAATTATTTTACATTTTTATTTCACTATCGACATTGTGCTCACATGATAGAAGCAACAAGTAATATGTAACCAAGCATTATATGTAACACATATATGATTTAAAAGAGTGTCCATGGAGTTTCTTGCACGTTCTTCTCCATAGAGACCTACTCTTTGGAACGTGCAATTTAGCTTCACTTTTCTTGGACTGACCGACATTTGACTATTCAAAAGTGCCTGTAAATGGTCTATTTCAAATAAATGCTTTGATTTGATTTGATTTGAGTGACTATCTCATCACATCCAAAAAATCTGCTGTATTTAGGTTTCACACAGTACCAATATTTTGACTAGTTTTTATTTATGTTCAAAAATGCAGGATCCCTGAACGCACGGTGCCCCAAAATGGGGGAGTCTGTAACATTTGCTACTTTTGCTACATGGCTAATCCGCCACTGAGTGCCATCTAACTTTTGCATGAATGTCGAGTTTCCTAGCAGCTACCGTAGCTTTGTGCTCAATTAACTGCCCAAAGTTTAAGGAAATTTCAACCCCCAAGAGCTGAAGGCGGTCGATACACTCCAAGGATACATTCTAAAAAGCAGGTGCCAAGGTGATCAGGCTGCATTTGGTAGTGAACGGACATGCTTGAGTTTTGGTGGCATTGAATATGCGCGGCTAAATAAGCAGCACATGTTTAATTGTTAAATAAACATGCATCATTTATATATCGCATTCTTATTATTTTCATGAATAATCAAACTTATCAACTCCGATTAAGTGGCGTACAGCTAGGGTAAACAGCTTCAATTTTTTTTTTTACGGCATTTTTGTTTTGCCATCTTTCGTTGGTCAGAGTCTACACCAAAATAACATTTTTTTGTAATTTTTGTCTCTCTGTCTGTTTGTCCGGGCTAATCTCTGATATGGCTGGACTGATTTTGACGGGAATTTTTTTGGCAAGTAGCTGATGTAATAAGGAGTAACATGAGCTACTTTTATTTTAGAAAAAATAAATTCAAAATCCTGTAGCCCACGCGAACAAATTCGCGGGCACAGCTAAGATCAAATAAATTAGTTGTAGAGTCTGTCTAATAAGTTAAACGACTTAGGTAATTATTAGGATTTTACGAAATCTGATGTAGTCAACACGGGTTCAATAATCAAGGTTGATTAAGAGATAGAGATCATTGTTTACTAATAGAAGAACCTTATGAAAAATATCGAGTAAAAGTATTTTTTTAAATGATTAAATATTATACAAAATTCCCAAGTCGGTTGACTTATTAGACAGACTATATTTCGGTTGTCTTTAGAACTATAAACCGTGTGACAGCGCTGATTATTCTACGGCAAAAAATGTGGAGTTTTAAGTATGCGCCTCAAAACGAAACTGGGTAAGGGCGAGTCGGACTCGCTCACTGAGGGCTCCGTATCAACTAACTTAAATAAAATAAATATCTAGCTTTTGACAGCGGCAATTATTCCTATACTTATGCTATAAGACTTGCTTCATGCCATACAGGGTTCTAGGTCAACGGGAAGTACCTTTATGTTTCCCTTGAGTGTCGAAATATATTTTTTTTTTGCGGCGTAAATGCCGGTATCTTTTTTATTCGCTAATTTAGAAGTTTTTACTTTTACACAGCTTTAAGGGATCGCAGTCTTGCGTATTCGGTTTAAATTTCAACTTGATACTTGCACTTGTTCCCGAGATAAAGGGACTTGACAGACGGACGAACAACAAAGTGATTCCATAAGGATTCCGTTTTTTCCTTTTGAGGTACAGCGCCTCAAGGAGTTGTCAGCAACAGCAGGGACCCAGCCGGGTCGAAGCCTACTGGGGCCAGGATTATCCGAAAGGGCGCTCGAGCTCCGGTCTGAAGGCTAGAAGGAACGGGGTGGGTCTTTTAGTCAGTAAGAGTCTGACACTATCTCCCGCTCCGCCCAAGGGCGAGGGATGTCAATGCATGATTTTTCCCACCATAAAAAAAAGGTACAGAAAGAAATAAAGATCGACAGAGAATTGATATGATTATCATAATTTCTTGTTAAATAAATACTTAATACAGGGGACAAACAACGCAATACACTTCATAATCCATTTTTCACAATACCGCTAATAAAATAGAGGAGATTATAGTTATTAATTTGTATAGCGCAGGGATCGCTTCTACAAAAATGATCTAAACGCATATACATGCACGCACTCACTTACTCTCGACCCCGCAGCGCGCGCCGCGCGACCCCGCTTTCGCCCTCCGAGCGCCACGAGGCGCAGTATGTATTCGCGTTAACTCTATATAAACTTCCAGTTATATATTTCTTATTTTTATTACGTGCGAATGTTTTATATATAAGGTGTAAAAAAATTAACTGCAAGAACTTCGTCCACATACTCGACATCGAAAAACAAACACATTACAAAAAAATTTTTTTTTTTTTAGCACTTTCTATATTTTCACATTAATAAAACAATTTAGTATCATATTTTTTGTGCACTGTACGCAGGGCTGCGCTAGCGGCTCGCTCCAGTACCGCGCGCGAGCGTCGTACCCCCGCTGCCCGCTACTATTCCCTCCCGCAGCCCGCTTTATGCCCTTCGCGCCCCGTTCAGTCGTCCGATATCCGTCGCTCGACTAGGGTGTATTTCCCTGATTAATTACGGCAAATACGTACGTTCGCGAATACTTCAATAATGCCTTTTACGTATTCCAATCGAGAGTACTTGGATATGATATTGAGTTACATTACGACTGGTGTAAGTTTAGCTGCGGCTCGTAACCGTTACCGTGAACTGTTTGGTGAGCAACGACGAGTGCCTGCTGTCCAAACAATCCTAGGAGTCTACCAGCGGTTATTAGACTATGGCCAGTTTCGTCCTCTACTATGCCAGTCCAAAGTCTGAGAAATGTGATGGGAAAATTAGAATCAGCTGTTTCAAATTTGCGCCGTCGCGTGTCGTACTGCAGGGGTGAACGACCCACGCGTGCAGAGCGGCGCGCGCGGCGGCCGGTCGCGGAGGCTTAGGCCGCCGCACTATGGAAAATATAGGTCGGTATCGGATCAAAAATCTGTAACTTCATGAATTTTGGTCGTATCGTGATGAAATTTGGCACAAATATGCAGTAAGGTTTGGAGATTCGAATGATGTGTAGTTTACAGTGTTTTCTTGTATATCGATGTATGTTTTTTTGCATAGAATGAAAGAAATGGGAAAAAATCACGAAAAAAAATAGTTAAAAATTTATTTAAAGTAGAATACAAGTTTATAATGACTAAAAAGATTAAACCATGGTTAATTACAACAAGCAAAGTTATATATATATATATATATATATATATATATATATGAAAACAATTTACTAAATTAAAATCATATTACTAATAGGTACATCCTATACTCTGGCTTCAGGAAATGATGTAGCTAGGTACAAATATAAGTAATAACTAAATATAAATATTATTTTTAACTTATACCACTTCAGGATCAGGGTCAGTAAATGTGGGTTCACTTTCAGGCGCCACGTTTAAAAGACTTAGTGCCTCTTCTTCAAGTTCTTTCACATTTCTTACGTACGGTTTTCTCAAAGTTGTTATATATGGATCTGACGTGTATAAAAGCGTCTTAAAGACATCTTCATTTGTAGCAGATCGGGAACATTTTCTGGCATGATGAAGTCGTATGTTTCTGTAGTCTTTGTTACGAGACTCTTGTGCGTCTTCCGATAGCTGTCCAATAGGAAGCACCGCAAAATGTTTGATAACGTTTTCTCCGTGTATGAGTATTTTATGAACGGAGGATGGCATATAATGCCAATCGTAAATACTTACATAGATTCTTGCAGTTTCTATTGCATATTCCCCAAATTTTTCAGGGTCGATCATCATTCCAGAAGAAAGAACTTGCAAGATAATGTATAGGCGTTTAATCAATGCCTCATCTACACCTGTTATTTCCGATGAGCAAGTGCTATTATAGAAGAATCTTCGTGCGGTATTGCCATCGTTCGTATTCCCACTAACTTGCCGAGGTTTGTCGACGATTAATCCCAACTCCTCCCTGAAACGTTTTTGAACAAGTTCTTTCTTTTCTTTTTTTAATCTCTTATTTTCCTCAGTTGAAGCAGCCCAAGTCTTAAACGAAAGATTATAGGAAATATGCAATATCATTTCCATGCAGCGAATCCAGGCGTGTAAGGTGGACAATCCGTATTGGTAGGCGTTTTCGTTTTCAGGTCTGGCAGTTACTTTCGATAGGTCATTCATTAGCCGTGGAGTAGCCCCACATATCGTGCATGTGGAACCAGATGGAGTATCTGTAAGGACCTGAGCCACCTTTCCATCGATCATCGTTAGAAATAGTTCATGCTTCACATTTACTCCAATACCATCTTTGTTTATACGTGATGCTTGTGCAGCCCTAATTTGATTTTTAATATCATCGACAACTGCCTTGGTTTTTTCTGGAGTTTCCTTACAAAACTCAATAGAAATGGGACTGCAAAAACGGACAGATGAAGGTACCGGATTTTGCCAAACAACGGATCCCGATTGCTCATCAACTAATCTGATGGGGACTAATGAAGTGATGAACAAATTGGCATCTGAAATTGTTTCCGACTCTTCTGCAAGTATTTGCTTGTATTGGCTTTGACCAGATGAACCATCACATCCCCATTTACAATAAAGGATCAATGTTCTATATTGTTTTTGGAAAACAGAATCGATTTTTAAAATTCTAGCAGCAGTATGATCCAATAAATCTTGGATATTAATCACTTTAGCATAAGTATTCGTGATTTCGATTGTAGAAGATGGTGGATAACAGGATCTTTTTATTTCTTGTATTTTGTAGTAAGGCGGGAATATACAACACTTTCGTTCGTTGGTTAAGTTTTTCAGGTACATATATTGTGCTTTTGTTAGATCCAAATCTATAAAAGCACTCAATGCTTCCGTATCGGAAAGAATCTTCATCTGCTCTAAGTCGTTCCACTTACTTGAGATATCTAATTTCTTTTGAGTGTCAGCGGTTCTTAATTCCTCGACAAGATGAGCTTCTGTGTACTCACGTAAAGCCCGTAGTCCCTGCACATAGGCGTTTTTTATATGCTCGAAGCCATATTCTCGGAGTAGAAGAGTGTTTTTCCTCTTCTTGGTAGATTCTGAGGAGTCTCCATAAGCCACGCATGCTCTTCCTCGTTGGCCAGATGTTGATGGCGTAGAATATTGTTCAGAATCCGGTAAATTTAACGAATACGTTGAGTCCAACCAAGTACAATTCTTCTGTAAAAATGTTTCTTTTTTCCGAGATGCCAGGGCCCAGCGCTTGTTGAAAATAGGAAGAATGTGCCTTTGTATGTCACTAATTATAAAACACAAGTTGTTTTCAGAAACACTGAACTTTTCCACTAAAACTTTGGATAATGATTCCATGGTCTTGCCACCCTCGATATAGGGGATTATGAAGTCTCGTTTGGTACAGCTGAAGGAAGACATTTTAACACTTCACAATCTGCAGAAATAATAGGTGTAGATGAGATTTGCTTCACTTGAAGTTACACTGATGTAGAAGGTTCGAATAGTTTTTGCTTCCCTTTATATACTCATTTTACAATATCGAATTGGTACCTACATTATCATTATCTTTTAATTTCGCACGCAATCCGAGTGCAAATTTGATAAGGTCCCTTTGTTATCACGAAATAATGAAGAAAATATCCAAAAAGTTCCATATTGTTCATGTGAATGGTGTCAGTGGTAAACCGCAAATGATACTAATATTCGGGTACTGACTTTTATCAGTTTTTTTCTCATATCTTCTAAAACCGCAAATATCCGCAGCTGATTTTTTTTGCATTCTATTTATGAATAGTTAGACTACTAGTCAACACAAAAAGTAGCGGTTGGGCAAACGTGGGTAACATTGAAAACCTTCGACGAAAAAAAATATAAGTGAAAAAATAAGGTATGTCACTTTTTAAGTAATTACAGAAATATTTTTCTTTACTTTTAAAATCATTAAGCTGTATCGCAAAAAGCATAACATAACCTTTCTAAAAATGTAACATACTGCATATCCGTACCAAGTATTTTTTCACAATATGGTATTGAAACATGTACACGCAAAGACTTGAGTTTGGCACTTCTGTCTCCTATGTATTTCTATCTATGAAAAAAAAAAATAATTTCGCGTATTAAGTGAAAAAATCCTAATGAATATTATAATTTAACTATTAGAGAACGTAATAAAAATAGCCATATTATCCAAATTATGATATTCGTAAAAAGCATTTTTGATATGCGCTTGTTCTACCATTTTCCATAGTGCGCCGTCGCCGGCGCGCGTGCGGCGTACAGTGCGCATATTCAATAATTTTGTGCGAAGTGAAAATATTGCTTAACTCTGAATTGGGTTGTTATTTTGAAATCTTTTTTTCGCAATTCTTTTTTATTTATAATTCTAAACAAGTACTTAATTTTCTTGCAGGTAATTTTTTTACACCTTATATAGAATACATTATATATTAAAAAATCCATGACTACACTAATTTGCCCCGAAGTACAATCTACAAATCGATGCCCCCAAACAAGAACTCGGTAATGTACTATTATAGAGTGGTTTACAGAACAAAAATAGAGTGATGTTGTAATGGCAACAAAACGACAATACGAAACAGTTTTTAACTCCTAATATAACTACTGATTTTTCAAACCCAAAAAAGACCAGTGCCTTTCATGCTCCCTTTATGAACAATCAGACGAATCTATGAAAACCACCCTTGAAGAAAAACAAAGACTCCATTTATAGAGAAAAGAAAAAGTAAGATTATTAGTAAGATTATTCATTAAAGAAAGAAAAATATAGGATCAAGGAATTAGAGCAGTCCGAAGTTTACGATTTAAAACCACTGGTAGAAGACAAGTATTGGCGGTGCGATAAAGACGGAAATGTGATCCGCTGGGCTGATGTCATGGAGGTAAGCGTGGTCGATTCACAAGCAAATAAGTTGTTTTTCAAATATAATTTTGAAGACACTTATTCAGAGCTTGATCTAAACAACACTCCCTCTACCTCAGCTAGACGAAGAGGACGAAAGCGTGCGAGTACTCAAGAAGCAGCTGTATTGGATAATGTGCGGTTGCAACGCGCATACCACCAACTTATACCAATAAGCCAGGCTTTGCTTACAGACCTTTTGAGTTTATGTAGAAGTGGAGCTATTCCTCAGAGTTACCATTCTTTTGATCAATCCTTGTCCTGTTCTGAAGCGGGAAACGAAAACATTTCTGAAGAAGAACTAAATTGAAGAGTTTATGTAGCTCAAAGTTGATCACAGAATTTGATTTTTATTGGATTATTTTTATTAATGAAGGTTCACGTCGAACTAAAGTGTTAAATTACTTTCTGTGATTATACCTAATAAATAATAAAATTACTTATAATCGAAATTATTGTATTTTTTCGTTTATTATCTTCAAATATTACATTTAAATTTAAAAATGGTATCGAGTGGTAACAATAACACTGTTTTTATAATTTTCCTCTTAATAACAATGTTATATATTAATACCTTTTTTTAAATTACTTAACATTACCACAATAACTCCGTACAAACAAGTTATCTATCAGCCATAAAATAAAAAATAACGCCGTAGAAGCCCATAATGTAATGTTATGAAATATTTTATTTCATAAATTTACTGCAATAACCCCGTAAGTAGTATTACTGTAATATTGTATGTATAAAATTTCAGGTAATATTTATTTTCATAAATAACTAGGTTTTGAATAAAAGGATTTCATATCAATGGCACAGGTAGACTTCGCAAAAAAATAGCTTACATTTAATACATCAATGACTTCAATAGTCCCATTCGTTGAAAAGATATTTGACAAAATCAGTAAATCTTTTCTCCTGTAAAATTTTGATTTTTCGATTACCGGGTTATTGCTTGAGGCGTCGAAATATTGTAAAATGCTGTTTTCCTAGGGGTGCAAAAGGGTGCAAATAACTGGGTGTATAGGATGCTTTAAAAAGCTTTGAGTTTGCACCAACTGGCTAAATTTCCCTTGAGCCGCAAATTAACCTTTTGAATGTCTTAAGTTACAGAGTTCGACATAAGCAATTGTCTTTCTATTGCGTCTCTAATTACGGCATTCGATGAGTTAAAAATAATAATTTATTACTGTTTCATACACCTCACACTTTTTTCGTGAAAAGTAATTATACACCAAAGGGGTATCTACATAAATCTAAACTTACCACAACTAAATACTTATGAAATTTTTAAATTTTGGAACTTAATCTTTGTTCAATGCTACCTTTGACCATTGATTTAGCACTTCGTCGGTGGACGCGCGGCCTACTTCAAATATTGTCATAGTTGCATATTTCACGCATAGAAAACTAAGATATTAGTACATTTGTGTGTGTTAAGAAAAAGTAGTATTTAAGCTGTAATATTTGTAAAATAAATCAGATTAGAATTTATTCTTGTCTCATTACCCCTCACTGTGGCCAAGACACCTTTAGCCGTCTCTGATCAGACCTGTGAGTCTGCTGGACAGGCAGTGAGTTAACCCTTTACCCTCACCTGGAATTCCTAACCACTATCCGTCTGTTACCTTAGGTCTCTTGGTGCAGACATCTTGTATTTATTTATTATTATATTTATTTATTACAAAGTATATGGTAGGTTAGGGCTGTAGGGCTTATAGGACTTAGGGTCGTAGGGACTGTAGGGCTAATAGGTCTTAGTTTAGGCTCTTTTAGTTTACCATAATTATATTCATTTACAGCCGCAACCTTTATTAAGGGATGGTTGTACATTTTGGTCCTTCAAGCACTGTACCACAAGGTCCTCTTACCGCCCGTAGGGATTATAGGAGACAGACTGACACTTCAGAGAGCTGAGAGCTGGTGGAATCAACATAACATCAGAGTCTCAGTAATTTGAAGAACTTTGAAAGCCTTTCGTTGCGGATTCGTCACTGGCCTCCCACAAGCGGGTGTCACCAGTTGATTGAGAAGTCGCACTATACATATAACGAGGGCGCAGATACGTCAAGTACACGTTTAAGCTATTAGACTTTGATTACCTATATACTTGTCTAGATGAAGCAATGCAAACAAACGAATGCACTAAAACTGTCTCCAATTGCGAGATATGTGTGAGTACCACTTGCGTACTTATTGTCGTCAAACTGTCAAGGTGTGCGTGTTTAGGGATGCCTGCTCCAAATGATTTAATTTCCTTTTATCCGTTATTTATTATGAAGAAAGTTTAACAAAATAGGTTGAATTAAATTATATTTTGTAAATTAACCTGTCAATCGTGATAATGACAGACACAATTGAAAGACAATAGGTGCGCGAACGCCGGCGTTCGCTTGGGGTTTAATGAATTAAAGAAAGAAAAAAATACATTTACTTAAGACAGACTTTAAGACACACAATTCTCTGGTTACGTATACATAAAACAAACAAATAAAAAGTATAAAGTCCGATGTAAGACAAGAAAGACAAAAAATACAGTGAAAAAAATGTACAGTTTTTTATTATTTTTATTGATAGGTTCGCGTTTGACCACCATCTCACCTGATGGTATGGATTACGAAATAGGCGAGTTCAAGATTGGAGACAATCAGTAATTTTAGTTCTTTAGCCGTCGTAAAACCTTTTTTGTAAAATATAAATCATCATCAGAAAAATGTTCGGAACACACGACTGAAGTCCTGTGGGATTTCCACTGGTCTTAATTTCGAGTCTGCAGTATAATGTCTCTCCAGCAATTTGCTAGTATGGGGTCCGTAGGAAATCTGAAACCCAAAATATTAGAAAGAACTAACAAAAATACTATTTAGTGTATTACGTCATGGGTTTTATTTATTTTTTAGGTATAGATAAGTTATGATTTATTGATTTAATAGATAATGTAATTTTTAAATTGATTTATTGATATAATAATGTTCTCCTGATCGAAAGATGACGTATTAATATTTGTATTATGTCTCCCATAGTTTCGCCAAATCTCCCTAGTAAAAAACTGACAACACTGGCTAATCAGAATAACTTACAAAAAGACGAATTATAAAATCGTGTTTCTTAAAATAATAGTGGGTAAATAACAAAACTTACCGATGAAAAGTGATCTTGGTATTATTATACGGTTTTCCCACATAATTGCGGTACAGTCTGATAGCACAAACCGGCATAATTAATTACTTTTCGTGAGCACGTTATCCTTTGGTGTTTTAAATGACACTGACGTAAAGAAGAAGCGAGTCTACCAATTTTAGTAGACTTTATTTGGGCCGTTCAATAGGTGTCAATGTGGTATCTAGACAAGTATATAATCAAAGCTATTAGACTAGGGTAATTAGGACTGTTTGGAAGAGAAGAAAGAGCGCACTATGGAGATACAGGAAATCAACGAAATAGTCAAGAGCCAAGAAGCGGATTACAACGAAATCAGAAGGATACTAACAAACTTAAAAAAGGACTCGGCTGCAAGGAAAACACAAAAGTACATCAATGACAAAAAACGGACATTAGATGTAATTTTCCAGCGAGTTCAAGAAAACCATTTACGACTACAGGAACAAGAGGCGTTATCGACTCATAAATACATTACTATTAATTACTTTGGTATTATAAAGAAATACTACGACGAGGGAATCGATTACCTTAGAAAATGTGAGGAAAGACTGCAACACGTACAAAGTATTTGCGAACCCAGATATGAAGAAGAAGATAAATACCAGGACGTTGTCAGTAGCCCAAAACTATTTATTTAACTATTCCAAATGTCACAGTTAGATCTAACTAATAGACGAGTAGAGCTAGGTGTACCGAGTTTGGGCTCGTTTTGTTAGTTATGTTGAGACCTTACCTCCGGACTTGATGGAGAGACCTGCAGGTGTACTTCGAAGACTGCTACTGGAACTAATAGACGAGTAGAGCTAGGTGTGCCGAGTTTGGGCTCGCTTTGTTAGTTATGTTGAGACCTTACCTACGGACTTGATGGAGAGACCTGCAGGTGTACTTCGAAGACTGCTACTGGAACTAATAGACGAGTAGAGCTAGGTGTGCCGAGTTTGGGCTCGCTTTGTTAGTTATGTTGAGACCTTACCTACGGACTTGATGGAGAGACCTGCAGGTGTACTTCGAAGACTGCTACTGGAACTAATAGACGAGTAGAGCTAGGTGTGCCGAGTTTGGGCTCGCTTTGTTAGTTATGTTGAGACCTTACCTACGGACTTGATGGAGAGACCTGCAGGTGTACTTCGAAGACTGCTACTGGAACTAATAGACGAGTAGAGCTAGGTGTGCCGAGTTTGGGCTCGCTTTGTTAGTTATGTTGAGACCTTACCTACGGACTTGATGGAGAGACCTGCAGGTGTACTTCAAAGACTGCTACTGGAACTAATAGACGAGTAGAGCTAGGTGTGCCGAGTTTGGGCTCGCTTTGTTAGTTATGTTGAGACCTTACCTACGGACTTGATGGAGAGACCTGCAGGTGTACTTCGAAGACTGCTACTGGAACTAATAGACGAGTAGAGCTAGGTGTGCCGAGTTTGGGCTCGTTTTGTTAGTTATGTTGAGATCTTACCTCCAGACTTGATGGAGAGACCTGCAGGTGTACTTCGAAGACTGCTACTGGAACTAATAGACGAGTAGAGCTAGGTGTGCCGAGTTTGGGCTCGTTTTGTTAGTTATGTTGAGATCTTACCTCCGGACTTGATGGAGAGACCTGCAGGTGTACTTCGAAGACTGCTACTGGAACTAATAGACGAGTAGAGCTAGGTGTGCCGAGTTTGGGCTCGTTTTGTTAGTTATGTTGAGACCTTACCTCCGGACTTGATGGAGAGACCTGCTGGTGTACTTCGAAGACTGCTACTGGAACTAATAGATGAGTAGAGCTAGGTGTGCCGAGTTTGGGCTCGTTTTGTTAATTATTTTGAGACCTTACCTCCGGACTTGATGGAATGACCTTTTTTATGGTGGGAAAAATCATCTAATGACAACGTTTCATGTCATGAAAAAGTTTTAGGTACCTATATAATTTTGTTGTAGTATCAAATGATACCACAACAAAAAAGTGGCAGCAAGTGGGTTCTCGAAAACTAGAAAGAAAATACGTTTACTTGGCTTTGTGCGGACTATGTAGTAGATGGTTTATGTGAAGTTTGGTAGGGTAGAGTAGGGTATAGTAGGATAGAGTAGGGCAAAGTAGTGTGGAGTAGGGTAGAGTAGGATAGAGTAGGGTAGAGTTGGGTAAATGATAAGAAAAATGAATAAAACTAACGAAAAACATACAATTTTTTTTTATTAATTTTTTGTTTTCATTATATTATTATGACTTTTTTATTATTACGATTTCTTTTGAATCTTAGATCAATCAATTCTGGAAGGAGGCAGTTCTTATAGAATCGAATCAAATGTGTTTCCATATTCTCCTTCCAGAATTGATCGTCTTTGGCTATAAATTCAAATTTTATTTTTCCAGGGCCCGTCCAAATAGCAAAGACACAAGTCTTTTCCCCTGAAATTCGTAGCTGACCTTGAATTTGGAAATACCATTTGTGTTTGGTGTTCACAACTAATTGGTTCGAATTCGAAGCGTATTTCCAAAAGTCTACTTTTTTTTGTCGTATCGCTTTTTCTGGGTCCATTCCATATGCTGACGACGGGCATTTGATTTCTACTATACTGTTATCACACTTTCCATCAGGACTTGCACCGAGGAAAGAAATTTCTTTATCGATCGACAACCCACACTGCAAAATTTTCGTGTGTAACACTTGTTCAAGATCGCGTAGTGCGGTGTACTCATTGTTTTTACCATGTTTGATGGATGGTACATTACTCAAATCTCTTCCATATAAAATTTGTTTAACTAATGGTGCACAATTGGAGCTTGGGCGCCGTTTACACACTGTAGAAAACCATGAAGCTGTAAGCAATTTCCATCTGGTTTCCAACCATAAAGGACTAGCACTTTGTAAAATTGTGTCTTGTTCGATCTTGTCTTTTTCTTCAGAAGTTATTTCTAATCTTAACAAAAAGTCTCTTTTAGCTGTTTCATATTGTTTATCGTCCATGTCAATTTTTTGGCACTCTTCGCCATAATGAACGTCCTTGTTAGTGGTAGGCTTGATAAGTTTCTTCCTTTTGATCCTTTTTTCCATTATTTTCACATTTAATTTTTGACGAATGTTTTCTAATAGGACTATCTCATGGTTTGCTTCAGTGCCAAAAATATATTTATGAACAGTTGACTGTAAGGCACCCGAATTATATGATATAACGGCTGCGGCACAGCGGCCAGCATATGATCGCCGTTGCGAAAAATTCACCCTTTTTCCGCCAACATATTTCGCTACTCTGGCGTTAAAGCTCTCCACCAAGTTGTTCGTTTCGTTGTGTACGAAGCTATAAGCGTGGAACGACAAACGATGAGCCAAATCTTCAATTTTTTGGAACACTCCATTTGCTTTCAGTTCTGGCACCATATTTTCGGTACGTTTTTTTATTTCATCGTTACAAAAATATGATGCACATTTTGAATGATCTCCGAAAATGTGATAAGGACCATTAGTTATGTCATTTTTTTTTATTTTCCATTTTCTCGGAAAATTGAATATTTTGCTTGACCCAATATTTGACGCTACTATCTACTCCCCATCGTATCCGCAAATAATTGTCTTTTAATATCTTTCGGGCTCTTATGGGATATGTGGTGTTGCTCGATATTGATAAAAGCCCTTTGCAATAGTTTCTGAATAAATGATTTTTGCACTCGACTTTACCCACAGTCACACTCTCATATGGCCTAGAATTTCGGATACTAGCATATGTGCTTGAATCACCATCTGCTACATACTGATTATAAATGAGTCCATGACTTTCTATAGATTTTTTGAAACCCTCTGTTATAATAACCGCTTCCATTGCAGTAGAAGGCCCTTGAAAACTTTTAAAACACCTATGTTTCGGTGGTTGTACTCCTTTGAAATGTGCTCGTGAACAAATGATACACGTCTTGTTTTTTACTCCGTAGTAAAAAACTTTCTTAGAAAACAATCCTACAATAGCACCAACTCCAGAAGACGCACTGTAATTCGTTCCATACGAACGTTTGGACCAACATGCATCACCCGATACAGGAATCATTGGTATTCCATTATCATTTACGCTTCCAATAGATAGAGCATTATTCTTCTCTTCCTTACCAGCTTCTGCCATACAGTGCTGTGCAGTTTTGTGCCACCATCGACAAATTACATCATGTTTACATTGATACAATCGTACTGACATAGGTGGTATATTTATATGACAAAGAACCGTATTTAGCTGTGTAACTCCAGCACCAATAGTCATGATACCGGCCACGATTTCCTCATTCACATCCATTTTATTTTCCGAATATTTGGAAGATTTTAATACAAACTCTTTGCTGCACATTCGGCACTTCATATGAAAAGTTGAGTTAAGTCCAGTCCTTTTTTCATTTAACATTTCAACAGTACCTAAATTACAACTAAACATGGAACTATGGTTACTGATTTCTTGAAGCTGTTTCATAAAATAACCTATTTCTACGACCCTTCTTCCTGAAACCTGGAACGGTTCTGTTTCCTCATAGTTCGTGTTCTATAAACAAAACAGAAAAAAAATTACTTGCTTTTTTAAAACAAATCAAATCAGTTATTTTAAATGCATTATAACTTACGTAAGACATTTCCAAATTGTTGTCATCAAAAGTACTACAACTCTGTTGATCGGATCTTTCCGGATGCACTTCGGGTGTATCATCACGACTACCTTTATCCTTTTGCCTATAAAAAAAAGATCCTATGACAATAAATGTTCAAAATTATAGTCTGTCTAATAAGTCAACCGACTTGGGAATTTTGTATAATATTTAATCATTTAAAATATACTTATATTCGGTACTTTTTATAAGGTTCTTCTGTTAGTAAACAATGATCTCTACCTCTTAATCAACCTTGATTATTGAACCCGTGTTGACTACATCAGATTTCATTAAATCCTAATAATTACCCAAGTCGTTTAACTTATTAGACAGACTCTATGCCTGTATTTTTAATAATCATATAAGTACTAACCGAATTCTCTTTTCTAAGTTACGTCTACAAGGGTAAACTTTCTTACGCGAGCTTTTCCCGAACGTCTTAGGCCTTGGCATCTAAAACAAAAATTGTGTTATAAGAGGTATAAACTATACACACTCTTATCAGCTAGCTTTACTCGTTTATAAGTTCCAGTAGTAGTCTTCAACGTAAACCTTCAGGTCACTCCATCAAGTCCGAAGGTAAGGTCTCAACATAACTAACAAAACGAGCCCAAACTCGGCACACCTAGCTCTACTCGTCTATTAGTTCCAGTAGCAGTCTTCGAAGTACACCTGCAGGTCTCTCCATCAAGTCTGGTAAGATCTCAACATAACTAACAAAACGAGCCCAAACTCGGCACACCTAGCTCTACTCGTCTATTAGTTCCAGTAGCAGTCTTCGAAGTACACCTGCAGGTCTCTCCATCAAGTCCGGAGGTAAGGTCTCAACATAACTAACAAAACGAGCCCAAACTCGGCACACCTAGCTCTACTCGTCTATTAGTTCCAGTAGCAGTCTTCGAAGTACACCTGCAGGTCTCTCCATCAAGTCCGGAGGTAAGGTCTCAACATAACTAACAAAACGAGCCCAAACTCGGCACAACTAGCTCTACTCGTCTATTAGTTCCAGTAGCAGTCTTCGAAGTACACCTGCAGGTCTCTCCATCAAGTCCGGAGGTAAGGTCACAACATAACTAACAAAACGAGCCCAAACTCGGCACACCTAGCTCTACTCGTCTATTAGTTCCAGTAGCAGTCTTCGAAGTACACCTGCAGGTCTCTCCATCAAGTCCGGAGGTAAGATCTCAACATAACTAACAAAACTAGCCCAAACTCGGCACACCTAGCTCTACTCGTCTATTAGTTCCAGTAGCAGTCTTCGAAGTACACCTGCAGGTCTCTCCATCAAGTCCGGAGGTAAGGTCACAACATAACTAACAAAACGAGCCCAAACTCGGCACAACTAGCTCTACTCGTCTATTAGTTCCAGTAGCAGTCTTCGAAGTACACCTGCAGGTCTCTCCATCAAGTCCGGAGGTAAGGTCTCAACATAACTAACAAAACGAGCCCAAACTCGGCACACCTAGCTCTACTCGTCTATTAGTTCCAGTAGCAGTCTTCGAAGTACATTTCAGGTCACTCCATGAAGTCCGAAACTAAATCTGAAATTTATATTCCCATAAGTATAAGAAACTGTAAATAAAATCTTACCTTGGTTGTCCGTAGTCGGTGCAGCAGAATGCGTAAAGGATCAAGTTTGTTACGTAAAATATTTTGTATTCGTACAGCGATCTTTTCGTACACGAGGAGCTGCTTACAAGCGTCACAGTGACCACTCACAATGGCGGACGAACGCAGACTAAAATATTTCTTTACTTTTTGTGCAATAAATCAAGATAGTAACCAGTAAAATAACCCTTATTTCAATCCGATACGTATCACGCGTTACAGCTAAATATGTGAAAAAATAAGACTCGATTTTAATTTTGTTCTCAGCCTATTTGTCACATTTTGATAGTTTTTTTTGGTACCTTTTTGAGTTGAACATGTCTGCTTACATAAAATATTTTTAAATAAATAAATTTATGTTATTAATTATTATAAGAAAAATGTTCCTCAAGTCAGCACGATATCGTCAATTTTGTGTGAAGAGGCAACGGAAATTATTTTTTACAATATTATAAACGAAATTTTTGAATAAAAAATTGCTTTCATTTGAAGACTAAGGAGTAATCTATCTGTGGCAATTATTAGTTACATTTGATTTTGTATTATTTTGCCGGAAAATGTACGGAAAAACTGCTTATTTTTGTCAGATTCGTAAACGCGTCCTTAAAGGTCCACGATTACAGCAAGACTTATCTACTATACTTTAGCATAAGGTGGCTTTTATGGCTAACATCATGAAAATGTACCGTTTTATAAAAGTCAGTGAATTAGACTTTCCATATCAAAGAATATTATGGAGGTTTTCACCTAAAGATAGTATTACTGAATACGAACTTACAACAGTCACTTATGGTACAACAAGTGCTCCCTATCTTGCGGTACGAACATTACAACAACTTGCTATAGATGAACAAGATAATTACCCAATCGCAAGTATAGTTACACTGCAAGACTTTTACGTAGATGATATCCTGTCGGCAGAGTCCCAGGAAAGCTCAGCTAAAGAATTATAGAGACAGTTGATATCTATGCTAAACAAAAGCGGATTTAAACTTAGAAAATGGTCATCAAATAGTCCAGGACTGCTTGAAAACATACCCGTGGAAGACCAAGACGATGAGATGCTCAAACTACCTTTAGACGAAACGAGGAAATCATTGGGTATAGCATGGTCACCACGTGAAGACTGTTTTTATTTCCGAATAACTATAACGGAAAATAAGAAACCCACAAAGAGATTTTTCATGTCGGAAGTTGCGAAAATATTTGATCCGCTAGGTTGGTTGGCACCAATTATAATTAAAATGAAATTACTTATACAAGAACTCTGTACAGACGGCTTAGAATGGGATCAACCAGTTGATGACATGGTTCAGAAAAAATGGATTGAAACATCTCAAAGACATTGAGAAAATTAAAGTGCCACGGTGGTGTTACACGACAGAAAATACAAAGATCGGGTTATTTGGTTTTTGGCGACGCGTCTGAAAAAGCTTACAGAGTGGTTGTATATAGCCGTGTAAGGATAAATGACGTCTACTACGTTACACTACTACAAGCAAAGTCGAAAGTAGCACCTAAGAAACAAAAAACTACTCTACCTCGACTTGAGTTATGCGCTGCTGTACTAGTGGCCGGGTTGATAGACAAGGTCAAGGAAGCGCTTAACTGCAAGGACGTTGAGATATCTTGCTGGACGGATTCAATGATCACCTAAGGCTGGATAAGAGGAGAGTCTCATCGGTGGCAAACGTTTGTGGTTAATAGGGTTTCAGAAATCAAACGGTTAGTACCAAACGCTCAATGGAATCACGTCATTTCTGCGGATAACCCGGCTGACATCGTTTCAAGAGGCATCGAGCCAGAAAAACTAATAAACAAAACTTTATGGTGGAACGGTCCGCAATGGCTCAAAACTGATAAGATTCCTGTAACGAGAACGACGCTACAGACAAAAGAAGAAGTCAAGTTGTGTCATTTGTCAACAACTAAAACAGTGACGATTAATTTCTGGGATAGATTTTCCAGATTGGATAGAATGATAAGGGTGCTGTCATATTGCTACAGATTTGCAAGCAAACAGAAAAATTATAACCCATTGTCGTGTAAGTAAATAAAAATAACGACGAAACGAATTCTTATGATAGTACAGCAACAAGAATTTGAGGAAAAATTGAAAACTATTCGCAATAACCAACCTTTAAAGAAAAACAGTAAGCTGTCCAGTTTGGACCCATTTATTGACGCGGATGGATTACTAAGAGTAGGAGGAAGATTACAAAACTCAGAACTACTCTACGACCAGAGACACCCAATACACCTTATAACCATCATGTAACATCGTTAATAAAATTATACAAGACGCTCACCAAAAAACATTGCATGGAGGGAACAAATTGACTCTAGCATATGTACAACAAAAATACTGGAAAATTGGTGGAAAAAGGAAAGTTAAGAGTTTACTTAAGAAATGTGTGAAATGTGTACGATACCAAGCATCTACGGTTTCTCAAAAAATGGGAATACTACCAAGAGCTCGAGTGACGCAATCCTACCCATTCAGCCATACTGGAGTGGATTATGCAGGGCCGATACAAACAAGAACTATGACAGGACGAGGTCACAAGTCTTATAAATCATACATTGCCGTTTTTGTATGTTTAGCAACAAAGGCAATACACCTAGAGTTAGTGGGAGACTTGACAATAGAAACACGAAGAGGTCACGATCACGTATCACACATGTATAGTGACAATGCCACGAACTTCGTAGGGGCAGCCAACTTTCTACATCAAGAAATCTTACAGATAACGCAGTCAGCACAATTTCAAAACGCAGTGACAAACATGCCTATGTTGTTGTATGTATACACAGTGATATTTTATTCCTACCGCATCACCGCATTTTGGTGGTATCTGGGAAGCTGGCGTGAAGTCAGTGAAACATCATTTACGTCGAATGATATTAGAGTCAACACTAACATACGAAGAAATGACAACGTTCCTCCACCAAATCGAAGCGTGTTTGAACTCAAGACCATTGTGTGCGCAAAGCGAAGATATTAATGATAATATAATACTTACTCCCAGCCACTTTCCTATTGGTCGAGAGGCAGTAGGGATTCCAGATCCGATTTCAAACATTAATACGGATCTGGTAAATAAGTGGAAACACATTTAAAAAATGATAAAGGACTTTTGGAAGAGCTGGACAAAGGACTATTTACACCAACTTCAACAAAGATACAAATGGAAACAGGAACGTTAATTCCTTTGCCAGTAAATGAAATGGAGGATAATGGTACAACGTGTGAAGACAGACAAGCATCTACGCATAGATTAATAAGAACCAGATTGAGTGTACCGTACAAAACGCAACGTTCAAATTGAATGCATTTTGTAATGCGCGTGTGCGTGCGGACCGCCCACCGCAAGTGTATTATTATCGTTTCTGCGTTTGTGTGCGTGACGTTATCTAATACCAGCGCAAAATGATTACCCCAAAATATGGGAAAATTCGGGTAGTTTTCTTATTCATATTGACATAGGTAATTATGTAGTTAATATATGTATACAAAATTAAACCCGCCTTTTACATTCATACCGAGTGCCTATTATGATAGTTTCTGGAGATTGTTATAATTTCATTTTATAACACGGTTTTCGTAAACATGTGTGAATGAACAAAACAGTTTTAATATCATACTAACATTATAAAGAAGAAAGTTTGTGAGTGGTGTGTGTGCATGTGTCTGTGTATGTTTGTTTTAACTCTTTGAATGCCGTAATTAGAGACACAATAGAAAGACAATTGCTTATGTCGAACTGTGTAACATAAGACATTCAAAAGGTGAATAGTAGGCGGTGACGGTAGCAGTCAGTACCCTTCGTCTACCGAGCCCTCGGGACAGTTCAACCCGATTGGCGTATGTTGCTTGTCGCGCTGGTCTCGTACACCACCACGAACCCCTGAATGCGTATGTCTACTTTTATATAAAACTATAACTTTACACAAAAAACTTTATAAAACAAAAATGGTAAGTCTCAGCTAAAAATAAAGTTATGGTGAGTATTTGACACAAAACAAAAAAGGTAAACATCAGTTTACAATTAAGTACGTAATCGAGATCGTGAATATTATGAACTTCGACAACTATGCTATCTTAAATCTATTGTTCCTGATATACTATATTAGACTCAAATACACCAATCAGCTACATAAAACATACACCGATAACATAGATAAAATATCTTTCAAAATAGTTAACAAACAAATTAACAGTTTCACTAAAATAAATTCGCAATTTTTTTTATTAATTCTTATTGGAATCTTATTAGTTACTAATCCTATTTTGAACCTTCTGAATAATGAAACTATTTAACAAATTTTTCATTTAATTTGTTTTCACCTATTGTGACAACCCTACCGAAATAGGTGACAATATTACACGTTCTTAGAAAGCTTTCCCTCTGTACGGTTTATCTACTCATGTGGCCGGGACTTCGATTGAAACACGAAAATCGGTTACTGCGCATTCAAAGTCGACCGTCTCGATGGTTCAACTTATTTGCCGCGTATTGTACTGCTTTGAGAGTTATCACTACACAAACATACGTACGTTAACGTAACAAACGTACCTGAAATATTTTTTTGCTCCAAATCCGTTTGTTGACTCAATAATATCGCAGTATTTTAAGAGATGGTAAAAGTATTGCATATCCTTGGCAACCATTGATATCATTTTTTTTTTGTTAATAATAATGTTGATTTCGTAACATTTTACAACATTAAAATATCGCAGCAAAACAAAAGGGTAAATATTTCATACTGTACCTTGGCAATACTCAAATATTATGGAGTTGTTTTGTTTTTATTTAGTTTTCGTAATATTTTCAAAGAAATACGAAGAAATTCATCATAAAATTGCAAACTTACCTTTTTTTGGAGTGTAGTTTTTACACGATTTCACCGCACAAACAGCCATTTTTTCAATTATATTTAACAGCGTTAAAACGAAGACGCGCTTTGAACGTCTGTCGCGTAATAGCGGCCTGTGGGCGGGGCTAACGAACGAAGACGCTATTTTGGTGTCTTTGAATTCAAAGCATTTGGACAGCGCGTACTAGGCATCTGGATGTTCTTATAAATCTATGCATCTACGCAATATCATATGTCACGGGCTATAATACACAAACGAGGTTAGTCACCAAACAATTGGATAAAGAATTTGCTTTTTTATGCAATGATTATCCTATTAGCTGGAACCGTTTCGAGTATGCCAACATATTCATTGAAAAAATTAAATCCAGGATTATATGTTGAGCAAATAGGAACATCTACTATAAATCGAAGAACCTTTAGAGTTGAAGCAGATTACGAAAAAAGAAATTTGGACCAAGACTTGGAAAAAAATATAAAAATAACTTCACAATTTCAAAAGCTCTGTAGTGACACTCAAGCAATGCTTGCTGAGTCACATTGCAATGAGTTTTATCATCATTTAAGCGAAGAAAAAATCAAGTTTCAGACAACAAAGGAATACTTAACTGAGATAAAGAACACTAGGATAAAAAGAGGAATCTTAGGACAAATTTTGACGTCAGTGTTTGGAGGTAATGATGAAGTGTACAAGGACATAGATACATTAAATAGCAACCAGCAGAAGCTTATAGACTCTGCCAATCATCAAACCAAAATAATGTTATCTACAATCTCAGCTGTAAACCAAACGGAAGAGAGGGCCTCGAGGGCCTCGCCCCACAAGTGGGTGGCATAAACCAGTAGGTCCCCAGTAGACCGCTTGCGGCGAAACCCGTACTGTCGGTCACTGAGGAGATCGTTACCTTCCAGGTATGCCATGAGGCGCGAGTTCAATACACGCTCCATAATCTTGCAGAGTATGGAGGTTACCGAAATCGGCCGATAGTTGGCAGGATCGGCACGACTGCCCTTTTTGGGCACGGGTTGCACGTTGGCAAGCTTCCAGGACTTGGGCACTATACCAGTCCTAAATGAAAGGCGATACAAGCGCGTCAATACAGGAGACAACTCGGGCGCACAAGCCTTTAGAACAATCGCTGGTATGCCATCTGGTCCACTGGCTTTATTCACGTCTAGACGACGCAGCTCTCTCAGAACTTCTCTGTTCCTCAT
Source organism: Mythimna albipuncta (assembly GCA_929112965.1). NCBI lineage: Eukaryota > Metazoa > Arthropoda > Insecta > Lepidoptera > Noctuidae > Mythimna > Mythimna albipuncta. The sequence goes on from OV815960.1 coordinate 376,457, forward strand.
GTGAACCTCCTGCATTGAAGAGTTACAATGAGGCGAGTCGGTTGAGCAGCATTGCTAGTGTCAAGACGAGAATTATGGGCAAAGAGAGATGCAAAGATTCCTGCTTTCTCTCTTGCCGTATGAGCCAGTGTTCCATCAGGCTTTACCAGCGGAGGCAAAGTGGGCCGACAGAAGTTCGCCTCGACCGACTTGGCAAGAGACCAGAATGCTCTGCTACCGGACGGCTGTGCAGAGAGTTTTTTGCCAAAATGGGTTATGCGGTCGAAGCGTGCCTTCTTTAGTGCTTTTTTGTAGGACTTGGCAGCATGGTTGAAGGCTCTCTTCTTAGAATTCAGATCCGGAGCTTTGCGGTCACGAGCGTCAACCCAGGCGAGAAACGCCGAATGCTTACGCTCTTCAGCCTGAACGCAATTGGCGTTGAACCACGGGTGAGCTGAACCACCGATGCGTTCATCGCTATAAGGGATAAAATACTCCATAGCTTGGCGTATCACATCGGTTACAGCATCCGCACAGCTCGATGGATTTTCAGAAGAGAAGCAGACCTGCTGCCAAGGATAAGACGCAAAGAAATGCCGCATCTCATCCCAGTCTGCCGACCTGTATCGCCACATTCGCCGTTCGCCACGTGAGTCGCGGTCAGGTGGGGAGAAGGACGATACAGACTTCACCAGACAGTGATCTGAAGTTCCAAGTGGTGAGGAAACTGTTACGACACATCTGTCCGGATCGGTGGTCAGCAGTAGGTCCAGACAATTGGCAGTATGACCAACTACATCAGGCACCCTCGTCGCTTGCTTTACCAACTGGGAGAGGCCCAGTGACACTGCAAAGTTTCGAGTTTCCCTCCCAGCGTGGTCGGTCCTCTGGTATGGGAAAAGCCAGTCTTGATGGCAGGCGTTAAAATCCCCCAGAGCGACAAACTGCGCATCAGGGTGCCGATGCAGAGCCTCATCGGCGCCCTCACTGAGGTGGCCAAACAGCCGAGTCGTCTCCTGGTCACCACTGTGCGACCGGTAAACACAGGTGTAGACAATTTTGTCCACACCGGTGTCCACCAGTAACCATAAACTTGAAAAACTAGGGTCTTCAAGGTGACGGAGACGCTGGCAGCAGATGTCATTGCGAACGTATACACAGACCCCGGCACGCTGCACGAAATGGTGCTCCAATGAGTATCCCGGGTAGTCGAGATACGCCGCATCAGACGGACATCTGATCTGCGTCTCCGTCAAGAAAAGTAAGTGGGGCTTGTCAGTCTCGAGGTGGTGGTGGACTGCATCGAGATTGGAGTGCAGTCCTCGTATATTTGAGAGGTGCACATGGAACGAGAGGACGTGCATCCGCTGTACACACTTACTTTTCCTTTTATTAACTTTCATGAGTTTAATTTGAGTGAATAGGGCTGGTGGAAGATGGCAGTTGAGTGAGGTGATGCGATGTCAAACCCAACAACACAACCAGAGCTGCTGCGCCAATGGAGGGTTGATTTGGAGACTGCGGGGACGCCCGAACCCCCCCAGAGATCGCCATCGGGTCCTCTCGCCCGGTCGCCAACCGGCACGATGGGGCCACCCTGGGATTTTTCGCAGTTGGCGGGGCAGCCTTTCGTGTGTGGCTGGCACACTACTTGGGCCCCCAACTATCTGCGGTCGGCCAGCGGAGCACCGTGCTTCGGATCCCGCTACCCTCCATGATCAAACCTCCGACACAACAGCAACTGGTGCATCATACCCGGCGTACATCGCAACACAACTGTTCAGACCAATCCTCCACCTTACGGCTTCACCAGATAACATGCCGGAAGACGACGGATCGCTTGGCGGCATGACTATATCTGGTGGGTGGTAACCTTTAAGCCGGCAGCCGATGTTATGGCCTACCACCGTATTTACTGCTCGTTTAGCACTACCCAGGGGACACGTGTAGGGTGATCAAGTAAATCCTACGGACGCGAGCAATTCATCCCCCATAGATCAACAGAATGTGTGGTATAAAATTACTGATAGTAATCATATTAAAATACAAGTAATGCAAGCTTACGAGATAGCAAATAATTATATCACGGAAATAATGGAACACTATACAGGATTGCTGGATATTTATTTAGGAAATGCAAGTGTATATAGCATATTGACACCAAAACACATCAGCAATATAATAAAAACTGCCAATCAAAAGTTGCCTTCAAACTTGAAGATTATTCAGGGTTAACTAGCTCAGACTAAGATGGATGTAAATGCTACACACATACGAGTGTATGCTTACTACCTAATACACGATATAACAAAATATACCCTTATACACGTTACACCAATTCCAGAGAGGAGAATAAACGGATCATTTGAGTGTTTGACCATTCCACAGACATTCATAGGGTTTGATTATAACAACGAGCACTACTTCGAATTAAGTGAAGACGAATTTAAAGACTTCCTGCGTAGTAATACAGAGTTCGTGTGCTTTCCTGTCGCTGTCGAGAACATGCAATATAACGAAAATTGCATAGTTGATCAACTTTTTAGAGCTGAAAATCACGTCCAAACCCACTGTACATCAAAAATCTACAACATATCGACAGAGGTTGTATGGGAACAGTTAATCATGCAAAATACTTGGCTCTTTATTTCAACAAAACCTACCATTCTATCGATTATTTGTGACGGTCAAAGAAGGGATATTATAATTCAAGACGTTGGTGTTCTACATATCTCCGAAAATTGTGTTATTAAAACTACTAACAACTTGCTTGCTGCAAAAAGAACAACAACTATAACAGTGCTAGCTTCGTACTCTAGAGTAACAAATTTCTCTCTAAACAGTCAAATTGTACCATCAAATATAACAGACATAGCTAAAAAACAAATACTAGATAGTTCAAAAGGCATTTTTGACCATTTAATCAATTCGGAAACGAACTTAAAAACTCAATTAGATAACACGATATGGAAATAAATAATATCTCACTCGTATATAACTAGCATCAGTACTTCACTTATAATTATAGTTTTAGCATGTATCTTATATTATTTTACTCCACAGTTAATAAATCGACTTCGAGATAGGCGAGCAGCAAGGAGGAATACAGCACCGCCTGCACAACCGTCAACCAACGTCACCAACACAACGTACCGACAATGTACGAGTACACGGCAGCAATACGGCATACCACGCAGCATGCCCGCGCAACAAGCAGAACAAGACCATATTCTGACTAAATAAATGATTTGATTTGATTTGAAGGCCATGTCGGCCCATACGAGACCATCGAACTGTACCAACTGGAGTCCTGTTCCTGAGAGTCGCCAGGATGTTCAATGCTACCTTTGACCATTGATTCAGCACTTCGTCGGTGGACGCGCGGCTTACTTCAAATATTGTCATAGTTGCATATTACACGCATAGAAAACTAAGAAATTTGTACATTTGTGTGTGTTACGAAAAAGTAGTTTAAAAGCTGTAATATTTGTAAAATAAATCAGATTAGAATTTATTCTTGTCTCATTACCCCTCACTGTGGCCAAGACACCTTTAGCCATCTCTGATCAGTCCTGTGAGTCTGCTGGACAGGCAGTGAGTTTACCCTTCACCCTCACCTGGAATTCCTAACCACTATCCGTCTGTTACCTTAGGTCTCTTGGTGCAGACATCCTGTATTTATTATTATATTTATTTATTACAAAGTATATGGTAGGTTAGGGCTGTAGGGGTTATAGGACTTAGGGTCGTAGGGACTGTAGGGCTTATAAGTCTTAGTTTAGGCTCTTTTAGTTTACCATATATTCATGTACAGCCGCAACCTTTATTAAAGGGTGGTTGTACAATGTTAAAACCTAATATTAAACGATGTTTCGTAAATAACAGGAATGGTGCAAACTCAGAGAAGACTTATATTCATGTCTTCTAATGATTCCACAAAAAATTACAAGTACACGAATTAAGTCCAATCTTTTTGCTAACTTGACTAGACTATAAGGAGCTTAATACCGTCGTCGCTGGGTTTGGTTCCCTCCCCGTGGTCATCTGCGGGGACTTCAATGCCTGGAACACGGCTTGGGGTTCCCGGTACACGAAACCACGGGGTCGGATGGTGGAGGACTGGGCTTTGGAGCTGGGCCAGGTCGTTCTGAACCGGGGTTCTGTCCCCACGTTGGTGCGGATGCGGGGTGAATCAGTGGTGGACATCTCGTTCGCCAGCCCTGCTCTGTCGCCACGTGTCGTCGACTGGCGCGTTATGGAGGAGGTGGAGACGTACTCCGACCACCGGTACATCCGGTTGGACGTCTCCGCCGAAACCTCGGCCGCGCCGGTCCGACAGAGCCCTTGCGGTCCGCGGTGGGCGCTTAAGCAGATGGACCGGGAGCTCCTCCTGGAAGCCGCGATGGTACAGGCCTGGGCGCAAGTACCGGACAGGCCATGACGCAAATGCAATGCCCCGAGTCCGTCCAGGGCGAGCTAAGCGCCAGGTGTGCTGGTGGTCGCCGAAGATCGCTCAATTGCGCAACGCGTGAAATCACGCGCGACCCCGGTACGCTAGACACTGCAGGCGCCGCATCCGTCCGCCAGATGCAGAGGTCAGAGAAGCGGAGTTGTACGAGGGATACAGAACGGCAAAACACACCCTCCGAACGAAGATAAAGCGGGTCAAACTGGATGCCCGCAACGTGTGGCTGGGGTCTCTGAACCCGAACCGGTGGGGGCGCACGTACAAAACAGTACGGGAAAAACTGCGCCCTTGGGCTTCCCCGCTGCCTCAGAGTCTCCGGCCTCAAATCGTGGAGGTTGCGGTGAGCGCTTTTTTCCCTGCGCGAGGGGAACACTCTCCCCCGGCCATGGCTCCGCCTCTGCCAGCGGTGTCTGACGCGGACCGCAAGCGACGACGACGACGATGCTCCAGAGGTGACCGAGGTAGAGATGAGAGTGGCGGTGCGAAGGCTGAGTGCCAAAAACACCGCCCCAGGACCCGACGGTTTCCGGGGTGAAAGTCCGCTGCCGCGACAGGTCACGGCATGGCGGACAGAGCTCCGGCGGGATCTCATGGTGAAATGGCGTCAACGACTATCGCAACCCAGTGCTGGGCACGCCACAATCATGGCGGTAAGTCCCCTCCTTGAGGCGTGGCTGGAAAGACCTCACGGCGTCCTTACCTTCCGCATGACGCAGGTACTCAACGGACATGGTTCGTTCGGGAGTTTCCTGCACTCGATTCATGCGGAAGTAACGCCCGGGTGCCGCCACTGTGCGGAACGCCCGGAGGACACGGTGGAGCACACAGTCGAGGTGTGCCGCTTGGGCGGAGCATCGCGGTGCCCTCGTGGGGGCGATCGGAGGCAGAGACCTCTCGCGCTGGGCCTTGGTTGAGGCCATGGTCCGGAGCGAGGAGGAGTGGCAGGCGGTCGCCGACTTCTGCGAAGCAGTAATGCTCGCAAAGGAGGAGGCCGAACGCATCAGGCAACGGCGTTATCACCGCCGCCGCCGCCGCCGGGATTCTGATTTCGATTTCCGGCCAACGTAGGCGCGGGCTTGCGGACAGTGAGCAATGGTTAGCTCACTGTCCGGCCGTCCGGTAACTGTCCGGACCAAGCCCAAGTCGTCGACGGCGCGCACTGTTCCCGCGCGCCTCAAGGAGTTGTCAGCAACAGCAGGGACCCTGCCGGGTCGAAGACTACTGGGGCCAGGGTTATCCGAAAGGGCGCTCGAGCCCCGGTATGAAGGCTAGAAGGAACGGGGTGAGTCTTTTAGTCAGTAAGAGTCTGACACTATCTCCCGCTCCGCCCAAGGGCGGGGGATGTCAGTGCACGATTTTTCCCACCATAAAAAAAAGGACCCGACGGCTTGCCTAAGAAGGCCTGGGTCTCTCGGGCCTCGACTGAGAGGTATCTTCAGCGCATGCCTGGAGAGGGGCCAGTTCCCACGTTGCCGGAAGACAGGGAAACTAGTCCTCATAGCGAAGCCAGGGCGCTCTCAGTACTCTCCATCCGCGCACCAAAAAAAAAATCATCTTTTTACTAAAATATACAGGCACAATTTTGCTACTAGAAATAAAGACAAGTTAGATCAACCTCGATTCAGATTGGCTAAAGTATCTAGTTCTTTTATGGGGTACTGTGAAAAAATTTATAATAAAATTCCACTTGAAATTCTCCAATTAAACGAGTCAAAATTTAAAACATGCATTAAACGCACGCTATGTAGGCAAGCATATTATAAATTGGAAGATTATCTACTCGATAAAAATGCTTGGATAAATGCCGGTCCTGCTCCACACAGTCATTTTTAGCTACTAATTAGTCGTATTGTTTTTATTCAATCTATATAATATATATAAAAGAAGAAACTGACTGACTGACATATCAACGCACAGCCGAAACTACTGGGACTAGGAGCGTGAAATTTTGCAAAAGGTTTCCTTTTATGACGTAGGGGAGCACTAATAAAGGATTTTTCAAAATTCAGCCTCTAAGGAGGTAAAAAGGGGGGATTTCTTAAGTGTGAAATGTATTTTTTTGCAGGCTAATCAACTCAAAACTTTGTACAAATATTAACCAAAATTAGTTTTAAAGTTTGACATATTTATTTTTTCAAACAACCCCTCCACTAAACAACCCCCAGTACCAGATTTAGGGGGTGTTAAAGTTTGTATGGGAGAATTTTATTCCTTGGATTAATATACTTGAAACTTGGCACGAATACTTATTTAAATAAATAATAAAGATTCCCATTATTGGTTTTTCAAAACTACCCTCGAATTACGGTTTAGGTTGTGTTCCAGATTTTTTGAATTCTTACTGCGCGGCCTAATTTACAACTCGATATTAGATATTAGAAAAACAAGCCCTAACTTAGTAAATGGTGATTATTTGTTTGTTTAACTAAAAATGTAGGTACTTACATCATTTAAACACTTTCTCAAGAAATTGTTCAACATTAATTTATATATTGGTGAAATGGATTCCTCCATGTCTGTATGACATATCTTATTCTTTTTTTAATGTGCGAATAGATTTTCGATATAACGCAACCATGTGATAACCTAATCCTATAATAGTGTATCAAATATATTTTTTACATATGTACGTACAACGACATCTATTGGCACAAATTGGTACAAACGATGACATAAAATTAATTACAAAACAAGTTGGTGTGCTTCTTCAACAGAAAATGTTATGCTAATTAAATGTTTGCTAATGGCTTTGATTGTTTAGATCGGTAGAACTAAAAGACCTCAAAGGTAGGCAAGACATCGACACTCATCAGTTGGGTCAGATAGTGGTGTTACCGTCCTCTTTCACCGGTGGGCCGAGATACATGCACGGGCGCACTCAATACGCCATAACTTATGTATATGTAACTATGGTTGCCCACACTTATTTGTCACCTTCACCACCTTCACCCTCGGTGGAAAGAAATTAAAGAAAAAATGTTCCAGGTCAAAAATCATGCGATGACCACGATATCGTCACACAAATATTTCGCATCAAAGTAAAAAACAATGATGGACTTAAAAACTAAAGGAAAAATATTCCGTGAAATTCCTTGATACATGTAGTAACATCGCGGTCATTTTTGCCTGATAACTTATAAAAGTTTTTGCTTGAATCCTGCGGCGCGGCGCCAAACCAAACTCTTTGAGTTTTCGTTTCAAGTGCGAGCAAATATGAACTTAGCGATGGTCAAGAGGAAGTGTCTTTGATGGTGCACAGTAGAATACCAACATTCTACAGACGTTGGCACATTCATATTCTGATATGGCTAAAAAGACACGTTTCTTCTGACATTATTCACAATTTTATTTGTGCCGTAATACCTCATGCCAATGTAGATCCAAAGCTCTATGAGATAATGATATGATTATGAACTTCGAGGTCCAGAACATAGACTGGCAATGACGGATATCCAAACTGCAGGAGACGTCCTTCAGGTAATGCCGGATTTACTGTGACCATAAATTAATGTAGTAGGGCTTGATAATCGTTGGGTGGTTCATATTTAACAGTAACATCAATGTAATTACAGTAACTACAAAAACGACTCTCATGTCTATTTTTGAACTATGTCATGTAAATGACTTTTTTTGACCTTGCTGTATTGAGAAAACCCTGCATTCTACGTTTGGAACAGTAATCGGTTCGAAAGAAAGAAAAGAGGAGTAAATGTAGATGGTTGGCCAGGCATTAAAAAAGACAACGCTTTAGACTGGGTATATACAGTACATCCAAATAATACAGTACCTTCCTCTACTTCTTTATGAACTTCGAGGTCCAGAATCATGCTATAAATGATTGAGATTGAGAACTGTAAATGGTGTAGAACATCCGACTTTTAAAACGGCGTGTAAGGCTTTAGGGTTAATTGAAGATGATCAGCACCATTGAGCCCTAGAAGAGGTAGCCATGTGATTGGCACCGTTTATGTTATGAGAGTTTTTCACATAATATTAGTTTTTTTGTCAACTAGGTCCATTCAGCCTGTGAGAAGAATTCAATAACTACCTTTCATAAGATTTTTAACGACACATGGAGAGGAAATCAACTAGAAAATTTTATGGATCAGATTTTGCGCCAATGATTAGACGCCAATGTGTAACATTTTCAAGCAAAGTAATCTTGCACAATTGCTACAAAAACCAAAAATAATAGTCTGGGATGAAAACATAATGGCACACAAAAGAGCTACTGAAGCATTTAACAAAACTCGACAGGACATTAGAAGCAACAACAACTTAATGGGTGGTTTGACTGTATTACTGGCAGGAGATTTTCGCCAAACGTTACCCAGTTGTACCAAAAGACACAAGTAAATGAAATTAAAGCGTGCATTGAAAGATACTGTACTAAAATCCATAAATTATCCAAAAATATGAGAGTATATCTCACAGGGGACGTCTGTGCAGGTGAATTTTCAGACCTTTTACTCCAATTAGGAAACGGCAAGTACTTAAAAAACCGGCCAAGTGCGAGTAGGACTCGCCCATGGAGGGTTCCGTAGCAGCAAGTAACGTAATATAAAATTTCTTGTAATTCGTTGTAACTTTGATCGATGTTTTAATAATAGTGTATTTTTTTTTTAAATAAAAAAAACTACTTATTATATCTCGTTCAAACCAATTTTCGTTGGTAGTTTACATGGTAATGTATATCATATATTTTTTTTAGTTTTAACATTCTCTTATTTTACAAGTTAGAGGGGGGGCGGACACACATTTTACCACTTTGGAAGTGTCTCTCGCGTAAACTATTCAATTTAGAAAAAAATGATGTTGCAAACCTAAATATAATTTAATTTAATTTAATAGAATAATAATTTAGTATTATTTATGCAATATTTTAATAGTTTATAATTGGTACCTGCTGGTAAAGCGTTATCTCCTTACAATACCTATTTATTTTTAACTTATATCTACATCTCATAACAATGGATTCTCTATCAAGCACATTAAGTGAACTGAAGGAGCTGTTTCAAACTAGGATGAATGTCTTCGAAGAGGAATTGCACAAGACTCCTTCTTCACCTATCACAGTTCCTAGCCTGGCTGCAGAGTTCCAAACGTTCCGTGCCTTCATCACGCAGGCTCTCAACAGCCTACAGCGACAGGTGGAATTACTTGCTCGTACTGTCGACCAAATTGAGATGCGAGGGCGGAGGAAGATCTTGCTTTTGCACGGTGTGGAAGAGGAGCAGAAGGAAGACACCGCCAAGGTTATCACTAAGATAGTCTGCACTAAATTACAGCTGAGTGATTTCACTGCTGCTGACATCAGCCGTTGTCACAGGATGGGACGTGCAGCTGCTAACAAAACTAGGCCTATATTATTCAAGGTTAGTAGTCTTGCTATCCGGGATAAGATTTGGTATTCCAAAGCCAAACTTCGGGGTTCAGGCATCACCTTGTCCGAGTTCCTCACTAAGGGACGTCATGACGTGTTCTTGGCTGCGAGAGAAAGATGCGGCGTGTCCAAGAGCTGGACTAAGGCGGGCTGCGTATTTGTCCTTGGTCCTAACGACACACGACATCGAGTTGAGTCCCTCGCCGAGCTGGATAAGATTGTGCCGATTCCCGGTGAGCCTGAACCTAAATCGACGGTGCCTGACTCAATTCCGACTGCTACTGCTGCGAAGACCGCAAGGTTGAAGCGCGTTGCTGCTCTGAAGAAATAATATCCTCTCTTGTGTTGTCTTGTTGAAGGTCCGGGTAATATATTTTTGTTTTTGCCTTTGATTGCCTTTGATACTATTTTTTCAACAATTTTGTATTTCGAGAATTTGTTATGACATTTTGCAGTCAACTCACACTTGTCAATGTCACTATACTCTCTAGTGTCATAAATTATTAATAGTGTTTTTTTTTTCTCTTCTTGGATACTAAGTTTTTTAAGCCACCAGTTTTCTACCAGTCTTTGTTACCCGGACTTCATTACAGATTAAGCTTATTTTCTATAATTTTTTTTTTTGTTGTTTTAAATGATTTTATAACGCATTCCGGCAGGTGACTTGTTATTGTTTTAAGGTATTTTATTTATAGTTTTAATATATATATTTAAATTATTGTATAATTATGTCTATTCATGACAGCAGCGATGATGACAGTTTTATTTCTTTTACAAGTAGCGATGATAGTTTTGTAAGTATTCCTTCTCTTGCGGACAGTCTGACTGCGCAGTTTTCTGATGTGCCTAAGAATTTCAACGTCATACACATTAATGCCCAGAGTATTCCGGCTCATTTCCATGATATGCTGGCTAGTTTTGACTGTAAAAACATTCATGCTATTCTTATTTCCGAATCATGGCTCAAACCTTGTCTCCCTTCTACTAGTTACTCTCTTCCTGGATTCGTTCTCGTAAGAAATGACCGGGCGGTTGGTGGTGGTGGTGGTGTTGCCATATATATCCGCGCATATATTCCTTTCTCTATTGTGAATGTGTCAGCGCAGCCACCGCCATCAAATGCTGGTGAACATCTTTTTCTCGAGGTCGAACTCAATCATTCTAAATTACTTCTTGGCGTCTATTACTGCCCCTCTTTACGCATAAATTTCTTTTCATCTTTCGAAAAACTCCTTGAAATTCTGATCCCTTCTTACAGTCATAGCATAATTATGGGTGATTTTAATACATGCCTTCTTAAGAAAGACCATCGTTCTTCTTCGCTGACTAATATTTCAGTTTCTAGTAATCTTTCCATTCTGCCACTAAGTGCTACTCATCATTTTCCAAATTCTACACCTTCACTTCTCGACTTAATTCTTGTCTCGTCTCCTGATCGCGTAGCTAAGCATGGCCAATGCTCAGCTGACGCCTTTTCTTATCACGATCTGATTTTTCTCTCCTATAAAATTCGCCCACCTAAGGCTAAAGCCAAAATTCTGATGCAACGCAATTTTGGTGGTATGAACATTGACAGTCTGTGTGAGGATGCCAGCAATATAGACTGGTCGAGTTTGTTTGCTTCGACTTCAGTGGATGAGCAAGTGAATTTGTTCACCACAAAACTTATTGAGCTATACGATCGACACGCTCCAATTCGATCAGTTAAGGTTAAACATTTGCCGGCACCATGGCTGACGGACGAAATTAGAACCTTAATGAATAAAAAAGCCACGGCTAAGGCTAAATATAAGCGTAACCCCAGCGACTCTAACAGGGACAGATATGTGTCTATCCGTAAATACTGCAATAAGGTGTGTAGGAATGCTAATCGCCATTACATTCATGATTCTGTCCAAAATGGGGACACATCCAAAGTTTGGAAATTTCTAAGATCATTGGGGGTCGGTAAAACACAACAAGATACTATTCCTAAGGATATTAACATTGATGCAATGAATAATCATTTTTCAGCTTCGTCCAATTTTGATAGGACAATAAAGATAAACACATTAAACCATCTTTCATCTCTTCCGACTCCTACTTATTCTCCATTTATTTTCGGTCATTTTTCCGTATGTGATGTTAAGAAGAGCATACTATCGATAACTTCAAATGCGGTAGGAAGCGACTGCATCAGCCGGAAAATGTTACTCCCAGTGCTTGATTTTATTCTTCCTGTGATCTGTCACATTCTTAATTTTTCAGCATCCAGCGGTATCTTTCCACGCTCATGGAAGGATGCTCAAATTATTCCCTTACCAAAAAAGACCAATCCTACTTCCTTTTCTGAATACCGTCCAATATCTGTCTTACCATTCCTCTCTAAAGTCCTTGAACGCCTAATCCATAACCAATTAAGCACCTTCCTCTCCAAAAATAATCTCCTTAACCCCTTCCAATCCGGCTTCCGTTCAGGTCATAGCACCACTACAGCGCTTCTTAACATTACTGAAGATATAAGATCAGCCATGGAAATGGGAAATCTAACGGTTTTGGCTCTACTAGATTTCAGTAATGCGTTTAATACTGTGGATTTCGATATTTTGCTTGGCATTCTTTGCTCTCTTAACATATCTCCATCGGTAATTGACTGGTTTCGTAGTTATCTGTTCGGTCGCCGGCAACGTATTTGCATCGGCGAGACCATGTCTTCCTGGTGTAGTACTTCTGCCGGGGTACCACAGGGTGGCGTTTTATCTCCTTTACTCTTCGCAGTTTTTATTAACTCCATCTCCAATGAATTAATTTCTTCTTACCACCTTTATGCTGATGATCTGCAAATTTACTCACGAGCTCCTCTCGGAAATTTATCGGAGGCCATCATGACCTTAAACCGTGACCTGGCCCGTATATGTGACTGGAGTAAGAGGTATGGACTCACGGTGAATCCCCTAAAGACGCAGGTTATTGTAGTGGGCAGTTCTAGGACGGTCTCTAAGATTGATTGGACGACTCTTCCCCAAGTTTCTTTTGATAATTCCATAATTCCCATCAGTGAGAAAGTTAAGAACTTGGGGATATTTATAGATACGAATTTCTCGTGGACTGCCCAGCTACAGGAAGTTAGTCGTAAATTATTCGCATCTGCTTCTTCTTTGCGAAGACTGCGTAATTTTCTACCAACTGCCACCAAGATTGCGCTTGCTCAATCTCTTCTTCTTCCCATCCTTGATTATGCTGATGCCAGCTATCTTGATCTCACTGAAGTACAACTGGATAAACTTGAGCGACTTCAAAATTTTTGCATAAGGTTCATATTTGGTTTACGCAAATATGATCATGTTTCCGAGTTTCGTGTTAAGCTCAAGTGGTTGCCAATCCGCCTTCGCCGGAATGCTCATATTCTATCCCTCTTGTATAATGTGCTCTTTTCCCCTTTCACCCCTCTTTATCTTAAGAAACGGTTTGAATTTCTTTGTGATTCGCATACGAAATCTCTTAGGTCATCAGATAACTTGAGACTTAAAATGCCGATGCATTCCACTACGTTTTTGGACAAGTCCTTTACTGTCCAGGCCACTCGTCTCTGGAATGCTCTGCCTGATCCAATAAAACGCGCGCAGTCACTACACATATTCAAAAAACTTGTAAAGGAATATTACTTGTCCTTGTAATTTTGTTTCGTTTTTAGCTGTATTAATTGTAGTTGTCACTTGTTTTCTTGCCAATATAATTATTATTTAGTATGTATGTATTTAAGTATGTATTTTAGTGTTAAGTATAGTACTTTTTTTTTTTTTTTTCTTTTCTTCACCAGTAATTGTTTAACTTGTTTTGTAATGCACCATGTGCAACCCCATTTTATGTCCAGTCAATCTCTTTCCATACCAGGTTGCCTGGAAGAGATCGCGGAATGCGATAAGGCCGCCAATTGTATATTTTAAATATAAGGCTCAAATTTGTAATTTTTTTATCTTGGTGTACAATAAAGGATATATAAATAAATAAATAAATAAATAAATAAATCATTTTTGAAGACCTATCCATAGATACCCCACACGTATGGGTTTGATGAAATAGTACATTGTTACACTAGGGGTGAAAGTAACTCATTTCGTCCCGAGAAGGAGTTGGCGGGCGAGCGAAGCGAGGTCGCTAATTCGAGGGGTTAAATGGGTTACTTTCACCCCGAGGTAAACACTGTGCTTTTCATTACGAATACGAGGAAACTAAAAGTAAAATAAAAAGTTTGTAAAACCTGAGTCGTCGTACCTATGATTTTAAGTAGATATCTTTCTTCTGATTTAGGCGGTTAAAGGTACTCCACTACTGCTTTAGCCTCTTCTCTTATGAAATAAGGCGTTAATCACTATTTAAATCTGATAAACATGACGTGTTAATATAAATCTCTGTTGTACGAAAATGTAAACAAAACTCAGAAAAAACTAACGACTGATTGCCACTTTCCCGCCATTTTGTTTTTTTTTTCTGTTGCCGGCCAGCTATTCAGCCTCATTAATGAAAAATTAGAAATTAATTGTAATGAATAAACAAATAAATCATTTTAAATATAATATTATTTAATTAATACTTATTTTTAAGTTATTTCAATTTCATAGCGCGCTGTGATCGACTGGCTGTATGGAAAATTGGAACATGGTTCAATAGAAATGTGAAGATAGAACTAGTTTTTTTTTTAAATAATTTGACAGCTGTCAGTTGTAAAGTAAAACTCCCTAGGGATGAAAAGTATCACTTTCAGCCCGCTCCTCAGGCAACTTCAGACCTACTTTCAGAGTAGGAGTAATGAAAAAAAATTTTTTGAATTTCAGTTCAAGTATGGGGACCCCCAAAATTTATTGCCTTTTTTCTATTTTTGTATGAAAATCTTAAAGCGGTTCACAGAATACATCTACATACTAAGTTTCAACAGTACAGCTCTTATAGTTTCGGAAAAAAGTGGCTGTGACATACGGACGGACAGACAGACAGACAGACCGACAGACAGACAGACAGACAGACATGACGAATCTATAAGGGTTCCGTTTTTTGCCATTTGGCTACGGAACCCTAAAAATAGATGGGGTTATAGTCATACCAGGAAAATTATACACAGTAGCAGGTACAGTCGAAGAGATGATAGTAAGAAATTATTCCGGGTGGCTCAAATAAAGGACAAACCAAATTAGTATGGCTAAGAGAAAGAGCTATATTGACGCCTAAGAATGACCAAGCAGCAGTTACAAGCGATATTTTGCTGACATCAATTGAAGCTGAAGAAATAGTGTGTAATTCAATAGACACTGTGGAAAAACAGACGAAGCAGTCCACTATCCGGTTGTGTTTCTGAATACTATTTTGGAAGTATGCGGGACAGAAAGTGAAGTCTCACATACCACCATTGAAAAGGGAGGATCCTTCGGCCAAACGGGTGTTATGTCTGGTGGGCAACTGTCCGATAATTAATTTTGGGCTGTCGTATATATTCAAATCGCGCGGAGAACTTTGATTGCGCGATGCATGATTTCGTATTTTTGTAGTTCTTATGTGGCGCTGTGGATGTGGCTACACTATCAACTCATATCATAAACGGTTTTTTTTAATTTTTTTTTTTATAATTAGTGGGCTCGCGCTTGACATGGTGCTCAAGCGCGAGCCTACTAATTTACATTAAATTACCTGATGGTAAGCGATGATGACGGTCGACGATGGAGCACGCTTGCCTAGAAGTAATCGCTTACCATCAAGTGAGATATTGGTCAAACGCGAGCCTATCCATTATAAAAAAAAATGCACTTTTGACTTAGAGTTGTAGCTATCAGGAAACACAGAGTTCGGCAGGGAATTCCACCCCTTGGCTGTATGCACAATAAATGTGTTCCCAAAATGCTTTTTGCGTATGGGTGGGATGTCTATCCCTTCGCCCGTGATCTTTGCCGAGAGTGGACGTGTCACTGATTTTAATAAAAAGTTTTAAATTGTGCACTTACGAATATAAACCGCTAGGGCAAAGCTATTGAGTTTAGTTTCCTTAAAAACAAGTATATTATTTTTTATTTCATAACTTCCATACCGCTGCGATCGCCCGGCCGGCCACGCCCCCGTGCTGGACAAAGATAGTGGTCATAATTGCTGTCCCGCTCGAGCACTAGCGGCTGCACCGACCGTGACCTTGGGTCGTCAGTACTCGCATCTATTATCGAGTACAGGAGTACTAAAGCTTACGTTCGAAGTCGGCTCTTATCATCATTACGATGTCACGCTTGCAGCGGTCCCCGCCGATTACATCCGCGGGTAGCAAGATTTTAGTGCAAGTCTCCTCCGATTCAGACATACCACAGTCACTTTCCAGTACTCCAAGCGGAAATATAAATACTTCATCAAGATGCAAGCGTCTTCGAGGGGAGTTATCACCTCCTGAGGAGTCATCGCCTACCATAGAGTTGCAGGACTTCAAACATGAGATTCTCCAAATGCTTAAGAAGTGGAAAAATGAACAAGAGTCCCATTTCAAAAAAATACTGGATGGCCAGGCCTCATCTATGACGAAACTGGGTTCCGAGATAGCTGAATTGAAATCTCAAAATACTTCTATCCAGAAATCAAATATGGAGATTGAGAAGACCATCACTTTTATCAGTAAACAATACGATGACATATTGAAACAAATGGAGATTTTACAAAAAGAAAAAACTGCTTATAAAAACAGCTTTCAAACGCTGGAAATTAAAATGCAAGATCTTCAGCTGTCCTCGCGTTCATCCACTGTCGAGATCCGCAATGTTCCTCTCTCGAAGGAGAAAGAAACCATGGCAGAATTAACCAACATCGTTAGCAAAGTTGGCACTGCAGTAAAAATACCCATCGATACCAAACACATACGGGACATTTACAGGCTTCCTGGAAAATCGGGATCCACTAGACCGATAGTTACCGAATTCAACAGCGTACAAACTAAACTCGAACTCCTCACATCAGTTCGTAATTTTAACAAGAAATTGAATAAAGAAGAACGACTAAGCACTCATTCCATTGGTTTCGATGGCGACCGTTGCCCAATATATGTTGCCGAGTACCCTCCGAGTACCAGAAAGCTATTCTTCGCTGCAAGGCAATTTGCTAAGCTAAAAGAATTTAAGTTCTGCTGGACCAATAACGAGAATGTTTTTTTGCGGAAAACTGAAGGCGGTAAACAGATTCTCATAAAATCGGAGCAGACTCTACGTGATATGGAAGTGAATCAATGACTCTTTATTATCATAAGAAAATTAAGTTCTCTCTATAGTTTTTGTTTACTTTTTAGGATAAGTTCAGCATCTCACACTCACAACTACACACGTAAGTTTTTTTATTTATTCAACACACGAGCGTTTTATAATATCCATGCACTAACCAAATATCTTATTTATTTATTTTTTTATCTGTCCTACACTTGCCAATCTACTTCACACAGCGAATACCTCCTTTTTTTGATTCTTTATAAATTTATAACTAATGGCTAACCCCAATAACCTGGATGACGAATTAGACTCACTCAGTGTTGCCAAATCATATAAATGTGTCCCCGATATGTGCTTGCGGTATATTGCTTATCATAATAGAGGGTTAAAGATACTACATCTTAATATCCGGAGCATCCAAAAAAATTTTGACGAAATCTCTGTTCTAATGAAACTTTTAGGCTTTTACTGTGACGTTATTGTCCTATCCGAGTGTTGGCTAAGCAAAATATCTCACCTACCTACTCTGGACGGTTATACTTCCTATTGTACTAAAAATACTTATAATCAAAATGACGGATGTGCTATTTACATTAAATCTTCTATTAAACATGATGTAAAAGAACCCGATTTTGCTGACGCCAACTGCCTTGTTTGCACTATAGAGACTATCTCAATCATTGCCGTTTATCGTTCTCCGTCATATAGAAACATAACCAACTTCATCGATAGTTTGGACAAGGTTCTCACGCTCCCTACTCAATCAGTTGTCCTGATCGGCGATATTAATATTGATATCAAAAACGGCAATAACGACACCAACTCAGACGAGTATCTATCCTGTGCCGCTGCACACGGTCTTCTCCCGGCTCACCTGTATCCCACGCGTGTTTCTAACTGTCTGGACCACATCCTTCTAAAAACTAATTTATCCGCCACAGCAATAGTCATTGAGTCGTCCATCACAGACCATGAACCCCTACTACTATCTCTGGAAGCCAATAATAAGGATCGTAACCTATCTCACATCAAGTTCAAATTAAATCGAAACGCCATCATAGAAACTATGGACGGCCATGACTGGTCCCCCATTCTTAAGATGACAGATGCAGATAGTGCTGCGAACGAGTTGATTGGAGGTCTTTCCACCATAATTAAGGATAATACTTACGAATATAAAATACCCAGAAAACAAAGAACCCTTAAGCCCTGGATTACACCCGGTTTATTAAAGTGTATTCGAAATCGTGACTGCATGCACGTCAAATTAAAAAAGTGTAGTGATAACGAAATTTTGCGAATCACTTATAAGCGTTATCGCAATCACTGCAATTCTTTATTAAGAAAACTCAAACAGGCATATGAGAAAGAAGAATTCACTAAAGCTAAAAATAATATAAGGGCGACTTGGGACGTAATCAAAAAGGTGGCTGATATTGGTTCGAGTACTACTCCTCCAGTCGAATTGTTACATCTTTCCGATTTTCCACGCCCCTCACTTAACATAGTTAATAACTACTTTGCTGGTATCGGTAATACTCTCGCATCCAAAATAAAGCCTATTTCCCCTACTCCTTCTGTTGCGTCTTCAAAATCAAGTGGATCTATGGTTCTCCTAGAAACCACAGAAATGGACGTCAAAGGCATAATCATGACCCTCAAGCCCGATTCCGCTACAGGGTGGGACGGCATCCCTATAAACATAAAGGGCCACCAGTACAGTATTGGTCCTCATCATTACGTATGTTTGCAATCTGGCCATTTCATCAGGTGTTTTCCCGGCCGCCTTTAAGCGGGCAGTGGTTCACCCCATACATAAATCGGGACGCAGAGACGATGTTAATAACTACAGACCTATCTCGGTCCTTTCCGCCATGTCAAAGATATTAGAACGGGTCTTAAACAAGAGTCTTCTCTCCTTTCTTAACGTTAATAATATATTATCACCCAACCAATTTGGTTTTCGTAAAGGAATGAGTACCGAAGATGCCGTTCTGGCATTGACCGGGCACGCCGTTAAGGTACTTGATAACAAACATAAGTGTCTGGGTATCTTTATTGATTTATCTAAGGCATTTGACACCGTCTCTGCGCCCGAATTATTGAAAAAAATGGAGAGCATTGGTATCCGGGGTGTAGTACTGGAAATGTTTCGGAGTTACTTGAGGGGACGTACGCAAATTGTTAGAGTCGGGCAAAATGATAGTGATGAGCGTCCGATAACGTATGGTGTACCACAAGGTAGCATTTTGGGCCCCACTCTTTTCCTGATATATATTAACGAGTTATGTCAGTTACCGATCCATAGCTGTAGAATAATTTCATATGCAGATGACACTTCTCTACTAGTAGACGGAGAGGACTGGGCCCAATGTTACCATAACGCAGAGATGGCACTAACACGTGTTATGCAATGGCTGAGTAATAATTTACTAACAGTGAACGTAAGTAAAACGTTTTGCGTGCCGTTCGCTATCAGATCTAATTTTTGTCCACCAACATCTTATAGTTTGAAACTTCACTCTTGTATGTCTTCGACATCCTGTGTCTGCCCCACCATCGCTAAATCACCAACCGTTAAATATCTAGGCGTACATATCGATCAACATCTAAACTGGCATAAACATCTCGACACACTTGTGAGTAGAATTCGCAAACTGATATACGTTTTTAAAAAAATACGAAATTCTGCTGATAAGGACACTTTAAAAATTGTGTACTTTGCATTATGTCAATCGATCTTAGCGTACTGTATTCCAGCCTGGGGTGGAGCCACTGAAAACGTTTTCTTACGACTGGTACGAGCGCAAAGAGCTGTACTGAAAGTTCTTCTCTGTCGACCGCGGAGATATCCAACAGTACAGTTATATGCGGAATCAAAAGTGCTGACTGTAAGACAGTTGTATATTCTCCAAACTATGCTCCGTAAGCATTCTACGCGTCCACTATCAGAGCCAATTGGTAGAGTCAAACACACAGTCGTTCCCCTGCAATCGTTTAAAACATCTTTCGCTAAAAGACACTACTATATCAAAAGTTCGAGAATTTATAATCAGTTGAATAAATTAATAAAAATATTTCATACAACCTCATATTAATGTAAATCTGCCTTACAAGAATTTCTCTTCAAACTCGACTATAGCAAGACGGAGTCTCTTATAATGGGAAACTATGTCAATCTAATCAGTTGAATTCCATATGGACAAATAAAATTTAAATACCTAAAATTATCAAATATTTCGCTCACACTCATTCCTACATACAAATACATTTAAACCACACATACTCTCACACTTTCACCATCAATCACACTCATACACCTATCTCACATTACAAATTAACAGTTGTTTTATATACTATTATCTTATTATTTTGGCTCTTTATTATATTTTCTGTATCAAATATATTTTGCCCTGAAACAGCATGCATACTTTTGTAATAATTACTTTTTTCTTGTTTTTTTTTCTAAGCTTTGTGTCCTATCCAGGTAATTTTCTTTTATTGTATTGGCATATGCGCACATAATGTCGAAGGCACACTGACTTCTAAGAAACAGGTTATTCCTAGTTTAGAAGTCAGGGTCTTTTTGCTCTGGCACACTTAGCCATGTTCCTAAAAATGTTATGTTTGTGTATATTTTTTTGGCAAAAAAATAAAGATTTATTATTATTATTATTATTATTATAGATTTACCGGTGGCGCAACGCCGTACGTCTAGTGGTCCGATGATGGAACGGACTTGGCGGAGTTTGAATGTGCAAGTCCAATTCCACACTCCTCGAAATATAAACGATACAAAACTGACAGGCTAGAAATTCAGCGGCAGTGCCTAAGGCTTTAGAGGTTTGACTCAACAAGTGCATCATTACCGATGATTCTCTTGGCTCGCCTTTCAATCGACTCCAGCGCATCAAGCTGGTATTTAGCAGACCCATACCAAAGATGGGAACAGTACCCCATACACGATCGAATTTGCGCTTGATAAAGATTGAACAACTCTTCCGGCGTGAAGTAAAGTCTCACCTTTGCTAAGATCCCCAATTTGCACTGCATGTGGGTACGTCAGTGATCTTGCTTAGGAACTTGAAGGCTTCGAAGTTACGTAACTGTACCAGGATGCAAGTAAAAGCATTGCACAGTGGCACCGCAATATTTTTGAGATTGTTATTTTAACCGGGTCTGCCCAAGTAGAAACCGAGTTCATAGCGCGTATTCCATCAATTCCAAACGATCTTCCTTTCGAATTCAAAAGACTACAGTTTCCTTTGAAAGATTTACTTTACAATGACAATAAAAAAATCATAGGGCTACACTCTAAAAACGGCGATGCGCGCGGACGTAGTCGCGGGCAAAGTGCTAGTAGGTTCATATTTTTATTGTTATAGGTATAATGTGTATTGATTACCGTAATCCGTTAAAAAGTTGCTTGAATTTCTCCAAGAGATGGCAGAACTCGATAATGATCTTCCTCTCATGTCATCTAACGCGTTCATGCGCCCCATTTTCCTGCGTCCGCGCTTGTGGCCGCGTTGCTTGTTCTTCTGTGATTCCTGTTCCTGATTGGACTGGTGTACAAAAGGCAAGCAACTTGCAGGCCTCCTAGAAATCAAATTAAAGATGTCATCTATTTGCGAATTGTCCCCACAATTTTAAATAAACAAACTGTTCTCTACGCCAAACCTACAAAAAAAAAATGTTTTCTTCTATTCCAAGAAAATATTTTTTTATGAGTTATAACTAATAACATAAATAATGCCTTCGAAACCCTTTCTTTAATAATATACTTAAACATAATGTTGTTGTTATTGGTATGTTTTGATAAACAATACGTATCTTCTGCTATAAGATGTATTGAGGTACATTTTTTTAGATTAAGAATAGTATACATTTTTCGAATTACCTTAAGCTGCTGACGGTCTTCCAGCAATTGTAGACTGTAGATCTAATGTGTTTCTCTCTGTCTGTTTCGTCTGTTTTTACAATTTTATCTGGGTCATTTACAATATTATCTCGTACTATTATTAATATCACTATCCTTCACTACTATTATTATCACTATTTTTTACTACTATTAATATTATAATCTGTTTCAGTGAGCTCAAGGGTCCTTAACCAACTAAACACAGATCTTTGGAATCGCAAACGTGTATTTAGGGATTGTCACCGTAGAGACTGCGGAAATACCAGTTATTATCGCAAGGGTGAGACTTTGCTCTGCTTGTTCTTCCGCGGTAATAATTATTTTCGTTTTTAAGTCTGGTTAAGGTGGGCTCTATGATCTGAGGTCTTCCAAACTCATCAGGTAAAAGGTTATTTGTGTATGCACTACGTGTATAGCGGTAATCTATATTAGGAAGACTCGATCGTGGCCAGAATCTTTGATGAATTTGGTTTCGTATGCTTTCAGGCTTTTGCCGCTCCAATAGAAAATCGGCGATGCACGGTTCTCGATAGTGTACTGTCCTGGTTAGCGTTGGCATACAATTCTCAAAGGTTTCAACATTATCCGGTCTCAGAACGTCAAGCGGGTCTTGGGGTGCAGGAGACGGAGGTTTCTTCAAAGGACCGATATTCTCTTTTAAGAACTTCTGATGGCCAGTTGGATATCTGTCTTGATAGTTTGCTATAGGAGTATAGCTATGAGCCTCTCCAGTACAGATTAAGTCAGCTGCTGCTATTAAATCGTATACAGGTCTAGCTGAACATTCCTTTGATGTAATCTTTTGCCTTTTATTACGTTCCTCTTGCGAGTCGTCTGAGTCACTACTAAAGCTTGTTTGCACAGCTTTCGCTGTGGACGATCTGTATGCGTGTCTTGTCTTGAAGCCACCCTTAATAACCAATTCTGTTTGTGTGGCCCTGGTTTGCTGATGCTTTGGAGCTCTGGATGGACCAGGTTGCAGTTTTACTTGCGCAACTGAAGCTCGGTTGTTATAATACTCTTTTCTTGATGTCCCTGGTTGAGGTTCAGTGACTTTAGACATTGGTTCGGGTTGGGTTACGATTGATTGTATTTCTTCTATTTCTTGTAGAGAGTCTGAGTTATTCTCGAAGCTTTTTTTTTGCACAGTTTTTTTTCCTGACACATGTTGAGTTTTGTCTGCAGACTTCAATTTACTTATAGGCTCGGCTATTTGAGACCTGTAATCACCATATTCATTTTGATTTACTGCCTCATCAAATTGTGTACTGTGTTTCTGTAATTCTTCTAGTTTAATATCAGTGACTTTAGTCACTCGTTTTGGTTGAGTTACAGTTACTTGCGGTATAAGTTCCTTTTCAGACTTATTTGAGTAGACCTCGGCGCATACATCCTTAACTATATGGTACGGGGTTTCTGACGTGGAAGCAACCCAGGTACTTTGAAGTTCGTTGTCCTTGATATCTGATCCTTTCTTCGAGGCTTCAGGCCAGTCAAAACTTTCAAGTACTTCACACTCATACACAGTAGCGGCACGGGCAGCGCGGGCTGCTTCTCGGATTTGTCTGGGGCTCAAGCATTCAATTTTTACATTTTCCTTTTTCTTTTTCTTCACATCACTTCGGCTAGATCGGGGTAAGTTTTCTGTAACAAAAAAAAAAGCAACATTTACAAAATATAATATTTAATTTATGCATTTAACCATTTAACTAACTAGAAATTGCACTAAAACCAAAAAAAAATATCCAAAAAGTAAAATATAGGTACTTTTGTAAAACTGTGGTGTTAATTTTTATTTATGTATGTGTTTGTAAATAAAAATATTGCATCCAAAATTACGTCCTTACATATGAAATCAGCGTTTTGTTGTACTGACCACTTTGATCTGAAATCTTTCCTGGTTAAGAATTCCAAATTAAAAGTACATTATGATATATGTATGTAATGTTAGTGATTACCAACGAGGCAGTATTTAGACCCGAGCCGTGGCGAGGGTCTTAAGAGAGCCGAGAACGGTGTGTCGTATGACGTTTTTCAATACACTTGTGAAGAAAATAATTATACAACTAGTAAACTTTTGTGACGGTAAAAATCTGTTTTCCTATGTACGCCCATATTTTTTTTTTATTTACCTTTCAATACACTCACTAAAATGAAAAAACGGGGGTTGACCGGTGACTTGTGGGGGACGACCTGCGCCCACACTGAGACGATAAAATGTAATATAATTATGGCGGGGGAGAGGTTGAACAATAAGGTTTTAACTACATTATAGCACTGGTGCGTAATGGTAATCAAAATATCACAGTTTGGTAACAAGGGCCATTATGTACCTAAGTGCAGTGCAATAAAAGTTACTTTCTGAGCAAGTGTATTGTAAATTCATTTAGTGCGTCCACCCACGTCCGATAATCGGTAACCGATTTTTTAAGAGAAAAAAATAGAACACACTGATAGCAATAGTGCAACGTAAACGTCCTACAAAAAGTTTGTCAAAAATTCAGAACAATGTTACAAATAAAAATAAAAACTTTTGACAAAAAAAAATATCCGACTTCAATTTTAAAAACCGGACAAGTGCGAGTCGGACTCGCCCATAGAGGGTTCCGTAGCAACAAGTAACATAATATAAAAGTTCTTGTACTTCATTGTAACTTTGATCGATGTTTTAATAATAGTGTTTTTTTTAGATTTGTGACGTATTTAAAAAAAAACTACTTACTAGATCTCGTTCAAACCAATTTTCGTTGGTAGTTTGCATAGAAAATCATAATATTTTTTTAGTTTTATCATTCTCTTATTTTAGAAATTACAGGGGGGGGGGACACATTTTACCTCTTTGGATGTGTCTCTCGCGTAAACTATTCACGTTATAAAAAATGATATTAAAAACCAAAAATATAATTTTTGAAGACCTATCCATAGATACCCAACACGTATGGGTTTGATGAAAAAAATTTTTTTAGTTTCAGTTCAAGTATGGGAACCCCCAAAAGTTATTACTTTTTTTCTATTTTTTTGTGAAAATCTTAATGCGGTTTACAGAATACATCTACTTACTAAGTTTCAACAGTATAGCTCTAATAGTTTCGGAAAAAAGTGGCTGTGACATACGGACGGACAGACAGACAGACAGACATCGTCATGTCATGACGAATCTATAAGGGTTCCGTTTTTTGCCATTTGGCTACGGAACCCTAAAAACACTGAAAAGTATAATATAACTTTAATTTCGGAAGTCGGTTTTAAATACCGAAGAGACAAAACTATTATAGAAACACCGGCTTCCGAAATTAATAGTAGTTTATGTGACTAGGGGATAAAGCAGTGTCTTTAGGTCGCGGGCGGCATGTTGAATTCCGAACGAAACGAAGGTTGCTGATTTTAATCCCTCACTATCATTCGGGATTTATAAAATTAACTCCCAAGGCATCGCGAGGGAGTTAATAATAAATCCTGAGTGAAGTGAGGAATTCAAGCCGCCCAAGTCAAAGACAGCTTTATCCCCGTGTTGCGTACTCTACTTTTTACACCATTTGTGAGAAAACAATTTGGTCGACCAAATTATATATTAGCAAAGAGATTTAAAGAGATACAATAGAGCGGCTATCAGGAGAAATGTCTTAGAAAAACTGTCATCCTATCTCTCAGTGACGCCATCTAGCTTTGAAGAGCAATCACGCGAATTAAATTTGTCAAAATTTGTATAAATTTAACTATTGCTCGGTAGGTGGCCAGGAGCTTTACCATGAAATATTTAAATGTCAGTAGTACGAACGAAAAAGGATCTAACAGTTCGGTTTAGGTCGTAAAATAGATCACGTTAAGAGCTCGTGGTAGAAGCTTCAGTGTGTGCCAGTGGCGTAGCTTGGGAAGGGGAGGGCGGGCCATGGCCCCAGGCGGCATACGAAAAGAGGCGGCAGAAAGTGCCAATTTATTTATTTGGAAAAAAAAATTTGATATTCGAAATTGCGAGCGCAATGTTACGTACGTGCCAAGAAAATTTTGATGTCGATGTTAAGTCTACCCTGCATGCTGCAGCAAGTATATTGCTTTTTATTAATCCAAGTTCATTCTCGGACTTAACAATGTCGGACCAAGCTCAACCATGACCTGGCACTGAGCGTGTTCACGCTGACGCGATTAAACACGCGCATACCGACCTTGGGCTAATGCTCGTATGCGCAAGGCAAGTGACGTGATTCTTAAGGTGTTGTGGAGGTCTCAGTTTGACCACATTGACCGAATAGGGAACAAACCCTGTTGGTATTAAAGTGTTTTGGTCCCCGGCAAACTCAAGTGAATCGAACTTCTGCCGTCCCTCACCTCCGCCACTGCTAAAACCCGACGGGTCCCGGGCTCACACCGCTGAGGAGAAGCAAACTTAATTGCCTCTCCGAATTCCGGTGACGCACCGCCCCCTGTTTCTCCTGATGGGTACGTGACGAGTATGTCGGACATTCGTATCCATCAGAAAGGCGTACGTAAGAATAAAGCTAGTGGCCCCGACGGGATACCTGCAGTCGTTCTTAATACTGGTGTTCTTAAACATAATAAACATCAAAGTGCGGCGTATTTCTGGTCGACTCCAAGCGGCGAAAACCCACGCTACGCCACTGGTGTGTGCTAGGTAAGGTTAAACTTTTCAGCAATAGATGGTGCTATCATAAAATCTAACTAAACTATTCATGGAAATTGTTGAATTTTAATTGATTACTGTGTAAATACCAAGAATATTTACGAAAATAAACCGAAGTTAGGTCCAACAATTTTACCATAAAAAGATTTGCAATAGCGTAATGCGCAACTCGGCATATTTTCTCAGAAAATGATTTTCTTTTAGTGCCTAAAGCGGATAGAAACATGACTTGACGTGTAGGGGTGTCATAGTAGACTGAGTGACTTGTTATTACAAAGTAACAAGTTTCGGATTTTTACTTATGTTCGCTATGTCCTGTCTATTGGTAGTATATATTTAATGTCTTTGTATATTAGAGAAATATCCTACTAATATTATAAATGCGAAAGTTTGTATGTATGGATGTTTGTTACTCTATCACGCAAAAACTACTGAGTGGATTTCGATAAAACTTGGTACACGGGTAGACCATGTCCTAAAATAACACAACGAATACTTTTTATCTTGGGATTATGTTCACTTGGGATAATTTTCTAACCCTCTGACAAATGACAGCAACTGTCAAATACATTGACAACAACTGTCAAACACACTGACAGGAAGTGTCAAATACATTGATTCCAATCATTCCTTCATTCGGTCAATCATTCCACCATTCGGTTATTCTTCTACCATTCGATCAACCATTCCACGATTTTTTTTTTTATACTGGATAGGCTCGCGTTTGACCACAATCTCACCTGATGGTAAGCGATGATGTGGCCGACGATGGAGCACGTTTGCCTAGAAGCAATCTATTCACTCTTGACTTAAAGACCCCTAGGTTATAGCTATCAGGAAACACAGACTCCGGCAGGGAATTCCATTCCTTAGCTGTACGCATAATGAATGTACTCCCAAAACGCTTTGTACGTATAGGTGGGATGTCCACCATATATCGGTGGCGCAACGCCGTACGTGTCGTGGTCCGATGATGGAACGAACTTGGCGGAATTAAATTGTGTAATTCTAGACCACACTCCCCGAAGTGTAAACGATACAAAAAAATGGCAACAAAGAATAAATAAATGTGAAATCTTTTACCTTTAATTTAATAAATAAAACAAAGTCGCTTATAACACAAGAACGACTACTAAAACATAAGACACACGTAAAAAAAAAACAAACGTTTACGCGCACCAAACTCAGACACCAAAGGAGATGTAGCACAAATATAACGAAAAAAACTGGCCATGTGCGAGTCAAACTCGCCAATGGAGGGTTCCGTAGCAGCAATTAACATAATCTTATGGATCAGAAGTGTATTTGACTTTTTAAAAAGAAAACTCGGAACAACCTACAACTAATTTACTTATTAATTTAAAATTACAACCAATCAAAAACAGTTACAGCGAAATAAATAAAAAATTATGATCCCTAAACACGACCGTCGCATCCGAGCTCTTCTAGCGTGTTCCCGCCATTATTTGACAGCGTCATCGCTGTCGCGTGATGTCATTGCATTCTCAATTGTCAAATCCTCTAAGACGGCCTTTCCTGACATCTGAACGTCCTCGTCTGACTGACTTCCTGGTACATGCTCCTTATCGGTCTGGTTGCCATTGGATGGGTCGTCCAATGTATCTCCATGCGTCTGGTCATCATCATTTGAGTCATTATGTGGATCACCATCTAAAACATGTCGAAACAAACAAACAGTAAAACATTCTGAAAACTTAATTTTCAGCTACCCATTAGAATGAAGCTGCAAGCGATACATCATGCAGTCACATTATAATAGGTAGGAAACTATCCGTTAGCTGCATCACCAATGAAAGAGTTCCGGACCTCAATCATTACCGAAACAGTCAAAAAAGTCGCCTGGACACCACCATCGGGGTTCCAAAAACCACTGCCGCTTTCGGAGCAGGAGTGATAGCCATATGTCGAGGCCATAGTGATAGGACTGCTACTGGTCGGGACAGGGGATAGAATAACCAAATGTCGAGGCTATAAGGGTAGGCTAGCCATATGTCGAGGCCACAGGGATAGGACTGCCACTGGTCGAGACAGGACCACACTGCCACTGGTCGGGGCAGGACAACACTACCACTGGTCGGGGTAGGACATAGCCAAATGTCGAGGCTATAAAACACTGCCACTGGTCGGGGCAGGATAATACTACCACTGGTCGGGGTAGAACAGAGCCAAATGTCGAGGCTATAAAGCACTGCCACTGGTCGGGGCAGGACAACACTACCACTGGTCGGGGTAGAACATAGCCAAATGTCGAGGCTGTAAAACACTGCCACTGGTCGGGGCAGAACAACACTACCACTGGTCGGGGTAGGACATAGCCAAATGTCGAGGCTATGAAACACTGCCACTGGTCGGGGCAGGGAATAGCCAAATGTCGAGGCTACGATTAAAAAGCTGCCACTGGTCGGGGCTGCTCAACTTACTCACCATTACTGAAGGATGCTTCACACGCATCTGGGGTCCACTCGCCACGCCACTGAACCATATTTTCTACGGCGGTCTGCGTCTTCTTTCCATACGAGCCAGCAAGCAATTCTGAACTCGTATCGGTCATGTGATAGAACTCGTACTACCACGTACGGACGACGCATTCCGGAGTCCAACTTCCCGGTGCTCTGTGAGCCATTACTCACAAACACAAAATTGCCGACATCAAATGTACGCGGCTGACGACGACGCTCGTTGACGTACGCGTCTTGCCGCTGCTGATTTTCAGGAAGCAGCTCGGAAGTCCTCTATCTTCTCAGCGTAAGGAGAGCTTGTCGGTTGGGCCGCGAGTCTTCCAGAGCAACATCTCGCACAAGGGACCTCAGGACTGGGGTTGTCCCTTCAACGCCAGTCAGCAGCTGCAGGGGCGAGGTGCAGGTCGTTGCTTGCCTCGTAATATTCAAGGTGAGCTGTATCTTCCACAACGAATTAGACCACTGTGCACCCTTCTTGTTTGCCTCTATCCGCAACATGTTCAGGACGGTTCTACAATAACGCTCGACTTGCCCGTTTTCATGGTGCATTCCCGGCGTGATAAGATGTATATTACAGCCTAGCTCCGTAACACAGCTTTGAAAAGACGCGCTTTCAAATATTCTGCCAGGGTCACACACGATTTTTGACGGAGTACCAAATAGTGAGACAGTATTAGAAAATACACGTTTTAATTCGGCAGTGTCTTGCCTATATAGGGCGTACAAAAAGCAGTATTTAGAGAAAGCGTCTATCACAAAGAGCACGTATCGGAAACCGTTTGACTCTACTAAGGGACCAAAGACATCAATATGAACTATTAAAAAACCGGCCAAGTGCGAGTCGGACTCGCCCATGAAGGGTTCCGTAGCAGCAAGTAACATAATATAAAAGCTCTTGTAATGTGTTGTAACTTTGATCGATGTTTTAATAATAGTGTATTTTTTTCGATTTATGACGCATTAAAAAAAAATTACTTACTAGATTTCGTTTAAACCAATTTTCGTTGGTAGTTTTTATAGTAATGTACATCATATATTTTTTTTAGATTAATCATTCTCTTATCTTAGAAGTTAGAGGGGGGGGGGCACACATTTTACCACTTTGGAAGTGTCTCTCGCGCAAACTATTCAGTTTAGAAACAAATGATATTAGAAACCTCCGTATCATTTTTGAAGACCTATCCATAGATACCCCACACGCATGGGTTTGATGAAAAAAAAATTTTTGAGTTTCAGTTCTAAGTATGGGGACCCCCAAAATTTATTACTCTTTTTCTATTTTTGTGTGAAAATCTTAATGCGGTTCACAGAATACATCTACTTACAAAGTTTCAACTGTATAGCTCTTATAGTTTCGGAAAAAAGTGGCTGTGACATACGGACGGACAGACAAACAGACAGACAGACATGACGAATCTATAAGGGTTCCGTTTTTTGCCATTTGGCTACGTACGAGTCTATAGGTTGCTTAGGAGTGCGAGGAACTTTCTTATGTGACAGACAAACAATAAAGTGGCCAATATATTTTTTTATAAAAGCCCTTAACCCAGGAAACCAAAAATGGCGCAGTATAAGCTCAGTAGTTTTGCCTATTCCTATATGATCGTGATCGTCATGTAAAACGCGTAACAAACTAAGCCTATGCCCTTTAGGAATAAAACAGAGG
Source organism: Mythimna albipuncta (assembly GCA_929112965.1). NCBI lineage: Eukaryota > Metazoa > Arthropoda > Insecta > Lepidoptera > Noctuidae > Mythimna > Mythimna albipuncta. The sequence goes on from OV815960.1 coordinate 407,195, forward strand.
AGACGAGAGTTTTCACCAGTTGGTGAATATAGAATAGAATAGAATAGACTTTATTGTACACCAAAAAGAAACACAGCTTATACAAAAACTTCAATTTGTGGTTACAATTATGGCGGTCTTATCGCTGAAAGCGATGTCTTCCAGACAACCTTAGGATGGATAAGAAATAATACAACAATTCGTTCTTAATGGAAAATCGTGTGCTATCTAATTAACCGTCTCTCAGCTTTTGTATTAAGCTTTGAGTTTCCAAATCAGCTGTTTGAGCAATTTTCGCCCAGTTTCGTGGATTAGTAATCTGGAGAACAGTAGCAGGTTGTCGGCTTAAAAAGTCTGCATATTGCATAAAGCAACCTTTTCGATATTCAAGCGTGAACTGAAAATCTTGCATGTACACCCACCAGCGGGCTACATGCGGTAACAAGTCCTTTTTACGCTCAGTCAACTTTAGCGAGTTACAATCGGTTACTATTTTAAACTTTATCAAAATATTTTTTACTTAAAAATTCTTTTAATAAAATTAATTTATTAATTGAGAGAGTCACGCCGCGCGCGCGCAAGAGATCGGTTGTTTATTGTGCGTGACGGTGTGCATCGGGGATTAAAAAAATGTCCTCAGCGGTTAAATGTGCTAACTGCAATGTGGTGATTAACGAAGTTTTAGCCTTCGTCCATAACAAAATATCTGTGATGGACGATGACAGTATAAGCAGAATCTGTACGAGCGCTTTCTCTGAAAGTGATATTGTAACGGCGAAGAAGATGCTGTTCGAATCCCTACCGACAACGAAACGTAAGATAACGCGGAGGAAGGCGGGGAAAAATGTTCGTGATATTGACGACATCATCTGTCTGATCCGCGATACCGACTCCGAGGAGATCCCAGTCTTCGTGGCCCGCGACCTCGAGAAGCTACCCCCTGTTCTGTTCGACCATGACGATGTGAAGAGGCTACTGAAAGACATTGTTAAGTTACGGCAAGATCTGGACATGATGAAAGAGGATTATGCTACTGTTAAGCAGGTAGACCAGTTGAAAAGTGAAGTGCAGCATCTTTCATCAGGGTGGTGCAACGTAAACCTCAGAAGAGGTGCATATCCCGCAAGACTCACAAGCTATGAGTGCGATAGTGGTCCCGTGGGATTGCCGCTACAGTGCAATGAGCAAACATCCTTAGAATCTACGCTAAAATCCAGCATTCAAAATATCTTGGAGCATCGGATATTAGAGGGTAGTAGTGAATCAGCGCCGCAAAATAAGCAATGCGATCCGACCGTTGAACTTCGAGACGCGGCTGCGATGACTCACGTCGGGGGTCAGCTGATCGAGTCTCTCTCGGCTCTTCCCGTGCAGTCTGCGGCCGCTCCCCCTTCGGTGCGCCGTGCAGCCGACGGGGCTTTGCCACCGACGTCCCACGTGACGACCGGCGACCGTGGTCTCCTGCCCCATGACCAGCTGCCACTGCTATCTGCTCCGACCACTTGTACTGCACCGCTACCATCATCACCCGACTCGGCCGTCGTACACACGGTCAACAAAACTGGATCCAGCCCTACGCAGAAATCGTTGGCGGAGATTGTCCGAGAAGGGAAATGGAAGACACAGGCCCCAAGTGACCAATGGATTCGTGTCCAAACCAAAAAAATACGAAATCGTTTTATTGGGAAGCGAGGAAAAGCGATTCCTGAGCCTGGAAGTAATTTCATGGCAGCGGAAACTAAAGTTCCCATGTACATTTATAATGTAGCGAAGAGTGTGTCTGTGTGTGACATTAGTACCTATATAATGAAGAAGACTAATATTGATGTTAAAATTGAAAAAATGAACATGAAATTAGCAAAGGATTACGAATCATATAAAATATTCGTACCTAAACATTCGTTATTAACTTTCTTAAGTGATGATTTTTGGCCAAAGGGGGTAGCCTACCGTCGATTTATAAACATCATTAGACGTGATAAGGATAATGTCCGTGTGACTAGCGAGAATATTTGACAGTTCTAAATTATGAATAATATCAACTTGATAAGTTTTAATTGTAAAAACGTGGTGAGATCGGTGGAATGTGTGCGAAATCTTTGTCGCTCGGCTGATATTGTGGCTCTGCAGGAGACGTGGCTACTGCCACACGACCTCGGATATCTGGCCGCGATAGACGACGACTTTGCCTGCACGGGTACCTCGGCAGTGGATACCGCAGCGGGGGTCTTACGTGGTAGGCCCCACGGCGGCGTTGGCCTACTGTGGAGAAAAGTCGCGTTTCCGATGGTAACCGTAGTAAAGTGCAATAGTGTGCGTCTCGCCGCGATAAAAATCGAGCTCAGTGATCGTTCCATTTTGATATTTTCTGTGTACATGCCTACCGAGTCCAATGAAAACTTAGTGGAATTCACAGAGTGTCTTAGTGAAATGACAGCCATAATTGACAGTCTAGATGTGGAGTCGGTGTTTATGTTAAGGGGACTACAATGCACACCCTGGTAAGTCATTTGCTACTGAACTCTTAACTTTTTGTGCCGATCAATCGTGGTCGTGTGTAGACTTAGAACTGATGCCGCCGGACAGTCATAGAGCCATATTTCACCGGGACACCCTGGTAGCGCCACTGGTTGCGCCACCATGGTGTCCTAGTGAAATATAGCAAGACACCAAACAAGACACCAAACAGACACCAGGGCAAAGATTTTATGTATACTATGGATAATCTAGATTGCCTACGCAGCAAACACACTCTATAGTGTTTTTTATTCTCATTGCCATTAAGTTCATATTGACAAGCAAACGGGGAAAAATGTACTGAAAAAGACAACGAGAAAGGGTCGGTGTGTCCCTTTCTTACCCCCATTTGAACTAGGGTAACCATGATTTTACTAAATTAATTGTTATTATTTTTGACACTGCAGCATGTGATATTAATTGATGGTGTATTTTTTGTATCGACAGCAAAGTACCAATATCTCCAAACTGTCTGTGAATCCTGAAAACAAAAAAAATCACTTCGAATTTTACTAAGGCGATTATCACATTGCCACGTTCCACGCAGCGTAGCGCGTAAATGCGTGTACCTATTAACATTGCTTGTAAGTATCTCCATTTGTATAGAAAATAAGCACAGTTCAACATACCAAAAATGCATCCACGCGCGTTCATGCAGATCACACGCCTACATGAGGAGAAACATGCACACACGCGCGTGGGTGCGGGGCGGCACGCAAGGTATGGCACACTTAGTCTCGTAGTGTCATATGATTTGAATGAAATGAGTCAGAGCCTGCGTCAATTTACAAAATGCTCCTACGCGTGTGAGTACGTAATATAATACGTAATAAAATATAGCCTATGTCACTTAGGAATAAAGCAGCTTTCTATCGGTGAAAAACTTTTTGCGATCGGACCAGTACTTCCAGAGATCACCTAATATGGTTTGTTCGTCAACTCGCTTAAGCAATTCGCGCGAGTCCGCGCGAGTTGGGACCTTCCGATTTCACCTACTTTTTCTGTCGTCATCTCGCATAAACGTATAAAATACAGTCAAATAATTGTTATTAATTGTAATTGTTATTACTATAAATAACTAGCTATTGCCCGCGGATTTTTTCACGCAGGCTATACCGGTTATCTACTTAGATTTCGGGATATTATGTTAAAGGTGAGGAATGAGTCGAGTAGGATGTGGCCAATGCAAATGGTTCACGATACCCAAGTTATTTTAAAAACATTTTACGTTACTTTTGACTTTCTCATGTTACCTGCACCTGTATGGTCCTCACCTCACCAAGGCAAGTTCGGTCGGTTCCTGCATCGGATTCAGACGGAAGTAACGCTCGGGTATCACTATTGTGTGGACCACCCGGAGAACACGGTGGAGCACCCGAAGACATGGTAGAGTTGTGCCTCGCTCGGGCAGAGCACCGCTGTTTCCTCGAGGAAGCAATTTTTGGCAACAACCTTTCACGCAGGGCCCTAGTTCAGACTATGGTCCGGAGCGAGGAGGAATGGCAGGTCGCCTCTTTCTGCGAAGCAGTAATGTTAGCGAAGAAGGAGGCCAAAGGACCATCGGCCGCCGAAATTCCGACCCCCCGACGACGGACCACGGTAGACGCGGGCTTGCGGACGCCGAGCAATGGGTAATCCGCTATCCAGCCGTCCGGTAAGTAACCGAACTGAGCTCAGTCGTCAACAGCGCGTGATCGATGTGCTCCTCAAACAGATGACATCAAATCGTAGGAGTCCAGAAGGGCCGATGCCCGCAAGCTAGAACGCGTATTCCTGAAAAGGAAACCCGTAGTCCTAGAATGCAAAGGGCAACTGAAGGTCACAGGTTAATCATGAAATGGAACGCATCTTAGAAAGATTTTGTTCATCGTGTGGGCGCTCTTGACTTTTTTGACACATACATGACGTATCGATACTGCATATTCACTCACTTACGTGTATTTCTAAGTCTCATTAACTAATATTTGTACGTCAACTTTGGTTGCTTATTGCTGATAATGTTGTGATTTGTTGGTAATTAATAGGTAAATATGCAATATTATATTGTTACGTACGTGGGTAATCAAATGCCGATTTACGGACGAGAGAACTTTATTCACCACAACCAATAACAAATTAGTCCAGTCAACAATAATCCGAATCGCAATTAACACTAGAGTACCGTTACACTATCGCTTGGGTCGTTAAGTAAAATCACTTCAAGTACTAGGGTAGTTCGCTCTTGATCGCAGTCGAAATCACAACTGACTCGCTTCCGGCCGGGGGCTCGTATTTATATGCGGAGCCAAGAAAATTCTAGATACCGACGTCCCCGGATCTATCCAGAATTCCAGAACAATTGAATCGCTTCTCGAAGTCATAAATCATTTTTATTGCTCGTGGTAATAAGAGTCACTTTCATGCGAATTTCGACTCTATTGTTAACGTTGGAGAGTACCATTTCCCTTATCGGTTAGATGATACCTATTATTACATGTACCTTGGTAGGTAGGTACCTTGTGGATGTTTCGAGATTTTCTAAGTCTGGCTAAGCACAACCATTCTAGACCTTTCGAACAGCAATGCGTTTTAATTATTACGTGCTACTCGTTATTTTCTCGGAGATATGGCGTGTTCACGTTTAGTGGCGTAACAATATTATTGTAATGTTGATTAATATCTGTCTCATTACCGATAAGTGTTTTATTTTAAAGTCAAGTCGAACACAATTTCTAATACATTTTTAGTGGGTACCTTTGTTATAATTTTTTTTTTAGTTGACTGTACATAAATACGTCAGATTTTCAAGTCTGAGCGAGTTGACGACAGAAAAAGTGCGTGAAATCGGAAGTTGCCAGCTCGCTTGGACTCGCGCGTATCGTTTAAGGCCCAAGCGCCCGAAAAGTGCCATAAAACAGTGATTTTCTGAAGTCGACTCCTCGCTAACGGCGTTTGAAAAAAGTTTGCTTGTAGGTCCGGCTGGTATTTTTTATTTATAGTTTTTTTTTTATGTAACACATATATGATTTAAAAGAGTGTCCATGGAGTTTCTTGCACGTTCTTCTCCATAGAGACCTACTCTTTGGAACGTGCAATTTAGCTTCACTTTTCTTGGACTGACCGACATTTGACTATTCAAAAGTGCCTGTAAATGGTCTATTTGAAATAAATGCTTTGATTGATTGATTGATTGAAAGGATGCCCGTAAACCTGCATTCGTGCGTGTAGATGATACGGCAAACAAGGGCCGCATACGTACCCCACGGCATATGGTTGTTCTTGGTACTACGTAGCTGACCTTATTGATAATGTCAGTACAATCAAGTGTGTTTTTGCATAATTGATATAGAAGCATTGTTTCCAAAAAGATACGTCTGGTTTTGAGGTTTTGAAGCTTGTACTTATTCAAAAGATCACCATAAGATGCGTAAGTGCAACGGTAATGCATGGCTTTTAAAAACTTTCTTTGAACGTTTTCAATTGCGTCTGAGTACCGCATACTCTAACTGGGACCTGATTAACGTTTTATAGAGATATATATATGTATAAGGACGGACAAATTCAGTGGCTGATCTCATTACAAAACCGTACATGCGGAAGGCATTATTTACAATTTTTGCTATATGAGAGTCAAGGTGTAATTTATCATCTAACAGAACTCCAAGGTCGCGAACCAATGTTTCTCTCGTTAAGATGACGTTATTTAATGCGTAAGGAAATTTTTTAACATTTTTGTTTTTCGTAAAACTTATACAGCAGCATTTGGATACGCTAAGTTAGAGCTTATTTTTTGAGCAATATGAAGAAAACCTATTTAGATCTTCTTGTAAAAGGAGACAATCATTTATGTCTTTGATAGGCCTAAAAATTTTTAGATCATCTGCGTACAGCAACAATTTGGAATGTTTGAAACATGTGGTGATGTCATTAATAAACATGATGAATAAAAGGGGCCCTAAAATGGAGCCTTGAGGCACTCCAGATGTTACACTTAAAGTGCTGGAAGTGAAACCGTTTATCACTACCCTCTGAGTTCTATTTGACACATAGGAAGCGAACCATCTTAAAAGATCGCCACGTATACCATTAAACGCAATCTTATTTAAGAGCAGCTGATGATCTACTTTGTCAAAGGCCCTCCGGAAATCAGTGTAAATAGTGTCCACCTGGACACGAGAGTCCATGTTGTTAAACAGGTAGTCAACAAAGGTAACCAGGTTGGTTGTAGTTGACCTCCTTTTGACGAATCCATGCTGTTGTTGCACAATGTTATTGTGCAACAAAGGGTATATTTTATTATGTACTAACGTCTCGAAAACCTTCGACAAAGCAGACAGTATAGATTAGGGCGATAGTTCTCTACATCATCCTTAGATCCCGATTTGTAAACTGGGGTTATGTTTGCGAGTTTCCATGCTTGAGGAAAACATCCTTGGGAAATGGATAAATTGAATATTTTATGCAACGGTACACATAGATTAACGGCTGTCTGTTTAATGAAAATCACCGGAAGACCATCCGATCCTGGCCCTTTAGAAGGATCCAATGTATTTAGCGCATTCATTACTTCATCAATAGTAAATTCGATGTCATTCATCAGAGTGCAGCTTTCAGAGCAGTCGTCGTACATAGATGGTATATTAGTAGAGGTCGATGGTTCGTAAACCGAATTAAAATAATTTGAAAAAAGGTCACAAATGTTTTCTGGGCTGTTAGTGGAGTTGTTATTATACGTCATAGTGGATGGAATGCCGGTAGATTTCTTTCTGTTGGATATGAATGTCCAAAAATGCTTAACATTGCTTCGTATACCATTCTCAACGGAATCCATATATATTTTTATAGCAGATTTTGCATTCATCCTGGAATCTAGAACGGTACAGCGAAAACTGCTCAAAATCTGAGACATTGTGATACATTTTCCACCTAACCCAGGCCTTGGTTTTATTTTTATAAATATGTATAAGTGGTTTTGAGAACCACACGGGAAACTTAGAAGATCTGCAATTAGTCAATGGTACATGTCTTTTAATAATTTCATAAATGATATTATAGAACGTATCAAGAGAAGTGTCAACAGATTGATTACATAAGACGTCATTCCAATTTATTTCCTTTAATTCGTCATTAATTTTGTCATAATTTGCCTTATAATAATTATACCTTTTGTTTGCCTTGTGTGTCATTGGAATATGAGGCAAACGTCGCGAGATGAGAATACAGAATGGAGGATGGTGGTTGTCAAGCTGTAATAAATAATCGGTGGGTGTAGAAATCGAGCAATTATCGTCACTTATCACTAAGTCCAATATTCTCCCGTTCAGATTTTTAATAGTGTTATATTGATAAGCGTTCAGGAGGGACATAAAAATACTCATGTGAGTACATACGGGCGTGTGGCATCTGCAGATCCGAGCAGTAAGAGAATTACTATCAGAGCTGGCAACCCAATCGACCTCAGGTAAATTATAGTCACCAAACAAATAAAAACTTTCGGTGTTGTTATCCTCAAGTAGCGCGTGCAATAGGTCAAAATGTTCAGAATATATTAATTCAGGTGTATTAGGCGGTATATACACTGCCCCAATAACTTGAAATTTGCCTGTAGCTGAGTTTGGTAACTGTACAACGACCTGTTCAATGTACGCGTGCGCAGATGTACGCAAAGTTACTCTGACTGATCGCACCCCCTTTAAAATCGCTATGAGGACACCACCTCCATCCTTCTTATTAGTGGCCGCGCGATCACGGTCACATCTATGTACTTCGTAACGCTCATCAATGAACTCTGTGTTATATATCTCTGGCGTCAACCAGGTCTCAGTCAAAACTATAATGTCATAGCAGTTAGCTAAAATATTCATATAAAGAATATGCAATTTGGTACGGATTCCCCTGCAGTTTTGGTAGTATATGACTAATATATCAGTCATTATGACACTTTAGTCTACAGAGAATTGTAATCATCCACGCCTCACCCGTTATTAACGTAATCACAATTTTCACAAATGGAAGATTAAGATTGATTGATAATAATAATAATAATAAGGTACGTGCCTTCAACGGTTGGGTCATGCCGGTATTGATGTACTCTTTCGGCGTACTCAAATGGACTCCAAAAGAACTTGACGCCCTAGATAGGCGGGTCCGTACACTGCTGACTGCATACCGAATGCATCACCCACGATCGTCGGTGATGAGGCTGTATGTCCCGCGGAAGTGTGGGGGTCGTGGCTTCTTAAATGCTAAGACCCTACACAACCGTGAGGTATGCAGTCTCAGGGAATATTTCCTAGCTGCCCACGTGGGTATGCATCGAGATGTACTGGCAGTGGATAAGGGACTCACCCCGCTCTCCCTAGCTAACGAGAACTGGCGCAAACCGATAGTGCTTGACACTAACGATCGCAGGGAAGTATGGCAGAGCAAGGAGCTTCACGGACGCTTTTCCGGGCCCTTCATGGACCCGATGTAGACCAATTGGCGTCCGTAGCCTAGCTGCGTTTCGGTGACCTCTTTGGGGAAACCAAAGGTTTTGTCTGTGCAATTATGGACGAAGTTATCATGACGAATAACTACCGGAGATTTATTGTAAAGGTTGGCACGGTTGACATCTGTCGGGCATGTCACCGTCCGGGAGAATCAATCCGTCACATTATCTCTGGTTGTTCTCGTCTAGCTAACGGAGAGTACTTGCATAGGCACAACCTTTTAGCCAGGATTATCCATCAGCAACTTGCTATGAAATACTCTCTTGTGGAATCGGAAGTGCCATACTATAGGTATGAGCCCGACCCAGTTCTTGATAACGGTCATATCACTTTGTACTGGGATCGGCCCATCATCACTAACAGGACTATTGTGGCCAATAAGCCTGATATAGTGGTGGTGGACCGAAGCGAGAGGCGTGCAATGATTGTTGACATATCCGTTCCGCATGACGAGAACCTCGTGAAAGCTGAGAAAGATAAACAAATTAAGTATATCGACTTGGCTCGCGAGGTTGTCGACATGTGGGAAGTGGATTCAGCGGTCATTGTACCGATAGTTGTTTCAGTCAATGGCTTAATAGCAAAGAGCCTCGACCAACATCTTAGGATGCTCTCGTTAGGCGACTGGATCAAGGGCTTTGCTGGACACGGCTCGCATAGTCAGGAGGTTCCTTTCTCTGGAGCCCTGACCGCCGGTAGCTTGGACCCTGTTCCCGATACCGGTGGGCTACTATTTTTTTATATTTTTAAATGTTTTTTTTTTTATTATTGAATATTTTAAAATATAATTTATATGTTAATATTTAAATAAACGAAATAATAATAATATAATGGGTCGCAATGGGGTAGCCGTTGTTTACACCGGCGCTACTCACAGTTTAGCGAGTTCTTTATTATATCGGATTTTGTTAGACTCGGGTGTCCAGTTCAATGACACCAAACGTTTAGTTCGGTTAGCTGACGGGTCTCGATCTTCTATGGACCTACTAACCGCTGAGGTACCTGTCATAGTTGAGGGCCGTGTGGTATCTTGCGACTTTTTAGTATTGCCAGGCAGCGACACGCAGACCTTACTTGGGGTCGATTTCTTGTCTAAGGCGGAGATGGTATTGGATGTAGCTCAGGGTAATTGGACATTTAGAGACACTCCTGATAATTTTTATGATTTTGTGTATACCTACACCCTTAACACAGTTAGTACAGACCAAGCACGCGACGATCATGCTGGGTCCCAAGCTTACCGACGAGCAGCGGGCTACACTCAACCGCTTCATCAGTGAGCACGCGCAACAGTTCGCGCGCGATGGGCCAGCCACGGAGTTTGCTACACACCGTATTAAGGTACTGCCGAACCAAGAACCATTAGCATCACCGCCATACAGGTTGTCTCCGCCCAAGCGAGAAGCATTTGAAAGGGAGTTGCAGGAGATGATACGCGTCGACGTAATAGAAGAGTGTGAGTCTCCATGGGCGTCGAACGTCGTTCTTGTAAAGAAGAAGAACGGTGGGTATAGGGTGTGCGTTGACTACAGGAAGCTCAACGCTGTCATCGAGCCCGACCGATACCCGCTTCCTAGGATCGAGGACGTTCTGCATTCGGCTAAGACCTCGAAGTATATGACCACCCTCGATCTTAGGGCGGGTTACTTCCAGGTAGGTCTAGGAGGTAGAGCCTGATGACAGAGATAAGACTGCGTTTACTACGCCGCTGGGTACGTACAGGTTTAAACGTATGCCCATAGGATTGCGCAACTCAGGCGCTACCTTTCAGCGGCTGATCGACCGGTTTTAGACCAATCTGCCAGGAGTCGCTTTGGAGGCATATTTAGATGATCTGCTAATCCTATCGAACGAGTCATTCGAGAGGCACCTCGAAGATCTCAAGGCTGTATTCGATCGGCTTGCGATGTTCAGCCTGCGAGTCAACCGTGAAAAAAGCTATTTTGCCAGGGAATCAGTGAAATATCTTGGCCAAATCATTAAGCCAGGTGGTATTCACGTAGACCCAACACCTTAAGTGTTTCCTTCAAGTTGGTTTAGGCGATTTATCCCTAATTATACGGATGTCGCTAAACTACTAACAACTTTGTTGAGAAAATCGAGTACGTGGCAATGGGGTGTTGAGCAACAAAAGGCCTTCGAGCTCATTAAACAGCTATTGACAACGTCCCCAATACTGTGCCAAGCTGATGAGGCGATGCCATTAGTCCTCAGAACCGACAGCAGTGCGTATGCCCTCGGGGCGGCTCTCCTCCAGGGGGAGGGAAGTGACAAGCGTCCTATCGAGTACGCCAGCAGGCTCTTAACTGCGGCCGAAAAAAACTATAGTACGACCGAAGGGGAGGCCCTGGCTGTCGTGTGGACCGTCACAAAGTTTCATGGGTATATTGATGGAGCGGAAGTGATCGTAAGGTCCGACCATCAACCGCTCAAGTGGCTAATGAGCATGAAGTCGCCAAGTGAGCGGTTAGCTCGATGGGCACTCACCCTCCAAGAGTATAACCTCAAAATTGAATACACGCCAGGCAAGGCGAACGTTCTCGCTGACACGCTGTCGCGTCCAGCATGCACTGAAGGTTCTGATTGTGACTTGTGTTACGCTGTTGCTGTCATGCCATCACGCCGTCCTAAGGAAGTCCGTGAAAGTTAAATCTTAGACCCTGAAGTACGCAAAATCGTCGAAGCATTGGAGTCTGACGATCCGTTCAGGGGGAGGGCATGGGCCGATACAGAGTACGTACTTACAGAGGGTGTGTTGTATCGTTATGGGCCCGAAAACGAAGATAATGATGACGCCACTCTGGTAGTCCCAGAGCAAGAACGGATGAAGATCTTGTCGGACTACCATGATGCGCCAACTGCTGGCCGTTTTTAGACATCTGTAAAAAAAACCTCTCCTGCTGCTCCGGTCTCTGCCGACCTCGACCGGCCGTGCATAACCTGTCCGCCATGCCATACGTCCTTATTTAAGATAAATAAACCCTTATATTTATTTTTATCTTTTATAAAATATATTTATTAAAATTATGTTACTAAGGAAAAAAGAAATAGAGTGTTACCTTCCTCCTTTTCTTTTTCTAAATATGTGTAAAGTCTGGTGGATCATAATAGCGCTACTACTGTTTTTACGGTTTGGTAATTGTATACTTGGCTCTGAGGAGTGGAGTGCGGTTAAATGTGCGTGTATGTTACGTAGAGGAAAGTTAAAGGGTTTATTTATTTATTATTTATTTATTTATAACTTAATTGCACACCTTAGCTTGATACAGGATAAACATTAACAAAAGATTATGCGTACAATAGGCGGTCTTATTGCGCAAGGCAATTTCTACCAGACAACCTTTGGATGGACTGAACGAAAGGAAAAAGATTTGGGGCTGTCAGTGTACAACATAATAGTATAATAATATAGTACAATAGAAATATATATATAAATATATAATACTTAAATAAACTACCAAATAATAAACTAATACATATTAAAAATACAATAGAGAAAGGGAAAGAACAATTAAAGTGATAGGTAGTGCTCCTTCACCATTTTTTTGAAGTTCGGTAGCGTTTGGGCACGCCTCACTTCTATTGGTAATGCATTCCATAAACGAGCTGCTTGTATCGTAAAAGATTTATCGTAGAACGAAGTGGAATGCATACGAATACTAAGTTTTAGATTGTCCGATGACCTCAAGGACCTAGAGTGTGTGTCACAGAGGAACTGAAAGCGTTCTTTGAGATAAAAAGGAGTCAAAGGATTAAAGAGCACGTTGTAAAGCAAAGAAAGTATGTGAGCATTCCGGCGAAGGCGAATAGGAAGCCATTTGAGCTGTGTGCGAAATTCAGAAACGTGGTCATACTTGCGCAAGCCAAATATAAACCTGATACAAAGATTTTGAAGTCGCTCAAGCTTATCCAATTGGTCTTGGTTGAGATCAAGATAGCTGGTATCAGCATAGTCCAAGATTGGGAGAAGAAGAGATTGTGCTATCGCAATTTTTGTAGTGATAGGAAGAAAATTGCGAAGGCGCCTCAAGGAGCCCACCGAGGCGAACAGCTTGCGACTGACCTCTTGCAATTGCTTAGTCCAGGAAAGAGTGCTGTCGATATAAATCCCCAAGTTTTTCACTGTGTGAGTTACAGGTATTAGGGTGTTATTGAAATAAACCTGGGGAAGTGTCGGCCAATCAATCTTACAGACAGTCCGAGAACTACCAACAACAATCACTTGCGTCTTGGTTGGATTGATCTTCAGCCCAAACTCAGTGCTCCAGTCACCTATTCGAGTCAAGTCTATATTAATAGTTGCAAGAGGGGATTGTGTGTATATTTGAAGATCATCAGCATACAAGTGGTAGAAAGAAGAAAGTCGTTGAGTGATAGCATTAATAAAAAGAGCGAAAAGTAGAGGAGATAAGACGCCACCCTGCGGCACACCGGCAGTTGTGTTACACCAAGAAGAAAAGGATTCCTCAATGCAAATACGCTGTCGGCGACCAAACAGGTAACTTTTAAACCAGTCAATTACCGAAGGAGATATGTTAAAAGAGCTAAGGATGCCAAGCAAAATGTCGAAGTCAACAGTATTAAAAGCATTGCTAAAGTCTAGCAGAGCAAGTACCGTTAACTTCCCCATCTCCATGCCTGACCTGATATCATCCATGATATGCACAAGTGCTGAGGTAGTGCTGTGTCCAGGGCGAAAAGGGTTATTCCCTAAGGACTCTGCTCCCCAAGGGTCCCGTACCAGAGACACCTGATTTATTTTTATCTTGATAAACTATGGCTTCTCTAACTATTTTTCATGCTGTATTCTATATTTTATGAAACCAATAAAAAAGTCAGAATCCGTAAATTACAAAAAAAAACAGACGAAAGCCTAACAACACAATTCTATAATAAATAAAGTATAAATTTTTTTATATAAAAAAATGAAGTTTAGTACCAGCTAAAGTCTGTGCGATAAAAGAACCGTCGTGGCGTAAAGTGAAAACAACATGAAAGATTTTAAGTAGCAACCCAACCCAGCAATCCGTCAAATGCCAAACGTCATTTAATGTTGACAGAGGGTTTGTTTATTATGTTATTTTATTGTGATTTTTAATTGAAATCTTCAGAAATGTGATAAAAATTTTCACTGAGCTGCAAGGGAATTAATATTTAATATATTACAGTTTTGCCAAACATAACAAATGGCAAATCACACCATTATTGATCAAAACAAAGTCACGAACTTGGGAAACATTGGTATACTGTTTTTTTGGTATGTAACATTTTTATTTTAATGTTTTTAGACTTCCTAGGTGAACTCCTATCCCTGTTATTTCCAAATATATATAAATTAAACGCAAATTCATTTAAACATGACGATATTTGTTTATTTTGTTTTTGGTCAATATATTCGATGGCTAGTATAAAGAGTATTGATACTTTAAATTTATAATGCATTTCGACTAACTTAGAATTTTTCTTTTCAGGCATAAGTAAGGATACAGTAACTAAAATAAAAAAAGGGCAAGTGCGAGTCGGACTCACGCACTGAGGATTCTGTACAAAACCTATGAAATCAATTCCCGAATTGAGTTACGAAGATTTTTCCGAATCGCATTTTTTTTTTGTGGCGGATCCACAAATTTACTATTTAGATTTTTCCCTGTACTTATTCTATGAGACCTTGATTTATGCCAAATTTCAGGAGGTCTTCTTTTCTAGGTCAACGTCACCCCTTTGAACTTTGATTCCCTTGAGTATCAAAATATATGTTTTTTTGCGACATAAACGGCCGTATCATTTTTTTTCGTTATTCAGAAGTCTGATTTTTTCACAACTTCAAAAGACCGCAGATTTGAGTGTATGGTTTTAATTTTAACTCGATACCTCCAAGCGTTCTCGAGTTAAAGGATCTTAACAGATAAACAGACGGACAACCAAGTGATCCCAAGGATCTTATATATGAGACCATTACAGGTTAAATACATTTTTTACGAAGCAACATTACAAATTCTGAAGTGTACTTTATTTTCATAATCATTATGTTCATATTTTTCATTGATTAGCAAAAAGGAAAAATGTACCGAGGAAGACAACGAGAAAGTGGTAGTGTGTCCCATTTTTATCTTTAAATTTAACTAGGGTAAACATAAACTTGCTGCTAGCTACAATATTCCAGTCAGTGATAATAGACCAATCCCAGTCAAAGTGATGGAAGCATTTTCGTTGGAACTTGGTAAGTGGTCGTTGGTGGAACCTACCTAGATAAGCAGTACAGCAGTTTCTTCACGCTATTTTCCTTTACCGGTCCGTGTTTGTATTTAAATGTTCACCATCATTAAAATCAAAAGAAATCCACTGTTCGACATTGGCCTCCCCCAGGTGTCGCCACAATTAACGTCATTACGCAAAAACTTATAAACGGATGAATGTAATGATAAACGTTGCAATAATATAGCTTATAACCTATATTTTTGCTAAGTTTCATCACGTGAGCAAGTTCAATAAATAGGCTACTAATATTATAAATGCAAAAGTTTGTGAAGATGGATGGAGGTACTGGTATGTATGGATGTGTCGCGCAAAAATTACTAGACAGATGAACTTAATCATTAACATTGCAATAATATAGCACATAAGGTATAACTTTGCAGTTTCATTAGGTGGGCAAATGCAGCCTATAGGATAATTTTTATTATAGGGTGAAGCCGCTGGAAGAAGCTAGTCTAACATAGTTTCAAAATATCAAGAATAAACAGTTGCAGTATACTGACGTCACAATGTTGCTAACATAACAAAAACGATATTTATCTACAGCAGCGCCCTCAAATCCCACGATGGTTTACTTTCCGCACAGACCTTATCTATCCTTTCTTGATCTATATTAATCTACATTTATACTACTATGATAATACAATCCAATTTCAATAACCGACAACATCAAACAATTATTATTGTAATCCCAGCAGGACCGACGTAAGCCTATTAACATCACGGTATATTGTAAACAATTGAGCGCTTTGCCTAAGTGCCTAACAATACGACGAAGTTGATTGTCTTCTAGACATTCGGATTATATTTTACAGCACTTAAAAATCGTAACAAAATTATTATCGATAAAAAAAAATTGGCGTTCTGATTCGAGTGGTGCTGTTCGGTACCTACATCGCCATCTAGTAGGAAAACGTGGCAAAACGCAAGCTACTCGATTGCCAGCAGCGCGACAGCGGTGAAGACGGTGGCGTCACCTACACGCGGCGAAAGGAAGCAAATGCGCGCGCAACGGCGTAACCCGGTCACGAGTCGCGAATGAAATTAATGTCACTCGCTCTGTTCAATCATTCCTTTTTTTCTTGTTATAATTTTTCATTCGATTCAAAAACTTTGTACTGAGTCCTTGGAGAGTAAACGCATTATAAATTCTTTCTTTTTTTTTTATTTGAAATCCAAGTAGACGTCCAAACAGGTTCCGTGCCAAGAACCATAAAACTGGACAAATATACATTACGAACATGACGAATTGATAAGTTGAATTGAAAGAAAATATTTAACGTTGCAGTTGATTCTCCAGGCTGTCAAAGTATAATTAAAAAAAATACTTTTCTCACGCTAAGAGACCGTCCTTGCCAAATTTCATGATTCTAGATCAAGTATGATACTTTCCGTTGATCTAGAACCATAATAATAATAATCTCGACTTAGCACACGAGGTTGTCGACTTGTGGAATGTGGACTCGGCTGTCATTGTGCCGATTGTCGTGAGCGTCAATGGCCTTAAAGCCAAAAGCTTCGACGACCATCTGTCGAAGCTGGCGTTGCGCGGATGGATCAAGGGCCTGATACAGAAGGCAGTACTCCTCGATACGGCTCGTATTGTGAGGAGGTTCCTGTCTCTGGAGCCCTAACCACCGGTAGCTTGCTAGCTGCTCCCGAGAGCAGGGTCCAAGCTACCGGTGGTTTAAAAATATAAAAAATAGTTGTCCGCCGGTGTCGGCACCGGCGGACAACTATTTTTTATATTTTTTAATGTTTTTTTTTTTAATATGTAAAATAAAAATGTAAAATAATATAATAATAATATAATAGTTAAAATGAAAAATAAAGGAGATAATAATAATAACCTGGCAACACTAGTAACAAGTCACATATTTTTTCTATTCCATTTTAAATTTGTAAAACTTATTTTTGATCCAAAACAGTGAAACAATTTTTACTTTATATGAAGCCTAAATAATTTTATTATAAGAAAACCTATCCAATCAAGCAAACAAATAAAATAGTCGATGAAAATAGAAGATTGAACCCCCGGGCTCGTCGCTCAGCTCCGCCTCGCCGCCGCCGGACCCCGGATCACCAGTGTCACCGGCGGCTGCAGTTGCGTCGAGCTCGAGCGACGAGTATTTCTCCCCGCCGACGTCGCCAACACCTGTATGCCGGCCGGGGAGAGGCCGGCCACCAAAGAGCATGGGACCTAGGGGCCAACCGGCTCCGAGCCGGGTCCCCGCTGCCGGTGGTGGTGTGCAGCGCATGAGATGGACTCAGTCAATGAACGAGAACGTCATGCGCGCATATTATGGGTCTACAGAGGGAGGAACTAACCTCACTGCGTACCGTGAAAGGATGCTGTCTCTTTTTCAGGACCTGGAACCAACCGTGAACGTCTCGGCTCAACGATTATCGGATCAGGTGCGGGTTATCTCAACCACAGGTTGGACGACGCTGCACTTGATCGGCTGCGCTCAGAGATACTGAGCAACCAAATCGTCTCGACATCTACACAAACACAGACCGCGGCAACGCCAAATACTAACGCAATCTCGCCGCGGTCCGACCATAATAATGATGATACAGATTGTCGGGGTGCGTAGCTAGGTGTCGGTGTTGAAGAGAAAGAAATGTTTACGTAAACCACTGTTTATTAGTTCTCACTTAAAATGTTCTTAATGTTAATCTAAGCTAAAAATGTTAATGAAATGTTTAAATGTTATGAATACACCCAGCTGTCGCGGTAGACGAAAGTGCACTGAATTTGTTATAAAGCCTATGCAATTAGGACGACGAGTCACGCCGATATTGCTGAATAAGGTGTTCGGTGAAAACACCGAACATATTCCGGGGCTCGAAAGCTAGGGGTAGTAAATGATACAATGTTATGTTAGAATGTTGATGGATTGATGACGATAATGTTTACAAGGTGAAGTTACATAACTTAAGATTAAAATGTTAGTTTTATAAACGTGAAACTTTTACTACAATCTAATATTAAGTACTTATTGTCTTTTAATGATTTTTGGGTACGTGGGGACACTCCCTATTCACTATTGTTCGTGTAACACTAGGTTGACGCTCAACCATGTTGTGACGCGCACTAGCACTAGCACTATTGATGTTCACATCACTAACACTGGTGGCAGGCTGCAACTCCATCCCGCACGTGATGTGCGCGCGGCGCGCTCGCCGTCGCAGCCGCCTGTACAGCAGCGCTCCCGCCGCCAGCACCAGCGCGACGACCACGACGTAGCATACTGCATACTGATGTATGTCGTGAGTGGACAATGTGTCACCCATTTCTACTCTGCTGTTTTTCAGGTCGACGATTCGTTTATGTAAGGTTTTTAAGGCGTCCTTCATTTCGCCTGAGTCTGTTACGTCTTCATAAGATTTGAAAGGCATCGAGCTGTTGATAATAAAGTTTAACTGATCCATCTTAGGTATAAAAATGTCGGGGCTCATACCGATTATGTTTTTCTTCGGTCTCTGAATGTTCAGAGTAAAATCTTGGCCTTTAAGCAGAAAACCTGGTCCTAAGTAAAATACACCAGCATTGCTCAGTGTTATTTTATTTATTTGTTCGTCGCAGATTATCTTGACGGCGTAAATGTTGCAACAATGGTACAAAAAAAGTGATGGGTTTGACAGTGGTATCCATCTGTTTTCACATTTGGATCTTCGTACCTTGCACTTCTCTGTTTCGCGGTCGAGGCCACAGAAGTTGTTTTCGTTGCTCAGATGGTAAATCGGCTTCTTCCAATCGCACAAGAACATATCATCTTGTTGTTTGCACTGTGTTAGTTCTGCCGACATAATTGTTAGATATGCGTCTCTTTTCAAATCCGTGGCGATGTAATCTGAAGACGGGATGAGCTTTACCATGCTGTTGTTTATCTGATGAGGTATAGGTTGTATTTTGTACAACTTATATCGGTCTCTACTGATAAGTGGGAAAGTTATTTGAAAGAGGAAGTATTCCTCAGTTATTCGTGCTTTTATGTTAATTAGTGCATATAGCTTTCGAATTTCGTGAGCTTCAACGGGTAAGGTTAGGTCATCGGATAAATGTCTCAATATTATGTTAAGTTCCTTTTGGAGCTGTTCAGGGGTAAGTAGATGAATGTTGATCTGTCCGTTATGGACATTGGTAAACATATCAAGTAGAGTGTCTTGAGTTCTTCTTAAATTATGTAGCAAATTACTGGCTGTTAGAGCTGTCAAGGTAAATTCCTGTAGTAAAGATATGTTATTTATTTCCCGTTGTAATTTGTTGGATACGTTTTCCAATGTAATCAGATGTTTGTTGATTATTTTGTGTTGTTTGGCCATAATTTCTTCTGTTCTTTTCAGCAAATTGTACTCCGATTCGACAATGGATGTCTGATTCTTCCACAGATCGTTTAAATGTTTCTCATTTTGTTGTATCAAGTTGATATCTTGGCTATAATTTTCCACGATTTTTTGGTCTAATACGCCGAATAGGGAATTCGAAAGAAAGAAAGAAAGAAAGAAAAATATTTTATTTGGCATACACACTCGTATTACACACAATGTAGTAACAACATGTAAACACTAATAAATTATTATATATATAAAAAAAAAAAGAAGAGACAACTAACAATGTGTGTCTCACGGCGGCGCCAAATAGGTCCAGTTCAGCAATAATGCCAGACAACTACATGGTAGTTGCCAGACGCTGGTTTTCAACTGAACCTTATTTCGAGTGTACGGTAACTACGGTTGAAAATTGGTTTATTTTTAGTACTCAGTTATTAGTGAATAGGTGTACGGTAAATAAATTAAATATTTTATGTATATGTTTATGTACGGTAAATAATAAATAAATAGGTGTTCAGCATACAAAATATATCAAATAAAAAAAAAAGAGAAAATAAATAAAAATTAAAAAAATTGTAATAGGTCTCTAATCGTGCATGCGCAAACAAAAAACCGGCTTTGAAGCGACTCAATCTCAAAACAAAACCACGCCCGTCAGCTTGCGCAGTGCAACGGGACGCCAATTCATTATGCCTAGGGCAGCTAGGCGCAATGGACGAATTGACAACAGCGCAAAATTTAAATACAAAAATATAAAAAAAAAAAAAAACTTGTTATAACTTCGGGTACTTTGAAAATAAAAAAGAAATAACGCAATGAAATAAAGCGTAAGTTTCTTAATGCTTAATATCTATCAGTTAAGTGAATTTTAGTGTTATACTCGTAGAAGAAAGAAGTGAGAAAAAAGATTCGTATATAGTCA
The DNA here is from genome assembly GCA_929112965.1 of Mythimna albipuncta. Lineage (NCBI taxonomy): Eukaryota > Metazoa > Arthropoda > Insecta > Lepidoptera > Noctuidae > Mythimna > Mythimna albipuncta. Next base: position 427,676 of record OV815960.1, read on the forward strand.
AAAAGGTGAGTATCGTTTGTTTATCGTTCGTTTTTTTTTTTTTTATAGTGATAGCTATTTGAATAAATCAAAGTGTAAAATGTAAAAGTATGAATTTAACAATTTCTTTTTAGATGCGACTCACAATGACTGCCGTGTCCCCAGAGTGGCGACGGCGACACAGAATGCAAGTACTGGATGCAAGCAGGCCAGACATATAGGGTAAGTCAACATGAAGAAAAAAAGGAAATATAGCCAAATAATTATTTTTAAAACTATAAAATTAACGTGTCCTTCGTTTCTCACAGGTCTGCCAAGCACGCGGGAACAGAGACCAGGTGTCGTGAAAGATGCGCAGATAGAACGAGACGAGCAGACAGCGGTGCCCAAGGAACTTTCATCACCCACAAGCCGTAGATATACATACATACATAAACTATTTTTATATCTTCGTGTTAAGTTAAAATCCACTGTAGACAGTTCATATAAATGAGACGTTAAGAGCGACCATATCCAGTTTCCTTTGCGCATCTATCAGGTACTGCCGTAAACGCGTTCTGAACGTATGGATAGTGCCCAGTACTCTTATAGGAGGAGGAATATTATTCCACACCTTACTAGCAGCGTATCTGAAACTGCCTTTGAAAGCCGCTGTTCTATGAGACTGGGTTGAGAGTTGTTGCGCACAGAGCCTGGGCGCGCATTCCCGTCTACTAGCCATCCAGCTGAGCTTATCGTATAAGTATTTTTTTTATTGTAATTCGCAATGTTGCCGACTACATTGATAAGTCCCCGACGCTGTTTGGAGTGTATCATGTCGTGTTGTGTCATCAAAAGTTCATTGTAATGTTTTAGTTCGTTACACTCATGGATCAGTTGAGGGAGTATCATGTTACACTGTTCACTGCCGGTTGTTTTGCATGTTTTTTCTAAGTACGTTGTTACTTTTTCCACTGCTTGTATCCCTTCCCAATAAGGGGACATGTTATAAAACACGACAAGTGTCCAAGTATCTTTTACGAGACTTATTTTTGAGATTGGGTCGAAGTAGAAGGATTGGCTTTCATTTAGTGACGTTGTGTTATAGCTGCAGTTTGCAACGGTGCAGAATGACATGAAACAAGTCAATGCCAAGGCGATATATGATAGCATGCCTGTTGTCGCCTTTCGTTGTTTGTTTTTGTTCCGGGTTCCAGCTGATTCGTGTGCAGCTGAGTCGTCTGTTTTAGTCGCACTGTTTGCTCCGACAGCCACAAAACGCACCCACTTGTTAGTTTATTACGATAGTTCGACCGCGCACACTAGAATCTCGGAATCCCGAAATTACGCGACGCGTGGTCCGATCCGGCTCGAAGGACCAAAAAATATGTCGGGGTGCGTAGCTAGATGTCGGTGTTGAAGAGAAAGAAATGTTTACGTAAACCACTGTTTATTAGTTCTCACTTAAAATGTTCGTAATGTTAATCTAAGCTAAAAATGTTAATGAAATGTTTAAATGTTATGAATACACCTAGCTGTCGCGGTAGACGAAAGTGCACTGAATTTGTTATAAAGCTTATGCAATTAGGACGACGAGTCACGCCGATATTGCTGAATAAGGTGTTCGGTGAAAACACCGAACACAGATGATAGGGTTGTCACAGTAAGTAGCCAGTGCAACGAAAGATTGAGGAGCGCACTGGAGGATGCGTTGTGTGAGTACAACATGTCGACTCCGACTGAGCTTAGGCCCCGTTTGCCACGGTTACCCATGCACAAAAAAAATAGGGCGCTGGTGTGTACCTTGGACTCGTTGCTCAAAAATATCTTTGAGAGCAGCGAGAACCTTATTGATACGCACTCAATCTTGTATTGTGGGGCTGTTGCGGCATGTCGTTTAGCGAACATTAAGTTTCCCAATATAGATGGAACTATTCGACCGAAATCTGCTGTACCAGCCTGGCAATGCAGGATTGAGAGGCGTATCGATGAGGCCAGGGTACTCATCGGCAAACTACACTGCTTCAGGGAGGGTAATACACGACCACGAGTGATGCGCTTTGTGAGACGGGCGTTTTTGGGGACAGGTATTAGTCCTCAAGGATACATGTCCCGTGTCACAGAGCGCATCGACTTCCTGAAGCAGAAAGTTTGTGCATGGGCGAGCCGCATTCGGCGGTATAAGTGGCGAGTTGACCGGTACTCGCAGAATCGCATGTTTCAGAGCGATGAGAGGTGGGTGTACAGAGCCTGGGAGCGGCCTGAACACAGTGTGATTGACGAGTGCCGCCCATTTGATTTGCCACAATTACGTTCTGGCGAAACATTTAGTCGGTACCTGTCAGTCACGCTGAGGGTGGCTGGATGCGTGACGTCGAGCGTGTGTGTGAAGCTATACCAGAAATGGAAAAAGTTACCACCACCCCAGAGGATGTAGCCAAAGCAGTTCGTCCGTTACCGAACTGGAAATCACCGGGACCGGACGGACTGCAAAATTTCTGGCTGATATGGTATAGCAGCTCACACGCGCTCCTGGCGTCGCAATTCCAGTCAATCTTAGAGTCTGGGTCGCTACCAGAATACCTGACAACTGGCATTACCCACCTGCTCCATAAGACAGGTAACCCCGTGGATCCCAAGAACTATAGACCAATTACATGTTTGTCAACGGTCTATAAACTTCTTACATCCATCCTGAGAGCAAAAATTAATATACACATAGAGAATCATCAGATTATTTCTCCCTCTCAGAATGGATGTAGGAATGGGTCCCGGGGTACTAAGGAGCTACTCCTCATAGACATGGCCATAAGCCAACAGACTCGTCGATCCCGCAAGGATCTGTCGACATGTTGGATAGATTACAAGAAGGCCTACGACTCTGTTCCACATACATGGCTCATGAGGGTGCTGGAGTTATACAAAATAGATATAACTTTACGCACCTTTCTTGAGTCATGTATGAGGCAATGGAAGACGGTCCTTCGCTATCCAGGATGTCGACCGATCCAGGGGAACGATGAGCCTATTTGGATTAAACGGGGAATATTTCAGGGCAACAGTCTGAGCTCGCTTTGGTTTTGCTTAGCCCTGAATCCTCTTAGCACATTGCTGGAGGATTCAGGACTAGGCTATCGGTTGAGAAGAGGTGGTCAGGTCATATTTCACCTTCTTTACATGGATGACCTAAAACTCTTTGCCCCTAGCACTTTGCAACTGATGGAGCTACTGAAGGTAACTGAAACTTTCAGTAGTGCCATCAGGATGGAATTTGGTGTGGATGTAGCGACATCTATGGCGCCACATAAGAACTACGAAGAAAGTACGAAATCCTGCATCGCGCAATCACAGTTCTCCGCGCGATTTGAACATATACGACAGCCCGAAATCATCTAGCGGGCAGTCGCCCACCAGACCATAACATCTGTCTGGTCGGAGGATCCTCCCATTTCAACGGAGGTATGTGGGACTTTACTCTCTGTTCCGCATACCTCCAAATGGACAAATGTGCAGGCATACATGTAAAGTGAGGGGAGATTATGGAATCCGAGGGAATTCAACTCCCGGATTCCATACACCTTAGATCCCTTTCCTCGACCAAAACCTATAAGTATTTGGGTATGTCAGAAGCCTTAGGCATTAACAATGCTGACATGAAGCAATCTCTGAAGGAACGCTTCTTTAGCCGCCTGAAGAAGGTATTAAATAGCCTTCTGTCGGGCGGAAATAAGGTGCGCGCCTTCAACGGTTGGGTCATGCCGGTTTTAATGTACTCTTTTGGCATACTCAAATGGACTCAGACTGAACTTGACGCCCTGGACAGACAAGTTCGTACATTGCTGACGGCAAATCGGATGCATCACCCACGATCCTCGGTGATGACACTGTACATCCCGCGGAAGTGTGGAGGTCGAGGCTTTTTAAACGCAAAGACCCTGCACAACCGCGAGGTGTGCAGTCTCAGAGAATATTTTCTTAAAACCGATGTGGGTATGCACCGAGATGTGGTCGCAGTGGACAAGGGACTCACCCCGTTATCCATGGCTAAAGAGGACTGGCATAAACCTGTAATAATGACTACTGATAACCGCAAGGAAATATGGAAAGGCAAGGAGCTCCACGGGCGCTTTTTCCGGGCTCTTCACGAGCCTGATGTAGATTTCTTGGCGTCCGTGGCTTGGTTACGTTTCAGTGACCTCTTCGGGGAAACTGAAGGTTTTGTCTGTGCGATTATGGACGAAGTTATCCTAACGAACAACTACCGGAGATATATAATGAAGGACGGGACGGTTGACGTGTGTCGGGCATGCCACCGTCCGGGTGAGTCTATCAGACATATTATCTCTGGTTGTTCTCGTTTGGCTAACGGCGAATATTTGCACAGACATAACCAAGTAGCCAGGATAATCCACCAGCAACTTGCTTTGAAGTACAACCTAGTGGATTTAGAGGTACCGTATTACAAGTATGTGCCCGACCCAGTTCTCGAAAATGACCATGTCACTTTGTACTGGGATCGGTCTTACATTACTGACCGGACTATTGTAGCCAATAAGCCGGATATAGTGGTGATAGACCGATCAGCGCGCCGTGCAATGATAGTCGATAACACCATCCCGCATGACGAGAATCTCGTGAAAGCTGAGAAAGAGAAACAAATGAAATATCTCGACTTAGCACACGAGGTTGTCGACATGTGGAGTGTGGACTCGGCTGTCATTGTGCCGATTGTCGTAACCGCCAATGGTAAGACCATTGCCAAAAGCTTCGACGACCATCTGTCGAAGCTGTCGTTGCGCGGTTGGATCAAGGGCCAGATACAAAAGGCAGTACTCCTCGATACGATACAGCTCGCATTGTGAGGAAGTTCCTGTCTCTGGAGCCCTAACCACCGGTAGCTTGGACCCTGCTCCCGACATCGGTGGACTACTGTTTTTATATTTTTAAATGTTTTTTTTATATATTTATATGAAAAATATTTAAAAATATCAAAAATATGTAATATAAGAAAAATAAAGGAGATAAAATAATAATAATATATTTATTTGTGAACATAGGGTAAGGATAAAGATGTTTGTACAAAAAATATAATGTCCCAACAATGTCCCACCAGAAGGCATACAAATATTAACAGTATTGTAATAATTGGAATTAGTATTAATATAAATTGATGATAGTGTCATGAAAGTATCATGTTGGTTTTAATTTCCCTTATGAGTATCAAAATATGTTGCATAAACGCCTGTATCTATTGAATGCATTGTATTAACGTATTTTGACATTACCTACCGTTGACTTAGAAGCCTAAAATTTGACAAAAAGTAAGATTTTACAGCATTAATTAAGGAAAAAGTAAATGCATAAAATTTTTCAAGAATCATGGTGAAGTCTCGAACAAAATTTTGCTGGCTTATTTTTTTAGCGTCAATTAATGAGAAATATACAAGAGTATATAGATTAAATTTCCAAACAATTTTTTCTCAGAAATTACTATTATAAAGAATCCGTATATTAAAGATATTCCAGTTGAAAGATGAGTTTACGTATATTATGTCAATAATACCTACGTACCTCCTTATAAATTTTAAATATTCATTTTTGAACGATGTGATAATGTCATGTTTTCTTTTTCTAAAAGTCATTGGCCGGGATAGCAGTTGAAAGGTCTAATGCCATGTTTTTATTCGATGATGTTATTCTCGTTATTGTATTTATTGCAGTAACAATGTCACATTGTGTAATTTTAGCCACTGTATTCTAAGTACAAATAGTTAAAGTCAAGTAGATAAAGTTTGAATAGTTTACTAAATAATGTCATCAACTAGTAATTTTGTTGATTTAATTTTACTGATTATATTTAATTTAATTTGAGACTGATAATCTACTTTGTTATATACAGAGTCTGGCGTAAATAATGGATAACCTCAAAACTGTCGATTGACCAGACTATCATCTATCATTTACCCCACTTATTTCACCATATGCGCATGGATGTCCAAATTATATTTTTGATATTTTAGATAAAAATCGTACTTACTCGTATAGAATCATAATTTTAGGCACCTGTATCTAAAAAAAAAATGTACTACATTGCGGTGGCCCATTATTTAAAAAAATGCCTATTTAATGCAAATTTTAAAATGGTATAATAATAACCAGCATCTTAATAAAGTAGTTGTTGCTATTCGAATCTTAAAGGAAATTTTTCATACAATGCTGGTTTTTAAATTAAACTACTATAACACTACTGTAACTAATTTTAGACACAAAGAGGATGATATTTTCTTAAAATTTGATCAGCATGGGTTTATAGACACTAAAATACATTAGTAACTAAAAAAAAAATATTAAAAAAATAAGAAAATTATTATAGGTGCTAGATGTTCGAAGTGGGCTCCTTCAGCTGCTATGTATGCTCTACACTATAAGAAGGACCGTTTCAAGCGGCGCGTCAATCCTGCCGAAGAATATTTGAATATTACATCAGCAGCCGAACGTATTAGTTGACGCAGTTGTTCAACTGAAATGGTTTCTCTATAAACCATCTCCTTTAAGCAGCCCCAGTAAAAAAAGTCTAAAGGGTTTATATCTGGCGAGCCAGGTGGCCACAATATTGGCCATGGACGTCCTATTCACCTCTGTAATAAGTTCTTTTCAGATGCTGTCGTACTCTTACTGCATAATGTGCGAGGCAGCCGTCGTTTTGAAACCACATCGTTTCAAGCACTTCGGGGAGTACGTCCTCCAAATCTTTTTGCAAAAAATTCAAATATGTTTCTCCTGTCAGAGTCAGTGGGAGTTCAAATGGTCCAACAATTTGACCGTTTACTACGTACCGACCTTTTTTACTAGGGCTGCTTAAAGGAAATGGTTTATAAAGAAGAAACCACTTCAGTTGAACAACTACGTCAACGCGAGCATGCATAGCAGCTGAAGAAGCCCACTTCGAACATCTCGTATAATTATTTTTCAGTTACTAATGTGTTTTATAGCTTCAATAAACCCACAGTGATCAAACTTTAAGAAAATATCATTCTCTTTGTGTTTAAAATAAGGTAGTGTTATATTAATTTAATTTAAAAGATTTTATACGAGTAAGTATGATTTTTATTTAAAATAAATTAAATTTGGACATCCATAGGCGTATGGCGATATAAGTGGGGTAAATGATAGATGATAATCTGGTCAATTGACAGTTTTGGGGTTATCCATTATTTACGCCACATCCTGTATAAAAAAGTTAAGTCTCTACTATGCTACTTGTTAGTATTTATGAACCAGTCACGGATCATTTATTAAATGTATTGTTTGTTGTTTATTTGTTAGTTAATAAGTGCAATTCAAAAAATGTACATTTGTTGTCACGCAGTCTAATTTCAATAAAGTAAAAATAAAAGAAAAACATCAATTTAATTATAAACTAACTAGTTTTTTCTTTCAGACAATCCTTATTCTGACACTTACGAACACAAAAAGAATTAACTAAATAGATGCAGCCGTTCAGAAGCGATCTTCTTACGTACACACACATTAGGCATTTTTTTTATTAGTGTAGGTTTTTCATACTCACATGCCGCATAAGAGGATACCGCTATCGTTATTGGTAGCAAAATACATCGCGGGCTGGCATAAAAATAGGCTTAAACTTAATTAGCCTATTAATGTTTCCACTGCTGGGACTCAGACCTCCTCTCTGATAAAAGGAATGGGCCGTAAATCACTAGGTACTCATAGATTGTGCGGATTTGTTCGATGTAATATATATTATCTTCGAATTCATAATAAAAATGTTATTCTCCTGATTAGCCGTCTGGGATGGATGAATTTCATGACAACATCAATTATTAGGTAGTAATTTCAGTATTTTATATTAATCGATGCAACTATATGACACCAATATAAGGTAAACCTATACAGACATCAGCTATTTCCTAATCATTACAGAGAAAACTCACAGTTCCGTTTTGGTTATGGGGTATATTAGGAACAGTTGATACAATATAATAATTACCTAATTGTTTTTGAACTTGCATATCTGTATAATGCATCAAAAATATCTTTAACTACTTCAGAGCAAAATTGTCCCGTGGTATGTAACTAGTGTATGGACACACTAGTAGAAATAGATGACGGGGGTCTTTCTAACTCTCCTTGTCGGGGACGCTTTTGAGGTTGTCGTAGTCAATCTAGTCTAGAATAGAAAATCTTTGCTCAGTATATATATATATAATCTATGGCAAAAGGTAATTGAGATGCGTTCAAAACATGGTAATATGAGACCCTAAACGTAAAATAAGTTTATAGAAAAACTTAAAAATGTTTTTTATCTGCGTTTCTTTTAAAATTGTTTTTGCGTATTAGATACATAATATAATTGGCTAAATTTTAATATTTATTTCATTATTATACAAAGTCAGGTGAAAAATGGTCATTCTTCTTTGTCGAAAAAATTACGTGATTAGAAATTTTTGTCGAGTTCGACACCATCTCTAAAATCGAGAATTGACCCCAAATGATATGCAATCGACGTGACATCTCTACTGTTGCTCATGTTTTAAATATTTTAGAGGTCATAATCCTCATTCGACATTATAAACAATATTTTTATTATTAATTATCCCATCTTCTCCCTCTACTAAAGATGCAACACTTTGATTTTGTAGGGGATATTTCCAGTCCAATTTGCCTCAACTGGTCTACTATTACATTCAAGGCGTTTTAGATTTTATTACCTACTTCTAACGTCACTTTTTTATTTTGATTTTAAATAACAAAGTTCTTGGCATTTTTATTTCACTCTTTGTCGCAAGAAATCACAAAGACTCCGTCTGATCCAAATTTTATACGCGTGAAACAAATGAGTAAATTTAACAAATGCCAATCACTGACAAAAAAATTCCAGCCCCTACAGCTTGGCTTTGGTTCAAGAGGGGGCTGTGAGGCTGCCGTACATGCCCTCACAACCTTCCTAAATTCTGATAAGGGTAAGGTCATCCTCAAGGTTGACGTTAAAAACGCCTTTAATTCTGTAAAAAGGGACACTTTGTTGGCTGAAGCAAAAAAAGAACTTCCAGAAATTTTCGGCTTTTTGTGGCAATGCTATAGGCATCCATCTAAATTATTGTACAAAAACAAGGTTTTGGAATCTGCAGTTGGATGCCAACAAGGTGACCCTCTCGGGCCAGTCATTTTCAGTTTGACTATCCATCCAATCATCCAACAACTAAATTCGAAATTTAACCTATGGTATTTGGATGATGGAACCCTGGGAGGTGAAGTAGACACTGTTTTGAAAGATTTCCAATTCCTGAAAGACCAATTTCAATCTATCGGCCTTGATCTAAATCATTCGAAATGCGAAATTTTTGTTCCTGACAGTACTGACAGACAATCGACTCTACAGAAATTTTATTCAATAGCTCCCAAAATCAAAATTATAGATAAAAATACACTGCACCTCCTAGGTTCTCCATTTTTGAAGACAGTTTTTCTTCATTCATTGACGACAAAATTGAACGTTTTAAAAACATTTCGGAAAGACTTTCTAAAATTAACCTACATTCGGCCTTCACCCTCATACGGTATTGTTGTTTTGCACCAAATTTCATGTATTTTCTCCGCTCTTCCCCTTTATGGAAGCAGCCACATCTCTTGGACAAAATTGATCAGACAATTCGGTATACTCTGACTTCCATTTTAAATGTGGCCCTGGATGACCGAGCGTGGCTACAAGCCACGCTACCCATTCGTTTTGGTGGGCTCGGCATCCGCAAAATTTCTAGTGTAAGCCTACCGGCGTTCCTGTCTTCGGTCCACAGCACTCAACAGTTGACTAAAAGAATTTTGACTCCATCACTGGTTAGCTGTGAGGTGCCGTGCTTGGCCGATGCAGTAAGCGCCTGGAAAATCACTTGCCCGGACAAGGCGTTGCCCGAAAATCCATCTTCCCAGAGATAGTGGGATGAGCCGCTCTGCAGGTTGGTATGGAATAATCTCATTAATACGTCCACCAATACCGCTGAGCGCGCTCGCCTACTGACTGTGGGTGAATGGGAGTCGGGCCTTTGGCTACAGGCTTTACCGTCACCTAACATAGGTACTTTGCTAAGTGACACCACCTTCCGGATCGCTACATGCCTGCGTCTAGGTGCTCCTAGTGGAGCTCCACATCGATGTCAGTGTGGCGAAGCAGTCGACCGCCTCGGACACCATGGCCTATCTTGCAGCAGAAGTGCTGGCCGGATAGCACGGCATGCCAGTATTAATGACATCATCTGTCGAGCTCTTGTCATCGCCGGGGTGCCAGCTGTTTTAGAACCTAATGGCTTGGCACGTGACGATGGGAAGAGGCCAGATGGGATGACTATAATGCCTTGGAAATTGGGTAGGCCTTTGGTGTCGGATGCAACATGTGTCGACACCCTTGCGCTATCCCATCTTCTGAGTACGGCGGGCTGTGCTGGGGCGGCTGCTGCAGGTGCAGAAAACCTCAAACGGCGTAAATATAATAACCTCATTGGAATGACTACCTCTGCACATGTGGCCCCCTGGTAAATCATCAATATTTTGTCTATTAACTGCTCCACCTTTGTTTTAATAATTATATATACATTTTTTTTTTCTCTGACCCATTGCTTTTGCAATATTTTTATTTTTATTTCAACTGTCATAAATTTGTTAGTAATTTATTTTGTTAATATTTTATTGATAGTTGTAATTATTATATTATTCCTGTTTTTTTTTTTTTTTTATATGTAGCCTCTTTTTGTATTGTAAATGTGAGAACAATGTATACTCCACGAACTCTTAGACTACTTCCTATTACGACTTACTTTGTTTTTTACTGAGAAAATTTTGATTGTGCTTTTGTGTACAATATTTGACTGGTCTACACTGTTCTTACATAACATTTATCAATATTGTAAAACAACCACTTTTTTAAAAGAGTAACCATGGAGTTTCTTGCCGGTTCTTCTCCATAGGAAACGACCAATTTGGAACCGTGCACTAACTTCTGACGTTTTATAAGTGCCCATGTAGGCCTATGTGAAATAAAAATATTTTTGATTTGATTTGATTTGAATACTCAAATATTATGGAGTCGTTTTGTTTTTATTTAGTTTTCGTAATATTTTCAAAGAAATACGTAGAAATTCATCATAAAATTGCAAACTTACCTGTGAAAAGTAATGTTCGTATCGTTGTCTTTTTTTGGAGTGTAGTTTTTACACGATTTCACCGCACAAACAGCCATTTTTTTCAATTATATTTAACAGCGTTAAAACGTAGACGCGCTTTGAACGTCTGTCGCGTAATGGCGGCCTGTGGGCGGGGCTAACGAACGAAGACGCTATTTTGGTGTCTTTGAATTCGAAGCATTTGGTAAGCGCGTACTAGGCATCTGGATGTTCTTATAAATCTATGATTTGAACGTTGCGATCAAATGTGTTTAAATGAAATATCTTACTCGAACATGAAGTACCTACTGTCTGTTTATATCTACCTTATTTTGTACCGATTTCATGCAGTTAGTGATTTTCAGACTAAAATAATGTTAAATTGTTGCTATAGTATCTGACAAGTATATGTATAACAACTCGGTCTTTTTTTATAATAAATGAGAATAGTATAAATTTATAGAGTGAGTTTAGTAGCCTAACAGTAAACTTTTATTGGAGTTTTTGCTATGCTGTTTAATTAAATTAATAATTTTATCCAAAGGTTGTCTGTAAAAGATCGCCCTGTGCGATAAGGCCGCCCATTGTACACTTATTTTGAATATTTGTCCTGTATCTTTTTTGTTCAAGCGGTGTACAATAAAGAATATAATAAATAAATAAATAATAAATAATTTTAGTATATTTTCAGGACGACGCAGCGGAGCCTGTTAGAGCTGCTGCTCTAAGAAGTTATCTGGCACGGCGCGTGGGTTCCGGATACACCCTGCAGCGTGATCCAACTCGCAGCGGCCAGTTTTATATAGAGCTGCGTGTCTACAACAGCAAGGAAGCAGAGACACTTGCTGCTAATCGTTGGAAGCGAGCGCTTTTCACACTTCGCTCATCACATGATGACAGTGGTCCAGTATGGAAAGCTCTTACTGGCTTAGTTAGCGCTGCTAAGCAAGAGTATGCAAACATAAAACCTATATTATATCCTTCAAATGTTTTCTACATTGCACTATAATATGTTATTTTTGTTTACTCTTGCTTCATATAGGAATTGAGAAGGTATTACCGGATTAGTTAATCCCGTATCCAAATAAAAAGTCTCGGTATATTGTAACAATCAAACGTTTTCTAATAACAGCAACTTGTTATTCTATATTTTGTAGCTGCGATTATCTTATATTTTATCATACGTGTGTTTGTAGCACTTATCTGCTTCAGATTTGAATGTAGTATAGACCCCTTTTTTCTGTATGATAATATAATGTATTGTGTTACTACACAGGTCTAAGCCAAACATTTATTAAACTCTGTATCTATTCTATTTCAATTTTGAAATCATTTTGAAGTCATATTTACTTGTTTACACTGTTTACCTTTCTCACAGATCTAAACCAAAAATTTACAAAAACTCTAATATTTCAATATTGCTCAGAAATCATGAAACTCTGAAATTCAAATATCTAGAAATCAATAATGTTAAATATTCATCATGATACACTACACTACAGAGTAAAGAAAAAAAAAAAAAAGGAAAGGCAAAACAAACACTGTATTTACAGCAGTAGTTATAGTTATTATAGATATTATATATTTATGGTTATTGATGTGTGTATTTGTATTGTATAATATTAATTATAGTTATGTATCTGGAGCTGGGGGGCCGTCTGCTTGGTGTGGCATTTTGGGCGGCGGGGGGTTGTATGTGTGTTGAAGGTTGGGAGAACCCTGATCTTTGATGCGTTTATGACTCGTTGTTGCTTGGGTATCACTTCGGGCTGATGGCCTCTCAGCCATTAAATTTAGACGGGATTTACTGTAATAGCTTAAGTGCTCTGGAGTGACGCCACTTGCACGTGGAGTTGCCCAGAAAAAAAAAATCTTATCGCTAAACATATCCCGAGTTACATTTGTAAAAATTCAAAATATCCTTCCTGGTTTAGCAAAACACTTATAAAATCCTTATCCGAAAAAGAGAAATACCGCAAAAAATTTCGTAAATACAATAATCCTAGAGACAAGTTGAGCTACGATTTACTCAGAAGCCGCTGTCATACAAGGATCAATCAAAACTACAGTGATTACAAAAAACATATTGAAACTCAAATAACAAAAGATCCTAAAGTATTTTGGCGCTACATAAAAAAACAAACGAAACAGTAAATCTGTGATTCCAGCCAGAATGCATATGGATGAAGTAGTAGCTGAGAAAGGTACTGACGTTGCAAACCTTTTTGCTTCCCATTTTTCTTCAATTTTTACCAACCCATACAATAATACCTCAACCAGTCTCCCAGAACCATCTGGAGTACTAAGTAACATAAAATTTACACCAGAAGAAGTCCTAATGAAGATAAATAAACTTGATACATCCAAAGGTGCTGGTCCTGATTTTATTCCACCAGTTTTTGTAAAATCATGTGGGAGAATGCTTGCGGAGCCACTCTGTCTCTTATTTAATCGAACTTTAGAGACGGGAATATTTCCGGATGAATGAAAGAAGGCTCGCATCGTGCCTGTGCACAAAAAAGGTGACTCTAGCAACATAAAAAATTACAGGCCGATTTCTATCTTGTCATGTTTCCCAAAGCTCTTCGAAAGTCTCGTTTGTCCCATTATCACCAACTACCTGGAAACCATGCTCTCTAGTAATCAACATGGATTCCGAGTTGGAAGTTCTACCGAAACTAACTTAGATATTTAACAGACATATCCGAAGCACTCGATAACGGGCTCGAAGTCGATGCAATATACACAGATTTTAGCAGCGCATTCGACAAGGTGAGTCCATCCACTTTTGTTGAATAAACTTAAACATAGCGGCGTCCACGGGAACCTGTTGAGGTGGTTTGCATCCTATCTTAAAAATCGCTCTCAATTCGTTGCAGTCAATGGCTATGTTTCTTATGAATTCTATGCACGCTCCGGTGTTCCACAAGGTTCCCACCTTGGCCCAGTTTTGTTTTTGTTATTCGTCAATGACATCACAAGTCATATTACGCATTGTCAACCGTTATTGTTTGCAGACGACTTAAAGATCTACAGAAAAATTACTGGACTTGCAGACACCGCTCTTGTTCAATCTGATTTAAAAAATATAGAAAACTGGTGTATAAATAACAATATGACCTTACACGCCCAGAAATGCTTCCATATTCGCTTCTCAAGAAAGAAATCTACTATTCCGAGAACCTACTCATTATGTAACACTTTGTTGGCAAAAGTATGTGATATACGGGATTTAGGTGTTCTGGTCGATAATAGACTCAACTACAAGCCGCACATCAACGATATCGTAAAAAAATTAGCGCAAATGCTAGGCTTTTTAAAGCGAAACACAAGAGGCTTCCAACTGCCCAAGACAAGAATATTATTGTTCAACACTCTGGTACGTAGTCTCACTCTCTAGCACTCTGTTGCGTGACCGTCGCCGTTCGCGTGATCTAATATTCCTTTACAAAGTAATTAATAGGTTTGTAAAATGCAGTGATTTAGTAGAGCGTATTCAGTATTCAGTCCCTTCAAAACTTCTTAGACATCCCATCTCTAGATTACTCCACATTCCTTTCCGTAAAACCAACCTTGGCCTCAACGCACCCTTGCTCCGTATATGCAAAACCTATAACAGTTTTTGCAAATCACCAGACACCAATTTACACGGTGTCTCACTCAAAAAGTTTAGGAGAGCAGTCTCGGAGGCAGTGGCGTGCCCGCCATACAAGCCAAAAAACCAGGCTTGCCCTACCAAAACCTCACCTAATTCATAGAACACGACCAATCAATTATCACAAAAATCTAAACTTTAAACTTCGCGCGCTTACGCGGTTACGCTAAGTTGCCACTGTGTTGTGCGGAATTCAAAAATCATTCATATGCAGTGGCGGTTCCTTCATACAAGCTGAGAAGCCAGGCATGCATGCCTTACTAAAATGCTCGATAGAAGAGAATCAATATCAAACCCGAACTATTTAAAAGTTCGCGCGCTTAATTCTTATCAAAATAACACAAAGTATGCCACACTTACTACACATCGCGATTGTTCGCGCGCAGAGTTTCGCATTTACATATGTGATGTAGGTAATTCTATATTTCTATATTTCAATAAGTGGGTATGTACAACCTTACATGTGTGAGGCAGTCTCTCAATAAATCTGTTACGCGATTGACGTGGTTTTACTGCAACCGATTCCCCGGGGTTTCCCAGTGTCCAGAGATTCCTCAACATATAGCTATCTTGCGTACGCGCCGGCTTTTACCGGGCTTTCAAATACTATCTCTGTCTCTTTCGCACCTATGGCGACGTGCCGTATAACGAGTTAGGACCTTTTGCGTCTACAAATCGATCAGTATGGAAGATTTAAGCCGGGCATTCGTATGAAGTTGCTCGCGTATGCGTGACCTTGTCACCTTG
This sequence comes from Mythimna albipuncta, assembly GCA_929112965.1. Taxonomy (NCBI): domain Eukaryota; kingdom Metazoa; phylum Arthropoda; class Insecta; order Lepidoptera; family Noctuidae; genus Mythimna; species Mythimna albipuncta. The sequence goes on from OV815960.1 coordinate 443,213, forward strand.
CCAACTCGCAGTGTTGCCGTTTTAGCGACGTTGTGAGATCTTGGAGATTTTTAACGAGTTTGGAAACTTTTTTTAAGATTGAGCAACAATAAAAACTAGCGACTTTTTAAAACAACGAAATTAAATATTCAAGCAATATATTAAAAATAAAAAAATTACGACATTTTGCTAGATTTTTCATATACCTGGCGACTTTTTATTGCCTAAATGACAACACTGCAACTCTGTTTGCAACTCACTTCAGTTTTATTTGCTTGAGTGGAAAATAGATGTTTTGTTTTTTTGCTGTTTGTTGTTTTTTGTTTTCTTAGATTTTCTCAGTGATGCAATTGTTTTGGTGACTTACCTACAACAATGGAGGCAATTGTACCTTGTGAGGATTTAAAATGCTTTGTAGTTTTGATTGGCGTAGATAAGGTAAAATCTTTAAACTTTGCTCAGAAAAAACAGTTAATTTCTTCATTAAAACCGACGCCTAATCTGTGTACCTATTTCTCAGACTAGTAAATCGCATAAACGAAAATTTAATAGATCGGTGTATAAAACTAGTTGGATTGTTGGCTGTTCGCACATTAATAAGTTGTATTGCTGGTGCTGCATATTTTTTCTTTTTTTGAAATCGATTAAAATTTTATTGGGCTTGCCTTATTTTGAAACCCTAGGCACGCCACTGCTCGGAGGTATGAGCCGTAAAAATCTTCCAATTTTTTTATTCTGTTATTACATGTCAATGCCATATACCTACTCTATCCTCTCTTTTTTTTACTCTTTTTTTGAATGTTTCAAAGTTTAATTTTCTATTTTAGATATATTATTATTTCTTTTTTTATTTTTATATATACAGATACAATTGTATCTGTGTTTTTTTTCCCCCCCTTGTATATTTAATTTTTTGTAGTAATTTTTAATAATTAATATTATATCTAGCATGGTGTAAGCTGTGCATATCTGTAATAGGTATGCATACCAGTGCCTTGTTTTTAATATTATTTTTACACAATCATGTATGTAATGCTGTTGGTGTGCCAATAAATAAATAAATAAATATCTAGAAATCAAGCATATTAAATATTTATCATATTAATTTACTTTTACGTTGTTTACAGACCTAAACCAAAAATTTACAAATAAATTTGATATTTCAATATTGCTCAGAAATCATGAAACTCTGAAATTCAAATATCTAGAAATCAAGCATGTTAAATATTGATCATAATAATTTACTTATAAGAATTCGTATTTTATTAATTTTATGTATAATTTACTATTGTGTGAATGTAAAACTGTATACTTGTATGCCAAATAAATATTATAAAGTAGGTACTTTGTTCTTTTTATATTTATAAATTAAAAATATACCTACCATATAAATATATTGTTTACTGAAAGGTAAATAAAAGGAGATTTGAAAATTTGTAACATTTTATATTCAACAACAAGTAATAAGCAGCAAAATAAATATTTAACACTCTTGTCGAAATAAGATTCACTGTGAATTAGATAAGCTAATTTTTTTTTACTATTTTACCTATCAAATATTCAGTTTCATCCATAATAACATCACAATAGTCTTTCACTAGGTATTGAACACTTACACGAGCATTATTATTTTCACTGCAATTAATTCCCGGAACAGTGTCAGACTCAGATCATAAACTGTTATATTTATCAAATGATGACATTTTCCTGCTTCATTTCGAATAACATAAGACAAAGATGTGTCCAGCTTCCTTTTTTTCGTCTTCTTGGAACTTTGAACTTGATTATTCTGAGAGTCAGAATTGAGCTGTAAAAATACAATTTATTAATATCAAAAATAGAAACATTATAAATAAATACATAAGAAGCTAAATACTTTCTTGGGTATTCTGGAAAAGTTCATAGAGTCCGTCTAATGAAAGCGTGACCTGAGAAAAGGAGGTTACAACCAAAAATTTTGAATGTGGTATTATTGAAATAGTAGGAGAAAAAAGTTTTGATACTAGAGTATTTTTTGTATTTATGACAATTTTAGAATAGTTGTACAAGAACTTAAATCCTAGTCAAAAACATGTGTGTAGACTTAATTATTTGGTGGGTGTATGGTAAATGTCAATAACACACAAAATGTTAGATAGTATTCCAAATTATTTTATTATATCTGATCTCTCAAATGTCGCTATATAATATTTAAATAATATTCTTTATTTTCCATTTGGCGTTCTGACAAGAATACCAAGTGCACAACACCGTGATAGTCAAATAAAATAGTCAACATGATTTCAACTTCATCACGTCTCGCCAACACTATTAATGCGTTTCAAGATTGTTTGGGTTGGAATTCGTTTTAGCATAGAGAAAATTCAGATCTTTTGGGATTAGTCAAGTGGGAACATGAATGTTTTATACTCCAGTGATTATTTCAAATGATACGGATTGACTCGTGAGACACAAAAAGTTAAGCAGGTGCTGCAGCAGCATCTCTCTCAAACTTGAACTAGGATTTTCGCGATTTTAACTTCAGTTGCAGACTTTCATGCACTACCAGACAGAGTGAGGCAAATCTTTCATTACATCTCAACTGCATGTGTTTTTGATTAAGTCGATTCACCAAAAGCCTTCTTTGTTCGATGTTTTTGTCCATTATGAAATTCGCAATATGTCAGATTATCTAAAAATATAAGAAAAAAAAAATATCATTATATCCTTATAACTATCTAATAATATTAGTCGACAAGGATCAAGATTATCACGTCATACTAACTTAAAAATCAGAAATCGTATGTAAACAATGGTGGTTTTCATTGAAAACACCTTCTTTCTCTTCTTGTTTTTGTTTGAACTTATTAACCATAGTGTGTAGCAGTTTTTGCACATTACTGTTTATAGTTTTTCCACAATTAAGCAATTATTCTTGAAAAATAAATATCAGTTTCCAAAAACTGACAATTGCAACCATAGACTTTGACGTGTTTTTTTTCGGCAAAACAATGTTGCCAATTTAATTTTAAAAAAAAACTCCAGGTTACGCTTTCAGTAGACGTACTCTACATAACTACACCGACGGTCTAACAAAAACCTTTGAAAAAAAAAAAACATTCCAACTTTTTTATACAAATTTAAATTGAAACCTATAGTTTCATAACAGCGTAGTATCATTATCCCTAAGTGTATGTTTCTGTACAGAAAAGGACTAATCAATTTTTTAAACAAAATCTTTGATGCAGTTTCTTTGTCTGGGGGTATATTGTGAATTCAACTATGATGAATAAAATATTATTTATATTTTATACTAACCTCTTGTATTTCTGTCTGACCAACTTCGTCCAAAGGAGTTGTGATTTGAAAATCATCATTATCAAATACAAATCTGTTAAGTCCTCCAATGTCGAGAATGCTGGGGCTGTATGACATGATTCTGAAAATAAAACTTAAGTAAGATATCTAATTATTCACATTAAAAATATATTGATAACTTATAACACATTAAAAACTTACCAATAAAACTTGATTTCTCCGCTAGCAACAGGTCCTGCTTCGACTAACTATGACAGTATAATGAAATATGAAATGCAACATGAAATCTGTATGACATTAGATATTAAATGAAATCAATTATTAAAAATATAATATTGTAATACAAGAACACAAAATTCTTAACTTTAACCTGTACAAACATGTTAAATCCTGTATTTATGTTTTATGTAATATATCTTATTTAGTGTTGAAGGTATATATAGCTACCTATAAATATGCGTGTTAGACACTCATTACAGTAATTGTCAAAATGAAGTTGATCAAGCAACCCATATCTTTGAAAGTTAACAATATAGATTTAAATGAATCTTCTCAACAGATCAGACATAGTTCTTTATTACCGAATACGATTCGATGTATAATATGTGGCCCATCGAACTGTGGTAAAACAAACGTTATGATTAGTTTGTTGTTACATGAAAATGGTCTGGAATTTAAAAATCTTTATCTTTATTTCAAAACTTCATTTCAACCAAAGTATCGTTTCTTGAGTCAAGTATTAAGAAGAGTGCCGCAGATGAACTTCTATAAGTTTAACGATGGTAAAGAGGTCATTTCTCCGACTGAAGCTAAAGCTTCCAAATTCCAAATATTAAATTCTGTATTATATTTAATAATAATAATCCATTTATTTCCAAGTATACGGTACATACAAGAACTTAATATTAAAAACGTTTCACGTACACTACCATTGCCGGTGTAGAAACATTGTTGAAATTAAAATTTATTTAGCACAATTTTGTTACCCACATTAATTATATTATTACAATGAAATGGAATGTCAAAATTAACACACAAGTATATTTATGTCAAGTACTCAAAACCAAAAAAAATAAAAACAAAAATACAAGTCAATAGGTACACACAAAATATTGATAAAAATGTAACGTCAAAAAAATAAAATAAGAATAAAATAAAATAAAATTGTCAGTTTTAATAATGTCAAAAAAAATATGTCAAAAAAAATATATAATGTCAAAACTTACTAAATAGAATGTCAAAATAATAATAATGTCAAAAACTGTGATTTAGGAATTCATTAACCGAATAAAAGCATATGTCCAAGAGCCATGCAAACATCTTACGTTTAAATTTATCTACTGGTAGCATTCTGAATTCGGGGGGTAATTTATTATATATTTTTATTGTCAACAAGCTGGCATTTCTACTATATAAATGCAATCTCTGAAGAGGAACCAACAGTATTCCAGCATTTTTTTTATTTAATCTTTCTGAGACTTGTTCATTCAAAGAGAATAAATGAGGGTATTTCTTTACAAATAAGCAAACCTCAAAAATATACAGACACGGGAGTGGGAGGATTTTTAACTCTCTAAATAATGGCCTGCAGTGGTCTAAATATTCTGCTCCACTCATGGCTCGGATACACTTTTTTTGAACTTTGAAAGCTCTGTCTATGTCCACAGAATTGCCCCAATTGCCTATTTGATGATGTTGCATGTGAAAACCAAGTAAATATCCGCAATTATTTCTGTATGGGCAGGCATAAACAAATAGATTGTTTCTATTTATCTCAAACCTATTCTAAAATTCCGAAACAACTGTAACGTGACAATGTGAATTTTCTTATTATATTCAAACAAGATGATGTGAATTTAAAACATATTTATGAAGAGCATGTTAGTTCTGATTTACAATGGAAAGAGTTCAGAAATCTTTGTCAAACTGTTTGGAGTAAACCTTATAATTTTCTACTTATTAATAAAGAATCGTCATTAAAAAACGGAAGGTAAAGACAGAATTTTGATATGTTTTTTAAATTTGACTGACAGTTTCTATGAGCATATAAGTAATTAACATGCAAAACCAAATTCAGTATAATTTGTTTTTTAGCTTAATACAGTTGTGATACTAGGTTATTACAACATGGAGAAAAATATTAAAATAGAATTAGTGAAGTCTGTAGACTCTATAAAGAATAAAATAAAACAAATTAAAAACCAGGAACACTCAATGAATTTGTCACTTGATAAAATGTTAAAACCTGTCACAGATCCCCTTAAAACCCTAGTTGATTCGAATAAGACAATAGAGAAAAAACAAAGTTTTGAAAATACACACTCTAATTTTGAAGACATGGAATTGGATGACATTAATACTAGTTCATCAACAAAGTTTGAAGAATGCTACGATCCAAACCCGAATCCTATACAGATCGTTAAAAAGTCTCCCCAGACTGAATTACTGGATGATTTAAAAAAATCATTAGAGGGTCGTGATATTCATGGTATTTATGATGGGTTAAATATACCATTTGGAGTAAGGAGTGCAAACAAAAACATAATAATGGGTAATTCAATAGTTTCATTTTCTAAAATAGATAGTGCGAATGATGATAATGTCATTTTAATTAAAATTGGTGACAAAAGCTACAATTTAACTCCTGGTTTAAAAGAACTTTTACTTCGAAAAAAACCTGATTTGAAACTTATATCGAGCAAAGATAAACTTGTCTATAAAGATATGTTGCATTATACAAATGCACATAACAGAGATTTCAATCCTAATGGGCAAATAAGAGGCGATAAAGGTATAAAATATCGTGAAAAAAAAAATGGCGAAACAGCGAGCGGTTGCTTCCGATACCAGTATAGGTGAAAAACTCGCGGCACGCTTAATAAGTAAGACCATGTCGGCAAAAATTAAAACTGGTTCTGGTTTGAGAAAAAAGCGTTCTCCAAAAGTTACATCTGGGAAAGGATTAAAAAGTAAATTAAAAACTGTTATTACAAAAGCAAAAAGACACATAAAAAATTAAAACCTAAGACCAAGAAAATGGCCATAGAATTAGCTATTGCCACTACCAGAGAATTAGCTGATAATTCATCGATTAAGCTCCCTCGTGTTATTCCTATTCCAAAAACTGGGGAAGTACTACCTCTGATTCCTATTTTTGCGGGATTATCAGCGGCGGGAGCTTTAGCAGGCGGAGCAGCTGGTATTACCAAAACCATAAATGAATTCAAAATGGCTAAAAAGCTGTATGAGGAATCGAGGAGACACAATGAAAAAATGGAAGCTCTATACCTTAAAGCACATAAAAGTGGCCTTGGAATTTTCGTATCAAAAGAAAAAAACTAAAATCTGAGTCTGTTCGCGTTGACGAGAATTCATCGAGTTGGCGCGATCTAGATTCTGGTGTTCCACAAGGCGGTATTCTTTCTCCGCTGCTATTCTCCATCTTCATTAATTTTATAACTCACTGTCTTCGGTGTTCGTATCACCTTTATGCCGATGATCTTCAGTTATATACAGCTGCGCGGGTGGAAGGTTTGTCGGACGCTATAGAGGATGTGAACCGAGATTTGGACGCTATCAAAGACTGGTCTGAAAGATTTGGGGTGTCTGTAAACCCCTCAAAGTGTCAGGCCATTATTATTGGAAGCTCGCGCATGATGGGTAAAGTGGTGGTTAACTCTCTTCCCCCAATTATTTTCAATGGTGCCTCCATCCCCATTAGTCCTAGCGTTAAGGATCTCGGTTTGCATCTCGACTCGACTCTTGGCTGGCTAAATATGACCATGTTTCGAGATACAGATCGGAGCTCAAATGGATGCCCATTCGCCAGAGTAAAAGTTTGCGCGCACTGACTACACTCTTCTCTCTGCTCAACTCTCCTACCCCTCCTTCTTATCTTATATCTCATTTTCAATATTTATGTTCTTCCCATTCTAAGAATCTTCGTTCTTCTAACAATCTCCTACTGCTCTGTCCCTCTCATACTTCTGATTTTGTTCATTCTTCCTTTCATATACAGTCCATACTTCTGTGGATGCGCTTCCTCTCGACATCAGGATGGCCACCAGTCAGTATGCATTTAAGCGAAAGTTGCGGCATTACTTTCAGAACAAATAGCGGAGTCGTTTCAAAACCCCCCTTCTGCTACTTTATATAAATATATATGTAGGTATATATTATATTAAATATATATGTATGTCTATTATAGTTATATATATACATTTGCACCCTTATTTTTCTTAATAATCCATTTTTTTGTTGTTTTTTTTTGTGCACCTGCCATGTTTTTCTCTTCACCACCCTAGGTTGACTGGTAGAGAATGCCTAAGGCATTAAGTCCGCCTTTGTACCTGTGCGTTGCATAAAGATTTAATAAATAAATAAATAAGATATCGGCTACCCAAACGGACCTTAACTAACTTTGACATTTTAAAGAATGGAAATAGAATTCCTTATTTTAGAAGTGTCTTTATGAGAGATGAGCTCCCTAAAATATATCCGTATAGAAAAGAATGTGGAGTTATTAATTTAGATAGTTCTAAAAATCCTAGTAGCCTATGCAAAATATATTGATTATGTTGAGTATTTCGACAGTTATGGAAATCATAAACCTCCAAAGGAATTTATAAAATATGTAGGTTCTAACATTCAATATAATTATGAAAATATACAACGTGATCACCCCTTCAACTGTGGGCATCTATGTTTAAATTTCTCAAAGAATTTTTGGAATAATCAAAAAATAAAATAAACAGGATCATTTAAAAGAGTTCAGTATGCAAGCATGTCTACTACGGTTACCATCTCTGGAAATAAATCAGAACTGGTCTCGTATTTTCAACCACCTCTTAATTTATCTGATCAATACGAGTGCGGTTTACTATAATTTCAGTATTAAAAACAAGACCGAATGTGCCCGTTAATAACAGCAGTTTAACAGCTGTAATCAGAGCCGAATGTGATCTTGTGCACGGTTCATATTACAACGGATTACCGACTCATTTTATTCATGAATTCATATCTGACACTGCTTCAAGTCACGGCTACACAGAAATACCCCAGAACGTTATTTACTTCCCAGTGAACAAAAATATAATTTCATCCATATCTGTCAGGATTGTGGATCAGTTTGGTTACTGTATTGACTTTGGTGAAGAACATATTCGATTACGTATTCATTTAAGAAAAGCAAAATGATAATGATGTGTATGTGCTTCTCGCTTACTCCTATTGTAGCACCGTGTAGTGTGAGGGTGTAATTCAATAGCGTCAGTATTAAACTAGCGTCCATAGAAAGCACCCGAGTTCTTATTTCTGCACCTTCTACCCGAAAACATATCATTGGCGACGAGGACGATTTTACCCACAAAAAAGAAGAAAAAAATGGCGAAGTCGTTTTTGGGAAATTTGACAACGTTTGATTACAAATCATGCAAGTGGTCAATTTATAAAGGGCGGCTGAACCAATTTTTGAAGGTCAACGATGTGAAAGACGAGAATAAAAGTGCAATTTTAATAACACATCTCTCTGATGACTCATATCGATTGGTGCGTAATTTGCCATATCCTGTCGAGTTGGAGGCGCTGAACTATCGGAAGCTGGTGGAACTGCTTGATACTCACTTCAAACAGAAGCAGTGTTCATTTTCAGACAAGGCCAAATTTTGCGGAGCTCAGGCGAGTCGTTGGGCGATTAGGCTGCACGACTGCGAGGATTGGCGAGCTACTGTAACTTCGGGTCGGCTTTAGACACAAACCTGACGGATCGTTTCGTCCTTGGTTTGGGAGCAGGGCCCGAGCGTGACAGGCTATTTGAGCAGAATGCTTCTACGTTGGGATTCTCGAAGGTTCTGGAGATAGCTGAGCGAGCGGAATGCGCCAGAGAGGCCAGGAACATGGTGTCCACTGATGTCACGTTTGTAAAAGAAGAAGCAGTGTACAAAATGTGCAAAGGAGAATGCAGGCGGTCGAGGGACGGCAGCGGTACACGTGGCGGCGGTGGTGGCAGCGGCGCCGGCGGCGCTCGTACGGGCTCGCAAGATGGGCGCTTGTCAACGTGGAATAATGATCCAGATCAGTGCGAAGTCTTCCGTTGCTCGGTATGCGGCTTATAAGGTCATGACAAGGACAAGTGTCGTTACAAAAACTATAAGTGCCAAAAATGTAGAAAACCGGGACATTTGAAGAAAGTGTGTGATAAAAAGAACAAAACCGGCCGTGTTCGCGTCAATAATATCGGAAGCAATAATAGTGAGACAGAAACAGACAGCAGCTGTAAAGAATGTCATAATTTCAATATAAGGTATGTAACAGATAAACCGCTGAATTTAAACATTAAAGTAGGTGATAAAAATGTGACTATGGAGTTAGATTCCGGGTCTGGAGTTTCGGTTATGTCAAAGAGAATGTACTCAGAATTGTTTGCACATCATAACTTAATTGATTGTAATATCAAAATGTGTGTATATAACGGACATAAAATTTCGCCGTTGGGGTATTTCCAAGCTATTGTCGAATATAAAGCTCAAAAGAAGAAAATCAAGATATTTGTAGTAGACTCAAATGGGCCCCCCCTACTCGGGCGCGATTTCATGTCCGCTTTCGGTTTGATTTAAACAAATGTTTATAAAATAAGCCAAGATGACGATGTAAATGCATTATTGGAACAGTTTCCGAATATATGAAAAGATGAACTTGGTTGTTTTAATAAGTTTAATGTCCACCTGCAATTAAAGGAAAATTGAGTACCAAAATTCTTTAAGGCCCGACCAATATCGTTTGCTTTAAAAGACAAGGTAGAATAAGAGTTAAACAGATTAGTCAGTTTGGGTATACTAGTGCCGGTCAGTAATTCACGTTATGCAACCAAATCAAATCAAATCAAATCAAAGCATTTATTTCAAATAGACCATTTACAGGCACTTTTGAATAGTCAAATGTCAGTCAGTCCAAGAAAAGTGAAGCTAAATTGCACGTTCCAAAGAGTAGGTCTCTATGGAGAAGAACGTGCAAGAAACTCCATGGACACTCTTTTAAATCATATATGTGTTACATATAATGCTTGGTTACATATTACTTGTTGCTTATATCATGTGAGCACAATGTCGATAGAGAAATAAAAATGTAAAATAATTAAAAGATAGAAACTGAATTAAGCCACTGGCAGCTAAGAGATGACCAGTCCCATCTGACGGCACCCGTTCACGAGCATGACGCGTGCATCAGCCCCACTCAGCTCAACCATTTTGAAGGGAACTGAACGACCCAATAACACGTGCCACCAACAGCGAGACATTTGAGTGAGCATGACAAACTCTCAACTGCCATGCTCGTAATGTCAAAAAAAAAAGTTGTAACCTAATAAAAATGCTCCATGGTGCTTCACATTCACAAACTTGGAAAAAGTGCTTCTACATTATACAATGCAATTGTGTCTTTCAAATTAAAAAATAATAATATTAGTTTCCAACTAATCAACTAATTAGTACGCCCTAGTGGTAGTGGAGCTGGACCAGCATTGAGCCAAGCATTTTTATCTTGAATATAATCCTCCAACTTATAATATGCTTGTCTGCATAGTGTGCGTTTAATACAAGATTTAAATTTCGTTTCATTGAGTTCTAATATGTGGGGAGGTATTTTATTATAACATTTCAAACAGTACCCCATGAAAGAAGAGGCCACTTTAGCCAGTCTGAAACCTGGTTGAACTAATTGATCCCTATTTCTTGTAACATAATTATGTCTATCGCCTCTTTTGCTAAAAAGATGAAGATTTTTTCTAACATACATTATGTTTTCATAGATATATTGTCAAGGTACTGTCATTATGTTAATATCTTTAAACAGTTCCCTTAAAGAATCGCACCGGCCGAGATTGTAAATCGCTCTGATGGCTCTTTTCTGTAATATAAAGATTGACTCGATGTCAGCAGCCCGTCCCCATAGTAAGATACCGTACGACATGACACTATGAAAATAACTAAAATAGACTAGTCTAGCGGTATCAACATCCGTAAATTGGCGGATTTTTCTAACAGCATATGCAGCTGAGCTAAGCCGCCCTGCAAGAGAAGTTAAGTGAGGACCCCATTGTAGCCTTGAATCAAGCGTAATCCCCAGGAAAATCGTTTTATCAACAAATTCTAGTTTTTCATTATTCAATACAATGTCACAATCACTACTTTTGACATTCGGTAAGGAAAATCTTATGCATTTAGTTTTTTTCCCATTTAGAACCAGATTATTAGCAGTGAACCAGTTTTGAACCTGCAATAGGGCGCTATTTTCGTTGTCAAGATTGTTAGTTTTTCTATTTATCTTAAAAATCAAAGAAGTGTCGTCAGCAAACAACACCATATTAAGTTTATTTTGCAACAAATTGGGTAAATCATTAATATAAACTAAAAACAAAAAAGGACCTAAAATTGAACCTTGGGGCACCCCCATTTCAACATTCAATCCCGACGAATTGACACCGTTTATTTGCACTAATTGCTGTCTATTATTCAAATAAGATTTTAATAAGCTTAACGCTGCATTGCCTAGTCCGTAATGCTTGAGTTTCCGAAGCAATGTTTCATGAACTACACAATCAAACGCCTTAGATAGGTCGCAGAAGATGCCTATAGCATCTTGTGCCTCTTCCCACGCATTAAAAATGTGTTTTAGTAAGGAAACACCCGCGTCAGTTGTACAACGTCCTTTGGTGAAACCATACTGTTTATCATGTAGGATGTTATTGGAGTTAAAATGACTAAGCATTTGATTTAACATTACCTTTTCAAATATCTTGCTAAGAACCGGCAAAACGGACACCGGCCTATAATTATTAGTGTCTTTACTATTCCCGGATTTAAAGAGCGGTATCACTTTACTATATTTCATTAGATCTGGAAAGACTCCTTGATCTATACACAAATTAAATATTAAAGCCAAGTACGGTGCTATAGTCTCAATAATTGAGGTACAAACTTTTATAGACATACCCCACAGATCTTCTGTCAATTTAATCTTGATTTCTTTAAAAGCTTTTATTACTGTTTATATGTTTAAAATTGTTTGGTTTATATGTTTAAAGTTAAATTCAGTTGAACAGGCTGCAACGTTCGCCTGTAATAAATCAAAAGCATGCGATGGCAACGAATTTAGGGCTTCAGTAGTTTTAATTGGTATACTGGTAAAGAAATTTACAAATTCTTCTGCAACTAGTTTGTTATCGCTAATGAGACCATGATGAGTCTCTAATGTGTAATCATTATTATTTCTTTTGTTTCTGTTGGTTTCATTATTTATAATATTCCAAACTGTTTTTATTTTATTATCTGCTGTTTTAACTTTGTTGCTAATATATAAGGCCTTAGCTGCCTTACAAGTATTTTTAAACATTTTAGAATAAGTAGCAACATATTTATTAAAAGTTTCAGTGTTAATAATAGGCTTAAGGCCATAGGCCATACAACTCAAAAAGTCTTTCCCTACTTATTCTGATTCCTTTAGTTGCCCAGTCACTAAATCTAAACTTAGGGCAGATAGTTTTAGTTTTTTTCTCAAACGTCTGATTAAACTCCTTTTGAACTACTGAAAAAAATTTTTTATACAAAATATTACCATTGTTTTCTGCAAGGTTCCAATCACCCAACCTGCTAGTTATAGTGCTATTAAATTTATTTAATTTACCGGATGTTATTGGTCTGAATTGTATCTGCACTTGTTGTATTGGTAAGTTGGATTCAAATGTTACCATTAGGCCGCTATGATCAGAAGGCAGATAATTTACAATGGCTTTTTCTAAATACTTGCAGCAACAAAAAACATTATCGATACATGTAGCAGTAGTTGTCGTTGTTCGAGTTGGTTCAATAAACACATTTGATAAATTAAATGATTTGAAAAGATTTAATAATCTACTGCTATCTGAATTATTTTCTAAAATATTAACATTAAAGTCTCCGCAGATAATTACTGGTTTATTACCAGTTGAAAGTTTAGCCATAACATCTTCCATGACTGACTCAAAAATAGAGTAGTTTTGATAATTAGGGGGCCTGTAAACGCACACTATGATATGCCTATCCAGCTCAACACACGACACTTCAATGCTATGTCCAACGGACAGTGCAACTATATCTTTACGAGTTTTAAATTTAATACTATTTTTAATAAGGATTAGTGAACCCCCACGTAACATTGACTTGCGGTTAAAACAACTGCCCACATTATAATTATCATAATTAATTAGCATTTCAGAATCCTTTAACCAATGCTCAGTAAAACAAATGATGTCAAACTTAGTTTTTTTCAAGTTAAAGGATTTTTGCGTAGCTTGAATGCTAGACGATACTGTATTAAGTTGACATAAACTACTAACAGTACCAACTGTTGTCTTATTAACTAGTTTAAATCATTAGTACTACTACTACTAATGGTTGGACTAACTACCGGGTACGTCGACATACTATTTATGTCTGAGTAAATATTAAATTCTAATAGCTTCGCTATTTGACGTCTTAAAACAATAGGTAGGTATACAGTATACCTTTTTTTTTTTTTTTTTTGTTTTCGGGGGAAACCTTCAAAAGGCGCCCGGACTTTGGGGATAAGTCCGAGGAGTGTGGGATTTTTACCTCACTAAAACCACCCCGGTGATCACCATCAGCACATAGAAGAGGCGCCGTTACCTCTTAAAAGACCATTCCGGAACCCCCTCTGTGCAACGCCTTTTTAGGCACATCCCTGAGGAGACTATACTACGGTCTCCCCTGAGCCTTTTTGTGCACGGCAGCACGTGATCACTGTGCCACCGTCTTCTTTGGAATCACTCGATGGGCGGGCAGAGTCCCCACTCTGCACGTCCGTGTTTCCAAAGTCCCGTCTGCATTAGATGATGCAAGCGGGATTTCGGCGTGTTAGGCAGCGAGGCGATTGCCTCCCTGACGCCTTCTTCTCCGAGCGGGATCAGCCCTCTCACGGTCCCGCTCAGCCGCCTCCTTCTGGATCATTACGGTCTCACAGAATGAGGCAACTTCCTTCCAGTTATCTGGCTCAGCTAGCATAGCCTTCACTACCGCTGGTAGAGACAGATCCTGCCCGATTCTGGCGACCAGGGCTCGTCGCTCAGTGACCCACGCTGGACAGTCTTCCAAGGTGTGCTGTGCCGAATCCATCGCGTTTCCACAATGGTGGCAATTTGCCGTGGCTTCTCGCCCAATCCTATGCAGGTACTCACCGAAGCAACCGTGCCCGGTCAGCACCTGAGTCAGTCTGTAGGAAATGCGCTCCTTTCTTTTCAGCCAGGCTTCGAAGTGCGGCAGGATGGCTTCGACAACGCGCTTGCGCGAGAATTGCGGCTGCTGTAGCCGCTCGCACCACCTCTCGAGCGCGTGTCGCCGTTCCTGCCGTCTCAGCCTTACTACAACGATCCCCGGCACGCTATTTCCATTTTGGCGTATGTCGCGAATCCGGTTGTAGACCCTCGCGTCCATATCTGCCAGGATATCCAGTGGTGGAAAGCGTGCCAGGAGAGTTGCCGCCTCGAAGGATACCGTTCGGTATCCACGTGCGATCCGAATGGCCATTCTTCGCTGCAGACTATTAATTTTTGTCCTGCAGCGACGGACACCTGACAGTCTGTTTGACTACACAGGTGCCCCATAAAGGACCATTGATCGCACGACACCCGCGTAGAGGCGGCGAACTTCTTCCCGAGGGCCCCCGAGGTTGGGCAGCAACCTATGCAAGGCGCCCACTGCCCTTCCAACGCGGGGGACTAGTCGCTCGAAGTGCTCTTCGAGGCCCCACCTACCGTCCAGAGTGAGAGGTATACAGTATACCTGGTCGAAAAAAGTTTATCAACAACATTGTTGATGTCAAAATATAAAAACTTATTACTATGGTGCGTAACTAAAAAATGCATATGCATATTTAGCATATGTATGTACTTATTTTGTCTGTTTGATAAGTGCTCAAAGTAAGGAAAAGCACACAAAATAATCTTTTTACAATTTATCTTCAACAGTTCAGTGATATTATTGGTGATATCATCTTTCTTCACATTTAAGCTATTACCCAAAAATACAGTTAGAATAGCGTTGGGATCATATACTTGCTCATTTACTAATGACATTATGTGATGGTAGGAAGCTTGAGGTGTGCAATAATTTTGAGAAGGAAAAGGGAGTTTTTTACTAATTAATTGCCCTAATCCTCTTCCTATGCTATCTGAAAATATAATTGATTGATAATCCCTACTGCTATGAGAGGAAAAATTACAATTATCTGAATCTACCCCTTGAGTTAATTCATGCTGAATGTGGGGTACCTGGTCGGGAATACAGTCCTGAGCACTGATGGGCTGGGATGAGTTCTCTGTTACCACAAGTTCGAGGCCAGCTGGTTTAGATTCTGTCTGGCAAGTGCATTTATGGTTTCTTAGAGTAAGAGAGTCTACTTTGTCCACCAGCTCATTGGTAGCCAGAATATGTTCCTTTATTTGGTTCTTTGAGCATACATATTTGTTATATATTGACTTTAGGGAGTTATCAAGCGTCTGTTTTTCAGACTGCAAGCGCTGAGTGTCAATTTGATAAATATTTATACTGTCTTCCAACTTAATCTGATAATTATTTAATTGATTAATTAAGTTAACACGTTCTTTCCGCAGTTGAATATTTTTGGAACAGTGTTTTTGTTGCTTCTTGTGGTTTTTACATTTTTTAATTATTTTATTGAGTTTAGCATATTTTTTAATTTTATTTTGACTAAGTTTGTAAGTATTACTGTCTTTTAGTATGGCATCTTCTGTAAGATCAATTGCTACTAAGGCGTGAGGGTTATATTTTGAATTTATTAATTCATCATATAAACGGTTAGTCTTCTCAGTCTGAGTATATTCCTTTTCCTTCTGCAATTTAAGAATAAGACCATTAGCATGAACTAATTCATCCTCAAGATCCCTAACCTTAGACAAAGCCTCCTCATATAAGTCGCTACAGTTTTTGAAACCATCCGTGACCGCTCGCAGTTGGTCGCGTTCATCAACAACATCCTGGTATTGCTAAGGCCTACCAACTCTTGCTTAAGGCTTGTATTTTTAAAGATTATATTCTTTATTTCCCTCTCACTCTCCTCATTCTCCTGCAAAATTTGCTGGCACTGGAGTTTGGATTCTTTGAGCTCCTGGAGGGCATTTTCCAATTTAAGCTGCATATCCTGGGCTGTTGCCTTACGGGTCATCGTAGGCATGATTTCAGAATAAGTTACTGTAAATAGAAAAGGAAAAGAAACAGTGAGAATCAAGAAGATGACAAAATAAAGAAAAGTTGGAAAAGAATGGGGAAAAAATTAAAACAAGAAAGTGCAGTTCAATAGGGAAATGAGGTGGACTGCTGACTTGGCTTGAAAAGCTAATAATTATTGAGTTTTCTAGCTTTTCATTGCCTTATGATATTACTTTTACTTAATGTGGGTAAGTTGATTAGAATGTGAAAGTCTGGTTTAACAGATTTTTTATCAAATAATGACCAATATAACAATTCAGAATAAAGACAAGAAGTCAAAGTCAAAGTCAAAGTCAAATATTTATTTGTTACACATAGGTTTATATGATAGCACATCATGGTGTTAGTTAAAAAATAACGTTTCACTATGTGTTGCCTTGCTGGGCATACAAATATTGTTTCACATGGTACATAAAACATTGGATACATTCTCATGTTGTATGTTCTATGACTAATTAAAATTAAATCTTTAACTAGAAAATATAACACATAACAATAAAAACAAAATAAAATTTTAAAATAGAACAAAGAATCTCTTAAAACAATGTTTAGTAACTGAAATAGGCTGCTACTAAATAAATCGGAGAATGTGGAGTTAGGAATAGTTTGTCACTTATCTTCTAGATATTCATTAATACTGTAATATGCTTTTTGTATTAGGAATTTAAAGAGTGCTTTTTTAAAATATTTTAGATCTTTTAAAGTTGTTATGGATTTAGGTAGTTTATTAAATATTTTTGGTGCCATTCCTAAAAAACTTTTCGAAAAAAGAGCGGTTTGGTGGGTTTTTGATTTGAGTGCACCTTGATGACGTTTGGAGGATAGAGTTTCAAAAAGGTTATGGTTATTTTTGATGAACATGGCAACTTCATAAATATATAAAGAAGGAAGTGTCAATATTTTCAAATTAATAAAAAATGGTTTACAGCTATCGGTGTTTTTTATTTGGCATACTGCACGAAGACACTTCTTTTGGGCTTTAAATGCCATGTCCCTATCCGTCGAGTTACCCCAGAATATTACGCCGTAGCGCAGTGTGGTTGAAACATACGCGTGATAAGCGGTAAGAACAGTATTTTGATTGGCAACCTTGCTTAAATTATGTAAGGCGTAGCAATATTGATTCAGTTTTTTTATTAAATGGTCAATGTGTGTCTTCCATGTCATGTGCTGATCTAACCAGATCCCCAGGAATTTTGTGTGTTCAATTTTAGAAATTTTGTTTTGTTCAAACGTAATATTTGGATTAATAGGATTTGTTCGTTGGTTAAAGTTCATAATATGGGTTTTTCCAAAATTAACTTTCTAATTATTATATGTCAACCACTGAATTATTAATTTCAAGCTATTATTTATTTTATTTTCAAATATGTCTAAGTCCTTTCCGATAAATATTGTAGTACAGTCATCAGCGAATAGGGTCATGGGGTGGTCTATGGTTCTGGGGATATCGTTTATATAGCAAAGGAACAATAATGGACCCAGTACACTTCCCTGTGGTACACCATAGTATACAAACCTTTGCTTGGAAAAAGAAGAAAGAAGCGTTGTTGACCAGTATAATATTATCGGGATAAGTTAAAATGAATCAAATTATGAAATAAAATGTCGATGATTTGTTTTCTACAATGTAAACAAAACTATTTCGACACAACACGCTAGTGTTAAGTGAAGTAAATTGAAAAGATAAAACTTGTACGATCGTGTTATAACTTAAATTAACGAGTGTGTTATTATAAATAAAAATATAAGTAAATAATACTCCCCGTGAAATTCCGTAGTTCAAACGTCAGCTGTTCGTTACCGGTGACAACCGGTTGGCACCAAAAACTCGTGTTTTACAAGATATTTTACCACGAAAATGATAAACCTGACGATTTATGCAATTATATTATGGTTATACAAACAATTACACATTAATTACACTTAAATACTATTTAAATTAAATTTTAAAATACGGAGTACAAATTTGACATGTCACTGGGACAGTGTTGCCAGCAAAAAACTCAACTCAACTCCTATAGTGCCAGTTTTAAAAGATAATAACACGGTTAAGATAGCAGGTGATTTCTCAGTCACACTTAATAAGGACCTTATAATAGATAAGTACCCGCTACCTCGAATTGAAGAAGTGTTCGCTAAACTTGGTGGAGGAGAACATTATTCAAAAATAGATTTAAAAAACGCATATAATCAATTTTTTCTCTCTGAAGATTCCCAGGTGTTGACTACCATTAACACACCAAAGGGATTATTTAAATATACACGCCTTGTTTACGGTCTAGCGAATGCCCCCGCCCTGTTTCAAAAGGCAATGGAAGTATTATTGTTTGGTATCGAAGGAGTTAGTATATAGTTAGACGATATTTGTTTGACAGCGCCAACGAAATCACTTCATATGACGAGATTAGCACAGGTTCTAAGCAGGTTAAATGAGGCTGGTTTGCGCCTTCAAAAGGACAAATAAGAGTTTTTAAGGATAATGTAACGTACTTGGGTTACGTTATCGATAAAAACGGATTACGAACTAACCGCGATAAAGTTAAAGCTATATTAAATGCGCCAGAGCCAACAAATATAACGGAAGTAAAGAGGTTCCTAGGAGTAGTCAACTACTACAGAAACTTTATTCCTAATGCGTCAAGTATTATGAGCCCGCTCCACGAGTTGCTGCGCAGTGGCGCGCGGTGGGAGTGGGGCCCGCGCCAGCGTCGCGCGGTGCGCCGCGTGTGCGCCGAGCTCGCCTCCGAGCGCGTGCTGGCGCACTTCGAACCGAGCGCGCAGCTGGTGCTTGCGGTAGACGCGGGCCCGCA
Organism: Mythimna albipuncta; assembly: GCA_929112965.1. NCBI lineage: Eukaryota > Metazoa > Arthropoda > Insecta > Lepidoptera > Noctuidae > Mythimna > Mythimna albipuncta. The sequence continues at coordinate 462,579 of OV815960.1, forward strand.
CGGGCTCGGAGCTGTCTTATCTCAACGGGATATTGATGGCGGCGAACGACCGCTGGCGTATGCCTCGCGGTCGCTCTCGGTGAGCGAACGCAATTATAGTCAAATTCAAAAAGAAGCGACAGCGATAATTTTTGGTGTCAAACACTTTCATCAACCTATACGGTAGGAGCGAACCTTTTGTTCTTAAAACCGATCACCGCCCCTTAGTATCAATATTTAATAATAAAACAGGTATATCGATAACCACAGCATTACGGTTGCAAAGATACGCTATTATGCTATCTGCCTACAACTATACAGTTCAGTATATATCTAGTGACAATAACTTAGTCGCCGATTATTTTTCTCGTGCACCTGTGTCGGATACTGCGTGCAAAGGAGATAGCGAATATGACGCGTACTTGTCATTGAATTTTTTAGACACGACTGACCCAGCTGTTTTGTTAATGGATATTAAGAATGCTACCTGTACTGATAAGACTATACAAACCGTCATTAGGTATACAAGTGTAGGTTGGCCGCGCAAAATTGTTTGCGAATCTATTCGTCCTTTCTTTTTATGTCGTACGGATTTGCAATATGAAAATGGCATTTTAATGCGGGGTCATAAAGTAGTAATTCCAACGGCACTACGAGAAAGAATGTTGCGTGAACTGCATAGCACACATTTAGGCATCGTCAAAATGAAATGCAATGCGCGTGGTAGGATGTGGTGGCCCGGTATAGACGAGGATATTGAGAGGTGGATCGGTGCATGCGATGTGTGCGCGAGCGTGCGGCCCGCGCCGCCACGAGCTGCGCCCGCGCCCTGGTCGAGTCCAGCAGCACCGTGGGAACGCATCCACATCGACTATTTATCTATACATCAACAGACATACCTGGTAGTGATCGACGCATACTCTAAATGGTTAGAATGTATTTATATGCGGAATGATACCACCACCCAATCTTTAATAAGGAAAATGAAGCAAATTTTTTCCATGTTTGGTATACCTCGTACCTTAGTCTCGGATAACGACGCCAAGATAAATTCAAAAGAATTTAATGTATTCTGTTCCAATAATGGCATTAAATACATGACATCTCCAATTTACCATCCATGTAGCAACGGTCAAGCTGAGAATTCAGTAAGAACATGTAAAACGATGTTAAAAATAATATTAACTGAAAATACTTCACAACATGTATTACAGGAAAAATTGATAGGCTATTTGTTCGAATATAGGAATACAGAGCACTGTGCCACTGGACACTCGCCCGCAAAATTAATGTTTGGTAGGAATTTGAGATCGCGTCTTGATTTAATACTTCCAAAAGAAAACGAATCGCACAAAAAAACGTCAGAGGAAAGTGAATGTCACGGCAGAGCTTTTGAATCTGGTGATAGGGTATGGGTCCGGTGGTACAGTGGAAGGAAAGAGACTTGGAAATTAGGAGTCATACATAAAGTGATAGGAAAAAGAATGTATGAAGTGCTGGTTGATGATCAAAGTTTATCTTGTATCAGACATCTTGATCAATTACTAAAATGTAAAAATAAAAAAGGTATTGCAAGATCAATTGATTGTGTAGAACCGATACCTTCAGGGGTTCCGCGTGTTCCTAGTCCACCGATTTCACCAGTTCAATTTAGTTTGTCAAGAACACCCGAATCAATTAGTGAATCTAATGCAGCTGCATTGGGCACGGCAATGGGTGTAGTCTCAGAGGAACCGGTGGAACTGGAAACAGTCACAGCGCCGATTGCGGCAACTAGTGATGAAGCTGATAGCAATGTGACTACGGTAACTGGTACTGAAGTCTGAGAAAGTGCACGCCAGTCCTTCAGTAATTTACCAGACGCGCAGGCTCCTCAAGCCTCGGTCGTCGCACAGGATCCAGCTACTGTGCAATTGTCACGTGCACGTTCTCAGCGCGCCAGGAAAAATGTAGATTACTCGGTATATTATAAGTAGATTAAATAAGTTAGTTATAAGATTATATGTGGTATAATAAGTTTTAATAATAAGTATTATGTCAACAGGTTTCAAAATTAGTGTGGAGGAGTGATGTGTATGTGCTTCTCGCTTACTCCTATTGTAGCACCGTATAGTGTGAGGGTGTAATTCAATAGTGTCAGTATTAAACTAGCGTCCATAGAAAGCACCCGAGTTCTTATTTCTGCACCTTCTACCCGAAAACATATCAGATAGTGTATGATAAAAACCCTCCCGTGAAAATAAAACGTCCTATTCCGTCAACAACCGGTAAGGTGCACAGACGTAAGAAAAACGTGAAGAAATTGACTAAATCAAATAAAGATTTTCTTAAAGCTTTAGGGTTTAAAGTATGAGTATACTACAGATTACTGATATACCACACTTTGATAGTTCAATCGAAAGTTATGAAGTCCATTCATACAATCGCTACAATAACAGCTTTAGAGAAAACGATGAAATCAGAATCCCCATACATCAGCAAGATATATACGTGCTACCATCAGCCAGTTCAATCTACATCGAAGGTCAGGCAAAGCTGTTCGTTAAGGATGGGAACCCGATCAAGAAAACTGTTACGTTCACTAATAACCCTGTTATGCATTTGTTTCAAGACATCAGATACGAAATGAATGGAATTGAAATAGATCGTATAAAAAATTCCGGAATAACATCAACAATAAAGTCATACATCTCATTAAATGAAGCAGAAAGTAAAGTTGCTGCATTATGGGGTTGGAATTTAAACGGGTTCCAAAGTGATGGGCATTTTAATGTTGTGGTGCCATTAAGTAAGATTTTAGGGTTTGCAAAGGATTAGAATAAAATTGTGATAAATTGTAAACACGAACTTATATTGAATAGGAGTAATTCTAACTTAAATAGCATTATTCTTACTGATGAACTCGTTCAGGATCATAATAGATATACAAAGGGTGCAATGGAGAGTACCGCATATAAAAGTTTCAGATCGAGAACGTTTAACACTTTTAAAACATTTAGAAAGAGATAAACCTATTCAGATGGCTTTTAGAAATTGGGATTTATATATGTATCCTTTACTGCCTAAAACCACAAAGCATTCTTGGTCAGTAAAGACTGCTTCTCAATTAGAAAAGCCCCGGTATGTCATTTTTTGCTTGCAGACTAATAGAAAAAATAATAGAACTAAAGACAGTTCAGTGTTTGATAATTGTGAGGTGACAAACGTGACGCTCTTTTTAAATTCTCAATATTATCCTTATGAGCCTTTATCTTTAAAGTTTTGTGAGAACAAATATAGTATATTAGGTATATGAGATGTATGTGAAATTTCGTCAGTCGTATTACAACTCTCCGGTAGACCCGTTGCTTGATCTACAGGATTTCAAAGAAAAGGCTCCACTCTTTAGACTGCTCGAGGCAAAACGATAGTTTAAAAACTGGTCCAGTGGATGTACGATTGGAATTTGAATGTTCAACACAAATACCAGATAAGACAACTGCATATTGTTTGATTATAAACGATCGACTTATGGAATACAAACCTCTTAGCAACATTGTGCGCAGATTATCATGATCGCTATTATGGATATTCAAGGCTTTAAAACAGAAACAAATGAATTTATAATAAAAGAAATCGCTATATTGTATAATCAAAAATTACAAGTATTTTTAATTAAGCCACCATTTCCATTTGAAAAATTAACGAAACAAGAAAAAAAACAAGTTAGTTGGATTGAACGTAACAGAAAGATACACTGGCACGAAGGATTTGTACCTTATTCTAATTATCAGAATTTGGTTATAGATATTTTAAGAGATAAATGTATTTATGTCAAAGGTTCAGAAAAAGTGTTGTAGTTAAAGCATATTTTAGAAAATAGTAATTTAAGTATATTCAATTTAGAAGATGAAGGTTGTCCTTGTTTGATAAGTTTATACCTTCAATATAAATATTCTCAATATTTATATAACAGTATTTATCATGACTCGGTATGTGCTTTAATAAATGTATGGTGCTTAAATAAATGGTTTATAAATAATATAGTTTTAAATAATTATTTCCTTGTTTAATTTTCAAATCTTCTATCCCCCACCAATCAAATGATAATCTTCATAAGTTGCTGGCTACAGCAGTACGATATCATTTCACTTTTATAATTATCTGTATGAAGAACTATAGTGAGTGAACAGAACATGTCTCAAAATAAATGTAGCCCTCGTTATGACATGTATAATACGTATAAAATGCGTGAAATTTCGTTTAGACATTATTGGGCAACGGCTAATTCAAGGAGAAGATTAGTGATGGAAATGGCGGAAGCCGGATTTTTTTATTTTGGAAACGGTGTAAATGATAAAGCAGCATGTTTCTCAGGTGGTGTGAGATTTACGACGATCCTTGGATGCAACATGCTATACATTTTCCTCAATGTTTTTATTTGATTGCTGTGAAAGGAATATATTATATTAAGAACTGTCTGAAACAATTACTATATTAGAATATGCGCTATTGCATTGTGTTCTGAGTTGGATCATATCTACCCTATTAGTATATTTATGTATACGATGCCACATTGCACTTGAAATAGATCAATCTGGATCAACAATACCTATGTTATAAATCATATCGTCTGTAGTCTGATTAGTCATCGCTCGATAAAAACTATTGGGGATTCTGGGATCATGCAGTTCGAGCGAAGCGAGAACAAATGATTTCAGAATTCTCGTTTCATTCTTCTTCGTTCTCTTTCTTGTTGAAACATTGCAACAACAAATTTAGGTCACGGTCAGTGTGTCGCTACAATCCTGTGACGATTCACGCGTCATCGCTTTCTAAGCGCACGAGTGCCGCAGGACATACTTTGAGTGATTCGCCGCCGAGTACCTACCACCTTTGTGTACCGCCGGCGCCGCCCGCCGCTCGTGTGTTTGTTTTGTAATCCTTATCTACGACGAATTAGTGCGATATTGGACGCTTATTTTAGTGACAGGACACGTAAAGTTTTAATAGGTATCTAGTTTAATAGTTACTCGTAAGTGAATTGTGCGAAGTTAGACGTTTAGTTTTTATTGTTTTAGTGTTTTCTTTTGTTTAATTATGCCTCGTTACAATTACACAGCTTCGGAGTACACGGACATGGTGTTAATTTATGGAGAGTGTTTAGGAAACGCCGCTATGGCTATACGGACGTACCGACAGAGGTTTGGGGACACTCGAGTTTGTCCAACCAACGGGCGCACTATTGTCCAAGCTGTCCAGGGGATACGAGAAAATAGATCCTTAATCCCGTATATTAATAGTACTCCTCCACGTGCGAGAGTGGCTCTTGAGGAACGAATTTTAAATTATTTTGAACGCAATCCGACGTGTAGTTTGCGTAGGGCAGGTCGATATTTTCGTGTTAACCATGCAACTATACTAAAAATTTTAAAACGCGACAAACGGAAGCCGTATAAGTATAAGAAATTGCATGCGTTGTTGCCTCGAGACAAACCAGTCAGGGAAAACTTCTGTCGCTGGATAGAAACAAAACATTTAGAGAATCCGGATTTCCTGTACAATGTGATGTGGACTGATGAAAGTACATTTACAAGAAACGGGTTATGGAACAGACAGAATTTACGTTACTGGAGCCGCGTCTAGGACGAGAGACTTCGCACCAGTACATATTTGCTGTCAATGTTTGGGCTGGCATTCATAGAAATACCATAATAGGTCCGGTTTTTATTGATGGAAATTTAAATGGTGAAAATTTTTTAGAAGTCCTCAACGGACCCGTTTCCGAGTACATGGATGAGCTTCCGCTTGATGTGTACAGGCAGATGTGGTACCAGCTAGACGGAGCACCAGCTCATTCAGTGGTGTCAGCAAGAGAGCGTTTGTCTCAAGTGTTCGGTCAGCAGTGGATTGGCCGTTATGGTTGGTCCAACGCGGTGGCCAGCGAGGTCACCCGACCTCACACCATTAGATTTTTTCTTGTGGGGTCACATCAAAAATGAGGTGTACTCAACAGCTGTTGATACGGTTGATGATTTAAAAGATAGAATTATCTTATCTTTTAATAAATTAAAACATATGGCTGCAAACGGGGACCTCTTGTCAAACGTTAGGAATAATCTCCTACGGCGGTGCAGTTTGTGCATTCGAGTTAATGGTGGCCATATTGAAACACGAAAAATTTAATAACTTTAATAGGTACCTACCTAGCTACGTGACTGAACAGTGATTCTGATAGTGATTAATAATTTGATTAATAAATAACATGCGGGTGAAAGGTGCCTAATTATTTCGTTAATACATTTGTGATTCAGTGTTATTATTTTTACTGAGCATTAATAATAATGGCGCCAAAAGATCAAGTCGCTACAGGACCGCGCTATTGCTACTGTATCACAGGTTAGTGAACCATTTATAAATGGTGTTCTATTTTCTTTCCACTTTTATGTCATTTAGTTTGTTCGAAATTTTTTTTTTTTATATTTTGATGTTAGGGTTTTTTTGATAGCTTACAATTGTTCATATGAACTAGTATTGTCAATGTTTTCATTTATTGTCGTATTGTCATAACCACTTTGTATAATTGTCATAAATATACTAAAAATACTCTAGTATCAAAACTTTTTTCTCCTACTATTTCAATAAAAATTTTTGTTGTAACCTTCTTTTTTCAGGTCACGCTTTCATTAGACGGACTCTATGTGTTCCGTTTGACGTCCGAAGTCCATTATGAAAGAGTACATCGTCTTTTTTCTACGTTTACTCGCTAGATTTCACCCATCGATATATATGTAGTGATTTCGCCATTTCTGCTACGTAAGTCGACCTCAGCGCCACCTGTGCACGCATCAGGAACTAACTAACAGCACAGAGCAAGCCACCATTCCTTTGTCATTGTTGCGTCGTTCTTCGTACCGCGCGTATGTCACTAGATTTTGAATTTAGAAAACATACAAACCTAAAAATTTTGTTAAATTTTTGTATTTTTTTATTAAAATACCTACTTGTTTTAACTTTTGAGATTAAATGATAAATGATCTTTATTTTGCAAGTAGGTTTTATAAAAACACTTTTACACGTCAATTTTTTTATTTTTTTGTCGTATGAGGCCGGTGTTTCCTAGCTGACTACCCTGAGAAGAAACACCGAAACAAACTCAGGGGTCAAAGCCTCTTTTAAAGTCCATACAGCAAAAAATGTAATGGTCAAATCATATGAGAACCATGCAGATTGAGCCTGAGATGGTCTTTTGAAGAAAGAACCACACAGTTCTAAGTGGACCTGTCTAGTCAGTGCAAGCATTTGTCAATATGCGTGTAGCTCAACTCAGGACTACTAAGGAGCTCAACGACTTGACGAACAATGCCAAAGAAAGGACATTTGGGTAGGCCACATCAAATACTCGAAACTGCCAGACATCATGTGAATATAAAAGAAAAGGAAAGAGTAATCGGGGTAAATAGCCGGATGCTTTGAGTTATTATCGATTATAATCCATAAGTAGCCATTAATAGCCTAGCAATGGCTAATAACCCTGCTATTAATGTCTTGTTAAAAAAATAAATGCTTTTTTTTGTTTATTGTAAAATCTGTGGGTGTGAACATAAATTAGGTGCGTGTGCGCAGTGTGATTCAATGTATTCTAATTCTTTTTATTTATTTTCACTTTTTGTATGTGAAAAAGTGTTAATAATAAAATAAATACATTTTTTGGGAAATTCAGTTTGTTAATTTAGAGATCCTGTATAAAATTGTAGGATATTTTAAGGAATTTTAGAAATTAAAAATACAGGATCGTAGCTTGCAGTGTTTCAGTTTTAATTTTGCCAGTCATGAGGTTCAAACATCATGGAGGTAGTTAGTTGTTAACTCCTGATAAAAAACTTATAGCTAATATTTATAACTACTTATTGCTAACTTAAATTAGTGGTGCAAAATTGAAGTTACGCTTCAACATGCCGCCGGCCATTGAAAGCTTGCCTTTCAACAGCTGTCTTCTAACAACGGACAGATCTTGGAAAATGCTCTTCTGACAGTTCCGGTGGAGGTCCTGATATCAGCAACTCTGCTAATGCCATCTGTGCCAGGATGAAGAGCAATAACGCGACCCAACTTCCACTTCAAGGGTGGCTGGTTGTCCTCCTTGATAACAACGAGGGAATCCAGGTGCAGATTGTTGTTGCCGGTCCGCCATTTTACACGCTGCTGAAGTTCAGAGACGTACTCCTTGCTCCATCTCGTCCAAAAATGCTGCCGCAGCTGCTCAATACGCTGATGGCGTGTCAAGTGAGGAGTGGAGTGGTCCCGGATGTCCTTTACAGGCAGAGACGTAATAGGTCGGCCGATCAAAAAATGACCAGGAGTGAGAGGCAACAGGTCTTCTGGGTTCGACGTTAGCGGTGTGAGCGGTCGAGAATTCAGAATGGCCTCAATCTGTATCAGGACGGAGTTAAGCTCCTCGTAAGTCAAATTACAATTGCCCAACACTCGTAACAAATGAAATTTGGTCGATTTGACACCCGCCTCCCAAAGACCACCAAAGTGTGGGGCGTAAGCAGGTATAAAGTGGAAGTTTATACCGTCTTGAGCTGCACTATCAGATAAGGAGTCACAATTGCGTTTCAAAAAATCAGATATTTCATTGTAGGCTCCTACAAATGAAGTTCCGTTATCGGAGTAAATGTTGAGAGGTTTTCCTCTCCTAGACATAAAGCTACGTAAAGCCTGTAAATAATTGCTGCTCGTCAAGTCACCAACCAACTCTAAATGAATGGCCTTGGTGGTGAAGCACACGAAAACAACGATGTATACCTTCACCAATCTACATCCACGACCTTGACGACTAGCCGCGGTTATAGGGCCTGCGTAGTCAACCCCTACACTTTGAAAAGGGAAGTCAGCTGGCGAGAGTCTATTCAGTGGTAGATTACCCATTTGAGGAGTAATTGTCTGTGGCTTTAGTCGCTGACACCGAACGCACTGACGATAACAGGCTCTGGCAAAGTTGCGACCACCGAGTGGCCAGTAGGTCTCTCTGATTGTACTTAATAATAATTGAGTATGAGAGCATGCAATAATCTAATGTGCTCAGATTTAAATAAAAGTTTAACAAAATGATGAGTGGACTGTATCAATATTGGGTGTTTCTTTGTGTATAAATATTCTGAGTTATGTAACCTACCCCCTATACGAATGATTTTGTTGTTATCTAAAAATACGTTTAAACTAGATAACCTATTTTTATGGGGTAGTTTTTTATTGTTTATTAATAAATTGTATTCAGGAAAAGACTCCTTTTGCGACTGAGTAATGATAAAGTTTAGAGCATCTTGTAGTTCATTCACATTAAAACAAGATGTAGTTTTTGTTGAACGTCCTTCGCAAGTATTAATTCATTAAACCCCAAGCGAACGCCGGCGTTCGCGCACCTATTGTCTTTCAATTGTGTCTGTAATTATCACAATTGAAAGGTTAATGAAGCGGAAAACATAACAAACGGAACGCTGTAATCGATTAAAATTAGAAAATCGATTAAACTCGATTATTCCCTTAAATAAATCTTCAGTAGTGTTGTGATCTTGGGCTAAATTAACTAAAACAGTAGATTTAATGTCTGGTAATGTTTCTGTGTTTATAGCAGTGGGTGGCCATGTAGTACTGTCGTGTTTTAAGAAGCATGGACCGAACCACCACAAGTCCAGTGATTGCATAGCGGTAGGATCCACTCCACGAGTTATTAAATCAGCTGGATTGTCGTGGGTCGACACATGTCTCCAGGTACATGTACCGGATGTTTCTAGCACTTCGGCAACACGGTTACGAACAAAAGTATTTAATTTTATTGGCAACATTTTCAACCAACCCAACACTATCATGGAGTCAGTCCAAAAAACAATACTAGACGGTTTAATGTGAAGAGAATAAGCAACCTTTTGATATAAGCGTACACCAAGCACAGCAGCACAGAGCTCCAGTCGCGGAATAGTTAGTGGTTTGATAGGAGCGACGCGACTTTTGGCTGTTAATAATCGAACGTCGACGTCACCCTGCTCATTCATACTACGAACATACAAGCAAGCGCCATATGCTTGCTCCGACGCGTCGGTAAAAATGTGAAATTCGAAGTGTTTGTGTGCGTCACAGAGCACGCGACGTGAAACCCGTAAATTGTGAATGCAAGGTAATGATTTAGTTATGTTCGCCCATATTGTTGCAATGTCAGGTGATAACTGACCATCCCATTTCAACTTGTCTAGCCAAAGTTTTTGGAGCAACATCTTCATGTTCACGACACACGGTGCTAACAGTCCTAAAGGATCGTAAATTCGTGCAATTACTGCTAACATGCCACGCTTAGTATTTTCTATGCAGTCAGGAACTTGTATGGGGAAAATGAGGTCATCTGTGTCTGTTCGCCAACTAAGACCCAGTGTTTTACTACAGACATCACCTTCCTTGTGGAACTCGAAGCAAGACTCGTCAGATGGATTTGAAATTAAAGTGGGCTCGTTCGATTTCCACTTCCGTAACGGCATACAAGCAGAGGCAAGAGCATCAGTCACCTTGTGACGCAACATGAGAGCTTCCTTATACACGTCTTCGCCGGTCAGCAGGTCGTCTACATAAAAATCATGAAGAATGACTTCAGCGACCCTTTGATCCTGGCATTCCAGGCCTATTTGTTTTATGCACCTAGTCGCGAGAAAAGGTGCACTAGCCGTACCGTACGTTACGGTATTTAATTGATACATTTTAAGCGTGCTAGTAACATCATCACGCCAAATGATTTGCTGCAGGTGCCTATCTGAAGGATCTACAGACACTTGCCTGTACATTTTCTCTACGTCAGCAGAGAGAACGTACTTATGAGTTCGAAATCTAAGAATAATTGCAGTCAAATCGTCCTGAACAGTAGGCCTCACCATCTGAATTGCATTTAAAGAAAGTCCAGAGGTAGTGGGTGCACTAGCATTAAATACAACCCGTAATTTTGTTGTGGTACTGCTTTTACGCAGGATTCCGTGATGAGGAATATAATATGACCGCAAATCTTGATTAATATGACACTCTAACATATGGCCTAAATAAATGTACTCAGTCATAAAGTCTTTGTACAATTTGTCAAGTGGAGGTTGGCTGAGGTTTTTGCGCTCTATTGACAGAAAACATCGTTTTGCACGATGATATGAATCACCTAAACCCTCCGGAGATTCCTTCAACGGAATCTTAACACCAAAACGGCCATCTGATAAGCGCGTCATGTTTTTTATGAAGTGTTCTTCACACATATTCTCCTCAGCTGAATAAGTTGATGCATCATGGCTAACTTCCTCGAGCTGCCAGAAACGCGTCCATTGGTTTCGGATGTCATCTAACTCATTCGAACTGGAAGAACTTTCGTAATAATCGTTTACGAAATTACACTTAATTGAAGAACGTTGAGAAGAATTAAAATTATAATTATAGCCGCCGTTAATTGGGCCACAAACTAGCCAACCTAGTCTAGTTTGGTGAAGTGTTGGTTTCCCATCACCTAATAAAATCTTATCAGATCCTAATAAACTCCAGAATACATCAGCCACTATAATCATATCAATAGAAGCCGGTGTGTGGAAATATGGATCAGCTAATTGAATATTTGAAGGTATATTTACATGTACCTGTCTAGCGGGAACATTATCAGTAATTGTGGGTAAGACAAAACAAGTTAAGTTATTTGAGTACGATTCGTGCAACGACTTAATATGCACACGACACATTTTATTAACATGAGACAGAGAATTATTTATACCTTGTATCGATCTTTCTGTATTTACGTAGGGCAACTTCAACTTAATGTATAAAGTCTCTGTCATTAGACAAGCCGAACTACCTGAGTCGAGAAGCGCTCGAGCGATGTGTTCCTTATTATTTGCATCGTAACATCTAATTAGTGCAGTCGACAACAAAATGTTATCTGTGCTAGTCGTATGCGAATGTGCGGAGATATTGGCTGAGAGCGCAACGTGATTGTTTGTGTCGGTAGTGGAGGATGACTCACAGTTAGTCTTATCAGTCGTAACAGCTGATTTGCTTGAAACGGGTTTTTGTTTGTACTCTGCGTTATGAATAAGTGTGTGGTGTTTGCGCTTACATATTTTGCACCCCGATTTCTTGCAATTACTGGGATAGTGACCGTGACGCAAACAGTTATAACATACCTTATAGCTGGGTAGTAAGGACATTCTCTCGTTGACATTTAATGATAGAAATTGTGGGCATGAATTAAGGTTGTGATCACCGTTACACCTAGGACAGTTTTGTGATGAGGAGCTACTGGTGTTGTCTGTCGTTAGAAAAGATTTTATTTTTGTGTTGTGTTTTATGTTAGTTGTGGAATGACGTGATTTTTCCAGTGTTTCTATCAACTCAGCGCGATTACGCATAAATTCAATGAACTTCTCAAAAGTGATTCTTTTCGATTTATCAATACGGCCTTTGTATTCTTCCCATTCTCGGAATGATTTTGTGTCTAATTTTTGTCGTATGATATAAATAAGTAATGTGTCCCAATTGTGAACAGGTTCACCTAATGTTTTTAAAGCTCTGATATTTTTATTTATATTATCTACGATGCCTTTTAACGCAGTTGAGGACTCCTTTGTGATTGACTCGATATTGAATAACGCTGTAACGTGATTCTCAATTAACATTCTTTCGTTATCGAATCGCTCACAAAGCAGTTCCCACGCCATATTGTAGTTTCGAGCTGAAAACTCGATAGACTGAATTACAATAGCAGCAGATTCTGTTAATGAGGACCTCAAATAATGGAATTTATTGACCTCGTCTATATCGTCATTGCCGTGAATGAGACTAGTGAAAGTATCTCGAAATTCGAGCCAGTTATCGTACGAGCCTGTAAATTTAGGTAACTGTATGGTGGGTAACTTGACGAACTGCCGCTTACTACTAGAGGTGGGCTTTACTTCCTCTTGCTCAGATTTTAAGAACTTATTTAACAGTACTTTAGCTTGAGCCATCAAATCATAATACTGCGATTCAATTGTAGCTCGTTCGAGTACCTCAGAGTCAACGTCACACATACATTCCAACTTCGTTAAATTCGTCATATAAATTATCTAATTTGTTGACTCGCAACTGCAACTCCATTACCTGAGACGGGTTTACCGTAGAATCTTGAAATTTATTTAAATATGTTTCAAAGACGGTTAATCTTCCCTTATAACTGCTTCGCTTCTTTTTAAGATCTTTAATATCAGTCATTTTGACAGGAAGGTGTCGTAGACCTGAAATTATACAGTTGTGATGTTAAATAACGAAACTATATTTAACAAAAATATCTAGGCGTAATAAATAATGAAACTAAGCAATTATTGGTCTGAGTTATTGATTAATTTTACAATGCTGACCTTTGATCACTGCACATTATAAAGAACTACCCTTGTCAAGTAGGTAGGTAAGGTTTACTATTCTATTAGAATAATGTAACAAACAAATTAATTACCCAATAATTTATATTTTAAAGGTTTACAAAGCGACAATTAATGTTAAAGGTTAAAATTAAGAAATAATATTTGTAAATTGAAAATTAAATAGCTAACTAATGTAGGTTAACACAAACACTACTATACGGTATTATAAGCACTGTTAACTATATTTTACAAATAAATTCAACTTAAAACTTTGTAAATAAATCCTTGTAAATAAATTGTATAAAATAATGTGTAAATAATTTGTAAATATGTATAAATAACTATGTTACTAACCTTATTTAAGTTTTTATAATCGCTACTTATTACCTATATTTTATATTACCTGATTAAATATTAATGAGTGTTGGGTGAATTTAATTGATATTATAATGCTTTGGCTTTAACACTTATGGTTTTACTTCACTTGACCTTCACTTCACTTTCCCTCCAAAACGTGTTCGTCACCTCGTCACTCCGGTAATGTTCAATATAATCTCCAAAATCCAATATTTAGCTTTTTCCACTTTGCTAGTTGTAGATAATATAATATCCGGTTCGTATGGACCATGTATAAAATTGTAGGATATTTTAAGGAATTTTAGAAATAAAAAATACAGGATCGTAGCTTGCAGTGTATCAGGTTTAATTTGCCAGTCATGAGATTCAAAAATCATAGAGGTAGTTAATACTTAACTCCTGATAAAAAACTTATAGCTAATATTTATAACTACTTATTGCTAACTTAAATTAGTGGTGCAAAATTGAAATTACGCTTCAACAGATCCAATACTATAAAAACCATAATTACCATAGACACATCGCTTTGTGATTTAACCATCTACCTAATTAATTACTTGATTTAACAAAATGGAGTACTATATTCCATTCTCCGACGTAGCCATGTCTGGCCTAGCTCACCCTTGGTTTGGTGCGGAGTGTGATCGCGCTAGCGCGCTCAAGCACGCAGCATATCAGGCATGGGCCGATGCTTGTATGCACAAGACAAATGACGTAAGCCAGAAGAAGAAACCTTTCAACAGAGCTGCCAAGTCTTGCAAAAAGTTGATGCGGAGGTCTCGGTTCGACCAGATTAGCAGCATTGGGAACAAACTAGCTTCATACCCTGCGGGTAGTAGTTAAGGTGTTTTGGTCCCTGGCTAAGTCGGTTGAATCGAACTTCTGCCGCCCCTCACTACCACCACTGCTAAATCCCGACGGGTCGCTGGCACATACCGCTGAGGAGAAAGTAAATTTGTTTGCCTCACCCTTCGCGGAATCTTCGCGTCTAGATCCAGGTAACGCGCAGCCCCCTGTTTACCCTGATGGTTGCGATACGAGTATGTCGGATAGTTGCATCCATTAGAAGGACGTCCGTAGGGTGCTACGTAACCTTGACGTGAACAAGGCTAGCGGTTCAGACGGGATACCAGCAATTGTACTGCGAACGTGTGCGCCTGAATTGTTTTCGATCCTGACACGCCTATTTAGGCTTTCATTTGAGGCTGGAAAAGTGCCGATTGCATGGAAGCAAGCTAATGTACTGCCCGTGCCCAAAAAGGGGAGCCGGGCTGACCCAGGTAACTACCGACCAATCTCAGTAACGTCCATTCTCTGTAAGACCATGGAACGTGTACTCAACATTAAGCGCCTGGCATACCTAAAACCTAATGATATCCTAAGTGACCGTCAATACGGCTTTCGCCGAAATCGGTCAACTGGAGACTGGAGATCTTCTAGCGTGTGCCATCCACATCAGGAGTAAGGCCATCGAGAAGCACGGGGAAGCGCTTGCTGTCTCCCTTGATATCTCGAAGGCTTTTGATACGGTTTGGCACGAAGGCCTTATTAGTAAGCTTCCATCTTTCGGTTTACCCGCTGGATTATGTGCTTGGATCACAGACTTCCTGAGTAACCGGTCCATCCGAGTGGTTATCGATGGCTGCTCGTCCGGTCAAATGGCTATTAATGCCGGGGTCCCTCAGGGGTCAGTACTCTCGGCAACATTATTCTTGCTGCACATAAACGATTTGCTTAAGCCCGGTACCTTTGGGTATGCAGATGACAGCACTGTTGCCGAGAGTTACATATCCAACGCGCGAGCTAGTGGATCACAGATCCAGTCTGTTCGAGAGGCTATGGCTGAGCGCTTGAACTTGTCCTTGGAGGCAGTCTCCGAATGGGGCGCTGCCAATTTGGTCAAGTTCAATGCTGCAAAAACCCAGGCGTGTCTATTTTCCACTGAAAGGAGCCAATTCAGCCCGCTCCAATTTTGCGGGATGTAACCGTGCCGATAACCGACCATTTTGACCTTCTTGGTGTTACGCTGACATCAACACTACTTTGCGTGTGCTACTTTGACCTGAACGCGGTGTTGCTGGATAAACTAGACAGGCTCCTCAACAACTGCATTCGGTTCATATTTAATCTTAGAAAATATGACCATATCTCTACTTATAGATCTGAGCTTAAATGGATGCCAATTCGACAGAGAAGAAATGTGCGCGCACTGACTACACTTTTCTCTCTGCTCAACTCTCCAACGCCTCCATCCTATCTCATAACTCACTTTCAATTTCTTAGTTCTTCACACGCAAGGAATCTGCGTTCTTCAAACAATCTCCTTCTGCTCTGTTCTTATCATACTTCTGATTTTGTTCATTCTTCCTTTCATATACAGTCCATCCTTCTGTGGAATGCGCTTCCACTCGATATCAGGACGGCCGAAAGTCGGTATGCATTTAAATGGAAGTTGCGGAATCATTTTCTACACCAATAGCAGAATCGTCTCAAAACTTCTGTCCTTACTTTATATAAATATATATATGTAGTATATATATTATATTAAATATATATGTATGTGTATTTTATCTATAATTATGTATATCTTTACTCTTGTTTTAATACCAAAATTTTCTTTTTGTGTGCCTACCATATTGTCTCTTCACCACCTTAGGTTGACTGGTAGAGAATGCCTAAGGCATTAAGTCCGCCTATGTACTTTTTGTTGCATAAAGGCTAAATAAATAAATAAACACTCAACTTTGGGCTATACATCGAAGCAAAGGCTCAACTGGCGGCAAAAAAGCTGGAAATCCTCGCAAAGGTCAGACAGTACTTAACTTTATTAAGCTCAAGTTCGATCGTGTATGGAGTATTGCTCTCATCTTTGGGACGGATCTGCCCGATACCAGCTTGATGCACTTGAGGCAATTGAGAGGCGAGCCAGAAGGATAATTGGCGATGATACACTCGTTGAGTTGAGGCTTCAAAGTCTTGAGCATCGACGAGTTTTCTAACATGAATTGCATAACCTAATTCCGCCTAGCCCGTTCCATTATCGGATTACCAGACGTACGGCTATGCGCCACTGGTACATGGTGGATATGCCATCTACACGCACAAAACGTTTTGGGAGCACATTCATTGTGCGTGCAGCCAGGGAGTGGAATTCCTTGCCGGAGTCTATGTTTCCTGATAGCTACAACCCGGGAATCTTTAAGTTGAGAGTGAATAGGTTTCTTCTAGGTAAGCGCGTTCTATCGTCGACCGCATCGTCGCTCTTCATCAGGTGAGTTAGCGGTCAAGCGCGAACCTATCAACAATAAAAAAAAAAGAAAACAAAGCGAGCTAAAGATGTAAGTGTATGTATACCAACAAATAAATTTTAACCGATACGTGAAAATGTAAGGTACAATAAGTAAATTACTTATGAGCTCTTTTCTGTGAATACGACGTAGGTAAATTATAGACAATGGAAAATACCCGAGCGGTTAGTTAGTAACATGCATCCCCGTACCCCCGCTTCTCGTGCTATCTCTTTCTGGCGCTAATATTATTCGTGCCAGAAAGAGATGCATGAACTGCACTACAGCGACGCCAACCCAATCCGGAATCAGTACGTCGACTGATATGTTTCGATGAAGAAGTCCTTTTTCGTGTGTTGTTTGTGTGTATAATCATAAAATAAATAAATAATAATATTTTAAATGGGCTAGATTAGTTTTATATTGCACATTTATTTTCTACAAAGAAAGATGATGAAAATGAAGTCTAATCTGACAGTCCTAAGCCTGAAAACCATGAAGAGAAATTTTTAGTCACTAAAATAACATTAACTGCAGGGTTATCATCCATAATTGCTATTAATGGCTATTAACTGAGTTTTAATCGATTATTAGCCAAATGATATTAACTGGATTATTATCATTGCCCATCACTAAGTAATCCACATAGTTCTCACATTCACAATAATAAAATTTTAAAAAGTGCAAATTGTAAAAAAAAAGTATATACAAAAAAATCAGTCAAATAGTAAAACTAAACATGTCATAATTGTAAAAATAATAATAAAAACGCAGGGAAGTATGGAAGGGCAAGGAGCTTCACGGGCGCTTTTATCGGGCCTTACATGGGCCCGATGTAGATCTTTTAGCGTCCGTCTCCTGGCTACGCTTTGGTAATCTCTTTGGAGAAACCGAAGGTTTTGTCTTTGCAATTATGGACGAAGTTATGATGACGAACAACTACCGGAAATATATTGTAAAGGACGGTACGTTTGACATCTGTCGGGCATGCCACCGGCCTGGGGAATCAATCCGACACATTATTTCTGGGTGTTCTCATTTAGCTAACGGAGACTATTTGCACAGACATAACCTTGTAGCCAGGATAATCCATCAGCAAGTTGCTCTTAAATACAATCTTGTTGAATCAGAAGTACCGTACTATAGGTATGTGCCCGACCCAGTTCTCGAGAATGGCAGCGTCACATTGTATTGGGACCGATCTATCATCACTGACAGGACTATTGTTGCCAATAAGCCTGAAATAGTGGTGATAGATCGACTAGAGCGTCGCACAATGATTGTTGATATAGCGGTCCCTCATGACGAGAACCTCGTGAAAGCTGAGAAAGATAAACAAACTAAATATCTTGACTTGGCTCGCGAGGTTGTCGACACGTGGGAAGTGGATAGAGCAATTGTGCCGATAGTCGTGACGGCCAATGGCTTAATAGCCAAGAGCTTCGATCAACATCTGCGGAGGCTCTCGTTAGGCAGTTGGATCAAGAGGCTTGATCCAGAAGGCAGTACTCCTTGACACGGCGCGTATTGTCCGGAGGTTCCTCTCTCAGGAGCCCTGACCACCGGTAGCTTGGACCCTGTTCCCGATGCCGGTGGGCTACTATTTTTTGTATTTTTAAATGTTTTTTTTTAATATCCGTTTTATAAGAAATATTTAAAAATCTAATTAATATGTAATAAAATATAAATAAATGAAATAATAATAAGGCAACTCTAGATGTCAAAAGTGCTGTGTCGTTCATCCAAATTTTAATACGGTAATTTAATTTTTGGTACCGCAAATCTACAAATTTTTATTCCAGAAGTCTACAAAATAAGCAATAAACCAAATATAAACTCCTCTTCTACCAATAAAGCCAAAAACATGAAAAGAAAACAAAATTTAAAACCAGACAGATGACATTTTATGTCACACATTGTAAACTGATGCGATAAAAACGACAACAATGCTAAAACAATAATGTTGACAAGAGCTGCCACACGACGTGCACGCCCACCACCTCCGGCCTCGTCGCTCAGCTCCGCCTCGCCGCCGCTGGAACCCAGCCTCACTGTGAGAGCTGTGACACCGGCCGTGGCAGCTGCGTCGAGCTCGAGCGACGAGTACTACTCGCCGCCGACGACACCACCACCTGCGCGTCGTCGGGGAGGACGCCGGCCGCCAGCGTGCTTAGGACCTCGAGGCCCACCGGTCTCTGATAGGGTCCCAGCTGCCGACGGAAGTGTGCCGCGCATGCGATGGACGCAATCAACCAATGAAAACGTCATGCGCGCATACTATGGGGCTACAGAGGGAGGAAACAATCTGACCGCGTACCGTGTTCGGATGCTCTCTTTGTTTCAGGTGCTTGAGCCAGCCGTCAACGTTTCGGCACAACGACTATCGGATCAGGTGCGGGTCATCCAACGTAATCATATGTTGGACGATACTGTACTTGATCGCCTCCGAACGGAAATGAGTGACCGTGTCATTACCCCCCCGTCGCAACCTGTGGTACCAGTTGTGGTGCCACAGTCCAGTCACATGTCCCTTAACACTGACGAGGTAAGTACTGATACGGTCACTAACGTAAGTACCCAGTGCAATAATGAACTGAGGAGTGCTTTGGAGTGTGCTATTCGGGAGTATCGCAACATGCCGCTTGAGCTTAGGCCGCGTTTACCTCGTTTGCCCATGCATAATAAGAATAAGGCGCTGGTGGCTGCTCTGGATTCGCAGTTGTCAAACTATTTTGATGACTGCGAAGATTTCACCGATACACACTCGATCATGTACTGCGCGGCCGTAGCGGCATGTCGTGTAGCTCACGTCAAATTTCCAAACAGTGACGTAGCTACACGACCAAAACCAGCTGTGCCGGCCTGGCAGTATAGGATCGAGCGTCGTATTGGTGGGGCCAGAGTACTCATTGGCAAACTAATCTGCTTCAGGGAGGGTAACACTCGCCCACGAGTGATGCGCTTTGTGAGGCGGGCGTTTTCGGGGACTGACATCAGCCCCCGAGACTATATGTCCCGTGTCACAGAGCGCATCGACTTCCTGAAGCAGAAGGTGTATGCATGGGCAAACCGTATATGAAGGTATAAGCGGCGGGTTGAACGGTACATCCAGAATAGCACATTCCGGAGTAATGAAAGGTGGGTATACAGGGCTTGGGAGCGACCGGACCAAGGTGTGACTGACACGCGCCTTCCGGATGATGACGCCATGTGTTCGTTCTGGCGCAACATCTGGTCGGTGCCTGTCAGTCATACTGAAGGTAGTTGGACTCGAGAGGTCGAACGAGCGTGCGAATCGATACCAGAAATGGGGGCAATCACTATCAGCCCCCAAGATGTGGCCCGTGCAGTCCGTCCGTTGCCTAATTGGAAATCTCCAGGGCCGGACGGACTGCACAACTTTTGGATAAAGTGGTTGCAAAGGTCGCACGCTCGTTTGGCATCTCAGTATCAGGCCGCCTTAGAGTCTGGCTCGCTACCCGAGTTTCTTACAACAGGAGTTACCCACCTGCTCCACAAATCCGGTAGCACCGCGGAACCCAAAAACTATCGGCCGATTACGTGTCTGCCGACAGTTTATAAGGTTCTTACATCCATTTTGAGAGCAAAGATTAACCACCATGTTGATAATAACGCTATCATGTCTGCCTCTCAAAATGGATGTAGGAATGGGTCCCGCGGTACGAAGGAGCTACTCCTCATCGATATGGCCATTAGCCAACAGGTTCGGCGTTCTCGAAAGGATCTGTCGACATGTTGGATAGACTATAAGAAGGCCTATGACTCAGTTCCTCATACATGGCTCATGAGGGTGCTGGAGTTGTATAAAGTTGATGCAACTCTTCGCAGCTTCCTGATGTCATGTATGAGGCAATGGAGGACGGTCCTTCGCTATCCAGGATGTCGAAATATCCAGAGGAACAGCGAACCGGTACGGATCGAGCGAGGTATATTCCAGGGTGACAGTTTGAGTCCGCTTTGGTTCTGCCTAGCTTTGAATCCTCTGAGCACATTGCTGGAGAATTCAGGACTAGGCTATCGGTTGAAAAGAGGTGGTCAGGTTATATCTCACCTTCTTTATATGGATGACTTGAAGCTCTTTGCCCCCAACAATCTGCAACTGATGGAGCTACTGAAGGTAACGGAAACCTTCAGTAGTGCCATCAGGATGGAGTTTGGTGTGGACAAATGTGCAGTCATGCATATAAAGCGAGGGGAGATTGTGGAATCCATGGGTATCCAACTCTCGGATTCCATACACCTGAGATCCCTCTCTCCAACCGAAACCTACAAGTATTTGGGTATGTCGGAAGCGTTAGGCATCAATGCCACTGACATGAAGCAATCGTTGAGGGAGCGCTTCTTTGGCCGCCTGAAGAAGGTACTTAACAGCCTTCTGTCAGGTGGAAACAATGTGCGTGCCTTCAACGGTTGGGTCATGCCGGTATTGATGTACGCTTTCGGTGTACTCAAATGGACTCAAACGGAACTTGACGCCCTGGATAGGAGGGTTCGTACACTGTTGACTGCATACCGAATGCATCACCCTCGGTCGTCGGTAATGAGACTGTATATCCCGCGGAAGTGTGGGGGTCGAGGCTTTTTAAATGCTAAGTCCCTGCACAATCGCGAGGTATGCAGTCTCAGGGAATACTTCCTAGCCGCCGACGGGGGTATGCATCGGGATGTAGTAGCAGTGGACAAGGGACTCACCCCGCTCTCCTTGGCTAACGAGAACTGGCGCAAACCTGTAGTGCTTGACACTAACGTACGCAGGGAAGTATGGCAGAGTAAGGAACTTCACGGACGCTTTTTCCGGGCCCTTCATGGGCCCGATGTAGACCAACTAGCGTCCGTAGCCTGGCTGCGCGTCGGTGACCTCTTTGGGGAAACCGAAGGTTTTGTATGTGCAATTATGGACGAAGTTATCATGACGAATAACTACCGGAGATTTATTGTGAAGGACGGCACGGTTGACATATGTCGGGCATGTCACCGACCGGGTGAATCAATCTGCCACATTATCTCTGGTTGTTCTCGTCTAGCTAACGGAGAATACTTGCATAGACACAACCTTGTAGCCAGGATTATCCATCAGCAACTTGCTCTGAAGTACTCTCTTGTGGAATCGGAGGTGCCATACTACAGGTATGTGCCCGACCCAGTTCTCGATAGTGGCGATATCACGTTGTACTGGGATCGGTCCATCATCACTGACAGGACTATTGTAGCCAATAAGCCTGATATAGTGGTGGTGGACCGAAGCGAGAGGCGTGCAATGATTGTTGACATATCCGTTCCGCATGACGAGAACCTCGCGAAAGCCGAGAAAGATAAACAAATCAAGTATATTGACTTGGCTCGCGAGGTTGTCGACATGTGGGAAGTGGATTCAGCGATTATTGTACCGATAGTCGTTTCAGCCAATGGCTTAATTGCTAAGAGCCTCGACCAACAACTTAGGAGGCTCTTGTTAGGCGGCTGGATCAAGGGCTTGATTCAGAAAGCGGTACTTCTGGACACGGCCCGTATAGTCAGGAGGTTCCTTTCTCTGGAGCCCTGACCGCCGGTAGCTTGGACCCTATTCCCGATACCGGTGGAACACTATTTTTTATATTTTTAAATGTTTTTTTAAATATTTTTTTTTAGTTTAAGGAATATTTAAAAATGTAATTAATATGTTAAAATAGATAATAAAGGAATAATAATAATAATATATATATATTTATATATATACAATATCATAATTGTAAAACAACAACAATCGTCAATAAAAAAAGGCAGTTAAAATAAAAAAAACATTCAAATAATAATAATTATAGTGAGTAGGTACTGGAGCAGGTAAATCCCAAGCCGTTTTATCCTCGAGATACTCTTTTACAGAATAAAAAGCCTTTTGGCAAAGTTTTCGCTTAACAAATATTTTGAATTTATTAATGCTAAGTTCCTGAATAGGACTGGGAAGCTTATTATAAAAAAAAAAACCGGCCAAGTGCGAGTCGGACTCGCCCATGGAGGGTTCCGTAGCAGCAAGTAACATAATATAAAAGTTCTTGAAGTTCGTTGTAACTTTAATCGATGTTTTATTAATAGTGTATTTAAAAAAAAAGTTATTGATAAGTAAACATTATAATTAGGTACCTAAATGATGGAATTTAGATCTAACTATATGCGAGCCCATATAGGCTTGTGATAGCTAAACAAGCTAATATATATTCCAGTTTGACAAGAAATATTTCCAAAAATATTATCAATTTGTGTGCCTCCTCGCGTATTTGGACAAGGTGGTAATAACGTCCTATATCCAGCGTTCTGCATGAATGACAGTATATAATTGTCTTTTAAAAAATCTTCGTTGAAGTCTCCAAAAAGTAATGTTGGCATTTTGTTGTTGCAAAAAACATTTTTGTTTATGAACTCCATGAAAGTTTTGTTTGAACATCTAGGCGATTTGTATAATGCAAATATTCTATGATTATTATATTCAAATGAAACTGCTTCAACGTGACCAAAAGTACTGGATTGCTGGAAGTAACTTCTAGGAGACGTGATGTGTAAGTCTTGTTTGACCCACGCCGAGATTCTGAAACCAGGATTAGAGGCCGCTGTCATAGGCCCATTGGTTCTAACGACTTCTACGAAATCTGGTAGAGAGAATGAATCCTCAGTGCAACTCCAAGTCTCTGATGTAAAATATATGTCTGATGCTAATATTTGTGGGTCACTGGCTATATCCGGTATGTGTTTTTTCAAGGACTGTACATTATGGTATATAATCTGTGTGAAATTATGGCTCTCTCTAAGAAATTTAAAAATTGGCACTATTGGTTTCTCACGTAACTTTGTCATTTCTTTTACAATAGCATCTTTACTAGTTGGAGGGCGGGGTGCTTTGAACGATTCAGTCACTATAAATAGACCTTGCGCTGTAGTTGCACGAGAACAAGCGACGTATATCATAGACCTTTGAATCGTAGGTTTTAAGTGGACAACAACTCGTTCTAATGTTGTACCCTGTGTACAATTTCCCTAAAAGTATGAGGAGCCTGCCAGGCTGTTATGATGCAAATCAAACGCCAAGCTCAGAACGAGTAATTTTATTTACAATATACACGCAAGGTCATGAAACCGCGGAAAATCTTAACACCGCCATTCAGCAAACGGTACAACACCATCTATCGAGTCGATGTGAACTAAATAAAAACAAAATAAAAGTCAGTTCGACTTTTGAATCTTAACATTCCGCCCACCATGGACAGAGTGTCCATAAAACACATTATACAGACAAATTAATTGATCCGCCCACCAAGACAATAATACAGCTACTACCAAAAAAACAATAAAAATATAAAAACTTAAATCAACACTTCACTTCACTTGTGTGTGGCAGGTAGCCTTTAAATACAAAAACAAATTCCAAAACTTAAGTCTAGATGGTAACAGGTAAAATAATGAGCTTGGACACTGGTCTCTTTATGATAGAATCCTTACATTTTAAGGAAACAACGCGCGTAAGATTGTCCTCACCAATATGTTTGTTAGTTATAATGCCATATAACCATCTTGCCGGTGGCAGATCATCCTCTTTAATCAACACAATATCTCCTACTTTAGGTTCCGGAGTTATGTGTGTCCATTTATAACGGTGCTGTAATTGTGTAAGGTATTCATGCGACCATCGACGCCAAAAGTCTTGCACAAGCCGTTGAGTAAAATGCCATCTTTTGAGAGTACTCATGTTGATATTTTTATAATTAGCATCCGGTACCAGAACTAAAGGCTCACCCACAAGAAAATGTCCCGGGGTGAGTGGGTATGGATCTTCTGGATTGGAACTAACTTGTGTTATCGGCCGTGAATTAAGACATGCCTCTATTTGGCACAAAAGTGTCGTCATCTCCTCGAAAGTGAGTGTACTGTTGCCGATTACACGTTTTAGGTGATGTTTTGTGGACTTCACTCCAGCTTCCCATAGTCCACCAAAGTTTGGAGAATGGGGAGGAATGAAGTGCCAGTTGGTGCCGTTTGTTGCAAGCCAGTCAGCTATGTCACTTACTGCTTCTGAACCTTCTTGTGGTAACACATTTTTAAGCTCTCTATTTGCTCCAACAAAGTTAGTGCCATTATCACTCCACAAATCTGCACAATGCCCTCTACGAGCAACAAAACGCTTAAATGCAGCAAGAAATGCATCTGAGGTGAGATTACTCACCACCTCGAGATGAATTGCACGAGTGGCCATACAGATGAATAAACAAATGTAACCCTTAGTGGAGCGATAACCACGTCCCTTTGTGGTTCTGACGGCGATAGGTCCGGCGTAATCAACACCACTTTGATAAAAAGGCCGGCAAGCAGTGACACGGGATGATGGTAATTGGCCCATCAATTGTTGGTTTGTTTGAGCCGCATAACGAACGCAAACAACACAGTTACGAACATGCTGCCTTACGAGACTCTTTGCATTCATAATCCAATACCGAGTTCTTATGTAAGTCAGCATTAACTGAGGGCCCCCATGAATAGTACGTTCATGGGCATCTGCAACAATCAATTTTGCTAGATGTGAATTATAAGGTATCAAAATAGGATGCTTCATTCCTTCTACAACGTTAGCTTGCTGTAATCGACCACCAACTCTAAGGATGTCCTCGCTATCAAGAAATGGGTTAAGTGAGATAAGTTTACTGCTTTTATTTACTTTACCTAATCCGTGTAAACTCTCTATTTCCTTTAGGAATCCTTCCCTTTGACATAACCGGATACAGGTAAGTAATGACTCATTCAATTCCTTAGATGTTAGCCAACGTGTAGTAGTGGAGCTAGTGTCAGATTTATTTGTTTTTATAAACCTTCTACAAAATGAAATCACCCTAACTAATCTATCTTAACTTGAAAGCCATGTAATTATATCAATGCTTTCAGTTGCTATGTGTCATAAGACATAAACTTCGCCTTACTGTAGTGGACTGTATTTTCTTGTAGCCATTAAAGGCCATTTTTCCAAATTTTAATTTCAGTCATGTCCCTGGATGAATCTGCTGGATTTTCATCGGAGTTGACATGCGCCCACTGACTGTTGTCCATTATGGTCAATATTTCAGAGACCTTGTTGGCCACAAAAGTCTTCCACTTGCTTGGATGACTTCTTAGCCCAGCAAGAACAACATTAGAGTCAGTCCAAGCGTGCATGTTTTCCTTTGAGCTCGATACTTTCGAGACTTCTTGGAGCAATTTAGCTCCACTAAGTTCCGAACGGGGTATGGATACCTGTTTTACAGGGCCAATTCTTGATTTTGAAGCTACTAGATTCACATGAACCTTTTGCCTAAACTTCCATCTCTGTAATTCTGGAATCACCTCCATGTTCCTCCATTCTTTAATTACATCAGAATATTTAGTCTGAAATTCAAGGTTTTTAAGCAACCGTCTCTTGTGGAAATTAAACCGTTTCCGAGCAATTTCGAAAGAGTTGCCATACATACACGCTGGATAGATTGGCTTTAAAGGCAATCTCACTACATAGCGACCGGATAAGTTTCTTGAAATTATTTCTGTAAAGAAGTCCTCACAGGTTTGCTCTTCTAAAAAAAGGCTTTTATTAGAAGAAGATTCCTCTAACTTCTCTAACCGATCATCTGTCACTATCGTAGTGTGCATGTTCACGATTTTATTTCGCGGAGAACCTTGGTTACTTTGTGAGTTTATACAGCCAGATAGGATCCATCCGAGTTTGGTATTCTGAGCCATGGGAAACCCAGGTAGACCCTTGATAACACCATCCATTAATATCTGGCAATATACTTCTGCTCCAAGCAAAATATCAATTTTGTTTGGATTATTAAATGAAGGATCAGCAAATTTCAGATCCGACATTTGAGGTGACAACGCTGTCAAAACAATCTTCCTTTCAGGAAGAAGGGATGTTATGTTCTTTAGAACATGAGCCTTAACAACAACTATAAAGTTGGGATCATGACATGACTGAAGCCTTATGGTTACGAAACATTTAGAGTGCAATGTTGTACTCTGGTCACTGCCAAGTCCTGAAATAAAGCTCTTGTTTGTGATCTTCTTCAAACCAAGCATTTGTACCGAGGACTCGGCAATAAACGATGCTTGAGATCCTTGGTCTAAGAGAGATCTTAAAACGAAAGTACCTGTTCTCGCCTCTATCCTTACTAACGCAGTGGGCAATAGCACTTGGCTGTTCACGTTGGAGAAACAAGATACTACGTTATTTGGTGCCTCGCTCTGTGAAGTTGATGGTACAGATTGATCCGTACCATCATCCTCTTGATCATGTGTGACGTGAATTTCTTTAGGGACTGATTTCGGATGAAGAAGAGAGTGGTGTCTCTTCCTACAAATACGACAATTGGTTGAAAGACGACATGAAAATACCGAATGATTTGAACCGAGACAGTTAAAGCACAACTTATTGGTTTGGACAAACTCACGACGTGCTACAACGTTTTCCTTAGAAAACTTCTTGCAATTTATGAGTTTATGGCTTTCAGCACAAAACTCACACGTTACATTTGATGTGAGGTGCATAACCTTAGTCGTGCGAGTACTATTGTTTGACTTGTAATTAACTTTACTATCTAAAAATTCAAGAGACCTGAATCGCTGCTCTAGGAATTCCTGCAAATCGCTAATTTTAGGTAATTCGTCATTGAATTTACAGATTTGAACTTCCCACAATTTCCTAGAATCAGTATCAAGTTTTAAACTAACAATATAAATTACAATTATATCCCAGGAAGAAATGTCAATATTTAAATTTTTAAGGGCGTTTAAACATTCATTTGTTGTATCAAGTAATTCTTTAAGTGCACTGGATGATTCAAAAGTTATGTTCTTTTGATTCACGAAACGTTTTAAAATACAAATAGCAAGGTGTAATTTATTATTATAGCGATATTCCAATTGATCCCAACAGACCTTGTAATTATTGGCCGTGATAGGAATATGGCGTAAAAGTTGTTCGGCCTCACCAGTTAAATAGCCCTTGAGATAGTGTAGTCGTTGAACATCGTCCAATGCTTTGTTGCTATGTATTAACGACATGAATAAATCGCGAAAACTTGTCCATTCGGTGTATTTACCACTAAAACTAGGTATGGAAATTTTGGGTAACCTAACACTAAAGGATTGACCGACGTTTGACTCGACTTTAGAACTAGACAATGCAACAGTACTAGAATCTAACTTAAACTTAAGTAAGCAATCCTTTAACTCTGTTTTATATTCTGTGTACAGTTCTTCAGTGGCGCCGTATGCATCAGCTGTGCAATAGCTAGATTTAGCCAATTCCTTAGGATCAAATTCTGATACGATGACTCTATGTGTATCGCGATACGAAGTCCAATAATTTTCCAATGTTTCCAGCCGAGTTTCCAAATAAGATTGTGTTAGTCTTTCCTTAGGAGATTTTTTAAAATTAACTCTGGCTTTTTGCATCTTAGTTTTGGTATCTTCTTGAATTGCAAAATACGTTTCCATTTTTACAAGCTTCTTAAATGAATGTTGTTTAATTTATCTCAATTAGTTTTCAATTAACTTGAATGCCCGATCTCAAAAAAATTACAAGTCCATGAATATTTTCATGAAAATTTTCTAAGTGTTTGGCACTTCTGTAGGAAAACCGGCGTGGATTCCCCGTCTGTTCACTTTTTCCGAAACTATTCTAAGTCCAAACAACTTCTACAATTTTCTAAGTCTTTTTTTTTTCTTGTATTGAATAAATGAAGGTTCTAATTTGCTTGAATATTTTCTAAGTCAATATTGCAAAGAGTACTCACAGTTTGGCACTTTATACTTCACTGAAATAAGGTCCAAAATTCAGCTCCGTCCGATACCTTTTCCTGTATCGGTATGTCGCTGCGTGGCTCAACTTCAATCAACCGATTTATCGTCCGACTCGTAAGGACCATGTACAATTTCCCTAAAAGTATGAGGAGCCTGCCAGGCTGTTATGATGCAAATCAAACGCCAAGCTCAGAACGAGTAATTTTATTTACAATATACACGCAAGGTCATGAAACCGCGGAAAATCTTAACACCGCCATTCAGCAAACGGTACAACACCATCTATCGAGTCGATGTGAACTAAATAAAAACAAAATAAAAGTCAGTTCGACTTTTGAATCTTAACACCCTGTTTTTTGTGAATGGTGATAGCTTCTGCTGGAACTAATGGGTATTGGCTTCTGCGAACTTGTAAATGTGATGATTTATATCTTTTTATTGTTTATGTGACCGGTTCTAACGGAGTCCAATTTCTATTAAATCTATTTTTATATCGACTTAGTGAACTAGCAGCCTTATTTCTTTTAATTTTACCGATAACACCATCGAAGTTCAACCAAATCCGCAACGGCCGTTTTTCACCAGTTTTTTTGTTCATAGCAAAATCAATAGCTGTTAATACTCCAGTAGAACCGTTAGCTAGACCATCAGCAGTGTCTATTCTGCCGCCATAAAGAAAAAGGACGTATCTGCATGAAGTACGAAACGGAGAAAAAAATATATAAAGATTTAAAAAACTAAAAACTGCGCTGTGCAAAAGGAAATAAACAAAATAATAATTATCGGGTGCAAAAGTCTGTATTAGAATTGGACCTTTAAGAAACAATATGAAAATTTTAATTAAATAATTGTTATGTATTTAATAAATGACTTTTTCCGTTTCATTTTAGTAAAAAAAATGCAATAAAATACGTGATGATGCAATGAAAAGACGTTTCTGGCTAGATACGTCCTTTCAACTTAGTTTTTTTTTAAACGTCTTTTCTATATAGTGATAATGCGTTACTAAATTTTAGTTAACTAAATAAAAAAGTCTTTAATAGCCATTTGCTGCTTTTCAACTTAGCAAGTTTTTTACTTAATGACCTTAAAAAAATACCTACAGATTTTAAAATCCTTAAATGTAAGTAAACTGAAATACATTTCAACTTGTATTAAATAAAACACAGTGCATGGGAATCAGACCTACAATTTTTATAAAGAATAACAAAAAATAGCAATGACAACCACTTTCAACATAAAGTTAAATACTCTTTTAAAAACAAAAATTATAAAAACTGTCTAATAATAATCACTGCTTTATAAGGTATATCTTATAATAACCTCTTCATCATAAACTTAGTGCAACCTCACCTTCCGCATGACACAGGTTCTCATCGAACATGTTAAGTTCGGGAGGTTCCTACACCGTATTCGTGCGGAGGTGACGCTCGGGTGTCGCCACTGGTTGGACCGCCCGGACACGTTGGAGCATACGGTTATGGTGTGCTCCGTTTGAGCAGAGCATCGCTGGGTTCTTGTTAGGGCGATCGGTGGCAGCGATCTCACGCGCCGGATCGGCCATAGTCCGGAGCGAGGAGGAGTGGCAGGTGCGAGCCTTCTTCTGCGAAGCAGTAATGCTAGCCAAGAAGGAGGCCAACCGCATCAGGCAACAGCGCTCACTACGCTCCAGCCGCCGCCGGGATTCCGATCCCGATTGTCGGCCACCGTAGGCGCGGGTTTGCGGACGGCGAGCAATGGGCTTTCGGACCGTCCGGTAAACGTCCGGACCGAGCCCAAGTCGTCGATGGCGCATACTGTTCCCGCGCACCTCAAGGAGTTGTCAGCAACCGTAGGTAGGCCCCTAGGCAGGGTAGAAGCCTATTGGGTCCAAGAGCTCGTTTCCTAAAGGGAGGCTTGGCCTCGGTATGAAAGGCAACAAGGAACGGGGTGGATGTTTTAATCAGTAAGACTCTGACAGTATTTTCCACTCCACTCAAGGGCGGGAATGTCGTCTGGATGATTTCTACCAAAAAAAAACCATATCTTTCAGTTTTTTAATTTGTTTTCTCTGCGCCAGTGATTTATCTTACTTCTTACGTTTTCTGATCGTCTCTTTTTTTGTAAGACTTTGTGGCATATCTTCCTCGCTTGAGACTTTTGGTGACTCAGGGATAGTAACGCTAATTGTCAGTGAATAGGGGATGGTATTTGTAGAAGAATCTAAATATTCTGAACATTTAGACAGATCAGAACTGAGGGTAAATATTTTTTATTAAAAACGGAATCGTCTGAATCGAAATCAAGGAGGTCTGAGCTGCAGCTATGAAAATCCGCATCATCCAAAGTAATATTTTCGTTCATAGAGGGCACAGGAAACTCATGATTATTCGTATTTAGGTTTGTTTCCTGGTAAGAACTGGTTGATGGCATCAAAGAAATTATTTTTGAGGATCGATTATGCTGCATTTTGTCACACTGAAACAAAAAAGTTAAAAAAAGAAATACTGGCGCAGAAGATAGAAATGAAAAAAAAAACTGGAAAAAAGCCGTTTTCTAACGCCTTTTTTTCTAGTGTTAGGTTGTACCTACATTGAATAAAATATGGTTTGTGACTGTTTAGGTAGGTATTTACGGACTTATAAACATTTTATTCACTAAAGAGAAAAAAAGTGGTGTCTCAATGTTCATTTTAACTGACTGTGAACTGTTCATTGTAGCTTTAAGGGTTGGGTTGATCATTTTAATGATTCTAACTCAATAAAACTTAATTAGTTTCGATCCTATCATATTTTAACCAAAATACAATCCGACACTGACCTGCAAATAGCAAAAAAAGCAAGAAAAATTAAGTTCACTACCCTGACGCTGTCGTCTTATAGTGTATATACTCAAACTCTTCATTGTTACTCAACCGTGTAGTGTTAACAAATTCAAGAAAGAAGGGATTTCCTAGAGTAAGATAATATTGTTTTCTAATCGATTCATTTAAATTTCAAATATTTTAACATAAAAGTAATTATGTATTTATTTGGTAAGTGCCACTTGATAATTTGCAGTTTAATTAATCTTAAATTACTCAAGGGTATGCTTAAATATATACAAATATTGATTTAAGGAAGTTTGACTTACGATTTTTCCATAGTTATAACCCTGCCTGGACGTAACTGAAGTGCAGTATTGCAACCCACTTCATCCCGTACAACTAACAATACTAAGTAGGAAAGGCACTACTGCCACTTGCGCCTGCTCATTTTTCGTAACACTAATTTGAAAAGGCACATCTACGCAGAACAGTCTTTTCTTCGTATGACCATGCAGAAGTGTCTTTTCATTTTATGATGAATTATATATTTTTTTAATAAATAAAACGCTTCTACTAAAATGCGTTTATTCAATGTAGTGTACGACAGAAGTGTCTTTTCTTTTTAGTAATATTTGATTCATATCGCAAATGCGTCGTATTTAACAGTTAGATTTATACAGTTCCGTTTAATTTATGTGGATTATAAAAATACTCGTATATGCCATTTTTTTTAAAGATTTAGAATTTGTAGTTAACTCAATTTCGACAAAAATGTTAGATACGTCTTTTTTCCTTATGGCGGCAGTATTGTTAAACTGAGAAAATCGATCGACATGGGACATCACTGTCTTGCCCGCCAAATGGGGCACAGCACTAACTTTTTTACACTTTGACAGTTGCTTCGCGCGCGAGTCGTTTGTATTTAAGTTGTGAATGTTTAAAACTTGATTAAACTGTGAATAAAGTCAATTCGTTTTAACAAATTTCAGAAGTGGCATTCATTTCATGCTTACATAGTGGAGTACGCTCGTAAAAAGTTATAAAAACTGATTTTGTACATAGAACAAAGTGCCGATTGAAAGTGACAATTTTCTAGTTTTCTCCCAATAATAACTTAACAAATGGATGTGTGATTAGTGTAAATAGCTAAAATATATACTAAATCTGCCCCTAAGGCTACCCACTGACCCAATTTCTAGTTCAGGATTTACGTGTTTCATAAGTTTGAAAACATTACTTTGTGGGAAACACGTCCCGACATGTTGACACAGGAATCATCGACGCCACACCGTTCCTCGTTGGTGCCTGCCAGTTGGTGAGCTGTATCCTGTATCCTGAATCTCATGTCTATTTAATAGTGCTTACATTGGCCTTATTGTGTTTTGTTAGTGGAACATTTGAAATTAAGTTCAAAGGAGTTACTTAACATAAATGTCAATTGATGAGTGAACATAGACTGATATTTTTATTGTGAACTATTTTATAATCTGTTTGAGTGCTAATTTAGATAGACTTTAACCTTACATTTTACTGTGCATGGTACTAATTATCAAGAACAACAAATATTCTGACATAAACTTTTATAATAATTGTCAGGATTTACAACTTAAATCTATTTTTAATTTTCAATTTGGACTCCTCTCACTGAAACATTTGTTTGTATTTTATTGAACTGTGAATTGTTGTACCTTGTGTATATTTTGTTACTTTAATTCCATTTTGTGTGTTTAATATGGGTCGACATAAGTATAAGAGACGCTCTAGGAGTATTTCAAGTTCTTCCTCCTCTGATAGTGACAAGAAGAAAATTAGAAAAGATTTAAAACATAAGAAGAGGCGAATAGAAGCTCTTGAGGGCTTGATCAGGGAGCTGCGGAAGTCAAAGAATTATGGTAGATCTCAATCTCCATCAGCCCGATTGCCAAGCTCAGTCGTTGAAGTGGTATCAAAGGAAGCTTCAAGTAATAATGTTACTGTGCAGCCTATAGTTCACTATGTTGGTCGTAGTGATTTTATATCTGAGTTCAACCCACAAACTACATCAGTACCAGTAGAACATTGGATACGTAATTTAGAAAGTACGGCAAAAATGCATGGATGGGATGAACGGACATTAATTTGTAACTGTACTTCTAAGCTGGCTGGATATGCAAAGGGGTGGTATAAACAACAAGCATCCTACGAAATAAGCTGGAGTGAGTAGAAGGATAAGTTGATAAAGGCATTTCCTTTCACTAAAAATAAATTGTCACAAATTAGAGACGTTGTGAATCGAATCAGACTCCCAAGTGAAGACCCAATATCATTTTATTATAGTAAATTAGGGTTAGGAATGTCATGCCAGCTAAGCGACAACATTATCACCGAAGCTGTAATTGGTACATTGGGTGACAAACTAATGGAAGTTGGTGCGAAGTCTGCTGGATGTCATGACACAAATTCGCTACTGCATTATTTGGTTAGCATTAATACTTCAAATAATGAAGAACTAGAAAAATCAGGATCCACAAAAAAAAGGAAGGACACAGCCACAACTTGAAATGCTATTCTTGTGGGAAACAAGGCCACAAGGCAAATAGATGCCGCATGAATAAAGAAAATAGAAAAATAAACAAAAATAAGGAATTAAAGAAATGCTCATTTTGTGATCGTTCTGGCCACATAGAATCAGAGTGTTATAGAAAAAAGAACTCAAATAAGCATTGTTCTTTTTGTAAAATAAATGGACAACTCTCGAAGAATGTAGAAAGCAATCTAAGACTGGATCACAAAACAGGGTAGTCCGAAAAGTTCAAACTGTTGGTTGTGATTCTTCAGACAGGAAATACTTTAAAGATGTACTGGTTAACGGGACTACTGCAAAAGCATATTTAGATTTTGGAAGCTTGTGTAACACTATGAGACAGAGCTTCTGTAAGAGACTTAATCTGCAAATGACACCTAATGACACAATCGTTATTAAAGGCTATGGAGATGCAATGGTCACTCCAATGGGGTCAGTATTAGCATCCCTCATTATTGATGGTGTAGAAAAACAAAACCAATTTTATGTTGTACCTGATCATGTTTTTTTTTTTTTTTTTTTTTCGATGGGAAAAATCATCTTATGACAACCCCCGCTCTTGGGCGGAGCAGGAGATAGTGTCAGACTCTTACTGACTAAAAAACCCATCCCGTTCCTTCAAGCCTTCATACCGGGGCTCGAGCGCCCTTTCGGATAACCCTGGCCCCAGTAGGCTTCGACCCGGCTGGGTCCCTGCTGTTGCTGACAACTCCTTGAGGCGCGCGGGAACAGCGCGCGCCGTCGACGACTTGGGCTTGGTCCGGACAGTTACCGGACGGCCGGACAGCGAGCTACCCATTGCACACTGTCCGCAAGCCCGCGCCTACGGTGGCTGGAAATCGGGATCGGAATCCCGCCGGCGGCGAGAGCGCCGTTGCCTGATGCGGTCGGCCTCCTCCTTGGCGAGCATTACTGCTTCGCAGAAGTCGGCGACCGCCTGCCACTCCTCCTCGCTCCGGACCATGGCCTCGACCAAGGCCCGGCGCGAGAGGTCTCCGCCGCCGATCACCCCCACGAGGGCACGGCGATGCTCCGCCCAAGCAGGGCACACCGCGATTGTGTGCTCCACCGTGTCCTCCGGGCGTTCCGCACAGTGGCGGCACCCGGGCGTCACTTCCGCCTTGATTCGGAACAGGAACCTCCCGAACTTGCCATTTCCGGTGAGGACCTGTGTAATGCGGAAGGTAAGGACGCCGTGAGGTCTTTCCAGCCACGCCTCAAAGAGGGGACTTATCGCCATAATTGTGGCGTGCCCAGCACTGGGTTGCGATAGTCGCTGACGCCATTCCACCATGAGATCCCGCCGGAGCTCTGTCCGCCATGCCGCGACCTGTCGCGGCAGAGGACTTTCACCCCGGCGTTGCATCTCCACGCGCATGTCGTGCATGTGTGCAAGGACTGTTGCCTCCAGATCCCACGGTGGTAGGCCAGCCAGAAGGCTCGCCGCTTCGCGGGAAATCGTGCGGTATCCCCGCACCATCCGAATTGCCATGACCCTCTGGCAGGCGTTTAGTATGGCCGCCGGTTGCTTTTTCAGCAACGGCGCCCACACCGGCGCCCCGTAGAGGGCCATGGACCGAACGATCCCCGCGTAGAGCCTCCGGCAGGAGGCATCTGGACCCCCAAGGTTGGGCAGGAGCCGCTTGAGCGCAGCCCCAGTCCGGTTCAGTTTGGGAGCCAGACGTCGGAAATGCTCCACGAAATTCCACCGGCTGTCGAGGACGAGTCCCAGGTACTTCATCGTCGACCCGACACCGATGTAAACTCCTCCTACCGTTAGTTGGGAACTCATTGGCGGCGCGTTCCGAGAGCGGCGACCGTGAAAGCACATCGCCTCGGACTTGTGCAGCGCCACCTCGAGTCCCAACTCCTGGATCCTATCAACGACTATCGCAACCCCGCGTGTCGCTAGAGCGACCGCCGCCTGGTACGACTCTCCCTGCGCTAGAACCAGCGTGTCGTCTGCGTAGCAAACCACGCTGACCCCGTCAGGGAGGTCGCCCCGCAGCACGTAATCGTACCCGATGTTCCACAAGGGTGGCCCTAGTACCGACCCCTGCGGAACACCGCACGACATCTCCCGACGTTTCCAGTCTCCCTGGTGACCGGGGTAGACAATGTACCTGTCCGACAGGTAGGCCTCGACTACTCGACAGAGGTATTCGGGCACCCGGTGGTACCGGAGTGCCCTCCGGATCGTACTCCAAGGCAGGGAATTGAAAGCGTTGGCAATGTCCAAAGACACTGCCACGACACACCTACCCTGGGACACCGCATCCCCCGTCGTGAGGGCTCGCACGCGCATGATGGCGTCCACCGTCGAACGCATCCTGCGAAAGCCGAACTGTCCGTCCGAAAGGTCCGGCCCCACCCGTGAAAGGCGCGCGACGAGGCGGCTCGCAATCACTCTTTCAAAGAGCTTGCTCACCTCGTCGAGCAGCACAATGGGCCGGTACGCGGACGGAGAGTCCGCAGGGCGCCCTGGCTTCGCGATGAGGACCAGTTTCCCCGTCTTCCAGCGAAGTGGGAACTGGCCCCTCTCCAAGCATGTGCTGAAGAGCCCTCTCAGTCGAGGCCCGAGAGCCTCCATGGCCATACCTTATCATGTTCAAGAAGTTGACGTGCTCATTGGACAGACATTCACAGAATCGCCGGACTTGGCTATTATTAAAACTCCAACTGAATTAAATATTTATGAAAATGAGATAGCGTTTCAGGTGACCGAATTATGCGAGTCGCTTAAAAAGGTTTGCTTGTATCCGGAAACCGGTGTTCAACTTACTCCTGGAATAAATAAAGTTCTAGTACGACTAGATCCTGTTGTTACTGGTAGTTCACACAGATGCATCAAAAGTGGGCCTTGGTGCTATATTGCTTCAACGTCAATCTAAAGGAGAAATGAAGGTTGTGGCATATGCAAGCAGGCAGACCACAGCTACTGAAGAAAAATATCACAGCTTCGAGCTAGAGGCTTTGGCTGTTGTGTTTGCTATTCAACGGTATAGAGTATATCTTTCAGGCATTAAGTTTCGTATTGTAACGGACTGTTCTGCTTTACGCCAGGCTTGGCTGAAAAGAGATAAATCTCCGCGCATTGCTCGCTGGTGGCTCGACCTACAGGAGTACGACTTCGAAGTCGATCATAGACCGGGTTGTACTATGGCGCACGTAGACGCCCTTAGCCGTAATCCTCTTTCAGTACAACACATAGAAGAGAAGGATTTGATAGATGCGCTGCAAGAAGGAGATGAAGAAATTCAGAAATTAATTTTAAACTTGAAACTAGAATAAGATGCTAATAAGAAGAAGAAAAATGGACTGGCTAAGGATTATAAGATTGTGAATGGGAAATTGTGTCGATTAGTGAACAGTGATTATAAGCCAGTGTTACCCAGAAGCGCGAGGTTTCATATTCTAAAAATATATCATGATGAACATGGACATCTAGGTTCAGAAAAATGCTTGGAAGCTATTCAAGCAAAGTATTGGTTCCCTAAGATGAGAAAATCTGTTGACAAATATGTGGCTAGTTGCATTGGGTGCCAGTTCACAAAGAAACCGACAGGGAAGCAACCGGGATTACTACATCCAATTCCAAGAGTAGCAGTTCCATTCCACACCCTGCATGTGGATCACTTGGGTCCATTCTGCAAGAGCAATGGTAAATCTTATGTCTTCGCAATTATAGATGGTTTTACCAAATATGTATGGCTGGAAGCAGTGGCTAGTGCTAATGCCAAGGGAGCGGTAGCGTGTAGCGATT
Organism: Mythimna albipuncta; assembly: GCA_929112965.1. Taxonomy (NCBI): domain Eukaryota; kingdom Metazoa; phylum Arthropoda; class Insecta; order Lepidoptera; family Noctuidae; genus Mythimna; species Mythimna albipuncta. Next base: position 500,521 of record OV815960.1, read on the forward strand.
AAATAAATTTAATAGCGTTTTTGGTTACCCTGTGAGAATAATAAGTGATAGGGGAACCGCATTTACATGCCGAGAATTTGAGGACTATTGCAACAATAAGGGTATAAAGCACATACTGAATGCTGTGGCCTCACCAAAAGCAAATGGCCAAGTTGAAAGGCTAAACCGCACTATCTTAAATTCGCTTACTGCACATATGGGTGAGGAGCAGAAAGGTTGGGATGCATACTTGTCCAAAGTTCAGCTAGGAATTAACTCAACGGTTAGTCGTGGGACGGATAAATCTCCTCTGGAGTTACTCTGCTCTTTGAGACCCCGATTAGCAAAGGATATAGTAGGGGGAGTCCTAGTGGACAGTGTAGATGCACTTAGAAAAGAAGCTGCTCAAGTAATAGACAAGAAAGCTCATAAAATGAAGACTCGATATGATCGCACCCGACGTCTGGGAGCGCCTGTTAGAGTTGGCCAGTTAGTAATGGTAGAGCGAAAAATTTTGCGTCCTAGTCTTTCAATTGGGAAGTTAGTTTCCAAGTATGCGGGACCCTACAAAGTAACCGCTATTTTACCCAACGATCGTTATGAAGTGACCTCAGTGGTAAAGGGGAAGCGGGTTTATAAACATATTATTGCCCGAGACAAAATTAAAATATGGCGCTCTAGATTCGAAAGCTCCTCATCAGCTGAGGAATAGAAGTTTTATGTTCTTTCTTACGAATTAATATGAAAAAAAAAAAACAAATATGAAACATTTGCCTTCGGGGCCTACATAGTGATTATTCCGCGCTTGCTTACGGAGCCTATTAAACACTTGCCTTCGGGGCCTACATAGTGGTTATTCAGCGCTTGCTTACGGAGCCTATTAAACACTTGCCTTCGGGGCCTACATAGTGGTTATTCAGCGCTTGCTTACGGAGCCTATTAAACACTTGCCTTCGGGGCCTACATAGTGGTTATTCAGCGCTTGCTTACGGAGCCTATTAAACACTTGCCTTCGGGGCCTACATAGTGGTTATTCAGCGCTTGCTTACGGAGCCTATTAAACACTTGCCTTCGGGGCCTACACAGTGGTTATTCAGCGCTTGCTTACGGAGCCTATTAAACACTTGCCTTCGGGGCCTACATAGTGGTTATTCAGCGCTTGCTTAGGAGCCTATTACGCACTTGCCTCTGGGGCCTGTATAGTGTGTGACAGCGCTTGCTTATAGTCTTATAACACTTGCCTTCGAGGCCTTCATAGTGTTTGTTAAGTGTCTGCTTTCAGTCTCTTAGCACTTAAACCCTTATCCACACTTACGCCTACACAGTGTGTACCCATTTCCAAGTGGTATCTAATTACCAGTGTTGACGACACTTGCCTACGGGGCCTACGCAGTGTCTCGTGTAGTACCTGCTTTCGGAGCCTTGTACTACTATTTACTCCTCAATACTCACACTTGCTTCCGGAGCCTTAATGTGTGATAATATCTCCAACCGATGAGGGTGTGTGGCGATTTTCAAGAACACCAGCGTACGGGCCTGAATGCAGGAGGTCTTCCACATCGTGTCGTTCATTATCTCCTTCGGGGGGCATAAGGATTTCAGGAAGGCCGAACTGTTAAACTGAGAAAATCGATCGACATGGGACATCACTGTCTTGCCCGCCAAATGGGGCACAGCACTAACTTTTTTACACTTTGACAGTTGCTTCGCGCGCGAGTCGTTTGTATTTAAGTTGTGAATGTTTAAAACTTGATTAAACTGTGAATAAAGTCAATTCGTTTTAACACTATGTTAATTGTCAACATATATTTTGCCCCTACCTTCAATATTAAACTTTTAGGAAGTCCATATGTTTGTTGAGTTGACAACCTAGAAACAGTTTCTAAGGCTTTCTCCTTCATAGTAACATTTGGTTCTCCTGAGACAGAATCGATTGCTAATGACACAGCACCTTCGCTATTCATAGTTGACAGAACTCTACTGTTATGGTCGTCTACTTCTCTGTTGCTAGCGTACAAATTGACTGCGCCTCGAGCATCATCTGGTAACGTAGAATGACTAAAACAACGACTTCTAAATAGTTCTATGTCGTCATTCGTCATGGTTCCACTCGCTAAATTATTTAAAGCCGTAGCAAAAGCAACATCGTCCCTCTGTCGCATTATTTGGTTTAACTCAGTAAGTTGAAATAGATCCCAAATAGGTGTCCCCGAAATTTCGGCAAGAGGATTTCGTGAATTAGGTTGGAACACCCAATTATCACCAACTGGTGGTAATTGTCTTAAGTCACCTACAACTATAACTGATATTCCTGCAAATAAAACTGATGTATGAAAAATTTGCTGCAACCGGCGGTTTATTTGGTGAAAAGTTCTAGACCCAAGCATTGAAATTTCGTCAATTATGATTAATCGCAATTTTGATAATTTTGTTGCAAGTGTATTGGCAACACTTGGTGAAAGTTCTGGTAAAATACTTCCTGCTTGTGAAATTGGTAAACCTAATGCACTATGAACAGTTTGGCCACCTATGCCAAAAGCAGCTTTTCCAGTAAAAGCTGTAAGTAATATCTTTAAGTCATCTGGGTTAGAACCAGATTCTCTATTAAAACTTAGCGTCAATGTTTGAAACAACGCTCTTATTAAAACACTTTTGCCAACTCCAGCTCCACCGCTCACAAACAGATAAATAGGAGAAGACGAATTAGATATTTTGTCAGTAACGTGAAACAATATATCTCTTTGGTCAGAATTAAGTTTTCTGGTTAAATTTAATACCTCATCTTCGGTTAATTGCGGAGGTAAAGCTATATAGTTGCAACTGTCACCGCATAGCTGAGGTCCTGGATTACCACCTGGTATCATGTCTTCAGCGACATCTCCTACCTGGGTCTCAAATTCAAAGTCATTAAAAGGATTTTCATAAAGTCCCCTTCCTATAACTTCTTCACTTTCTTCAATAAGCTCTGTATTTCTTATAGCTAACAATAAAGTTTCGAATTGCTCTGGTCCTCCTAATTTATTAAATGGTTCGCTCTCAAGTTTTATCTTTTCCTTCATTTCTATAAATTTGTCCTTTATGTTTAGGTCTGGATTAGTTAATTCTTCTTCTTCGTTTCGCCATGAAATATACAACATAAGCTGCTCTCTATAAAAATTATCTGGATCGTCTAAAAAACTGAAACGTCTAAAACGAATTATCCTTGGTCTTGCTTTTCGTCGTATAAATCCTAGATTCTCTTGTAATGGCCACCAGTTACCAATCATTTCATCTGTTTGGTTTTGAGAACAGTTACTATCTGGACTATTATTTGGTTGTGTTACTGATATACGCGGACGACGTTTCGAATAAACAAAATAGGCTGCAAAATAAGCTAAACTAATGTCTTCCAAAGCAATAGGTCGTTTAGAGTAATAATCGATAAAACTATTTTGGGAAAATGTCAGATGAATCTTCACCCATGTTTCTAATTTCTTGCATACTCTTTAAAATATGTACTCTTTCTTGGGGCAAACTAGTGTTCAAATATATTTCTGCTTCACTAGCTCGTGACAATGGAAGACCTGATATACAATATATCGCCTCCTGTTCTGAAATTTCACTGGCGTTCAGGAATACATTTGAAATACTACGTAGAGACTCCTTTACACTACTCTTTCCTTTCTTAGCTTCTTCTACAGCATCTCGAAGCAAACGTGACATTCCTTTATCAGCTTTATTTATATAATCTACAATATACACTGCGCAAGCCAATGGATCTAAGATGTACTGAATATCCATGTTTGCCTGATGTAACTGTAAGATTTTCTTGAAGAATGAATTAATGTAAACATCTTTTGGAGATCGCTTCAAAAATACTTTCGGCCTTTTCAATGTACTTCTAATAGATAAAATGTAATCATCATACGTAACATTACAAACGTCTAAAAACTCTTCAAATGTTTTTATTTCTTCTGGCAAACTTTGTAGGATTGACTGTATATTCTCAGCTAATTTTTTGACTCTTTTAAAACAAGCGTCATCTTTTGAGAGTTCCACTAATATTATGGTACAATTCATAGGAAAAAATGGAATATCAAAGCGACATGGTCTATCGAGTTTAGGTCTGCATGTGTGGGTGTGTTTGTGTGTCTGAAGGCGAAGAAGGTCATCTGTAATCTCTTTACTATCACAGGATACAATTTCATTTACAAATTTGACTACATTTTGAACAGTATTCGAATTTCCTGGTACAAAAATCGGTGCTTCTTCAAGCCATAACATTATATGAGCATGGGGCGAACCTCTATGCTGGAATTCTATTCTATAATAAAAATGGCTAATTTTGTAATTACCAAAAGGACCTTCAGGACAAGACCAGGTTTTGCGGATTTCCCTTAGTTTGGTTTCAAAGTATGAAGCACATATAAAAGGATCAGATTGAATTAAGCGCGCCTTCGTTTCATATGTGAGTCTTTCAGCATCGGATTCCGTTATTTTTTCACCATCGATAGTTTCTTTCAGTATTATCAGAAGTTCAGTCCTCTGGGCCTCCGCAGCAGACAGAGTCACAAAGAACGAAGGCACTCCGAATTGCCTTATCATTCCCAAGACTTTCTTTTTCTCTGCCTCCCAATGAGATGGGGAATTTCTTACACCCCGAAGAACACGATATCCGTCGTCATGTTGTACTAAATTATCTATATAATTAGCATCCAAAACATTACATTTTAGAACAGGTGCCCCTTTGACGGTTTTTTTTCGTAGGCAGGTGGATATGCTATTCTTCACTGTAATCATCTGTTGTTTTTTTAGAGCAGTAAACAGGTAATCTGGTCGTACAGCTCGACGGTCACATCTAGATATTTCAGATTTTATTATTCTGCATGACTAAACTTAATTTTAAAATCAGTCACGCTTAATCCCACAATGAACTTTAATAACCGCCAATTCTTCTAAATTTTCATCAAATAGTAACGATATAGGGACGTGACCTTCGCCAGGAGCCATTACTATTACGTCTTGATTGTCATCTAATAGAGTTTCGGTACCTCCTGGATTAACTGTTTTTTCTTCCTCTCCCTCTTCTACAACACCTCCATCACACGTACACTCTATATTATCGTCAACTTCTTCAACATCCCAAGATTCATTTAAATTGATTGCATTTTCCTTAAACAAGTCACAAGTCACCAAGTACTGTGCGGCTCTACGAACGTATTCAGGTCGAATTTGTTCTTTGCGCCCATGCCTATAACATAATTTTCGTCGTAATTCCACAGTAATTACATTATCATCATTTGTTGATCGAGGTAGTGCGCTAACGATATTGTTGATTCGTACGGTCACGTTTATAACGTTTCCTACAAGTCCGTGTTGAATACCTAACCCTTGACCTTTTCGAACAATTTTTAAAAACACATGACGAGGACTTACCAGCCTCTCTTCCATAGGCGTTAGTTGTTTTAGTACCTCAGGAATATCTGGAAAAACTAAGCCATTCACGATAGCTAATCGTGGAAGATTACCTTGAGTGATATATTTTGCACAGGTACTACAAAATTCTCCAAATATGTCACTGGCTAAGTTTGGTTACTTGAATGTGTTTGTAGCAAATTCTTCGCCAAACTTATTAATAATGCTTTGTTTTGACAGTTTTCTTATCGAATTTATATGCCACAATCTTCCACAACAACTACAGGGATGAGTAAAACCTTCTCTGATGTTTTTATAATATTTTGTAGCAGTTTTTTCCCAGGATGCCTTATTATTTGATCGAATTTCCTGCCGTGCTAAGGTATCACGTGCTTGCTCAATTTGTCTGTATTCTTCATTTTCTCGAACACTTTGCCGAGCCTGAGTGTCGCGTTCTTGCTCCACCTGCCTGTATTCAGGATCGAATCGTGTGGCTTGGTGAGCCGCAGTGTCGCGCTTTCGTTCAGCTTGCCTGTATTCAGGGTCGAGTCGTGCGACTTGGTGAGCCTCAGTGTCGCGTTCTCGTTCAACTTGCCTGTATTCAAAGTCGAATCGTGTGACTTGGTGAGCCGCAGTGTCGCGTTCTCGTTCAACTTGCCTGAATTCAGAGTCGAGTCGTGCGAGTTGATGAGCCTCAGTGTCACGCTCTCGTTCAGCTTGCCTGTATTCAAAGTCAAGTCGTGCGACTTGGTGAGCCTCAGTGTCGCGCTCTCGTTCAGCTTGTTTGTATTCAGGGTCTAATCGTGCTACTTGGTGAGCCTCAGTGTCGCGCTCTCGTTCAGCTTGCTTGTATTCAGGGTCTAATCGTGCTACTTGGTGAGCCTCAGTATCGCGCTCTCGTTCAGCTTGCTTGAATTCAGGGTCTAATCGTGCTACTTGGTGAGCCTCAGTGTCGCGCTCTCGTTCAGCTTGCCTGTATTCAGGGTCGAGTCGTGCGACTTGGTGAGCCTCAGTGTTGCGCTCTAGTTCAGCTTGCCTGTATTCAGGGTCGAGTCGTGCGACTTGGTGAGCCTCAGTGTCGCACTCTCGTTCAGCTTGTTTGTATTCAGGGTCTAATCGTGCTACTTGGTGAGCCTCAGTGTCGCGCTCTCGTTCAGCTTGCTTGTATTCAGGGTCTAATCGTGCTACTTGGTGAGCCTCAGTATCGCGCTCTCGTTCAGCTTGCTTGAATTCAGGGTCTAATCGTGCTACTTGGTGAGCCTCAGTGTCGCGCTCTCGTTCAGCTTGCCTGTATTCAGGGTCGAGTCGTGCGACTTGGTGAGCCTCAGTGTTGCGCTCTAGTTCAGCTTGCCTGTATTCAGGGTCGAGTCGTGCGACTTGGTGAGCCTCAGTGTCGCACTCTCGTTCAGCTTGTCTGTATTCGGGGTCGAGTCGTGCGACTTGGTGAGCCTCAGTGTCGCACTCACGTTCAGCTTGCCTGTATTCAGGGTCGAGTCGTGCGACTTGGTGAGCCTCAGTGTCGCACTCACGTTCAGCTTGCCTGTATTCAGGGTCGAGTCGTGTGACTTGGTGAGCCTCAGTGTCGCGTTCTTGTTCAGTTTGCCTGAATTCAGAGTCGAGTCGTGCGACTTGGTGAGCCTCAGTGTCGCACTCTCGTTCAGCTTGTCTGTATTCGGGGTCGAGTCGTGCGACTTGGTGAGCCTCAGTGTCGCACTCTCGTTCAGCTTGTCTGTATTCGGGGTCGAGTCGTGCGACTTGGTGAGCCTCAGTGTCGCGCTCACGTTCAGCTTGCCTGTATTCAGGGTCGAGTCGTGTGACTTGGTGAGCCTCAGTGTCGCGCTCTCGTTCAGCGTGCCTGTATTCAAGGTCGAGTCGTGCGACTTGGTGAGCCTCAGTGTCGCGCTCTCGTTCAGCTTGCCTGTATTCAGGGTCGAATCGTGCGACTTGGTGAGCCTCAGTGTCACGCTCTCGTTCAGCTTGCCTGTATCCAGAGTCGAATCGTGCGACTTGGTGAGCCTCAGTGTCACGCTCTCGTTCAGCTTGCCTGTATCCAGAGTCGAATCGTGCGACTTGGTGAGCCTCAGTGTCGCGTTCTCGTTCAGCTTGCCTATATTCAGGATTAAAACGAGCAACTTTATGAGCTTGAGTATTGCGCTCTTGTTCAACTAGTCTGTACTCAGGATTTAATCGTTTGCTTCGTCGAATAGAATTATTATTTTCCTTTTCCGTTAGCTTCTTCTGTTTATTACTCCTTATAGAATTGATAGCCATTTTATTGCTCTGTTTTTCTCTTTCGGCGACCTCATTATTAGATCTTGAAATCCTTTTCCTGTTTGCATTTTTTTCTTTAATCTCTTGTACATCCAGTTTAAGTATTTTACTTGTTTCCTCTGCAACATCATTTTCATTATTTTTATATATTGCTACAGCATTTTTTTTCGTACTTCGCTGTCTTTGTTTCTTCTCATTTTTCTTTTTATTTTGTGTTTCTAAATTGAAAGCAGTGTTATCAAAAAGATTTACGGGCGGACGTCCAGGAACAGATTTAGCTGTAGATGGAAAAGGCAAAAAATCGTTGCTCAAAATCATACAGCGCAAATGAGCTCTCATCATTTCTGGTACATAATTATGTAGAGAGGGATTCATTTTAAGCGCTAAAGAAGTGGCAAAAGCTATTGCATAAAGCCCGCAATCTATTGCATTGGGTTGACGTTGCACGCTAGGAAATTGAATATTAAATTCTGCTAGGTATGGAAACAATGCGTTAATATATGTTTTTTGAGTTGGCTTTAAACAATTATAAAGACTATCGTACACGCGTAGTATACCATTGATATAATAAATACAAGACCAGTGTCCTATTGAACCCACATCGCCATCATAAATAATTTGGAGATGAGACTCATTTGGCGGCACAGGCTCAATGAGTTCCGGGAACCCGAACAGACCCACTTCCCGTGGACGGAAAGATGTATGACGAGACAATTTTTCATGAAATGCTCGCACGACGTCATCTTCCAGAACGTTATTTGGGTTTAATACATAGGAGAAAGTATTATCAGCCAAGGAATTCATACTTAAAATAACACTTAAGTTTTATTTTATTATGAGTACTAAGTAGGTATTATCGAAGTAGGAAGGTATAATATTTAAGAAAAGAAGAAAGAAGAAAATCTCTAAACTTTTATAAACGTCAACCTAGTTTTATAGTAAGTATTTACGTATTTCTAGACAGTAAATGAGTTTAAAAGAATAATTTCAATGTTAATTGAAATTAATTTTATCCAACGAACGAAAAAGGGTTCCGTTTTTTGCCATTTGGCTACGGAACCCTAATAAAAATGAATACTTTGGCATCTAAATGAGCGTCCTATTTTTTAGGGTTCCGTAGCCAAATGGCAAAAAACGGAACCCTTATAGATTCGTCATGTCTGTCTGTCTGTCTGTCCGTCCGTCCGTATGTCACAGCCACTTTTTTCCGAAACTTAAGCGCTATACTGTTGAAACTTTGTAAGTAGTTGTATTCTGTGAACCGCATTAAGATTTTCACACAAAAATAGAAAAAAAGCAATAAATTTTGGGGGTCCCCATACATGGAACTGAAACTCAAAAATTTTTCTTTCATCAAACCCATGCGTGTGGGGTATCTATGGATAGTTCTACAAAAATGATACTGAGGTTTCTAATATCATTTTTTTCTAAACTGAATAGTTTGCGCGAGAGACACTTCCAAAGTGGTAAAATGTGTGTCCCCCCCCCCCTCTAACTTCTAAGATAAGAGAATGATAAAACTAAAAAAAATATATGATATACATTACTATAAAAACTACCAACGAAAATTGGTTTGAACGAAATCCAGTAAGTAGTTTTTTTTTAATGCGTCATAAATCGAAAAAAATACACTATTATTAAAACATCGATCAAAGTTACAACACATAACAAGAACTTTTATATTATGTTACTTGCTGCTACGGAACCCTTCATGGGCGAGTCCGACTCGCACTTGGCCGGTTTTTTATTTGAGCCTGGTGGCAGGAAACACTAACTTGTGTTTGTTCCTAGTATTAACGTTGTGAATGTCAAAGTATTTTTTAAACATGTTTTTATTTTTATGAACATACAAAATATTTTCATAGATATACTGAGATGGCACAGTCAAAATATTAATATTTTTAAATTTATCTCTGAGGGAGTATCTGGAACTTAATTTATAAATTGAACGAATGGGCCTTTTCTGCAAAACAAAAATCGTTTGGATATCGGCGGCATTTCCCCATAATAGAATACCGTACGACATGACACTATGAAAATAACTGAAGTAAACTAAACGGGCTGTCTCTAAGTCAGTTAGATTTCGAATTTGTAAATTAAAGTAGAAAGTTACCGTTTTTATTTTTCCGTTATGTAAAATTATTTCGTTCGTTTTAAAAATGTCAACCGTTAACAACTTCGTGAGCATTAAAGTAGTCGGTAATCATTAATTACTACTCAGCTCGGTCATGTAATAGAGTCAACGAACGCGTAAATGAGTCTATTGAGTCAACTTTGTAAGAATTTAATTCAGTTCGAGTGAAGATAATGAAGCCTCCGTTAAACGGCGCCGGACCCTATCACATAGATTGAAGGTTTGAAGTACAATATCTGCTAAGTTATTTTAGTACTATATTTTAGGCACTTTACGCTACATTGCAGCCGAGTGTTCCTTGTTCGAGTATGGCGCCTGCATTAGTATGAGTTACGCACCGTTAGTGTTTCGAGGTGCTAACCTCGAAACACTAACGGTGACACTCAATGAAAACGGTTGACTCTCCGGATTAGATTGGAAAGAAATATAAAGAGTATTTGAGAATCCGTGGAGAATTTATTTTTTCTGAGTTTCTTTTTTTTTCTGTGTACCTACCAAAAGTTTAAAACGACATTTTATTCGATCTTTGTAGTTTAAAAATAAAGAAGTTGGAGTACCTCTGGACTACCTAATAAACACTCGTTCTTTTTGCAATAAAAATAACGTAACCCAGGAAGGATCATCTAATCTCGTGTAACTTTTTATGATCAAAAGAAGGGGGGGGGGGGAAATGTACAATTACCAGAAGTAAGCTCAGTGAACCTTATACGGGCAAACTAAAATGTTTTTTTTTTTTTTATTAATTTCTATGCCTTTGAGTTATACCCTATATCAACACGTTCAATTTTTAACAAAAACCAGTGAAAAGCTACCCATCACTTTTACAAGCGTTCTGAAAGGTTGAGCCTACAACCAACCCTATCATGAGATGCGAATTTCACAAAAGATCTTCGCATAAGTTAATTAACAAAGACAACTGCCACAAATTGTATGTCGTCCATCTGGTCACACCACGGCACTGAAAAAGTCTCCATCAGTCCTAAACTGGACTGCCGAGATGTTTGTGCTGCGTAAAATTAAATACTTCTGTACCTGGACCAACTGGTCGTTGCCTGGTCCAAGCAAGGAGTCTTTAAATCTCATATGCTATTTTAATCATAAACTGGAAACTGCATTAGACCGACGTCAAACGGGGGCGACGCCTGAGTGGTACGTTACGTCGCGTCAAGTGGCGTCGCGTGGTATGGGTTTGATGTAGCTCTACAAGTCTGGTTGCTTTATGCAATGTATAGCAACCGACACACCCAACGGGCGTAAATGGCTCACGTGGGGCCAATGTAATACCTTAATTCCTCGCACCCTTAGGTGGGAAGGTCCAATGTATATACAATCTACAAGAAAGTTGTACCTAAAAAGCTTCGTGGATTTTTCTGGGTCCGGTAACTAAACTTAAAATTTGCATCCAAAGTTTTTAAAAAAGAGAAATCGTTAGTGCTAACACTTTCTTAGCAGCTGTCAAGTCAAGTCAAAGTCAAATTCAAAAATATTTCACATAGGCCTACATGGACACTTATAAAACAGCTGGCAAATGGAATCTGTAACAAGCGCAAGGCCTTGAAGGGTCTCTCACTTTATGACTTTCATCCATCACCCCTTGGGGAAGGTTGCGATACCATAGGTTGTTGAAGTTTGCATCCAAACCAAACTTTGAATTATCTGTCAATACCTATTGACTTCCTTAGTAGCTGGAAGTCAACCCTCAAGCAGGCGCAATGCCTCAAGGAGTATCTTTACCTTGTGACCTTCATCACCCCTTGGGGAAGGTTACATGCCATATTATCATGAATTAAGCTTCTGGAAATTTCTATAAGACACGTAATCCATTTCAAAGAGTTGGCCTTCAGACCTTGTTTAACACAGGTACAACACCTTTTCACAGTACTTATCTTAACTTTGTGACCTTCATCACCCTTCAGGGAAGGTTGCATTGTCATACCTTGTGTAGATTTTCATAAAATTTTAAAAATGCAATCCAGCATCAAGAAGAATTAAGACCGTGTTTGTAGATTCGCTTAGCAGCCGGCAGTTGATCCCTCTAGCTGGTCAAGCCTTTTAGGGTATCTCAACTTTGCGACCTATATCACCCTCCGGGGAAGGTTGCTTGCTGTACGCAGCTACAGCAATCGTCTTCAGAGAGGTTGAAGTTACCGGACACAGTTTGCAGGTGAGTTACTCGGAATACTACATTGGCGATAAAGAGATCCGGAGAACAAAATTATAAGTGGCACTGACGGGCCGTCTGATCTCTATCCACCATGTAATAGGACTGTATAATACAGAACAAGATCTGCTGAGCAACGTGACCTGCAAGGTATCTACCTGTACATAGATCTGTCCACTACACAGTTATGTCGCTTACATCGAAAACAACTTTGTTTTTCTTGACGTATTAGAAGGCGCGTGCCGCTTTCAGCAGATTCTCAAGTAATTCCGTAGTTAGTTACAAATTTTGCTAGCACTAACACTTCTACCACTTGTGTTACGTCAGCACCGGGCATTTAGGTGAAGTTTGTGGCCTATAGCTGGAAACCTGGCCATTTCGGCTACGACTCTCTAGCACGAGGTTGTTAAAGTAAGGTTAAGGAAGTTTTGTTAGTATAAGAGAAAGTTTCAACACTTGTACTACTACTCCCATATGAAAATGTAGGTGGGTGCTGGGGCCACGACCCATTCCGTCTGATATAGTCGAGTATTTAGCAAAACATTATTCTGATTAAGTCTGCGAAAATAGTTATATGGGACGCAAGAGCAGTAATCCAATTTTTTTTAAATACTGCTGTAAATTTGTAAACCTACGTGCGTATGTGCTACGTGGCGTACTGCCACTATATTATTGCTAGTATTGAGTCATAGAGTTCATACTTTGAATCTCGTTGATTGGGACTCAAAATTCTTGAATACAATAAGGAAGGCATTGCCTCCGGAATTTGGCTTTAGCTATTTGGTTAGACGTTTTAATTTTTTTATACTGAAATGCTTTATTTTAAAATAACAACTTTTTTTTTTACCTATAACTGAGTTTCATCACCAACTAGTACTACTATACTACTAGTAGATGTATAACTACTTGAAGTGCGAATAGACACTGCTTCCAGTACTCACCAATATGGGTCAGCAATTTCATTACGTAACTGTTACAGAGCCTGTTAATTTACATATTTCAACTAAAGTTAAGCTGCGAGCTACTGCCCGTAAGTTTGTTACTATAGAATTTTGAAAATATTAATTCAGTTCTATTAAACGCCGATTTCATTAATAGTACGAAATCAGTTTTATTATACGCAATGCAGCCATGCTGATTTATTTTGTGTCCTATATTCTTTCATATAATTATAGGAATATTGTTCACATTGTTGCGTTTTCCTAAGCAAGTCACCAGAAGATAACAAACAAATCTCTCATAATGGACTTCAGACGTCAAACGGAACACATAATTTATAAAAAAATATCTTAAAATAAAATTTGTATTATGTTTCCTAAGACGTCCGAAGTCCAAATAATTTATTCCTGGTGTATTCCAATCATCATCATTACCATTATGAGGCGAACAATGACAAAGAAATCGTGGCTTGCTCTGTGCTGTTAGTTAGTTCCAGATGCAGCCACAGGTGGCGCTGAGGTCGATTTACGTAGTGGAAATGACGAAATCTAGCGAGTAAACGTGGAAAAAAACCGGCCAAGTGCGAATCGGACTCGCCCATGAAGGGTTCCATAGCAGCAAGTAGCATAATATAAAAGTTCTTGTAATGTGTTGTAACTTTGATCGATGTTTTAATAATAGTGTATTTTTTTCAGTTTATGACGCATTAAAAAAAAACTACTTACTGGATTTCGTTCAAACCAATTTTCGTTGGTAGTTTTTATAGTAATGTACATCATATATTTTTATTAGTTTTATCATTCTCTTATCTTAGAAGTTAGAGGGGGGGGGGAACACATTTTACCACTTTGGAAGTGTCTCTCGCGCAAACTATTCAGTTTAGAAAAAAATGATAATAGAAACCTCAGTATCATTTTTGAAGACCTATCCATAGATACCCCACGCGTAGGGGTTTGATGAAATTTTTTTTTTTAAATTTCAGTTCTATGTATGGGGACCCCCAAAATTTATTGCTTTTTTTCTATTTTTGTGTGAAAATCTTAATGCGGTTCACAGAATACATCTACTTACAAAGTTTCAACAGTATAGCTCTTATAGTTTCGGAAAAAAGTGGCTGTGACATACGGACGGACAGACAGACAGACAGACAGACATACAGACAGACAGACAGACAGACCGACAGACAGACAGACAGACAGACAGACAGACAGACCGACAGACAGACAGACAGACAGACAGACATGACGAATCTATAAGGGTTCCGTTTTTTGCCATTTGGCTACGGAACCCTAAAAAGACGATGTACTCTAACGTATTACAAATTTTATTTTAAGGTAATTTTTTTATATTATTTTGGTTATTTTAACTTTATTATGTTTCAAGTCCGTGCTGTTGTTTGAGTTTCATTAATAATTGTTAAAAAATAAATAGTTGATTAGTTTATTAGCTGATTATTAAAAATAAACTAATAATTTAGAAGGCTGAAGTTACTTTACATTTAATTATTGTTATGTTTTCAGGGTTCATGTCTGTATGTATGTGAATTTCTTTATTCCACCATAACTTCTAAATAACTGAACCGATATATACACTGGACAGCAAATAAACCGAGCCACCCGCTGCCTAGGCACTCTAATTCGATTTTCTCAAAAACTAAAAAACCTACAATTATTAAAGTTGTACCTACAGAAAGTGCGTTTCATGGTGATTAAAATGAAAGGAAATTCATTGGGTTTAATCAATATTTCAGTGTTTATTAAGGAATTTACAAAGAAGAGTCGCTTTCCAGTCGTGACAATCGTTAGTAATGATAAAGTGAAAACAAAAATTAAGCCAAAAACAAAGATAAAATCAAAAAAAAGTTTTTGATCAATATTCCGTATTCCCTCCCCATGCTCGGATAACTGCCAGCATCCTTGTATTCATCGACCTTACGAGCCTGACGATAAAATCTTGAGGAATTGTATTCCACTCCTCTTCAATTGCGATTCGCAGCTCTGGAAGCCTTGTTGGAGCAGGTACCCGGGCTCGAACCTGACGTTTCAGCTTATCCCATAAGTGTTCTATCGGATTCAAGTCCGGGCTTCGAGCTGGCCAGTCCATCGTACGAATGCTAACGTCGCGTAGATACTGGGTCACCACATGAGCAACATGAGGCCGTACATTATCATGCATCAATTGCATATCCTGTCCGATGTATCCTGCGTAAGGTACCACATGGTCTGCGAGGATTTCAGTAATGTAGCGATGAGAAGTCATTATCTGTGCCAAATTAAAACAATCTTCTCCATAGGTAGGTTAGAATCAGATAAACAGTTATGTTGGGCCGTGACATTCCACAAATTACAAGGGACAACACTGGACAGAGCCGTCGTGAACCTAGGCCCTAAAATTTTTTGCCAAAGGACAAGCTTATGTTGCGTTTATTCGCGTGAGGCAACTAGATGGTTTGGCAATTAGCGTTTCAGATCCACGTGAACTGATTCCCGAGCCACACGACAGGAAATCTCTTGATGAATTACATCTCCTCAGAAATCTTTAAGAATTCTATAAGAGGCGATTAATCTTAATCTCTTCTTATGTTCGTATTATGGTTCGCATAAACAACATCTATAAACAAACAAACTAAATTGTGTTGCATGACATATTTTTAACCGAAACTTATACTAAAAGGTTTAAAATAAAAATAAATAATTTAAAAAATTAAAAAACACGACTGCCATGTCAAAAAATGAACTAAAAAGCAAAAAACAAGATGTTAGTTAAACTGTAAAATAAAATAAAAATAAAATAAAAATAAAAAAGCCTTATATTTCCAGTTTAACAAAGTTAACCTAAAAATGTTGTTTACTACCTATACTAAATAAAAAATTTAAAAATAGAAGAATTAGCATCTATGTAACTTTTCATTACGTAAAACTAATAAAAAAAAAAAAACATATTTTAAGTAGGTAGACAATAGCATTTGACTGTACTGGAACCCCCCTCAGGTAAAGGCCTCCTCCAAAGCTTTCCATTTCTCTCGGTCTTGGGCTATTTGTAGCCATTCTGGCCCAAAAAAATATTTTTAATATCCTCCTCCCATCTAGTGAACGGTCTTCCTCTATATCTTTTGCCCAGTGGGCCTTTCCATGATGTAACTGTTTTAGTCCACCTATGATCTTTAAGGCGTGCTAAATGACCAGCCCATTTCCACTTTAATCTTTGACTGTAGTTGAGAGCATCTATTGCTTTTGTTTTTGATCGTATTTTATTGTGTTTTATTTTTTGTATTTTCTTGATATTTAACATACTGCGTTCCATTCCTCGCTGACATGTGTTTATTTTATTCTTTATTTTGTTGGTAAATTTCCATTTTTGACATGCATACGTCAGACAAGGAATGAGACACGAGTCCATGACTCTTTTCTTCAAATTGATAGGCATTTCGCTTTTAAATATTTCTTTGTAGCTCCAATATTTTTTCCAGGTTTGTTTTACTCTTCTCTCTACTTCTAGTTCATTGCTATCTCTGTGGAATCCAATTTGTTTCCCCAAATATACATACTGATCCACATATTCTACTAGTTCATTTACGATTGTTATTTTTGATTTTTTGAAGTTTGTCATGACTGGTCTTTGTGATGTTCATTTCTAATCCCACTTGTCTGCTTGCTGTATGTAGAGAGTCTAACATATATTGCAACTGTAGGCTCGATTCTGATAGTAAAACCAAGTCGTCCGCAAATCGTAAGTGGTTTAGGTATTTACCGTGGATGTATAGACCACGATTTCTCCAGTCTAATTTGCTTATGATAGATTCTAAAATCGCAAAGAAAATTTTTGGGGATAAGGGGTCTCCTTGCCTGACTCCTCTCTTGACTGGAAAGTTTGGTCCAATGGTTTCCAGTTTGACTCTACTTGAGCAATTACTGTATATGTATTTGAGTATTGTTATGTATTTTTGATCTAAATTTTGGGCTCTTAGCGTGTTCCATATACTTTCGTGTGAGATTGTGTCAAAAGCTTTTTGGTAATCAGTGAAAATGATATGCAGCGGTCTCTGTTGTTCTTGATATTTTTCAATTATCAGTTCTAATGTGTGTATGTGGTCTATAGTAGAAAAGTTTTTCCTAAATCCTGCTTGTTCAATAGGTTGACTTTCCTCTAGTGTTGCACTAATTCTTTGATTTATTATTGTAGAGAAAAGTTTATAAATGCTTGGTAAAAGGCTTATCGGCCGGTAGTTGCTGATGTCTTTTGGGTCTCCTTTCTTATATAGCAGGATAATATTACATTCAGACCATTGAGAAGGGGTGACACCAGTTTCAAGTATCAAATTAAATAATTTTCTTAGTGGAGCAGCTAGTATAAAGCAGGCGGTTTTTATAGCGTCATTAGTGATATTATCTGATCCTGGGGTTTTGTCTGGTTTTAGCTTATTTATTGCTTCGATTATTTCTATACATTCTATTGATTCTATGTTGGATTAATTCGTTTCAAAGTCCATGTGATCATTTCCAAAGTGGTTCGTGTCTGTGACTATGTTCGGTGTGCTATATAGATTTTTATAAACATTTGTAGCAATGTTTAGTATGTCTTTTCGGTTATGAGCAATGTTTCCCGACTCTTTCAAACGATCAATCCATGTTTTTTCTGTCCTTAGCTCTTTATATCCCTTTTTTAAACTTCCACTTTGTTCCAAATGTTTTTGAAGAATATTAATTCTATGGTTTTTATAATCTTTTTTTATATATTTGCTTAACAACTTGTATAGTGCTTTGAGCTCATTTTTCATTGTTCGCGTTTTATTTTTAGTTCTTTGTAACTCCTGTCTTCGTTTTAAAAGTCTTTCTGTATTTTCTGTAAGTGTACTTCGCACTTTTGTTGAATGTGAAGTTCGTGCGACTTTTAAACTGTCTGTTATAATATTTATTATTTTATCGTAGTAGTCCTGTACTGTCACATTTGTTTCGGTGTGGAAACGTATAAATAAATAAAAAATGAAAGCAGTCACTCATTCACTCACTGACTAATCACGATGTTTCGAAAACTACATGATCTACAAAAAAAAAAAAAATAATTCATCGCACTCGGGGGACTTTTTATATATTTAGAAAGTATTTTACAGATTGGTCCAGTACAGTTTTATTAATAAACGATTTCTCCAAATAAGCTAAGACTGTTTTGATAAATATTGTTTGAGTTTCATTCAAAATAATTTTAAAAACTTACTAGTTCGCGGATAAGTTTATTAGCTGATATCATTCTAAAACTTCAGTTGTTTTCAACGACTCCGCTACTGAATGTCAAAGTTTGAAATGTCGACGTATGTTGGTTCTAAAGTACAGGATCTCGATGTACGCCAGTTTGAAAGTTCACTGGAGCGAAGTATGTAAGGCCGACGTATTGTCTGTGCGATAAAAGAACCGTCGTGGCGTAAAGTGAAAACAACATTAAAGATTTTAAGTAGCAACCCAACCCAGCCATCCGTCAAATGCAAAACGTCATAAAATGTTGACACCGGTTTGTTGATTATGTTATTTTGTTATAATTTTCAATTGAAATCTTCAGAAATGTGATAAAAAAATTCACCGAGCTGCAAGGAAAATAATATTTAATATATTACAGTTTTGCCAAAGATAACAAATGGCAAATCACACCATAATTGATCAAAACAAAGTCACGAACTTCGGAAACATTGGTATGCTGTTTTTTTGGTACGTAACACTTTTATTTTAATCTTTTTAGACTTCCTAGGTAAACTCCTGTCCCAGTTATCTCCAAATATATATAAATTAAACGGAAATTCATTTAAACATGACGATATTTGTTTATTTTGTTTTGGTCAATATTTTCGATGGCTAGTATAAAGAGTATTGATACTTTAAATTTATAATGCGTTTCGACTAACTAAGAATATTATTTTTCAGGCTTGAGTAAGGAAGGAAGTAACTAAAATAAAAAGGGCAAGTGCGATTCGGACTCGCACACTGAGGATTCTGTAGAAATTTACCTATGAAATCAATTCCCGAATTGTGTTACGAAGATTTTTCCGAATTGCAAATTAAATTTTTAAGATTTTTCCCTGTACTTGTTCTATGAGACCTTGATTTATGCCTTTCAGGATTCTAGGAACGGGATTCGGGTTTCTTTGATTCTCTTGAGTATCGAAATATACGTATTTTTTCCGACATAAACGGCCATATTTTTTTTCGTTAACTCAGAAGTCTGATTTTTTCACAACTTCAAAAGACCGCAGACTTGAGTGTATGGTTTTAATTTTAAATCGATACCTCCAAGCGTTCTCGAGTTAAAGGGTTAACAGATAAACAGACGGACAACCAAGTGATCCCAAGGATCTTATTTACGAGATGATCCCTTATAGGCTAAATAAATTTTTTACGAAGCAACATTACAAATTCTAAAGTGTATTTTATTTTCATAGTCATTAAGTTCATATTTTTCATTGATTAGCAAAAGGGGAAAATGTACTGAGGAAGACAACGAGAAAGTGGTAGTATGTCCCGTTTTTACCTTAATATTTAACTAGGGAGTACATAAACATGCTGTTAGTTACAATATTCTAGTCAGTGATAATAGACCGATCCCAGTCAAAGTGATAGAACCATTTTCGTTGGAACTGGGTAAGTGGTCGTTGGTGGAACCTACCTAGATAGGCAGTACAGCAGTTTCTTCACGCTATTTTCCTTTACCGATTCCTGTTTGCATTTAAATGTCCATCATCATTACAATTGAAAGACGTCCACTGTTCTACATAGTCCTCCCCCAGGTGTCGCTACAATTAACGGTTTGTTACTCATAAGGCAAAAACTTATAAACGGATGAGTTTAATGATAAACGTTGCAATAATATAGCTTATAACCAATTTTTGAAGTGAAAACTTCTTTAGCGGCGTTGAGCACTTTTTCTGTAATGGGTATAAAATCTTAAACTCGCGTCAGGACACGTGACCTGATCGAAAAAGCGTAAGACGGATGGAGAGTATTTAATGTAAAATAATTGTAATAGTTTTAAAGTGTTAAATTTTTAATGTAATATAAATTGTCATGTTTGTGTACGATAGCGCAATAAATGAATATTGTATTCTACCACATAAATGATAGTACTTTTATACTGATAAAGCAATTGGTGTAAAATTATTCCCTAACCATTCCAAAATATCAAACATGCTCAACGTTAATAATCAAGTTTTCACTTCTGCCGGCACTCCCGGAGTGCAATTTTTTTTTTATAAGTTTCATCACGTGAGCAAGTTTAATAAATAGGCTACTAATATTATAAATGCGAAAGTTTGTGAAGATGGATGAAGGTACTCGTATATATGGATGTGTCGTGCAAAAACTACTAGACAGATGAACTTAATCATAAACATTGTAATAATATAGCACATAAGCAATTACTTTGCAGTTTCGTTAGGTCAGCAAATTCAGCCAATAGGATAATTTTTATTATAGGGTGAAGCCGCTGGAAGAAGCTAGTCTGACTGAGTTTCAAAATATCAAGATTTAACAGTCGCACTATAATGACGTCACAATGTTGCTTCCACAACAAAAACGATATTTATCTACAGCAGCGCCCTCAAATCCCACGATGGTTTACTTTCTGCACAGACTCTACCTATCGTTAGTTAGAAAGCATACGAGTGCGATGTACGCCAGTTCGAAATTACCCTGTTACGAAGTATGAAATGCCTCCGTGCTGTTAGTTAGAAAGCATACAAGTGCAATAGGACTAATCGCACTCGTATGCTTTCTAAGTTATCGAAAGAAGATATCGACACTATCGCTATTAGAACAATTGTAATAGGTAATAAACAAAACACATTCATAAATAGATATATCTTTAAATTATTAAAAAGAAAAAAACAAATTAAACCATAACCAAACAAAAAAAATGCGCTTGGAGCATTACATTACGTAACAATCATAATGTTATTAAAAACACCATTTAGATTAAATATGTATTATAGTAACAGTAATTTAGATTATTTCAGTTTTGTATATAAAATTAAATCTTCATAAACGCTATGTATGCAAGACCACTTATGTATGTATTCTTTTAAATCTACGTTATCCTTCTTTAATAACTGTTCTCTGATTTTTAGGATATGGCATGATTTTTTGTATTTACGTTTCTTTATATTAGCATAATTTCTTTCAATCTCCAAAATTGTATTTTTTTGTTCTTATTGCAATTCTTTCATCGATTTATACAGGAAAAGTTTTTAACCAGTGCGCAAATTTTGACATGATAAACTTGAATATATTTTAATAAACACGTATTTTTTATTTTGATATGTGTTAATAGTAAAAAATAAAGTTATCGCTTACGAGACTTATTTACATAGAAATTTATTTTATGGTCGCTTGCCAGTCGGGCGCCCGGTCGACCGACTCACGCGTCGACTGGTCGCCCGACCGGCAAGCTGGTATCAGCTGAGTTGTAGGTAAGTACTTATGAGCGTTCGCTCGATGCGACGGCGCCGACGTAAGTACCTACGCGGTGCGGTTACTGACCGCAATTTCGTGCTACTTTTTTAAGATTAGGTAATCCCAATTTTTCCTTCATACTTTCATGGGCTAAGGACCATCAAAATGCAGAAAATAAATCAAGTAATAATTTTTACATTCTAATTAAAACATTTATGTATGATACTCATGATACAATTTGAATTGAAAAAATTGCATTCTGGCGTAGGTATTTAAAAAATTGGAATCAACTACCTATTTACAACAATGTCCAATCAAAAAGAACCTAACACACTAAGATTGTTTATAATTTCTTACCTCTACATTTCGTTAATCACAGTATTTAAGGTATTGTTCGAAGTGACCTCCTCCCTTTTCCAGGCATAAACGTGCACGTTTAAATAAGTTTGCATTTAGTTTGTTTAGGACACTAGTATCACTTTTCACTTCATTGAACGCGTTATTTATTTTTTGTTTTAAGTCATCTAGGCTCTGAGCCTCTTCTACATACACCCGACGTTTCACTTCTCCCCAGAGATAAAAATCACAGGGAGTGAGGTCTGGGGACCTAGCCGGCCATGGTACGGGACCACCCCGACCGATCCAATTTTCCCCGTATTTTTCATTTAAATAATTTCGTACCGCTATGGCGTAATGTGGCGGAGCGCCGTCGTGCTGGTAATAAAAGTTATTATTGTAGCTCAATGGGACTTCATCGATTAATTCTTCGATGGTGGTGTCGAGCATTTCTAAATAACGAGTCCCGGTCAAGGCGCCTTCGATAAAAATGGGACCTATTATTTTATTTTTAATAACACCCGCCCATAAGTTTGCGCTGAAACGTATTTGGTGATGCGTCTCTCGTACTAAATGGGGATTATTGAAAGACCACCAGTGCTCATTATGGACATTGTAGAGTCCCACACGTGTGAATAATGCCTCATCCGTCCACAAGATATTTACATCAGGGTGATTTAAAAGCCACTCACAAAAGGCTCGACGCGGTGCTGGGTCTGGGTCATGGAGTTGTTGTACCGGCTGGAAGTGATATGGATGGAGTCCGGCTGTATTTAGCAGCTTCCATACTGCGTGTTGGCTCACACCAAAACGACGTTCCGCGTCGTAGGTACTGGCTCTCGGGTTACGCTCAAAAAAATCAAAAATGGCGTCTTCGGCTTCGACTGCCAGTCGAGGTCTGCCAGACCCTAGTGCATGGCTCGGGGTTCTGAACTGGCCGTGATCAAGCAGCCTTTGATTTGCTGCAAGAATTGTCCTTTCATTAGGTACCGTAGGATTACGGATCCCTTGGGCTCGCATACGAGGTACGCTCTCCCTCTCATACCTTCTTCGTGCTGCTCGTAAATTTTCGTGGCTAAGTATACACTCGCACCATTTCGTAGTATTCGCGGTGAGTAAAGTTCGACATTGTGACGACACGAGTACGCGGCACACACGCGCGCAGGAATGAATAGGAGCGAACGTCCGGACCCCGCTTCCGCAAGTGACGTACTGCAGATCCGCACATCAAAGGCCGCCGCCGGCGCTGCATACCCCCGCCACCTTCCCCCCGCACCCCCGTCTCGTACAACGGGCGGCGGCCAGCGCGTTTTCATTCATAGTATTTAATAGTATTACGATTAAATTATGTCCATGTTATGCTTATTTCAAAATGGGACAAGGTGGAAAAATGTGAAAAAAAAAGTTATAAACTAAAAATGGAAATGTGTTCTATTACTTACACTGAGCCACCAAAAAAAATTTACGCAGTGGTTAAAAACTTTTCCTGTAGATATTGAATTTTTTCCTGTTCAGTAAGTTATTCCAACGATTATGCCAATTTTCAATATTGTTTTGGGTAGTTGGGATATCAGCGTTCACACAATCTAATACGGACCATATCTGAGGCGGAAATCTTCATCCTGTGGGACGGTGCACACTGGGAGGCGGCCAACGACCCCCTTGGGTATTGCTACCTAAGGGGCCTCGATGGCCGTCTGCGAATGTTCTGTCTGCCGGAACACTTCAACGCGTGTCCCTTTGCTATAGCAGAGGGCACAGTGGCGAAGTAAGAGCGGGCTCGGTGTGCACTCACACTGCCGCCGGGCAGGCAGGAGGAAGGCTTGCTCCTCCTTCTGCCACCGTTAGTCTCGTAGCCCAAGAGATTGTCCAAGGTCATGTTTCTGACTTTTGATGGGAACGAGGGTCTTGGCTTAACCGCCCGGGCGGCGAGGAAGACAACCTCTATAAAAAATTACCCCAAACCTCCAAGCGGCGGCGCACCGTGAGGGAGGTTGTTAGCTTGACTAATGGGTAGCTAAATTAGTCTCTAGTGCGAACCACGTGTCTTGAGCAAGTACCCAAAGTTTTTACTTGTGGGAACAAAAATGAACTCAAAGTTTTTTCAAAAACCCATTGAGAGCGATGCGCGGTCGGAGTCCGACGCGGCATCCAGAGGGAGCCGGGAGGGCTCAGAGACAGAGGAGGCTGGGGGAGACCCCGGTAGAGGTAGAGGCGAGGAGGCTGCGGGGGACCCTGGTGGAGGCCCCGGTGGAGACACCGGTAGAGCCTCTCGTCTCTCCCGAAAGCGGCGCTCTGTGCAGAGGGACAGGCTGTCCTCCGAAACAGAGGGAGACAGCCGTTCGGCGCCGAAGGTCCCCACGAGCGGCCGCGGCGTGGGCCGGGCCCGTGGGCAGGGGAGAGGTTTGGCGGCCAAAGACTCCGCTCAGCGAGCCGTCAGGCTTGCCGCGGAGGGGTGTCACCCCGGAGCGGCCGCCCTTGGGAGGGACCTCTCGGAGCCGTCTGGCAGCGAGAGGCGTGCCGAGGCGGATTCGGACGGGGAGTCGGGCAGGTCCTTCCAAGAGCTGACCAGGCCTCGAGGGAGAGAACGATGCGGCGCCACGCCAAGTCTCTCAGGGAGGCCTTCGGCACGTCTCTCAAAAAGAAGGTGGAGAGGCTCCGGAGCGAGCTCCAAGCTGAGCTCCGGGCCGAGATCCAAGCGGAACTCGCAAAAGCAGGCCCACAGGAGCCGACGGAAGGGCGGCCCAAGCAAGGGCTTGGGCAAAGCCGGCCCCAGACCCAGCCCGAGCCGGAGAGCCAGCTGCTGGTGCTGGTGCGGCAGGAGCTGGCTGCCTTCCGGCAACAGCAGCAGCAGCAGCAGCAGCAGCAGCAGCAGCAGCAGGAGCAGTTCCAGCTACGGATGCAGCAGCAGCTGTCCCTGCTGGAGGGCATTGTGCTGCGCCCTCCGCTAGCGGCCTCTGGCCTGCAGCGAAAGGCGCCGTCTTACGCCGCCACCGCCGCTACGACTTCTGTGCCCAAGACGGGTCCGTTGGGGCAAGCGGGGCGCGGGGCCGTGGCGTCGGAGCCCGCGAGACCGCCCCCGACGGCCAAGCAGCAACGGCGGAAAAAAGGTGTGGCGGTACCTGCCGCTAAACCGGCGGGACCTCCTGCCGCGGCGGCGACTAGACCCCGCCCGCCACCTCCTCCACCTGAGGAACCCGGCAGCGCTTGAACAGTCGTCGGCGCCGCGAAGAAGGCGGGCAAGGCGGCCAGAGCGGCCAAAAAGCGCGCAAGGCGCAAAGAGCGCAAGAAGCGGGCCATGGCGGCGAGACTTCGCGCCCCGAACTCCGAGGCTGTGGTGATAACACTGCAGCCAGAAGCGGAGAAGAAGGGCGTGACGTATGACGCCGTCATGGAGAAGGCGAAGCAGGCGGTGCTGCCCCATCTTGAGGAGCTCGGAGCCGCTGGGGGCTTTCGCATGAGGCGCACGGTCACCGGGGCCCGAATCCTGGAGGTCCCTGGTGCGACCAGCGGCCCTGCGGCTGACGCTCTAGCCGCTAGGATCAGAGCGTCCCTCGATGCGGAGGAGGCCCGAGTGTCAAGGCCCACCAAGTGCATAGACATGCGCATCATGGGCCTGGACGACTCAGTCAAGGTGGACGAGGTGGTGGCCGCCATCGTCAGGGCGGGCGGGTGCACGACCGCTCAAATTCGGGCGGGCACCATCCGCGCTGACGGCACGGGCATGCGGGCGGTGACAGTTAGCTGCCCCGTTGCTGCGGCCAGGACCATCACCGGGGAGGGCCGTCGGCTTTTGGTGGGCTGGGTCTCCGCGCAGGTTAAACTGCTGGAGCCCCGACCTCTGCGGTGCTTCCGGTGCCAAGTGGGGCACCACGTTGGCGCCCACTGCGCCGCGGACGTGGACCGCAGCGACCGCTGCCACCAGTGTGGCCAGCCCGGTAACAAGGCCGCAGAATGCCGTGCTCCGCCGCACTGCTACGCATGTGCGGCGGCAGGCAGGCCGGCCAACCACCGGGCTGGGGGCAGGTCCTGCGACCCCCCCGCCAAGGACAAGGGCAGGGCCGTAGGCCCATCCCCGCCGACGTCCTCACCGCCGCAGCCACCTCCTTGGCCGCCGCCGCTATCGCCGCCGCACCCGCCGCTCTCGCCGCCGCACCCGCCGCAGTCGCCGCCGCACCCGCCGCGGCAGTGCCCCCTAGAAGGGCTCGGAGGAGACGATGGACTGCCAATAACGGCCCTATTTCGTCTCCTCCAGGCGAATATCAACCACTGCGCCCCCGCTCAGGATCTGTTGCTCCAGAGCATGGCGCAGTGGTCGATAAATGTCGCCGTCGTCTCCGAGCCGTACTACGTCCACCCCCGTGGAGACTGGGTTCAGGACCTAGATGGCTCGGTGACGTTAATCTCGTCGGCCGCCGCCGGTACCCCGCCCCTCGAGGCTGTTGCGAGGGGACGGGGCTGCGTGGCAGCACGGTTCAGGGACATTGCAGTGGTAGGCGTCTACCTGTCCCCAAGCAGATCTCTCGACGAAATCCAGGTCTCCCTTATGGAGCTAAATGTCGTCGTCGCTGGGTTCGGTACCCTCCCCGTGGTCGTTTGCGGGGACTTCAACGCCTGGAATACGGCTTGGGGTTCCCGGTACACAAACCCACGGAGTCAGATGGTGGAGGACTGGGCTTTGGAGCTGGGCCTGGTCGTCCTGAACCGGGGTTCTGTCCCCACGTTGGCGCGGATGCGGGGTGAATCAGTGGTGGACATCTCGTTCGCCAGCCCCGCTTTGTTGCCGCGTGTCGTCGACTGGCGCGTTATGGAGGAGGTGAAGACGTACTCCGACCACCGGTACATCCGGTTGGACGTCTCCGCCGAAACCTCGGCCGCGCCGGTCCGACAGAGCCTTTGCGGTCCGCGGTGGGCGCTTAAGCAGATGGACCGGGAGCTCCTCCTGGAAGCCGCGACGGTACAGGCCTGGGTGCAAGCACCGGACAGGCCTGTCGACATAGACGTCGAGGCGGAGTGGTTCCGGGAGGCCATGTCGCAAATCTGCGACGCGGCAATGCCCCGAGTCCGTCCAGGGCGAGCTTAGCGCCAGGTGTGCTGGTGGTCGCCGGAGATTGCTGCACTGCGCAAAGCATGCAGTCACGCGCGACGATGACGACAATGCTCCAGAGGTGACCGAGGTAGAGTTGAGAGTAGCGGTGCGAAGGCTAAAACACCGCCCCAGGACCCGACGGCTTGCCTGGAAAGGCCTGGGTCCTGGCCATGGAGGCTCTCAGGCCTCGACTGAGAGGGCTCTTCAGCGCATGCATGGAGAGGGACGAGTTCCCACTTTGCTGGAAGACGGGGAAACTGGTCCTCATCGCGAAGTCGGGGCGCCCTGCGGACTCTCCGTCCGCGTACCGGCCCATTGTGCTGCTCGACGAGGTGGGCAAGCTCTTTGAGAGAGTCATTGCAAACCGCCTCGTCGGGCGCCTAACACGGGTAGGGCCGGACCTTTCGGACGGACAGTTCGGCTTTCGCAGGATGCGCTCTACGGTGGACGCCATCATGCGCGTGCGCCCTCACGACGGGGGATGCGGTGTCCCGAGGCAGGTGTGTCGTGGCAGTGTCCTTGGACATTGCCAACGCCTTCAATTCCCTGCCCTGGAGTACGATCCGGAGGGCATTCCGGTACCACCGGGTGCCCGAATACCTCTGTCGAGTGGTCGAGGCCTATCTGTCGGATAGATTTATAGTCTACCCCGGTCACCAGGGAGACTGGAAACGTCGAGAGATGTCCTGCGGTGTTCCGCAGGGGTCGGTACTAGGGCCACCCTTGTGGAACATCGGGTACGACTACGTGCTGCGCGGCGACTTCCCTGACGGGGTCAGCGTGGTTTGCTACGCAGACGACACGCTGGTCCTAGCGCGGGGAGAGTCGTACGAGGCGGCGGTCGCTCTAGCGACACGCGGGGTTGCGATGGTCGTTGATCGGATCCAGGAGTTGGGACTCGAGGTGGCGCTTCACAAATGCGAGGCGATGTGTTTTCACGGTCGCCGGTCTCGGAACGCGCCGCCATTGAGTTCCCAACTAACGGTAGGAGGAGTTCACATCGGTGTCGGGTCGACGATGAAGTACCTGGGACACGTCCTCGACAGCCAGTGGAATTTCGTGGAGCATTTCCGACGTCTGGCTCCCAAACTCAACCGGGCTGGGGCTGCGCTCAAGCGGCTCCTGCCCAACCTTGGGGGTCCAGACGCCTCCTGCCGGAGGCTCTACGCGGGGATCTTTCGGTCCATGGCCCTCTACGGGGCGCCGGTGTGGGCGCCGTCGCTGAAAAAGCAACCGGCGGCCACACTGAACGCCTGCCAGAGGGTCATGGCGATAAGGATCGTGCGGGGATACTGCACGGTCTCCCGCGAAGCGGCGAGCCTTCTGGCTAGCCTACCACCGTGGGATCTGGAGGCAACAGTCCTTGCACACATGCACGATATGCGCGTGGAGATGCAACGCCGGGGTGAAAGTCCGCTGCCGCGACAGGTCACGGCATGGCAGACAGAGCTCCGGCGGGATCTCATGTTGAAATGGCGTCAACGACTATCGCAACCCAGTGCTGGGCATGCCACAATCATGGCGGTAAGTCCCCTCTTTGAGGCGTGGCTGGAAAGACCTCACGGCGTCCTTACCTTCCGCATGACGCAGGTACTCACCGGACATGGTTCGTTCGGGAGATTCCTGCACTCGATTCATGCGGAAGTGACGCCCGGGTGTTGCCACTGTGCGGAACGCCCGGAGGACATGGTGGAGCACACAGTCAAGGTGTGCCCTGCTTGGGCGGAGCATCGCCGTGCCCTCGTGGGGGCGATCGGCGGCGGAGACCTCTCGCGCCGGGCCTTGGTTGAGGCCATGGTCCGGAGCGAGGAGGAGTGGCAGGCGTTCGCCGACTTCTGCGAAGCAGTAATGCTCGCAAAGGAGGAGGCCGAACGCATCAGGCAACGGCGTTATCGCCGCCGCCGTCGCCGGGATTCTGATCCCGATTTCCGGCCAACGTAGACGCGGGCTTGCGGACAGTGAGCAATGGGTAGCTCGCTGTCCGGCCGTCCGGTAACTGTCCGGACCAAGCCCAAGTCGTCGACGGCGCGCACTGTTCCCGCGCGCCTCAAGGAGTTGTCAGCAACAGCAGGGACCCAGCCGGGTCGAAGCCTACTGGGGCCAGGGTTCTCCGAAAGGGCGCTCGAGCCCCGGTATGAAGGCTAGAAGGAACGGGGTGGGTCTTTTAGTCAGTAAGAGTCTGACACTATCTCCCGCTCCGCCCAAGGGCGGGGGATGTCAATGCATGATTTTTCCCACCATAAAAAAAAGGCGGAAATCTTGGGGCCGACTTCTTCAGCTGTAATTTCAGTGTTGACATCTTCTTTCGATTAGTTACACGTTTATAAACTCCATGAACATAATATTCAGAAAACCAGTCAGTCACTTTTTTTGCTTCTTTAGGTATAATTTGCTCGCGAATAATTTCAAATGCGGATGGTATCTTAGTCGGATCTAAAAAAGCAAGGGCCACTAGATGGCGCATTTGATGCGCAAAATTACTGTCGCTAACATACTTTTTTAATAATCCTTCCTTTTGGATATGCTTCCAAATATTTTGGGACAAATGAAAATAACAACCTTTTTTGTGTTTTGCATTTGGGAAAACACTTTCACTAGGTCTTATCGCAGCTAACTCAAAATCTGTGATAATTAATTCTGGGTTGAGATTAATATTTAATTGATTGAATGTAAATCGCAGAACAATTTGTAAAAATATGCCATAAATTCTTTCAGATTTACTCGACCAAAAAACCATAAACAAGTGGTAGCACCTGCTTCGTATCGTTGTTCTGGCCCACTTGCCCATGTATCGAATACAATTGGTAAAACAAACTTGGACAACACTGGAACCTGCCATCCATAATCCAAAATTGAGATTTA
The DNA here is from genome assembly GCA_929112965.1 of Mythimna albipuncta. Taxonomy (NCBI): domain Eukaryota; kingdom Metazoa; phylum Arthropoda; class Insecta; order Lepidoptera; family Noctuidae; genus Mythimna; species Mythimna albipuncta. Next base: position 530,118 of record OV815960.1, read on the forward strand.
TCCAAAAGGCGAAGATTTGTTTTTGTACTAAACACAAGAATTGTATCGGTCTCATCAACGTTATGGCCAATTAAAAATTGTTCACCTTCAAATTTGGTATACTCGTCGGGTATGACAATATCATTCAATGTTTTCGGTAGTTTTGGTTCATTTCTCATCCTTTCTCTATGAATGATCAAACGCATGGCTTCTTTTGACGGCATGAAAGGAGATGACGTACTAGGCACGTCCTGTATACTTTTTTGAATAATTTGCCCAGGCCTATCAAAACTGTCGGCAGCTTTTTTTTTTAATGAGTGCCTGACGGTATTTGCTTCAGCAGTATTCGAATCTGGTTCATGATGTGTACATAATGATCATCTCCATTCTTTCTTGTAATTACCGTGGCGCCACAACTCGACGACTTTTTTTTCACGCAATTCCAGTAGAACACATTATCACACTTTCTATTAATCATATATATGACGGCGCCAGGAGTGGCTGAGCGATATTACCGTCATCATTTTGATTCAGTGGTACAGGGTTCATATTGATGGAATTTTAATAACTATACACTTGAGTATTTCCGTCGTTTATAATGTCAGTTTCACAATTCACAATTAGTTATAATGTCACTTTTACAATTCACAATAGTGTTGTAAGTACCTATACTAAATAATCACGAATACACGGGTTAACCGACAGTTTCATGTTAGAGGTGTGTGACCCTTGAAACAGTGCAAGCCAAACTGTCCCGGCATCGCGGGTCGCAGCCCCTATAACATGACTGGCCTCGTGACTTATAAAAAATGACCCCACTGCGTTACACCCTTTGGTAGGTACCATAATAATAACAAAACAAAGACTGTGTAGTTCAATATCGTTCTCCACGACATATAGAAACCCATCAAGAAACAAAAGATTATTATTTTTATGCGACATAACAAACTCACATTTACTGTTCTCCATTTTTACGAATGAGTTAAAATGATGAAGCGATATCACTGTTGTAGGACAACAAATTAATTAATGACACTTGGAAAAATACTATCTACCCTCACAATTTCTATAATTTTGCAATAAATATAGTACCTGGTAAACTTAATATTTTTTAAATGCATTGTCTATTTGTAATGTAAAATAGTAAACACATAGTGTTATTTATCATTGTTGCGTTAAACTTCCGTTTAAATATATTTATCATAATAATAGGTACAAACAACTACTAATATCCGTGTCTGTCTCTATTTAAAAAATGAAGTAAATTTATTTTTACACAAAGAACAGTGACCACTTTCTATACATTTCAAAACCTGATAGTAAAAGTTAATGTATAGTTCAAATATGCGGGTGTGCACGTGCCGAGGGTCCTGTCTATGTTCTTCAATTTGTGCATTAGTCATTCATATTTGCCTGATGAATTGATGAAAACTACTGTGGTGCCCATTTTGAAGAACAGGACAGGAGACATATCGGACAAGGGGAACTATCGCCCCATATCTCTCGCGACAACTGTAGCAAAATTGTTGGATAGTGTGCTTGAGTCCAGTCTCGATAAGTACACAAACATTCATGACGCTCAGTTCGGGTTTAGACCTGGACTGTCAACTGAAAGCGCGATTCTGGCACTTAAGCACACTGTCCAGTACTACACTGAACGGAAGACTCCGGTGTACGCCTGTTTCTTGGATCTCTCCAAGGCCTTCGATCTCGTGTCGTATGAAGTGCTTTGGAGGAAGCTGGGGGACAGGGGTAAACCAGCGGAACTATTGAAAATATTTCATTATTGGTACTCGAATCAGACTAATTGTGTCAGGTGGTCAAACTGTTTCTCGGAGTCGTACAGGTTGGAGTGTGGGGTGAGACAGGGGGGGTTGTCCTCTCCAAAGCTGTTTAACTTGTACATGAATGACCTCATAGTCGGGCTCAGTGGCATGCGTGTCGGTTGCCGCGTGGGGGGTGTCTGTGTAAACAACATCAGCTACGCGGACGATATGGTTCTGCTGGGCCCGACTGCGAGGTCAATTAAAGATATGTTGAAAGTTTGCGAGGAATACGCCGCATCACATGGTCTTATATATAATGTAAGGAAAACCGAGTTCATGGTTTTTAAGGCCGCCGGCAAGTGCCCTGACACATTTCCTTCAATTAATTTGAACGGCTCAAATATAAAACAGGTAACCAAGTTTAAATATCTGGGCCATATACTTGTCGACGACCTTAAGGACGATGAAGATGTGGAAAGGGAGCGCAGGGCGTTGGCGGTTCGCGGGAACATGTTGGCGCGCAGATTTTTTCGTTGTACCGATCAGGTCAAAATAACTTTGTTTAAAGCGTACTGCCAAGGCCTATATACGGGAAGTCTGTGGTTCAACTGTTCACGTGGGACGCTAAGCGCCTTGCGCGTCCAATATAATAATGTTTTCAGGATGATGTTGAAACTCCCTCGTTTCTGTAGTGCCTCAGGGATGTTCGCCCAATCGCGTATAGATGGTTTTCATGCGATCATCAGAAAAAAGGTGGCATCGCTTGTAAGGAGGATTCGGGGGAGTGACAATAGCATCCTGAAAGTCGTTGCTGAGGATCCGAGAGCTCCTGTGCTAAGGCATCTCATGAGGAATCATTGTCCGCCTTAGGGAATGCAAACCGGTTAACCCGAAAACCAAAAAACCGGTTTTTCGGCATATTTTTATTGACTAAAACAACCGGTTTTTTATTTCAAATAACCGGTTTTTTCGGTTTTTTTTTTTATCACTTTCAAATGACACTATTTTTAAGCAAACGTAGTTTTAAAACGCTCTTGAGGCTTGATATCAGTCGTAGGTTTGCTTATGAATATTTATGTACCATAGTGATAGCTACACCAATTGTACAGTCATAGTGACACGCGGGGTTGCAATAGTCGTTGGTAGGATCCAGGAGTTGGGACTTGAGGTGGCGCTACACAAATCCTAAGTGCATTTCTGGCTCTCGGAACCAGCCACCATCAGGTTCCCAACTAACGGTAGGAGGAGTTCACATCGGCGTCGGGTCAACGATGGGACTCGTCCTCGACAGCCGGTGGAATTTCGGGGAGCATTTCCGACGTCTGGCTCCCAAACTCAACCGGACGGGGGCTGCACTCAAGCGGCTCCTGCCCAACCTTGGGGGTCCAGATGCCTCCTGCCGTAGGCTCTATGCGGGAATCGTTCGGTCCATGGCCCTCTACGGGGGCCGGTGTGGGCGCCGTCGCTGCAAACGCGACCGGCGGCCATGCTGAACGCCTGCCAGAGGGTTATAGCAATACGGATGGTGCATCGTCGTGCCCTCGTGGGGGCGATCGGTGGCGGAGAACTTTCGCGCCGAGCCTTGGTTGAGGCCATGGTCCGGAGCGAGGAGGAGTGGCAGTGGAGTGGCTTCCGACTTCTGCGAAGCAGTAATGCTCGCAAAGGAGGAGGCCGACCGCATCAGGCAACGGCGCTCTCGCCGCCGCCGCCGGGATTCCGATCCCGATTTCCGGCCACCGTAGGTGCAGGCTTGCGGACAGTGAGTAATGGGTAGCTCGCTTTCCGGCCGTCCGGTAACTGTCCGGACCAAGCCCAAGTCGTCGACAGCGCGCACTGTTCCAGCAACAGCAGGGACCCAGCCGGGTCAAAGCCTACTGGGGCCAGGGTTATTCGAAAATCAAGTCAAGTCAAGTTAAAAGTTTTTTATTTCACATAGGCCTATGTGGGCACTTATAAAACGTCAGAAGCTAGTGCACGGTTCGAAATTGGGAAAGGAAACTCGAACCCCGGTATGAAGGCTAGAAGGAACAGGGTGGGTTTTTTAGTCAGTAAGAGTCTGTCACTATCTCCCGCTCCGCCTAAGAGCGGGGGTTGTCAATGGATGATTTTTTCCACCATAAAAAAGACCTCAACCCGTGAACTACAAATTGAGATCTATATTAGAGAGCATGGGCTGCATCACTGCATGTAACAATAATTCAAAATCCTTAAAAATTCTTTACGATCAGCAGTGGATAACTTTCCAATGATCTCCTAATTTAGTTAATCCATACTAATACATACTATAATACTCGTATAATCAAAAGGTAAAGTTTTTTTTTGTTTTTATGTTTTTTTGTTTGTAGGAGATAACCTCTGGAAGTTCTGGTCCAATTGCTAAATTTTTTTCACCGATAGAAACCTGCTTTGTTCCCGAGTGACCTAGGCTATATTTTATGTACGCGGGCGAAGCCGCGGTCAAAAGCTAGTGTTGGATATTTTGAGTAGAAGTATATATCAACTTTTAGCTTAGATTCTCTATGTATGACATCATTCTGAGACATTCGTTTTTATGAAGTTGAGGTTTTTAAACAGGATTCATATTAGGTATACAATATATTTTTTTTAATAGATATATTATTTAGAATTTCACAATAAAAAAAACATAAAATTTTCTCTTAAAAATAAATTTCAAAAAAACTAATTTTAAAACCGGTTACCCGGTTAACCGGTTTTTTTTTTTAGAAAAACCGAAAAAAAACCGGTTTGTAATTTTGGCGGTTTTTGCATTCCCTAGTCCGCCTGAGGTGCCTCGTAAGTACATGACTCACTAAAAATTTGTGTATGTTGTAATTATAATTACTAATCCTAGTGTTTAAGTTTTAGCATGTAAGTTACTAACAAATATGGTTCCATTGTTGTCCGAAAATTAAACAATTTATTATTATTATCTCCTTTATTTTTCATTTGAACATATTATTTTACATTTTTAAACATTTCTTAAAAAAAAAAAAAAAAATTAAAAAAAAAAAAAACATTTAAAAATATAAAAAATAGTTGTCCGCCGGTGTCGGGAGCAGGGTCCAAGCTACCGGTGGTTAGGGCTCCAGAGACAGGAACCTCCTCACAATACGAGCCGTATCGAGGAGTACTGCCTTCTGTATCAGGCCCTTGATCCATCCGCGCAACGCCAGCTTCGACAGATGGTCGTCGAAGCTTTTGGCTATAAGGCCATTGACGCTCACGACAATCGGCACAATGACAGCCGAGTCCACATTCCACAAGTCGACAACCTCGTGTGCTAAGTCGAGATATTTGATTTTTTTCTCTTTCTCAGCTTTCACGAGATTCTCGTCATGTGGGATGGTGACATCGACTAACATTGCGCGGCACGCTAATCGGTCTATCACTACTATATCCGGCTTATTGGCTATAATAGTCCGATCAGTAATGATAGACCGATCCCAGTACAACGTGACATGGTCATTTTCGAGAACTGGGTCGGGCACATACCTGTAATACGGTACCTCTGATTCCATAAGTTTGTATTTCAAAGCAAGTTGCTGGTGAATAATCCTGGCCACTTGGTTGTGTCTGTGCAAGTACTCGCCGTTAGCTAGACGAGAACAACCAGAGATAATGTCTAATGGACTCTCCAGGTCGATGGCATGCCCGACACACGTCCACCGTCCCATCCTTCATTATATATCTCCGGTAGTTATTCGTCAAGATGACTTCGTCCATAATTGCACAGACAAAACCTTCAGTTTCCCCAAAGAGGTTGCTGAAACGTAGCCAGGCGACAGACGCTCCAAAATCTACATCAGGCTCATGAAGAGCCCGATAAAAGCGCCCGTGTAGCTCCTTGTTTTTCCATACTTCCCTACGGTCATCAGTTGTAAGTACCACAGGTTTGCGCCAGTTCTCTTTAGCCATGGACAACGGGGTGAGTCCTTTGTCCACTGCGACCACATCTCGGTGCATACCCACATCGGTTTTTTGAAAGTATTCTCTGAGGCTGCACACCTCACGGTTGTGTAGGGTCTTCGCGTTTAGAAAACCTCGACCTCCACACTTCCGCGGGATGTATAGTCTCATAACCGACGATCGTGGGTGATGCATCCGATTTACGGTCAGCAGTGAACGGACCCGCCTATCCAGAGCGTCTAGCTCGGTCTGAGTCCATTTGAGTATGCCGAAAGAGTACATTAAGACCGGCATGACCCAACCGTTGAAGGCGCGCACCTTATTACCACCTGATAGAAGGCTGTTTAATACCTTCTTCAGGCGGCCAAAGAAGCGCTCCTTCAACGATTGCTTCATGTCAGTAACGTTAATGCCCAACGCTTCCGACATACCCAAATACTTGTAGGTTTCGGTCGAGGAGAGTGATCTAAGGTGTATGGAATCCGAGAGTTGAATTCTCTCAGATTCCATAATCTCCCCTCGCTTTACATGCATGACTGCACATTTATCCACACCAAATTCCATCCTGATGGCACTACTGAAAGTTTCCGTTACCTTCAGTAGTTCCATCAGTTGCAACTTGTTGGGGGCAATGAGTTTCAGATCATCCATGTAAAGAAGGTGAGATAGAACCTGACCTCCTCTTCTTAACCGATAGCCTAAGCCTGAATCCTCCAACAATGTGCTTAGAGGATTCAGGGCCAAACAGAACCAAAGTGGACTCAGACTGTCGCCCTGGAATATTCCCCGTTTAATCCATATAGGCTCATCGTCCCCCCGGATCGATCGACACCCTGGATAGCGAAGGACTGTGTTCTATTCCCCCATACATGACTCAAGGAAGGTGCGTAGAGTTGCATCTATTTTATACAACTCCAACACCCTCATGAGCCATGTATGAGGAACAGAATCATAGGCCTTTTTATAATCTATCCAGCATGTCGACAAAGCCCTGCGGGATCGACGAACCTGTTGACTTATGACCATGTCAATGAGGAGTAGCTCCTTAGTACCGCGTGACCCGTTCCTACATCCATTCTGAGAGGCAGACATAATTGAGTTATTTTCAATGTGGTTGTTAATTTTAGTTCTCAGAATGGATGTAAGAAGTTTATAGACCGTAGACAAGCATGATATCGGTCTATAATTCTTGGGTTCCGCAGTACTACCTGTTTTATGGAGCAGATGGGTAACGCCAGTTGTTAGAAACTGAGGTAGCGACCCAGACTCTAAAGATGACTGGAATTGAGATGCTAAGAGCGCGTGTGAGCTACTATACCACTTTAACCAGAAGTTTTGCAGTCCGTCCGGTCCTGGAGACTTCCAATTCGGTAACGGACGGACTGCTCTGGCTACATCTATTGGGCTAATGAATACTTTTTCCATTTCTGGTATAGCGTCGCACACGCGCTCGATATCACGCATCCAGCCACCCTCAGTGTGACAGACGGGCACCGACCAAATGCTGCGCCAGAATTCATTCGTGGCGGCAACATCCGGGCGGAGCACGTCAGTCACACTTTGTTCAGATCGCTCCCAATCTCTGTATACCCATCTCTCATCGCTCTGGAACTTGCGATTCTGCGAGTACCGGTCCACTCGTCGCTTATACCGTCGAATACGGTTAGCCCATGCACAAACTTTCTGCTTCAGGAAGTCGATGCGCTCCGTGACGTGAGCTAAGTATTCTCGAGGGCTAACTCCAGTCCCCGAGAACGCTCGCCTCACGTAGCGCATCACACGTGGTCGTGTATTGCCCTCCCTACTATTATTATTATTATTATAATGTATAGTAGACAGACTACCTGTAGGTCTAGAAAATAATGTCTCATATTCATTTTTACGATTTAAACTCCACGAAGTCCAAAAAATATTAATGTTTCTTTTTAGGTTAGAATTTGCCATAACATGTTAGAAAAATATTTATTAACTCTCGAATTGTAATTTAAAATAGGAATACTTAGCTGTGGTCGTAAAGTCCTTTTTATTTTATGTATTCCTTTACTTACGTAGCTGCTTAGACTCTCGATGATTGGAAAAAATCGAGGGTCGAGCATAATGATTTGTTTTACAGCACAAATAACTTGTACTAACTATCTAGTAAATACATTTTTAGTAAAGAAAAATGCTAAATAGTATATATAGGTATCTACCTCTAAAAAGTATATCTTATCTGTTCATGACTTGATTACTTATCTACCCAACACATTTAATTAGTTTACGGTATGTATACAGTACATATAATAAACAAAAAGGGAAAAACCAAATTATACAATATGTTTTAGTGAAATGGTTTATTAATTATCATTATTATCATCTAATTATCTTATCCAGAAATTCTGCTGGAGCAGAGATATTTTCTCGATACCTAGCCCACCCAAGATACCACACTAATGTCATTATTGTTAACAAATGAAAAAATGTGTTCTACATGTTGTGAAGTAAATGTACTCATACTATTACTAGAATCATACAGATTACCCCACTCATTACTCAGTCTATGTTCTGGGCTGACACGGCCATGTACAGGGATATAATATTTATATATGCTGTGTATCGTGGCTCTAAATGAATCTGCCACATTGTGCAGATTCATATTGGTATATTGAGGAAAAAGGCAGTGTGAAGCAGTATTTGCTGCTCGCCTATAATTTACTAATGTTATGTTGCTAGATACAACTTCAGAATGTACTTCTAGACTTTTATTAACTGGTTCAGCAGTGATTGGCTCAGAGTCTACCTATTTCAACAGTGATTGACCCAGAGTCACCTGTTTCAGCAGTGATTGGCCTAGAGTCATCTGGTTCAGCAGTGATTGGCCCAGAGTAACTCTGTTTTAACTTTTTCAGTAGTAGATGCACCACAAGCTCCATCAGCTTGCCCAATACGTATGGCAGCACGCTTACAACTCATCTAGCATGAATGGCATATTCTATCAGATGATGACATCTATGGAAGAAAATATTGAGTTAATATCGGGTATTGTAAATGTATTAATAAAAGACAACATTGAGGTCAAAAAGAGAAATCACCAAGACCGTAACGGTATGAAGTATACTGGCAAATAATGAACAATATAGAAACATAAATACCTGACGTGATGCAATCTTTGTTTGTTTATCTGTTTGGAATTTATCTTAGTTCTTCTGAAGGATTGTCAAAAACAAATAGAATGGCTCTGACTGCACACTTGTCTTTGAACTGGTCGAGATAACCCTGAAGATTGAGCAGCATCACTGCTTGTCGTTTATTGCTGTTTTATGTTTCTCATGAGGAGTTCATTCCAAGGTTCACAAATGTAATCTTCCTCTGTAAGTAATCTGAAATAGGAAAGACAATATAAAATTCTTTTATTTACAATTCATATAGGTTAGAGTTTAATACCAAGATTAACAGTTCAAAACGAAACACGAAATAACAAGACAAAACTTTTGGTTTTAATCCATCTTTCGGCCATTTGTGTGTATTTTGTCATACATATGGACAACACATTATATTAGTTTTAAGTTAAACATTACAAAAATAAATACTTACGATTACTGGTGATATCCACTCACTAAGAAGCGAAATAACTCCTGTGTTTAGCTCTTAAACAAGATAACGTCGAAACGTATTGCAGTTTATGCAAAGTATACGTCGGCTTTTTGTTGACGGCGGCATTATCAAGAGGGCGGATTTACAACAATATGGAAAGCAAAGGTCGTCAGATGAGGAAGATATCGAGGTCCAGGGGGCAGCAATAAGGTCGTAAATAGAGGTATCAGTTCACACACAAAATAGCACAGTAAACAACGAGACGCACACGCACCAATGAAGGGCTGCGCCAATTTCAATCGTAGAACTGTCAAATGTAAAAAAAAGTCTGTTTCAGTCATCGAACTCAATTACACTGAAGGATTTATTTATTTAATCAATTTTTTTTTTCACTGAATCTATAACATTAACATTTTATTTAATCGAATAACATATCGATTGAATAAAATGTAAAATCTATATATATAAAAGAAAGTCGTGTTAGTTACACCACTTATAACTCAAGAACGGCAGAACAGATTTGGGTGAAAATTGGTAGAGAGGTAGCTTAGAGCCAGGAGACGGACATAAGATACTTTTTATCCCGTTCGACAGCGTTCCCGTGTGACTTGACATGAAACGTCAGTGGTAGAGTAGGGTAGAGTAGGGTAGAGTAGGGTAGAGTAGGGTAGAGTAGGGTAGAGTAGGGTAGAGTAGGGTAGAGTAGGGTAGAGTAGGGTAGGGTAGAGTAGGGTAGAGTAGAGTAGGGTAGGTTAGAGTAGAGTAGAGTAGGGTAGAATAGGGTAGAGTAGGGTAGCGTAGGGTAGAGTAGGGTAGAGTAGAGTAGAGTAGGGTAGAGTAGGGTATAGTAGGCTGAAGTAGGGAAGAGCGGGAGCGAAGCCGCGCGGGCAAAAGCTAGTAATGTATAAAACTCAGAAACAGAGATTGATAAAGTCAAGTAGTAGTGCGTAAAATGGAACGTTATAGCAAAAGGTCTGTTTTTATATATAATCTATGGCAAAAGGTAATAGAGGTGCGTTCAAAACATGGTAATATGTAACGCTAAACGTAAAATAAGTTTATAGAAAAACTTAAAAATCTTTTTTTCCTGCGTTTCTTTTAAAATTGTTTTTAGCGTATTAGACACATAATATAATTGGCTAAATTTTAACATTTTTTTCATTACTATACAAAGTCAGGTGAAAAATGGTCATTCTTCAATGTTGTAGGAGTTCCAGTAACAGTACGGAGGCATTTCATCTTCGTAACAGGGTAATTTCGAACTGGCGTACATCCAGGGCCGTTTTATCCATAAGGCACTGTAGGCAACTGCCTAGGGGCCCCGCCAGGTTCAGGAGCCCCTCACTTCAGGAAAAAAAAATGTTTTGTAATTTTGATGACATGACATTTAACTAGCAATCCTAGCATTGGATTATGCGAAAAGTCGTCAACAAATAGAGTTATTATAACACGTGTCACATTAGCGGGTTATGTAGGTTGGGTTTTCGGTGGTAATTTTGGATTGCGTGAACCGATTTTAATAAATCTTTTAAAATAAATGCTTGCATATACGGTTAAATTATAAACTTAGGTCAGAACTTATGTTGTAAAACTTTTAAACCTATAAAGTTCAAAATAATTTTCTTCTTCTTTTGAGATTTTGTTCATATTTTCTAAACTTATGGTTGGAGCGGGACATATACACACAAATTTTTTTTAACTTTTGGGTCGATTATTTCCGAAAATATTGACATTATCAAAAAATGATTTGAGTGAACCCCTATTCATTTTTAAATACCTATCTAACAATATATCACACGTTTGTGTTGAAATAAAAAAATAAATCACTCCCCACTTTACGTGTAGGGGGTACAACCTAATACTTTTTTGCGAGTGGATTTGGTTTCGTAAATCAACCAGGATGCAATTCAAGTAATAAAAAAATCACCTTGGATATTTATTACCAAAATGCAAGAGGTCTTCGAACAAAGTTGACCAGTTTTGGTAATAATATAGAATCATTACAGGCTGACATATTTGCCATCACAGAAACGGGATGTAATGATTCTATAATGGATGCAGAGATCGTACCTTCGGGATACCAATTATTACGATGTGACAGGGCTGACGGCCGCAAGCAGGGCGGCGCGTTTCTCGTGGCCGCACACGGACTCGAGCTGCGACGAGTGAATCCACCGAGTGACGTCAACGTAGACAACTGCTCATTTGAATTAGTTTGTGCGACCGTACAGATCAAATGTAGATTCATGTTCTTGTGTTGCGTTGTTTACATACCACCAAAGACAAATGAGTATGAGTATATGATATTTTTTAGAATAATCGAACAATTATGTGTTAAATACAAGAGTGTTTTGTTACTAGGTGATTTTAATTTAAACTCGAGTAATGAAAATACTAATCATTATTTTGAATATTTTGTGTCGTTTTGCGAATTTGCTCAGATGAACAAAGTACCTAACTGCAGTGAAAGACAATTGGACTTGGTGTTGTGTTCTTTGTGCTTGTGTGATGGCGTGCTGGTGTGCGAGGCAGACGAGCCCCTGGTGCCTGTAGACGCGTACCATCCGCCGCTCACCATAGCCCTGCAGCTCAACGAGATCTGGAGGCGCGCTTCCTTGCCGGCCATCAAGGCCGTATCTCCGGATCATCAGGTACCCTTAAGCCAAAGCGAACAGCAATGGAACTTTTATAGGGCCGACTATAGTTTATTATATTCCAACCTAGCTTCCACCGATTGGAGTCCAATTTATGACATTCAGCAACCGGATGAAGCTTTAGAGTGTTTTTATAATATTTTTAATGGCATTTTGGATAAATGTGTACCTAAAAAACGGCCTATTCGGGCACATATGCGTAGGTACTGCTATCCCGAATGGTATACAAAAGAAATAATTTCTGATATTCAGTTAAAGGCGAAACTTCACAAGAAGTATAAATCAGCCAAGTCACGCAGTGATTACGATGTTTTTTCCGCGTGCAGGTCGCGTATTAAAGAAAGTATTGATCGGGAATACCAAAACCACCAGGATAGAGTGCAGAAAAACTTAGCAAATGATCCTAAGTCCTTCTGGAATTATATAAAAACTATAACGAGATCCAATGCTCAAACTAAAATAATTAAAAACGGGTCTGTCTTATCCAATTTAGAGTGCGCGACGGAATTTGCGAAATATTTCTTTTCTTTTCTTCTTTGGCTTGATGTGAATGAAGCGGTGGAAGCCGGCGGCGCGAGCAGCGCGCGCGTTCACGTCCCACAACTGACGCTCGCGCAAGTGCAGGCGGCTCTGGCGCGTCTCAAGCCCAAGCGCTCAGCTGGCCCAGACGGGATTTGTAATGCGAGATTGCGGATCGGTACTGGCGGAGCCACTCGTACACATTTTTAACAGTTGCCTAAATAATTCCTATTTCCCGGAACGTTGGAAGGTCACCCATACCAAAAGGGGGTGATGGAACAGCAGTCGAGTCTTATAGACCAGTAGCGATTTTGTCGACCCCAGCGAAGGTATTTGAATCTGCCTTTCAGCGGGATGTTCAGGGACAAGTGGCTTCGCAACTGTCAGACGCACAACATGGCTTCCGTCCTGCGCGGAGTACAACCAGCAACCTTTTGAACGCTATGACGTACCTGGTTCCTCATATCGATGCGGGGGTGCAGGTGGACACCGCCTACTTTGACTTTAAGAAGGCATTTGACCTAGTGGATAATGACGTCTTATTGTCAAAGTTGGCGAAAGTTGGCTGTACTCCAAAATTGCTCCAATTTTTCGCGAGCTATATGAGGGACAGGAAACAGTACGTGGAGTATTGTGGTTGTCAGTCTGAGCCTTATTTTACTAGGTCGGGGGTGAGTCAAGGCACCAATGTGGGGCCATTGCAATTTATTATTATGATCAATGACCTGCTTGAAGTGGTAAGTGATGCCAGGTGTCTGCTATTTGCGGACGACCTAAAGTTGCTTTTGGCCATCGAGACCGAGCAAGACTGTCACCGCCTTCAGCAGGACATTGATCATGTGGTTGAGTGGAGTCGGGAAAACCAACTGCAGTTCAACGTTTCGAAATGTTCAATTTTGACATTCAGCCGCGCAAGATCACCACTTCACTACAGCTACAAAATGGACGATACGCCCCTGAAAAGAGAAAATGTATTGCGGGACCTTGGCGTCCGTATGGATACACAACTGCGATTCCGGGAACATGTAGTCAGCGTTTGTAAGAAGGCGTACAAGCGACTGGGATTCGTGCTTCGCAGAGCAACCGGTTTCACCAACGTTAAGGCTATTTCGGCATTGTACGACGCGCTAATCAGGAGCCAGTTGGAGAGTAATGCAGCTATATGGGCACAAAATAAATATACGCGATACCTATATCTGCGATTGTATGGGGTATACCATTTTTTTTTTTTTTATGGTGGGAAAAATCATGCATTGACATCCCCCGCCCTTGGGCAGAGCGGGAGATAGTGTCAGACTCTTACTGACTAAAAGACCCACCCCGTTCCTTCTAGCCTTCATACCGGGGCTCGAGCGCCCTTTCGGATAACCCTGGCCCCAGTAGGCTTCGACCCGGCTGGGGTCCCTGCTGTTGCTGACAACTCCTTGAGGCGCGCGGGAACAGTGCGCGCCGTCGACGACTTGGGCTTGGTCCGGACAGTTACCGGACGGCCGGACAGCGAGCTACCCATTGCTCACTGTCCGCAAGCCCGCGTCTACGTTGGCCGGAAATCGGGATCAGAATCCCGGCGACGGCGGCGGCGATAACGCCGTTGCCTGATGCGTTCGGCCTCCTCCTTTGCAAGCATTACTGCTTCGCAGAAGTCGGCGACCGCCTGCCACTCCTCCTCGCTCCGGACCATGGCCTCAACCAAGGCCCGGCGCGAGAGGTCTCCGCCGCCGATCGCCCCCACGAGGGCACGGCGATGCTCCGCCCAAGCAGGACACACCTCGACTGTGTGCTCCACCGTGTCCTCCGGGCGTTCCGCACAGTGGCGACACCCGGGCGTCACTTCCGCATGAATCCGGTGCAGGAAACTCCCGAACGAACCATGTCCGGTGAGGACCTGCGTCATGCGGAAGGTAAGGACGCCGTGAGGCCTTTCCAGCCACGCCTCAAAGAGGGGACTTACCGCCATGATGGGGTATACCCTCTCTATCCCTTGATGTATCCAACCTTGTTCGTTTTGGGCATGGTGGGATACAACAAGTTGGAGACAAGAAGGGATCTAGCGTTGGTAGCATATATTTTAGGAGTATTCCGGGGTCACACCAACAATCCCAGTGTGTTGCAGGTGATGTGTTTGTGCGTGCCTAGTATTGGGTTAATAGCCGGATGCTTTGAGTTATTATCGATTATAATCCATAAGTAGCCATTAATAGCCGTCCAATGGATGATAACCCTGCTGTTAATGTATTGTTAAAAAAATAAATGCTTTTTTTGTTAAGTCTAAAATCTGTGGGTGTGATCATAAATTGGGTGCGTGTACGCAGTGTGATTCAATGTATTGTAATTCTTTTTATATAATTTCACGTTTTGTATGTGAAAAAGTGTTACTAATAAAATAAATACACATTTTTTTTGTAATTCAGTTTTGTAAATTTAGAGATCCAATACTATAAAAACCATAATTACTATTGACACATCGCTTTGTGGTTTAACCATCTACCTAATTAATTACTTGATTTAACAAAATGGAGTACTATATTCCATTCTCCGACGTAGCCATGTCTGGTCGAACTCGCCCTTGATTTGGTGCGGAGTCTGATCGCGCTAACGCGCTCAAGCACGCAGCATATCAGGTATGGGCCGATGCTCGTATGCACAATACGAATGACGTAAGCCAGAACAAGAGAGCTTTCAACAGAGCTGCCAAGTCTTGCAAGAAGGTGATGCGGAGGTCTCGGTTCGACCACATTAGCCGCATCGGGAACAAACTAGCTTTATACCCTGCGGGTAGTAAGGCGTTTTCGTCCCTGGCTAAGTCGGTTGATTCGAACTTCTGCCGCCCTTCACTACCACCACAGCTGAAACCCGATGGGTCGCTGGCACATACCGCTGAGGAGAAAGCAAATTTGTTTGCCTCACTCTTCGCGGAATCTTAGCGTTTAGATCCAGGTAACGCGCGACCCCTGTTCACCCTGATGGTTACGATACGAATATGTCGGTTATTCGCATCCAACAGAAGGACGTCCGTAGGGTGCTACGTAACTTTGACGTGAACAAGGCTAGCGGTCCAAACGGGATACTAGCAATTGTTCTGAGAACGTGTGCGCCTGAATTGTCTCCGATCCTGACACGCCTATTTAGGCTTTCATTTGAGGATGAAAAGTGACCGATCTCAGTAACGTCCATTCTCTATAAGACCATGGAACGTGTACTCAACACTAAGCTCCTGGCATACCTAGAAGCTAATGATATCCCTTAGGATACCAACCGTCAATACAACTTTCGCCGTAATCGGTCAACTGAAGATCTTCTAGCGTATGCTATCCACATCTGGAGTGAGGCCATCGAGAAGCACGGGGAAGCGCTTGCCGTCTCCCTCGATATCTTGAAGGCTTGTGATAGGGTTTGGCACAAAGGGCCTTATTAGTAAGCTTCCATCTTTCGGTTTACCCGCTGGATTATGTGGTTGGATCGCAGACTTCCTGAGTAACCGGTCCATCCGAGTGGTTATCGATGGCTGCTCGTCCGGTCAAATGGCTATTAATGCCAGGGTCCCTCAGGGGTCAGTACCCTCGGCAACATTATTCTTGCTGCACATAAACGATCTGCTCAAGCCCGGTACCTTTGAGTATTCAGATGACAGCACTGTTGCCGAGAGTTACATATCCAACGTGCAAGCTAGTAGGTCACAGATCCAGTCTCTTCGAGAGGCTATGGTTGAGCACTTGAACTTGTCCTTGCAGGCAGTCTCCGAATGGGGCGATGCCAATTTGGTCAAGTTCAATGCTGCAAAAACCCAGGCGTGTCTATTTTCCGCTAAAAGAAGCCAATTCAGCCCCGCTCCAACTTTCCGGGATGCAACCGTGCCGATAACCGACCATCTTGACCTTCTTGGTGTTAAGCTGACATCAACACTCAACTTTGGGCCATACATCGAAGCAACAAACTTAACTCAAAGGTTAGACAGTACTTCACGCCGGAACAGCTGCTGAAACTTTATCAAGCTCAAGTTCGATCGTGTATGGAGTATTGCTCTCATCTTTGGGACGGATCTGCCTGATACCAGCTTGATGCACTTGAGGCAATTGAGAGGCGAGCCAGAAGGATAATTGGCGATGATACACTCGTCGAGTCGAGGCTTCAAAGTCTTGAGCATCGACGCAGAGTCGCTAGCCTGTCGGTTTTCTACTGGTTGCATTTCGGAGAGTGTGCGTCAGAATTGCATAACTTAATTCCACCTAGCCCGTTCCCGTTCCATCATCGGACTACCAGACGTACGGTTATGCGCCACCGGTACTTGGTGGATATCCCACCTACACGCACCAAACGTTTTGGGAACACTTTCATTGTGCGTGCAGCTAGGGAGTGGAATTCCTTGCCGGAGACTGTGTTTCCTGATAGCTACAACCCGGGAATATTTAAGTCGAGAGTGAATAGGTTTTTTCTAGGTAAGCGCGTTCCATCGTCGACCGCATCGTCGCTTTCCATCAGGTGAGATAGCGGTCAAGCGCGAAATTTTAACCGTTTTAACTATTTTAAAAATGTAAGGTACAATAAGTAAGTTACTTATTAGCTCTTTTCTGTGAATACGACGTAGGTAAATTATAGACAATCGAAAATACCCGAGCGATTAGTTAGTAGCGCCAGAAAGATACCCCCGTTTCTCGTGTTATATCTTTCTGGCGCTAATATTATTAATGCCAGAAAGAGATGCATGAACTGCATTACAGCGACGCCAACCGAATCCGGAATCAGTACGTCGACTGATATGTTTCGGTGAAGAAGTCCTTTTTCGTGTGTTGTTGGTTTGTGTGTATAATCATAAAATAATTAATATTTTTAAATGGGCCAGATTAGTTTTAAATTGCACATTTATTTACTACAAAGATGATGAAAATGAAGTCTAATCTGACAGTCCTAAGCCTGAAAACCATGGAGGGAAATTTCAATCACTAAAATAACATTAATAGCAGGGTTATCATCCATAATTGCTATTAATGGCTATTAACTGGGTTTTAATCGATTATTAGCCAAATGATATTAACCGGATTATTATCATTGCCCATCACTATGCGTGCCCGATGGGTACGTTCAACGTCGTAGACAGCCAGATTTGTTCGCTCTGCCACGCGGTCGCACCAAGCTGATAGCCAACGTCCCATTCTCGAGGGCAGTGCGCACGCTGAACCAGGTTAATAATAATAATAATAATAATAATAATACTTTATTGACACAAATCCTTACAACATGATAAATATCAGTGATTTACAATAAATAAAGGCGCACAAAAGTTGACACCCTGACTCCTAAACTAGGAATACCTGTGACTTAGGAGTCAGTATTCTACTGCTACTTGGACACTATAAACCCTTTTAAAAGATTTTATTGAGTTGGTAAGCTGATATGACTAATGAAAGTACATATTAAAAAGAATTAAAGAAAAATAAAATTTAAATAAAATTAAAATTAAAAGTAAAATGACTGTTGAGTTGCTTTTGTGTGTGTGATTGAGAATCGTGTTTGTGATGTGTGAATGTGTGTGGGTATGAGGGTGTGTGGGTTTGAATGTGGTGGTATTGAAAGAGTGTGTTTAAGTCGGAACAAGCCAAGTGTCTTCCACCAGACTAAAGATATCGGTGACTCATGATTGAGTTACGTGTGATGTGTGTAATGTTGGAAATTATGAGGGACTGATTAGTAGTTTCTCAGTTTGAGCGTAGCTCAGGAGATGCAACATGTTCTGCACCTTAGTTTTTACTTCACGCTTGCATAACCTCACTATTTGTGTGCTCTTATTAATATTTCTGTAGACCAGAGAACTCAACACATACAGCTGTCTTCTGGCAAAGGTGGTTCTATGAGTCGGAGTTGGGCAAATTATTCTCTGACCCCGTTTATTTGAGTCTGGGAGTGGTACCTGGTTATGCTTCCAGAGAGTGGTTTTAAGCAAAAATAGCTGTCTAACAGTTAAAAGTTTGAGCTCGGTGTACAGCTGATGAGTCGGATAGCGAAAGGGTTTTTGAAGCATAACCTTGAGTACTGCCCTTTGTGCACGCTCCAACTCAAGGAATTTAGTTTTAGCCGATCCACCCCAAGCCAAAATACAATAACCGATGATGGACTGGCAAAGTGCAGAGTAGACCATTTTTAAAGTCTCCAAGTCAGCAGAGTTCCGCAATGACTTGAAGAGGTGAATTGTTTTCCTGACCTTACTGGAAGTAGACTCTATATGCTTGTCCCATTTCAATCCATCATCGATCATCACGCCCAAATATTTCACAGATGTTTGTGAGGGGAGCTGCAGGCAGGAGCAGATGGAGGTGTTCAGACAGGTATGACTGTGGGCTCTAATTGAGTATGTGTTTGGAGGTTTCGTACTAGTCTGTATAGAAAACGGAATGTAATTTGTTTTTTGTAGGTTCAGTGTTAGCAGATTTTCGCTTAGCCATTGTATGACACTTCGCAGTGATTTTTCAGCATTGTTTTTCACCTCAGCCCAGCTCCTACCATGTACCACAATGGCTGTGTCGTCGGCATAAGTAAAGATATTAGCAGATGGTAGACTGAGGGTGCACAAATCATTAATGTAGATAAGGAAGAGTGTTGGGCCGAGGACACTGCCCTGCGGAACTCCGTATGATATTATCTCATCTGCACTGGTTTGTGCTCCTATCTTCACACAGATTTTCCGGTCTATCAAGTAACTTTTGAACAGATCGTGAACCACACCTCGTATGCCGATGCTATATAACTTGAATAGAAGAGTGGGAACAGAGACCGTATCAAAAGCTTTAGTTAAATCAAGAAACAGACCCAGGCATTTTTGTTGACTGTCAAGTTTCCTGGCTACAAGTTCAGATAGGTCTAGCACTGCGTCTTCTGTAGATACACCTTTTTTGAAGCCGTACTGATTTTTTGCTATTATGTTGTATTTATTAAGGTAGTTTATAAGTTGTTTGTTAATAATTTTCTCCATTATTTTCGACATAACCGGAAGTACAGCAATGGGTCTGTAATTATTTATACAATCTCTATTCCCACTCTTATAAATTGGATGTATAACGGCTTTTTTACACGTATTAGGGAATATACCTGTTGTAAAAGAACAATTTACTATGTGAGTAATAATTGGTATGAGGATATGACGACATAGTTTTATAAGTTTGACAGGAACACCGTCCCAGCCAGTGGCACAGTCTAGTTTGAGGCCTGAGATAATAGAGTCCACTTCTGTATTATCCACTTCGAGAAGCACAAATGAGCTAGGTGGGGATATGGTTGAAGTGGAGTGTGGTAGTGAGGGGAGGGCTGCGTTATTTATCGTAGATGCCAACTTTTGCCCAATATTCGCAAAGTAGTTACAGATGAGATTGGCTGCATCGCGTTTATCAGAGACTGCACTCAATAACTCATAGGGAGGGTTACTTTGTCTATTGGTGTATGTTATTTCTTTGATTTTGTTCCACAGTTTTTTAGGGTCGTTTTTTGATTTTCGTAACTCATTTTGCTCGTATAACCTTTTAAGTTTTCTGAGTAGACTATTACAGTAGTTTCTATAACGTTTATAAGATGTTTGGATTATGTGGTTGTCAGGTGTTTTTCTTGCCTTTTTGTGAAGTTTATCACGGTGGCGAATGCACCGTAGCAAACCAGGGGTAATCCAAGGTCGAATATGCCTGTCTTTTTTAGGGATGTTTACTATTTTTGTGTGGCTAATTATAGCGGTGTGCAAAATTTCGCTGAATGTGTCAGATGCTAAGTTAGGATCATTAGTTTGCAGTACTTCCGAGAAATCCTGAGATTCGATATGAGTTGTTAAACCAGTGTAGTCTATTTTTGGCATTTTGGAGGCTGGCAACGAACCACTGGAGAGCTGTGTGTTATTAATAGTTAATAGTATTGGGAGGTGGTCAGTAACATGTGACTCAATCACAAGTAAAGTGGCTGATTTGTCCGTTTTGAGCATGACATGGTCCAAGCAGCTGTTAATTCTTGTAGGTATTCGGTGGGCGGGTAAAAGGCCGTGTGTGGCATTTAGAGTTAAGTATTCGGTAGCACGTTCCTCCAAACCAATAGGTCGGATGTCTATATTTATGTCCCCAATTAAACAGATATTTTTGTAATTTTTTAAGGACAGGAGGATATTGTCTACGCTATTCAAAAAGTTGTCGAACTCAGGCCTGGTATTATATGATGGGGAACGATATACAGCCGCAAATGCGAGTTTATTTGTAATTTCACATGTTAGGCAATTTCCATTTAGAAAATTGGGTTCTTTAATAGTGCAACTAATGTTATCTTTTATGTAAATAACAATGCCGTCATTTTGGTTGGCCGTCCGTTGTGTATAATATGAGGCATAACCGTTCAGTACTGGGAGATTTACCACTTTACTCAGCCAGCACTCAGTGAGCACCAATACATCACAGCCAACATTGAGTAAGTTTATCAATACTAATAGTTCATCAAAATTTTTATTTATGCTTCTTATATTTATATGGAATATTTTGATATGATGGTTTGTTCCTACTAGGTAGTTTGAGCAATCTGACGGTGGGCATTTATATGCTTTTGCAACTTCGAATTTGTCTAAGTCTGCTGCAATAATAGATTGGAGAGTATTAGCCATTTGTAAAAAACGATTTATAAAAATATGATACGATATAGGGCTCCGGAGCGCTCGGCATATGTACTATAGTCAGGTAATAGAAACTAGTGTAGTGCAATATAGGACAACAATTATTATTGTTTTGGTTAGTTAAATAAGGTATAGTCAGATATGTAAATGAATTTGTGTGTATGTGTTTTATGTGGTGGTTTATGTATAAAAAATTTAGTTTATCATGAGTCATTTTACTTAAATTAAATAGCAAAATCGAAGTATAAAACAAGCTATCAGCAAAAAAAGTATAGCATAAATTATCTACAGCAAGCATTAAAGCAATGTAAACGAGAAAGGTAGTGCTTACTAATGATGAAATGTGGCATAGTCATTCCTGGAGCTCTTTTAGTGTTGTGTCAGATTTGATGAGAATTTGTTTGTCTCCGGCTTGCTTTCGAATAAAAATGTTGCCATTTGAAGTCCAGCAGAATGCATATTTCCTTAGACGTGCAAATTCTCTTGCCTGGTAGAAGAGCTTTTTGTTTGTATTAGATAAATGTTCGTCAACATATACCGCCAGTTTTTGTCCCGGTATTCCGAGTAATTCCGTATTCAATTTGTCTTCTTTATTCGTTTTTTTATTGTTAAAGGTTCGTATTCGGGAGATTAGATCGAACTTTGTTTGGACGTTAGTGAATTCAGCAATTATAGGTTTGTTGGTGCCTCGGTTCCCTGATGCGCGATATATATCTCGGAAGTGAGAAACATTTAGCGGTAGGTTCACTAAGTTGGCTATGTCCGTTACAATTTTTGACAGATCTGCTGACGATTCCTTTTCCTGGGTAGGTATGTTGCGGACCTCTATGCTAGATGATCGGGACTTATATTGAAGGTCTCTGACAGCCAATTCCAATGACTCAGAGTACTTCTTGAATTCTATGCTTTCTTGTTGCAGTCGCTTGATTTCGTTTCGTAGGTCATCATATTGAGAGCTGAGGAATTCTACGGATTTTTTTATCTCAATGTTAGTTTCTTGAATTACTGCGCTAGTATTTTGGATTTGCATGTTTTGCAGTTTCAGTTCAGACACTTCAGAAACCAACCTTGCTATCAACTCGGTTTGCGCTGCAGATTGCTTTGCTGCATTTGCGTCCTGGTCGACTTTCCAGGAAAGGAGCATTTCCTTGATGTCTGATTTAAAGTCTTCTTTAAATTGTTCAAATTGATCCATCGGGTCTTCTTCACGCGGTGGTTCGTTTAATCGTAGCCGCTTATTACGCGAGTTTATGTTAACAAAATCCGGTGCGTTTACTGCGTTGGCGATATCGGATTCCGATTTTGTTTGGATTATTTTTGCTGATAAAGTTGATATATTATATAGCTAGCGGTCCAAACGGGATACTAGCAATTGTTCTGAGAACGTGTGCGCCTGAATTGTCTCCGATCCTGACACGCCTATTTAGGCTTTCATTTGAGGATGAAAAGTGACCGATCTCAGTAACGTCCATTCTCTATAAGACCATGGAACGTGTACTCAACACTAAGCTCCTGGCATACCTAGAAGCTAATGATATCCCTTAGGATACCAACCGTCAATACAACTTTCGCCGTAATCGGTCAACTGAAGATCTTCTAGCGTATGCTATCCACATCTGGAGTGAGGCCATCGAGAAGCACGGGGAAGCGCTTGCCGTCTCCCTCGATATCTTGAAGGCTTGTGATAGGGTTTGGCACAAAGGGCCTTATTAGTAAGCTTCCATCTTTCGGTTTACCCGCTGGATTATGTGGTTGGATCGCAGACTTCCTGAGTAACCGGTCCATCCGAGTGGTTATCGATGGCTGCTCGTCCGGTCAAATGGCTATTAATGCCAGGGTCCCTCAGGGGTCAGTACCCTCGGCAACATTATTCTTGCTGCACATAAACGATCTGCTCAAGCCCGGTACCTTTGAGTATTCAGATGACAGCACTGTTGCCGAGAGTTACATATCCAACGTGCAAGCTAGTAGGTCACAGATCCAGTCTCTTCGAGAGGCTATGGTTGAGCACTTGAACTTGTCCTTGCAGGCAGTCTCCGAATGGGGCGATGCCAATTTGGTCAAGTTCAATGCTGCAAAAACCCAGGCGTGTCTATTTTCCGCTAAAAGAAGCCAATTCAGCCCCGCTCCAACTTTCCGGGATGCAACCGTGCCGATAACCGACCATCTTGACCTTCTTGGTGTTAAGCTGACATCAACACTCAACTTTGGGCCATACATCGAAGCAACAAACTTAACTCAAAGGTTAGACAGTACTTCACGCCGGAACAGCTGCTGAAACTTTATCAAGCTCAAGTTCGATCGTGTATGGAGTATTGCTCTCATCTTTGGGACGGATCTGCCTGATACCAGCTTGATGCACTTGAGGCAATTGAGAGGCGAGCCAGAAGGATAATTGGCGATGATACACTCGTCGAGTCGAGGCTTCAAAGTCTTGAGCATCGACGCAGAGTCGCTAGCCTGTCGGTTTTCTACTGGTTGCATTTCGGAGAGTGTGCGTCAGAATTGCATAACTTAATTCCACCTAGCCCGTTCCCGTTCCATCATCGGACTACCAGACGTACGGTTATGCGCCACCGGTACTTGGTGGATATCCCACCTACACGCACCAAACGTTTTGGGAACACTTTCATTGTGCGTGCAGCTAGGGAGTGGAATTCCTTGCCGGAGACTGTGTTTCCTGATAGCTACAACCCGGGAATATTTAAGTCGAGAGTGAATAGGTTTTTTCTAGGTAAGCGCGTTCCATCGTCGACCGCATCGTCGCTTTCCATCAGGTGAGATAGCGGTCAAGCGCGAAATTTTAACCGTTTTAACTATTTTAAAAATGTAAGGTACAATAAGTAAGTTACTTATTAGCTCTTTTCTGTGAATACGACGTAGGTAAATTATAGACAATCGAAAATACCCGAGCGATTAGTTAGTAGCGCCAGAAAGATACCCCCGTTTCTCGTGTTATATCTTTCTGGCGCTAATATTATTAATGCCAGAAAGAGATGCATGAACTGCATTACAGCGACGCCAACCGAATCCGGAATCAGTACGTCGACTGATATGTTTCGGTGAAGAAGTCCTTTTTCGTGTGTTGTTGGTTTGTGTGTATAATCATAAAATAATTAATATTTTTAAATGGGCCAGATTAGTTTTAAATTGCACATTTATTTACTACAAAGATGATGAAAATGAAGTCTAATCTGACAGTCCTAAGCCTGAAAACCATGGAGGGAAATTTCAATCACTAAAATAACATTAATAGCAGGGTTATCATCCATAATTGCTATTAATGGCTATTAACTGGGTTTTAATCGATTATTAGCCAAATGATATTAACCGGATTATTATCATTGCCCATCACTATGCGTGCCCGATGGGTACGTTCAACGTCGTAGACAGCCAGATTTGTTCGCTCTGCCACGCGGTCGCACCAAGCTGATAGCCAACGTCCCATTCTCGAGGGCAGTGCGCACGCTGAACCAGGTTGCTGATAAAGTTGATATATTCTCATGTTCACTGAGTGAGTTCGCAAAAGTTACGTTACACTTATAATGTTATAATGAAAATATATAATAATAATTTATTGTGACATTGAAATTGAAATTGACATTGAAATTGATTTTTAATTTATATTAAAATTGACGTAGAAATTGATATTCAAATTGACATCGACATTGACATTATCATTTTGCGAGAAATTGTATGTTATATTAATTTTATTATATTGGTTAATTTATTAATTATTATTATTGTTTTTTTTTAGTAAATGTTTTGAATTTAATCAAATTGACATGAAATTCTTATTGTTTATTTATTATTATTATTTTTTATGACAACTTTGTCGCACTGGGTTGATTTGTTTCCTATCTGTTATTTATGTATTTGAAAGTGTTATTAATTTGTTTGAAGTGGAATTGGATTTACCTAATAACTTTGAAATTAAAATTGTAATTAATAATTTTTGACTACACTATCGCATTGGATTCGTCTGTAATGATAGGTGTGTGTAAGTCTAATAAATAAATAAATAAATAAATAAAAAAAAACATTTTATTCCACTTTTTATTTTACCACTTGGTCGGCGTGATTGATATACATATTGGTAACAAACTAGTGTCCGACCGAAACTGGTTTTTTAACCGAAACCGAATTTCGGCAACAGTCTCGGTTTCGGCCAAAACCGAAACCAAAACTGAAACTTCCTTACAAGGATTACGTTTTGAAGGAAAAATAAAGAAAACATTATTATAATCAGCCAGTTCCTATTTTTTTTTAATGCATTTTTATATCAGGTGAATTTTACTGCATTCGATTTTAGTTTGGGAATAGGAAAACGAACTGCAAACACAAGCCAGTGACGACATGATTAGGCGCGTGGACACAAAATGCAAAATGTCTTCGTTTCTTTATCCTTGGAAGGAATTTAACGCACTAAACACAACCGATCACAGCACGAGAACTCCCGAGTACAGTTTCGGTCGTAGTTTCGGCAAGTTTGTCACTGAAACCGAAACTAAACCGAAATTCGTTTTTTTGCCAAAACTCGACCTAAACCGAAACCGAACATTCGGTCGGATACTAACAGCTTTCTAGTGCTAATTGTCACTGGAATATTCGCGGACGGACGGACAGACAGACTTGTCGAAACTATAAGGGTTCTTAGTTGACTACGGAACCCTAAAAACAACGTAATTAGAAATAAATTTGTGTTAGACACAAAATGTATTAAGAAGTTAGAAGAGGGTAGGGGGCCCCGAGACGTGCATTGCCTAGGGGCCCCGACATGCATAAACCGGCCCCGCGTACATCGCACTCGTATGCTTTCTAACTAACGATACGTCGGCCTTGCTTACTTCGCTCCAGTGAACTTTCGAACTGGCGTACATCGAGATCCTGTAGGTACTTTAGAACTAACATACGTCGACATTTCAAACTTCGACATTCGGTAGCGGAGTCGTTTTCAACATCCCAACGATTAGTGGTGATTTAAATAAAAATTTGTATTATATTTTGAGTTCCTTCTTCTTCTTCCTGCCCTTATCCCATATTACTTGGGGTCGGCGCAACACGTTTTCTTCTTCCATTTTGAGTTCCTATTAGAATAATATTTTTTATACTTTTTTTTTATTTATTTGAATAATAAATAAAATATAATAAAAATACTTTTCATTTCAGACAGACTTGGTTACTGTCAAGTGTCAGTTACTGTCAGCTGTCACTTTTCATTCAGCTTATGTCAAAATTTAAAATTTGTGACGTCTTACTTTTATTTCGTTCGTTCCTAAATTGCGTTTCGTTGTTGCTGAATGATGTAACTTTGTGCATCGTTTCATTTTGTTCCTCGTTTGTAGTATTGTTCCTGTCTGTGGTTTTATCTTTTAAAATTGTTTTATATTACTGTATTTATTCTGCTGGTGTTGCTGGTAGGTGGTGCACAGACAGTGTTATTGCACTGAAGGTCATATTCTTTTTTTGCAATAGGCTATATATATATACACTTCTGGACACATCTATTGGCCCACCTTGTATTTTCAGTTTCGTTTGGTCCTAGCTAAAATTTTATATTAGGTCGAGCAAAAAGTTTTTATGCAGTTTTGAACCTGGCACATTCACAGTTTCATTCAATAGTCTTTTTTTGAATTTCGAACACAGAATTTAAAGAAACAAAAGACAATTTGGAGCCTGTTTGTTGATATCAAACAATCGAATACTAAGAAAACTTGGTTTTATTGGTTTACTTGGATTTAATTCTTGAAAAAGTGATTGATATCTTTGGTTTTGCAACAGACATTACTTATTCTTAACATTAAGGTGAGGTTCTATCAATAATCTATGGATACTTCACCTGAAGTCGCCGCCCAAGCTGTGGCACATATTCAGGCCGGACACAGCCAAAGTAACGTGAGTGCTCAACTTAATTTAAGTCGGTCTGCGGTCCGAAATGTTTATCGGAGGTACATAGAGACTGGCGGCTTTGTTCGTCGCCAAGGAAGGTCACGATCTCGGGTCACAACTGAAAGGCAGGATCGATTCATCGTGACGACCAGCTTGAGGAATCGTCACCTTACCTTCATTGAGATACAAAACCAACTTCGTGACTTCCACGGAGTATCTGTGAGCACTCAAACTGTTCGGAGGAGGTTAAAAGAACGCGATATGGTACCACACAAGCCAGCTAATGGGCCCAAACTAACGCGAGCCCACCGAACAGCGCGCCTTCATTTCGCACGCAGTCATTTAAATTGGACATAGCAAGATTGGAGCCGTGTACTTTTTTCTGATGAGTTTAAAATTGTGTTACATGGCAATGATGGAAAGAAGAAGGTCTACCGACGTAAGGGAGAGCGTTTCGCACAATGCTGCTTTGAAGAGAGGGTTGCTTATGGCGGTGGCTCATGGACTGTCTGGGGCGGTATATCCGCGAGCGGCAAAACTCAACTTGAGGTTGTTACAGGACCACGGCTGCCAACATTAAATGCTGAAAGGTACATTCGTGAGTGCTTAGAACCTCACGTGATACCATACGCGGACTATGTGGGCCCAAATTTCCTTTTTATGCAAGATAATGCAAGAGCCCATGCAGCCGGCATCGTCAGGAAATATCTTCGGGATGTGAACATCACAGTTATGGACTGGCCAGCCAGAAGCTCAGACATGAACCCTATTGAGCACATGTGGGACGAGCTAAAAAGACGTGTTAGGGCTCGTCAGCCAGTTGCCCAGACGATGCAGGAGTTGAAAACTGCCATAGGAGAGGAATGGGAGATGATCCCTCAAAATTTCATAGAGCGGTTGATAAACTCTATGCCTAATCGTATGAGAGTTGTGGTAGATGCCCATAGAGGCAACACGCGTTATTAAATTAAACATTTATTTGATAAAACATGTTTGTAACTGCGTGATATAGTTCCATATAAATTTGTAATTATTTCTTGATGGTTCTTGGATTTAGGAATTTTATTGAAATAAAATGCAATGTTCCGTTCAAGAGGTCAAGCGAGTATATTTCGTAATGGCGTCTTTTACAATATTCGAGGAGCAGGGGTGTGGGAACAATATAGGCAACCAATCAGAACCGAGATCGCGTGATATTTATGGTATCTTATTGGACGACGATGACGATGATTATTTGACGCAATGCTCCTCAACAATGTTTTTTATTCAAAAATCAATTGCCTTTAACAAGGCGCATATCCGACTTGTTAGGCGTAGCTCCATGTCGTATGGTATTCTGAATTCAAATTTAAAACAATACGATCGAAAAAGATGGTAAAATGTATCAGGTTTAAAACTGCATCAACAGTTTTTGTTCAATCTAGCAATCATATTTCGGTAGATGCCATCGAAACCTAAACTCTAAGGTGGGCCAATAGATGTGTCCCTAAGTTTAGATTTAGTGACTGGGCAACTAAAGGAATAAGAATAAGTAGGGAAAGACTTTTCGAGTTGTGTGGCCTTAAGCCTATTATTAACACTGAAACTTTTAATAAATATGTTGCTACTTGTAGTGTAGGTACTTAGATTTAAGTATTAAATAGCCAGTAAGTCATAGCGGGTAGCGGAAGATTCTGTATGCGTCGTCAGTTCGAAATAAACCGTAATAAGAACTAGTTGTTTCGTTGTGACACTCCCCTTCCACCCCCGCGCACCAGGACATTACATTGGCGACGAGGATATAAAACGTGTCGCGTGTGGTTATAATTACTCAAATAATTAGTGGCCAAACGTGTAAAACGCAAAATGTCGATCGGGAAGATTAAAGAGTTTGACGTGCGGTCGGGATTGTTGTCTTCATACATAGATAGACTCGAAATGTATTTTGTGGTGAACAAGATCGCAGAAGAATTGAGGTTACCCACATTAATCGCGAGCATGGGCGATGAAGCGTATGAATTGCTAGTTAATCTAGCCAGTCCTAAGAAGCCTTCGGAGTTAACATATATACAAGCCAGCAAATTGTTACGTCAACATTTACAACCGGCACCATCATCATTGGCGGAAAGGTACCGGTTCCGACAAAAAAGACAAGGTGCAACGGAAGATGTTGCCGCGTATGTGGCAGAATTGAAGAAATTATCACGTAATTGCAAGTTCAACGCTAACTTGAACGAAAATTTGCGCGATCAATTCATCTGCGGCCTAAGAAGTGACGTCATTCGGCAGCGGTTGTTCGCGGAAAATGAGGCGATAACCTTTACGGAGGCGGTAAAATTGGCGGGATCCCTGGAAGCAGCGGAGAGAAACGCAGCGGAAGTTGAGTGGCGTAAGGAAGCAACGGAGGCGAATAGTTCTAGCTCGGTTCATGCGCTAACGCCGAGCGCAGCACGCGTCGGGAAAGGACGGGACCGGCGGCACCGTCCGCAAGTTGGCGTGCTCGGCCGGACAAAGCGTCGACAACATTGAGCGGCTGTGCGGCGTGTGGTGCTACAAACCACGAGTACAATCGGTGCCGTTATCGGAACTTTGTGTGCAGCAGGTGCCAACGCGTGGGGCATTTACGGCGAGTATGTCCAGAGTGGGAGGAGCAAAAGTCGCAGGCAGACAGTGGCCGGCAAAACAAAGGGATTCGTCCCTTGGGAAGTTCATTTCGGTGATTTTGACCTGGAGACCAGTGACGAGGACGAGGAAATTGAGGAATTAAACCTTTTGTCATTAAATAATTATAAGGCGGTAAGTTTACCCATCTGGATAGATAACGTTGTAATTAAAATGGAAATAGATACTGGAACAGCAATTTCATGTATAAGCAGAATAGTTTATGACAGTAAATTTGATCATTTGCCTATTGAAAGTGATAACACAGTTTTAAAATTTTATGATGGAACAAAAATTAAGCCATTAGGAATAATTAAATCAGTAGTACGATATGGTAACATACAGAAACAATTAGAATTATTTGTAATTGAGGGTGGAACTACATCGTTAATAGGAAGGCAGTGGTTAGCCGAATTACGAATTGATATTCCAAGATTTGACTGTAATTTTATAGACAAAGGTGATGTACACATAGATAAAGAGATTTGTAAATTGATCGAGCGTCACCATTGGTACCGGTTAACAAAGCGGATGGTACTTGACGGATTTGTGCGGATTACAAGTCAACTCTGAATCCGGCGTTTCTGGTCGATCGTTACCCACTTCCTAGGATTGATGACGTTTTGGTAGGTCTTAATTTTTTATTTTTTCACATTTTAGGAAAGCTTACAGACTAATAACAACATAGTGACAATAGTAGGTAATTAAATTGCTAATTACAAGCTTCCACATGTAGGTAGTAATAAAGACGAAAAAAAAAGAAAAAATAAATAAATCCAATCCCACAAGGCTGACACAGAGTTGGTTAACTCTCAATAATTTTAACATACAATAATATTATGTTTTACGTGCAAATAGTTATTGGTTATTCAAAAAATGACTTTGCTAAGTTTTTCCTAACTGTGCCCGCTTTCGTGCAAAAGAGGTCAATGCCGGGTTCACATGATATCTTATTAAAACTACGACTGGCTCTCAGAAAAAATGCATTACGCCTATAATTAGTGTTTGCACTAGGTACATGCAGAAGTGGTCGCTGTCGCAGTCCCATCAGATTAGTGCGTATTGAAAATTTCGAGACAAGCTCAGGACAGTCAATTGAACCATTTGCAATATTAATCAAGTAGCACACATCATTAATATCACGTCTCTGGACAAGTGGTAGAAAATGGTATCTCTTGCATCGGTGAGTGTAGTTATCAGATACTTGTTTTGCTCTAAAATCAAGAAATTTTAGGAATTTCTTCTGGATGCCCTCAATACGAGACTTATATATCTCATATTGAGGGTTCCAGACCTGAGATGCATATTCGAGGTGGCTGCGTACGAACGAACAATATAAGACTTTGATCGGTTTAAGTGATCGAAAACAGGCTGAGGTTCTCATTATGAAACCAAGAGCTTTTGACGCCCTATTCACTATACTATCAATATGCTGATCGTAAAGAAGTTTACTATCTTGTATCACACCAAGATCCCTAATACTATTAACTTTCCCTATGTCACTATTGTAAAGTTTGTATGTGGAATCAATTATAGACTTTTGCCGTGTGAAAGATATGTGAAAATATTTCGAAACATTTAATTCTAGCCTGTTAAGTCTACAGTATTCTTCAAATTTATTTAAATCGGCTTGCAATAGGTGTGTATCAGAGATGTTTCTAATAATTTTATGAACCTTCATGTCGTCAGCATAAAGTAAAATATAACTATTTTCAAAACAGTGTTTTACGTCAGCAATGAAGAGAGTAAATAGTAAAGATCCTAAAATTGAACCCTGAGGGACACCAGAGGGCACGAAACTCCATCCAGATGTGTATCCCTGAAGCACCACAGCCTGTGTTCTATTGTCAATATAAGAGGAGAACCAACGATACAAGTCTCCGTGTATCCCGGCTTTTAATAGCTTCTCCAAGAGCAGTCTATGGTCAATACGATCAAAACATTTACTGTAATCAGTATAAATGACGTCAACTTGTGCACGCTCATCCATAGCTTGGGAAATAAACTCATGAGATAAGATTAAGTTAGATGTAGTGGACCGCTTTCTTAGAAAACCATGCTGTTCATCACCAAAGTTACATTTCATTGCAGCGTATACGTTATTAAAAACAATTCGTTCAAGGATTTTGGAGAACAAACATATCTTTGATATAGGTCGATAATTAGAAATGTCCGACTTATTACCTTTTTTAAAAACTGGGGTGACAAATGCAGATTTCCAAATTTTTGGGACAATGCCTTCCGAAAGAGACCGTCTAAATAAAATACACAATGGCAGTGCAAGACTATTGGCACAATTTACAATAAATACTGGAGGTATAAGATCAGGACCACCAGATTTCGATAAATCCAAGGTCTTCAATAAATTTAAAACTTGAGATTGAGACACACTAACTGAGCCAATGCATGATACACTGTCTTCAACGCAAGTGACTCTAGAAGTAGCGGGCACAGGATCAGGTTCCTGGAAAGTAGAATGGAAATAGGATGCAAATAAATTGCTGATCTCTTCACCTGTACTCGCTGTCTTATCACCATAATGCATTACTTTTGGAAAAGTACCACAGTTTCTTTTGCTTTTGACATATGCCCAAAAAGACTTAGGGTTCTCAATGATGGACGATTCTATTTTGTCCATATACGTATTGAAACAAATTTTCTCCCAAGTTTTCCGCCCTATTCCGTAAGAGAGAAAAAGAGTGAAAGTCGGACATGTTGCCGTATGTTTTATACTTGCGATGATATTTATATTTCTCTTTTAGTATTTTAATCAAAGCAGAACTATACCAGGGCGGATAAGATGACCGTCTAACTGATTTAATTGGGATATACTTGTTTCTAAGCTCATACAGCTTATTATAAAAGAGTTCCACAGCAACTTCCAATGAATCAGTGAGTAATAACTCATTCCAATTGATTTGATCGAGTTCAGAATTAATAGCAGTGTAGTCACCGCTAGAAAATACATATTTTGTAGTCAATTTATCGGTCAATTTATGGATCTCAACAAAATCGGCAGTGATCGTCAAAGGTTTATGATGCAGGTCAATAGGTAATGCCAAGGCGTCATAGCATTCATTAACATTAACCAAGTCGTTAGAAAACACTAAGTCCAATAATCTACCATTTTTATTTCTTTCACCGTTATATTGAGACAGGTTAGAAGTGAGAATCCCATTAAAAAACTCGGCTAAGTGGCTGCATGATACATTTTGCGGGATCAGTTCATTACCATCAGAATAAATCCAGTCAACATTGTTACCAAAATTAAAATCACCCATAATAATGAATTTGTCTAATGGGTGTGTCAAGGTCAAATGATTTACATTAACACTAAAATTATGTAATTGGTCATAATACGAATTGCCAAGGTTTTCTTTGCAAAGATATAAAGCACAAATGTGTAAATTATAATTAGTCGCAGGCCTAGATCGTTTTAAGATAATTGAGATCCAAATATCCTCGGCGGAACTTCGCCAATCTTGTCGTTCTAGAACAGTAAGCTCACTTCTCACCGCTATCAATACGCCACCACCCCGCTTTTGAGACGTTCGAGAGTAATCACGATCGCGCCTCCACACTAAATAACGACTATCAAACATCTCACTACTAAAGATATCATCCACAAGCCACGTCTCAGTGAACACAATTACATCGTATGCACTCTGTGATATTTTACGAAATATATCGTTCGTCTTCGTACGCAGACCACGCACGTTCTGATAATACACACTAAGAGTAGCCATCACTAGTCAAAACTAAGACAGAATAAAATAAATATATAAGAAAAGCGAGCATAAATAAGTTTTGTGCTAAAAAGCGCAAATAAGTTTCACTTTCTTGATAAAATAAAATTGCGGAGGTAAAAGGCAATGACTTGCAATAAACTATTAGGCACAGCAGAGCACAGTGTACAAAAATAAATAACTTCAAAAAGCATAAATCATATGAGCTTTGAATACAAACAAAAGGTGTCGAGCGGTAATAAGATAAGGATTGCTGCCAATATAACAAGGTAATAACACACAAAACAATGTATTTGAAATGAGACCATAATGTTAACGCAATTAGGTCGTAGGGGAGACCGGGTTTGGAAGTCACATTTTTTTTCTTTTGCAGATTTAGTACTATTTTTTGTAGTCAAGGATGATAAATTATATATTAATGGATAGCCTATTTATCTAAGTTTCAAAATAGATAAATACTTTATGGCTAACATTGCGTTTGGAGGAAATATTTTCATTTTTATGAAAAAAGAAAAGTGTGACATTTAACCCCGTGTCAGGGATGGTTGTCACAGGTGCTGGGGTAGGTAGTCACATAGTAATTTAAGAGAGAAAAACAGTGATACACACATATTTACATGAAGTAGGTTTTTTATTTAAGATAAAAATGTTTTTTATAAGTTACTGTAACTTAAAGTAACGAAAGACCTATTCGTAAATAATTAAAAAATAAATAAAAATAAAAATTAGTTTTCAACGATTAATTTCTATAAACTTAAATGTTGTATGAATATGATTTTAACCAAGAAATTAACAAAATACTTATTTGTAATGAATAAAAACATTCAAAAACAAAATCAGCTTTTAGTTAGTAACTTCGACATAATAATAATAACAACTTCTAATTATCTCAGAATTTTGGTAACAAAAATGTAATCTTAGTCAGTCATTAATCGCTTTGGAAGTAATACTTTGAAATTAAATTACTTCATAAGTTAAAATTATATATAGTCATTCTTAAAATCAGTCTGAGTACCTATTCGGAATCACAATTTTGGAAAATATAGCTTAGTACTCCAAGTGTGCATGCTTCGTGAACCCACAACTTCGCGTTCTAGGCACTGAATCCAGACCTCCTTAGACTTGTTAGCAGAGTATGGGGATAAACAGACCAAGCAAAACTTCATCCTCTTCGCCATCATCGTTATTACCAGATCACTTCTTTTCATTTATTTTTCTCGTAATTTTTTTTCTTTTTAGTTTTTTGCTCATCTTTCTCTCCTAGCACGCGTTTTGATACATTTTTTCTCTTTGCTTCTTGTTCCTTTTTCCTTTCTTCTAAATAGGTGTTTTCCGGCGCGCCTGTTAGAATTGCTGATTTACATTTTCTTCTATCCAGCCTTTGGCAATGGTCTCAAAATTGAAGGCGGTAACTAAGAACTTGTTAAGCCGTTTGGTCCAGGATAGGTGATTGCCATATCATCTTTAATTCTTTTGTGATGCCTTGGCATTATATTAGCTCTGAAAAAAAATTAACATATGTATGCTATACATAACCCTTAAAAAAGCCAACAAAAAAGTCAACAGACATGCTCGGGGTTGGTTGTCACTTGTGACTACCAGCCCTCGTCGACCTGAGACAACCTGCCCCGAAACACGTTTCAGAAAATAACCTTACAAAATAAATTCAAATGAATGTTTCCACTAAAAACCATTTAAGATTATGATGACAGACAAATTTCACTATAACAATACATGAAGAAGTATGTTCTTAAGCAATATCAAAGTATACTTACGAGATTTGACACAGACGCACAAAAAAATACTTTAACTGGCGGGAAAAAGTAAA
Organism: Mythimna albipuncta; assembly: GCA_929112965.1. Classification (NCBI taxonomy): domain Eukaryota; kingdom Metazoa; phylum Arthropoda; class Insecta; order Lepidoptera; family Noctuidae; genus Mythimna; species Mythimna albipuncta. The sequence goes on from OV815960.1 coordinate 565,244, forward strand.
CGCGCGTGGTCCCGTCCCGACATGCCAGAGTGAACCGAGGTGAAGTATGGCGGGGGGTATAGTTCTCGCGATCTTTCGACGCCAGTCAATCACCTCATTCGTGCGTTTATTTGTCAGTTATGGCCGCTGTGACAACCAACCCGTGTGACTTTCATACCCGGTCTCCCCTAATTACTTAGACGTAATAGTTTCGCATAAGTGATTTTTTTAGAGAACTTACTCATTAGCACCGTGCAATGACACAGATCAATTAGGAAAACGCAAGTTAATGGAGCTCAATTTCTTAGCAAAATTGATTTGTCAAATGCTTATAACCAAATCGAATTAGACGAATCAAAAAAGTTCACTGTCATTAACACACATAAGGGCCTGTTCCGTTATAATAGGTTAGTATACGGTTTGTTTGGTCCAGTGTAGGTATTTTCCAACGAATTATGACAAATCTATTGCAGGGTATTCCTCATGTACAAGGGTTCCTTGACGATGTCATTATAGGGGGTAAAACTAGAATGGAACATTTAGAAGCCCTCGAGGCGGTTTTGAAGCGGTTAGCAGACAATGGGTTAAAACTAAGAAAGGATAAATGTGTTTTCCTGGTAGACAGTGTAAAATATTTAGAGTACGAGGTATCGAAGGAGGGCATTAGAGCGGACACGACTAAAATTGATGCCATTTTAAAGATGCAACGTCCTACCAACATATCGGAGCTACGGTCGTTCCTAGGTATGATAAACTTTTTCGCGAGATTTATCAAAAATCTTAGTTTTATGTTACCACCGTTGCATAACTTACTACGGAAACAGGTCCCGTGGGAATGGAATAAGGACTGTGAGCGTAGCTTTGAGGAAGTAAAACGTGCGCTAATTAGTAGTAAAGTACTGGCACACTATGATCCTAGCAAACCGGTAATCTTGACGTGTGACGCGAGCGCACGGGGCATTGGCGGGGTGCTGGCACAGCGCGGGTCGCACGGCGAGCGCCCGGTCGCATATGTGTCACGTTCCCTCACTATCGCGGAGAAAAACTATTGACAGATTCACCGCGAAGCATTAGCTATTATTTTTTGTGTGAAAAAGTTTCACCAGTACCTGTACGGGCGGAAGTTTACATTGCGTACCGATCACAAGCCTTTGGTGTCTATTCTAGGACCTAATGCTGGGATACCAACTATGACAGCAAGTAGAATGCAACGGTGGGCAGTGATTTTATTGGCGTATGAGTACGAAATTGAATTCATTAAAACTGACGCGAACTGTGCGGACGGCCTTTCGCGGTTGCCGAGTAGTAGTGCGGCGAAGGTACGTGACGTAATACCGGAACAGACTTATCTTCACTTTGCACAAGAGGCATTATTATTGAATTACAAACAAATAAAAAAATCCACAAATAAAGATCCAATTCTAAGCAGGGTGTTAGCTTATATACGGGACGGTTGGCCGGAAAAATGTGATGTAGTAGGAATGCAGCCTTATTTTAACAGGAAAACTGAATTATATGAGGAATTAGGGTGTATTATGTGGGGCCATAAGGTAGTTATCCCTCAAGATTGCCGCGAACGGGTTTTACAGTTGATTCATGAGCCGCATATGGGCGTGGTAAAGTCAAAGGCCATAGCCCGCAGTTATGTATGGTGGGCTGGCATCGGAGGCGGTGGAGCGTGTGTGCCGCGCGTGCGCCACCTGCGCTAATCACGCGGACGCACCCCCCAGTGCTCCTCCTCGACCTTGGCCCTGGCCTTTAAAGCCATGGGTTAGACTACACTTAGACTTCCTAGGCCCAATCGAGGGAAAGTTGTACTTGGTCGTGGTGGACGCGATGTCTAAATGGCTAGAAGTCTTTCAGGTATCGAGTACGGCAGCGCGTTACATTATCCCTAGACTTAGCGAGCTATGGAGTAGGTTCGGTGTTCCGAAACAGATAGTTACGGACAACGGGCCACCGTTTACGAGTAGTGAATTAGCGTCTTTCCTACACAATGACGGAGTGGAACACATCTTTACAGCTCCCTATCACCAGGCGTCTAACGGGGAGGCCGAAAATGCGGTTAGAACTATTAAAAAGGTAATAAAGAAAGCCTTAACGGAAAATAAAAATATTGAATTATCAATTAATACGTTTTTACTACATTACCGTAACACTGACCGTTGTTCTACAGGGGAAAGCCCCTCCATGTTACTAATGGGTAGACATTTACGTACCCGGTTAGACACATTGAAACCGGACCGGGAAGCTAAGATTCAGGGTGTGCAGAAACGACAAGTTGAAGCTAAGGGCGGGGTGAATAGAGAAGTAGGAGTTGGGGACGACGTGTGGTATCGCCAGTATTTAAAGGCGGAAAAATGGCAACCAGGTTCTGCGATAAAATCAACAGGAACCAATGATTTTAAAATCTTAGACGCTAGTGGTAACGTAATCCATAGACACCTCGACCAGGTTAGACGTAGATCTAGGAGTTTACTTGTAATTCCCACAAATTCAGCACCTCCAGCGGTGGAACCACCGAGTATGTCACTTCCAGAGGTGGTTGGGGTCCAGTCTGAGCAGTCAGTGGCGAAGAGCTCACGCGAGAGGACTGGGATTAGGATCCGTACACCGCCAGTTGTGGGGGTTGAGCCGGTCGTGGAAAAGTTTAGCACGCCTCCTACTACCCCTGTACCGACCCAGCCACGTCCAATTCGGAGCTGTCGATTGGGCAAAAACGTTACATATAAATAAGACATAGATTCATAAGTAGATATAAGTCAAGGAAAGGGTTGTTTGTTAATAAAGTGGGAGGGATGTAGTGTAGGTACTTAGATTTAAGTATTAAATAGCCAGTAAGTCATAGCGGGTAGCGGAAGATTCTGTATGCGTCGTCAGTTCGAAATAAACCGTAATAAGAACTAGTTGTTTCGTTGTGACACTCCACTTCCACCCCCGCGCACCAGGACATTACACTACTTATTCTAAAATGTTTAAAAATACTTGTAAGGCAGCTAAGGTAAGGCCTTAGCTGCCTTACAAGTACATTAGCAACAAAGTTAAAACAGCAGATAATAAAATAAAAACAGTTTGGAATATTATAAATAATGAAACCAACAGAAACAAAAGAAATAATAATGATTACACATTGGAGACTCATCATGGTCTTATTAGCGATAACAAACTAGTTGCAGAAGAATTTGTAAATTTCTTTACCAGTATACCAATTAAAACTACTGAAGCCCTAAATTCGTCGCCATCGCATGCTTTTGATTTATTACAGGCGAACGTTGCAGCCTGTTCGACTGAATTTAACTTTAAACATATAAACCCCATAACAGTAATAAAAGCTTTTAAAGAAATCAAGATTAAATTGACAGAAGATCTATGGGGTATGTCTATCAAAGTTTGTACCTCAATTATTGAGACTATAGCGCCGTACTTGGCTTTAATATTTAATTTGTGTATAGATCAAGGAGTCTTTCCAGATCGAATGAAATATAGTAAAGTGATACCGCTCTTTAAATCCGGGAATAGTAAAGACACTAATAATTACAGGCCGGTGTCCGTTTTGCCGGTTCTTAGCAACATATTTGAAAAGGTAATGTTAAATCAAATGCTTAGTCATTTTAACTCCAATAACATCCTACATGATAAACAGTATGGTTTCACCAAAGGACGTTGTACAACTGACGCGGGTGTTTCCTTACTAAAACACATTTTTAATGCGTGGGAAGAGGCACAAGATGCTATAGGCATCTTCTGCGACCTATCTAAGGCGTTTGATTGTGTAGTCCATGAAACATTGCTTCGGAAACTCAAGCATTAGGGACTAGGCAATGCAGCGTTAAGCTTATTAAAATGTTATTTGAATAACAGACAGCAATTAGTGCAAATAAACGGTGTCAATTCTTCAGGATTGAATGTTGAAATGGGGGTGCCCCAAGGTTCAATTTTAGGTCCTTTTTTGTTTTTAGTTTATATTGATGATTTACCCAATTTGTTGCAAAATAAACTTAATATGGTGTTATTTGCTGACTACACTTCTTTGATTTTTAAGATAAATAGAAAAACTAACAATCTTGACAACGAAAATAGCGCCCTATTGCAGGTTCAAAACTGGTTCACTGCTAATAATCTGGTTCTAAATAGGAAAAAAACTAAATGCATAAGATTTTCCTTACCGAATGTCAAAAGTAGTGATTGTGACATTGTATTGAATAATGAAAAACTAGAATTTGTTGATAAAACTATTTTCCTGGGGATTACGCTTGATTCAAGGCTACAATGGGGTCCTCAATTAACATCTCTTGCAGGGTGGCTTAGCTCAGCTGCATATGCTGTTAGAAAAATCCGCCAATTTACGGATGTTGATACCGCTAGACTAGTCTATTTTAGTTATTTTCATAGTGTCATGTCGTACGGTATCTTACTATGGGGACGGGCTGCTGACATCGAGTCAATCTTTATATTACAGAAAAGAGCCATCAGAGCGATTTACAATCTCCGCCGGTGCGATTTTTTAAGGGAACTATTTAAAGATATTAACATAATGACAGTACCTTGTCAATATATCTATGAAAACATAATGTATGTTAGAAAAAATCTTCATCTTTTTAGCAAAAGAGGCGATAGACATAATTATGTTACAAGAAATAGGGATCAATTAGTTCAACCAGGTTTTAGACTGGCTAAAGTGGCCTCTTCTTTCATGGGGTACTGTTTGAAATGTTATAATAAAATACCTCCCCAAATATTAGAACTCAATGAAACGAAATTTAAATCTTGTATTAAACGCACACTACCACTAGGGCGTACTAATTAGTTCATTAGTTGGAAACTAATATTATTATTTTTTAATTTGAAAGGCACAATTGCATTGTTTAATGTAGAAGCACTTTTTCCAAGTTTGTGAATGTGAAGCACCATGGAGCATTTTTATTAGGTTACAACTTTTTATTTTTTTATTTTTGACATTACGTGCCATTAACTGCCATGCTCAGTTGAGAGTTTGTCATGCTCACTCAAATGTCTCGCTGTTGGTGGCACGTGTTATTGGGTCGTTCAGTTCCCTTCAAAATGGTTGAGCTGAGTGGGGCTGATGCACGCGTCATGCTCGTGAACGGGTGCCGTCAGATGGGACTGGTCATCTCTTAGCTGCCAGTGGCATAATTCAGTTTCTATTTTTTTATTATTTTACATTTTTATTTCACTATCGACATGGTGCTCACATGATAGAAGCAACAAGTAATATGTAACCAAGCATTATATGTAACACATAATATGATTTAAAAGAGTGTCCATGGAGTTTCTTGCACGTTTTTCTCCATAGAGACCTACTCTTTGGAACGTGCAATTTAGCTTCACTTTTCTTGGACTGACCGACATTTGACTATTCAAAAATGCCTGTAAATGGTCTATTTGAAATAAATGCTTTGATTTGATTTGATTATATATTTTCTAGTATTTATTATATATTTTTTTTATGGTATCGGATGATGATTCCTTTCATTCTGCACTTGATTCTGTTAACTCTTCCGCTAATGCAAGTTTTAATTCGTTGACCGGCACCCTTGGTGACTTTGTGTGTCAGACGTTTAATCAACAGAATGGTCACTTGTTTAATGTTTGCCACATCAATGCCCAGAGTGCGCCGAGTCACTATACTGAGCTATTCGACACCTTTTCAAATGCTAATGTCCACGCCGTTCTGATTTCCGAGAGTTGGCTTAAGCATCATCTTTTATCCACTTCCTACCCGCTTCTCGGTTTCATTCTCATCCGCAACGATAGAATTGGAAGGGGAGGGGGTGGTGTCGCCATTTCTCTCTGCAGTGATATCCCATTCAAAATCATCATCCTCCTCCTTCCTGTGCTTCCGCTGAATATCTTTGTTTAGAGAATAACATCAAAGGTGTCAAAACTTTACAAGGTGTTGTATATTGTCCACCCGCCGTTGACTACTTTTCTAACCTAGAATAGGCACTAGAGCCTGTAGGGTCAGAGTATGCACATTACATCATCATGGGTGAATTTAACACAGACCTTACTCTCCTGACTCCTCGTTCCCGTAAACTCCTTCACATAATTGAGTCCGTCAGTCTCCATGTTCTTCCACTGCAGCCCACTCATTTTAATGCTTCTAGTGATGACACGTGGCTCGATTTGATCCTAACGTCCACTCTCACCCTTGTTTCCTCTCATGGCCAGTGTCCTGCACCTGGTTTTTCCCATCACGACCTCATTTTTCTTTCTTACGTCCTTAAGCCACCTAAACTTGTCCCTAAAATTCTGCACATTCGTTGTTTTGCGCGCATGGATATTGAAAAGCAGCGTGAGGATGCGTCGAAACTGGACTGGAAACGCCTGGGAGCAGCAATAACCGTAGACGATAAATTGCGCATATTTAATGAAACGGTCCTAGCTCTTTATGTTAAACATGCGCCTGTAAAGAGGGTTAAAGTTAAGCGTCCTCCTGCTCCTTGGATGACGATAGAGGTTCGTGGTGCAATGAAGTCTCGGGATAAAGCATTTAGAAAATACAGAAGGGATCGCTATGACCAAAATAAGAACCTCTTCAAAACTGTGAGAAATTGGTGTAATGGTGATACGAAACGCCAAACGCCGCCACATTCTTGATAACATTTCATCTTCTTCTCCTACCGATATCTGGAAATTCTTAGGAACTCTTGGTGTCGGTAAGCCACGTCATGTGGATTTCCCAAAAACAATTGGTCTGGATGATATCAACTGTCATTTCTCAACAACCAGTCATTTGAACTCTCAAATGTTGTCCCAGACGGTGGATTTCATTTCTAGCCTACCAAGTCCAATCATAGAGCCATTTTACTTTTCTCCCGTCGCCTTGGATGAAATTAAAGAGATTGTCCTGTCTATTAAATCTAAGGCCGTGGGTCATGATGACATCAGTCGTCATATGGTCACCCTGATCCTTGAATTCCTCCTTTCACCCATTGCCCACATTATTAACTTTTCTCTCGATTCTGGTCAATTCCCATCCTTGTGGCGTATGACTTATGTCCGGCCACTTCCTAAAATTTCAAATCCCTCCCTATCGAGTCATTTCCGTCCAATTTCCATTCTTTCGTTCCTTTCTAAAGTGCTCGAGGCGTGCGTGCACAAGCAGTTTTCGGGGTTTGTTCACCGACACAACCTCGTGAGCTCATTCCAGTCTGGATTCAGACCTGGCCACAGTACAGCCTCCGCTCTCCTTAAAGTGACTGGCGACATTAGAGAAGCAATGGAAGACACAATGGTTACTGTGTTGGTATTAATAGATTTCTCCAATGCCTTTAACGCCGTCAGTCACGACATACTCCTATCTATCCTTTCCCGTCTTATGGTTTCTTCCGAGGCGCTGGAATGGTTCTCTTCTTATCTTCGGGGACGTCAGCAGTCGGTTCGCGTTGATGAGAGCTCATCAAGTTGGCGTGACCTGGATGCTGGTGTTCCACAAGGCGGTATTCTTTCTCCATTATTATTCTCCATCTTCATAAATTTTATAACTCTCTGTCTTCGGTGTGCGTATCTTCAGTTGTGCGGGTGGAAAGTTTGTCAGACGCTATAGAGGATGTTAATCGAGATTTGAGTGCTATTAGTGACTGGTCTGATAGGTTTGGCGTGTCTGTAAACTCCTCAAAATGTCAGGACATTGTTATTGGTAGTGCAGGCATGATAAGTAGAGTGGCGGTTGGTTCTCTACCTCCTATTATTTACAAGGGAGCCGTCATTCCCATCAGCCCTACGGTAAAGGACCTCGGTTTACACCTTGACTCGACGCTTGGCTGACAAAGTCAGGTCTCTAGTGTCTGTCAAAGGGTCAATGGGACTTTGCGGTATCTATAATAATAATAATAAAAAAAATAACCTGGCAACACTCTAATAACAAGTCACATATTTTTTCTATTCCATTTTAAATTTGTAAAACTCATTCTTGATCCGAAACAGTGAGACAATTTTTACTATAAATGAAGCCTAAATAATTTTATTATAAGAAAACGTATCCAATCAAGCAAACAAGTAAAATATTCGATGAAAATAGAAGATTATGAAAAAACACCAAATGACGTCTGTCATAAACGACGTACCTACATCAATCAAGAACAAACTGAAAAAATGGAATGAATCGTTAATAATATGTTAACTAGAGCAGCTGCACGACGCGCACGACATCCACCCCCGGGCTCGTCGCTCAGCTCCGCCTCGCCGCCGCCGGACCCCGGATCACCAGTGTCACCAGCGGCTGCAGTTGCGTCGAGCTCGAGCGACGAGTATTTCTCCCCGCCGACGTCGCCAACACCTGTACGCCGGCCGGGGAGAGGCCGGCCACCGAAGAGCATGGGACCTAGGGGCCAACCGGCTCCGAGCCGGGTCCCCGCTGCCGGTGGTTGTGTGCAGCGCATGAGATGGACTCAGTCAATGAACTAGAACGTCATGCGCGCATATTACGGGTCTACAGAGGGAGGAACTAACCTCACTGCGTACCGTGAAAGGATGCTGTCTCTTTTTCAGGACCTGGAACCAACCGTGAACGTCTCGGCTCAACGATTATCGGATCAGGTGCGGGTTATCCAACGCAACCACAGGTTGGACGACGCTGCACTTGATCGGCTGCGCTCAGAGATACTGAGTAACCAAATCGTCTCGACATCTACACAAACACAGACCGCGGCAACGCCGACTACTAACGCAATCTCGCCGCGGTCCGACCATAATAATGATGATACAGATGATAGGGTTGTCACAGTAAGTAGCCAGTGCAACGGAAGATTGAGGAGCGCACTGGAGGATGCGTTGTGTGAGTACATGTCGACTCCGACTGAGCTTAGGCCCCGTTTGCCACGCACAAAAAAAATAGGGCGCTGGTGTGTGCCTTGGACTCGTTGCTCAAAAATATCTTTGAGAGTAGCGAGAACCTTATTGATACGCACTCAATCTTGTATTGTGGGGCTGTTGCGGTATGTCGTTTAGCGAACATTAAGTTTCCCAATATAGATGGAACTATTCGACCGAAATCGGCTGTACCAGCCTGGCAATGCAGGATTGAGAGGCGTATCGATGAGGCCAGGGTACTCATCGGCAAACTACACTGCTTCAGGGAGGGTAATACACGATCACGAGTGATGCGCTTTGTGAGACGGGCGTTTTTGCGGACAGGTATTAGTCCTCAAGGATACATGTCCCGTGTCACAGAGCGCATCGACTTCCTGAAGCAGAAAGTTTGTGCATGGGCGAGCCGGATTCGGCGGTATAAGCGGCGAGTTGACCGGCACTCGCAGAATCGCATGTTTCAGAGCGATGAGAGGTGGGTGTACAGAGCTTGGGAGCGGCCTGAACACAGTGTGATTGACGAGTGCCGCCCATTTGATTTTGCCACAATTACGTTCTGGCGAAACATTTGGTCGGTACCTGTCAGTCACGCTGAGAGTGGCTGGATGCGTGACGTCGAGCGTGTGTGTGAAGCTATACCAGAAATGGAAAAAGTTACCATCACCCCAGAGGATGTAGCCAAAGCAGTTCGTCCGTTACCGAACTGGAAATCACCGGGACCGGACGGACTGCAAAATTTCTGGCTGAAATGGTATAGCAGCTCACACGCGCCCCTGGCGTCGCAATTCCCGTCAATCTTAGAGTCTGGGTCGCTACCAGAATACCTGACAACTGGCATTACCCACCTGCTCCATAAGACAGGTAACCCCGTGGATCCCAAGAACTATAGACCAATTACATGTTTGTCAACGGTCTATAAACTTCTTACATCCATCCTGAGAGCAAAAATTAATATACACATAGAGAATCATCAGATTATTTCTCCCTCTCAGAATGGATGTAGGAATGGGTCCCGGGGTACTAAGGAGCTTCTTCTCATAGAAGGATAATTGGCGATGATACACTCGTCGAGTCGAGGCTTCAAAGTCTTGAGCATCGACGCAGAGTTGTTAGCCTGTCGGTTTTCTACCGGTTGCATTTCGGGGAGTGTGCGTCGGAATTGCATAACCTAATTCCGCCTAGCCCGTTTCATCATCGGACTACCAGACGTACGGCTATGCGCCACCGGTATATGGTGGATATCCCACCAACACGCACAAAACGTTTTGGGAACACATTCATTGTGCGTGCGGCTAGGGAGTGGAATTCCTTACCGGAGTCTGTGTTTCCTGATAGCTACAACCCGGGAATCTTTAAGTCGAGAGTGAATAGGTTTCTTTTAGGTAAGCGCGTTCCATCGTCGACCGCATCGTCGCTTTCCATCAGGTGAGATAGCGGTCAAGTGCAAACCTATCAACAATAATAAAAAAAAAAAGACATGGCCATACATAGCCAGCAGACTCGTCGATCCCGCAAGGATCTGTCGATATGTTGGATAGATTACAAGAAGGCCTACGACTCTGTTCCACATACATGGCTCATGAGGGTGCTGGAGTTATAAAAAATAGATATAACTTTACGCACCTTTCTTGAGTCATGTATGAGGCAATGGAAGACGGTCCTTCGCTATCCAGGATGTCGACCGATCCAGGGCAACAATGAGCCTATTCGGAATAAACGGGGAATATTTCAGGGCGACAGTCTGAGCCCGCTTTGGTTTTGCTTAGCCCTGAATCCTCTTAGCACATTGCTGGAGGATTCAGGACTAGGCTATCGGTTGAGAAGAGGTGGTCAGGTCATATCTCACCTTCTTTGCATGGATGACCTGAAACTCTTTGCCCCCAGCACTTTGCAACTGATGGAGCTACTGAACGTAACTGAAACTTTCAGTAGTGCCATCAGGATGGAATTTGGTGTGGACAAATGTGCAGGCATGCATGTAAAGCGAGGGGAGATTATGGAATCCGAGGGAATTCAACTCCTGGATTCCATACACCTTAGATCCCTTTCCTCGACCGAAACCTATAAGTATTTGGGTATGTCAGAAGCCTTAGGCATTAACAATGCTGACATGAAGCAATCGCTGAATGAACGCTTCTTTAGCCACCTGAAGAAGGTATTAAATAGCCTTCTGTCGGGCGGAAATAAGGTGCGCGCCTTCAACGGTTGGGTCATGCCGGTTTTAATGTACTCTTTTGGCACACTCAAATGGACTCAGACCGAACTTGACGCCCTGAATAGACGAGTTCGTACATTGCTGACGGCAAATCGGATGCATCACCCACGATCCTCGGTGATGACACTGTACATCCCGCGGAAGTGTGGAGGTCGAGGCTTTTTAAACGCAAAGACCCTGCACAACCGCGAGGTGTGCAGTCTCAGAGAATATTTTCTTAAAACCGATGTGGGTATGCACCGAGATGTGGTCGCAGTGGACAAGGGACTCACCCCGTTATCTATGGCTAAAGAGGACAGGTATAAACCTGTAATAATGACTACTACTACTCCACGGGCGCTTTTTCCGGGCTCTTCACGAGCCTGATGTAGATTTCTTGGCGTCCGTGGCCTGGTTACGTTTCAGTGACCTCTTCGGGGAAACTGAAGGTTTTGTCTGTACGATTATGGATGAAGTTATCCTAACGAACAACTACCGGAGATATATAATGAAGGACGAGACGGTTGACGTGTGTCGGGCATGCCACCGTCCGGGTGAGTCTATCAGACATATTATATCTGGTTGTTCTCGTTTGGCTAACGGCGAATATTTGCACAGACATAACCAAGTAGCCAGGATTATCCATCAGCAACTTGCTTTGAAGTACAACCTAGTGGATTTAGAGGTACCGTATTACAAGTATGTGCCCGACCCAGTTCTCGAAAATGACCATGTCACTTTGTACTGGGATCGGTCTATCATTACTGACCGGACTATTGTAGCCAATAAGCCGGATATAGTGGTGATAGACCGATCAGCGCGCCGTGCAATGATAGTCGATATCACTAGCCCGCATGACGAGAATCTCGTGAAAGCTGAGAAAGAGAAACAAATGAAATATCTCGACTTAGCACACGAGGTTGTCGACATGTGGAGTGTAGACTCGGCTGTCATTGTGCCGATTGTCGTAACCGCCAATGGTCTTATTGCCAAAAGCTTCGACGACCATCTTTCGAAACTGTCGTTGCGCGGTTGGATCAAGGGCCAGATACAAAAGGCAGTACTCCTCGATACGGCTCGCATTCATCACGCGGCCTACTCAAACAATAAGACTCTACCTTTTACTCTCACTCGACAAGCGCCGTGTGCTAAGTTAATATAGGCACGGCGCGAGTCGACCACACACTCGCCTCTACACATGCGCAAGACTCACGCATCGAATAGTAGCGCAAGCTAACTATCCGGTGCACGTGCACTGAGCGATGTCACACAATACAATGCCGCTCACACACACACATAAGTCGTCCCCGCGGTCTAAACCGTAACCGGCTCGCTCTGGAAGCGGGTTAGACGGGGGTCTCACCTCCTACTGTAGGTTCGTAACAAGCCGGCATACCCGTCGCAGGTCGTCCCCCGCCGGGCTTCCCCTAGGGGTCTCACCTGGCGGTGACTGACCGCCGGTATGTCGTGAAGCAGTGACGTTGCGCGCAGCAACGTCGTGACGCGCCTACAGTACACACATACAAGCAAATACATATAGAGCAAAAGCTCTACCGAGGCCATAGCCTATTGAAGGCACCCGACTGACGAGCCTGTCGTCACAGGCTACGGCAGGACTCCGCGGCCAGAGGGCAAAGCCCTGGCGCCGCTCGCCACGACCCCTTACGGGGACGTAGCGACAGCCACGACGGCTCGCATTGTGAGGAAGTTCCTGTCTCTGGAGCCCTAGCCACCGGTAGCTTGGACCCTGCTCCCGACATCGGTGGACTACTGTTTTTATATTTTTAAATGTTTTTTTTTTTAATATAAATATGAAAAATATTTAAAAATATCAAAAATATGTAATATAAGAATAATAAAGGAGATAATAATAATAATAATAAGCGGTGCTTGAGCCAGCCGTCAACGTTTCGGCACAACGACTATCGGATCAGGTGCGGGTCATCCAACGTAATCATATGTTGGACGATACTGTACTTGATCGCCTCCGAACGGAAATGAGTGACCGTGTCATTACCCCTCCGTCGCAACCTGTGGTACCAGTTGTGGTGCCACAGTCCAGCCACATGTCCCTTAACACTGACGAGGTGAGTACTGATACGGTCACTAACGTAAGTACCCAGTGCAATAATGAACTGAGGAGTGCTTTGGAGTGTGCTATTCGGGAGTATCGCAACATGCCGCTTGAGCTTAGGCCGCGTTTACCTCGTTTGCCCATGCATAATAAGAATAAGGCGCTGGTGGCTGCTCTGGATTCGCAGTTGTCAAACTATTTTGATGACTGCGAAGATCTCACCGATACACACTCGATCATATACTGCGCGGCCGTAGCGGCATGTCGTGTAGCTCACGTCAAATTTCCGAACAGTGACGTAGCTACACGACCAAAACCAGCTGTGCCGGCCTGGCAGTGTAGGATCGAGCGTCGTATTGGTGGGGCCAGAGTACTCATTGGCAAACTAATCTGCTTCAGGGAGGGTAACACTCGCCCACGAGTGATGCGCTTTGTGAGGCGGGCGTTTTCGGGGACTGACATCAGCCCCCGAGACTATATGTCCCGTGTCACAGAGCGCATCGACTTCCTGAAGCAGAAGGTGTGTGCATGGGCAAACCGTATACGAAGGTATAAGCGGCGGGTTGAACGGTACATCCAGAATAGCACATTCCGGAGTAATGAAAGGTGGGTATACAGGGCTTGGGAGCGACCGGACCAAGGTGTGACTGGCACGCGCCTTCCGGATGATGACGCCATGTGTTCGTTCTGGCGCAACATCTGGTCGGTGCCTGTCAGTCATACTGAAGGTGGTTGGACTCGAGAGGTCGAACGAGCGTGCGAATCGATACCAGAAATGGGGGCAATCACTATCAGCCCCCAAGATGTGGCCCGTGCAGTCCGTCCGTTGCCTAATTGGAAATCTCCAGGGCCGGACGGACTGCACAACTTCTGGATAAAGTGGTTGCAAAGGTCGCACGCTCGTTTGGCATCTCAGTATCAGGCCGCCTTAGAGTCTGGCTCGCTACCCGAGTTTCTTACAACAGGAGTTACCCACCTGCTCCACAAATCCGGTAGCACCGCGGAACCCAAAAACTATCGGCCGATTACGTGTCTGCCGACAGTTTATAAGGTTCTTACATCCATTTTGAGAGCAAAGATTAACCACCATGTTGATAATAACACTATCATGTCTGCCTCTCAAAATGGATGTAGGAATGGGTCCCGCGGTACGAAGGAGCTACTCCTCATCGATATGGCCATTAGCCAACAGGTTCGGCGTTCCCGAAAGGATCTGTCGACATGTTGGATAGACTATAAGAAGGCCTATGACTCAGTTCCTCATACATGGCTCATGAGGGTGCTGGAGTTGTATAAAGTTGATGCAACTCTTCGCACCTTCCTGATGTCATGTATGAGGCAATGGAGGACGGTCCTTCGCTATCCAGGATGTCGAAATATCCAGAGGAACAGCGAACCGGTAAGGATTGAGCGAGGTATATTCCAGGGTGACAGTTTGAGTCCGCTTTGGTTCTGCCTAGCTTTGAATCCTCTGAGCACATTGCTGGAGAATTCAGGACTAGGCTATCGGTTGAAGAGAGGTGGTCAGGTTATATCTCACCTTCTTTATATGGATGACTTGAAGCTCTTTGCCCCCAACAATCTGCAACTGATGGAGCTACTGAAGGTAACGGAAACCTTCAGTAGTGCCATCAGGATGGAGTTTGGTGTGGACAAATGTGCGGTCATGCATATAAAGCGAGGGGAGATTGTGGAATCCGTGGGTATCCAACTCTCGGATTCCATACACCTGAGATCCCTCTCTCCAACCGAAACCTACAAGTACTTGGGTATGTCGGAAGCGTTAGGCATCAATGCCACTGACATGAAGCAATCGTTGAGGGAGCGCTTCTTTGGCCGCCTGAAGAAGGTACTTAACAGCCTTCTGTCAGGTGGAAACAAGGTTCGTGCCTTCAACGGTTGGGTCATGCCGGTATTGATGTACGCTTTCGGTGTACTCAAATGGACTCAAACGGAACTCGACGCCCTGGATAGGAGAGTTCGTACACTGCTGACTGCATATCGAATGCATCACCCTCGGTCGTCGGTAATGAGACTGTATATCCCGCGGAAGTGTGGGGGTCGAGGCTTTTTAAATGCTAAGTCCCTGCACAATCGCGAGGTATGCAGTCTCAGGGAATACTTCCTAGCCGCCGACGGGGGTATGCATCGGGATGTAGTAGCAGTGGACAAGGGACTCACCCCGCTCTCCTTGGCAAACGAGAACTGGCGCAAACCTGTAGTGCTTGACACTAACGTACGCAGGGAAGTATGGCAGAGTAAGGAACTTCACGGACGCTTTTTCCGGGCCCTTCATGGGCCCGATGTAGACCAACTAGCGTCCGTAGCCTGGCTGCGCGTCGGTGACCTCTTTGGGGAAACCGAAGGTTTTGTATGTGCAATTATGGACGAAGTTATCATGACGAATAACTACCGGAGATTTATTGTGAAGGACGGCACGGTTGACATATGTCGGGCATGTCACCGACCGGGTGAATCAATCCGCCACATTATCTCTGGTTGTTCTCGTCTAGCTAACGGAGAATACTTGCATAGACACAACCTTGTAGCCAGGATTATCCATCAGCAACTTGCTCTGAAGTACTCTCTTGTGGAATCGGAGGTGCCATACTACAGGTATGTGCCCGACCCAGTTCTCGATAGTGGCGATATCACGTTGTACTGGGATCGGTCCATCATCACTGACAGGACTATTGTAGCCAATAAGCCTGATATAGTGGTGGTGGACCGAAACGAGAGGCGTGCAATGATTGTTGACATATCCGTTCCGCATGACGAGAACCTCGCGAAAGCCGAGAAAGATAAACAAATCAAGTATATTGACTTGGCTCGCGAGGTTGTCGACATGTGGGAATTGGATTCAGCGATTATTGTACCGATAGTCGTTTCAGCCAATGGCTTAATTGCCAAGAGCCTCGACCAACACCTTAGGAGGCTCTCGTTAGGCGGCTGGATCAAGGGCTTGATTCAGAAAGCGGTACTTCTGGACACGGCCCGTATAGTCAGGAGGTTCCTTTCTTTGGAGCCCTGACCGCCGGTAGCTTGGACCCTATTCCCGATACCGGTGGGACACTATTTTTTATATTTTTAAATGTTTTTTTATTTATTTAAGGAATATTTAAAAATGTAATTAATATGTTAAAATAGATAATAAAGGAATAATAATAATAATATGACTCTGTTCCTCATACATGGCTCACGAGGGTGCTGGAATTGTATAAAATTGATACAACACTACGCACCTTCCTGATGTCGTGTATGAGGCAATGGAGTACAGTCCTCCGCTATCCAGGATGTCGAAATATCCATAGGAATAGCGAACCTGTAAGGATCGAGCGAGGTATATTCCAGGGTGATAGTTTGAGTCCGCTTTGGTTTTGTCTAGCCTTGAATCCTCTAAGCACACTGCTGGAGAATTCAGGTCTAGGCTATCGGTTGAAAAGAGGTGGTCAGGTTATATCTCACCTGCTTTACATGGATGACTTAAAGCTCTTTGCCCCCAACAATCTGCAACTGATGGAGCTACTGAAGGTAACTGAAACCTTCAGTAGTGCCATCAGGATGGAGTTTGGTGTGGACAAATGTGCAGTCATGCATGTTAAGCGAGGGGAGGTTGTGGAGTCCGTGAGCACTCAACTCACGGATTCCATAAATCTGAGATCCCTCTCTCCAACCGAAACCTATAAGTATTTGGGTATGTCGGAAGCTCTAGGCATCAGTATCACTAACATGAAGCAATCGTTGAGGGAGCGTTTCTTTGGACGCCTGAAAAAGGTATTCAATAGCCTTCTTTCAGGCGGAAACAAGGTGCGTGCCTTCAACGGTTGGGTCATGCCGGTATTGATGTACTCTTTCGGCGTACTCAAATGGACTCAAACAGAACTTGACGCCCTGGATAGGCGGGTCCGTACACTGCTGACTGCATACCGAATGCATCACCCACGATCGTCGGTGATGAGGCTGTATATCCCGCGGAAGTGTGGGGGTCGTGGCTTCTTAAATGCTAAGACCCTACACAACCGCGAGGTATGCAGTCTCAGGGAATATTTCCTAGCTGCCGACGTGGGTATGCATCGAGATGTAGTGGCAGTGGACAAGGGACTCACCCCGCTCTCCCTAGCTAACGAGAACTGGCGCAAACCAATAGTGCTTGACACTAACGATCGCAGGGAAGTATGGCAGAGCAAGGAGCTTCACGGACGCTTTTTCCGGGCCCTTCACGGACCCGATGTAGACCAATTGGCGTCCGTAGCCTGGCTGCGCTTCGGTGACCTCTTTGGGGAAACCGAAGGTTTTGTCTGTGCAATTATGGATGAAGTTATCATGACGAATAACTACCGGAGATTTATTGTGAAGGACGGCACGGTTGACATCTGTCGGGCATGTCACCGTCCGGGAGAATCAATCCGTCACATTATCTCTGGTTGTTCTCGTCTAGCTAACGGAGAGTACTTGCATAGGCACAACCTTGTAGCCAGGATTATCCATCAGCAACTTGCACTGAAATACTCTCTTGTGGAATCGGAAGTGCCATACTATAGGTATGAGCCCGACCCAGTTCTTGATAATGGTCATATCACTTTGTACTGGGATCGGCCCATCATCACTGACAGGACTATTGTGGCCAATAAGCCTGATATAGTGGTGGTGGACCGAAGCGAGAGGCGTGCAATGATTGTTGACATATCCGTTCCGCATGACGAGAACCTCGTGAAAGCCGAGAAAGATAAACAAATTAAGTATATCGACTTGGCCCGCGAGGTTGTCGACATGTGGGAAGTGGATTCAGCGGTCATTGTACCGATAGTTGTTTCAGCCAATGGCTTAATAGCCAAGAGCCTCGACCAACATCTTAGGAGGCTCTCGTTAGGCGGCTGGATCAAGGGCTTGATTCAGAAAGCAGCATTGCTGGACACGGCTCGTATAGTCAGGAGGTTCCTTTCTCTGGAGCCCTGACCGCCGGTAGCTTGGACCCTGTTCCCGATACCGGTGGGCAACTATTTTTTATATTTTTAAATGTTTTTTTTTTTATTTTGAAATATTTAAAAATATAATTTATATGTAATCTTAATGAATAAATGATAATAATATTTATTCAGAGTTAAAGTTTGGTAAAATAGTAACATAAAATTTTAGGAATAATTTATAAAGGTATGACTATGTTATATGCCTGTACAAGGATAAACCTGTATCACAGGCGTAGAAGTTCGTACGCTATGGTTTTTGTAGAACAATAAAATAGATAACAATATTTAACCGTTAGTCTCGAAACAATGGAAAAAATAATTATTTACTATATTTTATACCTAGTTTACTTAAACAAATAAAAGTCACAATGATTTATTTCTTATTTTAAATGTGTTTCTTGCACTCAATAGTCTCGTTACACAAACATGATTTTGTATCAGCAGAATTTATAATTGGGTTAAGAGTCGAGGTTGCATCAAAGTATGTTTACATTGGACACTTTTATCGGTTAACTAATATGCATAAATATTAAGAAAAACAATCGTTTGTAGGTCAGCGCACAAGAATTTTGAGTCAGCGGTATGCGTTATACAGAAGTCTGGCCTTGAGTATGACGCTCTAGGCGCCCTCATAATCGACAAAATTTATATATTTGTATTCCGCTATTTTCCTAGCAGGACACTCAGCGTCTCCCGTTTTGTGGTTGGAGGGCTTTTTGAAGCGAGAGCAAGTTGCACATTTCGGTGAGTCCGCTTTCTTCGCACACTCGGCCATCGAGTGTCCTATCTCGCCGCAGTGGCCGCATGTCGAGTTGACCTCTTTACAGGTTTTTGCTGCATGTCCATATTGCTGACATTTGTAGCATCTCGTAACAAGAGTGAAGTCCCTGACAGGGCAGGACGTCCAATTTATGAAAATCCTGGACTGAGAAATCAGAGCTCTGGGAATATTGGCTGGAACTTCAATCACGTAGTTACAAGTCTGCGAATCTTTTTTCCCCGATTTGTGGCTTAATTTAACTAATGTCAAAAAGGACTCCATGGAAACCGTCGGAAACTTTTCGGCCACATTCTGTTCATAAATGCACCGGAAGACTTCCGTGTCAGCCAAAGAGGACGGCACTCCTACAACTACAATCCGGGGTTTGCACTTGCTGGGTTCGTCGGCGGTAAGGCCAGATGCTGATTTCAGGACTGCAAGCTTAATTTTATCCGCATCATCTTTTGTCTCGGTACTGATTATAACGCCTCCGTTTTTAGTCTTACGGACACCACGTATATGTAGCTTGTCTTGATCTGGTCGTATCATCTTTTGCACGAGAACTTTTGTTTCGTCACTGGACTTCAATTTGTTGTTGGGATATATGGCCACGGAGCTTAAATTGTTCGGTCGAATGAAATCATTTGACCCCTTCTTCACCATGTCGGCAAATGAAACAGTGCCAGAGTCCTTAATCGTCTTCGTAAGGTCCAAGATGTGGTCAGTCAAGTTGCACTTTTTCATCAGATTTTCTTTGAGGATGCGCTCTTGGATTGTTTTCTGCTTTAGGATTGATATAGGACTGCCATCTGTGAGGTGCCAGATCCTATTTTACGGCACAAGGTAGAAATTTTCAATTTCTGCTCCGAGTTGAGTTTGCCATCCGAGGCTATAGTACAAACCTCGTTTAGATGCTGCTCAGTGACTGACATCCATCTTTGTATCTCAGGTGTTGAAACAGCTTCGATTGGGAGATCAGATTGGGCTGAAATTTGCGTCATCGTCTTCGCTGGAGATGCGGCGAGATTCACTCGATCTCTCGAGAACGGGCTGTTGTCCATTTTATTTAAAACTAGTTCACTTATTCTAAGTTTCCATTGTATTGACTAAAACTACACACTAGTTCAAACGCAAAAAAGAAGGTCACTGATATTATTTTATAAAATTAAATATTGCTACTGAGCACGTCTGTATGCTACGAGTGCAGGCGATACAAAAAGTATCGCCTGCACTCGTAGCTCGTCTGAGGAATCTGTATCGTCTGAGGAACTTTCTGCCTGCAAAGACGAAGACAATGCTTGTGCACACTTTAATTTTCCCTATAGTCGACTATGGTGATGTGTGCTACTATGACCTGAACGCCTTGCTGGATAAGCTTGATAGGCTCCTGAACAACTGCATCAGGTTCATATTTAACCTGAGGAAATATGACCATGTATCAAGCTTCAGATCGGAGCTCAAATGGTTGCCTATTCGCCAAAGAAGAAGTCTGCGAGCTTTGACAACTCCTTTTTTCTTTGCTCAACTCTCTTACCCCTCCTTCTTATCTTATATCTCACTTCCAATATCTCTGTTCTTCACACGCCAAGAATCTGCGTTCTTCTAACAATCTCCTACTGCTTTGTCCTTCTCATACTTCTGATGTTGTTCATTCCTCCTTTTATATTCAGTCTATCCTTCTATGGAATTCGCTACCTCTTGATATCAGAACGGCCACGAGTCAGTACGCATTTAAGCGGAAGTTGCGGAATTACTTTCTGAACAAATAGTAGAATCATCTCAAAACTCCTTTTCTTTGTGTATATATATATAGTATATATTTGTATGTATGTATAGCTATATATTTTATTAAATATGCTTTTTTATATGTGTGTTTGGTTTTAGCTTTATATATAATTCTATAATTGTTTTAAATAATATTTTCTTTATTTTTTATGCACCTGCCAGTTGTCTCTGGACTACCCTAGGTTGACTGGTAGAGAATGCCTAAGGCATTAAATCCGCCTTTGTATCTTTTGTTGTATAAAGGTTAAATAAATAAATAAGAAAACAAATGAGTGAACAATCAATCAAAATTTAATTCAATGTGTGTAAGTGTAACTTCAATAAATATCAAAGAAAAAAAAAATAAAGGAATAAAAATACTGCATAAATAAAATTAATAAATAATTATACTTGCATTAGTTGATAAAAATGCTATGCAATAGCTTTACCGCGGCAGTCCCCGAGTGCCACACGTCTTTTTTTTTCGTTTTTCGGCTCTACTGTAAACTCGTGTTTTGTCCTTTACGACAATTGAAATTTCCGGTATCGATATATACCGTACATACACCAAAATAACATTTTTTACAATTTTTGTCTTTCTGTCTGTTTGTTCCGGCTAATCTCTGAAATGGCTGGACCGATTTTGACGGGACTTTTTTGGTAGGTAGCTGATAGATAGATAGATAAATCCTTTATTGGCTACAGCACAAAACATGCACCAAAATACATAAAGCACATAGATTATAAAAACTAAGCACATAGACAACAACAAAGGAAATAATAAAAAGTAAAATAATAACACATGTAGGTACTAAGAAAAAAAAAAAGAGAAATAGCAAGATAGACCCATAGTGCGGTGTGCATGTCGCGCTGCACTAATGGGAGTCCAGCTCAGCATGTGTCAAGGAAAAATACCTGACGCTGATATTATGCTGGATCCTTGTGGTGACATTCGGACGCTCAGATGGTTTTGAGTGAAATATAGATAAATATATAAAGCATAAAATAATAAGCAAGGTTAATAAGCAAAGTGAATAAGTAAAAAATAATGTAATGTAAATGTACGAGTATGTGTGTGTAATGGAGCAAAAAAGGTGAGGTGCGGTGAATCATAGACAGCATTTTCAATATGTGTACCTATCAAACGCAAGCTACCAAGCGGAATATGTGGGTACGCCCAGCAGACTGTCCCGGAAACAAGGAACACGCAAACCAGCTATATGAAGGACGTATTCGAAATGAACATACCACGTTCTTTCTGTGAGGTGATGAGGAATTGTCGTAGCCGTATTCTGAACGTGTTAACACATTTAACATTCCTAATCGGCGGAGGAACATTGTTCCAGCATTTGGATGCTGCGTACCTGAAACTGCCCCTGAAGGCAGCTGTCTTGTGCGATGGAGTGGACAGTTGTTGCGAGCACTGTCTGCTTTTTGCTTGCGATCCAGCTCAATTTATTATAAAGATAAGTCGGCTGTTTGTACTTTATCACCCCAAACAGAAGGCAAGCCAAATGCAACTTACGACGCGACTTCATTCTAAGGATAGAGTGCTTATTTAAAAACGGCGTTACGTGAGTTCTTGCGGGGATATTGAAACAAAATCGAGCACAGGCGTTTTGTACCCTCTGGATCAGTCGATCAGTTTGTGCCAGTAGTCGAGGGCCAATAACGGTATCCGCATAGTTTAGATTCGAAAGCACAAGCGATTCAACAAGCTGGATTCGCAACTCTTCGGAGAGATATGGTCTATCTATCTATCTACCGATTAAAGGTCCTCACCTTTAATCGGTAGAAACATGTGCGTACAGCGGCTGCCACATGTACTTCGTATCTCAACCCTTCGTCCATATTCAGACCCAAATTACGTGCATCACTGACTCGACTGACCAACTCACCCAATAGGGTAACATTAAGAGTTGATGGCACTGCACTGATTTGACATTTGGTTCCAAAAAGCATGTATTTGGTTTTAGTAGGGTTCAATACCAAACCGTTATTTTCAGCCCAACTTGCTATTCTGTCGAGATCATCGTTTAGATCCTTTAGTGCGCTATCATAGTCACTCGGCTTAAAAGAGATGTGCAAGTGTATTGCACATCATCGGCATAAATATGGTACCTACATTGTTTTAAAGAATGTATAATGTCTGCACAAAATAAAGATTATAGGGCCCAAAATAGACCCTTGCGGAACTCCCCTGCTAACAGGGGTGAGTGACGAAACAAGTGACGAGCCATCGCCCAACCGGATGTCCACACGCTGCCGTCGGCTGGTGAGATAACTATGGAACCAGTGTATTGCATCCTGATCGAAACCGTAATAGTTCAACTTTGACAGAAATAAATCAATATTGATACAGTCAAAAGCCCTTGAAAAGTCTAGCAAAACGAGAAGGGTACATAGGCCACTATCCTGTGCTGCCAAAATGTTGTCCGTTACATCTAGAAGGGCTATAGCAGTACCGCGACGTTTACGAAAACCTGACTGTAGCTCAGGCAGTATGTTTTTTCTTCCAAATATTTCGACAACTGTTCGCATACCGCCTTCTCCGCAATCTTGAACAGGCAAGGCAGTATGCTAATAGGTCGGAGATCCTTTAAGTCTGTTGGATTAGATATTTTGGGTAACGGTATAACAATAGCAATTTTCCAAATGTCAGGGAATGTTGTAGAGCCGATTGAACCATCCACGATGTTGGTGATGAGTTTGAGTGTGTGTAGGAGGGATAGCAAAAGCATATTCAGGGTCATCTTATCTTAGCCCTCGGCGTTAGATTGAAGCTCACGAAAGTATCTCAAAACTTGACCTGTGGTTACTGGCTTCAACGTGAAATTGAAACCATCATCCCCCAAACGATGAGACTCAAAGAAATTACGTAGTGAAATGTCACAGTCTGGGTTCCCAGGAACGTTCAAAAAATGATCATTTATCCGGTCTGGGTCTCTAAGGTGGGTAGGAAGGTCGTCAATTTGTTTATTTGGGAGTACAGTGTTTTTTAAATTGCTCCATAAGGTTTTAGGGTCTTTAATTTTGTTATTAATATTTAATTTGAAATATGCGACTTTTTCTCTGAAAATTGAACTTCTCACCAAATATTTCATTTGCTTGTAGTATGCCCTTTTTGAGTCTGACTTCGTTTTACGATATTTGGTCAAGGCGGCATTTCGTAAGTGCATCATTAGTTTAATTATTATTGTCTCAGTAATCCAATGGTATGATAGTTCCTTAATTAAGCGTGTCTTAACTGGAGCGTGCGAATCGTAAATTGCTAAAATGGTTTTATTCAGTTCGTCAACCATGTCACACGCGTACATTACATAAATTACATATTTTGTCCCAGTTTATAAGAGATAAATCCTTCTCCAGCATTTCTCTATTTATTTGATTAATAGGTCTGTACGTTACTGTATGAGGTTTATATTTACTGCGCCTAATATCAATTTCACATACGATAAGCGAGTGACCATTTATTGAGCCATAAGGCTCAACTGACACTCCTCTGTGGTTGACATTAGTACAGACAACGTCGATCAATGTTCCACTGTGGTGTGTGAAATGAGTTGGTGAGCTTACCAATTGTTTTAGGCCCAGGCTATTCAGAAACTCGCTTACTTTCTTAGTTTGGCCATCAGCATTTAGTAGGTTCACCTTGAAATCGCCGAGCAGTATGTAGTAGTCGCATTTTGCTAATGAACTAATGGAATCAGTTATGGCGTCGAGAAAAAAGTCTAAGTCAGAGCGTGGAGGGCGATACGCAGTACCTATTGCAATTTTATTACCATTTAGTGTTAGGGTAATCCACATTTGTTCAATCGACTCGTATCTTGGATCAGCTGGAGTGGACAAGGTACGAACGGTCAGGCCACGTTTAAGAAAAAACCCTACACCACCCCCGTGACCCCCATGCACAGAAAGCGGTCGCGGCGCATGCCGCAAGCGGTACCCTGACGCAGTGGGAGCACGCAACTCCTCTCCGGCACGTAACCAAGTCTCGTTGACCGCCATTATATCGAATGAATGCCTTTCAATTGCTGCTATAAAATCATCCTGATTAGTGTTAAGGGAACCCACGTTTAACAAACCAAGTTTAAGGTATTTTTCAAGCATATTGAATCATATTGATATACAAAAGTAGGTACAGGTTTTTTTTTTTTTTTGGTTTTTAATAAATATTTTCTGTTTGAGCATATGGCACCCAAGGGCTGCAGCTGAAAATCAGCGTCAGGTGGTAGCGTTGTGTTACCATTTGGCATTATGCTGAGCTGAGGCCTTTTTGGCATTACTCAATGTACTATGTGTTTAATTTTAAGGTGTTTCCGTTTTTGTAATGCTAATTTAACGCAATTTTCTTTTCTTTTCTTTCTTTCTTTTCTTTACAGAAACCCATTCTCGTGGGCATGAAATTCTGAAATTGTCATACAAAAAATAAAATTGCATAATTTAACCATATGTCGATAGTGTAAATGACAACAATAATTATAAATAAGGCGAAAGTCTCCTTTGTAGTGTGTGTGTGTGTATGTAGTGTTTTTTTTTCGTTAATTCTCATTAACTGCGGGAAGAAGTGTAAATAGGATTATTCCAATGTAAAGAGTAAAACTTATAAGTAATAAATCAAAATAATTAACTGTAATTATCAATTGTATATAAGTCAGTGTATAATACATTTGTGTATATGTTATTACATATAACAGATTTTGATAATAAATACGTGTAGATATAAGAATGTTGTAAATACATATATAGGTGTATGAATTAAAATAATCTATGCATAAAAACATTATTAACTCTGTATTGAGTAATAAATAAATCACCGCCATCGATACTGTCCATAATTTCCCCAAAAGAATTACATTCACAACATGACGTTTGCTTAGTGTCGACCAAAGTCATACAGGGCAAAATAAAGTCGGCTCTAGATATTCGAGCTGGCTCCCATTCGGCACCGCAGGAAACACACACCACCCCACGGCAATAATTAGTGTGTAGACCAAGACAAAACAATTTTCTTTACAAAATAAAACTTTGCGACCCGCGAAACAAACTAACAGGTAAGCTAAAGCATCCAGAGGAATGATTCTTTAATTCTTTAATTCTTTATTGTACACCATGATAAATAACAAATAAGTGGATATCAGAGTTCATGTACAAAGGCGAGCTTAACTCAAAGTTGAGTTTTCTTCCAGCAAACCATTGAGTGATAGAGAGAGATCACAGTAGAGGGTAAGATCCAGTGCACAATTTTAAAATTAATAATAATATGAATAAAATAATACATAAACATTCCTACATATATAAATACATACTCACATAATATATACATAAATACATATATGAATACATACTTATAATCTATATATATAAAAGAAGGTCGTGTTAGTTACACCACTTATAACTCAAGAACGGCAGACCAGATTTGGGTGAAAATTGGTAGGGAGGTAGCTTAGAGCCAGGAGACGGACATAAGATACTTTTTATCCCGTTCGGCAGCGTTCCCGTGTGACTTGACATGAAACGTCAGGGGTAGAGTAGGGTAGAGTAGAGTAGGGTAGAGTAGGGTAGAGTAGGGTAGGGTAGAGTAGGGTAGAGTAGGGTAGGGTAGGGTAGAGTAGGGTAGAGTAGGGTAGCGTAGGGTAGAGTAGAGTAGGGTAGGGTAGAGTAGGGTAGAGTAGGGTAGAGTAGGGTAGAGTAGGGTAGAGTAGGGTAGAGTAGGGTAGAGTAGAGTAGGGTAGCGTAGGGTAGAGTAGGGTAGTTTAGAATAGAGTAGGGTAGAGTAGGGTATAGTAGGCTGAAGTAGGGAAGAGCGGGAGCGAAGCCACGCGGGCAAAAGCTAGTTATAATATATACACAAATACATATATACACCTACTATGTCATTGTGAAAGGAGATGCTCTTTAAGTTTCCTCTTGAAGATATCTAGAGAAGGGCTGTCACGTAAGGAGTGCGGAAGAGAGTTCCATAGACGTACTGCAGTGACAGAGAAAGAGCCATCATAACGGCTGGAAGTGTGAAATGGAGTACGAAGAAGAAGAGAATTGGCAGTGCGACAGGGTTTACCCCTCGGGACGAAGTATTCAAAGCGTTCACGGAGGTATTGAGGAGAATTAGGATTGTGCAGGATAGTGAACAGTAGTGATAGGATATGGAAATCACGCCGACGCCGAATGGGCAGCCACTTCAATCTGGTCCGAAACTCCGACACATGGTCATATTTGCGGAGACCGAAGATGAAGCGGATGCACAAGTTCTGCAGTCGCTCGAGTTTGTTTAGAAGAACCTCCTTTGCATCTAGAAAACAGACATCCGCATAGTCTATTAGCGGTAGAAGAAGAGATTGCGCAAGAGTCACCTTAGTATGAAATGGCAAGAATTTTTGGAGACGTTTAAGGGACTGAAAAGAGTAGAAGACCCTCTTACTAACATCACCAATATGAACCTCCCAAGAGAGGTTGGTATCTATATGGACGCCTAGGTTTTTAGCACTTTTCGAGTACAATATGGGCACTGAATCATATACTACTTACGGGAGAGACTGGTGATCCAATAGGTTGAGCATGTATCTGCCACCAACAATGAGCGCTTGAGATTTTGTCGGATTCAGTAAAAGTCCAAAGGATTTAGCCCACTTGTTTATGTTTTCAAGGTCACAATTGATGGCATCTACAGCTTCAACCAGTTCACTTATTTTAAAATGACGATATAACTGCAAGTCGTCTGCGTAGAGATGATAGTTAGAAGTCAGGACCTTAGTGATAGCGTTTATAAAAACAGAGAAAAGAAGAGGAGAGAGGACGCCACCTTGAGGTACACCCGCAGCCAAATCACACCATTCTGAGGAATCCTCACCAGACCGAACTGACTGCGAGCGGCCCCGAAGATATGATTTGAACCACTCAATTACTGGTGCAGAGATATTAAGGGAGGAAAGGATTCCTAAGAGGATGTCAAAATCAACTGAGTTAAAAGCACTACTAAAGTCCAATAAAACCAATATGGTTAGACATTTATTTTCCATAGCCAGTCTAATATCGTCGGTTATTTTGACAAGGGTTGTTACAGTGCTATGGCCAGGTCTGAAACCGGACTGGTAAGGACTCAGTAGGCTGTTAGAGGACAAATAACGAGACAGTTGATTCTGAACAACACTCTCAAGGACTTTGGAAAGGATTGGGAGGATGGATATTGGTCGGAACTGGGATGGTAAAGAAGGATTTGACACCTTAGGAAGCGGTATGACGTGAGCCTTCTTCCAAGCAGAAGGAAAAGAGTTAGAGAAAAGAGAAAAATTTACTAAATGAGTTACGATTGGAACTATTTCATTCAGTATAGGTAGGAACATTTGGAGCTGAAGGCCATCGTCACCTACTGCCTTAGTAGATATTGATTGGATACATTTTTTAATATCTGCTTCAGCAATCGAGTGAAAAGTGAAAGAAGTATTATCTGGCAAAGGAAGGTTAGAGAGATCATTAAGAGTTGAAGATTTTACATAATCATCAAGTGTAACAGGTGACATAGAAAAATGCGCATTAAGGGCATTGAGGTCCATCTTATCCGGAAGACTCTTGCTAGAGGCTTTGCCAATACCAAGAGTCTTTAGAAATTGCCATACTTGTGTAGTGTTTGAATTGTCAATTGAATTGTGGATGTGGCGCCTTTTCGCATCTCTACACAAACGACTGCAGCGATTTCGCATCTCCTTATAGGAGTCCCAATTTTCTTCAGTGGGCCGCTTCCTATACAAACGCTTGGCCCTATCCCGCTTCGCCATCTGGTTTTTTATGGCTGGGGAAAGCCACGGTGCAGGAAGGTGTTTGACTCTCACCCTTTTCAGAGGAGCATGTGTCTCATATAAATCCAACATAGTCCTACTAAAAACTGATACCATTGTGTCCATATCCTCGCAGGTGAGCACAGGAGACCAGTCAATTCTACCCGCATCAGCCCTCAAACGCTCCAAATCAACGTTTTTAAAACTACGAAGTAAAAGAAATTTGGCCTTGCGTTTTGGAGGTCGAATCTTATAGGAAAGGAAAATAAGGTCATGGTAGGAGAAAGGAGCAGGCAGCTGTCCATGTATAGCTACTTTCCTAGGGTCAGAGACTAGGATAAGATCTAAGAGAGAAGGTGTGCAGTGAGGAGCCCTGTGTGTAGCATTGAGAGGAAGTATGTGCATATTGACAGAAGAGACAACTGATTGGAGTTTGCGGCTGCGTGAATCTCCTTTGAGCAGACAAGTATTGAAGTCTCCGAGAATGATTGTGTGGTCGTATTTAGAGGAAAGATTTTCTAATTTGGCTTCGAAAGAGGAGAAGTAGTCAATTTGAAGAGATGGACTATAAAAGACACCTAGGAGTAACTTTGTGTGCTGAAAGTCTATTTCAAGAAATAGGTGCTCAGCACACTTTGAGTAGACACTCGGAGACTGGTCAATAATCTTGTAGCTGATATCACCACGGAGATAAATGGCAACCCCTCCACATCCTTTGCCCGTTCTGTCATTACGGACAATCTTGTATCCAGGCAGAGAGTACTGCGTGGAAGGAAGGGGAGGTTTAAGAAAAGTTTCGGATACAAGGACAGCGTGAATAAGATCTGAGTCGAAGGACGATAATAAATCAGTGTAGTGAGCTGGAACGCTTTGAGCATTTATGTGAACAGCATTAAAGAATTTGTGACAGTTTAAAAATAAAGTAGAAAGTTGGTCTGGAAGATTCAGAGCATTGTCATCGCTACAAGCGCTGGCAAAGCTTTGATCTGATGCACAAGAGGATGAGCAAGAACAAAAACAGTCATCAGTAAGGTCACATGACATAATAAAATATAAAAATAAATACAAAGAAAACTAAATATTCTAAATAATAAACTATTCAAAATACTTTATGCAATCAAACCTCGATGCACTCGCCGGTTTTATGAGTTTAAAAACAGAACAAAAAAAAAAGGAATACAAAAAAAAAAAGAGATGAAAGGCCTAGTCGTCAAATTAAACAAAAACTAGTTTGGATATTTCCGAACGAATGTGGTCAAGTCAGTTAATTCAATACATAAACGTCAAGCAAGTGACAGAAACCGAAACAACAAAACAATTTAAAATATACACCACAAAAGTAATAAAATAATCGACTGACCGACATTTATGAAGAAAATTATAAATACCTAACAATAAATACACAGCGTAGTTTGAGAAATTGTGACGTCGTACCATCACTTTGCTGGCTTGCGCGTTCTTTTCTCGGGAGCCGGCTTCGATGACACTGCTGAAGATTCTGCAACGGGGAATTGGACCACAAGCTCACGATATTCCACCGCAGACTCAATTTTCCGTCGCAATCTGTCAGTCACCTGGATGATAATTTTCCCGTCAGCCGTCCAACACTTGTTTATGCCGTAGTACTTTCGAGCGTTCATGAAAATTTCGTGTCTGGGTCTGGTAAGGAACTCGGAAAACGTCAGACCGGACCCTTTCAACTTGGTCTTATTTCGCCACACCTCGTTTCTCACGATGCGGCTTTCGAAGCGAACCAAGAGTGGACGAGGCTTGCTGCCGCTACTACCAAGTCGGTGACACGCCGTGATGTCCTTCTGGGCTACATCTTTTATATCCAGACGCTCCGACAAAAGACGAAGGAAACCAGTGCTTGGATTAGTATTCTTGTCCTCAGGCAAGCCATGCAGTAGGAGCACCTTAGAGCGCGATGCCATCTCTTGTCTATCCACCCCAAGCACAAGTAACTCCATCTGAGACTTCAGTGCGCTCAAAGTTTTCCAGACCAGTACCTTAAATTCGGTAAAGTCCTTGGATAGGCTGGCAATTGACTTGTGCGATGTTTCACTGCTGGCATTCTTCAAGTCCTCCTCGTATTGTGTCATTCTTGTACTAAATGTGGAAGACAGTTCCTCCACACAGCTTGACAGTTTTGAGTACAAATCCATTTCAGTGTAGTGCAGTGTTGACAGTGTAGCAAAGCGTTGCGAAGGAGATTTGATAAATCGGCTGAGTGCACCAGAGGCTATTGCACAACTTTAAAACGTTTTATTCATTTAAAAACTATTATATATATTTTTTTTATATTAAAATATAAGAGCTGCAAAATATTTTGACTGTTACTTAGGACTACCCTCAAGTATGATTATTAAATTAAACAAGCTAAATAATGACTTCGGATGCAGTACAAACTTGTCATTAGCCAAAAATCCTGTAAATATCAGCTTCACATCTGATACGTTCAGACCTTAGGTTATCCTCCCTGCGTGCGAAAATTCTCCCATCCCTTGTCCATACATATTTCCACTTATGTTGGCTTCCCGCCTGACGGGCGTTATAAAATAATTGGCGATTAGTCCGTGTAAGTCGCTCGTTCAGATTAACACGGTGCGCCGGCCCACTTATATCAAGGTCACTAGAAGTTATTCCGCGCCGCACCCGAGCCGCCTGCAGTAGTGAGTCGCGCGTAACTCGCCTTGGGAATCGCACAGATATACTTCGCGGCCGTTGTGGAGTGAGGTCAGCAGAGATGGAGCTATTGGGAAGTAAATGATTGCGGCGCGCGGATCCGACTCGCTCAACGAGAACGACGTCCCTCTCGTCGATGACGACACCAAGCTTTACCCCGAGAACCTTAATTAAGTGCAGGGCGTTCTCATCCCTGCATTCAGGAATACCCGAAACCTCAATGTCGTTGAGAAGCAGCTCCTGATCGCGGTCATTCAATTGGCTCCTCAGCTCGTCGATGGTACTCTCCAGGTGACCCCTGTCCGGCTGGACAGGACCTTTTGCTCCAGTTTTTGCTCAAGGGAGTCCACTCGCCCTTCCAAGGTGTCCAAACGCTGATGCGCAGCTTTAAGGGAGTCTTTAATCTGCGCCATTTCAGTGCGCAACTGAAGGAACTCTTGATGCATCAGGTGAAATTCCTTACGCAGCTCTTCCTTAAAAAGCCGCAGCTCGATCGCCAAGTCAGGAGAAGAATTTATGGTGGAATCCAGCGCCGCCGCTGTACATGTGCTGTGCTCTTCAGAGCTCATACGCTCGTCTACTTGAGCGGCCCTTGTCCGAACTGGTGTGTCCGCCTTGTTGTCTCTGACTTGATTTTTGCCACATTCAGGGCAGAGCCAAGTGGGTTTAATAAAACCCGTGGTCGGAAGGCAGACGCAAGCGCGATGATAAAATCCACTGCAGTTGTTACATTTAGCGGCATCTATCGGCGATAAAAATTTCGTGCAACCACCGCACTTAACTGCAGGCATGTTGCTTTGTTCGTTTGACGTTAACCCAACAATCCAGTTATTGACCTACACAGTTGTTCTGCGTAATCGCAAAAGATGGCGCTATTCTAAATAATGAGTTTTATGGGGACTGTCTATGGTATATTAACACCATACAGCTGTCACTGGGGCAAACAGACTAAGATACACAGTCTCAGGCGACACTTCACATCTAGTTTTTTAATAAGTTCATTAGATCACTTAAATGTTCCAATATTTTTAATTTTAGGGTAGATTTTTGCCGGGTCTACCTTTTATAGCAGAACTTTTTACGTCATAATATTGTTTTGCATAACAACGGATAGCATAAACTTCATTTCGCAGAAAATCATTTCGCATACACTCAGTTGTCATACATTCAAAACTCATAATTTTGTTAGTCAGAATCATCTTTAGGCATAATGTTTATATCCATAATAATTAAAAAGCAGAACCATCATATCGCAGAAAATTCACAGTCAGAATCGTCTTTTGGCATACATTTTATATCGATAGTCATTAAAAGGCAGAACTGATTTTTTTGTTAAGTTGTTTTTAGTTCCTTGTAAGAAGCATTCAAACATGCAAACAAGAATACACCATGACATTACTACTAATATCAAAACGCTAACATCATCATCTTCCTGCCCTAGTCCCGTTTTATTTGGGGTCGGCGCAACACGTTTTATTCTTCCATTCTGTCCTGTCACTCGTCACGCTATCACTAACTCCCTTTTCTTTCATATCGCTTCTCACACAATCCATCCATCTTTTCTTTGGCCTCCCTCTTCCCCTCCAAAACGCTAACCTAAATGCTAATTACAAAAATATTGTCGGCTTGGATGCATGTAGCATGCAAACAGGCATACAACATGCAAGCAGGCATGCAACATGCAGCATGCATGTAGCATGCAAGCAGGCATGCAACATGCAGCATGCATGCAGCATGCAAGCAGGCATGCAACATGCAGCAAACATTGTTTCTGTCACGGCTCCGGTGCTGCGAAGGCGGGCCTTCAAACCACCTGCTCCTCAGCTCGCGGGCCGCCATACCCCTCCGCGCCTACGCGGGTTTAAATTACACTCTAGGGGTAGAGCAGACAAGACTGCGTAAAGTCGGTTTCGCAGCGATTCGTTTCTGTCACAAAATTTTGCAGCACAACGTATTGACTTTTTATGACACAAATTTAATTTAATATTGAAAATGCTATTGACTCTTATAGGTATATTGCGGTGGTTCGTCATGACTTTAGTCTTGGTAGTATTTAGTTCTAGGCCTATCTTATTGCTTGCCTCATTTAGTTCTTTAATCATTTTCTGTAACTGAGATGCTGATTCAGAGAAAAGTATGATGTCATCCGCAAATCGAAGGTTATTGAGGAGTTTCCCATTTATATTTATACCTTTCCTTTCCCAGTTTAGAGTTTTCATTATACTTTGGAGTACAGCTATAAAAATTCTAGGCGACAAGGGGTCACCTGCCTGACGCCTCTACAAATATTTATTTCAGGACCTTGTCTCTCTAGCTTAACGCGACTTTTGCTTTTGTGGTAGATGTCTTTTATAAGGTCTATAGTCTCTGATGGCACATCGCACTCGTGTAGAGCTTTCCACATGCTTTTATGCGATATAGAGTCAAAGGCTTTGGCGTAGTCTATAAATGCCAAGTAAAGTGGTCTATCGTGCTCTATATATTTCTCCATAATCAAGTTTAGAATGTGGATGTGATCTGTTGTTGAGAAGTTTTTCCTGAAACCTGCTTGTTCTGGCGGTTGAAATTTCTCTGTGAACATTGCTAAGCGATCCTCGAGACATGAAGCGAATAATTTGTATATGTTTGGTTGTAAACTTATTGGTCGACAGTTTCCAAGATCGGCAGGGTCACCTTTCTTATAAAGTAAAATTATGTCTGATTGAGCCCATTCTTTTGGTATTGCTCTGTCATCTAGAATTTTGTTAAATAAGGTTGTTATGTATGGTGCTAGTAAAAATTTTCCCAACTTGAGTGCTTCAAGAATAAATGGACACAGAGAGTAACCACTTGGCAAGGACTAACGAATAAAAAGAAAAGAGGTAGACCAAAAGAAAAATGGGTTGATGAAATAATTAAAAACGCAGGTGAAAATTGGATCATAACAGCAAAGGACCGAGAGATGTGGAGCAAAATGGAGGAGGCCTTTACTCGTTGAGGGGTCCATATTGAATGTACTTTACAATTATTATAATTTTTGAAAGTTGCAATCTAACTGACATTCAATAATTTTCATATTTTTTATATTAAGTTAAAATCTATATTTATTTAAAAATTATTATGAAATTTTAATTATTGTTGATTTGTGAATTTTAATATTTGTTATTTTATGCATGCATCTATAAATTATCGTAAATTATCGTATGAAATGTAATAAGTCATTCTCTATGGAAATAAAGAGGCTTTATTATTATAATTGAAAATGCTACCAATACATGCTATATTTAGAACATTCTATGTCACTTTTGCAGACCATTCGATTTTAAATACATTGCACGTAGGTTATCTAACCATTCGACAGCATAAATTTACTTTATTTAAATTATCAGTTTTATTCCATATATTATAAGTTTTTGATGTTTTGAACACTAATTTTTACAAGAAGATACATCTATTTTAATTTTTGATGTTCAAATATGCACCCATACCAAATAATCGTATCTCTAAATAAATGTTATGCTAAACAAAATTATGCATAATATTAATTATGGCAATGGTAATTATGCGAAACAAAATTCTGCCAAGATAAAAGTATGCCATTGTAAATTCGGACACGTAAATATTCTGCCAAACAAAAGTTATGCTAAATAATTTTTATGCCTTAAAAATATTCGATTAAATAAGATTATGCCATGTGAGTTATGCCAAATAAAAATCGGAGTATCAAGATTCTGCCAAATAGAAGGAATCCATTTTTGCCACTTATGTTAAGTTTTAAGTTTAAACATCAATTACTTTAAAAACACTGCACTTGTACGCTGCATAATAGTTTGTGTGGAGAGATACTTTAAGCTTTAACTTTCTTCATCACAACTGTTCGTCTAAAATGGTTTCTTATATTTAAAAACACTAATTCCCACAATAAGGAGTACTGACCAACTTTACGTCCGTGACGTCACCCACTCACAGCTGCTAGCTGACGTAATAAGGACTAACTTAGGCTAATTTTATTTTTGAAAAAACAAATTCAAAATCATGTACTTAGTCCACGCGAACGAAGTCGCGGGCACAGCTCATTACTTTATTATTACGTGGCAAATTGTTCATTGGGTATCCCAATGAACAATTTTATAATGAACTAGCTGAACTAATTGAATTAAAGTCTCCGAGTAGAAAAGCAGTTTTCTTTCTGCACTTGTCCCGTTTTATTGGGGTCGGCGTAACACGTTTTTTTCTTCCATTCTGTCCTGTCACTCGTCACGCTATCACTAACTCCCTTTTCTTTCATATCAGTTCTCACACAATCCATCCATCTTTTCTTTGGCCTCCCTCTCCCTCTCAATCCATCCACATGTAAATTCATAACTCTTTTAGCAACATACTTTTCATCTCTCCTCTTTACATGACCATACCAAGACAAACGATTTCCTTTCAACCTTTCAGTCACTGGCGCCACTTTCAAACTTCCCCTAATATACTCATTTCTCACTTTATCCATTCTCGTCACACCACACATCCATCTTAACATTCTAATATTTGCTACATGCAATTTTTTTCATCCGTCTTTTTCACAGCCCAACATTCTGATCCATACAGTATGACAGGCCTTATCACGGACTTATAGATTCTACCCTTCAACTTGAGGGGCATCCGTGGGTCACAAGTTGTTCCCGTGACCTGTCGCCATTTCATCGATCCTGCGTTGATCCGATGTGTTATGTCCCGGTCCACCTCACCATCCCCTTGGACGAGCGACCCGAGGTACCTAAAGTCGGAACAGATCGGTATGGGCGTTCCGGCGAGAGCTAAGGGTACTGGATTGGAGAGACCGCCGAAATCGCTGAACAAGTACTCCATTTTGGTTTACTCAATTTCAGGCCAACACTCTCCAACCTGTGCCACCACACCTCCAATCTGTTTTGGACCTCTAGGCCACTCTTGACAACCAGCACAATGTCATTGGCAAACAATATACACCAAGGAGCTTCTTCCTGAATGTCCGACGTCAGAGCGTCCATTATCATCAGGAAGAGGTAAGGGCTGAGGGCCGACCCTTGGTGTAAGCCGACAGCCACATTGAAGCTGCCAGTAGCGCCAACTGAAGACCGGACTTGGGTATTGCATTGACTGTACTAACATCGCTCATCGCACCTTTCTCCTTTAGGGCCCGCCACAGAACCTCACGAGGTATCCGGTCATATGCCTTTTCGAGGTCAATGAATATCATGTGCCAGTTTTTATGCAAAATGTGTTTTATACCCCGACCAGGCATAAAACCGAATTGGTTCTGTAAAATTTCACTCTCTTCTCTCAGTCGCCTGTCAATAACTTTCTCCCAGGCTTTCATAGTATGTGACATTGGCTTTATTCCTCTATAATTGTTGCACTCTAGCACATCTCCTTTGTTTTAATAGATGGGCACCAAAGAACTGCTGCACGACTCATCAAGTATGGCTTCTTCTTGCAACAACTTATTGAAGAATAAAGCCAACCACGTCCATCCATCCACTCAGAATTGTAATTTCGATGACATGACATTTAACTAGCAAACCTAGCACTGGATTATGCGAAAAGCGGTCAACAAATAAAGTTAATAAAACACAATCTTTCATTAGCGGGTTATGTGGTTGGGTTTTTGGTGGTAATTTTCGATTGCGTAAATCGATTTTAATAATCCCATTTTTATTTGAAAGAAGATACGTTCAAATAATAAAATATGTAAATTAAGTAAAAAAAAATATAAACTTAGGTCAGAAATTATTTTGTACAACTTTTCAACCCATCAAGTTCAAAATAATTTTCTTAAAAAGTCTTTAAAAAATTCTACTTTTGAGATTTTTTCATATTTTCTAAACTTATGGTTCAGAAGATAGAGCGAGACACACATTTTATTAAACTTTTGAATCGATTATTTCTGAAAATATTGATATTATCAAAAAATTATTTGAGTGAACCCCTATTTATTTCTAAATACCTACCCAACAATATATCAAACGTTAGTGTTGAAATCAAAAAAGAAATCACTCCCCACTTTACGTGTAGGGGAGATAACCTAATTAAACATTTTTTCCACATTTTATTTTACCACTTGGTCGGCGTGATTGATATACATATTGGTAACAAATTTCAGCTTTCAAGTGCTAATGGTCACTGAGATTATCCGCGTTCGGATGGACAGACAGACAGACTTGGCAAAACTATAAGGGTTCCTTGTTTTCTACGAAACCCTAAAAATAACCTAATTATGAATAAATTTGTTTTAGATACAAAATATATTAAGAAGTTAGAAGAGGGTAGGGGGGCCCCGAGACGTGCATTGCCTAGAGGCCCCGACATGCATAAACCGGCCCTGCATCTTTTCGCAATAACTCACTTCAACTGGTATTCCATCTGGACCAATAGCTTTACCATTCTTCATTCCATTTACTGCTATCCTAACTTCATCCATACTAACCGTTCTCACTAACACCACATTCACTGGTTTATTCTCTAACACACTACTCCAATTATTTTCCTCATTCATCAGTTTTTCAAAATAGTCCTTCCACCTCTTTTTGATTTTTTCATCATCCGATATAACCATTCCAGTTTCGTCTCTTAAACATCTTACCTGGAAAGCATCTCTCGTCTTTCTCTCTCTTATTCTAGTAAGCCGGTATAGTTCTTTTTGGCCTGCAGGACTGTCCAGTGTGTCATATAATTTGTCTGTGTGATTTTGCTATGGCCACGGCTTTCTTCGCTTTCTTCTTTAAAATGTCATACTCAGTCATTTTTTTCAGCTTTTAAACTAGCGTTTCCTGGCTCTACATGCTGCCATTCCTTGAATTTTCTCTTCTTTTCTTTTAATACATTCTGAACTTCTGTCGACCATCACCATGTATCCTTATCTATTATGCCCTTTCCTTTCGTCTCTCCCAAAATATCTTTCGCTGCATGCCTGATACACTCAGTTATCTCATTCCAGCTTTCATTTATACTTCGATCATTCATATCTCCCATCTCTATCGTTCTGTCTACCACTCGTTCCCTGAACTTATTCGCACAATCATTCCTCTCTAACATATGCCATTTTATTTTAGAGAGAGGAAGATCTTTGTGTTTGTTAGACAGTATTTTGACCACTGATGTCATAACTAGAGTCTGTGTTGTGAGACTAGGTCTTCTCCTGAAAAGCAGTTTCGATGTCGTTATTATTAATAAAAGCACTCACCAGGCTGAGGCAGTCCGTTCAATCCGTTAAGTTCGCACTGTTATCCGTCGGCATGTATACACTGAACACTAGAAATGACCTTGATTTCATACATACTTTTATAGCGCATACTCTGTAGGCTTTGTATAATATTAGTCGCTGTCCCGGTGTGAAATACCGCCGCTTTTGCAAGAACGCCTAGTTTTCAAGCAGCAACTTGGGCTTTGGACTCAATGAATCCCCCAGAATTGAGGTCAGATAATTATGATAATTGTTGGAATATAGGTAAAAAAATCAAATCCATCCTGCTTCAACACTATGGTCTGTCTCTTTCTAAGCAATAAATATTATATTTAATGGACAGAGTCCCCCGTGACCACTTGACTGAAATCCCTAGTATGGTTAGAATTACTGTATTTCACTAGCCTTGCTTAGGAGCACACGTCTGGTTTTAAATTATTAGATCTGGGATTTTGCATAAACATTTAAACCTCTACGGTCCGGAATAAGCGTTTCGCTTCGTCATTTATACCGCGTACATCGAAAGACTGGAACAATTTGCCTGCTGCGGTCTTCCCGTCCGATTATAATTTAAGTGTCTTCAAGGCTAGAGTGAATAGGCTCTAAATAAACTAGTGCGCCTCACCTTCAACAATTGCATCACTGCTTACCATAAGGTGGGATCGCAGTCAAGTACTAGTTTATAAACCTGTCTAACTCGAAAACTGCTGAATATCGTTAGAACATTTGGTGGCTTAATTTGTTGCATTTTAGTCCTACCATGACGTCCTGCAAGGAATACGTCGAGTTACCTGAAACCCTGTATATACTTGTTATGTCAGCAAAAATACATAGTTACCGGGCTATTCAAGCGAGTTAGGGGTTGGTTTGGACTTGCACCCAGCAGTTTGCTGGCACCTAAAGCTCACTACGACCTGCCGTGACCGTGTCGGTGGTATTCATAGTCATAGTCATAGTCATAGTAGTTTATTGGTAAGGGATTCTTACAAGTCATAAACAAATATTTCAAATTACACAGTACAAATGACACAAATAATTACATTACAATTGCAAATAATATAAAATGTCAAACAAATAACTGAAATACAAGAAAATAAGTCAATGTCAAATCACAGATTAAAATAAATTATACAATTAACAGTCATAACAATTTTCAGTCCAAATTAATATTTACGTCAATGTAACGTAATGTTTACGTAATGTTTTCGTATTCAATTTGCTATCTTTTTAAATATTTTTAAGAAAATAAAAATAAAAAATAAATAATAATAATTCTTTATTTAGGTATAAAGTAAGCGACATTATAATTTACATTAATTACAATCGACATAAATTTAATTCAAACTGTAGTATAGATCTGCCTGATCTAGGTTAATGAAAACCTGTGTTTCAGGCCATCCATGTACATCAAACATTTAAAAAAGAATAACAACTATAGAAATGAAAGCTAAATTAAAACGAAGACAATAATTCCAATGACTTAAAAATAAACCATTAGAGTAAAAATATTTTAAAACTAGATTAGTTACGATATATTATGTTTAAAAAAATTAACGAATAATAATAATGCAAATAAAGTGCAGACTATTAATTAGGTAAAGAAAGTGATTTAGATTAGATAAACTTTATTTTACAATTTCTAGAAGTTTTTCCGTGTCTGCATAAATGTGTTTTGCCAAATATTCCTGAACTAGTAAATTACACCTATTGTAACTTAAACTATAAATCTTTAGTATTCTGTTAAACTGGTTGTATATACATTTAGGTACTTATATATACTTATATTTGTTTTGTTTGTTTGTTTGTTTGTTTGAACGCGCTAATCTCTGGAACTACTCGTCCAATTTGAATGATTCTTTCAGTGTTGGTTAGTCTATTTATCGAGGAAGGCTATAGGCTATGTTTTTTTTTTCAAAATTAGGGATCCGTAATAAAATTGCTATTTTGTAACACAAGGTGTAAAATCGAAAACCTATTTTTGCGTGCGTTGCAAAAACTATTGACAATAGAACAAAATGATGTACTACGGGTTTGTAGATCCCATTAAGACCTACAAAAAAGTCCGCAAGAACATATATCTAGCTATCATGGTTTAATCACAATAACCGATTTTGTGTTCAAAATAATTATTAAATCGTCTGAAGAAAAAAAACTACGTTAAATATGTATCGTAATATTAATCTTTATCGAAATTAAGTATTATGTTATCAAGAGTATTTATGTAGAAGTACAATACTTTTTGTTTCATCTCAATCGGATATTTCGTTTAAAAGTTATCACGTGTGTAAGATGTTAAGAGTTGGTACCTATTAATGAGTTATGGGCCATAGAGTTTTTTATCAACATAAAATCCTGTAATAATCTTTTTCGAAATATATTTGTTGATGATTGTAAGTATAAGATCTTTGAAGAGTAATAAATACATTTATGAACGCGGTAATCTTGGGAAATACTGATCTGATATGAAAACTGTTTAAATATTCAATAGTCCATTTATTGAGGGAGGCAATTATAGGCAATATTTTATCTCGGTATTTCCACAGAAACGAGAAAAACGCGGGTGAAACCGCGGGGCACAGCTAGTAGGGTCCTAAAAATAAATAAAATCGTTTAGCAAAAGCATGTTTAGTCTTAGAGTTAGCACAAACCAAATCCTTTCTTCTCCTATCTGAGGGTATTGGGTTAAAATAAAGTTCAGTGTGTTGGAACAAAATTACATTCAAAACAAATAATTGGCGTACTGTTAGCACCTTACATGCCATATAGTTAAAGCTGATTTGTAGGAAAACGAAATGGGCGAAACTGTAGCAACTTTTAAAACTACACTGAAAAAATATAATATGTTGTGAAAACTATTGGAATCGATTCAGTTACTGATTCTGAATCAAGTAGGTATATTCAGGTATTACATAAACTAAGAATAATGTTGTACCTATAAGTAATAATATACAGGCAGAAATTATCAGAAAACTAGACAAATAAGCACTTACCGCTGCTATTAATACGCGCGCGTAAACATTCGGCGAACTCAATAAACCTAGAAGAAAACAAAAATATTGTTATAATCGCAGCACATTAGACAGAAGTTAAAAATGGTTGTTTTAAGGTACAGTTTGTAATAAAATTACAATATATGTATATTATACCTTATTACAGTTAAGATTAGAACAAATTACTTATGTAGTATTTGTAGCAAAGAATAAAAAAATAAATGATAATTTCGAACTTAAAATAGACGGTCAACTACTTGAAC
Source organism: Mythimna albipuncta (assembly GCA_929112965.1). Lineage (NCBI taxonomy): Eukaryota > Metazoa > Arthropoda > Insecta > Lepidoptera > Noctuidae > Mythimna > Mythimna albipuncta. The sequence goes on from OV815960.1 coordinate 606,716, forward strand.
GAAAACCTAAAGAAAAATATCTCGGTCTTATCTTAGATAGTAACCTAAATTGGAAGCCATAACTAGAAAAAATTAAACTTATACTAAGTCCACTCACAGGGGCATTACGTATAACAAATTGAATGCCTCGAAAAGTGCGATATCTTATCTAGAAGTCCCTGGTTAAGCCTCATATCGACTACCTCATTGAAATCTGGGGTACTGCAGCGAAGACTAACAGATCCAATTCAACGAGTTCAGAATAGATATATTTAAATTTTATTTAACTAGAGATTTCGGACACCAACATAAAAGATATACGAGGAAACAAAAATAATGAATTAAAAACAAACGTACATATACTACACATGTATTCTATTACGTAAAATATTAAATAAGGAAATCCATTCCAATAATATAATGTTACGTATGTACGTGGGTAATCAAATTCCGATTTACTAATAGACAACTTAAATAACAAATTAGTCCAGTCAACAATAATCCGAATCGCAATTAACACTGGAGTACCGTTACACTATCGCTTAGGTCGTTAAGTAAAATCACTTCAAGTACTGGGGTAGTTCGCCCTTAATCGCAGTCGAAATCACAACTGACTCCGGCCGGGGGCTCGTATTTATATGCGGAGCCAAGAAAATTTTAGATACCGACGTCCCGCGATCGATCCAGAATTCCAGAACCATTGAATCGCTTCTCGAAGTCATAAATCATTTTTATTGCTCGTGGTAATAAGAGTCACTTTCATGCGAATTTCGACTCTATTGTTAATAATAATAATAAATAAATCATTTATTATCAGGCATCTTGGCCCATAGATATATACCTTACAGACTAACATACATATAGAGTAAATACAACTTGCCGTTAGTAAATAAGACTTAAGACTATGTACGTAACACTTCACATTGCACTTAGTTCACTTCGTGCTGTTCTGTGGCACCTGTCCGCGGAAGCGACGGAACACCACGCCCTGCGGCCAAAAGTCTTCCTTCAACATGAGGGGCAGAAAAGGGTTCGGAACTCGCACCACGAACGCCTTGAAATTGACGTTACGGTGCGACTCCAGCAGCTGTACCCTCAGTGCGAACTTCGTCTTTTGGCGCACGTACTCCACGATATCTTCCACCCTTGTCGTGTGATGCAGGCGGGAGATGTACACTGGTGTGTTCGGCTGGGCGGCACGCAGGCTCACGTTAGGAGTTGCAGGTGCTATGCCGCAGCGGTTATTGTTAGTTTGCGTTCGACGCTTCCTCCTTTGCACCGTAACGAAACCATCATCATTTTCAACCTTGTTCGTTGCCTTAAGCACAGGTTTCGGTTAATGGAGGAGAGTACCATTTCCTTAATCGGTAGTTGCATACCTAACTACTAGTTGTAGGTACTTTGTGGATGTTTCGAGATTTTCCTAAGCCTGGCTACGCACAACCATTCTAGACCTTTCGAACAGCAATGCGATTTAATTATTAACTGCTACTCGTTATTTTCTCGGAGATATGGCGTGTTCACGTTTAATGGCGTAACAGTGCCCCCCTCTTAGTCATTCTTGTCCCGAGCATTATTAGATCCGTGATACGGCGCCAATCTATCCACATGGACAACCTTGGGTTTCCCTCTTAGCCCTTTCTTGATGCGGTAGGTCACGTCATTAATCCTTTTTAACACGGTGTAAGGTCCCTCCCATCGAGTTTGGAGTTTCGGTGACTTCCCTTTCCGTCGAAGCGTGTTGTGGAGCCAAACCAGTGTACCCTCCTCAAATCCCTTGGCATTGGCATTACGGTCGTATCTGGTTTTCATTTTTACACTGGTGTTCATGCTATTCTCACGAAATCGTTTATGCACTTCGTCTAATTGATCTTGAAGGTCACTTACGTAGTCCGTAACTGGCTTAGTCTTGTCAGGTGGCACGCCAGTTATGGCATCGACTGGAAGTCTCATCTCCCTGCCGAAATTCACTCTTGCTGGGGTATGTCCCGTGCTATCATGCACTGCCGATCGGTAAGACATCAGAAATAGTTTAATATACCGTTCCCAGTCCTTCTGATGGTCATCGACAACCTTAGCCAGGTGATTCTCCAGTGTTTGGTTAAACCTTTCCACCATTCCGTCCGACTGGGAATGCGCAGGTGTTGTGCGTGTCTTATAAATTCTCAGAAGAGTACACATTTCCTGGAATAGCGCAGATTCGAAGTTACGGCCTTGATCAGAATGGATTTCCAAAGGTGCGCCATACCGACATACTACTTCTTCGACCACCTACTGTCACAGCCACTATCGTCGTTTCGTGATTGGGCATGACGAAGACTTCGGGCCACTTTGTAAAATAGTCCTGGATCACCACTATGTACTTGTTTCCGTCATTTGTAACTGGAAAAGGTCCAGCAACGTCAATGGCAATACGTTCCCACGGGGCTCCCACATTGTACATTTGAAGCCTGCCCCTGCTTCTAGTCTGTGGTCCTTTCACAGATGCGCACGCTGTACATTTCCGACACCATTGCTCTATGTCATCTCTACAATTGAGCCAGTAATACCGCTGTCTCACTTTCAGTAGAGTTTTCTTGATGCCCAGGTGTCCTCCAGAAGCACCATCGTGTATTTCCTGTAGCAGAGGGACTACTTCGCATCGTGGCACTATCACTTGTGTGGTCATCTCCTTGCCATCGTTCGATTCCCATTTCCTGCAAAGCACATCATTTTCTAGGACTAAACTGTCCCACTGTGCCCAGTAGCTCTTTGTGACGGGACTATGTGGCCATACTTTACTCCACTGGAGCCTAGTTCCGCTACGCTTCCAGTATAGGTCGAATATCTTCATCTTCTTCCTGGGACTTCTTGAAGTTGCCTTCAGCCCTAATTAAATTAACGTGTTCTCGGGCTTCATTCTGCTGGCAGTGTCTGCAGTCCTCATTACATGGACGTCGCGACAGGGCGTCAGCATTGTTATGCCCCTTTCCACTGCGATGTTCCGTTAAAAAGTTAAAATCCTGCAGCTGCTCGAGCCATCTAGCAACTTGGCCCTCAGGGTTTTTAAACTGTAGAAGTCATTTCAATGCAGCGTGATCCGTCCTCAACGTAAATTGTCTTCCTATGAGGTACTTGTGGAAATGCTGCAAGGTTTTTACCACAGCCAGCAGTTCTCGTCGAGTCACGCAGTAGTTTCTTTCTAGCTTTGAAAGTGCCTTACTGAAGTAAGCGATTACGACCTGTCTGTCACCTTGCACCTGTGGCAACACTCCACCAATTCCCGTGTTGCTGGCATCGGTATCAACGACAAATCTTCCGTCTCTGCTCGGATACCCCAGTATAGGCGCTTCACACAACCATTCTTTTAGCTCGTCGAATGCTGACTCACAGTCCTCGTCCCAGATAAAATCTCTTTTATCCTCAGTCAGCTGATGTAGAGGTTTTGCAATGTCCGAAAAATTCTTGACAAACCGCCTGTAGTATGTGCACAACCCTAGGAATGCACGTACTTCCGTTTTGTTCTTTGGAACCGGCCACTGTTGGACTGCCTTTATCTTCTCAGGGTCGGTTCTCACCCCGTCAACGGAAATAACATGTCCTAGGTAGCTGACCTCCTTCTTGAACAGGGCGCACTTATTTGGGCTTAGTTTTAGGTTAGCCCCTTTACACTTTTCCATATTCCTCAGGTTTTCCTTAAAAGTGCGACCCATTATAATGACGTCATCCAAATATACCAGACAGACGTCACCAAGAAGGCCCACCATGACTCTCTCCATGAGGCGTTCAAACGTCGCTGGAGCGTTGCATAACCCAAAAGGCATGACGTTAAATTGCCACAGGCCGCTGCCAATACCCGTACTAAACGCTGTCTTTTCTTTATCTTTCTCGCTGATTTCCACTTGCCAGTAGCCACTTTTCAAATCAATGGTAAAATACCACTTCATGCCACTGAGCATATCCAGCGTATCGTATATCCTTGGTAAGGGATAACTGTTCTTCTTCGTCACATTATTCAGCATTCTGTAGTCCACACAGAATCTTGTGCTGCCGTCCTTCTTCTACACCAGAACGACTGGAGAAGACCATGGACTCGTAGAAGGCTCGATTATTCCGCTATTAGCCATGTCCTTTACCATTTCTGCTACCTCAGCTTTAGCCCAGGGTATACGGCGCGGTCTTTGTTTAATTGGTCTAGCATCTCCTGTATCAATCTCATGCTTGACGAGACCTGTTCTCCCACAGTCTTTTCCTGTTGCAAAGATATTCCGGAAACTTAGCAGAAATTCCTTGGCTTGCTGTAGTTCCGAAGTCGATAAATTGCTCTTAGAATTTTCCAGAAGTTGCTGGATGTGATCGGTTTGGTCGTGTCTTGCTTTGCTGGAGATTTATTGATTTGACGGAGATACTGAACTTCTTCACATCTCCCAACAACACAGTTTTTCTTCAGTTGGACCTCTTCTTTCCCAAGGTTCACAATCCTGACCTTGGATTTCCCTGTCGTCACAACTAATGTCCTCGCAGTGATGAGCTCCGGGTGCCGGCCAATATCTTCAACCATTACACATCTTCGTTGCCTGATTTTCTTGGGGAATTTTACTTCAACTAGGGTTTCTGTTCTCGGAGCCAGTGTGGTATTCTTTAAACAATAGAGGTTGCATGACTTAATTCCTCGCAGGAAGACTTCTTGATCTGGGAATTTCAATACTCCCCTGTCGATATCTAAAATACATCGGTTATTCCGCAAGAAGTCGAGACCTAGTATGCAATCGTCGGTAATATTCGCAATTAACGCAGGATGGATATACACTTGATCACCGATTTTGATCTCAATTTCTGTATCACCGAGGACGGAGACTGGCTGGCCGGTTGCTGTCTGAAGTCGGCAGGATGGAGACTCCCTTTGCCACAAGATGGTGCGTTTCAGCAACTCAGGTCTTATAACAGTCCGTGACGCCCCCGTGTCAATGGTAAAATTGCAAACCCGATGATTCAGTGTTCCATCGATGATCAAACTATTTCCGTTGTGAACTTGATTGATGGTGATGGTTGGGGCCTTCAGTTGACCAGCCAGCACCCGCCCCGCGGCCCTGGCGACATTTAGTTTAACGACTCCTCGTTAACTTGAGTTCCGGAGTCCACACTCCCCATCTTCCTCTTGGGGCAATCGGTACGAATGTGCCCTTTTTCTCCGCACCCGTAACACGTCGGGATATAGCGGGACTTTGCTGAAGAAGAAGCCACCACTTCTCGGTGACGTGGTTGCGTTGTAGGCGAGACCACCACTTCCCGAACCCTATGCGTACGAGAATCGTGTCGTACTGCTTCCACTTCCAAAGCGTGTGCCATCGCACTCTTTAAAGATTGGTGGTGTCCGAGTCGCACTGTAGCCCTGACTTCAGGATCCCGTAGACCGTCGATGAATGCTTGCACCAGATTCACTTCCACCAACTCTGGTGTCATCGACATGTATGCACGCCGGACCAGCCGTTCAACCTCGACTCCCCACTGCTGGAGGCTCTCGTTCGACCTCTGCGTTCTCTCGCGTAACTGCGCACGGAAAACGTGCTCGAGGTGTTTGTCTCCATAACGAGTGTCCAGTCCCTCCATGAGACGCTCCAATGTCCTGCCGTCCGCAGGGAGGTTCTCTAGGACTAGCAGGGCGTCCCCTCGTAGAGCCAAAGTTAATGCCGCAAAAGACTGCTTATCATCCCAGCGGTTTGTTTCGACCAATGTCTCGAATTGGTACTTAAATGCCGTCCAGGAAGACGTGCCATTAAAACGCGGCACATCGAATTTTGCCGCGGATGCACAGGGAGTGTGCGATGGTGAGCCGACAACAACGGGTTCGCGTGCTTCGAGCTTGACGATTTTTTTGTTGATGTCCAGCAGGCGATCTTCGTGGCCATCAATTCTTGTTTCGAGGCTATCAGCTCGGGCGGAAACCTCTTTGACCTCCAAGGTGAGATTCTTTACCTTCTCACCCAACGTGACGAGGCCGTGGTCGATTTTATCTAGGATCAGGTTTTGCTTAGCCTAATGATCGCGGCGAGCGGCTTCCTGTTCGCGGCGAGCGGCTTCCTGTTCGCGGCGAGCTTCTTCCTGGTCGCGGCGGACAGCTTCCATACTAGCTTGCATGGCGGCCAACACCGCAGCGAGGTTCAATTCCGAGGATGGTCCTGTTGGCACCTCAGCAGCTGCCGTTGCTCCCATGCCAGCCTGATCTTCCTCCTCCATACGATGACGCGCAGCATCCATCTCCATTTGCCTCCTTGTTCGTGGTCGCTGTTCGTCGTCCCTCGGTGTTAATGGCATTTCACTTCTGACACCAGTTGTTACGTACGTGGGTAATCAAATGCCGATTTACTGACGAGAGAACTTTATTCACCACAAACAATAACAAATTAGTCCAGTCAACAATAATCCGAATCGCAATTAACACTAGAGTACCGTTACACTATCGCTTTAGTCGTTGATAAAAATCAATTCGAGTACTAGGGTAGTTCGCTCTTGATCGCAGTCGAAATCACAACTGACTCGCTTCCGGCCGGGGGCCCGTATTTATATGCGGAGCCAAGAAAATTCTAGATACCGACGTCCCCGGATCTATCCAGAATTCCAGAACAATTGAATCGCTTCTCGAAGTCATAAATCATTTTTATTTCTCGTAATAATAAGAGTCACGTTCATGCGAATTTCGACTCTATTGTTAACGTTGGAGAGTACAATTTCCCTTATCGGTTAGATATATGCCTACTACGACTTGTAGGTATGTTGTGGATGTTTCGAGATTTTTCCAAGTCTGTCTAAGCACAACTACTCTAGACCTTTCGAACAGCAATGCGTTTTCATTATTACGTGCCACTCGTTATTTTCTCGGAGATATGGCGTGTTCACGTTTAGTGGCGTAACAATATGTTAAAATGTCAGTCGTACGAACGAAAAAGGATCTAACAGTTTGGTTTAGGTCGTAAAATAGATCACGTTAAGAGCTCGTGGTAGAAGCTTCAGTGTGTGCCAGTGGCGTAGCTAGGAGAGTTTTTGTAATATTCATCTCTAGGCCTACTTTTCCACTAGCTTGGTTCAGGGTTTCTACCATGCTCTGTAGTTGGGAAGATGACTCGGATAACAGTGCTAGGTCATCCGCGAATCTCAGGTGGCTCAAGTAAGTACCGTTTATGTATATACCTAGTTTACTCCAATCTAGCTTGCTAATGATCGACTCGAGAACAGCTATGAATATTGTTGGAGACAGCGAGACCCTTGTCTCACTTCTCTTTCTATTGGAAAGCTAGGGCCTAATGTTTCAAGCTTAATTTTACCTTTATTGTTTCTGTATATGGATTTGATGATTTTTATATATATTTCTTCTACTCCTTGTTCTTTCAGGCTTTCCCAGATGCTGTAATATCTTACTGTATCAAAGGCTTTTTGGTAGTCTATGAATGATATATAGAGTGTTCTTTGTTTTTCCTGATACTTTTCCATTATCAACTCAAGGGTATGGATGTGGTCGACTGTTGAAAAGCCCCTTCTGAAGCCTGCTTGTTCCACTGGCTGCTTATTAAAACGCATTGCTGTTCGAAAGATCTAGAATGGTTGTGCGTAGCCAGTCTTAGAAAAATCTCGAAACATCCACAACGTACCTACAAGTAGTAATAGGTATTCATCTAACCGATAAGGGAAATAGTACTCTCCGACGTTAACAATAGAGTCGAAATTCGCATGAAAGTGACTCTTATTACCACGAGCAATAAAATGATTTATGACTTCGAGAAGCGATTCAATTGTTCTGGAATTCTGGATAGATCCGGGGATGTCGGTATCTAGAATTTTCTTGGCTCCGCATATAAATACGAGCCCCCGGCCGGAAGCGAGTCAGTTGTGATTTCGACTGCAATCAAGAGCGAACTACCCAAGAGTGAAGTGACTTTACCTAACGACCTAAGCAATAGTGTAACGGTACTCTAGTGTTAATTGCGATTCGGATTATTGTTGACTGGACTAATTAGTTATTGTTTGTGGTGAATAAAGTTGTCTGTTAGTAAATCGGCATTTGATTACCCACGTATGTAACAATATTGTTAGTGTAACCCTTTCACTGGGTTTCAAGTATAGAACCCATTCATTGGGTTACCCATATTGAAGAGGTAACCCTTTTAATGGGTTCGAGCCTAAAACCCATTCATGGAGTTACATTATGATAAAGGTAACCTCATAAACGGGTTACCCTTTCAAAGACTTAACTCTTAACCGGGGTTGTACGGTCCCTGGTTATAATATCATTTTGACGCACAATGGATTGTTTATTTGAAACTCGAACCCGCGCGGCGGGAGGCCATAAAAAACGTCTCAAGTGGCGGGCAATTAAGATAAGGTTTGCGGGGGGACGCGGGCAAGCAAGCAGACGATAGCATTGTTGTTGGGAGTTACATGTCCGGCGCGCGAGCTAATGGGTCTCAGATCCAGTTTCTCCGAGATCTGTGCCTACAGCACTTCAGTATTGTATTTGTCGTGATATTAATCAGACGTGCTTTTGAAATATACTAGTGTTTCATTACAATACTCAATAATCCATACATGTACTGCTTAGCACGCGCATCGATATAAGCACAGTGGTGACCCCGAACTAAAACAATGACACCTCTTTGTATCGGCACGTGTAACGTGACAAAAGTTTTTGCAAGATGACTTCGGCGTAGCAGTCACCAGCAATTTTAACTTCGGGTGAAGGAGAAGTGGCCGTTATTTCGGTCACGTCAAGGATTCCTGAATTTTGGTGTGACCAGCCAAGGTTGTGGTACGTGCAATGTGAAGCCGTCCTCGCGCCGCAGAAGCTCAGTGATGAGGCCAGATACAACTTAGTCGTTACCAAATTGGGAAAAGATTTCGTGCAACAAGTCAGTGACATCCTTTTGAAGCTGCCTGAAGTAAAAAAGTATGATACCTTGAAAGAACGTTTATTGAAGATATACGAGGAGTCAGAAATGCGACAGTTTCAAAAGCTGCTTAGCGAGATGGAGTTAGGAGACCAAAAGCCGTCTTAGCTCCTACGCCGAATGCGGGATTTGGCTCGCGATAAAATGCCTGATGAGACACTCAGAATTATGTGGCAAGGCCATCTACCGCCGGCTGTACGCGGCGTGTTAGCAGTCAGTGAGGTAAAAGACTTAGAAAATCTGTCGGCTATTGCAGATAAAGTCATGGAGACGACGCAACCCTTGCAAGTATCTGAGGTACAATCTATACATAACAGTAGTTCCAGCACTGATCAAAGTTTTATTTTCACAGAGATAGCAGAACCGAAATTTCAATCGTTTTCGATCACGATCAAGGTCAGCATCACGAAGTCGTAATACGACTCGGCGCACACCGAATTGCACGGACTGGGTTTGCGTGTATCATTTCAGATATCGTCATAGAGCGAGAAAATGTATAGAGCCGTGCGCCTGGAAAAAGTCGGAGAAACAGGAAAACTAACGGAGGTGTATTCGCAGGCGGGGATATGCACCATCACTCCCATGCACCGCCTATGTATTACGGACAAAAATAGTGGACTTAGATTTTTAGTGGACACAGGCGCAAATATTTCTGTACTGCCAGCAAATAAAAAGTGGTTATACAGGAAAAGTTTTTAACCAGTGCGCAAATTTTGACATGATAAACTTGAATATATTTTAATAAACACGTTTTTTTATTTTGATATGTGTTAATAGTAAAAAATAAAGTTATCGCTTACGAGACTTATTTACATAGAAATTTATTTTATGGTCGCTTGCCAGTCGGGCGCCCGGTTGACCGACTCATGCGTCGACTGGTCGCCCGACCGGCAAGCTGGTATCAGCTGAGTTGTAGGTAAGTACTTATGTGCGTTCGCTCGATGCGACGGCGCCGACGTAAGTACCTACGCGGTGCGGTTACTGACCGCAATTTCGTGCTACTTTTTTAAGTTTAGGTAATTCCAATTTTTCCTTCATACTTTCATGGGCTTAGGACCATCAAAATGCAGAAAATAAATCAAGTAATAATTTTTACATTCAAATTAAAACATTTATGTATGATAATTACTCATGATAAAATTTGAATTGAAAAAATTGCATTCTGGCGTATTTAAAAAATTGGAATCAACTACCTATTTACAACAATTTCCAATCAAAAAGAACCTAACACACTAAGATTGTTTATAATTTCTTACCTCTACATTTCGTTAATCACAGTATTTAAGGTATTGTTCGAAGTGACCTCCTCCTTTTTCCAGACATAAACGTGCACGTTTAAATAAGTTTGCATTTAGTTTGTTTAGGACACTACTATCACTTTTCACTTCATTGAAAGCGTTATTTATTTTTTGTTTTAAGTCATCTAGGCTCTGAGCCTCTTCTACATACACCCGACGTTTCACTTCTCCCCAGAGATAAAAATCACAGGGAGTGAGGTCTGGGGACCTAGCCGGCCATGGTACGGGACCACCCCGACCGATCCAATTTTCCCCGTATTTTTCATTTAAATAATTTCGTACCGCTATGGCGTAATGTGGCGGAGCGCCGTCGTGCTGGTAATAAAAGTTATTATTGTAGCTCAATGGGACTTCATCGATTAATTCTTCGATGGTGGTGTCGAGCATTTCTAAATAACGAGTCCCGGTCAAGGCGCCTTCGATAAAAATGGGACCTATTATTTTATTTTTAATAACACCCGCCCATAAGTTTGCGCTGAAACGTATTTGGTGATGCGTCTCTCGTACTAAATGGGGATTATTGAAAGACCACCAGTGCTCATTATGGACATTGTAGAGTCCCACACGTGTGAATAATGCCTCATCCGTCCACAAGATATTTACATCAGGGTGATTTAAAAGCCACTCACAAAAGGCTCGACGTGGTGCTGGGTCTGGGTCATTGAGTTGTTGTACCGGCTGGAAGTGATATGGATGGAGTCCGGCTGTATTTAGCAGCTTCCATACTGCGTGTTGGCTCACACCAAAACGACGTTCCGCGTCGTAGGTACTGGCTCTCGGGTTACGCTCAAAAAAATCAAAAATGGCGTCTTCGGCTTCGACTGCCAGTCGAGGTCTGCCAGACCCTAGTGCATGGCTCGGGGTTCTGAACTGGCCGTGATCAAGCAGCCTTTGATTTGCTGCAAGAATTGTCCTTTCATTAGGTACCGTAGGATTACGGATCCCTTGGGCTCGCATACGAGGTACGCTCTCCCTCTCATATCTTCTTCGTGCTGCTCGTAAATTTTCGTGGCTAAGTAGATACACTCGCACCATTTCGTAGTATTCGCGGTGAGTAAAGTTCGACATCGTGACGACACGAGTACGCGGCACACACGCGCGCAGAGATGAATATGAGCGAACGTCCGAACACCGCTTCCGCAAGTGACGTACTGCAGATCCGCACATCAAAGGCCGCCGCCGGCGCTGCATACCCCCGCCCCCTTCCCCCCGCACCCGTCTCGTACAACGGGCGGCGGCCAGCGCGTTTTCATTCATAGTATTTAATAGTATTACGATTAAATTATGTCCATGTTATGCTTATTTCAAAATGGGACAAGGTGGAAAAATGTGAAAAAAAAAGTTATAAACTAAAAATGGAAATGTGTTCTATTACTTACACTGAGCCACCAAAAAAAATTTACGCAGTGGTTAAAAACTTTTCCTGTATAGTGATAAGTGCGACGATTATAAACTGTACACTGCGAATGGTACAGAAATTCGGACACATGGAGTTAAAACTTTGAATTTGGACTTTAGACTACGGCGACCTTTTCGGTGGACATTTGTGTTAGCAGAGGTCAAGCAACCTATACTCGGTGCTGATTTCCTGTCACAAATTATACGTTGTTAGTAGACATAAAAAATAGAAAACTTATTGACTCCGTGACTAGTCTACAGAGTATAGCATCTGTGGTTGTGCAAGACGATCCTTCAATGAGTACAATCGACTACAAAAGTGATTATAGAGATATTTTAGCGGAATTTCCTGATATTACAAAGCCGATGAAATTCAAGGACACTCCATGTCATTCTACGGTACACCACATCGAGACTACAGGACCAGCTGTGCACGTGCGTCCACGACCTTTACCACCTGATAAATACCACAAGGTCAAGGCTGAATTTCAGCAGATGCAAGAGATGGGAATATGCAGGCCCTCCAAAAGCAATTGGGCCAGCCCACTGCACGTTGTGATAAAGAAAAACGGGGAACTCAGACCTTGCGGCGACTACAGGCAGCTTAACGCGATTACGAAACCTGACCGTTACCCGATACCTCGTATACAGGACTGTACCTATCTATTGTACGGAAAAACAATATTTTCTAGAATAGATATGCAAAGAGCTTACCATAACATACCTATCTATGAGAAGGACATACCCAAGACAGCAATAGCCTGTCCTTTTGGATTATTCGAATTTTCGCGATTGGGGTTCGGTTTTAAGAACGCTGCAGCCACATTTCAACGATTCCTCAATGACGAAGTGTTACGTAACGTGGATAATATATTTATTTATATTGATGACGTCATAATTGGCTCGTCATCAGAAAAAGAGCATAGAGCGCATGTTCGGGAAGTACTAAGTCGTCTGAATAGATATGGCAATACGATAAATATGGCCAAGTGTGAATTCGGCAAATCAGAACTGAATTTTCTAGGGTACAGGGTATCGAAAGACGGCCTTCGACCATTAGATGAGCAAGTCAAGGTCATATCTGAGTTCAAAAGACCGAACACAGTGGATGAGCTACGTCGTTTTCTTGGTATGGTGAACTTCTATGGGCGTCATCTACCTAAAGCAGCCAATATTCACGAAAAACTGAACGTATTTTTATATAACGCCAAGAACAAGGACAAAAGTCTGATCCCATGGACAGATAAAGCAATTGAGGCGTTTGAGCAGTGTAAACAGAGTAACATTATCACAGAACATTGTCATTCCCATCACCGGATGCACCGTTAGCCCTGATGACAGCCTGCTCTAATACCTGCGCTGGCGCCGTTCTACAACAAAAGGAGGGAGGCTCTTGGAAACCTTTAGGGTTCTTCTCAACCAAACTAAGCGATGCGCAACAACGATATTCAACTTACGACAGAGAATTATTGGCAATATAACTAGTGTTAGACTAAAAAGTCGATGATTATACGCATCCCTAATGGCGTCGCGCATGATCGTCCCCGCACTAGCATCTTTGACATTCGAATATGGAATTGCGCGCCCTTTTCACGTTGTTATATTTTTTTGAATAGTTTGAAGTTGTAATTAAATGTATTTCATGTTAAAATTACGTTTATCTCTATTAGATTTCAGAAGTGGTATGTTACTCACGTGCGTAAATAGTGTTTGTGAAGTTCGATCGTAAAAGTATCTACAAAAGTGAATGCTTTAGTGAATTGATTTCAATTGTTGAAAAGTCATTGGATGCATTAAATGTGCTTAAAACTGGTTTCTGAGTTCATTGAAGTGGTTATATTGTATACAGTTTCAAATGCGTTTAATTAAATCAAATGTAAACAAAGTGGACAATCTGACAAGTTTCGACGTGTTTGGTGTTGCTGGCGAACGTTTACTTGTTCGAGTTACTTGCTTGCTAATGCTCACTGGAAAGTGGTGTTGCTGAAATCTTGAGTGGCTTACAGAACAGCTAATTTTTTACATGAAGAACTGCTAATTTTTTGGTTTGCATGAAGATCTGGGTGAGATCAGACCATTTAATATTAAGTATTGACTTTTGACTGCAAATTAATGAAAATGGTGTGTTGTGTTTTTATGGGACACTAATTTGGTTGCAATTACACTTGCATGGCAAAACATCCATAGTGAAGCTTATAATTGCACTGGTTGAGGTGTGAAATTTGTTTATGAAAGTGAAAAGATATTGTTTAGGTTTTGAAATAACTATTGGTGCAGTGGTAGTGGTACTAATTAAGTAAACATACTTTAAATTTACATTTATTAACATGGGCTGTCACAAGAAGTCAGGAAGTATCTAATAACCACATTGGAAAGTTTAGTCCGGGAGCTGCGGAAGGAAAATAGTTCTCACCGGGATAGCTCTTTAGAAGTTGTAGGGCATTCTACACTGACTTCATTATATGGGTTGAAATGATTTTATCCCAAAGTTTAAACATCAAACATCTTCAGTTTCAATAGAACATTGGACGGTAATTTGGAAAGTATTTCAAAGATGATTGTGATGAACACACCTTGATTTGTATTTGTAAATTAAACCTTTGTGGTTATGCCAACGGTTGGTATGAGCAACAAGCAGTATATGAGATGAGCTGAAGCAATTGGGAAGGCAAACTTATTAAAGCTTTTCCATTAATTACAAAGAATAAGTTGGCTCAAATAAGAGAACTTGTAAATAGGACAAGGTTTCTTACTGGAAACTTATTGAGTTTTATTACAGTAAGCTTGGTATTGGTATTTTATGTCAGCTCAGTGATGATCTAATTACTCAGGCTATTATAGGTATACACTTGGTGATAAACTTCGAGAAGTTGGAGGTTTGTCAGCTTGTTGTCAAGATACCGAATCATTACTAAAATAGTTTTGCTAGTTTTATGTATTCAGACAATAGTATCAAGTAAGGCTAGTACAAATAGAGCAGTCAATTGTTTTACATGTGGTACGGATGGATATAGGATCTTTCTTTGCCACCGCTTAAAGAAAGATATATTAAGTGACTAGCTGGGATATGTTGAGGCAACTGGTTAAAGAAAGAAAATCTAGACAGATTTTATTCTTTTTGCAAAATTAAAGTACAAATTGTAGAAGAGTGTGGGAAATGTTCTAGAGCAGGGTTACCAGATGAAACTGGTGGAAAGATTCAAACAGTTAACTAGCTCTAACTAATCAGATTGGAAGTATTTTAAGACCATGTTTATTAACAAGACTCCTACAAGTGCTTTTATTGATTTTGGTTTATCGTCACACAAGTCTTAAAAAAAAAAAAAAAAACTTTGTGATTAATTGAGTTAATCTGGTAATCAAAGCTTATGATGATATTCTGACTGTGTCACAAGTTACCGCTGCAACATTTTGATTATGGATGACATCCAGAAAGAGAGAATTTTACTTTGCAATGTAAAATTATGATTAGTTGTAAAATTTTGATATTTTATTAAGGAAGCACCTTATATTATTGTGGTTAAGACTTCTACACATTCTAAAAAGATAAAATAAGTTGTGAGAATAACATTTTAGGTGAAAAACTGAAAGTGAAGAAGGCATGGCAAATATTAAACTTGAAATATTACCAAAGCCTGTGAAAACAAAAAAAAAAAGGAGTAAAGATTGTTTAGTAGTGTTTTGACTGCGTGGAACTTTGTAAAATTGATAAAGTTGTAAATTATAAACTGTACAGGATATTGTTTCACAAGACAGAGATTGTCTACCAAGTTGCTACTGGGGTTCTGGACCTCACAAAGAAAAAAAAAATTGAAACCTTACAGGATCACTTTGTTGTTTGTCTGTTTGTTAATAATTAAAACTGTTGAGTATCCTGATAATATGACAACTGGGTGTGGGGAAGTCTTCAACCCCACATAAATCAACTGCTATAGAGAGCTCCACAGAAAATTCAAGAATTTCAGTCATTCTTGGGTTTAGCAAGTTATTTTTGCGAAGTTTTAAACAATTAAAGATGAACCATTAACTTTGTTGGCAAAAAAAAAGGGTAGTAGTGCCTTAAGTTGGGTAACAGACCAATGAGATGTTTTGACAGAATTAAATAATAAAATTAGATTTGTTATGTTAACCTTTAATCCTATTCACAAGTTACAGCCTGAAATGTGAAACCCAAATTCACAGTGACTGCCAGGTCTCAGTGGTGTATTTTTCCAACATCAAGATGGTGGCGAGTGGAAAGAATGCAATTAGGCAAATGTCGGCTGCTGAAAATATGTATCACAGTTTCGAAACTGAAGCGCTGGCTGTTGTTTTTAATTATCCAAAAGTTTAAAGTTAGACTTGACCTCCAGGAGTTTGACTTTGATGTTAAGCATAGGCCAGGGAAGGCAATAACGTATGTTGACGCGGTAAGCCGGAATCCGGTATTTGCAAAGTCATATTAAAAAGAAATGTTTTATAAATTCTTTTCAAAATGGTGATGAAGAGAAACTAGAGTAAGAGATTAAAGCAATTAAAATAAGGCAGATGGTCGGCAAAGAGGTTTAAAATGGTAAGAACTGCTTTGTCGAATTATTGAAAGAAACAAGCTTAGTGTTGTTAGCAGCAAAGCGGTTTTGATAATAATGGTATTTTGGAGTTTGTAATGTGTTGCTAAATAAGCTATATTAATTTCAAAGGTTGGTAAAAAGCGTTGGCAAGTATGTGGTCCAATCAATGTATTGGGTGCTAGTTTACTAAAAGCCTACTGGGAAGTGACCAGGAATAAAACATCCTATACTTTACCCAGGGTGTCGGTTCTATTTGATGTACTATACGCGAACCATTGTGGTTATTTTTGTATAAGTAATGGTAAGACTTACGTTTTCACAATTATTGATAGTTTTACGAAATTTGTGTGGCTTGAGGTTGTGGCAGGCATGAGTGCCAAAGGTTTTATTGCTGCCCTTAATAAATTAAGCCAAGTGTGGTTTTCCGATGTGAATGACAAGTGATAGACGCACTTCTTTTATATTTGAAAAGAATTCAAAAAGTAATGTGATAAACAGGGCACAAAGCATGTGTTAAATGCGATTGCCTTTCGAGGACGAATGGCTAAGTTGAGCACCATTTTAAGTTGTCTGACCGCTTACATGGGCGATGGTCAGAAAAGTTGAGCTGGTTTTCTTCCTAAGGTAAGATGACCATTAGCCAAGGTACTGGGAAACCTGTATTAAAATTTTGAATGAATATTGACTTTTTGTCGAATTTCAGGGTTCATGTGACTTGGTGTTGAGGGCAGAGGCAACAACGAAAGTTTATGAAGGGCCAATATGATAAAGGTCGTGTATGTAACCAAACCATTTGCACTTGGTACTTTGGTTATGGTGGAGTGAATGATTTTATGACGTGGTTGAACCAGTGGTGAATTGGTGCCTCGAATTGCAGGGCCTTACAAAGTTAAAGCTGTGTTGCCTAATGACCATTATGAAGTCACATAGGCCGACAGGGGCAAGAGGGCATTAAAGGTATTGTCGCCCATGACAAGTTGGAACTGTGGCATGCAAGATGTGAGACTACCTACATCCTATGAGGATATTCAATGATTCCTGTGTTCTGTGAGGATATGGATATTACGGCTGAACCTTCGAAAATTAAAAAGAAAATGGAAATTGTGAATACTGTCAATATTCACTTGCCGTCAGGGGCTCCTGGTTGTAGGGGCTGCTGGTAATAATAATTGCCGTCTGGGGCTTAAGAATTTATCTGCCTACAGGGGCAAAATGTTGTAACCGCCGTTAGGGGCTGATGGTTACAACTGCTGTAACCGCCGGAAGGGGCTAATGGTTACAAGAGCTGTAACTGCCGTCAGGGGCTGATAGTTACAAGAGCTGTAACTGCCGTCAGGGGCTGATAGTTACAAGAGCTGTAACTGCCGTCAGGGGCTGATAGTTACAAGAGCTGTAACTGCCGTCAGGGGCTGATAGTTACAAGAGCTGTAACTGCCGTCAGGGGCTGATAGTTACAAGAGCTGTAACTGCCGTCAGGGGCTGATAGTTACAAGAGCTGTAACTGCCGTCAGGGGCTGATAGTTACAAGAGCTGTAACTGCCGTCAGGGGCTGATAGTTACAAGAGCTGTAACTGCCGTCAGGGGCTGATAGTTACAATAGCTGTAACCGCCGTCAGGGGCTGATGGTTACAAGAGCTGTAACCGCCGTCAGGGGCTAATGGTTACAAGAGCTGTAACCGCCGTCAGGGGCTGAGGGTTACAAGAGCTGCAACCGCCGTCAAGGGCTGAGGGTTACAAGAACTGTAACTGCCGTAAAGGGTTGAGAGTTACTAAGGCTATAACCGCCGTTAGGGGCTGAAGGTTGTAAAATGTTGTGACTGCCGGGTGGGGCAGCGGGTTACAAAAGTACTAATTGCCGTTAATGGTTTATGCACTTGACTGCTTTCAGGTACCTGCCGTCGTGGGCCAAAGCTTCTAACTACCGAGTGGGGCATGGTATTAAGCTGGTGATTTATTTTGGAAGTAATTGCGTTGAGGAGCTCACCAAAAACTACCGTTACGGGCTGATGATACTAATTGCCGTTAAAGGCTGACGAAATTAATTGCTGCTAGGCGCTTACGCACCTAATTGCCATCAGAACTTATAAGTGTTCATGCCGTAGGGGGCCAGATGTACCGATTGCCGAGTGGAGCATAGTAATGAACACTGCTGTAATGAGAACGTGGTTTTGTTTTGGAAGTAATTGACTTGACGAAATTGCCGTCAGGGCCTGTCATGTAATTTCCGTATGGATTCATGAATGCCTTGCGCCTTGCGGGGCCTTAGTTTGCTTTTCAGGGCTCTATCACCTCAACACTGCCGCAAGGGATCGCTGTGCGAAGATTACAACTGCTGCTTGGGAACGTGTCGCAGGTTGCAGAGAACATTGAAGAATCACAGAATGCATCAGCTGTCGAGAATCCTTCGAGGACGAAGGATGGCAGGACGGCCGAACTGTTAGACTAAAAAGTCGATGATTATACGCATCCCTAATGGCGTCGCGCATGATCGTCCCCGCACTAGCATCTTTGACATTCGAATATGGAATTGCGCGCCCTTTTCACGTTGTTATATTTTTTTGAAGAGTTTGAAGTTGTAATTAAATGTATTTCATGTTAAAATAACGTTTATCTCTATTACTAGCAATCAAGCATTTCAGATCACTTATTGAGGGGCGTTTATTTACTGTTTACACGGACCATAAACCAATCGTGTACTCTTTGAAAAATAACAAAAACTGTAAAAACGATACGCCGAGACGCATTCGTCAGTTAGATTTAATAATGCAGTTTTGTATTGATGTAAAATATATAACCGGAGAAGAAAACTTAGTTGCCGATTGTTTATCTCGAATTGAGTCCATAAATATGTCATCGCCCATGGATTTCGATAAATTAGCTGAGGCACAAACTAACGACATAGAGTTAAAAAGCCTCATGGAATCAAATACATTACAGTTTAAGAAGTTATTCATACCTAATTGCAAGTTACCGATTTATTGCGATATCTTGAGTAACAGAACGCGACCATATTTGCCCAAAGAATTTCGTTTATCGGCATTCAACGCTGTACATGACATCAGCCACCCAGGAACGCGAACTACACGTAGGATGATGCAAGAACGCTATATTTGGAAAGGAATGAATAAAGATGTAACACAGTGGACCAAAGCGTGTACCAACTGTCAAAGGTCCAAGATTCACAGAAATACAGTTGCACCTCATGGCAATTTTGCGCACACTGATCGATTTGAACATTTGCAAATAGATGTGGTACGCCCATTGACGTACTGTAACTGATATCGGTATATTGTAACGAGTAGACAGAAACACTGGTTGGCCAGAAGCTTATCTTGTAAAAGATATAACAGCAGAGACGATTGCAGATATCGTTTACACGGGATGGATTACAAGATTTGGAACTCCCTTGTATTTAACTACTGATCAAGGCTCTAACTTCTTATCTACTTTGTTTACACAATTAGCAAAGAGAATGGGCATTACCAAATTCAGAACCACCGCATACCACCCACAGTCAAATGGAAAGCTGGAAAGGTGGCACCGTTCACTCAAGACCGCTCTTATGTGCCGAGGAAACACAGAGCATTGGGTATCGGAATTACCTTCTGTTTTGTTTGGATTACGAGCCAATATGAGAGACGATACGCAGATAAGTGCAGCAGAAATGGTATTTGGTGAACCAATACGATTACCGGGAGATTTCTTTGAGTCTATACAGCGAGAAACTTCTGATAACAAGTACATTTTTACAAGAGTTACGAAAAAAGATAGCGTATTTAGCTGCAGTACCTAAGAAGGAGACACATCAAGGGAAGATATTTGTTCACCCGGATCTTAAATACTGCACCCATGTATTTGTACGCGTTGACAAGGTAAAAAAACCCTTAACGCAACCTAACATGGGCCCTTTTAAAGTTATTAGCAAGACGGATAAATATTATAAAATAATACAGCAGGATACGGAGAAAATTATTAGTATAGATCGGTTGAAGCCAGCGTTTGCAATCAACAATAGTGTAGAATTCACAACGATGCTAAATATGGCAAGTGCAAGTGTAAACAATGCATCAAGAGTGTCGAGATTCGGACGCACTATCAAACCTGTCGTTCGGTTCGTATCATAAACATCTATTAATTATTGCACTGTTAAAAAGTACAATATAATGGGTAAGCAGCAAAGTAAGCCACAGGAGGAACACATTGTGGTTGCCCAGAATGGTGCTGGTAATAGCGCCGCTGCGTCTGAGGTTGAACAGCAAATGACATACAGTAGATACCAGTTCTATCTATTGTTCATCATCACCTGCATCTTGGCCGCGATGCTGTACTTGCTGTGGAAACGTTGTAAGGTCAACTACGCGCGCTATATGAGGCGCGAATTAGGCGATCGGCCTATGATCGAGTTGCGTGGGGGTGATCATCGCTCGAACAGCGGGCCGCCTCCACAACCTTCGCAAGTGATAATATAGTGTAATTTTGTGTATACGTATATTACGTATTCAATCAAAGTGCGTTGTGACGAACATGTGCGTGAACTCGGACAAAGTATAAACGTAAAGACTCAATGTGTAATCCATATCAATTTATGAAATAATGTGTAGCCAATTATAATCTCTAATTATAAGTATTTCTATGTTGTATCGTAATTTCGAATTTTAGAAAAGTTATTCTGGTGATTCAGTTTATTTTTTTAAGGGGAATGTACTGTGCCTACAGCACTTCAGTATTGTATTTATCGTGATATTAAACAGACGTGCTTTTGAAATATACTAGTGTTTCATTACAATACTCAATAATCCATACATGTACTGCTTAGCACGCGCATCGATATAAGCACAGATCTCTCTCAGATCTCAGAGCTTCTTGGGATGCCGCTGTCGACTACCCTCAATTTCGGCTTCTACATCGAAGCAAAAGCCAAACTATCTGCCAAAAAATTAGGGATCTTAGTGAGGGTGAGACGGTACAAGTTCTATCAAGCACAAGTTCGATCGTGTATGGTCTTGAGAATCGACGCCGAGTTGCTAGCCTGTCGGTTGTTTTTTGTTTACACTTCGAAGAGTATGCATTGGAATTGCAGAATTTAATTCCGCCAAGTCCGTTCCATCATTGGACCACAAGATGTATGGCGTTGCGATACCGGTACATGGTGGACACTCCACCCACACGTACAAAGCGTTATGGAAACACACTTATTATGCTTATAGCTAAGGAGTGGAATTCCCTGCAGGATGCTGTATTTCCTGAAAAACTTTTTGTGTTAAGCTTCATTCAATCAGTTTGTTAAGGCTCTGTTATGTTCGGTTTAAATTTGGCTGATATGAAATGTGAAAACTGTCTGACATTTTGCGCCATTGACTTATATTCTAGTGATAGAACAAAGATTTTATATATCCCTACTATATATCTGTACTAGGATATATAAAATCTTTGGTCAAAATATTGAAAAGTTAAAACAAAAATCTGCTGCAGCGCTACATTGGCATTATATCGTCGAAAAGAACTGTTAAAATAAAAAGCGCTGAAGTCTTAAGCGCCATGAATTTTGTAGTACTTACGCGTTTAGTTCAACATAGTGTAATGACATATTATCCATATAGATTTTTATACGGCAGAAGTGACACAGTTTTTTGCCTACAATACTTAATTACAAAAAAACTCTATTTCAAAATTTTACCAATAGTCCCCGTTAGTGTAAATTCAGAAAACTACGTACGACTACTACTTTAATAAATAAGTAAATACTAAATCGTTTAAAATAACGAAACCATTTATTGTAATCATCATTCTAAAGGACAGCTATCTTTAGTGAATGATGGTCAGGACTGCGCTGCTAATATTTAATAATAAAACAAACAACAACTATAACTATAGCATAATCAGCTTTTTAATGTTCCCACTGCTGGGACTCAAGCCTTCTCTCTAGGAGAGGGAATGGGCCGTAAACCACCACGCTGGCCCAGTGCGGGTTGGTGAATGTCGCATGTCTTCGAAATATTTTCAAAGCCGGTTTCCTTACGATGTTTTCCTTTACCGTTTTGAGAGCAGTGGTGATGAAATAAATTACATATAAAACTAAAACTTTTTTTAAATCTATTTCAACTTTATTTTTCGGGGCGAATCATTATATTTACAAGTTCATCAAACAAACAAAATTCACTACTCCAAGATTCTATAGTTTCAATTTTATACACTTCTGGACATATCTATTGGCCCACCTTAGAGTTTAGGTTTCGATGGCCCCTACCGAAATATAATTGCTAGATTGAACAAAAACTGTTGATGCAGTTTTAAACCTGATACATTTTACCATCTTTTTCGATCGTATTGTTTTAAATTTGAATTCAGAATATCATACGACATGGAGCTACGCCTAACAAGTCGGATATGCGCCTTGTTAAAGGCAATTGATTTTTTAATAAAAAACATGTTTTATCAAATAAAGGTTTAATTTAATAACGCGTGTTGCCTCCATGGGCATCTACCACAGCTCTCATACGATTAGGTATAGAGTTTATCAACCGCTCTATGAAATTTTGAGGGATCATTTCCCATTCCTCTTCTATGGCAGTTTTCAACTCCTGCATCGTCTGGGCAACTGGCTGACGAGCCCTAACACGTCTTTTTAGCTCGTCCCACATGTGCTCAATGGGGTTCATGTCTGGGCTTCTGGCTGGCCAGTCCATAACTGTGATGTTCACATCCCGAAGATATTCCCTGACGATGCCGGGCGCATGGGCTCTTGCATTATCATGCATAAAAAGGAAATTTGGGCCCACATAGTCCGCGTATGGTATCACGTGAGGTTCTAAGCACTCACGAATGTACCTTTCAGCATTTAATGTTGGCAGCCGTGGTCCTGTAACAACCTCAAGTTGAGTTTTGCCGCTCGCGGATATACCGCCCCAGACAGTCCATGAGCCACCGCCATAAGCAACCCTCTCTTCAAAGCAGCATTGTGCGAAACGCTCTCCCTTACGTCGGTAGACCTTCTTCCTTCCATCATTGCCATGTAACACAATTTTAGACTCATCAGAAAAGAGTACACGGCTCCAATCTTGCTGTGTCCAATTTAAATGACTGCGTGCGAAATGAAGGTGCGCTGTTCGGTGGGCTCGCGTTAGTTTGGGCTCATTAGCTGGCTTGTGTGGTACCATATCGCGTTCTTTTAACCTTCTCCGAACAGTTCGAGCGCTCACAGATACTCCGTGGAAGTCGCGAAGTTGGTTTTGTATCTCAATGGAGGTAAGGGGACGATTTCTCAAGCTGGTCGTCACGATAAATCGATCCTGCCTTTCAGTTGTGACCCGAGATCGTGGCCTTCCTTGGCGAAGAACAAAGCCGCCAGTCTCTAGGTACCTCCGATAAACATTTCGGACCGCAGATCGACTTAAATTAAGTTGAGCACTCACGTTTCTTTGGCTGTGTCCGGCCTGAATAAGTGCCTCAGCTTGGGCGGCGACTTCAGGTGAAGTATCCATAGATTATTGATAGAACCTCACCTTAATGTTAAGAATAAGCAATGTCTGTTGCAAAACCAAAGATATCAATCACTTTTTCAAGAATTAAATCCAAGTAAACCAATAAAACCAAGTTTTCTTAGTATTCGATTGATCGATATCAACAAACAGGCTCCAAATAGTCTTCTGTTTCTTTAAATTCTGTGTTCGAAATTCAAAAAAAGACTATTGAATGAAATTGTGAATGTGCCAGGATCAAAACTGCATAAAAACTTTTTGCTCGACCTAATATAAAATTTTAGCTAGGACCAAACGAAACTGAAAATACAAGGTGGGCCAATAGATGTGTCCAGAAGTGTAATATTTTGATTGAATGGATCTAGAAAGACAATACAACTTATTTGATTTTATATTTACTTTATTTTTTTTCCATCACACCACTTTATTTCACATTTGCAGAATCACAAATTGTGAAACAACATGTTCACCTCAAATCATAACGAATCTTTTCGAATGAATTTAACTGTTTCTCCAGATCGGTGCGTGACGAGTATTTCAGATATTCGTATCATCCATCAGAAGGACGTTCGTAGTGTTCTTTGACGTGAATAAAGCCAGTGGCCTCGACGGGATACCAGCAGTTGTTCATAAAACTTTTGCACTTGAGTTGTCTCTAATATTGACGCGCCTATTTTGCCACTCTGAGACTGAATAAGTGCCGTTCAGACTGTGCCCAAGAAGGGCAGTCGAGCTGACCTGGCAAACTACCGATCTATCTCCGTTACGTCCATCCTCTGTAAGAGTATGGAACGGGTGTTTAACAAATAACTTCTGGCATACCTAGAAACTAACGACATCGTCATTGACCGGCAATACGGTTTTCGCCGAAATCGGTCTATTGGGGATTTTCTAGCGAGAAGCATGGAGAAGCGCTTGCCGTCTCCTTTGATATCTCGAAGGCTTTCGATAGGGTCTAAGCTGAAACGAAAGTCTTACTGCTAAGCTTCCTTCCTCTGGTTTAACCACTGGTCTGTGTGATTGGATCGTAAACTTCTTGAGGGATCAATCTATCCGAGTGGTTATTGATGGCTGCTCGTCGGGTCAAATGGATATGAATGCCAGGGTCCTTCAGGGGTCGGTACTCTAGGCAACACTGTTTTTGCTGCACATAAATGACCTACTTAAAGCCAGTATCTTTGGGTACACAGACGATAGCACTGTTGTTGAGAGTTACTTGTCCGGCGCGCGAACTAATGGGTCTCAGATCCAGTCTCTCCGAGATCTCTCTCAGATCTCAGAGCTTCTTGGGGTGCCGCTGCCGACTACCCTCAATTTCAGCTTCTACATCGAAGCAAAAGCCAAACTATCTGCCAAAAAATTGGGGGTCTTAGTGAGGGTGAGACAGTACAACCTCTATCAAGCACAAGTTCGATCGTGTAAGGTCTTGAGCATCGACGCCGAGTTGCTAGCCTGTCGGTTTTTTATTGTTTACGTTTCGGAGAGTGTGCATTGGAATTGCAGAATTTAATTACGCTAAGTCCGTTCCATCATTGGACCACAAGATGTACGGCGTTGCGACACTGGTACATGGTGGACATTCCACCCATACTTACAAAGCGTTTTGGGAACACACTCATTATGCGTATAGCTTCGGTTCAAATTTGGCTGATACGAAATGTGAAAACTGTCTGACATTTTGCGCGCACTTTGTTTGAAAGTCAATATCCGCATTCGCATTCGCGAATATTGAATTTGAATATTCACATACGCATTCGCGAATGTGAGAAATCAGATTATTTATTAGTAATAAGTAAAATATTTATTGTTTTGGAACAAGTGGTGCACTCGGCGTGTCTACCCGGGTGCTTGCGTTACTTAGGTATGTAGAATGAACTTTACCAAACAGCAAATAACTTTATAGTTTGTATTGCCGAGTGGCGCAAGTACTTTGCCGGACGCGCTGAATGCTTACCCACTTTATCGTTATTGTGCAAAAATATTAATAAATAGAGAAGATTGATGTTTTGTAGACTTTTGTTGTTTAAGTTATAAAAGCGAGTGTATCTCGCCATCAAACTGTAAAGTTTGGCTAGGAAATTATGTATTTAAACAACGAAAACTGTTTATGAATTAAATTTAAAAAAAAAGATATTCGTTACGTCACTAATGCCGATTTCCTCACGATGTTTTCCTTCGGCGTTTTGTGTTGTTATGTTTTGTTTCAGCTCAATTTCAAATGTTTGTGATTTTAAAGACATATCTAATAATTATGTTTAGATTTATGAATAAATTTTATTTTTATAAAGCTTATTTTTCTTTTCAAACACGAAAATATTGTGTAGGTAGTTGCCTATTAATCATTTCTTTTTTTTTTAATTGTAGAACAAAATTGGTTTATACTTCCTCTTTGAGTTAAAACACCTCTCAATATTTATGACAAGCCAGACAGACGTATGATTTCTTGAAATTACGTAAATAACGTTAATTTTAATGGGTTCTCATTCCTAAATAACAATATTTGAAGTCACCAATTAAGTAATAATAAATATTGGTATAAATATTAACAATTTGAAGAAAAAGATTTTACGTCCATAAATTTCATATATTTTAGGGAGTATTTTGACGGAATTTTACAGTATAGTCGTCATGCTATATAGGCGTATTAACCAAAAACTAGTGTTATAAAGGCGATGCCTTAAAATTAAGAATCCTATATTAATTGCAGTACAAATATATAGCTACATGCAAAAAAACAACGAGCTGGCTCAATCACAGGAAAAGTTATTAAGTTTTTTATCTCTCCTGAAAAGTAGGGGTTTTGTGGATACGCCCCTATGGTTTGAGACCCGCGACATATTTTGTTTAATTTTTTCCTCGCTATTTTGTTTTGTGTGTATACGTACATCTGTGCGATCTAATTATATTAATCTTAGTTTTAAATAGTGTTTCTCAGTAAGTAAATTATGTATGCAATTCTTTATGAGAAACAAAGTTATTCTTAAACCTAGATTGATGTTGAATTTATTATAATCAAATTATATACCTACTGTTATACTTAAATGAATTCATTTGAATTACCCATTTTCTGAAAATAAGAGGCTTTTAAAATAAATTATTTAGAATAGAATAGAATTACAGTATTAGAACCATACTTCTGTTAAAAAACCTAAATGAAGCAGAGCTTGTCAGTAGTTTATAACGTTTTTCATTATACTACATAATATTAGTTAATTCCATTTGTATGAATGTTAAATAATTATCTTATTGCCCTGTATTGTCTACAATATTTATGTTTTGTAAGGAAGAAACTTATTGATATGTTATTCTTTTTTTAAAATTGTCTAAATGGTTGTTTAATTAACAAAAAAAACACATTTCATCAACCTATTTAAATGTCCAGTTCCTAGCAATAATCAAATTTATCTAAATAGGTAATGTTAATGTGTTACATTGAAGCCATTATTTATTAAAATTGTAAAACTTTATCTTTAAAAATAAATGTTATGTTGTATAGAAATGAATGGAGAATAGTATGTCACAAAATCGATATTATATATCTATTGTATATTACTTACCTGTATTTTAAAGATAAATATGGTAACCACAAACAATTAATTTTATCGTTTGACATTTTTTTTTTTTGCAAATGAGGTTTCTAATTTAATAAACACAGTATCACATGAAACTTTTTGATTTATGAGATATACATATAGTTATCGTAATTTCGGGTTTTAGGTGTCGCGCGAGTAACTTCCGATGCCGGGACCGATGCGTGCACATTTAACAGCGCAACGCGTGTTGCTGAGAAGGACTCAGGAAAATGACTAGTTGATGCATTCATAGGGTTACGTTCCGCCCTCCACAAGACCCCGCCTTCCGTGTAGGGCGGGCCTTGTAGTCATAGTTATAGTCTTAGTAGTTTATTGGTAAGAGGTTCTTACAAGTCAATACAGAATTTTTAAATTACATGTTTACAAATGATTAGATTACAATGCCAAATAATATAAAATGTCAAGCAAATAAAATAAACAATACAAATACAATAAATAGAGTAGGATTGATAGCTTGAATTTTTTTTAAGCTATTGCATAGCTTCGCTAAGGCTCGGCCGTACTGCATTATCTCCCTAGACATATAATGACTTGCTTTAAGTGAGGTTTGTATGACGTGTAAAACGACATTATCAAGCAGGTGGTGTAAAAAAATATATATTGAGATTTTAGATACTCTCATATTAAGGTGTGACGAAGACGTTAAAAGTTTAACAAACAATCAATTTCGAATTACTATTTTAATCCCTTAGACTTATTTAAAATTCATTGGAATGAAGTTCCATAACGCGCGTTGTGAAAGGGGGCTAGAAGGTAAAAATTCTCACGAAATGTTGTAATTTTGCACTTTTTTTTTTTATAATGTGATTAGCTTGGAAACTAAATTTTTATCTAATAATGGAAATATGATGGCGGCTGCAATGAATTATCAACTTTTTCGATATGGGTGTCATTTTCATGGTTTTCGAGGGTGTTGAAACCGATAGCACTGTCAAAATATAAATCCAAGATGGCGGCTGCAAGAAATTATCAAATTTTTCGTCATGGGTGTCGTTTTCATGGTTTTAGAGGGTGTTGAAACCGATTTTACTGTCAAAATGTAAATCCAAGATGGCGGCTGCAAGAAATTATCAACTTTTTCGATATGGGTGTCTTTTTCATGGTTTTAGAGGTTGCTGAAGCCGATAGTGTTGTCAAAATGTAATTCTCTCAATTTTTTTTTCGAAGTTCCTTATCACGCGTTGTGAAAGGGGGATAGATGGAAAAAAAATCTCACGAAAAGTTGTAACGACACTTTTTGCTATAGTAAGCTATTATAACCAGGGACCCCGGTTAAGAGTTAAGTCTTTGAAATGGTAACCCGTTTATGAGGTTACCTTAATCATGATGAAACCCCATGAATGGGTTTGCTCGAACCCATTAAAAGGGTTACCCATTCAATATGGATAACCCATTGAATGGGTTCCAACTTGAAACCCAGTGTAATGGTTATTTCTACATCAAGTAACCTATTAGTACAGGTAAGGGTTTTCTTCGGGTTACCATTATTATTATGGTTATTCAATAAACTTGTGCTAAGTAGGTGCTAAAGAATGCAGGAGGAGTAAAGAAAGCGTTCAAAGAATTAAAAACAACGAAGAATTGGATGCCAAATATGAAGGATAAACAAGGAAAAAGTACTGCAAAAAGATTGGATATATTAAATATTGCTACGGTATATTATAAGGATCTATACAAAAGCAAAAATAATGAACTGGCTACGACTATGACAGACGATAGACAAGATACTGAACCCATACCAACTATTCTAAAAGAAGAAACAGAAAGAGCTATTAATACGCAGAAGTTAGGCAAAGCACCCGGTCCCGATCAAATCACCAATGAACTTCTTAGAATGTCTGTGCCAGTGATCTATATATATAAAAGAAAGTCGTGTTAGTTACACCACTTATAACTCAAGAACGGCTGAACCGATTTGGCTGAAAATTGGTGGGGAGGTAGCTTAAAACCAGGAGACGGACATAGGATACTTTTTTTTTAATTTTTTTTTTTTTAGTGTAGAGTAGAGTAGAGTAGGGTAGGGTAGGGTAGAGTAGGGTAGGGTAGAGTAGGGTATAGTAGGGTAGAGTAGGGTAGGGTAGAGTAGAGTAGAGTAGGGTAGGGTAGAGTAGGGTAGAGTAGGGTAGGGTAGAGTAGGGTAGAGTAGGGTAGAGTAGGGTAGAGTAGGTAGAGTAGGGTAGAGTAGGGTAGAGTAGAGTAGAGTAGGGTAGAGTAGGGTAGAGTAGGGTAGAGTAGGGTAGAGTAGGGTAGAGTAGGGTAGAGTAGGGTAGAGTAGGGTAGAGTAGGGTAGAGTAGGGTAGAGTAGGGTAGAGTAGGGCAGAGTAGGGTAGAGTAGGGTAGAGTAGGGTAGAGTAGGGTAGAGTAGGGTAGAGTAGGGTAGAGTAAGGTAGAGTAGGGTAGAGTAGGGTAGAGTAGGGTAGAGTAAGGTAGAGTAGGGTAGAGTAGGGTAGAGTAGGGTAGAGTAGGGTAGAGTCGGGTAGAGTAGGGTAGAGTAGGGTAGAGTAGGGTAGAGTAGGGTAGATTAGGGTAGAGTTGACAGCTTAGATAAAAGGTAACTATTAGGCGGTACGAAGTTTGCCGGGTCAGCTAGTTGTCCATAAATTAACTGATTTGTTCAACAAAATAATATCAGAGGAAGTTATCCCAGATGATTGGACGAAATCAATGATAGTTTTGTTGCACAAAAAAGAAAACAAAGGAGATATTAACAATTACAGGCCAATAAGCTTAATGTCTAATATATACAAGGTTTTTTCTAAATAATTCTGTTACGAATAACTAACACCCTTGATGAAAACCAGCCGATAGAGCAAGCCGGATTTAGGAGCAACTTCTCGACCATTGACCACATACATGTCCTACGCCAGATTCTCCAGAAATATAGAGAATACTAGCTGTGTCCCGCGGTTTCACTCGCGTTTTTCTCGTTTCCGTGGAAATACCGAGATAAAATATTGCCTATAATTGCCTCCCTCAATAAATGGACTACTGAATATTTAAACAGTTTTCATATCAGATCAGTATTTCCCAAGATTACCGCGTTCATATTATTATACTCTTCAAAAATCTTATACTTACAATCATCACCAAACATATTTCGAAAAAGATTATTACAGGATTTTATGTTGATAAAAAACTCTATGGCCCATAACTCATTAATAGGTACCAAATCTTAACATCTCACACACGTGATAACTTTTAAACGAAATATCCGATTGAGATGAAACAAAAAGTATTTTACTTCTACATAAATACTCTTGATAACATAACGCTTAATTTCGATAAAGATTAATATAACGATACATATTTAACGTAGTTTTTTTTCTTCAGACGATATAATAATTATTTTGAACACAAAACCGGTTATTGTGATTAAACCATTATAGCTAGATATATGTTCTTGCGGACTTTTTTGTAGGTCTTAATGGGATCTACAAACCCGTAGTACATCATTTTGTTCTATTGTCAATAGTTTTTGCAGCGCACGCAAAAATAGGTTTTCGATTTTACACCTTGTGTTACAAAATAGCAATTTTATTACGGATCCCTAATTTTGAAAAAAACATAGCCTATAGCCTTCCTCGATAAATAGACTACCCAACACTGAAAGAATCATTCAAATCGGACCAGTAGTTCCAGAGATTAGCGCGTTCAAACAAACAAACAAACAAACTCTTCCGCTTTATAATATTATTAATATATAATATATAGTATAGATTAGTATAGATTAGTATAGATAACCAAATATATTATTTGGGTTTCGTAGACTTCAACAAGGCGTTTGATTCACTGGAACACCATTACCTATGGGAATCATTAGAACAACAAGGGGTTCAAAAAAAGTACATTCGAATACTGAAAATCATTTATGGGAAAAGCACAGCTCAAATAAAACTGGAAAGGACAGGGGAAGAGTTCCCGATAAAAAGAGGCGTTCGTCAAGGTGACCCTATTTCGCCAAAGATATTCTCAGCTGTGTTGGAGTTGATCTATAGGAGACTGGGTTGGGATAGTTTCGGACTCAACGTAAACGGAGAAAAACTGAGTCATTTAAGATTCGCTGATGATCTAATACTTTTCTCCGAATGCCCGATGACCTTAGAAAAAATGCCACAGCAATTATCAGACGAAAGTGCAAATGCAGGACTTACAATGAATATATCAAAGACGAAAGTAATGAGCAATTCTCCACAAAAAAATGCTATCACAGTCAATGATCAGCAGTTAGAATATGTAAACGAATACATTTATTTGTGTTTAGAACGCGATTCAAATTCAAAAAATGTATTAGTTACGGATTCCTAACTAGATGGCGTTGACAGTCAAATTAGAAGTCGCTATTAAGATTCTCCGCCATCTGGTTAGGGTCCTGCTAATAAAGTTCAATATAAGAATAAAAATTAGTTCAGTATCTAGTACTATGTTGTTTCATTTATACTCAACTTTACTTAGATACACATAAAGATCAAATTCATAGTACTGGCTGACCATCCGCCGCGTTCGGTACTCGACATTGGTCCTACGAGCCCGATAAATAACCGTTTTTGAGTTCGTGCGCGGCCCGGTCCGCTTGCCCGTGTACTCGCAGTGGATTGCTGCAGCAAGAGTACTCGGTCCCCCCGCACCGGCAGCAACAGCTCCGTCCAACAGTGTTGTGGACGAGCTCAGCAACAGCGGCAGGAGGAAAGTGGTAACCAGAGGGCGCCACTTGCAACCAGATCAAACGGAAGGCGATCGTACACGTCACCTCCGCAGTTCATCGTGTCGTCACAAGGAGGACGTCACACCCCCCAGTTCAACGTGAAGTTAGAAGACTGACGTCACATCCAAAAGTTCAACGTGTCGCCACCAGGGCGCGCCAGGAACATCGTGTTGTAAGTGAAGTGCAAATTGTGAGTACATTTTATTTCATAAACAAAGGAAGTTAACGACAAACAATTTTAAACTTTATTTCTTGCAAGAGTTTAACTTAGACATTTTTTCAAGAATTTTGGACTTGTAGAATTTTAAGTAAATTTTAAAACTTAGAATATTTCCCTTAGATTTGTGTTGTATTGTTAAGGACTTAGAATAGTTTTAAAAAAAACGACGGAACGGGGAACCTATGCCCGATTTCCGACAGATTTTATTTATATTTAAAACACTTGTAAAATTTTACGCAACTTTTTAGGACATAGAATAATTTCGTCAATATTATATTTGTATTTAAGTCAAGTATTTAAATTGTTTTTCCGTTAATTGTCTCAAAGATGGAGGGATTAATTAACGTACTAAAAGGCTCCCAAAATGTTATTATTAAAGGATTAGCAAATTTCAAAAAAAGCCCTAAAGAAAGATTAACGATTGAATTCATTGAAACTAGGCAAGAATTGTTAGAAAAGGATTGGGATTCGTTTAAAGAAACCAATACTAAAATATATCAAAACTTTAAATTAGATGATAGTACAGAACAAAAGGTTGTTGACATTTATGATATAACCGAAGACACTTATATAATGTATAAAAGTTTGTTAAAAACAACACTTAATAAAATTAGGCCAAAGGAACCAGTACAACCCAGTGATCATTCTTTTAATAGTTCATTTAAGTCAGCAAGTTCATTCGTTAAATTACCAAAGATCACCATTCCAATATTCTCTGGAAAATATGGAGAATGGACAACATTTCGTGATCTGTTTATGTCATTAGTACACAAAAATGAATCGTTAGATAACGTACAAAAGCTACACTATTTAAAAAGTCATCTTTCGGGTGAAGCTGATCAGTTAATACGGAATACACCAATAACGGATGCCAATTATAGTCAATGCTGGGATTTATTAGACAAGAGGTATAGCAACAAAAGATATCTCGCCAATTGCATATTGAAAAGGTTATTTGGAATAAAACGTATGCAAACTGAGTCAGCAACTTCATTAAAAGAGATCTTAGATACCACCAGTGATTGTTTAAATGCGTTGTCAAATTTAGGCATAAATGTGAGTACATGGGATGTTATCATTATACACATCGTGACGTTTAAATTAGATGTTGAAACGCGTAAACAATGGGAATTATGCGTCAGTGGTAGCATTTCTAATGATTTTCCCACCATTGATCAGTTCAAATTATTCTTGGAACAACGATTCCGCGCATATGAGTGTATAGAACCAAAAAAGGGTTCTGTTCACCAAATAAATAATAGCAGTTCAAATTATACGCCTAAGACAATGCTTGCCACAAACTCATTATCACGCATGAAATGCGAATTCTGTTCAGAAATCCACAAGCTTTGTTTTTGTAAAAAGTTTGCAAACCAGTCGCTTGATGCTAGACGTGAATTTGTACGTAAAAGCAGAATATGCTTTAACTGCTTAGGTAGCAACCACACAGTTACAAGCTGTAAAAAGGACACTAGTTGTAAAATTTGCCAAAAGCGCCACCATTCACTGTTACATATTAACCAAGACCAAAACCCTGAAACAATGCCAGCTGCTGATAGTGCTAGTCCTTCGACTAGTGCTAATCAGATAGTTGCTTGCTTGTCAACAGGGAAGGTACCCAAGCCCAGACAAGTTTTATTAGCCACTGCGCTAATAAAAGCTGAGTCAAAGACGGGTGGATATCAAACAGTACGAGCCTTACTTGATCAAGGTTCGCAAGCTTGTTTCGTTACAGAAGCAGCAGTTCAACTTCTCAACCTGAAAAAGATTCCAATTCAAGGGTCTGTTTTAGGATTAGGAGACAATAGGTCAACCATGACAAAGTACATGGTACAAATAACGATTAAGTCTCGCGTCGAATTTAGTTTTAAGTTTACGTTTAATGCTTACGTTTTAAGCAAGATCACCTCTTACTTACCAGAGCGAAGCTTAAACTCAGAAGCTTTCGACTGGTTAGAGGTCAACAATCTGTTTTTAGCAGATCCAGAATTCAACACACCCAACAAAATCGACATTCTGTTGGGTGCGGATGTTTATAGCTATATTATTAAGGAAGATCTAGTTAAAAGTCCTTCTGGTAGTCTTATAGCACAGAATACTAGATTAGGTTGGGTCCTGTCAGGTGCAGTGAGCCCTGAAAGTAAAAGCACAAATAAAATTAGCGTAATGCATTGCATGGTACATGAAGATGATATGTTAAAGAAATTTTGGGAAATTGAAGAGCATATTAGTACTAAAAAGATATTTACACCAGAGGAGAAGAAATGCGAAGAGCTTTATTGTGAGACTACTAAGAGAGATAGTGATGGTAGATATATAGTAAGGTTACCTTTCCGAGACGAAGATCCTCCTTGCAAGTCTGGAAATTCACGTGGCATAGCTAAATCAAGATTTCAAGCATTAGAGAGAAGATTAGCAAAGAACAAAGAGTTAAAAGAAAAATACACAGAAGTAATACATGAATATTTACAGTTAGGTCATATGAGGCACGTGAAGAAAGATGATAGCAAAAGGGAAGAAGCAGTATATCTACCACATCACGCAGTCATTAGGGAAGACAAGACCACGACTAAAGTAAATACTAAAGTTCGTGTTGTTTTCAACGCCTCTGAAAGGGACAAAACAAGAGAACAAATAAAAATACAGAACAATGAACTAGAGAAGATAGAACACAAAGAAGAGAAAGGGTTAGAAATTAAATTAGATAGTACAATAAAAATTTTGGGACTTACCTGGAACCGCAACGAAGATACCTTCCAGTACTCGGTGAATCTTCCGCCTCTGACGACTGCACCTGTAACTAAAAGGACAATTATTTCGGACATAGCTCGATTGTTCGACCCACTAGGTTGGTTAGCTCCTAGTGTGGTTTTAGCAAAAACATTCATTCAAAAATTATGGCTTGCAGGTGTTAGTTGGGATGAAGAACTGAACATTGACCTAATAAAAGAATGGGTTTCTTACCGTGAAGAGCTGTCACTGCTTAGCAAAGTTCGGATACCTCGTTGGCTTGGAACGAAGTCACACGACGATCTTGAGCTACATGGCTTCAGTGACGCCTCCAAAACCGCGTACTCAGCCGTGATTTATTTCCGGCTAGTAGATGTGGTAGGCAATGTTCATATTTCGTTGTTGGTTGCAAAAACTAGAGTAGCCCCCGTCAAACAAATTAGTATACCTCGTCTAGAGTTGTCTGGAGCAGTTCTACTGTCAAATCTTTTAATAGAAACAGCAGATGTTCTGAATATTTCTAGGGATAAAATCAAGGCCTGGACAGACTCCACTGTCGTGTTGGCTTGGCTTAACAGCCATCCAAGCAGATGGAAGACGTTTGTGGCGAATCGCACCTCGGAAATATTGACCACGATGAAAGCATCTCAATGGTTTCATGTAAAAACCAAGGACAACCCAGCAGACTGCCCCTCACGAGGTATCTTACCTAGTGCATTGATAGACAATCGTTTATGGTTTTCCGGACCATCATTTCTAACTGAAAGAACAATAGTTTATAAAAGGTCAAATGATTTGAATATCGACTTAGAGCAAATAACAGAAACACACATTGCTGTAGTGCCAGAGCTTTCAATGTTCAAGCGGTATTCGTCATTACAAAAATTAGTTAGGGTAATCGCCTATTGCAGATGGTTTTTAAGGAATAACACCTTTAAACATAGTTATTTACAAAAGTTAGAACTAGAAGCATCGTTAGAATGTTGTATAAGACAAACACAAAAGGATATATTTACAGTAGAATATTTACATTTACAGGACAAAAGTTATTTACAATTAAAATCTAGTAAGCTCAACTCACTCTGTCCATATCTGGACGATACAGGCTTTATCAGAGTTCGAGGTAGACTTTAGAAAGCTCCTTTGAGTGAAGACGATTGGACGCCAAGTCGTTGGATGTTAGGTCGCGTATTAGAGAAGCATCCCGGTGCTGATAACATCACCCGTGTAGTCACATTACGCACTAAATCCTCTTTCTCAATCTCTTTTTTTCCAATTTACCAGTTGAAGATCACTGAATTTATTTATGTTTGTTATGTCACATTGTTATTTTAGTAGTTTAGCCAAATAAGTAGTTTAAGGTTTTCAAATGTTAGATATTATGATTTATTGTAGTACATGTTTTTAATTTAAGACTTTAGATCAAACCTGAGATCAAATACATGTCAGATCCAGGATTTAGTTCAAGAAGGACATTCCTTCAGTAACGTCCTTGGTGGGCGGTATGTTTAGAACGCGATTCAAATTCAAAAAATGTATTAGTTACGGATTCCTAACTAGATGGCGTTGACAGTCAAATTAGAAGTCGCTATTAAGATTCTCCGCCATCTGGTTAGGGTCCTGCTAATAAAGTTCAATATAAGAATAAAAATTAGTTCAGTATCTAGTACTATGTTGTTTCATTTATACTCAACTTTACTTAGATACACATAAAGATCAAATTCATAGTACTGGCTGACCATCCGCCGCGTTCGGTACTCGACAATTTGGGACAGTTGGTATCACCGATACAGAGCATGCAGAAAGAAATAGAAAGGAGAATAGCAAACACTTGGAAGAGATTCTGGTCGTTAAGCGAAATAATGAAAAATAAAGAAATGCCTATGTCAGAGAAACGAAAGGTCTTCAACGCTTGCATTTCAGGGAAGCGTATGATTTTAGGGAAGTCTTGGGAGTCTATCCTGGAGCTTTCGTCTGAACAAGTCCCAGTCCGTGGCTTTCGCATCCCTAAAAGTGATGGTTTCGCAAATGTTGGATGTATTCAGTGCGAATTTAATTAGTCGATGATCAGACATAGATGGTTCATCACTGACATGCCAATTGGTTATCAGCCTGGCAGTGTGAATAGTAGCGAGAGTTACATCTAGAACTTCCTTCCTCGATCTAGTTACAAAGGTAGGTTTACATCCCTCATTAACTATTTGGAGGCGGTTAGTTAGTACAAAATCATGAAGCAACTCACCTCTGTCGTTGATGTCAGTGCTGCCCCTGTTGGTATGGTGGGCGTTGGCGTCACACCCAATGAGAAGCTCGGCATTGTTGGCATAGGCGTACTCGACTACCTTTGCAAGCTCCTGGGATGGGTCGGTTTTCGTCCCGTCCAGGTATGCCGAGCACACGATGAGGCGTCCATTTCCGCTCTTGACATTAACATAAGCTGCAATCAGGTCATCGCTGCACAGGCCTGGTATGCATAAGAAATCAATATTATTATTGAAAAGTATACACGCTCTTGGTTTGACTCCACCGATATGGTGTACGACCGTACGTGTTAGTATTAGCCAGCCACGGTTCCTGAATAAGAGCAACGTGAAGATTCCTCTGTGTGAAGTGTTTTTCCAGAACAGCCATGGCTGCTCTGGCATGGTGCAGGTTGATCTGCACCACTTGTATGTTTGTGTGTGTCTGTGTTATGGTGTGTTTGTGTTGTGTTAGTGTTGTGTGTTTGTGTCGGTGGGTGAGTTAAGTGGCGTTGTTCGACCCGCTTGGCTTCGGGGCTATAGGGCAGCCCTGAGATTTAGCCGGTCGGCTCACCACTTCCGAACGATTGGGACGTGTAGCCCTTTTCGTCGGTGGTGCTCCGAGGGGGCGGTTCCTGACGTCCCGGCCTCCGGGTTTCGACTTTGCATTTTGCCGCTTGCAGTTTTACCAGAGACCTGGACGCTCGACCCCGCCTTAGAAGCGTGTTGAGCAGGTGGCAGAATCTTTGCGCCAGATTGGCTAGTTCCTGCCACCTGCTCAGCCCTCGCTGGCGTACTATCGCCGCGAATGCGAATCAAAACTTTGCGAAAGCCTAGTTGCGGCCTGCAGTCTAACTTGCGCAAGGCTTCTATAGAGGCATCATCGATAGAGAGGGCGGTTGTGATTCCGTCCCTTTCTTTCTTGACGCTCAGCACCTTCCACAAGCCAGTCTGTAGGTCGTTTTGTTTTTCCAGGAGATTGAGGGCATCTCTTGGAGTTTTAACGACATCTTCTGTCTTGAAGTGTAGGATCCCAACCTTAGCTTTTGGCAAGTCCTTCTCGTTAATAAACGAGAGTTCCGCCTCTGGCCACGGCTTTAGTGTTCCCACTTTTTCTTCAAGTCATTTAAGGCTGTAGTCGTTTTTTATTACGACTAGCAGCCATCCCGGCCTGAAAGTGCAGCCCTCAATTCGAATTTTGAATTCGGGGGCTTTGGGCATAGGGGCGTTAAGAATCGCCCTCAGTATGTCCTTGTAAAGGAGCCCCAATTGCTCGTCCGACATGGGCTCCTTGTTACGGATTCCCACCCGGACGTTAGTTAGGGCATCCTTAAAAGACATAGCGCTTGTCTCAGGCGGTGGTCCGACCTGAGTTGCGGACGTCTCATCAGGGATCATTGGAGTTGACCCTGACTTTTCGTCCACACTAGTCTTTTTGGCATGATCTTTTGGCGACTCGTCCTCGGATCGAGATCGTTTTACCGGCCTCTTCCCCGAGGACATATCAGCCATTAGACCAGTCGGAGGAGTGCGCGCACTCTCCAACCGCTCCATGACCAGCTTGTAGGCCTCAATGGGGTCTATACCGCCAGCCTTGAGGCGCCGTAGGCGCTTACGCGCTGCTCCTGGCAACCGTCGTTTCCTGGGACTGAGGTCAGTTTCCAACGGCACTTCCGAGTCCATCTCAGTAGGCCTCGTGCCATCGTTTGCTGACTCCAGCTCAGGAG
Organism: Mythimna albipuncta; assembly: GCA_929112965.1. Classification (NCBI taxonomy): domain Eukaryota; kingdom Metazoa; phylum Arthropoda; class Insecta; order Lepidoptera; family Noctuidae; genus Mythimna; species Mythimna albipuncta. The sequence goes on from OV815960.1 coordinate 645,549, forward strand.
GGTTGAGTTCGGTGTCTAAGGTGACTTGGGAGTCTCCCTCAGAATCGAGCAAGAGAGCAGTCAGATCGGGAATTGACCCAGTAAGACTACTCGAGAGTTCCGGACGTTCGTCATCGTCCACAGATGGAGTATTTTTTTTAAACAAGTTTAAATCCATACAGTTCCCACGAGAAGCTAGGGAAATAAACAGTCCACCTGGGCAGAGCCCCGCTTGCCCAGGTAAGGCGAAATTACTACTCCAGGATTGCCATCTCCCTGGAGAGACACCGACAGGAACCAAGCTCCCCCTTGGCCACGCAGCCCTCGGCTCGGTATGTATGACACCTTGGATTGGGTTTTGCCGATTATTCGCCATCGCTGTAAGTGATTCCCCTACCTATGCCATAAGTAATGACACACGTAAGAGAGCCACCCACAGCGGCGCCCAGGATACACCGTCCCCCCCACTGTTCTTCCCAGCGATTGCCTACATACAGCCGCATATAAAATGCAGATGCATACATGCATGAACTGGGACGAACAGCAAGAGAGCACACGTGGAGGTTATCTAGCACGCATCCCAAAATAAATACTAGATGATAGTGAGCTAGACAAACAAATGGAGTATAGGGCATCTTTTGAGGATCAATATTTTAGTATAATGTCAGTAGCGAAATGCTTAACAAAAAGGCAGAGAAGAAAGTGATAGCTCTAAAGGTTTAAATGCGTATTATAATAATTGTAGCTCAATTAAATTGCCGCAAATTACACTCCCCGCATTTGACGGTTCATTTGATCAATGGCTCGAGTATAAAAATTCCTATTTATCTATGATTCATAAACGGAGTGATTTAGACGCGATTCAGAAATTTCACTACCTAAAATCATCGCTCAGTGGTTCCGCGCTCCAAGTGATCAGTGCATTAGAGTTCACTGCCGCTAATTATACCCACGCATGGGAATTGTTGGAAAATAGGTTCCACAATAATCGTCTGCTAATACACAACCATGTAAAATCTTTGTTTGCTGCACAATCTATTAACAACGAATCCCCTACATTAATAAGAAAATTAATCGATGTAGCGTTACGTAACCTACGAGCGCTCAAATCTCTTGAAGAGCCAACAGACACGTGGGATACTTTAGTCATTTATATAATAGTATCAAAGTTAGATTATTCTACTCAGCGTGAATGGGAGAATTATTTAGGCTCCCTTTCGTTGGGTGTACACAAAAGCAAAACAAAATTGGACGATTTGTTATGTTTTTTACGTAATCGTGCTGACATGTTAGACATGGTTGATAGTAGCCATACTCGAAACACACATAATAATAAACCTAACAATACGTCTGATAATAAAAAGCACACGAATGCGGCACAACTACATCAGTCACATAGCTATGTAACCACGCGTAAAGGCAAAAGTACCGGTACGTCCGAAACATCAAAACAACCTAGTTTGATGTGCGGGCAAAATCATGCGTTATATTATATTTGTTTTAAATTTCTTAATTTGACAGTTCAGGATAGGCTTAAGTTCATTGATAGTACCAAAAACCTGTGACGTAATTGTCTACGCACAGGTCACCTAATTTCAGAGTGTATGTTCGGGCCATGTAAAGAGTGCAAGGAAAAACATGACACTTTATTGCATAACAGAAAAAATAATGTTATGACACCGGGGTCGTCAGCGGCGGGTGCTGATGACAAACTGGTTTCTGTCGTATCATGTGCGAATCAATTGTTTATCGATAATGTGTCTTGCGAACCTTTACCACAAGTGTTATTGTCCACTGCACTAGTCGAAGTCATGGGCAATAATAGTAAATATCACACAGCTCGAGCGCTGATAGATAGTGGTAGCCAAAACTGCTTTATTTCAAAAAAGCTTTGTTAACGTTTCAGTAATACAGTCCACTATACAAATACCGGGCGTGGGACAGTCGGTCTCACAATCGAATCAACTATGCGATATAAACATGCGGTCAAAAACGAGTGACTTTAATGTTTTATTAAGATGTTTTGTTTGTCGTGCATTACAACGCATTTGCCAGCAAATCACATTAGTTATGACTCAATCCACATCCCGGACAACGTATGTCTTGTGGACCCTACGTTCAACAAACCTTCAGAGTTCGACTTGCTGATTGGTGCGGACGTATTTTGGGACTTATTGGATGTGGATCGAATTCGATTACCTAACGGTCCATACCTACAACAATCGAAAGTAGGGTGGTTACCGCAGGCGCGGGCTTGCGCCGTAGGCGCGGGCTTGCGGACAGTGAGCAATGGGTAGCTCGCTGTCCGGCCGTCCGGTAACCGTCCGGACCAAGCCCAAGTCGTCGACGGCGCGCACTGTTCCCGCGCGCCTCAAGGAGTTGTCAGCAACAGCAGGGGCCCAGCCGGGTCGAAGCCTACTGGGGCCAGGGTTATCCGAAAGGGCGCTCGAGCCCCGGTACGAAGGCTAGAAGGAACGGGATGGGTTTTTTAATCAGTAAGAGTCTGACACTATCTCCCGCTCCGCCCAAGGGCGGGGGATGTCAAAGCATGATTTTTCCCATCGAAAAAAAAAATAAAAAAATAGGGTGGTTAATTTCTGGTCCCATTTATAATAAATCGTATATTAATAATGTTCAATGTAATTTCGTACAGCAATCGAATACTGATACAAAATTACGGAAATTCTGGGAACTAGAAGAAATTACAAGTTCTGGTCCTATTCTCACTGAAGAAGATCGGAAGTGTGAAGAATCTTTTATCAAAACACGAGACGACAACGGTAGGTTCTCCGTGAAAATTCCATTGAAGGAATCAGCTGACGCGCTCGGTAATTCCTATGACAATGCGAAATTCCGTTTCCTATCATTGGAACGTAAGCTAGATCGGTCTCCATCTTATAAATGGTTGTATAGTGACTTTATACAGGAATATTATATAGAATTAGGGCATATGTCGCAAATAAACGAATACGCATGGCCACACTACTTTCTCCCGCATCACGGGGTATTCCGTGAAAACAGCACGACAACAAAATTGCGTGTAGTGTTTGACGCAAGTGCAACGACCACTTCAAACAAGTCACTTAACGATATACAGATGATAGGACCCCCTCTACAAAACGATATTTTTTCTATCCTACTTCGTTTTCGACAGTATAAATATTTTGCCAGCGCTGACGTGGAAAAAATGTATCGGCAAGTACTGGTTCACCACGATCAGCGCAACCTTCAGTTAATTTTATGGCGAGAAAATGTATCACATGATTTAGGTATATACCGACTCAACACCGTAACGTACGGAACCGCGTCGGCGCCGTATCTAAGTATGCGGTGTTTACGTCAACTCGCACAAGAATCGGAGGATAAAACCATTAGTAGGATTATAAACGAAGAATTTTTTGTTGATGATCTTATTACGGGTGAAGACGATCATCATGTTTTGTTAAAATTATACGAGAGAGTTTCGGAGGTTTTAAAATCAGCCTGCTTTAATTTGCGTAAGTGGACATTCAGTCATGACGTCAACACAGAAGCATTCAAAGAGTTGGCTATCGGAGAACAGTGTCAAAATAAAACACTCGGTTTAGGTTGGCAAGTTGATAAAGATGAACTTTACTATACGACTAACTTCGAAAATAAATCTAATAAAATAACTAAACGAATCATGATGTCGGTTATTTCACAGATCTATGACCCAATGGGTCTTTTATCGCCAACCGTAATTATAGCAAAAATATTGCTTCAAAAATTGTGGTTATGTAAAATCGATTGGGATGATTCGGTTCCAAGCGATATCGAATGTTTATGGAATAAATTCATTCAAAGCTTAACCTCATTAAGCACTATTCGCGTCCCTCGTTACGTCATGAGTGAATGTACAGATAGCCGCGAGTTACATATTTTTACTGACGCGTCACAAGAAGCGTACGGTGCCTGTGCGTACGTACGTACTTACAGTGACGACTCGTCTGTAGTGACAAAGTTGTTATGTGCTAAAAGTAAAGTCGCACCAGTTAAAACCGTATGTACCATCCCGCGCCTTGAATTATGTGGCGCGTTACTAGGCGCACAGTTGTATAAGAAAATAATAAACTCGTTGAGGCTGACATTCACTAAAATATGTTTCTGGACTGACTCCACCACAGTCATGGGTTGGCTCAGAATGTCACCTCACCGTCTAAAAACGTTTGTACATAATCGTGTGTCACAAATTAATGAGCTCACAGGTGACATTATTTGGTCGCATATTAACGGTAAAGATAACCCAGCTGACATTGTGTCGAGAGGTCTCCCTCTAAACGAGCTCCAAACTAATAAGTTGTGGTGGTACGGGGCCAACCTTCTTACAACAACACGAAATTAATTATTAAACTGATCTTACAATAAATGAAAATCAATTGCCCGAAGTAAAATCACAGCATGTTAGTATGGTGTGTAGTAAAACAATCGATAATACTGATCTAATAAATTTTAATCGATTCACATCTTTTAATCGTTTACGGGGCGCGATGGCCTATGTAATACACGTACAAGTAAACAACATCGCAAAACCGGTGTGCTGTCTGTCGATGAGTTAGGCGCCTCAGTTGTTACGCTTGCGCGCCTCGCACAAATACAATCATTTCACGATGAATATAATAATCTACTCAAGCGATCGGTAGTAAAATCAAAAAACCGGCCAAGAGCGTGTCGGGCCACCACCCTCAGTGTAGGGTTCGTAGTTTTCCATCCGTCACAATAAGTGTACCCACTTATGAGTTTAAAAAAATGCTTGCCTATACGACTATACAACAAACTTAGTCCAGAAATTATTTTGTAGAAACTTTTTGTCTTTTTGTACAAAAACTGTCCTTTCCATCAAGTTCAAAATAATTTTCCTAGAAAGTCCTTATAAAGTTCTACCTTTCAGATTTTTTTCATATTTTCTAAACTTATGGTTCAAAAGTTAGAGGGGGGGGGACGCATTGTTTTTTACTTTTGGAGCGATTATTTCCGAAATTATTGACATTATCATAAAATGATTTTAGTAAACCCCTATTCATTTTTAAATACCTATCCAACGATATATCACACGTTAGGGTTGAAATTAAAAAAAAAAAATCATTTCCCACTTTACATATAGGGGGGCTACCCTAATAAAACATTTTTTTTCAATTTTTATTTTACCACTTTGTCGGCGTGATTGATATACATATTGGTACCAAATTTCAGCCTTCTAGTGCTAACGGTCACAGAGATTAAGCGAGGACGGACAGACAGACAGACAGACGGACAGACAGACATGGCGAAACTATAAGGGTTCCTAGTTGACTACGGAACCCTAAAAAGAATGATTGGTTTAAACGTTTTTCTTGACAAATTTAAAGTAATACGCGTTGGCGGAAGATTGAGCAACTCGCCATATTTTGATAATAATAAAAAACATCCCGTTTTATTATGCAGTAAGCATAGATTTACAGAGTTGTTGTTCTTACACGAACATAAACAATTGTTGCATGGCGGACCTCAGCTCCTGCTAGCTACCGTGCGCGAGGCTTTGTGGCCGCTAGGAGGGCGAAACCTCGCGAAGAAAACTGTTCACGGCTGCGTCACGTGCACGTGCATGAAAGGGAAGACAATACAACCTCTCATGGGTAACTTGCCGGCTGAACGCCTGGAACCTGGCTTCCCGTTCATGCACTGTGGCGTAGACTATGCTGGGCCAGTGATGATTCTGGACCATCGGGGCAGGGGAGCTAGGCTTACTAAATGTTATAAATGTTTATTTGTTTGTTTATGTACGCGTGCTATTCACCTAGAGTTAGTAACCAGTCTTTCAACTAAAGATTACATTCTCGCACTAAAACGCTTCATATCACGTAGGGGTAAGCCAGCCGAGCTTATGTCAGACAACGGAAAGAATTTTGAAGGGGCTGAAAAGGAATTTGTTTCTTTCATTCAAAATAATAGTAAAGATATTAATGAATTTGCTTCGAATAATAGTTTCAAATTCAGCTTCATTCCTCCATATGCACCTCATTTTGGCGGTTTGTGGGAAGCAGGGGTGAAATCATGTAAGCACCACCTACGACGAGTAGGGGTACAAATCTCACTTACGAGGAATTCAGTACCGTATTAGCTCAAATTGAAGCCATTCTGAATTCCCGTCCAACCACTTACCCCCTCTCATTTCCTTATTGGCCGGCCACTGACCACTCCAGCCTGCCAACACCTGACTGCTACACCGAGTCATCACCTGCAGCGCTATGACGTCATCGAGCAGATGAGGCAAAGCTTCTGGAAGCGATGGGCTACCGAATATGTGTCTGAGCTGCAGACGCGGACTAGATGGAAGACTCACCAAGATTCTGCTACTCTTAACCAACTCGCCCTAATAAAAGACGATAATCTGCCCCCATTCAGGTGGAAACTAGGAAGGATAGTACGAATTTACCCTGGTGCTGACGGAATTTCGAGAGTGGCTGATCTGCTCATAGCCATGGGAGTCACACGCAGGGCATTCTCAAAAATATGCCCGCTGCCAGCGCTGCGGTCAGTACCTGAAGAGCCATCCTGCTGACCCTGTTGGAACCTGCGGCTTCCAAGGCCGGGGCTATGTTGTCGCCTGCGCCACCTGGCGGCAATCGGCGGAGACGACAACGAAGTGAAGGTGGCGCGAACGACATGCACCAACGGCGCGTACGACGGCGGCTAACTTCACAACACATTAATTTTTGCCCGTCATGGCTGCGCGCGCTTCGTAACTTGTTTTTCTTAATAGTTAAATATACGCCTACAAGATTGTAAATCACAGATTGTATTAGTAATAATAAACTAATACTTATTGTACGACAAATACAATCAATCATTGAAGAGCTCCCATACTTGAACCCTGACACAAGCACCTCAACACACACAAGGTCACCTTGGTTGGGACGTTGGATTGCAACCATCTGGTCACCCCTTAATTGTTTACCTACGGGCGCTTACGTACCTATCTACCAAACTGTTCTTCTTCTTCTTCTTCTTCTTCCTGCCCTTATCCCATATTACTTGGGGTCGGCGCAACACGTTTTCTTCTTCCATTCTGTCCTGTCACCCGTCAAACTATCACTAATTCCCTTTTCTTTCATATCACTTTGCACACAATCCATCCATCTTTTTTTCGGCCTTCCTCTCCCTCTCCATCCATCTACGTGTATACTCAGAACTCTCTTAGTAATATGCGCTTCATCCCTCAATTCAATATTAAATGGTGAATTATCATTTTTATGCTAGTACCAGTTGTGTTAGTATTTCTGTGAGTGTTAAATACCTACATAACTCTCAGAAATACTAAAACAACTGGTACTAGCTTAAAAATGATAATTCACCATTTAATATTGAATTTAAACAACTGTCTAATGAACAGTTGAAATAACTTTTTTTTTACTCAAAAATTATACAAAAAAGTTCACAGACGCGTATCCCAAACGGATATCACTCGAGGTCGTATTGAACTGAATTCAGCCAAGATATCGTGTCGGTGAGCGGTGTCTATATGTGCGTTGTTCGAGTGTTTTACCTTGGAGCATAATTTCAAACTATATACGCCCGGGACGATATCTGCTATCAACGTCTCTAGTTCCATTACCCAGACTCCAGTTTCTCGACGCTTTGGACTTTGGTGGACATCTAGGCCTATGTCAAACAAAATAATATACGCTTGTTTCTACCGCTCGCACAGCGGAGATCAGGAGACATCCGGGCTCACACAGCTGTACCCTTCCGTCCAATTGATGTTACTGGGGGACTTTGATATCCACCACCAAGAGTGACTTTTCCCATACCGGTCTATAGACCATGCTGGTCGAGAGATGCGAAAGCTAGCACTAGCATTAAATCTCATCCAGCTGGTCTAAGGGGCAACGAGGGTGCCAGATGTGAATTCACACAGTCAATCGCTTGGATCTTCTGCTGACAACAGATCCAGACCACCTCTCTGTGTCGATATGTTCGCTTTAAGGTAGCTCAGACCACTATCTGGTTAAGTCTCTATCTGTCTACTCCCCGCCCAGTCCCTGCCTTAGAAGCACCTGGCGGATATGGCGATACAGGTCAGCAGATTAGAATGGCTTGCTGTCTTTCTACGCATGCTATCCTTATCAGCCCATTTCCTTTTCTTCGGAAGATGCTTCATTATGCGCAGATGCCATGAAGGATGTGTTGCGACAGGGGATGGAGTACTACGTTCCATTCTCTGACAGTATAGCAACGCCTGGCCAAGCTCGTCCATTGTTCGGCACCGAGTGTGATCGCGCAGACGCGCTTAAGCACGCGGCATATCGAGCTTGGGCCGACGCTCGTATACGCAAAGCAAGTGACGTAGCTCAAAAGAAGAAAGCAAGTAGAAAAAAAAGAAGCAGCCCTGTTGGCCTGTTAAAAGCCAACAGGGCTGCCAAGCCCTGAAAGAAGGTGTTGCGGAGGTCTCAGTTTGACCACATAAGCCGAATTGGGAACAAACCTGCATCGTATCTCGCAGGTAATAAAGCGTTTTGGTCCCTCGCCAAATCGGTTGAATCGAACCTCTGCCGTTCATCACTATCAAACCTGCTGAAACCCGATAGGTCGCATCATCTAACTTTGATGTGAACAAAGCCAGCGGTCCCGTCGGAATATCAACGGTCGTGCTTTAAACTCGTCCGCTTGAATTGTCTCCGATCTTGACAAGCATATTTCGCCTCCCATATGAGACTGGAAAGTGCCGATTGCTTGGAAGCAAGCTAACATGCAGCCTGTGCCCAAGAAGAGCAGTCGAGTTGACCCGTAAACTACCGACCCAACTCCGTTACGTCCGGCCTCTGTAAAAGTACGAAGCGGGTGCTTAACATGAAGCTTCTAGCATACCTAGAAGCTAACGACATCCTCAGTGACCAGCAATACGGTTTTCGCCAAAATGGGTCTACTGGGGACCTTCTAGCGTATACTTTTTATTTATTTATTTATTTAGTCTTTATGCAACAAAAAGTACATAGGCGGACTTAATGCCTTAGGCATTCTCTACCAGTCAACCTAGGGTGGTGAAGAGACAATATGGTAGGCGCACAAAAAGAAAATTTTGGTATTAAAACAAGAGTAAAAATATACATACTTACAGATAAAATACACATACATATATATTTAATATAATATATATACTACATATATATATTTATAAAAAGTAAGGACAAAAGTTTTGAGACGATTCTGCTATTAGTGTAGAAAATGATTCCGCAACTTCCACTTAAATGCATACCGACTTTCGGCCGTCCTGATATCGAGAAGAAGCGCATTCCACAGAAGGATGGACTGTATATAAAAGGAAGAATGAACAAAATCAGAAGTATGAGAAGGACAGAGTAGAAGGAGATTATTTGAAGAACGCAGATTCCTTGCGTGTAAAGAACAAAGAAATTGAAAGGAGTTATGAGATAGGATGGAGGCGTGGGAGAGTTGAGCAGAGAGAAAAGTGTAGTCAGTGCGCGCACATTTCTTCTCTGGCGAATAGGCATCCATTTAAGCTCAGATCTATAAGTAGAGATATGGTCATATTTTTTAAGATTAAATATGAACCGAATGCAGTTGTTGAGAAGCCTGTCTAGTTTATCCAGCAACACCGCGTTCAGGTCAAAGTAGCACACGTCACCATAGTCGATTATAGGGAAAATTAAAGTTTGCACAAGCATTGTCTTCGTCTTCGCGGGCAAAAAGTTCCTCAGACGATACAGATACCGCAAAGTCCCGTTGACTCTTTGGCAGACACTAGAAACCTGACTTTGCCAGCCAAGCGTCGAGTCAAGATGTAAACCGAGATCCTTTACACTAGGACTGATGGGGATGATGGCACCATTAAACATAATAGGAGGAAGGGAGTTAACCACCACTTTACCCATCATGCGCGAGCTTCCGATAATAATGGCCTGACACTTCGTGGGGTTTACGGACACCCCAAATCTATCAGACCAATCCTTGATAGCTTCCAGATCCCGATTTACATCATCTATAGCGTCTGACAAACCTTCTACCCGCGCAGCCGTACATAACTAAAGATAATCGGCATAAAGATGATACGAACACCGAAGACAAAGAGTTATAAAATTTATGAAGATGGAGAATAGTAAAGGAGAAAGAATACCGCCTTGTGGAACACCAGAATCCAGATCACGCCAACTCGAGGAATTCTCGTCAACGCGAACCGACTGCTGACGTCCCCGAAGATAGGAAGAGAACCATTCCAGCGCCTGAGACGAAACCACAAGATGGGGAAGGATAGATAGGAGGATATCGTGACTGACAGCATTAAAGGCATTTGAGAAATCTATTAAAACCAAAATAGTTACATTGGTATCCTCCATAGCTTCTCTAATGTCACCAGTCACTTTAAGGAGAGCAGAGGTAGTTCTATGACCCGGCCTGAATCCGTATTGAAAAGAGTTAACAAGGTTGTTACGGTAAACAAATCCTGAAAACTGCTTATGGACGTAGGCCTCAAGTACTTTAGACAAGAAAGGAAGAATAGAAATTGGACGAAAATGATTAGGTAGGGAGGGATTAGAGATTTTAGGAAGTGGACGTACGTAAGCCATACGCCACAGAGATGGGAATTGTCCGGAATCAAGGGAATAATTAATAATGTGGGTAATCGGAGGAAGAAGAAATTCGACGACCAAGATAACATGTAACGACTAATGTCGTCATGACCCACAGCCTTGGATTTGATGGAAAGGATGATCTTTTTGATTTCATCTAAAGTAACTGGAGAAAAGTGGAACGGTTCAATGATAGGACTTGGTAAGCAAGAAATCAACCGTCTGAGACAACATTTGGGAATCCAAATGAGAGGAGGTTGTGAAATGACGGTATACCATTCACATCTGGAGCTAGGTCATCGAGAAGCATGAGGAAGTGGTTGCCTTGATATCTCGAAGGCTTTCGATAGGGTCTGGCATGAAAACCTTATTGCTAAGCTTCCTTCCTTCGGTCTACCCACTGGTCTGTGTAATTGGATCGCAGATTTCTTGAGGGATCAATCTATTCGAGTCGTTATTGATGGCTACTCGTCCCATCAAGTGGATATTAACCCCGGGGTCTCTCAGGGGTCAGTGCTCTCGACAACACTGTTTTTGCTGCACATAAATGATCTACTTATCTTTGGGTATGCAGACGACAGCACTGTTGCTGAGAGATATGTGTCTGACGCACGAGCTAATGGGTCACAGATCGAGTCATACCGAGAGGCTATGACTGAATGATTGAACTCGTCCTTGAAGCGGTCTTCGATTGGTGCGATGCCGATTTGGTCAAGTTCAATGCAACTAAAACATAGGCGTGGCCGTGCCGATAACCGACTACCTTGAGGTTTTGGGGTTACGTTGTTGTCTACTCTTAATCATACATCAAGCCAAAGGGTCAGCTGGCTGCCAAACAATTGGGGATCTTGGCAAAAGTGAGTCGGTACTTCATACCGGAACAGCTGCTCAATCTTTATCAAGCCCAAGTTCGATCGTGTCTGGACTGTTACTGTTCTCATCTTTGGGATGGGCCTGCCAAATACCAGCTTGATGCGCTGAAGTCAATTGAGAGGCGAGCCTAGAGAATCATCGGCAATGATGCACTTGTAAAGTCAAAGCTCCAAAGCCTTGAGCATCGCCGCCAAGTTGCTAGGCTGTCAGTTTTCTATCGTTTACGTTTCGGGAAGTGTGCACTGGAATTGAACAATCTAATTTCGCCAAGTCAGTTTCATCGTCGGACCACAAAACGTACGTACGTATGTAGCGTTGCGCCACCGGTACATGGCAGACATCCCACTTATACGCATAAAGCGTTTTGGGAACACGTTATGCGTACAACCAAGGAGTGAAATTCCCTGCCAGATTCTGTGTTTCCTGATAGCTACAACTTAGAGGTATTTAAGTCAAAAGTGAATAGGTTTCTTCTAGGCAACATGCTCCATCGTCGACCACACCATCGCTTACCATCAGATAAGATGGTGGTCAATTGCGAGCCTATCAATATTAAAAAAAAGCTTTGCAAATTCTCTCCTTAAGAATTGGTGCAATTGGAATTTATAAAACACATTGCATTTACATTTAGTTGGCTTCGGCCGAAAATTCGGTGTTAAGTCAAAACTGTTACTTTAATGGCAGCCATATTTTGCCCTGAAAAAAAAAACGCAAAACTTTGACGAAACTATCTTAAAATATAGTAAGAATAACTTTTTAAGATAGTAAAGCTTAAAACAAAAAAAAAGAAATGTCTTATCGTTGTAATATCAATCCTCAAAGTGTGGGTTAGTTAGTTAGCCCATTTATCTCCCACTGCTGGGCGAAGGCCTCCCTCTCCCTTTTCCACACACATCTGTCTTCGGCCATTGCGGGCCAGTCCCTCCGGTATTTATCAAGCTCATCTCTCCACCTTCGCCTTGGTCTGCCGCGATGTCGCCTTGCGTTTAATGGGACCCAATAAGTGGCTCTTTTAGCCCACAGCTCATCCGACATGCGGCAAACATGTCCGGCCCAATCCTACTTTAGAGTGGCAGCTTTTCGGGTAACATCTTTAATGTTAGTTGTGGCGCGCAGCTCTGTGTTTCTTATGCGGTCGGAAATTCGAACACCCAGGACACTGCGCTCCATGGCTCGCTGACAAACCTCGAGCTCGGACCTCTGCTGAAGCGTCAAAGACCAGGTTTGCGCTCCGTACGTAAGTATGGGGAGAATGCACATATACATGATTTTTTTTTTGAGGCATAGCGGGAGATCTCCTTTGAAAAGGTCTTTCATTGACCAAAAGCTCCTCCAGGCACTTTCAGTGCGTCGAGAGACTTCTTTATCTTGTCGCGCCTGAAAGGAGACTATTTGGCCAAGATACACATAATCCTGGACATATGCAATCTCCTCACCCTCAATGTACAGTCTCCTTTTAATACTGTTGGTCATGAGTTTGGTCTTTGACATGTTCATCCGAAGCCCAATCTCGAGGCTTGCCTTGTTCAAATCTGCGAGCATGTTACCCAAGTCCGCTGCCGAAGAAGAGAAAAGTATGATGTCATCGGCGAATCGTAGGTTTGATAGCCTCTTGTCACTGATGACTAACCCTTTGTCTGACCAGTGCTGTGCTAGGGATCTAAATACTTCCTCCAAGGTGGCAGTAAAGAGCTTTGGGGATAATGGGTCTCCTTGCTTGACTCCCTTCCCAATTGGAAAGGATGGCCCTACATTATCAATTTTAATTGAAGCTGTACTGTGAGTGTAGATGGTCTTTAATATATTAATGTAGGTGGGCTCTATGTTCTGGTTGGTCAAAGCGTTGAAGAGTGCATCATGGTTGATACTATCAAAAGCCTTTGCATAGTCGACAAATGCCAGATACAAGGGTATATTAAATTCATTGCACTTTTCGATCATTTGGTTTAAGGTGTGCAAGTGGTCAGTGGTAGACAGACCTCTTCTGAATCCAGCTTGTTCGGGAGGTTGGTGGAAGTCTAATTGTTGTGAGATGCGGATTTCAATAACCTTCACAAACGCTTTATATAAATGCGAAACAAAGCTAATAGGACGATAGTTATTTATGTCGTTTTTATCACCCTTTTTGTGCAAAAGTACTATCAAGGAATGGCAAAATGTTGTGGGGACTGTGTCAGCATAGAGTATGGAATTAAATAGGTTAGTGATTTTAGGAAGTAGCACTGATTCTCCTATTCTAAGGGCTTCTGTAGAGATACAATCATCACCAGGACTTTTAGAATACTTCATACTGCGCAGTGCACAATGTACCTCGTAGCCTGTGATTGGAGGCACATTTGTGGTTTGCGAGGGGGAAGTTGTGATATTCTGAGAGGGGTTTGAAGCGGCATTTGTACCCTGAGAATACAGTTGTTTGTAGAAGTTGGTGCAAATATTTAGGACTTGATCTTTTCCGTAATGTGTCACTCTTGAATTGTCTTTGATTTTGTTAATGGATGACCGTCCTTTCTGTATACCTTCTTTGGCAATTTTAAAAGATTTATTGGTTTCCAGAGCTACTTGCACTAATCGATCATTATAGCGGCGTACATCCGTCCGAATGCACCCTTTTAACTTTCTTGTCTATTTATCTAAATTGCTGTGAGCCATAAGTTGCAGTTAGTCTATCCTCAATTAGCTTTAGAGTTGTGTCGCCGAGTTTGAAATTTGTTCGCTTTTGTGGTTTCATTTTTTTGCTAGCTGTCTTGATTGTTTCTTTTATATTTTTGTACTGTTCCTCTACGTCCTCTGTGTCCATATTTTGCAGCCAGGAAAAACTATTTTTTAGTTCGATGTTAAATTTATCTTTGCAAGAAATTAGAAATGTTCTGTCAAACCGTCTTATGGTATTACAAATAACTTGTGTTCTGTGAATTTTTGAATTGAGTCTCACAACTACACGCAAAGGTCGGTGATCTGAGCTGTATCGTATTTGGTTCAAAATTTGTAGCTTGATGATTATATGTCTATTCGAAGTCAAGCAGAAGTCGATTTCATTTTTCGTGATTCCATTGGGAGAAGCCCATGTCCATCAACGTTGTGGGTTCATGAAGAAAAAGCTATTGCTAATATTTAAATGTTGCCCATAAGCGAACTGAAGTAATCGTTCTCCCTGTGAGTTTCTAGCACCAAGACCATACTTCCCCAAGATGTTTCGATTATCATGGCTTGTACCCGAACCAATTTTGGAATTAAAGTCACCTAGAACGATGGTCCAAGTTCCTTCATGCTCGACATATGCCTTGTTAAAAATGTCGTAAAATTCCTCTACTTTTTCGTCAGGGTATGCAGATGTAGGAGCATATACTTGGAAGATGGTGAGTGTTTTCTTTTTAGTAATCTGGAATTTAAGTAGAGCTATTCTATCAGAATACGCTTTGAACTCCAGAATGTTTTGTTTCCACTTATTTGAGACTAGGAATCCGACTCCGGACTGACCTCCTGGTAAAGTGTGGGTAAAATAAAAAAATAAAATAAAGTAACATATAGGGCACCTGTGACCTAAGGTTGCAATTGGAGAGGCAAAATTGTCACCTTTTGAATGTACCTACGCAAGCACAGACGGTCGAAGATTGAGGGGGGGGGAGGGAGCGACGTTTGATGTATTTACCCAACATTTTACTTGTATTATTTGATGCATCCAAGATGCATCATATAAATAGTAGTAATGTACAGCGTCTCGTTTCGTTTTGCCATCTTTTTTATATTAATTTCAAGGGACACCCGGATGGATATATAAGAGAGAGAGACAGAGACTCATGCGCACGCGGCACGGCTTACAATAGCTTACTATAGCAAAAAGAGTCGTTACAACTTTTCGTCTAGCCCCCTTTCACAACGCACAATAAGGAACTTCGAGAAAAAATTGAGAGAATTATATTTTGACAGTGCTATCGGTTTCAACACCCTCGAAAACCCTGAAAACGACACCCATATTGAAAAAGTTGATAATTTAATGCAGCCGCCATCTTGGATTTACATTTGGACAGTAAAATCGGTATCGACACCCTCGAAAACCATGAAAACGACACCCATGACGAAAAAGTTGATAATTTCTTGCAGCCATCATCTTGGATTTATATTTTGACAGTGCTATCTATCGGTTTCAACACCCTCGAAAACCATGAAAACGACACCCATATCTAAAAAGTTGATAATTTATTGCAGCCGCCATCTTGGATTTACATTTTGACAGTAAAATCGGTTTCAACACCCTCGAAAACCATGAAAATTACACCTATGACGGAAAAGTTGATAATTTCTTGCAGCCGCCATCTTTGATTTACGTTATGACAGTAAAATCGGTTTCGACACCCTCGAAAACCATGCAAACGACACCCATGACGAAAAATTTGATAATTTCTTGCAGCCGCCATCTTGGATTTATATTTTGACAGTACCATCGGTTTTAACATCCTCGAAAACCATGAAAACGACACCCATATCGAAAAAGTTGATAATTTATTGCAGCCACCATCTTGGATTCACATTTTGACAGTACTATCGGCTTCAACACCCTCGAAAACCATGAAAAAGACACTGTAGTGTTTGTATTAGGAGTATCTATACTTAAATATAGATATACGCTATCTCGGGCAAGCGGCGCTTATGTCAGCCACGGAGTTACGATAGCGCTGTGAGCGAGAGTACACGTGTTGTTGCGGAGCGTGCGCTTGCGAGCGAGCCAGTGTTTGTACGAGAACATTACAGTGGACAGAGGTCCTACAGACACCCATATCGAAAATGTTGATAATTTATTGTAGCCGCCATCTTGTATTTCCATTAATAGATAAAAATTTAGTTTTTAAGCCAAAATCATTTAAAAAAATAGATTTACTTTCGAAGTTTAGTTCATGAATTTATTGTGATCGATCATAATGGACTTATAATTTTATTCGAATACAATAATTGAACAATAAATAATTCTTACCTTTTAAAATCAGCAGGAAATTTAAATAATGATAGTTGCGGTTTTGAGTTAGAAAGAAAGAAAACTATTTTATTAGGCATACACACTCGTAGATACACACAATGTAGTAACAACATGTAGACACTAATAAATTGTTATATATTATATAAAAGAAGAGACAACTAACAATGTGTGTCTCACGGCGGCGCCAAATAGGTCCAGTTCAGCAATAATGCCATACAACTACATGGTAGTTGTCAGACGCTGGTTTTCAACAGAACCTTATTTCGAGTGTACGGTTGAAAATTGGTTTATTTTTTAGTACTCAGTTATTAGTGATTAAATGTAGGGTAAATAAATTACATATTATATATGTGTATGTGCGATAAATAATAAATAAATAGGTGTTCAGCATACATAATATATCAAATTAAAAAAAGACAAAATAAATAAAAATAAAAAATAGTAATAGGTCTATCTAATCGTGCATAATTAATTACATTCGCAAACAAACAACCGGCTTTGAAGCGACTCAATCTCAAAACACTGCCACGCCCTTCAGCTTGCGCAGTGTAACGGGACGCCAATTCATTATGCCTAGGGCAGCTATGCGCAATGGACGAACTGCCAACAGCGCAAAATGTAAAAATAAAAAACTTGTTATAATTTGGGGTACTTTGGAAATAAAAAAGAAATATCGCAATTAAATAAAGCGTGAGTTTCTTAGTGCTTATTATCTATCAGTTATAGTCAGTGTTTTACTCGTAGAAGAAAGAAGTGAAAAAAGATTCGTATAATAGTCAGAAAGGTGAGTGTCGTTTGTTTTTATTGATAGCTATTTGAATAAATCAAAGTGTAAAATGTAAAAGAATGAATTTAATCAAAAAAAAATATTTTTAGTTGCGACTCACAATGACTGCCGTGTCCTCAGAGTGAGTGGCGACGGCGACACAGAATGCAAGTACTGGATGCTGATATGCTGATAGTCAACATGAAAAAAAAGTAAAAACAGCCAAATTATTATTTTTAAACTATAAATTAACTTGTCCTTCGTTTCTCACAGGTCTCCCAAGCACGCGGGAACACAGACCAGGGCCTCAAGTCTGCTATTGCAATAGTGTCAGAATAGTCTATCATTGATGTCATATTGTCGATTTTCACAAGTTTGGTAATCTACTAACATAATGGCGTCATTATGACTTTCCAATGGTCAACCATTGACACTCCATTGAAAGAAGTAGCATAGAATGGTAATCTCATACATTTTGACAAATAAATATTTCACGTTTGCGGTTATCTGCTAAAACTTTGACAGTTTATTTGATCAGTGTTTTACCATTAGAACGTTATTGTGCAGTTATTGGTTTTAATATGCTCGAAATTATCATTCTACCACAATTCTATTACAAGACCAGTGACCGATCAATGATCGATCATTATGAATTAGCAGATTACAAACTTTTAGTGACAATGGGATCGTGTTGGAATGACGAATTTATAAAAATAACAGACTTGGGGCCCTAGTGTCGCGAATGATGCGCGCACCTACTGGCCGCAGACAGAACGAGACGAGCCGACAGCGGTGCCCAAGGAACTTGAGGAGTTCAAGCATTTTAATAAAGTTCGCGAAAATTAACTTTACCACTAGTCTCGACAGTACCGCGACATTCCCTTGTTGGTCTCGTCGATGGATATCGCAGGTCTCAAACCATAGGGGCGTATATGCAAAAATGTGATTTTTCGTTGTTAATGCCTGTAGTAGACCAGGCAATACATAAACTAAAATTTTCTTATAATTTATTGTTAATTACTTTTTGCATAAATTTGAAAAATATTATTTGCCGTAAGCTGGAGAGTCTTTTTAGACCAAATAGCCGTATAATTGAAGAATTGGGATGAAGGATGGAAGACGACTGACTGGATGCGTAGGATGGGCGTATGAGGAGTCGAGGAGTGATGTGTCAGCACTCTGACGGGAATGCAGCGTAAGCTGCTGGCTAAGCCAAAAAGGGTGCAATGGATGGATATAACAGCGCCCCGATTAAGGGGAAACTTACGGGTGGAAAGGTAAGTTGACGATGGAAAGAAGGAAATTCCAGGTCTAGGAAGGTTTCCCAGGTTTTCAGGTCATTCGGAGTCGAGGAACAGGTACGTCTTCGGGATCAGGAGATGACATTTCAATGGAGTTATCTGGTTTGGGTTTACATCTAGAAGTTTTAAATGTTTTGTAGCCGCACTGCACTCCAGGCCAACCGGACTGGGGCTGTACTACAACGCGAGCCTCAACCGTACC
Source organism: Mythimna albipuncta (assembly GCA_929112965.1). NCBI lineage: Eukaryota > Metazoa > Arthropoda > Insecta > Lepidoptera > Noctuidae > Mythimna > Mythimna albipuncta. Next base: position 664,228 of record OV815960.1, read on the forward strand.
TCCGCGCCTGCGCCCACGCACCTACCTCGTGCGCCGCAAGCTGATCGCTCCGCTAACGCTCGGTCGCGCGGACAGTGGCTTACCTAACTCGGCGGCGAATGCACGCTCAATTTTATCTTGTTAAATCGCTAGTGCTTACGCGTATCTAGCCTAATCTAGACTTTCTCTTCATATCTGTTATTTCTTACATTTTCATCCTAATTCTTCATCTTCTTTACTATCTTTCCGTGCTTGCCTTAACTGTACATCTGTTCTCTGTGACCTACAATAAACTTTTCAAATCTCAACCGCTGTTTCGTGACTCGCAATACCTCCAGCCTTACACACACCTACATACCTACAAGTGGTGACCCCGATAAAGGAACTTAGAGTGGAAAAACAAGATGGAGACTGCCGTAGGAGCAGGAATGAAGGCTGCCGATGGAAATAGCAGTGATATTTGGCGTGTTGGTGTGCGAGTACCGCCGTTTTATCCAGATGATCCGGAACTTTGGTTTGCGCAGCTAGAAGCCCAATTTACGCTGTCAAGCGTCACCAGTGACTCGACAAAATTTTATTACGCCGTGACTCAGCTAGAACATACGTATGTTTCTCAAGTCAAAGATATTTTATGCGCCCCACCCGTGACCGGTAAATTTGAAAAACTGACGAGCGAGTTAATCAAGCGTCTCAGTGCTTCTAAGGAGAAGAAACTGAAGCAGCTGTTCCTTCACGAGGACATGGGAGATCGTAAGCCCTCACAATTTTTAAGATACCTTAGGAATCTTGCTGGTCCAACCGTGTCAGATGATGTGTTAGCTACATTATGGACCGGTCGCTTGCCTCATAGCTTACAAACCGTCATAGCGTCGCAGCCCAAGCTTGAATTAAACGATCTGGCCGAGTTAGCCGATTGTGTTCACGAGATAGCACCGTCGACGCCTCACCACCACGTGGCTGCAGCTTCAGCAGCAGCACTACCAGCCTCATCCTCGCGGATGGATGAGCTGGGCCAGGAGATTTGTGCTTTAACTAAAGAAGTCGCTAAACTTACCTCTTATGTATACAGGCAGTCACGTGCACGTTTCCGATCCAGGTCACGGGGCCCCTACGGCCATCACCGCAGCCACTGCCAGTCACGCAACCGACAACCACCACCAGATCATCCTCACTGTTGGTACCATTTTAATTTTGGAGCAAGAGCTAAGAGGTGCAACGAGCCATGTAAGTTCAAAGCGGGAAACGATGCGGGCAGCCGGAAGTAGCGGCTAACGACTGCCCAGTCCAAACAGGCCGTTTATTTGTATCAGATCGGACCACCAAGATGCAGTTCCTTATAGATACCGGATCGGATTTATGCGTCTACCCACGATCAGCGACTAAAGTACCGTGTTATAAAAGCAAATATGATCTTTCTGCAGCAAATGGAACAACCATACATACTTACGACCCTATATTACTGCATTTAGACCTAGGACTGAGGCGTGACTTCACATGGCAATTCATCATAGCTGATGTATCTAAACCAATAATAGGTGTGGACTTTCTCAGTTACTATAATATTCTTGTGGATTGTAGGAACCAGCGTCTCATAGATGCCAAGACGTCACTGTCGGTAGCTGTACCAAAGCGAAACATTCCTGAGAGCATTGTATCCATCAAGACAGTCACGGGTGAGTCCGATTATCATAACATACTTCGTGAATTTCCTGAGGTCACGCGGCCTACTGGAGTGGTACGTACAATCAAGCACAATACTGTTCACCACATTAACACCACTCCAGGCCCTCCAGTTGCCTTCAAACCACGACGTCTAGATCCAGTTCGACTAAAAGCTGCAAAGAAGGAGTTTGATGAAATGCTAGCTAATGGAACTGCTAAGCGTTCTGAAAGCTGTTGGTCTTCCCCTTTACATATGGTCAAGAAGAAGGACGACGGCTGGAGACCCTGTGGAGATTACAGGGCACTCAATGCAAGGACCATTCCAGACAGGTATCCAGTACGTCACATTCAGGATTTTTCACACCAGCTTTCGGGTTGCACAATCTTTTCCACAATCGATTTAGTAAAAGCATATAATCAGATCCCAGTAAACCCAGAAGATGTCAAGAAGACCGCCATAACGACACCCTTCGGCCTATTTGAATTTGGCTTCATGACGTTTGGTTGACGGAACGCCGCGCAGACTTTCCAACGTTATATAGGCGAAGTACTGCAAGGCCTGGAAGACTTTACTTACGGTTACTGTGACGACATTTTAATCTTCTCGTCTTCAGAAGAGCAACATAAAAAGCATTTACGGAAAGTTCTCGAACGCCTTACAAGTTATGGAGTTCTCATCAACACATCTAAATGTGTTCTGGGAAAGCCAGAGCTGAGCTTCCTTGGCTATCAAATCTCCGCAGCTGGTACGCGGCCCATGGAAAATAAAGTGCAAGCTATCTTGAACTACCCTCTACCAAAAACAGTGAAAGAGTTACGAAGGTTTCTAGGAATGCTGAACTTCTACCGACGTTTTGTACCAGAAGCAGCGAAACAACAGGCACCACTAAATTCACTATTAGAAGGCTCAAACGTCAAAGGCTCACATCCAATCCAGGTGACTCAAGAATTTCTACAGGCGTTTGAAGAAAGCAAAAAGTCTCTGTCAAACTACACACTACTAGCTCATCCTGATCCGAACGTTAAGTATTGCCACGGACGCTTCAGATGTGGCGATTGGCGCAGTTCTACAGCAAAAGAAGAATAGCAATTGGGAACCTTTAGCGTTCTTCTCTAAAAAACTCGCGCCACCACAAAAAAAGTATAGCCCATTCGATAGGGAACTGTTAGCAATGTACGAAGCAATCAAATATTTTCGCCATATGGTCGAGGCTCGTGACTTCTCAGTCATAACCGATCATAAGCCTCTCACACACGCATTCAGAACAGCCAGTGAAAAACACTCGCCTAGGCAATTTAGACATTTAGAATTTATTGCTCAATTCACAACTGACATACGATACATTCCTGGGAAGCAAAACATAGTAGCGGATGCCTTGTCGAGAATTGAGGAAGTCACTCAATGCATCGATTATCATGCCCTGGCACGATCTCAAGAGACTGATCCAGAGTTACAAGATCTACTAAAAAATGGATCTTCACTCAAACTGCAAAAGGTGAAAATACCACGAACATCAGTTGAACTTTTTTGTGACGTTGCAACTCAACCACCTCGTCCGTACGTCACACCAGAATATCGACGACAAGTCTTCAAGTCACTTCATAACTTGAGTCACCCAGGAAGAACAACTACAGTGCGACTGGTCACGCAGAGGTACGTGTGGCCAAGGATTCGCAAAAACTGTAGGGAGTGGTCTCGTGAATGCCTCAAATGCCAAAGCAGCAAGATAACTCGTCATACCTCTTCACCAATTTCCCCATTTCCATCTCCTTCATCCAGATTCTCCCACATCCATCTCGATATTATCGGGCCATTACCAATTTCTTCTGATTTCAGGTACTGTCTCACTGTCATCGACAGATTCACGCGATGGCCTGAGGCGTACCCCATCAAAGATATCACGGCAGACACATGTGCAGCTACACTGGTGGCTGGCTGGATCGCCAGGTTCGGCTGTCCACTGAAGATAACAACCGACCGTGGGCGACAATTCGAGTCTCATCTCTTCAGGGCCATCACATCCATGGTTGGTGCACAACACTTCCGTACGACCGCCTACCATCCTGCTGCAAACGGCATGGTTGAGCGTCTACACAGACAGCTGAAGGGAGTCATCATGTGCCACTCGACAACACACTGGACAGAGGTACTACCGTTAGTACTTCTAGGAATCAGAAGTGCTTGGAAAGCAGACATCCAGGCATCGCCAGCAGAACTGGTCTACGGAGAGCCGCTGCGTCTACCAGGCCAGTTCATATCACCTACAGACGACCACAATCCAGCCGAAGTCACGGATCTGGCAACGCGACTACGAAGCCACATGAGCAAGATGACACCAAAACCCGCGTCATGGCATCGGAAAGGTCCCTTCTTCATACCTCGTGGACTCGACAGTTCTTCCCACGTTTTCCTGTGGCAGGATCATGTCCGAAGACCGCTGGAGCCACCATATGCTGGACCTTACAGAGTTCTGGAACGTCACCCAAAGTATTACAGACTCGATGTACGTGGGAAAGCGATGACAGTTACCGTCGACCAGCTGAAACCTGCATTCCTCGCACAAGACGACGACACGTCTACGTTACCAGCACCGGAATTTTCTCCTGGAGCGTCTGGGTCCAGAGTGGAAGCAGACGAGAAAAGGACGCGAAGTGGACGACGCGTACATTTCCCTGATTTCTATCGCCCGCAGTAGCGGTCTCAGCGGGGGAGTACTGTAGCCGCACTGCACTCCAGGCCAACCGGACTGGGGTTGTACTACAACGCGAGCCTCAACCGTACCTCCGCGCCTGCGCCCGCGCACCTACCTCGTGCGCTGCAAGCTGATCGCTCCGCTAACGCTCGGTCGCGCGGACAGTGGCTTACCTAACTCGGCGGCGAATGCACGCTCAATTTTGTCTTGTTAAATCGCTAGTACTTACGCGTATCTTGCCTAATCTAGACTTTCTCTTCATATCTGTTATTTCTTACATTTTCATCCTAATTCTTCATCTTCTTTGCTATCTTTCCGTGCTTGCCTTAACTGTACATCTGTTCTCTGTGACCTACAATAAACTTTTCAAATCTCAACCGCTGTTTCGTGACTCGCAATACCTCAAGCCTTACACACACCTACATACCTACAGTCTTAAAGTAACAATACAATTTATACGATATAGCTATCACTATAACTAAACTTATTATAATAGTATCATCATCGAGATTTGTTTTAATTCGGTCAGTTATTTTATTATAATTTGACAAAAGTGAATCTAGATTATTAACAATTTTTTAAGTTAACATAGGGAACTTTAATATTGTCTTTTTGGTAAGTAGTAGGACTACAACTAGTATCATTGATTATTTCAAAGTGTAATATTATTGGTTTTGTTTTAATTACAATACTATGTTGAGGTACTAACTTATTATCTCTACAATAAGCTATACAATGTTCTGGTATAGTTAATATGCCAGTACCATGGATGGAAAACTCAGATAAGACTTGATTATTACTTTCTATTGTGAGTTTAGAATTTTGACTTATTACGTAAATCCATTGGTTTCTAAGTCATTTATGAAAAGTTTCAAGATTACCGTTTACGAATTTAGTATTACAATTATGTGGAACGGAAGTTAAAGCTTTAGAAATAATTTCGCTTTCACATATGAGAACGGCAGATGTGGAATACACACTGCGTGTTTCATAAATATAATATTGCATACTAATAACTTTACAGGAGTTAAGTGAATCTAATTTACAATAAGATGAATTATCTTTAGTTATGCCTATATATTTCGTGGATCCCCAACCCGGCTGGTCACCGTGAGGTAATCCGACCAACACCCTCTAACAAATTTATCAATTAAAACCAGTACAAAAAAAGACATTCAAAAACAAAGTTGCCTATATTTATGTACACTAAACACAAGAACGCTGAGAAAACCAGAGAGCTTACAAGAGCTAGAGCTAGCACTCGCAAACATAAAGTGGGACATCCTGGGGATAAGCGAAATGCGAAGACTAGGAGAAGAAATAGAAGAGAAAAGTAGCTATATCATGTATCACAAAGGTGAAGTCGCTGGTCAAAGAGGAGGGGGGTTCTTGATAAAGATAAAACTAAAAAACCAAATCGTTGGGTTTGAAGGAATATCGGATAGAATAGCTCTACTACACCTTAACCTACCAAAAGAACCTAAAGAGTGGACAGTCATCCAAGTCTACTCGCCGACAGAACAAGCAACAAAAACAGAAATATTAGATTTTTACGACAAACTGAGAGTAGTCATGGAAAATCATTCGGAAAACAACATAGTGCTCATGGGCGACTTAAACGCTCAAGTAGCAGGAGAAGAACATATAATAGGAAAATACGGTATAGGAAAAAGAAGCAAAAATGGAGAAAAATTGGTGGAACTCTAACTTGAGCAAAATTTAACACTTCTAAATTCCATGTATCACAAAAAACTAAAAGCAAATGGACTTGAGTATCCCCTGACGGGAAGACTAGAAACGAAATAGACTACATAATCACCCACAAAGCCAGGTCATTTAGTGATACAGGAGTAATACAAACCTAAATTTCCATACCAACCATCGCATCGGTTTGCAGCTGTCTAAACGAAAAGAGCACAAAAAAGCCTAGACCAAAGTCAATACTTATAAACCACTTGAAAACAACTAATGACTCCACAGACACCACAGAAGATGTAATAAAAGTCGTAACCTCAGATATAGACCTAAACGAAAAATATACAAAAATTGAAAATGAGCTTAAAAATCATACTAAGTTACTATTAGACAAAAGCAAGAAAAGCTATTTAAGTGAAAAAACTCTAAAATTAATTGAAGATAGAAAAAACTTAATAATCAAAAAGGATAAGAAAGATAACCAAAAAGAAATCTCTAATCTTAGCAAACAGATTCGCGAAAATATGAGGAAGAACAGGATAAATAAAAGAACTAAAACCTTAGAAAACCACATTAACAAAACGGGAGGCACAAGAAAGGCGCTCAAAGAACTGAGAGAAAAGGGAAAAGAATGGATACCAAAAATGAAAGTCAAAGAATTAACAACAACATCTCGCATCAAAATTCAAAATTTGGCAACAGACTATTATCGCTCATTATATCAAAAACCCAGTCCTGATGAACCAAAAACACACTTGCCTAATAAAGAACATGTTATAGAAAACCACAGAATCCAAGACGCTGAAGATATACCTGAAATACTACAAAGCGAAATAGAAAAAGCTATTAAAAGTCAAAAAATAGAAAAAGCTCCCGGCCCAGATAGAATTACAAATGAACTATTAAGAGGTACAATCAGTAAAAAAGGTCCAAAAGACGATATAGGTAATTACAGACCTATATCTCTTATAAATAAATAAAATAAACCTTTTATTCCATGCATCATTAAACATATACAAACATTATATCACAACAGTATTTTTAATTAAAAAATAATCGGACAAATTACAAATATAGTTCGATTTCACGCAAATTTTATCTAGAATAAGTTAATTATCATTATTACATATTACATATTATTTAATTATTTCTATCTATATAAATGTATTAAACAATAACACACGTTATTTATATAATATTATATTTGTATTTTTCTTATTTACACAATATTTTAATAAAATTCTGTATAGGTGATATCATTTATTATTTTGTAAAGTACTTAATCGGTCAAGTAATTAACTACATATTATATTAAATTAAAATCAAAGTAAATTAAAATCAAATTCAATTAAGTAGAACCAAATTAAAAAACAATGCCCAAATTTGTATGTGGCGCCGTACCACCTTGCGTCTAGCCAAATTACTCTCAAGAGTAGTTATTATTTAACTTTTCACTACCTAACACTATTCCTAACCTATCCTGAACCTGGTTTTTGAAATATACAAAAAAAGTAAGTAAACGCCTGATTATATTTTATAGCAATTTTTAACCGTCGTGATTATTGATATGCGTTTTAGGCCGAAAAAAGCTAGCAAAGCTATGAGCAAACATTTATAGGTGGTAGATGGACTCGTTGTTACGAAATAGCGTTGTTCGTAGCGTAGAATTAGACTTTATTACATAATTACATAGTATTTATATCAATCTATTTACATTAGATATTAATACATTTGTGTGAAACAACTAATGTACCTAGTTAAATCATTTTAGCGACAAATAACTAATATTGACGTCAAATCGGCTTCACTGCGGTTACAGCCCCGCTGCTTTGGCATGTTCATTTCCTCGCATGAACATTGGTAAACACAAATAAAGAATTTGTAATTGTTAGTCAGATAAAGAAAGTCATTTATTTTTAAAGTATATTATTATCAATTTATCATCATCTTCCTGGCCTCGGCCCATGTTACTTAGAGTAGGACCACAACATTTTTTCTTCAATTCTTTCATGTCAACCGTCACGTTCACGGGTTCCGATTTCTTCACACAATGTATCCGTGTTTTCTTTGAGTATGATCACATCTGGCAAATGCCACCGGTCGCGAGCCGCTCGCGAGCGGCATGCGTGCAATCATTGCGCCCTTCCGTCTGCCCGCGCGCTCGCGCCCCGTATGTTGTAGTAGATACTTCGATTAGCCTACAGATACATAGTATAAAAGCAAATGGAACTGCATGCGCGACCTGCGCGTCCCGAACATGCGTCGCGCTTTCCCACTTTAGAAACCTTGACACATGCAACACATGAGTTATTATCTCAAATTGTCAACAGTTATTATAGACGTATTTAATTGATTATTATTCAATAAAACTACCAGAACTACTCAAATATTGTCGAGTACCGAACGCGGCGGATGGTCAGCCAGTACTATGAATTTGATCTTTATGTGTATCTAAGTAAAGTTGAGTATAAAATGAAACAACTTGGTACTAGATACTGAACTAATTTTTATTCTCATATTGAACTTTAATAACAGGACCCTAACCAGATGGCGGAAAATCTTAATAGCGACTTCTAATTTGACGTCAACGCCATCTAGTTAGGAATCCGTAACTAATACATTTTTGAACTTAAATCGCGTTCTAAACATACCGCCCACCAAGGACGTTACTGAAGGAATGTCCTTCTTGAACTAAATCCTGGATCTGACATGTATTTGATCTCAGGTTTGATCTAAAGTCTTAAATTAAAAACAAATACTACAATAAATCTTAATATCACACATTTGAAAACCTTAAACTACTTATTTGGCTAAGCTACTAAAATAACAATATGATATAACAAACATAAATAAATTCAGTGATCTTCAACTGGTAAAATACAAAGTATGGGTGTTGGCCTCTAATAATAGAGAATTTAGTGCGTAATGTGACTACACGGGTGATGTTATCAGCACCGGGATGCTTCTCTAATACGTGACCTAACATCCAACGACTTGGCGGCAAATCGTCTTCCTTGACCAACACAATGTCTCCAATATTTGGCTCAGGAGTTTTATAAGACCATTTGTACCGGTTCATAAGATTGGACAAATATTCTTGGGACCAGCGTTTCCAAAATTATTGCAGCATTGCTTGAATAAATTGCCACCGTGACAAATAACTAATATTACTGCTTTCATATTTATTATCTGGTACATTTACTATTGGCTCTCCAATTAGGAAATGCCCAGGAGTTAACGGTATCAGTTCACCAGGATCAGTAACATTAATGACGCTCATTGGACGTGAATTTAAACAAGCTTCTACTTGACTGAGGAGTGTGCTCATGTCCTCATACGTCAAAGTAGCATCACCAATTACTCGTTTGAGGTGAAACTTTGTAGACTTCACACCTGCTTCCCAAAGTCCACCGAAATTGGGGCTATGCGGGAGAATGAAGTGCCAGTTAGTGCCGTTGGCCTCGAGTTGTTCTGCTATTGCTGCCTGAATTGATACCGAATGTTGCAATTCTCGGGAGGCACCTACAAATGTAGTGCCATTGTCGCTCCATATTTTGGCGCAATGACCTCGCCTAGACACAAAACGTCTAAAGACGCCTAAAAAAGCTTGTGTGCTCATGTCACTGACGACTTCTAAATGTATAGCACGAGTGGACATACTCACAAACAAACATATGTAACCCTTGTACGAACGGTGCCCACGACCTTTCATTGTCTTAATATTAATAGGACCAGCATAATCAACACCACTGTGTAGAAACGGTCGCGATGGAGAACACCGAACCGTTGGAAGAGAACCCATCATTTGGTTCTTGATGCTAGCGCGATGTTTAACGCATGTTACACATTTTCGTACATGGTGTTTGACTAGGTTTCTGACTCCTATGACCCAGTAAGCTGTTCTCAAATAATTTGACATTAGCTGCGGACCTCCGTGCAGTCTTTAAGTAGGCATCTGCCACTATAAGGTTTGTCAGATGACAAGAGTTTGGTAATACTATCGGATGCTTTGTGTCTTCACTCAAAGGAGCTTTTTCAAGTCTACCTCGAACTCTGATAAGGCCTCTGTCGTCCAGATATGGACAGAGTGAGTTGAGCTTACTAGATTTTAATTGTAAATAACCTTTGTCCTGTAATTGTAAATATTCGACTGCAAATATATCCTTTTGTGTTTGTCTTATACAACATTCTAACGATGCTTCTAGTGCTAATTTTTGTAAATAACTATGTTTAAAGGTGTTATTCCTTAAAAACCGTCTGCAATAGGCAATTACCCTAACTAATTTTTGTAATGACGAATACCGCTTGAATATTGAAAGCTCTGGCACTACAGCAATGTGTGTTTTTGTTATTTGCTCTAAGTCGATATTCAAATCATTTGGCCTTTTATAGACTATTGTTCTTTCAGTTAGAAATGATGGTCTGGAAAACCATAAACGATTATCTATCAATGCACTAGGTAAGATACCCCATGAGGCGCAGTCTGCTGGGTTGTCCTTGGTTTTTACATGAAACCATTGAGATGCTTTCATCGTGGTCAATATTTCCGAGGTGCGATTCGCCACAAACGTCTTCCATCTGCTTGGATGGCTGTTAAGCCAAGCCAACACGACAGTGGAGTCTGTCCAGGCCTTGATTTTATCCCTAGAAATATTCAGAACATCTGCTGTCTCTATTAAAAGATTTGACAGTAGAACTGCTCCACACAACTCTAGACGAGGTATACTAATTTGTTTGACGGGGGCTACTCTAGTTTTTGCAACCAACAACGAAATATGAACATTGCCTACAACATCTACTAGCCGCAAATAAATCACGGCTGAGTACGCGGTTTTGGAGGCGTCACTAAAGCCATGCAGCTCAAGATCGTCGTGCGACTTCGTTCCAAGCCAACGAGGTATCCGAACTTTGCTAAGCAGTGACAGCTCTTTACGGTAAGAAACCCATTCTTTTATTAGGTCAATGTTCAGTTCTTCATCCCAACTAACACCTGCAAGCCATAATTTCTGGATGAATGTTTTTGCTAATACCACACTAGGAGCTAAACAACCTAGTGGGTCGAACAATCGGGCTATGTCCGAAATAATTGTCCTTTTAGTTACAGGTGCAGTCGTCAGAGCCGGAAGATTCACCGAGTACTGGAAGGTATCTTCGTTGCGGTTCCAGGTAAGTCCCAAAATTTTTATTGTACTATCTAATTTGATTTCTAACCCTTTCTCTTCTTTGTGTCCTATCTTCTCTAGTTCATTGTTCTGTATTTTTATTTGTTCTCTTGTTTTGTCCTTATTTCTATTTGTTCTTGTTTCAGCAGGTCGTTCTTTAACTAAATTGTTTTCAATTCTTTCTATTCTCTTAAGTACTTCTTGACTATTACTATTCCATTTTTGTAATATAAATCCGCCTTTTCCTAATAATGCAATCATTTGCTTATATATTTCAATACCTTCTTCTACACTGTTGCATCCTGTCATTAAATCGTCCATATAGAAGCAATTTAAAACCTTATCGGCAGCTAGTGGGTAGTTTTTACCTTCATCAACAGCAATTTGACGTAAAGTTTTGACTGCTTGACACGGTGCAGAAACTGTTCCAAAGGTCACAGTCATAAGCTCGTAATCTTGTATCTCTTTATCCGGACTGTCACGCCATAATATTCTTTGGAACATTACATCTTCTTCTGCAACCTTCACTTGTCGATACATTTTAATTATGTCAGCTACAAGTCCTATAGCATGTACTCTCCATTTTAAAACCCAACCATGAGCGTGTCATTTAGTGATACTCCTTTGTTGTTCTTTTCAGAGGCGTTGAAAACAACACGAACTTTAGTCGTGGTCTTGTCTTCCCTAATGACTGCGTGATGTGGTAGATATACTGTTTCTTCCCTTTTGCTGTCATCTTTCTTCACGTGCCTCATATGACCTAACTGTAATATATTATAACTGTTGTATTACTTCTGTGTATTTTTCTTTTAACTCTCTGTTTTTTGCTAATCTTCTCTCTAATGCTTGAAATCTTGATTTAGCTATGCCACGTGAATTTCCAGACTTGCAAGGAGGATCTTCGTCTTGGAAAGGTAACCTGATTATATATCTACCATCACTATCTCTCTTAGTAGTTTCACAATAAAGCTCTTCGCATTTCTTCTCCTCTGGTGTAAATATCTTTTTAGTACTAATATGCTCTTCAATTTCCCAAAATTTCTTTAACATGTCATCTACATGTACCATGCAATGCATTACGCTAATTTTATTTGTACTTTTACTTTCAGGGCTCACTGCACCTGACAGGACCCAACCTAATCTAGTATTCTGTGCTATAAGACCAGCAGAAGGACTCTTAACTAAACCTTCCTTAATAATACAGCTATAAACATCGGCACCCAACAGAATGTCGATTTTGTTAGGTGTGTTGAATTCTGGATCTGCTAAAAACAGATTGTTGACCTCTAACCAGTCGAAAGCTTCTGAGTTTAAGCTTCGCTCTGGTAAGTAAGAGGTGATCTTGCTTAAAACGTAAGCATTAAACGTAAACTTAAAACTAAATTCGACGCGAGACTTAATCGTTATTTGTACCATATACTTTGTCATGGTTGACCTATTGTCTTCTAATCCTAAAACAGACCCTTGAATTGGAATCTTTTTCAGGTTGAGAAGTTGAACTGCTGCTTCTGTAACGAAACAAGCTTGCGAACCTTGATCAAGTAAGGCTCGTACAGTTTGGTATCCACCTGTCTTTGACTCAGCTTTTATTAGCGCTGTGGCTAATAAAATTTGTCTGGGCTTGGGTACCTTCCCTGTTGACAAGCAAGTAACTATCTGATTAGTACTAGTCGAAGAACTAACACTATCAGCAGCTGGCATTGCTTCAGGGTTTTGGTCTTTGTTAATATGTAACAGTGAATGGTGGCGCTTTTGGCAAACTTTACAACTAGTGTCCTTTTTAGGGTTCCGTAGCCAAATGGCAAAAAACGGAACCCTTATAGATTCGTCATGTCTGTCTGTCTGTCTGTCTGTCTGTCTGTCTGTCTGTCTGTCTGTCCGTCCGTCCGTATGTCACAGCCACTTTTTTCCGAAACTATAAGAGCTATACATTTGAAACTTTGTAAGTAGATGTATTCTGTGAACCGCATTAAGATTTTTACACAAAAATAGAAAAAAAGCATTTTGGGGGTCCCCATACATAGAACTGAAACTCAAAAATGTTTTTTTCATCAAACCCATGCGTGTGGGGTATATATGGATAGGTCTTTAAAAATGATACTGAGATTTCTAATATCATTTTTTTTCTAAACTGAATAGTTTGCGCGAGAGACACTTCCAAAGTGGTAAAATGTGTGTCCACCCCCCTCTAACTTCTAAAATAAGAGAATGATAAAACTAAAAAAAAATATATGATGTACATTACTATAAAAACTACCAACGAAAATTGGTTTGAACGAAATCTAGTAAGAAGTTTTTTTTTATTGCGTCATAAATCGAAAAAAATACACTATTATTAAAACATCGATCAAAGTTACAACACATTACAAGAACTTTTATATTATGTTACTTGCTGCTACGGAAACCTTCATGGGCGAGTCCGACTCGCACTTGGCCGGTTTTTTTTACAGATTGTAACAGTGTGATTGCTACCTAAGCAGTTAAAGCATATTCTGTTTTTACGTACAAATTCACGTCTAGCATCAAGCGACTGGTTTGCAAACCTTTTACAAAAACAAAGCTTGTGGATTTCTGAACAGAATTCGCATTTTATGTGTGATGATGAGTTTGTGGCAAGCATTGTCTTAGGCGTATAATTTGAACTGTTATTATTGATTTGGTGGACTGAACCCCTTTTTGGTTCTATACACTCAAATGCGCGGAATCGTTGTTCCAAGAATAATTTTAACTGATCAATGGTGGAAAAATCATTAGAAATGCTACCACTGACGCATAATTCTCATTGTTTACGCGTTTCAACATCTAATTTAAACGTCACGATGTGTATAATGATAACATCCCATGTACTCACATTTATGCCTAAATTTGACAACGCATTTAAACAATCAGTGGTGGTATCTAAGATCTCTTTTAATGAACTTGGTGACTCAGTTTGCATACGTTTTATTCCAAATAACCTTTTTTTTTTTTTTTAGATGATCTACACTTCTTAAAAAATCAACTTCACTCTATAGGACTTGATCTGAACCTTTCAAAATGTGAACTATTCTTATCTGACACCACCGACAGACAACAGACTCTTTCCAAATTTAACGCAATAGCCCCGGAAATCAAAATTATAGACAGAAGTTCTCTTCGTCTCCTGGGGTCTCCTATTTTTGAGGATTCCTTTCCCGACTTTGTCGAGGAAAAAATTCAAAATTTTAATGATGTTTCGGAAAGATTACTACAAATTAATATGCATTCGGCCATCACTATAATTCGATTCTGCTGTTTCGGCCCTAAATTAATTTATTTCCTTCGCGCTTCTCATTTTTGGAAACACCCTCATCTTTTGGATAAAATGGACCAAATTATCCGGCGAACTCTTACATCTATTTTAAACGTGGCCATGGACGACCGAGCTTGGGCTCAGGCTACTCTTCCTATCCGTATGGGTGGCCTCGGCGTCCGCAAAATTTCTAGTCTTAGTTTACCAGCCTTTATATCCTCGGTTCACGGCACTGAGAAATTAATCAGGAATATCCTATCTCCCTCACTGATTGATTTCAATGTGCCGTGCTTCATCGAGGCTATAAATGCCTGGAGACTCGCTTGCCCGAATTCTAATCCACCCGACATACCATCATCCCAAAGACGGTGGGATGAGCCGCTCTGCAAAGTAGTGCAGGAAAACCTGATTGATACTTTTACTGCCCCTGCGGAGCGAGCGCGCCTGCTGGCTGTGGGAGAGTGGGAGTCGGGTCTCTGGCTTCACGCACTGCCGTCGTCGAACATCGGCACCTTGCTCGACGATAATACTTTCCGCCTCGCTGTTGCCTTACGTCTAGGCGCTCCCTGCTGTTCTCCTCATCGCTGTCACTGCGGCGAAGTTGTCAACAGCCTCGGACACCACGGTCTGTCATGCAGCCGAAGTGCGGGTCGCATAGCGCGACACGCGAATATCAACGACATAATCAGACGCGCTCTTGTCACCGCCGGCGTTCCAGCCGTATTGGAACCCCATGGCCTGGCACGCGACGATGGCAAGAGACCGGACGGCATGTCGTTATTTCCTTGGAAGATGGGAAGGCCTTTAGTATGGGACGCTACTTGTGTCGATACTCTTGCGCCTTCACATCTTCCTAGCTCGTCGTGTCGTGCTGGTGCTGCCGCTGCGGCTGCGGAGAACCTCAAGCGGCGGAAATATAACAACCTTGTTGGAAGTTATATTTTCGAACCGTTTGGGGTTGAAACTCTTGGATCGTGGGGTCCGAGTGCTCACAGTTTGTTTAAAGATCTGTCAAAACGTCTAGTTGTCACTTCACGTGACCCAAAGGCTGGCTTTTACCTTGGACAGAGGATAAGCATTGCCATACAACGTGGCAGCGATGTGGAAGAGTTTTTTGACGCCATATTTTAGTTAGTGTATTTTAGCGTAGGGTTTTATTATTTATTTATTTTGTAATTTATTGTAATTATAGTTATTAAGTTTTTTATAAGTGTAAATAAAATTATTAACTTTCAAAATAACCTTTTCAATATGTAATTGGCGAGATATCTTTTGTTGCTATACCTCTTGTCTAATAAATCCCAGCATTGACTATAATTTGCATCCGTTATTGGTGTATTCCGTATTAACTGATCAGCTTCACCCGAAAGATGACTTTTTAAATAGTGTAGCTTTTGTACGTTATCTAACGATTCATTTTTGTGTACCAATGACATAAACAGATCACGAAATGTTGTCCATTCTCCATATTTTCCAGAGAATATTGGAATGATGATCTTTGGTAATTTAACGAATGAACTTGCTGACTTAAATGAATTGTTAGAAGAATGATCACTGGGTTGTACTGGTTCCTTTGGCCTAATTTTATTAAGTGTTGTTTTTAACAAAGTTTTATACATTATATAAGTGTCTTCGGTTGTATCATAAATGTCAGCAACCTTTTGATCTGTACTAACATCTAATTTAAAGTTTTGATAATTTTTAATTATGTTAATCTTTCTTTAGGGCTTTTTTTGGCTAATCTTTTAATAATAACATTTTGGGAGCCTTTTAGTACGTTAATTAATCCCTCCATCTTTGAGACAATTCTTAACTGGAAAACCATTTAAATACTTGACATAAATACAAATATAATATTGACGAAATTATTCTATGTCCTAAAGAGTTGCGTAAAATTTTACAAGTGTTTTAAATATAACTAAAATCTGTCGGAAATCGGGCATAGGTTCCCCGTTCCGTCATTTTTTTAAAACTATTCTAAGTCCTTAACTACACTTACACAAATCTAAGGGAAATATTCTAAGTCTAAAAATTTACTTAAAATTCTACAAGTCTAAAATTCTTGAAAAAATGTCCAAGTTAAACTCTTGGAAGAAATAAAGTTCAAAATTGTTTGTCATTAACTTCCTTTGTTTATGAAATAAAATGTACTCACAATTTGCACTTCACTTACAAACACGATGTTTCTGGCGCGCCCTGGTGGCGACAAGTTAAACTTTTAGATGTGACGTCAGTCTTCTAACGTCATGTTGAACTGGGGGGTGTAACGTCCTTGTGATGACACGATGAACTGCGGAGGTGACGTGTACGATCACCTTCCGTTTGATCTGGTTGCAAGTGGCGCCCTCTGGTCACCACTTTCCTCCTGCCGCTGTTGCTGAGCTCGTCCACAACACTGCTAGACAGAGCTGTTGCTGCCGATGCAGGGGACCGAGTACTCTTGCTGCAGCAATCCACTGCGAGTACACGGGCAAGCGGACCGGGCCGCGCGCGAACTCAAAAACGGTTATTTATCGGGCTCGTAGGACCAATGTCGAGTACCAAACGCGGCGGATGGTCAGCCAGTACTATGAATTTGATCTTTATGTGTATCTAAGTAAAGTTGAGTATAAAATGAAACAACTTGGTACTAGATACTGAACTAATTTTTATTCTCATATTGAACTTTAATAACAGGACCCTAACCAGATGGCGGAAAATCTTAATAGCGACTTCTAATTTGACGTCAACGCCATCTAGTTAGTTAGGAATCCGTAACTAATACATTTTTGAACTTAAATCGCGTTCTAAACAAATGTAGTACAAAAACATCAAACGATATAAACTTCAATAAAACAAAATATTAAAATGTCATAACCAAATTGACAGTGTCAAGTTTTGACACTGTCAATTTGAAATTTGAAATATTTACTTTATGAAATGATGAGATAAAATAAAATAATTTAACAGAATTCATTTTTAGTTGTTTTATTATTTTCTATTATATTATCTTATTCACCTACATAGCAGATAAAATCAATTAAGCGAACCATGTTATTATTATCATCGCCAGAATAAAAGCGTTCGATTTACATACTCTTTGGTCTGATTACGAAAATAACTGACAACTGTAATCGGAACGTAGAGATTTTTGAAATGACGTTATTTTTTTCGGAAGTAGGAATGATTAATCATTTAATATCATTTTTATGATAATTTTTAACCAGGTTAAAAAAAGTGTTCAAAATTCAGTACATTGTACACATAAATAAGACTTTATTTTTGGTATTAATACACTTGTGGCGCAATATGGTACGTCGGATGGGCATGATTCTTTAAAAATCAAATAAAAATCAAAATAAATTAAAACAAAATAAATTAAAATCATATTAAATTAAAAACAAAATAAATTAAAATCAAACTAAATTAAAAACAAGTGGATTGAAATTAAATTCTAAATGAAAACCAAATTAAAATCAAATAAAATTAAAATCAATTCAAAATTAAATCAATCCAAATTACATTAAAAATTATAATCAATTTTTACTTTCTAGCATGGACCCCTCTCGGGTTAAGGCCTCCATTAGGTTTTCCATTTATCTCTGTTTTTAGCAGTCACTAACCAGTCTGAACCTGCTATTTTCTTTATATCATCTTCCCATCTTGTATAAGGTCTCCCTACTCGACGTTTGCCTGGTGGGCCTTTCCATTTAGTGACATTTATGGTCCACCTATTGTCCACAAATCTGGCTAAATGGCCGGACCATCAGAATTTCAGTAATTGGGCATAACATAACACATCTATCGCTTTGGTATAATTTCTTATCTTGGAGTGTCGTACTTTATGTATTCTCTTGATATTCAGCATGCTGCGTTCCATACCTTTCTGACACGAACTAATTCTATTTTTAATTTTCTCGTGAATTTCCACGTCTGGCAGCCGTACGTTAGAGAAGGCAGAATACTACTTAAGTTCCTGTGTCCCCTAGATGGGGCAGAGGGCGTCCACAGTGCGCCGCCATCCCGTTCGGTCTTGAGCTTCGCGTTTCATTTCACGCCAGGTCTTCCCAATGTTCTTCGCCTCTGCGATGACTGTTCGTCGCCAGGTTTGCTTAGGGCGACCACGTTTACGCTTTCCTTGAGGGTTCCAATCAAGGGCTTGCCTTGGTATATGTTCAGGATCCCTTCGGAGCGTGTGGCCGATCCAATTCCATTTGCGGCGTTTGATCTGCTGGTCGATCGAGGTTTCACCGCAGCGCTCCCACAGATCTACATTTGAGATTTTCTCGGGCCAGAATATACCGAGAATACGGCGAAGGCAGCGGTTGACAACGACCTGGAGTTTATGCGAGATGTCTTTTGTGACCTTCCACGTCTCACACCCATACAGCAATACGGTTTTTACGTTGGACCGGAATATTTTGAGCTTAACTCTTCTGGTCAGTTTCCGAGATTGCCACACGGGACGGAGCTGTGCAAAAATGGCCCTTGCCTTGGTGATCCTCGAAGCGATGTCCTCTTCAGTCCCTCCAGTCTCTGACACAACACTACTGAGGTAAGTAAAATTGTGGACCCTTTCCACAGCCGGCAAAGAGCTTGTCGCTCCGCATCTCATTTCCTGGGTCTTCCGGGTGTTGACTTTTAGTCCCGTCTTTTTTGCCTCTCGTTGTAGGTCGTCCAGCTTGGCTTGCATGTCAGCGCGTGTGTGGCTCAGCAGACATAGATCATCGGCGTAATCCAAATCTTTCAAGACGTTGGATAGTCCCCACTCTATGCCGCGGCGCTTGGTTTTTAACACTTTGCTCATGATGCCATCCAGAACAACAAGAAAGAGGAGAGGTGAGAGAAGGCAACCCTGTCATACTCCTGCATGCACCGGTATGTCCTCCGAGACGAGGCCTTCGTGTGTCACTCTACAGGAGTAACTCCTGTAGATTGCTATAATTAGGTTTATGATTTTTTCGGGGACTCCAATTTCACGCAGTCGGTCCCTGATGGAACTCCATCTCAACGTGTCAAAGGCTTTTTCGAAGTCTACGAAGGTCAAATATATTTCCCTTTGCCATTCTGATGCCTGCTCGAGAATAATACGTAAGGTATTGATCTGGTCTGTACACGATCGATTGGACCGGAAGCCAGCCTGCTCTTTGCGAAGAAGAGGTTCAACGGCCCCCGACAGCCTATCTAGGATGATCTTGCAGAGCACCTTAGAAGGTATCGAGAGCAAAGTAATACCTCTCCAATTGCCACATTCACTGAGGTCTCCCTTCTTGGGAACGGTAATGAGAAGACCTTTATTCCAGTCGTCGGGCAACTCTTCGGTTGACCAGATGTTCCGTAAGAGAGGTGTCAGCGCGTTTGCAGCGGAAGGCATGTCAGCTTTTAGCATTTCTGCCGTGATGAGGTCGACTCCTGGAGCTTTGTCATTCTTGAGTGAGTGGATGGCTTTCACTACTTCCTCTTGTGTGGGGGAGACACGTCAATATCTAGGCTTTGTGGGGGCAAACTGGCAGCCGGTGCAGTCGTGGTAACGGGGTCGTTCGGGAATTGGAAAATCTTCTCAAAGTGCTCGCGCCAGCGTCGGAGCTGCCCCTCCGACGTCACAATGAGCTGGCCTTCTTTATCCTTCAAGGGCTTCTTCTTCCTCTGGTTCCTATTCCCAGCCAAGGTCTTCGTTGCCTTGTACATCTGAGATTACCGGAGTCAGCAGCGCGTTGAGCACAATCCGCTATACTATCTGCCTATACTCGCCGATCACAGCGGGTACTGCGATAGATAGCCCTGCGTAACTGTCTGTATTGCAGTTTTTCGTCTCCACGCACTGCCTTATCAGTGATTGCCAGAAGTCGAAGATGAAGTTTGCGCCTCTCTGCAATGAGGTTCCAGGTTTTTTGTGACATCCAGTCTTCGCGTGTGAGTGTTTTATGTCCAAGAACGACGGTCTCTATGTAGGCCATTTTGATGCGATTCCACTCCGCGTCGACAGAAGTAGAGTCCGTCTCAAGAGAGGAGAAGTGATTTCGCAGCTCTAGTCTGAAGGCTTTGCTAGTATCCAGGTCTCGGAGCCTGTTTACCTCAAACCGCTTGCCTATCTTGGTGGTTGCCTTGGTTGGTTGAGCAACAGCTACTTTGAGCCGTACTTCGGCCACGACTAGGTGGCGATCACTGTCGATGTCCGCGCCACGGCGGTTGCGGACGTCGAGCAGTGAAGAGCGCCACTTGGAGCTGATGGCAACGTGGTCAATTTGGTTTTTGGTAACACCATCGGGTGAATTCCAGGTGTATTTGTGGTGTTCACCATGAATAAATAAAGTACCTCCGATGGTGAGATCGTTATCTTGACAGAACTCCAAGAATCTCTCCCCGTTCTCGTTCCGGACTCCCAGCCCATGTCTGCCCATATGTATTTGACAACCGTCGTTATCCGAGCCAACCTTGGCATTCAGGTCTCCCATGACGATGACTATGTCCTGCTTGCGGATGTTCTTTAAAGTCAGGTTAAGTGCACCATAGAAATCGTCCTTATCTTCTTCCGGGGCCAGGTTTGTGGGCGCGTAGCACTGTACGACGGTTATTTTGCGGGCCTTGCTGTTAAAAAAAATAAATCATCAGAGCTCGTCTGATGATTCGCCCTGAGATGGGTTTTCAGTCCAGGAGACTCTTCTTCGCTACGTCAGAAAGGAGCTTTCACGTATGTCCTCTTCATCCTCCTTCCCGGAGTAAAGAAACGTAAGGCCCCTGAGCGTTCTACGCTCTCCGAATCCGTTTCTGCGCACTTCGCTTAGACCGAGCACATGCACTTTGCACCTTAGCATTTCTGCTTCAGCTTGTGCTAATCGGCTATCCTCGCTCAGCGTACGCACATTCCAGCAAGCAATTCGTGTCCGTTTCTTCATGCCAAAGGTCGTCGTAGTTTGATCGGTCCGGTTTTGCACTGTTTTCGTTTCTTTAATCAGTTAGGGTTTTTTTAAGGTAAGCGAGTGATTAGCCCACTATACCCTAGCCCACTGGTGGGGCTGCCACCTCAGAGCCAGTGGGCATGCTCGGTTTTGTTTCGGGTTCCCTCCCTAGCGAGACGATTCTGATTTAGGGGCGCAGAATACTCGCCCTTCGCCCTGTATCCGTTAGCAGCTGCAACTAGAGGTGGCGGCCGCGTGACTACGCGGTTGCATCAGGTCCCAGGGAGGACGGCGGGGACGTGGATAGCTCGGACTGGCTAGAGTTCCGCACCGGATGGTACTTCGCCACGAAGTACAGCAGAAACCCTAGGTTCCCTCCGCGAGTCCATAGTTTTCTTCTTTAGCTTTAGAGGCATGTTACTTTTAAATACATCATTTAAGCTCCAGTACTTATTCCACGCGCTTTTGATTCTACGTTCTATCTCTATGTCATTGCTGTTGTTTTCAAAACTTATTTGCTTACCCAGATAGGTATACTGGCACACGTATTCTAGCGGCTTGTTCTCTATTTTAATACATTTCTTGATGCTATTGGTCATGGCTTTTGTCTTTGATAGGTTCATTTCCAATCCTACTAGTTTACTCTTCTCGTGAAGTGTTTTTAACAAATATTGCAAGCCACAGCTAGTTCCCGATAACAAAACGATGTCATCTGCGAATCTTAGGTGGCTTAGGTATTTGCCATCAATATTTAGACCGCACCTTTTCCAGTCCAGCTTGCTCATTATTGATTCCAATACAGCTGTAAAAAGTTTTGGAGATAATGGGTCGCCTACATTCACTCATTAGAACTGGTTATTGAAAAATATCAGGAAAGACAGAGACCGCTCTACATCGCCTTTGTCAACTACCAAAAAGCATTCGATACAATTTCTCACACAAGTATTTGGGAAACCTTAGTAACTCAAAAAGTAGAGAATAAATACATAGATGTGATAAGAAACATATATAGCAACAGCACCAGCAAAGTAAAATTGGAAACAACTGGCCATAGCTTTCCTATAAAGAGAGGAGTTAGATAAGTTTGTTAGAAAAATATAATAAAGTTTATGAGAAGACTATCTTTATAAATGTAAAGAGTGTATAAGATATGCTCTCTAAATTATATACCTCTTTATCTGTATTGTTTTATTTGTTTATTTAAAATAATTTCCCAAGTTGATCAGAAGTTATCTTATATAGTATATCTGTATTCATTATAGCTTGCTAAACATAAAGACATTGGCCGATTGTATAGTTACATTTTCACTAGCGATTCGAAAAGGCAGTGTAGAGCTGTCTTTGAGTTCTAGGCACCTCAACGATGCTGTTTTAATCTCTAATTAGACATGTACAAGCTTATTTTTTTTTTTGTATAATTGAGATCGCATTTGTTGCTTTATTTTCTATAAGGTTTTACTATCTAGAAAAAACCTCTAAAATGTATATCTATTAATTACTAAGATGTAGGTGTTTTTTCACTTAATTAAAATTTGTAACTTATTTGTGGCGTACTTACTTTTGAACCAGTTTTAATAGTTTGCACTTTTATCTTTCTGTGAAATCTTTCCCTCATGAAGCCATTTAAAAAATATTATTAAATATTAATTCAATTCAATTTTTTAAGTGCATGGCTCCATCGACAATGTCCGATGATTTTGCCAATGTCAAGGTATTTTTTTTTTTTTTTAGTCAAGGTATATATTAAATATTAATCACACAATCATTTGAAATTAACGCAAGTTTTGACATATTTACCTGTTTTGTTGTCAAGGACGACGCGGAACCTTCGCTACCGCTCACTTCGGAACCGGTGTCAACATTTTATGACGTTTGGCATTTGACGGATGGCTAGTTTGAGTTGCTACTTAAAATCTTTAATGTTGTTTTCACTTTATGCCACGACGGTTCTTTTATCGCACAGACAATAATTTAACAGCTCATTAATTAATTTTGATTTCGATCAACGTACCGGAAACTGGCAGAGAAACGAAAAATTATAGGTCAAACTAATTGAAATTGAGCCCATATCAAAAAAAAAAAAAAAAAACAAAAAGAATACTTGTTTAAAACAATTTGAACTGTTTGTTTTATAAAATTAAAAAAAAAAAACTGTTTTTTTTTTCCAACCCTGATTCCCTACGACAGTGAAATCGAGAGACATTATCATTTGTATAGTGGGCAAAAATGTACCACTCGTACATTTTCGCCAACTACAATATATATTTCAATTTCAATAAAACTTGTTTTTTTTTCCATTTTTCATGAAATTAACCGAAACCATTAATAAAACATTTGAAAGATTTCTGTTTTGTTCCCAAACGATTTTTACCGCAAAATTTCAATGCAACATGTGAAAACAAACACAATTTGTTTTTTCATGGAAAGAGAAACAATTGTTTCTTTCCGGAAATTTCAACGCAAGGCCGGATATCGAAATGACTTATTATCATGATTTTTCCTGTCTGTACTTGTCTACTACTTCTAGTCATTTTTGTGGTTTGAGTTTTGAATGCCGTCTTTTGCGATTTTATTTTTATTATTTTGAATAGGTTAATCTTGAAAAATTAATATTAAAAAAATGGCAAAATGAAACGAGACGCTGTTTTGTCACATTGCTATTATTTATATAATGCATCAAATAATACAAGTTAATGTAGGGTAAATACACCAAACGTCGCTCCCCCCCTCAATCATCGGCCGTCTGTACGTTTTCAGCTTGCGTAGGTACAGGGCCGGTTTATGCATGTCGGGGCCCCTAGACAATGCACGTTTCGGGGCCCCCCTACCCTCTACCCTAAGTTAGAAACTTCTTAATATATTTTGTATCTAAAACAAATTTATTCATAATTACGTTGTTTTTAGGGTTCCGTAGTAAACAAGGAACCCTTATAGTTTTGCCAAGTCTGTCTGTCTGTCCATCCGTCCGCGGATAATCTCAGTGACCATTAGCACTAGAAAACTGAAATTTGGTACCAATATGTATATCAATCACGCCGACCAAGTGGTAAAATAAAAAGTGAAAAAACATGTTTAATTAGTTTATCCCGCCCCCCTATACGTCAAGTGGGAAGTGATTTCTTTTTTGATTTCAACACTAACGTGTGATATATTGTTGGGTAGGTATTTAGAAATGAATAGGGGTTCACTCAAATCATTTTTTGATAATGTCAATATTTTCAGAAATAATCGATTCAAAGGTTAAAAAAAATGTGTGTCCCGCTCTATCTTTTGAACCATAAGTTTAGAAAATATGAAAAAATCTCAAAAGTAGAACTTTATAAAGACTTTTTAAGAAAATTATTTTGAACTTGATGGGTTGAAAAGTTTTTGAAAAGTTGTACAAAATAATTTCAGACCTAAGTTTATAATTTTTTTACTTAGTTTACATATTTTATTGTTCTGAACGTATCTTCTTTCAAATAAAAATGGGATTATTAAAATCGATTTACGCAATCGAAAATTACCACCAAAAACCCAACTTACATAACCCGCTAATGAAAAATTGTGTTTAATTAACTTTATTTGTTGACCGCTTTTCGCATAATCCAATGCTAGGTTTGTCATGTCATCAAAATTACAAGTCATTTTTTTACTGTTCATTAAACAGTCTATTTTTTTTTTCCTGAAGCGTGGAGCCCTTGAACCTGGCGGGGCCCCTAGGCAGTTGCCTAAAGTGCCTAATGGATAAAACGGCCCTGCGTAGGTACAATCAAAAGGAAATTAAGTGACAATTTTGCCTCTCGAATTGCAACCTTAGGTGCTCTATAAGTTATTTTATTTTATTTTTTATTTTACCCCCACTTTGAGGATTGATATAACAACGATAAGACATATCTTTTTTTTTGTTTTAAGCTTTACTACCATTAAAAAGTTATTTTTACTATATTTTGAGATAGTTTTTTCAAAGTTTTGCATATTTTTTTCAGGGCAAAATATGAGGCCGCCATTAGGGTAGCAGTTTTGACTTAGAGTCTGTCTAATAAGTTAAACGACTTGGGTAATTATTAGGATTTAATTAAATCTGATGTAGTCAACACGAGTTATAATCAAGGTTGATTAAGAGATAGAGATCATTGTTAACTAATAGAACTTTAGAAAAAGTATCGAATATAAGTATTTTTTAAATGATTAAATATTATACGAAATTCCCAAGTCGGTTGACTTATTAGACAGACTATAACACCGAATTTTTGGCCGAAGCCAACTAAATGTAAATGCAATGTGCTTTATAAATTCCAATTGCACCAATTCCATTGGCAGAAGAGAATTTGCAAAGCTTTTTTTTTAATATTGATAGGCTCACGTTTGACCACCATCTTACCCGATGGTAAGCGATAATGTGGTCGACGATGGAGCATGTTGCCTAGAAGAAACCTATTCACTCTTGACTTAAAGACCTCTAAGTTGTGGCTATAAGGAAACACAAGCTCTGGTAGGGAATTCCACTCCTTGGCTATACGCACATCGTGTTCCCAAAACGCTTTGTGCGTATAGGTGGGATGTCTACCATGTACCGGTGACATAACGCCGTACGTCTTGTGGTCCGATGATGGAACTGACTTGGCGGCATTAGATTGTGCAATTCCAGTGCACAATTCCCGAAACGTATATGATAGAAAACCGATAGCCTAGCAACTCGGCGGCGATGCTCAAGGCTCAAGGCTTTGGGGCTTTGACTCTACAAGTGCATCATTGTCGATGATTCTCTAGGCTCGCCTCTCAATCGACTCCAGCGCATCAAGCTGGTATTTGGCAGGCCTATCCCAAAGATGAGAACAGTACTCCAGACACGATCGAACTTGGGCTTGATAAAGATTGAGCAGCTGTTCCGGTGTGAAGTACCGTCTCACTTTTGCTAAGATCACCAAATTTTTGACAGCCAATTGAGCCTTTGGCTTGATTTATGATCCAAAATTAAGAGTAGACGACAAAGTAACCCCAAAAACCTCAAAGTGGTCGGTTAACGGCACGGTCACACCTCGGAAAGATGGAGCCGAGAGGAATTGACTCCGTTTAGCGAAAAAAGACACGCCTGGGTTTTAGTTGCAAAGAATTTGACCAGATTGGCATCGCACCAATCGAAGACCGCTTCAAGGACGAGTTCAATCGTTCAATTATAGCTTCTCGGTATGACTCGATCTGTGACCCATTAGCTCGTGCGTCAGACACATATCTCTCAGCAACAGTGCTGTCGTCTGCATACCCAATGATACTGGGTTTAAGTAGGTCATTTATGTGCATCAAAAACAGTGTTGCCGAGAGCACTGACTCCTGAGGGACCCCGGCGAGTGGATATTAAATCCACTTGACAGGACGAGTGTCTATCAATAACCACTCGAATGGATTGATCCCTCAAAAACCAATGGGTAGAAGGAAGCTTAGCAATAAGGTTTTCGTGCTTGACCCTATCGAAGGCCTTCAAGATATCAAAGGAGACGGCAACTACTTTCCCATGCTTCTCGATGGCCTAGCTCCGGATGTGAATGGCATACGCTAGAAGTTCCCCAGTAGACCGATTTTGTCGAAAACCGTATTGCCGGTCACTATGGATGTCGTTAGCTTATAGGTATGCCAGAAGCATCCTGTTAAGCACCCTTTTAATACTTTTACAGAGGACGGACGTAACGGAGTTGGGTCGGTAGTTTGCCGGGTCAGCTCGACTGCTCTTTTTGGGCACAGGCTGCATGTTACCTTGCTTCCAAGCAGCGTTGAACCAGTGTTTTTAAAATATCATTCACAAAAATGTTATTGTGCATTCTATCCCGCCGCGACAAGCGAGCGAAGTTCCCATTGGGCGGGATAGAATGCCCAATAAGATCCTACTAACTTTTTTTTGCATGTAGCTATATATTTATACTACAATTAAGGGCCAAGCGCCCGAAAAGTGCCATAAAACAGTGATTTTCTGAGGCCTACTCCTCCGTAACAGCTAGGTCAATTGGTTTGAAAAAAAAATATATGTTTATTATAGATTCATGAACAATAATATCAACATTAAATTTTTTCGTGCAGTTAATACTTACGTCAAAAAAATAATTTAGCAATTTCGCAACTTTTCGCAACTTTTCCCTACTCCTTCGAAACGGCTTGGACCTTTAGAAACATTTTTACACATAAAAATTGGTGGTTAAATATTCTTCAAAGTGAACATTGCATATGTAAATCAATCAATATCTCGCAGAGAAAATGGACTTGAAGCGCTTTCCGGGCGCTGCTGGCCGCAAATAAATGCACAGATTTGCGAACTGCCGCCTAGGCGAGTGCGAGAGTTGCGTTCACATTATTTCGGCCAGATGGTTCAAGGGACTATACGCCTTAATATAGGATTCTTAATTTTAGGGACATTTCCTCTATAACACTAGTTTTTGGTTGATACGCCTATATAGCATGACGACTATACTGTAAAACTCCATCGAAATACTCTCTGAAATATATGAAAGGAGATGGAAAATGGTGGGCCCAAATGTAACAAGTTGAGATATGATCTAAAAAATTAGTCATATTTTTTTATGAATATGAAAAATCACTTCAATTCTCATTCTGGAAGCGGAGAAATATGAAAAAGATAGTTTTCGTAAGATTATCGATTGAGTAATCGATTAGACAGTTATGAAAATAAAACTTTTGCACTAAACAATTAACTCAAAGTAATTAAATGCACTATATATACTTATATGCCACATATTGCATATAACTACAGTCATATTAATAAATCAAATATCAATTAATTACTGAAACACCAATATTAATGATTATCGATTTCATATCGATTCAAATCTCTCTTATATTTTTAGTCTATGTCACTGACATGACAGCTGACTGACATTGACACTAGACAGTTGCCGACTGTTCTTGTTTGTTCACTTGTTTCGTGTTTTCCGATGCGTTTTGCGTGCTTTCCCGATTATTCGTCATTTTTCACGACCACTGCTTTGTATTTTACGGATTCTGACCCTGCCTACCTTGTACGACCCTTGCTTTCACCTTGGACACCGAAGATCGCTCACACGTTTGACTTGGAATTGTTATTTTGGATTTCACCGCCGGCTTCTGGATTGGATATTATTCAAACTATGGATCGCTGTGTGAATTGTAGGATATCCACTGTTCACTGCAATACACTGGGCTGACGACCCTTACACGATGAAACAATTCTGTCAGTGATTCGGCAATGGAATACACCTCAATCTGTAAGTAAATATAACTTCATCTAACCAGCTACCATCCTGGCAGGTTTAAAGTACATTTAATTAGAAGGTCTATGGAGATTGTTTACAGTTATGGCAAAGAATTATTTATTTATCAAACAATATTATAATACCCTAATACACAATAGTTAATTAGGTATTGTTTATGTAGCTAAACATTGATAAAAATGTTCCATTTTTAGGTAAGCAGTAGTGACTGTGTTTGTCAAGCGTGCTGGGACTTGGCTCAAAGCCCATAAGTTGATGACCAAAGAAGACTACTAGGCCACCGTAATGTTTGCCTCCGCTGCGGACGCTCTCTTGCATCGCGAACCCATCACGTACTTCATACCAACACAACCCGTTCATTCATATGATTTTTCAAACATTTTCTAGTAAATATAATATCTATTATTGCAAAAGAACACATTTTGCACTTCAGGAATCAGCTGTTAGTTAAAGATTGTAACATAACCTTACTTTTACTTAATCTCTTATATCTCTGTTCTCAGATTGACAAAATCCGCAGAATTTTCAGTGAAAGTTTGATAATATATAAGCAATTAATTGACACCACTTTCATCTTCTTACACCTGGGCCCAAGATTGTATGAAATCGTTTCAGTCTCCTTTATGGACGTAAAATCTTTTTCTCAAATTGTTAACATTTATAATAAAATAAAATAAAAATAAAATAAAATAGTCTTTTATTTCCAGTATTTAAAGTTTACACTTCTTACAATTTATTTTAGTGTTAGTTCATATAGTTTAATCTATGTTAGTATAATTTTCCTTTCCTTTACTTAATTGTATGTGTACCTAAATTTCTATATATCTTTTTATAAAGTTTTTTTTTTTTAATCTACTGGAACCCCAAGTTGGGTGTAGGCCTCCTCCAGTGACGCCCATTTGTCTCTGTCTTCAGCTACTTTACTCCAATTTTGACCAGCTATCGCTTTAATGTCGTCTTCCCATCGTGTAGAATAGAATAGAATAGAATAGGACTTTATTTGCTAAGAATGCAGTGTAATAGGTCCTTTATACCATACCTTTTGTTCTTTTGCCTAGTGGGCCTTTCCAGAAAGTTACTTTTTTAGTCCATCTGTGATCAGTTAGCCGGGCAACATGTCCTGCCCACTTCCATTTCAATTTTTTTGCGTAGCTTAAAGCGTTTGTTGCTTTGGTTATTTTTCTTATACGTATTTTATCTGATTTTCTGATCTTTAGCATACTTCTTTCAAGTCCTCTCTGACAGACGATTATCTTTTTTCTTGTTTCAGCAGTGAATTTCCACGTTTGATAACCATATGTCAAACATGGCAAGAGGCTTGAATTCATGACTTTGGTTTTAATGTCTTGTGGTAGATCACCTTTAAAATTTCCTTGAGACCCCAAAATTTGTTCCATGTTAATTTTATTCTTTTCTCTATTTCTGTATTTTTATTTTTCCTGTGAAAACTTATGGTTTTTCCCTGATAGACATAATCTTCAACGTATTCCAATGATTTGTTATTGATTGTTATTGGTCTTTTAGAGCTGTTTGTCATTGTCAAAGAGATTTAAAGAGATACAATAGAGCGGCTATCAGGAGACATGTCTTAGAAAAACTGTCATCCTATCTCTCAGTGACGCCATCTAGCATTGAATAGCAATCACGCGAATTAAATTTGTCAACATTTGTATAAATTTAACTATTGCTCGGTAGGTGGTCAGGGCCTTTACCATGATATGTTAA
The DNA here is from genome assembly GCA_929112965.1 of Mythimna albipuncta. Classification (NCBI taxonomy): domain Eukaryota; kingdom Metazoa; phylum Arthropoda; class Insecta; order Lepidoptera; family Noctuidae; genus Mythimna; species Mythimna albipuncta. The sequence continues at coordinate 694,531 of OV815960.1, forward strand.
AATGTCAGTCGTACGAACGAAAAAGGATCTAACAGTTTGGTTTAGGTCGTAAAATAGATCACGTTAAGAGCTCGTGGTAGAAGCTTCAGTGTGTGCCAGTGGCGTAGCTAGGAGAGTTTTTGTAATATTCATCTCTAGGCCTACTTTTCCACTAGCTTGGTTCAGGGTTTCTACCATGCTCTGTAGTTGGGAAGATGACTCGGATAACAGTGCTAGGTCATCCGCGAATCTCAGGTGGCTCAAGTAAGTACCGTTTATGTATATACCTAGTTTACTCCAATCTAGCTTGCTAATGATCGACTCGAGAACAGCTATGAATATTGTTGGAGACAGCGAGACCCTTGTCTCACTTCTCTTTCTATTGGAAAGCTAGGGCCTAATGTTTCAAGCTTAATTTTACCTTTATTGTTTCTGTATATGGATTTGATGATTTTTATATATATTTCTTCTACTCCTTGTTCTTTCAGGCTTTCCCAGATGCTGTAATATCTTACTGTATCAAAGGCTTTTTGGTAGTCTATGAATGATATATAGAGTGTTCTTTGTTTTTCCTGATACTTTTCCATTATCAACTCAAGGGTATGGATGTGGTCGACTGTTGAAAAGCCCCTTCTGAAGCCTGCTTGTTCCACTGGCTGCTTATTAAAACGCATTGCTGTTCGAAAGATCTAGAATGGTTGTGCGTAGCCAGTCTTAGAAAAATCTCGAAACATCCACAACGTACCTACAAGTAGTAATAGGTATTCATCTAACCGATAAGGGAAATAGTACTCTCCGACGTTAACAATAGAGTCGAAATTCGCATGAAAGTGACTCTTATTACCACGAGCAATAAAATGATTTATGACTTCGAGAAGCGATTCAATTGTTCTGGAATTCTGGATAGATCCGGGGATGTCGGTATCTAGAATTTTCTTGGCTCCGCATATAAATACGAGCCCCCGGCCGGAAGCGAGTCAGTTGTGATTTCGACTGCAATCAAGAGCGAACTACCCAAGAGTGAAGTGACTTTACCTAACGACCTAAGCAATAGTGTAACGGTACTCTAGTGTTAATTGCGATTCGGATTATTGTTGACTGGACTAATTAGTTATTGTTTGTGGTGAATAAAGTTGTCTGTTAGTAAATCGGCATTTGATTACCCACGTATGTAACAATATTGTTAGTGTAACCCTTTCACTGGGTTTCAAGTATAGAACCCATTCATTGGGTTACCCATATTGAAGAGGTAACCCTTTTAATGGGTTCGAGCCTAAAACCCATTCATGGAGTTACATTATGATAAAGGTAACCTCATAAACGGGTTACCCTTTCAAAGACTTAACTCTTAACCGGGGTTGTACGGTCCCTGGTTATAATATCATTTTGACGCACAATGGATTGTTTATTTGAAACTCGAACCCGCGCGGCGGGAGGCCATAAAAAACGTCTCAAGTGGCGGGCAATTAAGATAAGGTTTGCGGGGGGACGCGGGCAAGCAAGCAGACGATAGCATTGTTGTTGGGAGTTACATGTCCGGCGCGCGAGCTAATGGGTCTCAGATCCAGTTTCTCCGAGATCTGTGCCTACAGCACTTCAGTATTGTATTTGTCGTGATATTAATCAGACGTGCTTTTGAAATATACTAGTGTTTCATTACAATACTCAATAATCCATACATGTACTGCTTAGCACGCGCATCGATATAAGCACAGTGGTGACCCCGAACTAAAACAATGACACCTCTTTGTATCGGCACGTGTAACGTGACAAAAGTTTTTGCAAGATGACTTCGGCGTAGCAGTCACCAGCAATTTTAACTTCGGGTGAAGGAGAAGTGGCCGTTATTTCGGTCACGTCAAGGATTCCTGAATTTTGGTGTGACCAGCCAAGGTTGTGGTACGTGCAATGTGAAGCCGTCCTCGCGCCGCAGAAGCTCAGTGATGAGGCCAGATACAACTTAGTCGTTACCAAATTGGGAAAAGATTTCGTGCAACAATCAATCAATCAATCAATCAATCAATCAATCATTTATTTTGTAAAACATAGGTGGTTTAAGGTAGTACATAAAATGAAAAATAAGTGCACTATGTTTTGCCAAAAGAATGGCGTACAAAATTAAGGCAAAAAGCCAAGAAGGTAAATAGAATAAATTATAAATGTCAAGACAATCAGATAAAAATAATCATTAAAAATAGAAAATAATATTAGAGTATGTTAATTGTTATTCACCAAAATAAAATTAAATAAAATAGCTACAATTATTAAAATTATATCAATGGATTATTAGTTATTATTATTACAAATTATTATTAACTATTCAGCTCGTCGGATCTTCATACTTCTGCTTATCACTAATAAACTCTGAGACCGAATAGTAACATCTAGCCAGAAGAAACCTAAACAAGGACCTCTTAAAGGAACCTAGACACTCTTTATTTTTAATAGCTAGTGGTATGTTATTATATATTTTGGAGGCCATACCAAGTACACTTTTACCGAAAAATGCTGTTTTATGAGAACCGGCTCGAATAGTGTTCTGATGACGTCGAGAGCGTAAAGTTTCAAACAGATGGAAATTACTACGAACAAATACTCCCATTTCATAGATGTACATAGACGGTAAAGTTAACAAGTTTAGTTGTTGAAATATTGGTTTACAACTATCAGTAGACTGCAAATGAGTAAAGGATCGCAAACATTTTTTCTGGGCTTTAAAAGCAGTTTCCCTGTCACTCGAGTTACCCCAGAAAATTATGCCGTACCTAATGTTAGATGCCACGTAAGCATTGTATGCTAGCAGTACCGTAAACCGGTTAACCGTTTTCGATATTTTATAAAGAGCATACGCGAACTGGCTAAGTTTCTTTGATAAAGAATCAATATGATGTTTCCATGTTAGATGATTATCCAAGTATAGACCCAGAAACTTAGTCGTATCGGTTTCAGGAATAGTTAACAAGTCAGTGACATCCTTTTGAAGCTGCCTGAAGTAAAAAAGTATGATACCTTGAAAGAACGTTTATTGAAGATATACGAGGAGTCAGAAATGCGACAGTTTCAAAAGCTGCTTAGCGAGATGGAGTTAGGAGACCAAAAGCCGTCTTAGCTCCTACGCCGAATGCGGGATTTGGCTCGCGATAAAATGCCTGATGAGACACTCAGAATTATGTGGCAAGGCCATCTACCGCCGGCTGTACGCGGCGTGTTAGCAGTCAGTGAGGTAAAAGACTTAGAAAATCTGTCGGCTATTGCAGATAAAGTCATGGAGACGACGCAACCCTTGCAAGTATCTGAGGTACAATCTATACATAACAGTAGTTCCAGCACTGATCAAAGTTTTATTTTCACAGAGATAGCAGAACCGAAATTTCAATCGTTTTCGATCACGATCAAGGTCAGCATCACGAAGTCGTAATACGACTCGGCGCACACCGAATTGCACGGACTGGGTTTGCGTGTATCATTTCAGATATCGTCATAGAGCGAGAAAATGTATAGAGCCGTGCGCCTGGAAAAAGTCGGAGAAACAGGAAAACTAACGGAGGTGTATTCGCAGGCGGGGATATGCACCATCACTCCCATGCACCGCCTATGTATTACGGACAAAAATAGTGGACTTAGATTTTTAGTGGACACAGGCGCAAATATTTCTGTACTGCCAGCAAATAAAAAGTGGTTATATAGTGATAAGTGCGACGATTATAAACTGTACACTGCGAATGGTACAGAAATTCGGACACATGGAGTTAAAACTTTGAATTTGGACTTTAGACTACGGCGACCTTTTCGGTGGACATTTGTGTTAGCAGAGGTCAAGCAACCTATACTCGGTGCTGATTTCCTGTCACAAATTATACGTTGTTAGTAGACATAAAAAATAGAAAACTTATTGACTCCGTGACTAGTCTACAGAGTATAGCATCTGTGGTTGTGCAAGACGATCCTTCAATGAGTACAATCGACTACAAAAGTGATTATAGAGATATTTTAGCGGAATTTCCTGATATTACAAAGCCGATGAAATTCAAGGACACTCCATGTCATTCTACGGTACACCACATCGAGACTACAGGACCAGCTGTGCACGTGCGTCCACGACCTTTACCACCTGATAAATACCACAAGGTCAAGGCTGAATTTCAGCAGATGCAAGAGATGGGAATATGCAGGCCCTCCAAAAGCAATTGGGCCAGCCCACTGCACGTTGTGATAAAGAAAAACGGGGAACTCAGACCTTGCGGCGACTACAGGCAGCTTAACGCGATTACGAAACCTGACCGTTACCCGATACCTCGTATACAGGACTGTACCTATCTATTGTACGGAAAAACAATATTTTCTAGAATAGATATGCAAAGAGCTTACCATAACATACCTATCTATGAGAAGGACATACCCAAGACAGCAATAGCCTGTCCTTTTGGATTATTCGAATTTTCGCGATTGGGGTTCGGTTTTAAGAACGCTGCAGCCACATTTCAACGATTCCTCAATGACGAAGTGTTACGTAACGTGGATAATATATTTATTTATATTGATGACGTCATAATTGGCTCGTCATCAGAAAAAGAGCATAGAGCGCATGTTCGGGAAGTACTAAGTCGTCTGAATAGATATGGCAATACGATAAATATGGCCAAGTGTGAATTCGGCAAATCAGAACTGAATTTTCTAGGGTACAGGGTATCGAAAGACGGCCTTCGACCATTAGATGAGCAAGTCAAGGTCATATCTGAGTTCAAAAGACTGAACACAGTGGATGAGCTACGTCGTTTTCTTGGTATGGTGAACTTCTATAGGCGTCATCTACCTAAAGCAGCCAATATTCACGAAAAACTGAACGTATTTTTATATAACGCCAAGAACAAGGACAAAAGTCTGATCCCATGGACAGATAAAGCAATTGAGGCGTTTGAGCAGTGTAAACAGAGTAACATTGTCACAGAACATTGTCATTCCCATCACCGGATGCACCGTTAGCCCTGATGACAGCCTGCTCTAATACCTGCGCTGGCGCCGTTCTACAACAAAAGGAGGGAGGCTCTTGGAAACCTTTAGGGTTCTTCTCAACCAAACTAAGCGATGCGCAACAACGATATTCAACTTACGACAGAGAATTATTGGCAATATAACTAGCAATCAAGCATTTCAGATCACTTATTGAGGGGCGTTTATTTACTGTTTACACGGACCATAAACCAATCGTGTACTCTTTGAAAAATAACAAAAACTGTAAAAACGATACGCCGAGACGCATTCGTCAGTTAGATTTAATAATGCAGTTTTGTATTGATGTAAAATATATAACCGGAGAAGAAAACTTAGTTGCCGATTGTTTATCTCGAATTGAGTCCATAAATATGTCATCGCCCATGGATTTCGATAAATTAGCTGAGGCACAAACTAACGACATAGAGTTAAAAAGCCTCATGGAATCAAATACATTACAGTTTAAGAAGTTATTCATACCTAATTGCAAGTTACCGATTTATTGCGATATCTTGAGTAACAGAACGCGACCATATTTGCCCAAAGAATTTCGTTTATCGGCATTCAACGCTGTACATGACATCAGCCACCCAGGAACGCGAACTACACGTAGGATGATGCAAGAACGCTATATTTGGAAAGGAATGAATAAAGATGTAACACAGTGGACCAAAGCGTGTACCAACTGTCAAAGGTCCAAGATTCACAGAAATACAGTTGCACCTCATGGCAATTTTGCGCACACTGATCGATTTGAACATTTGCAAATAGATGTGGTACGCCCATTGACGTACTGTAACTGATATCGGTATATTGTAACGAGTAGACAGAAACACTGGTTGGCCAGAAGCTTATCTTGTAAAAGATATAACAGCAGAGACGATTGCAGATATCGTTTACACGGGATGGATTACAAGATTTGGAACTCCCTTGTATTTAACTACTGATCAAGGCTCTAACTTCTTATCTACTTTGTTTACACAATTAGCAAAGAGAATGGGCATTACCAAATTCAGAACCACCGCATACCACCCACAGTCAAATGGAAAGCTGGAAAGGTGGCACCGTTCACTCAAGACCGCTCTTATGTGCCGAGGAAACACAGAGCATTGGGTATCGGAATTACCTTCTGTTTTGTTTGGATTACGAGCCAATATGAGAGACGATACGCAGATAAGTGCAGCAGAAATGGTATTTGGTGAACCAATACGATTACCGGGAGATTTCTTTGAGTCTATACAGCGAGAAACTTCTGATAACAAGTACATTTTTACAAGAGTTACGAAAAAAGATAGCGTATTTAGCTGCAGTACCTAAGAAGGAGACACATCAAGGGAAGATATTTGTTCACCCGGATCTTAAATACTGCACCCATGTATTTGTACGCGTTGACAAGGTAAAAAAACCCTTAACGCAACCTAACATGGGCCCTTTTAAAGTTATTAGCAAGACGGATAAATATTATAAAATAATACAGCAGGATACGGAGAAAATTATTAGTATAGATCGGTTGAAGCCAGCGTTTGCAATCAACAATAGTGTAGAATTCACAACGATGCTAAATATGGCAAGTGCAAGTGTAAACAATGCATCAAGAGTGTCGAGATTCGGACGCACTATCAAACCTGTCGTTCGGTTCGTATCATAAACATCTATTAATTATTGCACTGTTAAAAAGTACAATATAATGGGTAAGCAGCAAAGTAAGCCACAGGAGGAACACATTGTGGTTGCCCAGAATGGTGCTGGTAATAGCGCCGCTGCGTCTGAGGTTGAACAGCAAATGACATACAGTAGATACCAGTTCTATCTATTGTTCATCATCACCTGCATCTTGGCCGCGATGCTGTACTTGCTGTGGAAACGTTGTAAGGTCAACTACGCGCGCTATATGAGGCGCGAATTAGGCGATCGGCCTATGATCGAGTTGCGTGGGGGTGATCATCGCTCGAACAGCGGGCCGCCTCCACAACCTTCGCAAGTGATAATATAGTGTAATTTTGTGTATACGTATATTACGTATTCAATCAAAGTGCGTTGTGACGAACATGTGCGTGAACTCGGACAAAGTATAAACGTAAAGACTCAATGTGTAATCCATATCAATTTATGAAATAATGTGTAGCCAATTATAATCTCTAATTATAAGTATTTCTATGTTGTATCGTAATTTCGAATTTTAGAAAAGTTATTCTGGTGATTCAGTTTATTTTTTTAAGGGGAATGTACTGTGCCTACAGCACTTCAGTATTGTATTTATCGTGATATTAAACAGACGTGCTTTTGAAATATACTAGTGTTTCATTACAATACTCAATAATCCATACATGTACTGCTTAGCACGCGCATCGATATAAGCACAGATCTCTCTCAGATCTCAGAGCTTCTTGGGATGCCGCTGTCGACTACCCTCAATTTCGGCTTCTACATCGAAGCAAAAGCCAAACTATCTGCCAAAAAATTAGGGATCTTAGTGAGGGTGAGACGGTACAAGTTCTATCAAGCACAAGTTCGATCGTGTATGGTCTTGAGAATCGACGCCGAGTTGCTAGCCTGTCGGTTGTTTTTTGTTTACACTTCGAAGAGTATGCATTGGAATTGCAGAATTTAATTCCGCCAAGTCCGTTCCATCATTGGACCACAAGATGTATGGCGTTGCGATACCGGTACATGGTGGACACTCCACCCACACGTACAAAGCGTTATGGAAACACACTTATTATGCTTATAGCTAAGGAGTGGAATTCCCTGCAGGATGCTGTATTTCCTGAAAAACTTTTTGTGTTAAGCTTCATTCAATCAGTTTGTTAAGGCTCTGTTATGTTCGGTTTAAATTTGGCTGATATGAAATGTGAAAACTGTCTGACATTTTGCGCCATTGACTTATATTCTAGTGATAGAACAAAGATTTTATATATCCCTACTATATATCTGTACTAGGATATATAAAATCTTTGGTCAAAATATTGAAAAGTTAAAACAAAAATCTGCTGCAGCGCTACATTGGCATTATATCGTCGAAAAGAACTGTTAAAATAAAAAGCGCTGAAGTCTTAAGCGCCATGAATTTTGTAGTACTTACGCGTTTAGTTCAACATAGTGTAATGACATATTATCCATATAGATTTTTATACGGCAGAAGTGACACAGTTTTTTGCCTACAATACTTAATTACAAAAAAACTCTATTTCAAAATTTTACCAATAGTCCCCGTTAGTGTAAATTCAGAAAACTACGTACGACTACTACTTTAATAAATAAGTAAATACTAAATCGTTTAAAATAACGAAACCATTTATTGTAATCATCATTCTAAAGGACAGCTATCTTTAGTGAATGATGGTCAGGACTGCGCTGCTAATATTTAATAATAAAACAAACAACAACTATAACTATAGCATAATCAGCTTTTTAATGTTCCCACTGCTGGGACTCAAGCCTTCTCTCTAGGAGAGGGAATGGGCCGTAAACCACCACGCTGGCCCAGTGCGGGTTGGTGAATGTCGCATGTCTTCGAAATATTTTCAAAGCCGGTTTCCTTACGATGTTTTCCTTTACCGTTTTGAGAGCAGTGGTGATGAAATAAATTACATATAAAACTAAAACTTTTTTTAAATCTATTTCAACTTTATTTTTCGGGGCGAATCATTATATTTACAAGTTCATCAAACAAACAAAATTCACTACTCCAAGATTCTATAGTTTCAATTTTATACACTTCTGGACATATCTATTGGCCCACCTTAGAGTTTAGGTTTCGATGGCCCCTACCGAAATATAATTGCTAGATTGAACAAAAACTGTTGATGCAGTTTTAAACCTGATACATTTTACCATCTTTTTCGATCGTATTGTTTTAAATTTGAATTCAGAATATCATACGACATGGAGCTACGCCTAACAAGTCGGATATGCGCCTTGTTAAAGGCAATTGATTTTTTAATAAAAAACATGTTTTATCAAATAAAGGTTTAATTTAATAACGCGTGTTGCCTCCATGGGCATCTACCACAGCTCTCATACGATTAGGTATAGAGTTTATCAACCGCTCTATGAAATTTTGAGGGATCATTTCCCATTCCTCTTCTATGGCAGTTTTCAACTCCTGCATCGTCTGGGCAACTGGCTGACGAGCCCTAACACGTCTTTTTAGCTCGTCCCACATGTGCTCAATGGGGTTCATGTCTGGGCTTCTGGCTGGCCAGTCCATAACTGTGATGTTCACATCCCGAAGATATTCCCTGACGATGCCGGGCGCATGGGCTCTTGCATTATCATGCATAAAAAGGAAATTTGGGCCCACATAGTCCGCGTATGGTATCACGTGAGGTTCTAAGCACTCACGAATGTACCTTTCAGCATTTAATGTTGGCAGCCGTGGTCCTGTAACAACCTCAAGTTGAGTTTTGCCGCTCGCGGATATACCGCCCCAGACAGTCCATGAGCCACCGCCATAAGCAACCCTCTCTTCAAAGCAGCATTGTGCGAAACGCTCTCCCTTACGTCGGTAGACCTTCTTCCTTCCATCATTGCCATGTAACACAATTTTAGACTCATCAGAAAAGAGTACACGGCTCCAATCTTGCTGTGTCCAATTTAAATGACTGCGTGCGAAATGAAGGTGCGCTGTTCGGTGGGCTCGCGTTAGTTTGGGCTCATTAGCTGGCTTGTGTGGTACCATATCGCGTTCTTTTAACCTTCTCCGAACAGTTCGAGCGCTCACAGATACTCCGTGGAAGTCGCGAAGTTGGTTTTGTATCTCAATGGAGGTAAGGGGACGATTTCTCAAGCTGGTCGTCACGATAAATCGATCCTGCCTTTCAGTTGTGACCCGAGATCGTGGCCTTCCTTGGCGAAGAACAAAGCCGCCAGTCTCTAGGTACCTCCAATAAACATTTCGGACCGCAGATCGACTTAAATTAAGTTGAGCACTCACGTTTCTTCGGCTGTGTCCGGCCTGAATAAGTGCCTCAGCTTGGGCGGCGACTTCAGGTGAAGTATCCATAGATTATTGATAGAACCTCACCTTAATGTTAAGAATAAGCAATGTCTGTTGCAAAACCAAAGATATCAATCACTTTTTCAAGAATTAAATCCAAGTAAACCAATAAAACCAAGTTTTCTTAGTATTCGATTGATCGATATCAACAAACAGGCTCCAAATAGTCTTTTGTTTCTTTAAATTCTGTGTTCGAAATTCAAAAAAAGACTATTGAATGAAATTGTGAATGTGCCAGGATCAAAACTGCATAAAAACTTTTTGCTCGACCTAATATAAAATTTTAGCTAGGACCAAACGAAACTGAAAATACAAGGTGGGCCAATAGATGTGTCCAGAAGTGTATAATGCTCCCGTGTCGTCAGTACGCACGTTATCATCTATTTTCTTTTTTTTGTTAGTGGCCAGTTTGGATCATAGTGATTACATACTCTTTGGTTTGAATTTCGAGTCAACTTGTTCGATGCACCTACATTTTAATTCACAATATTGATGATTCTTGATGCTCCAAATTCAAATCTCATTATTCCCTAGGGATCGGCTATACTGTTTTATTAAGTAAAATCACAATGTTTTTAAAGTGTTTTTGCAAAAAGCATTTCATTTTTAGGGTATGTAGCCAAATGGCAAAAAACGGAACCCTTATAGATTCGTCATGTCTGTCTGTCTGTCTGTCTGTCCGTCCGTCCGTATGTCACAGCCACTTTTTTCGGAAACTATAAGAGCTATACTATTGAAACTTAGTAAGTAGATGTATTCTGTGAACCGCTTTAAGATTTTCACACAAAAATAGAAAAAAAGCACTAAATTTTGGGGGTCCCCACACTTAGAACTGAAACTGAAATTTGTTTTTTTCATCAAACCCATACGTGTGGAGTATCAATGGATCGAAGGAAGGAAGGTCTTAAAAAATGATATTGAGGTTTCTAATATCATTTTTTTCTAAATTGAATAGTTTACGCGAGAGACACTTCCAAAGTGGTAAAATGTGTCCCCCCCCCCTGTAACTTCTAAAATAAGAGAATGTTAAAACTGAAAACAATATATGATATACATTACCATGTAAACTACCAACGAAAATTGGTTTGAACGAGATCTAGTAAGTAGTTTTTTTTTAATACGTCATAAATCTAAAAAAAACACTATTATTAAAACATCGATCAAAGTTACAACGAACTACAAGAACTTTTATATTATGTTACTTGCTGCTGCGGAACCCTCCACGGGCGAGTCCGACTCGCACTTGGCCAGTTTTGTGTTTTGTTGTAGATATCTTTTTCGGATATATGTGTATCCACATGAAGTGATGAAGAATTGCATCAAACTCGGCAAATTTTTAAAAAATGGAAGTATCCCTACGTGTACTCAGAAAGAATAAAAAAAATTGGGATCAAATGAGCAAAGCCGCAATCACGTTCCTAGTAATTATGATGGATCCAAAAATAAAACCTTTAACATTCAAAAACAAATCTATCAGTGCATTGGAAAAAGTACTATTTTTGCGCAACAAGAGCATTCCAAATAATAGTAGCTGATGATATAAGGATGCATAAATCAACAGCCAGTTGAAATAAAGCCTCGATTCATCTCGATTCTCCTAACAGAAGGAGAGCACGATATAATTAAAAGTGGATTTAAATGCTCTTTGGGTGAATCTTACAATCATTGACTTATATTCTAGTGATAGACAGGCCCTTTCATGGAAAATATTTGTCCAAATATTGAAAAGTTAAAACGAAAATCTGCTGCAGCGCTACATTAGCATTATGTCGTCTAACAGAACTATTAAAATATAAAGCGCTGATAGCTTTTAGAGGATAATTTTTTCGCGACCAAAACGTCTTAAGAGGCCGGCGACAGATGAATTTCCATACAAACGTAATACCACGCTCATTTGCAGTTGGAGCATATTTCCAACATATTATGATGATATTCGGTTATAGACAATATTTATCTATGTTCCTACGTCGAGAATATTAGAAATATTGTTATTTTTAATACAGAAAAAGCCAAATGGCATGTTTTGCCATTTACGCTGTAAAAAAGTACGAAATACCATTTTAAATTTCTTTTTGTTTTTTTAAAAAAGAAAGACACCATGAATTTCGAAGTACTTAGGCGTTTAGTTCAACATAGTGTAATGACATGTTATCCATATACAGTTTTTTGCCTACAATACTTCATTACAATAAAACTCTATTTCAAAATTTTACCAATAGTACACGTTAGTGTAAATTCAGAAAACTACGTCTACTACTTAGTGAATTCAAAATTGTATAAAATAATGAAACCATTTATTGTAATCATCATTCTAAAGGACGCTATCTTTAGTGAATGATGGTCAGGACAGAGCTACTAATATTTAGTAACAAAACAAACAACAACTATAACTATAGCATAATCAGATTTTTAATGTGTCCACTGCTGGGACTCAAGCCTTCTCTCTAGGAGAGGGAAGGGGCCGTAAACCACCACGCTGGCCCAGTGCTGGTTGGTGAATGTCCCATGTCTTCGAAATATAAGTTTTCTTACGATGTTTTCCTTCACCTTTTTGAGAGCAATTGTGATGAAATAAATTACATAAAAAACTAAAACTTTTTTAAATCTATTTTCAACTTTATTTTTCGGGGCTAATCAAAAATTGATTCAGAGTCAGAAATTTGCACTTGGTTTAATGATGTAGGGGAAAGCTATAAATGTTTGAAGGTACATTCTGAAGGAATAGCATTACTGCAAGGAATAACCGACTCATTAGAAAACGTTTTCCAGCTTTTGTATCATCAGATTGAAAATGTGCAGAGCAGATTAAAAGGATATTTTGTAGGAAGCCACGTGTTTTCACGTCTATCCTCTTAAAGATATTTTATAATTTTTTCTCTTTTCGGCTGACTAGAGTAAACAAACTTGAAATATTTATAATTATAGTTTATGAAGGACGAAATCTCAATAACAGTAATGATCACTTAGTAATGTATCACTTATATTACACATAATTATATTATGACTACAAATTCAACTGAACTAATTTATATTTGAATACTAATCTATGTATATATAATATCTAGGTAGGTACGTAATACCTCAGTGCTTACGAATGACACAGTGCTTAACCACAAAATTTAGCGATGAAAACTGATACTCAGTGATTTGCTGGCATTTCTTGCTGAGTTTTTAAAGTATCGCAAAACAGACGTATTCATATTTATTGAATTTGACGGAATTCATTGGTACGTATTATTTATAAAAAAAATATTAAATAAAATATTTAAAAAAACAAACGGAATAAAACATCATACAAAGTTCGTGTTCACTAAAGCAGTTGTAGGCAAAAAACCCGGTTTTTGTGGGAGGGAACATCTACATATTTTAGTCTGATTGTAAAATGGAAAAGCTTATAAATAAAATAAAATAATTTCTAACATACCTACTGTTACAAAATTTGAAGCTATTAAATTGCTTGAATAATCAATTACTTTATTTTCATGACTACTGAATTATTATTTACGTCCCAAATTCACTTTCTTTTGAATTTATAAGCGCCGCTCTCACACTGTATGAACGTCAAAATTGCACTAAAATCATCAATGTCAATTTGCCTAGAATTCAGTGCAACTGATTCGTTTGGAGTGAGTGTTTAGCACGCCCTATCTAGTACGTAGTACATATATATCGATGCTTACAATAGTACTTTATCGCGGTTGACTCATCTTGAAAAGAAACTTAGTAGTCAAACTAAACTTAAATCCCATATATCCTGTACCTAACCCTGTGGTACCTACTCTCAATCCTTATCTTATCCCTCACAGTTGCGTCGTTCGCTCTAAGAGCACGACCACTAAACTGAGAGTATTGCCTAAATCAACTTTAAAAATCTTAGGAGTCCAATATGACCCTGTGAGTGACAGTTTTGGTTACTCACATTCCCCTATCGAGGACAGTAAATGCACCAAGCGTTCCATCTTATTTAGCGTCGCAAGTATTTCCGATCCTCTAGGATGGCTTACACCTTCTATCCTAAAAGCCAAATTGCTCCTTCAAGATTTGTGGCGTCTTAATCTTTCATGGGACGAACCTGTGCCGAGAGACATCACACAAATATGGCGAATCTTTATAGTCGATCTCCGGAACTTAAAACTAATAAAAATCCCTCGTAGGATTATACCATCTCAATCGAAGGAATTCCAGCTTGTCGGATTTTGTGATGGATCCACCAAAGCATATGGATGTTGCGTTTATCTTCGTGTCGTTACCTCTTATGACGTACACGTTTCTCTTTTAGTTGCTAAGTCCAAGATAGCACCTCTAAAAGTGTTGACTGTCAACCGTTTAGAGCTTTGCAGTGCTGTATTACTATCTAAAGTAATAAATCGCATTCAATCGTTGCTTAGTTCAAAACTCATTTTGAATAAATCTATCTTATTCACAGACAGCTCGACTGTACTGTCGTGGTTAAGCACTGAGTCACATAAGCTTAAAAAGACTTTCGTTGCGCATCGAGTGGTCATAGTTAACGACAGTCCTGTGCCAACTGAATGGCGACATGTGTCTACCCATGACAATCCAGCCGATATCTGTAGCCGTGGTTTATCGTGCTTATCTTTGTCTGATTCTCGAATCTGGTGGTCTGGTCCTCAGTGGCTGTCCACTGTACTCTTCAACTGGCCTGTTTCAGCAGTAGAAGTATCCGATAACGTGCCAGAACTCAAGCCTGCATCACGCGCGTGTCATGCTAGTGCGACACGTGAAGCTGACGTGCTCGATTCTATCATGGAACGCCACTCCTCTCTTTCCCAAGTTGAAAGAGTGGTTGCTTGGATAAACCGTTTCATTAATAACGCAAAGGCTAAACGTTCAGAGCGTAATTTCTTACCTTACCTGACAACCACTGAATTAAGCCAATCTTTAGATCAGATAACAAAGTATGTTCAACATCAAAGTTTTAGTGATGTCATATCTTTGATAGCATCCAAGAAACCTTTACCCAAACATTTATCGAAACTCTCTCCTTTGCTCGATACTCGTGGAATCTTGCGAGTGGGGCGACGTCTCAAGCACACATCGTTACCAGGTCGCGTCAAACATCCATACCTCCTGCCTAAGATTTCTTGGTTATGTACTGTTCTGATTGACCACTATCATAAAACTTATCTTCATTGTGGGTCACGCCTAGTTCAATCTTTAATTATGCGTCGATTTTGGATACTCGGAGTTAGAAATCTTATCAGATCGCGGCTATCGAAATGCATAACCTGTTTTAAAATTAAACCTCTTTCACTTCAACCTTTACAAGGTGATCTTCCACCTTCCCGATTACAACTGGGTCACTGTTTTCAAACAGTAGGCATCGACTTCGGAGGTCCTTTTATGATAAACGCCGTAACGCTAAAACTTATAAAGCTTACCTTTGCCTCATAGTCTGCCATGCCACTAAAGTCGTCCATCTCAAACGTGTCATACAAATTTTGACTTACGAAGAATTTTATATATATCTTAACGAAGGTGGAAGCTATGTTAAACTCTAGACCCTTAGTGGAACTCTATACCGATCCCGGCGAGGTTGACGCTCTTACAGCTGGTCACTTCCTTATCGGTCGACCTTTAGTGTCTCTACCTGAACCGGTGTATGCTGAAAACGAGACCTTTCGTACTCGATGGCAGCTTTTGCAGCGTCTATCTCAGAGCTTTTGGCGCACTTGGCAGAGGGACTATTTGCATACATTGCAACAGCGAATGAAATGGTTTAAACACGGTAACGGTCAGCCAAAATTGAACGATCTAGTAACCATTTATGAACCTAACTTAACCGCAAACGAAAGAAGATTTGGTCGCGTCATCCAGCTCCACCCGGGCAAAGATAATATAATTCGTGTTGTGACAGTCAAAACTTCAAAGGCTTACTTGTAAGACCTACTATCAAAATTTGTCTTCTTCCAATCGCTCAAAATAATTAATAACCCATATCAAATATCTATCAACTATTTTTTTTTAAGAGTCTAACTCTTATTATTTTATTTATTTTTTCTCAATCATATATTTATTAAGTACATTTAACCAGCATAATCTCAACACTTAACATAAAACTATATCCGTACAGTGAAATATCTGAATCTGCATAGACCGCAAGTCTCGAACTTCATCTATCTTATGAAATCCCGCGTTGATTTCAAGTGGGGGGATATGAACAGGCTTTAGGATGAATTCCCTTATCCCATTCCGTCCCAAAAACCTTATATCCAAACCGCACAGCACCGCCTCTGACGGTGTAAGAAAAAAACTACGATTCGAATCCATATAAAGCTAACATATCTTACGCGCGCGCGATTAACAACCTCTGAGAATACCGTGAAATATCGTCTGAAAGTGCGTCCGAGATGATCCTGGATCCCAGCACCCAGTGAGTACCTGACTTCCAATTTTGTACCATCCTTTTAGCCTGTTTTTTTAGAAACTTTTATATCGCGTCACCCAACGTTGACGCTACACTTATTCATACCTATTCAGTATGTATAGTAAATATCTTTACGAGATGGTCGATACCTTTTCCTCGATAAATCCAGGTCGATATTAATATTTTTATAAATATCGATACATTGATATTTTTCATCACTGCCGACATCCCTAGTCCACACGAATTGTCAATTGCCGCCCGCGCTCTCTCTGTGGCCACTTGTATGAAGTCATTATGGCGTGAGATCACCGCGCGCATTCCGCGTCAAGCTGTCCGCGACGCTTCCCGCGCCCGCGTGTCCACTGTGAGCACTCAAAGGAAATTCTTTTGTTTAAGATTGTCGGGCCACGCCCGCACCGCACCCGCGCTTCCACTGTGGCCGAGCACTTAATGTTGCCCTTCATAATTTGAAAATTACTACGAATAGCTACAATATCTAAATAAAATCATCATTAAATACAAGAAGAATGTGTATAAAATTTCAAGAAGCATTTTTATGTTTTTTTTTTTTATTGCAGTTGATTTTATGTGGCACACTTTTTTTTTATGGTGGGAAAAAATCATGCATTGACATTCCCCGCTCTTGGGCGGAACGGGAGATAGTGTCAGACTCTTACTGACTAAAAGACCCACCCCGTTCCTTCTAGCCTTCATACCGGGGCTCGAGCATCAATATGCATGAACATGGACTATTTAACGATTACTTGAACAAGTTAAAAACTACCTCTAAACTATCTGTTTTTATTTTTTTTCTGATAGGAGGTGAGAAGTGTGAGAAAGGGACACAGAGGATTTATGTCATTGTCTTGCTCGGAACCATTTTTCCCTTTTGTGTGTTAATAACACACGTGAACGTAATGCTGACGAGATT
This sequence comes from Mythimna albipuncta, assembly GCA_929112965.1. Lineage (NCBI taxonomy): Eukaryota > Metazoa > Arthropoda > Insecta > Lepidoptera > Noctuidae > Mythimna > Mythimna albipuncta. The sequence continues at coordinate 711,820 of OV815960.1, forward strand.
ATAGAACACTTTAGAGAGTGTAATATTGCTTCGTCGTCAATCTAGTCAAGTAGGATGTATGAAATCTTTGGTCCCGCCTCTTACTTTACAGACTCTTTGAGGGTGACTGTTATTATTATCTACGTCACTACTGCACGGCAAAGGGATCGGTGCAGGCAGGGGAGGGGGAACGAGTGGCGTCCTAATATTAAACTGTGCGATAAAAGAATGCTTGTGGCGTAAAGTGAAAACAAAACTAAAGTTTTTAAATAGCAACCCAACCCAGCCATTCGTCAAATGCCAAACGTCATATCATGTTTGTTTATCCTGTTATTTTATTGTGATTTTTAATAAAAATCTTAAGAAATGTGATAAAAAACTTCACTGACCCACAAGGAAAAAATAATCCATACTAATATTATAAACGCGAAAGTTTGTATGTGTGGATGGATATTTGTTACTCTTTCACGCAAAAACTACTGAACGGATTTCGATGAAACTTCGTACACAGGTAAACCATGTCCTAGAATAACACATAGGATACTTTTTATCTAGGTGACAGTGGACAATGACAAAGTCCCCGTATCATACGTGAGAAGGAAGATACGGGAGGGGAACGTAAAGAAGTGGCAAGCGAAGTCCTCAAGTACAGGGGCGGTAACAAAGGTGTTCTTTCCATACGTCATAGCGGCGAAAAGAATCCTTAGGGACACAACCCTAACACCGGCCCATACTCAAATCTTGACGGGACACGGAGGTTTTGCAGCTTACCTCCACCGCTTTCACCTCAAGGACAGTCCCTCGTGCTTCAGCGACCAGAGCTGCGAGGAAACAGTCTGGCACCTTCTCTTCGAATGCCCAAGGTTCTGCCTTAAAAGAATGGAACTGGAGCGGAAAACAGGGCTGCAGTTAATTCAATCTTCACTCCACAACTTTATGGAGAAGCCAGCTTCGAGGACCCTATTCCTAGCATTCGCGAGTAAAGTTGCCTTAAACGCAGCGGAGCCGAACAAATCAGATGCCCCCGCACAAATTCGATTCCGGCTACCATCTACCCGTACCCCCACCACCATGAATACAACACCTACTCTAAATACAATATCAAGAAAGAAGATGTTGTCTCTATATATATATGCCTAAGAATATTGTTGCGAAATTTACAACAAGAATCCTACGTGACAATAATATAATCAGCGCCTACAGACTAAAGAAGGGACTGTCCTCTGAACAACTAGGAATAACAGGCACCTCAATGAAGTGCCTGTTATTCCTAGTTGTGAGGTGACCTCACATAAAGTCTTCGTGAACGAACACCTTACGCTTCGAAATAAGCTGCTTTTTCGTAAGGCCCGGGAAGCAGCAAATCGTGAAGGATTCAAATTTGTGTGGACTAAACATTCCACAATTCTCGTCAGAAAGTTTGAAAACTCCGCTGTGCTGGCTGTTCGGACGATCCAAGACATTGAGAAAATTAAGGCTAAAACTACTAAAACTAGCCCATCTATGTAAATTTGAAAACCCCTACATTTCTTTTTGTGTTACCTTATGTGATTACTCTTTACTCATTTACACTCCTTTAACATATTTTATTATATTGCTTGTCGGAAATTATCAGAGCATACCATAAATACAGTATTTTTATATATCTACTCAAGATTATTGACGTGATCGTTGGCATTACAATATTTTAAACTAATACAGGTCATTAATTGTTCCATAAGTCATGGCTAATTACAATATAAATAATTTAACGGTTTATTATCAAAACTGTCGTGGCATGCGTACAAAGCTGAAAACAATATTCTTTAATATAATGTCCAATTCGTATGACATAATCATTTTGATGTAAATCTGGCTAAACAGTAGCATATACGATGATGAATTCATAGACCAGCGATATATTGTTTACAGATGTGATAGAGACGCAAAAATGTGATGGGGGTGGGGTTTTGGTGGCAGTCATGAAGTGTCTGAAACCGTATCGTTTCTCTGTACCATTGTTTACACCATTGGCAAGGTTTGCGGAATTGGTTCTTGTCCAATTACCGGGTACTAAACTGACGGGCGGTTATTTAATTGGCGCAGTTTACATACCGGATAGGTCACCCATAGCGATTTATAATTTGTATTTTGAGGTGTTAAATGAAGTCATTAGAGAAAACAGTATAACCAACCATATTCTCGTTGGGGATTAAATATTCCTGACGCTGATTGCCAACACCAAGCGGACTCTTTTGCTCTTGTTTGTATGGGAGTGTCACCAGTTTGTGATGGGTTGCGAGGCTTTATGACTCTTCACGATTCCTCTTAATATAATGTAATGAGAAATTTGAACGGCAGAATTTTGGACTTGTGCATCACTAACATAACTGACTGCTCTGTGTTGCAACCGCAGGACTCTGTTTCTGTTCCAATTGACGTTCATTATCCTCCATTTTATATTATCTTTCCTTTCACATCGAAAGTTACCACAATGAACCGTAACTTGTACATTTTTGCAACCGTAAACGCTCACTTATTCGTTCTCAACTTGAATATGCCTGCCTGATATGGGATCCGTTTTACAATAAATACAAAATAGCCATTGAAAGAGTACAACGTAAATTCTTACGAACTTTGCAATTCAGATGCCAACGTACACGCTTACCTTACGAAGATCTTTTAGTAAAATATAATTTACAATCACTCGAGAAGAGACGAATGCTTCTGCAAGTAATGACACTGCACGACCTTCTTCATAATAAGTTAAATTGTATAGACCTTAATAATGAGATAAATGATAAATGATCTTTATTTTGCAAGTAGGTTTTATAAAAACACTTTTACGCGTAAATTTTTTTTTTCGTCAAATAATGCTAGATGAGGCCGGTGTTTCCTAGCTGACTACCCTGAAAAGAAACACCGAAACAAACTCAGAGGTCAAAGTCTCTTTTAAAGTCCATACAGCAAAACATGTAATGGTCAAATCATATGAGAACCATGCATAAAGTTTGTAGTTCCTAGATCAGTCCACCGTCGAGGGGTGCGCGATTACCGTTTGTTTGCCTAGGCATCACACCGAACTAACGCAGGTAAGCGTGCACCACTTCGGCGTCTCACGTAAATTTATAATGAACATTTCATAGAAATAGATATATTTATGCTTAATAGAAATACTTTTCGATGTATAGTTAAATTAGTGCACTGAATATCTTTTTTTTTTGCGATACTACATAGTATTTTTTCTAATAATAACTAGCTCACCGAGAAGTTCTCATCATAGCAAACCTTTGAGCTAATATGTGGAAAATGTTGTTGTTATTACATTGATTTGGTTTTGTATACATATTTGATAAATGAATATATACTGTAATATCGTCTTTTTTCCAAATAAAATAAAATAAATACACAACATCCAATACCCACAACTACACGGCCAAGAACAAACGCAACACCAACATCAATTACACAAAATCCGATGCTTTCAATTATACATTAAAGCAGAAATACACAACCAGTACTAGTGACAGCGCCAGCGGTACCAACAACAGGGTCAAACCAACAGACGATCCCAACCGTCATGCCAGTAACACACTTCCTGGCATGCGGAAGGGATGGAGTCCCCGGTATCAGAGTTCGAGGGGTCGCCTTGTTCATCAACAGGGAATCAGAGACGCTGGGCATAAATTTCTGCATAGGTTCAAGCCGTACTGGAGCCCAAATCACAATTTCACCGGGCCTAGCTGCTCTGATCAACGGGAGCACATCAAAAACGAGCATCAAAGGAAGTATATACGCCGCGCTGCAGCAGGTGGAGATAGCCGCTCACAAGTGCCGTTTAGTTCAATTCAAAGGAAAAACAATTGCACTACTCGAGTGGAGAGCGGAGACCCCATTTACTCAAAGCCAGCTCGCTGCTCCAAAGGATTAGAGAAGCAGGTGAAAATATGTGCATAGCACCCCGCACGATCAGCATCGATGCTATGGCGGTCGGTGGAGAAAAAGGAGACATCGCAGACCGCTTTGACTGTCTTAAAGCCTCAGAACAGCATGAGGTCATGGTGTATGAGAATAGGGGAGAAATTCAAAGGTTCCTCAAAGCCTCTCGAGACCACACAGGCAGCAGCTTCCTCAGCGCACTGCACTCGAGTACCAGCCGCATCAAAGCGGCAAGAGTCAGCGGTCATGAGGTTTTTCAAATCGAAATCTAGGGAAACACCAGCATTAAAACCCAAACCGACCAGAGTTGATAAAGGGCAAGTCAGCCCACCGACCCTCGCTGTAGACTCGGGTATCACAGACCACATACACAGTGCATTCTTCGAGTATGTAGTAGTCGTGAGGGCAACCAGAGAGGTAAACCTCGCGACTTGTAGAAAGATTCTGCAGACCTTCCACTGAAAAAATGAGGGTCTGTTAAGGGTTTTGCTCGGGGAAGCAGAAGCAGCCATGTACGACAACATCAAATCCCAGGTCATTGCTGGTGAAATGACGGGGCCGTACATGGCAGCCTATAGCGCGAAGTGGCTTTGTGACCCTGGACGAGGAGGAAACGGAGCACTCATGAATGGATATTGGTTACCGCCAAGTGTACCAAAATTATGCTGGATGACAGGATCCTCGAAATGGCACAATCGATTTCGGGGGCCTCAGTTTCGCTGGCTTCGGAAGCATACTGGGCGGTACCCAGTATCAAGTGGTTAAACGGGGTCCCAGGGTGCGGCAAGACAACTTGGATGGGGAAACACTTTGACGAGGGGAACGATATCGTAGTGACCACAACAATCGAAGCTGCTAAGGATCTCAGAGAGAAGCTGGCGCACCGATTAGGAGATCGTGTCAAGGCAAAGGTGTGCACTATGGCCTCAATTTTAGCCAACGGGTTCAGACCAGAGGAGAAATGCCGTCGTGTTAAGGTTGATTAAGCCCTCATGCCCCCCCACTTTGGGGCCATAGTCATGGCAGTGAAGTTGTCTGGGGCGAGCGAGGTCGTTCTCATCGGAGACGTGATTCAGCTACCATTTTTGGACAGAGAGAATCTATTTGAATTAAGGTATACCCGTCCAAATTTGGTGGCTGGCATCACCCAGGAGTTGCTCTGTACGTATCGGAACCCAATGGATGTAGCCCTGACCCTGAGTGAGATATACCCCGGTATATACTCTTCCAAGACGTCGCTGTCGCAGGTCCACTCTCTGAAAGTGGAAAGTTTCACAGGAGCGCGTATACCGATAACCACTGAGAATACCTTATTCTTGGTGGTTCCTGCGTATGGACGCAGGAAGAGAGATCCTCTCTCGCTGACCAGGGCTATGGGTCTGGGGAAGGGTCGTGCATTCTCACCATCCACGCAGCTCAGGAGTTGACCTGCGTCAGCGTTATTATAATTAAGGCTCCAGATCCAAGTCAGCATCTCCCACGCAGTAGTCGCAGTGTCGAGACACGGTCAGCTGTGTGTATTACACCAACGACGCCGACGATGCCACGGGCCGTTTTGCCCGGAAAGCGATGGATGTGCCTCCTAAAGTGGTCGTCGAATAAAACCTTAAGACGGCCATGCAACATCGTGACACCGCAGTCGTGAAAGCTCTGATGGAGTTAGTGAAGACTCTATGCGAAAAATTAATAGGAACCCAATACAATACCCAACCCATTGTAATAAATAACAATTGAGATTCTACAACTAAATGAGTCCAAATTTAAAACATGCATTAAACGCACACTATGTGTCTACATAGTGTGCGTTTTTGTCAGGGAGATAATCTTCCAGTTTATAATATGCTTGTCTAAGTATATTATAAACTGGAAGATTATCTCCCTATAACTATAACATAACTGAGGAACCACACAAGTTTTAACAAAAAAAAAATTACAGGATTTAGTAGTACTCTTAAAACAACTGTAGGACAAATCTGGGAATTTTTAGTCCAACATACTGAAAACTACAACCCTTGAAGTGCGGTCCCTCAGTCCTCACAGGCCATCAGCCAGATCTCGAAAAGTATCAGAAAAAAAAAATTATTGTGACTACAGAAGTTTAGTAGGGAATTTGTAGATTCTTACTGAATTTTAGACCACAAAGCCCCAAAGATAAAAATATAAAACAACTAAACTGTGGTCCCTCAGAAAGAAAAATGTTTTAGTCAATATTACCGAATCTAAAAAAATAAAATTTTGCTTTTTCTACATAAAGTTTTAGTAGGAATCTTAAAACATATTGTAAAAAAAAATAGAAATGAAATATTGACGTAATTCAAAGAGATTTACAGCCAGTTTCTTCATCAACAACTAAAACTATAAGTAAAAGTATTAACTTTTACTTGACTATTACTGATATTATAGCAAATGTGTTTCTTCATCCAAGTAACAGCTAAACTAAAAGTCAATAGAGTTACCATAACACAAACGGCATAATTACCCCAAAAAAACGTGGGGAGCTTTTTTTACGCATGACAACATCGCAATATCCTCTGTCAAGTAGTGTCAAAAAGTCGAATGTCATTTGATTCTGTTTATACGAACGCCAACGAACGAATGATTTTAGAATTGAATTGATAAATAATAACTTAGGTAAATGATTTAAAAAAATAAATGCTATTAGTTGTTGTTATTGCTATTAAAAACTGTTATTGGCATTTTTTTAACCGTTATTTTTATACGTTTATGTACACAAGCGCTAAAGTTCGCAGAGCCTAACTTCACAATCGCCAAGATAGAACGGCCGTACTGTACATTTGTTAATTTAACGTAGTCGTATTAAATACAAACTGAAAATAAACTTACTTTTCTGTGGTTGGCGTCAGTTTATTTTGTAACAACAGGTTGAGGTATGTAACTGTTTTCCGCATGACACAGGTCCTCACCGGAAATGGCAAGTTCGGGAGGTTCCTGTTCCGAATCAAGGCGGAAGTGATGCCCGGGTGCCGCCACTGTGCGGAACGCCCGGAGGACACGGTGGAGCACACAATCGCGGTGTGCCCTGCTTGGGCGGAGCATCGCCGTGCCCTCGTGGGGGTGATCGCCGGCGGAGACCTCTCGCGCCGGGCCTTGGTCGAGGCCATGGTCCGGAGCGAGGAGGAGTGGCAGGCGGTCGCCGACTTCTGCGAAGCAATAATGCTCGCTAAGGAGGAGGCCGAACGCATCAGGCAACGGCGCTCTCGCCGCCGCCGCCGGGATTCCGATCCCGATTTCTAGCCACTGTAGGCGCGGGCTTGCGGACAGTGAGCAATGGGTAGCTCGATGTCCAATTTCGTGCACTAGCTTCTGACGTTTTATAAGTGCCCATGTAGGCCTATGTGAAATAAAAAACTTTTGACTTTGACTTTAGTAATCAAAACCTTTAGGCTACTTTCAATTGTCCTAGCGTTATGAAATTTCGCACACAGGTTGTGTTTTATATGTAGATTAACAAAAAATTAAGAAATTTAAGAAATCGGTCAAGCGTGAGTTGGCTCAATCTACTATTTATGAACCAGTGTTATGAGAATACGAAGAGGAGAGAGGAAGGAAAGGGAGAGGGGGTATAAAATATGTCATAAGAAATCGGTCAAGCGTGAGATGGCTTAATCGAATATCAAATTTTTAATAAAATATTTATGAGCCAGTGAGGAATACAATGAGGATACGATCTAAGATTAACAAAGGACGCGGGCGTGGTGCAAAAAGAAACAAATAGGTACGATTTCTTGAAAAAAAGTATTGAAATCCCACTTTAAAATCGATCATAATCAACTTCATCAACAGCCTGATCATTAATCAAGTGTTACGTACAGCACGAAAACCTGCCAAGTTCAAAGGACATCATTCAAGTCTCGAACATTTTGTACCCAAAAATGAAAGTTATTCTTATGCGAAATAATTATCTGAAGATTTTTTACTATTACAAGAATCGTGTACAATTAACTCCCAGGCTGCTATTTGACTTCGAAAATACAGAAAATAATTATTTTCTAAAATGAAATCTAATTAAAAATACCTATCTTGATTCTGATACCTGGGCTATGCTGCAGTCTCTCCAACGGTGCCAGATTGACTATATCAGTACATCGAGGTGCTGAAGCGTTTGTACGAAAACGCCACTATGTCAGTCCGACTTCAGGGCTAGAACTCGAAACCTATCCTCCTGCAGCGGGGTGTGAGGCAGGGAGACGTCATTTCTCCGAACTGTTCATGGCCGCAATGGAGGGTGTCTTCAAGGTTCTGGACTGGAGGGGACTAGACATTAATGTCGATGGCGAGTACATCAGTCACTTTCGGTTTGCCGACGACGTTGTAGTCATGGCTGAGACTACGGAAGAGCTCAGCACAATGATCAATGACCTCAGTAGAACTTCCGAAGACAAAGTGGGTCTTAAAATGAACATAGAAAAAACTAATGTCATGATATACAACCATGTAGCATCCACTCCTACACACACTACGACAGTCCAGTTGGGTAGATCTAAATTCGAGAAAGAGGTCAACCGTCGAATCCGACTCGGCTGGACAGCGTTCGGGAAGCTACGCGGTATCTTCTCATCCAACATACCACAGTGTCTCAAGACGAAAGTCTATGATCAGTGCGTGTTGCCAGTGATGACATATGGTTCCGGAACGTGGTCGCTCACAATGGGCCTCATCAGAAGGTTTAAAGTCACCCAAAATTGCAGTGGAAAGGACTATGCTCGGAGTTTTCTTGCGTGATCAAATCAGAAATGAAGATTGCGGATATCTTGGAGAACCAAGGTTGCCGACATAGCTCGAAGAATCGCCAAACTTAAGTGGCAATGGGCAGGGCACATTGCTCGCAGAACGGATGGACGTTGGAGCCGAAAGGTGCTGGAGTGGCGACCGCGTAATGGAAGACGCAGCATTGGAAGGCCTCCTACAAGTTAGACCGATGACCTGGTGGAGGTTGCGGGAATCCGATGGATGCGGGACGCGCAGGATCGTTCATTGTGGCGACACTTGGGGGAGGCCTATGTCCAACAGTGGACTGATAGGATATCTTTTTGTTGCAGTTATTTTTTACTACCTACCTACTATGATCATATTATTATGTTAGTATGATTTAACGTGCAAGTCTATTATTCTACCTAGGTGTAGCAGAGGGGTAATCGTAAACGTTCGGTCATTTAAAAAAATCCTCTATACGTTATTTCCCGTAACATTCCAGTATAGATTTTTTATTAACGGCACTTACACTTTAAACTGAAATAGCAAGCTGGGGGTTAATCCTAGATGTTCCTTGTAATAAAAAAAATCTTCAGGACATTATTTCCGACAAGAATCTTGTATATTTTTATTCTGGCTTTCGTTTCTGGCTTTGACTTTTATTTTTGGGTAAATGAATGATGTCCTTTAATGATGATCAGGCTGTTGATGAAGATGATTATGATCGATTTTAAAGTGCATCTAAACTTGGCATTGGATTGGCTTTCAACCCTTTTTTAGGCGAACAAGTAGCCGATAGGAACTTGGCCATTGACATTGTTTACTAATCCATATTTTTAGAAAACCTGAATGTATTAAAATATATTATGAAACATTTCTCATTTTAAAAACATATTTGTTTTAGAAGACATATCATAATTGTTTACTTTCTTTTTAATAGGTACTATAAATGTAGTATAGCTAATAAATTCTTTAAATTACACTGTGTTATGAAAGAGCGTATTTAATCAAATTAAGGAAAATAGATTTGTTAGGCTGGCAACATTAAGCACGCCCCCAGATACGCGCCAAGTTATCTTGCTCGCGCTCTAGAGATTTATTATAAACAAAACTCGTTGGGGTTAAAATCACAGAAATGAGATGTGAGTTTATGATGGGAGAGGAGGGATCCTATATCTTCGAATGAAGCGACTCATATAATAATGATCGAATATTTTTTCAGGAAACTCGTTTGATCATCTATTATATTCGTGGCTTCATTCTTCAGATATCGGTTTAAAAGATCTTTATTCCCATTAAAACATAATTGTCACTTACATGAGAACATTAAATTTAAATAAAAAAATAGTAATATTGTCCCAGTGTGGGTACTTGAAAAATACATTTTTAGTTATCGACAAGTTAGAAGAAGCGAAATCACTGCATTCCTGAGATAAGGCTGTGGCCCAAGTTAAAAGATGTTAGTGCTTATTGAAAATAAGTTGTAAAATGATGAAATTACATTAATATAGTGTATCGTTATTGTAAATATGGTTAATTTATTTATTTTTAAAACTACTTAATGAAGTCGCTTCTTTTACATTTTTTGGAAGTTGATTAAATAACTGTGCTCCCCCATACGTTAAGTTATTTTTACCATAATTTGTTCTAGTTCTAAATAATACAAGATGACTAGCTCGACGGGACGAGTATTTGCGCGTTTGACCTTTCGTTGTGAGTTATTTTGTAGATAAGTATGCATGTGTTATATATAAAAAGTTGTTTAATGTTTAGTAGTTTGGTCTCTTTATAAATAGTTTTAGAAGGTGTTAAAAAGTCGAAATTGTACAGGATTTTTATTATTTTATTTTGTAAGATTTGTATAGGTTTTATATTTGTTTTGGATGCATTTTCCCATACTTCAATAAGATACAATAAATGCGGCTTTACCAAAGCGTTATATATAAGTAGTCGTACCTTTTTTGGGATACAACGAACAATTTTATGAAGTGAGCCCACTAGTGATGAAAGTTTGTTTTTATGCGTAGTAGGTGTGCATTCCACGTTAGATTACTATCAAGTGTCAGTCCAAGATATTTTTCTTGATTCGTATTTTTTAAAATTTCACCGTTTATACATAGATTAGGGTAGTTCAGTAGTTTTTCATTTTTTAGCTTTAAAAATGATATATGATGTTTTAGAGATATTAATTGTTAACAGATTACACTGAAACCACTTATGTAATACATTTAAATCGTTTTGAGCATCTTTAATCATTTTATTGATTTCATGTCCGAAATAGAATAAGCATGTATCGTCTGCGTACAGTGTAAGGTGACCTTGTAAACCTGCCTGGTGTATGTTATTTACATAAACTAAGAACAATAAGGGCCCCAAAATCGAACCCTGGGGCACACCGCATGTCAAAGGCTTGAGACTACTCTGATATTGTCCAATTTTGACCACTTGGTAGCGATCACTTAAATAAGATTTAAGGATTTTGTATGCAGTTCCAGTTATGCCGATACTTTCCAACTTTTGTAATAGCAAGGGGTGACTGACAGTGTCAAAGGCTTTTTTTTAAATCAATAAAGATTCCTAGTGCAACTTCTTTTTGATCTATTTTTTTTTGTAGTAGTTACCAAGTCAATAGTTGCACCAAGGGTGTTAGATTTAGGTCGAAATCCATATTGTCGGTCGTATATAAAATTTATTTTTGTAAGATAATCATCTAACCTCCTGTATATAATTTTTTCTAATATCTTGGATAGTATCAGCAAAACTGACACTGGTCGATAGTTTCCAGGATCTGATTTTATACCAGCCTTGTAAATCGGAGTGACTTTAGCTATTTTTAATTTTTCTGGAAAGATACCGTCAGCTAAAAGCTGGTTTAGGCAATCTGTTAAGTTTGCTATGATATGGTTTTTAATACATTTCAGAACTTTGGTGCTAATGCCATCAATTCCTGTGCTCGTATTGGGATCTAAGTCATCTATAATCCGAGATACTTCATTAATAGTGCATCGGGAGAATTGAGTTAGTTCGTATAGTCCTGTGTGTTGGTTAAAGTTAGGCAAAGTGAATGAATTGTTATTGTGAAAGGTTGACGGTATTTTACTTGCCAATTGAGATCCTATATTCGCAAAAAAGCTACTAAAAACTTTACATACCTCTACGGGATCTGTTACTGTGCTTCCATTATCTAATTTAAGTTTTGGGGGAGCTTCGTTTGCTACAATTTTGTTATTTGAAAGGGTGTTTATTAATTTCCACATTTTCTTGGGCTTCTTAGTACACTTCGTAAATTGTCTATAAAAATATGTCTCCTTCGTGTTCTTTATTTTGCGTGCCAATTGACTTCTTTTAGTTTTAAACTTCGTTTCTAGTTGTTTGTTATTCGGGTCTTGTTTTAATTTGCTCCACAATGTGTTTCTTTCATTTATTTCAGTAATTATTTGTTTGTCAACCCATTCATTTTGCGGTTGGTTTATAATTTTATATTTTCTTGTTTTAGCTTCAACTACTCTATTTTTAATATACGACTCCTAGCTATCGAAATCGTGAGCGTTAATATTAAGATTTGAAGTCTCAATCAATTTGTTCAATTTCTGGTAGTCTACAGCTTCATACTGTACTTTTTGTTTCGGTGGAGGTATGACCCTTTTGAGTTCTACGTAGATGTTTTTGTGGTCTGATAGAGATGATTCTATAATAGCCATATGAAAATGATTATCTTTTATATTCGTCGAGACGTGATCTATTATAGTTTTTGTGGTCGATGTTTCCCGAGTGCAATATTCTGGATCTACTTTGTTGATGGTTTTGTAACCAGATTCATGTAACATAGCACTATACCGTTTTGTTGTATTATCCGAACTGAGTAGGTCTATGTTTGTGTCTCCAAAAATGATGGTCTTTTTTTTCTGTAGAAGTTGGTTCTCATAAGAAACTAGGAATTCATTGAAATTTGAGTGGCCAGGCTTATATACAACTCCAATGTTAAGTGCATACTTTGGTACGTGTATACATAAGTAGTTGTTTCCTCCGATATACGATGCTAATGATAATTCATGTTTCAGATTATTATGCACATATATTGATACACAACCACCGATGACATTAGGCCTGATGTTGTAGTAATGTGTATAATTTTCTATTTGAAATTGTTGAGCTTGATCTTCTGACCTTATCCATGTTTCGGCCAATAGGACAATATGTACACATTTTTTAAAGGACTGAAGTATACAAATAAATTCATCCATTTTACCAGGGCTACATATGCTTCGGACGTTTGCGTAGAAAAAATTAAGGCTTGATTTGCTGGTCAGTATATCCTCGTAGTTATTAAGTACTTGATAGGTATTCTACATATTTGTATTATTCCTTGTATTTGCTATGTTCACTGAAGTATTTAGTTTTTTGAATCATTGATAGCTACAATTTTTGGCATTCCTTTTACGTATTTAATTGTGATACTATTTTCACCGTTTTTAATTCTCTCTGCTAGCTCATTCTTAAGTTCTTTCAGGTAATTCTGTTGTGCTGGTGTTTGATCAGAATAGATTTTTATGCCGCTTGGAACTTTATCTTTATTGCGAAGCAGCAGTTTGGTTGTACGCGAAGACTCAAAGCATACCTTGATATTGCGGGCTTTGCCAGGAATATATTTCCCGAGCCGGATAACTCTACAGGGGTTTGGGCAGTTTGGGATTATGTTTTTTAAAATAGCAGTCACCTCATTTGCATCATAGGAGCGGCTTCGATCATCACTCACTTGGCCCTCTGGCAAGCCCACTACGATTACATTTTTCTCCCTTGATGTCCGATCTTGTAGCTCTTGTATTAGGTTTTCGTCATAGCGTGATAGTGGCTCGCTTGCGACTGCACAATTTTTTTTTATTGAAGTAATTTCAGACTCGATACATTGAATTTTGTTCTCAGTGACATTAGCCTTGCGAGTAAGATCTAATATTTGAGTTTTCATAGATATTTGTTCGTTTGTTAAACTGTCCGTTGACGTTTTTATTTCAATCAACTGAGATTTCATTTCCGCAATATTGTCCCGCATAGCGATCATTGTAGATTCTTGAGTATCAGTGAATTTTTGTAAAATAGCTGTGATGTCTTTTCGAAAATCCTGGAGTTCTTTCGCACAGTTACAGCTATGTTTAGCTAGTTTGCGCCTCCTGTTCGTGGTTTGCTTAGCGGAGTTTTCATTTGGATCCACTAGCTCGCTACTCGCTCCAGGAGGTGAACTGTACGCTCATGGCTTGTACCGCGGTTGCAAACTTGACGTCACCTCTGCGTAAAATCAAAGTGTGCATACACGCAACGTCAATATTGACGAGCGAGATGAAAAATAAGACGTCGTCCTTCTTACCCGCGGAGGTGAGCGGTGCTTCTGCTGATGCGTCTTGTGGCTTCTTGCTTATCGACTAGTAGTAAAAAGGCATAGGTATCCTTGGAACACTTTTTGAAACTTCAACCTTATAATTGCTTCTTAATGTCAATTGTTGAATGTGCAGTGATTATATTTTAAAGTGACAACCAAATACACGTCTGCTTAGCTTTGGTTCCAGCACTGGAATATAGTTTATTTACCAAGTAGATTTTTAAAAACACCAGTTTTGTTTAGGTAATATACCTGTGGTGTTCACTAAAATCTTAAGGTCTGATGTCCATCTATTTTTGCTTTGACTGTTTTTTTAATTCCGGATTCGGAATTCAGTAGGTACTTATTAAAACGCTATTATTTCTCGTTTAATACTGTATAACCCTGATTACAGATTGACTACCGTTATCAGATGTTCTTTTTTTTTTCTTTGCCCCACATTATGAGTTACCAAGAGTATTGTGTGTTTACAGAAATGTAAATTCCATGCACATGACACTCAGACTCAGAACAACATCTGTAAGCCAATTTAAGATTTGCGCCTTCGAAATACAGTACATTTTAACTCTATTAGGTATTTTGTTCTATCCAGAAGTTTTACGATTCCACTTGTGAGTTATAAGAATCAGCAATTGTTTTCTTTTACCTTAATATGACGCAATTATGTTATTTGGTTTTGATTTTAGCCTAAATTTAATATTCAATGAACTTATGTTTGTGCCTATTTTTTTTTTTCTAGTTCTTAGGTTTTTGTTCCTGTGGCTAATGAATCAGTATATGACCTAAGCTTTATTAGTTTTTTTTATTAGTTAGTTGGATTTGGAACTATGTGAGTACTAAGTACATAAATTAGTATTACTGGCTGGCCTTTGACTTGGATGTGCTCTGACAGTTAGAATGTCATGCATGCTCACATATTTTGCTGATGATGACTCGGTTTCCTTCAGAAGAGTTGAACTGAATTGTGTTAGTACACGAGTCATAGTTGGGACTGGTCATCTCGCAATTAGACTTATCATTTTGTAATTGCCATGATTGGTTTTCATTATTTGTATTTGTATTTTTAATACGGATATTTTAAGTGTATGCATTATCAAAATGCAAATTTGTATTGAATTCAAATCAATTCATGAATTCAATTAGATACACGAACTATACTTTGTTTTAGTCTGACAGTTCCATTTGTTTTTTTACATCTGTCAGATTCTGTCTCCAAAGTTAACAGAACTATCGTTAGTTCTAGTTGAGTACGATTGTACGATCTCTTGTCATTATAGCCAAGGGATATATTTTTTTAAACCCATTGATTTTTAGGGTTGAAAGTTGGAGTTAAATTATTCAATGAAATTGATCCAGAAAACATTGAATTTCATCAACATTTCCATGTAAAATTCAGACTGACTTATTATTAACTAGTTTGAAACCTGATGGCACTGAAGTTTCAATTGATATAAAATATTTCATTTTCGTTTATTGTAACTTTATAGTTGTTTAAATTCTTACGGGTTTCTGGAAATTATTTAACAGCGCATCACAAATTAACTTAAAAGTGCTGCGAGTGTTTATTTCTAATTCCTCCAGTCTTTTTTTATGTTATATCACTATGTTGTAAGTAAAGTCAACAATTCCTTTGCTATGGCACTATATCTTTTTCAACTTTTATTTTTGTTGAATGTATAGCATTTACTGATTGACTTCTTAACTATTCATGAACTTTGATTTAAAACATGTACGTAGCGTTTTAAGTAATACTACGCTTGTACTTATTATATTTATCTAGGTCTCACGTATCTGCAGATAAATACGTATACCATCATCAGCATTGATATTTTAGTACAATATTATTTATCATCAGGCATCCGGGATCACCAGAGGTACCCAAAAAGATGAAATATTGTTTTATTTACAAGCCAGGTCCTATACAGTTTGTCTAGCTCGTCTTTTTGCTATTTTTTTTTTTAGGCTATTAGGAATCAAATAGCCTTTGGACAGTTTTTTTTTCAATAAAGATCTTTAAGTTGGCAATTGAATTCAGATCAAAGCCTTTTTTTAATTTTAAAATAGATTTCTTAAAATATTTTTGTGACCATAGGCTTTGCTTAATTGTTGCATAATTGTTCAATTTTCATCGACGCAACGTGGCAAATTAGATAAGTAGGTGTGAACCTACCTACCATATAAGTGCTAGATGTTTTGTTTAGTACTTTGTTTTTTTAATATTTTTACTTTATTGTTATCATTTGACGAGAGGCAGACTTATTATTTTCTCTTTTATTGACTCTCGTTTCGCGTTATTTCTGCAAATAATATTCAAAACACCTATTTATGCCATTTGCATTAATTATAGGGCATTAACTGAATTTTCATCAATTGCTCGAACTTCTAATCATTTCTGTGATTGCCACAATTTAATGACATGCATGATATCAACCAAATTCATTGTTGTTATTTGACAAGAGGTTGGTACGAATCTCTTTATGCCATTTGCGTTAATTATAGGGCATAACTGAATTTTCATTAATTGCTCGAACTTTAAGTAATCACTTTTGTGATACCAATTTTCACGACATGCATGATAGCATACAACTCATCGTTATTATTTGACACGAAGTTAGTGCCTTTTTTCTTATTTGTCCTTGTTTTGCAGTGTTTCTGGAAATATAATTTGAAAACACGTTAGCAATAGATTCACAGGAAAGGTACTTTTATCACGTTTGTGATTTTAGTTGCCGCATGAGCAACAGTTTTGTTCAGTGTCAACTCCATTATGGCAGGTACTTATTGCACTTTGACTCTGGCTATCGCGGATTAGCTCAATGGCGGGATTGCTGTTTTTAAAGGGTTATGATTTTTCATTGTGATAATCTTCCATATTCTTTAGGGAATTGAATCGAGAACTAAATCTACAATTCAAATCATATTTGAACTAGAATCAAGAATTGTACCCACAATTCAAATAAGTTTTTTTTTCCTCTTATTCTTGTTTTCAACTAAAATGCAAGAATAATATAGGTACACAACACATCCTTAATTTAATTATAACTCTGAATTGATTGTAGCCAGCTAAGATAAGAGCTCTATGGGCACTGTTCCTATAACATTTAAATAAACAAACTTTAGCTAGCAAGTCGCACAAGGGTCCATTAATAGGTACCTGCGCCGGAGTGCCGCGCCATGCTACTCAGCAAAATAGCCACTTGAAATAGAGATTGAAGAACCAACCACATCGGGGCGTATAAAGCCAGTGCAAAATGTATTTTATTTAATTAGCCTTAAGGATTTTATGACACTTATTTAGTTTTAACTATACAGTGATACCTAGCCAGGCATCATATTGCTTCGAAGTATCGAAGTGGTAATTGGCGTAAAAACTGGTACTTGACGATAATCACGTTGGCACATTTCATTTTTGGATCTAATAATATCTTTCGATTAGATTAGCATCTATAAGTTAACGTGTTATCGCTGGAAATTTTGATCGAATATTTTTATTTTGTTTCGATCATTTAACGAACACTCGTTGGTACTGATCATTTAACGAACTCTCGTTGGCACTTTTATTTCGATATTATGTAGCCACAAACGAATTCGGTCAACAAACATTGTATTTGGAATTTTTATTATTTTCAAAATCTAGGGACATTTTGTATGCCCTAATCACATTCCGTTATAGTATATGGTAACGTTTATGTATTAAATGACGAAATGATATCATCGATTTATATTGCGCATCTCTCAGCTAATCACTGACGCAGATCGCTCATACATAGTTAAATAACGATCGAAATATGGACATTTCTATGAAACTGTAACATTTACTGAATTTCAATTTAATGTAGAAAACAGTCACTTATTTTTATTTTTTCTTTCAAAATACTTTGTGCTGTAAAATAATACTTTTTTTGCTGATCAATATATGAAATATTTACAGAATTTCACTCAGGTAACGGTCACTTAATTTTTTTTTAATCACTTTGTGCTGTAAAAAATTAATTTTGTTGCTGACCAATATAGTACAATATTTGAGTTAATATCACTTTACTTACTGCGCTTTTACTCGTCGCCAATGTGGTGTTCACTAAAATCACTAGTTAGGGATTTAGGTTTATAGTAAATGAAACAACCAAATTGTCAGTAAGCACTAAGCAGGCAAACCCAAGGAGTGACGTCTAGTCGAGAGCCCGGTGGGAGTGCAACTAGCGTGACGTCAGCCTCTTGGCTTGTCCTACATTTATAGCCAGTTTTTTCATCTAAAGTAACAGCCAAAGTAACGTCATAAAGTAAAAGTAACGGTCAAATTCGTTTCTTCACAATTTTAACTGTTGGTTTAACTGTTACTTTTGCCTTTAACTTTTACTAGTCATTAGGGGGCTGCTAAAGCTAAAGTCACTGTCATTTTGATAAAGTAGATTATTTAGGTTTCACTAATATGTTATCACGAACTTCGTCCAGTTGGTTGAGGCCATGGTTTGGAGCGAGGAGGAGTGGAAGGCGGTCGCCGACTTCTGCGAAGCAGTAATGCTCGCAAAGGAGGAGGCCGAACGCATCAGGCAACGGCGTTATCGCCGAAGCCATCGCGCGTCGCCGAGATTCTGATCCCGATTTCCGGCCAACGTAGACGCGGGCTTGCGGACAGTGAGCAATGGGTAGCTCGCTGTCCGGCCGTCCGGTAACTGTCCGGACCAAGCCCAAGTCGTCGACGGCGCGCACTGTTCCCGCGCGCCTCAAGGAGTTGTCTGCAACAGCAGGGACCCAGCCGGGTCGAAGCCTACTAGGGCCAGGGTTATCCGAAAGGGCGCTCGAGCCCCGGTATGAAGGCTAGAAGGAACGGGGTGGGTCTTTTAGTCAGTAAGAGTCTGACACTATCTCCCGCTCCGCCCAAGGGCGGGGGATGTCAATGCATGATTTATCCCACCATAAATAAAAACTTCGTCCAGTGAAAGTTCAAGTTCATCAGACGATGAACTTATCGTTAGTTATTTAACGCGTAGACGTAAAAAGTTTAATGCTCGCAAAGATCATTTCGTATGGGACGACGCTGATTTTCTGTTCCGATACAGAATTTCAAAGGAAACAGTTACATACTTGAGCCTGTTGTTACAAGATAAACTGACGCCAACCACAGAAAAGTAAGTTTATTTTCAGTTTGTATTTAATACGACTACGTTAAATTAACTAATGTACAGTACGGCCGTTCTATCTTGGCGAGTGTGAAGTTAGGCTCTGCGACCTTTAGCGCATGTGTACCTAAACGTATAAAAATAACGGTTAATAAAAATGCCAATAACAGTTGTTAATAGCAATAACAACAACTAATAGCATTTATTTTTTTAAACCATTTACTTATGTTATTATTTATCAATTCAATTCTAAAAACATTCGTTCATTGGCGCAAGGAGGAGGATACGAAATCCTCCTCCTTGCGTCGTATTCCTGAATGCTGAGGGTCGTGACCTCCCTGCTTCATCACTTTAGCCTTTATGATGTTCTTCCATCTGTTTCTGTCTCTGGCGGTGTGAAGGGCATTGTACATCGTAGAGTCAAGAGCGGTGCGGATCTGGTCAGACCAACGTATTGGGCTGCGCCCGCGAGGCCTTTTCCCATCCACTTTACCGGTCACAATGAGCCTTTCGAGGTTGCCACCGTCCTCGACCGAAGTATTGCAGAACCTTTGCTTGAAGACACTCGGACGATAGCCGTGAGGCGATTTTAAGTTCTTGTAAAATGGAAACGTTGGTCCGAAATGCTGTCCAAGGGACACGGAGCATCCTTCTCCAGCACCACATCTCAAAGGCGTCGATGCGTTTGCGGTCTGCAGCTTTTAGCGACCAAGTCTCAGCGCCATACGAGAAGATCGAGAAGACTAATGTCCGTACCAGTTTGGTTTTGGTCTTTACGGAGATGTTGCGATCCCTTCAGACTTTACTAAGCTGAGACATACCGCTCTTAGCCATGCCAGTTCTCCTGCGAACTTCCCCCTCGCACGACCCATCGTTACTAATATTGGAGCCCAGGTAAATAAAGTGAGTGGCGTTCGTATAAACAGAATCAAATGACATTCGACTTTTTGACACTACTTGACAGAAGATATTGCGATGTTTTTTTGTTAGATTATAATTGAACTTGACTTTTTATTTCTAATAAAATCAACTATAATTTTTATGGCTTTCGTGATTTTTAGGACTTGTTTGATATCATTAACTTAATTACTTTATGCCTGGGAATACAACTGCGTTTGCAAAATCATCATTGCTTATGGTCGGTCTGTCATAAGATCTAGCAAAAACTGAAGACGAACTGGTCCAGCCTGCTGTCTTCTTATTAGTGTCCGCACCGCACTAAGTCCAGTGACGTGCGCGGCCGACGTGGCAGCGTGTCATGTGTTGTGTGCGCTTGCTTACATCCACACCGCTCTCGGATAGCACCTGCTTAATCCAACGACTGATGATGGTGAGGTTTTTTATAATTTATTAAGACATTCCCTACGTTGCTTGTCTTCACATTTTTGGTAAAAAATATATAATGTTTGAGGACTGAAGCATACAGCGTTACTTTTCAATCACCATCCAAATTTTAAAATCGAGGTTTCTTAATTAATTATTTGTTATATGTGAAACATTATAATCAAATAATAACAAAAAGAAATAAAAAAAAAAACAATAGGAAATATCCGAAGAAAATTATAATGTAGAAAAGAAACACGCGGCAAGGACATTGACCTTTCTTACGTGGTCTTACTCAGGAGCGTAGCAAGGCGTGGGCTCTTTAAGAACGAGGGTGTTTTTTACATAGGCTCGTGTTTGACCACTATTTCACCTTGGTAAATGACGATGCGATCGAACACAGGGTTGCATCAGTCGTTGTCTCGTTTCCGAATTTATTGAAGAAAAGGGCTTCGCTAATACGCCTCTGGTCTTACTTCAAAGGGTTGATTCCAATTTTCCCTTCGTACTTTACGGGCTTAGGACCAACATAATAAAATTATGAATGTAAAATTACAGGTTTTTATTATGGCGTATTTAAAATATTGGAATCAACTAGCTAATAAACTACAATAATTAAACTTACCCAATCAACTCGACTCCTACAAATCATGTGTACTTTTAGCACTTGTTCGAAATGGAGTCCGTTTCTCACGATACACAACCGCGCACGTTTTTCTAAACTATTTTTTAACAAATTCAAAGTATCCGTTTGGTTTTTAACGTCATTAAAAGCCGTTATTGTTTTGCTACGAAGGTCCTCAACACTTTGTGCCTCTTCAACGTAGACGCGTCTTTTGATTTCACCCCATAAACAAAAATCAAGCGGAGTTAAATCTGGTGATCTGGGAGGCCACGGTACAGGCCCTCCGCGCCCTATCCATCTATCGCCGTACTTATTATTTAAAAAGTCACGCACTGCACTTGTGTAATGAGGCGGTGCACCGTCATGCTGATAATAATGGTTGTCTATGTATGACAGTGGCACCTCGTCTAATAAATCTTCAATAATACCACGTAACATGTTCAAGTAATTCCCACCCGTTAAGCGTCCTTCAATAAAAATCGGTCTCACAATAACATTTTTCCAATAATACCCGCCCAAACATTTAAACTAAAAAGCACTTGATGGTAATTATTTCTAATAACGTGTGGTTTACTTAACGCTCAATAGTGTTTGTTTCGGCTGTTATAAATACCGATTCGCGTAAACAAAGCTTCGTCTGTCCACAAAATGTTAGAAATTAATGTTTCCTAACAGCCATTCACAAAATTCTATTCTAGCGCGTCCATAGCATCGTTATCGTGTATATTCTGCACTGGCTGGTAATGACATGGGTGATACTCAGAAGAGTTCAGCAGCTTCCACACGTAATACTGACTGACACCGAAGCGCTGGGCAGCGTCGTTTGTGCTTGCACGGGGGTCACGTTCAAAAAATTCAAGTACGGTATTTTCGACTGCTGATGCTGGTGTTATCTCGTTATGACCGCCACGACTAGTTGCATGGGCTGGTGTGGTAAACTGCCAAGATCTAACAACCTTTGATTTACTGCTAAAATCGTTTGTCTGTTAGGCACTCGCGAATAAAGTAGTAGTAGTAGTAGTAATTCCTCGTCTTTGTAAACGCGGTAAACTTTCCCTACGGTACATTCTTTGCGCACCGTTCAGACTTTCACCACTTAAAAGTTAACACGTCACCATTTCGTAATACTCTACATTAGAATAAGTATAAGCCGCCATGTCGCGCGAAAATGCAGTGTGAATGAAAAAAAAAATGGCACACGTCCGCACGAATGTAGGTCACGGTCGACTAAACAAAGTTTAACAAAGGCTGCCGGTGGCCGGGCGGGGGGCTGGGCGGGGGGCTGTGCGGGGTGCAACGGGCGAGGGAGGGGGCGCGTAGTGCGTGTTCGTTTTTGTGCGTTGCCAAATTATACGGTAAGCGCGTGTAGTCGAGGTCAACAACCTAATGTTGAACTGCATTTATTCCACACGTTGTGAATTTAGTAGCGGATAGTGGTGGTGAAAAGTATGTAAAAAAAAATATATTTTTTTTCACTAATTGATAAGGTTATTGATTCTAAATCATTTCTTATTGGACGGTGATTGAAAAAATTCCCTGTATATTGTTGGCGATCGCTGTGCTGGCGAGGCTGAGGGTGATCGACAGACGGCGACGGCGTTGGAATGCTGGGTGACGTCACGGGATCGGCATGGCAGTTCAAGTGCTCGGGCTGCGCAACCCCGAGACTCGACAAAAAACATCCGTTAACCTCTTGACTTAAGCATGGGAACTGTGGCATGACCCAGTGCTTCCATCAAATATTAAGATGTTATTTGTACAGTGTTAAACTAACCTTTGTGTAGAACTGTCATTGTAATTTGTATAAATAGAGTATTGTTCATATCCCAAGTCGTTTTACTATACAGTTAAAGTATTAGCTTATAATATTTATATGTCCATGAAAAAAGAATAGGAATAAAACCGACTGGTCTCATCCAGTAGCGGAGGTATTTATAATATCAGCTATGGCTATTTTACACGGGTTTTATTTTATACAGGTACGTCGGCAGTGGACGGGTCTACCTTTTATAGCAGAACTTTTTACGTCATAATATTGTTTTGCATAACAACGGATAGCATAAACTTTATTTCGCAGAAAATCATTTCGCATACACTCAGTTGTCATACATTCAAAACTCATAATTTTGTTAGTCAGAATCATCTTTAGGCATAATGTTTATATCCATAATAATTAAAAAGCAGAACCATCATATCGCAGAAAATTCACAGTCAGAATCGTCTTTTGGCATACATTTTATATCGATAGTCATTAAAAGGCAGAACTGATTTACAACAGGCATACAACATGCAAGCAGGCATGCAACATGCAGCATGCATGTAGCATGCAAGCAGGCATGCAGCATGCAAGCAGGCATGCAACATGCAGCAGGCATGCAGCATGCAAGCAGGCATGCAGCATGCAAGCAGGCATGCAACATGCAGCAAGCATTGTTTCTGTCACGGCTCCGGCGCTGCGGGGTTTGGGCGGCGCCATGCGAGCTTATCGTCACAGATGGTTTTAACGCTCATCACCGCAGCTTCGGCTTGCTGGCCGGCTTCGCCGGCCAGCCTCAGCCGCGGTGGCGGGCCTTCAAACCACCTGCTCCTCAGCTCGCGGGCCGCCCTACCCCTCCGCGCCTACGCGGGTTTAAATTACACTCTAGGGGTACGGCAGACAAGACTGCGTAAAGTCGGTTTCGCAGCGATTCGTTTCTGTCACAAAATTTTGCAGCACAACGTATTGACTTTATATGACACAAATTTAATTTAATATTGTAAATGCTACCAATACATGCTATATTTAGAACATTCTATGTCACTTTTGCAGACCATTCGATTTTAAATACATTCCACGTAGGGTATCTAACCATTCGACAGCATAAATTTACTTTATTTAAATTATCAGTTTTATTCCATATATTATAAGTTTTTGATGTTTTGAACACTAATTTTTACAAGAAGATACATCTATTTTAATTTTTGATGTTTAAATATGCACCCATACCAAATAATCGTATCTCTAAATGAATGTTATGCTAAACAAAATTATGCATAATATTAATTATGGCAAAGGTAATTATGCGAAACAAAATTCTGCTAAGATAAAAGTATGCCATTGTAAATTCGGACACGTAAATATTCTGCCAAACAAAAGTTATGCTAAATAATTTTTATGCCTTAAAAATATTCGATTAAATAAGATTATGCCATGTGAGTTATGCCAAATAAAAATCGGAGTATCAAGATTCTGCCAAATAGAAGGAACCCGCAGTGGACACATCGGCGGACATACTGCGTGGGCGTCCGTATGGCGGGGTGGCATTGCTTTGGAAACACGACGTCTTCCAACAAGTGTCGGTATTGCAATGTGATAACGTGCGTGTGTGCGCGATCAATATCATAACTAGTGATCGGCCCATTGTTGTGATGAGTGTGTACATGCCTACGAATGGAAGTGTTAACCGACCGGAGTTTACGGATTGTCTCGGTACGGTGAGTGCTATTATAACTGAATATGGGGTGGAATCGGTTTTTATATTGGGTGACTTTAATGCGGATCCATGTGAATTGTTTTTTAACGAACTTATGGATTTTTGTACTGAACAATCGTGGTCATGTGTGGACGTTGATATATTAGGCATACACTCTAATAGCTATACCTATATAAGCGATGTACATGGAACGTGTAGTTGGTTGGATCACTGCATTGTGACCCAGGCGGCGATATGTATGTATGTGTGTGTAATGTATGCATAAAGTATGACACTGTTTGGTCTGATCACTTTCCTCTTATTGTTCAATGTAATCTTAACTTATTAACACCAAAATTATGTAATAATATAACTAGGAACAAGGATATAATCTGGGGTGAAAGGGATGAGGCACAAATAGGAGTTTATAGGAAATAATGTCATAAAAGCCTGAGTTATATTGACTTTCCTGTGGAATTTTCTGAATGTGCTGATAGGTATTGTGGAAACATGGACCATAGGCATATTCTTGACAGGTTGTACTCTGATATTGTATGCGCCCTCTGTGAGGC
The DNA here is from genome assembly GCA_929112965.1 of Mythimna albipuncta. Taxonomy (NCBI): domain Eukaryota; kingdom Metazoa; phylum Arthropoda; class Insecta; order Lepidoptera; family Noctuidae; genus Mythimna; species Mythimna albipuncta. Next base: position 736,896 of record OV815960.1, read on the forward strand.
TGCAAAGGTCAGTGGTAGGAAAGCGCATGCTGGAAGGGGTGGAAGAGGCTCGCGCATAGCGGGATGGAATAAACACGTCGGCGAGGCTCATCGTGTAGCCAGGTCTAGGTTTCAGGAATGGGTTTCATTTGGCAAACCTAGAACTGGATGTGTTTATGATGAAATAAGGAAGAGTAAAGATCATCAAGACCAGGTCAAAATGGATGCCCTTGCTGAGAAGCATGCGTCTGGACACTTCCGGAGTTTCTGACAGTGTACCAACAGTGTCAATCCGGGACCTGGTCGCCCGGGGAGCGTCTGAGGAGTGAGTGACCTAAACAGATTGCTGACATCTTTAAAAGCCATTTTCGTGTGGAGTCTCCGTTGGGGAAAGGGAGGGAGGTGCCCACTGCTGATTTACCGAGTGGTCTTGTGGGGACTATTTTTAGGTCAAAAGAGATAGCTAGAGTTATAAGGGCTATGACTAAAGGTAAGTCTCCCGGCCACGATGGGCTCAGCATTGAGCACCTTCAGCAAGCGGGCCCGCATATATCGAGAGTGCTGGCACTGTTCTATTCACTGTGCGTGAGTCATTCGTACCTACCATCCGACTTCATGAAAACGGTTGTAGTACCTGTGGTAAAGAATAAGACTGGGGACGTGGCCGACGTAAGTAACTACAGGCCTATTTCACTTGCAACAATTTTAGCAAAAGTGTTTGACGGCCTGGTTAATACTCAGTTGAACAAATATCTGTCATTACATGATAATCAGTTTGGGTTTCGACCCAATTTATCTACTGAAACTGCTATACTGAGTCTTAAGCATGTCGTCGGGTATTATGCTGATCGGAAAACTCCAGTGTACGCGTGCTTCCTCGATCTCTCCAGGGCCTTCGATCTGGTGTCATATGATATCCTGTGGGAGAAGTTGGAGAACATCAAGCTACCCCCAGAATTATCTAACATATTTAAGTATTGGTACAGGCACCAGGTCAACAGAGTCAGATGGGCGGGTACAATGTCGGAGCCGTATAGGTTGGAATGCGGGGTGAGACAAGGTGGGTTGACCTCCCCTGCGCTCTTCAACCTGTATATGGATGCACTGATCGATGGGCTCAGCAGCCAGCGCATAGGCTGCCATGTGGATGGTGTCTGTGTAAACAATTTGAGCTATGCGGATAATATGGTGCTGCTGAGTGCATCTGTCTGTGGATTGAGGAAATTACTGAGTACCTGTGAGGAGTATGCCTCAAGCCACAGACTGAAGTATAATGTAATCAAAAGTAAATTCATTGTGTTTGGGGCGGGTCTTAAGGTATCAAAGGATGTTCCACCTGTATGTGTAAACGGGGTCCCTCTAGAGAGAGTGTATAAGTTTAAATATCTAGGTCACATTGTCTCAGCAGATCTGAAAGATGATACGGACATTGAGCGGGAGCGGAGGGCGCTGTCGGTCAGGGGTAATATGCTGACTCGCAGATTTGCGCGCTGTTCGAGGGAGGAAAAAGTTACATTGTTCAGAGCTTATTGTACATCCCTCTACACGTGCAGTCTGTGGGTAAGGTGTACGCGTGCGGCATACAGCGCCATCCGCGTCCAATACAATAACGCGTTCAGGGCGGTGATGGGGCTTCCTCGTTACTGCAGTGCCTCGGGTATGTTTGCAGAAGCGCGCACTAACTGCTTTCACACAACTATGCGTAAGCGCGCAACATCTTTGGTGAGCAGAGTGCGGGCTAGCTCCAACACCGTGCTGGCGATGATTGCCGCGAGACTGGATTGTCCTCTCATCCGGCATTGTTCGGCTAGACATGTTCCGATACCAATGCCGGAGAGGGAGTATTAATTTTAATTATATTAGGTAATTAATAATATTGTGGTTTTAATTTATTTTATTTGTTTATTTTATTTTTTTCACTTTGGTTTTAATTATAATTTGTTTAATTTGATTTTAATTAATTTAATTCTAACTTATTTTGACGGTAATTTATGACTTAATTTAAAAAAAAAAGGGGTTGATGTAATTTATAATTTGAATTTTAAATTTATTTGTGTATGTGATTTTTATGTGTATGAAATGTGTAATTTATATGGGAATAATTTCCTGAAATAAATGATTATTATTATTATTAAGTATTATTATTTAACTCCGCTTGGAGGGATTGAAATCTTTTATAACTTTATTAAATAAAAGGTTTGTTTAACGCGCAGCGCTGTGCAGATAGCTAATAAAATAACCAACTTTTTGATATTTTTTCGAGACTGGGTTCCGAATGAAGGTACCATTTAGATTAAGATTTTGTTAATTTTAGAGATTAAGTACGAAATATGAGGTGTTGAGGTATACTTATGTTTATTGGGCTTAAGTTTCTAAGCTCCTTTCAGTAACCGTTTTATACAATCATCGGTACCTACACCATATGAACAGCCTTTGTTGAATTGGTTAGTTAAGGCCCAAGCGCCCGAAAAGTGCCATAAAACAGTGATTTTCTGAGGCCTACTCCTCCGTAACGGCTAGGTCAATTGGTTTGAAAAAAATATATGTTTATTATAGATTCATGAACAATAATATCAACATTTGATTTTTTTGTGCAATTAATACTTTTGTCAAAAAAAAATATTTAGCAATGTCGCAACTTTTCGCAACTTTTCCCTACTCCTGCGAAACGGCTTGGACCTTTAGAAACATTTTTACACATAAAAATTGCTGGTTAAATATTCTTCAAAGTGAACATTGCATATGTAAATCAATCAATATCTCGCAGAGAAAATGGACTTAAAGCGCTTTCCGGGCACTGCTGGCCGCAAATAAATGCACAGATTTGCGAACTGCCGCCTAGGCGAGTGCGAGAGTTGCGTTCACATAATTTCGGTCAGATGGTTCAAGGGACTATACGCCTTAAGAATAGAATGACAGATGTTTTTGAACCATTAAAAAGTCAATGTTATGTGAGGAAAAAAACTGCCGCCAGAGTTTTGGTGTGACGCCATAATGATTAATCGTATTGTCAGCAAGAGAAGCCATTATTAGATTTAATCAGTCGAGTGCTGTTCCCCGGCGTGTGAACGCTGTTCGCAAAGCCTCGCGACATCCAAGGTGGGCTTGGCGTGCAAGGGATGGTGCTCCTTACAATGAGACTGAAGAAGAGATTTACTAAGGTTCAAATAGAGTAGTTTTTGAGATAAAAAAATTTGAAAATCGTCTTTTTTTCAACAAAATTTAGAAAAAAAATCATTTCTCTGAAACTAAATATGATACGCAATTATGACCCTAAAAACATCGACGGCGTTTTTTATGCTGTATATTTCAGAATAAAAATGAACCTCGGAACTTTGTTAGATTCAGACTTATACGAGGTTTTTACTTTTTATTTTTTTTCTCGTTAATTCCATCGTATTTGGAAAAGTTATTTATACTAAAACTATGCCCTTTATTTCATCTACATACCACAAAAATGACACATCCTAATTGCGTGGAATCTAGAAACCACAACATTTTTAGGTTTGATCCGTATTTTACGTCGTTAGGGTTGTCACGCGATCATTTATATTAGTTCACATCCGGATCTGACGTTATCCATATATTTTTACAAGAGAAATTGACTGACTAAAATACCGACGTATAGTCGAAACTACAGGGCCTAGGAACATGAAATTTTGTACACGGTTTCGTTTTTAACAGACTTCAAAAAAATGACGGTTACGTTCGGATGCATGTTTTTTTTTTATTTATGTTCACCAATTTCTCGGTCAGTTGTAGACCGATTTTGAAAATAATGTTTTTGTTTGAAAGATTATGCTTCCGGATTGGTTCCATAGAAATATTGTTATGATCTACGGAACTCCTTATAGGATCACAGTACAACTGTCGTAACAAGTAAAATTGCTTCGTTATACGTGTTAACCATATTTGGAATTATTAGAATTGTCATGAGATGCGCTCTGGCTATATGGTACCACCGAGCTAATCTGATCATAGAAGCTAGGCACGAAAACTCATTAATAAAACAATGTATTCTAACCTGTGGCTTATTGGACTTGTCAGGCAATGTTTTAATTATTAAATTATACAGGTTACCTTATTATAAAACTTGCACATTCTTTATGTTTGGCTGAGGGATACTTTTTAGTTGTAGAGATACAACATTACTTCATCTGTTCCCGTTAACTATGTTTCAATACCATCCAAGCCAGCAAAAGATTTAGAAAAGGTAATTCATACTTGTTTAGAAGCACCTGAAGCAACATCAACTGTTTAAAAAAAAATAACTCATTGCACTCGGCCGTATACCCCAGAGGAAGCACTGTCCGTAGTAATAGATAAAAAATTAACAATAGAGACCAACAATTTTATACACGTGGATCTTCAAGATCGTGGATTCTCTGCATTTCCCTCCTATTTTAAAGTGTTGGCAGCTAAAAGGACTGTTATCCAGCTAATATTACCTTATCAGAGAGAGAAGCCTCAGCTCCTTTTCAAGATTTATTGCAACACAGTTTTATCAGAATATTAAAATTAGAGTCCGTCTAATGAATGCGTGACCTGAGAAAAGGAGGTGATAACCAAAAATTTTGAATGTGGTATTATTGAAATAGTAGGAGAAAAAAGTTTTGATACTAGAGTATTTTTTGTATTTAAGACAATTTTAGAATAGTTTTTTTTTTAAATTTAATTAAAGGCCTTTGTCGCTTAGCGACCACATCGCCCAGTACTGAAAACAAAAACTTACAAACTACCTTAAGGCTAATTCAAACAATTGTTTGGCTTTATCGGACATTGGAGAAGAGAGGATTACATTACAAATGCCAATATCATAAGATTTACTCAGTCCAGAAACATTCCTTCTTGTATTTTCGTTCCGGACACACTCCATCAATATGTGGAAAACATCATCAACCACACCACAGTCATCACAATTTGGAGACAAAACTTTCTTCATTAAATAGTTAAATTTATTTGATGGAATATGTCCGGAACGAAGTCTTACAGCTATAGTTATTAAATTTCTGTTAAGATTACAGTCAATCCATGGAACCCGAGAAATCTCTGGCTGGATAGTTCGGTACCATATCCCTTTTTCTTTTGACCTTCTGTCAAAATATTCCTGCCAAAGTTCTAAACATTTTTTTTTTGCTTTCCCAAAGTAATCAGAATATAGTGGGGTAATATTCATGAGCACTTCCTCAACACACGCTTGTTTGGCGAGTAAGTCAACAATATCATTTTCTTCTAACAGCACATGGGATGGAATCCATTGAAGATATACTGTTTTGGAGCTGGACTGCAGTTTTAAGAGCACATCATATATAGCATAGGCTATCGGGTTACCTCGATTGTGAGAAGTATGCCGAGCCAAATATTGCAGCGAACTTTTGGAGTCCGTCAGGATCACAAATTTATCGCCATTAATTGATAGAATATAGGATAAAACTTCTAATATTGCTATCAATTCAATGTGCATAGTAGAAACTTATTTGATTCAGAAGTATGGGGTCCAAAAAAGCAGCGCCTCCGATTTGTTTGTCTTTGGAGCCAGCAGTAAAAATTGTATGAAAATTTGAATATTGTTCTCGGATATATTTTATGCAAAGGAGTTTTAATTGTTCAGTACTGTATCGGCGTTTAGCTTGACAAATGCTAAGAATTTTATCAAATATTATAGTAGACATATCAATATTACTAATCCACCTGTCAAGTGAAAACATTTCTAGTTGTACGCTTGAGTGTATTGGGACCGAAGCATACTGTGCAAGAATGTCAATCAGTAATGGCAGTTTCTTGTTTAGCCAATAGTTAGAACCGGTCACAAGTGAGAGATTTTCTAGTGATTTAATAGTTTTATTATTATACATAGACTGTGATTTTAACAAAAACTTAGTAGCTAAATATCTCCTACGGATATGAAGTGGAGGAAGGCATAGCTCGCTTTCCATGACGTGTATCGGAGTACTTCTTATAAATCCACCTACGACACGCAGTGCTTGATTTTGAGCCATCTAGTTTTATTAGTTTAAAATTACAACTATTGTCAAACAGGAAACTGGCGTAATCAATTCTGCTTCGGATTAAAGAAATATATAAACGTCTAAGGTGTTTTTGATGAAGTCCCCACCCTGCACTAGATAGAACTTTTAATAGATAGAACTTTAAATTAATGAATTTCATTACTTTTTGTCAAACTTCATTGATATGTTTACCCCATCTTAATGAACTATCCAGCCACAGACCCAAATATTTTACACAATTAACGACTTCAACTGAAACATCGTCAAAATTAAATTCAATAAACCTCCTAAAGCAACCCTTTTTAAAAACATAGATTTTAGTCTTATTTATAGACATAGTTAAACCTATTTTATCTATTAAATCTTTGATATATCGTAAAGCAGACCGAAGGTCTTCAAACGCTAAATCTAAATTACTGTTTGTGGAATATAAAACCAAATCATCAGCATATTGAGATATATTAACCTGTCCAGCGTTCTACATATATCTAGAGTTACAATATTGAATAGAAGTGGGGACAATGGATCTCCTTGAGCCAATCCACGGCCTGTCCATCTAACCATCTTGCAATCATATGTTGCTACTTTTAGATGTCTATTTGATAAAAAAAGACCACAGATAAGCGCAGAATTTTGATCCAACTCCAAACTGATCTAGAATACGTAACAAGTAAGGAATATCGACATTGTTATATGCGCTTTCGATGTCTATGAAGCACGCCGCTGTAACCATGTTTTTGGAAAATCCTAGTTGAGTTTCAGATACCAACCGCGTAAGGTTATCCAGACAAGATCGTGCTTTACGAAAACCCACCATGTCCTCCGGAAAAAGACATTGTTTTTCAAAGAACCATTCAATACGTTTGGCCAAAATAGCATGAAAAATTTTACAGACGCAAGATATTAAGGAGATAGGACGCAAAGAAGAAGATGGGCTACTATTATGTTTGGGGATTGGAACTATTTTAATTTGGCGCCATTGTGAGGGAACAAATCCGAAAGAAAAACAATTATTATATATTAAAAGTAACATACGTTTACCTGAAGTCGGAGGGTGTTTTATCATGGAAAATGAAATTTGATCTGACCCAGGGGCTGTGTCGCTATTTTTAATACAGTTAACTAATTCTGACATTGATATTAACGATTCCAACGCTGTATTATTGGAATTAAAAGTAGGTGGCGAGTGACAAACAAAATCTGGAGTAAGCTCACTAAGCAGGCGCTCAGCTTTTTCTTTATCCACACTGGCGCTAGGGATTTGCCGACCTTTTAACCACCTCATTTTACGCCACATTTCGGATGTTGAAGATATTTCATCTACAGAAAAACAAAACTATTGAAAAGATTTACATTTAGCCCTACGAATAAGTCTTTGAGCGGTGCTAATTTTTTCTTTAAGGACATCTAAGTTTCTAGGAGAGGGGCAAGATCTCAGATTTGCAAGGGCCAAACGTCGCTCCGCAACAGCCCTCGACAACTCTGGAGACCAGTATGGTTTTGGTTTAAACGTACTGCAAATATTTTAAAGGGATTTTAAAGTAGGGAATATATTCGTCTGCAGCTTTTTGCATAATATTATATAGAAGGTCATATAAATTCTGAAGATCTTGAGGAAGAATTCAGTTTTGTAAATATTCGTCTAGATATATTTGGCGTATGACGCCCAGTCAGATTTTTTAAAATTTCTTTTGTGTTGATATTCACGGTTAAAAGTAAGTACTAAGTTTAATTTAATAATTAATTATCGCTACCCAGTGTTTCATTAGTGTGCTTCCAATTGAATAACAAAGATAAATCAGAAGATACAAATGAAATATCAGGACTAGATTGTTGAAGTACTCCGTCAACCATCCTGATTCTAGTAAAATTACCATCATTCAAATGAATAAAATTGTAATCTAACATGGAGTCAAATAATTCAGAGCCACGTCGATCAGTTCTTAGAGATCAATTAGTGTGATGCGCGTTAAAATCTCCCAAGATAAGTGTCTTACTGTTTCCTACAGAAAAGATTGCGTCCCAATCACTCTGAGTGGTATGTACAGTCGAAGGGCAATATATGGAAATAATATTCTCAATATGCTGACAATTCAAAATTCTAGTATGTAATAATTCAATGCCAGGGTTGCGACTTTTCGTTGTACAAACAACAGACTGTACAGAGCGGTGAGTCATAATTGCAACGCCACCGTAGCCATCTTCTCTATCCAGTCTGTATGTATTATATTCACTAATTCTAAAATAGCTATCAGGTTCCAACCAAGTCTCGCTCAGTACGGCAATGTGTATTTTTTCTTGACTTAAGTGTAATTCAAGTGGACGATATTTGAGTCTTACACCTTAGATTTATTTTTTGATTGGCAATTCCATTGTATAATATTCAAGTTCGAATATAGAAATCGACTGTTGTATTTTCACCTAGAAGGATTCTTTACTTGTTATAATATTTTTAATTTTTGTTATCAAATGTCAAAAGTTTAAATTATTAGAATACTTATCAGAATTATTATTTTGAACAAAATTAGGTGTATCAATAAAATCCTCTACAGAATCAGAAGAATCGGAAACTTGATGCCACGTTACGTCCTCTACAAGTGCTGGGGTGCTCGACGATTTTGCTTCTTGGAGCTACGCTTGGATAAAGGCTTGGTTTTTGAATTAGCTGAATCTGGATCACGTCGCTGAGAGGTAGTATCGTTATTTGTGCTAGTCGGAGGCTGCGTTACAATCGAACTAATATTTGCGGTAGTCGCAGTATGTGTATGGCTAACTTCAGGAACGAAACTAGATAGGTTCATTTGTGAAACGTTATCAGGCGAAGGGGGAACGTATATAGTGAGAGCTTTTCTGTAGGTACAATTAAATTCGGGCATTAAGTATTGTGACTGTCTGTCACTAATTCCAAATTAATAACAAAATATTATATTCGTCTTTGAACACCACGTCTGGCGTCATGCGCCTCTTAGACCCTCATAAATTGTCCTTTTAATGTGAAAGGAACAATTACAAAAAAGGGAAATATTTTAGCACAATTGTAAAGAAATGACCAAAATACCCAACACGTGCGAGCAAGTCGTGAGAACCAAGCGACCCAAACCTTCTTAGAAACAATACAAAAAACAAAGCAATAATAAGTAATTGACAAGCGATACTGAGCCTTAAGGCGAGAGGAGGGACTCATGACTCGGCAGGATAGGACACTTCGGGTCGGACCCTAGGAGGGCACAGACGTGCAGGGACTTCGCGTCAGACCGTAGTAGGGGACAGACGTTCAGAGACTTAGCGTCAGGACCGAGTAGGGAACACACGTCTAGGAACACTTAGTGTCAGGGCCGCGTAGAGGACACGTCCAGGAGGATCTAGCTAAACTAGCCGTCTCAGTAGGTAGATATCATAGGCCAATGTCCCGTTGTAATTCTTAGGAGTGCCAGTATTGTGATACAGTATTAGATATTAGAGGTGGACTGAGTCCAGTTTAGGCTTGTCAAATATTTATAGTACAGGTCTGTGCGTGTGAGTCAGAGTACGAATGGATGGGCGTTGATTGTGATCTAGTGAGTACTGTGTAAGTACGCGAGTGAATCTCAGCGGCTGTGTTGAAGACTGAATGGGTGAGTGCTGTGTGTTTTATCCTTCCTTACTCCATCCTATGACAAGGTAACCTGAGCTTGCGGTTGGTGTTAGGGACTCGGAGAAGGCCTTCCTTTGGAGTGAGCATGACATTGACTTTCCTTCGAGAGGACTTGACACTTCCAGCCATACTTGGCGCAACCATGACTGAAGCACTGCCAATTGAAGGTTGAACCGAATAAACATTCGCTATATGCTAAGGCTAGTTTGAGCCACACTGAGATCACGAACCACCAAACGTTAGCGACGGCTACCTCCCCCTAAGAACTGACTGACAGTAGAGTGATTTACATTGCTCTTGTTATACGCACACTTCCAGGGAGCGGGGGTAGGCTTCACCAAGTACCCCAAACTGCATTGATAGTCGTTCTAAGGAACGCTAGGGAACGTATCTCGTTAAAACACACCCGGCCCCCGTAGGCCTCTTACTGATACAAAAAATAATATTTAGCGAGACACGTAATTTGGACTCATCTCTGGAAACTCCGCAAGCTAGACGTAGCTCGGAGACACTTAGGTTATGATGTCCTCACCTTTGGGTAGAGTAAGGAAGTGAGAAGTGTCGATAAACCACTTCAGCGTGAAGCAAGGCAACTGTAAATAGTTCTGCGACCGACTGACGATACGTCACGCTTGTTTAAGTTTTGAATTGTCTTAGTGAAGAGTGAGTAGGCCGTTATAAGGAGTCAATTGTAGAAGAAGTGTGTCTTATCCAATAGCAGAGGCCTCACAACCCTTTGCCGTAGGATTGGTCAGGACACGCACGAGCGAAACGGATTAAAGTAGTTTCTAAAATAATTTAACTTGCAAATACAAGCGTCACGTGTCATATACCCTTTTGCAGCCCTCTCAGTCTCATAATATTCATAACTCAAAAGAAAAGTAGATTATCCTTCCTTATCCCTTGGATTTCCAACCCTATTTGATTTTAACCTTGTTTTTCTCAATTCCCCACCTAATCCCCTAGCTTTCTAAGTCGGGAGAAGGTGACATATTCCTTGGAAATCCATTACTGTTGGTGGGAGCTTGTCCAAGTCACTGGTTGAAAGCTACAAGGGCGGGCGAATGGTGGCGCTCGCCCTCTTCCCCTTAGGGGGAAGCCGACCTTCATACCTTCATGTAGGGAAATCCAGGAAAAATGAAAATATTATCAGCCTAGGGTCTTATTGGAACAGTCTCATGTGGTGCCGTGACCAGGATTCTCGTCATTAAATGTACTGATTCACTTCAGTGCAACGAGAAACGATATTTATGGGTTACTACTAAAATAACGAACACAACGTTATTTTCTAGAGATATAAACTGTTAGGACTATTTAGATGTAGGAAGAATTACAACGGCTAGGTAATGATCTGTGTTTAGCATGAAGTTGAATTCTTCAACCAAATACATAATTACAAAAGTATATTTAGCAGGTTCGACTCCTGTATGATTTTTTTTATTTTTAGCGTATAATTCTATATTTTATTTGACATGAGTTTTGGGTTCGATTCCCGATTGATTCGTTGGTTGATAAATCCTGGAGATCCTGTGTTAGAACTGTGGGTTCAATTCCCGCTTGACTTATAATGAGTTATTAGAATTTAATTTCTGTGGTTATCAGGGTTCGATTCCCATGAACACGGAAATATTCATAAGTTGATTACAACATGTGTGACTGTGTGTGTTTGTGTTAATATGCTACTACTAATGGGTTCGATCCCCATGCTTATTTAATATAAGAAGGTAATATTATGTACCTAGTTAATATTACTCGTAATAGTTCAAATAATAATGAGCTGATGTCAGAATGGGTTCGACACCCTGCAATTATTGATAAGTTTTAAATCTAAATAAATGTTTGTGAAAATGAAGTGTGGTTTTGAGGTTGAGATTTGTATGTGTTAAGTGAGAGGAATGAACATGAAATATCTAGTACCTAGGTCTAATAAGCGTGTAGATTATACAGGGTGGCCAGAACATTGACGTCCAAAAATAAAATTTAGGTCCCTCGTATCGTGGGGTATCCGAATCACCCCCATGTATGTTCTGCGACTTTTCATAGTTTTCGAGTTATGAATTTTTTTCTGATTTTTTGAGAATGATCGACCTGACCAAACTAAAAAATTTTTTTTAAAAATGTTTATGGCTTTGTCGAGATTTTTTTTTTGCAACTGAATCTTCATGAATAGTACTTTTATGCATAAAATAATCAGCTTCGTAACTGTGATGAAAGTTATGAAAAAATTGGTCTAAAGTGAAAAATTTACGTTCGTGAAATTATGACTTAGCTTTTCAACTTTAAATAAAAAATTAAAACAGGAGACTGCATGGTTCCTAAGTAGGCTTCAAGAATGCGCCAGACTTTCAGCTTTCAGAACCATAAAAAAAAAATTGCACTTAATGGGGCTAATTTGGCTTAAATCGGCCTTCAAAAACTGTGAGGTGGAAAATTCTTAAAATTAGCCACATGACGATTTTTTTTTTGCCTATTTTCTCGTTCCTAAGGTTAATTTATGAAAACAACCGAGAGTGAGAGAGATAGCAATAATTCGGTCTCTTATCCTCTCAGCCCATTGTTATTGCAGGTAAAAGAGTAGCGCCTTCGTTTACAACTCATGGTGCACGAGAAAAGATCGCGCGAAGTTTTTGAATCTTAGCTTTTCTTGCAGTCATTTTTGGTTAGCAAAGTATTCGTCAGATGGCTAATTTTAAGAATTTACTACCTTTTTTATGGTGGGAAAAAATCATGCATTGATTGCCCCGCCCTTGGGCGGAGCGGAAGATAGTGTCAGACTCTTACTGACTAAAAGACCCACTCCGTTCCTTCTAGCCTTTATACTAGGGCTCGAGCGCCCTTTCGGATAACCCTGGCCCCAGTAGGCTTCGACCTGGCTGGGTCCCTCCTGTTGCTGTCAACTCCTTGAGGCGCGCGGGAACAGTGCGCGCTATCGACGACTTGGGCTTGGTCCGGACAGTTATCGGACGGCCGGACAGTGAGCTATCCATTGCTCACTGTCCGCAAGCCGCGCCTACGATGGCCGGAAATCGGGATCAGAATCCCGGCAGCGGCGGCGGCGATAACGCCGTTGCCTGATGCGTTCGGCCTCCTCCTTTGCGAGCATTACTGCTTCGCATAAGTCAGCGACCGCCTGCCACTCCTCCTCGCTCCAGACCATGGCCTCAACCAAGGCCTGGCGCGAGAGGTCTCCGCCGCCGATCGCCCCCACGAGGGCACGGCGAGGCTCCGCCCAAGCAGGGCACACCTCGACTGTGTGCTCCACCGTGTCCTCCGGGCGTTCCGCACAGTGGCGACACCCGGGCGTCACTTCCGCATGAATCCAGTGCATAAGACTTTCTACCTCGCAGTTTTTGAAGGAAAGCTTTCAAAAACTTCGCGCGATCTTTTCTCGTGCACCATGGGTTGTAAACGAAGGCGCTACTCCTTTACCTGCAATAACAATGGGCTGAGAGGATAAGAGACCGAATTATTGCTATCTCTCTCTCTCTCGGTTGTTTTCATAAATTAACCTTAGGAACGAGAAAATAGGCAAAAAAAAAATCGTCATATGGCTAATTTTAAGAATTTTCTACCTCGCAGTTTTTGAAGGCCCATTTGAGCCAAAGTAGCCACATTAGGTGCTATTTTTTTTATGATTCTGAAAGCTGAGAGTCCGGCGCATTTTTGAAGCCTACTTAGGAACCATGACGTCTCCTGTTTAAATTTTTTATTTAAAGTTGACTAGCTAAGTCATAATTTCACGAACGTAATTTTTTCACTTTAGACCAACTTTTTCATAACTTCCATCACAGTTATGAAGCTGGTTATTTTATGCATAAAAGTACTACTCATGATGATTCAGTTGCAAAAAAAAAATCTCGACAAAATCATGTACTTTTTTTAAAAAAAAAATTTAGATTGGTCTGGTCGATCATTCTCAAAAAATCAGAAAAAAATTCATAACTCGAAAACTATGAAAAGTCGCGGAACATACATGGGGGTGATTCGGATACCCCACGATACGAGGGACCTAAATTTTATTTTTGGACGTCAATGTTCTGGCCACCCTGTATATATATTACTACATACACTAGTAGGTATATGTATCAGTGATTATAATCGTAGAATATTGAGTTATTGCAAACTCGGCAACGTGTGTTATATTATTTGAGTAGATACTTGTGTGGCCTTATTATAAATTCCAGGACATTTAAATCTACTCATCGTTGCACTTACGCTGTATCTAAAACTTACGGTTTCTGCATTGAGCTTGGCCGGTGGTTCATCTGAGGGCTGACACCACCTGATTCCAGTGATTGCTGTAGCGACTTACTTTTGTCGTTAGGTACTCCGCGTATGATCTTTGTTATGACATTAAATATTATTGATTAGGATTACATTATTAAATCGCTTCATAATTTATACTAACAATTAATTCTGTAAATGCCAATAAAAGTAAAGGAAGCCTTATCAGATTTCTCAAAGTTTCCACATTTACAAATGGACTTTTTCTAATGAATAAATATTTGTCTCAACTCTTTTAGGATATCCAAAACTATCTGTCCTAGCAGAATCGGTATCAATAACTTTCAAACAATTGTTGCATTTCAGAACTATTATAACCTCTTAAAATCAGAGGGGGGTCATTGCATCTTTGAAATGTAATCTAATATTCCTATGTGCGAACTATTTCAGCTGCTCCTGAAATTGACCTTAGAAGCTGATTCAGCGTGGAGGTGCGTAAGGAAATGGCCTTTGTAGTATAGGGCGAGCGAGCGCTGTAGATACCGCACGAATAACCTTACAAGAGACCCTGGTATGTAAAATTAAACTATAAGCATGCACAGGTCTACTGAAATGCAGTTGTTGACAAGAAATAGGTTCAAATCTACAAGCTAGGTATCAGATGAACGCTAGGTGAGTGATAAACCTATTATGCATCATGCGATAGTTGACATTATAATATAATAATCTTAATTGATTCATAGTCCAAATCGGACGATTATGATTAGTATTAGCTTCTTTTGTCATACCTACCAGATAATATTTATAGGTTTTCATTTCTTGTGACACTTATATAGAAATTCTAGTGCTGTCTAGATTTTATCGATATATAACTTACTCATGACGACCAATTAATTATATTTACTACATAGTCTTTCTACATCGAGCCACTTCAAAGTACTCGTACCTTAAATGTGTATTTTACGACTTGACAGCCTGTCACTTAGTTTTAAGGAAAACAAAAAATGCTATCCGTTTTGGAACAGCTTAACACAATAATAGGCCTCTTAAAAATCACTTGGCCTGTGTTTTTACGAAACAGACCCGCATATGTTCGTCATCTGACGAAAGCAATAATTTTTGTCAATTGAGATGTCAAACTCTCTGTGATGTATGTAGTTAATAATTAGGTTAAGTGGGTAGCAGGTAAATTATAATTTAATAATCGAGATTGTGAAGGTGCGCCAGTCTGTGAATATACACTCTGCTATCCAGACGTTGTTTGATTTCGCTTCTTGCTATCAAGTACCCCGGGCCGCATACTTCTCAGTGGCGACGAGATTGAACAATTCGCGTGTAATAATTACTCGTAGTTACGATGTCTATCGGGAAGATATCCGAGTTTAACGTGCATAAGGACGATTGGAACCTATATGTCGAGCGGTTGGAACAATACTTCATCGTCAACAAAATACCGGACAATTTACATGTGTCAACGTTAATAACCGTAATGGGTGCAGAAAGTTATGAGTTATTAGTTAATCTGTGCACACCTAATAAATCCAAAACAAAGAGTTTTGTGCAGTTATCGGAAATCATGGGTAAACATTTGCAACCAAAACCCAGTGAGCTCGCAGAGAGGTATAAATTCCGACATAGGAAGCAAAAGGAAGGCGAGACCATATCGGAGTACGTGGCGGTACTTAAGAAAATGTCAAAAACCTGCGAGTTTGGAAGTTGGCTCGAGGAAAGTTTAAGAGATCAACTAGTATGTGGAATAGCGAGTGAACATATCAGGCAACGGTTATTCGCAGAACCTACACTGGATTTCGCCAAGGCTTACAAATTAGCCGTCAGCATGGAGTCGGCAGAGAAGGACGCCGCCGCAGTCGAAGGGCCTAAAGTACTTTAGGCCCTTCGTACAGTTTAGTACAGGTTGGAACGGGTGCAGCGACGGTTGAGTGCCAAGCGGTGACGGTGAGACGACAAGCAGCGAACGTGGCGGAGCGTGGCGGGCAGCAGGGCGCGGGAGTCGCGCGGCGGGACATGCGCGAGCGGCGGGAGCGGCGCGCAGGTCACGGGTCGGCGGTGTCGGTGCCGGCTGAGCGGGCCCGGCTGGCTGAGCGGGCTCGGCCGCAGCGGCCGTGTCAAGTGTGCGGTGCGGACCATAACGAGTCGAGGTGCAAGTTCGCGCGCTACGTGTGTAGGGTGTGCAATCGTCAAGGACATCTGCGGCGTATGGGCCCTAATTTAGTAGAACAATATCAAGTAGGCGTGCAAACCGCGGGTGGTGACGAAGAAGCGGACAGTGACGAGGTAATTTTCGTTGATATTTATCAGTTGTCGATAGCAAGTTGTAAACCTATTATAATACCAATAAATGTGCATAACAAAGAAATATCTATGGAATGTGACACAGGTAGTGCAGTATCATGTATTTGTAAAACGCATATTATAAAACTTTGTGATATTGGAAAACGCATATTATAAAACTTTGTGATAAATTACGATCGGTTCTTGTAAAATTCCACCACCTCAGTGTAGTGCTGGACAGGGCTACTTTGTTTGTTGTGTACTATGCGCTGGTGGATTCGCTGCTTTCTTATGGACTGGCATGTTATGGACGTACGTTTAAAACATACTTGGATAAAATTAAAACCTTACAAATTAGATTTATGAAAAAATTGGCAGACAATAAAACCAAACTACGATGTAAAAAAACAAACTATGAGAGATTGTTTGTTGAATGTAAAATCCTGCCGGTACATGAGAGGGTAGCGCTATTAGTTGCATTAGATCATTACTGTCACCAAGAGTACAAAATCAGGACGGTACAATTAAGGCCTCGAAGTGCAAAACAATGTAAAACGTTCGAAGTGCCCACTTGCAATAATTATTATGGACAAAGATGTGATAAAAGTTTAGTTCCTACAATATTTAACAGTCTACCTGCAGACATCGAAAATGTGTCAACTTCCAAACGGGTGTTTAAATATAAAACGACGAAATATTTCCTAAGTGTACTCAGTGAAAACATGATAGATTCCTAAAAAAATAAATATAAATAATAGCAACATATTTTGTAACAAAAATTGAATTAAATTAAATTGGATTAAATTGAATTATTATGAATGACATTGAATTAAATATAATTATATTGAATTGAATTGAACTGAATTGATTAAGATATTTGTGTGTAATGACAATGTTTGCAATGTGAATAATGTAATAACGCGGGAGCTACGTCTGCCAACAAACTGCTATGCAGTTTGGCAGGAGTATAAGCATTGTAAAAAATTGTTAAAATACAAATAAAGCATTATTATTATTATTATTATTATTATCTCCTTTATTTTTCATTTGAACATATTATTTTAATTTTTTTTACATTTCTTAAAAAAAAAATTAAAAAAAAAAACATTTAAAAATATAAAAAATAGTTGTCCGCCGGTGTCGGGAGCAGGGTCCAAGCTACCGGTGGTTAGGGCTCCAGAGACAGGAACCTCCTCACAATACGAGCCGTATCGAGGAGTACTGCCTTCTGTATCAGGCCCTTGATCCATCCGCGCAACGCCAGCTTCGACAGATGGTCGTCGAAGCTTTTGGCTATAAGGCCATTGACGCTCACGACAATCGGCACAATGACAGCCGAGTCCACATTCCACAAGTCGACAACCTCGTGTGCTAAGTCGAGATATTTGATTTTTTTCTCTTTCTCAGCTTTCACGAGATTCTCGTCATGTGGGATGGTGACATCGACTAACATTGCGCGGCGCGCTAATCGGTCTATCACTACTATATCCGGCTTATTGGCTATAATAGTCCGATCAGTAATGATAGACCGATCCCAGTACAACGTGACATGGTCATTTTCGAGAACTGGGTCGGGCACATACCTGTAATACGGTACCTCTGATTCCATAAGTTTGTATTTCAAAGCAAGTTGCTGGTGAATAATCCTGGCCACTTGGTTGTGTCTGTGCAAGTACTCGCCGTTAGCTAGACGAGAACAACCAGAGATAATATGTCTAATGGACTCTCCAGGTCGATGGCATGACCGACACACGTCCACCGTCCCATCCTTCATTATATATTTCCGGTAGTTATTCGTCAAGATGACTTCGTCCATAATTGCACAGACAAAACCTTCAGTTTCCTCAAAGAGGTTGCTGAAACGTAGCCAGGCGACGGACGCTCCAAAATCTACATCAGGCTCATGAAGAGCCCGATAAAAGCGCCCGTGTAGCTCCTTGTTTTTCCATACTTCCCTACGGTCATCAGTTGTAAGTACCACAGGTTTGCGCCAGTTCTCTTTAGCCATGGACAACGGGGTGAGTCCTTTGTCCACTGCGACCACATCTCGGTGCATACCCACATCGGTTTTTTGAAAGTATTCTCTGAGGCTGCACACCTCGCGGTTGTGTAGGGTCTTCGCGTTTAGAAAACCTCGACCTCCACACTTCCGCGGGATGTACAGTCTCATAACCGACGATCGTGGGTGATGCATCCGATTTGCGGTCAGCAGTGAACGGACCCGCCTATCCAGAGCGTCTAGCTCGGTCTGAGTCCATTTGAGTATGCCGAAAGAGTACATTAAGACCGGCATGACCCAACCGTTGAAGGCGCGCACCTTATTACCACCTGATAGAAGGCTGTTTAATACCTTCTTCAGGCGGCCAAAGAAGCGCTCCTTCAACGATTGCTTCATGTCAGTAACGTTAATGCCCAACGCTTCCGACATACCCAAATACTTGTAGGTTTCGGTCGAGGAGAGTGATCTAAGGTGTATGGAATCCGAGAGTTGAATCCTCTCAGATTCCATAATCTCCCCTCGCTTTACATGCATGACTGCACATTTATCCACACCAAATTCCATCTTGATGGCACTACTGAAAGTTTCCGTTACCTTCAGTAGTTCCATCAGTTGCAACTTGTTGGGGGCAATGAGTTTCAGATCATCCATGTAAAGAAGGTGAGATAGAACCTGACCTCCTCTTCTTAACCGATAGCCTAACCCTGAATCCTCCAGCAATGTGCTTAGAGGATTCAGGGCTAAACAGAACCAAAGTGGGCTCAGACTGTCGCCCTGGAATATTCCCCGTTTAATGCATATAGGCTCATCGTCTCCCCGGATCGATCGACACCCTGGATAGCGAAGGACTGTGTTCCATTCCCCCATACATGACTCAAGGAAGGTGCGTAGAGTTGCATCTATTTTATACAACTCCAACACCCTCATGAGCCATGTATGTGGAACAGAATCATAGGCCTTTTTATAATCTATCCAGCATGTCGACAAATCCTTGCGGGATCGACGAACCTGTTGACTTATGGCCATGTCAATGAGGAGTAGCTCCTTAGTACCGCGTGACCCGTTCCTACATCCATTCTGAGAGGCAGACATAATTGAGTTATTTTCAATGTGGTTGTTAATTTTAGTTCTCAGAATGGATGTAAGAAGTTTATAGACCGTAGACAAGCATGTTATCGGTCTATAATTCTTGGGTTCCGCAGTACTACCTGTTTTATGGAGCAGATGGGTAACGCCAGTTGTTAGAAACTGAGGTAGCGACCCAGACTCTAAAGATGACTGGAATTGAGATGCTAAGAGCGCGTGTGAGCTACTATACCACTTTAACCAGAAGTTTTGCAGTCCGTCCGGTCCTGGAGACTTCCAATTCGGTAACGGACGGACTGCTCTGGCTACATCTATTGGGCTAATGAATACTTTTTCCATTTCTGGTATAGCGTCGCACACGCGCTCGATATCACGCATCCAGCCACCCTCAGTGTGACAGACGGGCACCGACCAAATGCTGCGCCAGAATTCATTCGTGGCGGCAACATCCGGGCGGAGCACGTCAGTCACACTTTGTTCAGATCGCTCCCAATCTCTGTATACCCATCTCTCATCGCTCTGGAACTTGCGATTCTGCGAGTACCGGTCCACTCGTCGCTTATACCGTCGAATACGGTTAGCCCATGCACAAACTTTCTGCTTCAGGAAGTCGATGCGCTCCGTGACGTGAGCTAAGTATTCTCGAGGGCTAACTCCAGTCCCCGAGAACGCTCGCCTCACGTAGCGCATCACACGTGGTCGTGTATTGCCCTCCCTGAAGCAGTATAGTTTACCAATGAGTGCTCTGGCCCCATCAATACGCCTCTCAATCCTACATTGCCAGGCAGGGACGGCAGGCTTTGGTCGAGTAGCTCCGTCACAACTTGGTAGTTTAACGTTGGCTAAACGACATGCCGCAATAGCCCCGCAATAGAGGATCGAGTGCGTATCAACGAAGTTTACGCTGCTCTCGAACACATTCTCAAGCAGCGAGTCCAGAGCACACACTAGCGCCCTATTTTTTTTGTGCATAGGTAACCGGGGTAAACGAGGTCTAAGATCGATTGGAGTCGATCTGTACTCGCGGAGTACATCCTCCAGCGCGCTCCTCAGTTGATCGTTGCACTGGCTACTTACTGTGACAACCCTATCATCTGCTTCATCATCACCACGATTGGGCCGCGGCATGACTGCATCCGTAGCCCGTGGTGCCGCAGTCTGTGTCTGTATTGGAGCTGAGATGATACGGTTGCTCAGTACCTCTGAGCGCAGCCTATCAAGTGCGGCGTCGTCCAATCTGTGATTCCGTTGGATAACCCGCACCTGATCCGACAATCGTTGGGTCGTGACGTTGACGGATGGTTCTAGTTCCTGAAAAAGAGACAGCATTTATTATTATTATTATTATTATTATTATTATTATTAGTCAAGAGTGTTACAATAAGTTGTTTAACGACCTTCCGTTACAACCCTGTAATTTAACTTTAAGATATTACACTGGTGAAACTGTAAAACCCTTAGGTATAATAAGACCCCTGGTTCGATATAAAGACAGAAGTGAATTTTTAGAGCTACTAGTCATAGAAAAAGGAAAAACTGTGCTTTTGGGGCGACATTGGATAGCGGCATTAAAAATCCAACTACCTGATATTAATTATAATGTGTATAATATGACCGAAAATAATAATTTTGACGTATCCTCTTTCAGTACCAAATACTGTAACGTGTTCGCGGAGGGTCTCGGGCGCTTCACGGGCGGCGCAGTGAGCATACACGTGCGAGAGGGCGCGCGACCGGTGTTCATGCGCGCGCGCCCGCTGGCGTACGCGCTGCGCGAGCCGGTGGAGCGCACGCTGGATCAGCTGGTGCGCGACGGAGTTCTCACCCCAGTCGAGCGTTCCGACTGGGCTACGCCGATAGTGCCAGTGGTAAAGAAAGACGGAAGTATTCGTATCTGCGCCGATTATAAACTCACTTTAAACAAAGTTATTGAAATTGACCGTTATCCTTTGCCTAAGGTAGAAGATTTATTATTTCGTCTCAGAGGGGGTGAATATTACAGTAAAATTGATTTGTCACAAGCGTACGCGCAATTTGAACTCGATGACACAAAGAAGTACACTGTGATAAATACACACAAAGGATTGTATAGGTACAATAGATTAGTGTTTGACTTAGCATCTAGCCCGGGTATTTTCCAGCGGCGAATTGAGCAATTATTCGTGGACTTGCCTCGCGTAGGTGTATTTTTAGATGACATAATCGTGACGGGAAGTTCGAAATCCGAACACATAAGCAATTTACATAAAGTCTTCCAACGGTTACAGGACTACGGACTTAAAGTGAGGAAAGAAAAATGCGTATTTTTTTCAAAATCTGTTTCGTATTTAGGTCACACTATTAGTAAAGATGGAGTGCATACATGCCCAGAAAAAGTTAAGGCGGTGATTGACACGCCAGCGCCTACGAATGTCACTGAACTAAGAGCGTTTATAGGACTGATCATGTATTACGCAAAATTTATTAAAAATATTAGTACCGTTCTCGCTCCGTTGTACAAACTTCTAAAATCAGGTGTTAAGTTTATTTGGAGTCAGGACTGTCAGGATGCCTTCGAAAAAGTGAAACGACTTTTAGCCGGTGGCGAAGTACTTATGCATTATAATCCAGAGCTACCGCTAATTTTAACAACGGATGCGAGTAGTGTGGGCGTTGGTGCGGTCATATCGCACGTAACGGCGGACGGCGAACGCCCAGTGGCGTATGCGTCGCGCTCGCTCACACCGACCGAACGCGCCTATGCGCAAATAGACAGGGAGGCTCTAGGAATAGTATTTGGTGTACGTAAGTTCCACCAGTACCTGTACGGCCGTCACTTCATATTAAGAACTGATCATAAACCTTTAACACACATATTTGGTAATAAAACGGGTATTCCAGTGATGGCTGCTTCGCGATTACAGCGTTGGGCGGTACTGCTATCGGGATATAATTATAATATTGAGTATATCGCATCTAATAAGAACAGTGCAGATGCATTATCACGCCTTCCATGTAGAAATGATAGCTCAGGTAGACTAAAAACAGTAAACACGTATGTTAACTTTGTAGAGAAATTTTTACCCATCACTAGTAGTGACGTCAAAAGAATGACATCGAAAGATAAGGTACTAAGTAGGGTGATGTTCTATATACAGTCAGGATGGCCATCAGTTGGTCCGAATAATGATGAGATTAAACCATTCTTGACTAGGCGTGACGAATTATATGTAGAATGTGGATGTATAATGTGGGGCTATCGTATGGTAATTCCACATTTATTAAGAGTGCAAATTTTAAACCAACTGCATAGCAGCCATATGGGTATGGTAAAAATGAAAAGTCTGGCTAGGAGTTACGTCTGGTGGCCCAACATCGATAAAGACATTTAGTCGTTATGTAAAAGCTGTGAGACGTGTGCGGTGGAAGCGAAGGCACCTCCGCGAGCCATCATACAACCCTGGCCACACTGTACTCAACCATGGACTAGGCTTCACATTGATTTTCTAGGCCCATATCGAGGTATGACATTCTTAGTACTGATTGATTCGTCTTCTAAATGGATAGAAATATTCGAAATGGCACGTACTAACGCATCGAATGTTATTAAAGTATTACGTTCGACTTTCGCTAGGTTCGGCTTACCGGAGCAGTTGGTATCCGATCAAGGACCACCTTTTACTAGTGTTGAATATAAAAGTTTTCTTGCTAATAACGGCATTAGACAATGTTTTTCACCTGCTTATCATCCGTCTTCAAATGGAGCCGCAGAAATGATGCAGTGAATATTTGTAAACGCACGATTAAAAAAGCAATTAGGGATCACGAGGATATAGACACAGCTTTACAAACATACCTTCTAGCATATAGGAACACAGTGCACAGCACCACCGGTGAGACGCCTGCAATGCTGTTGCAGAGACGAACGCTACGCTCTAGATTAGATTTATTACGAACGGAACGATCAGTGAGAACGAGAGTACAAAACACACAGCAAAGTCAAATCAATTCAGCAGGTGGGGTTGCGCGAACATTCAACGAGGGTGATCAAGTTTGGATGAGGGATTACAGTTCCTCGAATAAATGGGTAAAAGGTACGATTTCAGACGTAGATAGTGCTCGTAGGTATTCAATAGCAAGGAATAACGGTCAATTTATTAAAAGACATGTGGATCAAATACGACGCAGATCCCATGCATCTTTCGGTATACCGAACACAGAGGAAGAGGGAACTATAGGGGATGAGAACTCTGTCGCACACGCGGGGGATAGCCTTATTAAGTCAGGGAAGAATGGGGATAACTTTACAAATGAGAGTGTGTGTGAAAGAGATGAATCAAAACCATTAATTAACAGTGAAGCAGGGGCCGTTGAGCACGGTGAGCCTTTTGATCATGTTCGTGATTCATCAGATCAGCAAGAGCACCCAAAGCGAACTCGAAAGCCAGTTGTCAGATTCCAATGTACTTAAAATGTATTTTTTTGTTATTAAAGGGTTATTTAAAAAGGGAGGTGTGATGTATGTAGTTAATAATTAGGTTAAGTGGGTAGCAGGTAAATTATAATTTAATAATCGAGATTGTGAAGGTGTGCCAGTCTGTGAATATACACTCTGCTATCCAGACGTTGTTTGATTTCGCTTCTTGCTATCAAGTACCCCGGGCCGCATACTTCTCACTCTCCATAAATTCTAAAAGTCTATAACGAAATGACCTGACGCACAATATGGCAGGAAAGAAAAAAATCCAGTTATCGAAATGTGGCCGATCCTCACAATATTAAGCAAAAAAAAAGGGGTCTTAGAGATTTCTAAAATTCAGCAATTGAGCCCGAGCACATGTTGACGGTTTTAAGCATCGGTTTTAAGTGAGGTTACTGAGAAAAAAGTCTTGGTAATAAACTACAATAGCAAACAGTCGTCACACTGAACTAGGATAAAAAGTAAGAGCTTAATAATTTTGATGGGCCTATAAGTCGAAATAATTTTAACGGTCCTGTACATAGGGATGTTTCCGCAACAAATTACTGAATTATAAACAGTATCCAGACTTAATAGATTAATGTGGTTGCTGCAATAATTATAATGATTAGATTATTTTAACATACCGAAAGGGTACAACTCTTTAGGATTCTATATATGTTTTATTACATAAATCTTACTTCAAAATGACTTGTATGTAAAACAAGACTATAACCATACTTGTCTTTTAATTTGATTTTATAATGTGCAAATTTTAAGGGATTATAAATGCTATAAGGCTGAGTGAATGTATTCACCAGAGGATGCTTCCATATTGACGTTTAGTACGTTAGGCGTTTTTTTTCTGATTGGAATCAGTCCAATTAGATTATTTGATATTTTAACCCGCCAATTGGGAAGAGGACTCTATTTTAATTTTAATGAGAATACGAAGTTGATCCTAATGTGAAAGCTCATCCGCTGTACTACGTCACGCGTCTGATTTTCAGAGGGGGGAATGTGACTGTCTGTCACTAATTCCAAATTAATAACAAAATATTATATTCGTCTTTGAACACCACGTCTGGCGTCATGCGCCACTTAGACCCTCATAAATTGTCCTTTTAATGTGAAAGGAACAATTACAAAATAGAATTTCCATAAAATTTCCATTTGGCGTTCTGGCAAGAATACCAAGTGCATAACACCGTGATAGTCAAATAAAATAGTCAACATGATTTCAACTTCATCACGTCTCGCCAACACTATTAATGTGTTTCAAGATTGTTGGGTTGGAATCGATTCGTTTTAGCATAGAGGAAATTCAGATCTTTTGGGATTAATCAAGTGGGAACATGTTTTATACTCCAGTGATTGTTTCAAATGATACGGATCGACTCGTGAGAGACAAAAAGTTCAGCAGCTGCTGCAGCAGCATCTCTCTCAAACTTGAACTATTCGCGATTTTAACTTCAGTTGCAGACTTTCATGCACTACCAGACAGAGTGAGGCAAATCTTTCATTACATCTCATCTGCTTTTGAACGCATACCACTCACTAGCATGTGTTTTTGATTAAGTCGATTTACCAAAAGCTTCTTGTTTTTGTTTGAACTTATTAACCATAGTGTGTAGCAGTTTTTACACGTTACTGTTTATTGTTTTTCCCATAATTAAGCAAAAAAAATCCAGGTTACGCTTTCAGTAGACGCACTCTACACACTATGGTTAATAAGTTCAAACAAAAATAAGAAGATAAAGAAGGTGTTTTCAATGAAAACCAACATTGTTTACATACGATTTTTGATTTTTAAGTTAGTATGACGTTATAATCTTGATCTTTGTCAACTAATATTATTAGATTATATTAAGAATGTAATGATATTTTTTTTTTTTCTTATATTTTTAGATAATCGGACATATTGCGAATTTCACAATAGACAAAAACATCGAACAAAGAAGGCTTTTGGTGAATCGACTTAATCAAAAATACATGCTAGTGAGTGGTAGAATGCGTCCAAAAGCAGTTGAGATGTAATGAAAGATTTGCCTCACTTTGTCAAATAGTGCATCCAAATCTTCAACTGAAGTTAAAATTGCGAAAGTGAGATCAGATAAAATAAAATAATTTGGGATAATAACTAACATTTTGTGTGTTATTGACCTTTACCATAGACTCACCAAATAAATTAAGTCTACACACATGTTTTTGACTAGGATTAATTAAGTCTTCACACATGTTTTTGTCATAGATACAAAAAAAACTCTAGTATCAAAACTTTTTTCTCCTACTATTTCAATAATACCACATTCAAAATGTTTGGTTGTAACCTCCTTTTCTCAGGTCACGCTTTCATTAGACGGACTCTAGCAGTTTTTGCACGTTACTGCTTATTGTTTTTCCACAATTAAGAAGTTATTCTTGAAAAATAAATATCAGTTTCAAAAAACTGACAATTGCAACCATAGACTTTGACGTAATTTTTTTTTGGCAAAACAATGTTGCCAATTTAATTAAAAAAAAAAAAAACTCCAGGTTACGCTTTCAATAGACGCACTCTAGTTATGAAGTTGTAACATAATACTGTGACCAAAACTTTTTGGAAGAATTGGAATGTTCTTTGGAAGGAAACTGGGGTTTTGACGGGAGAAGTGACCAAGCATTGTATAAACAGGCTTTTTTTTTCTGATGCTGAAGATAGTGAATGTAGCCTAATAGCCACTACGGACATCCCTTTATTATTAAAAACTTTAAATAATGTTATACTTTGGAGGAATCTAGCCCCACAATTGTATAGATACTGTAGACCGGTGTGCGTGCAGTATAGAAAAGAAACAGCAGAACTAATATTATCAGAAACATCGAAGAGGGAAGACGAAATTAAAATCTTTTGCCTTTATCAGGTGAAACATCAAAAGAACAGAAAGTAAGTCTCCTGCAGAATGCATTTGGCTTCCATTGATGGCAAAGTATTAAATACTATATTAGATACATCTTCTCAAATGCCTTGTTTTTACTGTCGTTTAACTTGGACACAATTTAATA
This sequence comes from Mythimna albipuncta, assembly GCA_929112965.1. Taxonomy (NCBI): domain Eukaryota; kingdom Metazoa; phylum Arthropoda; class Insecta; order Lepidoptera; family Noctuidae; genus Mythimna; species Mythimna albipuncta. The sequence continues at coordinate 763,601 of OV815960.1, forward strand.
ATATTAACAGAGCTTTACATCAAGATGTAAATGTTGCTGCTTTTAAGTATGGCTTGAGCCCTCTACATACGTAAATTTGTGCGCTAGAGTTCCTTTTTAAAATGGTGGTTAAGAAACAGCAACAAATGAAAGAAAAGCTAGGTTTACTGGTAGATGTTATTCGGCCTAATTCTGGCACCATAAATGACAGGAATACTGCTCAAATTGCTTTATACAATTAAAACCGCCAATTTTTTTCGGAAATCCTGGACCTCGAGCAGTGATTACTAGACGATTTACACGTCATTTTAAGTGTAATGTCCAGTGGTCTACCAGTCGATAGTAATAAATTTGGCGATATTTGTAAACTTACGCTTCATATAGGAATGCTACCTGAGCAGGCATCAGAATCCAGAAATAAATTTTGGAGGAGCAATCGTGAACATCACTGTCGAAAAATGGATAGGGTGAAAACAATGACTGATTTATTCCATAGGGCCTTAGAGTCATCTGATCTGGTAATCTCAAATTCTCAAGTGTATACGATCTTCAAAACGGAATTCTATTTATTAGGTTAATAAACTCAAAACTTAGCAAAAATTCTAATCAAAATAAAGATGGACATTATTCGTTTTACCAAACTACCCTAAAAATACAATTTTAAAGAGTAATAAAGCTTTATGAAAACGTTTACAAACAAAGTTGCTGGCAAAGTGCTAATTTCAGTATAAATAACTTATCTCAATAGTACGGAATTATAAAGAACAACATTAATAAAAACTGAAAACCTTGTATAAGTCTGAATCTAACAAAGTTCCTAAGTTCAATAGTCGAAATTTTAATAACCAATACATTTCATTAAATAAAAATTAAATCATCAAATAATCATCAGATTCGAAAGTGACAACCCTAGCAAAAACAGTTAATTCGGAATAACTTCTAGATTCCACGCAATTAGGATGTGTCATTTTTGTGGTATGTAGGGGAAATAAAGGGTATAATTTTAGTATAAATAACTTTTCCAAATACGATGGAATTAACGAGAAAAAAAAATAAAAACTAAAAAGTAAAAACCTCGTGTAAGTCTGAATCTAACAAAGTTCCGAGGTTAATTTTTATTCTGAAATATACAGCATAAAAAACGCCGTCGATGTTTCTAAGGTTATAATTGCGTATCATATTTAGTTTCAGAGAAATGTTTTTTTTTTTCTAAATACCCGGTTGAAAAAAAGACGATTTTCAAAAATTTTTATCTCAAAAACTAAAAATGCTAGTGAAATAGGGATACAAAATATTGCATTTGAATAACTTAAACTATCAGTTTTTTATATAAAAAGGCCATGTCCGAAAAATGGTCTTCATAAAACACTGTGTATCGTCCGAGCCACTCGTTCTACAAAATATTACTATGGTAGGAACATAGATTTATAAGAACCAGATTGAGTGTACCGTACAAAACGCAACATTCAAATTGAATGCATTTTGTAATGCGCGTGTGCGTGCGGACCGCCCACCGCAAGTGTATTATTATCGTTTCTGCGTTTGTGTGCGTGACTTTTCTAATACCAGCGCAAAATGATTACCCCAAAATATGGGAAAATTCGGGTAGTTTTCTTATTCATATTGACATAGGTAATTATGTAGTTAATATATGTGTACAAAATGAAACCCGCCTTTTACATTCATACCGAGTGCCTATTATGATAGTTTTTGGAGATTGTTATAATTTTATTTTATAACATGGTTTTCGTAAACACGTGTGAATGAACAAAAAACTTTTAATTTCATACTAACATTATAAAGAAGAAAGTTTGTGAGTGGTGTGTGTGCGTGTGTCTGTGTATGTTTGTTTTAATAGTATAACACAATTTGTGGTGGATTAGTCTCCGTTAGGAGGCGGTGACGGTAGCAGTCAGTACCCTTCGGCTACCGAGCCCTCGGGACAGTTCAACCCGATTGGCGTATGTCGCTTGTCGCCCTGGTCTCGTACACCACCACGCACCCCTGAATGCGTATGTCTACTTTTATATAAAACTATAACTTTACACATAAAAAACTTTATAAAACAAAAATGGTAAGTCTCAACTAAAAATAAAGTTGTGGTGAGTATTTGATACAAAACAAAAAACGTAAACATCAGTTTACAATTAAATACGTAATTGAGATCGTGATTATTATGAACTTCAACAACTATGCTATCTTAAATCTATTGTTTATAATATACTAGTTTAGACTCAAAACACTAATCAGCTACATAAAACATACACCGATAACGTAGATAAAATATCTTTCAAAATAGTTAACAAACAAATTTACATTTTCGCTAAAATAAATTCGCAATTTCTTATTAATTCTTATCGGAATCTTATTAGTTACTTATCCTATTTTGAACCTTCTGAATAATAAAACTATTTAACAAATGTTTCATTTAATTTGTTTTCACCTATTGTGACAACCCTACCAAAATAGGTAACAATATTACATGTTCTTAGTAAGCTTTCCCTCTGTACGGTTTATCTACTCATGTGGCCGGGACTTCGATTGAAACACGAAAATCGGTTACTGCACATCGACCGTCATGATGGTTCAACTTATTTGCCGCGTACTGTACGTACTGCTTTGAGAGTTATCACTACACGAACATACGTACGTTAACGTACCTAACAAACATACCTGAAATATTGTTTTGCTCCAAATCCGTTTGTTGACTCAATAATATCACAGTATTTTAAGAGATGGTAAAAGTATTTCATACCTTTGGCAACCATGGATATCATTTCTTTTTTTTTTGTTAATAAAAATGTTAATTTCGTAACATTTTACAATATTAAAATATCACAGCACAAAAAAGGGGTAAAAATATTTCATACTGTAACTTGGCAATACTCAAATATTATGGAGTCGTTTTGTTTTTATTTAGTTTTCGTAATATTTTCAAAGAAATACGTTGAAATTCATCATAAAATTGCAAACTTACCTGTGAAAAGTAATGTCCGTGTCCTTGTCTTTTTTTGGAGTGTAGTTTTTACAGGATTTTACCGCACAAAAAGTCATTTTTTCTAATATATTTAACAGCGTTAAAACGTAGACGCGCTTTGAACGTCTGTCGCGTAATGGCGGCCTGTGGGCGGGGCTAACGAACGAAGACACTATTTTGGTTTCTTTGAATTCGAAGCATTTAGACAGCGCGTACTAGGCATCTGGATGTTCTTATAAATCTATGGGTAGGAAAGAAAAGGTCGACCTTTTCTTTATCACCAAATTATAGTCATATAAGAAAAAAAATACGTTAATTAGAAAAACAATTTAAAAAATCACGACGCCGTCAGATATCATCGAGTTCAGAAAGTGATTCTATTAGTGACGATTCACCTGGTCTAGTGCAACCAGACTTAGAAATTACTAGTGGTAAGTACTTCTTTTTACAACTTATACGCGTACATACCTGCCTATTATACGGCGCCGGCGCATCGCTCCCGCGCTTGCCGGCGCCAACATGCCGTGTTTTTCACTATGCGGTTTATAGTTACTTAGCTACTTATATTTTTGCTAATCGCTGTGCTTGGTTGATTCATACATCAATACAATACTTACCATCACGCATTGCAAGGTCTTGCACAAAATACTCTTTTTCCACGTAAATCGTGTTGAGCTAACTACCTTATTTAATTATTGGCCTCTTTAGTTATTTTTTTTACTCCACGTATATCGTGTTGAGTAATTACATCGCATAGTTGACACCAACATAGCTCCACGTATATCGTGTACGAGCGATAATGTGTATTCTATACGAATACGAAGTCAATCATCCTATACGGATAGATGCTAATTATTCACACAACCTTTCAGGTGAAATACTAATGGATAATCAGTCCCAACCTGAATGTTCTGATGCCATGGAGGAACCTCCGGAACTAAATCAAGATATTTTAAATATATTGGGTGATGACAATTCAACGGAAAAGCCTTTCGGTGACAATCTGCACAAAGATAGGTATTGCTTCAAGGTGGCAACACATATTGTTAAATGGCATGGCAAAGGAAAATAGATCTGATCTGTTAAAAATGTATCTAACCCCGGAAAACTGCCCGAATATAAAGGCTCCTAAGCTAAATCTAGAAATAAAAGCAGCCTTGACAGATGTTAATAATAAAAAATATATTTATTCTCAGGCCAAACAAATTCAATTAGCCAGCTGCTTGTCAGCTTTGGAAAAAGCACTGAGTTTGACATTACAAAATGATTCCTCACAAGAAATAAGAAGACGAACCAGAAGACGACCAGCGTCGCTAAGTGACTTAATCACTTAGCGACGCTGGTCGTCTTCTGGGTGATTACCACTTCAAGGAATCACAGTCTAGGCGATACGCTATTATCAATACCTTGAACAAAGATACAAGGGACATCATCAAAAATACAAAGATCGATGAATTTCTGTTTGGATCTGATCTTGTGGAACAATTGAAATCTTCTAAGGCAATTTCAAAGTCTAGGATGGAACTTAGACCGACTGCTATAGATAACCGACCAAAGCCTAAATAAGGCGCAACTGGGCAGGCTGCGGTGGTTCGCCGTGGGACTTTAAACGCGAGGGGGGCGCCGCAGGCACCAGCCACCGAGACGCGAGTGACCCCCACGTTCCGGAGGAAACCGGCGGCACCGGCGCACAATCGGCACTACAACACCTTCAGGACTACGCAACGTGATCGCGGGAGGAGGAATTAACTTCGGAACCAGAGGTACCCGTCGCTGGCAGATTACGTTATTTTTATAAAAATTGGACGGACATTACAAATGTCCGTACAATATTATCATGGATTAAAGGTTATAAAATTCCATTTACAACTACCCCAGTACAAACCGAAATTACAGAAAAGTTTGATCTGCATGTAAACTGGTAATCATCTTCGAAAGGGGTACGCAGTATAATATATGATCAAACGAACTTCTAGAAGGAAGTTCGATTATTATTATATGAATAGCTCCATTCGAAGATATAGTATTACCATGTAGTTTCCCTAACGTACTAGGTAGTGTCACACTTTTAGATTTATATCGATTGTACTCACTCGATTTCCAATTTCAAACCGTCATCCGTCATCTACGCATCACTAGTGCTCCCGTGTTTTGCTCATTCTTTAAGAGATACCAAAACTTTTACAAAGGGTTAAGGTGGATACCATGTAGATTTTCAGAGAACTGAAGTTATTCTAAAAGTTTTGGTAGGAAAGTGTATTTAAATAAAACAAAGATTATTGAAACTAAATGATTTTTATTTCAATAACTTAAAACAATAACAATCTTTAACTTAACTGATAATCTTATACAATTTTATATAATTTGTCTGTAAATTATCAATAATCAATTAAACTTAATTATTTGTTTCAAAAACAGACCTAGCTAACTCTTGTGAAATAATGGGACGATTATAAAATTTTGCAAACGTCTGTGATGTAGCTGTGCATCGAGCTGTTTTCCGAATCGCGTCCAATACACCAGAGAGAGAGATACACCAGAGGCGCAAGCGGCCGATGTGGAAGCGTGACGCGTGCTATGAGCACTAAACTTCGTCACGTCGACGCCACTCTCTGTTAACATATTTTTAATCCATCGACTGATGGTTTGTGACGTCACCGGCTTATGTGGACGTTTGTAAGTTAGAAATCAGTTAGAAGAGTCAGTTTTAATATGTTTTGTAATTTCTAAGTAATCTTCCAAACATTTTGCAGGACAGATACTAGGCTTATCAGTAAAATAGGGTATTACTAAGGTTGGTTGCTCACGATTGATTGCCAAGGTTTTAATTAAATTTGAAATAGTTATAATGATTTGATCTTGATGGACTATAATATTATTTTTTTTTATTAAAGACAATGTTTGTACGCGATGAGCTGTACAAAGAGCCAAAAGTGTGGCCAACTTTTTTGTTAATTGACATAGTGATAAATTTGTATGAGGGAACCATTTATCCATGAAATCTAAAGCTACCTGTGGATCCCATATAGTATTATATTTAGGTATACTAGATCTTCATTTGAAGACTCCTTTTAGTAACCGTGAAACTTGTTCATTAGAACCTATATTATTACCTAGAAGCAGTGATATAGCTGAACGATGGCTATTTAGTGTCCCTTATGAAGCGCCATCTTCAAATTGTTTCGTAAGAAATAAAATTCGCGCTGCTTTTGGTACTTCTAAGTAGTTAATATGGTTGGTTAAACAATAATTCCACCACAGTTTGAACGTTGTATTGTAGTTTGATAGTGTTAGCTACCAACGAAGAAATCATTAGAGGTATCGCTTCTGATGGAATGCCTTGTTTTGTGAAGGCTTCCCGGAGACAATGGCTGCTGCCAAATTGCATTTTTTAGAAAAATTATATCTGATATTATATTATTGCTCAACAGTGGGAACCACACTTGTGTGGGCCAATAAGGAAAAACAAAAATTCCAGTTGCCTGTTCGCTGATATAATTTTTGTAAGCATTTTTGAATTATTGCAAAAGGAGGAAAACCGTAAAAATAATATTTTGACCATGATATCGTAAAAGCATCTACCGTAAGCGCATCAGGGTCTGGCTTCCAGGATATGTGTACCCTACATTTGGCATTGGTGCGAGATGCAAACAAATCTATTTCAATTTTGAAAGGTATCTGAACATAGTTCTATTTCGGTGTCGGGATTGAGTCTGCGCGAATCCGTGTCAGCTTCTTTATTTTCTTTTGAGTTGATGTAAGATGCAAATAACCACAAGTTGCGTTCTTCGCACCACTGCCAAATGGATCTCGTTAAGTCATTTAAGTGTGGAAATTGTATGCCGCCCATTCTATTGATATAGCTGATGGCCGTAGTGTTATCTATCCGCATCAATATAGCGCAATTGGTAACATCTCGGGCAAAACATTTAAGGCCAAAAAATACTGCTTGAAGCTCTAAATAATTAATGTGATATTTTAGCTCACTTCCTTTCCAGTGCCCATTGGCGCACCTATTGTTGCAGACAGCACCCCAGCTTGATCTTGACGCGTCCGTGAAAATTTCCAATTTGTAAATTGGAGGCGAAATATTTTTTTTTTGAAATTGATATATTTCTTTCCCACCATTTTAAATCCGGTAAAATGTTATTCGACAGTTTCATAATCGCATCGTAATTATTGTTAATTTTTTTCAGGGCGAGATACTTTTCCCTTTCGAATTTCTTTGTGTATAGCCAGCTGTATTTTATTGCCGGACATGCGGCTGTTAAAACACCTATAAATTGAGAGAACTCTCGAATGGTACATTTTTGTAATGTTTTGATTTTTTTCACCAAATGTAATATATGAGTTTGTTTGTTTTCTGGTAAAGACATAGTCATACGTTGAGTGTCAAACATATAACCTAAAAATTTGCATGTTTGTTTTGGCTCTAACGAACTTTTATCGAAATTTATGATAAAACCTAAACATTCGAGGATTCTGACAGTTTCATTTACGTTTGAAAGACATTTTTCATAAGAATTCTCGATACACAAGGTGTCTTCTAAATATGTTACTGAACTAAAACTACGTTTTCTTAAGTAACCAATCACTTCCTTCATTATTTTTGTAAATGTTCTTGGTGCTGATGAAAAACCGTAGGGGATTGCATTAAATCAAGCCAGAGTATGTTTTGTGACAACCGAGTTACGTGGGGAGATAAAAGCGCAGAGGCCATCTATTCTTATAGACAGGAGAGTCATCGTCGATTGCGTAATATTGATTTTCCACTCGCATTATCCAAGTGTTGTGATCGCATGTGTAGTGATCCGGACCATAGACAAATAATAGATTGCCTGTATCGGGATGTGATATCTGCTCTAAGTGAGGCCGCCATTGTAAGCAGGGAGACACGAGTCTGTAGTGGTAGGCTGAAGCGCGTGGTGGGATGGAATAAGCACGTCAGTGAGGCTCATTCGTACGCCAGGCTTAGGTTTGGGGAGTGGCTTTATTTCGGCAAGCCAACTTCTGGTGTAACTTATAAGGAAATGTGTGATAGTCGTAAGATTTTTAAATCAAAGCTGAGATGGTGTCAGAATCACTAGGACCAAATTCGGATGGACATCTTAGCTGAGAAGCACTCTAAACAAGACTTCCGGGGCTTCTGGAAAGCTACGAAAAAACATAACCTTAGACATGGTTTACCAGCGAGCGTCGATGGCGTCTCTGCGGAGAAAGATATAGCTAATGTTTTTAAGTCTCACTTTTGTGTCAATCCGAGCAGTATTCCATTGTCTGAGGTGATCGATGCTGAGCCACAGTGTTCAAGCCTGGAGCCAAAAGTTAAGTTTTCAGCTGCGGCCATTGCCAAAACCATACAGTCCATGACCAGGGGAAAGTCTCCAGGACATGATGGGCTCAGCATCGAGCATCTACAGCATGGAGGTCCCCATTTGCCGCGCGTTTTAGCTATGCTATTTGCATTTTGTCTTCGGCATTCTTACTTGCCGGACGAGTTGATGAGAACGGTCGTAGTGCCGATTGTTAAGAACAAAACGGGAGACATTTCTGATAAAAACAACTACAGACCTATCTCATTAGCTACAGTCATCGCTAAGGTATTTGACAGTATGCTTAATTCTCAGTTGAATGAGACAGTGTCTTTGCACGATAACCAGTTTGGTTTCAGGCCCAAACTGTCCACTGACAATGCGATATTGAGCTTAAAGCATGCTGTCAGATATTATACAGATCGGCACACACCGGTTTACGCCTGTTTTCTCGACTTATCCCGTGCTTTTGACCTGGTTTCATACAAAGTGCTGTGGAAAAAGCTGCGTGACAGACAAGTCTCTCCTGAAATTGTAAAGATCTTCCAGCACTGGTACGGGAACCAGGTCAATAATGTTAGATGGTCGGGAGCTCTGTCGGACTAGTACAGGTTGGAGTGCGGGGTGAGGCAGGGGGGGTTGACGTCACCAACGCTCTTCAATCTGTACATCAATGATCTTGTTGCCGAGCTCAGCAGCCGCCATGTTGGATGCCATGTTGATGACGTTTGTTTTAACAACATCAGCTACGCTGATGATATGGTGCTGCTGAGTGAGTCGATAGGTGGGCTCAGGGAGCTCATAGGCATCTGTGAGGGGTATGCTCTTACTCACGGCCTAAAATATAATGTTAAAAAGAGTGAGCTTATGGTCTTCAAAGCTGGGTCCAAATGTCCGTCGGAGATTCCATCAGTGAGGTTGTGCGGGGTGTCCTTAGAGCGGGTATCAAGTTTTAAATACTTAGGTCATATTCTGACGTCTGACCTGAGAGATGACGCCGATATTGAGCGAGAAAGGAGGGCGCTGTCGGTGAGGGCAAATATGATTGCGCGTAGATTTGTCCGTAGCTCCAAGGAAGTCAAAATCACCTTGTTTCGAGCCTATTGTACATCTTTTTATACGTGCGGTCTGTGGGTTTCATATGCGCATAAGTCCTACAGCGCTCTCCGCGTGCAATACAATAACTCGCTTAGGGCACTGTTGCGGCTACCTCGCTTCTGCAGCGCGTCGGGAATGTTCGCAGAGGTACACACTGATTGCTTTTATACCAGTATGCGCAAGAGAGCGTTAGCGAGTAGAGTGCGGGGCAGCAGCAACAGTCTTCTTGCTGTCGTTGCCTCTAGGTTGGATGGGCCCTTTATACGGCACTGGCAGGCCTTGCACGCACCTGTAAATCAGGCGTGGGGCAGGTAACTTTGAGTTTTAATAACGTTTCAATCATGCATTTAATTTTATTATTATTTTATCAATTATTATATTATTAACATTTTAATATGAAATTTTAATCAACTGACCATATTAATTTAATTTATTGTTTTGATCATTTTAATATTTAACTGACATTGTAATTGTAATTTATGACATTTTGATCTAGTGTTTAATTGAATTTAATACTCGTGTAAATTTGAACTAACATAGAATTAAGTGCTACTAACATACAATGTGGACCAAAAGTTGTCTTTTAAATAAATTATTATTATTATTATTATTCCATTTATTTATTATTATATACATATTATAGTATATTTTTAAATATTTCTTAAAAAAATAACATTAAAAAAAACATTTAAAAATATAAACAATAGTAGCCACGGTCCAAGCTGCCGGCGGTCAGGGCTCCTGAGAGAGGAACCTCCGGACAATACGCGCCGTGTCTAGGAGTACTGCCTTCTGGATCAAGCCCTTGATCCAACTGCCTAACGAGAGCCTCCGCAGATGTTGGTCGAGGCTCTTGGCTATTAAGCCATTGGCCGTCACGACTATCGGCACAATGATTGCTCTATCCACTTCCCACATGTCGCCAACCTCGCGAGCCAAGTCAAGATATTTAGTTTGTTTATCTTTCTCGGCTTTCACGAGGTTCTCGTCATGAGGGACCGCTATATCAACAATCATTGTGCGACGCTCTAGTCGATCTATCACCACTATGTCAGGCTTATTGGCAACAATAGTCCTGTCAGTGATGATAGATCGATCCCAATATAACGTGATACTGCCATTGTCGAAAACTGGGTCGGCCCCTTCTGATTCTACAAGATTGTATTTAAGAGCAAGTTGCTGGTGAATAATCCTGGCTACGAGGTTGTGTCTATGCAAATAGTCTCCGTTAGCCAGACGAGAACACCCAGAAATAATGTGTCGGATTGATTCTCCGGGCCGGTGGCATGCCCGACAGATGTCAACCGTACCATCCTTCACAATGTATTTCCGGTAATTGTTCGTCATCATAACTTTGTCCATAATTGCAAAGACAAAACCTTCGGTTTCCCCGAAGAGGTCACCGAAACATAGCCAAGATACGGACGCTAATAGGTCTACATCGGGCCCATGTAAGGCCCGGTAAAAGCGTCCGTGAAGCTCCTTGCCCTGCCATACTTCCCTGCGGTCATTAGTATCCAGTACCACAGATTACTGAATAGTTACTACGTAACAGATACTTCACTCAGTAGAAAATTTCCAATACCTATTACGATAATTGCCTACTCCCTCGCGTCAACAACCACTGTATGCTAAAATGCGCCTAAATGCTCAAGCGTACAGAAGTGATTGCTTCGCACCGCGCGATTCCACAGTAATCACAGGGCTGCCTCTTCGATAAAATTAAATTGACATAACTTTTTATCTATGTTATTGAGAACTGTGAATATGTTCTGACTTTTATGTGGCAGTTAAAATTTTTATCATTTATAAAATATTTAACCAACTTAAAAAAAAGGAGGTGATCAGACATACAGGCCAAACTGAGAAGTTTGACTTGTATGGTTTGTAGGTATGTACCTATGTTTGTGCGCGATAATCTCGCGTTTGGCTAAACCGATATCGATGCGGTTTTCAGAAAAGGATTTGTTACATTTAGGAGAACGTTTTAAAATAAGTATAATACTTCTTAGTTTGATGATGATCTTCGGAGATGTTCACTAGAAAAGAAAAAAAAGCCTTAAAAAAAAAAAAACCGACTTCAAATAAAGCACTAAGCCGTAAGAAATATTTTTTTTTTTATGTTAGTGCTAACATCTGGTAAGTAATTACGAATAGAAAAAGCACCGACATCAAAGAAGAAATTATTTCTTACGGTTTAGTGTTTTGAAGTCGGTTCTCTTTTTTAAAGTTTATATCATTATATTTGAAAGTTTGTTTTGTTTTATACATTGGTGCTGACTGTGGAAGAAACCTAGATAAAACATAATTATAGACATCAGTGTGTAGGTAAAATAAAAAAATCTTTAAAGTTACATGTGTTTTATTTTTATATAATTTTTTATAAATTTCTTACCTTTTCTAAATTCTCGATTATTAAATTTTAGTGTAGAAAAAAACCTGAATCTAATAAAAATTTTTATGAGATATTGTTTTGGAAAACAAGGGCAGGGAGAATTAAAATGTATGTCGTTTAAAATTTCATAAAGAGTACTACCCGGTCTTTGTTTCATATTTTTTTCAAATTTTTAATGTTTAAAATTTGAATTTTAAACATTAAAAATTTGTTAAATTGAGACTATGTCAAGTTCTTTTACATAATTATGAAAAGCATCTGTTGGTACTTTTAACTTTCCGTAAAAAGACGATGTTTTGTTGAATGCTTTAAAATGGATAAACAATCTATTCATAGATTCATTTAAATCGGGAATGTTCTGTAATTCAGCAACAAAGTCAGGACAGGTATGCTTTTTGATACATTTAAAAAGTAAATAATCCGATATATATGTTAAGGCGTTTTCTGTTGCATGTAATACGCGTATGAACGAACAGCACTATTAAAATTGAACGGCGTGCACGCGCTTCGCTTGCGAAAACCGCACTGAATTTGAACCGCCGGCGGAGCGAGACCGCTTGGCTGGGCGGTAGGCACTTATAGCGCGCAAGTACATGGAGTGACGGAGGCCTGCCAGTACTAAAGGTTTGCGCCAGTTCTCGTTAGCTAAGGAGAGCGGGGTGAGGCCCTTGTCCACCGCCACCACATCTCGGTGCATACCCACGTCGACGGCTAGGAAATATTCCCTGAGATTGCATACCTCGCGGTTGTGCAGGGACTTAGCATTTAAGAAGCCACGACCCCCACACTTCCACGGGATATACAGTCTCATCACCGATGACCGTGGGTGATGCATCCGATTTGCGGTAAGTAGTGTACGGACCCTCCTATCCAGGGCGTCAAGTTCTGTCTGAGTCCATTTGAGTATGCCGAAAGAATACATCAATACTGGCATGACCCAACCGTTGAAAGCGCGCACCTTGTTTCCGCCTGATAAAAGACTATTCAGTACTTTATTCAGGCGGCTAAAGAAGCGCTCCCTCAACGATTGTTTCACGTCATCAGTATTGATGCCTAACGCTTCCGACATACCCAAATACTTGTATGTTTCGGTTGAACTGAGGGATCTAAGGTGTAAGGAATCCGAGAGTTGAATTCCCTCGGATTCCATAATCTCTCCTCGCTTTACATGTAGGACTGCACATTTGTCCACACCAAAGTCCCTCCTGATGGCACTACTGAAGGTTTCAGTTACCTTCTGTAGCTCCATCAGTTGCAAGTTGTTGGGGGCAAAGAGTTTCAGATCATCCATGTAAAGAAGGTGAGATATGACCTGACCGCCTCTTTTCAACCGGTAACCTAAGCCGGAACCCTCCAGCAGTGTGCTGAGAGGGTTCAAAGCCAGGCAAAACCACAGTGGACTCAAACTGTCACCCTGGAATATGCCACGCTCAATCCTTATCGGTTCGCTGTTCTCCCAAATCTGTCGACATCTCGGATAGTGAAGGACTGTTCTCCACTGCCCCATACATGACATCAGGAAGGTGCGCAAAGTTGCATCAACTTTATACAGTTCTAACACCCTCATGAGCCATGTATGAGGAACAGAGTCATAGGCCTTCTTATAATCTATCCAGCATGCCGACAGATTCTTTCGAGAACGTCGAACCTGTTGGCTAATGGCAATATCGATGAGGAGCAGCTCCTTAGTACCGCGGGACCCGTTCCTACATCCATTCTGAGAGACAGACATGATAGAATTTGTTTCAATATGACTATTGATTTTAGCTCTCAGAATGGATGTAAGAACTTTATAGACCGTCGGCAAACACGTAATCGGTCTATAATATTTGGGTTCCGCAGTACTACCTGATTTATGGAGCAGGTGGGTTATTCCTGTTGTTAAAAACTGGGGCAGCGACCCTGACTCTAAGGCAGATTGGAACTGAGATGCCAAGCGAGCGTGCGACCCTTGAAACCATTTGAGCCAGAAATTGTGCAGCCCGTCCGGCCCTGGAGATTTCCAGTTCGGTAACGGACCAACTGCACGGGCTACATCTTGGGAGCTGATGGTTATTGCCCCCATTTCTGGTAAAAGATCGCATGCGCGCTCGACCTCTCGAATCCAATCACCCTCGGTGTGACTGACAGGCGCCGACCAAATGCTGCGCCAAAATGAACACAGGGCGTCATCATCCGGCAGGCGCGTATCAGTCACACCTTGGTCCGGTCGCTCCCAAGCCCTGTAAACCCACCTTTCGTTGCTTTGGAATGTACGATTCTGAGTGTACCGCTCCACTCGCCGCTTGTACCTACGAATACGGTTTGCCCATGCATAGATCTTCTGCTTCAGGAAGTCGATACGCTCTGTGACGCAGGGCAGATAATCTCGAGGACTAATATTAGTCCCCGAGAATGCCCGCTTCACAAAACGCATCACCCTAGGGCGAGTGTTGCCCTCCCTGAAGCAGATAAGCTTGCCGATGAGTGCTCTAGCCTCACCGATACGCCGCTCTATCCTGCACTGCCAAGCAGGCACAGCTGGTCGTGTAGCTCTGTTACAATTAGGAAATTTAACGTGAGCTACACGACATGCTGCTACAGCCGCACAGTACAAGATCGAGTGGGTATCAGCGAGGTCTTCGCTGCTATCAAAACAAATTGATAGCTGCGAATCTAAAGCACACACCAGCGCCCTATTTTTCTTGTGCATGGGCAAACGAGGTAGGCGAGGTCTAAGCTCCGGCGGTATGGAGCGGTATTCCCGAAATGCGTCTTTCAAAGCGCCCCTCAATCGTTCATTACATTGGGTACTCACAGATATTGCCGCGTCATCATCGGCGTCACCAACGTGGTCGGGTCGCGGTGCAGCACTGGGTTGACGTTGCGCCGCGGCCGATGGTGTAGCGGCTGAAACACGGCAACTCTGTGATTCCAGGCGCAGTCTATCAAGTACGGCGTCATCCAACATACGATTACGCTGGATGACCCGCACCTGATTCGATAGTCGTTGGACCGAAACGTTGACAGCTGGCTCAAGCACCTGAAACAGAGAGAGCATCCGACCACGGTACGCAGTCAGGTTAATTCCCCCCTCTGTAGCCCCAAAGTATGAGCGCATGACATTTTTATTGATGGATGATGTCCATCGCATGCGCTGCACACTTCCACCGACAGCGGGAACCCTGTCAGAGGCCGGCGGGCCTCGAGGTCCCAAGCTGGCCGGAGGTCGGCCTCTTCCCCGCCGACGCGCAGGTGGTGGTGTCGTCGGCGGCGAGAAGTATTCGTCGCTCGAACTCGACGCAACTGCAGCTTCCGGAATCACTGGACTCGCGGCTGGCGCTGGTCCCGGCGGCTGCGAGGTGGAGTTGAGCGACGAACCCGAAGTTGTTGGGTGTGTTTCTAGTCTTCGTGCCCGGCTTCTTGTCAGCATTTGTCAAATTTATTTCATCGCCATGTCGTTGTTTCTTCACTTTTGTTGTAGGTATTATATATGTAGGGCCGTGACGTAATGTTTTTCTTACTTTTTCCTGGTAGTTTTTCGGTGATTAGACATTTTTTTTATAGTATTATTTAATTAAATTGAGTAAAAAATATTGACGAGAAAAAATTTGCTGTCAGTCAATTTGACAGCCGAGCCACAGATTATTATTATTATTATTAAATTCATACGTAATTGAATTTTTTGAATCGTCTTCAATTTGAAACCTTAAATACTTTTGATGTTCGTGGTGTATAGGAACTAATAAGTACGACTCTTTCAAATCAATACTAGCCATGTAACTGTTTTTTGATAATAAAGCACATACACTTCTGTAATCCTCCATTTTAAAATATTCGTTATTTACATATTTATTAAAGTGTTTTAAATTTAAAAATAAAACGATCTGTCCCATTAGGTTTTGGAATCAAAAAAATCGGTGAGAGAAATTGTTCAGTGTGGTTTTCACATACAGAAATAGCTCCTAAGTCAAGAAGGTTATTAATAGCAATTTGCGTTTTTTGTTTCTCTCTATAAGATAAAGATTTATTTGGTATTTGCGGCCGTGTAACATTATTAATTAAAGGTATACGATAGCCATTTAAAACATAATCTAGCACAGTTTTATTTTTTGTTATGTGTAGCCAACAATCATAATAAAATGTTAATCTACCAGTATGCTGAACTATTGACGTGTTTGGGCACGTTGTTTGGAAAATGTGGTTGTCCTCGCCTGCGACTGCGGTGCTTGAGGGCGAAATTGCCTGTTCGTATGTACTCTGCTCGTCATGTATGCTCCGCGCCCCCCCCTCGACGACGCCGAATATCGAGGAGGAGGTGTCCAGTTTCTCGTATATCTGCCTTTGGATTGCGACTGATTTTGATTATTTCTTTGCGGTATATTTCTTTTGATTTGCGAACCTTGCTTTTCTATGGCTTTAGCAGCCTTTATTTTTTCTGATAATTGACTGCCAAATAAGAACTCATTTCTTTCCTCTTCTTGAATTATGTTCAGTATAGATTTATCTATACACGGAGTAATACATTTAGTCCAAATTTGTGTTTCTGTATAATGAAGATCTGTCAATATTCTACATCCTTCATAAAGATGTTTTATAGTTTCAATTTTACTTCCTTCATTAATTATTATTTCCAAAGCTCTTGAAATAGCAGTGATTCCCAACCCTAATTGATTTTGTTTTACTTCCGTCTTTTTGTCTCTACTTCGAACTGCTTCTGCAACAGCAGCGGCTATCTCGGGGTTTAAACTGGGTGATTTTAGTAATCTGCAGTTATCAGGAATATGGTGTTCCTTCAACAAGTTTTCTTTGACATCTTTTGTCAAGCCTTTCTTTAGTATTGGCAACCAGCGCTGTGCCAAGTCATTGTGAATATTAGCTCCATATTTTCTTTCTTTCTCATTTTGCTCTAGAGGATGATTTTTGGGACTTTTGTCCACGCATGTTTGCGACCGCAATGGGTCGCATAAAACTGGTGTACTAGATAACGGTACCGTCGGTACTGATTCATCCTCTATAAGAGGGTAATCATGGTGCATAATTTCAACGTCCTCAACATTATAATTTTCGGGTATTTCGACATCTGAAAGTATACGGTAAAAATATAGTTTTTACTTTGAAAACTAAAAACAATATCACCCATTTGGTTTTTTATTGTGATTGCAAAATTGTAACATTACATATTTAATAATAAATTTTTAAATTTGTGTGTATGACTCTCGGTCAACCTCCAGGCTTAGATTTTTTGTCGTGTCGCGTCATGTCTAACCATCGTGTATAACTCGCGGTTACCCTCCAGGCAGACTTATAGACGCTATATTGCACACATTTATTTCGTAGGTACTCATAATTTCGTGATCCATTTACACTTGTAAAAAATATACATACTTACCCTGGTTTTCGATATCAGAATCTGAATCGGAAACTATAATATTTCGTCAACGTTTATGCACGTTTTTTTTTCCTTCTAAACGTTTGATTTAACTTGCGTTCACTACCGCGCACAAAAAAGGAATGAGCAAAGCACGGGAGCACTAGTGATGCGTAGATGACGGACGACGGTTGTAATGTTATTAATACTTACGTTTACTTTACTTAACAATAATCACATCTCTTTATAATATTTCTTATCTAATTAGTTTGTTTATTTTCTTTGATCACTGTCATCTGTCATGTCACTACTATTTTCTTCTATGGTTTTGATTAGGTATCAACAAAGAGTATTTTTATAGTCTTAGGTTTTATTCTTTTACTCATAATATTATTTATTTTGTAAACATATAATTTGCTATCAAATTATATGTTCTCTTATCTGAAATCATACTTTAAAATTAAATTGTAATTTATATCTTTCTTGTGAAACAGCAATGCTGGCTGAAACCTGTTTTCAAATTTAAATTATGAATTGACAGCCAGCATAGCCGTCAAAATTGACTATAAAAACCATGTTTGTGAGTTTCTTGGGGAGTTTTCGGTCAGACTCTTGGTGCAGCTACATGTACAGTTCCTGGTGTCAGTTTTTCTAGCTACATGTGACAGTTATTTGGCTCAGCTCCTAATGTCAGTTTTCCCTGACTGAGCTCCTTGGACCATGAAGATCTCCTCAGAGAAGGAACTGAGGACCTCCTCTCTGCCTCTGCCGGCCCTCACGGCGGAGGGCTGCTCTACATTTGGACCTGGCCTCTGAGGGCCTCCTCTCTACTGCTGCCGGCCCTTACGCTGGAGGGCTGTGACTACCACTATCAGTTGCTGCCTGCGGCTGCGTAGCCTTCGCCGTCCCTCGTACGGCTGAGGGCTACGCCTACTCCTGCTGCTGCACTCCACCTCTGACGCCGAGCCTGACTGAACTGTTTTTATATCTTTATATCTTTTTATATTTCTATTGTTTTTATATGCTTTTAGTTGAATTATAACCTCACAAGGATTCATATCTATATATATTATTTCTCCCTGCATACTTTCCTCCCTCACTCAACCTCTCACTACTCACCACACGTGCCTTGCCAGGGCTACTCCCTGGAGGCACTTACACTTACACTATACACTTACTCTTCTTACTCTCACTCTTCCTCTACACTCCTCCTCTCATGTAACTGTTACACTCCTTTGTGTACACATTACGTTACATTGGCGCCCACTTTGGAAGATCCTCACCCTCTCCTCTCATGTTCCTCTCATTTTATTTCTCAAAATTCAAAATTACACTTACACAAGTATTATAACTATTTGACTCTCTTTCGGTTATTCTGTTTCCTTGTGAGGTACCTTTTCTAATAAAACCATAGACTTGTATATTTATTTATTTCATATTATTACAAACATCATTATCACTTCACTTCTACACTCTTCTACACTTTCCCAAGCTTCGATTCTTTAGGCCCCATTTTATGTTCGAAGTTTGTTTGCTAATATTTTTCTCTTTCGGTTTTTTGTTTCTCTTCAGTTCTATCTGAAAAAATAAATTTATTTTATTTAACTTACCCTTTATATGGTCTGATACCATTGGGTCTTATCTTTTTCTCTTTAGGCTAACCTTGGGATACTAAACCAATGGTTAGGCCTCTCTCTTTCTCTCTCTTAGGTGCGGGTGATGACACCTTTATAAATGAGCCCTTATCATCACTTTCTTCCTCTCTAGGCTAACCTTGGGATCTTAAACCAATGGTTAGGCTTCTCTTTTTCTCTCTCTTAGGTGCGGGTGATGACACCTTTATAAATAAGCCCTTATCATCACTCTTAGCCTCTTTGGGCTAACCTTGGGAACTAAAACCAATGGTTAGGCCTCTCTTCTCTCTTTCTCTTATCAGGTGCGGTTGATGACACCTTGTAAATAAATAAGCCTGAATCACTCCTTCTGAGCATCCTAGCTCAAGCTCTTTTCTAATGGGTCTTATACGTGAGCGGATTTACGTCAACTCCTAAAATAAGCCTAAAGACGTATGCAATTAGTATTGCCTTGGAGTAGTGCGTCATTGAATGTGAACCACTAAAACCCCTAACTCTGTTTGTGTGAAGTATGGCTGAGGAGAGGTATGGCAGAGATTTATGTTTGGGAGGTAATTACTAAAAAACCTCAAAATTTTTTTGTAACAGCCAAAAAATTTTTTCTGGGGAAGGGGGATAATGTAATGTTATTAATACTTACGTTTACTTTACTTAACAATAATCACATCTCTTTATAATATTTCTTATCTAATTAGTTTGTTTATTTTCTTTGATCACTGTCATCTGTCATGTCACTACTATTTTCTTCTATGGTTTTGATTAGGTATCAACAAAGAGTATTTTTATAGTCTTAGGTTTTATTCTTTTACTCATAATATTATTTATTTTGTAAACATATAATTTGCTATCAAATTATATGTTCTCTTATCTGAAATCATACTTTAAAATTAAATTGTAATTTATATCTTTCTTGTGAAACAGCAATGCTGGCTGAAACCTGTTTTCAAATTTAAATTATGAATTGACAGCCAGCATAGCCGTCAAAATTGACTATAAAAACCATGTTTGTGAGTTTCTTGGGGAGTTTTCGGTCAGACTCTTGGTGCAGCTACATGTACAGTTCCTGGTGTCAGTTTTTCTAGCTACATGTGACAGTTATTTGGCTCAGCTCCTAATGTCAGTTTTCCCTGACTGAGCTCCTTGGACCATGAAGACCTCCTCAGAGAAGGAACTGAGGACCTCCTCTCTGCCTCTGCCGGCCCTCACGGCGGAGGGCTGCTCTACATTTGGACCTGGCCTCTGAGGGCCTCCTCTCTACTGCTGCCGGCCCTTACGCTGGAGGGCTGTGACTACCACTATCAGTTGCTGCCTGCGGCTGCGTAGCCTTCGCCGTCCCTCGTACGGCTGAGGGCTACGCCTACTCCTGCTGCTGCACTCCACCTCTGACGCCGAGCCTGACTGAACTGTTTTTATATCTTTATATCTTTTTATATTTCTATTGTTTTTATATGCTTTTAGTTGAATTATAACCTCACAAGGATTCATATCTATATATATTATTTCTCCCTCCATACTTTCCTCCCTCACTCAACCTCTCACTACTCACCACACGTGCCTTGCCAGGGCTACTCCCTGGAGGCACTTACACTTACACTATACACTTACTCTTCTTACTCTCACTCTTCCTCTACACTCCTCCTTTCATGTAACTGTTACACTCCTTTGTGTACACATTACGTTACACGGTTTGAAATCGGAAATCGAGTGAGTACAATCGATATAAATCTAAAAGTGCGACACTACCTAGTACGTTAGGAAAACTACATGGCAATACTATATCTGAAAAATGGAGCTTATAACGTTCGTGAAAATGAGACACCACTTGTATTCCACTGACGTTTATTTTTGGTAAGTACATAGGTACGCGATAGTTGGTAGAACACAGAGATTAGAAAGTCTGACAAACACGTAATTACTAATTACTAGAGTAAGTGCGCGGGCGCGTACACATATGACACGAGAAGCGAGCGTAAGGCAGGCTGATCGCCGACTGTTGATGCGTTCGCGCAGTGAAGGACACAGCGGGTCGCGGGGTATCGAAGAACGGGGTGAGGGGAGTACCAGGGACGCACTTCTAACAGGACCGTACTCAGGGACTCATTATACTCTCCCCCTTTTGACCAAGAGGGGAAGCCTCATTGGTCAAACTCTTACCTAACCTACGTTTGGACTTTCCGAGGGCGACCTCTGCGGCGTTTCGGAACAATAGGCTCCGGACACTCACCACCTCTGTCATGGTATCTACGCAGATCTGACATGTGATACTTACCCACAACTGCACCAGTCTTCTGCGAGGTGAGAACATATGTAGTAGGACTCACCTTCCTGGAGACTACCTACGGACCATCCTGTTTCGGGATAAACTTAGAGGTAACACCTTTGGAAGCATTACTTAAGACATGAGTCTTCATTAGCACGAGATCCCCTTGTACGAAAGAATCCGAAGTACGGCGGCTACAGTCAGCTTGGTGCTTGTGAAGATCCTGCTGATGCTCAATATTCTCTTTAGCTTGGGAGAGAGAATCGACAAGCTTCAAGAGGTACGGTGTGATCTGAGGGACTAAGTTCTCAGATTCGATGACTGCTCGTAAGTCAGCCTGAACCGAGAGAGGAGAACGAAGCTCGCGACCAAATGTCAAATAAGCTGGAGTGGACCCGGTGGAACTGCTAAATGAGCTATTTAGAGCAAATCGGACGAACGGCAAAACCTCAGGCCATTGCTTGTGATTGCCCTCTACAAGAATAGCAAGGTGAGCCTTCAAGTCCCGATTCTTGCGCTCGACCGGATTGGCCTCGGGATGATATAGCGGTATCAGATTCTGTTTCACCCCTAAGACAAACAGCGCCTTCTGCATGACATCAGCGACGAATTGAACTCCGTTGTCTGAGATCATACGCCTAGGGAGTCCATACCTCATAAAAATCTCACCCACTAAGGTTTTCGCACAGATCTCGGCTGTGGCCTCGGTGAGGGCAAAAAGTTCCACCCACTTGGTGGCTGTATCCTCTACGATTAACACCCACCTTTCGCCCTGAGAACCTTTGGGTAACGGTCCGAAGAGATCTACGGCAATGATCTCGAATCTCTGAGCGGGTACCGGAGTCTGGAGTAAGCCAGGTGGCTTCAGGTTTGAGGACTTGTACCGTTGACACTCCGTACAGGTCTTGAGGTAGTCGGTAATATACTTCCTCATACCTGGGAAGTAAAACTGCTGAGATATGCGGTGAAGGGTTTTTTGGATACCCCCATGAGCGGCGGTTGGCGAGTCATGACACTCGAGCATGACTTTGCTTCGCAGGCTCTCCGGGATCACCAACTGAGGCTCTTCAGCATCAGAATCCTGTGCATACCTGTACAATACTCCCTGATTGATAAGGTACCCTCTATCCGACCAACGATGCACTGACAGTTCATCCGAACTTTCCAGGTCAGTGAGAATCTTAGCTACTTCTGGGTCGGACATTTGAGCTTCACGGGTAGATGTGGCGTCCCATCGTGGAATATCCACAGTAACAGGACAGACACCACATTCCGATGTACTATCTATGACTGGGCGGCTGAGTGTGTCGGCTACCACATTAGCCTTCCCAGGAGTATATTCGATTCGTAAATCGAAAGACTGCAACTTCAATGCCCAACGAACAAGCCTACCCGTAGGTGATTTAAGCGTAAACAGCCACTTTAGGGGTTGATGATCACTCCTGACACATACCTGATGACCATCAATGTAGCCGCGGAATTTCTCCACTGCCCAGACAACGGCTAACGCCTCCCTCTCTGTGGTGGAGTAATTCCGTTCGGCTGGTGTGAGGAGACGGCTAGCGTCCTCGATGGGGTGTTCATCTTGTGGTGTCTCCCCCTGGAGTAAGGCTGCACCCAAAGCGAAATCGCTGGCGTCCGTTCTAAGAATGAAAGGGTTTGAGTAGTCTGGCTGGGTCAAAATGGGGGGTGAAGCTAAAAGAGCCTTAAGCTGTTTAAAAGCGTTAGCTTGATCCTTACCCCATTTCCAGGTTTGTGACTTCCTAGTCAGACGTGTAAGTGGTTCAGCAACTTTGGCGAACTCTGGGATAAACTTTCGGAACCATGAGCACGTTTGGAGGAAGGTGCGAAGTTGCTGGAGAGTTGTCGGTTCCTTCATCTCTAAAACAGCGCTAACCTTCTCTTCGTCTGGAGATATACCATTAGAAGATATTACGTGGCCAAGGTATTTGAGCCGGTCTCTGGCAAACACACACTTTTCTCGGTTTGCTCGAAGCTTGAACATACGGAGACGCTCGAATACCGCACGCAGATCCGCTAGATGGGACTCCAGGTCTCCCGAAATAACCAACAGGTCATCCAAATAACCTTTTTTTTTTTTATGGTGGGAAAAATCATGCATTGACATCCCCCGCCCTTGGGCGTAGCGGGAGATAGTGTCAGACTCTTACTGACTAAAAGACCCACCCCGTTCCTTCTAGCCTTCATACCGGGGCTCGAGCGCCCTTTCGGATAACCCTGGCCCCGGTAGGCTTCGACCCGGCTGGGTCCCTGCTGTTGCTGACAACTCCTTGAGGCGCGCGGGAACAGTGCGCGCCGTCGACGACTTGGGCTTGGTCCGGACGGTTACCGGACGGCCGGACAGCGAGCTACCCATTGCTCACTGTCCGCAAGCCCGCGTCTACGTTGGCCGGAAATCGGGATCAGAATCCCGGCGACGGCGGCGGCGATAACGCCGTTGCCTGATGCGTTCGGCCTCCTCCTTTGCAAGCATTACTGCTTCGCAGAAGTCGGCGTCCGCCTGCCACTCCTCCTCGCTCCGGACCATGGCCTCAACCAAGGCCCGGCGCGAGAGGTCTCCGCCGCCGATCGCCCCCACGAGGGCACGGCGATGCTCCGCCCAAGCAGGGCACACCTCGACTGTGTGCTCCACCGTGTCCTCCGGGCGTTCCGCACAGTGGCGACACCCGGGCGTCACTTCCGCATGAATCCGGTGTAGGAAACTCCCGAACGAACCATGTCCGGTGAGAACCTGCGTCATGCGGAAGGTAAGGACGCCGTGAGGCCTTTCCAGCCACGCCTCAAAAAGGGGACTCACCGCCATGATTGTGGCGTGCCCAGCACTGGGTTGCGATAGTCGTTGACGCCATTTCACCATGAGATCCCGCCGGAGCTCTGTCCGCCATGCCGTGACCTGTCGCGGCAGCGGACTTTCACCTCGGCGTTGCATCTCCACGCGCATATCGTGCATGTGTGCAAGGACTGTTGCCTCCAGATCCCACGGTGGTAGGCCAGCCAGAAGGCTCGCCGCTTCGCGGGAGACCGTGCAGTATCCCCGCACCATCCTTATCGCCATGACCCTCTGGCAGGCGTTCAGTATGGCCGCCGGTTGCTTTTTCAGCGACGGCGCCCACACCGGCGCCCCGTAGAGGGCCATGGACCGAACGATCCCCGCGTAGAGCCTCCGGCAGGAGGTCATCCAAATAACCTAGAATAGTCTTACCGCCAAGTGTAGACCCTGATCTGAAACGGTCTATGAGCCTTTGAAACGTCGCTGGTGAATTCTTAAGGCCAAACGGCATGCGTTTGAACCTAAATGTACCGAAAGGCGTGACGAAGGCCGTCTTGTCGCGATCAGCGGTACTTACCTGCCAGTACCCACTGCGAAGATCTAGAGAGCTCATTACACAACCCTTCTTGGTCGACTGCAACAGCTCGTCAATACGCGGCATGGGGTATGCATCTGTCTTAGTGATCGCGTTCAGCTTTCGATAATCGACACAAAACCTATACGTACCGTTACGTTTCGGCACCAAGACGCACGGTGCTGACCAGGCAGACTCACACTCCTCGATCACGTCCTCCGTTAACATCTTGTCTAACTCGGCGCGCATAATTTGCTTCTTGGCAGGCGTAACGCGATACGGGGGCAAAGCAATGGGCGGGTGGTCGCCGGTATCTATGTGGTGTTCCGCAAATGGTGTAGGCTCTCCAACTACATCGAAAATATCAGAATACTCACATAAAAGATTCTCCAACGTTGACCTCTCCGACTCTGATAGCATAGCGCCCTCGTCCGTCCTCAGTACGTTCACGGAAGCACACTGAATCGACTCGCGTTCGGATTCCCATAACAAAGTGTGAAGTGTCCGAGGCTGGTCCATTGTACGCCAAGTCCAATTGGAAAAATCTATAACCATCTTAGCTTTGGTAAAAAAGTCAATGCCTAACAGAGTATCGTTGTTAACAGCATCAGGTAAAATAATGAACTCAATAGGTATCGCTAATGAAGCAAGTTGAACATTAACTATCGTCAATAGCACATCACTATTCCTAACAATACCATCCGCAAGCTTCAACGACATCGTTTCGGCGCGAAAGTCTGAACCAATACGTTTCAGTATGGAATAAAGTGAATAACTCGCAATACTACGACGCGCGGCGGTATCTAACAACGCGGTACCCTGATATCCCTCCACACACACGCGGACGATAGGCCGCCCCTGCTTATTATTATCGTTAACAAACTCCGAGCATAATTTCTTACTATCTACATACACAGAAGAAAACACATTTTCTATCTTAACATCTGGCTTACTATCTCCAGTACTATTTTGTTTATCTTTAGGACAATTAACTCTAATGTGGCCTTTTTCACCACAATTATAGCAAGATGTACCGGAGCTAGTAGGAGAACGTTTACTTAGCTTATCACAGGAGTCCCGTACGTGTCCTCGCGTTTTACAATATACGCAGAACGACTTCTTATCACTGTTATCACTTTTGCTCACACATTGATCACTACGCGGCGACTGCGCTCGTTCACGCGCGGACTTCGCAGTAGGGGCGCGGTCAGCGCGCACTGGCGGATGCGGCGTAGAACTCGATCCCGGAGCGACGTGTTGATGCGCGCTCTCGCTGAGCGCGCGGGCAGACCCCGTAGGTAAACACGACGACGACGACGAGTTCTCCGACAACGATTCTTCTATGCTGCGAGATTTTACTATAAGCGATTCAATATCACTCACAGCGTCTCTTGGTAACCGCTTCCTGATTCTCTTGTGAAGTAGACCATAAATCATATCCAGTCTCGCTTCCTCTGGTAATTGATAAGGTAGTTTCGACATCAGAGATCGTAATCTTACGATAAAAACGTCGGCGCGTTCCAACCCTTGCTCGGCAGCGAAAACATCAACAACAGTTTGTACGGAGCCCTTGGTATACCATACATCGAACGCAGGCGCTTGACAGCCTCTGACCATGACGTCACTTCATGACGGATGCCACGCCACCAAACTTCTGCTTGGCCATGAAGTAACATGGGGAGTCCACGAAGTGCCATCTCGTCGCTGACCGAAGCACAATCCATAAATATCTCGACGGCGTCTATAAATGCCTCGACCACCTCCGGATACTCCGACGACCCATCGAAGCGCGAGGTGCATTTGACAAGATTCCCAGCATACGATGACCGTGTGGCGCCGGAGGTCACACTAGGCGGCGTCCCTGAGTGCGATGTCAACGAGCTTCCGGTTCGCCTCGGTCTGCGCCGAAGAGAAGGCGGCCAGGAGCGACGATAGCTGAGTTTCCGACATAAGCACTGGAGCTGCAGGTGTCTCCGTCACAGACACAGGTTCATCGTCCGAACTGGAATCGTTATTAGGAACTTTACGCGGCGGCATGATTGTTTTCCACTAAAATCCCGTGCACGTGTATCGAACAGTCTAGAATATCGATCGGCCAATACGTTGGGAGCCAGTATAACGTTCGTGAAAATGAGACACCACTTGTATTCCACTGACGTTTATTTTTGGTAAGTACATAGGTACGCGATAGTTGGTAGAACACAGAGATTAGAAAGTCTGACAAACACGTAATTAATAATTACTAGAGTAAGTGCGCGGGCGCGTACACATATGACACGAGAAGCGAGCGTAAGGCAGGCTGATCGCCGACTGTTGATGCGTTCGCGCAGTGAAGGACACAGCGGGTCGCGGGGTATCGAAGAACGGGGTGAGGGGAGTACCAGGGACGCACTTCTAACAGGACCGTACTCAGGGACTCATTATAAGCTATGAAAATATAATTAATAGTAGAGGATACGGTTAAGAACGACCTTCATCGGTCTGTTTAATGGATGAAACCTATTTTATGATAAATTTAGTGTATTAAATAATATAACGCGGGTGGGTTGCCTGAGAAATTCCTGGCCAAACATTTTTTTTTTTTTGAATAATGCACCGCTGTGTTTAACGAATCAATTTAATACTAACCGAAAGCGTGAAGCCTTTAGAACATAAAAATGTTGGGTTGCCTATTTGTTTCAAGGCATAGCTATGGGTTGCCAGGTATAAACAGGTGTGTTGTTTTTATATACAACAAATTCTATATTAAACTAAACGCGGTTTCATTACGAATACGATGGTATAGTGTTGTCTACAAAAAAATGGGGATAAAGTGGGGAGGGAGTGAGACAAAAAATAAGTTTCTTCTAGGCTTTTAAGAGTGTGACAAGGACGGCACCATACTAAGTACTGCTGCATGTAAACTGGTAATCATCTTCGTTTATGGTACTCGTATAATTAGAAGCGAACTTCACATGGTAAGTTCGTTTAATTCTTAAATATTGATAATTCCAGTGTAAAGTAAATGCTTCTACGATGTACTACGCATCTGATTCTTGTTTCTAAGAAACAAATGAGCCACATTTGACATTGTTGCAAGACACAAAAAGGACAACCAAAATCACAATATTAGGATAAACAAAGTGTCTTTTTAATCCTAAAAACACTGCCAGGAGTTCTAAGTAGTTTATGTGGTTACTTTCTATAGCTTTCCATGTATTATGGGCTTTTACGCCTTTACATACGGCACCCCAACCGCTTCTAGAAGCGTCTGTGTATATTTCTTTTTTGTAACTTTTGTTTCTAATGGGAAACGTAGCTGTAACGATATGATTACGCCACCAATATACACTTCTGGACACATCTATTGGCCCACCTTAGAGTTAAGGTTTCGATGGCCCCTACCGAAATATAATTGCTAGATTGAACAAAAACTGTTGATGCAGTTTTAAACCTGATACATTTTACCATCTTTTTCGATCGTATTGTTTTAAATTTGAATTCAGAATACCATACGACATGGAGCTACGCCCAACAAGTCGCATATGCGCCTTGTTAAAGGCAATTGATTTTTGAATAAAAAACATGTTTTATCAAATAAAGGTTTAATTTAATAACGCGTGTTGCCTCCATGGGCATCTACCACAGCTCTCATATGATTAGGCATAGAGTTTATCAACCGCTCTATGAAATTTTGAGGGATCATCTCCCATTCCTCTTCTATGGCAGTTTTCAACTCCTGCATCGTCTGGGCAACTGGCTGACGAGCCCTAACACGTCTTTTTAGCTCGTCCCACATGTGCTCAATGGGGTTCATGTCTGGGCTTCTGGCTGGCCAGTCCATAACTGTGATGTTCACATCCCGAAGATATTCCCTGACGATGCCGGCCGCATGGGATGGAAAAGGAAATTCGGGCCCACATAGTTCGCGTATGGTATCACGTGAGGTTCTAAGCACTCACGAATGTACCTTTCAGCATTTAATGTTGACAGCCGTGGTCCTGTAACAACCTCAAGTTGAGTTTTGCCGCTCGCGGATATACCGCCCCAGAGAGTCCATGAGCCACCGCCATAAGCAACCCTCTCTTCAAAGCAGCATTGTGCGAAACGCTCTCCCTTACGTCGGTAGACCTTCTTCCTTCCATCATTGCCATGTAACACAATTTTAGACTCATCAGAAAAGAGTACACGGCTCCAATCTTGCTGTGTCCAATTTAAATGACTGCGTGCGAAATGAAGGCGCGCTGTTCGGTGGGCTCGCGTTAGTTTGGGCCCATTAGCTGGCTTGTGTGGTACCATATTGCGTTCTTTTAACCTTCTCCGAACAGTTCGAGCGCTCACAGATACTCCGTGGAAGTCGCGAAGTTGGTTTTGTATCTCATTGGAGGTAAGGGGACGATTTCTCAAGCTGGTCGTCACGATGAATCGATCCTGCCTTTCAGTTGTGACCCGAGATCGTAGCCTTCCTTGGCGACGAACAAAGCCGCCAGTCTCTAGGTACCTCCGATAAACATTTCGGACCGCAGATCGACTTAAATTAAGTTGAGCACTCACGTTTCTTTGGCTGTGTCCGGCCTGAATAAGTGCCACAGCTTGGGCGGCGACTTCAGGTGAAGTATCCATAGATTATTGACAGAACCTCACCTTAATGTTAAGAATAAGTAATGTCTGTTGCAAAACCAAAGATATCAATCACTTTTTCAAGAATTAAATCCAAGTAAACCAACAAAACCAAGTTTTCTTAGTATTCGATTGTTTGATATCAACAAACAGGCTCCGATAACATATCTTCGAAGCCATCTAGTTCTTCCTTTCGAGATTTAAGAGAGGATAAAAACATTCAATGTGTCTTGTCTGAGTAATTATTGTAGTGATGATGTGTTATACTATTAAAAAATTAATATATTTAAGCAAATGTCTGTACTTACTTATTTATGTGACTAAATAAAAATTCAAGTATTATGTTTTTAGTGTTTTATTGCATGTCTAATTGTATATTTTTTGCTAATTCGCCTGAATATACAAAAAATATCTGTTAGACAAGGAGTTCTTCTTCGATATTGCAATTAATGTCGATGTTTGAAAGTGACTGTGTATTACCAACAAATTATGTTCATCGATGTAAATACGTTTTACTTGGTATTTTGATCTTTGACTCATTCTTCACTAGCCTCTATCAATATGTATCACTGATAGTGTTTCGAACATTTTCATAAAATTAAAGGCGTTCTCATACTAAGTTACTGTCACTGTCACTGTTATTGTAGATCATTGTTGTATTGATGTCAATCATTGCTATTCAAAATGATGAGGCATTTTTTTTAAATCTTATTTATAGTGTCTCTCGCTCTATCTCTGATCATAAAAATTAAACTACTGTAAAGCCGTACTCTTAAGCTTTAATACGGCGTACCATTTGTCTGTGTAATGGAATATTTTTAGTTAGGGCACAGCTCCATATTAATCCGGCCATGTCATTTATAAAATGATTTTTGGTTCAAAATAAATCTTCCTAGTTCTGTTAGCCTTAGGCGCTAAAAAGATCTATGGAATGCAACGTCATATGGCCCCTAATTCTAATAACTTTTTAATTGCTACCAGAATCTCGAACTTCACCATAAGTAAAGTTCGATAATAGTATGCTTGACTGAGTCACTTGAGTGCACAAGGAAATGTTAAAACCAATGTTCTATCCATGATAGGTCAACAGTGTTCTTGGTTATGTGAGATCAAAAACTGAAGAAGAATTGTATTCTACCAGCATGTACTTTAATTATTTTTGATGTGCTGCACGGTTCTTTGATATGTAAGGGTTCTTTGTTTGCGGATGAGGGTGCGATGGATATGACCGACGTGGCGTCATCATTTTTCTGATTTGGTACAGATTTTCTTATCTTACCATTAATACCCTTGTATTTCGATAGCCTTGCTGGGTTTTATCTTTTCGGATTATGAGTTCCCATATAGGCTATTATCACATTCTGAATTTTGAATAATATGAAGAAAGTTCTTTTCTAGGCTCGGAGTAAATAATTTTATTCTGTCTTTGGACAAATGGTAATGTAGATCTGATCAAAATCTTTTAAAGCAATGAATTTTTTGTCTGACTTGAACAAAGTGTCCATTGCTTTATTTATTGCTGCGGTACCAATTCCCAGTTGTTGTTGAGAACCAAGTAATTTTTTGTTTCTGCCTCTGACTATGTCCGACACCGCAGCTGAGATCTCCACGTTCAACGTTGGAGCTTGCAATAGTCTGCAATTGGCGGGTATTAAGTGGTCCTTTTGGAGTCTATCTTTCTCCTCTTTGGCTAACCCTTTTATCAATAAGGGGAGCTAAGCTTTCGTGGATTTCTTCCCCAAGGTCTGGTGTACTGGATGTATCAAAAGCGTCAAAAGTGGCGAGAAGAAGTGCCACCCATAAAAGTGGGAGACATGGTGCTGATTCTGGTAGAGAACCAGCCTCGTAATGCATGGCCTAAAGGCGTCATTAGCGCAGTCCACCGATGCCGCGTCGGCCATATTCGAGTCGTAAATGTAACCACCAGTAAGGGTTTCATGAAGCGACCAGTTGTTAAGGTTGCTGTGTTGCCTACTGACGAGTTTGTTCAGGAACAAGGGGGTGGAATGTAGGCAACTCATTTTTGTAAATGTATTTTTATTAGTAGTTTTAAGTTGGCAATATTTACGCGCGAACACCAACTGCCAATTGATTTTATTTCACGCGCATTTTTGAACGGTGGGCCCCGCCCACGCCACGCGCGCACTTACGCCGAGTAGTTGCCGCCAAAAACTCGACGCGCGCGGGCGTGTATATAAATGTTCCAAGTTCCCGCCAAAACCTCCTTTCAGTTTCCTAACTAATTGTACTGTTTTTTTAACAATCTGTAATTGTGCCGAGTTCTGTCTTAGTTATAAAGTGATAATATACGGAATTCACCAAGTGACTGCTGCGTCTTATTGTGGACAAATCCCAGCCCTATTTAACACTAGACGTTGAAGAACCCAACGTAGATAATAGCTGCGGGTCCCAAACTTGAGCCACATCCACGAAATCCACGAGGTCTGGGGTAACCTGTGGAGCATGGGCCACCACTAGTTGGTCTTCTTCATATTGAAGGTTTGGCGGACTGTTCTGTAGCTCCCGGATCTCGACATCGCTCATATTTGCAAGCGTACGATGCTATCATTGAGCGACCGAATAAGGTAGGTTGATTAGTGTGTCACGCATTTTTCGCGGCTAAAGTCTCGCAGACAACATCATCATCATCATCATCTCAGCTGACATACGTCCATTGTTGGACATAGGCCTTCCCCAAGCGTCGCCACAATGCACGATCCAGACAACAGTTTGTAGTTAATGTGTATAACTCAAAATTACACATTTTTTCTACATGAATAGTCATAGAACATGACCCATAATCAGCTCTCGGCTAATTATGTTATCGCAAATGACTCGCAGTTAATCCCGATTTAACTTTGAATATTTTATAGCGCTTATTAATGTGTATCGCATTTTTTGCGGCTAATGTCAGGCGGACAATTTTGCATATCTTCTCATATTTTTTTTCTACATGAATAGTACATGACCCTTAATAATTAGCTCGCAGTTAATTATGCTATTTGCAATTGACTCGCAGTCAATCCTGATTTCGCTTTGAATATTTTGTAACACTTATTAATAGTATCAACTAGCCTGCAATGTTTTCATCGTCCGATAAATCTATCGGTCGTTGTTTATGACGCCGTTTTGTCTTCCTATTATTATTTTTTTACTTTCTTAATCTTGTTCTTGTATATTTTTTCAATTTCTCTTGGGCATTACCAAAGACATTAAATATTTATATACTACCAACAGACAGGACATAGCGAACAAAAGTCCAAACCGATACTTGTTACCTACTTGGTAGTAACAAGTCGCTCAGTCTAGTATGACACCCTTAAACGTCAAGTCGTGTTTGTATCCGCTTTAGGCACTAAAAGAAAACCATTTCCTGAGAAAATATGCCGAATCGCGCATTACGCTATTGCAAATCTTGTTATAGTGAAATTGTTGGACCTAACTTCGGTTTATTTTCGTAAATATTCTTGGTATTTACGCAGTAATTAATTAAAATTCTGCAATTTCCATTCTAGAACATTTGCTGATTTTATGATAGCGCCATCTATTGCTGAAAAGTTTAACCTTACCTAGCACATACCAGTGGAGTAGCGTGGATTTTCGCTGCTTGAGGTCGACCAGAAATACGCCGCCCTTTGTTGTTAATTATGTTTAAGAACACCAGTATTAAGAACGACTGCAGGTATCCCGTCGCGGCCAATAGCTTTATTCTTACGTACGTCTTTCTGATGGATATGAATATCCGACATACTTGTCACGAACCCATGAGGAGAAACAAGGGGCGGTGCTTCACCAGAATTCAGACGCGAAGATTCCGCAATAAGAGAGGCAATTAAGTTTGCTTTCTCCTCAGCGATGTGAGCCAGGGACCCGTCGGGTTTCAGCAGTGGCGGAGGTGAGGGATGGCAGAAGATCGATTCACTCCAGTTTGCCAGGGGCCAAAACGCTTTACTACCAACGGGGTTTGTTCCCTATTCGGCCAATGTAGTCAAACTGAGACCTCCACAACACCTTAAGAGTCACGTCACTTGCCTTGCGCATACGAGCATTGGCCCAAGGTCGGTATGCATGTGTTTAATCGCGTCAGCATGAACACACTCAGTGCCAAGTCATGGTTGAGCTTGGTCCAACATTGTTACGTCAGAAAATGAACTTGCTTGGCACGTACGTAAAATGTTACGTACGTGCCGCAATTTCGAATATCTAAGTATTTTTTTTTTCCAAATAAAAAAAATGGCACTTTCTGCCGCCTCCTTTCGTCGGCCATGGCCCCCATCTCCCCTCCCCAAGCTACGCCACTGGCACACACTGACGCTTCTACCACGAGCTCTTAACGTGATCTATTTTACGACCTAAACCGAACTGTTAGATCCTTTTTCGTTCGTACGACTGACATTTTAACATATCATGGTAAAGCCCCTGGCCACCTACCGAGCAATAGTTCTTCAATCCCCACAGTAAAATGCCATAAGACATATAATTACTCTAGCCCATAAATCATATATATGTATGTAGTGTAAACAATTGTTGGTTAACCTAAATAAATAAATAAATAAATAAATAAATAATACTGTGGAAATAGGCATAGTAAACTAACCTAGCTGTGGCGACATCTGTCAACTGCTTTATTTTTCTTACTGCATATGCCGCTGAGCTTAATCTACCTGAGAGAGTTCTAATATGAGCACCCTACTGCAGTTTGGAATCGACAGATACCTAAGAACACAGTTTCTGTAATTACATAAACTTTTTTGCTATCAAGAATAGATAGACGCCAACTCGAGTGACATTCGGTAATGAAAACTTTATACATTTAGTTTTATTTGCATTTAGTAAAAGATTATTAACTGCGAACCATTTCGAAATAACGGCCAGACTTTCGTTAACACGCAAGACACCCTAATCTTTTCTATCCACTTTAAAAATAAGACTACTGAACTGCAAAATACAAAAAACTTGAATTATTAACACCCAGGGTTAGTAATTCAAGTTTTTTGTATTTTGCAGCAGGGTAAAAGTCATCCAAATGACATCCCCCGCCCTTGGGCGGGAGATAGTGTCAGACTCTTACTGACTAAAAATACCACCCCGTTCTTTCTGGCCTTTCATATCGGGGCCCAACCTCCCTTTCGGAAATAGACCTTGCCCCAGTAGGCTTCGACCCAGCTGGGCCCCTGCTGTTGCTGACAACTCTTTGAGGCGCGTGGGAATAATGCGCGCCGTTGACGACTTGGGCTCAATACCGGACAGTTACCGGATGGTCGGACAGCGAGCTATCCATTGCTCGCCGTCCGCAAGTCCACACCTACGGTGGCCGGAAATCGGGATCGGAATCCCGGCGGCGGCTAGGGCGCTGTGAGCGCCGTTGCCTGATACGGTTGGCCTCCTCCTTTACTAGCATTACTGCCTCGCAGAAGGAGGCGACCGCCTGCTATCCTCCTCGCTCTCGACCATGGCCTGTACCAAGGCCCGGCGCGAGAGTTCGCCGCCGCCGATAACCCCTACGAGGGCACGACGATGCTACGCCCAAGCGGGGCACACCTCCACTATGTTCCGCACAGTGGCGACACCCGGGCGTCACTTCCGCACGAATCCGGTGCAGGAATCTTCCGAACTTACTATATCCGGTGAGGACCTGCGTCATGCGGAAGGTGAAGACTCTTTCCAGCCACGCCTCAAAAAGGGGATTTACCACCATAATTGTCGCCACAATTATGGCGATAAGTCCCCTCTCCTCCTCAACACAGTGCCCAGCACTGGGTTACGATAGTCGCTGGCGCCATTTTACCATGAGATACCGCCGGAGCTCTGTCCGCCATGCCGCGACCTGTCGCGGTAGCAGTCTTTGGCCCCGGCGTTGCATCTGCTCTCGCAAGCTGCGGGTGACCGCAGCTCGCGCGATTCTACAAGTTCCTCGCCATTGCAGCGGGAGCCGCAAACAACCGCGAACACCGCGACCGTAAAACGCTTCGTGAAATGTGCATTATTTTTTACATATAATACATCTTTAGTATTCTACAGAACACAGACATGGGTGAAAACCGCTTCGTAAGTTCTTAGCCTAAGAAAAAGGCCGAGTGTTAAAACATATGGTAATATTTTTAATTATTTTAGTTTTCAATTCATATTAGACTCTACTATAAATAAACACTACAGTATCTTTGTCCAATTTTCCACAAAGGTTCTATTGTTAAAAAAACTGGTATGATAAATCGAATTTGGAGACATCACTTTTACCAAAAAACTAGCAACATATTTCTAGAATTTGGCATTTGCACTTGTCAAATCATTGTCTTCAATTTAAAACGTTTCGGCATTTTTATTAATCGTTCGTTACCCCGCACGAAAAAGGAATGAAGAATATGACAGAGGAACCGTAAAGTTAAAAAAACTCTAAAATCGTGCGAAGGTTGCCCGCAGGATAGAGGGACTATTTGGTAAATAAACTACATCTTCGAATGAAGCAACGAATATATATTAACCAATACAGAATATACAGAGAGTTGCAAGCCATACTTCAAAACTTCAACCTGAAATTCCTGTCAACACCACCAACAGGTTCAGTAAATTACCTACTGAAC
Source organism: Mythimna albipuncta (assembly GCA_929112965.1). NCBI lineage: Eukaryota > Metazoa > Arthropoda > Insecta > Lepidoptera > Noctuidae > Mythimna > Mythimna albipuncta. The sequence goes on from OV815960.1 coordinate 799,151, forward strand.
ATACATTAAACAGTTCACTAAAAACGCATAGCTGCAGCAGTTTAACAGCCATAACTAAAAAAGCGGGTAAGATACCTCCTATTTTTATTAATCTGAAACCTGAATGGACCCACTCATACATGAAAACGTTGATTTCCCGTTACACGAAAGGGTTTCACCTGGAATACAAGGGCAACAACAAAGTCTCTGTCAACCCACATACATCAGAAAGGTCATCAAGCACTAAAAGAGGGTCTCCGATCAGAAAGCATTCCTTATCATACTTTCTCTCGCAAGGATGAAAGGAGGCCTAAGGTCGCAATTTTTGGCCTTCCCGAGTATGTCGAAGAGCATCTTTCGGAAGAGATATCAGCCATTGGGTACCGTAATGCTAAGGTTCGCAAAATGAAAGTCGCTGAGGGCAAAGATGCATCGTGCCCACCGTATTTGGTTCAACTTCAAGCTGGTGACGACGTGTCGAAGTTTAAATCTATAAAATATTTAAGCAACTGTGCTGTTAGAATCGTTAAGTATCGCAACAAAAACATGTATGGAACTCAATGCTACCGATGCCAAGCATTTGGACACTCTTCTAAAAACTGCAATGCTGCGTCAAGTGTCCTGAAGCCCATCTTACCGCCAATTGCCCAAAAAGTAACCGCATGGAGCCTGCCAAATGCTGTAATTGTGGCAAAAATCACCCAGCTAACTTCCGGCACTGTAAAGAGCGTCAAAACTATCTACAACTTCTAGAAGCTCGGCAAGTAAAAATGAAAACAGCGAGAGAATAACATCAAGCTAAAGTTTACTCCAAAGTCGACGGTCGCTGCTGGGCTGCGATCGCATCTACAACAAATATGGACTCTAAAGTTAAACCCCTTGTTGATGCATCTCTTGATCATTCTACGTCAGAAATGCTGTGCATCCTTAAGACTCTAAAATCTATAAAAGACCAATTCATTGCTTGTGACACCATGATGGACAAGGTTATACTTATTTTAACTCATCTTGGTCAATATGTTCAATAATGCAAGTGAGCTTCGTTTTCTTTATTGGAACGCTGACGGGATGCGTTCTAAGCTACCTGAATTCTTGGATTTGACTAGCGAATACTGTGTCGATATTATCTCTTTGACTTGTTATCGATCGGATAAGAGATCTAATGGAATTGGCCAAGGAGTCGCATCCTAGTTAAGAACGATATTCCTCATGCATCGCTCTTTATTCCTCCCATGTACAATCTTGAATGTGTAGGAATTCGCTTAACATTACGCGGGAGCAACATAATCGTCGTGGCTGCATATAATTCACCAAATCTACCTTTATCTTTCAGTGATTTGGATATTTTATTTAAGTTAGGGACTAAAGTTTTAATTATGGGTGATTTCAACGCCAAACATGAATATTGGCATTGTGGACAAAACAATTCCCGCGGTACGGTATTGTTTGATCATATGTGTTATCAATAGTAAATTATCTAGTTCATTTACCTAATTTGTTAGGTACTTAATTTAAACCTAATTGTATTGTCTATCTAAAAAGTAATATGTTGTCTATAGTAGTATCAACTGTGGCCGCGAATGGCACGACGACCAATCAGAGCGCGAGGATTTGAATATTGACAGATAGGGAGAAAGCGCGGGATTTTTGGGGCGTCGTACCATTCTGGCGGGCTTGCAGTCGTGCATCATTTGTTATTTTTTAGTAATTCAAAAAATTGACATTTATTTACAATTATATTAGTTTTCTGATTGGAGAAATATAATAAGTAAGTACATGCACAACTGTTTATTATTTTCACTCTTTATTTCATTCTTAGAAGCCATAAACCCAAATAGCAGTGGGATACATGATTCGGATGATATCAACCCATGAGAGAGTTTACATCTCAGAAGTGGGATAAAGATTCCTGTCTGGCCATACCGTTAGTTCTACTACCCTGATTAAAATGACCTGCTTGTGTTACGAACCATTTTTAGAAATTATTTGCCTTAATATTTTCTACATTTTTTTTTTTTATTTAAAATTGGTACAATAATTTTGACGTAACTTTGTTGTCTGAGTAAATTGGCTATTGAGACAAAAAAAAAAAAAAATATAAATATGAAAGCTGGATTTCCTTTAATATGAAATGCCTAGCCCTTCCATCATATTCTAGTTAATTGTAAGGTGGACTTAGTTAGACAGGTTGTTGTCAGCAGTTGGTTATCAACCTAATTTAACAGCTATAAATAATTAAGTCACCTTCGATTATTTCATATCAACGTTAAGCATCTAAAATGGCTTAACTATACTTCCTCTGTTGCTACAATTTATTATTTTACATTGAGCTTACCAGAAATTGTGAATATGACGATTTACTGTTATATTCTTTAATGCAACATTCATGTACCATCTATCTCACCATATAATAAATTATTTGATTGGTTTTATAAAATTCCTGTCTGCATACAGAATATGCTTATTTATATTATCGCTGTTACATTTATTTATTTTTTTATTTTCTAACTGTGTCCATTTTCAAGAACGAATTCTTTGGGATATTATTTACGTTCCAGGATAACTTCACCCCGACTGATCCCACGGGATCACCTGCTGCTAATCGTCGGTCACGCAGCCCAGTTAAGCGTGGAGTGGGCTGCTCACCACATCAATCGGTGCATCCTCGAAGGCGAGATGGTTGCCGCTCACGCAGCCGGGTAACCAGTCGGCTGACCAGCCGGGCGAACCACCGGGCGACCCGCCGGGTGTCCAGCCGGGAGAATCACCGAGCATCCAGCCTGGAGAACTGCCGGGCGACCATACGGGCGTCCCGCCGGGTATCCAGCCGGGAGAATCGCTGGGCATCCAGCCGGGAGAACTGCTGGGCGACCAGCCGGGTGACCAGCCGGGCGAACCACCGAGCGTCGCGCCGGGTGTCCAGCAGGGAGAACCGCCGGGCGTCTAGCCGGGTGTCCAGCCGGGAGAACCGTCGGGAGAACCGTCGGGCATCCAGCCGGGAGAACTGCCGGGCGACCAGCCGGGAGAATTGCCGAGCATGCAGCCTGGAGAACTGCCGGGAGAATCGCCGGGCGTCCAGCCGGGCATCCAGCCGGGAGAACTGCCGGGCGACCAGCCGGGCGTGCCGCCGGGTATCCAGCCGGGAGAACCGCCGGGTGTCCAGCCGAGCAACCAGTCGGGTGACCAGCCGGGCGAACCAACGGGCGTCGCGCCGGGTGTCCAGCAGGGAGAACCACCGGGCGTCCAGCCGGGTGTCTAGCCGGGAGAACCGCCGGACATCCAGCCGGGAGAAATGCCGGGCGATCAGCCGGGAGAACCGCCGGGTGTCCAGCCGGGAGAACTGCCGGGTGTCCAGCCGGGAGAACCGCCGGACATCCAGCCGGGAGAACTGCCGGGCGACCAGCCGGGAGAACCGCCGGGTGTCCAGCCGGGAGAACTGCCGGGTGTCCAGCCGGGAGAACCGCCGGACGTCCAGCCGGGAGAACCGCCGTATGTCCAGCCGGGAGAACCGCCGGACGTCGAGCCGGGCATCCAGCCGGGAGAACCGTCGGGCATCCAGCCGGGAGAACCGCCGGGCGTCCTGCCGGGTGGACCACCAGTCCAGTGAGGCAGCAACGAGCAACAACTGTGGGAGACGCCTCAATGCAAGACAAGACCACGGGTGAGGCCACTTCTTTATTAGGATTAACCAATCTATCAGACCTTGTCAATGTTTTGAAACCTATGTCTAATGATGGTGCAGATAAGCTAAGTTCCTTTAATAACACGATTCCCGAGTTTGACCCAAGTAAACGAAAACAGACAATGACCATGTGACTCCATAAAGTCAATGAATGCGCAACCATTTATTCGTGGTCGGAAAAACAAGTTGTACATTTTGCTTTACCAAAACTTAGGGGGGGCTCAAAGATGGTATGAGGGCCTTCCGTCAGTTTTATTTACTTGGGCTGAATGGCAGGAAAAACTCTTGGACACTTTCCCGTCGGAAGAGAATTATGGTCAAATGCTAAGCGACATGTTAGCCAAACGAGCTAGGTTCACAGACTGCTTAGAAGACTATTATTACCACAAAATATCCCACATTAATAGATGTGGTATAAGTGGGAAAAGGGCAGTCGAATGTATTTTACATGGTATCGATAACCGTTCGGTTAAATTGGGTGCTGAGGCAGCTTAATTTGTTGATCCTAACAAACTTCTTTCGTATTTACGTAATGCTCGAAATACAAAATTCAGCAACGAGCGAAAATTTGTTAAAGGTCAAACACAAAAGCACCAAAATAGCTCTAACCTTAGGCCTGTACGTTGCTCGAATTGCAAGAACGATGGTCATATGACGTCTCAGTGTTCCCAACCCTTTAAAAAGTGTAGTCGATGTAATAGAATAGGTCATGAGGTAGAACAGTGCTATGCGAAACTCCAAACAAAAAAAAAAAAAAGAGATCATGCGAGTAGAAGATAGCATTGATAAAGGCGCGATTTTCTCAAAAATAAGCACTCCAGTTTCAGAACCAAAAAAAAAAAAAAATTAAAATATTTTTAAACTGCTAGTGTGAACGGTTTCGCCATCCCTGCATTTGTAGATTTACAGTCTCCAGGTTTTGACAATTTGTACTACTGTCAACAATGTCTCTAAACCTATTACCGAAGTTGATTTAAATTTAAATGGTGGACTAGCTTCTGAGCATAGAATTCAACTGCTCAATGTATTGAATAGGTATCGAACTTGTTTTGCTTTCGATCTGTCGGAGTTGGGGAACACTAAAGCTGGTCATATGACTATAGATCTTCAAGATAACGAACCTGTTGTCTACAGACCCTATCGTTTATCGCTTTGCGAAAAAGAAAAGGTCAGAGAAATGGTTTCCGAATCACTAGAGAATGACATCGTGAGGCCATCAACGTCATGTTACGCAAGCCCGATTGTCGTAGTTAGAAAGAAGTCCGGTGAACTTCGCTTGTGTATCGATTACCGAGCCTTGAATAAGAAAACGGTACGGGAAAACTATCCCATGTCGCTGATTGATGATCAACTGGATATTCTTTCTGGTAACAAATACTACACAACTTCGGACCTTGCTTCTGGGTATTATCAAATACCAATCCGAGAAGCAGACAAAGATAAAACAGGGTTTGTAACGCCTGGTGGTCACTACGAATTCAACCGTATGCCATTTTGCCTAGCAAATGCCCCGGCTACGTTCCAACGTATTATGGACCAAGTCCTTGGATCGTTACGCCTTCAAAGGATATAAACGAAGGAATGTCACGGTTAGAGTCAGTCTTACGTCTGTTTACTGATGCTAACCTTACCTTGAAGCTCTCCAAATGCTTCTTTTTCTGTAACTCTCGATTATTTAGGTTTTAAAATATCTGTTGATGGCATTCGTCCCGGCGAGAGGAAAGTCGAGGCTGTAAAAGTCCCCAGAACCAACATAATGTACGTCAGTTTCTTGGGCTATCTAGCTTCTTCCGCAGATTTGTACAAAATTTCTCGGTTATTGCAAAGTCTTTGAAAAAAAGACGCTAAATGGTCTTGGGGTATAGAACAGGAAACCGCATTCCGTCGTTTACAAAAAGAGCTCGTACAACGTCCCACTTTAGCTTTATACAATCTAAAGGCAGATACACAGCTTCATACAGACGCCTTTAAGATTGGAGTGGCAGGTATCTTGCTGCAAAAACATGAAGACGATGTATTTAGACCAATCGCTTACTTGAGTAGACAGACAACACCCGAGGAACAAAATTACTCATCATACGACTTAGAGACGTTGGCCGTAGTTTCGTCCTTGCAGAAGTTTCGAGATTATTTAGTGGGTATGCCTTTTACTGATTGCAATTCCCTCCGTGCAACTTTGTAAAAGAGAGATATGATCCCTCGAGTTGCTAGGTGGTGGGAACAGATGCAGGAATATAATTTTTGCATTGAATATAGAGCCGGTCATCGCATGGCTCATGTCGATGCACTTAGTCGAAACCCTATACAGCAGAATCATGACGTTATGATCATTGGTGAAAGTGATTGGCTAGCTACAGTCCAAGGAGCAGATAATGAGATTCAAAGAATAGTTGGTATCTTAAAAGATCCTCAGTTTGATGACGTGGTAGACGTCAAATCAAAATATAAGGTCGTTATAATAGGACTCTTGTTGACGCTTTAACTGCGAAATGTGTTGGTTCTCCTGAAAATAAATGGGATGGACCTTATATATGAACAATAGGTTATTTTTGGTATAAGACCAACGGGTCCAACTGATTGTAGAATTTTATCCGAACTGACAGACGATTTATCACCCTTTCTAACTGTCAAAAAGACTTGTCACAAATTAGAGAGGAGATCAACTCTCATTTTAGCTCGTACCAAGTGGATCAAAAGAAGATCTATGACAAACACTGCCCAGCTCCTAAATATAAAATAGGTGATCTGATAAGGGTGGAATGTTAAATTCCTGCTTCAGAAACTAGTAAAAAAACTTGTTGCCAGGTATATACTATAGAATTACAAAAGTCTACGATTTTGATTGAAATTGAGGACACTTCTCACACGAAAATCTAACCGCCCCAACAGTTGTCGCAAGTGACAAAATTAAGGCTTGGTTGAACTGTGACAGACCGCATGACGATTCGTCTGGTAATGACAGTGATTGAGCTGATTATTCATATATTCAACGTGCATAATTATTTTTGTGATTATTAAACCTTATTTTCGTTTTGCTTACAGGTTTATCATTTTTGTACTTTCTGTGTAAGGGCCATGAAATACTGCCCACTAAATTACACAATCTTATCAGACCCTTAGACCATGAAATAATGTCTACAGAGGTCACCCCTGGCCATGAAATAATGCCAGGTATTTAAAAGGGCCATGAAATAATGCCCGTACAATTTTACATCGAGCCATGAAATAATGCTCATTATTAAATAATTATAGTGTGGTAATTGCCTTGTGCAATAAGACCGCCTATTGTACACATAATCTTTTGTAAATGTTTATCCTGTATTAAGCTAAGGTGTGCACTAAAGTTATAAATAAATAATAAATAATAGTGGGTCACAAAAGTGTGCCCAAAAATGATATTAGATTTATGATTTAATTTAACTAACCATCTATGTACCCACATTAAATAATGATTGCTAACATCAATTTATTTCCCTTACAATGGGTAAAACGTTGCACATTGATGTTTTTTTTGTGTTAGTTCGTTTTATTGTAATTAATTAATTTGTTATTATTGTTGATAACATTTGGGCTATTACATTTTTCTTTTGTTTTACTCTTGTTATCTCCACGAGGGCGTGGTAATGTACCTTGGATGGCCGACTGTTATCAATAGTAAATTATCTAGTTCATTTACCTAATTTGTTAGGTACTTAATTTAAACCTAATTGTATTGTCTATCTAAAAAGTAATATGTTGTCTATAGTAGTATCAACTGTGGCCGCGAATGGCACGACGACCAATCAGAGCGCGAGGATTTGAATATTGACAGATAGGGAGAAAGCGCGGGATTTTTGGGGCGTCGTACCATTCTGGCGGGCTTGCAGTCGTGCATCATTTGTTATTTTTTAGTAATTCAAAAAATTGACATTTATTTACAATTATATTAGTTTTCTGATTGGAGAAATATAATAAGTAAGTACATGCACAACTGTTTATTATTTTCACTCTTTATTTCATTCTTAGAAGCCATAAACCCAAATAGCAGTGGGATACATGATTCGGATGATATCAACCCATGAGAGAGTTTACATATGGTACTTCATAATTACCAAATCTATGGACCTAACTCTCCAACATTAGTGCATTACTACTACGCACATACTCCTTCCACACCAGATATACTTCTCAGCCATAATGTCACATCCGTGTCTGAATTTCGCACTCTGTCAGCGTTATCATCCAATCACCTTCCAGTCTTATTTTCAGTAGGTTGTAACATTAACCGTCTTAGCTTTAAACAATATCGATATTCTGAAGCTAATTGGATGGAATATAGATCTTATTTAAATAAAAAAAAGACGGGTTGCACTCCGGGAGTGCCGGCAGAAGTGAAAACTTGATTATTAACGTTGAAATATACATATATATATATATATAAATAAATAAATAAAATATATATATATATATATTATATATAATATATCTATATACGTTGAAATATATATATATATATATTTATATATATCTATATATTTGAAACAGTAGGCCCAGGCATACATTTTCGCCGCGCCGTAGAGAGGGGATAGCTGTCTACTCTCCATCCGTCTTACGCTTTTTCGATCAGGTCACGTGTCCTGACGCGAGTTTAAGATTTTATACCCATTACAGAAAAAGTGCTCAACGCCGCTAAAGAAGTTTTCACTTCAAATATTACGTTAGCATCTACAAGTTATACATCTATAGAAACTATTGATGCAGCAGTTGAACACCTTCAAAACACTTTTTCAATAGGTCGAGAATTAAACGTTCCATCAGGTTCTTCACCTATTAATTGCTACAAATTACCAAGACGTGTCAAAGGTTTAATTTCTATGAAAAACAAATTAAGAAATATGGCTGCAAAAGAAAATAATCCTAAAATCAAGCTGCAAATAAACAAAGATATTAACGTTCTAAAAGCTAAAATAAAACACCAAATACAAATATATAATGACAAAATATGGAATGACAAACTAGCTAAAATAGATAATCCATCGACTAATATCTGGAAGATTCTTAAATCGTTTACTTATAAACCGACAGTGATTCCACCTTTGAAGTGTGTAGGTGGCCAGTTGACCGCTTCTCCATCTGAACACTGCGAGGTTCTTGCTGATACTTTTTGTGACAATATGAGTCTGTAGCGACATCTATGGCGCCACATAAGAACTACGAAGAAAGTACGAAATCCTGTATCGCGCAATCAAAGTTCTCCGCGCGATTTGAACATATACGACAACCCGAAATCATCTATCGGGCAGTCGCCCACCAGACTATAACACCTGTCTGGTCGGAGGATCCTCCCTTTTCAACGGAGGTTTGCGGGATTTTACTCTCTGTTCCGCATACCTCCAAAAGTCTGACTATGAACTGGCCTAGTGACAACACTACTGAGGCTGCCGTCAATGAATCTTTAAATACACTTAATAATGTTAAAACTTTCATTCCTCCCAATCTGGTGCGCCCAAGAGAAGTGTTTAAATTAATTAAAAATCTTAAACCTCGTAAGTCTCCCGGGGACGACAGTATACACAATTGCTTATTGAAAAAATTATCACGTAAATGCATAGTATATTTAACAAAGATTTCTAATGGTGGTCTGGCAATTGGCTATTTTCCTTCTGCATGGAAAAGAGCCAAAATAATAACATTTAAGAAACCAGGTAAAAATGAAGCTATACCCACTAGCTATAGACCTATTAGTCTTCTCCCGTCGTTGAGTAAATTATTTGAAGGAATAATATCGTCGCGCTTAGCAAAGGCCACAAACCACCTGCTAATGCCTGAACAGTTTGGCTTCAGAAGGGCGCATTCTACTATTCAGCAACTAGCTTTGCAGAGCACGTTACGCACCATTTAAACTTGGGTGAATCTACGGGTATGATGTTGCTTGATATAGAAAAGGCCTTTGATGCCGTCTGGCATGCTGGACTTTTGCACAAGCTCATAAAGTGCGACGTACCTATTGGACTTATTAAAGTTGTTCAGGCGTATTTAACTGATAGATCATTTTGTGTGCATATCGGTAATACTGTGTCCAAGCCGAGATCTATACCTGCAGGTGTGCCGCAGGGTTCGCTGCTGGGGCCTCATTTATTCATACTGTACATAAATGACATGCCCAAGCAGCCTCACACTCACCTTGCGTGTTTTGCTGACGACACAGCCTCATTTAAGACAAGCAAAGATACAGATTTAATAGTTGAACGGCTTCAGCTATCATTACAACTTCTAATTAAATACTTTACTAAATGGAAATTAAAATTAAATTCCTCAAAAACTGAAGTCATAATGTTTACTACGAAGAGGTCATTACCAAAAAGACACATAAAAATTAGGGACACGATTCTGCCATGGAGTATGTCAACAAAGTACCTTGGAGTTATACTAAACAATAAAATGAACTGGACTAAAAACACCGATTACTTCCGTATCAAAGGAATAAAAGCCCTAAACAGCTTACATCCAATTTTAAACCGGCGGTCCAAAGTCAGCTCAAACACAAAATTGAAGATGTATTATACAACTCTAGTCAGACCTTGGATATGTCCGTTTGGATTGAGGAGCCACTTCATGATTTTAAAAGGAAACTCACCCCTTATTTAGTAGGAAAGAAAATAATTTTGTAGGCCAAACCCCGAAATTTGTAGTAAAACATATCCAAAGTTATATCAATTTTAAAGTGGCTCCTTAATCCAAACGTCTGAACTGAGGAGCCAGCTGGAACACCGAAAGTACTCAATGAATATTATTGAAAATTTTGTATCATTTAGTAGTAGTTGTGTATAGTACCTATTAAAAATTTGAGTCTAATACTGTTGATATTCAAGAACATACAATACTTTTAATGTAGCTCCTCAATCCATACACAAGAGCGTGAATTTACATGAAAGTAATTGGTCAATTTATAATTCCACTGCAAAAAACATTTAGTAGGAAGTATGTTTGAATTTGTAGCATACAGAGAAAGTAGTAAAACTGATTAAATTTAGTAAATAAATGCATTTTATTTGGCTCCTCAGTACTGACGTTTTACATAATAAATAATTGATTGTATGTGCCTGATATCGCAATGAAATCAAAAACCAAAAACACTAACATTTAGTATAAATGTCTACTAAATACATATGTACAAATCAAAATTATACATATTCGGTATTTGATAAAAAAATACTTCTCAATATTCATTTAGAATTTGCTATTAAGGGTGACCATGTTGTGATTGTACCTGGGACAAACGGTTAAACTAGGTAAGTCCATTTTTGTTAAATTAGGGAAGTCATGTCATCTTCTTTTCCAAAAACCCGCAGTATCACGAAACAAAATTCTTTGACCAGTGAGTGTAGCCAGTTATGACTCACTCACAATGAATCGTTACGTTTTACTATAGGCCTCATAAGAAAACTTAAAACACCCAAAGGCCAATGAAGAAGGCTGTGCTTGAAGGTTCTCAGCAGCAAATCGAGTTAAGAATAATGTCGGAACTTAAGGGGAGGTCCAACAGTGGATCTCTTTCGGCTGAAATAAAATGAAAAAATAAATGATGTTAAATGAAATCACGATAAGTATTTTTGAAAATTTTATTTTTAACAAATCGTCACAGTAGGTAGTTACAGGTTTAGAGGTATTCAAAAAGGGTGTAAAGTCCTATAAACAGTCCAATCAAGTTCATAATTTTGTATGGAGAGGCTGATTTTTAGGGTTCCTTAGCCAAATGGCAAACAACGGAACGAACGGGTACCTACGGTTTTGTTGACATCTCCTTGAGGTGCGCATGGAATACTATGCACCGTCGATGACTTGGGCTCGGTCTGGAGGATTACCGGACGTTTGCTAGCATTACTGTTAAGCAGAAAGAGGCGACCGCTTACTACTCCTCCTTTCTCCGGAAAATTGTTTGTAACAAGGCTGGAACCTTCCAAACTTACAATGTCCGGTAAAGACCTACGTCATGCGCAAGGTAAGGACGCCGTGTTGTCTTTCTCAACGTTTCGCTTTACTGCCAATCCTGTGTACCACTGACAAAATAGTGGATACCTTTACCAAAAAAAAACAATGTTTATGCAGCACAAATCCATACATATTATTTCTATGGTTACAGGAAAATAGTGCTAATTGCACTATTTTCCTGTAACCCATACAGCCATGGTTTTCGAACAAACGATAATCCAAATCAAAAAGAACATCTGTCCAGTAAACACAGCGGAAGGTCGATTACCACACGGTTTCCCGCGAAGCGGCAAGCCTCCTTGCTAGCCTGCCACCATGGGATCTGGAGGCAACAGTCCTTGCACACATGCACGACTTGTACGTGGGTGAAAGTCCGCTGCCGCAACAGGTGGCGGCTTGGCGGACAGAGCTCCGGCGGGATCCCATGGTGAAATGGCGTCAGCGACTGGCGCAACCCAGTGATGGCAATTATGGCAATAACCAGACCCTGGCCTTGGTACAGATCATGGTCCGGAGCAAGGAGGAGTGGCAGACGGTCGTCTCCTTCTACGAAGCAGTAACGCTAGTAAAGGAGAAGGCCGACCGCATCAGGCAACGGCGGCGCTCACAGCGCCCCAGCCGCTACCGGGATTCCGATCCCGATTTTCGGCCACCGTAGGCGCGAGCTAGCGGACGGCGAGCAATGGGTAGCTCGCTGTCCAACCGTCCGGTATCTGCCCGGACCGAACCTAATTCGTCTACGGCGCGCACTGTTCCCACGCGCCTCAAAGAGCTGTCAGCAACAGCAGGGGCCCAGCTGGGTCGAAGCCTACTGGGCCCAGGGTTACGTCGAAAAGCCGTCTGATATTTTTTCGCCGTCATCACACACATAATTAATATCCGCGTTCCGAAAATCGTACCGTACGCCTGGCGATTTCTTGACACAGCGGTGATATCATAATTCCGAATGCGGGGATAAGTACCACAAATGTACAAACATAGATACACTTTCACGTCAATTGCCACAGGGTTGCCAACCTATTAAAATAATGTTTGTAGTGATGCAACGTTATAGTTTTAATAAACTTTAAAAAGAAAGGGGGGGGGGGGGGCGAAAAATCTTATTTAATGCTCGAAAAAATCAAAATAATTATGCCCATTTAGCCTGCATGTGTCAGATTGCTGTTCTTAATTATGTTTAGCCCAAGCCCCATCCATTTATTGAACGTCTCCTTCATGTTTATTTCAATATGTGAGCAAACAAGTGAGTTTCATTGCTAGTGAACATTAGGTTACTAAATAAATATTATTAAGGGTAGATAATAAGTACCGACATAAAATTGCAGTTTTGTGCTTCTACAAGCCATGAAACAAAGATTGTCTTAGTAAATAATGTAGCGCAGCTCAGCTCGTCGATAGGCAAGTATTGGGATACTCTTGGAATGAAACTCTTCGGTCGGCGCACTCTTATATTTTTGTAACTTATTTCACGAATACATGTTATCTTTATAAAAGTCTCTTCAGCACTCAAAAAAACAACCGACACACTTTTTTTCTACTAACTTTCAAAACTATTCTAGAACAGCATAATCCTTCGAATTATATTTTACAAGCCAGTTCGTTGGTGGTTATTATTATTAAAAAAAGCAACTCATGCGATCTCCTTTCGATATCACATGAGCTACGCCCCAATGAATAGAAATGTTGAGGCAACAAGCATTTATATTCTAAAAACTTTCGAAGGACTAAGCATGACCTACCTATACCTAACACAGAGGTCCCTATGGAGGAAATAAATTCACGTTGTAGTGGTCGTCTCTTTAGGAGCGAGCCTAAGCCATGACGAACGATAAACAAAATTCAAAATCTATTTACAAACTTACTATGCGCTAACTTTTCGCTTATCAATCAACGTTGTCATGCTTAAACCCCACCGCAGCAAAACCTCCAAAAAAGCCACAGTGCTGCACTCTTCTAACCTAGGATGCCAGAGTGACAACCACCCAGACTGGGATTACATTCTAAGACTCAATACTTTTATGACTAATTTCTTCGGACGCTTATTGGGTCAGAGGACAAGGAGTCATACTCACATTGGATCCCCTACACATTCTCATTATAAAAGTCTACTCCAGAGTTAATCAACAACAAAGATTATTAAAAATAACTCCCCAAATTAGCTAAATCATTAGAGTCAACTAGACTCTCTTTGCATAGGCTATGCCCCATTAGCAAAGTTCATAATTATTAGCTCAGTTTGAATACTGCAAAATCCTCTCATAAAGGATGACCGATGGGTCTCATAAGGGAGGACGGGAGGATATTTTCCTCTCACTAATAACTAATAAATCATTCTGGAGTACAATCTTGCCTAATCTAACTTATGCATACACTTCTATAGGAGGTATTTATTTTCTCTGACTCTGCCCTCTGAGAACTCCCGGCTGCGTGCACACTTAACTATGTCCGCTGTTACCCATTATTCATGAAACAAAAACACTAACAAACAACATTTTTTCATTAAAACAATTTAATGTGTTATGATAACATTACAATCTGACAAATGATTTGACAATGACAACTCTATTCGTATTTTTTTTAAAACTGGATTCTTAGCCTTTTGAGCCTCAATTTATTTACATTCTAACATAAAATGGTTTTAGTCTATTTACATGTACAATGTCCCTAAAACGCCTATTATTTGGTTTTTTATTACATAATTCACGTCTGAAATTCTTCTAACTATCTGATAAGGCCCCTTATAAAACCTACTTAATTTCAAACTTTTATTCAAAATTCGTCTAGGTGTATAAATCATAACTAACTGATTGGGTAAAAACCTTACTACTTTGGCCTTTTTGTCATAATAAGCTTTCTGTCTTGCTTGTGCTTTTTTTATATTATCTATGGCACATCGTGACAGATGACTTTTCAGATGGTGACGTCCTACGTAATCTAAATGACTTTGGTGACTTGTCATGTCAGTTATGAACAGCGGCTCCTTCGCGTAGAGAAGCATGTGTGGTGACACTCTTGTGTTTGCTCGTTTATTTGAATTATACGCATAGCACACGAGTGGCACATAACTACACCAATTTCTTTGATCAGCCCTCGCATACATGGAAAGCATTTGGCAAATGGTTTTGCTATGGTGTCCCATCAAACCATCCGCCTCAGAATTAAACGCTGTGGTGAAGCGGGATTTTGCTCCGAAATAACTTACCGTTTCCTTGACTAAACGAGAAGTGAAAATCGACCCCCTATCAGATATAATTTCCTTGACACCGCCAAATCGACAAAAAATATCCTCTATCAGAAAGTCGCTAATCCTCCGGGCTGTCGCTCTGGGTACCGCTCTGCAAACTGCATACCTCGTAGCATACTCTAAACTAACGATAATATATCTGTTACCATTCAACGATTTTCTGAAAGGTCCTAAGACATCGATGCCTACCTTCTCCATCAAATCATTCACTACAATGGGCTGTAACTGGGCTCCTGACATAATAAACAACTATTTACATAACGCTCTATCTCCTTCTCTGCATCTTTGATGAAATACTTCTCCCTAAACTTAGCCAACGTCTTAGCTAATCCTAAATGACCACCTGACCAAGGATTATCATGCAATTCGTTTAAAATCTCGTACAAAAGCCCTTTTGGAATCACAAATACCAGTCACTCTCCTTGCTTTCTTACGCAACACATCATCCCTGACACTAAAACCTTTAACATCATTACCCCTATTAGCAGCAATCCTATCTAACCAACGTTTACAAAAATCATCTCTCTCTTGCTCCTCTCGCATCTTCACAACTTCTATTCTATACAGCTGCATGCCATCCTCCAGCTGCTCCGTGGTACTCCTCTGCTTCTCATATTTTTGGCCTAAGGGATTTCTACTCAAAAAATCAGCAATGACATTATCTCTACATGAACAATGAACAATATCGAAATCATAAGCCTGGATGCACAGCGACCACCTAGCTAATCGTCCATTCATGTCCTTCCGGTTTCTCAGCTAACAAAGCGCCTTGTGATCTGTCATGACCTGAAACTTCAGACCCCAAAGAAAATGTTTGAAATAATTCAGAGCCCAAACCAAAGCAAGACACTCCTTCTCCGTAGTTGAATACTTCTTCTCTCCGTCGCTCAGTTTCCTTGACGCGTACGCAACTGGATACATTAATTCTTCACCCTGCATTAAACAGCAACCTACCGCTTCACCAGATGCGTCTACATATAATCGTGTAATTAGTTTAGGGTTAGGGGAATAAAACTTCAGAAGGGGTGGTGACTCCATAATTTGTATTATGCTTCGGAACGCTTCTTCTTCCTTGTCTGTCCACCTGAACACGGCACCTTTCCTTAACAATGTTGTTAAGGGCAACACTATTACTGCAAAATTACTAATGAATTTACGATAGTAAGAAAACAAACCCAATATAGATTTTACTTGTTTAGTATTTGTCGGAGTTTTTAATGTTTTCAACGATTGTAGTTTCTTTTTATCTGGTTTAATTCCATCTCCTGAGATCTCATGTCCCAATACAGAAATTATATTATAGCCGAAACTGCATTTACTCGGTTTCAGTATAAGGTTTGCTTTCTTTAATCGCTCCATGACATCTTCTAATGATTCTAAAAATTCGGTGAAATTATTACCCCAAACTAAAATATATATATATATATAAATATACATAACAAATAGCCTTTTTGTACTTTATCCCAGCTAATACTTTATCCATAGTCCTCTGAAAAACAGCTGACTTGTCTTAAGTCCAAAGGGTAAAACATTAAACTCATATAATCCTGATGACGTAATAAACTCTGTTTTATGTTTATCTTTCTCACATAAACGATGTTGCCAATAACCCGAATTTAAATCTAAATCTGCAAAATAACGTGCTCCCGCTAAATATATCATAATATCTTCTATAATTGGCAACGGATAACTATAGGTAATTACTTTTTTATTTAATTTTCTATAATCTACACAAAATCTCCACGTTTGATCGGGTTTTTGTACTAACACTACCGGGGATGCATATGCGCTCTTGGATTCTAGAATAACTCCATTATTTAACATTGCTTCGACTTGCGAGTTAATTATTTCAAGCTGCTTTGGAGAAACCCTATAGGGTGGGTGATGAACTGGAATCTCATCTACAGTTCTAATGGTGGTTTCATCTAAGCTACATCTACCTAACTCTGAGGCCATAAATGCAAAATTTTCCCGATATGAGGAAAGGAGGTTTTTTAGCTTAAGTTTTTCATTAAGACTTAATTCTGAGTTAATATTAAGTTCATTTATGGTAGTAAATTTTTCAGAAATATTTGACATCAAATCTTCGTCATTTTTTTCTATTAGTTTAGAAAAATAAAGATAATCATTTTTCGAAATATAATTCAACCTTCCTCCCTCTCTGGGTTCATGTCCATAAATGACATTATTTTTTTCATTTGTTCTGTCATGCTGGTCATGATGTACCATAGGGCGTGACATTGACGCGACATTTCGATCACAATGTTCACAAAACTTTACACAAAAATTATTCAATATTATACAACTATCAGCGAAATTTATAATTGCATTATATTTATGAAAAAAATCCTGACCGAGGATTAAACTTTGACTAATGTCCTTAATTACTATAAATTCATTAACAAAAATACGTGACTCTATCATAAAAGTTATCTTCACTTTTCCGACAACCTTCAGATATGATCCTGATATTGCTTTCACAAAATGATTCGTCCCGTCACTGGTACTCTTTAGTTCAAGATTCGTAGCTCATTGCTCTGATATTCACGAAATTGATGCTCCAGTGTCTATCAGCGCACTATAGGCCTGTTCAGCTATAAAAAAAATATTAATAAATGGAGTAAGATCACCAGTATTTTTTTTTCTGTTTTCTGTCTGGAGTTGCTCTCTCTCGGACACAGCTTGCAACTCCGCTTGTTTCCTTATCGGCTGTGCCCTTGCTCGTTTGGGTGGTTGGGTGCTGGTGGGCTTCTTTGGCTGGGGGCAGTTTGTGTACGATTATTCCAATTATAACGATGTCTAGGGCGAAAATTGTATCTGGGTGTATGGAATGTCTCCGCATCGCCCGCACTTTGTGGTGTGGCACATGATGTCGCCGGGCTGGATGGTCTCGGGATTGATGGGGACCTTTGGTTTGTATTGGGGAGATGATCGAAACTAACACGTGGGGGTTGCAATGGCAAATTAATTGAATTATGTTGTGTTTCGCTAAAAATCTCCTCGACTTGTTGAAGCGTGGCTCGTAGCTCCGCTTTTGAGTTATATAATCGAGTTGCTAATTTCAATTTATAATTTGTGGTGATCCCTTTCAGAAAAATTTTAATAAAAATCTTATCGTTAGATATGCCCGCTTGTTGCCCGTAATCAGCCAGTCTATAAAAAAAGCCACAACATCCTCTTTCTCGCTTTGACAAGCGTTATAGAATTTTTCTACATAATCCGTCCCCGACAGGAATTCGTTTTTTAAGCTATCACATAAATCTTTGAATGATGTTTTTTCATTATAAATAAATTTAAAATATGCTAGAGCCGGGCCATCTAAATATGCTCCCATAATTATTGCTAGGTCGTTTTCCGCCCATTTATTTATCACTGCAATTCGGCGGAATTGCAAAAGAAAATCATCAAAGCTCGTGCCGACGCCCGAGAAAAATATAATTTGTGCCATGTTGTATGTTTGTGTTTTATCCTATTTCACTTAGCTTTCACTCCCAAAGCGCCTCCACCATGTAGCGCAGCTCAGCTCGTCGATAGGCACGTATTGGGATACTCTTGGAATGAAACTCTTCGGTCGGCGCACTCTTATATTTTTGTAACTTATTTCACGAATACATGTTATCTTTATAAAAGTCTCTTCAGAACTCAAAAAAACAACCGACACACTTTTTTTCTACTAACTTTCAAAACTATTCTAGAACAGCATATTCCTTCGAATTATATTTTACAAGCCAGTTCGTTGGTTATATAAAAAAAGCAACTCATGCGATCTCCTTTCGATATCACAATAATGTATTCATGGTCACCCTTAGTACCCAAGTATAGTAGATTAGAGGCCAAATTATTTATCGAAGCATTTGAATTGAGGAGCCACATTAAATGTGCTGTATCTCCTGATCCACTCATGTTTGATATCCGGTTTTTGTCCTACAAATCTAATATACTTACTACTAAATAATAACGAAACGTATCGATTGAAGTAATGCTTTTCTGAAAAATGACGGGTCATGTGTATAGATTGAGGAGCCACATTAAAAGTATTGTATGTTCTTGAATATCAACAGTATTAGACTCAAGTTTTTAGTAGGTACTATACACAACTACTACTAAATGATACAAAATTTTCAATAATATTCATTGAGTACTTTCGGTGTTCCAGCTGGCTCCTCAGTTCAGACGTTTGGATTGAGGAGCCACTTTAAAATTGATATAACTTTGGATATGTTTTACTACAAATTTCGGGGTTTGGCCTACAAAATTATTTTCTTTCCTACTAAATAAGGGGTGAGTTTCCTTTTAAAATCATGAAGTGGCTCCTCAATCCAAACGGACATCCTTGGATTACACACGCGGCCCCGGTCTGGAGTAGTACATGCGACAGCAATTACACGAAGTTACAAGTGGTCCAAAACAAGGCTGTAAAAACATATTTTAATACACCCTTAAGGACTAATCTTAAAATCTTACACAATCAATTAAATTTCCCAACATTAAAACAGTTTATTACAAAAGTCACTAAAAAGTTTTACCTTTTAACTAACCCTAAACATCATAATCCAATTATTTCTAACATTGGACAGACACGATTTCAAAATTTAAAATACATCGACACATATCATCGATACCGCCTCCCGTATCACTTACTGCTGTATGAGTAACAAAGACGGAACGACTTAATGACCGGACATTTTTTTACAAGTTTGATTAAAATGTAGGGTAGATTTTGAGCGGGTCTCGCACTGTACCTACACGAAGTTCATTTGCATTTTAGATAACGTAATTACCATTATTTGGCCTAGTCGTAGTAAAATTAATCTTAAGTAACAGTGTACTTGTTACAATTACTTATAAATAGTGTACATGTGTTAAAAAAGTGCGTTTTGTGATTTAACATCGCGCTGTAAGTAGATACATTAGTTATTTGGCATAAGTAAAAAGATACCGAAGATTTATAACATGTAGGTTTGCACATTACTTTATGTACCTATTCTCGAATGTTTTATATAGGCGTCATAGTCTGCAGAAAATACGTATTCTTTATGTTCAATGCTTTTAGAATAGGTTCTAGTTGTCATTTAACTGTTTTATTTATGTGAAAAATAAAGAAATTTCAATTCAAAAATCAAAATCCTAAAACACAAAATACTCACATTTCCCTGTTTATAGGTACTTAGAATTATGAAAAGTCAGAAAATAACCAGATTTTTAAACGAATTGCGAGGAAACACAATTAAGATACACTTCTCGACACAATAAAAACAAAATAAACATACCCCAATCCCATCTCAAAATGC
This sequence comes from Mythimna albipuncta, assembly GCA_929112965.1. NCBI lineage: Eukaryota > Metazoa > Arthropoda > Insecta > Lepidoptera > Noctuidae > Mythimna > Mythimna albipuncta. The sequence goes on from OV815960.1 coordinate 819,318, forward strand.
AACCAACCGGTCCTTTAGTAATGTCCGAATTTATAACAAACTGCCAAACGATATTAGAGAAATAAAGAAAACAAACATATTAATTAATAAACTGAAACAATTTTTGGAATCCAAGTCATACAAGTATTACTCGGTAAAGGAATTTTTAGAATCGATAAATTATCCCCCGTTTTATTCACAAAAGATTCTGTTAAGGACGCGTGAACAAGATTCACTCGCTCGAATTTAGGTATCTTGGTCGCAATACATCGACCTTACGCGCACGCACACATAGAGCCCATTGTTCGCTCAATTTTATACTTTAACCGAACATGTCTTGATATTTGAGGTATTATTTTATTTTTCTTAGTAAGTATTAATTGAGTCAAGCTTGTTTGATTTTTAATATCAGTATTACTATATGGCAATATGTAATTGCCTGCTTAACCAGTTTCGAATACTACTCGTATAGCAAAAATAAGTAGTTGCCATATCGTTACGGTTAATAACGACCAATTTCTTTGTAAAACTACGATTATTTCCCAGGCTTATTTCTTTAAAAATATTTTAATTAACAAAATCAAATGGGTATTTGAGATTAATTTTATCAGACAATTAGGTACAACGCACAACCCCTCTCCGACATGAATTAAATCTTCAAACTCAATAAATACTCGTACGATGTCTGAAGCAAGTAGGTATTTCCAATTTAATATTTGATCTAATCGTAAAATACAGTTAAAACTATGAATACTTATGTATTTTTAACCGACTTCTAAAAAAGGAGGGGATTCTCAATTTGGGGATGTTTGAATTTTTTTTTTATGTTCGCGCATAACTTCGTTGCTTGCCGACCGATTTGAAAAATTCTTTTTTTGTTGGAAAGTGTATACTTCCCAAATGGTCCCATAGTCACCAAGTCGGGATCTGATGATGGAATCTTCGCGAATTCGAGATAACTTCTCAAATATCATAAGCAACCGTATAGTTCTTTTGGTATTTTTATCAAAGACTTCAGCATTTACACTCAAAAAATTACATTTGATGAAGTGGAACTGGTGAAGAAGACCAGAAATGGCCAGTGGAATTTCATACTCACACAGATATCACAATGAACATAGTTATGCGACTACGATAATACAAATAAATGAATGGTTCTGGATAGGTATGTTGAAAATGGTATCATCGAAGTGACCTGATGATGATGATGGAGCCGCTAGGTAGACACAGAAGCTTCGTAATAAAACAATGAATTTATCATATCAGGGGTTTGAGTTAATTGGAATTGTCATGAGAAAAAGGTACTCTGGCTGTAAGTAAGTGTACTACAACTAAAAAGTTTGAAACAAAAAACTTTTTTCAAAAAAAATATAACCCTCTTCACTAAACAAAACACTAAAACCATCTAAATAATTTTAACGTCGGAAGTCGGTGTATCTCGATATTGTTTGTTCCTTATTTAACACCGACTAGTGAAATCGGTTATATCTTTTTTGGAAAAAGTTTTTTTTTCATAATTATAAGGTAAAATATACAACGGATTTAGCAGTTATGTGTACTATCCAGACCCTATTTGTAGCATAGCCAATTTCTGTATTGTATTTGTGTGAAAAGATTGTATGGGACTGAATAATTTTAAAGCATGTAACTGGGACATGAATAAATCTTCGTTAATTTGATATCATGATATTGTGGCAAATTTAATTCCTTGTATATCAAAATGGTAACAGGAAAAATTGATTCATAAATACACTAGCTTTTGCCCGCGGCTTCACCCGCGTGGCGTAACCTAATGTTATTTCCCATAAATTTTGGACCTCCATTTTACACGCGTGAGCAGCGTAGTTCTTACTACCTTAATTCACATATGTTGGTGTTGTGTTAGTTAAGAAAACAAACACAAAACAAAAATGCAATTATAACTTTTCAACAACTTCCAAAAGAAAACACAGTCATCAGTCGTGCGTTATTGTCGTTCGGCTTATTAGCTAAAGAAACAGTAGGCAAAACGGTGCGGGGGAGAATCAGTGACCGCGTCATGCGTAGCTACTGAAGAGCGGAACTCGTGAACTCGTGAATTTAATTTTGAGAATTATTAAATTTATGAAAGCTTTCTAATGGTACGTCCGATTTAAATGATTCAAAAAGTAATTTACAGATACTGATATAGTCTTGAACGGGAAGTTATTTTGATAAGAATTAATAACGTAATTATGTAAATAGCTTTCCAATAAATGCTTCATGAATGCCAATTTTTTAAAGTAATAAAATGGATATATTATGTTAACCTTAAGAGATAGACATATGCCACCGCGGACTTTTCTGTAGACCTATATAAGATACACAATTCCACGATACATTATTTTGTTATATCTTAAAGGGTTTAGGCAGCGTTTGCGTTAAAAGCTCCCAGACGGCTTATTTTTTCTCGACATCTTCAACAAATAACGTTAATGTACACAAAAATACATACAAAAACTTAACAAATTATATACTAAAAGCTTCCTCAAGAATCACGCTATCGAGTGGTGAAAACTGCTTGAAAAGCGGTGCAGTAAATTTTGAGTTTATCGCGAACAGACAGACGCGGCAGGGGACTTTGTTTTAAAATATGTAGTGAAAAGTGTCCAATTTATCTTGGTACTCGAAGATAAAGGCAAGCGTGCTCTATCGTCGGCCACATCATCGCTTACCATCAGGTGAGATTGTGCTCAAATGCGAACCTATACATTATATAAAAAAAAAAGATATTGTTTTATTTTGTACTATACTCGAATTGCAGTACGATGTCATGCGTGTCATTATAACCTATATTCTAAGCTCGAACAAATTATTTTAATCGAGTTTCAAGGTTCATGACAAAATTCAACGCCCGATTGAATTACTATAGGGTTATCCATCATCATCAGATCAGTTTGATAGTACCTTATAGCCAAAGTGCGGCGCATCTCATGATAATTCTAAATAGCCCAAACCCGGGTAGGATACATTGATTAATTACGGAGTCCCGGTGCCTATCTTCTAGCTTCATCATCATTATCATCAGATCAGTTTGATAGTACCTTATAATCAAAGTGCATCTCATGACAATTCTAATAAGTCCCAACACGGCTAGGATACATTGATTAACTACGGAATTCCGGTGCCTAACTTCCGGTTCCATCATCATCATCAAATCAGTTCCATAGTACCTTACAGCCAAAGTGCATCTCATGACAATTCTAATAAGCCCAAACATGGCTAGGACACATTGATTAACTACGGAGTTCCGGTGCCTATCTTCCGGCTCCATCATCATCATCAGGTCACTTCGACGGTACCATTTTTAACATAACTATTCAGAACCATTTATTTATTTTTATTGTCATAGTCGCTTAACTATCTACATTGTGATATCTATGTAAATATGAAGTTCCGTTGGCCATTTCTGGTCTTTGTTTTAGAATGAAACTCATTCTGTATCAGTGTCCATTAATACTCCATAATAACAATTTTAAAAATAAGTATGACATTTGTACTTTTATTTTGGTCCAAAAAAAGTAGCACGTCTTTGCAGTCGCAGTATACAAGTCGGCACACATTTTAGACGTATTTATTTTTTGTAAGAGAGCGATACAAACATCCGTTCACAAGCGCTTCTGAGCGCGGACTGACGCTAGACATCGCACGTTCAATGAAAAATGTATGAAGAAATATTGAGACTGGTTTTATTTTGCTCATAAATCATAAAGTTATTTATAGGTTCAAAATAATTATCTATAGGTGTTGAAGACTATATAAGCTGTATTATTTTATGTTTTTTAAAGTAAAAATGTTTACTGGATTTATGTTACGGGTTCCTTCTCAGACTCTGTGTTTCGTTATTTTCTTGAATTAGTGCGTTGGTAAAATCGTATTTATATGAAAATTTTATATGAGACTATAATATTTTTTTTATGCCATCCTGGAGATAAATATATTGTCTTTTATTTGATACCAAGATATACTCATAATTATGATTCCTAGAGCATCATAATTGTTCCCGAAAAACCGTGATATTTGTCGAAATATGTGAATACGTCCATGATGTAACATATAAAAAATAGAAAATATTATTAGATAGTTATATTAACGATATAATTATTCATAGCAATTTGAACAAGTATAAATAGTTTAAGTTTTTTTATGTACCTACATATGTAAATTTTATCTAATGTAAATGTTCAAAGAGAAAATATAATAATAAAGATGGAAAGAATAATTCAAATAACTTTATTTTATCGACACCCGACTGGGTTCATATTGATCTTACTATATTTTATACCATCTATGTATATAATACAGAAATTAGAAACGAGGCTATTTTTTTTATTATAAGAAACTATCACGGCTATGAATATTGGTTTTCTATAATCTTAAATGTGTACCAAAGGCTACTTAGCATGCATAAAAGTGATACCTATAGTTCTTACAAAAATCTTTTTATAACCTGATCACCGAAATTGCGAAATTTCGTTCCGAGTAAGCTGAAATCACGCATTTAATTTTTGGCGGCAAGACGTGGCGAGATGATGCATTCTCACTACGTGAAAGAACACGACTGTCTCTTGTCAAGCAGGGATTTATTTTTCGTTTAAACTCATTGGTGGAAGCTCAGGGGGCCAATTCTCGATTTTAGAGATGGTGTCGAAATCGACAAAAATTTCTAATGACGTCATTTTTTCGACAAATTTTAAAAGTTGCTATTCTGGGGATGTCGAATTCGACATTTGTCGAAGGATAACGTTAGAGTTCATGTCGATTGTAGAGATAATGTCATTTGGGGTCCATTCTCGATTTTAGAGATGGTGTCGAACTCGACAAAAATTTCTAATGACGTCATTTTTTCGACAAATTTTTACAGTTGCTATTCTGGGTTGTCGAATTCGACATTTGTCGCAGGATAACGTTAGAGTTCATGACGAGTGCTTCTGAGCAGTAGAGATGTCATGTCGATCGTAGAGATATGTCATTTCTGAGTTAATTCGTTGAATTTTGCTAGATTGTTAGTGCGTTATATCGTGTTTTCTTTGGTTTTAAAATAAAATACGGCTTGGCTTATATCGAATTGACGATTACAACCGTTCTCGGCGAAAATAATTACTTACAAACACAGTTTTACTGCCTTCACAGGACTTCTCATGTAATTTTTATTTTGGTGTACAATAAAGAATAAATCTATCTATAATCTATCTATCTATCTATCTCAAAAAGTTCCAAATACATACAACTTTCACTGTCACAGTTCTTAAACACTAATTTACAAAAGTTATACTTTACAACAACAGTAGGTATTAGGTATCAATCACAATCACCACATTCGCAGTAATAAAACATTTATAAACGTTCGAAAATACTCAAAACGATCGCGGTTCGCGACAACACCGTACGAATTCGCAATGTTTACAAACAACTAACAAACCCCGCGTTCGGAATTGCGTCAAAAGCGATTATATCGCGAATCCGACTAATGCGCAATGTCACAAACAGTACTCAATAGTCCTTATATTTTGTGATTATTAAATTCGGTCGGATAATCGCTTTTGACGTAATTCGGAACTAAGGGAACGTAATAACAAAAAATAAGTTTAGATTCAATACGACTGAATTAACTAGACAAGACAACTCGTTGTAACAAGATTCGTATTGCGCTATGTGCCTACTTAACTCATACGGGTTATAATAACAAAAATTACGCACGGCATGACTACGAGTTCACACGATGCGCGCCGGTATTGCCAACTGCTATGCTCAGTAGCTAGATAATTTGCAAAACGTTGCTAGATTGCTAGTTTTTTTTTTGCCAAAAAGAAAATAGATTTGCTAAATGTTTCTGTAGGTAATTTAGGTTTTAATAAAATAACAATGGGAGCGCGTGACGTTCATACCCAAACCTATAATTGCTGCCAAAATTTAGTTTAAGCAGCGTATGTTTTGTGACCGCGGTAGCGCCGCACGCACTCTCCACTGGCTGGTATGCTCCATGAATAAAACCCAACAACACACGATAAAATACGAGTAGCGTGTACTATTTTGGTTTAGAACTATAGTATTCTTCTGTCATGTCTTGACGCAGTAGGAAACAAGGAATTCTGGGCTAACGCAGATCTATGGCTGTACCTGCAATAGCATCTTTGATCATAGATTCTCTTTGAGTTTTTATTTATAAGAAACTAAGAAAAAATAAAAATAGCTATAGAATAAGAATAGAATAAGAATAGCTGTAGAATAAGAAGAAAATAAGAATAGCTGTAGAATAAGTATAGCTTCACGTCTCATGATGAAATGAAAAAGTACTAGAAAAGTAGCTAAAAAGTTTAGCTACAAGTTTAATTAAATTGTAGCTGTCTGCCACCAAATAATAACTGTAAAATTCTAAGTATGCATTACTGGGCGCGCGGCTCGGCACTCGGCGCTGTCTGCCACCAAAAGATCTAGCTATAAAGTTGCTAAGTTGGCATCACTGGGCGCGCGGCTTGGCGCTTTCACGCTATATTGCTTTCCCGTTTTGACCACGCTGTTGTCGTTGTCATTATCTTCACTCGACTCGACATTTACGTGACATTTATTTCGATTTTGACTGAGAATACGGAATTCTGCTCGATTCGACATTTTTTGGTAGAGATAGAGATATTTTTGACAGACATAAACTTGCAATCTCGAACTCGAGATAAATTGGCGAATTGGCCCCCTGAGTGAATTCGTTGAATTTGGTTATATAGTTAATTGTTAGTGCGTTACATTGTGTTTTCTTTGGTTTTTAAATAAAATACTACTTGGATTCTCATATTGGATATTCGATTTGCTCTGTGATTTGTTCATTGTGTATTTTCTTGAAACGACGACCTTCGCGCACAGTAACGGACTCAGTAATTTGTGTATCCACGATTGTACTTACTTTTCGCCAACTATCCCAAGACTTTTTGTATTTTATCCCTCCATGTTGTTTAAAATATTATATGAAACGTAAAAGTTTGGACAGCACAGCCCACCAAAGAAGTAAACAAATGAAAAGTTTTGAAGGAACCACAAATTCTACAACTATCATAACTATCAGCTGATTATTTTAGACTAAACGAATCGTTTTATATTTAGTCAGCATTTTAAAACCAAATCATTCATTCACTCATAACTACATAAAACGGAATGTGGATTCTTCCTAATGGGAACATTATCTTCACTTGACATTTTTGTGATATTTATTTCTATTTTGACTGAGAAGTGACTGAGAATACGGAATTCTGCTCAATTCGACATTTTTTGGTAGAGATAGAGATATTTTTGATAGACATAGAGATAAACTTGTCATCTCGAAATGGCGAAAATCGAGAATTGCCCCCCAGGACGACGAAACAAAATGACCATAGAAATTAGTGATTTCGCTCGGACAAAACTACCTTTGACATGCACTTATTAACTATGAGTCTAAACACTCAAAAATAATTTATTTCTTGTAGGTCAATTATTACTTAACGCAATCCAAATACTTTTCCCTATATATGTTGGAGATTATCTTCCTGAGAGGTAATGACTGTGTATGAAAGTGATTGTGGACAAGACACAGAAATTGAAAATTTATGTTTTTTTTTAAGTAATAATATTTTAAATATAATTTACGTAAGTGGCTTCATTTAGATTCACGTCACTTCAATTCTGAGAAAAATATTGTTGCGTTATCTGTAAAGCAACACTGCGTTTTCAGCCTAGACGCGTAAATTTTTCACTTGAGAAATTTATTCACATACTACATATACTTTATTGCATTCCATAGTAAGGAATGCAATAAAGTATTGAGTATTGAGTTGCCAATCGTCGGGGCACTAAAAATAGCTGCTTGCAGTTGGTTATAAACTGTCGGGCCCATAACATGAGTCGTTTTGGAAAAACTTAGCGATTTTTTTACTCCTCATACTTTTGTCTCTCATCTGGCTAACATAAAATATTAATAATAATAACATTTAAAAATCTCGAGTTAGCACACCCGGCTGTTAATACGCTGATTGTGGTGTGGACTCATTTTTTTATTATTGATAGGCACGCGTTTGACCGCTATTTCACTTAATGGTAAGCAATGTTGTGGTTCCCAATTTTTTTAGGAGGTTCTATGTTCGGCTGAATGTACATTTTTTTTAATGTACATATGTTCACCGATATCTCGGTCAATTGTGGACCGACTTTAAAAATTATTTTTTTGATCGAAAGGGTATGCTTCCAAGTTGGTCCCATAGAAATATTGTTATGATCTAATCATGAACTTTCAAGATATGGAACAGAACTCCTCATAGGATCACAGCAGAACTGTGGTTACAAGTAAAGTTGCTTTGTTTATACGTGTAGTCGATGACTGACTGACAGAAAAGGGTGTATCGAACTGATTTGTTGATGAAGCCAGAAGGTAATCTAATCGTGCTTGGGATTATTAGAATTGTTATAAGATGCACTGTGGCTATAAGTTATTTATGTTTGTCTGAGGGGTACTTTTTGTGGTAAAGACCTAAGAAAGCTGACCCACGTGACAGCAGAAGGTAATATAAGAGATCCTAAAAGTTAGACGAATTTGAACCTTCTGCAATCAGCAGAAGATACATGATAATCAATTCGGAACATGATAATTTAAACGAATATAATGAGAGGTAGGTAGTCAAATACTAATACTGCCACAACAATTTAATCTTTAAGATGTAACGTTAAGGTTGGTACGTTAAGATACATGATAATCAATTCGGAGCATAATAATTTAAACGAATATAACGAGAGGTAGGTAGTCAAATAAAGAAAGAAAGAAAGAAAGAAAGAAAAGTATTTATTTTGGCGCAAAAAAACATTTTAGACAACAAAAACTTAAGACAAACACAAAACAAAAAAAAAAATAATAATAATAAAGTAACATTGTCTGTCACACGTTTGCGCCAAAAAAGGTCCAGTTCAGCGAAATGCCAGACAACTACGAGGTAGTTGTCTGACGCTGGTTTTCAACTGAACCTTATTTAGAGTGAACAGATAAAAAGAAATTTAAAAATAGTGTCAACACTACATTACATTAGGGTTACATTATTGTGAAAACAAAACATAATGCGTGAAAAAACAGTAAATAAATGAAAAATATGTGTTCAGTGTACAAAAAATAACATAAAACATAACAAAAACCGGTTTGAAGCGATTTAGCCTCAATCAACACAACACCATAACTACGCGCAGTGCAACGACGCATAAGTCCACTACGCCCGGGGGGCCGAGCGCAACGGACGATTTGCAAACAGCGTAAAAAATTACAAAGGTAAACCTTGTACCAATCTCGGGTACTTCGAAAACAAAAAATAATAATAGAAAACCACCCGAAAGTAAAGCAAGTATTTTTAAAATAACGTTATCACTGAATAGATTTATAGTGTCTTAGCAGAAGGAAGTGAAAAAGATAGATTATGTATATTGGCTGAAAGGTGAGTGTCGCTTGTTTACAGTAATGACTATTTAAATGAATCAAGTAGACAGGTATACAATTATTTCAAAATAAAAATACAATTATATTTTTACTTTTTTAGTTGCGGGTTATAATGACCGCCATGTCATGTTTCGTGGTGGCAACAGCGACACCGAAAACGAGTACCGGATGCAATAAGGCCAGGCACAAGGGGTAAGTTAGCATAAACACAAATTAGTAAATACGGTGATGAAAATTATCATTAAGAATTATCAAGTAATGTAGCCTTCGTCACCCACAGGTCTCCCAAGTACGCGGGAAAGTACTCAGGTGTCGCGTATGACTCACAACACCTCGAACACAACGAAATGAGCCGACAACGGTGCTCGAGGATCCTTCATCACCCACATGTTGTAGTTATGTATACGCTAATATTATATTTTTGTGCAACGCATTCCACACACCTCACACCAATGAAACGATTAAAATTAGTAAGCAGTTCATATGAATGAGACGTTAAGAGTGACCATATCCAGTTTCCTTTGCGCATCTATCAGGTACTGCCGTAAACGCATTCTGAAAGTATGAACGCTGCCTAGTGCTCTTAATGGCGGCGGGATGTTATTCCACACTTTGGAAGCAGTGTATCGGAAACTGCCTCTGAAAGCCGCTGTTCTATGAGACTGGGTTGAGAGTTGCTGTGCACAAAGTCTAGGCGCGCATTCCCGTCTACTAGCCATCCAGCTGAGCTTGTCGTACAAGTACCTCGGTTTCTTAGTCTTAACAACGCCAAAAAGAAGACAAGCCAAATGTAACTTTCGCCTTGACTTCATTTTTAGTATAAAATGTTTATTAAGAAAGGGGGTGACATGAGTTCTAGGGGGAATTGAGTAACAGAAACGAGCGCAAGCATTTTGTACTCTCTGTATGAGTCTGTCGGTACGAGCCAGCAAGCGAGGGCCGTAAACCGTATCAGCGTAATTTAGTTTGGAAAGAACAAGGGTTTCGACTAACTGCTCGCGGAGCTTTTCCGACAAGAAAGGTCTCATTTTGTATAGTAATTTTAGGCGATAAAAGCAATTTTTGACGGAGTCTGCAATGTGCTTCTCAAACCTAAGGCCGCTGTCCATACGCAACCCCAGGTTTCGCGCCTCATCAACTCGCTCAATAGGCACACCCATAAGAGTCAAACTTAGGCTTGCGGGCAGCTTCTTCAACTGCTGCTTTGTACCAAAGAGCATATATTTAGTTTTCACTGGGTTTAACGTAAGACAGTTCTCATCCGCCCAGGTGGAGATTCTTTCTATATCATCGTTTAGATCCCTAATGGCTGATTCGTAGTCTTCGGGTTTAAAAGATAAATATAATTGGACATCATCGGCATAGATGTGGTACTTGCAATTTTGGAGGCACTCTATAATGTCTGCACAGTAAATAATAAAGATAATTGGACCCAGAATTGATCCCTGGGGAACCCCTCTATCAATTGCAGAAAGGGCTGAAGTCAAGGTGGTACCGTCCGCCAGCCGGAACTCTACGAGTTGCTTTCTGTCACTGAGATAGCTTTTGAACCACTGGATGGCATTATCGTCAAACCCGTAATATTTCAACTTTGAAATTAGCAAAGGAACATTGATACAGTCAAACGCACGCGAAAAATCAAGTAGCACCACCAGTGAACACAGGCCCTTATCTTGAGCTGACAGTATGTTATCGGTAACGTCCAGCAATGCCGTGGAAGTGCTCCTCTGCTTCCTGAAACCAGATTGTAGGTCAGGTAACAACTCGTTATCTTCCAAAAATTGAGTCAATTGCCGGCACACCACTTTCTCCAACACCTTTGAAAGACATGGTAAGATACTGATTGGCCTCAAGTCTGTGACCTGTATAGGGTTTGGGCTCTTGGGGATGGGTCTGACTATTGCAGTCTTCCATTGGTGAGGAAACTCAGATGTCCAAATAGAGCAATTAATAATGTCCGCAATAGTTGGTAAAGTGTGAGGTAAGGTAAGGGTGAGCATACTCAGAGTTATCTGGTCACAGCCTTCAGCATTTGACTTAAGGTCAGTAATGATGCGTGAGACGTCGCTTTGGTCCACCGGCGCAAGTGTGAATATTGCGTCGCTGTATTTATTGGACTCATAGAAAGATATAAGCGACGGGCTAGCTAATGAGTTGCCTGGAACTTTCAAAAATGTGCTATTTACGAGGTCGGGGTTGTCAAAATGTGGAGGAAGGTCTTGCCTTTGTTTTGAGGGTGCAAGGGTGGACTTAATGTTCTTCCATAGTAATTTCGGATTTTTTATTTCACTATTTATATTGTGACGGAAATATGCTACTTTTTCATGATAGAGGGAGCTTTTTACGAGAGACTTTAGCTGCTTATAATATTTTTTTTTTTGCTCATTTTTGGTTTTCCTGTAGACAGCTAAAGCCTTATCTCGAAGGGTCATCATGAACTTTATAGTGTCCGTAATCCAGGGATGCGACTGTTCCTTAATAGTACAAGTTTTTAGTGGGGCGTGAATATTAAATAAGCTGATCAAACAATTATTAAAATATTCGACCATGTCGGTAATGTTATCAAATTCAGAAGTCTGTTCTATATTTAACTGCAACAAGTCCGTACAAAAACTATCCCTACAAATGTCTTTTATAGGCCTAAATTTGATTGCAAATGGTGTAGGTTTGTCCCGCTGTATATTAAACTCGCTGACTATAATGGAGTGGCCAGTAATCGAACCGAAAGCTTCCACAGCCGTGTATCTAGCCCTAAGGTCCGTGCACAACAGGTCGATCAGCGTCTCACTCGTTTCCGTGAAATGAGTGGGCTCTGTGATCAGCTGAGCGAGGCTAGTGTAATTTAAAAACTCAAGCACTTTCTTAGTTTTGAGCTCGCTTATGTTGAGCATATTAAATACTGTCAAATGTCAAAAAAAAAAAAAAAAATGTCAAAAAATGAGCAAATACTAATACTGTCACGTCATTTTTTTTTTTTATGGTTGGAAAAATCATGCATTGACATCCCCCGCCCTTGGGCGGAGCGGGAGATAGTGTCAGACTCTTACTGACTAAAAGACCCACCCCGTTCCCTCTAGCCTTCATACCGGGGCTCGAGCGCCCTTTCGGATAACCCTGGCCTCAGAAGGCTTCAACTCGGCTGGGTCCCTGCTGTTGCTGACAACTCCTTGAGGCGCGCGGGAACAGTGCGCGCCGTCGACGACTTAGGCTTGGTTGGCCGGACAGTTACCGGACGGCCGGACAGTGAGCTACCCATTGCTCACTGTCCGCAAGCCCGCGCCTACCTTGGCCGAAAATCGGGATCAGAATCCCAGCGGCGGCGACGGCGATAACGCCGTTGCCTGATGCGTTCGGCCTCCTCCTTTACGAGCATTACTGCTTCGCAGAAGTCGGCGACCGCCTGCCACTCCTCCTCGCTCCGGACCATGGCCTCAACCAAGGCCCGGCGCGAGAGGTCTCTGCCGCCGATCGCCCCCACGAGGGCACGGCGATGCTCCGCCCAAGCAAGGCACACCTCGACTGTGTGCTCCACCGTGTCCACCGGGCGTTCCGCACAGTGGCGACACCCGGGCGTCACTTCCGCATGAATCGAGTGCAGGAATCTCCCGAACGAACCATGTCCGGTGAGTACCTGCGTCATGCGGAAGGTAAGGACGCCGTGAGGTCTTTCCAGCCACGCCTCAAAGAGGGGACTTACCGCCATGATTGTGGCGTGCCCAGCATTGGGTTGCGATAGTCGTTGACGCCATTTCACCATGAGTTCCCACCAGAGCTCTGTCCGCCATGCCGTGACCTGTCGTGGCAGCGGACTTTCACCCCAGCGTTGCATCTCCATGCGCATAACGTGCATGTGTGCAAGGACTGTTGCCTCCAGATCCCACGGTGGTAGGCCAGCCAGGAGGCTCGCCGCTTCGCGGGAGACCGTGCAGTATCCCCGCACCATCCTTATCGCCATGACCCTCTGGCAGGCGTTCAGTATGGCCGCCGGTTGCTTTTTCAGCGACGGCGCCCACACCAGCGCCCCGTAGAGGGCCATGGACCGAATGATCCCCGCGTAGAGCCTCCGGCAGGAGGCATCTGGACCCCTAAGGTTGGGCAGGAGCCGCTTGAGCGCAGCCCCAGCCCGGTTGAGTTTGGGAGCCAGACGTCGGAAATGCTCCACGAAATTCCACTGGCTGACGAGGACGAGTCCCAGGTATTTCATCGTCGACCCGACACCGATGTGAACTCCTCCTACCGTTAGTTGGGAACTCAATCGCGGCGCGTTCCGAGAGCGGCGACCGTGGAAACACATCGCCTCGGATTTGTGAAGCGCCACCTCGAGTCCCAACTCCTGGATCCTATCAACGACCATCGCAACCCCGCGTGTCGCTAGAGCGACCGCCGCCTGGTACGACTCTCCCTGCGCTAGAACCAGCGTGTCGTCTGCGTAGCAAACCACGCTGACCCCGTCAGGGAAGTCGCCCCGCAGCACGTAATCGTACCCGATGTTCCAAAAGGGTGGCCCTAGTACCGACCCCTGCGGAACACCGCACGACATCTCTCGACGTTTCCAGTCTCCCTGGTGACCGGGGTAGACTATAAGTCTCTCCGACAGATAGGCCTCGACCACACGACAGAGGTATTCGGGCACCCGGTGGTACCGGAGTGCCCTCCGGATCGTACTCCAGGGCAGGGAGTTGAACGCGTTGGCAATGTCCAAGGACACTGCCACGACACACCTGCCCCGGGACACCGCAGCCCCCGTCGTGAGGGCTCGCACGCGCATGATGGCGTCCACCGTAGAGCGCATCCTGCGAAAGCCGAACTGTCCGTCCGAAAGGTCCGGCCCCACCCGTGTTAGGCGCCCGACGAGGCGGTTTGCAATGACTCTCTCAAAGAGCTTGCCCACCTCGTCGAGCAGCACAATGGGCCGGTACGCGGACGGAGAGTCCGCAGGGCGCCCCGACTTCGCGATGAGGACCAGTTTCCCCGTCTTCCAGCAAAGTGGGAACTGGCCCCTCTCCATGCATGCGCTGAAGAGCCCTCTCAGTCGAGGCCCGAGAGCCTCCATGGCCAGGAGGACCCGAGGAGGACCCGACGGCTTGCCAGGAAAGGCGCAGGCCTTTCCTGGCAAGTCGTCGGGTCCTGGGGCGGTGTTTTTGGCACTCAGCCTTCGCACCGCCACTCTCATGTCTACCTCGGTCACCTCTGGAGCATCATCGTCGTCGTCGTCGCTGTTGCGGTCCGCGTCAGACGATCTTTAAGAGGTAAGGTTAAGGTAGGTAAACTTTGAATTCGGTTTTGTCTCATAATGCACTTGTTAATTTCAACCTAATATTGAAGTCTAATTAGTCTAATGGTCATAACAGTAGACTTATATTGACATGGTCGTAAGTTCAAATCCGTCGTGCTTCTTTTAGTAGTTTTGTGTTTATAATATTGGATTATGATTTTTGAAATCAAATTATAGTTTATATTAAGTTATATTAATTAATTTAAATTAACTATTCAAACATAAAAGCAACATGAATAAAAAACAAAAATGGTTAGGATAGGTAACGATTTATTCAAGTTATATTTACAATTTACATAAAAAAAAATATTTACCTGTCTAATAGACATAATTTAAATAACTATATGTAAAGGTAAAACATATAACAGAAGTTACAATATTAAACTGCTTTTGATATGGTAGAATTATTTGTAATACAGTTTTGAGCAGGAAAAAAAACTGTTTATTTATTTCAATAGTGCTAATGAAATACTAATTCTATTTTTAAAGAAGAGTTTAATGCTGCGAATCAACATGTTACATGTTTAGAAATATATAATATTTCTATTTTATAACAATAGCATCACTGCATTAACTGTCCTATCAGCTCAAAAAATCAAAGTGAAAATAGCACTAAATATTTTGACATTTTAACTACTTTACAGGTTTTATGCAACATTTTAAGTTTGATTATGAAAGAAACAAAGATCAGTTAATTTATTATATCCATTACTTCTTATTATTCATTTATTCTTGGGATTTGTCTTCCATGTACTAAATAAATAAATAAATAAATAAATAAATAAATAAATAAATAAATAAATAAATAAATAAATAAATAAATAAATAAATAAATAAATAAATAAATAAATAAATAAATAAATAAATACTTTCTAACAAATTAAGATTACTATAATTTATTTAACCAATACACTACACATAAGCACTGACAAGAAGGTATTGTGGCTTACCTACTGCTATATTAAGACGTCTTCTATCAATTTTCGATATTTTACAGGATGCATTTTGGAGAGTGTGCGCAGGAATTGCATGACTTGATTCCGCCATCGCAATTCTACTATCGGACAACCCGACGTACGGCGAATATTCACCCTTACGTTGTTGAAACCTCTACGGTCCGGACTAAGCGTTTCGCCTCGTCGTTTATATCGCGTACGTCGAAGGACTGGAACAGTTTGCCTGCTGCGGTCTTTTTTTTTATGGTGGGAAAAATCATGCATTGACATCCCCCGCCATTGGGCGGAGCGGGAGATAGTGTCAGACTCTTACTGACTAAAAGACCCACCCCGTTCCTTCTAGCCTTCATGAAGCCAGAAGGTAATCTAATCGTGCTTGGGATTATTAGAATTGTTATGAGATGCACTGTGGCTATAAGTTATTTATGTTTGTCTGAGGGGTACTTTTTGTGGTAAAGACCTAAGAAAGCTGACCCACGTGACAGCAGAAGGTAATATAAGAGATCCTAAAAGTTAGACGAATTTGAACCTTCTGCAATCAGCAGAAGATACATGATAATCAATGCGGAACATTATAATTTAAACGAATATAACGAGAGGTAGGTAGTCAAATACTAATACCACACTAATACTGTCACGTCATTTTTTTTTTTTATGGTTGGAAAAATCATGCATTGACATCCCCCGCCCTTGGGCGGAGCGGGAGATAGTGTGAGACTCTTACTGACTAAAAGACCCACCCCGTTCCTTCTAGCCTTCATACCGGGGCTCGAGCGCCCTTTCGGATAACCCTGGCCCCAGTAGGCTTCGACCCGGCTGGGTCCCTGCTGTTGCTGACAACTCCTTGAGGCGCGCGGGAACAGTGCGCGCCGTCGACGACTTGGGCTTGGTCCGGACAGTTACCGGACGGCCGGACAGCGAGCTACCCATTGCTCACTGTCCGCAAGCCCGCGTCTACGTTGGCCGGAAATCGGGATCAGAATCCCGGCGACGGCGGCGGCGATAACGCCGTTGCCTGATGCGTTCGGCTTCCTCCTTTGCGAGCATTACTGCTCCGCAGAAGTCGGCAACCGCCTGCCACCACTGCCTCCTCGCTCCGGACCATGGCCTCAACCAAGGCCCGGCGCGAGAGGTCTCCGCCGCCGATCGCCCCCACGAGGGCACGGCGATGCTCCGCCCAAGCAGGGCACACCTCGACTGTGTGCTCCACCGTGTCCTCCGGGCGTTCCGCACAGTGGCGACACCCGGGCGTCACTTCCGCATGAATCGAGTGCAGGAATCTCCCGAACGAACCATGTCCGGTGAGTACCTGCGTCATGCGGAAGGTAAGGACGCCGTGAGGTCTTTCCAGCCACGCCTCAAAGAGGGGACTTACCGTCATGATTGTGGCGTGCCCTGCTGCGGTCTTCCCGTTCGATTATAATTTGGGTGTCTTCAAGGCTAGAGCGAATAGGCTCTTAATAAACTAGTGCGCCTCACCATCAAAGATAGCATCGCTGCTTACCATCAGGTGGGATCAAGCACTAGTTTATCGCAATAAAAAAAAATAAAAAATAAAATCTCTTCGAAAACCAACATTCTCCTCATGTAAATAGATTATTTTATATTTTAGAACTAGGTATATAAAAATATTCTAAATAAAGACGTTGTTTTACACAATTTAGTAATGCAACGTAAAAATTGTTTGCATGACGTCACTGCTATTGAGCGTCGACTGGTTTTTGCTTTATTAAGGTAGAACTACACTGCGGACACGTGGGCTACACACGCCGATCTGGGAGCGTCGGTCTCCATACATTTTATATGCAAAATAGACTGTTAGAGCTACACTTGACCCACGCCACGCCACGCGACGCTACGTCGGCGGCAGAACTACACTGCTCACACGTGGGCTACACACGCCGATCTGGGAGCGTCGGTCCCCATACATTTTATATGGAAACTAGGCTTTTAGAACTACACTTGACCCACGCGACGCGACGCCACGCCATCCCACGCGACGCCGATCCAACCGTCCCAGAAATTGGGGCCCTGCGTGTGACGACAGCCCGAGTATCATCTGCGGTTATCATTTATTTATTATTTATTTATTATATACTTTATTGTACATACAAAACATAACAAAGAAAAACTTATTTCTAAAACACGTACCTACAATGGGCGGTCTATCATTATTGTAAATAAAAAAAATTACTGATAAAATTTATTGAACTAATTCCAGCCACTCCTCAAAAAGGGGTATTTGCGGAGTGGCTGGAAAGACCTCACGGCGTCCTCACCTTCCGCATGACGCAGGTCCTCACCGTACGTAGTAAGTTCGGAAGGTTGTTGCACCGGATTCGTGCGAAAGAAACGCCCGGGTGTCACCACTACTTAGATCGCCCGAAGGACACGGTACGAAGTATGCTGTGTGATCGGTGGCCATGATCTCTTGCGCCGGGCTGGTACAGGCCATAGTCCGGAGCGAGGAGGAATAGCAGGTAGTAGCCTCCTTCTGCCAAGCAGTAATGCTAGCTAAGGAAGCGGCTGCACGCACGAGGTAACGGCCCTCACGGCTCAGCCGCCGGGATCCCGACCCCGATTTCCAGTTACCGTTAGGCGGCGAGCAATAGGTAGCTCGATGTCTGGCCGTCCAGTAACCGGACCGAGCCCAAGTCGTAGACGGCGCGTAATGTTCTATGCGCGTCTCAAGATGTCAGCAAATCGTAGGGGCCCAGCAGGGTCGAAGCCATGGTACGAAAGCAAAGAAGGAACTGGAGTGAGTTTAACATTCGAATTTATCGAACAACGAACAAGTCAAGAAGTACCATCTATAGTTATTAGATTTTTTATTTATTTTCATAAATATCACAAGATATAAAGAAGCCAAGTAAGTAGGTACCATCGCGGTCATTGACTCCTGCGGCGCGGCGCGAAACCAAACCCTTTGAAGTTTTTGTTTCGAGTGCAAGCAAAAATGAACTTAGCGGTGGTCAGGCGGAAGCAGGCGGAAGTGTCTTCGATGGTACCTACCTACTTATACCACAAAATAGATACTTATGATACAGAAGTCAATCTCATGATGTACTTTAGTTTTTATACCTACCTACGCTAGCGATCGCGGTAGGGCACAAAATACCTATCTATTTTGTGGCTAGGGGCAGCGAGATGCGTGAGATGAGTGCGACCGGGCGATTGAGCCGAGCGATGTATCGTGTCCGTGAGCGGTGTTATGTGTAATATTTAGAATGTTCAATTTAAATATTTTTATTTTTGTATGAAAATCTGATGGAACTAAAATATGATAAAATTTTATAAGTCATAGAACAAAAGTTGTTGTTTATGATGTTAGTAATATAGTCCTGAGAGGTTGCCAGTGTTTTACAAATAATCCTGTATAACTTTAAATTTCTATGTTCTGTCCATGCCAAGAATCTGCGTTCTTCCAACAATGTTCTATTTTCTCTCATTCTTCTGATTTGTCCATTCTTCCTTTCATATTCAGTCCATACTTCTGTGGAATGCACTTCCTCTTGACATCAGGATGGCCACCAGTCGGTATGCATTTAAGCGGAAGTTGCGGCTTCATTTTCAACAAAAATGGCGGAGCAGTCTCAAAATCCTTTCATTTTCCTTTTTTTTTTACTTAGCCCACACTGTTCCACTGCTGGGCAAAGGCCTCCCTCCACTCCTTCCAACGATCACGGTTCCTCGCTTTCTCATTCCAGTTCTTAAGGAAGCCATCCAGGTCATCCCGCCATCTCCTTCGAATAGCAGGTAGTAGCCTCCTTCTGCCAAGCAGTAATGCTAGCTAAGGAAGCGGCTGCACGCACGAGGTAACGGCCCTCACGGCCCAGCCGCCGGGATCCCAACCCCGATTTCCAGTTACCGTTAGGCGCGAGCTTGCGGACGGCGAGCAATAAGTAGCTCGATGTCTGGCCGTCCAGTAACCGGACCGAGCCCAAGTCGTAGACGGCGCGTAATGTTCTATGCGCGTCTCAAGATGTCAGCAAATCGTAGAGGCCCAGCAGGGTCGAAGCCATGGTACGAAAGCAAAGAAGGAACTGGAGTGAGTTTAACATTCCAATTTATCGAACAACGATCAAGTCAAGAAGTACCATCTATAGTTATTAGATTTTTTATTTATTTTCACAAATATCACAAGATATAAAGAAGCCAAGTAAGTAGGTACCATCGCGGTCATTGACTCCTGCGGCGCGGCGCGAAACCAAACCCTTTGAGGTTTTTGTTTCGAGTGCAAGCAAAAATGAACTTAGTGGTGATCAGGCGGAAGCAGGCGGAAGTGTCTTCGATGGTACCTACCTACTTATACCACAAAATAGATACTTATGATACAGAAGTCAATCTCAAGATGTATTTATTTATTTATTATAATCTTTATTGTACACCAAATAAACACAATACAGGACAAACATTTAAAAGAACTACATGATGTACTTTAGTTTTTATACCTACCTACGCTAGCGGTCGCCGTAGGGCACAAAATACCTATCTATTTTGTGGCTAGGGGCAGCGAGATGCGTGAGATGAGTGCGACCGGGCGATTGAGCCGAGCGAGATATCGTGTCCGTGAGCGGTGTTATGTATATGTATGTGCGTTGCTCGAGCGAGCACACTTTTGAGGAAGATACTAGATTGTCTTCTGAACCTATCTATTATGTGCCTATGCAATGCAACTCAAATAAGAATAGGGTTATATTCAATCAGTTTACAAAAAAAAACTGTCTTCTTATTTCTATTGTCCATATAATGTGTTGTAACAGGGCCCCTAAAAATGAATGATGCATCATGTCTTTAAACATATGTATGTACATATACATAATTCTTCTGGACGTGTGTTTGTCACCAAATTCTTCCTAAACGACTTGACCGATTTGGATGAAACTTTGTGTGCATAACGAGTAATTGAGTGTGTCCCTGCGTAATTTTAAAATACAATTGAACCTGATAGGTGGCGCTGCTATCAGGTTCATTTTTGTAACTGGCAAGTCTTCGGACAGGACGACATCTATCGGGACTGCTAATCTTTTTAAGTTTATTTCATCTGTAAGTGTGTATGTCACCTAATTCTTCCAAAACGGCTTGACCGATTTGGATGAAATTTTGTGTGTATTATAAGTAAGTCCCTGGATAAAATTAAACCCTGTAGGTGGCACTTCGCATTCTTTTTATATGGATGTCACAAAAAATAATGTACTTACGGATGTCACTTTCACGCAAAAAAAAAGGATTTCGATAAAACTTGGTATATAGGTAGACCATGTCTTAGAATAACATATAGGATACTTTTTATCCTGAGAGTACGTTCCTTAGGGATATTTTTTACTATCACGCGGGCGAAGTCACTGTCAGCACTAGTATTACCGCCACACGCGTTACGCGTGGCGTCGGTGTAGTGTGCACACCCACCGCACACGTCTGAGACGTCGCCCACGTGTGCGTCGGTCTAATGTAGTTCTAGCTTTAAACATATGTATGCACATATACATAATTCTTCTGGACGTGTGTTTGTCACCAAATTCTTCCTAAACGACTTGACCGATTTGGATGAAACTTCGTGTGCATAACGAGTAATTGAGTGTGTCCCTGCGTAATTTGAAAATACAATTGAACCTGATAGGTGGCGCTGCTATCAGGTTCATTTTTTTAACTGGCAAGAGTCTTCGGACAGGACGACATCTATCGGGACTGCTAGTCTTTTTAAGTATATTTCATCTGTAAGTGTGTATGCCACCTAATTCTTCTAAAACGGCTTGACCGATTTGGATGAAATTTTGTGTGTATTATAAGTAGGTCCCTGGATAAAATTAAACCCTGTAGGTGGCACTTCGCATTCTTTTTATATGGATGTCACAAAAAATAATATACTTATGGATGTCACTTTCACGCAAAAAAGAAACTGAAAGGATTTCGATAAAACTTGGTATATAGGTAGACCATGTCTTATAATAGCATATAGAATACTTTTATCCTGGGAGTACGTTTCTTAGGGATATTTTTTACTATCACGCGGGCGAAGTCACTGTCAGCACTAGTATTACCGCCACACGCGTTACGCGTGGCGTCGGTGTAGTGTGCACACCCACCGCACACGTCTGAGACGTCGCCCACGTGTGCGTCGGTCTAATGTAGTTCTAGCTTTAGAACGGTTCATTTTTATTCCTCTACCCACCCAGCGTCATGGGGGTTGGGTCTGTGAGACCCTTCACTTTTATATCGCTTCTAGTTCGGTTAATATGCATGCGACGTTGCTGTTCTTCTCAATAGCTGGAGCTGTTGAGTTGTTCTATGCATCGCAGGCAACACTTTTGACGTGCGACAGCTGCAGTGGGAGTAACACGATCTCAAAATTGAAAAAGGTCTGTGAGACCCAACCCCGCAGTTCGTGTTACAATTTCGCGCCAATTCGTATAGATGTTATTTTATTTTAAATCCGTGTATTTATCCTTTTACATTTGTTTTTTTTTGTGTTGTTTACTATTAAAGTTGCTGATATATAGTTTAATTAGTGTATTTTGTAGGTTCTCAGTAAAAAATGGATCGAGAAGATATGGAACGGCAGCGTATTCTTTAGAATTTACAACTCTGACTCTGATTCTGCTTTGTCTGACTAGGAGATATCTGATGACGAAGATCGCTTGAATGAGCGTAGTAATCTTAGTGACACAAAGCAAGGTATCTCAAAGTCTGAGTTTGATGATGACATTCCACTGTCTACGCTATCGGATAGAAATCGTTCGTTGGTAGAGTATTGGATATCTGGATCGGCTAGTTCTTCAAATGCAAATCGTGAATGTTCTGCGGGTTTTTATCGTGGCTAAGACGGTACAATGTGATATGAGACAGCTTTTCGACAAAATGTCAGGACCAGAGCCGAAAACATAATCCATCAATTGCCTGGTGTAGTACCAGTCGTTATTTTTAAAAGGTCTAATAAATATGATCAAAACATATTAAGATACGTTTATAAATATAAATAAAATATAAACTTTTTTATTTATAATGTATTGGATAATTTGTTATCTAATGAACGGGTCTGTGAGACCCACCCCAACGTCCGTGTAAAACTTTTCCACCCCCATCATCCCGGGTTAATCTAAGTAACACTTGAATACCAGTTTTATGATGAATACGCATATTTATCTTGACTACCTGCTAATTACAAGTCAGGCGAAATTATTCCAAATATGTTTGAAAAATGTTTAGTTCGTTGATTGTTATTTAAAACTAGCTGTGCCCCGCGGTTTCACCCGCGTTTTTCTCGTTTGCGTGGAAATACCGAGATAAAATATTGCCTATAATTGCCTCCCTCAATAAATGGACTATTGAATATTTAAACAGTTTTCATATCAGATCAGTATTTCCCAAGATTACCGCGTTCATAAATGTATTTATTATACTCTTCAAAGATCTTATACTTACAATCATCAACAAATATATTTCGAAAAAGATTATTACAGGATTTTATGTTGATAAAAAACTCTATGGCCCATAACTCATTAATAGGTACCAACTCTTAACATCTTACACACGTGATAACTTTTAAACGAAATATCCGATTGAGATGAAACGAAAAGTATTTTACTTCTACATAAATACTCTTGATAACATAATGCTTAATTTCGATAAAGATTAATATTACGATACATATTTAACGTAGTTTTTTTTCTTCAGACGATTTAATAATTATTTTGAACACAAAATCGGTTATTGTGATTAAACCATGATAGCTAGATATATGATCTAGCGGACTTTTTTGTAGGTCTTAATGGGATCTACAAACCCGTAGTACATCATTTTGTTCTATTGTCAATAGTTTTTGCAGCGCACGCAAAAATAGGTTTTCGATTTTACACCTTGTGTTACAAAATAGCAATTTTATTACGGATCCCTAATTTTGAAAAAAAAAACAACATAGCCTATAGCCTTCCTCGATAAATGGACTACCCAACACTGAAAGAATCATTCAAATCGGACCAGTAGTTCCTGAGATTAGCGCGTTCAAACAAACAAACAAACAAACTCTTCCGCTTTATAATATTATAATATATATTAGTATAGATAATAAAAAAGTTCAAAATTGAAAGCAAAACAATATACAGGGTATGAGAATTGAACTCGTGGCTAATTGCGTAAAAGTCTTTACACAGATCAATAAGCCATTCTACCTTGTTTAAGGATACCAAAATAAGCCATCAGTATTCACTACATTTTAAAATACTAATAATAAACTTTAAATCTAAGTTCATAAGAATCAAAATTGCTTAGTAAGTAGTTATTTATACCATTATTATATCCCTTTATAAATGTGTTTGTTTTGATTATAATATTAAAAAAATGTATTTTGATTTTTGTTTCATTTACTTCCTTTATAATATACGCAGTCTGTTCAAAAGAAAAGGTGAATTTTGATTTTTTTTGAAAAGTATGTATTTATTCATCACTATCCATTTTGTCCCCTTCAAAGTAATCCCTTGCAGATAAATGCATAATAAATAATGCACTTATGCCAGAGGTTTTTCCAATTCTCAAAGCACTTCTAAAATGCGCTTTTCGGTATGGCCATCAGCTCATTCTTCGATTCTGACATTATCTCATCAATTGTGGCAAAACGCTTTCCTTTCATTGGTCTCTTCAGTTTTGGGAATAGGAAAAAGTACCAGGGAGCTAAATCTGGTGAATATTATGGTTGAGGCATGATTACGATGTTGTTTTGGGCTAAAAAATCACGAACAAGCATTGATGTGCGTGTGTTGCTTTTACACAAAATTTTGCAATTTTGGAACAAACTTCGTTGCCACACGTTTCATGCCCAAAACATTCGAGCATGATCTGATTGATATGCCAACATTCTCTGCAACTTTCCTAATAGTAATTCGACGTTTTTCTAAACCAATTTTTTTCACTGTTTCGATGTTTTCTTCGCTTGTTGACGTGGTTGCAACTCCAGGAGGTTCATCGTCATCAACATCTTCTTGACCTTCTGTAAAGCTCTTTTACCGCTTATAAACGCTTTTTTGAGACAAAATGGACTTGCCAAATGCCACAGTCAACATTTCAAGTGCCTTGGAGCACTTTATTCTATTTTTAACTCAGAATTTAATACATATTCTTTGATCAATTTTTTTCAAAAGTCAAAAATCGAAGAACACACAAAAACTTAACTAGCCTTTTTAGTTGTCAACTACAAACTACTTATTTAAATTGGCTGATAATGCCAACATATATGATAAACATATTATGTATAACAAAATAACAATTTTTTTTTTCGAAAATCGTATGTACACTGCCCGCGAAAATTCAAAATTCATCTTTTCTTTTGAACAGACCTCGTATATTTTTTAAATATAGTAAAATAATAAACATTTTATTTACTTGCAATATTTTGTTTCATTTCTATACAATCTGTCCATTTCTCGATTTTTGTCGTTAAAGAAAAGTAAAAAAATATAACTAAAACACAAAAGATGGAAAACAAAAATTTTGACGTTTAAACTGAGAATTCAGTCTCGTATCGGCATTCGTACGAGGTGATCGCGTCCTTTAACTAATTAGTTTGCTTACGTCGAGGCTTTTACCGCGCCGCGCTCGACGCGCCTAGCGACGGGCTCCTAGTTGTACCGATAGGTTTCACCTACGGACACCGGTCGGGCCAACAGCAAAATGGATGAGATTACTGCCTATCCTGACGATGTGATGGACGATCCAAGTATTTCTTGTGAAGATGAGATGGAGGGAGAGAAGGAACACCAGCAGGAGATTTTACAGGAAGAGTGTGTAAATAGTGCAGGGAGAAGACCTAATAAGAGAGACAGAGAAGAAGAAGATGAAGATGGATGGACGGAAGTGGGGGGGAGCAAGGGCAAGAAATAAAAAAGGGGAAAAGATTAAAATTTACATTTCATCTAAAGATAGAATGCCCAAACAGTTCGCTCTAATCAAAATGTTTAAAATTGACGGAATAATGGGTATCAAAAAATTAGATATATCAACCCTTACAAGATACGCGTTGACATGAACAACGAGAGCAGTGCGGTGTTACTGGAAAGGTGCAAGAAAATAGTGGACAAAGGCTGGAGAATCCAAAGGGCTATGGAAGTCAATATGTCCTACGGTGTTATTCGAGACGTGGACATAGATCTGACCGAAGAAGAAATGTTAAACCGCATTAGATGTCCCGAACCAGCTGAACTTCTGTCCGTCCAAAGACTCATGCGCAGAAACCTAGAGGGGGAAGGTTGGACGCCCAGTGAGTCCGTGCGCTTGTGTTTTAAAGGCTCATTCCGTCCAGCGTACATTTCCGTAGACGAACTACGCATACGAGTGGAACAATACACCTTCCCAGTGACCCAGTGCTCGCGCTGTTGGAAGCTTGGTCATACAAAACAAAGATGCCCATCGGCCAAAGTTATATGCCCAAAATGTACTGAGAACAATGATAATTGTGACACGACTTCATTTAAATGCATCAATTGTAATGGTCCACATATGGCTTTGGTTCGTTCTTGTCCAGCATACCTTAAAGAAAAGAAGTTAAGGGAGTTAATGGCCGAGTTTAACTGCACGTACCGCCGCGCTTTGACGCTATATATTCCAGCTAAGGAAATCAAACCTGTGGAACGGGCTAAAACAGCAACTGAAGTGAAAGATATATTTGCCAGACAGGCTGGAAAACTGTCTTATTCGGCTTGTTTACAACAACATCGCACAGAAGTAGCAACAACATTACAGACGCCCATGATGAACAGTCAACACGTGAATACCAAGAAAGAAACTTCAAAATATCAAAAACAAAAACGATCTAAGAAACCTAATGAAGTGGAGATGGAGGAACAAGTCGAAGCAGCGAATAGTCAAGATATATTAAATGAAGAGGAAATTAAGACTACAGAAGTACAATTCAGTGAGCTCATAGGTAGGCTGAAGGAGATTTTGTTTATAAAAGGAGAAACAATACATCAAAAGATACAAAGTTGTATAAAATGCTGTGTTCAGTGGGTTATTTTAGTATTAGTAGAAAATATCTCGGATTGGCCAATATTAAAAGTTATATTAGATTATTTTGGTTACAATGGTTAGTAAGACTAATTGCCCCTTAAGACTAAATATTATTCAATAGAATGCACAAAGCGTTCGCCCTAAGTCGTTAGCATAAGAACAGATACTCGACAATGCTGGAACGAGTACAGAACAAATTCACGCGCTACTTGTACAAGAAACTGTATGGGGTGTATCCATTTTACCCGTTGATGTACCCCACTCTGTTTGTGCTTGGTATGGTCGGGTATAATCAACTAAAGGTACGACGTGCATTCACGCTTGTTTCCTATTTGGTTAGGTTACTTCGTGGCATTGAGTATAACCCAGGAGTGCTGCAACACCTCAATTTGTGTGTACCTGACCGCTATGTGTGGAGGCGGCGCCGCCCGCCGCTGCTAGCCGTTCCAGTTGCTAGGACCAATCTTCTTGCCAAAACGCCATTGACCCGTGCAATTTTAATTATTAACCAGCTTCACGTAAATATTGATATATTTACATGTAGCTCGAGTGAATTCGCAAAAATGCTATTGTTTATTTTATGTTATAGGGTTGATTAGAGTAGGCTATACGTATATATTTGTATATTTTAAGTGTTTTGATTTTAAGTTTTATATTATATTAAGTAATTTTAAGACCGCACTATCGCATTAGGTATTTACCTGTAATGATAGTTGTAAGGAAGATAAATAAATAAAGATATTATTACATGATAAAATTCACATTGCGGCACTGAGTGAAACGTGGCTAGAACCTGACAGCGTTTTTAAGATAAGTGGCTATAGAATATTCCGCAAAGACAGACAGGACTCACATGGTGGTGTTGCGTTACTGATACACAGATCTGTAGAAGCTTGTTTACATGTCTTAAGAAGTAGTAACCCAGATATTGACGTACTGATGGTCAAAATAAAAAAGCTGTAAATTTATTGCATATATACTCTCTGTTTACTGTGCGCCCTCAGTGCGCACCGACCAATCAGACTGGGAGTATCTTTTGAACGCGGCAAAAAAGCTATCATATTAGGCGATTTTAATGCTCACCATATGAACTGGTCCTGCAAAACAGACACGCATGGCTCCCAAATGTATGATGCTCTTTTGGAAAGAAATTTTGTAATTTGAAATGATTGTAAAAGTTACACACGTATCAAATTAGTGAATAATCAACTTCAAAAATCTTTACCTGATGTGATGTTGGCTCCTTCTGATATCGCACTATGATTGAACTGGACCACTACTAACGAAAACTTAGGTAGCGGTCATCTCATAATTAAATTGACCACATATTTAGATAGCAATCCGGATTACATGTCATAATCTCACGACGGAATTATAAGGAGGCAGACTGGATATCCTACCGAGATTTGTTGGAAGGTCTGTTCAAAGATTTTGTATTTTGCGAGGATGACGTTCAAAAAACATATGACTCATTTGTAAATTGTTTAAATATAGCTGCAGATCGTTACATACCAAATTACAAAATAAACCGCAATCCAAGTAATAAGTTTTCACTTAAACCGTATTGGAACTCATCCCTATCTAAATGTGTGGCTGAGAGGCGACTAGCACTTTCGGAATTTCGACGAAACCCTAATCCTAATAATTTAATAAAAAATGCAAGAAAAAATAAGAAACTCTCAAAAATTAATCCGTCAAGCTCGCGATGAATCCTGGCAGGAGTTTTGTTCATCATTGGATGGTACCATCACTCAAAAAGAAATGTGGCGCAAACTCAAGTGGTTAAAAGGTTATAAAGTGCCCCGCTCACACGTAGACAAAGAAAGAGCTAATGAATTATTAGGTAGTTTAATACCGGACTATGTACTCCCTAATGACCCCGACTTTGCACCCTACAAAACGAGTTTAGATATTTTGATTACGAAACACGAATTATATCTTTTTGGCCCTATGATGATTTCCCTGACAGTTCATTTTTTTCGCTGGCATGCATACTACCTTAGATTACTAAAAAATAAACTGGTAAAAAAAGAAATGAAAGATAAAAAAAAATATTATCTTTCTTAAATTACTAAGTAAATTATTGTGGTTATAATTAACTGTTAATAAATCAAGTAAATAAAATAAAAAAGTATAGAACTTAAAAATGTATAGTGCGTTAAACGGAACTTCTGCCAAAGAGATTGACAGTACTTGACGACACATTAAGGGCCATATTTCACCGGGACACCACTGGTAGCGCAACTGGTTGCGCCACCAGCAAAATGTATAGAGCTCTATAGAGCGTTACTCACCTGGTGTCTGTTCGGTAGCGCAACCAATTTGGTGGCGCAACCAGTGCGGACACCAGTCCGGCCGCCAGTCACGCCCCCACCAAAGAGTATGTAATAAGATGGAAATCTAACCTTTGAAAACCATAATTAACCAACTGTCAAACGTTAGTGACAGTGAACCAAGAATCTTGTACGATACAATCTGGATTGATTACGACAACCTCAAAAATGTTCTAAAAAAGCACGATACAAGAATCTTTATCCCTTTCTACTAGTGTGTATAGACTAGTTCGTGCTACGAGACATTCTGTTCTAAAGAAGTTCAAGATGTTATTAAGGACGCTTTGACCGTTTTAGACAAATATCTCGGTTTTTGGGATAATGTATAATGCACCAAGAATCATAACTATGAGGATGTCACGGTATCAAATAAAAGACAATAAGTATACATGTTCATTTCTAGGATGGCATAAAAAAAATATTACGGTTTTGTATAACATTTTCATAGAGTTAAATACGATTTTACCAACGCTCTAATACAAGAAAATTACAAAACACAAGGGTCTGAATAGGTCGCGTAAGCTAAATCCAGTGCACATTTTTAGCTTAAAAATCATAAAATACTACAGCTTATATAGTCTTCTACACCCGTAGCTAATAATTTTGTACTTCCATAAATAACTTTATGATTTATGAACAAAATAAAACTACTCTAAAAAAATCCTTATACATTTTTCATTGAACTGACCACTTCCAAGCCTAAGTCCGCGCTGAACGCGTCCGCGTTCTGAGAAGCACGGGCCGTTTCACTTTCTTTAAAAAAACGTATACTGCGATTGTATGCGTTGATACTTTTTCGAAATAAAATTAAGTACCTAGTCACTGCAGTTGCAGTGACTGTACTGTATACCTGTACCATTATTTAATTTATTGTTTTATGTTTTGGTATATTGTATTGCTTGCGCCGAATAAATGCTATTCTATTTTTTTTCTATTCTTTTAGTTATGAGTATAAAAATAAAAAACGACTTGGGAATTTTGTATAATATTTAATCATTAAAAAAATACTATTCAATACTTTTTATAAAGTTCTTCTACTAATAAATAATTATCAAAATAACTTTGTCAACCTTGATTATTTAAACCAGTGTTAACTACATCAGATTTCATTTTACCTATAATATTTGAGAGTACAAGGAAAAAGCAGCAGCGTTTATAGACGTTTATTTACAAGGTGACACATAAGTCAATCCGACTATAGATAAAACAGTATTAACCAAGGAGGTACTACACTACATCCCTCCCCACTTAAATGACAATAGTATGAGCGTTAAACTAATAAATCAAAGTCAAAAGTTTTTTATTTCACATAGGCCTACATGGGCACTTATAAAACGTCAGAAGCTAGTGCACGGTTCGAAATTGGTCGTTTCCTATGGAGAAGAACCGGCAAGGAACTCCATGATTACTCTTTTAAAAAAGTGGTTGTAGTTACAATATTTCCATATTTAGGTATTATTAAGGAACAGTGTAAACCGGTCTACATTGTACTCAAAAGAACAATAAAATCATCAAAATAATCATTTTAAAAAAGTGAATTAAAATATGAAGTAATCTAAGAATTCGTGGAGTCTACAGTGTTCTTTCATTTACATTATAAAAAGAGGCTATATAAAAAAAAGCTGTCAATAAATGAGACGTTAACAACTAAAAAAGAAAAACTAACGAATTTAATGTGGTTGGAGTCAGATAATATAAAATAAAATAAAAATATTGCAAAAGCAATGTGTTAGAAGAAGAAAAAAAATGTTACAACAAAGATGGAGCAGCTAATAGATACATTCACACAATATTATGAGTTACCAGGGGGCCACAAGGGCAGAGGTAGTCATTGCCAAACAAGCGTGTCTTCGACATAGTCTTTAACCTTGTAATATGCTTTTTTTGTTATGACACGCTTAATATGGGTTTTGAACTTTCCTTCGCTAAGTTCAGTCACAGCTTTTGGTAGCTTGTTATAAAAGCGTATGCTATTTATTAAAAATGACTTACTGGTCTTGGCTAATCTCCATTTGGGTAATATAATTTCGTGTTTACTACGAGTATTTATGTTATGGAAATCGCTTCTAATTTTGAAAAGTCTTAGGTTTTTACGAACATACAGAATACTTTCTAATCTTATTCTTTATAATTTACCGTCTTATTGACACGACACTTCCGTATAGGCCTCGACTGGGACGGTACAGGGGTCGTTGGTGGCGTATAAATGTTTTCAGATGCCTCCTGAACTACGTCAGTCGTTATATGTTAACGTCGCTGACCGTCCGCACTTCCCGACTCCTCGGACCGTTCGGGCTGAACCACAGCAGGCTCGGATGATACACAGCTAGTTGGATCCAACTGGGATAGTTCGGTATTTGTTGGGATTACAAGCGAACTTCTAGACCTACGCTTAAGTTGATTGATGTGTCTATGGATCACGTTACCGTTGCTATCCAGAATTTGAAAATCATGAGCTCCCGAAGATCCGGCCACGGATCCCGGTTGCCAATTTTCTGTTTTCAAATACTGGCGATACCAAACATCCTGCCCAATTCCTACTTCCCTATCTACTCCACCTTTAGTTCTAACTTGCCTTTGCTGAGCTTCCCGAACTCTTGCTTCCCTATCCGGTTTAAAAATATCCAACTTAGTTCTAAGATCATTAACAACATACCTGGGCAGTCCGATAAGTACTTAGCCTCACCGCCCGATGGCGCCACTACCGTAAGAGACATTTATTATCGTGTAGTACATCCTTATAGACGGCTTTTGTCAAAATTTCAGCCATATTGGATTTGTAGTTTTGTTTTAACCGCGTGTAGAAGCGGGCTTGTCCGCGGATTTTAGAAAAATGGAAAAAGAGCAATATCTTTCGGTGATTCGATTCTTGTTTTTGGAAGGGAAATTGCGTAGCGAAATCAAAGAGCGCTTGGATGCTGTGTACGGCGACTCTTCTCCTTCAATGGCGACCGTCAAAAATTAGGTTAATGAGTTTCAACGTGGTCGCACGTCAGTTTTTGATGACCCACGCCCAGGTGCCCCAAAAACGGCTACCACGGAGGATAACGTGACAAAAGTCCATGATCTCGTGTTGACAGACCACCGATTGAAGATGCGTGAGATAGCTGAGACAGTAGGCATCTCAAAAGACCGCGTGGGTCATATCCTGCATGAAATATTGGCCATGAGGAAGCTGTCGGCTCGATGGGTGCCGCGTTTGCTCACTCCGGACAACAAGCGCATCCGTGAGACCACTTCAGAGCTCGTTCGTTCGTTTCGAGTCGTTTTGTGACTGTTGACAAAACATGGATTCACTGGTACACACCAGAGACCAAGGAACAGTCGAAACAGTGGACTTTACCCGGCGAAGACTGTCCCATCGGCCGGAAAGGTGATGGCCACCGTTTTCTGGGATTCACAAGGTGTGAACTACATGGACTACCTGGGGAAGGGCAAAACGGTCACAGGGCTCCACTATGCCTACTATTGTGCCGATTCGACCTCGAATTGCAGAAAAAACGGACCCATTTGGCGAAGAAAAAAGTGCTCTTCCACCATGACAACGCACCGGCTCACACCTCCGCCGTCGCCGTCCGACGCCAATTGGTCTACATCGGGTCCGTGAAGGGCCCGGAAAAAGCGTCCGTGAAGCTCCTTGCTCTGCCATACTTCCCTGCGATCGTTAGTGTCAAGCACTATCGGTTTGCGCCAGTTCTCGTTAGCTAGGGAGAGCGGGCTGAGTCCCTTGTCCACTGCCACTATGTTTCGATGCATACCCACGTCGGCAGCTAGGAAATATTCCCTGAGACTGCATACCTCGCGGTTGTGTAGGGTCTTAGCATTTAAGAAGCCACGACCCCCACACTTCCGCGGGATATACAGCCTCATCACCGACGATCGTGGGTGATGCATTCGGTATGCAGTCAACAGTGTACGGACCCGCCTATCCAGGGCGTCAAGTTCTGTTTGAGTCCATTTGAGTACGCCGAAAGAGTACATCAATACCGGCATGACCCAACCGTTGAAGGCACGCACCTTGTTTCCGCCTGAAAGAAGGCTATTGAATACCTTTTTCAGGCGTCCAAAGAAACGCTCCCTCAACGATTGCTTCATGTTAGTGATACTGATGCCTAGAGCTTCCGACATACCCAAATACTTATAGGTTTCGGTTGGAAAGAGGGATCTCAGATTTATGGAATCCGTGAGTTGAGTGCTCACGGACTCCACGACCTCCCCTCGCTTTACATGCATGACTGCACATTTGTCCACACCAAACTCCATCCTGATGGCACTACTGAAGGTTTCAGTTACCTTCAGTAGCTCCATCAGTTGCAGATTGTTGGGGGCAAAGAGCTTTAAGTCATCCATGTAAAGGAGGTGAGATACAACCTGACCACCTCTTTTCAACCGATAGCCTAGACCTGAATTCTCCAGCAGTGTGCTTAGAGGATTCAAGGCTAGACAAAACCAAAGCGGACTCAAACTATCACCCTGGAATATCCCTCGCTCGATCCTTACAGGTTCGCTATTCCTCTGGATATTTCGACATCCTTGATAAAGGAGGACTGTACTCCATTGCCTCATACACGACATCAGGAAGGTGCGTAGTGTTGTATCAATTTTATACAATTCCAGCACCCTCATGAGCCATGTATGAGGAACAGAGTCATAGGCCTTTCTATAGTCTATCCAACATGTCGACAGATCCTTTCGGGAACGTCGAACCTGCTGGCTAATAGTCATATCAATGAGGAGCAGCTCCTTAGTACCGCGGGACCCGTTCCTACATCCATTCTGAGAAGGCGACATGATCGAATTTTCATCAATATGACTATTAATTTTACTTCTCAGTATGGATGTAAGAACTTTATAGACCGTCGGCAAACACGTGATCGGTCTATAATTTTTAGGCTCCGCAGTACTACCTGATTTATGGAGCAGGTGGGTTATTCCTGTTGTTAGGAACTGGGGCAGCGACCCTGACTCTAAGGCAGACTGAAACTGATATGCCAAGCGAGCATGCGATCTTGTAAACCACTTAATCCAGAAATTATGCAGCCCGTCCGGCCCTGGAGATTTCCAGTTAGGCAACGGACGGACTGCACGAGCTACATCTTGGGGGCTGATGTCTATTGCCCCCATTTGTGGTATTGGATCGCACGCTCGCTCGACCTCCCGAGTCCAGTCACCCTCGGTGTGACTGACAGGCACCGACCAGATGCTACGCCAGAATGAACTCATGGCGTCATCATCCGGGAGGCGCGCGTCAGTCACACCTTGGTCCGGTCGCTCCCAAGCCCTATAAACCCACCTTTCATTACTCCGGAATGTGCGATTCTGGGTGTATCGCTCAACCCGCCGCTTATACCTGCGAATACGGTTTGCCCATGCACACACCTTCTGCTTCAGGAAGTCGATGCGCTCTGTGACTCGGGACATATAGTCTCGGGGGCTGATATCAGTCCCCGAAAATGCCCGTCTCACAAAGCGCATCACTCTTGGACGAGTGTTGCCCTCCCTGAAGCAGATTAGTTTGCCGATGAGTGCTCTAGCCCCACCGATACGACGCTCGATCCTGCACTGCCAGGCCGGCACAGCTGGTTTTGGTCGTGTAGCTACGTCACTGTTTGGGAATTTGACGTGAGCTACACGACATGCCGCTACGGCCGCGCAGTACATGATCGAGTGTGTATCGGTGAGATATTCGCATACAGGCTGCGACGGAGGGGTAATGACACGGTCACTCATTTCCGTTCGGAGGCGATCAAGTACAGTATCATCCAACATATGATTACGCAGGATGACCCGCACTTATTATTATTATTATTATATTGTACTTAGTGTTAATGATAAGTTAAGTTTGTAACGAAATAGGAAAAAAAAAGAAACAAAAAAAAATGAAAGCAATAAAAAGAACAGAAAAAAAATGAAAACAGGAAAGAAAGATAAAAGGAAGAACAAAAAAAAAAAAAGAAAAGTAATCAAAACATAGAATCAAACCTATCTTAGTAATTATTTATTAGTAATTTCATATTCATGTAAAGAAAAAAACATCCGTGATGGGTCTATGACCTTCTCACAACCAAAACCAGAGCAAGGAAAAAAAAACAGAAGCGACAATCCGTGCCTAGCCAAATAAAGACTCTGACCAGTGTCGGAGGACAAAAAGCGATGCACACAATTTAAAAAAAAAAAAATCGGGATATCCTATGTCCTTCTCCTGGTTCTTAGCTACCTCCCTACCAATTTTCAACCAAATCGGTTCAGCCGTTCTTGAGTTATAAATAGTGTAACTAACACGACTTTCTTTTATATATATAGAAACTTTTTTTTAATTTGATCGCAGCGCTAACTGTCGGGACAGACTAATATTAAAATTCGAATATTATTTAAAATTTGACACTGCGATGGTAGCGCCGTCTGTCGGATACAATGTAAAACATTCCAAAATCAACAAATAAATTAAAAATTAATTAAAAAAGCATTGTCCAGCGGACAAAATTGTGAATCTAAACCATTCCCAGATCCCCTTGAACACACACAAAAAATTTCATCAAAATCGGTCCAGTCGTTTGAGAGAAGTTCAGTGACATACACACTCACAGAAGAATTATATATATAAAGATAAAGAATGCAGTTATTAATAAACTTAGAACTAATCTAGAATTAGACATCAAAAATGTTCGAAGTATTAAAACAATAATAGTCATTTAGACAAGACATTAAAGTAAGATTACAGTAGTTAAGATCATTGCAAAACAGGATTTGCATGGTCCTTAAACATCTTCGTCAGATGATTCTGTAAAGTTGCTATTTACTGACTGAACAGACTGAATTGTTTGTTTCCTTTTTGTATAGCATTGATTAAATACTTGTATACAATATCGAGATTTAGTTGGACAAAATAACTTTCTACATTTATATAAGATAAAAATAAGAATAATGGTAGAGATAACATTATGTCAATGAGAGATAGTGAGTACTATATTTATTTAAGTGGGATGGCTGTTCAATCTAATTTGATTCTTTTTCAAATTCATTTAAATGCACACTTGCCTGTAATAGTGAATTGAAATCATTAACGTTGGTTGGTTATTAAATTTTACAAAAGGGAGATGCTGTACTGTTTTATTTATTTTCTGATTGTCGCAGCAATCATCTTCTATGATATTAAAATTAGATATATAGTTCGTAACATTAGACATAACGTTATCACTAGGTGTAAACTTTAAAGTTTTAAAGAAAGCTACACAATACTTTGGCAGGACTAACATGCCTGTGCCAAAAAGGATCTCATCGTAATTAGTAGGATCGTTTTCACATGTAATATGGGCCTTTCCAGGCTCTGATTGTACAAACAACGATAGAGCCATGTAACAGCTTGGTATTACAAGAATCTGGCAATGAGCTTATAGCTTCGGTTAAGATAATTGTTTCACACGTTGGATTCGCGATAGTAGAGTACACATTTCCTAAAGAACACACATAACACTCATTTTGATTCACTTGACACTTATCCACTGATTCTAACAGTGAATAGAACATACGATCTATTGTTGTAGCCACATAAGGTTTACTAGGAGCGATAAGTATATAAGTGTCAGGTTTGTTAGCGTCATAAGGGGCTGGAAGTGGAACATTGTGGTAGAGATTGTATGTCTGTGGAAGCACGAGTAGGATTTTAGTGATAATAATGATTTTATTATGATGATAATAACAAATTAAATCCGAGATGTCTATAATGACATGTATATTTTCTAAAGACAAACTCGTAGGGAGTTCACAATGTTTAGGAAGTTTGTCTCTGTGAAGGTCTAGCTCTTGGAATAACTGATAAGGACTAAGTACAGTTGGATGAAGAATGTTGAGCTTGCTAAATAAGATAGCATTGTTGACGTCATCAATGTCAAAGGACAAGGTTATGGTAATACTTTCTAAGGAGTTCAATAACATTATCAAACGGTTTTTTATTTCTAACTTATCCCTTGAATTAGATATTTGTTCGAATGCTATTCGAATTGTTTCTAAATTTTGATTTAGTTGGTCTTGGTTTTTGTTTACCCTTGACATAGTGTTATTGAAGGTTGAAATAGTAGACTGGATAACATGAATATTATCTTTCATTAAGTTTTTTTTTTTTTTTTTTTTTATATGGTGGGAAAAAATCATGCGGAGCGGGAGATAGTGTCAGACTCTTACTGACTAAAAGACCCACCCCGTTCCTTCTAGCCTTCACACCGGGGCTTGAGCGCCCTTTCGGATAACCCTGGCCCCAGTAGGCTTCGACCCGGCTGGGTCCCTGCTGTTGCTGACAACTCCTTGAGGCGCGCGGGAACAGTGCGCGCCGTCGACGACTTGGGCTTGGTTAGAGATAGCGTCTGAGAACTTCAAAGCGTCTTCAGTGTCTAAAGTTCCAAAGATTGATTTTAAAATTGAGCCAATTTGAGGTATGATATGGACAAGAACTTACGAACATTATTAAGATGTTGATTTTGTAAAGGCGACAGTAGATTAGTACACTCTAGTTGAATTTTATTAGAAGAACTGGTAACACAGAAATCAGAAACTTCTTTGATTAGAGCTTCGACTTTCTAAGTGTGGTTTTATATGACTAATGTCTAAATACGAAACCACATTCCAGTGATCGTTTGTAAACTTAACGTTTAATAATTGGTCGAAGTATAGGCCTGGACTACCTATAATTGGAGTAACGAATTTGTGGCTCGAAGATGGTTGGAGTAATATCCTGAAATAGAAAAGATTAGGCTAGTCATCTGTCGAGATTTTTATTTCGTCGTAATGGTGACGAACATATTTTCTATTAATTAAAAGGGTAACTGTATGGTTGCCATTGATTTTGACGATTTTGAAAGGGTCTTTCCATAAAGGAGACATCGCTTTGTTTTGTTTATGATGACACCGCAAATAAACCATATCACCTATTTTATATGTCACGGGTTTGGCATGAACATCAAAGCTTGTTGTTTAGAGTTTTCCATGGACGATTGTATATTTTCCAAGGCTTTTTGTCTACTGTAATAGAGCCTGTGATTGAGAGCACGAATATAGTCTGTATAGGTATTTAACTCTAAGGTGTCAGAACTTTTAGGTATGTAAGGCTTAAATCCGAATAGTAACTCCATCGGCTGAAAGCCTGTAGTGGAATGTACATTAGTATTATACGCTATCATGGCAGTTTGTAACTAGAGCACCACATGTTTGTGGGTGATAGGGAGAGGCAAAAATATGTTTAATACCAAATAATCTCTCTAACTGTTTGAAAACATCGGATGTAAAGTTTGTCCCTTGATCGGTTACGATCATTCTAGTGATACCTAAATGGGAAATGAAAAGCACAAGTCTTTGTGCTGTTTCTTTAGCGGAACACGACGTCATTGCATATGCTTGCGAATATTCAGTTAAATCGTCTTGCAAAGTAAGTATAAACCTATAGCCATAATCGTGAGTTTCGGGTAAGGGCCCTACCAGATCGAGATATATTTTTTCCATAGGTTTCGTTGCCGAAGATGTGATTATCATGGGAGCACGATTTATTTTTCTTAGTGGTTTATTTATTTGACATGACTTATAACTCTTGACATAGTTTTCTATGTCTTGACGCATGTTTTTCCACCAGTAAAGAGTTTTTAACCTATCGTACATACGAGAAATACCTGGGTGTCCTGCTGAAGGTGAGTCGTGATTATCTTTTAATATACAAGGGACTTCCGCGGGAGTAGGATATAGTATATTATTATGATAGATATGAACTTTGAGACCCGTGTTGTGAAATAGGAATGCAATAATGTTGTATAATTTGGTAAACGACATTTTCGTGAATGGGTCATGTAAGTCCGAAATAGCAAATTCTTTTTCTTCTGGATACCACGCGGTAATCATATCTCGATAATCTCTAATCATATTAAAAATATCTTTATAGGTAATTTCATCATAATGATGGACTCGTAAAAACAAATGTGTGAAAACATGTTTTTCGTTGGACGTACTTTGAAACGTATATAATTCTCTTTCTAAGGTTCGTATGTCAGGTAAGTCCTCATCGAACTTGGACATTTGCAAAATTTCGGAGCAATATGGGATCGAGTCATCCAAGTCGATGGCAGAAGGGTAAGTGATCATTTTACATTTTGTTTTAAGTAATGAATCGTTATGCTCCTCTATTATAGTGTCATAGGAATTAGTATGTTGTTGACTAATTTGTAAATATTTTTCATAAGTTTCAGAAGTAGAAGGGACACCAAGGTCCGTGGTAAGTATTGGATTACGAGACAAGGAGTCAGCGTTACAATTCATTTTACCTTTTTTGTGAACTATCTCATAATCAAACTCTTCTAACTTTAAGCGCCAGCGCACTAATTTTGAACTAGGATCTTTACAGTTGAACAACCACTGAAGTGGCTTGTGGTCCGTGACTACAACGAACTTATTACCGTATAGGTAAGGTCTAAAAACTTTTGTACCGTAAATGATATATATATATAATGATATATATCGCTATAGAGGATGTGAACCGAGATTTGGACGCTATCAAAGACTGGTCTGAAAGATTTGGGGTGTCTGTAAACCCCTCAAAGTGTCAGGCCATTATTATTGGAAGCTCGCGCATGATGGGTAAAGTGGTGGTTAACTCACTTCCCCCAATTATTTTTAATGGTGCCACCATCCCCATTAGTCCTAGCGTTAAGGATCTCGGTTTGCATCTCGACTCGACTCTTGGCTGGCAAAGTCAGGTCTCCAGTGTCTGCCAAAGAGTCAACGGGACTTTGCGGTGTCTGTATCGTCTGAGGAACTTTTTGCCCGCGAAGACGAAGACTATGCTTGTGCAAACTTTAATTTTCCCTGTGATCGACTATGGTGACGTGTGCTGCTTTGACCTGAATGCGGAGTTGTTGGACAAACTTGACAGGCTCCTCAACAACTGCATCCGATTCATATTTAACTTGCGAAAATATGACCATGTTTCGAGTTACAGATCGGAGCTCAAATGGATGCCCATTCGCCAGAGAAGAAGTTTGCGCGCACTGACTACACTCTTCTCTCTGCTCAACTCTCCTACCCCTCCTTCTTATCTTTTATCTCATTTTCAATATTTATGTTCTTCCCATTCTAAGAGTCTTCGTTCTTCTAACAATCTCCTACTGCTCTGTCCCTCTCATACTACTTCTTTTGTTCATTCTTCCTTTCATATACAGTCCATACTTCTGTGGAATGCGCTTCCTCTCGACATCAGGATGGCCACCAGTCAGTATGCATTTAAGCGAAAGTTGCAGCATTACTTTCAGAACAAATAGCGGAGTCGTTTCAAAACCCCCCTTCTGCTACTTTATATAAATATATATGTAGGTATATTATATTAAATATATATGTATGTCTATTTTAGTTATATATATACATTTGCACCCTTATTTTTCTTAATAATCAATTTTTTTTTGTTTTGTTGTTTTTTTTTTTTTGTGCACCTGCCATGTTTTTCTCTTCACCACCCTAGGTTGACCGGTAGAGAATGCCTAAGGCATTAAGTCCACCTTTGTACCTGTGCGTTGCATAAAGTTTTAATAAATAAATAAATAAATAAATGATAGCTAAGCATTCTTTTTCGGTAGTGGAATAATTTCCTTCCGCTTTGTTGAGAGTTCTAGACGCATATGCGATTGGTAAATCTTGGCCGATTTTTCCCTGAGATAAGATTGCAGAGACAGCAAAATTAGAAGCGTCAGTAGTTAACACAAAAGGCTTCGAGAAGTCAGGATATTGAAGAATAGGAGCGGTCGTTATTTTATGTTTTAACTCATCGAATGATCTCTGTTGCTCAGGGGACCAAATAAAATCAGCGTTTTTCTTTAGAAGGCTTGTAAGAGGTTTCGTGATATGGGAAAAGTTTTCTATGAACCGGCGGTAATACCCCACTAAGCCAAGAAATGATTTAATGTCACGAGGCGATTTAGGAACTGGAAAATTTTGGACACAAGAAACCTTTTTCGGATCGGGCTTCACACCTTGATCTGATATTATATGTCCTAGATATTGTACTTCTTTCCTTAAAAATTCACATTTAGCAGGTTGTATTTTTAATCTATGTTCGCGTAACTTTTTAAAAACGGATTCTAAATTTCGGCAATGCGATTCGAGGTCATGCCCGAATAGTACAATGTCATCCATGTAAGTAAAACAGTGAGTTCCTTGAAGACCACTTAGGACAATGTTCATAAGCCTTTGGAATGTGGATGGTCCATTTCGGAGTCCGAAGGGCATTCTAGTAAATTCATAATGACCGGATGGGACGCTAAATGCAGTTTTTTCTGTGTCTTTGTCTTTGACCTTGACTTGATGGAATGAAGACACAAGGTCAAGTGTAGTGAAATATTTGCTATGGCCTGATTGATCTAAGATATCAGAGATATTTGGAATTGGGTAAGCATCGCCTATTGTGATTTCGTTTAATTTGCGTTAATCAATAACAATCCGCCATTTGGGTTTACCGGATGCATCTTGTTTTTTTTAGTACAACCTAAATTGGTGCTGACCATGGAGATATTGAAGGTCGAATTATGTTTTGGTCTAACATATCTTGGATTTGTTTATTAACCTCTTCTTTGTGACATTCCGGGAACCTATAGTTTTTGACTGCGATGGGAGTTTCGGAACTAACGTGTTCTAATGTATTTGTATGTGTGACTTTGTCCCCTTCTAAATAGAATACGTCTTGGTACTTATAGCATATATTACGTAAGCGATCTCTTTCTTCTGAATTCAGATGATCGCATCTAATCATGTCTTGAACTTTGGAATCTCGGTCAGAGGTGTACAGGCATGTTGGATTTAAATATGACGAGGTTGTATTGAGAGAAACAGTGTTTACATTAGGTTCCACTATCTGTGAGATAGGTTCTAGTGTTACTTCGAAATCTTTTAAAATTATATCTAGGTCTGATACGTTAAGCACTGAAATAGTAGTTTGGTTATTAGAATCAACACGAACTAAGCACCGGGAGATATATAAACGAGGGTGTTCTAGTAATTTTACATCTAGCAGTAGTCCTTCTTTAATTTCGAAGTTTGTGACATTGCAACGAATAAACATTTCGCTTCTAGCAGGAATAATATTTATGGCGTTGTTTTTAAGTTGAAATAGTATAAGGCGTTACCTTGAATAGTTCATTTGGAGTCGCCGTAACTAATGGAGGCTTGATTCCATTCTAAAAAGTTTGAACCTAGGATTCCGTCATACTCTAAATTAATCTGGTCTACAATATGAAAATAATACGGAACTATCATGTTTTCGTTTTCCGTCTCTAGAGCTAAAATAAACTTGCCCTTAGTTTCGGAGAATGAATCGATGTCATTAATGCCCTTGAGTTTTAAAATTTCTTTATCAACTTGCGGCATTTCAGGTAGGCATTGTTTTTTTTTATGCATATGGAGCTGCCAGTATCAACTAAGAGACGAATAGGTGTTTTCGTATGTGAAGTTTTTACCACAATGTACGGTAAACAACGTCTTGAATTAGGGGAAACATCGTAAATTTTAGAATAGCCACCTGGATCTTGAATAAAATTATCTAGTATTCCTTTAGGCGAACTATTATTTTCTATAGGATCATTGAACGTTGACTTAGTAGAGCTGGCAGGGGTCGAGTCGTCACATGTTTTGGATTTAGAAGAACTAGTAAAGATTGAGTCATTACATATTTTAGATTTAGTATTTGATTTAGTAAGGATAGAGTCATTATTTATTTTAGATTTAGTATTTGATTTAGTAAGGATAGAGTCATTATTTATTTTAGATTTAGTATTTGATTTAGTAAGGATAGAGTCATTATTTATTTTAGATTTAGTATTTGATTTAGTAAGGATAGAGTCATTATTTATTTTAGATTTAGTATTTGATTTAGTAAGGATAGAGTCTTTATTTATTTTAGATTTAGTATTTGATTTAGTAAGGATAGAGTCATTATTTATTTTAGATTTAGTATTTGATTTAGTAAGGATAGAGTCTTTATTTATTTTAGATTTAGTATTTGATTTAGTAAGGATAGAAGCATTATTTATTTTAGATTTAGTATTTGATTTAGTAAGGATAGAGTCTTTGTTTATTTTAGATTTAGTATTTGATTTAGTAAGGATAGAAGCATTATTTATTTTAGATTTAGTATTTGATTTCGTAAGGATAGAGTCATTATTTATTTTATATTTAGTAT
The DNA here is from genome assembly GCA_929112965.1 of Mythimna albipuncta. Lineage (NCBI taxonomy): Eukaryota > Metazoa > Arthropoda > Insecta > Lepidoptera > Noctuidae > Mythimna > Mythimna albipuncta. Next base: position 862,519 of record OV815960.1, read on the forward strand.
TTGATTTAGTAAGGATAGAGTCATTATTTATTTTAGATTTAGTATTTGATTTAGTAAGGATAGAGTCATTATTTATTTTAGATTTAGTATTTGATTTAGTAAGGATAGAGTCTTTATTTATTTTAGATTTAGTATTTGATTTAGTAAGGATAGAGTCATTATTTATTTTAGATTTAGTATTTGATTTAGTAAGGATAGAGTCTTTATTTATTTTAGATTTAGTATTTGATTTAGTAAGGATAGAGTCATTATTTATTTTAGATTTAGTATTTGATTTAGTAAGGATAGAGTCATTATTTATTTTAGATTTAGTATTTGATTTAGTAAGGATAGAGTCTTTATTTATTTTAGATTTAGTATTTGATTTAGTAAGGATAGAAGCATTATTTATTTTAGATTTAGTATTTGATTTAGTAAGGATAGAAGCATTATTTATTTTAGATTTAGTATTTGATTTAGTAAGGATAGAGTCTTTATTTATTTTAGATTTAGTAAGGATAGAAGCATTATTTATTTTAGATTTAGTATTTGATTTAGTAAGGATAGAAGCATTATTTATTTTAGATTTAGTATTATGCTTGGATTTAGAAATCGAACTAGTAATTGGAGAATTGGAATTATTGGCGGCTTCGGAATAAGTATTTTTGTATTTAGATTTAGAAATTGAAGCCTCTAATAAAACATTCTCACGATTAGGGCCTATAGCAACAGAATTACGTCGGCACTGGCTCGAAATCTGATTCTTTAGTTTAAATCATCGTAATCGGTAGGTGTTGAAACTTGATTATACTCTACGTGTTTTAGCTCGTTCCCAGGATTTCCGCGATCGAAGCGGGAATTGTTATATTGTCTTTTGCGACATTGCGAAATATCATGCCCGATATTTTTGCAATAGCGGCATGTTATTGGCTGATGACCAGAGCTTGAGGGTTTTTGTGTATAATTTGGTGGTTTTGGTTTATGTGAAAATTGAGCCTTATTTTGATTGACACAGGTCCTCACCGGAAATGGCAAGTTCGGGAGGTTTCTGTTCCGAATTAAAGCGGAAGTGACGCCCGGGTGTCGCCACTGTGCGGAACGCCCGGAGGACACGGTGGAGCACACAATCGCGGTGTGCCCTGCTTGGGCGGAGTATCGCCGTGCCCTCGTGGGGGTGATCGGCGGCGGAGACCTCTCGCGCCGGTCCCTGGTCGAGGCCATGGTCCGGAGCGAGGAAGAGTGGCAGGCGGTCGCCGACTTCTGCGAAGCAGTAATGCTCGCTAAGGAGGTGGCCGACCGCATCAGACAACGGCGCTCTCGCCGCCGCCGCCGGGATTCCGATCCCGATTTTCAGCCACCGTAGGCGCGGGCTTGTGGACAGTGTGCAATGAGTAGCTCGCTGTCCGGCCGTCCGGTAACCGTCCGGACCAAGCCCAAGTCGTCGACGGCGCGCACTGTTCCCGCGCGCCTTAAGGAGTTGTCAGCAACAGCAGGGGCCCAGCCGGGTCGAAGCCTACTGGGGCCAGGGTTATCCGAAAGGGCGCTCGAGCCCCGGTACGAAGGCTAGAAGGAACGGGATGGGTTTTTTAGTCAGTAAGAGTCTGACACTATCTCCCGCTCCGCCCAAGGGCGGGGGATGTCAATGCATGATTTTTCCCAGCCTTATTTTGATTATTTTTAAATCTACATTCAAACTCAGAGTGACCTACTTTATGACAAACTTTGCAAGATGATCGAACTGAAAAGTTGTAAATTTTTTCTTCTTCCGTAGCGACGCTTATGGCCGCATTAAGGTTTCGGGGGTCTCGACAACGAACAATGGTGCTTAATCTAGGATGTAGTCCCAGGCAAAACGTATATAGGGCTAGATCTTCTGTCATAGCAATACGTCCTGGAAGTTCCTTTTTTAAGGAATCAGAGTTATGGATTTCGGATTGCAGATCTGTCAAGCAGGTCTCAATCCTGAGGGCATATTGCGCAACGGTTTCATTTGACGACTGTTTGCATGATTGTAGCTCTAATAAAAGATGATTGTAATGCTTTCTTTCCCCGAAATTCTGCCTTAAGAATGTTCGTAAATCCTCGAAATTGTCGAAAATTTTGTTTGAACAGGCTACTTTTGCCTTTCCCTGTAGTTTTGAAATGATGTATTTAAGCAGCAAGGATTTTTGACTCTCAGATGCTAATTCAAGAGCGTTTTGGCAGTTTGTTAAAAACGCCGATAAAGTTTCACGCTCCCCTTGGTATGGATTTATAAAATTACAGAAGACCTGAAAAGGGTGTGGTTCAGAGATAGTAGGAGTTATTTGCTTTTTGTCAGTAGTCATGTTTATAAGTGTTTTGTGAATAAAGGCAATAGTCTAATGCTCCAAAGCTGAGAGGGTTTATGAAAACAAAAATAATTATGTGGCAGCAACAGAAATAGTATATTCTACTCACAGCAAGGCGACGATTTAGAAGACGGGATGCATCACGCAGACCTCGGTGAGTAGCGCGCTCAGCGGCAGCGCAAACGCTCGGCAGCAGACGCTCGGCAGTAGGAGCGCTCAGCAACAGGGGCGCTCAGCAGCAGGTTAGGGTAGTGTCGGATGACCCGTTGACTCGTTGACGGCGTTGGAGTTCACCCAAGGCAGGAGGTAGGTACACGAAGGAAGGTTTCGTAGACTTGTTGGCTGCTTCAACCAACTTGGAAGATTTCGACAGAGTTCGGCGTGATCGCGATCGGATACCGCGGTAAGAACGTGGTTTTGGCGACGCGATTGTACACACGCACTGTATATAGTCACACTGATTGGAAAGAGACGACAGAGTCACACTGATAGAGACAGGATGGAGTCACGATACCGATTTTGCGGTTGGCGTAGAATCGAACAGGGCGGGCGGACACGGAACGCGACGAATTTGGTTTTAAAATAGTTTTATGGATAGCCAGCAACGAATTATACTGACTATCCCACTTCTGACACCACAGTTACGGGGCAGGTTCTAAGTCACTTTTAAAAAAAAACTAATTTTTAACCTTGAAAAGAACTTTAATTAGAATTTGGGAAAATACAATATTAATGTGTCCACCACGAAGTTCAAAGTATGACTGCCCGAAAACTATCCATCAAAACGACAAGTGTGGGAAACATTACATGACACCTATGAGGTGTCAGCGTTTATATTTTATATGCTTAGGGCTGTCTAACAATTTATAACCGTACACTGGTTTGGCTCCACAACCCGCTTCGACGGAAAGGGAAGTCGCCGAAACTCCAAGCTCGATGGGAAGGACCTTACACCGTGTTAAAAAGGATTAATGATGTGACCTACCGCATCAAGAAAGGGCTAAGAGGGAAACCCAAGGTTGTCCATGTGGATAGATTGGCGCCGTATCACGGATCTAATAATGCTCGGGACGAGCATGACTAAGAGGGGAGCACTGTTACGCCATTAAACGTGAACACGCCATATCTCCGAGAAAATAACGAGTAGCACGTAATAATTAAAACGCATTGCTGTTCGAAAGATCTAGAATGGTTGTGCGTAGCCAGTCTTAGAAAAATCTCGAAACATCCACAACGTACCTACAAGTAGTAATAGGTATTCATCTAACCGATAAGGGAAATAGTACTCTCCGACGTTAGCAATAGAATCGAAATTCGCATGAAAGTGACTCTTATTACCACGAGCAATAAAAATGATTTATGACTTCGAGAAGCGATTCAATTGTTCTGGAATTCTGGATAGATCCGGGGATGTCAGTATCTAGAATTTTCTTGGCTCCGCATATAAATACGAGCCCCGGGCCGGAAGCGAGTCAGTTGTGATTTCGACTGCGATCAAGAGCGAACTACCCTAGTACTTGAAGTGATTTTACTTAACGACCTAAGCGATAGTGTAACGGTACTCTAGTATTAATTGCGATTCGGATTATTGTTGACTGGATTAATTTGTTATTGTTTGTGGTGAATAAAGTTCTCTCGTTAGTAAATCGGCATTTGATTACCCACGTACGTAACAGTATGTTGCTTGCTCACGTGTCAGCTCTCCCTCTAACTAACCTCTTCATACTGGCAAATAGTGAAAAAACTAAAAATATTGTTTACAAGGAAATCCTGTAAGACCTTCAGCCAATACACTGGATATATATTGGCTGGACCTATGTTCATCATTCTACGATGGCCAGTCCTGTGCTAAACGGTGCCAGCAGGTTCCAGTGACTTTCACTAGACCGTCCGACCGTCGCGTTGCGTCCTCTTCGTCCCTGTATAAATTCTCATTATTATTTTCTTCTTTTTTTGGACTATGATTTTGTTTTTTTTTTACCTATTCTAAATCTGTACGTGTACTTATATTACAAAGAGAGACAATTTGATTTTTTAAATGTTTGTTTACACACGTAATCGATAGACCATGGAAAAGGCGATAACTAAGCGAAAAACCGAAATTCTGCCGGAAGTCATTATTCCACGCGGACGAAGTCGCAGGCAAAAGCTATTAAATTACATAAAAACTAAAACTTTTTTAAAATCTATTTTCAACTTAAATTTTTCGGGGCGAATCAAAGATTGATTCGGAGTCAGAAATTTGCACTTGGTTTAATGATGTAGGGGAAAGCTATAAATGTTTTGAAGGCACATTCTGAAGGAATAGCATTACTACAAGGAATAGCCGACGACATTAAAAAACGTTTTCCAGTTTTAGCCCCAAAATATCTAGGTAGGCGTACGTAATACCTCAGTGCTTACGAATGACAGAATGCTTAAACACAAAACTTAGCGATGAAAACTGATACTCAATGATTTGCTGGCATTTCTTGCTGACTTTTTACAGTATCGAAAACCAGACGTATTCATAATTATTGAATTTGACGAAATTCATTGGTACCTATTATTTATACGAAAAGGATAAAAAAACAAATGGAATAAAACATCACTTTTCACTAAAGCAGTAGGTAAGGTAAAAAACCCGGCTTTTGTGGCATAGAGGAGGCGCCAAACGGAGTTGAGTATGCAAAATATGAGGACCGCCTTCTGTGAATGGTTTCGGACTCGGAAAAGCATGCAGATTATGATTCTGGATGTTGCCAGGAGGCATATTGGTCGATTTTTTTTATACCCCTCTGCCTGAAGCAGCAAGTAAATTGACTGAACAAATGCTTAGAATCATTTAATTAATTATTTAGGTAACAATATCTAGTTGTTTCTTTTGATTAAATATATCTAAAGGAAGTCAACTAAAAAAAAAGTGAGTCGGACTCGCGCACTGAGGGTTCCGTAGAAATTTAAACATGAAAACAGTTCAAAAAAACATGTGCAGCTCTGTTAGATGAAGTAGAATGCCTATTTATGTTATTTTAATTTGTGGATAAAATACTTATTTACATATGTGTAAATAAATTTGCTCTGAATACTCTTCAACTTTCTAGATATTTAACAAAATGTGCATGTGGTTCCTTTTAACGTTTAGTAAATGATAGGTTTTCTTTTATACAAAAAAGAACCACAACCCAAGGATTTACTCCTAAAAATTAAACTATGTATTGACAGTATCGTAATAAAGCTTTAATTAACCAAAACTATAAAATAATACATATAGAGAGCGTTTATTCAACGTTATCATCAAATTGGATTTCGAAATCCGCCGTGTCTAGTCCATCTATATCGTCTTCTATTGCATCATCACAAATGAGACCATTATAAAAACTCTGTGCATCTTGTGGAATAAAATGCAATATGGACTGAATATTGGCTAGTTTTGCTGGTGATACTGGCTTCCCAAAAGGCCACAGTGGAACTAAATGTTCCGACAAGATTACAGCTGGTCTGCCACGAACAGGTGCTCTCCTTATATTTACTTCGACAGCGTCACCAAGAAAATCTGTTTTAAAATAAATTGAGTTTGGTGAGTCTTTTTGCCAATTAATACCTGGGAACTTCTAAGGTTGAACCTTAGAAGTTCCCAGGAAATCAGATTTTTCCATAACTGTAACTCTAAGCGGGTTCTTCTTCTTGCAATTTTTCATAACCTGCACATAATCATCGGGAGTATACAATCTCGGATATTTCTTCATTACCGTTTCAATGTGGGAAAAATCTCTGTCATTGGGTAGGTAACTATGTCTGGGTATCAAACATTTTTGTTTTATTTTTTTCAAGGTGGGATGAGAATGTAAAAATGCTTTTAACATCAAAACTATCTTGATGCCCTCCACATGAGTCGCTCCATAAAATTAATTCCTCGACATCTTCAGAAATATGCTCGCCTAAATATTTTAATAGACAAGAACCGACTTCCTGGGCACCTTTTCCAGCCATTCCTTCTATCCAAACAAAGCACTCACTCAAGAAAGTCTTTGCAGAATAAATACCCATATTGTACAACCAAAGCTGTCGTTTATAGTAAATAATTTCAGTAGGGATCTTAGGCATTGGCTGTGTTTTTTGGAGATCAAATGTGAGACATTCTATTTCCTTACATTGAGTAGCTAGAATAAAGTCGGACTTCATTTTATTTCGAGCCTCTTCCCATTTTCGGCAATGTTCTTCACGTTCTTTATCTATGCCTGTTTTTTCCTCAGCAGTTTGGCAACGAGTTAATTTCGCTTGTAATATGTCACATTTGTTACACGTGTCTTTCATAAGAGGAGCTCTTTTATGGTTAAAATATTCATAAAATATCTTAGAGTACATCGCCTTGCTAACCTTTTCAGCTTCTCCTATGTACTCGCAGTATAAATCATACATCTTGTCTAAAGTTATGTCAGTCATGGGAGGAACGGAACGTCCGTTGAGTTACATAGACGTGTTACTAACTGCTCTTGGATTTTGAACGAAAAAGTAGGTCAAAAGTTACTGTTTATTGTGGTCCTATATATCAAAGTACAGCCTTTTGAATAACCTAACTAGTGGTGAAAAGTGCAAAGCGATATATCAAACCATCATAAAGTTATAAGTGAAAACATTTTTAAAAGTTAACCTAACGAACTGTGTGCCTGACCCACGACAACTCGCGCAGTGCCCGCTGAGGTGAGTCACCAAGAAACGCAAGTATCACTAGCACGTAGTACGGAAGATTTTTTTATTACATACCCACAAAAATGAATTGTGCTGGATGTAAACAAGCAATAGCTCGCGGAGAACTGCTAAGATGTTGTACTTGCCAACAACTATACCACTATCGATGCATCAACATGACATCATCGTATTATGTCGAAAATAAAAGCAAAATAATTAATTCATGGCGCTGCCCATCGTGCAAAACCTCTACAAAACAAATACGAAATGATGACACACCTGTTAGGAAACAATTTCCGACGACACGATTATGTCCATTGACGACCAAATACACGATGACCAAAGTATACTAGGAGACACAGGAAAATATGACGCACCACCAAAAAATACAGATAATTCTTCAGTCTTATCACCGATCTTACTACGACAAGAGCCAATCAAATTAGAACAAATTAGTCAACTATTAGACCAAAAATTGGAATTACAGCAACAATCTATTTTGGCAAAAATTAAAAGTACTATCCAATCCGAAATAAATACAGGTTTATTAAAATACCAACAAGAAGTATACCAGAAAACTGAACAACTTTCTCTAGAGCAAACAAAACTAACCGCCAGTATTAGTCACATAAACGAAACCATACAAAATCTTGAGATAAAGACTGCAAAACTTAAAACAGAAAAAGCCCAGCTACAAAATAAAAATATGCATCAGTACATGAACGATACGCCTATGAACAATACGAACGAAAATAGTAAAATACTTGTTATCTACGGCCTAAACGAATATTATAACGAAACAGAAACAGACCTCGAAGATAGAATTATATTTGCGTTTCAAGACACCTTAAATGTCGACCTCACTGGCTATATCGAAGAGCTAAGTCGGATAGGACGGAAAGGATTTAGACGGCCACTACGGGTGGAATTAATCAGCAAAAAAATGACTAAATACATCTTAGAAAATGCGGATTATTTGAGAAATCCAGGTTTATATGTATCTAGTTTTCTTGATAGAGAATCTTTACAGAGAAGACGAAAACAAAGAGAAGAACGGTATTCAATACATGAAAAAAACAAACAGGGACACTATAATCATGAAACTACAAACAACATAACGCTAAATAATACAACTAGGCCACCTTCCCCCACCCAGAGCATCAATAATAGGCCAATTGAACTTTGTTACTTTCGCAACTAATTTTGAAATTCTGTTCCAAAACATACGTAGTCTTAAAAATAAAAGATATTTGCTACAATCAGTAATTGAAGAAAGAAAAAACGTTCATGCTATATGTTTGACAGAAACATGGATTACCGAAAACAAAATTGAACTACTGCACATTAATGGGTATAAAGCAGCTTCCAGTTATAGCAGGAAACACTACGATGGCGGAGGCGTATGCATTTTTGTTCAGGAAAGCATCGAAACCTTAGAACGACCAGACATAACTTCGCTCTCTGTTGAGTTTATTTTCGAAGTTTGTGCAACAGAAATAGTCCACCAAAACACTGTTATTGTAGTAATATATTGGCCTCAAAAAAACAGGGAGACGGATGTATTTTATGGTTCTCTCAAAAAACTTTTGCGCCTATTAAGAAACAAAGACAGTAAAAAGAATATTATTATAGGTGGAGATTTCAATGTAAACATATTGGAGAATTCAAACAGCACTAAAGATTTACTTAACGCTATGGTTAGCTATAATTTTGATCAAATAATTAATGAACCTACTAGAATCAGCAAAACAAGTGCAACATGTATAGATTTAATATTTACAAATTTTAAATTTAAAAACTTAAAGGCCTCTGTTGAAGACTTCGGAATTTCTGATCATAAAGGAATAATATTATCGGTCCCAAAAAAAACTGACATAAATGAACGGAAATCGTGGTACACGACTAAAAGAATATTTAGTGAAAAAAATATGGAAAACTTTAAGAAGCAACTGAGTAAAGTAAATTGGCAATCAATATTTAAAAATGACAAAGACGTAAATTCAAACTATGAAAATTTCCACACGACAATAGTAAGCATTTTAAATGACTGTATTCCAAAAGTAAAAATTAAAATTAAAAACAAAACCAAGAAGTCGTGGCTAACTACCGGTTTAAAAGTGTCTTGCCAGCACAAACGTCTACTCAAAACATTTCTGACACAAAATGAAGCCCCTATCTTGTTAAAATATTATAAAAAATATGAAAAACTGCTAAAAAAAGCAGTTTATAAATCTGAAAAAAAAACATAAATATTAAAAGAATACAAAATAGCACCAATATTCCGAAAACCATGTGGCAAATAATAAAAGAACGCACAAATAAAACAACCAAACGTACAAAGAAAAATATAAAACTAAAGATACAAAATACAGAAACGGAAAATCCCACGACTGTTGCAAACGTATTTAACGACTTTTTTAAATCGGTTGGAGGAAAGTCCAGTCATCAAACTGGTCAACCGGTCATCACAAGAAATGACAAATCCTTATTTGTCAAACCTGTAGATGAATATGAAATTCTATCAATTATAAGAAACCTTAAAAACAAGAGAAGCTATGGTTTTGACGAAATCCCACCCTCATTAGTTAAAAAATGCGCAAAGGTTCTAGCCATGCCCCTTACTTTCTTAATAAACCAATCCTTTATCGAAGGAACCGTTCCACATTTACTTAAAATCTCAGTAATCAAACCAATCCATAAAAAAGATTTGCAGACCGACTGTAATAATTATCGTCCCATAGCGCTTTTGCCTACCTTCTCAAAAATTCTAGAAACCGCTATGTCGTCACGCCTGTATTCTTTCTGCGAGACATTTAATATATTTAATGATAGCCTAAATGGATTCAGGAAAAATAAATCGACAACAAATGCAGTTTATAGATATGTGCAACAGATCTTAAATATAATTAATGAAAAGAAATACGCTATAGGTATTCTTCTAGATATTTTTTTATTTTTATTTTATTTTATTATTAAGGCACACCAACAATTTGTTTACAATATTTTCCTGTTGAACATGCAGAAGATTGTACAGTGCAAACAAACCAGTTACAGGCGTGCACAACATTCACAATTGCGTACCTAAATACTTAGTATTTTTTAATTTAAAAATTAGATGTAATTAAAATTTAAGTACAGAACAATAATAAAGAAATAATATCAATTTAAATATGAGATTACCATTCACAATAAAAAAATAAATAGAATTAAAATTTATAAATACAGACAATTTACATTATATACTGAACAATACAACTAAGAATTAAAAACAAATAAATTAATAATGTCACAATAAAAAAGCAATTGGATTACAATTAGAATATAATAATCAACTACAAATTTAATTAAACAATAACTATTTAAGTAATTGTAAATTAACAATAAATTTAATTATAAAATGTCAAAAGTCAAACGTGAGCAAGCAATTTCGGTAGACTATGGATCAACTTGGATCATTCTCGATTTAAACCGAGCCAAGGAGTCAAAAAATATATCCATATCCTCGTTGTCACAACAGATCCTATTGTACGTGGTCACCAACCTATTTAATGGAGCAGATCGCCCGAGATTAGTACGGGAACTTCTGACCACGAAAGTACTACATGCTCTCACCGATCTTACAAGACCTCGGCGAGGAACGTCAAGATTTATTTGTTGAAGCAGTTCAGGAGTACGCTGTTGGCGATTTTGTACAAGAAAATCATGTCTGCCAAGGTTCTACGGTCCCGTAAGGAGGACAACCCAAAGTGACGCATACGTTGCTCGTAATCAGCTCTATAGGGACAGCTGTGGTCCATAAAACGCAGGTACCGCGAAAAATTCCGTTGGATTTTTTCAATACGATTTTTATGAACATTGTAGGTTGGGTTCCAAACTGGGGAAGCATATTCTAGCGTACTACGTACGAGGGTGTTATAGAGAATCTTCAAGCAAGCAGTGTTTTTGAATTCCCTACAAGTTCTTTTAATAAAACCTGTCATCCTAGCAGCCTTTGCGACAATGTTGTCGATATGCAGAGTGAATGAAAGGTCAGCACTTAGCAGCACGCCGAGATCACGGATACTTTCCACTTTCTGCAGTACAGTACCCGCTAGTGAGAAGCAAGTTGGTATTATGTATTTCTTACGCGTAAATGAAATATGGTGACATTTCTTCACGTTCAATACCATCCCATTCGTGTCACACCAGGTCTGCAGTGCGTCAAGATCGAGTTGAAGTAGCTCGGCGTCTCTAAGCGAACCGATTTTACGATAAATTTTTAGGTCATCCGCAAACAGAGAGCACTGACTATGACTAAAGCAATTCGGTAAATCATTGACAAATATAATAAATAAAATGGGACCCACGTGCGACCCTTGAGGCACCCCAGATGTTGCGGTATACTCAAAAGACTGGTACCCTTCCACAATAACTCTCTGCCTCCGATTAGCCAAGTATGACCCGAACCATTCCAAGAGACCCCCGTGCACTCCATGTCTTTCTAGTTTCATCAATAATGTGCGGTGATTGACTTTGTCAAAGGCGCTACTGAAGTCAGTATAGAGGGCATCGACCTGCGTGCCAGCGTCCACGGAAGCAGAAAGATCATTTACGAAAGAGACTAAGTTTGTAACCGTTGACTTGTTAGATCTTGCTAGATATGAGTAAGGCATACGATAGAGTTCAATATAATATACTCTTGAATAAACTGGACGGGATAGGTGTACGTGGCGTAGCTCACAAATGGTTTACGTCTTGTCTCGAAAACCGTTCGCAATATGTAGAAATTGAGCAGTACAATCATACTACTGGAGAAATCGCTAATGTTAAATCGAAAGCGACCACTGTAAATAAATCAATCCCACAAGGTAGCGTACTCGGATGCATATTATTTCTTATTTATATTAATGATCTCCCTAAAAAAATAGATGCCGTAAGCGTTTTATTTGCTGATGACATTTCTGTAGTTTTTCCTTGCTCAAATAATCTGACCCTTAACAATGACATTCATCGAATTCTATCTGACATTTATACTTGGTTAAATGAACACAATCTTGAACTAAATTTTGCTAAGACAAAAATAATGCAATTCAGACCATACCAAAAACGACCCCTTGACGTCTGCTTGGGCGGAGCATCGCCGTGCCCTCGTGGGGGTGATCGGCGGCGGAGACCTCTCGCGCCGGGCCCTGGTCGAGGCCATGGTTCGGAGCGAGGAAGAGTGGCAGGCGGTCGCCGACTTCTGCGAAGCAGTAATGCTCGCCAAGGAGGTGGCCGACCGCATCAGACAACGGCGCTCTCGCCGCCGCCGCCGGGATTCCGATCCCGATTTTCAGCCACCGTAGGCGCGGGCTTGCGGACAGTGAGCAATGGGTAGCTCGCTGTCCGGCCGTCCGGTAACCGTCCGGACCAAGCCCAAGTCGTCGACGGCGCGCACTGTTCCCGCGCGCCTCAAGGAGTTGTCAGCAACAGCAGGGGCCCAGCCGGGTTGAAGCCTACTGGGGCCAGGGTTATCCGAAAGGGCGCTCGAGCCCCGGTACGAAGGCTAGAAGGAACGGGATGGGTTTTTTAGTCAGTAAGAGTCTGACACTATCTCCCGCTCCGCCCAAGGGCGGGGGATGTCAATGCATGATTTTTCCCATCGAAAAAAAAAAAAAAAAAAAAACCCTTGACATAAAATTTACTTTTAACGACATTACATTAGACTGCGTGGATAATTTCAATTTATTGGGACTTAATATTGACACAAACCTAAACTGGAAATCCCATATAGCACACATAAGTAACAAAATTTCTAGGTTTTCTTATGCGTAATCGGAACTAAAAAGATCCACGGATTTCAAATCAGCAAAAGCAGCCTATAGCGCATATGCGCACTCTTGGCTGCGTTATGGTATAATGCTATGGGGTAATAGTACAAACGCTGATAAACTATTCAAGCTACAAAAAAGATGCATACGCATCTTAAAAATATAGGATGTATGGACAGCTGTAGACCACACTTCATAAAACATAATATCCTTACGCTCACGTCTCTATACATCTTTGAAATATGTCTGTTTGTCAGGAAAAATATGTCTCTTTTCCCCTTAAATAAGGATCATTACACCCAACCACGGAATTTGCGATACCAAAACGATCTAGCATTACCGGTTTCGAAGCTATCTATTTTCAATACAGGCCCTTATGTAATGTGTATCAAGATTTATAATAAAATTCCAAAATCCCTAAAAGAAATTAAAGCAACCAATCTATTTAAAACAAAATTGTTCACTCATTTGAACCAGAAGTGCTACTACACATTGAAAGAATTTTTTGAAGAAAAAATAAATAAATAATTAAATAAGCGCAAAGTACATAATTGAATTGGTCTAATTTGTAATTTGTAATTCGGTATTACTAATGTTATTATTATTATTATTTTTCAATGTATTTCGTATTATTTTGACATTTATACTTATTTTTGACATTTATATTTATTTTGACATTTAATTGATTTGACATTATCCAATTATTTATTTATTTTAATACCTGTAATATTAATATTTTTTGCCTTTTTAAATGTACCTAATATTGAAACTGAATTTTAAAATGTATTTTATTTTACTGAAATTTATTTATTTGTTTTGTTTTGCAGTGCCCTTACAGGGTGCATGTTTGAAACTCTTTGTTTTTATTCCAACCACTGTACAACATGTTTGCAATAAACTGATTTGATTTGATTTGATGTCTGACATTAGATACTCGGTCTCGCGCTCACTATATCTATAGTGTGATTCATTTTTTGGAAGAGAGTTTATATGGCCATCTTACTTGTGAAACTATTTCGTCGCTGCATTTGTTTTTACCTCCACTTTTTGATCCTCTTCTATCTATAAACTCCTGTGACCTCATTTTAACCAGAGTAGTGCTCTCTTTGTGGAAACGCCAAGTGTTTTGACAAATAAATACTTCGATTTGTCCAATAGGTATTTACGAGAGAATTTTTAGGGTTCCGTAGCCAAATGGCAAAAAACGGAACCCTTATAGATTCGTCATGTCTGTCTGTCTGTCTGTCTGTCTGTCTGTCTGTCTGTCCGTATGTCACAGCCACTTTTTTCCGAAACTATGAGAGCTATACTGTTGAAACTTTGTAAGTAGATGTATTCTGTGAACCGCATTAAGATTTTTACACAAATGTAGAAAAAAAGCAATAAATTTTGGGGGTCCCCATACTTAGAACTGAAACTCAAAATTTTTTTTTTCATCAAACCCGTGCGTGTGAGGTATTTATGGATAGGTCTTCAAAAATGATACTGAGGTTTCTAATATCATTTTTTTCTAAACTGAATAGTTTGCGCGAGAGACACTTCCAAAGTGGTAAAATGTGTGTGTCCCCCCCCTCTAACTTCTAAAATAAGAGAATGATAAAACTAAAAAAAAATACATGATGTACATTACTATAAAAACTACCAACGAAAATTGGTTTGAACGAAATCTAGTCAGTAGTTTTTTTTAAATGCGTCATAAATCGAAAAAAATACACTATTATTAAAACATCGATAAAAGTTACAACACATTACAAGAACTTTTATATTATGTTACTTGCTGCTACGGAACCCTTCATGGGCGAGTCCGACTCGCACTTGGCCGGTTTTTTTTTTTTCATATTGCTACTGGTCATCCTTCTTTTTACGTCGACTTCTTTGACATTTGCTGCGATGAACATATTTTGGGTATTGTAATTTCCTAACTTGTAAAAACTCTCAAATATCTTCTGTCTAATGTTAAAATCAATTTTTTCCCAGCACTTTGTTTTACAATTACATTTAAAATCAATAAATTCTTTCGGTTGGACTTCGATGTTTTTGTAGTTGTGAAAAGGCTTATGAGAATGTCTATTTTTCTTTCTATCTATCCTAGATATAAAACCATACTTATACTTTCGGCCTTTTTTTGGTCTTTCTTTCGTAACTACTGCGTCGTTGATACTCACTGTATCATCATCAGAACACGGTACAAACACGGGGGATTTCGCTGTACTTTCGCCTTCAGAAGTAGACTCATCTACTATAATGCGCCTAGATTTTCCATTAGGTAGCCTCATTTTCTTGGCGCCAGCAACTATTGAAGTATCTTCTGAGGAATCTGATACATAGTCAGGGCTTTTGAAGGGGCACAAGTTTTCGAGCAGTTCTAATATCGGCGAGGAATATTCTTCCAGGCAATCTGGCGATGAAGAAAACTTTTCCAAAAGGTTCGACGTACCGAGCTCTTCGTTATTTTCTGCTGTAACAAGAAAAGCTTTGAAATATACGTATAAAACTATGATATCTAAAAATATAAAACAACCGCATGGTTTTATAATATGTACTTATATGGCGACAACAAAATATTATTAGTTATACTTGGAACTGATAACGTAATTATAAAGTCATGGCACCACTAGACAACATTTGTCGAGCTACGCGTGTCCCTGGAGCCATCTGGTGACGACGTTGCTAGATAGAGATGAGACATCGGGCGACATGGGGGAAATGTCGCCTAGTGGGGACGCGGCTTTATGTTACTTGGGAAAGTATGTTGTACTTTACACGGGCCATGTACAAAAATCATACGTAATCACACCTAAACAAATAAATAAACTTGTTACAATTTAAAATTTCGCGGAATAGGGCTTTGAAATCTACCTTCTACCACACAAAACAGCGACCTCGCGAGTTTTAATATCAAACAAATAATAGTTTCATCTCACAAAGGCAAATGAATCGTAAAAATACTCTTATTTAGACGTCATAAAAGTCACCTAACACGCCTTCGTGAGATAAAACAACTACTTATAATAGGTAAGTACTTAGATATCGCTCCAAACTTAGATATCGCTCCAATTTTACTTTAGAAAGTTTTCCAAATCCACAGTGGACTCCTCTTGTACTTACTTGTTGCACCATCTTTTAAAAATCACTCCACAATCGGGAATGAATCAAATGTGGATAAAGCGTAATCTCCTAATCATTAGGTACTTAAATGCATTAGAATAAAACTACTTACCTGTTGTATCTTCATTATAATCTTCAGGGTTCCACTCCAATACTTTATTTACTAATTGCTTGCCTCTTCTCAACATTTTCACACGTTATTTTACTTTAATTTAATTAATCTAGTGCAACTTTCTTCGCGGAGAAAAAAAACGGTCGTCACGCATTCAAATCACTTCGTTGAATATTACTCAATTTGACAGTTGTATGACGTTTTAAGTATGCACTTTGAAAACTTCGAGTTATTGCACTTTGAGCCATATACGTAATTCAATTAAGTAAATATTTCGTTGTTTAAAAATGAGAGGCATGTTACTAGTCATGTCATTTGGTACCTTTGAACGAAAATAATATATCACATACTAGTGGTTCTACTATTTTACAATATTTATTTATGCATGATAGAACCGAATAAATGTGGTTCCATTTTTCAAAAAAAAATATTAGCAATTATTATGAATTTAATTTACGCGTAACAATACCACAGACCTTGGTTCCATTTAGTGTATTAAAAATAATTGTTAATAATAGAAATGTGTGTAATGTATATACCATGTATGTGTGGATCTGTTTTGTATAAAAGGGTCTGGTAATAATATCGTTTATTTGTTTGAACAATCGAGTTCTATTGTGCTGTGATTCGGTTTTGCATTTTATGTAGTGTTTGTTTTTGCTGTTGGTTCTATTCTGCTTTTAGTATACCTAGTTTCCAAGGGAAAAATCATGTGGTTCTTTTTTGTATAAGAATTTTGAATACTTTTAAATTAGTATAATTTTAAATTAAAAGTATAGCTTCAAAATAAATGAAAAACGAAATTTGTCGTGTGGTTCCATTTTGCATAAATACGGACAATTAATGTCTTATTTATGTGTACAATGTACAGAATTTTGAATTTTTTTTTTAACCTCGTTAAAAATTATCATAAAAATGATATTAAATAATTAACAATTCCTACTTCCGAAAAAAATAACGTCATTTCAAAAATCTCTACGTCCCGATTACAGTTGTCAGTTATTTTCGTAATCAGACCAAAGAGTATGTAAATCGAACGCTTTAACATGGTTCGCTTTAGACATGCGCAAAACAGTGCATCACGAAGTGATGTGATATGTCATTACATTTCGCGCCGAGTAATATTACATTTTACCATCACTTTAAACATCACGCGTAATGCCGCGCGATGTGCCCGCTATAAATAGGTATTACAGCGATATTGTAATGAAATGTTTGGGTATAATAGAAGTTAGAAGATAATATTTTCATTAGACTATAGTATAGCAGTGAGTGATGTGATGTTTAGTGGTGATGTTACTGACTGATTGTCTAGAAGTGATATAAAAGATATTTAATAAATATAATGAAAAAAGCTACCAAGCGTCGTTTTGTAAATAAGACAAATAAAGTTGATTTCCCTTCATACTTGAACCGTACATCAAACTAAACTTACGGCTTTTCCAGGCTTAGGACTGGCAATATTCATGGAAAACAAATGAACTAAATTATCCAATGCCAATAAATGAATGACCCATGAATATAGGCGTATTTTAAAACCAACTTTATGTACAATGATTCAGATTCATGTACATATATACATTCATATACATAATAATTATTATACATAAATATAAATATTTACATCTACAATATAACTTGCTATATGAAAATATTTATATACATGCTTTTTTTTTACTTTTTGTGTACAAAATATGTACATTTTTATATAATTAAATATATATCCGTATACTTAATATTAAATATTTACACTTAAGTTCTAAAATAGTTAATTACAACTAATAAATATTAATTCCGACAGTTTTTTCGTTTTGAGCCGTGTTCGCCTCTCATTTAATGTTAAGCCTGCTTTGGAATACACGCGTTCGCACGGCACTGATGTAGCTGTGATGTTTAGGCGTTTTAGCATATAATTATACAATCTCGGATATATGCCCTTGCGATCTTTCTACCACAGCAGCGGATTTTCCGTTCTTTTAATGAGCGGCTCCTCCATATATTTATCAAATTCTATAATACCAGCTGCAGTCGGGTTTCGAGGAACGAGATCCGAAATCTCTGCATCGAAGTCATCCCAAATAGTACCAGTTTTTTGCTGAGGTATCGATACTTCTTCAATGTCTTCTTGAGGAGCTGGTATGTGGGTGCGATCGGAGCCAATTCTTAATTTCATGGCTGAAGCTGCTCTTTCGAAATTGGAAAGGTCATTAAATCCACTTTTTTTTAATCTAGGATCTAATATATAATAAAATAATAATATATAATACGATTCTCTGCGAGGCTACCCGCAGAGAATCGTATTATTTTCTACATCTCCAAATCTTTTTTGCATATTAAATTTTAAACGCTGAACTTTTGGATCACCATCGGGAACGTATTTGTTTAAAGCCCGATTAATAATTTTAGAAAACACTATGTACCTATTTTGAGGCAGAAACATACTGCTCACCACTGATCTCAACTGTTACTTCATAAAATATTTTTATAAGTTCCGTAGCTTTTTCAATGGTCGTCCAATCCTCATGCGGTAAACTAATATCTGGTCGCATTATTGCCAGAGTAGAAATAAGGGCTTCCTTTATTTTTAATAACCTCTGTAATGCATCATATGTTGAATTCTAGCGTGTAATCACGTCTTGTTTAAGTTTGAGAGGTAAAATATTCATTTGATTTTGTATCTCGACTAATTTCTTTTTTGCTAGAGAGCTGCGGTGAAAATATTCTATAATATATTTAACTCTACGGAGTGTATCGGATATTGCGTCCATACTAGACTAAATTAATACTATGTGCATAACAAGATAAAGAGCGCCAGCCACCTTTTTTTTTTTTTTTTTTTTATGGTGGGCAAAAATCATGCATTGACATCCCCCGCCCTTGGGCGGAGCGGGAGATAGTGTCAGACTCTTACTGACTAAAAGACCCACCCCGTTCCTTCTAGCCTTCATACCGGGGCTCGAGCGCCCTTTCGGATAACCCTGGCCCCAGTAGGCTTCGACCCGGCTGGGTCCCTGCTGTTGCTGACAACTCCTTGAGGCGCGCGGGAACAGTGCGCGCCGTCGACGACTTGGGCTTGGTCCGGACAGTTACCGGACGGCCGGACAGCGAGCTACCCATTGCTCACTGTCCGCAAGCCCGCGCCTACGGTGGCCGGAAATCGGGATCAGAATCGCGGCGGCGGCGGCGGCGATAACGCCGTTGCCTGATGCGTTCGGCCTCCTCCTTTGCGAGCATTACTGCTTCACAGAAGACGGCGACCGCCTGCCACTCCTCCTTGATCCGGACCATGGCCTCAACCAAGGCCCGGCGCGAGAGGTCTCCGCCGCCGATCGCCCCCACGAGGGCACGGCGATGCTCCGCCCAAGCAGGGCACACCTCGACTGTGTGCTCCACCGTGTCCTCCGGGCATTCCGCACAGTAGCGACACCCGGGCGTCACTTCCGCACGAATCCGGTGCAGGAAACTCCCGAACGAACCATGTCCGGTAAGGACCTGCGTCATGCGGAAGGTAAGGACGCCGTGAGGTCTTTCCAGCCACGCCTCAAAGAGGGGACTTACCGCCATGATTGTGGCGTGCCCAGCGCCAGCCACCTAATCGTACAGCACTTAAAATATTCCGAGCATTATCGCTCACAATCACATTTACGTATCGATGTATGTTCTATTCTCGGAATTTCGATTCTAAGAAGCTTTTCAGATTTATACTGGTATGTTTCTCCTCGAACTCTATACACCCAATCATTACCGTGCATAACTTATGGCTTTCAAAATCAATAAAATGCGCAGTGATAGCAATGTAACCGTCTTGCACGGAGGATGTCCAGGCGTCAGTAGTTATACAGATAGCTGCGGCTTTTGCTATCTGTTCTTGAACTTTTTCCAAAACTTTATTATATACCTTAGGAAGAATACTTTCTGATAGTGTCTTTCGGGTAGGTAATGTATAGCTTGGATTTAACATTTCGACAATTTTTTTAAATTCGACTTTGTCGACCATTCGAAGGGCGTGGTAGCCTTTTGCTATCATCCGCACTAATTGTTCGTCAAGCTGCTGAGTTCGACTTCTAGGCAAACATTTTTTTGTTTGCACGTAATCTGCCATTGTAGGTACTGCCTGCTGAGGATGCCTATGTGTTAATAGCAATTCTGTGTTAACTGTCTCTGTTTGTGAACTGCATGAAGGTACCTGTTCAACTGGCCCCATATCACTGTCCATAACATTGGCTTCAGCTACAAACGTTGCCGCCGTTGCCAGTTGTTGACTGCTATTTATTTGGATAGTGGGATGCATTGATTTCATATGCCTGAATGCATCCCGCATTGATTTCATATGCTCAGGCTTCCTATTGAGCTCGACGAAACGGCCAATACGCGGGAACAATATCCACATTTCGCCTTTTTGTTGGGTACAACTTCATCGAAGTGGTTCCAGAGAGGACTAATTTTTCTCTTACTCGCCATAATTATAATTAAACTAGCTGTGCCCCGCGTTTTTCTCGTTTCCGTGGAAATACCGAGATAAAATATTGCCTATAATTGCCTCCCTCAATAAATGGACTATTGAATATTTAAACAGTTTTCATATCAGATCAGTATTTCCCAAAATTACCGCGTTCATAAATGTATTTATTATACTCTTCAAAGATCTTATACAATCATCAACAAATATATTTCAAAAAGATTATTACAGGATTTTATGTTGATAAAAAACTCTACGGCCCGTAACTCATTAATAGGTACCAACTCCTAACATCTTACACACGTGATAACTTTTAAACGAAATATCCGATTGAGAGGAAACAAAAAGTATTTTACTTCTACATAAATACTCTTGATAACATAATGCTTAATTTCGATAAAGATTAATATTAAGAAACATATTTAACGTAGTTTTTTTTCTTCAGACGATTTAATAATTATTTTGAACACAAAATCGGTTATTGTGATTAAACCATGATAGTTAGATATATGTTCTCGCGGACTTTTTTGTAGGTCTTAATGGGGTCTACAAACCCGTAGTACATTATTTTGTTCTATTGTCAATAGTTTTTGCAGCGCACGCAAAAATAGATTTTCGATTTTACACCTTGTGTTACAAAATAGCAATTTTATTACGGATCCCTAATTTTGAAAAAATAAAACATAGCCTATAGCCTTCCTCGATAAATGGACTACCCAACACTGAAAGAATTATTCAAATCGGACCAGTAGTTCCAGAGATTAGCGCGTTCAAACAAACAAACAAACAAACAAACTCTTCAGCTTTATAATATTATTAGTATTAGTATATATTAGTATATTAGTAAATTAGTAATTAGTATTAGTATTAGTATATTAGTATATTAGTATTAGTATATTAGTATAGATTTAAAATGCACACGAACTTGTGCAATTATAATGTCTAAAATCTAAAATGTTTATAATTTGGTAGGTATATATTTAGAGACACAAAAACTTTAAGATTACTAATTTATTTACAGTTTAATTACACACACTATTCTAATAAATGTTCACAGTTATCAATTATTATGAATTTAGTTTATAACTATTTCAAATTCAGGTTATACAATGCACCTATTAAAAACACACTTGTTCGTATACACAAAATGTTCACAATCCAATATAATCAACTATTATATTATTACTTCACCGATACTTTCACAACATATTTTTTAATAATATTCACTAATTCAGGAATGAGCGAAGTAAGAAAACAAATGACATAAAAAAATATTGAGGGAAAATAGCGGGAACGTACATTCAACGGGCGGTGTTAAGAAAATATAAACCTAATTCTTATAGCAACAAAGTTCTAAATATGAAGTGATCACCTGGCCGTGCGAAATGCAAGTCGCAACCGTAACATGTTCCTAACTTCCGACATATACCGATTCCGAACATTGCCGAAGTACGTCGTTCGCCGTGCCGACCGCCCTGTCAGTACGTGATGCTATGCGCAAAGATTTTTTAATATATCCTACAGTACTAGATTGACTACGAAGAAACATTACGCTCTCTAAAGTGTTCTTTATTTCTATTGACATTAAGTTCATGCCTGTTGAATAGGTATGAATACGTCAACGTTAGGTGACGCGATATAAAAGTTTCTAAAAAACAGGCTAAAGAATGGTACAAAATTGGAAGTCAGGTACTCACTGGGTGCTGGGATCCAGGATCATCTTGGAAACACTTTCAGATGATATTTCACGGTATTTTCAGAGGTTGTTAATCGCGCGCGCGTGAGATATGCTTGCCGGCCGGCGGCGTAGGATTCGAATCGTAGGTTTTTTTCTTCCACCGTCAGAGGCGGTGCTTTGCGGTTTGGATATGAGGTTTTTGGGACGGAATGGGATAAGGGAATTCATCCTAAAGCCTGTTCATATCCCCCCACTTGAAATCAACGAGGGATTTCATAAGATAAGATAGATGAAGTTCGAGACTTGCGGCCCATGCAGATTCAGATATGTCACTGTACGGATATAGTTTTATGTTAAGTGTTGAGATTATGCTGGTTAAATGTACTTAATAAGTATATGGTTGAGAAAAAATAAATAAAATAATAAGTGTTAGACTCTTAAAAAAAAATAGTTGATAGATATTTGATATGATTTGATATGGGTTATTAATTATTTTGAGCGATTGGAAGAGGACAAATTTTGATAGTAGGTCTTACAAGTAAGCCTTTTGAAGTTTTGACTGTCACAACACGAATGACATTATCTTTGCCCGGGTGGAGCTGGACGACGCGACCAAGACTCCATTCGTTAGCGGGTAAGTTAGGTTCATAAATGGTTACTAGATCGTTCAATTTTGGCTGACCGTTACCGTGTTTAAACCATTTCATTCGCTGTTGCAATGTATGCAAATAGTCCCTCTGCCAAGTGCGCCAAAAGCTCTGAGATAGACGCTGCAAAAGCTGCCATCGAGTACGAAAGGTCTCGTTTTCAGCATACACCGGTTCAGGTAGAGACACTAAAGGTCGACCGATAAGGAAGTGACCAGCTGTAAGAGCGTCAACCTCGCCGGGATCGGTAGAGAGTTCCACTAAGGGTCTAGAGTTTAACATAGCTTCCACCTTCGTTAAGATAGTATAAAATTCTTCGTAAATCAAAATTTGAGATTCTATGACACGTTTGAGATAGACGGCTTTAGTGGCATGGCAGACTATGAGGCAAAGGTGAGCTTTATAAGTTTTAGAGTTACGGCTTTTACTCTCTTTTATCATAAAAGGACCTCCGAAGTCGATGCCTACTGTTTGATAACAGTGACCCGGTTGTAATCGGGAAGGTGGAAGATCACCTTGTAAAGGTTGAAGTGAAAGAGGTTTAATTTTTAAACAGGTTACGCATTTAGATAGCCGCGATCTGATAAGATTTCTAACTCCGAGTAGCCAAAATCGACGCATAATTAAAGATTGGTGTAGGCGTGGCCCACAATGAAGATAAGTTTTATGATAGTGGTCAATCAGAAGAGTACTCAACCGAGAAATCTTAGGCAGGAGGTATGGATGTTTGACGCGACCTGGTAACGATGCGTGCTTGAGACGTCCCCCCACTCGCAAGATTCCGCGAGTATCGAGAAAAGGAGAGAGTTTAGATAAATGTTTGGGTAAAGGTTTCTTGGATGCTATAAAAGATATGACATCACTAAAACTTTGATGTTGAACATACTTTGTTATCTGATCTAAAGATTGGCTTAATTCAGTGGCTGTCAGGAAAGGTAAGAAATTACGCTCTGAACGTTTAGCCTTTGCGTTATTAATGAAACGGTATATCCAAGCAACCACTCTTTCAACTTGGGAAAGAGAGGAGTGGCGTTCCATGATAGAATCGAGCACGTCAGCTTCACGTGTCGCACTAGCATGACACGCGCGTGATGCAGGCTTGAGTTCTGGCACGTTATCGGATACTTCTACTGCTGAAACAGGCCAGTTGAAGAGTTCGGTAGACAGCCACTGAGGACTAGACCACCAGATTCGAGAATCAGACAAAGATAAGCACGATAAACCACGGCTATAGATGTCGGCTGGATTGTCATGGGTAGACACATGTCGCCATTCAGTTGGCACAGGACTGTCGTTGATTAGGACTACTCGGTACGCAACGAAAGTCTTAAGCTTATGTGGCTCAGTGTTTAACCATGACAATACAGTCGAGCTGTCTGTGAATAAAATAGATTTATTCAAAATGAGTTTTGAACTAAGCAAGGATTGAATGCGATTTATTACTTTAGATAGTAATACAGCACTGCAAAGCTCTAAACGGTTGACAGTCAACACTTTTAGAGGTGCTACCTTGGACTTAGCAATTAAAAGAGAAACGTGTACGTCATGAGAGGTAACGACACGAAGATAAACGCAACATCCATATGCTTTGGTGGATTCATCACAAAATCCGACAAGCTGGAATTCCTTAGATTGAGATGGAATAATCCTACGAGGGATTTTTATTAGTTTTAAGTTATGGAGATCGGCTATAAAGTTTCGCCATTTTTGTGTGGTGTCTCTCGGCACAGGTTCGTCCCATGAAAGATTAAGACGCCGCAAATCTTGAAGGAGCAATTTGGCTTTTAGGATACAAGGTATAAGCCACCCTAGAAGATCGGAAATACTTGCGACGCTAGATAAGATGGAACGCTTGGTGTATTTACCGTCCTCGAAAGGGGACTGTGAGTAACTAAAACTGTCACTCACAGGGTCATATTGGACTCCTAAGATTTTTAAAGTTGATTTAAAGATTACTCTCATTTTAGTGGTCGTGCTCTCAGAGCGAACGACGCAACTGTGAGGGATAAGATAAGGATTGAGAGTAGGTACCACAGGGTTAGGTACAGGATATATGTGATTTAAATTCTCGTACTCGCGCATGAAATGAATATAATCAGATTTTAGTTCAGTCTGACGACTAAGTTTTTTTTCAAGATGAGTCAACCGCGATAAAGTACTATTGTAAGATTCACCCAAAGAGCATTTGCTATCCTTCAAGAGGATGGGTACGACGTACCGTCCGTTAGGTTGGCGATAGGTTAGATCAGTGTACAAGCGTTCGCAGATGTCATTCTCGGGTACGGTGATTACAACGCGCGGTGGTTCCTCCACTTCCCAAAACTTTTTAATTTGTTCATCTAATTTAAATGTGGTGGCCACTAAAGAGCACGCGGTGTTTAATGGTGCAGAATTAAAGTTTACTGTCCCTGTAAGAATCCACCCAAAAACGCTATGCATAGCTGCAGGTAAACCGGGCCCCAGATTGATACGTTGACCGTCATAGATTTCGTGGAATAACTCCGCTCCTATTAATAAATCGATTTTGGCGGGAACATCGTAATCGCGATCAGCTAGCACGAGATGGTTGCATCGTTCACGAACAGCTGACGGTACTTTAACGCTAGGTATTAGAGCAGTGATGTTGTCTAATACGACTGGCTTGATATTAAATTGTGGAGCATCACCGTGTACAGGTCGTATAGTGCATTCCACCACCCCTTTTACTTGTGTGACTGAGTTTTGTCCTAGTCCGGCTATACTAAGATTACACCGGTGGAGTTTTAACCCGAGCGTGCGTGCGCACGCAGAGGTGATAAAACAGTCCTGCGCCCCACTGTCCACGAGTGCCCGTACAGTACATTGAGTGCCGGCGGCGGTGTTGAACGCGCGCACCTGACATGTTCCTAGCAGGACTAGCTCGCGGTTGGGAACGGCGGCCTGAGCGTGAGCCGTGACGCTCGCTCCAGTGGTTGCGCCGACGCTGGATGGCGAAGGATCAAAATGCAATAGGGTGTGGTGACGTAATCCACACATCGTACAAGACATTTTGGACAGGCATTTGTCTATGACGTGATTTGTACGTAAACAATTGGTACACATGTTATTTTTACCTTGTACTAACGCGAGTCTAGTACGAGAATCTAAGGATTGAAAGATAGGGCACCGATAAATTGAGTGCGCTTCACTGCAATGAGCACAAGTCACATTTGCAGGTGGGTTGGAATTTGTGAGATAAGATGAGCGTTTGGATCCGCTGCTATTTTGCCTACTAGTCGCGGGCGAAGGTTTTTTCCCCTCAAGGTTACGAGGGTTAGAATTGTTGTTGACATTAGATTTAGAAGATAAATGACTAGTTTCTAAGATTTTTACATAATCTTGAAGAAACTTTAACAATTCATTAAAGGTGGGTATTTGAGAAATGTTTTGCGATTCGAAACGATCACGCGTGCCTGAGTCCAGTGCGCGCGAAGTTAAACAAAATAAGATAAAATCACCTAAGTCGTCAATTTTTAAAGCTTGAAGTGCATAGTATGCCTCATAAATTTCGTTTGTTAACCTTTGTAAATCTTGGAAGTTACCCGATTTTAAAACTGGCTGGTTGATGAATTTATCTAAGTATGTCAAAGCTATAATTCGCTTATTTTGATAACGTTCGATCAAACTATTAAAAACAATTTCATAATTATCAGCGGTCATAGGGACCCCTTTGACAATGGATGAGGCCGGGCCTTGTAAACAGGACGCTAAATAGTGAAATTTTTCTATTTGTGAGATCGAATTGTTGTCGTGAATTAAGGTTTTATAAATATCATAAAATGCTTGCCAGTTCTCAATTTTACTGTCGAATTTAGGTAACTCAAGCTTTGGTAGCCGCGCGTTACGTCCCGTTTGCATGGAAGTCGCAGGCGGCGGCCCGTCGACGTTGTCGCTCCTATCAGTCATGTGCAGATCAGTCGCTGCACTAATTACGGCGTAGTACAAATCGTCAAACGAACTCAAAGACTTTTGACACACTCGTGCGTCAGGTTTTATGGCTAACTCCAAACTTTGTATGTTACTACATAACGAAACGAATTCTTCGCGAATTGAATGTATTCGAGTATATCTCGCCTTGAACGCCGATACCTTTGAACGATCTTGAATCATGGTTTGTGATAAGTCGTAAAGGATTTGAATATCACGATATACATATTCGCGTTGAGATTGAAGAAGTTTTAATTTGCTTTCCTCCATTTTGCTTTGTTCGAATAATAAGTAGGTAGGTAGGTACGAAATACGAACGAACTTAAGTTGAGATTTATTAAGTGTGTAAATCGATACCTTTAGGTGAAATAGTTATGTAATAATGTTTGTAAGTGTATAAATACCGTGAATAGTTATAGATAATAAGATTTCCACAACAAATTACGTAAATTACATGAATTTTTGTGACTAAAATCCGACTAAATTAAGATGACCTCTGAATCCGCATGGGTTACACGGCGAATATGACCAACACAATTTTGTAGGATAATACTTTTAAAATGCAAAAATATAGCAAATCTCAGAGTTTTCATTCGAAATTGAACCTGAGAATGCCTGAAAAAACTGTAATCTACAGGTATCCGGCTCGAAGGACCAAAAATATGAATAGGTATGAATACGTCAACGTTAGGTGACGCGATATAAAAGTTTCTAAAAAACAGGCTAAAGAATGGTACAAAATTGGAAGTCAGGTACTCACTGGGTGCTGGGATCCAGGATCATCTTGGAAACACTTTCAGATGATATTTCACGGTATTTTCAGAGGTTGTTAATCGCGCGCGCGTGAGATATGCTTGCCGGCCGGCGGCGTAGGATTCGAATCGTAGGTTTTTTTCTTCCACCGTCAGAGGCGGTGCTTTGCGGTTTGGATATGAGGTTTTTGGGACGGAATGGGATAAGGGAATTCATCCTAAAGCCTGTTCACCTGTTATTGACACACAAAAGGGAAAAATAGTTCCGAGCAAGACAGTACAGCAAAATCCTCTGTGTCCCTTTCTCACCTACTATCAGAAAAAAATTAGAAACAGATGGTATTTTTTAAATTGTTCAAGTAATCGTTAAATAGTCCAAGTTCATGCATTTTGATAGGTATGCAACATAAAATCAATTGCAATTAAAACATTTATTTCAAAATAATCCTTCTTGAAATTTTATACGCATTCTTCTTGTATTTAATAATGATTTCATTTAGATATAGTAGCTATTCCTAGTAATTTTCAAATTATGAAGGGCAACACTCAGGAAGCTTCAATTTGACATCAATAAACAATATGGCCGATGTTTACATAGAGATAGAGTTGTATTTCTACTTGTTACAAGTTTTTAACACGTTATTTAGTTAAGTTTATATTGTGCAAGATGGTCAAACGTTGCTGTGTAAAGTTTTGTACTAGTGAGGCGTATCCTGGTTGTGGAATTTCATTTTTTAGGTAAGTTTTCTGTTTTGTTTACAAATTATTTATGTAGGGTGACAACAAACATCGTTTTGAATTTCATGCGAGAATTAAAACATATTAACTACTCGTAAAAATACATAGAGAGGAGGCATCATAAACAACTCACAAGACGGACTGGGCGATGCAATTTTATAAAATGTTGTTGTCTACTGTTCAAGTTTTTTTTTAATTATTATTATTGATAGGCTTGCGTTTGACCACCATCTCACCTGATGGTAAGCGATGATGTGGTCGACGATGGAGCACGCTTGCCTAGAAGTAACCTATTCACTCTTGACTTAAAGACCCCTACGTTTTAGCTATCAGGAAACACAGACTCCGGCAAGGAATTCCACTCCTTGGCTGTACGCATAATAAATGTGTTCCTAAAACGCTTTGTGCGTAGCTCTTCGGCTAGTAAGGACTGAGCCCAGGGCTACGTCGTGTTGTGTTCCATGCACGCCTCAAAGCGATGAAGTCGATAGAGAATTTCTCACTTTGCGCGTGTGCGTGTGGTGCCCAATAAGATCGTAGATAGATCTACAGAAGTTTTATGTAATTTGTACTTTTTATTACAGCTGCAATTGCCGGGAAAACCTTTAAAATCCATTGTTCATGTTTTACAGGAAGAAAATTTGGAACCAACTCCAGGTGTATCCATGGAGCCTCCATTAAAGAAACGACGCAATGAAAATTTTAATATTTTATTTATAAAAATGAAAAATTACAACGTAAATTAAAATTATTAACTCGGCGCTTAAAGAGACGCGATATCAAAATTAATAACCTCAAATCCATTTTAAGCGTTATAAAGAAAAAGTCCTCAAACTTTGAAGAATTAGAAAGCGTACTAGTAAATAACTTTAGTAATATACATAAACACATTAACACAAAAAAAAAAAAAAATAAGAATGTGAGGTATAGTTATGAACTAAAATCTTTTGCTTTGACGTTATGTTTTTATTCGTCAAAAGCTTTTCGTTTCTTAAGAAATCACATTAGTCTGCCTCATCCGTCCACATTAAGGCGCCTTTTATCCACATACAATTGTAATGCAGGTTTCATGAAAGAAGTTCTTGAATTCCTAAAAATTTCTGCAGATAAACATTTTTTTTTCAAAAGATGTAAGTCTTATATTTGATGCAATGTCCATTAGGTCAGAATTAATATATGACAAGAATATGGACAAATACTGGGGCTATGTAGATTATGGCGGAATAGTACACACTGATTCTGAATCTCTAGCTACTGAAGTACTTGTAATAATGATAGTTTCATATACAAGAAAATTCAAATGCCCAATTGGGTAATTTAGTATTAATAAAATATCCACCAACATTCAGGCTCAATTAATTTTAACAGCTATTAGGCTCTTGGCTGATGTAAATATTACAGTTAGATCGTTAACTTGTGATGGTACAGCTACAAATATTAAAACATACGAACTTCTTGGCTGCGATTTTTCTAATATTGAGAATTTAAAACCGTGTTTTAATCATCCAACAAAGAATATTAATGTGCACTGTTTATTAGATCCACCGCATATGATCAAATTAGCGCGCAACATTTTTGCGGAATGTAATCTTAGTTCAAATGAAGGAAAAACTAATTTCAAATATGTTAGAAA
This sequence comes from Mythimna albipuncta, assembly GCA_929112965.1. Taxonomy (NCBI): domain Eukaryota; kingdom Metazoa; phylum Arthropoda; class Insecta; order Lepidoptera; family Noctuidae; genus Mythimna; species Mythimna albipuncta. The sequence continues at coordinate 892,360 of OV815960.1, forward strand.
CCTACATCATTTTCAGGAACATGAAGGTTTAAAATTAAAAAACAAAATTTCTGCTGTGCATGTCAATTTTTATGGAAAAAAAAATGAATGTAAAATTAGCTGCGCAGGTACTTAGTAGTTCTGTAGCTGATGCAATAGAATTTCTGGGTAAAAGTGGTCATGAAAGTTTTATTATTTATTTATTTATTTATTTAAACTTCATGTACAATAGTGGTACATAGGCGGACTTAATGCCACAAGGCATTCTCTACCAGTCAACCTTTGGGTTAAAAAAGACAACACTGTGGTAGGTTTGCACAATAAACAAATACATAATAACAAATAGTTCAAATGGAAAAATGTAAAATAAGTTATTTATAATAATAAAATACATACATATGCTAAAATAATAAACTAATAAATACTATGAAAAATATGAAATCACTATGAGAACTTAATAACAATACTGAACGAAGACCGAACTAGAGTTGAGAGGACTTCAAGTAGTAGTTCCGAATTTTACGTTTAAAGGATAATTTACTTTCAGCTTTTTTGATGTCAAGGGGAAGCACATTCCAGAGTTTTATGGCGGAAACAGCGTAAGAATTGGACATAAAGCCAGTACGGTGAGAAGGAATATGAAGAAGCATGTTTTTGGATGCACGAAGGTTAAGATGATGAGAACTGCCCAACACTTTAAAATATTGTTTTAAATAATCAGGAGCACAAGGATCGTTCATTATGGTGAAGAGCGTGCAGAGGGATCTGAGGGATCTCCTCTGACGGATAAGCAGCCAATTATTGGTTGTGAAGCAACTGTAAAATATATCCGGATGGTAGATAGAATTTTTGACATACTTAATGCTAAAAATCCTTTTGGTTTTAAAGCTCCTTTAATTCATTAAACCCCAAGCGAACGCCGGCGTTCGCGCACCTATTGTCTTTCAATTGTGTCTGTAATTATCACAATTGAAAGGTTAAGATTAACAAACAAAAATATTTGGATGAATGCCGTTTCCGAATCAAAACAATATTTTACAACTTTAAAAATTGACCACGATAACGTACTGTCACATAGACGTAGAACTCCGGCTCTAGGCTTAATTATTGACTGCATTAGTATAAAAAAATTAGTTTCAGAATTGTTAACAGATAATAATGACATGAACTACTTTTTGCCCTATAAGTGTTCGCAAGACCATCTTGAAATATTTTTTTCATGCATTAGAGCTAGTGGTAGATTTAATGACAACCCTAACGCGCTACAATTCCGCTATATTATGCGTAAACTGTTATTTCGAAATAGTGTGCAACCCAGTCAAAATGCCAACATAATTGCCGATGATACTTTTCAAACATCACCCATATAATCGTTTAAAAATCCCAAAAGAATAATTTCACATACAACTGATGACATCGATGATAATAATGTAGAACAGTTGATGGAACAGATCGGTAGCACTATAACATCTGACTTTAAGGATAACATATTATATTATGTTGCTGGTTATATAGCAAATAATTTATCCAAAAAAAATAATTGTGAGGATTGTATTGCCGTTTTATTTAAGTTAAAAGAGCAATGTGATCATAGCTATGCGATTGATGTTTGCAAATTTTCTTCTTTTACAACTTTTGTAGACCGCGGGAAATTGAAATATGTAACAAAATTTGTATTTGATACTGTAAAATACTGTGAAAAAGTTTTTATAACAATGTGTCATAAAATGGTTTAAAAAAAAAAATAGGAAAAAAATGATTTTACTAGTTATTCAAAATCTTTTTCATTCTGGAAATTATTATTTTAATCCACCTCACCCCGTTCAATCGTTTGAATGCGAAGATTCACACGAGATTGTTATTTGTAAAAGCATTGCATTTTCTTATTTTAATTTAAGATTACTTAGCTATACTAAAACACTAAATTTAAAAATAATTGGGGATCGATCTTCTTTACGCCAACGTTTGCATAAAACAATTTTATTTAATAACGTGTAATTTAACCACTATTGGTCAAATTATACGTTATTAAATAATAAACTTTATCGCGTCATATCCCCGCTGAAATCAGGAGTAGTATCAAATAATTAAAACGCATTGCTAAGCGAAACTTCCAGAATTAAAGTAGGTACGTACCCAAGCCTGGCAAGTTGGCCATTACATGTTTGCTGTATGGACTTTAAAAGACACTTTGACCCCTGAGTTTATTTCAATGTTTCTTTTAAGGGTACTCAGCTAAGAAACACCCGCCTCATCTAGTTTAAACTGACGAAAAATTGACGTGTAAAAGTGTTTTTAAAAAACCTATTTGCAAAATAAATATCATTTGATAAATTGGTCAGGGAAAAGTCACGGAATTTTATTGACCATTAGCAAATAGTTTACGCAAAGTCAAAGTCAAAGTCAAAGCCATTTATTTGCATTAAATGCGAGGCCATGGTAACTTAATATAATAGTGCAGACACATTTTGCCATGAGTTGGCATGCAAATATTAAAATACGTTATTGTGATGCTCATAGTAAGCAAAACTACAATATTTGACACGAAATTTCCTTTTAAGAAAAATATTAAACCTAATGGACAGTAAAATATTATATTTTTAAATATTGTTTCTATTTCAGAAACAAAAACTTTATACAAATTAATAATTAGAATTATTTTAAACAAATATTATGTTTATAAACTATCACAAAATTAAATAACAGACTTTAAAATATAACACAACAATTTAAATTAGACGCAATTTGGCTTAATAACAACATAAAAATATAAAAATGCAGTGGGCCCTGCAACACCAAAACAGTACCAAAACGATCTACAACACGTTTCTGTAATGATAGGATTGACAAGAACCTTTTTTGAGAAATTCGGTCAAAGAATAAAAACTATGTGAGATGAGCCACTTTTTCAGTAGGTACTTTGCAAAATTTTCCGTAAGGAAGGTCAGTTATAAAGTTTGGTATCGAGTTATAAATAAGTGGAGCCATGTACACACAACTACGTCTAAATAATTCAATTTTTGGTACTGGCAATTGCAAATGGTAGTGCGTAACTTTTCGTTTTTTATTATTGTTGTTTGTTTCAAATATTGAGGAATTGGTTTTAACAAACTTAGCGATTTCATATATATAAATACAAGGAACTGTGAGAAGGTTGTGTGATTTATACACTGGTCTGCAAGAATCAGTCCACTCCATGTTGAAGATTGATCGAATGCATTTTTTTGTGCTAGTAACACTCTAGAAATGTCAGAGGAGTTTCCCCAAAGAATGATACCATATCGGATGACAGAGCAAACATACGCACACCATTAATGCGGTCCATCGGGATGTCTCATTTCATCGCATAACATAGCGAAACTGTAGCGCGTTTGGGTTGTCATTAAATGCACTACACTAATTTAATTGCATAAAAAGCGGCCAAGTGCGAGTCGGACTCGCCCATGAAGGGTTCCGTAGCAGCGAGTAACAAAATATAAAAGTTCTTGTAGTTTGTTGTAACTTTGATCGATTCGATGTTTTAATAATAGTGTATTTTTTTAGATTTATGACGTATTAAAAAAAATCTACTTACTAGATCTCGTTCAAACCAATTTTCGTTGGTAGTTTACATGGTACTTCATATATTTTTTTTAGTTTTATCATTCTCTTATTTTAGAAGTTACAGGGGGAGGACACACATTTTACCACTTTGGAAGTGTCTCTCGCGCAAACTTCAGTTTAGAAAAAAATGATATTAGAAACCTTAATATCATTTTTCAAGACCTATCCATAGATACCCCACACATACGGGCCCTGAGGGTTCTGTACAAACTTACCTGTATAAAGAGTTTAGTTCTCGATTGGAGTCTCGAAGTTTTTACCAAACGGCAATTTTTTTTGTGACGTGACAACAAGCTTTCTGTTTTCAGATTTATTCCTATATGTGTTATAAGAGCTTGTTTTATGCAAGATTTCAGGATTCTGAGTCAGTGGGAAGTATTCAGAATTCTGGGTTCCTTGAATGTCAAAATATATGTTTTTTATTTATTTATTATAGACTTTATTGTACATATTATAAAGTAGACAGGACAAACATAAAAAGGGCGCTCTTATTGAACTGGGCAATCTCTTACAGAAAACTTAAGGATGGACTGAACGAAAAGAGATATATAAGAGCGGTCAGAGTACAAAAAGATCTTAAATAATATTAATTACACATAATAATAAAAATACATAATTACTACAAATATACTAATAAGTATTAAAAATATATAGTTTTATGAAGAAAAAAACGTGTTGCGCCGACCCCAAATAAGATGGGACAAGGCAGGAAAAAGGACTTTTTTGTGCATAAACGGTAATTTTTTTCCGTTAACTCAGAAGTTTCATTTTTATTTACAAATAAGTATATGGTTTTAATTTCCACTTACAGACAGACAGATGGACAGACGGACGGACGGACAACAAAGTAATTTTATAAGGGTTCCGTTTTTGCCTTTTGAGGCACAACACCTTAAAAACACAATACATTAGGTTTTATGTTCAATAGAATAAATAAGGGTCTTACTTGCTTATTTTATCCAATTTCTTTGCTTAAATAAACAGTTTAAACTTGTACATGATTTATAAATAAATCGTCACAAAATTTGTTTTTTTTTTATCCATTTGCACTCTTATTCACTTTTATTTCAACAAGCCAATGTATGAAAACATATTTAATTTTTATACAAAAAAAAATCACAACTACAAGTTTACTGTTGTAGTAATCTATACATCGTAGGAAAGTCAAAACTGTACATTGAATATTTTTTTAAAAGAATACTTGGGGCGTGATCTACAATCGATATCGAAGCCAAAAATATAGTTTTTAGAATTTTTGTCGGTTTGTCTGTTTATCTGTATGTATGTCCGGGCTAAACTCAAAAAGTACTGCATGGATTTACTTCAAATTTTGCATGAATATTACCAAGAGGTCGGGTCAACATATAGGCTACATACTATCACGCTATCACCTACGGGAGAGGAGCTCTGAATCTTTATTTTTCTTACGCATTCTGTGACAGCGTGTAATCTAACGACGCATATTTAAATGTTGTTTTTGAGTAAGCCATGCTATTATCTAGCTTAACACTATAAAAACTACGCCATTTAAGTAACTTGGGCAGAGAAACATAGTTTAATGAATGTTAGTAGTATAAAGACAATTTTGAAGCAGCGCCATCTATGAGATTTCATAAAAATCAAATCAAGTTACATGTTAACAGTTTTTGGAAATTAATAATTTAAATTTGATCATGTTGGCGAGGTTAGTAGTTAGTTATTCTTAAAATTCATAGATGGTAATGTGCATTTTCTTCATATTATAGTTCGTTTTGACAAACAACTCAAAGACAATTTAAAAAAAATGCGGTGTAAAGTATTACATGGTGGCATTTTTTAGACTCTGTGAAGTCGACCAATTTACGAGATCCCTTACGTATGACGAGGTGCCTTCATATTACACGTACGACAAGCAAAGGGATGTATATAACCGACGTCGACGAGGAGGTACTGTGGAAGGTTTTCCGGGAATTTTCAAGGACACCGCATTGGGTAGGGTTTATACCGTGCACCCGAATAGTGGCGAATGCTATTTTCTGCGGTTGTTACAGCCTTTTGCCTAATTGGGATGACACCATCGCGGAGGCACGCGTCAGTGAAAGTCTTAGCCCCATGCGTCATCTGTTTGCCGTCATCTTGGTGTTTTGTGGAGTCGCGAACCCGGTAGTTTTGTGGGAGAAGTATCGCCATCATCTTTCTGAAGATTTTCTACGAGCTTTGAGGCGTGCTATTGGAGAAGAAGTCGAAGCAACTGATGAAAGCGTGCTGAACACCTGTCTTGGGCAAAACCAGGGTAAAATGTTTTTCTTGGATGCTTCTGGTGGAACAGGAAAAACATTTGTTACCACTGGCATACTTGCAAAGGTCAGGAGGCAAGGCAAAATTGCTATTGCTGTAGCGTCGTCGGGAATCGCAACCACACTGCTTCCGGAAGGCAAGACAGCACATGCCATGTTAAAAATTCCCATCGATTTAGAGATCGCCGAAACGCCTATTTGTGGTGTGTCACGTAACAGCGATAAAAGACACGTGCTCAAGGATTGCTCTCTAATCGTATGGGATGAGTGTACGATGGCCAATAGGAAGGCAGTTGAGGTCGTGGACAGAACCCTGCAGGACATCCGCAGGAACGAACATTTGATGGATGGTGTCACAGTTCTGTTCAGTGGCGATTTCCGGCAAACACTTCCCGAGGTGACGCGGGGATCGAGGGCTGACGAGGTGAATGCTTCGTCAAAACGATCTTCGTTGTGGTCACAAGTTCGTACACTGCTTCGCGATGACCATCAATAAGTCGCAGGGGCAGACACTAAGGGCAGCGGGTGTCGACCTCAGGACGAGTTGCTTCTCACACGGGCAACTGTACGTCGCTTGCCCCCGCGTCTCCAGTCCTGACTCTCTTTACATTTTGGCTCCTGGCAGTATAACTACCAACGTAGTTTATAGGGAAGTGTTGTAAAGTATGATACCTTTGTACGTATTTTTACTCTTTTGTGTCCTGGAATGTATTCCTGCATTATTTTCTCTATTTCCTTCAGTCACATCTTATGACTGAACTCAGCAGGATTCCCATATAACTCTTTTCACTTGCTTCGTTAGCAAAAAAAAACCTTATAATTTAATGCTATTTTAAAAGTTGTTTACTTATAATGCTATAGCGATACTGGCACCTTAGGTATTTTTAGTGCTATAGAGGCTTCACGCAGACGACGTCGCGGGCAGCAGCTAGTAGTTAAATAAATGGTTTTTTAGTTGGTAGTAAAATGTTTGTTTCGATAAAGTTTGAATAGTTTACTAAATAATGTTTTCTACTAGTAATTTTGTTGGTTTAATTTTACTGATTATATTTTATTAATTTGAGACTGATAATCTACTTTATTATATACAGGGTGTGGCGTAAACAATGGATAACCCTGAAACTGTCGATTGATAAGACTATCATCTATCATTTACCCCACTTATATCACATGGGTGTCCATTATACACCATATGCGCATGGATGTCCAAATTATTGATATTTTAGATAAAAATCGTACTTACTCGTATAAAATCAGCTGCCATTTCTTCAATTGGTGAGTTTTTCTAGTTCTGTTTTTTTTTTATGTCACTTCTGAATGTTGGTATTATCAGACCAGTACCAATTTTTTTATTACACTCTAAGATAGCATCACACACATCAAAAAATGATTAATTTCGAATTTTAACATTTCTTTTTAAGGAATCATAATTTTGGGCACCTGTATCTAAAAAAAAAATTACTGCATTGCGGTGGCCCATTATTTAAAAAAATGCCTATTTAATGCAAATTTTAAAAAGGTATAATAATAACCAGTATCTTAATAAAGTAGTTGTTGCTATTCGAATCTTAAAGGAAATTTTTCATACAATGCTGATTTTTAAATTAAACTACTATAACACTACTGTAACTAATTTTAGACACAAAGAGAATGATATTTTCTTAAAATTTGATCAGTATGGGTTTATAGAGACTAAAATACATTAGTAACTAAAAAAAAATATTAAAAAAAAAATTATTATAGGTGCTAGATGTTCGAAGTGGGCTCCTTCAGCTGCTATGTATGCTCTACACCATAAGAAGGACCGTTTCAAGCGGCGCGTCAATCCTGCCGAAGAATATTACATCAGCAGCCGAACGATTAGTTGACGCAGTTGTTTAACTGAAATAGTTTCTTTATAAACCATCTTCTTTAAGCAGCCCCAGTAAAAAAACTCTAAAGGGTTTATATCTGGCGAGCCAGGTGGCCACAATATTGGCCATGGACGTCCTATTCACCTCTCTAATAAGTTCTATTCAGATGCTGTCGTACTCTTACTGCATAATGTGCGAGGCAGCCGTCGTTTTGAAACCACATGGTTTCAAGCACTTCGGGGAGTACGTCCTCCAAATCTTTTTGCAAAAAATTCAAATATGTTTCTCCTGTCAGAGTCAGTGGGAGTTCAAATGGTCCAACAATTTGACCGTTTACTACGTACCGACTTTTTTTACTAGGGCTGCTTAAAGGAAATGGTTTATAAAGAAGAAACCACTTCAGTTGAACAACTACGTCAACGCGAGCATGCATAGCAGCTGAAGAAGCCCACTTCGAACATCTCGTATAATTATTATATTTTTCAATATTTTTTTAGTTAGTAATGTGTTTTATTGCTTCAATAAACCCACAGTGATCAAACTTTAAGAAAATATCATTCTCTTTGTGTCTAAAATAAGGTAGTGTTATCGTAACTTAATTTAAAAGATTTTATACGAGTAAGTATGATTTTTATTTAAAATAAATTATATTTGGACATCCATAGGCGTATGGTGATATAAGTGGGGTAAATGATAGATGATAATCTGGTCAATTGACAGTTTTGGGGTTATCCATTATTTACGCCACATCCTGTATAAAAAAGTTAAGTCCCTACTATGCTACTTGTTAGTATTTATGAACCAGTCACGGATCATTTATTGAATGTATTGTTTGTTGTTTATTTGTTAGTTAATAAGTGCAATTCAAAAATGTACATTTGTTGACACGCAGTCTAATTTCAATAAAGTAAAAATAAAAGAATAACATCAATTTTATTATAAACTAACTAGTTTTTTCTTTTAGACAAACCTTATTCCGACAATTACGGACACAAAAAGAATTAACTAAATAGATGCAGCCGTTCAGAAGTGATCTTCTTACGTACACATTAGGCATTTTTTTTATCAGTGTAGGTATTTCATACTCACATGCCGCATAAGAGGATACCGCTATCGATATTGGTAGCAAAATACATGGCGGGGTGGGAACCTTAATTAGCCTATTAATGTTCCCACTGCTGGGACTCAAACCTCTACTCTGGGAAAAGGAATGGGCCGTAAATCACTAGATACTTATGGATTGTGCGGATTTGTACGATATATCTTCGTCATAATAAAAATGTTATTCTCCTGATTAGCCGTCTGGGATGGATGAATTTCATGACAAAGAGATTGTATTTAATGTCTTTGTTTCATGACAACATCAATTATTAGGTAGTAATTCCAGCATTTTATATTAATCGATGCAACTATATGACACCAATATAAGGTATACCTATACTATACCAATATCAGCTATTTCCTAATCATTACAGAGAAAACTCACAGTTCCCTTTTGGTTATGGGGTATATTAGGAACAGTTGATACAATATAATAATTACCTAATTGTTTTTGAACTTGCATGTCTGTATAATGCATCAAAAATATCTTTAACTACTTTAAAGCAAAATTGTCCCGTGGTATGTAGCTAGTGTATGGACACACTAGTAGAACGAGATGACGGGGGTCTTTCTAACTCTCCTTGTCGGGGACGCTTTTGAGGTTTTCGTAGTCAATCTAGTCTAGAATAGAAAATCTTTGGTAGCAGGTTGTCGGCTTAAAAATTCTACATGTTGCATAAAGCAACCTTTTCGATATTCAAGCGTGAACTGAAAATCTTGTATGTACACCCACCAGCGGGCTACATGCGGTAACAAGTCCTTTTTACGCTCAGTCAACTTTAGCGAGTTACAATCGGTTACTATTTTAAACTTTATACCGATTAAGTAGTGCCGAAAATGTTGTAATGCACGAACGATTGCTAAGGTCTCGAGTTCATAACTGTGATAACGGGACTCGGCGCCATGCGTGGATTTACTGAAATAGGTGACGACTCGCTTTCTTCTACCCTCATGTTCCTGCATTAAGATTGCACCATAACCGATTGCACTGGCGTCTGTATGGAGCTCAGTGGGCAAGTCAGGATTGAAAATGGCTAAAGCGGGTTCCTCGGTAAGACTTTTAATTATATAGTCGCGGGCTAAATCTTTCTCCTCAAGGTTGGCCTTTTCCGAGCAATACATGCGGTTTTTGAAGCGTATCCTGCAATGTACCTCCGAAAATAGCCTGCCAAACCCAAGAACTGGTTAACCTCTCGTGCATTACATGATTTCAGAGACCTAATTAAAGCTTCAGTCTTACTTGGTCTCGGCCGTACCTGACCATGCCCAATAAGTCTACCCAAATATTCTAGCTCCGTGTCTAGAAAAGTAAATTTTTTAGATTTACTGAAAATCCCGCGTCAGATAGTGTTTTTAACACTTCCCGTAAGGTGTTCAGACCATCGCTGACAGAATTAGTCATAATCAGCACGTCATCGATGTATATCAATACCTTACCAGAATCCATCAGTTGCTTCAGGGTTTTGGAGATGACTCCCTGATAGACAATAGGGGCATTAGCGAGCCCGTAAGGCATTTTCAAATATTCGTAATGCCCCTCGGGCGTTACGAATGCTGTTTTACTAATGAAGTCATCATCCTTCAATGGCAACTGATGGAAACCTGTTGCCATATCGAGGCTAGTAAAGAATTTAAAACTGCCTAACTTGTCAATATGATCGTCAATCAATGGCAATGGGAATCGCTCTTTAATAGTTACGGCATTTAAAGCCCTATAATCGACACACATCCTATCAGAGCCGTCCTTTTTCTTTACAAGGATGATGGGACTAGCGTAACTAGATTGTGACTCGCGAATAATTCCCTTACTAATCAAGTCGTTTATTATCTCGCGAACGCGATGCTTTTCGTCTGCAGAGAGTTTATAAAGTCGATAGTTAATTGGGACGTCACTACTAAGTTTTATCTCCATACAACCTCTGTTTACTGTGGAGGTCGCTGTTCCGGTGGTAAACATACCAGAAAACTCCCGTAATAGAGTCAACAAACACTCTTTTTCATCACCTACTAAAGGCGTTTTTATTTCGGCGAACTCGACAGTCGACACTTTATTTACACTGGAAACTCTAATTAACCGTTGAGAATCATTTGTTCGAATATACGTAACTCCGCTACGATTCAGCACATCAGTGCCTATCAGAATCGGAGCCTGAATACAATCCGAGGGTATGACAAACAGATCTACTTCCAAAGATAATTCAGGAAATTCAATAATAGTGGTTACATATGCATTAGATTCTATGTCTTGACTACCAATACCCCGCATACGGCGGTAGGTAGGAATTATGTTTAAACTACATTTTTTTTTTTTTTTTTTATAAAAACAAAGGTTTTCCTTGTGTTTACAAACAGGTACACAATTAGACCCCTGGGGTCTGTCTCAGCGTGCCACAATGACAATTAGTCAACGCGCTATAAACTGTCAAGTTCCAATTGACTCCATATAGTAATCCTTCAACTTACGCTTTATGTTTTTGGTATTGAATGAGCATCTGATGTCTACAGGTACCTGTGGGTGACTCACATATATTTACACCGTATACACTACACGTACACAATAAATATACATTCACCGACATCTATTATATCTATTTATATATTCATATATATTTATGTATTTCCATATTCACCAACACTTGACGCTATGGTCACGTACACGGTCGATGACGCGCCGGCGATTTATTTCCTCCTACCGCCGAGTTGCAGCACTAAAGTTGTGACTAAAGTTACATTTCGTTTCTCACCAGTCACGATCTATGCTGCCCGCGAGACCTATGTGCGCTTGCGCCGATAATACAAATTGTGAACAACCTACCCGCGCTAAGTTATCGTCGTAATCGTTACTGTTGTAATATATCAACTTGTTCTTGGCTCATTTGCGCCTTCCAAATAACTGTGTCGTTGTGTGCGGAGAATATACATACCTGGAGATTCAACAAGGACTTTTATTTGTCCACCTCTACCCAGTGAGTACCCACCAGTAGTACACCACACAAACACCCACTAAACGACCAAATTGGTGACCCCGTCTGAGCACAGAAGACAGCCAAGATGAGCAGCGACGGTAGTGACACCGAAAGATCACAGCGCAGCCAACGCCCTACCCGTCGGTCAAGTAAGTGTGCGCGCGTCTCCACTGACGCGGACAACCCAGCGGAGCTATTCAGAGTGGGCGTCCGTATACCTCCCTTTTGGCCAGAAAAGCCCAACATCTGGTTCTGCCAAGTGGAAGGCCAATTCAAACTGGCCCGAATAACGGACGACGCCACAAAATTTTATTACGTCCTGGCACAACTCGACCGTCAACACTCGGAGGAAGTCGAGGACATTATCACTTCACCACCCGCAACGGACAAGTACGAAAAGCTGAAGACCGAGCTTATCAAGCGCCTGTCGGTCTCCAAAGAGAAAAAAGCGAAGCAGCTCCTCCAGTCTGAAGAACTCGGCGACAGAAAACCTTCGCAGTTTCTCAGGCATCTGCAGAATTTGGCTGGACCCACGATACCGGACGATTTCTTGCGCACGATTTGGACCAGCCGCTTGCCCACTAACCTGCAGACTATCGTGGCCTCCCAGATAAGCCTATCACTCACAGAGCTCGCGGACCTCGCCGACAGAGTGCACGACATCGCTCCAGCAACCCCTCAAGTCGCAGCAGCATCGACATCGCGGACGGACTCGTCTAAGGACATGATGAGCCTCATAATGGAGCTGACGAGGAAGGTTGAAGCCCTATCAACCGAAAGGCACAGTCGCTCCCGTCCTCGTACACGCCAGACGTCCGGCCATCGCAGTCGCACACCATCTCGGCGTTCGCAGTCGAACTACAGGAAGTTCCCGACCTGCTGGTACCACCACAAGTTCGGCAGCCAGGCGAAGAGATGCGTCCAGCCATGCGACTACACAGCGGGAAACGAGCGGGGCAGTCGGTGATGGCGACTGAAGATTGCCCTTCAACAACCGGTCGCCTGTTCGTGACTGATCGCAGTTCGAGAGTCCAGTTCCTCGTGGACACCGGAAGCGACTTATGTGTCTTCCCTCGAACTGCGCTCCCTCAGTGTCGTCGTACGAAGACCGAGTACCAACTTTGTGCAGCCAACGGTACAACCATAGCGACCTACGGTTACCTACAGGTTGTATTGAACCTAGGCCTTCGTAGGGATTTTCATTGGCGTTTCATTGTTGCGGATGTCACCAAAGCAATCATAGGTGTAGATTTTCTGTCCCACTATAACCTCATTGTTGACATCCGAAACAAACGTTTAATAGATGGAACAACAAAATTGTCATCGGTAGCATCAATTGGTTGTACTGATAGCCTGATATCGAGTGTAAAGGTCGTGACTGGTGAGAATAAATATAGTAACATACTTTCTGAGTTTCAGGAAATAACTCGACCCGCAGGCGTGCCATTCACACCAAAACACAACACGACACACCACATTCGCACCACATCAGGCCCCCCAGTATCTTGTTCCCCACGCAGACTAGCCCCAGACAAGATGAAGATCGCCAAGGCTGAGTTCGAGGCAATGTTGGCGAACGGGACAGCTCGACCTTCGGAGAGCCCCTGGTCGTCACCTCTTCACCTCGCCCCGAAGAAAGACAACGGCTGGCGTCCCTGCGGAGACTACAGACTGCTCAACGCAAGGACAATTCCAGATAAGTACCCAATCAGGCACATACATGACTTCTCCCATAGTCTGTCTGGTTGTACGATCTTCTCCACCATTGATTTGGTGAAAGCGTACAATCAGATACCAGTCTGCGAGGAGGACATACCCAAGACTGCCATCACTACACCCTTCGGACTTTTCGAGTTTCCATTTATGACGTTTGGTCTGAGGAACGCAGGTCAAACTTTCCAAAGGTTTGTTGACGAGATGACCCGTGGCCTAGATTTTTGTTACCCGTATCTTGACGATTTTCTGGTATTTTCGAGGAGCGAGGCAGAGCACGAGCAGCACCTTCGTCAACTCTTCACCAGGATGAAGAACTATGGTATGCTCGTTAATACCGCCAAATGTGTCTTCGGAGTACCAGAGGTAACATTTCTAGGCTACCACATCTCGCAACACGGAACTAAGCCTTTGGAAAGCAAGGTACAGGCAATCAGGGACTTCCCAGTCCCCAAAACTGCCAGGCAGCTGAGAAGGTTTCTGGGCATGGTGAACTTTTACCGGAGGTTCATACCTCGGGCTGCCCAGATCCAAATGCCTCTGCATGCCTTACTCACCGACAAAATCAAAGCCTCACAGCCGGTCGACATAAGTGGAAGCTCGTTAAGGGCCTTCGAAGAGTGCAAGGATAGCCTGTGTGATGCAGCGCTACTGGCACATCCTGACTCACAGGCTAAATTGGGATTAGTCACGGATGCGTCTGATTTGGCAATCGGCGGAGTCTTACAGCAGTTCAAAGATGGTAGTTGGCAGCCTCTAGCGTTCTTCTCACGCAAGTTGAGCACATCACAACAAAAATACTCGCCGTATGATAGAGAGCTCCTTGCTATCTACGAGAGTATTAAATACTTCCAGCATTGGCTAGCCGCTACCACCTTTACCATCTACACTGACCATAAGCCACTGTGTTATGCCTTTCATCAACGAAAGAATAACTGTCCGCCACGTCAGTTTAGATATCTGGACTACATATCGCAGTTCACAACTGACATCCAGCATATCGCTGGAAAAGACAACGTCGTGGCTGACACGCTTTCTCGCGTTGATGAACTGCAGAGCCCAGTGGATTTGGACACTCTAGCCAAGGCTCAAGACTCCGACCTGGAACTTGCACAGTTCTTGTCAGCAGAGTCTTCACTGCGCATTAAAAAAATGATGGTTCCAGGAAGTCGTACTGAATTGTACTGCGACGTCAGCACACCGACTCCTCGACCCTTCATTCCTAAACCCCTGCGCAAACAAGTCTTTGACTCCCTGCACTCGCTGAGCCATCCCGGTGCTAACGCTAGTGCCAAACTCGTAGCACAACGCTACGTATGGCCACAGATGCGGAAAGACTGTCGCGACTGGTCTAAGGCATGTTTGGCTTGCCAGCGCTCGAAGGTGAATCGACACGTCACCACCCCTGTGGGTACGCTCGATATACCTTCGGCGCGTTTCAAATATGTCCACCTAGATCTAGTCGGCGCATTGCCCCCTTCCAATGGATATCGGTACTGCCTGACACTCGTCGATCGCATCGTATCTGATTTATTAGATTAGGTATTGAATAAGAAGCTGTACGCTTGCCATAAAAGTTATTTTTGCGTGGCATTTGAAGGAGCTTAGATTTAGCTTGCCGTGTGTTCACGTCATTTTTTAGTGGTATTTGAATATCGCTATTATCAAAATGTTCAATGAGGAATAGATACTCAGCGCGCGCTTGAACAGATAATACTTTGCAGTGTTTAAATAACCCAATGTAATTGTCTCGGTATTTATTTTTCACATATTTTGGTACTACGAGTTTCAGTATACGGATTTGTATATTATGAATTTCATCGAGGTAAGATTTAAATGTGCGCCCATAGCTTGTAAGTCCATAAGATATTATCGACTCTGCAACAGCCGTACACATATGAATAAGGGTTCTGTATGGTATATTGCGTTTTATAATAGACAATTTAACGAGTATGGCGCGTAACTTACCGCATACTGATTCCACCTGGTAGCTCCAGTTGAATCAATGATCGTCAATGATTACTCCCAGATAGGTATGATATGGGACTTGCTCTATCGTTGCACAGTTGCAGTCTGAAAAGTTTTTATGCAGGCAATCATGACTATGGGCTATGCTGCTGCGTTCCGATGCGGACGTGTTATTTACGTTTTATTTATACCGATTAGCGCAGCGCAAGCTGTTGCTAGTAAGTACTCGCCATGACAGAAAATCTTGTGGCGAACGAGTTGTTGGCGTTCCTGCAGCAGAAGCTGGATGTGATGGACGAGGTGTCCGCAGTCCAGATCTGCGCAACGAATTCAGCGAGGAGGACATAGCTGCTGTGAAGCTGTTGCTGTTCAGCGTGCTGAATAAGCGCGACCAGATGCCATCCCGCCGGCGTGACGGGACTAAGAAAAGCCTGCTGATTATATCCTTATAATCACGCTGTTCAAGGAGACCGACCCTGACGACGTGCCGACGTTTGTGGCAAAGGAGCTGCATAAGCTCCCTCCAGTCACCTTCGACCACGTCGACGTTACAAGCCTTTTGAAAGACATTGTCTTTCTGAGGGCCAGTCTTACGGATGTGCTAGGAAAGTTGGATGTATCTCAGAAAACCGTCGCCGATTTGCGCAAGGAATTCGATGAATTTCGCAAAAACGCGGCGAAAACTAGGTCATCAGTCGATGCATCTAACGTAAACATGCGACTTCGCGTCAGCAGTTTCGTCGCCGGCGCATACGTCGATTGCTGAGGTTGCGGAGTGCCCCGCTCGTGCGCCCCGCAACTACGTGCCTGTCACTGCGGTTCCTCCAAGCAGTGGCGTGCCTGATGCCTTAACATGGGGCAAGCCAAGGAATCTTGACCTAACTACTACTTACCTATTAAAAAAAAATCTCGTGCTACCACGTGTCATCAGTGCAGTAATGCTGATTTTTCTGAATTGCTCCACTACTATTAACAATTATAATGTTAATAGTAAGTAATAAATAATGATAACAAAAGCTTCACCACAACATTTATCATCATACCAATAATCGTAAAGTTTGAATAGGTACATGAATAGAAAAAAAAAATCGTATTCTAATTCAAATTGTCTATCTTTATTTAAAAATGATTGTATTACTTACACCAGCGTAAAAAGTTTATGAACGTTATTCTACCAACAGCTGATTTTCAATTGCAATCAAAGATAATTCGGAAAGCCGCTCTTGTTGTCGAGTACCGGCCGGCCGGGATGGTCAGCCAATACTATTACAACGATTAATTTGAACATAATGAATATTTAATGTAAGTTTGAGTTGATTGTGAAATAAAACAACCGAGTACTAGGTACTGATCTAATGTTACTGTTTTGACGCCAACGCCATCTAGTTATGAATGTGTAACTAATACATATTTTTTTAAATCTTGGTGTTTCAAACACTTGTTCGTTATAATAGTATGTAATATTATTGGCAAATACTCACAATTGAAACAGCGGTAGCTTTTCGTTGTTCGCTTTTTTAAAACACACTTATCACTTAACTGTCGAGAAAGAGAACCAACTTTCTATTGGCGGTTTACCAAAGTCAAAGTCAAAGCCATGTATAAAGAAGGAAATAACAGCGTTCAAGTACTTTTGAGAATTTTCATGGCACTAGCAAAGTTATTTGAGTCATACCTGATGTATTCCAAGCATTGTTATTAACTTTTCTGAGAAATATTCAAAATAGTAAAGTTACAAGATTATATTTATCTTTAAAACTCAAACCCTACCTGGCCATTGATATCAATTCCACACATAATAATATCCACACACAACCACAAGTATAGTTTCCGAATTCATAAACTGTTAAATGACGGAAAACAAAAAAAAAACAAAACAATAATTACGTACAACACGATAACCGATCAAAGCAAATTTGAACTGAGTACTTTTTAGTTCGTACAACTTTACGCGTCATAGAGGGCGCCTCGTATTAGAATATGCGTAAAAATTTCTGTCATTCATAAATTTACCAAAGCCCTGCTTTTTTTTAGAACAAAATGTTCGACGAGGATTTGCACACAATAACAAAATTACACCCACACACACTCAAAATTTGACGTATTTATATCAAAAGTTGAGATAGAAGATAAAGCCTCATAAAAGCCTTTGAGGCAGAAAAAGACAACAACACATTAGTGTTCATCTCTTTCTTTTGTTAAGTGTTAGAGTGAGATCGGAGAGATTTCGCTCAGAATGGCATCCTCGCTTCGCCCTGGTATCGTCTTATGAATGATTTTTGAATTTCACAGAACACAGTGGCAACTTAGCGTAACCGCGTAAGCGCGCGAAGTTTAAAGTTTAGATTTTTGTGATAATTAATTGATTGGTCGTGTTCTATGAATTAGGTGAGGTTTTGGTAGGGCAAGCCAGGCTTTTTGGCTTGTATGGCGGGCACGCCACTGCCTCCAAGCAGCGCTGCACGAGCCCTTCGCCCCGTCCCGCTGCCTGTTCCTGCAGCTCCAGCGAATCCGATCTGTAGGGATTTCGCTAGCGTCACCACGAGCATCCCTAGCGCTTCTGAACCGAAACCTGTGCTTAAGGCAAAAAGTTGCAAGCCGAATGAAACGTGTTCTCTGTGTGGGTAAAACCAAATTGAATGATAAGTCTATACAAACATACAGGAATAAGTACATAAAAATATATAGAAATGTTATTAACAAAGCTAAAAAGCTAACACTTCAGGACGAATTAAATAAGGCTACAAACTTTTCGAAGGATATATGGAAAATTGTAAGCAAGCACAGAAATAAGATAACTGAAGAAAGACGTAATTTTGTCATTCGCTCAGCAAATGGAATTATTTCTAATCCGTATGATATTTCCAAATGTATTGCTTCGCAGTTTAATTTAGGTTCTAATCTATATCCTACTGACTTTAAAACAGCATTAGAATTGCTTAACAAATACACCAATAGAGTAGAAAATGACATGAAATTAGACTTTGTTACACCTAAAGAAGTATATGACATTGTTAATAATATGAAAGCTAAAAAATCGTGTGGATATGATGATGTACCGTTAACTATTATCAAGGAAAACATTGACTTATTAGCAGAACCACTTAGTAATTTTTATAATAAATGTTTTGCCGACAGTATTTTTCCTGATCATCTGAAAATAGCCAAAATCACACCGGTACACAAAAAGGGTTTAAAAAAAGACCCCGGTAATTATAGACCTATATCATTATTACCAAATCTATCTAAAATATTTGAGAAATTGATAAAAAATAGATTATTTAGACATTTAAATTTAAATAAAGTAATTAATAGACGACAATTTGGATATATGACTAATGTGGGAACTCTTGACGCTATTGACACCTTGGTAAATGACGTAGTTACAAAACTGAATGATAAAAAAAGGTTGCTGGGATTTTTCTTGATCTCAGTTCTGCTTTTGACTTGGTCAATCATGACTTGTTATTAGCTAAATTGGAGCATTATGGGGTGAGAGGACCAGCTTTTCAGCTAATAAAATCGTATTTACATAACAGAAAAATGTTTGTTGAAATTAATTATGAATACGAAGAAAATAATGGCAACAAGGAAATCCGATGCAAGAAGGGTTTCAAATCTAAACAAAGTAAAATAAATTTAGGTGTACCACAAGGATCCATACTAGGACCACCGTTTTTCATCTTTATAAATGACATTATCAATTACATTCTTAATAATATACCTGACATTAATTTGACTATTTATGCGGACGACACAAATGCAATTGTTTCTGATGGTAACATTGACCACCTTAACTCAATGGTTAATGAGACATTAAAATATTTTAATGACTGGTTTACTGTAAATGGTCTAAAAATCAATGCGAATAAAACCAACATAATGCTATTTTAGTCAACTATAAAAACCACTGACATAATTCATGGTATCTTAAATGGAGAAAAAATTGACACGGTGAAAGTAGCCAAATTTCTTGGTGTTTATATGGATAATTTACTAAATTGGAAACACGAGCTGTCATCCTTGGTTAGCACTATCAGTTCGGCTTGTTATGTTTTAAGGAGTTTAAGAGCTGTGATTGGTTTAGAACAGTTAAAGACTGTTTATTATGCCTTGGTGGAATCTAAGTTACGGTCTAGTATACTTTTCTGGGGAGGTAGCTATCAGTATAACATTGATAAAGCTTTTATTGCTCAGAAACGTGCCATCAGAACTATGGTGCGAATAAAACAAGAAGATTCGTGTCGGGAGCATTTTATAAAATTAAATATTTTGACTGTACCAAGTTTGTATGTAATGGTTTTGTAAATGAACTTGGCTAAAAAAATTGACAATTTCGAAACATATGAGGAAAGAATAAATAGGGAAAAAACGAGAAGACTTGATCTATCGTCGAACATAATACCCCACCTCAAAGTAGTCAGTCATTGTTCACAAATAAATGCAATAAAATTGTATAACAAATTACCTACTGCATTAAAACAGGATTTGTATAAAAGTACTTTTAAAGCAAGTCTTAAAGCGTTCTTTTGGAAAAGTGTTTATACTCAGTTGGAGACCTTTAATTGTATAATATATTTGAGCAGGTATTTAATTTGTAATTGATTGTAGCAATTAGGACATTATTTATGATTTAACCAATGACTTTTGTTATAAATTATTATTATTGTATTTGATAAAATTATGTAATGATTTTATTTATTCTAGAAATTAATTTAATGTAGTTTAAGGACATTTATAATTATCAATCTGTTCGACACAACTATGTTGTTATGAAAATAAAGATACTACTACTACTACTACTACAACGAACAAGGTTGAAAATGATGATGGTTTCGGTACGGTGCAAAGGAGGAAGCGTCGAACGCAAACTAACAAGAACCGCTGTGGCATAGCACCTGCAACTCCTAAAGTGAGCCTGCGTGCCGCCCAGCCGAACACACCAGTGTACATCTCCCGCTTGCATCACACGACAAGGGTGGAAGATATCGTGGAGTACGTGCGCCAAAAGACGAAGTTTGCACTGAGGGTACAGCTGCTGGAGTCGCACCGTAACGTCAATTTCAAGGCGTTCGTGGTGCGAGTTCCGAACACTTTTCTGCCCCTCGTGTTGAAGGAAGACTTTTGGCCGCAGGGCGTGGTGTTCCGTCGCTTCCGCGGACAGGTGCCACAGAACAGCACGAAGTGAACTAAGTGCAATGTGAAGTGTTACTAACATAGTCTTAAGTCTTATTTACTAACGACAAGTTGTATTTACTCTATATGTATGTTAGTCTGTAAGGTATATATCTATGGGCCAAGATGCCTGATAATAAATGATTTATTATTATTATTATTATTATAACTCCGTCCACGAAGATATTCTTTGCACCAGTCTAGTAGTTTTCAATTGTTTTTATTAGTATATTGTGCCTAAGTGTGTCAAAAGCCTTGCTAAAATCTATAAATATAAGTATAACATGATTTTTTTCATTTAAGTGGTTGTTAACTTCATCAGTAAAAATAGAAAGTAGCTGAGCTGTAGATTTCTTACTCTGAAAACCATATTGGACTTTGGAAATTATGTCATTGGCTCTATAAAAGGTGTGTATTTGGTCACATATAAATTTTTCGATTATTTTATTTATAGCAGGCAATATTGTTATGGGTCTATAATTAGCAAAGTCGTTGAATTTACCTTTTTTATGAATAGGCCTAACAATACCTGTTTTTAACTCTGATGGATATTTACCCTGTTGAATACTTGCATTAATTAACTTCACTATAGCATGCACAATTTTGTCTCCTATCATTTTAATGTCCATAATTCTTATTGTGTCATATCCAGCTAATTTATTAGTATTCAGATTATTAATGATTTTAAGAATTTTATTTGCTGTAGCTTTTTTAAAATATATTAATTTATCTTGTGATTTCATAAAACTTCCCTCCAACAAGGGTCTGTCACACCTAGGCACAATATCCGATACACTAGTTTCAAATTCCTTTGCAAAGTCATTAGCGATTCTCAATACACTATTTGAATCGTTTAAAAAAGCATTCCTTATCACCTCATCTACGGACTTGACTATTTTCCCGGTGAGTTTATTTAATATTTCCCACATTATTTTTGGATTCTTTTTGTTTCCTGCTATTTCATCTCTGTAATATTTACTTTTAGTGTTTAATATTAATTTATTTACATTATTTCTCGTTTTATTGTATAGTAACTTAAGTGTTTTGTTATCTGGGTCATTTTTCCATTTGATGAATAATTTGTCTCTTTTGGTGCAACTTTTCACTATCTTATTATTAACCCACTTTTCACAATTTCTTTTGCTTAGATTATTTATCCTTTTAGTGTATTTGCATTCATTATAACACTTAATAAAGTTTTCTTTTATGTAAATATCATTTGCGCAATCTAACTCATCTATCATGCCCCAATCGATGTTAGCTAAGTGTGTTTTTAGTTTTTTATTATCAACTAGCTTTTGCGTGCGACTTCGTTCGCATGGAATAGTGACTTCCGGAAATTTCAGTAGTTAGTTGTTAGTTTGGATAGACTTTAAATCCCCAACTTCAGGAAAAGATGCGAGCGTGACAATCGTCATGCGATGGTCGGCCAAGACAGTCCCCAGAGCAGCTGAGTAAAGGTCATCAATGCGAGACCTCACGAAAATTATGATCAATACACGTTTTAGAGACTATGTTACCTTTGGACTCAACTCGCGTAAAGTCTGAGATCGCACATTCAAGCCCACTCAGCAAGTTTATTCAAATAATAACAGTTTACATTATTGGTAGTTTTAAGGTCCATATTTATATCGCCTAACAAAATAAGATCGCTTTTCTTAACATGATCAACATTAATAATACTGGACAGTTCATTAACAAACAGATGTTTACTTTCTTTTGGTGGTCTATACACTGCACATATATAAATAATATGTTTTTGCTGGGTCGTTAATTTACCTAGTATACATTCACAATGTTTAGTTTGCGTCTTTATCGGTTGAAACTTATGCTTATTATTCACATATATAATAATTCCTCTACCTTTTCTGCTTTTACGTAGGATACTATGTAGTGTGACGACCACGAAGGTCACATATGCATTGAAGTAGAAACTTTGTTGTAATGGACCTTTTAAGGTTTATGTATTAAGAAGATAGATTAGGATATGACAGGAGATTGTCAATATGAAAAAATATGGAATTTAACCTTTCAATCTTGAAAGTGAAATGTCAAAAGTAGTGTCGTCAGTGAGCGCAATAAACAAAATGGCGGCGAAAATATTACTTTTTACTAAAAAAATTATAACTGCATTATAAAACGACATTTTATCATTCTGTAAACGTGCTTTCACTAATAGATAAATTTCTTTTCTACCAGGCATCAAAACCAAGTGATCACCGATACAGAATATTTTCTCTACGAGTTCAAATTTTAGAAACCAGATTGTCGAGAAAATTTCAAGAAATATATGAAAACATAAACAAAATCCGTAACACAAGGGCCTGTGTTATCTAATTATATAAACAATTCGACAAAAGAGCTCGAGATGTTTACAATAACACCACTTGAAATTCGACCCGACTAAGCATAAAAACAACTAGAGATGCTCCTTCACTTTTTGTTAACTTCATCGATAGTTGTTCTATCTGTACGGGATTTTGGTATTAGTGAATAAAAACACAAACTCATGAAACATTTTGTTTTATTTACAACTAGTTGCTGCCAGTGGCTTCGCTAGCGTGATTGCAGAAAATTAAAAATACAAACACATGAAACATTTTATTTTATTTACAACTAGTTGCTGCCAGTGGCTTCGCTCGCGTGATTGCAGAAAATAAAAAATACAAACTTATGAAACATTTTATTTTATTCACAACTAGTTGCTGCCAGTGGTTTCGCTCACGTGAATGCAAATATTCATTTCTTTCACTATCATTCATCACACGTTCTTCAGGGGACACATACAAAGCGTGGGCATCCGGGGTCCAAAAATTGCCCACGTCGACCTCCACGATCACTTCTTCGTGGTCGATGTCGCCAACTCCAGCGTCCAGCGGTTGGCCATTCTCCCCAAAAATCTGCAACACCCTGCCGTGCTCAGGTGCCAGTACACTGTAAACATAAATACTTTTACTAAATTTATTTTATATACGTCCATATCGGTAAGATGACTATTCATAATTAATATCAGTAGATAAAAACTTACGATTGCGGCGGCACCACAATACCACTTGTGGAAAGCTCCCCATGCGTTCCGGCGATGAACAGCGATGCAAGACATCCTGTGTACAAAGAAATATTTCCATGCAAAAAATTCTTATCAAAATGCAATAAAAATACAGCTCACAAATTATTATAGTAGTAATAATAAGGCAAACATTACAACCTCATCGTCGATGAACTCATCCTATTCATCGCCGCTCGAGGAGAGCGACGTCCGGATCTTCCTGATCGTAGAGCAAGTCCAGGAAGTCCGCAGGAGGCTGCTCATTCACTCTCTAGTTAGACATGCTAAAAAACAAAAAGAGAAAAAAAATTACCAAATTATAATAATAATAACCCATATCTACCACTTAACGCCGTCTAGTCCCAAGCTAAGCAGAGCTTGTGTTATGAGTACTAGACAACTAATAAACGTACTTATTTATATATTTCTAAATACATACATATTATAGATAAATTACACCCAGACACAGAACAAATGATCATGCTCATCACATAAACATTTGTCCTGGGTGGGAAGCGAACCCACGACCTCCGGCATAGTAGGCAGGGCCGCTTACCACTAGACCAACAGGCCAGTCAAAAGTATTGTAAGTATAAAAACATTAGTACTTATATAATAATTTTGTTTTATAGAAAAAAAAAAAAACTATAAATTCATGTTAGAGCTTTAGAAATAACAAAGTTATCATGCAAAAATAATTATAAAATAAATATAAAATACTGCTATCACTATCAATGATGACAAAATTCCATCGACATTTTTATCGACATACTACGTTTCACTAGTCAAACCTTCAAAAAAGAACAGTTTCAAACCAATTTTGTACTTGGACATATACAAATAAGGACTAAAATGGCTTGTTGGATTTTGAAGGGCAAAACAACCGTTACGGGTGCTTTTTTGTCAAGATTTTTTTTCACTAAAATTGAACAAAAACGTTATTCTTTCGTCATACAAACGAGTATAATTACTTTTTACAATAGTTTCATTACATTTACTGCTAAAAATCATCATAATTTACACGGAAATCGGAAAACATGTTCACAAACTATAACGGCTTTATGTAAAGTTATAACAATGTATTTCATGCAAATTATACTCTAAATAGAACCATTATTAGCAAAATAATAACTTTACAATACCAAACAATACTTACTTGAGTAAAATCAGGTAGAAAACACACGAAAACAACAAACAAAATTCCGCCCGCACCGAAATTATTGACGAGAATGTCAAGCCGAAAAAAAAAAAAACTGAGCATAGATTATGAAATATAATGCGTTCAACCTATAGGAAATTTATCCAAGAACGTAAATATCCAAACTTGTTCATAGAGAAGTAGTCTGTAAGTTACCAAAAATAAGGCTTATAATGAAGTGGGTGAGAGCGAACGCCGGCGTTCGCTTGGGGTTTGACGGAATGGCGCGATGACATTAGCGCGAACGCCCGGTTCGCGCGGGGATTAAGAGGATTTGGTACACGTAACTAGATAGCGTTTTCATTCAGAACTACCTGTTGCAGTCCGTCTACTGTTTTACAAAGGTGAATACTTTTCTCTGTGTTAACTGTGATAACTATTTTAACTCATATTTTCAGTATTCCTTTTATTTAATAGCTATATTATACGTTAGACAATTCGTTGTATATATCTCCTTCAAAATTAAGTTGTGAGATTTCATCTGAACAGTTACATACTCGTACAAAAATAGAGTGCAAGCTTAATAAAAGATTATAAAAAAAAACTTCAAAAGTGTAGATACTAATATAGAGATAACGCCGTTTTTGCTCAGTGTAGTGCGGACGCATAATTTGACACACGCTAGAAAATCAAAACCTATAAATTACTTTCCGTTGACCTAGATTCCTGAAAGTCATGAAATAAGTTCTTATAGCACAAGTATAATACTGTGCTATGATGTTGTCACGTCACACACACACCAAAAGTACTTTTTGCGATTCGGATTTTTTTTCCGAAACTTTGTACGGAACCCTTAGATCAACTCGCATTTGACCGGTATAAGACAAAGACGATCCTCTCCTCGCAGAGGTTCATTTTACTGGGATAAAAGTTTCACTACAACAGGGATCGCCCTGGTACCCTGAGTGTGAATTAGCGATATTTCATATTATTTATACTTACACTCTCATACCATTCAGCTCATGGCATAGGCTCTCTTTAATATTGTATCACTCATCTAAACAGACGGAATCCACATTCATATCAAATGGAACGAACTTATTTTCCCAAATATGGATGATTGTCTAGGACAAAAGTACTCATCATCATCAAGACAAATCAAACGATCTCAAACTCGATGATGTTAATTGTGTCGTTTAATTGCAGAATTACTTTATCCACCTTCCAGCTATATCTTTAGAGTCTTGTAACCATATAGGATGAAAATACTAGTCAATACAAATCAAACGAGCCCAAACTCGATGGGGTTGTATCGTTTAATTGTGGAGTTCTTACATTCATTTTTTAGCTCCATCATCAGATGTTACCATATTAGCTAGTTTATAGTAACAGAAGTCGGTTAAAAACAAAAATAAGTAAGTACACAGTATACATAATCGGCAAAAGTTTATAAACAAAATTTTTGATGTGAAAAAATAAAAACTTATGACTATGGTGACTAACTAAAAAATGCATAATGCATATTTAGCATGTGTATGTACTTGTTTTGCCTATTGGAACAAGTGCTCGAAATAAGAAATAATATTCTAACAATTTATCTTCAATAGTTCTGTGACATTATTAATGATATTATCTTTATTCACATTTAAGCTATTACCCACAGATATATTATATAATTATTAAATTTATAATTAAATATTTATTTGCTCACTCGGTTTTAAGAGCAGTCAAACTCATCCTGACGCAATCTACGGTAGACTTTGAAAAAAATCGTACTGATTTTCACATTTCGCGACTATCATAATCAGCCTTTAAATGATCCCATTGCTGGGACTCAGGCCTCCTCTCTAAGGGAGGGAATGGGCCGTAATCCACCACACGGGCCCAATGCGGCTTGGTGAATGTCACATCGCGACTATGTGGCACAGATATTAGATTAGTTCACAAAAAAAACTTTAAAATCCTTGACTTTATCTAGTTAGCTATGAACAAAAAATACCTAAAAATAATGTATCATATAGTTTGTTTTTGTTTAGCATTCATTTTTATACCCCAGGCTAATCCTCCAATATCAGATTTTTCTAATAATTTATAATCAAGTTACGTAAGCTGCTCCATTAATGAGTGCAACATCGTCCAACGCAACGTAGCGCGTAGGTACGGAATTAAGTTATACCTGAAATCGTACCCCAACTAAGTCTATGCTATAACTGTCACACACGGTGAAGTACAATATATTCACCATGTGTACCTTACCTATATTTCATTTTAACCGACGTCGAAAAGGAGGAGGTTCTATGTTCGGCTGAATGTATTTTTTTTTTTGTATGTTCACCTATATCTCGGGCAATTGTGAGTTCACTTTTCTTGACGTTATAAATCAAGCCATGTTTATAAGAGTAGTTTTCACAGATGACCAACAATTTTGAATGAGAGAATCAGAAGGCCAATAAATGCCAACACAGGTGCCGGTAAGCTCCTCTATCAATGCGTTGATGTATCGATTGAAAAGCTTGGGTGAGGATAGGCCTCCCTGCCTCACCCCATATTGCAACCTGTACGGCTCAGAATATGCACTCGACCATCGCACGAAATTGACCTGATTATGATACCAAAATTTAAAGATCCTGATGAGTTCAGCTAGCAGAGATACATCTTTCAATTTTTGCCACAGGATATTGTAAAGATTTGTGAGACCTACGCTAACACTCACAGCCTAAAATATAACTCAACCAAATCTGAGCTAATGATATTTAAATCAGGTAATAAGCACTATGAAAATGTCCCTGATGTAGTCTTGAATGGTACCCCTTTAAAAAGCGTTACTAAATTTAGGTATTTAGGTCATTGGGTCACTGAGGATCTGTACTGACATTGAGAGAGAGCGCAGGTCGCTGTCTGTTCGATGTAATATGCTGGCTCGCAGGTTTGCACGCTGTAAAACTCAAGTAAAGGTAACGCTTTTTAAGGCATACTGTCAATCCTTTTACACGTGCAGTCTGTGGGTTGGCTATTTGCAGAGGGCATACAGTGACCTGCGGGTGCATTATAACAATGCGTTCAGGATGTTGATGGGACTGCCGCGGTATTGCAGTGGATTAACCTAAAATCTGTGCTTTATGTTGTTTGTTATTATATTTTTTTTTGTCTTATTTCATTTGTTTTGTTTATTAACATTAGCTTTAAAGTATTTTCGTGTTACTAACAATTAATATGGAGAAATCTGAAATAAATTATTATTAATAATAATTTATTTCGGATTTATTATTATTATTGTAATTAACCAGTTCAAATGCCCTCGACAAATCGAGAAAACATGTGTAAACAGTTGGGCGTCTATCTGTGTAGTACTTTATAGTTTGCTTCACACACAAGATGGCTGTGTCCGTGGAGAGTCTCGGTCTGAGCATTTTTATCAACTTATGCAATTATAATTATTTATTTATTTTATTTATGCAGTATTTGTAAGCTATTGCATAGCTTCTATCGCGGGCCTTGAGCATGGAGACCGAATGCAGAAATTTCGTAACGAAAATAACCTTACACCCCACACTCATTTGTTTTTTGAGCGTGGTGACCGATAAGAAAACAAATGAGTGAAAGCAGCTGTCGGCGTTTTGGATGGGTGGGTTTAAGCAGCTGTTAGCGAGGTCTGGTTTTTGATGGAAGAGGTTAAGCAGCTGTTGGCGAGGTCTGGTTTTGGATGGAAGAGGTTAAGCAGCTGTTGGCGAGGTCTGGTATTGGATGGGTGGGGTGGGGACAAGCAGCTGTTGGCAAGGTTTCATTTTAGATGGGTGGGGTTAAGCAGCTGTTGGCGAGGTCTGGTTTAAAATGGGTGGGCGTTAAGCAGCTGTTAGCGAGGTCTGGTTTTAGATGGATGGCGTTAAGCAGCTGCTGGTGAGGTCTGGTTTTGGATGGGTGGGGTTAAGCAGCTGTTGGCGAGGTCTGGTTTTAGATGGGTGGGGTTAAGCAGCTGTCGGCGTTTTGGATGGGTGGAGTTAAGCAGCTGTTAGCGAGATCTGGTTTTTGATGGAAGAGGTTAAACAGCTGTTGGCGAGGTCTGGTTTTGGATGAAAGAGGTTAAGCAGCTGTTGGCGAGGTCTGGTATTGGATGGGTGGGGATAAGCAGCTGTTGGCAAGGTCTCATTTTGGATGGGTGGGGTTAAGTAGCTGTTAGCGAGGTCTGGTTTTGGATGGGTGGTGTTAAGCAGCTGTTGGCGAGGTCTATTGCATAAGTTGATAAAAAAAGGCTATGCAATAGCTTTACCGCGGCAGTCCTCGAGTGCCACACGTCTTTTTTTACCTTTGTTTTTTTTTCTTTGATATTAATTGAAGTTACTACTACTTTTTGAGCGTGGTGACCGATAAGAAAACAAATGAGTGTGGGGTGTAAGGTTATTTTCGTTACGGAATTTCTGGATTCGGTATCCACGCTCAAAGCCCGCGATAGAAGCTATGCAATAGCTTAATCTCTGACCGAGGTTTTGACAGTTCTTTTAACAGCATATGAACACTCGAAGCCCACTATTTTGATTCCCTTGGAGTTGTCGAAACGCACGTTTTTTTGCGACATAAACGGCCGTATCTTTTTTTTGTTTACTTAAAGCTTGATTTTTTCACAGCTTCAAGGGACTGCAGATTTGAGGGTATAATTTTAATTTCAACGTGTACCTATGAAAACCGTTTAATTCCCGAATTTATTTACGAAGATTTTTCTGAATCGCAAGATTTTTTTTTTGTGACGTACATATCTACAAATTAACAGTTTTGAGTTCTTTTATCTATAATTGTGTTATGAGATCTTGCTTCATGCTTTTCAGGATTCTAGGTCAACGGGAAGTACCATGAATTTTGATTCCCTTGTGAGTGTCGAAATACACGTTTTTTGCAACATAAACGGCCGTATCTTTTTTTTCGTAAACTCAGTAGCTTGATTTTTTTGTCAGCTTCAAGGAACCATAGACTTGAGAATATACTTTTATTTTCTACTCGTTCCCAAGATAAAGAGTTTTGACAGACAGGCAGACAGAAAAGTAACTTTAAAGTTTTCAATTATTAATCAAGTATCAAAGTCAAATCAAAGTCATTGCGTCACAAAAAAAAACTATTCTTGTGATTCGGAAAAATCGTCGTAACTCAATTCGGGAACTGAAATGTTTTCATGTATAAATTTGTATGGAACCCTCAGTATACGAGTCCAACTCACTTTTTTTTTTAGTTGACTTCCTATAGATATATTTATTCATACGAAACAATTAGATATTGTTACACTTTTCAGATACCGTCAATTTGAGACACAATAGTAAGACAATAGACGCGCGAACGCCGGCAATCGATTGGTGTTTAATGTTGCTCTTTCAGGGAGAGGGGTGTAAAAAAATGGACCAATATACTTCCTGGCAACATCCAGAATCATAATCTGTATGCCTTTCTTAGTCCAAAACTATTAACAGAAGGCGGTCCTCATAATTTGCACACTCAACTCCCCTTGGCGCCTGCTCTATTATTTGAAAAGGTCTTGTTATTATTTAAGTAAAATCTCAATAAATAATATACACAAACAACTAAGTTCTTTGTTTTCACTTTGTTCCCAAATACTGGTAATTCGACCTACGTAATTACCTCTATAAAATTGCTGTGCCTGACAGGGTCCATGTGCACTTGTATTTAACTATTTTTGTCATTTTATGTAACGCATATACATATATATATAGCAATAAAAACTTGAATTGAGTTATTTAGAGCAGGTGCCAAAGGGAGTTGGTGCATATATTTTTTCTGCCATGGAATTGAAGGTTGTGCCAATAAAAACAATTTAAGTACAAACCAAATCCTTTACAATGGCAATGCCGTAACTCTGTTGGACAATGAGCCCAATTTGTCCCAAGGTCCCCCCAAGCGAACGCCGGCGTTCGCGCACCTATTGTCTTTCAATTGTGTCTGTAATTATCACAATTGAAAGGTTAATTCATTAAACCCCAAGCGAACGCCGGCGTTCGCGCACCTATTGTCTTTCAATTGTGTCTGTAATTATCACAATTGAAAGGTACGCATCTCCAACTAAAATGGTAACTTGTCATAGACTTTTTTAGGACCTAATCTTCACAATCCAATGGGTCCCCATGATGCTATAATAACTGTAAAAACATCCGTTACTCTCCTGCTATATGTTTTATCGGATCACGCCACCCTGGGGCAGTCCTGGTGGACCGTGTATTAATTTGTTAATGGAATTGGTTTTAATACCTCAATCCTTTACATAATTTCTATCAAAGCGTGTTTTCATCAGCTAATTGTTGCAAATTAATTTTTTGCGCTATTCACGATCAACCGCAGCCATCGACTTAAGTGTAGCGTTGAAAAAAGCAGGGAATATTCCCGTTTCTTTCAAATACTGTTGTTTTATTCAATGTAACGTTCGAAACTTTCAAGAAATGATTAAATTATAAATTTCATGTATTTTTCCAATAAAAACGAAAAAAAAAAAAACGGAAAATATGAAAAGAACCGAAAACTTCATGTTTGTTTTTTTCAAATGCGTACTTTTTTTTAATTAATACAAACTATCGCTTAACTGCGATCCTACCTCATGGTAAGCAGTGACACAATCTGATGGTGAGGCGCACTAGTTATGAGACCTATGACCAACAGTGGACAGTAATCCTTATAGCGCCTAAATGGTGATACTTGGGGGAGGCTTATGTCCAAAAGTGGACAGAAGTCATTATAGCGAGGGGAAACTTATGTCCAACAGTGGATATCAGTCATTATAACGCCTAAATGGTGATAGTTGGGGGAAACTTATGCCCAACAGTGGACACAGGTCATTATAGCGAGACGAGGCTTACGTCCAACAGTGGGCATCGATCATTATAGCGCCTAAATGGCGATACTTGGGGAGTCTTATGCCCAATTCTAGGCATAGGTCATTATAATAAGGGGAGGCCTAAGTCCAACAGTGGGCATCAATCATTATAGCGCCTAGGTGGTGACAATTGGGGGAGGCTGAGCCGAACGTGCCATGTCTGGTACGGACCTGCGTCATGCAGAAGGTAAGGACGCCGTGAGGTCTGTCCAGCCACGCCTAAAAAACATACAGAGTTGAAATGTGTTGTGTGTGAGAACAAAGAAATTTTGAAGGTTTGTTTTTGGCAAATGTATTATGTTTTGTTAAAAGTCATAGAACAAAAGTTGTTGTTTATGATGTTGGTAATATAGTCCAGAGAGGTTGCCAGTGTTTTACAAATAACCCTGTATATCGATGACTGCAGTCATTTAGTTAGGCATCATTGTTAATTTAGTCAGGCATCATTGTTAATTTAGTCAGGCATCATTGTTAATTTAGTTAGGCATCATTGTTAATTTAGTTAGGCATCATTGTTAATTTAGTTAGGCATCATTGTTAATTTAGTTAGGCATCATTGTTAATTTAGTTAGGCATCATTGTTAATTTAGTTAGGCATCATTGTTAATTTAGTTAGGCATCATTGTTAATTTAGTTAGGCATCATTGTTAATTTAGTTAGGCATCATTGTTAATTTAGTTAGGCATCATTGTTAATTTAGTTAGGCATCATTGTTAATTTAGTTAGGCATCATTGTTAATTTAGTTAGGCATCATTGTTAATTTAGTTAGGCATCATTGTTAATTTAGTTAGGCATCATTGTTCATTTAGTCAGGCATCATTGTTAATTTAGTTAGGCATCATTGTTCATTTAGTCAGGCATCATTGTTCATTTAGTCAGGCATCATTGTTCATTTAGTTACGCATCATTCTTAATTCTTTATTGTACACACAAAAACTTAACTTTAATACATTCATAATTGACAATTCATGTACAAAGGCGAGCTTAACTCAACAATGAGTTTTCTCCCAGCAAACCTTTGAGTGACAGAGAGAGAGATCACATTCGAGGGTAGGATCACAGTGTACAACATAAACCTACATAAATACGACTAAAATATATATATATATACATAAACATATTTTATATATATACTAATATTATGTCAATTGAGAAAAGAAGTGCTCTTTAATTTTCCTCTTAAAGACATCCAGAGAAGGGCTGTCGCGAAGGGAGTGTGGGAGAGAGTTCCGGAGACGCACTGCAGTTACAGTAAAGGAGCCATCATAGCGGCTGGAAGTGTGGCGAGGAGTACGAAGGAGAAGAGAATTGATAGTGCGGCAGGGTTTGCCCCTTGGTACAAGGTATTCGAAGCGTTCACGAAGGTATTGAGGAGCATTGGGATTGTGCAGGATAGTAAAGAGAAGGGATAGAATGTGAATATCTCGCCGACGCCGAATTGGCAGCTTACCTCAACCTTAACCTTAACCTGGTAAGGTTAAGGTTAAGGTTAAGGTAAGGTTAACCTACTAAGCATATGAAGTCTGACCGGGAACCTCAACTCAAAGGGTGCGCACACCTCACTTGAGCTTACTAAACTTGTTCCCCATTAGAATCTCCTACTCTTAGATTTTTTTTTTTTAATACTTATGTATAAATGGCAACACACAGGGAAACGATAATCTGAAACTGACACCATGTAGTACCATAACATTATACCATTGTGTAACAAATACATAATGTTTAACTTTGACATATGTAATGTAACATTTAATAATAATAAAGCTTTTTATTTCAGTATAAAAGTGTGTTAACAATTCAAAGTATTAGTAAATTTCTTACACTAGGTTAGTTTGTGATTATAATGTTTTTTTTTTTTTTTTCTTTTACACGAACCCCTTCTGGGTAAAAGCCTCCTCTAATTCCTTCCATTTATCCCTATTTTGGGAAAGTTTCAACCAGTCTTTTCCTGCTATTTCTTTTATATCGTCAGCCCAACGTTTAAGTGGTCTGATTTCCACTTAAGTCTCAAAGCTTGTTCGAGAGCATCTGTAAGCCTGGTTTTCCTCCTTATGTCTTCACAGCGGATTTTTTGTATTTTTCTTATTTTAAGCATGCTTCGTTCCATTGATCGCTGGCATGTTTTGATTTTACTTGACAAAATTAATTAAATTAATTTTTTTAGCTTGACAATAAAGTCTATTCTATTCTCTTTCAAATGAGTGCAATTCCCAACCAGCCTCTGTTATGCCATGACGATTAATAAAGCTCAGGGCCAGACATTATCCCTTGCGGGGTGGACCTAAATATAGGATGCTGAACTATACGTAGCTCTTTCACGCGTATTTGTTTATACGCGCCCAATAATCTTTTTGTGTACGGTCCAGATGGTTCCACAGCTAATTTAGACATATAATAAAATCGTAGGAAATTCAAAACTGTACATTGAATATTTTTTTAAAAGAATACTTGGGGCGTGATCTACAATCGATATCGAAGCCAAAAATATAGTTTTTAGAATTTTTGTCGGTTTGTCTGTTTGTCTGTATGTATGTCCGGGCTAAACTCAAAAAGTACTGCATGGATTTACTTCAAATTTTGTATGAATATTACCAAGAGGTCGGGTCAACATACAGGCTACATATTATCACGCTATCACCTACGGGAGAGGAGCTGTGAATCTTTACTTTTCTTACGCATTTTGTGACAGCGTGTAATCTAACGACGCATATTTAAATGTTGTTTTTGAGTAAGCCATGCTATTATCAAGCTTTACACTATAAAAACTACGCCATTTAAGTAACTTGGGCAGAGAAACATAGTTTAATGAATGTTAGTAGTATAAAGACAATTTTGAAGCAGCGCCATCTATGAGATTTCATAAAAATCAAATCAAGTTACATTTTAACAGTTTTTGGAAATTAATAATTTAAATTTGATCATGTTGGCGAGGTTAGTAGTTAGTTATTCTTTTTTCGTTCGTTTTGACAAACAACAGGAAGACTTTAAAAAAAAATGCGGTGTTAAGTATTACATGGTGGCATTTTTTAGACTCTGTGAAGTCGACCAATTTACGAGATCCCTTACGTATGACGAGGTGCCTTCATATTACACGTACGACAAGCAAAGGGGTGTATATAACCGACGTCGACGACGAGGTGCTGTGGAAGGTGTCGGGTCGACGATGAAGTACCTGGGACTCGTCCTCGACAGCCGGTGGAATTTCGTGGAGCATTTCCGACGTCTGGCTCCCAAACTCAACCGGGCTGGGGCTGCGCTCAAGCGGCTCCTGCCCAACTTTGGGGGTCCAGACGCCTCCTGCCGGAGGCTCTACGCGGGGATCGTTCGGTCCATGGCCCTCTACGGGGCGCCAGTGTGGGCGCCGTCGCTGAAAAAGCAACCGGCGGCCATACTGAACGCCTGCCAGAGGGTCATGGCGATAAGGATGGTGCGGGGATACTGCACGGTCTCCCGCAAAGCGGCGAGCCTTTTGGCTGGCCTACCACCGCGGGATCTGGAGGCAACAGTCCTTGCACACATGCACGATATGCGCGTGGAGATGCAACGCCGGGGTGAAAGTCCGCTGCCGCGACAGGTCACGGCATGGCAGACAGAGCTCCGGCGGGATCTCATGGTGAAATGGCGTCAACGACTATCGCAACCCAGTGCTGGGCACGCTACAATCATGGCGGTAAGTCCCCTCTTTGAGGCGTGGCTGGAAAAACCTCACGGCGTCCTTACCTTCCGCATGACGCAGGTACTCACCGGACATGGTTCGTTCGGGAGATTCCTGCACTCGATTCATGCGGAAGTGACTACCGGGTGTCGCCACTGTGCGGAACGCCCGGAGGACACGGTGGAGCACACAGTCGAGGTGTGCCCTGCTTGGGCGGAGCATCGCCGTGCCCTCGTGGGGGCGATCGGCGGCGGAGACCTCTCGCGCCGGGCCTTGGTTGAGGCCATGGTCCGGAGCGAGGAGGAGTGGCAGGCGGTCGCCGACTTTTGCGAAGCAGTAATGCTCGCAAAGGAGGAGGCCGAACGCATCAGGCAACGGCGCTATCGCCGCCGCCGTCGCCGGGATTCTCATCCCGATTTCCGGCCAACGTAGACGCGGGCTTGCGGACAGTGAACAATGGGTAGCTCGCTGCCCGGCCGTCCGGTAACTGCCCGGACCAAGTCCAAGTCGTCGACGGCGCGCACTGTTCCCGCGCGCCTCAAGGAGTTGTCAGCAACAGCAGGGACCCAGCCGGGTCGAGGCCTACTGGGGCCAGGGTTATTCGAAAGGGCGCTCGAGCCCCGGTATGAAGGCTAGAAGGAACGGGGTGGGTCTTTTAGTCAGTAAGAGTCTGACACTATCTCCCGCTCTGCCCAAGGGCGGGGGATGTCAATGCATGATTTTCCCCACCATATCAGTTCAGTGGCGTTTTCGGGCAAACACAGGTGACGCGGGGATCGAGGGCTGACGAGGTGAATGCTTCGTCAAAACGATCTTCGTTGTGGTCACGAGTTCGTACACTGCTTCGCGATGACCATCAATAAGTCGCAGGGGTAGACACTAAGGGCAGCGGGTGTCGACCTCAGGACGAGTTGCATTGCCGCCGAGCGGAGCTCTCATATTAATGGTCAAATTAATATGAGAGCTCCGCTCGGCGGCAATGCACGTGCTCAAGAATTTTTCGATGTCCTAAGTCTTGGCAAAGGCACTCTACCAGACGAGAGAGGTGGACAGGTGGTGCTTCCAGAGTCTCTCGGTAGAGTGGTATCCAGCTTAGAAAAACTCATTCACTGTGTGTACGGGGACATCAGTCGTATACCGCACCAGCAGAATTCTTGGGTGTTTGAGCGGGCCATTTTGACGCCCAAAAATGATCAGGCTGCAGCAATTAACGAAAGCATTCTCTCGGAAATTGAGAAAAATGAAGTGGTCTACACCTCGATAAACACTGTTGTCGAGCAAGATGACGCCACACATTATCCCGTGGAATTTCTGAACTCCCTGTCAGCAAGTGGACTTCCGGCGCATACCATCAAGCTGAAGGTCGGTGTCCCGATTATGCTTCGAAGTTGTGACGGGACCCGCCTTAAAGTCATCTCACTCCACACAGATACACCATTGAGGCGGAAATTCATACGGGTTGTGGCGTCGGCGAGGCAGTATTTATACCACGCATTCCCCTCATACCCCATAACTTCCCGTTCCAGTTCAAGTGCGTACAGTTTCTCGTGAGTGTTTGCTTCGCGATGACCATCAATAAGTCGCAGGGGCAGACACTAAGGGCAGCGGGTGTCGACCTCAGGACGAGTTGCTTCTCACACGGGCAACTGTACGTCGCTTGCTCCCGCGTCACCAGTCCTGACTCTCTCTACATTTTGGCTCCTGGCAGTATAACTACCAACGTAGATTATAGGGAAGTATTGTTAAGTATGATACCTTTGTACGTAATTTTACTCTTTTATGTCCTGGAATGTATTCCTGCATTATTTTCTCTATTTCCTTCAGTCACATCTGATGACTGAACTCAGCAGGATTCCCATATAACTCTCTTCACTTGCTTCGTTTGCAAAAAAAAAACATATTTTAATGCTATTTTAAAAGTTGTTTACCTAAAATGCTATAGCGATACTGGCACCTTAGGTATTTTTAGTGCTGTAGAGGCTTCACGCAGACGGCGTCGCGGGCAGCAGCTAGTTTTTAATGTTTTTACACGAGTCACGGGTGTGTCCTCGTTTCCGACAGTACCTAAACACAAAAAAGTATTTTACCTCTATCACAGTTTACCACATTCTGTGACGGCGTAGTACTACTCGTTGCACTCGACGCTGTAGGTGTGTGTCCAGACGCGCCCGACGCCGACGAACTCGTCGAAAAATTGGCGGGAGAGCGCGCGGGCGGCGACGCAGGCCGGGGCCGCGGTGACAGCGCGGGTGCCCGTGGCGCGCAAGCGGCGGGGCCGCGTGCGTCCGTCGACACCTTGGAGAGCGATTCTTCTACGTTCCGCGCCTTCTTGATCAATGTTTATAGATTATAGAAAGATTCACGGGTTATCCATTTTCTTATACGCCTATGTCGCAAACCGTAAATCATATCAACTTCCATACTGTTTTCAACTTTATATGGAAGCTTCGCAATTAGCGCACGAAGTCGGGCGACGAAGAGTTCCGTGCGTTCTTGAGTGTGTTCCATGGCAAATATATCGCGGAATAATTTATGCGGGGGTCGAGGCGCGCCGAACATGGCGCGGAGTTTTCGTAGCGCGTTGTCCCATGACGTCACTGACGACTTTATTCCTTGGAACCACACAGCTACCTCCCCCCAGGAGCATAGGTAGACCGCGAAGTGCATGTTCGTCACTGATGGATGTATACTCTTTGTATACAACAATTGAGTCGATGAATGCTTCGAGGGCCTCCGAGTCTTGGCGTGCGCTGCTAAATCGCGACGTGCAGCGCGCGAAGTTTCCGTGAATTGAACTTGGTGCTGGCGATGGAGACGAAGCTGTGCCGTTGTGGGCCGACAAGCCAGCAGGCTCTGAACCAGTTGACGGTTCGATTCCGCTTGAGCCTTGGCGAACGTCTCCAAAAACGACGAAAGCGGCTCTTCCGATAACAGCGCGGGCGTTGGCGACGCCCGCCGGCGCGCCGATGTCATCATCGTTGCTTCTACTTTTACGTCGAGGCATTGCACAATTTAGTTGATTTACACGTAGATATTTTCTATTTAAACTTCACTAAAAGTCGCGTCCACTCCACTAAAAAACCGTTACAAGGGTAGGTATTTGAGTTCGCGTCGCGTAGTTTTTGGTATGTACACGCGGGCCGCGTTGGAGCGCCAGTTTGTAGTCGAGTGGGGGACGAACTTTGCACTGGTATTAAAATGAAACAGGATGCTGCACTCGGTAATAAAATTATTATGACAGGGGTACAGGAATACAGTTTTAACGGAAATTTACATTAGAGTAAAGTAGAGTTGAGTAGAGTGTAGTTGTTGTTGTAGTTGTTGACTGGGGCGCGGTAGCGGGAGGTGCGCGGACGGCGCGAATTCCGATACTTGCAAATGGAACGCGGACGCCCACCAACTTATCTGTGAACTGAGTGGTAGCAAAGATTTTTTAATATATCCTACAGTACTAGATTGACTACGAAGAAACATTACGCTCTCTAAAGTGTTCTTTATTTCTATTGACATTAAGTTCATGCCTGTTTTTGACACACAAAAGGGAAAAATGTTTCCGAGCAAGACAGTACAGCAAAATCCTCTGTGTCCCTTTCTCACCTACTATCAGAAAAAAATTAGAAACAGATGGTATTTTTTAAATTGTTCAAGTAATCGTTAAATAGTCCAAGTTCATGCATTTTGATAGGTATGCAACATAAAATCAATTGCAATTAAAACATTTATTTCAAAATAATCCTTCTTGAAATTTTATACGCATTCTTCTTGTATTTAATAATGATTTCATTTAGATATAGTAGCTATTCCTAGTAATTTTCAAATTATGAAGGGCAACACTCAGGAAGCTTCAATTTGACATCAATAAACAATATGGCCGATGTTTACATAGAGATAGAGTTGTATTTCTACTTGTTACAAGTTTTTAACACGTTATTTAGTTAAGTTTATATTGTGCAAGATGGTCAAACGTTGCTGTGTAAAGTTTTGTACTAGTGAGGCGTATCCTGGTTGTGGAATTTCATTTTTTAGGTAAGTTTTCTGTTTTGTTTACAAATTATTTATGTAGGGTGACAACAAACATCGTTTTGAATTTCATGCGAGAATTAAAACATATTAACTACTCGTAAAAATACATAGAGAGGAGGCATCATAAACAACTCACAAGACGGACTGGGCGATGCAATTTTATAAAATGTTGTTGTCTACTGTTCAAGTTTTTTTTTAATTATTATTATTGATAGGCTTGCGTTTGACCACCATCTCACCTGATGGTAAGCGATGATGTGGTCGACGATGGAGCACGCTTGCCTAGAAGTAACCTATTCACTCTTGACTTAAAGACCCCTACGTTATAGCTATCAGGAAACACAGACTCCGGCAAGGAATTCCACTCCTTGGCTGTACGCATAATAAATGTGTTCCTAAAACGCTTTGTGCGTATTGGTGGGAAGTGTTATATTATTAAAAGCAAAGCTTTAAAAAAAATATTGAGCCTCCTCAGATATTTATTAATATATACTAAATATCTGAGGAGGCTCAATATTTTTTTTTAATAAATCAAGTACCAATTTTACTAATCCCCGTTGATCGAGCGCCTTCGACCGCTCGGCAATCTTCGGCTGCTCTCGTGACACAACGGTAAGCGACGAGCGGCGGCGGCGGCCAGAGGTGCGACATGCGGGACACGTGTCTTCGGACTTCGGACCATTTCAATATATAGTTATCTGTGACCACTTCGTTACCGATCTTTGAAAACAACGCGCGTGCACTCCAAACGCTTCCCAACATCAATATTGTACATTCGAGAAATAAATTCATTTTAAATTATAGTCTGTTAGTCTTTAAGTTTAGTCCTTCGGTTGGTCACTAATAAACGCCGCAAGCAATGCTGCACGTATGTGGCTTGTGGTTTGTGGTTATATATATTATTTTCGATGTTTTGTTATAGTTTTCCAAGAAATGAGAATCTTCGGCAGCAGTGGCTTGAAATTGTGCCATTGAAAAATACATTTTCAAGCAACAGTTTTATGTGTAGTCGCCACTTTAAATCTGAAGATATAATAGTCCATAGAGTTAAATCTATACTAAAACCTAATTCTATTCCATCTATATACCCTTTTGTAAGTTCATCCGCTGTTAAAAATCCGTTCAGTAGTTTTTGAGTTGATTGCAAACAAATATAGAAAAACGAACATAGTGTGGGACTTTTTTGACGTGGGTAAGCTTCCAATAACTTATCCCGCTCTAAGGTGGAGCAACTTTCGCTCCATCTTAAAGCGGAACAAGTTATTTGAGGTTTATACTGAATAAATCTACCTGTGTCCTTCAGTTGCCCTATGTGTTCCAGGATGGTTTCCCTTTCGGAAATTCCCTGTGCCCCTAGCGGGTATCGGGTATCGGTATACTGGGACCCCCCACAGTTTGCTGACATCTCTTTGAGGCGCGCGTGGAACACTTCGCGCTGCGACTCAATCGCCCACACCGGTGCCCCAAAGAGCTATGGACTACACGATTCCCGGGTAGGGTTTCTGGCAAGTTGATGGCGGAGGACATGGTTTTATAATATGAGCGGATTATTTAATTTCAATTGATATATTGCACAATAATTTATTTATATTTTAGGAAATACCACCAGAAAAGCGCATAACCATTTTGAGCGACATCAGTTTAGGATCAGCTCAACAGAATATTCAAGTGGTTAGTTAAACAATCATTTAATCCGCCTTAAAAAACACTATCTAATTTTTAGCATAATAGCAATCTAATATTATAAACGTAAAAGTTTGTAAGGTATGTGTTTAGGTGGACATGCTCTTTGAATGAGTAATTGCGGACATCTACAGCGACCGATTTTATGGGAAGCTAGTTCGGCTTCTACAGGAGACGCTTCAACCGTTAGGGTGCGAGTATGCTTACGCCCGAGCTGCTGCCACAGGAGTAGCCCTGGGTGTCTGGAATCTTGGGGTGATCTCCAGCCACCGTGGGCGTGGGCTTATGGGTAGCGAGCAATAGTAGCTCTTCGGCTAGTAAGGACTGAG
This sequence comes from Mythimna albipuncta, assembly GCA_929112965.1. Classification (NCBI taxonomy): domain Eukaryota; kingdom Metazoa; phylum Arthropoda; class Insecta; order Lepidoptera; family Noctuidae; genus Mythimna; species Mythimna albipuncta. Next base: position 933,737 of record OV815960.1, read on the forward strand.
CCCAGGGCTACGGCGTGTTGTGTTCCATGCACGTGTGGGGTGCATAGGTATAAGTAGAAGGAATTAATAAACACAGTCAGTTGGCATTCAAACCTCGTACGTTTCATTTCTCTCTACACACGATACCCAACACTGGTGACCCCGCGTCCGATTCGCAGAAACGTGGGCGACATTTGATAACGCGCGCACACCGTATTCTATACAACGCTCACTATTCAAGCACGAGGTTCAAGAAAAATGAATACACAATACGGACAAGCACAACAGCAGCCAACCCCAGCACCTATAGTACCGAAATCAGAAGAGTCAACCGCCATCATCTCCACATTATCTGTTGCAAGTAGGATTCCAGAATTTTGGCCAGAAAACCCTCGGTTATGGTTCCTACAAGTAGAAGCTATACTAGCGCCTCAAAAAACATCAGATGCCAACAAATACTTCATGGTCGTAGCAAAACTGAGTAAGGACGTAATCCAGCAGGTAGCGGACATAGTTGCCAGTCCCCCGGAAAACAGCAAATACGAAGCACTCAAAGATAGGCTTTTGCAAATTTACGAAGAATCGGAAACGAGGCAAATTCAAAAACTGATCACGGAAATAGAATTAGGAGACCAGAAGCCTAGTCAACTGCTGCGAAGATTGAAAGAACTGGCTAGAGGAAAGATAGAAAATGACACCCTAAAGATACTATGGCAAGGACACTTACCGGCACCCGTAAGAGCAGTCCTCACAGTGACGTCAGCAAAGGATTTGGAAGAACTAGCCGTAATAGCAGATAAGGTAATGGAGACCCACCAACCCGCGCAAGTCAACGAGGTAGCCCGCAGCAACTATGGCTGAGATAGCGAAGATAAACCTGAAGATAGCAGAGATAGACAGAGGAAGAAGAAGATATAGGAGCAGGAGTAGATACAGGAACTCTTCGAAGTCACGTTCTCGGTCGAGGCCACGAAGAACGCCAGAAAGTCCAGACTGGTTATGCTCGTATCACTTCAAGTTCAGGAGCAGAGCTAGGAGATGCGTCGCACCCTGCAACTGGAAGACGAAGACGCCATCAACCAGCTCGGAAAACTAAGAAGACTACAACCGGTGGCGGGAAGTTGTGCAGTCAAGGACCATCGCCTTATTGTAAGTGACCAAAAATCTCATATAAGATTTCTTATAGATTCTGGTGCATGTATTTCTGTATTACCAAAACATTTAGTTAAGAACAAAAGTGAATTAGATTTTAATTGTAATTTTAAGCTCTATGCCGCAAACGGCTCAGTAATAAAAACCTATGGCACTAAAACTTTAACATTAGATTTAAAATTGCGTAGACCTTTCGCATGGACATTTGTAGTGTGCGATGTTAAACAACCTATTCTCGGTGTAGATTTCCTTAATCATCATAAATTGATTGTTGACATCAGTGGTCGTTGTTTACTAGATAAAGTAACTAATCTGGCAGTCAGAGGAACGATCGTAAACCATTATATTTCAGCAATCTCAACCTTACGTAGTGATCATCCTATATATGATATATTAACTAAATATCCAGAGATTCTCAAACCTATGTCGTTTAGAGAGACGCCAAAACACTCGGTTTATCATTATATCGATACGACAGGTTCTCCTATATTTTGTAAGCCTAGACCGTTAGCACCAGAGCGATATAAAATAGCTAAAGAAGAATTTCGAGCTATGGTAGAGGCAGGTATATGCAGACCGTCAAAATCAGCTTGGGCAAGTCCCTTACACATAGTTCCAAAAAAAGACGGACAAATCCGACCATGCGGAGACTACCGTGCTCTTAATGCAATTACAAAACCCGACAGGTACCCGATACCTCGCGTACAAGACTTCACATATTTTTTAGCAGGAAAAACGGTGTTCTCGAAAATTGATATAAAAAAAGCCTATCACAATATTTTAATTAATCCGGATGATATTTGTAAAAACGCAATTACTACACCATTCGGTTTATATGAATTTGAACGTATGACCTTTGGGTTGAGAAACGCTGCCCAAACCTTCCAACGTTTCATGACAAATACAGTCTTATCAGGCTTAGACTTTTTATACTGTTACGCAGATGACATTTTAGTGAGTTCGATAAATAATAAGCTTCATTCCGAGCACCTAGAACAAGTATTTCAGCGATTAAGCGAATATGGAATTACAATAAACTTAGAAAAATGTATGTTCAATGCTACTAGCATAGAATTCCTAGGCTACCAGGTATCCACAGCTGGTATCAGTCCATTAGAATCGAAAGTACAGGCAATCATTGAATATCCTAAACCGCAAAATGTCAGTCAGCTACGTAAATTTTTGGGTATGGTCAACTTTTATCGAAATCATTTACCTAGAGCAACAGAATACTTAGACATATTAAATAAATATATTCACAAGGCTAAAAAGAAAGATAAAACAATAATACATTGGACACCGGATGCTGAACAAGCGTTTTTGCAATGCAAAAACAGTCTCACCAACGCAGTCACGTTAACATTCCCCGTAATCAACGTGCCTTATGCGCTTTTTGCCGATGCATCAAATAATTGCGTAGGAGCCGTGTTGCAACAATATGTAGACAGTCAATGGCACCCATTAGGCTATTTTTCTAGAAAATTGACCGAAACTCAAAAAAATTATAGCACCTATGACAGGGAACTGCTAGCCATATTTTTAGCCGTACAACACAAAGTTTATTTGAAGGCCATGACTAAATCATTTTCACAGACCACAAACCCCTGACATTTGCATTTTCGAAATTATGTAAAAATAAGAATAAAGAAAGCCCAAAACGAATTAGACAATTACTCTTTATAAGCGAATTTACAACAGATATTCGCCATGTGAGTGGACAAGATAATGTTGTCGCAGACGCGTTATTACGTATAGATAGTATAAATTGCACATCAAGTTTAATCGACTATGAAAAACTAGCTTTAGAGCAAAAGAAAGATACTGAACTTAAAACTTTACTATCAGATTCTAAACACAAATTCAAAAAGTTCGTTATACCTGGAAGCAGTCAATCAGTCTTCTGTGAAGTCTCAACCGAAATTGCAAGGCCATATATAACGGAAAACTTAAGAAAAAAAGCATTTGATATGATACACAATCTTAGTCATCCTGGCTCGCGCACGTCGCGCCAGATGATTAAAGAAAAATTTTATTGGCCTAATATGAATCGTGATATAGGATTGTGGACAAAGACTTGTATATCCTGTCAAAAATCCAAAGTAAACAGACATATTATTTCTAACTATGGCAAATATCCAACAGCCGACAGATTTGATCACATTCACATTGACTTGATTGGAGCACTCCCAACCACATCGGATGATATAGATATTGTCTAACGGTAATAGACAGAGGTACTAGTTGGCCTGAAGCTTACCCACTTAAAGACATGTCAGCGGAAACGGTAGCGCATAAACTATACACAGAATGGATATGTAGGTTTGGCTGCCCAGCAAAACTCACGAGTGACCAGGGCAGGCAATTTGAAAGCAAAGTATTCACAATATTAATGTCGTATCTAGGGGTCCAAAAAATAAGAACGACACCCTACCACCCACAGAGCAACGGAGTTTTGGAAAGATGGCATAGATGTATAAAAGCTTCACTAATGGCACGATTAAATAACAATAAAAACTGGATACACGAACTACCTTGCGTAATGCTAGGACTTCGTGCAGCCATTAAATCAGAAACAGGAGTTAGTGCAGCACAAATGGTCTACGGCCGCACCTTACGGTTGCCAGGTGAATTTTTCGTCGAAACAAATAATAATTTAGATCCTTACACCATTGTTCAGAATATTAGAAATAACATAAGACAATATAAGCCAGTAGAAATGAAATCAAACAGTTCCACATCATTTTTTGTTCATCCCGATATCAGAGATTGCACGCACGTATTTTTAAGGGTAGATAAAGTAAAAAAGTCCCTAACGTGTCCATATGGACCTTCCATATAAAGTATTAGAAAGATCAGAAAAAGTATATAAAATACAATTAGCAGATAGAATATTATCAGTTTCAATTGACAGATTAAAGCCCGCTTACTTATTGAAAGAAAGCGAACCTATACAATCGAATAAAGATAAGAATGTAACGCGTAGCGGTAGAATTATCAAAACACCTGTAAGATTCTTGTAAAAGTAAATACGTAAAACTAATTGTACCTTATAGAGTAAATAAATATAAAATAACAGGTGAACATAGGTAATATACATAGTATATCAAATATGTTGACTAGACTTATTAATAGTACGTAGATAATAGGTAGCATCTTTTGCTGAGCCAACGGAAAAATCAATCAATTAATTCTCTTTATTGTGCAAAAGCATCATTGTAACTTGTAATTCAGTGTAGCGAACTTGAATCGCATATACGAGTAATATATTTTATTTAAAAGATCGTTAATACAAAATGGGTAAAACATATAGTGTAGAGAAAAAAACTGAAGAAGTGATTATTGCCCAAAACGGAGCGAATAATGCATCCAATTCACATTCCGAGCAGACGATAGAGAAATACGGTCTAATAATATTTGGTATCGCAATAATCATTGGCATCTATATCATATACAGGATGCTAAAAAAATGTAAGCAAGGAGCTCAGAAAATATTACGGAAAGAAATGACAGTTTGGCATAGCAACTTGAACATCCCAATGGCTCAACAAATGACGCAACCACAACATGCTGTATAGTGTTTAGTGATATGTGTAAAAGCAGTAATAAAAAATACAAAAAGTGTAATGTCTAAACTGATTTCTATTCTAAATTTTATCAAAAAGTGTTCAGCAAAATAAGTGTACGCCACAAATTATAATTAAGATGTAAGATACGCAATATTAAACTTGTATGTACGTAATTACTCATGGTTGTAACAAAATAAAACATCATACTGTAGCAAAATAGTAAAACGATACTTGGCAACAGTTGATATTATAAACATTGTTATGGTAAGATAAGCAAGCTATTATGTTATGTACTTAAGCAAAAGTTTAAGTGAATATTGATTGTAAGTTAAAGTTATAAATAAATAGAGTAAAACCACTTGTATTGTTCAAAATTATGTAACATTTATTTTAAAAAAAGGGGGGAATATTGTGGGGTGCATAGGTATAAGTAGAAGGAATTAATAAACACAGTCAGTTGGCATTCAAACCTCGTACGTTTCATTTCTCTCTACACACGATACCCAACACACGCCTCAAAGCGATGAAGTCGATAGAGAATTACTCACTTTGCGCGTGTGCGTGTGGTGCCCAATAAGATCGTAGATAGATCTACAGAAGTTTTATGTAATTTGTACTTTTTATTACAGCTGCAATTGCCGGGAAAACCTTTAAAATCCATTGTTCATGTTTTACAGGAAGAAAATTTGGAACCAACTCCAGGTGTATCCATGGAGCCTCCATTAAAGAAACGACGCAATGAAAATTTTAATATTTTATTTATAAAAATGAAAAATTACAACGTAAATTAAAATTATTAACTCGGCGCTTAAAGAGACGCGATATCAAAATTAATAACCTCAAATCCATTTTAAGCGTTATAAAGAAAAAGTCCTCAAACTTTGAAGAATTAGAAAGCGTACTAGTAAATAACTTTAGTAATATACATAAACACATTAACACAAAAAAAAAAATAAGAATGTGAGGTATAGTGATGAACTAAAATCTTTTGCTTTGACGTTATGTTTTTATTCGTCAAAAGCTTTTCGTTTCTTAAGAAATCACATTAGTCTGCCTCATCCGTCCACATTAAGGCGCCTTTTATCCACATACAATTGTAATGCAGGTTTCATGAAAGAAGTTCTTGAATTCCTAAAAATTTCTGCAGATAAACATTTTTTTTTCAAAAGATGTAAGTCTTATATTTGATGCAATGTCTATTAGGTCAGAATTAATATATGACAAGAATATGGACAAATACTGGGGCTATGTAGATTATGGCGGAATAGTACACACTGATTCTGAATCTCTAGCTACTGAAGTACTTGTAATAATGATAGTTTCATATACAAGAAAATTCAAATGCCCAATTGGGTAATTTAGTATTAATAAAATATCCACCAACATTCAGGCTCAATTAATTTTAACAGCTATTAGGCTCTTGGCTGATGTAAATATTACAGTTAGATCGTTAACTTGTGATGGTACAGCTACAAATATTAAAACATACGAACTTCTTGGCTGCGATTTTTCTAATATTGAGAATTTAAAACCGTGTTTTAATCATCCAACAAAGAATATTAATGTGCACTGTTTATTAGATCCACCGCATATGATCAAATTAGCGCGCAACATTTTTGCGGAATGTAATCTTAGTTCAAATGAAGGAAAAACTAATTTCAAATATGTTAGAAACCTACATCATTTTCAGGAACATGAAGGTTTAAAATTAAAAAACAAAATTTCTGCTGTGCATGTCAATTTTTATGGAAAAAAAAATGAATGTAAAATTAGCTGCGCAGGTACTTAGTAGTTCTGTAGCTGATGCAATAGAATTTCTGGGTAAAAGTGGTCATGAAAGTTTTATTGGTTGTGAAGCAACTGTAAAATATATCCGGATGGTAGATAGAATTTTTGACATACTTAATGCTAAAAATCCTTTTGGTTTTAAAGCTCCTTTAATTCATTAAACCCCAAGCGAACGCCGGCGTTCGCGCACCTATTGTCTTTCAATTGTGTCTGTAATTATCACAATTGAAAGGTTAAGATTAACAAACAAAAATATTTGGATGAATGCCGTTTCCGAATCAAAACAATATTTTACAACTTTAAAAATTGACCACGATAACGTACTGTCACATAGACGTAGAACTCCGGCTCTAGGCTTAATTATTGACTGCATTAGTATAAAAAAATTAGTTTCAGAATTGTTAACAGATAATAATGACATGAACTACTTTTTGCCCTATAAGTGTTCCCAAGACCATCTTGAAATATTTTTTTCATGCATTAGAGCTAGTGGTAGATTTAATGACAACCCTAACGCGCTACAATTCCGCTATATTATGCGTAAACTGTTATTTCGAAATAGTGTGCAACCCAGTCAAAATGCCAACATAATTGCCGATGATACTTTTCAAACATCACCCATATAATCGTTTAAAAATCCCAAAAGAATAATTTCACATACAACTGATGACATCGATGATAATAATGTAGAACAGTTGATGGAACAGATCGGTAGCACTATAACATCTGACTTTAAGGATAACATATTATATTATGTTGCTGGTTATATAGCAAATAATTTATCCAAAAAAAATAATTGTGAGGATTGTATTGCCGTTTTATTTAAGTTAAAAGAGCAATGTGATCATAGCTATGCGATTGATGTTTGCAAATTTTCTTCTTTTACAACTTTTGTAGACCGCGGGAAATTGAAATATGTAACAAAATTTGTATTTGATACTGTAAAATACTGTGAAAAAGTTTTTATAACAATGTGTCATAAAATGGTTTAAAAAAAAAAATAGGAAAAAAATGATTTTACTAGTTATTCAAAATCTTTTTCATTCTGGAAATTATTATTTTAATCCACCTCACCCCGTTCAATCGTTTGAATGCGAAGATTCACACGAGATTGTTATTTGTAAAAGCATTGCATTTTCTTATTTTAATTTAAGATTACTTAGCTATACTAAAACACTAAATTTAAAAATAATTGGGGATCGATCTTCTTTACGCCAACGTTTGCATAAAACAATTTTATTTAATAACGTGTAATTTAACCACTATTGGTCAAATTATACGTTATTAAATAATAAACTTTATCGCGTCATATCCCCGCTGAAATCAGGAGTAGTATCAAATAATTAAAACGCATTGCTAAGCGAAACTTCCAGAATTAAAGTAGGTACGTACCCAAGCCTGGCAAGTTGGCCATTACATGTTTGCTGTATGGACTTTAAAAGACACTTTGACCCCTGAGTTTATTTCAATGTTTCTTTTAAGGGTACTCAGCTAAGAAACACCCGCCTCATCTAGTTTAAACTGACGAAAAATTGACGTGTAAAAGTGTTTTTAAAAAACCTATTTGCAAAATAAATATCATTTGATAAATTGGTCAGGGAAAAGTCACGGAATTTTATTGACCATTAGCAAATAGTTTACGCAAAGTCAAAGTCAAAGTCAAAGCCATTTATTTGCATTAAATGCGAGGCCATGGTAACTTAATATAATAGTGCAGACACATTTTGCCATGAGTTGGCATGCAAATATTAAAATACGTTATTGTGATGCTCATAGTAAGCAAAACTACAATATTTGACACGAAATTTCCTTTTAAGAAAAATATTAAACCTAATGGACAGTAAAATATTATATTTTTAAATATTGTTTCTATTTCAGAAACAAAAACTTTATACAAATTAATAATTAGAATTATTTTAAACAAATATTATGTTTATAAACTATCACAAAATTAAATAACAGACTTTAAAATATAACACAACAATTTAAATTAGACGCAATTTGGCTTAATAACAACATAAAAATATAAAAATGCAGTGGGCCCTGCAACACCAAAACAGTACCAAAACGATCTACAACACGTTTCTGTAATGATAGGATTGACAAGAACCTTTTTTGAGAAATTCGGTCAAAGAATAAAAACTATGTGAGATGAGCCACTTTTTCAGTAGGTACTTTGCAAAATTTTCCGTAAGGAAGGTCAGTTATAAAGTTTGGTATCGAGTTATAAATAAGTGGAGCCATGTACACACAACTACGTCTAAATAATTCAATTTTTGGTACTGGCAATTGCAAATGGTAGTGCGTAACTTTTCGTTTTTTATTATTGTTGTTTGTTTCAAATATTGAGGAATTGGTTTTAACAAACTTAGCGATTTCATATATATAAATACAAGGAACTGTGAGAAGGTTGTGTGATTTATACACTGGTCTGCAAGAATCAGTCCACTCCATGTTGAAGATTGATCGAATGCATTTTTTTGTGCTAGTAACACTCTAGAAATGTCAGAGGAGTTTCCCCAAAGAATGATACCATATCGGATGACAGAGCAAACATACGCACACCATTAATGCGGTCCATCGGGATGTCTCATTTCATCGCATAACATAGCGAAACTGTAGCGCGTTTGGGTTGTCATTAAATGCACTACACTAATTTAATTGCATAAAAAGCGGCCAAGTGCGAGTCGGACTCGCCCATGAAGGGTTCCGTAGCAGCGAGTAACAAAATATAAAAGTTCTTGTAGTTTGTTGTAACTTTGATCGATTCGATGTTTTAATAATAGTGTATTTTTTTAGATTTATGACGTATTAAAAAAAATCTACTTACTAGATCTCGTTCAAACCAATTTTCGTTGGTAGTTTACATGGTACTTCATATATTTTTTTTAGTTTTATCATTCTCTTATTTTAGAAGTTACAGGGGGAGGACACACATTTTACCACTTTGGAAGTGTCTCTCGCGCAAACTTCAGTTTAGAAAAAAATGATATTAGAAACCTTAATATCATTTTTCAAGACCTATCCATAGATACCCCACACATACGGGCCCTGAGGGTTCTGTACAAACTTACCTGTATAAAGAGTTTAGTTCTCGATTGGAGTCTCGAAGTTTTTACCAAACGGCAATTTTTTTTGTGACGTGACAACAAGCTTTCTGTTTTCAGATTTATTCCTATATGTGTTATAAGAGCTTGTTTTATGCAAGATTTCAGGATTCTGAGTCAGTGGGAAGTATTCAGAATTCTGGGTTCCTTGAATGTCAAAATATATGTTTTTTATTTATTTATTATAGACTTTATTGTACATATTATAAAGTAGACAGGACAAACATAAAAAGGGCGCTCTTATTGAACTGGGCAATCTCTTACAGAAAACTTAAGGATGGACTGAACGAAAAGAGATATATAAGAGCGGTCAGAGTACAAAAAGATCTTAAATAATATTAATTACACATAATAATAAAAATACATAATTACTACAAATATACTAATAAGTATTAAAAATATATAGTTTTATGAAGAAAAAAACGTGTTGCGCCGACCCCAAATAAGATGGGACAAGGCAGGAAAAAGGACTTTTTTGTGCATAAACGGTAATTTTTTTCCGTTAACTCAGAAGTTTCATTTTTATTTACAAATAAGTATATGGTTTTAATTTCCACTTACAGACAGACAGATGGACAGACGGACGGACGGACAACAAAGTAATTTTATAAGGGTTCCGTTTTTGCCTTTTGAGGCACAACACCTTAAAAACACAATACATTAGGTTTTATGTTCAATAGAATAAATAAGGGTCTTACTTGCTTATTTTATCCAATTTCTTTGCTTAAATAAACAGTTTAAACTTGTACATGATTTATAAATAAATCGTCACAAAATTTGTTTTTTTTTTTATCCATTTGCACTCTTATTCACTTTTATTTCAACAAGCCAATGTATGAAAACATATTTAATTTTTATACAAAAAAAAATCACAACTACAAGTTTACTGTTGTAGTAATAGTTAAATAAATGGTTTTTTAGTTGGTAGTAAAATGTTTGTTTCGATAAAGTTTGAATAGTTTACTAAATAATGTTTTCTACTAGTAATTTTGTTGGTTTAATTTTACTGATTATATTTTATTAATTTGAGACTGATAATCTACTTTATTATATACAGGGTGTGGCGTAAACAATGGATAACCCTGAAACTGTCGATTGATCAGACTATCATCTATCATTTACCCCACTTATATCACATGGGTGTCCATTATACACCACACGCGCATGGATGTCCAAATTATTGATAGAGTGCGTCTACTGAAAGCGTAACCTGGAGTTTTTTTTTTAAATAAAATTGGCAACATTGTTTTGCTGCCAAAATCACGTAAAAGTCTATGGTCGCAATTGTCAGTTTTTGGAAACAGATATTCATTTTTCAAGAATAATTGCTTAATTATGGGAATAACAATAAACAGTAACGTGCGAAAACTGCTGCACACTATGGTTAATAAATTCAAGCAAAAACAAGAAGAGAAAGAAGGTGTTTTCAATGAAAACCAACAATGTTTATAAACGATTTCTGAATTTTTAAGTTAGTATGACGTTATAGTCTTGATCCTTGTTGACAAATATTATTAGATATATTTACGAAATAATGATAATTTTCTTTTTTCTTATATTTTTAGATAATCTGGCATATTGCGAATTTCGTAATTGACAAAAACATCGAACTAAGAAGGCTTTTGGTGAATCGACTTAATCAAAAACACATGCTAATGAGTGGTTGAATGCGTTCAAAAGCGGTTGAGATGTAATGAAACATTTGCCTCTCTCTGTCTGGTAGTGCATCAGAGTTTTCAACTGAAGTTAAAATCGCGAAAGTGAAGGAAATAGTGACTGAAATCCGAGTTCAAGTTTGAAAGAGATAGCTGCTGAACTTTCTGTGTCTCACGAGTTGAATAAAATGGTAAATGAAGAGTATTATTTGAATATTATGTAGCGACATTTGAGAGAACAGATAAAATAAAATAATTTGGAATAATAACTAACATTTTGTGTGTTATTGACCTATACCATACACCTACCAATAATTAAAGGTAGAACTACACTGCTCACACGTGTGCTACACACGCCGATCTGGGAGCGTCGGTCTCCTTACATTTCATTTGGAAAATAGACTGTTAGAGCTACACTTGATCCACGCCACGCCATGCGACGCTACGTCCGCGACGCGGACTTCAATCCCAGAAATTTTAGAGGAAGGTGGGCGGGGCTATCCACACGTCTGATCGCGGTGGTCAGACGGAAGTGTCTTCGATGGTAAATGAAAAAGCGAGCTTGATCTGTTTCTAATCCTCCGATGAAATCAAAGGTGCGCATTACATCACACGTGTTACGCGTTGCGTCGGTGTAGTGTGCACACCTGCCGCACACGTCATGAGACGTCACACACGTGTGCGTCGGTGTAGTGTAGTTCTAGCTTAAGTCTAAAACCCCTCTAAACCTTTTTGACTAAAAGAATAATGGCAGGATCTTATTTGAATTACATTTAAGTGTCTAGAATTAACTTAAATACGAATTAAATTGAATCAATTATTCATATTTTTTCAAACTATCACATTAATTAATTAGGGCCGAGCAAAAAAATAAGTTTAAATGAAAAGTTAATTGATTATTTTTGTGAACTTTTACTAATTTAGTGTTGCCGTTTAAGTTTTTTTAAACACCACTTTAGAATAAATTAAATGCCGGAGTTTGTAAGTCGTGATAATGAAATCATTTTTAATTCTAGATATGAATGAAATGAAACAATTTCTTTTTCTTAAATAGGTATGCCTAATTTAGCACGGTGGCAATAAATAATTGGCATGAAATAATAAAATTATTCTGAACTTTTCACGATGGTTGCAGCAAAAAGATTTATGTCTAAAATAGCATAGCCTATGTATAGTTTTAGGTTGGCAACACTAGTTTCGCTTGATTGACATTGATGACACAGACGCTTCAGACCCTTCAGACGCTTGCGCTGTGTTCTTGGCTGTTGTGTTTTGCTTTCGATTGTGTTTCCTTTTCTGTATTCTCCTTTGACCTGGACTGCTAACGGACTCTGATTTTGCCTTGTGTGACCCTGTGCATGTTTATGGACATCGAGAATTGCCTTTACGATATTGTGCTGTTTTTTACTGGACACCGATTGTCTCAACGTTACCGCTAAAATGGAAGGTCGTCGTCGTAGCGGAATAACACGAATCCTGTATGTTAACTGTAACATTTGTGTTAATACACTACGTCGATATCGTGCTTTGGAACTAGATACCAGAGTTACCACCTTACTCTGTAACTGGGTGTACCCACAAATCGTAAGTAGTTTTAATTCTTTACTTATTTAGTAGAGTCTGTGCGGAAAGTAAACCATCGTGGGATTTGAGAGCGCTGCTGTAGATAAATATCGTTTTCGTTATGTAAGCAACATTGTGACGTCATTATAGAGCGACTGTTAAATCTTGATATTTTTAAACTATGTTAGACTAGCTTCTTCCAGCGGCTTCGCTCTATAATAAAAATTATCCTATTCTGAATTTGCCCACCTAATGAAACTGCAAAGTTATAGCTTATGTGCTATATTATTGAAATGTTTATAATTAAGTTCATTTGTCTAGTAGTTTTTGCGCGACACATCCATACATACGAGTACCTAGATCTACCTTCACAAACTTTCGCATTTATAATATTAGTAGCCCATTTATTGAACTTGCTCACGTGATGAAACTTAGCAAAAATATAGGTTATAAGCTACATTATAGCAACGTTTATCATTAAATTCATCCGTTTATAAGTTTTTGCGTAATGCCGTTGTGGCGACACCTGGGGGAAGCCTATGTCGAACAGTGGACATCTTTCGATTGCAACGCTGATGAACATTTAAATGCAAACACGAACCGGTTAAGGAAAATAGCGTGAAGGAAATGCTGTACTGCCTATCGAGGTAGGTTCCACCAACGACCACTTACCAAGTTCTAACGAAAATGGTTCCATCACTGTGACTGGGATTGGTCTATTATCACTGACTGGAATATTATAGCTAGCAGCAAGTTTATGTTTGTTAAATATAAAGGTAAAAATGGGACACACTATCACTTACTCGTTATCTTTCTTAGTACACTTTTCCCTTTAGCTAATCAATGAAAAATATGAACTTAATGACTATAAAAATAAAGTACACTTCACAATTTGTAATGTTGCTTCGTAAAAAATCTATTTAGCCTGTAAGGGACCATCTCGCATATAAGAACCTTGGGAACACTTTGTTGTCCGTCTGTTTATCTGTTAAGACCCTTTAACTCGAGAACGCTTGGAGGTATCGAGTTAATATTAAAACCATACACACAAGTCTGCGGTCTTTTGAAGTTGTGAAAAGGATACGGCCGTTTATGTCGCAAAAAACATATATTTCGATACTCAAGGGAATCAAAGTTCATAGGGTGAATCTCGTTGACCTAGAAACCTGAAATTTGGCATAAAACAAGGTCTCATAGAACAAGTACAGGGAAAAATCAGAAAACTGTAAATTTGTAGATCAGATCACTACAAAAAAAAAAATTGTTTGCAATTCGGAAAAATTTTTGTAACTCAATTCGGGAATTGATTTCGGTAAATTTGTACAGACTCTTCAGTGCGCGAGTCCGACTCGCACTTGCCCTTTTTTATTTTAGTTACTGTATCCTCACTCAAGCCTGAAAAGAAATATTTTAAGTTAGTCGAAATGCATTATAAATTTAAAGTATCAATACTCTTTATACTAACCATCGAAAATATTGACAAAAATAATATAAACAAATATCGTCATGTTTTAATGAATTTCCGTTTAATTTATATATATTTGGAGATAACAGCGACAGGAGTTCACCTAGGAAGTCTAAAAACATTAAAATAAAAGTGTTACGTAACAAAAACACAGCATACCAATGTTTCCCAAGTTCGTGACTTTGTTTTGATCAATAATGGTATCATTTGCCATTTGTTATCTTTGGCAAAACTGTAATATATTAAATATTATTTCCCTTACAGCTCAGTGAAATTTTTTATCACATTTCTGAAGATTTCAATTAAAAATCACAATAAAATAACACAATAAACAAACCTGATATGACGTTTGCCATTTGACGGATGGCTGGGTTGTGTTGCTACTTAAAATCTTTAATGTTGTTTTCACTTTACGCCACGACGGTTCTTTTATCGCACAGACAATAGTATTAAAAGTAGATCGAAAAAGTATATTATTTTCCGCTCGAATGTTATTCTAATGGGTACAATACGATTTGTGTTTTATTCAATCTAAAAAGAAAATATGTTGATTAGAAATGTCAAGTATCTAGGAGTAGTAGTAGTAGTAGGAGAGAGGTAATATTGTTTTCCATTGTTTCAGATTATTGAAGACGACTATGTTTGTGAAGCATGCCGAGATCTTGCAATGTTCCGTGTCAATCATGATTTGCAACAAGAAGTTTCGGCGAATGATAATCAACAAGCTGAGTCCAGTCACCAAGGTCATGCTCATGTGTGTCTTTTATGTGGCTCTTCTATCCTACGTCGACAAAGTGATTTAATATTGAGAAACAATCCAACTCAGCTCCAGATTACTATGAGAAATATTATAGAAAGTAGAGTAGCACCACGACAGGTAAGCTAACATAAAAACTACATAATAAAGATAATTAAATTAATGATTTTGATTTCTATAATAATTAATGATTTCTTTGTACTTTATATCTTACCAGGGTATTTTGAGGAAAAACATAAACTTCAAGAGACTTGTTAAGGATCACTACTTGTCGCTGTGATTATTCGAAAGTCGTTCTTTCTTATGATTGCTCATATATTTGGTATGTATATATTTATGTATGTATTATATTGCATATGTATGTATCTGTGTATCTATCAATTATAATAATTATAAATGTAATTAATTTTAAAATAGGTAATACTTATTGTTGAACTTATGACAGCCCATATCATGTTCTGACAATTACTGTCTATTCTAGGTTGCCTGGAAGAGATCGCGGAATGCGATAAGGCCGCCCATTGTACGTGTTTTAGATATAAGTTTTTTCTTTGTTATGTTTTGTATGTACAATAAAGTATATAATAAATAAATAAATAAATAAATAAACTGCATAGATGTTTAGAATGATTGGCCTATTAATGTGCTTTTATTTATTTCCAGATAACAGTATCTGACCGCGTGTGCCATCCTTGCTGGTTACATACACAAAGACAAGCACGACGTGTGGACATCACTGAAGAAAATAGATCTTTGCCTTCTAATACTTACCCCTCAACAGAAGAATCTCAAGAGGATTACCCTTCTGGATCTAATATATTAGAAGAATCTACTCGTCAAGCAGAGGTACAGACAATTGTCTTATCGGACTACAGACGAGCTGCTAATAGCAATAACCATTGCGTTTTCCCAAATTGCACTAGTACCACACTGCGTAGCATTAGTGACAGTTTACGTGCAATAATTTTGAGCAATCATAAATATTATCTGCCAAACCTTGCTAGAGTTTGCTCTGAACATTTGATGAGTAATGCATGGGAGACGCTTTTCGACTCTGAGAATAGCATGCAATCTTTTACTGAACAGCAGGTACAACATGTATTTTCGTTTGTAAACGCATCACATACAAATATAGATTTTGAAAATGTGCAAGAAATGGAAGACAATGTTTTTGAATACTGGGTGGGCCTAACAAAAGAGAATTTTAATATATTACTAGAAGAAGTGTCTCGCATTTCACTAATAAAAAGAGGAAGCTTAGGTTTGGCAGCTTTGTTGTTAAAAATGAGGACCGGTGATTCCGATGATAGAATTTCAACACTTTTAAAAGTTCCACGACGAACTTTAGAATCACTAATGGATAAGGTGAGAGAAGTTCTCCTCCAGGATTTTGTACCTGCACATTTAGGCATAAGCCATTTAAGTCGGGAGGAACTGTTAGGACATAATTTATTGATACCAAATGGATTGTATGGGAATGGTAACAATGCCATAGTCATATGTGATGGCACATACATTTATATTAATAAAAGCTCTAATTACATGTTCCAAAAACAAAGTTATTCCCTCCACAAATACCGGAATTTGTTAAAACCATTTATGTTTGTTGCATGCGATGGATATATTGTTGATTGTTATGGCCCATATAAAGCAACTACATCAGATGCTGATATAATGTCCGGTCTATTTAGCTCTGAGAATTCAGCTTTGAGATCATATTTTAGACAAAATGATGTGTTCATTCTGGACAAGGGGGTTTAGGGACTGTATAAGTTTATTAGAGGGGTGTGGCTATAGAACCTGTATGCCAGAATCACTTTTAGAAGGCGAACACCAATTGACTACTGGACAAGCTAATAGGAGTCGCTGTGTCACTATTTGCAGATGGGTGGTAGAAGCCGTAAATGGTCATTTTAAAAGAGACTTTAAACTTTTTAGACAAGAATATTTTCATCGGTCTCTACCACACATGATGCAAACATTCCAAATAGCAGCAGCGCTTTTAAACAAGTTTGGTGTTCACTTTCAGAACAATGTATATGCAAACGAAATATTAGAAATTATTAGAGAAAGAATGAACTTAGAAAATAATCTAGCAAATATGGTTAATGCCTTAAATATGAATAGAAGAACATCCCAATTCCAAAGTATTACTGCTGATCGTAGTAACGTTTTATTCT
Source organism: Mythimna albipuncta (assembly GCA_929112965.1). Taxonomy (NCBI): domain Eukaryota; kingdom Metazoa; phylum Arthropoda; class Insecta; order Lepidoptera; family Noctuidae; genus Mythimna; species Mythimna albipuncta. The sequence continues at coordinate 950,949 of OV815960.1, forward strand.
TCCCAACCCTTGAATATAGAGATTTAATTTTATTCGCCCTGGGAACGTACCAAATAAGACAAGCTCGCTCATATTATGGCGAGCATGTACGTTTCCATGGTGGGTACAGAATCGAAGTGTCCAGTGAACATATTGATTTATCTGAGTATGATTTAAGAGGTACTGGCGCGACAACTCTAATAAGAGGAAAAATAAAGTCACGTCACGTATCCAGAAAGCAATATTATATTTATATATTAATAGAAAATGATATTCCAGGCCGGACAGGTATCTGTGAATATTGTTGTAATTGCTTAGTTGGTCGGCGCACAGTAGGATGTTGTGCTCATGTAATGACGCTGGTCTGGTACTTAGGATGGGCCAGACATCAACAAAATATTTCCGCACCGGCAGAATTTTTAGATGAAATTATTATAAGAGAGGATGAAGATGAATAAATATTTTTATAAAATAATAATATTGTTTTATTAGCCCCCTCGCCTTCAAATAGTTATTAGGAAAGGGCCTATTACACTACTCGTTATAACGACTCGATATTAAGACTCCGAGTAGTGTAAAAACAGACCGGTTGATATAACGAGTAGTGTAATAGGTCCAGAAATGCTATTCCTAAAGCTCTGTACTCAAATACGGTATTACTCGATAGTTTTACTCCAAAACGAGTAAATATTAACGTGTGGACCGCAAGACTCACGTCTCGAAGGCAGTAGAGTAAAAACCGTATGTGAGTACGGAGCATAAGATAGATTCTTTTTCATCCAAAGCATCAGAAAAATAACGGACAGTGTTTAGTATTTATTTCTTAGATTGTTGAATCTTTTGTTAGTGTCATTTTTGACGTACGGATAACCTTTAATAAAGTATAAGTTCATATTTAAATATCTATTTTTCTCGGCCTTTTCTAATGAAAATTCTTGTATATATGGTGTCAGGGGCTGAAGCTGAGTCAAACAGAATATTTTTCAATTAAAGACATAGAGTTTTAATCACAACTAAAACAATGTATGGGAACCTGCCAATGTTCTTTAAGTTCCTATACAACTATTATACAATTATCATAAATACAGAAAATAATCAAGTATCCAAACTGTTTTCTTCTACTATTTCAATAATACCACATTCAAAATTTTTGGTTTTAACCTCCTTTTCTCAGGTCACGCTTTCGTTAGACAGACTCTATTTTAGATAAAATCGTACTTACTCGTATAAAATCAGCTGCCATTTCTTCAATTGGTGAGTTTTTCTAGTTCTGTTTTTTTTTATGTCACTTCTGAATGTTGGTATTATCAGACCAGTACCAATTTTTTTATTACACTCTAAGATAGCATCACACACATCAAAAAATGTTTAATTTCGAATTTTAACATTTCTTTTTAAGGAATCATAATTTTGGGCACCTGTATCTAAAAAAAAAATTACTACCTTGCGGTGGCCCATTATTTAAAAAAATGCCTATTTAATGCAATTTTTAAAAAGGTATAATAATAACCAGTATCTTAATAAAGTAGTTGTTGCTATTCGAATCTTAAAGGAAATTTTTCATACAATGCTGATTTTTAAATTAAGCTACTATAACACTACTGTAACTAATTTTAGACACAAAGAGAATGATATTTTCTTAAAATTTGATCAGTATGGGTTTATAGAGACTAAAATACATTAGTAACTAAAAAAAAATATTAAAAAAAAAATTATTATAGGTGCTAGATGTTCGAAGTGGGCTCCTTCAGCTGCTATGTATGCTCTACACCATAAGAAGGACCGTTTCAAGCGGCGCGTCAATCCTGACGAAGAATATTACATCAGCAGCCGAACGATTAGTTGACGCAGTTGTTTAACTGAAATAGTTTCTTTATAAACCATCTTCTTTAAGCAGCCCCAGTAAAAAAACTCTAAAGGGTTTATATCTGGCGAGCCAGGTAGCCACAATATTGGCCATGGACGTCCTATTCACCTCTCTAATAAGTTCTATTCAGATGCTGTCGTACTCTTACTGCATAATGTGCGAGGCAGCCGTCGTTTTGAAACCACATGGTTTCAAGCACTTCGGGGAGTACGTCCTCCAAATCTTTTTGCAAAAAATTCAAATATGTTTCTCCTGTCAGAGTCAGTGGGAGTTCAAATGGTCCAACAATTTGACCGTTTACTACGTACCGACTTTTTTTACTAGGGCTGCTTAAAGGAAATGGTTTATAAAGAAGAAACCACTTCAGTTGAACAACTACGTCAACGCGAGCATGTATAGCAGCTGAAGAAGCCCACTTCGAACATCTCGTATAATTATTATATTTTTCAATATTTTTTTTAGTTACTAATGTGTTTTATTGCTTCCATAAACCCAAAGTGATCAAACTTTAAGAAAATATCATTCTCTTTGTGTCTAAAATAAGTTAGTGTTATAGTAACTTAATTTAAAAGATTTATACGAGTAAGTATGATTTTTATTTAAAATAAATTATATTTGGACATCCATAGGCGTATGGTGATATAAGTGGGGTAAATGATAGATGATAATCTGGTCAATTGACAGTTTTGGGGTTATCCATTATTTACGCCACATCCTGTATAAAAAAGTTAAGTCTCTACTATGCTACTTGTTAGTATTTATGAACCTAATGTATGTTTGTTGTTTATTTGTTAGTTAATAAGTGCAATTCAAAAATGTACATTTGTTGACACGCAGTCTAATTTCAATAAAGTAAAAATAAAAGAATAACATCAATTTTATTATAAACTAACTAGTTTTTTCTTTTAGACAAACCTTATTCCGACAATTACGGACACAAAAAGAATTAACTAAATAGATGCAGCCGTTCAGAAGTGATCTTCTTACGTACACACACATTAGGCATTTTTTTTATCAGTGTAGGTATTTCATACTCACATGCCGCATAAGAGGATACCGCTATCGATATTGGTAGCAAAATACATGGCGGGGTGGGAACCTTAATTAGCCTATTAATGTTCCCACTGCTGGGACTCAAACCTCTACTCTGGGAAAAGGAATGGGCCGTAAATCACTAGATACTTATGGATTGTGCGGATTTGTACGATATATCTTCGAATTCGTAATAAAAATGTTATTCTCCTGATTAGCCGTCTGGGATGGATGAATTTCATGACAATATCAATTATTAGGTAGTAATTCCAGCATTTTATATTAATCGATGCAACTATATAATAATAATAATAATAATAATAATCCTTTATTTTCCAGAAAAGAACATAACATGATGTAATTAAATACACTATCCTCCACACTAGGATTCCCTGTGTCGTGGAGGGTAGTCTCTTTCGTCTTAACATACACACAATAATCGGAACAATAAGGAGTAAAGTAAAAAATAAAAAAAAGGGAAGCAAAACAAAAAAAAAAAAAAAGTGTGAGTGGTATATATGGTGAGTTCGTGTGAGTTAGTTTGTGAGTGTATAATGTGTGTGTGTATATGTTAGTTAAGTTGTGATGGTATATACATATATGGGGGTATCTGCGAGTGCGAGTTTATGTGTGAGGGTGAGTGTGTGTGTATTTCAGTATGAAAGGGATGGTAAGTACACAGGTATGGGTACGAGTGTCTATGTTTGTGATGTACATGAGTAGGTGTTCATAAAAAATAAATAAATAATGATATAGGTAATAATAGATAAGTGTGTGGTTTATTATTTATATAGATTTTTAAAAAAAGATTCTGTAGTGTCATAGTTCAGATTTTTGAGAAATTTTATTACATGAGTCTTACATTTATGCTTTGTCATTTGTAGGATGTTTAGTTCCTTATTTAGTTTGGAGTAAATAAATGGACCCATAAATTGGAAGCGTCTTCTGCCGAATTCGAGTCTGGTTCTTGGTTTCTGCCAAATCGCTTTCCTGCGAGAACGGCAACTACTTTGGATTGTGTTGTGAGCGTTTCTATGGAACTTGATTGCTACAGCCAAAATATATAGTTGCCTAACACGCAGGACATTGCTTTCTAAATATATAAGGTTGGTGGGAAATCTCATAGGTTTCCTGTAAGCTACTTTTAGGATGGCCCGTTGCGAGCGTTCTACTTTTATTAAATGGCTCTTGTGTGCAACTCCCCAAGTTGTAATGCAGTAGTTTAGAATAGGCTCACATAATGTGTAGTAAACCATTCTTAGTATTTTTTCATTTGCAATTTGTCCCAACCTTTTAAATATATACAACAGTTTTCTTATACGCCCATTTACATGCTGGATTTGCTTAGTCCAAGTAATGCATTGGTCTATGTAAATACCAAGATACTTCATGTGAGGTACCTGTTCAAAGGTTGGACATGAGCAAGCAGATTCTCCACGGTTATGACAGGTGTGTAATGTAACGGCTAGATTGGTTGGACAGGGGCTTTTTTTGCTAACATTAAAGTTGACCACTTTAGTTTTCTCAACATTAAGTGTCAGCAAGTTATAGGTTAACCATGTAGCCACCTGATTTACTCCTGTCTCTGCCGCTTCATGAACAGACTCCCAGGACCTGCCATAAAATATGATAGCGGTGTCGTCGGCGTACGTAAATATTTTAGCATTCTGTACTGGGAGGGAACAAAGACTGTTGATATAAACAATAAAGAGAGTGGGGCCAAGAACGCTACCTTGTGGTACGCCATAATTGAGGCTAGCATAAGTACTATAATTATTATTTATAACCAGTCTCTGCACACGGTCAGTTAGATATGATTGGAACCAATCAAGAGCTGTGCCACGTATACCAATACTTTCTAGTTTTTTTAAAAGAATACTTCTAGAAACCGTATCAAAGGCTTTCGCCAGGTCCAGGAAGACGCCAGTGCACTTATAACCGTCATCTAGTTTGGAAACTACGTAATCCACTAAATGCGTCACCGCATCTTCCGTAGACCTGGTTTTGCGAAAGCCATATTGATTGATGGATAGTATAGCATTCTTCTCTAGAAAGTTCAGCAACCTGGTGTTCATAATTTTTTCGAGAATTTTTGATAAGGATGTGAGTAAGGAAATTGGCCGATAATTCGATGCTATTGTTTTGTCTCCGGATTTGAAGATTGGGCAAACATTAGCCTTTTTCATTGCTGTAGGAACAGTTCCAGTTGTAATGCTTAGGTTACATATAAACGCAATTGGTGAAGCTAGAGGAACTTTGTTTAATTTAAGGATCTTATTCGTAACACCATCCCAGCCAGGAGCTGAGGATTCTTTAAGGTTTGAGATTATCTTAATGACTTCGTAACTATCAGTCGGACTAGCAAAAAAAGAGTTACTTGGAGTTGATGCTTTATAAAGATGATTGGAAATGCTGGCCAAATCAAATTCAGTTTTGTTAAGAAGGGAGAGTGATTTTTCAGCGAGCCGTTGACCCACAGTAGTAAAAAAGTGATTTGCCTTGTCAAGGGACTCTTTAGGATCAAGACAAGCTTGCAAAAGTTCGGAGCTATTTGAATTAGAGATTGTAAAGTTACATATCTTTTTAATAGCTGTCCATGTCTTTTTACTGTTCCCATGAGCATTTTTTATAGTGTTTCTATCGTGAGCATTTTTAAGATTTTGAATTAAATTGTTACAGTGATTTCTATACATTTTATAGCGCTGCTGTATTACTGGGTTACTTTTGTTATCCTTTTTACTAGCCTCGATATGAAGGCGATCTCTTTTACGAACACATTTCATTAATCCTTCAGACATCCAAGGTTTTTTAATAGTTTTAGAATTTGGAATATTTTCTTCAGTTTTAAATTTTTCTATTGTTTTAATTAATTTATTTGTAAAATCTGTTAAAGCCTCATTTACGTTAGTGTGATTATAAATGTAATCCCAGTTTATATCTTCAATAGCCTTTATCAAACTAGGGTAATCAATTTTAATTTTGACGTGACAACGTCTTAAATTAGGTTGCGGCTGGGAGTCACTTATGAAAAAGTGTAACGCTCGGTAACGTTACGATGAGTCACCGAACGAGAGAGAGGCCCGCCGAATGCCTTGCGTCTCTCTCCCACTCAACTATGATCGGTCTGCCGCGCGCGCAGCACTAGAGAATTAGGCGCATTGAATCGGCGCATGCTTGTGTCTCTGTCTTTGTCTTTCTCGAACGTTCTTGGCGTTGGAAAAACAAGAAAGCGTCATAATACAAGTTCACACGTGTGGTTAAAGTATCGTCAGCTGTGTCTGTAGTGAAAATGTGGAGTGCTTAGATTCGTCATTTACAACAACTACAACAATAAAGGTAAATAATTGTACACTGATATTTCATTATCGTAAACTATGATTGATTGATTAATTGTTAGATTGACACAAAAGTTGAGAAACTGAGTTTATAGGTTATGTCATACTATTGATAAATGTTGATAGTGTTAAGTAAATTATTAGTTTAAAATTAATTAATTAATTAATATTCTACCGAGAAAAAGACGTTGTCACGTAAAATCTTCGCCCGTAAAACCGACTTTACAGGCAACCATTTTTTTTATGTATAGTGTCACGTACTGAGCATGGTGAAACCTTGGAAATACCCATGATGACCGTGTCATGGTCAGTTATACCCGAAGCATAGACTATTACTTTTGCAGGTTTTTTAGTTTTTAACATGACGTGGTCTAGACATGTCTTGTCATGTGTGGGGTATTGATGTCCCGGGTAGAAACCGTAATGACCAGTCAAGTCAAGATATTCAGTGGCACGTTTGTCTTTGGAGCTTGGTAAGATGTCGATATTAATATCTCCCAGGATAGCACAGTTTGGAGTATTACATACTTGCATAATTTTCTCTAGTGAGGTACAAAAATTGAGGATATTATGAAAAAATGGAGACCGGTAGATAGCACATATCGTGAGTTCATTAGTTACTCGAATAATTAAGCAGTTTGCGTCCATAAAAAAGAGGTTCTTCTATTACCAATTCAATATTATTTTTGTAAAAAACAGCAATGCCATCATTTTGGTTCAGATATTTCTTGGAATAATAACAGATATAATTATTAAGATGCAGTGAAGGCGTTGAATCGTTCAGGCGACATTCAGTCAGGATTATGATGTCTGGAAGAAAATTTAGGGCAGTCAGGAAAACTGAAAAATTGTCGAAATTTTTTAAAATGCTACGAATATTTTGACTGATTATTGTTAGTTGTGTTGCAACATCTCCTAATTCGTGCAGGCAATCTTGTGGGTTACTTGTTTTCGTACTTATATAGATATCCGTCTCATCAATGTCTTGAATTAAATTATGTTGGTTAGCCATAGTTGTGAAGAGGGTGGAGTAAGGGCCGATTTAAAACGTATTCTAATATAATAAATAATAGACACATTAATATATTTGGTATTTTGTTAGTTTTGGGGTGATGTGTGTAGTGTATGTGTTTGATAATGTATATATATTGATTGAGATATAATATTAGTGGATATTGTGTGAAAGGTGTTATATTATGTTTTGTCCGTTGAGATCCAAAAAGTGTTTTAAGCTTTATAAATTTTTTGAAGCTGTTGAAATGTATTTTCATTTTTGATAATTTCATACTTGTCGCCTTCTTTCTTGCGTAGGAAAACCCGCCCATTTGCGATCCAACAGTATTGAAAATTTTCAGCTCTTGCAAAGTCACGGGCAAGAAAATGAAGTCTTTTGGCCTTAGTAGTTAGATGGTCAGAGACATACAGAGCCATTTCCGGTCCTTCCAGACCAAGGTTTCTTGTGTTTATTTGCCGGCTGGGATGGTTCATATTAAATTGTTTAGAGCCTTTGAGGAATTTATCCTTGACAAAAGTGTTAGTGAACTCTGTAACTACTGTAGATGTCATCGAACTCTCTTTTGAAGGAAGTCTGTATACGTCTTTTATTTCCATAGAAGAACAATCGATTCCTGTAGTTTTCATCAAATTGGTGACCATGTTAAGTAAGTTTTCCTTCTTTTCCCTTTTCTTTTTTGGGACACCTCTTATCTCAATACATGTTTTTCTAATGTAGCGATCTAGACTTTCATTTCTTTCTTCAAGTTCTGTAATTTTAGTAATTGTATTGTTCCGTTCACCTTCCAAAGCATCAATCTTTTTATCCAAATCTATTATTTGAGCTGAGAGATCTCCCAAGGATCTTTCTATGTCGATATTTGACGATTTTATATCTTGTTTAATCTCAGTTAGTCCCCTATCAAGGCGCTCTAGCGCTGCAAGGCCTTTATCCAGTTTTTGCAGCTTCTCATCCTGTTGTTTTGCCCATTCAGCAAACATATCCCTCATCTCATCTTTAAACAAATCGAGACTACTGCATTCATTATCATCCAATCGAAAACGTTTAGATTTAGATCTCATTGTCTTAGACGAGGCAGAGGGTACAGCTGATTTGTTTATATTGGAATCGGAGAATGAGAGTCCTTGCGGAGGTGGAGAACGAATCGGGTTCATTTTGTATAGTATTAAAAAAACTCACTGTTTGTAAAGATAAACTGTCCGTCGCGTAGCACAGATAGACTGCTGCAGGTAATCACTTCATTGCCTTCGTAGCTCGTAGCCGATATCGCGAGCCGCGTAGCAGGTACTTAGGTTAGCACCGAGTAGCTACGTCACGTCGCCGTAGGGCCAAAAGGAGACAGCAATTATGTCGACTGCGCTCCTCACTCATGCACTCCGCGTTACGCGGGGGGCTTCTACTCTTTAGCTCAACTGTTCCAATTTCGATTTAATGGTTATAATAACACATGTCATAGTTTATAATAGCAGGATAAAAAATAAATACTGATTTTACATTAAAAGTAGGCAATACGACTGTTCTCAACGACGACTCGGACGCCAATATAAGGTATACCTATACAGACATCAGCTATTTCCTAATCATTACAGAGAAAACTCACAGTTCCGTTTTGGTTATGGGGTATATTAGGAACAGTTGATACAATATAATAATTACCTAATTTTTTTTGAACTTGCATGTGTGTATAATGCATCAAAAATATCTTTAACTACTTTAAAGCAAAGTTGTCCCGTGGTATGTAGCTAGTGTATGGACACACTAGTAGAACGAGATGACGGGGGTCTTTCTAACTCTCCTTGTCGGGGACGCTTTTGAGGTTGTCGTAGTCAATATAGTCTAGAATAGAAAATCTTTGAGTGGTAGAGTCCGTCTAACGAAAGCGTGACCTGAGAAAAGGAGGTTAAAACCAAAAATTTTGAATGTGGTATTATTGAAATAGTAGGAGAAAAAAGTTTTGATACTTGAGTATTTTTTGTATTTATTGCAATTATATAATAGTTGTTTATGAACTTAAATTTTAGTCAAAAAGGTGTGTGTAGACTTAAGCTAGAACTACACTACACCGACGCACACGTGTGAGACGTCTCAGACGTGTGCGGCAGGTGTGCACACTACACCGACGCAATGCGTAACACGTGTGATGCGCATTACAACTTTTGATTTCATCGGAGGGTTAAAAGCAGATCAAGCTCGCTTTTTTATTTACCATCGAAGACACTTCCGCCTGACCACCGCGATCAGACGCGTGGATAGCCCCGTCCACCTTCCTCTAAAATTTCTGGGACCAACGTGTCGGCGTCGCGGACGTAGCGTCGCATGGCGTGGCGTGGATCAAGTGTAGCTCTAACAGTCTATTTTCTATATGAAATGTATGGAGACCAACACTTTCAGATCGGCGTGTGTAGCACACGTGTGAGCCGTGTAGTTTTACCTTTAATTATTGGTTAGTGTATAGTAAAGGTCAATAACACACAAAATGTCAGTTATTATTTTATTTCATCTGTTCTCTCAAATGTCGCTACATAATATTCAAATAATGCTCTTTATTTAAGTACCATTTCATTCGACTCATGAGACACAAAAAGTTTAGCAGCTATCTCTTTCAAACTTGAACTAGGATTTCAGTCACTATTTCCTTCACTTTCGCGATTTTATGATGCACTACCAGACAGAGTGAGGCAAATCTTTCATTACATCTCAACCGCTTTTGAACGCATTCTACCACATAGGTATTAGCATGTGTTTTTGATTAAGTCGATTCACCAAAAGCCTTCTTTGTTCGATGTTTTGTCAATTACGAAATTCGCAATATGTCAGATTATCTAAAAATATAAGAAAAACAAATTATCATTATATATTATCCTAAATATAACTATCTAATAATATTAGTCGACAAGGATCAAGATTATAACGTCATACTACCTTAAAAATTCTGTAATCGTATGTAAACATTGTTGGCTTTCATTGAAAACACCTTCTTTCTCTTCTTGTTTTTGTTTGAACTTATTAACCATAGTGTGTAGCAGTTTTCGCACGTTACTGTTTATTGTTTTTCCTATAATTAAGCAATTATTCTTGAAAAATAAATATCTGTTTACAAAACTGACAATTGCAACCATAGACTTTGACGTGATTTTTTTCGGCAAAACAATGTTGCCAATTTAATTTAAAAAAAAAACTCCAGGTTACGCTTTCAGTAGACGCACTCTAGCGACCCCGTCGCTTTAGTGTTGCAAATTAATAAAAGTTACCCATGATTGGGTATGTCAGATAAGAAACTAGGTAAACATATAAACATAATTTTATTATTTTAAACAATACCTAACATTGTTTTATAACAATAAAATGCTAATATAAGTACTAAATAGCCTTCAAAAATAGGAAAATTAATGTAGGTAGATACATACATTAGCTTTTTCTCTGGCATTCAATTGATATAATGTAGGTACACTTACAAACTAAATGTTTAGCAAAGTAGGCAAATGAAATTTAATAACTTGCAAATAAACGTTATATTAAAAAAAAACTAATTCTACATTTTGCATAAGTACCTACTTAGATGGATTCAGCAGTTACAAGCTTGATACAAAAAAAACCCATATTTTAGAACTAGCTTCTCTATTTAAACAAAACTCAAATATGTAGACACTCGAGATGTGTCCTGTAGGACATGACCTAGTTAATAGATAGAATAAAACAAAAGTTTCATCATCATCATCAACTCATATACGTCCCCACTGCTGGGGCACAGGCCTCCCTTAACGATGTGAGGGGTACAAAAAAAAAAGAAAAGTTTGCTTAACAATAATTTATTTGAATCCCGGTTTACAATAATTATGATCTTTTGATGAACTTGCACGCTCAACTTCATCCTGGCTGTGAGGCCATACGCCGCTTATATCCATGTCATCATTATCACTGCCACTTTCAGTTTCCGAATCACTTATCACTTCTATAATGAACGGTTTATCTAAATACACATCATGCTTCAAATATTCTGCTTGTATCTTGCGAACATGATTGCGATGCTGAGCCCACTCACTAACCGTTATACTTTCAAAAGCTTTTTGAACTTGGCGGGGAATCTCAGAATTTTTGTGGTCAATATTTACATCAGCAACTTTTCTTTTCATCGAGCTCCATATTAATTCGATGGGATTGAAATCACAATAATAGGGAGGTAAGTACAAGCATTTGTGTCCATTTTCTTCTAAAATTTTTTCAATTTCATACACAGGTTCAGGCTTATTTCTCTTAATAATTTCTAACAGCTAAAGGTTTCGTCAACTCCTCTCCGTAGTCAATTTGATTTTGGGTCAACCATAATTGCATATCTTTCTTTAAAGAATTAGTATTTGGTATTTTATTTTACACAAATACGGTGATAAGTGGCATTATCCATTACTATTATTGATGGCTCTTGTAAATTAGGTACAAGTTTTTCAATAACCCACTTTTTAAAGTTAGTACTATTCATGTCGTCATGATAGTTACCACTTTTTGAGTTAGACTTAAAAACTAGAAGAGCATTTTGGACAAATCCGGTATCCCCTCCCGCATAAACAATAATATATCTTTGCCCTTTTGATACAGGCTCTAACATTCTATCTACACCCTCTCCTTGCCAGCATTTACCTGATGTATGCGATGAATGTATATAGGTTTCATCTCAATAAATTAGCGGTCGAGGCTATGGAGATTTATATTTTTTTACTACAGCATGAAAGTATTTTGCTGTCCAAGCTGATACTTCATTGCGCTCCAGGAGCATTTTACGATTAGACTGCGACTTTTTAAAACGAAAACCCATTTTGTGGAGCAGCTTTCGTAGACTTTCTCTTTGTGCCGTGTAATTTATTTCTGTTTTTAAGACCTCTAGGAGCTTCTTAACAGTCGGTAACTCGTTTTTATTAGAGTAAAATTCAAGTACTTTCCTCCGGATAACTCCCATGTCAAAATCATCAACATGAATAAACCCACTTTGACGTTTCCTCTCCTTGTCTGGGGTCCGAATTTTTGTACCAGCGTCTTCTGCTGCATTCTTTAACTATTAACTTTAACTATATAGACAAAATTAATTAAGTATTTACATGCTGTATTTAATATATTACATGTAAGTATGAGTAACTATTTTTTATGCGGCTTGCGTACAAATCGCGTCAAGTAAGAAGAACGCTGGAAGGCAGTGGAGTGGAGAGAATTTACGCTAAGCCAAACGTACCTATGCGGGAGAACCCCTCAGATTATTCCAGCGTTCTTTTTACGTGACAAGAACTATAGGTAGTTGAATCACTCAGCTTTATATTTTTTAAGTTACAGTTACGTAAAAAAGTAATCAATGAAAAAAATATCGGGTAATTTATAAAAAGAAAGTAGACAACACTAACCTGTAGCTGCCGAAATTCGTTTGTATGCTTGATTAAATGGAATTATCGGAGCCTCGGCCCGAGCTTCTTCTTCAAAAAGGCTTTGACCTTAAGAATGATGCTTCGCGCATCACTTTTAATCGCTTTCGGCGTATTAAACGCTGAAAATGTAGAAATATCGCAATAGAAAACACAGAGCACCCGAATGCAAAGATTTTCTATTCTAGACTAGATTGACTACGACAACCTCAAAAGCGTCATCGATTTAAAGAGTTAGAAAGACCCCCGTCATCTCGTTCTACTAGTGTGTCCATACACTAGCTACATACCACGGGAAAATTTTGCTCTAAAGTAGTTAAAGATATTTTTGATGCATTATACAGACATGCTAGAAGTTCAAAAACAATTAGGTAATTATTATATTGTATCAACTGTACGAGCATCGCCACATTATTTAATAGTGTTACTTTTAAACTTATTATGCTGTATTAACATTGCGCTGAATTGACGATATGGCGAGCGCCTTCGTTGCGCAACCTACTATTATAATAACATTTTATTTATAGTTTTGATTTACTACAATAAATACTCTCTTCGAAAACGGATACAAAAACAGTGATTTTATTTCTGTGAACTTCCCGTCTTCGTTGACAACACACTACACAACAAACACATCTCAAGTATACGGACAAACAGCTCGTACATTTTTTGGTCCTTCGAGCCGGATCCTGCGCAACTGGAACAACAGTCCTGCAAACCTCATCAGGTACGTAGAGTCTCTATTTACGATAGCAAATCGGTTTGGCCGGTCTTCCACAAGCGGATCGCCCCGGGCAGATTAAGAAGGCGCATATATCATTCACAGTGAGTCTTGCGGTTCCTGTGATCACAACAGGTAACAACAACAGTCAGGGATCCGGAAGCTATTTGAAGTTAAAAGATTAGTGGTCCATAACATTTCTACAGCAACAATGGACACTAAACAACAAGAACTTCTCAAGCGGCAGCAGATCATCGCCGAAGGTATGAGGAAGATTGGTATCAACTTTGGAAAAGATGGTCCAGATCGTAAGAACGCGGCTTACATTAAAGTTAGATTGGATAACCTCAAGGCTCATTGGAATGAATTTGAAATGAATCACGGCGTGCTGCAGTTTTCTGAATACCAAACTCATGAATATTATTCCAGCAAAGCATACGAACAGGTCAAGCTTGAATACTTGAACACACTACAGAAGTTACAATCGTGGCCTACTTATGCTGCTGGTGATCAGGATCAGGAAACAGCCGGAAACTCGGGCGAGCCTAGCAAGAACACTGGTGTTTATTCCAAATCTGATAAGCTTAAAACTCAACAAGCCACTAACTTTAGAGCCTTCTCTCGCTTCACACGCAACTTGAATATTGCTGACATCTGCGAGAAATGGGACATTGAGGACAAACTCAAGACTCTCGAGTCCAGATGGAAGGTAATTGACGATGTCCACTGGCAACTCGATAACATCCTCGTCGGTAGCGACGTAAACTACGAGCTTGAGTTTTCAAAGTATGAAACAACTTACGAGTCAACAAAACGTGATCTTAATCGCAAACTCAACCTCGTTGTTCAGCAACGCGACAGTGCACCAAAAATAGAAATACCTATTTTTTCTGGAAAATATTCGCAGTGGCCTACATTTCTAGATTTATACACTGCTGCTATTCATAACAACCCTACCTTTTCTAAGGGTCAGAAGATGCAACATCTGAAAGGGAAATTGAAGGGAGAAGCTGAGCGCTTGATGCAACATTTACCTGTTTCCGAGAGTAACTACAAATCTTGCTGGGAAATTCTCAACCACAGGTATAACAACCTGCAACTGCTATTCACCAAGCAGATGCAAACCTTGATGAGTCAGCCTTCCAATCAACATCAAAACTCTTACGAACTAAAGCGTCTACATGATACAAGCCTAGAAACGGTACATGCCTTGCGCAACCTAGGAATCGACACAACAACATGGGACCCTATTCTGGTGCCTTCCATGAATTTAGCCAGACCTTCCTGATTTCCATGAATTTATCGAATTCATAGAAAGCAAGTTTACTGCACTGGAATCTGTGACGAAGAAAAGGGCTCCTTCAAACAACAACAAGCCATCCTATGCGCCGCCTACGTCTTCAAAGAAGGAAATTACTTCCTCAACATTCTATCAGGACGCACACAACAAATACAAACATGCTCCCAAAGCGAACCATACAAGTTCAGAGAGAAATAGTCCTATTTGTAAAACTAACCACATTTTACTACATTGTAAGTCATTTCAAGGAATGACACCGGACATACAAATGAGGTCAATTGAGCAATTGGATATTTGCAAGAATTGTATGTTTTCACATAATGGAAATAAATGTAATTAACGCAAAAGATGCCGAGTGTGCAATGACGCACACCACACGACACTACATGACATGCTACGTGACACTTCCACGGGTCAACCACCCTTCAATAATGCTAACAATCAACATTATAACAAATTATCAACTTCGCAAGGGAAATCTAATCATGTATCAGGAGATTTTAACGAAGTTTTACTGGCGACTGTACAAGTCAAGGTAACAGCCGTTAACGGGACATACATAACATTACGATGCCTTTTGGACCAAGGTTCTCAACTGAACCTTATAACTGAGTGTGCAGCTCAACGACTTGGTCTTCCAAGAAGCAATCAAAACTCTACTGTGACCGGAGTTTGAACACCATTCAATTGAATTGCATGTCGCTATACGATGATTACCAGTTTACAACACAAGCACTGGTCATGCCTAAGCTACTCAACAATCTACCTAACTACTCGTTTGAGAGGCATGACTGGCCTCACATACAGAACATAAACCTGGCTGATCCACACTTAAACTTATCACGCCCAATTGATATTTTACTTGATGCCGGAATATATGCCGACATAATCATGAGCAACATCCTACGAGGCAACATACATGCGCCCATAGCGCAACAAACCAAACTCGGATGGGTATTAGTTGGAAACATAAAGACATTCAACTGTCATGTAGTCGTTAACTCCGACAACATTTCACGCTTTTGGGAAATGGAAGAGATATCATCTCACACCGAATCCTTGACAGTCAGTGAGGAGTACTGCGAGGAATTATACGCTTCTACAACAACAAGGCTGGAAGATGGACGCGTATAAAACCAAACTTTGAACAGAATTTGGGACAGTCTAAGCCGCAAGCAGCCGCACAATTCAAACAACTAGAAAAACGATTAGCAAGAGATGAAACCTTCGCTTCAAACTACAAAGCCTTCATCGACGAGTACATATCTTTGAACCACATGAAACCATGCGAAGTATTGATGAAACCAAGTAGCTTCCTACCCCATCATGGAGTGATACGACCTGATTCAACTACTACAAAGCTGCGTGTGGTCTTCAACGCATCTGCAACCACGAGTTCAGGCCAAAGCCTTAATCAACTAATGGAGTGCGGACCAAATTTGCAACAAGACTTACAAGGCTTACTATTACGATGGAGGACTTTTGAATACGTATATACAGCGGACATTGAAAAATTTTATCGACAGATACGTATTAATGAGAAGGATCAACATTTACAAAAAGTACTCTGGCGTGACTCCGTGTCTGAACCACTGAAGGAGTTTCAACTATGCACTGTAACTTATGGCACCAAATCGGCTCCATTCTTGGCTATGCGTACCATCAAACAACTGATTAAGGACGACGGCGAGCAATACCCTCTAGCAGCAAACATTCTTTCCAATCAACTCTACATTGATGATTTACTAGGAGGCTGTAATGACATCATAACGGCACAGAAAGCCCAAACCGAACTTATAACTATGCTGAAGAGTGGAGCATTCAACCTGCGTAAATGGGCCAGTAACAACTCGCGCCTCTTGGAGAACTTGCCTGATGACTTAATAAGCCAAAGAATGTTTCATTTCAAAGATGCCGAAACAAACAAAACGTTAGGCATTACATGGAACCCGCACACGGATCAGTTTCATACACACAATTACCGGCACTCTGCACTAAACGTGAAATCAACACAAAGCGTACCCTACTCTCGGACATATCGACATTGTATGACCCACTTGGTTGGCTGGCACCAGTTTGATCAGTTACACTAAAGGCCAAATTGATCTTCCAACAAGCTTGGACTGCAAATGTAAGCTGGGATGATAAACTTCCATCGAACATACAACAAGAATGGGAACAATTCCGTGTCCAGATGATTCACCTTTACGAAGTTACAATACCACGCTGGATCGGTAACACTGAACAACATTTGAACTTCATGGATTTTGTGATGCATCTGAACGAGCCTACGGATGTGTCGTGTATTGCAAGTCCTACGATAAAAATAACGAACAGCTGATCAGACTGGTTGTAGCAAAAACAAAATTAGCTTCGCGGAAAAAACTAATCTCTCTCCCTCGATTAGAGTTATGCGGTGCTGCCCTGTTAGCTCAACTGATGAAAAAGGTCAAGGAGTCAATTAACATGCAAACTAACCCCTCGTACTGTTGGACTGATTCAATGGTAGTACTTGGGTGAAAAGCTTTGTGGCCAACAGAGTGGTACAGATAACACAGATAGTTCCATCAGAATTTTGGAGACACGTCAAGTCTGAAGAAAACCCTGCGGATAGCGCAAGCAGAGGATTTTCTCCATATGATTTAATGAGGCACACACTGTGGTGGAATGCCCCTTCCTGGCTTCGAACGGACAACATACCCGAACAAAATACGTTCATTACAACCGAAGAGCTAAGGAAACAAAAACAAATATGTGCAGCACAAACAAATAACGCACCACTTATTGAAGGATAATTGCAAAAGTACAGTTCATTGAGTTTTGCAAACAGAATTATAAGCTGGATATTAAGATTTGTAAATAACTCACGTGACGCAAACCGAGCCAAGCGAGCCACACTTGACGATAGCGGACATAGAGTTGGCTCAGCAATTAATTGTCAAAACTGCACAGAACAATTATTTTGGCGATGACATAGTTTACATACGAAAGTACAACAAACCACGAACCACGAGTAAACTATTGAACTTGACCCCGACATTAGATGCACAAGGTATTCTTCGAGTGGGTGGCCGGCTTGCACATGCGAACTTATCCAACTCTCAAAAACATCCGATTATTTTACCAAGCAACCACAAGTTATCTCAACTGTTGATTGACCAAGCTCACAAAAATACCCTTCATGGCCAGACTAACCAGACTAACTTTGGGACACATTCGAAACAAGTATTGGATACTCGGCGGCATGAAAACAATCAAGTCACAATTAATAAAATGTGTCACCTGCCATCGCTACAATATGCAACGCAGCAATCAGCTGATGGCTGACCTACCGACGCCTCGAGTTACACCGTCTCGGCCATTCACACATACAGGTGTGGATTTTACTGGGCATGTTGAAATAAAAGCCAATAAAGGACGAGGCATAAAAACAGTAAAGGCATACATCGCTATTTTTATTTGTTTATGTACTAAGGCTATACATCTTGAGTTGGTGTCTGATCTCAGCACCGTCACATTTTTAGCAGCCTTGAAACGACTCTGTGCACGGCGTGGAACACCGAAACATGTCTACAGCGACAATGGAACAAACTTTGTCGGTGCAGCAAAAGCACTAGCAAAGGAACGTCAAGAGGCACTGCGGCTTATAGTGAACGACGACCTCGTTAACAACATTTCCGAGTGTGGCATTGAATGGCATTTTAATGCTCCAAGTTGGCCAACAGCTGGAGGTCTGTGGGAAGCTGCAGTGAAGAGTATGAAGCACCATCTCAAAAGGGTTCTTGGTGAACAGAAGTTAACGTACGAAGAGTTCTCCACGTTACTGGTACAAACAGAAGCATGTCTCAACTCAAGACCACTTATTGCTTTAACAAATGATCCTGACGACATCGATTATTTGACACCGGGACACTTTTTAGTCGGCGGTCCAGTTCTCGTTCCTCCTGTGACGTCAGAGATTGACAACACTAGCCTAACTGTACGATGGCGTCTCACAGAAAACATGTATAAGAGTTTCTGGAAGAAATGGTCGCACGATTATCTTCAAACGTTACAGCTAAGGGGAAAATAGAAAACTCCTACACAAAACATTACAGTGGGTGATGTGGTTCTCATCAAGGAAGAACATGTGTCGCCTGCCAGATGGCTACTAGGACGAGTTATAGAAACACATCCTGGAGCTGACAACTTGGTACGAGTCGTCACAATGAAGACTAAATCCAACATTATGAAAAGACCTATAACAAAGCTATCTCGACTTCCCATTGATACAAAGGATCATACACAAGACATGGAATCAATCAATGAACAAACAGAGATGACAGCACCACTTCGGCGTCGACAGAGATCTACACAACCAAAAAAAGGTCTCTTCATGAATTGCTTGAGTGCATTACAATTTTTCATGACTATTTGCGTCACACCTGCCGTACAGCAACTTGTCAACGTTACATCTCTCGATCTATCTCGTCTGGTATACTTCGACAAAATGGCAGACGTACAGATAATACAAGACGACTGTTGAACTATATGTCAAGCAACTGCAATCACTTGATCAGAAAAGTTTGGCCTATTTTGCTATCTCTACACAATTAGAGCACGAACTAAACGAACTGCGACATTATCATTCAGTACTGCTAAGCGAACATGGAAGACGTAGCAGACGAGGTTTTATAAATGTAATTGGTAACGCTGCTTATTATCTCTTTGGTGTCCTAGATGACAAATTCGCCGAAAAATATCACGAAGACATCAAATTAATTCAAAGCAACGAAGATCACTTGCTGAATCTGTACAAAAACCATACCTCAGTAATTGAAGGCGAATACAATTTGCTGAAAAGAAACGAACAAGTAATGAACAGACAATTCATACTTATGAACAAACACATAAGAGATTCAATAAACCAACTGTAAACAGAACAAGACCAGTCAGCATTCATTACCGCAACTGAACTTGCTGCGAACATGATGGTTGCAAACTTGCGAAGAATACAAGACACACTGATCGACTTGGTTACAGATCTTCGCAACGGACGCGTCGATACGCATTTGTTGAAACCAGATGCTTTTGAAAGAGAGCTGAATACTGAAGGACAAGTGCCTAAAGGATTATCGCTACCCTGCACTAACAGTCTTAAATGCATCAGAAAGTTGTACAAACTATCAAGAGTCCATGGAAAACTCATCAATGAGTTCCTTATTTTTGAAGTGAAAATCCCCTTGATAACCGACGAACAATACGAATTAACGGAAGTTATACCAATCCACAACATAAAGGGACATTCTATGATCAACATAAAGCCTACTTCGAAATATATGGCTGTAAACTTAAAAAAGGATCTAATGATACCTTTAAACGAACATCAAATACAATCATGTATAGAAAAAAATACATATCAGCTGTTGTGCAATTTCGATTTACCTATATATGTGATAAAAACTTCAACAAATAATATGCGAAGCTGATATTATAAACAATCGAGGAGGATCCAGTTGCCGCACAGAAGTGTCAAGTTGCACGAATGAATGGATTAAGCTACACAGCAAGGACGCTTGGCTGTATACGTGTTGCGAGGAATGCACTATGCGCATTTTCTGTCCAGCCGGTATTACGTCACAGACTCTACGTAACACGGGAACCATCACCTTAGCGACCGGATGTATGATGCGCGGTGACCTCTAATTCACTCACACTACAATCTGCAAAGCAAACTGGAAATAGGAAATGATGAAGAAATCTATGTACCGGAAACAAACATAAATTATTTACTTACAAGTAACAACAATATTGGAAACTATACGGACTTCAAAATAGAAACACATGAAGAACAATTTAACAGTATAAAGAGGAAAATAGAACAGATTAAGGAACAACAGAACATACAAACCATCAAATCATCAGATGCAGAACAACATCATTACGTACTGTATTGTTTTATGTCAATCTGTGGAATTATTTTCTGTATCTGGGTATACTGCAAGGTGAAGAGATTTTGCTTCTGTCAATCGCAAACAAATAAAGGAAAGGCATCAGCGACAGATCAAATCACGCATCACCGATTTCGACAACGGACAACGGAACATCCCTTATTCTATTTGGCGTTGAACGAAGAACTTTTTAACATATTGTGCATATGTAACGCGCGGTTTTGAAAATTCCCGCCACAACGTCGCTGAGAACCCCGCGGCATCAGTTGGCAATATGGAGGAAAAACGTGAGCATGCGAGACCGAGACGCTTGCCGGCACGTTACAGAGATTAGTTTCTGAGTTAATATTCTAGTTTTTAACTCATTTTCTGTCTTAAGAAGTGTTCTCTGTTCTTAGCAGTGTGTTATAATAAACGTTGTTTAAACAATAAACGTAGTTTTGCTAAACTGGCTGCCCAAGCGCAGGCCCAGGTG
Organism: Mythimna albipuncta; assembly: GCA_929112965.1. Classification (NCBI taxonomy): domain Eukaryota; kingdom Metazoa; phylum Arthropoda; class Insecta; order Lepidoptera; family Noctuidae; genus Mythimna; species Mythimna albipuncta. The sequence continues at coordinate 972,008 of OV815960.1, forward strand.
TCAGTTACGCTAGTGGAAAGTGAAATACACACAGTGCGCGACCCACGATTGCCCACAATAATGACACGTACACGACGTCAATCACGTCGGCAATCCGACTATGAAGATGCCGGCGAAGAAACCGCAGAAACACCTTCCACACAGCCGGCGGCGAGGTCAAGCTTCACCCACGACGACATGGCGTCCATCATGACGGCGCTACAACAATCTCAAACCGCAGCATTCGAACGCCTACTCGACCGTGTCCTCGAACACGAAACTCGTCGCGAGTCATTGTCTTCGACGTTAGCGGCGGCGCCCACGCCGGCCGGGGCGCCTGCGCCCGCTCCCTTTCCCGGAAACTTTGCCAAGTGTACGGCGCGGTACAGCGAAGCGCCTGACGACTCGCTCGACGGTTTCGTCGACGCCATGGAATCTTTTAAGGAATGTGCCTACGTAAGTGACGACAACGCACTACGAGGTTTATCGATGCTGTTAACTGGAGACGCAGCAGTCCGGTGGCAGGGAAAAAAGTCCACCATCAGCTCCTCGAGCGAGGCCGTGACGTCGTTGCGGAGCGCCTTTGATGACACTCGCCCTCCTCACCGAATATACCGAGAATTATTTAACACGTCACAAGGTCGGGAAAAAACCGAAATACTCGTCCGTAAAGCCCGTGCTATGTTCGCACGGCTCCCTGCCGGCGATCTCAGTACTAAGGTACAGTTAGATATGGTCTACGGACTACTACAGCATCGTGTCCGCGAACGCCTACGGCGGGATGAGTTCTCGTCATACGAAACGCTTCTATACAAGCCGAGACATATCGAAGACGCATCCGATGAAGTCCGAAGTGATTATCGCCGACGCTCTAGGACGCCTCAACGTTCATCCGCCCCCGCGGGCGAAGCGCCCCAGAGGAAGACAACGCCACGAGAATTGCGCAGGGAGACTGCGTCGAACGCTACCGGCGCGACGAGCAAGGACGACGTCGCGCCTGGCAACAGCACCGGGTCCACTGTGAGTTCTGCGAGTGACGCTGCTCTGTCTTCAAAGAGGAAATTCTGTTCATTTTGCAAACGCCATGGACATAACCGTGATAATTGTTATAAATTAAAATCAAACGATGGTGTACAAGAAAGTGATAAGATACCAACATGTTATGGATGTAATATAAAAGGCGTAACTAGATCACAATGTTCAAAATGAAATGCTGACCACTATGCCGTTGATGTCATGGGGTTCTCTGAAACTTACGGTAGTAATCAGGGACAATTTTCCTTAGATAGTTTTGATAACAATAATATTTCTTTATCACCAAGTAGGGTGACAACAACTTTAAATCATAGTGTGTCCATGAATGATTCAGGACACGTTTCTTTAGATAATGTTTTTAATGACAATAATATTTCTTTATCATCAAGTAGGGTGACCACTACCCTAGATGGTAGTATGACCATGAGTGGTTCGGGACAGGTTTCTTTAGATGATGCTTTTGATAATGACATTGTTTCTTCAGCAAGTAGAACGAACTTGAGGAATGAAGATAGGGTAACCATGGGTAATTTAGGACGATTTTCCACAGTTAATATTGTTGATAAGAAAGGTTCCCGGAGTGACTCTGTTGAGCACAAGGCTAGGTTAAGACCAACTTTAAGTGTTCAGATTCTAGGAGTTCGAGGAAAAGGTTTGTTGGATTCAGGCGCTAAGAGCAGTGTTGCCGGCGCCCTGCTACACAAGCTGCTGCTGGCGCACCATCATCCATGCGAGGAGGCGACTCGACGGGTAAGGCTTGCCGATGGCTCCACCCGTACTCGGCAAGTTCTACTTACCACTTTGGAAGTAAGGATAACCCCGGAAAGGTCAATAAAACTCCAGTTTACTGTTTTCCCTGATGCTGAAAATAACGAAACCTTGCTTGGAATGGATTTCTTGGTGGCAGCTGGCATTGTGCTTGATTTTGCTTCTTCAACTTGGCACTTCGCAGGTGAGCATGTTTTTTATGATATTGACTATGAACATTTAAGGCCAAACACAAATATATTATCTGCTGACCTTTTACATTATGATGAAGGACCTATGTTGTGTCCTGAACAAAGACAGATGTTGTCTGATTTGCTGCAGCAAAACAGTGATGTTTTTGCAGAGCAGGGGAAGCCAACTCCATATGCAGAGCACCACATCGACACCGGCGACCATCCTCCAGTATCAGTTCCACCATATAGGCTCACACTTGCCAAAAAGGGGCTTATGAAGGCTGAGTAGGAGAAGATGCTCACAGAGGGCGTGATAGAGGAATGTGAGTCGGCCTGGACTTCTCCTGCTGTGCTAGTGCCTAAGAAAGATGGCAAGGTAAGATTCTGCGTTGATTATCGTAAGTTAAATGCGATTACTAATACTGATGCTTACCCTATGCCGCTCATTGATGACTTAGTCCAATCGACTAAGCGCAACTGCTTCATGTCCACTCTCGATTTGAGGAGTGGCTTCTGGCAGGTCTTGATGAAAGAAAGCGACAAAGATAAAACACCTTTTGGAACTTACCGCTTTACCCGCATGCCGTTTGGGCTTAAAAACGCGCCTTCGACGTTCTAGCGGCTTATTGATAAGCTTCGCTCGTCGTTGAACCGCGATTTCACAGAAATAGAGGGTGAGAATGTTACGCTATTGGCTTATCAGGACGATTTGCTCGTTATTACTGAAACATATTTAGGTCACATAGCAGCTCTGCAAGCCGTTTTTGAGAAGTTGCGCGCTTTCAGTTTGAGGGCGAATCGTGATAAGTGTGTCTTTTGTAGGAAACAGGTAAAGTACCTTGGACATGTGATCACACAGGATGGCGTATCTCCTGATTATGACAAGGTGCAGGCTATGGTGGACATGAAGCCTCCACAAAATCTTAAGCAGTTAAGGACCTATCTGCAGACGTGTTCCTGGTTCCGTAAGTTTGTGCCTAACTTCTCTGCTATTGCTGAGCCACTGACGCGCCTAACTAAAAAGAACCAAACATGGATTTGGGAGGCAGAGCAAGCAACCGCCTATGAAGAGCTAAAGCAACGCCTCATTTCTGCCCCCATTTTGGTTCAGGCAGACTTCTCTCAGCCGTTTGTACTCAGAACGGACGCTAGCAATTATGCGTTGGGTGCGGTTCTTCTGCAAGGTGAGGGCGTAGAAGAACGGCCCATTGAGTACGCAAGCCGTCTGCTAATCCCTGCAGAGAAAAATTACAGCACCACGGAACGGGAAGCTTTGGCAGTGGTTTGGGCTGTGGAGCGCTTTAGAGGGTATATCGACCGACACGAAGTAATAGTCAGGAGTGACCATCAGCCGTTGAAGTGGTTGCTTACGGTTAAATTACCCTCAGGTAGGTTAGTCCGCTGGGCACTCAAACTTCAGTCGTTTAACATTGCCTATGAGTATACACCTGGCAAGGCCAACGTAGTTGCAGACACGTTGAGCCGTCCTCCGTGTTCCAAGGAAGATAATACGGAAGAGGAACATAGTTTGTGTCCTGTTGTCATAAATTTACCGTCCACCAGCCCAGCTGACAAACGAGCTGCTCAAGCTGCCGATACGGAATTATACAAGATAATACAGGATTTGGAGACCAGGGGGAGCATTGGATATTTCTAATAGAGGATGTAGCTACAAGGTGGGTAGAACTTTTTCCACTCGTTGATGCTACCTCGGAGGCTTGCTCCCGCGTCCTCCTAGAAGAGTACTTTCTCCGATACGGATTGCCACGACGTGTCGTCTCAGACAACGGTACGCAATTCGTGTCTGCTGTCATGCAGCAATGTATGCACTTAATGGGCGTCAAGCAGGAGCTCATACCGTTATACCATCCAGGTCCAGCTATCCATGCTAGTTCAAACAACCCACAGCGATTGGCCAAAGCACTTGGCAAGTGTTTGATTTGCCATGAACAGCGCCGTGTGCTCCACTACTGGTAAGACCCCCGCTTATTTGACTTTCGCACGAGAGTTGCGAACCCCGTTCGATGTCAATAGTGATCTCTCTTTCTGAGATTAGGGAACGTGTACAGAAATGTCAGGACATTCGCAAAAAGATAGCTGATGACTCTCGTCAGAAAGAACCGAAAATTTGCGTAGGGGATTTGGTTTTGTTAAAGTCACACAATCTGAGTAATGCATCCAAGGGAATCACACGGAAATTCATGCCTAGGCGAGACCTAGATGCCTAGGCGGGCCTTATCGCGTTCGGCAGATCGTCAGCCCTACGACTTTCGTTCTTGCCGATCTCGCGAATAACGTCATAGGGAAATATCACAGCACGGATTTGACTTTGTTGACTAATCCTGTAGATACAGCAACACCGGTTATGCCGAAAAGACGCAGAGGACGTCCGCGCGACCGTGAGCTAAGTCCCAAGTTGGACTCGGGGCGCGATTAGGGCTTTCATAACGTAATTACGTAAATACGCAATTACGTAATTACGAACTCATTTTAAAGTATTTTCAATTCCGTAACTGAAGATGTCAATTCCGTACTTACGTAATTATTGGTATCATAAATCAATCAAAATAGTCAACTAATAAAAAAGCAATAAGTATACGTACCATATTAAAGTTATAATGTGGCAACACTATACGATATAAGTACATCAAAACATACAAACGGGTGATTCCCCGCAGTTTATTTTATCGTTTATCAAATGTTGCAAAATATAGTTCTAAGACGTACAGAATAGAGTTCAAATTTATCAACTCGGCGAGTCGGTAGTGCCGGGGAGTCCCTGGCGAAAAGTCCCTACGACCACTGGGAACTACTATGCTCTTCACTTTCTTAACTAAAACGAAAGTGTAGTTTCATTGCTCAATTATCGGTTGTTCAGTTCGCATCGCTGGACTCTGGACACAGTTGACACTTGATTACTCAATTGAAAGTTGGTGGTTAATGTGCGCAAATATTAACAATTGCATAGCTGTTGTATCTTTTTCGTGGGTGACTTTGCATGTGTGGAATCTCTTAAAAGATGTAAGTACTTCAACCAAAGCCTTTTCAGTCTTTTAGTATTAAAAGGGAATTAAAAACCCACTCGAGCATGCATAATTCATACAAAATAATTAGTAAATCAAGCATTTTCTTAAAGTGCATTTATTCCGATTAGATTATAGAATATTTAGGTTCTCAAATACATATATTTAATTAAGAACACTAATTAAAACATAAAACAGGTTAATCCATAACCCATAAGAAAAATAAATTATTTACCAAAATTTTGAAATCTCGTCTCTAAATCAGGAATGAATTAACTAAGCATGCTCTGTCGTCTGTCGCCTATTATAGAAAAAAAAAACGTTTGGCTACAAAACACGTAATACGTTTGACGACGGTTGGCCTAATGGCTGAGCGATTGACTGCTGCGCAGCGTGTCGCGGGTTCGATCCCCGCACGGAACAAATTATATTTGAATGATCTGCAAGTAGTTGTTCCGGGTCTGGGTGTTTGTGAGTTTCTTTGTTTGTAAACGCACCCACAATACAGGAAGAAATCCCTAGTGTAGCGCAACGTTTTATTTAAAAAAAAAAAAGTGTTTACAATGTGAGTTGGCAACCAATATCATTATTATTAACCTAACTTCCTTTTATTTATTTTTCAGGTCCTCTTCAAATAAGACTGTATACAAGGAGTACCAATTAGCACATTTTGTACTTCAGAAGATATGAGATATCTTTTTAAAAAGTCTGGCTACGATGTGCCGAAATCTTCTGCGACTATAACACAGATAATTCTAAAACAGAGTGATGGCACAAAAAATAAATTGAAAAATCAATTGAAAATTATGAAGTCTGAAAATAAAAGATTTACAGTCACGTTTTATGAGTAGACGTCTACCCGTAATAGAAGGTTTATGAATATAAATATCCACAATAAAGACTTTGATATGGCCAAACATAAAAATTTGGGACTTGTACGGATACAGGGATCAATGCCAGCTGAAGTAGGCACTCAATTATTACTGCAGCGTTTGAGTGACTTCGGTTTAATTCTGGAAAATGACATAATTGCTTTCACAACAGATGGAGCAAGTGTAATGGTCAAAATGGGTAGAAATTTTGACGGCCACCACCAATTGTGTTTGGCTCATGGGATACAACCTGAAGTGCAGGAGGATGTCTCAAATACCGGCGCTGAAGAAGCAGAGGAAATTGAAGAAGATGAGGATGCGTTTATTGTAGAATCGACCAGAGTACTAGAATCGGATTTTTTATACAAAGATACTATAAAAAAGTTAAGAGATCTAATAAAATCTTTTAAAAACTCCTCTTTGAAAAACGACTTGTTGCAAAAGTATGTTCTAGAAGAAAATGGTAAAAATATTGACCTAATACTAGATTGTAAAACACGATGGAACAGCTTGTCAGATATGGTAGGCCGATTCCTCAAATTAAAATCATGCGTTTTTAAGGTGTTATTAGATCTGAAATCGAATATAAAATTTACAGACGAAGAGATCGTGAAGGTCTTGTCACGACATTCATTACAGCTTGGATGTAATAAAAACTACAGTTATGTCATTATGTCGCCGCGATTCAAACTTATTGACAGCCGACGCTGCGCTTCGATTTATGTTGGAAAAACTTGATCGTCAGTCAAACCATCTCAGTGGAAAACTAGCCACATCTCTTAGAAAGAGAATAAAGGAAAGGCGAACGAATGTATTCGGTGTTTTGCAATATTTGCATAACAATGAGGAATTTTTCAAAACTGCTGCCACTGAATATTTCACGAAACCATCGTCGGATGAAATACGAATGTATATAGTCGAACTGTTGGAACGGTTGAAATATAATTGTACACAAAAATGTACAAATTCACAACCCCAACCGAGTGCATCGGACGCAATTGCCACCAGTGACGATGATGACGAGGAGTTGACAATCGCACAACAGTTGGATAAAGAAATAAACAAAGTGACGGTAAATAAACCAATTTCTACAGTAAACACAGATCTCCATTCCATTATTAGGGCAGAAATGTGCATTTACGACAGCGCTGGCGGCGGTCGCGAAGTGTTTTTGACTGCAGCGTATAATTATTTGCTTTCGATAACACCTACAAGTGTTGAAGCTGAGCGAGCCTTTTCATCAGCCGGATATTTTTGTAGTAAATTTAGAAGTTCCCTGAGTGACAAAACTTTAAATGCTTTGTCATTTATGAGGTCATACTTTCAAGAAGAAAGATTATCTTCGGGAAGAAAAAATATGGTTTGATTTGTTCCTGAATAAATATTTTTTTTGTTTAAATATTGTTTTCATTTTGATAATTCCTTGAATATAAGATAGTAAATGACAATTGTAAAAATTGTAGATACTCTATCTACAATGTTTACCAAAAACATAGTCGATTAAAAAAAATAGGAAAAATTACGTAATTACGTAATTACGGAATTTGAGAAAAAAGTTGCGTAATTAGTTACGTAATTGACATTTCCGTAATTTTGAAAGCCCTAGGCGCGATACCAACTTGGAGGGGGAGTGTGTAACGCGTGGTTTCGAAAATTCCCGCCACAACGCCGCGGCTGAGAACCCCGCGGCATCAGTTGGCAATATGGAGGAAAAACGTGAGCATGCGAGACCGAGACCACAGTAGATAAATATACAGTAAAACATCTTCATACAAACGTGCCGCTCTCGGTTTGAATGTGTGCGTGCGCGCCGCGCGCCATGTCGGCACGCGATTTCACGCACACGCTAGCATAATATATGGGGGAATAAGGTGGCGGCAGTGCGGGCTGTGCAGCGCGACTGTGAGCACGCGCGTACGCTACATGACCGCTTGCGTTCGTCAACTCTCGCCGGCGCGGGCGGCGGACACTTGTCGTAAATTACGAGTATCATGACTTCAAAAAGGGGAAAAAAATATTGTAGTGTTTTCGGGTGCCTCAATAATGATTTCGCAAACCCGGACTTATCATTCTTCATAATTCATACTCAACCAGAAATGTAAGTACCTACTTATACTTAAATATTATTAGAAAATATGGTATTGTATTGTTTATTTCACAGTTTATTTGCTTTATTATGAGCGTAGCCGAGTCGCATTTTTCTGAATACTATGTTTAGAGCTAAAGTTTATTTTAAGAACTCTAGTTTTACTATAAAATAGAGGATTGAGTACGAAACATCGTTTTGGTAAACATATTTTTCGCGTAGGTATAGTTGTAATAAGGGCATAGACAATTTGCACATCAAAATACTCGTTACAATGTCTACTTTCACATAAAATAATAATCTTTTGCATAACTCAACATATAAAAAAGTTTCTAGAACAAAAACTGCAAAAGATACATTTTCGGTCATGTTTTGAAACACAAATCTTTCGATTTCTCACCCAATATTATACCAATTGTCAATCTAATGGCTATATTATCATTTTTTAGTTAAGTTTTAACTAGGAATACAGTAATGGTGAGAATTGGACACAAAATAAAAAAGGTAAACATCAGTTTACAATTACGTAAGCGGGATCGCGAACACTACAAAATTCGATCATTTCCAAAACTATGCTATCTTGAATCTATGGTTCCTAATATACTATATCAGACTTAAAAACATTAATTAACCACATGGAACATCTATCAGGTACCAACAACATAGATAAAATCTCTTTCAAAATAGTTAACTAACAAATTTACATTTTCACTAATAAGTTCGCACTTTCTTATTCATTCTTATTGGAATCTTATTAGTTATTCTATCTTGAACCTTACTAAATTAGGAAATCGTTAATTAGAGGCAAAACAGAGACATAAACTAACATAATTTTGCCTATACTTTCGTAAACATAACATAAACAAAACAAAACTTAGAAATATGTTACACGAGGCTATCCTATACTAAAACTCAGTCTATTATTTATACTAACCTAATAAGACATAAGTTCCTAAGCCTAATAAAATCAAAATAAACATATAAAAAGTGAAAAACATCATATTCTAAGTTTAAAAAAATGTGTTGATTACCATAAGAACTGCGATTTTTTAAATAATTACGTCGATGTTAATCAACGAGCGTGTAATTTAAGTGTAGAATCTAGATACACCCATTACAGGAATTACGGCAAAGATCGAAATTTACTCATGATCCCACCTGATGATTTTGTCGATAATGTAGAAAGGATGGAGCAGGTGTTTCGCAAAGCGTTCGAAAAGGACCACGTCAACATTAAAATTGGCCGGTCAATTTACGATCAACTGAATGATGTAGAATTTAAGATGCCCTGTCCATGCTTTCCCAAAAGCTTTTTACAAAAACTTTACATAAGAATGAGAATTTACTTTACATTAACGAATAATAATAAAGCGTTCCGGACGTGCAGAAACAGGAGAAAAATTTTCTCGGTATCAAATTTGTAACTTAGTATAATAAATGTTATGTGAATAAAAGCTTTTTATTTTTACTAAATTTATAAATTGGTAAAATATTCAATCATAATATGCTTTTTATTTTATAAATTTAGATCAAGTGCTGCTTGTTCGAAAATATTAACTAAAAGTAAATGTGACAACCCTGGGTATCAACGCAAGAGTAGGCTAATAACTCGGCGGGCGGCCTTAGATAACCTACTGTATATTTATCTACTGTGCCGAGACGCTTGCCAGCACGTTACAGTCAGAATAAGGTTTGTCTGAAAGAATAAAACCAGTTAATTATAATAAAATTGATGTTATTCTTTTATTTTTACTTTATTGAAATTAGACTGCGTGTCAACAAATGTACATTTTTTAATTGCACTTATTAACTAACAAATAAACAACAAACAATACATTCAATAAATGATCCGTGACTTGTTCATAAATACTAACAAGTAGCATAGTGTAGGGACTTAACTTTTTTATACAGAATGTGGCGTAAATAATGGATAACCCCAAAACTGTCAATTGACCAGATTATCATCTATCATTTACCCCACTTATATCACCATACGCCTATGGATGTCCAAATTTAATTTATTTTAAATAAAAATCATACTTACTCGTATAAAATCTTTTAAATTAAGTTACGATAACACTACCTTATTTTAGACACAAAGAGAATGATATTTTCTTAAAGTTTGATCACTGTGGGTTTATTGAAGCAATAAAACACATTACTAACTAAAAAAATATTGAAAAATATAATAATTATACGAGATGTTCGAAGTGGGCTTCTTCAGCTGCTATGCATGCTCGCGTTGACGTAGTTGTTCAACTGAAGTGGTTTCTTCTTTATAAACCATTTCCTTTAAGCAGCCCTAGTAAAAAAAGTCGGTACGTAGTAAACGGTCAAATTGTTGGACCATTTGAACTCCCACTGACTCTGACAGGAGAAACATATTTGAATTTTTTGCAAAAAGATTTGGAGGACGTACTCCCCGAAGTGCTTGAAACGATGTGGTTTCAAAACGACGGCTGCCTCGCACATTATGCAGTAAGAGTACGACATCATCTGAATAGAACTTATTAGAGAGGTGAATAGGACGTCCATGGCCAATATTGTGGCCACCTGGCTCGCCAGATATAAACCCTTTAGAGTTTTTTTTACTGGGGCTGCTTAAAGAAGATGGTTTATAGAGAAACCATTTCAGTTGAACAACTGCGTCAACTAATACGTTCGGCTGCTGATGTAATATTCTTCGGGAGGATTTACGCGCCGCTTGAAACGGTCCTTCTTATAGTGTAGAGCATACATGGCAGCTGAAGGAGCCCACTTCGAACATCTAGCACCTATAACTATTACTTTTTTTAAATATATTTTTTTAGTTACTAAAGTATTTTAGTCTCTATAAACCCATACTGATCAAATTTTAAGAAAATATCATTCTCTTTGTGTCTACAATTAGTTACAGTAGTGTTATAGTAATTTAATTTAAAAATCAGCATTGTATGAAAAATTTCCTTAGCAACAACTACTTTATTAAGATACTGGTTATTATTATACCATTTTAAAGGATCATGCCCAAGCGCCGTACCATATTGCGCCACAAGTATATTAATACCAAAAATAATGTCTTATTTATGTGTACAATGTACTGAATTTTGAACACCTTTTTTAATCTGGTTAAAAATGATCATAAAAATGATATTAAATGATTAACAATTCCTACTTCCGAAAAAAATAACGTCATTTTAAAAATCTCTACGTTCCGATTACAGTTGTCAGTTATTTTCGTAATCAGACCAAAGAGTATGTAAATCGAACGCTTTTATTCTGGCGATGATAATAATAACATGGTTCGCTTATTTGATTTTATCTGCTATGTAGGTGAATAAGATAATATAATAGAAAATAATAAAACAACTAAAAATGAATTCTGTTAAATTATTTTATTTTATTTCACCATTTCATAAAGTAAACATTGCGTATATCAGAAACTTAAAACTTGACACTGTCAATTCGGTTATGACATTTTGGTATTTTGTTACTAGTTTAAATCGTTTGATGTTTTTGTACTACATTTGAGTAGTTCTGGTAGTTTTATTGAATAATAATAAATGAAGTACGTCTATAATAACTGTTGACAATTTGAGATAATGACTCATGTGTTGCATGTGGCAAGGTTTCTAAAGTGGGAAAGCGCGACGCATGTTCGGGACGCGCAGGTCGCGCATGCAGTTCCATTTGCTTTTATACTATGTATCTGCAGGCGAAACGAAGTATCTACAACATACGGGGCGCGAGCGCGCGGGCAGACGGAAGGGCGCAATGATTGCACGCATGCCGCTCGCGAGCGGCTCGCGACCGGTGGCATTCGCCAGATGTGATCATACTCAAAGAAAACACGGATACATTGTGTGAAAAATCGGAATCCGTGATAACGTGACGGTTGACATGATAGAATTGAAGAAAAAAATGTGGGCCTACTCTAAGTAACATGGGCCGAGGCCAGGAAGATGATGATAAATTGATAATAATATACTTTAAAAATAAATGACTTTCTTTATCTGACTAACAATTACATATTCTTTATTTGTGTTATCTTATTAGGTACCAATGTTCACGCGAGGAAGTGAACATGCCAAAGCAGCGGGGCTGTGACCGCAGTGAAGCCGATTTGACGTCAATATTAGTTATTTGTCGCTAAAATTATTCAACTAGGTACATCAGTTATTTCTGACAAATGTATTAATATCTAATGTAAATAGATTGATATAAATAGTGTGGTTATTGTAACAGCCACAAGTTCTTCTAACCGAAGGTTTTAGCCTTTTTGGTAAGTAAATATTTATTTTTAATAAGTTGTGAGAGCACAGCCCAGTTAATGCTGACTGCCGGATGGTCAGTCCAACATAATATCTAGCAACAGAAGATGCTATGTAATGTTTTTATTTAATTCTGGAATCAATATTAATACATAAACAATTTTATTTCAATATCAAATATTAAAAAAAAAAATATTGTTTTATAACCTCAATTTCATCATCTGTAAAAAACAAAAATTTTCTGAAAATAGGGTGTATAACTGAAAATTAAATGATAAATGATAAATGATCTTTATTTTTTAAGTAGGTTTTATAAAAACACTTTTACAAGTCAATTTTTTTTTTCGTCAATTAATGCTAGATGAGGCCGGTGTTTCCTAGCTGACTACCCTGAGAAGAAACACCGAAACAAACTCAGGGGTCAAAGTCTCTTTTAAAGTCCATACAGCAAAACATGTAATGGTCAAATCATATGAGAACCGTGCAGATTGAGCCTGAGATGGTCTTTTGAGGAAAGAACCACACAGTTCTAAGTGGACCTGTCCAGTCAGTGCAAGCATTTGTCAGAATGCGTGTAGCTCAACTCTGGACTACTAAGGAGCTCAGCGACTTGACGAACAATGCCAAAGAAAGGACATTTGGGTAGACCACATCAAATACTCAAAACTGCCAGACATCATGTGAAAATAAAAGAAAAGGGTAATCCACATAGTTCTCACATTCACAATATTAAAATTTACAAAAGTAAATATGTCAAATTGTAAAAAAAAAGTATATAAAGAAATTCAGTCAAATAGTAAAAATAAACATAACATAATTATAAAAAAATAATAAAAATATATATATATACAATATCACAATTGTAAAACAACAACAATCGTCAATAAAAAAAGTCAGTTAAAACAAAAAAAAAAACATTCAAATGATAACAATTATAGTGAGTAGGTATTGGAGCAGGTCAATCCCAAGCCGTTTTATCCTCGAGATACTCTTTTACAGTATAAAAAGCCTTTTGGCAAAGTTTTCGCTTAACAATTTTTTTGAATTTATTAATGCTAAGTTCTTGAATAGGACTGGGAAGCTTATTATAAAAATGTATACTTTGGCATCTAAATGAGCGTCCTATTTTTTTTTTTTTTTTATTTGTTTTCAGGATCTGAAAAGGTAAGTTGTTCTTCAAAACCAAGTTAAAACCACCGTTGCCCGCGTTTTTTTTCTAGGGGCCTAAATCTCCTAACAAAATGGGCAATCTCCTTTCCTTTAAGTTCTATGGTTTCCGTAGGTACCTCGCAATCTTGTAAAGCTCTCCAGATACTGCTGTGGGAAATAGAATCGAACGCTTTGGCATAGTCTAAAAACGCCAGATTAGAGCGGGCGGTTCATTTCCTCGAACTTCTCTATCACTAATTCTAAGGAGTGAATGTGATCTATTGTTGAGTAGTTTCTTCTAAAGCCTGCTTACTCTGCCGGCTGATGTTTTTCGGTATACTCCGCGAGACGATCCTCCAAGCACGAAGCAAAAAGCTGGTACAGATTTGATTGCAACTTGATCGGTCTGTAATTGCCAATATCTATAGGGTTTCCTTTCTTGTATAAGAGAACTAGCTGTGCCCCGCGGTTTCACCCGCGTTTTTCTCGTTTCCGTGGAAATACCGAGATAAAATATTGCCTATAATTGCCTCCCTCAATAAATGGACTATTGAATATTTAAACAGTTTTCATATCAGATCAGTATTTCCCAAGATTACCGCGTTCATAAATGTATTTATTATACTCTTCAAAGATCTTATACTTACAATCATCAACAAATATATTTCGAAAAAGATTATTACAGGATTTTATGTTGATAAAAAACTCTATGGCCCATAACTCATTAATAGGTACCAACTCTTAACATCTTACACACGTGATAACTTTTAAACGAAATATCCGATTGAGATGAAACAGAAAGTATTTTACTTCTACATAAATACTCTTGATAACATAATGCTTAATTTCGATAAAGATTAATATTACGATACATATTTAACGTAGTTTTTTTTTCTTCAGACGATTTAATAATTATTTTGAACACAAAATCGGTTATTGTGATTAAACCATGATAGCTAGATATATGTTCTCGCGGACTTTTTTGTAGGTCTTAATGGGATCTACAAACCCGTAGTACATCATTTTGTTCTATTGTCAATAGTTTTTGCAGCGCACGCAAAAATAGGTTTTCGATTTTACACCTTGTGTTACAAAATAGCAATTTTATTACGGATCCCTAATTTTGAAAAAAATAATACATAGCCTATAGCCTTCCTCGATAAATGGACTACCCAACACTGAAAAAATCATTCAAATCGGATCAGTAGTTCCAGAGATTAGCGCGTTCAAACAAACAAACAAACAAACTCTTCCGCTTTATAATATTATACTAGCTGTGCCCCGCGGTTTCACCCGCGTTTTTCTCGTTTCCGTGGAAATACCGAGATAAAATATTGCCTATAATTGCCGCCCATAACTCATTAATAGATACCAACTCTTAACATCTTACACACGTGATAACTTTTAAACGAAATATCCGATTGAGATGAAACAAAAAGTATTTTAATTCTACATAAATACTCTTGATAACATAATGCTTAATTTCGATAAAGATTAATATTACGATACATATTTAACGTAGTTTTTTTTTTCATCAGACGATTTAATAATTATTTTGAACAGAAAATCGGTTATTGTGATTAAACCATGATAGCTAGATATATGTTCTCGCGGACTTTTTTGTAGGTCTTAATGGGATCTACAAACCCGTAGTACATCATTTTGTTCTATTGTCAATAGTTTTTGCAGCGCACGCAAAAATAGGTTTTCGATTTTACACCTTGTGTTACAAAATAGCAATTTTATTACGGATCCCTAATTTTGAAAAAAATAAAACATAGCCTATAGCCTTCCTCGATAAATGGACTACCCAACACTGAAAAAATCATTCAAATCGGATCAGTAGTTCCAGAGATTAGCGCGTTCAAACAAACAAACAAACAAACAAACTCTTCCGCTTTATAATATTATACTAGCTGTGCCCCGCGGTTTCACCCGCGTTTTTCTCGTTTCCGTGGAAATACCGAGATAAAATATTGCCTATAATTGCCGCCCATAACTCATTAATAGATACCAACTCTTAACATCTTACACACGTGATAACTTTTAAATGAAATATCCGATTGAGATGAAACAAAAAGTATTTTAATTCTACATAAATACTCTTGATAACATAATGCTTAATTTCGATAAAGATTAATATTACGATACATATTTAACGTAGTTTTTTTTTTCATCAGACGATTTAATAATTATTTTGAACAGAAAATCGGTTATTGTGATTAAACCATGATAGCTAGATATATGTTCTCGCGGATTTTTTTGTAGGTCTTAATGGGATCTACAAACCCGTAGTACATCATTTTGTTCTATTGTCAATAGTTTTTGCAGCGCACGCAAAAATAGGTTTTCGATTTTACACCTTGTGTTACAAAATAGCAATTTTATTACGGATCCCTAATTTTGAAAAAAATAAAACATAGCCTATAGCCTTCCTCGATAAATGGACTACCCAACACTGAAAGAATCATTCAAATCGGACCAGTAGTTCCAGAGATTAGCGCGTTCAAACAAACAAACAAACAAACAAACAAACAAACTCTTCAGCTTTATAATATTATATAGTATAGAAAAGTATAGATAATAAGTATAGATTATAATATATATCTAAATATATAAATAATATAGTATAGATAATATCCGATTTTGCCCACTCGCCTGGAATTATTTTTTCGTCTAGTATTTTATTGAATAAAATGGACAAAAGAGGTACCAGAATGGGTTCTCCTGCTATAATTGCCTCGTTGGGTATGCCGTCAGGTCCGCTGCTTTTCTCCTTCTTCAGCGCTTTTATTTTTTAGCTATTTCCTGCAGTGAAAATCTTTGCAAGGTGGTATCGTTTTGTTGTTGTTGCTGTAGAGTCTGCTCGCGATGGTGTCTTTATAGAGTATATGTAGGTCTTTATAGAAATTAGTCGCTACTTTTATTATTCCTGATCTCGAAAACGTTTTCGATTTTTTAGCAGAGGTCGTCTGCAAGCAAGTGATCCATTTTTTTTATGTTCTTAATTCTTTTAAGCCTTTTTTCATACTTCCTGAGTTATTTAAATGTCTTTCAATAGTTGATAATCTATGTTCTTGGTATTCTTTCTTAATAATTCTGTGAACGATTTTCTCTCTTGTTTTTCGTTTGGTGTTAAGTGTTCTTTATTTGTTAATTCTTTTCTTCTATATATTAGAATTTTTGTACTATCTGAAATTAAATTTGGATTTACGATATTGTTCATTAAATTAATACTTGGTGTACCTTGCATGGCAAGCTTGGTGTTTACATTGCGGCTTACATTGCGTGGAATGCCGGCAAATTTTTGGATATAAAGAGTGTATATGCTACTAGCTATAAAGCTAAGATGGCAACCGGAATCGCTACATTTCTTTTTGCCATAACTCAAATATTTTTATATAGTTAAAGGTTAAAGGCACTACAAACAATTCACGCTTCAAAAATCACAGATATCGTTGCTGCATCGCGTCTTGGCGACAAATTATGGCGTCAAAATCGCTAAAGCATAAAAGCTAGTTTGCTTGACTGGATAGCACTGATCGGTGCATCTAGCTTTATATTTAACAGTTAATTGCTGCAATAACGGAACTGTGAGGTATTCTTGGTAACGATGTACTGAAACTTTAAATTATCAATCAACGATGTTAAAAGTTGTTGGTGCTTTAGCGCTTACTTTAATCTTATTAAGTTTATTTAACAAGTAACTAAAACGTAGTTTTATGATATTGTCATTAAAATTATTAGCTTGATAATATTTTCAACAAGCTTTAAATTTGTTTGCGCTGCTCTAATCGAATATTGTTTGGCTACATATCAAATTCGTCATGCTTACCTATTGCTTAAATTTTTATTATGAAGACACTTTGTGCTCTAATCACGAGTTCTGGAGTTAGTTTAACAAACGGTGAGATCTCACTGAACTGCCTAAAAATGTTGTACTATTTGTAAACAAAGCCAGTGAAAGGCCAGTGGCTGACTTATCTACTAAACTGACTCCCAGATTAGCTTACTATTTGTTTCGCATTATGATTGATCGAAACGAGGATTTAAACATAGTAGAACGGTTTACAAAGTAAGTCAATGTTCCCATCGCCTCTATTTTTGTTCGGATCGTAGCATTATTTACCGAAAACTACTTAGAGGTAAAAAAATGGTGACGGTAGATACCTACTTAATTGTAATATTTTGATGTCCTTTTTTTTGTTTTATTTTTTGGTGGTAAAAATCATGTATTGACATCCCCCGCCCTTGGGCGGACTAAAAGACCCACCCCGTTCCTTCTAGCCTTCATACCGGGGTTCGAGCGCCCTTTCGGATAACCCTGGTCCCAGGAGGCTTCGACCCGGCTGGGTCCCTGCTGTTGCTGACAACTCCTTGAAGCGCGCAGGAACAGTGCACGCCGTCGACGACTTGGGCTTGGTCCGGACAGTTACCGGACGGCCGGACAGTGAGCTACCCATTGCTCACTGTCAACAAGCCCGCGTCTACGTTGGCCGGAAATCGGGATCAGAATCCCGGCGACGGTGGCAGCGATAACGCCGTTGCCTGATACGTTCGGCCTCCTCCTTTGCGAGCATTACTGCTTCGCAGAAGTCGGCCACCGCCTGCCACTCCTCCTCGCCCCAGACCATGGCCTCAACCAAGGCCCGGCGCGAGAGGTCTCCGCCGCCGATCGCCCCCACGAGGGCACGGCGATGCTCCGCCCAAGCAGGGCACACCTCGACTGTGTGCTCCACCGTGTCCTCCGGGCGTTCCGCATAGTGGCGACACCCGGGCGTCACCTCCCTATGAATCCCGTGCAAGAAACTCCCGAACGAACCATGTCCGGTGAGTACCTGCGTCATGCGGAAGGTAAGGACGCCGTGAGGTCTTTCCAGCAACGCCTCAAAGAGGGGACTTACCGCCATGATTGTGGCGTGCTCATTGATGTCCTTTAGTTAGTCAATCTTAGCATAATTATAAATAAAGTATTACAGTTCTGCTGCCGGTTTTTTTTTTGCATGTTGGCCGACATTGTGTTCCCCTACTGGGGGAACTTCTCCCCCCCTCCCCTATTCGGCATCCAAACACCGTTTGCCCCGCACGGCCCACTATGCTGCCGTCCATTATCTAAAAGGCCGCTAAGCCACAGTTTGTCGTTTTTCACGTTTTAATGTAGCTTTATACAACTTTCGATGCTCTATCTTTTGGTCTAAGAATCATTTTTCTATGATTAATAGTTTTAGAGATACAGAACATTGCTGAGAAGTTAAACCACATAAATTTCGTTACTTTCTTAATTAAAAAGCGGCTGAGCCACAATACTTCTCTATAAAGACGCTAACATACTTTAACGGCTAATTGATGTATCATTTTTTTCTAAATTTACTTGACTATAAGTACGTTATTTAGTCTATGCTTGACTAAAAAGCAGCTAAGCGTCTTTAACTACCTTCATATATTGTGTCATACAATAATAACTATGAAGCAGTTATAAAAAAAAACTACACTAGAAAGCAGTTATACGCCAATAGCGGCTTTTAAGTTATGTATTGAAATAAGTATTAGCTAAATAACAATCGCTAGAGAACAGCTACACGATAATACTAGACTAAATATTCTATTCACAAAAAAAAAAAAAAAAAACTATTTCACTGCAGCCTGCCGAGGTTCAGCAGCACTAAAGTGCATAGAAAATATAAACGTTTTGAGTTGATTAATGTTATATTGTATAAACATGCAATATAATATTAATCTACTCTGTTGTTGTTGTGTTGTTTTTGTTAATTTAATAGTTAATATATTATTATTTGGTTATTTCTTCGAATATATATGTATAGCTGGTAATAACATCGCATTGGCGTTAGCTGTAATGGTGTTATTTACAAAATTTTAAATAAATAAATAAATAGCAGTTAAACGCTTGTGATTTTCGTTTACGTTTGACCAGCTCAGGCTATAATTTCTTTCTTTTCACTTCGGGTGCTTGTAGCGGAAGGACGAGACCTCTTCCTTTTTGGCACCACAATTACGAAAATGACGCAAAATAGGCAATGTGTGTCATAACTGTGCCATAAAGCTTTCAACAATACGATACTTACGAGTACATGGTCCTATGGTGAGGTTTCGAGTGCCTAGGAAGCTCCGTGGGCAGATATAATCATGGGTTCGTGGAAGCTGTCCCTACAGTCGGGTCTCAGTTTTTTAAGACTCGTACAAGTAAGACCAAGAGGCTCACGGATCAAACTCTTGAGCTCATGAAGAAGACACGTGAAATGACTTTGCAGTCTTCAGATGATGCGGGCACGTACTTAATAAACGGATCTCGAAGTCTCTGAAATGCGACCTTCGCCGATTTAATACTGAGAGGATTAAGGACGCGACTGAGCGGAATAAGGGCTTCAAAGTTCAGTCCAGCTCACAAAACTGAGGACTGAAGATGGCAGAGTCATACCCGCCAAATCGGAGCTTCTGGGAGAGATCGAGGCATTTTATAGACAGTTATGATATCAATCTCCAAACCCGCTACAATCTGGCAAACGACCCAAGAGCTAGATTGACTCAACACTAAACTGAAGATATCCCGGACGTCAGCCTGTACGAGATTAGGATGGCTCTGAAGAAGCTGAAGAACAACAAGGCGTCAGGTGAGGACGGAACCGGGGTGAAAGTCCTCTGCCGCGACAGGTCGCGGCATGGCGGACAGAGCTCCGGTGGGATCTCATGGTGGAATGGCGTCAGCGACTATCGCAACCCCGTCATGGGCACGCCACGATTATGGCGATAAGTCCCCTCTTTGAGGCGTGGCTGGAAAGACCTCACGGCGTCCTTACCTTCCGCATGATACAGGTCCTCACCGGAAATGGCAAGTTCGGGAGGTTCCTGTTCCGAATCAAAGCGGAAGTGACGCCCGGGTGTCGCCACTGTGCGGAACGCCCGGAGGACACGGTGGAGCACACAATCGCTGTGTGCCCTGCTTGGGCGGAGCATCGCCGTGCCCTCGTGGGGGTGATCGGCGGCGGAGACCTCTCGCGCCGGGCCTTGGTCGAGGCCATGGTCCGGAGCGAGGAGGAGTGGCAGGCGGTCGCCGACTTCTGCGAAACAGTAATGCTCGCAAAGGAGGAGGCCGACCGCATCAGGCAACAGCGCTCTCGCCGCCGCCGCCGGGATTCCGATCCCGATTTCCAGCCACCGTAGGCGCGGGCTTGCGGATAGCGAGCAATGGGTAGCTCGCTGTCCGGCCGTCCGGTAACCGTCCGGACCAAGTCCAAGTCGTCGACGGCGCGCGCTGTTCCCGCGCGCCTCAAGGAGTTGTCAGCAACAGCAGGGGCCCAGCCGGGTCGAAGCCTACTGGGGCCAGGGTTATCCGAAAGGGCGCTCGAGCCGCGGTATGAAGGCTTGAAGGAACGGGATGGGTTTTTTAGTCAGTAAGAGTCTGACACTATCTCCCGCTCCGCTCAAGAGCGGGGGTTGTCATAAGATGATTTTTCCCATCGAAAGGCTCTTCAGAAGTTGTTTGATTCCGTCATATTCGAGTGAAAAACGCCACAAGCATGGAACAGAAGTGTGGTGGTCCTCTTCTTTAAGAAAGGTGATAAAAGCCTACTTAAGAATAACAGGCCATCTCACTTCTGAGCCATGTCTACAAGTAGTTTTTCAGGGTCACCGCGAACCATCTTGCGCGCAGGTTTGACGATTTCCAGCTTTCCGAACAAGCCAGATTCCGAAAAGGTTTCAGCACCGTAGACCACATACATACGCTACGGCAGGTCATACAGAAGACCGAGGAGTATTATCTGCCTCTCTGCCTAGCGTTTATTAAATGGACTACGAGAAAGCTTTTGATTCGATCGAGACTTGGTTGGTTGTTTGTACGAAAACGCCACTAGATCCTCCTGCAGCAAGGTGTGAAACATGGAGACGTCATCTCTCTGAAACTGTTCACGGCCGCAATTGAGGATATCTTCAAGGTTCTGGACTGGAGTGGACCGTTCGGGAAGCTACGCGGTAGCTTCTCGTCCAACATACCACAATGTCTCAAGACATAAGTCTATGACCAGTGCGTGTTGTCAATGATGACATATGGCTTCCAAACGTGGTCGCTCACAATGAGCCTCATCAGAAGGCTTAAAGTCTCCCAAAGAGCAATGGAAAGGGCTATGCTCGGGGTTTCCCTTGCGTGATCGAATTAAAAATTAAGATATCCGCAGGAGAACTAAGGTAGCCGACATAGCACGAAGAATTGCCAAACTTAAATGACAATGGGCAGGGCACATTGCTCGCAGAACAGATGTCCGTTGGGCTGAAAGGTTCTGGAGTGGCAA
Source organism: Mythimna albipuncta (assembly GCA_929112965.1). Lineage (NCBI taxonomy): Eukaryota > Metazoa > Arthropoda > Insecta > Lepidoptera > Noctuidae > Mythimna > Mythimna albipuncta. The sequence goes on from OV815960.1 coordinate 993,649, forward strand.
TAGCCTACAAGGTGGACCGATGACCTGGTGAAGGTTGTGGGAAACCGATGGATGCGAGACGCATAGGAACGTTCGTTGTGGCGACACTAACTTGGGGGAGGCCTGTGTCCAACAGTAGACGTATATCGGCCGAAATGATAATGATGGTCTTATGGTTTCGCGAATACTGATTACAACAAGACAACACAATTTTGTCTTTGTTATGAGAGTATGAAAAATCTAGATAGATTTATCGATTATTTAACCAAAAAAATATATATAGCCTGAAAAAGTTTGCTTTTGTATCCAGGAGAATGGTTGATCAATATTTTAGAAAATTCACAGTTTAATTTTTTTAATAAAAAAATTTAAACCAGTTAATTTTTGTAGGTAAAATTTTTATCAGCTTTTTATATCATATCAAATTAAAAAATAGTAGAAAAGGTTTAAAAGTGGACTCTTTTACATTTTTTTTCATGTTTATAAGAATTTGGTCTCACTAAACTCCAAATGTAGTTCTAAATCATATTTTCGTTGTATTGGCTCTTATAACTTTCTTATAGCTTTCGAAGTCCATGATGTCTAGATGAAAACGTTCTCTTTGTTCTTATGAATACGCCCCCATATTGTTTTTAAAGGTATCTAAATAAGCATGTAGCATATGTACCCTTAAAGACGTTCTGCAGCCCAGTTTTAAAATCTTCTAACATGTTTTCAACTAGCTCTCGGTAACAGTCTGTGAGAGTGAGAGAATTCTTCGTCTTCAATATTTGAACTCTGAGATAAGCTTGAATGAGACAATTTTGTAGGAGGTTCAGGTGCTGGAAGTTGTGGGCTATGAGAGATTGGAGCCGAAGACTAACCAAGATCAGGATATTCAATAGGTTTTGCATTTTTCAGCAGGATTAACTACGCTAAAATAACAGTCACCGACGTGGTCTTTTGGCCATCGCCAAATTCTTGGTACTGCGAATTTCATACTACGTTTTTCATCTCGATATCAACCTAAATTAAATAAAGATAACAATACAAAATTGTTTATTTAAAAGATACGTTTTTTTACTAAACATTTCTTTACCTGCCTTCTAAACATCTTTTGCAATTACTGCAAGCAACATGTGGAGCCCAAGGTATATCTAAATTACGAACAGGGCATTTAAAATAAGCTTCGTAGGCTTCACAAAGTTTTCACACGTATTTAAATAAAATGTTATCTCTCTTACTTTAAATAACTGTACCACATATATAACTCAATGCATCAGCTTCATATTTACACTTTCTAGATGATATTTTAACCTCTTTGAGTCTTCTAAAAAACAGTTCATTCTTTTTTTCACTGTAACATCAGTAGATGCCGTGTGACAGTTACGGCATCTTAATTTTTTTGTGGTATTTTTAAAAACATCATGATGACTATTGAATACTTTTTTCATTATACTAACTCAAGAAAAATTATTTATTGTCATAACAACCACAAAAGCAAACTTTTTAAGGAATATTGGTATTTTTCCTTCATAATAGACCATAGTGAATAAAAAAATCACAAAATAATAAATGATTTATGTATTATATTTTATTTGTTATTTATTTTCACATTGTTTCTATAAGTTGTTGTACACTTTCAACCCGAAATCTTGTTCCTTTCATTTCTGTCCATCCAAAGGTTGTCTGGTAGAAATTGCCCTGTGCAATAAGACCGCCTATTGTACTCTTATTTTTGTTAATTATTATTCTTTAATAAGTTAAATAAAGATATATAATAATAATAATAATAAACTTTAGGACAAAGACAATTTTTTTTCTGTAGAGTTGTGTTATTATTAAAGATGTAGGTAATTGTGATCATATCACTGAATGAGATTTGTAAAAGTGTGATTTAACTTGGTTTTTTTTATTTTATACTGTTTCATTAATAATAAACTATTTGATAAGTGGGTTCATAAAACAGTTTTTAACTTCTCAACTTTTTACCCGGAAGTGCTTACTTAAAATGCAGTTAATTGCGAGCGAGATGTCTTTAACTGCCTTCTAGTTAAGCAATAGGAGAACCAGTATAAAAATATGTTTTACAATACCGAGCTTAAAAGCGTTTAAAATCCCATAACTGCTTTCTAAGTAAGCAAATTTAATCTTCCAAGTGTTTAGGCTGTAAGTCTGTTAAAATCCTTTAACTGCTATATAACTAATTATATTTTGATAACTTTTACTATAAGTACAAGACGTGGCGGCTACAAGAAATTGCTTTGCTATAAAGCAGTTAAAGTATGGTTAGCGGCCTTAAAGTGCAGTATATTACGTAAAAATGAAAAAAACTGCTTAGCTAAAAGTTAGAAAATGAATTTAAATAAAATATAATAAATATAAATGAATGAAATATATCACATATTGTGCACAAAAGGTTGCATACTTTTCAAGAGACATCAATTCCCACTTATTTTTGCATTTTCTCGAAAAATACTTTTTGCGCTTAGCTGCCTTTTAGTTAGAGGACGGCAGTATGGTAAATATGGGTCGTTTGCTGATTAAAAATCTATATCTCCGTTGTTTTTAGGGTTCCGTAGTCAACTAGGAACCCTTATAGTTTCGCCATGTCTGTCTGTCCGTCCTCGCTTAATCTCTGTGACCGTTAGCACTAGAAAGCTGAAATTTGGTACCAATATGTATATCAATCACGCCGACAAAGTGGTAAAATAAAAATTGGAAAAAAATGTTTTATTAGGGTAGCCCCCCTATATGTAAAGTGGGAGGTGTTTTTTTTTTTAATTTCAACCCTAACGTGTGATATATCGTTGGATAGGTATTTAAAAATGAATAGGGGTTTACTAAAATCATTTTTTGATAATGTCAATAATTTCGGAAATAATCGCTCCAAAAGTAAAAAACAATGTGTGTCCCCCTCTAACTTTTGAACCATAAGTTTAGAAAATATGAAAAAAATCTGAAAAGTAGAACTTTATAAGGACTTTCTAGGAAAATTATTTTGAACTTGATGGAAAGAACAGTTTTTGTACAAAAAAGACAAAAAGGTTCTACAAAATAATTTCTGGACTAAGTTTGTAGTATAATCGTATATGCAAGCATTTTTTTAAACTCATAAGTGGGTACACTTGTTGTGACGGACGGGAAACTACGGAACCCTACACTGAGCGTGGCCCGACACGCTCTTGGTCGGTTTTTTAAGATAAAGAATTGAAATTTTGTAGTGACATAGTACATCCTATAGGTATTTAAGTATACATTTAATAAACCGCGAGCAAAGCCTAGTGGGCTTTGCTCGCGGTTTTAGTCGCGTTTTAATTTGCGATGATGACAAAAAACCGTACGTATGTTATTTTGAATTCACTTCGATGTGGTTGTTGTCTCTTTTAAATAGCCTTATATGAAATAGGATGTTAATTAACACGATAAAATACACTTGAATATTTTTTTTAATATTTTAAAACTTACTTGTATTAAAAACAGTCTAAATAATAATTAAATTAAATAACCAGAATTGTTTAATTCAAGTGTATTTCTCAACATTAGGTATATGTAAAAGGTAGGTACTTATATAAATAAATAAATGTTGGCAAGTTACACACTTGAGTAACCTCAGGATCTATGATTAGTTGGATCACTTTCAAGAGTTGCTGATTTTCTTCGTCTAGTTCCTTGACATTCTTTTTAAATGTTTTGTGAATACTTGTAATGTATGGATCCGATATACTTACTTTGTATATACATCTTAAAAAAACTGTAAAAATATATTTATTTGTCGATCTTAAACATTTTCTCGTATGATGGATGTAGTCTAAAATGTTTGTAGCATTTATTGGGCCTTTGCTGCACGTCTTTCGAAAGTAGTATTCCATTGGTACGCAACACACACGTACAATACACACACTTGTAATAGTAATGATTAAATTTTGTTCTCTCCCTGAATCAATAAATTTGTGTACTCATAGCATGTAGTTGTGTGGGTATTCTATCAAGGCATCATCAACACCTTATTATTTCTGCTAAATAATTGGCATACGGAAAAATCTTTTTCTGTATTACTTTCATTCGAGTAGCAACTTATCTTTTATTAATATTATTAAACACAGCTGGGGAGTAAGGGGAGAATGGACACAACATCTAATCCAGCCCAATTCTCAACCTCACCTGCACGCGCCGAATGGTGGCGGAGACCTAATGGTCACCGAGGTGCTCCCTGCTGGAAAACAGACGAGGAAATGGCGACCGAGCAATGGCGGTATAACCTTACCCCCAATTAGGAAACTAGTTGGAAGAGACTAAGGCGAGCCTTGGGGCCTAAATAGCCCTTAAAGTGTCTTGAGAGTTTTAGAAGATGATTTAAACATGGAAGCGAATTTACAAACGAAACTACCCCAGGAAGGTACCAGTGTTACTGGAGAATCCTTCCCCGAGTCTAAATCGGGCTGCCCCACCGTATCTGAGGGGGGGGCATAACCTCGCCGACATTGGAAAAAAGTAACACAAATCCCAAAAACAAAGAAACCAAAAAATATGTGCAGCAATCTTTTCACCTAAGTCTCTTCATAAGACCAAAAAGAAAAATTCGCAAAAGCAAAGGAAAGAGTGCTCGAGATATTGAGGATATCATATGTCTTTTGAAGGTTACGGATCCAGAGTTAGTGCCCATATTTGTAGCGAGGGATCTACAAAAACTGCCACCGGTTACGTTTGACCACATAGACGTAACGACACTATTGAAGGAAATTCTAGTGCTAAAATCGGATATCAAGGTCCTGAAAACTGACAGTGCGACAGCGTCTCAAATATTGGAGCTAAGAACAGAATTAGACAATCTGAAAAGTGCCTCAGATGGCGCTGTAACCAATTCATTCTAATCATTCTATTCAGAACTCTAGTAGTTTTGAAATAGATGCCATATTCACCTGCACATGTAATCACTTTTGCTACTCATTTAGAGATGTAGACATAAATCGATATTTTAATATTGATGTTACGTAATTTATTCAGGTAAGCAATGTAATAATTTGTTAACATCATACAAATGCTTAATAATGGATAAGGTTGATTATCTTTAAAATATCAATGTTAAAGAGGTATTTGTATGTAGGTGGGTAATCTTATTTTTAACCGACTTCGAAAAGGAGAAGATTCTATGTTCGGCTTTATGTATGTTTTGTTCACCGATATCTCGGTCAATTGTGGTCTGACTTTGAAATATTTTTTTTTAAATTAAACTGTCTTAATAGGTAGGTATTGCTTTATCTTTTAAATATCTATATTTGTTTTGTGAAGTTAATGTATTACGGTTAATATTATGTAATATTCAGTCTTTCAAGCGTGAAGAAGTAAAGAAAGTGACTAGCAATCCGCACCTATTTCGGACGGATGCAGGTTACGTGTTGTTAAATCCTCGTGATTTATGTGCAATCTTAGTTAAATATTTATAAATTATACACATGAAAAGTCCGACACAAATTTTCTGAATGATGGTGCCAGCAATGAAAAAAATAAAATAAATAAAAATTATCGATACCGACCTACTTTACGGATGTGTCCCATCCCTAATTGAGTAGCGACGAAGTTTCTAGAATTTATGTTATGATTTTGGATGACGCCCAAGTGTATTTAGACTTTGTAATTATGAACATAAGGTTGTTTATAGTTTGCATTAAAGTCATAAAATGTGGTATTGTCATTTAAATCAATTTTATTAAAAATTAACAAAGTTTAGTACTTAACGATGATACGATACACCTCCACAAGATACATTTTTTTTTCTGCTTTTGTCTTTGCAGGTCAAAACCGAAAAACCAGGCATAATTTGTAATATATCGCGTATTTCTGCGAGAACCAATCGCGACAAGTGTCTGACGGCGAATAAGCTAAATGTTGCGCATCTCCACCTAATGTTGACGCGCGCGATATCTGAGGGGCACTTCCTCTACTTTTCTTTATTCCGTGGTGAGTCACAACAGCGAGCTACCGATGAAAGGCAGCCGAGAAGGGCTTTCAAATACCGCATTTTTTCAATACCGGTATCAATACCGGTATTAGAATAGTTCAATACCGTAATCACGTGATCACGGTATTGTACTCAAGTAATTTTTTTTTTAAACTAGTGCTTGACTGTAATCCTTTTTCATAGGAACTTAAATTAGGACATTAAAAAATTATTTAAATACGTTGTGTTTGTTTTCGAATCCGTCTTTATAGTAGAGCGCCGTAAGGCGTAAAATTAGTAAAACCTCAGAATCCAGGGCCAGTCAATGAATCTTCATACAAACTATTGGACTGTATTGTTAAAAATAAAAATAAAAAATTGTACGATCTTGATTTTTTTTTATCTGATATAAATTAGTACTTGACTGCGATCCCAACAATAAATTGATAACAACAATTTACTGAAAAATAATAGGAACAAGAGAAAAAAAGGTGTTTAAAGCAAAGATTTCATTTTGTATTTAATAAATAGTATTTGCATAGTAACTTTAATTAAAAATTGGTAATTTATTAATATTTTGCAAAAAATAACGAGTTACAACAAAAAAAAAAAAATTATAAACTATACACACATAATAACATTAATCATCATTATTGTCGTCGTCATCGATTTCATTGATGTAGATTGTAGGTAAAGGATTAGTACAGCTGTCACCATTGCATTCCAAGCGAGCTACAGTGCAACTTAATCTACTTTTCTTTCACCCACAAGATGCTCCGCATCCTGTTTAGCATGTGCCAAAAATCATTTTTAAAATGGTTTCTGGAGCTGGTCGCTGCGTCATTGTTTCTAGCATCAGTATTCCGCTATTAGACTCCTAGGTTATAGCTATCAGGAAACCTAGACTCCGTCAGCGAGTTCGCATAATGATTGTGTTCTCAAAATGCTTTGTGCTGGGGATGTCCACCATGTACCGGTGGCGCAACGCCGTACGTTTTGTGGTCTGATGATGGAATGGACTTGATGACCTGATGGGTCTCTTCCGAAATGTAATCGATAGAAAACCGACATGCCAGTAACTCGGCGTCGATGCTCAAGGCTTTAGAGCTTTGACTCGACAAGTGTCACTCTTGGCTCGCTTCTCAATCGACTCCAGGACATCAAGCTGATATTTGGCAGACCCATTCCAAAGATGAGATTGAGAGCAGTATTCCATACACAATCGAACTTGCTCTTGGTAAAGATTGAGCAGCTGTTCCGGCGTGAAGTAGAGTCTGCCTAATAAGTTAAACGACTTGGTTATTAGTGGTGGATTAGGATTTAATGAAATCTGATGTAGTGAACACGGGTTCAATAATCAAGGTTGATTAAGAGATAGAGATCATTGTTTACTAACAGAAGAACCTTATGAAAAGTATCGAATATAAGTGTTTTTTAAACGATTAAATATTATAAAAAAATCCCAAGTCGGTTGACTTATTAGACAGACTATATTAGGGCTAAAATCCCCAGTTATTTGGCAGCCTGTTGTGCTTTTGCCTCGATGTAAGAGCCGAAATTGAGGGTAGACGAAAACATTGCCCCAAGAAGCTCATGGTTGTCGGTTATCGGCACGGTTACACCCTGGAATGGTGGATTCGAGTAGAATTAGCAATGTTTGGTGGAAAAAAAGACATCTGGGTTTTAGCAGCATTAAACTTGACCAGATTGACATCGCCCTAATCGGATAATGCCTCCAAAGACAAGCGTTCAATCACAGCCTCTCAGAATACCGTAATCACGGTATTGGCTCCTCAATACCGTGATTGAAAAATGACCAAAATATATCCGTGATCACGGTATTACGGGATCCCGTAATACCGGTATTGAAAGCCCTAGTGAGCCGAGTAAACAATGCATTACCCCTACCGCGAGTTCAAATCTCATTAACTCGAATGGTATCGTAGATAATACGTTGTCCGCACCACGAAATGAGCGCCAGTCGATGGCGGACGTATTGAAAGCGAGTGACCAATTTAAACGAATAGTAGGGGAAAAGTGGAACGTTGTCACACACAAAAAGCCCTCATCTCGTGGAAACATTGGAAAAGCGTACGTAGCTCCTGATGGGAAATTTAAGGCCGCTACAATCATGGTACCATTGTTTATCTCCAATGTGTGTAAAACCACAAATGAAAGCGATATTAGGGCATATATCAAAAACAGCACACAAGAAGACGTCACTCTGTTTAAAATTAACGGGAAAACAGAAAAGCGGTACAACTCTTTTAAATTATATGTTCCCAAAACGAAACTAGAACTATTTCTAGATAACAAGTTATGGCCCGACGGAATTACTTTTAGACGTTTTGTGAATGAAACTTACAAAACGAAGCCTGGCATAATTAAGCAAAAATTGACACAACAATAATGGATAGCAACGATTATCAAATAAGTAAGTTTTAATTGAGTTTTAGTTCGAGTACACAGGAAAGTCAGCTGTTGACACCTCAGCAGAAATACTGAGAGGGTGTCCGTATTGTGGTGGCGCGATCCTGTGGCGTAAGCGAGCCTTTGAATCAGTGACGGTGCTTAGCAGCATTAGTGCGCGTTTAACGGCGGTTAAAGTTTCGCTCGGAGACAGCTGATGCATAATAGTTTTCAGTGTATATATGCCGACTGACTCGAGTGAAAATCTGGCAGAATTCACAGAATGCTTATGTGAAGTGAGTGCAATTGTCGAAGCTAATAACGTTGAAACGGTGTACTTGGCGATTTCAATGCACACCCCGGTGAGTCTTTTTGTTGTGAACTGTTGCAATTCTGTAATGAACAAAAGTGGAGGTGTGCGGACATTGAAAAATTGGGTTTAGGATCAAGTAGCTATACCTTTGTCAGTGACGCGCGAAGACGCGCGGTTGTAGGCGATGACTTGACCATTGTATAGTAAAACAATCTGCCTGGTTAACAGTTACTGAGATAGGTATAGTGCACGATATTTTTTGGTCTGATCATTGCCCTATATTTGTTAAGTGTAAGTTGGATAGGATTAAATCTAAGTTAGTCGATCATAAACCATCACATAACAGAGTAATTTGGGGAGAGTGGGACAGCGATCAAATATGCGTATACTATGAATTATGTAATAGTAAATAAAAATTAATTGATTACCCTCAGGAATTTGGTTTATGCAGTAATGGACACTGTAGCAATGCTGAACATAGGCAAATTCTTGACAAAATGTATAAAAGTATTGTCACCACTTTGTCAGTAGCTGCGGTACAGAGCCAAGTGGAAACTCGGCCTCGAAGGCATGTTGGTCGTGTTGTCGGGTGGAATAAGTACGTACGCGCCGCACACGCGACGGCGAGGCTTAAATATCAGCTTTGGGTGTGGCACAATAAACCAACTTCTGGTGAAGTCTACAATGACATGTGTCTCACACGAAAGATATTTAAAAGTAGGTTGGTGTGGTGTCAGACTCATCAAGAACAAATTAAGCTTGATATTTTAACTTCTCTCCGCAAGGCCAAAAATTTTCAAAAGTTCTGGAAGGCCACTAAAAAACTAGATGTTAGGCCTGGCCTTCCCGTCAGTGTCGGCTGATCAGCCCGACAGCATCGCCAACATGTTTATGGACCACTTCAAAGTGGATTCACCGCTCGGCTCATCGTTGCGAGTGCTCGATGACGGATGCTGTCGTGACTCGGATCTGGTCCGGTTTTCGGCCAAGCAAGTGTCGAGCACGATTGAAAAAATGACGAGAGGGAAGTCCCCCGGTCACGACGGTTTAAGCATTGAGCACTTGCAACATGCTGGTCCTCACATAGCTAGAGTGCTCGCTATGTTTTACTCGTTGTGTATGTGTCACTCGTACCTCCCTTGTGATCTCATGCGAACTATTGTCGTTCCTATTATAAAGAATAAAACGGGTAACGTTGCTGATAAGTGTAACTATCGGCCCATCTCCATGGCTACTATAATCGCGAGGGTACTCGACAGCCAGCTGGATGCTCGGTTAGATGGCTTACTCAAATTACACGACGCACAGTTAGGATTTCGTCGTGACCTTGGTACTGAAAGTGCGATTCTCGGCCTCAAATATACGGTACAATATTATGCGAAACGTAAGACACCAGTTTATGCATGTGTCGTGGAGAACGATATTGAACTACAGAGTCTTTGTTTTGTTATTATTATGGTACCTACCAAAGGGTGTAACGCAGTGGCGTCATTTTTTTATACGTCACGAGGCCAGAGTCATGTTAAAAGGAGCTGCGACCTTAGATGCGGGGGCAGTTTGGCTTGCACTGTTTCAAGGGTCACACACCTCTAACATGAAACTGTCGGTTAACCCGTGTATTCGTGATTATTTAGTATAGGTACTGTGGTATACACATTAAATGTAGGCCAACTTAAGTAGCTGACGTAATGCCAGTTCCAGTCCAGCCGAGGGATCGACTACACGTCACTACTTGGGTTTGCCCGCTTACTGACAATTTGGTTGTTTAATTTACTATAAACCTAAATCCCTAATTAGTGATTTTAGTGAACACCACATTGGCGACGAGTAAAAGCGCAGTAAGTAAAGTGATCTTAACTCAAATAATGTACTACTTACGGATATTGGTCAGAAACAACATTAATTTTTACAGTAGTGTTTAAAAAAAAAAAAAAAAAGTGAAAAAGTGAAAATACCTGAGTGAAATTCTGTAAATATTTCATATATTGGTTAGCAAGAAAAGTATAATTTTACCGCACAAAGTGCTTTGAAAGAAAAAATAAAAATAAGTGACCGTTTTCTACATTAAATTGAAATTCAGTAAATCTTAGTTTCATAAAATGTCCATATTTCGGTCGTTACTTAGCTATGTATGAGCGATCTGCGTCAGTGATTAGCTGAGAGATGCGCAATATAAATCGATGAAATCATTTCGTCATTTAATACATAAACGGTACCGTATACTATATCGGAATGTGATTAGGGCATACAAAATGTCCCAACATTTCGAAAATAAATAAAAATTCCAAATACAATGTTTGTTGACCAAATTCGTTTGTGGCTACATAATATCGAAATAAAAGTGCCAACGAGAGTTCGTTAAATGATAAGTACCAACGAGTGTTCGTTAAATGATCGAAACAAAATGAAAATATTCGATCAAAATTTCCAGCGATAACACGTTTACTTATACCTAGATGCTAATCTTATCGGGAGATATTATTAGATCCAAAAATGAAATGTGCCAACGTGATTATCGTCAAGTACCAGTTTTAACGCCAATTACCACTTCGATACTTCGAAGCAATATGATGCCTGGCTAGGTATCACTGTATAGTTAAAACTAAATAAGTGTCATAAAATCCTTAAGGCTAATTAAATAAAATACATTTTGCACTGGCTTTATCCATCAAACAAAGAATTTGTCACACGCGTTATAACGCTCCGATGTGGTTGGTTCTTTAATCTCTATTTCAAGTGGCCGTTTTGCTGAGTAGCTTGGCGCAGCACTCCGGCGCAGGTACCTATTAATGGACCCTTGTGCGACTTGCTAGCTAAAGTTTGTTTATTTTAAATGTTATAGGAACAGTGCCCATAGAGCTCTTATCATTAGCTGGCTACAATCAATTCAGGGTTATAAATAAATTAACGATGTGTTGTGTACCTATATTATTCTTGCATTTTAGTTGACAACAAGAATAAGATGAAGATGAAGCAAAATAACTTATTTGAATTGTGGGTACAAATCTTGATTTTATTTCAAATAATTGATTTGAATTGTAGATTTAGTTCTGGATTCAATTTCCTAAAGAATATGGAAGAGTGCCACAATGAAAAATCATAACCCTTTAAAAACAGCAATCCCCCCATTGAGCTACTTAATCCACGATAGCCAGAGTCAAAGTGCAATAAGTACCTGCCATAATGGAGTTGACACTGAACAAAAACTGTTGCCAATGCGGCAACTAAAATCACAAACGTGATAAAAGTACCTTTCCTGTAAATCTATTGCTAACGTGTTTTCAAATTATATTTCCAGAAACACTGCAAAACAAGGACAAATAAGAAAAAAAGGCACTAACCTTGTGTCAAATAATAACAATGAGTTGTTTGCTATCATGATGCATGTCATGAAAATTGGTAATCACAAAAGTGATTACATAGAGTTCGAGCAATTAATGAAAATTCAGTTAAGCCCTATAATTAACGCAAATGGCATAAAGAGACTCGTACCAACCTCTTGTCAAATAACAACAATGAATTTGGTTGCTAACATGCAATCACAAAAATTGATGAAAATTCGGTTAATGCCCTATAATTAATGCAAATGGCATATGTGGTGTTCACTAAAATCACTTGTTAGGGATTTAGGTTTATAGTAAATCAAACAACGAAATTGTCAGTAAGCAGGCAAATACCCAAGGAGTGACGTCTGGTCTTGAGCACGGTGGAAGTGCAACTAGCGTGACGTCAGTCGTCAATCTCTTGGCTTGACCTACATTTAATGTGTATACCACATCTCTTCCTTTTTGTAAAATGATTTACATTTCAAGCATAGTTACAATATTTAGCACTTAGATTATAATTTACAAAGATCGCTAGTTTGGTTTTTGAAGTACAATAATTATACTACAATATTTATCACACTTAGATTATAATTTACGAAAATCGCTAGTTTGTTTTTTTTGAAGTACAATTATATATTTAGGATTTTTAATGTGTATCCCACATGTCTACCTTTTTATAAATTTATTTAGATTTTAAGTGCAATTATAATATTTAGATTTTGAAATGAATTGCGTTTAACACATTTTACTATGTTTTGTAGCACAATTTGAGAAGTTTTTAAACAGACCCAAATTATTAATTTCAAAATGAAGACATTTATTTTGCATTTTTTTTTTTTTACTTTTACTCGATTTTATTTTTTATTTTGTTAGTTTTCTAGATGAGGCCTGTGTTTCCTAGCTGACTGCTCTGAGAAGAAACACAGAAACAAACTCAGAGGTCAAAGTCTCTTTCAAAATCCACTGTAATGTAATGATCTAATCATTAGATTTGTGTATCTACACAATTTTGTAGTGTCTGAGATGATCTTTTTAATAAAGAACCACACAGATTTGAGTACATTTATCATTTGTATTAAGCTTACAAATAAGCCTTTAATAATGTAATTGTATTATTTAATTTTTTGAAGAAGCGTATCCAATGCTTCCTACTTTCTATATGCTTTAAATTGATTTAGATTGATTTAAATTGAAGGTAGGATGCTTCATACTCGGTGGTCTTATGGTGGTCTCTATTAGTCTGATGTTCCTCATGTTCTTTTGTCCAGTTCCAAAGGGGTGAGGCGTATCGTTGTTTTATTTGTATGTTTTGATTATTATTATTTATTTATTTTTTTGTGCCTAAACGCTTATTTTGGAAGTATGGTACAAAGGTAACATAAATCGATTAATTTTCTTGTAGGCTTCTTTAATATCTCGACTTGGATATTGATGTCTATCTATTTTTGCTTTGACTGTTTTTTAATTCCGGATTCGGAATTCAGTAGGTACTTATTAAAACGCTATTATTTCTCGTTTAATACTGTATACCTTGATTACAGATTGACTACCGTTATCAGATGTTCTTTTTTCTTTGCTCCACATTGTGAGTTACTCTTGTATTGTGTTTACAGAAATGTAAATTTTCATGCACATGACACTCAGACTCAGAACAACATCTGTAAGCCAATTTAAGATTTGCGCCTTCGAGATACAATACATTTTAACTCTATTAGGTATTTTGTTTTGTTCTATCTAGAAGTTTTACGATTCCACTTGTGAGTTATAAGAATCAGCTATTGGTTTCTTTTACCTTAATATGACGTAATTATGTTATTTGGTATCGATTTTAGCCTAAATTTAATATTCAATGAACTTATGTTAGTGCCTATTTTTTTTTTTTTTTTTTTTAGTTCTTAGGTTTTTGTTCCTGTGGCTAAGGAATCAGTATATGACCTAAGCTTTATTAGTTTTTTTCTTTTATTAGTTAGTTGAATTTCGAAATAAGTGAGTACTAGGTACATCAATTAGTATTACTGGCTGGCCTTTGACTTGGATGTGATCTGGCAGTTAGAATCTTGGATGTGCTCTGGCAGTTAGAATGTCATGCATGCTCACATATTTGATGATGACTCGGTTTCTTTCAGAAGAGTTGAGCTGAATTGTGCTAGTACACGAGTCATAGTTAGGACAGGTCATCTCGAAATTAGGCTTGTCATTTTGTAATTGCCATGATTGGTTTTCATTATTTGTATTTGTATTTTTAATACGGATATTTTAAATGTATGCATTATCGATATAAGTAATTATTTATTGATCCAAGTGTCCGTAGAGCTTCTTGTTTGTTCAAAATGCAAATTTGTATTGAATTCAAATCAATTCATGAATTCAATTAGATACACGAACTATACTTTGTTTTAGTCTGACAGTTTCATTTTTTTACATCTGTCAGATTCAATCTGTCTCTAAAGTTAACAGAACTATAGTTAGTTCTAGTTGGGTACGAACGTACGATCTCTTGTCATTATAGCCAAGGGATATTTTTTAAACCCATTGATTTTTAGGGTTGAAAGTTGGAGTTAAATTATTCAATGAAATTGATCCAGAAAACATTGAATTTCATCAACATTTCCATGTGAAAGTCAGACTGACTTATTATTAACTAGTTTGAAACCTGATGACACTGAAGTTTCAATTGATATAAAATATTTCATTTTTGTTTATTGTAACTTTATAGTTGTTTAAATACTTACGGGTTTCTGGAAATTATTTAACAACGCATCACAAATTAACTTAAAAGTGCTGCGAGTGTTTATTTCTAATTCTTCCAGTCTTTTTTTTATGTTATATCACTATATTGTAAGTAAAGTCAACAAGTTCTTAAGTATTTATGAACTTTGATTTGAAACATGTACATAGAGTTTCTTCCCTATGGTACTATAGATATCTTTTTCGTACTATAGATATCTTTTTCGACTTTTTTTTTGTATGTATAGCATTTACTGATTGACTTCTTAACTATTCATGAACTTTGAATTAATTCATGTACATAGCGTTTTAATTAATACTACGCTAGTACATATTATATTTATCTAGGTCTCACGTATCTACAGATAAATACGTATACCATCATCAGCATTGATATTTTAGTACAATATTATTGATCATCAGGCATCCGGAATCACCAGAGGTACCCAAAAAGATGAAATATTGTTTTACTTACAAGCCTGGCACACACACACATACAGTTTGACTAGCTCGTCTTTTTGCTATTATTTTTTTTAAGCTATTAGGAATCAAATAGTCGTTGGACTTTTTTTTTTTTTTCAATAAAGATCTTTAAGTTCGCAATTGAATTCAGATCAGAGCCTTTTTTAAATTTTATAATAGATTTCTTAAAACATTTTTGTGACCATAGGCTTTTCTAGTAATACTTTAGAGCTATTTTCTTTTTTATCTGTATATCAAATAACCCTTGCACTTTATTATTGTATAGCACGTGACCAATTGTTAAATTTTCATCGACGCAACGTGGCAAATTAGTTAAGTAGGTGTGAACCTACCAGTAAATAAGTGCTAGATGTTTTGTTTAGTACTTTGTTTTTTTTTTTTATATTTTTACTTTATTGTTATCATTTGACGAGAGGCAGACTTATTATTTTCTCTTTTATTGACTCTCGTTTCGCGTTATTCTGCAAATAATACTCAAAAACCTATTTATGCCATTTGCATTAATTATAGGGCATTAACTGAATTTTCATCAATTGCTCGAACTTATAATCATTTTTGTGATTGCAACAATTTACATGATTTGCATGATAGCAACCAAATTCATTGTTGTTATGTGACAAGAGGTTGGTACGAGTCTCTTTATGCCATTTGCGTTAATTATAGGGCGGGCATAACTGAATTTTCATTAATTGCTCGAACTTTAAGTAATCACTTTTGTGATTACCAATTTTCATGACGTGCATGATAGCATACAACTCATTGTTATTATTTGACACGAAGTTAGTGCCATTTTTTCTTATTTGTCCTTGTTTTGCAGTGTTTCTGGAAATATAATTTGAAAACACGTTAGCAATAGATTTACAGGAAAGGTACTTTTATCACGTTTGTGATTTTAGTTGCCGCATTGGCAACAGTTTTTGTTCAGTGTCAACTCCATTATGGCAGGTACTTATTGCACTTTGACTCTGGCTATCGTGGATTAAGTAGCTCAATGGGGGGATTGCTGTTTTTAAAGGGTTATGATTTTTCATTGTGGCACTCTTCCATATTCTTTAGGAAATTGAATCCAGAACTAAATCTACAATTCAAATCAATTATTTGAAATAAAATCAAGATTTGTACCCACAATTCAAATAAGTTTTTTTTTTTTCATCTTATTCTTGTTTTCAACTAAAATGCAAGAATAATATAGGTACACAACACATCATTAATTTATTTATAACCCTGAATTGATTGTAGCCAGCTAAGATAAGAGCTCTATGGGCACTGTTCCTATAACATTTAAATAAACAAACTTTAGCTAGCAAGTCGCACAAAGGTCCATTAATAGGTACCTGCGCCGGAGTGCCGCGCCATGCTACTCAGCAAAACGGCCACTTGAAATAGAGATTGAAGAACCAACCACATCGGGCGTTATAACGCGTGTGACAAATTCTTTGTTTGGTGGATAAAGCCAGTGCAAAATGTATTTTATTTAATTAGCCTTAAGGATTTTAGGACACTTTAGTTTTAACTATAAAGTGATACCTAGCCAGGCATCATATTGCTTCGAAGTATCGAAGTGGTAATTGGCGTTAAAACTGGTACTTGACGATAATCACGTTGGCACATTTCATTTTGGATCTAATAATATCTTTCGATAAGATTAGCATCTATAAGTAAACGTGTTATCGCTGGGAATTTAGATCGAATATTTTTATTTTGTTTCGATCATTTAACGAACACTCGTTGGTACTGATCATTTAACGAACTCTCGTTGGCACTTTTATTTCGATATTATGTAGCCACAAACGAATTTGGTCAACAAACATTGTATTTGGAATTTTTATTTATTTTCGAAATGTAGGGACATTTTGTATGCCCTAATCACATTCCGATAAAATATACGGTACCGTTTATGTATTAAATGACGAAATGATTTCATCGATTTATATTGCGCATCTCTCAGCTAAACACTGACGCAGATCGCTCATACATAGCTAATTAACGACCAAAATATGGACATTTTATGAAACTAAGATTTACTGGATTTCATTTTAATGTAGAAAACGGTCACTTATTTTTATTTTTTCTTTCAAAGCTCTTTGTGCTGTAAAATTTTACTTTTCTTGCTGACCAATATATGAAATATTTACAGAATTTCACTCAGGTATCGGTCACTTATTTTTTTTTTTTTTTTTAACACTGCTGTATAAAATTAATGTTGTTGCTGACTAATGTCCGCAAGTAGTACATTATTTGAGTTTAGATCACTTTACTTACTGCGCTTTTACTCGTCGCCAATGTGGTGTTCACTAAAATCACTTGTTAGGGATTTAGGTTTATAGTAAATCAAACAACGAAATTGTCAGTAAGCAGGCAAATACCCAAGGAGTGACGTCTGGTCTTGAGCACGGTGGAAGTGCAACTAGCGTGACGTCAGTCGTCAATCTCTTGGCTTGACCTACATTTAATGTGTATACCACAGCATACATAGGTGTTTTGAGTATAATTTGCAGAAATAACGCGAAACGAGAGTCAATAAAAGAGAAAATAATAAGTCTGCCTCTCGTCAAATGATAACAATAAAGTAAAAATATTAAAAACAAAGTACTAAACAAAACATCTAGCACATATATGGTAGGTAGGTTCACACCTACTTATCTAATTTGCCACGTTGCGTCGATGAAAATTGAACAATTGGAATTGATGGTCACGTGCTATACTATAATAAAGTGCAAGGATTATTTGATATACAGATAAAAAAATTGCTCTAAAGTATTATTAGCAAAGCCTATAGCCAAAAAAAAATGTTTTAAGAAATCTATTATAAAATTCAAAAAAGGCTTTGTCTGAATCTGAATTCAATTGCCAACTTAAAGTTCTTTATTGAAAAAAAAAAAATTCCAACGGCTATTTGATTCCTAATAGCTTAAAAAAATAATAGCAAAAAGATGAGCTAGACAAACTGTATAGGACCCAGGTCCTTGTAAATAAAACAATATTTCATCTTTTTGGGTAGCTCTGGTGATCCCGGGTAAGCTTGATGATCAATAATATTATACTAAAAGATCAATGCTGATGATGGTAAACGTATCTATCTGTAGATACGTAAGACCTAGATAAATATAATAAGTAGTAGTAGTTTTTTTTTTGTATTGTATGTATGTATTTGTGTTAATGTATCTTTTTAGTATTATATCTGATGTTTGTACACTGACAACCCTTAATCTATCTCCTTTCTCTCAGTCCATCCAAAGGTTGTCTGTAAGAGATCGCCCTGTGCGATAAGACCGCCCATTGTGCACTTATTCTTTTAAATGTTTGTCCTGTATTTTTGTTTATTTGGTGTACAATAAAGATTATAATAAATAAATAAATAAAATAAGTACTAGCGTAATATTACTTAAAACGCTATGTACATGTTTTAAATCAAAGTTCATGAATAGTTAAGAAGTCAATCAGTAAATGCTATTATTAAAAAAAAAAAAAGTTGAAAAAGATATCTATAATGCCATAACGAAAGAACGCTATGAACATTTGTTTCAAATCAAAGTTCATAAATAGTTAAGAAGTCAATCAGTAAATGCTATACATTCAACAAAAATAAAAAAAGTTGAAAAAGATATAGTGCCATAGCGAAGCAATTGTTGACTTTACTTACAACATAGTGATATAACAAAAAAAAAAGACTGGAATAATTAGAAATAAACACTCGCAGCACTTTTAAGTTAATTTGTGATGCGTTGTTAAATAATTTCCAGAAACCCGTACGTATTTAAACAACTATAAAGTTACAATAAACAAAAATGAAATATTTTATATCATTTGAAACTTCAGTGCCATCAGGTTTCAAACTAGTTAATAATAAGCCAGTCTGACTTCCACATGGAAATGTTGATAAAATTCAATGTTTTCTGGATAAATTTCATTGAATAAGTAAACTCCAACTTTCAACCCTAACAATCAATGGGTTTAAAAAAAAAAATATCCCTTGGCTAATGACAAGAGATCGTACATTCGTACCCAACTAGAACTAACGATAGTTCTGTTAACTTTGGAGACAAATGAAAATGTATAAAAAAATGAAACTGTCAGACTAAAACGAAATATAAGTTCGTGTATCTAAATGAATTCATGAATTGATTAAATGACAAGCCTAATTGCGAGATGACCAGTCCCAACTATGGCATTAGTTTATGAATGACTCATGTACTAGCACCATTCAGCTCAACTCTTCTGAAGGAAACCGAGTCATCATCAGCAAAATATATGAGCATGTCACATCCTAACTGCCAGAGCACATCCAAGTCAAAGACCAACCAGTAATACTAATTAATGTACCTAGTACTCACATAGTTCGAAATCCAACAACCGCGCATGTAATAAAGCATAGGTCATATTATACTGATTCCTTAGCCACAGGAACAAAGACCTACGAACTATAAAAAAAAAATAGACACAAATATAAGTCCATTCACGTCACGGGATTGGCATTTGCGTTCAAGTGCACGCGCTTACCCTGAGCCCAGACAAAAAAAAAACATCTGTTAACCTCTTGACTCGGGGTGCATGGGAGCTTTGGCAAGCCCAAAGTTTCCATAGAATATTCAGACATTATTATTATGTTTTACTAAACATTGTGCAAGACAGTCATTCTAATTTGCAATTAGTGTAGTCTTGCTCATGACTCAAGTCGTTTCATCATAACACATCAAAACACATCTAGGATTCTGACTGGAATCACTATACTTATTTTATTTTATTACAATCGGAAAACAAACAGTATTAAAACTAACAAAACAATAAATTATGCAACTGTAAACCAATGACGTGTTTTCACATTTGATTACACAACTCTACAGAAAAAAAAATTGTCTTTGTCCTAAAGTTTATTTTGTGATTTTTCTATTCACTATGGTCTATTATGAAGGAATAATACCAATATTCCTTTAAAAGTTTGCTTTTGTGATGATTATGACAATAAATAATTTTTCTTGAGTTAGTATAATGAAAAAAGTATTCAATAGTCATCATGATGTTTTTAAAAATACCGCGAAAAAATTAAGATGCCGTAACTGTCACACGGCATCTACTGATGGTTACTTAGGTGATAAAAAAGAATTAACTGTTTTTTAGAAGACTCAAAGAGGTTAAAATATCATCTAGAAAGTGTAAATATGAAGCTGATGCATTGAGTCATATATGTGGTACAGTTATTTAAAGTAAGAGAGATAACATTTTATATAAATACGTGTGAAAACTTTGTGAAGCCTACAAAGCTTATTTTAAAGGCCCTATTCGTAATTTAGATATACCGTGGGCTCCACATGTTGCTTGCAGTAATTGCAAAAGATGTTTAGAAGGCAGGTAAAGAAATGTTTAGTAAAACAAAACAATTCTTTTAAATAAACAATTTTGTATTGTTGCCTTTATTTAATTTAGGTTGATATCGAGATGAAAAATG
Source organism: Mythimna albipuncta (assembly GCA_929112965.1). Classification (NCBI taxonomy): domain Eukaryota; kingdom Metazoa; phylum Arthropoda; class Insecta; order Lepidoptera; family Noctuidae; genus Mythimna; species Mythimna albipuncta. The sequence continues at coordinate 1,014,252 of OV815960.1, forward strand.
GAGTATGAAATTCGCAGTACCAAGAATTTGGCTATGGCCAAAAGACCACGTCGGTGACTGTTATTTTTGCGTAGTTAATCCTGCTGAAAAATGCAAAACCTATTGAATATCCTGATCTTGCTTAATCTTCGGCTCCAATCTCTCATAGCCCACAACTTCCAGCACCTGAACCTCTTACAAAATTGTCTCATTCAAGCTTATCTCAGAGTTCAAATATTGAAGACAAAGAATTCGCTTACTGTCACAGACTGTTACCGAGAGCTAGTTGTAAACATGTTAGAAGATTTTAAAACTATGGGCTGCAGCATGTCTCTAAGGGTACATAATATGCTACATGCTTATTTAGATATCTTTAAAAACAACATGGGGGCGTATTCATAAGAACAAAGAGAACGTTTTCATCTAGACATCATGGACTTCGAAAGCTGTTATCAGAGCCAATACAACGTAAATATGATTTAGGACTACATTTGGAGTTTAGTGAGACCAAATTCTTATAAACATGAAAGAAAATGTAAAAGAGTCCACGTTTAAACATTTTCTACTATTTTTTAATTGGATATGATATAAAAAGCTGATAAAAATTATACCTACAAAAATTAACTGGTTTACATTTTTTTATAAAACAAAATTAAACTGTGAATTTTCTAAAATATTGATCAACCATTCTCCTGTGTACAAAAGCAAACTTTTTCAGGCTACATATATATTTTTATGGTTAAATTATCGATAAATCTATCGATATTTCATACTCTCTTATCAAAGACAAAATTTTGTTGTCTTGTTGTTATCTATGGAGAGCATGCTTGGAAGAGATTACAATGATGGTATGAATTTTAAAAATACGACACAATTACAACATTTGGTCTTGCAGGACAAGTTGAAACGGTTGTCGAACCAATGTTTGGTAAGTATTTGATTGAATATACGCGGCTTAGGAGTGAATAAATCAAGTTCAGAAAAGTCAACTAAATCATTGCAGGACTTTGTGCATCTTATAAAGAACGAATTCTGTCCGTAATTTGAATAGCATCAGGTAACGTTAAGAAGAAGAAAGAGTATTCTAGAGATCTCGTCGAAAGATCGTCGAAATTAATAATCGATCTAATCCAAAATTTTTGGATTGAAGATCGAAAATAAAATCCAGATTGGTAATAAAGTGTGCCAAAAAGCTATCCACAGATTGAAATAGCAATCTTAAAAACCAAGCTATCCTTGAGAGGACGGATCGCAGATTTCGGATTGACCTCTGTTCGAAAATGACAGTTTGAGCGTGTCAATAACCTATCCATTGAATTTGACAGTTGCTTTGATCGCTGTAAACAATCTCAATCGTAATCTTAGAATTTCGTCAGATTTAAGATTTGGTTTACGGATTTGATTTTTATTAAAAATGGCAGTATCGATATTCTCCAGTGATAGTGACAGTGATATGGAGATTCTGGTTGAGTTATCGGATTGGGATAGTACAGATAGCGAAGCAGGTGAAGAGTTACGACGCCGACGCGCAACTTCAAGAATGAAAAGGGTGAACTATATGCTGAGTCTGGATGATGCTGACTTTACATTTAGGTTCAGGTTACCGAAATCTGCAGTAAATTCCCTGTTGAATGAAATTATGCCGGTCGTCCGTGTAACCTCATCAAGGTGAGTTCAAAAGTTAATGATAAATGTACAATAAAAAGTTAGAGGAATTTTATTTTGTAGTTTAAAAATGTTTGCAGAAACCATGGAGTGCCACCGCTTCATCAACTCTTGATGACATTAAGATTTTACGCATTAGGCACAATGCTTATTTCCGTTGCTGACTTTGTTGGAGTATCAAAATCAACAGCAGGCCGAATAATACGGGATATTTCATCAGCAATCGCCCGCTTTTATAATAAATATATTTTTCTACATAGTGGGGCTTCTGAAAAATTCTATGAAATGGCTGGATTTCCCCGGGTTCTTGGAGCAATAGATTGCACTCATATTCGTATACAATCTCCATGTAAGGAATTTAATATTTATGCAAATTAACATCGGCACCTACTTGTATAAATAATATAATAATATTCCAGAACTATCACACAACGCCGTCTAGTCCCAAGCTAAGCAGAGCTTGTGTTATGGGTACTAGACAAATGATAAACATACTTATATATTTCTAAATACATACATATTATAGATAAATTACACCCAGACACAGAACAAATGATTGTGCTCATCACACAAACATTTGTCCTGAGTGGGAACCGAACCCACGACCTCCGGCATAGCAGTCAGGGTCACTAACCACTAGACCAACAAGCCAGTCAAATGACATAAAGCTTCTTTCAGGTCTAACATTAGGTGAGGAATACAGGAACCGGAAGGGCTACTTTTCTTTCAATGTGCAAGCTGTGTGTGATGCTGATTTGAGACTCATGAATATGGTTGCTCGCTGGCCGGGTTCTGCCCATGATGCAACTATTTTCAACAACTCTATTCTTGGAGGTAACATTTTCACTATGTGGTTTATAACAAGTCAGTGAAATATAATATTGAAACATGGTTCTATATTTTTACAGCTCAATGTGATGCAGGACAGTTAAATGACCGCTGGCTACTTGGAGATAGTGCTTATCCAAACAGAAGCTATTTATTAACTCCTCTACTTAATCCAAGAAGTGAGGCTGAGCGTAAATACAACGAAGCACACATTCGGACTAGAAATACGATTGAAAGGTAATCCTAATATGGAAATGTTTATTTCTTACCACTGACATAATGTTTGAAAAGATTTCAATAACATTTGCACACAGACGGACCAGATTAACTATGAATTACATTTTAACATTTATTCCTGGTATTATGTTATTTTATGTACCTATTTAATGGTCTTGGTTATTATAATCTAATCAAAGTGTATGTTTGTTTACAGAACATTTGGTGTTTGGAAACGTAGATTCCCAGTTGTGGCACTTACACTGCGTGTTTCATTGCCAGTTGTCCAGGCTATTATTACAGCTACTGCAGTATTACATAATATATGTAGGAATAATAATATTGCAGAAGTTCCTCCTGAGGTTAACTTGGAAATGACAAATACAAGTGATGAAAATAATATTCAAAATGTTGATGACCAAGACATCCAAACAAGAACGGATCTTATTATCAATTATTTTACATAAGTAAATAAAACATTATGGAACAATTCACTTTTATTTATTTTTTACAAATAAAAAAATTTAATTAGTACATAACACAAATGCAAAAACATTTGTGATAAAAATAAAATTACTTTTGTAACTGCTCTAATTCTTGTTTGAGTTTTGTATTTTGTAATTTTAAATTTTCATTTTGTAATTTTAAATTTTCATTTTGCAACAAAATATTCTGAAATTTTTCATCTAAACAAAGTTTCTTCGCTTTATAATACTCTGCTAGAGCAAGATTCCGGGATGCCTTGCCATCGTCTGCTATTTTAGATTTCTTCTTCCCTGGAAAAGAAATAAGTTTTAAGCAACTTTTCAGAAATATGGCTATCTCACCACATACCAGTTTACTTGTTAGTGGGTCTTTATGAAAATGTGTATGTAAACACATGGATGTTACTGAAACAGCAATATTAGTAGTCGTATTCAATTTAGATTGCTGTCAACGACTTATGTAAGAAACTTTTTAACACATGTCTACTACAATCTGTTCGTAATGGTTTTATCTGAAAGGACAATAGTAGTTGCAATTTTATGAAAACACTGAACAGTATGTTTTTAGGAATGAGGTATCGAGATCCTAAATTCAGTCAAATCTATTCAGCTACTTAGGAGCTAGGTAGGAATAAAAACAAATCCAAAAAATAATATTTTTGAAGCTAAACTGTTGAAATTACAATCTATCCTTCACCGTTTCATAAACTAACTGCCTATAATAATTATTATTAAACAAGTAACCATTACCTGTTCTAGGTGTATTTAATGTAAGCCTCTTGGGTGTAGCTAGGCTTAAAAGTGGATCAGGATCTCCGGTCAACGCACATCCAGAGACTTCATTAAAATCTAAAGACACCGGAACTGAAGCCCTTGCATCAGTGTCATTAGACACTGGTATTGTAGTACTCATATTTGAGTCTATAAATACAGGTATAGATGTACTCATACCCGTATCTATTGACGCTGGTACAGACTTTTCTATCCCATGTCCATAAGATATTGGTAAAACCTCAGCTTGACCCCCAATTAGCCCATCACCACTACCATCACCATTACCACCAAAATAAACATCTGGCTCCTTATCACCACCAAACGGAACAGTGAATCCAGTAGCTGTACATCCAAGTAAATCTATCACCCTGTCCAGTACATCATCGGGGGGTATGTAATCTGGTGTCCCACCACCAGTCTGGAAAAATAAAACTTATTACTTAGTTAAATATCAATCACCTTATTATTGAACTTTGAAAAAAGCAACTAAGACTTACTTGGATCCGGTTCATTCTTATTTTAGTACTGCGTTTACGAGCGTTCTTCTTAAGGTTCTCCCATTTTAAACGTAGCTGCTGTGGTGTCCGACGATGAACCGTGGCAGTGGCATTAAAACGATTCGCTATTCGGAGCCATTCTTCAGTCTTCATTTTATTGTTGGTAGCATTGGTGGTTTTAGACAGAATAATTTTGCTGTTTACTATTAAACTCAGCAAAGATTTCGTCTCCTCTTTCGACAGAGGTTTGCCTCTTACCTACAATAAGGACAAATTGTTATAGAAAAAATGTTTTTAAGAAATAAACGAACAGATTATAGATTCCAAAGAATGAGTCAATAAACCTCCTTGATAATAAAGTAAAACAATTTCACTTACTATTTCAGAGTCCATAGCTTGAATCGATTAGTAGTATTACTTCAAATCTAACATAAATTATTAACAGTTAATAACAAAGAAACTAAATTTTGGCGGCAGGCACGGCGTTCGGCGTCAAGTCAATATTTCGTAAAAAAAACAAACACCAGCGGCGCGCGCCAAACCACCACAGATAAAAAAACGCGTCCTTTCGGAGTCGTTCCATTTTAAGCAAAGCATTTAGATTTTTGTAATTATTTAAAAAAATCATTTTATCATTCAAGTTTTATTTAAATAGACGTCTTTACAACAAAAAGTGCCCACAGTAAAGTAGAACACTAAGCATAATTAAAGTTTAAGCATAATTATTTTATATTGTATATAAATCAACGATGATTATATTCATAAGTTTTGCATAAAATGGAATGATCAAGAGGGAACAGATTGCCAGATATCTGCGGATTGAGCAACAGATGGATTGCCTTTTTTCGATATTGGGACTTGGATTGGAGATCGATCTGTAGATCGGCGTATATCTGCGATCGATTTCTATCTTGGATTGCGGATTGATTTTTAATTTCGGCCGTAGCGGCCGTGGGGCCATGTTTCGTTTCAGTTAATTCAGTAGGTACTGGTTTTCCCTAAATATTATATTCTGTTCTGTCTGTTAGGGAGGAATCAATCTAATAATAGTTTGGTTTGACCTTTCGTGTGTTTAAAACGCTCCAAGTTTAAAAAGTCAAGCCAAAGCCAAGCCGAGTCCAAACCTAACAAACTTTTCTTCAAAGTCAAAGTCAAAGCAAATTAAAAAATAAAAAAACATTTGTAAGTGAAACTCAACAGACACGAGTATCGTGAAGTATCGTCTAATAACTAGAAAACAAAAAAAAAATCAATAGGATTCACTCCAATTAACTAAAGTTAACCAAGTATTTTGTCTACGGCCGGTGGTTGAAGATGTAGTTCCTTGAAATGATTGAAACTAATTCTACTCTATATAAGAATAGGTGAAAGCAGAGATTCTGTAAATCTAACCTGAGTTAAGGATGGATAGGGTGTATAGCTAGTGGGGGCGCCTAAATTAATCTTGGAGAGAAGTTGCGGGGCGTCCATGTAAGATTGTGCTAACTTAACGAGGAAAGAGATATCTGATATATTCCTTCTTTCCCTAAGTGGTAGTAAATGGTACCTTTTGTATCTCGAGTAGGTATCGCGTAAAGTTTCGCTGGACAGATTCCAATTCTGGGATTCCAAACCTGCGAAAAGTATTCAAGTGAGCTACGGACAAAGGAACAGTACAATATTTTGACTACTTTGAGACCTGTAAACTATGAATAAGATCCTTTTACGAACGTTAGCTATACGGTTAACGTATTAGACAGCAAAAGGGTTCATAATACTAATAACTTCTTCTTCTTTGAATATTTCATAACTAAAATCGATTGCTTTATGAAATCCTATACCTAATTGTTGTTTCGTTTTAATGGTATAGATACAAATAGTCAGACAGCGAGACACTAAAGAACAACAGATAGCTTTATTTAAAGATAAAGAATTTTCTCGTTTTTTTATTGACGATTTATCACTCGAGTTACATCCGGTTAGTCAAACAGTTCTGGGACCTGCCGGGTTTCTCACTGTGTTTTCCTTCACCGTTTTGGGAGCAGTGGTGGTGGAGTGGATTGCACGGAGTGGTGCGCCTGGCTGGATTTGAGCCCGCGACCACCACCTGGTGGATCGGAGCGTTGCTATAAAAGACTTGCTAGCTCTGATTAAACTACCTTCTTCTGAGAATATTAATCAATCTAGATAAATTCATTGGTCTGGCCTCGTATTACCGAAAGTTTGTTAAAAAAAAACCTCTCAAATTATGATTGTAACATCTACTGACAACCAGGAAATTATTAAATTGGAAATTCATTGGAATTTAATTGGAATTCAGTTGGAATTTAATTGGAATTTAGTTGGAGCTTTAACTAGGTACTAAATCAGTTTAGCGTTTTTTTTAATCTGGTATTTCTTATTAAATAGTGCTATACTTTTCCAAAAGGTCGATAATGAGATGTACCGTAAAACGCTGCAACATTACCTCTCGTACCCAATTTTGCCTATTTAAAAAACTTGCAAATATCTTTTAAAATATTTCATGTAGCAACATCTGATTATTGGTAGTTATTTAAATCCTTATTTGGCAACTCGAAAAACTGGTCGCCATTTTTATTTTCATTCAAACCCCGCAATACTGATCTGTCAAACGCGATGACTACTGGCCGGCTTCGACGTTACGCGACAAACTTTTACCGTAAGTCCAAAATTATTATTAATTTTAGTAAACTGTTGATGTTGATATGTTATTCGTAAGTTGTTCTATAATTCTAAATACTTTTTAAGTGTTAATTGTTAAAAATAAAATAGTTATTAATGTTTAGGCAAAGTTATGACACTGAACTCCTACTAGTGAACATAACTTTGCCTGACCTAGGGTTGTTACAACGTGGAATACATAATTACGTACCTACCCTACCTACCTAATGTTTTGAGTGTTTATGTACGAATTTGTATTTTTGATCATAATTCTTATTTAGTGTAACTTCTAAACACTTCGACCGATTTAGATTTTCATAAACTATAATCTATATATATAAAAATCAATGCAACTTTTCGTTGTAATTTTATAACTTAAAAACGGGCTCACCTGATCATACCAAATGCTTAAGCTTTGTTCGGACTATTTAGTAGATGGTTCATGTGAGGTTTGGTAGGGTAGAGTACTGTAAAGTAGAGTAGTGTAGGGTAGGGTAGAGTAGTGTAAAGTAGAGTAATGTAGGGTAGGGTGGAGTAGGGAAGAGCGAGAGCGAAGCCGCGCGGGCAAAAGCTAGTAACGATATAAACGATAGAATACTTAGTTTTGAGTACCTAACTTCCCCATTCGTTCTTTAAATTTAAAATATCGGTAATCGCTGTGTTGTATGGCGTGACACACCAAAAATATTGGTAAATTAATTTTTTTATTTTTATTAAATATATATCTACCTATAGGTAACATTGATTATTTTTATAAGTAGCTACTTACTGAATAATTATCAAGAATATAAAAGCCGTATGTGCGAAAATATTAAATGTGTACCAATTGCTTTTTGTATCTGGTATTTGATTATTTTAATTATTTGGTTTAAAACTGCCAATGTTAATAGGGATCATTTTGAGTTTTATTTATGTCAAAAAAAAAAAAAACTATTTTGTTGAATTTTTTTATAACCATGCGAAACAAATATTGGATGTCGATAAGATGTTAAGCATTTTGATTTCTTAATAAATATTATGTAAAAATGATATTTTTTTATTGCATTGTGATCATGACAACCCTATGTTATTTAAAATAATGTATGAAACTACAAGCAAAGTCGAATGCAACATTGCCTAGCATTGTATCCAGCATTATAAGCAAAAAGTGACAGCTTTAGGATTCTCATCCCTAAGTGTTAGTCATAAAGTTTAACTTCATGTTCAAGAAATATGTATTTATGTTGTTTAGACTGTCCAAATTCATGCAGGCAATGTTGCAGTTTTTTGGCGCGACTTTGCCTATTAATTAAATTGATTATACTTATAAAATGAAATAAATTGAACTATATTCTAAGTACACTATAGATGCCCATTAAACTAAGCTTTATTTCTAACTAGGCAAAGAGCAAAATGTGTCGTAATGTTTCTAAATATTTACATATTACTTCAAAACTCAGGCAAAGATGCAGCGTTTTACGGTATGTAGCTGAGTACTTTAGTAAATAAAAGAACCCAGCGTGATCGGAGCTTTTAAATGTAGTGTATTCTTATTTGGAGCCCTGATTCGGGTTATAGTGGATCAAGGTAACTAGAAAAGATTGTGTCCTAGTTTATCGTTTATTTTACCACCACATGATCAAGTCACGCTAACGGGTAAATTGATAGCGGACGATGAGCATATTAAAGGGTATGCTTACATTCACAGAATACATTTTTATATATAGAAATAGAGACCAATTATTACTTCAATTTAGGTTATCTATTACAGCTGATTTAGTTTTTGTGTTTTGAGTAACGATTACGAAAGATTCAACATGGGGCGTAAGAAAAGAAAGATTGTTCGTAACTCGCTTTTAAGCGATTCGCGCGAGTCCGAACGAGCTGGCACCTTCCGATTTCACCTACTTTTTCTGTAGTCATCTCGCTCAAACGTATAAAGTAGTCAAATAAAATCAGGTTTAAAACAATCTCTATAAATAACTAGCTATTGCCCGTGGCTTTGTTCACGCAGACTATACCGGTTATCTACTTAGGTTTCAGGATATTACGTTAAAGGTGAGGAATGAGGCGAGTAGGATGCGGCCAATGGTGCACGGTACCCAAGTTACTTTAAAAACATTTTACGTTACTTTTGACTTTCTCATGTTACCTGCACCTGTATGGTCTTCACCGGACATAATAAGATCGGAAGGGTCATCACCATCATCATCATTTCAGTCGATACACGTCCACTGTTGGACATAAGACTCCCCAAGTGTCGCCATTTAGGCGCTACAATGATCGACGCCCACTGTTGGGTATAAGCCTCCCCAAGTGTCACCACCTAGGCGCTATAATGATTGATGCTCACTGTTGGAAATAGGCCTCCTCTCGCTATAATGACCTATGGCCACTGTTAGGCATAAGCCTCCCCAAGAGTCGCCAATCAGGTGCTACACTGTAATCGTAGATATTGTAAATTTAATTATTTCTCTTACAGTCTGTTAAATCTATTTCACTAGAATAACAATTTTTGATAGTGATTACAAAATGTTAACTGTTGCGATTGGACGAGAGCGACGGTAACAAAACTAACTCATAACGATAAAATTAACGATAGCGTAGTCGTTTAACGTCACACATGTTTAACGTTAAAATGTGCCAGATTTAACGTTAAATATGGTAACGTTATTTATTAGATAACGATATCTGCATCGAAAGGCGGTAACGATACCATATTTTTAACGGTATTTCAAGCCGTGCTACAGACCTTTCCATCTACGACGGAGAAATTGCAGTCAATCTTAAGACAAGCAATATTACAAAAAATGCACATATCTATCTATCTACAGCTTACTGTGTCTTTACTATCGGCCAAATCCAATAACCTATCGACAATTCTATTAATACACGATAATTTTATTGTTTTATTTTTATTCAATAGAAGTAATTAAAAGTACGTACATAAATAAGTACCCGGTTAATGCTTTTTATAGGTAGGATTTTTTTTTATTATTAAGTTTTTTGAGTTGCAACCAAAGTTTGAATACTTGCTGGCCCTGATCTTTTAGTATTTGTAGTGTGTTGTGTGGTTTTGTTGTTGTTTTTTAGTTTTTGTTGTTTAAGTTCAGTCCACAGTTCAGCAACAGTCGGGAGTATAGTCGGGACTCACATCAGATAGAATGATTTTAGTCTAGATTTTGTTGTTTAAGTTTGAATTCTCGCTGGCCCTGATCTTTTAGTAAAGACACAGTGAGCTGTAGATAGATAGATATGTGCATTTTTTGTAATATTGCTTGTCTTAAGATTGACTGCGAATTCTCCATCGTAGATGAAAGGTCTGTAGTTAAAAGAGTTATATGTTTATCGTCGTGTCGGTGAAACACTTAGTAGCTGAAAAGGGCTGTCGTCGAAAGTGACGCATATGAAAGGTTCTGTCGGCGAAATGTCCATAGGTGAAAGACCCTGCTGGGGAAACGGACATAAATGAATCATCCTGTCGACGAAGTCCAATGGCGAATCGGTCTTAGGAGAACGGTTGCTGAATCATGTCAAAATGGGTAACCACTGACAGCGCCATCTGTAATCCATGCAAGACAACTTTTCCATTATATACATAGTTATACTATCTATAGATCGTTGGACGCCCTATAGCATTCCTCCACTACGTGACATATATTTTATAACTTGTATTATGTAGTGGATTACATATCCACTACATAATAGTACTGAAGGTATAATATAAATGAAACAACATATTGGATGAAAATCTAGTTTATTTGTGTTTTTTATAGCACTCATTCAACTTTTTAGCTTTAATTTGTAAAGTGTCCTCATCATCATCAACCTCTTTTCTCCCAGCTAATATTTTATTAATATTTTTACAATAATTATAAATCATGCACCTAATAACAATATTAATTAGATAATCAACTACTTTCTTTTTATGTGTTTCACATTTTATAAAATCAAAATTAACAAAAATACTAATGGCTGTATTTATTATTAATTTTAAATTTGATTTTTCAATATTTTCTTTTGTTATTTCATTGATTAAATCTTGGATATTTGAAATCAGCTCTATTAACTTCCTGCTGGGAGTGCAAAGCCATCGTCGACTTGCGTATTCTCTATATTTTATGTATTCTAATTCATTTTTTGACATAAAATCGTCACAGCAATCTGTGCAAGATTTGAAAATTTTAGTTTTTATTTTTTTCAAATATATCCACTCATGTATTGTAAAGGCGCAACAATACGGGGATCTCCTTCCTTTACCTCTAGAGGTGTAAAATTAAAATCAAAGTATTTTGCAAAATCAAACGAGCAGGTCGACGTTGCTTTCGCATTTTCGTTGATGATGAGAGAGTACAATGCATTACAATAGTCTTTTTCGCAGTTTCCGCGGGTGTGGACACTGCTTATATTATTTATTAATAATGTGGCGAATGCAGACTCGAATTGGTCACATGTCGGATTAGTGTTGCGGCACCCTTGGCTTCTCACTGCTCCAAAGAAATTTTCTAAAGGGTCCTGATTCAGGTGCCGCAACCATACTGATAACACGTTAAAATCTTTTTGGAGCTTTTTTAATAGGGTTTGAATTCCATTCAGTGTCCACACCCAATTAGTAACTGAGGGAATTGATTGTGTTTTAGAATCAGTTGATAAAAATTTCATTGATTTAAATATTTGTACACCCTCAATCCACATTTTGTGATGTGCAGAGTTCGGCGTTGCTGGACCTAGTAAGGGTTTGGCGTTCTTATTTTTCTGGTGACTTCCATTTACCGAGTCGAAGATATTGTCCATGAACAGCAGCAGATCAGCAGTGTCTTTGCACTCTGTGGGAAGTACGTTCTTATCTGAAAAAAAAAAAAAAAACAATTACAAGACAGGTCAATCATCTGTAGTTTTGAATTGTATTTATTCTTGCATGCCAATTTACTTACAGTAATTTTAAATAAGTAACAATAGAAAATCATCAAGTAATTTTCCGAAACATGACTGATTACGATACTTGTGATATTAAATGTCGTTAAATGGTACATACAGTAAAATGTGTTACAATACTGATATAAATGATAATAACAATTGAGATTTATGTACATAATTATAACCGAAAGTATAATAATCTCAAATAAATTTTATTATATGAGAAATATCTTCATTATGTAAGTAATAAAAAGCATAATAAATAACATTAATAGCAAGCCTTGATCTTTTAAAATAATACAGATCATAAGTCAATTTACAGATCCAAATTTCATTAATTATACCTACTTACTAACAAAAACAATAAGAGTATTAGAGTATGTTCTTATTAATTTTAAAATATTTTCAATGTTTCTAAATACATAGATCAAATCAAATACAAAATCAGTCATAATTATTCTTCCCTATTCCTAGACTTGTAACCTAAACCAACAAACTTTTTTTTGCATGTATAAAAAGAAGGGAAAATACTGCTAAGGGCCGACGCACAGATGGCGTAGAGCAGCACAGAGCATTTTTCACTGTCAAACTATTATCGATATTGTCGCCACTAAAATAATATCTAAAATCAATTATCCTACTTTCGCATGTAGTCGCTTCGATGCTCAATTGTTATGTTGATTGATTTTAGATACTATTTCAATGACGACAATGTCCATAATAGTTTAACAGTGAAAAATGCTCTGCACTGCGCTCTGCCATATGTGTGCCGGCCCTAAAAGTCGCTATGTGTTTCAGATGTATTCTAATTATAAAATAAAACAAACATTACCTGCTAAATATCCCATATTAGACGCCACAGTACGACTGAATATTTGTGAGGCCAATTTCACTTTTTGTTTGTTCATTTTGAGAGGGTTGACGTGATACTCTGTTAACTTTGGGATCAATCTAACGCCTTTATAACCAGGGTTTTCATTATGGAGTAATTTTAAATGCGACCATTTTGCGGTTTTTTTTTACGCCATTTATGGTATATTCTAAATTTTTAGTCATGAGGTTGTTTCTAATTCCTTTGAGAAGATGTGGGGGATCATACAGTGGTACAATTTCTTGACCATTTATTAAAATTATATTTTCTTTCGGATTTTCTCCTTTTCTTAAATAAATTCCCCTGGTCTCATCCAGTAACAGGTTGAGAGCCTGTCTATTATTAGTACCCTGGTCACATACAGACGCAACCACTATGAACCCTGATTCTTGCAAGGCTCCTATCACTTCCTTAATTTGTCTAGCTAGTTCAGGTCCCTTAGTAGCACTTGACGCAAATGTGTAGGATACTGCCTGCTTATAATTGTAAATTAGACCACGTACCATAAAAACTTGGGCGTGATCTGCAAATTCACTTTTCCTGCCTTGCCCATTGTCAACAAGACCAGTGATTTTATCTTTTCTCTCATTCTAAGTTAAATTATGCTTCAAAGAAACTTCGTCAAACATAACAACACATAGCTTTTCTTCTGTTTTCACGTTGTCAGCTTTATTTTTCAATTGAGAGAAAACATTTTTGTTAATCCCAGGCTTTATGTTGCAAATTTGCACTAATTTAATAAGTGTTTGTTGAGCAGGCAAAATAAAATTTTTTCTCAAAAATCTGTATCCTTTGGGACTTTGTTTAAAAATCGATAAGGAAGCAATTTTTTCTTTTAAAGTAAAACGTCGCCCCTTCTCCTTTTTGTGGTCCTCTCGACATTGCATATTAATTAATAATTTTCCTGTACTCGTACAATTTTCTAGTATGTCAAATACTGCAGGATTGGACGCAATTCTTTTTGCTGCTTTTACATTGACTGACAGTTTAACTTTATTTTTCATCTTGCTTATCTTGATCCTTGCAGCAACAAGTTTTTCGTGCAATTCCTTTTCTGTATTTGAAAGGAATACACGATTTTTAATTTTTCTAACTGTTCTTATTCCTGCTGTAAAAAGATAAATTAAAACATGTTATTAATTTATTCAAAAAAAAAACTTTTTGGTTTATACAAAAGTGAATGCTCAAAAAAAAAACAAAATCAGGTTCGGCAGAAACGAGATGGATCTCAAATGTTAGTAATAATCTACTCTATTAAAATACATAATAAAGAGGTAGTTTGTTTTTTTTTTGTTTGTCTCTGGAAGTACTGGTCCGATTGCTAAAAATTTTTCATCGATAGAAATCTGCTTTATTTCTGAGTGACATTTTTATTTTATTTTACTTTATCGGAACATAAAACAGTTACCCATTACAATTAAGGTATTCCAGAATTTACATTACTAAGTTAACGTGCAAATAAATATCCGCGAAATAATTCTGTCGAACTATTTTATTATTAAAAGCGTGCGTGAGAAGTAAGTGCTCGTAAGTATTATATTTGGTGACTAAAAATAGGCTATTATTTTATGTACGCGGACGAAGCTGCGGGCAAAAGCTAGTAAGTAATAAAACAATAACCAGCTATTATCGTGATCCTTACTTGCAAGCATAAAAATTGCCAGTCTTATTAATCAGGTGTCGATTTAAAAAATTGCTTAATTATAATTCTAATTAACATAAGTCCTCGATTCGGTTGTACATATATATTTTTTTTATATGTTTTCTAGTGAAATGAAGTATGTAATGTGATGTTCCGTAAGCTATTTTATTCGTTACTTATCACATTCATTACTTATAATTTGAGATACATTTCGTTTCTGCCGGAGCTGTTTTTTTTTTCTATGGAGCCAGAGCTAACTTACCTAGATTGAGTTGCATATTAGTTTCTGAAGTACTTGGTAAAGCAACTTCTTCTTGCATCGTAGCCGTGAGATCTGAAATCAATAGTTGTACGAATTATAACTTATGTATATTGCGCCAATCTAATGCAAATATAAAGTGGAAAGATTTTTATATTCTTGTATGTTTGCTTGTAATGAAGAAACTACTCTACTGGACCGATTTTAAAATATTTTTCACCAGTAGAATGCTACTTTATCACTCAGCAACATCCTACTAATATTTTAAGTATGCCTTGGCCCATAAAATATCCTGTTGAATTTTTTTTTTTTATTTACTCGTACGTTTTGTGTACAATAAAGAATGTCATTTAATTCTTTATTGAAGAATGGTTGAATTGAATAAATGCGAAAGTTTGTGAGGACGGACGTATGGATGTTTGTTACTCTTTCACGGTAAAAGTGCTGAAGAGATTTTGATGAAATTTGTTACACGGGTAGACAATATCTTAGAATAGTCCATAAGATACTTTTTATCCCAGGAATAAGTTCCCTTGGGACTATTTTCTATTTTCACAGAGATAAAGCCACTGGCAGAAGCTAGAGCCTGTCTAAAAAGTCAAACGACTTGGGTAATTATGAGGGCAAAATGAAATCTGATGTAGTCAACGCTGGTTCAATAATCAAGGTTGATTAAGAGATCTTGATCATTGTTTGAATATAAGTATTTTTAAATGACTAAAATATATTATACAAAATTCCCAAGCCGTTTGACTTTTTAGACAGACTATAGTCCGTAATATAACTAGCTGTTGCCGGCGACTTCATCCTCGTCGTGTTCGTAAAATTCTAATTCATATATTTTACGTTTACATAAAACGCTAAAGACCAAAATGCCAAATACCTTCATAACATAACACACCTGTTGGTTAAAGTCACGTTGTTTATCCATTTCGGAATCGTTGTCCCCGGGAATTAAGTAGTTCCTTTTTCATATGCATTTATTGTGTGTTAATTTGATATTACAAACAAACACTTTACTGATATCGGAAAGTATGTAAAGCTGTTGGTCCTGGTTGTCAATTGCAGATCTTTGACAGTCATTACTGGTAGTCAAAGCCAGAAAGTGTGACCAGATAACTCAAAGAGTATTTATTGTTTTACTCAGTAAATGGATAATACTAATTACCACTTATATGTATAGATGAAGTACCCAGGCGACTGCGGTTCATTTATTTTTTCTGTGCGTTTTTACAAGAAATACAACTATATGTATTAATAAACTTAAAAAGCAAACCCCTAACTAAATGTTTACAAAATTTCGCCAAAATCAATAGAGCCATTATAAAAGCTTCAAACATTTAAATTTATTAAATAGATAATTACTTAGATATATCTAATCTCTTGTTGGATAGTTAATAAAATTCAACTTACCCAGATTTTGTTGGTTTTCAATTTCTGGAGAAACATCTTCATGCATTATAGCCCTGGCATCTGAAAGTAATGATTGTATGGATTTAGCATAATGTAAGTTGTGGTAATCTTTTAAACTAACTAAATCTATTACATTTTATGTGCAGATTGCATAAATATGTATAAAACATTGCTCCCACATTTATGTTGAATTGAACAACACTTCATAAGTTATTGTTATTTAGGCTACATACAGCACTTACTGAGAAGTGAGTATGAACTTCGCAACATTTTACCATGTTGGCGTCGCCAGTTTATTGCAAGAACGTTAAGTACTTACTCATCAACCATGAGTAAATCAAATTTTTGCTGTTTCTTTCTTATGTAAATGAAGTAAAAGCCTAAATCATGAAACTTTTCCGTAGTAAATGCTTGAGGAATGGTGTGGACTCATTAGGGATTTAATGAAACTGCAAAATATGTAATTAATATATTCGGAATTACCTGACATTGGTGGTAGCCCCAGAATTTGTTGAGGTAGACAGCCTGTAGTTGATGTAAATGAAGGAAGCAATGGTGCTGAAACATAAAAAACAAATATGAACAAAGCTATAAATTAACTATGAATGAACATGATATGTTGACTAGTCATTTAATTGAATTTGTCTTATGAATAGCCACCAAATGTGCAAAATATTTGTTAACATTAAAAAAAAACTTATTATTTTTTAGATGGTAAGAAGTGAAATTAATCAACTATGACTCTCTCTGTCATCTTCATCGTTACAGGCAAAATATATCCGCATCCATCGGATCCCATGACCCTCACCACTGAATGTACTCTCTAGCTTTCCTGACTAGCTTGGGGTCAGCTTCCCGTCTAAGCAAGTGCAGCTGAATACCCCTGTTTTACCTAGAGCAACTGCCTACCAGATCTTAACAACCCATTTACTGAGTAACACAATAAATACTCTTTGAGTAATCTGGTCACACTTTCTGGCTTTTGACTACCAGTATCGACTGTCAAAGATCTACAATTGACAACCAGGACCAACAGCTTTACATACTTTCCGATATCAGTAATGTCCTGGATGAACTTGAAAAAGTATATATGAATTGAAAATGTGAAACAATCACATTGGTGCTTGCCCGGTTTCGAACCCACAACCTCAAGCATGAGAAGTGGAGGCCTTAACCACATATAAATAACTAATTAATTGGAGTAATTTATAAATATTAAGTAGTGTTATTTACCTGATGATGTTGATGGTAGGTTGTGAATTTGCTGCAAAGGCTGTCTATTAGTACTCATAGATGAAGTCCGAGACAATAATGCTGAAAAAAAAACACATTTTTGAATAGAACAATAAAGGACTATGCATTAATGTGAATTTTATCATATATTATGATAAAATTCACATTAATGCATCAAACAATTTTTTTTTAGCCAAAGTTTATCAACTTAATGTACCCCTGTTGCGACACTTGTTTATGCTAAAATAGGATGTTTAAAATAATCTTACGCTGCATCCTTTTTACAATATTAGGTGGTCACTATTTTTTTAAAAGAAACATTGACATTGTAGCATAAGCTCTTGTCTAAATCATGTCAGAGTCTTAAAAGTTTCATTTATGCAAAAGAGACAGTTTCGCACCGGGGCTGCGGGGGTGTGTATGCCTGTATAGTAAATATACAAATAGTATCTGTACTAATATAAAGCTGAAGAGTTTGTTAGTTTGGTTGATAGCACTAATCTCAGGATCTACTGGTCCGATTTGAAAAATTATTTCAGCGTTAGATAGCCTATTTATCACGAAGGTTATAGCTATATAACATCACACTATGATCAATAGGAGCGGAGCAGTGAGGAAAAAGTTTTATAATAATTATGTAGTGATTATACTTACTTGGCATTTTCAATGTTGGCACAGCAATATTACTGAGTCTGTTGTTGCGGCACAAATATTTATCTTCAAAGTGTGCACGACACACTCTGTCTCAATATTTGTTCATTCTTCAAACCCAAGATGTCATGACAGCCAATTGCATACAGCCAAGTGTTGAAGCGTTCTCTATCGAATACAGGATTCGGGAACCCATGAAGTACTTGATGCATACCTTAAATAAATAATGAAGTTTTATTATTGGAAAATGATTGAACTCACAAACATAACTTTTGCTGTATTGTCAAGATAACGACTTTGCTGCAAAGTTGGTGAACTTGCAGTCAAAAACCTACAGCTGTAAAACTTAAAAAAAAAGAGAAAATATGATAATCTGACAGGTTTTCTTTACCTAAGTTAACTTATAGCGCGAAAGAGGAGAGATTTGTGTTTCTGTTTGCAATTAATAAACTCGTAAACTAGGTACTGGACCGATTTTACGAATTCTTTCACCAGTAGAATGCTACAGTATCACTGAGTGACATAGGTAGTCATGTATTTTCACGCGGACGAAGTCGCTGCCACAAACTCTCAAGCCCCAAGAGGACACCAGTGTCCGCACACCTATTGTTTTTCTAAGCATCAAGAGGACACCGGTGTCCGCACACCTATTGTCTTTCTATTGTGTCTCTAATTACAGTATTCGAAAGGTCTGACATACCTCCACTCTCCTTACACCCTGGAATACAGCAGTGCCTGCCCGAAGACATGGTACTAACTTCACCCACAAGAGTCCTGTCTCAATTAAACACAAAAAACCTTATCTGTTCACAATTATGGTTTACTCGGAGGAACTGAAGCTCAACTCGACGAGAAATTCACAACGAAACACAAAAAGGAGATCACAAACAAAATATCTTAAAATAACCGGCGCAAGCGAGTTATCAGCAGACATTCATTTGTGTGTGCACGAGTATATTTTTATTTTGGAGGTACGTTAGTGTGACCAGGTTAGCGGTTCACCTGAATTGTAAAAAAAGTTAATAAATATTTAGATTTGCTAAACATACTCTCAAAAACTTGTTAAAAGTATGGTATGTAATTTATCTAAAAATTTTAAGTGTACAATAAAAATAAAACTAGTTCAAAACATTAATTTTTGTGTAGTGACATCTATTGGCACTTTGGTGAAACTTAGCACTAAACTGCCATGCTCTTATCCATACACGGAATATCATCTGTCTACGTCACAATACAATCCGACCAAATTGAAAATACAGTTAAACTCATTTTGAGCAGGGACTATTATATACTTCGTCATTTTGTATCATTGTAACCATTGCTGTCCCAAGTTTTTTGTACTAATGCTACTGCTCCATCTGCGTTAGCGTTAAAGTTAATGTCAATGGCCAACTACACGTTAATTAGGGCATTAAAAATGCGCGTTGGCTACACTTAGGTTACAATGCCGTAAAGAGTTAATCCCTCATGTAGTCACGCGTTAACACACATTATAGAGGTTAAACTTAGACACACAATGGAGCTTGAAGCAGCTACACTAGTTGCAAAAATGAGCGTCTTTATGCATTTATGTAATTTCAAAACAGAGAAAAAACGAAAAAAAAGAAGATTGTGGATGATTAAAATTCATCGTCGTCGAACTCGGTAAGCGAAAACCTATATTAAACAAACCTAAACAAAGTACCTACACTCGTCCTTGCATGCATCCTGTGCGCGTGCGTTTCGTGGAATGAGATGGCATTAATGTAGCCAACATCACTTAGCGCGCTAAACTACGCACTAAAACCCTTTGATGTGTCCAAAAAACTGACACTCGAGTTATCGCTTAACGTTTAATGCCATTAATAATGCCATTTGTATAAAATGCCATTAAAACGTTGGCCACATCTACGTAACGCCTAAATTAACGTGTTAATTTGCGCGTTAAGACGCAGATGGAGCAGTAGCATAAGTTTGAAGCACCTGCTTACATTTTTAGAAACGCAAGACGCTTTGGATGATGAGCCACTTGTTTTGAATCGTCCTATTCACCATGTAAACCACAAAAGTACATAAGTTAAATGTGTAACTTACGGTGTGACAACTTGTCATTTAGTTTTAAGATTAGCCAAAAAAAAAATTCGTTATCCGTTTTAAAATAGCATAACGCAATATTGTGCCTCTTAGTGTTTTATGGGATACAAACCCGCACTTGTATCCGCCACATGGCGAAAGCAATGTTTCATGCTCATTGAGATACCATATTCTTCACGAATTCAAGAGTCGAAATGACCCGACATAAAATACGGCAGAAAAAAAAATCCAGTGTCACAATGTGGCCGACCCTTACTTATCGAACCAAAAAAAAGGGATTGTTTTAAAGTTTTCTAAACACAAACAAGGGCAAAGCCCTTAAACTTATGACAGTTATGACGGCATAGCTAAACTGTTAAATCTTGTAACTGATTGTGAGACAAAAAAATAAGTGTTTGCTAGAGAAGAGAGAAAGCGTAAACGAACATTAAAAAAAAAAGGTTAAGTGGTAAGTACGAAACATCTAAATTTGATAAAGGTAAAGCTAAATTAGTAAAGTTTGATATTAGTACCTAATTTAGTTTTGATTTATAAGGAAACGAAACTAGACAAAATTGAATCAAAGATAAAAAGGACCTTTTAAAGTAGTGAAGTTACTTGATAAGGGTTTTTGTCTTTGAAACCTTTGAGTGGTAACCGAGCCTATGAGTATGCTCACAATCGTATACGAAAGATGCCTCTAAGTAGCGCTCCTGCTGAGCTAGATTTATTTGATGTAGAAGACCATGAGGAGTATATCTCCAGAGGAAAGTAGTAGACACATACCATGGCTATTTGGTCGCACTGCATGCACTTATCTGTAGTCGTAACTGCAATTCATGCGTGAGTTGTTCAGAGCGCGATGAGCAGAAAGTGGTGCGGCGGGAGCCTGTGAATTTATGTGTTGGTCATGTCTTGACCTGAAGTTTGGCCGCACTGCACGTGCTTATCTGTAGTCGTAACTGCAATTCATGCGTGAGTTGTTCAGAGCGCGATGGGCAGTAAGCAGAGCAGCGGGGGCCTGAGTTTCTGAGGAAACTATTTTGTGTTGGTCATGTGATGGCCTGAGAGTCGTGGACTCTATAAGAGAATTGTTTATTGCTTGAAGCAATAACGATACAGGTGGCAAGGTTTGTCACTAGCTGCTGAGACAGCTGGGCCATGGGCGTTGTATGTGATCTAATTGTGTTTTGTATTAGTGTACCTAAATGTTCACTTTTGATATTTTTAAAGCTTAGAGGTACCTTTTGATACTTTGATTAGATTTGATTCGACGAATGTTGATATTGAATTATAAATTGCTGATGCACTTGTTCTTGGTCAGGTTGGCCGAGGCGAGGTTGCACAGTTGCTCCTAATGTGAATTTTGGTTACACGAGGTTACACGTTGGTACACGAGGACGTGTAATTTGTCAGGTTGGCCGTGTCGTGGAGAACGATATTGAACTAAAGAGTCTTTGTTTTGTTATTATTATGGTACCTACCAAAGGGTGTAACGCAGTGGCGTCATTTTTTATACGTCACGAGGCCAGAGTCATGTTAAAAGGAGCTGCGACCTTAGATGCGGGGGCAGTTTGGCTTGCACTGTTTCAAGGGTCACACACCTCTGACATGAAACTGTCGGTTAACCCGTGTATTCGTGATTATTTAGTATAGGTACTTACAACACTATTGTAAATTATAAAAGTGACATTATAACTAATTGTGAACTGTTAAACTGACATTATAAGCGACGGAAATACTCAAGTGTATAGTTATTAAAATTCCATCAATATGAACCCTGTACCACTGAATCAAAATGATGACGGTAATATCGCTCAGCCACTCCTGGCGCCGTCACATGCTTTTTTCTCTCCCGTGCCTTTGACCTTGTTTCTTACGACGTTATGTGGGAAAAGCTACGGGAGAGAAGAGTGCCGGCGGAGCTGTTGCGTATCTTCCAGTACTGGTATTATAACCAGAAAAATTGTGTAAGATGGGCAGATAGGCTGTCAATGTCTTACGGACTAGAGTGCGGGGTTAGACAGGGGGGGATAACATCACCAAAGTTGTTTAACCTGTATATTAACGATCTAATCGTTGAGCTCAGTAGCAAGAAAATCGGGTGTCGCATTGATGACATGAGTTATGCTGACGATATGGTGCTACTGAGCCCAACGGTTAGGGCACTAAGAGAGTTGGTAAGTTGCTGTGAAAGCTATGCTCGGGAGCATGACCTTATTTATAATGTCAAAAAAAGCAAGTTCATGGTCTTTAAGGCTGTCGGTGGTAAATGTCCTGAGTATGTTCCCCCCATTAAACTTAATGGGAAGGATATAGTGCAAGTAAGCAAGTTTAAGTACTTGGGGCATTACGTCACCGACGACCGTAGGGAAAACCGAGAGGGAACGTAGGGCGCTGGCAGTCCGATGTAATACGTTGGCTCGCAGGTTTGCGCGGTGTAGTGGACAAGTTAAAATAACACTTTTTAAAGCCTACTGTCAAGTGTTTTACACGTGCAGCCTATGGACTAATTATACTCAGCGGACTATCAGCGCCTAGCGGGTCCAATATAATAATGGGTTCTGGACGTTGATGGGGCTGCCCCGCTTCTGCAGTGCATCAGGTATGTTTGCAGAGGCGCACGTCGATGGCTTACACGCCATCGTTAGAAAAAAAATCAGCCTCTCTGCTCTGCAGGCAAGACCATAGCGGACAGGTACGATTATCCTTTGTTAGGTGATGTTGTTCACCGATGTTTTAGGAACAATCACCTTGTTTTAAAATAATATATCATTAAGGTTACTAACATAGGTTATAAGTTTTCTCTCAATTGTTTACTAACCCATATGTATGTCACTAATCCGAATGAAAGTTTTTTTTTTTATTAACGTAGAACCAGTTTTGTTATCTACGCCTTTGGTCGAGACTGACGATAAACGTAAAATTATCATACGGCATGCGCTTTACTCGATATTGGTAGCCATGTTTTATTACTCGATATTGGTAGCAATCTTTTTGCAAATTATTAGACATTCCATTACTACAGTCCACTCATGAAATACGAGGAGTAGGTAATTTTATTTCACATTCGACACAATCATGCAATATAGAAATTAAATCGCGCGTTAAAGGTAGAACTACACTGCGCACACGTAGGCTACACACGCCGATCTGGGAGCGTCGGCCTCCATACATTTTATATGGAAAATAGACTTGTAGAGCTACACTAGATCCACGCCACGCGACGTCGTTCTACGTACAAATCAGGCGTGGTCCACGTGTGCGTCGGTCTAATGTAGTTCTAGCTTTATACTTACTCGATGCAAATTCAATGTTTTGTTTTACCAGAAATAACGTCCACGTTGCCGGCTGTACAGAAACAAATCGCACAGTTCAGAATTCCTGACCACGTACAGTTAGCAAATACGCAATATTTAGAACCACAAAAGATAGATAGAGAAAAATAGACGCTCAGTTACGTCAATCCTGAGAATTGGAAGAATTATCTAAGTCACGGGATACGCACACTAATGAAGAACGGGCTTGTGAGCACTCTTTTACTAGGTACCACAACTACAGCAAGATTTTGTGTAAACATTCCGTTAAAAGAATCACCCGAGGTACTAGGCGAATCATTCGCCATGGCAGAACTTCGTTTCTTGTCATTAGAAAAAAGGTTATCAAACGCACCTAGTAGTTTTAGGAAATTATATACAGACTTTATGCAAGAGTATATTGATTTAGGTCATGTCTCGTGTCGATAATTATCCTAATACGCATTATTTTATGACGCATCACGCATCACGGCGTTTTTCGTGACAGCACGACAACAAAACTACGCGTTATGTTCGATGCTAGTGCTGTCACAAGTAACGGAAAATCATTCAATGACATACAGTTGGTAGGTCCAGCTATTCAAGGAGATTTGTTATGCATATTATTACGCTTCAGGCAGTATAAATACATAGCTATTGCTGACTGTGAAAAAATGTATCGCCAAGTTAATGTGGACCCTGACCAACGCGATCTACAACTTATCATCTGGCAACGATCCATCGAAGCTGCTCGGGTTTTATATGGGCACTGTTACATAGGGACAGCATCGGCGCCGTTTCTTAGTGTAAGATGTATGAAGCAGCTAGCAGTTGTTGTTTGTAAAAAAAAACCAAAGATGTTCTAAAATCTAGTTGTTTTCCGTTGCGAAAGTGGATTTTTAATTTTAAACTTGACGGTGAAGTGACCTCAGATGACCCACACATTTCGCGATCTAAATTTAGGTGATCACACTCAGTGTAAAACATTAGGTCTTGGTAGGTGCAACGTCTTTGATGCGTTTAATAATAATACACAAATTCAAATAAATAACAACTCAGTCACTAAACGCATAATAGTATCTACGGTTTCTCAAATATTCGACCCGATGGGTTTATTGAGTCCGTTGATTATTATCGGCAAGATACTGTTCCAAAAATTATGGTTATTAAAATTAGAATGGGACGACTCGCTTCCCACCGATATTGAACATACATGGAACCCGTTTGTTATCAGCTTAGTTCACTTAACGAGTATAAGAGTCCCGCGATACATTTTTCAATACAACTCGGAACGTACTGAATTGCACAGACGCATGCGCCTATGTACGTACATTATGTAATAATGAGGTGTTAGTGAGATTATTAATTTCTAAAGGTAAAGTAGCTCCACTAAAACCAGTTAGCATACCTAGGTTGGAGTTGTGTGGCGCAGTGACAGGTGCTAGACTTTACGATAAAATTCGTGGCTCGCTGACCCGTAGGTTTGATGACGTCATGTTTTGGACGGACTCCACGATTGTGTATGTGCGAGTGAACTGAAGGACCACACAAAATTTTAACAATAAAAAAATACATAGATTTAGTAGTACTCTTAAAACAATTGTAGGACAAATCTGGGAATTTGTAGTTCAACATACTAAAAACTACAGCCCTTGAATTGCTGATCCTGCAACCAGATGCGAAGAAGAAGGGTGTGACGTTTATTTATTTATTTATTTTTTACTAGCTTTTGCCCGCGACTTCGTTCGCGTGGAATAGTGACTTCCGGCAGATAGTACTGAATTTCGCCACTGTGCGGAACGCCCGGAGGACACGGTGGAGCACACAGTCGAGGTGTGCCCTGCTTGGGCGGAGCATCGCCGTGCCCTCGTGGGGGCGATCGGCGGCGAAGACCTCTCGCGCCGGGCCTTGGTTGAGGCCATGGTCCGGAGCGAGGAGGAGTGGCAGGCGGTCGCCGACTTCTGCGAAGCAGTAATGCTCGCAAAGGAGGAGGCCGAACGCATCAGGCAACGGCGTTATCGCCGCCGCCGCCGCAACCGGGATTCTGATCCCGATTTCCGGCCACCGTAGGCGCGGGCTTGCGGACAGTGAGCAATGGGTAGCTCACTGTCCGGCCGTCCGGTAACTTTCCGGACCAAGCCAAAGTCGTCGACGGCGCGCACTGTTCCCGCGCGCCTCAAGGAGTTGTCAGCAACAGCAGGGACCCAGCCGGGTCGAAGCCTACTGGGGCCAGGGTTATCCGAAAGGGCGCTCAAGCCCCGGTATGAAGGCTAGAAGGAACGGGGTGGGTCTTTTAGTCAGTAAGAGTCTGACACTATCTCCCGCTCCGCCCAAGAGCGGGGGATGTCAATGCATGATTTTTTCCCACCATAAAAAAAAAAAAAAAAAAAAAGAGATAGTACTGAATTGATGCCGACTCTTGACCAATAGATGGCGCTGTATGTCCGGAATAAATTTTATTTTATTTTTTATTTTATTGTTTGTAATAAAAACTATCCTATGTCCTTTCTCAAGTTCCAAACTATGTCTGTACCAAATTTCACACAAATCGGTCCAGTAGTTTAGGCGTGAAGCAAAGACAGACAGACAGAGTTACTTTCGCATTTATAATATTAGTTTGGATTTGGATAGTTTGGATTGCAACGGTCGGACAACCAATTACAGTAACTAACAAAAAAAAAAAAAAAACAAGAAAACAAATAGTGTAAGTAAGTAAAAGTATAAACAACATGTACATCAATCCCTCTCACAGTACTTCTGACGTGCCAACAAAATCATCTTCCATTCATCCGCAAACAAATCGTTTGTTGGATAAGAATCCAAGAGATCATTTAGTGCAGCCAAAGTGCGAGGTATTGGAGACTGAGCACGGGCAACAGTGCGACACTGAAGCACAACAAACATTCTGTGCTTCTTGCCGCGGCAGTAATTGTCCGGGACAAAGAAACGTGCCAACACAGTAAGTAAGTCAGGCGCGTCAACAGTGCCACGGAGCGTCTTGCAGGCTATGATGAGCTGATCTCGCGCACGTTTAACCTCTAGTGAGTTATATCCGAGGCAACCCAAAAGAAATTTTGTCGGATAGAGGTATGGGTAATAGCCGTGCATCCGCTTGTAGAGAAACCTAAGAAACGCTTTTTGCACTTTTTCTAGTAAAAGGGCGTAAGAACATTGGTGGGGGTTCCACACACAAGAACTGGATTCTAACTTACTACGCACGAGCGCATTGAATAAAATCTTAATGACGTGCGCGGTGTGAAAATCACGGCAATTGCGTAAAACGAAACCCAACCTTTGATATGACTGTTTTGCTACCATAACCATGATCGTGGAATGTGAGCTTTCGATCGAATGTGACTCCCAGATCTTAAATAGCAGTTATTTTTATGATGGCATTATTATCAAGACGGTATTCGAATTCAACTGGGTGCGGCATTCGACCGAAGGTCATAGCGAAGCATTTAGAGGCATTGAAATCCATCTTATTATCTAAACTCTACTTGTAAATTGCGTCAATGTCTTGTTGTAGTGCCAAGTAGTCAGATTCGGAGTTTATTTCGAGGTAAAGTTTTAAGTCGTCGGCATACAATAGGCATTTTGCGTGACTCAGAACTTGGGGGAGATCATTTAGATCAGCATGCCATTAATCCTATCAAACGCTTTCCGGAAGTCAAGGTACAGTACGTTAACCTGACGTCCTCGGTCTAAGCTAATATATAAAATAGTAGTTTATGTGACTAGGGGATAAAGCAGTGTCTTTAAGTCGCGGGCGGCATGTTGAATTCCGAACGAAACGAAGGTTGCTGATTTTAATCCCGAACGATAGTGAGGGATTTATAAAATTAACTCCCGAGCATTGCGAGGGAGTTAATAAAGAAACCTGAGTGAAGTGAGGAATTTAAGCCGCCCAAGACAAAGACAGCTTTATCCCCGTGTTGCATACTCTACTTTTTACACCACCTGTGAGATAATTAAAAGACAATTTGGTCGACCAAATCATATATCAGAGAAATATAAGTATTATATTTACAAGTTTATCAAATAAACAAAATTCACTACTCCAAGATTCTATAGTTTAAATTTTCTATAATGCTCCCGTGTCGTCAGTACGTAGGTACGTTTTATTCTATTTTCTTTTTTTTCTTAGTGGCCAGTTTGAATCATAGTGATTACAGACTCTTTGGTTTGAATTTCGAGTCAACTTGTTCGATCCGCCTACATTTTAATTCACAATGTTGACGATTCTTGATGCTCCAAATTCAAATCTCATTATTCCCTAGGGATCGGCCATACTGCATTATCTCCCTAGGTATATAATGACTTGCTTTAAGTGAGGTTTGCATGACGTGTAAAACGACATTATCGAGCAGGTGGTGTAAAAAGATATTTAATCAACTAGAGTCATGAGATTGGTGTCAACAGATCTCTTGCCCCTGAAACCGTGCTGTTCATTACATAAGTACGTGTTTATTTGTTGGTAGATGGCATTGTGGAGGATGTTGTCAAAGACCTTCGCTGGGGAAGATAGAATTGCGATAGGGCGGTAATCTTCAACGGAACTTTTGTTTTGGGTTTTAGGAATTGGTGTAACTCTGGAAACCTTCGATTGAGAGGGATATGTACCAGTCTGCAAAGCTAAGTTGAAAATATGGCAAAGAGGATCAATGAAAATATTTCTTAAAACTTTAATAACAAAGGGGGGAATATTGTCAGGGCCGATAGAGCTATTAGGTTTGAGTTTTGACTTTTATAAGGTCTACTGGGCACAAGAAAGGTATGCTTATGTAATTGCTATTACTGGTATGGATAGCAGCGGAGATATGATCAGCATCAAGCCACGGAGCATCAGGCAGAAAAACATCTGAGAAAAACTCGGCAAAAGCCCCTGCCGCCTGCTCTGGTCACACATTTCCACCGTAAGCTGGAAATGTGTGACCAGAAGTTACGAGGGTTCGTCTTAATTTTACTTTCTATATTTC
Source organism: Mythimna albipuncta (assembly GCA_929112965.1). Taxonomy (NCBI): domain Eukaryota; kingdom Metazoa; phylum Arthropoda; class Insecta; order Lepidoptera; family Noctuidae; genus Mythimna; species Mythimna albipuncta. The sequence goes on from OV815960.1 coordinate 1,042,649, forward strand.
TCATATATAAGGTATACGCATCCGCAGTACGGGCCTATAAGCTCGCCCTGAGATTCGAGAATAACAAATACGCGCTGTCACACTTAGTTTTCCTCCAGTTCTTGTGGAGCCTCAACTTGAGTTTTATATCCTGGATAATAACACTTGCAAACCACACTGGATAGCGTTTATACACCGACCTTTCTTTGTTCTTTTTAGGCATGGAAGCGTCAAAGAAATCATAGATAATATTGTAGAATTTACGAGTGGCTATTCCTACATATTTGGATTCCAAAAACTCCTGCCAAAAATATTCTCGCTGGAGAGAAGTAAATAGAGTTGCTCAAAATCGCATTTGCGGAAGATCCAATCCTTGGTTTTATTTATATTACTAGGCTCTATCGAATCGGAGGAATGACGTACATCAATACTTACCTCATTAGGCAACGCCGGGTGATATGCATCCAGTGGCACTATTCCCTCGGTGGCAGTGACTACGGTTCTTGGAGCACTTATGTTCTCTTGGACCAAAACAACATCTAACATACCACCATACAAATTATTCACAACATTCATCTCGTACATTCAATAAAAAGACACAAAATAACAATAATAATTCTTAATATTTAACGAAACACTATTTAGATTTAAGTCACCTAAAATTATAACGAAAGAAAGAAAGAAAAAGTGTTTATTCACGTCAAACATGACGCATACCATAAAAAATATATAACGTAATATATGCGTCACATCCGCGCAAAACGGCCAGCGCTCAGCAAAATGCTGGGGCTCATGAGAAACAGAGCCACAGCCCACAGCGCTGATTTTCAGCACCAGCCGTCGTCGACGATGAGACGCCGACGACGATAACGAGTCCTTTTAAATTATTAATAAAATCTTCCACTTCACAAAACCATCCCATGTACTCTTCAGCACTTGCACTAGGTTTGATGTATACTACACATACGTGAACAGTTCGGCCACACCATGGAAAATCGGCCCATAAGTCTTCCACCGACCGTTTCAAGATCGCGGCGGCGGCGCAGCACGATAGGTGCGCGAGCAGCGAGCATCACTCCGCCGCACGGTGTACTCCGGTCACGTCGCATCACGTTCCAATCGCCAGCCGCAATTACTCCGTCTTCGATAGAAGCATCAAGAAAGTTCTCTGTTATAGCGATGAGATTATGTTCCAATTGTAACAAGTTCGTTCTCCAAGTTGAAAGTTTAGTCTTGAGACCACGGACATTTTGGTACAAAACATTAAAGATCTTAATTCTGGTATGAGGCGGTTTAGGCACGAAATGTCTGTTGACTTGTGAGGGCGCTATCAGGTGCCTTATGATTCCCATTACGTGCAATCCAAGTATTGACTCTTGCCTTCATTGGCTATGGCCAATAGTTGAATAATCAACAGAATAACATTTTTCATAATAAATTATTATTGGAACACCGATCTTATACAACTTATAACTTCCCCTAGCTCGTAGCTCTTCGACCGTACACGCGCTCGTGGGACATAATTGACGCAGATAGTCACGAATATCGTCGGCACTGGACTCCATATTCCACAAGTGCAGGTATTTACGTGGTTAGACTGCTTTTAAGTTAGTTATGTTGGACCCAGCGATGCCGCATAGTGACATAGGTTTCCTGAATTTCTTTCCCTTTACCTTCGTCCAGCTTTGATCATCAGCGTGGTCGTCAGGAGGAAAATTAAAACCGGCCAAGTGCGAGTCGGACTCGCCCATGAAGGGTTCCATAGCAGCAAGTAACATAATATTAAAGTTCTTGTAATGTGTTGTAACTTTGATCGATGTTTTAATAATAGTGTATTTTTTTTCGATTTATGACGCATTAAAAAAAAACTACTTACTGGATTTCATTCAAACCAATTTTCTTTGGTAGTTTTTATAGTAATGTATATCATATATTTTTTTTTAGTTTTATCATTCTCTTATTTTAGAAGTTAGAGGGGGGGGGGACACACATTTTACCACTTTGGAAGTGTCTCTCGCGCAAACTATTCAGTTTAGAAAAAAATGATATTAGAAACCCCAGTATCATTTTTAAAGACCTATCCATAGATACCCCACACGTATGGGTTTGATGAAAAAAAAATTTTCGAGTTTCAGTTTTAAGTATGGGGACCCCCAAAATTTATTGTTTTTTTTTTTCTATTTTTATGTGATAATCTTAATTCGGTTCACAGAATACATTTACTTACAAAGTTTCAACAGTATAGCTCTTATAGTTTCCGAAAAAAGTGGCTGTGACATACGGACGGACGGACAGACAGACAGACAGACAGACAGACAGACATGACGAATCTATAAGGGTTCCGTTTTTTGCCGTTTGGCTACGGAACCCTAAAAAGTGCCACTGTCGGTAAAAATGACGCCGTTGTCAGGACAAACGTAGTCAACGGAATGAAAAGCGTGGTCATCGACAGAAGAAATGGAGTCGTTGGGAGGAGAGTTTGGTTATTTATGCTAAGCCGTTCTAATTTTTCAGACGTGGGTCCTTTGTGGTCAATTGGATTAGCCTATATGATGTCCAGCTGATTGGAGCTAGTATAGCGAGATGAAGCGCTCTTGGCTTTAACCTTTTTCTGTTTTTTGGCACGGTGCGAGTCTAGGGAATGCAAAAACCGCCAAAATTACAAACCGGTTTTTTTTCGGGTTTTCTAAAAATAAAACCGGTTAACCGGGTAACCGGTTTTAAAATTAGTTATTTTGAAATTTATTTTTAAGTGAAAAATTTAACATTTTTTGCTTGTGAAATTCTAAATAATTATTTTTAATAATTATTTTGAAACTTATCTATTGAAAAAATATACTGTATACTTAATATGGCCATGAATTCTGTCAAAGATAAAAAAAAATAACTTCATAAAAACGATTCTCTCATCAGCCTTAATGAAGGCCGAAACACTCGTTGTAAGCATCTTGAAAAACCTAGTATGTTATCAAAAAGAGAGAGGCTTTAAGAGGCTTTGCTATGGCGTTTAGGATAGTATCTTGATACTCTTTAGCTGAAGTTAGAGTAGCCCATTTTCACGAAAATGAACCATTACTGATGCCGCATGATGATCATTCAGGACTCTGATAACTGTTGAGAGTGTTCTTTGGAGTTACAAGCTTACATCCAATTGTTTTGCTTGTTGTAATTTTTCTTGATTGTGATAATTTTCTCATCGGTAGCAAGAATATCCTTTTTATGGTGGGAAAAATCATCCAATGACAACCCCCGCTCTTGGGCGGAGCAGGAGACGGTGTCAGACTCTTACTGACTAAAAGCCCACCCTGTTCCTTCTAGCCTTCATTCCGGGGCTCGAGTTCCTTTTCGGATAACCCTGGCCCAAGTAGGCTTCGACCCGGCAGAGCCCCTGCTTTTGCTGACAACTCCTTGAGGCGCGCGGGAACAGTGAGCGCCGTTGACGACTTACCGGATGGCCGGACAGCGAACTACACATTGCTCACTGTCTGCAAGCCCGCGCCTACGGTGGCTGGAAATCGGGATTGGAATCCCGGCGGCGGCTGCGAGAGCGCCGTCGCTTGATGCGGTCAGCCTCCTCTTTTGCGAGCATTACTGCTTCGTAGAAGTCGGCGAACGCCTGCCACTCATCCTCGCTCCGGACCATGGTCTGAACCAAGGCCCGGCGCGAGAGGTCTCCGCCGCCGATTGCCCCCACGAGGGCACGGCGATGCTCCGCCCAAAGCAAGAATATCCCTGAGTTTTTCATCAGTGTAACGAACAAACAAAGATTTAGATCTTTTCACTCTCTTCTTTAAATGCGACTTGTTTGAGGAGATGATATTATGATGAGTAACAACGGTGGGTATTCCATCTGTGCATAAGAATTTCTGTGTCCTTACGAGATTTTAATTCTGGCCCTTTATTGCCTGTTCTCACAACACGTGGCCGGCCTGAATTTTTAATGATTGTAAACAGAAAAACTGTACAGTTGGTTTCGCTATCACTATGGCACGTATATATAAACAAACCTACGATTGATATAAAGCCCTAACAGAGTTTTAAAACAATATTTAATAAAAAAAAGTGTCATTTGAAAGTAATAAAAAAAAAACCGAAAAACCGGTTTCTTGAAAAAATAAACCGGTTTTTTTAATCTTTAAAAATATGCCGAAAAACCGGTTTTTCGGTTTTCGTGTTAACCGGTTTGCATTCCCTAGGTGCGACGTTTGATGTAGAAGCCCCAGCCAACGGCACGTGCTGAGATTGCTGTTGGGGGGTTACAAAGTCGATTGTCGCTTCGTTGTAACACAGGGGGGTTGCTGTTGATCGGCAACATTTTGACGAGCTGACAGCATGATGTTGCACTGCTTTAACTGAGTGTTAAGAAGGTCTATTTGAGAGGCAAAATAAGTCAACTTACATTCGTAATTGGAAATAACAGATACAGCTTTGCCAAATTGTTCTTTTAGTAACACCATCTCGCAACGTAAAGTACAAATTTCAAATGAGAGTTCCTGAAATTCGACCTGGTTTTGGGCGTCTTGAATCATGGGGGCTTTTTCCATAAGGTAACATTCGGGTCGCTAACTTGCGATAAAGTGATAGATTTATTATCACCTTTCGTCGAACAGGCACATTCCGCGCAAACCCAGGATATTAGGTATCCTTCAGTCACGATCGCTTCACCTGAGCATTGAAGATGATATTTGAGTTTACAGTTATCCCATGTACAGCTCAGGTATTCTTCTCCGTTAAGGGCCAAGCGCCCGAAAAGTGCCATAAAACAATGATTTTCTGAGGCCTACTCCTCCGTAACGGCTAGGTCAATTGGTTTGAAAAAAATATATGTTTATTATAGATTCATGAACAATAATATCAACATTTGTTTTTTTCGTGCAATTAATACTTTTGTCAAAAAAAAAATATTTAGCAATTTCGCAACTTTTCCCTGCTCCTTCGAAACGGCTTGGACCTTTTTCTTCAAAGTGAACATTGCATATGTAAATCAATCAATATCTCGCAGAGAAAATGGATTTAAAGCGGCCGCAAATAAATGCACAGATTTGCGTACTGCCACCTAGGCGAGTGCGAGAGTTGCGTTCACATAATTTCGGTCAGATGGTGCACGGGACTATACGCCTTAATTATAATGCCTAGACAGGCGGCACAATTTCCGTTAGTTACTCGGCGCTTATCAGGAAGGCTTAAACTGACAGTAATGGGTGAAGAAAAACTTTGATTAGCAATTGGGGGGCTTTCGGGCTGGGCATACCGGGACTGGCGTATTTGTATTATCAAATTTAACTTAAACAAGCATTCAGGGCACTTCCAATTAGCTCTGATTTGAACGTTCGTCAGGCTTCTTGTAGAAATATTAGCACAAATAAGGTCATAGCATTTAAAGCAAGTAAAGCATTGTACATTGTCTTCTCCTTCCAAAGCGTTCAAACATCCAGCACAGTTATTTGTTGACATCTCGTAATCATAAAATACACGTTACACAGCAAAAAATCGAATATTGGCACAGTGCAAATAAAGTGCTTTAAGCAGTGCGCAAAGCGGTTGGCGTTCGATCACGCAACAAAGCGAGCAGCGATAGTTGCGCTTAGCGGTGAATACTGGCGATACAGCGGCCGCACGAAACTTGCGCGGAAAGAAGGTCTTAAGCGCCGCGTAATAGGCGTCGCTTAGAGCCATATTTCACCGGGACACCCTGGTAGCGCCACTGGTTGCGCCACCGTGGTGTCCTAGTGAAATATAGCAAGACACCAAACAAGACACCAAACAGACACCAGAGCAAAGATTTTATGTATCCTATGGATAATCTAGATTGCCTACGCATTGCCATTACGTTCATATTGACAAGCAAACTGGGAAAAATGTACTGAAAAAGACAACGAGTAAGGGTCGTTGTGTCCCTTTCTTACCCCCATTTTAACTAAGGTAACCATGATTTTACTAAATTAATTGTTATTATTTTTGGCACTGCAGCATGTGATATTAATTGATGGTGTATTTTTTATATCGACAGCAAAGTACCAATATCTCCAAACTGTCTGTGAAACCTGAAAACAAAAAAATCACTTCGAATTTTACTAAGGCGATTATCACATTGCCACGTTCCACGCAGCGCAGCGCGTAAATGCGTGTACCTAATAGGTACATTGCTTGTAAGTATCTCTATTTGTATAGAAAATAAGCACAGTCCAACATACCGAAAATGCATCCACGCGCGTTCATGCAGATCACACGCCTACATGAGGAGAAACATGCACAAACTTGGGTGCGGGGCGGCACGCAAGGTATGACACACTGAGTCTCGTAGTGTCATATGACTTGAATGAAATAAGTCAGAGCCTACGTCAATTTACAAAATGCTCCTACGCGCGTGAGTGCGTAAAAAAACCCGCACGATGATGCAGATCTACATTTCCACAAGTACGCGCGTTGGTGCGTTGACACGCACCATGCAGCGTAATGCGCGGCAGTGAGATAATCGCCTGAAACAGGCGGAAAACCCTTTTTAAATTCATAGCGGTAAATTATGATTTTTGGTACTTCACGGTCGACAAATATAATATACTAGCATTTGCTCGCGGATTCGCCCGCGCACATAAAATATAGCCTATGTCACTTAGGAATAAAGCAGCTTTCTATCGGTGAAAAACTTTTTGCGATCGGACCAGTACTTCCAGAGATTACCTAATATGGCTTGTTCGTCAACTCGCTTAAGCAATTCGCGCGAGTCCGTGCGAGTTGGGACCTTCCGTATAAAATACAGTCAAATAATAACAATTACTATAAATAACTAGCTATTGCCCGCGGATTTTTTCACGCAGGCTATACCGGTTATCTACTAAGATTTCGGGATATTATGTTAAAGGTGAGGAATGAGGCGAGTAGGATGTGGCCAATGGTACACGATAGTCACGATACCCAAGTTACTTTAAAAACATTTTACGTTAGGTTGTGGTAGAGTTGTGCCCCGCTCGGGCAGAGCACCGCTGTTTCCTCGTGGAGGCAATTGTTGGCAACAACCTTTCACGCAGGGCCCTAGTTCAGACTATGGTCCGGAGCGAGGAGGAATGGCAGGCGGTCGCTTTTTTCTGCGATGCAGTAATGTTACCGAAGAAAGAGGCCAAAGGAACATCGGCCGCCGAAATTCCGACCCCGACGACGGACCACGGTAGACGCGGGCTTGCGGACGCCGAGCAATGGGTAGTCCGCTATCCGGCCGTCCGGTAAGTAACCGAACCGACCTCAGTCGTCAACAGCGCGTAGTGATCGTCGTGCTCCTCCTAAACCGTAGGAGTCCAGAAGGGCCGATGCCCGCAAGCTAGGACCCCGGCGAATTCCTGAAAAGGAAACCCGTAGTCCTAGAATGCAAAGGGCAACTGAAGGTCACAGGTTAATCGTGAAATGGAACGCATCCAAGAAAGATTTTGTTCATCGTGTGGGCGCTCTTGACTTTTTTGACACATACATGACGTATCGATACTGCATATTCACTCACTTACGTGTATTTCTAAGTCTTATTAACTAATATTTGTACGTCAACTTTGGTTGCTTATTGTTGATAATGTTGTGATTTGTTGGTAATTAATATTATATATTATTGTAATGTTGATTAATATCTTTCTCATTAACGATAAGTGTTTTGTTTTAAAGTCAAGTCGAATACAATTTCTAATACATTTTTAGTGGGTAGGCACCTATGTTATAAAATTTTTTTTTAGTTAATAATAAAATTTATTCAGAGTTAAAGTTTGGTAAAATAGTAACATAAAATCTTAGGAATAATTTATAAAGGTATGACTATGTTATATGCCTAGTTGACTGTCCATAAATACGTCAGATTTTCAAGTCTGAGCAAGTTGACGACAGAAAAAGTAGGTGAAATCGGAAGTTGCCAGCTCGCTTGGACTCGCGCGTATCGCTTAAGGCCCAAGCGCCCGAAAAGTGCCATAAAACAGTGATTTTCTGAAGCCGACTCCTCGCTAACGGCGTTTGAAAAAAGGTTGCTTGTAGGTCCGGCTGTTATTTTTTATTTACAGTTTTTTTTTTATTGAGATAATAAAAACAACGAAAATTAAAAGCAAAATTATTTATACATTTTTGAAAAAATAAATATATATTTTTTTTCAATTTGACGTACCTAGTCAATTTGACGAATATTACCAGAATTTTGTGATAGATTCCATTCATCATGATTTGCTCTCTATGCAAATTCTGGCATCCTGTTGCAGGTTTGTGTTGTTGAGAGGTGCAATTTAATCAGCTAGTGTTTATATAACAATAATAATAAATAATTTATTAGTTTGGTGGTGATCACTTGCTAAGCGATCTCCTGCTTGGTGAGCTTCTACATGTTTTCAATAGCGTTCATGTCTAGTGTATTGATTGACTAGGGTAAAACATTAATGTTTTTAGCCAAGTATGCAGTACCACCCCTGGTTTTGTAGCACAATGCAGATTCGGGCATAAAAATGGACTCTTCGTCAATAAAGAACCATTCTTCGAGATCCGGCAGCAGTCCAGTTTCTAGTACTTGCTTGTACTGGTCATGCCTCATGGTCCCTTTCACGATATGTAGACCCTTGCTTGAGATTAAAGACCACATTATAATACTAATTGGGAATTTAGCTGTCTTCTGTTCTCTTAACACCAGTTTTTATGGAGCTATTCGCCAGAGCGTCGTCGAAAAGGAGCATTTTTTGAACGGGCAAAAGAGCTTTTGTCAACCAAAACCTGAAACGTCAATTCATCGGAGAAACATGTCCGAAAAATTATATTATTTCATCAGATAATGATCATCAGGTAGTTTACAATGTACTGGACTATTTAAAGTCTTATTTTTAACCGACTTCAGTCTGAAACAGTCATATTTTGATGTTGTTTGGCCCTGTGCAATAGTCTCTTCTTATTCACCTCGGTGAGGCGTGGTTTTTTGGTAGACCGATGACCTATCAACTTCTCTTTTGCTTACTCTCGAAGAATTGTCTTATCGAAAACTTCTAGGCTCTCGTAGTTTGTAATCGTGGTAAGGTCTTACCTGTCTAATATACATATTAGTTTTTGATTAGTTGTCTCAAATATAATGTATTAATAACACCTTGAACTTCTTTAGAACACAATGGCTCGTAGTACGAACTAATCTATGGAAACACTAGTGGAAAGGGATAGAGAGTGTTCTTGAGTCGCCACGCCCTAGAATTTTTTATACTATCTGGATTGATTACGTCAACCTCAAAAATGTACTGAAGAGTACGATACAAGAACGCCCTTTTTTAAATTCTTTTTTATTTTGTTTTTTAGACTTTTCTATAATGTGGGATGTCGTTAGATAGGTCTTACAAAAATATTGCGAGTGTGTGAAAACTATTTATCAATTTAGGGATCCTATTGTGAATTATAAATATAGTTTTTACCTAATGCTAGTTTTCAATTGAACCTTATTGAGTTAACAGATGAAAACTAGTTTATTTATTTATTTCCACACTGATAAGGTTGGGCTGACAGTTTTGTACCAACTTTATGGTTATATATTTTGTATATTTAATTGGCTATTATTGGTCTTATGAACTGATGAGTTCAACTTCGTCAAATTATACTTTTTGACTGTAGTAGAATGTAGATGAGTATATAAGACTATGAATACAGAGACTTCTTGATAAAAACACTAAAATCCCTATAGATATACGCACATACATAATCAGCCTTTTTAATGTTCTCACTGCTGGAACTCAGGTCTCCTCTCTAGGAGAGGGAAACGAGCGAAACGGCCCGTGCTTCTCAGAACGCGGACGCGTTCAGCGCGGACTGAGGCTTGGAAGTGGTGGGTTCAATGAAAAATGTATATAGATTTTTTTAGAGTGGTTTTATTTTGGTCATAAATCATAAAGTTATTTATGTAAGTTCAAAATAATTAGCTATAGGTGTAGAAGACTATATGAGCTGTGGTATTTTATGATTTTTAAGCTAAAAATGTGCACACAAGGGTTTGAATAGGTCGCGTAAGCTAAATCCAGCTTACGCGACCCACTCATACCCTTGTGTTTTGTAATTTTTTTGATTAGTGCGTTGGTAAAGTTGTATTTAACTATATAAAAATTTTATACAAAACCATAATATTTTTTTATGCCATCCTAGAGATGAATATGTATATTGTCTTTTATTTGATGCCGTGACATTCTCATAGTTATGATTCTTGGTGCATTATAATGGTACCCGAAAAACCGAGATATTTGTCTAAAACGGTCAAAGCGTCCTTAATAACATCTTGAACTTCTTAAGAACAGAATGTTTCGTAGTACGAACTAGTCTATACACACTAGTAGAAAGGGATAAAGATTCATGTATGGTACTTCTTTATTACATCTTTGAGGTTGTCGTAACCAATCCAGATTGTATTGTACAAGATTCTTGGTTCACTGTGACTGACGTTTGACAGTTGGTTAATTATGGTTTTAAAGGTTAGATTTCCATCATAATACATACTCTTTGGTGGGGGGCGTGACTGGCGGCCGGACTGGTGTCCGCACTGGTTGCGCCACCAAATTGGTTGCGCTACCAAACAGACACCAGGTGTGTAACGCTCTATAGAGCTCTATACATTTTACTGGTGGCGCAACCAGTTGCGCTACCAGTGGTGTCCCGGTGAAATATGGCCCTTATGCGTTCGAATCAAAACACTTTATCACACGCGGAACAGTTTTTAGATTTCGAAGATGGTTTGTTAAAAGTTGTTTTACGATGTTTATTCAATGAACTAGCACTACACTGAGGCTATTTGAGTTCTATGTGAAGATATTGAGCAAAATTAACTTGAAAAATGTACTTTAAACTATATTTAATTGATATTGATTGGGAGCAAACAAAAACGGACCGTTTGCTTAGAGGGCGCGCGTGGACGTATAATATAATAATAATAACTCAACTCACGGATTCCATAAATCTGAGATCCCTCTCTCCAACCGAAACCTATTAAGTATTTGGGTATGTCGGAAGCTCTAGGCATCAGTATCACTAACATGAAGCAATCGTTGAGGGAGCATTTCTTTAGACGCCTGAAAAAGGTATTCAATAGCCTTCTTTCAGGCAGAAACCAGGTGCGTGCCTTCAACGGTTGGGTCATGCCGGTATTGATGTACTCTTTCGGCGTACTCAAATGGACTCAAACAGAACTTGACGCCCTGGATAGGCGGGTCCGTTCACTGCTGACTGCATACCGAATGTAGTGATCCTTTGCTTGATGGTAATAATATTCTATTATATATTATGTCTAATGGTGGTAGTTAAGTTTTACACTGGCTCACTACTACACACCGCCGAGCGCAGGCCGCACGTCCCACCGTCACGTCACAGACTATCTACCTACGATACGTCAGTGCGTACATAGAGTAGTAAGAGACACTCATATCCAAAGAGTATGTAATCACTACGTTCTACTTGTATCAGATAGCCCGACTGACTCGTCGACGCCGCCGCCTCTGGTTGTGTACGTGAGACAACGTATTATATCTATTATATAGATATAAACACTACACCGAATATCACCCACGATCGTCTGTGATGAGGCTGTATATCCCGCGGATCCTGGGGGTCGTGGCTTCTTAAATGCTAAGACCCTACACAACCGCGAGGTATGCAGTCTCAGGGAATATTTCCTAGCTGCCGACGTGGGTATACATCGAGATGTAGTGGCAGTGGACAAGGGACTCACCCCGCTCTCCCTAGCTAACGAGAACTGGCGCAAACCGATAGTGCTTGACACTAACTATTGAAATAAAACTAAAAAGGGAATGTATGGAATGTATGAGCAGATTTTATATTGAGTAAAATCATTAAAACATAAATGACATTTTCTACTAGATGAAAGTAGCAGTGGTTGCTAGGATACAACATCAAGAACTATGGTCTAACACGTATGGTGATTAAACCTATTTACAACACCCCCACTGAATCCCCATACGTTGCAAACAAAACTTAAACTTAACACTGCCCAAACCTTTAGTCAGGGCATCAGCTGGCATAGAACCAGTTTCACAGTATTTGATGCAAATCACTTTAGATTCAGCTAACTCCTTAACATAGTGGTATTTTATATTAATATGTTTAGACCTTTTACCAATAGGATTATACACTAACTTATTTGCACTTTGACTATCACTAAACATATCAATGGTTACATTATTTCCTGTCAGTTCCTGACAAAGACCCTTAATACAAACTACTTCTTTGGAAGCCTCACAAATAGCGATGTACTCAGCTTCAGCTGTACTCAACGCAATACATAGCTGCTTGTGCGCTTGCCATGACACTGCAGCACCACCAAAAACAAGAACATAACCGGTAAATGAATGCCCATCCGCATTACTCCCCCAATCTGCATCGGCATAAGCAACTAACGGTTTACCGGTCCTTTTAAAAGATAATCGGTAATCAATGGTACCTTTCAAATACCTGAGTACCCTTTTCAGAGCCACCATGTGCTCGTTTGCCCAACATGAGTTAAATTGACTCAAGTAACTGACGGCAAATGTTATGTCCGGTCTTGTACCGCAGGACAAATACATTAGAGAACCCATTATTTCCTGGTAGCGGGTATTTTCAGTCTTCTCTCCTTTTGCAAGCCGTAAGTTAGACTCAATTGGAGTGACTACAGGTTTGCAATCTTGCATTCCATACTTTTCCAAGATCTTCTTGACAAAATTGGCCTGAGAAAGGTGAATTTCCCCTTCGGTCCGAGAAATATTGATTCCTAAACAATCTTTTGCTTCTCCCAAATCTTTTATCTTGAAGGCTTTAGCCATTGCTTTCTTGGTGTCCTCAATATCTTTAAATTCGCTCCCAAAAATATAAAAATCATCAACGTATAATGCAATAGCAATAATTGAGTCCTTCCCCTTTTTCATGTAAACACAAGAGTCATACTTTGACCTAGAAAATCCACTCCTAATAATGTGGTCATGTACCTTCACGTTCCAGCAACGTGCAGCTTGTTTTAGGCCATATATTGCCTTTTTTAGCTTACATACTTTGCCCTGGTTAATCTTAGAGACAAAACTCTCGGGTTGCTCCATATATAGATCCTCCTCCAGATCACCGTTAAGGAACGCTGTGGTAACATCTATATGGTGCACCTTTAAGCCCATCTCTGCAGACAAACCCAACAGTAAACAAATTGAAGATAATTTAACGACTGGAGCAAAAGTCTCTGTGTAATCTTCTCCAAACTTTTGCGAATACCCTTTTGCAACAAGTCGGGCTTTGTGCCGTTGGACTGTGCCATCAGCACCAATTTTTAATTTGAATAGCCATCTGCATTTAACAACGTTAACGTCCTTTGGACGATTAACTAATTCCCAGGTTTCATTTTCAATCAAGGAGTCGTATTCTTCTTGCATGGCTTTTTTCCATAAATCCCTATCACAACGCTCCATCGCTTCCTTGACCGAGCTTGGGTTTGGATCACTCTGTAAATGGTAATTATATACCATGTCCTCATCTCTTTTAGTTTTCCGATTTCTGAGAGGATAGCGCCTAAAAACAGGCTGCTCTTCCCCCACTGTTTCAGGACTCTCGCAAACCATTGGATTCGGAACCTCTGAATCCAAAGAGTCATGGAATTCTTCTTCAGTTGCATTTTCTGCTGACGTGGTCGCTCCTGAGTCTTCCAAGCTACTTCGGCAAGGTCGTTCTTCACTATGCGCGTCAGCCATTGAACTCTCCTCATCAGAGTCCAACTTTTCAGATAAAGGAATTTTTACCTCAACTGACTTTATCCTGGAGGTCGCATTGGAATGTTTACCACTCAGTGATTCATCTTCCGCTTTGGCATCTCGTCTTTTCTCAGCTTCAGTTTCTGCTACGAATGTTTCTCCAACACAATCCCATAAATCATGATCGATGAGAAACATTTGAATTGCAAACGACCATGTGCCATAGTTGGATTGGCCCATCAATTTTTGTATGGTGACCGTTTCACTCTTCTGCATCTTGAGAAGAAATTCTACTCACTCTGACTCACTCCCTACAAATTTAGCGTCAACCAGGTTATGGGCCCAGACCATAACTTGGTTGACGCTAAATGTAGACCAATTGGCGTCCGTAGCCTGTAATGTTATTAATACTTACGTTTACTTTACTTATCAATAATCACATCTCTTTATAATATTTCTTATATATTTAGTTTGTTTATTTTCATTGATCACTGTCATCTGTCATGTCACTACTATTTTCTTCTATGGTTTTGATTAGGTATCAACAAAGAGTATTTTTATAGTCTTAGGTTTTATTCTTTTACTCATAATATTATTTATTTTGTAAACATATAATTTGCTATCAAATTATATGGTCTCTTATCTGAAATAATTCTTTAAAATTAAATTGTAATTTATATCTTTCTTGTGAAACAGCAATGCTGGCTGAAACCTGTTTTCAAATTTAAATTATGAATTGACAGCCAGCATAGCCGTCAAAATTGATAAAAAACCATGTTTGTGAGTTTCTTGGTCAGTTTTCGGTCAGACTCTTGGTGCAGCTACATGTTCAGTTCCTGGTGTCAGTTTTTCTTGGTTCAGCTACATGTGACAGTTACTTGGCTCAGCTCCTGATGTCAGTTTTCCCTGATTGAGCTCCTTGGACCATGAAGACCTCCTCAGAGAAGGAACTGAGGACCTCCTCTCTGCCTCTGCCGGCCCTCACGGCAGAGGGCTGTTCTACATTTGGACCTGGCCTCTGAGGGCCTCCTCTACTGCTGTCGGCCCTTACGCTGGAGGGCTGTGACTACCACTATCTGTTGCTGCCTGCGGCTGCGTAGCCTTCGCCGTCCCTCGTACGGCTGAGGGCTACGCCTACTCCTGCTGCTGCATTCCGCCTCTGACGCCGAGCCCGACTGAACTGTTTTTATATCTTTAAATCTTTTTATATTTCTATTGTTTTTATATGCTTTTATTTGCATTATAACCTCACAAGGATTCATATTTATATATATTATTTCTCCCTCCATACTTTCCTCCCGCACTCAACCTCTCACTACTCACCACACGTGCCTTGCCAGGGCTACTCCCTGGAGGCACTTACACTTACACTTACTCCCCATACGTGCCTTGTCAGGGCTACTCCCTGGAGGCACTTACTCACTACACTCCCTCTTGCACTCGCGTAACACTCTTCCTTTCCTCTTACTATACACTTACTCTTCTTACTCTCACTCTTCCTCTACACTCCTCACTCCCATACTCCTCCTTACCCTCTCATGTAACTGATACACTCCTTTGTGTAACACATTACGTTACAACACCTACTACTACAATTCTTAGCCTTCTCTTATAGGGCTCTTCCACTTTTAGACCGGAACCACTTAGTTGAGATGATTTCCCAAGTTTCTCTATGTCATCCTTGGTCTCCGAGCTAATGATAACACTCCGTTCTTTGTCTTGCGCAATCCTCTAATGTGTAATTTCATTTCCTCAGGGCGTATTACTTTTTGGACAAGAGATTTAGTGTCGTCACTCGATTTATTCTTATCCGTTGGATAAATTGCAATAGAGCTGAGGTTGTTGGGACTTAAATAATTATTTTACCATGTCAGCGGACGAAACTTTTTCTGCTATCGTTGGTTTGGTCCAGTTTTCTTGTATGCTTGTTTGTATGGTGTGCTGGAAATTTTCAAGGCAGTAGGTTAGGTCACATTTTTCTCTTATCGCTCGAACAGAGCTTCCCACTTCCAGAGCCTTTAATTTCAAGTCCTGGTAGAAAATTGCCATCTGCGAAACGCCATGACCATTTTGCGCGACAAGGAGCTGATCTTCAGTTTTTGATCGGAGTTTAACTTTCCTTCTTGAGCAATGGAACACACTTCATTCAAGCATTTATCTATAGATATCAGCCAATTACTAATGTCACAGGTTTACACCGTTTCAAAGTTTTCTTCAAGTGCATGGGTTGAAGGAGTTGGGAAACTCTGAGGGCTCTGTTCCGGTCTGTATGACGCCGTCATGGAGAAGGCGAAGCAGGCGGTGGTGCCCACCTTGAGGACCCTCAGTCCTCACAGGCCATCAGCCAGATCTCGAAAAATATCACAAAAAATGAACTATTATGACTAAAGAAATTTAGTAGGGAATTATTAATTAATTATTATTATTAGATACTTACTGAATTTTAGACCACAAAGCCCCAAAGATAAAACGACTAAACTAAGACATTTTTCTTTCCTCAGAATGAAAAATGTCTTAGTCAATATTACCGAATCTAAAAAATAAAATCTTTCTTTTCCTACACAAAGTTTTAGTAGGAATCTTAAAACATATTGTAAAAAAAATGGAAAAGAAATATTGACGTAATTCAAGGATAGCGATTATTTAATCGAGTCCCTCAATCCTCACATCCACTGACATATGAACACGTTTAGCTGCTAGACGAGAGAATTATCAGAAAGTCTAGTGTTACCTATCTTTTAGTAGTAAGTTACTACTAAATAATAGGCAACTCAAATTTTGTCTTTCGTACCTCTCAGCTGAGATAGTACATTTTTTAATTCTATGAAAATAGACGGAGTAGTGTGACCACACAATTATTTAAAATGTAGACAGTACTCATTTAATAAAGCATAGACGAAATAAAAACATGTCCGTTTGGATTGAGGAGCCACTTCATGATTTTAAAAGGAAACTGACCCCTTATTTAGTAGGAAAGAAAATAATTTTGTAGGCCAAACCCCGAAATTTGTAGTAAAACATATCCAAAGTTATATCAATTTTAAAGTGGCTCCTCAATCTAAACGTCTGAACTGAGAAGCCAGCTGGAACACCGAAAGTACTCAATGAATATTATTGAAAATTTTGTATCATTTAGTAGTAGTTGTGTATAGTACCTACTAAAAATTTGAGTCTAATACTGTTGATATTCAAGAACATACAATACTTTTAATGTGGCTCCTCAATCTATACACATGACCCGTCATTTTTCAGAAAAGCATTACTTCAATCGATACGCAATTTCGTTATCATTTAGTAGTAAGTATATTAGATTTGTAGAACAAAAACCGGATATCAAACATGAGTGGATCAGGAGATATAGCACATTTAATGTGGCTCCTCAATTCAAATGCTTCGATAAATAAATTGGCCTCTAATCTACTATACTTGTGATGAAATTTGGAACAAAAAACACCTATATTTAGTATAAAATTCTACTAAATGTACGTATAATCCCCGCCTTAAAAAAATACATATCTACGAAGTTATCAGCTATTCTTTCATTTCCTATGAAATGGTTTTGAAGGGTGACCATGAATACATTATTTTTTCACGTACGACTTTCACCCACGTACAAGTCGTGCATGTGTGCAAGGACTGTTGCCTCCAGGGGTCCAACCATAAACATTTATAAAACAATCTTATTGCAGGAACGTTTTGTTTCCATCTTAAAGTAATATTACTTCATTTCGTACCATGAACTTAATCGCTCAGTATGATTGTATTCCTGCTAAGGGCTGGGAAAGAATGAACGATTTTTAAGATTTTGTCTATTCCCTGCTAAAAAGAAAAGATACGCGCTATATAGATCTGTATAGCGTTGTCTCTTTCACATGTTTGTTTGAATCGCTAGTTCATTGTAAACCAATAGAACACATTGAACTCAAAAAATGTCCTTTTAAATATATTTTTAAAACGATCTAAGTACCTAACTTTCATAAAAAGGACGTAATAACTTTAAGAATTTACATTAATAAAGTAGAAAAACAAAAAGCTGCAAGCGACTACGTTAACATTTAATTTTAGTTACAAGTTAGTGTGAATCGTATTCAGAATTCGGAACGTATGTTTACATTAACAAGATTCTTATCATTGTTGATTTGTTGAGTGCGAACCGATTTTGAAATATTAAATAGTTTTCAAGTGCTTAAATATATTTAAAGTAGGTAATCTGTCTTCAAGTGGTTGGTGTTCGAAGCGGATAATTGAACCCACGTAGTGCGTATGTTATCCTTGAAACTTATTGTCTAAGGACGTCATGGAATCAAGGTAAAGTTAAACAGTGAAATAACTTGTTGTTTGTGTTGTTGTTCGTGCAATGTTGAAGTCAGAGTTATATGCTTCCAAAAACAAAAAATCATATTATATGTGCGCTATTTAGAATAAAATAATAAATTAATAACCCACGTAAGGACAAAAATCACTAGATTAAACAATTAACTGGGCTCTTTTAGGCATCGAAATAAGTTTTAAATACTTTATATGTCCCAAAAAACCCTTTAAATGGTACTTATTTGGAAAACAATAATAAATCCGCTGCGTCCGAGCAACTTTTTTACTCCTGCTAATTTGACTTAAAAACAATACTGCTAGCGGTCAAAAATCTCGTCAGAGTACGAAAAGAATGAACTTTTTAAGAGTGACGTCACAAAATCGCTAAGAAAACAATCTTGTTTTAATATTGTAATAAGGTTGTTTTGAAGGCGTCATGGTACGAAAAGCCTAAGTAATATTAAAACAATACTGCTTTAAGGTCTTATGGTCGGCCCCCAGATCCCATGGTGGCAGGCTAGCAAGGAGGCTTGCCGCTTCGCGGGAAACCGTGCGGTAATCGACCTACCGCTTGTGTTTACTGGACAGATGTTCTTTGTAATTTGGATTATCGTTTGTTCGAAAACCATGGCTGTATGTGTTAATTACACTATTTTCCTGTAACCATAGAAATAATATGTATGGATTTGTGCTGCATAAACATTGTTTTTTTTTTTGCTAAAGGTATCCACTATTTTGTCAGTGTTACACAGGATTGGCAAAGCGAAACGTTAAGAAAGATAACACGGCGTCCTTACCTTGCGCATGACGTAGGTCTTCACCGGACATTGTAAATTCGGAAGGTTCCAGCCTTGGTACAAACGATTTTCTGGAGAAAGCAGGAGTGGTAAGCGGTCGCCTCTTTCTGCTTAACAGTAATGCTAGCAAACGTCCGGTAATCTTCCAGACCGAGCCAAAGTCATCGACGGTGCATAGTATTCCATGCGCACCCAAGGAGATGTCAACAAAACCGTAGGTACCCGTTCGTTCCGTTGTTTGCCATTTGGCTACGGAACCCTAAAAATCAGCCTCTCCTTACAAAATTATGAATTTGATTGGACAGTTTATAGGACTTTACACCCTGTTCTGAATACCTTTAAACCCAAAACATATGAAGAATCTCTGTAACTATCTACTGTGTCGAGTTGTTAAAAATTAAATTTCAAAAATACTTATCGTGATTTCATTTAACATCATTTAATTTCAGCCGAAAGAGATCCACTGTTGGACCTCCCCTTAAGTTCCGACATTATTCTTAACTCGATTTGCTGCTGAGAACCTCCAAGCACAGCCTTCTTCATTGGCCTTTGGGTGTTTTGAGTTTTCTTATGAGGCCTATAGTAAAACGTAACGATTCATTGCGAGTGAGTCATAACTGGCTACACTCACTGGTCAAAGAATTTTGTTTCGTGATACTGCGGGTTTTTGGAAAAGAAGATGGCATGACTTCCCTAATTTAACAAAAATGGACTTACCTAGTTTGACCGTTTGTCCCAGGTACAATCACAGCATGGTCACCCTTAATAGCAAATTCTAAATGAATATTGCGAAGTATTTTTTTATCAAATACCGAATATGTACAATTTTGATTTGTACGTATGTATTTAGTAGACATTTATACTAAATGTTAGTGTTTTTGGTTTTTGATTTCATTGCGATATCAGGCACATACAATCAATTATTTATTATGTAAAACGTCAGGTCTAAGGAGCCAAATAAAATGCATTTATTTACTAAATTTAATCAGTTTTACTACTTTCTCTGTATGCTACAAATTCAAACATACTTACTACTAAATGTTTTTTGCAGTGGAATTATAAATTGACCAATTACTTTCATGTAAATTCACGCTCTTGTGTATGGATTGAGGAGCCACATTAAAAGTATTGTATGTTCTTGAATATCAACAGTATTAGACTCAAGTTTTTAGTAGGTACTATACACAACTACTACTAAATGATACAAAATTTTCAATAATATTCATTGAGTACTTTCGGTGTTCCAGCTGGCTCCTCAGTTCAGACGTTTGGATTGAGGAGCCACTTTAAAATTGATATAACTTTGGATATGTTTTACTACAAATTTCGGGGTTTGGCCTACAAAATTATTTTCTTTCCTACTAAATAAGGGGTGAGTTTTCTTTTAAAATCATGAAGTGGCTCCTCAATCCAAACGGGCATATAAAAACAACTATGTACAGTTAATTTAATGTTATATTACATGGCGTATGTGTATTACTTACAAAAATAGATTACAACATTACAACAAAACTTTTTTTTACAAAAAATACAACCGACTACTAAAAATTAAAAACAACGAGTGTCGATGTTCCTAATTTCGTTTCTTGCATCGACTTCCAAAAAGTTATTTGAACCGATTTTCAAAAAAGGAGCAGGTTCTCAATTCAGTTTGTTACCTCAGAACTCCGTCGTTTATGGTCTGATTTGCAATTTTTTTCCCCTTTCAAATCAAATCAAAGCATTTATTTCAAAAAGACCATTTACAGGCACCTTTGAATAGTCAAATGTCGGTCAGTCCAAGAAAAGTGAAGCTAAATTGCACGTTCCAAAGAGTAGGTCTCTATGGAGAAGAACGTGCAAGAAACTCCATGGACACTCTTTTAAATCATATATGTGTTACATATAATGCTTGGTTACATATTACTTGTTGCTTCTATCATGTGAGCACAATGTCGATAGAGAAATAAAAATGTAAAATAATTAAAAGATAGAAACTGAATTAAGCCACTGGCAGCTAAGAGATGACCAGTCCCATCTGACGGCACCCGTTCACGAGCATGACGCGTGCATCAGCCCCACTCAGCTCAACCATTTTGAAGGGAACTGAACGACCCAATAACACGTGCCACCAACAGCGAGACATTTGAGTGAGCATGACAAACTCTCAACTGCCATGCTCGTAATGATATGCTTCCAGATTGGTCCCATTTTTACAAAATCCAGTTCTGATGATGGGATCCATGAGGAATCGAGGTAACTCTTCAAATATTATAAGCAACCATAATATATAGTTATTTTATTATTTTCATCAAGGCTTTAAGCATTTGCAGTCAAAAAGTGACATTTGATGAAGTGGAACTGATGAAGAAGACCAGAAATGGCCAACGGATTTTCATACTCACGCAAATACTATCACAATATTATTAAACATAACAACAACAACAACATAATAATAAATATACACCGTTAAATTTTAATCGTTTTAATCCCCTTGGAGGGTCGATCCGTTACATGAAACACTATCGATTTGTAAAGATAAAATTAAAAAATAAGTTACCTTTTTTTTACAAAATTCGTATTAATTTACGCATGTATGAAATTCTCTCGTCTAGTCAGCTAAACGTGTTCATATGTCAGTGGATGTGAGGATTGAGGGACTCGATTAAATAATCGCTATCCTTGAATTACGTCAATATTTCTTTTCCATTTTTTTTACAATATGTTTTAAGATTCCTACTAAAACTTTACGTCGAAAAAGAAAGACGTTATTTTTTAGATTCGATAATATTGACTAAGACATTTTTCTTTCTGAGGGACAACAGTTTAGTCGTTTTACATTTTTATCTTTGGGGCTTTGTGGTCTAAAATTCAGTAAGTATCACTAAAAATTCCCTACTAAATTTCTGTAGTCACAATAGTTCATTTTTAGGGTTCCGTAGTCAACTAGGAACCCTTATAGTTTCGCCATGTCTGTCTGTCTGTCCGTCCTCGCTTAATCTCTGGGACCGTTAGCACTAGAAAGCTGAAATTTGGTACCAATATGTATATCAATCACGCCGACAAAGTGGTCAAATAAAAATTGGAAAAAAATGTTTTATTAGGGTAGCCCCCCTATATGTAAAGTAGGAAGTGATTTTTTTTTAATTTCGACCCTAACCTGTGATATATTGTTGGATAGGTATTTAAAAATGAATAGGGGTTTACTAGAATCATTTTTTGATAATGTCAATAATTTCGGAAATTATCGCAAAAAAAAACAAAAAACAATGTGTGTGTGTGTGTCCCTCTAACTTTTGAACCAAGAGTTTAAAAAATATGAAAAAATTCTGAAAAGTAGAACTTTATAAGGACTTTCTAAGAAAATTATTTTGAACTTGATGGAAAGAACAGTTTTTGTACAGAAAAGACAAAAGGGTTCTACAAAATAATTTCTGGACTAAGTTTGTAGTATAATCGTATATGCAGGCATTTTTCTAACCTCATAAGTGGGTACACTTATTGTGAATTTGTGCCGGACGGGAAACTACGGAACCCTACACTGAGCGTGGCCCGACATGCTCTTGGCCCGTTTTTTCTGATACTTTTCGAGATCTGGCTGATGGCCTGTGAGAACTGAGGGACCGCACTTTAAGGGCTTTAGTTTAGTATGTTGGACTACAAATTCCCATATTTGTCCTACGATTGTTTTAAGAGTACTACTAAATCCTGTTTTTTTTTTTTTTTTTTGTTAAAAACTTGTGCAGTCCCTCAGTTCACACGCACATCGATTGTTTTGGGTTGGTTGCGTATGGCACCTACGTTACTTAAAACGTTCGTACAAAATCGAGTCGCTGAAATACAAGAATATTGACAAATGATGTTACCTGGCGACATGTAAGTGGGAAGGAGAACCCAGCTGACTTAATATCGCGTGGAGTCAGCCTTGAGGACCTGTCTTCATCTAGTTTATGGTGGAAAGGCCCTAAGTTTTTGCAAGACTTAGATTTTAGTAATAATTATTCAAGTTCATTATCAAGTCCCAATAATATTACGCATCAGGAACTACCTGAAGTTAAATCTAATTTAAGTTCGTTTATAGCAAAAGGCACAAAACCTACATCTGAATCGTTTTTTCCATTTGAACGGTTTTCTCAATTTAGGTTTATGAATCACGTTGCTGTATACGTATTTCGTTTTATACATAATTTAAGCATTCGTGACAAATCTAGTCGGATCACAGGCGCGATCACTGTCACTGAATTGAGAAAGGCTAGTTTTAGACTCGCCAGGTTGTCACAAATGGAATCATTTAAATACGAATACGACTTGCTTGTGAATGGAAAAAACATTAAGTCAAGTAATAGACTATCTAGGTTAAAACCGTTTCTTGACGATGAAAGGCTAATACGAGTGGGTGGCAGAATAGGGGCCTCGCCTAACATCTATACATATAGAATAATAAAATCGTAGGAAAGTCAAAACTGTACATTGAATGTTTTTTTCAAAGAATACTTGGGGCGTGATCTACAATCGATATCGAAGCCAAAAATATAGTTTTTAGAATTTTTGTCGGTTTGTCTGTTTGTCTGTATGTATGTCCGGGCTAAACTTAAAAATTACTGCATGGATTTACTTCAAATTTTGCATGAATATTACCAAGAGGTCGGGTCAACATATAGGCTACATACTATTACGCTATCACCTACGGGGGAGGAGCTGTGAATCTTTATTTTTCTTACGCATTCTGTGACAGCGTGTAATCTAACGAATGCGTCGTTTTTAAATGTTGTTTTTGAGTAAGCCATGCTATTATCTAGGTTTACACTATAAAAACTACGCCATTTAAGTAACTTGGGCAGAGAAACATAGTTTAATGAATGTTAGTAGTATAAAGACAATTTTGAAGCAGCGCCATCTATGAGATTTCATAAAAATCAAATCAAGTTACATGTTAACAGTTTTTGGAAATTAATAATTTAAATTTGATCATGTTGGCGAGAGGTTAGTAGTTAGTTATTCTTAAAATTCATAGATGGTAATGTGCATTTTCTTCATATTATAGTTCGTTTTGACAAACAACTCAAAGACAATTTAAAAAAAATGCGGTGTTAAGTATTACATGGTGGCATTTTTTAGACTCTGTGAAGTCGACCAATTTACGAGATCCCTTACGTATGACGAGGTGCCTTCATATTACACGTACGACAAGCAAAGGGGTGTATATAACCGACGTCGACGAGGAGGTGCTGTGGAAGGTTTTCCGGGAATTTTCAAGGACACCGCATTGGGTAGGGTTTATACCGTGCACCCGAATAGTGGCGAATGCTATTTTCTGCGGTTGTTACAGCCTTTTGCCTAATTGGGATGACACCCTCGCGGAGGCACGCGTCAGTGAAAGTCTTAGCCCCATGCGTCATCTGTTTGCCGTCATCTTGGTGTTTTGTGGAGTCGCGAACCCGGTAGTTTTGTGGGAGAAGTATCGCCATCATCTGTCTGAAGATTTTCTACGAGCTTTGAGGCGTGCTACTGGAGAAGAAGTCGAAGCAACTGATGAAAGCGTGCAGAACACCTGTCTCAGTTCACTTCAAGATGTGGTAATTTCTATCGGCGGCAATCCACTGATCGAATATGGGTTACCAGCTCTCCAATCATCACCACATCAAGACCGTGGAAATCGGGAGTATAACGCTGAGACAAAGTACGATCCGGGTGAAATGACCACCATACGAAATTACCATGTCGCTTTGTTCTATTGAGAGCAAAAACAAATTTATGACACCGTCCTTGAAAGCGTTGGGCAAAACCAGGGTAAAATGTTTTTCTTGGATGCTTCTGGTGGAACAGGAAAAACATTTGTTACCACTGGCATACTTGCAGAGGTCAGGAGGCAAGACAAAATTGCTATTGCTGTAGCATCGTCGGGAATCGCAACCACACTGCTTCCGGAAGGCAAGACAGCACACGCCATGTTAAAAATTCCCATCGATTTAGAGAGCGCCGAAACGCCTATTTGTGGTGTGTCACGTAACAGCGATAAAGGACACGTGCTCAAGGATTGCTCTCTGATCGTATGGGATGAGTGTACGATGGCCAATAGGAAGGCAGTTGAGGTCGTGGACAGAACCCTGCAGGACATCCGCAGGGACGAAAATTTGATGGATGGTGTCACAGTTCTGTTCAGTGGCGATTTCCGGCAAACACTTCCCGAGGTGACGCGGGGATCGATGGCTGACGAGGTGAATGCTTCGTCAAAACGATCTTCGTTGTGGTCACAAGTTCGTACACTGCTTCGCGATGACCATCAATAAGTCGCAGGGGCAGACACTAAGGGCAGCGGGTGTCGACCTCAGGACGAGTTTCTTCTCACACGGGCAACTGTACGTCGCTTGCCCCCGCGTCTCCAGTCCTGACTCTCTTTACATTTTGGCTCCTGGCAGTATAACTACCAACGTAGTTTATAGAGAAGTGTTGTTAAGTATGATACCTTTGTACGTAATTTTACTCTTTTGTGTCCTGGAATGTATTCCTGCATTATTTTCTCTATTTCCTTCAGTCACATCTTATGACTGAACTCAGCAGGATTCCCATATAACTCTCTTCACTTGCTTCGTTAGCAAAAAAAAACTTATATTTTAATGCTATTTTAAAAGTTGTTTACTTATAATGCTATAGCAATACTGGCACCTTAGGTATTTTTAGTGTTGTAGAGGCTTCACGCAGACGACGTCGCGGGCAGCAGCTAGTATCCAATAAAAGATTGTTAAGAATTTTCACTGAGATCGCACGCTGTGTTGGTAAAACACATCCCTAATACGCCAGCAATATCGACCGTTTCTCGGAACGCAGAGTATGGATTGCTCTAGCAGCATGTTCACTTTGAATATTAATTGAAAAATATGTAGTTCCGGATATATACATTTTTTTTTATCAACAATGTGATAACGATAATTCATGAAATAATATACGGTAGGTATAGTCTTATAATATATACTGGTTTAGATTTAAATTACGGCCATAGATAATAGACTGTTACATTACAAATAAAATCATATTTATTACTGTTATACTCAGGACACTCACCCTTAAAATGCAAGAGCTGTTATTCACCAAAATACACTTCAATGGTGTAAACTTCTATTTATTTTGCTTTACACTTCACGACACTCACTAGAACTCACTTGCACTAACATCGATAGACCACTTAGTTAACGTAGCAAACTTATTTGAGTAGTTACCAAACATTTTTAAAACCATAATTTCACGTTTAAAACATTTTGAAATAAATTTAGAATTAATAGTAAAGTTTTTCAAATAAAACTATAGAGAGTTATTTTTAGAGCGGTTGTCGCAATGATAGGTCACGATAGTAGCACAGTGTATCGGCGGGCTTCGGAGTGTCGTTACTTTACAACTTTAATATTACTATATATAGTTTTGGAGCACTTTTACAGTGACAAATACATCTTCATTAATGAGAAATAATTACATATATTGGTATATTTCCCGAGAAGGATTATTCTAACATGTTTGAGCTAAGAGTATAAAGTTAACAAAATGGCTCATTTTAGCTTCGTCAGTTCATGCTTCATGCTCACTTTTGCGCTTGCGCGAGGGTTAAGTCTCGCCGCGCCCTGTCGCACTGTTGTTGTTCCTCAATGAGTGACGTCATCGTACTATGAGGGGAAACTCTCCTCTTGCTACTTAAATTTATCTATTAGAAGAATTTTAAATCACAAGGTTCAGACTTTAAACCATTAATTAGTGGTTACCTTTACTTTTGAATAGTTTGTAAATGTAGCCATGATTGATCAGAGTGCCTAGTGTGAGTTTGTTTTACGTTAACGCGATCGACACGTTTATGACGTTCGGCGCTCCCATTGGCCCGCTCCGAGATCTTAACCAATCAGAGAGCCAAAGGCGGTAAACGTTTCGATCGCGTTAACGTAAAAACAACTCGCAATTAACGCACAGTTTTCTTTTATTTATTTTATGTACTTTTCCCGTATTCTTTACTTTGGTTAGTATCGATTGGTAGTCGCCATGGGGACCAGAGGCGCCGGCCACGTTAATTTGCTTTACGTTAAATATTTATTGATGGTTTTTTATATCACTTCAAACACCTAAAGTTGTATTGTTGTAGAATAATAGATACGTCATAGGGAATATCTACGCATGAAACAATATGCATTTTCGACTTGACACCGGTCTGAACAGGAAGAGTTCCGTTACCGTTATTTGGGATCCCAGTGATGGCGCGTTCCGATGGCCATGAAAACACATTATATACCTCGGACTTGTGGAGTGCCACCTCGAGTCCCAACTGCTGGGTCCTCTCCACGAGTGTCGCAACCCATCTATCATCAACGTGAGTATGGTTTAAAAGCTTGTTGTTTTATTCAACGCAATCCAACACAACGTTTGATAAAAAAAAAACCGGCCAAGAGCGTGTTGGGCCACGCTCAGTGTAGGGTTCCGTAGTTTCCCGTCCGTCACAATAAGTGTGTTAAACTTATGAGTTTAAAAAAATGCTTGCATATACGATTATACTACAAACTTAGTCCAGAAATTATTTTGTAGAACCTTTTTGTACAAAAACTGTTCTTTCCATCAAGTTCAAAATGATATTCCGAGAAAGTCCTTATAAAGTTCCATTTTTAAGATTTTTTCCATATTTTCTAAACTTATGGTTCAAAAGTTAGAGGGGGACAGACACATTGTTTTTTACTTTTGGAGCGATTAATTCCGAAATTATTGACATTATCAAAAAATGATTTTAGTAAAACCATATTCGTTTTTAAATACCTATCCAACGATATAATCACACGTTAGGGTTTCAGCTTTCTAGTGCTAACGGTCACAGAGATTAAGCAAGGACGGACAGACAGACATGGCGAAACTATAAGGGTTCCTAGTTGACTACGGAACCCTAAAAAGCAACGAAAATTAAGGGAAATAACGCGTGGACATTCGGTCGGCATTCAGTAATTTCGTTATTCATTCGAATATTTCTCGAAACTTGGTCCAGAAAATAAGATAGATTATAGACAATATCCACAAGATATATATATTTCCAAAATATCTAGAGAAAGATGTGCAATAACATCATAATCACGTAAGTGCGGTTATGTGAAAATGTATCCCGGGTTGGGCGCTAACATTGACTTATATTCTAGTGATAGACAAGCCCTTTCATGGAAACTATTTGTCAAAATATTGAAAGGTAAAACAAAAAGCTGCTGCAGCGCTACATTGGCATTATGTCGTCTAACAGAACTATTAAAATATAAAGCGCTGATAGCTTTTAGAGGATACTTTATTCGCGACCAAAAAGTCTAAAGCGCCATGAATTTCGTAGTACTTACGCGTTTAGTTCAACATTTATGACATAGTATAATGTTAGTTTTTTTTTAAGTTAACTTGTCACAATTATCTTCAAGAAACTCAACGTGCACGTGTATTTTTATAAACGATGTTGTATAATGTACTGTATTTCGAATACTGGCTAGGCTAACGGTTGTTACAGCTGCTACGAAATATTAGGTATGTATGTAGTAAGACCCGGACCCACCTAGCCCCTTCCCCACTTCTCTATGAAATAATAATAATAATAATAATAATAATAAATGGCAACTCTAGATGTCAAAAGTGCTGTGTCGTTCATGCAAATTTTAATACGGTAATTAAATTTTCAGTACCACCTCCGGCCTCGTCGCTCAGCTCCGCCTCGCCGCCGCCGGAACCCAGCCTCACTGTGAGAGCTGTGACACCGGCCGTGGCAGCTGCGTCGAGCTCGAGCGACGAGTACTACTCGCCGCCGACGACACCACCACCTGCGCGTCGTCGGGGAGGACGCCGGCCGCCAGCGTGCTTAGGACCTCGAGGCCCACCGGTCTCTGATAGGGTCCCAGCTGCCGGCGGAAGTGTGCCGCGCATGCGATGGACGCAATCGACCAAGGAAAACGTCATGCGCGCATACTATGGGGCTACAGAGGGAGGAAACAATCTGACCGCGTACCGTGTTCGGATGCTCTCTTTGTTTCAGGTGCTTGAGCCAGCCTTCAACGTTTCGGCACAACGACTATCGGATCAGGTGCGGGTCATCCAACGTAATCATATGTTGGACGATACTGTACTTGATCGCCTCCGAACGGAAATGTGTGACCGTGTCATTACCCCTTCGTCGCAACCTGTGGTACAAGTTGTGGTGCCACAGTCCAGCCACATGTCCCTTAACACTGACGAGGTGAGTTCTGATACGGTCACTAACGTAAGTACCCAGTGCAATAATGAACTGAGGAGTGCTTTGGAGTGTGCTATTCGGGAGTATCGCAACATGCCGTTTGAGCTTAGGCCGCGTTTACCTCGTTTGCCCACGCATAATAAGAATAAGGCGCTGGTGGCTGCTCTGGATTCGCAGTTGTCAAACTATTTTGATGACTGCGAAGATCTCACCGATACACACTCGATCATGTACTGCGCGGCCGTAGCGGCATGTCGTGTAGGTCACGTCAAATTTCCAAACAGTGACGTAGCTACACGACCAAAACCAGCTGTGCCGGCCTGGCAGTGTAGGATCGAGCGTCGTATTGGTGGGGCCAGAGTACTCATTGGCAAACTAATCTGCTTCAGGGAGGGTAACACTCGCCCACGAGTGATGCGCTTTGTGAGACGGGCGTTTTCGGGGACTGACATCAGCCCCCGAGACTATATGTCCCGTGTCACAGAGCGCATCGACTTCCTGAAGCAGAAGGTGTATGCATGGGCAAACCGTATACGAAGGTATAAGCGGCGGGTTGAACGGTACATCCAGAATATCACATTCCGGAGTAATGAAAGGTGGGTATACAGGGCTTGGGAGCGACCGGACCAAGGTGTGACTGACACGCGCCTTCCGGATGATGACGCCATGTGTTCGTTCTGGCGCAACATCTGGTCGGTGCCTGTCAGTCATATTGAAGGTAGTTGGACTCGAGAGGTCGAACGAGCGTGCGAATCGATACCAGAAATGGGGGCAATCACTATAAGCCCCCAAGATGTGGCCCGTGCAGTCCGTCCGTTGCCTAATTGGAAATCTCCAGGGCCGGACGGACTGCACAACTTTTGGATAAAGTGGTTGCAAAGGTCGTACGCTCGTTTGGCATCTCAGTATCAGGCCGCCTTAGAGTCTGGCTCGCTACCCGAGTTTCTTACAACAGGAGTTACCCACCTGCTCCACAAATCAGGTAGCACCGCGGAACCCAAAAACTATCGGCCGATTACGTGTCTGCCGACAATTTATAAGGTTCTTACATCCATTTTGAGAGCAAAGATTAACTACCATGTTGATAATAACGCTATCATGTCTGCCTCTCAAAATGGATGTAGGAATGGGTCCCGCGGTACGAAGGAGCTACTCCTCATCGATATGGCCATTAGCCAACAGGTTCGGTGTTCCCGAAAGGATCTGTCGACATGTTGGATAGACTATAAGAAGGCCTATGATTCAGTTCCTCATACATGGCTCATGAGGGTGCTGGAGTTGTATAAAGTTGATGCAACTGTTCGCACCTTCCTGATGTCATGTATGAGGCAATGGAGGACGGTCCTTCGCTATCCAGGATGTCGAAATATCCAGAGGAACAGCGAACCGGTAAGGATCGAGCGAGGTATATTCCAGGGTGACAGTTTGAGTCCGCTTTGGTTCTGCCTAGCCTTGAATCCTCTGAGTACAT
Organism: Mythimna albipuncta; assembly: GCA_929112965.1. NCBI lineage: Eukaryota > Metazoa > Arthropoda > Insecta > Lepidoptera > Noctuidae > Mythimna > Mythimna albipuncta. The sequence goes on from OV815960.1 coordinate 1,073,108, forward strand.
TGCTGGAGAATTCAGGCCTGGGCTATCGGTTGAAGAGAGGTGGTCAGGTTATATCTCACCTTCTTTATATGGATGACTTGAAGCTCTTTGCCCCCAACAATCTGCAACTGGTGGAGCTACTGAAGGTAACGGAAACCTTCAGTAGTGCCATCAGGATGGAGTTTGGTGTGGACAAATGTGCGGTCATGCATATAAAGCGAGGGGAGATTGTGGAATCCGTGGGTATCCAACTCTCGGATTCCATAAACCTGAGATCCCTCTCTCCAACCGAAACCTACAAGTATTTGGGTATGTCGGAAGCGTTAGGCATCAATGCCACTGACATGAAGCAATCGTTGAAGGAGCGCTTCTTTGGCCGCCTGAAGAAGGTACTTAACAGCCTCCTGTCAGGTGGAAACAAGGTGCGCGCCTTCAACGGTTGGGTCATGCCAGTATTGATGTACGCTTTCGGTGTACTCAAATGGACTCAAACGGAACTTGACGCCCTGGATAGGAAGGTTCGTACACTGCTGACTGCATATCGAATGCATCACCCTCGGTCGTCGGTAATGAGACTGTATGTCCCGCGGAAGTGTGGGGGTCGAGGCTTTTTAAATGCTAAGACCCTACACAATCGCGAGATATGCAGTCTCAGGGAATACTTCCTTGCCGCCGACGGGGGTATGCATCGTGATGTAGTAGCAGTGGACAAGGGACTCACCCCGCTCTCCTTGGCTAACGAGAACTGGCGTAAACCTGTAGTGCTTGACACTAACGTACGCAGGGAAGTATGGCAGAGTAAGGAACTTCACGGACGCTTTTTCCGGGCCCTTCATGGGCCCGATGTAGACCAACTGGCGTCCGTAGCCTGGTTGCGTGTCGGTGACCTCTTTGGGGAAACCGAAGGTTTTGTATGTGCAATTATGGACGAAGTTATCATGACGAATAACTATCGGAGATTTTTTGTGAAGGACGGCACGGTTGACATCTGTCGGGCATGTCACCGACCGGGTGAATCAATCCGCCACATTATCTCTGGTTGTTCTCGTCTAGCTAACGGAGAATACTTGCATAGACACAACCTTGTAGCCAGGATTATCCATCAGCAACTTGCTCTGAAGTACTCTCTTGTGGAATCGGAGGTGCCATACTACAGGTATGTGCCCGACCCAGTTCTCGATAATGGCGATATCACGTTGTACTATGATCGGTCCATCATCACTGACAGGACTATTGTAGCCAATAAACCTGATATAGTGGTGGTGGACCGAAGCGAGAGGCGTGCAATGATTGTTGACATATCCGTTCCGCATGACGAGAACCTCGTGAAAGCCGAGAAAGATAAACAAATCAAGTATATTGACTTGGCTCGCGAGGTTGTCGACATGTGGGAAGTGGACTCAGCGATCATTGTACCGATAGTTGTGTCAGCCAATGGCTTAATAGCCAAGAGCCTCGACCAACACCTTAGGAGGCTCTCGTTAGGCGGCTGGATCAAGGGCTTGATTCAGAAAGCAGTTCTTCTGGACACGGCTCGTATCGTTAGGAGGTTCCTTTCTTTGGAGCCCTAACCGCCGGTAGCTTGGACCCTGTTCCCGATACCGGTGGGATACTGTTTTTTATATTTTTAAATGTTTTTTTAATAGTTTTTTAAGAAATATTTAAAAATATATTGTTACATGTTAAAAAATGAATAAAGGAAATAATAATAATATTCCACAACTATCACACAACGCCATCTAGTCTCAAGCTAAGCAGAGCTTGTGTTATGAGTACTAGACAACTGATAAACATACTTATATATTTCTAAATACATACATATTATAGATAAATCACACCCAGACACAGAACAAATGATCATGCTCATCACACAAAGATTTGTCCTGGGTGGGAATCGAACCCACGACCTCCGGCATAGCAGCCAGGGTCACTAACCACTAGACCAACAGGCCTGTCAAAAATACCTTTTGATGGGCTAAAATTTTTCGTTGGTCACTCAGGTATATATAAGTTATCTAAAAATAGTTATAAATAGGCATCTACGCATATAACTTAAAGAAGATTCGACTCCTTTCTCCAAATATTGTAGACGTCTTATTAAGTATTAATTTTATCAACTTATTTGTTTGTTAATTATAGTAGTATATATTGATTTGCAATTTTTTTTGTTATCTATGTAACATGTATTTTTACGTTTTTCGAGTAATTAAAGTGTAAATTTTAATAAATAGCTCTACATTGAATATACTAATTGAAAAAAAAAAATTCGAATTCGAGTTTTTTTCGATTTTTTGCATTTGCTGAGAAGATTTACTATGGTAACATATTTTTTCACCATCGGAAAGTAGAGATTTCAACAAATAGACACCATATAAACTTTTTGAAAAAAAAAAGATATTTTGACGGGTGAATTTTCGATTGAAAACTATGGTGTTTTTTCGATATTTATTCAAAATAAGGTGAACAAATAAATATTTCTAATCAAATAAATTACAGCGTATTTGGGACATAAAAAGGTAAGTTTTCACCAAATTTCGTGATAAAATATTTATTTTTGAAAGAGATAAAAATAAAAAACCAAAAACTTGGTTTTTTGAATTTTTCACATAAATTTTGAGGTTATGTGAAAAAAGTGTTAATGCAAAAGTTTTAGATCTTTTTATTACCTACAACTTTGCCATTAGTCTTTTTTCCACAGAACTTTTAGTTTTGCCGGAAATCGAGAAAAACCGTTTTTTCCCCTTAAAAAGTCACCCCCACCCCCTTCCCGACCTCAGATCGCCCGTAAATTATTTTTCCTTTCATTTTTATAATATTCTCCTCCTTTTCTAATGGGTTTCATCCTACTATTATTTATTTTCACTTTTTATTATTTTTGAAGGCTTCTACCCTGGTCTAAATAGCGTGATGCGCAACTCAGCATATTTTCTCAGGAAATGATTTTCTTTTAGTGCCTAAAGCAGATACAAACACGACTTGACATGTAGGGGTGTCATACTAGACTGAGCGACTTGTTACTATAGTCCGTCTAATGAAAGCGTGACCTGAGAAAAGGAGGTAACGACCAAAAATTTTGAATGTGGTATTATTGAAATAGTAGGAGAAAAAAGTTTTACTATACTAGAGTATTTTTTGTATTTATAACAATTGTATAATAGTTAATCCTAGTCAAAAACATGTGTGTATAAAATTATTTGGTGGGTGTATGGTAAAGGTCAATAACACACAAAATTTAATAACCTATATTAATTTATCTGATCTCTCAAATGTCGCTATATGGCGTGGCTGGTAAGACCTCACGGCGTTCTTACCTTCCGCATGACGCAGATCCTAACCGGACATGGTTCGTTCGGGAGGTACCTACACCGGATTCATGCGGAAGTGACGCCTGGGTGTCGCCACTGTGCGGAATGCCCGGAGGACACGGTGGAGCACACAGTCGAGGTGTGCTCCGCTTGGGCGGATCATCGCCGTGCCCTCGTAGGGGCAGGGGCCCAGCCGGGTCGAAGCCTACTAGGGTCAGGGTTTTCCGAAAGGTCGCTCAAGCCCCGGTATGAAGGCTTGAAGGAACGGGATGAGTTTTTTAGGCAGTAAGAGTCTGACACTATCTCCCGCTCCGCCTAAGAGCGGGGGTTGTGAGGATGATTTTTCAAATCGGAAAAAAATGGCGCTATATGTACATATAATATTCAAATAATATTCTTTATTTACCATTTGGCCTTCTGGCAAGAATACCAAGTGCACAACACCGCGATAGTCAAATAAAATGGTCAACATGATTTCAACTTCATCACGTCTCGCCAACACTAATGTGTTTCAAGGTTGTTGGGTTGGAATCGATTCGTTTTAGCATAGAGAAAATTCAGATCTTTTGGAATTAGTCAAGTGGGAACATGTTTTATACTCCAATGATTGTTTCAAATGATACGGATCGACTCGTGAGACACAAAAAGTTCAACAGCTCTTAAACTTGAATTAGGATTTCAGTCACTATTTCCTTCACTTTCGCAATTTTAACTTCAGTTGAAGATTTTGATGCTCTATCAGACAAAGTGAGGCAAATCTTTCATTACATCTCTACTGCTTTTGAACGCTTTTTACCGCTCACTAGCTGTGTTTTTGATTAAGTCGATTCACCAAAAGCCTTCTGTGTTTGATGTTTTTGTCCATTATGAAATTCGCAATATGTCAGATTATCTAAAAATATAAGAAAAACAAATTATCATTATATCCTAAATATAACTATCTAATAATATTAGTCGACAAGGATCAAGATTATAACGTCATACTAACTTAAAAATTCTGAAATCGTATGTAAACATTGTTGGTTTTCATTGAAAACACCTTCTTTCTCTTCTTGTTTTTGTTTGAACTTATTAACCATAGTGTGTAGCAGTTTTCGCACGTTACTGTTTATCGTTTTTCCCATAATTAAGCAATTATTCTTGAAAAATAAACATCTGTTTACAAAACTGACAATTGCGATCATAGACTTTGACGTGATTTTTTTCGGCAAAACAATGTTGCCAATTTAATTTAAAAAAAAACTCCAGGTTACGCTTTCAGTAGACGCACTCTATCAAGTATCAGATTTGGACTTTTGTTCGCTATGTCCTGTCTATTGGTAGTATATATTTAATGTCTTTGCTGCACAATAACGTTCTTTCTAGAACACTGATCAAATAAACTGTCAAAGTTTTAGCAGATTACCGCATACGTCAAATATTCATTTGTCAATATGTGGTATGCCACTTTTTTCAATGGAGTGTCAGTGGTCAAAGATTTTATATATCCTACTAGACTAGATTGACTACGAAGGAATATTAGACTCTCTAAAGTGTTCTTTATTCTCATAGCCATAAAGTTCACGTGTGTTATTGACACACAAAAGGGAAAAATGGTACCGAGCAAGACAGTGAGATAAATCCCCTGTGCTGCCGTCCTCTAACTAAAAAGCAGCTAAGTGCTTTGTTTTCTAAGTAACTTAGCTGCTTTTTAGTTAGAGGACGGCAGTGTGTCCCTTTCTCACTTCCGATCAGAAAAAAAATTAAAAAACCGGCCAAGAGCGTGTCGGGCCACGCTCATTGTAGGATTCCATAGTTTCCCGTCCGTCACAATAAGGGTGTTAAACTTATGAGTATAAAAAAATGCTTGCGTATATGATTATACTACAAACTTAGTCCAGAAATTATTTTGTAGAAGCTTTTTGTCTTTTTGTACAAAAACTGTTCTTTCCATCAAGTTCAAAATAATTTTTCGAGAAAGTCCTTATAAAGTTCTACTTTTCAGATTTTTTCCCTAATTTCTAAACTTATGGTTCAAAAGTTAGAGGGGGGGGGGGACACATTGTTTTTTACTTTTGGAGCGATTATTTCCGAAATTATTGACATTATCAAAAAATGATTTTAGTATTATTGTTGGATAGGTATTTAAAAATGAATAGGGGTTCCTATTCATTTTTAAATACCTATCCAACAATATATCACACGTTAGGGTTGAAATTAAAAAAAAAACACTTCCCACTTTACATATAGGGGGGCTACCCTAATAAAACATTTTTTTCCAATTTTTATTTTACCACTTTGTCGGCGTGATTTATATACATATTGGTACCAAATTTCAGCTTTCTAGTGCTAACGGTCACAGAGATTAAGCGAGGACGGACAGACAGACAGACAGACAGACGGACAGACAGACGGACAGACAGACATGGCGAAACTATAAGGGTTCCTAGTTGACTACGGAACCCTAATAGATGGTAGTTTTTAACTTGTTTAAGTAGTCGTTAAATAGTCCATGTTCATGCATATTCAAGTCTACCGACTACCGTACCGAGAACATTATACAGGGAAATTGAAAAAATACCCGAAACCTCTTAATCCTGCCTTCATATCTTGACCCTGAACAACATTTGTTCTACGACTTTGACCTCAACTAAACAACGTATCCAAAAACAATTTGTTTTCATTTATTTGTCGTCTGTAAAATTTGCGTATACTACGCGCGCGCGCGCGCGCGTACCCATTTTGATAGCTAACATTAACGGGCGCCCGCGCCGCGCGCATGTTAAATTGGACCTTGTCGACTTGCGTTTAACAAGGTAGGTACCGTACCTACAGCTGATTTGCTCAATTATTGGCGATTATTAAGTGCAAGCAAACAAAATCGAGTAAAATAATAAATGTAGGCAACATACAAGTAGTACATTGACCCCTGAATATTTCATCGCATGGTTCTACGCTAATAAGTATGTTATGTACCTACATAACAAAGTGTCATTCTTCAATATCAACAGATGGATGAAGTACCTACATTACTTAAAACAGTTGTTTTGATGGACTACTTAGCCTTGTTGATAAGTGTGTCTCCTGCCAGGGTTGCGGAATTTGTCCGAAAGGATTACCGTGGCCCTGGAACGCAAAGGCATACGAAGGAACACGGGTGGGTTTTAGTCAGTAAGAGTCTGACACTCCCCTCCGCTCCGCCCGGAGCGGAAGAAGTCATTTGATGATTTCCCATCCAATAAAAAAAAAATGTGTCTTATCTATGATAGTTATGTGCAGTGCCATTTACTCTGAATGGCCGTTTTAGCGAAAATAAGTACCTACACGACTAAGTTCTGCCTCATTGGTGTTGTGGTCGCAAGCGCGGCTACTACGCGCGAGGTCCTGCCGTCATCGATCTTAAACATCTGGGCGGAGTCAAAGCGCTAGGCCTTGCGCGACAAAACAAAACATTGTGTTACGCGGCGCGTCATTGTGCACCAGAACCATTATTATGATCATAAATTATTATTTTAATAGAGTAATAGTAAGCGGAAGTGCACGCTAAGGATTGTATTGGCACTGTGAACAAGCGTTACAGGCCATACCTATATCTGGTGGAAGGTACCTAACCCAATGAGATTTTTAATTAAAAAACAATAAGTTCACTTATTTAACAAAAAAAAAACTGTAAATAAAACTTCAAACAGCTGATTCGCAAAAGTTCACGTTTGAGGTCAACTAGCTTTATACCTACGAAAGCGCTCGACAAAATCGAAACAGCTCGCAGTGCCTTAGGTTGATTTTAAAAGATTTTTGTCAGTTCGGTTTTTATGTTTATCGCAAAACGATGTGGACCACATATTTCTATGATGTGGACTGTGTCTGTTAGTCGTAAATTCGAATTGATAAGTTATCAGAATAACAATCTTTTCTCTGAGTGTCTTGTCTATGTGTGTGTATTTGATGTTCTGAATTGAAATGAAAAATCGTATTGTGAACGTGTTTACAATGCTGCGTGAGGAGTGTGTCCAGGACCCCACTTTTTTGCCTCGTGTCCACTCTGAAACTCTGCGCCGTGCTCAAGATCTAGCGAGCTGGTGGCGACCAATTTAGTTAGAAATGAGCGAGCTTAGGGTGAGTAAGTTCAATAACTCATACCTACATTACGATCGATCGAATGTCGAACATCCCGAATTATTATTTAGGAATGAGATTTTGTTCGTGTTTTTTCTTATTGTTATTACATCATTCATCAGTGTTATTGAGTAATTAAAATTGATGGTAGGTATGTGATTTAAAATGTTGTCATCAGGTAGGTACATTTCAAGATTTCCTTTAGTTTTGTTATTGTGGTAAATTGTTTGTAAAGTTTAATTCCACTTTCCCTTCATACTTTGCCAGGCTTAGGACTGGCTACATTAAAAAATAAAGTGTAAACAGTATTAAATAGCAGATGTCAATCATTACAAAAACAAATCTATCGGATTCCGATGCCCCAGCCACACGCGAGTGACACAGCGAGCGAGAGAGCGAGGCTAGCGCTTGATCTCAGTCCCAAGAAATTAATTGTCTACAATCTTATTTGACGAGTCGCCAATAAACTTTAATCATTATTTGTTTAATGTAGGCGTATTTCAAAAGTGGAATCAGCTTATTTACAATAATTCGTTTTCTATTTACAATTATTATTATTTACACGATATTGTTACCTCGCAATCGCAAGTCCCTCGGATGGCGATGGTTATCACGCACAAAACGTTCAAAATAATCACCGCCACATCCAACACAAACACCACATCGGAACACTGATTGTTCTTCAACCCGAGCTAACACTTGCGGGTTACTCCGAATCAGGTCAAATGCTTCATTAATTTTAGTTATTAGCATTTGCCTATTTTCAGCTGCACCGCCGCTGTACACTAAACTTTTAACATGACCCCACAAGTAAAAGTCCATTGGGGTGAGGTCTGGCGATCTCGGAGGCCAAGCATGAGGTCCGCCTCGACCTATCCATCGTTCGGGATACTCTTCGTTCAGCTTTGCTCTAACTGCAAGAGCATAGTGTGCCGGAGCCCCATCTTGCTGGTAATAAAAATCACGCAAATCGGCAATCGGTACATCCTCTAACAAAATTGGCAAGGTATCTGTTAAAAACCTTAAATATGTTTCTCCAGTAAGTCGCTCAAGAAATACAGGGCCAAGTAACGTTGACCCCACAATTCCTGCCCACACGTTAACTCGAAAGTCATGCTGAAAATTATGAGGTCGTACTTCGTGAGGATTTTCATATGCCCATGTGTGTTCATTCCGAGTGTTGAAAAGCCCGACTCGACCAAAAGTGGCTTCATCAGTCCACAGTACCAGGGGCCGTTCAGACAGGAACCAGTTGCAAAATGCCACTCGTGCTGGTTTGTCGGGGTCTATGATATCTTGAACACGTTGGAAATGAAACGGGTATTTGCCTTCATTGTGTATGACACTCCAAGCAAAGTGTTGGGGAACGTTGAATCGTGCTGCTGCGTCGTATGTGCTGGCTGACGGATTTACTGCAAAGAAGTCCAGTATTTCTTCTTCTTCACGCACTGTATGGGTTGGCGGACGACCGCGGTCACTGGACCTAGGTCGAAATTGACCGTGATCACGTAGACGCTGTGTTGCAGATAGCATTGTTTCATAGCATGGTCTACGTGAGTTAGAGCCATATTTCACCGGGACACCCTGGTAGCGCCACTGGTTGCGCCACCATGGTGTCCTAGTGAAATATAGCAAGACACCAAACAAGACACCAAACAGACACCAGGGCAAAGATTTTATGTATCCTATGGATAATCTAGATTGCCTACGCAGCAAACACACTCTATAGTGTGCTTTATTCTCATTGCCATTACGTTCATATTGACAAGCAAACTGGGAAAAATGTACTGAAAAAGACAACGAGTAAGGGTCGTTGTGTGGCTTTCTTACCCCCATTTTAACTAGGGTAACCATGATTTTACTAAATTAATTGTTATTATTTTTGGCACTGCAGCATGTGATATTAATTGATGGTGTATTTTTTATATCGACAGCAAAGTACCAATATCTCCAAACTGTCTGTGAAACCTGAAAACAAAAAAATCACTTCGAATTTTACTAAGGCGATTATCACATTGCCACGTTCCACGCAGCGCAGCGCGGAAATGCGTGTACCTAATAGGTACATTGCTTGTAAGTATCTCTATTTGTATAGAAAATAAGCACAGTCCAACATACCGAAAATGCATCCACGCGCGTTCATGCAGATCACACGCCTACATGAGGAGAAACATGCACGCACGTGGGTGCGGGGCGGCACGCAAGGTATGACACACTGAGTCTCGTAGTGTCATATGACTTGAATGAAATAAGTCAGAGCGTCAATTTACAAAATGCTCCTACGCGCGTGAGTGCGTAAAAAAACCCGCACGATGATGCAGATCTGCATTTCCACAAGTACGCGCGTTGGTGCGTTGACACGCACCATGCAGCGTAATGCGCGGCAGTGAGATAATCGCCTGAAACAGGCGGAAAACCCTTTTTAAATTCATAGCGGTAAATTATGATTTTTGGTACTTCACGGTCGACAAATATAATATACTAGCATTTGCTCGCGGATTCGCCCGCGCACATAAAATATAGCCTATGTCACTTAGGAATAAAGCAGCTTTCTATCGGTGAAAAACTTTTTGCGATCGGACCAGTACTTCCAGAGATTACCTAATATGGCTTGTTCGTCAACTCGCTTAAGCAATTCGCGCGAGTCCGCGCGATTTGGGACCTTCCGATTTCACCTACTTTTTCTGTCGTTATCTCGCATAAACGTATAAAATACAGTCAAATAATAACAATTACTATAAATAACTAGCTATTGCCCGCGGATTTTTTCACGCAGGCTATACCGGTTATCTATTAAGATTTCGGGATATTATGTTAAAGGTGAGGAATGAGGCGAGTAGGATGTGGCCAATGGTACACGATAGTCACGATACCCAAGTTACTTTAAAAACATTTTACGTTAGGTTGTGGTAGAGTTGTGCCCCGCTCGGGCAGAGCACCGCTGTTTCCTCGTGGAGGCAATTGTTGGCAACAACCTTTCACGCAGGGCCCTAGTTCAGACTATGGTCCGGAGCGAGGAGGAATGGCAGGCGGTCGCTTCTTTCTGCGATGCAGTAATGTTACCGAAGAAAGAGGCCAAAGGAACATCGGCCGCCGAAATTCCGACCCCGACGACGGACCACGGTAGACGCGGGCTTGCGGACGCCGAGCAATGGGTAGTCCGCTATCCGGCCGTCCGGTAAGTAACCGAACCGACCTCAGTCGTCAACAGCGCGTAGTGATCGTCGTGCTCCTCCTAAACCGTAGGAGTCCAGAAGGGCCGATGCCCGCAAGCTAGGACCCCGGCGAATTCCTGAAAAGGAAACCCGTAGTCCTAGAATGCAAAGGGCAACTGAAGGTCACAGGTTAATCGTGAAATGGAACGCATCCAAGAAAGATTTTGTTCATCGTGTGGGCGCTCTTGACTTTTTTGACACATACATGACGTATCGATACTGCATATTCACTCACTTACGTGTATTTCTAAGTCTTATTAACTAATATTTGTACGTCAACTTTGGTTGCTTATTGTTGATAATGTTGTGATTTGTTGGTAATTAATATTATATATTATTGTAATGTTGATTAATATCTTTCTCATTAACGATAAGTGTTTTGTTTTAAAGTCAAGTCGAATACAATTTCTAATACATTTTTAGTGGGTAGGCACCTATGTTATAAAATTTTTTTTTAGTTAATAATAAAATTTATTCAGAGTTAAAGTTTGGTAAAATAGTAACATAAAATCTTAGGAATAATTTATAAAGGTATGACTATGTTATATGCCTAGTTGACTGTCCATAAATACGTCAGATTTTCAAGTCTGAGCAAGTTGACGACAGAAAAAGAAGGTGAAATCGGAAGTTGCCAGCTCGCTTGGACTCGCGCGTATCGCTTAAGGCCCAAGCGCCCGAAAAGTGCCATAAAACAGTGATTTTCTGAAGCCGACTCCTCGCTAACGGCGTTTGAAAAAAGGTTGCTTGTAGGTCCGGCTGTTATTTTTTATTTACAGTTTTTTTTTTTTATTGAGATAATAAAAACAACGAAAATTAAAAGCAAAATTATTTATACATTTTTGAAAAAATAAATATATATTTTTTTTCAATTTGACGTACCTAGTCAATTTGACGAATATTACCAGAATTTTGTGATAGATTCCATTCATCATGATTTGCTCTCTATGCAAATTCTGGCATCCTGTTGCAGGTTTGTGTTGTGGAGAGGTGCAATTTAATCAGCTAGTGTTTATATAACAATAATAATAAATAATTTATTAGTTTGGTGGTGATCACTTGCTAAGCGATCTCCTGCTTGGTGAGCTTCTACATGTTTTCAATAGCGTTCATGTCTGGTGTATTGATTGACTAGGGTAAAACATTAATGTTTTTTAGCCAAGTATGCAGTAACACCCCTGGTTTTGTAGCACAATGCAGATTCGGGCATAAAAATGGACTCTTCGTCAATAAGGAACCATTCTTCGAGATGCGGCAGCAGTCCAGTTTCTAGTACTTGCTTGTACTGGTCATGCCTCATGGTCCCTTTCACGATATGTAAACATATAATTATAATACTAATTGGGAATTTAGCTGTCTTCTGTTCCCTTAACACCCGTTTTTATGGAGCTATTCGCCAGAGCGTCGTCGAAAAGGAGCATTTTTTGAACGGACAAAAGAGGTTTTGTCAACCAAAACCTGAAACGTCAATTCATCGGAGAAAAATGTCCGAAAAATTATATTATTTCATCAGATAATGATCATCAGGTAGTTTACAATGTACTGGACTATTTAAAGTCTTATTTTTAACCGACTTCAGTCTGAAACAGTCATATTTTGATGTTGTTTGGCCCTGTGCAATAGTCTCTTCTTATTCACCTCGGTGAGGCGTGGTTTTTTGGTAGGCTGATGACCTATCAACTTCTCTTTTGCTTCCTCTCGAAGAATTGTCTTATCGAAAACTTCTAGGCTCTCGTAGTTTGTAATCGTGGTAAGGTCTTACCTGTCAATATACATATTAGTAACATCTTGAACTTCTTTAGAACACAATGGCTCGTAGTACGAACTAATCTATGGACACACTAGTAGAAAGGGATAGAGAGTGTTCTTGAGTCGCCAAGCCCAAGAATCTTTTATACTATCTGGATTGATTACGTCAACCTCAAAAATGTACTGAAGAGTACGATACAAGAACGCCCTTTTTTAAATTCTTTTTTATTTTGTTTTTTAGACTATTCCATAATGTGGGATTTCGTTAGATAGGTCTTTCAAAAACATTGCGAGTGTGTGAAAACTATTTATCAATTTAGGGATCCTATTGTGAATTATAAATATAGTTTTTACCTAATGCTAGTTTTCATTTGAACCTTATTGAGTTAACAGATGAAAACTAGTTTATTTATTTATTTCCACACTGATAAGGTTGGGCTGACAGTTTTGTACCAACTTTATGGTTATATATTTTGTATATTTAATTGGCTATTATTGGTCTTATGAACTGATGAGTTCAACTTCGTCAAATTATACTTTTTGACTGTAGTAGAATGTAGATGAGTATATAAGACTATGAATATGAATACAGAGACTTCTTGATAAAAACACTAAAATCCCTATAGATATACGCACATACATAATCAGCCTTTTTAATGTTCCCACTGCTGGAACTCAGGCCTCCTCTCTAGGAGAGGGAAACGAGCGAAACGGCCCGTGCTTCTCAGAACGCGGACGCGTTCAGCGCGGACTGAGGCTTGGAAGTGGTGGGTTCAATGAAAAATGTATGAAGATTTTTTTAGAGTGGTTTTATTTTGGTCATAAATCATAAAGTTATTTATGTAAGTTCAAAATAATTAGCTATAGGTGTAGAAGACTATATAAGCTGTGGTATTTTATGATTTTTAAGCTAAAAATGTGCACACAAGGGTTTGAATAGGTCGTGTAAGCTAAATCCAGCTTACGCGACCCACTCATACCCTTGTGTTTTGTAATTTTCTTGATTAGTGCGTTGGTAAAGTTGTATTTAACTATATAAAAATTGTATACAAAACCATAATATTTTTTTATGCCATCCTAGAGATGAATATGTATATTGTCTTTTATTTGATGCCGTGACATTCTCATAGTTATGATTCTTGGTGCATTATAATGGTACCCGAAAAACCGAGATATTTGTCTAAAACGGTCAAAGCGTCCTTAATAACATCTTGAACTTCTTTAGAACAGAATGTCTCGTAGTACGAACTAGTCTATACACACTAGTAGAAAGGGATAAAGATTCATGTATGGTACTTCTTTATTACATCTTTGAGGTTGTCGTTATCAATCCAGATTGTATTGTACAAGATTCTTGGTTCACTGTGACTGACGTTTGACAGTTGGTTAATTATGGTTTTCAAAGGTTAGATTTCCATCATAATACATACTCTTTGGTGGGGGGCGTGACTGGCGGCCGGACTGGTGTCCGCACTGGTTGCGCCACCAAATTGGTTGCGCTACCGAACAGACACCAGGTGAGTAACGCTCTATAGAGCTCTATACATTTTACTGGTGGCGCAACCAGTTGCGCTACCAGTGGTGTCCCGGTGAAATATGGCCCTTAGGGAAACGTAATGCGTATTCACGGCAGGCCAACGACACGTTATCATCGCACCTTGCAAGCATCCGCACCATCTCCGTGTACTCAATGTTGGTATAATGGTAAGACATAATACTTAATTTACTAATACGCGGGAATTTCGATAGTGGTATACGCGCACGCGTGTTCTTACGAGTAGTGATGGGCAATGATAATAATCCGGTTAATATCATTTGGCTAATAATCGATTAAAACTCAGTTAATAGCCATTAATAGCAATTATGGATGATAACCCTGCTGTTAATGTTATTTTAGTGATTGAAATTTCCCTCCATGGTTTTCAGGCTTAGGACTGTCAGATTAGACTTCATTTTCATCATCTTTGTAGTAAATAAATGTGCAATTTAAAACTAATCTGGCCCATTTAAAAATATTAATTATTTTATGATTATACACACAAACCAACAACACACGAAAAAGGACTTCTTCACCGAAACATATCAGTCGACGTACTGATTCCGGATTTGGTTGGCGTCGCTGTAATGCAGTTCATGCATCTCTTTCTAGCATGAATAATATTAGTGCCAGAAAGATATAACACGAGAAACGGGGGTATCTTTCTGGCGCTACTAACTAATCGCTCGGGTATTTTCGATTGTCTATAATTTACCTACGTCGTATTCACAGAAAAGAGCTAATAAGTAACTTACTTATTGTACCTTACATTTTTACGTATCGGTTAAAATTTCGCGCTTGACCGGTATCTCACCTGATGGAAAGCGACGATGCGGTCGACGATGGAACGCGCTTACCTAGAAAAAACCTATTCACTCTCGACTTAAATATTCCCGGGTTGTAACTATTAGTAAACACAGACTCCGGCAAGGAATTCCACTCCCTAGCTACACGCACAATGAAATTGATCCCAAAACGTTTGGTGCGTGTAGGTGGGATATCCACCAAGTACCGGTGGCGCATAACCGTACGTCTGGTAGTCCGATGATGGAACGGGAACGGGCTAGGTGGAATTAAGTTATGCAATTCTGACGCACACTCTCCGAAATGCAACCAGTAGAAAACCGACAGGCTAGCGTCTCTGCGTCGATGCTCAAGACTTTGAAGCCTCGACTCGACGAGTGTATCATCGCCAATTATCCTTCTGGCTCGCCTCTCAATTGCCTCAAGTGCATCAAGCTGGTATCAGGCAGATTCGTCCCAAAGATGAGAGCGATAGCTCCATACACGATCGAACTTGAGCTTGATAAAGTTTCAGCAGCTGTTCCGGCGTGAAGTACTGTCTGACCTTTGAGTTGAGCCTTTGCTTCGATGTATGGCCCAAAGTTGAGTGTTGATGTCAGCTTAACACCAAGAAGGTCAAGATGGTCGGTTATCGGCACGGTTGCATCCCGGAAAGTTGGAGCGGGGCTGAATTGGCTCCTTTTAGCGGAAAATAGACACGCCTGGGTTTTTGCAGCATTGAACTTGACCAAATTGGCATCGCCCCATTCGGAGACTGCCTGCAAGGACAAGTTCAAGTGCTCAACCATAGCCTCTCGAAGAGACTGGATCTGTGACCTACTGGCTTGCACGTTGGATATGTAACTCTCGGCAACAGTGCTGTCATCTGCATTCTCAAAGGTACCGGGCTTGAGCAGATCGTTTATGTGCAGCAAGAATAATGTTGCCGAGAGTACTGATCCCTGAGGGACCCCGGCATTAATAGCCATTTGACCGGACGAGCAGCCATCGATAACCACTCGGATGGACCGGTTACTCAGGAAGTCTGCGATCCAACCACATAATCCAGCGGGTAAACCGAAAGATGGAAGCTTACTAATAAGGCCCTTCGTGCCAAACCCTATCACAAGCCTTCAAGATATCGAGGGAGACGGCAAGCGCTTCCCCGTGCTTCTCGATGGCCTCACTCCAGATGTGGATGGCATACGCTATAAGATCTCCAGTTGACCGATTACGGCGAAAGCTGTATTGACGGTTGGTATCCTAAGGGATATCATTAGCTTCTAGGTATGCCAGGAGCTTAGTGTTGAGTACACATTCCATGGTCTTATAGAGAATGGACGTTACTGAGATCGGTCACTTTTCATCCTCAAATGAAAGCCTAAATAGGCGTGTCAGGATCGGAGACAATTCAGGCGCACACGTTCTCAGAACAATTACTAGTTTCCCGTTTGGACCGCTAGCCTTGTTCACGTCAAAGTTACGTAGCACCCTACGGACGTCCTTCTGTTGGATGCGAATAACCGACATATTCGTATCGTAACCATCAGGGTGAACAGGGGTCGCGCGTTACCTGGATCTAAACGCGAAGATTCCGCGAAGAGTGAGGCAAACAAAATTGCTTTCTCCTCAGCGGTATGTGCCAGCGACCCATCGGGTTTCAGCAGTGGTGGTAGTGAAGGGCGGCAGAAGTTCGATTCAACCGACTTAGCCAGGGACGAAAACGCCTTACTACCCGCAGGGTATAAAGCTAGTTTGTTCCCGATGCGGCTAATGTGGTCGAACCGAGACCTCCGCATCACCTTCTTGCAAGACTTGGCAGCTCTGTTGAAAGCTCTCTTGTTCTGGCTTACGTCATTCGTATTGTGCATACGAGCATCAGCCCATACCTGATATGCTGGGTGCTTGAGCGCGTTAGCGCGATCAGACTCCGCACCAAATCAAGGGCGAGTTCGACCAGACATGGCTACGTCGGAGAATGGAATATAGTACTCCATTTTGTTAAATCAAGTAATTAATTAGGTAGATGGTTAAACCACAAAGCGATGTGTCAATAGTAATTAGGGTTTTTATAGTATTGGATCTCTAAATTTACAAAACTGAATTTCACAAAAAATGTGTATTTATTTTATTATTAACACTTTTTCACATACAAAAAGTGAAATTATATAAAAAGAATTACAATACATTGAATCACACTGCGTACACGCACCCAATTTATGATCACACCCACAGATTTTAGACTTAACAAAAAAAAAGCATTTATTTTTTTAACAATGTATTAATAGCAGGGTTATCATCCATTGGACGGCTATTAATGGCTACTTATGGATTATAATCGATAATAACTCAAAGCATCCGGCTATTAACCCAACACTACTTACGAGTAAGGCACTCATGCGACTATCACCCCGCGACCCCGCGCTGTGCGCCCGCTCGCTTCCTTTTGATCTAGCCGCGCCGGCCGGGCGGCGGCCTTTCGTCGGTCACCGCATAAATGATATAAGCAAAATTTATCGTTCATTTTTTAATTAAAGACTATGATTTGACATGTGCAAATGTCAATTTCTGAAAATATGTTGCCAGATTTTTAGTAAAAGTGATGTCTCCAAATTCGATTTTTCATACCGGTTTTTTAACATTAGAACCTTTATGGAAAATAGGACTAAGATACTGTATGTGTGTGTTTATATAAAGTCTAATATGAATTGAAAACTAAAATAATCAAAAATATTACCATATTTTTTAACACTCCGCCTTTTACTTAGGCTAAGAACTCACGAAGCGGTTTTCACTTCTGTAGAATGCTAGAGATATATATGTCTTCCAAATTACTTTCAGGAAATACAAAAGCTGATCATGATTAGTTGCATAAAAAACGAAATTATGTTTACGAATTTTTTTCGGTTTTTTGGTTAGTATCGGTTGCGGTACCTCACTATTTATGAAATGGAAAAAACATGCAACATTCGTATTGTCAAATCGTAGTCTTTGATTAAAATACGAAGAATAGACTATGTTTGTTTTTTTGTATGGCAAAAAAATGCTTCGAAATTTGAAAAGTCGTAGAACAAATGTTGTTCAGGGTCATGATATGAAGGCAGGATTGAGAGGTTTCGGGTATTTTTTCAATTTCCCTGTATTGTCCAAGTGTGCAACTAAATAAAACCGTAAAAGTGAACTATTCTGATCCTCGAGTGATTTTTACCTGCGAACCTTACTTATTGTTGCCTTGTGAAAATTGTTGACACATGTGGTAGTGCTAAGTGTTGCGAATTTTAAGAAATACTAAACAATTAATCAAAACCTAGTGTAAAAATCACAGTTAACAACCGTCATCCGAAGAATATTCAGTGTTGCCTCGGCAAAACGCGTAAGCGCCTTCGTATCAACGGCGCTTACGACCTTCTTCGCGCGGTTAATCACACACTGGCGGAGCGTACGATCACTGTGCTTCACTGTGTCCGTTTGTTGGAAAGGATCGGGATCTGCGCCGTACCGTGTCATTGAGCTTGCCTTTATAAAATCGTTTGGTACGCAAAACTACAAAATGCCAAACGTCAAACGTACGCCCTCGTCGTCGTCTCAGAAAGGTAAACAATAGCTTGCTCAATCGAAATTGGACTCTGAATTACCTACAGTGCCAGTCGTGGAAGGAAACGTTGAGTCGAGCGGAAGCAGTACTACCCGATACAAACGCGCATGCATCTTTGGTTCTCCTTCTGATAAATATGACCCCTCGAAGCCCTTTTTAATTAACTTTAAAAATGAGTTCCTCGCTATGCTCGACGAATGGAAGTCGGAACAAAAACAAACCATGTTCCAGTTGGTCACAGACGTCTCCCAACTAAAAGAGCAATGCTTCAGCATACAACAGTCTAATGTTGAGCAAAAGGAGTCTGTTACGTATTTGAACAAGGACTATGAGGACGCTATGGCTAAAGTGTCTCAGCTAGAAAAAGCACAGCATGAGAACAATGTCTGCATCAGTAAACTTGAAAAACAAATACGGGAACTTCAACAGAAGTGCCGCCCTTCAGCAGTAGAAATTAGGAACGTGCCTGCGATGCAAAATGAGAAAGTAGATGACCTTCTGAAGATTGCTTTGCGTTTGGGACAAGTAGCTCAGATAGAAATGTCTGCGTCTAATATTCGTGATATTTACCGATTGCCCGCAAAACCTGGTCAAACAAGATCCATATTTATTGAATTTTCAACTGTTTGCTATAAAAAAAAAATTAACTGCTGTCCGTAACTACAATAAAAAACGTATCGAAGACAAATTAAATACAGAGAAAACATTGGTATTGCGGGAGAACGAAAACCAGTCTACGTTGTGGAACTACTACTACGCTGAATGTCCCGATAAATCAAAAACCCTGAAACTCAAAGAGCGACTGAAGAAGTCTCGTTTTACTCAGTAAAAGTTTGACATGCCCTTCGTTTTACCCTAGAGGGGAAGAAGTCATTGGATGATTTCCCATCTAAAAAAATCTTTATTAAAAAAAAAAATGGTCCCGATCTAAAACCCTAAATCCCGATTTGTTTTACCTGGTAAAAAAAAATCGGAATCGGAATCGGATAAAAATCGGGACTGGTGGTAAAATTTACCATCAGTCCCGATTTTTATCCAAACAGACCTGGCAACACTACTCGTGAGTTCGCTAAACGAAATACCTTTCAGTTTTACGGAAAAATCCTCCTGCGTAAAACCCAGATACAAAGGAAGCTCTTGTTGTAAATTCAGAACAATTTTTGTTAGATTTAGAGTAAAAAATGTGACTTTTTTCCCACAACATATTGAATTACTGTAGATTTTTGAACATTTTTCTTAAACATCTTAATATCTTTTCTTTATATTATTTTAAACCTAGACAGTTTAATAAGATAAAATCCTGTTTGTTAAAAACTCAAGTGAACTTTAACCAATTAGTCTTAAAATTACAACTAACTTTATCTAAATTTAATAATAGTGAGAGTTAGATCAGCACTGTGACTGACATTTCCCCGTTGCTGCAACTGCAACACCAGCCTAAAGTACTTAATGTATTTTTAACTAACGAAATTTATTGTCATGGTCCTCCCATTTTTGCACGCCAAATCATTGTACTGAGCTTGTTGTGGATCCTGAAACTCATCTTAAAACTATACATATTAATATAAGAAGTATAAATAAGAACCTAGACCAGTTTATATCTACTATGTCTGTGATCAAATTTGAATTTGACTTAATCATTCTTTCAGAATGCTGGTTAAAAGGATCAGGGCCACTTCCCTATCTTGATAATTACACATCTTACGCTAGTACAAACAACATTACACAAAAGGATGGAGTAGTAATATAATGTTAGAAACGGATTAAGATATACCGTATCTGAACCATCGTTTTTAGATGGTAACTGTCTATTATGCAAGTTAAATAATACTGCTATAATGGGATTGTATCGATCACCATCACGTTTACACCTGACCAGATTTTATTACAGTCTAGAAGCACTAATGTCTACTATAAAACCATTTAAAAATGTAGCTGTAATAGGAGATCTTAATATAGATATAAAAGAGATCAACAATATCGACCGAAACGCGAGTGACTTTCTACTGCTCAAGGCTTCGCTAGGTCTGTTGCCTGCACATGTGTTTCCAACAAGACTAGAAAATTGTCTCGATCATATTTTACTAAGAACTACCGCTATAGCAACAGCAATCGTTTTAGATACCCACATAACCGATCATCTTCCCATCATTTTATGTATAAAAGGGACCAAAAAGCCAAACTCGCTTAATGTAGCTTTAGACTACAATTCTATTAAAAAAGTGATTGACCAAAGTGACTTTAGTTCAGTTTTGAACGAAACTGACGCGAATACTGCTACTGATAATTTGATCTCGGTTATTAATAATGTAATAAGGAAACACACAAATCAGGAAAAAAATAGTAGGAGAAAACGTATTCTGAAGCCGTGGATCACAAAAGGATTAATTCGTTGCATATGGAATCGTGATAGAATCTATACATATAATAAAATCGTAGGAAAGTCAAAACTGTACATTAAAAGAATACTTGGGGCGTGATCTACAATCGATATCGAAGCCAAAAATATAGTTTTTAGAATTTTTGTCGGTTTGTCTGTTTGTCTGTGTGTATGTCCGGGCTAAACTCAAAAAGTACTGCATGGATTTACTTCAAATTTTGCATGAATATTACCAAGAGGTCGGGTCTACAAATAGGCTACATACTATCACGCTATCACCTACGGGAGAGGAGCTGTGAATCTTTACTTTTTTTACGCATTTTGTGACAGCGTGTAATCTAACGACGCATATTTAAATGTTGTTTTTGAGTAAGCCATGCTATTATCAAGCTTTACACTATAAAAACTACGCCATTTAAGTAACTTGGGCAGAGAAACATAGTTTAATGAATGTTAGTAGTATAAAGACAATTTTGAAGCAGCGCCATCTATGAGATTTCATAAAAATCAAATCAAGTTACATGTTAACAGTTTTTGGAAATTAATAATTTAAATTTGATCATGTTGGCGAGAGGTTAGTAGTTAGTTATTCTTAAAATTCATAGATGGTAATGTGCATTTTCTTCATATTATAGTTCGTTTTGACAAACAACTCAAAGACAATTTAAAAAAAATGCGGTGTTAAGTATTACATGGTGGCATTTTTTAGACTCTGTGAAGTCGACCAATTTACGAGATCCCTTACGTATGACGAGGTGCCTTCATATTACACGTACGACAAGCAAAGGGGTGTATATAACCGACGTCGACGAGGAGGTGCTGTGGAAGGTTTTCCGGGAATTTTCAAGGACACCGCATTGGGTAGGGTTTATACCGTGCACCCGAATAGTGGCGAATGCTATTTTCTGCGGTTGTTACAGCCTTTTGCCTAATTGGGATGACACCCTCGCGGAGGCACGCGTCAGTGAAAGTCTTAGCCCCATGCGTCATCTGTTTGCCGTCATCTTGGTGTTTTGTGGAGTCGCGAACCCGGTAGTTTTGTGGGAGAAGTATCGCCATCATCTGTCTGAAGATTTTCTACGAGCTTTGAGGCGTGCTACTGGAGAAGAAGTCGAAGCAACTGATGAAAGCGTGCTGAACACCTGTCTCAGTTCACTTCAAGATGTGGTCATTTCTATCGGCGGCAATCCACTGATCGAATATGGGTTACCAGCTCTCCAATCATCACCACATCAAGACCGTGGAAATCGGGAGTATAACGCTGAGACAAAGTACGATCCGGGTGAAATGACCACCATACGAAATTACCATGTCGCTTTGTTCTATTGAGAGCAAAAACAAATTTATGACACCGTCCTTGAAAGCGTTGGGCAAAACCAGGGTAAAATGTTTTTCTTGGATGCTTCTGGTGGAACAGGAAAAACATTTGTTACCACTGGCATACTTGCAGAGGTCAGGAGGCAAGACAAAATTGCTATTGCTGTAGCATCGTCGGGAATCGCAACCACACTGCTTCCGGAAGGCAAGACAGCACATGCCATGTTAAAAATTCCCATCGATTTAGAGAGCGCCGAAACGCCTATTTGTGGTGTGTCACGTAACAGCGATAAAGGACACGTGCTCAAGGATTGCTCTCTGATCGTATGGGATGAGTGTACGATGGCCAATAGGAAGGCAGTTGAGGTCGTGGACAGAACCCTGCAGGACATCCGCAGGAACGAACATTTGATGGATGGTGTCACAGTTCTGTTCAGTGGCGATTTCCGGCAAACACTTCCCGAGGTGACGCGGGGATCGAGGGCTGACGAGGTGAATGCTTCGTCAAAACGATCTTCGTTGTGGTCACAAGTTCGTACACTGCTTCGCGATGACCATCAATAAGTCGCAGGGGCAGACACTAAGGGCAGCGGGTGTCGACCTCAGGACGAGTTGCTTCTCACACGGGCAACTGTACGTCGCTTGCCCCCGCGTCACCAGTCCTGACTCTCTTTACATTTTGGCTCCTGGCAGTATAACTACCAACGTAGTTTATAAAGTGAAGTGTTGTAAAGTATGATACCTTTGTACGTATTTATACTCTTTTGTGTCCTGGAATGTATTCCTGCATTATTTTCTCTATTTCCTTCAGTCACATCTTATGACTGAACTCAGCAGGATTCCCATATAACTCTCTTCACTTGCTTCGTTATGTTATAACCCTTATTACAAGGCAATAAAGCCTTAATCAGCTTTTACTATGAATCAGTGTATTTTTCCACTATATACATGCTGATGTTGCACTTTTACCTAGTGCATGGAAATTATATGCATTTTTAAGTCAGTTAGATTCTGGACGCCGTCGCGTAACCTATTGTGCCCAAATTCAGAGTCAGACAGACGCTGGTATCCTGAACCTACAGCCCCCCGTTCAATTGACCGACAGTGAGACTTGACCCAAGGTCAAGCCTGCGTCACTACTAGGACGACGGTCAGCCTCAGCTCTTCAGCCTGAGCCCGCTCCAGCCACATCAGCAATTGGACGACGGTCAGCCTCAGCTCTTCAGCTTGAGCCCGCTCCAGCCACATCAGAAATTGGACGACGATCAGCCTCAGCTACACAGCTTGAGCCCGCTACAGCTACATCGACACCTGGACGACGGCCAGCCTCCACTGTACAGTGTGAGTCCGCTCCAGAAGGCGTCTCCACCACCGGCAGCTTCAGGTCTAACTCACCAACCTTCAACTCAAGAAATTCCACAGTTTACCGTGTGAAAGTTCAACTCCGATACGTCACAGCGGCAGCGCAACGTGACTCCGGACTTCGAGTTCCCACTGCGCACCTGATAATGCGGGTGTCAGCGATTATCGTGTTACTGTGAGTGTTTCTTGTGAATTACCATTTTTTCTAATTCAAAGTGTCTCTGAATTCGTGATAACTTAATTTTAAAGAGTTTATCTAATATTTTTTCTATTTCCACTGATTTTAATTCTAATTGTTTTAAAATTGTTCTTTTACCACTAACTTAATTTGTCCAACATATCATAACCTTTTATGTCTGTTAAACAAGAATTGCCATCTAAATCAAAGGAAATGTCTGACAAAATTACATTATCTGTCTTAACCAAATTTATCAAACCTTATAATGGTGACAGGGAAACTCTCCCAGCTTTTCTCACAAATTGTGAGAATGCTATGTCCTTAGCTACTTCAGACCAACAAACTGTACTATGTAAATACGTTATTTCACAGCTTGAAGGTAAGGCACAGGTTGCATGTAGCCTCAAGTCATTTTCGTTATGGTCAGAGTTAAAAACTTTCCTGAAGGCTACCTTCGGAGAGAAAAAACATGCCACGCATTTGTTATCAGATCTGCAACATTGCAAACAATTATCCGATGAGGATGTAACGAAATATTCCTTAAGAGTAGAGTCAATATTAACCCGTATACAGTCAGACATCCATTATAGTTGCAAAAATGAAAAGGAACTACCTGGCCGAATAGCAGCCATGGAGGACCTTGCCCTAAATACTTTTATGTTAGGGTTAAACACTTCCATATCAACTATTGTCCGTTGCAAAAACCCCTCTAGTCTCAATGAAGCTATACAATACGCTATTGACGAGGAAAAATTATATAACTTATCTAGGTCTAAAATAAGATCCTCTAAACATTGTTCTATTTGCAATAAGATGGGTCACAACTCATCAGAATGTTTTAAAAATAAAAAGCGTGATCGAGATACTAAAATTTTCAGCAATTCACCGTCTCCTAATTCTAATACTAATTCCGAAGGTCATCCTAAAACTTGCAATTATTGTAAAAATATTGGTCACACAATTAAAGAGTGTCGCAAGCTTCAATATAATATGAAGCTACGGCAAACCGCTGATAACGCACAACGTGACCGTAACTCGGCACCTACTAATTCTAATGACGCACCTGCACATACGTGTGAAAATACAGCTAAAATAAATGATGATAATTTAAACTAAGTAAGATTTTGGTTTCGTGTCTGCCAAAATCGAACAAAGCTTTAAATGACACGACCCATGCTAATTCTTATACTAATTTTACTAAATTTACATCTCATCCTAAAGAGATGAGTTCTTCTACATTTACATCTCGTTCAAAAGAGACGAGTTCTTCTAAATTCACACCTCATCCTAAAGAGATGAGTTCTTCTAAATTCGCACCTCATCCTAAAGAGACGAGTTCTTCTAAATTCACACCTCATCCTAAAGAGATGAGTTCTTCTAAATTCGCACCTCATCCTAAAGAGATGAGTTCTTCTAAATTCGCATCTCATCCTAAAGAGATGAGTTCTTCTAAATTTGCATCTCATCCTAAAGAGATGAGTTCTTCTAAATTCGCATCTCATCCTAAAGAGATGAGTTCTTCTACATTTGCATCTCGTTCAAAAGAAACGAGTTCTTCTAAATTCGCATCTCATCCTAAAGAGATGAGTTCTTCTACATTTGCATCTCGTTCAAAAGAAACGAGTTCTTCTAAATTCGCATCTCATCCTAAAGAGATGAGTTCTTCTACATTTGCATCTCGTTCAAAAGAAACGAGTTCTTCTAAATTCGCATCTCATCCTAAAGAGATGAGTTCTTCTACATTTGCATCTCGTTCAAAAGAAACGAGTTCTTCTAAATTCGCATCTCATCCTAAAGAGATGAGTTCTTCTACATTTGCATCTCGTTCAAAAGAAACGAGTTCTTCTAAATTCGCATCTCATCCTAAAGAGATGAGTTCTTCTACATTTGCATCTCGTTCAAAAGAAACGAGTTCTTCTAAATTCGCATCTCATCCTAAAGAGATGAGTTCTTCTACATTTGCATCTCGTTCAAAAGAAACGAGTTCTTCTAAATTCGCATCTCATCCTAAAGAGATGAGTTCTTCTACATTTGCATCTCGTTCAAAAGACACGAGTTCTTCTAAATTCGCATCTCATACTAAAGAGATGAGTTCTTCTACATTTGCATCTCGTTCAAAAGAAACGAGTTCTTCTAAATTCGCACCTCATCCTAAAGAGATGAGTCCTTCTAAATCTTCATCTCAGTTAAATAAGCTGAATTCTGCTACGTCTAGTGATAAAAAAAAAATGTCAATTATGTATCGAAAAATTACAATCATCTAATACTAATTCTAAACCTATATACGAAATTAATGACTACTGTAAAAAGGTAGCTTTACCTCATACTTATCTACATACTAATCACGCTTGCGAAAAGCTATGTTTCCTTATTGATACAGGATCAACAATTAGTATTGTTAAAGCATCTTGTTTACAAAAACTTCCAAATTTATCTACCGAAACTGTAAAATTAAAGGGTATTAACAGTTCAGAAACTCCAGTAGAAACTCTGGGTACTTTCCAAATGGAATTCAACTTATCAGATAGCATATATAAATACAAATTTCATGTCACTAAAGATGACATTAATCTTAATAATTACGATGGTATAATTGGTAGCGATTTTTGTAGTTATTTTAAATCAAAACATCGATTACTCTTCGAAATCAATTTCTATATTAAATCATTCTATTCCTATTATTTATACGCAGCCTTCATACAATATTCCAGCTCGATCTGAAGTAGTTATCGAGTGCACTGTATCAAATTACTCTCCCAAACTTTATCACAATAATGAAGCTCTCATACTAGATCATGTCTTACGTGAAGGCGTTTATGTCGCTAATTGCATAGTCTCAATTAAACCGAATGGAAAAACAAACGTGACTATTTTAAACACCACAGAGTGTGACATTGAAATAAAAGACTATCACGTTACAGCGACTCCCCTTGAACTTGACTGTTCGACTATCGACTCTTATAATATTAATACTATATCTTGTTCGAAAACTGATCGCGTAAATAAAGTACTAAATCTTATTCGGTGCTCTCATCTAAATGATGAAGAGAAGAAGTCTCTATTAGAATGTTGTTCCCGTTACACAGATATTTTCCATGTCGAAGGTGAACCCTTAACCTTTACGAATGCTATTGAGCATACTATTAACACAGGTGATGCGCCACCTATTAATGTAAAATCATATCGTTTCCCTGAATGCCACAAGGAGGAAGTCGATTCCCAAATTCGTAAAATGCTAGAACAAAATATTATAAGACCTTCAACTTCGCCTTGGAGCGCCCCAGTTTGGGTAGTCCCGAAAAAAATGGACGCTTCCGGCAAACAAAAGTGGAGGATAGTCATTGATTATCGCCGTCTTAATGACGTCACTGTTTCCGAAACTTATCCACTGCCTCTTATCACTGATATTCTAGACCAATTAGGTCATTCTAAATATTTCAGCACACTGGACCTCGCAAGTGGTTTCCATCAATTGAATACTTGCCCTAAGGACACCCCTAAAACAGGTTTACAAGGCCTTCATTGCTATATTTACCTTGACGATTGTATAGTCTATAGTCAGAATCTACAAGATCACATTCACAAATTACAATTAGTTTTTGACAAATTTCGTGAGTATAATTTAAAACTCCAACCAGACAAGTGTGAGTTCCTAAGGCACGAGGTAACTTACCTTGGCCATATAATCACCGATAAAGGTGTATCTCCGAATCCTGAAAAGGTTAGCGCTGTATCGCAATTTCCAGTTCCTAAAAATCCTAAAAATATTAAATCATTTCTAGGCCTAATAGGCTATTATCGCCGATTTATTGAAAACTTTTCTAAGTTAACTAAACCACTTACGTCTCTATTAAAAAAAGATGTTGAGTTCCACTGGGACACAGAACAACAACATGCATTCGAAATTCTAAAAGAAAAATTAATTACTGCTCCTCTTCTGCAGTACCCTGACTTCTCGCAACCTTTTAATGTCACTACTGATGCTAGCAACTTTGCCGTTGGCGCAATATTGTCTCAGGGTCCCGTCGGCAAAGATAAGGCAATCGCTTATGCGTCGCGCACTTTAAATAAACCTGAAGGGAATTACTTAACCACGGAAAAAGAGTTATTAGCTATTATATTTGCCGTTAAAACTTTTCGACCATATTTATATGGCAATCGATTTAAAATAATAACAGATCATAGGCCCCTTGTATGGCTATTTA
This sequence comes from Mythimna albipuncta, assembly GCA_929112965.1. Taxonomy (NCBI): domain Eukaryota; kingdom Metazoa; phylum Arthropoda; class Insecta; order Lepidoptera; family Noctuidae; genus Mythimna; species Mythimna albipuncta. The sequence continues at coordinate 1,100,805 of OV815960.1, forward strand.
ATGTAAAGGATCCGGGTAGCAGACTCATTCGCTGGCGCCTCAAACTTGAGGAATACGATTACGAAATCGTTTACAAACAAGGTCGTCTTAATTCAAACGTCGATGCGCTATCCCGTTGCCCTATTAACGCTATTGATGTAAATAATCTAAATAACTTTTCTTACGAACAATATTTCAAGGCTCAATTTACAAATCAAATTCCAGTCACAAATACTATTATCGAAGAGTGTATTCAAGGATTACACTTATCTAAATTAAATACTATTGCTTGCCCAGTCTCCTTAGACTTTGACTATTCTATGCCTCATTGCGAAGAAATATTATCGCGGCTCGATAATTCAGATGATCTACTAAATTCCGAACGCGAGCCACTTACAATACAATGTATTAACGATAAAAATAAAACCTACTATTTTCTATTTACTAAAGTACATCATTATGAAGAAACAAATTATAGAGATGTTTATAACTTACTAATTAAACTTAGAGATTTACTAATTAATTGCCAAATTATTACCGACCTTGCATTACCAGATTTCACGGACCCGTTCTCAAAGCTTACATATACTAAAATATATAATATGATTTCCTATATTTTTCATGATACCAACATTAAAATTCACATATATAAAAATCAATTAATCTATCCTACTCCTGTAGAAGTTCCAAAAATATTAAAAGAAAACCACGACTCTGTTATAGCTGGTCACCCAGGGTCACAACGAATGTATTCGCGTATTAAAGCTGCATACTATTGGAAAGGCATGCGGTCGGATATCGAACAATATGTAAAGAAATGCAAGCTTTGCCAAATTAATAAACCTTTGAGAAAATCAAATAAAGCTCCAATGGAGATAACTTCAACATCTACAAGGCCGTTTGAAAGATTGGCACTCGATGTCGTTGGTCCTTTACCTGATGCAGGTTTCCAAAACTTTAAATTCATCTTGACCCTACAAGATGACTTAACAAAATTTACTAGCGCTTACCCAATGGTTACGGCTACTAGTGAGGAAATAGCCAGAAACCTTGTTCATTTTATGTCTCTTTTCGGTTTTCCTAAAACCATTCTAACAGATTTAGGTACATGTTTTACATCCGATTTATTTAAACAGTTGACCGAAATACTTAAGGTCAAGGCTCTTTTTACTACTCCGTATCACCCTCAAACCAACGGAGCTCTTGAACGCTCACATGCTACTTTAAAAGAATTAAAGTCTTTTGTTAATGAGAACCAGAATGACTGGCACTGTTATTTATTCACTGCAATTTTAGCTTATAATACTACGCCTCATAGTACAACTAACTTTACTCCTCACGAATTATTATATGGTTATAAACCTTCTATTCCAAGCTCGTTATATGAAAGCTCTGGCAATACATACAACGAATATATTCGAGCTTTACAATATAGAATGCGTTTTAGTCGCGAGAAAGCCATTCAAAACATTTTAAATAGTAAGGAAAAATCAAAACAATATTATGACGCAAACTCTCGTGATGTCACTTATAAAGTAGGAGATATGGTTTATCTTAAACACCATCATAGGCTTCGAAAGGCCTTATCGCCTATATGGAAAGGTCCTTATAAAATTATTAAAGTTCATAACAAACATAATGTGACCCTACAAGTAGGTCGCAAGGCTACTAAATACCACACAAATGAAATTAAGCCTGCTACATCTTAAACTATATATACTATATTTCTTTTCAGAATAATATGCTGCAATGGCTCTTTATGCCTCAGCCACACCGAATCAAGCATAGTCCCAATTTACCATAGCCCAGGGATTTATTTTGAACCTATTACCAATATAAACTTTTATACCGATTATTGGAAAGTAATCACCCACATAGATTTAGTGTCTTTAGAACCTTACCTAAATAAAATTGAATCTCTGTTACATGATACTCTAAATTTGTGCAACAAAATTCAACCTCAAGAGTTAGGTACATGCAAAGATATGTCCAGCCCTATCGAAGTTTTAATTCAGTCTAATTCCATTAAATTGCAATCATTATCACATATTATCTCTAATCAATTAATTACTAAAGTTAAACGATCTTTAGAATTTGGAGGTGAAATTTTAAAGTTCTTTTTCGGCACTTTAGATGCAGACGATGCCCGAAAATACGATGCTGCAATTGAATCGTGTAAAAAGAGTGAAACAGAAATATTTCACTTAATGAGAGATAAGTGATCTATTCATGTTATCAAGTCTACTATAAATAATTTCAACACTACTATTTACAATCTCAATCAAAATGAGATGAAATTAAATGCTCAAATTAATCAGATGAACGAAATATTTTCTCAAATTACGAAGACAGATAACTTATTGCTATATACTTCCAAGTTAAACAATCTTCTTAACATTATCGAAGGTTCTTTACTTGCTATATCAAATCTACTAGATACTACACTTAATTCTATTTTATTTTCTAAGGTTAATGTACTACATCCTAGTGTTATAAGTCCTTTAAATCTATATTTAGAATTAACTAAGCATAATAGTCAAATAAGCAAAAGGTTAGATTTCCCAGTTCCCTTAAGTATTCAGAATATTCATTCTATAATTGATGTTTCCGAATTTAGTTCTTATTATTACAATTATAAGGTCATTTTTATATTACAGATCCCTCTGATCACTCCTGATAAGTTACCTATAAAAACATACCATTACCTACACCTCATGATGACTCACATAATACATTTGCTTTGATTCAACCTTCTAACTCTTATATTGCATTAACTGATGACAGGATGCATTATGCTATGTTGGACACTCTTGATAAATGTAAAATAGTAAGTAGTAACCTTTCTATCTGTGAATTAAGTACTATATACTCATGTGTAAGTAACCCAAATTGTGAATCTAAGATCTTAACTGAAGTAACATTGTCATTACCTACAGAATGCAATGCTAAAATATTATATGGTCAGATTGATATTTGGCAAAAATTAAGAAATAACAAATGGATATATGTTCAATCAAATCCAAATAAATTAACTATTAAATGTGATGAAAACATAAATGACCATTCGATTACTGGTACAGGAATTGTAAAACTATCACCTAATTGTATTGGGTATTCCAAAACTGTTCAGTTAATACCAACTAGCTCTTATTCTTTATATGCTAAGTCTCCTTTAGATATAAGCTTTGATATAACAGCAGATGACTGTTGTAAAAAGGACATATTTAATAAAAGTTTACCACATTTATCGCCAATCTCTATAAGTAAAATTAACTTAGATTCTCTCAAATATGCAACTCACCAAATGGATAGTTTAGAGCAAGAATTGAATAATCTGGAAAAAGAGTCTCATTTTATTAAATATGGCCCTTACTATTCTACCTTCACTTATATTCTAATTGTGTGTTTATTTTTATACATAGCTTATAAGTTATATAGTTATTTTAAGAACAAAAATTCTTCTAATGCTGGATGCTGTGTCCAAATATTTAACCAATGTTATAACCAGAAAACTAAACGTAAATCTAAGGTTTCAAATAGTATTGAGATGACGGAAATGTCTTCAACATCTGAAGATGACAATAAGTCGATTCAGTCTTTGCCTATTAATTACCCAAATTATAAATCAACTAGTAAAATTAATAAAGTCAGTTTTCCGTCAAATAGAAACTTAAACTTTTAATATGATGTATAACTATTACTTTACTATATTGTTAATTTTAATACAAAATTATGTAACTTATATATAATATAATAATTATAAGTTCTAATGTCTCTCTTAAATAGCTACATCTTTAATCTTATTTACTTCGCTTCATCTTAACGAGATAAAGCTTCGTTTCAAAGGGGGAGCTGTTATAACCCTTATTACAAGGCAATAAAGCCTTAATCAGCTTTTACTATGAATCAGTGTATTTTTCCACTATATACATGCTGATGTTGCACTTTTACCTAGTGCATGGAAATTATATGCATTTTTAAGTCAGTTAGATTCTGGACGCCGCCGCGTAACCTATTGTGCCCAAATTTAGGGAGCACTTAAGAGAGAAATTGCCAAATTTAAGTGTTAAATTCATGTATCTGTGTCTGTGGTGATTAAAGTGGTTTATGTACAATAATTGCCTTTTTTTTTTAAAAAGACAAACGGGGTCGGCCTTGTAACAGTTAGCAAAAAAAAACTTATATTTTAATGCTATTTTAAAAGTTGTTTACTTATAATGCTATAGCGATACTGGCACCTTAGGTATTTTTAGTGCTGTAGAGGCTTCACGCAGACGACGTCGCGGGCAGCAGCTAGTGCACATTAAAGTTAAGCAAAATCCGAATAATACAATCCTCCACACTACATATAAAAGGTACCGAAAGAACAATGACCACTTTCCATACATTTCAAAACCTGATAATAAAAGTGAATGTATAGTTATAATGTATAGTAGACAGACTACCTGTAAGTCTAGAAAATAATGTCTCATAGTCATTTTTACGATTTGAACGCCACGAAGTCCAAAAAATATTAATGTTTCTTTTTAGGTTAGAATTTGCCATGAGATGTTTGAAAAATAATTTTTCATTACTCATACTCTGAAAGTAGGTCTGAAGTTGCCTGAGGAGCGGGCTGAAAGTGATACTTTTCATCCCTAGGGAGTTTTACTTTACAACTGACAGCTGTCAAATTATAAAAAAAAACTAGTTCTATCTTCACATTTCTATTGAACCATGTTCCAATTTTCCATACAGCCAGTCAATCACAGCACGATACAAAATTGAAATAACTTAAAGACAAGTATTAATTAAATAATGTTATTGATTTATTTGTTCAACTATTTCTTTAATAGTAGTTTATGTGACTAGGGGATAAAGCAGTGTCTTTAAGTCGCGGGCGGCAAGTTGAATTCCGAACGAAACGAAGGTTGCTGATATTAATCCCGAACGATAGTGAGGGATTTATAAAATTAACTCCCGAGCATCGCGAGGGAGTTAATAAAGAAACCTGAGTGAAGTGAGGAATTCAAGCCGCCCAAGACAAAGACAGCTTTATCCCCGTGTTGCATACTCTACTTTTTACGCCATCTGCAAGATAATTAAAAGATAATTTGGTCGACCAAATCATATACTAGAGAAATATAAGTATTAGAGTCTGTCTAATAAGTTAAACGACTTGGGTAATTATTAGGATTTAATTAAATCTGATGTAGTCAACACGGGTTCAATAATCAAGGTTAATTAAGAGATAGAGATCATTGTTTACTAACAGAAGAACTTTATGAAAAGTATCGAAAATAAGTATTTTTTAAATGATTAAATATTGTACAAAATTCCCAAGTCGGTTGACTTATTAGACAGACTTTATACGAGTATTTACAAGTTCATCAAACAAACAAAATTCACTACTCCAAGATTCTATAGTTTCAATTTTCTATAACGCTCCCGTCAGTACACACGTTTTATTCTATTTTCTTTTTTTTTGTTAGTGGCCAGTTTGAATCATAGTGATTACATACTCTTTGGTTTGAATTTAAAGTCAACTTATTCGATGCGCCTATATTTTAATTCACAATGTTGACGATTTTTAACGTTCCAAATTCAAATCTCATTATTCCCTAGGGATCGGCCATACTGCATTATCTCCCTAGGGATAGAATGACATGCTTTAAGTGAGGTTTGTATGACGTATAAAACGACATTATCGAGCAGGTGGTGTAAAAAATACTTTATTTTTAAAAGATTACAATTAATTTCAAATTTTTCATTAATGAGGCTGAATAGCTGGCCGGCCGCAGAAAAAAAAACAAAACAAAATGGCGGGAAAATGGCAATCAGTCGTTGATTTTTTTGAGTTTTGTTTACGTTTTCGTACAACAGAGATTTGTATTAACACGTTATGTTTATCAGAGTGAAATAGTGATTTAACGCCTAATTTCAGAAGAGAAGAGGCTAAAGCAGTAGTGGAATACCTTTTACCGCCTAAATCAGAAGAAAGATACCTTCTTAAAATCATAGGTACGACTACTCAGGTTTTACAAACTTTTTATTTTATTTTTAGTTTCCTCGTATTCGTAATGAAAAGCACAGTGTTTACCTCGGGGTGAAAGTAACCCATTTAACCCCTCGAATTAGCGACCTCGCTTCGCTCGCCCGCCAACTCCTTCTCGGGACGAAATGAGTTACTTTCACCCCTAGTGTAACAATGTACTAATTAACTCTCGAATTGTAATCTAAAATAGGAATACTTAGCTGTGGTCGAATAGTCTTTTTTATTTAAAAAATTGAGTGTCGAGCATAATAATTTCTGTTTCTCCAGCGCAAATAACTTGTACTTACTACCTATCTAGTAAATACATTTTTAATAAAGAAAAATGATAAATAGTTTGTATAGGTATCTACCTCTAAAAAGTATCTCTTACCTGTTCATCACTTGATCACTTATCTACCCAATTATGGCTTATGGTTAACGGTTACGGTATGTATACTGTACACATAATAAACAAAAAGGGAAAAACAAATTATACAATATGTTTACAGTAGATACATTGAATTAACAACCCAATGCCCCTTTACATTGGATTGTTAATTCAATGTATTGCGCTCACGACTCGTCGCTGTGCCAGCGCTGCGCTTTCTTAGAGAATAGCACCCCAGCTCTGCCAGACACATTATTTTCGATTAAAATGTAGACATAATATTGTTTTCTTGAAATATGCCTGGACTTAATTTTTCTTCTTATTAATGTTAAGTCACCACTTCCCCTCAGATTGTATTGGGAAAAATCTTGTGTGTCCCTACATATCTCTATTCTATATGATCCATGAAATCGAATATGTTCACCATAATACGATCTGGCTTACCTTATCTGGTAAGTACCTAGAGCAAACAGTATTAATTCACTATAACTTAATCTTGGAAACATAAATAAATTATCTCGGTCAGCTGTTATACTCTGAAAAGCAGAGTATAACAGCTGATCTGATGATAGAAGGTCTACCCATCTATTCATATTTAGTTCCTCGACCAATAGGGCTAAATTGTTTTCAAAATTAATTCTCTCTCTAATTATTGCAACTATTTCATTAGAATCATCTCTGTCACGAAGACGAACTCCAAATCGATTAAGCAAACTGGCAGCTATCTGGAAGTTCTGCATCATATTTGGCACTGATTTATTAAAATAGTCTTGCCTCAGGAGCTTAAAATCTCTTTTAAAATGTCCTTTTACTGCCTCAACTACCCAGCGGCAAATTTTTACACAGCGCCTACGGTTGGCCTGTTGTGTTGTCAATTGGTGTTCGCCTTCTAATAGAGAATCAGGCATATGTGGCCGATAATTACAACCTTCTAGCATTCTTATAGAATCTCGGAAACCCCTATCTAATATAAACACATCATTTTCTTGAAAATATAATCTAAGAGAAGAGTTTTCATCATCAAAAAGAGAAATCATTATGTCAGCATCGGATGTAGTAGCCTTGTATGGACCGTAGCAATCTAAGATGTAACCATCACATGCCACAAATAAAAATGGCTTTAACAGATTTTTATATTTGTGTAAAGAATATGTATCTTTTAGGAAAGAGTAATTGGGACTTTTATTTATATTTATGTATGTCCCGTCACAAATAATTATAGCATTTGTATAGTTTTCATTATATATACCATTTGGTATAGTGAGGTTATGATCCATTAAGTGATACCCAAGTTCATAGGTACAAAATCTTGAACCAGGATTTCCCTGCATTTGTTCATTAAACGCTCTAATGTAGTACGTGGTACATCTAATAATGTCGACAGCCTAACATCTGATTCACCAGTTCTCATTTTCATTAACAATGCGGCTAATCCTAATATTCCTTTGTGCATTTCTTGTATGCGAGGAACTTCATTAAGAAGAGTAAAAAAGTCTTGTTTTGACCTTCCTATCAAAAAGAAAAATATATTGTCATCAATTTCATGAATGGCTTCTACATTTGTGAAATTAAGGTAGGGCTTGAAAGAGTTAACAAATGAAAAAATGTGTTCTACTTGTTGTGAAGTAAATGTACTCATGCTATTACTAGAATCATACAGATTACTCCACTCATTACTTAGTCTATGTTCTGTGCAGACACGGCTATGTACAGGGATATAATATTTATATGTACTGAGTATCGTTGCTCTAAATGAATCTGCCACATTGTGCAGATTCATATTGGTACATTGAGGAAAAAGACAGCGCGAAGCAGTATTTGCTGCTCGCCTATAATTTACTAATGTTATGTTGCTAGATACAACTTCAGAATGTACTTCTAGACTTTCATTAACTGGTTCAGCAGTGATTGGCTCAGAGTCACCTGTTTCAGCAGTGATTGGTCCAGAGACACCTGTTTCAACTTCTTCAGTAGTAGATGCACCACGAGCTCCATCAGCTTGCACATTACGTATGGCAGCACGCTTACAACTCATCCAGCATGAATGGCATATTCTATCAGATGATGACATCTATGAAAGAAAATATTGAGTTAATATCAGGTATTGTAAATGTATTAATAAAAGACAACATCGAGGTTAAAAAGAGAAATCACCAAGACCGTAACGGTATGAAGTAATATACTGGCAAATAATGAACAATATAGAAACATAAATACCTGACGTGGTGCAATCCTTGTTTGAATAACAGCATTTATCTGTCGTAGCTCTTCTGAAGGATTGTCAAAAACAATAGAATGGCTCTGACGATTAAGTATTGACCGTCCACAGAGATTGCACACTTGTCTTTGACCTGGTCGAGATAACCCTGAAGCTTGAGCACCATCACTGCTTGTCGTTAATTGCTGGTTTATGCTTCTCATGAGGAGTTCATTACAAGGTTCACAAATATTATCTTCTTCTTTAATCTGAAATAGGAAAAGCAATATAAACTTCTTTTACATACAATTGATATAGGTAATAGTTTAATGCCAAGATTAAAATGCTGAACAAAGAAATTTCATCTTTAATGGTAGCGAAATAATGATTTAAATAGCTTATCAAATTGGTGGGTTAGCCCACTTAATAATAATAATAGTAAAATACATTTATTTCGGACTAAAAAAATAATGTCCATAGAATTATTAGTTATAAAAGTCTTAAAAATCTATGTTAGTATTGTTAGTAACAATGGTCTTAAAACTATGTTAGTATTATTTTTTTTTTTTACATTCGTGATTTCAAAAATTCATATCAAACATTATTCATGTCAACAATGTCAAAAATTTCAATGTCATGTAATAAAATAAAACGAAACACAAACAGAAAATAATACAAAGGGTCACCTTACATGCAGTTGGATAAGCCTCCCCAGCACTGCAGACTCTGGCCTTTCCGATATCATCTTTAGGATTACGTTGGCGCTCCCCCGAATCCTATGCATCAACGATGCAGCTTTTTTACGCATTATGGCATAAAAGTCATCGACCCTTGCGTCAGCAAACATCCCTGAAGCACTGCAGAAACGTGGGAGCCCCACCAGAACCCTAAAGGCGTTATTATATTGAACGCGAAGAGCGTTGTAGGCCCGTTGCGAGTAGTTGGTCCACAGAGCACTGGTGTAAAAGCTTTGGCAGAGGCCCTGAACAGTGTCACTTTTACATCTACTGTACACCTTGCAAATCTATGAACCAACATATTAGCACGCACCGACAACGCCCTTCGCTCCCGCTCGATATCTGTGTCGTCATTTAGGGTCTCAGTTACTATGTGTCCTAGGTACTTAAATTGAGAGACACGCTCTAGAGGCACTCCGTTCAGAGTGACGGGGGGCACATGTTCTGGTGACTTATTTTTACCTCTTATTACCATAAATACACTTTTCTTCTCATTATACTTCTGACCATGCGCTTCAGCGTATGACTCACAGATATCGAGCAATTTTCTTAACCCACTAAGCGACGGACTCAGTAACACCATATCATCAGCGTAACTGATGTTGTTCACGCAAACATCATCTACATGACAGCCCACATGACTGCCACTGAGTCCCTCAATCAGCTGATTAAGGTAGAAGTTGAATAATCTTGGAGAGGAAAGGCCACCCTGCCTGACACCACATTCAAGTGTATACTCATCCGAAAACACATTACCCCATTTTACACGATTTATCTGATTGTTGTACCAGAAAGACAAGATGTTAATAAGTTCAGTGGGAACCCCCACCTCTCCAAGTTTACTCCACAGCCTGTCATAATCCACTAGGTCGAAAGCCTTAGACAAATCCAGGAAACAAGCATAGACAGGTGTTTTACTGTTAACATAGTAGTTTACAGTATGCTTCAGTGTCAAAATAGCACAGTCGGTGGATAAGTTCTTACGAAAACCAAACTGCGAATCGTGAAGCTGAATATGCTTGCTGAGTAGAGCATCAACTAGACTGTCAAAAACCTTCGCAATCACAGTCGCCAGAGATATCGGTCTGTAGTTGCTTTTATCCGTGACATCCCCAGTTACATTTTTCACTATTGGAACCACAATAGTTTCTGTCAGTTTTAGGGGTAGGTAAGAGTGTCGCATACAAAAGGTGAACAGCATGGACAGGACCCTAAAAAGATGCTTGCCTGCATACTGCAAGTGCTCAATACTAAGCCCGTCCTTGCCGGGAGACTTGCCTTTTACCATATTTTTGATAACCTTCTCCACGTCTTTGCTGGAAAAGCCTATCAAATTTTCCGGCTTGGAGACACTTGCAACAGGTGTCGCAGTACCAGAGGACAGCGGTGATATAACTTTAAAGTGATCCTTGAACAAGTTGGCTATACCCTGCGCATCACTACAACCCCCAACACAAACGGGCATGCTCACCTTACCTTTCAATTTCCTAGTACCCTTCCAAAATTCCCGAAAGTTCTTCCCAGAAACATGTTCTGCTAGAGTGTCCATCTCAAGTTGCTTTCTGTGATTTTGACAAAACTTTAGACTTAAATACTTTACGTGTTGTGTACATGTCGTCATACAAAGGCCCACTGTCTGGTTTACCACCCGACACGTACCTACGATAAGCTTGCCTAGCCTCTCTGTGAGCTTCCCTTACATACTTGTTCCACCCTGCCACACTCTTACCCTTTCTAGGCTTTCGGACTGATCTGCTTTGTACAGAAGCATAGCATAATATGTCAATGACATCATTATATAATTGGTCAATAACAAGTCTGTGCTCTAAATTATCACACATCCTATCTGCACAGGTACCAAGTTCAATAGGAAAATGAATGTCTTTTAATTTATTATTACAAATGTCAAAATATTTATCAGTTTCGTCCTTACATCTTTCACCCCAAATTATATTATTACAAATCCAATTGTCAACAGTACATTTATTTCTAATTATGTCAAAATCACATTCAATAATTATGGGCAAGTGGTCCGACCAATACACACCATAGTCAACTTTTACACTAAGTATCGTTTTCCACGCAGCTTCCGTCACTAAACAATGATCCAGCCAACGCTTACATCTGTGTGCCTCACTAATGTATGTGTATGTATCAGACGACGAGCCCAACTTATCTATGTCTGCACATAGCCAATTATTATCCAAACAAAAATTCAATAACTCATCACAAAAAGTCGCCGACGGGTGCGCATTAAAGTCCCCTAAAATATAAGCTGATTCTATGTTACTATTCTGAACAATGGCACTAACCTCGCCCATACAGTTTGTGAACATTGGCAGATTGACCGGTTGGTCCGTTGGCATGTATACACACACAAACAGCATCTCCCGCAGGTCGTTCGTACACGCTTTAATTGCCGCGATTCGATCACTCTCGCACTTCACGATGGATACATTTGTAAACACACTTTTTCGCCATAGGATTGCAATACCCCCAAAGGGACGACCCCGTGTCACACCCACCGATAGGTCCATGGCCGATTTGCCAGTGAAACTGAAGTTGCCATCTATGCTGTCGAGGAAAGGTAGGTCCTGCGGGACCAACCATGTTTCCTGAAGGGCTACTACATCGGCAACCCTGCACAGCGACCTGACACACTCCACGCTCCGTTTCACATTCTTGCAATTAAATGTCACGAGCTTGATATTACGATTGAGTTGATCCATTAAAAGGTTGTTTATCAAAGCCTCTTCTCATATTCACAAAACGACGAAACTTAATTCCATCGGGCCACATATTATCGTCCAAATACATGTGTAATTTATGTCTCGAGACATACAGCTTATAAGAATTATATCCTTTGTCATATTTCGTTTTTAATTTCATTAGGTTAACTTTTTCATTTGTTTTTGTGTGTATATACTCCACTATATCGGCTTCCTCCGTATCTTTATGAACGTTCGAGATAAATAAGGGCTCTTTTATATCAGCCGCTTTGAAATTGTGCAATGGTTCCGCAGTCGCCTTGCCCAACTGACTAACAAAACGATTACGCAAACGTTTCCTCTGAACAAGTACCCAACTTTCGGTAGGCTTGTCCTTCTTAAAATCACCATTCGCCTGTACAATTTCCGCCATTGATCGCTGTCGCATTTGGGAATTGTTAATTTGAAAAGGCGCAATCGCATCACTTGTTGATAATTGTGCAGTTTCGGGTACATTATCAGCTGTTCGAGATGGCAGGTTACTTGGCGTACGCGTCTTTCCAGCCGTCTCGAAACAAGCACTGTGTCTTGCTCTGTCCCGCTCACTCCTGCCAGTCTCGTTTGCCGCCTCATTAACTGCGCTAGGGCTAGAAAGAGATAGCTGACATGGTGAAGTTGCTACGTCAAGCGAACTCTGTGTCGGGACGTGTGTGTGTCGGTTTATCATAGGTGATATACCTACCGGCCCACTATCCATACAAAAAGCACCTCGCCGAAGTTTATTTATGTTGCCCTCATCCATTGCCACGATGGAGCCATATTTACAATTATGTAACTCTTCCTTTATTTCTTCCAGTTGCGTCACGGTCACATATGTATTTTTAATTTCCATTAACTCCTTTTTTAATACCAGTAAGTTCTTAAGCAAACCAGTAACATCGACATGGTCAAATGACACAGGAGGCAATTTACTCAAGTCTCGGGCCACAAAAATAGGTATAATCTCGGGATCCGTGGTCTTCATCAGCGATATAATGTCTTCAAGGTCCCTATGTCGTTTATCTTTGCGCCGAGATATTTTTTTCTTCCCAACTGACAAAGATTCAAATAATAACGACTTGGCACAATCAATCTCCTCGGTTGAAAATCCAGTAGCACAGATATTAATCGTGCTTTCATTATCCATAACTTCATAATTGTTTTGCACAAATGATAATAGTTCATTAATCACAATATTACATGACGTACACTTTAGAGTTTTTTAACTCGACATTTTCGCAGCGATAACACAGTGACACACCCGTACGGAAGGGCGCACGCGCGTGACTGTACTGTATTTGATAAAAAAAATACTTCTCAATATTCATTTAGAATTTGCTATTAAGGGTGACCATGTTGTGATTGTACTTGGGACAAACGGTCAAACTAGGTAAGTCCATTTTTGTTAAATTAGGGAAGTCATGCCATTTTCTTTTCCAAAAACCCGCAGTATCACGAAACAAAATTCTTTTACCAGTAAGTGTAGCCAGTTATGACTCACTCACAATGAATCGTTACGTTTTACTATAGGCCTCATAAGAAAACTCAAAACACCCAAAGGCCAATGAAAAAGGCTGTGCTTGGAGGTTCTCAGCAGCAAATCGAGTTAAGAATAATGTTGGAACTTAAGGGGAGGTCCAACAGTGCATCTCTTTCAGCTGAAATAAAATGAAAAAATAAATGATGTTAAATGAAATCACGATAAGTATTTTTGAAATTTAATTTTTAACAACTCGATTGTGGATGATCGAAAAGATGGATGGATTGTGTGAGAAGCGATATGAAAGAAAAGGGAGTTAGTGATAGCGTGACGAGTGACAGGACAGAATGGAAGAAAAAAACGTGTTGCGCCGACCCCAAATAAAACGGGACTAGGACAGGAAGATGATGAATTTTTAACAACTCGACACAGAAGGTAGGTACAGAGATTCTTCATATGTTTTGGGTTTAAAGGTATTCAGAACAGGGTGTAAAGTCCTATAAACTGTCCAATCAAGTTCATAATTTTGTATGGAGAGGCTGATTTTTAGGGTTCCGTAGCCAAATGGCAAACAACGGAACGAACGGGTACCTACGGTTTTGTTGTCGTCTCCTTGAGGTGCGCATGGAATACTATGCACTTTCGATGACTTGGGCTCGGTCTGGAAGATTACCGGACGGTTGCTAGCATTACTGTTAAGCAGAAAGAGGCGACCGCTTACCACTCCTCCTTTCTCCGGAAAATTGTTTGTACCAAGGCCCTTCCGAACTTACAATGTCCGGTGAAGACCTACGTCATGCGCAAGGTAAAGACGCCGTGTTGTCTTTCTCAACGTTTCGCTTTACTGCCAATCCTGTGTAACACTGACAAAATAGTGCCGCAACAGGTCGCGGCTTGGCGGACATAGCTCCGGCGGGATCCCATGGTGAAATAGCGTCAGCGACAGGCGCAACCCAGTGATGGACACAATTATGGCGGTAACCGGACCATGGCCCTGGTACAGGTCATGGTCCAGAGCAAGGAGGAGTGGCAGACGGTCGCCTTCTTCTGCGAAGCAGTAACGCTAGCAAAGGAGAAGGCCGACCGCATCAGGCAACGGCGGCGCTCACAGCGCCCCAACCGCTACCAGGATTCCGATCCCGATTTCCGGCCACTGTAGGCGCGAGCTAGCGGACGGCGAGCAATGGGTAGCTCGCTGTCCAACCGTCCGGTAACTGCCCGGACCGAACCTAATTCGTCTACAGCGCGCACTGTTCCCGCGCGCCTCAAAGAGCTGTCAGCAACAGCAGGGGCCCAGCTGGGTCGAAGCCTACTGGGCCCAGGGTTATGTCGAAAAGCCGTCTGATATTTTTTCACCGTCATCACACACATAATTAATATCCGCGTTCCGAAAATCGTACCGTACGCCTGGCGATTTCTTGACACAGCGGTGATATCATAACTCCGAACGCGGGGATAAGTACCACAAATGTTACACACACATAGATATACTTTCACGTCAATTGCCACAGGGTTGCCAACCTATTAAAATAATGTTTGTAGTGATGCAACCTTATAGTTTTAATAAACTTTAAAAAGAAGTGGGGGGGGGGGGATCTTATTTAATGCTCGAAAAAGTCAAAATAATTATGCCCATTTAGCCTGCATGTGTCAGATTGCTGTTCTTAATTATGTTTCGCCCAAGCCCCATCCATTTATTGAACGTCTCCTTCATGTTTATTTCAATATGTGAGCAAACAAGTGAGTTTCATTGCTAGTGAACGTTAGGTTACTAAATAAATATTATTGAGGGTAGATAATAAGTATCGACATAAATTTGCAGTTTTGTGCTTCTTGCCACGAAACAAAGATTGTCTTAGTAAATAATGTCTTCATGGTCACCTTTCAAAACCATTTCATAGGAAATGAAAGAATAGCTAATAACTTCGTAGATATGTATTTTTTCAAGGCGGGGATTATATGTACATTTAGTAGAATTTTATACTAAATATAGGTGTTTTTTGTTCCAAATTTCATCACAAGTATAGTAGATTAGAGGCCAATTTATATCGAATCATCTGAATTGAGGAGCCACATTAAATGTGCTGTATCTCCTGATCCACTCATGTTTGATATCCGGTTTTTGTTCTACAAATCTAATATACTTACTACTAAATGATATCGAAATTGCGTATCGATTGAAGTAATGCTTTTCTGAAAAATGACGGGTCATGTGTATAGATTGAGGAGCCACATTAAAAGTATTGTATGTTCTTGAATATCAACAGTATTAGACTCAAATTTTTAGTAGGTACTATACACAACTACTACTAAATGATACAAAATTTTCAATAATATTCATTGAGTACTTTCGGTGTTCCAGCTGGCTCCTCAGTTCAGACGTTTGGATTGAGGAGCCACTTTAAAATTGATATAACTTTGGATATGTTTTACTACAAATTTCGGGGTTTGGCCCACAAAATTATTTTCTTTCCTACTAAATAAGGGGTAAGTTTCCTTTACAAATCATGAAGTGGCTCCTCAATCCAAACGGACATTTTTACACTCAGGCTAACCTATCTATCTGTTCTTGTACACAACATTAGAAAATATGCTTTTGTTCGTTATTAAGTAGTGATTTTGCTATGAAAGTGCTCTCAGAGTCAGCACCTGTTTTGTAGGATGTTGTAATGCATTACTAGACCATGAACTGCATTCTAAACTGCTGATGCCTATTTACTTCCTGTAAAGTTGACCAGTTTTGGCACCACGACAAGTTGTTCTATAGGACTGTGTCATTATGCGAAATAACTATCGAAGAGGCATTATTCGTTACATTTGCGCACATCTAAAGCCGAAAACAGTTTATCATCCATGTCAATCGACAGTTTATAATCGTACCAGTACCTACCTTGTTTTGGAAATCGACTTTAATATAGCTCCTGCGCGCTCTTTTTCGATTCTCCGTACGAATTATTTGAATTGAAGACTTGTTTATGGGAAATTCGTCAGTGTTGTACCTATGCAAGTATTTTTTTTTTAAGTGTCTCAAGGGTAGCTTTTATAGCATAATTCTGTGTTTATTATTGTTAACGGCTTATGTTTAACTTACCACCAGATATAGTAACATATAAAAGACAAAAATAGTAAATGATCACCAAAATTAAACCTACATTTTAATGTAAAATTATAACCAGTTTTAACATCTCGCTATCCTATTTAAGCAAAATGAATCCAAATAAAGCATCGGCAGAACCCCATGGTTACGGAGATATCAGTAGTTAAAATTTTGAGATTAGGTTAACTACCTGCCAAGACAGCTCGACGGAGCCCCGCTACGCGGGGCTCCTACTTCTGGGTGACGCCTTTTTCTAACCTAAATCTATCCGACCCGGAGTGCCCTAAAATTCCACTAAGATATATTATATTTATAATACAAGTTTTAGTTGGCGCGTGAATATCAAACAAGGAAGTTAAGCGATTGTTAAAAAAGTCGACCATTTCATTAACGTTGTTAAATTCTGAAGCCTGTTCTATATTAAATTGCAACAAATCCCTACAAAAGCTGTCCCTACAAATATCCTTTATAAGTCTAAATTTTATTACAAATGGAGTAAACTCGCTGACTATAATAGAATGGCCAGTAATTGAGCCGAAGGCTTCCACTACCGTGTATCTTGCCTTAAGGTCCGAACCGTCCGACTCCGTGCATAGTAAGTCAATCAGGGTCTCACTCGTTTCTGTATAATAATAATAATAATAATAATAGTCGAACGAGCGTGCGAATCGATACCAGAAATGGGGGCAATCACTATCAGCCCCCAAGATGTGGCCCGTGCAGTCCGTCCGTTGCCTAATTGGAAATCTCCAGGGCCGGACGGACTGCACAACTTCTGGATAAAGTGGTTGCAAAAGTCGCACGCTCGTTTGGCATCTCAGTATCAGGCCGCCTTAGAGTCTGGCTCGCTACCCGAGTTTCTTACAACAGGAGTTACCCACCTGCTCCACAAATCCGGTAGCACCGCGGAACCCAAAAACTATCGGCCGATTACGTGTCTGCCGACAGTTTATAAGGTTCTTACATCCATTTTGAGAGCAAAGATTAACCACCATGTTGATAATAACACTATCATGTCTGCCTCTCAAAATGGATGTAGGAATGGGTCCCGCGGTACGAAGGAGCTACTCCTCATCGATATGGCCATTAGCCAACAGGTTCGGCGTTCCCGAAAGGATCTGTCGACATGTTGGATAGACTATAAGAAGGCCTATGACTCAGTTCCTCATACATGGCTCATGAGGGTGCTGGAGTTGTATAAAGTTGATGCAACTCTTCGCACCTTCCTGATGTCATGTATGAGGCAATGGAGGACGGTCCTTCGCTATCCAGGATGTCGAAATATCCAGAGGAACAGCGAACCGGTAAGGATTGAGCGAGGTACATTCCAGGGTGACAGTTTGAGCCCGCTTTGGTTCTGCCTAGCTTTGAATCCTGTGAGCACATTGCTGGAGAATTCAGGACTAGGCTATCGGTTGAAGAGAGGTGGTCAGGTTATATCTCACCTTCTTTATATGGATGACTTGAAGCTCTTTGCCCCCAACAATCTGCAACTGATGGAGCTACTGAAGGTAACGGAAACCTTCAGTAGTGCCATCAGGATGGAGTTTGGTGTGGACAAATGTGCGGTCATGCATATAAAGCGAGGGGAGATTGTGAAATCCGTGGGTATCCAACTCTCGGATTCCATACACCTGAGATCCCTCTCTCCAACCGAAACCTACAAGTATTTGGGTATGTCGGAAGCGTTAGGCATCAATGCCACTGACATGAAGCAATCGTTGAGGGAGCGCTTCTTTGGCCGCCTGAAGAAGGTACTTAACAGCCTTCTGTCAGGTGGAAACAAGGTGCGTGCCTTCAACGGTTGGGTCATGCCGGTATTGATGTACGCTTTCGGTGTACTCAAATGGACTCAAACGGAACTTGACGCCCTGGATAGGAGAGTTCGTACACTGCTGACTGCATATCGAATGCATCACCCTCGGTCGTCGGTAATGAGACTGTATATCCCGCGGAAGTGTGGGGGTCGAGGCTTTTTAAATGCTAAGTCCCTGCACAATCGCGAGGTATGCAGTCTCAGGGAATACTTCCTTGCCGCCGACGGGGGTATGCATCGGGATGTAGTAGCAGTGGACAAGGGACTCACCCCGCTCTCCTTGGCTAACGAGAACTGGCGCAAACCTGTAGTGCTTGACACCGTACGCAGGGAAGTATGGCAGAGTAAGGAACTTCACGGACGCTTTTTCCGGGCCCTTCATGGGCCCGATGTAGACCAACTAGCGTCCGTAGCCTGGCTGCGCGTCGGTGACCTCTTTGGGGAAACCGAAGGTTTTGTATGTGCAATTATGGACGAAGTTATCATGACGAATAACTACCGGAGATTTATTGTGAAGGACGGCACGGTTGACATATGTCGGGCATGTCACCGACCGGGTGAATCAATCCGCCACATTATCTCTGGTTGTTCTCGTCTAGCTAACGGAGAATACTTGCATAGACACAACCTTGTAGCCAGGATTATCCATCAGCAACTTGCTCTGAAGTACTCTCTTGAGGAATCGGAGGTGCCATACTACAGGTATGTGCCCGACCCAGTTCTCGATAGTGGCGATATCACGTTGTACTGGGATCGGTCCATCATCACTGACAGGACTATTGTAGCCAATAAGCCTGATATAGTGGTGGTGGACCGAAGCGAGAGGCGTGCAATGATTGTTGACATATCCGTTCCGCATGACGAGAACCTCGCGAAAGCCGAGAAAGATAAACAAATCAAGTATATTGACTTGGCTCGCGAGGTTGTCGACATGTGGGAATTGGATTCAGCGATTATTGTACCGATAGTCGTTTCAGCCAATGGCTTAATTGCCAAGAGCCTCGACCAACACCTTAGGAGGCTCTCGTTAGGCGGCTGGATCAAGGGCTTGATTCAGAAAGCGGTACTTCTGGACACGGCCCGTATAGTCAGGAGGTTCCTTTCTCTGGAGCCCTGACCGCCGGTAGCTTGGACCCTATTCCCGATACCGGTGGGACACTATTTTTTATATTTTTAAATGTTTTTTTTAAATATTTTTTTTATTTAAGGAATATTTAAAAATGTAATTAATATGTTAAAATAGATAATAAAGGAATAATAATAAATTATGGACGAGGTTATCTTGACGAACAACTACCGGAGACATATTATGAAGTATGGGACGGTTGACATGGCCTTATAGCCAAAAGCTTCGACGACCATCTGTCGAAGCTATCGTTGCACGGGTGGATCAAGGGCCTGATACAGAAGGCAGTACTCCTCGATACGGCTCGCATTGTGAGGAGGTTCCTGTCTCTGCAGCCCTAACCACCGGTAGCTTGGACCCTGCTCCCGACACCGGTGGATAACTATATTTTTATATTTTTAAATGTTTTTTTTTCTTTTGTATAATTTCGTTAAAAAATATTTAAAAATGTAATTTTATATGTAATAAAATTGAATAAAGAGAATAATACTAACGCAATCTCGCCGCGGTCCGACCATAATAATGATGATACAGATGATAGGGTTGTCACAGTAAGTAGCCAGTGCAATAAAAGATTGAGGAGTGCACTGGAGGATGCGTTGTGTGAGTACATGTCGACTCCGACTGAGCTTAGGCCCAGTTTGCCACGGTTACCCTTGCACAAAAAAAAATAGGGCGCTGGTGTGTGCCTTGGACTCGTTGCTCAAAAATATCTTTGAGAGCAGCGAGAACCTTATTGATACGCACTCAATCTTGTATTGTGGGGCTGTTGCGGCATGTCGTTTAGCGAACATTAAGTTTCCCAATATAGATGGAACTATTCGACCGAAATCTGCTGTACCAGCCTGGCAATGCAGGATTGAGAGGCGTATCGATGAGGCCAGGGTACTCATCGGCAAACTACACTGCTTCAGGGAGGGTAATACACGACCACGAGTGATGCGCTTTGTGAGACGGGCGTTTTTAGGGACAGGTATTAGTCCTCAAGGATACATGTCCCGTGTCACAGAGCGCATCGACTTCCTGAAGCAGAAAGTTTGTGCATGGGCGAGCCGCATTTGGCGGTATAAGCGGCGAGTTGACCGGTACTCGCAGAATCGCATGTTTCAGAGCGATGAGAGGTGGGTGTACAGAGCTTGGGAGCGGCCTGAACACAGTGTGATTGACGAGTGCCGCCCAGATGATTTTGCCACAATTACGTTCTGGCGAAACATTTGGTCGGTACCTGTCAGTCACGCTGAGGGTGGCTGGATGCGTGACGTCGAGCGTGTGTGTGAAGCTATACCAGAAATGGAAAAAGTTACCATCACTCCAGAGGATGTAGCCAAAGCAGTTCGTCCGTTATAGAACTGGAAATCACCGGGACCGGACGGACTGCAAAATTTCTGGCTGAAATGGTATAGCAGCTCACACGCGCTCCTGGCGTCGCAATTCCAGTCAATCTTAGAGTCTGGGTCGCTACCAGAATACCTGACAACTGGCATTACCCACCTGCTCCATAAGACAGGTAACCCCGTGGATCCCAAGAACTATAGACCAATTACATGTTTGTCAACGGTCTATAAACTTCTTACATCCATCCTTAGAGCAAAAATTAATATACACATAGAGAATCAGATTATTTCTCCCTCTCAGAATGGATGTAGGAATGGGTCCCGGGGTACTAAGGAGCTACTCCTCATAGACATGGCCATAAGCCAACAGACTCGTCGATCCCGCAAGGATCTGTCGACATGTTGGATAGATTACAAAAAGGCCTACGACTCTGTTCCACATACATGGCTCATGAGGGTGCTGGAGTTATACAAAATAGATATAACTTTACGCACCTTTTTTGAGTCATGTATGAGGCAATGGAAGACGGTCCTTCGCTATCCAGGATGTCGACCGATCCAGGGGAACGATGAGCCTATTTGGATTAAACGGGGAATATTTCAGGGCGACAGTCTGAGCCCGCTTTGGTTTTGCTTAGCCCTGAATCCTCTTAGCACATTGCTGGCGGATTCAGGACTAGGCCGGTTGAGAAGAGGTGGTCAGGTCATATCTCACCTTCTTTACATGGATGACCTGAAACTCTTTGCCCCCAGCACTTTGCAACTGATGGAGCTACTGAAGGTAACTGAAACTTTCAGTAGTGCCATCAGGATGGAAATTGGTGTGGACAAATGTGCAGGCATGCATGTAAAGCGAGGGGAGATTATGGAATCCGAGGGAATTCAACTTTCGGATTCCATACACCTTAGATCCCTTTCCTCGACCGAAACCTATAAGTATTTGGGTATGTCAGAAGCCTTAGGCATTAACAATGCTGACATGAAGCAATCGCTGAAGGAACGCTTCTTTGGCCGCCTGAAGAAGGTATTAAATAGCCTTCTGTCGGGCGGAAATAAGGTGCGCGCCTTCAACGGTTGGGTCATGCCGGTTTTAATGTACTCTTTTGGCATACTCAAATGGACTCAGACCGAACTTGACGCCCTGGATAGACGAGTTCGTACATTGCTGACGGCAAATCGGATGCATCACCCACGATCCTCGGTGATGAGACTGTACATCCCGCGGAAGTGTGGAGGTCGAGGCTTTTTAAACGCAAAGACCCTGCACAACCGCGAGGTGTGCAGTCTCAGAGAATATTTTCTTAACACCGATGAGGGTATGCACCGAGATGTGGTCGCAGTGGACAAGGGACTCACCCCGTTATCCATGGCTAAAGAGGACTGGCATAAACCTGTAATAATGACTACTGATAACCGCAAGGAAATATGGAAAGGCAAGGAGCTCCACGGGCGCTTTTTTCGGGCTCTTCACGAGCCTGATGTAGATTTCTTGGCGTCCGTGGCCTGGTTACGTTTCAGTGACCTCTTCGGGGAAACTGAAGGTTTTATCTGTGCGATTATGGACGAAGTTATCCTAACGAACAACTACCGGAGATATATAATCAAGGACGAGGCGGTTGACGTGTGTCGGGCATGCCACCGTCCGGGTGAGTCTATAAGACATATTATCTCTGGCTGTTCTCGTTTGGCTAACGGCGAATATTTGCACAGACATAACCAAGTAGCCAGGATTATCCACCAGCAACTTGCTTTGAAGTACAACCTAGTGGATTTAGAGGTACCGTATTACAAAAAATGACCATGTCACGTTGTACTGGGATCGGTCTATCATTACCGACCGGACTATTGTAACCAATAAGCCGGACATAGTGGTGATAGACCGATTAGCGCGCCGTGCAATGATAGTCGATATCACCATCCCGCATGACGAGAATCTCGTGAAAGCTGAGAAAGAGAAATAAATGAAATATCTCGACTTAGCACACGAGGTTGTCGACATGTGGAGTGTGGACTCGGCTGTCATTGTGCCGATTGTCGTAACCGCCAATGGTCTTATTGCCAAAAGCTTCGACGACCATCTGTCGAAGCTGTCGTTGCGCGGTTGGATCAAGGGCCAAATACAAAAGGCAGTACTCCTCGATACGGCTCGCATTGTGAGGAAGTTCCTGTCTCTGGAGCCCTAACCACCGGTAGCTTGGACCCTGCTCCCGACATCGGTGGACTACTGTTTTTATATTTTTAAATGTTTTTTTTTTTTATATATATATTAAAAATATTTAAAAATATCAAAAATATGTAATATAAGAAAAATAAAGGAAATAATAATAATAATCTTTATTTCATTTTTTTACACAAAATAATTACATGTAACAGCCACAAGTAAATCTTAAACAATTATGCTGTGTCCAAGTAATAACTACGAGTATAATAATGACTTATCAAATATTTAAACTACAGGAAAATTTACTTTATTAACTAAAAATGTATAATTACGACTTGCCCGAGCTAGGTTTATAAAACCTGTGTTTCGGGTCATCACTTACAAGACTATCACTACGGGTGCACGTATACAGAAATTACAGAAAAACAACTTACAATCTAAACGTACAATCATACTAAAACTTCCAGCAGTTTCTCTGTGTCTGTGTAGTTAAGATTCAGTAGATAGTCCAATACCAATGTACTACATTTAATATAAAATGAGTTTGCTCTGTGACTAGCTGAGCAAGACTCGTGCAGTTTAAAAACTCCAGCACTTTTTTGGTTTTAACCTCGTTCAAATTCGGCATATTTACGTTAAAATCGCCCAATTTAATATGGTGATCACAATTACCCAATGACGCTAACGTGTTTGTGATGCCATCAAGGAAAAGATCTACATCATACCAATGGCAATTCTCTTACCTTAGGGTAGAGTAGAGTAGGGTAGAGTAGAGTAGAGTAGGGTAGGGTAGAGTAGGGTAGAATAGGGTAGAGTAGGGTAGAGTAGGGTAGGGTAGAGTAGAGTAGGGTAGGGTAGAGTAGGGTAGGATAGGGTAGAGTAGGGTAGAGTAGGGTAGAGTAGGGTATAGTAGGGTATAGTAGGCTGAAGTAGGGAAGAGCGGGAGCGAAGCCGCGCGGGGAAAAGCTAGTAGATAATAAATGTGAAAGTTTGTATGTGTGTGTGGATGTTTGTTACTCTTTCGCGCAAGAACTTGTCTACGGATTTTGAAGAAATTTTACAGTAAACCAAAAAACCTGTCAAAAACTAAAAACCTGAAATAACGCGGGCGAAACCGCGGGGGACGGCTAGTGGTAAATAAAATGCAGTCTGTTTAAAATAATAATTTATTTATTATTCACTGTTATTCACTGTCAGAACTTGACTCTTTATTTGAACTCATATCCAGATCAGAATCGGAATCTTCTCCAACTAACCGCGATGATTAATTTATTGGTCCCTAATTCGGTCGATCCGGATATATTTATTCCAGTCCTCTGTTATAGTTTTTTGAGTTTTTCTATTACTTTTTTCCAATTTTCTGCTGTTACATGCGATTACAAGATGGCCGCTCCGATTTTGTCAATTAGTGTGTCGTCGAGTAGTGTCAATCTCTTTTGGCAGAAGTTCCGTTTAACGCATTACACATTTTTAAGTTCTATACTTTTTTATTTTATTTACTTAATTTATTAACAGTTAATTATAACCACAATAATTTACTTAGTAATTTACGAAAGACAAAAAAGGGCAAAAAAGGTATAGAACCTTGTATGACGTTTGTTTTTTAAAAAAAATGGCTGCTTATAATGGCAAAGGAATGCAACGTATACAGCATATATAGTGCTGTATTATATACTTTTATTTATTTTCTGATCCGATTGCAGGAACATAATTAAAACACAGTATTTATTTATTTAAACATTTGTTTATTGCACACATATCACAAGTTACATTTTTAGTTTATAATATTATGTCTTTACCTACCTAAACCGATGATAAGTAATTAACTAAATATAAATAATCTTTGCGTTATTAATAAAAAGACATCAAGATTTATTTTTTGCATACATATCGACGGTACCTACGACATGTCCAAAATATCATGTTTTCATTTCATTATTTATTTTGTACAAGTTAAGTTGTGTATGTATTGTTGAGCAAATATAAATTCATAAGATAGATAGATGCCTTTGTAAACACCTTTGTGGAAGAGTGTCTTCGTAAACCTGTTCTTACGTTTCATTTTCGAACACGAGTGGTGCTGTTGTTTTTCCGTCACCGTCATGTCATGAAAATATTTTTTCTTTGTGAACAAGAATAAAATTGCGTTTATAGAAATCTGTTCGACTTTATTGAAATATTACCTAAACCCAATAGGTTATGGGCCCAGGCATATGATTAATAAATATTTTCAATAAAAGAGTTGGATAAAGAGCAAGATTGCAAGCGGTTTAGATTGTCCGAAGCAATGGAGGTTACGAACGCAATGAAAATTGAGAAATTTGACGGCAGAAATTTCAAACAATGGAAGTTCCAAGTAAAATGTGCATTACGAGCAAAGGGACTGAACATAGAAAAGACAAGACCTGTGGAAACCAGTTCGCAAGTACAGTGGGACAAAGATGATGGTATGGCCATGTTCATTTTAACGTCGTCCATGGATTTGAACCAAATATCTTTAATAGAAAACTGCGAGACTGCTAAACAAGTCATGTCGAAGTTAGAAGCAATCTATGAACAGAAATCAGAATATAACAAAATGTTAATTCATGAGAAGTTCTACCAATATTCATATAGTGCCAGTGATACGATGGCACAGCACGTGTCCAAGGTGGAAGGTTTAGCAAAGCAGCTACGGGAAACTGGTGAGAAGATCAGTGACACAGCAGTAATGACAAAGATACTAAGTACATTACCATCAGCATACCGTTCGCTGAGACAAGCATGGTTGTCACTAGATGAAGGTAGCCAAACAATTCAAAACCTTACATCTCGCTTAGTAGATGAAGAAGCCAGCCTTGCCAAAGACACAGGTAATAGTGAGACTGCGTTAGTGACGTCAAAAGGGAATTCCAAATCAAGAAATGGAAATAATAAATCAAGTGATCACAAACATTCAAGTCATAGATTCGTTTGTTACAATTGCAACAAAAGAGGTCATTTTGCGAAAGAGTGCAAGATGCCAAAGAAAAAACACTACGATAAAACAATGAACAATATGTTGGCATTTAGCGCCGAAGGTTGCTCATTTGAACATAAAGAGCCATGGATCCTTGATAGTGGTGCTTCAATGCACATGACTTTTGAACGTGAATATTTCTATGAATTTAACGAGTCTCGGAACGACAATTCTGTTATATTGGGAAACAAACATAATATAAAAGTATGTGGTGAAGGAACCATACTGATAGATAAAAGAGTGAATGGTACATGGGAGAGATGTAGACTTGAACATGTGTTATATGTACCTGATTTAAGGAGAAACCTGTTTTCTGAAGGCGCTGCTACTAGAAGAGGATATACGATAATGAAGAGTTATGAAAAAGCAGTGATAATGAAGAATAATGTTGTGGTCATGAGTGCACAATTAACAAAAAACAATTTGTACGAATTGGATGTCAAACCAATTAAACAAGAAAATTGTAATGTTGTGCAAACAGATATAAAAGTTTGGCATGAAAGACTAGGACATTTGAATGTCAAAGAACTTCAGAATATGTGTAAGAATGGTATGATTCCAGTTACATTGAGCGGAAATCAGAATTTTGTTTGTGAAGCATGCCAATATGGGAAGCAAGCCAGACGCCCCTTTTTGAAATCTACTCGAGGTCCAACACAGCCTGGCGAAATAGTGTACAGCGATGTGTGCGGTCCAATAGAAGAACCGTCTGTGTCAGGTATGAAGTACTTTGTTTTGTTCAAAGATGGAGCTACAAGCTATCGCCATGTTTACTTCATGAAACACAAGAATGAAGTATTCCAATATTTTCTGAAGTACAATGCAATTGTGAAGAACAAGTTTCAACGTGATCTGCACATACTACATACAGATAATGGTTGTGAATATGTGAATCAAGAATTTACATCATATCTGGAGAAAAATGGAATAATGCATGAACGTACTGCCCCGTATACTCCACAACAGAATGGGAGAGCAGAGAGAGAGATGCGTTCTATCATGGAAACTGCAAGAACAATGTTATATGGAAAAGACGTTCCCTTAAACATGTGGGCAGAAGCTGTCAACTGTGCAACATATTTGTTGAATAGAAATACGTCAAGCCAGACGGGAGATATCACTCCATTTGAACTGTGGTACGGAGTAAAACCTAATTTACAACATATCAGAATATTTGGATCCATTGGCTATGTACATGTACCAAAAGAAAAGCGAAGAAAGCTTGCCAAGAAAAGTGTGAAGATGTTGCTTGTTGGATATGAGCACGATAATTACAGAATGTATGATCAAAATATTAGAAAAATTACAATATCAAGAGACGTAAAGTTTGATGAATGTAGTATACCAGAAGAAAGACAAAGTTTTGTAGAAATGAGAGTTGAACAAGAAGAAAAAGAACATTCTACAAAGTCTACTTCACAGAGTGAGTATGAGCCTGAAGAAATCTCTTCGGATGATAGTATGAAGAGTTTAGATGATTTAGATGAAAGTTATATCCCTCCAAAAGGTATACATTTCGAAAAGGAGGAAGAGAGGAACATTACGTTACGTCCTCGACGAAATAACAAGTTAGAAGCTAATTTCACAGAGTTGGAAATACCTAATACTTATGAAGAGGCGATGAAGAGTCCAGAATCTCATTTATGGAAGAAAGCTGTGGCTGAAGAGCTTCAGTCACATGAAGAAAATCAAACTTGGATACTGACTGATAGAACTGAGAAGAAACCTGTTTCTTGTAAATGGGTGTTCACCGTAAAGAAGAATAGAGACGGAGAAATAGTACGATTCAAAGCACGACTGTGTGCACGAGGATTCACACAAGTTAAGGGCTTGGACTATAATGAGACATTTTCCCCCACTAGCAGGTATGACTCCATCAGGTTGCTGCTTAGCATTGCTGCCAGAGACGAACTACAGATAGAGCAATTTGATGTGAAGACGGCCTTCTTGTACGGTGAGCTCTCTGAGGACATATATATGGAGGTCCCAGAGGGATTGGAAACTCAGTCTTCAAAAGTATGTAAGTTGATTAAATCTATATATGGTCTTAAACAATCTTCGCGATGCTGGAATGAGAAATTTAGTTCTTTTCTAACTAGTTATGGTTTCAAACCGTGTCCTTCTGATAATTGTGTTTTTGTAGGATACTTTAATGAAGTCAAAGTAATTTTAATTCTTTATGTTGATGATGGCTTGTTAATGGCTAAAAGTAAAGTAGTTTTGACTGAGATATTAAACAACCTTAAACAAAAGTTTGATATTAGGATTGAAAAATGTATTTCATTTATAGGTATGGAAATGAATATAGAAAAAGATTGTATAAGCATAAGTCAAAAGCAGTATATAAGGACAATAATAAATAAATTTAATTTGTCAGATGCTAAAAGTAGTAGTACTCCGGCTGATGCGAATGTGCAGATATGTAAGAATACAAGTAATGAGCCTATTAATTTTCCATATAGAGAAGCAGTGGGAGCGTTGCTATTCTTATCATCTGTGTCTAGACCTGACATAGCTTATGCTGTGAATGTTGTTAGTAGGTATGTCAATGACCCAGGTTCTGCACATGTTACAGCTGTGAAAAGAATCTTACGTTATTTAATTATGACTAAAGATTTGTCTATTGTTTATAAAGGAAATGTTGAATTAGTTGGTTATTCAGACTCTGATTATGCAGGTGATTTGGACACTAGGAAATCTAATACAGGTTATATATTTTTAATGAATGGAGGTCCTGTCACTTGGTCTAGCCGTAAACAGAATACTGTGGCATTATCCACAACTGAATCTGAGTACATGGCTGCAAGCGATGCCGCTAAAGAAATTTTATGGCTTAGGCAATTTCTATGTGATATTGGGGAGCCACAAGGCTCAATTACTTTGAATGTTGATAATCAGAGTGCAATTAAGTTAATTAAAAACCCTGTATTCCACAGAAGAAGTAAGCACATAGACATTAGATATAATTTTATTAGAGAGAATGTTGCAAAGAAAATTATTGATATTAAATATATAGAGAGTTCAAATCAGTTGGCTGATTTCCTGACTAAACCTTTGCCTGTGAATAAATTTAATTCAATAAGAGATAAGATGATGAGAAATGCTTAAATGTTTAAAAATAAAAGGAAAGGAAGATGAAAGTTTTAGTTAAAGGTAATAGAAATAGGTAGTAAATTGTTATGTCTACCTTATGAATTTAAGTGGGAGTGTTGAGCAAATATAAATTCATAAGATAGATAGATGCCTTTGTAAACACCTTTGTGGAAGAGTGTCTTCGTAAACCTGTTCTTACGTTTCATTTTCGAACACGAGTGGTGCTGTTGTTTTTCCGTCACCGTCATGTCATGAAAATATTTTTTCTTTGTGAACAAGAATAAAATTGCGTTTATAGAAATCTGTTCGACTTTATTGAAATATTACCTAAACCCAATATGTATTATGTTAAATTGATTTAAAGGAATTAAAAAATCTATTTAATTAAAAAAAATAATGAAATAAAAAATATGCTATTTTGGACATGTCTATAGATTACGTACGGACCGTCGATATTACAAGTTACATTTTTATGTATTTACATGTAGTAGGTAATTAACTAAATTTAAACAATCTTTGTGTTTTTAATAAAAAGACAGATCAAGATTGTTTACCTTTAGTCAACTACCTAAACAGGAGTGCGACTCACTAAGGCAAAACATCTTTACAACCAAGAAGTCATCGTTGACACCTCCGATGAAAACAAATCGGTATTCTTTAGTTACAACTGCGCGATCGTAGCGCCTCAACGATGTCGACGGCGCGACATAGAACTAAAATATGGTTTCGAATGTATGAAAAACGGTATTCAGAAACACAAAACATCTTTGCCTTCAACGACAACGGTGCCTTCGCCTTCGATTATAGCTGTCAAACCGTAAAGCTTGTAAATTGTAGATGTTCTCTTGGTTGTAGACACAATTCCGTGGTTGTATACGATTAAAATGTAAGTAAAACAAGTTATTTACATATTAAAATTAAAATGTTTTTATTGTTTTGTTTATCGAACTTTAATTCCTGAAATGTTTATGCCTATTTTTAATGTTTTAGATGGCAGTGCGTCTTTCTTGTGTGATTTTTTTGTTGGAAGCAGCTAAGCGTCAAGATAATTTAGAAAAAAGACGTCAGGCCTACGTGATACGTAATATGGGTATTCTTCTACTGATACAAATTATATTAAAGTATTCAGGTTGACTGAAGAGCTGATTACACAATTGGAGGAAGATATTTTTAAAAGCGAAACGTCGATGAGGAATTAGCAACCGAACCAAGGTATTACTACTAAATCATTATAAAGTAATATAAGTCACCTTAGAGTGGAATATTAATACTTATCTAAAACTTAGGTACTCTCATTCTAGGTTTTATGCACTCTCGCATTTTTAGCAAGTGGGAGTTACCAAAAAATATTATGTGAGAATGCAAGAACTTATACCTCACAAGCATCTGCTTCGAAGGCTATAAGAAATGTAGTAGATGCCATCAACTACCCAGTAATTATAAATAAGTACATTAGATTTCCCCAAAATGCAAATGAAAGGCGAATTCTTAAAGAAAAGTAGGTATTTCTTAAGTTTCACGCTTTAGTTTTAATTTTGACTAAGTAGATACATACTTTCATGAAATCGTGAATCAAACCATATTGCTATTTATTTTTATGTTACATTATTTTTAAATCCACTATTTTATATTTAAATTCTCTATTTTTTATTTAGATTTTATGAAAAGTTCAAACTGCCTGGAACCATAGGTTGTGTTGATGGTATCAATATTAATAATACATTCAGATAGTTTTAGTATTGTAAAATTAAATTAAATTCCTATTTATTTCAGGGGACTCCGGTTTCGCTCTCAGGCCATACATGATGGTTCCATGTAACAACCCTGAGCCTGGATCAAGGAAAGAATACCTACTAGAATGATCTGCATGCCACTGCAAGAAATACTGCAGTACGAACTACTGGCATACTTAAAGGCCGTTTTAGGTGCCTTTTGGTTCATCGTGTTCATCCAGAGATGGTGGGAAAAATTATTAAAGCTTGTTGTGTATTACACAACATTTGCAATCAAGCCAGAGTACCTCCAGTAGCCAGCTCCAGCTCGTTTACAGATACAAGAAGCGAGGGTGATCCAATTACTACAACAAGGAAACCAGTGTCTGTCAGTGATTTGGACAGTGGACGTCTTGCTAGAGGTTGTCTAATTAATAGACTGTGGAGTGGACAAAATAGTTAATAAATAGAAGAAAAAATGTTTTAACTATGGACTTAAGTTTTTACTAATTCAGGATGACAGTTAGCTTATTAATGTGCATGTATGTTACATAGGTAGCAATGTATATTGTTTTTCATAAAATATAGAAAGTGGATTTTTTTTCTTATATACCTAATGTTTTACCTAAAGATAAAATTAATAATAGAAGTAAATACTAACAATAGACTTAAGATATTACTAATTCAGGATGACAGTATATTAAAAATAATAGTGTTGTTAAATAATAATGTGTATTGTTCATTATAAAATATAGAAAGTGGATGTTTTTTTAATCTTGTTCTATACATGTTTTACCTAAATATTAAATTAATATAGGCTAACAAAATAGTATTTACCTTGGTAAAGTCATTTTAATATAATAAATAAAACAATCTTTTAACATATTTCTTATTTTTATTTATTTATTAGGTCTCTAATTGCACTACTTATTCTATCTAGAGCCTGAGCCATAGCCCGTTGGTCCTCTAATTGTTGGCTAAATGCTTGGGCAATCAAGAGCTCTGCTTGTGCTTGGCGTTCTTCGATGGCTATGAATCGCTCTGTGAGGCTAACCATCTCAGAGCGGCGTTGTGACAGAGGTGACCTTCTCAACAGTCGCCGGCGTGCTGCAGATTGACGTGGAGATAGCTGGTGAGCAAGTCGGTGACCGCGTAATGTCTCCCTGCGCACACGCCGAGTAGGAGCTGCAATTAACATATTGTAGTTATTAGTTATTCTTATCGTATTACCCTATCGTGTCCATTTATCTGTATCCTAAATTATAGTTATTATGATTTTATATTAAATATTTGGTTAGAGAATGCAACTTACTTTGACTTTCCCTTTCCAAAACATCATTTGGCTGTGATGCAGGTCTTGTTGGCTCAGTTAAAGAAACCTGAAAATGTATATATAATTGTTGAATTATTCTTGTGTTTGTTTCTATAGAATAGTTTTAAGTTTTCATTTTCCAAAACCATACTTACCCTATTTTCTTCAGCATCTGGACTATGAGCATCTGGTGCTGGTTCTATTACTTGCCGTGATCCAGATGTTGTAGGTATTTGTGCCAGATTGTCTTGCACACTATCCCCATCAAAAGCAGCAGATTAGGCTGAAATAGAATGTGTTGTTAGGTTCTTTTATTTAGGTATTCGAGATAACATTTGAAATTATACTCACAGCCCACAGCAATACCTTGTCTAGTATTTAGCAATACATGTAAGTTTGATCCCATTTTATTTATTATATACCTTGTATTGATCCAACATAACAGGCTTAAAATGGGTGTTATGCACCTTAGTATAGAGGTGATGAGACTTATGAGAGTTAACAGCACAGATAGCATCTAACACTTAGTAGAAACCTCCATCAATAAAAGAATAAACAAAACTTATACCCATTGCATTTCATGGCCTGGTTCATATAAAAGAACCTCACTTTGGTCAGCCTGCTGCTCATTTGGAGGGACAACATTCTGAAAATAGAAAGTTTACACAATATTATATTTATACATAGATAGTAGTTCCAGACACTGCTGTATATTAAAGAAATGTTACTGTGTACTTACTTTCGATAGGTTTGGAACCAAACTAAAACAAAGAACATGTAGAACGCCATTGGATAGGGGTGCAGAATTTTTTGTCCACTTAGCCACTTAAAACCACTCCAAGTGATTTTTACTTTGGAATTTCGTATTTTGATAAAAAAAAAACTCTCAAGCTTTAAGATCAAGTTGTTTGTTTTGAAATACATAACCTACAATGACAAATGTCATATTGAATAATTATGTTCCAAGTCGAAAATGATTTAATTAATTAAATATTCGTTGCATAATAAATATAAAGTGTTTTATACATACTTATCGTGCATTTGTATAAATTTATAATGACGAAATAACTTAAAAATAGCTTAGTCGAGATTTTCTCGATTATACTTTAGATTAAACATAGCAACACTGTAAACATCTTACTCATGATCGTTGTTCGACAGATCGTCGACGAGCTTATGTAGCTTAGTGAATACGGTTTTCATCAACGTTGTTTCTAAAAGCGATATTTACGATGCAACATCAGTGAACGTCGTCGTTGTTAACATCTATGATGAGACGTTAGTGAATCGCATTGCTGAACCGTGAATTCTTCATCCACAGATCTAGACTTGGATTTCTTTAGCATGGCTCTTTTGCGAGTAGAATGTTTACCTATAAGCGACATTCTTCCTTATTCGTTGAAGTCTTGTAATATATAATATATTAGAATAGTTGCGAGTTCCAAGTTCAAAACGTAAACAAGGATAAATTGATAACACAAAGAAAGTTAAGACTTATAACTTTGACACGACCGAATAGAAAGAATATAATATGCACGGAATTTACGATCTTATTCCAAGCGAAAAGAGTCGTACACCCCGCTCGCTATGTAACTTGAATAAAATGTTTAAGTACAACGAATGTATGAACGATTTATTTATATTCCGATTGACAATAATTTGCGCGGTAAACTATACAGTAAATCGATGGGTAATTCCAGAATGTTCGCCCGCTCGGGCGTTGTGTCACGGGTCTACCCGACAATTAAAAAAAAAAAAGTTTCGTATTTCGAATGTTTGCAACTTTGTAAATATGATTGGTGATTTAAATAATATAATTATTGCGAGCCGATCAAACTGGTGATTGTTAAAGATCTTGCAATAACTCCCGATTAGTGTGAGATGAATAAATAAAATAAATAAATAAAAAGCCTTTTATTTCTTGCCAATTAAATAATTAACAATGATTATTCATGATTATATTTACAAATATCTTTCAAAAGTTTTCAAAATAAACACATCAATTGTTGATAAAATAAATTAATTGCATGCATATGTACTTATTTTATTTTAATATGTATTATATTCATTTTTATTATTTACATTTATTATTATTATTTGTATTTATTTTTATTAATTCACAATATTTATATTTATAATTATTCATTATTATTTCCTTTATATCATATTATGTTTACATAAATATAATTAATTAAAGTGATGCAAGAACCCCTTCTTAGGTAAAGGCCTCCTCCAGAGCCTGCCACCTGTCCCTATTTTGTGCTACTTTAATCCAGTCCTGCCCAGCTATGTGTGTAATGTCGTCGACCCACCGAGCGAGTGGTCTGCCCTTCCTTCTATGACCTGCAGGTCCTAGCCACTCTGTCGTTCTTCTAGTCCATCTGCCGTCGGCTATTCTGGCTACATGGCCTGCCCATCGCCATTTCAGTCTCTGAGCAAAGTTTAAAGCGTCAATTACTTCAGTCTTCTTACGAATTTCCTTATGTGGGATTTTTTGTATTCGCCTTATTTTCATTAGACTTCTCTCCATGGCTCTTTGAGTAATTTTTATTTTGTGTTTAATTTTATGAGTGAATTTCCATGTTTGGCATGCGTAAGTCAAAGAAGGCAGGAGGCAAGAATCCATAATTATTTTTTTAAGTTTTATTGAAAATTTTCCTTTAAGAACTTCTTTTAGGCTCCAAAACTTATTCCAGGTATTTTGAACCCTTCTGTCCACTTCTTGTTCGTTGTTTCGTGCGTCAAATGATATCTGCTTTCCCAAATATATATAGCTATCCACATACTCCAGCTGGACGTTCTCAAGCTTCATAATCCTTTGTGTGCTGTTTGACATTACCTTTGACTTACTTAAATTCATTTCTAAACCAACCTTTATGCTTGCTGTATGTAATGTAGAAATCATGTATTCCAGATCTTGATGATTTTCTGATAGGAGAACAATGTCATCGGCGAATCTCAGATGTGAAATGTGCTTTCCTTTAATATTGATGCCTATGTTTTTGTTTTTCCAATCTAGCCCACGAATGATTGATTCTAAGACAGCAATGAAAAGTTTAGGTGAGATTGGGTCGCCTTGCCTGACTCCTCTTTTTATGTCAATGGGTGGTCCTATGCTCTCTAGTCGAACTCTACTTTGGCTCTTCTCGTAAAGGTGTTGCAGTACTCTTACGTAGATTCTGTTGACATTTTGTGTACAAAGGGTTTGCCATATGGACGAATGTTCTAGAGTATCGAAAGCTTTTTGGTAATCAATGAAGCCAATGTAAAGCGGTCTTTGAAATTCTTGGTACTTCTCTATTATTTGTTCTAGCGTGTGAATATGATCGATAGTACTGTACCCTCTCCTAAAACCCGCTTGTTCAATCGGCTGACTCCTGTCTAATACTTGACCAATCCTTTGTCCAATGGCTGAGGAGAACAACTTGTATATAGACGATAATAGGCTAATAGGTCTGTAATTAGAAACGTCTCTTGGGTCTCCCTTTTTATAAAGCAATATTATGTGCGATTCAGACCATTGTTTGGGGGTGGGAATAGTTTCGATAATCATATTAAAAAGGCGCACTAAAGGGGCTGCCAATATCAAATGGCCCACTTTGATAAGTTCATTAGAAATTTTATCCGGACCTGGGCTCTTTTCGTCTTTCATCTTTTTAATTTGTTCGATAATTTCAGTGATATCAAATGGTTTTATTTCTTCCGTATTTTCAATTGCTGTAGGATGTGTGTCTAATGAGCAGTTAAGCGACTGGCTCTGTGTAGAGCAACTGTATAAGTTCTTATAAAATCCAGATGCTATATTCAATATGTCTTCCCTGTTACTGTGTGTCTTGTTTGATCCCTTCAGTCTTTCTATCCAGGTTTTGTGAGTTCTTAGTTCTTTATAAGCTCGTTTCAAACTTCCGAATGAATTTAAATGTTTCTCTATTATTTGTGATCTGTGCACTTCGTAATCATGTTTTATTCGTTTACTAATCAATTTGTAAAGAGCTTTTAATTCATTTTTCATGCTTCGAGTTTTTTGTTTAACATTTTGAAGTTCGTGTCTGCGTCTTATTAATTGTCTTGTGTGTTCGGTAATTACTGATGTTTTACTGCTATCTGAGGTAGGCGAATGGGCATTATTTACACTCGTTTCTATAATATTAATTAATTTATCATAATATTCCTGTACATTGTAGCTTGATTGATCTTCCAATAGATGTGATATATTGTTATGTAGAGATTCGCAATAAATCGATACTTGTTTCTTGGTTTTCAATGGTTTTGTAGTGACTTGACTGTAACTCGCTCTACTTTTTTTTAGGTATCTGTAATTTGATATTAATTCTTATTGGTCTATGATCAGATGGATATTCCGTGTTTAGAACTTCAAAATTATGAATGATCTTGATATGGTTGCACATGATATAATCCAGTTCGTTTTTTATCTTGCCATCAGGTGATCTCCAAGTCCATCTGTTCTTTGGTTTCTTTTTAAAAAAAGTATTGACAATCGAAAGTTTGTTTTCATATGCAAACTCAATTAGCCTTTCTCCTCGACTGTTTCTGACTCCATAACCATGTTTCTGCATAATTAAGTGTTCCCCTGACTTAGGAAATCCTATTTTGCCATTAAAATCACCCATTACTATTATATTTCTCTGGCCCGCAAGTGATAATGCTCTATCTATAGTTTTGTAGAATTCATTTATTTTGTTTTCGTCCGCAGCCTCAGTTGGAGCATATGCCTGAATAATAGCAAGCTTGAAGTTTTTAATTTTTAAGGTTAAGAGGGTAACTCTTTCCGTTAACCCAATTACTGCCTCTATGTATTTTTTCAGGTGTTTTTTTATAATGAAACCGACTCCATATAGTCCTGCGGTTTCTCCCACAAAATGAAGTATAAAATCATTATATTCTTGTATTGAGTTGCCGAGTCTTCTTACCTCAGATAAACCTATAATGTCGTATTTTATATTTTTCATAGAGTCTACAAGTTCAATTAGTCGCTCGTAGGATGATAATGTCCTCACGTTATACGTAATTATATGGAGTGATTGCTCTAGAGGGTTATGGTCGCAAATCTCCGCGGTGACCGGCCGTACTGGAGATGTTTGTAGAGGGGCTCGTGCTCGTTGCTATTCGCTTGATATTTCTTGGGTTTGAACGATGATCGGTGCTGTATTTTGATTATTTTGTGGTAACTTAGGGAGACGTTTTTGTGTAAAAAAGGAGCTTATGTCTGTTTTGTTTTTTTTCTGCGTTCGTGTGTATGTATTTTTACTTGTGGAAATATTTTCCTCTGGAGAAAAACTTCTTTTCTGATTTCTGCTCGAAGGCAAACCTTCTTCACCTTGTATAACTAATTTGTCGTATTTAATATAGGCTGTAATACCTTTTTCTTTATATTCGGCTATTTCTTTTTGAAGTTCTGTTCTTTTTGCAAGTACTTTAGGTGGAAATTCTGATTTTAAATAGTAGTTTGTATTTTCAAGACTCTTTTTATTACGCAGGAGTAATATCTTCTTTCTAAGTGTAGCAATTGTTATAGAGATAGGTCTAGGTTTTGATCCCTTTTTACCTAAACGATTTGCGTACTCTAATTCTTGTGCCTCGAATGGTATCATCATTTTTGTGTTTATAATATTAAGGATCTTTTCCTCTAGTTGTTCATAGCTTTTCTCCGTTTCTTCTACACCAAATAATACAACATTTTCCCTCTTACTTTGTTTTTGTAACCACTCAATGCGTTGTTCCTGACTTTCTAGTTTTGCTTCTAAGATTTTGTATTTGTTTTCGAATTCCAAGAATCGTTGGTTTATATTATTGTTTATGTTGTTTATTACATTCACTTCCATTTCTTTCCTTTCAATTTTTTGAAGTGCTAAGTCTTTTTGGATTGATTCAAGTATTTTTGTTATGTTTTCCATTTCTTCTACTCGTTGAAAGATGGCGCTAGTGGTAGGTAATATAAGGATTGATCGGATATTTGTTTTTCTATTACACGATAGATGGCGGTGTATGTTCATAGATTTA
Organism: Mythimna albipuncta; assembly: GCA_929112965.1. NCBI lineage: Eukaryota > Metazoa > Arthropoda > Insecta > Lepidoptera > Noctuidae > Mythimna > Mythimna albipuncta. The sequence continues at coordinate 1,139,016 of OV815960.1, forward strand.
TGCAATGTCTTCCTATTTTGCCTTGTAATCCTTATTTTGAGGTTATTATGATTTTGATTCTTAAATTACTCACTTTTAAGATGGCAATGTCGGATTGTCTCTTAGATTATCCTTAAATATGACCAAAATGTTTCGGTTTCTGGTTGCTTGTTCACTAAATATTTTGTTTCAATCACGAGTAATGTCCAATGTTTTTAACGGTATTTTCTATGGCTTTTTCATCCTATTTTGTATTTCGTATTTGTTCACTTCATTAATTGACTTTAGTTTTCACTGATTTAACAACATTCAATAAGTAAAACACTTGAAAAACTATTTTAATTGATTATTTAAGGTTACGAAAACGGATCAGCTGTTTACGGCACGACTGCAGCGCCCTCTCTCCTAGAGATGAATATTCGAATTAAAAACCCTGTTCAATGATGATTACTCATGGACGCCATTGCGACGCGTAGGTATGATCGGTCCGCTAATTGTAGGATTACAAAATGATGCGATAACTTAGAATGCGGGAGAATGATAATAACGATAGATTTATGTATTCTAAATTAAATCACAAAGGTTTTGACCAGAAATACCATAAGCAAAATGCGATGGACTTGAGTTAAGATGGAAAGTCCCGGGTTTCGGCACCAAGCCGAAATAGGAGTGGCTTTAATACTACACAGGGAAAATAACGATTTACGTGTAATTACGATGTTCAATAACTCGACATGGGCCACAGCGAATACAATGCACTCACGTACCTTGGACTGCTCCGGCGACCGTTGAGTTTCCACCTTCGATTGTCCACAAGCTAGCTTCAGGGTTTCACGTTTAGAGGGCTGTTCACACGCGAAAATAGGTAAAGATTCGATTTCCCATAGGATTTCGACCGATTTAAAACGATGCGCGCGCGTCTTGCTTTTACTCACACGTTCTATGCCTTCGCTCCAATCAAACGAGTACATGTGTGCAATGACAGTTAGTTATACTGCCTCCGGTGTTGACATCTGGCGAAAAAATTGAACATCGATACATTATGACTTTTGATCTTTTGCGTTAGAAAAAACTTTACGGTAACGGAACACACGGTGTTGCGCACTTGGTATTCTTGCCAGAACACCAAATGGAAAATAAAGAAAATTATTTAAATATTATATAGCGACTTTTGAGAGATCAGATAAAATAAAATAATTTGGAATACTATCTAAAATTTTGTGTGTTATTGACATTTACCATACACCCACCAAATAATTAAGTCTACACACATGTTTTTGACTAGGATTTAAGTTCTTGTACAACTATTCTAAAATTGTCTTAAATACAAAAAATACTCTAGTATCAAAACTTTTTTCTCCTACTATTTCAATAATACCACATTCAAAATTTTTGGTTGTTACCTCCTTTTCTCAGGTCACGCTTTCATTAGACGGACTTTATTACTTTAACACGCACTTTACATATACTGTACATTTAAACACTTTCCCACATACTTCTCACAAATACTAGTATTTAAACAAATAAAATATCACCACAACAAAACAACTGACATAACAATTACAGGCATTTATATTCTATGTTATATTATCTCAGAGTCAACTTTACTTATCGAGCGTATTTGTTTACAACGTCTACTTATTAACGATTCACGGGCTGTACTTATTCAACAATATAGTAAGCGAACTTTTGTGACAAAAAATATTCGGCATACCCTACAACCGAGTTTATACTTTTATAATTGTACCGCTTCCGCGGATGTACCCCGTAGTGTCGCCAAACTATTCACTGCCTTAACAGGTCTTGATATGGTGCATTTTTACACATCTCACATGTACGATTGGCTGCAATAGTGGTTGGATAGTACAGAAAAAAAATCGTGTGAAGCGAGAAATGACGCCATCTAGCATAAAATCAGATTGAAATGTTGTTATTGACAACATTAATTATACTGCTACTAGGTGGCGTTGCTGTACTTCAAATGCTTATGCTAATGCCTTTTTTTTGTAGCTTCTTTTGTTTCTATAAACATTGAAACAATTTATATATTTTTTTATTAAGAGTTGAAAATATTAAAATTTAATAATTATCAATTTATAAATATCTGATTGTCTATGTGTCAGTTTCAAAACTTGAGACGGTAGGTTTAATATGGATTTATAAATAATAATTAGTAGGTAGTTTATATAATACTTAGACCAAAGAATTGTGACTAAGCTTTAATTGATTGTTCGCAAGTTCATTCATATTTCATTTCGATTACCTCGTTCGAGCTCCTTTCGTTTATTTTTTTTTTTAATCAGGTCAATTTATCACAATGAGTATGAATTGTAACATAGATGTAGTGACAAGAGCTCAAATAATTGCTTTGCATAGTCAAGGTAAAAATTTGTCAGAAATAGCCAGAGATATCGGTGTAAACGTAAGTAATCTTATTTTACACTTTTTTATATAACAAAACACTCCTCTTTATAATAATCATTATTAGGTATTATATATTTTTGTTTTATTGTTGCAGAGAAAAACAGTTGTTCTATGGGTACGACGATTTGAAGAAGATGGTTCTTTGAAACACCGTCAAAGAACTGGTAGTCCAAAACTGATAAACATGTTGCAGCGTCAAACCATGGTAAGGGAATACGAGGAAAATGGATTTTTGCCGACGAACCATTATGCTGGTTTATTTGACACAAGCGTCGACACTGTCTTGCTCTTCATAGTGAAGGGCTGCATTATCGGAGGCATGCTGTGAAACCTTTGCTTACGGAAACCCATAAAAGAGCAAGATTGCAATTTGCTATGGACCACATAGACTTTGATTGGAGTAATGTCATCTTTACTGATGAAAAAACTTTTAAGTCCAGTGAACACGGTCGATTATGTTTGTGGCGTCGAGATAATACGCGATACACAAGTGGTCACGTAGTGCCCAATAGGCAATCTGGCCATATAACGGTGACCATGTGCGGATGGATGAGTGCAGCCGATCCTGGAGAACTAGTGAGAATACCAAGCCGAGCAAATAGTGCAAGTTATATAGAAGTGCTGGATTAGACAATGTTGCCCACAGTTCGAACGGTGTATCCAAGCGAAGAATTGCCACAGATAACATTTGTGCAGGATAATTGTCCAATACACCGTTCGCACAGTGTGCAGGCTTGGTTTCGTCAACATAATGACATTTGCGCTATTCCTTGGCCTGCTAGATCACCGGATTTAAATCCAATTGAAAATTTATGGGGTGTTATTGTTCAACGGTGGAATAATCAAAACGAGCGTACTCCAGATGCGTTAAAGGCTCATTGTTTACAAATATGGGAGAGTATTCGTGGTTCAGATCTGTGTAAAAATTTGATTAATTCAATGCGTTCCCGAATGCAAGCTGTTATTGACCAAAATGGTGGTTATACGAGATATTGATAAATATATTTAATTAATATTACATATTTACTCAGTACGTACTGGAGACCTCGTTACGTGTGTTTTACTTAATACCTGTATTTGAAATAATTTAAAAAAAAGTTATGAACACTTAAAGTTATAACACAACATAATTTTGTTTTTTTTTTTTTATGTTACCTACTAAACATTTGATATGTGGTTGTGCAATTTTGTAAATTTTTTTTTTCATATCTTGCGTCTTGTTTGTTTTTGTTGAGGTTACATAAGCTTCAATCCTCTTTCCAATTTGGGAAACGAATATTTAAGCTATGGCCTCAATAAAAAATTACAAGTAATATTATAATCTTATTCGATGATTAATAATCTGACTGTTGAATGGTAAACTGTAAGAAATAAATATCTATATTATTTTATTATTGCCTTTTTGTTTGATGAGCCTGTTTACCTGCTTTTTTTTCCTTTTGCTGCGTAACTACCGATTTGAATATTAATAATGATATTACACAACGCCGTCTAGTCCCAAGCTAAGCAGAGCTTGTGTTACGAGTCCTAGACAATTGATAAACATACTTATATATTTCTAAATACATACATATTACAGATAAATTACACCCAGATTCAGCAAATGATCGTGCCCAACACACAAACATTTGTTCTGGGTGGGAATCGAACCCACGACCCCGACATTGCAGTCAGGACCACTAACCACTAGACTAACAGGCCAGTCATAATGTTATATTACAATTAAATATCCACTTTGTCAGCTTCGATATAAATCCTACCGATTTCTTTTATTTGTTATTCATAACTTCAAAAAGTACAGAGGAACCAGAAATCTGACCCACCTGGCAGTAGAAGGTAGATAACATAAGACATCCTAAAAGTTAGACGAATTTGAACCTTCTGCAATAAGCAGAAGTTAAGTGGTATTCAATTCGGAGCTAATTTAAATGAGTAAAACGAACGAATACTGTTATGACTATTTGATCTTTAAGACGTAACGTTAACTTGTGAATACGGTCCTGTCACATAATGCACTTGTTAATTTCAACATTATTCCATAAGTCAACATAGTCTAATGGTAGTAACTGTAGACTTATATTGACGTGGTCGCCGGTACTAAGTTCAAATCAGTCACGCTACTTTTAGTAGGTTTGTGTTTAGAATACTGAATTGTTTTTTTTAAATCAAATTAAAATTTATAAGTATTAAATTAAATTAATTATTTAAATCAAAACTTTAATGAAAAACAACTAAATATTACTTATACAAATACTTTACTTTACAAAGAAATTTAAGTATTCGTCTAATAGACTTAATTGAAATAACTATGTATAAAGGTAAAACACATAAAAGAAGTGAAGATATTAAATTGCTTATGACAGAATAGAATTATTTGAAATACAATTTTGAACATGACAAAAACAGTTTATGTATTTCAATAGTGCCAGTGGCGGATTAACCACGTAGCAAAATTAGCAAATGCTACGGGCTAAAAATTGTTTACACGACGTCATTGCAATTAGTGTCGACTGGTTTTTGCGTTATTAGAACGGTTCATTTTTATTTCTCTACCCTAAACTAAGTAACATTTGAATACCAGTTTTATGATGAATATGCCTAATGGTCTAGACTACCCACTTATTACAAGTCAAGCGAAATTATTCCAAATATGTTTGAAGAATGTTCAATTTGGGGTTTTAAATCGAAAGCAAAAAAAATACACAAGATTTGCGATTTAGCCTCGTGCCTTACTGCGTCAAAGTCTTTACATAAACCACTAAGCTAACTATGATATTAAAAAATGTATTTTAATTTTGGACTATGACCATTTACTTACTTTATCTATCTTAAGTAAATACATTATTATTATATATTAAAATAATAAACATTTACTTGCAATACTTTCTTTCATTTCTATACAAACTGTCCATTTAAAAAGACATTTCCCGACTTACGTTATTAAAGAAAAGTAAAAAAAATGCCAACTAAAACACAAAAGCTGGAAAACAAAAAGTAAAAAGTTTAACTTGAGATTTGAACCAGAAACATGTGCATCACAAGCCGCCGTTGTTACCATTGGACGAAATGGACTCTTGTGGTCACACTTGAAATTTAACGTTACTTGTAATGCTAGACGCAATATTCGTGCCCGTTTACAAACAGTTGATAAGAATCACGAAATTAGTTAAGCTTGTGTCTCATATTTTTTTATCAATCTACCCTCACACCCAGTTGTTGAAGATAACGATGACGCATGTATCTATTTTCTGTCAAACTAAAAGTCAAGTTTATGGTTTGTGAGATTGCCTTGGTCGCCATTTAGCTGGGAAGCAACCAACGCCATCTAGTTACATTTTCGAAAACTTGAATTTTAACGTGCAAGGGAAATTAGACACTAAGGTACCCAGGCAATTTCACAGCTGTCTGTACATAATATGGTGTTTACATATGACGCTTTCTGATGTTTTTATGAGTAATCTTAGATTACTCTCTAAGTACTGTTCCTATTTAATTAAAACTTATTACATCAATCTGAATACAACGTCGCTATTCTTTAACATTAAAATTCAATAGAACGAAAGATTTAACCTTTCAATCGTTATAATTACAGACACAATTGAAAGACAATAGGTGCGCGAACGCCGGCGTTCGCTTGGGGTTTAATGAATTAATCTCTGACCTGGACGGCTTTACCGTTGCACATTCGTCGATCTGTGATATTGACAATTGCGTTAATATTATACCTGATTCCAATCAATCACTTAAAGTTATAAACCAAAATATCAGAAGCATAACGCGCAATACACCAGGTTTTCTGACATTATTAGAAAGATCGCAAGTTGATTGGGACTTTATTGTGTTAACGGAGTGCTGGTTGTCTTGTACATTACATTACTACCAAACTAATAATATCTTAACCCAAAATGAAGGGGTGGTTGTATATTGTAAAAATAACATTAGCATATCCGTAGAGGAACCCAATATTTCTGATTGTAAGTAGTTTAGTAAATAGTGTTAGCGATTCTTATGATAATGTTCATACACTATGATTATTTTCTGTATTAGCAACATTAAATGTATTTTTTGCACTGACAACTCGAACGGATTGCGACTTGACAGCGCGGTGCTTGACAATTACAAGAGTTTATAAAAGGGAACGGCGCGCTGTCATGTCTCTCTTTCCGTATCGGTTTTCGGAGCAAGCAACAACTCAGTAAGTGCTAGTATATAATGTATTTATTCCTACTGTTATTGTACTGTTATAGTTATTGTATACTTGTATTATGTGTATGCTATCAAAGCAAAAGTACAAAGTGGTACCCGTCTTGGTCGTTTTATTTAAATAACCTGATAACAAACCCCGTAGGTACACTAAATAACTTTCTTAGATAATCTTTCTCTAAAGATAACACATACAGATAACAATTCAGAAGTGGGATAAACGAGTCGTTTATTTAAATGCATTCGTTTATCCCGCCCACAAGTGATTTTTTTTTCCCTAACTTTGCATCTTCTACTTTTGCTTTGAAAGTACCTACGTAACCTATGTAGGCACCGATACAATTTTTTTTTGGGGTAATGACTATACTATTTTATCTAAGCGGGCAAAGTGATGTGTAGTTTGAAATGGTGTGCTCAGCTTATTCAATATGGGTTTCTTCTGACACTCTGGTGGTACTACCACACCACACGTACCTTGCCAGGGCTACACCCTGGAGGTACCACCACACCACACGTACCTTGCCAGGGCTACACCCTGGAGGTACCACCACACCACACGTACCTTGCCAGGGCTACACTCTGGAGGTACCACCACACCACACGTGCCTCGCCAGGGCTACACTCTGGAGGTACTGCCACACCACACGTGCCTTGCCAGGGCTACACCCTGGAGGTACTGCCACATCACACGTGCCTAGCCTGGGCTGTACCCTGGAGTTGTTAGAGGATAACTCGAGCTGTGTTCAGGTGGATTATGGACAGGTTTTGGGTCATTGTTGAGTAACCGTAGCAAACAAATCTAGTAAATTAGGAGTTACCCAGAACCTGCATTCTGAGTTTACTTATTGAGTTAATGAGCAGACCAGTGATACTTTTATTTGGAAATAATCTGAATGAGACTAAAAGGAACAGCCTATGTTATTTTGACACTAACTGAAATTAAAATTGGGCAAATTAATTGTTGATGATGAAACATTGTATGTTATTTTATTTTAGTGCCGACTTGCTCGATAGATGGCGTTAGGGTCGAGTTATAAGTCGATATGGTTTCGTTACCGGCGATAGTATAAGGGTAACAGATTTAATTTGAATAAAAGTTCCAAAGTTCAAAAGTTCTACAGTTTCCACTTAGATCAAGACACAATAGTGGTTTTATTCTCAACGTTATAAGTGTCCCCATTAGAGTTCAAATTAGTCCAACATTACCTACCAGTTCGGTAATAAACATTAATATTATATGGATTGCCTCTTGACAGGTAGCAGGACATTTATTGCCTGCTAGCTTTTGCCCGCGGTTTCGCCCGCGTGCATAGGATGTGGCCTGTATCGCTCAGGATTGAAGCGGGTTTTTGTGGTAACAATAAAAAGGGGGGGCAATCGGACCAGTGTTTTCAGAGATTAACTTTAATATATGTATATAATTTTAAAGTGAGCGTGCGACGATCTTTCCTCATTCAATAACCGTGATTTCATAGTGCTGCGCTCGCTCAGCTTTTTCTCGCTATACTATAGCCATATGCGTTTTTAGATTTTCTGTGTATCTCACAATAACTTATATTATTTTTCCATTACTAGAAAATCATACGTTGTGCCAAAATGTTTAGATTTACATTTCAACCACAGAGTACTTTCAACGGCAGAGATCATTATTATTATTTTATAATGCTGCTCATTAATTCCTTCACTTCAAAGACGCGAGAATAGGCAGACGTGTTTTTATATGTTGATTGTTGCGATATTGATTTAATTAATTGCGAATAATGTTATTGCAATAATTTGCTTAGTCAGTTTGTGCCGAGTGTGACTAATAATTTATAATTGTTTTTCGTTGCGAAAGATGAACTAGTTAGAATTTTTATAGATAATTTAGCGTGTTAGAAGTATGTCTAACACAGGAAGTAGCCCTTTTGGCCGTAGCCAATTGATACGACATAGTCCCCCTTCGACGCCATCACCGGCTGAACAAAGTCAAACAAGAGAAGCAGTGCCACCAGCAGCCACGGAAACTGAATTACCAACTGAAGTCGTCTCTACGTCGGAGATTCAAAGATGGATGGGGTCCATCGATACCATTTTGAGCGAAATTTGCTTGATTGTGGGAGAGGGTAAAATGAATTCCGACCAGAAACTCCGTGTCACCAATCTTTGTCGAAAAGTCAACCATGGGACGTCTCAAATGGCCGTTTTGTACCAATCCCTGAAGCAAAAGTCCATCCAAGCGCACACCACTATCCAGCACCTTCAAGTGCAGCAGAATGTAGCGGAATCCCTTTGCCAGTTCAAAGATGTCGTGGAAACGAAGATGAGCCGATACGAACCAGAAAATACCTCCTACGCTAACATGGTGAAAAAAGGTACCGACAAATTAATTCGCCCAGCAAATATTAGTTCAGTCGCTATATATCCCAGCGATAAGACTAAAACCAGTGACGATACCAAGTTGCTAGTACAAAAAATTATCTCGCCGGAGGAATTGAAGCTCCATGTCCGCGGTCTAAGAAAAATTAGAAACGGAGGTGTTATCATTCGGACGGATAACAAAGACGACATCAATAAATTAAAAAGCTCGCAGAAGTTAGTTTCCTCAGGCCTTAAAGTTGAAGAACCGTCTAAACGACGTCCTAGGATTGCGGTCATTGGTGTCCCCGTAGCCCTGACTGAAAAAGAGGTTTTCGACTGCATTTACGTCCAAAACATGACAGATAAATTGCCGAACGTTACTCGAGAGTCCTTCTTAGAAAGTTTGAAGTTGAGCCACAAGTCGGGAAAGAAAGATCGATCTACCTGCAATTATATATTGGAAGTTCCTGCAAATATTAGGAAAATTTTGATAACTCAAGGCCGAATATTTATAAATTGGACGTCGTGTCCAGTGAGAGACTTTACTATTGTGACCAGGTGTTTCAACTGCCAGCAGTTTGGACACGCAGCCAAATTTTGTAGAGAAACGAGCCCTACCTGCAACCTCTGTGGCGAAACAGGACATTCTTTCAAGGATTGTAATAATAAAGACTCTCAGCCTCAATGTGCGACCTGCAAACGCTTCAAGCGGAAAAATGATCATCCAACCGGTGATGTGAATTGCCCAGCACGGAAATATGCAGAGGACAATTATATTAATTCCGTTGACTATGATGGCGCCTAGGAGCGCCGCCAACTACCTAGTTAATTTAGCACATAGATAGTAAGTTAACTTCTAGTTACATTTAATTTAATTTTATTTTTTTAGTATGGCTAATCAGCTTATCTATGATTTGGATGGGTTTTCCGTGTCTGAAGCTAAAATCTGTAATGTTGACGAGTGCAGAAACCTTGTCTATACAGGGGATAAAACTTTTACTTTACTTACACAAAACATACGCAGTATAACCCGTAATTTCAATGATTTTCAAGTTTTGTTACAAAATCTATAAGCTTCGATATTATCATTCTAACAGAATGTTGGTTATCTAAACAGTCAGCCAATTTGCCAACTCTCGATGGTTTTAATCTTCACAAAAGCGATAATACATTTAACCAGAATGATGGTATCGTCGTTTACATTAGAAATAACTTAAGAGTATTGGTAGAAGAACCTCATTTTTCAGACTGCAATTGCTTAGTAATTAAAATTATTCCCGACACAGTGATTGTGGCTATTTACAGGCCACCATCCCAAAGTATTGATGGGTTTTTGGACTCGCTTAACAGTAACCTAGAAAAATTATCTTCGTTTAAAAATATTATACTAGTAGGAGATATTAACATAAACATTATTGCCGAAAAAATCGATACTCATTCTCATAATTACCTCAATATTAGCTCTTTTCATGGTTTATTACCAGCTCATAATCACCCAACCCATCAGAGCGGCTCTTGTCTAGACCATATCCTTATAAAATCAAAGAGTCCATCCAAAACATTAGTTACTAACTCATCACTTACCGATCATCAAGCTGTTTTACTAACATTGCAAATAAGTTCACCTCGAAATAAGTGCATGCGCAGCTATACTAAAATCAATATGACGAGTCTTGAAACTGACTTACGCGCTATTAATCTTGACCCCGTTTACAATTCACACGATCCAAATATTTCTTTGCAATATTTAGTCGATGTAATGCAATCTAAGATAAGGAAAAATACATTTACCAACATAACCCCTAGAAAATATAGTAATATTAAACCCTGGATTACACCTGGACTAGTTCGCTGTATTAGACATAGAGATAAACTCCACCATAATTTAAAAAATGCACCGGATAATGGACAGCTATCAATTATTTACAAACGATATAGGAATTTCTGTAATAATCTATTGAAAAAGTTAAAAAACCAATATGATCAGACTCAACTACAAAAAGCTGGTAAAAGCACTAAACTTATATGGAAATTCATAAAAACGAACACTATTAGGTCCAAAAATCTCGAACCAGCACTTGACCTTTTATCTTCCGTCCAAAGCCCTACCGAAGCAGTAAATAAAACTAACAACTTCTTCATTAACGTAGGAAAAAACTTAGCAGAAAAACTCTTACTTTCAAATAAGTGTCCTTCCAGTCAGAGCCAAACTAGTACAAGTGCATCACGAAATTCTTTTGTTTTACTAGATACCGATGTTAATGAGATAATAGGCTTAATAAATGGATTAAAGGAAAATTGTGCCATAGGTTATGACGGCATACCAAATAGCATACTCAAAAGATTTAAACACATCATTGCCCCTCCCCTGACTCACATTTTTCAGTTATGTTTAACAAAAGGAATATTCCCGAAATTGCTTAAAAAAGCCGTAGTTACTCCTGTGTTTAAGGCTGGAGACAAAAATTGTGTTAATAATTACAGGCCAATCTCAGTTCTTACTGGCCTGTCAAAGATTTTAGAAAAAATTATAAACAGTAGATTAGTAAAGTACCTTGAAAGTAATAAATTACTCTCTGATCAACAGTTTGGTTTTAGGCCTAAAAGATCAACTAGCCAAGCTGTTCACCATCTGACGAATTTTATAAGCTCAAACCTGGATAACGGTTTGCATACTTTAGGGATCTTTTTGGACCTTGCCAAGGCGTTTGACACAATTTCATGTGATTTGCTTTTGTACAAGCTGGAAAGGCTGGGAATACGAGGAGAACAACTGAAATTACTATCTGATTACCTTAGCGACCGTCATCAGTCTGTAAAAATAGGTCAGTGCATAAGTTCTGAACTTAAAAGTACCTGTTACGGAATCCCACAGGGTAGTATTTTGGGTCCTACCTTGTTCCTTATTTATATAAATGACCTGTGCAATTTGACCCTTCAAAATGGTGTAATTATTTCGTATGCTGATGACACAGCTCTACTTTTTGCAGCTAAATCAAAGACCGAGGTCTATGATCTAGCACAGAAGGGTTTTGATGCTGTGTCTAATTGGCTTTATAATAATATCTTAAGCTTAAATACAGTTAAAACCAAATACCTATTATTTACAATGAGAAACACTTATCCAACGATGACTAATCTAAGTATTCAAGCGCATAACAATTGTAATCTACATTGTGCTGATATTGCATGTACTTGTCCCACTTTAGCAAAAACTGACCATATAAAATATTTAGGTGTAACGATTGACACAAACTTGAATTTCCGCAAACACATCGATTTATTATGCTCCCGTGTGCGTAAATTAATATATATTTTTAAAAACTTACGTAACATTGCCGAATTTAAATTAATTAGACAGGTCTATTTGGCTTTGTGTCAATCTATAATTACTTACTGCATAACATCATGGGGTGGTGCTGCTAAATCAATTTTACTACCTTTAGAACGCGCCCAAAGAGCAGTTTTAAAAGTTGCTACTTTTCGCCCATTTCGTTTTCCTACAAATCAGCTTTATATGGCATGTAAGGTGCTAACAGTACGCCAATTATTTGTTTTGAATATAATTTTGTTCCAACACACTGAACTTTATTTTAACCCAATACCCTCAGACAGGAGAAGAAAGGATTTGGTTTGTGCTAACTCTAAGACTAAACATGCTTTTGCTAAACGATTTTATTTATTTTTAGGACCCTACTTATACAACCAGTTTAACAGAATACTAAAGATTTATAGTTTAAGTTACAATAGGTGTAATTTACTAGTTCAGGAATATTTGGCAAAACACAATTATGCAGACACGGAAAAACTTCTAGAAATTGTAAAATAAAGTTTATCTAATCTAAATCACTTTTTTTTTTTTTTTACCTAATTAATAGTCTGCACTTTATTTGCATTATTATTATTCGTTAATTTGTTTAAACATAATATATCGTAACTAATCTAGTTTTAAAATATTTTTACTCTAATGGTTTACTTTTAAGTCATTGGAATTATTGTCTTCGTTTTAATTTAGCTTTCATTTCTATTGTAGTTATTCTTTTTTAAATGTTTGATGTAAATGGATGGCCTGAAACACAGGTTTTCATTAACCTAGATCAGGCAGATCTATACTACAGTTTGAATTAAATTTATGTCGATTGTAATTAATGTAAATTATAATGTCGCTTACTTTATACCTGAATAAAGAATTATTATTATTATTTCCTTTATTCATTTCTTAACATGTAACAATATATTTTTAAATATTTCTTAAAAAACTATTAAAAAAAACATTTAAAAATATAAAAAACAGTATCCCACCGGTATCGGGAACAGGGTCCAAGCTACCGGCGGTTAGGGCTCCAAAGAAAGGAACCTCCTAACGATACGAGCCGTGTCCAGAAGAACTGCTTTCTGAATCAAGCCCTTGATCCAGCCGCCTAACGAGAGCCTCCTAAGGTGTTGGTCGAGGCTCTTGGCTATTAAGCCATTGGCTGACACAACTATCGGTACAATGATCGCTGAGTCCACTTCCCACATGTCGACAACCTCGCGAGCCAAGTCAATATACTTGATTTGTTTATCTTTCTCGGCTTTCACGAGGTTCTCGTCATGCGGAACGGATATGTCAACAATCATTGCACGCCTCTCGCTTCGGTCCACCACCACTATATCAGGTTTATTGGCTACAATAGTCCTGTCAGTGATGATGGACCGATCCCAGTACAACGTGATTGTTATTATTATTATTATATTATAATAAATAATGAGTAAGTTGTAATGTAGGGTATTCTTAAGTTGTGTCCACTATAAATATGGTTGTACACCCGCCGCGTACTTTTAGTCAATAAACAGCTACCGACGAACTTCTATAGTTTTACTTACTGATACCACAGTGGCGACGAGGATGGCTAAATTCGGTGAATTTGACATGAAGACTGGAAGCTGGCAAACCTATTGTGAAAGGCTGGAGATGTATTTCTTGGTGAACGCAGTAAAGGAAGACCTAAAACTACCGACGCTTATAGCATTCATGGGGGAACCGGCATACGAATTATTAGTGAACTTGTGCAGTCCAAAGAAACCGGCGAACATGACCTTGACCGAGGTTGTGAAGGTCATGCAAGAACATTTGCAACCAAATCCATCGATTTTGGCAGAACGATTTAAATTTCGACAAAGAAGACAACAGGCGGGTGAAAGTATTTCGGATTATGTTGCAGAATTGAAAAAAATTACGCGGTATTGCGAGTTCGGCACAAGTTTAGACGATAATTTGCGAGACCAATTCGTGTGCGGTATCATGAGTGACCTTATTAGACAACGATTATTTGCGGAAGGAAACATAAAATTCGTCAAAGCAGTGTCGGTGGCGAGCGCCTTGGAGGCGGCGGAGCGGGATGCAGCCGCTGTAGACGGGCGAGGCAATGTCAGTGGGCCCGCCGCGGCCGACGCGAACGCTGTTGCGACGGGACTGGAAGGTTCGAGAACTGTTACGGTGTCGCGGCGTAGTTCAGTGGCATTTGATCAAGCGGGAGATTTACATCGCATGCAAGTGGGAGGATGCGCTGCATGCGGGGATTACCGACACACTAAGATGGAATGCAAATTTTCAAAGTACCAGTGTAGTAAATGTAAGGAGGTTGGTCATTTGCGTCGGATGTGCCAGGAGAATGGTACACATGGTACACGTGTCATCGGGGACCATCGAGACCGCGGACGATCGTGGGGCGGTAGCAGCGGAGCAGGCAGGGCGGCGCGCAGTGGCGGCGCGGGCGCTGGAGCGGACCGCGCGGCTCGCCGGGGCCACGAGTGGGCAGGGAAGGCGCGGCCGGGTGCCCGCGGGCGGCCCGCTATGCACACGTTCGAGGCACATTGGGAGGAAGACACGGAAGATGAGGTGGAGGAAGAGGAACCAATTTATCAAATGTCGTTAAGCCAATACAGGCCGGTGAGCATGAACATTTTAGTAAACGAGGTTATGTTAACAATGGAAATTGATACCGGGTCTCCTTTATCTTGTATCTCAAGTAAAACTTATAAAGAGTATTTTTCTAGTATACCGTTATTACCATGTAAACTTTCAGTCAAGTTTTATAATGGGAGTAAAGTTCAACCAATGGGCTATCTAGAAGTGACCGTTACCTACAAAAACCATAAAAAGAATTTAGATTTATATGTATTTAAAACGGGGAGTACTACACTTTTAGGAAGGCAATGGTTATCGGAATTAAATATCAATATACCCCCTATAACAATAAATAACGCGAGGTTAACAAAGGAGGATTTAACGGTTCAACAAAAAACTAATATTGTAAATAACATCTATTCTAGGTACCATGAATTATTTGATGGCGGATTGGGGCGTTTCACGGGCGGTCGAGCGACATTGCATTTACGTGAGGGGGCCGTGCCGATATTCTGCCGCGCGCGACCGCTGCCGTACGCACTGCGCGCGCGCGTGGATGACGAGCTCGAGGCGATGCTGCGCGCCGGCATCATCGAGCCTGTTCACACCTCCGACTGGGCCACACCACTGGTAATAGTACATAAGCCGGATGGCGCCTTACGTTTATGTGCTGACTATAAAGTTACTGTGAATCGTATGTTAAGAGTGGATAAGTATCCTGTGCCAAAGATAGACGATTTATTTTCTAAATTAAGCGGTAGTAGGTATTTCACAAAACTAGATTTATCTCAAGCATACAATCAAATATTACTAGATGAATCCAAGGATTTTACAGTTATTAATACACATAAGGGTCTTTTCAGATACAATAGATTAGTGTACGGACTCGCGTCGAGTCCGGGAATTTTTCAAAGAATAATGACTCAATTGTTTGATAAAATACCAAACGTGACAATATTTTTAGACGACATACTGATCACGGGAGATACGATTGAAGTACACATAGATACAATAAACAAGGTTCTTAAAATATTGCAAGAAAATGGCCTAAAAATAAAAAAGGAAAAGTGTGATTTTTTGAGTAAAGAGGCAAAATATTTAGGATTTATTATTAGTAGGGAGGGTGTTCGAGTAGATCCAGATAAGATTAAACCCATAATTAAACTGTCTTTTCCGACTAACGTATCCGAACTGAAATCATTTTTAGGTATGGTCAATTTTTACGGAAAATTTATAAAAAATTTAAGTTTCTATTTATCACCATTTTACGAATTATTGAAAAAGGGTAAACATTGGGTATGGGGTCATACACATTCTCAGGCATTTAACCCATTTATAACGACCGATCGTTATAAAGATCAAAAAAAAATACTGGGATATACCTTCAATTTAAAAATAATAACGGGCGGATAACTTTGCTTATTGTATACCAATTGCAGCAGTGATCGTTTGACAGTGTTTTAGTGCTTAGAAAATTATCATAAGATCATAATTTTGAAGTGATTTTGTATTTTAGTGCGTATTAGTGTAATCAACTTTCACTATGTCTTCAAAACGGCAAGTGTTTACAAATTAGCTTGTGATTGAAATTTATTTTATGCACGTTTTTTATAAATTTATATCCTGTCTAACAAAACTCTTAATTAAAATTTGATCTTGTCATATCTTTTATAAAAAACAAATGATATTATATTTGATGATCGTTTTAACGATCGGTCGTAATTTGGGGATGTATTTTTGTCTTTTAGACCCAGGAATACAGGTAGGTACCGGCACAAATCTTGAGCGCCTGACGCCTAGATCAGAGTGGGAATCGCTTTGCTCAATTCATACATCGTCGTTGCTAGATACATGCAGTAAGCGCAGGGAACGAATTACGAGTGACGTCTATGACACGACGGCGCCAATCACTGACACTTCCCGCCCCCGCGTCTCACTTCGTACAACTAAAGAGACCGAATATTTGACTTCTGCGTAACTTGAAGCCAGCGCTCAAGCAGATCTTGAGCGCTGGCTGCCGGTATCTGTACCAATAAACCATTATCTCTCAATGAAATCGTTGACGAATTAGAACAATTAGATGATGATACCCCATTTCCAAGAGTTATAACTATTAACCACCAGAAAAGAGAGAGAGGACGTTAGCAGCACGTCAGCCGATCCTTTTGTTGATCCAACCGCACCAAAAAATCAAAATTATACTTGGAGAAATAATATCAATCCAAAATGGCATGAAAACTATGGTCCAAGATACCTTCAAACGCCAATGTATTACTTTGACTGTATTTTTAATGTCTCTGTTATATCGAATTATTGGTCAACTAGGTATACGCAAATATTTACGCGATTCAAAAGAACAAAGTGGGCAATGGGACAACGAGTGAAATGAAGTATTTCCTTGCTATACTTCTTTACAGTGGATATATCGTAGTTCCCCGAAGATACATATACTAGGAAAAATCATCGATTTTAGTATTATATATATCGCCATGTCCAAGGATAGATTTACATTTATCATGGCTCACCTCCATTGTTGTGACAATGCTCAGATCAGAGACTGAAAGTGACAAAGTAAAGTTGAGACCGCTTATCCTGAACTAAATAAATATTCCGAAATATGGGTCCTTTATAAGAAATGTACAGCATAGACGAAGCTATGGTACCTTGTTATGGAGGACACAGCTGTAAACAATTTATACGTGGAAAACCGATTAAATGGGAATATATTTTTTTATGGTTGGAGCGACTAGATTAGGATTCGTACTATGGTTTGATCCATGCCAAGGCCATGCAGCAATTATTCCACCGGCTTACAGGCAGTTAGGTATGGGAGCTGGTGTGATTTTGCGTTTTGCTGATCATTTACAATTTCGCCACCCAGGTGTGCCTTGTCACTTATTCTTTGGCAATTTCTTTTATTCTATTCCACTCTTCCACGAATTGAGTAACAGAGGGCTCAAATCCGCTGGAACAATTCGCGAGGACCGTACCAAAAAGTGTCCTTTGCCGTCCAAAGAAGACAGAAAGAGGCACATTCAAGTGCAAGTCTAGCCAACCAAAGCATATTTTGGTTTGCAAATGGAATGATAATAGTGTGGTGTCAGTAGCATCCAATTCAGAAAACATCGAGCCTTTATATAAAGCTAAACGGTTTTTGGAGCAGCAGAAAAAATATGTACCTATATATCGGTCAGCCTGTAATTATAAAAAGCTACAATGAAAACATGGGGGGAGTCGATAGTAAGTTATGAGCGTTAACCTACCTACCTATTACTACTGATCGTTAAAACGATCCTCATTTTCCGAGCTTTCCTGAAAACTCGGATTTTTTTTAGTATTTTTCCATGTTAACCATATGCATCAAGGTAACAATACTAAAAAAATACTGTGATTCGAGACAAAAAAAAGTTTCAGTAACAACTGGGTTAATAAAATAAAAAAGTTACTGATTAGTTCAGAAATATTATCGCACTATGATGAGTCACGGCCCGTTATAGTGACGTGTGATGCGAGCTCACGGGGCATCGGCGCTGTGCTTGCGCAGCGAGCGACCGACGGCCGCGAGTATCCAATAGCGTATGCGTCAAGGACACTCACCGCCGCGGAATATCACTATAGTCAAATACATAAAGAGGCGTTAGCTATTGTATTCGCCGTGAAGAAATTTCATCAATATCTTTATGGCAGACCATTCGTGTTAAAAACAGATCATAAACCATTAGTTAGTATTTTTGGATCGGAATTAGGAATTCCAAGCATGACTGCTAGTAGGTTACAGAGATGGGCGTTAATGTTATCAGCCTATGATTTTAAAATTGAATATGTGAATACAAATTCAAACACGGCAGACGCCTTGTCTCGATTAGTAGAAAGTTATAAAGCTATTAGCGAAACAGGTAGTGAGGAAGTTCCCGAACAAACATACCTTCACTTCGCCTCGGATGCCTTGTTACTTAAATATGAGGATATTAGAAAAGAGACAAAAAGAGATCCGATGTTAATGCGTATATTGAGCTATGTAAGGGATGGTTGGCCTAAAGAAATAGAAATAAAAGAACTTAAGCCTTATTTTAATAGGCGCAGTGAAATATATACTGAGTTGGGTTGTCTTATGTGGGGTCATAGGCTAATAGTGCCAAGAATTTGTCAAGACAAGGTTTTGAGGGAGCTACATGATACTCATATGGGGATAATTAAGACCAAATGTATAGCTCGAAGTTACGTTTGGTGGCCAGGAATAGATGAAATGTTGGAAAACCTGTGTCGGAACTGTACAATTTGCGCAGAAATGGCCGAGGCACCAGTTCACCATGCACCGCAGCCGTGGAACTGGCCGTCTCGTCCATGGACTAGGTTACACGTAGATTTTTTGGGCCCTATTCAGGGACACAAGTATTTAATAATGGTCGATGCAACTTCGAAATGGATCGAAGCATGCCCGGTCACTTCGACTACGGCTAAAATAATAATAAGTAAAATTAGAGAAATCTGGTCACGTTTCGGTATACCAAAACAATTAGTATCGGATAACGGGCCTCCCTTTAGTAGTGAAGAATTTAATTCATTTTTAGAAAATAACGGAGTAGAACATGTATTTTCCGCACCATATCACCCCGCTTCCAATGGTTTGGCGGAAAATGCAGTAAGACAGTGCAAAAGAGTGATTAAAAAAGCGATTATTCAAAATATAGACGTAGAACTTGCCCTGCAACGGTTTTTACTGGTGTATAGGACCACGGAACATAGTACCACAAAGGAAAGTCCGTCACAAATATTACAAGGCAGGATATTAAGAACTCGATTAGACCGACTTAAACCATCGGCCGAGAAGCAAGTGGCTGACGCGCAGCTCCGGCAAAAAAATTGGGCAGGAGGGACGCACCGCGCTCTCGAGGCGGGGGACGTGGTTTGGTGCCGGGTGTACCAAGGATTAAAGAGGTGGGTAAGTGGTACGGTCATTCAGCGCTTGAGTACCACAGATTATCAAATAAGATTATTAGATGGCACAGAGATACATAGGCATATTGATCAGTTAAAGTTAAAAGGTAGGGAAAATCAATCTCAACAGACCGATGACGTAATAGTCAGCACAAAAGTAACGCAAAATGCTAACCGGTCTACAGGCAATGCATTGGTCTTTCCTACAGTACCGGTTCCAAAGATTTCCACCGAGGTGTGCTTAGGTGGAGGTGTGGGAGGTTCGGGATGCGATAGGGATGGGCAGGCACAGTTAGATCCTGGGTTAATCATCGATTCATCTAAAGAGGTGTATGATGATTCCAACAGTGTAACCTCGACCGCCGGTGAAACGCGTCCCGTTAGAAATAGGAGACCTCCCCAAAGATACGGTCAGCCCTAATAATAATTATAGTTTAAATTATGTTTGGTAAATAGATTATAAGTAATTATGCGTGTTAATTTTAAGTTAGTGAATAAGTAATTATTGTGTTAATTTTAAGTTAGTAAATAAGTAATTAGTGTGTTAGTTTAAGTTAGTAAATAAGGGTGGAGGTGTAATGTAGGGTATTCTTAAGTTGTGTCCACTATAAATATGGTTGTACACCCGCCGCGTACTTTTAGTCAATAAACAGCTACCGACGAACTTCTATAGTTTTACTTACTGATACCACATAAGTAACAGTAAGTTTCATGTACTTTGAGTAGATTATCTGATTGTCCATTTTTCGCATCCCTTGTAAATTATTATTTGGTACATACCGAGCCACTGCGCCAGTAAATCGGTGCTAGCATATGATATTTTATGTAAGTGCTACTCGCTAGATTGGGCGTGCCGAGCACTAGCTTCAGTCGATTCAGGTGTGATATATACTGTATATTGTACACCTTGATCATTATAATAAATAAATAGATAAACAAATTACGCTGTGTTGAGCGAAGCACGTAGGAGCCAATACATTCATGGCGCTTGGGAACTTTTGGTCGCGAAAGTGGTATTCTCTGGAGGTTGTCTTAGCGTTGCATATTATAATAGTTCAGAGTTGGTAACGGAATCGATTCCAACATGTTTTACATTGTTATTTCTTCCCAAAGATATTTTAAAAATTCACAAGTTGGACACCACCGACCCTAAGTACAACAAAGGTCACGGCAGATCATAGTGGGCGTTAGCCTATCAGCACACAGCTGGGTGCGGGAGCAAAATAGCCCCTTAGTCACCAGGATGGTCCGGTGACCATGCAATTAGAGCAGACAACCAGGAACCATAACAAGCTTATGACTTTGTAATTTTACATGATAATTGTGAAATTTAGTACATTGATTCGTTACATTTCGCATATGCAGGAACTGGTGTTGTGTATGGCGTTACTGTTTAAAGTGATTTTACATGTCTACCATCATTGTCAATTTAACTGAAACCAGGTTAAATGGCGAATCAGTAGTATAAAGTAAGCCTAATAATAATATTTTATTTCGTCGCCAGAGTATAAATCGCTTTGCTGGCAAAATTCTGGATGTGGAAATGTTAATAGATGAACATTTATCTTGTTTCCGCGAAACGGCTTTAAATTAAAAAGAGCATTGGAAGAAGTAGGTAGGTACTGAGTAAACATAGTGAGCCAGCTGACCCAGCGAACAATTAATGTGTGGTATATCATTCGATATAGTCAACTAGTTGTAGTGGGGCAGGGCCTAAGTAATATGTCAATATCAGGTTGTACACAATTTTAATATATAAAGTTATCTACATCAACTTATTTTAGTACAAATTGGAAATGTGTAAAACATTGTTTAGGTGATCGCCTATATGATTTGCCATGGGTAACAAATGTGAAGAATATAAAATTACATATTATCCATTTGAACACAAGTAGTTGCCAAATACATAGTTTAATATATTGAAATAATTGAAATGGTTTTCGAGAAATTACACAAGAGGAAATCAACGAAATCAATATAATCACTATCCAAATGAACTAATACTTTGAGTACACTAAAGAATGTGTAGAAAGTTTTAGTAGGAACCAATTTTGTTTACTATTATACGTGCCTTGCATATAGTACTTATAAGCATCAACGCTGTATTGGCTCTAGTTGAAACAAATGATAAATAGTACTGATGGTTAAATAAGCAAGGTAGAATAAAAACATATTTATCAAAATATGGTTGGCAACCGTCGAAACTGTCGAGTCCAAATATTACCCTAATGCATCTTTGCTGTTGATTAAATGTTATTTTATATTTTTTGAAGTGATGTGGGTACCAAGGATTAGCTGAATCCCATTGTTTTAGTTCTAGTCCAACTAGGGAACTAGTTTAAAATTTGTATTTGCTCTTGGTTTAAAAATACACACTGTGTACTTTCAAGGGAATTGACACACACAATTTATTTTTTTTATTTTTAAATATACCCACACTGGTGAAAAGTTGTGCCTACAAGTCTGATAAAGTTTGAGTCTTTGAGATGAAAACTTAGCCTTAACCTACAAGCGGTGACATAACAGTGTCTTATTACTGTAGGCGTATGTAGCTCTTTGCTGAGCCGACTCACTGTTCCGAGGCGTTTTGGTGTTCCGAAGGATTGAACATCAAGTTTTAAAGGCATCGTTTGGAACACTGAAACAAACATTGGGTGGCAGCCTTTATGAAATTCAAATTAAAACGTAAATAGTGTACTTAATATAATTAGCGACCTGAACTGGAAACATCTGCTTTGGATTGTTCTTAAATCAAAGTTAAATAAAACTTAGTGTCACGCAAATTGACAGATCACGATTCATAACGTTTGTGACTTGTCGATGCTTCAAATGTTCCGTTTGTTTCTTGTAAACCGATGTTTCGGGTGTTCCGTTTCTATCTTCTGAGCCGATGTTCCAAATGATGCATATCACTGTTTCGCAGCATTTCAATGATTCGGATGCAAATATCTGTCAAACAAACGTTTCATGCATTTTACCCAACTTGAATACTTGTTTTTGAGCTTAGTTTGAAATTCCATGACTGTTATAGCTTCTGAACTTTATAAGACCAAATGAATGGGACTGGCTTTGAATATTACTTTTGGAATTAATTTTCAATAGATACCTTCCGCGTAATAAATATTCGAATGAGGTTGCAATTCGTGCAGAGGCATCTGAGGACACGATTGCCAAGAATCAATGGTCTGATTTGGGCTTTAGTCCTGCAGAATATGTAAGAAATGTAATGTAAATTCTATTTAATGACTTTCAGAGAGCACTGTCAAATTATTTATCAGCTGTCTAGTACCCATACCACTAGCTATATTTGGTTTGGGACTAGATGGCGTTGTGTAAAAGTTGTAGAATATATTATTGAATTCTGGATCTTCAAGCTATCGTTGCATAATATAAGTATTGGTCGAATTATAGGAAGTTGGTATTTTCATGGAAAACCAAACGCACAGGTGCAGCACAGTGTTGCTAAAGTTGGTAAGCCTTTGTAGGCATTGCTTTTTTTAAAAACATTACTTATTATGAGGGGTGATTAGGAGTTATTGTGGATAAATATATATCAAGAACTTGTTCACTAGGGATATGGAAAGATGATTTAGCATTCGTTACTATCAAACTATTTCATGAATGATAAGGTCATTAAAATATATATTTAATACAGTATGTCCATGAATATTTTGATTACCAAAGGGTATTTTTAGAAAAGTGTACATAACTTCCCACATCTAAAAATATGTTAATGAAATAAGTGATTGACGTGTAACCTATTCTTGTGTTAAGAGAAACCAGTCTCTACTGTATTTGCCTTGAATATTTTAGAAGTGGTGGTATTTACGGCATAGTTCATAGTTGGTAATTTTTAATGAATAAAATAAAATGGAGACGAAGCTACTTCATAGTTCGTGATCATGTAATTTGATTATTTATTGTATCGTTTGGAGTTACAATAAAAAGTAATTACGAGCCGAAAGAGTAAGTTAAATAATATGTACCCTTACGTTTTAGTCGGGGCAGTGATTATAAGTCATTGTTGGTCAGTCATTGAACGAATTTCAATTTAGATGTCATAACCATAGGTGAAAAGTAACCATTGATGTCATTGTTTGTGACACTCGCTTGAAACTTATCATGTACCTAACCTGAGTGGCCGGGTATTGACCGAAAATTGTACAGAATAATTGATCGCCTGTTCAGGACAATTAAGGAGCCTGTTCAGGACAAACCAGGAACATATTGGCTTTAGTAGGCAATTGTTTATTTACTAATGTTTGTTTTTATTTACAGCAGGACATTTAAGGAACCTGTCTGTTTACTTTAGAGACAGGACACTTTAGGGGCCTGTGTCTAACTAATGTTTATTTTCATTGCAGACAGGACATTTGAGGAGCCTGTTTGTTTTTTATTAGAGACAGGACACTTTAGGGGCCTGTGTGTTACAAATGTTTATTTTTCATTGCAGGCAGGACATTTGATGAACCTGTTTTTATTAGAGACAGGACATGTTAAGGGCCTGTGTGTTACTAATGTTTATTTTTCATTGCAGGCAGGACATTTGAGGAGCCTGTTTGTTTTTTATTTTAGAGACAGGACATTTTAAGGGCCTGTGTGTTACTAATGTTTATTTTTCATTACAGACAGGACATTTGAGGGACCTGTTTGTTTTTTATTAGAGACAGGACAATTGAGGGGCCTGTATGTTTTGATTAGAGATAGGACATTTGAGGGGCCTGTATGTTTTTGATTAGAGACAGGACAATTGAGGGGCCTGTCTTTGAAAGATTGTATAATAAATAAGATAACGATTTGTAAGAATGAGCTGTCACTGATACATCTGCACTTTCAGGTGCCATTGTTTAGATTTTATGAAACATGTTAAACAAATCATAATTGGCAGATTGACAATTGTTTAGTTTTTTGTTTTGTATCAATGTACTGCTGCTGCTGTTTTATTTGCTACATTCATTTTAATACCAATGTTTAGCTATGGGTAAAAATGTCTAAGGTACCTAATATAATATTAACGTCATTTCTTTCTCAGGTGCTCATATTTTTAAGAGACATGTTAGAAAAATCGTAATTGACAGAATGACAATACTTTAGTTTTGTACGTGCAACAAATTGTTGCTACGTGTAACAATTTGTGTACAGTTAATAAAGTTTTGTTCCCAGATATAACCAGCGATCCACGACTGATCTAAGGTTTTAATTGCTACATTCGTTTCAATATGATAATGTTTCTTTTCCAGGTGCCATTACTATTTATGTAATATTTTAAGTCGTGTTATATTATAGATGTTTGGTGATTATAATTAGTTGATTGAAAATTGTTCAGTTTTGATTCTGTATCTAACAACCCGTGTACAGTTGATAAGTATAAGTTGAATTTTGTTACTAAATATATCAACCAATGTACAAATAATCTAAAGCTTTATTTGTTACTGTTATCTTAATATTAATGTCTATTTGTAAGCGCCCCATTAAAATATACATGTTATTTAATAGATCGTAATTGGTAGATTGGCAATTGTTTTATGATAAGTCGTTTACAGTTCAGGCTGTGCGGTTGTGGAATGCTTTGCCCGTGTCGGTAAGGCAAGCTCAAACACTCACAATTTTTAAAAATGAGGTTACTGCTCACTACCTTTCCTCCTGAACGTTGTCATTGTGTACAGTAATTTCTCTGCTTTCATTTAAATTGTATAAGTATGTATATATATATATATATTGTTTTGTAATTTATGTAATTTATTAGTCTATGTATTGTGTATATATGTAGATAGTACACCATCAACTACCTGAGTATCTTTTTCTCCTTCTCTGTCAAATCCATCCAAAGGTTGTCTGTAAAAGATCGCTTTTAGCGATAAGACCGCCCTTTGTGACACCCTATAAATTTTAAGTTTCTCATGTAATTTTTATTTTGGTGTACAATAAAGAATAAATCTATCTATCTATCTATCTATCAATTGTTTAGTTTTGTTTTCTAACGAACATTGTATGAATAATCTAAATCTCTATTAACTTCTGTAATAGATATCTGTCTAAGTACCTGTAGATAATAGGTTAAATGTAATATTATATTCTTTCTTCGCTTATTATTTTGTGTATAAAGCCAATTTCTTATTTAAGTTTCTTGCATACGAGGTCGTATTTGTTATATAATGGATGGCCGACTGTTAGCGATTCTTATGATAATGTTCATACACTATGATTATTTTCTGTATTAGCAACATTAAATGTATTTTTTGCACTGACAACTCGAACGGATTGCGACTTGACAGCGCGGTGCTTGACAATTACAAGAGTTTATAAAAGGGAACGGCGCGCTGTCATGTCTCTCTTTCCGTATCGGTTTTCGGAGCAAGCAACAACTCAGTAAGTGCTAGTATATAATGTATTTATTCCTACTGTTATTGTACTGTTATAGTTATTGTATACTTGTATTATGTGTATGCTATCAAAGCAAAAGTACAAAGTGGTACCCGTCTTGGTCGTTTTATTTAAATAACCTGATAACAAACCCCGTAGGTACACTAAATAACTTTCTTAGTCAATCTTTCTCTAAAGATAACACATACAGATAACAATAGTGAATCGATTAAATCGCACAATGTCTCATCATCAAATCATATTCGGCTACCGAAAATCGTACTACCTACTTTCGCTGGAAATATTATTATTATTATTATTATTTAGAAGATAAGGGGCTATGCATCACCCATAGTGTAGGGGATGTAGTCACTGCGACCTAAAAGATCTATTGTGACTCGCCACCTTGTTAGAGTAACTCTTTCAGCCCGGAGGCTGCCAAGAAATTTTGAATACTCCTAGCTTTTAGAGTTTTAATCTCCTCCGGGCGAATAGTGTGTCGGCCCAGATGGACACTGCGTTTGTGGATAAGGGGCCCGCATTCACACAAAAGGTGCATAGGCGTCTCCCTCTCCTGATTGCAGTACCGGCAAACATCAGTGTCACTCAGTTTCATGTGAAATTGGTGCCTGTTTAGTTTGCAGTGGCCAGTTAAAGCGCGGGCTATCGCACAGATGTTCGTCCTGCTAAGCTCAAGAAGCTCGGCAGTTCGTTTTTGTGAGTGGCCTTCTATGAGAGATTTGGCGTGTAGCAGACCTGGTTGTACTAACCAGTGCTTTTTTGAATCGCCAAATAAGTTGCCCTTAAGGGTCTGCATGGCCTGGTTCTTTGAGATACCACAGAAGGGTTCTGGTCCTATCTGATGACCTTGAGCCCCAGCCCGTGCAAGTTCATCGGCTTTTTCGTTGCCATTGATTCCGGAATGACCTGGTACCCATCTCAGAATAACTTTATTCCTTTGCCCCAGGTCATTCAGTTTGTTAACGCAGTCTTTTACCAGTTTCGAATTTAAAGTATTCGAGTTCAGGGCGTTAAGAGATGCCTGGCTATCTGAGTAAATCAGAATTAATTGATTTATGTAGTTTCGTTGACGGTTGGCCTCCACACATTCT
Organism: Mythimna albipuncta; assembly: GCA_929112965.1. Taxonomy (NCBI): domain Eukaryota; kingdom Metazoa; phylum Arthropoda; class Insecta; order Lepidoptera; family Noctuidae; genus Mythimna; species Mythimna albipuncta. The sequence goes on from OV815960.1 coordinate 1,166,265, forward strand.
ATAATGGCGTATACCTCCGCTTGGAATATGGTAGCATGTTTACCCAGGTTCAAGCTTTTGCTGAATTTCGGGCTAATGCCAAATATTCCACATCCTACATTCTCACCCATTTTGGACCCGTCTGTAAACCAGATCAGGCTTCCAGCCTTGCAAGTGATGAGGTTGTTTGACCAATCCTCTCTGCTCGGCATTTCCACTGTGTAATTCCTTGTGAAATTACACTGTGGAAGCATGACGTCTGTTGTCATAGCTAGTTAATCATGTTCAAGTACTGATTCGTGTAGTGATCTCAGTGCTTGAGAGCGCCAGTTTGCTTTGCCAGTGCTGTTTGTTCTGTACATGCTTGCCTTCGCCTCCTTCGCAATGAATAAATGAAGTGGCGGTAGGTTAAGCAGGGCATTTAGAGCAGCTCCTGGGGTTGTGGACATGGCCCCTGTTGACATGAGGAATGCAAGTCTCTGCAAACAATTAAGTTTGTTAATGACTGTCACTTGAGTTGTTTTCCTCCACCATACTACGCAGGCATACGTTATTATCGGCCTGACTATGGCGGTGTACAACCACAGGGCGATTTAAGGGTTTAAGCCCCATTTCTTCCCTGCTAAGCGACAGCATATTCCTAAAGCTATTTTAGCCTTTTGGATCACATTGTTAATGTGAGTGTTCCAGGTCAGTCTCTGGTCGATAGTTACGCCCAGGTACTTGACTTCGCTGGAGAATGGTATGAGAGTTCCCTTTACAGTGGGCGTTACAAGTTTGTCCAACTTACGCTTCCTGGTAAAGGGAACTATCGTTGTTTTACTCGGGTTAACCGATAAATTGTTTTCTGTGCACCATGTGTTAATAATGTTCAGAGATCTTTGTAGTATAGATGATACCGTGCTGTGACAGGGGCCGACAACACAAGCCACCACATCGTCAGCATAGCTATGTACATCTAAGTCTCTTTTAGAGGCTTCAACCAGCAATTGGTCAACAACGAGTAGCCATAGAAGTGGCGATAAAACGCCTCCTTGTGGGCACCCTTTAGTTGTTTTGAAGCGCTTTGTAGTTCCGTGTAAGGTAACACTGATAGTTCTGTTGAGGAGCATGAATTCGATCCAACGAGTAGTTGTTTCGTCAATCCCTTTCGCCTTCATTCCCTTGGAAAGGGCGTCTATGGTGACGTTGTCGAAAGCTCCTTCAATATCCAGGAAAGCACATAGGGCTATCTGTTTATCTTCCAAAGCCCTTTCGATCCTGTCTGCTAGTTCTAACAGAGCAGTTTCTGTAGATTTTCCTTTTTGGTAAGCATGTTGCTTCGGATGCAGAGGGTTATCCCTTAATGGTCCATCCCTGATGCATTCGTCAATAACCTTTTCCATACTCTTGAGTAGGAAGGAGGTAAGGCTTATTGGTCTGAAGGACTTTGGTTGAGAGTAGTCCTTCTTACCGGCCTTTGGGATAAAACAGACTTTAACCATAGTCCATTTCTCTGGTATATATCCCCAGGCAAAGCTTGCTCTGAAGATTTTGATTAAAATAGGGATGAGTGCAGTCTTCCCTTGCTGCAGAAGAGCTGGGAAGATATCGTCATCCCCTGCAGATTTAATCGGCTTGAATGAGTCTATAGCCCATTCTACCTTGTTCGGTCTAAAATACCTCGCCGCTCTTCTCCAGTCTTCATTTGAAGGCCTGGTGAGGCGGATATGAGGAGTATTTTGTACGATGTTATCTGGTGCCATCACCGAGCCAGGGAAGTGTGTAGACGCCAGAAGTTTCAGGGTTTCTTCCGCTGATGCAGTGAAGGCACCGTCTGGTTTCTTTAAGAATCCCAGTTGATTTGTAGGCGATTTGGATAAGACTTTGTGGATTCTGGCTCCTTGAGGGACTTTAGTAATCTCCTCACAGAACTTCCTCCATGAAAGTCTTTTCGCCTTTCTGATTTCTTTATTATAGGTAGTTAAAGCTTTCCGATACCGATCCCAGTCGTCAGTCGATTTAGCCTTATTAAACAACCTACGTGATTCTTCCCTTAAAACATCGAGCTTTTTGTTCCACCACGTCACTTTTCTATCCCTCACAGTTCTTAGAGGGCAGCTCTCTTCGTAAGAGGCTGTAATGGCTTCAGTAACTTGAGCAACAGCATAATCCAATGTTTCAGGAGAGCGTATGGTTTTAGGGAAGTCTTGGAGTCTATCCTGGAGCTTTCGTCTGAACAAGTCCCAGTCCGTGGCTTTCGCATCCCTAAAAGTGATGGTTTCGCAAATGTTGGATGTATTCAGTGCGAATTTAATTAGTCGATGATCAGACATAGATGGTTCATCACTGACATGCCAATTGGTTATCAGCCTGGCAGTGTGAATAGTAGCGAGAGTTACGTCGAGAACTTCCTTCCTCGATCTAGTTACAAAGGTCGGTTTACATCCCTCATTAACTATTTGGAGGCGGTTAGTTAGTACAAAATCATGAAGCAACTCACCTCTGTCGTTGATGTCAGTGCTGCCCCAATTGGTATGGTGGGTGTTGGCGTCACACCCAATGAGAAGCTCGGCATTGTTGGCATAGGCGTACTCGACTACCTTTGCAAGCTCCTCGGATGGGTCGGTTTTCGTCCCGTCCAGGTATGCCGAGCACACGATGAGGCGTCCATTTCCGCTCTTGACATTAACATAAGCTGCAATCAGGTCATCGCTGCACAGGCCTGGTATGCATAAGAAATCAATATTATTATTGAAAAGTATACACGCTCTTGGTTTGACTCCACCGATATGGTGTACGACCTTACCTGCAGAGCCCAGTCCAGACACCGTGTTAGTATTAGCCAGCCACGGTTCCTGAATAAGACCAATGTGAAGGTTCTTCTGTGTGAAGTGTTTTTCCAGAACAGCCGTGGCTGCTCTGGCATGGTGCAGGTTGATCTGCACCACTTGTGTGTTTGTGTGTGTCTGTGTTATGGTGTGTTTGTGTTGTGTTAGTGTTGTGTGTTTGTGTCGGTGGGTGAGTTAAGTGGCGTTGTTCGACCCGCTTGGCTTCGGGGCTATAGGGCAGCCCTGAGGTTTAGCCGGTCGGCTCACCACTTCCGAACGATTGGGACGTGTAGCCCTTTTCGCCGGTGGTGCTCCGAGGGGGCAGTTCCTGACGTCCCGGCCTCCGGGTTTCGGCTTTGCATTTTGCCGCTTTGCCGTTCTACCAGAGACCTGGACGCTCGACCCCGCCTTAGGAGCGTGTTGAGCAGGTGGCAGAATCTTTGCGCCAGATTGGCTAGTTCCTGCCACCTGCTCAGCCCTCGCTGGCGTACTATCGCCGCGAATGCGAATCAACACTTTGCGAAAGCCTAGTTGCGGCCTGCAGTCTAACTTGCGCAAGGCTTCTATAGAGGCATCATCGATAGAGAGGGCGGTCGTGATTCCGTCCCTTTCTTTCTTGACGCTCAGCACCTTCCGCAAGCCAGTCTGCAGGTCGTTTTGTTTTTCCAGGAGATTGAGGGCATCTCTTGGAGTTTTAACGACATCTTCTGTCTTGAAGTGTAGGATCCCAACCTTAGCTTTTGGCAAGTCCTTCTCGTTAATAAACGAGAGTTCCGCCTCTGGCCACGGCTTTAGTGTTCCCACTTTTTCTTCAAGCCATTTAAGGCTGTAGTCATTTTTTATTACGACTAGCAGCCATCCCGGCTTGAAAGTGCAGCCCTCAATTCGAATTTTGAATTCGGGGGCTTTGGGCATAGGGGCGTTAAGAATCGCCCTCAGTATGTCCTTGTAAAGGAGCCCCAATTGCTCGTCCGACATGGGCTCCTTGTTACGGATTCCCACCCGGACGTTAGTTAGGGCATCCTTAAAAGACATAGCGCTTGTCTCAGGCGGTGGTCCGACCTGAGTTGCGGACGTCTCATCAGGGATCATTGGAGTTGACCCTGACTTTTCGTCCACACGCGTAGTCTTTTTGGCATGATCTTTTGGCGACTCGTCCTCGGATCGAAATCGTTTTACCGGCCTCTTCCCCGAGGACATATCAGCCATTAGACCAGTCGGAGGAGTGCGCGCACTCGCCAACCGCTCCATGACCAGCTTGTAGGCCTCAATGGGGTCCATACCACCAGCCTTGAGGCGCCGCAGGCGCTTACGCGCTGCTCCTGGCAACCGTCGTTTCCTGGGACTGAGGTCAGTTTCCGACGGCACTTCCGAGTCCATCTCAGTAGGCCTCGTGCCATCGTTTGCTGACTCCAGCTCAGGAGGGTTGAGTTCGGTGTCCAAGGTAACTTGAGAGTCTCCCTCAGAACCGAGCAAGAGAGCAGTCAGATCGGGAATTGACCCAGTAAGACTACTCGAGAGTTCCGGACGTTCGTCATCGTCCAGCGATGGAGTATTTTTTTTAAACAAGTTTAAATCCATACAGTTCCCACGAGAAGCTAGGGAAATAAACAGTCCACCTGGGCAGAGCCCCGCTTGCCCAGGTAAGGCGAAATTACTACTCCAGGATTGCCATCTCCCTGGAGAGACACCGATAGGAACCAAGCTCCCCCTTGGCCACGCATCCCTCGGCTCGGTACGTATAACACCTTGGGTTGGGTTTTGCCGATTATTCGCCACCGCTGTAAGTGATTCCCCTACCCATGCCATAAGTAATGACACACGTAAGAGAGTCACCTACAGCGGCGCCTAGGATGCACCGTCCCCCCCACTGTTCTTCCCAGCGAATGCCTACATACAGCCGCATATAAAATGCAGATGCATACATGCATGAACTGGGACGAACAGCAAGAGAGCACACGTGGAGGTTATCTAGCACGCATCCCAACGCTGGAAATATTAAATTATGGCCAGAGTATTTTGATACCTTTAACGCGTTAATACACAACTCCACTTTTCTTACCGATACGGAGAAGTTTCATTATTTGATATCTTCTCTTAGCGGCGATGCGTTATCCGTAGTCAAAGCGTTTCCTATGACACACGAATATTATCACGACGCATACCAAGCGCTCGTTGCTCGCTACAAGAGTAAACGCAGCCTAGCTTTCATATGTTGGCGGGATATTTTAAACATTGACTTTCAAAGCAATAATGCGCGCGAATTTCAAAAATCCCTTGACCTTTTCGAAGAGAATTTGAGTATATTAAAAACGATCGATTTGCCAATCACACACTGGGATTTTGTTTTAGTTTATCACGTTTTATCGAAACTTAACAAAGATTTACGCCGCGGCTTTGAGGAAAGCCATTCAAATGTCGAGTTACCGTCTTACGAACAGCTCAAATGTTTTCTAAGGTCTAAATGCGAAGCGTTATTACGTGACACACACTTTTCCGAATCATCCAAGGCGACTAATCCTGTACTCAAGCACTCAATTAACAATCCTCAGCCACAGGCGAAGCGCAATACTACACGCACTGGTAGCTGCAACCGATGATCAAGCTCTCACAGGCAGTACCAGTGATACTAAAATCAGTTCCCACTCGAATAAATGTCACTATTGTAACGAATCACATACGATTACATCGAGTCAAGATTTTCTTAAAAAATCGATTGATGAGCGAATGACAATCGCTAAAAATAAAAATTGGTGTTTTAATTGTTTGAAGCCATCACATCAACTGAAAAATTGCAATTCAATTTTTTCGTGCCGCACATGCAAACGTAAACATCATACCTTACTTCATCGCGATAATTCTACTAATAACGTATCAAATCAAATCGAATCGTCGTTGATTTCAAGGTCTCAATTGAACGTTACCGTGTTGCTGGCTACTGCGATCGTGCACATTCAGGACGCTTCAGGCAATATGCAATCGTTTTGCGCTTTGTTCGACACTGGAAGTCAAAGCAGTTTTATAACGGCTTCCGCAGTAAAACGTTTGAATCTTAAACCTACCGAACGTTAGCGGACTGGGAGAAGCTGCCGCGCCGATTATCGGTGACGTCACTTGTTCCGTGGGTACAAATAAGCAGATTTTATTCAAACTCGACATGCACGTCATAGCTAAAATATGTGGCGATCAACCCATTGCGCGATTAAACACATCGGGATGGTCACATATTAATTCACTACCGTTGGCGGACCCTGGCTTCGACATTCCAGGTCCGATCGATCTATTATTCGCTGCAGATGTCTTCGCCGACTCTGTACTCAATCAACATATTAAAGGAGGTGCCAATCAACCTACCGCATTTAATTCAACATTCGGTTGGCTTCTCTTAGGCAAAACTGGTCTCTCGGCTAGTACTTTGTTGCATACGTTGCCCGACATCGACAACGAGTTAAACTCAACGCTTCTGGGAACTGGATTCTCTCCCGAATTCTTCGAAGTTGACTCCAGACGAATTGCTATGCAAGCAAAAGTTTATTACCGAGCACTATCGCGACCAATCGGGACGATACGTAGTCTGCATTCCTTTCAGAAACGAATCAGAACCAACTTTCGAATCGATCTTGCTTTACGAAGGTTCTACGCTACCGAACGAAGGCTGACACGTGACACTTCTTTGCAAGGTCAATACGTAGACTTCATGAATGACTATATCGAAAGCGGCCACATGTCTCTGGTTCCTACGAACGAGACAAGCACGAGTAGTACCTCTTAAACGTACCTCCCTGCCACGACTCGAACTCTGCGCTGCTGTGCTTCTATCGGACTTATACAAATTCGTACACGATACTTACCTCTCTCGTATAAAAATCGATGCTGTTTACTTATGGTCTGACTCCACGGTGGTCCTTTCATGGATAAGGTCACATTCCTCTCGTTGGGCCACGTTTGTTGCTAACCGCGTCAGCCACATACAAGACATTGCACCCACTGAATGCTGGCATCACGTTTCTTCAGGCGATAACCCAGCTGATATTTGCAGTCGCGGACTATTTCCCAGCGAAATCATTCACAATACGCTATGGTGGGCGGGGCCACGTTGGCTAGCTGAAGATCGTGAATCTTGGCCCATAGGTTCAGCTAAACTATCACATGAGGATGAGGTAATCGTAGACGCCGAAGTACGTAAATCAATCGTCTTGAACTCCACCCGACATTAACAAAACCGAAACTTCCATTTTTGAAAGTCTCATTAACCGTTTCTCATCGTTATCAAAAATCACAAACGTATTGGGCTACATTTTTCGTTTTATAAACAATTGTCGTAATCGGAATAAAGCTGTGAGTAACAGGTATCTCAATAATGTTGAACGACACAACTCATTGATGCAAATCGTTAAAAACGTACAAAGTAGTGCTTTCTCTGAGGAACTCAGTAACCTAAAATCAAACAAACCGCTAACGAAACCGTTCCGGAAACTGAACCCGTTTATCGATGATCTAGGCATCCTTAGGGTGGGCGGCAGGATCTCTTGATCGGGTTTAGGATACGAACAAAAGCACCCAGCATTCCTGCCTTCGGAACACCCACTCACGTTTTTAATCATCGACTTTATTCATCGTAGCTATTTGCATCCTGGTATAAATACCACTCACTTTCTACTACTGCAACAGCTTTGGATCGTTTCCGCAAAACGGACAATTTGCCGTCGCCTTGCTAAATGCGTTCAGTGCTATCGAACTAATCCCCAACCATTACAACCTTTCATGAGCGATCTCCCGTCGTACCGCGTCAATCAGGTAAAACCCTTTTCAATCGTAGGCGTGGATTTTGGCGGACCTTTCCGTATCAAACTCGGCCCTCATCGCGGTGCTAAAATCGATAAGGCGTATCTATGCTTGTTCGTATGTCTCGCGACCAAAGCAGTTCACCTCGAGGTGGTTTCTACTCTTTCAACAGATGGATTCATCGCGGCTCTACGACGATTCGTGGCACGTCGCGGTCTTTGCAACGAGATACACTCGGATTGTGGTACGAATTTTGTGGGGGCACGGTATCAACTATCATCCCTCATGCAACAAGCTTCTAACTCGGAGAGGATTGATTTCAAATTCAACCCTCCATCGGCTCCCCATTTCGGTGGCGTTTGGGAAATTCAAATACGCGCCTCAAAATCGTTCTTACTCCATGCTGTAGGTAACCAAGTACTGACGTTCGAAGAACTCACGACACTCTTCGTACAAATCGAAGCCATTTTGAATTCGCGCCCTCTCTGTCCAATCAGTTCCGATCCTAACGATCTATCAGCACTAACTCCCGGTCATTTCCTCACTTTAGAACCTCTAACAGCTGTCCCCGATCAAGATATCTTCCGCACTTATTCTGGGCGCCTGGTACTTTTGTTCGCACACAATTTATTAAATTCTTATTTTATCAATTAAAAATAGTAAATTAAAATAAAAAATAAAAAGCTATCGCAACAGTAAACACGTCCAAAGTAATCGGAGATCCGGAGGGAGAGGGATCAATGTATCCTACCCTTGTTTAGGCTTATTAGAAATGTCATGAGATGCACTTTGGCTATAAGGTACTTACTATCGAAGTGGTCTGATGATGGAGCCGGAAGGTGGAAGGTAGACACGGGAACTTCATATGAAAATGATGTATTCTAGCAGGATTTGAGTTAATTGGAATTGACATGAGAAAAAAGTACTCAGGCTGTAAGTGTGTAAAAATAATGAAATTAAAATCTTTTTATAAAAAAAAATATAACCGACTTCACTAAAAAAACACTAAAACGATCAAAATAATTTTAATTTCGGAAGTCGGTGTTAAATAAGGAACAAACAATAACGAAAAACAGCACTATTTCAACAACCTCGAAAACCATGAAAAAGACACCTATATCGAAAAAGTTGATAATTTCTTGCAGCCGCCATCTTGAATATCCATTATTAGAGTGCGTCTACTGAAAGCGTAACCTGGAGTTTTTTTTTTTAAATTAAATTGGCAACATTGTTTTGCCAAAAAAAATCACGTCAAAGTCTATGGTTGCAATTGTCAGTTTTCGGAAACTGATATTTATTTTTCAAGAATAATTGCTTAATTGTGGGAAAAACAATAAACAGTAGCGTGCAAAAACTGCTACACACTATGGTTAATAAGTTCAAACAAAAACAAGAAGAGAAAGAAGGTGTTTTCAATGAAAACCAACATTGTTTACATACGATTTTTGATTTTTAAGTTAGTATGACGTTATAATCTTGATCCTTGTCGACTAATATTATTAGATAGTTATATTAAGGATGTAATGATATTTTTTTTCTTATATTTTTAGATAATCTGACATATTGCGAATTTCATAATGGACAAAAACATCGAACAACGAAGGCTTTTGGTAAATCGACTTAATCAAAAAGACATGCTAGAGTGGTAGAATGCGTTCAAAAGCAGTTGAGATGTAATGAAAGATTGCCTCACTCTGTCTGGTAGTGCATGAAAGTCTGCAACTGAAGTTGAGATTGCTATTTCAAGTTTGAGAGAGATGCTGTTGCAGTAGCTGCTGAACTTTTCGTGTCTCACGAGTCGATCAGTATCATTTGAAACAATCACAGGAGTATAAAACATGTTCCCACTTGACTAATCCCAAAAGATCTGAATTTTCTCTATGCTAAAACGAATTGATTCCAACACAACAATCTTGAAACACATTATTAGTGTTGGCGAGACGTGATGAAGTTGAAATCATGTAGACTATTTTATTTGACTATCACGGTATTGTGCACTTGGTATTCTTGCCAGAACGCCAAATGGAAATTAAAGAATATTATTTAAATATTTTAAAGCGACTTTTGAGAGATCAGATAAAATTAAATAATTTAGAATACTATCTAACATTTTGTGTGTTATTGACAATTACCATACACCCACCAAATAATTAAGTCTACACACATGTTTTTGACTAGGATTTAAGTTCTTGTACAACTATTCTAAAATTGTCTGAAATACAAAAAATACTCTAGTATCAAAACTTTTTTCTCCTACTATTTCAATAATACCACATTCAAAATTTTTGGTTGTAACCTCCTTTTCTCAGGTCACGCTTTCATTAGACGGACTCTAGTTAAAGATTTAGTTTCCAAGCCAAAAACATTAGAAAAAATAGATTTACTTTCAGAGTTAAGTTCATGAATTTATTGTTGTGATCGATCCTATGGACTTATAATTTTGTTCGAATACAATAATTTAACAATAAATCATTTTTACCTTTTAAATTCAGCAGGAAATTTAAAAAATGATAGCTGCGGTTTTGAGTTCAAGCATTATTTTTTTAAAAAGTTCGGGAAAATAACTTATATGTGACGACTAGTCTCGACGCGGTACTCGCTACTGACAGCATCGCGAGATCCCCTTGTTGGTCTCGTCGATGCATATGTTTGTATGAGTGTGCCGTTTCGAGCATTTGTAGGCAGTTTCCGTACTGTTTTATATTTTATACTGTGGTTGCGTTCAAGTTTGGTGGTAAGTGTCAAATTCACTCCAAAGAAAGTCAGTGTTAAGTCCACTCCAAAGGAAAGCTTTCTCCGAGTCTCTAACATCAAGCGCAAGCTTAGGTCACCTTGTCATAGGATGGAATAAGGAAGGATAAAACAGTTAGCACTCATCCATTCAGTCACCAACACAGCCGCTCAGATTCACCCGCTTACTTACACACTACTTACTTGATCACAATCAACGTCCATCCATTGGTACTCTGACTCACACACACAGATCTATACTATAAATATTACACAAGCCTAAACTGGCCTCCGTCCATCTATATCTAAAACTATATCGCAATACTGGCACTTCTAAGAATTATAACCGGACTCTATCATATCTAACGAGTCAGCTAGCTTAGCTAGCAGCTCCTGGACGTCCGAACCCTATCCTGCCTTGAAGCTAAGTGTCTCTCTCGTGGCTCCTCGACTCTCCCTCTACAACACTTGTCTCTGACGCACATGTTGTGGCACCCTTTTTTGTACTGCCATTAAAAATCGCGTTGGCACTCGTTTCGGAATTCCGTCAATTCTTTCATTAAAAGGAAAATTTATGAGGAAATGGCCCATAGCACCAGATGTAGTATTCAAAGACAAATTTTAATATAATATTTTGTTATTGATTGGGAGTTAGCGACAGACAGTCACACTATTATGAACTAGAGTCCGTCTAATGAAAGCGTGACCTGAGAAAAGGAGGTTACAACCAAAAATTTTGAATGTGGTATTATTGAAATAGTAGGAGAAAAAAGTTTTGATACTAGAGTATTTTTTGTATTTCAGACAATTTTAGAATAGTTGTACAAGAACTTAAATCCTAGTCAAAAACATGTGTGTAGACTTAATTATTTGGTGGGTGTATGGTAATTGTCAATAACACACAAAATGTTAGATAGTATTCTAAATTATTTAATTTTATCTGATCTCTCAAAAGTCGCTTTAAAATATTTAAATAATATTCTTTAATTTCCATTTGGCGTTCTGGCAAGAATACCAAGTGCACAATACCGTGATAGTCAAATAAAATAGTCTACATGATTTCAACTTCATCACGTCTCGCCAACACTAATAATGTGTTTCAAGATTGTTGTGTTGGAATCAATTCGTTTTAGCATAGAGAAAATTCAGATCTTTTGGGATTAGTCAAGTGGGAACATGTTTTATACTCCTGTGATTGTTTCAAATGATACTGATCGACTCGTGAGACACGAAAAGTTCAGCAGCTACTGCAACAGCATCTCTCTCAAACTTGAAATAGCAATCTCAACTTCAGTTGCAGACTTTCATGCACTACCAGACAGAGTGAGGCAATCTTTCATTACATCTCAACTGCTTTTGAACGCATTCTACCACTCTAGCATGTCTTTTTGATTAAGTCGATTTACCAAAAGCCTTCGTTGTTCGATGTTTTTGTCCATTATGAAATTCGCAATATGTCAGATTATCTAAAAATATAAGAAAAAAAATATCATTACATCCTTAATATAACTATCTAATAATATTAGTCGACAAGGATCAAGATTATAACGTCATACTAACTTAAAAATCAAAAATCGTATGTAAACAATGTTGGTTTTCATTGAAAACACCTTCTTTCTCTTCTTGTTTTTGTTTGAACTTATTAACCATAGTGTGTAGCAGTTTTTGCACGCTACTGTTTATTGTTTTTCCCACAATTAAGCAATTATTCTTGAAAAATAAATATCAGTTTCCGAACTACGGTTACGCTTTCAGTAGACGCACTCTATGTACTAGAGTGCGTCTACTGAAAGCGTAACCTGGTTTTTTTTTTAAAATAAAATTGGCAACATTGTTTTGCTGCTAAAATCACGTAAAAGTCTATGGTCGCAATTGTCAGTTTTTGGAAACAGATATTTATTTTTCAAGAATAATTGCTTAATTATGGGAAAAACAATAAACAGTAACGTGCGAAAACTGCTACACACTATGGTTAATAAATTCAAGCAAAAACAAGAAGAGAAAGAAAGTGTTTTCAATGAAAACCAACAATGTTTATAAACGATTTCTGAATTTTTAAGTTAGTATGACGTTATAATCTTGATCCTTGTTGACAAATATTGTTTGATATATTTACGATACAATGATAATTCTCTTTTTTCTTATATTTTTAGATAATCTAGCATATTGCGAATTTCGTAATTGACAAAAATATCGAACTAAGAAGGCTTTTGGTGAATCGACTTAATAAAAAACACATGCTAATGAGTGGTAGAATGCGTTCAAAAGCGGTTGAGATGTAATGAAACATTTGCCTCTCTCTGTCTGGTAGTGCATCAAAGTTTTCAACTGAAGTTAAAATCGCGAAAGTGAAGAAAATAGTGACTGAAATCCTAGTTCAAGTTTGAAAGAGATAGCTGCTGAACTTTCTGTGTCTCACGAGTTGAATAAAATGGTAAATGAAGAGTATTATTTGAATATTATGTAGCGACATTTGAGAGAACAGATAAAATAAAATAATTTGGAATAATAACTAACATTTTGTGTGTTATTGACCTATACCATAAACCTACCAAAAATTAAAGGTAGAACTACACTGTTCACATGTGTGCTACACACGCCGATCTGGGAGCGTCAGTCTCCTTACATTTCATTTGGAAAAAAGACTGTTAGAGCTACACTTGATCCACGCCACGCCATGCGACGCTACGTCCGCGACGCGGACGTCAGTCCCAGAAATTTTAGAGGAAGGTGGGCGGGGCTATCCACACTTCTGATCGCGGTGGTCAGACGGAAGTGTCTTTGATGGTAAATGAAAAAGCGAGCTTGATCTGTTTCTAATCCTCCGATGAAATCAAAGGTTGTAATGCGCATCACACGTGTTACGCGTTGCGTCGGTGTTGCGTGCACACCTGCCGCACACGTCATGAGACGTCACACACGTGTGCGTCGGTGTAGTGTAGTTCTAGCTTAAGTCTAAAACCCCTTTAAACCTTTTTGACTAAAATTTAAGTTCCTATACAACTATTATACAATTGTCATAAATACAAAAAATAATCAAGTATCAAAACTGTTTTCTCCTACTATTTCAATAATACCACATTCAAAATTTTTGGTTTTAACCTCCTTTTCTCAGGTCACGCTTTCGTTAGACGGTGATGCTAATAAATTTTATAATAATTTCTTTTCGTTGGTACTTAATGAATTTAATACAGCTTTTGAAAAATATATTCCCTAAGTTTGTTTTTAGTGACTGGGCGACTAAAGATATTCGGGTAAGTAGGGAAAGACTGTATGAGTTAAACGGCCTTAAGCTATTCTTCAATACTAAAACCTTCAATAAATATGTAAATAGATATTCTAAACTTTCCAGAAAGATTTGTAAGGTAGCAAAGGCCCTGTACATTAGCAACAAGATCAAATCGGTAGGGGTCTACCTTTTATAGCAGAACTTTTTACGTCATAATATTGTTTTGCATAACAACGGATAGCATAAACTTCATTTCGCAGAAAATCATTTCGCATACACTCAGTTGTCATACATTTAAAACTCATAATTTTGTTAGTCAGAATCATCTTTAGGCATAATGTTTATATCCATAATAATTAAAAAGCAGAACCATCATATCGCAGAAAATTCACAGTCAGAATCGTCTTTTGGCATACATTTTATATCGATAGTCATTAAAAGGCAGAACTGATTTTTTTCGCCACACACATGCGACGATAACGTTAATTGCTACCTCTTTCTGCATTCAAACATGCAAACAAGAATACACCATGATATTACTACTAATATCAAAACGCTAACCTAAATGCTAATTACAAAAATATTGTCGGCTTGGATGCATGTAGCATGCAAACAGGCATACAACATGCAAGCAAGCATGCAACATGCAGCATGCATGTAGCATGCAAGCAGGCATGCAACATGCAGCATGCATGCAGCATGCAAGCAGGCATGCAACATGCAGCAGGCATGCAGCATGCAAGCAGGCATGCAACATGCAGCACGCATTGTTTCTGTCACGGCTCCGGCGCTGCGGGGTTTGGGCGGCGCCACGCGAGCTTATCGTCACAGATGGTTTTAACGCTCACCACCGCAGCTTCGGCTTGCTGGCCGGCAAAGCCGGCCAGCCTCAGCCGCGGTGGCGGGCCTTCAAACCACCTGCTCCTAAGCTCGCGGGCCGCCCTACCCCTCCGCGCCTACGCGGGTTTAAATTACACTCTAGGGGTAGGGCAGACAAGACTGCGTAAAGTCGGTTTCGCAGCGATTCGTTTCTGTCACAAAATTTTGCAGCACAACGTATTGACTTTTTATGACACAAATTTAATTTAATATTGAAAATGCTACCAATACATGCTATATTTAGAACATTCTATGTCACTTTTGCAGACCATTCGATTTTAAATACATTGCACGTAGGTTATCTAACCATTCGACAGCATAAATTTACTTTATTTAAATTATCAGTTTTATTCCATATGTTATAAGTTTTTGATGTTTTGAACACTAATTTTTACAAGAAGATACATCTATTTTAATTTTTGATGTTCAAATATGCACCCATACCAAATAATCGTACCTCTAAATAAATGTTATGCTAAACAAAATTATGCATAATATTAATTATGGCAAAGGTAATTATGCGAAACAAAATTCTGCCAAGATAAAAGTATGCCATTGTAAATTCGGACACGTAAATATTCTGCCAAACAAAAGTTATGCTAAATAATTTTTATGCCTTAAAAATATTCGATTAAATAAGATTATGCCATGTGAGTTATGCCAAATAAAAATCGGAGTATCAAGATTCTGCCAAATAGAAGGAACCCAATCGGTAGACAATAAAATAAAGACTGTGGAAAGTTGTTAATAGTGAAACTGGTAGGTACAAAGTAAGCAGCACAGATTTTTTATTGGAGACTCCACATGGTCCCAAAAGCTCTAAAATAGAAGTAGCCACCAATGTACTGTACCGCTGCAGACAACGGAAGCTCTAAATTCCTTCCCTGAAGCCTCAATTGCTTTATTAAAAGCAAACTTGCCAGGCTGTCCGGTTGAATTTCAATTCAAACATATAAACCCTATGACAGTCATAAAGGCTTTCCGTTAAATCAAAGTTAAATTAACCGAAGACCTATGGGGAATGTCTGTTATAGTATGCACATCCATAATTGAGACTATAGCACCATACATAGCTTTAATATTTAATTTGTGTGTGGACCAAGGCGTCTTTCCAGATAAAATGAAATACAGTAAGGTTATACCACTTTTTAAATCCGGTGACCACAAGGACACTAATAATTACAGACCTGTATCAGTATTGCCGGTTTTTAGTAAGGTGTTTGAAAAAGCTATGCTTAATCAAATGCTTTATCATTTTAACAGCAATAAAATCTGTCACGATCAGCAGTATGGTTTCACCAAAAGACGTTGTACGACTGACGCTGGTGTCACTTTAATAAAAACATATATTTGCAGCGTGGGAAATCAGAAATCAGAAACGTTTATTTCAAATAGACCAGTTACAGGCACTTTTGAATAGTCAAATGTCGGTCAGTCCAAGAAAAGTGAAGCTAAATTGCACGTTCCAAAGAGTAGGTCTCTATGGAGAAGAACGTGCAAGAAACTCCATGGACACTCTTTTAAATCGTATTGAGTTACATGACTCTTCGATTACATATTTCTTTTTTTGCTTCTATTATGTGAACACAATGAAGATAAGTAATAAAAATTAAATATAATGGTAACAATAAAAAAAGAAATTGAATAAGTCACTGGCAGCTAAGAGACGAACAGTCTCAACTGACGGCGCCCGTTCACGAGCATGACGCGTGCATCAGCCCCACTCAGCTCAACCATTTTGAAGGGAGCCAAGTGACCCAATAACACGTGCCACCATCAGCGAGACATTTTAGTGTGCATGACAATCTCTCAACTGCCATGCTTGTAGTGTCAAACAACTTGTAACCAAGTAAAAATGCTCCATGGTACTTCACATTCACAAAATTGAAAAAAAAAAGTGCTTCTACATTATACAATGCTATTATTTCCAAATGTAACACGTAATAAATCATAAGTTCTATTGAAATAAACAAATAAAATTTAAAAAAATAAATAATCCGAAAACAACAATAGGAAAAGGCCAGCAGCCTCTCTTCCAATATTTATAATTAAAATTTAAAGAAAATAAGAAATACGACTAATTCGTAGCTAATGACTGTGACTGTGGAGCAGGACCGGCCATTCAGCCAAGCATTTTTATCGAGTAGATAATCTTCCAATTTATAATATGCTTGCCTACATAGCGTGCGTTTAATGCATGTTTTAAATTTTGACTCGTTTAATTGGAGAATTTCAAGTGGAATTTTATTATAAAATTTTACACAGTACCCCATAAAAGAACTAGATACTTTAGCCAATCTGAATCGAGGTTGATCTAACTTGTCTTTATTTCTAGTATTAAAATTGTGCCTGTCACTTATTTTAGTAAAAAGATGAATATTTTTCCTGACATACATAATATTTTCATAAATGTATTGACAAGGAACCGTCATGATGTTTATATCTTTAAATAGTTCCCTAAGAGAATCGCGCCTGCGAAGATTGTATATGGCTCTGATAGCTCTTTTCTGCAGAATAAAAATAGACTCAATGTCTGCAGCCCGTCCCCATAGCAGAATACCGTAAGACATGATACTGTGAAAATAACTAAAATAAACCAGTCTCGCGGTATGTATATCAGTAAATTGACGGATTTTTCTGACAGCATAATGCTGCTGAGCTAAGCCGTCCTGCCAGAGATGTTAAATGAGGACCCCATTGTAGCCTCGAGTCGAGCGTGATTCCCAGGAAAACCGTGTTTTCTACGAATTCAAGTTTCTCCATGTTCAATACTATTTCCAAATCATTACTTTTAACATTCGGTAACGCAAATCTTATGCACTTTGTTTTTTTCCCGTTTAATACTAAATTATTGACAGTAAACCAGTTTTGGACCTGCTGCAGAATGTAGTTTACGTCATCAAGATGTGTGGAGCGTCTATTTATCTTAAATATTAAGGAAGTATCGTCAGCAAACAATACTACATGTGGTTGTTTTTTCAATAAATGCGGTAGATCATTAATATACACTAGAAAGAGGAAAGGACCCAATATAGAGCCTTGTGGTACACCCATTTTGACTTCTAAGCCCTGTGAAATGACACCATTTATTTGAACTTGCTGTTGCCTGTCATTTAAATAGGATTTCACTAAGCTTAGTGCAAGTTTACCTAATCCGTAATGTTCTAGCTTTAAAAGTAAGGTTTCATGATTAACACAATCAAAAGCCTTTGAGAGGTCACAGAAAATTCCAATAGCATCTTGGGCTTCCTCCCATGCTGCAAATATGTGTTTTAATAAGGTGACACCAGCGTCAGTCGTACAACGTCCTTTGGTGAAACCATACTGCTGTTCGTGTAACATCTTATTGATGTTAAAATGAATAAGCATGGAAGAAGCCCAAGATGCGATAGGGATTTTTTGTGACCTCTCAAAGGCTTTTGATTGTGTTAATTACGAAACCTTTTAAATCTTGAACATTATGGGCTAGGTAAACTTGCACTTAGCTTAGTAAAATCTTACTTAATTGACAGGAAACAGCGAGTTCAGATAAATGGTGTCACTTTTTCGGGTTCGAAAGTCAAAATGAGTGTACCGGAAGGCTCAATATTGGGTCCTTTCCTCTTTTTAGTATATATAAATGATCTACCGCATCTATTAAAAAACAACTACATATTGTATTGTTTGCTGACGATACGTCGTTAATTTTTAAAATCAATAGACGTTCCACAAACCTTGATGACGTAAACAATGCTCTACAGCAAGTCCAAAACTGGTTTACTGTTAATAATTTAGTATTAAATAGAAAGAAAACTAAGTGCATAAGATTTGCGTTACCGAATGTTAAAAGCAATTATTCCGACATAGTATCGAACAAGGAGAAAATCGAATTCGTCAAGAGAACGGTTTTCCTAGAGTCACGCTTGACTCGAGGCTACAATGGGGTCCTCATTTAACATCTCTGACAGGACGGCTTAGTTCAGCAGCATATGCTGTCAGAAAAATCCGTCAATTTACTGATGTAGATACTGCGAGACTGGTCTATTTTAGTCACTTTCACAGTATCATGTCTTACGGTATTTGGCTATGGGGACGGGCTGCAGACATAGAGTCTATGTTTATACTGCAGAAAAGAACTATCAGAGCCTTTTTTAATTGGAAACTAAATAGCATTGTATAATGTAGAAGCACTTTTTTTTTTTCAAGATTTGTGAATGTGAAGCATCATGGAGCATCTTTATTAAGTTACAACTTGTTTGACATTACGAGCATGGCAGTTGAGAGTTTTTCATGCTCACCCAAATTTCTTGCTGATGGTGGCACGTGTTATTGGGTCATTCGGTTCCTTTTAAAATGGTTGAGCTGAGTGGGGCTGATGCACGTATCATGTCCGTGAACGGGTGCTATCGGTTGAGACTGGTCATCTCTTAGCTGCCAGTGGCTTAATTCGATTTCTATTTTTAATTACCTTTAAAAAAAAATACTTATTATTATTACGTATCTACTTACATTGTGCTCACATATTAGAACCGACAAGAAATATGTAACCAAGATCTATGTAACTCATATGTTTTAAAAAGAGTGTCCATGGAGTTTCTTGCACGTTCTTCTCCACATAGACCTACGCTTTGGAACGTGCAATTTAGCTTCACTTTTCTTGGACTGACCGATATTTAACTATTCAAAAGTGCCTGCAAATGGTTTATTTGAAATAAATGATTTTGACTTTGACTTTAACTTTGACTTTATGAAAAACCACAAAGTTATAAGCTCGTTTAGTCAGCAAAAATACGCAGTCTGAGGGGTTGTTTTACGCTAACACCCAGCTGTTTGCTGGAACCTAATACTCGCTATGACCTGCCGTGACTTGTGTTGTACTTAGTGTCGGTGGTTTCCAACTTATGACCATTTTAAATATTTTTGGGAAAAATATAACATGGTTTAAACACCATTGGAATTCATTCAGTTACTGATTCTGAACAAACTGTATTCAGGTTTTGCTAACTAAAAATAATGTTGTATAGATATTCGTACATAGTTAATGTAATGTTACTGTATTTCTAAAGCGGTAGTCACTTTACCTTCGCAGCCACTAGAGCTCACTGCCAACCCTGACGGCACGTTGCTTGGGATGTCTCCGTACTCCAGCACATTCCCGCACATTCCCGGCCTGCCGCGCGCCGTCTCCCGAACCATTCCTCAGTCGCAGATCAAATTACTATGCAATCTTATAGAATAAATAAAAGTATATTTTCATAAAGATACAAACCGATTAAGTCCACGACCAATCCGGATTTTGCACGGTAGAGAAATTTATCATCGATGAATTTAATAATAATTTTGTAAAAAAAAATCCTTGAATTACGAATTCGAAAAATTTTTTGGGTCAATTTTGACACTGACTTGGCAATTTACGAGGGCGAGTCAATAAGTCCGTGACTTTTCATATTTTCCGCTTTTAAATTGAAAGGAAAACACTGCTCCCGTCAACAATCCTCCATCAGTTGACTCCTAGCAAAATTTGAACAAGCAGCGTCATTTAGTTTGTATTTGACAGCAGTTGATAGAGACGGAAAAAAGTGAATATCGTGTGCCCATTATGCATTATTTTTTGCGGAAAAAATCCATCACTTAAACTAAAGCTAAGCTTGAAAAATACTATGGAGACTCTGCAGCATCAATTTAAATGGTAAAAACTGGTTTACTGAATTTCATTGTGGCCGTACAAGCACGAAAGATGCCGAACGTTCTGGACACTCAGTTGAGGTTTCCACACTCGAAACAATCGAAAAAAACACGATACGGTGTTGGCCGATCGGAGGTTGAAAGTGTGAAAGATTGTTGAAGCCATAGGCATCTCGCAATGCTTAGTGGTTTCAATTTTGGATCAAAACCTGAGTATGAGAAATATTTACGGAAAAAGAATCCTAGAGGAAAAGCTTACAATCGACCACAAACGCAATCGTGTGACAACTTTGCAGGAGTGTTGGCGTTGTTCAATCGTAATATAGACGAGTTTTTGCACTGTTTCATAACCGTATACACCGCTAAATTTTCTTTCTATATCCTCACCTCACTCGTTTTTCAATACGATTATCAAAGATTTATGCTGGCACACAGAGAAGCTCGAGACGCCATGTTGGACCAGATTTTTAAGGAAAACGATAGCTTGGGATGTATATGTGGTTGATCTGAACTATGTACAGTCAATGCAGTACCAGAGTACCAGTCAAATCCGGTCTACTGTGCGCAACTCTAGTAGCTTAAAAATGACTGTCGGCTTACATCAAGGGTCGGCTCTCAACCCTTACCTCTTTCTAATGGTAATGGAAGCTCTGACATCGCACATCCAGGAAAAGGCTCCCTGGTGAATGCTATTGGCCGATGACATTGTGCTGGTTTCCGAGAGTGGCTTAGAGGTCCAGAGCAGATTGGAGTTGTGGTGGCATAGACAGGAGAGTGTTGGCTTAAAATGGAGCAGAACAAAAACCCAATTCTTGTTCTGCGATTTTTGTGGTCTCTCCGGTCCTGTGCCCTTAGCTCTCGCTGAAATGCCTATACTAATCTGTTCCGATTTTTGGTACCTTGAATCGCTTATCCAAGGACATGGTGGTAGACCGAGATGTAACACATCGGATCAATTTAGGATGAATGAAATGGTCACTGGAACAACTAATAACCTACGGAGGACTGTCAACATGGGGGGCATCCCATGTTGAAGGATAAAATCTACAAGTCCGTTATAAGACCTATCATACTATAAGGATCAGAATATTGGGCTTGGAAAAGACGAATGATAAAAGATTGCATGTAGCAGAAATGAGAATGTTGGGATGGATGTGTGGTGTGACGAGAATAGATAAAGTGAGAAATGAGTATATTAGAGGAAGTGTTAAAAGTGGTGGCAGTGTCTGAAAAGTTAAATGATTTGTCTTGGCAGTCTTGGTATGGTCATGTAAAGAGAAGGGATGAAACACATATTACTAAAAGAGTTATGAGTATACATTTGGATGGGTGGAAAGGGAGAGGGAAGCCAAAGCAAAGATCGATGGATTGTGTGAAAAGTGATATGAAAGAAAAAGAAGTTGGTGATAGCATGACGGGTGACAGGCACCGACCCCAAATAACACGGGACAAGGGGAGGAAGATGATGTTTTGAACTAGATGCGTTCTAAAATAACTGCATTCAATTTTCATATTTCCGCCCATTAATTTTGTAAGGTTTTTAATGAATTCGTGTAAGGCGCCACCATTATTTTATGTTTTTTTGCAGATATCTATCTGCAACAAAACCAAGGTTAACGACATAGGTCAAGAAATCACCAAAATTTTATGGCAATGGGCAGCGCAAATTGCTCGCAGAACATATGGTCAATGAGGACGAAAGGTTCTGAAGTGACGTCCACGTCCCCAAAGACGCAGTGTTTCAAGGCCTTCCACAAGGCGAACCAATGATCTGATGAGAGTCGCGAAAATCCGATGGATGCCCGCGACCCAAGTGATGAAGGCAACACTCCTCTTTACCTCAAGAAACGGTTGGAATTTCTCTTAGAGAACTTATGACTTAAAATGCCAATGCATTCTACAACTTTCTTGGTTTAGTCATTTACTGTCCAGGCTGTTGTATATACACTTCTGGACACATATTGGCCCACCTTAGAGTTTAGGTTTCGGTGGCCCCTACCGAAATATGATTGCATGATTGAACAAAAACTGTTGATGCAGATAAGATAAGATAAGATAAGATAAGACATTTATTTGTAGAAACATGAGTATACATATAAGGCATGCAGGTTGTTCATAAACAAAAAAGATCCGTCATGTTCGGCCTTTGTGGCATACAAATATACAGGTTAGAAAAGTGATTCAAAGGTATTTAAACAAGGCTAAAAACATTATTAAATTTTCACACAAACTAAAAATTAAATTTAAACAATAAATTACAAATTTGAATTAAATTGTTCCTCTAATTATTAAATGTCAAAATTATAAAATGTCAAAATTATAAAATATCAAAATTATAAAATGTCAAAATTATAAAATGTCAAAATTATAAAATGTCAAAATTATAAAATGTCAAAATTATAAAATGTCAGTAAATGTTTGTTAAATTTGTAATATTACACTTTGTCATTTATAAATTCTAAAATACTGTAATATGCTTTCCCAACTAGATATAATTTAAGCCGCTTTTTTAGTATGTGTGCGCTTAATTCCTTCCATCCCTTAGGGAGTTTATTAAATATTAAAGGCGCCATGCAAAATACACTCTTTCGCATTAGTGCTGTTTTGGAACCATGTGAGCAAAGCAAAGTGTTATCGCGTCTGACGCGACTGACTTTGTCTGCCATGCGTGGAAATTGGTGCCGATTACATTTTACAAACATGACAACTTCGAATATGTACAGAGATGGTAATGTCAGAATGTTATAATTAATGAAATACGGCTTACAACTGTCAGTTGAACTCAATTTAAACATCGTCCTAATACACCGTTTTTGGGCTTTGAAAGGTATATCCTTGTCAGTCGAATTGCCCCAAAAGATAATTCCATACCTCAGGTGCGATGAAACTAGGCCGTGGTAAGCAGTTAACAATGCGTCAGTGTTCAGCACAGGGACTAATTTGTGTAGGGCATAGGTAGAGTTACTAATTTTTTTGCTCAAAATTTCAACGTGTTCTTTCCAATTTAACTTATTGTCAATAGTTACACCGAGGAATTTAGCAGATTTAACTTCTTTAATTATTTTGTCATTATATTGGACCTTAAGATCAGATAAAGTTGGTAAGCGTTGACTGAAATGCATAATATTAGTTTAAACCAGCAGTTTTAAACCTGATACATTTTACCATCTTTTTCGATCGTATTGTTTTAAATTTGAATTCAGAATACCATACGACATGGAGCTACGCCTAATAAGTCGGATATGCGCCTTGTTAAAGGCAATTGATTTTTGAATAAAAAACATGTTTTATCAAATAAAGGTTTAATTTAATAACGCGTGTTGCCTCCATGGGTATCTACCACAGCTCTCATACGATTAGGCAAAGAGTTTATCAACCGCTCTATGAAATTTTGAGGGATCATCTCCCATTCCTCTTCTATAGCAGTTTTCAACTCCTGCATCGTCTGGGCAACTGGCTGACGAGCCCTAACACGTCTTTTTAGCTCGTCCCACATGTGCTCAATGGGGTTCATGTCTGGGCTTCTGGCTGGCCAGTCCATAACTGTGATGTTCACATCCCGAAGATATTTCCTGACGATGCCGGCCGCATGGGCTCTTGCATTATCATGCATAAAAAGGAAATTTGGGCCCACATAGTCCGCGTATGGTATCACGTGAGGTTCTAAGCACTCACGAATGTACCTTTCAGCATTTAATGTTGGCAGCCGTGGTCCTGTAACAACCTCAAGTTGAGTTTTCTCGCTCGCGGATATACCGCCCCAGACAGTCCATGAGCCACCGCCATAAGCAACCCTCTCTTCAAAGCAGCATTGTGCGAAACGCTCTCCCTTACGTCGGTAGACCTTCTTCCTTCCATCATTGCCATGTAACACAATTTTAGACTCATCAGAAAAGAGTACACGGCTCCAATCTTGCTGTGTCCAATTTAAATGACTGCGTGCGAAATGAAGGCGCGCTGTTCGGTGGGCTCGCGTTAGTTTGGGCCCATTAGCTGGCTTGTGTGGTACCATATCGCGTTCTTTCAACCTTCTCCGAACAGTTCGAGCGCTCACAGATACTCCGTGGAAGTCGCGAAGTTGGTTTTGTATCTCAATGGAGGTAAGGTAACAATTTCTCAAGCTGGTCGTCACGGTGAATCGATCCTGCCTTTCAGTTGTGACCCGAGATCGTGGCCTTTCTTGGCGACGAACAAAGCCGCCAGTCTCTAGGTACCTCCGATAAACATTTCGGACCGCAGATCGACTTAAATTAAGTTGAGCACTCACGTTTCTTTGACTGTGTCCGGCCTGAATAAGTGCCACAGCTTGGGCGTCGACTTCAGGTGAAGTATCCATAGATTATTGATAGAACCTCACCTTAATGTTAAGAATAAGTAATGTTTGTTGCAAAACCAAAGGTATCAATCACTTCTTCAAGAAATAAATCCAAGTAAACCAATAAAACCAAGTTTTCTTAGTATTCGATTGTTTGATATCAACAAACAGGCTCCAAATTGTCTTTTGTTTCTTTGAATTCTGTGTTCGAAATTCAAAAAAAAGATTATTGAATGAAATTGTGAATGTGCCAGGTTCAAAACTGCATAAAAACTTTTTGCCCGACCTAATATAAAATTTTAGCTAGGACCAAACGAAACTGAAAATACAAGGTGGGCCAATAGATGTGTCCAGAAGTGTATTTATGTATTTACTATGTTGCGTTCAGATCTATTGAATGCGCAGCTCGCGAGCCGTTCGCGAGTCACTTGCAAACTACGCGGGTGCATTTCAAGTTGTGAAGTGTGCGCGGCGCAGAGGCTTCGTACAACCGAACCGTGCGCGATATAAACGCGCGCCGTTCGCAAGCGGCTTGCCAGTGGCGTATTCGCCAGGTCTGGACACACCATTATATTAGCGTCATTGGTGTGGTATTGTCACACCAATGACGGCCCTATTTCTTCTTCAGACGATCAGCACTATTGGTTACCAGACCTTGCTTAGTTGTAACCATGATGCACTTCAATTATATATGACGATTACTTGCAGAAATAAATGTTTTAATAATCTCTACTAACTCACGAACGCCATCGGGTAATTAATGATATGGCTATAAAGTAAACTTTGAGCTGATGCACTGGACAGCAGATAGCAATTTCTGATTTAGTATTTGTAGAAATGATGTAACACATTCTTAAGTCTACCCTTAAGCGCAGGCCACACCGGCAGCTAGCGGGCGGGCGGGCTAGGCGGGCGAACATCGTTTCATCTCTTTACATACTTCGGTTCACACCGCGAGCTACCGACGAACCTAACGAGCTAAGCTAACGAAATATCCGACGATTCCAGCGAAGCTACTCGTTCACCTCGTTGGCGCGCCCGCGCTTCGTTAGCTTAGCTCGCCCGCCAGCCCGCTCGCCCGGTTCGTTCGCCCGTCCTCTCCGTTTCGAGTAGACTAGTCGACGCTCGTCTTGATGACGTGCACAATGCGACTGCGCGCAAATGACAATGGACAGATAGAACGCTAACCTCTCGCTCTCCCATCCGCGCCCCCCGCTTCGCCCGCTTAGCCCGCTCCGCGCGCTCCGCCCGTCGCTCGTCTGTCCGTAGTTTTCGGTGTGGACCCCATAGTTTAGCTCGCCAATATTTCGCGTAGTTTGTATAGTTTCCTTCGTTCGCTTCGCCCACCCGCCTAGCCCGCCCGCCCGCTAGCTGGCGGTGTGGCCTGCGCTTTATATTGTTTATTTTTGAAATACCCTCATTTTGAAAATCTAGTTTTGAGCAGTACGTTGTATTGACGGGTCCCAGTGTGCGCCGCATTTTATTATGAGTCGTTTGCTGATAAAAAAAACTATATCTCCTTTCTTTTTTAAGATAGAGTTCATATTTTGCAGTGACATAGTACATACTATAGGTATTTAAATAGATAATCTTTAATGAGCACTAGAGTTTGCTTGCGGTTTTACTTGCGTTTTAACTTGTTATGGTGTCAAAAAAGTCGTACGTACGAGTATGTTATTTAATAGCCTAATATGAAATCGGATGTAAACAATAAAATAAACTTAGAATATTTATAATTAAACTAACTAATGTTAAAATTAGTACAAAATAACCTGAATTGCTTAATTCAAGTGTATTTCTCAAAATGAAGTTTATGTAAAAGGTACTTGGATAAATGTGTGTGTAATATTCGTTATGTCAATTTCATGCTTATCTAATAATTGTATGGTTGCTGAAATGCTATGAAATGAAAGTTCATTTGAATTATAAGTGACAGTGCTGTTGGTGCGCTTATTAAATTATTAAAAAAAATACTCTTGTAGTTGATATTAGTAACAGCATGGGTAGGTCATGTAATGATTGCAATTGCAGGACGTCGTCGTCGGACAGCGAGCGCGTCCTGCGCGCTACCAACGTGTCACGCGCCACGCTCACAGTGCACGCATATACCACGTTATCCTACGGTAAGACATACACGCACGCGGCACACACAGGGTGTCGCGTACCATCCTCTCCGTGTACGCCTAGACTGCACTATCCGCCAGAGAAAATTTTATTTAAAATATCTTGGTACTTGAATAAAAAGGAAATTGCACTCCTTTGGACAAAAAAGGAAACTCATATAATGAGAAGTCATGAGTAAAGTAAGTGGCGATGAGCTGAGTCCGACGACGAGGCTGGCGTAACGGGAGAGAATTGAAACCCATCAAGGCTGGAATAGTTATTTATTTTAAGATCTCCGAACAGGTTTCTAAATTGAATATTTTGAGTTAAAAATATCTTGAACTCTATTTTGATATTTTCATGATAGAGTTTTATAATTACTCTAATTTAAATTCTTAAATCAGAAATCGGGGTTTAGTGATCTACGATTCTATGTTACAGATAGTATATACATCCTAATAACGCACAGAGAGGAAATAATGTCCCTGCCCGCGATCTGCGACTGTGATCTGCGATCTTAAGGGCCAAGCGCCCGAAAAGTGCCATAAAACAGTGATTTTCTGGGGCCTACTCCTCCGTAACGGCTAGGTCAATTGGTTTCAAAAAAATATATGTTTATTATAGATTCATGAACAATAATATCAACATTTGATTTTTTCGTGCAATTAATACTTTTGTCAAAAAAAAATATTTAGCAATTTCACAACTTTTCGCAACTTTTCCCTACTCCTTCGAAACAGCTTGGACCTTTAGAAACATTTTTACACATAAAAATTGGTGGTTAAATATTCTTCAAAGTGAACATTGCATATGTAAATCAAATCAATCGAGACATTGTGTGTGCAGAGCGAGCAGGCGGCCGACACATTAAAGCGACCAGCCCTTCAGTATCAGCGGAGCCCCGTCCTCGTTCTATTATAGTGCGCCTGGCACGCCGTGACCAACGTGACGCCCTACTAAATGGAGCTCGTGTGCGGCGAGGCGCCACAACAGAAAATCTCGGTCTCGCGGGGAAGCCGCTTCGGTTTTACGTAAACGAGCGGCTGACCAGGCTGAACCAACAGTTGTTTCGGCAGACAAAAGCTGCTGCAGGGATGTACGGCTGGCGCTTCGTTTGGTCGAAGCGTGGTCGCATCTTGGCCCGTAACAAGCCTGGTGACCCCACTCACAGGATTGCGTCTGAAGATGACATTACAAAATTTATTGGTCCTTTCTCAGTCCCAAATAAATAATCGTTTTTTTTTTGGTGCTGTTCATATTATTTTAGTATTTAATTTTGGCTTTATTAGTTTAAGGATCCGGTTTTATGAGTTTTTGCGTCGTATCTGTTATGATATGGGGAGGTGGACATATGAAAGAGTGTTTTGCTATAACAAAAATAAAAAATATATTTACACACATGGAGAATATCTATAGGACATATTATTTATATAAATTTAAAACATGCATGTTGTTGGGATTTGAACTACATAATTACATTTCTTTTCTATGCGTAGGTTGTAACCTTTTTGAACAATTATTAAGATGACTAAGTCAAAATTATTGAAGTTTGGTTTGTTTAATGCTGGCTCACTGGCAACTAATCAGGATGAGTTTCTCATTGCTATGTCACAATACTCAGTAGATGTGATGGCGATAAACGAGTCATGGCTGAAACCTGGGCAAGAAGGCCGGGCGCCTAAGGTTCCGGGATATAGGATGAAACATGTGCCACGCCCTGCATCTATACGCGGAGGTCGAGGTGGGGGTGTAGCTTTTTATATTAAAACGGGAGTAAGGGCTCGCGTACGAGCGCACCCTGAAAATTCTGATGTGGAACAGATGTGGTTAAGCCTAACTGTCAACGGTAAAAAGTTATTGATAGGTACAGCATATAGGCCACCATGGTTCAAACTATCTAAATTTTTGGATGGGATAACTGACAGTGGTAATGCTTTGGCACCGTACGATCACTTAGTAATGTTGGGGGATTTCAATGTTAACTTATTGGATACAAGTAATGGAAAAACTAAGGAGTTTATGGAATTCCTTACTTACTCCAGTTTAAATCAGGTGGTTCAGTCGCCAACCCACTTTGTAGGAGATAGTAGTACCCTGATAGATGTCATCTGTACTGATATAGGAGTACGTCATGTACAGGTCAACCATATCAGCGAGCTTGGCCATCACTCGTTTATTGTGTTTGCTGTGGTGAAGAAAGTAAAGAGCAAGCCTAGGATGGTAACGTATCGCCCTTTAAGGGATATTTTAGAAGACTACTTCGCAGAAGATTTGGCATCAATACCATGGGGGGAGATAAGCTCCCTGCCAGATGTGGATAGCATGGTAGATTTTTTCAACACCCATTTAAATCAATTATTTGATTTACATGCACCTGTAAAAAATAAGATAGTCAGAGATTGTCCCACACCATGGATAACGGATAATATTGAACTAATGATTAAGTTAAGAAATGAGGCAAAAAATAATTACAATAAGAACAAACAAGCCTCTTCTAAGAAATATTATCTAGACTTAAAAAAACAGGCTTGTGCTGCACTGAAGCAAGAAAAGAAGGTGTACTTTGACGGGCACATTAATAATCAGTTGAAAAATCCAAAAAAACTTTGGAAAAATCTCAAGACTGACGTCCTTGCAGATCATAGTGATGGCATGCTACCTGAACAATTTAACGACCCAGATGAAATAAACAGGGCATTTCTTGATGTGCCTGGACAGAACATATTGTCACCTTCACAAATGACATATTTTGACTCAAACCGTTATGGGGACACTCATTTTATTTTGAAAAATGTTAATGAGGCTGAAATTTTTAAAATTATCAAGAATTTGGGGTCAAATGCTAAGGGTATAGATGGATTGAGTCTTGATATGATAATGCTCACATTACCAACCACCCTCCATGCCATCACAACAATAGTAAATAAGTCTATTGATACAAACTCTTTCCCTGACTCATGGAAATGTGCTATAGTGCGTCCTTTACCTAAAACCAACAACCCAGGTACTGTTAAAGACCTGCGCCCAGTTAGCATTCTACCATGTTTATCCAAAGTTTTGGAGAGGGTAGTCTACAACCAAATACTGGAGTATCTAGAAACTAATAACATGCTTCCTGACTTGCAGTCTGGTTTTAGGAAAGGTCGTGGGACGGCCACAGCCCTTTTAGATGTAGTAGGAAATATTTTGGAAGCACGTGACCGGGGGGAGGGAACCATACTTGCTCTTCTTGATTTTTCACGTGCCTTCGATGCAATTAACACCACTCTATTACTTTCCAAGTTAGCGTTCTATGGTTTTACTTCATAAACAATAGAGTGGTTTAGAAGCTACTTACAGAATAGGTCACAACTCGTGGAAGTCCAGAGGGAAGATGGGTCAACCAGCTCATCCCCTCCTCGGTATGTGTCACGTGGTGTGCCCCAGGGATCAATTTTGGGGCCCCTTTTGTATATTCTCTACAGTGCAGATATTGTAAATTCCTTCCAGCACTGCAGGTATCATATGTATGCCGATGACATTCAGTTATATACGTCTTTTAAGCCAGCAGATCTAAAAGAAGCAGTTGGCAAAATTAATGCAGATCTCAATAGAGTGGTAGAATGGTCGGATGCTAACTCGCTGGTTCTGAACCCACTGAAGTCTAAATTCATGGTTTTGGGAAATAGAAAAATGATCAGTGCAATACTGTCGGCCAATCCAGAACTTTTTATAAAGGGGAATAAAATAGACAGGGTAGAATTGGCATGCAACCTGGGTTTGACTATGGACCCTGAACTGAGATTCGAAAAGCACATCAGCAATGCCATGCGAAACTGCTTTTATAGGTTAAAGCTACTTTATAAAATTAGAGCCCATCTGAGTGTTGATCTTCGCAAACAACTGGTAGATAGCCTGATTTTATCGCGGCTGAACTATTGTGACACAGTGTATGGACCATGCCTGTTAGCCAGAACAGAAAAGCTAATTCAACGTATTCAGAATGCATGTGTAAGGTTTTGGGTAAATGTACCATATAGAAGTCATGTGACTCCCTATATCAATGATAATAACATCATGAAAATGGTGGCAAGGAGAAAGTTGCATTTAGCTGGTTTAATGTTTGGAATTGTTACTACACAGAGACCAAAATATCTATTTGATAAACTAAGTTGGAGACACAGCAAATATGAACCTCATTCCTCCACATTTCTTCTTTGTACCCCGCATCATAGAACCGCAGCATTTAGGGGTAGTTTCAGATTTATGGCCAGTCACTGTTGGAATGATATTCCTCCGCCAGTCAGAGTTCTGAAGACAAAGAAAATTTTCATTGACGTTTAAAAAAAATATTACATGCAAATTCAACAATCGACATAACTTAAGTAATTTCAATCTTTAATTATATTTATATTTTTAGCTTTTACCTCTTGGGTCATGAACTTCAGGCAATGGATATGATATTTCACAGTGGTGATGGTCTCCATTTGATCCTAACCTCTTGGATCACAGTCTTCTTGGCGAGATATGAATTTTAGGGGTGATGAGTCGCTGAATACTTCTACAGACACATTACTTCAAACGACTCATAATCCGTTTGGCTTCTCGGCATCACTTTGGTGCAAATATTATACACTTACACACCTCTTCTCATGTTTTGAGTGTATTGTCTGCATAATTTTGACATACTTTCTTAATTTATTTTACGGTAGAGGGATATTTCTTGCGTTCAGGGAGTTTTGCTGTTGCCAGGTCGTATTATTAAGTGAGTCATGCCACCTCACCATAATGTGGTGCAATTCACTCCCTGTTGTTTATACCATTGATACAGAAAAATGATAGCTGCAAGAATAAGAATATTGTATTTAGCATAATTTCGTATATACACTTCTGGACACATCTATTGGCCCACCTTGTATTTTCAGTTTCGAAAATTTTAGCTAGGACCAAATCCTAGCTAAAATTTTATATTAGGTCGAGCAAAAAGTTTTTATGCAGTTTTGAACCTGGCACATTCACAATTTCATTCAATAGTCTTTTTTTGAATTTCGAACACAGAATTTAAAGAAACAAAAGACAATTTGGAGCCTATTTGTTGATATCAAACAATCGAATACTAAGAAAACTTGGTTTTATTGGTTTACTTGGATTTAATTCTTGAAAAAGTGATTGATATCTTTGGTTTTGCAACAAACATTACTTATTCTTAACATTAAGGTGAGGTTCTATCAATAGTCTATGGATACTTCACCTGAAGTCGCCGCCCAAGCTGTGGCACTTATTCAGGCCGGACACAGCCAAAGAAACGTGAGTGCTCAACTTAATTTAAGTCGATCTGCGGTCCGAAATGTTTATCGGAGGTACCTAGAGACTGGCGGCTTTGTTCGTCGCCAAGGAAGGCCACGATCTCGGGTCACAACTGAAAGGCAGGATCGATTCATCGTGACGTCCAGCTTGAGAAATTGTCACCTTACCTCCATTGAGATACAAAACCAACTTCGCGACTTCCACGGAGTATCTGTGAGCGCTCGAACTGTTCGGAGAAGGTTAAAAGAACGCGATATGGTACCACACAAGCCAGCTAATGGGCCCAAACTAACGCGAGCCCACCTAACAGCGCGCCTTCATTTCGCACGCAGTCATTTAAATTGGACACAGCAAGATTGGAGCCGTGTACTCTTGATGAGTCTAAAATTGTGTTACATGGCAATGATGGAAGGAAGAAGGTCTACCGACGTAAGGGAGAGCGTTTCGCACAATGCTGCTTTGAAGAGAGGATTGCTTATGGCGGTGGCTCATGGACTGTCTGGGGCGGTATATCCGCGAGCGGCAAAACTCAACTTGAGGTTGTTACAGGACCACGGCTGCCAACATTAAATGCTGAAAGGTACATTCGTGACTGCTTAGAACCTCACGTGATACCATACACGGACTATGTGGGCCCAAATTTCCTTTTTATGCATGATAAAGCAAGAGCCCATGCGGCCGGCATCGTCAGGAAATATCTTCGGGATGTGAACATCACAGTTATGGACTGGCCAGCCAGAAGCCCAGACATGAACCCCATTGAGCACATGTGGGACGAGCTAAAAAGACGTGTTAGGGCTCGTCAGCCAGTTGCCCAGACGATGCAGGAGTTGAAAACTGCCATAGAAGAGGAATGGGAGATGATCCCTCAAAATTTCATAGAGCGGTTGATAAACTCTTTGCCTAATCATATGAGAGCTGTGGTAGATGCCCATGGAGGCAACACGCGTTATTAAATTAAACCTTTATTTGATAAAACATGTTTTTTATTCAAAAATCAATTGCCTTAAACAAGGCGCATATCCGACTTGTTAGGCGTAGCTCCATGTCGTATGGTATTCTGAATTCAAATTTAAAACAATACGATCGAAAAAGATGGTAAAATGTATCAGGTTTAAAACTGCATCAACAGTTTTTGTTCAATCTAGCAATCATATTTCGGTAGGGGCCATCGAAACCTAAACTCTAAGGTGGGCCAATAGATGTGTCCAGAAGTGTATATTTTGTGGAAGTAATAATTATCATATACCTATTGTGTAATAATTAATTGTTAAAATTTAGTTTTGTTATAATGTTTGTAGTGTTGTTCTTTTAATAATAATGTATGTATGATGACAGAAATCGAAATGCTCAAGTAAAAGTATGTGTATATGTACTAACCTGCTTAAGTTTAGTGTTTGCTCTCGGAAAGGACGCCAAAATCGTCACTCGAACGGTGGTTGCTGAAAACCAGCACCGTAGATGCCTGGATTATCCCAGCGTCACGGTATATGCTGAGCAACGGCCTATTTTTGCTTAGATGCGACGCACAACTTAGAATCTTAGATTGTGTTAATATGATTATAATAGTATTTCTTTTAATTTTAGTTATTTTTAGGTTATATTTGTTTATGTTGTTCTCTGTTATGGCCGGCGTCAGAGAGCATCTAAACAGACTGACAGACAATCAAAATGCCACAGATAAAATAACTGTTTATATGCTCTGTGCAGGTTACAAGGGCAATAGTGTTATGCCCGTTACACACATGGCCTGATAGGGATACTGGCTGTTATATATTTTTTTAATATTGCGTTGTTTTGTACGTGTATTTAGGCGGAATAAACTTGTTTTCTTTCTTCTTTCTCTTTCAATCAATATCTCGCAGAGAAAATGGATTTAAAGCGCTTTCCGGGCGCTGCTGGCCGCAAATAAATGCACAGATTTGCGTACTGCCGCCTAGGCGAGTGCGAGAGTTGCGTTCACATAATTTCGGCCAGATGGTTCAAGGGACTATACGCCTTAAATGAGACATAACCACGAATACATCATAGATTATATATAAATACTGAGATGGATGCGCCACTCTATGATTCAAAATTGAGTTTTTGACCCTGTCTGCCAGGTAGCGTAACGGTAGTTTAATACCGAAAAAATCCGATAGGTGGCGTGTACCTGACGTGATAATAATATTTTCAATTTTAAAGATTAAAGAAGTACTAGATTAATTGAAATAAATATTCTAAAATCAAAGATTTATCTTTTGTCGATTAGAATATTTATTTCAACCAATCTAGTACTTCTTTAATCTAAAGATTAGATTTTAGAGGGTGGCAAAAATTAAAACACGGTGAAGACTGGTTATTTTTTTTTATTTATGATTTTTTTTACAATATTCGTACGCTTGCTGTTTTATATGGTCAGTCTTATCGAATCGGGATATCTTTCCATTTAAAAATCGATTTACCCCAGTACACCAACTATCATGTATAAATGGTGTATAGCTTGATTGATAGATTATTAATACATTCAATCAACTCCTCCTTATGTTGAACACAAGTAATTATATTATAATCGCATACACAATTAAGCAAATATTTGATTTTTTTATTCAATAAAATTGTTTCTGGACAATCACGTAGACACGTAATGATTATGTGATATATATCATTCATCAAATAATTAAAATTTTCATTAGGATGGAATAATGATTTTTTTGTGTAGTCAACTTCATAATTAAATGATTGCAAATCAGCTTCTGGTCTACATAAATCACGCGCACAAATATCACAATTTTTGAATACCTTTGATTTCATTTTTTTAATCACATACCCAGTCATATATTTTTTTGATTCATTATAAATCAACGAATCATTATTTTTATAAGTGTTCATCGTCGTTAATAAAGCATCAATATCACATGCAAAATCATTATTCTCAGAATCATTAGATTTGTCGCCAAGCAGATTTACCATTGATTAAAATGATTTGTTACAATCGTTCTCACAATTAGCTCTTATAGAATGTACAGAATTAAAATTATTAATCAACAAAGTTTTATACGCACACATAAACTGATTACAATTGGGATTAATATTACGCACACCATTACTCCTAATACCACTAAAAAAAATTTCTAAGGGATCCTGATTAAAATTTCTAGTTAATAGATTTTTCACACCACAATTTACATTTAAATATTCCCATAATTCCATAAAGGTTTTAATATTAGGTATCCAATTTTTTACTGATGGAATTGATTCATACTTAATCACCATGGAATCATTTTTTCTAACTACTGATTCAAATTTAATCGAGTCTAAAATCGGCAACAAATCGTACCACAGTTGGAAATGGGGCGAGTTATTTTTTAAGCACTGCTTATATATTTTTGATGACCCGTCGTAAGAATGACCATTAAAAGAATCGAAGAGCTTGTCAAATAGTAAGAGGAAATCTGCAGTTCCTTTGCATTCTTCTGGCAGAATGGTGTGTTCTAATTTCCATTTTGGTAGTTGCATTTGCGCCGGGGTGACTCCACGAATACACACTTTCGAAAACCTTGCGGCGGTGGTCCTTGGTGACGTATGGTCGAGGGATCTTACCTTTCTCATCGCAGTACAGTTCGGTTTCTGATCCGGGCAGTTTGACTTTAGTAAGACATAATGCGGTGTTGCTGTTAAGCAGTTGTTTCAGCTCTTCGTCGTGCTTCTGGGATTCAGCCAGCTGGTGTAGATCTACTGGCTGTGCAATCTCTTCGATCCGAGAGAGGGTGTCAGCAACGACGTTGTCCTTTCCCGATATATGTCTTACGTCTGTCGTGAACTGCGAGATGTAGTCCAGGTGCCGGAACTGTCTCGGTGAGCACTTTTCTTTCCTTGAATGGAAAGCAAAGCAAAGGGGTTTGTGATCCGTGTAGATCACAAAATTCCGTGCTTCGACCATATGCCTGAAGTACTTTATGGCTTCATAGATCGCCAGTAGTTCCCTGTCGTAAGGTGAGTACTTCCTTTGTGCTGGACTCAGCTTGTGGGAGTAGAATGCGAGTGGTTGCCATGGTTCCCCGTCCTTACACTGCTGTAACACTGCTCCTAGCGCTGTGTCAGAGGCGTCAGTCACTAAGGTCAGCTTGGCTTCGCAGTCGGGATGGGCTAGCATCGCGGCTTTACAGAGTCCTTCTTTGCTGTTGTTGAATGCTTCCATCTCCTGCGGTGTGAAATGCACTGGGTGAGAGCCTTTGACTGAGCCTACTAACAGTGCATTCAAGGCGGCCTGGTGTTGAGCTGCGTTAGGTATGAAGCGCCTGTAAAAATTCAACATACCTAAGAACCTGCGAAGTTCTCGGACTGTTTTAGGTGCGGGGTAGTTGGTGATGGCTTCCACTTTCTCTGGAAGTGGGCTGGTACCCTCGGCTGAGATCCTGTATCCTAAAAAGTTTACCTCCTTTACGCCGAATACGCACTTGGCAGTGTTGATCACCATACCGTATTCCTGCAGTCGGGTGAATAGTTGGCGAAGGTGGTCTTCGTGGGTCTTTTGGTCTTTCGAATAGACCAGGAAATCGTCAAGATAAGCGTAACAGAAGTCCAGTCCTCGCAACATTTCGTCGACGAACCGCTGGAAAGTCTGCCCTGCATTACGAAGGCCGAAAGTCATGAACGGAAATTCGTAAAGTCCAAAGGTCGTCGTAATGGCGGTCTTGGGGATATCCTCAGGGCTGACTGGGATCTGATTGTAAGCCTTTACTAAGTCAATTGTACTGAAGACTGTTGACCCTGAAAGGCTGTGTGAGAAGTCGTGGATGTGCCGTATTGGGTAATTGTCAGGTACTGTCCTGGAATTCAGCATCCGGTAGTCACCACAGGGTCGCCATCCGTTATTTTTCTTTGGGGCCAGATGTAATGGCGATGCCCATGGTGAACTTGAAGGTCTGGCTGTACCGTCCTTCAGCATTGCTTCAAACTCCTCTTTGGCTATCTTTAATTTGTCTGGAGCCAGGCGGCGTGGTGTGCATGAAACTGGAGGTCCAGGTGTAGTCTGTATGTGGTGGACTGTGTTGTGTGCTGATGTGCGGTGTGTGCCGTGTGGTCGAGTAATGTCAGGGTATTCCCGTAGTATGTTATGGTATGTGGTGTCACCAATAATTACCTTAACCGAGGAAATAATATCTGACGAACGTGTAGGTGAAGCCAGGGTCGCGAGGCTTGTATAGTTATCGATAAGGCGCTGGTTCCTGCAATCAACAATAATATTATAAAATGACAGAAAATCCACGCCTATTATCGCCTTTGTTACATCGGCGACAATAAATCGCCAAGCGAAGTCGCGGCGCAACCCTAGGTTTAAATTTAAATTTACGTAACCATACGTGTTAATAGGTGTTCCGTTAGCCGCACACAACTGGTAATTAGTTTTTTGTGGTCGCCTTGTTAATGCCGAACGAGGGTAAACACAGAGGTCGCTCCCGGTGTCGACCAAAAACTGCATTTTTGACCTTTGGTCGGTAATAAATAAGCGACCGGCACTCGGACAATCAGCGGTCGCCATCACTGACTGTCCCTCACATTTCCCGATGTCGGGTAGTCGCACGGCTTCTGGCACTTCCTCGCCCGGTCCCCGAAACACTGATGATACCAGCACCTGGGGAACCTGCTGTAGCTGGACTGCGACCTGTTGGAGCTCGACCGTTGGCGCGCACGGGAACGGGAACGTGACCGTCCTCTGGGACGAGATAGCCGTTCCACCTTCTCCGCCAGCTTCTCTACCTGCTTGGTTAGGGCGGCTATCTCGGGACTGACGCTGCTGCTCGGGGTGCTCGACGATGCGGTGGTGGTGATGGCAGCCGTTGATGCTGCCTGCGTGCCGACGACGTCGTGTATCTGGTCTGCCAGCTCGGCTAGCTCGCTCAGGCTACGCTTGGATTGGGACGCTATGATCGCTTGTGTTCCTGGGGGTAAGCGGCTGGTCCATATTGTCCTCAAGAACTCCTCCGGGACACCTGGGCCGGCGAGATTGAGGAGGTGACGGTAGAATTGTGAGGGCTTCCGGTCGCCTAGCTCTTCGTGCATGAGAAGTTGCTTTATCTTCTTCTCGCGCGATGCCAAAAGTCGCTTTATGAGCTCGTCCTTCAACTTCTCATATTTACCGGTAGCTGGTGGGTGCTCGATGACGTCCTCGACTTCGGAAGCATACTGCGTCTCCAAGTTACCGGTGACGTAGTGGAACTTGGTTTCATCGGACTTGATGTTGGCCAGGAAAAATTGTGCTTCCATCTGGCTGAACCATAGTCCCGGTTTCTCCGGGTAAAACGGGGGTACACGCACACCCACCCGAAAAGTTTCCGCTGCCGCGGCCGACTCGCTGATATCTTGAGCCGCTTTGTTCTCTGCCATCCTGGTGCTCTTGAGCGGGGTCACCAATTTAGGTGTCTTGGTGTGTGTGAAGTAGGAAGAAGTAAGTTGATAGAAAAGCAAAGTCCACAGTACACGAAAGGAAGAAAGTTTATTTGCACAAGCACAGATAGATAGTTCACAGATTACACCAGAGTTCAACCTAGTTTAAGATAGAAGGAGCGAAAGGCACAGAGACAGAAACAAGCAGAAGCAAGAGAACGTACAGT
The DNA here is from genome assembly GCA_929112965.1 of Mythimna albipuncta. NCBI lineage: Eukaryota > Metazoa > Arthropoda > Insecta > Lepidoptera > Noctuidae > Mythimna > Mythimna albipuncta. The sequence continues at coordinate 1,204,641 of OV815960.1, forward strand.
AAGAGATTAAGCGCGAACGAAAGCCGATTACAATCAAGCGGTACCGTCAGATTGCGTATCTTGACTGTCTTGACTTTCGTCGCGGGCGCTGCGCGATCGAAACGTCACGAGCGTGCCGTCTCGCTCGCTCAACCGGCTCGGTACGTAGCCGGCTCGCTCGCACAGTGGGCGCGTCATCGCAGGTGATTAGTAACTATCTACTAATAAGAATTTGGTCTTCGACAGTTTGTTTTGACGTGTTGTGACGTGTTAGAACAATATTTATTTTATTCTGTTTTCTGATTCTATACAATGCAAGTTGTTAGTTTCTGTACATATGTAAATATAATTATTTTTATTATTATGTAGGTGGCTACAATAACATATGTTAAATTTGCTAGGTAATGTTACAAGTATGTTAAATTATAAATATACTAACTTGATAAGAAGCGCAAAGCGCTAGACACCCTCTGGCTGAACACTTGTGCTGTATATTTTACCTTCATTTTCGGGATTTTATCATCGTATATGTGTTTTTCTGTCAATTTGTTAACTAAACGAATTTCATCATCCCCAGTGTCTACATTTAGTAACATTTTTAAATGCTCCTATTTAGCCCATTTGCTTTCGCCATTTTGTATAAATTTGGCATTTTTTTTTAATAAATTATTTCTCACTCCTTTAAGAAGGTGGGGTGTATCAAAAAGGGGAAATATTTTATAGTTTTCTATTTCAAATGCTTTTGAATTATATTCCATTCCTCTTCTTAAATATTTTTCTTTTGTTTCGTTACATAAGTCTCGCACCACTCTAACATTTGTTGCCGCTTGGTCACAAATTGTTGCCACTACATTCAGGCCAGTTTCATTAACCTGTTTTATAATTTTGGTTAAAAGTTTCTTTAGTTCAAAACTCTTTGTTGAAGCCTTGCAAAATGTGAAACAAATGGGCTGTTTGCATTTACTTTTAATCCCTTTTATCATGAACACAAGTGCATGGTCAGCCAGAATCCTATTTCTATGGTCTCCGAAATCTTCAAATCCAATTATATTGTCCATAGATTCGTTATACGTCAACCCTGGTGCTAGTGAAACCTCATCAAATAAACATTTACCAACTTTTTTTCCTAGTGGCAAATTTCTTGCAATGTTTTTTAAATCTTTTAATATATTTTCATTTAGTCCGGGTTGTACACTAAATGTGCTTAGTAAATTCTGCAAGCAACGTATAGATGGCAGGACAAACATTTTTTGTAATAATCTGTATGCCTTCGGGCTTTGTTTTAATATAGTTAGTCCCATTATTTTCTCTTGGTTTGAGAAACGTCTTCCTCTCGGTTTTACAGCACTTTTAAGTTGCAGTTTAGTAAATATTTGAATTTCTTCAGGTAATTTTTCAATGGCTCTTAGAAATGTTCTATTCATTGAAAGCTTTTTGGCTGCTTGTATTTTCTTCCTCTGTTCTTTACACTTCATGGCAAGTTTTCCCAATTTTAATTTTAATTTCTGTATTAATTTGCCGTTTCTGCCTTCAGCATAATCATACCTTCGTTTACCTGTAATAAATTATAATAAGTTTATCAGTAATTTGACTTATTTTGCAATTTGATTAGGTTCGGAACAAGCGCATCTGTCATCTCTCAGAAAAATATGCGTTTTCTGTTCTCCCGTATTCGAAAATTGAACGCTTGCTCTATATGCACTTTGCGTTATATAAAGCCAAAACTGGATAAATGTATCATGTGCCCATTTCGATCACCGTATCTGTTTCATCGGCGCGTTAATTTTTGACTATGTGTACGGTTGAATATGATATGGAGAAAACAAAAGACGTTCACAACTAGATACGGAGCTTAAATCGGCATGAGGAATGAAAAGGTGACTGGATCGTGCAAATGATATATATTTGGACATGGTTTAGGCATTTTTAAGACCACTTTATGAAATCTATATAAAGTAGGTAAATTATAAATAAATATATGATAATAAATAAATAATATTGAAGAGTCCGTTTGTATTGTCAAAATAACAGCTTTTTTCTAAATGCAAATTAAAGTTTAAATATGGTTCCCAAAATGGTGGACAAAAGACAGTTTTAAAATTTATGTCCATCTCTCTTTTTGTTTCGGTTAATTTACAAAACTGCTGGACTATAACTGGTAGATAGCTGATGTTATAAGGAGTAAGTTAGGCTAATCCAATAAACCTATTTGGATATCATCGCCGCGGCCAGCGCTGCGCAAAGGCTGTTTTCTTAGAGAATAGCACGCCTGGACATAGGGCTAAACCTTTTTTACCAATATAAAGCTGCTTAATGATGAGTGACATACGCTATATTTTATGTGCGCAGATGAAGCAGCGGGAAAAAGCTAGTTTAAACTAAAACCCATTAAATCTTAGATTAAATACCTATAGATATAGCCACCGCGTGGCCACACATGAGACAGCACTATACCACTAAAATGAGGTTATTACGTAAACTTTTCCATAAATATGACCACAGAAATACACTTAAAACTTAACTATAGGAGTCTATTTGTCATACATACACAAACTATTACTTTAATTACCGAAATTATTCTAAAGACATAAATATTGACTCGAGTTGACCTCAAAGTAACAGTGATAGGCCTTTGTTTTTGCTTTTTTGCTTGGCTCACTTTTCAAAGTGAGCCAAGCAAAAAAGTGGCACGCCGAATGAGACAGAATGTTATGTTTTGTCTCAATTTTCTTACTTGTTTCTTATATATGCTTCTCACTTTCGCACTTCCATAGAGTCGCATGGCTATATTTATAGGTATTTAATCTAAGCATTAAATCATATTTAACACATAGTCGTAGGCAAAAACTAGTAATATATTATGTAACGTAAAAACATGCTTATAAAACGAGCATTCTACTTACGATTAGGCTGCACAGGAGTAACTGATGTTGATGGACCAGCTGTTGCAGCAGATTCTGCAGTTGGATTCAATTCAATATCTAGAAAATAAATATAACATTATACTAGGTGCTTCTTAATTTAATAGCATCTGTTGAAGGGGTGTTCTACCTCTAATATTAATATGAAGAGCTGTGGCCTCAATTTTTCTTTTTGCCAGTGACAAAACTAATGTCACAGTTTAATATTTGTCTGGGAAATCTATGGAAATAATGTTTAAGTTTCTAAATTTTAACCAACCAAAGATATTACGATTTGTATTACTTTTTACCGGGTGGTTATTATCTGTCACTGAAATTATGCAAACCTATTAGATGCTAATCCAAATTAATTTCGTATCCTTAACTGTACCTGAAACTGGTATAGTATTATTTAGATACCAGTACCCATTTTTAGATATGAAAATTCATACTAATAACTTCGCAGGTTTTAATGTTATTTATTTTACATGTTACAACCAAATATTTAGATGTTTGTATAAAGTCATTGAGTAGTTTCTATACATTAAATATACCCATCAACAGACCAAAAAAAACTTAAAAAAAAAAAATTACCGACTTACTAAAAAAAACACTAAAACCATCAAAATAACTTTAATTTCGGAAGTCGGTGTTTCTTTAATAGTTTTGCCTCTTCGTTATTTAACACCGACTTCAGAAATTAAAGTTATTTTGATGGTTTTAGTGTTTTTTTTTTAGTAAGTCGGTTTTTTTTTTTGTAAAAAGTTTTATATTTCACACTTTTTAGTTGCAATACACTTACAGCCAAGTACCTTTTTCTCATGACAATTCCAATTAACTCAAACCCTGCTAGGATACATTGTTTTATTATGAAGTTCCCGTGTCTACCTTCTGGCTCCATCATCATCATCAGACCAGTTCGATAGTACCTGATAGGCAAAGTGCATCTCATGACAATTCTAATAATCCCAAACACGGCTAGGATACATTGATTAATTACGAAGTTCCGGTGCCTATTTTCCGGCTCCATCATCATCATTAGGTCACATCGATGATATTTTCAACGTACCTATTCAGAACTATTCATTTATTTGTAACTATGTTCATTGAGAGATCTGTGTGAGTATGAACTTCCGTTGGCCATTTCTGGTCTTCTTCACCAGTTCCACTTCATCAAATGTTATGTTTTGACTATAAATGCTTGTCTTTGATGAAAATATCAAAAGAACTATATAGTTGCCTCTAACATTTGAAGAGTTCCCTCGATTTCGCTAAGATTCCATCATCAGATCCCAATTTGGTGACTATGGGACCATTTGGGAAGAAGTCCCTCGAATTAGCGACCTCGCTGCGCTCGCCCGCCAACTCCTGCTCGGGACGAAATGAGTTACTTTCACCCCTAGTGTAACAATGTACTATTTCAAATCGGTTGGCAAGTAATAATAATAATATTTATTCAGAGTTAGTTTGGTAAAATCTTTATATATATAACTAGCTGTGCCCCGCGGTTTCACCCGCGTTTTTCTCGTTTCCGTAGAAATACCGAGATAAAATATTGCCTATAATTGCCTCCCTCAATAAATGGACTATTTAATATTTAAACAGTTTTCATATCAGATCAGTATTTCCCAAAATTACCGCGTTCATAAATGTATTTATTATACTCTCCAAAGATCTTATACTTACAATAATCAACAAATACCTATATTTCGAAAAAGATTATTACAGGGTTTTATGTTGATAAAAAACTCCATGGCCCATAACTCATTAATAGGTACCAACTCTTAACATCTTACACACGTGATAACTTTTAAACGAAATATCCGATTGAGATGAAACAAAAAGTATTTTACTTCTACATAAATACTCTTGATAACATAATGCTTAATTTCGATAAAGATTAATATTACGATACATATTTAGCGTAGTTTTTTTTTCTTCAGACGATTTAATAATTATTTTGAACACAAAATCGGTTATTGTGATTAAACCATGATAGCTAGATATATGTTCTCGCAGACTTTTTTGTAGGTCTTAATGGGATCTACAAACTCGTAGTACATCATTTTGTTCTATTGTCAATAGTTTTTGCAGCGCACGCAAAAATAGGTTTTCGATTTTACACCTTGTGCTACAAAATAGCAATTTTATTACGGATCCCTAATTTTGAAAAAAATAAAACATAGCCTATAGCCTTCCTCGATAAATGGACTACCCAACACTGAAAGAATCATTCAAATCGGATCAGTAGTTCCAGAGATTAGCGCGTTCAAACAAACAAACAAACAAACAAACAAACAAACTCTTCAGCTTTATAATATTATAATAAATAATAAATAATAAGTATAGATATTATATTATATATATTATATATTATATAGTATAGATTATTATTATTATTATTAATTATTATATATTATATAAGTATAGATTCTTCTGTGAGTGTGTATGTCACTGAACTTCTCTCAAACGACTGGACCGATTTTGATGAAATTTTTTGTGTGTGTTCAAGGGAATCTGGGAAGGGTTTAGATTCACAATTTGGTAGGGTAGAGTAGGGTAGGGTAGAGTAGGGTAGGATATAGTAGGGTATGGTAGAGTAGGGTAGGGTAGAGTAGGGTAGAGTAGGGTAGAATAAGGTAGAGTAGGGTAGAGTAGGGTAGAGTAGGGTAGAGTAGGGTAGAGTAGGGTAGAGTAGGGTAGAGTAGGGTAGAGTAGGGTAGAGTAGGGTAGAGTAGGGTAGAGTAGGGTAGAGTAGGGTAGAGTAGGTAGAGTTGACAGCTTAGATAAAAGGTAACTATTAGGCGGTACGAAGTTTGCCGGGTCAGCTAGTAGTAACATAAAATCTTAGGAATAATTTATAAAGGTATGACTATGTTATATGCCTGTACTAGAATAAACCAGTATCACAGGCGTAGAAGTTCTTACGCTATGGTTTTTGTAGAACAATAAAATAGATAACAATATTAATTAACAGTTAGTCTCGAAACAATGGAAAAAATAATTATTTACTATATTTTATACCTAGTTTACTCAATAAAAGTCACAATAATTTATTTCATATTCTTGTTTCTTGCACTTAATAGTCTCGTTACACAAACATGATTTTGTGTCAGCAGAATTTATAATTGGGTTCAGAATCGAGGTTGCATCAAAGTATGTTTACATTGGACACTTTTATCGGTTAACTAATATGCTTAAATATTAAGAAAAACAATCGTTTGTAGGTCAGCGCACAAGAATTTTGAGTCAGCGGTATGCGTTATACAGAAGTCTGGCCTTGAGTATGACGCTCTAGGCGCCCTCATAATCGACAGAATTTATATATTTGTATTTCGCTATTTTCCTAGCAGGACACTCAGCGTCTCCCGTTTTGTGGTTGGAGGGCTTTTTGAAGCGAGAGCAAGTTGCACATTTCGGTGAGTCCGCTTTCTTCGCACACTCGGCCATCGAGTGTCCTATCTCGCCGCAGTGGCCGCATGTCGAGTTGACCTCTTTACAGGTTTTTGCTGCATGTCCATATTGCTGACATTTGTAGCATCTCGTAACAAGAGTGAAGTCCCTGACAGGGCAGGACGTCCAATTTATGAAAATCCTGGACTGAGAAATCAGAGCTCTGCGAATATTGGCTGGAACTTCAATCACGTAGTTACAAGTCTGCGAATCTTTTTTCCCCGATTTGTGGCTTAATTTAACTAATGTCAAAAAGGACTCCATGGAAACCGTCGGAAACTTTTCGGCCACATTCTGTTCATAAATGCACCGGAAGACTTCCGTGTCAGCCAAAGAGGACGGCACTCCTACAACTACAATCCGGGGTTTGCACTTGCTGGGTTCGTCGGCGGTAAGGCCAGATGCTGATTTCAGGACTGCAAGCTTAATTTTATCCGCATCATCTTTTGTCTCGGTACTGATTATAACGCCTCCGTTTTTAGTCTTACGGACACCACGTATATGCAGCTTGTCTTGATCTGGTCGTATCATCTTTTGGACGAGGACATTTGTTTCGTCACTGGACTTCAATTTGTTGTTGGGATTTATGGCCACAGAGTTTAAATTGTTCGGTCGAATGAAATCATTTGACTCCTTCTTCACCATGTCGGCAAATGAAACAGTACCAGAGTCCTTAATCGTCTTCGTAAGGTCCAAGATGTGGTCAGTCAAGTTGCACTTTTTCATCAGATCTTCATTGAGGATGCGCTCATGGATTGCTTTCTGCTTTAGCGATTGATATAGGACTGCCATCTGTGAGGTGCCAGATCCTATTTTACGGCACAAGGTAGAAATTTTCAATTTCTGCTCCGAGTTGAGTTTGCCATCCGAGGCTATAGTACAAACCTCGTTTAGATGCTGCTCAATGACTGACATCCATCTTTGTATCTCAGGTGTTGAAACAGCTTCGATTGAGAGATCAGATTGGGCTGGAATTTGCGTCATCGTCTTCGCTGGAGATGCGGCGAGATTCACTCGATATCGCGAGAACGGGCTGTCGTCCAATTATTTACTAGACTAGTTCACTTATTCTAAGTTTCCATTGTATTGACTAAACTACACACTAGGTCAAACGCAAAAAAGAAGGTCACTGATATTATTTTATAAAATTAAATATTGCTACTGAGCACGTCTGTATGCTACGAGTGCAGACGATCCAAAGAGCAAAATGTTCGTTCATTTTGTTATGCGCGAACATACAATAAAAAAAACGGCTTATGTTTAACTTACCACCAGATATAGTAACATATAAAAGACAAAAATAGTAAATGATCACCAAAATTAAACCTACATTTTAATGTAAAATTATAACCAGTTTTAACATCTCGCTATCCTATTTAAGCAAAATGAATCCAAATAAAGCATCGGCAGAACCCCATGGTTACGGAGATAGCAGTAGTTAAAATTTTGAGGTTAGGTTAACTACCTGCCAAGCAGCAGCTCGACGGAGCCCCGCTGCGCGGGGCTCCTACTTCTGGGTGGTTAAAAAAAAAATAACCTCGAAGAAGGTGACGGGGTCTGTGTTCGCTCGCTTCGCTCGCTCACTGCGACCCCGCCACCTTCTTCTAACCTAAATCTATCCGACCCGGGGTGCCCTAAAATTCCACTAAGATAGATTGTTGATTAGACAAAGTATCATCTTGCTCTACGGGGCTAAAAAGAGCGCAATAATTTGCTCGCTAAGATTTGGTTATCATTTACTACATTTGGTGTTCGAATACAATTTAAAGTACAGTCGTAACTAAAATACTATTGTAACTTTAGGATTTCATTTTTTTGGTGTCAAGTAATATATTTTTGACAAAAAAACTAAGGGTACCAAAGCGTTTTATGGTGGTCATTATATTTAATCCCAAAAAAAACAAACATCCGAATTGAGAACTCCTCCTTTCTCCTTCCTCCTTCCTCCTCCTCCTTTTTTAGAACGTTAAAAATGGTCAAAATAGCATGAAATAAGTAAGACACTAATTTATACCATTGAACGCAGTAACTTATGTGAAATTTGTTTTGCGAACAAAGAGGTTGAACAAAAAGGTTTTACAACTACGCACGAGTGCGTAATGATAATCAAAATGTTACAGTTTATTAACAAGTGCCTTTATATACCTAAGTGCAGTGCAATAAGGGTCACTTTCTGAGCAAGTGCAACATTTTTTGCTTGTTTTACTTAGTCCTTTCAAACGGCTTTGATCTATAGAAATATGTATACACAAAAAAAAAATGCTTCTTCGTCGTTTGAATCGTGTGTTCTTCAGAATGTAACATATTATCCCTCCTCCTTAGTCGTTCACTCTTGACAGAGTGGTCGTGGTTGATGATATTGCATTTTGATTTGGCGAGTGAGGCCCTCGCGATGCGTCTCTGCGAACTCTGAACTAAGGGGGTTTGAGTTGCACCTTTGATGAGGTCTGTCCAACGCATAGGTGAGCGCCCGCGTGACCGCTTCCCCCTCCACTTGTCCCTGGACAACGAGTCGCTCAATGGAGTGTTCGTTGCCAACAACGTGACCAAAATATTTGAGAATTCGAAAGGATTGGAATGTAACCATATTATACAAAGAAATTTTTATACTAATTATTATACAAAGAATTTTTTTTGTTTTTTAATTATAACAAGCAAATTTATTTTAAGTTAATTAATTATGTACACTTATAAACAACTTAATAACTATAATTACAGTAAATTAAAAAAAATATATAGTAAAACCCTACGTTAAAATACACTTAACTAAAATATGGCGACAAAAAATTCTCCCACATCGCTGTCGACTGGTAATGTGCCCAAGAGACTGGCGGCATTGCCACACTGTATGGCAATGCTTATCCTCTGTCCAAGGTAAAAGCCAGCCTTTGGGTCACGTGAAGTATCAACTAGACGTTTCGAGATCTTTAAACAAACTGTGAGCACTCGGACCCCACGATCCAAGAGTTTCAACCCTAAACGGTTCGAAAACATAACTTCCAACAAGGTTGTTATATTTCCGCCGCTTAAGGTTCTTTGCAGCCGCAGCGGCAGCACCAGTACGACACGACGAGCTAGGAAGATGTGAAGGCGTAAGGGTATCGACACAAGTAGCGTACTATAATAAAGGCTTTTCCATCTTCCAAGGAAATAACGACAAGTCGTCCGGTCTTCACCATCACAAATAAATTGGATTTAAAGGTCAGCGGGGCTCTATCCGGGTGCAGCTGGCCGGAATTAAATGCACAGATACAAGTACTGCGTCTGTGTGTGCATTTGATTCCGGTCAGAATTATGTTCAAGGGACTATACGCCTTAAAATATTTTCCGCTTACAAATGGAAAACAGGTAATAGCATTGCATACGCGTATTAATAAGACGGTAATAGTGTTATTTACATAATTTTACATAAATAGTACCTACCTAATGACAAATTTCCAAATTTTATCGCTGCTTTGTTTAGTAAAACAATCAAACAATTTAAATACAATGTAGGTTATATTAGCATTTCCATTTTAACCTTTGCAAAATGGCATTGATGTCATTGTACTCATATTGTGGTTTGTCAGTTAGGTACTGATATCCATTATCTTGAGATAATCTTTCTCCTTTCTTTTTTTTATTTATTTAATGATAGGAGAACCAACAGCTATAACAAATGGATAACAACAGTATGTATAAGAAACATTGAGTCAATTAAAGGTTCTCACGGGTAGAAACAATTAAATTCCTACCTAATAGAAAACCTACGATCACTAAAAGCACATACGAGTATTTAAAAAAAGAACATAAATATGAATAATTAGACATCCCAGCACTTGAAAAAGTTCGCATTCAGCTGAGTGCGTGCAAAATAGGTTTTTGTAGTAAACGGGTCAAAAGATCACTGTGTACAAGTTTCACCTGTAGATAGTAGAGGAAGAATGAATAGAGATAGGCGGATTAAATCTAACCGATCTCTGGGGCTATATTGAAGCGCAGTTTCTGTAAGAAATCAGAACAGTCAATCTCATTGGATAAATTTTTTAGTAGGAAACTGCAATCTGCCAATCGACGGCGATTTATAAGTGGTTTTAAATGAAATTTCTTGCAAAGATTTAAGTAATTATCAGAATGGTATTTTTTTTTTTATGATGGGAAAAATCACCCAATGACAACCCCCGCTCTTGGGCGGAGCGGGAGATAGTGTCAGACTCTTACCGACTAAACGACCCACCCTGTTCCTTCTAGCCTTATACCGGGGCTCGAGTTCCCTTTCGGATAACCTTGGCTCCAGTAGGCTTCGACCCGGCTGGGTTCCTACTGATGCTGACAACTCCTTGAGGCGCGCGGGAACAGTGCGCGCCGTCCACGACTTGGACTTGGTCCGGACAGTTACCGGACGGCCGGACAGCGTGCTACACATTGCTCACTGTCCGCAAGCCCCCCATTGCTCACTGTCCGCAAGCCTGCGCCTACGGTGGCCGGAAATCAGGATCAGAATCCCGGCGGCGGCGAGAACGCCGTTGCCTGATGCGGTCGGCCTCCTTCTTTGCGAGCATTACTGCTTCGCAAAAGTCGGCGATCACCTGCCACTCCTCCTCGCTCCGGACCATGGCCTCAACCAAGGCCCGGCGCGATCAGAATGGTCTAGTATACGCAGCCGAATTCAACCGAGTTTCCAAATGTATATATATACTTACGTTTTTTGCGACATAAACGGCATATATACTTACGTTTTTTTTTTCGTTAAATTAGAAGTTTGATTTTTATACAACTTCAAGGGATCGCAGACTTGAGTACCTATACATATATGGTTTTAATTTCAACTCGATACTTTCACGCTTTCCCGAGATAATATGTTTTGGTAAACAAAAAAGGTCCTGTAATTTTTTTAATCCCTTAATTTAAATAACGGCGGAACGAGCATGTAAAACTTTTACTGACTAAAGCCCACTCCTATGTTCCTTCGTTGCCATGCGTTCCAGGATCCCGGGGTTCCCTTTCGGACTGCGCATGCCCTAGTAGGCTTCAGCCCTGCTGAGCCCCTAGTTTTACTGTCATTTCTTTGAGGCGTACGTAGAACACTACCCACCGTCGATGACTTGGGCTCGGTCCAGACGGTCACTGACTGGTCGGATGGCGAGCTATCCATTGCTCGTGCCTACGCCTACGGTACGGTGGCTTGAAATGTATCCTAGTGGTTAGGGACTGAGCTATATAGCAAGTGGTAATCAGTTGCTGCCAGCAGGCAAAAATGGCGGGAAGTCTTGCGGCGTACTCTAACAGCTTTTGGAGACCTTCGTAATATCCATAGACACTCCGGCAAGAGTCTACTAAGTAGATTATATTGAAAATATAAAAATAACTTTGAATTATTTAAATTATACAAAAAGTTATTATTTTTTAAGCTTAGGTAAATTAGAACCTAGAGTTCGCAAAAGTTCACACTCAAAATATTTTTGCTCCAACATATTTTATAAATAGGTTTTTATGTCTTTTGAGTGGTAGGTATTTCTAAAAAAAACTATATTTAATTAACTATGCAGTTTTTAGATTTCTATAGAACCAGTATGAAATCATCCACTCCCTGCGTCCTACTTACAAAAGACTAAAGCATGTAGATACAAAAAACACATTGATGAGATGATAAAATTAAAGTATCTTCATATACCCACCTAATTAATTACTGATGACACCAGACACAATCAGCTTTGTATTATTGCTCCTACTAAAAAGATTAAATCTTAGAATTAATAGATAAAACGTGTCGCTTAAAAATAACTTTATTGTTCCTCAACATTATATAAAAACTAAATAGGTTTTTTTTTATTTTATTTTTTTTATGGTGGGAAAAAATCATGCATTGACATCCCCCGCTCTTGGGCGGAGCGGGAGATAGAACTAAATAGGTTTGGCAGGCAAGGTATAAATAAGATGGGATTCACAAAATGTTGACAAAGAATCGAGTCCACGTCTGTGCGTCGCCGTCGTAGAGATGGTAAGTCAAATTAAAAGTCAGGTAGGGAAGACCATGGAGAGTTTGACAGCGGAGACGATTTCACGGAACCACCGTTGCGGCCGGTCACGAGTTCAGTCTTAGTGTCTAAACACACTATGCCGAACGTATGCGACCGAAGTTCCGCGGCTGATTTTACGTTCCAACGTATTCGGCTGATATGACACACCATAAGTGCCGAACTTACGCGGCAGAAATTCAGTTGCGCAATTTTGTGTGTATATTCAGTGCTTCGGGCGCGGGCGGGGGCATGCCTGCCTCCCGCTGCTCCCCACTCCCGATCTCCGTCGGCAATCGAACCGAACTTCGGTCGCGTATAATGTGTGTTCTACAGAATACGTTGCCGCCGAATTTCCACTGAACTTACGCCCGACTGAAGTTCGGCTGTACGCTATAACGCAACGTAATTTCGGCATAATGTGTCGCCAGTAATTCAAATAGCATTGCAGGCGTAATCATGCCGAACTTCCGTCGCGTATCCTCGGCATAGTGTGTTTAGACACTTAGAGGCGCGCGGAACGGCAAGCGGGCGTGCGCTATGAGCGGCGTCTCGTGGTATTTCAAACATTTGCATACTTTTGATCTTAGCGCTCGCTCGCCGCTCCGCATATAGCTTCCGCTCACAGCGGCCGTCCTTCGTGGACGGGCCGTTGAGGTGAGTCTACGTTTGGCGAGCCAAGCACGAGCGGATTATTGTATCGTTCGTGCTTCGGTCGTCTAGAGTCAGTTCACTCTATACGAATTTGAGCCCGGCTCCTGCTCCGCTTGTACTCGGTTCCTCTAGCGAAGACCCACCTTTACGGCATTGGGAACAGCGCACGATTACTTATTCTATTCTAGTGCATTTGTTATACTATTGACTAGAACAATGACGGTACGGTTAGCGCAATGGTTGAGTGATTGGCTACTGTACTGTGTACTGTGTACTGTGGATTCGTTTTCCGTATGAAACCAATATTTGTATGGCTTACAGACCGCTTTTCTATGTCTGATTATTTGTGTATGTGAGATTAAATGTTTATAAACGCAGCCACAATAAAGGAGAGATTCCTAGCGAATAACGGCAACATTTTAATCCTTTCAATCGTGGAAATTACAGACACAATAGAAAGACAATAGGTGCGCGAACGCGTTCGCTTGGGGTTTAATGAATTAAAATATGACTAGGTAACTATCACTTGGAATGGAATTAATTTACGGGCTAGAACTCGGCTCTATTCTTACTACACTCCCTTCGAAATATGGTGACAATATATTTTTGCTTTATATGCGCCTTAAGCCTAGGTACGGAATAAAAGTCTAAATCAGTTGAACAGACAGTGAAAAAGTTTGTTTAAATTATCTAATCTTATTGCGAAAAAAGTATTGTTGAGGCGCTAAACTCAACATTTTTAGTTTAGGTAAAGTAGTTATTTAACTTTGTTTTAAGAGGGCCCTTCCCGATTTATCTGTCATCAACGTGAACATGGTTTAAAAGCTTGTTTCATCCAACGCAATGTGTAGGTAATAAAAAAGGCAACGCGAAAAACGAAAGAACGCCTGAGCGGTCTGTTGGCACTCACAAAACATTTTCCATATTATTTTAAAAATATAAAAAGTTTTTGTAAACCTTACCTACTAAGAAAAAAAAAGAACTACTTAAATCATTAAGATCTTCATATTTTTTTTGCCTTTTTTCCAATTCTTGTGTGGCCGGTAAAGATGTACTTTTCTTCCATTATAGGTTAGGCTCAATTCAAGTCATACCTATTATGTTCCCTTTTAGACAATCCATCCATCATTTCTCAAAGAAACGAAAAATAAGTGATGTCGTTAATTCATTCTTTCTCTAGGGGAAGATCCTGATACTAGTGCTCATTGCGACAGCAGCAGCAACCATCGCCAGGCGAGATATTCGTTCTTTCACATTTCTCTTGGGCTTAAAAATCGTGATCACGAGCTTCAATACAAGAGAGGCCAAGAAATCAAGCGCTTCCCAATGTAAAGTCACCAGTGTTATTAATTGTGTGTAATCAGTTACATTGGGGTCAGTTTCTGGACTTGACCTCTAAAGAATGAAGGCACATTATGTTACTAGCTGTATAGCCAGCCTAGGCCGTCTATACGCTTTCAAACCTAGAATTTTAAGAGTAGTTAAGTAATTTTCCACAGAATGTTTTATTGTTATGAATAAATAAGTAATTAATTAAAAGATTCAACTTCTGCTCTGTGTGCAACAAGAGGGTTGCACACAGAACAGAAGAAGTTATTTGATGATTTATACTTTTTTATATTTGAACAGTTAAAAATACTTGTAAAAACACCAAATATAGATATTAATGATGTTGATACTATCATCTAACAATGACTTCTCGGTACCAACACACTAACCAAACCTTTTAAAAAGTTTTCTAGGGTTTAGAGACGCCTATGATTATGCTAATACGGCCAGTATTAGCATAATCATAGGCGTCTCGTTTTATGATTGCAAGTTGTTAACTAGAAAAACAAGACATTGTTAGGTAAGTTAAAATAACCATGACGAACTATTTATTGAAAAGTTAGCTCTGCAATAAGTAACTTGGAAGAAATACTTAGGTACCTACTTAACGATTATGATCTATCGGACCAATAACATTATCACAACTTTTTTATTCTTCAGGTGGGAGCGGCTGGCAAAGAAGCAGCGGTTTTGGCAGGGGACCTTCTACTGGTTTCTCGCGCTCTTCTGGCGGTGGTTGGTCTGGCTCTGGAAGTAATCTAGGCCGATCAATCGGCTCCGATGGATGGCGTGGGACCTCTGGCTTCGGATCTAGCTCTCACAGTCGAAGCGGAAACGAAAACTGGAGGCCCTCAAGCAGCAGTTTGTCACAAAATGGATACAGCTCCAACAGTGTTTTCGGAGGAAATTCTTTCAGATCATCCTCTGGCTGGAATGATAGATTTGCAGATTCCACTGTGATCGAAAGTCTTGATGCTTTCAACGGCTGGAACGAACCTAACCTAGGTTCACGATCAAACAATGGATGGCAGTCTTCGGCATGGTGAACTTGACTAGAACGTTCAATAAAAATGGCGTTCCTATTTTATAATAGAATGACTCGGGCTTTTCTGTGTTAAGGCGCATAGTGCGCAAGATCGACCTTGAGCGTCGAACTCACACATACGCGCGAGACCTGCACACACTGACTTTCCGGACCGAGCGCGCTACCGCTCAAAGATAACGCAGTGACGCAGAGAGGCGTGCCTATTCAGTGGTATTTTGCCTACGACTCCAGAACTTCTAAGATGCACGGCTAATTTTAATTTAAATAGATACTTATTATGTTTCGTGTAATTCTCAAACTTTATCATTTGTATGTACCTAGGTAAGTGTAGAAAAAGAAACAATACAACAAAAACAACAACAGGTTATACAAACTAAATTCATTAAAATACTGCTGTTTTTCGATTATTTCATAACATAAAGTGTATATTACAAAAGTAATTCAAAAAACAATTTATGATAAATGTTATATCTGATTCTTCTATAACTATAATGTGGTAAAAATCAGTTTTTGTTTTTATTCTGTTGTTTGTTACGAATAAGCTCGAAAAGAAATGGAACGATTTAACCTTTCAATTGTGATAATTACAGACACAATTGAAAGACAATAGGTGCGCGAACGCCGGCGTTCGCTTGGGGTTTAATGAATTAAAAAAGTTAAATCATTGAATATGAACATAATTGGTGAAATAAGGGTACCACTATAATATTGTGAATTTTACGCATACGAGTATGTGGCCCCTTCAACGCGATCTGGCGTGATCTTATGAAATGTAGAAACAATAAACAGACATGCGATTACAGCAATCTCAAAAGATTTGCTGTAATGTTAAGGGTTCCATACCTTTTTTTGTGGTGGGAAAAAATCATCCAATGACAACCCCCTCTCTTGGGTGGAGCGGGAGATAGTGTCAGACTCTTACTGACTAAAAGACCTACCCCGTTCCTTCTAGCCTTCATACCGGGCCTCGAGCTCCCTTTCGGATAACCCTGGCCCCAGTAGGCAGGGTTCCGTACCTCAAAAGTAAAAAACGGTACTTTTATATTATAGAATCATTGTGTTGCTGTCTGTTTATCTGTTTCCCTTTATTTCGGAAAGCATAGAATTATAGAGTTGAAATTAAAGCCATATACACAAGTCTGCGGTTGCATGATGCTGTAAAAAACCAAACGTCTAAGTTAACGAAAACAAAAAAAAAACCCGCCAAGTACGAGTTGGACTCGCCCATGAAGGGTACCGTAGTAGCCAGTAACGTAATATAAAAGTTCTTGTAGTTCGTTGTAACTTTGATCGATGTTTTAATAATAGTGTATTTTTTTAGATTTATGACGTACTAAAAAACTACTTACTAGATCTCGTTCAAACCAATTTTCGTTGGTGGTTTGCATGGCCGCATGGTAACGTACATCATATATTTTTTTTAGTTTTGTCATTCTCTTATTTTAGAACTTAGAGGAGGGGGGAACACCACCACCGAAAATTGGTTTGAACGAAATGTAGTTACTAGTTTTTTTTTTAATACGTCATAAATCTAAAAAAATACACTTTTATTAAAACATCGATCAAAGTTACAACGAACTACAAGAACTTTTATATTACGTTACTTGCTGCTACGGAACCCTTCATGGGCGAGTCCGACTCACACTTGGCCGGTTTTTTTAGAAGTCGGTAAAAAAAATCTTATCTTTAATTTCAATATTATTTGCTTCAGTAACTTTCACCTATTTTTATCTATAGGGCCGGGGTAAAATATCCACGTGAGCGGTTGAAATTCATAATACTAATAATTCATAGTACAGTTTATAAAAATAATATTGTTTCTAAATGACTTTTTTTATTTCAGTGAACAGTTTTATTGTAATTAAAAACGGTTACGACTTTTGTGTAATATGTTTTTCTGACGCGGTACGTTACACGGCACGGAGCAACTATTTGCCACCCGAAATCTATAAGTCGTGTCATATTGGGTCCTCTGCAAGCGCGCTAGCCTATAAACTCACACTACTACAAAATCTTCGTAAACATTCGCGCCAACACATACGTAGCGCGCTGTCGTTCCATGGCGGGAACGGAGCGCCGAGCGACACAGCCTCCCCGTCTGAATGCTAACGCATGACTGGCCGCCTGCGCCCGCACAGACTTTTATATATATTCGAACTCAATATTGCTCTTTTTATTTAGTAAATATTGATTGATTTACGTAAAAAATGTTCACTTTGAAGAATATTTAACCACCAATTTTTCTGTGTAAAAATATTTCTAAAGATCCAAGCCGTTTTGAAGGAGTAGGGAAAAGTAGCGAGATTCGTAAAATAATTTTTTTAGACAAAAGTATTAATCGCACGAAAATATCAAATGTTGATATTATTGTTCATGAATCTATAATAAAGATATATTTTTTTCAAACCAATTGACGTAGACGTTACGGAGGAGTAGGCCTCAGAAAGTCACTGTTTTATGGCACTTTTCGGACGCTTGGCCCTTAAGTGATGTTTGTGTTAGAAATAAATTATGATAAAGCATTTCAGTTTATTGAACAAAACTACTTAAAAAAAGTAGTTTGTGGAACAAAACATAAACCTTGTGTCTAATTACACAAAATGCTAATCTGCTTCGCTTCTTCCTAAAGGCATACGCAGACCAGGAAGGCATGGCAAGGGATTTTAATTTTTACTAATGAACATTCAACCGTACTGTTACAGAAATACGACATAAATTGCTATGCTTTAAAATGATGCCGTGGCATTAAAAGGGATTTTATCGCACGGCATTAAAAGACGCGCCACAGGCTCCCGTGGCGGGATGCCGTAGCATACTGCGGAAGGCAACGGCATGCCACGGACTCTGGCGCTCGTAGTGATATACTACGGGGTGCGGCGGCGAGGGTAGAGAAGCGGGGAATGTACACCATCGACCATCCATTTGCGCCCGCGTGCCGGCATGCCGTGGCATGCCGTGGCAAAGTGCTGGAATGCCGCGGTATCTAAGAGGCCAGTGTGCGCTGACTCATGGCAAAATCCCTTGCCATGCCGTCCCGGTCTACGTAGGCCTTAACTATGTTGAAGTCAGTTTTCAGAGTAACCGGTTGCAGCTGAGTACCAGTAGACCTACCTGTAGTCCGGTCGGTAGCGTTGCAAATGAAAAAGTCATGGTAAACCGGCTGATATTGTCACTGATGGTTGATCTATTGGCACTCAAGTAGAACGGACGTGTTTCTTATGTTTCAATTATTTGACGTTAAAATATCCACTAGTGATTTGTGACCTAGAAAACATATCGCGAATTTTTGCTAAGTTAGTGATTAACTTTAAGTAAATAATTATGAGCAAACAATAAGTATTATGTCAGATATGGAACAGAGCCCTCGGAGTTTCCCAACTCCTTCAACCCATGCACTGGAAGAAAAATTTGAAACGGTGGACACCTGTGACATTAGTAATTGGCTGATATCTATAGATAAATGTTTGAGTGAAGTGTGTGCCATTGCTCAAGAAGGAAAGTTAAACTCCGATCAAAAACTGAAGATCAGCTCCTTGTCGCGCAAGATAGGACATGGCGTTTCGCAGATGGCAATTTTCTACCAGGACTTGAAATTAAAGGCTCAGGAAGTGGGAAGCTCTGTTCGAGCGATAAGAGAAAAATGTGACCTAACCAACTGCCTTGAAAATTTCCAGCACACCATACAAACAAGCATGCAAGAAAACTGGACCAAACCAACGATAGCAGAAAAAGTTTCGTTCGCTGACATGGTAAAAACCAATAAAAATAATTATTTACGTCCCAACAACCTCAGCTCTCTTGCAATTTATCCAACGGATAAGAATAAATCGAGTGACGACACTAAATCTCTTGTCCAAAAAATAATACGCCCTGAGGAAATGAAATTACACGTTAGAGGATTGCGCAAGACAAAGAACGGAGGTGTTATCATTAGCACGGAGACCAAGGATGACATAGAGAAACTTAGGAAATCATCTCAACTAAGTGGTTCCGGTCTGAAAGTGGAAGAGCCCTATAAGAGAAGACCAAGAATTGTAGTAATAGGTGTACCGACCGAGTTGAGTGCCCGGGAAGTGTACGATTGCATTTATGAGCAGAACTTAGCTGGCTCTATAAAATTAAGTCACAAGTCGGGCAAAAAAGAGGGACCTACATGCAATTATGTTCTAGAAGTAACTGCTAGCATAAGAAAGGCGCTTATAAACCAAACCCGAGTGTTCATTAATTGGACATCCTGCGCAGTGAGGGATTTCACACTTGTGACCAGGTGCTTTAAATGTCAACAGTACGGGCATGCTGCGAAGACTTGTCGCGGAACAGTCTATACATGTGCACTTTGTGGTGAACAAGGCCACCAGTGGATGCTGTGCGATAAAACAGCTGATCAGGCACAGTGTGCAACATGCATGCGTTTTAATAAGCCGAGTAATCACAAGACAGGGGATCAAGACTGCCCGGCTAAGAAAATTGCAGAGACAAGACTCATAAATTCGATTAATTATAATGAGGACACGTAAATAGCGGCGGCATTTTTCTCTTACATAACTTATACGAGTTTTATAACTTCTTAGCATAATAATTTACTTATGAACAATATTGTACCTATTTATTTATAATTTTACTGATTGTGCTAATCGACCTAGTTTATATACGAGTAACTGCTACTACGCAAAAAAATAAAAATGGAATGTTGTGTCACAATAATGTCTTGCAGTGATGCAGTTTTGATGATTAAGCGAAGTATTCGTCAGTTTTAGACTAAATAATTTTGTTCATATTTTATTTACTTTTTGTTTAATGAATTTTAGTTTATATATTATTAACATGTAAGCACTTAAATAAGTTACCTGAGATACAGGTTTATATAAACCTAGTTCAGGTAGAACGCAATTTTGCAACTTTAGCTCTAGATTAAGCGCTTATTGTAGAAATATTTATGTAAATCAAACAATTCAATAAACATTATTATTATTATCTTATATGACCAATAAGTAAACCAACCATCAGCTGCACAAGTAGCGGTCGGTGCGGGTACCGGTGGGTGCGGGTGGCGGCGGGTGTGGGTGGTTCCGAAAGTGGTAAAAAAACAATGAAATCATAGTACGCCGCCTGAAACTTTTTTTTATATTTTACATCATACTGAGATGAAATTAATCGTCAGCTGCATGGTGGAGGGTGAGTTATCCGTCAGCCGGCTGCATAAAGTTGTGAAAAAACATGTAAAATTAAGTTATACCCAGTAGGTACACCGGATGAAATTTAACTAAGTGATTGTTTAAATTATCAAAAGTACGAAAATAACAATCAGCTGCGTGGGTAGCGGTGGAAAGACCGTCAGCTGACGCCTTCCTAATTAAAATGGATTAACATTATTATTATAAATTCATTTGAGTACCTACTTACAGTAGTGCAAAAAATTTAATGTTAATAAAAATGAATTTAATATAATTATGCTGTCAAATACTATCAATTCAGGTGAGAAATTAAAGTTATGTCATAAAATTAAATGTCAATAAAAATGAATTTCATACACTTCTAATGTCTATACTATCAGTTTCATTGAGGAATTAGAGCTATGCCAAGAAATTTAATGTCCATAATAATTACTTTAATACAATATAATGTCAATAATATCAGTTTAAATGAGAAATTAGAGTTATGTCAATAATAATTAGTTTAATACAATTATAATGTTATTGTGCAATTTAAATAATGGTAATGGCAATGTTAATATCACTATTTTCAGGTGGTAGCACAGATCGCCATTTTGATTTATTAGAAGATTTTTTTTATTTTCAGCTGAACTCTAAATATTGTTTCACTGAGTAGAAATATTTTTGGATTAGGTATAGTTTTATTCTTTTGATTTCCCAGTTTTATATATGTTGGGTAATTTATTATATATTTTGATTGCTATATACTCGTAATATGGGCTCCCACTTAACATTTTGATTCTTGAAAATGGAGCGCATATCCTGTTTTTATGGCGAGTATTTGTGTTTACGTTGCTTGTGCGTATCTTCCACTTTAGTGAACTTATCAATGTTTTTAAAAACAAATACCTACGCAAATGTCGAGTACCTATGTATGTTGACGGCAGAGTTAACATCAGATATTTTATAAAATATGGTTTACAGCTTTCGGCATTGTCTATTTGGGCTAGAATCCTTATACGAATTTTTCATCTACGTTTACACGTTTTCCCCATAGCATAACACCATATCGCAACCATGAGTATGCATATTTAATATATTTATATATAATAAAATATATACTTACATAAATATTCTAAAGTAACAAATTGATAAATACTATGAAAAACATCAAATCATTAAGAGACGAAGACCGAACTAAGGTTGAGAGGACTTCAAGTAGGTAGTAGTTCCGAGTTTTACGTAGGAAGGATAATTTACTTTCAGCTTTTTGATATCAAAGGGAAGCACATTCCAGAGTTTTATGGTGGAAACAGCGTAAGAATTGGACATAAAGACAGTACAGTGAGAAGGAATATGAAGAAGCATGTTTTTGGATGCACGAAGTACCTAACACTTTAAAATATTGTTTTAAATAATTAGGAGCAAAAGGATCGTTCACTATGGTGAAGAGCGAGCAGAGGGATCTAAGGATAGGCAGCCATTTAAGCTGAAAACGGAAGGAAGAAATGTGATCAGTTATAGAGAAGTCGATCCAATTGGTTTAGAAGTTCTTACTAGCATTAATTAGCATTAGTATTTAGCTTAGTAGCATTGCTACTACGCTTTTCCTTTTTAAACATTTCGAGATAGAATCTGGAGCAGTCTGAGCCCATAACACGACTTTCAGATTACCCAAGCCTCTCCCTCTATTTTAAAGGAACATCTGCGTGTCGGGCAAAAAAAAACAATAATAATATTTGTAAAGTTCCCTCAATTCCTCATAGATCCCATCATCTAAACTAGATTTTGAAAAAAATGGGACCAATCTGAAAGCGTATCATTTAAGGGGGAAAAAATATTATTAATTGTTATTATTGATGTAATGATTAATATGTTCATGCACAGATGATGAAGAGGATCGAGATCAGGAAAAAGATGAGAAGAACGACCTGACCGATGGTGACGAAAGTTCTAAGTTCGAAACCGTTAATTGTGGCGACACCTGGGGGAGGCCTATGTCCAACAGTGAACGTCTTTCGATTGAAATGATGATGAACATTTAAATGCAAACACGAACCGGTTAAATAACATAGCGTGAGGAAACCGCTGAACTGCCTATACGAGGGATTCCTTTTAAATTTTGTCGTTAGAAGAAAAAAACAGAACTAAAACCTTAAAGTATTATTTATTGTTTTCAAAGCATTCACTTCGAAGTTTTACACATTTTTCCATTCACTTGAACCATTTATTCCTAAGGTAGGTAAGGTAGGCTTGTATAATAAATATCGATACATCGATTTCATAGGTAAATTTGTAAGGAATCCTCAGTGTGCGAGTCCGACTCGCAAGTGCCCTTTTTTATTTTAGTTACCATATCAAATATCATCATGTTTAAATGATATTCAGTTTAATTTTTAAATATTTGGAGGTAACAGGGATCGTAGTTTACCTAGAAAGCCTAAAAACATTAAAATAAAAGCGTTACGTATTTGGAGGTAGGCGGAACAGAGAGTAAAGTCCCACATGCCTCCATTGAAAAGGGAGGATCCTCCGACCAGACAGGTGTTATAGTCTGGTGGGCGACTGCCCGATAGATGATTTCAGGCTGTCGTTTATGTTCAAATCGCGCGGAGAACTGTGATTGCGCGATGCAGGATTTTGTATTTTCTTCGTAGTTCTTATGTGGCGCCATAGATGGCGCTACACGTACGAAAAAATCAGCATACCAATGTTTCAAAAGTTCGTGACTTTGTTTTGAACATTATTAGTGTGATTTGCCACTTATTATCTTTGGCAAAACTGTAATATATTAGATAAATATTATTTCTGTTGTGGCTCAGTGATTTTTTTTTTTACATTTCTTAAGATTTCGATTAAAAATCACAAGAAAATAACATGATAAACAAACCTATGTCAACATGATATGACGTTTGGCATTTGACCGATGGCTAGGTTGGGTTGCTATTTAAAAACTTTAATGTTGTTTTCACTTTACACAACAATACCTAACCATTACTTCACATACATTTATCTATATGTATTAACTTATACACTTATAAATAACCTTACTTAAATATTAAATAGGAAGAATCACTGCTGAGAGACCGCTATTCTACGATATAATTTTCTGGCCGCCTCCGATTTCGGTTTTGATAAAATGCTTTGAATTAGACCTCATCGAATCTATTTAATTTCAGTTCGCACAGCAGTGAATTGCGCTCATCTTTGTTTCGGACACATTCCATCAGCAAATTTTGTACATCTTTAATTTGATTACGAGTTGTACAATTAGGTGAATCAGTCTTCTTCATTAAGTATGCAAACTTTGCTGATGGAGTGTCCGGATCTAAGTTTAAAGAATAGTTTTATACAGTTTCTACTTCATTTGATAGCATCAAATCACTCACACTGTAATTATATCTACCTAATATTTTTATAAGTGATATCACTGGCCATTAAAAAAAAACCGGGCAAGTGCGAGTCGGACTCGCGCAATGAGATTTCCGTAAAAACTTTTCTGTAACGACAAAGGAGAATGGGCAAAATTGTATGGCGTTTGGTCTATCAGCGGCCAAAACCAAAACTATTAGTTTTTGGTGTGGCTTAGTCCTAAAATCATTCTGGAGAAGTTTTATATCTGTGATGTAATTATGAACCGAATTATATACCTACATTTTTAGTTTTAATGTTTACCTGCCTTTTTGTATAATCTAACTTATTATTTCCACCCTTAAAATAAGTAAATAAAATGAAATGACTTATTGGCTTATGTAATATAATACTTATTAGACGATAAAACAGCCAATATTACAAAAAAAAACCTACTCGTATACAATAATCCTAAAAATAATAGCAATAACAATAACAATAATTCTTAATAGTTCTGATGCCGCCGGTAGTAATATGTCCCATCTTGATATGTAGCCCATGCCAAAAAACCACACTACACACATAGGTAAAGTGTGCGCAGCAACCAATTGTGCGCCTTCCACTTAGGCAACTGCAATAATAATGAGCAATTGGTTCCCATCCGTTCTTTTGCTGGTCAATTACAATATAGACCGAGAAAACTAGTGAAGAAATTAATGAGCCGAGTTATCAGATTCAGAAGAAACAGTCCAGAGTGAAGCCGAACTCAAAAGGTTTGTTAAAAAAAATAAGGGAGAATCTGTAGATGATTGCACAGTACACAACGTCACAACAGAAAGCGAAGGACTGTGCGGAGCGCACCTCTCGCTTCGGCCCTTATGTTAATACTCAAAGCTCATTGGTTCTTAGGTTGAGTCTTGTAACCGGTGCGTGGCGATAGCGTTTAGAAATACATTTTAATTATAGTAAATAATATTACTCTGTACAAAGCCATTTTCTTGCATTTAATGTCTACTTGAATTTCTTTACACTACATTTTTTTTTCTAATTGAGCTATAATGTCACTTTCATAATTAAAATTGGTCGTTAGTAACAGTACATTAATTTAAAACCTATTTCATTGTTGGCCGCTGATAAACCAAAACGCCCATTCGTCTTTATAGTTTTCATATTTTTTCCTATAGTTACCTACTGGTGCGATGAGACCTTGCTTCATACCAAATTTCAGAATTCTAAGTCAACGAGAAGTAACTAGGTATACGAATTTTGATTCCCTTTAGAGTGTCGAAATATACGTTTTTTGTGACATAATCGGCCGTACCTATCTCTTTTTTCATTATTAACTTAGAAGTTTAATTTTTTCACAATTTCACGGGACCGCAGACTTGAGTAGGTATACCTACTCAAGTATACCATACAATAAACCATATATGGTTTCAATTTTAACTCGATACCTTCACGCGTTCCTCAGATAAAGGGTCTTGATAGACAGACAGACAGACGGACATCAAAGTCTATAAGGGTTCCATTATTCCTTTTGAAGTACGGAACCATAAAAAAGGTCTACGCAGGGGGCCTCTTGGTCGAATTTGCTACAGATCCCGCGCTGACTTAATCCGGCACTGAGTAGGCAGGTCATCAAGTGCCCCGTTGTGGTTTGATGGATATCACATATTTTCTTGGACATGTCGATTTTCCGATGTTTTCATTCACAGTTCATCAATCACCGCTGCTCACAAAGCAGCGGTGATGAAATAAATTATACAAAATTATGCACCTGGCTGGGTTTGAACTAGGGCTTTCAATACCGGTATTACGGGATCCCGTAATACCGTGATCACGGATATATTTTGGTATTTTTTCAATCACGGTATTGACTAGTCAATACCGTGATTACGGTATTACAATCCTTAATGTAAATTATTGCGTTTTGTAGTAATAAATAGCAAGAAATTGTATTATTAATATAAATTACGATTTAATATTTTTCTGACACTTGTATTAAGCGCCAACTTTTATCTCCAGCTCTCCCGCCCGCACCTCGCCTAGACCTGTTTCTGAGTCGAGCGAGCCTAAAGGGCCTATTACACTGCGCGTTATTCAGCACAAGACAGTCTGACTCCTGTTACGCTATGCGATACTTTTTTCTTACAATTTGCAGTATTTACACTTTTGTAAATTGTAAATATTATTGTGAATGTAAGAACTATGTGGATTACTCTTTTCTTTTTTATTTTCACATGATGTCTGGCAGTTTTGAGTATTTGATGCCGTCTACCCAAATGTATTCACTTTCTTTGGCATTGTTCGTCAAGTCGTTGAGCTCCTTAGTAGTCCTGAGTTGATCTACACTTACACTGACAAATGCTTGCACTGACTGGACAATTCCACTTAGAACTGTGTGGTTCTTTCTACAAAAGACCATCTCAGGCTCAATCTACATGGTTCTCATAATAATATGATTTGACCACTACATGTTTTGCTGTATGGACTTTAAAAGGGACTTTGACCCCTGAGTTTGTTTCGGTGTTTCTTCTCAGAGTAGTCAGCTAGGAAACACCGGCCTCATAAAGTTTTAATTAACGAGAAAAAAATTGACGTGTAAAAGTGTTTTTATAAAACCTACTTGCAAAATAAAGATCATTTATCAGAACCATAGACTAAAACGGTCTGAATAACGCGTAGTGTAATAGGCTCTTTACGACGTTATTGTTTTGTTAGTCAGTATTTCAAAAGCGCCCGGGTAACATGTGCATGTGAACTTGGTCATTGTGTTTTTTTGATAAGTTTGTAATCTTGACGAGCAACATGGTACACCTATAGTTTGTCTCAATTCTCAACGGATCCCGCAATAGTTTTTTTTTTTTGTAAAAACCGTTGACTAGTCATGAATTCACAACAGATAGAAGCATCTAAACTTGTGACATTTTCCACTTTGATTAATGTCTTTTTTACTTTAACTAATCACGTTATCCGTTAGATCTACAATTAAATAGTAAAAATTTAATATTTCAGCGGTTTGAATGTGGCTTTGTTTTCTAACTTCAATTATTATTAATTTTGCCTAATTAGTACTTATTAACCACCACGTGTACAAAGTAACAATTCAAAATTATACATTTAATTGGTAGTTTGGTACAATAAATACATAGGAAATATTCTTATATTAATAAGAAAGACACGAGTCTTGATGCTTGCTGACTTTTAAGGGCAGTATAGGTACGTACCGAATGTATCAGCCAGTAAACAATAGGTACGGCAGCGCTATGCTTACTTGAACCTTATTAAAACTGCGTAATACCTTATTAGAACTGTCGTAAACAAGTTACAGCGTCAAATAAGCCTAAACCTTACGCAGCTTAATGGTTTTAAGCTGCCATATTTTCTAATCGCTAGCTTCCAATGGCTGTGCATACGTTCGATACGTATCGAACGTATGCACTCAAGCGTCAAGTAAGCATAAACCTTAGGCAGATCTATGGTTTTAACCTACCTTATTTGCTAATCGCCGGTAAACAATAGGTGGGTAAACGGTAGGTAGCGCCATGCTTACTAGAACCTTATTAGAACGGTTAAGAGAGAATAAAGACTGATTCGAAAACAAAAATACGTATTTAAATGGCTTTATTAATGTCCTAATTAAAGTTCTTATGAGAAGGTATTACAGTCAAGCACTAATATAAAAAATAAAAAAAAATTGAGTTCAATACCGTGATCACGTGATCACGGTATTGAATATTCTAATACCGGTATTGATACCGGTATTGAAAAAGTCCGGTATTTGAAAGCCCTAGTTTGAACCCACAATCTACTAGTAAGTCTGGGCCACCACTGCTACATGATGATAACATAATTAGCAATTATTGTGATTCAGGGAAATTTTGCAGGTGCCTTACCAGTGAAGTGTTTGTTTTCCATTGATACATGGAAAGGGCGGAGTCTCTACCTAGGTACTGTTAATCAAATTGGCCCCTTGTGCAATAGAAAATTACGCAATTAGAAATGCTACAGCAGGCAAGTCGTCTAGACAAATCGGTAAAAAACGAGTATGCCCCCAGTAGGTACAGATCGCAGCGTCAATTGGGTACCTCTCTCATTTTAAAATACCTTAAAATACAGTTTACTTACCTACTTTGATGACTTTCAAGTAAATAGCGAATTCATTGACTTCCGAGCTAATTTAACATAATTATATCAAATCAAATCAAATCAAATCAAAGCATTTATTTCAAATAGACCATTTACAGGCACTTTTGAATAGTCAAATGTCGGTCAGTCCAAGAAAAGTGAAGCTAAATTGCACGTTCCAAAGAGTAGGTCTCTATGGAGAAGAACGTGCAAGAAACTCCATGGACACTCTAGCTGTGCGCGCGACTTCGTTCGCGTGGACTACAAGATTTTGAATTTATTTTTTCTAAAACAAAAGTAGCATAAGTTACTCCTTATTACATCACCTACCTGCCAAAAGTCCCGTCAAAATAGGTCCAGCCATATCAGAGAATAGCCGAGACAAACAGACAGACAGACAGACAAAAATTGTAAAAAATGTTATTTTGGTGCATGTAACGTGTATATATTCGTATGCATGTAATAAAAAACAGTTATTTCAATATTACAAACAGACATACCAATTTTATTAATATGTATATGATATAGATAATAGACCTATGTAGATACTTGATGAAAAATTAAGTATTTTTCTTTATCTGGCACCTACTACTAAATTAAAATACTACACCTAGACTTCAATATTATAACATTGGTCAATCAGTCTAAATCCCTAAAGCCTATAGGAACTTCTATTGTCGTTAACACAAAATTCATGACTTTTGTAGAAATTCCTACACGGTAAATACAAATTCATAGATATTAAAGTTTATACTTTTACCGTCGCATAAAGTAAATAAATACATCATTAGTAGTTTACTTCTGAAAGTACAACTTTCACAAACAATATCAAACATTTATAGGGCTTGACGCAATCTCCTGCAGACGTGATTTGAATTCGTTCAAGATGTTGTCTGAGGTTTGTTAATTACTTATACTATCTAGAATGGCTAATTTACTTTAATGCTGTTACAAAAATACGAGACATAATTTTCTGTTGCAGATTAAAGGCCTGTTTCGCATTTTGGTAGCCAGCGAAGGCGAGAATGATAATCTGGTCACTCTGATAACCCGTCTGATTCACAACATAGGCCTCTCATCGTATGTCACAACCCACCAAGTGCATTGGGCGGCCAACGTTTCCACATTCTGTTTCTTGACAACAGGCTTCTTTCAAGTCATCGCAATGTTCATGGCCAAGGACGATCCTGAAAGGCTCTTCGAATGCTTCAGTGTTCTCGCGTTCTGTGGCATGGGAGTCCTCAAACTGCATTCATTGCGTAGATGCCATCAAAACTGGCGCAAACTGCTCAATCAAATCACAATGCTGGAAAACACACAACTAAGCAAAGATCCTATCTCATACGCAGAGTATCAGTCGGACAGCGAGGAGAGTGACAATTTTTCTGACTCCATCAAAAGTTACACGAACAAGTTTAGAAATACTGCAACTATTCTGACCAGGATATATAGCTTCACGGCTATTATCTTCATGGTGTCCCCGTTTGTGGAACATTATTTGTGCACGATACGTGGAAAGGAATGTCTGGGATATCCTCACATCTTGCCCGTCTGGGTTCTTCTCGATGACCTCACCATTTACGGTTACATTGTAACAGTTTTAGGTGAATTTGTATCTGCCATTTACTGCGTCTGCGTCCACGTTGCATTTGATATGACAGCTATCGGGATCATGATATTCATATGTGGACAGTTTTCTTTGCTCCGCGATTATAGTTCACGCATCGGAGGCAAGGGGAAAAGATGCAATATTTCGAGGAGGAGGGACAAAAGAGCTCACTTCAGGATCGTACGGTGCCATCAGATCAATATCTTACTTGTAAAGTTAGTGTATAGTTGGAACTAACAACTATCTCATTCTTTCTAAACTTATTAAATCTGCTAACCAATGCTAACATGGAACTTTCATCTGTTTTAGTTCGATTATTGAACTTGACAAGTTGTTGAGCAGTCTCATTGGAATATATTACCTTCTTGCCACTTTCACATTGTGCTCAGTTGCTATCAGATTAAAAGCCGTAAGTAGATACAATAGAGAAGTATATTATATGTTATCAGGATTCCCAGTGCCTATATTTTAATTTATAATATGGGTAGGTAAGATAGGCAATTTTTAAATTTGGTTACAACAGACTTTAGTGTCATACTCTCGGTTACTTAAAAATCAACTTAAAAAAACATAGGTAAAAAAAAAAATTAGCTAAAGACTATATTGGAGTAGGTAGTGAATGATGGATAGAAATTATCTCGAATTATTTATACAGGTACAATCATTAAGGTCAATAATTGAGGCACTACAAAACCTTGCCAGCTGCCGTCCAAGAGTTAAGTCAATACAGTTTTTCCTTTTCTATCATTTCAGGAGGACATGAGCATAATGCAGCTCGTATCGTTACTCCAGTACATGTGTGGAACTTTGACACAACTGTTTTTATTTTGTCGATACGGTGACGCAGTCTTACACGAGGTAGGTGTACTTAAGGGCATACCGCTACGTCTACATATTAAGTGATAAAACAAACAGAACATGCAGAAAATAACCAAGTTTGAAATCTATAATTTAAAAAAATCCGATCACCTATGTGTCGGACTCCCACGCCGAGAGTTTCGTACAAACGTCTATATAAATAGTTTGATTTCAAATCGAAGATTGAAAATTTGATTGAAGATTTTCGGAATCCCAAAAAGTAATTAGTTTATGACGTAACTACAAAACGGTTTTCAGTCTTTTTCTTTTACTTGTGCCATGTAACCTTGCTTCTTGCCGAATTCCAGGATTCTAGGTCAACAGGAATTACCCTGTAAGTTTTGTTTTCCTCCCAAGTTTCAAAATGTGCACCTTAAACGGAGCATAAATAGGTTGTATAATCTTTGCACCGACTTAAAAGTTTGATCTGTTTGCGGATGAATGGCAGATGATTTTACTGGCACGTCAGAAGTATTGTGAGAGGGGTTGATGTAGGTACATGTTGTTTATAACTTTTTTTTTTAAATTAATTAAAATAAATATAAGTACTGATAGAGTTCCAAGCGGTAGCAGACAGACGGACAACAAAGTAACCTTCGCAACAGATATGACCAGACGATGTTCAACGCCGGGATGATCCGCCCACGATAACTGTGACTCTTTAGTTAAACTAGCATACCTTGTTATTTATCAGAGCTCCATGGGTATGGGCCAAGGGCCGTTTGCAGCGGCGTACTGGTGCCTCAGCCCTCGTGTCCGACGCGACCTGATAATACTCAGCGCCGGCATGATCAATCCACGACACTTGCACGCTGGACCTTTCAATTTTCTTGATCTGCCTTCTTTTGTACAGGTAAAATTTCGTTAATATTAATATTAACATCATGAAACTTCTCAATTATTAAAGTGTTTTTATATTATTGTAGGTAGTACGAGCCGCCTACAGTTACTACGCAGTTTTGGCTAAAACTGAGTAAATTGAACACGACTGTTTTAACATTTGTACGTAACAAATACGTATACGGAATCTTTGAAGTACTATTGTTTAGTTAATGTAGGTAGGTCATATGGAGTGAAAAAAGTAAGCGGCCTACACGTTTGTTAATTTGTCTATAAAGAAAAAAGAAGACACAGAAGTAATAAAAAATATACATCTACACTATAATACGAGTATATAATAAAGAGTAAAGTTTTTTTTTTATGTTTTTTTGTTTGTAGGAGGTAATCTTTGGATAGTAATCTTTCATTAATTTAATCTTTTCACCAATAGAAAGCTGCTGTATTCCTGAGTGACACAGGCTATATTTTATGTACGCGGGCGAAGCTGCGGGCAAAAGTTAGTATTTCAATATAATCAATAATAAATAAAAGATATTTTAAAAACCAGCACACATGCAAAAAAGGCACAATTATTACGAACACCTACTTGCATAATTTACAGGTACATATTATATCTAGCATTTAATTTGTAATTATTTATTAAAATCACATAGCAATGATTGTGTAGAAATGATTTAAAATGTGAATCGATGTCAAATAGAAGTTCAAAACGATTTTACTTCACTTTTATTTCATAACCAAAGAGATACAGACTTATAGAAAAATACAAATCGTAAAGACAGCTGTTTTATTATGACTATATAAGGGCACAATAATTCCAGTGCAAGAGAGAGAGAGAGAGAACATGATGGTAAAGGGGTGACCAGACGGTTGCAAACACGGAACAGTAAAAACAGTGTTCCGTGGTTGCAAAGTAGCGTTCCAACCAAGGTGTCCTTGCTAGTTTCAATACGTGTAGATAGCAGTTGTGATCCATGACCTTCAACGCCCTTGGTTGGGAGGCGCGTTTTCCCAACCGCCGAACGTGTTGGCGCGTGGTTTACATCCATGTAGCCGCAACACAAACCAAACTAAGCTCCAACCAAGGTGACGTTAGTTGGAACGCTAGTTTGCAACCGTCTGTAATATTGATTTGATTGTGCGTTATTTTTTAAATTATTTATATGAGTACAGTCACAGTAAACATAGCTTCGCCATCATATGATCTGTATTAATTTATTGCGTTCACGATAGAATGTATTTTACTGCTTTATGCCGTGGGTGGTTGTATTACCAGGATTTGGTGAATATTTGTAGTAGGTAGATAGTAGTTAACAAATGTGATCAAGTTTTTCGTCGAATCGCGAAGTTTTCGGACACTTACATAACAGAAACATACTTACATTGCATAGAAATATAATTGACCGCTAATATAGACAACTACATGGCTAATATATTTTGGTATAAGAACACTATCAATGAGTGGTACGTAAGAATTTACCCTAGTGCAGTAGTCAGCTTAGTGCAGTGGCTTCCAAAAGAATTATAATTATGTTTTGACTTGACCGAAAAATTAAGAAAATATTAACGTCTCGATTGTACATAACAATTTATTTTGAAGCCCTTGAACTAGTTTAAATATAAGTGAATGAGCAAAGAGTAGCGGCCGACTACATCTTATTTTTTGGGTTCTTTTTGACATACTTAATACTGTTTGGACTGTGTTTATGTTTATAAATACGCCAAATTCCAATTCATCGAATATTTAAGTGAAAAATCATTGTTGGTAACGTTATTACTAGTTTCTATTACAAATCTAAAAACCGGCCAAGTGCGAGTCGGACTCGCCCATGAAGGGTTCCGTAGCAGCAAGTAACATCATATAAAAGTTCTTGTAATTTGTTGTAACTTTGATAGATGTTTTAATAATAGTGTATTTTTTCGATTTATGACGCATTAAAAAAAACTACTAACTAGATCTCGTTCAAACCAATTTTCGTTGGCAGTTTTTATAGTAATGTACATCATATATTTTTTTTAGTTTTATCATTCTCTTATTTTAGAAGTTAGAGGGGGGGACATTTTACCACTTTGGAAGTGTCTCTCGCGCAAACTATTCAGTTTAGAAAAAAAATGATGTTAGGAACCTCAGAAGACCTATCCATAGATACCCCACACGTATGGGTTTGATGAAAAAAAGAAAATTGAGTTTCAGTTCTAAGTATGGGGACCCCCAAAATTTATTGCTTTTTTTCTATTTTTGTGTAAAAATCTTAATACTGTTCACAGAATACATCTACTTACAAAGATTCAACAGTATAGCTCTTATAGTTTCGGAAAAAAGTGGCTGTGACATACGGACGGACAGACAGACAGACAGACAGACAGAAAAATGTTTTATTAGGGTAGCCCCCCTATATGTAAAGTGGGAAGTGATTTTTTTTTAAATTTCAACCGTTACGTGTGATATGTTACGGGTTTACAAAAATATTTTTTTTATAATGTCAATAATTTCGGAAATAATCGCTCTAAAAGTAAAAAACAATGTGTCCCCCACCCATCTAGCTTTTGAACCATAAGTTTAGAAAATATGAAAAAAATCTGAAGAGTAGATCTTTATAAGGACTTTCTAGGAAAATCATTTTGAACTCGATGGAAAGAACAGTTTTTTATACAAAAAAGACAAAAAGGTTGTACAAAATAATTTCTGGACTAAGTTTGTAGTATAATCGTATAAGCAAGCATTTTTTTAAACTCATAAGTAGGTACACTTATTGTGACGGGCGGGAAACTACGGAACCCTACACTGAGCATGGCCCGACACGCTCTTGGCCGGTTTTTTGTTTCTATGTATGTCTCAGTGACTATAAATGCATTATAAATGTAGGTAGGTATAGTTTTACAAATCGGACGAAACTTCGTAAAAACTTTTTAAAGGTCACAAAAAGTTTTACGTTACTACGCATAGTTAAATATAATGTGTATTAACGCTTATGATTAAAACCTGCATAGATCAAATTCTTTATTTTCTTTTTCTTTAATCGGATCTCAACCACACAGCGCTGTCAATCTTCAGTCAAAACACAACGCTATCCTCACTCACATGCTGTATATTATATTAGACACAAAGATACACCATCATAAATATTTCAAAAATTAAAACTACGTCTACACTGCTCTTCATTTATATTTATTATACGCTATTCTAAACTGTTAAAGATATGGAGCTTGGATGGAGCTATACCTGTGGCGTCACATACGTGAACACAACTTAGATTTAGTGTTGCATGTTAATAACTTACGTCAATATTGATAAGTTAATTAAGTGGCAACACCAGCCAGCGAAACACGGACTACATTATTTTATTGTCACTAGCCTGATATTTTAAGCTAGTTACAATTGGCCACACGGGCTTGCTATTATTTGTAACTGCCAATGTTTTGAAATACATGTTAAACACCACAAGTTGGATTTTTCTTCTGACTCCAATGATCACCTCGACGCAACACACATAAAAGGGGACAAGCACAATATCTGCCATCTGCGTACCCAAATACCTATAGGTTGTACAGCTCCATACCTATCTCTTTTTCGCTCGCACGCTTGACATTTTAACGCGTCATGGTACGGTTCTGTCTTGTATTCTTGAAAGAAATGATATTTTGACTGAGACCGTGAATTCACGAGCATAGGCGTCGCATAACCGTAGTTTTATGTTCAGTACACAGACGTTAAGTACTAATGAAGGAGGTACAGATATGATATTAATACTGTGGTACAGATAACCTTCTACAGATACCGCATAGAATGTAGTTTAAGATTGCATAATAAGTTTCCCTGATTGATTTCTTCAATGTCATTGTGACTAAATAATAACAATGGGACAATTGGGTAGCTGAATCTGAGCATTTCTTTTTAGGGTTCCGTAGTCACACTAGGAACCCTTATAGTTTCGCCATGTCTGTCTGTGCGTCCGTCCGCGGATAATCTCTATGACCGTTAGCACTAGAAAGCTGAAATTTAGTACCAATATGGATATCAAAAACGCCGACAAAGTGGTAAAAAAAATTGGAAAAAAATATATTTTATTTAAATACACTTTACGTGTACCCTACACGTAAAGTGGGAGGTGATTTTTTTTTTCATTTCAACCCTAACGTGTGATATATTGTTGGATAGGTATTTAAAAATGAATAGCGGTTTACTGAAATCATTTTTTGATAATATCAATATTTTCGGAAAAAATCGCTTCAAAAGTAAAAAACGATGTGCGTGTCCCTCTAACTTTTGAACCATAAGTTTCGAAAATATAAAAAAAAAAATCTCAAAAGTAGAGCTTTATAAAGACTTTCTAGGAAAATTATTTTGAACTAGATGGGATGAACCGTTTTTGAAAAGTTGTACAAAATAATTTCTGAAATAAGTTTGTAATTTAACCGTATATGCGAGCATTTTTTTAACTTAGTTTACATATTTTATTATTCTGAACGTATCTTCTTTCAAACAAAAAATAATTATTAAAATCGTTTCACACAATCCAAAATTACCACCGAAAACCCAACATACATAACCCATCTAGTTGGTATAAATTAGTTACCCTATTTCCCGAGAGACAGCGCTGTACTTTAGGCTACTTCGCGCTGTTAAGATTTTTCCTGAGTTGATGGGGTCGGGGTTGGTGTATATATGTCGAATTGTTCGGTTGGTCTCGTATTGGCTTTGGTGGTATTTGTTCTTTAATTCTTTAATTCTTTATTGTACACTATACAACCACAAAATAAGTGGATAACAAAGTTCAAGTACATAGGCGAGCTTAACTCAAAGTTGAGTTTTCTTCCAGCAAACCATTGAGCGATAGAGAGAGATAACAGTAGAGGGTAGGGTCCAGTGCACAATTTTCAAAATTAGAAATATTATAAATAAAATAATAATACATAAATAAGTATACCTACATACATAAATACACACATACTTTATATATTATAAATATATATATATATATATATATATATATGCTATGTCATTGTGAAAGGAAATACTCTTTAATTTTCCTCTTGAAGACATCTAATGAAGGGCTGTCACGTAAGGAGTGTGGGAGTGAGTTCCACAGACGCACTGCTGTTACAGAGAAAGAACCATCATAACGGTTAGAAGTGTGAAACGGGGTACGAAGAAGAAGAGAACTGGCAGTGCGACAGGGTTTGCCCCTCGGGACGAAGTACTCAAAGCGTTCACGAAGGTATTGTGGGTGTGTTCTTGTTTGATGTCTGTCGTTCATTGTTATTAATAAGAATATTTAGTATAGTAGGAAATTGTAATTGTGTTTAAGTAACTTAAGGGTCAACTCACACCGAAAGAGCGGCGAAGGGCAGCGAAGCGGAGCGCAGTTTCAGTTTCATATGAATTTTAACTTTATTATTATTACCATAATACTTATTATCGCATGAGAAACTTGAACGAGTCGCGCGGAAGCCCGCGGCGCTGCAGGAATTCCGGGGAATTCTTTCGTTCGTGTTTCTCATGCGATAATAAGTATTATAGAAATGAAAATAAAGTTAAAATTCATATGACACTGAAACTGCGCTGCCCTTCGCCGCTCTTTCGGTGTGAGTTGGCCCTAAGTTGGGACACTTATTGTGACGGACGGGAAACTACGGAACCTTACACTGAGCGTGGTCTGACACGCTCTTGGCCAGTTTTTTTTAATTAGAATCAAAAAGTAATCTACTACACTACATCCAAATTGCAATAGAGAATGATATTTTTAAATTTGTTCAATATCAAATAAGTTAGAAACCTATCAAATCTGGTAAAAAGGGAAACTTTCAAATAACAGAATAAGGTTGCAAACGCTGAAATGTGACGTCACCGCTATTAGATTATGAGCATACAAAAGAGATAGCGAGGTGTCCCCTCCGCGCCCCCACTCTTCCTCTAAGAATATTTAAAATACTGCTTCATTTATTTAATAATCAATTTTGATGCTGTTTTAGAATTTCTGTTTAGTATTATTTGTTTCTTAGTATAAAATATTGTGCAAAATAAGCGCAGGATAATACTCAATTTTCAAGGTTGAACACTATTTGACGCCATCCATTACATATCGAGACCCCTTCGTGGTTTAGAAAGTGCGTTAAGCCGGGTTGTATAGCCAAAGGACCAAAAGACTGACAGTCTCGCCAAAGGGCATTGTGTTACACAGTTACTCAATTGTGGAGGTTATATGTATAATAACTAAACTGTATGTAAAATATTGATACTCAGCTGCATCCATTCGGACAGTTGCGAAAAGACAAATTGGTTGATTACTGAAACTTGATTCTGCCATCACCTTCCCTACCATCGGACTACCCGACGTTCGGCGAGTATCCACCCTTATATTGTTAAAACCTCTATGATCTGGACTAAGTGTTTCTCCTTTTCATTTATACCGCCTGCACCGCAGGGCTGAAACAATTTACCTGCTGCAGTGTTCTCGGCCGATTATAGTTTTGGTGTTTTCAAGGCTAGTGCATAGAAGACCTCTCGCGCCGAGCCTTGGTTGAGGCCAGGTCCGGAGCGAGGAGGAGTGGCAGGCGGTCGCCGACGCAAAGGAGGAGGCCAACCGCATCAGACAATGGCGCTCTCGCCGCCGCCGCCGGGATTCCGATCCCGATTTACGGCCACCGTAAGCGTGAGCTTGCGGACAGTGAGCAATGGGTAGCTCGCTGTCCAGCCGTCCGGTAGCTGTCCGGACCAAGCCCAGGTCGTCGACAGCGCGCGCTGTTTCCGCGCGCCTCAAGGAGTTGTCAGCAACAGCAGGGACCCAGCCGGGTCGAAGCCTACTGGGGCCAGGGTTATCCGAAAAAAGGGCGCTCGAGCCTCGATATGAAGGCTTGTAAGAGTCTGACACTATCTCCCGCTCCGCCCAAGAGCGGGGGATGTGATTGGATGATTTTTCCCATCGAAAAAAAAGGCTAGTGGTAAAATAGGCTCTTTTTAAATTAGTGCCCCTCACCATCAACGATTGCATCACTGCTTGCTATCAGGTGGGATCACAATAAAGCACTACTTTTATAAATAGAAAAAAAAATCTTTAATGTTATCTCAACGTTATACCTCTGCTCCCCAAAACTGAGTATTAAAACAAATATTTAATAAACGGTATCTAGAGGAGTTTATCTGTGACTTCTGTCGTGAAACTAAGCGCGATGGTGGTTGTTGATCCATGACGTCACTTGGTTGAGGTGGTACGAGTTCCATCTTATGTTGTTGCGTACTGTCTCGAGCGCGCGCTTGCGAGCGGTCTCGCCCGCCCCCGCTTCAGGGTATTGAGCGAAAAATGCTTCCATCTGCGAATAAAATGAGCATTTTAAATAAAAGTAGGAAATATACATTTAATGTTTATACACATATATCACGTGCAACATAGAAATAAACAGAATTGATTTTATTTTTTTATTCATGGATATCGTTGAGAAAACCATCAAATTACCCTTTCCACTCCGCATGGAGCGAGACATCAGATTTTTACTAAAACCCATCTGTGTCCATCAGTTGTCCTTTACGTTTCAGGGTAGCAGAAACCCTTTTGAACCACCCCGGAGCTCTCTGACGGGGATCGATCCTAACGAGCCCCATCACTTATGCTACCCATAGATCTGGGACGAGTTGCACAGACCGCAACTTGACTTAACTTTTTTAAGTTGCGTTTCATTTGAATTTAAACCTTGTTGATGCTATGCAAAGTTTTAATTGTATAAATCGCTTTTTAGAATAATTATTTCAGAAAAGTCTTTTTAATGAACACCGTATAAGTAACAGAAAAAAAACAGTTGTGAAGCTACCTTATCACTAAAAGAAAGAAAGAAAAACTTCAAGGGTTGATACAAAAGAGAGAAAGAAGGACATGCAGAGAACGAACACTATTCTCAAAATAATAAGTACTTCATTTTTACATAATGCCTTTTCTTTACACGGTATTTGTATCAAAACGCCATGCGCCATGGTGATCATCCCACCCATACGCACAAAACGTTTTGAGAACACATTTAACATACGTCGCTAAGGAGTGGAATTCCCTACCGAAATCTGTTTTTCTTGATAGCTACAACCTAGGGGTATTTAAGTAAAGAATAAGATTGAATAGGTTACTTCTAGGCAAGCTTGCTCTATCGTCGACCACATATCGTAGCTTACCTCAGGTAAGATAGTGGTCAAACGCGTGCCTATCCATAATAAAAAAAAAAAACAAATCTAAACAACATTATTTTTAGTTTAAGCGAAACCTGAATATACTCGTAGTTTGTTCACAATCAGTTTACAAGTTGAACACGACCAACACGAAGTACAACACAGATCACGGCAGGTCATAGCGGGTATTAGGACCCAGCAAAAGGCTAGGTGCGAGTGCAAAACCACTTTTCAGTCGCCTGGATGGCCCGGTGACTACGTGTTTTTGCTGACAGAAGAAGCTTATAACTTTATGATTTTTCCTATTACAGTTATGAAATTTTGAACATAGATTGTTTACACAAAAAAATATAGTAAATATATGCGAAACACAAAATGCGTGTCTAGTATGACACGTTTTTTGTGTTTCGCATATAAAATTAATGTTGTATACAACAAAACCTACCTCTTTAAGCTTGAGCTCTGTATTAAAATTCGAAGTAATCTGTGGTATCATGCCACCGAGGTAACGACTGTTGAGCAAGAACCTCTGAACCAGCTGAGGCCACCGTGACCGTACGTCATCCCACACCAGTGCTGTACCCGACGGGTTCGCGCTGATCTGGGCGACCACGTTCAGGTAATCTTGACTGCGGATGTTTGTCTCGTCCCAAGCCATTAACAGGAATCTGTTAAAAGTATTTATTTTATTCTTTATTGTACACCGCATAAACAAAAAAATTACAAACATTTATAAAAATAAGTGTTACAATGGGCGGTCTTATCGCGCTGAGCAATTACTTTCAGACAAAAACAAGAAAAGGTTTTAGAAAGTATGTTTATTAAAAGCTGGAAATTTTAATACGATTTAAAGGGAGTTTGGAGGTATGCGAGTGTAAAGTCCCGCAAACCTCCTTTAAAAAAGGAGGATCCTCCGACCAGACGGGTGTAATGTCTGGTGTGGGTAACTTGTCCGATAGATGATTTCGGGTTGTTGTATGTATATGCTCAAATTGCGCGATGTACAATTTGTTTTTTAGTTCATATGTCGCGCCATAAATTGCGCTACAAGATTAAGTAAGTTTCGTAGCAGGTAAAGTTATGTAGTTCTCGATACATCGATGAGAAAACGGCGTGAGATTATGTTAAGTTTGTATGTAAATTCCTCATGCTTGAATTCAGGTAGTGTACAAAAACATGAACCCTGTAACTCTTTGTGACTTTGCGAGACCTGACGGGAGCGGAAACACAGAAGCCACAAACGCTACAGCAAATTAACAAAAGACAACTTTTCTGACCTTTTTTTGAGTGGAAAATTATTAGGATTTAGAATTGGTCTCTTGAATTCTTTACGTAGATGTTCATATAAAGTTAGAGCTGCATGTATAATGAGAAATAAGCACATACAATTGTTTTAACAGGTATACCCAGGGTAACAAAAGTAGTCGAAAAATAGCATAGCACTCAGAGATACACCCCACAAACTGATCAGATATCCATTAGTGCATGCAACATACATACAGAATAAATAATCAATCGACGTTCAGTCTCAAGCAGCAACCTGGGGAACCGGCACCAGTATCATAGAGGACAACACACTTAGTGTCACCCTCTGGAATTCCGCCAATGTGCAAGAAAAAATGTCTACCCGTAATGAGACACTATTGAGTGTTTCTATCGCCCGAGTCACAGGTGCGAACTTTAACAAATTTATGCGGGCTACCGAGACTTTAACCTTTCAGATACCGTCAATTTGAAACATAATAGTAAGACAATTGATGCGCAAACGCTGGCGTTCGCTTGGGGTTTAATGAACTAAACGTCCTTTTCCTCGGTCCTGAGCGTAGCCTATTGTTTGGAATGAGCAATCTCAACGATTCTAATATTTGAGGATTATTTAGAATATCCCGTAACACCAAAAATATACTTGGCAAGAGCGAGGTTGCGTCTTACTTCCAACTTATAGTAACCAACCATCCCTATAACGAAGAGGGTTGGATACATAAGTGGATAGAAAGGGTATACACCATATTGCCTCATGTATAAGTACCGAGTAAATTTGTAAAAATATCAAATTGTAGAAATATCAAATATTATTTGTAGAAATATCAAATTGGATTTCTTAGGTTGACATGACATCGAAAATTTCATAAACGAAACATAACAAGTCCCAATACATTGTTCTCTAGGGATTATCAACTTACTTGCGCAATATGGTAGTGTCCCGTGGCGCCGCTAAAGCTGCACGAAGTTTGGTTTTCTCTTGGACATCTTCCTCCTTTTGGTACAAATTCCATAGAGCATCCCATTCAGCCAT
This sequence comes from Mythimna albipuncta, assembly GCA_929112965.1. Classification (NCBI taxonomy): domain Eukaryota; kingdom Metazoa; phylum Arthropoda; class Insecta; order Lepidoptera; family Noctuidae; genus Mythimna; species Mythimna albipuncta. The sequence continues at coordinate 1,246,384 of OV815960.1, forward strand.
GGAAGCTGATTTCATACCTGTGCAAAAAAAAGCTATTAAATCGTCATGCGATAAGTTTTGCATCGGGGATTCATGCTAACACTTTAAGATGGCACTAACTTGTGAGAAAAAAATTGCAACAACTTGACTTAAGAGCACCCAACACGTGATACTATTCTTTTACAACCGCTCTTACGTGATTATGGCGTTATCTATATACTAGCTTTTGCCCGCGGCTTCACTCCCGTCACCTGACTACCCTCTACCCTACTCTAAATGAATCCTATTTCCCTTGGTCACGCCATCATGCGTGAATGGCTGGACCGATTCATGACACACAAAGACCCAAGAAATCTGACCCACATGACAGCAGAAGGTAATATAAGACATCCTAAAAGTTAGACGAAATTGAACCTTCTGCAATTAGCAGAAGATACATGATAATTAATTCGGAGCATAATAATTTTAACGAATATAACGAGAGGTAGGTAGTCAAATATTATAGATTATTATACTGTCACGTCAATTTGATCTTTACAGTCAGATATGTCAGATACGTCAGTTGAGGTCGAGGCTGAATCAAAAAACTCAACCATAGATGGCAGCACCAATGGTTTCCCGAACTTGTCAGTTGATGACAGCAGCGATTCACGAGAGTTAAGACAGCAAATTGAGCTATTAAAATCCGAATTATATGACATCCGCAAGGAGATAACTCAGTTACGCCTGGAAAATAGAGACCTCAAAAACACATTGTCTCAACTTACCAATCATACAACCGTCACAAAAAATGATAAACATCAAAACATAGTGACTGTACAAAATAAACTACCAGAACAGTCATCACAAAATAAGCAAATCACGCCCTCCTCTCTATCAATAACGGAACATAATGTTTTAGAATCAGACAATAAACAAAAAATAGAGGAAATTAAGCAAAAGAGTAAACTTTGCATTATAAGTGGTAACAAGTCTAATAAGATCATATCAACAGCGTTGGATGTATTCCTGAACTATGAAACTTGCCATTATTTAAAACCTAATTGCGGGATCGAAATAATGTTGACAGGATTAAAATCAAAAGTTCAAAATTACGATTTGAATGACTACTGTGTTATATTGATTGGACCCGAGGATTTTGTAATGACGAAAGATTACTTTAAATTGATTGTTTTTATTAGAAATACCCTCAAAGATATTAATAATACAAATATTATTTTATGTTTACCTACATACAAATTCAATAATTATACAAACATGTTTAATTGTAGAATTGAAATTTTTAACAATCTACTTTCCCTGGATGTAATGTCACATGAGTATGCATATGTACTAGACTCTAACCTGAACTTGAAGTGTGATTTTACTACTTTCAACAAGTGGTCAGGGTCAATAAATAACAATGGAATACTCACAATACTAAATGATACTCGTGCACTAATTTCTCAAATAAATATGTTCAATCATGGTATACTGTCACAGTCCAGCACTGATGTGTCCCCTAGTGAGAACGAAAATTGTAATTCCTATTCAGAAAAGCACGACAGCAAAAAAGACTTTTTTCGTTTATAACAATTTAACTGTAATGCATCAAAATCTGAATGGTTTAATAAGTAAATCTGACGTATTGTATGTAAATATTGAATATCTTAAGAATTCTGGGAGAGAAGTGGATATCTTATGTATTACAGAACATAACATGATTGACTCAGACCTTATGTACCTAACCGTTCCGAATTACATTTTAGCATCATCTTGTAATAGATATAACAGGAATTGTGGATCGTGTATACTTGTAAGAAATATTTATAAACACAAAGTTTTACAGGATATAGTTGATCTTAGTGTTCCTAATGTTACGGAATGTTCAGCCATTGAACTACTAGAACATAACATAGTTATTATATGTATATATCGACCTCCGAAAAACACACAAACCGAACTTAATAAATTTTTTGATACACTGCAGGCAATACATTATAAATTACGCAATCGGAAGTTAACTAAAACAATTATATGCGGTGATTATAACATTGACTTATTAAAAAGAAACTCTAATTCTCTACGATTTACACATCTGATTTCTAGCTTTGATATGAAAATTGGTACACGCTATCCAACCCGACCAAAGAGCAAAACTTGCATTGACAATATTTTCCATAATATTAGAGGTAGTAAGTGTGATGTAATTGATTTAGGAGTATCAGACCACACAGCACAATTATTGAAATTTCCATTTAAAAAAACTTGTACCCTCAACTATTGGTACACAAAAAGACGAGACTTTTGTAATGAAAATCTAAATAAATTTAAAGAATGTTTGACGAGCTTAAGTTTTCAAGATGTGTACTCAACGGACGATCCAGAACTAGCTTACAATACATTCTTCGAGCATTACAAACTTTTCTATGATCTTTGCTTTCCTATTATAAAAATAAAAAACACTATATCTAAGAAACCCAAATGGTTATCTAAAGGAATAAGTAAGTGTTGTCAACTAAAAAGAAAATTATTGTGGAAATATAGAATCAATCCTAGTGAAGGAAAGAAAATTGCTCTCAAACAATATAGTACTCGTCTCAAGAAAATTGTTAAACTTACCCAAAAGTCTCAAAATAATTACCTAATAGCTAATGCAGTAAATAAATCTAAAGCTACATGGAACATAATAAATTCTAATAAAAGCCACCTTCCAAAAGAAAATATTAATAAAATAAAAGTTAACAATCATATACTATCAGACCCTCAAACAATTGCGGAAGAATTTAATAATTATTATATTAATTTAATCAAACCAATAAATTCTAATAATCTACCTAATAATAACTTATCATGTACGGACAATTCTAATAACAATTTTAATAATGACAATTTCAATAAAAACTATTATAATAATAATTTCAATAATAACTATGATAATGAAAACTCCAATAATGACTATAATAATGACCGCTCTAATTGTGACAAATTTAATAATAGCTCTAATAATGACAATTTCAATAATAATACTAATTTAAATCAGACATCTTACAATAACAAATTGCCTTTATCTAATGGCTCATATAAATCTTTATTCTTAAACCCAGTAATTCCATATGACGTCTATAATATAATTAAATCCCTAAAAAATACTAGAAGCGCTGGGTATGATGATATTACGACCCTTTCAATAAAACAAGTTGCTCCTATTATTAGCCCAGTACTCTGTCACACAAAAACTCTTGCTGAACAGATTCCAACACATGACTCTGCCCAAAGACCTTTGCTTGACTTAAGCTACAGGTGTGCCCTTAATTCTTTTGGCTTGCTGGATACTGACGAAGACGAAGTTACTCGAATCATTTGTGGACTAAAAGATGATTCTGCAGTAGGTTGGGATAATATTAGTAATAAGATCCTTAAACTTTGTAAGCATATTCTTGTTCCGCCTTTGACACATATATTTCGTATCTGCTTTTCCAAAGGAGTTTTCCCTAGATTTCTGAAAAAAGCAGTTATAATCCCTGTTTTTAAATCCGGAAGCAAAGATTTAGTAAATAATTATAGGCCAATATCGATACTATCTTCAATTTCGAAAATACTAGAAAAAATATTAAACAGTAGACTAGTCAACTATTTGGAAAAAAACAAACTATTATCCTCGGCGCAATTTGGTTTTAGAGCTAAATTATCCACAGCTGATGCAGTGCACAGCCTGACCGATTACGTCTCTGAAGAACTCGGCAAAGGTCAACAGACCCTGGGGGTGTTCCTTGATCTAGCGAAGGCTTTTGACACTGTATCGGTTCCTTTGCTAATAAACAAATTAGAGGCTGTAGGAATAAGAGGAACACCGCTAAAACTTTTTGCTGACTACTTAGATGATCGACATCAATGTGTCAAAATAGACAATATTACGAGTGATGAGCAAATAAGTTCTGGATATGGTGTTCCCCAGGGAAGTATCCTGGCCCCTACCCTATTTTTGATCTATATAAACGATTTATGTAATCTAAATATTAAACAAGGCAAAATTGTTTCATACGCCGACGACACGGCCCTAATATTTTCCGCTAAAACTAGTAGCGAATTGTACGAATACGCTCAATTGGGTTTCAACACTGTGACTAATTGGCTTCAAAGCAATTTACTAACATTGAATGCTGACAAGACAAAATATATTCACTTTTGCATGCGCAAGCCTCAATCTAAAACTGCTAACTCTCATCTATATGCCCATAATTGTGGGTTCCGATCATTCAGCATGTGTGACTGTCCCTGTATCTTTAAAACACGTGACATTAAATATCTCGGGGTTACAATAGACGAAACGCTCTCTTTTAGACCACACATTGAAAATCTAGTAAAAAGAGTGCGCAAATTAATCTATGTTTTTAAGAAATTGCGAGCGATCGCAGATTCAAAATTGGTGACGCAAATTTATTTAGCCCTAGGTCAATCTGTAATCCAATACTGTATCACTTCCTGGGGTGGAGCACTTAAAACTCACCTACTGCCTCTTGAAAGAGCTCAGAGAGCAATTTTAAAAGTAGCCAATTCCCTTCCCTTTCTCTATCCTACAGATCAGCTATACAAATCTTGCAACGTCCTTACAGTTCGCCAGCTTTTCATTATGCACTTAGTATTAAAACAGCACACCATGCTTTCCTACAACACCGAAATCACTAATAAGAGACAGAATGATATTGTTTGCGATTCTAATGCATCCTCAAAATATGTATTTGTAAAAAGATTTTTTACTTTTTTAGGTCCATTTCTATACAATAAGTTAAATAGAAAATTAAGTATCTACAATTTAAATAAGTACAACTGTAAAAAGATGATTCTTCAATATTTCCTAAGCATATCTTATACTGAGACTGAAGACCTACTTACTGTTTGTAAATAAATACGCCGTATCTCTCAATATACTGTAGATTTAGTTAGTTCTTATATTAATCATATTTAGTGTTAATTTATTTTCTTTGTATTTAAGCACTGTCTAGCCTGAAGCACAGGTTCATCCTAGTTCAGGCATATAAGCAACTGTGTTCTTTATAGTATTTAATCTACTTTATTGTAAGTGAGCCCTATGTAATAAATAAACGATTTATTATTATTATTTTTGTATCTGTTTTTACTTCTCAGCTCTAAGGCTGGTATTTAGCTACATTTACGGGTCAAGCCAAGTAAATGTAGCGTGTGGTGTGTTACGTGGAGGATGCATTCTGAAGTAGACCTATTTCGTGTTCGTCTATTTGTAAGAACTTTCTGACAATGCGACATGTATTTAAGATGGTAGCTTTTTGTAAGAGTATATAAAGGGTGTCTTTAAGGTTTAATAACTTTAGACTATGGAAGAGATGATGCGGGATGATCCCTGTTGTGGAAAGGACGATAGGGACCACATAAACCTTTTCTTGTCGCCATATTCTAGTTATTTCCTCCTTAAGTTCTACGTATTTACTAATTTTTTCCGTTATTGTCTTCTGTATGTTGTGTGTGTTAGGAACAGCAATATCTATTAGGTAGGTTATTTTATTTATTTTATCCTGTAGAATGATATCCGGCCTATTATAGTGGATTGTCCTGTCAGTGAGAATAGCTCTGTCATAATACAGTTTATGTGTGTCATTTTCTAGAATAGTTTGTGGTGTGTAATTATAATAAGGGGTGTTTGTGTCCTGTATAAGTGCATATTTAATTGCTAATTTTTGATGAACTACGTTTGCCACTTGATTATGTCTGTGAGTGTAGTCCGTTTGGGTAAGAGATGTACAGGCTCCAGTGATGTGCTGAATCGTTTCTGGCTGTGTATGACACCTTCGACATCTATCGTTTGAAACTGAGGGATCTTTGATTATATATTTTCTATAGTTCTTAGTTTTTATTATTTGATCTTGTATTGCAATCATAAATCCTTCAGTTTCAGGGAATAAATTACCTATGTGAAGCCATTTGTTCGAAGCTACTTTGTGAACATGAGGTTGATCTAAAGCATGAGGGTGCCTGCCATGGAGTGCCTTCTTTTTCCAATTTTCAATTTTTTGGCTTTGTGGGTCTGTGTTGATAGTGTCTTGAATAATTTGATTATTTAAATTAAGAGGAGTGTAATTGAAATCATTTAGAGTAATAGCTTTGTGTATGACACTAGTTCGAGATTTTGTAAAGAAGAATGTTTTTAGCCTAGTTATTTGCTTCTGCCAAAGGTGACCAATGTCAATTAGGCCTCTCCCTCCATTCTGTCTTTTGATAGTGAGTCGCTCGATTGCAGATTTAGGGTGTAAGTTGTGGTGTTTTGTGAGCGTCGTGCGTGTGGTTCTCTCTAGTTGTTCGATGTCGGTTTTACACCATTTTATTACTCCAAATGAGTAGGTCAATATAGGTATCGCAAACGTATTTAAGGCTTTTATTAAATGCTTCCCAGATAACTGGGTTTTGCACACAGCGTTAATCCTCCTTCGATACTCTGTATTAAGGCTCTGTTTAATTGCTGTATGGTCGAGTCCCTTAAGTTGTTTGTACCCTAAATATTTGTATAGATCCGTTGGTTCCATGGCTGCTATTGTGTCGGTGTCGTTAATTGAATAATTACCCGATTTTATTTTACCTCTTATAATATGCAATGTTTTACACTTATCTAACCCAAATCTCATATTTATATCTTGACTAAACTTTGTTGTCACCTCTATAAGCTTTTTCATTTCCTTTTCTGTTCTTGAATATAATTTGATGTCATCCATATATATGAGATGTGAGATAATAGTGTCTTCGGTATTATGTTTAAGGTTGTACCCGACCTGGCAACGATGTAGCAAATGAGACAGGGGGTTGAGGGCGAGGCAAAACCACAGAGGGCTTAAGGAATCTCCTTGATAGATGCCTTTTCTTATAGATATCTGTCGTGTTATAAGACTACTATGGTGATTATTTAGGTGAAGTGTAGTTTTCCAATATGACATTATAATACGCATAAGACTTATAATTTTTGAGTTTATTTTGTAAATCTCTAAAATTTTTACTAACCAGGAATGTGGGATACTATCAAACGCTTTTTGGTAATCTATATAGGTACAATGAAGGTTTCTATTCTTGCAAGTTGCATGTTTATGAATGGTGGAGTCAATAATTAACTGTTCCTTGCAACCCATATGGCCTCGCCTGCAACCCTTCTGTTCTTCCGCTATTATATTGTGGTGTTCGATATGAGCGTTGATTTTTGTTGTTATCGCGGATGTTAAGATTTTATAAATAGTGGGTAGACATGTGATTGGTCTATATTGGGAAGGTTGTGTTGTGTGAGTGGTTTTAGGAAGCATATATGTTATTCCTGTCGCAATAAATTCAGGTATATTTTGTTGTCCTAATACAATATTTGTTAGGGTTTTTGCTATATATTTATGAAATATCGTTAGTTTTTTATACCAAAAATTTTGAATTTTATCTATACCAGGCGACTTCCAATTGTGTAACCTATCAGTAACATTTGCGATATCAGACTCAGTTATCTCCATGAATTCCATTTCATCTATTGCTCCCCACCTAGTTTCTTCTTCTGTTATCCAAGAAGCTTTGTCATTGTGTTGTACTTGTTCTTCCCATATGCTAGACCAAAACGATTCGAGCTGTTCTTTCGAAGGTATGTGTGTATTGTTGTCTCTAATCGTGACCCCGGGTGGTTTCTGTATGTTCCTGTAGAATATTTTTTCATTCATAGAAAATGTTGCGTTATCAGTTTTGCGCTGTTGTGCTTTTACGTATCTCCTAAGCCTATGAACTTTCAGCGCTAGTTTTTGTTTTAACGTATCCAGATACTCTTCAGGTTTTCTATTGTTGCTTTCATGTCTAGTGTGAGTGGGATTACTTTTAAATATGGCTTCAACTCTTTTAACTACTTTTTGTGATCTACAGCCCCTGATGTATTGTGTGAGCCTGCCACAATCTGCTCTTAATTTATCAATATCATTTTCTAGCCTAAGTTGCCATGGTGGTTTTACACGGTCTCTAGATCTAATATTACTGGTTTGTTCAGAGATTTTAAAATTGAGTTCTTTAGCGGTAACAACCGCTGTACAATAAATTAAAGTATTAATGTCTATCAGTTGTATATCATCAGATAAAAACTGGTTTAATATGTTGTTATTAAACAAATTAAGCAAACGGAATAGGTTAGGGCTATACTTGAGTTTTGGCAGTTTTGGTCGAGCTGCTGGATCCATTCCAGAATATTGTGTGAGTGTCATTCTAAATTTGTCAAGTATTTCCTGAACATATGTATCTGTTTCTGGGTTTGGATCCACAGCAACTGTATCAATATCATTTTCTAGCGTTAACGTTATACATTCGCTTTGCGTGGAGGTGTGTGATGTTTGCGAGTTATATGATTGAGATTCTACAGGTGTTTGTGATTGAGTGAGTGATTGTTGTCGCTCTGACAGACATTCGTGTGTGTTTTGTGTGTCATTGCTAGTGTCTCTATAATCTTCTTCCTGTATTAATTGCATTCGTACTTCTTCTTTTAATTGATCTATTTCTTCTTGAGATATAAGTTTATTCCTAACTATAACCCTTCTTTGGTCTGAGACCCTTTGTTCAGAAACTGAAATTTCAGGATACTGTCGCTTAAAAATTGCATGCAATTGTGGTCTGTAGGTGGTCATGTCTGTCTCTAATTTAGTAATGAATAAGTAGGTTCGCATGATAAATAAGTTAACCTCTTTGCTCCATCTCATGCGAACTCTAACTTTACCAGCCTTGGTGGACGCGGGTAAGAAGGTAGATACCTCCCGCGCAACATCCATGGCCGGGGTGAGTTGGATTGAATTTAAACTTGTAATAGGGGGTGACGATGGTATGGCTGGTGAGGACCTATTAGAAGGAGTGTACGATACTGTGCTAGGACTGTACGGTTCGACAGGGGTGTTTGTCCTGTTCGTCAGTCTGTCACCATCGTCAGTGGTTTCGGCTGTAGCATCTTTATCGGTGGGAGCCCGCCTGCTCAACTCTCCACCGCCGACGGTTCGCATGCTGTGACACCCAGCGTCAGCTCCAGGTGCGCCCCGGCGATCGCCCCCGGGCAGCGGTCCTAAACGTTTACTTTTTGAACGTGTCTCCATGTTGAATGGGTTTCCAGAGCCATGTTAGCCACGCCAGTAATTTCTCATTCGTGTGTCCGCCCCCCACGTGATTAGATGGTCAATCAGGACGTGTGGTTGTTTAGGGGGCTTATTATTATTATTATTATTATTACATTATCAATTTATGTATTGAGCATGGTGTCTTTCCGACCAAACTTAAAATATCCGTAGTTAAGCCACTTTTTAAGAAAAATGACAAGGAAAACATGGCCTGCTACAGACCTATAGCACTTATTCCTATTTTTTCCAAAATATTAGAAAAAGTTATGTATAGTGCAATCAACACTCACCTAGAGAAATTCAATCTATTTGCTAAAGAACAAAAAGGGTTTAGGAAAAATAAGTCGATTAACTTGGCAATTTATGATCTTTTAAAAAATATACATACTAATATTGATAAACGTGTTCCTGTATTTGCAATGTTCATGGATATGACGAAGGCGTTCGATTATGTTCATCATGAGAGACTTTTAGACAAATTATACAGTTATGGTATAAGGGAAAACGTCCATAGACTCTTTGAATCTTATTTAAATGATAGATATCAAGTGGTAGAAATAGACCACATCAGTTCCTTAAATAATACTGCAGAAAAAAACCAGTCAAACCCCAAAAAAGTTCTGTATGGAGTGCCTCAAGGCAGTGTGCTAGGGCCTCCCTTATTCTGAGTTTATATTAACGATTTGCCTAAAGTCTGTCAACATCCCATGATTCTTTTTGCTGATGATAGCACAGCCATTTTCGCCGGTGAAAATATTGAAAACCTGGAAAAAGACATAAATGCCACCCTTCGCAATATAATTAACTGGCTCACAGATAATAACCTGGTTATCAACTTAGAAAAAACTAAGTTGGTCAATTTCACACGAAATAATAAAGACACAAATATTAAAATACACTTTAACGGAAAAGAAATCGAACAAGTCCGCTGCGTTAAATTTCTTGGAGTTTAGATAGATTCTGATATGACATGGCAAACATACATTGACACAGTATGCAAAAAGCTCAATCAGTACTCATATGCTTTATATAAATTATCAAAAGTTGTTGATCAATCAGCTGTATTGACCGCCTACCATGCTTATGTTGCTTCAACACTGAAATACGCTGTGATATTCTGGGGCAAAGCCTCTAACAGGGATTTAGTCTTTAAACCGCAAAAAAGATGCGTCCGAGCAATTGCCGGCAATCTCTATTCCTGACTCATGTGAACATCATTTTAAAAAATTAAAGATATTGACCTTTCCATGCATTTATATATATGAAGTAGCCTTATTTGTAAAACTCAATGAAAATCTATTCGATAAACTGAAATCAAAAAGACATAATTATGTTAAAAATATCCAATATACCACATAAAACGGCTCAGTTTGACAAAAGTTTCTATGGTATGGCAGCAAAAATCTACAATAAAATACCTGTTGACATTTTGAGCACTAAGGAACTTACCCTATTTAAAAATAAATTACGTAATTTCTTAATCGATAAGGCTTACTACACGATCCAGAATTTCCTAAATTATTGAATAATTGTGTATTTTTGACATTTATAATTCTAACTCAATTTTGACATTTATAATTCCTACTCAAAAATGACATTAATAATTCTGACGCAATTTTGACATTTATAATTCTGACTCAATTTTGACATTTATAAATCCAACTAAATTTTGATTCAATTATTTGTTAAATATTTTCTTAGTACAATCTGTAATTTATTATTGTATGCCTAATTGGCAGGATATAATGGAACTGTAATTTATTATTTAATTTTAACACCTGTATGTGACCTATGCCCACAATAAAGACATTCTGATTCTGATTCTGATTTTAAGAGGTAACGTTAAGGTTGGTAAACTTTGTATACGGTTTTGTCTCATAATCCACTTGTTAATTTCAACAAAATATCATGAGTCAAATTAGTCTAATGGTCATAACAATAGACTTATATTGACATGGTCGTAAGTTCAAATCCGTCGTGCTTCTTTTAGTAGTTTTGTGTTTACAATATTGGATTATGATTTTTTAAATCAAATTATAATTTATATTAAGTTAAATAAATAAATTTAAATTAACTTTTCAAACATAAAAGCAACATGAATAAAAAACAAAAATGGTTAGGATAGGTAACGGTTTATTCAAGTAATATTTACAATTTACATAAAAAAATATTTACTCGTCTAGTAGACATAATTTAAATAACTATATATGAAGTTTCAATATGAAACTGCTTTTGATATGGTAGAATTATTTGTAATACAGTTTTGAGCAGGAGAAAAAACTATTTATTTATTTCAATACATAGTGCTAATGAAATACTAATTTTATTTTTAAAGAAGAGTTTAATGCTGTGAATCAACATGTTACATGATTAGAAATATATAATATTTCTATTTTATAACAATAGCATCACTGCATTAACTGTCCTATCAGCTCAAAAAATCAAAGTGAAAATAGCACTAAATATTTTGACATTTTAACTACTTGACAGGTTTTATGTAGCATTTTAAGTTTGATTATGAAAGAAATAAAGATCAGTTAATTTATTTTAAAAACACTTTCTAACAAATTAAGATTACTATGATTTATTTAACCAATACACTACACATAAGCACTGACAAGAAGGTATTGTGGCAGCTTACAAGAAGTAAATATATAATTATCCATTGTTGCTTACACGCACTGATGGCATTACGACACGTAATATTTATTACTGAATGGGCCCATTTCTACAAGATAACCAGGTTCCACAGAAGACATTCAACACAAGTAACCCAGAGTTATACCCGCCACTTCCATACGGCAGTATAATAACATGTTTTTTTCACGGATGGAAATCCAGATATTCTTGGGGAAAATGGACTTGACGGATGACCAGCAGTTATTTCAATACGTCCTGACTTGTACTGTTTGTTATAGTTTGAAACCACAATCTGACTGTATTTCTCTGAAACAAAGAAACGTAGTATAATTAAAAAGATTTTTGATTACATACGTCACAGCAAAAAAATGTGTAAGTTTAAAAAAGAAGTATAAATTAAATGGAAAAAAAGACACTTACCTACTGCTATATTAAGATGTCTCCTATCAATCTCTCCGAAAACCAACATTCTCCTCATGTAAATAGATTATTTTGTATTTTAGAACTAGGTATATACAAATATTCTAAATAAAGATATTGTTTTACGCAATTTAGTAAGGCAACGTAAAAATTGTTTGCACGACGTCACTGCTATTGAGCGTCGACTGTTTTTTGCTTTACTAAAACGGTTCATTTTTGTTCCTCTACCCTTAAGGACGCGTGAGCAAGATTCACTCGCTCGAAGGTATCTTAGTCGCAATACATCGACCTTACGCGCACGCACACATAGAGCCCATTGTTCGCTCAATTTTATACTTTAACCGAACATGTCTTGATATTTGAGGTATTATTTTATTTTTCTTAGTAAGTAGTAATTGAGTCAAGCTTGTTTGATTTTTAATATCAGTATTACTATATGGCAATATGTAATTGCCTGCTTATCCAGTTTCGAGTACTATTCGTATAGCAAAAATAAGTAGTTGCCATATCGTTACGGTTAATAACGACCAATTTCTTTGTAAACCTACGATTATTTCCCAGGCTTATTTCTTTAAAATTATTATTGTTAACAAAATCAAATGGGTATTTGAGATTAATTTTATCAGACAATTGGGTACAACGCACAACCCCTCTCCGACATGAATTAAATCTTCAAACTCAATAAATACTCGTACGATGTCTGAAGCAAGTAGGTATTTCCAATTTAATATTTGATCTAATCCTAAAATACAGTTAAAACTATGAATACTTATGTATTTTTAACCGACTTCTAAAAAAGGAGGGGATTCACAATTCGGATGTATGAATTTTTTTTTTATGTTCGCGCATAACTTCGTTGCTTGCCGACCGATTTGAAAAATTCTTTTTTTGTTGGAAAGTGTATACTTCCCAAATGGTCCCATAGTCACCAAGTCGGGATCTGATGATGGAATCTTGGCGAAATCGAGGGAACTCCTCAAATATCATAAGCAACCGTATAGTTCTTTTGGTATTTTTATCAAAGACTTAAGCATTTACACTCAAAAAATTACATTTGATGAAGTGGAACTGGTGAAGAAGACCAGAAATGGCCAGTGGAAGTTCATACTCACACAGATATCACAATGAACATAGTTATGCGACTACGATTATACAAATAAATGAATGGTTCTGGATAAGTATGTTGAAAATGGTATCATCGAAGTGACCTGATGATGATGATTGAGCCGGAAGATAGGTACCGGAACGCCGTAATTAATCAATGTATCCTAGCCGTGTTTGGGTTTATTAGAATTGTTATGAGATGCACTTTGGCAATAAGGTACTATCAAACTGATCTGATGATAATGATGAGGAAGCTAGAAGATAGGTACCGGGACTCCGTAATTAATCAATGTATCCTACCCGTGTTTGGTCTATTTAGAATTATCATGAGATGCGCCGCACTTTGGCTATAAGGTACTATCAAACTGATCTGATGATTATGATGGAGCCGCAAGGTAGACACGGAAGCTTCATAATAAAACAATGAATTTATCCTAGCAGGGTTTGAGTTAATTGGAATTGTCAGGAGAAAAAGGTACTCTGGCTGTAAGTAAGTGTATTAGGTACAACTAAAAAGTGTAAAACAAAAAACTTTTTCCAAGAAAGATATAACCGATTTCACTAAATCGGTTTCGGGTTCGGAAAAAGTTTTTTTTTTTCATAATAATAAGGTAAAATATACAACGGATTTAGCAGTTATGTGTACTATCCAGACCCTATTTGTAGCATAGCCAATTTCTGTATTGTATTTGTGTGAAAAGATTGTATGGGACTGAATAATTTTAAAGCATGTAACTGGGAGATGAATAAATCATCGTTAATTTGATATCATGATATTGTGGCAACTTTAATTCCTTGTATATCAAAATGGTAACAGGAAAAGTTAATTTATAAATACACTAGCTTTTGCCCGCGGCTTCGCCCGCGTGGCGTAACCTAATGTTGTCTCCCATAAATTTTGGACCTCCATTTTACACGCGTGAGCAGCGTAGTTCTTACTACCTTAATTCACATATGTTGGTATTGTGTTAGTTAAGAAAACAAACACAAAACAAAAATGCAATTATAACTTTTCAACAACTTCCAAAAGAAAACACAGTCATCAGTCGTGCGTTATTGTCGTTCGGCTTATTAGCTAAAGAAACAGTAGGCAAAACAGTGCGGGGGAAGATCAGTGACCGCGTCATGCGTAGCTACTGAAGAGCGGAACTCGTGAACTCGTGAATTTAATTTTGAGAATTATTAAATTTATTTATTTATTTATTTAGTACATGGAAGACTTACAGCTAATAAAACCAGACAAGCTATGAAAGCTTTCTAATGGTACGTCCGATTTAAATGATTCAAAAAGTAATTTACAGATACTGATATAGTCTTGAACGCGAAGCGAAAGCTATTTACATAATTACGTTATTAATTCTTATTTTGATAAGAATTAATAACGTAATTATGTAAATAGCTTTCCAATAAATGCTTCATGAATGCCAATTTTTAAAAGTAATAAAATGGATATATTATGTTAACCTTAAGAGATAGACATATGCCACCGCGGACTTTTCTGTAGACCTATATAAGATACACAATTCCACGATACATTATTTTGTTATATCTTAAAGGGTTTAGGCAGCGTTTGCGTTAAAAGCTCCCAGACGGCTTATTTTTTCCCGACATCTTCAACAAATAACGTTAATGTACACAAAAATACATACAAAAACTTAACAAATTATATACTAAAAGCTTCCTCAAGAATCACGCTATCGAGTTGTTAAAACTGCTTGAAAATCGGTGCAGTAAATTTTGAGTTTATCGCGAACAGACAGACGCGGTGGGGGACTTTGTTTTATAATATGTAGTGAAAAGTGTCCTAATTTATCTTGGTACTCGAAGATATAGGCAAGCGTGCTCTATCGTCGGCCACATCATCGCTTACCATCAGCTGAGATTCTGGTCAAATGCGAGCCTATACATTATATAAAAAAAAAGATATTGTTTTATTTTGTACTATACTCGAATTGCACTACGATGTCATACGTGTCATTATAACCTATATTCTAAGCTCGAACAAATTATTTTTATTGAGTTTCAAGGTTCATGACAAAATTCAACGCCCGATTGAATTACTATAGGGTTATCCATCATCATCAGACCAGTTTGATAGTACCTTATAGCCAAAGTGCGGCGCATCTCATGATAATTCTAAATAGCCCAAACACGGGTAGGATACCTTGATTAATTACGGAGTCCCGGTGCCTATCTTCTAGCTTCATCATCATTATCATCAGATCAGTTTGATAGTACCTTATAGCCAAAGTGCATCTCATGACAATTCTAATAAGCCCCAACACGGCTAGGATACATTGATTAACTACGGAGTTCCGGTGCCTATGTTCCGGCTCCATCATCATCAGGTCACTTCGATAGTACCTTATAGCTAAAGGGCATTTCATTACAATTCTAATAAGCCCAAACACGGCTAGGATACATTGATTAATTACGGAGTTCCGGTGCCTAACTTCCGGTTCCATCATCATCATCAAATCAGTTCCATAGTACTTTACAACCAAAGTGCATCTCATGACAATTCTAATAAGCCCCAACACGGCTAGGATACATTGATTAACTACGGAGTTCCGGTGCCTATCTTCCGGCTCCATCATCATCAGGTCACTTCGATAGTACCTTATAGCCAAAGGGCATTTCATGACAATTCTAATAAGCCCAAACACGGCTAGGATACATTGATTAATTACGGAGTTCCGGTGCCTAACTTCCGGTTCCATCATCATCATCAAATCAGTTCCATAGTACCTTACAGCCAAAGTGCATCTCATGACAATTCTAATAAGCCCAAACATGGCTAGGACACATTGATTAACTACGGAGTTCCGGTGCCTATCTTCCGGCTCCATCATCATCATCAGGTCACTTCGACGGTACCATTTTTAACATAACTATTCAGAACCATGTATTTATTTTTATTGTCATAGTCGCTTAACTATCTACATTGTGATATCTATGTAAGTATGAAGTTCCGTTGGCCATTTCTGGTCTTTGTTTTAGAATGAAACTCATTCTGTATCAGTAAGTCCATTAATACTCCATAATAACAATTTTAAAAATAAGTATGATATTTGTACTTTTATTTCGGTCCAAAAAAGTAGCACGTCTTTGCAGTCGCAGTATACAAGTCGGCACACATTTTAGACGTATTTATTTTTTGTAAGAGAGCGATACGGACATCCGTTCACAAGCGCTTCTGAGCGCGGACTGACGCTAGACATCGCGCGTTCAATGAAAAATGTATGAAGAAATATTGAGAGTGGTTTTATTTTGGTCATAAATCATAAAGTTATTTATGTAGGTTCAAAATAATTATCTATAGGTGTTGAAGACTATATAATCTGTATTATTTTATGTTTTTTAAAGTAAAAATGTTTACTGGATTTTAGTTACGGGTTCCTACTCAGACTCTGTGTTTCGTTATTTTCTTGTATTAGTGCGTTGGTAAAATCGTATTTATATGAAAATTTTATATGAGACCGTAATAGTTTTTTTATGCCATCCTGGAGATAAATATATTGTCTTTTATTTGATACCAAGATATACTCATAATTATGATTCCTAGAGCATCATAATTGTTCCCGAAAAACCGTGATATTTGTCGAAATATGTGAATACGTCCTTAATCTAAGTAACATTTGAATAGAGTCCGTCTAATGAAAGCGTGACCTGAGAAAAGGAGGTTACAACCAAAAATTTTGAATGTGGTATTATTGAAATAGTAGGAGAAAAGAATTTTGATACTAGAGTATTTTTTGTATTTATGACAATTGTATAATAGTTGTATAAGAACTTAAATCCTAGTCAAAAACATGTGTGTAGACTTAATTATTTGGTGGGTGTATGTTAAAGGTCAATAACACACAAAATGTTAGATATTATTCCAAATTATTTTATTTTTCTGATCTCTCAAATGTCGCTATATAATATTCAAATAATATTCTTTCTTTACCATTTGGCCTTCTGGCAAGAATACCAAGTACACAACACCGCGATAGTCAAATAAAATACTCAACATGATTTCAACTTCATCACGTCTCGCCAACACTAATAATGTGTTTCAAGCTTGTTGGGTTGGAATCGATTCGTTTTAGCATAGAGAAAATTCAGATCATTTGGGATTAGTCAAATGAAAACATGTTATATATAGACCAGTGTCGATAATTTTTAAAACAAAAAAAACGAATAGTAGGATGAAACCCATCACAAAAGGAGGAGAATATTATAAAAATGAAAGGAAAAATAATTTACGGGCGATCTGAGGTCGGGAAGGGGGTGGGGGTGACTTTTTAAGGGGAAAAAACGGTTTTTCTCGATTTCCAGCAAAACTAAAAGTCCTATGGAAAAAAGTCAAATGGCAAAGTTGTAGGTAATAAAAAGATCTAAAACTTTTGCATTAACACTTTTTTCACATAACCTCAAAATTTATGTGAAAAATTCAAAAAACCATGTTTTTGGTTTTTTATTTTTATCTCTTTCAAAAAACAATATTTTATCACGAAATTTGGTGAAAACTTATCTTTTTATGTCCCAAATACGCTGTAATTTATTTGATTAGAAATATTTATTTTTTCACCTTATTTTGAATAAATATCGAAAAATCACCCTAATTTTCAATCGAAAAATCACCCGTCAAAATATCTTTTTTTTTCAAAAAGTTTATATAGTGTCTGTTCGTTGAAATCTCTACTTTCCGATGGTCAAAAAAAAAATATATGTTACCATAGTAAATCTTCTCAGCAAATGCAAAAAACCGAAAAAAACTCGAATTCGAAATTTTTTTTCAATTATTATATTGAATGTAGAGCTATTTATTAAAATTTACACTTTAATTACTCGAAAAACGTAAAATTACATGTTACATAGATAACAAAAAAAATTGCAAATCAAAATATAGTACTATAATTAACAAACAAATAAGTTGATAAAATTAATACTTAATAAGACGTCTACAATATTTGGAGAAAGGAGTCGAATCTTCTTTAAGTTATATGCGTAGATGCCTATTTATAACTATTTTTAAATAACTTATATTTATCTGAGTGACCTACGAAAAATTTTAGCCCATCAAAAGGTATTTCATAGAGGAGTGGGGAAGGGGCTAGGCGGGTCCGGGTCTTACTACATACATACCTAATATTTCGTAGCAGCTGTAACAACCGTTAGCCTAGCCAGTATTCGAAATACAGTATAGTATACAACATCGTTTATAAAAATACACGTGCACGTTGAGTTTCTTGAAGATAATTATGACAAGTTTACAAAAAAACTAAGGAGATTAAAAAAATAATAATCTCCTTTATTTTTCACAAACAAACTTAGTTACTCCCATAAAATATATAAATATATAAAATACATATCGTAAATATATTTTTAATAACTACCTTATGGCCTATTTTCATATATATTTCATATATTTTAGATACATTCTAAATATATCCTAAAAGACATAAAAAACATAGCTAAAAATAAAATAAAAAAAATTGAATATATCTGAAATATATTTGAAATGTATAATATATATATGAAAATCGGCCAAAAGTTAGTTAGTAAAAATATATTTACGATGTGTATTTTATATATCTTATGGGAGTAACTAAGTTTGTTTGTGCAAAATAAAGGAGATTATTATTTTTTTAATCTTCTTAGTTTTTTTGTAAACTTGTCACAATTATCTTCAAGAAACTCAACGTGCACGTGTATTTTTTTAAACGATGTTGTATACTATACTGTATTTCGAATACTGGCTAGGCTAACGGTTGTTACAGCTGCTACGAAATATTAGGTATGTATGTAGTAAGACACGGACCCGCCTAGCCCCTTCCCCACTCCTCTATGAAATACCTTTTGATGGGCTAAAATTTTTCGTAGGTCACTCAGATAAATATAAGTTATCTAAAAATAGTTATAAATAGGCATCTACGCATATAACTTAAAGAAGATTCGACTCCTTTCTCCAAATATTGTAGACGTCTTATTAAGTATTAATTTTATCAACTTATTTGTTTGTTAATTATAGTACTATATTTTGATTTGCAATTTTTTTTGTTATCTATTTAACATGTAATTTTACGTTTTTCGAGTAATTAAAGTGTAAATTTTAATAAATAGCTCTACATTCAATATAATAATTGAAAAAAAATTTCGAATTCGAGTTTTTTTCGGTTTTTTGCATTTGCTGAGAAGATTTACTATGGTAACATATATATTTTTTTTCACCATCGGAAAGTAGAGATTTCAACGAACAGACACCATATAAACTTTTTGAAAAAAAAAAGATATTTTGACGGGTGATTTTTCGATTGAAAATTAGGGTGATTTTTCGATATTTATTCAAAATAAGGTGAAAAAATAAATATTTCTAATCAAATAAATTACAGCGTATTTGGGACATAAAAAGGTAAGTTTTCACCAAATTTCGTGATAAAATATTGTTTTTTGAAAGAGATAAAAATAAAAAACCAAAAACATGGTTTTTTGAATTTTTCACATAAATTTTGAGGTTATGTGAAAAAAGTGTTAATGCAAAAGTTTTAGATCTTTTTATTACCTACAACTTTGCCATTTGACTTTTTTCCATAGGACTTTTAGTTTTGCCGGAAATCGAGAAAAACCGTTTTTTCCCCTTAAAAAGTCACCCCCACCCGGGTCCCGACCTCAGATCGCCCGTAAATTATTTTTCCTTTCATTTTTATAATATTCTCCTCCTTTTGTGATGGGTTTCATCCTACTATTATTATTTTTCACTTTTTATTATTTTTGAAGGCATCTACCCTGGTCTAATACTCCAGTGATTGTTTCAAATGATATGGATTGACTCGTGAGACACAAAAAGTTCAGCAGCTACCTCTCTCAAACTTGAACTAGGATTTCAGTCACTACTTAATTCACTTTCGCGATTTTAACTTCAGTTGAAGACTTTGATGCACTACCAGACAGAGTGAGGCAAATCTTTCATTACATCTCAACTGCTTTTGAACGCATTCTACCACTCACTGTCATGCGTTTTTGATTAAGTTGATTCACCAAAAGCCTTCTTTGATCGATGTTTTTGTCCATTATGAAATTTGCAATATGTCAGATTATCTAAAAATATAAGAAAAAAATTATCATTATATCCTAAATATAACTATCTAATAATATTAATCGACAAGGATCAAGATTATAACGTCATACTAACTTAAAAAATCAGAAATCGTATATAAACATTGTTGGTTTTCATTGAAAACACCTTTTTTCTCGTTTTGTTTTTGTTTGAATTTATTAACCATAGTGTAACAGTTTTTGCACTTTACTGTTTATTGTTTTTCACATAATGAAGCAATTATTCTTGAAAAATAAATATCTGTTTACATAAACTGACAATTGCATCCATAGACTTTGACGTGATTTTTTTCGGCAAAACAATGTTGCCAATTTTATTTAAAAAAAAAAAAACTCCAGGTTACGCTTTCAGTAGACGCACTCTACCAGTTTTATGATGAATACGCATATTTATCTTGACTACCCGCTTATTACAAGTCAGGCCAAATTATTACAAATATGTTCGAAGAATATTTAGTTCGTTGATTGTCACTTAAAATAATAAAAAACCGGCCAAGTGCGAGTCGGACTCGCCCATGAAGGGTTCCGTAGCAGCAAGTAACATAATATAAAAGTTCTTGTAATTTGTTGTAACTTTGATCGATGTTTTAATAATAGTGTATTTTTTCGGTTTATGACGCATTAAAAAAATACTACTTACTGGATTTTGTTCAAACCAATTTTTGTTGGTAGTTTTTATAGTAATGTACATCATATATTTTTTTTAGTTTTATCATTCTCTTATCTTAGAAGTTAGAGGGGGGGACACACATTTTACCACTTTGGAAGTGTATTTTTTCAAAAAAAAAAATTGTTTAATTGTAGACTACCAGTGGTCCAGTGGTCGAAGTATGCGACTGCTGAACACGAAGTTGTGGGTTTGATCCCCTTATAAAACAACAATTAGCGGATCACATAAAGTGTTCTCCATAATCTGTGTGTAAGTTGTGTCTGTTAATTTCAATTCCAACTCTCGGTATGGTCACGCAATAGTGACTAAATGATATACAGAGGTTTGGAATTCCCGATATTAAACATATTGCACATTAAACGTATTGTGGCCCTAATGTTTAATGTAGATGTTTCTTTGACGTCGTTAGGTACTATTTTAGTTATTAGTATTATAAAATAGAAACGCGCCGTCTAAGAAAAATCTTTTCTTTTTTTTCGCAGCAACGTTACAGTATTTCGTTTATTTAATACTTGTATCTGCAGGTACACAAGAGGTACCAAATTTACTTATACAGTACGTTTGGCTACATATCTTGGTTAGCAGTACACCCGCGGTTCTGACGTCAGGATGGCGGGTGTACCTAATTTTTAAAATATCATTGTATGGGTTTAGGTACACAGATTTTCAAAAGAGGTACGTAAAGGTACACAGAAGGTACCAAATAACTGTAATAAATTTAGGCAAATCTGGAAAGTACACCCGCCATCCTGATGCACACTCTCGCGCAAACTACTCAGTTTAAAAAAAAATGATATTAGAAACCTCAGTATCATTTTTGAAGACCTATCCATAGATACCACACATGCATGGGTTTGATGAAAAAAAAAAAATTGAGTTTTAGTTCTATGTATGGGGACCCCCAAAATTTATTGCTTTTTTTCTATTTTTGTGTGAAAATCTTAATGCGGTTCACAGAATACATCTATTTACAAAGTTTCAACAGTATAGCTCTTATAGTTTCGGAAAAAAGTGGCTGTGACATACGGACGGACAGACAGACAGACATGACGAATCTATAAGGGTTCCGTTTTTTGCCATTTGGCTACGGAACCCTAAAAAAGTTCTGAATGGAAAGCAAAACAATATACAGGGTATGAGAATTGAACTCGTGCCTTATTGCGTCAAAGTCTTTACACAGATCAATAAGCCATACTATTTGTTTAAGAATACCAAAATAAGCTATCATTAGTCACTACATTTTAAAATACCAATAATAAACTTTAAGTCTAAGGGCATAAGAATCAAAATTGCTTAATAAGTAGTTATTTATACCATTATTATTTCCCTTTATAAATGTATAGACATGTGTTTGTTTGATTATAATATTAAAAAAACTGTTTTTTTTTTTAATTTTTGACTTTGATCATTTACTTACTTTATATATATATATATATATATATTTTAAATATAGTGAAATAATAACAATTTATTTACTTGCAATATTTTGTTTCATTTCTATACGAACTCCATTTCTCGACTTTTGTCGTTAAAGAAAAGTAAAAAAATATAACTAAAACACAAAAGAATATAATAAATAAATAAATAAAAGATGGAAAACAAAAAGTTAGGCGTTTAAACTGAGATTTGAACCAGCTACACCTGCGTGCCAAGTCGCTGATATTGCCACTGGACGAAATGTATTCTTATAGACGGTATCGAAATTCAACGTTACTTGTGATGCTGGACGCAATATTATAGCCCATTTACAAGCAGTTGATAAGACTCATGGAATTAGCTAAGTTAACTTTTGTCACTGACGTGCCATTTTATTTTATCAATCTACCCTCACACTAGGATAGCAAGATTTATGGAAATGCTGGCACAAAGAATTTTCAACTTTAAAAACAGCTGTATAATGATTAAAATAGCTTATCAAAATAGTGGGTCAGCCGTCTTAGGGCACCTATAGTACAATAGTGGTACATAGGCGGACTTAATGCCACAAGGCATTCTCTACCAGTCAACCTTTCGGTTAAAAAAGACAACACACACGAAAAATATCAAATCACTATGAGAACTTAATAACAATTCTGAGCGAAGACCGAACTAAGGTTGAGAGGACTTCAAGTTCAAGTTTTTGTTGTTTGTTATTGTGAGGAGAAAGTTCTTATGGAAAAAAAAATGCAAATTAGGGTAGTGTAGGGTAGAGTAAGGTAGAGTAGGGAAGAGTAGAGTAGAGTAGGGTAGAGTAGGGTAGAGTAAGGTAGAGTAGGGTAGAGTAGGGTAGAGTAGAGTAGAGTAGGGTAGAGTAGTGTAGAGTAGGGTAGGGTAGTGGGTGAAAATCATCCAAATGACATCGTTCACCCTTGGGCGAAGTGAGAGATAGTGTCAGACTTTTACTGACGAAAAAACAACCCCGTTTCTTCGTTGCCTTTCACACCGGGGTTTTCTTTCAGAAGCAGACCGTTGGCCCCAGTAGGCTTCGACCCTGCTGTTGTCAGCCCCGATGGTTGCTGACAACTGCTTGTGGCGCGCGGGAACGGTACGCTCCGTCGAGGACTTATGCTCGGTCCGGATGGTTACCGGATGGTCGGACAGCGAGCTACCCATTGCTCACCGTCCACATACCTGCGCCTACGGATCTCAATGCCGTGACACAAACTACTTTTTCTGTCTAGATCCTATTCTTACCGTGGAAATACACAAGATCCCTGAGGTCCTGTTGTATGGGAGTGCTATCAGTCTTGCCGTGTCTGTTCAGCCATACTTGGAACATAGTCTTGACTCTCTCTTCAGCGTCTGGCAACTGATAGCGTACAGCCAGTGTCAAAATCAGTGGTCGAAGTAAACTGTGACAAATATTTTATTTAAATTTGAAATTGTATTATTCAGCCTTTGATTTTGATTATCGTGATATATTTATTTGGCTGATTATATACAATTAATTTAAAAAAAGTCAGTTTAAAATATCTAAATAACATACCTTTCTTGAACGTGTAAATTCTTGGCATTCCAGTCTTGTTTCACGTAAATTGGTCGAATTATACGTTGCACGTATTTCTGTCAATAAAAAGAATACAATGTGTCTGCATTTAAATTATTCTAATTTATTAGTTGTCGTTCACACTGTTCCGCGCTATGTAAAAGTTCGCGGATAACTGTATTGTATACGAATAGTTCATTTAGATCCTTCGCAAGTGCGAATAATCTCCGGAAGGGATTCGGCTACCCATTTACAAAACGACTAAACCTGGCAACTTGTAACGCACGAACACTGAGGACTGACGAGAAGATTACCGAACTTGAGGAGGAATTGAGTGGGTTACGGTGGAGTATTGTGGGATTATCTGAAGTACGAAGACAGGGGAAGGACACGATCATTCTCAAATCTGGTAACCTGCTCTATTTCCGGGAGGATGACCAACAGTCCCGGGGTGGTGTCGGATTTTTCGTCCACAGGTCCTTTGTGAACAATGTGGTGAAGATCGAGAGTGTGTCGACCAGGGTGGCGTACCTTATACTCAGAATATCATCAAGATATTCGCTGAAGGTCATACAGGTTTATGCCCCGACCTCGACACACCCCGATGACGAAGTAGAGACCATGTATGGTCACAAACTCACTTCACCGTGGTCGTGGGAGACTTTAACGCGAAACTGGGCAAACGAGACGGTGACGACCTGCTGGGTGCGTGGGGCAGTTTGGATTTGGACGTCGGAATCACCGGGAACACCTACTGGCTAGTTTGTTGGAGAAGGAGGGCCTCTTCATAATGAACTCCTTCTTCAAAAAGCGTGAGCATAGGAGGTGGACCTGGCAAAGTCCTGATGGTTTAACTAGAAACGAGATTGACTTCATCTTGTCAACGAAGAAGCAAATATTCAATGGAGACATCATTGTGTGAGTGATCAACGCGGTGACAACCGGAAGCGATCACCGCATGGTAAGAGGCAAAATTTAATATCAATATTAAGCTTGAAAGTTCTCGGCTGATGAAGTGTACGCTCCGTCCAGCACAGATTAATATCCAAAACACCCAAAGCTTTCAGCTCGAACTCCACAATCGTTTCGAGTGCCGAGTGAGTAGAGCTGCCGAAAGAGTGGGACTTATAATAAACATGGGCAAAACCAAAGTCATGGTAAACAGCCATGTAGCACCCACTCCTATCAAGGTCGGAGACTCTACACTCGAAGTTGTGGACGATTACGTCTACCTCGGACAGATAGTCTAGTAGGGTAGGTCTAACTTCGAGAAAGAAGTCAACCGTTGAATCCAACTCGGCTGGGCAGCGTTCGGGAAGCTACGCGGTATCTTCTCGTCCGACATAACACAGTGTCTCAAGACGAAATTCGACCAGTGCGTATTGCCAGTGATGACATATGGCTCCGAAACGTGGTCGCTTACAATGGGCTTCATCAAAAGACTTAAAGTCACCCAAAAGGCAATGGAAAGGGCTATTCTCGGAGTTCTCTTGCGTGATCGAATCAAGAATGAGGACATCCGCAGAACCAAGGTTACCGACATAGCACGAAGAATCGCCAAACTTAAGTGACAATGGGCAGGGCACATTGCTCGCAGAACAGATGGCTGTTGGGGCCGAAAGTTTCTGGAATGGCGACTACGTACCAGAAGACGTAGCATTGGAAGGCCTCCTACAAGGTGGAACGATGACCTGGTAAGGGTTGCGGGAATTCGATGGATGCGAGACGCACAGGACCGCTCATTGTGGCGACACTTGGGGGAGGCCTATGTCCAACAGTGGACGTCTTGCGGCTAAGAGGAAGATGATGATGATGATGATGATGAGTTCATTTAGTATGAACTACTTATCCGTACCGGTTTCGCCAGGTTTTGCAAATTGTACACAAAAACCTTCCCTGTCTAATAGTGAAAACTGCATCATAACCCGTTACGTAATTTAGGAAGACTTAGGACTATCCATGGAAGCTTAGCCTCATGGACGCGTATTCGTCACTATACACTTGGTGTTCGCCTGCGTGAAGCTTGCTCAAAGAACCATGAAATACTGTCGAAGAAGCGGCAAAGTCTTGCCGTCGTGTCGTTGCCTTTTCGTCGACAGAGTTTATGAAGGAGGAGAAGGAGTTCATCCATCGACAGTAGGCCCTAGTAGACTCACAGATAGACAGACACGTAAAGCGACTTCTTTTTTTGTTATTTGTTTTATACTATGTTGAGATAAGCGACTCAGTTGCTGGCTTGGGATTTAAAAACTCCTACGCGATGACGTATCGCAGTGTAAACGATGCTTAATTAGTAGCTGAAATAAAATACATGCGTACCATCAGATTGTCATAAGCCAAAGTGTTAAGCAGTCTATCCAGCTAGATTCCTGAAGACAGAGGATGCCGTCTGCCAAGGCACCAGATCATTCTCCACCAGCAAGTAGGAGGTGAGGTTCAGCGCCATATTGAAGGGCAAAGCGCGCGACTCGGCCAGTGCGAAGATGTCATCCATCAGGTTTGATCTGTCTGCTGGGGTGAGCTGTAAACAGTACATTTTGATACAAGTGGTGAAAGTTTGACAGTGCGACCGAGGCAGAATTCAAAATTGTCTTCCTTGTAGTTGCGTTTAATCATAATATTATTTATCATAAAAACCTGGTGTAATTTCGTATCACAGATAATCAAAGTTGGTACAATAATTTAAAGCAAGTACCTAACAAAAGCTCAGTCACAGATAAACAAATAACTGGGACTGGCAATACTGACAGACTGTTCATGTCTAAGTGGCACGTAGCGACATCTGTGGCGTCACATAAGACCTAATCTTGCATCGCTCAATTAAAGTTCTCGGCGCGATTTGAACATATAGAACAGCCCGAAATCATCTATCGAGTAATTGTCCACCAGATATAACACCCGTCTGGTTTGAGGATCCTCTCTTTTCAACGGAAGTATAGGTACCTTTAAATGCATTAGGGCTTTATAATCTTATGTATTGGGTACACTATGAAACCCACTCCTATTTACTGTTCGCAATAATTAGTACATACCGTGAGCGTGTGCGTAAGGTGTGAATTAATTAGTTTAAATAGTTTATACCTGTTTAGATTTAGACTTCATGGCTTCGATCAAAGTCTGCCACATGGGCAGAGAGTAATTGACTCTATGGTATCCAACTTGATTGATGTTCAACTTTACCCACCGATGGCCTTCTTCCCCCCTCAATTTGACTGAAAATTAAAAGATTATTGATTTTATATTGTGCTAGAAATAACGAATTTTAATTTTCTTAGATAACTCGTACCACGAAGACTCGTTAGAGACAGCGCAGGAAAAAAAAGTTTGGAAGGAATTGGGGGGGGCCTTTACCCAGCAGTGGGACAGTAATGGCTAGTTAAAAAAAAGACTTACCGCTTGGAGCAGTATCCGATAGCCATACGATCTCTTCGTTTGTTGCAGTGTTAGTTTTGAACGTTATAGGCACAAACCAACGGTAGCTAAAATCCAAGAGAATTTGTGATATAATTATTGCAATGAAAATCAACGGTGAACAAAATTAGGTCACTTACTGAACAAAAAAATCCAAACTCAAGATTTGTCAATGAACAATGAAGCGCAGCACAATAGGTTTACAGCGAATAGATCGTGTTAGAAACACCAGGTAGTAAATTTCGGGGAAAATACAGGCTGAAGTGGGACTGGACTGGCAACAGTGCACGAATGCGCCTGAACAGATGGGCAGAAGCCTGAGGGAGAACGACGTCGTCGACTTTGACGGTGGTGAAAGTGGTCTAACGATCTGATCATGTTCGCGGAGAAAACTTGGGCAGCAGGCCTCGTGTTGGCCACGCCTTTAATTCCTTTCCAAGAGAATCGAAACGAAACGGTCGTATAACTTGGCTTGAGGGCCAAAGAACTCCTAAGACAGAAGCTTGGAAGGAGAAGGCCCAGCAGTTGGACACAATATAGGATAATCTATAATAAAATCATTGTGCTGTATTGTGCGTGTGCAATTTCCGTACGGAACAAATAGTTGTTCCGGTTTTGGGTGTTTCGTATATGTGAGTTTACATGTTGGTAAACGCACCCACTCCTCGTATATGGGAGTAATTCGTAGTGTGAGGCAAATTTTTAATTTTTTAACCGACTTTTAAAAAAGGAGGAGGTTCTCAATTCGGATATTTGTATTTTTTTAATTTATTTTTTTATGTATGTTCGGGCTATGATAGTTTCGTCGCTCGCCAACCGATTTGAAAAATTCTTTTTTTGTTGGAAAGGGTATACTTCCCAAATGGTCCCATAGTCACCAAGTCGGGATCTAATGATGGAATCTTGGCTAAATCGAGGGAACTCCTTTTTTTTTTTTTTTTCGATGGGAAAAATCATCTTATGACAACCCCCGCTCTTGGGCGGAGCGGGAGATAGTGTCAGACTCTTACTGACTAAAAAACCCATCCCGTTCCTTCAAGCCTTCATACCGGGGCTCGAGCGCCCTTTCGGATAACCCTGGCCCCAGTAGGCTTCGACCCGGCTGGGCTCCTGCTGTTGCTGAAAACTCCTTGAGGCGCGCGGGAACAGCGCGCGCCGTCGGCGACTTGGGCTTGGTCCGGACGGTTACCGGACGGCCGGACAGCGAGCTACCCATTGCTCACTGTTCGCAAGCCCGCGCCTACGGTGGCTGGAAATCGGGATCGGAATCCCGGCGGCGGCGGCGAGAGCGCCGTTGCCTGATGCGGTCGGCCTCCTCCTTAGCGAGCATTACTGCTTCGCAGAAGTCGGCGACCGCTTGCCACTCCTAATCGCTCCGGACCATGGCCTCGACCAAGGTCTCGCGAGAGGTCTCCGCCGCCGATCACCCCCACGAGGGCACGGCGATGCTCCGTCCAAGCAGGGCACACCGCGATTGTGTGCTCCACCGTGTCCTCCGGGCGTTCCGCACAGTGGCGACACCCGGGCGTCACTTCCGCTTTGATTCGGAAATCGAGGGAACTCCTCAAATATTATAGTCATTTTGATATTTTCATCAAGGAATTAAGCATTTACAGTCAAAAAGTGACATTTGATGAGGTGGAACTGGTCAAGAAGACCAGAAATTGCCAACGGAACTTCATACTCACACAAATATCACAATGAACATAGTTAAGCGACTATGACAATACAAATAAATGAATAGTTCTGAATAGTTATGTTGGAAATGGTATCATCGAAGTAACCCGATGATAGTGATGGAGCTGGAAGATAGGCACCGGAACTCCGTAATTAATCAATGTATCCTACCCGTGCATGGGCTTATTAGAAATGTCATGAGATGCATTTTGGCTATAAGGTACTATCGAAGTGATCTGATGATGGAGCCGGAAGGTGAAAGGTAGACACGGGAACTTCATATGAAAATGATGTATTCTAGCAGGGTTTGAGTTAATTGGAATTGACATGAGAAAAAAGTACTCTGGCTGTAAGTGTGTTGCAACTAAAAAGTATGAAATAAAAAACTTTTTATAAAAAAAAATATAACCGACTTCACTAAAAAAAACACTAAAACGATCAAAATAATTTTAATTTCGGAAGTCGGTGTTAAATAAAGAACAAACAATAACGAAAAACACCGACTTCCGAAATTAAAATTATTTTGATCGTTTTTGTGTTTTTTTTTTGTAAAGTCGGTTATATTTTTTTTTATAAAAAGTTTTTTAAAGTAGTAACTTACTTGAACTGTGAGTCGTTATTGTATTCTGCTTCAGGGTCAATAAGGAATCGGGTCTGGGACACGAAGTACGTATTAGGCATGTCACCCATCTTCCCTCCAATACTGGGTAACCCATCTGACGAGTCCAAGTATCCATTACGTATCTGGAAAATGTGAAAATAATGTATTTTAATATAGAGGTTGTGTTACTTTTTTGGTATACCTACAATAAAGTTTATTCTATTCTATTCTGAGGGCTACTAGTCGCGCCGCCATGTTGTCCATCCAACATGGCGGCGCGACTAGTCTAATGGGTATACTCTAAGCGCACGGCCGTGCGCAGGCCAAGTTCCAGCAACAGGCCGCGCGCATGCCGTGCACTATTTACACGAACCGTTTCGACCCACTTTTGACCCCCCTGTAACTCAGTGTCTATTGTAAGAACAGAGAAAAAGTTAATGACGAAAACCTGCCAAGTTCAAATTTAATGATGATCAGGCTGTTGATGAAGATGATTATGATCGATTGCATCTAAACTTTGCATTGAATTGGATTTCAACCCTTTTTTAGGCGAATAATCAGCCGATAGGAACTTGGCCCCCTTTTCAACACGTATGTTTTTCGTGGAATTATAGTCTACCACACATTAGTGTGTAACTGAGCACTGCCAATGTGAAATGATTTGAGTGACTGTGCTTACTCAAGTAGTCGAATAGGAATCGAGTCCTTTTTTCAGTGGGAAGTCTTCAAAAGACTCGTCTAAATCTGAGTGGAGCAAGAGGGAGTGTCAGACTATACCCACCTGTGTACCTTCAGTTATCCTTTGTGTTCCAGGACCGAGGCAACTCTTTCGAACAATCTCGCAGTACGAGTTGAGCCCTAAGTTTTGTTTAAATCGGTGGTATATCTATAGAGGAGCCTTAAGCTAATCTGTAACTGATCATCGTGACTCTGTGATTGAAATGACCAAAAAAAAAAAACTAAGAGTACTTACGAAAGATTTAAGTCAGGATAATCCTCCTTGAAATAAGGTTTCAATGTTGACAGCAAGTCTTGAGTGACAGTGTTTCCAAACTCAAACTTCTTCAAGTAATCAGATACCCCCAAACGGAAATTCTAATGACCAATGAAACCTTCCAACATTCTTAGGATTGATGCTCCCTGTACATAAATACTTAAATATGATTTAAATTCTGAACGAAAATATTTTACATAGGCCTACATGGGTACTTATAAAGTGTTAAGCTAGTCCTCTGTTCTAATTGGTTAGTTCCTAACTAAAATAAAAGAATCGGGTGTTTATAGTAACTATAATAAAAACTTTCTTGCGTGGCATGAACTACGAATGTCATCATTCGGAGATTTCTCACATACATTTATTACGCAAGTATAACATTCTAAGTTTGGAATCCAGACGATTACTTTTGGATGTAATGATGTTGCCTGGTCTATGCCACGTTAGATTAGACAGTACGGATATTGCAAACAAAATTTGTTACACGGTCCCCAGAACTGTAACAAGACGCGGGGCTCGCGTGCCCCGCCTGTTCCACGTCGACTCAACTAAGGGCAACGCCGGGGCACGAGTTTTCGTCACCTTGTAGAAACTTATAACGCACACTTCATGGGCATAGACATTTTCACTCATTCTACTTTAGCATCTAAAGTCCAAATTAATATTAATTGACTAAATGATATATCATAAAATCAGTCTCCGTTTTTCATTTATTTGATTAATCTGTGAACAACTTTGTTTCGTATGTTTACCTATTTATCTAATAACTCTTTTGTATCACCTTAACATGTAACTGTTTAATTGTCCCTAATAAAATAATAAAACAAAAAATAAACTAGGTTTAATTTGTTATACCGTTTAACTTGGCTTTGGGTCCTATCCTACAGGAATCGCGAATTTTCCGGAAAGCCAATGAAACTCAACTATTGAACAATCATCATCAGCCTTTTTAATGTTCCAACTGTTGGGACTCAAGCCTCCTCTATAAGAGAGGGAATGGGCCGTAATCCACCACGCGGCCCCAGTGCGTGTTGGTGCATATCTCATGTCTTCGAATATTTGGTTCTAGAACATGCCGGTTTCCTCACGATGTTTTCAACTTGTTTTTTTTTTTTATTATTGAACAATACATCCAGAAATTAACATAATAAGCAAGCAAACTATTTTAGGTCTTTATTTAAGGCGCTACCCATACAGGGGCACCGTAAAAACGTCCTCTTTTTCGTTGCAAAGTTAGCCATATTGCCACATACTACAATCCCAAAAAAAATACAGTGTATAGTCTAATGTATAAGTAAAAGAGTTGGGCAAAAACATTTTCTAAAAATAATCCAGGATTCTGAAAAAAAAATCGCAAACCTATGTGAAGTTATAGTAAAATCATTATAAATTGTTTTTTTTTTTGTTTTATTACAATTCTCTTTTATCACACCCTCTAAATACTTAGACAGACCTTTTCCATTTCCTGATGCCAAATGCCGACAAGTTAATAAATAAGTAATTTCCGTTTACGGGTTTTACTTTTTATTATATTTCTGTGTCATGTTTTTGTATACCTCTTGCCTTATAAGCTTAAATTGGTTTATATTTATGCACGAACGCCATATTAAATTAGCTAGCGAAACTCCACAGACGTGATTGATATAGATACCTAACCACGACAACATAAAAAGATTTAAATGTGCGCTGGCAGTGCATTAATTGAAATGTGGGTTAACCCATTAATGGTCAAAATGAAACTGTAAGGATTTTTTTGAAAATGTGTTTATTTTTCTATTAAAAGGAATACAAAGGAACAATTATTAAGAAAAAACAAAGAAAATTATGTTTTTCAGGAATTTGTAAGGGTGTTCCCAAATTGGCACAGTGGCCATTTAAGAGTAGTAATTTTTAAAACATGGTTTTTCAATGCACAGTGTTTTCTGGCATGATAAAGGACGAGCAGTCTCTCAAGGACGATTGCTTTAGATAAAATCTGGCTATGCTTCGTCGAAACAGTAGTTGATCCATGGGTTCTTTCCTAGACTGTACATGTAATCGCCAAGCATTTGCTATGGTCATATCAATTATGTAGGTAGGTATATAGTACCCACCACCATTTTTGCCATGAACACCGATTCTATACAGTGAAATGGACTGATCCATTTCACCTACTCCACCCATGCCTTTATTATAAGTTTGGAATAAATGTGGGATCTTTCTTCATCTATGGATATATTTTCGTGAAAAACATTCCACTGGTTACATTTTTTCATAAGCATATCCGCAAGTTTTCTCACCTTGAATATTTTATCGGTAGTATTTGGAGCATCGTTATTATCGACAAGGTGTAGATTCCTCTTTATTTCTCTTTATCTATAACTGGTCGTTTGATACTGCATGGACTCCGATCCAATGACCAATACATACGTTCTCTAGGAAGTTTTCGTATAATTAGACACTTACGATTACGCCAGCCGTAGCCGATGTTGATGAACTTGGGCTAGTCGACTGGTCACCTGCTTCTTGAGATACAGTTGATCGGATTCGAGCTCTTTTTGTGGCCAATGGCTCATCATCGCAGCTATCGGAAAGAACACCCTCATCGCGAACAAACACCTCTATATATCCGGGTACATCATTTGGCAAGGTAGATAATACATTTTCATTATCAAAACCTTCTTCTTCGTCAGGTGGTGGTGGATGGGGTTCTGGTGGAATTATGGCCAAATCATACTTCAAACCGTCATTACTGTCTTCAGCAATAAAGCGTAAGGCCTCTTCTAAGCCCTCGTAGTCGTTACTAGCGTCAAATATTCTTCTGCGATTCATTTTTGAAATCTGCAAAATCAAGGAAAACTAACCTCACTTGTGGCCACTGTACCCAAATCGGCACAGCAAAATTTAGGATAGGACAAAAGCTTACATTATTGTTATATGTAACTGAAAAATGTTGTAAATCATTCATTATTTATTAGTTTCAAATAATATAAGGAAATATAATGTTTATAGTATCTTGTTAATAATATTATTTAAAAATAATGTACATACCTCTGAAGTGTAATAATATGTATGCTCTCTTATATTATTAAGTATGCACACTCCTTTATACGTAATATGCTGAATTAGCACTATACCTCATAAGCCACATATTCATGTAACATTAATTGCACTCATTAAATAGTACTACAAGCATGTGGTTGTTTCATTGAGACCACCTCTTAGGAACCCCAACATTACATGGCGACCCTGCCTTGGGACTCTGCCAAGGGGATATTTAGTTTCTAGTTTAATTTAAATTTAATGAGTTATATCATGTGCCGGTCTACCGTCGAGAAGGAAGAGGTTTTCCTTAGTCAGAACGCGGCTGGAGGAAACAATGACGCCACGTTGAGGGAAATTGGAGGACACGTGGAACGTTTAACCATCGTAACCTACATTGTCCTGGCCGTCATTGGAGTCGTAGCACTTTATGTTGGCTTAAGGATGTACAGGAGCTGCCATCGCACGTGGATCCAACAAGAAATAGGGATGAGTACCATGCAGAGGATCAGGTCATCCATCAGTGGGCGCAGTGAAGGTACCGAAAATCAGTGACTAGTGTTGTGTAATTTATTTTCCATAATTAAATTAACTATCGTTAAGTGAACTATCATATTTCATTACGCAAAAACTTAAAGGCGCTAAAATCATGCACGGAAAACTTGTAATGCGACACCAAACGGAAACAAAGTGCAACGTCGGACTTTAAGGAGACTGGCGATATTAGGCCCTCTAGCAGTGTGATAGCGGACACAAATGAAATATATATAAAAAAAAAACTTTTATTTAATAGTTATTTACCGTAATTTTTATACGACTTTTAATCATGGAGTAATGAAAATCATAATAAAAGGAAGATGTAGCGGAAGTCGATGTGAAAAAATTATCTGTGAAATTAAGAAATGCAGATGTCAGCCATGACATCTGCATTTCCTAATTCCAGGGTTGCCAGGGGTTAAAATGTGTAATATTTTATTTTGGGGGTCATGATTTCTCATTTTTTTGTATATTATTATTAAAAATCCATGATCCATTTTGAAATTCTAAATGTATTTAACGCATTACGTAAATATTTTTGTCAATTACAACGTTTTCGTTCCATATTGTAGCTTTGTGTTGATTTTGATAGTGCATAAAAATGCTAGAAGCCAAGTTATAAAAACTCAAGAAACGTCAAATGAGTTGAAAGAAAATCAATCAATGTCAAATGTCATTTTTGCGTTTGTACTCTTACGCAGTTGTGAATACTCTAATTGTTTTTGTGAATTAGATACTTACTTGTTTTGACCTGGTTATTCTTTTTGGACTTTGGAACTGCTCAAACGATTGACCCGGCTGTAGTATAATTGGATTTTGTTATATAAAATGAAAGGCTCAAGGTGTTTGAATTGAGGTGCAATGATAACCGCCAATCAAAGGCACCCTCCGGCTAATGCAGAAGCAATTCGACAAACTATATACTAAATATCACAATGGATTGCTCCACGCACTGTGAGTATTAATTTATATATTTTTAACTTTGACTCGTGCCTTTGTTACAAATATGCTTACCAATTTGAGAGCTTTGATACCATAGATCGATTAATTTTCAGATGACTGCCAGCTGACAGCTGCTGGACCTTGGCCAGCAACCTATGTACTCAGCATCGAGACCTATGCGTCAGTTGTGGCCGCTCCTTACTGAGAATTCGTTTCCATGTTTTGAACATTTATAACGAGCATGGATACGACACTTATAGACTTGTAAATAAAAACGTACAGAGAGACATTTATTTACATTAGAACTCCTCAATACATTTAGCTAAAGCTATGTATACAGATGGACCCCGGGCACCGAGGTGAAAACCAAGAATTGCAACCGGGAGAAACGTGAAGATGATGATGATATGTAGATATATTATCATTTATGTATCTTCACATTTTTGTGCTAACCATAACACTATCAAAAACCTTGAGTGATTATAAGCAAGAAGATAGCAACCCTTCAAAATGATTTATAATAATTTGTTTACCGTAATTAGAGACAATAGGTGTGGGGCCGGCTTGAGTAAATACATTTACCTGGTTAATTATCATAATTACCTATAGATTTTAAAGTCATTGTGTCTTGCGCCACCAAGGTATGGCTGATCTAAACTAATTTAATAAACATATTCTTACATAATTATTTTTGTTTCAGGCTAGGTCGGGCCATGATAGTATTTGTCATCAATGTTGGCAGAGAACTGATCTTATTTCAATATTGTTAGGGCCTTATCAAATCAAACAAGCCAGATAGTATTATGGTGAGCATATACAAAGTGGCGGACAATATCTTATTGAAATATACAAAGAGAGCAACAGCAATTTAAGAGGCCTGTTTTCACAAAGTGACAATAAATTCTTGCTCAGAAGGAGAATTCAAATTCGGCATGTTAGCAGAAGAATGTACTTTGTATAATATTGTTATAAATAATAACCTTAGTAGGTGTGATGCTATAGAGCAATATTGTTGTAACTGTTTGGTGGGTTGACGGGGTGCTGTGCTCATGTCATGTCTATTATATGGTATTTGTCATGGGCGCGACATGAGCCTAATATATTCCCACCAGCTCAATTGTTAGATGATTTATTAATTATTTATGAAAATGAATAAAAGAAAGCTTAATTCAAACTAAAAGTTATTTTATTTTTATTGGCATTAATACGATTTAATAATATATTCCACAACTATCACACAACGCCATTTAGTCTCAAGCTAAGCAGAGCTTGTGTTATGAGTACTAGACAACTGATAAAAATACATATGTTTTAAAACACATCATCATCATCACCAGCCCTTCTAATGTTCCCACTGTTGGGACTCAAGCCTCCTCTCTAGGAGAGGGAATGGGCCGTAATCCACCACGCGGGCCCAGTGCGTGTTGGTAAATACATACGTATTATAGATAAATTACACCCAGACACAGAACAAATGATAGCGCTCATCACACAAACATTTGTCCTGGGTGGGAATCAAACCCACGACTTCCGGCTTAGTAGTCAGGGCCATTAACCACTAGACCAACAGGCCAGTCTAATTAGTTATTTTTTTTTTTTATTATGTCAGTCAGAAAAGTAAAAATATTAATTAAAGTTTTAAGTTTTCATAACCTCAAAAACGTTTTTGCTATCCCTTTGATAACTCGGAACTCCCATGATCAATATTGATATTAATGATTTTATAGTAAATAGTGTTTATTATCATTCAATTTAGTATTCATATTATTATAGTCCGTTGAGTTGAAAAAGTGGGCCGGACGAAGTATGGGCCGCTGCCGGTGTCCTTTTTAGGTTTCGCAATTATGTATACTGTGTTTATGATGTGTTTTAAGCAAATCTATTACTTATTAGATTAAGAAATATTAGTATGCTATGATTGATATTTTAGAACAAAATTATAACTTTTTAGTAGAGATAAGAAATTATTTAGTAAAAAAAGGGACAATCAAGATATAAAGGTAATGTAATTCCAACTAAGTTGGAACAAGCAAAAAGTGCATTTGACAACTGCTGTAAAATATTTTTTCAAATTGAGAAAAGCAGGGATGTTCATTTAGCATCGGCGATAGGTCTATATGAAAAAATTAAGCAGAAATACGAGGAAATAGGAAACTTGTGTATTTTTCCCGTAGCAAACAAATTAGGTAAAATGGAATTCGACTTAAGGGTGGCGTGTAGTTTGATTCCAGTAATGGACGGTGTTGAGGGCACCACCAAGCGGTTGATAGACTCCGTGGAGTTGTATGCTGGCATGCTGGATGGCTCAGGTAAGGCATTATTAATCATTTTCGTTCTAAAAAGTAGGCTGAGTGAGAACGCAAAGCTAAGAGTATCAAGCTCATACAAAAATGTTCAAGATTTAGTTGATGATTTAAGAAAATATCTCTTACCCAAGAAATCATTTATGGCTATACAGACCCAGCTACAAAACATTCAACAGGGTTCAAGGTCCATTGAAGAATATGGATCTGAGGTGGAAAAATTATTTACGGAGCTGACGATTACCCAGGCTGATGGAAAAACTGAAGCATTTTCTATTTTAAAACCGATCAATGAAAGTTTTGCAATAAAACGGTTTTCAGATGGCCTGCGGAGCTCGAAGCTGAGCACCATCGTCTCGGCACGCGGCTTCAGCAGTTTGAAAGATGCCATACAAGCAGCAAAAGACGAAGAGTGCACGTCTTTCCCACCATCAGGTAATGTCTTGCATGTATCTAGAAATGGACGAGTTTCACATAATAATAGGCGATCACAAAGTCATTGTAGGGGTACTATCCGTGGTCAATATGGTAACAATTACACTCGTGGACACCCATCTCATAACAATTATAACCGAGGACAAGGTTCTCGTGGATATAATAGGCCAAATTATCACTCATCGTATAACCGTGGTAATAGAGGTTCGAGATATGCTAGGAACCGGGGACGAGGCCAAAGTACGTTCCCAGCAGAGCGAGTAGAAGACACGCGTCAAAGCGATAAAGACGAAAATACAGATAGTTAGTGTCCGACCGAAGGTGCAATTCTGGCCGAAGCCGAAGCCGAAGCCGATTAATCGGTATTCACCAAAACCTTCGGCCGAAGCCGAAGCCGAAGCCGAAGGTGTCATTGACCTTGAGAAATACGATAGTTACTTTGATCTCAGAATATACTAGATACATGTTGTGAGAGCTTTAGAGATTTAGCCCAATAACGAGCCGAGTGACTAACATATACAATAATTAATATAATTATTATTTAGTATGTATGTATTTAAGTATGTATTTTAGTGTTAAGTATAGTACTTTTTTTTTTTTCTTTTCTTCACCAGTAATTGTTTAACTTGTTTTGTAATGCACCATGTGCAACCCCATTTTATGTCCAGTCAATCTCTTTCCATACCAGGTTGCCTGGAAGAGATCGCGGAATGCGATAAGGCCGCCAATTGTATATTTTAAATATAAGGCTCAAATTTGTAATTTATTATCTTGGTGTACAATAAAGGATATATAAATAAATAAATAAATAAATATACAAGCAGGTAATAAAATATTGTCTAAAATAAAAGTTTCAAATATACAATGTTAATTAAGTATTTATTTACTTAAAGTAATTTTAACAAAAATAATCAAATAATATAATCAGTCACATTTTTTTAATTATCAGACGAACACAAAATATTTCTATAAAATAATTGAGCAAAGTTTAACGCTTTTTCAATAAGTATCTATTTTTTACATATAATTTTTTGGAATTTTTGAGAAAATTAAATACTTATAAGTAAGTTAAACATTTTTGGTAACAATTGGAGAAAATAAAAACTTAACAAGTTTTGGTAACAATTTGACCCAAATTGTTACACCTTATTATAGTACAATTAAGTCTGCGAAATGCTTCTCCTTCAACAACGTTGTAAGGCAGCATGTCAACGATGATGAGATCCATTATACCTTTATCGATTCTCATAGATATTGGTTCAGTATCTGGCCACAATGGAGCTGCTTTTTTTTCTATTATTGGAGGTAAAGTACTCTGCTTGACATTAAATTGCGAAGATGTAGTTGCCTCTGTTTTATTTTTCATTAAACTCTTACTCTTCTGTTTTTCATTTGTTGCATTACAATAAGCCTCCCACTCTATTTTATGCATTTTCATCAAATGATTTTTAATATTAGTGGTACTCTGCTTTTTTGGTAAAGCACTACCAAGAGACAATGATTTATTGCACTGTTTACATAAAGCTTTATCAGTAGCCTTTTCCTAAGGTTGTCTGGAAGATATCGCTTTCAGCGATAAGACCGCCATAATTGTACCCACAAACTGAAGTTTTTGTATAAGCTGTATTACTTTTTGGTGTACAATAAAGTCTATTCTATTCTATTCTATTCTAGCCTTTATAAAATATTGCCAGATAGGATTCAGCTCTAAAGATTTCATTGTGTACCTGAAAGAAAATATTCTATATAAATGCACAAGTACCTACCGAGCCGAGCCGACCGCCCCGTACTCGCAGTAGGACTCTGCAACGCGGATGCGCCTATATCCTATCGGCGTAGGTAGTTAACTAAAAGTAAACAATCTTCACATGTCTTTTTCTAAAAATTGCATAAAAAAACATACCAACATTGTTTCCATTTAGTTTCCTACCTAACGTTAGATAACATAAAATATTTTAAACCAGACAATACTTACGGTTTTTTGGTTCTTAGAGTGCCTCACAATAATGAACGTATCACCACAGGTACTACTCACAGTAATAAATAAAATAATTTGTAATAACAAATATGAAATATTTAAAAACAAAACACTTATTAGAATTTTAAGACGCGCTCTCAAACTTGTTTTGACTCGTTTAGTTTACTAACTGCGATTCGTTTGGTCCGGTGCGGCAGCGCGGCGAAACT
This sequence comes from Mythimna albipuncta, assembly GCA_929112965.1. NCBI lineage: Eukaryota > Metazoa > Arthropoda > Insecta > Lepidoptera > Noctuidae > Mythimna > Mythimna albipuncta. The sequence continues at coordinate 1,286,490 of OV815960.1, forward strand.
CTGCTGCTCTGCACACTCTCCGTCTCGCTCTAGCATCGTTCAGTAAATTTCAAATTTTGACAACTAGCAAACCTTCGGCTTCGGCCAAACCTTCGGCAAATTTTTGGCCGAAGCCGAAGATTTGGCCGAAGGTGGCCGAAGCCGAAGCCGAAGCCGAAGCTTCGGTCGGACACTACAGATAGTACACGAAATCAGTTTTTTCGATCCGAAACATTTTGTGTTATCATACCAAGGAAATGCGAAGTACGTAACCTTTTATATTAATAATACTAAATATTATTGGCTTATTGATACGGGAGCAACATTATCCATAATTAAAAATGAAATGTTACCAAATGACATCATTGTACATAAGGATAATACCTTAATAAATGGAATAGGTGGTCAGCGACGTTCTCTAGGTTGTGTAAATTTATTATTAAAATATGATAATGTAGCGTTTCAGCATAATTTTCTTGTTTTTAATTCGTTACCACTAAGAGCAGATGGTATCATAGGTTTAGATTTTTTAGAAAAATTTCAAGCAAAAATAGATATAGTTTCAAATAAGTTAACACTTTTTAACAATAATAAACAACATTATTTACATTTTGTTGATGAACATGATAGGATAAAAATGCAATAATTATTCCCGCGCGTTCGGAATCAATTCATTTCATTATTGTGAATGACAATGTAGAACAAAGAGATAGCAACAGATGTTTTTATAGCAAACGCAATAGCAAAGGTTAGTAATAACAGAATTCCAGTCAGGATACTTAATGTTAGTGACAAGGAAGTGTGTTTGCCATCTTTAACACCAGATTTAAGAAATTTGGAAGATTATAATATTTGTCAATTTAATAAGACCAATATCGACGCCTAGAGTTAAAACATTGTTGTCAGAATTAAATCTAAATTATTTAAACGGAAAAGAGAAACAATCAATTGAGGCAATATGTACAAAGTATTCAGACGTTTTCCATTTAGAAGGAGATAAGTTAAAAACAACCAATATTTATGAGCAATCTATAGTTGTGAAACAAAACTCAACCCCAGTTTACGTCAAGCCATATAGGTTACCACAGGCACTAAAACCAGAAATAGCTAAGCAAGTTAATAATATGTTAAAAAATGATATTATAGAAGAGACAAATAGTGAATGGTCCAGTCCAATTTTATTAGTACCTAAGAAAAGTAGCGAGGGACAAGGGAAAAAATGGCGTTTAGTAGTAGATTATAGAAAAGTAAATCAAGTTATTTGTGACGATAAATTCCCATTACCAAATATTAATGACATTTTAGATACGCTTACGGGAGCTATCTATTTCACTCACCTTGACCTTCACCAAGGTTATTACCAAGTAAGTTTGGAACCCAATAGTCGTAAATTAACTGCATTCACTACAAATACAGGCCAATATTGCATGAAACGGCTACCCATGGGCTTAAAGATAAGTCCTAATGCTTTTAGTCGTATGATGTCAGTAGCAATGTCTGGATTAACTTTTGATAAATGTCTAGTTTACTAAGACGATCTCATTGTATTCGGAAGAAATCTATCTAGCGACAATAAAAATTTAGTAAGTAAAGTAAAATTTAGTAAGTAAGTTAGAAAGGTTGAGAAAAGTAAATTTAAAACTAAATCCACAAAAATGTGAATTTTTAAAGAAAGAAATTCTTTATTTAGGACATTTGGTTACAGATAAAGGTGTATTACCAGATCGGGAAAAAACTAGAGTATTAAAAAATTACCCTATTCCCAAAAATGCAGATGAAGTAAAACGTTTCGTAGCTTTCTGTAATTATTACGGTAAATTTATTAGACATTTTTCGGAAATAGCAATGCCCTTGAATAAGTTTAGTAGGAAAAATGAACCATTTATATGGTCAACTGAATGCCAGAACGCTTTTGATTCTTTAAAAAATGCGCTAGTATCGTCACCTATTCTGCAGTATCCCGATTTTTCAGAAAAACATGAATTTATTTTACAAACACATGCTTCGGGTACTGCTATTGGTTCCGTATTATGTAACAAAGATCTTAGACCAGTTGCATATGCAAGTAGACCCTTGAATAAAGCGGAAAAGAACTATCCGACTATTCAAAAAGAACTTTTGGCTATCGTGTGGTCTGTTAAATATTTTAGACCATATTTATATGGAAATAAATTTACCATAATGACAGATCACAAACCATTGATATATTTATTTGGGATGAAAGATCCGTCAAGTCGGTTACTTAAATTTAGGTTAACCCTAGAAGAATATAACTTTAAAATACTCTATGTGAAAGGAAGAGATATTGTTGTTGCAGATGCTTTATCTAGAGTTCATATAACGTCTGACGAACTTAAAAGTATGAATGAACAAGTTATGGCTGTAACGACTAGGATGCAAAAGAGAAAGATGGAAGAACTAAGCAACAGTAAGGAAAAAGATGGAAAGAAGGCTCTTAATAAATCCATTAACGACTGGACTGATCACCCAAGGGTTGTGAATATATTAAGAAAACCGCGTGAGTCAGTGGAAATGTGTTTGATTGAAGGTAGCAAATTAAAAAGATTTAAGGATAATAACATGATAACTGAAGAAATTGAATGTTTTGCATTTGAAGAGACTAAAAAGACATTATACATTAATCTTGATTTCAAGGCGCATTTCTCGCGCGCCGAATTTGTGCAGAAATTAAGTTATTTTTGCAAAAGGATACGTATCAGCGAAGTATGTATAATTAAGAATAATGATAATATAGAATTTATTAAAAGTATTTGTGAAGAGATAACAACACTCCCTAATTGGTCCGGACCACGAATATGTATATTAAGAGGAGTAAAAAGAATAACTGATGTTAATGAAAAGACAATAATTATGAATGACTTTCATTTATTGCCTTCCAGTGGACATGCTGGAGTACGTAGAATGATCAATACTATCAAAAGACGATATTATTGGCCAAGTATTAACAAGGATATTCAAGAATATGTTAAAAAGTGTACGAAATGTCAAAAATCTAAACATTATCGTTACATTAAAGAACCGATGAAAATTACTCCAACAGCTTCCTCGGCATTCGAAAAAATTTACTTAGATGTGGTCGGTCCCTTAGATAGAGACGAAACCGGGAATTGTTACATATTGACCATGCAGTGTGAATTGACAAAATTTGTACAAGCTATTCCATTACAAAACAAAGAAACGGTGTCCATTGCAGATGCATTTGTTAGACAGTTCATATTAAGATTTGGTATTCCGGAAACAATAGCTACGGATCGAGGAACAGAATTTATTTCTGCAACTATGGAACAGGTTTGTAAAATCCTTAACATTGAAAAATTATATTCTACAGCCTATCACCATCAATCGATTGGAGCTCTTGAAAATGCTCACAAAAATTTGGGTGCATTTTTAAGAATTCAGTGCGGAAACCATAAGAATACATGGAGCTATTGGTTACCATTTTGGTGCTTTAGTTTCAACAACACAGTCCATTCAGAAACAAAATATACGCCATATGAACTTGTTTTTGGAAAACTTTGTCGGATACCAGATAGCATTAGCGATACTGTTGACCCATTATACAATCTAGATAGCTATCCATTACAATTAAAATATAGATTGCAGTTAGCTCATGCCGACGCAAAGAACAATTTGTTGTTAAATAAGCATGCAAATGTAAGGAAATACATGATAGATCTGTTAATTCAACAACGTATGAGAAAGATGATTTGATTTTATTAAAAAATGAAACAGGTAGTAAATTAGATATCCTATTTGAAGGCCCTATACAGTAGTGCAAGATATAGGTTGTAATATAAAAATATTAAAAAATAATAAAATAGAATTAGTACATAAGAATAGGACTAGGCCTTATTATTAGTGATGGGCAATGATAATAATCCGGTTAATATCATTTGGCTAATAATCGATTAAAACTCAGTTAATAGCCATTAATAGCAATTATGGATGATAACCCTGCTGTTAATGTTATTTTAGTGATTGAAATTTCCCTCCATGGTTTTCAGGCTTAGGACTGTCAGATTAGACTTCATTTTCATCATCTTTGTAGTAAATAAATGTGCAATTTAAAACTAATCTGGACCATTTAAAAATATTAATTATTTTATGATTATACACACAAACCAACAACACACGAAAAAGGACTTCTTCACCAAAACATATCAGTCGACGTACTGATTCCGGATTCGGTTGGCGTCGCTGTAATGCAGTTCATGCATCGCTTTCTGGCATGAATAATATTAGCGCCAGAAAGATATAACACGAGAAACGGGGGTATCTTTCTGGCGCTACTAACTAATCGCTCGGGTATTTTCGATTGTCTATAATTTACCTACGTCGTATTTACAGAAAAGAGCTAATAAGTAACTTACTTATTGTACCTTACATTTTTACGTATCGGTTAAAATTTCGCTCTTGACCGCTATCTCACCTGATGGAAAGCGACGATGCGGTCGACGATGGAACGCGCTTACCTAGAAAAAACCTATTCACTCTCGACTTAAATATTCCCGGGTTGTAGCTATCAGGAAACACAGACTCCGGCAAGGAATTCCACTCCCTAGCTGCACGCACAATGAAAGTGTTCCCAAAACGTTTGGTGCGTGTAGGTGGGATATCCACCAAGTACCGGTGGCGCATAACCGTACGTCTGGTAGTCCGATGATGGAACGGGAACGGGCTAGGTGGAATTAAGTTATGCAATTCTGACGCACACTCTCCGAAATACAACCAGTAGAAAACCGACAGGCTAGCGACTCTGCGTCGATGCTCAAGACTTTGAAGCCTCGACTCGACGAGTGTATCATCGCCAATTATCCTTCTGGCTCGCCTCTCAATTGCCTCAAGTGCATCAAGCTGGTATCAGGCAGATCCGTCCCAAAGATGAGAGCAATACTCCATACACGATCGAACTTGAGCTTGATAAAGTTTCAGCAGCTGTTCCGGCGTGAAGTACTGTCTGACCTTTGAGTTGAGCCTTTGCTTCGATGTATGGCCCAAAGTTGAGTGTTGATGTCAGCTTAACACCAAGAAGGTCAAGATGGTCGGTTATCGGCACGGTTGCATCCCGGAAAGTTGGAGCGGGGCTGAATTGGCTCCTTTTAGCGGAAAATAGACACGCCTGGGTTTTTGCAGCATTGAACTTGACCAAATTGGCATCGCCCCATTCAGAGACTGCCTGCAAGGACAAGTTCAAGTGCTCAACCATAGCCTCTCGAAGAGACTGGATCTGTGACCTACTAGCTTGCACGTTGGATATGTAACTCTCGGCAACAGTGCTGTCATCTGCATACTCAAAGGTACCGGACTTGAGCAGATCGTTTATGTGCAGCAAGAATAATGTTGCCGAGAGTACTGACCCCTGAGGGACCCTGGCATTAATAGCCATTTGACCGGACGAGCAGCCATCGATAACCACTCGGATGGACCGGTTACTCAGGAAGTCTGCGATCCAACCACATAATCCAGCGGGTAAACCGAAAGATGGAAGCTTACTAATAAGGCCCTTCGTGCCAAACCCTATCACAAGCCTTCAAGATATCGAGGGAGACGGCAAGCGCTTCCCCGTGCTTCTCGATGGCCTCACTCCAGATGTGGATGGCATACGCTAGAAGATCTCCAGTTGACCGATTACGGCGAAAGCTGTATTGACGGTTGGTATCCTAAGGTATATCATTAGCTTCTAGGTATGCCAGGAGCTTAGTGTTGAGTACACGTTCCATGGTTTTATAGAGAATGGACGTTACTGAGATCGGTCACTTTTCATCCTCAAATGAAAGCCTAAATAGGCGTGTCAGGATCGGAGACAATTCAGGCGCACACGTTCTCAGAACAATTGCTAGTATCCCGTTTGGACCGCTAGCCTTGTTCACGTCAAAGTTACGTAGCACCCTACGGACGTCCTTCTGTTGGATGCGAATAACCGACATATTCGTATCGTAACCATCAGGGTGAACAGGGGTTGCACGTTACCTGGATCTAAACGCGAAGATTCCGCGAAGAGTGAGGCAAACAAATTTGCTTTCTCTTCAGCGGTATGTGCCAGCGACCCATCGGGTTTCAGCAGTGGTGGTAGTGAAGGGCGGCAGAAGTTCGATTCAACCGACTTAGCCAGGGACGAAAACGCCTTACTACCCGCAGGGTATAAAGCTAGTTTGTTCTCGATGCGGCTAATGTGGTCGAACCGAGACCTCCGCATCACCTTCTTGCAAGACTTGGCAGCTCTGTTGAAAGCTCTCTTGTTCTGGCTTACGTCATTCGTATTGTGCATACGAGCATCGGCCCATACCTGATATGCTGCGTGCTTAAGCGCGTTAGCGCGATCAGACTCCGCACCAAATCAAGGGCGAGTTCGACCAGACATGGCTACGTCGGAGAATGGAATATAGTACTCCATTTTGTTAAATCAAGTAATTAATTAAACCACAAAGCGATGTGTCAATAGTAATTATGGTTTTTATAGTATTGGATCTCTAAATTTACAAAAATGAATTTCACAAAATATGTGTATTTATTTTATTATTAACACTTTTTCACATACAAAAAGTGAAATTATATAAAAAGAATTACAATACATTGAATCACACTGCGTACACGCACCCAATTTATCATCACACCCACAGATTTTAGAATTAACAAAAAAAAGCATTTATTTTTTTAACAATACATTAATAGCAGGGTTATCATCCATTGGACGGCTATTAATGGCTACTTATGGATTATAATCGATAATAACTCAAAGCATCCGGCTATTAACCCAACACTACTTATTATCAATAGATTTAATATAAGATTAGAAAAAAAAACATTGCAATGTATAATGATAAGAATAAATAGGTACCCATTTATTTCATAGAAAATCAGTAATAGGGTAAGAACTAGTATAATTTTATATGTAACAACAATTTTTTTTTAGTAAGTAACTAATCAAAATAATTATGAAAAAAAAAAGGAAGTGTTGTGCCAATTTCTTTTTTTTATGCCCCTGGGAGGTGAAGTGTAATAATATGTATGCTCTCTTATATTATTAAGTATGCACACTCCTTTATACGTAATATGCTGAATTAGCACTATACCTCATAAGCCACATATTCATGTAACATTAATTGCACTCATTAAATAGTACTACAAGCATGTGGTTGTTTCATTGAGACCACCTCTTAGGAACCCCAACATTACACCTCTTCGCGTGTCCAGATATGGAATTTCAACTAATAATTATGATTACACCACTACTTATAACAATAGGGTCATATTGTACAGTAAGGAGGCAAAAGTCCATAGGAACGTTAAAGATTACATTGCTATGAACCGAGCGAGCGCGATGCGTATATGTGCGCATGTATGAGTATCCACATTCCACAGATAACACACACTAAGGAACTGTCGTCGCACTGAGCAAAACATTATTATTTTTCTGTTCTTACCATAGCATTGATAAAATTCGCGCAAATACGTCATGTGCTGGTAGCCGTGTGAACTAAGTATTGGATTCGCAAATCACGTAACCCGAGTTCAAATCATGGTCGGTCCGTTGCAGTTATTTCTTACTTTGAAAATTCCCAATCTATATTGATATAGTTTTTTTTTTAAATTTCTATGAAAAATACTATTGCATTTTTTGCACTAAATAGTTGCAAATTACGAATGTGATCTATTAACCACAAGAAGAATCACATTCGTAATTTGCAATTATTTAGTTGTTACATCTTTTCGATGTTGTAAGGTGGAAATAAAAAGACGTGTTTAATAAAAATGTTTATGCTTTATATTTACAAATTAAACATTTATGAGAATTGTGACGTCGAATAGCAAAAAGTTATCTTGTAACCGTTATCTATGTTACGCGTAAGATTGTTTGTTGGAAGTATACCCACTTAGACCATTCATAATATGAATAACGTAACAATGAACGGATATTCAAATTTTAATAAAATAAAATATAGGTAATTGTTTATATCCAGTTATTTATTGAAAAGTGATTTATGATTTAGACTTTGTAAACATTTTATTTTTGTGTAACGTCACAATGAATGTATTGAGGTCATAGCTTAATTGTTCATTTTCTTGACGAAAAGAAGATTGAAACTAAACCTCAATTTCTGTTAAAAGAACTTTAGTTCTCACAAGATAATCGTCAATTAGATGAGCAAAATAAAATGAACTATAATATTATGTTCTATCAGTGCGGGTAGAAGAATAAAAAACAAAATAGACTCATGATTATTGTCAACAAAATTGATAGCGAGTTCACTGCATTCTTAAGATGAGGCGATGGCACAAATTAAAAGATATAGCTGTTTTAAACGAAAGTAAACACAATATAATACAGTGTTTGTTAACGAATAATCACAGATATGTTAAAATAAAATGGTAGGCCCTTTAGTTTAGTTAACATTAAACATTTAGTGCGAAACGTAATCGTTCTTGTTTGTGCCTCTCTGTCAAGTACGGCTTTTTAGCAGGTTTTCTGTGATGCACGCCTTCAGCGTGAAGTGCACGGCGAACAGTATCCATCGAGGTGTCATATAATTCCGCAAAATGTCTCGTTGGTGCGAAACCATTCGTTTCGTATACGTCCACCATATGTCGTCGCTGCGCCTCGCTAATAAGCTTCGGTCTCCCACTTCTCTTTCGACTAGCAAGGCTACCTTCTTCCTCATATCTTTTTAGCCAAAGATTTACAGTATTTTTCTAAAATAAAAAAAAAATATATATTAGGCAGCTATACCTACTTCACTTCATTTTCATTATATAAAATGTTAATAATCATAATTATTGAATATAATTTTAAAATAAAACTGCATTTATTAATCCAATAACCAATCCAATAAACCCAACGATTTACGTATTTCTCTTCTAAACCTCTTATAGATACGATGAATGGATTCATAAATGGCATACGTTTTAATTAGAAGATTAATTTGTAATAAAGTTACAATTCATTAATAGCTATTATACTCACATTCAGTCCGGTTTCTTCAGATATTTGTGTTTTATTAAAACCACTTTTATGCAGCCCAATGATAGTCGCCCTCACTTCAATACTAATATTAGCCTGCATTTTGCGAATATTACAATACTGTCAACCACACGTCACTAACCAACAACTACAACCAAACGACAGTTCATTTCGGTCAAGTTAAAACTCATGTCTACCTCGCAGAAATCTAATTCTTTATTTAGTTTTTTTGTGATCTACCTTTCTAACTCTAAGAAATGTGTGAACAAGTTAAAGAATAATTTAATATATGTAATGCAAATACATAACTTCCAATCGGGTAAGAACTTACAAAAAGTCAATAATTGCGTGGGATTTGAACTTGCGGCACACTGATTTGCGCTTCAATCTGTGTGCCTATACCACTGGGCCATCTTGACTTATGCTAAGTTGATGAAATTGTGAATTTCAATCATTTGTTGGCGAAACTTGAAAATAAAAGGTCGTAAGTCAAACTAAACGTCAAACGAATACGTTTTAAGAATTCCTATCGACTTTTGCAAGTGAGTGTACATTTATTAACAGCACTTTTAACTACTCAAAACAGTACTCGCATTTCAACTGGTGTTAACATTTTTCATTTCTACCCTCAATTATTAAGTGTTCCCAAATTGGCACAGCAACCACAAATGGGTTAAGAAAATCTTATTTCGTCTTCTGTTTTTTTATGTTTAGATATCGATACCCATCACGTCTGTGATTTATACATAAAACCCGATTGAAAATAAGCAAGTATTGACACTCATGTAGGCGTAGCCGCGGGCAATTACTAGTTATATATAGCAAAAGCTAGTTTTTTATATACATATATATAAAACTAGCTTTTGTAATAATATAATGCTAACTCCCGCTCTACCCTACTCTACCCTTCACTACCCAATTTTTTTTCCATGTGAAAGGTTCTCCTCACAATAAAAAAACAACAAAAAAAGAATTAGCGAAGTCGGTTCAGCTGTTCTCGAGATTTGCGCTTAGCAACACATTTAGCGATTCATTTTTATATTATAGGCTAGCTTTTGCCCGCGGCTTCGCTCCAGATATAGTATAGTGGAGTAGGGTAGACTCCACCATACTATATCTTATTCTATTCTATTCAACCGTACTCTGCGTTTCCGTCCGTTTATCGTGTTCTAAAACTAGGTAAGCGGTAAATTTTAATAAAATATGAATACAATTCTAGGTAAATAATATGATTTTATTCAACAGAACATTACATTTATCGATCCCGGAATCGTGGGTTTTTTAATCAAAAGCAAAATTTATTTTGGATATCCCGGAATTCAGAATACGGATGCCGCGGCACCGCGCCGGAATAAGGCCACGCGCTGCCTGCCGATACTAGCGTCCGTCAGCTGGGCCGTTGTGGGCGGAGCTACGCACTGCCCGCCGCGACCCTGCTTCACCTCTGGAAATACCTAAAGATTTGCTGCTTACCGCGCCTTAATTCATTAAACACCAAGCGAACCCGGGGGATTCGTGAACCTATTGTCTTTCTATTGTGTCTTTAATTACCACGATTGAAAGGTTAATTACTAAAATAATAATGATACGCGTTCGCGAAAAGGTTTGCAAACAAAAAAAAATCACTTTAATTAGAATTTGTGCCAAGTTTCAAGTTTATTAAACTAAAATTCTCTAAACGGCATACAAAAGAACTCTTTTCAATCCATTAAAGGTTTAATTTGCAAAAACTTCTCCTCCCCTATCCCTTCAGGCCTACGTCATAAAATGTTATGCTGCTAGTCCTAGTAGTTTTAGTTATGCAATGATATGTCAGTCAGTCAGTGAGTTTCCCCTTTTATATAATTACAGAAAATACCAACCTTATATTAAATTCTACTTAGCACACAGCACATTGACCATTGTACCAAAATTAAACAAACCTTATTATATGATATTGAATCAAATATCGCCGTAATTTGATCGGGAGTCTCCACTGTCTGCACTATTGGGTGGCTTGACAGCTTAGCATCAGTCACCAACACTGGGTGCAAGGTTTTCGTTAAGAAGTGATCCAGCTGGAAGAAAGAAACACATACATTAGTGTACAAGCAATAATCACACGTATTACAATCTCTATAAGACACGAAACGATATGTATACAAAAAAGGGTTACCAAAAACCGAATAATTTTTTTAAATACCTATACTTACATATTACTACTTGATCAGTTTTAACAAATTTATAATAAGTCATAATTGATGATGATATTGTATATAACTTTATAAATAACCGCCAGACGTAGGTACGGCGATGCAAAACCAGGGATGGACATCCAACTCATACGCACAAAATATTATGGGAACCCATTATGTCTACAGCTTAAGAGTGGAATTCCTTGAAGTCTTTTTCCTGATAGTTACAACCTAAAGGTCTAAAAGGCAAGAGTGAATAGGTTACTTCTAGGAAAGCGCGCTCCATCGTCGACCACATCATCAGGTGAGTTAAAGGTAAAATTCGAGCCTAACAGTAATAAAAAACAAATATTTTACCACTTTCCAAGTTGGTTCGATGATATCCAAGGCTTTGACTTGCATGTATGATGCAAAACCTTCATTCAGCCAAACTTCGTCCCGCCATTTCATAGTCACTGAAAACATTAAAAAAATATTTAAACATTGCACTAAAATGTTAAAAAATAAGGCACACCATAAAACAGCTGTTACCTAAGTTGCCAAACCACAAATGGGCTAGTTCATGTGTTATAGTGTGTCCCCACGTTGGTGCGGATGCGGGGTGAATCAGTGGTGGACATCTCGTTCGCCAGCCCTGCTCTGTCGCCGCGTGTCGTCGACTGGCGCGTTATGGAGGAGGTGGAAACGTACTCCGATCACCGGTACATCCGGTTTGACGTCTCCGCCGAAACCTCGGCCGCGCCGGTCCGACAGAGCCCTTGCGGTCCGCGGTGGGCGCTTAAGCAGATGGACCGGGAGCTCCTCCTGGAAGCCGCGACGGTACAGGCCTGGGTGCAAGCACCGGGCAGGCCTGTCGACATCGACGTCGAGGCGGAGTGGTTCCGGGAGGCCATGTCGCAAATCTGCGACGCGGCAATGCCCCGAGTCCATCCAGGGCGAGCTAAGCGCCAGGTGTGCTGGTGGTCGCCGGAGATCGCTGCACTGCGCAACGCATGCAGTCACGCGCGACGCCGGTACGCTAGAAACTGCAGGCGCCGCATCCGCCCGGCGGATGCGGAGGCCAGAGAGGCGGAGCTGTATGAGGGATACAGAGCGGCAAAACGCACCCTCCGAGCGGAGATCAAGCGGGCCAAACTGGAGGCCCGCAACGTGTGGCTGGGGTCTCTGAACGCGGACCCGTGGGGGCGCCCGTACAAAACAGTACGGGAAAAGCTCCGCCCCTGGGCTCCCCCGCTGACTCAGAGTCTCCGGCCCCAGATCGTGGAGGGTGCGGTGAACGCTTTGTTCCCTGCGCGGGGGCAACACTCCCCCCCGCCCATGGCTCCGCCCTCACCAGTGGTGTCTGACGCGGACCGCAATAGCGACGACGACGACGATGCTCCAGAGGTGACCGAGGTAGAGATGAGAGTGGCGGTGCGAAGGCTGAGTGCCAAGAACACCGCCCCAGGACCCGACGGCTTGCCTGGGAAGGCCTGGGTCCTGGCCATGGAGGCTCTCGGGCCTCGACTGAGAGGGCTCTTCAGCGCATGCATGGAGAGGGGCCAGTTCCCACTTTGCTGGAAGACGGGGAAACTGGTCCTCATAGCGAAGCCAGGGCGCCCTGCGGACTCTCCGTCCGTCGGTACGCGCCCATTGTGCTGCTCGACGAGGTGGGCAAGCTCTTTGAGAGAGTCATTGCAAACCGCCTCGTCGGGCACCTAACACGGGTGGGGCCGGACCTTTCGGACGGACAGTTCGGCTTTCGCAGGATGCGCTCTACGGTGGACGCCATCATGCGCGTGCGAGCCCTCACGACGGGGGCTGCGGTGTCCCGGGGCAGGTGTGTCGTGGCAGTGTCCTTGGACATTGCCAACGCCTTCAACTCCCTGCCCTGGAGTACGATCCGGAGGGCACTCCGGTACCACCGGGTGCCCGAATACCTCTGTCGTGTGGTCGAGGCCTATCTGTCGGATAGATTTATAGTCTACCCCGGTCACCAGGAAGACTGGAAACGTCGAGAGATGTCGTGCGGTGTTCCGCAGGGGTCGGTACTAGGGCCACCCTTGTGGAACATCGGGTACGACTACGTGCTGCGCGGCGACTTCCCTGACGGGGTCAGCGTGGTTTGCTACGCAGACGACACGCTGGTTCTAGCGCAGGGAGAGTCGTACCAGGTGGCGGTCGCTCTAGCGACACGCGGGGTTGCGATGGTCGTTGATAGGATCCAGGAGTTGGGACTCGAGGTGGCGCTTCACAAATCCGAGGCTATGTGTTTCCACGGTCGCCGCCCTCGGAACGCGCCGCCATTGAGTTCCCAACTAACGGTAGGAGGAGTTCACATCGGTGTCGGGTCAACGATGAAGTACCTGGGACTCGTCCTCGACAGCCGGTGGAATTTCGTGGAGCATTTCCGACGTCTGGCTCCCAAACTCAACCGGACTGGGGCCGCTCTCAAGCGGCTCCTGCCCAACCTTGGGGGTCCAGACGCCTCCTGCCGGAGGCTCTACGCGGGGATCGTTCGGTCCATGGCCCTCTACGGGGCGCCGGTGTGGGCGCCGTCGCTGAAAAAGCAACCGGCGGCCATACTGAACGCCTGCCAGAGGGTCATGGCAATAAGGATGGTGCGGGGATACTGCACGGTCTCCCGCGAAGCGGCGAGCCTTCTGGCTGGCCTACCACCGTGGGATCTGGAGGCAACAGTCCTTGCACACATGCACGATATGCGCGTGGAGATGCAACGCCGGGGTGAAAGTCCACTGCCGCGACAGGTTGCGGCATGGCGGACAGAGCTCCGGCGGGATCTCATGGTGAAATGGCGTCAACGACTATCGCAACCCAGTGCTGGGCACGCCACAATCATGGCGGTAAGTCCCCTCTTTGAGGCGTGGCTGGAAAGACCTCACGGCGTCCTTACCTTTCGCATGACGCAGGTCCTCACCGGACATGGTTCGTTCGGGAGTTTCCTGCACCGAATTCATGCTGAAGTGACGCCCGGGTGTCGCCACTGTGCGGAACTCCCGGAGGACACGGTGGAGCACACAGTCGAGGTGTGCCCTGCTTGAGCGGAGCATCGCCGTGCCCTCGTGGGGGCGATCGGCGGCGAAGACCTCTCGCGCCGGGCCTTGGTTGAGGCCATGGTCCGGAGCGAGGAGGAGTGGCAGGCGGTCGCCGACTTCTGCGAAGCAGTAATGCTCGCAAAGGAGGAGGCCGAACGCATCAGGCAACGGCGTTATCGCCGCCGCCGCCGCAACCGGGATTCTGATCCCGATTTCCGGCCACCGTAGGCGCGGGCTTGCGGACAGTGAGCAATGGGTAGCTCACTGTCCGGCCGTCCGGTAACTTTCCGGACCAAGCCCAAGTCGTCGACGGCGCGCACTGTTCCCGCGCGCCTCAAGGAGTTGTCAGCAACAGCAGGGACCCAGCCGGGTCGAAGCCTACTGGGGCCAGGGTTATCCGAAAGGGCGCTCAAGCCCCGGTATGAAGGCTAGAAGGAACGGGGTGGGTCTTTTAGTCAGTAAGAGTCTGACACTATCTCCCGCTCCGCCCAAGAGCGGGGGATGTCAATGCATGATTTTTTCCCACCATAAAAAAAAAAAAAAAAAATGTGTTATAGTGTTGGCAACACTAATTTTGTTGCTAGCCGATGCCTTAGCCTCATCTACAAGAAATGCAGTCTCCCTGTAAGTGATCAAACCCCAGTGCTCTGTAGCACCTGATAAATAATCAGGAATGCCAATCATATCTGAAACACGACAATATAAGCAATTAGTGAAGCAACAACTAATTAATGGCTCTTACAACCACATCTGTCACACTAAGTCGCCAATCATAACAAAAATAATATACTGTGCGTCATAGATTATACACTGTATTAAGGTAGAACTACACTGCGCACACGTGGGCTACACACGCCGATCTGGGAGCGTCGGTCTCCATACATTTTATATGGAAAATAGACTGTTAGAGCTACACTTGACCCACGCCACGCCACGCGACGCTACGTTGGCGGCAGAACTACACTGCTCACACGTGGGCTACACCGCTACACACGCCGATCTGGGAGCGTCGGTCCCCATACATTTTATATGGAAACTAGGCTTTTAGAACTACACTTGACCCACGCGACGCGACGCCACGCCATCCCACGCGACGCCGATACAACCGTCCCAGAAATTGGGGCCCTGCGTGTGACGACAGCCCGAGTATCATCTGCGGTTATCATTTATTTATTATTTATTTATTATATACTTTATTGTACATACAAAACATAACAAAGAAAAACTTATATCTAAAACACGTATAATGGGCGGTCTATCATTATTGTAAATAAAAAAAATTACTGATAAAATTTATTGAACTAATTCCAGCCACTCCTCAAAAAGGGGTATTTGCGGAGTGGCTGGAAAGACCTCAAGGCGTCCTCACCTTCCGCATGACGCAGGTCCTCACCGTAGGTAGTAAGTTCGGAAGGTTGTTGCACCGGATTCGTGCGAAAGAAATGCCCGAAGGTCACCACTACTTAGATCGCCCGAAGGACACGGTACGAAGTATGCCATGTGATCGGTGGCCATGACCTCTTGCGCCGGGCTGGTACAGGCCATAGTCCGGAGCGAGGAGGAATAGCAGGTAGTAGCCTCCTTCTGCCAAGCAGTAATGCTAGCTAAGGAAGCGGCTGCACGCACGAGGTCCCAAGTCGTAGACGGCGCGTAATGTTCTATGCGCGTCTCAAGATGTCAGCAAATCGTAGGGGCCCAGCAGGGTCGAAGCCATGGTACGAAAGCAAAGAAGGAACTGGAGTGAGTTTAACATTCGAATTTATCGAACAACGAACAAGTCAAGAAGTACCATCTATAGTTATTAGATTTTTTATTTATTTTCACAAATATCACAAGATATAAAGAAGCCAAGTAAGTAGGTACCATCGCGGTCATTGACTCTTGCGGCGCGGCGCGAAACCAAACCCTTTGAAGTTTTTGTTTCGAGTGCAAGCAAAAATGAACTTAGCGGTGGTCAGGCGGAAGCAGGCGGAAGTGTCTTCGATGGTACCTACCTACTTATACCACAAAATAGATACTTATGATACAGAAGTCAATCTCACGATGTACTTTAGTTTTTATACCTACCTACGCTAGCGATCGCGGTAGGGCACAAAATTGAGCTGAGCGAGATATCGTGTCCGTGAGCGGTGTTATGTATATGTATGTGCGTTGCTCGAGCGAGCACACTTTGTATGTAGATACTAGATTGTCTACTGACCCTATCTATTATGTGCCTATGCAATGCAACTCAAATAAGAATAGGGTTATATTCAATCAGTTTACAAAAAAAAAACTGTCTTCTTATTTCTATTGTCCATATAATGTGTTGTAACAGGGCCCCTAAAAATGAATGATGCATCATGTCTTTAAACATATGTATGTACATATACATAATTCTTCTGGACGTGTGTTTGTCACCAAATTCTTCCTAAACGACTTGACCGATTTGGATGAAACTTTGTGTGCATAGCGAGTAATTGAGTGTGTCCCTGCGTAATTTGAAAATACAATTGAACCTGATAGGTGGCGCTGCTATCAGGTTCATTTTTTTAACTGGCAAGAGTCTTCGGACAGGACGACATCTATCGGGACTGCTAGTCTTTTTAAGTATATTTCATCTGTAAGTGTGTATGTCACCTAATTCTTCCAAAACGGCTTGACCGATTTGGATGAAATTTTGTGTGTATTATAAGTAGGTCCCTGGATAAAATTAAACCCTGTAGGTGGCACTTCGCATTCTTTTTATATGGATGTCACAAAAAATAATGTAAGTACTTATGGATGTCACTTTCACGCAAAAAAAAAACTGAAAGGATTTCGATAAAACTTGGTATATAGGTAGACCATGTCTTAGAATAACATATAGGATACTTTTTATCCTGAGAGTACGTTCCTTAGGGATATTTTTTACTATCACGCGGGCGAAGTCACTGTCAGCACTAGTATTACCGCCACACGCGTTACGCGTGGCGTCGGTGTAGTGTGCACACCCACCGCACACGTCTGAGACGTCGCCCACGTGTGCGTCGGTCTAATGTAGTTCTAGCTTTAATCGTGCGCATTGAACAGTTACTACTTTTTCCACTTGAAAAAATAAAGATGGTTGATTTTAGGAATTTGAAAATTTGCTGGGGTATTTATATGCCTATTCTAAGACCTTTAATGCAATAAAAATGAAAATTGTAAAAATGTAGATCCGACAATCGTTTTGATAATTTTATTAGTGTCAGGATCAAGTAGCCGATAACCCTTACTAGATTCACAGTAACCAATGAATAACAATTTTCTTGATTTAGAATCCCATTTTTCTCTTTAGGTATTTGAACCATTACCTCGGAGCCAAAAATTTTCATATTTGATAAGTTAGGTTTCTTGCCTGACCACATCTCTATAGGAGTTTTGCCATCAAGTGATCTTGTGGGTGATCTATTAACTATATAAGCTGCTGTTGCTAGTGCCTCTGCTCAAAATTGTTTTGACAAATGAGCATCAAACAACATCCACTTGGCCCTTTCTACCAGTGTTCGATTCATCCTTTCTGCAAGACCATTCTATTGCGGCGAGTATGGGATACTTGTTTGATGTTCAATTCCATGCTTACTCAAAAAATAATCAAATTCTTTATTGCAATACTCCTTCCCATTGTCTGACCTAACAGACTTAACTATAGTGTCAAGTTCATTTTCAACTTTACTCTTATAATCCTTGAACACTTCTAATACACTCATTTTGTCTTTCAAAAAATAAACATGAACCTTCCTACTAAAGTCATCTATAAAGGTAATGAAATATTTCATACCTCCCAGTGATGTTTGGTCCATCGGTCCACACAAGCCAGTATGGATAAGTTGCAGTGGCTTTGAGGTTCTGGTCCCAATGTTGTTAGAAGGCAATCTGATTTGTTTACCTTCGAGGCAGGTAGCAATATCGTTTTGAATTTCATGCGGGAATTAAAATATATTAATTACCTGTAAAAATACATAGAGAATGGGCATCATAAACGACTGAGAAGACGGACTGGGTGATTTATTTTTATTTATTTAGAATCTCCAACAAAGGATGTACAAAATATTTGTATCTTATAATATTAGTGGTTCCAGTATCTTTTTGGTTTACTCCTTCACTTATAGGAGACCACAGCATGCAAAAAATAATTTAAACAGGTTTTAGACCCAGGGATACAAAACAATTCGTAGGTGTTATGTCTGGGAATACGAAACGGTATTTTCATAGCCAATGAGCTCAAGAGTTTGTTACAGTCTATCACTCCACTAAAGATTTTGTGGAGGATGATGCAGTCCTGCTTCTTCCTACGATTGGTTAGCGTATCTATATGATAATGTTTCAGCCTGTCGGCGTAACTACTAAATTTTTTAGCTAACTGATCATTGTAACAGAGATGGTAAAGGAACCGTTTTTGAACACTCTCTAATCGCTTGGAGTAGACCTCGTAATGCGGATTCCAAACCACAGAACTGTATTCCAAGATTGGACGAACCCAGGTGATGAAGAGCCTTATTTTTGTAGCTGGTCTTTTAAAATCCTTGCTATTTCGTAGTACAAATCCTAGTGTCCTGAAAGATCTTGACACAATATTCAGGATGTGCACATCGTATTTAAGCGCATGATCAAGTTGAACTCCTAGATCGCGTATATTGTTCACATTCTTCACTTCAACGCCATCTATGTAGTATTTATTCTCTACCACTTTTTAGGGTTCCGTAGCCAAATGGCAAAAAACGGAACCCTTATAGATTCGTCATGTCTGTCTGTCTGTACGTCCGTATGTCACAGCCACTTTTTTCCGAAACTATAAGAGCTATACAGTTGAAACTTTGTAAGTAGATGTATTCTGTGAACCGCATTAAGATTTTCACACAAAAATAGAAAAAAAAAGCAATAAATTTTGGGGGTAGGTATATATTGTTACGCCATTAAACGTAAACACGCCATATCTCCGAGAAAATAGCAAGTAGCACATAATAATTAAAACGCATTGCTGTTGTCGAAAGGTCTAGAATGGTTGGACGAAGACCGACTTGGAAAAATCTCGAAACATCCACAACATACCTACAAACAGTAGTAGGCATATATCTAACTGATAAGGGAAATTGTACTCTCCGACGTTGACAATAGAGTCGAAATTCGCATGAACGTAACTCTTATTATTACGAGAAATAAAAATGATTTATGACTTCGAGTAGCGATTCAATTGTTCTGGAATTCTGGATAGATCCGGGGACGTCGGTATCTAGAATTTTCTTGGCTCCGCATATAAATACGGGCCCCCGGCCGGAAGCGAGTCAGTTGTGATTTCGACTGCGATCAAGAGCGAACTACCCTAGTACTCGAAGTGATTTTTATCAACGACTAAAGCGATAGTGTAACGGTACTCTAGTGTTAATTGCGATTCGGATTATTGTTGACTGGACTAATTTGTTATTGCTTGTGGTAAATAAAGTTCTCTCGTCAGTAAATCGGCATTTAATTACCCACGTACGTAACAACTGGTGTCAGAAGTGGGATGCCACTAACACCGAGAGACGACGAACAGCGACCACGAACAAGAAGGCAAATGGAGATGGATGCTGCGCGTCATCGTATGGAGGAGGAAGATCAGGCTGGTATGGTAGCAACAGAAGCTGCTGAGGCGCCAACAGGACCATCCTCGGAATTAAACCTCGCTGCGGTGTTGGCCGCCATGCAAGCTAGTATGGAGGCTAACCAGCGTAAACTCCAGGACCTGATTGCGGCTAACCAGGAAGAAGCTCGCCGCGAACAGGAAGCCGCTCGCCGCGAACAGGAAGCCGCTCGCCGCGATCAGGAGGCCAACCAGCGCAAGCTCCAGGACCTCATCGCGGCTAATCAAGAAGCTGCTCGCCGCGAACAGGAGGCTAAGCAGAACCTAATCCTCGATAAGATCGATCACGGCCTCGTCACGTTGGGCGAGAAGGTTAAGAATCTCACCGTAGAGGTCAAGGAGGTTTCTGCCCGAACTGAAAGCCTCGAAACAAGCCTGCTGGACATCAACAAAAAAATTATCAAGCTCGAAGCACGCGAACCCGTTGCTGTCGGCTCATCATCGCACACCCCCTGTGCATCTGCCGCAAAATTTGATGTGCCGCGTTTTGATGGCACGTCTTCCTGGACGGCATTTAAGTACCAATTCGAGACATTGGTCGAAACAAACCGCTGGGATGATAAGCAGTCTTTTGCGGCATTAACTTTGGCTCTACGAGGGGACGCCCTGCTGGTCCTAGAGAACCTCCCTGCGGACGGCAGGACATTGGAGCATCTCATGGAGGGACTGGACACTCGTTATGGAGACAAGCACCTCGAGCACGTTTTCCGCGCGCAGTTACGCGAGAGAACGCAGAGGTCTAACGAGAGTCTCCAGCAATGGGGAGTTGAGGTTGAACGGCTGGTCCGGCGTGCGTACATGTCAATGACACCAGAGATGGTGGAAGTAAATCTGGTGCAAGCATTCATCGACGGCCTACGGGATACTGAAGTCAGAGCTACGGTGCGACTCGGACACCACCAAACTCTGAAGAGTGCGATGGCTCACGCTCTGGAAGTAGAAGCCGTACGACAAGACTCACGTACGCATAGAGTTAGGGAAGTGGTGGTCTCGCCTACAACGCAACCACGTCACCGAGAAGTGGTGGCTTCTTCTTCAGCAAAGTCCCGCTATATCCCGACGTGTTACGGGTGCGGAGAAAAAGGGCACATTCGTACCGATTGCCCCAAGAGGAAGAGGGTGAGTGTGGACTCCGGAACTCAAGTTAACGAGGAGTCGTTAAACTAAATGTCGCCAGGGCCGCGGGGCGGGTGCTGGCTGGTCAACTGAAGGCCCCAACCATCACCATCAATCAAGTTCACAACGGAAATAGTTTGATCATCGAAGGAACACTGAATCATCGGGCTTGCAATTTTACCATTGACACGGGGGCGTCACGGACTGTTATAAGACCTGAGTTGCTGAAACGCACCATCTTGTGGCAAAGGGAGTCTCCATCCTGCCGACTTCAGACAGCAACCGGCCAGCCAGTCTCCGTCCTCGGTGATACAGAAATTGAGATCAAAATCGGTGATCAAGTGTATATCCATCCTGCGTTAATTGCGAATATTACCGACGATTGCATACTGGGTCTCGACTTCTTGCGGAATAACCGATGTATTTTAGATATCGACAGGGGAGTATTGAAATTCCCAGATCAAGAAGTCTTCCTGCGAGGAATTAACTCATGCAACCTCTACTGTTTAAAGAATACTACACTGGCTCCGAGAACAGAAACCTTAGTCGAAGTAAAGTTTCCCAAGAAAATCAGGCAAACAAGATGTGTTTTGGTAGAGGATACTGGCCGGCACCCGGAGGTCATCACAGCGAGGACATTAGTTATGACAAAAGGGAAATCCAAAGTAAGGATGGTGAACCTTGGGAAAGAAGAGGTCCAACTGAAGAAAAACAGTGTTGTTGGGAGATGTGAAGAAGTTCAGTATCTCCGTCAAATCAATAAATCTCCAGCAAAGCAAGACACGACCGAAGTCGAAACTGATTACATCCAGCAACTTCTGGAAAATTCTAAGAGCAATTTATCGACTTCGGAACTACAGCAAGCCAGGGAATTTCTGCTACGGTTTCGAGATATCTTTGCAACGGGAAAAGACTGCGGGAGAACAGGTCTCGTCAAGCATGAGATAGATACGGGTGATGCTAGACCAATTAAACAGAGACCGCGTCGCATACCCTGGGCTAAGGAATCTGAGGTAGCAGAAATGGTAAAGGACATGGCTGATAATGGAATAATTGAGCCTTCTACGAGTCCATGGTCTTCTCCAGTCGTTCTGGTGAAGAAGAAGGACGGCAGCACCAGATTCTGTGTGGACTACAGAATGCTGAATAATGTGACGAAGAAGGACAGTTATCCCTTACCAAGGATTTATTATTTATTTATTTATTTATTTATTTAACCAGAACGACAGAATGCCAATTACACTGATTACAAAAGTTACAAATTATGTAAAACCTAATTAAAGAAAATATAACAAATAATATAACTAAATCTCTTATTCAGTCTTCTCGCAAATCGCCAGACATTCGATCAATATCTCCTTCCATTCATCAGCGAATAGATCTAGTCTAGGACTGGATTCAAGAAGAGCGTTGAGTGCGATTAACATTCGCGGAATAGGTGACATACGTCGTGCAACCGTACGGCAGCGCGACACTACAAATAATTTATGCCGTCTTGCCCGGCAATAGTTATCAGGAACAAAAATTTTACACAGCTCCCCATGCAGACTAGGCGAATCAATTTTTCCGTGTATGATCTTGCAAGCTGTTACAAGCTGATCAAAGGCTCGTCTAACCTGGAGTGAAGTAAAACCCAAACAACCTAACAGAAACTTGGTTGGATATAAGTATGGATAGTAACCAAACCTACGTTTGTAGAAATACCTTAAAAATGCTTTTTGGACTTTTTCTATCATAAGGGTATAGGACTTCTCATGTGGATTCCAAACACAAGAGCTTGAATCAAGTTTGCTTCTAACAAGCGTGTTATACAGAAGTCGGATTACTTGATGGTTTGTAAACTCACGACAGTTTCTAAGGACAAACCCCAACCTCCGAAATGACTCTTTGGCTAGAGAAGTAGTGTGATCATGAAAGTTAAACTTAGTATCGAAGATAACACCAAGATCTTTAGTCGTCATCACTCTTGCTATTTCTACATCATTTATAGTATAAGTGTATTGCACTGGGTTTTGTGAACGACTAAAACTCATAATGCTACATTTAGATGGATTGAAATTCATTTTGTTAATCACTGACCACTCACTTAAGGCGTCAATATCTTTTTGGATGGCTACACAATCTGCTAGAGTTTGAATCTCAGAGTATAATTTTAAATCGTCGGCATATAGTAAACATTTGGAGTGGTTTAAAACTTGTGGAATGTCGTTTATCATTATAAGGAATAGTAAAGGTCCTAAAATTGAACCCTGACTGACTCCTGAACGTGTGTTGTACGGCTGAGAATTGTATAGGCCCAGTCGTACATACTGTTGACGATCACGGAGATAGTCAGCTATCAATATAAGGAGACTGGGAGCAAAACCTATGGCGCTTAATTTTTCTATTAGGATGTCGTTATTGATTCTATCAAAAGCTTTTTGAAAATCAAAGTATAATACATCCACCTGCTTTCCTCGGTCCATACTGGTAGTGATGTAATCGGCTAATGTTACGAGGTTCGTGTTAACTGATCTTTTGACGCGAAAACCGTGTTGTTCATCACATAGATGTTTGTTGACTTGTCTTAGAATCTCTTTGTGTAAAATATGTTCAAAAACTTTGGCAGGTGAAGAAAGGATGGCGATAGGTCTGAAGTCTTCAACGGACGTCTTAACTCCTTTTTTAGGAATGGGTGTAACCCTCGATACTTTCCACTGGGATGGATATTTACCTGTACTGAGTGCTAAATTATAAATGCAGCATAAAGGTCCAGTAAAGTATTTCTTTAAAACCTTTAGCATAGAAGACGGAATGTTATCCGGCCCAGCTGAACTACTGAGCCTTAGCTTATTAATGCTGCGTTCAACGTCTTCAGGGGAAATTTGAGCTATGTTGATATAATTGCTGTTCGACGTAGTATCAGAAGTATTGATTTTATTGGCATCTAGCTCAGGAAAATCAGGAAGAAAGACACTGGAGAAGTAATCTGCAAACGCATTGGCTGCATCAACACCAGATAACGTTTCGCCGTGGTGAATGACAGTAGATTGAAAGCCACCTTTACATCGTAAACTTGTAATGTACTGCCAAAATTGTTTTGGGTTTTGTTTTATATTGTTTTCGATGTGATGTAAATGGGACTTATAAGCAATCGAGATGCGTTGTTTAAGGGTTCGTCTAAATGAAGAGAAAGCATTATAGTCAGTGGAACAACGAGATTGTTTCCAAGTCTCATGTAGTTTAGATTTATGGGTTAAATCTTTAATTATGTCGCGAGTGAACCAGACCGGATAACACTTCCTGCTGAATTTACTTCTCTGTTTTTTGGGCATACACTGGTCAAATATTTTATACACTATTTCATAAAAACTATTTATACTGGTAGCTGTGTCAGGCGCCAGAGCTACAGATGTCCATTGTTCCTCCGCCAATAAAGTATCAAGGAGCTCATAATTACACTTGTTGAAGTTCCAATCTGTAGACCGTTCATTGTTACTGGGTTGTAACGAATTGTTATGGGAAGCTGTGCCGAAATTTATATTTATTTCTAAAGGAGGATGGTAAAGATCTGGTGGTACCATACCTATTGACTGAGTAACATAAACACTAGCGCTCTCCTGGACCAATATAACATCTAACATACCTCCATTCGAATTCTTAACTACATTCTTCTCAGACAAACCACAAAATGAAAGAAAATAACAGTAATAGTTGTTAACATTTACAGAAGCACTATTTAAATTTAAGTCACCTAAAATTATTACATTACCCTTAATACTATTAATAAAACTCTCTACTTTACAGAACCAAGTCATATAAACATCATCAGTAGCACTAGGCTTTATATAAACTACACACACGAATACTGGGCGACTGAACAAATTGAAAGAAACCCATAGATCTTCACCATATTCAGTCTCAAGATCTGACCGTCGAGACATAAGAATACCTGCTCGAGCCAAGAGCATTACGCCACCACAAGGTGTACCACGATCGCGCCGAATCACACTGTAGTTATTACAAGCAATTTCGGAATCTTCAACTGACTCATCTAGGAATGATTCAGTGATGGCGACTAGATCTTGTTCAAGTTCTAATAAACTCACTCTCCATGTAGAAAGTTTGGTTTTTAAGCCACGGACGTTTTGATAATGTACTTAAAGCGTGTTCGTTTTAGTAGAGTTGGATTTATCTACAGCTGGTTCAGGAACGAAAAAAATGTTGTGCTTGTGAGTGTGAAGTGTCTGGTGATTTGAAAGCTGCTCCACTTCGCTTGCGGTATGGTATCCATGGTTGGATTTTTGCGTTAATGGGCCACACATCTATAGAGAAACATGTCTCAAAATAGTCTACAGGAATACCAATCTTATACGATCTATAGTGACCCCTAGGTCTAAGTTCATCAACAGTGCAGGATCCTGAGGGACAAAGTTGATTCAAGTAGTCTCGAACATCATCAGCGGTTGATTCCATGTTCCATAGGTGAAGGTACTTTCGTGCTTCTGCTGCTTTAAGTGAGGTTACATTAGGACCAGCGGTTCCAGACACCCATCTATGGTTATAGGATTTCTTAGGGCTGGTTTCTGAAACTGTTTTCGTTATGGTAATAGGTTCCTGATGAAGAACTGCCGGGTTATCACGCATGCTACTAATTTCTGGTAGCGATTGAACTGATGATGAAGCTGGTGGTAGAAGAGATGGCGGAGCTGGATCTGGTGGCGTCGGGTTCAAAGGAGCTTGTAGTGACAGATTTTGCGGCTGCGTATCTTGTGACTGATGATTGTGTTCAGTAACGCTAACGGGAGTGCACTCGGGGCCATTAGGTCTTACAGTTAGTCGGGTTGTCTTTGACTTCTTGCCCTTTTTGCGAGTAGCTGTCTTAGTTGTAGTAATAGCCATTACTGGAATTTCTGTCTCGGTCAGCGGAAGGTCTAGAACGCAAATATCGGGCTGCTTGTCTTTATAATGTTTCAGCTTTTCATCCAAAGTTGTTATTTGATTGGAGAATAGCTCTAGTTTATCATGGTAGCAGGTAATAGATGACATTGCTTGACACAATTGTTCACTTAGGCTAAGTACTTCCTGACGAAGGTAGCGGATTTCGGAAGTCAGCTCACCAGTTGGAAGATGCTGGTCCTCTTTAAGAACTGATGATGAGGACTGTTTTTTTCTCAGGGTAACGTTCGGATCCGGTATTTCGTTTTGCGAGCAGGCGAATGAGACATCATTATTTATTTCCTTTTTATATTCACATTCCATACAAATCCAAGATGTTATATTTTTGCAAGGAGTATTATCCTTTTGGATGCATGATAGATGTAAGCTACTAAGGCATGCTTTAGTATTGCAAAGTAAATGCAGATCATTATTATCTATAATATCGCTACATGCATGGCAAATCATACTCTTTATACTGGCGGTAGTTGATGGCAACACTGACAGCTCCATTATATTCGGTACATAAGGGTTGCGAGCTTTCTTTGACGATCCCACAGGTGTTAAGGTATTATCACCTCCCTTTTTAATTGTGCAGCGACATTCTGGGCATATCCAGGTCGTATCGTTGAGGTTCACGTTATTTACCCCCGTGCAAAGAACATGGTATGTTTTATCGCAAGTACCAAGCGTACAGCTTATGTAATTTTCATCAAGCAAAATAACACTACGACATGCCGAGCAATCCATTTTATGGATGTATGTTTATTTATATAGCAGTCGGAACCAACACCAGAAAAAAAAAAAAAAAAAAAAAAATAGCAATCACTTAGGCACGTGCAATAAGTTCAGCTAAATTGTAATATTGTTTTTAAAAAATATATTTACTCAGCATTTTAATGCGAGCGTAGACACAAACTCACGAGTGTTTCCGAGAATTGTCGAGTAGCACCGAACCGAACGTGCGGGCGCCGAAGGAGCGGTGGCGGCGTGGGGGCGGGAGGCGGGGGTAACGACAACGCGTCCCGCGGCAGCGAATCGGGAACTCAAATCACAACAAAACGGAAATTTTGAATTAGTTATTTGGACATAACTTTTATGTTTTACCACATAACACAATTCTGTTTACACTAATCGAAAGCTCACTTCACTAGCTATATTTGGTACACACAATATTACGAATTAATAACTTTTACTGCGACATCAAAATTTCAAAAGAGAGAGAATGAAAAAACGGTCTGACCTCAGTGGCGCTGCGCGCGCGTGTGTGGATAGACGATACGCTGGATATGCTCAGTGGCATGAAGTGGTTCTCGACCATTGATTTGAAAAGTGGCTACTGGCAAGTGGAAATCAGCGAGAAAGATAAAGAAAAGACAGCGTTCAGTACGGGTATTGGCAGCGGCCTGTGGCAATTTAACGTCATGCCTTTTGGGTTATGCAACGCCCCAGCGACGTTTGAACGCCTCATGGAGAGAGTCATGGTGGGCCTTCTTGGTGACGTCTGTCTGGTATATTTGGATGACGTCATTATAATGGGTCGCACATTTAAGGAAAACCTGAGGAATATGGAGAAAGTGTTCACCAGGATACGAGGGGCTAACTTAAAACTAAGCCCAAAGAAGTGTGCCCTTTTCAAGAAGGAGGTCAGCTACCTAGGACATGTTATTTCCGCCGACGGGGTGAGAACCGACCCTGAGAAGATAAAGGCAGTCCAACAGTGGCCGGTTCAAAAGAACAAAACTGAAGTACGTGCATTTCTAGGGTTGTGCACATACTACAGGCGGTTTGTCAAGAATTTTTCGGACATTGCAAAACCTTTACATCAGCTGACTGAGGATAAACGAGATTTTATTTGGGACAAGAACTGTGAGTCAGCATTCGACGAGCTAAAGCAACGGCTATGTGAAGCGCCTATACTGGGGTATCCGAGCAGAGACGGAAGATTTGTCGTTGATACCGATGCCAGCAACACGGGAATTGGTGGAGTGTTGTCACAAGTGCAGGGCGACAGACAGGTCGTAATCGCTTACTTCAGTAAGGCACTTTCAAAGCCAGAAAGAAGCTACTGCGTGACTCGACGAGAACTGCTGGCTGTGGTAAAAACCTTTCAGCATTTCCACAAGTACCTCATAGGAAGACAATTTACGTTGAGGACGGATCACGCGGCATTGAAATGGCTTCTACAATTTAAAAACCCTGAGGGCCAAGTTGCTAGATGGCTCGAGCAGCTGCAGGAGTTTAACTTTGTGACGGAACATCGTAGTGGAAAAGGGCATAACAATGCTGACGCCCTGTCGCGACGTCCATGTAATGATGACTGTAGACACTGCCAGCAGAATGAAGCCCGAGAACGCGTTAATTTAATTAGGGCTGAAGGCAACTTCAAGAAGTCCCAGGAAGAAGATGACGATATTCGACCTATACTGGACTGGAAGCGCAGCGGAACTAGGCCCCAGTGGAGTGAAGTATCGTCACACAGTCCCGTAACTAAGAGCTACTGGGCACAGTGGGACAGTTTAGTCCTAGAAAATGATGTGCTTTGTAGGAAATGGGAATCGAACGATGGCAAGGAGGTGACCACACAAGTGATAGTACCACGATGCGAAGTAGTCCCCTTGCTACAGGAAATACACGATGGTGCTTCTGGAGGACACCTGGGCATCAAGAAAACTCTACTGAAAGTGAGACAGCGGTATTACTGGCTCAATTGTAGAGATGACGTAGAGCAATGGTGTCGGAAATGTACAGCGTGCGCATCTGTGAAAGGACCACAGACTAGGAGCAGGGGCAGGCTTCAGCTGTACAATGTGGGAGCCCCATGGGAACGCATCGCTATCGACGTTGCTGGACCTTTTCCAGTTACAAATGACGGAAACAAGTACATAGTGGTGATCCAGGACTATTTCACAAAGTGGCCCGAAGTCTTCGCCATACCCAATCAGGAAGCGACGACAATGGCGAAGAAGGTGGTCGAAGAAGTAGTATGTCGGTATGGCGCACCTTTGGAAATCCATTCCGATCAAGGCCGTAACTTCGAATCTGCGCTGTTCCAGGAAATGTGTACTCTTCTGGGAATTTATAAGACACGCACAACACCTGCGCACCCTCAGTCGGACGGAATGGTGGAAAGGTTTAACCAAACCCTGGAGAATCATCTGGCTAAGGTTGTCGATGACCATCAGAAGGACTGGGACCGGTATATTCCACTATTTCTGATGTCTTACCGATCGGCAGTGCATGATAGCACGGGACATACCCCAGCAAGAGTGAATTTCGGCAGGGAGATGAGACTCCCGGTCGATGCCATAACTGGCGTGCCACCTGACAAGACTAAGCCAGTTACAGATTACGTAAGTGACCTTCAAGATCAATTGGACGAAGTGCATAAACGAGTTCGTGAGAATAGCATGAACACCAGCGTAAAAATGAAAACTAGATACGACCGTAATGCCAATGCCAAGGGATTTGAGGAAGGTACACTGGTCTGGCTCCACAACCCGCTTCGACGGAAAGGGAAGTCGCCGAAACTCCAAGCTCGATGGGAGGGACCTTACACCGTGTTAAAAAGGATTAATGACGTGACCTACCGCATCAAGAAAGGGTTGAGAGGGAAACCCAAGGTTGTCCATGTGGATAGATTGGCGCCGTATCACGGATCTAATAATGCTCGGGACGAGCATGACTAAGAGGGGGGCACTGTTACGCCATTAAACGTAAACACGCCATATCTCCGAGAAAATAGCAAGTAGCACATAATAATTAAAACGCATTGCTGTTCGAAAGGTCTAGAATGGTTGGACGAAGACCGACTTGGTAAAATCTCGAAACATCCACAACATACCTACAAACAGTAGTAGGCATATATCTAACTGATAAGGGAAATTGTACTCTCCGACGTTGACAATAGAGTCGAAATTCGCATGAACGTGACTCTTATTATTACGAGAAATAAAAATGATTTATGACTTCGAGTAGCGATTCAATTGTTCTGGAATTCTGGATAGATCCGGGGACGTCGGTATCTAGAATTTTCTTGGCTCCGCATATAAATACGGGCCCCCGGCCGGAAGCGAGTCAGTACGCACCCCCGCTGGTGAGGAATGCAGTTCTCCAGCGAGACTTGCAGATTGAGAGCCTGGGAGAATTCTGTGCCCGCCTCGCGTCCCACATGTTCTCGCGTGCCGACGCTTCTGCTTGGCCTCACGTCAAGCACATAGCGCCCTGGCACGCGCGGCCTCCTGACGCGAGGCGCTTCCCACGCGACCTCCTGCCGGACGCGGCCAACCCCACCGGACTTGACTCCTGAGTGAGCCGCATTCACCTACACGCGACTCACTCAAGCGATATAGACTCTACAACAGCACTCGCACCCGGTGCGCGTTGTGTGCTAAGTTAATATAGGCATAACGTGCACCAGCCCACACACACTCACGACTCTACAAACATTTAACCCACGCAGCAGGCGTGTAGCGCGGTTACACGCCCTTGCTTGCTTACATGAGCGGTGTTACACACTTCAATGCCGCTCACACTCTCACTACGGCCCCTGAGTCTGAAGCGTGACCGGCTAGACCTGGAAGCGTGACGGACGGGGGCCAATCACTATCCTCAGTGGGAGCGCCATCAAAGCCGGCATTCTCGTCGCTGGTCGTCCTTCGCTGGGCTTCCTCCGGGTAACCGGGGGTTCCACCTGGCGGGGGACTGACCGCCGAGATGTCGTGAAAAATCGGCACTGCAGGAGCAGTGCCGCGGCGCCCTCACTGAACACATAGCAGCTACACCCAGGCAAGCTGCGTACGCGCGCTTGCCACAAGGTCGCCGCCCACGTGGCACCCCAACGCTGGGTCCGTATTTACGGGCCCCAACCCCGATACCGCGGGATAAAGGCAGTGCCTACACCCCGCCCGCCGCGCCCCCCTGCGGGGACGTTGCGAATTCCCGGAGAAAAGCGAGTCAGTTGTGATTTCGACTGCGATCAAGAGCGAACTACCCTAGTACTCGAAGTGATTTTTATCAACGACTAAAGCGATAGTGTAACGGTACTCTAGTGTTAATTGCGATTCGGATTATTGTTGACTGGACTAATTTGTTATTGTTTGTGGTAAATAAAGTTCTCTCGTCAGTAAATCGGCATTTAATTACCCACGTACGTAACAATATCATACTTAGAACTGAAACTCAAAAATTTTTTTTTCATCAAACCAAATGATACTGAGGTTTCTAATATCATTTTTTTCTAAACTGAATAGTTTGCGCGAGAGACACTTCCAAAGTGGTAAAATGTGTTCCCCCCCCCCTCTAACTTCTAAAATAAGAGAATGATAAAAATATATGATATACATTACTATAAAAAACTACCAACGAAAATTGGTTTGAACGAAATCTAGTTAGTAGTTTTTCTTTAATGCGTCATAAATCGAAAAAAATACACTATTATTAAAACATCGATCAAAGTTACAACACATTACAAGAACTTTTATATTATGTTATTTGCTGCTACGGAACCCTTCATGGGCGAGTCCGACTCGCACTTGGCCGGTTTTTTTTGTTAGAGTGAACTGGATGTAATGACACTTACCGATGTTTAAAAGCATCTTGTTTTGTTTACACCATGTTGAAAGTCGGTCAAGATCATCTTGTAGCATTTTAGTGTCTGATTTAGTCTCAATTGGCCTCATAAAGTTTAAATCATCGGCTAACAAATAGAAACTGGAGTGTTTGAAGCACTCAGTTACGTCGTTGATAAAAACGTTAAAAAAATTGGTCCCAAATGCGATCCTTGAGGTATCCCGGAGGGTAAAAAAATTGGTCCCAAGTCCCCTCTTTGAGGCGTGGCTGGAAAGGCCTCACGGCGTCCTTACCTTCCGCATGACGCAGGTCCTCACCGGACATGGTTCGTTCGGGAGTTTCCTACACCGGATTCATGCGGAAGTGACGCCCGGGTGTCGCCACTGTGCGGAACGCCCGGAGGACACAGTGGAGCACACAGTCGAGGTGTGCCCTGCTTGGGCGAGGCATCGCCGTGCCCTCGTGGGGGCGATCGGCGGCGGAGACCTCTCGCGCCGGGCCTTGGTTGAGGCCATGGTCCGGAGCGAGGAGGAGTGGCAGGCGGTCGCCGACTTCTGCGAAGCAGTAATGCTCGCAAAGGAGGAGGCCGAACGCATCAGGCAACGGCGTTATCGCCGCCGTCGTCGCCAGGATTCTGATCCCGATTTCCGGCCAACGTAGACGCGGGCTTGCGGACAGTGAGCAATGGGTAGCTCGCTGTCCGGCTGTCCGGTAACCGTCCGGACCAAGCCCAAGTCGTCGACGGCGCGCACTGTTCCCGCGCGCCTCAAGGAGTTGTCAGCAACAGCAGGGACCCAGCCGGGTCGAAGCCTACTGGGGCCAGGGTTATCCGAAAGGGCGCTCGAGCCCCGGTATGAAGGCTAGAAGGAACGGGGTGGGTCTTTTAGTCAGTAAGAGTCTGTCACTATCTCCCGCTCCGCCCAAGGGCGGGGGATGTCAATGCATGATTTTTCCCAGCATAAAAAAAAAAAGGTATCCCGGAGGTAGCCAAATAACTATCGGAAGAGTGACCGTTCACTACCACTTTTGATTCTCTTTTTTCCAAGTAAGATTTGAGCCACCCTATCAACGTTCCACCTATACCGAGTCGAGCCAGCTTGTTAATGAGAAGGCAGTGATCTACTTTGTCAAATGCTTTGCTAAAGTCAGTGTAGATTGCGTCCACTGGGACACAATTGTCAAGACGCTTAGATAAAGCTGACGTAAAGCGCAATAGGTTGGTGTTAACTGTTAGTAGACCTAGATCTAACAAAACCATGCTGAAATTCTGTAATGTGTTGTTTAAGGTACCACATCAGATGTCCACTAACAAGTTTCTCGAACACCTTTCCAAACGTAACAAGTATTGAGAATGGTCTATAATTAGCCACCAAGTGCCTCTCCCCCGATTTAAGTATAGGGATCACAATGGCATCTTTCCAGGCATCTGGATAGATACCATCGCGTAATGACCTATTAAATATAATTTGTAGAGGTGTTACTAATGCCTTAGCACAACGTTTAATAAATATAGGAGGAATACCATTTACCATACCATTAGAGGATTCACAGCTTTCGAATTCACGTTCCCATTGTAATGCCAACAAATGATGTAGAATTTTGTCATAGTCTGCACGAAAATAGTTAGGTTTTTTTATGTCATTAGCCTCCAAGAAACGTTCTGCCAATACCAGGATTGGTAGGTTAAACTCTAGTGGGGGGTGTAAGAGGTCTTCTTTTGATAAACTGTACATGGAGCGGATCATATCCGTTAAAGAGGTATTACAGAGTATTAAGTCTAATGTTTTCGATTTGATATTTAAAATAGTATTGTATTGATTTAGGCCATTTATATTAAGAAACTCGGATAGTATAGTATGGGGTGCCACGACAGAAAACCTCCAGGAGTGCCCGCAGGCTGTAGTTCCTTTGCGGATACGTCCGGAGCGAAGGCCAGCCTGCGGGACGGTGCACCCTGGGAGGCGGCCAATGACCCTCTTGGGTATTGCTGCCTAAGGGGCCTCGATGGCCGTCTGCGAATGTTCTGTCTGTTGGAACACTTCAACGCGTGTCCCTCTGCTATAGCATAGGGCACAGTGGCGAAGTAAGAGCGGGCTCGGTGTGCACTCACACTGCCGCCGGGCTGGCAGGAGGAAGGCTTGCTCCTCCTTCTGCCACCGTTTGCTCGTAGCCCCAGAGATTGTCCAAGGTCATGTTTCTGACTTTTGATGGGAACGAGGGTCTTGGCTTAACCGCCCGGGCCGCGAGGAAGACAACCTCTATAAAAAATTACCCCAAACCTCCAAGCGGCGGCGCACCGTGAGGTAGGTTGTTAGCTTGACTAATGGGTAGCTAAATTAGTCTCTAGTGCGAACCACGTGTCTTGAGCAAGTACCCAAAGTTTTTACTCGTGGGAACAAAAATGAATTCGAAATTTAAAAAAAAACCCATAGAGAGCGATGCGCGGTCGGAGTCCGACGCGGCATCCAGAGGGAGCCAGGAGGGCTCGGAGGCAGAGGAGGCTGGGGGAGACCCCAGTAGAGGCAAGGAGGCTGGGGGAGACCCCAGTAGAGGCGAGGAGGCTGGGGGAGACCCCGGCGGAGAACCAGGTGGAGACCCCGATGGAGACCCCGGTAGAGTCTCTCGTCTCTCCCGGAAGCGGCGCTCTATGCCGAGGGACAGACTGTCCTCCGACACAGAGGGAGAGAGCCGTCCGGTGCCGAAGGTCCCTACGAGCAGCCGCGGCGTGGGCCGAGCCCGCGGGCAGGGGAGAGGTTTGACCAAAGACTCCGCTCAGCGAGCCGTCAGGCTTGCCGCGGAGGGGCGTCACCCCGGAGCGGCCGCCCTTGGGAGGGACCTCTCGGAGCCGTCTGGCAGCGAGAGGCGTGCCGAGGCGGATTCGGACGGGGAGTCGGGCAGGTCCTTCCAAGGGCTGGCCGTCACCCTTTTGCGGGATGTTTGCCGCAAAAGGGAAAAGACCTCGAAGGAGAGGACGGTGCAGCGTCATGCCGCGTCCCTAAAGGAGGCATTTGACGAATCCCTCAAAAAGAGGGTGGCGAGGCTCCGGAGTGAGCTTCAGGCCGAGCTCCGGGCTGAGATCCAGGCGGAGCTCGTGAGAGCAGGCCAACAGGCGCCGACAGATGAGGGGCACAGGCAGGGGCACGGGCAAAGCCGGCCCCAGGCCCATCCCGAGCCGGAGAGCCAGCTGCTGACGCTAGTGCGGCAGGAACTAGCTGTTTTCCAGCAGCAGCTGCAACAGCAGCAGCAGCAGTTCCAGATGCGCATGCAGCAGCAGCTGTCCCTGCTGGAGGGCATAGTGCTGCGCCCTCCGCTGGCGGCCTCAGGTCAGCGAACCACGGCGTCTTATGCCGCCGCCGCCGCAACAGCCACGGCAGTTGCGCCCAGGTCAGGCCCGTCGGGGCAGGCCAAACGCGGGGCTGTGGTGCCGGGGTCGGTGGGGTCAGCCCCACTGGCCAGAAAACAGCAGCAGGGGAAGCCAGCTCCTGCTGCCACCCCTCCCAAGAAGGGCAAAGCGGCGCCGGTCACCAAAGCGGCGGGAGCCCCCTCCGTGGCGTCAAGCAGGCGGCCTACGCCGGCTCCCCTGCCTACGGAATCTCCGGCCGAAGCCGAATGGCAAGTGGCCGGAGACAAGAAACGGGCGGGCAAGGCGGCACGGGCTGCCAAAAAACGCGAGCGGCGGCGGCAGCGCAAAAAGAGGGCCATCGAGGCTAGGCTTCGCTCCCCGGATTCCCCGGAAGCGAGATCACTACAGCCGGCGGCGGAAAAAAAGGGCGCGACCTACGGAGAGGTCATCCGGAAGGCGAGACGGAAGGTGAACCTCTCCGAACTCGGAATCACCGGGGGTTTCCGGATGCGGCACACCGCGACAGGTGCCCTTATGCTGGAGGTCCCCGGAGCGAACAGCGGCACCACCGCAGACGCTTTGGCCGAGAAACTGCGGACGTCCTTGGACGCGGAGGAGGCCCGAGTGTCCAGGCCCACAAAATGCGTTGACATGCGCATTATGGGCCTGGACGACTCAGTGACGGTGGACGAGGTCGTGGCCGCCGTCGTCAGGACGGGTGGTTGCCTTACCGACCAGATCCGAGCAGGCGCCATCCGTGCTGACAGCACGGGCATGGGAGCAGTAACGGTAAGCTGCCCCGTGTCAGCGGCCAAGAGCATCACCGGGGAGGGCCGACGGCTTTTGGTGGGCTGGGTCTCCGCGCGAGTAAAACTGCTGGAGCCCAGACCTCTGCGTTGCTACCGATGCCAAGTAGGGCACCACGTTGGCGCCCGCTGCGCCGCGGAGGAGGACCGCAGCGACCGCTGCCATCAGTGTGGCCAGCCCAGTCACAAGGCCGTCGAATGCTGTGCTACGCCGCACTGCTACGCATGTGCGGCGGCAGGCAAGCCGGCCGACCACCGGGCTGGGGGCAGGTCCTGCAACCCCCCTGCCAAGACCAAGGGCAAGGCCCGTAGGCCCGTCCCCGCCAATGTACTCACTGCCGCAGCAGCCACTTTGGCCACCGCCGCAGTCGCCGCCGCACCCGCCGCGGCAGTGCCCCCTAGAAGGGCTCGGGAGGAGACAATGGACTGCCAATAACGGCCCCATTCCGTCTCCTCCAGGCGAATATCAACCACTGCGCCACCGCTCAGGATCTGTTGCTCCAGAGCATGGCGCAGTGGTCGATAAATGTCGCCGTCGTCTCCGAACCGTACTACGTCCATCCCCGTGGAGACTGGGTTCAGGACCTAGACGGCTCGGTGACGTTAATCTCGTCGGCCGCCGCCGGTACCCCGCCCCTCGAGGCTTTTGCGAGGGGACGGGGCTGCGTGGCAGCACGGTTCGGGGACATTGCAGTGGTAGGCGTCTACCTGTCCCCGAACAGATCTCTCGACGAACTCCAAGTCTCCCTTATGTGCTAAATGTCGTCGTCGCTGGGTTTGGTACCCTTCCCGTGGTCGTTTGCGGGGACTTCAACGCCTGGAATACGGCCTGGGGTTCCCGGTACACGAACCCACGGGGTCAGATGGTGGAGGACTGGTCTTTGGAGCTGGGCCTGGTCGTCCTGAACCGGGGTTCTGTCCCCACGTTGGTGCGGATGCGGGGTGAATCAGTGGTGGACATCTCGTTCGCCAGCCCCGCTCTGTCGCCGCGTGTCGTCGACTGGCGCGTTATGGAGGAGGTGGAGACGTACTCCGACCACCGGTACATCCGGTTGGACGTCTCCGCCGAAACCTCGGCCGCGCCGGTCCGACAGAGCCCTTGCGGTCCGCGGTGGGCACTTAGACAGATGGACCGGGAGCTCCTCCTGGAAGCCGCGACGGTGCAGGCCTGGGTGCAAGCACCAGACAGGCCTGTCGACATTGACGTCGAGGCGGAGTGGTTCCGGGAGGTCATGTCGCAAATCTGCGACGCGGCAATGCCCCGAATCCGTCCAGGGCGAGCTAAACGCCAGGTGTGCTGGTGGTCGCCGGAGATCGCTGTACTGCGCAACGCATGCAGTCACGCACGACGCCGGTACGCTAGACACTGCAGGCGCCGCATCCGCCCGCCGGATGCGGAGGACAGAGAGGCGGAGCTGTACGAGGGATACAGAGCGGCAAAACGCACCCTCCGAGCGGAGATAAAGCGGGCCAAACTGGAGGCCCGCAACGTGTGGCTGGGGTCTCTGAACGCGGACCCGTGGGAGCGCCCGTACAAAACGGTACGGGAAAAGCTCCGGCCCTGGGCCCCCCCGCTGACTCTCCGGCCCCAGATCGTAGAGGGTGCGGTGAACGCTCTGTTGCCTGCGCGGGGGGAACACTCCCCCTCGCCCATGGCTCCGCCTCCACCGCCAGCGGTGTCTGACGCGGACCGCGACAGCGACGATGACGACGATGCTCCAGAAGTGACCGAGGTAGAGATGAGAGTGGCGGTGCGAAGGCTGAGTGCCAAAAACACCGCCCCAGGACCCGACGGCTTGCCTGGAAAGGCCTGGGTCCTGGCCATGGAGGCTCTCGGGCCTCGACTGAGAGGGCTCTTCAGCGCATGCCTAGAGAGGGGCCAGTTCCCACTTTGCTGGAAGACGGGGAAACTGGTCCTCATAGCGAAGCCAGGACGCCCTGCGGACTCTCCGTCCGCGTACCGGCCCATTGTGCTGCTCGACGAGGTGGGCAAGCTCTTTGAGAGAGTCATTGCAAACCGCCTCGTCGGGCGCCTAACATGGGTGGGGCCGGAACTTTCGGACGGACAGTTCGGCTTTCGCAGGATGCGCTCTACGGTGGACGCCATCATGCGCGTGCGAGCCCTCACGACGGGGGATGCGGTGTCACGGGGCAGGTGTGTCGTGGCAGTGTCCTTGGACATTGCCAACGCGTTCAATTCCCTGCCCTGGAGTACGATCCGGAGGGCACTCCGGTACCACCGGGTGCCCGAATACCTCTGTCGAGTGGTCGAGGCCTATCTGTCGGAGAGATTTATAGTCTACCCCGGTCACCAGGGAGACTGGAAACGTCGAGAGATGTCGTGCGGTGTTCCGCAGGGGTCGGTACTAGGGCCACCCTTGTGAACATCGGGTACGACTACGTGCTGCGCGGCGACTTCCCTGACGGGGTCAGCGTGGTTTGCTACGCAGACGACACGCTGGTTCTAGCGCAGGGAGAGCCGTACCAGGCGGCGGTCGCTCTAGCGACACACGGGGTTGCGATGGTCGTTGATAGGATACAGGAGTTAGGACTTGAGGTGGCGCTTCACAAATCCGAGGCGATGTGTTTTCACGGTCGCCGCCCTCGGAACGCACCGCCATTAAGTTCCCAACTAACGGTAGGAGGAGTTCACATTCACATCGGTGTCGGGTCGACGATGAAGTACCTGGGACTCGTCCTCGACAGCCGGTGGAATTTCGTGGAGCATTTCCGACGTCTGGCTCCCAAACTCAACCGGGCTGGGGCTGCACTCAAGCGGCTCCTGCCCAACCTTGGGGGTCCAGATGCCTCCTGCCGGAGGCTCTACGCGGGGATCGTTCGGTCCATGGCCCTCTACGGGGCGCCGGTGTGGGCGCCGTCGCTGAAAAAGCAACCGGCAGCCATACTGAACGCCTGCCAGAGGGTCATGGCGATAAGGACGGTGCGGGGATACTGCACGGTCTCCCGCGAAGCGGCGAGCCTTCTGGCTGGCCTACCACCGTGGGATCTGGAGGCAACAGTCCTTGCACACATGCACGATATGCGCATGGAGATGCAACGCCGGGGTGAAAGTCCGCTGCCGCGACAGGTCGCGGCATGGCGGAAAGAGCTCCGGCGGGATCTCATGGTGAAATGGCGACAACGACTATCGCAACCCAGTGCTGGGCACGCCACAATCATGGCGGTAAGTCCCCTCTTTGAGGCGTGGCTGGAAAGACCTCACGGCGTCCTTACCTTCCGCATGACGCAGGTCCTTACCGGACATGGTTCGTTCGGGAGTTTCCTGCACCGGATTCGTGCGGAAGTGACGCCCGGGTGTCGCCACTGTGCGGAATGCCCGGAGGACACGGTGGAGCACACAGTCGAGGTGTGCCCTGCTTGGGCGGAGCATCGCCGTGCCCTCGTGGGGGCGATCGGCGGCGGAGACCTCTCGCGCCGGGCTTTGGTTGAGGCCATGGTCCGGAGCGAGGAGGAGTGGCAGGCGGTCGCCGTCTTCTGCGAAGCAGTAATGCTCGCAAAGGAGGAGGCCGAACGCATCAGGCAACGGCGTTATCGCTGCCGCCGCCGCCGCCGGGATTCTGATCCCGATTTCCGGCCACCGTAGGCGCGGGCTTGCGGACAGTGAGCAATGGGTAGCTCGCTGTCCGGCCGTCCGGTAACTGTCCGGACCAAGCCCAAGTCGTCGACGGCGCGCACTGTTCCCGCGCGCCTCAAGGAGTTGTCAGCAACAGCAGGGACCCAGCCGGGTCGAAGCCTACTGGGGCCAGGGTTATCCGAAAGGGCGCTCGAGCCCCGGTATGAAGGCTAGAAGGAACGGGGTGGGTCTTTTAGTCAGTAAGAGTCTGACACTATCTTCCGCTCCACCCAAGAGCGGGGGATGTCCATGCATGATTTTTTCCCACCACAAAAAAAAAAAAACCGGCCAAGTGCGAGTCGGACTCGCCCATGAAGGGTTCCGTAGCAGCAAGTAACATAATATAAAAGTTCTTGTAATGTGTTGTAACTTTGATCGATGTTTTAATAATAGTGTATTTTTTTCGGTTTATGACGCATTAAAAAAAAACTACTTACTGGATTTCGTTCAAACCAATTTTCGTTGGTAGTTTTTATAGGAATGTACATCATATATTTTTTTTAGTTTTATCATTCTCTTATCTTAGAAGTTAGAGGGGGGGGGACACACATTTTACCACTTTGGAAGTGTCTCTCACGCAAACTATTCAGTTTAGAAAGAAATGATATTAGAAACCTCAGTATCATTTTTGAAGACCTATCCATAGATACCCCACAAGCATGGGTTTGATGAAAAAAAAAATTTTGAGTTTCAGTTCTATGTATGGGGACCCCCAAAATTTATTGCTTTTTTTCTATTTTTGTGTGAAAATCTTAATGCGGTTCACAGAATACATCTACTTACAAAGTTTCAACAGTATAGCTCTTATAGTTTCGGAAAAAAGTGGCTGTGACATACGGACGGACGGACAGACAGACAGACAGACAGACAGACAGACAGACAGACAGACAGACAGACAGACATGACGAATCTATAAGGGTTCCGTTTTTTGCCATTTGGCTACGGAACCCTAAAAAGATAGTATAGTATTAAGATCCAACTTGCTCTGTTCTGGATACAAGGATATGGAGTCATTGTTTGCCAGCCATGTTATGTTAGCAAGATTAAAGTCACCTAAAATTAATAACTGATGATTTCCATTAAATACCCTGTGAAACCCTGTGTTACGTTTTTGGTAAACAGCTCCAGTGAGTCACGGTGCATTGGTGGCGGTAGGTATACCCCGCTTACATACAGTTTATTGTCATTACTTTTTGATGAATTGAGATCAGCACTTATCCATAAATCTTCCAATTCGCTTTCAAATTGTGTTAACCTACGGGATTTTAAAGTTCTTGCAACGGCAATTAATATCTCTCCTCCGTTTTTACGAATTTTATACCTACTGGATTCACGGTCGCGTCTGTAAACTACATATCTATCGTCAAACAACTCAGAATCATAGACACTGCTGTTTAGCCAAGTCTCCGTGAGCACTACAATGTCGTGATTTTGTATAGACATATTACGGTAAAAGTCTGTGGTTTTAGTTTTTAAGCCTCTTACATTTGGTAATAAACATGAATTGGACGATTGAATATGACTAGTATAATAACAATAGTAGATTACCACAAGATCCCATACATACAACTTATTCAAACAAGTTCCGCGTAAAACGAACCTGGGTGACAACTCTCCTCTTGTAAGGGCTACGAGACTGTACAACGCTATATGCCGCAAAGCTGACATAGGGTCGAACCATAAACATTTATAAAACAATCTTATTGCAGGAACGTTTTGTTTCCATATTAAAGTAATATTACTTCATTTCGTACCATGAACTTAATTGCTCAGTATGATTGTATTCCTGCTAAGAGCTGGGAAAGAATGAACGATTTTAAAGATTTTGTCTATTCCCTGCTAAAAAGAAAAGATACGCGCTATATAGATCTGTATAGCGTTGTCTCTTTCACATGTTTGTTTGAATCGCTAGTTCATTGAGAACCAATAGAATACATTGAACTCAAAAAAAATCCTTTTTAAATATATATTTAAAACGATCTAAGTAACTTTCATAAAAAGGACGTAATAACTTTAAGAATTTACATTAATAAAGTAGAAAAATAAAAAGCTGCGAGCGACTATAGTCTGTCTAATAAGTCAACCGACTTGGGAATTTTGTATAATATTTAATCATTTAAAAAATACTAATATTCGATACTTTTCATAAGGTTCTTCTGTTAGTAAACTATGATCTCTATCTCTTAATCAACCTTGATTATTGAACCCGTGTTGACTACATCA
Source organism: Mythimna albipuncta (assembly GCA_929112965.1). Lineage (NCBI taxonomy): Eukaryota > Metazoa > Arthropoda > Insecta > Lepidoptera > Noctuidae > Mythimna > Mythimna albipuncta. The sequence continues at coordinate 1,327,891 of OV815960.1, forward strand.
GATTTAATTAAATCCCAATAATTACCCAAGTCGTTTAACTTATTAGACAGACTCTACGTTAACATTTAATTTTAGTTGCAAGTTAGTTAGTGTGAATCGTATTCAGAATTCGGAACGTATGTTTACATTAACAAGATTCTTATCAGTGTTGATTTGTTACGTGCGAACCGATTTTTAAATATTAAAATAGTTTTCAAGTGCTTAAATATATTTAAAGTAGGTAATATGTCTTAAAGTGGTTAGTGTTCGAAGCGGATAATTGAACCCACGAAGTGCGTATGTTATCCTTGAAACTTATTGTTTATGGACGTCATGGAATCAAGGTAAAGTTAAACAGTGAAATAACTTGTTGTTTGTGTTGTTGTTCGTGCACTGTTGAAGTCAGAGTTATCTACTTCCAGAAACAAAAAATCATATTATATGTTCACCATTTAGAATAAAATAATAAATTAATAACCCACGTAAGGACAAAAATCACTAGATTAAACAATTAACTGGGCTCTTTTAGGTATCGAAATAAGTTTTAAATACTTTATATGTCCCAAAAACGCTTTAAATGGTACTTATTTGGAAAACAATAATAAATCCGCTGCGTCCGAGCAACTTTTTTACTCCTGCTAATTTGACGTAAAAACAATACTGCTAGCGGTCAAAAATCCCGTCAGAGTACGAAAAGAATGAACTTTTTAATAGTGACGTCACATTATCGCTAAGAAAATAATCTTGTTTTAATATTGTAATATGGTTGTTTTGAAGGTGTCATGGTACGAAAAGCTTATGTAATATTAAAACAATACTGCTTTAAGGTCTTATGGTCGGCCCCATAGACATAAATCACGACACTCTGAGCTCATTTAAAAGAAAATTGTATGAATACTTTCAGGCGGAATACCTTTGATTTATCACTCCAACAATATAATTGATTATTAATTATTGATTTATCTTTTACTTTCATTTTATTTTATTTAAGTAATCGTATTTTGATTTAAGTAATCTAAGTAAGTTAATTATAACTAGGATTTTAATTTTGAATTTATGCAATGTAATCTATTTCAGGACATTTTCATTTATTTTAGGACATTTTATTTCTTTTTATTTTAATTTTATTAATTTGTAATGTATTAATTCCAATTCTATTATAATTAGTTTGACATAAGTATTGTAATCAAGGTTAATTTTGACATTACTTTTAGGTATTTTAATATTTTCATAATTATATAAAGCCATGTTCTCTCATTAATGCTTAGGCTGTGGTCTGCCTATAATTGAGTGTTCATTATAGGACAGGTTACGTGTACCAATTTCTATTTCTTAAGTTTTTTTTTTTTATTTTGTAACACTCGTTGGTGATCCTTAAATTTTTCTTCTTCCTGCCCTTATCCCATATTACTTGGGGTCGGCGTAACACGTTTTCTTCTTTCATTCTGTCCTGGAAAATATCTAATATCATTTTCCGTTGGTAATCCTTAAATAAATAATTAAATTAGTCTGCAAAATAGCATATGTAACGCGCAGACCAGTGGTAGCTAGGTTCCCACTAGGGCTTTCAAATACCGGATGTTTTCAATACCGGTATCAGTGCCGGTATTAGAATATTTAATACCGTGATCACGTGATCACGGTATTCAACTCAAGTTTTTTTTTTTAAACTAGTGCTTGACTGAAACCCCGTCTCATATGAACTTTAATTAGGAAACCATTTAAATACGTATTTTTGTTTTCGAATCAGTGTTTATTCTCTCTTAACCGTTCTAATAAGATTCTAGTAAGCATGGCACTGCTATACTGATTGTTTACCGGTGATTAGCAAGTTAGGTACATTAAAACTATAGATCTGCGTAAGGTGTAACTTTTTTACTACATTTCTAATAAGGTTAAAACGCAGTTCTAAGGTTCAAGTAAGCATGGCGCTGCCGTACCTATAGTTTACTGGCTGATACATTCCATGCGAACCTATACTGCTCTTAGAGGTCAGCAAGCGTCAAGACTCGTGTCTTTCTTATTATTATATTAATATTTCACATATAATTGTTCTACCAAACTACCAATTAAATGTATAATTTTGAATTGTTTCTTCGAACACGAAAGTAGTTAATAATTACTAATTAGGTAAAATTAATAAAATTTGAAGTTAAAAAAGAGAGCCACATCCAAACCGTTCAAATATTCAATTTTTACTTTTTAATTGTAGATTTAACGGATAACGTGATTCGTTAAAGTAAAAATGATATTAAACAAAGTGGAAAATGACGCAATTTTAGATGCTTCAATTAGTTCATTAGGTTTTACAAAAAAAAAAAATACGATCGCATGCTTCGTTGAGAATTGAGTCAAACCCCATAAAATACAAGTATTAATATTATGTACCATATTGCTCGTCAAGATTACTAGCTTATCAAAAATACACAATGACCAAGTTCACATGCACGTGTTACCCGGGCGCCTTTGCGACACTGACTAACAGAACAATAACGTCGTATAGGGCCTATTTATTACACTACGCGTTATTCAGACCATTTTAGTCTATGGTTCAACGTATCGCGAAGAGTTGGCGCTTAATACAAGTGTGAGAATAATATTACATCGTAATTTATATTATATAATACAACTTCTTACTACTTATTACAACAAAACACAATAATATATATTAAAAATTGTAATACCGTAATCACGGTATTGGCTCGTCAATACCGTGATTGAAAAAAGACCAAAATATATCCGTGATCACGGTATTACGGGATCCCGTAATACCGGTATTGAAAGCCCTAGTTCCCACGCAGCCAGTGCCCGGCCGCCGCGCCCGAGCATACACGAACCATTCCCGAACTTTTACGAAGTCTACCACGCATGCGCAATCGTAACTTGCCCGCGCGGCCGGCGTCCGGGTGCCCGAGCGTACGCGAACCGTTCCCGAAGTTTTACGAACTCTACTACGTATGCGCAAGACGCCGCGTGGCTCGCGACGCGCAGGCAGATCTCTCTCTCGTTCCGTAACCGCGGACCGCCAACAAAACCGACGCACGCGAACCGAGATCTTCGATGACACGCGTCCGGGCAAATGTTTTCTCGCTCATGTTGTTGTTCCTGGTATTATATATTGTAACTGTGTAAACTGTGTACCTAAACTTTAATTTGTTAAGCAAATAAACATTTTCAACAAGCTTACAGTGGCGCTCCAACTAGTGGCTACGAATCACGAACTCTACCTACAGTTTTGTTACGTACATACCAAGTGCCGTGGCCGTGCTTATTAGTACCTACTTAGGTACTCACGCGAAAAGTTTAAAACTAAAACTACGTTAACGGTTACATACAATGCCAAACACGCGAGCTATGCGAGCTGCCAATGCTGCTTCGGATGCGGATAACCAGCCGAGCGACGTCAGCGATCGCGAGGATTACGACGAGGCTACGGAGCAGAGTCCTGAACGGGCCCCCGAACTCGTCCCAGCGTCTGAACGTGCCGGCGCCAACGCAAGAATGGACACCGAAACATTCCTTGCCAACATGATGGAGTCGTTTGTCAAGATGCAGGCAGAGACCAACAGGAACCTGGTGGAACAGCTGAGGTCGTTACCTAGCGGCAGCGGCCCGTGGCAATCGCCGCTGCCGGCATCGACGCCGACACTAAACACCACCACAGGGTCGTCAACTGGAAACTTCGCGAAATGCACCGCGAGGTTCATTGGTACTTCCCGCGAGCCGGAAGTGCTGGAAGCTTTCATCAATGCAGTTCAGGTGTATAAGGAGTGCGCGGACGTGAGCGACGATCACGCGCTGCGCGGGCTCCCGATTCTGCTGGAGGGCGACGCCGCCGTGTGGTGGCACGGCGCCCGCACCGCCGTCACCACCTGGAAGGAGGCCGAGGCTCGACTTCGCTCCATGTACGGGATGCAGAAACCGGCATATAAAATACTGCGAGAAGTGTTCAGTCACGAACAAAATGACGAACGTGCCGAAGTGTTCATGTGCAAAGTTTTTTATTTATTTATTAATCCTCTTTACATCTATCTTTACAGGTCTTATAACCTAATGCGACAGTGTAGCTAACAATTATACTTAACCCTAAACATACGTTTATGAAAAAAAATTAAAATAATTTTATTATGTATATAATTTATTCAAAACAAAACTTTAACATAAATAATACTTACATTGTCTTATACATAACTCTTCTTCTTCTTCCTGCCCTTGTCCCATTTTATTTGGGTTCGGCGCAACATGTTTGTTTCTTCCATTTTGTCCTGTCACTCGTCACGCTATCACTAACTCCCTTTTCTTTCATATCACTTCTCACACAATCCATCCATCTTTTCTTTGGTCTCCCTCTACCTCTCCATCCATCCACATGTAAATTCATAACTCTTTTAGCAACATGCTTTTCATCTCTCCTCTTTACATGACCATACCAAGACAAACGATTTCCTTTCAACCTTTCAGTCACTGGCGCCACTTTCAAATTTCCTCTAATATACTCATTTCTCACTTTATCCATTCTCGTCACACCACACATCCATCTTAACATTCTCATCTCCGCTACATGCAATCTTTTTTCATCCGTCTTTTTCACAGCCCAACATTCTGATCCATACAGTATGACAGGCCTTATCACGGACTTGTAGATTTTACCCTTCAACTTGAGGGGCATCCGTGGGTCTCAAGTTGTTCCCGTGACCTGTCGCCATTTCATCCATCCTGCGTTGATCCGATGTGTTACGTCCCGGTCTACCTCACCATCCCCTTGGACGAGCGACCCGAGGTACCGAAAGTCGGAACAGATCGGTATGGGCGTTCCGGCGAGAGCTAAGGGCACAGGATTGGAGAGACCGCCGAAATCGCAGAACAAGTACTCCGTTTTAGTTCTACTCAATTTCAGGCCAACACTCTCCAATCTCTGCCACCACACCTCCAATCTGTTCTGGACCTCTAGGCCACTCTCGGCTACCAGCACAATGTCATCGGCAAACAACATACACCAGGGAGCCTCTTCCTGAATGTCCGACGTCAGAGCGTCCATGATCATTAGGAAGAGGTAAGGGCTGAGGGCCGACCCTTGGTGTAAGCCGACAGCCACATTGAAGCTTTCAGTAGTGCCCACTGAAGACCGGACTTGGGTACTGCATCGGCTGTACATCGCTCGGATCAACTGCACATACTTCCCAGGCACACCTTTCTCCTTAAGGGCCCACCACAGAACCTCACGAGGTACCCGGTCATATGCCTTTTCGAGGTCAACGAATACCATGTGCAAGTTTTTATGCGCACCTCTGTATTTCTCGCACAGCTGGCGTATAGCAAATATGGCATCTGTTGTACCCCGACCAGGCATAAAACTGAATTGGTTCTGTGAAATTTCACTCTCTTCTCTCAGTCGCCTTTCAATAACTTTCTCCCAGGCTTTCATAGTATGTGACATTAGCTTTATTCCTCTATAATTGTTGCACACAAGCACATCACCTTTGTTCTTAAAAATGGGCACTAAAGAACTGTTGCACCACTAATCAGGTATGGCTTCTTCCTGCAACAACTTATTGAAGAACTAACCACGTCCATCCATCCACTCGCAATAACTTCCATACTTCAACTGGTATTCCATCTGGACCAATGGCTTTACCATTCTTCATTCCATTTACTGCTATCCTAACTTCATCCATACTAACCATTCTCACTAAACCCACATTCACTGGTTTATTCTTTAACAGACTACTCCAATTATTTTCCTCATTCATCAATCTTTCAAAATAGTCCTTCCACCTCTTTTTGATTTCCTCATCAGCCGAAATAACCATTCCAGTTTCATCTCTTATACATCTTACCTGGCAAACATCTCTCGTCTTTCTCTCTCTTATTCTAGTAAGCCGGTATAGTTCTTTTTGGCCTGCAGGACTGTCCAGTGTGTATATATAATTTGTCCTGGGCTTTTGATTTCGCTATGGCCACGGCTTTCTTCGCTTTCTTCTTTAATATGTCATACTCACTCTTTTTTTCAGCTTTTAAACTAGCGTTTCCAGGCTCTATACGCTGCCACTCCTTGAATTTTCTCTTCTTTTCTTTCAATACATTCTGAACTTCTGTCGACCACCACCATGTATCCCTATCTATTATGCCCTTTCCTTTCGTCTCTCCCAAAATATCTTTCGCTGCATGCCTGATACACCCAGCTATCTCATTCCAACTTTCATTTATACTTCGATCATTCATATCTCCCATCTCTATCATTCTGTCCACCACCCGTTCCCTGAACTTATTCGTACAATCATTCCTTTCTAACATATGCCATTTTATTTTAGGGGGAGGACGCTCTTTGTGTTTGTTAGGCAGTATTTTGACTACTGATGTCATAATTAGGAGTCTGTGTTGTGAGACTAGGTCTTCTCCTGGCAGTATTTTGCAGTCTTTGACATGCTTTAAGTTGTTGCGCCGTACTAGAAAGTAGTCGATTTGGGTCTTATGACTACCACTTTTATACGTGATCATGTGTTCGTCTCTTTTCTGGAACCACGTATTGGCTACTGCCAGGTCAAATGCAGTAGCGGATTGCAGCAGCGTCTCTCCTTCACTGTTCAGACTACCGAAACCCCATCCCCCATGCACTCTTTCATAAACACCTTTCATTCTTCCCACATGTCCATTAAAATCACCTCCAACTATCAATTCTTCATGAACAGGGATGTTCATTAAAGCTCTATCAAAATCCTCCCAAAACTTCTCTTTCACTGTTTCATCACATCCTACTTGTGGTGCATACACACTAACTACATTCAACATCACATTCTCTAACATAACTTTCACAACTATAATTCTATCACTAATCCTTTGTACTTCCATCACGCCTTCTTTCAATCTACTGTCTAACACTATTCCAACACCATTTCTTTTTCCATCACTTCCACAATAGTAGAACTTGTATCCCTCACCAATTTCTCTCGCTTTTGTTCCTCTCCATTTAGTCTCCTGCAAGCATGCTACATTTATCCGTCTTCTTTTCAATACATCCGCTAACTCTCTGGCCCTTCCAGTCATAGTCCCTACATTCCAACTTGTATACCTCAATCTCATTTCCCGAGCTTGCTTCTTACGTTGCACCCGCCCGGGGTGGTGCAACAACCCTGGTCCATTTCCCACAGGAGCCGGGTGCTGCCCCTGCGCGTCGCCTGTGGGGTACGCCCTAGCCCTATCGCGCAATCTATTTATACCGAACATGTTGCAAAGGGATTTGGCTAGTTTTTTTTTTATAGTCGGCCGCCAGCCTGACACCAACCCTCCTTGGGAACGCTATTGTTGGTGGTTTACCCGCCACCACGCGGTGACCTCAGGTGCTCAACGTAACGGTCTCAAAATGTCCCTAAGTCGCCTCTTACGACACCCACGGGAAGAGATGGGATGGTGTTATTCTTTACGTCCGGACACCATACGGAATTGTCTTATACATAACTAACTATATTTTATAAAGTTAGATCTTTAATTGTAAAATTGCCATAGGAAGTGCCTGTACCTATGCAAATAGATATAATTTACGGTTTGTAACACCGTCGTGTTCGAAAACGGTTACAAAGAGGTGATATCACTGATATTGATAGTTTTGTAGAGAAGGCGAGGGTCATCGAAGACGCGATTTCCGAATTATCGGTAAGTACCACAAGTACCTACACGGCAAAGCCAAACGTTTCAGCTGCCGAAATAACGAACGTTTCCCGTTCGCAAGTTTCACGCGATCGCGACCTTGATAAGACCGAGCGCGCCCCTACCACTGGTTCTAGCGTTACCATCGATTCGAAAGTCACCAGTATACTCGAATGAAAATTCGAAACGCGAAAAGCGCGTACGTTGTACATTTTGTAAGTTTTACGGTCATAATGTAGCCGATTGTAGAAATTTAAAAAACAAACAAGCCGCAAATACCCTTTCAGATTCGTGTAAAGGTAGTAATAATAGTTCTAGTCCGATAAGTTGTTACGGATGTGGCCAGGCTGGCGTAGTGAGGTCAAAATGCGAGCACTGCCTTGGAAAGAATGTACCACCGCGGACTTGCGACTTTAACACCTTGACTGACGACGACGCCACGCGCGCCCCGTTCTTGTCATCGTTATCACATCCGACTGTTTCCGTTAACATCGCGAATAGGGTAGGTGTGGCTACATTGGACACAGGGGCTAATTGCAGTGTTGCGGGTTCCCTGTTATATAATATTTTGGTTTCGGAAGGAGTACAGTTTTGCGAGGCAGAACGCACCATCTCTCGACGGCTCTCGACGATTAAAAAGAGTACTCATCGCGACGGTACCCTTGTTTTTAGAAGGGAGACAGGTAGATACGGAGTTTCTAGTATTACCTGAAGAAAAAACCAAAAAATTGTTAGGTCGCAACTTTATTGCTAAGGCTGGTGTCACACTGGACATAGCCCAGGAGTCATGGTACTTTTCTGACAACCCCGAACAAATATTTCCGTTTGTACGATCTGTCCTTTTAAATAACACCGAACTGATGCAAGCCGACATCTCCGATGTATCCTTGCGTGATGATGAAGGTAATGGGTTACCATCAGAGCACAGAGATGTGCTCAACGTTTTTTTAAATAGGAGATCGGCCCAGTTTGCTGCCGAAGGACCCACGACAGACTTTGCCACTCATAAAATTAAGGTAAGTGATGACCAGGAAGCGCTTGCATCACCGCCTTATAGGCTGTCGCCATTGAAGAAGGAAAAATTGGAGAAGGAACTCCAAAAGCTGCTCAGCGCTGATGTCATCGAAGAGTGTGAGTCTCCTTGGGCTTCGAACGTCGTTCTGGTCAGCAAAAAAGACGGGAGCTACAGACTTTGCGTCGACTACCGTAAACTCAACGCGGTCACAGAGCCTGATCGCTACCCACTGCCCAGAATCGAAGACGTGCTCGACACCGCCAAGACATCCAAATACATGACGACCTTGGACCTTCGATCAGGCTACTTCCAGGTGAGTGTAGATCCAGCTCACGGGGACCTCACTTCTTTCACGACACCGCTAGGAACCTTCAGATTCAAACGCATGCCCATGGGCCTCCGTAATTCTGGAGCTACCTTTGAAAGGTTAATCGACCGTTTCGAGTCTAATTTGCCAGGTATCACTATATTAGCTTATTTAGATGACCTGCTTATACTGTCTGAGGAGTCTTTTGAGAAGCACCTTGCAGATTTAGAGGCCGTATTCGATCGCTTGGCAATGTTCAATTTGCGAGTGAATCGTCAAAAGAGCCACTTCGCGAGGGAATCCGTCAAATTCTTAGGTCATGTTATCGGGCCGGGAGGTATTCACGTGGATCCAGATAAGACTTCAGCAATATCTAACATGCCACCACCTCAAAACGTGAAACACCTTAAATGTTTCTTGCAAACATCAAGTTGGTTCCGGCGTTTCATACCGGGGCTATGCCGAAGTCAGTGCGCCTCTTAGTTCGCTACAGAAGAAAGTGAGCACCTGGAAATGGGGTCCGGAACAACAAACCGCTTTTGATACTATCAAATCTCTTCTCGTGACGGCACCAATCCTACGTCAGGCTGATGAGACGAAACCTTTCGTGCTCAGAACTGACAGCAGTGGATATGCTATAGGTGCAGCGTTACTCCAGGGGGTGGGGATCGACGAGTGACCTGTAGAGTACGCCAGTCGCCTCCTCACCTCAGCCGAGAGGAATTACAATACGACCGAACGCGAGGTCTTGGCCGTCGTTTGGGCGGTTTTGAAATTTCGGGGATATATTGATGGATCAGAAGTACTGGTCAAATCTGATCACCAACCCCTCAGGTGGCTAATGAGTTTAAAATCACCAAGTGGTCGCTTAGCGAGATGGGCGCTCACTCTGCAGGAGTATAATTTAAAAATTGAGTATACTCCAGGCAAAGCGAATGTTATCGCAGATACCCTTTCACGCCCTGCTTGTCCAACTGACACCGATTGTGACTTGTGTCTCACCGTAATGGATCTGCCTTCACGCAGCCCAAGTGAGGTCCGGGAGAATCAATTAAAAGACCCCGAGGTGCGCAAGATCATAGACGCGATGGAATCAGACGATCCGTTTAGGGGGATAGCGTGGGCCGATAAGGGGTATGTCATTGCCGATGGCATATTATATCGTTATGGCCCTGAGAACGAGGAGAACGATGACGCCAATTTAGTAGTGCCGGAGCATGAGCGTAAGGACGTTCTGGCCGAGTACCACGATGCTCCTATAGCTGGCCATTTTGGCGTGGAGAGGACATTGCGGCGACTCTCAGGTAAATATTATTGGGTTGTTGTGTTGCATGTCAGCGTTACAAGGTGGACACGCGGAAACCTGCCGGCTTGCTCCAGGTGCCAGCTACTTCCCGCCGATTTGAGGTCCTGGCAGTAGATTTGTTCGGGCCTCTACCCGAAACACCAAGCGGCAATAAATGGATCTTGATACTGGAAGACACCTGCACCAAATGGGTACAGTTTTTTGCACTTCCAACCGCAACGGCTGAAGAATGCGCCAAGACTTTAGTGAACGAGGTATATTTACGCTAAGGAGTTCCTAGGAGGCTCATCAGCGACAATGGCGTGCAATTTGTAAGCGAAGTGATGCAGCAAACTTGCCATGTATTGGGTATCAAGCAGTCGTTGACGTCGTATTACCACCCGGAGTCGAATCCTGCGGAACGTAAAAACCGCGATCTCAAAACGCAGCTTGCAATCTTGGTGGGTAAGGAACATGATTCGTGGGACACATACCTCCCTGCGACACGTTTCGCCATGAACTCTGCAGTTACTGCTAGTACTGGTCAAACACCTGCATATCTGAGTTTCGGACGTGAAATACGTGCGCCTGCTGATGTCTTGTCCGACGAAGTTGCCAGTCGTGCTGCTCGACGCTCGCGATGTTAACGAAAGAGCCCAAGCTTCTCAGAAGAAGTATGCAGATAAAAAACGCCGCCAGGAATCGGATTATAAGGTAGGCGACTTGGTGTTACTGAAGACCCAAGGATCTAATGACACAAGTAAAGGACAGACGCCGAAGTTTATTCCCCGGCGAGATGGTCCGTACCGCAGGACTCACCACCTATGCGCTCGAGCTTATCAGTGATGGGGTTTTATTAGGAAAGTACCATGTATCCTTGTTAACTCCTTTTGTTGGCTCTGTACAGGCTCCTCTTCAGGAGAAACGTAAAAGGGGAAGGCCCCGTAAGGCTAACCCAGCAGCGAGGGCGCAACGCTTGGGTTATACGGGGAGGGCGCAGCCAGTGCCCGGCCGCCCGAGCATACACGAACCATTCCCGAACTTTTACGAAGTCTACCACGCATGCGCAATCGTCACTTGCCCGCGCGGCTGGCGTCCGGCCGCCCGAGCGTACGCGAACCGTTCCCGAAGTTTTACGAACTCTACTACGTATGCGCAAGACGCCGCGTGGCTCGCGACGCGCAGGCAGATCTCTCTCTCGTTCCGTAACCGCCAACAAAACCGACGCACGCGAACCGAGATCTTCGATGACACGCGTCCGGGCAAATGTTTTCTCGCTCATGTTGTTGTTCCTGGTATTATATATTGTAACTGTGTAAACTGTGTACCTAAACTTTGATTTGCTAAGCAAATAAACATTTTCAACAAGCTTACACATATTAATAAATTGTTTAGGCTTTATCAGTATATATATACTGATACAGCCTAAACAATTATATATATTTTTATATTTTATATATTTTTATATTTTTACCGGTGTACCTTTTTGTTTGCAGTAAAAGACATGATTTTGGGAAAATCCGTTTTGTTTTGAATTTAATTAACTACTTGTAAATAATTTTAGTTTTTTCAAAATTCATTCTTTGTTATAACCTCAATGCTCTTAGCAAAAAATAATCTACCATTACTATAAAAAATACGACGTCAAAGTATTTGTATGTGTTTTAAGGGCTGTACGGCAGAATAATTATATTTAATTAATAGTATTTTTAAAATTATTACCGCGTACATAAAATATAGCCTATGTCACTCAAGAATAAAGTAGCTTTCTATCGGTGAAAACAATTTTAGCAATCGGACCAGTAGGTACTTTCAGAGATTACCTCCTACAAACAAAAAAAAAAACATAAAAACAAACTTGTGTAGTTCATCAAAATTTTAAACAATTATAGAATTCGTATACAAATTAAGAAGTCTCCTCCTCCCTGCGTCATATATCCTCAATGCTAAAGGTTGTGACCTCAACGAACTACTTTCTTCTGAATTATATTTCGCCATGTGGTCCTATCTTCGGTTATCCTTAAGTTTAAAGATCGTCTATGATAAAACAAATGACTGACCATGACCATTACGGGATCCGGAATTCCTCTCTGGATCTTCTTACTTCTTATTTGAGTGATAGGATTCAGAGAGTTGATGTAAATGGAAAAAGATCACCCGGGTCTGTAGTATCAATGGGTGTGCCCCAGGGCTCGATTCTTGGTCCATTTTTATTTCTCATTTATATCAATGACTTGCCATACCTCATAAAGGATAACCATGATATAGTGCTGTTTGCAGACGACACTTCGCTTTTGTTTAAGCTTAAACGTCAGCAGCCGGTTACTGATGACATAAATAACGCCCTTTCAAAAATAGTACACTGGTTTAATGTCAATAACCTGCTCCTTAATGAAAAGAAAACCAAATTTGTTAAATTTACGATGCCTCACGTAAGACAGGTAGAAACTAGTGTGCTAATAAAAGGTAAAGAATTGAGTCCTGAAGACACTACAGTGTTTTTAGGTATAACTCTTGATGCTAAGCTTCAGTGGGGCCCACACGTAGATAAGTTATCGAAAAAACTTAGCTCTGCCGCATACGCTGTTAGACAAATTCGAAATCTAACTGACTTAGAGACAGCCCGTTTAGTTTACTTCAGTTATTTTCATAGTGTCATGTCGTACGGTATTCTATTATGGGGAAATGCCGCCGATATCCAAACGATTTTTGTTTTGCAGAAAAAGGCTATTCGTTCAATTTATAAATTATGTCCCAGATACTCCCTCAGAGATAAATTTAAAAATATTAATATTTTGACTGTGCCATCTCAGTATATCTATGAAAATATTTTGTATGTTCATAAAAATAAAAACATGTTTAAAAAATACAGTGACATTCACAACGTTAATACTAGGAACAAACACAAGTTAGTGGTTCCTGCCACCAGGCTCAAAAAAATAGGACGCTCATTTAGATGCCAAAGTATACATTTTTATAATAAGCTTCCCAGTCCTATTCAGGAACTTAGCATTAATAAATTTAAAATATTTGTTAAGCGAAAACTTTGCCAAAAGGCTTTTTATTCTGTAAAAGAGTATCTCGAGGATAAAACGGCTTGGGATTGACCTGCTCCAGTACCTACTCACTATAATTATTATCATTTGAATGTTTTTTTGTTTTAACTGCCTTTTTTTATATTGACGATTGTTGTTGTTTTACAATTGTGATATTGTATATATATAAATATATATCTTATTATTATTTTTTTACAATTATGACATGTTTATTATTACTATTTGACTGATTTTTTTATATTCTTTTTTTTACAATTTGCAATATTTACACTTTTGTAAATTTTATTATTGTGAATGTGAGAACTATGTGGATTACTCTTTCCTTTTCTTTTATATTCACATGATGTCTGGCAGTTTTGAGTATTTGATGTGGCCTACCCAAATGTCCTTTCTTTGGCATTGTTCGTCAAGTCGTTGAGCTCCTTAGTAGTCCCGAGTTGAGCTATACGCATATTGACAAATGCTTGCACTGACTGGACAGGTCGACTTAGAACTGTGTCGTTCTTTCTTCAAAAGACCATCTCAGGCTCAATCTGCATGGTTCTCATATGATTTGACCATTACATGTTTTGCTGTATGGACTTTAAAAGAGACTTTGACCCCTGAGTTTGTTTCGGTGTTTCTTCTCAGGGTAGTCAGCTAGGAAACACCGGCCTCATCTAGCATTATTTGACGACAAAAAAAAAAATTGACGTGTAAAAGTGTTTTTATAAAACCTACTTGCAAAATAAAGATCATTTATCATTTATCATTTTCTGATATTAAAAATAGAGCACTAAAATATTTTGTAATTAACAAATGCGATTCATTCTAATTTATAAATGTACATAATGAAATATAACAACACGAAAATAATCATCATTTATCTTTAAACAATATACACTCGGTGTTTAGAAACTAAAATAAAAAGAATGATCAAATTCTTAAACATTATAGAAAATGTATGTTCTTATTTTACACGATGATACGTGAAATGTAAAAACGATTATAACTTCTCAAACTTTTATAGGTAGTCTTAAACTCGTTAATAATAAGATCAAAAAGTATTCCAAATGCAAAGGCGTCATATTGCAGCATCATTTTTATATGCAATATTGCACTAATAAATCAGATTCATCAATAATAATTCAGAATTAAATCAGATTTACCTATCGAAATTTAACACAATAAAAGATGGATGTATTGTGTGAGAAGCGATATGAAAGAAAAATGAATTAGTGATAGCGTGACGAGTGACAGGACAGAATGGAAGAAAAAAATGTATTGCGCCGACCCCAAATAAAACGGGACTAGGGCAGGAAGATGATGATGACCTATCGAAAATTAACACGGTGCGTAATTCTACCAACATAGACTTTAGACTAGTATTTATTTGTCCGTCTAATGAAAGCGTGACCTGAAAAAAACCGGCCAAGTGCGAGTCGGACTCGCCCATGAAGGGTTCCGTAGCGCCAAGTAACATAATATTAAAGTTCTTGAAATGTGTTGTAACTTTGATCGATTTTTTATTATAGTGTATTTTTTTCGATTTATGACGCATTAAAAAAAAACTACTTACTAGATTTCGTTCAAACCAATTTTCGTTGGTAGTTTTTATAGTAATGTCCATCATATATTTTTTTTAGTTTTATCATTCTCTTATTTTAGAAGTTAGAGGGGGGGACGACACACATTTTACCACTTTGGAAGTGTCTCTCGCGCAAACTATTCAGTTTAGAAAATAATGATATTAGAAACCTCAGTATCATTTTTAAAGACCTATCCATAGATACCCCACACGTATAGGTTTGATGAAAAAAAAATTTCGAGTTTTAGTTTTAAGTATGGGGACCCCCAAAATTTATTGCTTTTTTTCTATTTTTATGTGATAATCTTAATGCGGTTCACAGAATACATCTACTTACAAAGTTTCAACAGTATAGCTCTTATAGTTTCGGAAAAAAGTGGCTGTGACATACGGACGGACAGACAGACAGACAGACAGACAGACATGACGAATCTATAAGGGTTCCGTTTTTTGCCATTTGGCTACGGAACCCTAAAAAGGAGATAAAACCAAAAATTTTGAATGTGGTATTATTGAAATAGTAGGAGAAAAAGTTTTGATACTAGAGTATTTTTTGTATTTATGACAATTTTAGAATAGTTGTACAAGAACTTAAATCCTAGTCAAAAACATGTGTTTAGACTTAATTATTTGGTGGGTGTATGGTAAATGTCAATAACACACAAAATGTTAGATAGTATTCCAAATTGTTTTATTTTATCTGATCTCTCAAATGTCGCTATATAATATTTTAATAATATTCTTTATTTTCCATTTGGCGTTCTGGCAAGAATACCAAGTGCACAACACCGTGATAGTCAAATAAAATAGTCAACATGATTTCAACTTCATCACGTCTCGCCAACACTATTAATGTGTTTCAAGATTGTTGGGTTGGAATCGATTCGTTTTAGCATAGAGAAAATTCAGATCTTTTGGGATTAGTCAAGTGGGAACATGTTTTATACTCCAGTGAATGTATCAAATGATACGGATCTACTTGTGAGACACAAAAAGTTCAGCAGCTGCTGCAGCAGCATCTCTCTCAAACTTGAACTAGGATTTTCGCGATTTTAACTTCCGTTGCAGACTTTCATGCACTACCAGACAGAGTGAGGCAAATCTTTCATTACATCTCATCTGTTTTTCAACGCATTCTACCACTCACTAGCATGTATTTTTGATTAAGTCGATTCACCAAAAGCCTTCTTTGTTCGATGTTTTTGTCCATTATGAAATTCGCAATATGTCAGATTATTTAAAAATATAAGAAAAAAAAAATATCATTATATCCTTATAACTATCTAATAATATTAGTCGACAAGGATCAAGATTATAACGTCATACTAACTTAAAATCAGAAATCGTATGTAAACAATGTTGGTTTTCATTGAGAACACCTTCTTTCTCTTCTTGTTTTTGTTTGACCTTATTAACCATAGTGTGTAGCAGTTTTTGCACGTTACTATTTTTTGTATTTCCACAATTAAGCAATTATTCTTGAAAAATAAATATCAGTTTCCAAAAACTGACAATTGCAACCATAGACTTTGACGTGTTTTTTTTTTCGGCAAAACAATGTTGCCAATTTAATTTAAAAAAAACTCCAGGTTACGCTTTCAGTAGACGCACTTCTATTTGCTATTCAAATATAAATTTGGAAAGAATATTCGAATATTCGATCGCAATCTCTAGTTACATTGCCAATTATGCGCGATAGTGCTCGGTGGATTTTATCCCATTCTCCCATAATCCGCTGAAATGTGGAGCATGTGGTGGAATAAAATGCCACGTAGTGCTGTTATTTGCTGAATATTCAGCGATTTCTACCATCATACTCGATTTTTCTTGCGCGAACAAGCTTCGCAGTTCACGGGCGGCACCTACGATGTTGGTTCCGTTGTCACTAAATAACAACAAACCGTTTAAAGGCTGCAAGAAAGCCTTGTGATGTTAGATCACTCACAGCCTCCAAATGTATGGCTCTTGTAGCCATACATATAAATAAACTTATATAACCACAGACATATTATATAATATATTGAGTAGACTACGCATGTTTAAGTACCTACTTCGCGTGTAAAACTGTAATTACCAATAAAGTTACAGTATTTGCGCCGTTTAAGGGTACATAAGCCACAACCGACGTCAATCTACAAAAAAAAAACAGTAAAGTGCAAAATAACTTTAATTTCGGAAGTCAGTATTTCTGTAATTAAAGTTATTTTGCACTTTGTTTCCATTGAAGTCCGTTGTATTTTTTTGTAAACAGATTTTTATTTTACACTTTTTAGTTATGCTAAAATTACCTTTACCATCTCATAACAATTCTGATAATCCCAAACACGGTTATATTACATATTACATTAGCTTATTAAAGAGATCCGGTGCCCACCTTCCGGCTTCATCATCAGATCAGTTCTATATATCCACCTCTTCTTTCAGTCAGTCATCGACTACACGGATAAACAAAGCAATTTTACTTGTTACGAAAGTTCTGCTGTGATTCTATGAGGAGTTCTGTTCCATGTCAGAAGCCATTTCTCTTCGAAGCTCATGGTCAGATCATAACATCAATATAATGGGTAAGTTGTTGCCAATTGATGCCAATTATAAATATTATAAATAAAAATAAAAAAATAACCCTTCTTTAGCACCAGGACCTCCCGTAATACACTACGCTAACATTAGTTATACGTGTCTATTATGTAAAGATAAATTGATGAATTACGTTTATAAACGGTTGCGCTAAATAAAAAATATAAATATGATACTTAGGGTTCCCAATTTTTTAATAAGTATCTTTTTATAAGCCTTAAGTACACTTTTATAAGTTAGCATGAAGTTAGCTTACAATTAGTGTAAATTGCTGATATCGTGATGGTTGTAGAGGTTTTTGGCTATAAGACCATTCGCGGTCATGATAATCGGCACAATCAAGAGACTTGTTGAGTGTGAGTCGAGACCGAAAGGAAATGGAAGCTCCAAAGTATCACCGCCGAGTGCTAGAATGTCTGTTTTCTATCTTTAATATTTTGGGGAGTGTGCACTGATATTGCACATTGTAATTCCGCCACGTCCGTTCCACTAGACGTACGGTATTACGCCACCGCTACACGGTAGATATTCCCACCCGTATGCACAAAGCGTTTTGGTTACACATTTATTGAGCGTACAGCTAAGGAATGGAATTCCCTGCCGGAGTCAGTGCTTCCTGATAGCTAAAACTTAGGGTTCTTCAAGTCAAGAGTGAATAGATTACTTTAGGCAAGCGTGCTCCATCTTCGACCACAACATTGCTTACCATTAGGTAAAAATAGTAGTCAAACGCAAGCCTATCAATAATATCCGGGCCCTGGTCGAGGCCATGGTCCGGAGCGAGGAGGAGTGGCAGGCGGTCGCCGACTTCTGCGAAGCAGTAATGCTCGCTAAGGAGGAGGCCGACCGCATCAGACAACGGCGCTCTCGCCGCCGCCGCCGGGATTCCGATCCCGATTTCCAGCCACCGTAGGCGCGGGTTTGCGGACAGTGAACAATGTGTAGCTTGCTGTCCGGCCGTCCGGTAACCGTCCAGACCAGGCCCAAGTCGTCGACGGCGCGCGCTGTTTCCGCGCGCCTCAAGGAGTTGTCAGCAACAGCAGAGGCCCAGCCGGGTCGAAGCCTATACTGGGGCCAGGGTTATCCGAAAGGGCGCTCGAGCCCCGGTACGAAGGCGAGACGGAACGGGATAGGTTTTTTAGTCAGTAAGAGTCTGACACTATCTCCCGCTCCGCCTAAGAGCGGGGGTTGTCATAAGATGATTTTTCCCATCGAAAAAAAAAAGCCTATCAATAATATAAAAAAAAGATCCACGTGTCGATAGCCGAGTTTGCTAATTGCTAATTCGAGATTTTTAAATATTACTAGTATTAATGTTTTATGTTAGCTGGATAAGAGACAAAATATTGTATGAGGAGTAAGAAAATCGCCAAATGTTTTCCAAAACAACTCACGTTATGGGCCCGACAGTTTGTAAGCAACTGCATGCAGCTATTTCTAGTGCCCCGGCAATAGGCAGCTTAATACTCAATAATCTATTATTGCATTCCATAATATGGAATGCAATAATAGAGTATTAAAAAAAAAAACAGCCTCGGTATGAAGGCACGAAGGAACGGGGTGGGTTTTTAGTCAGTAAGAGTCTGACACTATCTCCCGTTCCGCCCAAGACCGGGGATGTCATTTTCCGACAAAAAAAGGTGAGTAGAAAGATATTATTCGCGAATAGGACACATGGGCTTTTTATAAATTTAGGAAGGTTATTAATATAGATAAGGAATACAAAACAGCCCATAACACTCCCTTGGGGGATTGATGCATTAACTGCTTTACTGTCAGATCTTTTTTAATTACTACTAACTATGCCCTATCCTGTATGACGCAAACCATTCATGAGCTTTTATTTATTTATTTAAACTTCATGTACAATAGTGGTACATAGGCGGACTTAATGCAACAAGGCATTCTCTACCAGTCAACCTTTGAGTTAAAAAAGACAACACTGTGGTAGGCTTGCACAATAAACAAATACATAACAGATAGTTCAAATGGAAAAATATAAAATAAGTAAGAATAATAAGTAATAAGCTTTTCCTCGTATTCCTATCCCATATAGCTTATCCAATAATATTTTAAATTACACATTGTTGTAGGCTTTAGTCATATCGAGGAGTATTACGACTATTTTTTTTTCATACAGATAAAGCCTCTTGTACGTATTTGTAGACTGCTAACATTGAAGATCTATTTTTACGGAACCCGTTAGGCAGTCGTCAATATTTTTTTTCACAGAATGAGTACACGCGGTTGCGCTTATATAGCCTTTTCAAAGATTTTAGACACAGTAGGTATCAACGCTATAGGGCGATAGTTATTATAAGCGAGTTTTTATGTTGATTTGGGAAAGTTCCTTCTTCAAATGATTGATTGGTTAGTTCATCTGCACACTGCTTTAGTAGAAACTCTTATTTATTATTTAACTATTTTATTTTACTAATTTTTTACTATACTTTCTTTTACTATTTTTTTTTAATTTTATTTTTTAGATTTTTTATTATTGAATTTACTTCAATAAGATCAACAGGGATGAGAAACATGGAATTTTCTGCAGGACTCATCACAAGGACTCATTCTGTGTGAGATATATTTTCCCCGATAGACACAAAGCAGTCATTAAAAATATTAGCTTTTTCCTTAGGTTCTGTTATCAAGTTATAATTTTCATGTATTTCTGTTATTTTTACTGCTAAATTTTGATAGTTTTAATCCTAATAAATAATTTATTAATAAATATATATATATATAGTATATATATAATAGTACGTAACGCCGACTACTACCTACAGGTCATGGGACTCGCACAGCTGACGTTTTCTTAAAGAAATTAATTTCGTACATGCGTAAATTAATACGAGTTTTAAAAAAACCGGCCAAGTGCGTGTCCGGTCATGCTCAGTGTAGGGTTCCGTAGTTTCCCGTCCGTCACAATAAGTGTACCCACCTATGAGTTTAAAAAATGCTTCTGTACTGTTCTTTCCATCAAGTTCAAAATAATTTTCCTAGAAAGTTCTTATAAAGTTCTACTTTTCAGATTTTTTTTCATATTTTCTAAACTTATGGTTCAAAAGTTAGAGGGGGGGAACACATTGTTTTTTTACTTTTGGAGCGATTAATTCCGAAATTATTGACATTATCAAAAAATGATTTTAGTAAACCCCTATTCATTTTTAAATACCTATCCAACGATATATCACACGTTAAGGTTGAAATTTTTAAAAAATCACTTCTCACTTTACATATAGGGGGGCTACGCTAATAAAACATTTTTTTCCAATTTTTATTTTGCCACTTTGTCGGCGTGATTGATATACATATTGGTACCAAATTTCAGCTTTCTAGTACTAACGGTCCCAGAGATTAAGCGAGGACGGACAGACAGACAGACGGACAGACAGACATGGCGAAACTATAATAAGAGCCATATTTCACCGGGACACCATGGTAGCGCCACTGGTTGCGCTACCATGGTGTCCCAGTGAAATATAGCAAGACACCAAACAAGACACCAAACAGACACCAGAGCAAAGATTTTATGTATCCTATGGATAATCTAGATTGCCTACGCAGCAAACACACTGTATAGTGTTCTTTATTCTCATTACTATTAAGTTCATATTGACAACCAAACGGGGAAAAATGTACTGAAAAAGACAACGAGAAAGGGTCGGTGTGTCCCTTTCTTACCCCCATTTTAACTAGGGTAACCATAATTTTACTAAATTAATTGTTATTATTTTTGACACTGCAGCATGTGATATTAATTGATGGTGTATTTTTTTATATCGACAGCAAAGTACCAATATCTCCAAACTGTCTGTGAAACCTGAAACCAAAAAAATCACTTCGAATTTTATTAAGGCGATTATCACATTGCCACATTCCATGCAGCGCAGCGCGTAAATGCGTGTACCTATTAACATTGCTTGTAAGTATCTCCATTTGTATATAAAATAAGCACAGTCCAACTAACCGAAAATGCATCCACGCGCGTTCATGCAGATCACACGCCTACATGAGGAGAAACATGTACACTCGCGCGTGGGTGCGGGGCGGCACGCAAGGTATGGCACACTGAGTCTCGTAGTGTCATATGATTTGAATGAAATGAGTCAGAGCCTGCGTCAATTAACAAAATGCTCCTAAGCGCGTGAGTACGTAAAAAAACCCGCACGATGATGCAGATCTGCGTTGACACGCAACATGCAGCGTAATGCGCAGCAGTGGGATAATCGCCTGAAACACGCGGAAAACCCTTTTTAAATTCATAGCGGTAAATTATGATTTTAGTGAAAAAATATTTTTAGGAGGTATTGGTACTTCACGGTCGACAAATATAATATACTAGCATTTGCTCGCGGCTTCGCCCGTGCTCATAAAATATAGCCTATGTCACTTAGGAATAATGCAGCTTTCTATCGGTGAAAAACTTTTTGCGATCGGACCAGTACTTCCAGAGATTACCTAATATGGCTTGTTCGTCAACTCGCATAAGACTGTACCGAGCAAACAACGCGCGCGGAAAATAGGTATTAACAGCAGCGCTCTAGTCGTGTGAGTCGTTACGCACACAATGACAAGTTCGCTCGACGCCCGCTTGCAGTTGCGCGACAATAGTTAGTAACTTAGGATTTTATAAAATTGAGTTGCTGTGTTGAATGACTAGATTACACAAATACAGATTAGTTAGATGGCATGGCATATCGTATCGTATATTAGGAACAACAGATATAAGATAGCATAGTTAAAAAAAAATGTCGAAGTTCATATATTCACGATCTCGATTACTTACGTAATTGTAAACTGATGTTTACCTTTTTTGTTTCGTGTCCAATACTCAACATAACTTTATTTTAGGTGAGACTTACCTAAAAAATGATAATGTAGCAGTTAAATTGTCAATCGGTATTATATTGGGTGAGATATTGAGATTTGTGTTGCGTAATATGACTAAAATTATGTTTTTAGTAGTTTTTGTTCTAGAAACTTTTTTATGTGTAAAGAGTTATGTAAAAGGTTATTGTTTTGTATAAAAGTAGACATACGCATTCAGGGGTGCGTGGTGGCGTACGGTTAATCTTACTTTAAATATTTTAACACACATACGTAGGTATGCAGGGTAGATGGATAGGTAGGCATCTTGATAATAAAACCAGTGTATAATAAAAAATCTATAATTACCTAATGTATAAGGTACCTTGCTTATTTATTATTTATTTATTTATTATATTCTTTATTGCTTATTTTATTATTTTAAGTTTTCATAAACATACAAAAACTCAGCGAGTGTAATATATTCATTATACTGGATGTATCGGAAAGGTATGGTCATAAATTATGTCCAAGGAAGTCAAATTAAATTTACCATACAAAAATACAAATTTGTCATCAGCTGACCAATATTTGTGTGGCGATACAATAAAAAAACCGGCCAAGTGCGACTTGGATAAGCGCATCGAGGGTTCCGTTTAAATTTACTTCGATTTCCGAATAATGTAATCATTTTGTGATGTAACATTTTTGTGCATTATTCCTATAGTTGCTTCTTGCCAACTGTCAAGATTCTGGGAAACTTCTGGTCACTGAGAGTTTGGGAGGTACCCTAGGTTTGGAATCGCCACCTCCAAAAACCCATCACACGACACCTACATCAAATTTTTAAGTAAGTAACCGAACCGAGCTCAGTCGTCAACAGCGCGTAGTGATCGACGTGCTCTTCAAACAGATGAGATCAAACCGTAGGAGTCCAGAAGGGCCGATGCCCGCAAGCTAGGACCCCGGCGAATTCCTGAAAAGGAAACCCGTAGTCCTAGAATGCAAAGGGCAACTGAAGGTCACAGGTTAATCGTGAAATGGAACGCATCCAAGAATGATTTTGTTCATCGTGTGGGCGCTCTTGACTTTTTTGACACATACATGACGTACCGATACTGCATATTCACTCACTTACGTTCTAAGTCTCATTAACTAATATTTGTACGTCAACTCTGGTTGCTTCTTGCTGATAATGTTGTGATTTGTTGGTAATTAATAAATAAATAATTATGCAATATTATATTATTGTAATGTTGATTAATATCTTTCTCATTAACGATAAGTGTTTTATTTTAAAGTCAAGTCGAATACAATTTCTAATACATTTTTAGCGGGTACCTATGTTATAAATTTTTTTTATAGTTGACTGTACATAAATACGTCAGATTTTCAAGTCTGAGCGACTTGACGCCAAAAAAGTAGGTGAAATCGGAAGTTGCCAGCTCGCTTGGACTCGCGCGTATCGCTTAAGGCCCAAGCGCCCGAAAAGTGCCATAAAACAGTGATTTTCTGAAGCAGACTCCTCGCTTGTTGGTCCGGCTGGTATTTTTTATTTATAGTTTTTTTTTATTATTGAGATAATAAAAACAACGAAAATTAAAAGCAAAATAATTTATACAATTTTGTAAGAAAAAAAAAAATCTTTTTTTCAATTTGACGTTGTCAATTTGACGAATATTACCAGAATTTTGTGATAGATTCCATTCATCATGATTTGCTCTCTATGCAAATTCTGGCATCCTGTTGCAGGTTTGTGTTGTTGAGAGCTGCAATTTAATCAGCTAGTGTTTATATAACAATAATAATAAATAATTTATTAGTTTGGTAGTTTTTTTTTTTCGATGGGAAAAATCATCTTATGACAACCCCCGCTCTTGGGCGGAGCGGGAGATAGTGTCAGACTCTTACTGACTAAAAAACCCACCCCGTTCCTTCAAGCCTTCATACCGGGGCTCGAGCGCCCTCTCGGATAACCCTGGCCCCAGTAGGCTTCGACCCGGCTGGGTCCCTGCTGTTGCTGACAACTCCTTGAGGCGCGCGGGAACAGCGCGCGTCGTCGACGACTTGGGCTTGGTCCGGACAGCTCACATTAGTTTGGTGGTGATCACTTGCTAAGCGATCTGCTTGGTGAGCTCCTACATGTTTTCAATAGCGTTCATGTCTGGTGTATTGATTGACTAGGGTAAAACATTAATGTTTTTTTAGCCAAGTATGCAGTAACACCCCTGGTTTTGTAGCACAATGCAGATTCGGGCATAAAAATGGACTCTTCGTCAATAAGGAACCTTTTCGAGATGCGGCAGCAGTCCAGTTTCTAGTACTCGCTTGTACTGGTCATGCCTCACGGTCCCTTTCACGATATGTAGACCCTTGCTTGAGATTAAAGACCACATCATAATACTAATTGGGAATTTAGCTGTCTTCTGTTGTCTATTCACCAGTTTTTATGGAGCTATTCTCCAGAGCGTCGTCGGAAAGGAGCATTTTTTGAACGGACAAAAGAGCTTTTGTCAACCAAAACCTGAAACGTCGATTCATCGGAGAAACATGTCTGAAAAACTATATTATTTCATCAGATAATGGCAGTAGTTTATTAACAATGTACTGTACTATTTAAAGTCTTATTTTTAACCGACTTCAGTCTGAAACAGTATTTTGATGTGTGTTTGGCCCTGTGCAATAGTCTCTTCTTATTGACCTCGGTGAGGCGTGCTTTTTTGGTAGGCCGATGACCTATCAACTTCTCTTTTGCTTACTCTCGAAGAATTGTCTTATCGAAAACTTCTAGGCTCTCGTAGTTTGTAATCGTGGTAAGGTCTTACCTGTCTAATATACATATTAGTTTTTGATTAGTTGTCTCAAATATAATGTAGAGTCCGTCTAATGAAAGCGTGACCTGAGAAAAGGAGGTTACAACCAAAAATTTTGAATGTGGTATTATTGAAATAGTAGGAGAAAAAAGTTTTGATACTAGAGTATTTTTTGTATTTAAGACAATTTTAGAATAGTTG
This sequence comes from Mythimna albipuncta, assembly GCA_929112965.1. Classification (NCBI taxonomy): domain Eukaryota; kingdom Metazoa; phylum Arthropoda; class Insecta; order Lepidoptera; family Noctuidae; genus Mythimna; species Mythimna albipuncta. The sequence goes on from OV815960.1 coordinate 1,353,144, forward strand.
TACAAGAACTTAAATCCTAGTCAAAAACATGTGTGTAGACTTAATTATTTGGTGGGTGTATGGTAAATGTCAATAACACACAAAATGTTAGATAGTATTCCAAATTATTTTATTATAACTGATCTCTCAAAAGTCGCTTTATAATATTTAAATAATATTCTTTATTTTCCATTTGGCGTTCTGGCAAGAATACCAAGTGCACAACACCGTGATAGTCAACATGATTTCAACTTCATCACGTCTCGCCAACACTATTAATGTGTTTCAAGATAGTTGGGTTGGAATCGATTCGTTTTAGCCTAGAGAAAATTCAGATCTTTTGGGATTAGTCAAGTGGGAACATGTTATATACTCCTGTGATTGTTTCAAATGATACGGATCGACTCATGAGACACAAAAAGTTCAGCAGCTGCTGCAGCAGCATCTCTCTCAAACTTGAACTAGGATTTTCGCGATTTTAACTTCAGTTGCAGACTTTTATGCACTACCAGACAGAGTGAGGCAAATCTTTCATTACATCTCAACTGCTTTTGAACGCATTCTACCACTTAGTAGCGTGTGTTTTTGATTAAGTCGATTTACCAAAAGCCTTCGATGTTGATGTTTTTGTCCATTATGAAATTCGCAATATATAAGATTATCTAAAAGTATAAGAAAAAAAAATATCATTATATCCTTAATATATCTAATAATATTAGTCGACAATTATCAAGATTATAACGTCATACTAACTTAAAAATCAAAATCGTATGTAAACAATGTTGGTTTTCATTGAAAACACCTTCTTTCTCTTCTTGTTTTCGTTTGAACTTATTAACCATAGTGTGTAGCAGTTTTTGCACGTTACTGTTTATTGTTTTTCCCACAATTAAGCAATTATTCTTGAAAAATAAATATCAATTTCCAAAAACTGACAATTACAACCATAGACTTTGACGTGATTTTTTTTGGCAAAACAATGTTGCCAATTTAATTAAAAAAAAAAAACTCCAGGTTACGCTTTCAGTAGACGCACTCTATTAATAACATCTTGAACTTCTTTAGAACACAATGGCTCGTAGTACGAACTAATCTATGGGCACACTAGTAGAAAGGAATAGAGAGTGTTTTTGAGTCGCCACACCCAAGAATCTTTTATTCTATCTGGATTGATTACGTCAACCTCAAAAATGTACTGAAGAGTACGATACAAGAACGCCCTTTTTAGGGTTCCGTAGTCAACTAACCCTTATAGTTTCGCCATGTCTGTCTGTCTGTCCGTCCTCGCTTAATCTCTGGGACCGTTAGCACTAGGAAGCTGAAATTTGGTACCAATATGTATATTAATCACGCCGACAAAGTGGTCAAATAAAAATTGGAAAAAAAATGTTTTATTAGGGTAGCCTCCCTATATGTAAAGTAGGAAGTGATTTTTTTTTTTTAATTTCAACCCTAACGTGTGATATATTGTTGGATAGGTATTTAAAAATGAATAGGGGTTTACTAAAATCATTTTTTGATAATGTCAATAATTTCGGAAATAATCGCCTCTCTAACTTTTGAACCAAGAGTTTAGAAAATATGAAACAATTCTGAAAAGTAGAACTTTATAAGGACTTTCTAGGAAAATTATTTTGAACTTGATGGAAAGAATAGTTTTTGTACAAAAAAGACAAAAGGGTTCTACAAAATAATTTCTGGACTAAGTTTGTAGTAATGGGTGATTCATTCGGAGTTACTTTTTCCAAAACTAAAAAAAATATGAATAAAACAAATTTATCGGGTAATCTTTATTATAATACAAAAGAAGTGTACATTACCCCAGCTGGAAAGTTGCACGTAGAGCGATATGAGTGGAACGTATAATTAGTGCGCCTTGTCGTTTTGGAAAAAAATGGAAAAAACGATTCCAGCTGGAGTAACGTTACCCCAGCAAGAAATTTTTTAAAGACTAACCGGAGAGAAAAAAAATGTATATGAGCAGATAGCTTATGCTTGTGCAAAGATGTGCCCCGAAAATATAATCGGTGCGTGTTCAGGTTTTCGAGATATTGCAATTCCTGCTTTAGTAACGTTTTGCAGAATCGTGTATCTCTAAAACTATTGTATGTGCGGCTGTACTATAAACATACACGGGTAGCTCTTAGTATGTGCGTATATGTGACAGAATAAGATTTATAGAAATATTTCTAATTCTCGAGTTATTGCACCTTTTTGAAAAATCGATAAAATATCACAGCGCTTTAATGAGAAAACTAGTAAGCTGTCTGAAAACGGTATTCAGTCCCGCTAGACGTTTTCCATAAGCACATATCAGTTTCAAAAGCGCACATGCATAAGTTATTGAATAACATTGCTAAGAGTCGAGACGACGGTGACCTAAGTTTAACATCAACATACAAGAAACTGGCTCAATCCAAGATGTGAAGGTAACCAATGATTAGTGCGTATAATCAAGTAACATATAGTGAAAATTCAGCTTCGAATGTTTCGTAAATAAGAAAATATAATAAAAAAACCAAACATGTAGATAACTGCCGGCGACCCGACCAAATTTGAATGGCCCCAAAAAAGCGACGGTTTAGTACATACACATGACCTTCTTTTTTGAACGTGTTAAGCCTAAGTTATTGTCCGTACAGTCGCGTTCAAACGTTTGTTAGCAATAATAATATGACCTAGTTTTAATAATAATAGGTATAAGTGTCCGTTTGTAACGCGATGAGCCAATCACTGACACTCCCCAAGCCCCCTTCTTACTTCGCACCACTAAAGAGATCGAATATTTAACTTCTGCGCAACCACTCAAGATCCGTTGTGCCTACTGTAGACACCGCCGTCTTTAACTAAGCTGGGGCCCTTGGGCAGTGTTGCCAACTCTATACCATCAGTGAGTGCTAAAAATCGTCTCAAATAGTGCTAGATTGCTATGGATTTCCAAAAATAGTGCTATATGAAATAAAATCACACGAGTAAAATTTTTTTTACGTGAATTACTTTTTTTTACATAAAAACTGTAAAAAATATTATTTTTAATCATACATATTTACAAACAAACAAAAAAAAAGACAAGCTTGTAGAAGAATATCCTAGCCAGCGCCTCGCCAGCCTCGCACCACACCAATCACACCACTATCCGGTCTCACACGCTCCTGTCTCCAGCTACTGAGCGAGCTAGCGTCGCCAGACGAGGATTTCTAAATATCCACTATGAATCAATTTGCAAATAACAGTCACTGAACATCACACGAAGAAATCCCACCAAAAACTCATAAACTTATTGTCTATGTGTAATTCCATAGATAATAAATCTATGTGTCAGCAATACGAATGTGTTTGTTACACTGCACGCATGCTGTGCGTGTGTGCGTTTTATTAGTATCTAAAAATTTCGCTTAACTATTAAATAGTACTAGATTGAGTGCTAGGTGCTGTATGTTCGATTTCAGTGCTGGCCTTGTGAAAATAGTGCCAAATCTAGCACTGAAAGTGCTAAGTTGGCAACACTGCCCTTGGGTACACAAGAATGGAGGCCCCAGAAAACGAAGTGAGCTTTGGAAGTTTTTCCGTTATTTCTTTTTAAGCTGTATTTTTTTTTCTTTTTTGTGAACCACTTAAACATATTCTTTTTGACATAATGAAATAATGTTTAAACGAACCACAAAAGAACAAATCAAAACTTCTGTTTATCTTACTCAATTTTAAATATAAAACGAAACAAAATAACTACACTCACTCATAACAGACTGAAAGTTTAATACATGAATACATCATTCGGGGATTCCCCCGACCATAGACAATGTCGACATTTATGTTAGGCCTTGTTTAGAAGGTGCAGCTTGACTTGGGAATCGGAGTGATTGCATGAGTGATCACTACATGATGTACTTAGTAAATTAGGTCGGATGCGTTCGGAAATATTATTAATTCGTACAGTAGAAATAGTCGCAATCATCGAAATAATGCAACGAAGACAGACGGTCCAAGAAGGCTCATTTCTATCTGGAAGCTGAGGCCGAGAGACGTCTATATGGATTTGTAGTTCGGGATTCCAACAACTGAAGCGTCGAAATTGCTCAATCGGTAACGATTAAACACGCGCACCGAGCTTGTGCCAACGTTCGTACGCGCAAAGCAACGAGCTTAATTTTAGTAAGCTCGTTAGTTTAGTTCATTTGTCGTTTTCTCAATTTCGTACCGCTCATGTTTTTAAAACTGTATCTCACCATCAGTCGCTGTTGTTTTTTTTATTCGCCCGATTTATAATTTTCCATACTTATACATTCTTTTTGTTTTTAATTAAAAAAGATAAAATTTTAATTTTATCTTTACAAATCGATAGTGTTTCATGTACCGGATCGATCTTCCACGGGATTAAAACGATTAAAATTTAATGGTGTATAAGTCCTTTGTGATACCTATCCGTTTTTAAGTTTTTCTATAATGTCTTTAAGTTTTCAAGATATTGTTATTAACAAAATATGGACTTCGTCCAAAATAAATGTTTCTTATCAGGTATTATTATTTTGTTTATTAATTAATATTACATGTAAATTAAATTTTGAAATATTTCAATGTAAAATAAGTAATACATTTAAAAATATAAAAATAGTAGCCTACCGGTATCGGGAACAGGATCCAAACTACAGGCGCTGCGCGGCGCGGCGGCGCCGGTGGTCAGGGCTCCAGAGCAAGGAACCTCCTAACTATACGAGCCGTGTCCAGGACTACCGCGTTCTGAATCAAGCCCTTGATCCAGTCGCCTAACGAGAGCCTCTCAAGGTGTTGGTCGAGGCTCTAGGCTTTTAAGCCATTGTCCAACATGACTATCGATATCTACAATGATTACAGAGTCCAGATCCCTCACGTCGACATCCTCACGAGCCAAGTCAATATGCTTAATTTGTTTATCTTTCTCGGCTTTCACGAGCTTCTCGTCATGCGAAACGGAAATGTTATTATTATTATAGAAAAATGTAGCTAAAAAAAAAACTAGCCAAAGAATAAACTTTGGATAGTTTTTTGTTAACGGATCAATTCAAATCAATGTAGCGTGTGTGTGTGAAGCGTGTGTGGGTGTAGAGAGAATTTTGTTATTATTATTATTATTTTCTGTACATAGTTTTAAATATTTCCTAAAAAACATAAAAATAAAGTGTCTGGTTTATTTATTATTATTATCCAAATAAGGTTTATTTTTTTATTTCTTTTCTACTTCAGTGTACTGATGCACAACACATGTCAATTGAGTAAGGAGTAAAGTTAAGAAAGTCATGTGTATGTACTAAACCGTCGCTTTTTTGGGACCATTCGAATATGGTCGGGTAGCCGGCAGTTATCTACACGTTTGGTTTTTTTAATATATTTTCTTATTTACGAAACATTCGAAGCTGAATTTTCACTATGTATCACTTGATTATACGCACTAATCATTGGTGTACACCTTCACATCTTGGATTGAGCCAGTTTCTTGTATGTTCACCTTAAACTTAGGTCACCGTCGTCTCGACTCTTAGCAATATTATTCAATAACGCATGCATGTGCGCTTTTGAAACTGATATGTGCTTATAGTAAACGTCTAGCGGGACTGAATACCGTTTTCAGACAGCTCACTAGTTTTCTCGCTGTGATATTTTATCGATTTTTCAAAAAAGTGCAATTATTCGAGAATTAGAAATATTTCTATAAATCTAATTCTGTCACATATACGCACATACCAAGAGCTACCCGTGTATGTTTATAGTACAGCCGCACATACAATAGTTTTAGAGATACACGATTCTGCAAAACGTTACTCCAGCAGGAAATGCAATATCTCGAAAACCTGAACACGCACCGATTATATTTTTGGGGCACATCTTTGCACAAGCATAAGCTATCTACTCAAATACATTTTTTTTCTCTCCGATTAGTTTAAAAAAAAATTATTTTTTTTCCATTTTTTTCCAAAACGACAAGACGCACTAATTTAATATGTCGCGCACATCTACACCAGATGACGCACTAATTATACGTTCCACTCATATCGCTCTACGTGCAACTTTCCAGCTGGGGTAAGTACGCACAAAAGAACCATTCGTTACATTTACTTTCTAAAGATTATTTCTTTTAAATGTTGTCCGTAACTGCGATTAAGGTGGTCCATTCTGGAGTTCCAGTTTTCGATGACCCGGCCGAGCCTTTCCAGTGGTATTTGGCGAATAACGCGAGTAATGTTGACTTCTAGTTGATCAATCGTACGCGGCTTATCCATATAAACTTTGGACTTTACTTAACCCCACAGAAAAAAGTCTAAGGGTGTGATATCACAGGATCTAGGCGGCCAACTGACTGGTCCGAAACGCGAAATTAACTGTTCACCAAATTTTTCTCGCAACAAAGCCATGGTTTCACGTGCTGTGTGGCAAGTGGCGCCGTCTTGTTGGTACCAAAAGTTTTGAGATTCAATTTCAGGAAACAAATAGTCCGTTATCATGGTACGATAACGGTCACCATTGACAGTGACGTTCTGGCCGGCTTCGTTTTTGAAGAAATATGGACCGATGATTCCACCACCCCATAAACCACACCAAACTGTTGTTTTATCTGGATGTAATGGTAGCTCTTGAATCTCTTCAGGTTGCTCTTCAGACCAAATACGGCAATTTTGTTTGTTAACATATCCGTTGAGCCAAAAATGTGCGTCATCGCTAAACAAAATTTTCGTTGAAAACAGTGGATTTTCTGCAAGCTTTTCAAGAGCCCAAAGACTAAATCGGTGGCGATTAGGTAGGTCAGTCTGCTTCAATTATTGCACCAGTTGAATTTTGTATGCTTTGAAACCAAGATCTTTGCGTAAAATACGCCAAGTTGTGGTATACGACAAGCCAAGCTGTTGTGAGCGGTGCCGAATCGATTCTTCGCGATCATTGCGTACACTCTCAGCTACCGCCGTAATGTTTTCTGCAGTGCGAGCTGGATGTGGTCTATTTGGTCGTGTATTGTCTAATAATGAAAATTCCCTTTCAAACTTTTCGATGGTATAGCGAATAGTGCGTTCGGTAGGGCGATTATGTGGACCACATGTTGCTCTAAGTGTACGAAACACATTCCTCGTAGAACGCTGATTTTCGTAATAAAGTTGAATAATTTGTAGGCGTTGTGTCGTGCTTAGTCTTTCCATGATGAAATGTCAAACTATAGTGAATGAAAATATTAGGTTAGGTTGTCATGACTGACGCTTTATCTGTCAAAAAATGCATAGACAAAAAAGTAACTCCAAATGAATCACCCGTTATAATCGTATATGCAGGCATTTTTCTAACCTCATAAGTGGGTACACTTATTGTGAATTTGTGCCGGACGGGAAACTACGGAACCCTACACTGAGCGTGGCCCGACATGCTCTTGGCCGGTTTTTAAATTCTTTTTTATTTTGTTTTGTTTTGTAGACTATTCCATAATGTGGGATGTCGTTACATAGGTCTTTCAAAAATATTGCGAGTGTGTGAAAACTATTTATCAATTTAGGGATCCTATTGTGAATTATAAATATAGTTTTTACCTAATGCTAGTTTTCAATTGAACCTTATTGAGTTAACAGATGAAATAGTAGTTTATGTGACTAGGGGATAAAGCAGTGTCTTTAAGTCGCGGGCGGCATATTGAATTCCGAACGGAACGAAGGTTGCTAATATTAATCCCGAACGACAGTGAGGGATTTATAAAATTAACTCCCGAGCATCGCGAGGGAGTTAATAAAGAAACCTGAGTGAAGTGAGGAATTCAACCGCCCAAGACAAAGACAGCTTTATCCCCGTGTTGCATACTCTACTTTTTACACCATCTGTGAGATAATTAAAAGACAATTTGGTCGGCCAAATCATATACTAGAGAAATATAAGTGTTACATTCTGTCTAATAAGTTAAACGACTTGGGTAATTATCAGGATTTAATTAAATCTGATGTTGTCAACACGGGTTCAATAATCAAGGTTAATTAAGAGATAGAGATCATTGTTTACTAACAAAAGAACCATAAGAAAAGTATCGCATATAAGTATTTTTTAAATATTATACAAAATTCCCAAGTCGGTTGACTCATTAGACAGACTTTATACGAGTATTTACAAGTTCATCAAACAAACAAAATTCACTACAGATTACACACAAGATTCTATAGTTTCAATTTTTTATAATGCTCCCGTGTCGTCAGTACGCACGTTTTATTCTATTTTCTTTTTTTTGTTAGTGGCCAGTTTGAATCATAGTGGTTACATACTCTTTGGTTTGAATTTCGAGTCAACTTGTTCGTTGCTCCTACATTTTAATTCACAATGTTGACAATTTTTAATGTTCCAAATTCAAATCTCATTATTCCCTAGGGATCGGCTATACTGCATTATCTCCCTAGGGATAGAATGACTTGCTTTAAGTGAGGTTTGTATGACGTATAAAACGACATTATCGAGTAGGTGGTGTAAAATAGTAGTTTATGTGACTAGGGGATAAAGCAGTGTCTTTAAAGCTAGAACTACATTAGACCGACGCACACGTGGGCGACGTCTCAGACGTGTGCGGTGGGTGTGCACACTACACCGACGCCACGCGTAACGCGTGTGGCGGTAATACTAGTGCTGACAGTGACTTCGCCCGCGTGATAGTAAAAAATATCCCTAAGGAACGTACTCTCAGGATAAAAAGTATCCTATATGTTATTCTATGACATGGTCTACCTATATACCAAGTTTTATCGAAATCCTTTCAGTTTTTTTTTTGCGTGAAAGTAACATCCATAAGTACATTATTTTTTGTGACATCCATATAAAAAGAATGCGAAGTGCCACCTAAAGGGTTTAATTTTATCCAGGGACCTACTTATAATACACACAAAATTTCATCCAAATCGGTCAAGCCGTTTTGGAAGAATTAGGTGACATACACACTTACAGATGAAATAATTATACTTCAAAAGACTAGCAGTCCCGATAGATGCAGTGGCGTGCCTGATGCCTTAACATGGGGCAAGCCAAGGAATCTTGACCTAACTACTACTTACCTATCAAAAAAAAATCTCGTGCTACCACGTGTCATCAGTGCAGTAATGCTGATTTTTCTGAATTGCTCCACTACTATTAACAATTATAATGTTAATAGTAAGTAATAAATAATGATAACAAAAGCTTCACCACAACAACTTTATCATCATACCAATAATCGTAAAGTTTGAATAGGTACATGAATAGAAAAAAAAATCGTATACTAATTCAAATTGTCTATCTTTATTTAAAAATGATTGTATTACTTACACCAACGTAAAAAGTTTGTGAACGTTATTCTACCAACAGCTGATTTTCAATTGCAATCAAAGATAATTCGGAAAGCCGCTCTTGTTGTCGAGTACCTACCGGCCTGCCGGGATGGTCAGCCAATACTATTATAACGATTAATTTGAACATAATGAATATTTAATGTAAGGTTGAGTTGAGTGTGAACAACCGAGTACTAGGTACTGATCTAATGTTACTGCTTTGACGCCAACGCCATCTAGTTATGAATGTGTAACTAATACATATTTTTTTAAATCTTGATGTTTCAAACACTTGTTCTTTATAATAATATGTAATATTATTGGCAAATACTCACAATTGAAACAGCGGTAGCTTTTCGTTGTTCGCTTTTTTAAAACACACTTATCACTTAACTGTCGAGAAAGAGAACCAACTTTCTATTGGCGGTTTACCAAAGTCAAAGTCAAAGCCATGTATAAAGAAGGAAATAACAGCGTTCAAGTACTTTTGAGAATTTTCATGGCACTAGCAAAGTTATTTGAGTCATACCTGATGTATTCCAAGCATTGTTATTAACTTTTCTGAGAAATATTCAAAATAGTAAAGTTACAAGATTATATTTATCTTTAAAACTCAAACCCTACCTGGCCATTGATATCAATTCCACACATAATAATATCCACACACAACCACAAGTATAGTTTCCGAATTCATAAACTGTTAAATGACGGAAAACAAAAAAAAAAACAAAACAATAATTACGTACAACACGATAACCGATCAAAGCAAATTTGAACTGAGTACTTTTTAGTTCGTACAACTTTACGCGTCATAGAGGGCGCCTCGTATTATAATATGCGTAAAAATTTCTGTCATTCATAAATTTACCAAAGCCCTGCTTTTTTTTAGAACAAAATGTTCGACGAGGATTTGCACACAATAACAAATTACACCCACACACACTCAAAATTTGACGTATTTATATCAAAAGTTGAGATAGAAGATAAAGCCTCATAAAAGCCTTTGAGGCAGAAAAAGACAACAACACATTAGTGTTCATCTCTTTCTTTTGTTAAGTGTTAGAGTGAGATCGGAGAGATTTCGCTCAGAATGGCATCCTCGCTTCGCCCTGGTATCGTCTTATGAATGATTTTTGAATTTCACACAACACAGTGGCAACTTAGCGTAACCGCGTAAGCGCGCGAAGTTTAAAGTTTAGATTTTTGTGATAATTAATTGATTGGTCGTGTTCTATGAATTAGGAGAGGTTTTGGTAGGGCAAGCCAGGCTTTTTGGCTTATATGGTAGGCACGCCACTGGATAGATGTCGTCCTGTCCGAAGACTCTTGCCAGTTAAAAAAATGAACCTGATAGCAGCGCCACCTATCAGGTTCAATTGTATTTTCAAATTACGCAGGGACACACTCAATTACTCGCTATGCACACAAAGTTTCATCCAAATCGGTCAAGTCGTTTAGGAAGAATTTGGTGACAAACACACGTCCAGAAGAATTATGTATATGTACAGTAAGGCTCCAAAAGTCCATAGGAACGTTAAAGATTACATTGCTACGAACCGAGCGAGCGCGATACTTCCGTGCGTATGTGTGCGCATGTATGAGTATCCACATTCCACAGATAACACACACTAAGGAACTGTCGTCGCACTGAGCTTAAAAAACATTATTATTTTTCTGTTCTTACCATAGCATTGATAAAATTCGCGCAAATACGTCATGTGCTGGTAGCCGTGTGAACTAAGTGTTGGATTCGCAAATCACGTAACCCGAGTTCAAGTCATGGTCGGTCCGTTGCAGTTATTTCTTACTTTGAAAATTCCCAATCTATATATAGTTGTTTTTTTATATTTCTATGAAAAATACTATTGCATTTTTTGCACTAAATAGTTGCAAATTACGAATGTGATCTATTAACCACAAGAAGAATCACATTCGTAATTTGCAATTATTTAGTTGTTACATCTTTTCGATGTTATAAGGTGGAAATAAAAAGACGTGTTTAATAAAAATGTTTATTCTTTATATTTACAAATTAAACATTTATGAGAATTGTGACGTCGAATTGTTACCTAGACAAAAAGTTATCTTGTAACCGTTATCTATGTTACGCGTAAGATTGTTTGTTGGAAGTATACCCACTTAGACCATTCATAATATGAATAACGTAACAATGAACGGATATTCAAATTTTAATAAAATAAAATATAGGTAATTGTTTATATCCAGTTATTTATTGAAAAGTGATATATGATTTGAACTTTGTAAACATTTTATTTTTGTGTAACGTCACAATGAATGTAGTGAGGTCATAGCTTAATTGTTCATTTTCTTGACGAAAAGAAGATTGAAACTAAACCTCAATTTCTGTTAAAAGAACTTTAGTTCTCACAAGATAATCGTCAATTAGATGAGAAAAATAAATTGATCTATAGTATTATGTTAAAACAGTGCGGGTAGCAGAATAAAAAACGAAATAGACTCATGATTATTGTCAACAAAATTGATAGCGAGTTCACTGCATTCTTAAGATGAGGCGATAGCACAAGTTAAAAGATATAGCTGTTTTAAACGAAAGTAAACACAATATAATACAGTGTTTGTTAACGAATAATCACAGATATTAGTAGTAGTAGCATTTAGTTTAGTTAACATTAAACATTTAGTGCGAAACGTAATCGTTCTTGTTTGTGCCTCTCTGTCAAGTACGGCTTTTTAGCAGGTTTTCTGTGATGCACGCCTTCAGCCTGAAGTGCACGGCGAACAGTATCCATCGAGGTGTCATATAATTCCGCAAAATGTCTCGTTGGTGCGAAACCATTCGTTTCGTATACGTCCACCATATGTCGTCGCTGCGCCTCGCTAATAAGCTTCGGTCTTCCACTTCTCTTTTGACTAGCAAGGCTACCTTCTTCCTCATATCTTTTTAGCCAAAGATTTACAGTATTTTTCTAAAATAAAAATATATATATATTAGGCAGCTATACCTACTTCACTTCATTTTCATTATATAAAATGTTAATAATCATAATTATTGAATATAATTTTAAAATAAAACTGCATTTATTAATCCAATAAACCCAACGATTTACGTATTTCTCTTTTAAACCTCATAAAGATACGATGAATGGACTCATAAATGGCATACGTTTTTATTAGAAGATTAATTTGTGATAATGTTACAATTCATTAATATCTATTATACTCACATTCAGTCCGGTTTCTTCAGATATTTGTGTTTTATTAAGACCACTTTTATGCAGCCCAATGATAGTCGCCCTCACTTCAATACTAATATTAGCCTGCATTTTGCGAATATTACAATACTGTCAACCACACGTCACTAACCAACAACTACAACCAAAAGACAGTTCATTTCGGTCAAGTTAAAACTCATGTCTACCTCGCAGAAATCTAATTCTTTATTTAGTTTTTTTGTGATCTACCTTTCTAACTCTAAGAAATGTGTGAACAAGTTAAAGAATAATTTAATATATGTAATGCAAATACATAACTTCCAATCGGGTAAGAACTTACAAAAAGTCAATAATTGCGTGGGATTTGAACTTGCGGCACACTGATTTGCGCTTCAATCTGTGTGCCTATACCACTGGGCCATCTTGACTTATGCTAAGTTGATGAAATTGTGGATTTCAATCATTTGTTGGCGAAACTTGAAAATAAAAGGTCGTAAGTCAAACTAAACGTCAAACGAATACGTTTTAAGAATTCTTATCGACTTTTGGAAGTGATAGTACATACATATGTTTAAAGACATGATGCATCATTCATTTTTAGGGGCCCTGTTACAACACATTATATGGACAATAGAAATAAGAAGACAGTTTTTTTTTGTAAACTGATTGAATATAACCCTATTCTTATTTGAGTTGCATTGCATAGGCACATAATAGATAGGTTCAGAAGACAATCTAGTATCTACATACAAAGTGTGCTCGCTCGAGCAACGCACATACATATACATAACACCGCTCACGGACACGATATCTCGCTCGGCTCAATAGCCCGGTCGCACTCATCTCACTGCCCCTAGCCACAAAATAGATAGGTATTTTGTGCCCTACCGCGATCATCGCTAGCGTAGGTAGGTATAAAAACTAAAGTACATCATGAGATTGACTTCTGTATCATAAGTATCTATTTTGTGGTATAAGTAGGTAGGTACCATCGAAGACACTTCCGCCTGCTTCCGCCTGACCACCGCTAAGTTCATTTTTGCTTGCACTCGAAACAAAAACTTCAAAGGGTTTGGTTTCGCGCCGCGCCGCAGGAGTCAATGACCGCGATGGTACCAACTTACTTGGCTTCTTTATATCTTGTGATATTTGTGAAAATAAATAAAAAATCTAATAACTATAGATGGTAGGTACTTCTTGACTTGTTCGTTTTTGGATAAATTCGAATGTTAAACTCACTCCAGTTCCTTCTGTGCTTTCGTACCATGGCTTCGACCCTGCTGGGCCCCTACGATTTGCTGACATCTTGAGACGCGCATAGAACATTACGCGCCGTCTACGACTTGGGCTCGGTCCGGTTACTGGACGGCCAGACATCGAGCTACCTATTGCTCGCCGTCCGCAAGCTCGCGCCTAACGGTAACTGGAAATCGGGGTCGGGATCCCGGCGGCTGGGCCGTGAGGGCCGTTACCTCGTGCGTGCAGCCGCTTCCTTAGCTAGCATTACTGCTTAGCAGAAGGAGGCTACTACCTGCTATTCCTCCTCGCTCCGGACTATGGCCTGTACCAGCCCGGCGCAAGAGGTCATGGCCACCGATCACATGGCATACTTCGTACCGTGTCCTTCGGGCGATCTAAGTAGTGGTGACACCCGGGCGTTTCTTTGGCACGAATCCGGTGCAACAACCTTCCGAACTCACTACGTACGGTGAGGACCTGCGTCATGCGGAAGGTGAGGACGCCGTGAGGTCTTTCCAGCCACTCCGCAAATACCCCTTTTTGAGGAGTGGCTGGAATTAGTTCAATAAATTTTATCAGTAATTTTTTTTATTTACAATAATGATAGACCGCCCATTGTACGTGTTTTAGATATAAGTTTTTCTTTGTTATGTTTTGTATGTACAATAAAGTATATAATAAATAAATAATAACCGCAGATGATACTCGGGCTGTCGTCACACGCAGGGCCCCAATTTCTGGGACGGTTGGATCGGCGTCGCGTGGGATGGCGTGGCGTCGCGTCGCGTGGGTCAAGTGTAGTTCTAAAAGCCTAGTTTCCATATAAAATGTATGGGGACCGACGCTCCCAGATCGGCGTGTGTAGCCCACGTGTGAGCAGTGTAGTTCTGCCGCCGACGTAGCGTCGCGTGGCGTGGCGTGGGTCAAGTATAGCTCTAACAGTCTATTTTCCATATAAAATGTATGGAGACCGACGCTCCCAGATCGGCGTGTGTAGCCCACGTGTGCGCAGTGTAGTTCTACCTTAAGTCGCGGGCGGCATGTTGAATTCCGAACGAAACGAAGGTTGCTGATTTTAATCCCGAACGGTAGTGAGGGATTAATAAAATTAACTCCCGAGCATTGCGAGGGAGTTAATAAAGAAACCAGAGTGAAGTGAGGAATTTAAGCCGCCCAAGACAAAGACAGCTTTATCCCCGTGTTGCATACTCTATTTTTTACACCATCTGTGAGATAATTAAAAGACAATTTGTTCGATCGAATCATATATTAGAGAAATATAAGTATTATATTTAAAAGTTCAACAAACAAACAAAATTCGCTACTCCAAGATTCTAAAGTTTCAATTTTCTATAATGCTCCCGTGTCGTCAGTACGCACGTTTTATTCTATTTTCTTTTTTTTGTTAGTGGCCAGTTTGAATCATAGTGATTACATACTCTTTGGTTTGAATTTCGAGTCAACTTGTTCGATGCACCTACATTTTAATTCACAATGTTGACGATTCTTGATTCTCCAAATTCAAATCTCATTATTCCCTAGGGACCGGCCATACTGCATTATCTCCCTAGGCATATAATGACTTGCTTTAAGTGAGGTTTGTATGACGTGTAAAACGACATTATAGAGAATCATCAATCACAGATCACGAAAGTGTGGCCATTAGCCTTGAGTTCGCACAGAAATCTCAACTAGATAACTCAAACAAAATTTCTCACCGTATCGATTATGATAACCTTTCGATACCGTTTGATAGACTTTCAATCAGTTTTGTGTTGTAGCGATGCAAATAATGCAACGGACTTGCTGGTTAGTTATCTTTCAAAGTCTATAAAAGATAACTCAAAAGTTATAAAAAATCCCAGAAGGAAGCTAACTAGTAAACCTTGGATCACAAAGGGGCTTTTGAAATGCATGCGTAACAGGGACAATCTTTATAAAAAGCTGAAAGGGGACACAAGTAATGAAATTCTCCAAACAACTTACAAGCGCTACAGAAACTTCTGTTCTTCACTTCTAAAGAAAGCTAAAAGAAATTATGAAAAACAAGAGATCGAGAATGCAAGTGGCAACAAGAAGAAATTATGGGACGTAATCAAACGGATTAGCGGCTCCTGTAGGGCAACAGACCACACCTCTTGTCTCATCAGTGGTGAGGATCCGGAAAGTAGCATCGATGAGGTCAATAGTTTCTTTGCAAACGTTGGACGCAAACTTGCCGAGAAAATCCCTGCCCACTCTTTGCCTCAGAGAAATATTCCTGTCAATATCACAAACAGCACTCCCCTTCATTCTTTGGTTATGCTTCCTACGGATGAATCTGAGGTCCTTCAACTCATTGATGGATTAAGGGATAATTGCGCTGCTGGTATTGACCAAATTTCGAGCCGTTTGCTGAAGAGATATGCTCAGGTCCTTTGCCCCGCAATCACTCATATATGTAACCTCGCCATATCTACGGGGAAATTTCCACAGGCGTTGAAATCGGCAGTAATAAAACCCATACATAAAGGTGGTGACAGGGACTGTGTCAACAACTTTCGACCCATCTCTATCCTTCCAACGCTCTCAAAGGTACTAGAGCGCCTAATGAATAACCGGTTAATCAGATTCCTTGAGGGGAAAAACCTTCTTTCATCTTCCCAGTTTGGGTTCCGGCAAGGCAAATCTACCAATGATGCGGTGCATGAATTAGTAAGCTCGGTTACAACAAATTTGGATGGGAAAAGAAAATGTCTCACGGTATTCTTAGATTTGGCTAAGGTATTTGACACAGTTTCTGTCCCACACTTACTGAGTAAACTGGAAAAAATGGGTGTACGAGGTCTTCCCCTAAAATTATTCCAGGACTACCTAGCTAACCGGAGACAGCTAGTAAAAATTGATGACAGAGTGAGTAACGAACTCCCAGTGACTTTCGGTGTACCTCAGGGTAGCTTTCTTGGCCCGACCCCTTTTCTGATCTACATCAACGACCTCTGCCACCTCGACCTTAATAATGGTAAGATTATTACCTTTGCCGATGATACGGCCCTCTTTTTTAGTGGTGACAGCTGGTATGACGTCTTTTATGTGGCTCAACAAGGGTTAAATAGGGTTACTGAGTGGTTGAACCATAATGTACTGTCTCTCAATGTCACAAAAACCAAATACATAACATTCTCGCTTCGATCAAACACGTTACCTCCACGATCCCTTTCTTTAACGGCTCACACGTGCTGGTCAACAAACCAGCCTTGTGCATGTCCTTCTCTTCAAAGGATAGACCAAATAAAATATCTAGGAGTTATATTGGACCAATTCCTTAGCTTTAAACCACATATCAGCGCACTGGTAGCGAGATTGCGCAAACTCATATATGTATTTAACAGTCTAAAATATGTAGCTAACCATAGAACCATCAAGATGGTCTACTATGCCTTGTGCCAGTCGCTCATAGACTATTGCATCATCTCCTGGGGAGGTGCTGCTAAAACGCACTTGATAGAGGCGGAAAGAGCCCAACGTGCTATCCTTAAGGTTGCTGCGGGCCTTCCTTTCCGCTTTCCTACAGTCGATCTGTACAGGAAGTGGGATGTCCTGTCCATACGACAAACCTTCGTTCTGCATACAGTCCTCAAAAAACACTCGCAACTGATCTACGATTCGGATCTATTAAAAGATAAACGAAGAAAGGGTACTGTGTGCAGAACTGATCGTTTTCGTTCACGCCTTGCACGTAAGTTTTTCCCTTATCTAGGGAATCATCTTTATAATGTTATAAACAACAGCCAAAATATATATCCAGTAGATAAATTGAGTTGTAAGCGTAAAGTTACTGCGTATTTGAAAACCCTAAGTTATGATGACACAGAGAAGCTGCTCCATACAATTAGATAATCCTTAGCTGTTTACTTATTTTGATATTAAATTAAATGTTATTATAGTATGGTTCACAATTCCAACCTCTAACGTTCACAAGACACCTAACTCATATAACTACAATTCACATTCACTACCACCCACATGCACATTTCCCATTCATCACATTCACCATCATCTACATGAACATTTTCTACACATTACATTCACCACCATCCACACGCACATTTCCTACACATCACATACACCACAATCCTCATGTGCTTTTCGCACCCATCACCAACACATTCACCTCGCTCCATCACACATCCATTGACTGCTTTGTTTTTGTTTATGTTTTCTGTCTGTTTTTTTTTTTCCCCCTTTTCTTTTGTTACATTTTATTATTTTTTCTTTATTATTGTTTAATTGTTTTTAACTAACATTTATATTTCATTTTTGCATTTGTTCAGTGGAGTTATTGTTATCTGCCAATAAACTTCTGTGAGGCCGTAACGTGGGTCCTGGTGACCTGTAGCACAGGTTTCTTCGAAACCTACAACAGGCACCAGCTCTCACAATGCTAATTCATATTATTGTGTAGTTCCAAACTTTTAAGTGCAACAAACCATTGTGAGAGAAAATAAATAATAATAATAATAATAATAATAATAATAATAACGTTTATTTAGCCAAGAAAACAGATTGATACAGAGATTTTTAGCTGTAGTTTTATATTAACACATTCACACATTCAGAGTTTGAGATGCAATCCGTCCAAGAAAGGTTCCTCTACCTCTTAAACTAGGATTTACCTGTATCTTAAGGGGTAGTGTTCGGCTAGGGTAACAATAACTAAAGGACAACAAAAACAGAGTCTGACAAATGGACTGAGCGGGCTCGCCGTTTGGCTTACAAACGTGTAAAAACAAGGAATATAGAAAAAAATAAAATAAAAGGAAAAAGGAACTTAATTAAATAAAATAAAATAGAAAGAAGTGTAATGTATCCCTGACTGAGTGGGTTTGTGCTTGAGAAAGTGAGCGTAGGTTGTGGATACAGGGTTGTGTTAGAGCGTGTGAGAGGGTAAGTGTGCTGTATGAGTGTGTGGGAGTGTGCGTGTTGTTTGGTTTGAGTGAGAGGGTATGTGTGTTGTATGTATGTGTGTGAGTGTATGGACACTTATGTACATACATATATATGATGTGTGTACCACATTGAATGTGTGTGGGTGGGTGTGAATGTTGGTGTCAGGCATTATATGCTAGTAGAGACTCCGTGTACGAGTAGTCCTTCAGTAGGAGCCAGTCTGTTAATTTAGATTTTAGTTCAAACGTGTTTAGATTTATAATTTTTATATGTTTGTTAATTTTGGTGTATATATGAGAACTCAATGTATAATACTGGTGTGTTGCAAAGGTGGTCTTGTGTTGAGTGCTTGGTGGAAGAAATATACGCTTATTTGGATTTGCGGGTGGAAGGCTACTGTGCCTTTTGAGGGTGGATTGGAGTACAAAGAGTTGTCGTACAGTGAGAACTTTACAGAAAGAATATAGTTCTGTAGTTGGGAACTTGTATGGCTTTTTTGTCATTACTTTGAGTATTGCTCTTTGTGCTCTCTCCACTCGTAGAAAGTTAGTTTTCACAGCGCCCCCCCACGCAACAATGCAGTACCCAATCACTGATTGGCACAGTGCGAAGTAGACCATTTTCAATGTGTCAGGACTAGCCGATTCTCTGAGCAACTTGAAGGTATGAATGAGACGCAACGTTCGGGTGGTGATAGCATCAATTTGTTTGTCCCACCTCAGGCCATCATCTATCAGCACCCCCAGATACCTTACGGTGTTGGTACTTGTGAGTGGAGGACAGGTTATGCAACTGGATGCGTTTGCGCATGAGTGAGCCGTTATAGTAAAGATAGGGGGAGGCTTAGAGTTACGTCGGATAGCAAATGGAATGTAAGTGGTTTTCTCTAGGTTAAGGGTAAGGAGATTTGTATTTAGCCATGACATTACCCCAGACATTGCCGTCTCTGCATTTTTCTTAACAGATTCCCAGGTGGGCCCATCTATGAGAATCGCGGTGTCGTCTGCGTAAGCATAGATTTTACTGTGTGGGAGGCTCAGCTTGCAGAGATCGTTGACGTAGATTTGGAACAGCGTTGGGGAGAGTATTCCACCCTGGGGAACGCCGTAGGACACGGAAAACTCATCGCTAAGGGTTGAGTCAATCCTAATACATTGTTTACGGTTGTGTAGGTAGTCTTTAAAAATTTCCAAAGGTGTTCCCCGGACTCCAATGCGCTCCAGTTTTGTAATGAGTGAAGGAACAGAAACTGTGTCAAATGCTTTTGAGAGATCTAGGAAAATGCCTAGACATTTACGCTTTTGGTCGAGATTCAAAGCCACCTGTTGTGTGAGATCCAAAACCGCATCCTCCGTAGATAGTTTTGTCCTGAAGCCATATTGGTTATTCGCAATAATCTGATGTTTGTCAAGGAAACTACGCAGACAGTTGTTTAGGATTTTTTCAAGGATTTTGGACAGTGTAGATAGAACTGAGATCGGTCTGTAATTGTTGACACAGCTTCTGCTCCCTCGCTTATATATAGGGTAGACAATGGCTTTTTTAAATGCTTTTGGAAACACACCTACCTGTATGCATCGATTTAAAAGGTGGGTAATATGTGGAACCATTATATGACGGCAGTTTTTCAGCATTATGGACGATATACCGTCCCAACCAACAGCACAGTCGTTTCGTAACTGAAGAATTAAGGCCTCAACTTCAGCTTCGTCTACCTCTAGTATGGTAAGTGAATTTACGGGAGAGTTCTCAGCATCGGGTGAAGGAGTACACGGCAGGTCAGTGGCCGGGACTGTCATGGATTGTCTCTCAGATATAATTTTTCCTGCTAGGTTTTTACCGACATTACTAAAGAACAAGCCGACCTCATTAATCGATGAGGTAGCATTGTTCTTTATACTGAGCAGCTCCATTGGGCTGTTTTTTGTTTTTGCTGTATTGGTGATTTGTTTTATTGTCTTCCACAGAGCTTTAGGATTTTTCTTTGCTTTCTCAAGTTCAATAGATTCGTAAGATCGTTTCAATTTCCTTAGAAGGTCACTGCAGAAGTTGCGATACCGTAAGTATGTGGTTCTCAAGATAAGATTGTCTGGGGCTTTTTTAGATTTCAAATGCATTTTATCTCTGTTTTTTATGCATTTTAAGAGACCAGGTGTTATCCAAGGTTTAATTATTCTCTTTTGTCTAGGGATTTGAACTTGTTTGGAGTGGTTTAATATTACGGTATTGATTTTACTGATGAATTTATTAACAGCCGAGTTTATGTCGGATATTTGATATATTTCTGTGAAATCTGTGTTTTCTAATTCCGGGATAAAAGTTTTGTAGTTAAGGCTTGTTTTTGTGTGTATTTTGCGTGATGGGTTAGCATTTTGCAATGATAAAATTATAGGTTTGTGGTCAGTAATATGTGCCTCTAAAACTAATGTGGTGGTGGCTAAAAGAGATTTAACAAAAAAGTGATCCAGGCAGTTGTCTTGTCGTGTGGGAAATGAGTGGGTTGGCATAAGGCCGTGGGATGCATTCAGTGTGAGATAATCAAGACTCCGGCCAGTCATATTACTTGGATTTATGTCTATATTTATGTCTCCCACCAGTACAATATTTGGGCAGGAAGATTAAATAGAATCGTAGACTTTTATCAAACTTGTTGTGAAATTATCAAAATTCTCCCTTGAATTTAAAGCTGGAGATCGATACATAGCCACCACGGATAGCCTTTTGTCAACTTGACATACTAGACAGTTTCCGCCGGTAAAATTCGGTTCCCATACAGAAAATTGAAGGCATGATTTGGTATAAATAATGACACCGTCGTTTTGGTTGGCATTTGCCATAGTCATGTGGGACTCAAAGCCATCCAATATAGGTATATTGTTTATTTTACTGAGCCAACATTCCGTTAGAATTATTATGTCGAGATCTATTTTTATTTGGTTTAGTAGTATTTGCAACTGTGTGTAGTTTTTATTAACACTACGGATATTTAAATGTAACAGGTTTGTGTTGCTTTCCGAAATATTAATGTACTTAAAACATTCTTCTGGACTGCAGACAAAGGACTCTCCTAAAGTTATTTGATCGAGGTCACTATTGACATTGCTTATGGTAGCCATTTAGAAAAAATAATTGAGCACCAATATAAGATACTTTAGTTAGATACAACAATTTATGAATTTGGTATTTGATAATGTCATCGCTTGCCTGAAATATGCTGTGAAATGTGGTAGTGGAATTGAGAAGTTTGTTAGTGGGTATAGTGTCCGGGCTAGGTGAGTGAATACGTGTTTTTACTGTGGGTAATAATATGTATATGTATGTATAAGTATGTGTATTATAGTTGTGTAATGACATAAGTGTATTTAAGAAATTAACAAAAAATAAATCGAAAAACATAGAGTAGCTAAGTAACCATTTAAGCAAAGAGGTAATTAGTCACATATTCTTACTAACTAAATCTTCAATACATTTTTCTGATTTGATTAGCAGCTGCTTATCACCCGTTTGCTTGCGAAGAAAAATATTGCCGTTGCTAATCCAACAAAACTTGTAGCTATTTTTCTTCGCGAACTCACGTGCAAGGAAGAATAGCTTTTTCGAGCTAGGAGGTAACTGTTCTGCAACATAGACAGCCTGTCGTATCCCTGGTAATCCAATCAAAGTTGTGTTCAATTTATCTTCCTTACATTTCCTGCTATTATTGTAGGTACGGATGGCGGACAAAATAATTTGTTTTGTTCGTACTGTTGTAAATTCGGCTATGATCGGCCGCGAGGTGTGAGGTGCCATGTCCGTGGAAGGTTTTCCTGGTAGACGGTAAACGTCACGGAGTTCAGTTTCGGGTATGGGTACTCCAACTGATAAACCTATGTTGCAGACCGTTTTAATAATGTCGGCAGTAGTCTCATTTTCGATGTGTGGAATGTTTCTAATTTCTATACCCGACGACCGGGATTTGTATTGTAGATCAAGGATCTTCTTCTCAAGGTTTTCGATGTATCCCCGTTGTTCCTGACGCACTTTCTTGAGCTCTTCCACTTCTCTCTTCAGTTCTTCAAATTTTTCGTTCATGAAGGACATTGATTGTTCAATCTTTACGTTGGTTTTGCGAATTTCAACATTAGACTCCTGTATCTTTAGGTTTTGCGCCTTAATTTCCGCAATATCAGTTACTAATTTTGACATAAGGGCGCTTTGATCAGATAACATTTTAGTGATGTGATCGTTTTGACTTTGATCGCCACTGTCCAATAGATCTTGGATATTTAGCTGGCTTTGTGGCGAGTGTTCGCACCTCGGACGTTTATTATTCCTATTCGTAACGTATTCGTCCGAATCAATCAACAAGCTGGTATCTGATTCAGACCGCGTCTGAGTCTGATTAATATTTTTCGATTTCGGTGGGGTTCTTTGGACGTTAGCCATTATTATTTAGGATCAAGATAATTGTTTACTTATCTCCTGCTGTGTGGTATTCGGCGGACGGTGAAACGCTAAACAGTTTAAGTACGTTAGCGACGTTCGTAGCCGATGTAATCTTCGTAGCCGATACAGAAATTCGTAGCGGGCTCGTAGCAGTCGTAGCACGCGCTGAGGATACGTAGGCGATCGTACCACACCGATATTTCAAATGTCGCTGCTACTTGCTCGGTGGCGCGTTAGTTACGCAGCCGGGTCGTTCGTCCCGGTGTTCACACTGTCGCGGCTTCGAACCCCAGCAAATCACGAGCACTCCAAAAAGTTCGAAATGTCAGAAGTATATGTATCCCTTTCTAAGACCGCCCAGTGGGTGGCACAGTCACATATAAAGTCCAGGTGAGTGACAAGGAATTAAAAATCACTGGCAACAACCAATCACATAATTTAGAGTCACAAAAACTTAATCGAGACCGACACACGTCCACCCGTCAAGACACCGAAAGCCAAACTCCATATTATTATATTAAATAAATGATATTATTATTTCCTTTATTTCTCTTATATTACATATTTTTGATATTTTTAAATATTTTTAATATATATATATAAAAAAAAAACATTTAAAAATATAAAAAACAGTAGTCCACCGATGTCGGGAGCAGGGTCCAAGCTACCGGTGGTTAGGGCTCCAGAGACAGGAACTTCCTCACAATGCGAGCCGTATCGAGGAGTACTGCCTTTTGTATCTGGCCCTTAATCCAACCGCGCAACGACAGCTTCGACAGATGGTCGTCGAAGCTTTTGGCTATAAGGCCATTATTATTATTATTATTATTTCCTTTATTCATTTCTTAACATGTAACAATATATTTTTAAATATTTCTTAAAAAACTATTAAAAAAAACATTTAAAAATATAAAAAACAGTATCCCACCGGTATCGGGAACAGGGTCCAAGCTACCGGCGGTTAGGGCTCCAAAGAAAGGAACCTCCTAACGATACGAGCCGTGTCCAGAAGAACTGCTTTCTGAATCAAGCCCTTGATCCAGCCGCCTAACGAGAGCCTCCTAAGGTGTTGGTCGAGGCTCTTGGCTATTAAGCCATTGGCTGACACAACTATCGGTACAATGATCGCTGAGTCCACTTCCCACATGTCGACAACCTCGCGAGCCAAGTCAATATACTTGATTTGTTTATCTTTCTCGGCTTTCACGAGGTTCTCGTCATGCGGAACGGATATGTCAACAATCATTGCACGCCTCTCGCTTCGGTCCACCACCACTATATCAGGTTTATTGGCTACAATAGTCCTGTCAGTGATGATGGACCGATCCCAGTACAACGTGATATCGCCATTATCGAGAACTGGGTCGGGCACATACCTGTAGTATGGCACCTCCGATTCCACAAGAGAGTACTTCAGAGCAAGTTGCTGATGGATAATCCTGGCTACAAGGTTGTGTCTATGCAAGTATTCTCCGTTAGCTAGACGAGAACAACCAGAGATAATGTGGCGGATTGATTCACCCGGTCGGTGACATGCCCGACAGATGTCAACCGTGCCGTCCTTCACAATAAATCTCCGATAGTTATTCGTCATGATAACTTCGTCCATAATTGCACATACAAAACCTTCGGTTTCCCCAAAGAGGTCACCGACACGCAACCAGGCTACGGACGCCAGTTGGTCTACATCGGGCCCATGAAGGGCCCGGAAAAAGCGTCCGTGAAGTTCCTTACTCTGCCATACTTCCCTGCGTACGTTAGTGTCAAGCACTACAGGTTTACGCCAGTTCTCGTTAGCCAAGGAGAGCGGGGTGAGTCCCTTGTCCACTGCTACTACATCACGATGCATACCCCCGTCGGCGGCAAGGAAGTATTCCCTGAGACTGCATATCTCGCGATTGTGTAGGGTCTTAACATTTAAAAAGCCTCGACCCCCACACTTCCGCGGGACATACAGTCTCATTACCGACGACCGAGGGTGATGCATTCGATATGCAGTCAGCAGTGTACGAACCTTCCTATCCAGGGCGTCAAGTTCCGTTTGAGTCCATTTGAGTACACCGAAAGCGTACATCAATACTGGCATGACCCAACCGTTGAAGGCGCGCACCTTGTTTCTACCTGACAGGAGGCTGTTAAGTACCTTCTTCAGGCGGCCAAAGAAGCGCTCCTTCAACGATTGCTTCATGTCAGTGGCATTGATGCCTAACGCTTCCGACATACCCAAATACTTGTAGGCTTCGGTTGGAGAGAGGGATCTCAGGTTTATGGAATCCGAGAGTTGGATACCCACGGATTCCACAATCTCCCCTCGCTTTATATGCATGACCGCACATTTGTCCACACCAAACTCCATCCTGATGGCACTACTGAAGGTTTCCGTTACCTTCAGTAGCTCCATCAGTTGCAGATTGTTGGGGGCAAAGAGCTTCAAGTCATCCATATAAAGAAGGTGAGATATAACCTGACCACCTCTCTTCAACCGATAGCCCAGGCCTGAATTCTCCAGCAATGTACTCAGAGGATTCAAGGCTAGGCAGAACCAAAGCGGACTCAAACTGTCACCCTGGAATATACCTCGCTCGATCCTTACCGGTTCGCTGTTCCTCTGGATATTTCGACATCCTGGATAGCGAAGGACCGTCCTCCATTGCCTCATACATGACATCAGAAAGGTGCGAAGAGTTGCATCGACTTTATACAACTCCAGCACCCTCATGAGCCATGTATGAGGAACTGAGTCATAGGCCTTCTTATAGTCTATCCAACATGTCGACAGATCCTTTCGGGAACGCCGAACCTGTTGGCTAATGGCCATATCGATGAGGAGTAGCTCCTTCGTACCGCGGGACCCATTCCTACATCCATTTTGAGAGGCAGACATGATAGCGTTATTATCAACATGGTAGTTAATCTTTGCTCTCAAAATGGATGTAAGAACCTTATAAACTGTCGGCAGACACGTAATCGGCCGATAGTTTTTGGGTTCCGCGGTGCTACCGGATTTGTGGAGCAGGTGGGTAACTCCTGTTGTAAGAAACTCGGGTAGCGAGCCAGACTCTAAGGCGGTCTGATACTGAGATGCCAAACGAGCGTGCGACCTTTGCAACCACTTTATCCAAAAGTTGTGCAGTCCGTCCGGCCCTGGAGATTTCCAATTAGGCAACGGACGGACAGCACGGGCCACATCTTGGGGGCTGATAGTGATTGCCCCCATTTCTGGTATCGATTCGCACGCTCGTTCGACCTCTCGAGTCCAACTACCTTCAGTATGACTGACAGGCACCGACCAGATGTTGCGCCAGAACGAACACATGGCGTCATCATCCGGAAGGCGCGTGTCAGTCACACCTTGGTCCGGTCGCTCCCAAGCCCTGTATACCCACCTTTCATTGCTCCGGAATGTGCCATTCTGGATGTACCGTTCAACCCGCCGCTTATACCTTCGTATACGGTTTGCCCATGCATACACCTTCTGCTTCAGGAAGTCGATGCGCTCTGTGACACGGGACATATAGTCTCGGGGGCTGATGTCAATCCCCGAAAACGCCCGTCTCACAAAGCGCATCACTCGTGGGCGAGTGTTACCCTCCCTGAAGCAGATTAGTTTGCCAATGAGTACTCTGGCCCCACCAATACGACGCTCGATCCTACACTGCCAGGCCGGCACAGCTGGTTTTGGTCGTGTAGCTACGTCACTGTTTGGAAATTTGACGTGAGCTACACGACATGCCGCTACGGCCGCGCAGTACATGATCGAGTGTGTATCGGCGAGATCTTCGCAGTCATCAAAATAGTTTGACAACTGCGAATCCAGAGCAGCCACCAGCGCCTTATTCTTATTATGCATGGGCAAACGAGGTAAACGCGGCCTAAGCTCAAACGGCATGTTGCGATACTCCCGAATAGCACACTCCAAAGCACTCCTCAGTTCATTATTGCACTGGGTACTTACGTTAGTGACCGTATCAGTACTCACCTCGTCAGTGTTAAGGGACATGTGGCTGGACTGTGGCACCACAACTTGTACCACAGGTTGCGACGAAGGGGTAATGACACGGTCACTCATTTCCGTTCGGAGGCGATCAAGTACAGTATCGTCCAACATATGATTACGTTGGATGACCCGCACCTGATCCGATAGTCGTTGTGCCGAAACGTTGACGGCTGGCTCAAGCACCTGAAACAAAGAGAGCATCCGAACACGGTACGCGGTCAGATTGTTTCCTCCCTCTGTAGCCCCATAGTATGCGCGCATGACGTTTTCATTGGTCGATTGCGTCCATCGCATGCGCGGCACACTTCCGCCGGCAGCTGGGACCCTATCAGAGACCGGTGGGCCTCGAGGTCCTAAGCACGCTGGCGGCCGGCGTCCTCCCCGACGACGCGCAGGTGGTGGTGTCGTCGGCGGCGAGTAGTACTCGTCGCTCGAGCTCGACGCAGCTGCCACGGCCGGTGTCACAGCTCTCACAGTGAGGCTGGGTTCCGGCGGCGGCGAGGCGGAGCTGAGCGACGAGGCCGGAGGTGGTGGGCGTGCACGTCGTGCGGCAGCTCTTGTCAACATTATTGTTTTAGCATTGTTGTCGTTTTTATCGCATCAGTTTACAATGTGTGACATAAAATGTCATCTGTCTGGTTTTAAGTTTTGTTTTCTTTTCATGTTTTGGGCTTTATTGGTGGAAGAGGAGTTTATATTTGGTTTATTGCTTATTTTGTAGACTTCTGGAATAAAAATTTGTAGACTTGCGGTACCGAAAATTTAATTACCGTATTTTAAAATTTGCATGAACGACACAGCACTTTTGACATCTAGAGTTGCCAGTTATTATTATTATTATTATTATTATTATAGAGCAGGTGGTGTAAAAACTAGTTTATTTATTTATTTCCACACTGATAAGGTGTAATTTGTTAAGCTTAAAATAAAGAAAAAACAGGTTAAATAAAGTAACACTTATAGCTATTTCACCTTGTATGTTTCAGTACATTTGCTATTACTATCTTTGTCTTGGACGGCTTAATATTCTCACTTTACTCAGATTTCTATAAACACACTTGTTTTTTCAATGGACTTGGCAGAATAGTCAAAATCGGCTCAAAAAGAATACACAAAAAAACACTAAAACGATCAAAATAACTTTAATTTCGGAAGTCGATGTTTCTGGTATATTTTGTTATTTAACACCGACTTCCGAATTTAAAGTTATTTTGATCGTTTTACAGTTACTGTAAAACAAACTTATGTAAGTAATTGTTGTCATAAATAGTTTTTGTTAAAAAACTAACTGTTAGTTTGGTTTGATTCTACAGTTTTGTTCCAACTTTATGGTTATATATTTTTGTTAAATTTTTTGTATATTTAATTGGCTATTATTGGTCTTGTTCATCAGCTCAACTTCATCAAATGATACTTTTTGACTGTAGTAGAATGTAGATGAGTATAGAGACTATGAATATGAATACAGAGACTTCTTGATAAAAACACCAAAATCCCTACACATACATAATCAGCCTTTTTAATGTTCCCACTGCTGGAACTCAGGTCTCCTCTCTAGGAGAGGGAAACGAGCGAAACAGTCCGTGCTTCTCAGACCACGGACGCGTTCAGCGCGGACTAAGGCTTGGAAGTGGAGGGTTCAATGAATACCTAATGTATAAAGATTTTTTTAGAGTGGTTTTATTTAGGTCATAAATCATAAAGTTATTTATGTAAGTTCAAAATAATTAGCCATAGGTGTAGAAGACTATATAAGCTGTGGTATTTTATGATTTTTAAGCTAAAAATGTGCACAAGATTTAGCTTACGCGACCTATTCAAACCCTTGTGTTTTGTAATTTTCTTGATTAGTGCGTTGATAAAATTGTATTTAACTTTAAGAAAATTTTATACAAAACCATAATATTTTTTATGCCATCCTAGAGATGAGTATGTATATTGTCTTTTATTTGATGCCGTGACATCCTCATAGTTATGATTCTTGGTGCATTATAATGGTACCCGAAAAACCGAAATATTTGTCTAAAACGGTCAAAGCGTCCTTAATAACATCTTGAACTTCTTTAGAACAGAATGTCTCGTAGTACGAACTAGTCTATACACACTAGTAAAAGTGAAAACGCTCAGAAGAATGGGGTTCTTGAAAGAAACACAAACTTTCACAAAGTATTTTTATTTTTACTCGCTCTGCACAAAATGTACTCGACGGGTTTCGGGATTCAAATTCGAATGGCGGACCGAGACAATGTTGCAAGTGCAACGTTCGGAAATTAATCGATTCATGAGTCGATTTAAAACTATGGCTATATTATTATTTGATAAATTAGTGTTTAGTGAATGATAATGATTATAGATTAGTAATGAATATAAATATAGTAAGCGATAAAATTAACGACTGTTACAAAAGGGATAAAGATTCTTGTATGGTACTTCTTTATTACATCTTTGAGATTGTCGTAATCAATCCAGATTGTATTGTCGGCGCTCCAACCGCGGGGAAGCCGCGGGTTCGGGAACCGGAACCGGTTCCATCGCGCCGCGCAGTAGCCGCGGCTCGAACACTCGGCTCACAGACGCGGCTCGGTACAGCCACTTCTCACAATCTTGTAATCGTTGAAATACAACCTTTTTATATACAGTCCACTCCTTTTATTTAAAGTCCCGTAAAGGCCTATTCAGTGGTCCTTCGGCCTTGCGAAAATAGAATCAAGCCAAGTCGAATATTTCGCCGATACAAGATCGTCAAATCTGTCGTCGTCGCCGTGTGAACTTTGCCCTCGGCCACGCGGATTGGAAGAAGAAGTCGTACTCGCAGCAGCTTACGTCGTCTACGAATAAACCTTGCTTTTAATATTAATATTATAAAGCTGAAGAGTTTGTTTGTTTGTTTGTTTGAACGCGCTAAACTCTGAAACTACTGGTCCGATTTGAATGATTCTTTCAGTGTTGGGCAGTCCATTTATCGAGGAAGGCTATAGACTATGTTTTTTATGTTTCAAAATTAGGGATCCGTAATAAAATTGCTATTTTCTAACCTATTTTTGCGTGCGCTGCAAAATCTATTGACAATAGAACAAAATGATGTACTACGGGTTTGTAGATCCCATTAATACCTACAAAAAAGTCCGCGAGAACATATATCTAGCTATCATGGTTTAATCACAATAACCGATTTTGTATTCAAAATAATTATTAAATCGTCTGAAGAAAAACAACTACGTTAAATATGTATCGTAATATTAATCTTTATCAAAATTAAGCATTATGTTATCAAGGGTATTTATTTAGAAGTAAAATACTTTTTGTTTCATCTCAATCGGATATTTCGTTTAAAAGTTATCACGTGTGTAAGATGTTAAGAGTTCGGGATCTCATGGTGGAATGGCGTCAGCGACTATCGCAACCCAGTGCTGGGCACGCCACAATTATGGCGATAAGTCCCCTCTTTGAGGCGTGGCTGGAAAGACCTCACGGCGTCCTTACCTTCCGCATGACACAGGTCCTCACCGGAAATGGCAAGTTCGGGAGGTTCCTGTTCCGAATCAAGGCGGAAGTGACGCACGGGTGCCGCCACTGTGCGGAACGCCCGGAGGACACGGTGGAGCACACAATCGCGGTGTGCCCTGCTTGGGCGGAGCATCGCCGTGCCCTCGTGGGGGTGATCGGCGGCTGAGACCTCTCGCGCCGGGCCTTGGTCGAGGCCATGGTCCGGAGCGAGGAGGAGTGGCAGGCAGTCGCCGACTTCTGCGAAGCAGTAATGCTCGCTAAGGAGGAAGCCGACCGCATCAGGCAACGGCGCTCTCGCCGCCGCCACCGGGATTCCGATCCCGATTTCCAGCCACCGTAGGCGCGGGCTTGCGGATAGTGAGCAATGGGTAGCTCGCTGTCCGGCCGTCCGGTAACCGTCCGGACCAAGCCCAAGTCGTCGACGGCGCGCGCTGTTCCCGCGCGCCTCAAGGAGTTGTCAGCAACAGCAGGGGCCCAGACGGGTCGAAGCCTACTGGGGCAGGCTTGAAGGAACGGGATGGGTTTTTTAGTCAGTAAGAGTCTGACACTATCTCTCGCTCCGCCCAAGAGCGGGGGTTGTCATAAGATGATTTTTCCCATCGAAAAAAAAAAAAAAAAAGGTTAAGAGTTGGTACCTATTAATGAGTTATGGGCGGCAATTATAGGCAATATTTTATCTCGGTATTTCCACGGAAACGAGAAAAACGCGGGTGAAACCGCGGGGCACAGCTAGTCATTAATAAAAACGTAAGGGCACTGACAACATTAAAAAAGCCCACTCAACATTGGGATGATATTATTATTTATTTTATGGTTAAAAAATTGGATATAACAACAAGAAGAGTCTGGGAAGAGCATAGAAACAGCACCTTTAGAGAAGATCCTACTTTAACACAATTTTGTTCTTTTTTAAGCAGGAAAGCAGACTGGTTAGAATCAGTGGAGTCCAGCCATGGCACTTCTGATAGGAATACTATTGTCGCTTTAAATAATAGTCATAATTCCAACAAACCTGATTCTAAGCTTAATCGAGTAAAAAATCAGACCACCCCAATAATAAAAACAATAAATGTCCACTTTGCTCCCAAGCACACACATTATTTAAATGTGATTCTTTTAGAAACTTGTCCTTCGAAAATCGCTTACAAAAGGCAATTGAATTTAAAGTTTGTATGAATTGCTTACGCTTTGGACATACTTCAAACAAATGTAGATTTTCACATTGCAAGTATTGCAAAACAAAACACAATACGCATTTACACTTAGAATGTAACGAACCTAAACTTGCTTCCAATCCATTGCCTTCTGCTTGTGCTTCTCCTTCTTCAAATGTGGCGCTGTCAGCCAATTCCATGCAGCTTGCTACTTCTGCGCATGTATTACTGTCCACAGCTATGGTGAATGTGACTGGCGTGACGGGTAAGAAGTAATCCGCGCGCTTGCTGTTGGACAACGGCAGTACGGCGAACTTTATCACGCAGAGCTTGTCAGAGAAGCTGGGTTTGTTACGACACGGTACGAGCACCAAGGTAACGGGTATAAATAATCATAAATCCACCAGTACACAGTCTTGTCACCTCTCAATAGAATCTTTATATTGTGAGTTCGCTGTCGATATCGAGTGTCATGTTTTGCCAGAAATCACAAATGTTCTACCCACTTCTTTCGTAAATATTAAAAACGTCCCTATTCCTTCAGTTCTTAAGTTAGCAGACGGGTCTGCTAACTTCAATGTTCCGTCGGTCGTAGATATCCTGGTAGGGGCTGAAGTATTCTGGAATGTCTTAGGTAGCAAAACAATAGACTTAGGGAAAAACCTTCCTAAACTATGCGAGACCAAGTTAGGTTGGTTAGTTTCAGGAAGTATTTCGCGTCAATCATGTTTTTCCGCTATTGAATTTTGCCATCATTCCAATGTCACTCCCGACCTCACTCATTTTTGGGAGCTTGACAGTGTCGCTTCAAAACATTCACTCTCATTTGAAGAGAGAATGTGTGAGCAATCTTTTGCACAAAACACTATTCGCAATGATGATGGGGGACTCGTCGTCACTATGCCGTTGAAAGGGGATCCTAGTACATTAGGTCATTCTTTTACTAATGCTAGAAATCGTTTTCTGTCCCTTGAACGGCGATTTAAACGCGAACCATCTTTTCATAAAAAATATAATGAGTTCATGAGTGAATATGAGCTTCTAGGTCATATGACGTTAGACTCAGACTGTACTATTCACCAGAAAACTCTATAAATAAATATTACATTCCACATCATGGAGTTATACGCAGTTCCAGTACCACTACACAACTACGCGTAGTATTCGACGCATCAGATCCTACCAGTTCGGGCGTGTCACTTAACGACATTCAGATGGTCGGACCCGTAGTTCAAGACGACCTATTTTCAATTTAAACACGTTTTCGTCAGCATAGGTATGTGGTCTCAGGTGATGTAGAGAAGATGTACAGGGCCATTGAGATAAATCCAGTCCAAAGACCTCTTCAAAAAATTATATTCAGGTTTGAACCTTTAGAACCTCTTAGATCTTACACTTTGAACACCGTAACCTATGGTACCGCTTCAGCGCCCTATTTAGTCACTAAGTGCCTAGTAAGTCTGGCTGACAACATTGAGGATAGTCGTGCTCAATGCGCCATACGACGTGACTTCTACGTTGATGACTTTCTTAGTGGAGGGAATACCGTAGCTGAAACTGTTGAAATTTCAAAAAAGGTACATTCAGTTTTATCATCAGCAAAATTCAACTTACGTAAATGGCGATCAAATAATTCACAAATTCTTGAACAAATCACACATAGCAACGAGTCAGATAATACTTTACATTTTTCTGAACAAGGATCAAATGCACCACAAACAAAAACTTGAGGTCTTAACTGGGTTTGTGACTCAGATTCACTCACTTATAATATAAATATCACCTCCACTACTAAAGTCACCAAACGTAATGTCCTGTCTGTCATCAGCATGATCTTTGACCCATTAGGCCTCGTAGGTCCGTGCGTTGTCGAAGCAAAGATGATCGTGCGACGATCGTCTTTAGCGACGATCGACTATGGCTAGATAAGTATGACTGGGACGACGAAGTATCGCACGAAATCAAAAACCTTTGGTCTACATTTGAAGGCACTATAACAGCATTGAACACCTTAAATATTCCTCGTTGGGTTTTACTTGAAGACTCCATTACGCATGAAGTACACGTCTTTACCGATGCGTCCGAGAAGGCGTATGGCGCTTGTGTGTACATTCGGTCTTGTAATGGCAGTGGATCTGTAGGCGTGCAACTTCTAGTATCTAGAAATCGGGTAGCGCCCATCAAACCGACGACGATACCGAGACTCGAACTTTGTGGAGCTTTGTTAGGTGCGAGGCTGTGTACTAAGGTTCGGGAATCACTCACCATGCCCATTCATAAATGTAGATTCTGGTGTGATTCAACCATAGTCCTGGGTTGGCTCTCTACTCCCTCAAATCAATTAAAACCTTTTGTCAGACACAGAGTCAATGAAATACAGGAAAGTACATGTGGTCATACCTGGAGCTACGTACCGTCGAAGGACAACCCGGCGGATCTTGTTTCCCGTGGCATGAGGGCCGACGTTCTCATGAACGAACCTCTGTGGTGGTCTGGACCCTCATTTTTACAGCGTAGTGAAAAAGAGTGGCCCAGCCTACCAAACCTTGGGAAGGATATTCTGCCGGAAGTAGTGACTCATTGAATTAGTGGTGATAGCAACAATCTTTCATTTATTAGTAATCATTCAGACCATACCATTCATTCATCAATCATTCATGATTTATTAGTAAAGTATTCTAGACTAACAAAAATATAAAATATATTAACATATGTACAACGTTTTATTTACAATATAAAATATAAAAATAAATTGCCAGGTAATTTTACAGTAACAGAACTTGAAAATTCATTAAATTTAATTATACACCATTCTCAGCTCGAAATGTTTCCTGTAGAGTATAATCTGTTAAAGTCTAGACAAAAATTACCACGCAAAAGTAGATTGCTTCCTTTGACACCGTTCATTGATAATCATAACCTCATTCGCGTGGGCGAGAGGCTCGATAACTCCCCCTATGATTTTAATGTGAAACATCCTATTGTTTTATGCAGTAAGCACGTACTTACAAAACTTATATTTCACATGCAACATTTAAAGCTTGCGCACGCTGGTCCACAGTTGTTGTTGTCACATATACGACAAACCTATTGGCCTCTTGGTGGTAGAAACTTGTCTAGGTTTGTCGTGAGCAAATGTCTAAAATGTTTCAGGCAAAAGGCGCAGAACGCGCTGCCTATAATGGGTCAACTACCTAGTTCAAGAACAAATCTTGAGTTTCCTTTTTTGAATTGTTACGTTGACTATGCTGGGCCAGTATTGGTAGCCAATCGTAAAGGCCGAGGATGCAAACTTACTAAATCCTACATGTGCATCTTTGTTTGCTCGGCAGTAAAAGCCGTACATTTGGAGCTCGTCACTGACCTCACCACTGAGGCCTACATGGCCGCTCTAAATCGTTTCGTGGCGCGTCGTGGCAAGCCTCGAAGCATCACGTCCGATAACGGGACTAACTTCGTAGGCGCATCAAATGAGATGTGTAGGTTCTTGCAATCGTCAAATGTTGCATTTGAAATGGCGCAGGAGGGTATCGAATTTATTTTCACGCCTGCATACAGTCCTCATTTTAATTCATTGGCTGAAGCTGCTGTAAAATCCTGCAAGCATCATTTAAAACGACTACTGCATCTTACTCACTTCACTTTCGAGGAGATGGCTACCTGTCTCACTTATATAGAGGCGGTGTTGAATTCACGCCCTCTCACTCCTCTTTCTTCTGACCCTAACGATTTTTCGGCTCTCACTCCCTTTCACTTCCTAATTGGACGGCCATTCTCATCTGTACCGTACCCTCAGATGACCGAAGCCAATATCACGCGGCTGGATCGTTGGAAGCGGATTCAGCTCATTAGGCAACACTTCTGGGGACGATTTCACAATGAATATACCTCTCTGCTGCAGGCGAAATCAAAATGGTTTGATTCCAGAGGTGAAGTGAAGCCGGGGTCCTTAGTCCTGATCAAGGACAAGACAACGCCACCTCTACTCTGGTCCCTGGGTCGCGTCACGAAGACCTATCCCGGCGTAGACGGAGTCACGAGAGTGGCTGAAATGAAGGCGAAGCGGGGCACCATCCGCCGTGCCTTCAACTGCATCTGCCCCCTGCCAGCAGAAAATTGAAGACATCACTTCAACCCGGGGAGTATGTCGGC
This sequence comes from Mythimna albipuncta, assembly GCA_929112965.1. Taxonomy (NCBI): domain Eukaryota; kingdom Metazoa; phylum Arthropoda; class Insecta; order Lepidoptera; family Noctuidae; genus Mythimna; species Mythimna albipuncta. The sequence continues at coordinate 1,389,010 of OV815960.1, forward strand.
GCTCCACACATGGCCAACGCGGGGAAGCCGCGGGGTCGGGAACCGAAACCGGTTCCATCGCGCCGCGCAGCGGCCGCGGCTCGAACACTCGGCTCACAGACGCGGCTCGGTACCACTACTCACACTAGCCACTTCTCACAATCTTGTAATCGTTGAAATACAACCTTTTTATATACAGTCCACTCCTTTTATTTAAAGTCCCTCTATGTAAAGGCCTATGCAGTATTGTACAAGATTCTTGGTTCACTGTCACTGACGTTTGACAGTTGGTTAATTATGGTTTTCAAAGGTTAGATTTCCATCTTATTACATACTCTTTGGTGGGGGGCGTGAGTGGCGGCCGGACTGGTGTCCGCACTGGTTGCGCCACCAAATTGGTTGCGCTACCAAACAGACACCAGGTGAGTAACGCTCTATAGAGCTCTATACATTTTGCTGGTGGCGCAACCAGTTGCGCTACCAGTGGTGTCCCGGTGAAATATGGCCCTAAGGGTTCCTAGTTGACTACGGAACCCTAAAAAAGGAACTTTATTTTTTTGCTTTCATTACAGATTGCTTTAGGGTTATTTTTTTATTATTTCGATGATGATGATAAATATACGGGATGTTTGGTTTTAGTGGTAAGTATTTTAAGTAGTCTTTTATTTTTGCAAGATAATTTGATACACTTTGTTAGCCAATACTTTTTAAACGTTGTTTTTATTTTTATCTTCTGTAGCGGGATACACAAATTTAAAATGTTATTTACGGTATTATTAAATGCAATATAGTTTTCTTTTATATTTTTATTTGATTGTATTATTTCATTCCAATTTTGTTTACTTTAATTTTAATTTAAAGTTTTCTACATTTTGGGTATTATATAAATTTTTTTTTAACACCACCTGCTCGATAATGTCGTTTTACACGTCATACAAACCTCACTTAGAGCAAGTCATTATATACCTAGGGAGATAATGCAGTATTGCCGATCCCTAGGGAATAATGAGATTTGAATTTGGAGCATCAAGAATCGTCAACATTGTGAATTAAAATGTAGGCGCATCGAACAAGTTGACTCGAAATTCAAACCAAAGAGTATGTAATCACTATGATTCAAACTGGCTACTAACAAAAAAAAAAAAAAGAAAATAGAATAAAACGTACGCACTGACGACACGGGAGCATTATAGAAAATTGAAACTATAGAATATTGGAGTAGTGAATTTTGTTTGTTTGATGAACTTGTAAATATAATACTTATATTTCTCTAATATATGATTTGGTAGACCAAATTGTCTTTTGATTATCTCACAGATGGTGTAAAAAGTAGAGTATGCAACACGGGGATAAAGTTGTCTTTGTCTTGGGCGGCTTAAATTCCTCACTTCACTCAGGTTTCTTTATTAACTCCCTCGCAATGCTCGGGAGTTAATTTTATAAATCCCTCACTATCGTTCGGGATTAAAATCAGCAACCTTCGTTTCGTTCGTGTAGGACCTCTGTCCATTATAATGTTCTCGTACAAACACTGGCTCGCTCGTAAACGCACGCGCAGCAACAACCACGTGTACTCTCGCTCACAGCTCTCTCGTAACTCCGTGGCTCACCTCGGCGTCGTTTGCCCGAGACAGCGTATATCTATATTTAAGTATAGATACTCCTAATACAAACACTACATCCCTTTCATGTTCAAAAATATTTATTTGAGATTAAAAAGAAACTATAAAAAAATTCCAAGCAAAGGTACAGTAAAGAAATATCCTTCCACATCAATTTAAACTTTTGACTAACAGCTGATCCTTAATTCTCATCTCCGTTATTTTAAACAAATCTTTAAATGGATCTAGCTTAGTTTACTTGCTCTGCCCGTTTATAATCATAAGAAAGTCTCTTATCTCCACTGTGCCTCCAATTGACACGATCGAAAGGTTAAATCATAAAACCCGACTCTTTCATAAAAAATTAAATTATTTCTTATTCAATTTTTTGTGGCGCAGTTGCCAAAAAATAAACTTTACCACACACCAAATCTTTAGAACGGCCCCATACTCGAGAAAACTTAGGTAAAAACCACCAGGAGTAAGCTACTAGACCTATAAACTGTTCTAACTGAGCTACGATAAAAAGTAAGGGCAGAGTCGAATGTACGTTGTCTGTTTTCTGCTAATAGGTCCTATTTTTTCTAACTTCACCACTTGACTTTATTTCATATCCTAGCAACACGAGTTGAATTATCAAAACAACCCTTTTTTTTCACTTTTCCAAATCTAATGAAAATCCGGCTGTGGAAAACGATTTTATAAAACTACATTAAGTCTCCCGACGTCTCTCTTAATAGTTTATCAGCGAATCATTAAGCCAAATGCCTAGTCACGCCAACTATATTCACCTGCTGCCGGTGAGACCTATTGGCGTCAAATAAAAGGTCTAGCATCGAATAAGCAATAACTGAATCATTGTAACAAACGTGTTGGTTCCGTTTACCTAGTTACGGTAAGATTAGACTAATCAACACTAAGTTACAGATTACAATTTTATATTTATACTAGCTTTTGCCCGCGACTTCGTTCGCGTAGAATAGTGATGATCCCATCGCCATCTATCGAGCATAGTGACAACTCGGATTACAACAAGACAACACAATTTTGTCTTTGATAAGAGAGTATGAAATATCGATAGATTTATCGATAATTTAACCAAAAAAATACATATAGCCTGAAAAAGTTTGCATCCAGGAGAATGGTTGATCAATATTTTAGAATATTCAGTTTAATTTTTTTTTTATAAAAAAATTGAAACATGTTAATTTTTGTAGGTATAATATTTATCAGCTTTTTGATATTATATTCAAATTTAGTAGAAAAGGTTTAAAAGTCAACTCTGTTACATTTTCATTCATGTTTATAAGAATTTGGTCTCCCAAATGATATTTTCGTTGTATTGGCTCTGATAACAGTTTTCGAAGTCCATGATGTCTAGATGAAAACGTTCTCCTTTTTCTTTTAAATACGCCTTCATGTTGTTTTTAAAGGTATTTAAATGACCATGTAGCATATGGGTACATATGCTACATTAAAGACATTCTGCAGCCCATAGTTTTATAATCTTCTAACATGTTTTCAACCAGCTCTCGGTAGTAGTCTGTAAGAGTACAAATTCTTCGTCTTCACTATTTTTATTTGAACTCTGAGATAAACTTGAATGAGACAACTTTGTAGGAGGTTCAGGTGCTGGAAGTTGTGGGTTATGAGAGATTAGAGCCGAGGACTAAGCAAAATCATTATATTCAATGGGTTTTCCATTTTTCAGCAGGATTAACTACGCAAAAACTAACAGTCACCGACGTGGTCTTTTGGCTATCGCCAAATTCTTGGTACTGCGAATTTCATACTCCGTTTTTCATCTCGATACCAACCTAAATTAAATAAAGATAACAATAAAAAATTGTTTATATTAATGAAATGTTTTTTTTTACTAAACATTTCTTTGTCAGAAATGTTTAGTAAAAAAAACATTTCTTGCTTTCTAAACATCATTTGCAATTACTGCAAGCAACATGTGGAGCCTACGGTATATCTAAATTACGAACAGGGCATTTAAAATAAGCTTCGTAGGCTTTACATTGTTTTCACACGTATTTAAATAAAATGTTATCTCTCTTACTTTAAATAAATGTACCACTTAAATAACTCAATGCATCAGCTTCATATTAACACTTTCTAGATGTCATTCTTACCTCTTTGAGTCTTCTAAAAAACAGTTAATTCTTGTTTATCACTTAGTAACATCAGTAGATGCTGTGTGACAGTTACGCCATGTTAATTTTTTCGCGGTATTTCTAAAAACATCATGATGGCTATTGAATACTTTTTTTTCAATATACTAACTCAAGAAAAATTATGTATTGTCATAATTACCACAAAAGCAAACTTTTTAAGGAATATTGGTGTTTTTTCTTTATAATAGAGCATAGTGAATAGAAAAATCACAAAATAAACTTTAGGACAAAGATATTTTTTTTTTCTGTAGAGTTGTGTTGTTTACCCATACTCCGTTCGGGCATTTTCTTTGTACTTAAAGTTTTATTATATTGATATTATTTTTTTCATACCTTTTTACTATTTATTTACTTTTTTCCGATGAATTAAAACAATAACATGAACCGAACTCGTGTAACGATCGACACCATTGCGCGATAACCAACTCGACATATAGTACTAATAGAATTATCTATACTCCGTTAGAGCATTTTCTTTGTACTGAAAGTTGTATTATATTATATTTTCGTACCTTTTTACTATTTATTTACATTTTTCCGATGAATTTTCACTACTGAATTGATGCCGACTCTTGACCAATAGATGGCGCTGTATGTCCGGAATAAATTTTATTTTTTATTTTATTTTTTGTAATAAAAACTATCCTATGTCCTTTCTCAAGTTCCAAACTATGTCTGTACCAAATTTCACACAAATCGGTTCAGTAGTTTAGGCGTGAAGCAAAGACAGACAGACAGACAGACAGAGTTACTTTCGCATTTATAATATTAGTTTGGATTTTCCCATATTACTCTGTTCGAACATAATGATTTTGACTCAGTGGCATCAATTTGTTTTCAAATAAACGGCTAATCAATAATTTAATATTATTCCAGTTGACTATAAACTCTAGCCTGTTTTAGTAAGATTACCAACATAATACATCGCTCGGTCAACCTGACAATATTATTGCAAATTGCTCTGAACGTTGAATCTTCTATTTACTCTTTTACAGATTATACATAGTTTAAGTCAGTGATATCAGTTACTTACTACGGACCACAACATTAAATTTTATTTGATATCAGTAACAATCACAGCTTGTAACTAAAACTGAGGGTACATTTAATTTACTCCTTCAACTTTTTTAGTTACTATTCTAAATTCTAAAAAAAAAACATTTCAGTAAAACAATTTTTAGTTTGTTTTCCGACATATCAATATCTAAAAATCATGACAATTTGAAATAGATTGTTTACTTAGTTTCATATCAACTTTTAATTTCATTTAAAACGAACAACTTTGAACTACCAGCACATTAATTTTATTTCCTTTATAATTTTACCAAATAAGACACCCAAAGAAACCGTAACCCAAAGACTAGTTTCTTCTGAACGCGAGAATAGTATAGAAAACTGATTCGGCAAATATTGTTTTGCCGTATAAATGTTTCTAATGAATATTATGGTAGTCCAATAAAATATAAATATTATGATTTCCTACCCAACCGACTACTCCTGCCTAACTAACAACTACCCTAAGCTAACTAAATAACACTGAATTACTCGGTCAAATAATATTTACACGCAACAATTCATCTACCCGCTCACGCATTATTTTTATTGTTCGCGATAGACCGATATGGTCGTCTTTTACAAAGATGAGTTAATTAAACGGATAAGTTCACATTTTGTAACACGCGTTTGTAGCATACCGGTAATAAAATAGTTCCATTATTGATTTAACGCAGAAATAATCGCAGATTAATATTCCGGGGATACGTCAATGTCAATAATGTCAAAATTATCTACGGAGAAATAAGCACTGTCTTAAAAACAGTATCTATTAGACCTGCCAACGCGCGACAGTAGTCGAAATTACAATTGCTTACGTCGTGAAAATTGGCAATTTTTAAAATGTATCGCGATCATACTAACTGAACTGAGTCCTTACAACAATACCTCGCAGTTTAACTTATTGTCCAAATGGAATTTTTCGGGCGTTAGCAAATTAATGATAAATCGGCTTCAGGAGGTCTATTGTGGCAACTTTAAAAGTCATTTCTAAACTGTACCCTGCTGTCAATGACAAGTGTATAGTATACAGGAGAACATGAACATTTAATTCTCGCAAGCAAAATATTTCCAATTGAATGGAGGTCTTTAAAACGCAAAGTTCCAATTTAATGCATATTTAAAGATCACACAAATTTCCAATTTAATAGAGATCTTTAAACCACAAAAGTTCCAATTTAATGGATGGTTTTGGATCGCAAGTATTTCCAATTTAATGGAGATCTTAAACCCACGAAAGATCCAATTTAATGGATGTTTTAAGATCGCAAATGTTTCCAATTTAATGGAGATCTTAAAACCACAAAAGATCCAATTTAATGGATATTTAAAGATCACAATAATTTCCAATTTAATGGAGATCTTTAAATCACAAAAGTTCCAATTTAATGGATGGTTTTAGATCGAAAGTATTTCCAATTTAATGGAGATCTTAAAACCACAAAAGATCCAATTTAATGGATGTTTTAAGATTGCAAATGTTTCCAATTTAATGGAGATCTTAAAACCACAAAAGATCCAATTTAATGGATATTTAAAGATCACAATAATTTCCAATTTAACCTCGGCGTTCGCGCACCTATTGTCTTTCTATTGTGTCTGTGATATCCACGATTGAAAGGTTAATGGAGATCTTTAAATCACAAAAGTTCCAATTTAATGGATGGTTTAAGATCGCAAGTATTTCCAATTTAATGGAGATCTTAAAACCACAAAATTCTTTTTTTTTTATTACTATCACACAACGCCATCCAGTCCCAAGCCAAGCAGATCTCGCGTCATGGGCACCAGACGACCGACAAACACACCCATTCACCTCCAAACACACACACTTCGCGTTCATCACACAAACATTCGCCCCGGGCGGGGATCGAACCCACGACCAACAGGCCCGTCAATTACAAGTACGACTATATACAAATATCAGAATTCAAATTATATCAGTTAATTATTCAAGCAGTGAAAAATATATGTTTCCTTGTTCTAAGTGCTCCACAACGCAACCACTATTGCAACTTTGTATACCATATTTGTTTTGCCATCACGTTGTTTTATATTTCCAAGCCCACTAGAAACGGACCATACGTACAGTGTACATCCGCTACAATGTAACTACATATCTCAAACAACATAACCGTTACTCATTTGCAGAGTCAAATGTCTTCACGAAGGTATACAAAACAAAACGTTGTGGATTATAGAAAAATAACCGTAGATATGTATGTACTCGTACCTACAAAGTTGAAAGGCGTATATTATGTAGGTTGATATATATGAGACTGCTTTTCCACTCGCCCATCGCAAACATCGAGCATGGTTTAAAAGCCTGTTGCTTCATCAAACGCAATCCAGCGTGATGTTTAGCGAAAAGGCAACTAACTCTGTAATAGTAATTCCGTGATTTACTCGAAAATTCTACAAAACTTGTTCCAGCAAATGCGTATTTTTTTTTTTCTTACAAGTTTTGAAAAACATTGTCGTTATTTAGAATCTTGATAAAATTTGCTAGGCCTTTATATTGTACTTTTTTGACTTTTCACTTGTGAGCAAATTATGAAGTGTCAAAGCTCATGCAAAATAGTAGATTTTTAGAGGTCTTAACTGGATTTTTTTTACACAAATTTATAAACCGATTTTCATAGAAGCCCAGATAATATCCACAAGATACTGTGTTTCCAAAATATGTAATGAAAAACGTGCAATGACGTCATAATCGCGTAAGAGCGGTTGTACGAAAAACAGTGAAAATGCATGGGATGCATCCCCTTAAGAAAACGTTACGAGTATTGTTGCTACCAGTCATAAAATGTAGGTACTTTCCTTTCCTTCTTTTGATTTATATATAAAATAACTAACATACCTTTTTACTCGTCGCCAAATGTAGGACCTCTGTCCATTATAATGTTCTCGTACAAACACTGGCTCGCTCGTAAACGCACGCGCAGCAACAACCACGTGTACTCTCGCTCACAGCTCTCTCGTAACTCCGTGGCTCACCTCGGCGTCGTTTGCCCGAGACAGCGTATATCTATATTTAAGTATAGATACTCCTAATACAAACACTACAGTTCGGAATTCAACATGCCGCCCGCGACTTAAAGACACTGCTTTATCCCCTAGTCACATAAACTATTATTTCGTGACCTAGTGTGATTTTTTATCGTTGTTACTAGGTAATTTCGTGTAAAAGATCGTTGCACAGTGGTCTAAGAAACCTAATTCTTCTACGGTAGTATGATTATATCCATTAAAAAAAAAAAAAACATGAGTTGTTTTATAGTTTTGTTTATATAAAAAGTCACTTTTTCCTTCAATATTCTCTGAGCTTAGTAATAGCTTTGTTTATTTCAAATCGATTGTATTTTAAAGTTCTGGTATTATATATTTATTATTTTCCTTTAAAAGCTGTATTATGATTTCGCTTAAAATTTTTAACGTAGATATGGTCTTTTGTCATTGTCCATATCACAGTCTTACCTGTGCTTGCATTAGCGTCACTTGCTCTTTGTTATTTTATCGGTCTGGTGATTTTCGGCTTATTGCATTATGTTAACGGACTCTGATTGCTTTAAAAAACGTGTAATTTAAAACGAAAAATATAGCTGTATGTATTATGATATTGTTTTTCAGTTTCTTACAAATTACTTGGTAGTATGAACGAATCACACCTAAAATTCATTGTTATAGTTCGATTATAACCTCAAAATCTGATACTTTTTTTGAAATATATCTAATCTGAAGGCTAGTCCGCTATAAAAATAAGATCTTATAGGAGTTAACTAATTTTACAGAATACAATACATGATTTTCCGATTCTTTTGGCTGCAGGGGCCAAAAATGTATAAAAGCCGAGCAATTGCTTTTGTTCCCTATTCGGGTAATGTGGTCAAACCGAGAATTTCGCAACACCTTATTGCAGGACTTGGCCTGTTAAGGCCTTCTTCATAAGAGTCACGTCGCTCGCTTTGCTTATACGAGCGTCGGCTCAAGCTTGGTATGCCGCGTGTTTTATCGCGTCAGCAAAAACACATTCGGCGCCAAACTATGATCGATCCTCCATTCCCTGTCGCACTCGCAACACATCCGTCACAGCTTTAGCGTATGTAATGTTTTTTTAATAATTTGTTGACTGTTATACAGGGTGGCCAGAACATTGACGTCCAAAAATAAAGTTTAGGTCCCTTGTATGTAGTGGGGTATCCGAATCACCCCCATGTACCTATGTTCCGCGACTTTTCATAGTTTTCGAGTTATCATTATTTTTCTGATTTTTTGAGAATGATCGACCAGACCAATCTAAAAAATTAAAAAAAAGTACATGGCTTTGTCGAGATTTTTTTTTTGCAACTAAATCTTCATGAGTAGTACTTTTATGCATAAAATAATCAGCTTCGTAACTGTGATGAAAGTTATGAAAAAGTTGGTGTAAAGTGAAAAAATTACGTTCGGGAAATTATGACTTAGCTTTTCAACTTTAAATAAAAAATTTAAACAGGTGACTTCATGGTTTCTAATTAGACTTTAAGAATGCGCCAGACTCTCAGCTTTCATAATCATAAAAAAATAGTACTAAATGAAGCTACTTTGGCTTAAATCGGCCTTCAAAAACTGCGAGGTAGTAAATTCTTAAAATTAGCCATCTTTGATTTTAAAATTAGCCGACTTCAATGTAAAAAAATGGTGATAAATAACTTTCATTTTGAAAGTCGGTGTTTCTATAATAGTTTTGTCTCTTTGTTATTTAACACCGACTTCCTAAATAAAGTTATTTCGTAAATTTCATTTTTTTTTTAACATTGAAGTCGGTTATAATTGTGCAAAAAATACAAAGAGCTTTCACCAAATATCTTGCATTTATATCTAGAGAAATTAGTCATCGCTGTCCCTATGAACAGCGGCTAGATTTTTTCAAAATAAAGACACTGCGTGACCGTTGCCGTTCGCGTGATCTAATATTCCTTTACTAAGTAATTAATGGGTTTGTAAAATGCAGTGATTTAGTAGAGCGTATTCAGTATTCAGTCCCTTCAAAACTTCCCAGACATCCCATCTCTAAATTACTCCACATTCCTTTCCGTAAGACCAACCTTGGCCTCAATGCACCCTTGCTCCGTATATGCAAAACCTATAACAGTTTTTGCAAATCACCAGACATCGATTTACACGGTGTCTCACTCAAAAAGTTTAGGAGAGCAGTCTCGGAGGTATGAGTCGTAAAAATCTTCCATTTTTTTTTTCTTTTATTACATGTCAATGCCATATACGTTTTTTTTTTAATTGAGATAAATTAGTGCTTGACTGCGATCCCACCTGATGGTAAGTAGCGATGCAATCTTTGATGGTGTGGCGCACTGGTTTATTAAGAGCCTATTCACTCTAGCTTTGAAGACACCCAAATTATAATCGGACGGGAAGACCTACCCTATCCTCTCTTTTTTTAAATGTTTCAATGTTTAATTTTCTATTTTAGACATATTTCAATAATTTATTAATTGTATCTGTGTTTTTTTTTTTCCTCCTTGTATATTTAATTTTTTTTGTAGTAATTTTTAATAATTAATTTTATACCTAGCATGGTGTACCTAAGCTGTTCATACCTGTAGTAGGCATGCATACCAGTGAATTGTTTTTAATATTATTTTTCCAAATCATGTACGTAATGTTGTTGGTGTGGCAATAAATAAATAAACTACCGTTAAAATCGATTTCGTTTCACATTTCGTGCAAAAATGTTGGTAGAGTAGGCCACTCTTTTTTTTCCCTTCTTTTTTCTGTAGACAGACAGAGGAGTCAACATTACGGCGAAGGAACCTCTCGACATACATTTTCACTCAAAATCAAAATCAAAAATATTTTATTTTACATAGGTCTACATAGTCACTTATAAAACGTCAGAAGCTAGTGCACGGTTCCAAATTGGTCGTTTCCTATGGAGAAGAACCGGCAAGAAACTCCATGGTTACTCTTTTAAAAAACCGGCCAAGGGCGAGTCGGACTCGCCCATGAAGGGTTCCGTAGCAGCAAGTAACATAATATAAAAGTTCTTGTAATGTATTGTAACTTTGATCGATGTTTTAATAATAGTGCATTTTTTTCGATTTATGACGCATTAAAAAAAAACTACTTACTAGATTTCGTTCAAACCAATTTTCGTTGGTAGTTTTTATAGTAATGTACATCATATATTTTTTTTAGTTTTATCATTCTCTTATCTTAGAAGTTAAAGGGGGGGGGACACACATTTTACCACTTTGGAAGTGTCTCTCGCGCAAACTATTCAGTTTAGAAAAAAATGATTTTAGAAACCTCAGTATCATTTTTGAAGACCTATCCACAGATACCCCACACGCATGGGTTAGATGGAAAAAAAAAATTTGAGTTTCAGTTCTATGTATGGGGACCCCCAAAATTTATTGCTTTTTTTCAGTTTTTGTGTGAAAATCTTAATGCGGTTCACAGAATACATCTACTTACAAAGTTTCAACAGTATAGCTCTTATAGTTTCGGAAAAAAGTGGCTGTGACATACGGACGGACGGACAGACAGACAGACAGACAGACAGACAGACAGACAGACAGACAGACAGACAGACAGACATGACGAATCTATAAGGGTTCCGTTTTTTTCCATTTGGCTACGGAACCCTAAAAAGTGGTTGTTTTACAATATTGATGATACAAGATTGAGATATTAGTTATGTAAGAATAGTGTAGACCAGTCAAATATTGTACACAAACGCACAATAAAAAAAAAAATTCAGTAAAAAACAAACAAAGTAAGTCGTAATAGGAAGTAGTCTAAGAGTTCGTGGAGTATGCAGTGTTCTCACTTCTCACATTCACAATACAAAAAGTGGCTATAAAAAAAAAAAAAAGCATCAGGAATAATAATATAATAATTACAACTATCAATAAAATATTAACAAAATAAATTACTAACAAATTTATGACAGTTGAAATAAAAACAAAAATATTGCAAAAGGAATGCGTCAGAGAGAAAAAAAAATGTATATCTAATTATTCAAACAAAGGTGGAGCGGGGTTAGGAAAGGTGAAGGTGGTTAATAGACAAAATATTGATGATTTATCAGGGGGCCACACGGTGGAGCGCACGGTCGAGGTGTGCCCTGCTTGGGCGGAGCATCGCCGTGCCCTCGTGGGGGCGATCGGCGGCGGAGACCTCTCGCGCCGGGCCTTGGTTGAGGCCATGGTCCGGAGCGAGGAGGAGTGGCAGGCGTTCGCCGACTTCTGCAAAGCAGTAATGCTCGCAAAGGAGGAGGCCGAACGCATCAGGCAACGGCGTTTTCGCCGCCGCCGTCGCCGAGATTCTGATCCCGATTTCCGGCCAACGTAGACGTGGGCTTGCGGACAGTGAGCAATGGGTAGCTCACTGTTTGGCCGTCCGGTAACTGTCCGGACCAAGCCCAAGTCGTCGACGGCGCGCACTGTTCCCGCGCGCCTCAAGGAGTTGTCAGCAACAGCAGGGGCTCAAAGAACGTTTTAAGTTCATTCATGACACACATTCTAGACACTTGAGATCATCGGAGAATTTGACCCTCTTAATGCCTTCGCATTCTACAAAATTCTCTGATAAGTCGTTTGCGATCCAAGCAGTGCGTTTGTGGAATGCGTTGCCATTACCAATTAGGCAAGCCCAGTCACTAGTTTCTTTTAAAAATCTAGTTAAAAACCATTTCCTTTCTCTCTAATACTATACTGATTCTACGTATTTTAATTTCTTCCACCAAGAAAGAGTAAAGTAGGGACTTTACTCTTTTTTTCTATCCTTTTTACTAATTAAATTGTGTAACTTATTATAATATGTATGTATATATGTATTTATAATTGAGTATTGTGTTTTATATAGTTAGCAGTACACCACAGACTACCCCGTGTATTATTTTTAGCTCTTATCCATCCTAAGGTTGTCTGGAAGATATCGCTTTCAGCGATAAGACCGCCATAATTGTACCCATAAACTGAAGTTTTTGTATAAGCTGTATTACTTTTGGTGTACAATAAAGTCTATTCTATTCTATTCTATTCTACTGGGGCCAGGGTTATCCGAAAGGGCGCTCGAGCCCCGGTATGAAGGCTAGAAGGAACGGGGTGGGTCTTTTAGTCAGTAAGAGTCTGACACTATCTCCCGCTCCGCCCAAGGGCGGGGGATGTCAATGCATGATTTTTTCCCACCAATTAAAAAAAGGGGGCCACATGTGCAGAGGTAGTCATTGCCAAACAAGCGTGTCTTCGACATAGTCTTTAACCTTGTAATATGCTTTTTTGGTTAGGACACGCTTGATATGAGATTTGAATTTTCCCTCACTAAGTTCTGTTACCGCCTTTGGCAGCTTATTATAAAAGCGAATGCTGTTTACTAAGAATGACTTGCTAGTCTTAGCTAGTCTCCATTTGGGTAAGACAATTTCGTGTTTACTACGTGTATTTTTGTTGTGAAAATCGCTTCTGATTTTAAAGAGTCCTAAGTTTTTACGTACATACAAAATGCTTTCCAAGATGTAAAGAGAAGGCAGAGTAATTATATCGATTTCTTTGAATTTATTTCTGAGGGACTCGCGAGGGCCCATTTTATAAATAGCCCGGATTGCTCTCTTTTGTAATATGAAAATTGAGTCTACGTCAGCTGCAGGTCCCCACAGTAAAATGCCATAAGACATAATACTGTGGAAATAAGTATAGTAAACTAACCTAGCTGTGGTTACATCTGTCAATTGCCTTATTTTTCTTACTGTATATGCAGCTGAGCTTAGTCTTCCCGAGAGAGTTCTAATATGAGTACCCCACTGCAGTTTAGAATCGATAGTTATACCCAAAAACACGGTTTCTGTAATAACATCCAGTTTTGTGCTGTCAAGAATTAGATTGACGTCAACTTGAGGGACATTTGGCAATGAAAACTTTATACATTTAATTTTATTTGCATTTAATAAGAGATTATTAGCTGCAAACCATTTCGAAAGGACAGCCAGACTCTCGTTGACATGCAAGACATCCCCATCTTTTCTGTCTACTTTAAAAATAAGAGAGGTGTCATCAGCAAATAGAATTATATCGGATAAATTAGCCATCATGAAGGGAAGGTCATTAATATAAACTAAAAAAAGGAAAGGGCCTAGAATTGAACCTTGAGGCACGCCCATCTTTACTAAAGACCCCGAGGACGTCACCCCATTAATGGACACTTTTTGCTGCCTGTAAGATAAATAGGAAAAAACAAGATCAGCAGCTCGTCTACGAATTCCGTAATGATGTGATTTACAGATCAGAGTATTATAGTCAACACAGTCAAATGCTTTAGAGAGGTCACAGAATATGCCAATAGCATCCTGGGACTTCTCCCAGGATTCCAAAATGTGACTGATGAGTTTCACTCCTGCATCTGTTGTTGACCTTCCTTTCGTGAAACCAAACTGATGACTATGCAGAATCCTATTTGAATTAAAATGAGACAACATCTGGTCGAGCATGATCTTTTCATAGATTTTACTCAATGCTGGAAGCACAGTACCTATAATTAGAGGGATCACTCTTACTACCTGATTTAAAAATTGGTACTACTTTACTGTGTTTCATTAAATCAGGGAACGTATCACTGTCTAAACACTAATTAAATATGCCTGTTAGGACAGGAGCAATTGTTTCAATAATTTCTCCATGAATTTAAACGGATAAACCCCATAAGTCGAGAAGACTTTTAAATGTTTTTAATATTGTATCCACCGAAATACGCTTAAATTCAAAGTTTTGTATATCCTTAGTGAAATATTCTTTTAAAAAAGATTCAGCTAACAAAGACGAAGAAGGGTGAGATTTCGTAACTTCTATTGGGATGTTGGTGAAAAAGTTTTCGAACGTCTCAGCTACTTTTGACCTATCCGAGACGATTTTATTATCAATTTTTAGTGAGAATTCATTCCGATCTCGTTGGCTTGTCTTTCCAGTTTCCTTGTTTATCACCTTCCAGACAGCTTTTGTTTTATTATTAGAATTTCCAATTATCTTACTTATTGATTTAGATTTAGCTTGGGCACAGACTCTTTTGAATAGAGTGTAACATGGTTATGCAAATTAAGATCAGATGACAAGGATTTTTCATAATATAGCTGATATTAAGTGTCTCTGCTTTTTCTTATTCTTATTCCACTGTTTTTCATACGACCGCTCTTACGCGATTATGACGTTATTACACATTTTTCTTCAGATACTTAGGAAGCATAGTATCTTGTGGATATTATCTAGGCTTCTATGAAAATCAATTTATAAATTTGTGTAAAACTAATCCAGTTAAGACCTCTGAAAATCTGCTATTTTGCATGAACTTTGACACTTCATAATTTACTCAAAAATTTAAAAAGTCAAAAAAGTACAACTATAGAAGCCTAGCAAATTTTATCAAGATTCTAAATAATGATAATGTTTTTCAAAAACTTAAGTGTTTAAAAAAAAAGACACTCGGGAACTGCCACGGTAAAGTTGCTCTAGTCATCACAGCTACAACTTGTTCATGCATACTCTTTAGTTCATCCGATGTCATATACACTCTAGACAAAGCATCCGCTATGACGTTATTTTTTCCTTTTATATAAACAATTTTAAAATTATATTCTTCCATAGTTAATCGAAATTTAAGTAATCTACTAGAAGGATCTCTCAAACTAAAAAGATAAACCAACGGTTTGTGGTCTGTCATTATGGTAAATTTTCTTGCATATAAATACGGTCTAAAATACTTTACGGACCATACTATCGCTAAAAGTTCTTTTTGAATTGTGGGATAATTCTTTTCTGCTTTATTTAGCGGTCTACTTGCAAAGGCAACAGGTCGAAGATCTTTATTACACAACACTGCACCAATACCTGTGCCTGATGCATCTGTTTGTAGCACAAATTCGTTGTTTTCAGAAAAATCTGGGTATTGCAAAATAGGTGAAGAGATTAAAGCGTTTTTCAAAAACTCAAAAGCACTTTGGCATTCATTGCTCCAAACGAATGGTATATTTTTCCTACATAATTTATTCAATGGCATTGCTATATCTGAAAAAGATTTTATGAATTTCCGATAATAGTTACAAAAAGCTACAAAGCGTTTAACTTCTTCTGAACTTTTAGGTGTTGGATAATTAACTAATACTTTAGTTTTGTCCGGATCAGGCAAAACTCCCTTTTCAGATACAACATGGCCTAAATACAGAATCTCTTTCTTTAAAAATTCACACTTTTGGGGATTCAATTTTAAATTGACTTTTCTTAATCTTTCCATGACATTAACTAAATTTTGATTGTGATTAGACAGATTTCTTCCAAATATTATCAAATCGTCCTGATAAACTAAACATTTCTCATAAGTTAGACCAGACATTGCTACAGACATCATACGGCTAAAAGCACTAGGGCTTGTCTTAAGGCCCATTGGTAGGCGTTTCATCTGATATTGGCCTGAATTCGTAGTAAATGCTGTAATTTTACGACTTTCAGGTTCCAAGGTCACTTGATAGTAACCTTGATGAAGGTCAAGATGACTGAAATAAATAGCTCCAGAGAGAGAATCTAAAATTTCTGTTATATTGGGTAACGGGAATTTATCATTACAAATAGTTTCATTTAATTTTCTGTAGTCTACCACTAACCTCCGCTTTTTTTCACTTTCTTCACTACTTTTTTTTGGGACTAATAAAATTGGACTTGACCATTCACTATTCGACTCTTCTATAATATCATTTTCTATCATTTTACTAATTTGCTTATCTATTTCTGGTTTCAATGCATGTGGCAACCTATAGGGCTTAACATAAACAGGTGTAGAATTTGGCTTTAAAATTATTGATTGTTCATAAATGTTTGTTGTAGTTAATTTATCTCCATTTACAGAGAATACATCCGAATATTTCGTACATATCGCCTCTATAGATTCCTTTTCTTCTCCATTTAAGTAACTTGAATTCAGTTCCGATAATAACGTTTTTTTAATTTTGTTATGACTAAATTCACAAACGTCATACTCACTCAAAGATTGTAAATCAGGAGTGAAGAGTGGTAGTGTAATATCTTCCTCACTAACATTTAGTATTTTAACAGGAATCCTATTATTTATCACTTTTGCTATCGAATTTGCTAAAAATACATTGTTTGCTAACTCTCTCCCGCAAACAATCACATCTTCATTCATAATCTGATCCACAAAAATAAAATGTATTGTTTCTGACCTAGCTGGTATAGTTAAAGTATTTCGTATCCTATCATTTTCATCCACTAAACTAAAATAACATAGTTTTTCATTCTTAACCAATGATAAAATATTTGAATTTAAATTAATGTTAGCTTGAAACTTTTTTAGAAAATCTAACCCTATGATTCCATCAGCTTTTAATGGTAAGGAATCAAAAATAAAAAAATTGTGTGGAAACGTTTCGTTGCCATTTCTCAGAATTAAATCTACAGAACCTTTAGATCGACGCTGTCCTCCTATTCCATTTATCACAGTGTTGTCTCCATGAATAATAAAATTTTTGGGTACTGTTTCATATTTTATAATAGACAATGTAGCGCCTGTATCGATGAGCCAATAATATTTAACATTGTTAATATAAAACGTTACGTATTTAGCATTGCCATTACAAGATAGAATAAAATTTTTAATAACGAAAAAACTGATTAGGGTTGTCTAAATCTGGCTTGGGTTTATTGTCATGTGGTTGTGCCTGTGGTATATTATTATCAATATGGACACATTGGCGTTCACGGTTTTGTTCAACTGAATATACATTTGGACCTTGTTTTCTGTTTCTATAATATCTTGGACCTCTATTACCTCCTTGAACGTTTGCTGACCCACGGTAGTGACCTCTAAAATTACCACGAAATTCTTGTGGGTAAGCACCACTATATTGGTGACGAGGACCACGGTTATAATAGCTATATTGACCACGCAAGCTGCCTCTTTGACTTTGGTTACGGAAACCATGACCTTGACCATTTGGTCGTCTCGCATTATGAGAACCTCGTCCATTTTTAAACAATTGCATTACATTACCTGATGATGACTGACAGGATGTAGCCTCCTCATCTTTTGCAGCCTGGATGGCGTCTTTCAGGCTTGTGTAGTTTCGGGCAGAGATAATCGTGCCTAATTTGGAACTTCGTAGACCACCTGAAAAACGTTGTATGGCAAGTTTTTCATTCAATGGTTTTAAAACTTTGTACGTATCCGAATCACCGTCGGCTTGGGAAATAGTTAATTCGGTGAATAATTTTTCTACTTCAGAGCCAAATACTTCAACAGACCTTGAACCTTGTTGCACATTCTGCAATTGAGTCTGTACGGCTACAAACGATTTTTTGGTTAAAAGATGTTGTCTCAAATCCGTAATTAATTCTTTTACACATGTATATGATGTTGAAATTCGCAATTTTGCACTTTCAGAAAGTCTATTTTTTAATACGAATATAATCAATAAGGCCTCACCTGATTTATCCAGCATTTCCGCGTACATCTCCACTGAGTCTATCAGACGTTTTGTGGTGTCCTCAACACCGTCCATAACTGGAATCAGACTACAGGCCACCTTAAGGTCAAACTCCATTTTGTCTATATTTACCTGAACGGGAATAGTACACAATTTATTTATCTCCTCATATAAATTCTTAATTTCGTTAAAAATCTTTACTGCCGATGTCAATTTATCATCTTTCTTCCTTTCTAACAATACAATTATTTGAGTACTTTTATCAAAGATACATTTAGCCTCCGTTAACTTAGTCTCAACAACGTTACCTTTGTATCTACTTTGTCCCTTTTTAATCAAATATTTCCGAATAGTTAACAAATCCTGACAATTTTCAATTAAACTATCAGTCATATTCTAAAAATAGCATTTCTAGGCTACAAAATAAAGTCATTAGAACCATTAATAGGTACACCCGTAAGTGACAAACAAAAGAATCAAGTTCAACATTTTAGAGAACCGACACACAGGTGTTCACTACGTTGCAGTTTTCCGCGCGGAGTATCAAGTTCGTGTAGAATCCATGCACTATCGAAGCTTGTTTAAGTTTTTGCGTTATGAAATACGACACTCGTATAAAAAAATATATTTAAAACACTTTCTTGTTTTCACGATGACGCTGAAACGGCTGAATGGAGATGTGGGCGAATCGTTCTTAATTGGCAGGTGTAGTCTCGGTGGCTCGTCCTCTTATGGATGCTCTAATCCTCTGCATAGTGCTGAGCCCAATTTCCTCCTGGATCCATCTGCGATGGCACTTCTTGTATACTCGTATCCAAATGTAGATGGCCAGTACGAGTATGCCAGCAAGAATGAAGTAGGTCACGATGCTCACGCGCTCAAGGTTGCTTCCCATTGTCTTCAGTGTGGCGTCATAATGTCGATCTTGATCATTGTTTGAATATAAGTATTTTTTAAATGACTAAATATTATACAAAATTCCCAAGCCGTTTGACTTTTTAGACAGACTATAGTCGGTAATATAACTAGCTGTTGCCGGCGACTTCATCCTCGTCGTGTTCGTAAAATTCTAAATCATATATTTTACGTTCACATAAAACGCTAAAGACCAAAATGCCAAATACCTTCATAACATAACACACCTGTTGGTTAAAGTCACGTTGTTTATCCATTTCGGAATCGTTGTCCCCGGGAATTAAGTAGTTCCTTTTTCATATGCATTTATTGTGTGTTAATTTGATATTACAAACGAACACTTTACTGATATCGGAAAGTATGTAAAGCTGTTGGTCCTGGTTGTCAATTGCAGATCTTTGACAGTCATTACTGGTAGTCAAAAGCCAGAAAGTGTGACCAGATAACTCAAAGAGTATTTATTGTTTTACTCAGTAAATGGATAATACTAATTACCACTTATATGTATAGATGAAGTACCCAGGCGACTGCGGTTCATTTATTTTTTCTGTGCGTTTTTACAAGAAATACAACTATATGTATTAATAAACTTAAAAAGCAAACCCCTAACTAAATGTTTACAAAATTTCGCCAAAATCAATAGAGCCATTATAAAAGCTTCAAACATTTAAATTTATTAAATAGATAATTACTTAGATATATCTAATCTCTTGTTGGATAGTTAATAAAATTCAACTTACCCAGATTATGTTGGTTTTCAATTTCTGGAGAAACATCTTCATGCATTATAGCCCTGGCATCTGAAAGTAATGATTGTATGGATTTAGCATAATGTAAGTTGTGGTAATCTTTTAAACTAACTAAATCTATTACATTTTATGTGCAGATTGCATAAATATGTATAAAACATTGCTCCCACATTTATGTTGAATTGAACAACACTTCATAAGTTACTGTTATTTAGGCTACCTATAGCACTTACTGAGAAGTGAGTATGAACTTCGCAACATTTTACCATGTTGGCCTCGCCAGTTTATTGCAAGAACGTTAAGTACTTACTCATCAACCATGAGTAGTTTCTTTCTTATGTAAATGAAGTAAAAGCCGGTTTCGAACAACCTCAAGCATGAGAAGTGGAGGCCTTAACCACATATAAATAACTAATTAATTGGAGTAATTTATAAATATTGAGTAGTGTTATTTACCTGATGATGTTGATGGTAGGTTGTGAATTTGCTGCAAAGGCTGTCTATTAGTACTCATAGATGAATTCCGAGACAATAATGCTGAAAAAAAACCACAAATTTGAATAGAACAATAAAGGACTATGCATTAATGTGAATTTTATCATAATATGAGCAGCAAACAATTTTTTTTTAGCCAAAGTTTATCAACTTAATGCACCCCTGTTGCGACACTTGTTTATGCTAAAATAGGATGTTTAAAATAATCTTACGCTGCATCCTTTTTACAATATTAAGTGGTCACTATTTTTTTAAAAGAAACATTGACATTGTAGCATAAGCTCTTGTCTAAATCATGTCAGAGTCTTAAAAGTTTCATTTATGCAAAAGAGACAGTTTCGCACCGGGGCTGCGGGGGTGTGTATGCCTGTATAGTAAATATACAAATAGTATCTGTACTAATATAAAGCTGAAGAGTTTGTTAGTTTGGTTGATAGCACTAATCTCAGGATCTACTGGTCCGATTTGAAAAATTATTTCAGCGTTAGATAGCCTATTTATCACGAAGGTTATAGCTATATAACATCACACTATGATCAATAGGAGCGGAGCAGTGAGGAAAAAGTTTTATAATAATTATGTAGTGATTATACTTACTTGGCATTTTCAATGTTGGCACAGCAATATTACTGAGTCTGTTGTTGCGGCACAAATATTTATCTTCAAAGTGTGCACGACACACTCTGTCTCAATATTTGTTCATTCTTCAAACCCAAGATGTCATGACAGCCAATTGCATACAGCCAAGTGTTGAAGCGTTCTCTATCGAATACAGGATTCGGGAACCCATGAAGTACTTGATGCATACCTTAAATAAATAATGAAGTTTTATTATTGGAAAATGATTGAACTCACAAACATAACTTTTTCTGTATTGTCAAGATAACGACTTTGCTGCAAAGTTGGTGAACTTGCAGTCAAAAACCTACAGCTGTAAAACTTAAAAAAGAGAAAATATGATAATCTGACAGGTTTTCTTTACCTAAGTTAACTTATAGCGCGAAAGAGGAGAGATTTGTGTTTCTGTTTGCAATTAATAAACTCGTAAACTAGGTACTGGACCGATTTTACGAATTCTTTCACCAGTAGAATGCTACAGTATCACTGAGTGACATAGGTAGTCATGTATTTTCACGCGGACGAAGCCGCTGCCACAAACTCTCAAGCCCCAAGAGGACACCGGTGTCCGCACACCTATTGTCTTTCTATTGTGTCTCTAATTACAGTATTCGAAAGGTCTGACATACCTCCACTCTCCTTACACCCTGGAATACAGCAGTGCCTGCCCGAAGACATGGTACTAACTTCACCCACAAGAGTCCTGTCTCAATTAAACACTTCTGAAATGAAAGAAAATAATATCAGAGTTGAGATTTGAATAGCAGAAGAGTAATTAATACACCAAGAAATTGGAGAACAGAGAAGATTTATTACCTGGATTCCGACTCGTTTGTGTATATTGTGGTTTGATCTGGAGAGGAAACTCACTGGAAGTAGAAGCAATCGCTTGAATTTCTGAAAAATATGAGAGTTGAGATTTGAATAACAGTAATGAAAACACATTCTGAGAAATTGGAGAACAGAGAAGATTTATTACCTGGATTCCGACTCGTTTGTGTATATTGTGGTTTGATCTGGAGAGGAAACTCACTGGAAGTAGAAGCAATCGCTTGAATTTCTGAAAAATATGAGAGTTGAGATTTGAATAACAGTAATGAAAACACATTCTGAGAAATTGGAGAACAGAGAAGATTTATTACCTGGATTCCGACTCGTTTGTGTATATTGTGGTTTGATCTGGAGAGGAAACTCACTGGAAGTAGAAGCAATCGCTTGAATTTCTGAAAAACATGAGAGTTGAGATTTGAATAACAGTAATGAAAACACATTCTGAGAAATTGGAGAACAGAGAAGATTTATTACCTGGATTCCGACTCGTTTGTGTATATTGTGGTTTGATCTGGAGAGGAAACTCACTGGAAGTAGAAGCAATCGCTTGAATTTCTGAAAAATATGAGAGTTGAGATTTGAATAACAGTAATGAAAACACATTCTGAGAAATTGGAGAACAGAGAAGATTTATTACCTGGATTCCGACTCGTTTGGGTATATTGTGGTTTGATCTGGAGAGGAAACTCACTGGAAGTAGAAGCAATCGCTTGAATTTCTGAAAAATATGAGAGTTGAGATTTGAATAACAGTAATGAAAACACATTCTGAGAAATTGGAGAACAGAGAAGATTTATTACCTGGATTCCGACTCGTTTGTGTATATTGTGGTTTGATCTGGAGAGGAAACTCACTGGAAGTAGAAGCAATCGCTTGAATTTCTGAAAAATATGAGAGTTGAGATTTGAATAACAGTAATGAAAACACATTCTGAGAAATTGGAGAACAGAGAAGATTTATTACCTGGATTCCGACTCGTTTGTGTATATTGTGGTTTGATCTGGAGAGGAAACTCACTGGAAGTAGAAGCAATCGCTTGAATTTCTGAAAAATATGAGAGTTGAGATTTTCATCTTTATTAAATAAATATTTAATAAAGATGATTATCTACTTATAAACATTTCGCATAGGTAATTATTTATCGTTCGTCATGAATAGAATAGAATAGCATTTATTCGGCGCAAGCAACACAATACACAACAACATAAAATAATAATTAAAAAAAACTGAACTGAAATTGTTTATGTTTACCTGCGATCTAATGAAGATTTGGCAAAGGGAAAACTCTTGAGTTATCAAACTAAATGTCCGAATTATTTTGTAATTTTTAGTGCGTGCTAAAAGCGTGTTTTTTAAACTATTATTTTTATTTTAGATAGTAAAATTAATGCAATACTCAATGCAAGGATTTTTTCTTTCTATCCATTATAAAACGAACGCACACGCACGCGCTTTTATTAAACGTGCGCACAAAAATAATTGATGAAGATTATTGACAATCTTGCATTGACAATATTATTTTGTGTGTGCGGCTAGCCTTAATAGATGCGGCGTTCGATGCTAGAATGTTCGAACGTGACGTGCAATATGATTGTTTATAGAGGTACCTACATGAGCTTAATATTTTTCCTTGGATGCAAAGGGGTGACCAGACGGTTGCAAACTGGCGTTCCCCTAGGGTAATTGGGACTGTTGAACGCTAGTTTTATATTTAAAACTAGCCTCTGCCAGCGGCTTTACTCGCTTAGAAGTAGGTTTCTCCATACATACTTTGAGCCACCGTTTCATGACCTTTGGGGTGAATTTTGAACAATCCTCTTCTTAGTACTCGCCTACGTCCCAAAAGGAAACTTTGTGCATTTCACGCTCATAGACCCAGAAGTTTTGGCTGTGCGTTGATTTATTAGTCAATCATTTCCTCCTTTTATATATTACTAGCTTTTGCCCACGGCTTTGCCCGCGTACATAAAATATAGTCTATATATGTCACTCAGGAATAAAGCAGTTTTGTATCAGTGAACAAATTTTAGCAATCGAACCAGTACTTCTAGAGACCTTCCTACAAACATAAAAACAAACTTTACCTCTTTATTATTATATAACTGTAATCAGTAGATAAAATGTAAAAAAATCTCGCGAAAAATTTGGTAATAGTGAAGAACAAGGTATATTGGTAATACATAACAATGATGTGCTTTTTTGCATAAATTAGGTACAAAGAGGACCGCAGGCTTAGACCATTTCTTCCGGAGTTATACTTACATGAATCGAGAGGTAAATTGGTACAAGTTACGATCGGTAAATATTATTTTTATGTATTTCGATTATAATAGAACCAAGGGTCCCGCTGAATTAATGAGACGATTATTTCGTTTATTGTTTTTACCCATGCTCCTGGGTATTTACCTGGTAAACATTTTTAGAGCTATGACTTTGATAACCTACCTATAGTAACCAATAAAATCAAATGGCAAATCTCGTATTCAAATCGGTTCAAACTGATTTGTACGACACTCGTATTTACATCCATCTGGTCACCCCTTAGCTAATGACAGATTACTAAATAAATATTATTGAGGGTAGATAACAAACGACATTAATTTTCAGGTACTCCAAATGATGAGATGAATTGATGATATTTGTTTGAGTATGAAGTTCTGTTGGCAATTTCTGGTCTTCTTCAACCGTGTTCCACCACATCAAATGTCACTTTTTAACTTTAAATGCCTTAATTAATTCCTTGATGAAAATATCAAAATGATATGCCTATAATATTTGAGGAGTTCCTTCGATTTAGCCAAGATTCCATCATCAGATCCGGACTAGGTGTCTAGGTACTGGCTGTACAGGTAAGTACATTTTATCGGTAATTATTACTATAATTTGCTGTGAAAAGTATGTGTATTGGAAGGCCTTCTACAAGGTGGACCTGGTGAAGGTTGCGGGAAACCGACGGATGCGAAACACACAGAGGAGCGTTCGTTGTGGCGACGCTTGGAGGAGGCTTATGTCAAACAGTGGACATAGGTATATCGGCTGAAATAATGATGATGTGATGAATTCGCTGTAGCATACCCGCCATTTTGACTCTTTTATATTTATATATAGCTTTTGCCCGCAGCTTCGCCCGCGTGACATTAGGTACTTAAGGAATCGACATAAAAGGTAGTCTTTGTTCTTTTCCATGTCAAAGGTTATATGCTTGCCAAATTTCATCCAAATCCGTTCAGCCGTTTTTGCGTGATTAAGTAACAAACATCCACATTTATAATATTATATTTAGGATAATATATACTCTTATATTTTAATATACAGAACATATCTTTTTCTCCTTTTCTGTCAAATCCATCCCGAGGTCTAGGATCTATTATATCAAATCTGAAATCGTAATATTTGAATTTCGCCATAACTTCAAAACCAAACGTCCAATTTTAATCATTCAAAGACCAAATATTATCTACATAAACTGTACTTAGTGATGAAATAATTTATTTTGATAAGGATTAATAGCATGAGTAAAATAAATGCGTTTAAATGTAGTCCAAAAAAAAATTCAAGATTTTTAAATAAAAAAATGGTTGTTGTGCCTCATTCGGCATAGATAGGTATAGTGTGTCGCGAACTTTTTTGTAGATATTTATAAGATCTACAATTAATTAGAACATTTTATGGTTCTATCTTTTATAGTTTAGGCAGCGTACGCAAAATAAGTAACTTTTCTGGCACCTTCTGTCCGAAAAAAACAAATATAAGATATTTGTTTTTTTCGGACAGAAGGTTTCGGAACCCTATTTTTTCCAAAATAAAATTTAGCCTATGTTACTCGTGGATAATGTAGCTTTCGAATGGTGAAAGAATTTTTAAAAACAGTCCAGTAGTTTTTGAGCCTATTCATTACAACCAAACAAACAAAGTTTTCCTCTTTATAATATTAATAAGTATAGAAGTATAGATGAACCGAAAATATTTTTATGTAATTTATTCACAGACACCCTACAAAACAATTTGTTAGGAAATTAGGATGGCTTATATAACTTCGTCAATATATACTTTTATATGGCAGATTTATACATACAATTAGTATGACATACAGTTATGTTTTATACATAACTGTATATCACTGCATAGGTTTTTTGTTCCAAAAGTATTAGTAAACTAGCTTTTGCCCTCGACTTCGTTCGCGGTGTGTGCGTCGAAATTGCATAACCTAATTTCGCCTAGCCCATTCAATTATCGGACCGGGGTGGCGTATCACCGTACGCCTGGTCGTACGGTGATGCGCCACCCCGGTATATGGTGGACATCCCACCTACACGCGAAGAACGTTTTGGAGACACATTAATTGTTGTGTAATTGTGGTTTGTGTTGCAGCTACATGGATGTAATCCACGCGCCAACACGTGCGGTGGTTGGAAAAACGTGCTCAACCAAGGGCGTTGAAGGTCATGGTTGAGGTGGTGGTTGCTGTCTACACAGATTGCAACTAGCAAGGTCACCTTGGTTGGGATGTTGGATTACAATCATGTGGTTATCCATTATTTATTATAGTTGCCTACATAATAAGAATATTATAAATTTATCATAGGAATGTGAGGTATCAGCCCTACTTACTACTGGACCAGTTAAAGCTATGGTACTGTAAAAAAAATTATAAACTAAAATTCAATATTAACACTGCTGGTATACTCTCTTTTATGAGACAGTGGGCTGCAATCAACCATTCTAGCCCAGTAAAGATTGGTGGATTTCACAGTTTTCTCATAATATGTTCTTACACTCTTTTGGTAGTCATGGTGAAACTATAAATTGGTCAAAACAGAGGCATAGCCTATAACCAACAATTAATACTTATTAAAGCATGTGAAGACTTTCAAAACTTATTATAATATTTGTTTAAATAGGTACCTGAAATATTTCCTGTAGGTAAAATCAAGGTGGGAACAGCCAATTTGCAATTATTTGGATACAGAAACTGCTTCTCATAGTGCCAACAGCGAATTCTTTGGGTGTCACCCCCAATACTCTTCACCCAAACTTGGAACTTTTCTGCAAATGTTTCAGGATTTGGAAAGTAACACAGGTACGTCTGAAAATATAAAAACGACTTTATTATTGTAACATCCACGAAAAAAGGAGAGGTTTTTCCAGCTTTATTTTGAGGTGGGAAAATCATCTAAATGAAATCTCCTTTTTTTTTTTTTTTCGATGGGAAAAATCATCTTATGACAACCCCCGCTCTTGGGCGGAGCGGGAGATAGTGTCAGACTCTTACTGACTAAAAAACCCATCCCGTTCCTTCAAGCCTTCATGCTGGGGCTCGAGCGCCCTTTCGGATAACCCTGGCCCCAGTAGGCTTCGACCCGGCTGGGCCCCTGCTGTTGCTGACAACTCCTTGAGGCGCGCGGGAACAGTGCGCGCCGTCGACGACTTGGGCTTGGTCCGGATGGTTACCGGACGGCCGGACAGCGAGCTACCCATTGCTCACTGTCCGCAAGCCCGTAAATGAAATCTCCTGCCTTGGTGGGAATGGAGGGTGTGTCAGATTTTTAAGGGCTAAAAACCCACTCCTGCACCATAACTAGAGACACAATAGAAAGACAATGAGAAATTGAACACCGGCGTTAGCTTGGTGTTTAATGAATTAACAGAGGTTTTAGGTAAATTGGGTAACATGATGTAGTATCAGAAATTCTGACTTCTAACAATCAGAATGATAAATGATCTTTATTTAGCAAGTAGGTTTTCAATTAATTCTAGATGAGGCCGGACAAACCGGATGTACAAATCACAGCTGAAACCACATCATTCCGTTTTTGTGTATGTTGTGATAGGCATGTTTAGTGCTATGGAGGAACTCACTGGAAGTGGAAGCGTGCGAATTTCTGGAAAACAAAATAGGAAAACCATTTAAAAATAAAGCAAGCGTCTTTAACAAATTCAAGTTTCTTGTACACAAAATAATACTTTAAATAAATAGTGTCAAGACAAAAATTTACTAATAAGTATTACAAGATTCTGAATACTCCATCCGAGGAAACCCATTTTCTGAAATATGTCAAACAAATCAAAATCAGTATCCATAAAACAGATTTCAGTTCGAAAAGAAAAAATATTGTAGTAAATAAGTACTTTAGGTTACAATTGCATTTTCACCAAACATTGATTAATCTTGTTCTAATAAACTTTTTGTAGTTTAAGGCTGCTTTTCCACCAGAGATTTGCTATGCTGCGAGGATGTAAAGCTATGCTGTGAAACTATATGACCGTTTCCACTGATACAAAGCTATGTAGCGATGCGAGTAAGATGTCATACGAAGATACGCCGCCGCAAAGTAGCAGCGCGGGGAAGATGCGCAGCTCGAGCTATGCGATGTATCTCTAGCAGGGAAGCAGCACGTAGCTACATTACTTGCTACCATCCATAGCAGTATAGCATGTACCCTTCCATAATAGTTGAATCCGTCTCTACCAGTGCTAAGCTATGTGCACCAATGAATATGATTAGTAGATATCCCCGACCATCCCGTCGCTTGCCCCATGTAGACTAGTAGTCTACACGGGCAATGTAGCGTTGAAAGTTAGGACTTGACTTGTAAAACCTAAGACTAGAATGAAGAAAGCAAGAAGTAATAATTTGATGTATTTTACCAGCTTTTTGCCAAAATGATATTCCACTCAAAAACTCAAAATATCATCTTCAAAACATTCATGTTCAGTATACAGGAAAAGATAGGCACTACCGATAAGACTCTTTTACACAGCAATACCGTCTTTTCACGAAGATTTACAACAGTTATCGCAAAGAACTTTTAGTAAAAATACTTAATACAAATTAAATAATTAAATTAATGAAAAAAAATGGCTGCCTATGTGACGTTAACTCACAGAGTGCATTTTTGTGACATCTATTGGCACTTTGGTGAAACTTAGCACTAAACTGCCATCTCTTATCCATACACGGAATATCATCTGTCTACGTCCCAATACAACCCGACCAAATTGAAAATACATTTAAACTCATTTTGAGCAGGGACTATTAAATACTTCGTCATTTTGTATCATTGTAACCATTGCTGTCCCAAGTTTTTTGTACTAAGTTTGAAGCACCTGCGTATGTGTGAGTTCGACGCTCAAGGTCGATCTTGCGCACTATACGCCTTAATTCGTAGTAGCCAACGACGTACGACGACGACATACTGTTATCCTACAAGAGTCGTTCTATGTGGCGTTGATGAGCAAACTCTAAATTTATTACGCTTTAGGATCATTTTAAATACTGTACTTTTGTGCTTCCGGAGTATGGTCGACAATAGACAGTAGACATAAAACAGTCTTCTTGCCTGGGTAAGACATTCAGTGAGATATATTGGTTGAGCGCGACCATCGAGTTCCAAATGAGATGTATTTAATTTGTTGCTTTTATTTGCCTGATTATGTTTTTTCACGAAAGTTAAAGTTAAAGTCCGTTCTTTTAATACTACTGATGAAAAGTCCACTATGATTGGTCTACTTCCACCTTTGTCAGCATTTAAGCGAAAGACATCTCTAATGTGAGCTTCATTAACAGTCACTTTGGTTGTCCTACCCTTGACACAATCTTCAGTAATTCTTCCCTTTTTTGGACAGGAATATTCCTAATCTCAATGCTGGTTTGCTTTTGAGACCTCTCAAGGCTTTCCACTTTCTCACTTAAAAGTTTCAAGGGTTTTCTTGGTGTCTGATAAGGTTACAGTCAGTTCGTGGTCAAAAGAACGCTTACGAGGCCGATTTCTGGCGTGAACCTGACTTGAGCTCTCGTTATCGGTGTCAGTGGCTGGTGCTGGACTGTGGTTAGTATCCATTTTGGAATTGCCCTTAGAAGTATATGGAGGAGTTCTTTTCAGTGACATAGTAAATAGTCAAAAGCTAACACAGTACCCCAAAGTTAAACAATTGGCCAAAAACTTAATTAAAAAATGCAAAAAGATTGGCGGGACTGGGGATTCGAACTCAGGTCGCCTTGCTTGTATCGGACAAGTTTATAAGTCGGCTAATTGGACTTTGCACTGTGTGACGAAATTAAGGATCTATCTTTACTAATTCTGCCACGCTCAAAAAACAAATGAGTGGGGGGTGTTAGGTTATTTTCGTTACGGAATTTCTGGATTCGGATCCCCGCTCAAGGCCCGCGATAGAAGCTATGCAATAGCTTAAAAACACGTATTTCCTGGAACAAGTTTTGTAAAATATTCCAGTAAATCACGGAATTACTGAATGCCAACAGACTTTTCAGGTATTATCACCCTTTTTTCGCGTTGCTTTTTTGTCAAACATCACGTTGGATTGCGTTAGATGAAGTAACAAGCTTTTAAACCATGCTCGATGTTTACGATAGGCGAGTGGAAAAGCAGCCTCTTAAGGCGTATAGTCCCTTGAACCATCTGGCCGAAATTATGTGAACGCAACCCTCGCACTCGCCTAGGCGACAGTACGCAAATCTGTGCATTTATTTGCGACCAGCAGCGCCTGGAAAGCGCTTTAAATCCATTTTCTCTGCGAGATATTGATTGATTTACATATGCAATGTTCACTTTGAAGAATATTTAACCACCAATTTTTATGTGTAAAAATGTTTCTAAAGGTCCAAGCCGTTTCGAAGAAGTAGGGAAAAGTTGCGAAATTGCTAAATATTTTTTTTTGACAAAAGTATTAATTGCACGAAAAAATCAAATGTTGATATTATTGTTCATGAATCTATAATAAACATATATTTTTTTCAAACTAATTGACGTAGCCGTTACGGAGGAGTAGGCCTCAAAAATCACCGTTTTATGGCACTTTTCGGGCGCTTGACCCTTAAGTGAAACGCACTGTAGACGACGCGGTTTATCTTGTACTCGTAGTTTGACAGTTGTGCATTAGTGAAAGGAATAGTGCTTAGTCAAAACACATAAAATAAGTAACATTTTTATCTTGGCCTTAGAATATAACAGAAGGCAATAATTTCCCACGCGAAAAAAACGCGCGCGCGATAGATTATATAACTGCCACCTTATTATGTACTGCAACCATATCGAAAAAACTAAATGATTAAATACTAGGTTTTACCCGCGGCTTCGTATATATAAAGTATAACTCAGGAATAAAGCAGCATTTGGTCTAGTAAGTTTAATTAAAAAAAAAAAACAATTTTCACCGACTTTATATTTGCAATCAGACATTGGTCAGTGGTACTACAAACAAAAAACATAATAATAAACAAACAAACTTTTTATCTTTATAATATTGTTGGATACTACCTTTGCCCAGAAACATGGAAGAGGCAATATTAAAAAAAAAAACCGGGCAAGTGCGAGTCGGACTCGCCCATGAAGGGTTCCGTAGCAGCAAGTAACATAATATAAAAGTTCTTGTAATGTGTTGTAACTTTGATCGATGTTTTAATAATAGTGTTTTTTTGCGCCTCACCATCAAAGATTGCATCGCTACTTACCATCAGGTGGGATCGCAGTCAAGCACTAGTTAATCTCAATTAAAAAAAAAAAAAAAAATATTATGAATTAGAATTTTAGAACAGTAGTAACTGTATGTATGCATAAAAATCTTCGATTGATACAGTTGGACTCGTTGAGTTAGTACTGGATTGAAACAAACAAAAAAAATAAAAATACATAAATATTATAATTGTTAGGACATTAAATATATATACACGTAACCACAATTACACAGAAGTCGGGACTCATAATTTGATATTATTGTGACGGATGAAACTCATCAGCGCCACAAGTAGTTCTGGGGAAGGATAAGTTAGGAGGGCGGGGACATTGATTGGGAGAGGGATTTTAAATTTCGGGAGGCGGCTATATAGATCTAACGGTGGAATATTTTTTGAGCATTGGAAAAATATATGGTCCAGTGTGCCCTCCTCCAAACCGCATTCGCATAAGGAGGAATCGCGGACTCGAATTTTTTCCCAAAAAAACAGGTGTACAACAGAAACCCAGGCGAATTCTGCAAAGGACGGAGATAACAGGTTTGGACATTTTTTTGAATGTGAAGAACCAAGGTTTTGATGTTATGGTTGGTTGGACTGCATAATAGAATTTACCCTTTTTTTACCAGAGGTATTCCACTGCTCCTGCCATGCACATTGAAGGCTTGCTTTTGACAGGTTCAGCAAGTCATACCCCTGAATAAAATTGTGTGAGGGATCAGCAGCAGTTGATGTACAAGCATCTTTGGCCAAGGCATCAGCACGTTCATTGCCCTTGATGCCACAGTGACTAGGTATCCAAACTAGCTGGACTTCCTTTTGACTATTGGTGCTTGATAGCAGGGATTTCTTAATTTTTAGAAGTAGTGAGCTGTGTAATTTACTTTTAAAGGGATTCTGGGTTAGGGCCTGAAGACAGCTAAGGGAGTCGGCGAATATTACAGCTTTGTCGATATTATGGTGTGACTCTATAAAAAGGCAAGCTTCTAATAGAGCCACACATTCGCCTGTGAACACAGAGGACTCCTTAGGACATTTAAATTGTAAAATAATACTGGAGCTTTGGTAATATACTGCCGCTCCAGTATGACTAGAGTCAGAAAATTTAGAAGCATCAGTGTAAAACTTTTGAAAACCATTCCATCGTTCTCTCACCTTCGCATTGAAGGTCGAATTCGCCGAGGGACTATTTTTGGATATAGAGTGCGTCTACTGAAAGCGTAACCTGGAGTTTCTTTTTTAAATTAACTTGGCAACATCGTTTTGCCGAAAAAAATCGCGTTAAAGTCTATGGTCGCAATTGTCAGTTTTGTAAACAGATATTTATTTTTCAAGAATAATTTCTTAATTATGGGAAAAACAATAAACAGTAACGTGCGAAAACTGCTACACACTATAGTTAATAAGTTCAAACAAAAACAAGAAGAGAAAGAAGGTGTTTTCAATGAAAACCAACAATGTTTACATACGATTTCAGAATTTTTAAGTTAGTATGACGTTATAATCTTGATCCTTGTCGACTAATATTATTAGATATATTTAGGATATAATGATAATTTGTTTTTCTTATATTTTTAGATAATCTGACATATTGCGAATTTCATAATGGACAAAAACATCAAACAAAGAAGGCTTTTGGTGAATCGACTTAATCAAAAACACATGCTAGTGAGTGGTAGAATGCGTTCAAAAGCAGTTGAGATGTAATGAAAGATTTGCCTCACTTTGTCTGATAAAGCATCAAAATCTTATCTTATATATATCCTAATCTTAAAGCGAAAGTGAAGGAAATAGTGACTGAAATCCTAGTTCAAGTTTGAGAGCTGTTGAACTTTTTGTGTCTTACGAGTCGATCCGTATCATTTGAAACAATCATTGGAGTATAAAACATGTTCCAAAAGATCCCAAAAGATCTGAATTTTCTCTATGCTAAAACGAATTGATTCCAACCCAACAACCTTGAAACACATTAGTGTTGGCGAGACGTGATGAAGTTGAAATCATGTTGACCATTTTATTTGACTATCGCGGTGTTGTGCACTTGGTATTCTTGCCAGAAGACCAAATGGTAAATAAAGAATATTATTTGAATATTATATAGCGCCATTTTTTTTTCGATTTGAAAAATCATCCTATAACAACCCCCGCTCTTGGGCGGAGCGGGAGATAGTGTCAGACTCTTACTGACTAAAAAACCCATCCCGTTCCTTCAAGCCTTCATACCGAGGCTCGAGCGCCCTTTTGGATAACCCTGGCCCCAGTAGGCTTCGACCCGGCTGGGCCCCTGCTGTTGCTGACAACTCCTTGAGGCGCGCGGGAACAGTGCGCGTCGTCGACGACCGTTGACGGCTTGGGCTTGGTCCGGACAGTTACTGGACGGTCGGACAGCGAGCTACCCATTGCTCACTGTCCGCAAGCCCGTGCCTACGGTGGCCGGAAATCGGGATCAAAATCCCGGCGCCATCGGCGGCGATAACGCCGTTGCCTGATGCTCGGAGCGAGAGGTCTCCGCCGCCGATCGCCCCAACGAGGGCACGGCGATGATCCGCCCAAGCGGAGCGCACCTCGACTGTGCTCCACCGTGTCCTCCGGGCATCCTGCACAGTGGCGTCACTTCTGCATGAATCTGGTGTAGGTACCTCCCGAACGAACCATGTCCGGTGAGGACCTGCGTCATGCGGAAGGTAAGAACGCCGTGAGGTCTTTCTAGCCACGCCATATAGCGACATTGGAGAGATCAGATAAAATAATTTGGGATAATAACTAACATTTTGTGTGTTATTGACCTTTACCATACACTCACCAAATAATTAAGTCTACACACATGTTTTTGACTAGGATTAACTATTATACAATTGTTATAAATACAAAAAATACTCTAGTATCAAAACTTTTTTCTCCTACTATTTCAATAATACCACATTCAAAATTTTTGGTTGTAACCTCCTTTTCTCAGGTCACGCTTTCATTAGACGGACTCTACCAATATTGTCATCTCTCTCTATCGCTCAATGGTTTGCTGGAAGAAAACTCAACTTTGAGTTAAGCTCGCCTATGTACATGAACTTTGTTATCCACTTATTTTGTGTTTTTATAGTGTACAATAAAGAATTAAAGAATTGTAAAAAATTTTGGGAGTGAAACATAAAACTTCATAGTCGAAATTAAAGAGGGGTAGTTTGGGATATTGAGCAAGTGGGTATTCGAAATTTTGAGTCGTGCGAAAATATTTCAGTGTTGAGGGCATTTCTTTATTTTTCCAGTAGTTTGAGGTTCTATATAAGGAATTTAACTCGTTCAGTTTTCCAATGAGAGGGTGTGAAGATCTACATATTACCCTAGATAAAAAACGGGAGGCTAAATATTGGCGTCTTAAGGCTAGAGGGGGTTCGACACATTCGACCTGCAAAGCGTTGATGGGAGAGGACTTCATACAACCAGAGATGATCCGAAGGCATTTAGACTGGAGCTTATCGAAACCAACCAAAGCACCCCTGTTGCATGGAATTAAGTGAAACGTACCATAGTCTAGAATACTACGAATTAGGGCGTTGTAAACTAGTTTCATGGTATAGGGATGGGCGCCCCACCATACACCTGCAAGGACTTTTAGGATGGAAATAACACGTTCGCATTTTTGGATTAAATAATTTATATGATGTTTACCAGTTAGTTTTGGGTCTAGTATAACGCCTAAAAATTTTACCTTACCAGACAACGGAATATTTTGCTCTGAAATGGCCACTGAGATGGGAGGGATGGTTCTTTTGCGAGAAAAGATTACTGTCGAACTTTTTGGTGCAGATAGTGATAAGCCGTGGTTTAGAAGCCATTGATTTAGAGAGTCCAAAGAGAGGCATAGAGACGATGCAGCATCAGTGATGGAGGAGTCTGACACGTAAATGGCTAAGTCGTCTGCGTACTGTAGGATATGACAGTTGTTGTTTAAACAGGAACCAATGTCAGCTGTGTACAAGTTGTAGAGCATTGGACTGAGGACGAAGCCCTGTGGGAGGCCCCTCCAAGTCTGCCTTTTATCAAAGTCCTCTCCCTGGACTCTCAAAACCAACGAGCGACAGTTCAGCAGCGCACATATGCATTCGATCATCTTGACCGGGATGCTCAGCTGGTGCAGTTTTTGCCTGAGGACGGGAAGAAGAACATTGTCATATGCAGAGGAAATATCAAGAAAGGCTGCAACCACAGACTCGTTTTTGGAGAATGCTAGGCGGATGTCTGTAACTAGAACACCTACACTGTCCATTGTGCCGAGACCTTTCCTGAAGCCAAATTGGAAGTTCGGCAGTAAATTCCTGGATTCGACTATCCACTCCAACCGGTTTTTAATAAGGTGTTCCATTAATTTGGCTAGGACTGAAGACAGAGCAATAGGTCTAAGGCCGTTCGGATCATCAACATGTTTGCCTGGTTTCAAAAGGGGAATGATAACTTTTAGCTTCCATTGATCTGGGACCCAACCACGATTATAACAAAAATAACAAAAATTAATTATATTTAAAAAATATTCTTTGGCATTATTGCTAGA
Source organism: Mythimna albipuncta (assembly GCA_929112965.1). Taxonomy (NCBI): domain Eukaryota; kingdom Metazoa; phylum Arthropoda; class Insecta; order Lepidoptera; family Noctuidae; genus Mythimna; species Mythimna albipuncta. The sequence continues at coordinate 1,424,932 of OV815960.1, forward strand.
ACGAGAATACCAGGCGCCGAGTCCCGGACATGACTGAGCACCACACTCAATTCTTTCAAGGTAAACGGGACATCAAAAGGGTCATTGGAAACAATATGTGGGGGTATATTATGACATTCGGAAGGAAGTGGGACGTAAGGTGGGGCTATTTTGTCAAAAAAAAGTTCAGCTGTTTCCCTAGTGATTGGTGAAGATACTGAAGGGGAACAACCACATCTAAACCTGTTAATGTTTTTCCACACAACTGAGATTGGAGTGGAGGAAGAGAGGGATGTGCAGAATTTGACCCAACCTGCACGTTTCTTCCTACGCAGAAGGCATCTGGATCGTGCACAGACTTGCATATAAGTTAACAGGTTTTGGGTGGTCATTTCCCTATTATACTGGGTTTCAGCCTCATTCCTCAGCTTAACCGCTGAAGTGCATTCTTGATCCCACCATGGGGGTGAGGGGATCTTGTTTCGAGCACTATTTTTTAAAGGGAGACAAGAATCTGCACTAGAGATGACTGCTTCTACAAAACCTTCATAACAACTCTTGGCATGGATGTGATCAGAGGGATTAGATAAATTTGAATTTAAATTTGGAAGAATGTCGATTTTCTGTTCCAGTAATGATGTAAACTTTGACCAATCCGGTTTGGATAAGTTGTACTTCAAAAGTGGAGGAGAAGTTTTTTCTAAATAAGTCCTGTTGATTAAAGAAATGACAATGGGGAAATGATCACTACCATGCGACAAGGCTGTACATTCCCAATGGATTGAAGCTGCTAGTTCAGCAGAGCAAAAAGTAAGGTCAACACAGCTCTTCTGTTGACCGGGGGAAGACCTGCGTGTTGGACAGCCATTATTTAAAACACAAAGGTTCATATCATCCAGAATCTCGACCAGAGCTGCACCAAACGCATCACAACGCTCGGACCCCCATCTATAATGGTGACAGTTAAAGTCACCCATAACTAATACAGGGCCTTGGACATTGGAAAGAATGTTTCTTAAAGTAGGTAATTAAGAAATCACGATGGGGATGAGCAATATATATTGAGAATATTGAAATGCCTTCCATCCTTCCAGATACAATACTCATGTCGCCTGTAAGTGAAGGCAGAGATAAGGGCGAAAGTGGGACCCGATTATTAACAAAAAGAGCCGACCCTCCATATCCGTCAGATCTGTCACATCGGAGGACGTTGTAGTGTGTTATACGGAAGCTAAAACTTGGGGTGAGCCAAGTCTCAGTTATAGAACAAGCTAGAGGTTTATATTTATTAATGAGGAATATGAGGTCGTGCTTTTTATGCCACACGCTCCTCACATTCCACTGTAGAAATGTTAGGCTGCACGCCATTTTTAATTGATAGAAGAATTTGGATATGTTCGCGCCCCGCACTACAATATACGCGCAGCACTACGGGCCGCAAGGAGGTGAAGAGGGGAGAGACGCGGGCGCAAGCAAAAAATCGAAAAATAAACGTTAAAGTGAGCGTTGTATCAGTCAGTGCCGCGTTTCAATTATTTCATTAATTATACAATAAGTCTACCGAAATCGAGTTTTATTTTGTCTTCCTAGACAAAAGTGGCGACCGTGATAGGACTACAAAACGGACGACGCGGCGCGCGACGCCATTACGTGAGACACCAAATCCGAAGCGCACACGAGGCAGAGGACATTAGGACATCTGAGCTGCTCGGGAGCCTACTGGAGCCACAGAGGTCTAGCCCAGGAGAGTAAGCCTGTTCCTTTAAAATCCTTCATATTCATATATAAGTATCGTGTGCCCGATTGTGCGTAACGGACGCTTGCGACTCGAGCGTTAGGTACATATTCCTAACTAGTTCCCGGTGGCAGGCTGTGCACGTACCTATCTTTAATACACAACGCTTCGACCAAGGCTTCGTTCGACTCAGCTGTTTAAATAAAAAGGGTGTATATCTATCTGAATAGGTACTTGACGTTTAAGCATGTGCGTGTGACGCTTTCATGGCGTCAGCTCTTTAAAGCTTTCGAGCTTGTGGGTGTAAGTCTAACTGTAAAACACGCACGTTGCACGTAACCCTTCTAGATTTCAATAGGTACTTGACGTTTAAGCATGAGCGTGTGACGCTTTCATGGCGTCAGCTCTTTAAAGCTTTCTAGCTTGTGGGCGTAAGTCTAACTGTAAAACACGCACGTTACACGTAACCCTTCTAGATTTCAATGCTTGAAACGCTTTTTCAATCTATTCGCCGACTATTCCAGCGATCCCTCCACGGCTCCACGTGACGTGTTTGCTAGGCTGAGGCGTCGGGTTCATCGCGTGCGTCGCTACGAGACGAGGTGTCGGCCAAGCTGTCTGCTCGACGTTAGCTTCAGCACCGGCACCAGCGCCTGCGATTGGACCTGAGCATCTCGTCGTTCCGAAACCGGTTTGAGTGCACATTATTTTATGTTATTTCGTTGTTTGCGTTTTAAGTAAGTACCACAAAATAATTATGAGTGAATCAGAGCTTAAATTAGAATTATCGACGTTAATTAAACAACGTGGGATCATCAAAGGTCGCTTAACGCGATTCGAGCATTATCTATCTGAATTCAGAGTTTTGAAGGATATTCCATCATTAAAATATAAAGAATTAGAACTAAAGGTGAGCAAAATCCAGTCACTAATGACTGAATTTGAAGAAATACAAAATAAAATTGATATTTTACACTCCGATTCTGAGGAGCAAATTAAAGAAAGAGAACAGTTAGAAAACCAGTTTATTGTTTTAATCACCAGCAGTTTAGAATTAATAGACTCTTGTGGAAATGAAAAGGTGACAAGTGATCACAATCAGAATTCTAGTAGTAGTTGTTCTCATAAACATAGTGGAATAAAATTACCTACAATAAAACTTCCTACTTTTGATGGAAATTACTTAAAGTGGCTGGAATTTAAAGATACTTTCCTGTCTGTAGTAGATAGCAACTTAGAAATTCCACACATCAATAAGTTCCATTACCTGAGGTCTGCGCTGGAAGGAAGTGCAGCTGTAGTCATTAAGTCCATAGAGTTTAGCGCTAAGAATTATAAGGTTGCTTGAGATTTATTGTGCCAACGGTTTGAAAACAAGGATATTTTAGTTAATAATCATTTAACAGCTTTATTTAATATTGAGCCATTGAAGCGGGAATCCTACAAATCTTTAAGGTTCATTGTTGACCATGTTATGAAACATCTTAGAGCGCTTGAGACATTAGGATTGCCTACCAATAAGTGGGATATTCTTATTATATTTATGATTTCCTCCAAGTTAGATTTACATACTAACAGAAAGTGGCAGGAATATAAGAGCAAGTTTAGTGAACTTGTGTTATTAAGTGATTTCTTTGATTTTCTTCGTAACCGGGCTGATATACTTGAGACTGCATATTTTAATAATAGCTACTCAGACAAGGTGACTGACCACAAACCAAAAACTAACACACATTCTAAAAGTTTAGTTGTAGCTGTAGATAAGAAAGTAATTTATACTAATTGTCTTGTATGTAAGGAAGATCATCCTCTTTATTTATGTGATAGATTTAAAAACATGTCAGTGGATGATCGATTAGGTGAGGTCAATAAATTTCGATTATGTAAAAATTGTTTTAGAAGTGGTCATAACGCGTATCAGTGTAGATTAAAGGCGATGTGTCGTACATGCAAGAAAAAGCATAATACTTTAGTGCATATTACACCAACAGAGAATGGTGAACAAGCATCAACATCATCTTTACCGGTGTCACTGTCTGTGGCCAGCAGCGACCAGGTGTTATTAAGTACAGCACTTGTTCAGGTTGTGAAAGATAAGAAAATTTACATAGCCAGGGCCCTGTTAGACACAGGGAGCCAATCATCCTTCATCACTGACAGTTTAAAGGAAAAATTAGCTTTAGAGATTAACCCGGGAGGGTCAGTTAACGTTTGTGGCATTAATAATTCCAATTGTAATATTAATCAAAGTTGCAATTTAAAAATAAAATCTAGGTGTAATCCATTTGAAATTAAAGTGAAGTGTTTAGTTGTTCCAAGAATAACTGGAATTTTACCAAATTCATTAATAAATACTGAATCTTTCAAATTGCCAAATAACATTGAGTTAGCTGATCCAAATTACTTTTTCCCTTCTGAGGTAGATATCCTCTTAGGGGCAGATGTCTACTGGGACATAGTAGGCTCTAATTTAATTAAGTTAGGCAATAAAAATCCTGTTTTACAGGAGTCCAAGTTTGGGTGGCTAGTGAGTGGTCCCATAAATACACAACAGCCAACCTCACAAATCTATTGCAATTTCACACAAGAAATAAAAGAATCTTTAGAAAAGTTTTGGTCAATTGATGACCTTCCAGTCACTAAAACATATTCTGTAGAGGAGCAACTTTGTGAAAACAATTTTATTGAAAATTTTTCTAGATTACCAAATGGTAGGTTTGCTGTGACAATGCCTTTTAAGGAGTCACCTGATAGAGCTCTCGGAAATTCGTATTTTATAGCAAGGGGGTGTTTTTTAAACCTAGAGAAAAAATTTGTTAAGCATCCTAGCCTTAAAACTAAATACAAGGAGTTCATAGATGAGTATGCTAATTTAGGACATTTATCTATATTAAAACGTAAACCTGAGTTTGGATACTACATGCCCCATCACGCAGTAATACGAGATAAAAGTGAAACCACTAAATTGCGTGTAGTGTTTAATGCCTCATGTAAAACCAGTTCTGGAAAATCACTTAATGAGATACAGATGATCGGTCCAGTCATACAAAGTGATTTAATTTCAATTTTGCTTCGCTTTCGTAAGCATAAATATGTTCTCACAGCAGATATCGAGAAGATGTTTCGGCAGATTGAAATTAAGGAACCACAGCGCCATCTTCAACTTATATTGTGGCGCGATGAAGAAACAAAGCCGATAGATGTGTTACAGCTGAACACAGTCACATATGGTACCGCTTCTGCCCCTTTCCTTAGCACTCGATGTCTGCTACAGTTAGCAAAAGAATGTGAAGATAAGTCTATAGCACGCGTCATTGAAAATGATTTTTATGCAGACGATTTAAATACTGGTTCCGAAACTGTAGATGGTTTAAAATATATTTACCGTAAAGTTGTTGCCACTCTTAATTCAGCACTTTTGCCTTTAAGAAAATTCAGAACAAATTGCCCTTACTTATTTGAAAATGATGATGATACATCAAAATGTCTAGACTTTAATAAGGAATCTAGCGTACTAGGTCTCATTTGGTGTCCTAAGTCTGACAACTTACTATTTTCAACAGATTTACAGCCTTCTGCTCAAATAACCAAACGGTCAGTAATCTCTGCTACTGCCAAGGTATTCGATCCTTTAGGACTATTAAGCCCATGTATTATAGTACCTAAAATTTTATTACAACAATTATGGTCTGCTAAACTGGACTGGGATGACCCAGTACCAGTTGAATTTTGTAAGAACTGGTCTAACCTCTTAAAGGAATTTTCATATTTATCTGAAATTAATATAGATCGTTGGGTTCTATGTGACAATCCTAAAACTATAGAACTACATTGTTTTGTCGACGCCTCACAACAAGCCTACGCGGCATGTGTTTACTTGCGCTCTGAAGACTGTAATGGAAAAGTTACAGTGAGGTTGTTGTGTGCTAAAGCACGAGTCGCCCCAATGAATCCAACCACTATACCGAGGCTGGAGTTGTGTGGCGCTCTCTTAGGGGCTCGTCTATGTTCAAAGGTATTAGATTCCTTACAATGTAATATATTTAGAAAGGTTCTATGGTGTGATTCGATGGTTGTGTTGGGATGGGTGCAAACTCCACCCAGGGACCTTAACCCCTCGAGCGCCAGAGTTTAATGACCCGGAAAATTGCCGTGTTTACGTAAATCACCAAAAAAATAAATAAATAAATAATAAAAATATATTTTTATTTTTTTCTAGGAAAAACAAATAATATAATAAATATGGAATAATATAATATAGAAACTAAAATTTTCGGGCCAAATAAGTTTCGTACAGACGTGTGTACAAAACGAAAATTAAGCGTTTTTCAAGGTCTTCAAGTTGTACAGACGTATGTACAATCGGCGCTCGAGGGGTTAAAGTGTTCGTATGTAATAGAGTGAACGAAATAAATCAACTAACGCCGGGATTCGACTTTAGATATGTATCAACTGATCAAAACCCCGCAGACATGGGTTCTAGAGGCGTGTCTCCCAAACAGTTAAAAGCTTCCAGCCTTTGGTGGGCAGGGCCTTCGTTCCTCGCTAATGACCCTACTTGTTGGCCTACACAACAACAAATCCCCAGTTTACCAGAACTCAAAATCCCACGCAACATTGAATGTCACGCCACAATAGTGAATAAAATAATTGAATTCGAGAAATATTCTGATTTTAATAAACTTGTTAGAATTTAAGCATATGTACAACGTTTTGTACATAACTGTATAAATAAAAATTGCAGAATTAATGGACCATTAGATGTAAAGGAATTAGATAAGTCATTACTAACTTTAGTTAGATTAAGTCAGTTAGATAGTTACTCTGACGAAATTAAAATAATTAGTGATAAGAAAACTCTTAATCGTAATTAAATTACTGTCGTTAAATCCATTCATAGATGACAGCAATATATTGAGAGTTGGGGGTAGACTTCGAAATTCTGAATTTAGTTATGATAAGAAGCATCCCATGATTTTAGACGCAAAACATCAGTTCACTCAGTTATTATTTAGACAAGAACATGAATGTCTGTTTCATGCCGGACCGCAACACCTACTAGCGTCTATCAGAGAGCGATTTTGGGCCATAGGAGGTAGACATTTAGCTCGCAGTACAACTAAGAAGTGCTTACTTTGTATTCGCTTTCGTGGGAAAACTATTCAACCGATCATGGGTAACTTACCATCGGAAAGAACTTACTCAATGTTCCCCTTCTATACATGCGGTGTAGATTTTGCTGGTCCTTTTACTATTTCCAATCGCAAAGGTAGAGGAAGTCAATCTTCAAAATGTTATATTTGTTTATTCGTATGTCTCTCGACTAAGGCAATTCATTTAGAATTAGTAAGCAGTTTGAGCTCTGATGCATTTATATTATCTTTAAAAAGGTTTGTGTCAAGAAGAGGCAAACCTAGTGTCATCTATTGTGATAATGGCACTAATTTCAGGGGTGCAAACAACGAAATGTGTAGAGTGCTCAGGTCCAATCGTAAGTGTATCGATAGTTTCGCGAATGACAACGGTATTAAATTCGTGTTCAGCCCAGCATACTCGCCTCACTTTGGAGGTATCTGGGAAGCCGGAGTCAAGTCGGCTAAATTCTATTTAAAACGCACTGCCGGTAAAGCTTCCTTAACGTTCGAGGAGCTTGCTACGTTATTAGCACAAGTCGAGGCCATACTTAATTCCCGTCCTCTGACTCCACTCTCTTCCGATCCTACCGATCTTACACCACTTACCCCAGGGCACTTTCTTGTCGGGCGACCTCTCACATCATTACCATCGGCACCTATCAACACGAAGAGTCCAAATCGTTACCAGCTTATAGAGAAAATCAGACAAGACTTCTGGCAAAGATGGCGCCGGGAGTTCGTAGCGGAGCTTCAGCAACGCACGAAATGGAAAACGTCGCAACTCGAGCTTCGTGTGGGCGATTTAGTGATCCTCAAGGAGGAGGGCCTTCCCCCGCTACAGTGGAGGCTTGGCAGAGTAACCAATTTGTACCCTGGAAAGGATGGAGTCACCAGAGTTGCCAACGTCTACACTTCCAAGGGCACGGTACGAAGGGCTGTAAACAAGATGTGCAGTCTCCCCACCACAAACGAAGCCAAGGATGTTGCAGCCAAGGAAGATGCTTGAAAGCTGCTCTTTCAAACCCCGGGAGGATGTTCGCGCCCCGCACTACAATATACGCGCAGCACTACGGGCCGCAAGGAGGTGAAGAGGGGAGAGACGCGGGCGCAAGCAAAAAATCGAAAAATAAACGTTAAAGTGAGCGTTGTATCAGTCAGTGCCGCGTTTCAATTATTTCATTAATTATACAATAAGTCTACCGAAATCGAGTTTTATTTTGTCTTCCTAGACAGATAAGTTGATCGGCAACGTTGGACGGTGATTGAGAGTTAGAAGGAGAAGAGATAAGAGTTGGTAAAAGTTTTACGAGAAGTTCGATAATAGAAAATTGATAGATCGTTTGACGTTCGTAGTGAACAGACGTATCGAACAATATTAGTATAAACAAATAATCACTTGTGAAATTGTGACCTAGTTTTTATAAAATTGCTGTTAAAGTAAAGTAAAGTGACTCATACGTTAGATTTGAGGCGTTTCTTTCTAAAAATGATGTGTGATTAATACATAAATAATCTACTTTACGATGGAGGATAGTCCCTTCAGTCCAAGAAGTAGGTGTGCTCGTTCCCCGCCGCCGACACCTGTAGCCGTCCCCACTCCTCCCCCTCAAGTTCCGCAGCAAAAGAATGAAACTCTTGAAGCTGTCACGACGTCGGAAATTCAGAGCTGGATGACGAACATCGACCAGAGCCTGCAGGAGGTGTGCACTATTGCAGCGGAAGTAAAGCTGAATATGGACCATAAATTGCGCATCAATGCCCTATGCCGGAAGATCGGTCATGGCACATCGCAAATGGCAGTACAGTACCAATACATGAAAGCGAAAGCCTTCCAATCCCACAATACTGTCAAAGTTCTTGAAACCCAACTCGACCTTTCACAGCAACTAAAGGAACTCAAATCGAGTGTCGAAGAAAAATCGAAACCTGCCCTAGGAGCTTCTTTTGCTGACATGGTCAAGAAAGGAGCCAACAACTACATCCAGCCGACAAACGTAAGTTCTGTGGCCATTTATCCGAAGGACAAATTAAAGTCTAGTGATGAAACGAAATCTCTCGTCCAAAAAATTATTTGCCCCGAACAGATGAAGCTGCATGTTAGAGGCCTGCGCAAGACCAAAAACGGTGGTGTCATCATCAGCACTGAGACGAAGGACGACATCGAGAAGCTGAGACAATCTGAGCATCTAACAAAATCGGGTCTAACAGTTGACGAGCCTTATAAAAGAAAGCCTAGAGTTGTGATCATAGGAGTTCCTACGTCCATGTCGGAAAACGAGGTTTTTACGTGTTTGTACCATCAAAATCTCGCCGAGAAGCTTCAGGACTGCAGCCTTGAGACGTTTTTGACCTCAATCAAGTTAAGCCATAAGTCGGGTAAGAGAGACGCTGACAATTGCAACTATGTCGTAGAAGTATCGGCAGTCATACGCAAAGCCCTAATGTCAAAAGAACGAGTGTTTATAAATTGGTCATCATGCCCTGTAAGAGATTTTACCTTGGTCACACGATGCTATAAGTGTCAGCAATATGGCCATGCTGCCAAATCATGTCGGCAGACGTCCTACACCTGTGGTCACTGTGGTGAGCAAGGCCACTCAATCAAAGAATGTCCAAAGAAATCAGATGAGCCAAAATGCGCTACTTGCTTGCATTTCAAAAAGCCAGACAAACACAACACAGGCGCAGCTGACTGCCCCGCGAAAATTATGGCCGAAAAAAGGTTTATCAACTCAATAGATTATGAAGGTGCCTAAGAGCGCCGTTAATAAGTTATTTATTTTAGACGTTTTTCAGTTTTACATATAGTAAAGTTTTAGTTTTATTTTTATTATGATAAACAATTTAATTAATGATTTAGATAATTTTTCTGTATCTGAGTCTAGACTCTGTGAAGTTGAAAACTGCAAACAATATCTTTCCAGCTACAAATCACCGTTAACCGTACTAACACAAAACATTCGCAGTATTTTTAAGAATTTTGACAACTTTACCGCTTTTCAATAACGGCTTAACATTAATTGTGACATTATTGTTTTAACAGAATGCTGGCTTGCCAAGAAATATAATATACCACTAATCACAGGGTATAAGATGTACAAAAGTGATAGGAATTACAATCAAAATGATGGGGTGATAGTTTATGTAAGAGATCATCTCAAGGTCTCTGTAGAGGAACCAAATATGCAAGACTGTAACAGTTTGGTAGTGAAGATTGGATCAGATTTTGCTATAGTAGCGTTATATCGCCCGCCGTCCTTCAAAAATGCTAACAATTTTACTGACTCTCTCAATGATGTCTTGCAAAACCTATCACCTTTTAAAAACACGATAGTAATTGGAGATATTAATATAAACATTCTTCCAGGAAGTGCTGACGCATCTGCTCAGGACTACCTCAACCTATGCGCATATCATGGCTTACTCCCCGCACATAGTTTTCCTACACATCATAGTGGCTCTTGCTTGGACCATATCATACTTAAATCAAATTTCCCTTCACTTGCACTTGTTATTAAATCTACAATAACGCATCACAATGCTGTCCTACTTACACTAAATTGTAATTTACCTAAACAAAACACACGCATCGTTTCGAAATCCAAATCCAAACTTAATATTATAAATGCGAAAGTAACTCTGTCTGTCTGTCTGTCTGTCTTTGCTTCACGCCTAAACTACTGAACCGATTTGTGTGAAATTTGGTACAGACATAGTTTGGAACTTGAGAAAGGACATAGGATAGTTTTTATTGCAAAAAATAAAATAAAAAATAAAATTTATTCCGGACATACAGCGCCATCTATTGGTCAAGAGTCGGCATCAATTCAGTACTGAAATTTCCGGAAGTCACTATTCCACGCGAACGAAGTCGCGGGCAAAAGCTAGTTGAATATAAATAAACTTGAAGAAGACTTACGCGTCATCGATTTCGATCCAATTTATAATTCCGCTGACCCACAGTATTGTATGATGTATGTAATAGAAAATGTACGTAATGCAATTCAGAAAAATACTGTCATATCGCAGTTGAGCAACAAAAATTGCAACATAAAACCGTGGATCACAACAGGTCTTATCCGCTGTATGAAACACAGAGATAAACTGCATATGAAATGTAAATCTCATCCGGAGAATACGGTCCTACAACTGTCGTACAAAAGATATCGTAATTTTTGTAATGATCTTCTTAAAAAGGTTAAAAGCAACTACGATAAAACTGTACTGGAAAAGGCTGGAACGAACAGTAAAAAGATCTGGAAATGCATTAAAAATATAACTTATTCCTCGAAACAAAATGAGTCATCTTCAAGTTTATTGCAGCGCACTCGTCACAGCTGACGTCTGCCAACATAGCAAATAATTTCTTTGTTAACGTTGGAAAGTGTCTAGCAGAAAAAAATAACCGGGGTCAATCTCCTTATCTAAGGAACACTTCTATCACGGGTAGCTCCACTCTATCATCCTTTGCCATGCTTGATACTGACGAGACAGAGGTAGAAAATATAATCATGTCCTTGAGAGATGAATGTGCAGTTGGATGGGATGAAATATCAAATAAACTTATTAAACAGTTCAGGAATATTTTAGTACCTCCACTGACTTACATTTTTCGAATGTGTTTATCTTTGGGTATTTTTCCCGAGTGCCTCAAAAAAGCAGTTGTTATCCCCGTTCATAAATCTGGCAGTAAAGAACAAGTAACCAATTACAGACCTATTTCTCTACTGCCTGCTATGTCTAAAATATTGGAAAAAATCATAAATAAAAGGTTGTTCAAATATCTAGAGGACAAATCAATTTTATCGGAGCGTCAGTTTGGTTTTAGACCTAAAGTTTCAACTGCCGATGCCGTACATCATCTGACTGACTTTCTAGCGCAAGAACTTGACAAGGGTAACCATACAGTAGGTATTTTCCTAGACCTCGCCAAGGCTTTTGACACAGTATATATTCCTACTCTATTGCGCAAGCTTGAGACAGTAGGTATAAGAGGTATTCAGCTAAAACTTTTCAAAAGTTACCTAGAAGACCGTTAAGATTGGCAGTGTCCTCAGCGTAGACCAAAAAAACACGTCTTTTGGTGTTCCCCAAGGAAGTGTATTAGGGCCTACTTTATTTTTGATATACATAAATGACCTATGTAATCTAAAACTAAAGCACGACATAGCTATATCTTACGCTGATGACACTGCTCTTCTTTTTTCGGCTGAATCTGAACATGAAGTCCACAAGCTTGCGCAAGACGGCTTCAATATTGTAAATAAATGGCTTCAGCACAACTCATTAACCCTAAATACAGATAAAACCAATTATATAAAGTTTTCCATGCGCAAACAAACTTCAAATAATTCCTCAACGTTGTATGCTCATTGTTGTACAGTTCCTGCAGAATGCTCGCTTATGTGTCCCAATATTAATAAGAGTAACAAAATAAAATACCTAGGTGTTATAATAGATGAGACCCTTACGTTCAATTAACATATGGAAGTCTTAAATAATAGAGTTCGTAAGCTGATATTCGTGTTTAAACAGTTGCGACATATTGCGGATTCAAAAATAATAAAGCAAGTTTATTTTGCTCTATGTCAGTCAATTTTGACATACTGCATTACCTCATGGGGTGGAGCAGGCAAAACTTTATTACTACCAATCGAAAGAGCCCAAAGAGCGATTCTCAAGGTGTCTACTTGCCGCCCTTTCCTTTTTCCCACTGACCTGCTCTACAAAACTTGTGAAGTACTAACAGTCCGGCAGTTATTTATAATGAGCATTGTACTAAAACAACACGCAGCCCTCCGCTTCAGCACTGAATTTACTAAAAAGAGACGGAAAGATATAGTTTGTCCCACAAACAGCACAAAACATGCATTTACATCCAGATTTTTTGTGTTTCTGGGACCACTACTCTATAATAGACTTAATGCAAAAGCAAATATTTATTCCCTAAATTATGTAAATTGCAAGAAAACCCTCAAGGAAACACTTTAAAGTTTGTCATATGAAGACACAGAAAAGTTATAAGTTGTACTCAAATAGAGATTAATTGCACTTTTATTGTGATTAGTTAGCTTAGTTAATATACAAAGATTTTAGCAAGTAAGATTTTTATACTGTTTACACCTCTTTTACGTACCTATTAGTTGACTACTTTACTTTTTGTTAAATAGTTACAGTGATTATTTTAGTTATTTTACCTTCTCTCGCCTAAAACACAGGATGTCCTAGTTCAGACATATAACACATGTGAACTCTACATAGAATTAAGAAAAAAATTATATACTGTATTACTTTATACCTTTTAAATAAATTTATTATTATTATTATATTATTATTAGAAACATTGTTATTAGGTGGAGTGTTATTCAAATTTAGTGCACAGCCATTAGGCTGAGTAGGTTGGGGAGAACTAACAATTTCATTATGAATGATTTTATTATAAGATGGGGAAAGTGGGGCATGGGTTTTGGGCTTGAGTGTGACAGTTTTGCGGTATGACTGAGTTTTAGTAGCATTGGCATAGTTGCGGGATGGTATTGGAACCATTTTGCTAGCCTCCACATATGGGATTGCCTTCTCAGCCATAATGGTCTTGATAGCCTTCTGTCTACCATGCTACTACATGACCCGCTGTTGGCGAAGTGGTTCCCCGAGCAAAATATACAGAAAGCCTCGCCTTCAGAAATGTTGCAACCATCACCAGGGTTATCGTGGCCACATTTACTGCAGCGTGGTTTCGACCTACACAGGTTGGCCACATGTCCGAATCTACAGCATTTGCGGCACTGGATCGTAGGATAAATGTATTGAGTAACTGGAAGAGATGTATAGCAGCAGAATACTCTTGGTGGTAGAACTTGGCCATCGAAAGTGATGACACAAGTTTCTGTGGGTTTCCATTCGATAGCACCGTCATTGCGTATTTTCCTACTAATGCGTCGAACCTTAAGGATTTGCCCGCAACCAGGAGGCACAGACAAAAAAGTTAAAGCCTCATCCTCAGAGATGTCAGTAGGAACTCCAGAAATAACACCCATCCTAGTGATGTTGAATGTAGGGATGGATGCTGAGTAGCCATGTTTGAGCAGAAGGTTATTACACAAGAACGCATCCTGAGGGGAAGTAAATTCCACCGAAACACGGTTTCGACCAACTTTGTTTACTCCGTCCCGACGAATATTCGAGATTTTATTAAATATTAAGAATTTACCAAAGTTCACCGGGTGTAGTGTGGTGCCTAGGGCTTTCAATACCGGTATTACGGGATCCCGTAATACCGTGATCACGGATATATTTTGGTAATTTTTCAATCACGGTATTGACTCGTCAATACCGTGATTACGGTATTACAATCCTTAATGTAAATTATTGCGTTTTGTTGTAATAAATAGCAAGAAATTGTATTATTAATATAAATTACGATGTAATATTATTCTGACACTTGTATTAAGCGCCAACTCTTATCTCCAGCTCTCCCGCCCGCACCTCGCCTAGACCTGTTTCTGAGTCGAGCGAGCCTAGAGGGCCTATTACACTGCGCGTTATTCAGCACAAGACAGTCTGACCCCTGTTACGCTATGCGATACTTTTTTCTTACAATTTGCAGTATTTACACTTTTGTAAATTGTAAATATTATTGTGAATGTAAGAACTATGTGGATTACTCTTTTCTTTTTTATTTTCACACTAGCTGCTGCCCGCGACGTCGTCTGCGTGAAGCCTCTACAACACTAAAAATACCTAAGGTGCCAGTATCGCTATAGCATTATAAGTAAACAACTTTTAAAATAGCATTAAAATATAAGTTTTTTTTTGCTAACGAAGCAAGTGAAGAGAGTTATATGGGAATCCTGCTGAGTTCAGTCATAAGATGTGACTGAAGGAAATAGAGAAAATAATGCAGGAATACATTCCAGGATACAAAAGAGTAAAATTACGTACAAAGGTATCATACTTAACAACACTTCCCTATAAACTACGTTGGTAGTTATACTGCCAGGAGCCAAAATGTAAAGAGAGTCAGGACTGGAGACGCTGGGGCAAGCGACGTACAGTTGCCCGTGTGAGAAGCAACTCGTCCTGAGGTCGACACCCGCTGCCCTTAGTGTCTGCCCCTGCGACTTATTGATGGTCATCGCGAAGCAGTGTACGAACTTGTGACCACAACGAAGATCGTTTTGACGAAGCATTCACCTCGTCAGCCATCGATCCCCGCGTCACCTCGGGAAGTGTTTGCCGGAAATCGCCACTGAACAGAACTGTGACACCATCCATCAAATGTTCGTTCCTGCGGATGTCCTGCAGGGTTCTGTCCGCGACCTCAACTGCCTTCCTATTGGCCATCGTACACTCATCCCATACGATCAGAGAGCAATCCTTGAGCACGTGTCCTTTATCGCTGTTACGTGACACACCACAAATAGGCGTTTCGGCGCTCTCTAAATCGATGGGAATTTTTAACATGGCGTGTGCTGTCTTGCCTTCCGGAAGCAGTGTGGTTGCGATTCCCGACGACGCTACAGCAATAGCAATTTTGTCTTGCCTCCTGACCTCTGCAAGTATGCCAGTGGTAACAAATGTTTTTCCTGTTCCACCAGAAGCATCCAGAAAAACATTTTACCCTGGTTTTGCCCAACGCTTTCAAGGACGGTGTCATAAATTTGTTTTTGCTCTCAATAGAACAAAGCGACATGGTAATTTCGTATGGTGGTCATTTCACCCGGATCGTACTTTGTCTCAGCGTTATACTCCCGATTTCCACGGTCTTGATGTGGTGATGATTGGAGAGCTGGTAACCCATATTCGATCAGTGGATTGCCGCCGATAAAAATGACCACATCTTGAAGTGAACTGAGACAGGTGTTCAGCACGCTTTCATCAGTTGCTTCGACTTCTTCTCCAGTAGCACGCCTCAAAGCTCGTGGAAAATCTTCAGACAGATGATGGCGATACTTCTCCCACAAAACTACCGGGTTCGCGACTCCACAAAACACCAAGATGACGGCAAACAGAAGACGCATGCGGCTGAGACTTTCACTGACGCCTGCCTCCACGAGGATGTCATCCCAATTAGGCAAAAGGCTGTAACAACCGCAGAAAATAGCATTCGCCACTATTCGGGTGCACGGTATAAACCCTACCCAATGCGGTGTCCTTGAAAATTCCCGGAAAACCTTCCACAGCACCTCCTCGTCGACGTCGGTTATATACACCCCTTTGCTTGTCGTACGTGTAATATGAAGGCACCTCGTCATACGTAAGGGATCTCGTAAATTGGTCGACTTCACAGAGTCTAAAAAATGCCACCATGTAATACTTTACACCGCATTTTTTTTAAATTGTCTTTGAGTTGTTTGTCAAAACGAACTATAATATGAAGAAAATGCACATTACCATCTATGAATTTTAAGAATAACTAACTACTAACCTCTCGCCAACATGATCAAATTTAAATTATTAATTTCCAAAAACTGTTAACATGTAACTTGATTTGATTTTTATGAAATCTCATAGATGGCGCTGCTTCAAAATTGTCTTTATACTACTAACATTCATTAAACTATGTTTCTCTGCCCAAGTTACTTAAATGGCGTAGTTTTTATAGTGTAAAGCTAGATAATAGCATGGCTTACTCAAAAACAACATTTAAATATGCGTCGTTAGATTACACGCTGTCACAGAATGCGTAAGAAAAATAAAGATTCACAGCTCCTCCCCCGTAGGTGATAGCGTAATAGTATGTAGCCTATATGTTGACCCGACCTTTTGGTAATATTCATGCAAAATTTGAAGTAAATCCATGCAGTACTTTTTGAGTTTAGCCCGGACATACATACAGACAAACAGACAAACCGACCAAAATTCTAAAAACTATATTTTTGGCTTCGATATCGATTGTAGATCACGCCCCAAGTATTCTTTGAAAAAAAAACATTCAATGTACAGTTTTGACTTTCCTACGATTTTATTATATGTATAGATGATGTCTGGTAGTTTTGAGTATTTGATGCAGTCTACCCAAATGTTTTCACTTTCTTTGGCATTGTTCGTCAAGTCTTTGAGCTCCTTAGTAGTCCTGAGTTGAGCTACACGCATACTGACAAATGCTTGCACTGACTGTCCAGTCCACTTAGAACTGTGTGGTTCTTTCTACAAAAGACCATCTCAGGCTCAATCTACATGGTTCTCATAATAATATGATTTGACCACTACATGTTTTGCTGTATGGACTTTAAAAGAGACTTTGACCCCTGAGTTTGTTTCGGTGTTTCTTCTTAGGGTAGTCAGCTAGGAAACACCGGCCTCATCAAGTTTTAATTAACGAGAAAAAAAAATTGACATGTAAAAGTGTTTTTTATAAAACCTACTTGCAAAATAAAGATCATTTATCAGAACCATAGACTAAAACGGTCTGAATAACGCGTAGTGCAATATTCTCTTTACGACGTTATTGTTTTGTTAGTATTTCAAAAGCGCCCGGGTAACATGTGCATGTGAACTTGGTCATTGTGTATTTTTGATAAGTTTGTGATCTTGATGAGCAACATGGTACACCTATAGTTTGTCTCAATTCTCAACGGATCCCGCAATCGTATTTTTTTTTTTTTTTTGTAAAAACCGTTGACGAGTCTTGAATTCACCACAGATAGAAGCATCTAAACTTGTGACATTTTCCACTTTGATTAATGTCTTTTTTACTTTAACGAATCACGTTATCCGTTAGATCTACAATTAAATAGTAAAAATTTAATATTTCAGCGGTTTGAATGTGGCTTTGTTTTCTAACTTCAATTATTATTAATTTTGCCTAATTAGTACTTATTGACTACCACGTGTACAAAGTAACAATTCAAAATTATACATTTAATTGGTAGTTTAGTACAATAAATACATAGGAAATATTCTTATATTAACAAGAAAGACACGAGTCTTGATGCTTGCTGAATTTTAAGGGCAGTAAGGTACGTATCGAATGTATCAGCCAGCAAACAATAGGTACGGCAGCGCTATGCTTACTTGAACCTTATTAAAACTGCGTTTTAACCTTATTGGAATTGTCGTAAACAAGTTACAGTGTCAAATAAGCCTAAACCTTACGCAGTTTGATGGTTTTAAGCTGCCATATTTTCTAATCGCTAGCTTCCGATGGCAGTGCATACGTTCGATACGTATCGAACGTATGCACTCAAGCGTCAAGTAAGCCTAAACCTTAGGCAGATCTATGGTTTTAACCTACCTTATTTGCTAATCGCCGGTAAACAGTAGGTACGGCAGCGCCATGCTTACTAGAACCTTATAAGAACAGTTAAGAGAGAATAAAGACTGATTCGAAAACAAAAATACGTATTTAAATGGGTTTATTAATGTCCTAATTAAAGTTCTTATGAGAAGGTATTACATCAAACACTAATATAAAAAATAAAAAGAACTTGAGTTCAATACCGTGATCACGTGATCACGGTATTGAACACGAAAGTAGTAATACGATAAGTACTAATTAGACAAAATTAATAATATTTGAAGTTAAAAAAGAATGCCACATCCAAACCGCTCAAATATTCAATTTTTACTTTTGAATTATAGATCTAACGGATAACGATAACGTGATCCGTTAAAGTAAAAAGTGATATTAAACAAAGTGGAAAATGATACAATTTTAGATGCTTCAATTTGTTGTGAATTCGTAATTCGACATTAGTTTTTACAAAAAAAAATACGATCGCGTGATTCGTTGAGAATTGAGTCAAAACCCATAAAATACAAGTATTAATATTATGTACCATGTTGCTCGTCAAGATTACAAACTTATCAAAAATACACAATGACCAAGTTCACATGCACGTGTTACCCGCGCACCTTTGCGATACTGACTAACAAAACAATAACGTCGTATAGGGCCTATTATACTACGCGTTATTCAGACCATTTTAGTCTATGGTTCGACGTATCGCGAAGAGTTGGCGCTTAATATAAGTGTGAGAATAATATTACATCGTTATTTATATTAGATAATACAACTTCTTACTACTTATTACAACAAAACACAATAATATATATTAAAGATTGTAATACCGTAATCACGGTATTGGCTCGTCAATACCGTGATTGAAAAAAGACCAAAATATATCCGTGATCACGGTATTACGGGATCCCGTAATACCGGTATTGAAAGCCCTAGTGTAAACATACCTTCTTTTTTTGTCGGCGTTCAGGTCGGATACTTGACGCGTGTTTTTGTTTCGCTTATCGTATGAAAAAAATGTATAGAAAGGGTCTGTTCTTTTTGTTTATAATTATAAGTTGATGTGTATAATAATTAATGCTACAGTTCTTTTTGTTAAATATGGTTTTGTTTTATAAATATGACGAATTTTGTACACAAAACTGGGATATATTCCATCACACTACTTTCAAGTCAATTAGTAGTACATTACAAAGTGAGTCTACACAAAACCCTACATAATCAGCCCCCCTAGCCAAGTTACAACCGTTTCGCTTGCGCCAAACGCTTCGAGTTGACCTTGCCGCCAATTCTTTTGTTCTGACCACGTGACTGAGCGTTAAGACGACGTCATTCCAGTACAATTGAAGCTTTCTACAAGCGTTAACTATTGCAACTTGGCTAAGGGTACAGATAGCTTATTTTATACCAATTTCACTAACGTAAAGTTCGTTGAGCTAGGATGCGTATTTTCTGAGATATCGTCGTTTTAGTGAACGCGGGAAAGTCGGGTCGCAGTGTCGGGTTTCGGTACGGCCGCCGGGCATTTGCGCGGCCCGGGTGCGTGACAGTACACCGGTTCTTTTAGAAGTTAGAGGGGGGGGACACATTTTACCACTTTGGAAGTGTCTCTCGCGCAAACTATTCGGTTTAGAAAAAAAAGATATTAGAAACCTCGGTATCATTTTTGAAGACCTATCCATAAAAATCCCACACGTATGGGTTTGATGAAAAAAAAAATTTTGAGTTTTAGTTCTAAGTATGGGGACCCCCCAAATTTATTGCTTTTTTTCTACTTTTGTATGAAAATCTTAAAGCGGTTCACAGAATACATCTACTTACAAAGTTTCAACAGTATAGCTCTTATAGTTTCGGAAAAAAGTGGCTGTGACATACGGACGGACGGACAGACAGACTGACAGACAAACACACAGACAGATAGACATGACGAATCTATAAGGGTTCCGTTTTTTGCCATTTGGCTACGGAACCCTAAAAACTACCACAGGCGACAAGCTACCCACCGGCTGTTAGAATAGAATAGAATAGAAAAAAAAAGACGTGTGGCACTCGGGGCCTGCCGCGGTAAAGCTATTGCATACTATAGCATTTTTAGCAACTTATGCAATTATAATTATTTATTTATTTTATTTACGCGGTTTTTTTTTTCCTTATTTTTTTTTTCTTTGAGATTAATTGAAGTTACACTTTCACACATTGAATTTATTTAATCAACACTTTCAATTTTACATATTTCTCTTAACATAAAGTTTTCACAGATTACATTGAATGGCAAACTGCATAAGAGATAACGTTGTCGACTGAACTAGTATGAACTGTGACACAGCCGACAGCGACCTCCTCCCTATTTATTATAATTTATACAATTTTAATTAGTTTAGTGCAATTTAATACAATTTGATTTAATAAAATGTCAAAATAAAAATACTGAACAATAACAATAATAATTTGTAAACTACTTACTGACTACAATTTTTTTAAGCTATTGCATAGCTTCTATCGCGCACCTTGAGCGTGGAGATCGAATCCAGAAATTCCGTAACGAAAATAACCTAACACTCTCCACTCATTTGTTTTTTGAGCGCGGCAGAATTAGTAAAGATCTTTAATTATATACTTGTCTAGATGCTACATTGACACCTATTGAACGGCTCAAATAAAGTCTACTAAAATTGGTAGACTCGCTTCTCCCTCACGTCAGTGTCATTTGAAACACCAAAGGATAACGTACTCACGAAAAGTAATTAATTATGGGATTAAATATAATGACCACCATAAAACGCTTTGGTACCCTTAGTTCTTTTGTTAAAAATATATTACTTGACACCAAAAAAATGAAATCCTAAAGTTACAATAGTATTTTAGTTACGACTGTACTTTAAATTGTATTCGAACACCAAATGTAGTAAATGATAACCAAATCTTAGCGACCAAATTAATGCGCTCTTTTTAGCCCCGTAGAGCAAGATGATACTTTGTCTAATCAACAATCTATCTTAGTGGAATTTTAGGGCACCCCGGGTCGGATAGATTTAGGTTAGAAGAAGGTGGCGGGGTCGTAGTGAGTGAGCGAAGCGAGCGAACACAGACCCCGTCACCTTGGCAGGTAGTTAACCTAACCTCAAAATTTTAACTACTGATATCTCCGTAACCATGGGGTTCTGCCGATGCTTTATTTGGATTCATTTTGCTTAAATAGTGTGGTATACACATTAAATGTAGGTCAAGCCAAGAGATTGACGACTGACGTCACGCTAGTTGCCCTTCCACCGTGCTCTCGACCAGACGTCACTCTTTGGGTATTTGCCTGCTTACTGACAATATCGTTGTTTAATTTATAATAAACCTAAATCCCTAACAAGTGATTTTAGTGAACACCACAAATAGGATAGCGAGATGTTAAAACTGGTTATAATTTTACATTAAAATGTAGGTTTAATTTTGGTGATCATTTACTATTTTTGTCTTTTATATGTTACTATATCTGGTGGTAAGTTAAACATAAGCCTTTAATTATGCCGGTTTGTGCAATCAGACTGTACCGCAATTATGTGGGAAAACCGTATAATAACACCAAGATCACTTTTCATCGGTAAGTTTAGTTATTTACCCACTATTATTTTTTAAGAAACACGATTTTTTCATTCGTTTTTTTGTAAGTTATTCTGATTAGCCAGTGTTGTCAGTTTTTTACTAGAGAGATTTGGCGAAACTATGGGAGAGATAACACAAATATTATTACGTAATCTTTCGATCAGGAGAACATTATTTTATTTATTTATTTCTTCATCTTACATCTATCTTTACAGGTTTTTTTTTTTATCCCCAATGCGATAAATGCGCTTATCCTAACTTAATTATACTAACATCTTATCTTATTATTTTATCTTATTATGTCAATAAATCAATTTAAAAATTACATTATTTAATAAATCAATAAATGATAACTTAGCTATGCCTACAAAATAAATAAAACCCATAACGTCATGCTCTAAATAGTATTTTTGTTAGTTCTTTCTAATATTTTAGGTTTCAGATTTCCTACGGATCCCATACTAGCAAATTGCTGGAGAGACATTATACTGTGGACTCGAAATTCAAACCAGTGAAAATCTCACAGGACTTCAGTCGTGTGTTCTGAACATTTTTCTGATGATGATTTATATTTTACAAAAAACGGTTTAAGACGGCTAAAGAACTAAAATTACTGATTGTCTCCGATCTTGAACACGCTTATTTTGTCATCCATACCATCAGGTGAGATGGTGGTCAAACGCGAACCTATCAATAAAAAAATAAAATACTGTTATTTTTTTCACTCTGTTTTTTCTTACATCTTGGACTTTATACTTTTTATTTGTTTGTTTTATGTACGTACATATAAGTACATGTAAGCAGAGAATTGTGTGTCTTAAAGTCTGTGTTAAATAAATGTATTTTTTTCTTTCTTTTATTTACAAAATATTATTTCATTCAACCTATTTTGTTAAACTTTCTTCATAATAAATAACGGTTAAAAGGAAAGTTAATCATTTGGAGCAGGCATCCCTAAACATGCACACCTTGACAGTTTGACGACAATAAGTACACAAGCGGTACTCACACATATCTCGCAATTGGAGACAGTTTTAGTGCATTCGTTTGTTTGCATTGCTCTATCTAGACAAGTATATAATCAAAGGTAAAGATAGATCCTTAATTTTGTCACAAGTTGCAAAGTCCATATAGCCGACTTAGAAACTTGTCCGATGCAGATGCAAGGCAACCTGAGTTCGAATCCTCAGTCCCGCCAATCTTTTTGCATTTTTTAATCAAGTTTTTGGCCAATTATTTAACTTTGGGGTACTGTGTTTGCTTTTGACTATTTGCTATGTCACTGAAAAGAACTCCTCTATATACTTTTAAGGGCAATTCCAAGATGGATACTAACCATAGTCTCAAATCAGGTTCACGCCAGAAATCGGCCTCGTAAGCGTTCTTTTGACCCCGTACTGACTGTAACCTTATCAGACACCAAGAAAACCCTTGAAACTTTTAAATTACAACAGAACTCCATACAGGAAAGTATTAATGGGATCCAGAAACAAAACAGCGAAATCGTAAAATCTATAAAATTCATGGAAAAACGTTATGAGGAAATGAAAGATAAACTTATTTTCATGGAAACTGAGAGACGTACACATTTAGCCTAGATACAAACACTTGAGCTGAAAGTGGAAAGCCTTGAGAGGTCTCAAAAGCAAACCAGCATTGAGATTAGGAACATTCCTGTCCAAAAAAGGGAAACAAAGGAGAATTTACTGAAGATTGTGTCAAGGGTAGGACTGGCAACCAAAGTAGCTGTTAATGAAGCTCACAATAGAGATGTCTTTCGTTTAAATGCTCACAAAGGTGGAAGTAGACCAATCATAGTGGACTTTTCATCAGTAGTATTAAAAGAACGGACTTTAACTTCCGTGAAAAAACATAATCAGGCAAATAAAAGCAACAAATTAAATACATCTCATTTGGAACTCGACGGTCGCCCTCAACCAATATATATCTCACTGAATGTCTTACCCAAAAGGCAAGAAGACTGTTTTACCTGGCTAGGGTGTTTGGTAAGCAGAATAGCTACCAGTTTTGCTGGACTACTCATGGGAAGATTTTCCTCCGCCAGAAAGTAGGCACCGCAGCGCATCGTATAGATACTGACAGTGATTTGGACAAACAGCGACACTAAATTAATTAAAATTGTATAAATTATAATAAATAGGGAGGAGGTCGCTGTCGGCTGTGTCACAGTTCATACTAGTACAGTCGGCAACGTTATCTTTTATGGAGTTTGCCATTCAATGTAATCTGTGAAAACTTTATATTAAGAGAAATATGTAAAATTGAAAGTGAAGAAGAAGAAGAAGAAAGTGTTGATTAAATAAATTATTAATTAAATTCAATGTGTGAAAGTGTAACTTTAATTAATATCAAAGAAAAAAAAAAACAAAGGAAATGTTGGAGATAAAACCTTCTTGCAAGCTTCCTAAATTATATGAAAAAATATGACACTTCTATTTGTCATTTGTCTTCACTTGTTTTTTGTAAAATATATTGTTCACACCGAAAATTATTAAAAAACTAATTTGCATTGAGCATCCAGTCATTGATTTTCATCAGAATACCCATAATTCTCGCACATGGTCCTTCGAGCCGGATGAAATATAATTAAGAAGATCAGCGATTATTTTCAAGAAAAAGAATAGAGACTGACTTCCACGCTGAATGGAGGTTCATGAGTTCACTGCTGGAGAACTGGATTGATTTCAAGCAAGTTAGTTAGTGGTGTACAGTTATAATTACGCTAATATCGTCACCCAACACTCAGGTAGTATATATAAGTAGTCATACTAAGGTCAGTACTATTTTATTAAATTACCAATTATATTGTGTTTGAGTAAAATCATTAGGTACTTTGTTGCATTGTGATTAGTATTTTATTCAACAGCAATGTTAAGTTTAAACTCATACTTTTAACAGTATAGTTAGCTATTTTGCTACATTATTAAACTTACATTATATTAAGCTGTAACTAATTACATAACTACTTAACAGTGGTATTAATTTTTAACAAGTATCTTGACATAATAAAAATATTTGAGTGTTAGATATTAGTACAAGTCATTGTTATAAATTATAGTTAGCAGTCAGAAAGGGCATAGACTACAGCTAGGCGTATAATTATTGAAATTATATTGTTGTTTTTAATTTTTATATTCCTGTATCAATGCCAGGTTGACAACACTCGTCTCCCAGAATGTCTGAGGAAAAGGATTTAATTAAGAAGCGAGGCAGCTTCAAAGGTCGCTTGACTAGTTTCCTCAATTTTCTGGACTCATTCAAGGACAAGGAGCTATCTAGCTGTGATGTGTCCGAGTTGCAGTTGCGCATGGGCAAGATAGAGGCGTTGTATGAGCAGTATGATGAGGTACAGTTACGTCTAGAATGCATTGTTGACGACATCAACTTACAATATTCTCAGCGTTCCGAGTTTGAGTCTATTTATTATAAAACCTTATCTAGAGCCCAGAATATTCTGACTGACTACAATAAAAATTAATAAACCTAATTTATGTTTGGGTTATTTTATTCCACATATGGGAGTTTTACGCGAGTCGAGTACCACGACCAAACTTCGTGTTGTTTTCAACGCTAGTGCTTCTACTTCGACGGGAGTGTCCTCTAATGACCTACAGATGGTTGGGCCAACCGTACAGGACGGTCTATTGTCTATACTTCTTCGCTTTAGAGTCCACAAGTATGTTTTATCTGCGGATGTGGAGAAGATGTATAGACAAATAGTCGTCCACCCGTCGGACAGATATTTACAACAGATTGTTTGGCGTGATAATGTTAGTGATCCTATTAATGTTTATCAATTAAACACCGTCACGTACGGTACGGCCAGTGCGCCATTCCTTGCGACACGATGCCTTAAACAAGTAGGACTCGACTGTAGGAACCCTAAGATATCGGAAATCATCCAACATGACTTCTATGTCGACGACTTGCTGACCGGAGGGGATGACTTAGATGAAGTAAAGTTCATTCGCACTGAAGTCACCAAAGCGCTTGCGTCGGCATGTATGCCATTGAGAAAGTGGAAGTCAAATGATTCTCAATTATTGTCGAATGCTGTCCCTGCGTCATACGATTTGAACATTGGACAAAATGAGCCAGAAAAGTTGCTTGGTCTCTGTTGGCATATCGGCACTGATGAGATAGGGTTTCCTATAGGTCTGACTAAATCTTCGACTAGGTACACAAAGCGTGACTTGTTATCCGTTATTGCGCGAATCTTTGATCCCTTAGGTCTGTTAGGTCCTATTGTTATTACTATGAAGATCTTGCTACAGAAAATGTGGTTAGATAAATTATCATGGGATCAACCATTACCTAATGAGATTTGTAAACAATGGGAGATTATTATTAAATCTTTACCTCTTTTAAATCATGTTCGCATTCCGCGACTTGTAGTCTGCAATTCATTTACGGAGTTAGAACTCCATATTTTCACAGACGCGTCTGAGTCCGCGTACGGTGCTTGCGTCTACATTCGCAGTGTTAATGCTAAGGGTGAGTACATGGCTCGCTTGTTAATGGCAAAGAGTCGAGTTGCTCCCATCAAGCCTACGACAATTCCGCGACTGGAGTTATGTGGTGCGGTAGTCGGTTCTCGTCTTCACGAGAAGGTGATGAGCTCACTTCGAGTGAAGATCAGTCGGGTTTATTGTTGGACTGATTCAACCATTGTCTTGGGATGGTTACAGATGATGCCTACCAGACTTCAGCCCTTTGTGCGCAACCGCGTTGCTGAGGTTTTGGATAAGTCGGGTAACTGTACTTGGGGGCACGTCCCAACAGATCAAAATCCAGCAGACCTAATATCTCGTGGCATGGATATTAGTGATCTGCAGGAGTCAGATCTGTGGTGGAAAGGACCAGATTTTTTAAAACTAGATTCGTCTGAATGGCCTTCTCAAATTACGAGCCCAGGACTACAATCGTTACCGGAGACTCGACCTAAAATCATATTACATGTTGTAAACGATTCGAAACCTGAAGTTTTAATTGATTTTAGGCGTTATTCCAATTACACACGGCTCGTACGATCTGTTGCCTACGTATTACGATTTATTAAGTCATGTAGAAAGCATTACCCTAAAACCAAATACTTGTCACATGATGAGGTACAAGATGCACTAACTCTTGTCATTATTAAGAGTCAGATTCAGTCATTTTCTGAATACCAATTATTTTTGAACAAAAAGAGTTTACCTAAAAAGAGCGCCCTTCTAAAGTTTAATGTTTATTTAGACGATAATAATGTAATGCGAGTAGGAGGACGTCTCGATAACTCTAATTTTGCTTATAGTAAGAAACACCCTATTTTATTACAGTCCACTCATGATTTCACTAAACTATTATTTAATTTTGAGCATAAAAGGCTGATGCATGCTGGCCCACAATTATTATTAGCTTCCATTAGGGAAACTTATTGGCCAATAGGAGGTCGCAAGTTGGCGAAAGCCTGTTATCATAAGTGTGTTTTGTGTCACCGTATGAAGGGTAAGGTTGTAGCTCCCTTAATGGGTAACTTACCACGAGAACGCCTTCGTCCAGGTTATCCCTTTGAAAGCACAGGCGTTGATTACGCTGGCCCTATTATGTGTGCTAGTCGCCAGGGCCGTGGATGTAGGTTAGTAAAGGTGTATGTCGCTATTTTTATTTGTTTCACAACCAAGGCCATTCATTTGGAGCTCGTTGGTGATTTAACTAGCAATAGTTATTTACTGGCTTTGTATCGGTTTATTTCTCGGAGAGGTAAACCTGCTGATATTTTTTCCGATAACGGTACCTCATTTGTCGGTGCATACAACGACCTTTCCAAATTTTTAAAATTAAATAGTTTGTCCTTGGGTGAAAGTGCAGCAAACGACGGAATAAGGTTCCATTTTATTCCCGCCTACACCCCACATTTCGGTGGACTCTGGGAGGCGGGTGTCAAGTCAGCAAAGTATCACCTTCAGAGAGTGTTGGGAAATTGTAACTTGACTTTTGAGGAGCTGTACACCACACTAACCAAGATTGAAGCCATCTTGAACTCTCGTCCATTGACGCCGTTGTCTTCAGATCCTGCAGATTATACTCCGCTCACGCCAGGACATTTTCTTGTGGGACGGCCACTTACTTCTTTGCCGCAACCTGATTACCAGGATAGCTCTGCCAATTATCTGTCTCGTTACCAGAGGATCGAGCAGCTTCGCCAGCATTTCTGGAGCAGATGGAGCAAGGAGTATGTTGCAGAATTGCAACAACGCTCCAAATGGCGTTCCTGCAAGGATGGCTTGAAGCTGAACTCCTTGGTGGTGATCAAGGAAGACGATCTTCCTCCGTTGAAGTGGAGACTTGGACGGATCGTGGCTGTTCATCCAGGAACGGATGGTATCGCCCGTGTAGCTGACATTCGGACGTCTACTGGAGTCGTTCGACGGGCATTCAACCGAATCTGCCCTTTGCCTGTGTCTTCAGAATCTGGTTGAAACCATTGGTTTCAACGCCCGGGGAAATGTTGGAGATAAAACCTTCTTGCAAGCTTCCTAAATTATATGAAAAAATATGACACTTCTATTTGTCATTTGTCTTCACTTGTTTTTTGTAAAATATATTGTTCACACCGAAAATTATTAAAAAACTAATTTGCATTGAGCATCCAGTCATTGATTTTCATCAGAATACCCATAATTCTCGCACAGGAAAAAAAATACTGCATAAATAAAATAAATAAATAATTATAATTGCATAAGTTGATAACAATGCTATGCAATAGCTTTACCGCAGCAGTCCCCGAGTGCCACACGTCTTTTTTTAAGCTATTGCATAGCTTCTATCGCGGGCCTTGAGCGGGGAGACCGAATCCAGAAATTCCGTCCTCGTCGTGGTGCAATACCTCTGCCGGCGTACCGCAGGGGGGCGTTCTATCTCCTCTTCTTTTCGCTATCTTTATTAACTCTATTTCCAACGAACTCCTGTCATCCTACCATCTTTATGCTGACGATTTGCAAATATATTCGCAAGCTCCCATAGATGAACTATCTGAAGCGGTTAAAATGATCAATAAAGATTTGACTCGTATTGCCGAGTGGAGTGTGGCTCATGGCTTAAAGGTCAATCCTACGAAGACTCAGGTCATTGTTGTCGGCAGCCCCAGGTTGCGCTCAAAAATCAACTGGACTCAGCTACCACCGATAGTCTTTGATAACTCAATTATTTCATACAGTGATTCAGTGAAAGATCTTGGTATTTTTATTGACAAAGACTTTTCGTGGGCTCCTCAGTTGCAGGAAGTAAGCCGTAAGTTGTTTGCGTCTGCGGGGTCTTTGCGAAGGCTGCGCAATTTTCTTCCAACTGCCACCAAAACTGCGCTTGCCCAATCCCTCCTTCTCCCAATCCTTGATTATGCCGATGTCAGTTATTTAGATCTAACTGTAGTGCAGCTAGATAAGCTTGAGCGACTCCAAAACTTTTGTTTATGGTTCATATTTGGTTTACGCAAGTATGACCATGTCTCTGAATTCCGTAAAAAAGCTCAATTGGCTGCCGATCCGACTTCGCCGGAATACCCATATCTTATCGTTACTTTACAGTGTCTTGTTTGTTCCCACAACCCCCTCATATCTCAAAGAAAGTTTTAAGTTCCTTCATGACACACATACTAGACATTTGAGATCATCGGAGAACTTGAAACTTTTGATGCCCTCGCATTCTACCAAATTCTGCGACAAATCGTTTACGGTTCAGGCGGTGCGATTATGGAACGCTTTGCCATTGTCAATTAGACAAGCCCAGTCGCTAGGTTCTGTTAAAAACCTTGTCAAAGAACATTACCTTTCTCTCTAATATTACTGTGATACTGCCAAATTTAATTTCTTCCATCGCTAATCTTTATTATATTCTTTTCTTTTTCGCTTCCACATAATTGTAACACATGATATATAATATATATATATATATTGTATGTATTTATATATTGTATATATGTATATATGTACTTGTATATTTTTTTTTCTTCCCTCTTAATTAATTTGTCCCTTGATTTGCTTTAAGCACACCGCAGACTACAAACCCGGCGAAAGGGATCTCTCCCCCCGCTATCTTGGAAAAACGGAGGGAGTTTACCGCCTGCGCCATTAAAGTCCTGATGGACCTAATACAGGCCATCAGGCAGGGCCAAGATCCGGCCCTTGTAATCCTTGACGGCTTAACGGCCCTGTTAGCACTTTATCATGCTCCATAAGCCGTTAAGGATACTACATTGGAACGCCCGAGGCCTGCGTACCAAGGCCACCCTCCTCCGCCTCCTCCTCAGAAACCAGGACATTGACGTGGCGCTAGTAAACGAGACGCTCCTGGGACCAGCTGACAGGGTCAAATTCCCCGGATACCTCGTTTACAGGAAAGACGAGAAGACGGCAGTCGGCGCCTACCGTGGTCTGGCGGTGATTGTGAGACGAAGAGTCGTCCATCAAGAACTCCCCTTGCCGTCGCTCAGCTCGTTCTACGCGCTGGGTGTCCAAATTAACGTTGCCGGTGAGGACTTAAACATTTATGCCGCGTACGCCCCGCCCGTCCAGCCACTTGATGTGGTAGAGTTTCGGGCGCTACTGACTCAATCGCCAAACCCTACGCTCCTCGCCGGCGACATGAACAGCAAGCACCCGGCGTGGAATAGTAACACTACGAATACCAAGGGGAGACGGCTCTTCGCGGACGCGGAAGCCTGTGGGTACACGGTGTCCGGGCCCGAGTCACTAACTCACTACCCCGATCAGCAGCAAGCCGCCCCGGACGTGCTGGACATCGTGGCTCACCACGGGCTAAATTGCCAGATCACCCAGCAAGTCTTGGACGACGAGGTGATGTCAGATCACCAGCCGGTACTCGTCGTCCTGGAGGGAATTCCGACCCGACTTACTCCTCCAGCGCCACGTCACAAAACGGACTGGACAAAGTTCACGGAAACGATGAAGATCACGACGCCCACTCGGCCTATCGTCACCGCCGCGGACGTTGACGGACTGGCTGAAGAGCTCACCGTCTGCATCCAGGACGCCTTGAAATCGGCGACTACTTCGCAAGGGGTTCTTCCCCCTCTACCCAGCCATCTCCAAGCGATGATCGCCGACAAGAGGCGCCTTCGCAGACGGTGGCAAACAACAAGATGCCCAACACTAAAGAGGGAAGTCAACCGTCTCGCGGAGAAGGTTAAGGCCGAGTTGCAGGCACTCAACACCGCGAGCTGGGAGTCTACAATTGATGCTGCAGAAGGCGACTGGCCAGCCATACATAGACTGTGCCGGCAGCTGTCGAACACCCCAGCTCCGGTGCGCCCGCTGCTTAACAGCGACGGGGCGCTCAGATACGCTGCGGCAGACCGCGCAGAGATCTTTGCCGTGCACCTGGAGCGTCAGTTCCAGCCTAATCCGACTAACAACGACGAGCACGTCGCAACAGTTGAGAGCTACCTTCGAGAATACTTCGAGTCGCCGATAGCTCACGAAGAAGAGGGCGTCTTTTTCTCGCCGGGCGCGGTTCGACGCGCCATCTTGCGTGCGAAGCCCAGGAAGGCCCCCGGCGCCGACGGCATCACCAACGCAGTGCTGCGCCACTTGCCGTACCGCACAGTTACGGCCCTGGTGCGCCTGTACACGGGGATGTTGCGCACCGGGACCTTTCCCGCTTCGTGGAAAGAGGGGCGCGTCATCATGCTGCCCAAGGCGGGGAAGAACACGCTGAAGCCGGAGAGCTATCGGCCCATCACTCTGCTGCCTACGGTCTCGAAGGTGTTTGAACAACTCCTGTTGCGACACCTCACGCCTCATATCACTCCACGCGCCGAGCAGTTCGGGTTTCGCTCGGAACATAGCACGACGCTCCAGCTGTCGAGGGTACTGCACCAAATGACGGCTACACTCAACAAGAAGGAACACGGGGTTGCAGTATTCCTCGACATGGAGAAGGCCTTTGATCGTGTCTGGCACTCAGGTCTCCTCTATAAGTTGTCGCAGTCAAATACGCCCCGTCGCGTAGTAAAGGTGATCTCCTCGTTCCTGACAAATAGAACTTTCCGGGTGGTGGTAGAAGGCACGCTATCGAGCGCGCGCCCGGT
Source organism: Mythimna albipuncta (assembly GCA_929112965.1). Taxonomy (NCBI): domain Eukaryota; kingdom Metazoa; phylum Arthropoda; class Insecta; order Lepidoptera; family Noctuidae; genus Mythimna; species Mythimna albipuncta. The sequence continues at coordinate 1,456,725 of OV815960.1, forward strand.
GGCCGCGGGCGTACCGCAGGGCAGCTGTGTCTCGCCTGTGTGTTACTCACGGTACACGGATGACATCCCCACCATTGAGGGCGTCACACTCGCGCTGTATGCCGACGACGCCGCGTACATCGCAACCTCACTTAATGCGAAACACGCGGCCGTCAAGATGCAGCGCGTACTAGACGCTCTCCCCGAATGGCTAGACAAATGGCGGCTTACGGTCAACGTGAGTAAGACACAGGCGATCGTCATCGGGTCAGCCCGCCTCCCACCACGCCTCCAGCTGCAAGGAGCCGACGTCCAATGGTCCCCGACGGTCAAGTACCTAGGGGTCACAATCGACCGTCGGCTCACCATGGGCAATCACGTCCGGCAGACTGTCGCAAAGGGTAGAGCAGCCCGCGCCCTGCTACACCCAGTGCTCTCGTCCCGCCTCCCGCTACGCGCTAAGTTGGGAGTGTACAAAACGTACGCAGCCCCAGCTTGGCTCGCCCTCACGAGCGAAACCAACAAGAAGATACTTCGCGCGCAACAGAGTATCGCGCTGCGAAAGGTCGCAGGTGCCCCTCGCTTCGTGAGGAACAGCGTCATCCAGCGGGATCTGAAGATCGAGAGCCTGGACGAGTTTTGTGGCCGCCTGGCGTCGAACATGTTCGCGCGTGCCGACACCTCAGCCTGGCCACAGATTAAAACCAAAGCGCCTTGGCACGCGCGGCCACCTGATGCCAGGCGCCTCCCCCGTCACCTACTGCCGGACGATAACGCCCATGCCCCACCGGACTGACCCATGACTAAGTCACATACACCTACACGTGACTTAGTCATTCACAACGACTCTACAACGATACATACGCTCGGTGTGCGCTGTGCTAAGTTAATTTAGGCACCGAATCTCAGACACTCGCGATTCTACATGCTCTAAAACTCACGCACTAGACGTGCGGCGCGATCACGCCTCCAGTCGCTCACAAGAGCGGTGTTACACACACAATACACCGCTCACACCCACACATGCACACGACCCCTTAGTCTGGAGCGTGACCGGCTCGATCTGGAAGCGTGACAGACGTGGGTCACGCATTAACAGGGGGGAGCGTCAACAAAATCGGCCCCCTCGTCGCTGGTCGTCACTCGCTGGGCCTCCCCTGGGCAACCGGGGGTCCCACCTGGCGGGGGCTGACCGCCGGGGGGTCGCGAAGAAACGGCGCTATTATTTAAATGGCGCCGTGACGCTCCCACTGTTCACAAACAGAGACACCACGCCTAAATAGGCCACCCCGCGAAGCACCCGTTGTTGCGGGTGCACAAATGAAACTGCGAGCAGGGGGCGAAGCCCCGATCTCGCCTGCCGCGTCCCCCTAGGGGGTCGTAGCGATTGCTCCACGGCGTTCGCCCCTTTTTTGCTGCTCTGCGCTCGGACTGGACGGACGTGTGAATCATCGCTTGTCGCCAAGTTACGTAAGACATTTGAGTTTAGTCTGGTATAAAAGTTATAAAGTGACATTTTATTAAGTGGATTTTCAGTGTTAGCGAATTGTGTTGATTGTGATTAAATTAAACTATTATTGGGAATAAAAAAATGGTTCTTTTGTTGTAACTTGTTTTTTTTTAAGCTATTGCATAGCTTCTATCGCGGGCCTTGAGCGTGGAGATCGAAGCCAGAAATTCCGTAACGAAAAAAACCTAACACCCTCCACTCATTTGTTTTTTGAGCGTGGCAGAATTTAGTACCTAAAGATAGATCCTTAATTTTATCACTCAACGCAAAGTCCATATAGCCGACTTAGAAACTTGTCCGATACAGATACAAGGCGACCCGAGTTCGAATCCTCAGTCCCGCCAATCTTTTTGCATTTTTTAATCAAGTTTTTGGCCAATTGTTTAACTTTGGGGTACTGTGTTTGCTTTTGACTATTTGCTATGTCACTGAAAAGAACTCTATATACTTTTAAGGGCAATTCCAAGATGGATACTAACCATAGTCTCAAGTCAGGTTCACGCCAGAAATCGGCCTCGTAAGCGTTCTTTTGACCCCGTACTGACTGTAACCTTATCAGACACCAAGAAAACCCTTGAAACTTTTAAATTACAACAGAACTCCATACAGGAAAGTATTAATGGGATCCAGAAACAAAACAGCGAAATCGAAAAATCTATAAAATTCATGGAAAAACGTTATGAGGAAATGAAAGATAAACTTATTTTCATGGAAACTGAGAGACGTACACATTTAGCCTACATACAAACACTTGAGCTGAAAGTGGAAAGCCTTGAGAGGTCTCAAAAGCAAACCAGCATTGAGATTAGGAACATTCCTGTCCAAAAAAGGGAAACAAAGTAGGATTTTCTGAAGATTGTGTCAAGGGTAGGACTGGCAACCAAAGTAGCTGTTAATGAAGCTCACATTAGAGATGTCTTTCGTTTAAATGCTCACAAAGGTGGAAGTAGACCAATCATAGTGGACTTTTCATCAGTAGTATTAAAAGCACGAACTTTAACTTCCGTAAAAAAAACATAATCAGACAAATAAAAGCAACAAATTAAATACATTTATTTATTTATTTATTTATTTAGCCTTTATGCAACAAAAAGTACATAGGCGGACTTAATGCCTTAGGCATTCTCTACCAGTCAACCTAGGGTGGTGAAGAGACAATATGGTAGGCGCACAAAAAGAAAATTTTGGTATTAAAACAAGAGTAAAGATATACATAATTATAGATAAAATACACATACATATATATTTAATATAATATATATACTACATATATATATTTATATAAAGTAAGGACAGAAGTTTTGAGACGATTCTGCTATTGGTGTAGAAAATGATTCCGCAACTTCCATTTAAATGCATACCGACTTTCGGCCGTCCTGATATCGAGAGGAAGCGCATTCCACAGAAGGATGGACTGTATATGAAAGGAAGAATGAACAAAATCAGAAGTATGAGAAGGACAGAGCAGAAGAAGATTGTTAGAAGAACGCAGATTCCTTGCGTGTGAAGAACAAAGAAATTGAAAGTGAGTTATGAGATAGGATGGAGGCGTGGGAGAGTTGAGCAGAGAGAAAAGTGTAGTCAGTGCGCGCACATTTCTTCTCTGTCGAATTGGCATCCATTTAAGGTCAGATCTATAAGTAGAGATATGGTATAAGGATACATCTCATTTGGAACTCGACGGTCGCCCTCAACCAATATATATCTCACTGAATGTCTTACCCAAAAGGCAAGAAGACTGTTTTACCTGGCTAGGGTGTTTGGTAAGCAGAATAGCTACCAGTTTTGCTGGACTACTCATGGGAAGATTTTCCTCCGCCAGAAAGTGGGCACCGCATCGCATCGTATAGATAGTGACAGTGATTTGGACAAACAACGACACTAAATTAATTAAAATTGTATAAATTATAATAAATAGGGAGGAGGTCGCTGTCGGCTGTGTCACAGTTCATACTAGTACAGTCGACAACGTTATCTCTTATGCAGTTGGCCATTCAATGTGTGAAAGTGTAACTTTAATTAAAAAAAAAAACAAAGGAAAAAAATACTGCATAAATAAAATAAATAAATAATTATAATTGCATAAGTTGATAAAAATGCTATGCAATAGCTTTACCGCTGCAGTCCCCGAGTGCCACACGTCTTTTTTTTTAATGATTTTCCACTTCTGAGCCTATATCAGAAGTGGGATAGAGAACTTTTTAAGCCCACTTAGAGAACATTTCGTAACTATAAATTGTCGTAAGCAGAGAAACCATTTTTTTTTTATTCTTACTATTTTTGTACATCTACCCACTTTATCACTTTTATTTTTATTCGATCATTTTGTTTGATTATTTTTTGTGATAATGGGGCGTGAAGGCTCGTGTACTCGTGACAGACGGTCACATACTCGGGATAAGTCACGCGGCTGCAAACGACGTCGATCTCGTGGGTCAAATGATCGCAGTAGTGGTAGATCGTACCGCGATTCAAGTAGGAGTCGTAGTACTTCGCGAGATGTCTTACGTAATCGAGATAGGCATGATTCTCGTAGTCCCGAAAGGCACCGATCGCGTACTAGGGATAGGCGCGATTCGCGTAGTAAGGATCGTTCGCGTAATAAGGATCGTTCGCATAGTAAGGATCGTTCGCGTAATAAGGATCGTTCGCGTAATAAGGATCGTTCGCTTAATAAGGATCGTTCGCGTAGCAATATTGGCAATAGAAAGCGCACTTATACTCCGTCGCCCCCGGTTCAAACGAGTTCTACCCACAAGAATAGCGAGGTTTTGCAAAAAACTAAGGAGCTGATGGTCCCTAATACGTCAGAACTACATCGGTCTAGGGAGTCTAGTGTCCCCGGCTCCGAGGTATCCACTCTCGTTCATGCCTTGATGCAAGCAATAAAAACGATGCAACCAGCAAGATCACAGCATTATTATGTGTCGAACTTTGACCCATCAATTAACAGCATCGAAGCATGGTGCGACGAAGTGGATCGTGCTAGAGAGGCTAACGGTTGGAGTGACCACGAATGTCTGTCGCGTGTGGCTGTTTGCCTTAAGGGTGACGCTAAGGTCTGGTTAGGGGAATGGGTGACGAACGATAGGACGTGGTCCAATTTCGTACGCGAGTTCAAACCCCTTTGTCCGAGTAAATTAGACTACGCGAATATTTTGTTAGAAGCTATGAATACTACTTCGGACAAGTATTCAACTTACTCGGAATACGCCCGGCGTACCTTATTGCGGTTGAGGATAGTCCAGGGGCTAAGCGATGAATTACGAACACTAATAGTTGTACGCGGTATAGACAATCCACAGGTACGTGCAGCTACTGCTAACGCAAACTTGACCCCTGACACTATTGTCTCGTTTCTGTCAATTTACGCGAAACCGTCGAAGTGCGACAGGGTCGTCGATTCTAAGAGGCAAGGTCAAAATTAAACCACCGTTCTGGGCCAAAATGTTTCAATTGCAATCAAACTGGTCATATCAGTCGCAATTGTAAGAGACCTAAGGTAAATACAACCAGTAGTAAGCCTGCTAACGTGGCTTCGGACTCGTCTTCCAATACACAACCCTCCTCGAGCAAATCTTGTACGTTCTGTAAGAAGTCGGGGCACACTGAGGACAAATGCTTCACTAAAGCTAAATCTGAGCAACGAAATCCGCGTAATGTCAACCTTTGCTCTTATCGATCAAACATTGCACAAAGTAACGACATGACTACCGCAATAGTAGATGGAATACCTGTAGACGTGCTAATTGATAGCTGAGCCCTCGATGTGTCCCTTATTTCTTCAGATATTTTGAAACATTTTACGTGTCAGCTAAAACCGAGACGTTGTGTGTTGAAAGGTTTGAGTGATAAAGTGGTCGCAACTTCTTACGTTACGCTCACGGTGGAATTCAGCGATATTGCTATCGAAGTCGACTTAGTAGTAGTTCCATCAACTTTTATGAACACTCCTATCATAATTGGCACTGATGTTTTGAACCAGGAAGACATTACTTACATTCGTACTAAAAATGAGCAATATCTCACGCGTTGCGATAAAATTAGCACAAAAGTCAATGCCATTTGTACGAGTGACCAGATCGAAGTAAATACACCCCTTCAGGGTGCAGAGTTGGACAGTCTCATGTCCATCATAGACGAGTTTTCCGAGTATCTAATATCAGGGACTACTATGACCACAGTCCAAACAGGTGAGATGAAGATAAAGCTTACCAGTTCCACCCCTGTTGTGTATCGTCCCTATAGACTGTCTTACTCCGAAAAACTTAAAGTGAGGAAAATTACGCAAGACCTTTTAGATAAGGGAGTGATTAGGCGTTCGAAATCCGAATATGCGAGCCCGATTATACTTGTAAGAAAACGTGACGGCTCGGATAGGCTCTGTGTCGATTTTAGGGCGTTAAATCGAATTACAGTGAAAGATCGATACCCTCTGCCACTAATAGATGACCACATAGATAGGTTAGGCGCTTGTAAATTCTTCTGTAGCCTTGATATGGCTACAGACTTTCACCAAATTCCTCTTAAAGAGGAATGCATTCACTTCACTGGTTTTGTGACACCGGAAGAACACTTTGAGTACGTCAAAATGCCTTACGGTTTAGCTAATTCCCCAATAGTTTACCAGCGCATTATAAATGACACCTTACGCCGTCATCTTAACGAGGTATACGTTGATGACGTCCTTCTGCTAAGTAATTCTGTGACCGAAGGGATTGAACTGTTACGTAAAGTACTTAGGACGCTTACATCAGCCGGTTTTTCAATAAATTTAGCTAAATATTCGTTCCTTGTCACGGAAGTAGAATATCGAGGGAGGTTAGTTAGTCAGGGTCAGGTTAGGCCGAGTCCACGAAAAGTGGAAGCTTTGGTTAACACCTCGCCACCTGAAAACGTAAAGCAAGTACGCCAACTCTTAGGCTTGGCAGGCTATTTTCGGCGGTACATAAAAGATTACTCCACTAGAACCGCTCCCATCGCTCATCTAACCCATAAAAATGTTAAATTCAATTGGACTCCCGAATGTGAAGCCATTCGCCTCGATCTCATTAAAGAACTGACCAATGAACCAGTCCTTTCCATATTTAATCCTAGCTTTCCCACCGAAGTACATACAGATGGTAGCAGTGCTGGATATGTTGCGGTACTCCTACAAGTACACCCAGATTAAAAAAAACACGTAGTGGCCTATTTTAGTAGATCCACTCAGGGTGCCGAAGGAAAATACCACTCCTACGAGCTGGAGACCCTTGCCGTAGTTAAAGCCCTCCAAAATTTTCGCCACTATCTGGTTGGTCTGAAATTTGTGGTGGTAACAGAATGTAACGCCCTTAAGGCAACCGAACGAAAGAAAGACCTTTTGCCTCGAGTGGCCAGGTGGTGGATCTACCTCCAGGACTTCCATTTCTCAATCGAGTATCGAAAAGGAGTGATGATACCCCATGCTGACTACTTAAGTCGCAACCCCGTTAGTGTCAATCAAGTTTCTAGACCCAGAAACAGCCGACCACGAGACGTAAAATCTCATTCAAAGACTTCACGATGGCAATCTTGATTCTGATCGTTATTCCGTCCGAAATTGAGTCTTATATTACAAATACACCCCAGTAGGATATGATATTTATTTGCCTATTATTATGAATACTATAAACTTCATTTTTATTTCAAATGACGCTACTATTAAGATTTTGTTTTGACATTATGTATTTCCTTATTATGATCAACATAAATTTCTCTTATTATTATTTTGTCGCGTTTCAAATCTTTGACAATATTTGCATGCCTAATTTAAGGTAGATTGTATCAGGATCACAACTCTTTGTAAACACCTTATTTTATGTACCTACATTCTAAGCAAATAAACGATTATTATTATTATTATTAGGCTAAGATCCACGCCTACTCTGCTATATACCCAAAGGGCACAGACTTAGTCTTTTGAGAGTATTTCACGACGAACACGAACACATTAACGTAGAGAAGACTCTTGACCTTATCCTTAGACACTTTTGGTTCCCCGGACTCAGACCGTTCGTTAGCAAATATATAGCCCACTGTCTCGTGTGTGTGTCGCAAAAGAGAGTTCCAAGGGCTCCATTGCAAACAATTACTTCCTGGGAAAAACCCGATACACCGTTCACGTGGACGCCTTGGGCTCTCTGCCTGTGTCTGAAGGGTACAAATTAATTTTACTCGTCGACGCTTTTACCAAATATACCCTTCTCTACCCGATTCGTAAACAAGATGCTAGTGAGTTAAAACGTGTTGTTTCTCAAGCTATTTCTTTGTTCGGAGTGCCTAAGCTTATGGTCACTGACAAGGGATGAATCTTTGAGTCTAGTGAGTTCGTGACTTGGATAGATGAACTCGGTTGTAATCTGCATTACATAACGCCGGAAATGCACCAGGCGAATGGCCAAGCTGCCACCGCGTACATGCGTACCGTCCTCAACATGTTACGTATCCAGGCAAACTACAAGAACGTCTCCTGGTCAGAAACGTTGTGGAAACTTCAACTGGTCTTGAACATTACAAGACAGAAGACTACGCTAGTATCACCATTGAACCTTCTGATTGGCACCGAATCTACGACCCCTGTGATTCGAATGACAGTCGAAATTCTTGTGACAGTCGAAGGATCGACACCGAACAGATAAGCCCTACGTGAAGTAACCAGAAGCAGGGCCCGCGAACTTCTAAGGACCAACCAAGCCAGGCAGGACGAACAGGTTAACCAACGGCGAAATCCACCTCGCCAATTTAACGTTGGTGACTGCGTGTTCGTTATTAAATTTTCTCAGTCAACAGGAAAACTTGACTCTGGAATGCGTGGTCCGTATAAGGTAGTAGAAGCACTGCCCAGAAACGTGTGCTGCATTCTTTGAGAGTAAGTAAATCACTAATGTTTGATTTACAAAAGTAGCATCGTGTGTTTGTTTGAATTTACAGACAGGAGTGATGTGTTGGCTGCTGCGTTGTACTGCGGTACCACCGGTAGCAGGCGCATTTGTGTCGCCGATTGTATTGGCACCTGTTGCCGAGTCACAGGTAGCCATATTAGTTTGACCATGCACAGTCAATTTGTGGTCTCACACGCATGAATATCATCAGCGTGTTGAGAGAACTCGTGCGTATGAATACGGTCTGCGTATCGAGTGGGCTCTTACGCATGATTGCGATCAGCGTATGGGTCGGCTTACACGTATGAATACGGTCTGCGTGTTAAGCGTCTTGCACGTATGAATACGGTCTGCGTGTCAAGCGGGTCTACGGGTTGGTAGACCATGTTGCTGGTGGCGGAAGCTGAATGCTGGCCGCAGTCGCTGACAGCAGTATGGCAGCGAAGAACCAGTACTTGCGCGCTGGACACATACAGGAGGCTTTTGCTTTGCTTTTGATTTGAGAAAGATGGATGTGTGTGTCTATTTACAAACTTATGAAATATTTGAAAGAACGATGAATGAATTAATTGGCTGAAGACGAATGGAACTTTATGAGAGGCTGAACGCTTCTATAGAAGTTGCTTGAATAGCTTCTAATAAAATTTTGTTTGCAGATGAAGATACTGACGAAGACTCTGAACAAACGGAGTCCTCTACTGTGGTCGACCCGTCGCCTCGACCAGTTGGCGAAGTGGAGCTCGAGCCGCTGACCTCTCCCATCGCGGATCCTAGCCGGGCCACACCAGGAGTTTGTGTCGAGGACGACACCTCGTCAGGAGAGGCCGTGTAAGGAGAATCCTCTCTTACGTCAGTAACTCCCCCTTCCCTCGCCTATAAAAGCAAGGTGCTGGGATAGTTCGCCCTTTTTTTGCTGCTCTGCGCTCGGACTGGACGGACGTGTGAATCATCGCTTGTCGCCAAGTTACGTAAGACATTTGAGTTTAGTCTGGTATAAAAGTTATAAAGTGACATTTTATTAAGTGGATTTTCAGTGTTAGCGAATTGTGTTGATTGTGATTAAATTAAACTATTGTTGGGAATAAAAAAATAGTTCTTTTGTTGTAACTTGTTTTCTTTTAATGATTTTCCACTTCTGATATATACATAGTATGGTATGGTAGGACTGTGTGGGTAGACACAGTAAACACACTTTTGGTGTAAACTCCCAGTTTTTATTAATTTTAATTTATTTTTATTTGTATTTTTAATGATTTAATTGAATTTTATTAACACTAACCACCCTTTGCTCACTATATATCATTTCCAAGTCTCTCTAAAACATCTTATACCTCTTTCTACTCACTTCACTTTATCTTCACTATGGACTTAAAATTATCAACAAGCTTGGAAGATTTGGAGCAGTTGTTCAACTCTCGTATGTCAGACTATGAGAAGAAACTGAAAAAATAATAATAATAATAATAATAATAATCTTTATTTGAAACTAAAAACACATTTAACAATTTATTTATGCACGATGATAGCTGCAATAGTTTGAAACTGAGGCGCAGCTATCAGCGCCCACCTCCAGAAACATAAGAAAAGCAGTAGTTCCCTATCATATACAATTTATAGAATAAGTAAATCCTAGCCTATGGTAGTGTGTGGTGTGTAGTGAGTGTATAGTGATGGTGTGGAGTGGATGGGGTGTGTAAAGGTGTATGTTTGGAGAGTGTATGTATTATGACTTTGTGATATTAAATTTCAACAAGTTTTTCAGTTTCATCGTAAGTTTTAGATGTTAGCCAATCGGTTAATTTATTTTTAAGTACATGCCTCGTTAGAGGGTATATATTAATTTCCTTATTTATTCTGTTATAAAGCCTAGAGCTTATGTGTCTAAAACTATAACTTACAGCTACAGATCTGCAGCGTTTTGTAGCACAGATTCTATCCGCACGACGCAATACAGTGGCACATTTTGGATCGTAGAACAGCTGTCCATGTCTTCTGACAACTGTTTTGAATATGAAGAGCTGTCTAACAGTAAGGACTTTGCAAAGTTGAAAGAGGTCTTGAGTTGGGAATCTAATGGGTTTATTAGCGATAACCTTTAACACTGCTCTCTGTGCCCTTTCTACTCGTAACATGGTGGTTTTTAAAGCTCCTCCCCATGAAGTTATGCAATATCCGAGAACTGATTGAGCAAGCGCAAAATAGACTGTAATCAGGCAATCAAAATCTGCCACCGATCTTAGTTTTTTGAAAATATATATTAACCTTCTCACACGCGTTACAATCGAGTCTACCTGAATTTTCCACTTCAGCAGGTTATCGATATACACGCCAAGGTATTTAATGTTATTTACTCGTTCAACGGAGGCACAGTCACAAGGAGTAGTACTATTGTAGAGACACGTGTGTGCAATAACTTTAAATGATGTTGATGGTTGGCTACCAATACCAGGAGTAAAGGGGATAAAAAGCAACTTCGGAGGTCCAACCAACTACTTCACTCGACATCTCAACACTTTCGAGTGAGTTCGCAGATTTTAATGAGTTCGCAGATTTCAGTCACCGTGCGCGTTCCTACCGCGCGGTCGTGTCATTGACCTCCGTAGTAGAAAATGACGTCGCAAGTAATTAAGTGTAATAACTGCAATATAGTGATTTGTGAACTGTTAGCTTTCATCCAAAACAAGATGCAGGTGATGGATGAAGAAGGTCTAGTGAGATTGTGTATTACGACTTTCTCATCCGAAGATATCGAAGCCGCGAAAAGTCTGTTGTTTGAGTCGATCACAACGTCGAAGCGTAAAATTTCACGCAAAAGGGACGGCAAATCAAAGAGAGATCTCTATGATGTCATAACATTGATGAAAGAGGTGGATCCAGAAGAAGTACCGATCTTCGTCGCACGAGAACTCCACAAGCTACCGCCAGTCACCTTTGACCATATAGATGTGACTAGACTCTTAAAAGATCTCTTATTGTTGCAAAGCGAACTACGTTCGGTAAAAGAATGTTATGTGACTATTGGTCAGTTCGAAGAATTCAAAAAAGAATTATCAAATAACGAACATCAACCGCGGAATATTCCACAGAATATAAATTGCAAAAGAGGAGGTAGAAGAACAACTAGTATATGTTTGGACAGTGGGCCAATGGGCCTACCCCACTTTTTTGAGAAGACAGACTGTACAACATCAGCTGATAGTGAAATAATTACTACATAAGACTTGTTGTCGCCAGATAGGGGACTACGTGAATTTAATTCTGCTGCGGAACGGTTACCTGTGCGTAATGAACCCCCCACCATAGTTGTATCGGTGCCGGCGCACACTGATAAGAATCCGGTTGAGTGCAGGACTTCGGGTCGGTCTGTACCACAAGCGCATAGCGGGAGCGATAATAAATCACAAAATAATGGAAATGAAAACGAATGGACAATAGTGCAAAGAAAGAAAATAAAATCACGCTTTCTAGGGAGCAAAGGGAAAGCAATGCTGGAACCGAATAATAAATTCAGAGCAGCTGAAATACAAATTCCACTCTTCATTACGAATGTGAATAAACAGACATCAGAACATGATATCGGTGAATACATCCTATCTAAGACGCAAACATCAGTTGTTCTTAAGAAAATAAAAATGAGAAAAGAGAAAAATTACAATGCCTATAAAATACTTGTACCACACCACAAGCTCGCGTTGTTTTTAAATGATAACTTATGGCCAGAAGGTGTGTCATTTCGCCGTTTTGTTTATTTGAACAAAACAAATAGTAACGATAACATTTCTAGTAATCAGAACAGTGCAAGTGGCGTTATGAAACAATAATAATGGGTGTACAAGTTATATCGAATACGTCTACGTTTATTAGTTTTAATTGCAAGTCAGTTAAAAGATCCATTGACTGCGTGAGAGAATTGTGTGAGATAGCGGACATCGTAGCACTACAAGAAACGTGGTTGCTTCCTCACGATATACCAGTACTCGGCACAATACATACGGATTTCGCATACACCGGCTCATCGGCGGTTGATACTTCTGTGGGCCTTTTGAAGGGGCGTCCATTTGGCGGAGTAGCGATATTGTGGCGCAAAGACAGTTTCAGCGAAGTGTCAGTGATTAAGTGCAAAAATCCTTGTATTAGTGCAATAAAAGCTATGGCTGGTGACCGAGGCATTTTAGTGTTTAGTGTGTACATGCCAACGGACGCGATGGATCATTTACCCGAATTCACGGATTGTTTTAGCGAGGTATGTGCCATAGTTGAAAATAGTTCTATAGAATCTGTATACGTGTTGGGCTACTTTAATGCGCACCCAGGGGAGCTATTCGGTAAGTCCCCTCTTTGAGGCGTGGCTGGAAAGACCTCACGGCGTCCTTACCTTCCGCATGACGCAGGTACTCACCGGACATGGTTCGTTCGGGAGATTCCTGCACTCGATTCATGCGGAAGTGACGCCCGGGTGTCGCCACTGTGCGGAACGCCCGGAGGACACGGTGGAGCACACAGTCGAGGTGTGCCCTGCTTGGGCGGAGCATCGCCGTGCCCTCGTGGGGGCGATCGGCGGCGGAGACCTCTCGCGCCGGGCCTTGGTTGAGGCCATGGTCCGGAGCGAGGAGGACTGGCAGGCGGTCGCCGACTTCTGCGAAGCAGTAATGCTCGCAAAGGAGGAGGCCGAACGCATCAGGCAACGGCGTTATCGCCGCCGCCGTCGCCGGGATTCTGATCCCGATTTCCGGCCAACGTAGACGCGGGCTTGCGGACAGTGAGCAATGGGTAGCTCGCTGTCCGGCCGTCCGGTAACTGTCCGGACCAAGCCCAAGTCGTCGACGGCGCGCACTGTTCCCGCGCGCCTCAAGGAGTTGTCAGCAACAGCAGGGACCCAGCCGGGTCGAAGCCTACTGGGGCCAGGGTTATCCGAAAGGGCGCTCGAGCCCCGGTATGAAGGCTAGAAGGAACGGGGTGGGTCTTTTAGTCAGTAAGAGTCTGACACTATCTCCCGCTCCGCCCAAGAGCGGGGGATGTCAATGCATGATTTTTCCCACCATAAAAAAAAAAAAAAAACGGGAGCTATTCGGTAAAGAGCTAGATAACCTATGCTTGGACCAGCAATGGATATGTGCTGATATTAGTATATTAGGCAATTTAACAAAAAACTATACGTTTATAAGTGATGTGCATGGTTGCACTCGGTGGCTCGATCACTGCGTTGTGAGTCATTCCGCGTGGCAAACAATAAATAATGTTACCATAAAATACGACACGTACTGGGGTGCTATTCTCTAAGAAAGCGCAGCGCTGGCACAGCGACGAGTCGTCAGCGCAGTACATTGAATTAACAACCCAATGCCCCTTTACATTGGATTGTTAATTCAATGTATTGCGCTCACGACTCGTCGCTGTGCCAGCGCTGCGCTTTCTTAGAGAAAAGCACCCCTAGTCAGATCACTTGCCGCTTGTTATTCAGTGCGATTTAAACCTCGTTATAAGTAAAGCTTAATTAAATACAGATGGCAATAGGTGCAATAACAAAGGTGTTTTTTGGGGTAATAGAAATAATGAACAAATAGAGAAATATAGAGAATTTTGTAATAATGAACTTAAATTAATAGATTTTCCTGAAGAATTTAGGCAGTGTAGTTTTAATATTTGTAATAATATGGATCATAGGAACTTACTAGACTCAATGTATAATGACATAACAAATATTTTAAAGGACGCATCTATTTATAGTAGTAGTAACAATTTCTCAAGCAAATCAAAATCGAAGCGGTATGTGATAGGGTGGAATAAACATGTGCGTGGGGCACATAGGGATGCCAGGCTTAAATTTCTTAATTGGGTTTGGCATAATAGACCAAAAGAGGGTCGTTTATATGATGAAATGTGTGAAAGTAGGAAAGTTTTTAAAAAGAAATTGAAATGGTGTCAAGACAATAGCGAACAAATTAAAATGAACATAATTGCTGACCATCATTCATCAAAAAAATTTGGTGAATTTTGGAAGGCTACAAATAAGTTAAATACTAAGCCTGGCATCCTTGTGAGTGTGGGAGGTGTGAGTGACAGTAAAAGCATAGCTGACTTATTTGGGGAACACTTTCGAGTAAGTTCACCACTTGGTCCTTCAAAGATGATGCCAAATGCTGATCCTATCGTGACTGGTGACTTGTTTAATGTGTCTGTTAAAGAAGTGTCAGATATAATCAAAAAGATGACCCGAGGTAAGTCACCTGGTCATGATGGGCTCAGTATCGAACATCTAAAGTATGCTGGAGTCCATTTACCACGCGTTCTGGCAAAGTTTAACACATTGTGTCTAAGTCACTCATACTTACCCGTTGACCTCATGCGAACTATTGTGGTACCAATTGTAAAAATAAAACTGGTGACTTATCGGATAAAGGCAATTATAGACCTATATCGTTGGCTACAGCAGTGGCCAAGGTGCTGGATGCTGTGCTTGATTCAGAGTTGGAAAAACATCTCCATATTCATGATGCACAGTTCGGGTTTCGGCCTGGACTTTCTACTGAAAGCGCCATCCTGAGTCTTAAGCACACTATCCAGTACAGTAGTCAAAAGCATTTGACCTAGTGTCTTATGACTTGCTATGGGAGAAGCTTAAGAAAACGGAAGTGCATACGCAGGTGCAACGTCTCTTTCACTATTGGTGTGCTAATCAGACAAATAATGTTAGATGGGCCGGCAGCCTCTCTGACGTATACAGATTGGAGTGCGGAACGAGACAAGGTGGGTTGACGTCTCCCAAGCTCTTTAACCTGTATTTAGACGAGCTGATGGTTGAGCTCAGCAGCACGCGCATTGGCTGCTCGATCGATAATGTCTGTATTAATAATATCAGTTATGCTGACGACATGGTGCTGTTGAGCCCAGCTGTCAGTGCGTTGAGGCAGCTCTTGAATATTTGTGAGAAATATGCCCAAAAACACGGTCTCTTGTACAACTGCACGAAAAGTGAGTATTTGGTTTTTAAGTCTTCGGGTAAATGCCCATCTAGTGTGCCCAAAATAAAGCTAAATGGCGTGGAACTTAAGCGGGTAAATCATTTTAAATACTTGGGACACTACGTTACAGAAGATCTTGATGACCAAATGGACATTGAAAGGGAACGCAGGGCACTGGCGGTTAAGAACAATATGCTGGCTCGCAGGTTTGCTCGTTGCAGCGAGCACGTTAAGATCTCTCTTTTTAAGGCATACTGCCAAACCTTCTACACGAGCAGCCTGTGGTTTAGTTATACGCAGAGATCGCTCAGTGCCCTGCGCGTTCAATATAATAATGGTTTCAGGATGTTGCTGGGGCTGCCCCGTTTTTGTAGTGCATCTAGCATGTTCGCGGAGGCTCGCGTTGATGGTTTTCATGCCATCATACGTAAGAGAACCTTGCTGCGCAGAGTGCGGGGCAGCACTAACAGCATCCTGAAGGTAGTTGCTGACGAAGCCGACTCAGCGATAATGCAAGCTTTCATGCAGGTTCTAGTTAGATAGTATGCATTGTATAACTGAGCCTACATACTAAGCAACATAATTTATTTGTCTTAATATTATTGATTGTACTAACATAGTTTTTAAGCAATTTGTACTACTAACTGAATATGGACGTTGTCCGAAATAAACGTTATTATTATTATTATTATTTATTATTATTATTAAAACTTTTGTTTGGCAGGCACTCTCTAAATTCAAAAGCCAAATTGAAATGCTGTCGCATGGTTTTGATCGTCATGAAACCCTAATGCGGAGAAAAGTGCTCTTGTTACATGGTGTCCCTGATCATCCTGGTGAAAAGTTGCTTGACATTGTTCACCGAGTGTTAACCAACCAAATGGGCTTGTCAGACATTGGGAAGGAGCATGTCCATGTTTGCCACAGACTGGGCAAAGCAAAAGGCAAAGCTCGGCCTATCCTAATCAGACTGTATACCTCTGAGCACCGTCACATTATCTGGGAGAGCAAGAAGTCCCTTAAGGGAACAGGTATCACAATCTCCGAATTTTTGTCGCACGTTAGACATCGTGTCTTTATGGACGCACGCAAGCACTTTGGCATGACGAGTTGCTGCTCAGTGGAGGGCAAGATAGTGATCATCACACCCGATTCAAAGCGGCTCAAGATCGAGACACCGGGTGAACTACGAGAGCTAATTTCACAGTTCCCTAAAGCTTCTTGCAACTCTGGTAACGCGGTGCAGTCTGTGGGACATTCGCCGCCAATTGTTCGCCAGCCTGAGGTTACTGCTACACCCTCAAGAGATCAGAGGAAGGGGCGCCGGCGTAATAATTAGTCTGTTATTGTCCTGTAATACTGTCGATGGGTCGCTTCTTAATTTCGCGGGAGTGTGCGATTTCGAACTTGGCCTCTGTGTCGGTAGTATTCTCTTTGTATTTTTTTCAATTTTGTTTCACCGTCACTGTAGAGTCTGTGCGGAAAGTAAACCGTCGTGGGATTTGAGGGCGCTGCTGTAGATAAATATCGTTTTTGTTAGGTAAGCAACATTGTGACGTCATTATAGTGCGACTGTTAAATCTTGATATTTTGAAACTATGTTAGACTAGCTTCTTCCAGCGGCTTCACACTATAATAAAAATTATCCTATTGGCTGCATTTGCTCACCTAATGAAACTGCAAAGTTATAGCTTATGTGCTATATTATTGCAACGTTTATGATTAGGTTCATCTGTCTAGTAGTTTTTGCGCGACACATCCATACATACGAGTACCTCCATCCATCTTCACAAACTTTCGCATTTATAATATTAGTAGCCTATTTATTGAACTTGCTCATGTGATGAAACTTAGCTATATTAACTTAAGCTATATTATTGCAACGTTTATCATTAAATTCATAAGTTTTTGCGTAATGCCGTTAATTGTGGCGACACCTGGGGGAGGCCTATATCGAACAGTGGACGTCTTTCGATTGTAATGATGATGAACATTTAAATGCAAATACGAACCGGTAAAGGAAAATAGCGTGAAGAAACTGCTGTACTGCCTATCTAGGTAGGTTCCACCAACGACCACTTACCCAGTTCCAACGAAAATGGTTCTATCACTGACTGGAATATTGTTGCTAGCAGCAAGTTTATGTTTACCCTAGTTAAATTTAAAGGTAAAAATGGGACACACTATCACTTTCTCGTTGTCTTCCTCGGTACATTTTTCCCTTTTGCTAATCAATGAAAAATATGAACTTAATGACAATGAAAATAAAGTACACTTCAGAATTTGTAATGTTGCTTCGTAAAAAAACTATTTAGCCTGTAAGGGACCATCTCGTATATAAGATCCTTGGGATCACTTGGTTGTTCGTCTGTTTATCTGTTAAGACCCTTTAACTCGAGAACGCTTGGAGGTATCGAGTTAAAATTAAAACTATACACTCAAATCTGCGGTCTTTTGAAGTTGTGAAAAAATCAGACTTCTGAGTTAAAGAAAAAAAAAGATACGGCCGTTTATGTCACAAAAAAACATATATTTCGATACTCAAGGGAATGAAAGTTCAAAGGGGTGACGTTGACCTAGAATCCTGAAATTTGGCATAAATCAAAGTCTCATAGAACAAGTACAGGGAAAAATCTAAAAATTTTAAATTTGTAGATCCGCCACAAAAAAAAAATTTTTGCAATTCGGAGAAATCTTCGTAACTCAATTCGAGAATTGATTTCATAGGTAAATTTGTACAGAATCTTCAGTGCGCCAGTCCGACACGCACTTGCCCTTTTTTATTTTAGTTACTGTATCCTTACTCAAGCCTGAAAACAAATATTCTAAGTTAGTCGAAATGCATTATAAATTTAAAGTATCAATACTCTTTATACTAGCCATCGAAAATATTGACCAAAACAAAATAAACAAATATCGTCATGTTTAAATGAATTTCCGTTTAATTTATATATATTTGGGGATAACAGGGATAGGAGTTCACCTAGGAAGTCTAAAAACATTAAAATAAAAGTGTTACGTACCAAAAAAACAGCATACCAATGTTTCCCAAGTTGGTGACTTTGTTTTGATCAATAATGGTGTGATTTGCCATTTGTTATCTTTAGCAAAACTGTAATATATTAAATATTATTTCCCTTGCAGCTCAGTGAAATTTTTTATCACATTTCTGAAAATTTCAATTAAAAATCACAATAAAATAACATAAAAAACAAACCCTCTGTCAACACTTATGACGTTTGGCATTTGACGGATGGCAGGGTTGTGTTGCTACTTAAAATCTTTAATGTTGTTTTCACTTTACGCCACGACGGTTCTTTTATCGCACAGACAATAATTTTAATTTATACACTTCTGGACACATCTATTGGCCCACCTTGTATTTTCAGTTTCGTATGGTCCTAGCTAAAATTTTATATTAGGTCGAGCAAAAAGTTTTTATGCAGTTTTGAACCTGGCACATTCACAATTTCATTCAATAGTCTTTTTTTGAATTTCGAACACACAATTTAAAGAAACAAAAGACAATTTGGAGCCTGTTTCTTGATATCAAACAATCGAATACTAAGAAAACTTGGTTTTATTGGTTTACTTGGATTTAATTCTTGAAAAAGTGATTGATATCTTTGGTTTTGCAACAAACATTACTTATTCTTAACATTAAGGTGAGGTTCTATTAATAATCTATGGATACTTTACCTGAAGTCGCCGCCCAAGCTGTGGCACTTATTCAGGCCGGACACAGCCAAAGAAACGTGAGTGCTCAACTTAATTTAAGTCGATCTGCGGGCTGAAATGTTTATCGGAGGTACCTAGAGACTGGCGGCTTTGTTCGTCGCCAAGGAAGCCCACGATCTCGGGTCACAACTCAAAGGCAGGATCAATTCATCGTGACGACCAGCTTGAGAAATAGAAATAGAGAGTACATTGAATTAACAACCCAATGCCCCTTTACATTGGATTGTTAATTCAATGTATTGCGCTCACGACTCGTCGCTGTGCCAGCGCTGCGCTTTCTTAGAGAAAAGCACCCCTAGTCAGATCACTTGCCGCTTGTTATTCAGTGCGATTTAAACCTCGTTATAAGTAAAGCTTAATTAAATACAGATGGCAATAGGTGCAATAACAAAGGTGTTTTTTGGGGTAATAGAAATAATGAACAAATAGAGAAATATAGAGAATTTTGTAATAATGAACTTAAATTAATAGATTTTCCTGAAGAATTTAGGCAGTGTAGTTTTAATATTTGTAATAATATGGATCATAGGAACTTACTAGACTCAATGTATAATGACATAACAAATATTTTAAAGGACGCATCTATTTATAGTAGTAGTAACAATTTCTCAAGCAAATCAAAATCGAAGCGGTATGTGATAGGGTGGAATAAACATGTGCGTGGGGCACATAGGGATGCCAGGCTTAAATTTCTTAATTGGGTTTGGCATAATAGACCAAAAGAGGGTCGTTTATATGATGAAATGTGTGAAAGTAGGAAAGTTTTTAAAAAGAAATTGAAATGGTGTCAAGACAATAGCGAACAAATTAAAATGAACATAATTGCTGACCATCATTCATCAAAAAAATTTGGTGAATTTTGGAAGGCTACAAATAAGTTAAATACTAAGCCTGGCATCCTTGTGAGTGTGGGAGGTGTGAGTGACAGTAAAAGCATAGCTGACTTATTTGGGGAACACTTTCGAGTAAGTTCACCACTTGGTCCTTCAAAGATGATGCCAAATGCTGATCCTATCGTGACTGGTGACTTGTTTAATGTGTCTGTTAAAGAAGTGTCAGATATAATCAAAAAGATGACCCGAGGTAAGTCACCTGGTCATGATGGGCTCAGTATCGAACATCTAAAGTATGCTGGAGTCCATTTACCACGCGTTCTGGCAAAGTTTAACACATTGTGTCTAAGTCACTCATACTTACCCGTTGACCTCATGCGAACTATTGTGGTACCAATTGTAAAAATAAAACTGGTGACTTATCGGATAAAGGCAATTATAGACCTATATCGTTGGCTACAGCAGTGGCCAAGGTGCTGGATGCTGTGCTTGATTCAGAGTTGGAAAAACATCTCCATATTCATGATGCACAGTTCGGGTTTCGGCCTGGACTTTCTACTGAAAGCGCCATCCTGAGTCTTAAGCACACTATCCAGTACAGTAGTCAAAAGCATTTGACCTAGTGTCTTATGACTTGCTATGGGAGAAGCTTAAGAAAACGGAAGTGCATACGCAGGTGCAACGTCTCTTTCACTATTGGTGTGCTAATCAGACAAATAATGTTAGATGGGCCGGCAGCCTCTCTGACGTATACAGATTGGAGTGCGGAACGAGACAAGGTGGGTTGACGTCTCCCAAGCTCTTTAACCTGTATTTAGACGAGCTGATGGTTGAGCTCAGCAGCACGCGCATTGGCTGCTCGATCGATAATGTCTGTATTAATAATATCAGTTATGCTGACGACATGGTGCTGTTGAGCCCAGCTGTCAGTGCGTTGAGGCAGCTCTTGAATATTTGTGAGAAATATGCCCAAAAACACGGTCTCTTGTACAACTGCACGAAAAGTGAGTATTTGGTTTTTAAGTCTTCGGGTAAATGCCCATCTAGTGTGCCCAAAATAAAGCTAAATGGCGTGGAACTTAAGCGGGTAAATCATTTTAAATACTTGGGACACTACGTTACAGAAGATCTTGATGACCAAATGGACATTGAAAGGGAACGCAGGGCACTGGCGGTTAAGAACAATATGCTGGCTCGCAGGTTTGCTCGTTGCAGCGAGCACGTTAAGATCTCTCTTTTTAAGGCATACTGCCAAACCTTCTACACGAGCAGCCTGTGGTTTAGTTATACGCAGAGATCGCTCAGTGCCCTGCGCGTTCAATATAATAATGGTTTCAGGATGTTGCTGGGGCTGCCCCGTTTTTGTAGTGCATCTAGCATGTTCGCGGAGGCTCGCGTTGATGGTTTTCATGCCATCATACGTAAGAGAACCTTGCTGCGCAGAGTGCGGGGCAGCACTAACAGCATCCTGAAGGTAGTTGCTGACGAAGCCGACTCAGCGATAATGCAAGCTTTCATGCAGGTTCTAGTTAGATAGTATGCATTGTATAACTGAGCCTACATACTAAGCAACATAATTTATTTGTCTTAATATTATTGATTGTACTAACATAGTTTTTAAGCAATTTGTACTACTAACTGAATATGGACGTTGTCCGAAATAAACGTTATTATTATTATTATTATTTATTATTATTATTAAAACTTTTGTTTGGCAGGCACTCTCTAAATTCAAAAGCCAAATTGAAATGCTGTCGCATGGTTTTGATCGTCATGAAACCCTAATGCGGAGAAAAGTGCTCTTGTTACATGGTGTCCCTGATCATCCTGGTGAAAAGTTGCTTGACATTGTTCACCGAGTGTTAACCAACCAAATGGGCTTGTCAGACATTGGGAAGGAGCATGTCCATGTTTGCCACAGACTGGGCAAAGCAAAAGGCAAAGCTCGGCCTATCCTAATCAGACTGTATACCTCTGAGCACCGTCACATTATCTGGGAGAGCAAGAAGTCCCTTAAGGGAACAGGTATCACAATCTCCGAATTTTTGTCGCACGTTAGACATCGTGTCTTTATGGACGCACGCAAGCACTTTGGCATGACGAGTTGCTGCTCAGTGGAGGGCAAGATAGTGATCATCACACCCGATTCAAAGCGGCTCAAGATCGAGACACCGGGTGAACTACGAGAGCTAATTTCACGGTTCCCTAAAGCTTCTTGCAACTCTGGTAACGCGGTGCAGTCTGTGGGACATTCGCCGCCAATTGTTCGCCAGCCTGAGGTTACTGCTACACCCTCAAGAGATCAGAGGAAGGGGCGCCGGCGTAATAATTAGTCTGTTATTGTCCTGTAATACTGTCGATGGGTCGCTTCTTAATTTCGCGGGAGTGTGCGATTTCGAACTTGGCCTCTGTGTCGGTAGTATTCTCTTTGTATTTTTTTCAATTTTGTTTCACCGTCACTGTAATTTTAATTTATACACTTCTGGACACATCTATTGGCCCACCTTGTATTTTCAGTTTCGTATGGTCCTAGCTAAAATTTTATATTAGGTCGAGCAAAAAGTTTTTATGCAGTTTTGAACCTGGCACATTCACAATTTCATTCAATAGTCTTTTTTTGAATTTCGAACACACAATTTAAAGAAACAAAAGACAATTTGGAGCCTGTTTCTTGATATCAAACAATCGAATACTAAGAAAACTTGGTTTTATTGGTTTACTTGGATTTAATTCTTGAAAAAGTGATTGATATCTTTGGTTTTGCAACAAACATTACTTATTCTTAACATTAAGGTGAGGTTCTATTAATAATCTATGGATACTTTACCTGAAGTCGCCGCCCAAGCTGTGGCACTTATTCAGGCCGGACACAGCCAAAGAAACGTGAGTGCTCAACTTAATTTAAGTCGATCTGCGGGCTGAAATGTTTATCGGAGGTACCTAGAGACTGGCGGCTTTGTTCGTCGCCAAGGAAGCCCACGATCTCGGGTCACAACTCAAAGGCAGGATCAATTCATCGTGACGACCAGCTTGAGAAATCGTCACCTTACCTCCATTGAGATACAAAACCAACTTCGCGACTTCCACGGAGTATCTGTGAGCGCTCGAACTGTTCGGAGAAGGTTAAAAGAACGCGATATGGACCACACAAGCCAGCTAATGGGCCCAAACTAACGCGAGCCCACCGAACAGCGCGCCTTCATTTCGCACGCAGTCATTTAAACTGGACAAAGTAAGATTGGAGCCGTGTACTCTTTTCTGATGAGTCTAAAATTGTGTTACATGGCAATGATGGAAGGAAAAAGGTCTACCGACGTAAGGGAGGGCGTTTCGCACAATGCTG
Organism: Mythimna albipuncta; assembly: GCA_929112965.1. NCBI lineage: Eukaryota > Metazoa > Arthropoda > Insecta > Lepidoptera > Noctuidae > Mythimna > Mythimna albipuncta. The sequence goes on from OV815960.1 coordinate 1,479,992, forward strand.
CTTTAAAGAGAGGGTTGCTTATGGCGGTGGCTCATGGACTGTAGGGCGGTATATCCGCGAGCGGCAAAACTCAACTTGAGGTTGTTACAGGACCACGGCTGAAAGGTACATTCGTGAGTGCTTAGAACCTCACGTGATACCATACGCGGACTATGTGGGCCCAAATTTCCTTTTTATGCATGATAATGCAAGAGCCCATGCGGCCGGCATCGTCAGGGAATATCTTCGGGATGTGAACATCACAGTTATGGACTGGCCAGCCAGAAGCCCAGACATGAACCCCATTGAGCACATGTGGGACGAGCTAAAAAGACGTGTTAGGGCTCGTCAGCCAGTTGCCCAGACGATGCAGGAGTTGAAAACTGCCATAGAAGAGGAATGGGAGATGATCCCTCAAAATTTCATAGAGCGGTTGATAAACTCTATGCCTAATCGTATGAGAGCTGTGGTAGATGCCCATGGAAGCAACACGCGTTATTAAATTAAACCTATAATTGATAAAACATGTTTTTTATTCAAAAATCAATTGCCTTTAACAAGGCGCATATCCGACTTGTTAGGCGTAGCTCCATGTCGTATGGTATTCTGAATTCAAATTTAAAACAATACGATCGAAAAAGATGGTAAAATGTATCAGGTTTAAAACTGCATCAACAGTTTTTGTTCAATCTAGCAATCATATTTCGGTAGGGGCCATCGAAACCTAAACTCTAAGGTGGGCCAATAGATGTGTCCAGAAGTGTATATTTATACTTGTAATTTAATTTATGTATTGTATCTATTTTTTGTGTTTCAATTACTGTTTTTAGGGTTCCGTAGCCAAATGGCAAAAAACGGAACCCTTATAGATTCGTCATGTCTGTCTGTCTGTCTGTCCGTCCGTCCGTATGTCACAGCCACTTTTTTCCGAAACTATAAGAGCTTAGTATTCTGTGAACCGCATTAAGATTTTCACACAAAAATAGAAAAAAAGCAATAAATTTTGGGGGTCCCCATACTTAGAACTGAAACTCAAAAATTTTTTTTTCATCAAACCCATACGTGTGGGGTAACTATGGATAGGTCTTCAAAAATGATACTGAGGTTTCGAATATCATTTTTTTCTAAACTGAATAGTTTGCGCGAGAGACACTTCCAAAGTGGTAAAATGTGTGTGTGTCCCCCCTCTAACTTTTAAAATAAGAGAATGATAAAACTAAAAAAAATATATGATGTACATTACTATAAAAACTACCAACGAATATTGGTTTGAACGAAATCTAGTAAGTAGTATTTTTTTAATGCGTCATCAATCGAAAAAAATACACTATTATTAAAACATCGATTAAAGTTACAACACATTACAAGAACTTTTATAATTATGTTACTTGCTGTTACGGAGCCCTTCATGGGCGAGTCCGACTCGCACTTGGCCGGTTTTTTTTATATTTATACATGTATTATATAGGTTAATTTAGATATGTAATATTGTATATTCTTAATTTTCTGACTCATTTGTATACACTGTGTCTACATCTCTCATCCAACTCTCCTGTCACAGGTCTGCTGGAAGAAATTTCATTTGAAATAAGCAGTACCTTTGTACTCTTTTATCTGTATTTGTCCATTTCATTTTTAAGTGTTTGTGTGTACATAAATGAATAAATAAATAAATATATATATGTCGTGGAGAACGATATTGAACTACAGAATCTTTGTTTTGTTATTATTATGGTACCTACCTACCTAAGGGTGTAACGCAGTGGCGTCATTTTTTATACGTCACGAGGCCAGAGTCATGTTATAAGGGCTGGGACCCGCGACGCCAGGACAGTTTTGGCTTGCACTGTTACAAGGGTCACACCTCTGACATGAAACTCTCGGTTAACCCGTGTATTCGTGATTATTTAGTATAGGTACTTACAGCACTTTTGTGAATTATAAAAGTGACATTATAACTAATTGTGAACTGTGAAACTGACATTATAAGCGACGGAAATACTCCAGTGTATAGTTATTAAAATTCCATCAATATGAACCCTGTACTACTGAATCAAAATGATGACGGTCATATCGCTCAGCCACTCCTGGCGCCGTCATCAGAAGTGGGATCTGAATCTAATTCCCACTGGTGCAAAAAAAAAAAAAGAAAAAGACATTTGATGTGACTAATTGAAATCATAAGATTACCAACAACGGTGTTTGAAATTACGCTGACAGAATTCAACCCAGAACACCCTGATTCCAGGCCACGCGTTTGGTGTGCCTCCGTGACAATGATATCGGTCTCAACGAATACCTCCTCAAAGGTTCATCTCTCGTCATAGCCCTCAGCAAAGCCCTGAAGACCGGTGCTTCATCATGGTTATCACAAATATCAACGCAGGCATGACGTGGGTGCATGTTCGTGATCTATTTCTCGTACTTTATGAGTGATTATTTAATGTGAACAACGGCAAGTCAAAAGAAAGTGAATGTGAACAAATAGCCGCAAGCTATAGCCGCGCAAGCAGCACAGGAAGCACGCCATCGACGAGCAGCTCGTCGAGCTACCGCAGCGCAGACGCAGGCAGCGCGGTTGCAGAGCGACGCGACGTGTCAATAGTGGTCAAGTATCCGGTGTATGCGGAAAGTTGGAGCAATCTGGTCAGTCGTACAATTCTTATTTTGAATCCGGGGCTGAATGGTCGCTTATTAAGTAAGTACATCAGTCATAACTTCGAAGGGCCACGTAAGTACTCAATTGTTGTTATTAACGGTGTCGGTTGGTCGGTTAACATAAACCGTAGCGAACATATCTTATGTGACGGCTTACGTATTTTATTTCAAGTGGTACCAGACGTTTACTTGAAATATGCTAAGGGTGGCCGACGGACAGCGACAATGTTGAAATGTTGGGTGACGTCACGGGACTGGCATTTGCGTTCAAGTGCACGCGCTTACCCCGGGCGCATACAAAAAAATACATCTGTTAACCTCTTGACTCGGGGTGCATGGGAGCTTTGGCAAGCCCAAAGTTTCCATAGAATATTCAGACATTATTATTATGTTTTACTAAACATTGTGCAAGACAGTCATTCTAATTTGCAATTAGTGTAGTCTTGCTCATGACTCAAGTCGTTTCATCATAACACATCAAAACACATCTAGGATTCTGACTGGAATCACTATACTTATTTTATTTTATTACAATCGGAAAACAAACAGTATTAACAAATAACAAAACAATAAATTATGCAGCTATAAACCAATTACATGTTTTTGTGCATTTAATTATCTATGAAGAGCATGCTTAAAAGAGACTACAATGATGGCATGAACTTTAACAATATGGCACAATCACAACATTAGGTCTTGCAGGACAAACTAAAACAGTTATCGAACCAATGTTTGGTAAGTATTCTTTTGAATATACGCGGCTTAGAAGTGAATAAATCAAGTTCAGAAAAGTCAACTAAATCATTGTAGGACTTTGCGCATCTTATAAAGAACGAATTCTGTCGGTAATTTGAATAACATCAGGTAACGTTAAGAAGAAGAAAGAGTATTCTAGAGATCTAGTGGGGGCGCCTAAATTAATCTTGGAGAGAAGTTGAGGGGCGTCGATGTAAGATTGTGCTAACTTAACGAGGAAAGAGATATCTGATATATTCCTTCTTTCCCTAGTGGTAGTAAATGGTACCTTTTGTATCTCGAGTAGGTATCGCGTAAAGTTTCGCTGGACAGATTCCTATTCTGGGATTCCAATCCTGCGAAAAGTATTCAAGTGACCTACGGACGAAGGAACAATACAATATTTTGACTACTTTGAGACCTGTAAACTAGGAATAAGATCCTTTTAAGAACCCTATGGCTTTGTTAGCTTTACAGTTAGCTATACGGTTAACGTATTAGACAGCAAAAGGGTTCATAATACCAATAACTTATTCTTCTTTGAATATTTCATAATTATGAGTAAAATCAATTGCTTTATGAAATCCTATACCTAAATTGTTGTTTCGTTTTAATGGTATAGTAGTATATATATATAAAGAACAACTGATATTTCTAATAAAAGATAAAGAATTTTCTCGTTTTTTTTTATTGACGGTTTATCACTCGAGTTACATCCGGTTAGTCAAAAAGTTCTGGGACCTGCCGGGTTTCTCACTGTGTTTTCCTTCGCCGTTTTGGGAGCGGTGGTGGTGGAGTGGATTGCACGGAGTGGTGCGCCTCGCTGGATTTGAGCCCGCGACCGCCACCTGGTGGATCGGGGCGTTGCCACTCGTACACCACTGCTCTTATAAGACTTGCTAGCTCTGATTAAACTACCTTCTTCTGAGAATATTCATCAATCTAGATGGATTCATTGGTCTGGTTTCGTATTGCCGAAAGTTTGTTAAAAAAAAAAAAAAAATCCTCTCTAGTTATGACTGTTACATTCACTGACAACCAGGAAATTATTTAATTGGAATTTACTTGGAATTTAATTGGAGTTTAGTTGAATGAATGATGATGAGCTTTAACTAGGTGCTAAATCAGTTTTGCGTTTTTTAAATCTGGTATTTCTTATTATATAGTGCTATACTTTTCCAAAAGGTCGATAATGAGATGTATGTAGCCGAGTACTTTAGTAAATAAAAGAACCACGCACCCAGCGTGATCGGAGCTTTTAAATGTAGTGTATTCTTATTTGGAGCCCTGAGTCGGGTTATAGTGGATCAAGGTAACTAGCAAAGATTGTGTCCTAGTTTATCGTTTATTTTATCACCACATGATCAAGTCACGCTAACGGGTAAATTGATGGCGGACGATGAGAATATTAAAGGGTATGCTTACATTTTTAGAAACGCTTTGGAAAATGAGCCGCTTGCTTTGAATCGTCCTATTCACCATGTAAACCACAAAAGTACGAGCCAATAAAAAAAAAAAAATACGTTAAATGTGTAACTTACGGTGTGACAGCTTGTCATTTAGTTTTAAGATTAGGTAACCAAAAAAATTCGTTATCCGTTTTAAAATAGCATAACGCGATATTGTGCCTCTTAGGAACTCGTTAAGTCTGTGTTTTATGGGATACAAACCCGCACTTGTATCCGCCACATGGCGAAAGCAATATTTCATGCTCATTGAGATACCATATTCTTCACGAATTCTAAGAGTCGAAATTACCCGACATAAAATACGGCAGAAAAAAAAAAACCAGTGTCACAATGTGGCCGACCCTTACTTATCGAACCAAAAAAAGGGATTGTTTTAAAGTTTTCTAAACACAAACAAGGGCAAAGCCCTTAAACTTATGGCAGTTATGACGGCATAGCTAAACTGTTAAATCTTGTAACTGATTGTGAGACAAAAAAATAAGTGTTTGCTAGAGAAGAGAGAAAGCGTAAACACACATTAAAAAAAAAAAAAAAAGTTAAGTGGTAAGTACGAAACATCTAAATTTGATAAAGATAAAGCTAAATTAGTAAAGTTTGATATTAGTAATTTAGTTTTGATTCATAAGGAAACGAAACTAGACAAAATTAAATCAAAGATAAAAAGGACCTTTTAAAGTAGTGAAGTTACTTGATGGGGTTTCTATTTTTGAAACCTTTGAGTGGTAACCGAGCCTATGAGTATGCTCACAATTGTATACGAAAGATGCCTCTAAGTAGCGCTCCTGCTGAGCTAGATTTATTTGATGTAGAAGACCATGAGGAGTATATCTCCAGAGGAAAGTAGTAGACACATACCATGGCTATTTGGTCGCACTGCATGCACTTATCTGTAGTCGTAACTGCAATTCATGCGTGAGTTGTTCAGAGCGCGATGGGCAGTAAGTGCTGCGGTGTGGGCCTGTGTATTTTTGTGTTGGTCATGTATTGACCTGAAGTTTGGTCGCACTGCGCGCGCTTATCTGTAGTCGTAACTGCAATTCATGCGTGAGTTGTTCAGAGCGCGATGAGCAGTAAGCGGCGCGGCGGGGACCTGTGATTTTATGTGTTGGTCATGTGTTGACCTGAAGTTTGGTTGCACTGCACGCGCTTATCTGTAGTCGTAACTGCAATTCATGTGTGAGTTGTTCAGAGCGCGATGAGCAGAAAGTGGTGCGGCGGGAGCCTGTGATTTTATGTGTTGGTCATGTGTTGACCTGAAGTTTGGCTGCACTGCACGCGCTTATCTGTAGTCGTAACTGCAATTCATGTGTGAGTTGTTCAGAGCGCGATGAGCAGAAAGTGGTGCGGCGGGAGCCTGTGATTTTATGTGTTGGTCATGTATTGACCTGAAGTTTGGTTGCACTGCACGCGCTTATCTGTAGTCGTAACTGCAATTCATGTGTGAGTTGTTCAGAGCGCGATGAGCAGAAAGTGGTGCGGCGGGAGCCTGTGATTTTATGTGTTGGTCATGTCTTGACCTGAAGTTTGGCCGCACTGCACGTGCTTATCTGTAGTCGTAACTGCAATTCATGCGTGAGTTGTTCAGAGCGCGATGGGCAGTAAGCAGAGCAGCGGGGGCCTGAGTTTCTGAGGAAACTATTTTGTGTTGGTCATGTGATGGCCTGAGAGTCGTGGACTCTATAAGAGAAGTGTTTATTGCTTGAAGCAATAACGATACACGTGGCAAGGTTTGTCACTAGCTGCTGAGACAGCTGGGCCATGAGCGTTGTATGTGATCTAATTGTGTTTTGTATTAGTGTACCTAAATGTTCACTTTTGATACTTTTAAGCTTAGAGGTACCTTTTGATACTTTGATTAGATTTGCTTCTAACGAATGTTGATATTGAATTATCTATTGCTGATGCACTTGTTCTTGGTCAGGTTGGCCGAGGTTGTACAGTTGCTTCTAAAGCGAATTTTGGTTACAGGTGTACACGAGGACGTGTAATTTGTCAGGTTGGCCGTGTCGTGGAGAACGATATTGAACTACAGAATCTTTGTTTTGTTATTATTATGGTACCTACCTACCTAAGGGTGTAACGCAGTGGCGTCATTTTTTATACGTCACGAGGCCAGAGTCATGTTATAAGGGCTGGGACCTGCGACGCCAGGACAGTTTTGGCTTGCACTGTTACAAGGGTCACACCTCTGACATGAAACTGTCGGTTAACCCGTGTATTCGTGATTATTTAGTATAGGTACTTACAGCACTATTGTGAATTATAAAAGTGACATTATAACTAATTGTGAACTGTGAAACTGACATTATAAGCGACGGAAATACTCCAGTGTATAGTTATTAAAATTCCATCAATATGAACCCTGTACCACTGAATCAAAATGATGACGGTCATATCGCTCAGCCACTCCTGGCGCCGTCATATATATATATTTTTTTGTTTTTTTTTTTTTTGAGTTAGGGTCAGATAATATAAAATAAAATAAAAATATTGTAAAAGCAATGTGTTAGAAGAGAAAAAAAATGTTACAACAAAGATGGAGCAGTTAATAGATACATTCACACAATATAATGAGTTACCAGGGGGCCACAAGTGCAGAGGTAGTCATTGCCAAACAAGCGTCTCTTCGACATAGTCCTTAACCTTGTAATATGCTTTTTTGGTTAAGACACACTTAATATGGGTTTTGAGCTTTCCTTCGCTAAGTTCAGTCACCGCTTTTGGTAGCTTGTTATAAAAGCGTATGCTATTTATTAAAAATTACTTACTGGTCTTGGCTAATCTCTATTTGGGTAATATAATTTCGTGTTTACTACAAGTATTTATGTTATGGAAATCGCTTCTAATTTTGAAAAGTCCTAGGTTTTTACGGACATACAGAATACTTTCTAAGATATAAAGAGAAGGCAGTGTCAATGTATCGATTTCTTTGAATTTATTTCTGAGGGACTAGCGAGGACCCATTTTATAAATAGCCCTGATTGCTCTCTTTTGCAATACGAAAATCGAGTCTACATCAGCTGCAGATCCCCACAGTAAAATGCCATAAGACATAATACTGTGGAAATAGGCATAGTAAACTAACCTAGCTGTGGCGACATCTGTCAACTGCCTTATTTTTCTTACTGCATATGCCGCTGAGCTTAATCTACATGAGAGAGTTCTAATATGAGCACCCCACTGCAGTTTGGAATCAACAGTTATACCTAAGAACACAGATTCTGTAATTAAATCAAGTTTTTTGCTATCAAGAATTAGATTGACGCCAACTTGAGGAACATTCGGTAATGAAAACTTTATACATTTAGTTTTATTTGCATTTAGTAAAAGATTATTGGCTGCGAACCATTTCGAAAGAACAGCCAGACTTTCGTTAACACGCAAGACATCCGCATCTTTTCTATCCACTTTAAAAATAAGAGAAGTGTCGCCAGCAAATAGAATTGTATCTGATAAATTAGTCATCATGTAAGGAAGGTCATTCATATAAACTAGAAAAAGGAAAGGGCCAAGAATTGAACTCTGGGGCACGCCCGTCCTTACTAAAGACCCCGAGGACGTCGCCCCATTTATGGATACTTTTTGCTGCCTGTAAGATAAATAGGAAAAAATAAGATCAGCAGCTCTGCCACGAATTCCGTAATGATGTAATTTACAGATCAGAGTATTATGGTCAACACAGTCAAATGCTTTTGAGAGGTCACAGAATATGCCAATAGCATCCTGGGACTTCTCCCAGGATTCCAAAATGTGACTGATGAGTTTCACTCCTGCATCCCTCGTTGGCCTTCCTTTCGTGAAGCCAAACTGATGACTATGCAAAATCCTATTTGAATTAAAGTGAGACAACATCTGGTCGAGCATGATTTTTTCATCGATTTTACTCAATGCTGGAAGCACAGATATTGGTCTATAATTAGAGGGATCACTCTTACTACCTGATTTGAAAATTAGTGGTGCTTTACTATGTTTCATTAAATCAGGGAATGTACCGCTGGCTAGACATTGATTAAATATGCCTGTTAGGACAGGAGCAATTGTATCAATAATTTCTCCAAGAACCTTAACGGATATACCCCATAAGTCCTCAGTGTTTTTTTTTAATAAGACTTTTGTATGTATTTTTAATCATATCAACAGAAATAAGCTTAAATTTAAAGGTTGGTACATCCTTTGTGAAATTTTCTTTTAAAAAAGATTCAGCTAACAAAGATGAAGAAGGGAGAGATTTCGTAACTTCTATTGGGATGTTGGTGAAGTAGTTTTCTAGCTTCTCAGCCACTTCGGTCCTGTCTGAATTTTTTTTTTTGAATTTATATTAACTAGTGCTTGACTGCGATCCCACCTGATGGTAAGCAGTGATGCAATCGTTGATGGTGAGGCGCACTAGTTTATTAAGAGCCTATTCACTCTTGCCTTAAAGACACCTAAATTATAATCAGACGGGAAGACCGCAGCAGGCAGACTGTTCCAGTCCTTCGACGTACGCGGTATAAACGACGAGGCGAAACGCTTAGTCCGGACCGTAGAGGTTTCAACAACGTAAGGGTGAATATTCGCCGTACGTCGGGTTGTCCGATGGTAGAAGTGAGATGGTGGAATTAAGTCATGTAATTCCTGCGCACACTCTCCAAAGTGCATCCTGTAAAACACCGAAATGCTGGCTACCCTTCGCCTGTGCTCAAGACTTTGTAGATTGGACTCAACCAGATCTGGATCGCCAATTAGTCTTTTCGCACGCCTTTCCACAGACTCCAAAGCTGCCAGGTGGCATTTCGCAGCACCAGCCCATATGTGGCTGCAGTACTCCATACACGAACGGACTTGTGCTTTGTACAGCATTAAAAGCTGTCCCGGTGTGAAGTACCGCCGGACCTTTTGTAAGAACGCCTAGTTTCCTAGCAGCTACCTTGGCTTTGGACTCAATGAACCGCCCAAAGTTAAGGTCCGAGGGAATTTCAACCCCCAAGAGCTGAAGGCGTTCGGTGTACTCCAGGGATAATTTCTGAAAAGTAGGAGCCGAGGTGAACGGGCTCCTTTTAGCGGTGAACAGACACGCTTGCGTTTTGGAGACTGCCTGAAGTGAGATGTTTGTACGCTCTACCATAGCCTCTCTTTCGGACCGGATTAGCTCCTTACTAGCCCGAGCACTAGGCAGGTATCTCTCTACAACTGTGCTATCATCTGCATACCCATAGATACCGGGCATCAGCAGATCGTTGATATGCAGTAGGAATAGGGTTGCAGAGAGAACAGACCCCTGAGGAACTCCGGCAATAGTCGTCATGGGTTCCGATGAGCATCCATCGACAACAACTCGGAGAGACCGCTCACTCAGGAAGTCTTTTACCCAGTTAATCAGACCAGGGGAAATACCGTACGCTGGAAGCTTACTCAAAAGGCTAGCGTGCCATGCCCTGTCGAAGGCCTTCGAGACGTCTAAGGAAACGGCAATCGCTTCCCCATTCCTCTCGAGGGTCTCGCCCCACAAGTGGGTGGCATACACTAGTAGGTCCCCAGTAGACCGATTGCGACGAAATCCGTACTGTTGGTCACTGAGGAGATCGTTACCTTCCAGGTATGCCATGAGGCGCGAGTTCAACACACGCTCCATAATCTTGCATAGTATGGAGGTTATTGAAATCGGCCGATAGTTGGCAGGATCGGCACGATTGCCCTTCTTGGGCACGGGTTGCACGTTGGCAAGCTTCCAGGACTTGGGCACTATACCAGTCCTAAATGAGAGGCGATACAAGCGTGTCAATACAGGAGAAAATTCAGGCGCACAAGCCTTGAGAACAATGGCAAGTATATGTGGGCGCAAAACCACTATTTGAATATTTTGATGAGGATTTAATTCGATCACTTCCTGCTAATTTCTTTTAAATATTGCAACATCCTGTTGAATTTATAGAAGGATTTCATTTGATAACTTCCTTTCGAATTATTTTAAAATATTACGACATCCTGTTGAATTTATAATAGGATTTCATTTGATAACTTCCTTTCGAATTATTTTAAAATATTGTTGAATTTACAACAAATTAAATGACAACTTCCTTTCTAGAAAATATTAAACATCCGGTCGAATTTGTGAGGATTTAACTTCACCACTTAATTTTTATTTCTTTAAAAATATCAGAGCATCCGGTCATATTTAAATAAGAATTTACTGTGACAATTTCCGTTCTATTAATTTATTTAAAATATTTTTCTACCTTCATTCATAGTGAATTTTTATGATTGTCAATTTCTGAGTATAAAAACCGTTGTAATGTTATTAGAAAGGCACTTTTTGACCGACCATAGAATAAACAACTTGAACTGAAGCAATGTATTTCTTTATTATCATTCTAAAGCATTTCCTGATATCACTGTGACTGTGAATTTTGTGTGACGTCAACTCCGACGGCGATCATGCGCCGACAGCAGCGGTGGGATACAGCCCGCTCCTACCGAAGTCCTCTGGATTCTGGGTCAAGTGCCGTGACTGCAACACGGTTCGCTACTCCTGCGCCTTCACGAGGTCGTGGCAATTTGCCCTTCTATCCCAAGGTGCGCTCTCACACCAGGAACCGAAGACCTGGGCTTCTTTGCAATACATCACATGGAAGCAGAACCTGATCCAGACGTTTGGCGAAGAGTTCCGGTATGCTGACGACGTCCAGCGTTAGCGTGACTGTACGTCGGAGCAGGCGAGCAGCCACGTGAATTACGCAACCAAGGTATGGACGCTCTTCGAGTGAGTGCAGCCAGAAGCAACGGATGGTGAGGTTATTGATTCTCTAATCACTGGTATTTATCCTGATTTTATAAAATGTGTATTGTAGCGTAAAACCTGACCTTTTGCCCAAACTAGTCTCCATTTTCAAAACTTTTCGTAAATCTGACTAATCAGAAACTAACGGTACAAACATAAATTATTCAAACCAAAAACTTCCGTTGTAGCTGTCATTGTCGTTTTAGGAGCTGTCATTGTCGTTTTAGGAGCTGTCATTGTCGTTTTAGGAGCTGTCATTGTCGTTTTAGGAGCTGTCATTGTCGTTTTTAGGAGCTGTCATTGTCGGTTTTAGGAGCTGTCATTGTCGGTTTTAGGAGCTGTCATTGTCGTTTTTAGGAGCTGTCTTTGTCGTTTTTAGGAGCTGTCATTGTCGTTTTTAGGAGCTGTCATTGTCGTTTTTAGGAGCTGTCATTGTCGTTTTAGGAGCTGTCATTGTCGTTTTTAGGAGCTGTCATTGTCGTTTTTAGGAGCTGTCATTGTCGTTTTAGGAGCTGTCATTGTCGTTTTTAGGAGCTGTCATTGTCGTTTTTAGGAGCTGTCATTGTCGGTTTTAGGAGCTGTCATTGTCGTTTTTAGGAGCTGTCATTGTCGTTTTAGGAGCTGTCATTGTCGGTTTTAGGAGCTGTCTTTGTCGTTTTTAGGAGCTGTCATTGTCAGTTTAGGAGCTGTCACTATCGTTTCTAGAAGTTGTCAATTTACCTGAAACAGCAAGGAAAAATCGTCAAAACATATTTCCGCAAACAATTTCCGGAGGAGGCTCCGAAAAACCGCAAACAAGTAGTGTCAAAAAGGTCATTCAAAAAAATCCTGTTGAAATTAAAGAATGAAATTAACGGTCAAAAAGTTACAAGTTAATTGATTGTAAATATTACTATAAAATATTTCTTGTTTCCATAAACGATATAACAGAAATTTAAATCAACCGCTCCAAAGTGAAAAGTTGAGTTTTGGTTTGTGCAATTTTTAAATACCTGTTAAAATTAAAATGACTTCAGTCCTATTTAGATTAACTTTTGTAACCCAGTAATAATTTATCGTTCGCTGTAGTTATTTTCATTTTTACAAATACCCACTAAACATCGTTTAATCAATTACTGGGACGATTTTTGGATCAATTGCTGGATCGATTGGCAGGGCGTCTGTTAGTCGATTGGCAAGGCGTTTGTTAGTCGATCGGCAAAGCGTTTGTTAGTCGATCGGCAAGGCGTTTGTTAGTCGATCGGCGAGGTGTTTATTAATCGATCGGCGAGGCGTTTGTTAGTCGATTGGCGAGGCGTTTGTTAGTCGATTGGCGAGGCGTTTATTAGTCGATTGGCGAGGCGTTTGTTAGTCGATTGGTGAGGCGTTTGTTAGTCGATTGGCGAGGCGTTTGTCAGTCGATTGGCGAGGCGTTTGTTGATCGATTGTTAAGATAATTGGCGAGGCGTTTGTTAGTCGGTTGGCAAAGCGATTGTTGATCGATTGTTAAGTTGATTATTAGACTTATTATTAATCGATGATTGGATCGATGATTAGATCGAAAGGAACGAAAAACCTTGCAGGTGAACAATGATCGCTTAATCTAATTGTTAGCAATGCTGGTCGGGCAAACTGTCAGGTTGACATTTGTAGAGCTTTATAAGCAGTGGCAATTAAAGATTTGCAGTTGATTTTATTTTACATCAAAAAGTATGTGAAAGTTCCCCATGTTATTGCTTTAACCTATTGCCACTGTGTTTTAAGCTTTTATGTAAATTTAGGATGGACGAGCGATAATTTCGAGACAAGTTAAGATTTGACACAAGCAATGTAATTAGATCTTTTGAAAAAAGGATGTCTTGCAAACATGAAAGACAATGTTAAAAATTGATCAAAGATTTAGAACTTTCTATTAAAATTTTACATGTACTGCCAAATGGCGGTATAAAGTAAAGCATGGTTAGAACTATTAACCTTAGGCTTTTGCTTATTTAAGATATTTCGAAAAAATCGTTGTTCACGATTTAGTTTATGATAATGAGCCGACCGTATGGGCGGAGAATTTGTAAATTAGATTTATCGCAGTAACTAGTCCCTTTCCCACCTATTACGCTGACTGATCACCAGTGTATCCTTTTTCCCTGTCCAGAGCTGATCCTATGCGGGTGATGCCATAAGAGATGGCTAGATCCAAGGCGGGTGATGCCGTAGATTAGATAGTTTTAATGTGAATTGGCTTATTGCTTTAAAACAAATTATATTGATTTTTTGTTCGGACCTGTTCAAGCCATTAATCATTTTTCAAGCGCGATATTTAGATTCATTAGTCCCCTTCCCACCTATTACGCTGGCTGGCCACCATGCGTATCCTTTTTCCCTGTCCAGAGCTGATCCAAGGCGGGTGATGCCATGTGGTACGGCTAGATCCAGGGCGGGTGATGCTAGTTAGGGGGCTATATTCAAGGCGGGTGATGCCATTTGGTATGGCTAGATCCTAGGCGGGTGATGCCAAGTTAGGGCTAGAAGGCGAATGATGCCGTGTAATGCCAATCAGCCAATTCACACCAAATACTTGATACTGTGTGAGTTTGGCTAACCCTATGTGGGTGACGCCGATAGAATGTTTGATTTTGGGCTAACCCTATGTGGGTGACGCCGATAGAATGTTTAATTTTGGGCTAACCCTATGTGGATGACGCCGATAGAATGTTTAATTTTGGGCTAACCCTATGTGGGTGACGCCGATAGAATGTTTAATTTTGGGCTAACCCTATGTGGGAGACGCCAATAAACTGTTTGATTTTGGGCTAGCCCTATGTGGGTGACGCCAATAAAATATTTGTTATTGAGTAATTTTTGGGCTAAGCCTATGTTGGCGACGCCGATAAACTGTTTAATTTTGGACTTATCTTGTGTGGGTGACGCCAATAAAATGTTTTGATGCTGTGTAATTTTGGGCTAACCCAATGTAACGTAACGATAAAATGTAATTGATTAGTTTGGAAACTTTTATTTTTGTAATTTGAAAACATAGTTGAAGCTTGTGATCATTTATTAGTTTTGCATTGTATAATGTAGAAGCAATTTTGTAAATGTGCGGTACCATGGAGTATTTTTATTGTTACAACTTTTGTGACTTTACGAGCAAGGCAGTTGGGTTTGTCATTGAGTCATTCAACTACATGGTGCTCACATAATAGAAGCAACAAAGAATATGTAACCAAGATAATATGTAACTCATAATAGTCATAGTTTTAGTCATAGTAGTTTATTGGTAAGGGATTCTTACAAGTCATAAAAAAATATTTCAAATTACACAATACAAATGATACAAATAATTACATTACAATGTCAAATAATATAAAATGTCAAACAAATAATGAAATACAAGAAAACAAGTCAATGTCAAATCACAGATTAAAATAAATTATACAATTTTCAGTCCAAATTAATATTTACGTCAAAATTAAATTACATTAAATCATAAATTCGTCAAAGGAATAAAAAGCTTGCTCGATAAGCCATTTTTTCAAACGAACTTTGAAGCTGCCTATAGTCGGGGCACCAGAAATAGCTGCAGGTAGTTGATTATAAACTGTCGGGCCCATGACATGAGTCGTCTTGGAGGATTTGGCAAGCGTTCTCGAGACCGTCGATAACTGACCCCTGCTTCTGGTGCTATATGAATGACGGCTGCCTACCTTTGGGTAAAGGTCGAGGTTCATCCTCACGTACAGGGCGACCTGATATATAAGTATAGCAGGTAACGTGAGGATGCCTAATCTAATAAAATGGGGTCTAGCGGACATGTCCTGCGGTATCCCGACGATGGCCCGCACGGCACGCTTCTGCATTCGGAAGGCGCGCTGCCAGTCGGCAGCACGTCCCCATAGCTCAGCGCCGTATTGTAGTAACGAGTGCACCGTCGCGAAATAACAGGACCGCACATCACGTTCGGGTAACATGATTTAAAAGAGTGTCCATGGAGTTTCTTGCACGTTCTTCTCCATAGAGACCTACGCTTTGCAACGTGCGACTTAGCTTCACTTTTTTGGACTGACCGACATTTGACTATTCAAAAGTGCCTGTTAATGGTCTCTTCGAAATAAATGCTTTGATTTTTTTAAATTTTAATGTAAAGTTCTGTACAGCGCAGAGAGCGCGCTGAAATCAGAATGGCCGTGTGGGCGCAAAACCACTATTTGAATATTTTGATGAGGATTTAATTCGATCACTTCCTGCTAATTTCTTTTAAATATTGCACCATCCTGTTGAATTTATAGAAGGATTTCATTTGATAACTTCCTTACGAATTATTTTAAAATATTACGACATCCTGTTGAATTTATAATAGGATTTCATTTGATAACTTCCTTTCGAATTATTTTAAAATATTGTTGAATTTACAACAAATTAAATGACAACTTCCTTTCTAGAAAATATTAAACATCCGGTCGAATTTGTGAGGATTTAACTTCACCACTTAATTTTTATTTCTTTAAAAATATCAGAGCATCCGGTCATATTTAAATAAGAATTTACTGTGACAATTTCCGTTCTATTAATTTATTTAAAATATTTTTCTACCTTCATAGTGAATTTTTATGATTGTCAATTTCTGAGTATAAAAACCGTTGTAATGTGATTAGAAAGGCACTTTTTGACCGACCATAGAATAAACAACTTGAACTGAAGCAATGTATTTCTTTATTATCATTCTAAAGCATTTCCTGATATCACTGTGACTGTGAATTTTGTGTGACGTCAACTCCGACGGCGATCATGCGCCGACATATACCATCTGGTCCACTAGCTTTGTTCACGTCTAGACGACACAGTGCTCTCAGAACTTCTTTGTTCCTTATGTGAACCTCGGGCATCGAAGTGTCGCAGTGAGGTAAAGTCGGTGGAGTAGCACTGCCAGTATCAATACGAGAATTATGGGCGAAGAGAGATGCAAAGAGATCTGCTTTCTCTCTCGCCGTATGAGCCAGTGTTCCATCAGGTTTAGCCAGCGGAGGCAGTGAGGGCCGACAGAAGTTCGCTTCCACCGACTTGGCGAGGGACCAGAATGCTCTGCTACCGGACGACTGTGCAGAGAGTTTTGTGCCAATATGGGAGATGCGGTCAAAGCGAGCCTTCCTTAATGCCTTCTTGTAGGACTTAGCAGCAAGGTTGAAGATTCTCTTCCTTGAGCTCAAATCCGGAGCTTTGCAGTCACGAGCCTCAACCCAGGCAAGATACGCCGAATGCTTACGCTGTTCAGCTTCAACGCAATCGGCGTTGAACCATGGGCGAGCTGAGCCACCGGTGGGTACGTCACGATAAGGGATGAAATACTCCATAGCTTGACGTATCACATCGGATATAGCGTCTGCACAACTCGACGGATTTTCGGAAGAGAAGCAGACCTGCTGCCAAGGATAAGACGCAAAGAAATGCCGCATCTCATCCCAATCTGCTGACCTGTAACGCCACATTCGCCGTTCATTTCGTGAGTCGCAATCAGGTGGGGAGAAGGACGATAGAGACTTCACCAGACAGTGATCTGAAGTTCCAAGTGGTGAGGAAACTGTTACGATACATCTGTCCGGATCGGTGGTCAGCAGAAGGTCCAGACAATTGGCAGTATGACTCACCACATCAGGCACCCTAGTCGCTTGCTTTACCATCTGAGAGAGGCCCATAGATAACGCAAAGTTTCGCGCTTTTCTCCCAGCGTGGTCGGTCTTCTGGTACGGGAAAAGCCAGTCTTGGTGACAGGCGTTAAAATCCCCCAGAGCGACAAACTGCGCATCAGGGTACTGATGTAGAGCCTCATCGGCGGCCTCACTGAGGTGGCCAAACAATTGAGTCGTCTCCTAGACACCGCTGTGCGATCGGTAGACACAAGTATAGACAATTTTGTCCACACCGGTGTCCACCAGCAACCACAACGTCGTGAAATTAGGGTCCTCAAGGTGACAGAGACGCTGACAGCAGATGTCATTGCGGACGTACACACAGACCCCGGCACGCTGCAGGAAATGATGCTCCAAGGAGTATCCCGGGTAGTCGAGATACGCCACATCTAACGGACATCTGATCTGCGTCTCCGTCAAGAAAAGCAAGTGGGGCTTCTCAGTTTCAAGATGGTGGTGGACCGCATTGAGATTGGAGTGCAGTCCTCGGATGTTCGAGAGGTGCACTTGGAGTAAGAGGACGTGCATCCGCTGTACACACTTACTTTTCTTTTTAGTACCTTTCATGATGGTTTTATGAGTGAATAGACTAGGTGGAAAATGTCAGTTGAGCGAGGTGATGCGATGCAAAACCAGCAATACAACCAGAGATGCTGCGCCATTGGAGGTTTGATCTGGAGACTGCGGGGACGCCCGAACCCCCCCAGGGATCGCCATCGGGTCCTCTCACGATGGGGCCACCCTGGGATTTTTCGCAGATGGCGGGGCAGACTTTCATGTGTGGCTGGCACACTACTTGGGCCCCCAACTATCTGCGGTCGGCCAGCGGAGAACCGTGCTTCGGATCCCGCTACCCTCCGCGATCAAACGTCCGACACAACAAGAGCTGGCGCATCACACCCGTTATACAACGCAACACAACTGCTCAGACCCATCTTCCACCATACGGCTTCACCAGTCATCACGCTGGAACACGACAAATCGCTTGGCGGCATGGCTTTGCCTGGTGGGTGGTAACTTTTAAGCCGGCAGCCGATGCTATGGCCTACCACCGCATTTACTGCTCGTTTAGCACTACCCAGGGCTATAAATAATTTCATTATCAATTTTTAGGGACTGTATGAGTCGCGACCGAAGTGGTATGGACTGCTATGCTATTAAATTAAATACTTTAAATAACTTTAAAGATTTTTAAATAAAACGGTAATTATGCTAAGTTACGCTAAATGATATGATATGCTAATGAGTACGAAAGCACTCGGTTTGCTGTCCGAATATGTACTGATGCCGCACTGCACTTAGCGCGGCGTAATTGTGTAGCTAGATTAGCTAAACGTGTTCGATCGTAATGATTGTATCAAACATGCTCCCGAGGGGAAGAAATGAGATAAACTTAAACAAAGCTAGTATGTTACGTGAATGTGGGCTTATATGCTAAAGAAGGTTAGAACAATGCTGAATGATGATTTACAAGGTGAATAAAACAATCTATAGCTAAATGCTCAAACGGCTGAGTTATCGATGAAAAATACTGATTGTCTTTTGGCAATAGACGAGGTTGACATGTCTCGCCTTTTCGAACGTAAACTAGACCACCGTTTTGAAAAACGAGATACGTGCGCACTATCACTGACACTCGGCCCCATCTCGGATGGAGGCAGGTTTCGCGCACTGACACTGGAGCCCTTTTGTGGCTCGGATTGGTTTATACACACACTCACACTGGCTGGCACGCTTTCGGTCCGCCCCTGGATGGGCGAACCTCCGGCAAGCTGACACTTTCTCCTCAGTAACCAAATTATGATTGCTGCGACGGCTGCTGCTAGTAGTCCATACAACACAGTGTATTGATGTATATCATGTGTCGTTAGGGGCTCGGGCTGCTGAGCTGATTTGTTCATGGAGATGTTTTAGGGAGTTGTTTATCATCATGGTGTCGTTGTCGGTTTCATAATCCTTAAAATGTTGGATCGGCAGCGTGAGATTGCTGATAAAATGATTTATTGGAGTTAATTTTGTGTCGATAACATTTGGCTTAAGTTTGAGCGTATTTTCAAATTGCTGATAAGCGTAAAGCGTTACATCATGACCCTTTACAATACACTGCTGAGAAAGCTGAATGAGTCCGGCCTTGCTGACTCGGTGAACTTGTAGGCCGTCGTCACATATGATTCGCAAAGAGTAAGAGTCACAACAGAAATACAAGTAGGTAGAAAAGTCGTGTAGTGGAATCCACTTGTTTTCACAGTTACATTTTTTCATTCTGCAAATGGATGGTTTCTCCTTTTCACAGAATTTTTCATCAGGACCTAAGCTCCTGGTGGGTCCCTGCTGATGGCAGGGATAGGTTTTTGCTTGATATTGACAGTTTTGAAGATCTCTGATGCTCGCTGTCAAATATGCATCTCTTCTTAGGTTGATTGCTACATATTCTGATATTGGTTTAATGGTGATCATGCTTTTATTAATTTGAACTGGAACTGGTATCAAATTGTAAAGCTGGAACGTGTCTCTGCTGATTAAGGGTAGGGTAATTTCAAATATGAAATATTCCTCCATCATCCTGGCTCTGACTTTCAACAATTTGTAGATCTTGTACAAGTTGAATTGAATGTCATCTACAGGTAATGCTAGCTCTTTAGATATTTGGCCAGATACAATTTGTAACTCTCCACGAAGCTGCTGTGGTGTCAAGAGATGTAGGTTGATCTGACCGTGATAGATTTCAGTCATTGTGTCAAGAAAGGCCTCTTGAATTCGCTTTAAGTTTTGTATCATATTGATAGTTGCTGATGCTGCTAATGTGAAATCTTGGTGAGTAGATATTACGTCGATTTCTTTCTGTAATGTGTTGGTGGCGCTGTCTAAATAATTCAGGTGCTTATTGATCATCTTATGCTGTTTGGAAATTGTCTCCTCTGTTCTCTTTAATATATTATACTCCGCTTCAATGACCGATGTCCGATTCCTATAAAGCTGATTTAGGTGGGTTATATTGCTACGTACTTGGTCAATGTCATTCTTGTATTTTTCTGCGAATTCTTGATCGAGTACTCCAAACAATGAATTTGCAATGGAACCGACAGCGTTGATCAGCCCACGTCTAGTTCGCAAGTGCGCTCTAAAGTGCTGATTAAGTAACAGCTGATTTTAATATTGTAGTTCATTGTACTCGTGCTGGTACTTGCAAAATGATGACTCGACAATGACTCTGTGCTTGAATCTTTTCGCATGTTTGCTCAAGATATTTTGTAAACTGTGTTATCGCTTTATCTCCTTGCCAATAGGGAGACATATTATAATACGTGACAATTTTCCATTCATCACGAATAAGATGCATTTGTCCCATTGGATCAAAATACATTGTTTGATTGCTGTCGAACGCTGTTAGTTTATAAGACGCTTCAGAGGATATTAAAAGAGTCATAAATAATAATAGTGCTAGTGCTATGCTGTAGATTTTAGGACAACTGTTATCCCGCTTCCTTGTTTCCCCCTTTCTTTCCTGGCTTTGCTGTTTTACTGCTCCGATTTTTTCCTGCACACTTGCTTTTTTGTCCGTTATAGGCAAAATGGATAGCTTTATATTTGGTCGTTTTATATAACCATTTTTTGTTTTTAAAGTCACTACCCTGACAACCCCATCCTTTCCTGGGTGGACCTCCACCACCCGACCAACAGGCCATTTTCCTGCAGGCATGTTGTCATCATGAATAGTAACCATATCCCCTATCTCTATATTCTTTTGTTCTTTAAACCATTTGCTGCGCAGCGATAGTTGACTAAGATATTCGGTTTTCCATCTTTTCCATATGTCTTGGAATGTTTTGTTTACTAGATACCATCTTGTCCTCGCATCTTGTGCTGTTTCTATGACAGTAAGACCTGCACGGCTAGTTAGAAAATGTGCTGGCGTGAGGAAATCAATATCCTCGATATCTTCCGATATTGGGCACAGTGGTCTTGAGTTAAGACTTGCTTCGATTTGAGACAAAATGGTAGAATATTCTTCGAATGTCAAGGCTTGGTCTCCTATTACTCTTTTCAGATGCTGCCTAAGGCTTCTAATTGATCGCTCCCAGATCCCTCCATCACTCGGCCAAGAAGGACAATTCCAGTGCCATTCTATGCTCAATTCTGCTATATCTTTATAGTAGCTATCGCTAAAAATTCGCTCAAAATGTTGCTGCTTTTCCTGAAGGATCTTATTGGCACCTACAAAGTTAGTTCCATTATCAGAATATATATGCTTCGGAGCCCCTCGCCGTGCTGCCATACGACGTAATGCTGATATGAATGCTAAACTGCTAAGGTCGGAAACTAACTCAATGTGTAGGTACTGCTTTCGTAACCATGCAAATAAACAAGGCGATGTATCCCTTAGATGTTTTGATACCTCTACCTTTGTTTGATTTTACTCTAATAAATCCTGTGTATATCCAATAATATCCTTAATTATCCAATATTGTTGTCTCAATAAAGACAAAGTAGTCGAGCTCCTCCATGAAAGGTAGTTTCATGTGCTTGCTGTATAAGAAGCTCCATCAGTCGTCCGCTATAAGGGATGATTATGGGATATTTCATGTCATTGCTAATATTTGCATTTTTAAGACGTCCTCCGACTCTCAAAATGCCGCTATTGTCTAAAAATGGGTTGAAATTTATTAGCTTGCTATCAGAACTGAGTCGGTTACGCGATAAATTGTCGATATCCGAAGCAAATTCCTTGCGCTGTATGTATTTAATTATAACTAATTTTGCTTTCCTTAGTTCTTGTAACGTGAGATATGACGGCCTTTGTTTACTTGTCGGTGCAAGTGCCCGTAATAACCACGCTATTATGCGATTTAATTTTATGAATGAACTATAGCGATTTAATAGATCTTCGATAAGGCTATTTTCAGAGTTGCTATTTCGAACGGTGAGGACTTGTTTCCGAATTTCTTCTTCGGTCGTATACTTTGTTTGCTCCTGCTGCAGCTTGAATCCAGTTGTATATAGCCAAGCTGGTCCTCGCCACCACAAGTTATGCTCCATTAATTGTGATGCCGATAGTCCTCTGCTTGCTGAATCGTCTGGATTTTCTTTTGTTGACACGTAATGCCAAACATCAGGTGGTATTATGCTAGTGATTTTCTTCACTCGATTCGCTACAAAAGGCTTCCAGCGGTCTGGGTTGCCTTGTATCTAGCTAAAGGTGACCTTTGAGTCACACCAAGCGATGATTTCGTGCTCTATGTTAGCTATGCTAGCGATGATTTTTTCCAATAATCTGGTTAACAGCTCCGCTCCACATAGTTCCAATCTTGGTAACGAAACTGTCTTGCTGTTTGGTACTAATCTAGTTTTTGCTGCTACTAGTACCACGGATACCTTTTCTTCTGTCACTATTCTGGCGTATACAACACACGCGTATGCTTTCGGCGATGCATCACAAAATCCATGCACCTGGACAATGTCGCCGCGCTTGCTTTGTAACCAACGAGGTATTTTAAACCGACTGATACACTCTGTGTCTTCATTTATTTTTACCCACTCGTTCTTGATTTCTGCTGAGACTTCATCACTCCACTGACTTTCATCAAGCCAAACCTTTTGAATTATGTTATGTTATGGTTAAAAATGCAATTAATACAAATATTATTTTGCTTTAAGGTTTTCAGTTTCATTTCATTCAACAATTCAATAAACCTTTCGCAATTGTATAAATTATGCTCAGCAAAACAAAGAGGGCATTTAACTCCCGACACGTGCATGGCTTTCGTAATAGATTGGTTTGCTTTATGATTATTATACTTTCGATTATTTGTAGATGAATTTGAAGGACCGGCTTGCTGATGAGATGGCTGTGATATCGGTATGACATCTTGACGTCGACGAGCTGATTCTAGGCTAGTGAACTTATTTTCTAAGAAATCTAAGAAGTCTTGAAGCACTGGAAGCTCCCTAGCGTTCTTTAACTACTCTATGTATTCGGAATAAGACTCACTATCCAATTTGTTTGATAAAATATGTACGAG
This sequence comes from Mythimna albipuncta, assembly GCA_929112965.1. Classification (NCBI taxonomy): domain Eukaryota; kingdom Metazoa; phylum Arthropoda; class Insecta; order Lepidoptera; family Noctuidae; genus Mythimna; species Mythimna albipuncta. The sequence goes on from OV815960.1 coordinate 1,503,273, forward strand.
TAGAGGGTCTCACGTACTAATATTCACACCTAGGTTTTTGATAGCGTGTAGACTCTCTAATGTGACGTCATGTAATTTTTTGATGGCTGAAAATGATTGCTGCTGTATAGTGGGAAGATTCAGGAACACATTGACGTGGGATGTGAAGATGAGCTTCTTGTTGTCAAATCGATGGTTAAGAATCTTCCAACAGACAATATAATTGTCGGAGCTGACAGGTAAGTGCTGGATCAAACGCTCGGCTTCACCTTTTACCTTGCCTTTCAGAAATTGCATTTTCTGAGCGTTTGACAGTGCTGTGTTCTTGTGAGATTCGCTAAATAGATCTTTGAACGACACCCACTGTTGATAATTTCCCGTGAAGACAGGAATCTCCATTTGTGGCGTTGATTTTTCACGTTAGGATGTTGACCACATTTCGGAATTGATAGATTTCTTCATCCTGTTGAAGGTTCGCTCGTGGCTGTTGAATTGGAACTCATACTCGATCGGTATCTCCTCTCCTGACTCGCTAATGATTTCCCAATGAAGGTTATCAAGGGTGCTTCAACGGTTCTGCAGAGTTCGAAGAGCATCTTCAAACTCCCATTTATCGACAATTATCTTGACATCAATATTGTCGACAACGACTGCTTATGAAGCATATCGTCAAGCTAGCTGTTGGTTCCTCTCGACTCAAACTTCGGAGGCGCTGCTGCTGTTGTATTCCGCTCCGGCTGACTCATTGAAGTTCCAGCCACCTCTTGCTGTGCTAGTTCAGGGTATGCTGAATGCTGACCCCGTTGAATCAACTCATTTTGACGTTGGATGATAAGTTTCTTGGCTGTCATGTAAATTTCTTCCGTACGCTTGAACTCCGAATTGACAAAATATTTATGATTGGTCTTTTAGAAAGGAAGAATTTTTTCATGATTTACTTGGAATTCCTCCCAGTACTTCTCAAGTAACTCGATCTTACGCTTACAATAGTCAAAAGTTTTACGCTCAACGCTATCCTTTTTAAAATTCGTGAGTAGCTTCTCCATGCTCTCTGAAATCTCGATTTGATTGAATGTACTTCTCGAGTCTCCATCTCGCTGCTGCTGCTAAAATAGGTAAAACTGAACGATCTTACTTGAGAAAGTTCACTTCACTGCCGTTAGTCCCGAAAAACTATAAAACCGACCGCGAAATGATCCGGCTCGAAGGACCAAAATGTATGAGTCGCGACCGAAGTGGTATGGACTGCTATGCTATTAAATTAAATACTTTAAATAACTTTAAAGATTTATTTATAAAACGGTAATAATGCTAAGTTACGCTAAATGATATGATATGCTAATGAGTACGAAAGCACTCGGTTTGCTGTCCGAATATGTACTGATGCCGCACTACACTTAGCGCGGCGTAATTGTGTAGCTAGATCAGCAAAACGTGTTCGATCGTAATGATTGTATCGAACAGGATCACCTTCTAAACAGCTTTTATTTTATTGTTAGAATTTTTAATTTTGTTACTTATTGACTTAGATTTGGCTTGGGCGCAGACTCTTTTGAACATCTTTGAATACATTCTAAAATGGTTATGCAAGTTAAGATCAGACGATAATGATTTTTCCTGGTATAGCTGATATAAATTATCTCTGCTTTTTAGGGTTCCGTAGCCAAATGGCAAAAAACGGAACCCTTATAGATTCGTCATGTCTGTCTGTCCGTCCGTATGTCACAGCCATTTTTTTCCGAAACTATAAGAGCTATACTGTTGAAACTTTGTAAGTAGATGTATTCTGTAAACCGCATTAAGATTTTAACACAAAAATAGAAAAAAAGCAATAAATTTTGGGGGTCCCCATACATAGAACTGAAACTCAAAAATTTTTTTTTCGTCAAACCCGTGCGTGTGGGATATCTATGGATAGGTCTTCAAAAATGATACTGAGGTTTCTAATATCATTTTTTTCTAAACTGAATAGTTTGCGCGAGAGACACTTCCAAAGTGATAAAATGTGTCCCCCCCCCCCTCTAACTTCTAAAATAAGAGAATGATAAAACTAAAAAAAATATATGATGTACATTACTATAAAAACTACCAACGAAAATTGGTTTGAACGAAATCTTGTAAGTAGTTTTTTTTAATGCGTCATAAATCGAAAAAATACAGTATTATTAAAACATCGATTCGATCAAAGTTACAACACATTACAAGAACTTTTATATTATGTTATTAGCTGCTACGGAACCCTTGCCGGTTTTTCTAATTCCAGTAGTAGCCCATTCATTAAATTAAACGGTTCACACCAGAAATCGGCCTCGTAAGCGTTCTTTTGACCACGACCTGACTGTAACCTTATCCAGACACCAAGAAAACCCTTGAAACTTTTAAATTACAACAGAACTGTACATACAGGAAAGTATTTATGGGATCCAGAAACAAAACAGCGAAATCGAAAAATCTATAAAATTCATGGAAAAACATTATGAGGAAATGAAAGACAAATTTATTTTCATGGAAACTGAGAGACGTACACATTTAGCCTGCATACAAACACTTGAGCTGAAAGTGGAAAGCCTTGAGAGGTCTCAAAAGCAAACCAGCATTGAGATTAGGAATATTCCTGTTAAAAAAAGGGAAACAAAGGAGGATTTACTGAAGATTGTGTCAAGGGTAGGACTGGCAACCAAAGTAGCTGTTAATGAAGCTCACATTACAGATGTCTTTCGTTTAAATGCTCACAAAGGTGGAAGTAGACCAATCAAAGTGGACTTTTCATCAGTAGTATTAAAAGAACGGACTTTAACTCCGTGAAAAAACACAATCAGGCAAATAAAAGCAACAAATTAAATACATCTCATTTGGAACTCGACGGTCGCCCTCAACCAATATAATTATATCTCACTGAATGTCTTACCCAAAAGGCAAGAAGACTGTTTTACCTGGCTAGGGTGTTTGGTAAGCAGAATAGCTACCAGTTTTTTCAGGCGACCGTCAAGTTCCAAATGAGATGTATTTAATTTGTTGCTTTTATTTGCCTGATTGTGTTTTTTCACGGAGGTTAAAGTCCGTTCTTTTAATACTACTGATGAAAAGTCCACTATGATTGGTCTACTTCCACCTTTGTGAGCATTTAAACGAAAGACATCTCTATTGTGAGCTTCATTAACAGCTACTTTGGTTGCCAGTCCTACCCTTGACACAATCTTCAGTAAATCCTCCTTTGTTTCCCTTTTTTGGACAGGAATGTTCCTAATGTCAATGCTGGTTTGTTTTTGAGACCTCTCAAGGCTTTCTTCTTTCAGCTCAAGTGTTTGTATGTAGGCTAAATGTGTACGTCTCTCAGTTTCCATGAAAATAAATTTGTCTTTCATTTCCTCATAATGTTTTTCCATGAATTTTATAGATTTTTCGATTTCGCTGTTTTGTTTCTGGATCCCATAAATACTTTCCTGTATGTACAGTTCTGTTGTAATTTAAAAGTTTCAAGGGTTTTCTTGGTGTCTGATAAGGTTACAGTCAGGTCGTGGTCAAAAGAACGCTTACGAGGCCGATTTCTGGCGTGAACCTGACTTGAGCTCTTGTTATCGGTGTCAGTGGCTGGTGCTGGACTATGGTTACTATTCAACTTGGAATTGCCCTTAGAAGTATAATTATGGAGGAGTTCTTTTCAGTGACATAGCAAATAGTTAAAAGCAAACACAGTACCCCAAAGTTAAACAATTGGACAAAAACAGATTAAAAAATGCAAAAAGATTGGCGGTACTGGGGATTCGAACTCAGGTCGCTTTGCTTGTATCGGACAAGTTTCTAAGTCGGCTATTCGGACTTTGCACTGTGTGACAAAATTAAGGATCTATCTTTACTAATTCTGCCACGCTCAAAAAACAAATGAGTGGGGGGTGTTAGGTTATTTTCGTTACGGAATTTCTGGATTCGGTCTCCCCGCTCAAGGCCCGCGATAGAAGCTATGCAATAGCTTAAAAAAAATATTCTCTACAGACACAACACTACAGTTTTAAACACAAAGTAAATAACAATAAAAGTACAAAGTTCGATGTAATCTGGTATCTTGGTTGGAATCCCAACACTAAAATAATTAGTCGAGCCGATAATTTCAGTTGCCATTATTTGCTTCTACCTTCTTCGTTCTTCGCTCGACTTCAATAGGTATTGTATAAGTTTATTACAATACCTATTGAAGTCAAATAGAAACATTCTGGTTCACTCAACTCCTTCATCTCCACAATCTTTGTATTTCAATACCCTCTTGTTGATTTAGTGATGCTCTGTTCCTCTGATTGTAATATTGCTAAATTTGTTATATATATTCTTATAAAACTCATGCGATTCGTTATTAGGTTAATAAATTATATTTTTATTTACTTGTCTTAATAATATTATATATATATATATAGTATAGAAATGTAGATTAGACAGCTATACATTTACTACACTTGTATTCTTAGTTAGAGGCCATTCATTTAATACGTAAGATGATTTCTACTAGTTTTTGATCTCCTCCCTCCCTTAAATAAGATAATGTTTACAAGCAGGGTGGCGCAGTAACGTTGCCATGAAAATAATTTACGTACAGGTATCCGAGCGCATATAGGCATCGGCTGTTGCCCGCGCTTTTTCAAATCATTCATTAAACCCCAAGCGAACGCCGACGTTCACGCACCTATTGTCTTACTATTGTGTCTCAAATTGACGGTACTTGAAAGGTTAACTTTACGTACCTATTTTTTAGATCTTATGTAAGAACTATCAAGACTAAGAGTCTTTTCTCACCCCCTTGCAAGAAAAATATGACATGATCGACCCCCTCCCCTCCTAAATCGTCTTGCGTGATAAATTAATGGCCGTGATTATTAAAAACATAACTTCAAACTTAATACAAACTAACCTATAAATACAATTAAAGAAAAAAACAACTTCACATAACTTGAGAAATAGTTATAAAAACAAACTTGAAGACATCAGCGTACGCACTAATTACGGTAGAAAGACCATATTATTTGAAGGAGTTCATCTGTTCAATGGATTACCGGACAGTGTATCCATATGTAAATCGAGAGTTACCGTGTTGCTAGAGTAAAAAATACGGTGTTTCTAGAAAAAAATACGGTGAATTTACTAAAAGTCAAAGACATTATTTATTTGCTTTTAAAAAGACTGACAATAAAAAAAACATGTGAAAAATGCAAAAATTCAATATTAATATTAGTACCTATTACTCAGAATCAGACTCTCCTAGCACAACGGTATTTTCGTAAACGGATTTATTAATTTTTGGACAACATCGTTAGTTTTCCTGAAATCGACACTGTTTTCCCATTTCTCTTTTTTTTTTTTTTTTTTTTTTTTTATCTGTTATAAACTAGTACTTGACTGCGATCCCGCCTGATGGTAAGCAGTGATGCAATCGTTGATGGTGAGGCGCACTAGTTTATTAAGAGCCTATTCACTCTAGCCTTGAAGACACCCAAATTATAATCGGACGGGAAGACCGCAGCAGGCAGACTGTTCCAGTCCTTCGAAGTACGCGGTATAAATGACGAGGCGAAACGCTTAGTCCGGACCGTAGATGTTTCAACAACGTAAGGGTGGATACTCGCCGTGCGTCGGTTTGTCCGATGATAGAAATGTGATGGCGGAATCAAGTCATGCAGTTCCTGCGCACACTCTCCAAAATGCAATCTGTAAAACACCGAAAGGCTGGCTACCCTACGCCTGTGCTCAAGGCTTTGAAGATTGGACTTAACCAAATCTGGATCACCAATCAGCCTCTTCGCACGCCTTTCCACCGAGTCCAAAGCTGCCAGGTGGCACTTTGCAGCACCAGCCCATATGTGGCTGCAGTACTCCACACACGATCGGACCTATGCTTTGTATAAAATTAAAAGCTGTCTCGGTGTGAAGTACCGCCGGACTTTTGCGAGAACGCCTAGTTTCCTAGCAGCTACTTTGGCTTTGGACTCAATGAACCGCCCAAAATTGAGGTCGGAGGAAATTTCGACACCCAAGAGCTGAAGGCGGTCGGTACAATCCAAAGATACATTCTGAAAAGTAGGAGCCGAGGTGAACGGGCTCCTTTTGGCGGTGAACAGACACGCCTGTGTTTTGGCGGCGTTGAATCCCACCAGATTGGTTTCGCCCCACTTGGAGACTGCCTGAAGCGAGGTATTCGTACGCTCTACCATAGCCTCTCGTTCGGACCGGATTTGCTCTTTACTAGCCCGAGCACCTGGCAGGTATCTCTCTACAACTGTGCTATCATCTGCATACCCATATATACCGGGCATCAGCAGATCATTAATATGCAGCAGGAAAAGAGTTGCAGAGAGCACTGACCCCTGAGGAACTCCGGCATTAGTCGTCATGGGCTCTGATGAGCATCCATCGACAACAACTCGAAGAGACCGTTCTCTCAGGAAGTCTTTTACCCAGTTAATCAGACCAGGAGAAATGCCGTATGCTGGAAGCTTACTCAAGAGGCTAGCATGCCATACCCTGTCGAAGGCCTTCGAGACATCTAAGGAGACAGCAATTGCTTCCCCATTCTTCTCGAGGGCCTCGCCCCACAAGTGGGTGGCATACACTAGTAGGTCCCCAGTGGATCGATTGCGGCGAAACCCGTACTGTCGATCACTGAGGAGATCGTTACCTTCTAGGTATGCCATGAGGCGCGAGTTCAATACACGCTCCATAATCTTGCAGAGTATGGAGGTTACCGAAATCGGCCGATAGTTGGTAGGATCGGCACGACTGCCCTTTTTGGGCACGGGTTGCACGTTGGCAAGCTTCCAGGACTTGGGCACTATTCCAGTCCTAAACGAGAGGCGATACAAGCGTGTCAATATAGGAGACAACTCGGGCGCACAAGCCTTGAGAACAATCGCTGGTATACCATCTGGTCCACTAGCTTTATTCACGTCTAGACGACACAGTGCTCTCAGAACTTCTTTGTTCCTTATGCGAACCTCGGGCATCGAAGTGTCGCAGTGAGGTAGAGTCGGTGGAGTAGCACTGCCAGTATCAAGACGAGAATTATGGGCGAAGAGAGATGCAAAGAGACCTGCTTTCTCTCTCGCCGTATGAGCCAGTGTTCCGTCAGGTTTAACCAGCGGAGGCAATGTGGGCCGACAGAAGTTCGCTTCGACCGATTTGGCAAGGGACCAGAAAGCTCTGCTACCGGATGGCTGTGCAGAAAGCTTTGTGCCAATATGGGCAATGCGGTCAAAGCGAGCCTTCTTTAGTGCCTTTTTGTAGGACTTGGCAGCACGGTTAAAGGCTCTCTTTGCTGAGCTCAGATCCGGAGATTTGCGGTCACGAGCGTCAACCCAGGCTAGAAACGCCGAATGCTTCCGCTCTTCAGCTTGAACGCAATCAGCGCCGAACCATGGGTGAGCTGAGCTTCCGATGGGTACGTCACTATAAGGAATGAAATATTCCATAGCTTGACGCACCACATCGGACACAGCATCCGCACACCTCGACGGATCCTTAGAAGAGAAGCAGACCCGCTGCCAAGGGTAAGACGCAAAAAAGTGACGCATCTCATCCCAATCTGCTGACTTGTATCGCCACATTCGCCGTTCACCACGAGAGTCGCAGTCAAGTGGGGAGAAGGACGATACAGACTTCACCAGACAGTGATCTGAAGTTCCAAGTGGTGAAGAAACTGTTACGATACATCTGTCTGGATCGGTGGTCAGCAGAAGGTCCAGACAGTTGGCAGTATGACCAGCTACATCAGGCACCCTAGTCGCTTGCTTCACCAGCTGGGACAGGCCCATCGATACCGCAAAGTTTCGCGCTTCTCTCCCAGCATGGTCGGTCCTCTGGTACGGGAAAAGCCAGTCTTGGTGACAGGCATTAAAGTCCCCCAGAACGACGAGCTGCGCATCAGGGTGCCGATGCAGAGCCTTATCGGCGGCCTCACTAAGGTGGACAAACATTCGAGTTGTCTCCTGATCACCGCTGTGCGATCGATAGACACAGGCATAGACAATTTTGTCCATGCCAGTGTCCACCAACAGCCATAGCGTGGAAAGAGTTGTGTCCTCAAGGTGACGGAGACGCTGACAGCAGATGTCATTACGGACGTACACACAGACCCCGGCACGCTGCAGGAAATGATGCTCCAATGAGTATCCCGGGTAGTTGAGGTACGCCGCATCTGCCGGACATCTAATCTGCGTCTCCGTCAAGAAAAGCAAGTGTGGCTTGTCAGTCTCTAGATGGTGGTGGACCGCATCGAGATTGGAGTGCAGTCCTCTAATGTTTGAGAGGTGCACTTTGAATGAGAGGACGTGCATCCGCTGTTGACACTTGCTTCTCTTTTTACCTTTCATTGATTTTTTAATTTGGAGTGAATAGGAATGGTGGAATATGGCAGATGAGCGAGGTGATGCGATGTTAACCTCGACAACACAAACCAGAGTTGCTGCGCCAGTGGAGGGTTGATCTGGAGACTGCGGGGACGCCCGAACCCCCCCAGGGATCGCCATCGGGTCCTCTCACCCGGTCGCCAACCGGCACGATGGGGCCACCCTGGGATTTTTCGCAGTTGGCGGGGCAGCCTTTCGTGTGTGGCTGGCACACTACTTGGGCCCCCAACTACCTACGGTCGGCCAGCGGAGCACCGTGCTTCGGATCCCGCTACCCTCCACGATCAAACCTCCGACGCAACAACAACTGGTGCATCATAACCGGTATACATCGCAACACAACTGCTCAGACCCAAATTCCACCGTACGGCTTCACCAGACATCACGCCGGAACACGACGGATCGCTTGGCGGCATGGCTTTGTCTGGTGGGTGGTAACTTTAAAGCCGGCAGCCGATGCTATGGCCTACCACCGCGTTTACTGCTCGTTTAGCACTACCCAGGGGACACGTGTAGGGTGGTCAGAAATCAAGTAAATCCTACGGACGCGAGCAGCTCATCCCCCTAAATCTCTAAATCTCTTATTGGAATGCTGGGTGAAAATATTCCAGTTTATTTTATAAGCAAGACCATCGGATTCCCGCGACCCTGACAGGTCATGGGTCTACCTTGCTGGAGGCCTTCCAACGCTGCGTCTTCCAGTACGCGGTCGCCACTCCAGAATCTTTCGTCCCCATCGACCATCTTAAGTTTAGCGATTCTTCGAGCTATGTCGGTAACCTTGGTTCCTCTGCGGATATCTTCATTTCCGATGTGGCCACGCATAGAACCTCTGAGCGTAGCCCTTTCCATCACCCTTTGGCTCACTTTGAGTCTTCTTAAGAAACCCATTGTGTAAACTCTCTCATGGGTTGATATCATCCGAATCAAGTATCCCACTGCTATTTGGGTTTATGGCTTCTAAGAATGAAATAAAGAGTGAAAATAATAAACAGTTGTGCATGTACTTACTTGTTATATTTCTCCAATCAGAAAACTAATATAATTGTAAATAAATGTCTATTTTTTGAATTACTAAAAAAAGAACAAATGATGCACGACTGCAAGCCCGCCAGAATGGTACGACGCCCCAAAAATCCCGCGCTTTTTCCCTATCTGTCAATATTCAAATCCTCGCGCTCTGATTGGTCGTGGTGCCATTCGCGGCCACAGTTGATACTACTATAGACAACATATTACTTTTTAGATAGACAATACAATTAGGTTTAAATTAAGTACCTAACAAATTAGGTAAATGAACTAGATAATTTACTATTGATAACAGTCGGCCATCCAAGGTACATTACCAGGCCCTCGTGGAGATAACAAGAGTAAAACAAAAGAAAAATGTAATAGCCCAAATGTTATCAACAATAATAAAAAATTAATTAATTACAATAAAACGAACTAACACAAAAAAAAAACATCACTGTGCAACGTTTTACCCATTGTAAGGGAAATAAATTGATGTTAGCAATCATCATTTAATGTGGGTACATAGATGGTTAGTTAAATTAAATCATAATATCATCATCATCTAATATCATTTTTGGGCACACTTTTGTGACCCACTATTATTTATTATTTATTTATAACTTTATTGCACACCTTAGCTTAATACAGGATAAACATTTACAAAAGATTATGTGTACAATAGGCGGTCTTATTGCACAAGGCAATTACCACACTATAATTGTTTAATAATGAGCATTATTTCATGGCTCGATGTAAAATTGTACGGGCATTATTTCATGGCCCTTTTAAATACCTGGCATTATTTCATGGCCAGGGGTGACATCTGTAGACATTATTTCATGGTCTAAGGGTCTGATAAGATTGTGTAATTTAGTGGGCAGTATTTCATGGCCCTTACACAGAAAGTACAAAAATGATAAACCTGTAAGCAAAACGAAAATAAGGTTTAATAATCACAAAAATAATTATGCACGTTAAATGTATGAATAATCAGCTCAATCACTGTCATTACCAGACGAATCGTCATGCGGTCTGTCACAGTTCAACCAAGCCTTAATTTTGTCACTTGCGACAACTGTTGAATAAGGGCGGTTAGATTTTCGTGTGAGGAGTGTCCTCAATTTGATAACGATCAAAATCGTAGACTTTAGTAATTCTATAGAGGCCTTGAAACTTGGCAACAAGTTTTTTTACTGGTTTTTGAAGCAGGAATTTAATGTTCCACCCTTATCAGATCACCTATTTTATATTTAAGAGCTGGGCAGTGTTTGGCGTCATAGATCTTCTTTTGATCCACTTGGTACGAGCTAAAATGAGAGTTGATCTCCTCTCTAATTAGTGGCAAATCTTTTTGACAGTTAGAAGGGGTGATAAACCGTCTGTCAGTTCGGATAAAATTCTACAATCAGTTGGACCCGTTGGTCTTATACCAAAAAGAACCAATTGTTCATATATAAGGTCCATCCCACTTATTTTCAGGAGAACCAACACATTTCGCAGTTAAAGCATCAACAAGAGTCCTATTATAACGACCTTATATTTTGATTTGATGTCTACCACGTCATCAAACTGAGGATCTTTTAAGATACCAACTATTCTTTGAATCTCATTATCTGCTCCTTGGACTGTAGCTAGCCAATCACTTTCACCAATGATCATAACGTCATGAACCTGCTGTATAGGGTTTCGACTAAGTGCATCGACATGAGCCATGCGATGACCGGCTCTATATTCAATGCAAAAATTATATTCCTGCATCTGTTCCCACCATTTAGCAACTCGAGGGATCGTATCTCTCTTTTACAAAGTTGCACGGAGGGAATTGCAATCAGTAAAAGGAATACCCACTAAATAATCTCGAAACTTCTGCAAGGACGAAACTACGGCCAACGTCTCTAAGTCGTATGATGAGTAATTTTGTTCCTCGGGTGTTGTCTGTCTACTCAAGTAAGCGATTGGTCTAAATACATCGTCTTTATGTTTTTGCAGCAAGATACCTGCCACTCCAATCTTAAAGGCGTCTGTATGAAGCTGTGTATCTGGCTTTAGATTGTATAAAGCTAAAGTGGGACGTTGTACGAGCTCTTTTTGTAAACGACGGAATGCGGTTTCCGGTTCTATACCCCAAGACCATTTAGCGTCTTTTTTGAGTTGTGTTAGAGGATTTGCAATAACCGAGAAATTTTGTACAAATCTGCGGAAGAAGCTAGATAGCCCAAGAAACTGACGTACATTATGTTGGTTCTGGGGAGTTTTACAGCCTCGACTTTCCTCTCGCCGGGACGAATGCCATCAACAGATATTTCAAAACCTAAATAATCGAGAGTTACAGAAAAAGAAGCATTTGGAGAGCTTCAAGGTAAGGTTAGCATCAGTAAACAGACGTAAGACTGACTCTAACCGTGACATTCCTTCGTTTATATCCTTTGAAGGCGTAACGATCCAAGGACTTGGTCCATAATACGTTGGAACGTAGCCGGGGCATTTGCGAGGCAAAATGGCATACGGTTGAATTCGTAGTGACCACCAGGCGTTACAAACCCTGTTTTATCTTTGTCTGCTTCTCGGATTGGTATTTGATAATACCCAGAAGCAAGGTCCGAAGTTGTGTAGTATTTGTTACCAGAAAGAATATCCAGTTGATCATCAATCAGCGGCATGGGATAGTTTTCCCGTACCGTTTTCTTATTCAAGGCTCGGTACACAAGCGAAGTTCACCGGACTTCTTTCTAACTATGACAATCGGGCTTGCGTAACATGACGTTGATGGCCTCACGATGTCATTCTCTAGTGATTCGGAAACCATTTCTCTGACCTTTTCTTTTTCGCAAATCGATAAACGATAGGGTCTGTAGACAACAGGTTCGTTATCTTGAAGATCTATAGTCATATGACCAGCTGTAGTGTTCCCTAACTCCGACAGATCGAAAGCAAAACAAGTTCGATACCTATTCAAAACATTGAGCAGTTGAATTCTATGCTCAGAAGCTTATGGTCCACCATTTAAATTTAAATCAACTTCGGTGATAGGTTTAGAGACATTGTTGACAGTAGTAGAAATTGTCAAAACCTGGAGAATGTAAATCTACAAATGCAGGGATGGCGAAACCGTTCACACTAGCAGTTTAAAAATATTTTTAATTTTTTTTTTTTGGTTCTGAAACTGGAGTGCTAATTTTTGAGAAAATCGCGCCTTTTTTTTTTTTTTTTTTTATCTGTTATAAACTAGTACTTGACTGCGATCCCGCCTGATGGTAAGCAGTGATGCAATCGTTGATGGTGAGGCGCACTAGTTTATTAAGAGCCTATTCACTCTAGCCTTGAAGACACCCAAATTATAATCGGACGGGAAGACCGCAGCAGGCAGACTGTTCCAGTCCTTCGAAGTACGCGGTATAAATGACGAGGCGAAACGCTTAGTCCGGACCGTAGATGTTTCAACAACGTAAGGGTGGATACTCGCCGTGCGTCGGTTTGTCCGATGATAGAAATGTGATGGCGGAATCAAGTCATGCAGTTCCTGCGCACACTCTCCAAAATGCAATCTGTAAAACACCGAAAGGCTGGCTACCCTACGCCTGTGCTCAAGGCTTTGAAGATTGGACTTAACCAAATCTGGATCACCAATCAGCCTCTTCGCACGCCTTTCCACCGAGTCCAAAGCTGCCAGGTGGCACTTTGCAGCACCAGCCCATATGTGGCTGCAGTACTCCACACACGATCGGACCTGTGCTTTGTATAAAATTAAAAGCTGTCTCGGTGTGAAGTACCGCCGGACTTTTGCGAGAACGCCTATGTCGCGACGTGTAGCTCGCGAAGTAAACAGGTAACAGAGTCAAATTAATGTTGATAGTGCGAAACGTGTAACAAGCTAGTCGTACATGATAATATGCGGTGATCTGCTGGCAACACCGAATCCATAGGGCGATCACCATAGATAAAGAGTACTTATAGTTTATGGTCATGACACTTAAGTAGTATCTCTATATAGTCTGTGGCGTTTGCCGCACTTTTGAGCCATTTTCTCAACTCACCTTAATAAATGCATAGTAAAAGTGATTGGTGTTTCATGGAGGCGTCCGGTACGGCGGCGGCTCATCTGAGAGAAATATAAGCTAAGTGGTATCACTAAGAAAATAGTGTAGTGGTTCCCCACCTAAATGTTTAAACTCTAAAATTCCTAACTTTATTATAGTTTCTGATGCTCTTGGAAGTCGGTTACATTAAGAGGTCTTTCGATGCTGCAATGCGAAAACCTCGTGAGAATCAGACTGGGCGAAAGGCCGTGATCAGTCCGTTAGAGGAGACCTTCGGTGCTGCAATACGAAGTCTCTCTGACAAATATGGCGTACTGTTGCATGTACTGAGGGTACATGCAACAGAGAGATAATAAGAGAAATAGTCCTGTGGTGCACGCAGAGATAGCGCGAAGTTGATTGGCAGACTTGGCTGCAGTCAACTCTAAGATACTAAGAGAAATAGTCCTGCGGTGCACGCAGAGATAGCGAGAGGTTGATTGGCAGACTTGGCTGCGGTTAACTCTCTAAAATAATAAGAGAAATAGTCCTGTGGTGCACGCAGAGATAGCGAGAGGTTAATTGGCAGACGTGGCTGCAGTTAACTCTCTAATACCAAACAAACTACGATGACTTGTATCTCGTAGAGCATGTAACTGAGTAATTAACCCTAACAGTTGTTTATGTGTCACACCTAAGACACCAGAAACGTTTAAGTATGTAATTATGTATATCACAATGTATAGAATGGTGGGAATCAATTTTAACTTTAACCACAGATGGCGAGCTGAATCACGGTGCGAGCTAGTAAGAACTAAAGGCAGATTTACGCGAAGCAAACCCCAATACAAAGATGATTCCTCTCGGATCAAACCCCAGGTACCTACAATCAACCTCCGATATTACAATTTATACTCTTCGCCGTCGCACGTCGGTAGCGGGCGTTCCGGCGCCGGCGGCGGCGGCGAAGACATGGTGGAGATGCTGGGATCCGAGAGGAAAATTCATAAACAAATTTACGTAAACAAAACAGCATCAATTTTTATGTAAACAAGATTAAACTGGTTAAATAATTCCGAGTTCTTACTAGTGCTGCCATCTGTGACAGCCCACGTACAACTTATCATGACAAAGTTTGAAGAAAAACTAAATGTTGAATAGACTTGAATACTTGATACACGTTTCGCCAATATTAACTCTGATATTATAAATGAATGCACATTATCGAATATTCTCAATGCAATTATCTTAAAATTAACTATCATTGGTAAATAAATAAGTGGTGAACATTTGAGGCAATAGATCGGTGCAACAAGATGGCGGTGCTTGTTGTCGGAATGAAAATTAAATTTATGTTGATAAATTTATTTCTTTGTTTGTGAAATGAACAACGTCACATAAATTGTTCATTTATTTATTTCATAAATTATCTAAGCGATTTCATCATTAATACTCTTTAGTTTACAAGGTTACGACCTTACAAGTCTTTAGACCGATTTATTATAAACCGGAAGTGGATCAGGCATCACTATTAGACAGCGACAACAATTGGTCTCTGTCAATTTGTGCCCGCTTCCTGTTCCTACGAAAAGTTTCTCTCTGTCTTCAAAGTTTAAAACAGTGCTAGAGTTTGTAAAAACAAAATATATACGGCTTATTAACGTGCCCAACGTCGGGAATAAAATAAGTGTGCACGGATTAATTAAAGGTCAGTACGGTTTGGATGCGAGTAGATTACAATTTCGAATTTGTGTTCATAGTTCTTGGGATTCTCGATGTAAAACTGAGATTGATAAAATACTTTGCTAAACTTAGATTTACATGTAATCGGTAAATGTATCCTTTCTTTCGACGATATAATTAGTATGTTGCGTGAGATTATCCTGAAGGATTATTAGAATTTGAAATATGGTCCGCCATAATATCAAAGTAATGTCGGAAGGTATGGCGTCCTAGGAAAAACGAATTTATAAGAGAATAACTACAACCAGTGTAATAAAATCAAATCCAATGTTTGAATTGTACTACTACCTACGAGGCTTCACCACATAACTTCCTATATGCATATAGGAAAATTAAATAAATTATCTGTAGTAATAAGTATCTACCTACTTGATAAAACCTGTGCACTTATCCTTTTAACAGGACCAGAATCATTAACTATCGGTGGTAATTGTCGCCAAAAAGGGGGAGATTGAGTTAAACCGTCTACAGCTAAAAGAAATAGCTACTGGAGTCACACATATAATTGATAAAAACTTCTCAAGTGAGTAATAGTTTATCATCTTATATCTAGACAATGGATGAGTATCCATGCTGCCTTATTTACAATGAATAAATGCTTGAGTGGACATCTCTCGCATGGCCACTTGGTCCCAGATTGAAGGACTAAGCCGGTGTTGAGGACCTCGGTAATCAGTACATACTGTGGATGAGTACTTCAGGTACCTAAACAATACAAACATAGACATTTGTCTACGATACTTGCAAGCACTGCTGACTAGGCAGCGGTGTCTTCAATACTTAAAGATAAATAATTTAAAAGGGGTTATAAATTCTTGTACTCTGTGAGTAGGTACCTAGTAGTGTCAGCTAGTTGAAGTGACAATATATGCATAAGAAGGATGATATTTCCTTACTGTACTCATTCATTATCTATGATTAATTATGTGCACTTGATAATTGAGTATTTATGTTAGCAGCATTCTAAAAATAATAAGTGACATCTACTTACCTATACAGGGTGTTCACAATAATAAGTGACATTTACTTACTCATACAGGGTGATCACAATAATAAGTGACATTTACTTACTTATACAGGGTGATCACAACACCTAAATAAATCTGAAAGGAGATGATTATCTCCATGATTGTGAACAAGTTTTGTGAAAGACAAGTTGAATTTCAGAAATTCTATTTAAGGAAAGTGAATACTTAATTAAAATTTTTAAATATCCTGTATGTATGATGTCTGATTTATTGCAACTAAGTTATGAGTTTGTGATCAAATAAACCCTCAGAAATATTTCAGTAAATAACACAAGCATCAATTCATTATACAGTAAAAAAAAATTTTTTTTTTTGGTAGTTATAATTAAAATATACTACACTACTACACAATTACATTTGTATAACGAATTAGAACTTGTCATGTTATGAACTGTGCATGTGACAGTGTAACATTACATTACAGAACGCCAATATGGAGGAAACCATACTGCTTATTCTTCGCAGTCTGTGTGATAAAATAAAAACTCTGTCCGAAAGTGCTCGAAATACAACTAACAAACTCAGTAATGAAATTGATGACTCAACCCGTGACTTAACCTTGCATGAAGCGAAGGTAGTATCTTCTAAACTACATACCTATCTCCAACGCTTGGAAAGGGAACTAAACAATTATTTTCGACTCGTTAACGAACCACAAGTCGATGAGGTCTCTGCCATCTCCGCAATTCAACTAGAAGCTGAAGAAAATTGCTGTGAACTTAAAGTGAAAATTGAAGAATGTGACAATTCAGCAACAAATAGCAACAAAAATGAAGAACGTTTTTTATCAGGAAAACTGCCAAAATTAGAATTACCTCAGTTTGAAGGTAGCATACTCCAATGGCATCAATTTTGGGACCAATTTAGTTCCAATATTCACAACAGGAATTTGCCAGACGTTGACAAGTTATTATACTTAAAAAATTCTTTAAAAGGGGAAGCCAAGGGAGTGATAGACGGGTTAGATATTACTAATAAAAATTATCTTATAGCCATACAATCTTTGAAAGATAGATATGGGAAACAAACTCAAGTGGTTGATGCACACTATTCTTCACTCTACAAAATAAAACCAGCAAAAAAAACCATATCAGATTGTCGAAGAGTTTTAACTGAAATCGAAAAACATTTGAGAGTTTTGGATTCAATGGGTGAAAATATTAACCATAACCACTTGAGGTTTATGGTGATGGAGAAATTTCCGGAAGATATAATATATGAAATGAAAATGAAAATAAGACAAGAATCAATTGAAGAGATAAGGAAAAAAATTGGAAATTATTATTTCAGCACGTGAAGATGCAAATAGATTAACAGAACAGAAAAACCTAAATGAGAAAGAGTATTACACTGTAAAGACACTTCACTCCACTGGAAAGGGTGAACATATAAATCAAAAGAGAAAAGAAGACCAAAGAAGACAACAGAAAGGTAACAATGAACACAATCAGGAAAGGGGTAGATGCTACCCTGCACAGAGCAAAGGAATTACTCCTCAGAGAAACTATGGGATTAAGCAAAAATATACAAGTTATTCCGGGAAAAATCAGAGAAAGGAGGGGCCACCCAAAAAGAAGTCCAAACTTCACTGTATCTTCTGTAAGGAGTCGCACTACAATGACGAATGCACTAAATTCAAGGAAATAAAAGAGAGAAAATCTTTATTAAAAAATAGATGCTATGGTTGTCTTAGAATAGGACATTCTTATGTGGATTGTAGAAATAAAAGGGAATGCTTTCATTGCAACAAGTTAGGGCATAACCGTGCTTTATGTCCTGTTAAATGCTCAACAGTACACAAAGATAAATTAACAACAACCAATGTCCTGTACACAAGGGATAAAGGACTCACAGTTCTACAAACAGCAGTGGTTACAGCCAATAAAGTAGGAGATTTTTCTAAGAAAATTCCATGCAGAGTTCTATTAGATTCTGGAAGCCAAAGAACATACATCACACAGAAATCTGCAAAAGATCTTAATCTAGAATTTGAAGAGGAAAGCACACTAACTGTATTCACATTTGGATCATTGACCCCTCAAGAAATAGACAGCCCCGTGGTTAGAGTGCAGTTGAAATCAAGAGTTGATAAGACAATCACTCTATTTGCCAATGTGGTACCTGTGATATCACATAGTGTCCCATATCCTCATCAGGACCTCAGCCAATGGAAGGATGAATCAAAACTAGCTGATGATGGTTCTCTACAAGACCAAGTGGACATTCTGATTGGCAATGATTATTACTTTTCACTCATCTCAGAACAAAAAATTAAACTAAAGGAGAACTTGTATTTAGTACAGTCTGACCTCGGATGGATACTAAGCGGAAAAATGGATTCCAGTCCTATTCATGAACTATCGGTGGTGACATACCTCCAGTCTAATATGGACCTGTTATTCAACGAACCTGATCTGCCACTGATCGAGACTAACATGAAGAGCTTATGGGAACTTGAATCCATTGGCATAACCGATTCTCCGAGAGAAAATCGAGAAGATGAGGCTGTAAAAAGATTCAATGAAACTACTGAATATAAAGATAACAGGTACTCCGTATCCTGGCCCTGGATTGAGTACCCTCCTGCTCTGGATGTGAACTTTGGATTGGCTTATGGTCGACTCGTCAACTTGTTGAAGCGGCTAAATACATCCACATTATTGGCATATGAAGAAACATTGAAAGATCAAATGATGAAAGGAATAATTGAAGTCGTACCTGATCTGAGAGATCAAGCGGTAGGACATCCAGTTCATTACCTTCCACACCATGGGGTAAAGGTACCTGGCAAACCTATGAGAATTGTCTATGACGCGTCATCTAAAACAAAAGACAATAAAAGCTTAAATCAATGCTTGTATTGTGGACCCATGATGTTAGAGGATCTAACAGGATTACTTATAAAGTTCAGATGCCAACCAATAGGTATATGTGCAGACGTTGAGAAGGCATTCTTGCAGATTGCACTCAACAAACAGGATCGGGATGTAACTCGATTCCTATGGTTAAAGGATACAAGGAAACCCGCTACAGAAGATAATCTACTTCACTTAAGATTTACAAGAGTTTCATTTGGAGTTATATCAAGCCCATTTTTACTTAATGCAACAATCAGATTACACCTACAAAGTTCAGATAATGAACAGGTCAAGAAATTAACTAAAGACATATACGTGGATAATGTCGTCACTGGGACAAAAACAGTGGAGGAAGCACTTCAACTCTATAAGAATTCCAAAGAGATATTTAACCAGCTATCCATGAATCTCAGAGACTGGAGTTCCAACTCTGAAGAATTTGTAAAACAAGTACCTGAATCTTGCAAAGAGGATAACATCAAAGTTCTTGGACTCACCTGGAAACTGAAGGAGGATACACTTCAATTAAAAGATAAGGTTATTAGTGAACCTAAATTTACAAAAAGAAATGTCTTAAGAGTCATAGCGTCAATCTACGATCCGTGTGGATTTGCTGTACCATCACTGTTGTCTAGCAAACTGTTCCTACAAAATCTGTGGAAAGAAAAGGTAAAATGGGATACACCATTTTCTGAGACGTTAAAAACCAATTGGTCAAAAATATGTAACGAATTAGATGAGGTTCGAGACATATCTTTGGCCAGGTGCTACTTCAATGACCCCACTACAAGTACTTGTCAAATTCACTGCTTCACGGACTCTTCTTCGAAGGCCTATGCAGCTGTAATCTACATAGTTAACGGCAAGGAAGTAAAGTTTGTCCTGGGGAAATCAAGGCTAGTTCCTTTGAAGGATCAAGATGATCTAAAAATACCACGATTGGAATTACTAGGCGTACTAATAGGAACTAGGTTAATTAAATATGTATGCCAATTTTTACAATTCAACATTACAAGCCAAACATTATG
This sequence comes from Mythimna albipuncta, assembly GCA_929112965.1. Taxonomy (NCBI): domain Eukaryota; kingdom Metazoa; phylum Arthropoda; class Insecta; order Lepidoptera; family Noctuidae; genus Mythimna; species Mythimna albipuncta. The sequence continues at coordinate 1,523,326 of OV815960.1, forward strand.
GACGGATAGCCAAATTGTAATTGACTGGTGCAAGACGGACAAACTTCTCACACCATTTGTGGCCAGGAGAGTTGAAGAAATTAAAAGCAATAGAAACCTAATAATACGACATGTCCCATCGGAATTAAATCCAGCGGATGTTGCCACAAGACCATTCAGCTCTAAAGAAGATAGGGTAAGGTGGCTGACTGGACCCCAGTTTCTATTACAACAACCGGATTCGTGGCCGCCAGAAATCAGAGGAATTTCTTCTCTTTGCGCGGGGGAGGGTCTCCCGAAAGAGTCACAAGAATGTAAAATGGATACAGAAAATATACTCGAAGTAGAAAATCAAGAAGACAGGGCAATTAACCAAACTAAGATGAACATTAACATAAGGGAAGAAAATAGTGATAAAATTAAGCAGCTCAAAAGGCTACAAGCCGAATACTTTCCAAAAGAACTAGAAGGGAAAGAGACAAGCTTAAAAATTAATCTTGGACTATTTCTGGACGTAGACGGACTTTTGCGTTGCAAAGGACGTTTAAAGAACACGGATTGGCCTTATGACCAACGTTATCCGATACTTATTCCAAAGGATTGTGATTACACTAACAAAATTATAACCCAGACGCATAACGACAACCATCATGTAGGTGTTAACCATACCCTCGCTATAATTCGTCAAACCTTTTGGATCCCACATGGAAAACGCCAAGTCCAGAAGATTATAAAAAAATGTACTAGATGTCAGAAACACGGAGGAGGACCATTCAAGCTACCACCAACTCCTGCATTACCCACTGAAAGAGTAAATTACACTTCACCGTTTACATTCACCGGCCTGGACTACATGGGCCCTGTACTAACTAAACATGGAAACGAAACAAGCAAACGTTGGATAGCACTTTTCACCTGCCTAGCAGTCAGGGCAGTGCATTTAGAGGTTGTTCAAGATCTCACAGCAGAAGAAGGACTTCATGCTTTGAGAAGAATGATATCAACAAGAGGTGTGCCACAAATAATCACATCAGATAATGCAACAAATTTTAAGCTCATGTCAGAAATATTATCAAATTCTTATTGTATTAAACAGGAAATTCGTTGGAGGTTCATACCCCAACTAGCTCCCTGGTTCGGGGGATTCTACGAACGATTAATTGGAATAGTGAAGAATTGTATGAGAAGAACATTGGAAAAACACATGCTGACAGATAGTCAATTGGTTACATTAGTAAAAGAAATCGAAGCAACTGTCAATACAAGACCGTTAACCTGTGTTGATTCTGAATTGGTACATATTTTAAAACCGTCTGATTTCTTAACTTTGGGAAAATGCATTACGATGGAAGGTTCAACTGAAGATTTTTTAGTACAAGGCACTACGACAAAATCCGATCTTATCAAGGCTTGGAAAAGAGGTTTAGTTATCCTCAATGAATTTAAGGACATGTTCACAAATCGATACTTACAAAGTCTGCGTGAACGATATATATGATATGATATAAATTCTGTCAAAGAACCTAGAATCACGGCAAAATTAATCCCTAAGGTAGGACAAATTGTACAGATAAAGGGAGATAGTAAAAATCGAGAAGAATGGAAGGTTGGAAAGATTACTTCATTGGTCAAAGGTTCTGATGGACTTTGCAGAATTGCAAAGGTCGAAGTTGAAAATATAGTACAAGTAAATAACGAGGTTAAACAAAGAAGAGGTGCGGCCACCAGAGCTCTGGAGAAAATCGCAGAGTGGACGCGTAACTTACTAACCCTGCTCTAAGACCATTCGGGCGGGAGTGTCGCGACGTGTAGCTCGCGAAGTAAACAGGTAACAGAGTCAAATTAATGTTGATAGTGCGAAACGTGTAACAAGCTAGTCGTACATGATAATATGCGGTGATCTGCTGGCAACACCGAATCCATAGGGCGATCACCATAGATAAAGAGTACTTATAGTTTATGGTCATGACACTTAAGTAGTATCTCTATATAGTCTGTGGCGTTTGCCGCACTTTTGAGCCATTTTCTCAACTCACCTTAATAAATGCATAGTAAAAGTGATTGGTGTTTCATGGAGGCGTCCGGTACGGCGGCGGCTCATCTGAGAGAAATATAAGCTAAGTGATATCACTAAGAAAATAGTGTAGTGGTTCCCCACCTAAATGTTTAAACTCTAAAATTCCTAACTTTATTATAGTTTCTGATGCTCTTGGAAGTCGGTTACATTAAGAGGTCTTTCGATGCTGCAATGCGAAAACCTCGTGAGAATCAGACTGGGCGAAAGGCCGTGATCAGTCCGTTAGAGGAGACCTTCGGTGCTGCAATACGAAGTCTCTCTGACAAATATGGCGTACTGTTGCATGTACTGAGGGTACATGCAACAGAGAGATAATAAGAGAAATAGTCCTGTGGTGCACGCAGAGATAGCGCGAAGTTGATTGGCAGACTTGGCTGCAGTCAACTCTAAGATACTAAGAGAAATAGTCCTGCGGTGCACGCAGAGATAGCGAGAGGTTGATTGGCAGACTTGGCTGCGGTTAACTCTCTAAAATAATAAGAGAAATAGTCCTGTGGTGCACGCAGAGATAGCGAGAGGTTAATTGGCAGACGTGGCTGCAGTTAACTCTCTAATACCAAACAAACTACGATGACTTGTATCTCGTAGAGCATGTAACTGAGTAATTAACCCTAACAGTTGTTTATGTGTCACACCTAAGACACCAGAAACGTTTAAGTATGTAATTATGTATATCACAATGTATAGAATGGTGGGAATCAATTTTAACTTTAACCACAGATGGCGAGCTGAATCACGGTGCGAGCTAGTAAGAACTAAAGGCAGATTTACGCGAAGCAAACCCCAATACAAAGATGATTCCTCTCGGATCAAACCCCAGGTACCTACAATCAACCTCCGATATTACAATTTATACTCTTCGCCGTCGCACGTCGGTAGCGGGCGTTCCGGCGCCGGCGGCGGCGGCGAAGACAGCCTAGTTTCCTAGCAGCTACTTTGGCTTTGGACTCAATGAACCGCCCAAAATTGAGGTCGGAGGAAATTTCGACACCCAAGAGCTGAAGGCGGTCGGTACAATCCAAAGATACATTCTGAAAAGTAGGAGCCGAGGTGAACGGGCTCCTTTTGGCGGTGAACAGACACGCCTGTGTTTTGGCGGCGTTGAATCCCACAAGATTGGTTTCGCCCCACTTGGAGACTGCCTGAAGCGAGGTATTCGTACGCTCTACCATAGCCTCTCGTTCGGACCGGATTTGCTCTTTACTAGCCCGAGCACCTGGCAGGTATCTCTCTACAACTGTGCTATCATCTGCATACCCATATATACCGGGCATCAGCAGATCATTAATATGCAGCAGGAAAAGAGTTGCAGAGAGCACTGACCCCTGAGGAACTCCGGCATTAGTCGTCATGGGCTCTGATGAGCATCCATCGACAACAACTCGAAGAGACCGTTCTCTCAGGAAGTCTTTTACCCAGTTAATCAGACCAGGAGAAATGCCGTATGCTGGAAGCTTACTCAAGAGGCTAGCATGCCATACCCTGTCGAAGGCCTTCGAGACATCTAAGGAGACAGCAATTGCTTCCCCATTCTTCTCGAGGGCCTCGCCCCACAAGTGGGTGGCATACACTAGTAGGTCCCCAGTGGATCGATTGCGGCAAAACCCGTACTGTCGATCACTGAGGAGATCGTTACCTTCTAGGTATGCCATGAGGCGCGAGTTCAATACACGCTCCATAATCTTGCAGAGTATGGAGGTTACCGAAATCGGCCGATAGTTGGTAGGATCGGCACGACTGCCCTTTTTGGGCACGGGTTGCACGTTGGCAAGCTTCCAGGACTTGGGCACTATTCCAGTCCTAAACGAGAGGCGATACAAGCGTGTCAATATAGGAGACAACTCGGGCGCACAAGCCTTGAGAACAATCGCTGGTATACCATCTGGTCCACTAGCTTTATTCACGCCTTTATCAATGCTATCTTCTACTCGCATGATCTCTTTTTTTTCATTAGTTTGGAGTTTCGCATAGCACTGTTCTACCTCATGACCTATTCTATTACATCGACTACACTTTTTAAAGGGTTGGGAACACTGAGCCGTCATATGACCATCGTTCTTGCAATTCGAGCAACGTACAGGCCTAAGGTTAGAGCTATTTTGGTGTTTTTGTGTTTGACCTTTAACAAATTTTCGCTCGTTGCTGAATTTTGTATTTCGAGCATTACGTAAATACGAAAGAAGTTTGTTAGGATCAACAAATTGAGCTGCCTCAGCACCCAATTTAACCGAACGGTCATCGATACCATGTAAAATGCATTCGACTGCCCTTTTCCCACTTATACCACATCTATTAATGAGGGATATTTTGTGGTAATAGTAGTCTTCTAAGCAGTCTGTGAACCTAGCTCGTTTGGCTAACATGTCGCTTAGCATTTGACCATAATTCTCTTCCGACGGGAAAGTGTCCAAGAGTTTTTGCTGCCATTCAGCCCAAGTAAATAAAACTGACGGAAGGCCCTCGTAACATCTTTGAGCCCCCCTAAGTTTTGGTAAAGCAAAATGTACAACTTGTTTTTCCGACTACGAATAAATGGTTGACTTTATGGAGCCACATGGTCATTGTCTGTTTTCGTTTACTTGGGTCAAACTCGGGAATCGTGTTATTAAGGGAACTTAGCTTATCTGCACCATTATTAGACATAGATTTCAAAACATTGACAAGGTCTGATAGATTGGTTAATCCTAATAAAGAAGTGGCCTCACCCGTGGTCTTGTCTTGCATTGAGGCGTGTATGTCTCCCACAGTTGTTGCTCGTTGCTGCCTCACTGGACTACGTGACCGGCAGCTTGTAGGGTCAGAAAAGAGGTGTGTGTGGATGCGCAGCATTCCCGGCTGCGAGTCCGGTGGTCGTCCCGGCTGGGGTTCACCTGGTGGTCCACCCAGCAGGACGCCCGGCGGTTCTCCCGGCTGGATGCCCGACGATTCTCCCGGCTGGATGCCCGACGATTCTCCCGGCTGGACGTCTGGCGGTTCTCCCAGCTGGATACACGGCTCGACGTCCGGCGGTTCTCCCGGCTGGACACCCGGCAGTTCTCCCGGCTGGACACCCGGCAGTTCTCCCGGCTGGTCGCCCGGCAGTTCTCCAGGCTAGATGCTCGGCGATTCCCCCGGCTGGACACCCGGCGGGTCGCCCGGTGGTTCGCCCGGCTGGTCAGCCGACTGGTTGCCCGTATGCGTGAGCGGCTACCATCTCGCCTTCGAGGATGCACCGATTGATGTGGTGAGCTGCCCACTCCACGCTTAACTGGGCTGCGTGACTTACGATTAGCAGCAGGTGATCCCGTGGGATCAGTCGGGGTGAAGTTATCCTGGAACGTAAATAATATCCCAAAGAATTCGTTCTTGAAAATGGACACAGTTAGAAAATAAAAAATAAATAAATGTAACAGCGATAATATAAATAAGCATATTCTGTATGCAGACAGGAATTTTATAAAACCAATCAAATAATTTATTATATGGTGAGATAGATGGTACATGAATGTTGCATTATAGAATATAATAGTAAATCGTCATATTCACAATTTCTGGTAAGCTCAATGTAAAATAATAAATTGTAGCAACAGAGGAAGTATAGTTAAGCCATTTTAGATGCTTAACGTTGATATGAAATAATCGAAGGTGACTTAATTATTTATAGCTGTTAAATTAGGTTGATAACCAACTGCTGACAACAACCTGTCTAACTAAGTCCACCTTACAATTAACTAGAATATGATGGAAGGGCTAGGCATTTCATATTAAATGAAATCCAGCTTTCAAATTTATATATAAATTAGTTTTTTTTTTTGTCTCAATAGCCAATTTACCCAGACAACAAAGTTACGTCAAAATTATTGTACCAATTTTAAATCTAAAAAAAAAAATGTAGAAATTATTAAGGCAAATAATTTCTAAAAATGGTTCGTAACACAAGGTCATTTTAATCAGGGATGGGGTAGTAGAACTAACGGTATGGCCAGACAGGAATCTTTATCCCACTTCTGAGATGTAAACTCTCTCATGGGTTGATATCATCCGAATCAAGTAACCCACTGCTATTTGGGTTTATGGCTTCTAAGAATGAAATAAAGAGTGAAAATAATAAACAGTTGTGCATGTACTTACTTGTTATATTTCTCCAATCAGAAAACTATTATAATTGTAAATAAATGTCTATTTTTTGAATTACTAAAAAAAGAACAAATGATGCACGACTGCAAGCCCGCCAGAATGGTACGACGCCCCAAAAATCCCGCGCTTTTTCCCTATCTGTCAATATTCAAATCCTCGCGCTCTGATTGGTCGTGGTGCCATTCGCGGCCACAGTTGATACTAGAAAGAAAAGAAAGAAAGAAAGAAAAATATTTTATTTGGCATACACACTCGTATTACACACAATGTAGTAACAACATGTAAACACTAATAAATTATTATATATAAAAAAAGAGACAACTAACAATGTGTGTCTCACGGCGGCGCCAAATAGGTCCAGTTCAGCAATAATGCCATACAACTACATGGTAGTTGTCAGACGCTGGTTTTCAACTGAACCTTATTTCGAGTGTACGGTTGAAAATTGGTTTATTTTTAGTACTCAGTTATTAGTGAATAGGTGTACGGTAAATAAATTACATATTATAAGTATATGTTTATGTACGGTAAATAATAAATAAATAGATGTTCAGCATACAAAATATACCAAATAAAAAAAAAAAAGAGAAAATAAATAAAAATTTAAAAAATTGTAATAGGTCTCTAATCGTGCATGCGCAAACAAAAAACCGGCTTTGAAGCGACTCAATCTCAAAACAAAACCACGCCCGTCAGCTTGCGCAGTGCAACGGGACGCCAATTCATTATGCCTAGGGCAGCTAGGCGCAATGGACGAATTGACAACAGCGCAAAATTTAAAAATAAAAATAAAAAAAAACTTGTTATAACTTCGGGTACTTTGAAAATAAAAAAGAAATATCGCAATGAAATAAAGCGTAAGTTTCTTAATGCTTAATATCTATCAGTTAAGTGAGTTTTAGTGTTATACTCGTAGAAGAAAGAAGTGAGAAAAAAGATTCGTATATAGTCAAAAAGGTGAGTATCGTTTGTATATCGTTCGTTTTTTTTTTTTTTTTTATAGTGATAGCTATTTGAATAAATCAAAGTGTAAAATGTAAAAGTATGAATTTAACAATTTCTTTTTAGATGCGACTCACAATGTACAAGTAAATGTACAAAACAGTATGTAAAATACTACTATAGACAACATATTACTTTTTAGATAGACAATACAATTAGGTTTAAATTAAGTACCTAACAAATTAGGTAAATGAACTAGAGTGCGTCTACTGAAAGCGTAACCTGGAATTTCTTTTTTAAATTAAATTGGCAACATTGTTTTGCCGAAAAAATCACGTCAAAATCTATGGTTGCAATTGTCAGTTTTTGGAAACAGATATTTATTTTTCAAAAATAATTGCTTAATTATGGGAAAAACAATAAACAGTAACGTGCGAAAACTGCTACACAATATGGTTAATAAATTCAAACAAAAACAAGAAGAGAAAGAAGGTGTTTTCAATAAAAACCAACAATGTTTATATACGATTTCTGAATTTTTAAGTTAGTATGACGTTATAATCTTGATCCTTGTTGATAAATATTAATAGATAATTATATTTACGATATAATAGTGTTTTTTTTTTCTTATATTTTTTAGATAATCTGGCATGTTGCGAATTTCGTAATTGACAAAAACATCGAACAAAGAAGACTTTTGGTGAATCGACTTAATCAAAAACACATGCTAATGAGTGGTAGAATGCGTTCAAAAGCGGTTTAGATGTATTGAAAGATTTTCCTCATTCTGGTAGTGCATCAAAGTCTTCAACTGAAGTTAAAATCGCGGAAGTGAAGGAAATAGTGACTGAAATCCTAGTTCAAGTTTGAAAGAGATAGCTGCTGAACTTTCTGTGTCTCACAAGTCGAATGAAATCTATACTTATTATTATTATTATTTTATTATTTATATTATAAAGGGGAAGAGTTTGTTTGTTTGTTTGTTTGTTTGAACGCGCTAATCTCTGGAACTACTGGTCCGATTTGAATGATTCTTTCAGTGTTGGGTAGTCCATTTATCGAGGAAGGCTATAGACTATGTTTTTTTTATTTTCAAAATTAGGGATCCGTAATAAAATTGCTATTGTCTGTGCGATAAAAGAACCGTCGTGGCGTAAAGTGAAAACAACATTAAAGTAAGTAGCAACACAATCCAGCCATCCGTCAAATGCCAAACGTCATATAATATTGACACTGGTTTGTTTATTATGTTATTTTATTGTGATTTTTAATTGAAATCTTCAGAAAGGTGATAAAAAATTTCACTGAGCTGTAAGGGAAATAATATTTAATATATTACCGTTTTGCCAAAGATAACAAATGGCAAATCACACCTTTATTGATCAAAACAAAGTCACGAACTTGTAAAACATTGGTATGCTGTTTTTTTGGTACGTAACACTTTTATTTTAATGTTTTTAGACTTCCTAGGTAAACTCCTGTCCCTGCTATCTCCAAATCTATATAATTTAAACGGAAATTCATTTAAACATGACGATATTTATTTATTTTGTTTTGGTCAATATTTTCGATGGCTAGTATAAAGAGTATTGATACTTTAAATTTAAAATGCGTTTCGACTAACTTAGAATATTTCTTTTCAGGGTTCAATACGGATACAGTAACTAAAATAAAAAAGGGCAAGTGTGAGCCGGACTCGCGCACTGAGGATTATGTATAAATTTACCTATGAAATCAATTCCCGAATTGAGTTACGAAGATTTTTCCGAATTACAAAATTTTTTTTTTGTGGCGTATCTACAAATTTACAATTTCCAGATTTTTCCCTGTACTTGTTCTATGAGACCTTGATTTATGCCAAATTTCAGGATTTTAGGTCAACGGGATTCACCTTATGAACGTTGATTCCTTTGAGTATCGAAATATACGTTTTTTGCGACATAAACGGCCGTATCTTTTTTTTCGTTAACTCAGAAGTCTGAATTTTTCACAACTTCAAAAGACCGCAGACTTGAGCGTATGGTTTTAATATTAACTCGATACCTCCAAGCGTTCTCGAATTAAAGGGTCTTAACAGATAAACAGACCGACAACCAAGTGATCCCAAAGACCTTATATACGAGATGGTCCCTTACAGGCTTAATAGATTTTTTACGAAGCAACATTACAAATTCTGAAATGTACTTTATTTTCATAGTCATAAGTTCATATTTTTCGTTGATTAGCAAAAGGGAAAAATGTACTGAGGAAGACAACGAGAAAGTGGTCGGGTCATCGTGTGTTCCGTTTTTACCTTTATATTTAAGTAGGGTAAACATAAACTTGCTGTTAGCTACAATATTCCTGTCAGTGATAATAGACCGATCCCAGTCAAAGTGATAGAACCATTTTCGTTGGAACTGGGTAAGTGGTCGTTGGTGGAACCTACCTAGATAGGCAGTGCAGCAGTTCCTTCACGCTATTTTCCTTTACCGGTTCGTGTTTGCATTTAAATATTCATCATCATTACAAACTAAAGATGTCCACTGTTCGACATAGGCCTCCCCCAGGTGTTTCATCACGTGGGCAAGTTCAATAAATAGGCTACTAATATTATAAATGCGAAAGTTTGTGAAGATGGATGGAGGTACTGGTATGTATGGATGTGTCGCGCAAAACTACAAGACAGATGAACTTAATAATAAACATTGTAATATAGCTATAACTTTGCAGTTTCATTAGGTGAGCAAATTCAGCCAATAGGATAATTTTTATTATAGGGTGAAGCCGCTGGAAGAAGCTAGTCTAAAAATATCAAGATTTAACAATCGCACTATAATGACGTCACAATGTTGCTTACATAACAAAAACGATATTTATCTACAGCAGCGCCCTCAAATCCCACGATGGTTTACTTTCCGCACAGACTCTATTTTGTAACACAAGGTGTAAAATCGAAAACCTATTTTTGCGTGCGCTGCAAAAACTATTGACAATAGAACAAAATGATGTACTACGGGTTTTTAAATCCCATTAAGACCTACAAAAAAGTCCGTGAGAACATATATCTAGCTATCATGGTTTAATCACAATAACCCATTTTGTGTTCAAAATAATTATTAAATCGTCTGAAGAAAAAAAAACTACGTTAAATATGTATCGTAATATTAATCTTTATCGAAATTAAGCATTATGTTATCAAGAGTATTTATGTAGAAGTAAAATACTTTTTGTTTCATCTCAATCGGATATTTCGTTTAAAAGTTATCACGTGTGTAAGATGTCAAGAGTTGGTACCTATTAATGAGTTATGGGCCATAGAGTTTTTTATCAACATAAAATCCTGTAATAATCTTTTTCGAAATATATTTGGTGGTGATTGTAAGTATAAGATCTTTGAAGAGTATAATAAATACATTTATGAACGCGGTAATCTTGGGAAATACTGATCTGATATGAAAACTGTTTAAATATTCAATAGTCTATTTATTGAGGGAGGCAATTATAGGCAATATTTTATCTCGGTATTTCCATGGAAACGAGAAAAACGCGGGTGAAACCGCGGGGCACAGCTGGTGGTAAATAAAGAGTATTATTTGAATATTATGTATCGACATTTGAGAGAACAGATAAAATAAAATAATTTGGAATAATAACTAACAGTTTGTGTGTTATTGACCTTTACCACAAATTTTACACAACCCACCAATAATTAAAAGTTGAACTACACTGCTCACACGTGAGTTACACATGCCGATCTGAGAGCGTCGGTCTCCATACATTTCATATAGAAAATAGACTGTTAGAGCTACACTTGATCCACACCATGCCATGTGACGTTACGTCCGCGGCGCGGACATGTCGGTCTCAGAAATTTTAGAGGAAGGTAGGCGGGGCTATCCAAGCGTCTGATCGCGGTGGTCAGGCGGAAGTGTCTTCGATGGTAAATGAAAAAGCGAGCTTGATCTGTTTTTAATTCTCCGATGAAATCAAAAGTTTTAATGCGCATCACACGTGTTACGCGTTGCGTTGGTGTAGTGTGCACACCTGCCGCACACGTCTGAGACGTCTCACACGTGTGCTTTGGTGTAGTGTAGTTCTAGCTTAAGTCTTCACACACCTTTTTGACTAAAATTTAAGTTCCTATACAACTATTATACAATTGTCATAAATACAAAAAATACTCAAGTATCAAAACTTTTTTCTCCTACTATTTCAATAATACCACATTCAAAATTTTTGGTTTTAACCTCCTTTTCTCAGGTCACGCTTTCGTTAGACGGACTCTAGATAATTTACTATTGATAACAATTGTAAGTGACCATAACTGCCAATGTAAGTGAACATACTGTGTAATCATACTATTATTACTTTGTAAGTATCTCATTTTAAGATTATTAAAAAAAAAAAAAAATGTTTTAAACCGAATCCGAAACCGAAATTTAATTGATTGGAAGTTAATAGTAACTGAATTATAAACGAAAATCCCAATTCTAAGATTTTCACCCGACGCTAAAGATTTTGATTTTCAAAATTTTTCTGATTGGCCGGTAGAAAGTTACCGGTATAAATTACTCAACCAATCAGGTTGCAGTGTGAAATACAGGTACAGTAGAGCCTGCCGATGTGTGACACGCACACTTGCAAATATAACTGTAGCATTTTAGGGCTGTCACGCCACATTTTTTTCATAAAATAAACTTAATAGAATTTAAAACGCCAATGAAAAATGTAAGAAATATTGGAACGCAATCGTTGTAGTTTGTTTAGTTGCCACTTCACGGCGCCACCATCAATGCAATGTTATTCTGGCAGTTATGTTTGTACTCCATTTTTGTTTCAATTTATTGAGTTAAATACAGAAACTTGCATACTAATATCCGAGCTTTATTGCCAAACCTCCTACATGGCAGCAGAGCGTGGTTTGTTTGATAAAGTAATATCAGTAAGTACGAAGTTTCTCCGGAAAAAAACGTGTCGAGTGTTTGAGGTTAAGCTGAACAGAAAAAGTGGCCATGATGAGTTCGCACATGTTCAATCTGGAAAAATTGAACAGCCGCGATAATTTTGCCACCTGGAAATTCTCCGCAAAAACCTATCTCGAACACGAGGGTTTATGGAATTGCATAGAACCCAAGGAAGGACAAGAAGTAGATCCGGCAAAGGATATTTTGGCCAAGTCCAAACTGATCTTATTAGTAAATTCTCAAAACTATGTGCACATACAGGATTGTAAGACCGTAAAAGAGGTATGGACCAACCTTCACAAAGCATTCGATGACAACGGACTCACCCGAAAAGTAAGTTTACTCAAAGAACTAATCAATACATCGCTTGACTCTAGCAGTGGCATCGAGGAGTATGTGAGTAGAATCATGAACGCAGCACATAAATTACGTAATATTGACTTTGATGTAAATGATGAATGGTTAGGTACTTTGATGTTGGCTGGTTACCAGATCAATACAAACCTATGATTATGGGACTCGAAAATTCAGGAGTTACAATCAGTGCAGACCTTATTAAGACCAAACTTTTACAAGAGATAGTTTCTACAGATACAAAAATGGTGCACTGTACTCACATACTAAGAAGGGAAAGTTTAATACACACAAGTCGAAGCCAACCAAAGGTCCCCGGTGTTTCAATTGTAATGGCTATGGGCATTTAGCAAAATACTGTACTGTAAAAGGGAAAAGAGAGTCACTTATGCAAGAAAATTCAAGTTTTGCTGCAGCTTTTTCAGCAACTGCCGGTGAAAATAAAGAAACAATGGTATATAGATTCTGGCGCATCCATGCACATGTGTGGAAATAAAGAATGGATGTACAATCTACGGGTACCATCCGTTAAAAGTATAACAGTTGCTAACAGTGAGTCACCCTGTCTGTAAAGGGTGCCGGAGAAATAAATGTGAACATTTCACAGGGAGGTACAATTCAGCTGAAAAATGTGTTATATGTACCTAGACTTGCAGCCAATCTAATATCAGTTAGCACTATTACAAAAAGTGGGTACAGAGTGCTTTTCAATGAAAAAGGTTGCGATTTCAATGATGCAAATGGAAAGTTCATATGCTCAGCTACATTGAATAATAAACTATATGTTTTGGATACACAGTCAAAGGATGAAACTGTTCATTTGGTCTCCAGTCATGTTCATTCTAATAATAATATAAGGCTGTCGCATCTTCGGATGGCGCATTTACATGTTTCAGATTTACAAAAGCTACCAAATTATGCCGACGGGGTTGTGCTGGATCATAATGAACAAGTAAGGTTACATTGCTCAAGCTGTTGTGAGGGTAAGCAGGCAAGGTTGCCATTTAAGCAAGTTGGCACCAGAGCAACAAAACCATTGGAATTAATACACTCGGATCTGTGTGGACCAATGGAGAATACATCTTATGGAGGCATGCGATACTTTATTAATTTCATAGATGATTATACTAGGATGGTACATGTATATTTTGTTATACACAAAAGATAAGCTAAGTATTTTAGACATATATAAAGACTATAAAAGATATGTAGAGAACCAGCTTGACTCTAAAATTAAAATCTTAAGGACAGATAATGAAAAAGAATACTGCAACAGCAATTTTGAGAGATTCTTAGCTAATTGTGGAATTATACAACAGACATCAGCACCATATACTCCGCAGCAGAATGGATTATCAGAGAGAATGAACAGAACACTTGTAGAAAAAGCTAGATGTATGATATCTAATGCAAATTTAGATAAACCTGTTTGGGCTGAAGCCGTTGCCACAGCTGCCTATATTATAAATCGGTCACCAACCAAAGCACTTAAAAATACTACTCCATATGAAATGTGGACAGGTCGCAAACCAAAACTGTCTCCTATGAGAATATTTGGTTCTGAGGCGATGGTGCATATACCAAAAGAGAAGACAAAAGTGGGACAAGAAATCCGAAAAAATGATATTTGTAGGTTATTGCGACAGAACAAAAGGATACCGTGTTATGCACCCCAAAACACATCAGATAATGAAGAGCAGAGATGTCATATTTTTTGAGAAACCTGGTCTGTGCGATGGATTTCTAATTTCAGCCCGTTCAACTGAAGAAGACAAGTCAGGATTGTCAGAGAGGTCAACAGACTGCAGCTCAAAGCCTGATGACCAATCAAAGGAGCCAGAAGCTTCTTCTTCTTCTCAACCTGTGGACTGTAAGCCTAGCTTGAAAGAAGCTGTGAATAACACTGGTAGTGAGTATGAGACTGACACAGCTGATGACTTCGATGACACATATTATCCACCAAAGTATATTTCAGTTCAGGAAGAAGGAACTCGTAACATCACACTGAGACCACGTAACAGAGACGATAAGAAAGGTATGCTCTGTTTATATACTAGTTTATCTGATCCTCAGACAGTAGAAGAGGCATTGTCTTCCACAGAAGCTATTGAATGGAAACAAGCCATGAATGCTGAGATGAATTCTTTAATGGAGAATGAGACTTGGAATCTGGTAAAACTGCCCCCTGGAAAAATTGCTTTACCCAACAAGTGGGTGTTTAAAAGGAAAACCAACCAACAAAGTGAGGTTATTCAATATAAAACAAGATTAGTTATAAAGGGTTTTGCACAAAAGAAAGGTGTGGACTTCCAAGAGGTATACTCTCCTGTTGTAAGATGGACATCTATTAGATATTTGTGTACACAGCAAGACCTGCATATATATCAGATGGACGCAGTTTCAGCATTCCTACAAGGATCTATAGACACAGATATTTATATGATACAGCCCGAAATGTATAAGAGGGGTGATGACGATGAGGTATGTCATTTAAATAAATCAATATATGGTCTGAAACAGGCTAGTAGATTGTGGAATACAAAATTAAGCACAGCCTTAAAGGAAATAGGTATTCAACAATATAAAACTGACCCTTGTGTTTACTTTAACATTGACATTGGAGTTTACATTGCCATCTGGGTTGATGATATTTTATTATTTTGTTCGCAAAGAAGTATAATTAATAATATAAAGGAAAAACTACAGCAGAAATTAAATATGAAGGATCTAGGAGAGGTGAGCCAATGTTTAGGTCTCAATGTTACCCGAACAAAGGATTCTATTATGCTGGATCAAGAAAAATATATTAAAGAAATGTTATTAAGATTTAATATATCAGAATGCAAATCTATGAAGACACCTGTAGAGGTGGGACAAAAATTTAATCAAAATACTGAAATTGAAGTGGACTGCCCGTATCAACAGGCTATTGGAAGTCTTTTATATGTCGCTCAAGGAACCAGACCTGACATATCATATGCTGTCAATACCTTAAGCAGATATAACAAAGAACCAAGGTCTGAGCACTGGAGTGCAGTAAAAAGAGTAATGAGATACTTGCAAGGGACAAAAGACTACAAACTTACATACACCAAGAATGGTATTGGAAAAATCACAGGCTACTGTGATGCAGACTGGGCAAGTGATACTCGCGACCGGAAATTGTGTACCGGTTATATTTTTCTGTTTCAGGGAGGCGCTATATCATGGTGTTCTCGCAAACAGCAGACCATCGCCTTGTCCACAGCAGAGGCAGAGTACATGGCCATGGGGAGCGGGGCGCAGGAAGCTCTCTGGCTACGGCAGTTGCAGGCTGAAGTTGGTCGCGGCACCGACACCCTGCTCATATACTGCGACAATCAGAGCGCCATCAAGTTATCGGTCAATGATTGTTACTTACCTCGTTCGAAGCATATAGACATTCGATACCATTTTATTAAAGAGCATGTAATAAATAATGATTTAAAGTTTTGTTACGTTAAGGGATGTGAAAATGTTTCAGATATTTTAACCAAGGGAACTACTGTTGTAAAGCATATATATTGTGTCACAAATATGGGATTGCGTTCCAGAGAGGATGTAAGAAATATTGGAACGCAATCGTTGTAGTTTGTTTAGTTGCCACTTCACGGCGCCACCATCAATGCAATGTTATTCTGGCAGTTATGTTTGTACTCCATTTTTGTTTCAATTTATTGAGTTAAATACAGAAACTTTCATTCTGATATCCGAGCTTTATTGCCAAACCTCCTACAAAAAAAAAAAGCCAAAAATAACTTTGCCTTGCCTTGCTTCGCCTCTTTCTGCGAAGCAATAATGTGTGATAAATCAAACACTTCAGGATAAATAGTATAAATATTTTATTCACTTTGATCAACACAATTTCATACTTATCGTACTATTAACAATCATTTACAAATACACAGATTAGTCGGACATGTTTTCTGTTCAACAAATCAAAGCAGACTGACTCTGTCTAACATGACAGTTACAAACTCAATGTTTCTCTACCTCAAACTTTCACAAACACTCGGTCGACTAACCGACCAATCAGAGCAAAGTAAAGAGTACGTAACATCACTTGACTAAGTAATATACTTTAGAGTTAATTTAATAATTAACTGCAAGTAAATATTTCATTTTAACAATTATGATATACTAGCTGTACCTTGCGGTTTCACCCGCATCACTGGTTACTGCTCCGCTCCTATTAGTTGTAGCGTGTGTTATATAGCCTATAACCTTCCTCATTAAATGGGCTATCTAACAGTGAAAGAAATTTTCAAATCAGAGCAGTAGTTCCTGAGATTAACGCGTTCAAACAAACACACAAACGCATGAAGTTTAATATTATAAATTACTAGCTGTGCCTCGCGGTTTCACCCGCGTTTTTCTCGTTTCCGTGGTACCAACTCTTAACATCTTACACACGTGATAACTTTTAAACGAAATATCCGATTGAGATGAAACAAAAAGTATTTTACTTCTTCATCAATACTCTTGATAACATAATGCTTAATTTCGATAAAGATTAATATTACGATATCTATTTAACGTAGTTTTTTTTCTTCAGACGATTTAATAATTATTTTGAACACAAAATCGGTTATTGTGATTAAACCATGATAGCTAGATATATGTTCTCGCGGACTTTTTTGTAGGTCTTAATGGGATCTACAAACCCGTAGTACATCATTTTGTTCTATTGTCAATAGTTTTTGCAGCGCACGCAAAAATAGGTTTTCGATTTTACACCTTGTGTTACAAAATAGCAATTTTATTACGGATCCCTAATTTTGAAAAAAAAAACATAGCCTATAGCCTTCCTCGATAAATGGACTACCCAACACTGAAAGAATCATTCAAATCGGACCAGTAGTTCCAGAGATTAGCGCGTTCAAACAAACAAACAAACAAACTCTTCAGCTTTATAATATTATATATATATTATATATAATATAAATAATATAGTATAGATAAGTATAGATTACTTAATGTCTACAACGAATGCCTAAAGTTCATGTAACTACTTGCGCCATCTATCGCGTATCATTGGAAGTTGAACGATTTATGAATATTTTCTTTAAAAATCATTACAAATGTTAGCGAAGGCTGCCAATCGCATGACGGGACGGCCCTCATGTTTCAGCTGCCATGATCCCGACCCCGATTTTCAGCCACTGTAGGCGTGTGCTTACGGACGGTGAGCAGTAGGTAGCTCGTCGTCCGGCTGTTCGATAACCGTCCGGACCAAACTCGAGTCGGGCCATGGTTTCGGTTCTGAAAGGAAAACCGGGGTTCTGGAGCAAAAGACAAAGAAGGAAAATAGGAGTGGGTTTTAGTCAGTAAAAGTCTGATACGCCCTCCCACTTCACTCAAGAACGAGAGGATGATTTCTCAACTTAAAATAAACAACTAAATTTTAAAAAAAAATATAACGACTTTTCTTAAACCGCAAGTATAACAATTTTAGAAGCAGCTTATAAGTGCTAAATTAAAAAAAAAATTCAAGCTATCAATCTATAGTCCAAATTATAACGTAAGCCTACACGGAACACCCTACACGGAAGGCGGGGTCTGAAATGGGCGGAACGTAATCTCGTGAATGCAACACCAAATAGCACGCATCACTCCCAGCTTTAATCCAGAGCTACCACCATTTCCCATGCTGCCGGACGCAATTCGCGCGACACCTTAAACTCGAAATTACGATAACTATACGTGTATCTCAGAAATAAAAAAAGTTTCATGTGATAGTGTCTATTAAATTCGAAACGTTATTTGCAAAAAAAAATGTCAAACGATAAAATTAATTGTTTGTGGTTACCATATTTATCTTTAAAATACAGGTAAGTAATATACAATAGATATATAATATCGATTTTGTGACATACTATTCTCCATTCACTTCAATACAACACAACATTTATTTTTCAAGATAAATTCAAACAATTTTTATAAATAATGGCTTCAATCTATCATTTAATAACATCACCTACTTAGATAAATTTGATTATTGCTAAGTAAGTACTGAACATTTAGATAGGTTAATGAAATGTATTTTTTTTAAATAAACATCAATTTAAACAATTTAAAAAAAACATTGGCGTATCAACAAATTTCTTCCTTACAAAAGATAGGAACTGTAGACAATACAGGGCAATAAGTTAAATTGGAAATAACTAATATTATGTAGTATAATGAAAAACGTTCCAAGTATTGACAAGCTCTGCTTCGTTTAGGTTTTTAACATGTACGCTAATAGTATAGTTCTAATAGTGTAGTTCTATTCTAATCTAAATAATTTATTTAATTAAAAGCCTCTTAGTTTCGGAAGATGGGTGGTTCAAATTAATTTGATATTTATGTTGAATAAAATAAATTTAACATCAATCTTAACTGTAATAAAGCAAAATATACATTTGTACTTTTATCACAGACTGTACCCTAAAACAAACTTTATATTATGTAATAAAATAGTGAGTGCTGCGTTTATAACACTATTTTTTTGTTTTTTTTTTTCTAGATTCATTGAGATCGGCGAACGTTTACGCGCGCGTTTTAATAACGAAGGTAAGTGCTTCTTTGTAATGACTAGTTTTCTAATAATTTCTGTCTGTACATTAGATACTTATAGGTACAACATTAGTTTTAGTTAATTTGATACCTGAATATACTTTGTTCAGAATCAGTAACTGAATCGATTCCAATAGTTTTTACACCATTTATATTCTTAAAAATATTTAAAAAGGTCGCAAGTTGGATACCATCACGCACATACACGGTCACGGCAGGTTGTAGTAAGCATTAGTTGCCAGCAAACTGCTGGGTGCAAGTCCAAACCTACCCCTTAGTCTCTTGGATAGCTCAGTAACTGTGTGTTTTTGCTGACATAACAAGTATATACAGGGTCAGGGTTACTGGTAACTCGACGTATTCATTGCAGGACGTCATGGTAGGACTAAAATGCAACAAATTAAGTCACCAAATTTTTTACCGATATTCAGCAGTTTTTGAGTTAGACAGGTTTTCAGATTTTTTATGCAAAATCCCAGATTCAATAATTTAAAAACAAGTTTGAAAACTATTTACGGCGCCACTGTACTAAAATTGAAGTTATTATCATAATTATTTGATCTCAATTTTGGGCGGTTCTTTGAGCCCAAAGCCAAAGTAGCTGCTAGGAAACTAGGCGTTCTTACAAGCCGCCTTTGTACTTCATACCGGGACAGCGTCTAATATTATACAAAGCATAGTGTGTTAAGTACTGCAGCCACATATGGGCTGGTGCTGCAAAATGCCACCTGGCAGCTTTGGACTCTGTCGAAATGCGTGCGAAGAGACTAATTGGCGATCCAGATCTGGTTGAGTCCAATCTACAAAGTCTTGAGCACAGGCGAAGGATAGCCAGCCTTTCGGTGTTTTACAGGATGCACTTTGGAGAGTGTGCGCAGGAATTACATGACTTGATTCCACCATCTTACTTCTACCATCGCACAAGCTGACGAACGGCGAGTATCCATCCTAATGTTGTTGAAACCTCTACGGTCCGGACCAAGCGTTTCGCCTCGTCGTTTATACCGCGTTCATCGAGGGACAGGAACAATTTGTCTGCTGCGGTCTTCCCGTCTGATTATAATTTAGGTGTCTTTAAAGCAAGAGTGAATAGGCTCTTAATAAACTAGTACGCCTCACCATCAACGACAGCATCACTTTTTTTTATGGTTGGAAAAAAACAAGCATTGACATCCCCCGAGCGGGCGATAGTGTCAGGCTCTTACTGACTAAAAGACCCCATGTATCGTATCTATTATAAATAAGATATAATATATATTATTCAATTTTATTTTTCATAAAAAGAATATCGTAGTTTTTCCATATGTTTTTTTTACGAGGCGCTTCTAAATAATAAACTTGATTGTTTTATGCAATTTTCAAAAATTCTGTCAAATAATCTCATAGAAAAACATGTTTGAAATCTTAAGTTAGGGTCAGATTCGCGATTTTTTTTATCGAGATCTTGTTTTCTTTTTACCCGGCGCTTGGTGACATAGTCAAAAAAAATTGTTAAAAATATTATTAGAACCTGTAAATATATGAAATTTCCCTTAATAATAAATAATAATAATACTGGAAAATAGGTAACACACACTTATATATTGTATTACATTTTTTTTTTAATTATTATGAACTAGTGCTTGACCGCGATCCCACCTGATGGTAAGCAGTGATGCAATCTCTGATGGTGACGCGCACTAGTTTATTAAGAGCCTATTCACTCTAGCCTTGAAGACACCCAAATTATAATCAAACGGGAAGACCGCAGGAGGCAATTGTTCCAGTCCTTCGACGTACGCGGTACAAACGACGAGACGAAATGCTTAGTCCGGACCGTAGAGGTTTTAACAACGTATGTCTGGATATTCGCCGTGCGTCGGGTTGTTCGATGGTAGAATTGATATAACAAAATCAAGTCACGCGATTCCTGAGCACTCAAATGCATCCTGCAAAATACGGAAAGGCTGGTTACCCTACGCCTGTGCTTAAGCTTTGATGGTTGGACTTAACCAAATCTGGATCACCAATTAGCCTCTTCGCACGCCTTTCCACCGAGTTCAAAGCTGCCAGGTGGCATTTTGTAGCACCAGCCCATATGTGGCTGCAGTACTCCATACACGAATGGACCTGTGCTTTATATAACATTAAAAGCTGGGTGTGAAATACCGCCGGAACTTTGCAAGAACACCGAGTTTTCTAGCAACTACTTGGCTTTGGACTCAATGAACCGCCCAAAATTCAGGTCTGAGGAAATTTCAAATCTCAAAAGCTGAAGACGGTCGGTAGTCGGTACCTGTGGTCGGTACACTCCACGGATACATTCCGGAAAGCAGGAGCTAAGGTGAACGGCCTCCCTTTGGCGGCGAACAGACACGCTTGTGTTTTGGCGGCGTTGAATCCCACCAGATTGGCTTCACCCCACTTGGAGACTGCCTGAAGTGAAATATGCGTACGCTCTACCAGAGCCTGTCTTTCGGTCCGGATTAGCTCTTTACTAGCCTGAGCACTGGGCAGGTATTTCTCTACAACTGTGTTTTCATCTGCGTATCTACCCATAGATACCGGGCACTAGCAGAACGTTGATATGCAGCAGGAAGAGAGTTGCAGAGAGAACAAACCCCTGAGAAACTCCAGCATTAGTCGTCATGTTCTCTGATGAGCATCCGTCGACAACAACTCAGAGAGACCGTT
The DNA here is from genome assembly GCA_929112965.1 of Mythimna albipuncta. Classification (NCBI taxonomy): domain Eukaryota; kingdom Metazoa; phylum Arthropoda; class Insecta; order Lepidoptera; family Noctuidae; genus Mythimna; species Mythimna albipuncta. Next base: position 1,544,989 of record OV815960.1, read on the forward strand.
CACTCAGGAAGTCTTTTACCCAGTAAATCAGATTGGAGTAAATCACTGGAAGCTTACTCAAAAGGCTAGCGTGCCATACCCTGTCGAAGGCCTTCGAGACGTCTAAGGAAACGGCAATCCCTATTCTTCTCGATCATTACCCCAATGAAATTTTACTGAACCGACAAACATTTTTCGGCCGTAACAAAACACCGGGTTTCTGAAAGGCTGATCAAACTGTCATTTAACTAACTCAACTGTTAAATTAACAGCTGTGTCAAATCAATTGGGGTTGCTGAAAGGATGATTAACGAAAAATTAACTAATCCATGATCGAATACATTTGGTATTGCGTTCAATAGTACAAATTAGTGTCTTGCTTGCTTATTTTATGTTTCCTGTTCCGAATCAAAGCGGAAGAGACGCCCGGGTGTCGCCACTGTGCGGAACGCCCGGAGGACACGGTGGAGCACACAATCGCGGTGTGCCCTGCTTGGACGGAGCATCGCCGTGCCCTCGTGGGGGTGATCGGCGGCGGAGACCTCTCGCGCCGGGCCTTGGTCGAGGCCATGGTCCGGAGCGAGGAGGAGTGGCAGGCGGTCGCCGACTTCTGCGAAGCATTAATGCTCGCTAAGGAGGAGGCCGACCGCATCAGGCAACGGCGCTCTCGCCGCCGCCGACGGGATTCCGATCCCGATTTCCAGCCACCGTAGACGCGGGCTTGCGGACAGTGGGCAATGGGTAGCCCGCTGTCCGGCCGTCCGGTAACAGTCCGGACCAAGCTCAAGTCGTCGACGGCGCGCGCTGTTCCCGCGCGCCTCAAGGAGTTGTCAGCAACAGCAGGGGCCCAGCCAAGCCTACTGGGGCCAGGGTTATCCGAAAGGGCGCTCGAGCCCCGGTATGAAGGCTTGAAGGAACGGGATGGGTTTTTTAGTCAGTAAGAGTCTGACACTATCTCCCGCTCCGCCCAAGAGCGGGGGTTGTCATAAGATGATTTTTCCCATCGAAAAAAAAAAAAAAAAAAAAAGACGACATAGACTGGATTTGTTTTTTTCCTAGCGTTACGTGTTCATCCTCCATTGTAGTAATTTTATTCTGTTTCGTCATCTTTTTCTAAACTAATAATTTGCAGAAACAGTCTAATGTAAGATAGGAGTATGGAACTGTACTTCCATTTACTTTTAGAAACAAATTGAAGTTTGCATAGATTTAGAAATAGTTGAAATTCATAATGTTCGCGATCTCAGTTACGTAGCCGTAATCTGATAATGACCTTGTTTGTTTTTAAGTCTGATTATCACCATAACTGTATAATTAGTTGTGACTTGTTTAAAAATTAATAGTATAACGGTTAGGATTCCAATCGGTGTGGTATAGGATAAAATATTAAGAGTTTAATGTTTCAAGTATGGTTGAACTTGTATTTTTTAACAGTATATGTTCTGGAAACTTTTTTATGTATAATGTTATTGTTCTATATAAAAGTAGAGATTTTAACGAGCATATTGATATGAATATTAAAATGGTTTTATGAAACAATAAATAAACACGACGTCAGAAAGGGCTCGGCTGAAGCGGATACACGGATCTCGCTAATAGAACTTAGCAGGGTATAGCGGGCCGCGTTTTTCGATCGGATGTCCTCGCTCACGTGCCATTTTCGCTCATAGCAGGCTCCACTACCTGTTGACTGCCCAAAGAAAATTGTCACTGAAATGCAAGCTACGCCTCTTCACGGCAGTAATCCGCCTGATCATGACGTATGCCTGTGCAATCCTCGCACACACCAATGCCCGTTACCTACACAGGATGCAGACCCTTCGGATCCGTACCCTCCGAAAAATCTTCGGCGCCCCCTATTATTTCAAAATGTGAATCTACATCTAGATCTTAAAACGCCGTACTAGGCATACTCTCATCACCCCTGACGTTCCCATTACCCTGCTCCAAGAGAGCCATAGGGAAACCAATACTGTTCGCAGACAATACAGACCGCCATCACGTCCCTTGCTTAAGCCAACCCTCACCGCTGACCCTGTAGTCTAAATTCCCCTATAGAGTCTGTGCGGAAAGTAAACCGTCGTGGGATTTGAGGGCGCTGCTGTAGATAAATATCGTTTTCGTTATGTAAGCAACATTGTGACGTCATTATAGAGCGACTGTTAAATCTTGATATTTTTAAACTATGTTAGACTAGCTTCTTCCAGCGGCTTCACTCTATAATAAAAATTATCCTATTCTGAATTTGCCCACCTAATGAAACTGCAAAGTTATAGCTTATGTGCTATATTATTGAAATGTTTATAATTAAGTTCATTTGTCTAGTAGTTTTTGCGCGACACATCCATACATACGAGTACATAGATCTACCTTCACAAACTTTCGCATTTATAATATTAGTAGCCCATTTATTGAACTTGCTCACGTGATGAAACTTAGCAAAAATATAGGTTATAAGCTACATTATAGCAACGTTTATCATTAAATTCATCCGTTTATAAGTTTTTGCGTAATGCCGTTGTGGCGACACCTGGGGGAAGCCTATGTCGAACAGTGGATATCTTTCGATTGCAACGATGATGAACATTTAAATGCAAACACGAACCGGCAAAGGAAAATAGCGTGAAGGAAATGCTGTACTGCCTATCGACTATCGAGGTAGGTTCCACCAACGACCACTTACCAAGTTCCAACGAAAATGGTTCCATCACTTTGACTGGGATTGGTCTATTATCACTGACTGGAATATTGTAGCTAGCAGCAAGTTTATGTTTGTTAAATATAAAGGTAAAAATGGGACACAGTACCACTTACTCGTTATCTTTCTTAGTACACTTTTGCCTTTAGCTAATCAATGAAAAATATGAACTTAATGACTATAAAAATAAAGTACACTTCACAATTTGTAATGTTGCTTCGTAAAAAATCTATTTAGCCTGTAAGGGACCATCTCGCATATAAGAACCTTGGGATCACTTGGTTGTCCGTCTGTTTATCTGTTAAGACCCTTTAACTCGAGAACGCTTGGAGGTATCAAGTTAAAATTAAAACCATACACACAAGTCTGCGGTCTTTTGAAGTTGTGAAAAAATCAAACTTCTGAGTTAACGAAAAAAAAAGATACGGCCGTTTATGTCGCAAAAAACATATATTTCGATACTCAAGGGAATCAAAGTTCATAGGGTGAATCTCGTTGACCTAGAAACCTGAAATTTGGCATAAAACAAGGTCTCATAGAACAAGTACAGGGAAAAATCAGAAAACTGTAAATTTGTAGATCAGATCACTGCAAAAAAAAAAAGACGGGTTGCACTCCGGGAGTGCCGGCAGAAGTGAAAACTTGATTATTAATGTTGAGCATGTTTGATATTTTGGAATGGTTAGGGAATAATTTTGCACCAATTGCTTTATCAGTATAAAAGTACTATCATTTATGTGGTAGAATACAATATTCATTTATTGCGCTATCGTACACAAACATGACAATTTATATTACATTAAAAATTTAACACTTTAAAACTATTACAATTATTTTACATTAAAAAGTTTACCATCCGTCTTAGGCTTTTTCGATCAGGTCACGTGTCCTGACGCGAGTTTAAGATTTTATACCCATTACAGAAAAAGTGCTCAACGCCGCTAAAGAAGTTTTCACTTCAAAAATTGTTTGCAATTCGGAAAAATTTTTGTAACTCAATTCGGGAATTGATTTCGGTAAATTTGTACAGACTCTTCAGTGCGCGAGTCCGACTCGCACTTGCCCTTTTTTATTTTAGTTACTGTATCCTCACTCAAGCCTGAAAAGAAATATTTTAAGTTAGTCGAAATGCATTATAAATTTAAAGTATCAATACTCTTTATACTAGCCATCGAAAATATTGACAAAAATAAAATAAACAAATATCGTCATGTTTTAATGAACTTCCGTTTAATTTATATATATTTGGAGATAACAGGGACAGGAGTTCACCTAGGAAGTCTAAAAACATTAAAATAAAAGTGTTACGTACCAAAAACACAGCACACCAATGTTTCCCAAGTTCGTGACTTTGTTTTGATCAATTATGGTGTCATTTGCCATTTGTTATCTTTGGCAAAACTGTAATATATTAAATATTATTTCCCTTACAGCTCAGTGAAATTTTTTATCACATTTCTGCAGATTTCAATTAAAAATCACAATAAAATAACACAATAAACAAACCTGATATGACGTTTGCCATTTGACGGATGGCTGGGTTGTGTTGCTACTTAAAATCTTTAATGTTGTTTTCACTTTACGCCACGACGGTTCTTTTATCGCACAGACAATAATAATAACAATTTTTGTTCGATTCAGCCCGTCCCTTGCTGCTCTCCCCCAGCGATGCCGTAAGTCGAGGCTTGTACCCCACAGGAGGTCCCCTCAGCGTGTAGTCGCTTAGTTTGTAATTTTAAGTAAGCTCTGGCTGGAGGCTTTGATTCTTGTAACAGGGCCGCCACAGGCAAGTCCGGTTAAGCAGACGACAACCCCCTAGGTTGACCTGCGAAAGGCCGCTCGATACCTGCTCTGAAGTCCACCGACATGCTCAGTCGTCATCGAACATACGCATTCAGGGGTGCGTGGTGGTCTACTTGACCAGCGCTACAGTAAGGCAGCGTAAGTCAAAAATCGGGTTGAACTGTCCCGAGGGCTCGGTAACTGCAGAGTACCGCCCGCTACCGTCACCACCTCCTATCGGGAGTCCGTCCTCCACATCTTCGCGGCTATCAAAATAATTTATTAGCTGCGAATCTAGAGCACACACCAACGCCCTATTTTTCTTAAGCATGGGCAAACGAGGTAGCCGCGGTCTAAGCTTTCGTAGTGTAGAGCGATACTTCCGGAATGCATCCTCAAAAATGCATTGCACATGGTATTCACTGTTAAAACGAATTGACTTTATTCACAGTTTAATCAAGTTTTAAACATTCACAACTTAAATACAAACGACTCGCGCGCGAAGCAACTGTCAAAGTGTAAAAAAGTTAGTGCTGTGCCCCATTTGGCGGGCAAGACAGTGATGTCCCATGTCGATCGATTTTCTCAGTTTAACAGTTCGGCCTTCCTGAAATCCTTCGGCCCCCCGAAGGAGATAATGAACGACACGATGTGGAAGACCTCCTGCATTCAGGCCCGTACGCTGGTGTTCTTGAAAATCGCCACACACCCTCATCGGTTGGAGATATTATCACACATTAAGGCTCCGGAAGCAAGTGTGAGTATTGAGGAGTAAATAGTAGTACAAGGCTCCGAAAGCAGGTACTACACGAGACACTGCGTAGGCCCCGTAGGCAAGTGTCGTCAACACTGGTAATTAGATACCACTTCGAAATGGGTACACACTGTGTAGGCCCCGTAGGCAAGTGTGGATAAGGGTTTAAGTGCTAAGAGACTGAAAGCAGACACTTAACAAACACTATGAAGGCCTCGAAGGCAAGTGTTATAAGACTATAAGCAAGCGCTGTCACACACTATACAGGCCCCAGAGGCAAGTGCGTAATAGGCTCCTAAGCAAGCGCTGAATAACCACTATGTAGGCCCCGAAGGCAAGTGTTTAATAGGCTCCGTAAGCAAGCGCTGAATAACCACTATGTAGGCCCCGAAGGCAAGTGTTTAATAGGCTCCGTAAGCAAGCGCTGAATAACCACTATGTAGGCCCCGAAGGCAAGTGTTTAATAGGCTCCGTAAGCAAGCGCTGAATAACCACTATGTAGGCCCCGAAGGCAAGTGTTTAATAGGCTCCGTAAGCAAGCGCTGAATAACCACTATGTAGGCCCCGAAGGCAAGTGTTTAATAGGCTCCGTAAGCAAGCGCTGAATAACCACTATGTAGGCCCCGAAGGCAAGTGTTTAATAGGCTCCGTAAGCAAGCGCTGAATAACCACTATGTAGGCCCCGAAGGCAAGTGTTTAATAGGCTCCGTAAGCAAGCGCTGAATAACCACTATGTAGGCCCCGAAGGCAAGTGTTTCATATTTGTTATTTTTTTTTTCATATTAATTCGTAAGAAAGAACATAAAACTTCTATTCCTCAGCTGATGAGGAGCTTTCGAATCTAGAGCGCCATATTTTAATTTTGTCTCGGGCAATAATATTTTTATAAACCCGCTTCCCCTTTACCACTGAGGTCACTTCATAACGATCGTTGGGTAAAATAGCGGTTACTTTGTAGGGTCCCGCATACTTGGAAACTAACTTCCCACTTGAAAGACTAGGACGCAAAATTTTTCGCTCTACCATTACTAACTGGCCAACTCTAACAGGCGCTCCCAGACGTCGGGTGCGATCATATCGAGTCTTCATTTTATGAGCTTTCTTGTCTATTACTTGAGCAGCTTCTTTTCTAAGTGCATCTACACTGTCCACTAGGACTCCCCCTACTATATCCTTTGCTAATCGGGGTCTCAAAGAGCAGAGTAACTCCAGAGGAGATTTATCCGTTCCACGACTAACCGTTGAGTTAATTCCTAGCTGAACTTAGGACAAGTATGCATCCCAACCTTTCTGCTCCTCACCCATATGTGCAGTAAGCGAATTTAAGATAGTGCGGTTTAGCCTTTCAACTTGGCCATTTGCTTTTGGTGAGGCCACAGCATTCAGTATGTGCTTTATACCCTTATTGTTGCAATAGTCCTCAAATTCTCGGCATGTAAATGCGGTTCCCCTATCACTTATTATTCTCACAGGGTAACCAAAAACGCTACTAAATTTATTTAATGTCGCTACCGCTCCCTTGGCATTAGCACTAGCCACTGCTTCCAGCCATACAAATTTGGTAAAACCATCTATAATTGCGAAGACATAAGATTTACCATTGCTCTTGCAGAATGGACCCAAGTGATCCACATGCAGGGTGTGGAATGGAATTGCTACTCTTGGAATTGGATGTAGTAATCCCGGTTGCTTCCCTGTCGGTTTCTTTGTGAACTGGCACCCAATGCAACTAGCCACATATTTGTCAACAGATTTTCTCATCTTAGGGAACCAATACTTTGCTTGAATAGCTTCCAAGCATTTTTCTGAACCTAGATGTCCATGTTCATCATGATATATTTTTAGAATATGAAACCTCGCGCTTCTGGGTAACACTGGCTTATAATCACTGTTCACTAATCGACACAATTTCCCATTCACAATCTTATAATCCTTAGCCAGTCCATTTTTCTTCTTCTTATTAGCATCTTATTCTAGTTTCAAGTTTAAAATTAATTTCTGAATTTCTTCATCTCCTTCTTGCAGCGCATCTATCAAATCCTTCTCTTCTATGTGTTGTACTAAAAGAGGATTACGGCTAAGGGCGTCTACGTGCGCCATAGTACAACCCGGTCTATGATCGACTTCGAAGTCGTACTCCTGTAGGTCGAGCCACAGCAATGCGCGGAGATTTATCTCTTTTCAGCCAAGCCTGGCGTAAAGCAGAACAGTCCGTTACAATACGAAACTTAATGCCTGAAAGATATACTCTATACCGTTGAATAGCAAACACAACAGCCAAAGCCTCTAGCTCGAAGCTGTGATATTTTTCTTCAGTAGCTGTGGTCTGCCTGCTTGCATATGCCACAACTAGTGTTGTAAAAATAAGCGCTGAGAGTCGAGCGTTGAGCGCTGAGTCGACGCTATTGAGCGTTCAAGACTCGAGCGTTAAACGCTCGAGCGTTTAGGACTCGTGAGTGTTGAAAACTCGGGCGCTCGACGCTCGAGTCGCGCGCTCGAGCGTCGAAGCGTTAACATTTTTACTGGGGGTATATTAATAATTTTATTTGACTATAGGGAAATCTTTAATCGTTGTGATGCATGATGTGCTTTAGATGCACTTCGACTCAAATCTTTTGTTATAATATTTTCGAAACACTAAACATTTCTATAATTTATCATTATTTTATAATACATCGTTAAATTTTAATCGTTTTAATCCCTTGGATGGTCGATCCGGTACATGAAACACTATCGATTTGTAAAGATAAAATAAAGTATCTTTTTTTTTGAAAAAAGGTACTTTCCTCAGCCAAAATCTCGATTTCACTGTCTGACGAATCGTCAGTTTGATCAGACTCGAGCTCCCTCAAGCCTCCCCCAAGTGTCGCCAGAGTGATCGGTGCCCACTGTTGGACATAAGTCTCCCCCAAGGGTTGCCATTAGGCGCTATAATGACTGATGCCCACAGTTGGGCGAACGGTCTCACCTCGCTATAATGACCTATGCCCACTGTTGGACATAAGCCTCGTCCAAGTGTCGCCATTTAGGCGCTATAATAACCGATATCCACTGTTGGGCGTAAGTCTCCCTTCACTATAATGACCTATGCCCACTGTTGGACATAGGCCTCCCCCTCGCTATAGTGACCGGTGTCCTATATTGGACTGTCCAGGCGCACTAGTTTATGAGCCTATGTCCAACTTGGACACCTAGTGCGCCTCACCATCAGATTGCATCACTGCTTACCATCAGGTAGGATCGCAGTCAAGCGCTAGTAATATTAATTTAAAAAAAAGTACGCATTTGAAAAAATCAAACATGAAATTTTCGGTTCTTCTGATATTTTTCCGTTTTTTTTGGGTTTATTGGAAAAATACACGAAATTTATACTTTATTAATTTCTAGAAAGTTTCGAATGTTATAATGAACAAAACAACAGTATTGGAAAGAAACGGGAATATTGCCTGCTTTTTTCATGATACGCGGGAATAACATATACAATGAGTAGTTAGTATTAAACTGATTTGTTCTTCACCTATTTTATAAAGACTCGTGCTCAAGCTCGAGTCGAGCGTCGAGTCGGCGCTATTTATCGAGCTTTTTTTCTAAACGCTCAAGCCAGCGCTCGAGCGTTTTCAAACCGACTCGAGTCCCGACTCGAGCGTTTTTAAACTGCTCGAGTCCGGACTCGAGCGTTTTAGCGCCGACTCGAGCGTTTTTACAACACTAGCCACAACCTTCATTTCTCCTTTAGATTGACGTTGAAGCAATATAGCACCAAGGCCCACTTTTGATGCATCTGTGTGAACTACCAGTAACAACAGGATCTAGTCGTACTAGAACTTTATTTATTCCAGGAGTAAGTTGAACACCGGTTTCCGGATACAAGCACACCTTTTTAAGCGACTCGCATAATTCGGTCACCTGAAACGCTATCTCATTTTCATAAATATTTAATTCAGTTGGAGTTTTAATAATAACCAAGTCCGGCGATTCTGTGAATGTCTGTCCAATGAGTACGTCAACTTCTTGAACATGATCAGGTACAACATAAAATTGGTTTTGTTTTTCTACACCATCAATAATGAGGGATGCTAATACTGACCCCATTGGAGTGACCATTGCATCTCCATAGCCTTTAATAACGATTGTGTCATTAGGTGTCATTTGCAGATTAAGTCTCTTACAGAAGCTCTGTCTCATAGTGTTACACAAGCTTCCAAAATCTAAATATGCTTTTGCAGTAGTCCCGTTAACCAGTACATCTTTAAAGTATTTCCTGTCTAAAGAATCACAACCAACAGTTTGAACTTTTCGGACTACCCTGTTTTGTGATCCAGTCTTAGATTGCTTTCTACATTCTTCGAGAGTTGTCCATTTATTTTACAAAAAGAACAATGCTTATTTGAGTTCTTTTTTCTATAACACTCTGATTCTATGTGGCCAGAACGATCACAAAATGAGCATTTCTTTAATTCCTTATTTTTGTTTATTTTTCTATTTTCTTTATTCATGCGGCATCTATTTGCCTTGTGGCCTTGTTTCCCACAAGAATAGCATTTCAAGTTGTGGCTGTGTCCTTCCTTTTTTTGTGTGGATCCTGATTTTTCTAGTTCTTCATTATTTGAAGTATTAATGCTAACCAAATAATGCAGTAGCGAATTTGTGTCATGACATCCAGCAGACTTCGCACCAACTTCCATTAGTTTGTCACCCAGTGTACCAATTACAGCTTCGGTGATAATGTCGTCGCTTAGCTGGCATGACATTCCTAACCCTAATTTACTATAATAAAATGATATTGGGTCTTCACTTGGGAGTCTGATTCGATTCACAAGGTCTCTAATTTGAGACAATTTATTTTTAGTGAATGGAAATGCCTTTATCAACTTATCCTTCCACTCACTCCAGCTTATTTCGTAGGATGCTTGTTGTTCATACCACCCCTTTGCATATCCAGCCAGCTTAGAAGTACAGTTACAAATTAATGTCCGTTCATCCCATCCATGCATTTTTGCCGTACTTTCTAAATTACGTATCCAATGTTCTACTGGTACTGATGTAGTTTGTGGGTTGAACTCAGATATAAAATCACTACAACCAACATAGTGAACTATAGGCTGCACAGTAACATTATTACTTGAAGCTTCCTTTGATACCACTTCAACGACTGAGCTTGGCAATCGGGCTGATGGAGATTGAGATCTACCATAATTCTTTGACTTCCGCAGCTCCCTGATCAAGCCCTCAAGAGCTTCTATTCGCCTCTTCTTATGTTTTAAATCTTTTCTAATTTTCTTCTTGTCACTATCAGAGGAGGAAGAACTTGAAATACTCCTAGAGCGTCTCTTATACTTATGTCGACCCATATTAAACACACAAAATGGAATTAAAGTAACAAAATATACACAAGGTACAACAATTCACAGTTCAATAAAATACAAACAAATGTTTCAGTGAGATGAGTCCAAATTGAAAATTCAAAATAGAATTAAGTTGTAAATCCTGACAATTATTATAAATTTATGTCAGAATATTTGTTGTTCTTGATAATTAGTACCATGCACAGTAAAATGTAAGGTTAAAGTCTATCTAAATTAGCACTCAAACAGATTATAAAATAGTTCACAATAAAAATATCAGTCTATGTTCACTCATCAATTGACATTTATGTTAAGTAACTCCTTTGAACTTAATTTCAAATGTTCCACTAACAAAACACAATAAGGCCAATGTAAGCACTATTAAATAGACATGAGATTCAGGATACAGGATACAGCTCACCAACTGGCAGGCACCAACGAGGAACGGTGTGGCGTCGATGATTCCTGTGTCAACATGTCGGGACGTGTTTCCCACAAAGTAATGTTTTCAAACTTATGAAACACGTAAATCCTGAACTAGAAATTGGGTCAGTGGGTAGCCTTAGGGGCAGATTTAGTATATATTTTAGCTATTTACACTAATCACACATCCATTTGTTAAGTTATTATTGGGAGAAAACTAGAAAATTGTCACTTTCAATCGGCACTTTGTTCTATGTACAAAATCAGTTTTTATAACTTTTTACGAGCGTACTCCACTATGTAAGCATGAAATGAATGCCACTTCTGAAATTTGTTAAAACGAATTGACTTTATTCACAGTTTAATCAAGTTTTAAACATTCACAACTTAAATACAAACGACTCGCGCGCGAAGCAACTGTCAAAGTGTAAAAAAGTTAGTGCTGTGCCCCATTTGGCGGGCAACAAAGTGATGTCCCATGTCGATCGATTTTATCAGTTAAACATCACGGATATAGCCCCATCATCATCATCCTCACCTACGTATGCGGGTCATGGGTCACACTGGGTTGCAGTTGCACCGCGGTTGGTGGTGAAACAGGTGAGACACGGCCATTCCGTAATTCTATGCGCAGTCTATGAAGTACGGTATCAGCCAACATACGGTTACGCTGGATGACCCGTACCTGACCCGATAGACATTGGACCGAAACGTTGATAGCTGGTTCAAGCACCTAAAACACAGAGTATGCGACTGCAGTCAGATTAATTCCACCTCTGTAGCCCCAAAGTATGAGCGCGTGATATTTTCATTCATTGATTGTGTCCAACGCATGCACTGCACAATTTCGACTGGTAGTGGGTACCCTATCAGAGGCCGGCGGGCCTCGAAGTCCCAAGCTGGCCGGAGGTCGGCCTCTTCCCCACCGACGCGCAGGTATTGGTGTCGTCGGTGGCGAGAAGTATTTGTCGCTCAAGTTTGACGCAACTGCAGCTGCCGGAATCTCTGGACTCACAGCTGGCGCTGGTCCCGGCGGCTGCGAGGCAGAGCTGAGCGACGAACACGAAGATGTTAGGTGTGTGTTTTGTTTTCTGGCTCGGCTTCTTGTGATCATTTCTGTCACTGGTAGTATTTTGCCATGTTGTCAGCAAAACACTTATGCCTATTATTTTATTTCTGGTCTGTACTAACGTCTCCAGATGGAGCTCTGGTAAGTTCGTCGGAAATGAGTCGTTGGGTTGGGTCATATTCTGAGCTCTGTTATTTACAAAAAATAATCACGACCACCTAAAAATACTTGGTCTGACAAAATAGAAAATTAAAAGAAAACTTACTGTGGCAAACCATAGCCGGGATACTCTTTGTGTAGATTTCAAATGTGTATAAACCCTTAGGAAACCACACAAATGCTCGAAACCCTCTTTATAAGCTTAACAAAGAGTCTTTTATATTCTTTGATGAAATTACTTTCACTAATATGTGCAAGAGGGTAGTCAAAAGCCTTTCGTACTATAGCATGTAAATTTCCTTGGTTGCGACGTGCATCTGCCGTAGCTAACAATTTCCACATTATATAAGTTTTACCGGACATATTAATTTATGCACAAATAAATAATTGTACGTTGTGATATAAATGTGTAATGATAGTGATTACCGTCGCACTAAAGGGGTATTTGAGGCAAAAAACCGGTCAAAAATATTTGGGGGCTTAAATTGTCTCAAAATATAATAAAAAACAATATTCAATCAAAATTTTGGATTTAATTACAAAAAAACATACAAAAACCATACAAATAAAGAAAAGATGAAAAAAAGTAAAGATATTCTATGAAATTATATTTTATTCAGAATCAGTGCAATCTAATTAGCTGATATCAAGACAATCTTCTCGATCATCGTCATCTTCGACAATTTTATCGTCCCACGTGTTTATGTTCGGTGTTGCTGCAATTAAAGTTGTCTTTGCTTCGTCGGAACACGGCAAGATTTTCTTCTTAATCTTTGGGCGAGTACAACTGATGAAAGGATCGGATGTCAGAAGTAATCTATTTAAAACGTCTCTGTTACAATTAGTTCTTGAAAATTTTCGTGCAAAGTCCACCCGATATTTGCGAAAATGCTTAGGTTCATTTTATTTTTGTGCTTTTATCATCACTAGACCAAAAAAATTAAAAAAAAAAATGGTGTGGTTGGGGGATAATTTTATTTCTGTTTCGGTTAGATAAAGGTTCAAACTTTATTACCATAATTAAAATATAGCGCGACAAAGCCCGGCACATAAACAAAAACATGAATGTTACAAAAGTTTAGTATAAAAAACACGTTTTTTTAAAACAGAATTTGCTACGTAAGTTTAAATGCTAAAATTTAAGGAGAAATTAACTGTATATTATTAGAATACAAAGCACATACCTTCAACTTCCATATTCAATAAGAAATTTTCTGTCAATTCACCACACGAAGACATTATTAACAAAGTAAACTCTGTAAAATAATTGAGCTCCGATACCAAATATACGCGTTACACACAATGACTAAGTTCCGACTAATTATGTGAGTAGATCGCTAATAATAAGCGAATTGGAAGGAAATCCCTGGATGTACCGATTATTGTACTTTATGAATCATTCATTATTTGTGCTATTTAGTGAGTTCTAGAAAAACTACTTTTGACTGGTTTTTTACCTCAAATACCCCTTATAGACCAGGGTAGAAGCCTTCAAAAATAATAAAAAGTGAAAATAAATAATAGTAGGATGAAACCCATTAGAAAAGGAGGAGAATATTATAAAAATGAAAGGAAAAATAATTTACGGGCGATCTGAGGTCGGGAAGGGGGTGGGGGTGACTTTTTAAGGGGAAAAAACGGTTTTTCTCGATTTCCAGTAACTAAGTTTGTTTGTGCAAAATAAAGGAGATTTTTTTTTTAATCTTGTTAGTTTTTTTTTAAGTAAACTTGTCACAATTATCTTCAAGAAACTCAACGTGCACGTGTATTTTTATAAACGATGTTGTATACTATACTGTAAAAACCAAAAAATAATAAAATAGATACAGTCGTGGAAATTATAAACATATGCATAGACTAGACTAAAATAAAACCGTGAGGCACGTCAATTGTCTACAATCGTTGATTAAAATGTTTGTTTTGTAATGTAGACAATTGTAGACAATTGACGTGCCCCACGGTTTTATTTTAGTCTAGTCTATGCATATGTTTATAATTCCCACGACTGTATCTATTTTATTATTTTTTGATTTTTAGTACATTTATCTTAAACATTGCAATGTATGTTTAACATAAAACCGTTTAACTCAAAAAGTGTTTTTACCTATTTTTTTCATTAATCTATCCGCTACGCGCTGTGTGTAGATTGCTGACATTATATATCAATACACAGTTGTGTTAATGTCACAAAGTTGCAACTGAAATCATCTACATGTGACACAACTCTTTAACGGTCAAGTGTTGTCTTCAAACTAAGCATGCTGTTGTTAACATTGCATAGCATTACAGTTGAGTAAATGAAATGAAGTTGCAGCTTGAATCGTCTCCATGTAAGACTGCTCTTCAACAGTTACTTGTATCATCTTTTTTAGGGTTCCGTAGCCAAATGGCAAAAAACGGAACCCTTATAGATTCGTCATGTCTGTCTGTCTGTCTGTCTGTCCGTCCGTCCGTATGTCACAGCCACTTTTTTCCGAAACTATGAAAGCTATACTGTTGAAACTTTGTAACTAGATGTATTCTGTGAACCGCACTAAGATTTTCACACAAAAATAGAAAAAAAGCAATAAATTTTGGGGGTCCCCATATTTAGAACTGAAACTCAATTTTTTTTTTTCATCAAACTTATGCGTGTGGGGTATCTATGGATAGGTCTTCAAAAATTATACTGAGGTTTCTAATATCATTTTTTTCTAAACTCAATAGTTTGCGCGAGAGACACTTCCAAAGTTGTAAAATGTGTCCCCCCCCCTCTAACTTCTAAAATAAGAGAAAGATAAAACTAAAAAAAATATATGATGTACATTACTATAAAAACTACCAACGAAAATTGGTTTGAACGAAATCTAGTAAGTAGTTTTTTTTTAATGCGTCATAAATCGAAAAAAATACACTATTATTAAAATATCGATCAAAGTTACAACACATTACAAGAACTTTTTTTTTTTTTTTATTTTTTTTTATTCAGATAAACTAGTGCTTGACTGCGATCCCACCTGATGGTAAGTAGCGATGCAACCTTTGATGGTGAGGCGCACTAGTTTACTAAGAGCCTATTCACTCTAGCCTTGAAGACACCCAAATTATAATCGGACGGGAAGACCGCAGCAGGCAGACTGTTCCAGTCCTTCGACGTACGCGGTATAAACGACGAGCCGAAACGCTTAGTCCGGACCGTAGAGGTTTCAACAACGTAAGGGTGAATATTCGCCATACGTCGGGTTGTCCGATGGTAGAATTGCGATGGCGGAATCAAGTCATGCAATTCCTGCGCACACTCTCCAAAATGCATCCTGTAAAACACCGAAAGGCTGGCTACTCTACGCCTATGCTCAAGGCTTTGAAGGTTGGACTTAACCAAATCTGGATCACCAATTAGCCTCTTTGCACGCCTTTCCACCGAGTCCAAAGCTGCCAGGTGGCATTTTGCAGCACCAGCCCATATGTGACTGCAGTACTCAACACACGAACGGACCTGTGCTTTGTTTATATTATGTTACTTGCTGCTAGGGAACCCTTCATGGGCGAGTCCGACTCGCACTTGGCCGGTTTTTTTTGTTGGATATAAATCATCCAAATGGCATCGCCTGCTCTTGGGTGGAGCTGAAGATAGTGTCAGACTCTTATTGATTAAAAAATCCACCCCGTTCTTTCTTGCCTTTCATACAGGGGCCGAGCCTTCCTTTCAGAAGCAGACCCTTGGCCCTCTGGTCCCTTGCAGTTGCTGACCACTCCTTGAGGCGCGCGGGAACTCGGCCTCCTCCTTTGCTAGCATTACTGCTTTGCAGAAGGAAGCGACCGCCTGCCACTCCTCCTCGCTCCGGACCATAGCCTGTACCAAGGCCTTTTTTTGTGGTGGGAAATAATCATGTATTGACATCCCCCGCCCTTGGGCGGAGCGGGAGATAGTGTCAGACTCTTACTGACTAAGACCCACCCCGTTCCTTCTAGCCTTCATACCGGGGCTCGAGCGCCCTTTCGGATAACCCTGGCCCCAGTAGGCTTCGACCCGGCTAGGTCCCTGCTGTTGCTGACAACTCCTTGAGGCGCGCGGGAACAGTGCGCCGTCGACGACTTGGGCTTGGTCCGGACAGTAACCGGACGGCCGGATAGTGAGCTACCCATTGCTCACTGTCCGCAAGCCCGCGCCTACGGTGGCCGGAAATCGGGATCAGAATCCCGGCGGCGGCGATAACGCCGTTGCCTGATGCGATCGGCCTCCTCCTTTGCGAGCATTACTGCTTCGCAGAAGTCGGCGACCGCCTGCAACTCCTCCTCCCTCCGGACCATGGCTTCAACCAAGGCCCGGCGCGAGAGGTCTTCGCCGCCGATCGCCCCCACGAGGGCACGGCGGTGCTCCGCCCAAGCAGGGCACACCTCGACTGTGTGCTCCACCGTGTCCTCCAGGCTTTCCGCACAGTGGCGACACCCGGGCGTCACTTCCGCATGAATTTGGTGCAGGAAACTCCCGAACGAACCATGTCCGGTGAGGACCTGCGTCATGCGGAAGGTAAGGACGCCGTGAGGCCTTTCCAGCCACGCCTCAAAGAGGGAACTTACCGCCATGATTGTGACGTGCCCACTGTACCAAGGCCTAGCGCGAGGGATCGCCGCTACCGATCGCCCCACTAAAATACGACTCGCTAGTTCTAGCGCAGGGAGAGTTGTACCAGGCGACGGACGATCTAGCAGCATGCGGGGTTGCGATAGTCGTTGATATGATCCAGCAGTTGGGACTGCACAAGTCCGAGGCAATGTGTTTCAACGGCCTTTGGAACGCGCCGCCATCGGGTTCCCAATTAACGGTAGGAGGAGTTCACATCGGGGTCAGGTCAATGATAAAGCACCTGAGATTCGTCCTCGACAGCTAGTGGAATTTTGTGCAGCACTTCTGAGATCTGGCACTTAAACTGAACTGGACTGGCTCAAGCGGCTCTTGCCGAACCGGGGCCTGGAGAGTTCAGCCGCCTACTGCTGGAGGCTTTGCGCAGCAATCGTTCGGTCCATGGCCCTTTATGGGTCGCCAGTGTGGGCGCCGTCGCTGCGTCAGCCATCGAAAGCCCAGCTGAACGCATGCCTGAGGGTCATGGCAATACAGATGGTACGGAGATACCGCATGGTTTCCCGCAAAGTGGCGGGCCTTCTTGCTGACCTGCCACCATGGGATCTGGAGGCAACAGACCTTGCACGCATGAACAATTTGTGCGTGGAGATGCAACGCCGGCGCCGGGGCGAAAGTTCGCTGCCCCGACAGGTCGTGGCATGGTTCCGGCGGGATCTCATAATGGAATAGCGTCAGCGACTATCGAAACCCAGTACTCGGCACGGGACAATTATGGCGGTAAGTCCCCTTTTTAAGGCGTGGCTGGAAATACCTCACGGCACACAGGTTCTCACCGGACATGGTAAGTTCTGAAGGTACACACCTGCACCGGATTTATGCAGAGCACACGAAGAAGTGTGCCCCGCTTGGTCGAAGCATCGCCGTGTCCATGTGGCGATCGGCGGTGGCGATCTCTCGCGCCGGGCTCTGTCCGGCCGTCTGGTAACTGTACGGACCAAGCCCAAGTCGTCGACGGCGCGCACTGTTCCCGCGCGCCTTAAGGAGTTGTCAGCAACAGCAGGAACCCAGCCGGGCCATTGCCTACTAGGGCCAGGGTTATCCGAAAGGGCGCTCGAGCCCCGGTATGAAGGCTAGAAGGAACGGGGTGAGTCTTTTAGTCAATAAGAGTCTGACACTATCTCCCGCTCCACCCAAGAGCGGGAGATGTCGATATATGATTTTTTCTTCATGCCAAAGGCTAGGTTAATTTTAAAACCGATTGAATTAAATAGACTTTTATACTATAGATAATTAATTAATTGCACTCAGAATAATGTTTCAGGACATCTAGCAATGTATAGGTAAGAACATTAAGAACTCTTTGG
Organism: Mythimna albipuncta; assembly: GCA_929112965.1. Taxonomy (NCBI): domain Eukaryota; kingdom Metazoa; phylum Arthropoda; class Insecta; order Lepidoptera; family Noctuidae; genus Mythimna; species Mythimna albipuncta. Next base: position 1,563,126 of record OV815960.1, read on the forward strand.
ATAAATAAACTGAAATTCTAGAACTTAGTTTATTGTTTTTCAGTGCATGACATATTTTATTTATAAATGCTATTCTCAAAAACATAATTATATATTGTGCATTCTCAAGTCTCGTACATTATGACAGGGATTGATAGCTGTCAGTCGTGTTGGAGTGATAAATTTTTTCCAAATCTTTTTTAGAAAAATAACAGTTAGATATATTTTTCTTCGCAGATTTCAGGGCTATTTTTTCATTAATTTAATTTTTCCTAGATAGACATGGACCAACCTCCTCCCCCTCCTGCTCCTCCTGACCCTCCCGACGCTGTCCCAACTTCAAACTCGGCGCCTGGTAAGCGACGCCATATTTTTATTGACCCAGAAACAATTGAGGTTGTTTCCAAGAAACCTATTATTGATAAGGACATGGCTGTTGCGGCCATCCAAACACTTTATATTCACTCTTCTTTGGTAGAGGGCATAAAATCTTACGCTAACACAGATAAAGGACCCTTTATTGTCCACGTTTCCCGAGCCGAACCAGACCCTTCTGCTGGGACATCTATTCGTCCAATTAAGTTTGGCCAATTTTTAATACAAAACAACATTAAAAACATCTGCAGGGATGGTATTAAAAAAGTGGGCAGAAATAAAATCTCTGTCGAATTCACCTCTGGTGAGGCGGCTAACAATTTTCTTTGTAACCCTGTTTTTCAATCAAAATATATAGTTAAGATCCCTTCATACAACATTACCAAAATGGGTATCGTCCGTCAAGTGCCGGTCGATATGTCGATGGATGAATTTGTAAATTCGGTAATTCTTCCTGATGGGTGCGGAATTATATTAAAAGCACGAAGATTAAACAGAAAAAGTAAACAGGATGGCAAGACCTCCTGGATCCCAACACAAACAATTGTTATAACGATCAAGGGACAAACTCTCCCTCAAAGGGTGTTCTTATATCACACTTCTCTTCCAGTGGAGGTTTATCAATACCCCACGATTCAATGTCTAAATTGCTGCCGCTTTGGGCACGTTAAGGCACAGTGTCGGTCCAAGGCAAGGTGCTTTAAGTGCTCGCAACCCCACAGTGGTGACAGCTGTGACGTGGAAGAGGCCAGGGCGTCTTGCATCCATTGTTTGGGCCGCCATTTTGCCATCTATGGTAACTGCCCCGAGCAAGGGAGACAAAAATCAATTAAAATATTAATGTCGCAGGAAAACCTTTCCTATGAAGAGGCTTCACGATCCCTTCCTAATGTCAAAAAACTTTATTCCGAAGTTACTCAAAATTTTCCAACCCAATCTTCTTTCTCCTCCTCCTCTTCCCAACCTATTAGCCTTACTCCTACTACCTCGTATAAAAAAACTGTGTTTTCTTCCCCTAAGCCTAGAGCTCCTCTAGGTAAGTCTTTTGACAAAGCTGCCCACAGAAGCATCGTTGCTGAGGATCGTTCAGCCTTTCCCAATGGCTTCTCTCTTCAGTCTCAAAATTGTTCATCCCCAAAGTCCCCTCAAGAGGATAGCCTTTTAGAATTACTTCTATCGCTTATTATTAGTCTAGTCTCCCGTAATAACTCCTCTGTACCGCCCCACGTTGCCCAAAAACTTTCCCTGCTTATTTCTAATATAAATAATGGATCTAGTCTCCACACTTCAGTGGAATAGTCAAAGCATTCGGCCGAAGAAGCCTGAACTTTTATTTTTAATTAATAAATTTCACCCCTCAGTCATTGCCGTTTCGGAGACTTGGTTGGTGCCTGGTTCTCACTTTCGGGTCTCAGGTTACTCCTGTCTTCGGAGTGACAGGGCTGACGGGTATGCAGGTAGTGCCCTTCTTGTTAGGCGCTCCCTTCCTTTCTCTCTAATATCTCTTCCCCCTATTTCTCCAGACATTAATATCGTTGCTGTTAGGGCCTTTAATATAACTTTCCTCTCTGCATACATTCCTCATCCTCATTCTAGATTAATTCCAGACCTTTTATGTATATTTGCTTCAGTTCCCTCCCCAATAATTTTTATGGGTGATTTAAATGCTCACCATCGCTCATGGGGTTCGAGCCATGATGATTACTTTGGTCGTGCCCTCCTTGAAATTTTTAATGAAGTGGATCTGTGTGTTATTAACAATGGTTCCCCCACGAGGAGAGTTCGCCCTACTCAAAACCCTAGTTCAGCTGTGGATATTACAGCCTGCTCTGCCTCTCTTGCTTCCATTCTTTCCTGGAATATTTTGCCTAATTCTTATGGTAGTGATCATTTTCCTATTATTATATCTATCTCCGATAGAGTAGTACCAATGCGTAATTTTAACCCCTCCCTTAAATATAGATTAAATGATGCAAGATGGTCTTCTTATTCTGATTCTCTTGAAATTAAGTTAGTCTCTCTTCCCCCTCCTGACAGTAACAATCTCGTTGATTGTTATTCTAAATTTGTAGACGCCATTATTTGTAGTGCTGATGATAATTTTCCTCTTAAAAAACCCTTTAAGTTCAAAGTTTCAACTCCTTGGTGGGATTCAGAATGCACTTCTGCTGTCAAGGAAAGAAAAATAGCAGAGGATAATTATTCTAATTCAATGACCCTTCAGAATTTTTTGGTTTATCAAAGAAAAGCAGCCATTGCTAAAAGACTTCTTTCTAAAAAGAAAAAAGAAGGTTGGCTTCGCTACTGTCAGAGCTTATCTCCCTGTTCCCCTTCTTCGTTAATCTGGAAGCAAATCAGGAGATACAGAGGATCTTGTAATTCTGTTGACATTTCAGCTAACGATCCCTCTTCTTGGCTTGATTCTTTCTCTGATAAACTGGCTCCCCCTTCAGTTCCTAGTTTGGACTCTTTTCCCTCTCCTCCGGGTTTACTTACTTCCGAAAATGATTTTGATGCCCCATTCTCTTTTTCTGAACTTCAAACGGCACTTGACGGTCTTGTTGATTCCTCTCCTGGAGCAGATGGGATCCCGTACTCATTTTTAAAAAACGCCTCAAGAAGTACAAAACATTATTACTTAGATCTCGTCAACAACTTTTTTGAGTCCGGTTTGGTTCCTCAACCATGGAAACACCAAATAATAATTCCGGTCATTAAACCTGGAAAAAACCCGTCAGACCCTAATAGCTACAGGCCTATTGCTTTGTCGTCTACTCTGTGCAAGGTTGCAGAGCATATGATGAAGCATAGACTTGAGTGGTTGGTGGAAAATAGGAATTTGTTGCCCGCATCCCAGTTTGGATTCCGTAAAGGTATGAGCACAATGGATAGTCTTAGTGTATTAATTTCTGACATTCGTATTTCTTTGATAAGTAAGCAGTTTTTAGTAGGAGTTTTTTTAGATATTGCGTCAGCTTACGATAATGTTTTACTTCCGGTGCTAAAGGATAAACTTGAGCATCAGTTGAAAGTTCCTAAAAAATTGGTCCGTTTTATTTGTAATCTATTGATGGAGAGAACCATCTCCATTAAAAATCAAAACTCCTCTCTTCCCACTAAGACTATCTGGAAAGGCTTACCACAAGGTTCAGTTTTAAGTCCTCTCTTATTCAGCCTTTATACTTATGATTTACATTTTTCCACTGATTCATTTTGTCAAATATTGCAGTATGCTGATGATTTAGCTTTATACTGTTCTGGAAAATCGTTAGATGAGGCTACTAACCGTCTTAATTCCGCCCTTGGATATTTATCTGATTGGCTTCTAAAACACGGTTTATCCTTATCAGCCTCTAAGAGCTCTGTAGTTGTGTTTACAAAAAAAAAGATTGTTCCTCCTGTTGATATTAAAGTTAACGGTGAAAATATCTCTCAGGTGGACAATGTTAAATTTTTAGGAGTTTGGTTAGATTCAAAATTAACAGGTATTGCCCACACAGACTTTGTTTCTCAAAAATGCGAAAGAAACGTTAATGTTCTTCGCTCTCTTTCAGGTGTTTGGTGGGGTGCTCACCCTTATACTCAAAAACTGATCTACAATGCAATAGTTCGTAGTCATTTTGATTATGGTATGTTCCTATTAGATCCTTGTAATAAATCTGGCCTTCAAAAACTTGATAAAATCCAATCAAAGTGTTTACGAATTATTCTCGGGGCGATGAAGTCGTCCCCAATTAATGCCATGCAAGTTGAGTGTGTTGAGCCTCCTCTTTCGATTCGTAGACAATTTCTAGCAAATAGATTTATTTTTAAACTTGTACAAAATTCTGAACATCCCCTTCTTGGTAAGCTGGACCATTTATTATCCATCTTTGACTCCTGTAGTCGTCGTTCGAATATTGAACTTCCTTGTCTTCTTCGTGCCTACCTTCAATTCACTCGTCTTTCTAGCCCACTTTTTCAAAACCCCATCTTATATCTATACTCGGTGCCTTATAATGCTCTGGTATTTCAACCGGAGATCGTTTTGGACTTTGGAATTAACAAAAATACCTTAGAACCTCATACGATGTTTGTCCAAAAAGTTTCTTCTAATTATAATAACTGGACTACAATATTCACTGATGCTTCCAAAGTCTCCGATGACAGCCCTGTAGGAGTTGCTGTTTGGATTCCTCATACAAAAATTATTCTAAATTTTAAGTGCCCTTCTATTACATCTGTTTTTACAGGTGAATCAATTGCCATTTTTGAAGCTATTTCATTTGTTAAATCTCATCAGTTAAATAACTCCATAATCTTTTCTGACTCAAAAAGTTGTCTTCAAGCCATTTTATCTAATCCTTTTAGATCTAAGTCAAGATTCCCTATAATTCTAAAAATTAGAGATTTGCTATTTCAATGTCATGAACTTGGAATTAATGTTGTCATAGCTTGGATTCCTGGTCATGTCGGTATTCCTGGTAATGAGTCAGCTGATTCATGCGCCAAAAATGCAGTCCTCTCTGGCTCTCTTGCCCATTCTGAAATTTATTCCCATGATATTTGTTCTACTCTTCCTATAACCATGTTTAAATCTTGGTCTAAGGCATGGCAAATCTCTAAGTCCATAAAGGGTAAATTTTATGGAGATATACAACCCGAGATACCCCACAAACCTTGGTTCTTCAAATATCAATTGGAAAAAAAAACCACTACCTCAACTATCTGTCGTATACGTTTAAATCATTGTTGCTCTCCTCATTTCTTGGCCAAACTTAGAATTAAGAATAACTCTCTTTGTGAATGCGGTTTGGATGAAGGAAACGTGGACCATTTATTTTTCTCCTGTCCCAAATTGCGCTTCTCTCTTCATGAAATCATTCCTCCTCATATTCCGCGCCCAACCTCGGTCAAATGTCTTCTACCTTTTGTGTTTACACGTTTTATATTTAAACTATGCAAATTCATTGAAATTAATAAAATTAAGTTGTAACTTTTATAACCTTTTTATATATTTTTATTTTCTCTCTGTCACGTACTGGTCATAATCTGTGGTCATAGGACTTGTCACTTGTACTACTCTCTAATCTGTGGTCACTTGTCAGTCTGTATCTGCGAAGAAATTCTTTTATTTTCTACTTTCATTAATTCATTAAGAAAGATATAATTTTTTACTATTAATTCACGCTAAATACTCTCCAACGTTTGATGGTTTATTAACAGCCCGCACGTGTTATTGGCAAAATTGTGGTGTCTCTTCCACAAAGGCCATTAATTAAAAGTTGAAGTTGAAGTTACATTATGACATCCTTTTACGTAAAAAACCATCCGAAGTTTTACTCTCTCAGAACAGAAGTTTCGATACTTTTGAAATTTCAATAATCCATACACACGGAAAACCTATCCAAATGGGGACCTAAATACACTTGTCTGGAAAAGCTACCCATGTGGGGACTTACATACACACTGTCTGGAAAAGCTACCAATCCGAGGACATTTGTGTGAAGATTTACACATAAGTCTCCACAAGGTACTAAAAAAATGACTGAAGTGTTAAAAGTCGTGTGTAAAAATTTTAAGTGGCGCCGCCTAGCGGTTACACACGATCGTGTGTGAAATTTCGCAACCAAACCGAGGTCCACCAAGGTTGATATCAACTTTTCCTTATTAAGTAAGTATATAGAAAGGTTCAAAATCGAACGTAGAATACGATGAACTGGGTCGGGCCATCCGAGGACGTACGAAAAAGTCCTCGCATTGAAAAGGTCCTCAGATGTGCCTTGTGTATTCAAGCGCATGTCCTCGCATGGTACTTAAAACAAACACCATTACACACACACATACCGTCACACACCCCTATACATACTACATTACTCACTCAATAATTTTTTCGTAGTGTTTTACTTCTTTTTATAAATAATAATAATAATAATAATAATCTGTGGCCCGGCTGTCAAAGTGAATGACAGAAAATTTTTTCTCGCCGAATTTTTTCCAATAATTTAATTCAATAATATAACAAATAAAATGCCAAACCACCGAGAAACAGTCCGAAAAAAAATAAAAAACCACAACACATCACCGTATACCAACAAAAGTAAATATACCATCGAACAAAGTTTCATACAAGACGACGTGGCGATGAAATTATAATGAAATGTTGACGAGAAGTCGGGCACGACAACTACAAACACACCCAACATCTTCGGATTCGTCGTTCAGCTCCGCCTCGCAGCCGCCGGGACTAGCGCCAGCCGTGAGTCCAGTGATTCCGGTAGCTGCAGTTGCGTCGAGCTCGAGCGACGAATACTTCTCGCCGCCGACGACACCACCACCTACGCGTCGGCGGGGAAGAGGCCGACCTCCGGCCTGCTTGGGACCTCGAGGCCCTCCGGCCTCTGGCGGGGTCCCCGCTGCCGGCGGAAGTGTGCAGCGCATGCGATGGACACAATCCATTAATGAAAATGTCATGCGGTCATACTTTGGGGCTACAGAGGGGGGAACTAACCTGACTGCGTACCGTGGTCGGATGCTCTCTCTGTTTCAGGTGCTTGAACCAGCTGTCAACGTTTCGGCTCAAAGATTATCGGATCAGGTGCGGGTCATCCAGCGTAACCGTATGTTGGATGACGCCGTACTTGATAGACTGCGCCTAGAATCACGGAATGGCCGTGTCTCACCTGTTCCACCACCGGCCGCGGTGCAACTGCAACTCAGTGTTTCACCACGACCCGACCACGTTGGTGAGGATGATGATGACGGGGCTATATCCGTGAGTACCCAGTGCAATGCACGTTTGAGGAGCGCTTTGGAGGATGCATTCCGGGAGTATCGTTTTATACCACCAGAGCTTAGACCTCGTCTACCTCGTTTGCCTATGCATAGAAAAAATAGGGCGTTGGTGTGTGCTCTAGATTCGCAGCTATCAAATTGTTTTGATAGCAGCGAAGACCTTACCGATACCCACTCGATCTTGTACTGTGCGGCTGCAGCGGCGTGTCGTGTAGCTCACGTCAAAATTCCAAATAGTGACAGAGCTATACGACCAGCTAAACCAGCCTGGCAGTGCAGAATCGAGCGTCGTATCGGTGAGGCTAGAGCGCTCATCGGCAAACTTATCTGCTTCAGGGAGGGCAACACTCGCCCTAGAGTGATGCGCTTTGTGAAGCGGGCGTTCTCGGGGACAGATGTTAGTCCTCCAGATTATCTACCCCGTATCACAGAGCGTATCGACTTCCTGAGGCAGACAGTCTATGCATGGGCAAACCGTATACGACGGTACAAGCGGCGAGTGGAGCGGTACACCCAGAATCGCGCGTTCCAAAGCAACGAAAGGTGGGTTTACAGGGCTTGGGAGCGACCGGACCAAAGTGTGATTGATACGCGCCTACCGGATGATGATGCCATGTATTCATTTTGGCGCAGCATTTGGTCGGTGCCTGTCAGTCACACTGAGGGTGATTGGACTCGGGAGGTCGAGCGAGAGTGCGAACTTATACCAGAAATGGGGGCAATTACCATCAGCCCCCAAGATGTAGCTCGGGCAGTCCGTCCGTTACCAAATTGGAAATCTCCAGGGCCGGACGGGCTGCACAACTTTTGGCTTAAATGGTTTAAAAGTTCACACGCTCGCTTGGCGTCCCAATTCCAATCTGCCTTAGAGTCAGGGTCGCTACCCCAGTTCCTGACGACAGGAATAACCCACCTGCTCCATAAATCGGGTAGTACTGCGGAACCCAAAAATTATAGACCGATTACGTGTTTGCCGACGGTCTATAAAGTTCTTACATCCATCCTGAGAGTTAAAATTAATAGTCATATTGAGACAAATTCCATCATGTCTGCTTCTCAGAATGGATGTAGGAATGGGTCCCGTGGTACTAAGGAGCTGCTCCTCATTGATGTTGCCATTAGCCAACAGGTTCGTCGTTCTCGAAGAGATCTGTCGGCATGTTGGATAGATTACAAGAAGGCCTATGATTCAGTGCCGCATACATGGCTCATGAGGGTGCTGGAGCTATATAAAATTGATGTAACTCTGCGCACCTTTCTGATGTCATATATGGGGCAGTGGAGGACGGTCCTTCACTATCCAGGGTGTCGACGGGTTTCGGAAAACAGCGAACCGTTAAGGATCGAGCGTGGCATATTCCAGGGTGACAGTCTGAGTCCACTGTGGTTTTGCCTAGCTTTGAACCCTCTCAGCACACTGCTGGAGGGTTCGGGTATAGGCTACCGGTTGAGAAGAGAGGGTCAGGTCATATCTCACCTTCTTTATATGGATGTTCTGAAACTTTTTGCTTCCAACAACTTGCAACTGATGGAGCTACTGAAGGTAACTGAAACCTTCAGTAGTGCCATCAGAATGGAATTTGGTTTGGACAAATGTGCAGTCATGCATGTAAAGCGAGGAGAGATTATGGAATCTGTGGGAACCCAACTCTCAGGTTCCATACACCTCAGATCCCTCACCTCAACTGAAACTTACAAGTATTTGGGTATGTCGGAAGCGTTGGGCATCAATGCTGCTGACGTGAAACAATCGTTGAAGGAGCGCTTCTTTGGCCGCCTGAATAAAGTACTGAAAAGTCTTTTATCGGGCGGGAACAAGGTGCGCGCCTTCAACGGTTGGGTCATGCCGGTTTTGATGTACTCTTTCGGTATACTCAAATGGACTCAGACGGAACTCGACGCCCTGGATAGGAGAGTCCGCACTCTGCTTACCACAAATCGGATGCATCACCCACGATCATCGGTGATGAGGCTGTATATCCCGCGGAAGTGTGGGGGTCGTGGCTTTTTAAATGCCAAGATCCTGCACAACCGTGAGGTATGCAGTCTCAGGGAATACTTCCTGGAAACCGACGTGGGGATGCACCGAGATGAAGTGGCGGTGGACAAAGGCCTCACCCCGCTCTCCTTGGCCAACGAGAACTGGCGCAAACCTATAGTAATGGATACTAATGAACGCAAGGAAGTATGGAAGGGCAAGGAGCTTCACGGGCGCTTTTACCGGGCCTTACATGGGCCCGATGTAGATCTTTTAGCGTCCGTCTCCTGGCTACGCTTTGGTGATCTCTTTGGAGAAACCGAAGGTTTTGTCTTTGCAATTATGGACGAAGTTATGATGACGAACAACTACCGGAAATATATTGTGAAGGACGGTACGGTTGACATCTGTCGGGCATGCCACCGGCCTGGAGAATCAATCCGACACATTATTTCTGGGTGTTCTCATTTAGCTAACGGAGACTATTTGCACAGACATAACCTTGTAGCCAGGATAATCCATCAGCAACTTGCTCTTAAATACAATCTTGTTGAATCAGAAGTACCGTACTATAGGTATGTGCCCGACCCAGTTCTCGAGAATGGCAGCGTCACATTGTATTGGGACCGATCTATCATCACTGACAGGACTATTGTTGCCAATAAGCCTGACATAGTGGTGATAGATCGACTAGAGCGTCGCACAATGATTGTTGATATAGCGGTCCCTCATGACGAGAACCTCGTGAAAGCTGAGAAAGATAAACAAACTAAATATCTTGACTTAGCTCGCGAGGTTGTCGATATGTGGGAAGTGGATAGAGCAATCATTGTGCCGATAGTCGTGACGGCCAATGGCTTAATAGCCAAGAGCCTCGACCAACATCTGCGGAGGCTCTCGTTAGGCAGTTGGATCAAGGGCTTGATCCAGAAGGCAGTACTCCTAGACACGGCGCGTATTGTCCGGAGGTTCCTCTCTCAGGAGCCCTGACCGCCGGCAGCTTGGACCCTGTTCCCGATGCCGGTGGGCTACTATTTTTTATGTTTTTAAATGTTTTTTTTTAATATAATTTTTTGAAGAAATATTTAAAAATATGATAAATATGTAAATATAATAAATGAATGGAATAATAGTAATAATCCGGCTCTCAAAGTGAATGACAGAAAAAAATTTTCTCGCCGAATTTTTTCCATTAATTTAATTCAATAATAATAATAATAATTAATTAATTAATCTGTGGTTCGAATGTCAACATAACGTGTCAAAAAATTTTTCCTTAATTTTTTTCAAAACATTAATATTGAAATATTTTATTAAAATGGAAATATCCGAAGGAAAGACAGTCTTAAAAACACAATAAAACCATAATTACTGTGAAATACGTGTACCCAACTCTCTAAAATGGCTACACGTAAAATGTACTACATGTCATACTTATGACAAGGAAAAATCTCAAAAAGGAAAAGTGAATGTCGACCAGAGCCGCAGCTCGACGTGCACGCCCATCACCTCCGGCCTCGTCGCTCAGCTCCGCCTCGCCGCTGCCGGAACCCAGCCTCACTGTGAGTGCTGTGACACCGGCCGTGGCAGCTGCGTCGAGCTCGAGCGACGAGTACTACTCGCCGCCGACGACACCACCACCTGCGCGTCGTCGGGAGGACGCCGGCCGCCGGATCGTTTAGGACCTCGAGGCCCACCGGCCTCTGATTGGGTCCCAGCTTTCGGCGGAAGTGTGCAGCGCATGCGATGGACGCAATCCATCAACGAGAACGTCATGCGCTCATACTATGGGGCTACAGAGGGAGGAAACAGCCTGACCGCGTACCGTGTTCGGATGCTCTCTTTGTTTCAGGTGCTTGAGCCAGCCGTCAACGTTTCGGCCCAACGACTATCGGATCAGGTGCGGGTCATCCTGCGTAATCATATGTTGGATGATACTGTACTTGATCGCCTCCGAACGGAAATGAGTGACCGTGTCATTACCCCTCCATCACAGCCTGTGGTACCAGTTGTGGTACCACCGTCCAGTTACATATCTTTTGACACAAACGAGGTGAATTCTGACACGGTCACTAACGTAAGTAACCAGTGCAATAGTGAACTGAGGAGTGCTTTGGAGTGTGCGATTCGGGAATATCGCAACACACCTCCCGAACTTAGGCCACGCATACCTCGTTTGCCCATGTGTAACAAGAATACTGGTGGCTGCTCTGGATTCGCAGTTGTCAAGTTATTTTGATGACTGCGAAGATCTCACCGATACACACTCGATCATGTACTGCGCGGCCGTAGCGGCATGTCTTGTAGCTCACGTCAAATTCCCAAATAGTGACGTAGCTACACGACCAAAACCAGCTGTGCCGGCCTGGCAGTGCAGGATCGAGCGTCGTATTGGTGGGGCTAGAGCACTCATCGGCAAACTAATCTGCTTCAGGGAGGGCAACACTCGCCCAAGAGTGATGCGCTTTGTGAGGCGGGCATTTTCGGGGACTGACATCAGCCCCCGAGACTATATGTCCCGAGTCACAGAGCGCATCGACTTCCTGAAGCAGAAGGTGTATGCATGGGCAAACCGTATCCGCAGGTATAAGCGGCGGGTTGAGCGATACACCCAGAATCGCACATTCCGGAGTAATGAAAGGTGGGTTTATAGGGCTTGGGAGCGACCGGACCAAGGTGTGACTAGGGCTTTCAAAATTACGGAAATGTCAATTACGTAACTAATTACGCAACTTTTTTCTCAAATTCCGTAATTACGTAATTACGTAATTTTTCCTATTTTTTTTAATCGACTATGTTTTTGGTAAACATTGTAGATAGAGTATCTACAATTTTTACAATTGTCATTTACTATTATATTCAAGGAATTATCAAAATGAAAACAATATTTAAACAAAAAAAATATTTATTCAGGAACAAATCAAACCATATTTTTTCTTCCCGAAGATACTCTTTCTTCTTGAAAGTATGACCTCATAAATGACAAAGCATTTAAAGTTTTGTCACTCAGGGAACTTCTAAATTTACTAAAAAAATATCCGGCTAATGAAAAGGCTCGCTCAGCTTCAACACTTGTAGGTGTTGTCGAAAGCAAATAATTATACGCTGCAGTCAAAAACACTTCGCGACCGCCGCCAGCGCTGTCGTAAATGCACATTTCTACCCTAATATAATGGAATGGAGATCTGTGTTTACTGTAGAAATTGGTTTATTTACCGTCACTTTGTTTATTTCTTTATCCAACTGTTGTGCGATTGTCAACTCCTCGTCATCATCGTCACTGGTGGCAATTGCGTCCGATGCACTCGGTTGGGGTTGTGAATTTGTACATTTTTGTGTACAATTATATTTCAACCGTTCCAACAGTTCGACTATATACATTCGTATTTCATCCGACGATGGTTTCGTGAAATATTCAGTGGCAGCAGTTTTGAAAAATTCCTCATTGTTATGCAAATATTGCAAAACACCGAATACATTCGTTCGCCTTTCCTTTATTCTCTTTCTAAGAGATGTGGCTAGTTTTCCACTGAGATGGTTTGACTGACGATCAAGTTTTTCCAACATAAATCGAAGCGCAGCGTCGGCTGTCAATAAGTTTGAATCGCGGCGACATAATGACATAACTGTAGTTTTTATTACATCCAAGCTGTAATGAATGTCGTGACAAGACCTTCACGATCTCTTCGTCTGTAAATTTTATATTCGATTTCAGATCTAATAACACCTTAAAAACGCATGATTTTAATTTGAGGAATCGGCCTACCATATCTGACAAGCTGTTCCATCGTGTTTTACAATCTAGTATTAGGTCAATATTTTTACCATTTTCTTCTAGAACATACTTTTGCAACAAGTCGTTTTTCAAAGAGGAGTTTTTAAAAGATTTTATTATTACTCTTAACTTTTTTATAGTATCTTTGTATAAAAAATCCGATTCTAGTACTCTGGTCGATTCTACAATAAACGCATCCTCATCTTCTTCAATTTCCTCTGCTTCTTCAGCGCCGGTATTTGAGACATCCTCCTGCACTTCAGGTTGTATCCCATGAGCCAAACACAATTGGTGGTGGCCGTCAAAATTTCTACCCATTTTGACCATTACACTTGCTCCATCTGTTGTGAAAGCAATTATGTCATTTTCCAGAATTAAACCGAAGTCACTCAAACGCTGCAGTAATAATTGAGTGCCTACTTCAGCTGGCATTGATCCCTGTATCCGTACAAGTCCCAAATTTTTATGTTTGGCCATATCAAAGTCTTTATTGTGGATATTTATATTCATAAACCTTCTATTACGGGTAGACGTCTACTCATAAAACGTGACTGTAAATCTTTTATTTTCAGACTTCATAATTTTCAATTGATTTTTCAATTTATTTTTTGTGCCATCACTCTGTTTTAGAATTATCTGTGTTATAGTCGCAGAAGATTTCGGCACATCGTAGCCAGACTTTTTAAAAAGATATCTCATATCTTCTGAAGTACAAAATGTGCTAATTGGTACTCCTTGTATACAGTCTTATTTGAAGAGGACCTGAAAAATAAATAAAAGGAAGTTAGGTTAATAATAATGATATTGGTTGCCAACTCACATTGTAAACACTTTTTTTTTTTAAATAAAACGTTTCGCTACACTAGGGATTTCTTCCTGTATTGTGGGTGCGTTTACAAACAAAGAAACTCACAAACACCCAGACCCGGAACAACTACTTGCAGATCATTCAAATATAATTTGTTCCGTGCGGGGATCGAACCCGCGACACGCTGCGCAGCAGTCAATCGCTTAGCCATTAGGCCAACCGTCGTCAAACGTATTACGTGTTTTGTAGCCAAACGTTTTTTTTCTATAATAGGCGACAGACGACAGAGCATGCTTAGTTAATTCATTCCTGATTTAGGGCCATGTTCACCAAAACCGATTTAAACATTGATTTCGTAACCGGCCTGTTAATATTTAAGCAATGGTTAAACAAGGAGCGGTTTTTTCCTGTTCACCATCACCTTTTGGCGTTCGGTTACTTAACCGAGACATAAGGGAGCGTTTTTGAATGAATGGGCGGGCAAATGCAATACTACCAACAAAAAAGGTAAAGCTTCATCATAAAATCTCGTTCAGGCTTACAACTTTTTGAAATTGCCAGATTGTTCATTGTTTTTTTTCGCTTTACGAGAAACACATGTTGCGTTGGAAGGTTTAATAGCGCGCTCTTTCTGGTCTGTCAGTGTCATTTTGATTCTCTCGTGATGTCTCGTAGTATTTTAGTTGTAACTGTAAACTAAAGTGTTAGTGATCGATAGGGAAGATAAGTAACAGTGTAATGCATATTTTACCAATCATGAGAAAACTGTATTAGCAACTGATACTGTGTTTGTAACTGTGTTGTATTTTTTGCTGTGTTTTATTGTGTTTGATACTGTCGAAAACAAACCGACTGACGTCACATCAAATGGTCATAAAGCAGGTTGGTTCGTGTTACCCTAAAATTTAATAGTAATCATCACGGATAAACGGAATCTGGCCTCAAATTAATTTAATCGTTTTCTTTATAAAAGATATGACGATTTATAAAGATCCTAGGTCTTTTCGTCACCGTTTCTTACTTATCCAAATAATGTAACATAATGAAGTTGTATTCACCATCCATTATAAAATATAAAGCCATTATTTTTCACAGTTAAACTATGTCCTTCTTTAGTAAATCGGACAATATATCCTACAAAAGTTCTGTCAAACTACTGTAACCAATGTTTAAACAACCTCTCGGAGCTCGGTTAAGATAATCAACCGGTTAACGTCAATAACCGATGTTTAGGCTGTGGTGAACAGGAAATATTGCTTAAACAGCTGATTTAATATTTAATCGGTCGGTTTAATGTTGGTGAACACCAGCTTTAGAGACGAGATTTCAAAATTTTGGTAAATAATTTATTTTTCTTATGGGTTATGGATTAACCTGTTTTATGTTTTAATTAGTGTTCTTAATTAAATATATGTATTTGAGAACCTAGATATTCTATAATCTAATCGGAATAAATGCACTTTAAGAAAATGCTTGATTTACTAATTATTTTGTATGAATTATGCATGCTCGAGGGGGTTTTTAATTCCCTTTTAATACTAAAAGACTGAAAAGGCTTTGGTTGAAGTACTTACATCTTTTAAGAGATTCCACACATGCAAAGTCACCCACGAAAAAGATACAACAGCTATGCAATTGTTAATATTTGCGCACATTAACCACCAACTTTCAATTGAGTAATCAAGTGTCAACTGTGTCCAGAGTCCAGCGATGCGAACTGAACAACCGATAATTGAGCAATGAAACTACACTTTCGTTTTAGTTAAGAAAGTGAAGAGCATAGTAGTTCCCAGTGGTCGTAGGGACTTTTCGCCAGGGACTCCCCGGCACTACCGACTCGCCGAGTTGATAAATTTGAACTCTATTCTGTATGTCTTAGAACTATTTTTTGCAAGATTTGATAAACGATAAAATAAACTGCGGGGAATCACCCGTTTGTATGTTTCGATGTACTTATATCGTATAGTGTTGCCACATTATAACTTTAATATGGTACGTATACTTATTGCTTTTTTTTTAGTTGACTATTTTGATTGATTTATGATACCAATAATTACGTAAGTACGGAATTGACATCTTCAGTTACGGAATTGAAAATACTTTAAAATGAGTTCGTAATTACGTAATTGCGTATTTACGTAATTACGTTATGAAAGCCCTAGGTGTGACTGACGCGCGCCTCCCGGATGATGACGCCATGAGTTCATTCTGGCGCAGCATCTGGTCGGTGTATCTCAGTTTCAGTCTGCCTTAGAGTCAGGGTCGCTGCCCCAGTTCCTAACAACAGGAATAACCCACCTGCTCCATAAATCAGGTAGTACTGCGGAGCCTAAAAATTATAGACCGATCACGTGTTTGCCGACGGTCTATAAAGTTCTTACATCCATACTGAGAAGTAAAATTAATAGTCACATTGATGAAAATTCGATCATGTCGCATTCTCAGAATGGATGTAGGAACGGGTCCCGCGGTACTAAGGAGCTGCTCCTCGTTGATATGACTATTAGCCAGCAGGTTCGACGTTCCCGAAAGGATCTGTCGACATGTTGGATAGACTATAAAAAGGCCTATGACTCTGTTCCCCATACATGGCTCATGAGGGTGCTGGAATTGTATAAAATTGATACAACACTACGCACCTTCCTGATGTCGTGTATGAGGCAATGGAGTACAGTCCTCCGCCATCCAGGATGTCGAAATATCCAGAGGAATAGCGAACCTGTAAGGATCGAGCGAGGGATATTCCAGGGTGATAGCTTGAGTCCGCTTTGGTTTTGTCTAGCCTTGAATCCTCTAAGCACACTGCTGGAGAATTCAGGTCTAGGCTATCGGTTGAAGAGAGGTGGTCAGATTATATCTCACCTCCTTTACATGGATGATTTGAAGCTCTTTGCCCCCAACAATCTGCAACTGATGGAGCTACTGAAGGTAACTGAAACCTTCAGTAGTGCCATCAGGATGGAGTTTGGTGTGGACAAATGTGCAGCTTTACATGCATTAAAGCGAGGTGAGGTTGTGGAGTCCGTGAGCACTCGACTCACGGATTCCATAAATCTGAGATCCCTCTCTCCAACCGAAACCTATAAGTATTTGGGTATGTCGGAAGCTCTAGGCATCAGTATCACTAACATGAAGCAATCGTTGAAGGAGCGTTTCTTTGGACGCCTGAAAAAGGTGTTCAATAGCCTTCTTCCAGGCGGAAACAAGGTGCGCGCCTTCAACGGTTGGGTCATGCCGGTATTGATGTACTCTTACGGCGTACTCAAATGGACTCAAACAGAACTTGACCTGGATAGGCGAGTCCGTACACTGCTGACTGCATACCGAATGCATCACCCACGATCGTTGGTGATGAGGCTGTATATCCCGCGGAAATGTGGGGGTCGAGGTTTTTTAAATGCTAAGACCCTACACAACCGCGAGGTATGCAGTCTCAGGGAATATTTCCTAGCTGCCGACGTGGGTATGCATCGAGATGTAGTAGCAGTGGATAAGGGACTCACCCCGCTCTCCCTGGCTAACGAGAACTGGCGCAAACCGATAGTGCTTGACACTAACGATCGCAGGGAAGTGTGGCAGAGCAAAGAGCTTCACGGACGCTTTTTCCGGGCCCTTCATGGGCCCGATGTAGACCAATTGGCGTCCGTAGCCTGGCTGCGTTTCGGTGACCTATTTGGGGAAACCGAAGGTTTTGTCTGTACAATTATGGACGAAGTTATCATGACGAATAACTACCGGAGATTTATTGTGAAAGACGGCACGGTTGACATCTGTCGGGCATGTCACCGTCCGGGAGAATCAATCCGCCACATTATCTCTGGTTGTTCTCGTCTTGCTAATGGAGAGTACTTGCATAGGCACAACCTCGTAGCCAGGATTATCCATCAGCAACTTGCTCTGAAATACTCTCTTGTGGAATCGGAAGTGCCATACTATAGGTATGAGCCCGACCCAGTTCTTGATAATGGTCATATCACTTTGTACTGGGATCATCACTGACAGGACTATTGTGGCCAATAAGCCTGATATAGTGGTGGTGGACCGAAGCGAGAGGCGTGCAATGATTGTTGACATATCCGTTCCGCATGAAGAGAACCTCGTGAAAGCCGAGAAAGATAAACAAATCAAGTATATTGACTTGGCTCGCGAGGTTGTCGACATGTGGGAAGTGGATTCAGCGATCATTGTACCGATAATTGTTTCAGCCAATGGCTTAATAGCCAAGAGCCTCGGCCAACACCTTAGGAGGCTCTCGTTAGGCGACTGAATCAAGGGCTTGATTCAGAAAGCAGTATTGCTGGACACGGCTCGTATAGTCAGGAGGTTCCTTTCTCTGGAGCCCTGATCGCCGGTAGCTTGGACCCTGTTTCCGATACCGATGGGCTACTATTTTTTATATTTTTAAATGTTTTTTTTATATGAATATTTAAAAATATAATTTATATGTTCTTATAGCTGAATGTACGGAATAATAATAATAAAGCCTCTTTATTTCCATAGAGAATGACTTATTACATTTCATACGATAATTTACGATAATTTATAGATGCATGCATAAAATAACAAATATTAAAATTCACAAATCAACAATAATTAAAAGACATGGCCGGATCCTGCCCAAAAATCAACTATACGTTCCATTAATTATTTATTATATAAAAATTACTTCTAAAATAAATAAAAATAAGTCGCAACAATCCATTTCTCTAGGAGTGGCGAGAAGAAATCCAAAAAAAATAAGTATGTTAATTGTTTTTGAGTCGTATTGTTTCATAGCAACCATGGAGGATGAGGATAAATCGATACAAATTGCATTTACGTTTGGGTACACGCATAAGACAGAAAGTGTTCTTGTCTATAGTAACACGCCTGAAGGTCAGACTAAAAATATAAAATACTTGTAAATACTACAATTGTATTGCAGAAGTTAAAAAGTTAACTGGACACCACTTTTCGAGCGCGTTTTGTTGGTACTCACGGTACACATTATGAATCCATAACATTTTCAAGAGCGTGCACCCAAACGTCCTAAAATTATTTTGACATTTCTGCGCTCTTTAAACGAAACTGTCAAAACAAACTGTATGTGTCAGTCTTGCCTTGCGTCATTCTTACAACATATTACTGTTTTGTGTTTTCGTAACTGTATTTGATTTTTAAACTTGGCTCCATGCTATCCTTTATCGGACTTTCCTTTACGCTTTTAATATTTATATTCTGCTGTGCATATTGGATTGGTTTGTTTACGATTTGGATTCTGACGCTCACGAAGTCAATGTACCTGAAATGAACTGTGGCCTCCAATCGAATATGAGAGCATATTGTAAGAACTTTAACACCATAACTACAAAATACATTGGCTGATATACATAAACAGGTTGAAGAACTACAGGAAAATGAATCTGGATTACCTAAACTACCTTCAATTACACCAGTTGCTAATCAAGCAAATATAACGGCATCAGCCTCATTCCCTGATAACATATCTTCGAAGCCATCTAGTTCTTCCTTTCGAGATTTAAGAGAGGATAAAATCATTCAATGTGTCTTGTCTGAGTAATTATTGTAGTGATGATGTGTTATAACATTAAGAAATAAATATATTTAAGCAAATGTCTGTAGTTACTTATTTATATGACTAAATAAAAATTCAAGTGTTATGTTTTTAGTGTTTTATTGCATGTCTAATTGTATATTTTTTGCTAATTCGCCTAAATATACAAAAAATATCTGTTAGACGACGAGTTCTTCTTCGATATTGCAATTAATATCGATGTTTGAAAGTGACTATGTATTACCAACATATTATGTTCATCAATGTAAATACGTTTTATTTGGTATTTTGATTTTTGACTCATTCTTCACTAGTCTCTATCAATATGTATCACTGAAAATTAAAGGCGTTCTCATACTAACTTACTGTCACTTTTATTGTAGATCATTGTTGTATTGATGTCAATCATTGCTATTCAAAATGATGAGGCGTTTTTTTTTAAATCTTATTTATAGTGTCTCTCGCTCTATCTCTGATCATAAAAATTAAACTACTGTAAAGCCGTACTCTTAAGCTTTAATACGACGTACCGTTTGTCTGTGTAATGGAATATTTTTAGTTTGGGCACAGGTCCCTACTAATTCCGGCCATGTCATTTCATAATAATTTTTAAATAAATATAGATTTTAACTTAATATAAAAAATATAAAATTACTGAATGTCAGTTAGATTGCAACTTTCAAAAATTATAATAATTGTAAAGTACATTCAATATGGACTCCTCAACGAGTAAAGGCCTCCTCCATTTTGCTCCACATCTCTCGGTCCTTTGCTGTTATGATCCAATTTTCACCTGCATTTTTAATTATTTCATCAACCCATTTTTCTTTTGGTCTACCTCTCTTCTTTTTATTCGTTAGTCCTTGCCAAGTGGTTACTCTCTGTGTCCATTTATTCGTGTCCATACGTGCAATATGGCCCGCCCATTTCCATTTTAATTTTTTACAATAATCTAGAGCATCTATTATTTTTGTTGTGTATCTTATTTCTGTATTCCTTTTTCTGTGTTTTCTTTGTATGTTTAGTATGCTTCTTTCCATCGCTCTCTGACATACTTGTATTTTGTTTTTAATGCTATTATTATATATCCATGTTTGGCAACCATAGGTTAGACAGGGTAGTAAGCATGACTCTATTCCTTTTTTCTTGAGTTTAATAGGTAGTTTTGATTTTAGGGTTTCCTTGTTGCTCCAGAATTTATTCCAGGTTATATTAACCCGTCTTTTAACCTCATCTTCGAGTCTTGTCTTAGAGAAAGATACTTGTTGTCCTAGGTAAACATAGCTCTGAACGTATTCCAATGTATGGTTATTGACTCATAGGTATATTGCGGTGGTTCGTCATGACTTTAGTCTTGGTAGTATTTAGTTCTAGGCCTATCTTATCTATTTTCTGTAACTGAGATGCTGATTCAGAGAAGAGTATGATGTCATCCGCAAATCGAAGGTGCTTTTGTGGTAGCTGTCTTTTATAAGGTCTATAGTCTCTGATGGCACATCGCACTCGTGTAGAGCTTTCAACATGCTTTTATGCGATATAGAGTCAAAGGCTTTGGCGTAGTCTATAAATGCCAAGTAAAGTGGTCTATCGTGCTCTATATAATATTTCTCCATAATCAAGTTTAGAATGTGGATGTGATCTGTTGTTGAGAAGTTTTTCCTGAAACCTGCTTGCTCTGGCGGTTGAAATTTCTCTGTGAACATTGCTAAGCGATCCTCGAGACATGAAGCGAATAATTTGTATATGTTTGGTTGTAAACTTATTGGTCGATAGTTTCCAAGATCGGCAGGGTCACCTTTCTTATAAAGTAAAATTATGTCTGATTGAGCCCATTCTTTTGGTATTGCTCTGTCATCTAGAATTTTGTTAAATAAGGTTGTTATGAATGGTGCTAGTAACATTTTTCCCAACTTGAGTGCTTCATTTGGTATTCCATCTGGCCCGCTGCTTTTGCCGGATTTGAGAGATTCTAGTTTCTTTATAACTTCGTATGTAGAGAATCTAGACAGGGTAGTAGAGTCCTGGACGATCGTTTCTGTTTCTGGAGCAGTTTCTTCTTTTGAGGAATATAAATTTGTATAAAATTTGGTTGCCTTATCTATTATTTCAGATCTTGACAATAATTTTGTTTTGTCATGAGTATCATCTTTAATATAGGGTATCCATCGTTTGGTCACATTAAGATTTTGAAGACCTTTCTTTAAACTACCTGTTGACTCAAGATGTGTCTCAATTACTTTTATTCTGCGTTCTGTGCGTTCCTCTTTCATTAATTTGTAGATATTTTTGTAGAGGTGTGTACGTTCTTTTTTCTCTTCTTTTGTTAGGTATTTTTTTTTAATTAATTCACTTCTTCTTGCAATAAGACATTTTATGTGAGTCGAAATAGTTTCTCGTTTTGATGTTGGTTTTTGTTGAATTAAATTTAAACTATTGATTATTGGCTTTTTAATTTTGTTGTAGATGGACTCAATTTCTTCGTTTTCTTCTAATTTTATTTGGTTTATGTTTATTCTTAAGGTTTCTATGAATTTTTCTTTATTTTCCGAAGAACTGAGATTATATTTATGGTTTTTATAATTTGCTCTACTTTTCCTGATTGGTGCAATCTGTAATGTGCACCTCAAGAGTCGGTGGTCGCTGGGAAACGTTTAATGAGAATGGGCACATTGGGACCACCCTCCAATAGCAATAAGATATATATCGTTGGATAGGTCTTTTCAATTGGAACAACAATTGTTATGACAATTTTGTTGTAACAACTGTCCGTTCAGAGTTATGGGACTTTTAAGTTCAGATTTAAAGATAGAAATATTAAAATATTTTTGAGAGAAAAATTATAATACCGTTAATAGTTCATTAATTATTATTTGGTTTTTAAAATACTCAATAAAAAAAATGTTTAAAAATATAAAAAAAATAGTAGCCCACCGGTATCGGGGACAGAGTCCAAGCTACCGGCTGTCAGGTCTCTAGAGAAAGGAACCTCCTGACTATACGAGCCGTGTCCAGCAATACTGCTTTCTGAATCAAGCCCTTGATCCAATCGCCTAAGGAGAGCCTCCTAAATCATTGGTCGAGGCTCTTGGGTATTAGGCCATTGGCTGAAACAACTCTATCGGTACAATGGTCGCTGAATTCACTTTCCACATGTCGAGATATTCTCGCGAGCCAAGTCATTAAGTATATACTTGATCTTGATTTGATTATTTTTCTTGGCTTTCACAAGGTTCTCGTCATGCGGAACGGATATGTCAACAATCATTGCACGCCTCTCGCTTCGGTTCACCACCACTATATCAGGCTTATTGGCTACAATAGTCCTGTCCTCACAAGGGTACAAAGTGATATTGACCATTATCAAGAACTGGGTCGGGCTCAAACCTATAGTAAGGCACTTCTGATTCCACAAGAGAGGATTTCACAGCAAGTTGCTGATGGATAATCCTGGCTATAAGGTTGTGCCTATGTAAGTACTCTTCGTTAGCTGGACGAGAACAACCAGAGATAATGCGACGGATTGATTCTCCCGGACGGTTACATTCCTGACAGATGTCAACCGTTAATTATTTATTACTACGTGATTCATTTACACACATCGACGTGTTCTATGGGTTATCTATAATCACATCATTCAAGAACATTGCTGGTGCAGTAAATCCTTCCTGAACTGCATACCGTAAATACCATATTATTGATATAATGTGTGCACATGTGCCTATCGTTCGCCGTCCCGATAAGCATGTACAATAATGTTGTACAATGTTGTTGTCTTCATTTTGATTATTATTTATTAAAATATAACAATAATACGTCCTTTGTCTCACATGACGTGATTGAATGCATCCACGCAAAAGCCAAACACGACAGGACTATTGTAGCCAATAAGCCTGATATAGGTGTACATTACCGCAGCTGGAAAGTTGCACGTAGAGCGATATGAGTGGAACGTATAATTAGTGCGTCATCTGGTGTAGATGTGCGCGACATATAAAATTAGTGCGTCTTGTCGTTTTGGAAAAAAATGGAAAAAACGATTCCAGCTGGGGTAACGTTACCGCAGCAAGAAAATTTTTAAAAACTGATCGGAGAGAAAAAAATTGTATATGAGCAGGTAGCTTATGCTTGTGCAAAGATGTGCCCCGAAAATATAATCGGTGCGTCTTCAGGTTTTCGAGATATTGCATTTCCTGCTGGAGTAACGTTTTGCAGAATCGTGTATCTCTAAAACTATTATATGTGCGGTTGTACTATAAACATACACGGGTAGCTCTTCATATGTGCGCATATGTGACAGAATTCGATTTATAGAAATATGTATAATTCTCGAGTAATAGCACTTTTTTGAAAAAACGAAAATATGTCACAGCGCTTTAACGAGAAAACTAATGAGCTCTCTGAAATCGGTTTTCAGTGCCGCTAGACGTTTATTATAAGCACATATCAGTTCCAAAAGCGCACATGCACGCGTTATTGAATAATCCTGCTAAAAGTAGAGACGACGATGCCCTAAGTTTGACGTCAACGTACAAGAAACTGGCTTAATACAATATGTGAAGGTATTTACCAATAATTAGTGGGTATAATCAAGTGATATATAGTGAAAATACAGCTTCGAATATCTCGTACTTAAGAAAATATAATAAGAAAAGCAAACATGTAGATAACGGCTGGCTACCCGACCAAATTCGAATGGTCACAAAAAAGCGACGGATTAGTACATACACATGACCTTCTTAACTTTACTCATGACTCAATTGACACGTGTTGTACATCAGTACACTGAAGTAGAAAAGAAATAAAAAATAAACTTTTTATTGGATAATAATAATAAGGGAAGTGGATAGAACAATCATTGTGCTGATAGTCGTGACGGCCAATGGCTTAATAGCCAAGAGTCTCGACCAACACCTTAGGAGGCTCTCGTTAGGCGATCGGATCCTGTTCCCGATACCGGTGGACTATTATTTTTATGTTTTTGAATGTATTACATAATTTACATTGAAATATTTCAAAATGTAATTTACATGTAATAAACACAATAACACATTACATGAATAAACAGAATAATATACTTGATGAGAAACATTCATTGTATGTTTGTTACTTCTTCATGCATGAACGCATTTGAGTGAATTATTGTCACACGGGTAGAGTAGACCATGCCCTGGAATAGAGTTTGACCGAATCGAAAGATGATAACGAATTATTTATCAAACGTTGTGTGGGGCAGAGTATAAAAAAAAATAAGAATTGTCAAAATTGTGTTCTTGAACATTTGAACGATATTATCTAACATCCAAATTAATAAAAAAAAATCGATAACACACAATTTGTTTTATTCAATTCTAGGGAAGTACTAATTGAAAGACCCACCGCCCACATGTGGCTCTACAAATGAATGGACCTATGTTTTGTATAACATTCGATGCTGTCCTGGTGTGAAGCGCCGTTAGTGCCGGATTGAACCGGCGCGGGGTCTGTAGCAAATTCGACCAAGGGGCCTCCTTCTAATAGGATGCAATATTTTTTATTTTTCTTTGGAAAGGTCAGATTAAGCCAATCTTTAATTGGAATAATCTTTCTGAAAGATTGATCTCATCAACATATTCAACATGCCAACATCGATCGTCACCATCATTTCAGCTGAAAGGCGTTCATCTAGACAAAGGATTCTCCCAAGTATCACCACAACGGCCGGTCATGTTTATCACGCCTCCATCGACTTCACGTAAGCCTTACAAAAAAAAAAGGTTATTGGTACCCTTATTGCTAGGCCTTTTCAACGCTGCGTCTTGAGGTATTCGATCGCCATACCAGAACCTCTCGGCCCCATCGATCATCTGTTCTGAGAGCAATGTCCCCAGCTTACTGCCACTTAAGCTTATCTTCCTCTTCATTGCTCTTTCTGTAACTTAAAACTATCTGATGAGGCGCATTGTGAACGACTACGTTTCAGAGCCAAATGTCACTACGCACAGGCAATGTAATATTCACATAGTCACACAAAATATGCAATTCCCTAAAAGCCTTGTTTATGCTTATTCTTAGTAGGTAGGGTTATTAAAATTAAGCTTATCCGAGGCTAAACATATTAAAATTAAGTAGTTTTAGCTGGCGGCTTCGCGCGCAGGAAGCTGCTGGCTAAAGCTACCTTTTCTAAATATAAGCTTGAAAACAAGGCTTTTATACACCAATAACTTCATGGTCAGTTGCGTAAAAAGTACGATGATGGGGCAAATTCTAAGAGATCTTCTATTCTGTAGTTTGCTTGCAGGAAAGTTTGAAGCAAAGTGACTATCTCATCACATCCAAAGAAATCAGGTGTATTTAGGTTTCATACAGTACACATATTTTGACAAGTTTTTTTTAAGTTCAAAAATGCGGGATCCCTGAACACGCAGGGCCCCCAAATGGGGGGTCTGTAGCATTTGCTACTCTTGCTACATGGCTAATCCGCCACTGAGTGCCATCTAATCTTATCATGAATGTCGAGTTTCCTAGCAGCTACCGTAGCTTTGTACTCAATGAACTGCCCAAAGTTTAAGGAAATTTCAACTCCCAAGAGCTGAAGGCAATACATTCCAAGGATACATTCTAAAAACCAAGAGCAAAGGTGATCAGACAGATTTAGCAGTGAACGGACATGCTTGAGCTTTGGCGGTATTGAATATCGTGGCTAAATAAGCGGCACACGTTTAATTGTTAAATAAACATGCATCATAATATATCGCATACTTATTATTTTCATGAATAATCAAACGTATCAACTCCGTTTAAGTGGCGTACAGCTAAGATGAACAGCTTCAATTTTTTTAATACGGCGTCCTTTTTGTTTTGAAGCCGCTAGAAGCTAGTTTCAAATACACCTACTTAAGTATGAAATTTATCTATTAGTGGTTCGTGTTGTTGTATTAGTTAGTTATATCTAGTATTCAAAGCGTATGTATTTTACAAACAGACACTTATTATACCTATTATTATTAAAATTAGATCATATTATTATTTCTAACACACATTTGAACGCGACTGTACAGACAAAAACTAAGGCTTAACACGTTCAATAAAGAAGGTCATGTGTATGTACTAATCCGTCGCTTTTTTGTGACCATTCGAATTTGGTCGGGTAGCCAGCCGTTATCTACATGTTTGCTTTTCTTATTATATTTTCTTAAGTACGAGATATTCGAAGCTGTATTTTCACTATATATCACTTGATTATACCCACTAATTATTGGTAAATACCTTCACATATTGTATTAAGCCAGTTTCTTGTACGTTGACGTCAAACTTAGGGCATCGTCGTCTCTACTTTTAGCAGGATTATTCAATAACGCGTGCATGTGCGCTTTTGGAACTGATATGTGCTTATAATAAACGTCTAGCGGCACTGAAAACCGATTTCAGAGAGCTCATTAGTTTTCTCGTTAAAGCGCTGTGACATATTTTCGTTTTTTCAAAAAAGTGCTATTACTCGAGAATTATACATATTTCTATAAATCGAATTCTGTCACATATGCGCACATATGAAGAGCTACCCGTGTATGTTTATAGTACAACCGCACATATAATAGTTTTAGAGATACACGATTCTGCAAAACGTTACTCCAGCAGGAAATGCAATATCTCGAAAACCTGAAGACGCACCGATTATATTTTCGGGGCACATCTTTGCACAAGCATAAGCTACCTGCTCATATACAATTTTTTTCTCTCCGATCAGTTTTTAAAAATTTTCTTGCTGCGGTAACGTTACCCCAGCTGGAATCGTTTTTTCCATTTTTTTCCAAAACGACAAGACGCACTAATTTTATATGTCGCGCACATCTACACCAGATGACGCACTAATTATACGTTCCACTCATATCGCTCTACGTGCAACTTTCCAGCTGCGGTAATGTACACCTGATATAGTGGTGGTGGACCGAAGCGAGAGGCGTGCAATGATTGTTGACATATCCGTTCCGCATGATGAGAACTTTGTGAAAGCCGAGAAAGATAAACAAATCAAGATTAAGTATATACTTATTGACTTGGCTGGTGAGGTTGTCGACATGTGGGAAGTGGATTTAGCGATCATTGTACCGATAGTTGTTTCAGCTAATGGCTTAATAGTCAAGATCCTCGACCAACACCTTAGGAGGCTCTCGTTATGCGATCGAATCAAGGGCTTGATTTGAAGGAGGTTCCTTTCTCTAGAGCCCTGACCGCTGGTAGCTTGGATCCTGTTCCCGATACCGGTGAGCTAAAATTTTTTAATATTTTCAAACGTTTTCTTTATTTTTTTTATTGAATATTAAAAAAAAAAAAACAACTAATAATTAATGAATTTTTAACGGTGTTATTATTTTTCCCACAAAAATATTTTAAAATTTCTATCTTTAAATCTGAACTTGTAAGTCCTATAGCTCTGAATGGACAGTTGTTACAACAAAGTTGTCATAACAATTGTTGTTCCAATTGAAAAGACCTATCCAACGATATATATCTCATTACTATTGGAGGGTGGTCCCAGGTTTCATACATTTTTGCCCATTCTCATTTGATATAATTTCAAAGTTTAAGATATTTTCTTTCTTATTGGTTAGTATATAATCAATTTGACTTCTTCGTTTCTTTGGCGAGAGCCATGTCCACATAGTTTTATTGTTCTTTTTAAATAAACTATTTGTAATGTATAGTTTATTTTCCCAACAAAACTGTAGCAAACTTTCACCTCTTTTGTCTCTATTTCCGTAACAGTAATTGCCCAATATTTTTTCTTCGCCTGGTACTCGTTGTCCAACACGAGCATTAAAATCGCCTAGTATAATTTTTTGGTTATTATATTGACAATGTGCATTTTGCAGTTGGCTGTAAAAGTCATTGATTTCTTGATTTCTTGCATCTACAGTTGGTGCATGTACTTGTACGATGGTCAGTTTGGTGTTTTCTAAGATGAGGTTTAAAATACAGATGCGGTCGGATATTCCAATGAAGCTCTCAATATTTAATTTATATTCCTTTCTTACAAGGAATCCAACTCCATATTGACCTTTCGTTTCCCCGAAGTAGCAGAAAATATGTTCGTTTTGTTCTATTATATTATATCCCGTTCTTCTTATTTCAACAAGGCCAATAATATCATATTTTATTTTTGAAATTGCTCTCTTAAAATCGAGTAGCCTTTCGTCTGAAAGTATAGTGATCTTGCATTGTAGGTACAAATGAAGAGATCTTGTAGTGGAGATGGAGGGTTTTAGTCTTTATCCCCCGCGGTGACCAGCCGTATTGGGAGATGTAGAGGGGCTTTCTTCATATGTTTTTTGGTGATGAGTGTTTTTCAGTCGGGTTTAACTCTGGTACTTTTTTCGGTGGTGTGTTAAACATGTAGGAGGTAATACTGTTTGTTTTATTTTTCTTTGGTAATTGTTTGACATGGCTATCACTTGTTACGGTTGTTTGACTACCAGGGGATTGTGACATATTCCGTTTTTGGTTCCGCGCGTTCTGCATGATGCAATTCAATAATATAACAAATAAAATGCCAAACACCGAAAAACAGTCCGAAAAAAAAAAACCACATCAAATCACCGTATACCAACTAAAGTAAATATACCATCGAACAAAGTTTCATACAAGACCACGTGGCGATGATATTATAATGAAATGTTGACGAGAAGCCGGGCACGACAACTACAAACACACCCAACATCTTCGGATATGTCGCTCAGCTCCGCCTCGCAGCCGCCGGGACCAGCGCCAGCCTTGAGTCCAGTGATTCCGGTAGCTGCAGTTGCGTCGAGCTCGAGCGACGAATACTTCTAGCCGCCGACGACACCACCACCTATGCGTCGGCGGGGAAGAGGCCGACCTCCGGCCTGCTTGGGACCTCGAGGCCCTCCGGCCTCTGCCGGCGGAAGTGTGCAGCGCATGCGATGGACATAATCCATTAATGAAAATGTCATGCGCTCATACTTTGGGGCTACAGAGGGGGGAACTAACCTGACTGCGTAACGTGGTCGGGTGCTTCAGGTGCTTGAACCAGCTGTCAAAGTTTCGGCTCAAAGATTATCTGATCAGGTGCGGGTCATCCAGCGTAACCGTATGTTGGATGACGCCGTACTTGATAGACTGCGCCTAGAATCACAGAATGGCCGTCTCACCCAT
Source organism: Mythimna albipuncta (assembly GCA_929112965.1). Taxonomy (NCBI): domain Eukaryota; kingdom Metazoa; phylum Arthropoda; class Insecta; order Lepidoptera; family Noctuidae; genus Mythimna; species Mythimna albipuncta. The sequence goes on from OV815960.1 coordinate 1,592,518, forward strand.
TTCACCACGGACCGCGGTGCAACTGCAACCCAGTGTTTCACCGCGACCCGACCACTTCGGTGAGGATGATGATGACGGGGCTATATCCGTGAGTACCCAGTGCAATGCACGTTTGAGGAGCGCTTTGGAGGATGCATTCCGGGAGTATCGTTTTATAGCACCAGAGCTTAGACCTCGTCTACCTCGTTTGCCTATGCATAGAAAAAATAGGTCGTTGGTGTGTGCTCTAGATTCGCAGCTATCAAATTGTTTTGATAGCAGCGAAGACATTACCGATACCCACTCGATCTTATACTTTGCGGCTGCAGCGGCGTGTCGTGTAGCTCACGTCAAAATTCCAAATAGTGACAGAGCTACACGACCAGCTAAACCAGCCTGGCAGTGCAGGATCGAGCGTCGTATCGGTGAGGCTAGAGCGCTCATCGGCAAACTTATCTGCTTCAAGGAGGGCAACACTCGCCCTAGAGTGATGCGCTTTGTGGAGCGGGCGTTCTCGGGGACAGATGTTAGTCCTCGAGATTATCTACCCCGTATCACAGAGCGTATCGACTTCCTGAGGCAGAAAGTCTATGCATGGGCAAACCGTATACGACGGTACAAGCGGCGAGTGGAGCGGTACACCCAGAATCGCGCGTTCCAAAGCAACGAAAGGTGGGTTTACAGGGCTTGGGAGCTTAAATGGTTTAAAAGTTCGCACGCTCGCTTGGCGTCCCAATTCCAATCTGCCTTAGAGTCAGGGTCGCTGCCCCAGTTCCTGACGACAGGAATAACCCACCTGCTCCATAAATCGGGTAGTACTGCGGAACCCAAAAATTATAGACCGATTACGTGTTTGCCGACGGTCTATAAAGTTCTTACATCCATCCTGAGAGCAAAAATTAATAGTCATATTGAGACAAATTCCATCATGTCTGCTTCTCTGAATGGATGTATGGTCCCGTGGTACTAAGGAGGTGCTCCTCATTGATGTTGCCATTAGCCAACAGGTTCGTCGTTCTCGAAGAGATCTGTCGACATGTTGGATAGATTACAAGAAGGCCTATGATTCAGTGCCGCATACATGGCTCATGAGGGTGTTGGAGCTATATAAAATTGATGTAACTCTGCGCACCTTTCTGATGTCATGTATGGGGCAGTGGAGGACGGTCCTTCACTATCCAGGGTGTCGACGGGTTTCGGAGAACAGCGAACCGTTAAGGATCGAGCGTGGCATATTCCAGGGTGACAGTCTGAGTCCACTGTGGTTTTACCTAGCTTTGAACCCTCTCAGCACACTGCTGGAGGGTTCGGGTTTAGGCTACCGGTCGAGAAGAGAGGATCAGGTCTTATCTCACCTTCTTTATATGGTCGATCTGAAATTTTTTGCTTCCAACAACTTTCAACTGATGGAGCTACTGAAGGTAACTGAAACCTTCAGTAGTGCCATCAGAATGGAATTTGGTTTGGACAAATGTGCAGTCATGCATGTAAAGCGAGGAGAGATTATGGAATCTGTGGGAACCCAACTCTCAGATTCCATACACCTCAGATCCCTCAGCTCAACCGAAACTTACAAGTATTTGGGTATGTCGGAAGCGTTGGGCATCAATGCTGCTGTAGTGACACAGTACCTGTTACCAGAAAACCACAAACCACCGTACCATCACACCAGATACCAGTTACCAATACCTCAGAACCAATTACCACGTTTTCAACCATGTTCTGTTAAAGAAACAGTGAAGCAACACGTTTACGAACGTCTGTTATAGAAACAGTGAAGCAACACGTTTTACGACAAATCAAGAAATAGGATAAGCTTATAAGCGTTAAGCATAAGCCTCAGCACCCTCGCAGATGGATCACGTGGCCTCGCGCAGCGGAGATCTTCACTCGGTGACGTCTCGACGGGGAAAAGGATCGCGCTCTGCGCGCGACACGTATTTATAGAATCGCGACAGGATTGCGCCGTGTACTAAGTCGCGCATGCGCGGTAAGCAGCCCGCTCAGTGCGTTTAATGTGCAACATCTCAAGCGCCCTCTGTCTGAGAAACATCGACGCACGTTTGTAAATATCTTAGGCTAGACACTACTTCCATAAGTACCATTGTAAATATAAATAGGGTGTATTTACAGAAAAGATACAGATCTTGTTCAGACATCAACGACTAACTACGTGTTTCATTTACGAGTCACTCTCATCCCTTAAAGTGGTGACCCCGAGAAGCCTGAACACTGAACACATCATGCTGACCGATACCGAAGATTTCAGCGATTGTCAGGGCAGCACAGCAATGAAAAGCGACGTAGCATCAGTCTCACTTCCAGCAAGATTACCACCATTTTGGCGCCAAAACCCACGACTATGGTTCGCACAATTTGAAGCCGCCGTCGCTGCCAGCAAGATAAGTGAGGAGCAGAAATTCAACCTCGTCGTCCCACTACTCGGCAACAGCGACCTAGAACAGATCGGAGACATCATCTTGCACCCACCGAGCACCGGCAAGTATAGTGCGCTCAAAGACAGACTCATCTCAACGTACCAGGAGTCAGACCACCGGCAGTTACAGAAGTTACTCAGCGGCCTCGAGCTCGGCGATAACAAACCAAGCCAGCTGCTGCGCAAAATGAGAGACCTCAGTGGCAAGCTACTGTCTGATGAGGCGCTGAAGGTTATGTGGCTCAACCAGCTGCCCACACAGGTGCGCGCCGTACTCTCCGTTAACACCGAGTCGTCCCTCGAAGTGCTAGCCGCGATGGCAGACAAAATGATGGAACATTTTGAACCCGCTACAGTCGCCGCAGTCTCCACGGCAAACCCTCCATCAACAAGCCCAGCAGTCAATGAGGTGCAGATAAACGCGATGACAGCCCTACAGATCAACTTGCTAACGAAACAAATAGAGAAATTGTCACTCGAAGTTGCTGAACTCCGCAACCACCAATATTCGTCGCAACGCCGTTACCGCCAAAACTCCGCACATCGTGGCCGCTCACGCTCGCATTCTAGACAGCGTACGGATAACGCCCGCAAGCCCGGCGATCCCGACTGGCTGTGCCGTTACCACTATCGATTCGGCAACGGAGCACGAAAATGCGAATCGCCGTGTTCCTTCGCAAAGCGGGAAAACTAGAACGTGCATCGATAGTGGCGGGTGTCGATGTAAACCAATCAAGCCGCCGCCTATGCGTAATCGACACCAAAACTAAAGAAAAATTCCTTGTCGACACAGGAGCCGACGTATCGGTACTAGCCGCACGAAACCAGAAATATTCAAGACCGACGGGGAACGCAGGTTACAAACTTTACGCGGCAAACGGCACAGAGATTCGTACCTACGGAGAGCGTACACTCGAGCTCAACTTAGGCCTACGAAGAAGCTTTAAGTGGACCTTCGTTGTCGCCAACGTGAAGACTTCGATACTGGGTGCCGACTTTCTAGTACATCATAAACTGTTAGTCGACTTGCACCAAAGGAAACTCATCGACCGTGTAACGGAGCTCAGCGTGAACGCCATCAAAATAAACTGCAAAGAAGAGTCGATCCACATTATCAACCGCGACCACACTCATCACGACCTGCTGAAGAAATATCCAGATGTACTGCGACCGATGACACTCAAAACTCCAATCAAGCATGACGTCACACACCACATAGAGACAACTGGACCGCCGATCTACTCACGGCCGCGCCCTCTACCGCCCCACAAATATAAAGCGGCAAAACTCGAGTTCGAGCGCATGATCGAGAACGGAATATGCAAGCCGTCAAACAGTCCGTGGGCAAGTCCACTTCACATCGTAAACAAAAAGGACGGATCACTACGAGTATGTGGCGATTATAGGAGACTCAACGCCGTCACAGTTCCAGACCGATACCCCATTCCACGAATTCAAGATTTCACATATCAACTACACGGCAAGAAAATATACTCAAAACTAGATCTGAAAATGGCATATTTTTGGATACCTATTTCGAAACAAGATGCTCAGAAAACTGCGATAATAACACCGTTCGGACTCTTCGAATTTACCTGCATGACGTTCGGCTTAAGAAACGCCGGGCAAACCTTCCAACGATTCATGCACGAGGTACTACGAGGACTAGATGACAATGTATTCTGCTTCGTTGACGATCTGCTCGTCCATTCAAGAAATAAGGAAGAACACCGCTGCCACTTAGAGCAAGTACTCGAACGCCTAAATACCTACGGCGTCAGTCTTAATATCGATAAGTGCGAGTTTGAAAGGGAAAACATCGAGTTCCTCGGATACGAAGTGTCATCAGAAGGAATCAAACCCACTCAAGAACGAATACAAGCCATAGTCAACTATCCGAAACCTCAGACAGTCCAAGAACTAAGAAGATTTTTAGGTATGATCAACTTCTACCGTAGTTGTTTACCACATCAAGCCGAGTACCAACATGAATTAAACAAATACCTACACAATAGCAAAAAGAACGACAAGACTCAGATACAATGGTCTCAAGTAGCAGAAGAAGCCTTTGAGAAATGCCGACAAAGCATACTCGAGGCAACAACCTTGACTCATCCGATACCTAACGCGCCGTTATATTTATTTACCGACGCATCGAACACTAGCATCGGCGCCGTCCTTCAGCAAAAGATTGATGACATCTGGAAACCACTAGCATTCTTCTCAAAAACTATGAGTGAGACGCAGCGACGTTACAGCGTGTACGATCGCGAATTACTAGCAATGTACACCGCTGTTAAACACCTACGACGACTGATAGAGGGCAGTGACGTAACAATATTCACCGATCACAAACCGCTGACTTACGCGCTGACAAGAACGTCAAGTAGCAGCGATACACCACGAAGAGAACGACAGTTACACTACATTAGTCAATTTTGCACGAAGATCCAATACGTTCACGGTGATAAGAATGAAGCGGCCGACGCGTTATCACGAATAGAAGAAGTCGAACTACTGAACTCAACTATCGACTACAATCAACTCGTCCAAGAATACGAAAACGACTCCGAACTACGATCGTGTTTGAACAACCCCAAACTCAACTTCACCCGACTGACTATGCCTGGAGTTCAACGACCGATACTGTGCGAAACATCTACAACAAATGTTCGACCATACTTACCACCGACTTACCGTTTTGCCGCCTTCAAAGCGCAACACGATTTAAGTCACCCCGGAGTACGAACATCGAGAAAAATCATGGCAAATAAATTCTTCTGGCCTTCTATGAACAAAGACGTAGCTACATGGGCAAGGGCGTGCATTGGATGTCAGCGCGCCAAAGTTCAACGACACGTGAAGAGCCCACTTGGTCAATTCCAAGAATCTGCGCGTTTTGACCACATTCACGTCGACATCGTCGGAGAGTTACCTCCTTCTAATGACTACAGATACCTCGTCACGATAATCGACCGCTGCACCAAGTGGCCCGAAGCGATACCTACACGTGACATCAGCGCCGAGACAGTCGCAAGAGCCGTATACGACGGGTGGATATCGCGATTCGGTTGCCCGTTACGTATAACAACGGACCAAGGAAGACAATTTGAGTCCGCATTATTCACGTCGCTGATGAGGAAATTCGGTGTCACTCGTATTCGAACCACCGCATACCACCCTCAGGCGAATGGCCAATTGGAGAGATGGCACCGCACACTTAAGTCAGCATTGATGGCAAGAGCAGCCGCGACACGCTGGAGCGAAGAGCTACCTACAGTACTCCTGGGACTACGTACTGCACTTCGTGAAAACACCTCCTTCAGCCCAGCCCAAATGACGTACGGTACAACGCTACGCATTCCGTCTGATTTCTTCGTGCCTACAACGCCGAATATTGAAGACGCCGAATTCGTTCGTCAGCTGACAGAAACAATGTCGTCACTGTCACCGGTGAGAAGAACACATTCATCGAACGCGAACACATTCGTGTACAAGGATCTCGCAACATGTACGCACGTATTTCTGCGTAACGACAGCGTACGCAGACCGCTCACACCACCTTACGATGGCCCGTACGAGATTCTACACCGCAGCGAAGATGGAAAGCAGTTTACATTGCAGCTACCTCTTCGTACCGCCGTCGTGTCAGTCGACAGATTGAAGCCTGCACACCTGTACAACGAAGATGAGACTCAACCTTCAGCAACCTCACGCTTGCCACCACCTACTTCACGTCCGCCAACGCAAAAGCATCAAAACGTGCCAGCCGCAGCACCAACATCGAGCGCACCGCCCAAGCACACCTACGTCACAAGAACCGGTCGCACGATAAAACCGAACGTACGCTTCGCTTAAGGGGGGAGTGATGTAGTGACACAGTACCTGTTACCAGAAAACCACAAACCACCGTACCATCACACCAGATACCAGTTACCAATACCTCAGAACCAATTACCACGTTTTCAACCATGTTCTGTTAAAGAAACAGTGAAGCAACACGTTTACGAACGTCTGTTATAGAAACAGTGAAGCAACACGTTTTACGACAAATCAAGAAATAGGATAAGCTTATAAGCGTTAAGCATAAGCCTCAGCACCCTCGCAGATGGATCACGTGGCCTCGCGCAGCGGAGATCTTCACTCGGTGACGTCTCGACGGGGAAAAGGATTAGGAGTGAGGCATATTTATCGTAACAGATAGAAGTAACAGATATTTATAAATAACTAATAACAATTGTTACTATCAACTTATTTTATCTGTTATTTTAATAACAGACCCTCGAACACTGTTACCACGGCTGTTACTGTTATTCATTGTAACAGTCCCTATACAAACAGACCGTTAGTTGTTACTGGTTGTTACCAGATACTCAATAAATAATAGGTGTGTCTCTTTTCCTCATTAAAGAATGGCCTTTGCGAAAAAGAGACACACCTATTATTTATTTCGGAACATGTTTACTTCTCACTCTTACTAAAGCGGTTAAACTACGCTAAAAAGAGAAGCTGTTAGTATTTATTAATCCTAAAATATAGTTGGTGGTCTTGCAAGACCAAAAAGAAACAAAAAAGTGACTCCTAAATTAAGCTGTATTACCTGTTACGTGGCCTGTTACTGACCAGTGACCATAGTAAAAAAATATATTTATATTTTATTTTCTTTATGGCAATTTTAGATTTAGTTTAAAAAAATAGGTCCATATTAAATAGTAAATTGTTTTAAACCAGCTAACCGAAACGCAAAGCGAACGCAATAAAGAATTGAATTGAAAGCTTTAAACTAGTCAAATATTAATCGTATAATCGTATCTGTAACAATTCAAACACTCCAGGATAAATTGTATAAATATTTTATTCACTTTGATAAACACAATTTCATACTTACGTTCTATTAACAATCATTTACAAATACACAGATTAGTCGGACATGTTTTCTCTTCAACAACTCAAAGCAGACCGACCCTGTCCCAAAAGATCGTTACAAAAACCCCCGTGTTTTGCTACTACCCACTTTCACAAACACTCGGTCGACTGACCGACCAATCAGCGCAAAGTAAAGAGTACGTATCATCAATTGACTATCTAATATACATTAGAGTTTATCTAATAATTAACTGCAAGTAAATATTTCATTTTAACAGATATGATATATTATACAAAACAAATCCATAAAGTGTAATATTATAAATTATTACTTAATATCTACAATGAATGTCTAAAGTTCATGTAACTACTAGCGCCATCTATCGCTTATCATTGGAAGTTGAACGATTTATGAATATTTTCTTTAAAAATCATAACATATCTATCTTTAATGTAATTAATATCTTTGGTTTAACGGAAAATCCAGTTATTTACGAGTTTTTTTGGCCAACCTGTATACCATAGATATCCGTGCTGTATACAAATCAAGTAAGAGTAAGAGTAATTTGGCAAAGTTGGTAAGTTTTAACACAAATAGTATTATTTTTAAAATAATATTTTTTTAGATTTGCGAGGCAACCAAAAACAATAACATTGATTGTGTTAGGACTCCCTTATGGTCTTTGGTTTGACATTTGATTGGGATTGGTTGTAAAATGTTTCAAGTATTTACGACTTTAAAATTATGTTTATAAAGATGACTTTCAATTGAAAGTTATTTAGCTATTGTTTGTTTTAATTAAAATTTTGAATTTGAAAATTTGAGTTTTTCTTCTTTCATTACGATTGTGAACGAAAGTGGTGAATCGTAAATATTAAAATTTTCGTAAAGATTTCTCTGTTTCTCAGAGTTTGTTTACGGCGTATTAAGTGATAAAATGAAATGAACACTTTTAAATGTGCCAGTTTCAGAATTGTGTACTAAACTGACAATCCTAAGCCTGTAATAAAGTATGAAGCAAAGTGTTCAGTTAGGAATTTTCTGAAGAACTATCAGTATCTCTTAGCTGTCCAATCTATAATATGTTGAGGTTGGGGTCTCAAAAATTCAAATTAATTCATTTACTAATTATTCATTTATTAATTTATTTTACTAGGCCGAATGCAGGCATTTTTCTAGTATTTCAGCTGGAAGCCAAAAATATAAATACACTTTTATACCTATTTTCTATACGATTTTCGGCTTTAAATAGGACATAATAAAGAAGATATTCAACTGAAATTTAAATACGTATTTGTCGTCCGTACAAAAATAACAGGCTGTTATTTATTAACAGGTATTTGGATCTGTTATTTTTATGTAACAGTAACAGTCATAACAGATATCGTGTTTAACCTGTTCCAACCCACCCCTAAAAAGGATCGCGCTCTGCGCGCGACACGTATTTATAGAATCGCGACAGGATTGCGCCGTGTACTAAGTCGCGCATGCGCGGTAAGCAGCCCGCTCAGTGCGTTTAATGTGCAACATCTCAAGCGCCCTCTGTCTGAGAAACATCGACGCACGTTTGTAAATATCTTAGGCTAGACACTACTTCCATAAGTACCATTGTAAATATAAATAGGGTGTATTTACAGAAAAGATACAGATCTTGTTCAGACATCAACGACTAACTACGTGTTTCATTTACGAGTCACTCTCATCCCTTAAACTGCTGACATAAAACAATCGTTGAAGGAGCGCTTCTTTGGCCGCCTGAATAAAGTACTGAAAAGTCTTTATCGGGCGGGAACAAGGTGCGCGCCTTCAACGGTTGGGTCATGCCGGTTTTGATGTACTCTTTCGGTATACTCAAATGGACTCAGACGGAACTCGACGCCCTGGATAGGAGAGTCCGCACTCTGCTTACCACAAATCGGATGCATCACCCACGATCATCGGTGATGAGGCTGTATATCCCGCGGAAGTGTGGGGGTCGTGGCTTTTTAAATGCCAAGACCCTGCACAACCGTGAGGTATGCAGTCTCAGGGAATACTTCCTGGAAACCGACGTGGGGATGCACCGAGATGTAGTGGCGGTGGACAAAGGCCTCACCCCGCTCTCCTTGGCCAACGAGAACTGGCGCAAACCTATAGTAATGGATACTAATGAACGCAAGGAAGTATGGAAGGGCAAGGAGCTTCACGGGCGCTTTTACCGGGCCTTACATGGGCCCGATGTAGATCTTTTAGCGTCCGTCTCCTGGCTACGCTTTGGTGATCTCTTTGGAGAAACCGAAGGTTTTGTCTTTGCAATTATGGACGAAGATATGATGACGAACAACTACCGGAAATATATTGTGAAGGACGGTACGGTTGACATCTGTCGGGCATGCCACCGGCCTGGGGAATCAATCCGACTCATTATTTCTGGGTGTTCTCATTTAGCTTACGGAGACTATTTGCACACACATAACCTTGTAGCCAGGATAATCCATCAGCAACTTGCTCTTAAATACAATCTTGTTGAATCAGAAGTACCGTAGTAGTATGTGCCCGACCCAGTTCTCGAGAATGGCAGCGTCACATTGTATTGGAACCGATCTATCATCACTGACAGGACTATTGTTGCCAATAAGCCTGACATAGTGGTGATAGATCGACTAGAGCGTCGCACAATGATTGTTGATATAGCGGTCCCTCATGACGAGAACCTCGTGAGAGCTGAGAAAGATAAACAAACTAAAAATCTTGACTTCAAATAGTTCCATCTATATTGGGAAACTTCATGTTCGCTAAACGACATGCCGCAACAGCCCCACAATACAAGATTGAGTGCGTATCAATAAGGTTCTCGCTGCTCTCAAAGATATTTTTGAGCAACGAGTCCAAGGCACACACCAGCGCCCTATTTTTTTGTGCATGGGTAACCGTGGCAAACGAGGCCTAAGCTCAGTCGGAGTCGACATGCACTCACACAACGCATCCTCTAGTGCGCTCCTCAATCTTTCGTTGCACTGGCTACTTACTGTGACAACCCTATCGTCTGTATCATCATTATTATGGTCGGACCGCGGCGAGATTGTGTTAGTAGTCGGCGTTGCCGCGGTCTGTTTGTGTAGATGTCGAGACGATTTGGTTGCTCAGTATCTCTGAGCGCAGCCGACCAAGTGCAGCGTCGTCCAACCTGTGGTTGAGTTGGATAACCCGCACCTGATCCGATAATCGTTGAGCCGAGACGTTCACGGTTGGTTCCAGGTCCTGAAAAAGAGACAGCATCCTTTCACGGTACGCAGTGAGGTTAGTTCCTCCCTCTGTAGACCCATAATATGCGCATGACGTTCTCGTTCATTGACTGAGTCCATCTCATGCGCTACACACAACCACCGGCAGCGGGGACCGGCTCGGAGCCGGTTGGCCCTTAGGCTCTTCGGTGACCGGCCTCTCCCCGGCCGGCGTACAGGTGTTGGCGACGTCGGCGGGGAGAAATACTCGTCGCTCGAGCTCGACGCAACTGCAGCCGCTGGTGACACTGGTGATCCGGGGTCCGGCGGCGGCGAGGCGGAGCTGAGCGACGAGCCCGGGGGTGGATGTCGTGCGCGTCGTGCAGCTGCTCTAGTTAACATATTATTAACGATTCATTCCATTTTTTCAGTTTGTTCTTGATTGATGTACGTCGTTTATGACAGACGTCATTTGGTGTTTTTTCATAATCTTCTATTTTCATCGACTATTTTATTTGTTTGCTTGATTGGATAGGTTTTCTTATAAAGTGCTCTACTGAAAGCGTAACCTGGAGTTTTTTTTTAAATTAAATTGGCAGCACTGTTTTGCCAAAAAAAATCACGTCAAAGTCTATGGTTGCAATTGTCAGTTTTTGGAAACTGATATTAATTATTTTTCAAGAATAATTGCTTAATTGTGGGAAAAACAATAAACAGTAACGTGCAAAAACTGCTACACACTATGGTTAATAAGTTCAAACAAAAGCAAGAAGAGAAACAAGGTGTTTTCAATGAAAACCAACATTGTTTACATACGATTTTTGATTTTTAAGTTAGTATGACGTTATAATCTTGATCTTTGTCGACTAATATTATTAGATAGTTATATTAAGGATGTAATGATATTTTTTAGATAATCTCACATATTGCGAATTTCATATTGGACAAAAACATCAAACATCGAAGGCTTTTGGTGAATCGACTTAATCAAAAACACATGCTAGTGAGTGGTAGAATGCGTTCAAAAGCAGTTGAGACGTAATGAAAGATTTGGCTCACTCTGTCTGATGCATGAAAGTCTGCAACTGAAGTTAAAATCGTGAAAATCCTAGTTCAAGTTTGAGAGAGATGCTGCTGCAGCAGCTGCTGAACTTTTTGTGTCTCACGAGTCGATCCGTATCATTTGAAACAATCACTGGAGTATAAAACATGTTCCCACTTGACTATCTATCTATCTGAATTTTCTCTATGCTGAAACGAATCGATTCCAACCCAACAATCTTGAAACACATTAATAGTGTTGGCGAGACGTAATGAAGTTGAAATCATGTTGACTATTTTATTTGACTATCACGGTGTTGTGCACTTGGTATTCTTGCCAGAACGCCAAATGGAAAATAAAGAAAATTATTTAAATATTATATAGCGACTTTTGAGAGATCAGATAAAATAAAATAATTTGGAATACTATCTAACATTTTGTGTCTTATTGACATTTACCATACACCCACCAAATAATTAAGTCTACACACCCTTTTTTTTGTGACTAGGATTTAAGTTCTTGTACAACTATTCTAAATTTGTCTTAAATACAAAAAATACTCTAGTATCAAAACTTTTTTCTCCTACTATTTCAATAATACCACATTCAAAATTTTTGGTTGTTACCTCCTTTTCTCAGGTCACGCTTTCATTAAACGGACTCTAGTATCCAGTACTAAAGGTTTGCGCCAGTTCTCGTTAGCTAAGAATAGCGGAGTGAGACAGATAACAAACTCCCGAACAAATTTTCTGAGCCAAAAAAGTACCACATAAGTACCTAGAACCTTGCATGAAGTTTCTTTTTTTAAAAAAATGGCTGCTTAAAATGACAAAGGAAGGCAACAGATATACAGTAAGTAATGCCATATTTTTTATAAATGGCTGCTTATAATGGCAAAGGAATGCAACGTATACAGCAAATAGTGCTGTATTATTATTATTATTTATTTTCTGATCCGATTGCAGGAAAATAATTAAAACACAGTATTTATTTATTTAAACATTTGTTTATTGCACACATTTCACAAGTTACATTTTTAGTTTACAATATTTTGTCTTTACCTACCTAAACCGATGATAAGTAATTAACTAAATTTAAATAATCTTTGTGTTATTAATAAAAAGACATCAAGATTTATTTTTTGCATACATATCGACGGTCCCCACGACATGTCTAAAATATCATGTTTTCATTTCATTATTTACTTTGTTTAAACAAGTTTAGTTGTGTATGTTCTAAGTTAAATTGAGGAATTAAAAAAAATATTTAATTAAAAAAAATATGAAATATAAAATATGCTATTTTGGACATGTTTTATAAATAATAAAATATCATGTTTTTTACACTTCTGGACACATCTATTGGCCCACCTTAGAGTTTAGGTTTCGATGGCCCCTACCGAAATATGATTGCTAGATTGAACAAAAACTGTTGATGCAGTTTTAAACCTGATACATTTTACCATATTTTTCGATGGTATTGTTTTAAATTTGAATTCAGAATACCATACGACATGGAGCTACACCTAACAAGTCGGATATGCGCCTTGTTAAAGGCAATTGATTTTTGAATAAAAAACATGTTTTATCAAATAAAGGTTTAATTTAATAACACGTGTTGCCTCCATGGGCATCTACCACAGCTCTCATACGATTAGGCATAGAGTTTATCAACCGCTCTATGAAATTTTGAGGGATCATCTCCCATTCCTCTTCTATGGCAGTTTTCAACTCCTGCATCGTCTGGGCAACTGGCTGACGAGCCCTAACACGTCTTTTTAGCTCGTCCCACATGTGCTCAATGGGGTTCATGTCTGGGCTTCTGGCTGGCCAGTCCATAACTGTGATGTTCACATCCCGAAGATATTCCCTGACGATGCCGGCCGCATGGGCTCTTGCATTATCATGCATAAAAAGGAAATTTGGGCCCACATAGTCCGCGTATGGTATCACGTGAGGTTCTAAGCACTCACGAATGTACCTTTCAGCATTTAATGTTGGCAGCCGTGGTCCTGTAACAACCTCAAGTTGAGTTTTGCCGCTCACGGATATACCGCCCTAGACAGTCCATGAGCCACCGCCATAAGCAACCCTCTCTTCAAAGCAGCATTGTGCGAAACGCTCTCCCTTACGTCAGTAGATCTTTTTCCTTCCATCATTGCCATGTAACACAATTTTAGACTCATCACAAAAGAGTACACGGCTCCAATCTTGCTGTGTCCAATTTAAATGACTGCGTGCGAAATGAAGGCGCGCTGTTCGGTGGGCTCGCGTTAGTTTGGGCCTATTAGCTGGCTTGTGTGGTACCATATCGCGTTCTTTTAACCTTCTCCGAACAGTTCGAGCGCTCACAGATACTCCGTGGAAGTTGCGAAGTTGGTTTTGTATCTCAATGGAGGTAAGGTGACGATTTCTCAAGCTGGTCGTCACGATGAATCGATCCTGCCTTTCAGTTGTGACCCGAGATCGTGGCTTTCCTTGGCGTCGAACAAAGCCGCCAGTCTCTAGGTACCTCCGATAAACATTTCGGACCGCAGATCGACTTAAATTAAGTTGAGCACTCACGTTTCTTTGGCTGTGTCCGGCCTGAATAAGTGCCACAGCTTGGGCGGCGACTTCAGGTGAAGTATTAATAGATTATTGATAGAACCTCACCTTAATGTTAAGAATAAGTAATGTTTGTTGCAAAACCAAAGATATCAATCACTTTTTCAAGAATTAAATCCAAGTAAACCAATAAAACCAAGTTTTCTTAGTATTCGATTGTTTGATATCAAGAAACAGGCTCCAAATTGTCTTTTGTTTCTTTAAATTGTGTGTTCGAAATTCAAAAAAAGACTATTGAATGAAATTGTGAATGTGCCAGGTTCAAAACTGCATAAAAACTTTTTGCTCGACCTAATATAAAATTTTAGCTAGGCCCAAACGAAACTGAAAATACAAGGTGGGCCAATAGATGTGTCCAGAAGTGTATTTCAATATTTACTTTGTTTAAAAAAAGTAAATAATGAAATAAAAAATATGCTATTTTGGGCATGTCTATATATTACGTACGGACCGTCGATATTACAAGTTACATTTTTATGTATTTACCTAAATGTAGTAGGTAATTAACCAAATTTAAACAATCTTTGTTTTTAATAAAAAGACAGATCAAGATAGTTTACCTTTAGTCAACTACCTAAACAGATGGAGTTTAAACTGTCTACACTAATATTATAAAGAGGGAGAATTTGTATTTTTGTGTGTGTGTGTTTGTAATGAATAAACTCAATAACTACGATGCCGACTTTAAAAATTCTTTTACCATTGGAGAGCTACATTCACCCTGGGTAATATATTTATTGCTCCTTCCTTACTAAAAGTTACCACCTGTGCGAAGGCCAGGCCGGACCGGAAGAGTAATATTATAAAGATGAAGAATTTAATTTTTTGTTTGTATGTACCCAAAAACGACTGGACCAATTTTCAAAATTCTTTCAACATTGAAAGCTACTTTATCACTGAGTAACAGACCTATCTTTTTTTTTTATTTTCACGCGGGCGAAGCTGTTGGCAAAAGCTAGCTAAGAACTAACAATTACTTTAAATAAGAGGAAAGATTATTTTTTTGTTTGTTCACTATTAGAAAGCTACATCTTTAACTGAGTAACAAATTCTATAATCAGAATATTGCCTTAAGGGCAATATGTCATTAAAATCTTTTAAATATAGGTACCAACTATGCAACATGTATGGATTAGTGATGTAACGAATATTCGCATTCGCGAATATGCGCAGAATTCACAAGAAACAAGCGAATGTTTGGCAATTTTTCTCGACAAACGAAAAAGTATTTATTGATTGAACGGCTATAGAATATATTCGCCAACGCGATTATATTCGCGAATATTCGTCAAAATTTAACATTCTTTATTTCAGTTGTATTATCATTCTATATCCATTCAATCGATATCTAAATACAGTTTTGTTTATAAAAAAAATTGCCAAACATTCGCATGTTTCTTGTGAATTCTGCGAATATTCGCGAATGTCAATTTTCGTTATATCACACTCTAAAATCATTTCAATATTTTGATTTTTAGTAGAATGACCTGGCTTGACCATTTCTTTTATTTGTTCAATAAACAATGGCTGTAAAGGAATGATTTGGTCTGCCGGATCATCCTCGCACTCGAAAGTATGACTGTGAAACTTTATGACTAGTTATCAACAATGACTTCAAGGTATAGTTGAAGCTGTGGCAGGTTGGGTCATTATTTCGATTATTATATGCCCTTACCGGGCCAAAAAAATTTTCAATTGGATCTGAATTAAAATACCTGGGTCTCATAATTTTTAAATTATGTTTTTTGAAAAACTGCCACAGCCTCATGTAGCTTTTTAGTGTAACAATATTTTGTAAAGAGGGTCCCCATTTTTCCCTTCCATTCATATCTACATATTAAATTCCGTAACTTATTAATTGCCTCTTTCCAAAATTGGTGATGCGGTGGTTTTTTTACCACTGGTGTTCTTAAAATTTTTCCCTTGCTTTTAGAGAATCTTGCAGCTCCATTGACGCTGTCGACCAATTGGTAAAAAAATAGAACGTATTTGGTTCTCCGCTGTATTTGGAAGTGTGCTACTGAAGGGTCTCCCATCAGCATAGTGAGCTGAAATGAATAATTTATTTCTATATAAGTACTTTGTTTCCTTCACTATATGTTTAATTTTATTTTTATTATTTACTAGCGACCCGCTCCGGCTTCGCACGGGTGCAATGCTCTTGCCGCACCGGGCGGCCGGCCGGTACCGCCGCAAACGCTACGTCCCGCAATTTTTAAATCTGTAATGTCTTCGAAAATATTCACTTAAATCATACGGTGTAAAGGGCCATATAGATCTATATTAAATGAACAATGTATTCAAGGTATTTAATTGGTTAAGGATTAATGCTATATTGGTTAAAATTGCTTCGAAAATTAGCCATTATTTTTCGTAAAAAGTAAATGAAAAAAAAAGATATTGTGGGTTATCCATAAGAGATAGACATATACCATCACGGACTTTTCTGTAGACCTTTTCAATGTGTACAATACTTAGTACATTATTTTGATAAAACTCGTAGGGTTCAGCCTGCGTTTGCAACGTAAGCGGAAAAAATGTAATTATTTACGACATCACATTAGAAACCTCAAAAATAACAGTACTTCTCCACTATTTAATGGATGTTATTATACATATAAACCTTCCTCTTGAATCACTCTATCTATTAAAAAAAACCGCATCAAAATCCGTTGCGTAGTTTCAAAGATTTAAGCATACAAAGGGACATAGGGACAGAGAAAGCGACTTTGTTTTATACTATGTAGTGATATCTAGCCTATACAGTCCCACTACTGGGCAAAGGCCTCCTTCCTTTCCTTTTATTGTTCCCGGCTTCTAGCCATTTTATGCGTTTAATAATACTAATTCTACTTAATACCATCTAATTACCAAGTTTATATTGAAATAGAAAATGCAAATTGTGAGGTTATTTTTTTTTGTGGTAACATATAGACCATAAGCATAAGCAGGAATCGAACCTGTTAAGGCTCAAGCTCCCAAAAATACCATAACACTGACTTTCTGAAACTTACTCCCCAGTAGCCGCCAAGTTAATAGGTTTGAAAAAATATATATATTAGATTTGTGAACGACATTTGATTTTTTCGTTACTTTTATCTAAAAAAATATTTTGCAATTTCGCAAATTTCACTACTCTTTCGAAACGACCAAGTCGTCCAAATCTCTTGAAACATTTTTACACAAACATTCGTGGTTATCGGGGCTCTATCCGGGCGCAGCTGGCCGCAATTAAATGCAGATAGATACGCGTACTGCCGCTATGCGGGTACGAGTGTTGTGTCCATTTAATTCCGGCCAAATGTTCATGGGACTACAAGACTTTACATGCAAAACATTTAGTTTCATATAATGTTACTTACAAAATTTTTCTGTATATGTTAAGGCTGCAGATACAGTTGTGCTGAAGACCTTCACACAATTTTTAACCTGAAAATTAAAAATACAGCTTTTAAGTACAAAGAAAAAATTTGCCATCATAGTCAATCTATAGCAGAATACAAATAGCTGGATTAAATTATATTAATTTTGATTACAGAAATTAATTATTTTGTTGTAGCTTTCGCAGAAGGCCCTGTATTCTGTATACTCTTACCACAGTAAAGTTCTCCACCTCTGTTATTCATAATGTATATTACGATGTGGACATTGGATTGGTTTACATGTTTGTGCATCCAGTTTTAAGCAATGTTTTCTTTGAATTTTCTTAACATGCAAGTGTTTTTGTCCCCAGTAAAATAAAATAAAACAAATTACAAATATAAGTACCTTCATTTTCTTAATCTTTTCTGGAATTACGTGTTGATCACTCAGTTTATGGAGAAGTCTGGCTTCGGTGTGATGACAATCTGTTTCATACACATCTACTATGCCTTGCCATTTAGAAATTTTTCCATTGAAGGTTATGTTTTTAGTTAAAAAGTTATTTCTCAGACCCTTTATCAGGTGAGAGATACTCAGATTAACCCTACTTATTGTAACTGTGCCATCTGAAAATATAAAACATTTTAAAGTAAATAATGATAAATGGTTGCCAACAAGTTTTACAGTTGGTAAAATATCGCAGCAGTCAAAAAGATGGTAGGTATCACATCTTGGTGACGAAGATCCCTTGAACGATTTTCGTTATTTTAAACCTGCCTACTGCTGGGATCAGTCATGAAAGCCAATTTACCCTTAATGGTCATTATTTGAAAATCTTTCTGAATTTTTGAAAATTCACAGCCATAATGGGAAAGTGAATTCAATTATACTAACCTGGTTCCCGATTTGCAAGTATTTGGTCACGAGCCGTGTCTGCTTTTAGGCTTCTTAGTGCAGATTGAAAAGAAGCACCTTGGTCACAAATTAATGCAATTGGTTACAGTCCACATCCAACTACAGCAGAAATCACTTATTTCAACAGTATTTTGAGTTCCAGCCCCGAGGTAGCTCCTTTGCAATAATAATAAGCCATTGGTTGCTGCCATTTAAAAACTGCTCCTCTCAGCATAAAAACGAGGGCATGGTCAGCAAACTGATTTTTTTTGTGTTTAACTCTACAAAGCCATTAATGGTGTCCTTATTTTTGTTGTAAGTTATGGCAGTCTCTAGTGACATTTCATCAAAGATCGCGGAACACATTTTTTTATTGGTCTTCCATGTTGCAACCTGGAAACAAATTAAAGTAATATAAGTAAATATTTTTTCAGACCCAAAGTATAAAGTTAGACGCGAGTATCGTTTCCATTAAAACTACGAATATAATAAAAACCTCTTTTTTCATTAATTCAAAAACTTGAGGGCAGATTCGTCTCAACATTCAATTTCGCCACCATGTTATTCAAAGTTGACCTTGATGTTAGTATAAATATTTTGTGTAAAAATCGATAACACTTGGGACTTTGCTTCATTATAGATGCGATCAATTTTTGTTCCAGTGAAAACTGACACCCTTGATTATTTCTGGTACAAAGATTAATCTGCATTTTGAAGATTCTTTTTGCAAATGGGTTCATTTCTGCTGTCCATTTTTCGACGTTTCTTTGTTAAATTTCAAAGCTCTCTTGGCTCTTCTGTAAAAATCCATTGGTTCTTTTGCCTTTTTGTACTCTCTTTGAATGTTGGGAGATAAATCTGTAAATTTACTTAATATCCTTTGTTTGGATGTTTTTAGTTTTTTAACATTTTTGACTTGACTCAAATCTGAAACATAGGAAAATAGTCTATGTAAATGATATAGGTCAGAGATGGCGAACCTAGTGTACGCGTGGTGCACGGTGGCACGTGGCATAATAATTCGTGCAGTATAAGATTTACAACATAATTTTCTATAGCAATAATTACACTAAAATATTACGCTACATGATTTTTAAGTTGCAAATTTAGTATTTCGTTTCAATTTGTCCATTTAATTACTAAAGCGAAATATATGAAAAAAAAAAAATAGTTTTTATATATTTAGTGGCACGTTAACATTCTCCAATAAAGGTTCGCCATCCCTGATATAGGCCATATGTCTATCTAAGATACACTTTATTTTTATTGAATTACCTGATTTTTGATTAGTTGATGGATTTTGTAAAGCTTCTGGTAAAGTTTGAAACTCATGTGAGCTAGCAGCAATGACTTCTGAAATGAAAGAAAATAATAGAGTTGAGATTTGAATAACAGAAGAGTAATTAATACACAAAGAAATTGGAGAACAGAAGATTTATTACCTGGATTCTGACTTGTTAGTGTACATTGTGGTTTGATCTAGAGAGGAAACTCACTGGAAGTAGAAGCAATCGCTTGAATTTCTGAAAAATATGAGACTTGAGATTTGAATAACAGTAATGAAAACACATATATTCTAAGAAATTGGACCAAATGACGAGATGAAATAAAATAGATTTATGTTAAGTTATGTCAGCTAAATGGAAGTTATCCACGCGTTCAGTGGTTGAAAAAACGTGCCCAACGTCCCAACCAAGGGTGTTGAAGGTCATGGATTACAATTGCTTTTTTTTTATGGTGGGAAAAATCATGCTTTGACATCCCCCGCCCTTGGGCGGAGCCGGCACAAGCCTCCCCAAGTGTCACCACCTAGGTGCTATAATGATTGATGCCCACTGTTGGACATAGGCCTCCTCTCGCTATAATGACCTACGGCCACTGTTGGGCATAAGCCTCCCCAAGTGTCGCCATTCAGGCGCTATAATGATTGATGCCCACAGTTGGACATAGACCTCCCCCTCACTTTAATAACCTACGCCCACTATTGGGCATAAGACTCCCCGAGTGTCGCCATTTAGGCGCTATAATGATCGATGCCCACTGTTTGACATAGGCCTCTCCTCGCGATAATGACCTATGCCCACTGTTGGGCATAAGCCTCCCCAAGTGTCACCACCTAGGCGCTATATTGATTGATGCCCACTGTTGGACATAGGCCTCCCCTCGCGATAATGACCTATGCCCACTGTTGGGCATAAGCCTCCCCAAGTGTCACCACCTAGGCGCTATAATGACTGATGCCCACTGTTGGACATAGGCCTCCTCTCACTATAATGACCTATGCCCACTGTTGGGCATAAGCCACCCCAAGTGTCACCACCTAGGCGCTATAATGATTGATGTCCACTGTTGGACATAGGCCTCCCCTCGCGATAATGACCTATGCCCACTGTTGAGCATAAGCCTCCCCAAGTGTCACCGCCTAGGCGCTATAATTATCGATGCCCACTGTTGGACATAGCCCTCTCCTCTCGATAATGACCTATGCCCACTGTTGGGCATAAGCCTCCCCAAGTGTCACCACCTAGGCGCTATAATGATTGATGCCCACTGTTGGACATAGGCCTCCCCTCGCGATAATGACCTATGCCCACTGTTGAGCATAAGCCACCCCAAGTGTCACCACCTAGGCGCTATAATGATCGATGCCCACTGTTGGACATAGCCCTCCCCTCTCGATAATGACCTATGCCCACTGTTGGGCATAAGCCTCCCCAAGAGTCGCCATTTAGGCACTATAATGATTGATGCCCACTGTTGGACATAGGCCTCCCCTCCCTATAATGACCTATGCCCACAGTTTCACATAAGCATCCCCCAAGTGTCGCCATTCAGGTGCTACACTGTAATCGTAGATATTGTAAATTTAATTATTTTTCTCACAGTCAGTTAGTGACTGGCCTGTTGGTCTAGTGGTTAGTGACCCTGACTGCTATGCCGGAGGTCGTGGGTTCGATTCCCACCCAGGACAAATGTTTGTGTGATGAGCATGATCATTTGTTCTGTGTCTGGGTGTAATTTATCTATAATATGTATGTATTTAGAAATATATTATAAGTACGTTTATCAGTTGTCTAGTACCCATAACACAAGCTCTGCTTAGCTTGGGACTAGACGGCGTTGTGTGATGGTTGAGGAATATTATTATTATTTCCTTTATTTCTCTTATAATACATGTTTTGATATTTTTAAATATTTTTTATAACAAATATATATATAAAAAAAAAAAACATTTAAAAATATAAAAACAGTAGTCCACCGATGTCAGGAGCAGGGTCCAAGCTACCGGTGGTTAGGGCTCCAGAGACAGGAACTTCCTCACAATGCGAGCCAATATTATTATTATTATTATTATTATTAAATCTATTTCACTAGAATGTCAATTTCTGATAGTGACTACAAAATGTTAACTGTTGCGATTGGACGAGAGCGACGGTAACAAAACTAACTCATAACAATAAAATTAACGATAACGTAGTCGTTTAACGTCACACATGTTTTTGAAATTTTTAAAATGTGCCAGATTTAACGTTAAATATGGTAATGTTATTTATTAGATAACAATATCTGCATTGAAAGGCGGTAACAATACCATATTTTTAACAGTATTTCAAGCCCTGGTTTACCCGTTATTTATTATATTGCTTACCATAATAATATTATAATGTTTGCTCTACTACTGGACCAATCAAAACTGTGGCACTGTAAAAAAAAATTATGAACTGAAATTCAATATTAAAAGACAATGTTAACACTACTGGAACATAGGTATATTCTCTTTTAAGAAACAGTGAGCTGCAATCAACCATTATAGCCCAGTAAAGGTTGGTGGATTTCACAGTTTTCTCACAATATTTTCCCACACTCTTTTGGTAGCCATGGTGAAACATTAAATTGCTCAAGGCGGCATAGCCTATAACCAACAATTTATTATTATTAAAGCATGTGAAGACTTTCAAAACTTATTATAATATTTGTTTATATAGGTACCTGAAATATTTCCTGGATGTAAAATCTACATGGGAACAGCCAATTTGCTATTATTTGAATACAGAAACTACTTTTCATAGTGCCAACCACAAATTCTTTGAGTGTTTTGAACAGTAATACTGTCCAGACTTGCAATATCACTCCCAATACTCTTCACCCATACATGGAACTTTACTGCAAAAGTTTCAGGATTTGCAAAGTAACACAGGTACACCTGAAAATTTAAAAACCACTTTATTGTAACATCCATGAAAAAAGGAGAGGTTGTTCCCAGCTTTATTTTAGAGGTGGTAAAATCATCTAAATGACATCTCCCACCTTGGTGGGAATGGAGGGTATGTCAGACTTTTAATGGCTAAAAACCCACTCCTGTTCCAACACCATAATTAGAGACACAAGAAAAAGACAATGAGAGAGTGAACACCGACATTCACTTTGGGTTTTATGAATGAATTCATTAAACCCCCAGTGAATGCCGGCGTTCGCGCACCTGTTGTCTTTCTATTGTGTTTGCACGATTGAACGGTTAACAGAGGTTTTAGGTAAATTGGGTAACATGATGTAGTATCAGAAATTCTGACTTCTAACATTCAGACAAACCAGATGTACAAATCACAGCTGAGACCACATCATCACATAAATCTTTATTACCTGAATCCTGCCGTTATTGTGTTTGTTGTGATAGGCACGTTTGGTGCTATGGAGGAACTCACTGGAAGTGAAAGCATGCGAATTTCTGAAAAACAACAGGAAAATCCATTTAAAAATAAAACTTGTACACAGAATAATACTATAAATAAATAGTATCAAGACAAAAATTGACCAATAAGTATAAATTAACAAGATTCTGAATACTCCTTCTGAGGAAACCCATTTCCTGAGATATGACCAACAAATCAAAATCGGTATCCATAAAACAGATTTCACCCCAGAGAAGAAAAATTATTGAAGCAATTAGGTACTTTAAGTTACAATTTATTGCATTTTCACCAGTCATGGATTAATCTTGTTCTAATGGCTAAACTTTTTGTAGTTTAAGGCTGCTTTTCGACCAGAGATTTGCTATGCTGCGAGGATGTAAAGCTATGCTGTGAAACCTATTTACAAATATAAATATCATTTATGTGACCGTTTCCACTGATACTAAGATAAGTAGCTATGCGGGTAAGATGTCATATGAAGATAAAATAAATAATAGTTTTTCGTTTCTACCAGTGCTAAGCTATGTACACCAATGAATGAGTGATTGGTAGATATCAAACGCATCCATAGCAACGTAGCATAGCACATCAATGGTCAAATGGTTCAAAAGCACCTTAGCAGTATGATAGTGTTGAATTACTGTGACTTGGTCGTCTGGGCATTTGAAAGTTAGGTTAGGTAATTATATTATATAAGTATTGTTTTCTTCATTCTAGTCTTAGGTTCTACAAAACTAAGACTAAAATGAAGAAAGTTTGAAAATCAGCTAAGCAAGAAGTAATAATTTGATGTATATTTACCAGCTATAAGCTAAAATGCTATTCCACTCAAAATAACATCTTCAAAACATTCATCTTCAGTATACATGAAAAGATAGGCACTACCGATAAGATTCTTTCACGAAGATTTACAATGATTTACACATGATTTACAACAGTTTTCGCAAAGAACTTTTAGTAAAAGTACTACAAAATAAATTAGTTAGTTAAATGAAAAAAAAATGGCTGCCAAACTGACTGAACTAACCAAAGAGTATGTAAAGTAGTCGTGACCAAAGAGTATAGAGTCACAACGTATTATTATGACGTAGTAATTATTACGTCATATTTAGCCAACAGAAAGAGTAAAAACGTCGTATACAATTCTTTTTAATATGGCGGCTACGTCCTAATTTTTTTGTTCGAAGTTAACCGGCCGTGGGAGTGAGGCCTTTGTCTGTTATGAGAATGTCACTACTATTAATGTACAACACTAGCTAGTCTATAACCCTCTTGTCTATGAACCGCTCTCGCCGAACGTAATGGTGTCCAGTCTTGTGAAACTCCGAACAAATTACTTTTTGTATGGAATTTCGTGCATTCTTTAGCCAACATTGAGAAAAACATCAATTTGACCAACATTACACAATGAACTTACTAGATGTTTTAGTCTGTGGTCAAAGACTAACTATAGTATTGTCTGTGGTACTTACAAACAAACATGGCTACCTTAGTGTAATTAAGTTTGTGTTGTGACTATTCTGTTTGTTTTTTCCTTTTTCTTTTAGATTTCGGAATATAAATCATCAGAATAAGTTCTGTGATTGTACGTATAACGTTGAGTTGAGCACCTGTTCGTTCTTTTCATCGGTTTTATCGAGATATTGACTCTGTTAGTGTAAGTGACTCTTGCGAGATATTTGACTCTTCTATTTTTGTTACTACATATTTTAACGAGACGGAGACTCTTAAGTTGTTCTCAAGTTTGTGAACCATCATGAGTAAAGGCCACAGAAGATGTGAAGTTAGCGGTATCAAAGAAGTTTAGCATGCTGAAACCATAAAACTATAGGTATAAAGGTTGATTTGTAAAAAAGCGGTAAAAGAAACAGCTTCTGTAACTTTGTATGTTTAAACTATTAAATATATAAATAAACATGAAATAAAATCATGTAAATTAGTGTTTTATTTTACCCAGTTTTCAAAATAAATACGTCAATTTTGGAACCCCCTATAACAACACTAGTGCATTTTATCGATATCGATAAAAAATGCACTAGTGTAAACTAAACATCGATAAGTTTATTGTACGTTGCGCATCCCTATCTATGACAGTTCTTTACTTCGAGTTTTCATGTTGGTAGCTTTGTTTTTTTTTAAGTGGTTGGCTAAAGAATGTAAGAAATTTCTCAAAACTGAATGTTCTAAGTTCCGTCTCTTGTTTAGATGCTCTGTGATGGTGTCTCTTGTGTGTCTTGCTCATGTACTATTAATAATGTAAATATGTATAATACATGTAATTATTATAACTAATAATAAACTACCAGTTCGTAACTAATACGTCGTATTATTCAATGATACCTCGCGGTTGTGCAGGGTCTTAGCATTTAAGAAGCCACGACCCCCACACTTCCGCGGGATATACAGTCTCATCACCGATGACCGTGGGTGATGCATCCGATGTGCGGTAAGTAGTGTACGGACCTTCCTATCCAGGGCGTCAAGTTCTGTCTGAGTCCATTTGAGTATGCCGAAAGAATACATCAATACTGGCATGACCCAACCGTTGAAAGCGCGCACCTTGTTTCCGCCTGACAAAAGACTATTCAGTGCTTTATTCAGACGGCCAAAGAAGCGCTCCTTCAACGACTGTTTCACGTCATCAGTATTGATGCCTAACGCTTCCGACATACCCAAATACTTATAAGTTTCGGTTGAGCTTGTAAGCTACTTGTAAGGTTGGGATCCGAGAGTTGAATTCCCTCGGATTCCATAATCTCTCCTCGCTTTACATGTATGACTGCGCATTAGACCATACAAAGTCCATCCTGATGGCACTACTGAAGGTTTCAGTTACCTTCAGTAGCTTCATCAGTTGCAAGTTGTTGGGGGCAAAGAGTTTCAGATCAACCCATGAAACTATTTGAGCCAGAAATTGTGCAGCCCGTCCGGCCCAGGAGATTTCCAGTTAGGTAACGGACGGACTGCACGGGCTACATCTTGGGTGCTGATGGTTATTGCCCCCATTTCTGGTAAAAGATCGCATGCGCGCTCGACCTCTCGAATCCAATCACCCTCGGTGTGACTGACAGGCGCCGACCAAATGCTGCGCCAAAATGAACACATGGCGTCATCATCTGGCAGGCGTGTATCAGTCACACCTTGGTCTGGTCGCTCCCAAGCCCTATAAACCCACCTTTCATTGCTTTGGAATGTACGATTCTGAGTGTACCGCTCCACTCGCCGCTTGTACCTACGAATACGGTTTGCCCATGCATAGATCTTCTGCTTCAGGAAGTGGATACGCTCTGTGAAGCAGGGCAGATAATCTCGAGGACTAATATCAGTCTCCGAGAATGCCCGCCTCACAAAGCGCATCACCCTAGGGCGAGTGTTGCCCTCCCTGAAGTAGATAAGCTTGCCGATGAGTGCTCTGGCCTCACCGATACCGCGCTCTATCCTGCACTGCCAAGCAGGCACAGCTGGTCGTGTAGCTCTGTTACAATTAGGAAATTTAACGTGAGCTACACGACATGCTGCTATAGCCGCACAGTACAAGATCGAGTGAGTGTCAACGAGGTCTTCACTGCTATCAAAACAAATTGATATAGTGCGTCTACTGAAAGCGTAACCTGGAGTTTTTTTTTTAAATTTAATTTGCAACATTGTTATGCCGAAAAAAATCACGTCAAAGTCTATGGTTGCAATTGTCAGTTTTGGAAACGGATATTTATTTTTCAAGAATAATTGCTTAATTATGAGAAAAACAATAAACAGTAACGTGCAAAAACTGCTACACACTATGGTTAATAAGTTCAAACAAAAACAAGAAAAGAAAGAATGTGTTTTCAATGAAAACCAACAATGTTTACATACGTTTTCTGTATTTTTAAGTTAGTATGATGGTTTAATCTTGATCCTTGTCGACTAATATTATTAGATAGTTATATTTAGGATATAATGATTTTTTTTCTCATATTTTTAGATAATCTGACATATTGCGAATTTCATAATGAACAAAAACATCGAATAAAGAAGGCTTTTGGTGAATCGACTTAATCAAAAACACATGCTAGTGAGTGGTAGAATGCGTTCAAAAGCAGTTGAGATGTAATGAAAGATTTGCCTCACTTTGTCTGCTAGTGCATCAATCTTCAACTGAAGTTAAAATGGCGAAAGTGAAAGAAATAGTGACTGAAATCCTAGTTCAAATTTGAGAGCTGTTGAACTTTTTGTGTCTCACGAGTCGATCCGTATCATTTGAAACAATCATAAAACATGTTCCCACTTGACTAATCCCAAATGATCTGAATTTTCTCTATGCTAAAACAAATCGATTCCAACCCAACAATCTTGAAACACATTATTAGTGTTGGCGAGACGTGATGAAGTTGAAATCATGTTGACCATTTTAATTGACTATCGCGGTGTTGTGTACTTGGTATTCTTGCCAGAAGGCCAAATGGTAAATAAAGAATATTACTTGAATATTGTATAGCGACATTTGAGAGATCAGATAAAAATAATTTGGGATAATAACTAACATTTTGTGTGTTATTGACCTTTACCATACACCCACCAAATAATTAAGTCTACACACATGTTTTTGACGAGGATTAACTATTATACAATTGTCATAAATACAAAAAATACTCTAGTATCAAAACTATTTTCTCCTACTATTTCAATAATACCACATTCAAAATTTTTGGTTGTAGCCTCCTTTTCTCAGGTCACGCTTTCATTAGACGGACTTCTAGCTGCGAATCTAAAGCACACACCAGCGCCCTATTTCTCTTGTGCCCATGCAAACGAGGTAGGCGAGGTCTAAGTTCCGGCGGTATGGAGCGGTATTCCCGAAATGCGTCCTCCAAAGCGCCCCTCCATCGTTCATTACATTGGGTACTCACGGATATAGTCATAGTCATAGTAGTTTATTGGTAAGAGCCGCGTCATCATCGGCGTCACCAACGTAGTCGGGTCGCGGTGCAGCATTGGGTTGACGTTGCGCCGCGGCCGGTGGTGTAGCGGGTGAAGCACGGCTACTCTGTGATTCCATGCGCAGTCTATCAAGTACGGCGTCATCCAACATACGATTACGCTGGATGACCCGCACCTGGGGGCCTACTCGCTTTCTCCGAAAAACGAAGTTTCGATTGAAATTCTTCGTGTCTCCTACCATGGTTCATTTCGTTCCCGAAATTTCGTACGAACGAAAATTAATTGACGTACCGAATCTCTAAACCTACTCTAATTAGCTTTGATTATATACTTGTCTAGATGCCACATTGACACCTATTGAACGGCTCAAATAAAGTCTACTAAAATTGGTAGACTCGCTTCTCCCTCACGTCAGTGTCATTTGAAACACCAAAGGATAACGTGCTCACGAAAAGTAATTAATTATGCCGGTTTGTGCAATCAGACTGTACCGCAATTATGTGGGAAAACCGTATAATAATACCAAGATCATCGGTAAGTTTAGTTATTTACCCACTATTATTTTAAGAAACACGATTTTTCATTCGTTTTTTTGTAAGTTATTTTTTTTTCCAATTTTATGGCATGGCCTTTTGGCCTTTGTGCCTTGTAAGTTATTCTGATTAGCCAGTGTTGTCAGTTTTTTACTAGAGAGATTTGGCGAAACTATGGGAGAGATAACACAAATATTATTACGTAATCTTTCGATCAGGAGAACATTATTATGTCAATAAATCAATTTAAAAATTACATTATTTATTAAATCAATAAATGATAACTTAGCTATGCCTACAAAATAAATAAAACCCATAACGTCATGCTCTAAATAGTATTTTTGTTAGTTCTTTCTAATATTTTGGGTTTAAGATTTCCTACGGATCCCATACCAGCAAATTGCTGGAGAGACATTATACTGTGGACTCGAAATTCAAAGCAGTGAAAATCTCACAGGACTTCAGTCGTGTGTTCTGAACATTTTTCTGATGATGATTTATATTTTACAAAAAAGGGTTTAAGACGGCTAAAGAACTAAAATTACTGATTGTCTCCGATCTTGAACACGCTTATTTTGTCATCCATACCAACAGGTGAGATGGTGGTCAAACGCGAACCTATCAATAAAAAAATAAAATACTGTTATTTTTTTCACTCTATTTTTTGTCTTGTCTTGTCTTACATCTTGGACTTTATACTTTTTAATTGTTTGTTTTATGTACGTACATATAAGTACATGTAAGCAGAGAATTGTGTGTCTTAAAGTCTGTGTTAAATAAATGTATTTTTTTCTTTCTTTTATTTACAAAATATTATTTCATTCAACCTATTTTGTTAAACTTTCTTCATAATAAATAACGGTTAAAAGGAAAGTTAATCATTTGGAGCAGGCATCCCTAAACATGCACACCTTGACAGTTTGACGACAATAAGTACACAAGCGGTACTCACACATATCTCGCAATTAAAGACAGTTTTAGTGCATTCGTTTGTTTGCATTGCTCTATCTAGACAACTATATAATCAAAGCTAATTAGTTATGTTTTGAAAAAAAAATATGATTATGACATACGAATGTTTTGCAATTTTAACGTCAAATTGACGAAACGAAAAACCCTTACCTTTTCATTTTCGTTTGTGTTGATTTTGTAAGAAAAGTGCTAAAAATGGCCTCAAAAATGCTTGAGCGACATCTATGGCGCCACATAAGAACTACGAAGAAAGTACGAAATCCTGTATCGCGCAATCAAAGTTCTCCGCGCGATTTGAACATATACGACAACCCGAAATCATCTATCGGGCAGTCGCCCACCAGACTATAACACCTCTCTGGTCGGAGGATCCTCCCTTTTCAACGGAGGTATGCGGGACTTTACTCTCTGTCCGCCTACCTCCAAACTGGTGACCCTCGACAAAGAACGTCAGCGCAGCCTTCGTGCAGCTACTACTTCGTGACGTCATCATCACTTCCTCAAGCTTTCGAGCAGCGAGCCATACAGCCAGCGCACCCACGGCTATAGAGGGTATCCTGACCACCAGCATGCCTACCTGGTCATACCTGGTCATCACCTTCAGCCTCATCAGCGACCTTGGCTTGGCACACCGCGCCTTCGGCCAGTCACATGAAGAGCCATGAAGAACCTCTCCTGGTCGACGCCAACAGTCAAGCCCTACGTCACACAAGCACCGCTCCGACTCACTGGAGCCAGCAGCACTACTCCGACTCACTGGAGCCTGCAGCATCGTCCCGACTCACTGGGGCATCATCCCGACTCACTGGGACATCATCACCCCGACTCACTGGGGCATCATCCCGACTCACTGGGACATCATCACCCCGACTCACTGGGGCATCATCCCGACTCACAGGGATAGCAACACGCCGACTCACTGGGGCATCACCGCAGACAGTTCCGACTCACCGAGAACTATGCGCATCGGTTCCGACCCACTGGAACCAACCTACGCTGGCCTGGCGCGCATTAAGAACCATCGATCTCCGATCTCCGGAGGGGAGTGATGTAGCGACATCTATGGCGCCACATAAGAACTACGAAGAAAGTACGAAATCCTGTATCGCGCAATCAAACTTCTCCGCGCGATTTGAACATATACGACAACCCGAAATCATCTATCGGGCAGTCGCCCACCAGACCATAACACCTGTCTGGTCGGAGGATCCTCCATTTTCAATGGAGGTGTGTGGGACTTTACTCTCTGTTCCGCATACCTCCAAATGCTTTTAATTGAAGCAGCTCTATATTACGAATGTTTAAAGCGTACAAAGACCCGGCAACCAGCTCAAATTCCTGACTTACACGTTGTGGATAATGTTACACTCAGTCGGCAATTATTTGAGAAGTTGTACCAGGAAATAGTGCCTTCATTACCTTCAAGAAGCCTCCAAAGGCTTCTCCTTAGCAAAGCACTAGGAAGTGGACTACTACTGTGATGTTTTCAGCTCAACATTATGCAAATTCCTGACACACAGTTTGTGGGAAATGAGGGACGCAATCGACAATTATTTGAAGAGTTGTACCAGAAAATAGTGCGTTTATTACCTCCAAAAAGCCTCAGTAGGCTTCTCCTCAGCAAAGCATTAGGAAGTAGAGTACTACTGTGACGTTTTCTGCTCAACATTACGCAAATTCCTGACTTACATGTTGTGAATAATGTGAGACACAGTCGGTAATTATTTGGTGAGTTGTAACAGGAAATAATGCCTATAATACCTCCAAAAAGCCTCCGTAGGCTTCTCCTCAGCAAAGCACTGGATGTGGAGTACTATGGTGTTTGCAGGGTACTGTGACTGTCTTAAATTGTTGTTGTTTAAAAAGACTTTAATAAAAGACTAAAAAATACATTTATATTTTTTATTAACTTGAATCCTGTAGGATTCAGAGATTTTCATGTCACTAGTGGTCGATTTCCTGGCAGGGTCATATGTCCACAGCTACCTCGGGCTGTTAAAAGTTTGGAGGTTAGCTTGATTGTCTGGAGGTGGATGGTATTGGTTCATTACATGCCAAAATTTTCGGAAAATGCTAAATACTATGCTGATAACTGGACCCTCGTGTGTATCCTCTTCGTATGATGTCTGAGCAGAGCGGAAGAAGCCATTCTTTCAAATCGGACATCAATTCCCACTCTGCACGATAAAGTTGGTTATAGGTTATTTATTGACATTGTGAATTTAATAACTCTTATTCAACGCACGTAGCCAAATAAGAATCAAACAAAACTAAATTACCTTTGATGACAACGTCGAGTGATGCAATAAACCATAATTATGTGGTTCAATCCAAGCGGGATTCCCCTAACCACTAGGGTCGCGTTCACAAACAACAGAAACATCAAGATTTTATTTTGCATTTAGAAATAATGTTCAAACTTTCCGAGTAAAATGCTAAAAATATGCTAAACTGAATTTATACATGCCAAATTACATAGAAAAATGCTAAATTTAGCCATAATAATATTAAATTGGCAGCACTGAAGTTGACAATGTTGACAAGTTACACATTGTTTTTTTTTGCCCCATTTGGGCCGGCTAAGGTCTTAGACCATACCGCCCCATCATCAATAATAAATACGTTTTTTTTAGTTTCATTTGTATTCTATGCATAAATATTACAAGAAATATTTAATCACATCAAAGAGGTATTAAATGTAAAGAAAAGTTGTCGTGGCCCAAAAAGATAGACTGCGACAGTCCGACTTTCTTACGTAATGTGTCATGTAAAAAAGCACTGGCAGCATAATATTTTTAAAAAAATTCAAACTAAAAGTGAAATTCAAGTTGACATTCAAAGATTGACATGTTACGTGTGATTATACAGATATTTTTAGTTGTCATACGTTAGTACCGATGATTGAAGTAAAGTAGCGCTCTTTATATAAGTCGGTTAACGATGACCGTAGAAAAGGTTGTTTTATGGTGTCTTTTTGTATTTTATCGAAAATTATTTTTTCCCCGCCGACGGTGGTGGTGTCGTCGGCGGTGAGAAGTATTCGTCGCTCGAGCTCGACGCAACTGCAGCTACCGGAATCAGTGGACTCACGGCTGGCGCTGGTCCCGGCGGCTGCGAAGCGGAGTTGAGCGACGAAACCGAAGTTGTTGGGTGTGTTTTCGTACCCGGCTTCTTGTCAAATTTAGTTCATCGCCATGTCGTTGTTTATTTACTTTTGTTGTAGGTATGATATATGTAGGACCGTGACGCAGCTAAATCAAAGACCGAGGTCTATGATCTAGCACAGAAGGGTTTTGATGCTGTGTCTAATTGGCTTTATAATAACATCTTAAGCTTAAATACAATTAAAACCAAATACCTATTATTTACAATGAGAAACATTTATCCAACGATGACTAATCTAAGTATTCAAGCGCATAACAATTAGAATCTACATTGTGCTGATATTGCATGTACTTGTCCCACTTTAGCAAAAACTGACCATATAAAATATTTAGGTGTAACGATTGACACAA
Source organism: Mythimna albipuncta (assembly GCA_929112965.1). Taxonomy (NCBI): domain Eukaryota; kingdom Metazoa; phylum Arthropoda; class Insecta; order Lepidoptera; family Noctuidae; genus Mythimna; species Mythimna albipuncta. The sequence goes on from OV815960.1 coordinate 1,625,540, forward strand.
ACTTGAATTTCCGCAAACACATCGATTTATTATGCTTCCGTGTGCGTAAACTTAAAAACTTACGTAACATTGTAAAAAAAAACTTACGTAATTTTTAAAAACTTACGTAACATTGCCGAATTTAAATTAATTAGACAGGTCTATTTGGCTTTGTGTCAATCTATAATTACCTACTGCATAACATCATGGGATGGTGCTGCTAAATCAATTTTACTACCTTTAGAACGCGCCCAAAGAGCAGTTTTAAAAGTTGCTACTTTTCGCTCATTTCATTTTCCTACAAATCAGATTTATATGGCATGTAAGGTGCTAACAGTGCGCCAAGTATTTGTTTTAAATATAATTTTGTTCCAACACACTGAACTTTATTTTAACCCAATACCCTCAGATAGGGAGAAGAAAGGATTTGGTTTGTGCTAACTCTAAGACTAAACATGCTTTTGCTAAACGATTTTATTTATTTTTAGGACCCTATTTATACAACCAGTTTAACAGAATACTAAAGATTTATAGTTTAAGTTACAATAGGTGTAATTTACTAGTTCGGGAATATTTGGCAAAACACAATTATGCAGACACGGAAAAACTTCTGGAAATTGTAAAATAAAGTTTATCTAATCTAAATCACTTTCTTTACCTAATTAATAGTCTGCACTTTATTTGCATGATTATTATTCGTTAATTTGTTTAAACATAATAAATATCGTAACTAATCTAGTTTTAAAATATTTTTACTATAGTGGTTTATTTTTAAGTCATTGGAATTATTGTCTTCGTTTTAATTTAGCTTTCATTTCTATAGTTGTTATTCTTTTTTAAATGTTTGATGTACATGGATGGCCTGAAACACAGGTTTTCATTAACCTAGATCAGGCAGATCTATACTACAGTTTGAATTAAATTTATGTCGATTGTAATTAATGAAAATTATAATGATGCTTACTTTATACCTGAATAAAGAATTATTATATTATTATTATTAGTTTGAAAGTGTGCAGAGCAGATAAACGGATATTTTGTAGGAAGCCACGTGTTTTCACGTCTATCCTCTTTAAGATATTTTTATCAATTTTTCTCTTTTCGGCTGACCAGAGTGAACAGACTTGAAATATAATTATAGTTTATGAAGGACGAAATCTCAATAACAGTAATGATCAGTTAGTGATGTATCACTTACATTACACATATGACTACAAATTCAGCTGAACCTAATTTACATTTGAATACTAATCTATGTTTACATAATGGAAGTGAAGTTATAAAAATTACTTACCTTCGATACAGAAACTACTGTATTCGTATTTTAAAGAAGGCTAAAAGAATTTACGATAAAGAAGAACTAGAAAAAGTTAGTACAAACCCCAAATTACTATGGGACACTATTAAACGAGTTACTAACACTACTAAAACTAAAAATACATCTCAAATCAAATCAAATCAAATCATTTATTTAGTCAGAATATGGTACATAATTGTGGTCTTGAAATAAATTAATAGTCTCATCACATTCTGCCACGTGTGGCGTGCAAATATTTGGTAGGTAGGTACATAATCACAATCATAAATATGTTTAAGAAAAAATAAAAAATATTATGTTAGCATTGAGTTAGTAAACAATATATGGCATGTCATCTAAAAATTTTTTGTGTGGATTAAATTCAAATTAATATTCAATGTCAAATTATTATTAGAGAGAGAATGTCAAAATCTATAAAATTATTTGAGAGAGTTGTCAAATTGTATGAAATTATTAGAGAGAGATGTCAAAATTTATAAAATTACAATTTAATTATTATGTCAAAGTATCATTCAAATAGTCGTTTAAATTATAATAACACTTTTTACACAACAAGTCTTTAAGTTCCTTTTTAAACAAATTTAAATTTAAGTCTTTAATCGATTTTGGAATTTTGTTAAACACTTGTGGGGCTATGCAGAATATACTTTTTCTCATTAGTGCTGTTTTAGCTTTACGTCCGCGTAACATATCTTTTCGCCTATTACGTTTCACAGTATCTGATAAGTTAGGAAACAGGTGTGAGTTTAATTTGACAAATAAAGCAGTCTCATAAATATACAAAGACGGTAGTGTCAGAATTTTATATTTTTTGAAAAATGGTTCACAGCTGTCTGTAACTTGAAGTTTGAACATGGCTCTGATAGAACGCTTCTGCGCTTTAAAAGCAGTTTCTCTATTTGTTGAGTTGCCCCAGAAAATTATACCGTATCTTAATACAGATGCTACAAGGCCATGATACGCTGTAAGTAGTGCATCTATGGAAACAGTAGGGGCAAGTTTATACAAGGCATAGGATGAACTACTAATTTTCTTACAAAGCGCTTCAACGTGATCCTTCCAATTAAGTTGTCTGTCAATTACTAAGCCTAGAAATTTTGCACTATCTACATCATGAATTTTGCTATTTTGATATTGTACATTCATTTCCAATCTAGGTTTTTTATGGCCAAAATGCATTACTTGTGTTTTGGCAAGATTAATTCTTAAATTGTTATTATTAAGCCAAGAAATAATTGAATTCACCGCATTGTTGACCTCAAGTTCATATGATTCAGGGTTATTACATGTTATTGTGACCGTACTATCATCAGCAAAAAGTGATATCGGGAAGTCTATAGCTTTGGGCAGGTCATTAATGTAAATTAAGAACAGTAAAGGGCCTAATACACTGCCCTGTGGCACACCGAAATATACCGTGCGTTCTTTAGAGAGGTATGTTACTTCTTCCTTAGTTTTAAAATTCAAGTTTGTAATAGCAGTAAATTGTTTTCTTTCTGATAGGTAAGTACTTAACAAGTCAAGAATGTTACCTCTTATACCGTAGGCGTCAAGTTTATTTCTTAATATATTGTGGTCAACGTAGTCAAAGGCTTGTGTCATATCACAGTACACAGCACAGACAGGTGTCTTATTATCAATGTTAGTCATAATTTTATTTAAAAAGTCATATATCGCCATGTTTATAGTCATATTCTTCCGGAAACCTTTTTGTTCAGTACAAAAAATCTTTTGTTTTTCTAGATATGCGTATAGTTGATTATAGATATATTTCTCATATATTTTAGAAAAAATCGACAAAAGTGCAATAGGTCTATAGTTTTGCATTAGTTGCTTATTACCTTTTTTAAAAATAGGTTTCACTATGGAGACTTTAAGACGATCGGGAAAAACACCGTGGCTTATGCATAGATTAAGAATATGACTCAAATGTTTAGAAATTAAGTCAGCAACATGTTTTACAACTTTGGTAGAAATTTCGTCATCTGAACAATTACTTACCTTGTCATCCTCACCTATTGAATCTTGTAACTCTGTAAACTCATTCTTTGTTAACATTGGCGAGAAGCTTGCAAATAATATCCACTCTAGTACTACGCAGCCTTTGACAGTTACTCAACCCACTTTTAACTTCTCGTTAACTTCATCATTCGTCCTTGAACCTATTGATCTTGACGAAATTACAACAGTTATACACTCATTGCGCTCTGATGCTGCTACTGGCTGGGATGGCATATCACCCTACATCCTAAAGAGATACTCAACCCTCCTGGCACCCATACTATGCCATATTTTTAATATCTGTTTTGAGACTGCAGTCTTTCCCTCTTCTTTTAAAAAGGCAATCATTCATCCAGTCTTCAAGGGAGGCGACGGGAGCTTGCCGAATAATTACCGACCTATAGCAGTTCTAACTGCCTTATCCAAGGTACTAGAACGTCTTATTAATAAAAGACTTGTAAACTACCTAGAACATCACAAACTAATATCACCACAACAATTTGGATTTCGTAAAAATAAGTCAACCTATGACGCAGTTCAGGAATTAACTAACAATGTTGTAAAAAACCTAAATAGTAATAAAAAAGTCCTAACAATATTCATAGACCTTGCAAAGGCGTTCGACACCGTCCCCGTTCGTTCTCTCTTACTCAAACTTGAAAAGATGGGTGTCAGGGGATTGCAACTTGATCTCTTTCAAAGCTACCTCACAAATCGCTCACAGATAGTCAGAATTCATCAGCATAGCAGCAATGAACTCCCCATCTACTGTGGCGTTCCGCAAGGAAGCATATTGGGTCCCACCTTATTTCTAATATTTATAAATGACTTATGTAATTTAGACATCCCAAATGCTAAGATGACATCATATGCGGATGACACAGCTATAACTTTCGTCGCTAATACATGGTCTGAACTCGAGAACAAGGCACAAAATGGCTTTAATGTAGCACTGACATGGCTTAATCTCCACAAACTTACACTAAACACCTCCAAAACAAAGTTTATTACCTATTCGGTCAGTTCTGCTTCTCAACCAAACCAAAGAATATTATTAAAAGCTCACACCTGTAATTTGCAAACTCAAATGTCATGCCAATGTACACCCATAACTTCTACGGACGAAATAAAATACCTAGGTATAATCATAGATAAGAATCTTAAATTTAAATCCCATATTAATGTCCTTACTGGCAGAGTTCGTAAACTTATATATATTTTTAAAACACTTAGAAGCATTGCTAACCCTACTATTATACGTAATGTCTATTTTACCTTATGCCTATCAATTATTACTTATTGTATTCCCTGTTAGGGTGGTGCTACAAAAACTATCCTCAAACCACTTGAAGTAGCGCACCGGGCCATACTGAAAGTGGCTACCTTCCGTCCACTAATTTATCCAACTAATCAATTATACACAAATTGCAATGTCCTCAACGTGCGGCAACACTTTATTTTACAAACAATTTTATTGCAACACTGCATGACCCCCTATATTGAAATTACCAAACGCCGAAAAGACATGATATGCACTACGCCAAAAACTCGCTTAACGTTTACTAAAAGATTCTTTTATTATTTAGGTCCGTCCCTTTACAATGTAATAAACAATAAATGTCCAATTTATAGACTGTCCTATCATAATTGTAAAAAGACGCTCCGCGCATTCCTCCAAAATAAAACCTATGACGAAACAGAAAAATATTTAATTTAATTAAGGTATGACAAGTTTGTAACTTGTACCACACCCACTGACTCACACACGTTTACACAGCCACGCACGCTTTCACAATTGCTTGCCTACGCACATACATTCATTCACACACTCACACACACTCACAGACCCATACACGACACAACACAACCCAACACACGCACCATCACACATATATACACATACAATTGCACACTAATATCTGTTAAACATTTTGCTTGAATTTATTTATGTTGTTAAAATAAAAAATTGTAGTAATACAACTCGAGGGGATCGGCACTGTTACTTCTTAATACAGGCTATTTCATAGCCTAGCAAGGAGAACAGAACGTCACCCACTTGATTGTCAGAAATGTAAAACTACCCACTTTGTGAAAAATGTAAAATGCTCTGCAATCTGTTTTATATATGAATAAAGATTATTATTATTATTATTATTATCTAGGTAGGTACGTAATACCTCAGTGCTTACGAATGACACAAAACTTAGCGATAAAAACTGATAGAAATTTTTTGCTGAGTTTTTAACTAAGATTTTATATATCCTAGTACTAGATTGACAACGACAACCTCAAAAGCGTCCCCGAAAAGGAAAGTCACATAGAGTCCTGTCATCTCGTTCTACTAGTGTGTCCATATACTAGCTACATTCCACGGGACAATTTTGCTCTATAGTAGTAAAAGATATTTTTGGTATATTAAATAGATTTGCTAGTTCAAAAACAATTAATTAATATGCATCAACTGATCTCAATATGCTTACCAAAAGGGAACTGTAAGTTTTCTCTGTAATGATTAGGAAATAGCTGATGTCTGTATACCTATACCTTATATTGGGGTCATATAGTGACAGGCCTGTTGGTCTAGTGGTTAGTGACCCTGACTGCTATGCCGGAGATCGTGGGTTCGATTCCCACCATAGATTATACACTTATACTGGTATAGATGCGCCACTTCGAGTTCAAAAGTAGAATGTTTAAAGTATCCTCCACCAATAGATGGCGCGGATTTACAATTTTGTTTTTGTAGGCATCCGCCAGATGGCGCTCATATGTATTAACGTCTGAATAGTTGTTTCAGTGTTAATAAATCAGTAAATTATTAAAAAATACTTACTAGAACACTAGTAAGTACTTTTTAATAATTTACCGATTTATTAACACAACCCACGATACGACAGTATAAAAATAAAACACCAATTTCATGTACTTGTAATTTTTATTTTATCAAATCAAAATCATTTGCTAGCATAAAATGTGCTAGGCTACGGACATCCCACATAATAATATCAATTGCATAGACAAATTTTACCATTATTATCAACTAAATTATTAAAATAAAACTTTAGTAAATTATAATAATAAACAAACCACCAGACGTTCAGTTAAACTGGCTAACCTGAATTTGTTCATACTTGATAATCATAAAATTAAATTATAGCAATTAACATAACGTCATATTTTTATTTTTATTACATTTTTAATTAGCAAAAGTTTTTAAACTAAGCAATAATACAAATCTTAGCATAAACCTATACATTTCAAGAAAAATATCGTGTGCGTGTGGATTGAGTGTTCTTTTTTAAAAGTTCATTATATTTATACGAAATCAAAAAAGGATTTAGGAAATAATTGTGATAACTTCATGGTGAAGATAAAATAATTGTGAAATCGATGGAAAAAAAGTAGTGGACCTTTAACTGGAACACTCAATTCTCTAACCTGAGTAAATACTCTCGTATCTCGAAATATACTAGAAATATGTTTAACATTTGTATGTGGTTTAATTGTGTTGCATTAGTGAAAACTATTCGAAAAAATTCAATTGATTTTAACGTTCAATTTGGAATTTACGAAGGTTTATTTAGAACACTCAATCCTCTTATGGTGCGGTACGAGTGTTCCTAAATTCTGCAATTTTGGCTTAATAAAGTCTTAATATTCTTACTCTGTTTTACGTGTGTAACACAGAGTCAATTGTGAAACCAAAACCTGGGCGTAAAACATAATAGTTAAAGAGAAAATAGAAAAAATCCAATCCCCTCAATGTCCCGTATGAGTGTTCCATATTTTAGCGTTTATTTACTCAACCCGAACTTGTATACACATGAAAGCTACATCAGAAATTGTGAAAATTTTATCACTAAAGTTTAAAATGTTTTATATTTTGGAGAGTGTTTTATTTTAACAGTAATCAAGTTTAATGTATTTTTAAAGGAGAAAATTTTGTAGGGTGACATAATTTTGTCGGACTTTTTTTGACATTCAGTCAAACAGGAATCTATACCTATATATAAAAGGAGAAACTGACTGACTGACATAATAACGCCCAAATGAAACCACTGGGTCTAGAATCATGAAACTTTGCACAAGGTTTCCTTTTATGATATAGGCAAGCACTAAGAAGGGGTTGGAAATTAAACCTTCGAGAGGATAAAAAGGAAGAATTTAGTTGTATGCAAAATCTCATTCTGTGTATATGGAACTTAGTAACCAAAGTAAATAATAAAGGTTATCATTATATGTTTTCAGAACTACACCCAGTAGAACAATTTAGGGGGTTTATATTTCTATTTATCTATCAGTGCCTGGTTTCTATAGTTTAGTCCTATGTGGATCACAGTACGTGGACCATGGCGGCCATCTTTTAGCGAGCTTTTTTCATCCAGCAAACCTTTCTCCAAATGATAAATTAGGCCTCCCAGGTTTTTCAGGGCATCTGTAAGAGAATTCAGGGATTCTAGGCTTCGTATGGGTAAAAGATTAGTGTCTTATCATAGCAAAAAAAAAAACAAATTAAAACGAAAAAAAAAAGTTTAAATATTTTTATTTTTATATGAAAATGTGATGAACTAAAAGTCATAGAACAAAAGTTGGTTGTTTATGATGTTAGGAACATAGTCCTGAGAGGTTGCTAGTGTTTTACAATAACCCTATATACCTAGAATGGAAAATAAAAAAATGATTTCACACAATATCAAGTGGTGTTACTTTTTGGTACCTATTAGAACGGGATAAATCGTTTTTTTTTATGATTACAGAGAGATCCATAAAAAGCTTTTGTAAATAAATGTTATGTAATTCTTAAGTTTTATACAAAAAACCATTTAAAACTTCCAAATAAGTACGAGTATCTATAAGTAAGGAGGTAACATTATAATTTTATTGTTATTAAGATATGTTACATTTTTACGTTTAAGTGTAATTTATGGGCTGTCTAAGTTTTATTAAATAACTAGTGACCCGCCCCATTTTCGTGCAGGTAGTATAAATCTTATACATTTTCGGCTTGTCTTTTTAATAACATACATATATTATATTCACTTAAACTGCCCTCAAAAGTCTATTACAGCGGCTATTAGTTAAAACCAGATATAAATCCGTTTTTAAGTTTATCGCGATTATACAAACAGCGACCTACGCGATGGGCGACTTTGTTTTGACATGTAAGGATGCAATAAACATGTATTTTAAAGAACATTAAAATATAACTCTTCTATAAAATTTATTATCCTGTTTTTCTTTTCTGTCCTTATAATTTTGTTAGGCCTACATTCTTAGTAAAATTTATTTTATTTTGGACGCTAACAGATCCTTAAACTCCATACAATTTCTATGTTTTGAAAAAAAAAAACACTTTACTGTTTTTTTTTTGCTTTGTATACACACAATCACATTTAAACAGAAGTTCTGGAAGTGGTTAGGTTTTTTAATCCACATATAATAATTATGTTAAGTCAGTCACAAAAATGTCGATTTCCGACGTATCTATATAAAGTCCGTTTCAGCATATTTATAATCTTTGGTGTTTCCATGTTAAATAGATTTTGAGTTATGAAGGAATAAAAAGTGGCTCGGAATGGTTCGTGTTATATAATACATAATATGCACGGCTGATGCTTACCTTTACTCTTGGCTTGAACTTAGCTTGTCTAGATGTTACTCCAATCGAAATCTAAGTAATACTTACTATAGCATAAGAAATTAATGTTACAGCTTTTCTAGTCTGTCTTGTGATAAAATATTTATAAATACAACATTTTCTTAATATTACGTATTCATGGTTACCCTACACGATTTTCTCCCTTAGAAATATAATAATATTGATTACTATTGAAATTAAACACTCTCCAAAATATAAAACATTTTAAACTTTAGTGATAAAATTTTCACAATTTCTGATGTAGCTTTCATGTGTATACAAGTTCGGGTTGAGTAAATAAACGCTAAAATATGGAACACTCATACGGGACATTGAGGGGATTGGATTTTTTCTATTTTCTCTTTAACTATTATGTTTTACGCCCAGGTTTTGGTTTCACAATTGACTCTGTGTTACACACGTAAAACAGAGTAAGAATATTAAGACTTTATTAAGCCAAAATTGCAGAATTTAGGAACACTCGTACCGCACCATAAGAGGATTGAGTGTTCTAAATAAACCTTCGTAAATTCCAAATTGAACGTTAAAATCAATTGAATTTTTTCGAATAGTTTTCACTAATGCAACACAATTAAACCACATACAAATGTTAAATATTTCTAGTATATTTCGAGATACGAGAGTGTAGTATTTACTCAGGTTAGAGGATTGAGTGTTCCAGTTAAAGGTCCACTACTTTTTTCCATCGATTTCACAATTATTTTATCTTCACCATGAAGTTATCACAATTATTTCCTAAATCCTTTTTTGATTTCGTATAAATATAATGAACTTTTAAAAAAGAACACTCAATCCACACGCACACAAAATATCTAGTAACTCGTATAAAGTATAACTAAAACATTAATATGTTTTGGCATGTATTAATGTTTTAGATATAACACAGTGGTCAATAGTGGACAATATTTCAAGTCACAAGTTACAGAGACCATAAATGCACATTTTTTACTGCTGATTTACATTGACGATGCAAATTGAATGCAAAATTTACATTGTTTAAATTTACATAGGTACGCATAGGTGTTTTACAGTTTTTATTACAATCACAAGTGGAACATATTCTAAATTTATCTAATTTATTTTAATTTTTCAGTTGCTTAAATACTGTATATTTGATAGACTTTAAAGCTGGCAATTGATATAAATATTGGCTCGATGTGAATATGCGTATCGAGCAATGAATGTGTGTTCGGTGCGGCACTCGTCAACGACCTGTTCTGCTCGTTCTACTGACATGCGGAATAATCCTCTTGTAACGTGCTCAATTCGAGCGAATATTCATGTCAACTCGTGAACGTTATTCGTTAGCTTTAGAACTCTTTAAAAAACAAATTGCCGCTGTCTTCGAGACCGACGTCTGGTGGTTAAGGATTAAACATTATGTTTTTATTGTACACAGAAAAGAAAAAAAAAATAGAAAAAGAGAAATCGATAAGTATACTTTCATCTACTTATCGTTTTCTCTTTTTAAAATATTCGAAAGCCTGTTTTTTTTATATGGTAATTCCTATCAAAAACTGTGATTTTACCATTCAACAATCTATTTACCCCTAAACACCAACTGTGTACAATCATTTTAATAGATAAATCCAAACTTCCAAACTAATATTATAAATGCGAAAGTAACTCTGTCTGTCTGTCTGTCTGTCTTTGCTTCACGCCTAAACTACTGGACCGATTTGTGTGAAATTTGGTACAGACATAGTTTGGAACTTGAGAAAGGACATAGGATAGTTTTTATTACAAACAATAAAATAAAAAATAAAATAAAATTTATTCCGGACATACAGCGCCATCTATTGGTCAAGAGTCGGCATCAATTCAGTACTATCTGCCGGAAGTCACTATTCCACGCGAACGAAGTCGCGGGCAAAAGCTAGTTGCAAATAAAATCAACCAAATCAACTCGTATGTTTCTCACAAGTTATAATACTAAAATCACATGCAGAAATAATAAAAAATTTGATTTGATTTTTTATGAATTTTGATGTTGGATTATCACGAAGGCGTGCAACAATCACATAATATATATTATTCATATATATTATTCAAACAGTGATTTCTTAGTATAATCAATTTCAAAATTAAATGAATCAAAATCAATACCAGATCTGCATAAATTATTAAGACAATTGGAAAATTTATTGAAAATTTTTGATTTCGATTTCTTAATCACATAACCAGTTACATATTTTTTTGGTTCAGCAAGCAGCAGTGAAGCATTATTTTTAATATCTGTCATAACATTTAGCAACGAATCAATGCTACATCCAAAATCAACAGTGTGAGAATCCTCATAATTGTTTATGATCAGATGGGACAGTGATTGCATAACTTAATTAAAATCTTCTTCACAATTGGCTCCTGCAGAATGAGGTGAATTATAATTATGAACAATCAACGTTTTAAAAGCATCTATAAATTGATTACAATTTGGATTAATATTTCTAACACAATTACTTCTAATTGCACCGAAAAAGTTCTCTAACGGGTCCTGAATAAAATTTCTAGCTACTATATTACTGATTTTATGATTTATTGATAGAAAGTCCCACTCTCTCAACTTTCAACAAATGTTTTTATATTTGCAATCCAATTTTTAATCAATCAATCAATCAATCAAATCATTTATTTGCTAGAATATGGTACATAAGGTGTTACAGTAAATTTGTTTCAGCATATCCTGCCATAACATAGCGTGCAAATATATTCACAGTCAGTGTCGTCAATTAATCTAACTTGTACATTACAGGTTCTATTGACTTGTCTTCTAGATATTCTTTAAGAGTATAATATTTTTTATATAGTAACAGATTGAAAAGTATTTTTTTAAACATTGTCAATGGTAGATCTTGTAAACTATTTGGTAGAGTCTGTGCGGAAAGTAAACCATCGTGGGATTTGAGGGCGCTGCTGTAGATAAATTTCGTTTTTGTTGTGTAAGCAACATTGTGACGTCATTATATTGCGACTGTTAAATCTTGATATTTTGAAACTCAGTTAGACTAGCTTCTTCCAGCGGCTTCACCCTATAATAAAAATTATCCTATTGGCTGAATTTGCTGACCTAACGAAACTGCAAAGTTATTGCTTGTGTGCTATATTATTACAATGTTTACGATTAAGTTCATCTGTCTAGTAGTTTTTGCACGACACATCCATATATACGAATACCTTCATCCATCTTCACAAACTTTCGCATTTACAATATGTATTAGTAGCCTATTTATTAAACTTGCTCACGTGATGAAACTTATAAAAAAAAATAGGTTATAAGCTATATTATTGCAACGTTTATCATTAAACTCATCCGTTTATAAGTTTTTGCGTTATGAGTAACAAACCGTTAATTGTAGCGACACCTGGGGGAGGACTATGTAGTACAGTGGACGTCTTTCGATTGTAATGATGATGGACATTTAAATGCAAACAGGAATCGGTAAAGGAAAATAGCGTGAAGAAACTGCTATACTGCCTATTTAGGTAGGTTCCACCAACGACCACTTACCCAGTTCCAACGAAAATGGTTCTATCACTTTGACTGGGATCGGTCTATTCATATCACTGACTAGAATATTGTAGCTAATAGCAAGTTTATGTACTCCCTAGTTAAATATTAAGGTAAAAACGGGACACACTACCACTTTCTCGTTGTCTTCCTCAGTACATTTTTCCCTTTTGCTAATCAATGAAAAATATGAACTTAATGACTATGAAAATAAAATACACTTTAGAATTTGTAATGTTGCTTCGTAAAAAATCTATTTAGCCTATAAGGGATCATCTCGTATATAAGATCCTTGGGATCACTTGGTTGTCCGTCTGTTTATCTGTTAACCCTTTAACTCGAGAACGCTAGGAGGTATCGATTTAAAATTAAAACCATACACTCAAGTTTGCGGTCTTTTGAAGTTGTGAAAAAATCAGACTTCTGAGTTAACGAAAAAAAATACGGCCGTTTATGTCGGAAAAAATACGTATATTTCGATACTCAAGAGAATCAAAGAAACCCGAATCCCGTTGACCTAGAATCCTGAAAGGCATAAATCAAGGTCTCATAGAACAAGTACAGGGAAAAATCTTAAAAATTTATTTTGCAATTCGGAAAAATCTTCGTTTACCACAATTCGGGAATTGATTTCATAGGTAAACTAGCGGACCCGACAGACGTTGTCCTGTCTACACGTCTTTAATTTGAAAAAATCAAACTTTTTTTAATTTAATATTTGATCCAGCACATGGTCTACAATAACACAATGATAACAAAACTTTTTTTTAATTTGATCGCAGCGCTAACTGTCGGGACAGACTAAAATTAAAATTCGAATATTATTTAAAATTTGACACTGCGATGGTAGCGCCGTCTGTCGGATCCAATGTAAAACATTCCAAAATCAACAACTACTAATAAATTAAAAATTAATTAAAAAAACATTGTCCAGCGGACAAAATTGTGAATCTAAACCATTCCCAGATCCCCTTGAACACACACAAAAAATTTCATCAAAATCGGTCCAGTCGTTTGAGAGAAGTTCAGTGACATACACACTCACAGAAGAATTATATATATAAAGATTTGTATAGAATCCTCAGTGTGTGAGTCCGACTCGCACTTGCCCTTTTTATTTTAGTTACTTCCTTCCTTACTCAAGCCTGTAAAAAAATATTCTTAGTTAGTCGAAACGCATTATAAATTTAAAGTATCAATACTCTTTATACTAGCCATCGAAAATATTGACCAAAACAAAATAAAGAAATATCGTCATGTTTAAATGAATTTCCGTTAATTTATATATATTTTGAGATAACTGGGACAGGAGTTTACCTAGGAAGTATAAAAAGATTAAAATAAAAATGTTACGTACCAAAAAAACAGCATATCAATGTTTCCCAAGTTCGTGACTTTGTTTTGATCAATTATGGTATGATTTGCCATTGTTTATCTTTGGCAAAACTGTAATATATTAAATATTATTTTCCTTGCAGCTCGGTGAAATTTTTTATCACATTTCTGAAGATTTCAATTGAAAATTATAACAAAATAACATAATCAACAAACCGGTGTCAACATTTTATGACGTTTTGCATTTGACGGATGGCTGGGTTGGGTTGCTACTTAAAATCTTTAATGTTGTTTTCACTTTACGCCACGACGGTTCTTTTATCGCACAGACAATAAGTGATTGTAAATAATGATCGACATGCAGTATACATTTTTTTTTAACAATTTTAGCCTGCTTGGTGGCAGTCGAAGTCTGTCTTTATGTCGTGTTCGGCTATTTGGCCTGTCAGTATTCGTTTCGAATAAATTATAGTTTTTCTTGACAAAAACACATATTTCAAAAATATATAAACAGGGCAAAGGTAAAACTTTAAGTTTTTGAAATAGTGGTTTACAGCTGTCTAAAAAGTGAGCTCCACAAATGGCACGAATACATTTTTTTTGAGCTTTAAAAACTCTGTCAAAATCGACTGAGTTACCCCATATTATAATACCGTATCTTAGTACGGATGATACATAACCATGGTAAGCCAGCATTGCAGTATCATGGTTTACCGTTTGTCTAATTCTTTTTAAGACATATATAAAACGATCTATTTTTGTAAGAATTTTATCTACATGTGCTTTCCAGTTGCAATTTTTGTCGATTGTTATACCTAAAAATACACAATTATCAATAGTTGTCAAGTGAGAATTTTTATATTGAATGTCAAGTTTATTTATGTTAGAATTGTATGTCTTAATAGAAGGAATCGACTCAAATTTTACTTGATTAACCCCTTTTGATTTTTTTATTGATTCAAATTTGATTGATTCTAGTTGGAAGTGAGGGGATTTTTTTTTTTGATACAGCTTTTGTATATTTTCGAATCATCTTTGTAGGAATGACCATTAAACGAATCAAATAACCTGTCAAAAATCAGAAGAAAATCTGCTGTTCCCTCACACTCTGCCTCTGGTAGTATTCCATGTCCTGAAAAAGAAAACACATTAATTACATAATTATCTTACTATTATTATAAATGTGAAAGTTTATGAAGATGTTTGAATTACTCAATCAACAAGAGCTGCTGAACGGATTTTGGAACTTTTGCAGTACCTCATATAGCTTTTGCAACAGAATGACACATTCTTAAGAAAATGGTGGAGGCCATATGTATACATAACATCAGGCTAGCTACTATGGTATAAATCAATACGATTTATCATACAATGTGGTGAATTGAAGTTTGAGAGCATTAAAATTAGAGCGAAAATAGAGAGCACATTGTAAATTACAGCCTATTAATAGCTCAGATTGACAAAAATGTAAGTAATATATTTACACTTACTTGCTGAAAATCGAATAGCAGACGATACTCATTGACTGAAAACCTGTGCAGCTAGCTTCACTTTATTTTTTAAATTTTGTCTTTAATTATGTGATTCTCTGTTAACTTGTTAACCAATCGGATCTCGTCATCTCCAACATCAATGTCGAGAAACATTTTCAAGTGTTCCCACTTTGCCCATTTCTCTTGCCCATTTTGAACAAATTTTTCATTTTTTGCTAACAAGTTATTTCTAACTCCCTTAAGCAAATGGGGCATATCAAATAATGGGAACACTTTCTTCTCATCCACTTCAAAGAACCATCCTTCGTTGGCATATTTTTTTTGTGTTTCTTCTTTTAGCTCTTTAATAGCTGCAACATTTGCTGGACACTGATCACAAACCGTGGCAACTACCGTTAGTCCTATGCTATTTGTTTCTTTAATTAAGTTTATTATTAGGGCTTAACTTTTTTTTTTTTTCGTACTGCTTTTGACAAAAGTGAAACAAATAGGTTGTTTCGTTTTGCTTTTTATGCCCTTGATCATAAAAACAAGGGCATGATCAGCAATATTGCTCATTTAAAAATGAATACCGTCATCTTCAAACCCAATAATTTTGTTAAAACGTATTATAAATATTAGACCAGGCGCTAATGACACTTCATCAAATAGGAAATTAACTAATTTTTTTTCTTCGGGCATGCGTGAAGCAAGTTTTTTTAATTTTATAAAATTTCTTTGCTAAGGCCCTGTCTAATTGTAAACTTCGTTTTGATGGTAAAACAAACATTTTCTCTAAAAGCTTGTATGCTTTTGGGCTCTGTTTCATTATAGACAAGGCTATGATTTTTTCATCAATAGTGTATCGCCTTCCTCTAGGTGTCTCTTTCCACTTCAACTGTAGTTTTATAAAAGTTTGAGCTGTCGCAGGTAATTCTTCTATAGCACTTAAAAATGACTTAGACATCGCACACTTCATTGCTGCTTTTATTTGTTTTGTCTGTATTCTGCATTTCTGACGCAATTTGTTTAATTTTCTTGTCAGTCTTTCGACAGCATTTGATGATTCCTGCCTCGAGCAGCGTTTCTTTGTGGCTGCTGAAAGAAAAGATAATCTATTTAATAAAATGCTTTACACTCACTGGCAATGCGAAGCCTAAAATATATATTAAGGGGCAAGCAAAATTATAAAATAAAATGTATAAATAAGCAATATATAGAATAATAGTTAAATGTAGTTTACTGGGTCATAGTAATTATATGATATAGAATATTTGTAGATAATATTTATGGATACAAAAAAAAAAAACTAAGTAAACTAGGAAGGGTGTTTTTTTAGATATGAAATCATCTAATAACATCTCCCGCCCTTGGGCGAAGCGCGAGGGAGTGTTAGACTTTTACTGACAGAAAATCCACTCCTGTTCTATTCTTCTTTGCCTTTGTTCCAAGGCCCCGGGGTTCACGTTCGCACAACCCATGAGGAAGGGGTAATGCCACGTTTCGTTACGTAAACTGCTGTGGCAAGGATCATCATTGGTGCCTGACGTGCCAGACGATGTTTGACCTACATAGTATCTGTTAGGGCCAAGTCACACCTAAGCGACTGCCTGCAAAGCAACTAATTGCAATGATCGCAGGTAGCTTCTGGCATGATAATTTTTTTTTAATTGATAAACAAAGCTGCGGAGAAACTACGTTCAGCTTGGATTAACATTGCCGACATCAAAATTTTGCTACTGCAGTTAACATTATAATTTTGCTCTACTACTAATTGCTCAGTTGATGGTTGAACAATTTGTTCAGTTTGCGGCAAATCTGCAAATCAAATACATACTTTATTTAATATATATATTTTATATAAATAGATAAAATAAGTGAATAAGTAACGTTTTGATAGATAACCTGCATATAGCTTTTAACTTATTACAAAAAAAAAACGTTTTTTATTTCACACTTTTTAGTTTTGATACACCTCTAGAGTACCTATTTCTCATGACAATAATTTCGGAAATAATCGCTCCAAAAGTAAAAAAACAATGTGCCCCCCCCCCCTCTAACTTTTGAACCATAAGTTTAGAAAATAATTATGAAAAAAATCTGAAAAGTAGAACTTTATAAGGACTTTCTAGGAAAATTATTTTGAACTTGATGGAAAGAACAGTTTTTGTACAAAAAAGACAAAAAGGTTGTACAAAATAATTTCTGGACTAAGTTTGTAGTATAATCGTATATGCAAGCATTTTTTTCAAACTCATCAGTGGTTACACTTTATTGTGACGGACGGGAAACTACGGAACCCTACACTGAGCGTGGCCCGACACGCTCTTGGCCGGTTTTTTGAAGTTGATTAAAAATTATAACTTGGTCTTTAAGGTTAGGTAAAGCAAAAGGTTAAAAGGTGTAGTGTTACATTTTGTACCCTTTTATAGAAATAAAAGTTAACTTACCACTTGGTAAGGTTATTGGTTCTGCTTCTAATTGCAATGTACCTGATGTAGTTGGTACGACCTCTGGAAATTGCTGAGGCTCGTACTGCTTTGTACACTTCTTGGCAAGGCTGTAAATCAAATATTTGAATTCTTTTTTCGTTTTAGACAGACTATCTGTCTAAAACGTCAAATGATTTGGGTAATTTTTAGTAGGGTAAAATGAAATCTGATGTCAACACTGGTTCAATAATCAAGATTAATTAAGAGATATTGAACATTCTTTACTACTAGAAGAACCTTATAAAAAGTATTGAATATAAGTATTATGTAAATATTAGCTGTGCCCGCGACTTCGTTCGAGTGGACTACAGGATTTTGAATTTATTTTTTCTAAAATAACAGTTGCTTATGTTACTCCTTATTACATCAGCTACCTGCCAAAAAAAGTCCCGTCAAAATCGGTCTAGCCATTTCAGAGATTAGCCCGGACAAAAAGACCGACAGACAAAAATTAAAAAAAGTTTTATTTTGTGTATGTACATATATTCATAAGCAATTATTTCAATATTACAAACAGACCCTCCAATTTTATTTATATGTATGGATCATTAGAGGACTTTTTAACATTAAAAAGTGCAAAAGATTTTTCATTTAGAATATACCTATTTCAGTTATTACAAAAGTAGGATTAGGTATTTAGAAATATATAAGTATGTTTATCAGTTGTCTAGTACCCATAACACAAGCTCTGCTTAGCTTGGGACTAGACGGCGTTGTGTGATAGTTGTGGAATTATTATTATTATTTGCAAAGATATAATAGTGTCGTATAAAGTAATAAAATAAATCTAGAATTGTAAGACAAATCTAATTCTAAATATCCTATTCCGATGATACATCATACTACGATCAACATCTGTTATAGAACTATCATAATCTCAAGAAAAATGTGAATGACAACTGATATTCCCATTGCCAACAACAGATTTTATTATTCCTTAAAAAATTCCCAAGTCGTTTGACTTTTTAGTCATTAATTAATTCTATTTTTTTTTAATTCATTAAACCCCAAGCGAACACCGGCATTCGCGCACCTATTGTCTTTCTATTGTGTCTGTAATTTGCACGATTGAAAGGTTAATTGACCAATATGTTTTAGACCCTCTTAGGAAATATTATGGAAAACAATATAATAAAGTATTGAATATTTGAAGTGCATTCAAAATAAAACTTACTTAAATTCATAGTAGGAATAGTATTTCCTGTTAATTGTTTGCTTGGTGACTTAAAATAATCCTCAAAGTGTCGGTGGCAAATACGAATTGAATTATATATGTAGTTATTTCCTCTCTCTTGAGTTGCAGTGTCAAGTATGGACTTCCATTGGTTAAACTTCTCCGTATGAGGATATTATTATATATTCCTATTTGGGGAATTGGTGAAGAGGTCCTGTAAATTAAAATTAGATTTTATAACTAACATGACTCTATACACAATGTGATGCAATCCATAGATATATCATAGATGGATTGTAAGATTAGCTGTTTTACATAACTACTAGCTGTAATATGAAAAACTGCTGAAACCCGTTCAGCTGGATTATCAATGTTATTCATTCAACAAAACCACTATCCACATTTATACATCTTAAACAAAAGCTAACAGTAACAGCAGCAGGTAACAGTTATATAACACCTGCTGGGTTGGTATTATGAAAACACTAAAAAACATTTTTTTGTGAATAAAATAAAATATTGGTTACTTAGATCAATACGCAGTTAATTTCAAGTAGCTATTTTAATTTGTGAATAATATGTTTTTTTTTTTAATATTTGATTACTTTGTTAATGCGAGTGTTTTCTATTGTTTTATTGAATCATTTTAAATGTAAGACTTTGGGGTTCACATTCAGTAAAACTAAAACATTAAATCTGATCAGTAATTATATACTGGACTACTATTCTCAAAAAGAACCAACCATTTCCACTATGGCAAAATCATCAGATGTTTGTTGTTGGGCCATAACTTTGGGCTTATTATTTTAGATTTCGATTGATGAATGAATACCTTTCATTGATATTTGCTGCTTGACTTGTTGAGGTATAACAACTAAATATTCACTGTAATGTACTTAGCTAAGGCTAAGATGAGCTGTTGTCAGAATGCTCAGAATAAAATCTAGTTTTATAGTGAGGCAGTGATATATTTTAGTATAATCAACTGATAATGGAATTGGGTGCACAATGTTGACTCTAAATAAGTAGTTCTCAATTGATACTTTCGGTCTTCCATGAAATGTACTTATATAAATGCTTAGGTTACTAGTTAATAATTTAGTAATAAATACACTTACCATCAATGACACATCCAAAAAAGCATTTTAATTGTGTTGGTTTCGGCATTTTCAAAACCAAGTCCGCAAAAACAAACGAAGTGTCCGTGTGATAAGCGCCAAGTTATCAGTAAAAGCTATCATCAGTCCAGGGTCCAAGTAACAAGCCAGGTGATGTCGTAACACGTAGAATATCAGAAAATCCGTAATCAAGCCAAGTCGTAATAAATAACACAATAAACGCACAATGATCTCAGAGCAACACATTGATAAAAGAATAATAAGGATCGGGCATACCTACAAAATACGCATGCTTATCTACTATAACACGTAGTGATTATATCAAAGACATTAAATATATACTTTTAGCAATCAGAAGTGCAGATATTTAAAAAAACTACATACGTGACATACGACAAAAATAAACAATTCTATATTTTTAGTTAAAAGAACAAAATAACAACAATTCTAATTAATCTTATTCAGCACAAATAATTGATTATAAGTCTTACGGCCCTTGAGCGATGTTCCCGCCACGATAATAAAGACACCTCCAAAAATGCGAGGGAAAAGTAGTGCGCGCGCAGCTGTCATAGACTACTATAGATGTCATTCCTTCGTTCCATCCTAACACGGCCTCTCCTGAAACCAAGTCGTCCTCGACTTGATCTTCTTGGGATGCACCCATAGTGAGATGCTGCAGGTGCGCCCATACTGCTCCTATTTCGGCATCTAAGCTCAGCATGTATAGTCCTGACGGCTCAGGTACTGGCTCGTTGTCTCCAATGCGATCTGGGTGGCTCTGAACCTCGTCAGTTTCATTATCTGAAAGAGTTTACCATGGCTATTCATACAGGTAACACGAATATAATGACTATTTAAAAATGCCAAGACTAGAACATGACAACCAATGATAAAAGATGATTAGCATCCTAACCATCTAGCATCACTGTCTTATACTTTAGCATAGCGAAACCCGTATGTTGTGCGACTAACGCCATTGGGACAAACCCGTACGTTGTGCGAGTAACGCCATTGGGACAAACCCATATGTGTTGGGCGACTAACGCCATTGGGACAAACCCGTGATGGGCGACTAACGCCATTGGGACAAACCCGTATGTTGTGCGACTAACGCCATTGGGACAAACCCGTATGTTGTGCGACTAACGCCATTGGGACAAACCCGTGTTGGGCGACTAACGCCATTGGGACAAACCCGTAGGTTGTGCGAGTAACGCCATTGGGACAAACCCATATGTGTTGTGCGACTAACGCCATTGGGACAAACCCGTGTTGGGCGACTAACGCCATTGGGACAAACCCGTGTTGGGCGACTAACGCCATTGGGACAAACCCGTATGTTGTGCGACTACCGCCATTGGGACAAACCCGTTTTGGGCGACTAACGCCATTGGGACAAACCCGTATTTTGGGCGACTAACGCCATTGGGACAAACCCGTATGTTGGGCGACTAACGCCATTGATGGGGAACACGCCCCATTGTTGAACACATCCCGTAGCTAGGCGCCGCACGCCTTTGGGTCCACACCCTATGTATTTCTTGTATTCACGTGGTGGGCATCTGGATCGATTGGCTGAGGCGTCCTACTGATCTTGATTTATCTTCAGAAGTTCATTATGGCGACTTGACAAATCTCCCGCAGAGATTCTCTATTGGCATCTGAAGTACTTGCGGCTAGGTCACGAACCTGTGATAATAGCTGGAGAAGAGGCGTCAGAGCCAATCATTAGATTTAAGGCTGAGGTTTGAGTGGTTTTCTGCTTACTGACATTTAATACCAGTTACAGATTCCAGAGCGTAGTTAACTACCTCCTGCTTGACATTTTCAGGAACTGGGGGATTTTTTAAAGTTGCTATTTTACAAGAGCTCGGTCGTACCTGACCCAAGCTTATTAGACTACATAGATATTTACGTGACCTGTGTACAAATTAACGTTTCGCTGATTCCTATATTCCGACCGGTTCTTGGCGAAACACTTTCCTTCTATATGCCGTTTTTTTTTTTTTTAAAAAAAAAGAGCACTACGATTCGGATTTGTTAGCAACAGTGGTGTCATTGACTGAACTCTGTCTCCCGGATTTCACGGCAGACCTATCAGTGGATTCCCCGCGAGGCCTTTTGTTACAATTCAGACCTAAATGTCTATGCTGATCGCATAAGTAGCTCTTGGGTCCGCGGTCAGTGGATGAGTTCGAAGACGCTTGTTTATTTATCTCACTACATACTGCAAGAATCGGATTTAGCGTGGTTTGGTTTTACGTAAATCGAAAGGACCGAGACTAAGACGTCCGAAGCCAAGGTTGCATTTGCCGCGGCTGCCCTAATTTGTAGTTTATCGATACCACGTATAACTATCAGAGTTCACAATTCATCGCTGAGACCCTTGACTACCCTTAAACGTAACAAAGTACGCCGCGTACACATTTGTCAGATGTGTTCATCGTTTTAAATAAAATAATTGCTTCCGAGAGCAGAGGGGTTTAAATTTGTGCCTAAACTTGACCAAGTTCGATAATTGGTGACCCATTCGTTTAGCCAAACTTTAGCTTCACCCTTAACGTAGAAGAAGCTACACTCGCGACAAACATTCGTAGTCACTTCAACCGTTCGCAGTAACTGCGCGGTCCACTTCATCATACCATGCGTCAATATCGTGTCTGTTTGGATCAAAATTATACACGTAGTAGATGTGCGGTCTAGTAGGCTACAACGATTTTATGGCTTCCGCAAGCATGGTTACAGTCGAAATCCATGGTTACAGTAGACGCTCCATCAGATCGGCGATCATTTGGATCGTTCTTACGAATGGTCGTTGAAAGACCCTCGGAGGCACGAACTCGTTGCGGAACATCGCTCAAGTTTACGGGACTACGAGAACGCAAAGTGACCTTGCGTCTGGTTCTGATGGTTCGCCATAGTGTGTGGTTTTTGAGATTTATGTAGTGTTGACGTTATATTAGTACTGGTATGCTCGATAGCGTTAAGCCTTGTCATAATATCACTGAGGGTATATTGTAACGAGTTATTGGTATGAAGCACGGATATCGTATGAAGCGTTACCATAGATATCTATGAGCGTTACCGATGAGCACCTTGCGCGCGAGGCTGTTAATGTAGATCGAGATCTAGAACGGCGGTGGTCACGAACATCACAGCGACGATAATACGAAGAATCCTTGGAGTCACTACGTTCCCGACGGCAGCTCCGTCTAGATCTATGACACGACCGATTTATGGTTTCACTGCTAGTGGACTCGTCTCGCAAAACACGTTGAGATCGACCTTGTGAACGACAAAGTTCATGATTTTTAGGCATGTTGAGCACAATAGTTTGATGTTACATCACACACACTTAACATATCTACAACGAGAGAGATATTTTTGATATTTTGTTCTTTAAATGTTTTAGAAGTAATTTAGTGGGCAATTTAAGCGTCCTTTATCCCACTTCTGATTTTAGCAATCAGAAGTGCAGATATTTAAAAAAACTACATACGTGACATACGACAAAAATAAACAATTCTATATTTTTAGTTAAAAGAACAAAATAACAACAATTCTAATTAATCTTATTCAGCACAAATAATTGATTATAAGTCTTACGGCCCTTGAGCGATGTTCCCGCCACGATAATAATGACACCTCCAAAAATGCGAGGGAAAAGTAGTGCGCGCGCAGCTGTCATAGACTACTATAGATGTCATTCCTTCGTTCCATCCTAACAATACTACCAATAGACAGGACATAGCGAACAAAAGTCCAAACCGAAACTTATTACTTGTGAGTAACAAGTCGCTCAGTCTAGTATGACACCCCTAAACGTCAAGTCGTGTTTGCATCCGCTTTAGGCACTAAAAGAAAATCATTTTCTGAGAAAACGTGCTAAGTTGCGCATTACGCTATTGCAAATCTTGTTATGGTAAAATTATTAAACCTAACTTCGGTTTATTTTCGTAAATATTCTTGGTATTTACACAGTAATTAATTAAAATTCAACAACCATTAATAGTTCTAGAACATTTGCTGATTTTATGTTAGCGCCATCTATTGCTGAAAAGTTTTACCTTACCTAGCACACACCAGTGGCGTAGCGTGGGTTTTCGTCGCTTGGGGTCGACCAGAAATACGCCGCCCTTTGTTGTTTATTATGTTTAAGAACACGAGTATTAAGAACGACTGCAGATATCCCGTCGGGGCCACTAGCTTTATTCTAAAGTACGACATACTCGCCACGTACCCATCAGGAGAAACAGGGGGCGGTGCGTCACCGGAATTCAGACGCGAAGATTCCGCAATAAGAGAGGCAATTAAGTTTGCTTTCTCCTCAGCGGTGTGAGCCAGGGACCCGTCTTTCACTCGACGTCGTCTGTCAGGGTTTCAGCAGTGGCGGAGGTGAGGGACGGCAGAAGTTCGATTCACTCGAGTTTGTTAACGGGGTTTGTTCCCTTTTCGGCCAATGTGGTCAAACTGAGACCCCCCCAACATATTAAGAGTCACGTCACTTGCCTTGCGCATACGGGTGTTGGCCTAAGGTCGGTATGCGCGTGTTAAATCGCGTCAGCGTGAACACACTCAGTTCCATGTCACGGTTGAACTTGGTCCGACATTGTTACGTCAGAGAATGAACTTGGATTAATAAAAAGCAATATACTTGCTGCAGCACGCAGGGTAGACTTAACATCGACATGAAAATTTGCTTGTCACGTACGTAACATTGCACTCGCAATTCCGAATATCTAAGTTTTTTTTTTGGCGCTTTCTGCCGCCTCCTTTCGTATGCCGCCTAGGGCCATGGCCCCCACCGCCCTCCCCTCCCCAAGCTACGCCACTGGCACACACTGAAGCTTCTACCACGAGCTCATAACGTGATCTATTTTACGATCTAAACCGAACTGTTTGATCTTTTTTCGTTCGTACTACTGACATTTTAACATATCGTGGTAAAGCTCCTGGCCACCTACCAAGCAATAGTTAAATTTATACAAATGTTGACAAATTTAATTCGGGTGATTGCTATTCAAAGCTAGATGGCGTTACTGAGAGATAGGATGACAGTTTTTCTAAGACATTTCTCCTGATAGCCGCTCTATTGTATCTCTTTAAATCTCTTTGGATTATATACTCTTTGACTACAACCGTGGCCCAAAAGATGGCTGCCATTGCTAGGGAAGCGCATAAGTAATCGAAACCAAAAAGTATCGATATCGATATCAGAGCTTCTACATTTCTTCTGGTATATTGGTTACTTATATAACAATGCTTTTTAGGGTTCCGTAGCCAAATGGCAAAAAACGAAACCCTTATAGATTCGTCATGTCTGTCTGTCTGTCCGTCCGTATGACACAGCCACTTTTTTCCGAAACTATAAGAGCTATAAGTACTGTTGAAACTTTTTAAGTAGATTTATTCTGTGAACCGCTTTAAGATTTTCACACAAAAATAGAAAAAAAAGCAATAAATTTTGGGAGTCCCCATACTTAGAACTGAAACTCAACAATTTTTTTTTCATCAAACCCATTCATACGTATCTATAGATATGTAGGTCTTCAAAAATGATATTGAGGTTTCTAATATCATTTTTTTTCTCAATTGAATAGTTTACGCGAGAGACACTTCCAAAGTGGTAAAATGTGTCCCCCCCCCCCTCTAACTTCTAAAATAAGAGAATGATAAAACTAAAAAAATATATGATGTACATTACCATGTAAACTAACAACGAAAATTGGTTTGAACGAGATCTAATAAGTAGTTTTTTTTATACGTCATAAATCTAAAAAAAATACACTATTATTAAGAAGAACATCGATCAAAGTTACAAGGAACTACAAGAACTTTTAAATTATGTTACTTGCTACGGTACCCTCCACGGGCGAGTCCGACTCGCACTTGGCCGGTTTTTTTAACTTTTGATTTTTCGAATAGAAAGAATTGAACGATGACCCTTTTCCAAAATTTTTAAAATTATAGTGATAACATTCACATTAACAAACACACAATACAATGGGTTAGAAGCACTGTTGGTTGGGCTATAGTACAAGATCCGTTAAAGAAATCTCTTCCGTCATCTGTTATTCGATTATGATAAATATTTATTATGTGCTAGGTAATGCGTTTATTATGACATTAGGAATTATGATTAAACATTATGTTTTGAATAGGTAGCCTGGCTAAACCTGGTAAAAATGATGTTAAATAATAAAATTTGTCTGCGATCGTGAACTTTAATTTTTTCGACTTTATCCAAATACTTACAAATTGAGTTTTATCGCTCAAATACTTACAAATTGAGTTTTATCGCTACTAATAGCTTCTATTAAACTAAAAAAATACTAATTAACTGAAAAAAAAAAACTGCGAGGCAAGCTTCCTATTTGTACCAAAAAAAAGGAGGCAACCTATAGTTTTTTCAGTTTCTTAGGGCACATTCTTTCAGCTGATGCTCGACTTTTCCAAATAACAAATGAGGGGTACATAATTGAGGTCAAAAATAAGTTTAAGCCGCTTCTGGCGCAGTACTTTATTTTTAGGGAACCTGTGCAAATGAAAACATGCAAAATTGTTTCAATTTGATGCAGTTAGTGGAAATACGTGGTTACCATGACTTTCAAAGTAAGATTGTTTTAATCTTGTTTCAGTGTGGGTAAGAGATGACGCTAGACAACCTGTATAGCTCTGTCTCTTACCCACTGTTGGGGCGTGCCGTGGCTGGTTCACGAAGAAGGGTAGTAAAACTCAGGGGACTGTATAAATTGTTGATTTGTATTGTACGAAAGTACCGAGGCCTTACACGAGAAAAAGTCGCGTCTACGGAACAAACATATGATAATAAATTAGGATGCGCGAGCGCGGACGTTGGTTTGGGCTTGTAACAGCTGACTGGCGGTCGGTGTGCAAAGTGGAGCGCGCGACGAGCCGGGCGGCCGTCGCTGGCCACCTAATGCCCCGCTGTCCCCACACGCCTCGTTCATTCACGCCGTCGGCGCGCGGCGATGTTGAAGGCAGAAGTCTCAACACCCACACTGAAACAATCTTATTTTAAACGTCATGGTCTAGGTTCAAATCAGGGACTGAACTAAATAACCACCACCAAGTGTATGACGAACTGATAATGTTATGTTTTAGTACTATCGCTATTTTCATTTTTATTCTGTAGTTTTCAAAATCGTCTCGTCTAGTCCTTCATTTTGATACCCTACTCTACTGGACTCTACAACGTAAAAACTAAAAAAATGTTAACTTTCTTATCGATAGCTTACTAAATATAGGACATCACTATTTTGAATTGCCATTTGTATTGTAAACAAAACATGTAATAAGATGAGCGAATAGAGTTAAATATAAGTAAAACTTTGTATGTACTATTGGGAACTTATAATCTCTAAATAAAACAAAGATATATAATCAAAAAAAAACAAAAGCATGATAAAGTTTTTCTTAAAATACGGCTACTAACCTGTACATGGTTAAATGAGGTTGATTGGGGTTTTTCCTTGCACCACACTGGATTATTGATCAAGTAGGCATATTCAGTTTGCACCAATATACACTCACAGTGCAAAACAATTTAGGTGAGAGCGTTTTTATTTCTAAAAATCGCAATTTACATCCAATGTTATTGTTCGTTTGACAGCTGACGTACTACAAAAGCCAGGCGCCAGGTGATGGCGGACGGCACGCGAGGTAGGTACTTCGACGGAAATGTAAAAATGTTGCCAGGCAGAGAATAAACAAAGAGCATGACGTCTCTTTCTTCAAATATCATTACTAATTGGTTAAAAAGAGACAAAGTGTAGTTTCATATTTCTGTATCGATTTAATATATATTTGTATAAGCAAATAAGATATAGAACATTAGGGCTTCTCTATATATCTCTTTTCTCTAAGGAGCAACACAATACCACAAACCGCAAAACCCAAAACGATTCCATTTAAATATGAACGAACTTCCCCGTGTTCCGAGTTGCGTCAAAAGCGATTACATCGCAAATCCGACCAACGCGCAACGTCACAAATAGTCCTCAATAGTCCTTATATTTTTAGTGACCATTAAATTTGGTCGGGTTCGCGATATAATCGCTTTTGATGTGTTTCGGAACTAAGGGCTAGATTTCCCTAAACTTTTTTGGGTTTCCGT
The DNA here is from genome assembly GCA_929112965.1 of Mythimna albipuncta. Taxonomy (NCBI): domain Eukaryota; kingdom Metazoa; phylum Arthropoda; class Insecta; order Lepidoptera; family Noctuidae; genus Mythimna; species Mythimna albipuncta. Next base: position 1,653,736 of record OV815960.1, read on the forward strand.
TGTGAAAAAAAACACTGATAATGATATTATTTATAATAATTTGATCCGACCGGTACAATTTATTGTTATTCCCTGTTATATAATAATAATAATAAATTTTTATTAACATTATTTTTAAACAAAAGTTTCCCTGGTGTAGCTACTGCCCTCTATTATCTTTTTATTGTCAACTCAATGATTAACTCGGAACCTCTACCACTTGATGGCGTTAGTTTGTGTGATATTTTTTGAGCTTCGACAATGTAGGGAAGTTTCATCCGCCTGATTCCCACCCAGGACAAATATTTGTGTGATGAGCATAATCATTTGTTCTGTGTCTGGGTATAATTTATCTATAATATGTATGTATTTAGAAATATATAAGTATGTTTATCAGTTGTCTAGTACCCATAACACAAGCTCTGCTTAGCTTGGGACTAGACGGCGTTGTGTGATAGTTGTGGAATTATTATTATTATTTGCTATTATTTTTTTATATTTATTTATTATTATTCCATTTATTATATACATAGGTTACGTCGACATTTATTGTGTCGTAACGAAATTTATTTGTAACATTGTTCTGTAACATAACGTCGCTGTGTCGACTCGTGGTTCGACACCGTGTCGAAAAGTGGGGAATAATCGTAACAGAATAACAGTAACTTTCAGTCACATTGTGACTTCGCCGTGTCGACACGTTGCGACTTTTATGCGCTCACATGCAATGCATATTCATTTATTCATTTTGCCGTTGCGTTCATTCTTTAACTGTCAATTTTTATTTTTATTCTTTCTTTTTTGTGAATGTCATCATAGATATAAATCTTCGCCGCCATCAGAAAAAAATGAAAGTATTTGTTTATATATATGTATTTCTGTGATAAATGCATTATAGTCGATCGAAAAACCTCTGCGAAATTAAATGTATCGTGTAGTTTGATGTCACTATAATAAATTAACCGATGCGCCCTTCTGATTTAATAAAATACTTAAAATATTTTCTGTTAATGTGGTGGTTTTCAATTAAAAAAATTACAAAGTATCGTATTTCCAAGCATTGCAGAAGATTTTATTGGTACGGCCTATATAAATTTAACCAAAATATATTCTAGAATACTATAATACTAATATAAATTGTGTAAAATGATGTGGATAATTTTGTATCTACTTGAAAGATGAAACCCAACACAATGTTTCGTAACTGTGTTTACATGTGTCGGCAATATGTTAAGTTACGTTACAGTGTGACTGTTTTAACAAAATGGAGTTTTATTATTTTATGTTTGCAGTGGTTCTCAACATGCCGTAAAGTTAGTATTATCAAAAAAATTAACTAGTGAGGAAGTAACTGCCGTGCCGGAAGGATGGGTCCTAGGAACATACCTATACTGGCCTCGTTCACTTAAAATAAACTTTCAAAAATCGTAGCTTATGACGTGGGAAATATGGTCCTACGAATGTTTTTCAAATAATCCTGTTTATTATAATATTTTTTCTATAAAAATTCTTACCTGGTTGTCTATTTTCTGAACTTTCCTCATCTTTACTTTTCTGTAAAAGCTCGAAGATAGAAGAAAATGCTTTGGTTGCTTATGACTCATAGTTATAAAATAAGTAAATAAATCAGGTAGTAAGAGTGATCGCTCTAATTATAGACCAATATTTGTGCTTCCAGCATTGAGTAAAATCTACGAAAAAATCATGCTCGACTAGATGTTATCTCACTTTAATTAGAATAGGATTTCGCATAGTCATCAGTTTAGCTACACGAAAGGAAGGTCAACGACGGATGCAAGACTGAAACTTATCAGCCACATTTTAAAATCCTGGAAAAAGTCCCAGGATGATATTAGCATATTCTTTGACCTCTCAAAAGCATTTTACTGTGTTGACCATAATACTCTGATCTGTAAATTACATCATTACGGAATTCGTAGGCGAGCTGCTGATCTTGTTTTTTTCCATTTATCCTACAGGTAGCAAAAAGTATCCATAAATGGGGTGACGTCGTCGGGGTCTTTAATAAGGATAGGCGTGCCTCAGGGTTCAATTCTTGGCCCCTTTCTTTTTCTAGTAGTTTATATTAATGACCTTCCTTACATGATGGCTAATTTATCAGATATAATTCTATTTGCTGATGACACTTCTCTTATTTCTAAAGTGGATAGAAAAGATACGGATGTCTTGCGTGTCAACGAACGTCTGGCTGTTCTTTCGAAATGGTTCGCAGCTATTAATCTCTTACTAAATACAAATAAAACTAAATGTATAAAGTTTTAATTACCGAATGAAGAAAAATAAGGCAGTTGACAGATGTCGCCACAGCTAGATTAGTTTACTATGCCTGTTTCCACAGTTTTATGTCTTATGGCATTTTATTGTGGGGATCTGCAGCTGACGTAGACTCAATTTTCATATTGCAAAAGAGAGCAATCAGGGCTATTTATAAAATGGGTACTCGCGAGTCCCTCAGAAATAAATTCAAAGAAATCGATATATTGACACTGCCTTCTCCTTATATCTTAGAAAATGTTTTGTATGTCCGTAAAAACCTAGAATTTTTCAAAATTAGAAGCGATTTTCATAACATAAATACTCCTAATAAACACGAAATTATATTACCCCAATGGAGATTATTCAAGACCAATAAGTCATTTTTAGTAAATAGCATACGCTTTTATAACAAGCTACCAAAAGCGGTGACTGAACTCAGCGAAGGGAAGCACATATTAAGCGTGTCTTAACCAAAAAAGCATATTACAAGGTTACGACTATGTCGAAGACACGCTTGTTTGGCAATGACTGTCTCTGCATTTGTGGCCCCCTGGTAACTCATAATATTGTGTAAATGTATCTATTAACTGCTCCATCTTTTTTGTAACCTATTTTTTTTTCTAACACATTGTTTTTGCAAAATATTTATATTATCTGACTCCAACCACCCTTAACTCGTTAGGTAGTTTTTTTGTTAACATCTCATTTATTGACAGTTGTAATTATTTTTAAAAAATCTAGCTTTTTTTATATAGCCTTTTTTTATAATGTAAATGGAAGAACACTGTAGACTCCACGAATTCTTAGATTACTTCATATTTGTCTCACTTTTTTAGAACGATTATTTTATTGTGCTTTTGAGTACAATATAGACCGGTTTACACTGTTCTTAAATAATATCCATTAATACGGTAATATGAAAATATCGTAAGAACAACCACTTTTTTTAAAAGAGTAACCATGGAGTTTCTTGCCGGTTCTTCTCCATAGGAAACGACCAATTTAGAACCGCGCATTAGCTTCTGACGTTTTATAAGTGCCCATGTACCTAGGCAGTGAAATAAAAAACTTTTGAATTTGAATTTTGAAAAGATCAATAATTTTATTAAATACAATAGCACACTTTAAGAACCCCGGTTGTTTTCTGTTTGGTCAAATCCAACACTACAGTATCGTAACTGTTACTACACTTGTGTAACTCCAAAAAATACTGTAGTTTAGTTTCGACATTGTGTCGATAATTTAACTTTAATATTTACACAGGAATTCAAAGTAAACACAATGTGTCGTAAATAATTTAAGAAAAAAATTGTCGTAACTTGTTGACACAGATACAACACTTATTTACTGTAACATTTTTCAGTACAAAGTGTTGATATCTTTCCTACACGCTGTAACCAAAATCCGCATCGTTATTAAGTTTAGTAACAGTTCCGACATTGTTACCTTGTCTTGCTAATCTGTGACTATTTGAGAATTTTGCGACCGAAAATGGTTGTATGGGAGGGTCCAAGCTGCCGGCGGTCAGGGCTCCTGAGAGAGGAATCTCCTAACTATACGCGCCGTGTCCAGGAGTACTGCTTTCTGGATCAGGCCCTTGATCCAGCTGCCTAACGAGAGCCTCCTTAGATGTTGTTCGAGGCTCTTAGCTATTAAGCCATTGGCCGTTACGACTATCGGCACAATGATTGCTCTATCCACTTCCCACATGTCGACAACCTCGCGAGCTAAGTCAAGATATTTAATCTGCTATATCTTTCTCAGCTTTCACAAGGTTCTCGTCATGAGGGACCGCTATATAAACAATCATTGTGCGACGCTCTAGTCGATCTATCACCACTATATCAGGTTTATTGGCAACAATAGTCCTGTCAGTGATGATAGATCGGTCCCAATATAACGTGATACTGCCATTGTCGAGAACTGGGTCGGGCACATACCTGTAGTAGGTACGGTACTTCTGATTCTACAAGATTGTATTTAAGAGCAAGTTGCTGGTGAATAATCCTGGCTACGAGGTTGTGTCTATGCAAATAGTCTCCGTTAGCCAGACGAGAACACCCAGAAATAATGTGACGGATTGATTCTCCGGGCCAGTGGCATGCCCGACAGATGTCAACCGTACCATCCTTCACAATGTATTTCCGGTAATTGTTCGTCATCATAACTTCGTCCGTAATTGCAAAGACAAAACCTTCGGTTTCCCCGAAGAGGTCACCGAAACGTAGCGAAGATACGGACGCTAATAGGTCTACATCGGGCCCATGTAAGGCCCGGTAAAAGCGTCCGTGAAGCTCCTTGCCCTGCCATACTTCCCTGCGGTCATTAGTATCCATTGCTAAAGGTTTGCGCCAGTTCTCGTTAGCTAAGGAGAGCGGGGTGAGACCTTTGTCCACCGCCACCACATCTCGGTGCATACCCACGTCGACGGCTAGGAAATATTCCCTGAGACTGCATACCTCGCGGTTGTGCAGGGACTTAGCATTTAAGAAGCCACGGCCCCCACACTTCCGCGGGATATACAGTCTCATCACCGATGACCGTGGGTGATGCATCCGATTTGCGGTAAGTAGTGTACGGACCTTCCTATCCAGGGCGTCAAGTTCTGTCTGAGTCCATTTGAGTATGCCGAAAGAATACATCAATACTGGCATGACCCAACCGTTGAAAGCGCGCACCTTGTTTCCGCCTGACAAAAGACTATTCAGTACTTTATTCAGGCGGCCAAAGAAGCGCTCCTTCAACGATTGTTTCACGTCATCAGTATTGATGCCTAACGCTTCCGACATACCCAAATACTTGTATGTTTCGGTTGAACTGAGGGATCTAAGGTGTATGGAATCCGAGAGTTGAATTCCCTCGGATTCCATTATCTCTCCTCGCTTTACATGTATGACTGCACATTTGGCCACACCAAAGTCCATCCTGATGGCACTACTGAAGGTTTCAGTTACCTTCAGTAGCTCCATCAGTTGCAAGTTGTTGGGGGCAAAGAGTTTCAGATCATCCATGTAAAGAAGGTGAGATATGACCTGACCGCCTCTTTTCAACCGGTAACCTAAGCCAGAACCCTCCAGCAGTGTGCTGAGAGGGTTCAAAGCCAGGCAAAACCACAGTGGACTCAGACTGTCACCCTGGAATATGCCACGCTCAATCCTTATCGGTTCGCTGTTCTCCCAAATCTGTCAACATCCCGGATAGTGAAGGACTGTTCTCCACTGCCCCATACATGACATCAGGAAGGTGCGCAAAGTTGCATCAACTTTATACAGTTCTAACACCCTCATGAGCCATGTATGAGGAACAGAGTCATAGGCCTTCTTATAATCTATCCAGCATGCCGACAGATTCTTTCGAGAACGTCGAACCTGTTGGCTAATGGCAATATCGATGAGGAGCAGCTCCTTAGTACCGCGGGACCCGTTCCTACATCCATTCTGAGAGACAGACATGATAGAATTTGTTTCAATATGACTATTGATTTTAGCTCTCAGAATGGATGTAAGAACTTTATAGACCGTCGGCAAACAAGTAATCGGTCTATAATTTTTGGGTTCCGCAGTACTACCTGATTTATGGAGCCTGCTCCAACCCACCTGTGGGTTATTCCTGTTGTTAGAAACTGGGGCAGCGACCCTGACTCTAAGGCAGATTGGAACTGAGATGCCAAGCGAGCGTGCGACCCTTGAAACCATTTGAGCCAGAAATTGTGCAGCCCGTCCGGCACTGGAGATTTCCAGTTCGGTAACGGACGAACTGCACGGGCTACATCTTGGGGGCTGATGGTTATTGCCCCCATTTCTGGTAAAAGATCGCATGCGCGCTCGACCTCTCGAATCCAATCACCCTCGGTGTGACTGACAGGCGCCGACCAAATGCTGCGCCAAAATGAACACAAGGCGTCATCATCCGGCAGGCGCGTATCAGTCACACCTTAGTCCGGTCGCTCCCAAGCCCTATAAACCCACCTTTCATTGCTGTGGAATGTACGATTCTGAGTGTACCGCTCCACTCGCCGCTTGTACCTACGAATACGGTTTGCCCATGCATAGATCTTCTGCTTCAGGAAGTCGATACGCTCTGTGACGCAGGGCAGATAATCTCGAGAACTAATATCAGTCCCCGAGAATACCCGCTTCACAAAGCGCATCACCCTAGGGCGAGTGTTGCCCTCCCTGAAGCAGATAAGCTTGCCGATGAGTGCTGTAGCCTCACCGATACGCCGCTCTATCCTGCACTGCCAAGCAGGCACAGCTGGTCGTGTAGCTCTGTTACAATTAGGAAATTTAACGTGAGCTACACGACATGCTGCTACAGCCGCACAGTACAAGATCGAGTGGGTATCAGCGAGGTCTTCGCTGCTATCAAAACAAATTGATAGCTGCGAATCTAAAGCACACACCAGCGCCCGATTTCTCTTGTGCATGGGCAAACGAGGTAGGCGAGGTCTAAGCTCCGGCGGTATGGAGCGGTATTCCCGAAATGCGTCTTCCAAAGCGCCCCTCAATCGTTCATTACATTGGGTACTCACAGATATTGCCGCGTCATCATCGGCGTCACCAACGTGGTCGGGTCGCGGTGCAGCACTGGGTTGACGTTGCGCCGCGGCCGATGGTGTAGCGGCTGAAACACGGCAACTCTGTGATTCCAGGCGCAGTCTATCAAGTACGGCGTCATCCAACATACGATTACGCTGGATGACCCGCACCTGATCCGATAGTCGTTGGACCGAAACGTTGACAGCTGGCTCAAGCACCTGAAACAGAGAGAGCATCCGACCACGGTACGCAGTCAGGTTAATTCCCCCCTCTGTAGCCCCAAAGTATGAGCGCATGACATTTTCATTGATGGATGATGTCCATCGCATGCGCTGCTCACTTCCACCGACAGCGGGAACCCTGTCAGAGGCCGGCGGGCCTCGAGGTCCCAAGCTGGCCGGAGGTCGGCCTCTTCCCCGCCGACGCGCAGGTGGTGGTGTCGTCGACGGCGAGAAGTATTTGTCGCTCGAACTCGACGCAACTGCAGCTTCCGGCTCTGGAGTCACGGCTGGCGCTGGTCCCGGCGGCTGCGAGGCGGAGCTGAGCGACGAACCCGAAGATGTTGGTTGTGCGATTTGAGAGCGTGCCCGGCTTCTTGTCAACATTTTACTTCATTATTGTAGTTCCATTTCGTCGGTCAAATATAGATTCTCGGTATAATTTTTGGTATTGTTATGTGATGTCTCTTCCTTTTTTTTGTGATTTGGCGGATAAAATACATTTTGTTGTTTATTTGGTAAATATATTGAATAAAAATATTGATTGAAAAAAAATTTGATGTGTTTCACCTTGACAGCCGGACCACAGATTTATTATTATTTCCTTTATTTAAAATTTACACATATTTATCATATTTTTAAGTATTCCTTAAAAAAATAAATAAAAAAAAACATTTAAAAATATAAAAAATAGTAGCCCACCGGCATCGGGAACAGGGTCCAAGCTGCGGCGGTCAGGGCTCCTGAGAGAGGAACCTCCGGACAATACGCGCCGTGTCTAGGAGTACTGCCTTCTGGATCAAGCCCTTGATCCAACTGCCTAACGAGAGCCTCCGCAGATGTTGGTCGAGGCTCTTGGCTATTAAGCCATTGGCCGTCACGACTATCGGCACAATGATTGCTCTATCCACTTCCCACATGTCGACAACCTCGCGAGCCAAGTCAAGATATTTAGTTTGTTTATCTTTCTCAGCTTTCACGAGGTTCTCGTCATGAGGGACCGCTATATCAACAATCATTGTGCGACGCTCCAGTCGATCTATCACCACTATGTCAGGCTTATTGGCAACAATAGTCCTGTCAGTGATGATAGATCGGTCCCAATACAATGTGACGCTGCCATTCTCGAGAACTGGGTCGGGCACATACCTATAGTACGGTACTTCTGATTCAACAAGATTGTATTTAAGAGCAAGTTGCTGATGGATAATCCTGGCTACAAGGTTGTGTCTGTGCAAATAGTCTCCGTCAGCTAAATGAGAACACCCAGAAATAATGTGTCGGATTGATTCTCCGGGCCGGTGGCATGCCTGACAGATGTCAACCGTACCGTCCTTCACAATATATTTCCGGTAGTTGTTCGTCATCATAACTTCGTCCATAATTGCAAAGACAAAACCTTCGGTTTCTCCAAAGAGATCACCAAAGCGTAGCCAGGATACGGACGCTAAAAGATCTACATCGGGCCCATGTAAGGCCCGGTAAAAGCGCCCGTCAAGCTCCTTGCCCCTCCATACTTCCTTGCGTTCATTAGTATCCATTACTATAGGTTTGCGCCAGTTCTCGTTGGCCAAGGAGAGCGGGGTGAGGCCTTTGTCCACCGCCACTACATCTCGGTGCATCCCCACGTCGGTTTCCAGGAAGTATTCCCTGAGACTGCATACCTCACGGTTGTGCAGAGTCTTGGCATTTAAGAAGCCACGACCCCCACACTTCCGTGGGATATAGAGCCTCATCACCGATGATCGTGGGTGATGCATCCGATTTGCGGTAAGCAGAGTGCGGACCCTCCTGTCCAGGGCGTCGAGTTCCGTCTGAGTCCATTTGAGTATGCCGAAAGAGTACATCAAAACCGGTATGACCCAACCGTTGAAGGCGCGCACCTTGTTCCCGCCTGATAAAAGACTTTTCAGTACTTTATTCAGGCGGCCAAAGAAGCGCTCCTTCAACGATTGTTTCACTTCAGCAGCATTGATGCCCAACGCTTCCGACATACCCAAATACTTGTAAGTTTCGGTTGAGCAGAGGGATCTAAGGTGTATAGAATCCGAGAGTTGGGTTCCCACGGATTCCATAATCTCCCCTCGCTTTACATGCATGACTGCACATTTGTCCAAACCAAATTCCATCCTGATGGCACTACTGAAGGTTTCAGTTACCTTCAGTAGCTCCATCAGTTGCAAGTTGTTGGAAGCAAAAAGTTTCAGATCATCCATGTAAAGAAGGTGAGATATGACCTGACCCTCTCTTCTCAACCGGTAGCCTATACCCGAACCCTCCAGCAGTGTGCTGAGAGGGTTCAAGGCTAGGCAAAACCACAGTGGACTCAAACTGTCACCCTGGAATATGCCACGCTCGATCCTTAACGGTTCGCTGTTCTCCAAAACCCGTCGACACCCTGGATAGTGAAGGACCGTCCTCCACTGCCCCATACATGACATCAGAAAGGCGCGCAGAGTTACATCACTTTATATAGCTCTAGCACCCTCATGAGCCATGTATGCGGCACTGAATCATAGGCCTTCTTATAATCTATCCAGCATGTCAACAGATCTCTTCGAGAACGACGAACCTGTTGGCTAATGGCAACATCAATGAGGAGCAGCTCCTTAGTACCACGGGACCCGTTCCTACATCCATTCTGAGAAGCTGACATGATGGAATTTGTCTCAATATGATTATTAATTTTAGCTCTCAGGATGGATGTAAGAACTTTATAGACCGTCGGTAAACACGTAATCGGTCTATAATTTTTGGGTTCCGCAGTACTACCCGATTTATGGAGCAGGTGGGTTATTCCTGTCGTCAGGAACTGGGGTAGCGACCCTGACTCTAAGGTAGATTGGAATTTTTTCAAACTTTTAAACCATTTAAGCCAAAAGTTGTGCAGCCCGTCCGGTCCTGGAGATTTCCAGTTTGGTAACGGACGGACTGCACGAGCTACATCTTGGGGGCTGATGGTAACTGCCCCCATTTCTGGTATAAGTTCGCACTCTCGCTCGACCTCCCGAGTCCAATCGCCCTCAGTGTGATTGACAGGCACCGACCAAATGCTGCGCCAAAATGAATACATGGCGTCATCATCCGGTAGGCGCGTATCAATCACACTTTGGTCCGGTCGCTCCCAAGCTCTGTAAACCCACCTTTCGTTGCTTTGGAACGCGCGATTCTGGGTGTACCGCTCCACTCGCCGCTTGTACCGTCGTATACGGTTTGCCCATGCATAGACTTTCTGCCTCAGGAAGTCGATACGCTCTGTGATACGGGGTAGATAATCTCGTGGACTAATATCTGTCCCCGAGAACGCCCGTCTCACAAAGCGCATCACTCTAGGGCGAGTGTTGCCCTCCCTGAAGCAGATAAGTTTGCCGATGAGTGCTCTAACCTCACCGATACGACGCTCGATCCTGCACTGCCAAGCTGGTTTAGCTGGTCGCGTAGCTCTGTCACTATTTGGAATTTTGACGTGAGCTACACGGCACGCCGCTGCAGCCGCACAGTATAAGATCGAGTGGGTATCGGTAAGGTCTTCGCTGTTATCAAAACAATTTGATAGCTGCGAATCTAGAGCACACACCAACGCCCTATTTTTCTATGCATAGGCAAACGAGGTAGACGAGGTCTAAGCTCTGCGGGTATAGAGCGGTACTCCCGGAATGCATCCTCCAAAGCACTCCTCAAACGTACATTGCACTGGGTACTCACGGATATAGCCCCGTCATCATCATCCTCACCAATGTGGTCGGGTCGCGGTGAAACACTGGGTTGACGTTGCACCGCGGCCTGTGGTGGAACAGGTGAGACACGACCATTCCGTGATTCTAGGCGCAGTCTATCAAGTACGGCGTCATCCAACATACGGTTACGCTGGATGACCCGCACCTGATCCGATAGTCTTTGGGCCGAAACGTTGACAGCTGGTTCAAGCACCTGAAACAGAGAGAGCATCCGACCACGGTACGCAGTCAGGTTAATTCCCCCCTCTGTAGCCCCAAAGTATGAGCGCATGACATTTTCATTAATGGATTGTGTCCATCGCATGCGCTGCACACTTCCACCGGCAGCGGGGACCCTGTCAGAGGCCGGAGGGCCTCGAGGTCCCAAGCAGGCCGGAGGTCGGCCTCTTCCTCGCCGACGCGCAGGTGGTGGTGTCGTCGGCGGTGAGAAGTATTCGTCGCTCGAGCTCGACGCAACTGCAGCTACCGGAATCTCTGGAGTCACGGCTGGCGCTGGTCCCGGCGGCTGCGAGGCGGAGCTGAGCGACGAACCCGAAGTTGTTAGCTGTGTGTTTAGTTGCTGTGCTCGGCTTCTAGTCAGCATTTATGTTGTTATATGCTCCCAAAGTTAATTGTCATTTTAAAGTCGTTGTAATATCCTCGATAAACTGATTTGATCTGCATCAGCTATAACACACTATTTACGTATTTTTTTTTCCTTGTTCGTACTGTTGTTATATGCATTTTGTTGTAAAATTTGGTAATTACTTCGAAAAAATATTACAGGGAGAAAAATTTTGCTGTCACACCTTGACAGCCGAGCCACAGATTATTATTATTATTATTATTCCATTTGTTATATACATATACATATTATTTACATTTTTAAATATTTCTTAAAAAGTACATAAAAAACATATTATTATTATTATAGTTGCATCGTTTAATATAAAATGCTTGAATTACCACCTACTAATTGATGTTGTCACGATATTCATCCATCCCTGACGGTTAATCAGGAAAATAATATTTGTATTAAGAATTCGAAGATATAATTATTACATCACACAAATCCGCAGAATCCACGAGTAGTGGTTTATGGCCCATTTCTTTTCCCAGAGAGGACGTTTGAGTCCCAGAACATTAATAGGCTAATTTATGCTTAAGCCTATTTTTAAGTCGGCCCGCCTTGTATTTTGCTACCAATAACGATAGCGATATCCTCTTATGCGGCATGTGAGTATGAAATACACTTCTGGACACATCTATTGGCCCACCTTGTATTTTCAGTTTCGTATGGTCCTAGCTAAAATTTTATATTAGGTCGAGCAAAAAGTTTTTATGCAGTTTTGAACCTGGCACATTCATAATTTCATTCAATAGTCTTTTTTTGAATTTCGAACACAGAATTTAAAGAAACAAAAGACAATAAAATTTGGAGCCTGTTTGTTGATATCAAACAATCGAATACTAAGAAAACTTGATTTTATTGGTTTACTTGGATTTAATTCTTGAAAAAGTGATTGATATCTTTGGTTTTGCAACAAACATTACTTATTCTTAACATTAAGGTGAGGTTCTATCAATAATCTATGGATACTTCACCTGAAGTCGCCGCCCAAGCTGTGGCACTTATTCAGGCCGGACACAGCCAAAGAAACGTGAGTGCTCAACTTAATTTAAGTCGATCTGCGGTCCGAAATGTTTATCGGAGGTACCTAGAGACTGGCGGCTTTGTTCGTCGCCAAGGAAGGCCACGATCTCGGGTCAAAACTGAAAGGCAGGATCGATTCATCGTGACGACCAGCTTGAGAAATCGTCACCTTACCTCCATTAAGATACAAAACCAACTTCGCGACTTCCACGGGGTATCTGTGAGTGCTCGAACTGTTCGGAGAAGCTTAAAAGAACGCGATATGGTACCACATAAGCCAGCTAATGGGCCCAAACTAACGCGAGCCCACCGAACAGCGCGCCTTCATTTCGCACGCAGTCATTTAAATGATAATGAAATGGACACAGCAAGATTGGAGCCGTGTACTCTTTTCTGATGAGTCTAAAATTGTGTTACATGGCAATGATGGAAGGAAGAAAAGGTCTACCGACGTAAGGGAGAGCGTTTCGCATAATGCTGCTTTGAAGAGAGGGTTGCTTATGGCGGTGGCTCATGAACTGTCTGGGGCGGTATATCCGCGAGCGAGAAAACTCAACTTGAGGTTGTTACAGGACCACGGCTGCCAACATTAAATGCTGAGAGGTACATTCGTGAGTGCTTAGAACCTCATGTGATACCATACGCGGACTACGTGGGCCCAAATTTCCTTTTTATGCATGATAATGCAAGAGCCCATGCGGCCGGCATCGTCAGGGAATATCTTCGGGATGTGGACATCACAGTTATGGACTGGCCAGCCAGAAGCCCAGACATGAACCCCATTGAGCACATGTGGGACGAGCTAAAAAGACGTGTTAGGGCTCGTCAGCCGGTTGCCCAGACGATGCAGGAGTTGAAAACTGCCATAGAAGAGGAATGGGAGATGATCCCTCGAAATTTCATAGAGCGGTTGATAAACTCTATGCCTAATCATATGAGAGCTGTGGTAGATGCCCATGGAGGCAACACGCGTTATTAAATTAAACCTTTATTTGATAAAACATGTTTTTTATTCAAAAATCAATTGCCTTTAACAAGGCGCATATCTGACTTGTTAGGCGTAGCTCCATGTCGTATGGTATCTTATCTTGTCTTATCTTTGTGGTCTGGTTTCCGCACTTAGTCCATATCGGACCATTGTGCGTGAGCCATAGCGGCCTTTACTCCAACCACCCCACCTCATTCTAGAAACAGATGAGTCTCTTTGGTTTGCTTAGAGCGTCCATCAGCGAATTCGGTGTTCCCATGGTTCGTGTTCTTATTTCGCTGACGGCTGTGCACTCGAGGAGCACATGCGCGACAGTTTCTTCTGATTCCATACATCCTCTGCACAGAGGACTATCTGTGATATTTATTGTGAACAAGTGTTTATTCAGGGAGCAATGTCCGGTGATGGTCCCTGTCACCAGACGCAGGCTGCCTCTGTCTAGTCGTAGAAGGTTGCTGGTTAGGTTTTTATTTAAAAACGGCATTGCTTCTTTAGCCTGCCTGCAGCCCGGTGCCAGGGACCACCACCTTCCCGCTTGTGCTTCTGTGTGCTCACGTAGCCAACCACGCAGCTGTTTAAGTGTGAAACATATGGTTCTGTGATCCGAGCAAGAGGGTTCACTAGAGACATGCCAATTCGATATGTGATTGGCCGCGCCTTCTGTGGCCAACGTTAGGTCTATAATCGTCTCCCCTCGGGCCGTGACCCAGGTGGGTTCCGTACCTCGGTTAACGATGTTAAGATTAGTAGAGAATAAATAAGTGGATAGCGTCTCACCTCTGGTGTTCGATACTTCACTTCCCCATAGAGGGTGATGCGCGTTTGAGTCGGTGCAGATGATCAGATCCATGTTGGCGCCCTCGCAGTACTGGACCAAATCTGATACTTCTTTTGGAGTGCAGTTCTCGTCGTCGCCTGGCATGTACGCCGAGGCTAGTACAAGTTCAGGGTCATCGTTTTCGCGTCGGATCCTGATCGTTGTCAGGCCTCTGGAACAGAATTGTGTTAGTGGTGTGATAGGTAAGTCTTGGGGAATGTATATGCAAGTTCTTGGATTTTCTGTACTTTGGGTTAAAAATTACTTTACCTCCAATGCTTCCAAGTCCGCATATCTTGTTTGTCCTGACCCACGGCTCTTGGATCAGTGCGATTGTTCGGAGTTTCGTCTCCAGCGCCCTGCGTAAGCTAGCCGTGGCAGTTTGGCTGTGCTGGAGATTTATTTGTGCTATCTGGATAGGGATTTGGGTGGTCGTCGACGGCGTTGGAGTGGAGTTAGGGGGAGACGGATCCATCTGAAAGTTTATCCCCTTCCTCCGTCTAGCGCCAGTCGTCGCTGGGTGAAGAGGCCAGCAGCTGCGCCGTCCATCCGGGTGATGTGGGTGCAGTTTCTGCGGCGGCATCAGCCATCGCTGCTCGGGCCAACTCCTCCTCCAGTCGGGTCATGTCTGTGTCCGTCGGTGTTGGGTTCGGGGTCTCTGTACTGTCGGTCCTGACGTCAGTGGGATGTGTCGTGGGGTAGAAGCGGACATATATCGACCCGAGTAGGTACGCTATACGCCGCTCCCGACTCACGACCTTGTCAACTTCGTCGGCCGGGATTCCCAGGGTCAAATATCTCCCGTGGTTATCCCCACCGACGCTTGTTGCCCTGTACAGTGACCACCTACCAATGTACATAGTACCAAGCGTTCTGACGAATCAGAAGGCTCTGGAGCTGCGCTATGTCCCCATTATACCTGGGAACAAATAGCGCCGCTCGGACACGGGTAGGTAGGTCTGACTGTCGCATGACGGTCAGCGTCGAGTCAGTGTCTGGGAGTCTTAGTAAGGGTACGTTCTGAGTCAGCCAGGTCAAGGAGTTCTCGCCCTCACACCACATCTGCACGGTGCCGTCCGTCACCCGAGGGTACCCACGGAAGGCCGGGAGCGATGTGAGGTCAGACTCCATGAGCAGTCGTTCCAGTCCGGTTTTTACCAGTGTCGATTCGTCAAAAGTTAAGTCTCTAGAGGGGGGAGGGAAACAGATCGCTATGGCGAATCGCGCCGAAATGTCCTTCGTGGCCCGCGCATAGGTTTTCTGCTCCCCCGGAGCAGTCTGGGTCCTTACCCGCTTCGGGTCACCTTGCAGCGCGCTCGGTGAAGCCGTGTCATCCGGGCGTAACCTCTTCACCGATCCTGAGCCACTTGGCCCAGTGTTGTGGTTCGGAAGAGCCCGGTGCAGCGCGTCCAGCAGGTGCCCGAATCGGGCGCGGGCGCCCAGCCCGTTTCCCCTTATCTTAACGTTCTGTGCTTCTGTCAGTACCGCAGGCCGCGCGTCGGCGGTCGAGTCGTCCGCCGGCGCCAGCGGCGGTGTCGTCGCCAAGTCAAAAAAGCCGTTTTGTTCGTACTGCAAGCGCTTAGGACACGGTAAAGAAACGTGTGAAAAGCTTAAACGTGTTAGTGATAAGTGTGATAAAAGCGTCAATAAAGAAAAATCGGAAAGTGACGTGAAATGTTACGGTTGCGGTGCCGCGAATGTTATAAAATCTAAATGCAAAAACTGTTCGGGTCAGCAAGCGTTTTATTCAGTTGATAACACGTCGCATAGCGGAGCTCTACCTCGCAGCAACGGTTGTCATAAAGCGCGCGAAACCGCCGCCGCCGCCCGCGCTGCCGCGCATCGGAGGACCCCGGCTCGCTCGGTCGCCGCTGCCGTCCCTGCCGTCCCCGGATCGCAGCGAATTAACCCGCCAACGCGAATGTTTGTACAAGGTAACCCTGCGCGTGCCGCGGGTGATTTGAGTTGCTGTATTGATAATGTTGATAATGGTTGTAATATTCATGATAAGTCTTGTGTTTCATCAAAAGTTAACCCTGCGGGTGCCGTGGGTGATTTAAGTTACTGTATCGATGATGTTGACAATAATTGTGTCATTTATAATAAGTCTTGTGTATCGTCGAAAGTTAACCCTACGCGTGCCGCGGGTAATATAAATTGTTGTATTAATAATATTGATAATGATTGTCTTGTTTGTGATAAGTCTAGAGTTTCGTTAAAAATTAACCCCACGCGTGCCATGGGTGATTTATGTAATTGTGATAGTTATGATAAAAATGTTTCGCGTTGTAATAACACTAATTCGTCCGTTCAAGTTAACCCTACATGTGCCATAGGAGATCTATGTAACTTTAATGTTGATAAAAGTGTTTCGTGTATTAATAATACTTGTGTATCTAGTTTAGATGATGGTGATAGTTGTAACTTACCTTTTCGTCGCCCCATGTTAAATATAAACATTCTGGGAAACTGTGGTACTGCGCTCGTTGATTCTGCAGCTACTAGTTGTATCGCCGGTCACACGCTCTCCTACTCAGGTTAGGACACCCGTTAGTCCCGTCGACGCAAAATGTTAGGTTGGCGGATGGTGTTAGTAGGGAAATGAATGTACTTACCACGGAGGTAAAGGTGACACTACACCATAAAACTAGAGTAGTCTAGTTTTTAATTTTTCCTGAAACTAATAATAATGAAAGCTTGTTAGGTATTAATTTCCTTACCTTATTTAACCTTGTGTTTAATTTTGGTGAAAGTAAATGGCACTTTGCGGAAAATAGTAAACAAAAATTCGAAATACAGTTTGAAAAGGTTTTGTCACCTGTATCTTCGTGCGCCGCCTTAGAGGTGCTCCGGGACGATGAGGCGACTTCGCTTGCTTCCGAACAACGCCAGGTTCTTGCCAACCTCCTCGTGGAATATGAGGATATCTTTGAGCCAGGGGGAGACGCGACTCCGTATGCCGAGCATGTTATTGACACCGGTGATAACCCCCCCATTGCTGTCCCGCCTTATAGGTTGACGCCCGCGAAGAAAGAGCTTATGCGGGCAGAGCTCGACAAGATGTTGGCTGATGATATAGTCGAGGAGTGTGAGTCCGCTTGGGGATCTCCCGCGCTCCTAGTGCCTAAAGCTAATGGTAAGGTACGTTTTTGTGTTAACTATAGGAAGCTCAATGCGGTTACAAAAACCGACGTCTATCCAATGCCATTGATAGATGAGCTTGTTCAGTCTACTAAAAAGCATTGTTTCATGAGTACCCTTGATATGCGCAATGGATTTTGGCAGGTCTCCGTCCGTGAACAGGACAGGGACAAAACAGCGTTTTTGACGCCGTTTGGTTCGTTTCGCTTTAAGTGTATGCCGTTTGGTTTGAAAAACGCGCCAGCAATGTTCCAGCGTCTCATAGACAGGCTTCGTGCAGGTGCCTCACTGAAAGACGTGACCCTGTTAGCGTACCAGGATGATCTCTTGCTGATTTCAGATGGTAGCTTCGAGAAGCATGTCTCAGATCTACGCGCAGTATTCGAGAGGTTACGTCTGTTCAAGTTACGCGCAAATAGAGAAAAGTGTGTCTTTGCACGGGACAAAGTAAGGTATCTCGGTCATGTTATAACACAGGATGGTGTGTCAGCTGACGAAGATAAGGTCCGTGCTGTCCTGGACATGAAGGCACCCTCGTCGCTGCGTCATCTTAGGACCTTTTTACAGACGTGCGCGTGGTTCAGAAAATTTATTCCCAGTTTCTCTGCTGTCGCCGAGCCGCTGACACGCTTACTGAAGAAGAATCAGCCATGGTCTTGGGGATCTAACCAGGCTCGTGCCTTTCAAGAGTTGAAGACACGGTTGTCTTCGGCACCGATTCTTGTTCAAGCTGACTATGGTAAGCCATTTGTGTTGAGGACGGATGCTAGCAGCTATGCCATAGGCGCTGTGTTGTTGCAGGGCGAGGGTAAAGACGAACGCCCAATAGAATATGCTAGTCGTCTGCTCATTCCAGCCGAGAGGAATTACAGCACGACGGAGCGATAAGCGCTCGCTGTTGTGTGGGCTGTCGAACGTTTCAGAGGATATATCGAAGGTCATGAGGTCATCGTAGGAAGCGACCACCAGCCGTTAAAGTGGCTCCTAACTCTGAAGTCGCCATCGGGTAGGCTTGTTCGATGGGCTCTTAAACTACAATGTTTTAACATTCAGTTTCAATATACACCTGGTAAAGCAAATGTAATTGCAGATACTCTCAGCCGTCCGCCCTGTAAAGAAGAAGAGAAAAGTCAGTGTGGAATTTGTTCTGTCGTCGTAGACTTACCTGCTAGAAGTCCAGCTGATCTCCGGCGTGCGCAACTCGATGATCCGGAACTAAAGAAAATTGTTAGTGATCTGGAAGATACGTCTGATGCTGAGTCTATAGGAGTTAAACGATGGTCAGAAAGAGGCTACTTCTTGCAGCAAGGCGTTTTATATAGGTATAATCCGGATGTGGATAGTGAAGAGCCGCAACTGGTAGTTCCGTCCTCCCTCCGCTCTGAAATTTTAAAGGAATGTCACGATTCCGATTTAGGCGGTCATCATGGAGTCGACAGGACGTACAACAGGGTCGCTCAAGGTTTTTATTTCCCAGGTATGCGCAGGATCATCACGGACTACATCAAGACCTGCACCACTTGTCAAAGGTATAAGTCCTCAAACACGAAGCCATCGGGTCTCTTACAGACTCCTGTTTTAAACCAAAGGGGCGAAGTGTTGGCCATAGATCTGTTCGGCCCGCTTCCTACAGGAGACAATAATGAGAAATGGATATTGTTGGTAGAGGACACAGCGACTCGTTGGACCGAGCTGTACGCCTTGAAGGAGGCTACCTCGGAGGTATGCGCCCGTACGTTAATTGAAGAATATTTTCTTCGTTATGGTTTTCCTCGACGCGTTGTTTCGGACAATGGCGTCCAGTTTGTTTCAGCTGTTATGCAGCAGTGCATGTTCATTTTAGGTATAGGTCAAGAGTTGTTACCTTTATACCATCCGTCAGCTAATCCAGCTGAACGTAAAAATAGGGATTTGAAGTTTCAGTTGTCACGTCTAGTTGATACCAACCACTCGTCATGGCCACAGCATCTTCCTGCAATAAGGTTTACCATGAACTCGTCGGTGTGTCAAACTACTGGGTCGTCTCCAGCTTACCTCATGTTTGCTAGGGAGCTCCGTTCGCCACTCGAAGTGCAGCATGACATTAGGTCGATTCTTAATAAGGATAACTTTGTTCCTCAGATTACGCCCTATTTGAAAAGTTTTATTAGTAGTTTAGTCTCTGTAAGAGAAAAAGTTGAAGCTCAGCAAGACCGACGCAAGGAATATGCGGATAAGTCCAAGAAACCTGCCGAAGTTTTCGAGGTGGGAGATCAGGTGCTCTTAAAGTCTCATGTCCTTAGTAATGCAAGTAAGAATATATCTGCCAAGTTCTTTCCGAAAAGAGATGGTCCATATGTTATTGCAAAAAGGGTTAGTCCTACAGCCTACTATATCGCAGAGTTAGATAGCCCGGAGGGTATCTTAGGCAAGTTTCATGTATCCGAGCTCACGCGTTTTCATTCCCGTGGTGACTCGCCTCCTCGTCCCGTGGTACCGAAAAGACACAGAGGACGTCCACGAAAGCACGTTTGTCCCGTTTGTTAATTTTTGTGTTGTGCGAGTTCGTGAGCGAGGGCGTTCTCACGACTCGAGGGGGAAATATATAGCGTGAGACCATAGCTACAGTTGTGTAGTTGGCAGCCCCGGGAGTTGTTTCCCCAGCCGCGTATAGAGGGCGCGCGGCAGTAGTACGCGCCGATGCGCGGACATTCAAAACAGTGCTCTACGAGACGCGCTGCGCGGTGTCACGATTTCCCCGCGTAAGCGCTTATGTATCAGTTGTGTGATTATGTTCTTGTTGTCGGCTTAGCATTTGTCTGGTTACATGTACGACTGTATTTAATATAATAAACGGCTTACAAACCAGAAATGCAGCGTTTCAGACCACCCCAATAGCCTACCCAACGCTATAATATTAAAATAGTTTTCAAGTGCTTAAATATATTTAAAGTAGGTAATCTGTCTTCAAGTGGTTGGTGTTCGAAGCGGATAATTGAACCCACGAAGTGCGTATGTTATCCTTGAAACTTATTGTTTAAGGACGTCATGGAATCAAGGTAAAGTTAAACAGTGAAATAACTTGTTGTTTGTGTTGTTGTTCGTGCAGTTGAAGTCAGAGTTATCTGCTTCCAAAAACAAAAAATCATATTATAAGTGCGCTATTTAGAATAAAATAATAAATTAATAACCCACGTAAGGACAAAAATCACTAGATTAAACAATTAACTGGGCTCTTTTAGGCATCGAAATAAGTTTTAAATACTTTATATGTCCCAAAAAACCCTTTAAATGGTACTTATTTGGAAAACAACAATAAATCTGCTGCGTCCGAGCAACTTTTTTACTCCTGCTAATTTGACGTAAAAACAATACTGCTAGCGGTCAAAAATCTCGTCAGAGTACGAAAAGAATGAACTTTTTAAGAGTGACGTCACAAAATCGCTAAGAAAACAATCTTGTTTTAATATTGTAATAAGGTTGTTTTGAAGGCGTCATGGTACGAAAAGCCTAAGTAATATTAAAACAATACTGCTTTAAGGTCTTATGGTCGGCCCCCAGATCATCTGCACCGACTCAAACGCGCATCACCCTCTATGGGGAAGTGAAGTATCGAACACCAGAGGTGAGACGCTATCCACTTATTTATTCTCTACTAATCTTAACATCGTTAACCGAGGTACGGAACCCACCTGGGTCACGGCCCGAGGGCAGACGATTATAGACCTAACGTTGGCCACAGAAGGCGCTGCCAATCTCATATCGAATTGGCATGTCTCTAGTGAACCCTCTTGCTCGGATCACAGAACCATATGTTTCACACTTAAAACTAACACCAAAAGACCCGAGCCACGGCGTAACCCACGTCGTACAAACGTGTCCACTTTTAAATAATATAATAATAATAATATTTATTTCCACACTGGTGGGACACTATTTTTTATATTTTTAAATGTTTTTTTTTTTAGTACATTTTTTAAGGAATATTTAAAAATGTAACAAATATGTTAAAATGAACAATAAAGGAAATAATAATATTTATTCCCAAAATAAAAAAGGTGACAAAAAAACAAGTACATAATTCTTGGTGCATAAATGAGGACACAGTAAATAACTACTGGCTCCCAAACTAGGTTTTAAGCCTGTGACTTGGGAGTCAGTTATATTCTCATTGAGATTAGGTACGTACTCAACAATAACTTTGTGTATTCACCAACAAGTTGGCATTTTTTCTTTTTACGCTGTTGTGACAAACTTTGAAATTAAATATTAAAAATAAAAATGGTAAATAATAAACTAAGGAAAAGTGGTTGTGAGTAATGTGGAAGTGTTCGTAAACGTGTGTGTGTTTTGGTGTGTGAGTTGTAATGACGTATGTAAGTGAGTGTTCGGGTGATACCTACTTTAAGTTAGAAGTAATTTTTCTGTTTCGTCGTATGATTGTGTCAAAAGCCACCCTCGCAATGTGCTTTTGCAGTGATGAGAATTCAATTTGCGTATCTGGAGTATTTTATTAACTTTATTGTATAAAAGATAGCTAAGATACGCAAATTGACGTTTAGCAAAGGCTGTATTATGTCTCACCGGAGGAAAAACAATATCAGCGCGACGTTTGGAACTCAAAAGGGGTGGTGCTTGTCGATGTTTTCTCAAAACGCATTGTAACACATACAATCCTCTAACCGATAGTACCTTGCAATCCCTATAAAGTTCCACTGTGGGGTACCTGAAAGGCTTGCAAAACATAACCTTGAGAACAGCTCTTTGAGCTCTCTCTAATTTCAGTAGGTGAGTTTTACAAGCTCCACCCCAGGCCGGTAAGCAATATAGGAAAAGGGACTGGCAAAGTGAAAAGTACACCAACATAAGAGTATCTTGGTCAGCCGATTCTCGAAGTTTTCTGAAGATATATATTAATTTTCGTGTACGAACTATTTGGCTATCTATGTGGTTATACCAACTTAAATTATTATCAATCAGCACACCCAAGTACTTAATGCTAGGTGTAAGAGAAATAAGAGGACAGGAACAAGACGGATTGGAAAATCCAGGACAAGTGTGAGCTCGGACAGAGGAGCAGTTTTGGGCTGACATATATTGGTTAAAGAGAAGGAGACTAACTTTGTTTTGTCAGAGTTCAAAGTAAGTAGGTTTTTAGACAGCCAAATCATAACAGCATTCATTGCCGTTTGAGCAAACCTTTCTGATTCTTCCCAGTCCTTACCATGTACAAGCAAAACTGTATCATCAGCGTATGTAAAGACAGAACAGTTAGTAAGAGGGATCTTACATAGATCGTTAATGTAGATGAGGAACAAAGTAGGAACGCCATATTCAATCCCAGCTCTATCACTCATCACATCGCCAATCTTAACATGCTGGTAACGGTTTCGCAAAAACATCCAGCGAAATGCCACGAATTCCTATGCGTTTCAGTTTTGTTAAAAGTAGGGGCACAGAGACAGTGTCAAAAGCTTTCGAAATATCTAGGAAAACACCGAGACATTTCCGTTTACTGTCCATAAGCTTGGTTAGTTTTTCTGAAAACGCAATAACAGCATCCTCTGTTGCGATTCCAGCTCGGAAACCGTATTGGTTATCAGCAATAATATTATTTGCTTGGAGGTAAGCGAGCAAACGGTTGTTTTGTATCTTCTCCAGAACCTTCGAAATGCTTGGCAAGATAGATGTAGGTCTATAATTGCTAACACTACCTCTGTCCCCCCCCCTTATGAATAGGATGAACCAAGGCAGTCTTAAAGGCATCTGGGAAAACACCGGTTGATATTGCGAGATTACAGATGTAAGTTATATAAGGGACTAAGACTTTGCGAGCCAATTTCAGAATATTTGTAGAAATACCATCAATTCCAGCAGCAGTACCAGATTTGAGATTAGTTATGATCCTCTCCACTTCAGAACTATCTGTTTCCAAAATACTAATAGAATTACAAGGTGCTTCTAAATGAATGACAGATGTGGGAGATGTTGTATTGGAATCTTTCTGTTGAATGTTTGTAGCTAGGGTTTTTCCCAAACTTACAAAATAGCTGTTAACCCTATTTGCTGATTTATGTTCATCTGTATCAATGCGAAGGAGTTCTTTCGATGAAGATGGTACTGGTTTAGCATACGTTATAGTTTTTATTAGGTCCCAGGTAGCCTTAGAATTGTTTTTCCGTTTCAGAAATTCTGCTTTCTCATAATTTATTTTTAATTTCCGCAAAAGAGAATTACAAAAATTACGATACCGGGTGTATGTAATTTTTAAGATAGCATTTTCAGATTGTGTTCTTAGAGCTAGATGCATTTTGTCCCTGTTTCGGATACAGCTTAGTAGACCAGGAGTGATCCACGGTTTGATGTTGCGGTTCTTTTTTGTAATATTAGAGATACGAGTGTGTTTATGTACTATTTGGGACATTGTGGACGTCAGCATGTCAGCCGCCTCGTTTACATCACTTGTGAGGAGAATTGAGGAAAAGTCTGCGTTTTCAATGTCTGTCTGTATGCTTGAGATATCAACGATTTTAGCAGTGCAAGAAGGCTTGAACCTAGGCCCGTCCGTGTTGATGCTCAGAAACACGGGTAGATGGTCAGTTATAGGCGAGTCTATGACTATAGTTGTGCCTGGCTGTTTTGTTTTTAAAAGAACGTGATCTAAACAGTTATTTATTCTTGTAGGATATAAGTGTGCTGGTAATAGTCCGTGAGAGGCCGCAAAAGTAAGGTATTCGTTTGAATGTCTGTCTTTGTTGTTTGGCTTAATATCAATGTTCATATCTCCAACTAAGGCTAGATGATGAAAGTTGGATAATGTTAGTAACAAGTTATCCAAACTGCTTAGGAAGTTGTCGATATTAGCATAGGAGGGGGATCTATACAAGGCCACTACAGCAACATTATCACCAACTCTGCACAGTAAGCAATTTGAGTCCAAAAACTCTGGTTCCGAAACAATACAGTGCATTGAAGACTTTGTAAATATAACAACCCCATCATTCTGGTTTTGTGAAATGTACATTATAGCCACGCATACTGGGAATAATGGCAGTTTTAAGCCAACATTCTGTTAGAATTATTATATCACAATCTGTTTTGAATAGGTGTAAAAAAGCAATGAAACTATCAAAATTTTTATTGAGACTACGAATGTTAAGGTGTAAAATTGATATATGGTTTTTTGTTATATGAATTTTACCTGAGCATTCACCTACTGGAATTTTGTATGAATTTGAAACCTGGTAAGCATCCAGTTCCAGTTCAAGTGTATTTAATTGATTAGCCATTTAAAATTAAAATAATTCTAGCATAAAGTAATGCGACGGTGTTTGTGAAGCATGATTGATTGGTATACGACTGCGGCTTCAAATACTTACCAATTAATAATAATCGTTGTCGAGTAAGCGTGGTGAATAAGTGGTATGATTGTATTTGGCATATAATGGTGTAGAAGGGATTATGGGGAGCGGTGATAGATGTAGGTGATAACAATGTCCGAAAGACGGGTGAAGGTGTATAAATTAATATGTGTGAATGCAGTAGCGTAACTGGGCGTGCGCGAAGTGGGCCCTCGCCCACAGCCCCGCAACCAAAAGGGCCTCGCGCAAGCGAAAACCTCTTATGAACGAGGGTTTTTTTATAATTGGTAGGGTCGCGTTTGACCACTATTTTAGCTGATGGTAAGCGATGATATGGTCGATCACTGAGTTGCGACAGTCGCATGAAAGAAAAGGCCTAGCTGATATACCCACGCCCACGTCCAAATTAGTCCACGCTACGCCACTGTGTGAGTGTAAGTAGTGGTTTGTGTTTAGAGAGTAAATGCATGAAAGTAAATAATAGGTATGTAATAGGTGGTGTAATGGGTTTGTATTATGGTTATCACAGAAAATACAACCCGATAAAACACAGAAGCAAATAACAAAATAAACAATGACTGCCCTTAAAAAGCTAACTAAATAATCAGTATTGTAAAAAGATAAATTAAGTTGCATCGCATGTGTCACATTAGTAAGTTCTATCCATAGCAGTCACTGATTCACTTGTACACTGTCCCTATTCACTTGCACGGCGGCGCCGGCGGCTTGACTTTTTACTTGCGCAAGGTCTCTTAGTGTCTGCTCTGATTTGACAAGGATGCGTTTGGCTCCCTCCTGTTCACGCAAAAGAATGTTTCCATTATTCGTCCAACAGAACTTATATTTCATTTGCTTTGCAAATTCTCTTGCTTCAAAAAACAGTTTTCTTGAGCTGGCGGGAAGGTACTCTCCTACATAGATCGGCCGACGATCACCCTGTATGCCGATGCTTAATGTACTGAGCCGAGTTTCTTTTTGTTGTTTACTGTTGAAGCTGCGCACCGAAGTTAGCAGCGAGTTTTTGTCCTGTACAGTGGTAAATTCGGCCACAACAGGCCGGGCTATATCAGGTTTGCCTGGGAGGCGATATACGTCTCGAATGTTGTTGCAGTCAAGAGGCTCACCAACATTCTTGCTAATCCTAGTGACAACTGCAGCCAAGTCCACCGCAGATTCCTTGTCTTTGACGGGTACGTTACGAATCTCGACGCAAGATGGTCGCGAGAATTGCTGCAAGTCCTCGATTTTTGTCTCTAAGGAATTTATGCAGTTTCTATAAAATAGGTTTTCCTTTTTTAAGGCGCCAACTTGTATAATCAGGTCGTCATACTGATTGGTGATGAATGAGATGGTTTTTTCAATTTCTTGATTGGATTTTTGAATTGCCATATTTTGAGCTTTTAATTCGGCCATCTCTGCGACCAATTTTGAGAGACATGAACATTGTTCCTGTGAAAATTTTGAAAAGTGAGTTTGTTGATGTCTTCTAGTATCTCTCTTAGATAGGGAACAAACCGATATAACTAATATAACTAATCCAGAGCAACTAAACAACATGGTGGCAAAAGTCACTGACAATATAATTGAAGCATACCACACCCACTGTAAACTAAGATCCCCACCTACCAAAAGTAAAGCAAATCCTTGGTGGAATGCGGAACTCGGTAAACTGAGGGAAACCCTACGCAAACGATTTAACAGAGCCAAAAACTCTAGACTACCAGAGAACTGGGAGCTGTACAAAGAAACCCAATACACATACAAGAAAGAAATTAGAACAGCAAAGAAAACTGCCTGGCAGAATTTCTGTGGGACCATAGAATCCAATAATGAAGCTGCACGAGTGAGGAAAATCCTATCAAAGGAACAAGACTGCACTCCCGGCGCGCTAAAAAATCCAGATAACAGTTATACACGAACAGATCTTGAGACCAGCAACCTCCTACTGGAGACGCATTTTCCGGACTGCAAACTCCTAGAGGACAGAACGTGGGAGTGTGAACCAGTGCATACACCCACCGATCTGGACTGGTCCAGAGCACAGACTATAGTCACAGAAGACCGAATACTCTGGGCAATTACAACCTTCCAACCGTATAAGTCCGCCGGACTTGACGGTATCTTCCCAGCCCTTCTCCAATGGGGAGGAAACTCACTGATACCATGGCTGCTAGAAATATACCGGGCCTGCATAGCACTCCGATGTGTACCACTTGCGTGGCGTGAGGTGAAGGTTATTTTTATTCCCAAACCCGGCAAGACTGACTACACACAACCTAAAGCATACAGACCCATAAGCTTGACATCTTTCCTGCTAAAGACCCTGGAGAGGCTATGTGACAGGCACATCCGGGATGGTCCTCTATCAGACAGACCACTCCACAAGCAACAACACGCCTACTCCACGGGCAAATCAACAGAATCCGCACTACATAATGTGGTGTCAAAAATAGAATGCGCTATAGTTGTAAGTTTTATAGTAATTTGAGTAACAACTTATAATTTGTACTTATTCAAGTTGCATATTTAAATTAAGCATATAAAATAAATACTTTTGATTATGGTCGAAAAGGCCTTTAAGCCCTTTTGGTGGACGGTATGTTCGGTTAAAAACTGTCGCATATAGCTATGCATGCATGTATGTATTCAAATTACTCCTTCGTTCGTCTATGAGCAGTGTCCAATATATCTTTACGCAAACCACACGTTGTTTCATTCAAAAGGTGCACAAGTAAACCTCGACCTTATCACGTAAACAGATGTTATTCTTTTATTTTTACTTTATTGAAAATAGACTGATGCGTGACATCAATAGGTACATTTTTTGTTACGTTAAATTACATTTATTAACTAACAAATAAACAACAAACAATACATTAAAAAACGAACAAAACTGTTGCTTGAATATTTATTTTTTAATGGTACAACTTCAAGTCACTGTTGCCGAAGGTTCTCATTTCTTGGAAAACTATTACAAAACATAAAAAATAATGTCTATTAATTAACGGTTAAGCCACATAAGTACCTGCAGCATTACATGCAGCATTTATTATGGACCTACCTAAGGTCTAAACTTAAAAACAGTAGACTATAATTTAAAATGAATATAATTCTCGAATGTACAATAATATCGATGTTGGGAAGCGTGTGCACTCACGCGCTTCGTTTTCAGAGATCGGTTACGAAATGGTCACAGATAACTACATACTGAAGTGGTCCGAAAACACGTGTCCCGCATGCGACACTTCTTGGTACTTTATTTATTAAAAAAAAAGATTGTGCTTTCTCAGATATTTCTTAATTCATTAAACCCCAAGTGAACGCCGGCGTTCACGCACCTATTGTCTTACTATTGTGCCTTTAATTACCACATAAAAGCTTTGCTTTTAATAATATACAACTTTGTATTATTGTATATTAGTTTTGTAAAATTTCATCACTCAGTCTGTCTTCTCAGTCGTTTATGATGTATGTATGTATGTACCTTCTCTATGTATCTTTACAGGTAATTAATATATTTTAAATTCCACATGAAATTCAAAACGATGTGTGTTGTCATCCTACATAAATAATTTGTAAACAAAACAGATTACTTACCTAAAAAAAGAAATCCCACAACCAGGATACCCATCACTATTACAAAACTTTACACAGCAACGTTTAACCATGTTGCACACTATAAACTTTACTTACTATATATTGTGTTAAAAACTTGAAAAAAATAGAAATACAACTTTAACCATGTAAACATCGGCGATATTTATTTATTTATTTATTATTATTATATTGTTTATTGATGTCAACCTGAGTGTTGCCCTTCACAATTTGAAAATTACTACGAATAGCTACTATATCTAAATGATATCATCATTAAATACAAGAAGAATGTGTATAAAATTTCAAGAAGCAATATTTTGAAACAAAAATTTTTGTTGCAGTTGATTTTATGTTGCACACCTATCAATATGCATGAACATGGACTATTTAACGATTAATTTAACTTTTATTTTTTTTCTGATAGAAGGAGAGAAAGGGATACAGAGGATTTATCTCACTGTCTTGCTCGGAACCATTTTTCCCTTTTGTGTGTCAATAACACACGTAAACCTAATGTAGATGAGAATAAAGAACACTTTAGAGAGTGTAATATTCCTTCGTAGTCAATCTAGTCTAGTAGGATATAATATAAAATCTTTAATTTTTACAGTATCGAAAAACAGACGTATTCATAATTATTGAATTTGACGGAATTCATTAGTACAGACCCACCAACTTATTTGTGAACTGAGTGGTAGCGACACCGTCGCTTTAGTGTTGCAAATTAATAAAAGTTACCCATGATTGGGTATGTCAGATAAGAAACTAGGTAAACATATAAACATAATTTTATTATTTTAAACAATACCTAACATTGTTTTATAATAATAAAATGCTAATATAAGGACTAAATAGTCTTCAAAAATAGGAAAATTAATGTAGGCAGATGCACACATTAGCTTTGCTCTGGCATTCAATTAATATAATGTAGGTACCTCACTTACAAACTAAATGTTTAGCAAAGTAGGCAAAAAAAAATTAATAACTTGCAAATAAACGTTATATTAAAAAAAAAAAAACAAATTCTGCATTTTGCATAAGTACCTACTTAGATGGAATCCGCAGTTACAAGCTCGATACAAAATACCCATAGTTTAGTACTAGCTTCTCTATTTAAACAAAACTCAAATATCTAGACACTCAAGATGTGTCCTGTAGGACATGACCTAGTTAATAGATAGAATAAAACAAAAGTTTCATCATTATCAACTCATATACGTGTGGGGACGTATATGAGTTGATGATGATGAAACTTTTGTTAAAAAATTAATAACTTGCAAATAAACGTTATATTAAAAAAAAAAAAAAACAAATTCTGCATTTTGCATAAGTACCTACTTAGATGGAATCCGCAGTTACAAGCTTCATACAAAATACCAACAGTTTAGTACTAGCTTCTCTATTTAAACAAAACTCAAATATCTAGACACTCAAGATGTGTCCTGTAGGACATGACCTAGTTAATAGATAGAATAAAACAAAAGTTTCATCATTATCAACTCATATACGTGTGGGGACGTATATGAGTTGATGATGATGAAACTTTTGTTAAAAAATTAATAACTTGCAAATAAACGTTATATTAAAAAAAAAAAAAAACAAATTCTGCATTTTGCATAAGTACCTACTTAGATGGAATCCGCAGTTACAAGCTTCATACAAAATACCAACAGTTTAGTACTAGCTTCTCTATTTAAACAAAACTCAAATATGTAGACACTCAAGATGTGTCCTGTAGGACATGACCTAGTTAATAGATAGAATAAAACAAAAGTTTCATCATTATCAACTCATATACGTGTGGGGACGTATATGAGTTGATGATGATGAAACTTTTGTTAAAAAATTAATAACTTGCAAATAAACGTTATATTAAAAAAAAAAAAAAACAAATTCTGCATTTTGCATAAGTACCTACTTAGATGGAATCCGCAGTTACAAGCTTCATACAAAATACCAACAGTTTAGTACTAGCTTCTCTATTTAAACAAAACTCAAATATCTAGACACTCAAGATGTGTCCTGTAGGACATGACCTAGTTAATAGATAGAATAAAAGAAAAGTTTCATCATTATCAACTCATATACGTGTGGGGACGTATATGAGTTGATGATGATGAAACTTTTGTTAAAAAATTAATAACTTGCAAATAAACGTTATATTAAAAAAAAAAAAAAACAAATTCTGCATTTTGCATAAGTACCTACTTAGATGGAATCCGCAGTTACAAGCTTCATACAAAATACCAACAGTTTAGTACTAGCTTCTCTATTTAAACAAAACTCAAATATCTAGACACTCAAGATGTGTCCTGTAGGACATGACCTAGTTAATAGATAGAATAAAAGTTTCATCATCATCAACTCATATACGTGTGGGGACGTATATGAGTTGATGATGATGAAACTTTTGTTAAAAAATTAATAACTTGCAAATAAACGTTATATTAAAAAAAAAAAAAAACAAATTCTGCATTTTGCATAAGTACCTACTTAGATGGAATCCGCAGTTACAAGCTTCATACAAAATACCAACAGTTTAGTACTAGCTTCTCTATTTAAACAAAACTCAAATATCTAGACACTCAAGATGTGTCCTGTAGGACATGACCTAGTTAATAGATAGAATAAAAGAAAAGTTTCATCATTATCAACTCATATACGTGTGGGGACGTATATGAGTTGATGATGATGAAACTTTTGTTAAAAAATTAATAACTTGCAAATAAACGTTATATTAAAAAAAAAAAAAACAAATTCTGCATTTTGCATAAGTACCTACTTAGATGGAATCCGCAGTTACAAGCTTCATACAAAATACCAACAGTTTAGTACTAGCTTCTCTATTTAAACAAAACTCAAATATCTAGACACTCAAGATGTGTCCTGTAGGACATGACCTAGTTAATAGATAGAATAAAAGAAAAGTTTCATCATCATCAACTCATATACGTCCCCACTGCTGGGGACGTACCCCTTAACGATGTGAGGGGTACAAAAAAAAGAAGTTTGCTTAACAAAAATTTATTATAGTCCCGGTTTACAATAATTGTGCGAGAATTATGGGTATTCTGATGAAAATCAATGACTGGATGCTCAATGCAAATTAGTTTTTTAATAATTTCGGTGTGAACAACATATTTTACAAAAAACAAGTGAAGACAAGTGACAAATAGAAGTGTCATATTTTTTCATATAATTTAGGAAGCTTGCAAGAAGGTTTTATCTCCAACATTTCCCCGGGCGTTGAAACCAATGGTTTCAACCAGATTCTGAAGACACAGGCAAAGGGCAGATTCGGTTGAATGCCCGTCGAACGACTCCAGTAGACGTCCGAATGTCAGCTACACGGGCGATACCATCCGTTCCTGGATGAACAGCCACGATCCGTCCAAGTCTCCACTTCAACGGAGGAAGATCGTCTTCCTTGATCACCACCAAGGAGTTCAGCATCAAGCCATCCTTGCAGGAGCGCCATTTGGAGCGTTGTTGCAATTCTGCAACATACTCCTTGCTCCATCTGCTCCAGAAATGCTGGCGAAGCTGCTCGATCCTCTGGTAACGAGACAGATAATTGGCAGAGCTATCCTGGTAATCAGGTTGCGGCAAAGAAGTAAGTGGCCGTCCCACAAGAAAATGTCCTGGCGTGAGCGGAGTATAATCTGCAGGATCTGAAGACAATGGCGTCAATGGACGAGAGTTCAAGATGGCTTCAATCTTGGTTAGTGTGGTGTACAGCTCCTCAAAAGTCAAGTTACAATTTCCCAACACTCTCTGAAGGTGATACTTTGCTGACTTGACACCCGCCTCCCAGAGTCCACCGAAATGTGGGGTGTAGGCGGGAATAAAATGGAACCTTATTCCGTCGTTTGCTGCACTTTCACCCAAGGACAAACTATTTAATTTTAAAAATTTGGAAAGGTCGTTGTATGCACCGACAAATGAGGTACCGTTATCGGAAAAAATATCAGCAGGTTTACCTCTCCGAGAAATAAACCGATACAAAGCCAGTAAATAACTATTGCTAGTTAAATCACCAACGAGCTCCAAATGAATGGCCTTGGTTGTGAAACAAATAAAAATAGCGACATACACCTTTACTAACCTACATCCACGGCCCTGGCGACTAGCACACATAATAGGGCCAGCGTAATCAACGCCTGTGCTTTCAAAGGGATAACCTGGACGAAGGCGTTCTCGTGGTAAGTTACCCATTAAGGGAGCTACAACCTTACCCTTCATACGGTGACACAAAACACACTTATGATAACAGGCTTTCGCCAACTTGCGACCTCCTATTGGCCAATAAGTTTCCCTAATGGAAGCTAATAATAATTGTGGGCCAGCATGCATCAGCCTTTTATGCTCAAAATTAAATAATAGTTTAGTGAAATCATGAGTGGACTGTAATAAAATAGGGTGTTTCTTACTATAAGCAAAATTAGAGTTATCGAGACGTCCTCCTACTCGCATTACATTATTATCGTCTAAATAAACATTAAACTTTAGAAGGGCGCTCTTTTTAGGTAAACTCTTTTTGTTCAAAAATAATTGGTATTCAGAAAATGACTGAATCTGACTCTTAATAATGACAAGAGTTAGTGCATCTTGTACCTCATCATGTGACAAGTATTTGGTTTTAGGGTAATGCTTTCTACATGACTTAATAAATCGTAATACGTAGGCAACAGATCGTACAAGCCGTGTGTAATTGGAATAACGCCTAAAATCAATTAAAACTTCAGGTTTCGAATCGTTTACAACATGTAATATGATTTTAGGTCGAGTCTCCGGTAACGATTGTAGTCCTGGGCTCGTAATTTGAGAAGGCCATTCAGACGAATCTAGTTTTAAAAAATCTGGTCCTTTCCACCACAGATCTGACTCCTGCAGATCACTAATATCCATGCCACGAGATATTAGGTCTGCTGGATTTTGATCTGTTGGGACGTGCCTCCAAGTACAGTTACCCGACTTATCCAAAACCTCAGCAACGCGGTTGCGCACAAAGGGCTGAAGTCTGGTAGGCATCATCTGTAACCATCCCAAGACAATGGTTGAATCAGTCCAACAATAAACCCGACTGATCTTCACTCGAAGTGAGCTCATCACCTTCTCGTGAAGACGAGAACCGACTACCGCACCACATAACTCCAGTCGCGGAATTGTCGTAGGCTTGATGGGAGCAACTCGACTCTTTGCCATTAACAAGCGAGCCATGTACTCACCCTTAGCATTAACACTGCGAATGTAGACGCAAGCACCGTACGCGGACTCAGACGCGTCTGTGAAAATATGGAGTTCTAACTCCGTAAATGAATTGCAGACTACAAGTCGCGGAATGCGAACATGATTTAAAAGAGGTAAAGATTTAATAATAATCTCCCATTGTTTACAAATCTCATTAGGTAATGGTTGATCCCATGATAATTTATCTAACCACATTTTCTGTAGCAAGATCTTCATAGTAATAACAATAGGACCTAACAGACCTAAGGGATCAAAGATTCGCGCAATAACGGATAACAAGTCACGCTTTGTGTACCTAGTCGAAGATTTAGTCAGACCTATAGGAAACCCTATCTCATCAGTGCCGATATGCCAACAGAGACCAAGCAACTTTTCTGGCTCATTTTGTCCAATGTTCAAATCGTATGACGCAGGGACAGCATTCGACAATAATTGAGAATCATTTGACTTCCACTTTCTCAATGGCATACATGCCGACGCAAGCGCTTTGGTGACTTCAGTGCGAATGAACTTTACTTCATCTAAGTCATCCCCTCCGGTCAGCAAGTCGTCGACATAGAAGTCATGTTGGATGATTTCCGATATCTTAGGGTTCCTACAGTCGAGTCCTACTTGTTTAAGGCATCGTGTCGCAAGGAATGGCGCACTGGCCGTACCGTACGTGACGGTGTTTAATTGATAAACATTAATAGGATCACTAACATTATCACGCCAAACAATCTGTTGTAAATATCTGTCCGACGGGTGGACGACTATTTGTCTATACATCTTCTCCACATCCGCAGATAAAACATACTTGTGGACTCTAAAGCGAAGAAGTATAGACAATAGACCGTCCTGTACGGTTGGCCCAACCATCTGTAGGTCATTAGAGGACACTCCCGTCGAAGTAGAAGCACTAGCGTTGAAAACAACACGAAGTTTGGTCGTGGTACTCGACTCGCGTAAAACTCCCATATGTGGAATAAAATAACCCAAACATAAATTAGGTTTATTAATTTTTGTCATATGACCAAGTAACTCGTATTCTGACAAAAAGTCATGATACATTCTACTAAAGTTCGTCTTAACCTTTAATTTACGCTCTAAAGAATGTAAACAATGTGTGGCTTTATTAAAAGAATTTCCTAAAATTGAAGGATCTTTCTTAGTGTGCATCAGAATGGCGGGTGTAATTTCCAGATTTGCCTAAATTTATTACAGTTATTTGGTACCTTCTGTGTACCTTTACGTACCTCTTTTGAAAATCTGTGTACCTAAACCCAAAAAATAATAATTTAAAAATTAGGTACACCCGCCATCCTGACGTCAGAACCGCGGGTGTACTGCTAACCAATATATGTAGCCAAACGTACTGGATAAGTAAATTTGGTACCTCTTGTGTACCTGCAGATACAAGTATTAAATAAACGAAATACTGTAACGTTGCTGCGAAAAAAAAAGAAAAGATTTTTCTTAGACGGCGCGTTACTATTTTATAATACTAATAACTAAAAATAATACCTAACGACGTCAAAGAAACATCTACATTAAACATTAGGGTCACAATACGTTTAATGTGCAATATGTTTAATATCGGGAATTCCAAACCTCTGCATATCATTTAGTCACTATTGCGTGACCATACCGAGAGTTGAAATTGAAATTAACGGACACAACTTACACACAGATTATGGAGAACACTTTATGTGATCCGCTAATTGTTGTTTTATATGGGGATCAAACCCACAACTTCGTGTTCAGCAGTCGCATACTTCGACCACTGGACCACTGGTAGTCTACAATTTAACAATTTTTTTTTTTGGTTGAAAAAATATAATAAGTTCTTAGATAAAAAACTTTTTATAAAAAAAAATATAACCGACTTCACTAAAAAAACACTAAAACGATCAAAATATTTTTTTACACCGCCTGCTCGATAATGTCGTTTTACACGTCATACAAACCTCACTTAAAGCAAGTCATTATATGCCTAGGGAGATAATGCAGTATGGCCGATCTCTAGGGAATAATGAGATTTGAATTTGAGCATCAAGAATCGTCAACATTGTGAATTAAAATGTAGGCGCATCGAACAAGTTGACTCGAAATTCAAACCAAAGAGTATATAATCACTATGATTCAAACTGGCCACTAACAAAAAAAAAGAAAATAGAATAAAACTGATGACACGGGAGCATTATAGAAAATTGAAATTATAGAATCTTGGAGTAGTGAATTTTGTTTGTTTGATGAACTTGTAAATATAATACTTACATTTCTCTAATATATGATTTGGTCGACCAAATTGTCTTTTAATTATCTCACAGATGGTGTAAAAAGTAGAGTATGCAACACGGGGATAAAGCTATCTTTATCTTGGGCGGCTTAAATTTCTTACTTCACTCAGGTTTCTTTATTAACTGCCTCGCAATGCTCGGGAGTTAATTTTATAAATCCCTCACTACCGTTCGGGATTAAAATCAGCAACCTTCGTTTCACTCGGAATTCAACACGCCGCCCGCGACTTAAAGACACTGCTTTATCCCCTAGTCACATAATAGTAGTTTATGTGACTAGGGGATAAAGCATTTAATTGTAATTATATATATTTTTAAAGATAAATACGTCAAAAAAAAGTTTTTTTTTTGCATCAACGTTACAGTATTTCGTTTATTTAATACTTGTATCTGCAGGTACACAAGAGGTACCAAATTTATTTATACAGTACGCTTGGCTACATATCTTGGTTAGCAGTACACCCGCGGTTCTGACGTCAGGATGGCGGGTGTACCTAATTTTTAAAATATCATTGTATGGGTTTAGGTACACAGATTTTCAAAAGAGGTACGTAAAGGTACACAGAAGGTACCAAATAACTGTAATAAATTTAGGCAAATCTGGAAATTACACCCGCCATTCTGATGCACACCTTTCTTAAGGGGGATGCGAACACAAAAACGACCATCAGACA
Organism: Mythimna albipuncta; assembly: GCA_929112965.1. NCBI lineage: Eukaryota > Metazoa > Arthropoda > Insecta > Lepidoptera > Noctuidae > Mythimna > Mythimna albipuncta. The sequence continues at coordinate 1,690,204 of OV815960.1, forward strand.
ATCGTGTCGTATTTGTAACGAAATTGTCTTCACACAATTTCTCTTCAGGCATATAAGAATTGGAAGACTTCGCATTCACCTCCTCTAATTGCCAAAACTTTGTCAATTCTGACTTGAGGTTTTCCCAGTCACCATCGCTGTCGGCAACCATTTTAGACATATTGCACTTTACGTCATTCGTCAGCAGTGAGATAGTATTCTGAGTAATTGGACCGGAAACTATCCATCCTAGACGGGTTTCACATAATATTGGTTTCCCGGTACCTAACTTTAGTCTTTGAGATCCTAACAAATCCCAAAAAAGATCAGCGCCGATTAAAATATCAACATCGGCAGGGTTATAAAAAGTAGGATCAGCTAAAGTAATATTCGAGGGTAAGTCGAAATCAGAAATATTTATCTGACGACACGGAACACTACTCGTAATGAACGGAAGAACAAAACAATTTAGTTCGAATACAAAGCTATCATCTAATGGCGTACCCTTAACCCGACATATTTTACCTACGTGCGAAGTGACGTTATTGATTCCAAGGATTGATCTATCTACCTGGCTAGTTTTTAAGTTAAGTTTATTGCACAACCTATCTGTTATGAGTGAAGACGTGCTACCACTATCGAGCACCGCGCGAGCGAGATGCACACACCCATTGTGGTCTCTTAATCTGATCAAAGCGGTTGATAACAACACATCTCGTTGCGTATGACCACACGGAGATGCAATGTTTGCGGATAAAGCTACGTTATTCGTTTCAGTCGTAGCAGACAAGTTATTCATCGAATTACCACTAGGTGTATTCGATACAGTGCCATTAGAATGTACGTGAACTAATGTGTTGTGCCTACGTTTGCATAGTTTGCAGCCTGGTTTTTTACATTTGTTAGCATAGTGTCCGGAACGAAAACAGTTAAAACATACCTTATAACTAGGTAATGATTTGAGACGGTCATCGTTACTCAATGCGAGAAACTGTGGACAATTATTTAATGTGTGATCGTTGTTATTACATTTAGGACAAGGTTTAGAAGCTGAGTCAGTGCTAGAATTGATAGGAGATTGTGCTACCATTGACTTGATCTTAGGACCTGATTTACCTGGTGATTGCGAATAATGATTGCGGGGGAGTTCCAGGGTCTCGATGAGGTCGGCTCGATTGCGTAAGAATTGCATAAATGCGTTAAACGTGATTAAGCCATCCTTGTCTATCCTACCTTTGCACTCCTCCCACTCACGATAGGTTTTTTGATCAAGTTTTCGTGTGACAATGTAGATTAAAAGTGTATCCCAGTGTTTTACAGGCTCCCCTAATGACTCTAAAGCTCGCAAGTCTTTATTTAACTGATCGATCAAATTCTTAATGGCAACAGAAGATTCTTTTGTAATTGATTCAATAGTAAATAATGAACTTATATGATTCTGAACCAGTAATCTTTTGTTGTCAAACCGATCACATAACAATGACCATGCCACAGAGTAATTACTTGAAGAAAACTCAATGGATTTGATAACTATAGCAGCTGTTCCCTCAAGTGATGCTCGCAAGTAGTGAAACTTATTGATTGCGTCTATGTCATCATTACAATGAATTAGGCTAGTAAAGGTGTCGCGGAATTCAAGCCAATTACAATATAATCCGCTAAACTTTGGTAACTGAATCGTTGGCAATTTAACCGGCTGCTTTATGCTAACACGAGTACTTTTACAACTTTCCATCGATTTATTATCTTTATTGTAGTCAGTCAGAATATTCTGGGCTCTAGATAAGGTTTTATAATAAATAGACTCAAACTCGGAACGCTGAGAATATTGTAAGTTGATGTCGTCAACAATGCATTCTAGACGTAACTGTACCTCATCATACTGCTCATACAACGCCTCTATCTTGCCCATGCGCAACTGCAACTCGGACACATCACAGCTAGATAGCTCCTTGTCCTTGAATGAGTCCAGAAAATTGAGGAAACTAGTCAAGCGACCTTTGAAGCTGCCTCGCTTCTTAATTAAATCCTTTTCCTCAGACATTCTGGGAGACGAGTGTTGTCAACCTGGCATTGATACAGGAATATAAAAATTAAAACAACAATATAATTTCAATAATTATACGCCTAGCTGTAGTCTATGCCCTTTCTGACTGCTAACTATAATTTATAACAATGACTTGTACTAATATCTAACACTCAAATATTTTTATTATGTCAAGATACTTGTTAAAAATTAATACCACTGTTAAGTAGTTATGTAATTAGTTACAGCTTAATATAATGTAAGTTTAATAATGTAGCAAAATAGCTAACTATACTGTTAAAAGTATGAGTTTAAACTTAACATTGCTGTTGAATAAAATACTAATCACAATGCAACAAAGTACCTAATGATTTTACTCAAACACAATATAATTGGTAATTTAATAAAATAGTACTGACCTTAGTATGACTACTTATATATACTACCTGAGTGTTGGGTGACGATATTAGCGTAATTATAACTGTACACCACTAACTAACTTGCTTGAAATCAATCCAGTTCTCCAGCAGTGAACTCATGAACCTCCATTCAGCGTGGAAGTCAGTCTCTATTCTTTTTCTTGAAAATAATCGCTGATCTTCTTAATTATATTTCATCCGGCTCGTTATGGACCATGTGCGAGAATTATGGGTATTCTGATGAAAATCAATGACTGGATGCTCAATGCAAATTAGTTTTTTAATAATTTCGGTGTGAACAACATATTTTACAAAAAACAAGTGAAGACAAGTGACAAATAGAAGTGTCATATTTTTTCATATAATTTAGGAAGCTTGCAAGAAGGTTTTATCTCCAACAATAATTGTGATATTTTGATAAACTTGCACGCCCAACTTCATCCTGGCTATGAGGCCATACGCTGCTTATATCTATGTCATCATTATCACTGTCACTTTCAGTTTCCGAATCACTTATCACTTCTATAATGAACGGTTAATCCAAATACACGCAAGTTACAAGCAGAATATTTGAAATATTCTGCTTGTATCTTGCGAACATGATTGCAATGCTGAGCCCACTCACTAACCGTTATACTTTCAAAAGCTTTTTGAACTTGGCGGGGAATCTCAGAATTTTTGTGGTCAATATTTACATCAGCAACTTTTCTTTTCATCGAGCTCCATATTAATTCGATGGGATTGAGATCACAATCATAGGGAGGTAAGTACAAGCATTTGTGTCCATTTTCTTCTAATATTTTTTCAATTTCATACACAGGTTCAGGCTTATTTCTCTTAATTATTTCTAACAGCTGAGGTTTCGTCAACTACTCTCCGTAGTCAATTTTATTTTGTGTCAACCATAATTGCATATCTTTCTTTAAAGAATTAGTATTTGGCATTTTATTTACACAAATACGGTGATAAGGGGCATTATCCATTACTATTATTGATGGCTCTTGTAAATCAGGCACATGTTTTTCAATAAACCGCTTTTTAAAGTTAGTCCTATTCATGTCGTCATGATAGTCACTACTTTTTGTGTTAGAATTAAAAATTAAAAGAGAATTTTGGACAAATCCGGTATCCCCTCCCGCATGAACAATAATATATCTTTGCCCTTTTGATACAGGCTCTAACACTCCATCTACATTTACCTGATGTATGCGATGAATGTATATAGGTTTCATCTAAATAAATTAGCGGCCGAGGCTGTGGAAATTTATTTTTCTACAGCATGCACGTATTTTGCTCAACAAGCTGATACTTGCGCTCCATGAGCATTTTACGATTAGACTGCGACTTTTTAAAACGAAAACCCATTTTGTGGAGCAGCTTTCGTAGACTTTCTCTTTGTCCCGTGTAATTTATTTCAGTTTTTAAGACCTCTAGGAGCTTCTTAACAGTCGGTAACTTCGTAACTCGTTTTTATTAGAGTAAAATTCATGTACTTTCCTCCGGATAACTCCCATGTCAAAATCATCAACATGAATAAACCCACTTTGACGTTTCCTCTCCTTGCCTGGGGTCCGAATTTTTGTACCAGCTTCTTCTGCTGCATTCTTTAACTATTTTTGAAATTAGCCCTTGACTCACACCTGAAATATAGACAAAATTAATTAAGTATTTCCATACTGTAGTTAAAATATTAAATGTAAGTATGAGTAACTATTTTTTATGCGGCTTGCGTACAAATCGCGTTACGTAAGAAGAACGCTGGAAGGCAGTGGAGTGGAGAGAACTTACGCTAAGCCAAACGTACCTATGCGGGAGAACCCCTCAGATTATTCCAGCGTTCTTTTTACGTGACGAGAACTATAGGTAATTGAATCACTCAGCTTTATATTTTTTAAGTTACAGTTACGTTAAAAAGTAATCAATAAAAAAAATATTGGCTAATTTACAAAAAGAAAGTAGACAACACTAACCTATAGCAGGGGCCCAGCCGGGTCGAAGCCTACTGGGGCCAGGGTTATCCGAAAGGGCGCTCAAGCTCAAGCTCAAGCTTGAAGGAACGGGATGGGTTTTTTAGTCAGTAAGAGTTTGACACTATCTCCCGCTCCACCCAAGAGCGGGGGTTGTCATAAGATGATTTTTCCCATCGAAAAAAAAAAACCTATAGCTGCCAAAATTCGTTTGTATACTTGATTAAATGGAATAATCGGAGCCTCCGTCCGAGCTTCTTCTTCAAAAAAGGCTTTGACCTTAAGAATGATGCTTCGCGCATCACTTTTAATCGCTTTCGGCGTATTAAACGCTGAAAATGTAGAAATATCGCAACAGAAAACAGAGCACCCGAGTGTAGTAGACACTGACAATCGAATGACATTTCAACATGGCAGCCGTAGTTCCCATTTTCTCCATTTCACGGATAAGTTGGTAAGACAGTACCTATTATTTGTACAAAAAAGAAAAAATATTAAAAAAAAAAACAAGCGGAATAAAACATCATGCAAAGTTTGTGTTCACTAAAGCAGTTGTAGGTAAAAATCCTGTTTTTGTCGGAGGGAACATCAGCATGTTTTAGTCTATGATTGTAAAATGGAAAAGATTTTAAATAAAATAATTTAATTTTTAACATACAGGTCGCGCGGTGAATCAAGATCGCTCGGCAAAAGTGGAAGGGGCATAAGCAGTATTCAATTCTAAGGTCTATTTGGCGACGTGCGGGCGGGTCCGCGCCGTCGGCGACATGTCATTGGTGGATAGTGTCGCTCTTCAATTCCCGCGTTGCGTTTTCGCGTCTCATTGGATACTGTTGTACTTGGGTACTATTGCGTACAGCGTGTGTTATCTTATTAGTAATACGTAGTCGTAAAAAAAAATGGTTAAAAATAAAGTTTTAAAACGACTAGCCAGAAAAATGTTATACGACGTGAATTGTTACGTTATGAAAGAAACTAACGAAAATATTTTTTTATATTTTATTTTAATTTTTTAAATATATTTTTTTCTGAATTTACGTACTTACAAGATAAACTACAAGCAAAAAACTAGTGTTATTAAGGTTCAAACATACGAAATTAAAAATAAAATTCTAACATACTAAGAATTTCTGTGCGCAATTGTACACATGCGCAGATTGCCCCCACTACTTTCACCGAGCGATCTTGATTCACCGCGCGACCTGTACTATTACGATATTTGAAGCTATTAAATTGCTTGAATAATCAATTATTTTACTTTCATGACTACTAAATTATTACTTACATCCCAGATTCACTTTCTTTTGAATTTATAAGCGCCGCTTTCACACTGTATGAACGTCAAAATTGCACTAAAGTCGTAAATTTCAATTTGCCTATAATTCAGTGCAACAGATTCGATTGAAGTGAATGTTCAGCATGCCTAATCTAGTGCGTAGTACATATATATCGATGAAAACACCACAGTTTTTCAACAATATATTTTACTTTGAGGATATTTTTTTGGTTTTAGTGCAATTTATAGTTAAATGCATTAATTAAATATATTTTATAAATATTGTTTTTTTTTTTGTTACAGAAAACTTAAGCCGCTCTGGTCGAAGTAGTGTAAAGAAAAACAAAAAGGTCTTCGAAACTTCTCGGAAAGTAGACCGTTCTAAAAATGTAAAGACTGAATACTTGAGCCCCAGACAAATTCGAGAAGCCGCCCGCGCTGCCCGTGCCGCTACTGTATATGAGTGTGAAATACTTGAAACTTTTGACTGGCCCGAAGCCTCGAGGAAAGGATCAGATGTCAAGGACAATGAACTTCAAAGTACTTGGGTTACCTCCACGCCAAAAACCCCGTACCATGTAGTCTCGGAGGCATGCGCCGTGGTGCACTCGAATAAGTCCGATACGGAACTTATACCGCAAGTAACAGTAAATGAATTAGAACGTGTGATTAAAGTCACTGAAATTAAACAAGAAGGATTACGGCACAGTACAAAATTTGATGAGGCAGCAAATCAAAATGATTATGGTGAAGAAATACAATCAATCGTAACCCAACCCGAACCAGCGACTGAATTTAAAGTCACTGAACCTCAACCAGGGACATCAAAAAATGAATATAATAACAACCGAGCTTCAGTTGCGCAAGTAAAACTGCAACCTGGTCCATCCAGAGCTCCAAAGCATCAGCAAACCAGGGCCACACAAACAGAATTGGTTATTAAGGGTGGCTTCAAGACAAGACACGCATACAGATCGTCCACAGCGAAAGCTGTGCAAACAAGCTTTAGTAGTGACTCAGACGACTCGCAAGAGGAACGTAATAAAAGGCAAAAGATTACATCAAAGGAATGTTCAGCTAGACCTGTATACGATTTAATAGCAGCAGCTGACTTAATCTGTACTGGAGAGGCTCATAGCTATACTCCTATAGCAAACTATCAAGACAGATATCCAACTGGCCATCAGAAGTTCTTAAAAGAGAATATCGGTCCTTTGAAGAAACCTCCGTCTCCTGCACCCCAAGACCCGCTTGACGTTCTGAGACCGGATAATGTTGAACCCTTCGAGAATTGTATGCCAACGCTTACCAGGACAGTACACTATCGAGAACCGTGCATCGCCGATTTTCTATTGGAGCAGCACAAGCCTGAAAGCATACGAAACCAAATTCATCAAAGATTCTGGCCACGAACGAGTCTTCCTAATATAGATTACCGCTATACACGTAGTGCATACACAAATAACCTTTTACCTGATGAGTTTGGAAGACCTCAGATCATAGAGCCCACCTTAACCAGACTTAAAAACGAAAAGAATTATTACCGCGGAAGAACAAGCAGAGCAAAGTCTCACCCTTGCGATAATAACTGGTATTTCCGCAGTCTCTACGGTGACAATCCCTAAATATTGCAGATTTACGATTCCGGATATCTTTGTTCAGTTGGTTAAGAGCCCCTGACTGAGCCCACTGAACAAGATAATAATATCAATAGTAGTAAAAGATAGTGATATTAGTAGTAGTACAGATAATATCTTAAATGACCCAGATAAAATTGTAAAAACAGATAAAACACAGACAGAGAGAAACACATTAGATCTACAGTCTACAATTGCTGAAAGACCGTCAGCAGCTTAAATGTAATTCGAAAAATGTATACTATTCTTAGTTTAAAAATTTTGAACTCAATACATCTTAAAGCAGATGTAAGTAAGTAAGTAAGTAAGTAAAAATTTATTTGTTTAAACATGGTGTACATGATACATTGCATGCAAGATAATAATATAAAATAAGTTCTGGCATGTTCAGCCGCATATCGTGGCGTACAAATATTTAGGAAGAGATGGTGCATAAACCGTGATCTTCAAAATTTTATAGGTACTTATTAAATTTAGTTGAGGTTTCAAAAGCGTAGTTTCAGATAAAATTCAATTTCAGATAGTCATTACATAAATATTAGTTAGTAAAATTATGAATTATTGTCAATAAAATTTCAATTTTAAAATTACAATATTCAAATAAAAAGAATTAAAAATAATAATAATTAAAACAAATACAATACATGTCAAAAGCATAATTTCAAATAAAATTCAATGTCAAAATAGTAAAAAAATAATACATAATAAGAATTACAATACATGTCAACAGCATAATTAAAATATAAAATGTCAAAGTAGTCAATAAAATCATGAACTATATTACTGTCATTAAAATTACACTTATTCCAAATAAAAAAAAAAAGTAATAATAATACAATGTCAAAAAAAATAAAAAAAAAAAATAATAATAATAATAATAATTAATATTGTCATCTCAAAAACGAAGAAAATTGTCCTCTTTCATGAACTCTTCTATACTGTAATATGCTCTTTTAGTTAGAAAGCTCTTCAATTTTCTTTTAAGAGCAGATATATTTAATGTTTTCTAAGATTTAGGCAGTTTGTTAAAAATGGTCGGAGCCATGCAAAAGATGCTCTTGCGCATAAGAGCTGTTTTAGCGGCCGGAACACAGAGTTTGAAATTATCACGTCTATTTCTAGGGAAAGCATCAGACAAATGCTGAAATAAATGAGGATTACATTTAATGAACATCACTGTTTCGAGGATGTATAATGAGGGCAATGTCAATATCTTACGTTCTATAAAATAAGGTTTACAGCTGTCCGTTGTTTGCAGTCTAAACATCGATCTAATACACCTTTTTTGTGCACGAAACGCTATTTCATTGTCCGTACTGTTCCCCCAAAAGATGACTCCATATCTAAGAATTGATTCAGCTAATCCATAGTATGCAGTAATAAGTGCATCTGTACTGAGAACCGCAGTCAGCTGTTGCAAAGCGTAGGCTGCACTGCTCAATTTTTTACTTAGAGCCTCTATTTGTGGTTTCCAATTTAATTTAGCATCTATTATTAGCCCTAGAAATTTTGTTGTGTCACTTTCATTGATATTTATGTTATTAAATTGAATATTAAGATTATTGATTGTTTGCATTCGTTGTCTAAAGTGCACAACGTTCGTCTTTTTTAAATTAATTATTAAATTATTATCATTTAACCAATTTATAATAGTGAATTATTAATGTCAAGTTCATATGTGTTAATGTCGTTACAAGCTATTGTCATAGTGCAATCGTCAGCAAAAAGTGTCAACGGTTGTTCAGTTACTTTAGGCAAGTCATTTACATATAATGTGAAAAGTGGAGGCCCCAATACACTGCCTTGAGGTACTCCATATATAACTTCTCGTTCTTCTGATCTTGACATTTCTTCACGATTACTTTTTTTATTTATTTTACATATTTCTGTAACTTGTTTACGATTATGAAGATAAGATTTAATTAATTCTAAAACGTTGCCTCTAAAACCATAGGCTTCAAGTTTTTCTGTTAGGGTGCCATAATGGACACAGTCAAAGGCCTGTGTCATGTCACAAAATATGGCACAGACTGGTGTTCTCTTATCTACATTTAGCATGACATTATGTAAAAACTCATAAATAGCTAAATTTATACTTTTATTTTTTCGAAATCCCTTTTGTTCGTCACATAATATATTATATTTTTCTAAATAAGTATTTATTTCCCTATATATATATTTTTCGAATACTTTAGACAAAATTGGTATAAGCGCGATCGGTCTGTAATTTATCATTAATTCGTGATTGTCTTTCTTATACAGCGGTTTTACTATAGACATCTTGATTTGACGTGACATTTGACTTGATGATACGTATTGTTAATCAAAACATACCAATAACAACAATAATACGTTTATATAATTAATAAAGAAAAATTGATAGGGTTTCGAAGGCATTATTTATGTTAATAGTTTAACTCATAATTTTTTTTTTTTTTCTATTATGGGTTGGCGTAGAGAACAGTTTGTTAATTTAAAATGGTAGTGACAATTCGCAAACAGATGACATCTTTAACTTGATTTCTAAGAGGCCTGCAAGTTGCCTGCCTTTTGTACACAGGAACAGGAATCATAGAAGAGTCTGCAACGCGACTACAAGCGCGGACGCAAAAAATGGGGAGCATGAACGCGTTAGATGACCTTGAGAGGAAGATCATCATTGAGTTCTGCCATCTCTTGGAGAAATCCAAGCAACTTTTTAACTGATTACGGTAATCAATACACATTATACCTATAACAATAAAAATATGAGCCTATATGTTAACCATACTAATAAGGATAAGGTTGTAGTGGTAGTATATCTAAGTACTTTAAGACCATTGTAATCGCATATATAATGATATGTTATCCCAATAAACGGACAGTCTTACCACAGCATTTCTATCCTATCGCCAATCCTTACATGGCGACCGTGATACCCGAACTCTGGTCGAGTGCATTCTCGCGTACCAATAAGGACTAAGTTATGTAAACATCTATTGAGAACAGTGACTTTTCAATGTAATAAGTGCGAAATAAATTTTATCAAGATGTGTTATTACTCAGAACCAAGACACAGTGTACTACTAACGCATCAATTATATCAGAGACCCGTTCCTGAAAGTATAATTGACCCACTAAAATGGGAGGCACCCACACAAAAGAAAAAGTTGTGATCGCACAGAGCGGAGGCCAAAACACGGCTAGTACGCAACAAGTTCAGCAGCACGAAACTACAAATATTTTTCTCATTATCATATGCAGCACATTAGTGGCTGGAATTGTAATAATTCTATATAAGTTGGCAAAAAAGTGCCATGATAAACAGATACGAAGGAGATTGGACGAGATGAAGCTGATGCGGTACGCGAGTATCCTGCGGAGACACGAGATCAAACCGGACAGTGTAGTCTGAGGTGCAGTGTTAGTGTTGGTGAAGTGATTAGTGCGTAGTTCAAAGATAACCTACCTATATTCCAGTGCGTAACGTAGTGCGAATAAACAGTGCGTAAATCGTAAGTCCCCAATATCGTAATCGTATGTAAAAGAAAGCCCAGCAATCAATACTATAGTGTCTATTTAGTCATGCTTCATGTTGCTATGAGCATAAGATAATATGCATTAACACTTTCTTTTAGATACGTTATAACTACACATTTTGTACTAATAATATCTATATGTCTATGAATATTAATACATTATTATAATGACTAAGGCTAATATATTGAGTAGCTATGTGTTATGGCAGAGGAATTGGCAATAATTTTAAATGAACTAAAAAGTATAAGAAAGTACCTTATTAAAATCGGTCCCAGTCGTAGAATTGGTAAAGTAATAGAGATAAAAAGGAATGAAGCGAATCTAGTGTTAGTTAAATATAATAATTATTTAAAGATATATAAATCGCAAGTAAGAAAGTACACGAAAGAAGAGATTTCCTTAATTAACAAAATTTGTGGGGAATTCGAAAATATATTTACGGAAGTTCTTTCTTTGTGTGCTGATCAATCTGGGACTGGGGAAACTTTGCTAGAATCCCAAATAATGGCGGGAGATACCTTTGATTTAAAAATAGCTTTAAGTCTATTCCCTGTTATGACAGATGAAGATAAGAATACAAAGCAGTTAATTGAGTCTATAGAATATTATACCAGAATGTAAAAATAAATTGATTATGTTCATATTAAAAAGTCGATTATCGCAGCAGGCGAAACTAAAATTACAACCAAAATATGATACTGTCGACGAGCTTGTAAAGGATATGCGGCGACTATTATTACCCCGAAAAAGTTATTTGGCTTTACAAACAATGCTACAACATACACAAAAGGATAATAAATCTATTCTAGACTTTGGAAAGGAAATTTCTGATTTGTTTGTAGACCTGACTGTCTCGCAGGCAGACGGGAACCTAAACAGTTATAACGTTTCGCGGCCTCTAAATGAGAAACTAGCAATAAAAAGGTTTGCCGACGGGTTGCGAGACCGTTGGTTAAGTACAATAATCGCTGCGCGAAATTATAATTCCATAACAGAAGCAGTCCAAGCGGCGCAGGATGAAGAAGTTCAATCTGCTTCTGGGGACGTGATAGGTATGTACAATTCCAACTATCGATACAACTCAGGGAGGAGACCTCAGCGTGGCCAGTACAGAGGAGGCCGAGGTTATCAACCCAACTCCAGAGGACACATGCAAAATATGCACAGGCGGATGCCCCCTCAACGATCCCAGGAATCGTCCACAAGAGGTAATTATCGTAGAAATAACAACTACAATAATGGAAATTATTCGGGAAATCGTAGAGAAAATCATACTTCTACTCAGGGTAACATGAATCTCGTGACAACAGAGGCCGATGACCACGATACAGTGGACGAAACAAGTCCAAATACGGAAACATTGAATCATTTTTTTCGAGACTAAATTTATGCTATCGTGTAGCAGTTTAAACAAAGTTACATTCTTGATCAACAAATATAGACATGATTTACTTATAGATACTGGAGCATCGATTTCAGCTATCAAATATGATTCAGTAGAACGTTTACGAATACCTTTCCATAAAGAGAATGTGATGGTCAAAGGTATCGGAGGAAATATTTTTACAGAAGGTTATTGCTATTTAGAGTTAAATTATAATGGGCATGTTTTAACACATAAATTTTTTATATTTAAAAGCCTGCCTTGCAAAACGCAAGGAATTATAGGACAGGATTTCCTCAGAAAATATCGAGCACTTTTGAATTTTGAGTTAAACAATGTAGAATTAGTAACAGAACGTAACGAAAGGGTAACGTTACGATTAGAATATCTGACACCGACTACTGATACATATATTATTGTGCCTAGACGATGCGAATCTATACATTATATTCAGTCTAATGCAAAAGAAGATTGTGTTGTAACTTCTCAGGAAATATGCGAGGGAGTTTTTCTAGCCAGTACATTGTCCAGGCCAAAAAATGGAAAAATCCCAATACGGATTTTAAATACCAGAGACACAGAAGTTAAGTTAAAATCAATTCAAAAACAAATAATTTAAATGAATACTTTGTCTGTAAATTTGACAGGCCCAATATAAATTCAGATCGGGTGAAATTACTATTTTCATTACTCAATCTGACCCACTTAAATGAGGAAGAACAAAAATCGATAGAAAAAATTTGTGCAAAGTTTCCAGATGTCTTTCATTTACCAGGGGACAAATTAACAGTCACTTCAGTATATGAGCAAACTATTGAGCTAAAACCCAATAGTACCCCAATTTACACAAAACAATATCGATTACCACACGCACAAAAGGCAGAATTAGATAAGCAAATTGATAACATGTTAAAAAGTGGAATAATAGAAGAAACTAGGAGCGCATGGTCTAGTCCGTTATTACTAGTTCCGAAAAAAGTAGACGCTACTAAGGAAAAAAAATGGCGAGTAGTAATCGATTATCGTAAACTAAATGATAATATACAGGATGATAAATTCCCACTTCCCAACATATCAGACATATTGGACTCCTTATCTGGAGCGGTGTATTTCACGCACCTTGATTTATATCAGGGATTTTATCAGACAAACTTGCAAAAAGACAGCAGGCCATGTACTGCCTTTACAACTAGGAAGAATCAATACCAAATGACAAGGATGCCAATGGGCCTTAAGTCTAGTCCAAATAGCTTCAGCAGGATGATGACAATAGCGATGTCAGGTTTAAATTATGACAAATGTCTGGTTTATCAGGATGACCTTGTAGTATTCGGACGAAATTTGAAATCCCACAATCAAAATTTAATGGATGTATTCAGTAGATTACGTAGTGTTAATTTGAAATTAAATCCACCGAAGTGTAATTTTTAAAGAAAGAAGTTTTGTACCTGGGTCATGTTATCTCAGAAAAAGGAATTAAACCCGATATGGAAAAAATAAAGGCTTTAGAAAAATACCCAAGGCCACAAAATGTAGATGAAGTCAAACGCTTTGTTGCTTTTGCTAATTATTATAGGAAGTTCATTCCGAATTTTACAAAGGTCGCACAACCATTAAACAGGCTATGTTGTAAAGGTGTATCATATTCATGGTCAAAAGACTGTGAAAATGCATTCCAAACTTTGAAATTAGCCTTAATTAATCCACCAGTATTGCAATATCCCGACTTCAATGAAAATAGCGAGTTTATTTTACAAACAGATGCGTCAGGAATTGCTATCGGTTCAGTGCTATGTAATAAAGATGGGCGGCCTGTAGCTTATGCCAGTCGCTGTTTAAATAAAGCCGAAATAAACTATCCTACTATAGAAAAGGAGCTCTTATCAATAGTATGGAGTGTAAGGTACTTTCGACCTTATTTATACGGCAGAAAGTTCAAGATACAGACCGACCATAGACCGCTTGTTTATTTGTTTGGAATGCGCGACCCTTCAAGTAGATTGCTTAAGTTTCGATTGCAATTAGAGGAATATAATTGCAACATAGAATATATAAAAGGGAATCAAAATACAGCTGCAGATGCATTATCACGCATTATTATTTCTTCTGACGATTTAAAAAATATGAACGAAAGAACAAAAATTAACGTGTTAACGAGGGCGCAAAGTCGTAAATTATAAACGGCAGATAACGAAAATACTAGTAGTAATGAATTGATTGATGGCTCTAACACCAATTTAAAGAACAGTCAGCCAAGAGTGGTCGAAATAATTAAAAAACCAAAACACTTAACTGAAATTTCACTAATTAATAGTGCGGAATTGCGTAAGTTGAAAACAAATGGAATATTGTTACAAAAACATAAAAATTATATGTATGCACCGAGTAAATGTACTATTTACTTAGATCCAACATCCCGATCATCAATATCGCGAGACGAATTCGTGAGGGATTTGGTAAGTTTGTGTAAGAAAATAAATATAGCTGACATATGCATACTGAGAAATGAAAATAATAAAGATTTCATCACGGGTCTTATAAAAGAAATTAAAAAATATAACGAATGGCAGGGACCACGACTATGTATTGTAAATAATGTGCAGAGAATAAATAACGCTGATAATATTAAACGACTTCCATTTGTTACCCACAAGCGGCCATGCGGGCATCAGAAGAATGGAAAGTAATATCAAAAAATACTATTTTTGGCCCTGCATGCACAAGGATATAGTAGACTATGTTTCTAAGTGCGAGCAATGTCACAAACAAAAATATTCGACAAATACTAAACAACCGATGGTAGTAACAAGTACGGCTGAGTCAGCTTTTGATAAGGTATTTCTAGACTTAATGGGGCCGCTTTGCAGGGATGACAATAACAACAGCTATATACTCACACTGCAATGTGAGCTTACCAAGTTCACCGAGGCGTATCCATTACAAAACAAAGATACGGTAAGTGTAGCGCGTGCCTTAGTAGATAATTTTATTTTAAGGTTTGGCATACCTCGTGAAATCGCCACTGACCGAGGAACAGAATTCCTGTCAAGTACAATGAAGGGGATATGTCAACTTCTAAAAATCAATCAACTCTCCTCAACAGCCTATCATCACGAAAGTATAGGAGCGCTGGAGAATTCGCATAAAACTATGGGTGCGTACCTTAGAATCAACTGTGAAAATAAAACAGGAAGTTGGAGCAGCTGGTTACCGTATTGGTGTTTTGCGTACAACAATACGGTACACACTGAAACCAAGTACACGCCTCATGAGCTTGTCTTTGGGAGGAAATGTATATTGCCCAATAACTTATCGGGTAATGTCGTAGATCCCTTATATGCTCACGATAACTACGCGCTAGAGCTAAAATATCGGCTGCAATTAGCACAAAAAGACGCTCGCGATAATTTGATGTGTAGTAAAATAAAACGAAAAGTTAAATACGATGTTAATTTGAAACCAGTGTATTATAAGAAAGGAGATTATATACTATTAAGGAATCCATCAGAGAATAAAATGGATCCAGTGTATCTTGGACCATATTTAGTAGTAGAGGATTTGGATCCTAATGTGAAAATTATCAATAAAGGAAGAGAAGACATAGTTCATAAAAACCGCACAAAGCTATTCAATGTGTTAAATTGTAATGACAACGTGGCATGAAACAGACCGACATTATTTCTTTTCATTGTAAGAATTAAAGGGGTAGTTTTAAGGAACACACTTTGAAAAAATTCGTAATTTAAGTATTATATAATCAAAAACTAATGTAAACAAACATCTATTGATTATCTTTAATTAAAGCTACATGATTTATGTAAACAAAAATTGTAAAAAAAAAAAAAAAAATTCTCATGTATGTTTATTTTTTATTTTTTTTCCTTAAGAGGGAAGGTGTAGTGGTAGTATATCTAAGTACTTTAAGACCATTGTAATCGCATATATAATGATATGTTATCCCAATAAACGGACCGTCTTACCACAGCATTCATTCGATTCATTTCTATCCTATCGCCAATCCTTACAAGGTAATAACGAAATTGTCCTGAGAGCCGTATATCTTTCCACTCCTCAAGCATCTTAGGGTATTTTGCCTTCTTGTCGCTACATCAATTCTTGCTAGACCCTGTCTTGTTTTTGAAGTTTCACTGACATTTTAATTTATTGAACGTTTTAGGCTGTTTTATTTTATTGTTTTTGTATAGTTTTAATTATGTTTGATGATGAACTAACGTAGATATTAGAATTACTAACAGATATTGCGGACAAATATTGTTTAATTAATAAATTATTATATAATTTTTTATCGATTGATGTTGATACCATAATTCAAGCAGGGGACTTGATAAACAGTGAGTTTCACTTAAGAAGTTCCTTCGCCGCAATATTGGCTCAAGATTGGCTCCCTGTCTGTCTACAGAAAAAATAATGGAAAAAGGAAAGAGTTGCCTACACTAGGAAAATTGTTGCCCGAAATCCGAAACGAAATCGATTTTGCAATTTGATCGGTAGTTGCAACACTTTTTGGAGAATTATGAGGGGAATGGGATTTTAACACGCTTATATTAGTTTTTATTAAACAAAAATCAGGTCTAAAAGGAAGTTGTCAATGGAGAGGTACAATATTGTGGCGTGGCGTTTTCGATATTTGAAAGAATTGCAGGACAAACGGAATTGAGCCCAACGTCCTATACTTTATTCAAAAATAGTTTTTACAGTTTCCAAAAGAAAAAAAAGAAAATAATATGGCAGTTGTTAAAAGTAACGAAATATCTGTTAATCTCCCTTATATTAAGTAATTTCATTGCTAAAAGTATTGCAGCACTGTTTTTCCGTATTGCCAACATTACGGCGAAGGAACTTCATAAGTGAAACGCACTAGGGTGCGAGCAAGATAACTTGGCGCGTAGCTCGGGGCGTGCTTAATGTTGCCAGCCTAACAAATCTATTTTCCTTAATTTGATTAAAAACGTTCTTTCATAACACAGTGTAATTTAAAGAATTTATTACTTTTACAGTACCTACTAAAAAAAGAAAACAATTTTGATATGTCTTGTAAAAGAAATATGTTATTAAAAATGGTTAATATGTTTCATAACATATATTATAATACATTCAGGTTTTCTAAAAATATATTATTAAAAATATATAGATTGGTAAACAATGTAGCTAACATTATTTTATGTAATTTATCTAAAAAAAAAGGATTTCAAGATTTTCAGCCAGTACCTAAACCCTAAACAAATTGACTATAGGTTATTTTCATTTACATTTAAATTAATATAATCTTGAAAACTTTGTAAATCATTTAATGGATATTTTTTTCACGGATGACGTTTGCAGAATTCAAATCTTCATCTTCATCACTTGATATAGATTTAAGTACATAGTAGCAATCCACTTTCAACAAACTTTGTTGACTTGCTAGGTACTGCTCGGGTACGCATATTTAGGGAAATTTTATTGTGATGGTCACCCGAAAAATTGTTTAACAAATGGGTCTAATTTTGGAAAATGGTACCGTAGGCCCAATATTTTCTCATTTCTCTTCACAAACACGTTTGACTTTCAAGATAATATCTCTGCATGCTAGTTTAATCACTTTTTGTTGCTTTTAACTGCTTTTTTTTTAATCACACTAACACACATAAAATTCAAACGATTAGTTTCCAATTTTTGCCACGCACCAACAGACTTATCTTGCGCTAGCTCTATAGTTCCTGGGGGCCTACTTGCTTTCTCCGAAACGCAATTTTCGTAAACGAACGATATTCAAACGAAGTTTCGTTAGTGCACCTACTCTGTTTCATTTTCGGATACACACAAAAAGTTCGGACCCACAGACAATCTTCGTGACCGAATAGAATGAACTATATGATTTGGGTCTTTTTATATGTCATTTAAAGTAAATTACGGTTTTTAAATTAATTTTAAATCTTGCTTTATTTTAAAATTTTGCATTTATGAGGTGGTTTATTAAATATTTCTTGTAATATTTATAGATAAAACATAAATATGTCGTAAAAAATAATTTTCGATAAAATACAAAAAGACACCATAAAACAACCTTTTCTACGGTCATCGTTAACCGACTTATTTATAGAGCGCAACTTTACTTCAATCATCGGTACTAACGTATGACAACTAAAAATATCTGTATAATCACACGTAACATGTCAATCTTTGAATGTCAACTTGAATTTGACTTTGAACTTGAATTTTTAAAAAAATATCATGCTGCCAGTGCTTTTTTACATGACACATTACGTAAGAAAGTCGGACTGTCGCAGTCTACCTTTTTGGGCCACGACAAGTTTTCTTTACATTTAATACCTCTTTGATGTGATTAAATATTTCTTGTAATATTTATGCATAGAATACAAATGAAACTAAAAAAAACGTATTTATTATTGATGATGGGGCGGTATGGTCTAAGACCTTAGCCGGCCCAAATGGGGCAAAAAAAAAACATTGTGTAACTTGTCAACATTGTCAACTTCAGTGCTGCCAATTTAGTATTATTATGGCTAAATTTAGCATTTTTCTAAGTAATTTAGCATATATAAATTCAGTTTAGCATATTTTTAGCATTTTACTCGGAAAATTTGAACATTATTTCTAAATGCAAAATAAAATCTTGATATTTCTGTTGTTTGTGAACGCGACCCTAGTGGTTAGGGGAATCCCGCTTGGATTGAACCACATATGGTTTATTGCATCACTCGACGTTGTTATCAAAGGTAATTTAGTTTTGTTTGATTCTTATTTGGCTACGTGCGTTGAATAAGAGTTATTAAATTCACAATGTCAATAAATAACCTATAACCAACTTTATCGTGCAGAGTGGGAATTGATGTCCGATTTGAAAGAATGGCTTCTTCCGCTCTGCTCAGACATCATACGAAGAGGATACACACGAGGGTCCAGTTATCAGCATAGTATTTAGCATTTACCGAAAATTTTGTCATGTATTTGGCATTTTTTGAATGCAGATTTAGCAGAAAATAATTTAAGGAGTTGGCAGCACTGGTCAACTTGCATTGTTAATTTTGAAATCAAAAGATTTTTATTTGGACTTTACCTATACTTAACTCAAGTTACAAGTAATATATTTTAATATACATATTTTGTCATCACGGTACGCTTTCTGTAAGAAAGTTTCAAGTAGAACTGTGGATGTCGCAGTCTTCCACAAGTTTTGTTGTGGATCTTTGATCTTTGTAAGTAATATTATCATAATTATACAATATAGTATGTACCATGTATGCACCTATTTGTTTTTAGTCGTGGGTAGTCATTCGTAGAATTCTTTTATTTACCATCTTAGTTGTTTCCAAATTTTGTTTTAAACAATAACAATTGATTTTATTACCACATAGTAAATTCTATCAATTCTTACCTATTTAATTTCAATATTTTATGATTCTATTAGGTATTTAATCTGTTTTATTTTTAGATCAATGAACCAATACCATCCACCTCCAGGCAATCAAGCTAACCCCCAAACTTTTCACAGCCCGAGGTAGCTGTGGACATACGACCCTGCCAGGAAATCGACCACTAGTGACATGAAAATCTCTGAATACTACAGGATTCAAGTTAATAAAAAATATAAATGTATTTTTTAGTCTTTTATTAAAGTCTTTTTAAACAACAACAATTTAAGACAGTCACAGTACCCTGCAAACACCATAGTACTCCACTTCCAGTGCTTTGCTGAGGAGAAGCCTAAAGAGGCTTTTTGGAGGTAATAAAGGCATTATTTCCTGTTACAACTCCCCAAATAATTACCGACTGTGTCTCACATGATTCACAACATGTAAGTCAGGAATTTGCGTGATGTTGAGCAAAAAACATCACAGTAGTACTCTACTTCCTAATGCTATGCTGAGGAGAAGCCTACAGAGGCTTTTTGGAGGTAATAAACGCACTATTTTCTGGTACAACTCTTCAAATAATTGTCGATTGAGTCCCTCATTTCCCACCAACTGTGTGTCAGGAATTTGCATAATGTTGAGCTGAAAACATCACAGTAGTAGTCCACTTCCTAGTGCTTTGCTAAGGAGAAGCCTTTGGAGGCTTCTTGAAGGTAATAAAGGCACTATTTCCTGGTACAACTTCTCAAATAATTGCCGACTGAGTCTAACATTATCCACAACGTGTAAGTCAGGAATTTGAGCTGGTTGCCGGGTCTTTGTACGCTCTAAACATTCGTAATGTAGAGCTGTTTCAATTAAAAGCATTTTTGAGGCCATTTTTAGCACTTTTCTTACAAAATCAACACAAACGAAAATGAAAAGGTAAGGTTTTTGGTTTCGTCAATTTGACGTTAAAATTGCAAAATATTCGTATGTCATGATCATATTTTTTTTCGAAATATAACTAATTAGAGTAGGTTTAGAGATTCGGTACGTCAAATAATTTTCGTTCGTACGTAATTTCGGGAACGAAATGAACCATGGTAGGAAACACGCCGAATTTCAATCGAAATTTCGTTTTTCGGAGAAAGCGAGTAGACCCCCTGGAGGTCTACTTGCTTTCTCCGAAACGTAATTTTCGTAAACGAACGATATTCAAACGAAGTTTCGTTAGTGCACCTACTCTGTTTCATTTTCGGACACACACAAGAAGTTCGGACCCACAGACAATCTTCGTGACCGAATAGAATGAACTATATGATTTGGGTCTTTTTTTATGTCATTTAAAGTAAATTACGGTTTTTAAATTAATTTTAAATCTTGCTTTATTTTAAAATTTTGCATTTATGAGGTGGTTTATTAAATATTTCTTGTAATATTTATAGATAAAACATAAATATGTCGTAAAAAATAATTTTCGATTAAATACAAAAAGACACCATAAAACAACCTTTTCTACGGTCATTGTTAACCGACTTATATAAAGAGCGCTACTTCACTCCAATCATCGGTACTAACGTATGACAACTAAAAATATCTGTATAATCACACGTAACATGTCAATCTTTGAATGTCAACTTGAATTTCACTATTAGTTTGAATTTTTAAAAATATATCATGTTGCCAGTGCTTTTTTACATGACACATTCCGTAAGAAAGTCGGACTGTCGCAGTCTACCTTTTTGGGCCACGACAACTTTTCTTTACATTTAATACCTCTTTGATGTGATTAAATATTCCTTGTAATATTTATGCATATAATACAAATGAAACTAAAAAAAAACGTATTTATTATTAATGATGAGGCGGTATGGTCTAAGATCTTAGCGGGCCCAAATGGGGCAAAAAAAAAACAATGTGTAACTTGTCATCATTGTCAACTTCAGTACTGCCAATTTAGTATTATTATGGCTAAATTTAGCATTTTTCTAAGTAATTTAACATGCATAAATTCAGTTTAGCATATTTTTAGCATTTTACTCGGAAAGTTTGAATATTATTTCTAAATGCAAAATAAAATCTTGATAAACGAGGTGATGTTTCTGAACGCGACCCTAGTGGTTAGGGGAATCCCGCTTGGATTGAACTACATATGGTTTATTGCATCACTCGACGTTGTCATCAAAGGTAATTTAGTTTTGTTTGATTCTTATGTGGCTGCGTGCGTTAAATAAGAGTTATTAAATTCACAATGTCAATAAATAACCTATAACCAACCTTATCGTGCAGAGTGGGAATTGATGTCCGATTTGAAAGAATGGCTTCTTCCGCTCTGCTCAGACATCATACAAAGAGGATACATACGAGGGTCTAGTTATTAGCATAGTATTTAGCATTTTCCGGAAATTTTGGCATATATTTGGCATTTTTTGAATGCAGATTTAGCAGAAAATAATTTAAGGAGTTGGCAGCACTGATCAACTTGCATTGTTAGTTTGAAATCAAAAGATTTTTATTTGGACTTTAGCTATACCTAACTCAAGTTACAAAGTGCTTCTTTACATACATATTTTGTCATCTCGGTACGCGTTCTGTAAGAAAGTTTCAAGTAGAACTGTGGAGTCTTCCACAAGTTTTGTTGTGGATCTTTGATCTTTGTAAGTAATATTATCATAATTATACAATATAGTACGTACCTATTTGTTTTATTCGTAGAATTCTTATAATTACCATCTTAGTTGTGTACAAATTTTGTTTTATAATTGATTTTATTATAAGTTAATTCCACCAATTCTATTTAATTTTTATATTTTATGATTCTATAAGGTATTTAATCTGTTTTATTTTCAGATCAATGAACCAATACCATCCACCTCCAGGCAATCAAGCTAACTTCCAAACTTTTCACAGCCCGAGGTAGCTGTGGACATAGGACCCTGCCAGGAAATCGACCACCAGTGACAGTGACCACAGTGACATGATAATCTCTAAATCCTACAGGATTCAAGTTAATAAAAATTATAAATGTATGTTTAGTCTTTTATTAAAGTCTCTACAACAACAACTTAAGACATTCACAGTACCCTGAAAACACCATAGAACTCCACTTCCAGTGCTTTGCTGAGGAGAAGCCTGCAGAGGCTTTTTGGAGGTAATAAAGGCACTATTTCCTGGTACAACTCCTCAAATAATTACCGACTGTGTCTCACATTATCCACAACATGTAAGTGAGGAATTTGCGTAATGTTGAGCTGAAAATCTCACAGTAGTACTCCACTTCTTAGTGCTTTGCTGAGGGGAAGCCTACAGAAGCTTTTTGGGGGTAATAAAGGCACTATTTTCTGGTACAACTCTTCAAATAATTGTCGATTGAGTTCCTCATTTCCCACAAACTGTGTGTCAGGAATTTGCATAATTTTGAGCTGAAAACACCACAGTAGTACTCCACTTCCTAGTGCTTTGCTAAGGAGAAGCCTTTGGAGGCTTCTTGAAGGTAATAAAGGCACTATTTCCTGATACAACTTCTCAAATAATTGCCGACTGAGTCTAACATTATCCACAACGTGTAAGTCAGGAATTTGAGTTGGTTGCCGGGTCTTTGTACGCTCTAAACATTCGTAATGTAGAGCTGCTTCAATTAAAAGCATTTTTGAGGCCATTTTTTGCACTTTTCTTACAAAATCAACACAAACGAAAATGAAAAGGTAAGGTTTTTGGTTTCGTCAATTTGACGTTAAAATTGCAAAATATTCGTATGTCATGATCATATTTTTTTTCGAAATATAACTAATTAGAGTAGGTTTAGAGATTCGGTACGTCAAATAATTTTCGTTCGTACGAAATTTCGGGAACGAAATGAACCATGGTAGGAAACACGCCGAATTTCAATCGAAACTTCGTTTTTCGGAGAAAGCGAGTAGACCCCCTGTTACGATCGCGGTGCGTCTCAACTTGCTGTCAAAATTTTAGCGCGATACGAAACGGTCAAAAAGTTGTGATATGGTAGCGGTTCGGTTGCGAT
This sequence comes from Mythimna albipuncta, assembly GCA_929112965.1. Lineage (NCBI taxonomy): Eukaryota > Metazoa > Arthropoda > Insecta > Lepidoptera > Noctuidae > Mythimna > Mythimna albipuncta. The sequence goes on from OV815960.1 coordinate 1,713,790, forward strand.
CGAGTTGAAAAAAAATAGCGCGATTGCCCCCCTGAATGTTTATTTACGTAAAATCTCGCTAACCTCTTCGAAAGTTCAAGTACATACCGCACTTTTAGCTGTCAAAACTAGAGGTGCACACGTCAAAATTTATTACTAAACGCTCGGATATTCACAAACTAAAAGGGCATCACTAACGATTCATTCTCGCCACAGAGTACATTTTTATATATAGAAATAGAGACTTCGATGTCAAAATGGGTAACCACTGACAGCGCCATCTGTAATCCATGCAAGACAACTTTTCCATTATATACATAGTTATACTAAAGTGCGTCTACTGAAAGCGTAACCTGGAGTTTTTTTTTTAAATTAAATTGGCAACATTGTTTTGCCGAAAAAAATCACGTCAAAGTCTATGGTCGCAATTGTCAGTTTTGTAAACAGATATTTATTTTTCAAGAATAATTGCTTAATTATGGGAAAAACAATAAACAGTAACGTGCGAAAACTGCTACACACTATCGTTAATAAGTTCAAACAAAAACAAGAAGAGAAAGAAGGTGTTTTCAATGAAAACCAACAATGTTTACATACGATTTCAGAATTTTAAGTTAGTATGACGTTATAATCTTGATCCTTGTCGACTAATGTTATTAGATAGTTATATTTAGGATATAATGATTTGTTTTTCTTATATTTTTAGATAATCTGACATATTGCGAATTTTATAATGGACAAAAACATCAAACAAAGAAGGCTTTTGGTGAATCGACTTAATCAAAAACACATGCTAGTGAGTGGTAGAATGCGTTCAAAAGCAGTTGAGATGTAATGAAAGATTTGCCTCACTTTGTCTGATAGAGCATCAAAATCTTCAACTCAAGTTAAAATTGCGAAAGTGAAGGAAATAGTGACTGAAATCCTAGTTCAAGTTTGAGAGCTGTTGAACTTTTTGTGTCTCACGAGTCGAGTCGTATCAATTGAAACAATCATTGGAGTATAAAACATGTTCCCACTTGACTAATCCCAAAAGATTTGAATTTTCTCTATGCTAAAACCAATCGATTCCAACCCAACAATCTTGAAACACATTGGTGTTGGCGAGACGTGATGAAGTTGAAATCATGTTGACCATTTTATTTGACTATCGCGGTGTTGTGCACTTGGTATTCTTGCCAGAAGGTCAAATAGTAAATAAAGAATATTGTTTGAATATTATATAGCACCATTTTTTTCCGATTTGAAAAATCATCCTATGACAACCTCCGCTCTTGGACGGAGCGGGAGATAGTGTCAGACCCTTACTGACTAAAAAACCCATCCCGTTCCTTCAAGCCTTCATACCGGAGCTCGAGCGCCCTTTCGGATAACCCTGGCCCCAGTAGGCTTCGACCCGGCTGGGTCCCTGCTGTTGCTGACAACTCCTTGAGGCGCGCGGGAACAGTGCGTGCCGTTGACGACTTGGGCTTGGTCCGGACAGTTACCGGACGGCCGGACAGCGAGCTATCCATTGCTTAATGTCCGCAAGCCCGTGCCTACGGTGGCCGGAAATCGGGATCAGTATCCTGGCGCTGGCGGCGGCGGTGATAACGCCGTTGCCTGATGCTCGGAGCGAGAGGTCTCCGCCGCCGATCCGATCCGCCCAAGCGGAGCACACCTCGACTGTGTGCTCGACTGTGTCCTCCGGGCATTCCGCACAGTGGCAACACCCGGGCGTCACTCCCGCATGAATCCGGTGTAGGTACCTCCCGAACGAATCATGTCCGGTGAGGACCTGCGTCATGCGGAAGGTAAGAACGCCGTGAGGTCTTTCCAGCTACGCCATATAGCGAAATTTGAGAGATCAGATAAAATAAAATAATTTGGGATAATAACTAACATTTTATGTGTTATTGACCTTTACCTCACACCCACCAAAAAAATAAGTCTACACACATGTTTTTGACTAGGATTTACTATTATACAATTGTTATAAATACAAAAAATACTCTAGTATCAAAACTTTTTTCTCCTACTATTTCAATAATACCACATTCAAAATTTTTGGTTGTAACCTCCTTTTCTCAGGTCACGCTTTCATTAGACGGACTATATCTATAGATCGTTGGACGCCCTATAGCACTCCTCCACTACGTGACATATATTTTATAACTTGTATTATGTAGTGGATTACATATCCACTACATAATAGTACTGAAGGTATAATATAGAGTCTGTGCGGAAAGTAAACCATCGTGGGATTTGAGGGCGCTGCTGTAGATAAATATCGTTTTCGTTATGTAAGCAACATTGTGACGTCATTATAGAGCGACTGTTAAATCTTGATATTTTTAAACTATGTTAGACTAGCTTCTTCCTGCGGCTTCACTCTATAATAAAAATTATCCTATTCTGAATTTGCTCACCTAATGAAACTGCAAAGTTATAGCTTATGTGCTATATTATTGAAATGTTTATAATTAAGTTCATTTGTCTAGTAGTTTTTGCGCGACACATCCATACATACGAGTACCTAGATCTACCTTCACAAACTTTCGCATTTATAATATTAGTAGCCCATTTATTGAACTTGCTCACGTGATGAAACTTAGCAAAAATATAGGTTATAAGCTACATTATAGCTACGTTTATCATTAAATTCATCCGTTTATAAGTTTTTGCGTAATGCCGTTGTGGCGACACCTGGGGGAGGCCTATGTCGAACAGTGGACATCTTTCGATTAACCGGTAAAGGAAAAAAGCGTGAAGGAAATGCTGTACTGCCTATCGAGGTAGGTTCCACCAACGACCACTACCAAGTTCCAACGAAAATGGTTCCATCACTTTGACTGGGATTGGTCTATTATCACTGACTGGAATATTGTAGCTAGCAGCAAGTTTATGTTTGTTAAATATAAAGGTAAAAATGGGACACACTACCACTTACTCGTTATCTTTCTTAGTACACTTTTCCCTTTAGCTAATCAATGAAAAATATGAACTTAATGACTATAAAAATAAAGTACACTTCACAATTTGTAATGTTGCTTCGTAAAAAAATCTATTTAGCCTGTAAGGGACCATCTCGCATATAAGAACCTTGGGATCACTAGGTTGTCCGTTTGTTTATCTGTTAAGACCCTTTAACTCGAGAACGCTTGGAGGTATCGAGTTAAAATTAAAACCATACACACAAGTCTGCGGTCTTTTGAAGTTGTGAAAAAATCAAATTTCTGAGTTAACGAAAAAAAAAGATACGGCCGTTTATGTCGCAAAAAACATATATTCAAGGGAATCAAAGTTCATAGGGTGAATCTCGTTGACCTAGAAACCTGAAATTTGGCATAAAACAAGGTCTCATAGAACAAGTACAGGGAAAAATCAGAAAACTGTAAATTTGTAGATCAGATCACTACAAAAAAAAAAATGTTTGCAATTCGGAAAAAATTTTGTAACTCAATTCGGGAATTGATTTCGGTAAATTTGTACAGACTCTTCAGTGCGCGAGTCCGACTCACACTTGCCCTTTTTTATTTTAGTTACTGTATCCTCACTCAAGCCTGAAAAGAAATATTTTAAGTTAGTCGAAATGCATTATAAATTTAAAGTATCAATACTCTTTATACTAGCCATCGAAAATATTGACAAAAATAAAATAAACAAATATCGTCATGTTTTAATGAATTTCCGTTTAATTTATATATATTTGGAGATAACAGGGACAGGAGTTCACCTAGGAAGTCTAAAAACATTAAAATAAAAGTGTTACGTACCAAAAACACAGCATACCAATGTTTCCCAAGTTCGTAACTTTGTTTTGATCAATAATGGTGTCATTTGCCATTTGTTATCTTTGGCAAAACTGTAATATATTAAATATTATTTCCCTTACAGCTCAGTGAAATTTTTTATCACATTTCTGAAGATTTCAATTAAAAATCACAATAAACAAACCTGATATGACGTTTGCCATTTGACGGATGGCTGGGTTGTGTTGCTACTTAAAATCTTTAATGTTGTTTTCACTTTACGCCACGACGGTTCTTTTATCGCACAGACAATAAATGAAACAACATATTGGATGAAAATCTATTTACTTATTATTTGTTCCATCATAATCATGTCGATAATTAAAAAAAATTTCATACATGTCAAAAATTACGTATGTCAATAAATTTACTTATTTATTTATTCACAAAATCCACAGCTCTTTTACAAAAATTTTACTTAAACTAATATTACAGCCAATTAAGGATTTACAATTTACTATCTAAACATTTATGCCTCAGAAACAAACAGAATAAAACGCTAGTACCATTCAAGCCGTAGTGGAGTGCTGTGTGTGTATCTAGTTTATTTGTGTTTTTTATAGCACTCATTCAACTTTTTAGCTTTAATTTGTAAAGTGTCCTCATCATCATCAACCTCTTTTCTCCCAGCTAATATTTTATTAATATTTTTACAATAATTATAAATCATGCACCTAATAACAATATTAATTAGATAATCAACTACTTTCTTTTTATGTGTTTCACATTTTATAAAATCAAAATTAACAAAAATACTAATGGCTGTATTTATTATTAATTTTAAATTTGATTTTTCAATATTTTCTTTTGTTATTTCATTGATTAAATCTTGGATATTTGAAATCAGCTCTATTAACTTCCTGCTGGGAGTGCAAAGTCATCGTCGACTTGCGTATTCTCTATATTTTATGTATTCTAATTCATTTTTTGACATAAAATCGTCACAGCAATCTGTGCAAGATTTGAAAATTTTAGTTTTTATTTTTTTCAAAAAATATCCACTCATGTATTGTGTAAAGGCGCAACAATACGGGGATCTCCTTCCTTTACCTCTAGAGGTGTAAAATTAAAATCAAAGTATTTTGCAAAATCAAACGAGCAGGTCGACGTTGCTTTCGCATTTTCGTTGATGATGAGAGAGTACAATGCATTACAATAGTCTTTTTCGCAGTTTCCGCGGGTGTGGACACTGCTTATATTATTTATTAATAATGTGGCGAATGCAGACTCGAATTGGTCACATGTCGGATTAGTGTTGCGGCACCCTTGGCTTCTCACTGCTCCAAAGAAATTTTCTAAAGGGTCCTGATTCAGGTGCCGCAACCATACTGATAACACGTTAAAATCTTTTTGGAGCTTTTTTAATAGGGTTTGAATTCCATTCAGTGTCCACAACCAATTAGTAACTGAGGGAATTGATTGTGTTTTAGAATCAGTTGATAAAAATTTCATTGATTTAAATATTTGTATACCCTCAATCCACATTTTGTGATGTGCAGAGTTCGGCGTTGCTGGACCTAGTAAGGGTTTGGCGTTCTTATTTTTCTGGTGACTTCCATTTACCGAGTCGAAGATGTTGTCCATGAACAGCAGCAGATCAGCAGTGTCTTTGCACTCTGTGGGAAGTATGTTCTTATCTGAAAAAAAAAAAAACAATTACAAGACAGGTCAATCATCTGTAGTTTTGAATTGTATTTATTCTTGCATGCCAATTTACTTACAGTAATTTTAAATAAGTAACAATAGAAAATCATCAAGTAATTTTCCGAAACATGACTGATTACGATACTTGTGATATTAAATGTCGTTAAATGGTACATACAGTAAAATGTGTTACAATACTGATATAAATGATAATAACAATTGAGATTTATGTACATAATTATAACCGAAAGTATAATAATCTCAAATAAATTTTATTATATGAGAAATATCTTCATTATGTAAGTAATAAAAAGCATAATAAATAACATTAATAGCAAGCCTTGATCTTTTAAAATAATACAGATCATAAGTCAATTTACAGATCCAAATTTCATTAATTATACCTACTTACTAACAAAAACAATAAGAGTATTAGAGTATGTTCTTATTAATTTTAAAATATTTTCAATGTTTCTAAATACATAGATCAAATCAAATACAAAATCAGTCATATTCTTCCCTATTCCTAGACTTGTAACCTAAACCAACAAACTTTTTTATTTTTTGCATGTATAAAAAGAAGGGAAAATACTGCTAAGGGCCGACGCACATATGGCGTAGAGCAGCACAGAGCATTTTTCACTGTCAAACTATTATCGATATTGTCGCCACTAAAATAATATCTAAAATCAATTATCCTACTTTCGCATGTAGTCGCTTCGATGCTCAATTGTTATGTCGATTGATTTTAGATACTATTTCAATGACGACAATGTCCATAATAGTTTAACAGTGAAAAATGCTCTGCACTGCGCTCTGCCATATGTGTGCCGGCCCTAAAAGTCGCTATGTGTTTCAGATGTATTCTAATTATAAAATAAAACAAACATTACCTGCTAAATATCCCATATTAGACGCCACAGTACGACTGAATATTTGTGAGGCCAATTTCACTTTTTGTTTGTTCATTTTGAGAGGGTTGACGTGATACTCTATTAACTTTGGGATCAATCTAACGCCTTTATAACCAGGGTTTTCATTATGGAGTAATTTTAAATGCGACCATTTTGCGGTTTTTTTTTACGCCATTTATGGTATATTCTAAATTTTTAGTCATGAGGTTGTTTCTAATTCCTTTGAGAAGATGTGGGGGATCATACAGTGGTACAATTTCTTGACCATTTATTAAAATTATATTTTCTTTCGGATTTTCTCCTTTTCTTAAATAAATTCCCCTGGTCTCATCCAGTAACAGGTTGAGAGCCTGTCTATTATTAGTACCCTGGTCACATACAGACGCAACCACTATGAACCCTGATTCTTGCAAGGCTCCTATCACTTCCTTAATTTGTCTAGCTAGTTCAGGTCCCTTAGTAGCACTTGACGCAAATGTGTAGGATACTGCCTGCTTATAATTGTAAATTAGACCACGTACCATAAAAACTTGGGCGTGATCTGCAAATTCACTTTTCCTGCCTTGCCCATTGTCAACAAGACCAGTGATTTTATCTTTTCTCTCATTATAAGTTAAATTATGCTTCAAAGAAACTTCGTCAAACATAACAACACATAGCTTTTCTTCTGTTTTCACGTTGTCAGCTTTATTTTTCAATTGAGAGAAAACATTTTTGTTAATCCCAGGCTTTATGTTGCAAATTTGCACTAATTTAATAAGTGTTTGTTGAGCAGGCAAAATAATTTTTTTTCTCAAAAATCTGTATCCTTTGGGACTTTGTTTAAAAATCGATAAGGAAGCAATTTTTTCTTTTAAAGTAAAACGTCGCCCCTTCTCCTTTTTGTGGTCCTCTCGACATTGCATATTAATTAATAATTTTCCTGTACTCGTACAATTTTCTAGTATGTCAAATACTGCAGGATTGGACGCAATTCTTTTTGCTGCTTTTACATTGACTGACAGTTTAACTTTATTTTTCATCTTGCTTATCTTGATCCTTGCAGCAACAAGTTTTTCGTGCAATTCCTTTTCTGCATTTGAAAGGAATACACGATTTTTAATTTTTCTAACTGTTCTTATTCCTGCTGTAAAAAGATAAATTAAAACATGTTATTAATTTATTAAAAAAAAAAACTTTCCGGTTTATACAAAAGTGAATGTTCAAAAAAAAACAAAAACAGGTTCGGCAGAAACGAGATGGATCTCAAATGTTAGTAATAATCTACTCTATTAAAATACATAATAAAGAGGTAGTTTGTTTTTTTTTTGTTTGTCTCTGGAAGTACTGGTCCGATTGCTAAAAATTTTTCACCGATAGAAATCTGCTTTATTTCTGAGTGACATTTTTATTTTATTTTACTTTATTGGAACATAAAACAGTTACCCATTACAATTAAGGTATTCCAGAATTTACATTACTAAGTTAACGTGCAAATAAATATCCGCGAAATAATTCTGTCGAACTATTTTATTATTAAAAGCGTGCGTGAGAAGTAAGTGCTCGTAAGTATTATATTTGGTGACTAAAAATAGGCTATATTTTATGTACGCGGACGAAGCTGCGGGCAAAAGCTAGTAAGTAATAAAACAATAACCAGCTATTATCGTGATCCTGACTTGCAAGCATAAAAATTGCCAGTCTTATTAATCAGGTGTCGATTTAAAAAATTGCTTAATTATAATTCTAATTAACATAAGTCCTCGATTCGGTTGTACATATATATTTTTTTATATGTTTTCTAGTGAAATGAAGTATGTAATGTGATGTTCCGTAAGCTATTTTATTCGTTACTTATCACATTCATTACTCATAATTTGAGATACATTTCGTTTCTGCCGGAGCTGTTTTTAGGGTTCCGTAGCCAAATGGCAAAAAACGGAACCCTTATAGATTCGTCATGTCTGTCTGTCTGTCTGTCTGTCTGTCTGTCTGTCCGTCCGTATGTCACAGTCACTTTTTTCCGAAACTATAAGAGCTATACTGTTGAAACTTTGTAAGTAGATGTATTCTGTGAACCGCATTAAGATTTTCACACAAAAATAGAAAAAAAGGAATAAATCTTGGGGGTCCCCATACATAGAAATGAAACTCAATATTTTTTTTTCATCAAACCCATGCGTATGGGGTATCTATGGATAGGTCTTCAAAAATGATACTGAGGTTTCTAATATCATTTTTTTCTAAACTGAATAGTTTGCGCGAGAGACACTTCCAAAGTGGTAAAATGTGTGTCCCCCCCCTCTAACTTCTAAGAGAATGATAAAACTAAAAAAAATATATGATGTACATTACTATAAAAACTACCAACGAAAATTGGTTTGAACGAAATCCAGTAAGTAGTTTTTTTTTAATGCGTCATAAACCGAAAAAAGTACACTATTATTAAAACATCGATCAAAGTTACAACACATTACAAGAACTTTTATATTATGTTACTAGCTGCTACGGAACCCTTTATGGGCGAGTCCGACTCGCACTTGGCCGGTTTTTTTTTTTTTTCTATGGAGCCAGAGCTTACTTACCTAGATTGAGTTGCATATTAGTTACTGAAGTACTTGGTAAAGCAACTTCTTCTTGCATCGTAGCCGTGAGATCTGAAATCAATAGTTGTACGAATTATAACTTATGTATATTGCGCCAATCTAATGCAAATATAAAGTGGAAAGATTTTTATATTCTTGTATGTTTGCTTGTAATGAAGAAACTACTCTACTGGACCGATTTTAAAATTTTTTTCACCAGTAGAATGCTACTTTATCACTCAGCAACATCCTTCTAATATTTTAAGTATGCCTTGGCCCATAAAATATCCTGTTGAATTTTTTTTTATTTACTCGTATGTTTTGTGTGCAATAAAGAATGTCATTTAATTCTTTATTGAAGAATGGTTGAATTGAATAAATGCGAAAGTTTGTGAGGACGGACGTATGGATGTTTGTTACTCTTTCACGGTAAAAGTGCTGAAGAGATTTTGATGAAATTTGTTACACGGGTAGACAATATCTTAGAATAGTCCATAAGATACTTTTTATCCCAGGAATAAGTTCCCTTGGGACAATTTTCTATTTTCACAGAGATAAAGCCACTGGCAGAAGCTAGAGCCTGTCTAAAAAGTCAAACGACTTGGGTAATTATGAGGGCAAAATGAAATCTGATGTAGTCAACGCTGGTTCAATAATCAAGGTTGATTAAGAGATCTTGATCATTGTTTGAATATAAGTATTTTTTAAATGACTAAATATTATACAAAATTCCCAAGCCGTTTGACTTTTTAGACAGACTATAGTCCGTAATATAACTAGCTGTTGCCGGCGACTTCATCCTCGTCGTGTTCGTAAAATTCTAATTCATATATTTTACGTTCACATAAAACGCTAAAGACCAAAATGCCAAATACCTTCATAACATAACACACCTGTTGGTTAAAGTCACGTTGTTTATCCATTTCGGAATCGTTGTCCCCGGGAATTAAGTAGTTCCTTTTTCATATGCATTTATTGTGTGTTAATTTGATATTACAAACAAACACTTTACTGATATCGGAAAGTATGTAAAGCTGTTGGTCCTGGTTGTCAATTGCAGATCTTTGACAGTCATTACTGGTAGTCAAAGCCAGAAAGTGTGACCAGATAACTCAAAGAGTATTTATTGTTTTACTCAGTAAATGGATAATACTAATTACCACTTATATGTATAGATGAAGTACCCAGGCGACTGCGGTTCATTTATTTTTTCTGTGCGTTTTTACAAGAAATACAACTATATGTATTAATAAACTTAAAAAGCAAACCCCTAACTAAATGTTTACAAAATTTCGCCAAAATCAATAGAGCCATTATAAAAGCTTCAAACATTTAAATTTATTAAATAGATAATTACTTAGATATATCTAATCTCTTGTTGGATAGTTAATAAAATTCAACTTACCCAGATTATGTTGGTTTTCAATTTCTGGAGAAACATCTTCATGCATTATAGCCCTGGCATCTGAAAGTAATGATTGTATGGATTTAGCATAATGTAAGTTGGGGTAATCTTTTAAACTAACTAAATCTATTACATTTTATGTGCAGATTGCATAAATATGTATAAAACATTGCTCCCACATTTATGTTGAATTGAACAACACTTCATAAGTTACTGTTATTTAGGCTACCTATAGCACTTACTGAGAAGTGAGTATGAACTTCGCAACATTTTACCATGTTGGCGTCGCCAGTTTATTGCAAGAACGTTAAGTACTTACTCATCAACCATGAGTAAATCAACTTTTTGCTGTTTCTTTCTTATGTAAATGAAGTAAAAGCCTAAATCATGAAACTTTTCCGTAGTAAATGCTTGAGGAATGGTGTGGACTCATTAGGGATTTAATGAAACTGCAAAATATGTAATTAATATATTCGGAATTACCTGACATTGGTGGTAGCCCCAGAATTTGTTGAGGTAGACAGCCTGTAGTTGATGTAAATGAAGGAAGCAATGGTGCTGAAACATAAAAAACAAATATGAACAAAGCTATAAATTAACTATGAATGAACATGATATGTTGACTAGTCATTTAATTGAATTTGTCTTATGAATAGCCACCAAATGTGCAAAATATTTGTTAACATTAAAAAAAAACTTATTATTTTTTAGATGGTAAGAAGTGAAATTAATCAACTATGACTCTCTCTGTCATCTTCATCGTTACAGGCAAAATATATCCGCATCCATCGGATCCCATGACCCTCACCACTGAATGTACTCTCTAGCTTTCCTGACTAGCTTGGGGTCAGCTTCCCGTCTAAGCAAGTGCAGCTGAATACCCCTGTTTTACCTAGAGCAACTGCCTACCAGATCTTAACAACCCATTTACTGAGTAACACAATAAATACTCTTTGAGTAATCTGGTCACACTTTCTGGCTTTTGACTACCAGTTTCGACTGTCAAAGATCTACAATTGGCAACCAGGACCAACAGCTTTACATACTTTCCGATATCAGTAATGTCCTGGATGAACTTGAAAAAGTACCAAAATATGTGAAAAATAAATACCGAGACAATTACATTGGGTTATTTAAGCATTGCAAAGTATTACCTGTTCAAGCGCGCGCTGAGTATCTATTCCTCATTGAACATTTTGATAATAGCGATATTCAAATACCACTAAAAAATGACGTGAACACACGGCAGGCTAAATCTAAGCTCCTTCAAGTGCCACGCAAAAATAACTTTTATGGCAAGCGTACAGCTTCTTATTCAATACCTAATCTAATAAATCAGATACCTGTAGACATCAGATGCTCATTCAATACCAATAACATAAAGCGTAAGTTGAAGGATTACTATGTCGAGTCAATTGGACCTTGAAAGTTTATAGCGCGTTGACTAATTGTCAGGTTGTGGCACGCTGAGACAGACCCCAGGGGTCTAATTGTGTGCCTTTTTGTAAACTTAAGGAAAACCTTTGTTTTTATATATAAATAAATAAATAAGTATATATGAATTGAAAAAATCACATTGGTGCTTGCCCGGTTTCGAACCCACAACCTCAAGCATGAGAAGTGGAGGCCTTAACCACATATAAATAACTAATTAATTGGAGTAATTTATAAATATTAAGTAGTGTTATTTACCTGATGATGTTGATGGTAGGTTGTGAATTTGCTGCAAAGGCTGTCTTCTAGTACTCATAGATGAAGTCCGAGACAAAAATGCTGAAAAAAAAAAAAAAACAAATTTGAATAGAACAATAAAGGACTATGCATTAATGTGAATTTTATCATAATATGAGCAGCAAACAATTTTTTTTTAGCCAAAGTTTATCAACTTAATGCACCCCTGTTGCGACACTTGTTTATGCTAAAATAGGATGTTTAAAATAATCTTACGCTGCATCCTTTTTACAATATTAGGTGGTCACTATTTTTTTAAAAGAAACATTGACATTGTAGCATAAGCTCTTGTCTAAATCATGTCAGAGTCTTAAAAGTTTCATTTATGCAAAAGAGACAGTTTCGCACCGGGGCTGCGGGGGTAAACATACAAATAGTATCTGTACTAATATAAAGCTGAAGAGTTTGTTAGTTTGGTTGATAGCACTAATCTCAGGATCTACTGGTCCGATTTGAAAAATTATTTCAGCGTTAGATAGCCTATTTATCACGAAGGTTATAGCTATATAACATCACACTATGATCAATAGGAGCGGAGCAGTGAGGAAAAAGTTTTATAATAATTATGTAGTGATTATACTTACTTGGCATTTTCAATGTTGGCACAGCAATATTACTGAGTCTGTTGTTGCGGCACAAATATTTATCTTCAAAGTGTGCACGACACACTCTGTCTCAATATTTGTTCATTCTTCAAACCCAAGATGTCATGACAGCCAATTGCATACAGCCAAGTGTTGAAGCGTTCTCTATCGAATACAGGATTCGGGAACCCATGAAGTACTTGATGCATACCTTAAATAAATAATGAAGTTTTATTATTGGAAAATGATTGAACTCACAAACATAACTTTTGCTGTATTGTCAAGATAACGACTTTGCTGCAAAGTTGGTGAACTTGCAGTCAAAAACCTACAGCTGTAAAACTTAAAAAAAAAAGAGAAAATATGATAATCTGACAGGTTTTCTTTACCTAAGTTAACTTATAGCGCGAAAGAGGAGAGATTTGTGTTTCTGTTTGCAATTAATAAACTCGTAAACTAGGTACTGGACCGATTTTACGAATTCTTTCACCAGTAGAATGCTACAGTATCACTGAGTGACATAGGTAGTCATGTATTTTCACGCGGACGAAGCCGCTGCCACAAACTCTCAAGCCCCAAGAGGACACCGGTGTCCGCACACCTATTGTCTTTCTATTGTGTCTCTAATTACAGTATTCGAAAGGTCTGACATACCTCCACTCTCCTTACACCCTGGAATACAGCAGTGCCTGCCCGAAGACATGGTACTAACTTCACCCACAAGAGTCCTGTCTCAATTAAACACAAAAAACCTTCTCTGTTCACAATTATGGTTTACTCGGAGCAACTGAAGCTCAACTCGACGAGAAATTCACAACGAAACACAAAAAGGAGATCACAAACAAAATATCTTAAAATAACCGGCGCAAGCGAGTTATCAGCAGACATTCATTTGTGTGTGCACAGCACAAATTAAAGTGATAAACTGGTAAAATTTGTGAGCTAGCAGCAATGACTTCTGAAATGAAAGAAATTAATATCAGAGTTGAGATTTGAATAGCAGAAGAGTAATTAATACACCAAGAAATTGGAGAACAGAGAAGATTTATTACCTGGATTCCGACTCGTTTGTGTATATTGTGGTTTGATCTGGAGAGGAAACTCACTGGAAGTAGAAGCAATCGCTTGAATTTCTGAAAAATATGAGACTTGAGATTTGAATAACAGTAATGAAAACACATTCTGAGAAATTGGAGAACAGAGAAGATTTATTCCAACTCGTTTTCTTTTTTTTCATGTCAAAGGTTATATGCTTGCCAAATTTCATCCAAATCCGTTCAGCCGTTTTTGCGTGATTAAGTAACAAACATCCACATTTATAATATTATATTTAGGATGATATAATATACTCTTATATTTTAATATACAGAACATATCTTTTTCTCCTTTTCTGTCAAATACATCCCGAGGTCTAGGATCTATTATATCAAATCTGAAATCGTAATATTTGAATTTCGCCATAACTTCAAAACCAAACGTCCAATTTTAATCACTCAAAGACCAAATATTATCTACATAAACTGTACTTAGTGATGAAATAATTTATTTTGATAAGGATTAATAGCATGAGTAAAATAAATGCGTTTAAATGTAGTCCAAAAAAAAATTCAAGATTTTTAAATAAAAAAATGGTTGTTGTGCCTCATTCGGCATAGATAGGTATAGTGTGTCGCGAACTTTTTTGTAGATATTTATAAGATCTACAATTAATTAGAACATTTTATGGTTCTATCTTTTATAGTTTAGGCAGCGTACGCAAAATAAGTAACTTTTCTGGCACCTTCTGTCCGAAAAAAACAAATATCTTACGGATCCCTATTTTTTCCAAAATAAAATTTAGCCTATGTTACTCGTGGATAATGTAGCTTTCGAATGGTGAAAGAATTTTTAAAAACGGTCCAGTAGTTTTTGAGCCTATTCATTACAACCAAACAAACAAAGTTTTCCTCTTTATAATATTAGTATAGATGAACCGAAAATATTTTTATGTAATTTATTCACAGACACCCTACAAAACAATTTGTTAGGAAATTAGGATGGCTTATATAACTTCGTCAATATATACTTTTATATGGCAGATTTATACATACAATTAGTATGACATACAGTTATGTTTTATACATAACTGTATATCCATAGATATCCGTGTGTATATCACTGCATAGGTTTTTTGTTCCAAAAGTATTAGTAAACTAGCTTTTGCCCTCGACTTCGTTCGCGGTGTGTGCGTCGAAATTGCATAACCTAATTTCGCCTAGCCCATTCAATCATCGGGCCGGGGTGGCGTATCACCGTACGCCTGGTTGTACGGTGATGCGCCACCCCGGTACATGGTGGACATCCCACCTACACGCGAAGAACGTTTTGGAGACACATTAATTGTTGTGTAATTGTGGTTTGTTTTGCAGCTACATGGATGTAATCCACGCGCCAACACGTGAGGTGGTTGGAAAAACGTGCTCAACCAAGGGCGTTGAAGGTCATGGTTGAGGTGGTGGTTGCTGTCTACACAGATTGCAACTAGCAAGGTCACCTTGGTTGGGATGTTGGATTACAATCATGTGGTTATCCATTATTTATTATAGTTGCCTACATAATAAGAATATTATAAATTTATCATAGGAATGTGAGGTATCAGCCCTACTTACTACTGGACCAGTTAAAGCTATGGTACTGTAAAAAAAATTATAAACTAAAATTCAATATTAACACTGCTGGAACATAGGTATACTCTCTTTTATGAGACAGTGGGCTGCAATCAACCATTCTAGCCCAGTAAAGATTGGTGGATTTCACAGTTTTCTCACAATATGTTCCTACACTCTTTTGGTAGTCATGGTGAAACTATAAATTGGTCAAAACAGAGGCATAGCCTATAACCAACAATTAATACTTATTAAAGCATGTGAAGACTTTCAAAACTTATTATAATATTTGTTTAAATAGGTACCTGAAATATTTCCTGTAGGTAAAATCAAGGTGGGAACAGCCAATTTGCTATTATTTGGATACAGAAACTGCTTCTCATAGTGCCAACAGCGAATTCTTTGGGTGTTTTGGACAGTAATACTGCCTGAACTCGCAATATCACCCCCAATACTCTTCACCCAAACTTGGAACTTTTCTGCAAAATAATAATAATATTCTTTATTTGTGTAAACATGGTATACATACAATAGCATGCAAGATTGAAATTAATGTCTGAGACCAGTCATGTTTAGCCGTAAGTGTCGGCGTACAAATATTTATAACATTCTTCTTCTTCTTCTTCCTGCCCTTGTCCCATTTTATTTGGGGTCGGCGCAAATATTTATAACATTAAAAACTAAAAAAATATAAAATGTTTTGCAAATGTTTCAGGATTTGGAAAGTAACACAGGTACGTCTGAAAATATAAAAACGACTTTATTATTGTAACATCCACGAAAAAAGGAGAGGTTTTTCCAGCTTTATTTTGAGGTGGGAAAATCATCTAAATGAAATCTCCTGCCTTGGTGGGAACCCACTCCTGCACCATAACTAGAGACACAATAGAAAGACAATGATAAATTGAACACCGGCGTTAGCTTGGTGTTTAATGAATTAACAGAGGTTTTAGGTAAATTGGGTAACATGATGTAGTATCAGAAATTCTGACTTCTAACAATCAGAATGATAAATGATCTTTATTTAGCAAGTAGGTTTTCAATTAATTCTAGATGAGGCCGGACAAACCGGATGTACAAATCACAGCTGAAACCACATCATTCCATAAATTAAATCTTTATTACCTGAATCTTGACGTTTTTGTGTATGTTGTGATAGCCATGTTTGGTGCTATGGAGGAACTCACTGGAAGTGGAAGCGTGCGAATTTCTGGAAAACAAAATAGGAAAACCATTTAAAAATAAAGCAAGCGTCTTTAACAAATTCAATTTTCATGTACACAAAATAATACTTTAAATAAATAGTGTCAAGACAAAAATTTACTAATAAGTATTACAAGATTCTGAATACTCCATCCGAGGAAACCCATTTTCTGAAATATGTCAAACAAATCAAAATCAGTATCCATAAAACAGATTTCAGTTCGAAAAGAAAAAATATTGTAGTAAATAAGTACTTTAGGTTACAATTGCATTTTCACCAAACATTGATTAATCTTATTCTAATAAACTTTTTGTAGTTTAAGGCTGCTTTTCCACCAGAGATTTGCTATGCTGCGAGGATGTAAAGCTATGCTGTGAAACTATATGACCGTTTCCACTGATACAAAGCTATGTAGCGATGCGAGTAAGATGTCATACGAAGATACGCCGCCGCAAAGTAGCAGCGCGGGGAAGATGCGCAGCTCGAGCTATGCGATGTATCTCTAGCAGGGAAGCAGCACGTAGCTACATTACTTGCTACCATCCATAGCAGTATAGCATGTACCCTTCCATAATAGTTGAATCCGTCTCTACCAGTGCTAAGCTATGTGCACCAATGAATATGATTAGTAGATATCCCCGACCATCCCGTCGCTTGCCCCATGTAGACTAGTAGTCTACACGGGCAATGTAGCGTTGAAAGTTAGGACTTGACTTGTAAAACCTAAGACTAGAATGAAGAAAGCAAGAAGTAATAATTTGATGTATTTTACCAGCTTTTTGCCAAAATGATATTCCACTCAAAAACTCAAAATATCATCTTCAAAACATTCATGTTCAGTATACAGGAAAAGATAGGCACTACCGATAAGACTCTTTTACACAGCAATACCGTCTTTTCACGAAGATTTACAACAGTTATCGCAAAGAACTTTTAGTAAAAATACTTAATACAAATAAAATAATTGAATTAATGAAAAAAAATGGCTGCCTATGTGACGTAAACTCACAGAGTGCATTTTTGTGACATCTATTGGCACTTTGGTGAAACTTAGCACTAAACTGCCATCTCTTATCCATACACGGAATATCATCTGTCTACGTCACAATACAACCCGACCAAATTGAAAATACATTTAAACTCATTTTGGGCAGGGACTATTATATACTTCGTCATTTTGTATCATTGTAACCATTGCTGTCCCAAGTTTTTTGTACTAAGTTTGAAGCACCTGACATTTCTCTTGATAGCCGCTCTATTGTATCTCTTTAACGGCCGAATACTGAAACGCCACTCAAATATCAAACTCATCTAAATGCTACTTAAAGTTAAGCATCCCTTAAAGAACAGTGACCACTTTCCATACATTTCAAAACCTGATAGTAAAAGTTAATGTATAGTTATAATGTATTGTAGACAGACTACCTGTAGGTCTAGAAAATAATGTCTCATAGTCATTTTTACGATTTAAACGCCACGAAGTTCAAAAAATATTAATGTTTCTTTTTAGGTTAGAATTTGCCGTAAGATGTTAGAAAAATATTTATTAACTCTCGAATTGTAATTTAAAATAGGAATACTTAGCTGTGGTCGTAAAGTCCTTTTTATTTTGTGTATTCCTTTACTTACGTAGCTGCTTAGAGTCTCGATGATTGGAAAAAATCGAGTGTCGAGCATAATGATTTGTTTTACAGCACAAATAACTTGTACTAACTATCTAGTAAATACATTTTTAGTAAAGAAAAATGCTAAATAGTATATATAGGTATCTACCTCTAAAAAGTATCTCTTATCTGCTCATCACTTGATCACTTATCTACCCAACACATTTAATTAGTTTACGGTATGTATACAGTACATATAATAAACAAAAAGGGAAAAACAAAATTATACAATATGTTTTAGTGAAATGGTTTATTAATTATCATTATTATCATCTAATTATCTTATCCAGAAATTCTGCTGGAGCAGAGATATTTTCTTGATACCTAGCCCACCTAAGATACCACACTAATGTCATAATTGTTAATAAATGAAAAAATGTGTTCTACATGTTGTGAAGTAAATGTACTCATATTATTACTAGAATCATACAGATTACCCCACTCATTACTCAGTCTATGTTCTAGGCTGACACGGCTATGTACAGGGATATAATATTTATATATACTGTGTATCGTGGCTCTAAATGAATCTGCCACATTGTGCAGATTCATATTGGTATATTGAGGAAAAAGGCAGTGTGAAGCAGTATTTGCTGCTCGCCTATAATTTACTAATGTTATGTTGCTAGATACAACTTCAGAATGTACTTCTAGACTTTCATTAACTGGTTTAGCAGTGATTGGCTCAGAGTCACCTATTTCAACAGTGATTGACCCAGAGCCACCTGTTTCAGCAGTGATTGGCCTAGAGTCATCTGGTTCAGCAGTGATTGGCCCAGAGTCACTCTGTTTTAACTTTTTCAGTAGTAGATGCACCACAAGCTCCATCAGCTTGCCCAATACGTATGGCAGCACGCTTACAACTCATCTAGCATGAATGGCATATTCTATCAGATGATGACATCTATGGAAGAAAATATTGAGTTAATATCGGGTATTGTTAATGTATTAATAAAAGACAACATCGAGGTCAAAAAGAGAAATCACCAAGACCGTAACGGCATGAAGTATACTGGCAAATAATTAACAATATAGAAACATAAATAAATAAAAATACCTGACGTGATGCAATCTTTGTTTGTTTATCTGTTTGGAATTTATCTTAGTTCTTCTGAAGGATTGTCAAAAACAATAGAATGGCTCTGACTGCACACTTGTCTTTGACCTGGTCGAGATAACACTGAAGATTGAGCATCATCACTGCTTGTCGTTTATTGATGGTTTATGCTTCTCATGAGGAGTTCATTACAAGTTTCACAAATGTAATCTTCCTCTGTAAGTAATCTGAAATAGGAAAGACAATATAAACTTCTTTTATTTACAATTGATATAGGTTATAGTTTAATACCTAGATTAACAGTTCAAAACGAAACACGAAATAACAAGACAAAACTATTGGTTTTAATCCATCTTTCGGCTATTTGTGTGTATTTTGTCATACATACGGACATCATAAATATAGTTTTAAGTTAAACATTACAAAAATAAATACTTACGATTACTGGTGATATCCACTCACTAAGAAGCGAAATAACTCTTGTGTTTAGCTCTTAAACAAGATAACGTCGAAACGTATTGCAGTTTATGCAAAGTATACGTCGGCTTTTTGTTGACGGCGGCATTATCAAGAGGGCGGATTTACAACAATATGGAAAGTAATGGTCGTCAGATGAGGAAGATATCGAGGTCCAGAGGGCAGCAATAAGGTCGTAAATAAAGGTATCAGTTCACACACAAAATAGCACAGTAAACAACGAGACGCCCACGCACCAACGAAGGGCTGCGCCAATTTCAATTGTAGAACTGTCAAATGTAAAAAAAGTCCGTTTCAGTCATCGAACTCAATTACACTGAATGATTAATTTATTTAATCAATTTTTTTTTCAATGAATCTATATTATACAAAGACTAATAAAGAATAACATATCGATTGAATAAAATGTAAAATAATGTATAAAACTCAGAAACAGAGATTGATAAAGTCAAGTAGTAGTGCGTAAAATGGAACGTTGTAGCAAAAGGTCTCAGTATTTATATATAATCTATGGCAAAAGGTAATAGAGGTGCGTTCAAAACATGGTAATATGTAACGCTAAACGTAAAATAAGTTTATAGAAAAACTTAAAAATCTTTTTTTCCTGCGTTTCTTTTAAAATTGTTTTTAGCGTATTAGACACATAATATAATTGGCTAAATTTTAACATTTTTTTCATTACTATACAAAGTCAGGTGAAAAATGGTCATTCTTCTTTAACTGCTATACACAAACGCCACTCAAGCAATTTGTTACCATGATTAGGTAAGCAGTGCTCAAATGTTTACATAATGGCAACATCCTGCTAGAAAAATTGTATTCAGCACGTTCTCAGTTACAAAATAATTTAGGTCACATCTTGTATTCGTTTTACGCAGACTTGTTTGAATGAATATTTTCTATATCTATAAATTATTTGAAATGTATCAGCATAATGTAATTATGGTTTGAATTACTATTGAAATTATGTCTTTTTACGTAAAAATAAGATAAATATTTATTTAAGACGTCTTAAAAAAAGAAAATTATCTGGATACGTTTGACGTAGATTGGAACGTTACACTTGACATTTTTACGCGCGATAATATAAAATTTCATTAGTGGATTGAACTTCAGTTGACCATTATTTTATTAATAAAATCCTAAGAACTGATTCACGATGGAGGATAAGAAGAAACGTGGATCTAATTATACACCTGCTGAGAAAGATATGCTCTTGGAACTGATAAAAAAGTAAGTACTTACCCACATGAACAATGAAATACTTATATTCTTTACGTATACCTAGAGTAAATTAAGTATTTACCCGTAAGGACCAGTGTGGTGCATGAAATACTTTGCTATTATGCACACTTATAACATACAGAGCCAGGGCAACTGTTGTCTGTAACTTGTGATAATGAATGTGTACCCTTGTGACCACTTATCATCTGAAAATCTCAACTTATAGATAGTTTATTTATAAGTACAAGTAGGTACTTTTTTTCTACTAGGACCAATATAGACAATGAGCATTCACACATACTCAATAATTTACAGATCCCAAGTTTAATTTTTTGCTCTCCATGTTTAAAACATGTTAATTTTCTATCAGATATCAAAACATTATTGAAAATAAGGAGACCAACGCTCACATTATACTGAAGAAGCGAGAGGCTTGGGACACAGTATGCCAGCAGTATAATGCTGTTGCTGTGAGCGGCTTCAGAACCTGGCAACAGCTCCGTCACCTGTATGAGAACCTTAAACAGAGGTCTAAAAAGAACATAGCCAAAGCAAATGTAGGCTTGATTTTATAAGGTATCTATTTTATCATTTAACATACATACCTAATTATTAATTAATTTTTATGATATTTTTTAAGCGGCTTCAGTACTACGAGACCACTGACAGCATGAGAGATGCGAAAACGGAGGCATCATTAGATAAGGTTTGTTTAAATTAAATATTTGTAAAGAAGTAGGACCTTACTGAATATTTCCTCATAATATTTTCTTTATTTTTATAGAAAGAAATTTATCGTACTGGTGGTGGAGCATACAAAAGTGTATTGACAGAACAAGATGCACAAATCCTAGCCATGGTTGCTCCTCAAATTCAACCATTACCTAATCCCTATGATGATGCTGCAGCATATTTTGGTTTGTGTAATATATGCTTTAAAATCAAAGGAATTGGCATTGTTTAAAGGAAAGAAACAAAATAATAATTATATTCTTTTTTAATTTATAGGAGATACAGAACCAGAAGTTACAATAGACACATGTACAAAAAAACCTGATAGCGGAATTAAATCCTCTTCTGAAGCAAAAATAATCCACATCTTTGGTAAATGTAGTTTCTATTAAATTATTCAATTTTTTTATGAATTGTATACTATATGTACATATTTTATTTTAGATGACAAAGACATAACCATGGCAAACAAGAATATAGCAGAAAATAACAAACCTTGTACAGTTACATCAATAAATACAGCTGGTAATATTTTTTTGTTATTTTATAAGTTAAACGTTAAATGATATAATATTGAAACTAAGTATAATTTTATCTATATGAAGGCAGTTCATTTACTTGTATTTATTTTGATAGATGACCAACAAGCTGCGACAATCATCATACCCCAAGAAAAAACCATGCATCCAACATCATCCTCAGCTGGTAATTATCTAATTAATTGTTCTTTGCTAGTGGTATAAGATTTTCAATAATTTTGCACTAATTACATTTTTCAGGACGATTGAAGATATTGAAACCTACACATACTACAGTGAAACAGCAATATTTTCAGACAAAACTTAGAAATGCCAAATTAGAAACCAAACACCTCATGAACCAGAGCAAAATGGAAATGAATCTTTACAAAATAAAAATGCAGTATTGGAAATTGAGACTACAGAAACTAAAATCTAAATCTAAATAAACCTATAATTAAGTGGAAAAATGTGTATTTATTAAATTGGTCCTTACTATGAAGTTTTGATTGGTCTCAAGCCCTATAGGTTGTTGTACCATAGATTCCTCCTCAACATAGGGTAAGGAAATATCCTCATCCAAAAGTTCATCCGATCGGGATAAGGCAATATTATGAAGCACTGCACATGCTACAATGACCGGTGGGATATTTTGTATTTTTAGGCCCATGCCATTTTGAAGGCAAGGAAATCTTCTTTTCAGAACACCGAAGAGCCTCTCCACAGGATTTCTGGTGCTTATTTGGGACCGATTGTAAGCTTCTTCAGCAGCTGTCCTTGTATTTAATAATGGGGTTAGTAAATAAGGACGACATGGATAACCACAGTCACCAAGAATAATACCTGTCCCAAAGTCCCCACGCTCTAATTGGGCACACAGTGGTGAATCATTAAATATGGTACTGTCATGCACAGAACCTGGCCATCTAGCAATAACATTCCTAATGCGCAGTCTTGCATCACACACCATTTGCACGTTTAAAGAAAAATAGCCTTTTCTGTTCCGATAAATTTCAGATTGGGCCCCTCCTGAAAATAAATTATAGTTGTATTATGTGATAAAGCTAACTTTACTACGTATAGCACTGTTAATGGTAATGTTACACAGACTTACCTGCTGTGTAATATTAGCATTATTAATCAGACATAACATTTGGGGATATAATTAACAGTGAAGTTAGCAAGCACATACCTGGAGAATTAATTTTGATATGAGTGCAGTCAACAGCTCCCACAACTCTTGGAAATCCTGCTATTGCGAAGAACTCATTGGCCACAACTGGAAATTCTTCTTGTGTTGGCATATTTATAAACCTTGACTTCAAGCTGGCTATTTTGGTCGTCACTCTATGCACTATTCTATGCACCGTTGGTTGTTCAACCTCAAAAATATCACCTATTACGCGTTGATAGCTTCCTGTTGCATAATAACGGAGAGCTATTAGAATTTGTTCCACTGGCTGTATGGCTCGGTTTCTTTTTGTCAACGGCTTAATGGTACTACCGAAAACAGAGTCCAAATATAATACTGTTTCTTTCGAGAGGCGAAACCGTGAAACAAACTCCATGTCGTGGTACTTTTCAAAAGCGTTCAACTTTTCTTCATTTCGGCGGTTTACAGTTGGTCTTTCTATGAGTACATGGTATTAAGGGTAGCAGAGCGTGGTTTAATCAAACCATGTAAACATGAATATGTGATAAAATTAGTATTTATTTTCTTTTACATTTCTCATAAAAACACAACTTGTCATTTTATATAGAACACACCGATTATGACAGACACACTCTTTCTTATATTCTGTCTAACATAAATTCAAACATTCGTCAATCTCTCAGACTGCCAGTACTCTCAATACGATTACAACCTCTTCTGACACTCCTCCTTAATCGTATTCGTCACTCTTTCATACTCTTCAGCTACCCTCACTTGTACAACCAAACCCTCACACATTTCACACCCTCAATGGTGGTTAGCATCATATGACACCCATCTCTTTCGAACAAAATTGAAATTTGTTTTTCGGCAAACTTTTTGTTAAAATGTCTGCTGTCATTTTGTTAGTCTCAATATATCTCAAGTCGATCTCCGAGTCACTGATCAAAGTATCCCTAACAAAATGATACCGTACATCTATGTGTTTGGTTTGGTGATGATGCACTGGGTTTAGTGCTATAGCCATTGCTGATTGACTATCTGTGTACATACACAGCTTCGTATTATGTATACCTGTAAGTTCTTTCAAGAATCTTTTGAGGTACACAGCTTCTTTGGTAGCTTCGGAGAGGCTTACATACTCTGTCTCTGCAGTAGATAAAGCTACTGTCTTTTGTTTCATGCTCTTCCAGGAAATAGCAGCTCCACTTAACTTGAACACGTATCCAGAGAAAGATTTCCGGTCAACAATGTTCCCACCATGATCAGCATCTGCAAAACCTTCAATTTCACAAGCTTTGCGTCTAACATATTTCAGACCTAAATTTGTTGTGTTCCTCAAGTACCGAAGAATTCGTTTTGCTGCTATCCAGTGAGCTTTCTCGTAGCAGTTGTTAAACTGACTCATAAAGTTCACTGCTTGAGCTATGTCTGGTCTTGTACAAACAGCTATATACATGAGTGATCCTATAAGTTCTCTGTAGGGGATCTTCTCATTTGGTTTGTGTTCTCCATCTGGCTTCTGGAGCCTCAGTCCAGGTTCCATTGGAGTGGAAGCAGGTTTACAGTTCTCCATCTCAAA
Organism: Mythimna albipuncta; assembly: GCA_929112965.1. NCBI lineage: Eukaryota > Metazoa > Arthropoda > Insecta > Lepidoptera > Noctuidae > Mythimna > Mythimna albipuncta. Next base: position 1,738,658 of record OV815960.1, read on the forward strand.
AGTCTTGAGAACTTTTCTGATGTAGTCCTCTTGGTCAATCTTGATCCATCCGTTTTCTTGAGTCACTCTGATACCCAATACTAGTTCGGTTTTTCCAAGATCTTTCATCTCAAATTTAGACATCAGGTCTCTTTTAACTGTTTTCACTTCTTGTAAATCATTCCAAAATAAAAGTATATCGTCAACGTAAATTGCAAGTATTACCGTTTTCTTGCCCCTCTCACGTAAATATACACATGGCTCATTTAGCGATTGTTTAAATTTTAAATTGATTAACTCCTCATGTAATTTTTGGTTCCAGGTACGTGGTGCTTGTTTCAATCCATATATGGAACGCTTTAAGAGGCATATGTAGTCTTCCTTCCCTTTCTCTTCAAATCCAGGTGGTTGTCTCATGTAGACTTTTTCGGTTAGTTGACCATTCAAAAATGCTGTCTTTACATCCATATGGTCGCACTTGAGTCCCTTTTGTACCGCTAATGCCATTAGCATTCTCAGAGTACTATGTCGCACTACAGGCGAAAACGTTTCACTGTAGTCAACACCTCTACGTTGGCTAAAGCCTCTCGCCACCAGACGAGCCTTGTATCGGTTCTTATTTCCCGCCTCCTTTTTGATTCTAAATAACCATTTAGAATCAACAAGGTTATTCGTCTGATTGTGGTCTCGCTTCGTAAGAATCCAAGTCTTGTTTTTCTTTACAGCATCAAGCTCCTCCTGAATTGCTGCTTTCCATTGTTCAGCATCCGGCCTTGCTAGTGCTTCTTCCACTGTAAGTGGATCACTTAGTTCAGCTTGATAAGTGACGTAATCTGGAAACTGTACCGGTTTCCTATCTCTCAAAGGATACCTCCTCTCTTGTACACTCTCACTTCTAGGTTCTTCATCAGGTGTTGGATCCTGTTCTTGATTATGCTCCTCTTCACCTTCAAATGAAGCCCATTGTTCGTCATTATCAGCATCTGCAATATCAGATAGTGTTTCTGTTTCATCGTCCGCTTGATGATTATCTCTTTCTTCATCATCACTGCTATCACGACCAACTTCACTATCTTGATTTGAATCCTCAAACTTCAGATTCACAAGCTCTTTCGGACTTTCAGTTTTCTTGTACATCTGATGTTCAAAAAACTGTACATCTCTCGCTATGTATACATGTTGTTTCTCTGGGTCGAACAGTCTGTATCCTTTTGTCGTCTCACTGTATCCGACGAAGATGGTTTCCTTCGCTTTTGGTTCCCATTTCGTCCTTTTTCCGTCTGGAATATGCACGAAAGCCCTGCATCCGAATATTTTGAGCCCTTGGAGGTCTACTTTAGATCCAGTCCATGCTTCTTCCGGTGTCATACCCCTGACTTTATTTGTAGGAGATCTGTTCTTTAAATATACAGCTGTATTGACAGCTTCAGCCCAGAATCGAGGATCTAAGCCAGCCTCTTGTAACATACATCTGGCTTTTTCTGTTATTGTGCGGTTGGCCCGCTCAGCAACCCCATTCTGTTCCGGCGTATATGTACATGTGTACTGATGAATTATCCCATTTTGTTTCAGGAAATCCATAACATTTTTATTTTTGAATTCACTACCGTTGTCAGTTCGTAGGACCTTAAGTTTTTTGTTCGTTTGATTTTCTGCAAAAACTTTGAATTCCTTTATTTTCTCAAAAACCTCGCTTTTGAATTTAAGAAAGTATATAAAAGTTTTGCGCGAAAAATCGTCAATAAACGTCAAAAAATATATAAATTTACCAAAACTCTCGTCCATTGGACCACACACGTCCGAGTGTACCAACTGCAGTATTTCAGTAGCTCTTGTAGCGCCTTCTTTTGGGAATGGTTCACGCGTTTGCTTTCCTAATAAACAAGCCTCACAATTGAGAATAGCAGATAAAGACGAAAAACTTACCCCTTTAGCTAGTTTGTTTTTCAAAAGTTTGAGATTTCGAATGCCCAAATGCGCTAACCTTTTGTGCCATAACTCCACATCGCTGCCTGCTGCTGTAGACGCTACTATAGCAACCTGTGGAGTTGTCATAAGTTTGTAGATACCTTTATCTATCTTGCCTTCTACACATGCATTCCCTTTAATCTCACATTCATCTTCATTATAGATGGAGCAACCTTCACTTGAAAAAACAACTATTTTATTTTTTTTCGTAATCATACTTACGCTCAAAAGATTTGATTGTAAATCAGGAACAAACATAACATCATCAACCGTTATGTTCAGTTCCTTACTCTCTATTCTGCCAAAACCTTTACCGTAAACTTTACCTCCATTCGCACAACATACCTCAATATCTTCGTGCTTAACAAAATCTTTTAACAAACGTTTACTACTACTCATGTGTGAAGAAGCGCCCGAGTCCAAAATCCATTGCTCTTCTTTTGCAATAGGTGAAGTTGTGGACAAAGCTGTGGCAATATGTGCTCGTTCCTTTTTGTTGCTATCCTTTTTCTTCCTTGGATTATCAGGACAATCTATCATCTTGTGTGCACCTTCACAAATAAAACATTTCGGTTGCTTCTTTGTATAGCTCTTCTTGAATGGCTTCTTCTTAGCCGTCAGCGCAGTGACTGGTTCAGAACTAGCACTGCTCTCTTTGTAGTCACTCATTTGCAAGAGTTTTGTTTTAATGTAGTCGGTTGTCAAGGTAATATTGGTATTTTCTAATGCTAATCTCATAGGAGTATATTCTTCAGGTAATCCTGCTAGCATCATTGCAGCCAACAGTTCATCATCTATTGATTTGCCAAGCTCTCCTAGTTGCTGAGCAACATTCAATAGTTCCGTTACATATGCTCCAATACTGTTAAATTGATTTAGCTTTAGACTCACTAGTTTTGTAAGAAGTCGGCATCGATTGTTTAAGCCTTTGTCCTCAAAAGCGTTTCGCAGAGCCTCCCATGCCTGCTTCGCAGTTTTACAGGACCTCACATAGACCTTGCAGTCCTTGTTCACCATAAGACATATTTTGCTGAATGCCTTTTGATCTCTCCTCTGACCTGCCTCATCGGTCACTGGCGGTGTTTCCTCTACATACTTCCAAAGATCATCATGCATCAGATGACACTGGATATCAAACTTCCAACTTCCATAGTTTCGCATACCTTCTAATTTTTCTGCGTATACTGCTGATAGCCCTCCGCTACCAGAAGCTGAAGTCTCCATCATGTTTTTTTTAATTGTTGAAAAAAAACAAAAGAATACTTTTTTCACATCGTATCACTTTTTATGCAAAAATCATGCGGCTGTCCCATAACCTATGAGTACATGGTATTAAGGGTAGCAGAGCGTGGTTTAATCAAACCATGTAAACATGAATATGTGATAAAATTAGTATTTATTTTCTTTTACATTTCTCATAAAAACACAACTTGTCATTTTATATAGAACACACCGATTATGACAGACACACTCTTTCTTATATTCTGTCTAACATAAATTCAAACATTCGTCAATCTCTCAGACTGCCAGTACTCTCAATACGATTACAACCTCTTCTGACACTTTCGTGATCCGAAAGCGAAGACAATGACGATAAAGACATTTTAACACTTTTGTACACTAGGAATCCAAGTTTTAATAGATTTGTCTTGATTTGAGGGACCTCGCGACCGGTCTTAAATCTAAGGGCTGCTCAAATCAGTTTGACAGTTCATTTGACAATTAAATAGCGTTGAGTAGCGTTCCTGTATACGACTTTTAAACTAAGTGGCCTTTGAGCACAACTTAATTTAAGGTGCACTTAAATTTAACAGATACTTAAAATTGACGTTTGAGAATACGAAAACAAAGTTTAAGAGCTGCTCAAAAGTTTAAGCAGCCCTCAAATATTTGAGTGGCGTTTCAGTATTCGGCCGTTAATCTCTTTGGTTTTTGCGGACTTGGTTTTGAAAATGCCGAAACCAACACAATTAAAATGCTTTTTTGGATGTGTCATTGATGGTAAGTGTATTTACACTAAATTATTAACTAGTAACCTAAGTATTTATATAAGTACATTTTATGGAAGACCGAAAGTATCAATTGAGAACTACTTATTTAGAGTCAACATTGTGCACCCAATTCCATTATCAGTTGATTATACTAAAATATATCACTGCCTCACTATAAAACTAGATTTTATTCTGAGCATTCTGACAACAGCTCATCTTAGCCTTAGCTAAGTACATTACAGTGAATATTTAGTTGTTATACCTCAACAAGTCAAGCAGCAAATATCAATGAATACCTAATCGAAATCTAAAATAATAAGCCCAAAGTTATGGCCCAACAACAAACATCTGATGATTTTGCCATAGTGGAAATGGTTGGTTCTTTTTGAGAATAGTAGTCTAGTATATAATTACTGATCAGATTTAATGTTATTTTTTAGTTTTACTGAATGTGAACCCCAAAGTCTTACATTTAAAATGATTCAATAAAACAATAGAAAACACTCGCATTAACAAAGTAATCAAATATAAAAAAAAAACATATTATTCACAAATTAAAATAGCTACTTGAAATTAACTGCGTATTGATCTAAGTAACCAATATTTTATTTTATTCACAAAAAAATGTTTTTTAGTGTTTTCATAATACCAACCCAGCAGGTGTTATATAACTGTTACCTGCTGCTGTTACTGTTAGCTTTTGTTTAAGATGTATAAATGTGGATAGTGGTTTTGTTGAATGAATAACATTGATAATCCAGCTGAACGGGTTTCAGCAGTTTTTCATATTACAGCTAGTAGTTATGTAAAACAGCTAATCTTACAATCCATCTATGATATATCTATGGATTGCATCACATTGTGTATAGAGTCGTAGTACATTACAGTGAATATTTAGTTGTTATACCTCAACAAGTCAAGCAGCAAATATCAATGAAAGGTATTCATTCATCAATCGAAATCTAAAATAATAAGCCCAAAGTTATGGCCCAACAACAAACATCTGATGATTTTGCCATAGTGGAAATGGTTGGTTCTTTTTGAGAATAGTAGTCTAGTACAGTGAAACCTGGTTAAGTGAGACATCAAGGGACCTGCAATGTCGTTTCACTTATAGAGGTATTCCACTTACCCAGTGTCTCAGATATACAGGTATAAATAAATATCTGTCTCATTTACAGAGGGTTCCATTAATAGAGGTGAGAATACAGGTTATTTCAGTTATACAGGTGCGATCATTAAATAAAATAACGTGTTATGTATGTAAATGAGTTTGTGGGTAGAATAAGAATGAGTAAACAATCGCTCGCCCGATTTAAATCCATTAGATTTTTTTCTTTGGGGCTATTTTAAAGAAATAGTTTACCAAGGAGAGAACAATAGCGAACAAGAACTACGACAAAAGCTCGAATTTGCTAGGGTACAAGTTACTAATAACAGAGGTGCATTCCGTAGGTTACGTAGGAATTTTATTAGGCGGTGCAGATTATGTATTATGGTCAGAGGCAGGAATTTTGAGCATTTATTGTAAAATGTTTTGCTTATTAAAACAATTATTTCACAATCGTTGTTTTGTTTTTTCATCCTAGAAAGATATTAGAGCCACTCATGGCCATGTGTAATACCTTTTCAGAATCCCTATTAAATGCGCCAAAACTTGTAATACAGGGTCACTTTTCGGTAGAGTATTTTTTTTTCACAGTGGGGTCCGAAGTAAATAAAAAGTTATGATTTGAGAAAAAAATAAATCGTAAAACTTAATATTATCTTCAACACACCCAATAAACAACCATAAATTGCATGTCTAACGCAAGGACTCATCAGTACCAATCTAGTAAAAATTATAAAAAAGATACAGGATGTAGATTTTTTCGAATTTTAATAAAAAATAGTTAAAAAAAGTCATATTTCCCATAAAAACACAAAATAAATTATAACTCTGCAGGGGTTGACCTTAAGGACCTCCCGTAGAACAACTTTTTGCAGCTGATGACCCCATCTAACCCGTAGTTGCGTTTGATCCACGACTTTTGGGCCACCCTGTATCTATGGATTGCATCACATTATATGTCTTCGAAAACACAGCAATGACAATGAAGAAGCAGTTCTATGATTCTGTAGAAATCGAGAATATCACCCCTCCTTAGTGACTATACCGAGAATATCCCTTCCTTTTTCCCACCACTAGAGTGCGGCCCACCACTATACCGCGCGTTCAGCCGGCAGGCGCCATTGCATACTTGTGATTCGTTTAGAACGCATCAAAGTTTTTTTTTTTGTGAGAAAAATCGTTTATTTCAAAGTGAAAACCGCTATCATAGTGCTTATAAGTTTAAATAAGTGTATTTTTAGTGGTTATACTCCTATAACACAGCAGTGTAATTCGTTTTTAAAAGAAAATGGAACCGGTAAGTGGTAACGAGAATCGTGAGCAAGACGTGGTTGTTGCTTCGGAAGGAGAACAAACTTCGTCATCGAGCTCTAAGGCATTGGACAGCAGCTCCTCCTCATCCTCGGAGGTTGAAGAGGGCATAGCGTCACCCTTGCCCAATAAACGATCTCGTACCTCGGCTAAGAACCGTAAGTACAACCGTAAATCGAAATCGGTTCGGACCGATCCGCGTATTGATACCCTCATGTCTCAGATGTCATACGTTTCAAATTATCTAAATCAGTACCCCGTGTATTGTTTACCCAGTAGTACAGTTACGAGCTCGCAGAATTTTAGTGGTGGAGAGATTGGGTCAGAGCGGTTCATCACTTTGCCTACTCAGCCTGAATCTTTGTCTCTCAATTGGGGCTCTTTAATTACCAATGTTGATGAAAAGAAGATTATTCCACCTAGTGATAAAGATAGATTTGCAGAATTAAATAGGTTACAGCAATTTGACTCTCAGGCTTGGAAAGGTATTAGGTACAAGCAAGTCTTGCAGAGTTGTTTGGCAACTCCGGGATTTACAAGCCTTCATATAAATGATGAGCTATGTCACTTTAATAGAAACAAAGACTATTTGGCTTAGCTGGCTTATCTAACAAAGTTTTAGAGCAGAGACAGTTATTAAAAACAGGTTTACAATCCATCGTTGATTGGGCTAGTGCTGAACCGCAAAACTTAAATCCGAAAACCTTATTTGAAAAATTTTCTGATCTGTTTGGACCGGGTTCTTTATCTCATAAAAACTCGGAAACCACCATGCAGCTTATATGTGGAAAGCGTTCCGAGTGCATTGAAGTTAGACGTGACCGTATTTTAAAGGAAATTCCTAATTCAAATCTTAGAAACACGTTGAGAAATGTTCCACCCAGCTCGGAATACTTGTTCAGTAGAGAGGCCTTACAACCTATTATTCAGTCCCTCGGAGGGTCTCAGGTGTGGCTCAATACTCCAGCCTATTTAAAAGAAAGGAAAGTTTCTGAGCAGGGGGAATATGTCCAACATTTCCAAAATAAAAAAGGTTACATTAATAAGAATAAATCTAAAAAATCTGATAAGAAATTTAAGCATACCGTTAATAAAAATCGGCCCTTTCGTAAACGTCATGGCAATACAGAAAAGCCCGCTAAGTCCAAAGAGGATTGACTCTCAACGGATTTTCAGAGGGGGGTGTCTAGAATTTTACACCGAAAAATGGGCTCAGCTAGGAGCAGACCAGTTTATTTTGAACACAATAGCCAATTACCGTTTGCCTTTCAAGAAAAAACCTCCTCTGAAATATCCAACCAAAGATTTTCTGAAATGCCTAACCTCCCAAGTTACCCCAGAAATGACCCAAGTAATACAGGACTTAAAAAATCAGGGAATTTTGGAGAAACCACCATTACTAGACCCAGGTTTCTTTTCAAGAATGTTTCTAATAAAGAAAGCGGATGGTGGGCTACAACCAATATTCAACCTCAAGGCTCTAAATTTGTATGTTGCAACAAGGCATTTTTTCCTAATTTCTCAACTGGACATAGTCAATTTCCTCCAACCAGACGACTGGTTGGTGAAAATAGACCTTCACCAAGCCTATTTCCATCTGAGGGTTGCGGAGACCCACAGAAGGTTTTTAAGGGTTGCATACAACGGAGTAATTCTCCAGTTGAAAGCTCTGCCATTCGGCCTATCTTCAGCCCCCCGAGCTTTTGCAGCAGTTTCGAACTGGGTGTCCGAAATCCTCCGGGGTCGGGGCATACGCCTTTTAGTTTATTTGGACGATTACCTCCTGGCTTGTCAAGACAAATCCAAGTTAATGGTACAGGTTGCGGCAACTCTGACCATCTTGGAGTCGCTGGGTTGGCATATAAACTACCAAAAATCTGTAACAGAGCCTACACACAAGTTGGAATACTTGGGCCTAGTCTGGGATACGCAGAATCAAATAATAGCATTGCCTACCCGAAAGATACAGGGCATAAAAATGTCTCTGAAAAAAATTTTGGATCGGGACAGCTGCTCCTTAAGAGAACTCCAAAGTTTGTTGGGCAAGCTGAATTTCGCCAATTATGCGGTTCCCCAAGGTCGCCTTCACTGTCGCAGAGCACAGCTCTTTCTGAGAAGATTTTCTCAGTAAGGCCAAAAGAAGGCACTCTGTCCCAGAATGCGGGAGGACTTGCGGTGGTGGTTGGATGCAGTAGAGGGCAGTCCAACCCCCCTGCACAAGAAAGAAGTAACCCATTTCTTGACCACAGACGCAGCGGATGCGGGCTGGGGAGCAAATCTAAACAGTCTGTACCTTTCGGGCGAATGGGCCACAAACCAGAAGGCCTGGCATTCGAACATGAAGGAGATGTATGCCGTTTTTGCCGTAATAAAGTCCCAGGGCGCACTGTTGCACAATGCACATATCCTAGTTCAATCGGACAACAGAACTCTTGTAGCATACATCAGGAATCAGGGCGGAACTCACTCCTTAAATCTATTGGGTCTGACATCCCGGTTGCTGGAGTTGACAGGTCGATTGAACATTATGATGACAGCTTATCATCTGCCAGGGAACCTAAACGGCATCGCGGATTGCCTGTCAAGAGGAAGGTCAGTCCCCGAGTGGCATCTGCTTCCAACAGCCGCGGAGGCTATATTCAGGCAATGGGGTATTCCCGAAATAGATCTCTTTGCAACAAAAGACACCGCGGTAGTCTCAAGATATGCAAGTCTAGATTCAAGGGATGGCTCCGCAGAATTCTGCGACGCCTTCAGCCAAAAGTAGGAGTTTCGAATAGCTTGGGTGTTTCCGCCTCCAAGCATGATGCCCAGAGTCCTGGCACACTTGAACAAAGCAGTAGGGACATACCTGGTGATAGCACCACAGTGGACCCAGTGTTTCTGGTTCCCCGACCTCAAAGCGCGCGCGTTGGCTCCCCCGCTACCGATAGAGGATCTGGGAACGGTCCTGCTAGATGTGACGACGGGATTGGCCCCACCTCAAGTGGACAGGCTGGTACTTCATGCCTGGAAAATTGGGGGTGGGGAGAACAAGTGAAAGACTGGAGTAGGGACGAACAACAATTGCTGAAGAGTAGTTGGCGTCCTTCCACAATTAGCACCTATAATGCGCCCTTAAAAAGGTGGTTGCACTGGTGCAAATCTCATAGCATAGATAGCAAGTGCCCTGAAGGTAGGGACGTAGCTAGATTTTTGGCTAGCTTGTACCTCAGCAACAAATTTGCGTACAGTACAATTCTGTTGCACAAATCGGCGATCTCAACTTACTGTGCATTAAAAGGTGAAGATTTGGCAAAAAACTTCTTCATCCAACAAGTTTTGAAAGCTGTAAGTTTGGACAAACCACGCCCAGCTAAACCCCCAGTATGGGATGTAAAAGTATTATTTGAATGGCTGAAGTTGTCTGAATTTCCAGACACCCTCTTTTACCAAAGCAGACGAACTGCATTGATTCTCCTACTGGCATCTGGCCGCAGGCTGCATGATCTTACCCTCTTAGAGTTTAGTGAGCAAGGATTTGCTGAGACTGAGGACACTATAACGTTTTGGCCAAGATTTGGCTCAAAAACTGATACAGGTTCTCATAGGCAATCAGGCTGGTTTCTTATGAGGCACCAAGACCTTAAAATTAGCCCAGTCACTAATGTGAAGAAGTTGATTAGGCTGTCAGAGACCAGGCGCTGCCAGAATAGAAATGTTAAATCTCTTTTTATATCTATCACTAGGTGCATAAAGCAGGCTTCGAAAGCCATGATTTCAGGTTGGGTGAGATCAGCCTTCAAGCTAGCCAAGATAGATGGCTACTCCCCAGGCAGTATTAGATCAGCAGTAGCCTCTAGGGGTTGGCTGGACAATAGGCCTATTCAGGAGATGGAAAGAGGAAATTGGAAGTGTGTGGAAACCTTTTCTAAATATTATTATAAGAATATAGATAGATCTGTCAGCGAAGAGGTTCCAGCGGATCTACTATATAACAATTTCAAAGCAGTTTGATTGTATACCATTATTGTGATTATGTAATTTGGATCTCAAGATTTATACTTGAATTAAAGTTTATTTTTGTTTTTAACTGTTTATTTGTGGTGTAATAGCAGAATTCTACTGCTATTTGCATATATTCGTTTTGTGAGAACTTTAAGATTTTGTTTATATGTTGATTTTGTGGAAGTAAGAAATAAAGATTTTGGACTTCAAAATATTGTTCAATTCTTTTTCATTTATATGATAGAAAACCTAGAGGTCAGTTAATGGCTAAATCAGTCGTCTTAGTTTGATTTGGCAATTTACTTTCACATTGCATTCTTGTGCTTTACTCTTCCTTACCACCAGCAGATATCAAACAGGTCTTCATTGTCATTGCTGTGTTTTCGAAGACATATAATATGACTGTTTTGCATTAAGACAAAACAGGTATTATATGTTGGAGAAAACACAGCAATGACAATGAAGAAGCAGTCCTATGATTCTGTAGAAATCGAGAAAATTTTTCGCGGGTAGGTGTTAAAAAAGCACAGACGTTTGGTTTTTTTCGGAGTTTTATTTAAAATATAATTTTAATTAAATCTTGATTTATTGACTAGTATTCTTCGTCTACATCAGTTTTAATCTCTCTACTCACGTTTGCTTAAATAAACACCCCATTAACACCACCTGCCAGCTGTTCACTGAACTGTCACTCACTGCAACATTACTCAGCACTTCACAATGTCCCAGTACGCCGAAGTTTTGGCAGCCCAGAAGACCCTTGAGGAGAAGTTCATGAAGAAGATGGATGATCTTGAAGCTCAGATACAGTGTGCCGGACCAAACAAAACTACCACGGTGGCAAGAATAGCTGACGAGTTTCGAACATTCCGTGAGCTCATGTTTTCCATGCTGGGACTACTACGCAGCCAAATAAGTGAGTGTGCCAAACAAATAGACGGCTTAGAAACCAGACATCGGAGGAAAGCGCTGGTTTTCCAGGGACTGCCTGAAGTGGAGAACGAGGATAGCGTTGCGGTAATCCTTGATGTTATCAACACAAAGCTTGCCCTCAAGAATCTTACTGTTTCCTCAATCAAAAGTTGTCACAGACTTGGGGTCCCAAGCAAGGAGCATCACAGGCCAATTCTTATAAGGTTCGCCAGCGTGGACATCAAAGCTTCAGTCTGGAAGGCGAAGACAGGATTGAAAGGCTCCAAAGTGTCTGTCAAGGAGTTCTTGACAAGGGCGAGGCAGTCTGTATTCGCTAAGGCTCGCGAGCACTTTGGCATGAGGTCGTGTTGGTCCCAGGACGGCGTCATCTTCATCAAGGCCCCTGACGGAAGTCGGCACAGGGTTATTTCTACAGATGAGCTGAAACCCTTAGTAATTAAGTACCCGAAGGTGCCGGCCACGATTCCAACTGCAAGCGGTGGGAGTGCGGAAGCTGCCGGGAGCCTGAAAAACCGAAAACCGTAAATAGTACATCTTTGTTGTTGTTGTGTTTGTCTTGCTGTTACATCTTTGCTTCGAATTCATAGTAGTATACTAACCGTTGTGTAGTGCTCCCGTCTCATAGTTATTCCTCTTCAGTTTTGTGTCCCAACTGACTACTTGTGCCGGTTTTAATTACCTTTAAATTTGTTTTTGATATTTATTTAATTGACTTTGTTCGATACCCTCAACTGTCAACACTATTTATTTTTTCTAATTGTCAAAGTCAAATCAACGATAAATCAACGATGTAAAGGCATTGACATTCGCAGTACTCGTTCAGAAACTTTTCCATTGAGACTGTTGAATCGATTTGTTGAAAACATATGTAGAAGTCGAATAACGATTTCTGCTTAGATTCTGTACGAGGTTTTATCGACCACTGTTTTGTGCTGTTTTTATTTCATTTATTTTTTTGTTTTGATTTTTTTCCATGTTTTGGTTTGGTTTTCCCTTTTTAGTTGAATCTATAATTTTTCTTATTGGCTTATTGTTTCTGTTTGTGTGTAATAGCCGAGATATATGTTTAAAAAATGTTGATTTATGTTTGTTTTAGCTGGCGGGTGGTGCAGGGCTGCACAGTAGTTATTCTGCTTTTAGAAATTGTAGTTTATAGTATATTTAATTTTATTTAATATTTTTAAACTCTCTTCTACTTATGTCAGACAATGACTCTTTCTTCTCAGCTAATGAATCTGCTGCCTCTTCAAGCGACACTAGCTTTTGTTCTCTCGGCGACACCCTTGGTGACTTCGTACGTCGTAGCTTTGGTGATGAGTCTAGTCGGCTGTTGAACGTATGTCACATCAACGCTCAAAGCGTTGCCAGTCACTATAGCGAGTTGTACGATGCATTTAATAACAGCAACGTTCATGCCATCCTGATATCTGAAACGTGGCTCAAACCGCATCTTCTGTCTACCACATACCCCCTCACTGGTTTCGTTCTTATACGAAATGACCGAACTGGTAAGGGAGGGGGTGGTGTGGCCATATATCTTCGCAGTGACTTACCTTACAAAGTACTGGCTTCTTCCTCTTCTAACTATTCTGCTTCAGCTGAATTCCTCTTTCTTGAAGTTTGCGTCAGAGGAGCCAAAACCATTCTTGGTGTTGTCTACTGTCCCCCCACTGTTGATTACTTCACTGAATTCGAATCAGTACTTGAATCATTGGGTTCAGAGTATGCACATCACATCATAATGGGTGATTTCAACACAAATCTCCTTGCTCTAAATTCCCCTCGGTCCCGTAAGCTCCTTCATCTTATAGAGTCAGCTAGTTTGCATGTATTGCCGCTTCAACCTACTCATCATAACACTGCGGGTGAAGACACTTGGCTCGACCTGATTCTCACCTCAAATCCTTCCCTCGTCCCTTTCCACGGTCAACATGACGCTCCTGGTTTCTCTCATCACGACATGATCTTCCTTTCCTATATCCTTAAACCTCCTAAACCCAAACCCAAGGTTCTGTACAGGCGTTGTTTTGCGAGGATGGACGTTGAAAAACTCAAGAAGGATGCTTCTATGAGTGACTGGGAGCCAATGACGGAGGCCACTTCAGTTGACGACAAGGTGTTGATTTTTAATGACATTGTGGTCAACCTTTATAACACCCATGCCCCGGTTAAAAAAGTAAAATTGAAACGTCCTCCCGCACCTTGGATGACAAGAGAAATACAGATGGTTATGCGACGCAGAGACCGTGCATTTCGCAAGCATAAAAGGGATCGTACTGATGAAAGCTGGACTTTATTTAAGTCTTCTAGGAATAAATGTAACCAGATGATACGCAATGCTAAACGCCGCCATATTCTTGAAAATATTTCATCTTCTTCTTCTGCCGATATTTGGAAGTTCCTTGGAACTCTAGGTATCGGCAAACCGCGACATTTGGATCTTCCAAATTCTATTGACTTAGGTGATCTTAACCGTCATTTCTCCACTGTGCCTACCTTGGATCATCTGACGAAATTACAAACTCTATCTCTAATCTCTGGTCTAACGCGTCCTCAAATTAATCCTTTTCGTTTCGTTCCAGCTGCACCGGAAGAGATCAAAAAAATTATTATGTCCATAAAATCCAAGGCGGTAGGATGTGATAATATCTCTCGTGGTATGATCGTTACGATCCTAGATTACCTCCTACCCGCCATTTCCCATATTATAAATTTTTCCCTATATTCTGGAGTATTTCCCTCTCTATGGCGTAAAGCCTATGTTCGTCCTCTACCTAAAGTTTCCAATCCCACACTTCCAACCCATTTCCGTCCAATTTCTATCCTTCCCTTCCTATCCAAAGTGCTTGAGGCCTGTGTCCACAAACAACTCTCAAGTTTTGTGCAATATAATTCGCTTATAAGCCCTTTGCAATCTGGATTCAGGCCGGGACATAGCACTGTTTCCGCCCTTCTTAAAGTGACTGGCGATATAAGGGCCGGAATGGAGGATACCAAAGTCACTGTGCTAGTGTTGGTAGATTTCTCGAACGCCTTTAATACCGTCAGTCACGAAATCCTTTTAGCCCTTCTGTCCTATATTATGATCTCTCCCGAGGCACTGGAGTGGTTCACTTCCTATCTTCAGGAACGTCAGCAGTCAGTTCACGTCGGGGATTCTTCATCTCGCTGGTGTGGTTTGGAAACTGGCGTTCCTCAGGGCGGTATCCTTTCTCCTCTTCTATTTTCTATTTTTATTAATATCATTACTACCGTACTTCAGTGTTCGTATCATCTATATGCTGATGATTTGCAGTTGTACTGTCAGGCGAAGGTCGACGATATACCTGGTGCTATCGACCAATTAAATAGGGACCTAATAGCCATAAAAGCCTGGTCCGACAGATTTGGTGTTGCAGTGAACCCCAATAAATGTCAGGCTATTATCATTGGAAGTCCTCGAATCATCGCTAAGGTGGACAGTGCAACTTTGCCACCAGTTCGTTTCGACGGTACGATTGTCCCATTCAGCACCGATGTTAAGGATCTAGGCTTGCGTATTGATAGTACCCTGAACTGGCGTACTCAAGTGGCTAGTGTTAGTCAGAGGGTTACTGGAATGCTGCGGGCTCTGTTTCGATTGAAGAACTTTTTACCATCTAGCACGAAGACAATGCTTGTGCAGACTCTGATTTTACCAATCATCGATTATGGCGACGTGTGCTACTATGACCTGAATGCAGATCTCCTCAATAAACTTGACCGCCTTCTAAATTACTGCATTCGATTTGTTTTCAATCTTCGGAAATATGATCATGTTTCAGCGCATCGGTTGCTTCTAAAGTGGTTGCCCATACGTCAGCGCAGAGAGCAAAGGGCGCTCACCACGTTATTTTCGTTTCTTGATTCTCCTAATTGCCCCAGTTATTTAGCCCCTCACTTTCAATACATTTGCGCTAACCACAATAGAAATCTGCGCTCATCTAATAACCGCCTTCTCCATTGTCCCACTCATCGTACCGACTTTCTTCACTATTCCTTCTTTATTCAAGCTATTTCTTTGTGGAATGCGCTTCCCCAGGAGATCAGGATGGCAACAAGCAGATTTACATTCAAAATCAAAGTTCGCGAGTTGATTCGTAAAAAGCTGGCAGTAGTTTCATCACAGCGTTAATGTTTTTCTATTGTCGATTTGGACCAATTATTTGACTATTTTAGTGTTTTTATGTAGTGTATTAATTTGAGTATATATTGTATAGTTGTATATATTTATTCTATGGTTTATTAGTATATCTATTCTATGGTCTATTAGTATATAAATCCTTGTTTTTGCCTTTTTCTCACTCTTTTATTGCACCTACCACTACTTTTTCTCCGCATCACCCAAAGGTTGACTGGAAGAGAATGCCTAAGGCATTAAGTCCGCCTCTGTACCCATGTGCATAAAGTGTTAAATAAATAAATAAATAAATAAATTGTGTATAGAGTCATGTTAGTTATAAAATCTAATTTTAATTTACAGGACCTCTTCACCGATTCCCCAAATGGGAATATATAATAATATCCTCATATGGAGAAGTTTGACCAATGGAAGTCCATACTTGACACTGCAACTCAAGAGAGAGGAAATAACTACATATATAATTCAATTCGTATTTGCCACCGACACTTTGAGAATTATTTTAAGTCACCAAGCAAACAATTAACAGGAAATACTATTCCTACTATGAATTTAAGTAAGTTTTATTTTGAATGAACTTCAAATATTCTGTACTTTTTTATATTGTTTTCCATAATAAATGATAAATGATCGAATCGCTTGGGGTTTAATGAATTAAAAAAAAATAGAATTCATTAATGACTAAAAAGTCAAACGATTTGGGAATTTTTTAAGGAATAATAAAATCTGTTGTTGGCAATGGGAATATCAGTTGTCATTCACATTTTTCTTGAGATTATGATAGTTCTATAACAGATGTTGATCGTAGTATGATGTATCATTAAGTGGAATAGGATATTTAGAATTAGATTTGTCTTACAATTCT
The DNA here is from genome assembly GCA_929112965.1 of Mythimna albipuncta. NCBI lineage: Eukaryota > Metazoa > Arthropoda > Insecta > Lepidoptera > Noctuidae > Mythimna > Mythimna albipuncta. The sequence continues at coordinate 1,754,962 of OV815960.1, forward strand.
AGATTTATTTTATTACTTTATACAACACTATTATATCTTTGCAAATAATAATAATAATTCCACAACTATCACACAACGACGTCTAGTCCCAAGCTAAGCAGAGCTTGTGTTATGGGTACTAGACAACTGATAAACATGCTTATATATTTCTAAATACCTAATCCTACTTTTGTAATAACTGAAATAGGTATATTCTAAATGAAAAATCTTTTGCTCTTTTGAATGTTAAAAGTTCTCTAATGATCCATACATATAAATAAAATTGGAATTTCTGTTTGTAATATTGAAATAATTGCTTGTTACTACATGCATATGAATATATGTACATACACCAAAATAACACTTTTTTATAAATTTTTGTCTGTCTGTCTTTTTTTCCGGGCTAATCTCTGAAATGGCTGGACCGATTTTGACGGGACTTTTTTTGGCAGGTAGCTGATGTAATAAGGAGTAACATAAGCAACTGTTATTTTAGAAAAAATAAATTCAAAATCCTGTAGTCCACTCGAACGAAGTCGCGGGCACAGCTAATATTTAAATAATACTTATATTCAATACTTTTTATAAGGTTCTTCTAGTAGTAAAGAATGATCAATATCTCTTAATCAATCTTGATTATTGAACCAGTGTTGACATCAGATTTCATTTTACCCTACTAAAAATTACCCAAATCATTTGACGTTTTAGACAGACTATAAGAATTCAAATAATAATAATAATAAATTTATTTAATTTCTCCCACAAAATACATAGGTACAGCAAATTTACAATAAACAATATTTTTGGTAGGGAGACAGGAGCCCATACTAAGAAAACTTGTGTTATGGGACTCCTGGCCACCTTTACCCAGACACATTATAGAGAACAGTTCAAAAGAAGAAAATAAAACATTGATTAGCAACTAATTAAGGGAGTGTGCTCAGAAGTAGAGAAAATGTTAACATGCATGTGTGTGTGTGTGTGTCTGTGTGTGTGTGTGAATGTGTATGTGCGTGTGTGTGATGGGGTGCTCAAGTGCTATTACGTGTGTTCGTCTGTCTTAAGAATTTTACAACCTTTTTGTCTTTTTTGTACAAAAACTGTTCTTTCCATCAAGTTCAAAATAATTTTCCTAGAAAGTGCTTATAAAGTTCTACTTTTCAGATTTTTTTCATATTTTCTAAACTTATGGTTCAAAAGTTAGAGGGGGGGGGAGGACACATTGTTTTTTACTTTTGGAGCAATTATTTCCGAAATTATTGACATTATCAAAAAATTATTTTAGTTAACCCCTATTTATTTTTAAATACCTATCCAACGATATATCACACGTTAGGGTTGAAATTAAAAAAAAAATCACTTCCCACTTTACATATAGGGGGGCTACCCTAATAAAACATTTTTTTCCTATTTTTATTTTACCACTTTGTCGGCGTGATTGATATACATATTGGTACCAAATTGCAGCTTTCTAGTGCTAACGGTCACAGAGATTAAGCGAGGACGGACAGACAGACAGACGGACAGACAGACATGGCGATACTATAAGGGTTCCTAGCAGACTACGGAACCCTAAAAAAGGAGGAGGTCATCTTTTCGGTTGTATTTTTTTGTTACATCAGAACTCCATTGCTTAGGGAAGAAGACCAGAAATGGCCAACGTAACTTCATACTCGCATAAATATTATTAATATATAAAAGAAAGTCGTGTTAGTTACACTATTTATAACTCAAGAACGACTGAACCGATTTGGTTGAAAATTGGTAGGGAGGTAGCTAAGAACCAGGAGAAGGACATAGGATATCCCGATTTTTATCCCGTTCCCGTCGTTCCCGTGGGACGTAACATAAAACGTGGTATAACAAAACGCAACTTAGAGTAGGGTAATAGAGTAGGGTAGGGTAGAGTAGGGTAGGGTAGAGTAGGGTAGGGTAGAGTAGGGTAGGGTAGAGTAGGGTAGGGTAGAGTAGGGTATGGTAGAGTAGGGTAGGGTAGAGTAGGGTAGAGTAGGGTAGAGTAGGGTAGAGTAGGGTAGAGTAGGGTAGAGTAGGGTAGAGTAGGGTAGAGTAGGGTAGAGTAGGGTAGAGTAGGGTAGAGTAGGGTAGAGTAGGGTAGAGTAGGGTAGAGTAGGGTAGAGTAGGGTAGAGTAGGGTAGAGTAGGGTAGAGTAGGGTAGAGTAGGGTAGAGTAGGGTAGAGTAGGTAGAGTTGACAGCTTAGATAAAAGGTAACTATTAGGCGGTACGAAGTTTGCCGGGTCAGCTAGTATTATAATGAAGATAGTTGTGTGACTATGACAATACAAATAAATAAATGGTTCTGAATAGTTATAATGAAAAATGGTATCATCGAAGCGATCTGATGATAATGATGAAGACAACATATAGGCAGCGGAACTCTGTAATTAATTAATGTGTCTGATGATGGATCCTGGAGCTGGAAGGTAGAAGATAGACACGGAACTTTTATAATAAAACAATGTATCTGACCAGTGTTTGGATTAATAGGAATTGTCATGAGAAATAGGTACTCTAGAGGTGTATCAAAACTAAAAAGTGTGAAATAAAAAACATTTTTTTTTTTTTGTAATAATTTAAAAGCTTTATGCAGGTTATCTATCAAAACGTTACTTATTCACTTATTTTATCTATTTATCTAAAATTATATATATTAAATAAAGTATGTATTTGATTTGCAGATTTGCCGCAAACTGAACAAATTGTTCAACCATCAACTGAGCAGTTTCCAGTGGTGGAGCCATCAACATCCGGTTGTCTAAAGTTAGAAGTAAATACAGAGTCGAAAACCTTGTCAAATGGTTAGTAAACTTTATTTAAAAATGGAAATTGCATAATGGTATATTATAATGTTAACTGCAGTAGCAAAATTTTGATGTCGGCAATGTTAATCCAAGCTGAACGTAGTTTCTCCGCAGCTTTGTTTATCAATTAAAAAAAAATTATCATGCCAGAAGCTACCTGCGATCATTGCAATTAGTTGCTTTGCAGGCAGTCGCTTAGGAGTGACTTGGCCCTAACAGATACTATGTAGGTCAAACATCGTCTGGCACGTCAGGCACCAATGATGATCCTTGCCACAGCAGTTTACGTAACGAAACGTGGCATTACCCCTTCCTCATGGGTTGTGCGAACGTGAACCCCGGGGCCTTGGAACAAAGGCAAAGAAGAATAGAACAGGAGTGGATTTTCTGTCAGTAAAAGTCTAACACTCCCTCGCGCTTCGCCCAAGGGCGGGAGATGTTATTAGATGATTTCATATCTAAAAAAACACCCTTCCTAGTTTACTTAGTTTTTTTTTTTTTGTATCCATAAATATTATCTACAAATATTCTATATCATATTATTACTTTGACCCAGTAAAATACATTTAACTATTATTCTATATATTGCTTATTTATACATTTTATTTTATAATTTTGCTTGCCCCTTAATATAAAGGACCTATTTTAGGCTTCGCATTGCCAGTGAGTGTAAAGCATTTTATTAAATAGATTATCTTTTCTTTCAGCAGCCACAAAGAAACGCTGCTTGAGGCAGGAATCATCAAATGCTTTCGAAAGACTGACAAGAAAATTAAACAAATTGCGTCAGAAATGCAGAATACAGACAAAACAAATAAAAGCAGCAATGAAGTGTGCGATGTCTAAGTCATTTTTAAGTGCTATAGAAGAATTACCTGCGACAGCTCAAACTTTTATAAAACTACAGTTGAAGTGGAAAGAGACACCTAGAGGAAGGCGATACACTATTGATGAAAAAATCATAGCCTTGTCTATAATGAAACAGAGCCCAAAAGCATACAAGCTTTTAGAGAAAATGTTTGTTTTACCATCAAAACGAAGTTTACAATTAGACAGGGCCTTAGCAAAGAAATTTTATAAAATTAAAAAAACTTGCTTCACGCATGCCCGAAGAAAAAAAATTAGTTAATTTCCTATTTGATGAAGTGTCATTAGCGCCTGGTCTAATATTTATAATACGTTTTCTAACAAAATAATTGGGTTTGAAGATGACGGTATTCATTTTTAAATGAGCAATATTGCTGATCATGCCCTTGTTTTTATGATCAAGGGCATAAAAAGCAAAACGAAACAACCTATTTGTTTCACTTTTGTCAAAAGCAGTACGAAAAAAAAAAAAGTTAAGCCCTAATAATAAACTTAATTAAAGAAACAAATAGCATAGGACTAACGGTAGTTGCCACGGTTTGTGATCAGTGTCCAGCAAATGTTGCAGCTATTAAAGAGCTAAAAGAAGAAACACAAAAAAAAATATGCCAACGAAGGATGGTTCTTTGAAGTGGATGAGAAGAAAGTGTTCCCATTATTTGATATGCCCCATTTGCTTAAGGGAGTTAGAAATAACTTGTTAGCAAAAAATGAAAAATTTGTTCAAAATGGGCAAGAGAAATGGGCAAAGTGGGAACACTTGAAAATGTTTCTCGACATTGATGTTGGAGATGACGAGATCCGATTGGTTAACAAGTTAACAGAGAATCACATAATTAAAGACAAAATTTAAAAAATAAAGTGAAGCTAGCTGCACAGGTTTTCAGTCAATGAGTATCGTCTGCTATTCGATTTTCAGCAAGTAAGTGTAAATATATTACTTACATTTTTGTCAATCTGAGCTATTAATAGGCTGTAATTTACAATGTGCTCTCTATTTTCGCTCTAATTTTAATGCTCTCAAACTTCAATTCACCACATTGTATGATAAATCGTATTGATTTATACCATAGTAGCTAGCCTGATGTTATGTATACATATGGCCTCCACCATTTTCTTAAGAATGTGTCATTCTGTTGCAAAAGCTATATGAGGTACTGCAAAAGTTCCAAAATCCGTTCAGCAGCTCTTGTTGATTGAGTAATGAACATTCAAACATCTTCATAAACTTGCACATTTATAATAATAGTAAGATAATTATGTAATTAATGTGTTTTCTTTTTCAGGACATGGAATACTACCAGAGGCAGAGTGTGAGGGAACAGCAGATTTTCTTCTGATTTTTGACAGGTTATTTGATTCGTTTAATGGTCATTCCTACAAAGATGATTCGAAAATATACAAAAGCTGTATCAAAAAAAAAAATCCCCTCACTTCCAACTAGAATCAATCAAATTTGAATCAATAAAAAAATCAAAAGGGGTTAATCAAGTAAAATTTGAGTCGATTCCTTCTATTAAAAATTGGATTGCAAATATAAAAACATTTGTTGAAAGTTGAGAGAGTGGGACTTTCTATCAATAAATCATAAAATCAGTAATATAGTAGCTAGAAATTTTATTCAGGACCCGTTAGAGAACTTTTTCGGTGCAATTAGAAGTAATGGTGTTAGAAATATTAATCCAAATTGTAATCAATTTATAGATGCTTTTAAAACGTTGATTGTTCATAATTATAATTCACCTCATTCTGCAGGAGCCAATTGTGAAGAAGATTTTAATTAAGTTATGCAATCACTGTCCCATCTGATCATAAACAATTATGAGGATTCTCACACTGTTGATTTTGGATGTAGCATTGATTCGTTGCTAAATGTTATGACAGATATTAAAAATAATGCTTCACTGCTGCTTGCTGAACCAAAAAAATATGTAACTGGCTATGTGATTAAGAAATCGAAATCAAAAATTTTCAATAAATTTTCCAATTGTCTTAATAATTTATGCAGATCTGGTATTGATTTTGATTCATTTAATTATGAAATTGATTATACTAAGAAATCACTGTTTGAATAATATATATGAATAATATATATTATGTGATTGTTGCATGCCTTCGTGATAATCCAACATCAAAATTCATAAAAAATCAAATCAAATTTTTTATTGATTCTGCATGTGATTTTAGTATTATAACTTGTGAGAAACATACGAGTTGATTTGGTTGATTTTATTTGCAATTTATCTGTTAAAATGATTGTACACAGTTGGTGTTTAGGGGTAAATAGATTGTTGAATGGTAAAATCACAGTTTTTGATAGGAATGACCATATAAAAAAACAGGCTTTCGAATATTTTAAAAAGAGAAAACGATAAGTAGATGAAAGTATACTTATCGATTTCTCTTTTTCTATTTTTTTTTTCTTTTCTGTGTACAATAAAAACATAATGTTTAATCCTTAACCACCAGACGTCGGTCTCGAAGACAGCGGCAATTTGTTTTTTAAAGAGTTCTAAAGCTAACGAATAACGTTCACGAGTTGACATGAATATTCGCTCGAATTGAGCACGTTACAAGAGGATTATTCCGCATGTCAGTAGAACGAGCAGAACAGGTCGTTGACGAGTGCCGCACCGAACACACATTCATTGCTCGATACGCATATTCACATCGAGCCAATATTTATATCAATTGCCAGCTTTAAAGTCTATCAAATATACAGTATTTAAGCAACTGAAAAATTAAAATAAATTAGATAAATTTAGAATATGTTCCACTTGTGATTGTAATAAAAACTGTAAAACACCTATGCGTACCTATGTAAATTTAAACAATGTAAATTTTGCATTCAATTTGCATCGTCAATGTAAATTGAATATCAGCAGTAAAAAATGTGCATTTATGGTCTCTGTAACTTGTGACTTGAAATATTGTCCACTATTGACCACTGTGTTATATCTAAAACATTAATACATGCCAAAACATATTAATGTTTTAGATATATACTTTATATGAGTTACTAGATATTTTTCTTGAAATGTATAGGTTTATGCTAAGATTTGTATTATTGCTTAGTTTAAAAACTTTTGCTAATTAAAAATGTAATAAAAATAAAAATATGACGTGTATGTTAATTGCTATAATTTAATTTTATGATTATCAAGTATGAACAAATTCAGGTTAGCCAGTTTAACTGAACGTCTGGTGGTTTGTTTATTATTATAATTTACTAAATTTTTATTTTAATAATTTAGTTGATAATAATGGTAAAATTTGTCTATGCAATTGATATTATTATGTGGGATGTCTGTAGCCTAGCACATTTTATGCTAGCAAATGATTTTGATTTGATAAAATAAAAATTACAAGTACATGAAATTGGTGTTTTATTTTTATACTGTCGTATCGTGGGTTGTGTTAATAAATCGGTAAATTATTAAAAAGTACTTACTAGTGTTCTAGTATTTTTTAATAATTTACTGATTTATTAACACTGAAACAACTATTCAGACGTTATTACATATGAGCGCCATCTGGCGGATGCCTACAAAAACAAAATTGAAAATCCGCGCCATCTATTGGTGGAGGATACTTTAAACATTCTACTTTTGAACTCGAAGTGGCGCATCTATACCAGTATAAGTGTATAATCTATGGTCCAGTCGTTCGGATCTCTTCGCGCGCCGTCGGTTGGTCTCAGTGTAGACTCCGCCCACCAGTGTGGCCAGCGTAGCGGCAACAACAAATAGTGTAAAGTTTAGATATAATTAGTTGTATGTAAATGTTTGTAGTGTTTAAATATAACTGATTTGCGTCGACATTGCAATAGCGTACCGTGAGACATATACATACTATTGAAAAACGATTTAGACAACGGCAATATAAGAATGACACTAATAAAATAGTTGAATTATAATATAATAATACCTTAGTCAATAACATATTCGAAAAAGCGAGACCTAAAACAGCTAATTTTTTCTTCAAAATTTTCAAAGCTCTTAATCCTAATACCCTATTTAATAGTTTGACCTTATAGTTATACATTTTTAAAAAAACATCCTGAACAACAAAACAAACGAACCGACATAAAAACAAAATAACATAACCCAGCCTCTGCGGTCGCAGAGTCGGGAAAAAAGTACCACTTTTAAAGTGCAAGGTTGCCGTGGTTACTCGGTGCCACCCCGAAAATACGCTGCACGTCAGCCTCACAACGAATATGGTACGTGAGGTCCCCGGGCTTGCACCGGGCAAGAATACGGCCGCGCTTCGACCACACATATTGCCAGCCCAGGCGACTGACCGCCTCACGAACGCACCGAAACAATTCTCTGTTGATTTTAGTCAGGCGCTCGTTGATATAAAAGCGCTTCGCAGGTCCAGGCAAACCGAGGTCAGCTGTAGTCACGCCGCGCCGCACCCGCGCCGCCTGCAGCAGCTCGTCCCGCAAGTCGCGGCGCGCGAGGCGCACGACGAGGAAGCGAGGACGGGTCTCCACCGGCGCCGCCGCCTGCGTCGCGTTGATGAGCCTACCTCCGACTCGCTCCGCGTTCACTATATCACGCGGCTCGATGGTGACACCAAGCTTAGCAGCCACCAACACGACCGTGTGGTTAGGGTTTTCACCATTGGTCTCTGGCAGATTTGATATCTGGAGATCGTTAGCGAGCAACTCCTGGTCCCGGTCATTTATTTCGCTCCTTAATTGAGACACTAGATCTTCCACCCCCGGTGAAAGCGATGCTTGGGGCTGAGCCTGTTTTGCCTCTATCAAAGCGATTCTTTCCTCCAAACTACTCATTCTGTCGTTAGTGGTAACCAGAGACGACCTCAATGTCGACAGTTCATCGCGGAGCAGCTGAAATTCGCTTCTAACTGACCTTAAAAAGTCCTCTCTGAAAGTACTCGGCTCCGCCCTGAAGATTTCCAAGCTGAGCTCTTGTGTAGCGTCTATGGCAGCACTATTTATAAGGCTTGTTTCTACCAGCGCAACAGGGCTATCTTCGTGCGCAACTGGAACACGCCCCCTTACCGGTGTGTCAGCTCGATTATCTCTGACCACATTCTTCTTGCATTCAGGGCAGTGCCAAGAGGCAGCAACCGGTCCAGCATTTGGCAGTCCTACGCACGCCTTATGATACCAGCACCTACATTTTGTGCAATTAGCGGCCTCTGTCGACGAGAGGAATTTGCCGCAACCACCGCATTTAGCCATTCTTAACTTGCTTACACTTAACGCAATCGATCTTCTTAATGAGTTCACCGATAGGTCAACAGATGGCGCTGTGTTAAAAAATGCGTTTATGGCAGTTTTATGGTGCGCTATGGTGCGGACAGACCGTAGGTTGAGTCACTCTATCTAACTCGTCGTCGTAACTTAGTAGGTAACTGAATTCGAGCATTCGCACATTCCATTGCGTATGCGTATCTAAGTCCGTTTTAAAGTGCCAAGTTATCGTTCGAGCGGTACACAGTTCCGAAAATCACAGCCAGGTCAATCGTTTTCTAATCCAAGTCCGTTAAAATAGCCAAGTTGTAAAAAAGTCCCGAAAGTCACCAAAACACCGAACACAAGAAAAGAACACAGGAAAAAGCACAGCGCAGAAATTGACTCTCAATTGTGGTAACAATGACTTTTTTTTTATAATTTTATGGTATGGCTTTTTGGCCTTTGTGCCATTGGTAACAATGACACGTTCACCGGCAAAACTAGGGATGTAATACGACACCATTAATCGATTTTTCGATTATGATTTACTGTGGTCTTAAATTATTAGGTACAGTCTGTTACATCTACTTTGTCATATAAACATTACAAGTATGTATGACAATGGTTTATTTTATATATAACAACACTCTTCTATACTGGTAATCATAACATCTGTATCTAGTTTGCAATATTGTTTTTTTAATAAAACATTAGGTAATTGTGATGTGTTTAGTAAAAATAAGTATTTTTTTCGTTTAATAAACCGCAAAAGGCTAAAGCGTTATTTTTGTATTAATTGACGTAAATAATGAATTAGTTTGAATGATTGTATAGAAATAAAGATGTTTTGATTATTGTATAATATTATTCTTACTACCTATTTAAATTGGAGTATGACTGCATTCATAAAGTATTTTATTAGGTTTTTAAAACTACACTTTAGAAAAAAAAAAACAGAATCGATCGATTAATAATTTAATCGATCGATTATAATTGATTGGACATCCCTATTTCACTTTTGACACGACATAGGTGAAGATGGCGATGTAATGTTATTAGTCGCATTAAATTCTATTAAAATACATTTTGGAATACAGCTAGTCCGTGATACAGAAGTATTTGCAACTTATATTATAAAAAAATAGGCGATTAATTATCGTATATTCTCAAACTCTTCATTGCACAGGGCCACAGATTAGAGAGAGTAGTACAGATAACAAACTCCCGAACAAATTTTCTGGGCCAAAAAAGTACCACATAAGTACCTATAACCTTACATGACGTTTCTTTTTTTTTTAAAATGGCTGCTTAAAATGACAAAGGAAGGCAACAGATATACAGAAAGTAATGCCATATTTTTTATAAATGGCTGCTTATAATGGCAAAGGAATGCAACGTATACAGCAAATAGTGCTGTTTTATTATTATTATTTATTTTCTGATCCGATTGCAGGAAAATAATTAAAACACAGTATTTATTTATTTAAACATTTGTTTATTGCACACATTTCACAAGTTACATTTTTAGTTTACAATATTTTGTCTTTACCTACCTAAACCGATGATAAGTAATTAACTAAATTTAAATAATCTTTGTGTTATTAATAAAAAGACATCAAGATTTATTTTTTGCATACATATCGACGGTCCCCACGACATGTCTAAAATATCATGTTTTCATTTCATTATTTACTTTGTTTAAACAAGTTTAGTTGTGTATGTTCTAAGTTAAATAGAGGAATTAAAAAAAATATTTAATTTAAAAAAATATGAAATATAAAATATGCTATTTTGGACATGTTTTATAAATAATAAAATATCATGTTTTTTACACTTCTGGACACACTTATGGCCCACCTTAGAGTTTAGGTTTCGATGGCCCCTACCGAAATATGATTGCTAGATTGAACAAAAACTGTTGATGCAGTTTTAAACCTGATACATTTTACCATCTTTTTCGATGGTATTGTTTTAAATTTGAATTCAGAATACCATACGACATGGAGCTACACCTAACAAGTCGGATATGCGCCTTGTTAAAGGCAATTGATTTTTGAATATAAAACATGTTTTATCAAATAAAGGTTTAATTTAATAACACGTGTTGCCTCCATGGGCATCTACCACAGCTCTCATACGATTAGGCATAGAGTTTATCAACCGCTCTATGAAATTTTGAGGGATCATCTCCCATTCCTCTTCTATGGCAGTTTTCAACTCCTGCATCGTCTGGGCAACTGGCTGACGAGCCCTAACACGTCTTTTTAGCTCGTCCCACATGTGCTCAATGGGGTTCATGTCTGGGCTTCTGGCTGGCCAGTCCATAACTGTGATGTTCACATCCCGAAGATATTCCCTGACGATGCCGGCCGCATGGGCTCTTGCATTATCATGCATAAAAAGGAAATTTGGGCCCACATAGTCCGCGTATGGTATCACGTGAGGTTCTAAGCACTCACGAATGTACCTTTCAGCATTTAATGTTGGCAGCCGTGGTCCTGTAACAACCTCAAGTTGAGTTTTGCCGCTCACGGATATACCGCCCTAGACAGTCCATGAGCCACCGCCATAAGCAACCCTCTCTTCAAAGCAGCATTGTGCGAAACGCTCTCCCTTACGTCGGTAGATCTTTTTCCTTCCATCATTGCCATGTAACACAATTTTAGACTCATCACAAAAGAGTACACGGCTCCAATCTTGCTGTGTCCAATTTAAATGACTGCGTGCGAAATGAAGGCGCGCTGTTCGGTGGGCTCGCGTTAGTTTGGGCCTATTAGCTGGCTTGTGTGGTACCATATCGCGTTCTTTTAACCTTCTCCGAACAGTTCGAGCGCTCACAGATACTCCGTGGAAGTTGCGAAGTTGGTTTTGTATCTCAATGGAGGTAAGGTGACGATTTCTCAAGCTGGTCGTCACGATGAATCGATCCTGCCTTTCAGTTGTGACCCGAGATCGTGGCTTTCCTTGGCGTCGAACAAAGCCGCCAGTCTCTAGGTACCTCCGATAAACATTTCGGACCGCAGATCGACTTAAATTAAGTTGAGCACTCACGTTTCTTTGGCTGTGTCCGGCCTGAATAAGTGCCACAGCTTGGGCGGCGACTTCAGGTGAAGTATTAATAGATTATTGATAGAACCTCACCTTAATGTTAAGAATAAGTAATGTTTGTTGCAAAACCAAAGATATCAATCACTTTTTCAAGAATTAAATCCAAGTAAACCAATAAAACCAAGTTTTCTTAGTATTCGATTGTTTGATATCAAGAAACAGGCTCCAAATTGTCTTTTGTTTCTTTAAATTGTGTGTTCGAAATTCAAAAAAAGACTATTGAATGAAATTGTGAATGTGCCAGGTTCAAAACTGCATAAAAACTTTTTGCTCGACCTAATATAAAATTTTAGCTAGGCCCAAACGAAACTGAAAATACAAGGTGGGCCAATAGATGTGTCCAGAAGTGTATTTCAATATTTACTTTGTTTAAAAAAAGTAAATAATGAAATAAAAAATATGCTATTTTGGGCATGTCTTTATATTACGTACGGACCGTCGATATTACAAGTTACATTTTTATGTATTTACCTAAATGTAGTAGGTAATTAACCAAATTTAAACAATCTTTGTTTTTAATAAAAAAACAGATCAAGATAGTTTACCTTTAGTCAACTACCTAAACAGATGGAGTTTAAACTGTCTACACTAATATTATAAAGAGGGAGAATTTGTATTTTTGTGTGTGTGTTTGTAATGAATAAACTCAATAACTACGATGCCGACTTTAAAAATTCTTTTACCATTGGAAAGCTACATTCACCCTGGGTAATATATTTATTGCTCCTTCCTTACTAAAAGTTACCACCTGTGCGAAGGCCAGGTCGGACCGGTAGAGTAATATTATAAAGATGAAGAATTTAATTTTTTGTTTGTATGTACCCAAAAACGACTGGACCAATTTTCAAAATTCTTTCAACATTGAAAGCTACTTTATCACTGAGTAACAGACCTATCTTTTTTTTTTATTTTCACGCGGGCGAAGCTGTTGGCAAAAGCTAGCTAAGAACTAACAATTACTTTAAATAAGAGGAAAGATTATTTTTTTGTTTGTTCACTATTAGAAAGCTACATCTTTAACTGAGTAACAAATTCTATAATCAGAATATTGCCTTAAGGGCAATATGTCATTAAAATCTTTTAAATATAGGTACCAACTATGCAACATGTATGGATTAGTGATGTAACGAATATTCGCATTCGCGAATATGCGCAGAATTCACAAGAAACAAGCGAATGTTTGGCAATTTTTCTCGACAAACGAAAAAGTATTTATTGATTGAACGGCTATAGAATATATTCGCCAACGCGATTATATTCGCGAATATTCGTCAAAATTTAACATTCTTTATTTCAGTTGTATTATCATTCTATATCCATTCAATCGATATCTAAATACCGTTTTGTTTATAAAAAAAATTGCTAAATATTCGCATGTTTCTTGTGGATTCTGCGAATATTCGCGAATGTCAATTTTCGTTATATCACACTCTAAAATCATTTCAATATTTTGATTTTTAGTAGAATGACCTGGCTTGACCATTTCTTTTATTTGTTCAATAAACAATGGCTGTAAAGGAATGATTTGGTCTGCCGGATCATCCTCGCACTCGAAAGTATGACTGTGAAACTTTATGACTAGTTATCAACAATGACTTCAAGGTATAGTTGAAGCTGTGGCAGGTTGGGTCATTATTTCGATTATTATATGCCCTTACCGGGCCAAAAAAATTTTCAATTGGATCTGAATTAAAATACCTGGGTCTCATAATTTTTAAATTATGTTTTTTGAAAAACTGCCACAGCCTCATGTAGCTTTTTAGTGTAACAATATTTTGTAAAGAGGGTCCCCATTTTTCCCTTCCATTCATATCTACATATTAAATTCCGTAACTTATTAATTGCCTCTTTCCAAAATTGGTGATGCGGTGGTTTTTTTACCACTGGTGTTCTTAAAATTTTTCCCTTGCTTTTAGAGAATCTTGCAGCTCCATTGACGCTGTCGACCAATTGGTAAAAAAATAGAACGTATTTGGTTCTCCGCTGTATTTGGAAGTGTGCTACTGAAGGGTCTCCCATCAGCATAGTGAGCTGAAATGAATAATTTATTTCTATATAAGTACTTTGTTTCCTTCACTATATGTTTTATATTTTATTTTTATTATTTACTAGCGACCCGCTCCGGCTTCGCACGGGTGCAATGCTCTTGCCGCACCGGGCGGCCGGCCGGTACCGCCGCAAACGCTACGTCCCGCAATTTTTAAATCTGTAATGTCTTCGAAAATATTCACTTAAATCATACGGTGTAAAGGGCCATATAGATCTATATTAAATGAACAATGTATTCAAGGTATTTAATTGGTTAAGGATTAATGCTATATTGGTTAAAATTGCTTCGAAAATTAGCCATTATTTTTCGTAAAAAGTAAATGAAAAAAAAAGATATTGTGGGTTATCCATAAGAGATAGACATATACCATCACGGACTTTTCTGTAGACCTTTTCAATGTGTACAATACTTAGTACATTATTTTGATAAAACTCGTAGGGTTCAGCCTGCGTTTGCAACGTAAGCGGAAAAAATGTAATTATTTACGACATCACATTAGAAACCTCAAAAATAACAGTACTTCTCCACTATTTAATGGATGTTATTATACATATAAACCTTCCTCTTGAATAACTCTATCTATTAAAAAAAACCGCATCAAAATCCGTTGCGTAGTTTCAAAGATTTAAGCATACAAAGGGACATAGGGACAGAGAAAGCGACTTTGTTTTATACTATGTAGTGATATCTAGCCTATACAGTCCCACTACTGGGCAAAGGCCTCCTTCCTTTCCTTTTATTGTTCCCGGCTTCTAGCCATTTTATGCGTTTAATAATACTAATTCTACTTAATACCATCTAATTACCAAGTTTATATTGAAATAGAAAATGCAAATTGTGAGGTTATTTTTTTTTGTGGTAACATATAGACCATAAGCATAAGCAGGAATCGAACCTGTTAAGGCTCAAGCTCCCAAAAATACCATAACACTGACTTTCTGAAACTTACTCCCCAGTAGCCGCCAAGTTAATAGGTTTGAAAAAATATATATATTAGATTTGTGAACGACATTTGATTTTTTCGTTACTTTTATCTAAAAAAATATTTTGCAATTTCGCAAATTTCACTACTCTTTCGAAACGACCAAGTCGTCCAAATCTCTTGAAACATTTTTACACAAACATTCGTGGTTATCGGGGCTCTATCCGGGCGCAGCTGGCCGCAATTAAATGCAGATAGATACGCGTACTGCCGCTATGCGGGTACGAGTGTTGTGTCCATTTAATTCCGGCCAAATGTTCATGGGACTACAAGACTTTACATGCAAAACATTTAGTTTCATATAATGTTACTTACAAAATTTTTCTGTATATGTTAAGGCTGCAGATACAGTTGTGCTGAAGACCTTCACACAATTTTTAACCTGAAAATTAAAAATACAGCTTTTAAGTACAAAGAAAAAATTTGCCATCATAGTCAATCTATAGCAGAATACAAATAGCTGGATTAAATTATATTAATTTTGATTACAGAAATTAATTATTTTGTTGTATTGAAGCTTTCGCAGAAGGCCCTGTATTCTGTATACTCTTACCACAGTAAAGTTCTCCACCTCTGTTATTCATAATGTATATTACGATGTGGACATTGGATTGGTTTACATGTTTGTGCATCCAGTTTTAAGCAATGTTTTCTTTGAATTTTCTTAACATGCAAGTGTTTTTGTCCCCAGTAAAATAAAATAAAACAAATTACAAATATAAGTACCTTCATTTTCTTAATCTTTTCTGGAATTACGTGTTGATCACTCAGTTTATGGAGAAGTCTGGCTTCGGTGTGATGACAATCTGTTTCATACACATCTACTATGTCTTGCCATTTAGAAATTTTTCCATTGAAGGTTATGTTTTTAGTTAAAAAGTTATTTCTCAGACCCTTTATCAGGTGAGAGATACTCAGATTAACCCTACTTATTGTAACTGTGCCATCTGAAAATATAAAACATTTTAAAGTAAATAATGATAAATGGTTGCCAACAAGTTTTACAGTTGGTAAAATATCGCAGCAGTCAAAAAGATGGTAGGTATCACATCTTGGTGACGAAGATCCCTTGAACGATTTTCGTTATTTTAAACCTGCCTACTGCTGGGATCAGTCATGAAAGCCAATTTACCCTTAATGGTCATTATTTGAAAATCTTTCTGAATTTTTGAAAATTCACAGCCATAATGGGAAAGTGAATTCAATTATACTAACCTAGTTCTCGATTTGCAAGTATTTGGTCACGAGCCGTGTCTGCTTTTAGGCTTCTTAGTGCAGATTGAAAAGAAGCACCTTGGTCACAAATTAATGCAATTGGTTTCAGTCCACATCCAACTACAGCAGAAATCACTTATTTCAACAGTATTTTGAGTTCCAGCCCCGAGGTAGCTCCTTTGCAATAATAATAAGCCATTGGTTGCTGCCATTTAAAAACTGCTCCTCTCAGCATAAAAACGAGGGCATGGTCAGCAAACTGATTTTTTTTTTTGTTTAACTCTACAAAGCCATTAATGGTGTCCTTATTTTTGTTGTAAGTTATGGCAGTCTCTAGTGACATTTCATCAAAGATCGCGGAACACATTTTTTTATTGGTCTTCCATGTTGCAACCTGGAAACAAATTAAAGTAATATAAGTAAATATTTTTTCAGACCCAAAGTATAAAGTTAGACGCGAGTATCGTTTCCATTAAAACTACGAATATAATACAAACCTCTTTTTTCATTAATTCGAAAACTTGAGGGCAGATTCGTCTCGACATTAAATTTCGCCACCATGTTATTCAAAGTTGACCTTGATGTTAGTATAAATATTTTGTGTAAAAATCGATAACACTTGGGACTTTGCTTCATTATAGATGCGATAAATTTTTGTTCCAGTGAAAATTGACACCCTTGATTATTTCTGGTACAAAGATTAATCTGCATTTTGAAGATTCTTTTTGCAAATGGGTTCATTTCTGCTGTCCATTTTTCGACGTTTCTTTGTTAAATTTCAAAGCTCTCTTGGCTCTTCTGTAAAAATCCATTGGTTCTTTTGCCTTTTTGTACTCTCTTTGAATGTTGGGAGATAAATCTGTAAATTTACTTAATATCCTTTGTTTGGATGTTTTTAGTTTTTTAACATTTTTGACTTGACTCAAATCTGAAACATAGGAAAATAGTCTATGTAAATGATATAGGTCAGAGATGGCGAACCTAGTGTACGCGTGGTGCACGGTGGCACGTGGCATAATAATTCGTGCAGTATAAGATTTACAACATAATTTTCTATAGCAATAATTACACTAAAATATTACGCTACATGATTTTTAAGTTGCAAATTTAGTATTTCGTTTCAATTTGTCCATTTAATTACTAAAGCGAAATATATGAAAAAAAAAAATAGTTTTTATATATTTAGTGGCACGTTAACATTCTCCAATAAAGGTTCGCCATCCCTGATATAGGCCATATGTCTATCTAAGATACACTTTATTTTTATTGAATTACCTGATTTTTGATTAGTTGATGGATTTTGTAAAGCTTCTGGTAAAGTTTGAAACTCATGTGAGCTAGCAGCAATGACTTCTGAAATGAAAGAAAATAATAGAGTTGAGATTTGAATAACAGAAGAGTAATTAATACACAAAGAAATTGGAGAACAGAAGATTTATTACCTGGATTCTGACTTGTTAGTGTACATTGTGGTTTGATCTAGAGAGGAAACTCACTGGAAGTAGAAGCAATCGCTTGAATTTCTGAAAAATATGAGACTTGAGATTTGAATAACAGTAATGAAAACACATATATTCTAAGAAATTGGACCAAATGACGAGATGAAATAAAATAGATTTGTTTTGTTATGTCAGCTAAATGGAAGTTATCCACGCGTTCAGTGGTTGAAGAAACGTGCCCAACGTCCCAACCAAGGGTGTTGAAGGTCATGGATTACAATTGCTTTTTTTTATGGTGGAAAAAATCATGCTTTGACATCCCCCGCCCTTGGGCGGAGCCGGCACAAGCCTCCCCAAGTGTCACCACCTAGGTGCTATAATGATTGATGCCCACTGTTGGACATAGGCCTCCTCTCGCTATAATGATCTACGGCCACTGTTGGGCTTAAGCCTCCCCAAGTGTCGCCATTCAGGCGCTATAATGACCTACGGCCACTGTTGGGCTTAAGCCTCCCCAAGTGTCGCCATTCAGGCGCTATAATGATTGATGCCCACTGTTGGACATAGGTCTCCCCTCGCGATAATGACCTTTGCCCACTCTTGGGCATAAGCTTCCCCAAGTGTCACCACCTAGGCGCTATAATGATTGATGCCCACTGTTGGACATAGGCCTCCTCTCACTATAATGACCTATGCCCACTGTTGGGCATAAGCCTCCCCAAGTGTCACCACCTAGGCGCTATAATGATTGATGCCCACTGTTGGACATAAGCCTCCCCTCGCGATAATGACCTATGCCCACTGTTGAGCATAAGCCTCCCCAAGTGTCACCACCTAGGCGCTATAATGATCGATGCCCACTGTTGTACATAGGCCTCCCCTATCGATAATGACCTATGCCCACTGTTGGGCATAAGCCTCCCCAAGAGTCGCCATTTAGGCACTATAATGATTGATGCCCACTGTTGGACATAGGGCACCCCTCCCTATAATGACCTATGCCCACTGTTGCACATAAGCATCCCCCAAGTGTCGCCATTCAGGTGCTACACTGTAATCGTAGATATTGTAAATTTAATTATTTTTCTCACAGTCAGTTAAATCTATTTCACTAGAAGACGCCTGCTCTAAAAAAAGGCTGAAGTAGGCTTCCTTGGAGCAGATTTACCATTTTGTGCCGGTTGCTGTGGAGACTCTGGGCAGTTGGAGTACGGAGGCAAAGTGTTTTGTGGGGGATTTGGGCCGTAGGCTCGGGGAGGCAACAGGTGACTCCCGGTCCGGGTCTTTCTTGGTGCAAAGGTTGGCTATCGCAATTCAGCGGGGAAATGCGGCGAGTGTCATGGGCACTTTTGCACCGGGAATGATCAGGGGCGGGTTATTTAATGATGTTTGACGGTTTATTTATTTATGACATTTTGTATTTGATTTTAATTGTATCTTTGACATTGTAAATTGTTTAAATAATTTATTTGAAATGTATAAAATATATATGATTATTATTATTATTATTATTTAATGTAAAATAATTGTAATAGTTTTAAAGTGTTAAATTTCACTAGAATGACAATTTCTGATAGTGACTACAAAATGTTAACTGTTGCGATTGGACGAGAGCGACGGTAACAAAACTAACTCATAACAATAAAATTAACGATAACGTAGTCGTTTAACGTCACACATGTTTTTGAAATTTTTAAAATGTGCCAGATTTAACGTTAAATATGGTAATGTTATTTATTAGATAACAATATCTGGATTGAAAGGCGGTAACGATACCATATTTTTAACAGTATTTCAAGCCCTGGTTTACCCGTTATTTATTATATTGCTTACATAATAATATTATAATGTTTGCTCTACTACTGGACCAATCAAAACTGTGGCACTGTAAAAAAAAATTATGAACTGAAATTCAATATTAAACGACAATGTTAACACTACTGGAACATAGGTATATTCTCTTTTAAGAAACAGTGAGCTGCAATCAACCATTATAGTCCAGTAAAGGTTGGTGGATTTCTTTTGGTAGCCATGGTGAAACATTAAATTGCTCAAGGCGGCATAGCCTATAACCAACAATTTATTATTATTAAAGCATGTGAAGACTTTCAAAACTTATTATAAGTAATATTTGTTTAAATAGGTACCTGAAATATTTCCTGGATGTAAAATCTACATGGGAACAGCCAATTTGCTATTATTTGAATACAGAAACTGCTTTTCATAGTGCCAACCACAAATTCTTTGAGTGTTTTGAACAGTAATACTGTCCAGACTTGCAATATCACTCACAATACTCTTCACCCATACATGGAACTTTACTGCAAATGTTTCAGGATTTGGAAAGTAACACAGGTACACCTTCATAAGGTTGACGAATGTGCACAGATCTATGGTTGGAACGATAAACAAGTAGTCCACTATGCCCTACCGAAATTAACAGGGGTAGCTAAATCCTGGTATCAAGGTCTACCTTCATTACTATTTTCTTGGCCAGAGTGGAAGCTAAAGCTGAAGGAATCTTTTCCAACTAGGGATAATTATGCAGACTACTAATGGAAATGCTGAATAAAAAGGTTCATTATGGGGAGTCGTTAGAATTATATTATTATACCAAAATTAATCTCCTAAATCGTTGCGAAATATCAGAAAACGGGCAGTTGACTGTATCATAGCAGGAATAGAAGATCGTGGTGTTAGGTTGGGAGCACAAGGAGCTTTTAAGGAACCGGAAACACTTCTTAAATTTTTAAAAACAGTAAAAGTAGGGGATAGGTTCACAAACGAGCAGCAGAAAGTTAAGGATAGAGACAGGCAATTACAAAATAATATATCTACCAGTAATAAAGTAGAACCCGACTCCCGAAATTCAACCGGATCTAGTATGGTTTGTTACAATTGTAAAGAATCCGGTCACCCATTCTTTCGTTGCCCAAAACCGAGGATTCAATGCTCTAAATGTAATTTACTAGGACATAAAGACACTGAGTGCCTTGGGACAAAGCAAAGTACCAACGATAAATCAAAAATAATATTTTAGTAGAAAATCACGTGGAGATATTGGTAGTAGACGATTATTTAATAAATTTCCCTATACTACTAGGCCATACTTTCACCGAAAGTCTCGATCAAAATAGTAAAGACACAATTTGATGTCGTTTTCCAGCGGGTTAATGAGCAGTCCGCTTTGACTTTTCCACTTGTATATATGTACAGAGGAGACGCGCATAGGGCGCGGCGAATTAAAGGCGATCCCAGTTAGTTCATGTAATTGTTTCTCGGGAAAAATTTACGTGAACATTACTTGTTGCCCGGCGAGTATCAATTAACATACAGCACGGGTAGGATTCTCGTTCAGAATATCAGTGACAACCTTTGACCAACCCAAATTTAAAAGATCTTAGATTTACAATGACAACTGAAATGGTGATTCAATTAGATGATCCCGGTTCTGTCGTTTACCGCCCATACCGGTTGTCATTTACTGAACTCCAACTAGTTTAAGATATGATCAAGGAAATTTTAGAAAGCGGCATTATAAGGGAGTCTCACAGTCCGTACGCAAGCCCTATAGTACTAGTTAACAAAAAGTCTGGGGAAAAGAGGTAATGTGTAGACTAATGTGTACTAAATAGTAAGACAAAGAACACTATCCTCTCCCTCGTATCGAGGATCAGTTAGACTTATTATCAGGTAGTTCACTATTTGTTATGGACTGCAACGCTTTGCGTACAACTTTGAGCAAACGCGACTTAATCCCACGAATAGCTCGCTGGTGGCTGCAGTTCTTCAATAGAATACCGCCCTGGCGACAAAATTGCACACGTAGATGCCCTTAGTAAGGTTGCGATCGGTGGTATTCCAGTTGATAATCACATGTTAGACATACTTTCTGTAGTTACTGACGATTTGCTAGCAACGGTACAACCGCACCATTTTGCAGCGCTCGGGGCAATGAACCAGGATAAAACAAATGGTTTCAGGGACGAACATGTACCTAACATACAGTTGGGTATCAATACCACTGTACATGACACCACCAAAAAGACTCCAGCGGAGCTTCTTATCGGGCGAAATCTAACCGATCCATCTGAAGGTCTGTTTAACGACGAAATAAACGAAGTTACCTCCGAGGTTGGGGAGAGTTTGGAAGATATTATGGCTACAGCCGATGAGCTTATTAGGATACAAAAGGATAGTATGGTAGTTGGCCATAGACGCGACAACTAGCTTAATTTATCTCTCGATGTAATTTAATTGCTAATAAATCGAAACCTGCCCAAAGTTCCATAAACTGTGCGTTAATAGAAGGAAAAAGACATAATTCTTGGTGTTTATTGTAGACATCATAAACAAATACCTATAAGAAGTGAATTTGAGGGATTGAAATATTTTGTGTTCACATCGGATACTACCAATGAATTAGTGGGGAAGTGACTCAAATCGGCTTATCAGGTCTGTAACAACAAGTTTATTTTTTATTTTTATCTTAAGTATCAAGGAAATCAGAAGAAGATAAGTGAGCATAATAAGCACTATCTATGAATAAAGAGACGTGACATGAACCAACAAGTTGACATTAAAAATCTTGGAATACCTACTATCATAATTATGATTTAAATATACTTACTAGGATTAAGGATATCAATTAAACTGTACATAACATAAACAGACTATTGCTGACTTATATTACTTGACTTATGAATTGACTTGAACTTGACTCAAAATTTCTGAAACAAGAATCTGAAAATCTGAGAATTTCATCGACGTTCAGAAACTGCAAAACTACACAATATCTCAAGACTTGAACTTCTTAGATATTTTTCTCTGCACGCAAAGTTAGATTCTCATATATTAACACAAAGGGAACGATAACATTAAATAATGAACTGTCAAGCTTGCTGTCAAAAAATCCAATACGCTGGAGAGATCCTAAAATGCACGGGATGTTCAGAAAAATACCACTATGCGTGCCTTAATATGACCTCCGCCTATTTTTTAGAGCATAATTTTGAACTTCAAAAATGCTGGCGCTGCCCAGACTGTGCCAACGTTACACGTCGCTCTAGAAACGATAACACCCCTGTCCGGACACAGAAAACATCACTAAACGACACTACAATGTCAATTGATGATACATATAATGAGCCAAATACAGACACTACCACTACAACAGAATGTAAGACCCCTAGACAAAACATACAATCCACTACCAATAGACAAGAAACCTCAACAGCAAGTCCTTTTATCACACTAGACAGCCTCAGTAAATTACTAGATTCGAAACTAGACAAAAACAACCAATCCCTACTCCTTGTCTTAAAGAACACAATTCAAAATGAAATACAAAAAAGTATCACAGAATTAAAGGAAGATATTTTAAAAGATACCCACAAACTAACATGTGAGCAAGAAAAAATTAAAAATAATATAAATACACTTAACGAGAACATTGAAACACTACAAAAAGAAAATAATGTACTAAAACAACAACTAAAAGAAATTAAACAAAAGTTAACAATGATTGACAATCAACAACAAGACAATAATTCAAAAAGAATCGTACTATTTGGACTTACAGAATACGATCAAGAATCCGAAAATCAATTACAGTATCGAATAATAGAAGCATTTAAAGACATATTAAATATAGACCTAACTGGATATATTGAGGGACTTTCAAGAATAGGTAAATTCAGTAGCTCACGAAGACCGATTATTATTGAGCTCATAAGCAAACGGATGACGAAATATATTTTAGACAACAAAACGTACTTCAAACATACTGGACTTTTTATTTCCGAATTTTTAAATGATACTGCACTCCAACAAAAAAAAGCTTTACAAGAACATCTACGCTCAGCAAGACAACAGGGACATCACGCAATCATTAAAAATAATAAATTAATAATAAATGGGAAACAATATCAACCTACTACAGACACAACAATACAAAATAAACCAACGAAGACAGATTACCCTAATCAAATAACTGATCTGAAAAATAAAACAGTTACTCGCGAAAACACATATAACATCAACAAGCGAACCACTGACTACTCACAGACTATCACAGACGACACAATTTCCTTTCGACCCTAAACAAGATGATGACATAACAATATTATTCCAAAATATGCAAAGTATAAATAACAAACTAGATTTATTAGAACAATTCCTTGATGAAAATAAGGACAAATATTTAGCTCTGTGTTTATCGGAAACGTGGTTATCACAAGCAAAGAAAGATATAATTAACTGCACTGGATACATCCTCGCAACATCATACTGTCGTCAGAACTACGGAGGTGGCGGCGTGTGCATTCTACTACAGGAACACATTGAATTTATTGAACGAAAGGAAATTATGGACATGTCGATCGAATATATCATAGAAGTATGTGCCATAGAATTGCCTAAACTTAATACTTTACTCATAACTTTGTATTGGAATAATAGAGAGCCTGATATATTTTATAAACAGTTAAAGTTAATGCAAAAATTGTTAATAAAAAAATACAGTAAGTATAATATCATTATCGGCGGTGATTTCAATATAAATGTCTTGGAAAACAGTTTGCAAACAAATACGCTACTTAATTTAATGCTTGAATATAATTTCATTCAATGTATAAAAAACCCTACACGAGTGACAAAAACCACTTCAACCTGCCTTGATTTAATATTTTTAAATTTTGATTCTAAACTGATAAATGTGCATGTAACCGATTTTGGTTTCTCAGATCATAAAGGAATAATTCTAAATTTAAAAAAAATAGATGGTAAACGTGATAAACGTAAAGTTTGGAAAACTAAAAAAAGAATTTTTAATAGTAAAACCATGGAAAAATTTAAATTAAAATTACAAAAAATTAATTGGGATGAAGTAGTCAGCCCGGAAAAAAATATGAATGAAAATTATAATGCATTTGAAAAACTATTATTGACAATATTAAATGATTGTATACCCATGAAAACGATTCTGAAACATTTCTCCGACATTCGTTTCGCCGTTGATCGGTTCACCGACAGAACGATTCACTTTTCATTTTTTCTCCGACAGAACTTTTCAATGACGAACGTTTCGTCGACAAAACGATTCACTATTCATTTTTTCTCCGACAGAACTTTTCAATGACGAACGATTCGCCGACAGAACGATTCACTTTTGAAAATTACATCGACAGAACCTTTCACCGGCGAGCGATTCGCCGACACAACTGTTCATCTGCTCCTGGGTTATAAAACATAGGTATTCGACATGTAGACCTGTTTCCGTTTGTTGTTTACACCTGAATCAAGTTGTCAAGACGAAACTTAAAATTTTATGCAAAACTTGAACAAAACTAACCAAAAAAGTGACAAAAACGTATTTGCTTCAACGTCAATACATGTATCATACATGTTATGGTTATACATACGTTTTGAAAGGTTAAATGAAATATATTCGCAAATGAAAATAATTTTTATTATTAACAAATAGCTAACATAAGGCTACATTGGTATTTTGTGTGTTTTTGTGTGTTTCTTTAAAACAATAAGCGGAAACAGGTCTACATGTCGAATACCTAAGTTTTATAACCCAGGAGCAGATGAACAGTTGTGTCGGCGAATCGCTCGCCGGTGAAAGGTTCTGTCGATGTAATTTTCAAAAGTGAATCGTTCTGTCGGCGAATCGTCCGTCATTGAAAAGTTCTGTCGGAGAAAAAATGAATAGTGAATCGTTCTGTCGACGAAACGTTCGTCATTGAAAAGTTCTGTCGGAGAAAAAATGAAAAGTGAATCGTTCTGTCGGTGAACCGATCAACGGCGAAACGAATGTCGGAGAAATGTTTCAGAATCCATGAAAACCATAAAACTGAATCCCTGTAAAAGAAAAAAATGGATGACTAGCGGCATTAAAATATCGTGTAAAAATAAAACGATTATTTAGAATTCTTTCTTCTTACTCTAATGATCCTGTATTAACAAAACATTATAAAATGTATGAAAGAACTCTAAAAAGGGTTGTCATTAAATCAAAAAGAATACAGTACATTAGGGAAATTAAAAATTCATCTAATAAAACAAAGTCGATGTGGAAAATCATTAAGGAACGTACCAATAAAAACCTGAATAAAACTCATCAAAACATTACATTGACGATCCACAATAAACTTACGTCCGACCCAAAACAAGTTTCTAACACGTTCAATGAATTTTTCGCATCAGTAGGACAAACAAAGCAGGGTGAGTCAGAGCCGCGCGGCCGACCCGTGCTCCGACCCACTGATAATACTATGTTTCTATACCCACCCACACCGCAGGAAATAAAACAAATTATTAAAAATCTTAAAAGTAAATATAGTCACGGATTAGATGAACTTCCTCCAATATTGATAAAAACGTGTGTAAACGAGTTGACAACTCCATTTTACTTATTGGTTAAACAATCTTTCACTGAAGGAATATTCCCTGATGCTTTAAAGAAAACAATAGTTAAACCAATCCATAAGAAAAACTCGAAGTTAGATCCCAACAACTACCGTCCAATTGCATTACTACCTACAGCATCAAAAATATTTGAAAAAGCAATGTGCAAACGCGTTTATAGTTTTTGTGAAAAATTCAATATTTTTGATGACTGTCAAAATGGTTTTCGAAAAAAACGATCCACGGTCTTAGCAACTTATAAATACACGCAAGAAATACTGAACATTTTAAATAATAAAAAATACGCGATATGTATCTTGCTTGATATGACTAAGGCATATGATAAAGTGCAGTATAAAATACTACTTGACAAACTGTACGGTATCGGTATAAGAGGAATAACACATAAATGGTTTACATCTTACCTACAAAATAGGGAACAATTCGTAGAAATAGAACATTTGGATGAATTTACTGGAGAATTAAACAGAATACGTTCTAATGGGCTTTGCATTGGACATTCTATTCCGCAAGGTAGTGTGGTCGGATGTCTGCTTTTTTTGATTTATATAAACGACCTCCCTAAGATAATGACAGATTCGTGCGTACTGTTCGCCGATGAAATCTCTCTAATTACTTCATGTATTGACTCGCAACAATTAAATGCTAATTTAAATAACGTTATGAAAAATATACAAAATTGGATGAAAGACCACAATCTAGAACTTAATTATTCAAAAACCAAAATAATGCAATTTAGGCCTCGCCAAAAAAATCCCTTAGATATTTATTTTGCATTTGACGGCATAAAATTGGAATGCGTTGATACTTTTACCCTGCTAGGACTGGATTTGGATATCCATATGACCTGGAAAGCGCATATACAGAAAATTAAATCTAAATTATCTAGCTTTATTTATGCATTACGTGAACTTAAAAAATCAACCGATCTTAAAACTGCCCTGTCTGCTTACTATGCATATGCATACGCATGGCTCTC
Source organism: Mythimna albipuncta (assembly GCA_929112965.1). NCBI lineage: Eukaryota > Metazoa > Arthropoda > Insecta > Lepidoptera > Noctuidae > Mythimna > Mythimna albipuncta. The sequence continues at coordinate 1,782,043 of OV815960.1, forward strand.
GTATGGTATCATCCTTTGGGGAAACAGTGTAGATAGCAAACTTGTTTATCTTACAAAAAAAATGTCTTCGAATAATTGTAAATATTAATAATGATGACACTTGTAGACCGCATTTTCGTAAATTAGAAACTCTTACATTATCATCAATTTACATTCTAGAAATCTGTAAATTTGTGAGGCAGAACCCTAATTTCTATAAAAAATTAACCGACCAACCTCGCCGATACGCACCGCGTTCTCAATTTAAAAACATGCTTGTAATACCTCCATCAAACTTAAAACTACACAGTTCGAGTCCTCACATAAGCTCCATAAAAATATACAACAAAATACCAAATGACATCAAAACCGAGAAAAGTGATAGAATATTTATTAAACGACTCAAAAAACTGCTAGTTGACAAATGCTATTATTCGGTAAATGAATTCTTTAACGATGATTAAATCCATCATATATTGTCATTTTTTCCATGTCCGTTTTATGTTTTGTTGATTATAATTTATTTTATTGGAATTTATTTCGACATCTGCAATGATTTTTATTTAATTTTTTGACATTATACTATTTTTTTTGACATTTGTTATGATTTTATTTATTTTTTGACATTTGTTATGAATTTATTTTGACACTGTAATAATTTACTTTTTGATTTTTATTTTATTTTTGATATTATCATTTTTCTCCCTTTTGACATTTGTTATGATTTCATTTTTATTGACATTTGTTATGAATTTATTTTGACATTGTAATAATTTACTATTTGACATTTGTATTATTATTTTTTTTTTTGCTATTTGTAATTAATATATTTTTTTTATTTTTGACATTTTATTATTATTTTTATTTTTATCTTATTACTTATTATTGTACTTTTTATTTGATTTGATTTTTATATCCGATTTTTTTAAATTGTATTTCTACCTACTTCATGTATGACATTGCTGTGCCCGACAGGGTCCATGTGCACTTATATAAATATTTTGTCATCCTATGTAACACATGTGATATAGCAATAAAGAATTGAATTGAATTGAATTGAATTGAATGGATAAAGACAAGGAGCGGTATTATAGGCACAGAAAAATGGCAATGCGTTTCAAAGAAGGTGATTTGGTTAGAGTAATAAGAGCTGTGTCGGGAATAGAATGGCAATCTAAGAAGCTCGTACCTAAGTATAAAGGCCCTTACAAAATTAATGTGCTCCCCAACGATAGGTTTGTGGTCGATGACACGCCTCTCACCAGGACTAGTAAAAGGTACGATGCTGTTGTGGGCATTGATAAAATATTTCCATGGATCTGTTTTAACGAACCCGTATCAACCGATTGTGAATCTAAGCTTAAAGGTTGTAAATTTAAATGTGAAGAGTTGTGATTAGATGTATGGTGTAAAGATGAATATTGTACATAGAACTAAATAAGCAGGTAAAGAGGAACAGTTAATGAAATCTTTTGCTATCGATTACACTGTGTATTCCTAATATTAACATTTAAAGAACCATGAGATGTCGATGTCACAATAAAAAGTAATGCTAAGATGGTTTTAAGTTTCGATGATTAATGTCATGTATCATCTAAATTATTCCATGTACTAATGGCTGCAATATTTGCTAGTCAACGTCATGGACTAGTAAATACCGATTCATTGGTTAGAATCACGTACTAATGAGTTGGTGATGGGTATCAGGTAAAGGATGGCTCCCATTTTAGCAATTGGTGCATTAGTGGGTATAATTACTGGTCAAGGTCATGGACCAGTACACACCTACAGCCGATATAAGATATGGATTACACTAGGCGTGTCAGGTAACCGACACCCTTAAAGGTTATAAGCGTTTTATTAATCAAGGTCATGGATTAATAAATAAATTTATTGTTCTTTGTTTCAAGAAAGCTTGCAGACTAAAATTAATTTAGGAGTAAATCTATTGTGAAATAATTGAACTTAAGATATGATAAATTAAAGATGAATGTGATGATTTATGTTCATTATGTTACTTACAATTTAAATATGATGTATGTAATGTTTTTTATTTTTTTTCTTTCTTTCTTTTGTAATACTTAACAACGAGGGACTATATAATGTTTATTGATTATTTATAATTGTATCTATGAACTTTTCAAATTAAATGTAGTTATATTGACTTCATGTGATTGGTCGAGGCTTTGACAGTTCTCGACCAATCACAAGCAAGTAAAATGGCGGGAAGTGTGCAAAGATATGTGCGCGGGAATCTTTGGATGGGTGGCGTCGGGACATCAGTGCCAGACTTGAATTTTGATACTATATTGTAACTGTTCGTAACATTTGTAATAAAAGTGGTGTTCAAAGTCTATAAACGAGTGTTTTATATATTCCAAGTCCTTACTTCTGAGTATTGAACCAGTACGGTTCACATAATGTTTCTTGTTCCAAAACAATGTCGTAAATTGATAGCACTTCCGTGACACATGACCCCCGCGGGACGTCACGGGCTGTTTAACAAAATTGAACGCTTCATAGCTAAACTACACGAAGTTAACTGCTAAATTCATCATGATTAACACCCTCTCGTTAATAACCAGTGTTGTTTTACCAGATACTAGTCTGCCGTTAATTTGTCACATAAATCTTAATTAGCGCGTGATGGTGTTGATCGCGTTACTTCCCACCGGCATCGATACACGCATACACATCACACATAAAAGCACTTGGGACACGTAAATACTCACTCACTGATATTGTTCAGATTACACGGGTCTAAGTGGAAAAGTAACGGGATGAATAAATATAAGTACACAATAACATTCACAAGACAAATTAAATCCTGCAAAAAGTACGGGTTGTAATGGTATTTGAACTTATACTATATTATGACCAAAAATGTTGGCGTACTAGAGTCACGATCACTCGTTGATCCCCATTGTTCGTGCATAAGCCGTCATTTTCTTCGCTCGTCTTACTGCTTCGTAGAAGTAGATGACCGCTTCTCATTTCTTCTAGCTCTGGACCATGGTTTGAATCAGAGCAGATTGCGAGAGGTCGCCAGCACCGATCGTTTTCATGAGGACACGGCGTTGTACCACCCAAGTGGAGTAGACTGTCACCGTGTCCTCCGGCTAATCTACGGAATGGTGACAGCCATGCGTTTCTTCCACCTAAATTTTAAACTAAAAGCTCAAAAACTGGCCATGCCCAATAAGGACTTACATCAGGTGACAAGTGAAGACATCAAGGTGCTTTTCTGGCCACTTCTCAAAGAGTGGATTTACCGTTACAATTGTGCCCATTTGTCGTATAATATATAGCTCGAAAATTTTTATTATTATTTCGAATTCATCACTATTTAAGTAATTATTTCGGGATAGTTATTAAATTACTGCCAAAAATATGGGGATCTTGACAAAAATAAAACGGTACTTCTCGCTGAAACAATTACACAACCTTTATCAAGCGCAAGTTCGGTCGTATATTTAGTACTGCTCTTAACTAAATTAGACCCATCCCAATGGTCTGCCAAATATCAGCCGTGGAGTCAATTGAGAAGCAAGCTAAAAGAGTCGTTTGCATTGTCGGATCCAAGAGAATCATTAGCACTGTCAGATCAAAACTTCAAAGTCTTGAGCATCGACGCCGGGTCACTAGCCTGTCGGTTTTCTATCGTTTGCATTTCGGGGAGTGTGCATTGGAATTGCACATTTTAGTCCATTCCATCATCAGACCACTAGACGTACGGCTCGTTACGCTATCGGAACAGTTGATATTCTACAAATGTTTCCAAGACGCTTCGTACCGTCTTGGAAACACATTCATTATGCGTACAGTTAAGGATTGGAATTCTCTGCCGGAGTCTGTGTTTCCAGATAGTTATAACCTAGGGGTCTTTAATTTAAGAGTTAATTACTTCTAGGCATGCGTGATTCATCATCGGCCACATCATCACTCTCTATCAGGTGAGATAGTGGTCAAACGGTTCGTGTTTATACATAATAAAAACAATATAATATTATATTTAGGTATGTACTCAGGTAGGTAAAGAAATAGTAAAAAAGTCAGCGGGAAAATTAACATGTTAACTAGTACTTGACGAGTAATGTCGTAAATTCAGTTCGCTTATCAAATTATGGAAAATATTGAATGTATTAAATGTGTACAGATGGTGTCACCCAGTGGCTCTTGGCTAGCTGTGCGGGTATGGAGTGTGGACGCTACAGTCACCACGTGGAGAACTGTGTAAACTAGACCTTATTTCTAGGGCGGGTGAATCAACAGTCGACTCGGAGCCTTTCCCCGTTGCCGCGTCGTGCAGATGAATGGTGCTGAGCTGGCGGTACGGTACCGTTGTACCACGACACCGTGTTGTTCAGGAACTGCGTTGTCCAAATGTTCGTGATCAATTTCCAACCGAAGAATTTCTCGTCACGACGCTGCATCGTGTAACTGCACGACTGAATCCCGCGTCTTTTCCATCATCCGTTTATGTTATTTGCGATTGCATGTACAAAATAGGTTTCAACTAATACTCTTTTGGAATTAAAATATTGGATTTCAGAATTTATCTACAAAATGTAGTGACGTAAATTTCGACCTCCAAAAATATAAACAATCGTTATGAATACAAAGCACCGCCGAGACCTTTTTATTAAAAGTAGTCGCTAAATTAATTTATTTCAATTCCCGGTAAATATACATTTTCGCAGAGGCGGTCCCAGGCCGCGGATAATAAAATTTATTGAAACTAGATTTTAATTACGTTGTATGTCATGTCATAATTTTTAATTTTTGCGTTTTGCTTAAAATATGTAGATTAAAAGATAATTTGAAAAACCGGCCAGATGCGAACCGAAAATGTTAAAAAAACAGCTTGACAGCCAGCATACAGCCTGGTGAGAGACATATGGATAGCGGAGTAATAGCAATAAGGTACCGTTTTACCGTTTGGGTACGGAACCCTAAAAATGAACAGTGATGGTCCATAGTAATACAGCATTTTTTTTAAACCACTTTACTTTTTGAATGCATTCACGTAGGTACTTTGCACGTAGACACCGCGCAAGATAAGTTGGGGCACGTCGCCGAAATTGGTAACTAATCGTTCACCGTCATCTTGACGTTTATGTCATGTGTCAGGAGAATGTGTTGTGTTCTGTGTTTTTTATCGTTTCCAAAGTAAATAGTCGTCATCATTATACCAAAAGTGATCAAAAGTGCTGGCAAGGATATTATCTTGAAAGACGGCGTTTGACTTTCAAGATAATATTATCTCTGCCAGCAGTTTGTGTAGAGGAATGAGAATATATCAGGCCTACGGAACCATTATCCAAAATCAATTTTATTGTTATGGTCATCCGAAAAATTTAAATTATTTTACAAAATTTTTCGGATGACCATATCAATAAAATTCCCCTACATATGCGTTGCCGAGTGGTACCGAGCAAGTCAATAAAGTTTGTTGAAAATGGACTGCTACTATGTGCTTAAATCTTAATCAAATGATTATCATGACAATATTAATTCTGCAAACTTCATCCATGAAAGAATAAATAGTGCCAAATCTACAAACAAAATATATTGTAGTAGTATTTGGATAATGCATCATGCCACTGCACATAAATAAACAAAGCCCCTACAATAGACAATATAAAATCGCAAGCGTAAAAATGTGCCTAAAATGCTTCTTTTTTTTAGATAAATTACAAAAAATATATCTGAACGTTTTATAATATATGTTATATTATGTCTTTTACAAGACATATCAAAATTGTACACTTTCTTTTTAGCAGATGTAAATGTAATAAATTCTTTTAATTACACTGTGTTGCACCGCGCCTATATTTGGGACGTAAGTACGCGCGTGTGTTCTACGTACGTAGAACACTTTTAATGTTACGTTTCTTTACAAATTAAAGTTAGATAAATTGACAAAAACGTACACGTTATATTTCAAATTGCTTTATTATGAAACTAAATCACACAAAACACAATAATTTTAGGAATAAAAGGAACTTAAAATCTGATTCCTACAAAAACTTTGTGATAATGACAGACACAATTGAAAGACAATAGGTGCGCGAACGCCGGCGTTCGCTTGGGGTTTAATGAATTAAAAAACCGGCCAAGTGCGAGTCGGACTCGCCCATGAAAGGTTCCGTAGCAGTAAGTAACATAATATAGAAGTTCTTGAAGTACGTTGTAACTTTGATCGATGTTTTAATAACAGTGTATTTTTTTAGATTAATGACGTATTAAAAAGGAAAACTACTTACTACATCTAGTTCAAACTAATTTTCGTTGACGGTTTACATGGTAATGTACATCATAATTTTTTTTTAGTTTTATCATTCTCATATTTTAGAAGTTACAGGGGGGGGACACACATTTTACCACTTTGGAAGTGTCTCTTGCGCAAACTGTTTAGTTTATAAAAAAATGATATTAAAAACCTCAATATCATTTTTAGAGACCTAACCATAGATTTTATACCTACAGGTTTGATGAAATAATTTTTTTGAGTTTCATTTCTAAGGATGGGGAATTGGGGACCCCCAAAAGGATCATGGCCATCAACGGTCCTGGTTTTTCTCATGCATCAAGATAAAAATTATATTACAATTATTTTCTTTATTTTTGAAGTCATTCTTAAATTGGAATGCCAATTTTGCATAGGGGTTTATTTTGTAAACTTAATAAGTTATGAAATTGTTTTGCTAAAATTAAGTACCTACCGCTGGGCGCCGGCTATTCTTACGTTAAAGTGTTGCCGTAATCAAAAAAATAACTAAATATATTGAGAACTCTAATCGATTTTTTTTTGTATTCGATTACTAATTAATATAAATGTAAAGTCATTGGAAAGGTAAATCGCGGGGTTTTTATAAATAATAAAGCGAGATGATAATACTGTGGTGTGAAATAATGAGTATTTCACACACACAGTAGTCGTATTATTTTGCTTTCAAAACTTTTTAAAGCAATTTCACTTTGTTGGCTAACGATACATATGAATGATTGCATAGATTTTTTTTTAATTATCTTGCTTCGGGTTGATATAAAACGAACCTTTTTAATAAATTAATGATTATAGAACTAAATCAGTCATTTGAAATAATTATGTGTCGAGTGTATTTATTCGAGTAATCGATTTTCATTTAAAATCTAAAGTGGCAACATTGGTGTTGGTGTCTCAAATTGAATTGTAATTGTCAATGTCAAAAACTCCAATGTCAAATGCGCGCGGTGCATGCTAAGTTTGTTCGTTGCGATTTAAATATTACAGTTTTTTTTGTGTTGATCGAGTCCTACTCTCCACAGTAATTGTGATATTCATTGTAACTATTTGTTTATTTCTTGTTTTCAATCACTATCGCTAACTTTAGTGTGAAATTGTGAATCTTACTCCAGGACGTTTTTACGCCAGGAAGTTTTCACTTTGTTTGAAGTTTGTGTGTGATTCGTATTTTGTTCTACTGTACTGTACTATTAAGCGACTACTGAAAATGTCGACCACTTCGCGTGAGGTACCGACAACAAGAACAATCGACCGGCGAAACCGGTGTATCAACTGTTTTTTTGCAATCCTAAGAAACCAACGCAGGTATTCTTTGGAACAAGCTACTACTCAGATGATCAATGTGTTACAGTCATGGATCACTCCTACTCAGGTAAGCACATTCTATTGACGTTTTCATACCTATCAGTCTATTTCTTGATTTCTCAGACAGTTTAAACCTACCCAGTCATTCTCTCTTTTTTATATTTTACTTTTTGCTTTTTATAAATCACATATTAAAAACTATAGACAAATGATAGCATAAAATCAATGTCACAATGCTGAAATTGGAAGCTCTTCTTTTTTTTATATTTCATTTCAAATATATTTTTTTGATTGCAGCTGTCTCCAGGAAGTATAATTTGTTCAGAGTGTTTTGGACTGCTTCAAAATCGAGTTAACACAATGAGCGAAGGAAGTGCTATGCCTTTGCCTGCTCTTGGACATAGAAGAATCTGCTTCCCTTGTGGAAATTCTATTTTACGAGCACCAAGAACATACCCTGTGCGACATGATCGACAAGAAAGAAACATTTTAATGAGACTGTTTCCACTGCACTTGGTAAATATTTATTAGTATCTTATTGAGAATATGGAGTGTCTAATACAGAATCTGTCTACTCGGGCTAACAGAAAAAATATTTAAGCACCTTATTTTTTTTAGGTTACCAGAATGGAACGTGTATGTGCTGCATGTTGGAGATCAGCTACGAGAGAAGTACAGAGGCAACAGCAGCATGATTCAAATCGTCCGGAGTTCCGTCAGCAGTTTAACAAGCTGTCATGATCGCTTGCTTATGAACAACTTCGACAGCACAGCTCTAACATTTTATGTGAGTGAAATTATAGCAATTGAGTAAATTATATTTGAAATTCATACAATTTATTGGTATTTTGGTGATTAAAAAATCGCTTAATACGGAAATAACAAATGATATAAATTTCACCTTCGCTTCGAGAGATGAGCTAGATATCAATGGATATCAATGCTATGGCCGAGGACAGACGTGTGTGGAAAAGGTAGAGGGAAGCCTTCGCTCAACAGCGGGACATAAATAGGCTAACTAATAATATAAACTAGCACTTGACTGCGATTCCACCTGATGGTAAACAGCGACGAAATCGTTGAAATATAACGTTAGATATTAATAATTTGTTTTTGTTCAGAACAATTTTTGTCTTTGTAAAAATTGTAAACTTTACAAAGTCATAAATATAGGCACACACCACGGTAATATCAAGATCGCCTGCTTTTCAACATTGAACTCATACAGGTTGCTGCCCGACTCACTCAACACTAACTGAGTCAGCGCTCTAGAATAACAATTTATGTGTAATTTTTATACATTTAACTTTCAGTTTACAAAATTTACTCACGAGCAGACTCTCGTGACCATACTCACTGGTAGCAATACGCTACAGCTGAGGAGGTAGGGAACCGAAATAAGCATTACATGCAATACCTGCCTTGCGGACTCCTACTGCAGAGCTACTGGACAATCTATTACATTAGCGTCATTCTATAATTTAATTCATTAAACCCCAAGCGAACGCCGGCGTTCGCGCACCTATTGTCTTTCTATTATGTCTGTAATTTTCACGATTGAAAGAGTTGTATAGTAATGGACTTTGTTTGAACAAAAAGAAGAAAACAACTGAAAACGAGCTTAATGTAATCTATACAAAATATAATAAATATTTAGAAAAGCCATGTTTATACATCAAAAGTGTTGCAAAAATAAAATAAATCAAAGGATAACCAATAAAACTCATTTTCAACATTTTTAGAATTTTTTCCTTTCACTTTGAAGCCGAAATGAAGAAAGACCATGAAGTGAGGCTAACAGAAATCTGAGCGAGATAAGTCAGAACTCTTACATCAGAAATACCTACCCGGTGGGAGTCGCGACTTACTGGTAGTCATAGGTATCTGGTAGTAGTTTTAATAGATATCCGGAGGTAGTAGTTTTCTTTTCTTTTAAAGGAGTTAAGTTACGCATAAATTCTCAAAGGGTTCTGATAACATCTTTACGATCCTCTCAAGATAGTATCGAATCGGGAACGCGAAACGTGGTTATTGGCTGATAGGGAGCGTCACTACCTCTCACATGAGTTTAAGACTTTTACTACAAAGATCACGCCTAAGTTTGCAAAGGATTCTGACCGCGATTTTGCACTCTCAAGAAAGCAGCGAGGAATGTGAAGTGCGTTTGTCCGCTAACTGAGAGTGGAGAAGCCCGCGGAACGGAGCAAGGAATAGTTAAGTTTTTCATTGGAAAGCAACTGGACTTTGATCATAATACCTTAACTAGAAGCGATATAAATTACTTTCTATAGCGGTCTTGAAACGCAGGTAGCATAAGGTATTGACTGTACGCCAAGCGACACAATTTAGTTTTCAACAACCACGCCACGTCAACAAATCGCGGCCACTGTTAATAAAAATAACAAATGTCAAATGTGATGTATGGTCACAAGTATGAGTGCACTGCGGCAATATCAAGGCCACCACCCTTCAGCAGCCTTGCAGCACTGTATGAGTTAGAAAATAAAAATGTTTATATTATATAATATAACAATCCTTTTTTGGGGCAGTCATGTAAAAACAAAAATGGAGCAGTTAATACACACATATACACAATATTGATGAGTTACCAGGAGGCCACAGGGTCAGGCCAGCCGGGTCGAAACTGACTGGAGCCACGGGTTCTCTTCTGACCCGAAACTCAAGTGTCCTGGAACGCAAGGAAAAAAAGGAATATAGGAGTGGTTAAGTTTTAGTCAGTTAAAGTCTGACACGACCTCCTGCTCTGGCTTATAGCGTGAGAAGTAATTGGATGATTTTCCACCTAAAAAAAAAAACCATAAATACCCTCGAGTAATGTGCGTTTTAGTACAGGCAAACAACAGAATAACTCATAGCAGTGAAATAATGTATGAAGCTGTCAAATGTTTACCCATATTTTTGTTATGTGGCGTTTTAGATACAATACGTAATTTTGCCGAGCGCGCACTATCTTAGAGACCGCTCAACCCCGGCGTGAATATGTTATTGAATGGCCAACTCGTCGTGCCAAAAGTCTTACTACGATCGCTCCGCTTCTGAATGTGCCATTTTAGCGAGTTCCAAGTGGCAGCGAGTGGCGACGAGTACTGCTCCTTCCTGGCGACACAACGAGCGCGGTCACTACATCGAGTGGGAGACGAGAGAGGCGCCCGCCGCTGCCGCCGACGCGCCGCGTGGGCTGCACGCAAATTGATGTACTTAGATCGACCGCTCTACTTTATATTCCTGTAATGTCCGCATATTCAGACGTCAATGTAATCTGAATACTAACGTCCACTGAATAAAACGTGCTAAGCGAGCCTTGTTAGTCGGTAAGTCTGTAGTTATAAGCATCAAAAGCTATCAAATAATCGCACAGTGAAAGTTGGGCACGAGCGCAGTGACTCCCGAACCATTCCGTTCGCTGTTTACACTGACAATGAGACGATATTCGTAATTGTTTCATGCAGTTGTTACGGCTTGTGATGAGCTGTGAATGGCGTTATTATTGTAAACTATTTTCATAATTATCCTAAGGAATACGAGCTATGTAATTGCAAATGTTTAGCGCTTGGTGCGCGTCGAACCGAACGTATCGCGTCAGGACAGACAGATTTTCATATGTGGGTTAATAGCATGCAATTTGATGTATTTGCTACGGAAATCGGCTTACTCATTGTGGTATTATGTGCGTTGAATATTTTCTTATTTATTGTCAGTACAATGCATAAAGCATATTGTTATACGTAAACTAGATATATCAGCTGCTAGTTAACTTGTGGTGGTGGAGGGTTTTTTTTTTTTTTCGATGGGAAAAATCATCTTATGACAACCCCGATAGTGTCAGACTCTTACTGACTAAAAAACCCATCCCGTTCCTTCAAGCCTTCATACCGGGGCTCGAGCGCCCTTTCTGATAACCCTGGCCCCAGTAGGCTTCGACCCGGCTGGGCCCCTGCTGTTGCTGACAACTCCTTGAGGCGCGCGGGAATAGCGCGCGCCGTCGACGACTTGGGCTTGGTCCGGACTGTTACCGGACGGCCGGACAGCGAGCTACCCATTGCTCACTGTCCGCAAGCCCGCGCCTACGGTGGTGGTGGTGGAGGGTAGATAAGCTCTAATAAAGTTATTCAGGTCAACACCAATCAAACTGTTTAAACTTTAGCGTAAGGACAGAAGTAAAGCTTGAGACGTTCCGAGCTAAACAGGTTTCCATACATTAGAATGTTAACAACGACAAGCTCCAGCCGCGGTCCATCTGTATGAATATGTGCATATGAAGCCGTCCCTGCAGGTTTAGCGCGCCCGGGACTGTGTGTGTGTGGGGGGAGGGGGGAGGGGTAGTGGCAGAGTGCACCGCTATGATTCTCTAACTCTATCTGCTTTGCTTTAGTTTATATTTCATGAAGTTAAGTAGGTAGTTCAGCGCAGCGCAGAATAGTTCCACTTTAGCGCAATAATAGTTTTCCAGTAAAATAAATTGCACACACAGTTGTTGAAATATCGAAGCACAACAAATACTTATATTAAGTTTGTTGGTGTCTGTGATGTCTACTTTTGATTACTAGGTAGCATATCTAATGGCTGTGGGACTGTTCGAAAGAGTAACCATGGTCCTGTGACACAAAAGTCAACTGAAGGACATGGCTCAGTTTTATTCAGGACAAGTTTGACACTCCCTCTCGCTCCACCTGCAGCGGCTGAAGATATTTGATGATTTTCTGACCTCAAAAAAAAGCGTCTCTGATCCTTAAGGCGTATAGTCCCTTGAACTATCTGGCCGAAATTATGTGAACGCAACTCTCGCACTCGCCTAGGCGGCAGTACGCAAATCTGTGCATTTGTTTGCGGCCAGCAGCTCCCGGAAAGCGCTTTAAATCCATTTTCTCTGCGAGATATCGATTGATTTACATATGCAATGTTCACTTTGAAGAATATTTAACCACCAATTTTTATGTGTAAAAATGTTTCTAAAAGTCCAAGCCGTTTCGAAGAAGTAGGGAAAAGTTGCGAAATCCTTTTTTTTTAACAAAAGTATTGATTTCACGAAAAAATCAAATGTTGATATTATTGTTCAAGAATCTATAATAAACATATATTTTTTTCAAACCAATTGACCTAGCCGTTACGCAGGAGTTGCCGCAGAAAATCACTGTTTTATGGCACTTTTCGGGCGCTTGGCCCTTAAAATAGTATTAATCTCCAGTATCATTACTGGAGATTAATTACCATCCCTCTCGTAGCACTCGAGTAAAAATTATAATTGATTTCCAAAATCTTTTTTTTTCTCTTTATATAAAAAATCGTTTATTTTTCAAATCAAACACGATAGAAAGAATTTAATTTGAAAAACCATGAAGGAATCTGTTCCACACATTTTGTAAATATATAAAATGTGCCTTTTGAACAACTGATTTTTTTTTTTAATTCCATATGATATCTCCAGTATTTAGTTGAATTGAATAACTACTACATTTGAAAGACTGCCAAGAGATGAAATCACCTTGTGCCGGCTGCGTTTATATCATATCTACGTAGTCATTTATCATTAATTTTGTAGAATTATTATGATTGATAGCTAGTAAATAAACATGAAGTGGTGGCCGAGTGGTAACAGCCCCGACTTACGAGTAGGTCACGGGATCAAACTCAGCCAGGCGCATTACTTTGTATGATTTATTTCATTACCACTGCTCTCAAAACGGTGAAGAAAAACATCGTGAGGTAACCGGCATGTCTTAGAACCGAAAACTTCGCAAGACATGTGAAATTCACCAACCCACACTGGGACCGCGTTGTGGATTACAGCCCATTCCCTCTCCTAGAGAGGAAGTCCGAGTCCCAGCAGTGGGAACATTGAAAAGGCTGATGATGATTATGATGAACTAAACAAAATTGTTCACTACATAGACTTTTTATAATAAATAGAATAATACAACAGGCAAGTTTATATAGTTTAGTTTTGTTTACTTAATATAGTAGAAAAGCAAGGAATATTTTAGAGGTTTTTGTGATGAGTGATGACGTAAATAGACACATTTTTGCGCTTACATATATCATTATATTACATGAATTATCAAAGAATTCCTATAAAAATATTGTCATAGCTGGCGACTTCAATATAGACATGTTGAAAAGGAATTATCAGTCAATCGAGTTTGAGTGCCTTCTGCTTAACTACAACTTAAAACTAGCAATAACTCAACCTACTCGAATGGAAAGTCGGACATGTATCGATAATTTTGCGCATAACTAACTATAATAAAAAATGTGTGTCGGAAGTTTTAGAGTTTACCCTTTCAGATCACACAGCTCAACTTTTAAAATGTCCCGTGAATAAAATATGTACTATAGACAAATACGGTAGTATTAGACGTAACTACAACAAAGAAAATATAGCTAAATTTAAATATTGTTTGAGCAAAATTCATTTCTCTGACATATATGAAACAGACGACCCTAACATTGCCTACAACAACTTTCATGACATATTTTCTCTTTTTTACAACTTCTGTTTTCCTAAGAATTTTATTAGAATAAATGTAATAAATAAGCCAAGGTGGTTATCTAAAGGTATTAAATCGTGTAGTAAAAAAACGACAACTTCTGTGGACCTATAGACTAAAACTAACTTAGAAATCGTTTTAAAGACTACTCTAAATTATTCAAGAAAATCATCATCTGACACAGCATTCACAATACAACTACAGAATAAAAACATCTGACAATAAATGTAAAACTGCCTGGCAAATAATAAATAGAGGCAAAAATTTACCTAAAAATTATATATCAAAAATTAAAATGAATAACGACAACATTACGTACGCAGAACAAATTGCCAATCAATTCAATAACTATTTTATTGACAAAATACAACCTATACAGTCTAATAATAAAACTAAATTACCCATCTTTAATAACAAAAACTCGATGTTTATGGCACCCTGTACACCACAACAGGCACATAAAATTATAATGAATTTAAAAAACACTAATAGCGTGGGCTACGATGGCATCTCAACGAAAATAATAAAAGCAGTAGCGTCTAAAATATGTCACCATTTATCTCATACTAGCTTTTGCCCGCGGCTTCGCTCCCGCTCTTCCCTACTTCAGCCTACTATACCCCACTCTACCCTACTATACCCTACTCTACCCTACCCTACTCTACCCTACTCTACCCTACTCTACCCTACTCTACCCTACTCTACCCTACCCTACTCTACCTACTCTACCCTACTCTATCCTACTCTACCCTACTCTACCCTACTCTACCCTACTCTACCCTACTCTACCCTACTCTACCCTACTCTACCCTACTCTACCCTACTCTACCCTACTCTACCCTACTCTACCCTACTCTACCCTACTCTACCCTACTCTACCCTACTCTACCCTACTCTACCCTACCCTACTCTACCCTACCCTACTCTAATCTACTCTACCCTACACTACCCTAAAAAAGAAAAAAAAAGTATCCTATGTCCTTCTCCTGGTTCTTAGCTACCTCCCCACTAATTTTCAGCCAAATCGGTTCAGCCGTTCTTGAGTTATAAGTGGTGTAACTAACACGACTTTCTTTTATATATATAGATTATAAATCTGAGTATAATGGCGGGCAAGTTTCCTGACGCACTAAAGATAGCCATCGTTAAGCCATTATTTAAAAAAGAAGATAGAGAGCTTATGGAATACTACAGGCCTATTTCTCTGATTCCGGTCTTCTCTAAAATATTTGAGAAATTCATTCAAAAGAAATTAAATGGCTACATAGAAAAAAAATAATATATTATGTAATGAGCAAAAAGGATTTCGCGACACTAAAACTATAAATATCATGACTTTATATGTATTATTTATGGCAGTCTATGACTTTATACACACTGTATTGATAAAAGTAGATAAAAAAATACCTGTATGTGCTATCTTCTGCGATATGACTCAAGCATTTGACCACGTAAATCACATCTTAATTAAAAAACTTGACAAATATGGTATTAGAGGTAATGTCATGTTGACATATATTTTGTAGCTTTGACATTACTCTTGTTTAATGTCACTGTTTTTAATTAATTTCGAATGTTGAAATGATAAGATAAAAATAACTTCGAATTAAATGGCCTAAGTTATAAATTTGTAAGTGAAATCCTGGCTTTATGTGTTAGGTTTTATTATCAATATTATTATTTTTAGTTCTCAATTTTATAAATATTTGTACGCCGATACTTATGGCATAAACATGACTGGACTCAAACAATAAACCTATTATCTTGCATGCTTTTGTATGTATACAATTAATACAATGTTTAAACAAATAAAGAATATTTTATCTTATCTTATCTTATCTCTGACTGAACCCTACTACGATGTAGATCAAAATAATGTACTACAGTATTGTAGACCTTAAAAAGGTCTACAAAAAGGACGCGATGGTATATGTCTATCTCTTGAGGATAAATTAACCCACCACAGCCATTTTTTTTCCATCCTTTACTTTTTACGAGAAATAATAGCTTATTTACGAAATTATTTTAAGCAATAAATCATTAATTCTTATCTAATTAAGTACCTTAAATATATTGCGCATTTAATTAAAGATATATTAATGATCATCATGATCTATATTAATCGCGCATTTAACAACAGTTTACAGATTTAAAGTGAAGGTACCATTAATAAATCGCGGGGTCAAACTTATACATTACTGACTTAGATTTGAGCATTGAGTGTCTTTCATATGAGATTTATAGGTTCCTCTGTCAAGAGTAACATATAAAGAAAACATGTTTGTATTGTCTAATGACAAAAAAGCTGTGAACGTTGTATATAAATATATACTCGTGTACGTGTACTCACTAATAAAGGCATTAATACAACTATCATTATTATATCATTTCAAGTTGTCCCGTACAAAGACATTCTATAGTATATTTAGTACCAGCATTGCATCCGTGCGAAGCCGGGGCGGGTCGCTAGTTGTTTATAAAATAACACTTTTACACGTCAACTTTTTCCTCAATTAAAATTAGATGAGGTTGGTGTCCCTGATTATAATTAAAAGTAGTTTTATATTAATAAATATGCAATTACATATTTACTTACATACGTACGCGGTTGTTTCGAGAACATGCCGTCAATACTTAGATTATATCAATTATTATGGTCAGTGCAAGGCAGATATTCGCGCAGATTAATTAATATTATTGATTTGAATATTGCGCGCAGACCAGTGAGCGGGTGACGTGAAGGAGCCGGGCGTGCTGCTGGCGTGCTCACCGGCAAGCGGCGTGCTGGCGGCGCGCGCGCACATGCCACTCAGCGTGCGCGTGTACGCTGACTGCTGGGGGCTCTACCGCGACCAGCTGGTCATACAGGTGCGTTACATGATCTGGGAAACCGGTCGTATCATTGCAATATAAATGGCACATTGAGTTTTATAAGGGCAGGAAGAAGAAGAAGATATCGATTTGCGAGCACGTTTCCAACTATCACAATCATTACTGCGCTCACAGCGTGTAAGCGTAGAGCTGCTACTGGCGAACTGTAGCCAAGAGCACGACGCGGTGTATACAACATTATTTTTAGTACTTATATGTGAAACCTAATTGTAGTTTATTCAGAATCAGTAACTAAATCGATTCCAATATTATTACACCATGTTAGAATTTTCTCAAAAATAATAAAAAAAAGGTCACAAGTTAGACACCACCGACACTAAGTACGGATCCCCAGTGTGTCGTACTTTGAAGATGCTAAACGCCCTCTTGAATGCTGACTCTGAATGTGATGTGTTTGCGGACGAATGGAATAAAATAAGACGTGTTTGTCTGACGTTCTGTGAGAGACAGTATGCAAGGGTGTCCACTGTTCCATGTTAACGTGTATTACTGTATTTGATCTTAAATTATTAATTTAAATTTATGTGTTATTGAAATAATCCTATTATAATAATCAAATGAATTATTTTCGAAAATTCCATACAACTGTCAACACTGTATAATTGTTTCTTTTTTTTTTGTTATTTTTTCCTCTTTTTAAGTTTTTTACAATTCTATGTTAATTAATGTAAGTGGGCATGTACCGTTTTAATTAACTATAAATAAATAAATAAGTACAAAATTGATAATTTTATATAAATTTCTTATTCACGTATTTGGTTTTTCTTTATTTTTTTGTAAATCCATTTGCCAGTTGGCAAAGGCCTCCTCCAATCTATTCCATTCTGATCTCTCTCTGGCCACTCTATTCCATGTTATGCCTGCTACTTTCCTGATATCGCCGTCCCATCTTTTTTGCTGTTTCCCTCTTTTTCTCTTGCCTTCTCTTGGATACCATTGTGTAACTATCTTGCTCCACTTTTCCTTTCCCCTAATCATGTATCCAGACCACTTCCATTTTAATATTTTTACTTTCAGGGTTACATCCTGTAAATAAAATAAATAAAATAAGCCTTTTTTGCTGCTATAGTTTAACTTATACAACTACTAACTTATATAACTACGCATTACTTTAAAAAGATAAAGGTAACAATAGAAAATTAACTAAAATATACTCTCGGCATTCGGTTTATCTCTCCTCTTAACAGCTTGTCTTTCGACAAAGGCCTCCTCTAAGGATTTCCACTTGCTTCTATCCTTTGCTGTACGTAACCATTCTGGTCCAGCTACTTGCTTCAAATCGTCTTCCCATCGTTTGGGCTGTCTTCCTCTACTTCTACTGCTTTCTCTAGGGTACCACTCCGTTATTATTCTGGTCCATTTCTCTCTCCTTTCTCTCAGCATATGTCCCGCCCAGCGCCATTTTAATTTTCTGCATACCGATTGAACTTTTCCGAACTTAGTCCTTCCTTTGATATTTTTTAATTGTATTTTATCCCTTCTCTTTCCTCCTAACATGCTTCTCTCCATTGCTCGTTGAGAGGAAGCAATTTTATGGGTCGTGTTTTTTGTTATAGTCCATGTTTGGCTTCTATACATAAGTATTGGTAAAATGCAGACATTGAATAGTTTGCTTTTCGTTGCTATGTGTAGGTTTTGGTCTTTTATTATTTCTTTTAGGCCCCAATACCTTTTCCAGCTATTTGCTATCCTTCTTTCGATGTATTTGTTTATATTATCGTTAGGTGATATCAGTTGTCCCAGGTATATATATTCTTGCACATAATTAATTTCTGTCTCTCCTATATTTATGCTGCACCTACATGAATTCGTCATTACTTTTGTTTTGTCTGGATTTAATTTTAGTCCAACTTTTTCACTTTCATAAGCTGATCGTGTAACAGTATATTTAACTCTTTTGGGGTTCTTGCAAATAATACAATATCATCGGCAAATTTTAAGTGTGATAGTGTGCGACCGTCGATATTTAGACCTAGATTTTTCCATTCGAATTTTCGGAAGATCATTTCCAAAACAGCTGAAAAGAGTTTTGGGGAAATTGGATCTCCTTGTTTTACTCCTTTTTGTATTTTAAACAAGTCTCCTTTCTTTTCTAGTTGCATGGACTTTGAGCTGTTGATGTATATGTTTCTAATCAGTCTTATATATTTTTGCTCAGTTCCTTGCAGTTTTTAAGCCTCCCAGATGTTTGTATGTATGAGTGAGTCGAATGCTTTGCTATAATCGACAAATGCTAAATAGTATGTAAGTTGGTATTCCGTATATTTTCCGATTATTTGCCGAACAGTATGGATGTGATCAAATACTGAGTAGTCTTTTCTAAAACCTGCTTGCTCTGTTGGTTGTTGTTCGACAAGTTTTCTTTCCATTTGTTTGAGTAAGATCTTTGCAAATATTTTATACAGGTTCGACATCAAGCTTATGGGACGATAGGTTCCGATGTCGTAATGATCTCCCTTTTTATATGAAAGAATTATAACAGATTGGCTCCATTGCTGTTGAATTGTTTCTGTGTTTATAATATCATTAAAAATTTCTTTGAGAACAGGTAATAATTTCTGTTTTGCTTGTTTCAATATTTCATTGCTTATTCCTTATGGTTCTGGAGCTCTTTTTTTTTATTATCTGTTATAAACTAGTACTTGACTGCGATCCCGCCTGATGGTAAGTAGTGATGCAATCGTTGATGGTGAGGCGCACTAGTTTATTAAGAGCCTATTCACTCTAGCCTTGAAGACACCCAAATTATCATCAGACGGGAAGACCGCAGCAGGCAAACTGTTCCAGTCCTTTGATGTACGCGGTATAAATGAGCTCTCTCATCTCTTTGGGTTTCTATGGCTAATTCTTATTTCTTCCTGGATGATGCTGGGTACAGATGAGATTTATGAGAGCTCTTTTTCCGTTTCTGCTATGGAACTTTCGTATAATTGACTGTAGTATGATGTAGCAATTTTTAATATTCCTTGCCTTCGATTCTCTGTTCTATTTTTATTTTTCATCCACACGATCCAGTTCTTTTCGTTTGTTAGCTCTTTATATGCCTTTTTTATTCCTCCTGTCTGTAAAATGTGTCTCACTATTGTTTCCATTATTTTCTGATGTCTGTCTTTTCTAATGCTTTCCTTAATTTCTTTGCTCAATATTGCTGTTTTCTTCCGATTATCGCTGGTATTTTTTTCCATGATTAGATCGGCTCTTTTATTAAGAAGGTCATTTGTTCGAGTAGTCATCCACTGTTTTGATAGATCTTTGCAATTAGTTCCTTATTGAATAGATGTTTTTATTGTTCTCTCTAACCAATCGTATTTTTCTTGCACATGTTTGTTGTCTCTTTATCGTAACCGTAACCCATAACTTTCAACGTTAGGTTATTGGCTATTTGGGCTGATGATAATTTGCGAGATATTTTTTGATCACAAAGCCAACCCCATGATGACCTGGGGTTGTTCCAATGTGGTAAAGGAAAAAGTCTGGATAGGAAATAATTCTATCCGCAATTCGTCTTACTTCGCTCAGGCCGACGAGGTCCCATTTGATACGATTTAACTCATAAGTTAATTTTTTCAAGATTTTCATCGTTTTTAAGTGTGAGTACGTTGAGGGTCGCAATATTGTTAGATTTTCTGTTTCTGATTTCACAATTTTCGTGATGTTTTTCCTGTGTTGTTGGAGGGTTGTGGTCGTTTTCCCCCATGAGGACCAGTCGGCTTGGGGGAGGTTGATGTATTTTAGTTTCGTTTTTGCCAGTTTCATCGGTTGGTTTTGGTTTCCATTTGCCGGATCTTAATTGCTATTGTTTTCCTTTAGTACAAGTTTTTGAAAGAGAGTTGGACCTGCCCTACATCATCTCAAAGGCATGTGCTCTGTTCTCTTTGATTGAAGCTGCAATCTGTTGTCTTTTAGGTTGATTATTGGGTGATATAGAGTGACAGATATTGGGTGAGGTAGGTGATTCTCTTTTCCGTTTATCTTGGCTCTTTTTATTCTCTTTAACGATCAGGTTGTCATATTTCAAGTATGCAAGATTACCTTATTCCCTTTCTTCAACTAGTTAAGCTTGTAATGTTTTCCGCTTTTTTAACACTTCCTTGAGTAATCTTCACAAATATAAATTTTGTTAAAGTTCTTTTTATTTTGAATAATTTACGTCTTTTTCCAATTATTTAAAAACGAACATAGTACTGGTCTTGGTTTTTTATTTACTCCATTTTTAGTACCTATGCCGTAAATATTGTTGATTTCGGAATCTTCATCGAAATATTCAAATCTTGTTTCAAATGTACTTAAAATTCTTGTAGTAATTTGGATGTTGACGTCCTTTTTTCCTCCAAGCCAAATATTATGATGTTATTTTTCTTCTCCTGTCTATTAAAAAACTCAATTTCTTGTTCTACTTCTTCTACTTTTATTTTTAGATTTTTATTTTCTTAATACTGCTTGTAATGGAATCTTTTAATTCAGCAGTTTGGTTAAAGAAAGAAAGAAAGAAAAATATTTTATTTGGCATACACACTCTTATTACACACAATGTAGTAACAACATGTAAACACTAATAAATTATTATATAAAAAAAGAGACAACTAACAATGTGTGTCTCACGGCGGCGCCAAATAGGTCCAGTTCAGTTATAATGCCAGACAACTACATGGTAGTTGCCAGACGCTGGTTTTAAACTGAACTGAACTTATTTCGAGTGTACGGTTGAAAATTGGTTTATTTTTAGTACTCAGTTATTAGTGATTAGGTGTACGGTAAATAAATTACATATTATAAGTATATGTTTATGTACGGTAAATAATAAATAAATAGGTGTTCAGCATACAAAATATATCAAATAAAAAAAAAGAGAAAAAAAATAAAAAAATTAAAAAAAATGTAATAGGTCTCTAATCGTGCATGCGCAAACAAAAAACCTTTGCTTTGAAGCGACTCAATCTCAAAACAATGCCACGCCCGTCAGCTTGCGCAGTGCAACGGGACGCCAATTCATTATGCCTAGGGCAGCTAGGCGCAATGGACGAATTGACAACAGCGCAAAATTTAAAAACAAAAATATAAAAAAAAACTTGTTATAACTTTACCCGAAGTTATTTCTATATTCTTATTAAAAAGCTAATTCTATACCCGATTCAAAGCTAACTTCTATACCCGAAGTTAGCTTTGAAAATAAAAAAGAAATATCGCAATGAAATAAAGCGTAAGTTTCTTAATGCTTAATATCTTTCAGTTAAGTGAATTTTAGTGTTATACTCGTAGATGAAAGAAGTGAGAAAAAAGATTCGTATATAGTCAAAAAGGTGAGTATCGTTTGTTTATCGTTCGTTTTTTTTTATAGTGATAGCTATTTGAATAAATCAAAGTGTAAAATGTAAAAGTATGAATTTAACAATTTCTTTTTAGTTGCGACTCACAATGACTGCCGTGTCCCCAGAGTGGCGACGGCGACACAGAATGCAAGTACTGGATGCAAGCAGGCCAGACACATAGGGTAAGTCAACATGAAGAAGAAAAAAAAAAAAGGAAATATAGCCAAATAATAATTTTTTTAACTATAAAATTAACGTGTCCTTCGTTTCTCACAGGTCTCCCAAGCACGCGGGAACAGAGACCAGGTGTCGTGAATGATGCGCAGATAGAACGAGACGAGCAGACAGCGGTGCCCAAGGAACTTTCATCACCCACAAGCCGTAGATCATATTGTGATATCGAAAGGAGATCGCATGAGTTGCTTTTTTTTATATAACCAACGAACTGGCTTGTTAAATATAATTCGAAGGATTATGCTGTTCTAGAATAGTTTTGAAAGTTAGTAGAAAAAAAGTGTGTCGGTTGTTTTTTTCAGGTGCGGAACAGATTTTGTAAAGACAACATGTATTCGTAAATGGTGAAATAAGTTACAAAATATAAGTGTGCGCGCTACAAAGTTTTTCATTCCTAAAGTATCCCAGTACGTGCCTATCGATGAGCTGAGCTGCGCCACATGGTGGAGGCGCTTTGGAGTGAAAGCTAAGTGAAATAGGATAAAACACAAACATACAACATGGCACAAATGATACTTTTCTCGGGCGTCGGCACGAGCTTTGATTATTTTCTTTTGCAATTCCGCCGAATTGCAGCGATAAATAAATGGGCGGAAAACGACCTAGCATTAATTATGGGAGCATATTTAGATGGCCCGGCTCTAGCATATTTTAAATATATTTATAATGAAAAAACATCATTCAAAGATTTATGTGATAGCTTAAAAAACGAATTCCCGTCGGGGACGGATTATGTAGAAAAATTCTATAACGCTCGTCAAAGCGAGAAAGAGGATGTTGTGGCTTTTTTTATAGACTGGCTGATTACGGGCAACAAGCGGGCATATCTGACGATAAGATTTTTATTAAAATTTTTCTGAAAGGGATCACCACAAATTATAAATTGAAATCAGCAACTCGATTATATAACTCAAAAGCGGAGCTACGAGCCACGCTTCAACAAGTCGAGGAGATTTTTAGCGAAACACAACATAATTCAATTAATTTGCCATTGCAACCCCCACGTGTTAGTTTCGAGCATCTCCCCAATACAAACCAAAGGTCCCCATCAACCCCGAGACCACCCAGCCCGGCGACATCATGTGCCACACCACAAAGTGCGGGCGATGCGGAGACGTTCCATACACCCAGATACAATTTTCGCCCTAGACATCGTTATAATTGGAATAATCGTACACAAACTGCCCCCAGCCAAAGAAGCTCACCAGCACAGCCGATAAGGAAACAAGCGGAGTTGCAAGCTGTGTCCGAGAGAGAGCAACTCCAGACAGAAAACAGAAAAAAAAATACTGGTGATCTTACTCCATTTATTAATATTTTTATAGCTGAACAGGCCTATAGTGCGCTGATAGACACTGGAGCATCAATTTCGTGTATATCAGAGCAATTAGCTACGAATCTTGAACTAAAGAGTACCAGTGACGGGACGAATCATTTTGTGAAAGCCATATCAGGATCATATCTGAAGGTTGTCGGAAAAGTGAAGATAACTTTTATGATAGAGTCACGTATTTTTGTTAATGAATTTGTAATAATTAAGGACATTAGTCAAAGTTTAATCCTCGGTCAGGATTTTTTTCATAAATATAATGCAATTATAAATTTCGCTGATAGTTGTATAATATTGAATAATTTTTGTGTAAAGTTTTGTGAATATTGTGATCGAAATGTCGCGTCAATGTCACGCCCTATGGTACATCATGACCAGCATGACAGAACAAATGAAAAAAATAATGTCATTTATGGACATGAACCCAGAGAGGGAGGAAGGTTAAATTATATTTCGAAAAATGATTATCTTTATTTTTCTAAACTAATAGAAAAAAATGACGAAGATTTGATGTCAAATATTTCTGAAAAATTTACTACCATAAATGAACTTAATATTAACTCAGAATTAAGTCTTAATGAAAAACTTAAGCTAAAAAACCTCCTTTCCTCATATCGGGAAAATTTTGCATTTAAGGCCTCAGAGTTAGGTAGATGTAGCTTAGATGAAATCACCATTAGAACTGTAGATGAGATTCCAGTTCATCACCCACCCTATAGGGTTTCTCCAAAGCAGCTTGAAATAATTAACTCGCAAGTCGAAGAAATGTTAAATAATGGAGTTATTCGAGAATCCAAGAGCGCATATGTCTGTATGTATGTATCAGTCGTCGTTCGCGCGCGAAAGTGAGCGTACGTACTACTAGCGTACCTTTAATATCGGTGCAATGGCGTCAAATATTGTCAAATGTGCAAATTGTGATATAGTAATAAACGAGCTATTAGCGTTTATACAAAACAAGGCGGATGTTATGGATGAGGTTTCCCTCACTCGGATTTGCAGTGATAGTTTTGCGGACAGTGAAATTGTTGCGGCGAAGAAATTGCTTTTCGATTCAGTTCCGAATTCAAAAAGAAAAATTCGCAAAAGCAAAGGAAAGAGTGCTCGAGATATTGAGGATATCATATGTCTTTTGAAGGTTACTGATCCTGAGTTAATGCCCATATTTGTAGCGAGGGATCTACAAAAACTGCCACCGGTTACGTTTGACCACATAGACGTAACGACACTATTGAAGGATATTCTAGTGCTAAAATCGGATATCAAAGTCCTGAAAACTGACAGTGCGACAGCGTCTCAAATATTGGAGCTAAGAGCAGAATTAGACAATCTGAAAAGTGCCTCAATTGTGCATAATAACTTTGACTTTATCAATAGACGGCGAGGCGCTTTTATTGAAGACTTGCATAACTTTGACAGTGGTCCAATGGCTTTACAACAGCATTCAAATTCAAATTCGAAGAGTAATGAGAAATCACCGAAATCTAGGTCTCAATCAATTATTAGTGATTATTTTCCAAAATATGTGGGTATACAGAAAAAACTGATATCTACACCAGAGACCGTTAACGAGGTGAAGCGATCAGCTGATGGTGCGAGCGCGCCGGATGACGTAAACCTGCGCGACGCTGTCTCGCTCACACAGCGACTCGGCAACTTGAGTGAGTCACAACAGCGAGCAACCGACGAAAGGCAGCCGAGTAAACAATGCATTACCCCTACCGCGAGTTCAAATTTCATTAACTCGAATAGTATCGTAGATAATATGTTGTCCGCACCACGAAATGAGCGCCAGTCGATGGCGGACGTATTGAAAGCGAGTGACCAATGTAAACCAATAGTAGGGGAAAAGTGGAACGTTGTCACACACAAAAAGCACAAAAAGCCCTCATCTCGTGGAAACATGGGAAAAGCGCACGTAGCTCCTGATGGGAAATTTAAGGCCGCTACAATCATGGTACCATTGTTTATCTCCAATGTGTGTAAAACCACAAATGAAAGCGATATTAGGGCATATATTAAAAACAGCACACAAGAAGACGTTACTCTGTTTAAAATTAACGGGAAAACAGAAAAGCGGTACAACTCTTTTAAATTATATGTTCCCAAAACGAAACTAGAACTATTTCTAGATAACCAGTTATGGCCCGACGGAATTACTTTTAGACGTTTTGTGAATGAAACTTACAAAACGAAGCCTGGCATAATTACGCAAACATTGACACAATAATAATGGATAGCGACGATTATCAAATAAGTAAGTTTGTAAGTTTTAACTGCAAATCGGTGAAGCGGTCGGTTGAAGCAGTTAATTTTCTGTGTCAATCTGCGGACATAGTGGCTCTGCAGGAAACATGGCTCCTTCCGCATGATATACCCTATCTTGGGCAAATTCATAAGGATTTCGAGTACACAGGAAAGTCAGCTGTTGACACCTCAGCAGGAATACTGAGAGGGCGTCCGTATGGTGGTGTTGCGATCCTGTGGCGTAAGCGAGCCTTTGAATCAGTGACGGTGCTTAGCAGCATTAGTGCGCGTTTAACGGCGGTTAAAGTTTCGCTCGGAGACAGATGCATAATAGTGTTCAGTGTATATATGCCGACTGACTCGAGTGAGAATCTGGCAGAATTCACAGAATGCTTAAGTGAAGTGAGTGCAATTGTCGAAGCTAATAACGTTGAAACGGTGTACGTACTTGGCGATTTCAACGCACACCCCGGTGAGTCTTTTTGTTGTGAACTGTTGCAATTCTGTAATGAACAAAAGTGGAGGTGTGCGGACATTGAAAAATTGGGTTTAGGATCAAGTAGCTATACCTTTGTCAGTGACGCGCATGGTTGTAGGCGATGGCTTGACCATTGTATAGTAACACAATCTGCCTGGTTAACGGTTACTGAGATAGGTATAGTGCACGATATCTTTTGGTCTGATCATTGCCCTATATTTGTTAAGTGTAGGTTGGATAGGATTGAACCTAAGTTAGTCGATCATAAACCATCACATAACAGAGTAATTTGGGGAGAGAGGGACAGCGATCAAATAAGCGTATACTATGAATTATGTAATAGTAAATTAAAATTAATTGATTACCCTCAGGAATTTGGTTTATGCAGTAATGGACACTGTAGCAATGCTGAACATAGACAAATTCTTGACCAAATGTATGAAAATATTGTCACCACTTTGTCAGTAGCTGCGGTACAGAGCCAAGTGGAAACTCGGCCTCGTAGGCATGTTGGTCGTGTTGTCGGGTGGAATAAGCACGTACGCGCCGCACACGCGACAGCGAGGCTTAAATATCAGCTTTGGGTGTGGCACAATAAACCAACTTCTGGTGATGTCTACAATGACATGTGTTTCACGCGAAAGATATTTAAAAGTAGGTTGGTGTGGTGTCAGACTCATCAAGAACAAATTAAGCTTGATATTTTAACTTCTCTCCGCAAGGCCAACAATTTTCAAAAGTTCTGGAAGGCCACTAAAAAACTAGATGTTAGGCCTGGCCTTCCCGTCAGTGTCGGTGGTGCTGATCAGCCCGACAGCATCGCCAACATGTTTATGGACCACTTCAAAGTGGATTCACCGCTCGGCTCATCGTTGCGAGTGCTCGATGACGGATGCTGTCGTGACTCGGATCTGGTCCGGTTTTCGGCCAAGCAAGTTTCGACCACGATTGAAAAAATGACGAGAGGGAAGTCCCCCGGTCACGACGGTTTAAGCATTGAGCACTTGCAACATGCTGGCCCTCACATAGCTAGAGTGCTCGCTATGTTTTACTCGTTGTGTATGTGTCACTCGTACCTCCCTTGTGATCTCATGCGAACTATTGTCGTTCCTATTATAAAGAATAAAACGGGTGACGTTGCTGATAAATGTAACTATCGGCCCATCTCCCTGGCTACTATAATCGCGAGGGTACTCGACAGCCAGCTGGATGCTCGGTTAGATGGCTTACTCAAATTACACGACGCACAGTTTGGATTTCGTCGTGACTTTGGTACTGAGAGTGCGATTCTCGGCCTCAAACATACGGTACAATATTATGCGAAACGTCAGACACCAGTTTATGCTTGCTTTTTAGATCTCTCCCGTGCCTTTGACCTTGTTTCTTACGACGTTATGTGGGAGAAGCTACGGGAGAGAGGAGTGCCGGCGGAGCTGTTGCGTATCTTCCAGTATTGGTATTATAACCAGAAAAATTGTGTAAGATGGGCCGATAGGCTGTCTGTGTCTTACCAACTAGAGTGCGGGGTTAGACAGGGTGGGATAACATCACCAAAGTTGTTTAACCTGTATATTAACGATCTAATCGTTGAGCTCAGTAGCAAGAAAATCGGGTGTCGCATTGATGACATGAGTGTCAATAACATCAGTTATGCTGACGATATGGTGCTACTGAGCCCAACGGTTAGGGCACTAAGAGAGCTGTTAAGTTGCTGTGAAAGCTATGCTCGGGAGCATGGCCTTATTTATAATGTCAAAAAAAGCGAGTTCATGGTCTTTAAGGCTGTCGGTGGTAAATGTCCTGAGTATGTTCCCCCCATTAAACTTAATGGGAAGGATATAGTGCAAGTAAGCAAGTTTAAGTACTTGGGGCATTACGTTACCGACGACCTTAATGACCAAGAGGATATTGAGAGGGAACGTAGGGCGCTGGCAGTCCGATGTAATATGTTGGCTCGCAGGTTTGCGCGGTGTAGTGAACAAGTTAAAATAACACTATTTAAAGCCTACTGTCAAGTGTTTTACACGTGCAGCCTGTGGACTAACTATACTCAGCGGACTATCAGCGCCTTGCGGGTCCAGTATAATAACGGCTTCAGGATGTTGATGGGGCTGCCCCGCTTCTGCAGTGCATCAGGTATGTTTGCAGAGGCGCGCGTCGATGGCTTCCACGCCATCGTTAGGCAGAAATCAGCCTCTCTGCTCTGCAGAGTGCGGGCTAGCTCCAACTCCATCCTGAAGACCATAGCGGATAGATACGATTATCCTTTGCTAGGTGATGTTGTTCACCGTTGCTTTAGAAACAACCACCTTGTTTTAAAATAATAAATCATTAAGGTTACTAACATAGGTTATAAGTTTTCTCTTCAATTGTTTACTAACCCATATGGATGTCACTAATCCGAATTAAAGATTATTTTATTTTATTTTATTTTATTTTATTTTATTTATATGCATCCCCGGTAGTGTTGAAAGTGAAATGTCAAAAGTAGTGTCGTCAGTGAGCGCAATAAACAAAATGGCGGCGAAAATATTACTTTTTACTAAAAAAATTATAACTGCATTATAAAACGACATTTTATCATTCTGTAAACGTGCTTTCACTAATAGATAAATTTCTTTTCTACCAGGCATCAAAACCAAGTGATCACCGATACAGAATATTTTCTCTACGAGTTCAAATTTTAGAAACCAGATTGTCGAGAAAATTTCAAGAAATATATGAAAACATAAACAAAATCCGTAACACAAGGGCCTGTGTTATCTAATTATATAAACAATTCGACAAAAGAGCTCGAGATGTTTACAATAACACCACTTGAAATTCGACCCGACTAAGCATAAAAACAACTAGAGATGCTCCTTCACTTTTTGTTAACTTCATCGATAGTTGTTCTATCTGTACGGGATTTTGGTATTAGTGAATAAAAACACAAACTCATGAAACATTTTGTTTTATTTACAACTAGTTGCTGCCAGTGGCTTCGCTAGCGTGATTGCAGAAAATTAAAAATACAAACACATGAAACATTTTATTTTATTTACAACTAGTTGCTGCCAGTGGCTTCGCTCGCGTGATTGCAGAAAATAAAAAATACAAACTTATGAAACATTTTATTTTATTCACAACTAGTTGCTGCCAGTGGTTTCGCTCACGTGAATGCAAATATTCATTTCTTTCACTATCATTCATCACACGTTCTTCAGGGGACACATACAAAGCGTGGGCATCCGGGGTCCAAAAATTGCCCACGTCGACCTCCACGATCACTTCTTCGTGGTCGATGTCGCCAACTCCAGCGTCCAGCGGTTGGCCATTCTTCCCAAAAATCTGCAACACCCTGCCGTGCTCAGGTGCCAGTACACTGTAAACATAAATACTTTTACTAAATTTATTTTATATACGTCCATATCGGTAAGATGACTATTCATAATTAATATCAGTAGATAAAAACTTACGATTGCGGCGGCACCACAATACCACTTGTGGAAAGCTCCCCATGCGTTCCGGCGATGAACAGCGATGCAAGACATCCTGTGTACAAAGAAATATTTCCATGCAAAAAATCTTATCAAAATGCAATAAAAATACAGCTCACAAATTATTATAGTAGTAATAATAAGGCAAACATTACAACCTCATCGTCGATGAACTCATCCTATTCATCGCCGCTCGAGGAGAGCGACGTCCGGATCTTCCTGATCGTAGAGCAAGTCCAGGAAGTCCGCAGGAGGCTGCTCATTCACTCTCTAGTTAGACATGCTAAAAAACAAAAAGAGAAAAAGAAATACCAAATTATAATAATAATAACCCATATCTACCACTTAACGCCGTCTAGTCCCAAGCTAAGCAGAGCTTGTGTTATGAGTACTAGACAACTAATAAACGTACTTATTTATATATTTGTAAATACATACATATTATAGATAAATTACACCCAGACACAGAACAAATGATCATGCTCATCACATAAACATTTGTCCTGGGTGGGAAGCGAACCCACGACCTCCGGCATAGTAGGCAGGGCCGCTTACCACTAGACCAACAGGCCAGTCAAAAGTATTGTAAGTATAAAAACATTAGTACTTATATAATAATTTTGTTTTATAGAAAAAAAAAAAAAAACTATAAATTCATGTTAGAGCTTTAGAAATAACAAAGTTATCATGCAAAAATAATTATAAAATAAATATAAAATACTGCTATCACTATCAATGATGACAAAATTCCATCGACATTTTTATCGACATACTACGTTTCACTAGTCAAACCTTCAAAAAAGAACAGTTTCAAACCAATTTTGTACTTGGACATATACAAATAAGGACTAAAATGGCTTGTTGGATTTTGAAGGGCAAAACAACCGTTACGGGTGCTTTTTTGTCAAGATTTTTTTTCACTAAAATTGAACAAAAACGTTATTCTTTCGTCATACAAACGAGTATAATTACTTTTTACAATAGTTTCATTACATTTACTGTTAAAAATCATCATAATTTACACGGAAATCGGAAAACATGTTCACAAACTATAACGGCTTTATGTAAAGTTATAACAATGTATTTCATGCAAATTATACTCTAAATAGAACCATTATTAGCAAAATAATAACTTTACAATACCAAACAATACTTACTTGAGTAAAATCAGGTAGAAAACACACGAAAACAACAAACAAAATTCCGCCCGCACCGAAATTATTGACGAGAATGTCAAGCCGAAAAAAAAAAAAACTGAGCATAGATTATGAAATATAATGCGTTCAACCTATAGGAAATTTATCCAAGAACGTAAATATCCAAACTTGTTCATAGAGAAGTAGTCTGTAAGTTACCAAAAATAAGGCTTATAATGAAGTGGGTGAGAGCGAACGCCGGCGTTCGCTTGGGGTTTGACGGAATGGCGCGATGACATTAGCGCGAACGCCGGCGTTCGCGCGGGGATTAAGAGGTTAGTACAAAAACCCGATCAAACGTGGAGATTTTGTGTAGATTATAGAAAATTAAATAAAAAAGTAATTACCGATAGTTATCCGTTGCCAAATATAGAAGATATTATGATATATTTAGCGGGAGCACGTTATTTTGCAGATTTAGATTTAAATTCGGGTTATTGGCAACATCGTTTATGTGAGAAAGATAAACATAAAACAGCGTTTATTACGTCATCAGGATTATATGAGTTTAATGTTTTACCCTTTGGACTTAAGACAAGTCAAGCTGTTTTTCAGAGGACTATGGATAAAGTATTAGCTGGGATAAAGTATAAAAAGGCTATTTGTTATGTAGACAATATTTTAGTTTGGGGTAATAATTTCACCGAATTTTTAGAATCATTAGAAGATGTCATGGAACGATTAAAGAAAGCAAACCTTACACTGAAACCCAGTAAATGCATTTTCGGCTATAATATAATTTCTGTATTGGGACATGAGATCTCAGGAGATGGAATTAAACCAGATAAAAAGAAACTACAATCGTTGAAAACATTAAAAACTCCGACAAATACTAAACAAGTAAAATCTATATTGGGTTTGTTTTCTTACTATCGTAAATTCATTAGTAATTTTGCAGTAATAGTGTTGCCCTTAACAAAATTGTTAAGGAAAGGCGTCGTGTTCAAGTGGACAGACAAGGAAGAAGAAGCGTTCCGAAGCATAATAAAAATTATGGAGTCACCACCCCTTCTGAAGTTTTATTCCCCTAACTCTAAGCTAATTACACGATTATATGTAGACGCATCTGGTGAAGCGGTAGGTTGCTGTTTAATGCAGGGTGAAGAATTAATGTATCCAGTTGCGTACGCGTCAAGGAAGCTGAGCGACGGAGAGAAGAAATATTCCACTACGGAGAAGGAGTGTCTTGCTTTGGTTTGGGCTCTGAATTATTTCAAACATTTTCTTTGGGGTCTGAAGTTTCAGGTCATGACAGATCACAAGGCGCTTTGTTGGCTGAGAAACCGGAAAGACATGAATGGACGATTAGCTAGGTGGTCGCTGTGCATCCAGGCTTATGATTTCGATATTGTTCATTGTTCAGGTAGAGATAATGTCATTGCTGATTTTTTGAGTAGAAATCCCTTAGGCCAAGAAGATGAGAAGCAGAGGAGTACCACGGAGCAGCTGGAGGATGGCATGCAGCTGTATAGAATAGAAGTTGTGAAGATGCGAGAGGAGCAAGAGAGGGATGATTTTTGTAGACGTTGGTTAGATAGGATTGCTGCTAATAGGGGTAATGATGTTAAAGGTTTTAGTGTCAGGGATGATGTGTTGCGTAAGAAAGCAAGGAGAGTGACTGGTATTTGTGAACTAGTTGTGATTCCAAAAGGGCTTTTGTACGAGATTTTAAACGAATTGCATGATAATCCTTGGTCAGGTGGTCATTTAGGATTAGCTAAGACGTTGGCTAAGTTTAGGGAGAAGTATTTCATCAAAGATGCAGAGAAGGAGATAGAACGTTATGTAAGTAGTTGTTTGTTGTGTCAGGAGCGAAAGAAACATAATCGATTAGCCCAGTTACAGCCCATTGTAGTGAATGATTTGATGGAAAAGGTAGGCATCGATATCTTAGGGCCTTTTAGAAAATCGTTGAATGGTAACCGATATATTATCGTTAGTTTAGAGTATGCTACGAGGTATGCAGTTTGCAGAGCGGTACCCAGAGCGACAGCCCGGAGGATCAGCGACTTTCTGATAGAGGATATTTTTTGTCGATTTGGCGGTGTCAAGGAAATTATATCTGATAGGGGGTCGATTTTCACTTCTCGTTTAGTCAAGGAAACGGTAAGTTATTTCGGAGCAAAATTCCGCTTCACCACGGCTTCTCATTCTGAGGCGGATGGTTTGATGGGACACCATAAAAAAACCATTTGCCAAATGCTTTCCATGTATGCGAGGGCTGATCAAAGAAATTGGTGTAGTTATGTGCCACTCGTGTGCTATGCGTATAATTCAAATAAACAAGCAAACACAAGAGTGTCACCACACATGCTTCTCTATGCGAAGGAGCCGCTGTTCATAACTGACATGACAAGTCACCAAAGTCATTTAGATTACGTAGGACGTCACGATCTGAAAAGTCATATGTCACGATGTGCCATAGATAATATAAAAAAGCACAAGCAAGACAGAAGGCTTATTATGACAAAAAGGCCAAAGTAGTAAGGTTTTTACCCAATCAGTTAGTTATGATTTATACACCTAGACGAATTTTGAATAAAAGTTTGAAGTTAAGTAGGTTTTATAAGGGGCCTTATCAGATAGTTAGAAGAATTTCAGACGTGAATTATGTAATAAAAAAACCAAATAATAGGCGTTTTAGGGACATTGTACATGTAAATAGATTAAAACCATTTTATGTTAGAATGTGAATAAATTGAGGCTCAAAAGGCTTAGTCTCCAGTTTAAAAAAAAAAAAAAAACGAATAGAGTTGTCATTGTCAAATCATTTGTCAGATTGTAATGTTATCATAACACATTAGTGCAAAAATGTTTTAATTCGTGTTTTTGGTTTCATGAATAATGCGTAAATGCTGCCGGGCGAGCGCGCCCAGCGGACATGGTTAAGTGTGCACGCAGCCGGGAGTTCTCAGAGGGCAGAGTCAGAGAAAATAAATACCTCCTATAGAAGTATATGCATAAGTTAGATTAGGCAAGATTGTACTCCAGAATGATTTATTAGTTATTAGTGAGAGGAAAATATCCTCCCATCCTCCCTTTAGAGACCCGTCGGTCATCCCTTATGAGAGGATTTTGCAGTTTTCAAACTGAGCTAATATCAACTTTGCTAATGAGGCATAGCCTATGCAAAGAGAGTCTAGTTGACTCTAATGATTTAGCTATTTTGGGGAGTTATTTTTAATAATCTTCGTTGTTGATTAACTCTGGAGTAGACTCTTATAATGAGAATGTGTAGGGGATCCAATGCGAGTATGACTCCTTGTCCTCTGACCCGATAAGCGTCCGAAGAAATTAGTCATAAAAGTATTGAGTCTTAGAATATAATCCCAGTCTGGGTGGTTGTCACTCTGACATCCTAGGCACTCTTCTAAGTGCAGCACTGTGGCTTTTTTGGAGGTTTTGCTGCGGTGGGGTTTAAGCATGACAACGTTGATTGATAAGCGAAAAGTTAGCGCATAGTAAGTTTGTAAATAGATTTTGAATTTTGTTTATCGTTCGTCATGGCTTAGGCTCGCTCCTAAAGAGACGACCACTATAATGTGAATTTATTTCCTCCATAGGTAGGGACCTCTGTGTTAGGTATAGGTAGGTCATGCTTAGTCCTTCGAAAGTTTTTAGAATATAAATGCTTGTTGGCTCAACATTTCTATTCATTGGGGCGTAGCTCATGTGATATCGAAAGGAGATCGCATGAGTTGCTTTTTTTTATATAACCAACGAACTGGCTTGTTAAATATAATTCGAAGGATTATGCTGTTCTAGAATAGTTTTGAAAGTTAGTAGAAAAAAAGTGTGTCGGTTGTTTTTTTCAGGTGCGGAACAGATTTTGTAAAGACAACATGTATTCGTAAATGGTGAAATAAGTTACAAAATATAAGTGTGCGCGCTACAAAGTTTTTCATTCCTAAAGTATCCCAGTACGTGCCTATCGATGAGCTGAGCTGCGCTACAATATACATACTACATACATAAACTATTTTTATATCTTCGTGTTAAGTTAAAATCCACTGTAGACAGTTCATATAAATGAGACGTTAAGAGCGACCATATCCAGTTTCCTTTGCGCATCTATCAGGTACTGCCGTAAACGCGTTCTGAACGTATGGATAGTACCCAGTACTCTTATAGGAGGAGGAATATTATTCCACACCTTACTAGCAGCGTATCTGAAACTGCCTTTGAAAGCCGCTGTTCTATGAGACTGGGTTGAGAGTTTGGTTCTGTATCTCGTATTTTCATTTTGTCAAATAGTATTTGAAATTGACCTTCCATTGTATTTTTACAAAGTTGTATTTGCGTTTATTGGAACGTACTAGTGAAAATGGTCGGATTTTATTTTTGCGGTTGGCATCACTGGTATACTGTCAGTGTCAAAACTGTCAAAAATTGTGTTGACGTTAATGACAAATCGATGAGTAATGGCTGTTCTAATAATTTATAACCTCCAAAACAACTGTTATAGTGCTGATATTCAATTTTACCGTTGCTCACCAACAATCATACCGATCTACTTATCGCTTGACACTTCACTGGTGCTTTGCTCGTGTTTTATGGCGGAATTTATGGCAAAAACACACTGTAACTATTTTTAATCGCTTATTTCCTTTGCTAAGATATCACTATGATGTTGACAGTTCTACGTCCGGAAACGGAAAAAAATATATATCATCAACTTATCCTTTAAGACTAAGGAGAAAATTCAGTTTGAATTCTGGTTTCCACTGTCATGACAAACCAGCACCGATTATTTTTTCTATACACCGATATGATAATCTATCCACCTTTGAACATCAAAGAGAAAATAGTAACCTATACAGGGTGTCTTTAAGATTGACACACAAACAAATACCATGGATCTAGTACAAGATTCTGGACCCTCCAGTGGTGCCCTCGTAGTAGCGATCGGCGGCGGTAACCTCTCGCGCCGGGCCTTGGTTCAAGTCATGGTCCTGAGTGAGGAGGAGTGGCAGGCGGACGCCGACTTTTGCAAAGCAGTAATGCTCGTAAAGGCCGACCGTATCAGGCAAAGGCACTCTCACCGTCGCCGGGATTTCGATCCCAATTTCCGGCCACCGTAGGCGCGAACTTGCGGACAGTGAGCAATGGGTAGCTCGCTGTCCGACAGTCCGGTAACTATCCGGACCGAGCCCAAGTCGTCGATGGTGTGCACTGCTCCCACGCGCCTTAAGGAGCTGTCAGCAACAGTAGCCAGACCAAGCTGGGTCGAAGCCTACCGGGGCTGTTAGTTTCAATGATTTACCCACTATAAAAAAACCCCATTGGTGAAATTATTCGCCGGTTCTCGTCCTTCTTTAGTTTGTTAGTTTCGGCATTCTTAAACAAAATTAATCTATTACGATGTTTTCTTTTTATCTATTTACTATTTTTAGAAAATACTTATTTTCTAGAGGAACCTTTAATGCGTTCAATTGCTCTACCTCACCATCATCATTTCAGCCTATAGACGTACATTTCTTAATACATACCTCCCCTAATGATACATTTCAGTCTATGTAGGTAGGTATGTATGTATGTATTTTTGTACGTTCCATTTTTTCTTTGTATACTTAACGAAATGACACAGGATCTGCCAATATGATAAAACGACTCTGTGACAAAACTGTGCGTTGATCATGAATCAAGATCGTTGATAAGACACTTATTGATTTTTTCTTATCATTTCGGTGTAAATTGTCACATCTGTGGTAATAAAGACCACCGATTACAGCGATATGAGAACAGCGACGAGAGAAAACTTTTAAAAAAATTTGAAAAAAATGGATAATACATAGGATAAATTTAGTTACTCTACAGTGTGTCAGGAATTTAATAAGGCTTGTCCAGTTAAAAAGGTTCCAGTCAATAATAAATGCAAATTTAATGAATGGGCTACTACTGGAATTAGAAAAAGCAGAGATACTTTATATCAGCTATACCAGGAAAAATCATTATTGTCTGATCTTAACTTGCATAACCATGTTAGAATGTATTCAAAGATATTCAAAAGAGTCTGCGCCCAAGCTAAATCTAAGTCAATAAGTAAGAAATTTAAAAATTCTAACATTAAAATAAAAGCTGTTTGGAAGGTGATAAACAAGGAAACTAAAAATTGATAATAAAATCTCTTCAGACAGGACTGAAGTGGCTGAGAAGCTAGAAAACTTCTTCACCAACATCCCAATAGAAGTTACGAAATCTCTCCCTTCTTCGTCTTTGTTAGCTGAATCTTTTTTAAAAGAAAATTTCACAAAGGATATACCAACCTTTGAATTTAAGCGTATCTCTGTTGATGTAATCAAAAATACATTCAAAGTCTTAATATTCAAAAAGTCTTAATATAAAAACACTGAGGACTTATGGGGTATATCCGTTAAAGTTCTTGGAGATATTATTGATACAATTGCTCCTGTCCTAACAGGCATATTTAATCAATGTCTAGACAGCGGTACATTCCCTGTTTTATTGAAACATAGTAAAGTAGTACCAATTTACAAATCAGGTAGTAAGAGTGATCCCTCTAATTATAGATCAATATCTGTGCTTCCAGCATTGAGTAAAATCTATGAAAAAATCATGCTCGACCAGATGTTGTCTCACTTTAACTCTTTGAATGCCGTAATTAGAGACATAATAGAAAGACAATGGCTTATGTCGAACTGTGTAACATAAGACATTCAAAAGGTTAATTCAAATAGGATTTTACATAGTCATCAGTTTGGCTTCACGAAAGGAAGGTCAACGATGGATGCAGGAGTGAAACTCATCAGTCACATTTTAGAATCCTCGGAGAAGTCCTAGGATGCTATTGGCATGTTCTGTGACCTCTCAAAAGCATTTGACTGTGTTGACCATTATACTCTGATCTGTAAATTACATCATTACGGAATTCGTGGATGAGCTGCTGATCTTGTTTTTTCCTATTTATCTTACAGGCAGCAAAAAGTATCCATAAATGGGGTGACGTCTTCGGGGTCTTTAGTAAGGATGGGCGTGCCCCAGGGTTCAATTCTTAGCCCTTTCCTTTTTCTAGTTTATATTAATGACCTTCCTTACATGATGGCTAATTTATCAGATATAATTCTATTTGCTGACGACACTTCTCTTATTTTTAAAGTGGATAGAAAAGATGCGGATGTCTTGCGTGTTAACGAAAGTCTGGCTGTTCTTTCGAAATGGTTCGCAGCTAATAATCTTTTACTAAATGTAAATAAAACAAAATGTATAAAGTTTTCATTAGCGTTAGTCGTAGTGTCCCTCAAGTTGGCGTCAATCTAATTCTTGATAGCAAAAAACTTGATGTTATTACAGAAACTGTGTT
Source organism: Mythimna albipuncta (assembly GCA_929112965.1). Taxonomy (NCBI): domain Eukaryota; kingdom Metazoa; phylum Arthropoda; class Insecta; order Lepidoptera; family Noctuidae; genus Mythimna; species Mythimna albipuncta. The sequence continues at coordinate 1,820,608 of OV815960.1, forward strand.
CTTAGGTATAACTGTCGATTCCAAACTGCAGTGGTACTCATATTAGAACTCTCTCAGATAGATTAAGCTCAGCGGCATATGCAGTAAGAAAAATAAGGCAGTTGACAGATGTCGCCACAGCTAGGTTAGTTTACTATGCCTATTTCCACAGTATCATGACTTATGGCATTTTACTGTGGGCATCTGCAGCTGATGTAGACTCGATTTTCGTTTTGCAAAAGAGAGCAATCAGGGCTATTTATTAAATGGATCCTCGCGAGTCCCTCAGAAATAAATTCAAAGAAATCGATATATTGACACTGCCTTCTCTTTATATCTTAGAAAGTATTTTGTATGTCCGTAAAAACCTAGGACTTTTCGAAATTAGAAGCGATTTCCATAACATAAATACTCGTAGTAAACACGAAATTATATTGCCCTAATGGAGATTAGCCAAGACCAGTAAGTAATTTTTAGTAAATAGCATACGCTTTTATAACAAGCTACCAAGTCGGGTCGAAGGTATTAGCGGAGAGAAATGACAGTCACAGATGCTCAAATAATACTGTCCTTTATTGAATGCTACATTGATTATATATTATTGATTACACACTTACACATCTACAATATACATCAAAATATTACTACTCATACACTACACTACACCTCCCATGGCGAGGTAAAATAAAATAAAATTTCAATTTTGTTTTATTTTCATAAAATAAAAACTTATAGCTAGTACTATATACTAATAGCTTATAACTAGTATGTATAACTATTGATTGGGTTGGTACAATTTGGTTCTGTTCTTGTGAATGACATCTATTTTGCCATTCTTTATTATTTTTACATTAGGTGACTCATCAGATACAACTTTATATGGTCCTGAGTAAACACTATCTAATTTATTACACATATTATTTTTAACTAAAATTAGATCGTCAGGATGGTAAACAATAGGATCTATATTTCTTTCATATCGTTCTTTTTGTATTAGTTTACTTTTGAGTAGGTTGTCTCGTGCATCTTTCTGTGACTTTTGCAATCTAAATTTCAACTCAAATGGGTAATAATCAATGTTATAGAGTGGGTCAACTCTACTAGTCAAATTACTTGGTAAAGAGCACTTTTTTCCGAAAACTAACTCGTAAGGGGAATATTTAGTTGCTGAATGAACTGATGTATTATAGCAGAATGACCAAAATGGGAGCCATGTACTCCATGTCTCTGGATGGTTATCTGTTTGAATGCGGAGAAATGAATTCAAATGTTTATGTGTGTTTTCCAAAGCACCAATACTTTGGTGGTGATATGCTGTTGTGTTTAATTGGTTAATATGTAATAGATTACATACTTCCTTGAATATTGATGACAGGAACTCAGTACCTCGATCCGTCGCTATCACCTTCGGTACTCCTTACTTTAATATAAAATTATGAACTAATGCTTTGCTACTTCGTCCGTTCTTTTTGTAACTAAGGGATATGCCTCAATGTATTTGGTGAGTTCGTACTGCAACGTGAGAATGTAACTATAATTAAAATCATCTTTTTCAAGAGACCCTACCAAGTCAATGTATATTTATTCAAAGGCACTATGTGCTGTTGTTGTTATTTCCATTGGTTGTTTTATATTGTGCGATGAATACTTTTGTTTCTGACATTTATCGCACCTCTTTATAAACACTTGGATATAATTTTCTAATCCTACCCAATAGTAATACTTTTTTATATTGTTGAACATCCGTCTCACACCCGCGTGGCCACTGGTGGGTAAGAGATGGAAATCATTCAGTATCACTCGTTTATCATCTTTATTTTCTATTCGCTGTACATCCTTTACTATATGTAAATGTGGACCGGTCCATGTATTTAAATTATTTACTTCATTTAATAGCTTTTCTATAAAAATATTATTCTTATTCGTTTTTATTAAATAAACTTCTTTAATACTTAGGCTTTTACAAAAATCATGTAACTCTCTCACAAATTCGGCTGGCGATATTTGCGATGGAGAAGATACATTTTTAACAAAAACAGTTTTTTCATTAGGAATGTATTATATATATATATATATATTTATATATATATAAATATACATATATATATATAAATGTTTTACTCTCTTTACCTATAACTCCACTTTTCATAAATGACTCTAATTTGCATGCATCAACAAAACGCAATTCTACTGATTTGTTTCACGTCCTAGTATTATGACTGCTTACAGTGTTTGGCTGATCAGACCAAACTGTAGGCGTGTCACTCATTCCTATCGTGGAAGTATTATCAATCAGGTTTCTCTTTTGAGCCCTAGTCATAACCAAAACACACGACTCGTGCATATGTTTTAAATCATTACATGTTATGGAAATTCGAGACAATGCGTCTGCAGCCGCATTTTCTGAACCCTTAACATATTCTATCGTAAAGTCATGTTCTTCTAATAATAACCTATATTTAAATAATCTACTTGACGGATCTTTCATGTTAAATAATGAGACTAAAGGTCTATGGTCGGTGAAAATTTTGAAATGTTTTCCGTACAAGTATGGGCGAAAATGTTTGACAGCCCACACTATGGCCAGCATTTCTTTGTCGATTGTCGGATAGTTTATTTCCGATTTGTTAAGTGTCCTACTGGCAAAAGATACAGACTTGCCATCTTTGTTTGACAAAACTGCACCAATTGCGTACTTAGAAGCATCCGTCTGAAGATTAAATTCATTTTGTTCTGAAAAATCCGGGTATTGCAAAACCGGTGGAGATATGATTTTTTCTTTTAACTTATCAAATGATAACTGACATTTTTCATCCCATATAAAGGTAGCATTTTTACAACATAATTTGTTAAGTGGATAAGCAAGCTCAGCAAAGTTGGGAATGAATTTTCTATAGAAATTAACAAACGCAACAAACCTCCTCGTTTCGTCTACATTAGTTGGACATGGATAATTTTGCACAATTTTTATTTTATCCGGGTAAGGTAAAACACCATTATTAGATACCACATGGCCTAAATATAGCAGTTCCTTTTTTAAGAAGTTACATTTCTGTGGGTTTAATTTTAAATTAATTTTTCTCAACCTTTCAAAAACGTCTTGCAGATTTTTGTTATGACTATCTAAGTTTCTGCCAAAAACTACCAAATCGTCTAAGTAAACTAAACATTTTTCATATGTCAGGCCAGACATAGCCATGGTCATCATTCTGGAAAATGATCCTGGACTTGTCTTTAAACCCATTGGCATACGGGTCATTTGGTATTGACCTGAATAGAATGCTGTGTACTTTCTGCTTTCCTGTTCCAGTTCAATATTATAATAACCTACGTGTCTAAATGAGAAAAATAAACTGAGCCAGATAGCGAATCAAGCACTTCAGTAATATTAGGAAGTGGGAATCGGTCGTCTTCAATACAATTATTGAGTTTACGGTAGTCAATAACTAGCCGCCACTTTTTCGGACTAGTAACATCTGACTTTTTAGGAACTAGCAGTACTGGACTTGACCACTCGCTACGACAAGGTTCAATGATACCCTCATTCAACATTTTATCAATTTGTTGCTTAATTTCTCCCTTCTGTGAGTGTGGTAAACGATACGGTTTTATAAATACAGAAGTTACATTTGGTTTAAGCGTAATAGAATGTTTATAAATATTGGTTGTAGTTAATCTATCTCCTGGTAAATAAAAAATATCTGAGTACTTTGCGCATAATTTTTCAATAGATATTTGCTCCTCCTTATTAAGATGTTTAAGATTCAGTACTTAAAATAATTGTTTTACTCTACTTGCATCACGCTCTGATTTATCAAAATTACAAACGTTGTATAATAATATTTTTTCTATGTACGGATTAATGTCTGTCAATGTACATGACCTATCTGTTGTATTTAATATCTTTATCGGTATTCGTCCATTAACTGGTGTTGCTATACAACCTGCCAAAAATATTCCATCACTAATTTCTTTAGAATGTACTACACATTCTTCTGTAAAATCAGTCCTCAAATAATGAATGGATTCACATCTTGGAAATATTTCAATTGCATCATTATGAATCAGTAAAGGTAAAACTGTTTTCAGGTTACTCTGAGTCAGCAATGTTAAGGTATGGTTACTAAAATCTAATATAGAGCTATGTTTATTAATAAAGTCTTGCCCGATGATGCCATTTGCCCGACATGGGAACGTATCGAAAACATAAAACTTATTACATTTCAGGTGATGACCACCCGCAGATAATGTTAAACAAACTGATCCTATTGCATGGACTTTGCCACCAATGCCATTTATGACACAGTCCTTTTTGGATTGGAAAGTTTTGTTCTAGAACATATTCATATTTTAAGGCTGAAATTGTAGCACCGGTATCAACTAACCAAGAATATGTTTTGTTTTTACAAGATAATTTAATATAATAGTTAGTATCAGTTGCGAAAATTACTTTGTTATTCACGAAAAAAGTCATTTTCAAGTACCTGATTTTCGGGTCTTGTTAAAACATTAACCGCGTGTCTATTCGCATCTACGGGGGGTTGGCTTATCCCTTGGTTACTACGGTTTCTATAATAAGACTTACCTCTACCGCGCCATGGAGATCCTCGGCCTCGTTGTGCTGCCCCGCGGCTCTGCTGATATGTCTGCTGCCCCCCACGAGAATTGTAGTAGCCTCGTCGAGCACTGAAATCATTATTACGATCCCTATTATAAAATGTTCGGTTATAATTATTGTTTACGTATTGTCCACGGTTGTGTTGGACGAATACATACCTAATATCTCGCCAGACCCCGAATAAGAGCCAGTTATGGATGTTTCTTCATCCTTCGCACCTTGTATAGCGTCCTTCATCGATCCGTAGTTTCTGGCTGCAATAATAGTTGAAAGACGGCGGTTTCGCAAGCCATCGGCAAATCTTTTGATAATCAGCTTTTCATTCAAGGGTTTAATCATTTTATATGTATCTAAATTACCTTCGGCTTGCGATACCGTCAGATCCACAAAAAGTTCCGAAAGTTGGTTACCATAGTCCTGAACTGATAGATCATTTTGTTTTAATTGATTTGTTTTGTTTTGAATTGCAAATGGTGACTTTTGAGGTAGTAACACTCTACGCATATTAACAAATCGTCTACACTCGCATAATCTGTCTGCAACTGTAATTTAGCGTGCTGAGACAACCTACTCTTCAAAACAAACTGTACTAACTTCTTTTCACACTCATTACTAGCCAATAGCGAGCTGTAGTACTCTATGTTATCAATTAATTGTTTAAGCGAACATTCATTATCATTTGTCATCAAAAGTAATAAACTAAGAGCTACTTTCAGATTAAAAGATTCCATTTTTGTATCCTCACTGCTACTCGTATCTGACATAGCACATAAATCTAAAATTTGTTTATACAATGACTCAAAATCGATAAAAAAATTATCTATTAATATGTTTTCACTTTTTCCTATTTTTCCTTTCTTTATATCGTCAGTAATAATCTTTATTATATCAGTATATTTGTCATAAATTTCCTTTGCTTCACACAACTTTTTCTCTAAAACATTTCCTTGCCTACGTTTTGGACCGATTTTAATTAAATACGTTTTAATACATTTTAATTCTTTATAGCAAAATTCCAAGACATCTGCCATCACTTAGCATCATTAGTTTTTTTTAAATACTACGAGTACAAATAACATATTTGTACGGGGTTAAGGTACATTTAAATAATAAACTGATTTTAAGTTAAATTTGTGTATTGCCCGAAAATGATAGATGATCGACCCGCGGCGAATGAGTCTTTCATCGATGCTAAGCAACTACTGAAAAGCTTACTTAAAATGTGTATTTTTATTCATTCGCTGCGCGTCGATGTCAGCATAAACTTAATACAATTGATATGTACGGGTTTGCTCGTACATGCTCCCCGAGGAAAAGAGGTTTAGACAATTTAGTAAATGAGAAGAAACAATTAATTATAATCAATGATTTGATATTAATTTTCTAGTGTCTCTATCGTTCACAGACTGTTCACAAATTTGATATGCTTGTATATGAGCTTAAGATAGGGGAGGTGGTTTTATCTAACACTCGCGCACTTGTTACCACCTTCGCCCTTTCACTGTCGCACTGATACACTACACTATCTCCGACACACACCCGTTGCGTGGCCGGGCATGCACCACCGCGGCTGCCGGGCGCGCCCGCTGCTGCGGACATCTCCGGCACAGGCGCGGGGGCGCAGCGACAGCGCGCGCGCCTCTACGCGAACACTCCGAGACATGCTGCTACCGCGCCGATCATACAGTAGATCGCAGTGTAATGATGAATATCATGAGTTGACAGACTGTCGAGTAACAATCCATTCTCTTTCATGATCTTGATTTTCTGCTCAATCGCTTTAAGCTCTCGATCGCTCTCTATGCTGGAGTCGTTCAGAACATCTTGAGGAATAGACACGTTTATAACGTGGTTTATGGATGCAATGACTGGTGAGTATAGATTAGCTCTAATACTAACATCGCTCGTTCTTTGTTGATGCGCAATAACTTCAAAAGTGTCTGATTTGATTATGCAGCCATAGTCTATAGTTATGAGTCCGGTGTGAGTCAGCTGATGCGCGGTAACTTGATCTCCACATACTGTTCGTAGGTTACATTGACCGCAGCAGAAATAAATATAACTGTTGATAGAATGGCTTTCCATCCATAGATTCTTACAGGAGTCGACGTTGACTTCGCATGCTGATGTCTTTGACTGACAAAAGTCTTTATCTCTGCTTAATTTGTAAATAGGAGAGTGAATGTAACACAAATGTACGTTTGTCACTAGACATGAATCTATGATATTCTCCGTTATGATAATGTATGCATCCTCTTTCAGGTTCACAGCTATGAAATCTGATACTGGTTTAATTGATAACATAGTGTTGCTCGGTTTCTCTATAGGAATTGGTATAAGCTTGAATATTTCATAGGTGTCTCTGCTAATCAAGGGTATTTGTACTTCAAATATTGAATAATTCTTAAGCATTCTTGCTTTGACTCGTAGAAGTTTAAATAATTGTGCAAGATCTGTATGAATGTTTTCTACGGGTAACGTGACGTCATTAGACAAGTGACTAGCTATAATACTTAGCTGATCCTGTAATTGTTCGGTTGTTATTAAATGTGGATTAAATCGACCATGATAGATGTCTGTTATTGTATCCACTAAATTGTTTTGTAACTCTTTCAGGTCGCGTAATAGATTGCTCGCGACCAAGCCTCCCATAGAAGCTTCATTTGCTCTCGAAATGTTTTGAGTTTCGGCCTTCAACACTTCTAAAGTATTTTCGATGTTTGCAAACTGCTGATGAATCATTTTATGTTGTTTGTGCATTGTAGCCTCCGTCCGCTTTAATAGACTGAATTCTGCTTCTATGACCGAAGTTTGATTTTGCCAAAATGATGCAATATGCTTTTGATTTTTGCGTAGAAGAATGATATCTTTCTCGTATCGTTCCGCGAATCGAGCGTCCAATACGCCGAAGAGACTGTTTGCTATGTAACCGACACCGTCGATAAGGCCTCGTCGCCACCTGTTCGCTTGTTTTACAAAATGCTGACTGAGTAACATATGATTATTGTAGTCGAGTTCATTGTACCCATGACGTAATTGCAATAATATTATGTCACAATGTGTTTGATCTTGAATTGTGCTGCATGTTTGTTCCAAGGACATAATACTTTTGTTAAGTGCGGTCATTCCTTCCCAATAAGGATCTAAATCGTAATATATGATTAGTTTCCAGTCGTCGCGTATGATCTGCATGTTTGATAGTTTGTCGAAGTAAATATGTTGATTATTTCTGAATTGTGTGATGTTAAGAGCACATTGGGAAGTTGTAATGATACTAAAGAATAACATAATTGCTGCAAACACTGACGCTATATTATAGCGAGTGCCCCTTTTCCTTGTTCCAGACTGCTTATTTGTTGAATCCTCCGTTCCTTTAGTATTTGCTTGCTTGATTTGCAAAGGTTCATTGTTAATTGGGAGTATTGATAATTTTGTGACAGGACGTTTCAACGTTCCGTTTTTGGTTTTTACTGTAACTACGCGAACATTACCGTCGGAACCGGGATGCAGTTCGATGACTCTGCCCATTAGCCATTTTCCCGGCGGAAGGTTGTCATCATGAATCATGACAATATCATCAACATTTAGATTGCTCGTAGCTTGTCGCCACTTACTTCTTTCCGTAATTTGTACTAGGTACTCATTCCTCCATCTTTTCCATAGATCCTTTACAATTTTTTGTGTCAATTGCCATCGAGTTATTAAATCCGTTTCAGTCTCATGTATGGAAACCTTTGATCCTCCTGTTAGGAAGTGAGCAGGCGTCAAAAAATCCACATCGTCTGGATCTTCTGATATTGGACACAATGGCCTCGTGTTGAGACATGCTTCAATCTGTGTGAGCACTGTAGTTAGTTCCTCAAACGTAAGGATTTGGTCACCAATAATCCTCTTGAAATGATATTTGAAGCTTTTTACTGCCGCCTCCCATAAGCCTCCCGCGGATGGCCATGAGGGCGCATTGAAGCTCCACTCTATTTCCATATCTAATACTTCTGCTTGTAAATCTTTGTCTTGCATGATGTTCATTAGTGCTTGATAATCCTGTTGTAGTACCTTGTTGGCACCGACAAAATTGCGGCCATTATCGCTATAAATGTGACTAGGCGTCCCTCTACGAGCCGCCATTCTTCTTAATGCTGCGATGAATGAAGTTGTGCTTAAATCGCCAACTAGTTCCAAATGTTTTTTTGCTATCCTTTTATACGTCGTAATCTTCATTACTAAAGCTAGAATACGTGTAATTTTGCTGATTGATTGATATTTATTCAACAGGTCTGTAATGATGCTTGTTTCATGCTTTGTAGCTATATGAACGTCTTCTTGCTTCTTTAATTCCTCGTTTGTGGTATAAATTGATTGATTTTCCTTCGTTGCTTCAAATGAGTGTAACCATGTTGGTCCTTGCCACCACAAACGATGATCATTTAATTGAGCTACTGTGAGTCCTCTGCTTCCACAGTCAGCAGGATTTTCGCTTGATTTCACATATCGCCAAGATTGTGGGTTAATGATATCTATTATTTGTATTGTTCTATTTACTACGAAAGTTTTCCAACGGCTTTGGTTTCCTTGAAGCCATCCCAATACGGCTGTTGAATCACTCCAACCAAATATATGTAAGTCATGACCTTCTAGACACTGCTTGACTTTGGTCATGAGTTTGGCCAGCAACAGAGCTCCACATAGTTCCAGTCGAGGCAGTGATATTTGATTTTTCGTAGGAACTAATTTTGATTTAGCTGCTACTAGTATTATTGGATAATTGCTATTTCTTATTCTGCAGTAAATTACACATGCATAGGCTTTTGTTGATGCGTCACAAAAGCCGTGTAACTCTACACTACTCGCTGCTTCTGTACCGTACCATCTTGGTATTTTGTATTGATTGATGCTGTCTAATTCGTCCTTGATTTTTATCCATTCCTTGCTGATTTTATCTAGTACTTGTTCATCCCATTGAAGATTGCATAACCATGTCTCTTGGAATAATATCTTCAATTTGGTTGTGACTGGCACGATCCATCCTAATGGGTCGAATACTTTAGACATGTCTGATAATATGGTTCTTTTAGTGATATTAGTGTTTGATGGTTCAATTTTTGATACAAACGTGAAGTTATCATCTGTAGGGTTCCAACGAAGTCCTAATGTCTTGCTCAATCCTGCTTGATTAAAGCTTTTGCTTTCTTGTTTACAATAATCTTGATCTTCTAGTTTTAGCAGACGACTGTCGTTAGCTGTCCACTTTCTTAAATTGAAGCCCCCTAATTTCAGTACATTTTTCAAATCTTGCTGCAACTGTTGTGCTGCTGATAGGCAAGAAGCCCCATGAACCAGATCATCCATGTAGAACGATTCTTCGATGACCTTGGCGGCTTCTGGGAACTTATCCCGTTCATCAATCGCTGTCTCAAAGTCATCATTGCCAGAAACGGAGCGGCCTTTGTGCCGTATGTCACCGTTGTTAATTGATATTCTTGTATTTTTTGCGACGGATTATCTCTCCACACAATTTTTTGTAAAGGTTGATCTTCTGGGTGTACCCAAATCTGCCTAAACATTTTTTCTATATCAGCCGTGAATGCGTACTGATATTGTCTCCATTTAATGATAAGGAATTGAAGGTCATGCTGTAAATTTGGTCCCGTGAACATCAAGTTATTTAAACTTGTATTTGTAGATGTCTTTGCTGAAGCATTGTAAACAACTCTCAATGCAGTCGTTGCACTATCTTCGCGCAATACGCAATGATGCGGAAGGAAACATTCCGGTGTCTGATTCCAAGGTGAAGGTTTCATGTGCCCTAAGTCCATGTATTCAGTAATAAATGACTTATATGCGTTGAATAAAGAATTATTTTTATGCAATTTCTTCTCTAGATGAATGAATTGAGCCACAGCCTTATTTTTAGAGTGCCCCAATTTCTCCTCAAATTGTGGTTTAAGTGAGAGTCTCACTTGGTATTTTCCGTCATCCAACCGTTTTGTTGTTGCTTTGTAGTATTGAATGCACTCTTGATCTTCTGATGATAGTGATTTTTCTTCTGTAACATCTTCGATCTCCCAGAATTGTTGAACTCTATCTAAATCAAATTGCACGACGTTGCACATTAGTTTAGTTTTGATATTTCCACATAATATCCAACCTAGTTGAGTTTCTTGAACAAGCGGAAGTGATTCGCTTAATCTGCACATGCCGGTTAAAATAATATTCGAATATACGTCCGCACCCAATAAAATGTCTATGGGTCGGCTGATGTTATACTCAGGATCTGCTAATTCTAAATTATTCAGAAAGGTGCATACTATTTTTGGGAATGAGTATGATGGTAAATATTTTGTTAGGTTATTCATGATGTAAACGTCGATATTAAATTGATATTGCTTGATTCTTGAGTTTGACATACAGTTCAGGTTCATCATTCCTCTGAAACTGTTTTCTGTTTGTCCTATGCCTGTGATAATGCCGTCACACCTGGATCGCTTCAATCCTAATTGCTGAGCAGCGTTCTCTGTGATGAGAGACATTTGTGAGCCCTGATCAATAAGAGCCCGAAGGATCAGATATGTTCCATCTACTTTCTGAACCTTTAAAAGTGCAGTTGATAGTAAAGTTTCTTGCATCATATTATTTTGTTGTGTCACGTGCGTGTTTCCTTGATTGACACGTTCCTGATTAAAACGGTTGTTGTTTTGCTGTGTAGAAGGCTTCGAATTTCCATTTTTCCGCTACAGTATCCATGTCGATACTTGAAACGGTATGTTCAAAGGCCTTGAAGTTACTCATTTGTTTCCTCATCATCTCATCGGTCTTGCTGTTTGATCCCTGAGACTTCAAAGATTGACCTGAAAGTTGCTGTAAGGTACTGGAGGTAGCTAGAGGAGTAGCAGGCTTTAGAAGCGGCGTTGATGGTCTTTCCTCTGTTGGCGGATGATTCTGAATAACTGCTCTGATATTTTCATATCTTTCCTTCACCGTGTCAAATTGCTGCGAAGTGAAGTAAGTATGCGATCGGGCATATTCTATACCACACAATTTCCTATGATTGGATTGATACTCTTGCCAGCATGCCTCCAAATTTTCCAACCTTCGGCGTATGTAGTCCGCGGTTTTGCGATCGGAGCCATCCTTTTTGAAATTTGTATAAACTTGCTCTATTTGATTGAGTAGCTGCTGTTGTTGGGCGAGAATGTCCTCTAACGACGACATGATGATGATAGAATTGATAATAAATGGAACGATCTTACTTGATTGTCCAAGCGGGAGCCTTGTTGCTCACGCAATGCGGATCCTTGTTGATCCCTGCTGATTGCTGCTGCTATGTACTGCACTATTGCTGGCAGTACAAACACCTTCACTGCTAGTTTGTTTGATATCACTAGTGAAACACTTTACAGAACTTGATTGCTACACTGTAATGTACACGCGCGATATCCGGCTCGAAGGACCAAAAATGTACGGGGTTAAGGTACATTTAAATAATAAACTGATTTTAAGTTAAATTTGTGTATTGCCCGAAAATGATAGATGATCGACCCGCGGCGAATGAGTCTTTCATCGATGCTAAGCAACTACTGAAAAGCTTACTTAAAATGTGTATTTTTATTCATTCGCTGCGCGTCGATGTCAGCATAAACTTAATACAATTGATATGTACGGGTTTGCTCGTACAATATTATTAGCTATTATGCACTTAACAAATAAAGTTCAAAGTCCATTTAACAATGCCTGTGTCTTTATAAATATAAGATTCCCGTATTATAGCATATCAGTTTATATTTTATTTCCGCACTGAATTTACCGAATTTATTACTTTAACTTTTATCACTATCACTTTTTGCCACTTTCACTTTGAATATTTTGTGTAACGCCTATTTCCGTTGTTGTCATACTATGTCGCCCTTCGACCATCCTTTCTTTGGAGAATGTCCTGACTGCATCGCTCTAGATCTTCTAGATAACGCACTCCTGTATAACTCCTGATTTATCCAACGGATATGACAACGCCGATACATGCGTAGAAGATAATATATCACGCCGAGTCCCAGAATTAGTGCTATAATACTCATCAGTATGGTGATGGTAGAAATGTGAAATCTCACCTCCTCTAGGTGCGTGTTATTGGTCCCTCCGGCTGCGTTTTGTACCACAACGGTCTCTTCTTTAGTTTGCGTACCTCCCATTTTTAATAGACACGATATTCGGTATTATATCGTAAGCACCGCACTGAATTCGACTAGTTACAACCGCGAACGTGGTCAACGTTATTGAATAATTATAATAATCCATCTTAGCTCGGATTTACTTCGATTGTTTTAGTTTTACAGTCCCTATATGGTACGGTGCCGACGGTAACGCGATCGCACCGCGATGCGCGCTGGCAGAGTCGCCATGTAGGGTCGAAGGTATTAGCGGAGAGAAATGATAGTCATGGATGCTCAAATAATACTGTCCTTTATTGAATGCTACATTGATTATATATTATTGATTACACACTTACACATCTACAATATACATCAAAATTTTACTACTCATACACTACACTACAGCGGTGACTGAACTTAGCGAAGGAAAGTTCAAAACCCATATTAAGCGTGCCTTAACCAAAAAAGCATATTACAGGGTTAAAGACTATGTCGAAGACATGCTTGTTTGGCAATGACTGCCTTTGCACTTGTGGCCCCCTGGTAACTCATAATATTGTGCGAGTGTATCTATTATCTGCTCCATATTATTTTGTTGTAACATTTTTTTTTTCTACCACATTGCTTTTGCAATATTTTTATTTTTTTTTATTTCTAACCTAACACCCCCTACTCATTTGTTTTTTGAGCGTGGTGACCGATAAGAAAACAAATGAGTGAAAGCAGCTGTCGACGAGGTCTGTTTTTAGATGGATGGGTTTTTTTTTTTTTTCGATGGGAAAAATCATCTTATGACAACCCCCGCTGTTGGGCGGAGCGGGAGATAGCGTATGACTCTTACTAACTAAAAAACCCATCCCGTTCCTTCAAGGATTCATACCGGGGCTCGAGCGCCCTTTCGGATAACCCCGGCCCCAGTAGGCTTCGACCCGGCTGGGCCCCTGCTGTTGCTGACAACTCCTTGAGGCGCGCGGGAATAGCGCGCGCCGTCGGCGACTTGGGCTTGGTCCGGACTGTTACCGGACGGCCGGACAGCGAGCTACCCATTGCTCACTGTCCGCAAGCCCGCGCCTACGGTGGCTGGAAATCGGGATCGGAATCCCGGCGGCGGCGGCGAGAGCGCCGTTGCCTGATGCGGTCGGCCTCCTCCTTAGCGAGCATTACTGCTTCGCAGAAGTCGGCGACCGCCTGCCACTCCTCCTCGCTCCGGACCATGGCCTCGACCAAGGCCCGACGCGAGAGGTCTCCGCCGCCGATCACCCCCATGAGGGCACGGCGATGCTCCGTCCAAGCAGGGCACACCGCGATTGTGTGCTCCACCGTGTCCTCCGGGCGTTCCGTGCAGTGGCGACACCCGGGCGTCACTTCCGCTTTGATTCGGAACAGAAACCTCCCGAACTTGCCATTTCCGGTGAGGACCTGTGTCATGCGGAAGGTAAGGACGCCGTGAGGTCTTTCCAGCCACGCCTCATAGAGGGGACTTATCGTCATAATTGTGGCGTGCCCATGACGGGGTTGCGATAGTCGCTGACGCCATTCCACCATGAGATCCCGCCGAAGCTCTGTCCACCATGCCGCGACCTGTCGCGGCAGAGGACTTTCACCCCGGCGTTGCATCTCCACGCGCATGTCGTGCATGTGTGCAAGGACTGTTGCCTCCAGATCCCACGGTGGTAGGCCAGCCAGAAGGCTCGCCGCTTTGCGGGAAATCGTGCGGTATCCCCGTACCATCCGAATTGTCATCGCCCTCTACGGGGCGACGGCGCCCACACCGGCGCCCCGTAGAGGGCCATGGACCGAACGATCCCCGCGTAGAGCCTCCGGCAGGAGGCGTCTGGACCCCCAAGGTTGGGCAGGAGCCGCTTGAGAGCGGCCCCAGTCCGGTTGAGTTTGGGAGCCAGACGTCGGAAATGCTCCACGAAATTCCACCGGCTGTCGAGGACGAGTCCCAGGTACTTCATCGTCGACCCGACACCGATGTGAACTCCTCCTACCGTTAGTTGGGAACTCATTGGCGGCGCGTTCCGAGAGCGGCGACCGTGAAAGCACATCGCCTCGGACTTGTGAAGCGCCACCTCGACTCCCAACTCCCGGATCCTATCAACGACCATCGCAACCCCGCGTGTCGCTAGGGCGACCGCCGCCTGGTACGACTCTCCCTGCGCTAGAACCAGCGTATCGTCTGCGTAGCAGACCACGCTGACCCCGTCAGGGAGGTCGCCGTGCAGCACGTAATCGTACCCGATGTTCCACAAGGGTGGCCCTAGTACCGACCCCTGCGGAACACCGCACGACATCTCCCGACGTTTCCAGTCTCCCTGGTGACCGATGGATGGGGTTAAGCAGCTGTTGGTGAAGTCTGTGTTTGGATGGGTGGGGTTAAGCAGCTGTTAGCGAGGTCTGTTTTTAGATGGATGGGGTTAAGCAGCTGTTGGTGAGATCTGGTTTTGGATGGGTGAGGTTAAGCAGCTGTTGGCGAGGTCTGGTTTTAGATGGGTGGGGTTAAGCAGCTGTTGGTGAGGTCTGTGTTTGGATGGGTGGGGTTAAGCAGCTGTCGGCGTTTTGGATGGGTGGGGTTAAGCAGCTGTTAGTGAGGTCTGGTTTTTTAATGGAAGAGGTTAAGCAGCTGTTGGCGAGGTCTGGTTTTGGATGGAGGAGGTTAAGCAGCTGTTGGCAAGGTCTCATTTTGGATGGGTGGGGTTAAGCAGCTGTTAGCGAGGTCTGGTTTTGGATGGGTGGGGTTAAGCAGCTGTTGGCGAGGTCTAGTTTTAGATGGGAGGGGTTAAGCAGCTGTTGGCAAGGTCTCATTTTGAATGGGTGGGATTAAGCAGCTGTTAGCGAGGTCTGGTTTTGGATGGGTGGGGTTAAGCAGCTGTTGGCGAGGTCTAGTTTTGGATGGGAGGGATTAAGCAGCTGTTGGTGAGGTCTGGTTTTGGATGGGTGGGGTTAAGCAGCTGTTGGTGAGGTTTGGTTTTGGATGGGTGGGGTTAAGCAGCTGTTGGCGAGGTCTATTGCATAAGGTAATAAAAAATGCTATGCAATAGCTTTACCGCGCGGCAGTGGCCGAGTGCCACACGTCTTTTTTTCTTTTTTTTTTGGTTGATAACGTCTCATTTACTGACAGTTGTAATTATTATTATTTTTTCTAACTTTTTTTATAAAGATTCTTTTTATAATGTAAATGGAAGAACACTGTAGACTCCAAGAATTCTTAGATTACTATATATTTTGACTCACTTTATAGGGTTCCGTAGCCAAATGGCAAAAAAGGCTGTCTGTCTGTCTGTCCGTCCGTATGTCACAGCCACTTTTTTCCGAAACTATAAGAGCTATACAGTTGAAACTTGGTAAGTAAATGTATTCTGTGAACCGCATTAAGATTTTTACACAAAAATAGAAAAAAAGCAATAAATTTTGGGGGTCCCCATACTTAGAACTGAAACTCAAAATTTTTTTTTTTTCTTCAAACCCATGCGTGGTATCTATGGATAAAATAAATATAAATAAATAAAAAAGCCATTTATTCTACTACACAATTACATAATTAATTTTTTTTTTTTTTTTTTTAAATTGCATCGTTATTCCATTTAAAAGACATATTTTTACTTCAAACTCAATTCGGTATTGACCCCTAAAAATTTAACTTTTAAACATTATATATTACAAATCATAAAAATAATACAATACAATCATAACAATAGTAATAAAAGTAAAAAAAAAATAATAATAATGTCACAAATATAATACAATAAAATTTACGCTAAATGTCCAAAATCTATAAAAATTAATTAATTAAAATATTGCATTTATAAAAAGTTTTATTTTCATTTATTACTACCTAATTAAATTCAAAGTATGTAGTAGTCGCCTCTTTGGCGTAGGCCTCCCCCAACTCCTTCCAGTACTTTCTATCTCTAGCTTTGGTCATCCAGTCCGGTCCTAGCCTTTGCATGAATAGGTCTGCCCATCTTTTCCTTTGACGTCCTCGTGACCTAACTTTATCTCTTGGTATCCATTCCATGATTTTCTTGGTCCATCTGTCGTTTTGCATCCGACATATATGACCTGCCCAGTTCCATTTCAGTGCCCTCACTCTTTCCACAATATCCGTCGTCTTGGTCTTTTTCCTTATCAACTGGTTACTTATTTTATGCGATAGGCTTATCCCCAACATACTCCTTTCCATCTTACGTTGACATATGGCTAATTTGTCTTCTTCACATTTTCTTAACGACCAGCTCTGGCAACCATAAGTCAGACACGGTAATATTGCTATTTCGAAGAGCTTTCTCTTGACGCTTATGCTGATAGATCTATTTTTCATTATTTCTTTTAAGCCCCAGTATTTTTTCCACGCAATTGCGATTCTTCTATTTATCTCCCTTTCATTTTGATTTTCAAATGAAACCAATTGGCCCAAATAAATGTATTCTTTTACGAATTCTACATTTTGTTCATCGATAGTTATAATACCAGTTTCTTCACTGTTCGACAGTATTTTAGTTTTTGTGATGTTTATAAACAGGCCTATTTTCTTACTCTCTTCTGTCAAGCTGTTTAGCATGGTTTTCAGGTCTTTAATATTTTCAGCAAATATGACTAAGTCGTCTGCGAAACGGAGGTGGCTTAGATATTCACCGTTAACCTTTAATCCTTTTTCGTCCCAGTTGAGTTTCCTAAAGATAGCTTCTAGGACTGCTGTAAATATTTTTGGTGACAAAGGATCACCCTGCCGAACGCCTCTTCCTATGGGAAACTTGTCTCCGTCACGTTCTAGCCTGATTTTTGCGCAGCTTTTCCTGTATATTTCTTGAAGTATAGTTATATATATCATCTCAATTCCCTGTTGTTGTAACGTTTCCCATATTGAAGAATGATTTAGAGAGTCAAACGCTTTTTTATAGTCTACAAAACACATATAAAAGGTTTTGTTATACTCCTTGGCTTTTTCTATTATTTGAGTTACCACCTGTATGTGATCCATGGTTGAGTAGTTTTTGCGAAATCCTGCTTGTTCACACGGTTGGTTCTCATCTAGAGTTTTTGTTATTCTGTTTAGTATTAGTTTAGAAAAAAGCTTGTAGATATTTGACATTAAGCTGATTGGTCTGTAATTATTTAGGTCATTACTGTCACCTTTCTTGTGTAGGAGTATGATGGTTGAGTCCGACCACTGTTCTGGAGCTGACCCATTTCTTAATATATTGTCAAACAGTGTCGAGAGAACGGTTTGCAATGGTTCAGAAAGAGATTTCAAAAGTTCATTTGTGACGTTATCTTCGCCGGGTGCTTTGTTGTTTTTCTGTGACTCTATAACATACCTAATCTCGGCATGTAGAACACTAAGATGTGAGTTTGGCTCTTCCTCCACCTTGTGATTTAATTGTGAAGTGAATGGTTCGTTGGATGTGTACAGAGCACTAAAGAAGTCGGTCGCTACCTTTAATATGTCTGGTCTCTTTGTGACTTGTTTCCCGATTTTATTTTTTAAGTTAGGCGCCCATTCAGATTTGTTTTTTAGGTCTTTGAAAGCTTTCTTGATTGCTCCTGTTTTTTGTATGTAGGTTTCAAATATTCCCTGTCTGAGTAATCTATAATCTCTGCGTAGGTTCTTGTTTATTTCCTTGCTGATTTGAGTGATTCTTGTGCGTACCTGTTTTGTTCTTTTTAATCGGTAAAGTTCCTTACGTTCTTTTAATAAATCCTGAGTTTTCTTGCTAATTTTATTTTCAGTAACTTTTTCCTTCTTTGGCAATTCTCGCATCAATGAGTTCACTTCCGACACGAAGGCGTCGTACTGGCACTGGACGTTTGGTTCTTTGCTTATGGTTTGAATCAGTTTATTTTCCCAATATTTTCCAAATTCATTACTACAAAGTGGTAACTTATTTGTATACGTGCTGCTCTGTTTTATAAAGTTTCTGTGTTTTTCAATTTTTATGTTTAGTGCGCATCTTATCATACGGTGGTCGGTTTCAAAGTTAAGATTATTTATTATATCAAAATTGTGAATTTGTTTTGGTTTATTAGTTAATATATAGTCTATTTCGTTATGATAAAGATTATTTGGTGATCGCCACGTCCATTTTTTATGAGGTTTCCTATGGAACATCGTATTAATAATTTTTAAATTTTTTTCAAGAGCATACTCTACCAGCCTTTGTCCACGATCATTTCTTTTCCCATATGAGTGATTACCTAAAATATCTTCTTCCCCTTGTTGCCTTTTACCTATCTTCGCGTTGAAATCGCCCATCAGTATTATATTACTTTTATTTGCAAAAGTTACTGCTTCCTCGACAGTTAAATAAAAATGATCTATTTCTTCATTACTGCTGCTTTCAGTGGGTGCATATGCTTGAATGATGACCCAAGGACTGCCCTTATCCAGATCTATCTCAAGGGCCGCTACTCGCTCGGAATATGATTTCAGACTCTGAATGTTCTGTTTCAAAGATTTTTTAATTAAGAAACCCACGCCGTTCCTGCCTCCTTCACTCGACGAGTGGTACAATATATATTTTTCGTACTCTTCTATTATTTCTGTTTTCCGCCTAACTTCACTCAGACCAACTATATCCCATTTAATCTCCTTTAGACTAGTAGTTAGTTCTGTAATTCTGTTGTCTTTAAGTAAAGTTCTGACATTTAAGCTTGATATATATAAGTAATTAATTTTCTTGTTTTCAATAGTCGGACTTTTAATATAACTTACGATTGGGGGGTGCTGGTCTACTGCCTCCTCGGGGACCAGCCGTATTGGAGGAGATGGGGGTAGAGGGACTACATCTATTCGTTTTTTTGTACTGCGGTTACTTCAATGGAACTGGACTCGGATGAATTCTTCGGGACAACAGTTTTCATATAGGAAGTAATATTATTTGTTTTATTTTTTTTCTTTGGGGCCTGTACTACACTAGCAGCGTTTTGATGATGGTCGGGAGACTCTGAGAAGAAACGTTTTTGCTTGCGTGTGTCTTTTGCTGTGTTATTATTATCAGACTTATTCTTTAGTATGACAATTTTATCATACCGCAAAATAGCATTTTTCCCAAGCTGGCGCTCTTTGTTTACTATTTCCTGTAGTTCCTTACGTTTTAATAAAACGTCTCTAGGAAAATCCTCTTTGACATTTATGTTGGAGTCCTCCAGCGACTGTCTTTTTTTCATTATTTCGATTTTTCGGCCCATAGTAGTTAGAGTTATTGATATTGGTCTTATCTTACTTCCTTTTTTGCCCAGTCTTGTTACCATTTCTATTTCTGATTGCTGAATGTTAATTTTCATCTTATTTTTTATAATAGACAATACTAGTTCTTGTAGTTCTATGTATCCACGCTCGTTCTCTTCTACTTCGAAAAATATAAGGTTTCTTTTCCTATTTTGCCTCTCTAAATGATCAAGCTTTTTTTGTTGTTGGTGTAATTTTTCCTCTAAATTTTTTGTTCTGTTCTCAATCAGTGCAAATTTCTCGTCGATATTATTATTAATAGTTTTTGTAATGTTTTCTTGCATATTTACTATTTCTTGTTTCTGACTCATAAGGTCGTTTTGAATACATTTCAAAATTTCCATCATTTCATCCATGTTTTGTTACTTAATGCCCTCTAGCGACTGCTGCCAGAATAACTTAGTAGATCGACTTGAGCTGTGACGCGCACCGATGGTAAAAGTTGCGCAGGCGCAGCAGTGTTGTAGTACCGCCAGTTGATGATAGATGGCGCTGTTTGTTGTGAATGATCAAATTTGAATGATTTGGCAGTTTTTAGTCCTATGTTATGATTTAATACTTTCGCTTAATATTTCCTCTTATAACTTTTACTACACTGACTGACCTTTCAGTAATGTCCTTTTGCTGAAGCTGTTATGGTAATGGTTATTTATAACACTATAAACACCCAAATGATTTGCAGTTCTTTCACTTTATTTTCACTTTATTATTCACAAATATCCATCCAAACACAAAGTTCCAATAGTTAATAGTCAATTTGCACCTTACAATACTTGTTTCATGACTTTTTTGCACAAAATAACACTATTTATATTTTTATTATGATAAACAATACGGAGCAGAAGTTGACACGAGCACTGCAGCGCCCTCTCCTCATATCATCATCTATGGATAGGTCTTCAAAAATGATACTGAGGTTTCTAATATCATTTTTTTCTAAACTGAATAGTTTGCGCGAGAGACACTTCCAAAGTGGTAAAATGTGTGTGTCCGCCCCCCCCTCTAACTTCTAAAATAAGAGAATGATAAAACTAAAAAAAATATATGATGTACATTACTATAAAAACTACCAACGAAAATTGGTTTGAACGAAATCTAGTAAGAAGTTTTTTTTTAATGCGTCATAAATCGACAAAAATACAATATTATTAAAACATCGATCAAACTTACAACAGATTACAAGAACTTTTATATTATGTTACTTGCTGCTACGGAACCCTTCATGGGCGAGTCCGACTCGCACTTGGCCGGTTTTTTTAAATGATTATTTTTATTGTGCTTTTGAGTACAATATAGGTCTATATTGTTGGTATATACTGTTCTTAAATATGGTTTATACTGTTCTTAAATAATACCTTTTAATACTGTAATATGGAAATATTGTAAGTACAACCATTTTTTTTTAAAGTTGCAATGGTCCTAGGCAAATTATATTTTTGTCCCAACCCAATAACTACCTATTGAATACTAAAAAAAATAATTCAGAACAATTTTCCTTTTTTTATTTCAAATACTAATTTCATCGAAGACAATAAAAATAGTTCATTTGGGAAATTCACCCATATACTAAAAATAATGTTGTATATTTTTGTTTAAAATACGTACCTATTAATACTGCTGAGTAGTAATGAAGCCTGAAATTGCTGAGTGACATGCTGGTTGAGAACATTTTTCCCAGAATTCTGTATAAAATGGTGAAAGGTTGAAATGAAGATTTGCGTCAGTACTTAGCATCACGTCGTTGGCGACAGTGCAAGCCCGCGGAGATAGTGTTCTTATTGAAATAAATGATGAGCAGTGCATTAGAGGCATTAGAGTCGCGGCACATGTAGGTAGACAGCATCCACACGTGAACCGCTTGCTGTGGCCCAACATGTTCTACATAAACGATGACTTTACATATTCTCTTCTGGCACGTATTTCATCGGACGGGCGGTCGATGGGGTTAGCTTCATTTTTGATATGTACTTACGAATACACAACAGCTAAATGGGCTACATCTAAATTAATTATGTGTTGAACGCATTCTGTTGATCATTACATGTAAAATCATCGTTGGCACGATACGTCCCACTACGCTATTCACACATTTTAATTTTTTTTTTCACTCCGAATTTTATGTTGGTGAAAACAGTTTCGTAACTTGAGATAAATGCTATAAAGGAGTCAGTTTTTTTTGTTTGGAGTTTGGGCCCACTACCAATTTTGGCGTATATCAATGAAATGCACGTTAGTTTATTCCTTATAATCTCTAGATTACAGTGGTAATATTAGCAAAACTATAACTAACCGGAATACTGTGAAATACGACAGTCAAAACATGACTCTCATAGTGACCTAAAATCTCACAAGAGCGATTGTCTAATGAGTGGATATGTGTCCTTGGTATTTTAAGTCAAAATAGTGCACTGTTCAATAATATAAAGTATAAAACAAAGTCACATCTGTACTACGTGATAGATTTTGATGTGATTTACACGATTTGATAGACTTCTTCATGAAAATATACATCTATATCGAAATATATGTTTCGAAAGATATATTTCGAAATAGCGCGGCTTTTGCCGGCCATTGATTGTAAACTTAAAATAATAAGGGTCGGCGGTCACTGCCAGCATGGCACGGTAGGTCGCGCTACGGCATGCCTTGGCATCTCGCAGTATGCCGTGGCATCGTACTGATAGCCCAGCCACTCCTGCATCAATCAGTTTTGCTAATCTCTTGCCATGCTCGGTCAGTGTGAGAGACAAAAAAAATCGTCTTTTACTTTCCTTACCCCAGCGCATCGACCGGACCACATTAACCTAAATGACCGCTGTGCAAGTTTCAATCATGTTTCAACTATTAGCAATTATAATTCCTTGACACAAAGTGACACATTACGTCTCGCGAAATGTAATGCCACAGTATGCCGCGGCGCATCTAGGTATCGTGGTGTGGAAATAAAGTAACATAAATTCTAGACTTATTGAAATAAGATTCAAAATAACTTGATTTGTAATAAAAATCCTTTGCCGTGCCATGCCGCGCCATGCCGGCAGTGGGCGCCGGCCCTAAGTTGATATGTAAGGAGAATGTCTGAGCAGGAAGCGAAAGCATAGCGCGATCACCTAAAATAATGTAGTTTGCAGAATTTAGTACCGCTTGCCTCCCTAGATGGCGTTGGGATCGATTTAGATCGCGCTATGGTTTCGTTACGGCTGTTTACCTAGGTCTAGAAGTTTTTTTTTGTGAAAACGAGCAGCAGCAGCGCACCTATCGGGAAACATTGTAACCAAGTTTCAGTTTGAATATATGGAAGTGACGCAAATCCGGTAGTGTGTTATTGATATCCCTCCAAGTCGACCCTCGGTCGTGTACATGGTCCTTCGAGGTGGATATGGTCGCGAGTGTTTTTGGTGGTCACTGGTGGTGGAAGTGACTACCACCCTGCGCGTCAGTACTGGGCAGTGGATCGCTGTCCAGAGCAGCCCCTTCAGCGGGTACCAAGTGAAAGGTGCCCAGGAGTTGGAGGCGGAGCCGGGTGGAGCTGGAGCCAGGAGCAGCCTGTTGGAGCTACAGCATCGGCAGCCAGGTCTGGCTGTGACACCCTGGAGGAACGGCGCAAGGGAGGTGAAGCAGACCATGAGGGAGGAGAGCAGCTAAGCAGAGGGCTCCGTTTGTATGGTGCAAGTGTTGGTCATCAGTGTGAGTGAGTGTACAGTTGTGAAGAAAAACCGTGAGTACATTTACAAACATAATTCAAAAGTTCAATTTTGGACTTGTAAAATATTTAGGCAAAAAGTGTTTGGAACGGGGAACCTATGCCCAAATTTCAAAAATTTAAGTTAAAAACACTTGTAAAAAATTCTAAACCGTTAAGTTAACTTTAACTAATTGTTGAAGTTAATATTGGGAAAAGTTCAAAGTGTTTTTAGAGATATTAAGTTAAATAGTTGTGATTACTGCTATCACAAGTCTATTGTTTTATAACCACGTATATTTTTTTGTGTTTTTTCTGTTGTTACTTGTATTGTTGTTTATAAATATGGATTCGTATAATGATATTCAAGAGGACATTAAGTCTAAAATTGTGAAGGCTAGAGCAAATGTTAAAAAATGTCCTAAAGACCGGCTTACAGTTTCTTACATCGAAACACGTTTGGAAAGCTTGGAACAACATTGGAATATGTTTTATACGACTCATTTAAAAATAATTAGCGAAATTAAACGGGCAGATTTGTGTAGTTCCAAATATCACAAAGAAGGTGTCTATGATGACGTAGAAGAAATTTATTTGCAATTTAAAAGCGATTTAAAAGAACTCTTATGTGCAGGTAAACCGATACAATGTAGTGATATGCGTAGTAGTCCAGGAACTAGTTATGAAGTCTCTAATTTTCGATTGCCTGAAGTAAAAATTCCCACGTTCTCCGGTAAATACCGAGAGTGGCAGACCTTTCGGGATTTATTTGTCGGGTTAATTCATAACAATAAAAGGCTGGATGATGCACAGAAAATGTATTATCTCAAAGGTTATTTAACCGGAGACGCGGAAACCTTGTTGAGAAATGTAAATGTTACTTCAGACAATTATAAGGCTAGTTGGGAAAAATTAGAGTTGATGTATAATAATAAAAAGTTTCTGGCAAATGGTATTTTGAAACGTCTATTCGGTCAAAAGTCTTTGACGGTAGAATCAGCCGCGGAGATTAAAAGGTTAATAAGTACTACATCTGATTGTTTGGAGTCAATAAAAAATTTGGGAATTGATGTTTCGTCCTGGGATATCTTGATAATTCATATAGTTAGTACAAGATTAGACAAAGAAACCAGGAAAGCCTGGGAGTTTCAGGTAGCTTCAGATCCCACAGATGGTTTGCCGACATTCAATCAGTTGAGTGAATTTCTAATAAGTCGCTTTCGTGGTTTGGAAAGTCTGGATAGCAAAATAGAAAAAGATCCTAAGAGTACACAGTCATTTCATGTAATAAAGGATAAAATAAATGTAACTTGCGCATATTGCTCCGCTGATCATAGAATTTCATCTTGCCCTAAGTTTTCTAAAGAGTCTACTGATAGTCGTCGAAATATTGTGCAAGAAAAGAACTTGTGCTTTAATTGCCTAAATAGTAACCACTCTGCTAGGTTCTGCAAAAACACTCACAGGTGCCAGGTGTGTAAACGCCGCCACCATTCTTTGCTACACCCAACGGGTGTTTCTGGGTTGCCAGTTGGTGAGGGTAGTTCAGCTGCTCGTGAGGGAACCTCATCAACTGATTATGAGGATAAGGATGATAACGCAAAAATGGAGAATAAACTATTAGTCTCATGCCATTCGACAGGAAACACCAGACAAGCGGTGTTATTAACCACAGCCTTAATAAAGGCTGAGTCGAAACATGGGACTTACCGCGTGGTAAGGGCGTTATTGGATCAGGGATCACAAGGATCCTTTGTAACTGAATCAATGGTTCAGTATTTGGGTTTGAAGAAGATACCTTCAAAAAATACCGTGTTAAGTGTGGGTGGAGACAAAAGTACTTCGTCAACTGCCAAAGTAGTTTTAACGATTGGTTCAAGAATTGATCCAGCGTTTAAACTACAAGTAACCGCCTACGTCCTGAAATCGGTCACAGCCCTTCTCCTATCTACGAAAGTGACTAGGGTGGAATGGGCGGATCTAGTTGATACTGAGTTGGCCGATCCAGAATATTTCAGGCCTAATAAAATTGATATTTTATTAGGTGCTGAAGTATACAGCCAAGTTATTCGGGACGGGTTAAAAAAGAACGCAAGCGGGACACTCGTAGCGCAGGGCACCGCTTTAGGCTGGATATTGTCAGGGACGGTCGAAGTAGAAAATAGTAATAAAATTCAATCACATCTTACCGTGATGCACTCTACTGTCCAAGATGATGAAGTGTTGCGAAAGTTTTGGGAATTAGAGGCCGAGCCATCTAAGACAAAAAAGATGCTCACAGAGGATGAAGTCAGATGTGAACAATTAATTACGACTTCTACATGGCGTAATGAAGATGGCAGGTATGTCGTAAGGTTACCGTTCCAAGATGTAGCGCTGATTGGAAAGTTTGGTGAGTCAAAGGTTATAGCTGAAAAAAGACTGAAAAGCTTAGAATCAGAATTGAGGAAGAATCAGATATGTGAGAAAAATGGAAGTTTAAAATCATTAAATATATTTTTGGATTCAAAAGGGATTGTTAGAGTTGGAGGTAGACTTAAAATGTCACAGTTAAGTTACCAAAGAATACATCCTATTTTAATTCCAAAGTCGTTTTTCACAGATTTATTGATAGCGGACGCTCATATTAAAACAATGCATGGTGGTCCTCAATTGATGATCACATACCTAAAGGCCAAATATTGGATCATCGGAGTCAAACTATTAGCTAAAAAGCACGTAAGAGGATGTGTGAGATGTATTCGATATACGGCTAAGGCAAGAACGCAACTTATGGGACAACTACCAACAGCTCGTGTGAAACCCAATAAACCGTTTTTTAAGTAGCGGTGTAGATTACGCTGGTCCAATAAATATACGACTATCAAAGGGTCGAGGCAACAAATCATATAAGGGATACATTGCTTTATTCGTATGTATGACAACTCGGGCCGTACACCTAGAAGCCGTCAGTAATTTGAGCTCTAAAGGCTTCATTTTGGCCTTTAAACGACTTGTTGCTAGGCGTGGTCGTTGTGCGGAATTGCATAGTGACAACGGCACTAATTTTGTCGGTGCTGCACGTGAATTGTCGCATTTATTTAGAGAGGAAAGCTCTACCTTTCCTGAATTAGCAGAGGAACTTGCCACAAATGGTACCGAGTGGCACTTTATTCCTCCACACTCGCCAAACTTCGGCGGACTTTGGGAAGCAGGAATCAAGTCCACTAAGTATCACCTTGAGAGGGTGATAGGAGATTCTACGCTAACATTTGAAGAAATAACGACAGTGTTGGCGCAAATAGAGGCATGCCTCAATTCGAGACCATTATCTTATGTGAAGGATCAGGACAAATTAATGGTTTTAACTCCGGGTCATTTTCTGGTGGTGGAACCACTTGTTGTGCCTCCGGACTCAAACTATGAAGCATCTAATGCGCATAGTTTACATCGATGGCAACTCCACCAGATAATGATGCAAGATTTCTGGCGTCGATGGTCGCATGACTACCTTCACCAATTTTTGCAGAGGCATAAGTGGGCCTACAAAACTCCAGAGCCATCGGTTGGTGATGTGGTTTTAGTAAAGGAAGACAACTTGCCCCCTGGCAAGTGGTTATTAGGTAGGGTTAAAGAGAAACATCCGGGATTGGATGGTGTTACTCGTGTTGTAACTATATACTTATGATGTTTTTAGTGTTTTATGGAACTTGTAATAATAGCTTATTGTTGTTAATTGGTTTTAACTCCTTACCAATGACATTGGTACACCCATGTCCAAATAATTCAAATTAATTTCGCACGGTGGGCGGTGTTGAAGGACATTGGGCAGTATGTCCTTGGTGGGCGGTATGTCTGAGCAGGAAGCGAAAGCATAGCGCGATCACCTAAAATAATGTAGTTTGCAGAATTTAGTACCGCTTGCCTCCCTAGATGGCGTTGGGATCGATTTAGATCGCGCTATGGTTTCGTTACGGCTGTTTACCTAGGTCTAGAAGTTTTTTTTTGTGAAAACGAGCAGCAGCAGCGCACCTATCGGGAAACATTGTAACCAAGTTTCAGTTTGAATATATGGAAGTGACGCAAATCCGGTAGTGTGTTATTGATATCCCTCCAAATCGACCCTCGGTCGTGTACAGAGAAAAAAAAACACATTATAGGTACGTCACAAGAAGTATTTATTACTGTTCATCATCATCATTTTCAAAGTCATCTCTTAAAAGCAGTATTTCATCTAAAAAAGATGTAGGTGGATCAACCTCATCTTCATTTTACACATTCGTTCGTTATACACATCACATGTGCACAACAGCCAACAGTACGTCTGCCCACTAAACAATTACAACAGTATCCAGCAAGAGCAACTCTAGTGTTTGTAATTGATGGGGTGGTGTCAACTAGAATATAAATATGTACATATAATAAGTTTTCGTACTGGTGTGCCTTAATTGTATCCTGACTCGTAGAAGATAATTATTTGAACTAGAATCATTGACAGACTAAATATACAGTGGCGGGAAGTAGAATCAACACGCTTGTAACTAGACATAGTAATTGTTGGTACTCCTCTGTGTATAGCAGGTGTAACAACCATAGGCATAGGAGGTGGTTGTGGGAAGATACTGCGGTTTTCATCATCCAATGGCTATATTTTCATATCCCTGATTTCATTCTGTTGCCAGTTTCTACACACAGCTCGGGAAGCTCTCAGCCTGCAGGCTGAGATAGCCATACAGACTTGTTCTAACGTTCCACCTGAGAAAATAAATCATTAGTATTGCAAATAAAGTCTATCTTAATATATTTTGTTAAAAAGCAGCCTAATGTAGTGTTTGTGTGTGTTTGTACCTTTACTACAAATATTTTAGTGAAAGACCAGATCCTACTTGGGGAAAGGCATGGCTGGAGTTAGTTAAAAAAATGTAAAGTTCACATGAGATGCAAATATTCCTATGTCCAAATCCTCTCACTGAATTACCAGTTGGAATACATTCTTGTAATATCATGAAGCAGTTTTCACAAACGGGATCTAGTGGGTGTAACTAAAAAAAGTAGGTAGGCAAGTTATATTGATGGAGAAGGTGGATGTGGGGTCCGACTTTGAACTCACACCAAGCATAAATAGTATGAAGAGCTCAACGTGCGGGATTGGGATGTGTTCCTCCCAGTAATGATTGGGTGGGTAACATAAACACTCACCTCGCGAGAAATCCACATACACACAAGTTGGCGCACATTCCGTTGAAACCGTGCTGCACAATTGAAATAACGGCTTTGTGGATTATGCATTGTATTTACAGATGCCGTTTTCATAAAATCATTCGAATTACGAATATAAACCAAATACAAAAAGAAAGAAAGAAACAGAAGAAACCGTAATAATCTGAAACAATAATATTTTAAAACAATAATATTTTCCCCGCATTCCGAATTGCGTCAAAAGCGATTATATTGCGAATCTGACCAACGCGCAACGTCACAAACAGTACTCAATAGTCCTTATATTTTGTGACTATTAAATTCGGTCGGATTCGCGGTATAATCGCTTTTGACGTAATTCGGAACTATGGGATAAAAAATAGTTGTCTGTCAGATTGTCAGTGTCAAACAGTCAAACTGTTAGAAACTGGAACACAGAGCATCTGCAACAGGCTATTAATTACGTTTCGTTCCACGGTGATTTTTAAAGTACGTTATTATACTTGATATTTGTGTTAACCGTTAATAACAGCATTAATAACAAGTTCACTGTACCAATTAATTATTATATCTTTAAACGTATTCAAAGCCAATGTCACTACCGTTGCGCACCGTAGTAACATTTTATATTCACGTTAAAGTGAACCTAAAAACGCTCCTAATCAAGCATTTTTTGCCGTAACACTTTTTTACTATTATTTCATTATTCCGGTTAAATTTCTATATAATTTTTGCTTTATTAATTATAATAAGGTGACCACTTTTTTCATGTGAAATATGATTAATATACGTTACCGTTTAATAGTGGGCCCAAAAAAAACTGTCTCCTTTCGCTAAAGACCCACGCTAAAGGATTGTAAATACCAATATTATTTATGGTTGCTATCTGAAATTACAGAACACACAAATCAAGGCGTATTTTATCGAGCTTGGAGAATTTACGGCATATTTCGTGAGCACTACGTAATTTACCATTTTGTCGTTACCAAATATTAGCTGCACGAAAGCGAAGCGATATAAAATTAGCGAAATAAAATTGTAACATGGTGGACT
The DNA here is from genome assembly GCA_929112965.1 of Mythimna albipuncta. NCBI lineage: Eukaryota > Metazoa > Arthropoda > Insecta > Lepidoptera > Noctuidae > Mythimna > Mythimna albipuncta. The sequence goes on from OV815960.1 coordinate 1,850,496, forward strand.
ACATTATCCGGCGCCAGGAGCCCCGCATCCGCTCGTTCCCGCGTCTCATAATTTGGTTTCTTAAGTGCCAACACATTGTTAACAACAGGACGCCTCTCAATCTACATTACATTATATACAATAATAAAATTTTTACGCATAACTTCAACAACATTTTCTGGTTCAAACCATAACAGAAATAAAACTGTTAAAAGTAACAATATTAGATTTTTAAAAGAAAGAAAGAAAGAAAAACATTGTTTTTGCCCGAAAGAGGCGCGCACTAAAGGATAACATAATACATTTTTATATTAAAAAAAGAAATCAAGCATTGTCATTCAACAAAATATAAAAAATATATATATATATTTAAGTATGCTTAACCTAACTATACACACTAAAGGTTACTCCCTACTAAAATATGGCGTCATAAAACTCCTCCGCATTGCTGTCGACTGGAAGTGTGCCCAAGAGGCTGGCGGCATTGCCACGTTATCACCAAGTTATTTCTGCCAAGCCAATCAATAATAATTCTAAGGTTAATGTTGATGTCATGTTTATAATTGACAATATTTGTGCACTTTATTAGTGCTGTGCTATCATCAGCGAATAGAATCATTGGATTTGGTATTTGACGAGGTAAATCATTAATATACAGCAAAAATAGCGGTGAACCTATTACACTACCTTGCGGTACACGGAATTTTACAATTTTACCTTCTGATTGATATTTTTGTTCACATTTTGATTTAATATTTACTCTAGATATCACCGTGTATTGTGTGTGGTTATTAGTAACCGCACACAATACACGGTGATACACACAAGGTAGGATTTTAAGAGATTCAGCACATTTCCTCTTAGACCGTAGCTATTAAGCTTGTTAAACAAAATATCGTGATTGACACAGTCGAAAGCTTTAGTCATATCTGTAAAAATGGCACATATTGGTGTTTTACTATCTACATTTATCATTATTTCGTGTAAAAAATCATATAATGCTGTATTAATACTTTTATTTTTCCTAAATCCTGATTGTTCATCACATAGAATATTGTACACTTCTGGACACATCTATTGGCCCACCTTGTATTTTCAGTTTCGTTTGGTCCTAGCTAAAATTTTATATTAGGTCGGGCAAAAAGTTTTTATGCAGTTTTGAACCTGGCACATTCACAATTTCATTCAATAATCTTTTTTTTGAATTTCGAACACAGAATTCAAAGAAACAAAAGACAATTTGGAGCCTGTTTGTTGATATCAAACAATCGAATACTAAGAAAACTTGGTTTTATTGGTTTACTTGGATTTATTTCTTGAAGAAGTGATTGATACCTTTGGTTTTGTAACAAACATTACTTATTCTTAACATTAAGGTGAGGTTCTATCAATAATCTATGGATACTTCACCTGAAGTCGACGCCCAAGCTGTGGCACTTATTCAGGCCGGACACAGCCAAAGAAACGTGAGTGCTCAACTTAATTTAAGTCGATCTGCGGTCCGAAATGTTTATCGGAGGTACCTAGAGACTGGCGGCTTTGTTCGTCGCCAAGGAAGGCCACGATCTCGGGTCACAACTGAAAGGCAGGATCGATTCATCGTGACGACCAGCTTGAGAAATTGTCACCTTACCTCCATTGAGATACAAAACCAACTTCGCGACTTCCACGGAGTATCTGTGAGCGCTCGAACTGTTCGGAGAAGGTTAAAAGAACGCGATGTGGTACCACACAAGCCAGCTAATGGGCCCAAACTAACGCGAGCGCGAAAATGTATCAGGTTTAAAACTGCATCAACAGTTTTTGTTCAATCTATCAATCATATTTCGGTAGGGCCATCGAAACCTAAACTCTAAGGTGGGCCAATAGATGTGTCCAGAAGTGTATTTTGTCACAAAATTATTTATATATAATATAACTAGCTGACCCGGCAAACTTCGTACCGCCTAATAGTTACCTTTTATCTAAGCTGTCAACTCTACCTACTCTACCCTACTCTACCCAACTCTACCCTACTCTACCCTACTCTACCCTACTCTACCCTACTCTACCCTACTCTACCCTACCCTACTCTACAATACCCTACTCTACCCTACTGTAAGTTAAAAAAAAAATCGGGATATCCTATGTCCTTCTCCTGGTTCTTAGCTACCTCCCTACCAATTTTCAACCAAATCGATTCAGCCGTTCTTGAGTTATAAATGGTGTAACTAACACGACTTTCTTTTATATATATAGAAACTTTTTTTTAATTTGATCGCAGCGCTAATGTCGGGACAGACTAAAATTAAAATTCGAATATTATTTAAAATTTGACACTGCGATGGTAGCGCCGTCTGTCGGATCCAAAGTAAATCATTCCAAAATCAACAACTACTAATAAATTAAAAATTAATTAAAAAAACATTGTCCAGCGGACAAAATTGTGAGTCTAAACCATTCCCAGATCACCTTGAACACACACAAAAAATTTCATCAAAATCGGTCCAGTCGTTTGAGAGAAGTTCAGTGACATACACACTCACAGAAGAATTATTATATATATAAAGATAATATATCACATATAATCTTTTCTATCACTTTGGAGAACACTGAAATTAAAGCAATAGGTCTATAGTTAGCCTTTCCTTGCAATTCTTTTTGTGAAGCGGTTTGACTATTACTGTTTTTAGACCATTAGGAAATACACCGGTACCAAAGGCTAAGTTAACAATATGGCTAATATGTACGACTATGTCTTTTGCTACAAACTTTATAACTTTTGTGGCTATTTCATCATGACCAACACTATTTTTATTTTTCAATTATTTTATTGCCCTGAGTACATTTTGAGGTGCAACTGGACACATAAACATCATGTGTGTGTGTGTGTGTGTGTGTGTGTGGACTTGTGGGACGGGGGAAAGTTTGAGGAAAAGGGAGGGAAATTGAATTGAATTTAGGTGTTGAGAATTTTTTCGACTTCATCATAACTAAGATTGATAATCCTTTATTGATATGAGATTTTCAGTTAAATTTATTAAGTTTGTAAATGTTACAATGACTGTTGACATAGTTGTAAATACGACTACCAAGAATTTGAAAATGACGAATAGCAAGTGTAGTTCTGTGCCTCGCTATGGGGCACACGTTAGAGGTCCTACGTTTTGACAGGCGTTCCAGTTCTAACGGCAGGTGAGAGTGTTTGCGCAACGTACAGTTAAGCACAAAGAGCTTTCTCACAGTCAAGACTTGGCACTCTTCGTATAATAGTGCGGTACTATACCGATAGTGCTTAAAAGTCATGACCTTGAGGACAGCTGTCTGCGCCCTCTCCATCTGCATCATACATGTTTTTGAAGCACCCCTCCAAACTGTTATGCCAATAGTCAATATAGATTGGCAAAGAGAAAAAATAACCATACGTAAGGTATACAAATCGGCCCTATACCGTAGGCTCTTAAACACGGTGATCAGTTTTCTAACTCTGCCAGACAAAACTCCAATTTAGGCATTCCATGAGATTAGGTTGTCTATCAATACGCCCAAGTATTTCACATTGGTTGCTCTTGTTAGAGAGAGGCACGAGCATTGGTTCAGGTAATTGTTACAAGTATGCGCTTTAATTAAAAATTAGTTATTCGGTTGCGAAGAAGATTTTAATGAGAAAGTGATATTTTTTGTTTTTTCCACATTTAGAGTCTTATCAGTATTTGTTGTCAGCCAAGACATGACAATATCAAGAACCGATTCAGCTCTTTTTTGAGCTTCATCCCAATCTTCAGCATGTACAAGTAGGGCCGTATCATCAACGTACGAATAAATTGAACAATTTGGGAGAATTAAATTACACAGGCCATTAACGTACACTAAAAAAAGTGTATACCCTAAGATGGAGCCTTGAGGCACTCCATGTGTCAAATCACACTCGTCACTAATATATGTGTCGATTTTCACGCACTGCGTTCGTTCTGACAGGTAACTCAAGAACAACATCATCAATTAGGGACGAGAACGCGTCTTCACATGACTACCCTCTGCGAAAACCAAATCGATTATTAGAAAGGATATTGTGATCTTATAAAAAAGACGTAAGCCGATTATTAAGGACCCTTTCAAAAACCTTTGATAGAGCCGGCAGGACTGAAATTGGCCTATAATTGTTGACACTGCCTCTATCCCCTCCCTTGTGGATAGGATGTACAACAGCTCTTTTTAAAACTTTTGGGAATATACCTTCAGAGAACCATAGATCACCTATGTGCATGACAAGGGGTACGATAATCTGTCTCCTCAACTTTAGAAGTTTTGAACTGATTCCATCCCATCCTGGAGCTGAATCAGCACGAAGCCCCATAATAATAGATTCAACTTCGTCATGATCAAGAGCGAACGATCCGCAAGTGAAAACAATGGTTCTATGTTTTCACTTGTGGATCGTCCCTAATATATGACACGTGTTTCGTACCTAAATTAGTGTGCCTAGCCATGAGTTCCTTGCCAATGTTTGCAAAGAAATTGTTGACCATATTCAATGAATCCTTGCAGTCTTGATTGGATGGATAGACAACAACTCTTTAGGAGAAGATTTAGAGGTTTTTTGTTAATTATGCCGTTTATTACATTCCAGGTTTTTTTAGGGTTATTTTTGGCCTTCTCCAATTCATTTTAAGCCTGTAGAATAGAATAGAATAGAATAGAATGCATTTATTTGTCAGAATATTGTACAAAGTTGTTGTGCTTATTTATAATATAATGATCATAATATTCTGCCGTTTCCGGCGTACAAATATGGTTAGTAACAATTATGGGTCAATACATTACAATAATATTATTTATTATTAAAATTACAAATAATTTAAATTAATTGAGCAATAGTTATTACATATTATAAGACGTATTAATTATATAAGTTAAAATTTAATAATAAAGTCAAGGAAATAAAGATAAGAAATAAAATTCATAGGTAATGTCAAATATTAGATACATTTTTCAGTCATAAAATCTTCAGTCGAGTAATAACATTTGCTTAAAAGAAAGTTAAATAGCTTATTTTTAAATGTTTTGAGGTTGAGGGTTTTGAAGCCATCGGGTAATTTGTTGTATATAGTTATAGACATGCAGTATACATTATTAGAAAACAATTTAATTCTACGCCTAGGGACATTAAGCAAATGCACTTTACGGCTGGGTCTGGATACAACATTATTAAACAAATCAAATTCGTGTCTATTTTGGTGTACAAAAATACAGTCCAGTGGGTGCGCTCCGCAAATTGAGCGTATACATTTTTTCTGAGCTCGAAAAACTCTTTCAAAATCAACAGAATTACCCCATATTATAATACCATAGCGCAAAATTGATGACACATAACCATGGTATGCACATAGTGCTGCATTAACACTAGCCACACGTGTTAGCCTATATAGGACGAATACAAATCTATCTATCTTCTTACATAAGTCATCAATATGAAATTTCCAGTTACAGTTTTTGTCAATATTTATCCCCAAGAATTTTGCGTAATCGACCTCTTCTATTGTCTCATTTTCATATTGTATGTTAAGCCGTGGGCGCGTACTTTTATATGTTTGAAATTGTATCATTTTCGTCTTATTAATGTTGATATGGAGATTATTATGTTCAAGCCACGTAATAATTTTATTTAATGTCATGTTTATTTCATTTTGATACTCAGCAATGTCGTCAATTTCGTTAATAATACTAAGGGTCGTATCGTCAGCGTATAATATGCAGTTGTGGGAAGTTAGAAGTGTGTGTGCAGAAGTTTGTTGCAAAAATTACGATAGCGTAAATAGGTTAATTTAAGAGTGTAATTTTTCGGTGCTTTTTTGTGTTCTTTATGCATGTTATCTCTATTCTTAATGCATCTTAGTAGCCCCTGGGGTGATCCAAGGCTTGATTATTCGCCATTTAGAGGGAACGCTAATGGTTACCGTGTTATTACGTATGATGGACACAATAGTATCGATAAGAAACTCTGTAGCCCAATTAACATTACTAGACAACAAAATGGAACTAAAGTCAGTTTCCGCTATTTCTGAAACGACTGTAGGCAGATCTACTTTCGAGAGGAATTTAGACATTTGAAGTTTTGTCGTATTTTTAATACTAACAAGGACCGGGACATGGTCGTTAATATGACTCTCTATAATAAAAGATACAACAGATTTTTGAACTCTTACCATGACACGGTCCAGACAACTTTTTTTCCTGGTTGGTGAGGTATAAGCAGGTCCGTGCGGTGCTGTCAGGTTCATGTATTCGTTATAATTTGAATCATTAGTACTTGGGCTGATGTTAATGTTCATGTCACCTACCAGAAATAAGTTTTCACAGGACAAAGAGGACAATATAGTATTGAGACTAGTTAAAAAGTTATCTATTTTGCGAAAAGATGGAGGCCTGTATTTAGCAATGATTACAATGTCACTAAAAGTCCATTTCACGAAAAAAGTCCCGCGGACAATTGTGGAACTAAATTTGACAGATGGGGAGATCGGCCATGTTGTCGTTTGTCGATGTTAGAAAAAAAAATATCAAGGTGCGTTTGTTGTGGTAGATATTTTGTGAGTTTATTATTGGATTAGTGCGTTATAAGAGAATAAAAGTTGTAAAAAGTGCAGGTCGAGAAATTATATTAAAGGTGAAGGAGTTCTGTGAAGCGGAACACAAGAATCGCGGTGTTTTAATACCAATAAGCAATGTTCGCAAAAGAGTTGCCGCCATGATAGGTAAATTTTGGGGCTGCCATATACAGATTTTTCCCGATTGATTTACAGATTGGAATTAAGTTTTTTGTTTTTTTAATGCACGTTTTTAATTAAGGAACATTTGAAAAGGAATTAACACAACACAAAAAAAAAGTTGTAAAGTTATATTCAACAATAATGTAATTAAATACGAAAATAATCTTTGTTTGAATTTAATGTTCATTTTATTGCAGGTGTTTCAGAGAAAACTGTAACGAGAGTTTCAAAAGAGGGCGCAACAGCGGCGAGTACTTTATCGTCACCCCAGGGAAGAGTCGCCCGCATCCTAAAAAGTTCGACTTGGATGGATTTGATTTGTGCGCTATACGGCAAAAAATTCACAGTTTTTATGTTGTGAAGAAGGAATTACCTACATTGATTGAATTACGTGCAGCTTTGAGAGAAGACATAATTAACAAGGAAGCATCACAACATTGCACTGTATATTATAGAGCATCGGTTTCAAGTATAAGCGATGCCAATCGAAACGTAAATTACTAATGGAACGATATTTATATAAATATTATATCCACGGTTAGTGATCGTGAAACAGAATCTGATTCTGTTTCTATTCACTCTTCTGACAGTGATCATAGTATGACCGATCATAATTATCAATAAAAATTTGAATAAAAGTTTTAAATGTTATTTTATTTTTCTAATTTAAAGTTGGTCGAACATCTCCATTTTATATTTTAGTGATTACAGGAAGATTTATTTTTCACTAATCTGACCTTAGCAGTATGGATATCAAATGGTACCTATTACACAACTCTACAGAAAAAAAAATTGTCTTTGTCCTAAAGTTTATTTTGTGATTTTTCTATTCACTACGCTCTATTATGAAGAAAAAATACCAATATTTCTTAAAAAGTTTGCTTTTGTGGTGATTATGACAATATATAATTTTTCTTGAGTTAGTATTTTGAAAAAAGTATTCAATAGTCATCATGATGTTTTTAAAAAAACCGCGAAAAAATTAAGATGCCGTAAACACACACACACAGCATCTACTGATGTTACTTAAGGACGTATTCACATATTTCGACAAATATCACGGTTTTTCAGGAACAATTATGATGCTCTAGGAATCATAATTATGAGTATATCTTGGTATCAAATAAAAGACAATATATTTATCTCCAGGATGGCATAAAAAAAATATTACGGTCTCATATAAAATTTTCATATAAATACGATTTTACCAACGCACTAATTCAAGAAAATAACGAAACACAGAGTCTGAGTAGGAACCCGTAACTTAAATCCAGTAAACATTTTTACTTTAAAAAACATAAAATAATACAGCTTATATAGTCTTCAACACCTATAGCTAATTATATTGAACCTACATAAATAACTTTATGATTTATGACCAAAATAAAACCACTCTCAATATTTCTTCATACATTTTTCATTGAACGCGCGATGTCTAGCGTCAGTCCGCGCTCAGAAGCGCTTGTGAACGGATGTCCGTATCGCTCTCTTACAAAAAATAAATACGTCTAAAATGTGTGCCGACTTGTATACTGCAACTGCAAAGACATGCTACTTTTTCGGACCGAAATAAAAGTACAAATATCATACTTATTTTTTAAATTGTTATTATGGAGTAATAATGGACTTACTGATACAGAATGAGTTTTATTCTAAAACAAAGACCAGAAATGGCCAACGGAACTTCATACTTACATAAATATCACAATGTAGATAGTTAAGCGACTCTGACAATAAAAATAAATAAATGGTTCTGAATAAATGGTACCGTCGAAGTGACCTGATGATGATGATGGAGCCGGAAGATAGGCACCGGAACTCCGTAGTTAATCAATGTGTCCTAGCCATGTTTGGGCTTATTAGAATTGTCATGAGATGCACTTTGGCTGTAAGGTACTATGGAACTAATTTGATGATGATGATGGAACCAGAAGTTAGGCACCGGAACTCCGTAATTAATCAATGTATCCTAGCCGTGTTTGGGCTTATTAGAATTGTCATGAGATGCACTTTGGCTGTAAGGTACTATGGAACTGATTTGAGGATGATGATGGAACCGGAAGTTAGGCACCGGAACTCCGTAATTAATCAATGTATCCTAGCCGTGTTTGGGCTTATTAGAATTGTCATGAAATGCCCTTTGGCTATAAGGTACTATCGAAGTGACCTGATGATGATGGAGCCGGAAGATAGGCACCGGAACTCCGTAGTTAATCAATGTATCCTAGCCGTGTTGGGGCTTATTAGAATTGTCATGAGATGCACTTTGGCTATAAGGTACTATCAAACTGATCTGATGATAATAATGATGAAACTAGAAGATAGGCACCGGGACTCCGTAATTAATCAATGTATCCTACCCGTGTTTGGGCTATAAGGTACTATCAAACTGATCTGATGATGATGGATAACCCTGTAGTAATTTAATCGGGCGTTGAATTTTGTCATGAACCTTGAAACTCGATAAAAATAATTTGTTCGAGCTTAGAATATAGGTTATAATGACACGTATGACATCGTAGTGCAATTCGAGTATAGTACAAAATAAAACAATATCTTTTTTTTTATATAATGTATAGGCTCGCATTTGACCACAATCTCACCTGATGGTAAGCGATGATGTGGCCGACGATAGAGCACGCTTGCCTATATCTTCGAGTACCCAGATAAATTAGGACACTTTTCACTACATATTATAAAACAAAGTCCCCCGCCGCGTCTGTCTGTTCGCGATAAACTCAAAATTTACTGCACCGATTTTCAAGCAGTTTTCACCACTCGATAGCGTGATTCTTGAGGAAGCATTTAGTATATAATTTGTTAAGTTTTTGTATGTGTTTTTGTGTACATTAACGTTATTTGTTGAAGATGTCGAGAAAAAATAAGCCGTCTATCTTATATAGGTCTACAGAAAAGTCCGCGGTGGCATATGTCTATCTTTTAAGGTTAACATAATATATCCATTTTATTACTTTTAAAAATTGGCATTCATGAAGCATTTATTGGAAAGCTATTTACATAATTACGTTATTAATTCTTATCAAAATAACTTCCCGTTCAAGACTATATCAGTATCTGTAAATTACTTTTTGAATCATTTAAATCGGACGTACCATTAGAAAGCTTTCATAAATTTAATAATTCTCTAAATTAAATTCACGAGTTCACGAGTTCCGCTCTTCAGTAGCTACACATGACGCGGTCACTGATCTTCCCCCGCACAGTTTTGCCTACTGTTTCTTTAGCTAATAAGCCGAATGACAATAACGCACGACTGATGACTGTGTTTTCTTTTGGAAGTTGTTGAAAAGTTATAATTGCATTTTTGTTTTGTGTTTGTTTTCTTAACTAACACAACACCAACATGTGAATTAAGGTAGTAAGAACTACGCTGCTCACGCGTGTAAAATGGAGGTCCAAAATTTATGGGAAATAACATTAGGTTACGCCACGCGGGCGAAGCCGCGGGTAAAAGCAAGTTACCACTGGACTAATTTGTTACTATTTTGATATACAAGGATTTATTACAAGGATTAATTTTGATATACATTAAAGTTGCCACAATATCATGATATTGTTACGTACGTGGGTAATCAAATGCCGATTTACTGACGAGAGAACTTTATTTACCACAAACAATAACAAATTAGTCCAGTCAACAATAATCCGAATCGCAATTAACTCTAGAGTACCGTTACACTATCGCTTTAGTCGTTAAGTAAAATCACTTCAAGTAGTAGGGTAGTTCGCTCTTGATCGCAGTCGAAATCACAACTGACTCGCTTCCGGCCGGGAGCCCGTATTTATATGCGGAGCCAAGAAAATTCTAGATACCGACGTCCCCGGATCTATCCAGAATTCCAGAACAATTGAATCGCTTCTCGAAGTCATAAATCATTTTTATTTCTCGTAATAATAAGAGTCACGTTCATGCGAATTTCGACTCTGTTGACTGGCCTGTTGGTCTAGTGGTTAGTGACCCTGACTGCTATGCCGGAGGTCGTGGGTTCGATTCCCACCCAGGACAAATGTTTGTGTGATGAGCATAATCATTTGTTCTGTGTCTGGGTGTAATTTATCTATAATATGTATGTATTTAGAAATATATAAGTATGTTTATCAGTTGTCTAGTACTCATAACACAAGCTCTGCTTAGCTTGGGACTAGACGGCGTTGTGTGATAGTTGTGGAATATTATATTATTATACCGGTCCCAGTCCTTCCGATGGTCGTCGACAACCTTAGCCAGGTGATTCTCCAGGGTTTGGTTAAACCTTTCCACCATTCCGTCCGACTGAGGGTGCGCAGGTGTTGTGCGTGTCTTATAAATTCCCAGAAGAGTACACATTTCCTGGAACAGCGCAGATTCGAAGTTACGTCCTTGATCGGAATGGATTTCCAAAGGTGCGCCATACCGACATACTACTTCTTCGACCACCTTCTTCGCCACTGTCGTCGCTTCCTGATTAGGTATGGCGAAGACTTCGGGCCACTTTGTGAAATAGTCCTGGATCACCACTATGTACTTGTTCCCGTCATTTGTAACTGGAAAAGGTACAGCGACGTCGATAGCGATGCGTTCCCATGGGGCTCCCACATTGTACAGCTGAAGCCTGCCCCTGCTCCTGGTCTGTGGTCCTTTCACAGATGCGCACGCTGTACATTTTCGACACCATTGCTCTATGTCATCTCTACAATTGAGCCAGTAATACCGCTGTCTCACTTTCAGTAGAGTTTTCTTGATTCCCAGGTGTCCTCCAGAAGCACCATCGTGTATTTCCTGTAGCAGGGGGACTACTTCGCATCGTGGTACTATCACTTGTATGGTCACCTCCTTGCCATCGTTCGATTCCCATTTCCTACAAAGCACATCATCTTCTAGGACTAAACTGTCCCACTGTGCCTAGTAGCTCTTAGTGACGGGACTATGTGACGATACTTCACTCCACTGGGGCCTAGTTCCGCTACGCTTCCAGTTCAGTATAGGTCGAATATCGTCATCTTCTTCCTGGGACTTCTTGAAGTTGCCTTCAGCCCTAATTAAATTAACGCGTTCTCGGGCTTCATTCTGCTGGCAGGGTCTGCAGTCATCATTACATGGACGTCGCGACAGGGCGTCAGCATTGTTATGCCCTTTTCCACTACGATGTTCTGTCACAAAGTTAAATTCCTGCAGCTGCTCGAGCCATCTTGCAACTTGGCCCTCAGGGTTTTTAAATTGTAGAAGCCATTTCAATGCAGCGTGATCCGTCCTCAAAGTAAATTGTCTTCCTATGAGGTACTTGTGCAAATGCTGCAAGGTTTTTACCACAGCCAGCAGTTCTCGTCGAGTCACGCAGTAGTTCCTTTCCGGCTTTGAAAGTGCCTTACTGAAGTAAGCGATTACGACCTGTCTGTCGCCCTGCACCTGTGACAACACTCCACCAATTCCCGTGTTGCTGGCATCGGTATCAACGACAAATCTTCCGTCTCTGCTCGGGTACCCCAGTATAGGCGCTTCACACAGCCGTTGCTTTAGCGCGTCGAATGCTGACTCACAGTCCTCGTCCCAGATAAAATCTCGTTTATCCTCAGTCAGCTGATGTAAAGGTTTTGCAATGTCCGAAAAATTCTTGACAAACCGCCTGTAGTATGTGCATAACCCTAGAAATGTACGTACTTCCGTTTTGTTCTTTGGAACCGGCCACTGTTGGACTGCCTTTATCTTCTCAGGGTCGGTTCTCACCCCGTCGGCGGAAATAACATGTCCTAGGTAGCTGACCTCCTTCTTGAACAGGGCACACTTCTTTGGGCTTAGTTTTAGGTTAGCCCCTCGTATCCTGGTGAACACTTTCTCCATATTCCTCAGGTTTTCCTCAAAAGTGCGACCCATTATAATGACGTCATCCAAATATACCAGACAGACGTCACCAAGAAGGCCCACCATGACTCTCTCCATAAGGCGTTCAAACGTCGCTGGAGCGTTGCATAACCCAAAAGGCATGACGTTAAATTGCCACAGGCCGCTGCCAATACCCGTACTGAACGCTGTCTTTTCTTTATCTTTCTCGCTGATTTCCACTTGCCAGTAGCCACTTTTCAAATCAATGGTCGAGAACCACTTCATGCCACTGAGCATATCCAGCGTATCGTCTATCCTTGGTAAGGGATAACTGTCTTTCTTCGTCACATTATTCAGCATTCTGTAGTCCACACAGAATCTGGTGCTGCCATCCTTCTTCTTCACCAGAACGACTGGAGAAGACCATGGACTCGTAGAAGGCTCAATTATTCCGTTATCAGCCATGTCCTTTACCATTTCTGCTACCTCAGATTCCTTAGCCCAGGGTATGCGGCGCGGTCTCTGTTTAATTGGTCTCGCATCACCTGTATCTATCTCATGCTTGACGAGACCTGTTCTCCCGCAGTCTTTTCCCGTTGCAAAGATATCTCGAAACCGTAGCAGAAATTCCCTTGCTTGCTGTAGTTCCGAAGTCGATAAATTGCACTTAGAATTTTCCAGAAGTTGCTGGATGTGATCAGTTTCGACTTTGGCCATGTCTTGCTTTGCTGGAGATTTATTGATTTGACGGAGATACTGAACTTCTTCACATCTCCCAACAACACTGTTTTTCTTCAGTTGGACCTCTTCTTTCCCAAGGTTCACAATCCTTACTTTGGATCTCCCTTTCGTCATAACTAAAGTCCTCGCAGTGATGATCTCTGGGTGCCGGCCAGTATCTTCAACCATTACACATCTTCGTTGCCTGATTTTCTTGGGAAATTTCACTTCAACTAAGGTTTCTGTTCTCGGAGCCAGTGTAGTTTCCTTTAAACAATAGAGATTGCATGACTTAATTCCTCGCAGGAAGACTTCTTGATCTGGGAATTTCAATACTCCCCTATCGATATCTAAAACACATCTGTAATTACGCAAGAAATCCAGACCCAGTATGCAATCATCGGTAATATTCGCAATTAACACAGGATGGGTGTACACTTGATCACCGATTTTAAACTGGATTTCTGTATCACCGAGGACGGAGACTGACTGGCCGGTTGCTGTCTGAAGTCGGCAGGATGGAGACTCTTTTTGCCATGAGATGGTTCGTTTCAGCAACTCCGGTCTTACAATGGTTCGCGACGCCCCGGTGTCAATGGTAAAATTGCAGGCACGATGATTCAGTGTTCCTTCGATGATCAAACTATTTCCGTTGTGAACTTGATTGATGGTGATGGTTGGGGCTGTGGCCCTGGCGACATTAAGTTTTATCGGCTCTTCGTCGACTTGAGTTCTTTTTTTTTTTTTTTTTTTTCGATGGGAAAAATCATCTTATGACAACCCCCGCTCTTGGGCGGAGCGGGAGATAGTGTCAAACTCTTACTGACTAAAAAACCCATCCCGTTCCTTCAAGCCTTCATACCGGGGCTCGAGCGCCCTTTCGGATAACCCTGGCCCCAGTAGGCTTCGACCCGGCTGGGTCGAAGGAGTTGTCTGCTGTTGCTGACAACTCCTTGAGGCGCGCGGGAACAGCGCGCGCCGTCGACGACTTGGGCTTGGTCCGGACAGTTACCGGACGGCCGGACAGCGAGCTACCCATTGCACACTGTCCGCAAGCCCGCGCCTACGGTGGCTGGAAATCGGGATCGGAATCCCGGCGGCGGCGAGAGCGCCGTTGCCTGATGCGGTCGGCCTCCTCCTTAGCGAGCATTACTGCTTCGCAGAAGTCGGCGACCGCCTGCCACTCCTCCTCGCTCCGGACCATGGCCTCGACCAGGGCCCGGCGGTCGACTTGAGTTCCAGAGTCCACACTTTCCCTCTTTTTCTTAGGACAATCGGTGCGAATGTGCCCTTTTTCTCTGCACCCGTAACACGTTGGAATATAGCGGGACTGTGCTGGGGAAAAAGCCACCACTTCTCGGTGACGTAGTCGCGCTGAAGGCGAGACCACCACTTCCCTAACTCTATGCGTACGTGAGTCTTGTCGTACGGCTTCTACTTCCAGAGCGTGAGCCATCGCACTCTTCAGAGTTTGGTGGTGTCCGAGTCGCACCGTCGCTCTGACTTCGGTATCCCGTAGACCGTCGATGAATGCTTGCACCAGATTGACTTCCACCGCCTCTGGTGTCATTGACCTGTATGCACGCTGGACTAGCCGTTCAACCTCGACTCCCCACTGCTGGAGGCTCTCGTTCGACCTCTGCGTTCTCTCGCGTAACTGCGCGCGGAAAACGTGCTCGAGGTGTTTGTCTCCATAACGAGTGTTCAGTCCCTCCATGAGACGCTCCAATGTCCTGCCGTCCGCAGGGAGGTTCTCTAGGACTAGCAGGGCGTCCCCTCGTAGAGCCAAAGTTAATGCCGCAAAAGACTGCTTATCATCCCAGCGGTTTGTTTCGACCAATGTCTCGAATTGGTACTTAAATGCCGTCCAGGAAGACGTGCCATCAAAACGCGGCACATCAAATTTTGCCGCGGATGCACAGGGAGTGTGCGATGGTGAGCCGACAACAACGGATTCGCGTGCTTCGAGCTTGACGACTTTTTTTGTTGATGTCCAGCAGGCTTGTTTCGAGGCTATCAGCTCGTGCAGAAACCTCCTTGACCTCTACGGTGAGATTCTTTACCTTCTCGCCCAACGTAACGAGACCGTGATCGATCTTATCGAGGATTAGGTTCTGCTTAGCCTCCTGTTCGCGGCGAGCAGTTTCTTGATTAGCCGCGATGAGGTCCTGGAGCTTGCGCTGGTTGGCCTCCTGATCGCGGCGAGCGGCTTCCTGTTCGCGGCGAGCTTCTTCCTGGTTCGCTGCGATTAGGTCCTGAAGCTTACGCTGGCCTCTTGTTCGCGGCGAGCAGCTTCCATACTAGCTTGCATGGCGGCCAACACCGCAGCGAGGTTCAATTCCGAGGATGGTCCTGTTGGCGCCTCAGCAGCTTCTGTTGCTACCATACCAGCCTGATCTTCCTCCTCCATACGATGACGCGCAGCATCCATCTCCATTTGCCTTCTTGTTCGTGGTCGCTGTTCGTCGTCTCTCGGTGTTAGTGGCATCCCACTTCTGACACCAGTTGTTACGTACGTGGGTAATCAAATGCCGATTTACTGACGAGAGAACTTTATTTACCACAAACAATAACAAATTAGTCCAGTCAACAATAATCCGAATCGCAATTAACACTAGAGTACCGTTACACTATCGCTTTAGTCGTTAAGTAAAATCACTTCAAGTACTAGGGTAGTTCGCTCTTGATCGCAGTCGAAATCACAACTGACTCGCTTCCGGCCGGGAGCCCGTATTTATATGCGGAGCCAAGAAAATTCTAGATACCAACGTCCCCGGATCTATCCAGAATTCCAGAACAATTGAATCGCTTCTCGAAGTCATAAATCATTTTTATTTCTCGTAATAATAAGAGTCACGTTCATGCGAATTTCGACTCTATTGTTAACGTCGGAGAGTACAATTTCCCTTATCGGTTAGATATATGCCTACTACTACTTGTAGGTATGTTGTGGATGTTTCGAGATTTTTCCAAGTCTGTCTAAGCACAACTACTCTAGACCTTTCGAACAGCAATGCGTTTTAATTATTACGTGCCACTCGTTATTTTCTCGGAGATATGGCGTGTTCACGTTTAGCGGCGTAACAATATCAAACACACAAATACAATACTATTAATAAAACTTTTTCCAAGAAAGATATAACCCATTTCACTAGTCGGCGTTAAATAAGGAACAAACAATATCGAGATACACCGAATTCCGAAGTTAAAATTATTTTGATGGTTTTAGTGTTTTTTTTAGAGAAGTGGGTTATATTTTTTTTGGAAAAAGTTTTTTGTTTCACACTTTTTAGTTGTAATACACTTACTTACAGCCAGAGTACCTTTTTCTCGTGACAATTCCAATTAACTTAAACCCTGCTAGGATAAATTCATTGTTTTATTATGAAGCTTCCGTGTCTACCTTGCGGCTCCATCATCATCATCAGATCAGTTTGATAGTACCTTATAGCCAAAGTGCGGCGCATCTCATGATAATTCTAAATAGCCCAAACACGGATAGGATACATTGATTAATTACGGAGTCCCGGTGCCTATCTTCCGGCTCCATCATCATCATCAGGTCACTTCGATGATACCATTTTCAACATACCTATCCATAGTTATGCGACTACGATAATACAAATATATCATTTATTTGTATTATCGTAGTCGCATAACTATGTTCATTGTGATATCTGTGTGAGTATGAACTAAGTCTTTGATAAAAATACCAAAAGAACTGTACGGTTGCTTATGATATTTGAGGAGTTCCCTAGAATTCGCCAAGATTCCATCATCAGATTCCGACTTGGTGACTATGGGACCATTTGGGAAGTATACACTTTCCAACAAAAAAAGAATTTTTCAAATCGGTCGGCAAGCAACGAAGTTATGCGCGAACATAAAAAAAAAAATTCAAACATCCGAATTGAGAATCCCCTCCTTTTTAGAAGTCGGTTAAAAATACATAAGTATTCATAGTTTTAACTGTATTTTACGATTAGATCAAATATTAAATTGGAAATACCTACTTGCTTCAGACATCGTACGAGTATTTATTGAGTTTGAAGATTTAATTCATGTCGGAGAGGGGTTGTGCGTTGTACCTAATTGTCTGATAAAATTAACCTCAAATACCCATTTGATTTTGTTAAATATAATATTTTTAAAGAAATAAGCCTGGGAAATAATCGTAGGTTTACAAAAATATTGGTCGTTATTAAGCGTAACGATATGGCAACTACTTATTTTTGCTATACGAGTAGTACTCGAAACTGGATAAGCAGGCAATTACATATTGCCATATAGTAATACTGATATTAAAAATCAAACAAGCTTGACTCAATAAATACTTACTAAGAAAAATAAAATAATACCTCAAATATCAAGACATGTTCGGTTAAAGTATAAAATTGAGCGAACAATGGGCTCTATGTGTGCGTGCGCGTAAGGTCGATGTATTGCGACCAAGATACCTAAATTCGAGCGAGTGAATCTTGCTCACGCGTCCGTGATAAACAAGAATTAACTGTTTTTTAGAAGACTCAAAGAGGTTAAAATGTCATCTAGAAAGTGTAAATATGAAGCTGATGCATTGAGTTATATATATATGTGGTACATTTATTTAAAGTAAGAGAGATAACATTTTATTTAAATACATTTGAAAACTTTGTGAAGCATACGAAGCTTATTTTAATTGCCCTGTTCGTAATTTAGATATACCGTAGGCTCCACATGTTGCTTGCAGTAATTGCAAATGATGTTTAGAAAGCAAGAAATGTTTTTTTTTAGTAAAAAAGAACATTTCTTTAATATAAACCGTTTTTTATTGTTATGTTTATTTAATTTAGGTTGGTATCGAGATGAAAAACGGAGTATGAAATTTGCAGCACCAAGAATTTGGCGATAGCCAAAAGACCACGTCGGTGACTGTTATTTTTGCGTAGTTAATCCTGCTGAAAAATGCAAAACCCATTGAATATCCTGATTTTGCTTAGTCTTTGGCTCCAATCTCTCATAACCCACAACTTCCAGCACCTGAACCTCCTAAAAAATTGTCTCATTCAAGCTTATCTCAGAGTTCAAATAAAAATATTGAAGACGAAGAATTTGTACTCTCACAGCCTATTACCGAGAGCAGTTAGAAGATTTTAAAACTATGGGCTGCAGAATGTCTTTAAGGCTACATATGCTACATGGTCATTTAAATACCTTTAAAAACAACATGAAGGCGTATTTAATAGAAAAAGGAGAACTTTTTCATCTAGACATCATGGACTTCGAAAACTGTTATCAGAGCCTACAGACAAACTACATTTGGAGTTTAGTGAGACCAAATTCTTATAAACATGAGAGAAAATGTAACAGAATTGACTTTTAAACCTTTTCTACTATTTTGTAATTTGAATATAATATCAAAAAGCTGATAAATATTACACCTACAAAAATTAACATGTTGCAATATTTTTATAAAAAAAAAAAATTTAGCTGTGAATTTTCTAAAATATTGATCTACCATTCCCCTGGACACAAAAGCAAACTTTTTCAGGCTATATATATATGTTTAGATAAGTTATCGATAAATCTATCGATATTTCATATTCTCTTACCAAAGACAAAATTGTGTTGTCTTGTTGTTATAATTAAAAATACATTCTATTAAAAACATTTTTTTTCTTATCTAACTATTCGAGTAGGTACCTAGTTAATAAAATGAAAGTAAATGAACTATAAATTATTTCCCTTGATTTCCCCATATTTAACCGTAGCAACATTATGTCGCACGAATACGGCGCTGCGTCTGCGGGACTTCTTTCGTGAAATGGACTCTAAGTTTGCAGATTAGGCAGTTTGCGTCATTAAACTCCGGCTCTATAATCTCATGTTGTACATCTGAAAGGACATAGATAACTAATCCATCATTTTTAGGGTTCCGTAGCCAAATGTCAAAAAACGGAACCCTTATAGATTCGTCATGTCTGTCTGTCCGTCCGTATGTCACAGCCATTTTTTTCCGAAACTATAAGAGCTATACTGTGAAACTTAGTAAGTAGATGTATTCTGTGAACCGCATTAAGATTTTCACAGAAAAATAGAAAAAAAGCAATCAATTTTGGGGGTCCCCATACTTAGAACTGATACTCATTTTTTTTTTTTTTCATCAAATCAATCCTCCTTGCGTCTTATTCCTCAATGCTGAGGGTCGTGACCCCCCTGTTTTATCACTCTATCTCTTATGATATTTCTCCATCTGTTCCTGTCTCTGGCGGTGTGAAGGGCATTGACATCGTGGAGTCAAGGACGGTGCGGATCTGGTCGGACCAACGTATTGAGGCCTTTTCCCGTCCACTTTACCGGTCATAATTAGCCTTTCGAGGTTGCCACCGTCTTTTCTTGCAATGTGACCGAAGTATTGCAAAACCTTGCGAAGACACTCGGACGACAGCCGTGAGGAGATTTTGAGTTCTTGCAAAATGGGTACGTTGGTCCGAAATGCTGTCCAAGGAATACGGAACATTCTTCTCCAACACCACATCTCAAAGGCGTCAATGCGTTTGCGGTCTGCAGCCTTTAGTGACCATCAAATCAATACGTGTGGGGTATCTATGGATAGGTCTTCAAAAATGATATTGAGTTTTCTAATATCATTTTTTTCTAAATTATATAGTTTACGCGAGAGACACTTCCAAAGTGGTAAAATGTATAAGAGAATGACAAAACTAAAAAAAATATATGATGTACATTACCATGCAAACTACCAACGAAAATTGGTTTGAACGAGATCTAATAAGTAGTTTCTTCTTTTAATACGTTATAAATCTAAAAAAAATATTTTTACTAAAACATCGATCAAAGTTACAACGAACTACAAGAACTTTTACATTATGTTACTTTCTGCTACGGAACCCTCCATGGGCGAGTCCGACTCGCACTTGGCCGGTTTTTTTTCTTAAAGCTGACAGCTGACGAATAGGCTGAGTATCCGGGCAATATTGGAACATCAGTATTTTTGTTCAGCCAACATCCTGAAAATATTATGACGTGACACCTAATTTTAAAGAAGATGATAATAATACTAGCACGCCACTGAAATTCTTTGCAATACTACGTATGTTCAAATGTAGCACATTCATTGATTTACTTTTGTTTCCCAAAATCTGACAGCATTTGTCCGGGGAACAAATATACGACTCGTGGGACCCGAATGTATCCAAGCTATTGATAATTTTATTCACATTATTCATTTTAATTTAATTTAATTTAATGGGCACTTAAAGACAAAACCTTTAATTTAATATTGATCCTTAATATGGCATAACCAAAGATTTTATACATCCTACTAGACTAGATTGACTACGAAGGAATATTAAACTCTCTAAAATGTTTTTATTCTCATAAGCATTAAGTTCACGTGTGTTATTGACACACAAAAAGGAAAAATGGTCCCGAGCAAGATAGTGAGATAAATCCTCTGTGTCCCTTTCTCACCTCCTATCAGAAAAAAATTAAAAACAGATGGTAGTTTTTAACTTGTTTAACCCTTATGTGAGTGACAAATAAAACACCTTTATCGGAGTGACGAGGTACCCGGGTACCTTTATACAGTTTATACGTCATCTAAACAATCAAGATTTGCCTTTACGTTACACATACTTTGAATCTCGTTCGTATAATAACGATTCGTATTTTTGTTAAGCTAAACAGTTGATAATATGAGGCGATCAAAGCGGAGGAGGGGTGAAGTGTTATTGGCGCGCAAGAAACACTACTATCTACAATCCATTCAATGCATCGTGCTTGATATTGACACTTGGCTGTATACGTTTGTTTGTATTGTACAAAATTATTTATAGTTTGTGTGTTTATAATGCATCAAAATATTCTGGGCTTGTGATGCAAATAACTCCTACCCCCTAAATGGACCAATATACAGGAAAGTCAAGTGATGGCAGTCGTCAAACAAATGTTGAAGAATGCACTGTATTAGATCTCATGGCTAAATATAAAAATTCATGATTGAATGTAACTACGGACAATTTTTTAACTTCTTTTCAACTGGCTCATTCCTTGAATTCGTGGAATATGACTATAGTTGCAACGGTAAGAGAAAATTAACGGTTTCTTCCTCCAAATATGCAAGCACACAAGAAGAGGGCGATTTATTCTTCTAACTTCGCCTTGAGCAAAGAAGCAACTGTGTGCTCCTATGTACCTATAAAAAGAATAAAGCAGTAATAATGTTGTCATCAATGCACATGTCACCAGTTATTGAAAGTAATAAAGAAACTGCCAAGCCAGAAATAATTTTATATTATAATAAAACCAAAAGTGGAGTAGACAACATGGATAAGCTGTTAGCATAATATACCGTAAAACGCAGAACGAATCGGTGGCCTTTAGCATTTTTTTACAATATTATTGACATTTAGCTTCAGCTTTGGCAGCATATATCATTTACAAGGAACATAACCCACAATTTGTCTCGAGTGACAGAGGTAGAAAATTTTTGAAATCATTGAGCCCATAATTTTGTGGTAAAAATATAGAAGAAAGATCAAAAAATTGCATTGTGACATCAAAATTACGTGTGAGATTTGCTATGCAGAACGTGCTTGGCCAAGAACTAACGCTTTCAATTTCTTCTGGATCTACAACTTCTATAAGTCAGACTAAACGAGATTCTACACGGCGTTGCAGTTGCGTGTTGCAGTCGTCGGAAGCATAATATGCAGATCATACACATATACAGAGAACTCAAACGCCAGCAAAGAAAAACACGAAAAGCTTGCACTAACTGCAGAAAACCTCCTTCGAGAGCTGTGATAATGCTGTATAAACAAGGAATTTGTATTTTTTATAGAAATACAATTTTTAACGAATGTTTATTTAGCATTTCATTTTTGTATAAAATTATAAATGCTTTTTTTACAGTCATACAAAACACAGAGGTACCCGGGTACCTTGTCACTCTACTGTGAGTTTAAAATATGTTTTTGTTTCCACAAAACATTATAAATAGTTGACTGGGTCAAAACATTAAATAGTATAATAATTATAAATAGTTAAGAGCTCTCAGGAAATCACGGGTACCTAAAGAGCGTAAAACATAATTTCCTTTAAATTTGAAAATGCTAAAGGTACCCGGGTACCTCGTCACTCACATAAGGGTTAAGTAATCTTTAAATAGTCCATGTTCATGCATATTGATAGGTGTGCATCATAAAACCAACTGAAACAAAGAAAAATATTTAAAAATAATGCTTCTTGAAATTTTATACACATTCTTCTTGTATGTAATGATGATTTCATAATATGAAAATTACTATGAAGGTCAATACTCAGGTTGACATCAATAAACAATATGGCCGATGTTTACATAGGGTTAAAGTTGTATTTCTATTTGTTACAAGTTTTTAACACAATATATAGTAAAGTTTATAGTGTGCAACATGTTTAAACGTTGCTGTGTAAATTGTGTAATAGTGATGAGTATCCTGGTTGAGGGATTTAATTTTTTAGGTAAGTTTTCTGTTTTATTTACAAATTATTTTTGTAGGATGACAACAAACATCGTTTTGAATTTCATGCGGGAATTAAAATATATTAATTACCTGTATAAATACATAGAGAGGGGGGAATCATAAACTACAGAGAAGACGGACTGGGTGATGCAATTTTACAAAAATTTGTTGTCTACTGTTCAAGTTTTATATTATTAAAAGCAAGGCTTTTATGTGGTAATTAGAGAAACAATAGTATGACTTGAGGTTTAATGAATTAAGAAAAATCTGAGGAGGCACAATATTTTTTTTAATAAATCAAGTACCAATTTTACTAATCTTATCTTCGCCGTAGATCGGGCACCTTCGGCCGCTCGGCTCGGCTCGCACTCGTGACACAACGGAAAGCGGCGAGCGGTGCGGTGGCAAGAGGTGTGGCATGCGGGACAGGTGTCTTCGGACCACTTCAGTATGATCTGTGACCACTTCGATACCGATCTCTGAAAACGACGCGCGTGCACTCCAAGCGCTTCCCAACATCGATATTATTGTACATTCGAGAATCATATTCATTTTAAATGATAGTCTACGCATCAGCCTATTTTCAATAAAGTAAAAATAAAAGAATAACATCAGTTTTATTATAAACTAACTAGTTTTTTCTTTTAGACAAACCTTATTCTGACAATTACGAACACAAAAAGAATAAACTAAATAGGTGCCGGATCTTCTTACGTACACACACATATGCATTTTTTTATCAGTATAATATATTTCATACTTACATGCCACATAAGAGGATATCGCTATCGTTATTGGTAGCAAAATACAGGGCGGGCTGACTTAAAATAGGCTTAAGCATATTTAGCCTATTAATGTTCCCACTGCTGGGACTCAAACCCCCTCTCTGGGAAAAGATATGGGCTATAAACCACTAGTTACTAGTGGATTCTGCGGATTTGTGCGATGTAATAATTATATCATCGAATTCTTAATAAAAATATTATTCTCCTGATTAGGTAGTCTGTCGTCTGGGATGTATGAATTTCGTGACAACATCAACTAGTAGGTGGTAATTCAAGCATTTTATATTAATCGACGCAACCTATATGACACCAATATAGGGTATATACAGACATCAACTATTTCCTAATAATTACAGAGAAAACTCACAGTTCCCTTTTGGTTAGCATATTGAGATCAGTTGATAGTGTTGATACATTATTAATTAGGTAATTGTTTTTGAACTCGCATGTCTATTTAATGTATCAAAAATATCTTTTACCACTTTAGAGGAAATTTGTCCCGTAGTATGTAGCTAGTGTATGGACACACTAGTAGAACGAGATGACGGGGCTCTTTCTAACTTTCCTTTTCGGGGACGCTTTTGAGGTTGTCGTAGTCAATCTAGCACTAGAATATATAAAATCTTTGGGCATAACAGAACTGATTATTGTAATTACCTAATATACCCGGACAGATATAAAGAGTTTGGTTATATTTCTTAATAGCATGATGTCAAGTGAAATGAGTACAATTGTCGCAATTTATTAATAAGCTCTTTGAATTGTGAGTGTTTTCAATGTATGTGTGAGAATTGTATTTTTGTGTTATCCATTTTTGAGGTGTACAGTGTGTGAAAGTGGTTTTACGAAAAAGGCAAAAAAACGTAAAGAATAAGAATACAGATAATGCTTTTATAATACAAAGATTAATTTTACAAGACCAACTAAATAATTGCTTTTTATCATGCAATACGTTTTGAAAGCTGGATTCCGAAAGTATAAGTACTGGTTTTTCCCGTTCCCTCCTCCGAATAAAAATTTTACCATTAGCAGTCCAACAATACTAACATCTATTGCTTTTTGCATACCTTCGCGCCTCGTAGATAAGTTTCCTGGCAGTCATTGGGAGACGATCAGCTACAAAGGGAAACGTTCGCCAGTCAAGTTCGCAAGCTCACTGTTTAGTATTTCAGAAGGTGGCTTCGCCTTATTGAAATCACGTACAGCACGGAGTACTCTATTTTTTTATTTACCTGACTGCAAGAAGGGTTATATTTTTTGCGCGTATCTTGTATGTTTGTATATATGTAATATTCTTTATTACCTCATATCTTCCAAACCGCTGAACAAATTTTTATAATTAACATATCGTTAGATTCGTCTTGATAACCCAAGTGTTCTTAGATAGGTGATGTTAAAAAAAAACAACATATCGACTGTTAGATGCGTCGGATATGTTAGAGTAAAAAAAAATATTTATTTTAATTCTGCAATATGGGTCAAATTAAAGGGATTTTCATGAGGATTTCAAAATGGTATGTCATGAACATATTTAAAAAAAGTACAACAGGAAATCTATGTTATTTATTTTGTACTGAGGCGAATGCCTAAGTCGGTTTTTGAACTTTATAGTGATTTTACGTCTAAAATATAGTGAATAAATAGTGATTTTATAATAGTAACTAAAAAGTGTAAAATAAAAAAATAATTTAAAAAATAAAAAACCCGACTGCGTAAAAAATTAAAACTGAAAAGAAAAATAAACAAGTTCAGCAGTGCTATTCTCTAAGAAAAATGGCCTTAGGCGCAGCGCTGCCGTAGCGACGAAAACCAAATAGGTATTCACTAAGCTGTGAGAAGCTACACTAGCGCTCAAGGCTGTGACGGCTGTGAGTTGGAACTACTCAATGGCGCGCAATTTGACAGTTTTTCATACGTATTGGTATTCTCTAATAAAAATAGCGTCGAGATGCTTTGCAGTCTCACTCACGGCCTCGATTTCATACGTCAAATCTAAAAGCTACTATTTAAACGCGGATTTTCATTACGATAGTGTTAAAAATGGCAGCCGAGTTAATTACCAAGCTTTATTTATTGAAAGCAGCTAAAAAATGTGACGATTTAAGGAAAGCTCGACAGGCTAAGCAATACAGGATGTACAACACAATATCCCGTGATGTTGACTTCATCCACATTTACAGGCTATCGGAAGAACTAATCAATATGTTGGAAAGTGATTTATCTCCATATATGCGTTTGGGAGTTCGTTCCAATGGTTTGACCAAGAGACTAAAGGTTTGTTTAAAGCTAGATTTCCAATACAGTTTAATGGCAGCAACGTAACAGCAAAAACTTATTGAATTTTGTGATGTTTCAGATATTATGTACCCTATCATTTTTGGCCAATGGAAGTTACCAAAAAATCATTGGCAAGAATATAGAGACATACATCTCTCAGCCTTCTGCTTCTAGGGCAATCCATGAAGTTGTTGAAGCTTTAAATAACAGAAACGTTATAAAAAAATACATAAGATTTCCTCAAAACCACAATGAACGACAAGTACTCAAATCAAGGTAAGTTTCAAAAATACCTGTTCATCTGCAATTTCATAATTAATCTCAATATGTATATAGAACAAAGGACATTGTTTATTTACAGATTTTATGAAAAATTCAAAATACCGGGGGTTCTAGGGTGTGTTGATGGTACTCTAGTTTCCATGGTGCGTCCAAAAGAAAATGAGGAGAGGTATTATTGCCGAAAAGGCTATCACGCCAGGAATGTTTTAATTGTAAGTTGTTGTTTTTTCCTGTTTATCGGAGGATTTTAAAAAATCCAAAATTTTTTTAATTGTTGTTTACCTCTTTCAGATAAACGATGCAGATTTAAACATTTTGCATGTGGATGTGACTTTTGGGGGTGCAACACATGATAGTTATGTCTTTTCAAATACCAGAGTTAAGACACAATTAGAAAGCTTAAATAATAATGGAGAAACAGTGTACTTACTTGGTAAGTTATTATACCCTTCAAACCCCAAGCTTACGCGCGTGATTTCGCGCCATTCGGTTGAACACTAAGATTATTAAAAGTTCGCGTAAATAATTACAATTTTGAGCGTTTTATTTATTGGGTATGTATCTAAGAATGTAAATAACAAATTCTTCATAAATTAGTCTGTAAATTTCGAAAATAAGCAACCTTTCCATTTTTCCGTATTTATACCTATAAATGCTCAAGATCGAAGCGCTAAAGAAGGTACCTACCAATTTGATAACATAATTCAGGATTATACTTAACTCCAGTTTTATTCATTGATTTTAGGTGACTCAGGATACCCACAAAGGCCATATTTAATGACTCCCTTTAATAACCCAGAAGCTGGAACACCTGAGAGCCATTTTAACGAGTTACACAGCAGTGCAAGGAACAGTGTGGAAAGGACCATTGGAGTTCTGAAAGGCCGGTTCAGATGCTTGCTAGTACATAGGGTGCTACACTATGATCCTATAATGGTAGGGAACATTGTGATAGCTTGCTGTGTTCTACACAACATCTGCAATCGTGCTGGTCTACCAGCTCCTCGGTTAGACCAACATGACTTAGAACAAGAGTTTAGGGTACTTGGGTCTCTAACACAGCAGGCTGAAATACATGATAATTTACTAAGTGGACAGGTAAGCAGGCGAGAATTAGTAAATCAACTATGGCGAGCACGTTATGTTTAGATATAATGTACAGCTTTATTATATAGCTAGCTATAGTATGGAATCCTTTTGAATATATTATCTATACATAGGTATAAATAAAATTGGAGTGTCTTTTTGTAATATTGAAATAACTGCTTTTTACTATGTACATGCGTATGAATTTAAAGGCTGAAATGGAATAAATGTAAGAACCGTGCGACGTTGCGAAACCCCGCGCGAACGCCAGCGCTCGCTACCATCCCTTCCCGGCGACCGCCCCACCCCGCCCGGCGCCCACGCAGCAGACCTGTGTCGATCGATCATTTGTCGTAACCCGGGTCGATCATGACCCACTCGTATGGTGATCGGGTTAAAAAGATTCGATCATTTCGATCATTCGGGTCGCAGTTCGTTTAAAATAACCGATTGACGTATGCTGAAATGAAACTAGCTAAAACAAGCAAACAAAACAACACCTGAATATTGCGATCCGATTTTCACATTCGTATCGCGACTCGCGGGTCATAAGTTACTAGTGCAACTGATCGGATCTCTTCAAACAAAATTCAATCACGCGATCGATAGCTTGTGGCTCAGCGTCGCGAGCGATCCTGTACAACCCGGTTTATTTTGGAGAAAGAGTGAGGTGAATGAAAGTGCAATATCATGTATGTAAACGAAAGAGATAGAAGACATTTTGCTTGTTACGTCGTGTTGTGTCATTGAATGCACGACTCAATCGATTGTACGAGCACGCAATTAGTTACCATAATAGTATGAAAATAAAGTCCAATTTGGTTTATTTTGTTACCTGATAATCGAGTCAAATAAGATCGGGTGCTTTTGAGATTCGTGATTCTATCACTCAGGTACAGGTTGCAATCGAATCAAAAAGATTCGATCAATCGTGAACGACACAGGTCTACCACGCAGTCGCCCTAAAACGTTTGTAGGTCATGGTCGCGCGCGCATTCCGCAAAATCCTATTTTACATAGTGCGAATAATTTGCATTGTTGTCTTGTGTGTGTCAGTGTCATAACAATGCCTAGGACGAGATGAAATAGTCGTGAACCGCTTACAAACGTACAGTATCTCGATATTATTGTATGGTACAACACCGTAAGAAATTTACGTGAAACGCAGCTAAGATTTCGGCTAAAATATCCCA
The DNA here is from genome assembly GCA_929112965.1 of Mythimna albipuncta. Classification (NCBI taxonomy): domain Eukaryota; kingdom Metazoa; phylum Arthropoda; class Insecta; order Lepidoptera; family Noctuidae; genus Mythimna; species Mythimna albipuncta. The sequence goes on from OV815960.1 coordinate 1,878,891, forward strand.
ATGTCACTCCACCATCATTGGGAAGGATTCTAAGAATCACTCAGAATATGCTGGACTTCGCAAGTGTACACATGGCACACGCCCTGGGTGGTGGAACTTTTAAGGAATGCAGTGCCTGAGCTATTGCAAGACGTGACGTGCCCTAGTCGTATCTTGCCGGTATGTATTTTCAACAGGACGGAGCTCCGGCTCATTGTTTCAGTGAAGTGCTAGTTTTTAAAAGAAGTGAATACGGTGATAGGTGGATAGATCGCGGCGGACGGTCACCTAACCTAACACCGTTAGACTTAATTGTGGGGAGAAATGATAAGACTGGTTTACGAATGCGAGTCCGAAACTTTAGACGACCACCTATAAAACAAAATTAGGAGTGCTTTTGAAACTGTGAAATCGCAGACTGATACTTTAATTATTTTAACGTTTTTCGTAACACTGATAAAAGTTTACTATTTTTTCATTTGATATGATCTAAATTTTCTGGACAACACGTATTATTGTATAATTATTTAAATTTGTCGCATCTATTCAATTTCACTCTGCAGCTCTGGTCAATTCCCTAGAGCCCCTACTTGATTAGCTACTGTCATGGTGGAACGCAACTTAAGGTAGAACTACACTGCGCACACGTGGGCTACACACGCCGATCTGTGAGCGTCGGTCTCCATACATTTTATATGGAAAATAGACTGTTAGAGCTACACTTGACCCACGCCACGCGACGTCGTTCTCCGTACAAATCAGGCGTGTTACACGTGTGCGTCGGTCTAATGTAGTTCTAGCTTTATTCTACACTAGTTGTGCCCGCGACTTCGTTCGCGTGGACTACAGGATATTGAATTTATTTTTTCTAAAATAAAAGTAGCCTAAGTTACTCCTTATTACATCAACTACCTGCCAAAAAAGTCCCGTCAAAATTGGTCTAGCCATTTCAGAGATTAGCCTGGACAAACTGTTATGTTGGTGTATGACTGTATGTACCGTATATATATTCATGCATGTAGTAAAAAGCAGTTATTTCAATATTACAAACAGACAATCTAATTTTATTCTTAGGTATAGATCATTTAATATTAAATGTACTAGCTTTATCAGAAGGGAAAGCTATTACTACCTACTAGATATTTAGATAGTCTACTACTAAAGTGAATATATTTTTTTACAAATAAAGATGTTTAATATTTAGTTAATTTAAGATATTTAATATATATATAATTTGTTAATAAATATAAATTATATAAATGTAATTTGTCTATTTTTTTTTACTTTGTTTTTACCTTTTCACTTGAGTTAATTTGTGCTATACTTTATATGGTATTCTTTTTAATATAAATTTCTTGGAATTCCTACTTTATTAGCTACTGTCATGGTGAAATAGTATTTTTTGTATTGTTAATGCCTTTGTTTTAATGCAGGTGAAAAAAGTGCACAAACTAATTTTAGTATACTTTTTAGTTGTTTATAAAGTATATTTAGAACAGATTTTAGGTTTTTTTATATTTCTATGGTTAGGAAAACATATTATAAAATAGAGTAAGAAATTAAACTACCTATATTATACAGATATTTTAGTCTTTTATTTATACCTACACACGTGAATAAAACTTACTTAATAATTAAAACACAAAAACCTACAAACATATCACTAAATTTTGTGTGTTGTTAGTAAGCAAGATATTTCATTTATAATAATCACGTCCCTCGTCTAATAGTTTCACATAAATCCTGAATTGCTTGGGCCTGCCTTGATCATGCTTCACTCATTGTTTGGGCTTGCCTTGCCCAAACTTCAGTCATCGTTTGAAAGACGTCTAGCATCTTCTGTTGGTTCTCAATGACAAGCCTTTCATTGTCCAAACGCTTTTCCTCAATAGCGATGAACCACTCAGACAGGCTTGCCAGCTGTGACTGCCTTTGTGAAGGTGGCGTCCGTTGGTTCAGCCGGCGTCGTGTCGCTGTCACACGACGCCTATGTGGTGCTGTTAACATACATATTATAATAAATTACTAGAGATAACAAAAAATACTATATCATATACTAATAAGTTATCCTTACAAGCAGCAAATGAGGTACTATTTCTATGGGGCAATGCAGGTGGTGTAGAAGCCTCAAACTGTAAACACAAAAAAAAATTGTTAGTTTAAAAGGTAGTGTCCAAATAAAACATTTTTAAAACTTATTTAAAACTTTACCATTTGTTCTATGGAAGGCTGATCTTCCCTTGGCATATTACTCCCAGATGGGCCTGGTTGTTCTCCGGAGAAAAGCTGCACATGACCCTGCAATATATTTTGAGAATATAACAACATCACAGCACATTAGTTTTTATATTGTGTAAAGTAATTTAAATCCTGTCATACCTGAAGTATGCTCTCTGACCCCGGTGTTAAAGATTCCGTGACGATTTCTTGTATGTTCTGTAAACAAAATCTTGCATCAAAAATTGCTTATGGGCATAAAAATGGGTATTTTAGAGCGAAGTTTAATTATACATACCAGTAGAGGATTTGAAGATTGTGCATCAGGATTAATATCAATGCTTATATATGGCCTCGGTTCATTAGTAGATGGCTGAAAAAGTATTTATTGAAATTTTGTTATATGAGGAATGCTGTTATTAAATAAATTTACTGAGGAATTTGTATGAATGAAATGCATGCAAGCATAACTAAAAAAAATAGTACCTACATGAATGAGCTCAATTTCCAACTCCCTATCACCAGTAACAAAGCTGTCCCCGCCCATTAGCGCAATTATGCGTTCTTCGACAGCAGATAAGGCAAGCCCTTCGTCCAATGCACCACCACCAGTTTGCTGTCTGGCCATTCTAATTTGGCTAGCTTTTTTTCTTATGGCTGATTTTTTATCCTTCCAATACTAAAACAGAAATTACATGATCAAAGCAAAGATAATATGTGCGATCCACAAGTAATGTATAAATGCAAGTTGTTACAAACCTTTGACCATTGTTGCCAACTCTTAATGCAGCCGCTCCCCTCGCTATTTAGTTTTGTAGCTACTTCTTCCCATGCAGCTCGTACGCGTTCTCTAGCATGTAATGTCCTAGCGTGCCCGGTTCCTAGCCAGCGTCTTTCTTCCAAACTCTCCAATAACAAATCCACTTGCACACGAGACGGGACCGTACTTCTTGGCATGATTGAAATAAAACTCATGAAATGATAGATATAAGAATTTGTCAGAGGACTCGTTTAGAATACTATAATAGTATTCTAATTATATTGACGATATGAATGAAAATGAAATGGTTAAAAATCTCGCAAAAGTTTAGAAGTTTCAATTCAAACTGTTTTTTAGTCAACTGGTTTCTTTGTATAAGTTTGAAAAACTAGCGCGCAAAATAAGCAATGGAAATATCATTCAGCCTTTTAATTTTTAATAAAACACAATTATCTCTATAAAAATGATAAAATTTGGATGTAATTTTAGTTTTTTTCTTTATATTAATAATTATAGACCTCTAATATATATTTTAAACCCATAAAACTGTAAGTCGAGATTGATCGATTATGATTTAAGAAAATTGTGTCAAGTCCCTATTCCTTTAAAGATCCAGCGACGAGACGCTACGGCCTAGTGTTCGTCGACGACCATATTCGCGTTAGTGAATACCGTTTTAATCAGTGCCGCACTCTCTGTCGATCTTAAGGCGGTCTCGACGTCGAGTTCGTCCCGGCGTACGGCCATGAAAGTGACTTTTAGAGAATAGCATAGCTGTCCACAGATCAGCAACTGTCAGGACCCATTAAAATAATCTAGACTAAAATCATTCTATCTAATGTGGGTCCCGACTTTTGCTGAACTGTGGACTGAACTTGTTTATTTTTCTTTTCAGTTTTAATTTTTTACGCAGTCGGGTTTTTTATTTTTTAAATTAATTTTTTGACAAATGTCAGTTGCTCCAAAAAAGATATTTCATAAAAAAATGAGATTATAAAAATCATGTGTCAGTATAAGTATAGATACAATTCCAATAATTTATGTAAATTTAAAGTGAGTCATTTAAAAATACCTTGATATCATAATAATATGCTTTACTAGCTAAAAAGATTTCAATTTCTTCTTAAACAGTTCTAGCTTTAGCTGTTTCAAGCTATTAGGAAGCTCGTTGTAAATAATGGGAGCCATACAAAAACAGGTAAAGTCAAGATTTTATAGTTTATGAAAAATGGCTTGCAACTATTTAACTGTCGTTTTCAGTTTTAATATGGATCTGAGGATTTTTTTTTTTGGGCTTTAAAAACTATAGCTCTATCTGTAGAATGTCCCCAAAAGATAATGCAATATTTATCTGAAGCGCAGGCCACACCGCCAGCTAGCGGGCGGGCGGGCTAGGCGGGTGGGCGAAGCGAACGAAGGAAACTAAACAAACTACGCGAAATATTGGCGAACTAAACTATGGGGTTCACACCGAAAACTACGGAAAGACGAGCGACGAGCGGAGCGGGCTAAGCGGGCGAAGCGGGGGTAGTATTTGTAGTTAAATCATCAACAGAACTTTCGTCGATATATGACATGTTCATCGTTCCCAAACTAAACACTACACTGCTATTCGAAAGACGAGCGTCGACTAGTCTACTCGAAACGGGGAGGACGGGCAAACGAACCGGGCGAGCGGGCTGGCGGGCGAGCTAAGCTAGCGAAGCGCGGGCGCGCCAACGAGGTGAACGAGTAGCTTCGCTGGAATCGTCGGATATTTCGTTAGCTTAGCTCGTTAGGTTCGTCGGTAGCTCGCGGTGTGAACCGAAATATGTAAAGAGGTGAAACGATGTTCGCCCGCCTAGCCCGCCCGCCCGCTAGCTGCCGGTGTGGCCTGCGCTTCAATAATGGGCTCTGCTATGCCGTAGTAGGTAGTTAATAGGACATCAGTATTAAGAATTCGTGATGGTTTATACAGTACGAATGCACTGTTACTTAATTTTTTGCTAATGACCTCTATGTGTGCCTTTGTTATATTCTCTACCTTTTTCAATGGATTCTATGATTTTATTTCACTTTTTACCATTTTCAACGGCTTCAGCATTGGTCTAATAGCATAGATTGGAAAAATAAGTATAGAGGAGTGCTTTGCCCAGCTGTGTGTGAGACAGAGTGGGCTGATGAAAAAAAGTAGAATCAATTACTTTTTATTTCGTTCATTTATATTACGGTTTATTCCGAACTCACTAACTATTAGACTTCTATGATTTTAGCTTAGAACGTTGAAAAATATGTAAGAAGGATTTAACAGAACTATCGACGGTTGAAAGGCAAAATGATCTAAGCGACATTGAGTTAACTTTACAAAAGTAAACTCTAAGAATTTTAAGTAAATCAGTCTTTTGTAAAGTTTACTCAATATAGCTTAGATAATTTTGCCTTTAACCGTCAATATAATGTTACCGACAATCCGATTGTAGGAGTAACTAATTTTTAAATTAACTGTGGTTTTAGTTCGCTATAGGTCAAGCAATGACTTGCCTGTTGGTGTAGTGGTTAGTGACCCTGACTGCTATGCCGGAGGTCGTGGGTTCGATTCCCACCCAGGACAAATGTTTGTGTGATGAGCATAATCATTAATTGTTCTGTGTCTGGGTGTAATTTATCTATAATATGTATGTATTTAGAAATATATAAGTATGTTTATCAGTTGTCTAGTACCCATAACACAAGCTCTGCTTAGCTTGGGACTAGACGGCGTTGTGTGATAGTTGTGGAATATTATTATTATTATTCAGTATATTCAGCTTTAAGAACATATAAATTATATTTTTAAATATTCATATAAAAAAAACATTTAAAAATATAAAAAATAGTAGCCCACCGGTATCGGGAACAGGGTCCAAGCCACCGGCGGTCAGGGCTCCAGAGAAAGGAACCTCCTGACTATACGAGCCGTGTCCAGCAATACTGCTTTCTGAATCAAGCCCTTGATCCAGTCGCCTAACGAGAGCCTCCTAAGGTGTTGGCCGAGGCTCTTGGCTATTAAGCCATTGGCTGAAACAATTATCGGTCGACAACCTCGCGAGCCAAGTCAATATACTTGATTTGTTTATCTTTCTCGGCTTTCACTAGGTTCTCGTCATGCGGAACGGATATGTTAACAATCATTGCACGCCTCTCGCTTCGGTCCACCACCACTATATCAGGCTTATTAGCCACAATAGTCCTGTCAGTGATGATGGATCGATCCCAGTACAAAGTGATATGACCATTATCAAGAACTGGGTCGGGCTCATACCTATAGTATGGCACTTCCGATTCCACAAGAGAGTATTTCAGAGCAAGTTGCTGATGGATAATCCTGGCTACGAGGTTGTGCCTATGCAAGTACTCTCCATTAGCTAGACGAGAACAACCAGAGATAATGTGGCGGATTTATTCTCCCGGACGGTGACATGCCCGACAGATGTCAACCGTGCCGTCTTTCACAGTAAATCTCCGGTAGTTATTCGTCATGATAACTTCGTCCACAATTGCACAGACAAAGCCTTCGGTTTCCCCAAAAAGGTCACCGAAACGCAGCCAGGCTACGGACGCCAATTGGTCTACATCGGGCCCATGAAGGGCCCGGAAAAAGCGTCCGTGAAGCTCTTTGATCTGCCACACTTCCCTGCGATCGTTAGTGTCAAGCACTATCGGTTTGCGCCAGTTCTCGTTAGCCAGGGAGAGCGGGGTGAGTCCCTTATCCACTGCCACTACATCTCGATGCATACCCACGTCGGCAGCTAGGAAATATTCCCTGAGACTGCATACCTCGCGGTTGTGTAGGGTCTTAGCATTAAAAAACCTCGACCCCCACATTTCCGCGGGATATACAGCCTCATCACCGACGATCGTGGGTGATGCATTCGGTATGCAGTCAGCAGTGTACGGACTCGCCTATCCAGGGCTTCAAGTTCTGTTTGAGTCCATTTGAGTACGCCGAAAGAGTACATCAATACCGGCATGACCCAACCGTTGAAGGCGCGCACCTTGTTTCCGCCTGAAAGAAGGCTATTGAACACTTTCAGGCGTCCAAAGAAACGCTCCTTCAACGATTGCTTCATGTTAGTGATACTGATGCCTAGAGCTTCCGACATACCCAAATACTTATAGGTTTCGGTTGGAGAGAGGGATCTCAGATTTATGGAATCCGTGAGTCGAGTGCTCACGGACCCCACAACCTCACCTCGCTTTACATGCATGACTGTACATTTGTCTACACCAAACTCCATCCTGATGGCACTACTGAAGGTTTCAGTTACCTTCAGTAGCTCCATCAGTTGCAGATTGTTGGGGGCAAAGAGCTTCAAATCATCCATGTAAAGGAGGTGAGATATAATCTGACCACCTCTCTTCAACCGATAGGCTAGACCTGAATTCTCCAGCAGTGTGCTTAGAGGATTCAAGGCTAGACAAAACCAAAGCGGACTCAAGCTATCACCCTGGAATATCCCTCGCTCGATCCTTACAGGTTCGCTATTCCTCTGGATATTTCGACATCCTGGTTAGCGGAGGACCGTACTCCATTGCCTCATACACGACATCAGGAAGGTGCGTAGTGTTGTGTTATTATTATTATTATTAATGTCTCAGTTGAGCGCTAGGCCTGCTGTAATGTGAGCGCTTGTTGGCAGGTGCAGGACGTGGCGCCCATTGTGCTAGACGTGTGGGTGCAGGCGCAGGGTCCGCCGCTGCAGCTCGCGCTCGCGCCCGCCGCACCGTCCGGCCTCATGCCGACCATGTGGCACGTATTGCACTTGTTACCTATCACCTATCACTGCACTTACTATATCCGAGCACACCAGAGTGGCCTGCAGTGGTAGCGCAACCAGTCACGACATCAACAAAACATTACAGTTTTGTGCAACTAAGCGGACATCAGGCGAGTGCTCTCCATAGAATAAAACACATTTTCAGCTCTTAATTTGATATTGAATTTATTTATTAAATAAATGGGTGTAAATAATTAGTATTTACATACTGGTATAGCTAGCTAGGTTAGTCAGTATTACCTATTAATACCAGCTATACCAGTTATAGCTAAACTAATAGACACACAAACGTTGGGTACGTTTGTGTTTTCTTCTCGGTTTTCGATTAGTTTAATAAAATGTCATTTTTTTATTAATGACTAGCTTTTGCCCGCAGCTTCATCCGCGTACATAAAATATAGCCTATGTCACTCAGGAATAAAGCAGCTTTCTATCAGTGAAAAAATTGTAACACTCGGACCAATACGTCCAGAGATTACCTATTAAAACAAAAAAAAAAACTACCTCTTTATTATATTAGTGTAGATATTATTTCATTAAACCCCTAGCTAACTCCGGCGTTCGTCCTCTCATAGTCTTTCTATTGTTTCTCTAATTAGGGTATTCGAAAGGTAGGTTTATCAGGTGTTTTTGTCTACCTACCCGCGACATATAATTTAATGTCATCGATATATATGTACTACGCACTAGATTAGGCGTGCTGAACACTCACTTCAATTGAATCCGTTGCACTAAAATATATTTAATATCTTTGGTTGCACTAAATTCTAGGCAAATTGACATTTATGACTATAGTGCAATTTTGACGTTCATACAGTGTGAGTACTTGTTCACGTTGAAACGCGCGGACGCGGTGGCGGGTGCGGTCGCGAAAACATGGCGAAGTCGTGTTCACATTAGCCGCCAGGCGTTTGCACGTCACACCCGCCTAGAGACAAGTTTATACCATTTGAACTTACTGACGACGCGGGTGGATCGCGCGCTCCTCCGGTAGTTCGACGTGAACAGAAACAAACATTTCAAGCGTTTGATACAGCCGCGAGCTCGCCGCGCGCGCCAATCGCTAGTATGCCCGCTACTTAGACCGCACGTGCGTTTCGTACGTGAACACTTCGATATTAAGCCATATGTTTGATATTTCGTGACCGCGCCCGCCACCGCGCCCGCGAGTCAACGTGAACGAGTACTGAGACCGGCGCTTATAAATTCAAAAGAAAGTGAATTTGGGACGTAAATAGTAATTCAGTAGTTATGAAAGTAAAATAATTGATTATTCAAGCAATTTAATAGCTTCAAATATCGTAATAGTATGTTGGAAATTATATTATTTTATTTAAAAGCTTTTCCATTTTACAATCATAGACTAAAACATGCAGATGTTCCCTCCCACAAAAACCGGGTTTTTATCTACAACTGCTTTAGTGAACACGAACTTAATAAATATTTTATTTATATATTTTTTTTTTTGTATAAATAATAGGTACCAATGGATTCCGTCAAATTCAATAATTATGAATACGTCTGTTTTTCGATACTGTAAAAGCTCAGCAAAAAATGCCAGTATCAGTTTTCATCGCTAAGTTTTGTGTCAGTCGTATGCACTGAGGTATTACGTAACTACCTAAATATTATGTATACATAAATTAGTATTCAAATATAAATCAGGTTCAGCTGAATTTGTAGTCATATGTGTAATATAAGTGATATATCACTAAGTGACTGGCTATGTCTATGTCTGAGTATGGTTTCCGCTCTTAGTCCATTACGGACCATTGTACGTGGGCCATAGCGGCCATAATCTTGGGTGTGCTTATTCTAACCGGCCTACCTCTCTCCAAAAGCAGATTAGGCCTCTCAGGTTTTTCAGGGCATCTATAAGGGAATTCGGGGATCCTATGGTTCGTGTGCGTATTTCAGTGACACCTGTGCAGTCTAGGAGCACATGTGCAACAGTTTCCTCCTCCTCCAAGCATGCTCTGCACAGGGGACTGTATGTGATGCCTATTATGCGGAGTTGCTTATTCAGTGTGCAGTGCCCGGTGATGGTACCCGTCACCAGGCGCAGGCCGCCTCTGTTCAATCTTAAAACTTTTTTGGTGAGGACTTTATTGAGGTGTGGTAGGGCCTCCTTGGCCTGCTTGCATCCCGATGTCGAAGACCACCAGCGTTCCGCTTGTATCTGTGTGTGTTCGCGTAGCCAACCACGCAGCTGACCAAAGGGGACTGGCAATATTGGTTCGGGCACGAAGACCGGCGCTCCGGATCCCCTCCTGGCCAGTGCGTCCGCCGCATCGTTGCCCAGCGAACCGCTATGTCCCGTAACCCACTGTAGTGTCACAGTGTTCCGCTTTAGCACCGTGACTCTTTCCAGTGCAGAGTGGCATTCTTGTATAATTCTCGAGGTGGTAAAATCTTTGTCTAGGGATTGTAGGACTGAGACACTATCGGAGAGTATCCGAATGTGTGTGTTCTTTACGTCTCTAGTTTCTATGGCGTGGGCCGCTAGGATTATGCCAACACATTCAGCCTGATAGACGGTGTTGAATTTTCCTAGCGTTCTGGATATTCTGATATTGAGGTCATTGGAGAAGACTCCAACGCCCGTGCCGGTGTCTGTCTTTGATCCGTCCGTGTAGACTCTCAGTTCAACTGGGCCTGAGTAGTCGTGTACTTCCTCTGTTAATTGAATACTGAAATGCTTATGGAAATGATACGCCTTTGGGGCTTTGTCACTAGGTGCTGCCATCATGGGCTGTCTTTTAATAGCATTTTCCATTATGCGTATGTCTTTTTACTTGTTCACGTTGAAACGCGCGGACGCGGTGGCGGGTGCGGTCGCGAAAACATGGCGAGTTCGTGTTCACATTGGCCGCCAGGCGTTTGCGCGTCACACCCGCCTGGCGACAAGTTTATACCATTTGAACTTACTGACGACGTGGGTGGATCGCGCGCTCCTCCCCTAGTTCGACGTGAACAGACACAAACATTTCAAGCGTTTGATACAGCTGCGAGCTCGCCGCGCGCGCCAATCGCTAGTATGCCCGCTACTTAGACCGCACGTGCGTTTCGTACGTGAACACTTCGATATTAAGCCATATGTTTGATATTTCGTGACCGCGCCCGCCACCGCGCCCGCGTGTCAACGTGAACGAGTACTTTGATTCTGGAGTCTTTACTCTGGGTGCCCGAAACGCTGAGCCTGAAGGCCGCTGAGGCTGCCTCCTCTTGCACTATTAGATGCAATGGTGGCAGTCCCAGCATCGCCTGCAGGGCAGCGGTGGGCGTGGTTCTCATACTGCTTGTGATCGCTACGCAGGCGAGTCGAGTAGTCGAGAGTATTATTATTATTAGTTTTTCAAGGTCTTTTTGGGCTGTGCTCAGTTCAGTCCTGGGCATGGGCGTAGCGAGGGGGAGGCAGGGGGGGGCAGCTGCCCCCCCCTAGCAGGCGGGCGGGCTGGCAAACTGAGCGAATTTTATTTCACCTCTTTATAGAAATTTACTGAGCTAAGCTATGTCATACTCATAATTATGATAATATTGTTATCTTTCGCCTCGCTAGCACAGTTTAGTGTTATTCTATAGTTTAGTTGAGTTTAGTAGCTCGGTAGACAGACGTTCGTTCCTGCCGCGCCGCGCCATCGCCGGCCGCACGCGCCGCGCCGTCGAGCCGGAGCGGGGTGCGGGTACGGGGTGAGAGGGGAGGCAGCTGATGCACAGCGCGCGTGCGCGTAACAACAAACAATATTTTGTACACAGATTTTGTATTCAATCTTGTCTCGGTGGTCCTCTTATAACGTCTGTTCGTAATTATCGTGCAATTCGAAGTCGTGAATCGAGATTTTTGTTGTAATTTAATTTGTTTTTTCGCTGTCGCTTCGCTGGTGTTTGGGTGGGTGTGTTGGACGACTGGTGTTTGTTTTAAAAAATGGATATAAGAAAGTTTTTCAAAGGTAAGGTATTTTTTATTATCACAGTTAATTTTAGATTAATAACGATATGATATTTATATTTATTTAAAAACGCGTGAATTTTTGTTTAAGGGACTTTAAAAAGAAAAAAAGCAGAAACTAGTAGTGAAAGTAGTGATGACGAAAAAAAGGAAGAAAGTTCGCTGGCGCTGGCTCAAGCTGGATCTTTTAGAGTTCAAAATACACCTGAAGTGGCTGCAGATGAATTCGTTTGTGATAACGATTTAGGCAAATGGGTAGGGCGAACTTCTTTGATGACCACAAGTCAAAAATTGGATATGCTTAAACGTTGTTGGGTGCCCCCTGAAAATTATGACTTTTTTAAGGATGCCAAAGCTGCTGATCTGCAGCGAAAATTCAATCATAGTTGGTTGCAAACTTATTCGCCCTGGCTTGTTTATTCGAAACATCTTAAAGGTGCGCTGTGTTTATATTGCGTACTATTCCCTCCAAAGACAGTTGTTGGAGTTTTGGGCTCATTCGTAATTCGACCTTTTTGCCGTTTCAAATGTATTCATGAATACTGCGTTAAGCATGTCTCATCACAATATCATAAATCAGCAGTTACCGATGCAAAACATTTGTCGGAGAAAATGCCTGTGGATATAATGATGAATACTGCTCACCAGAAAGAAATTGAGACAAATAAAAAGATACTGGCATCTATAATTTCTTCAGTAATTTTTTGTGGCACTCACGATTTACCTTTGAGGGGTAAACAGAATCATGAAGGCATTCTTGAAGACCTTCTAAATCTAAAAATTGAATCTGGTGATCAAGATTTAAAGCAGCATTTAGAACATGGCAAAAAATGCTATGTATACTTCCCCACAGATACAAAACGAAATTATTGAATTGTGCGGTTTGGTCGTAAAGAATGAAATTATACAGGAAGCAAAGAAAGCTTATGCGTATAGTGTCATGGCAGATGAGTCATGTGATATAGCGGGTAAAGAACAACTATCTATCGGAATCCGTTTTTTTGACGAAGATCAAAATATAATACGTGAAGAATTTCTAGGATTTGTAGAATTAGAGGCCATGGATGCTAATACAATTGCGACAGAAATTGATAAATTCTTAGAAAGCGCCGGCCGGACTAGAATCCAATAAGTGCGTAGGCCAAGGCTACGATGGCTGTTCGACTATGGCGGGGAGTATTAGCGGCGTACAAAAAAAAATTAGAGATAAATATAAAAAAGCCTTATACTTTCATTGCGCTAGACATAGGCTTAATTTGGTAATAAATGACTTGAACCAAGTTCCAGAAATTCGTATCACCATCGGAACAATCAAAGACATAATAAATTTTTTTCGAGAATCTGCTTTACGTAGAAAATACGTACCTAATATTCCGGCGTTATGCGAGACCCGCTGGTCTCACAAATATAAAAGTGTGGCCATGTTTTACAAGCATTTTGAGGAGATCATTCATGGACTCGAGAACATATCTAAAGACGGAAATGCTGCAGCCAGAAAAAATGCTTATCAATTACATTGTGCTGCAACGAAATCAGTATTCATCATATGTGTGACACTGATAGCCAAATATTCTGCAATACTGGAACCTGTTGCTAACGCACTTCAGTCGAAATCTATTGATATGCATACATGTACGAACCATATTAAGAGAATTATTTCTCTAGTAAAAGATCACCGTCAAAACGTAGACACAGAAAGTGAAAATATAATTGAAACTTCTCAAGGAACTGCATCTGCCCTTGGTACCGACTTACAAGTCCCACGCATTGCGTCTCGGCAACAACATCGGTCCAATCACCCGGCACAGAGCTCTTCAGACTATTGGAAAAGATCCATTATAATACCCTATTTAGATTCCTTAATTTCCGCACTCGATCAACGCTTTTCGAATGAGCATCTGCCAGCCTTCAGCCTAATGTGATTGCACCCAAACACAATGTTATCAATGACCCTCAGTGATTTCCAAGAGAATTGCAAAGCATTCACCAATTTTTACGAGCTCGCTATCGAGCCTGAAGCAGAATTGTGGTATAAATTGTGGAAAGACAAGGGGATTCCAAATGAAGAGTTAGAGAAAATGGATTTTACCGACACGCTTAAAGAGGCAAATACTTTCTTCCCCGCCACAAAGAGGGCCATACTTATTTTACTGGCGCAACCATGCACCACGGCCAATATAGAACGGTCTTTTTCCACCTTACGGCGAGTAAAAACGTGGTTGCGGTCTACAATGTCAGAAAATCGTCTGAACGGCCTATGTATGTTAAGCGTACATAGGAAAATGGTAGAAGGAAAGAAAGGCGAAGTTATTGAAAAAGTTTTAAATAGATTTTGTGAACAACCACGCAAGTTACTGTTTAAGTAATTAAAACTATTCTGTTTCTGGTTAAAATTCGTTTTTTTATTGTTACACTTGCTGACCCGGCGGACGTCGTCCTGCCCAGTAATCAATCTTACACCTACCCTAACTAAACTAAACCTACCCTACACCTACCCCTACCCCTATCTATGTATGTGTTATTCTGAGACTTCAGCTACCTACATACCAAATTTCATCGTAATGTGTTCAGTAGCTTTTGCTTGAAAGAGGTAACAAACATGTATCCGTCCACACACACTCACAAACTTTCACCTTTATACCTAATGTATGAAAACATAAATTCAGTTTCTCTATGATTTTCTCAACCTGCCCCCCCCCCCTGTACAAAATCCTGGCTACGCCCTTGGTCCTGGGCCACCAAACTAGTGAGCCATATGTGATTATTGGTCTGATAACAGTTGTATATAGCCAGTGGGTCACCTTTGGGACTATGCCCCAGCTGCGGCCTAACATGCGTTTACATTGCCACATGGATATACTGGCTTTTTTAGTGATGTACTCGGTGTGTTTTGTCCAGTTCAGCTGTTTGTCCAGGTAAACGCCCAGGTACTTGACTTCAGTTGATAGGCTACGGGTGGATCCAAAGAAAAGTGGCAGTTGTAGTGCTGCCAGTTTCCTTTTTTTGGTGAAGAGAACCAATTCAGTCTTGGTGGGGTTTGCTGTCAGTTGGTGTTCCTTACACCAGTCCTCTACTATTTTCAAGGCCTGTCGTATAAGGTTGCATAGTGTATTTTCGTGGGCGCCATTTATTATAATGGTTGTATCGTCAGCGTAACCTACGGCGAAATAACCTTTTTACACCACCTGCTCGATAATGTCATTTTACACGTCATACAAGCCTCACTTAAAGCAAGTCATTATATGCCTAGAGAGATAATCCAGTATGGCCGATCCCTAGGGAATAATGAAATTTGAATTTGGAGCGTCAAGAATCGTCAACATTGTGAATTAAAATGTAGGCGCATCGAACAAGTTGACTCGAAATTCAAACCAAAGAGTATGTAATCACTATGATTCAAACTGGCCACTAACAAAAAAATAAAATAGAATATAACGTGCGTACTGACGACACGGGAGCATTATAGAAAATTGAAACTATAGAATCTTGGAGTAGCGAATTTTGTTTGTTTGATGAACTTGTAAATATAATTCTTATATTTCTCAAATATATGATTTGGTCGACCAAATTGTCTCACAGATGGTGTAAAAAGTAGAGTATGCAACACGGGGTAAAGCTGTTTTTGTCTTGGGCGGCTTAAATTCCTCAATGCTCAATGCTCGCAATGCTCGGGAGTTAATTTTATAAATCCCTCACTATCGTTTGGGATTAAAATCAACAACCTTCGTTTCGTTCGGAATTCAACATGCCGCCCGCGACTTTAAGACACTGCTTTATCCCCTAGTCACATAAACTACTATTTGTGTTGAGTCTTTTAACTAGGTCTAGTACTCATAACAGAAGCTCTGCTTAGGTCCGGTTGGAACTAGACGGCGGCGTTGTGTGATAGTTGTGGAATATTATAACTTTTTGAGTAAGAATCCGCTGGTTTCATGGCCAACCAAAGAACGAGAGGTAACACTATTTCTATTGTACGACAGTTTCAATTTAAAATTTTGCAATAATCGAAGCATTTCGTGATGGCAGCAAGGAAATTAAGTTTCGAAACATAATGTGAGCAAAATTGGAAATTTCCAGCAAGATTCGATAGAGGAGGGAATAAGAGGAATCGGTGTTAACGCCTTTGTGATCGAGGTGTAATGAGAGGGTTTGAAATAGTAGATTTACAGTTTTTGTAGTTGATTTTATGTCGAAACTGAACTGAGAGCGCTGTTTTATTTACATTTCTACGCAAACTGTGTAAAAAGGTTTGTTTTCTACTCAAAGTCAAAGTCAAAAGTTTTTTTATTTCACATAGGCCTAGGTATGTACATGGGCACTTATAAAGCGTCAGAAGCTAGTGCACGGTTCGAAATTGGTCATTTCCTATGGAGAAGAACCGGCAAGAAACTCCATGGTTAAGTACTCTTTAAAAAAAAAATGGTTGTACTTACAATATTTCCATATAACAGTATTAAAAGATATTATTTAAGAACAGTGTAAACCGGTCTAACTATATTGTACTCAAAAGCACAATAAAAATAAGTTCCACGTCTGTAACTAAGTTCCACGGTAAAGGCGAAAGGACTCCCCCTTGGGGGCAACCCATTGCCACTATGGCCCTTGTGGTGCTATTTATATTTACTTGTACTGCTCTAAACCTGAGCATATTTGTGATCCAGCCACTCAGGGTCGGGTCAACACCGTGACTTTCGAGTGCTGTGCTAGAGTGCGTCTACTGAAAGCGTAACCTGGAGTTTTTTTTTTAAATTAAATTGGCAACATTGTTTTGCCGAAAAAAATCACGTCAAAGTCTATGGTCGCAATTGTCAGTTTTGTAAACAGATATTTATTTTTCAAGAATAATTGCTTAATTATGGGAAAAACAATAAACAGTAACGTGCGAAAACTGCTACACACTATCGCTAATAAGTTCAAACAAAAACAAGAAGAGAAAGAAGGTGTTTTCAATGAAAACCAACAATGTTTACATACGATTTCAGAATTTTTAAGTTAGTATGACGTTATAATCTTGATCCTTGTCGACTAATATGATTAGATAGTTATATTTAGGATATAATGATAATTTGTTTTTCTTATATTTTTAGATAATCTGACATATTGCGAATTTCGTAATTGACAAAAACATCGAACAAAGAAGTTTCTTGGTGAATCGACTTAATCAAAAACACATGCTAATATGTGGTAGAATGCGTACAAAAGCGGTTGAGATGTAATGAAAGATTTGCCTCACTCTGTCTGGTAGTGCATCAAGGTCTTTAATTGAAGTTAAAATCGCGAAAGTGAAGGAAATAGTGACTGAAATCTTAGTTCAAGTTTGAAAGAGATAGCTGCTGAACTTTTTGTGTCTCACGAGTCGAATGAAATGATACTTAAATAAAGAGTATTATTTGAATATTATGTAGCGACATTTGAGAGAACAGATAAAATAAAATAATAACTGACATTTTGTGTGTTATTGACCTTTACCATACACTAACCAATAATTAACACTTAAGGACTCGCGCCTTAATTTGTAACACTTATACTCGCAACCGGGTGCGCTGGACCCAGTAAGATATCCTGTTTGTTTTTGCAAAAATACTGAATTAAAATGAAAACTACTTTATTAGAAGAATAATATGATAATAAACATAAAACAATAGTGTATCAAATACTAATATTTATTGCATTTTCTTATACAACAAGTAATTACAAAAATTAAAGATTTTTTGGCATACTTTTATGACAAGATTAAGGATAATTGTGAAAAATTCTATAATTAATTATTTTAACCAACAACTTCTATATTTTCTTAGACTACTATGATGTACCTACTTAGAACAATTAACAATTAAAGGTCAATAATTATAGTATACAAAAAAAATGATCTTTGAAAATCAATTAAAATTATTTATTTATTTTTGGGATAAAATAGTATTTAAACATTTTTTAATCTTTTTCTACATCTAATTTAGTTATAAAAATTTGAAGAAACGTGTTTTATGTATTTTCCACAAGCGTAAAATGCAATACAGCTGTTTGGCTATATCGCATTTTACGCAAACAAAAATTAGTTTTCGAACTTTTTCGAGTTAGAAAGACCGATTATTATTACATTCTTCTATTTTGTTAGGTCTCAAGGGCCTGTTGGTAGCCAATTTCTATGAAATAAACAAAAAACACGTTAGTAAATAGTAATAATTTGATGAAAAAAACACAAACGTGTTTAGTCGCTACCGGGTCCGGTAGACCCGGTTACACCTAAATACGCATGTAGCACTCACACGCAGCGTGCTAACTGACGAGTACGACTGCCACTCGCCGTACTACACTGTCGTCGAAAGGTATTAAGAACGGCAACATCGCAAACGTCAAATCTTAATAGTTATTACAAATAAATTGAACAACTGGGTCCATTAGACCCAGTAGCGAGTCCTTAAGTGTTAAAGGTAGAACTAACTACACGGCTCACACGTGTGCTACACACGCCGATCTGAAAGTGTCGGTCTCCATACATTTAATCTAGAAAATAGACTGATAGAGCTACACTTGATCCACGCCACGCCATGCGGCGCTACGTCCGCGACGCCGACACGTCGGTCCCAGAAATTTTAGAGGAAGGTGGGCGGGGCTATCCACGCGTCTGATCGCGGTGGTCAGGCGGAAGTGTCTTCGATGGTAAATGAAAAAGCGAGCTTGATCTGTTTTTAATCCTCCGATGAAATCAAAAGTTGTAATGCGCATCACACATGTTACGCATTGCGTCGGGTTAGTGTGCACACCTGCCGCACACGTCTGAGACGTCTCACACGTGTGCGTCGGTGTAGTGTAGTTCTAGCTTAAGTCTACACACACCTTTTTGACTAAAATTTATGTTCATAAACAACTATTATACAATTGCAATAAATACAAAAAATACTCAAGTATCAAAACTTTTTTCTCCTACTATTTCAATAATACCACATTCAAAATTTTTGGTTTTAACCTCCTTTTCTCAGGTCACGCTTTCGTTAGACGGACTATAATACTTCGGAACATAGTCTTATCGAAGGCTCCTTCGATGTTTAAGAAGACTGCTAGCGAAGAGCCTTTGTGATTTATTACGCATTCGATTTTTGAGATCACTCTATGTAGTGCAGATTTGTTGATTTACCCGTGGAGTAGACATGTTGCTGCTTGTGGAGGGGTCTCACCAAGAGAGGTCCATCTCGGATGTGTCTATCGCAGAGCCTCTATACTTACTACTACTTAAGTTCCTGTGTCCCCTAGATGGGGCAGAGGGCGTCCACAGTGCGCCGCCATCCCGTTCGGTCTTGAGCTTCGCGTTTCATTTCACGCCAGGTCTTCCCAATGTTCTTCGCCTCTGCGATGACTGTTCGTCGCCAGGTCAGTCGCAGAGCCTCTAACATATAATAATTGTGCAAAAAAAATTACTATCCTATTTAACCAACTTCTAAAAAAGGAGGAAGTTCTCAATTCGGATGTTTGTATTTTTTTTTTTTATGTACAAGGTGCAGTTTTAAAACTGCACAATATTTCAGGAGGTTGTAATAAAACTCATAAATAATCATGTAAAAATACGATACCTGGTCAATAATCTTAGTAATACTTTTTTTATTTTTTAGCCGTTTTTCATAGTTATTATGAAAACCTCTAAATAAACTTTATAAAGAAACAGAATTATCCGTTGCGAATTATCGCGCGTCATGTCAGCGTGAGTGCATCAACCTGTACGAGGCTCCGCCCACTTATCCTACGAAATGAATAATTTAGCCTCAAGCGGATTCGAATTCGATGATCATAATGTAAATTATTGTCTTTTTCGCTAATTAACTCATTTTTAAGCATCATTACAATGCGAAAACCTCTTTAAAGTTCACGTTGACGTCGCGTCGTTAGTTAGGTACTTATCAGCTGATGAGTAAATTGTTGGGCCGAGATCAATAAACCTGGTGTAAAGCTTACGAAATTGAAAGGAGTCAATTTTTTTTGTTTGGAGTTTGGGCCCACTACAAATTGTGGCGTATATCAATGAAACGCACGTTAGTTTATTCCTTATAATCTATAGATTACATACACACACAGTGATAATATTAGCAAAACTATAACTAACCGGAATACTGTGTAATACGACAGTCAAAACATGACTCTTCTGACACAATAACCTCTTCATCGCCTTACGAGCAATTTTTTCTTCTTACGAGAAATTTCAGTGATCAACATGTTAAAAATCAACATAATTAAGCCGGCTCTATTTTTTGTGAACCACAATTGTAATTTATAGTAACTTTTCGCATTATTTAAAAAGAAAAAAAAAACAAATAACATCATTATTGTCAAACCAAATGTCTCATGTTTATATGTGGAGAACGTTGTTGATATCACATGTGTAAAATAATTGTTAAGCCTTTTTTATGTAATTCCTTAGGTGTTATTGTTTGTTATCCCTAATAAATAAAATAAAACCTAAAATCTTACAAGAGCGATGTTTAATGAGTGGATAGGTGTCTTTGGTACTTTAAGTCAAAATAGTGCACTGTTCAATAATATATAGTATAAAACAAAGTCACGTCTGTACTACGTGACAGATTTTGATGTGATTTACACGATTTGATAGATTAATTCATGAAAATGGATGTATATCGAAATATATATTATGTTCCGAAAGATATATTTCGAAATAGCGCGGCTTTTGCCAGCCATTGACTGTAAATCTAAAATAATAAGGGTCGGCGTTCACTGCCGGCATGGCACGGCAGATCGCGCTACGGCATGCCGTGGCGTCTCGCGGAATGCCGTGGCATCGTACTGAAAGCCTAGCCATCAATCAGTTTTGCTAATCTCTTGCCCTACTCGGTCAGTGTGAGAGACAAAAAAAACGCGCGCGCAAGTGCGTCTTTTCCTTCCCTTGCCCCCGCGCATCGACCGGACCTCATTAACCGAAATGACCGCTGTGCAAGTTTCAACCATATTTCAACTAACTTAGCAATCATAATTCCTTGACACAAAGTGACACATTACGTCTCGCGAAATGCAATGGCGCGCCGCAGCATGCCACAGTATGCCACGGCACGTCTTGGCATCGTGGTATGGAACTAAAGTAACATGAATTCTAGTGTCATTGAAATAAGATTTAAAATAACTTGATTAGTAATGAAATCCTTTGCCGTGCCACGCCGCGCCATGCCGTCAGTGGGCGTCGGCCCTAAAGTGATGTGTAAGGAGAAAAAGAAACACATTACAGGTACGTCACAAGAAGTATTTCTTACTGATCTTCATCATCATTTTCAAAGTCATCTCTTAAAAGCAGTATTTCATCTAAAAAAGATGTAGGTGGATCAACCTCATCAAGATAAAAACCAGACTATACACATCACATATGCACAGCATAACAGTGCGTCTGCCCACTAAACAATTACAACAGTATCCAGCAAGAGCAGCTCTAGTGTTAGTAATTGATGGGGTGGTGTCAACTAGTACATAAATACATATAACAATTTTCTACGTGTGTACCTTAATTGTATCCTGACTTGTAGAAGATAATTATTTGAACTAAAATCATTGACAGACTAAAAATACAGTGGCGGGAAGTAGAAGCAACACGCTTGTAATTAGACATAGTAATTGTTGGTACTCCTCTGTGTATAGCAGTTGTAACAGCAATAGGCATAGGTGGTCGTGGGATGTTACTGCGGTATTCAACATCCAATGGCTGTATTTCCATATCCCTGATTTCATTCTGTTGCCTGTTTCTACGCACAGCTCGGGAAGCTCTCAGCCTGCAGGCTGAGATAGCCATACAGACTTGTTCGAACGTTCCATCTGAGAAATTAGATCATTAGTATTGCAGATAAAGTCTATCTTAATATATTTTGTTTATAGAAATCTTTATTGCACTGTAAATAGACGAAAAAGCAGCCTAATGTAGTGTTTGTACCTTTACTATTTTAGTGACAGGCCAGATCCTACTTAAGGAAAGGCATGGCAGGAGTTCGTTAAAAAAATGTTAAGTTCATAATGGTAACCAAACATAATAAATAGGTATTTGAAATTAAATATTATATGTACTATAATTAGTGTTGGGTTAATAGCCGGATATTTTGAGTTATTATCGATTATAATCCATAAGTTTTCAGGGTTTACAATGGAACATCTCAGATGGCGATACTGTATCAATCATTAAAACAAAAAACGATTCAAGCACATAACACAGCACAGCACCTTAGGGACCAGCTGGACCTTACAGAATCTGTTAAGGTAATCAAAGAGGCTGTAATTAACAAACTATCACCTTCCAGCAACACCTCTTCATCCTACGCTAGCATGGTTAAAAAAAGTTCCGAAACCTTCATCCGTCCAGCAAATTTGAGTTCAGTAGCCATCTATCCTTGCGACAAGACTAAAACAAGTGATGATACAAAGACACTTGTGCAGAAAATTATATCGCCTGAAGAACTTAAGCTTCATGTCCGTGCCCTAAAGAAAGTTAGAAACGGAGGTGTTCTTATTAGGACCGAAAGCAAAGGCGATATCGAAAAGCTCAGGAATTCCACGAAACTGGTGTCATCAGGCCTTACGGTAGAAAAAGCTCCTAAACGCCGACCTAGGATTGCTGTCGTTGGAGTTCCAGTAGCACTTACTGAAAAGGAAGTATTGGACTGCATTTATGAGCAAAACATCTCAGATAAATTGGCAAACACTACTCGTGAGTCCTTCCTTGCGACTGTGAAATTGAGCCATAAGTCAGGTAAAAAAGGTCTTCCCACCTGCAACTTTATCTTAGAAGTACCCGCTGCCGTCAGGAAAGTCCTAATAAATCAAGGCCGGATTTTTATAAATTGGACATCATGCCCTGTGAAAGATTTCACAATAGTCACAAGATGTTTTAACTGCCAGCAGTTCGGCCACGCAGCCAAGTTTTGTCGTGAAACCAGTCCTACTTGTAACCATTGTGGAGAGACTGGGCATTCCCACAAGGAGTGTAGCAGTAAATCTTCTCCACCCCAATGTGCGACGTGCAAGCGTTTCAAGAGGAAATGTGACCATCAGACCGGTGACGCAGAGTGTCCAGCGCGTAAATATGCGGAAGTTAATTATATTAATTCGATAGACTATGAAGGCGCCTAAGAGCGCCTCGACTAGTTTATATAGTAGCACTTAGTTACGGTTTCGTAAGAGTTAGTTAATCTTTTATTACTTTAGTAACTAGTTATTATGGCTAGTCAGCTAATCTCCGATTTGGATGGATTCTCTGTGGCGGAAGCCAATACCTGTAATGTAGAAGATTGTAAACTTCTTCTTCCTTCTGGGGAAAATATGCTTACGCTGCTTACACAAAATATTCGCAGTATTAATCGCAACATGTATGGGTTTGAAGTTCTATTACAAAGTCTTGACATTAGCTGTGATGTTATTGTATTGACAGAATGTTGGCTGTCAGCTCAGACAGACAATTTACCTTCCCTTGACGGCTACTGCACTCACAAAACAAATTCAAACATGAATCAGAATGATGGTGTTGTGGTATACATCAAAAATAACTTAAAAGCACTCGTGGAAGAGCCTATAGTTCAACATAGTAACTGTTTATTAATTAAAATTATCCCGGATACTGTAATTATGGCCATTTATAGGCCACCGTCTCAAAACATTGACAGTTTTTTAGAATCACTTGATGTAAATTTAAAACATCTATCAGCTTTTAAGAACATTGTTCTAATGGGTGACATAAATATTAATATTGCTTCCGGGAGATCAGATACACATGTTCATAATTACTTAAATATTTGTTCATTTCATGGTCTTTTACCAACCCATTATTATCCCACGCACCAGACTGGATCATGTTTGGATCATTTCATCATAAAAACCAAACTTCCGAACAAAACATTAGTTACTAACTCATCGCTTACGGACCATCAAGCTATTTTACTAACAATACAAAAATCCTCACCTAGAATAAACTGCATGCGTAGTTGTACAAAAATTAACATGATTAATCTAGAACATGACATTCGCGGTATTGACTTTGACCCTGTTTACGAAACTTATGATGCAAATATTTCTTTACAGTACTTCATACACTCGCTACAACATGCAATAAGGAAAAATACAATTACTAAAATAACGTCTAGAAAGTATAATTCTATTAAACCGTGGATCACTCCTGGACTCGTACGTTGTATACGACATAGAGATAAACTACACCAAAAGTCGAAACTTGCACCTGATAATGAAATACTTTCTATTTCATATAAAAGGTATAGAAACTTTTGCAATAATCTTTTAAAAAAAATTAAATATCAACATGAGAAAAACGAACTACAGAAGGCAGGAAAAAACAGCAAACTTGTATGGAAATTTATTAAAACTAATACTTTTCGATCGAAAAATTCTGAACCTCCCCTTGAGTTACTGTCAACAGAAATAGATCCAGTCGAAGCCGCGAATAAAGTAAACAGTTTTTTTGCTAACGTTGGCAAAACCTTGGCTGAAAAATCCTTGAACCATAGTAGTTCTTCCCACCAAACGTCAACGCCTGTGATCAGCCCTATGAAAACATTAAAATCCTTTGTTTTATTAGACACTGACGTCAATGAAATTTTAAGGATAATTACAGGGTTAAAGGATGACTGCGCTGTTGGGTGGGATAGTATTCCTAATAATATACTGAAAAGGTTTAAACACCTTCTTGCTCCTCCATTAACACATATTTTTCAGTCATGTTTGTCTAACGGAATTTTCCCCAAACCGCTTAAGAAGGCAGTAGTTACGCCAGTTTTCAAAGCGGGAGATAAAAACTGTGTTAATAACTATAGACCGATTTCAGTACTAACAGGACTCTCAAAATTTTTAGAAAAAATTATAAATAATAGATTAATAGAATATCTTGAAGTTAACAAATTGCTTTCCAATAACCAATTTGGGTTTAGACCAAAAAGATCAACTAACCAAGCAGTGCACAGACTGTCTGAATATATTAGTACCAAACTAGATAAGGGCATGCACACCATTGGGATTTTTCTGGACCTCGCTAAAGCCTTTGACACAATTTCGTGTTCTATATTACTGCAAAAGCTCGAAAAACTTGGAATAAGAGGCGTGCAACTTCAGCTATTCTCCGATTATCTTAGGGACCGCCAGCAATGCGTTAAAATAGGGTCGTACAAAAGTTCTGAGATGAAAAATAGTTGTTTCGGAACACCACAAGGAAGTATTTTGGCCCCTACGTTATTCTTAATTTACATTAATGACCTATGTAGTTTAGTCCTTCATAATGGGCTAATATTATCATACGCGGATGACACAGCACTACTATTTTCCGCTAAATCTCAAGTTGAAGCGTATGAACTTGCCCAAAACGGTTTTAATATTGTGTCTAATTGGCTTCATCAAAATCTTCTAACACTAAATATAGATAAGACTAAATACATTTTATTTTCAATGAGAAACATTAATATACCGCTTACGAACCTAAACCTATTTGCACATAATAATTGCAAGCATGCTGACATTGCTTGTAACTGCCCTACTTTAGCTAAAGCTGATCACGTAAAATACTTAGGTGTTACGATTGACACAAATCTAAACTTCCGTAAACACATCGAGTTACTATGCACAAGAGTGCGTAAATTAATGTATATTTTTAAGAACCTACGTCACATAGCCGACTATAAGTTAATTAAACAGGTTTATTTAGCTTTGTGTCAATCTGTTCTCACCTACTGTATTACTTCATGGGGTGGAACTGCAAAGACTATCTTACTTCCTCTAGAACGTGCCCAAAGAGCAATTCTAAAGGTTGCAACCTTCCGCCCTTTTAGGTTTCCCACACATCAGCTATACACTGCATGTAAAGTACTAACAGTACGCCAACTATTTATATTGCACACTGTGCTTTATCAACACTCGTGAGCTTCCTTTTAACCCAGTACCTTCAACCAGGAGGAGGAAAGATTTGGTTTGCACTAAACCACAGACGAAACATGTATTTGCACATAGATTTTATGTATTTTTAGGACCTTTTTTATACAACAAGTTTAACAAATTATTGGATATTTATAGCGTAAATTATATTAAATGTAGTACATTAGTATTGGACTATCTACTGAATCTTAACTACACAGACACAGAGAAACTGCTGGAAGTTTTAGTATGATTGTACGTTTAGTTTGTAAGTTGTTTTTCTGTAATTTCTGTCTACGTGCACCCGTAGTGATAGTCTTGTAAGTGATGACCCGAAACACAGGTTTTCTAAACCTAGCTCGGGCAAGTCGTAATTATACCTTTTTAGTTAATAAAGCAAATTTTCCTGTAGTTTAAATATTTGATAAGTCATTATTATACTCGTAGTTATTACTTGGACACAGCATAATTGTTTAAGATTTACTTGTGGCTGTTACATGTAACTATTTTGTGTAAAAAATGAAATAAAGATTATTATTATTATTATTATTATTCCATTTATTTATTATTATGTACATATTATAGTATATTTTTAAATATTTCTTAAAAAAATAACATTAAAAAAACATTTAAAAATATAAAAAATAGTAGCCCACCGGCATCGGGAACACGGTCCAAGCTGCCGGTGGTCAGGGCTCCTGAGAGAGGAACCTCCGGACAATACGCGCCGTGTCTAGGAGTACTGCCTTCTGGATCAAGCCCTTGATCCAACTGCCTAACGAGAGCCTCCGCAGATGTTGGTCGAGGCTCTTGGCAATTAAGCCATTGGCCGTCACGACTATCGGCACAATGATTGCTCTATCCACTTCCCACATGTCGACAACCTCGCGAGCCAAGTCAAGATATTTAGTTTGTTTATCCTTCTCAGCTTTCACAAGGTTCTCGTCATGTGGGACCGCTATATCAACAATCATTGTGCGACGCTCTAGTCGATCTATCACCACTATATCAGGCTTATTGGCAACAATAGTCCTGTCAGTGATGATAGATCGGTCCCAATACAATGTGACGCTGCCATTCTCGAGAACTGGGTTGGGCACATACCTATAGTACGGTACTTCTGATTCAACAAGATTGTATTTAAGAGCAAGTCGCTGATGGATAATCCTGGCTACAAGGTTGTGTCTGTGCAAATAGTCTCCGTTAGCTAAATGAGAACACCCAGAAATAATGTGTCGGATTGATTCTCCGGGCCGGTGGCATGCCCGACAGATGTCAACCGTACCGTCCTTCACAATATATTTCCGGTAGTTGTTCGTCATCATAACTTCGTCCATAATTGCAAAGACAAAACCTTCGGTTTCTCCAAAGAGATTACCAAAGCGTAGCCAGGATACGGACGCTAAAAGATCTACATCGGGCCCATGTAAGGCCCGGTAAAAGCGCCCGTGAAGCTCCTTGCCCTTCCATACTTCCTTGCGTTCATTAGTATCCATTACTATAGGTTTGCGCCAGTTCTCGTTGGCCAAGGAGAGCGGGGTGAGGCCTTTGTCCACCCCACTACATCTCGGTGCATCCCCACGTCGGTTTCCAGGAAGTATTCCCTGAGACTGCATACCTCACGGTTGTGCAGGGTCTTGGCATTTAAGAAGCCACGACCCCCACACTTCCGTGGGATATACAGCCTCATCACCGATGATCGTGGGTGATGCATCCGATTTGCGGTAAGCAGAGTGCGGACCCTCCTATCCAGGGCGTCGAGTTCCGTCTGAGTCCATTTGAGTATGCCGAAAGAGTACATCAAAACCGGCATGACCCAACCGTTGAAGGCGCGCACCTTGTTCCCGCCTGATAAAAGACTTTTCAGTACTTTATTCAGGCGGCCAAAGAAGCGCTCCCTCAACGATTGTTTCACTTCAGCAGCATTGATGCCCAACGCTTCCGACATACCCAAATACTTGTAAGTTTCGGTTGAGCAGAGGGATCTAAGGTGTACAGAATCCGAGAGTTGGGTTCCCACGGATTCCATAATCTCCCCTCGCTTTACATGCATGACTGCACATTTGTCCAAACCAAATTCCATCCTGATGGCACTACTGAAGGTTTCAGTTACCTTCAGTAGCTCCATCAGTTGCAAGTTGTTGGAAGCAAAAAGTTTCAGATCATCCATGTAAAGAAGGTGAGATATGACCTGACCCTCTCTTCTCAACCGGTAGCCTATACCCGAACCCTCCAGCAGTGTGCTGAGTGGGTTCAAGGCTAGGCAAAACCACAGTGGACTCAAACTGTCACCCTGGAATATGCCACGCTCGATCCTTAACGGTTCGCTGTTCTCCGAAACCCGTCGACACCCTGGATAGTGAAGGACCGTCCTCCACTGCCCCATACATGACATCAGAAAGGTGCGCAGAGTTATATCAATTTTATATAGCTCTAGCACCCTCATGAGCCATGTATGCGGCACCGAATCATAGGCCTTCTTATAATCTATCCAGCATGTCGACAGATCTCTTCGAGAACGACGAACCTGTTGGCTAATGGCAACATCAATGAGGAGCAGCTCCTTAGTACCACGGGACCCGTTCCTACATCCATTCTGAGAAGCAGACATGATGGAATTTGTCTCAATATGATTGTTAATTTTAGCTCTCAGGATGGATGTAAGAACTTTATAGACCGTCGGTAAACACGTAATCGGTCTATAATTTTTGGGTTCCGCAGTACTACCCGATTTATGGAGCAGGTGGGTTATTCCTGTCGTCAGGAACTGGGGCAGCGACCCTGACTCTAAGGTAGATTGGAATTGGGACGCCAAGCGAGCGTGCGAACTTTTAAACCATTTAAGCCAAAAGTTGTGCAGCCCGTCCGGTCCTGGAGATTTCCAGTTTGGTAATGGACGGACTGCACGAGCTACATCTTAGGGGCTGATGGTAATTGCCCCCATTTCTGGTATAAGTTCGCACTCTCGCTCGACCTCCCGAGTCCAATCACCCTCAGTGTGATTGACAGGCACCGACCAAATGCTGCGCCAAAATGAATACATGGCATCATCATCCGGTAGGCGCGTATCAATCACACTTTGGTCCGGTCGCTCCCAAGCTCTGTAAACCCACCTTTCGTTGCTTTGGAACGCGCGATTCTGGGTGTACCGCTCCACTCGCCGCTTGTACCGTCGTATACGGTTTGCCCATGCATAGACTTTCTGCCTCAGGAAGTCGATACGCTCTGTGATACGGGGTAGATAATCTTGTGGACTAATATCTGTCCCCGAGAACGCCCGCCTCACAAAGCGCATCACTCTAGGGCGAGTGTTGCCCTCCCTGAAGCAGATAAGTTTGCCGATGAGTGCTCTAGCCTCACCGATACGACGCTCGATCCTGCACTGCCAAGCTGGTTTAGCTGGTCGTGTAGCTCTGTCACTATTTGGAATTTTGACGTGAGCTACACGACACGCTGCTGCAGTCGCACAATACAAGATCGAGTGGGTATCGGTAAGGTCTTCGCTGCTATCAAAACAATTTGATAGCTGCGAATCTAGAGCACACACCAACGCCCTATTTTTTCTATGCATAGGCAAACGAGGTAGACGAGGTCTAAGCTCTGCGGGTATAGAGCGGTACTCCCGGAATGCATCCTCCAAAGCGCTCCTCAAACGTACATTGCACTGGGTACTCACGGATATAGCCCCGTCATCATCATCCTCACCAACGTGGTCGGGGCGCGGTGAAACACTGGGTTGACGTTGCACCGCGGCCTGTGGTGGAACAGGTGAGACACGACCATTCCGTGATTCTAGGCGCAGTCTATCAAGTACGGCGTCATCCAACATACGGTTACGCTGGATGACCCGCACCTGATCCAATAGTCTTTGGGCCGAAACGTTGACAGCTGGTTCAAGCACCTGAAACAGAGAGAGCATCCGACCACGGTACGCAGTCAGGTTAATTCCCCCCTCTGTAGCCCCAAAGTATGAGCGCATGACATTTTCATTAATGGATTGTGTCCATCGCATGCGCTGCACACTTCCACCGGCAGCGGGGACCCTGTCAGAGGCCGGAGGGCCTCGAGGTCCCAAGCAGGCCGGAGGTCGGCCTCTTCCTCGCCGACGCGCAGGTGGTGGTGTCGTCGGCGGTGAGAAGTATTCGTCGCTCGAGCTCGACGCAACTGCAGCTACCGGAATCTCTGGAGTCACGGCTGGCGCTGGTCCCGGCGGCTGCGAGGCGGAGCTGAACGACGAACCCGAAGTTGTTAGCTGTGTGTTTAGTTGCTGTGCTCGGCTTCTAGTCAGCATTTATGTTGTTATATGCTCCCAGAGTCAATTGTCATTTTAAAGTCGTTGTAATATCCTCGATAAACTGATTTGATCTGCATCAGCTATAATACACTATTTGTGTATTTTTTTTTTCCTTGTTCGTACTGTTGTTATATGCATTTTGTTGTAAAATTTGGTAATTATTTCGAAAAAATATTACAGGGAGAAAAATTTTGCTGTCACACCTTGACAGCCGAGCCACAGATTATTATTATTATAAGTAGCCATTAATAGCCTTGCAATGGATGATAACCCTGCTATTAATGTATTGTTAAAAAAATAAATGCTTTTTTTTTTGTTAAGTCTAAAATCTGTGGGTGTGATCATAAAATGGGTGCGTGTACGCAGTGTGATTCAATGTATTGTAATTCTTTTTATTTATTTTCACTTTTTGTATGTGAAAAAGTGCTATTAATAAAATAAATACACATTTTTTGGGAAATTCAGTTTTGTTAATTTAGAGATCCAATACTATAAAAACCATAATTACTACTGACACATCGCTTTGTGATTTAATCATTTACCTAATTAATTGCTTGATTTAACAAAATGGAATATACTATATTCCATTTTGTCCATTCTTCGACATAGCCATGTCTGGCCGAGCTCGCCCTTGATTTGGGGCGGAGTCTGATCGCGCTAATGCGCTCAAGCACGCAGCATATCAGGTATGTGCCGATGCTTGTATGCAGAAGACGAATGACGTAAGCCAGAAGAAGAGAGCTTTCAAGAGAGCTGCCAAGTCTTGCAAGAAGGTGATGCGGAGGTCTCGGTTCGATCACATTAGCCACATCGGGAACAAACTAGCTTCATACCCTGCGGGTAGTAAGGCGTTTTGGTCCCTGGCTAAGTCGGTTGAATCGAACTTCTGCCGCCCCTCATTACCACCACTGCTGAAACCCGATGGGTCGCTGGCACATACCGCTGAGGAGAAAGCAAATTTGTTTGCCTCACTCTTCGCGGAATCTTCGCGTCTAGATCCAGGTAACGCGCGGCCCCTGTTCACCCTGATGGTTGCGATACGAATATGTCGGATATTCGCATCCAACAGAAGGACGTCCGTAGGGTGCTATACGTAACTTTGACGTGAACAAGGCTAGCGGTCCAAACGGGATACCAGCAATTGTTCTGAGAACGTGTGCGCCTGAATTGTCTCCGGTCCTGACACGCCTATTTAGGCTTTCATTTGAGGCTGAAAAAGTGCCGATTGCATGGAAGCAAGCCAATGTACAGCCCGTGCACAAGAAGGGGAGTCGGGCTGACCCAGCTAACTACCGACCAATCTCAGTAACGTCCATTCTCTGTAAGTCCATGGAACGTGTACTCAACACTAAGGTCCTGGCATACCTAGAAGCTAATGATATCCCTTAGTATACCAACCGTCAATACAGCTTTCGCCGAAATCGGTCAACTGGAGATCTTCTAGCGTATGCCATCCACATCTGGAGTGAGGCCATCGAGAAGCACGGAGAAGCGCTTGCCGTCTCCCTCGATATCTTGAAGGTTTGTGATAGGGTTTGGCACGAAAGGTTTACCCGCTGAATTATGTGCTTGGATCGCAGACTTCCTGATTAACCGGTCCATTCGAGTGGTTATCGATGGCTGATCGTCCGGTCAAATGGCTCTTAATGCCAGGGTCCCTCAGGGGTCAGTACTCTCGGCAACATTATTCTTGCTGCACATAAACGATCTGCTCAAGCCCGGTACCTTTGGGTATGCAGATGACAGCACTGTTGCCGAGAGTTACATATCCAACGCGCGAGCTAGTGGGTCACAGATCCAGTCTCTTCGAGAGGCTATGGTTGAGCGCTTGAACTTGTCCTTGGAGGCAGTCTCTGTATGGGTCGATGCCAATTTGGTCAAGTTCAATGCTGCAAAAACCCAGGCGTGTCTATTTTCCGCTAAAAGGAGCCAATTCAGCCCCGCTCCAACTTTCCGGAGTGCAATCGTGCCGATAACCGATCATCTTGACCTTCTTGGTGTTAAGCTGACATCAACACTCAACTTTGGGCCATACATCGAAGCAAAGGCTCAACTGGCTGCATAAAAGCTGGGAATCCTCGCAAAGGTCAGACAGTACTTCACATCGAAACAGCTGCTGAAACTTCATCAAGCTCAAGCTCCATCGTGTATGGAGTATTGCTCTCATCTTTAGGATGGATCTGCCCGCTACCAGCTTGATGCACTTAAGGCAATTGACAAGCGAGCCAGAAGGATAATTGGCGATGATACACTCGTCGAGTCGAGGCTTCAAAGTCTTGAGCATCGACGCAGAGTCGCTAGCCTGTCGGTTTTCTGCTGGTTGCATTTCGGAGAGTGTGCGTCGGAATTGCATAACTTAATTCCACCTAGCCCGTTCCATCATCGGACTACCAGACGTACGGCTATGCGCCACCGGTACATGGTGGATATCTCACTTACACGCACAAAACGTTTTGGGAACACTTTCATTGTGCGTGCAGCTAGGGAGTGGAATTCCTTGCCGGAATCTGTTTTTCCTGATAGCTACAACCCGGGAGTCTTTAAGTCGAGAGTGAATAGGTTTCTTCTAGGTAAGCGCGTTCCATTGTCGAGTCGCTTTCCATCAGGTGAGATAGCGGTCAAGCGCGAATAAATTTTAACCGATACGTAAAAATGTAAGGTACAATAAGTAAGATACTTATTAGCTCTTTTCTGTGAATACCACGTAGGTAAATTATAGACAATGGAAAATACCCGAGCGATTAGTTAGTAGGTAACATGCATCCCCGTACCCCCGTTTCTCGTGCTATCTCTTTCTGGCGCTAATATTATTCGTGCCAGAAAGAGATGCATGAACTGCATTACAGCGACGCCAACCGAATCC
This sequence comes from Mythimna albipuncta, assembly GCA_929112965.1. Classification (NCBI taxonomy): domain Eukaryota; kingdom Metazoa; phylum Arthropoda; class Insecta; order Lepidoptera; family Noctuidae; genus Mythimna; species Mythimna albipuncta. Next base: position 1,911,636 of record OV815960.1, read on the forward strand.
GGAATCAGTACGTCGACTGATATGTTTCGGTGAAGAAGTTCTTTTTCGTGTGTTGTTGCTTTGTGTGTATAATTAGTTTTAAATTGCACATTTATTTACTACAAAGATGATGAAAATGAAGTCTAATCTGACAGTCCTAAGCCTGAAAACCATGGAGGGAAAGAAGAACGGTCACGTCCCATATAAAAAAACCCAGACCCGACAGAAAAGTGACATATCTCAGTTAATTATATAATCATATTATATAGTTTTTATATTCGAAATCAATGGCTAACACCAAAATATTGCCTTATGTTTTTGTTCAGGGTTTACACTAAAAAAATACAAAATGCCTACTTATCTACACAATTCGTAATATATGTAACTAAATGACGATAAATAGTTATGGGATGTATCCAGGAGACCTGGAGATACAGCTGTATTATATAATTTTTGAACTCCGAGTACAACATTCAACTTAGGATTTTTTTTTTAAGGTGTTTTAAAATCATCTAATGACATCTCTCGCCCTTGGGTGGAGCGAGAGGGCGTGTCAGACTCTTACTGACTAAAAAATTCTATCCCGTTCCTTTTTGCCTCTGGTACTGGGGTCAGAGCATGCCCTTCTGGATTCGCCCTCAACTTAGGATTAATTAAAATCGTCATATTCGATGATTCAGATCGGATTATTCCACTAATTCGTTGACGCCAGTTCGAGCTTATATCGGTGATTAGAGAACTAAAAAGTTCATTAATCACCGTTACGATAACAGGTATTCGTATTTTTATTTTTAACGCAGCCGGTATTAGTGGAATAATCGAAAAGAATGATCTGATCGTAGATCAGTGATGGTTTCCGTCACCAAAAACCAGCTGAGCCGTAGTAGGTATGCACACAGTACGTGACCGTTTTTATACATACACACAAATAACTTCCTATTCGAACATTATTATTTTTTTTTTAATACATCCCATAACTACTTACTTTTCTACGTCATTTAGTTACATATATTTACGAATTGTGTAGATACGTAGGCATTTTGTACTTTTTTAGTGTAAAGCCTGAACAAAAACATAAGGCAATATTTTGGTGTTAGCCATTGATTTCGAATATAAAAACTATACAATATGATTATATAAATAATAACAAAAAAACTGAGGTATGTTACTTTTCTGTCGGGTCTGGGTTTTTTTTGCCTGTTCTTCTTTCAATCACTAAAATAACATTAATAGCAGGGTTATCATCCATAATTGCTATTAATGGCTATTAACTGACTTTTAATCGATTATTAGCCAAATGATATTAACCGGATTATTAGAGTCTGTGCGGAAAGTAAACCATCGTGGGATTTGAGGGCGCTGCTGTAGATAAATATCGTTTTCGTTATGTAAGCCACATTGTGACGTCATTATAGAGCGACTGTTAAATCTTGATATTTTTAAACTATGTTAGACTAGCTTCTTCCAGCGGCTTCACTCTATAATAAAAATTATCCTATTCTGAATTTGCTCACCTAATGAAACTGCAAAGTTATAGCTTATGTGCTATATTATTGAAATGTTTATAATTAAGTTCATTTGTCTAGTAGTTTTTGCGCGACACATCCATACATACTAGTACCTAGATCTACCTTCACAAACTTTCGCATTTATAATATTAGTAGCCCATTTATTGAACTTGCTCACGTCATGAAACTTAGCAAAAATATAGGTTATAAGCTACATTATAGCAACGTTTATCATTAAATTCATCCGTTTATAAGTTTTTGCGTAATGCCGTTGTGGCGACACCTGGGGGAAGCCTATGTCGAACAGTGGACATCTTTCGATTGCAACGATGATGAACATTTAAATGCAAACACGAACCGGTAAAGGAAAATAGCGTGAAGGAAATGCTGTACTGCCTATCGAGGTAGGTTCCACCAACGACCACTTACCAAGTTCCAACGAAAATGGTTCCATCACTTTGACTGGGATTGGTCTATTATCACTGACTGGAATATTGTAGCTAGCAGCAAGTTTATGTTTGTTAAATATAAAGGTAAAAATGGGACACACTACCACTTACTCGTTATCTTTCTTAGTACACTTTTCCCTTTAGCTAATCAATGAAAAATATGAACTTAATGACTATAAAAATAAAGTACACTTCACAATTTGTAATGTTGCTTCGTAAAAAATCTATTTAGCCTGTAAGGGACCATCTCGCATATAAGAACCTTGGGATCAATTGGTTGTCCGTCTGTTTATCTGTTAAGACCCTTTAACTCGAGAACGCTTGGAGGTATCGAGTTAAAATTAAAACCATACCCACAAGTCTGCGGTCTTTTAAAGTTGTGAAAAAATCAAACTTCTGAGTTAACGAAAAAAAAAAGATACGGCCGTTTATGTCGCAAAAAACATATATTTCGATACTCAAGGGAATCAAAGTTCATAGGGTGAATCTCGTTGACCTAGAAACCTGAAATTTGGCATAAAACAAGGTCTCATAGAACAAGTACAGGGAAAAATCAGAAAACTGTAAATTTGTAGATCAGATCACTACAAAAAAAAATTGTTTGCAATTCGGAAAAAAATTTGTAACTCAATTCGGGAATTGATTTCGGTAAATTTGTACAGACTCTTCAGTGCGCGAGTCCGACTCGCACTTGCCCTTTTTTATTTTAGTTACTGTATCCTCACTCAAGCCTGAAAAGAAATATTTTAAGTTAGTCGAAATGCATTATAAATTTAAAGTATCAATACTCTTTATACTAGCCATCGAAAATAATGTCAAAAATAAAATAAACAAATATCTTCATGTTTTAATGAATTTCCGTTTAATTTATATATATTTGGAGATAACAGGGACAGAAGTTCACCTAGGAAGTCTAAAAACATTAAAATAAAAGTGTTACGTACCAAAAACACAGCATACCAATGTTTCCCAAGTTCGTGACTTTGTTTTGATCAATAATGGTGTCATTTGCCATTTGTTATCTTTGGCAAAACTGTAATATATTAAATATTATTTCCCTTACAGCTCAGTGAAATTTTTTATCACATTTCTGAAGATTTCAATTAAAAATCACAATAAAATAACACAATAAACAAACCTGATATGACGTTTGCCATTTGACGGATGGCTGGGTTGTGTTGCTACTTAAAATCTTTAATGTTGTTTTCACTTTACGCCACGACGGTTCTTTTATCGCACAGACAATATCATTGCCCATCACTAACTATAATATATTAATTTAAAATGATTTTTTTAATATTACCTGGTGCAACGGTACCCACTGTAAAATAATATTCTTTTCTGCAGTGTCAACATGCACAGCATGTGTTTGGTGTGCTCTTAAAATTGAAGAACCACATGAGATGCAAATATTCCAATGCCCAAATCCTCTCACTGAATAACCAGTTTTAATACATTCTTGCAATATCATGAAGCAGTTTTCACAAACGGCATCTAGTGGGTGTAACTGAAAAAAAGTAGGTAGGCAAGTTATATTGATGGAGGAGGTGGATGAACAAGCATAAATAGTATGAAGAGCTAAACGTTCGAGATTGGGATGTGTTCCTCCCAGTAATGATTGGGTGGTTGACATAAACACTCATCTCGCGAGAAATCCACATACACACAACGCCCACTTGTCTCAGGTCACACGTCTGCAGCTGTCTCGGACAGTAACTGTCGTCGCACATTCCGTTTGAAACCGTGCTGCACAATTGATATAACGGCTTTGTGGATAATACATTGTACCTACAGATGTCATTTTCTTAAAATCTTTTGAATCACGAATATAAACAAAACACGAAAAGAACAGAAGAGACCTAATAATCTGGAACAATAATACACCGCGTTCCGAATTGCGTCAAAAGCGATTATATCGCGAATCCGACTAACGCGCAACGTCACAAACAGTACTCGATAATCCTTATATTTTGTGACTTAAATTCGGTTGGATTCGCGATAATTCGGAACTAAGGGATAATGTTGTCTGTCAGACTGTCAGTGTCAAACAGTCAAAGTGTTTGAAACTGGACCACAGAGCATCTGCAACGGGCTATTAATTACGTTTCGTTCCACGGTGATTTTTAAAGTAGGTACGTTATTATATTTGATATTTGTATTAACCGTTAATTACAGCGTTAAAAACAAGTTCACTGAACCAATTCATAATTATATCTTTAAACGTATTTAAAGCCAAAGTCATTACCATTGCGCACCGTAGTAACATTTTGTTTTCACGATAAAGTAAACCTAAAAACGCTCCTAAACACGCATTTTTTGCCGTAACACTTGTTTACTATTATTTCATTACTCCGGTTAGATTTCTATATAATTTTTGGTCTGTTAATTATGATAACATGATCACTATTTTTATGTGAAATTTTATTAATATACGTTACCGTTTAATAGTGGGCCCAAAAAAAATTGACTCCTTTCCCTTCCTATTTTTTAATGGGCTCAGGATCGACAAAAATACTTCAAAATAATTTGTAATAGTTAAGTAGACAGGAGTTTTAAGTGATTTATCTTGCCTGATAGGTAGGTATTTTTAGCGTAGTTAAAATTTTTAAATCAACTTATTTACACTAATCAAATTGATTCGGCTAACAACGTATTTACAAATGATTTTGTATGTACTTACAAATAAAATAAAAAAACCTAAGTACTTATGTTACCTGGAAGTAGGTATTGTTCAAAGTGTCCACCTTCATATTCCAGCCACAGCCTTTTATTTTATCTTAATTTACGTAGCACAAACACATTCGTTTTTAAAGTGTCGAAAGCACTGATCACCTTTTCACGTAATTGTGTTCGGAACGCCGAATTGTTCCTTTGAGGTGGACGTTACGCTGTCTCCACTGATAGCATACAAGCGGACCGTCTCCACCAACTCCACATTGGAGTGTTGGTCTTTAGAGATTAACTAACCGCAACCGTTTAACGACCGAAGGCGCACCTAAGCGCGAATTTGCAAGCGTATGTACTCGCCGGCGACCTCAATTACACTAAACTAAATCGATTGATCGATGGCCGCGGGGGCGTGGCTAGGGTATGGCGTGCGGGATGATGATTGGATGAAACATGATTTATGAAACTATCGTTGCGAGTTAGTGTGCGTGAAAACGCCCTTTATTGTTCCGTGTTTGTGTGTGTGAAAGAAAGCGCGGTTATAAGGCAGCTATCAGACTGGCTGCTTTTTGGAAACGTAGTTCAAACATACCGATTTCCATAAATAAGAAAAAAAAAATTACCTACTCGTTTTATTATTGATTCGGGTCGAGAATCACTAACATAATTACCTCCTGAAATATTTTGCAGCTTCAAAACGACACCTTGTATGTTCGGGCATAACTTTGTCGCTTGCCAACCGATTTGAAAAATTCTTTTTTTGTTGGAAAGGGTATACTTTCCAAATGGTCCCATAGTCACCAAGTCGGAATCTGATGATGGAATCTTGGCTAAATCGAGGGAACTCCTCAAATATTATAGGCAACTATGTAGTCATTTTGATATTTTCATTAAGGAATTAAGCATTTACAGTCAAAAAGTGACATTTGATGAGGTGGAACTGGTTAAGAAGACAACGGAACTCAACGGAATACTCAAATATCACAATGAACATAGTTAAGCGACTATGACAATACAAATAAATGAATAGTTCTGAATAGTTATGTTGGAAATGGTATCATCGAAGTAACCTGATGATAGTGATGGAGCTGGAAGATAGGCACCGGAACTCCGTAATTAATCAATAATAATAATAATAATCATAATCATCTTTATTTCACTCTTCACAAAGGTACAGTACAAAAAGTTTCATATAAAATATACAATGATGCAAAAAAAAAAACTTTGTGAGAGTCTGGAGTCCATACTAGGATACCCTGTGTGACGGATCACCAGGCTCTCACCCCAAAATTGCGACGCTTAATTATCTGTACCTTATACCAAACAAATTACAAAAATAAAAACAAGATTTGAGTGAGAATACAGACAAACCATAAAAACAATAAATTTACCAAAAAATAATAAGTGAAGTGTAGTAGTTGTAGCGAAAGTGCTTGCAGTGTGGTGTTGTGAGTATGAGCGAGTGTCTGTAGGGTGTAAATACGTCTTTTATATTTTAAAACGGAATACGATGTTACGAGGGAACAATTAGCAACTGTTCAGTGGCATCGCAGTCTAACTTTTGTAACCCGGCTGAGAGTTTTTTGTTTTGCAAAGTTTTTAGGTAGGGCATACATTTTTAGGACTCCATTAATTTTATTATATAGATAGCTTCCGAGAAAACCAAAATGTCGACGGGCTCAGATAGTTTAGGATTATAGGTAAGTACAGAGTGCTTGCGTAGAATTGTATTCAATATGAAAAGTTGACGTACAGTTAACACTTCAGTATGTTTATAAAGTTCTTTGGTAGGAAATAAGAAAGGCAGGAAATTACTTACTTTTAATACGGCTCTTTGCGCTCGTTCGATTCGAAGCATAACGCGCCGCCCCATACAGTAATGCAGTAAGAGATTAGTGACTGGCACAGTGCAAAATATACCGCTTTCAATATTTTTGAGTCCGCAACATAACGAAGGTTTTTAAATATAAATATTAGTTTTCTAATTTTAGTGGCAAGTGAATCTATATGCGGATGGAAACTCAAAGTATTGTCTAGTATGACGCCCAGGTACTTTATAGACTCTGTGCGCTGTAGATGGGGACATGAGCAAGGAGAATCATGAGTCTGCAGGCATAAAGATGAGTGGGCAGTTATTTTGAGAGTATCCAGGGGATAATTAGATTGTTTGATACAAAAAGCAATGTACTTTGTCTTGTCAACATTGAGGGCCAGTTTATTGGTAGCCAACCAAGATGGAACCAGATTTAGTCCAGTCCGTGCATAGCTGTAAACCTCAGGCCAGGTGTCCTCAAACAACAAAGCTGTGTCATCAGCGAAAGTTATGATCTTGCCGTTTGGCATATTCACTCACAGAGGTCATTAATAAAAGTCAGAAATAAAGGGGGACCGAGAATACTGCCCTGTGGGACGCCGTGAATGACAGGAAGACCAGAGCTAGTCCACATATCTATTTTAACCCTCTGAAATCGGTTAGTGACATAGTCGGAAAAAAGCTTTAATTGCTTATTCCTTATACCAAGGCTCTCCAACTTGTTCACCAACAGTGGGACGGAGCCCGTGTCAAAGGCTTTGGCGAGGTCCATGAAGATCACTTTGACTTTTTTGTTTACATCAAGTTTTCCAGAAACAAACTTTGTTAAATTATGAATAGCGTCGCTGGTTGACATACCAGACCGGAAGCCGTACTGTGAAGCTGATAGCAGCGAGTTCCCTTCGAGGTATCCAACCAGGTGCTCCTTCATGAGCCCCTCCAGTACCTTAGACAAAGCTGGTAGGATGGAAATAGGTCTATAATTATTGACACAGGGTCCGTCTCCACTTTTGAAGATTGGGCGAATCTCCGCTATCTTTCATGCATCCGGAAATTTCCCAGACTCAATGGCAAGGTTGCAGATAAAAACAATTGGTGAAATAAGGACCTGCTTAAATCTCTTCAAAAAGTTGGAAGAGATGTTGTCATAGCCAATCGCGCAATCAGACCTCAGACTTGAAATTATATTTTCCACTTCTTCTTCGTCGGTAGGTAGAAAAACCATCAAGTGCGGGTACTGTTTAAGCGAAGCCGTTGGAGTAATGCTATCAGAACTACAGCGATCAGCGATATTTTTGCCGATGTTCACAAAAAAGTCATCGATTTTTATACGAGAGAGGTAAGTATCGTGTACGAATTTGTATAAGTCCGATAGAAGCACAGCAGCGCAGAGTTCGAGTCGTGGCAGGGAGGTACGTTTAAGAGGTACTACTCGTGCTTGTCTCGTTCGTAGGAACCAGAGACATGTGGCCGCTTTCGATATAGTCATTCATGAAGTCTACGTATTGACCTTGCAAAGAAGTGTCACGTGTCAGCCTTCGTTCGGTAGCGTAGAACCTTCGTAAAGCAAGATCGATTCGAAAGTTGGTTCTGATTCGTTTCTGAAAGGAATGCAGACTACGTATCGTCCCGATTGGTCGCGATAGTGCTCGGTAATAAACTTTTGCTTGCATAGCAATTCGTCTGGAGTCAACTTCGAAGAATTCGGGAGAGAATCCAGTTCCCAGAAGCGTTGAGTTTAACTCGTTGTCGATGTCGGGCAACGTATGCAACAAAGTACTAGCCGAGAGACCAGTTTTGCCTAAGAGAAGCCAACCGAATGTTGAATTAAATGCGGTAGGTTGATTGGCACCTCCTTTAATATGTTGATTGAGTACAGAGTCGGCGAAGACATCTGCAGCGAATAATAGATCGATCGGACCTGGAATGTCGAAGCCAGGGTCCGCCAACGGTAGTGAATTAATATGTGACCATCCCGATGTGTTTAATCGCGCAATGGGTTGATCGCCACATATTTTAGCTATGACGTGCATGTCGAGTTTGAATAAAATCTGCTTATTTGTACCCACGGAACAAGTGACGTCACCGATAATCGGCGCGGCAGCTTCTCCCAGTCCGCTAACGTTCGGTAGGTTTAAGATTCAAACGTTTTACTGCGGAAGCCGTTATAAAACTGCTTTGACTTCCAGTGTCGAACAAAGCGCAAAACGATTGCATATTGCCTGAAGCGTCCTGAATGTGCACGATCGCAGTAGCCAGCAACACGGTAACGTTCAATTGAGACCTTGAAATCAACGACGATTCGATTTGATTTGATACGTTATTAGTAGAATTATCGCGATGAAGTAAGGTATGATGTTTACGTTTGCATGTGCGGCACGAAAAAATTGAATTGCAATTTTTCAGTTGATGTGATGGCTTCAAACAATTAAAACACCAATTTTTATTTTTAGCGATTGTCATTCGCTCATCAATCGATTTTTTAAGAAAATCTTGACACGATGTAATCGTATGTGATTCGTTACAATAGTGACATTTATTCGAGTGGGAACTGATTTTAGTATCACTGGTACTGCCTGTGGGAGCTTGATCATCGGTTGCAGCTACCAGTGCGTGTGGAGTATTGCGCTTCGCCTGTGGCTGAGGATTGTTAATTGAGTGCTTGAGTACAGGATTAGTCGCCTTGGATGATTCGGAAAAGTGTGTGTCACGTAATAACGCTTCGCATTTAGACCTTAGAAAACATTTGAGCTGTTCGTAAGACGGTAACTCGACATTTGAATGTGTAACAATTCAAACACTCCAGGATAAATTGTATAAGTATTTTATTCACTTTGATAAACACAATTTCATACTTACGTTCTATTAACAATCATTTACAAATACACAGATTAGTCGGACATGTTTTTGTTCAACAACTCAAAGCAGACCCCCTGTCCAAAAAAGACCGTTACCAAAAAACCCCAGTGTTTTTTTTCTACTACCCACTTTCACAAACACTCGGTCGACTAACCGACCAATCAGAGCAAAGTAAAGAGTACGTATCATCAATTGACTATCTAATATACATTAGAGTTTATCTAATAATTAACTGCAAGTAAATATTTCATTTTAACAGATATGATATATTTATACAAAACAAATCCATAAAGTCTAATATTATAAATTATTACTTAATATCTACAATGAATGTCTAAAGTTCATGTAACTACTAGCGCCATCTATCGCTTATCATTGGAAGTTGAACGAATTATGAATATTTTCTTTAAAAATCATAACATTCGGCCATCCGACATCGTGCGATCTCCTGACGCACGACTACAATTAACATGATAGGATATTTTCATTAAAATTATGAAACTTAATTCCAGTTCTACAAGGAACCGAGTCTTACATTCATAATCATTACATTCGGCTTAGTCTTGATTATTTGCTTTATCGTCACGTCATATATTTATAGCATTCATCACACGAAGAATAGTTAATGGATCTATGAATTTTAAAATGAGGCAAATTCAATTTTACCCTCATAATTGCAATCAGATCTACTAATCTTTATTAAACTACTTATGCTGTATGCTGTATCAAGGATTTTACTGATAACGAAAGTATCATTTTGCCATACCCAGATATTGGCGCTCACTTCATATCTTAAAATTTATAACGTACTAGCTGTGCCCCGCGGCTTCACCCGCGTTTTTCTCGTTTCCGTGGAAATACCGAGATAAAATATTGCCTATAATTGCCTCCCTCAATAAATGGACTATTGAATATTTTAAATAGTTTTCATATCAGATCAGTATTTCCCAAAATTACCGCGTTCATAAATGTATTTATTTCTCTTCAAAGATCTTATACTTACAATCATCAACAAATATATTTCGAAAAGGATTATTACAGGATTTTACGTTGATAAAAAACTCCATGGCCCATAACTCATTAATAGGTACCAACTCTTAACATCTTACACACGTGATAACTTTTAAACGAAATATCCGATTGAGATGAAACAAAAAGAATTTTACTTCTACACAAATACTCTTGATAACATAATGCTTAATTTCGATAAAGATTAATATTACGATACATATTTAACGTAGTTTTTTTTTTTTTTTTGACGATTTAATAATTATTTTGAACACAAAATCGGTTATTGTGATTAAACCATGATAGCTAGATATATGTTCTCGCGGACTTTTTTGTAGATCTTAATGGGATCTACAAACCCGTAGTAAATCATTTTGTTCTATTGTCAATAGTTTTTGCAGCGCATGCAAAAATAGGTTTTCGATTTTACACCTTGTGTTACAAAGTAGCAATTTTATTACGGATCCATAATTTTGAAAAAAAAACGTAGCCTATAGCCTTCCTCGATAAATGGACTACCCAACACTGAAAGAATCATTCAAATCGGATGAGTAGTTCCAGAGATTAGCGCGTTCAAACAAACAAACAAACAAACATTAGTATAGATTTTACTTCGTAATGTTTATCATTTAAAGGCACTCTGATCCTAGTAGTTTTGTGGCAGTCCGTCTAGTGGGACATTTAACAGAATTAATAACACGCCATAAGTATATGTTTCATTGGTGTTCGTCATAGGAATCATTTTATTTTGCTAGGGGATTTAAAATAGTAGTTATACATTTTAGCAAAACCGCGCTCGACTTAGACAATATACAGCTTTAAAAACAAGGTCAATACTATGACTATCGCAAAAGCTCTTGATAGTAGGGTATCTAAAAGAAATCCATGATTGCACTATTATTCAAGTTAATAAACTACTGTCAAATATGTTTTATAACCACACTAAATTAGGTACTCAAAACCATTGGTCAATGTTAATTATGCGAGACTGTAAGCATAAAGTAAAATTGATCAGCTTTTTGTTCGAAAGTATTCTTCGTTATCTACGCGCACTGAATTCACTTCATGTCATTAGGTTTTTCATAGGGTTCAGCTATAAGAATTTGGAATCTAGATCTTATTCATTTAATCCCAAGCAAACGCCGGCGCCCGCCCCCTCATTGTCCCTCTATTGTGTCTCTAGTCAAAGTATTCGAAAAGTTGATATTTAGATCAATTCTCGTCTCAATACTATAAACAGAAACAGTATTCGTCTTAATTTCTGTGGAAAACATGATATTACGGCTTAAGGTATCGACATACGCGTCCTAGATCTTACACTCTCAGTGGTTAAACGAAACTCACAAATCTGTAGCCACCATGTTGCTACATGTTGTGTGGCGACTCGTTTAGTCAGAGTTCATTACTTTCATTATTTGGAAGCATAATATAAAACAGAAACTTAAGCATTTAGAATAAAAGTGATCCTTCAGCTAGAGGCTTAGGGCTTAATTGTACTAAAATTATCTCTTAAATAATATTAGCAGCATATGTGCGTGATTTCGTACCAAGTAAAGGTTCTAATAATGAAGTTCGGATCGCACTGTTCGTCAAACTTCATTTTTATTTGAAACCTTGAAATTGGTCCTCTACTCTAGTGTATGGATTTTCAATCCATCTTCCCCTTAACCGAATAAATAACGATGTAATATTTAGCTCTATTTAAATCATTCATTGTATCATAATCATCTTAGGAACCGGCTTCGATTTCAGTCTGGACGACGAGAACTAGTTATGGTCATGTAATAGTATATATTTTATCCTACTTGTAAAATAAATATCATTGTGTTCTCTATCTATGGAATCAGTCTCTGCTACAGTATGCACACGTCACAGGAATTGAAAACGTGTGATAAATCCATTTCCTCGTCTACAATTTAATGGTTTGGCTCAATTCCTAATAGATTTATCATTAATACCGTGTGTTTAAACTCCTATCTGCAGCTCTTTTACTTATATGTTATCCGTACATAAGCATTAATTTGTCGTAATAATATTCACATAAGTTACACCTTAATTCTTACCAACTAACATTTCTGCTTGAAACCGACCATAATTCCGCTCATTAGATAAAATCATTTTAGTTTAGTTTACCACTTCGTCACGAGATGCTAACTTACAAAACTTGGCAAGGTTCCGTAAATTTTCTATTTTCTCTTGGTAAGACTAGCAAGTTTTTGAGACAAATTTTATAGTCAGTTTCCGATCCTACTTGCTTAATACAAATCAATTATAATTACTCTTTCTAATCAAATTTAAATACTCTAAAAATTTACAGAAGTGATATAACTCCCGTATCACAAAGTTCCAATGGATATGTTCAAACCTCGATACTTGTAACGCCTTCCTCCTTGAAAATCAACCACTCTCTTTGACCAACGTGGGGTACCTCTTCGCTTCTTGCATCGTGGTGGTGTCTTATTCCTTCCAAATCGTCTCTTTGCATCATTTTTCTTAAAGTCTGTACTGTTTGAACCAGGAACTATCTATTGTTCAATAAAACTGGCAATTTTTCCTTCTGTAGTTCTGTCGGAATCCAAGTCCTCGAAAATAAAAAAAAATCAGTGGTTAAAACATTTACAGTAAATAGTACTTGTATCATTCGTTTGAAACTCTTTTAAGAATCAAATCCCAGTGTTAAAATATACTTTCAATTCAATTTATCTAAACCTATATAATATCTTCAAAAACTATAACAGAATGTTCAATTCTCATCCAATAAACAGTTCAAAAATGATATGAATAAACTTAATAAATTATTCAATTCATTTACAACATCTGCATTAAACCAACGTAGTCAGACTAAAGGTAAATTCATACGTTACTTACGCTCTTGAGGATAACTTCATCTGCACCGGGCACACTTAACCCGAATCTTAATTGGCTCATCTGGCCAAATCAAATGGCCCACTTGGCTTCATCAAAGGCACGCTTAGCTTCATCAAAGGCACGCATGGCTTCATCAAGGCACGCTTGGCTTCATCAAGGCACGCTTGGCTTCATCAAGGCACGCTTGGTTTCATCAAGGCACGCTTGGCTTCATCAAGGCACGCTTGGCTTCATCAAAGGTACGCTTAGCTTCATCAAAGGCACGTTGGGCCTCATCAAAGGTACACTTAGCTTCATCAAAGGTACACTTAGCTTCATCAAAGGCACGTTGGGCCTCATCAAAGTCACGTTTGGCCTCATCAAAGGCACTCTTAGCTTCATCAAAGGCACGCATGGCTTCATCAAGGCACGCTTGGCTTCATCAAGGCACGCTTGGCTTCATCAAGGCACGCTTGGTTTCATCAAGGCACGCTTGGCTTCATCAAGGCACGCTTGGCTTCATCAAAGGTACGCTTAGCTTCATCAAAGGCACGTTGGGCCTCATCAAAGGTACACTTAGCTTCATCAAAGGTACACTTAGCTTCATCAAAGGCACGTTGGGCCTCATCAAAGTCACGTTTGGCCTCATCAAAGACACTCTTGGCCTCATCAAAGCACTATCACTGATCATTCACTAATCATCAATCACTAACCATTAACCATCAATCACCAATCATCAATCACCAACCATTAACCATCAATCATCAATCATCAACCATCAATCATTAATCATTAATCACCAATCATTAATCATTAACCACCAATCATTAACCATTAATCACCAATCACTAATCATCAATCACTAACCATCAATCATCAACCATCAACCATCAATCATCAATCATCAATCACCAACCACTAATCATTAACCAGTAATCATCAATCATCAATCATCAATCATCAATCACCAACCACTAATCATTAACCAGTAATCATCAATCATCAATCATCAATCATCAATCATCAATCATCAATCATCATTTATCATTTATCATTTATCATTTATCATTTATCATTTATCATTTATCATGTATCATTTATCATGTATAATGTATCATTTATCATTTATCATTTATCACTGACCACCTATCACTATACGCAACCCAATTTGAAATATAGAAACTATAATGAATCACCAGCATATAAGAGGTGTTTAGTCTTGTCAACGTTCGATTACGAACATGACGCGCATATCAATACCATTCAGTTCACACATTTGAAGGGAATCGAATGATTCAATACACGCCTGTCACCATCAGTAAGAAATTTGGGTGAGTATGATACTGGTCTAAAATACTTGGCACATTTGGCTAAAAAAAAAAAATCTCAAGCTCATTTAGCTTCAATTTAGGCACACATAACCTCTTCCTGTTATCACTGCACATATTTGTAGGCATAATTAAGAATAAGAGAATTTAGCAAGCATACATAGCTCACTATCAACCGGCAACGATGCGCCTACACACAACTAGTGGGTAGTGTACTTTTTAGTAAGATCGTACACATATGTAAACTGGTGAACAGGTCATAGTTCACCCCCTAACATAATCCGATGAACATACATAGTCCACCCTTAATATAATCCGATGAACGTACATAGTCCATCCTTTAACATGATCCGATGAACATACATAGTCCACCCTTAACATAATCCGATGAACGTACATAGTCCACCCTTAACATAATCCGATGAACGTACATAGTCCACCCTTAATATAATCCGATGAACGTACATAGTCCATCCTTTAACATGATCCGATGAACATACATAGTCCACCCTTAACATAATCCAATGAACGTACATAGTCCATCCCCTAACATGATCCGATGAACATACATAGTCCACCCTTAACATAATCCGATGAACGTACATAGTCCACCCTTAACATAATCCGATGAACATACATAGTCCACCCTTAACATAATCCGATGAACGTACATAGTCCATCCCCTAACATGATCCGATGAACATACATAGTCCACCCTTAACATAATCCGATGAACGTACATAGTCCACCCTTAACATAATCCGATGAACGTACATAGTCCACCCTTAATATAATCCGATGAACGTACATAGTCCATCCCTTAACATGATCCGATGAACATACATAGTCCATCCCCTAACATAATCCGATGAACATACATAGTTCACCCCCGGGTAACATAATCCGATGAACATACATAGTTCACCCCCTAACATAATCCGATGAACATACATAGTTCACCCCCTAACATAATCCGATGAACATACATAGTTCACCCCCTAACATTATTCAATGAACATACATCGTTCACTCATATCATGTCTCGATATGAAATATTTAAAATCAATACGATACTTTATCATTAGATAGAGATTTAAAAATCAGTGCTACGATGTATTAACAATTACCCTGAATATTTCATGTGTTATTATATAATGTGTCATATTTAGATAATGCGTGATCGTAATGCAGTATATATTGTCGATGTGAGAAGTAAAATAAAGAAATCAAAACGCTACCAGAGTGAAGCTCTGGCTCTCTCTCTCAATTTGTTTATCTAACACATGTTAAACGTCTGTTAAGATAACCGTTATCGGAGTGTAGCCCCGACCAAACGCTTATACAAGAAATAGTACACAAAATGTATATTAACTAAAAATTTTGTAGGTTATATCGAGATTATTTGTCTGCTGACAGTTTTAATATGAATAGTTGATAGATTAACGACTATGTATCTATGTGATACAGAAATTACCATTGGTGGGCGTTGAAAATTTCTCGATAAACGTTATAATATTTGTTCAACCATACCTTTTTGTCTGGTCCGTGTCACTTCTGAATTGTAACAATTCAAACACTCCAGGATAAATTGTATAAGTATTTTATTCACTTTGATAAACACAATTTCATACTTACGTTCTATTAACAATCATTTACAAATACACAGATTAGTCGGACATGTTTTTGTTCAACAACTCAAAGCAGACCCCCTGTCCAAAAAAGACCGTTACCAAAAAACCCCAGTGTTTTTTTTCTACTACCCACTTTCACAAACACTCGGTCGACTAACCGACCAATCAGAGCAAAGTAAAGAGTACGTATCATCAATTGACTATCTAATATACATTAGAGTTTATCTAATAATTAACTGCAAGTAAATATTTCATTTTAACAGATATGATATATTTATACAAAACAAATCCATAAAGTCTAATATTATAAATTATTACTTAATATCTACAATGAATGTCTAAAGTTCATGTAACTACTAGCGCCATCTATCGCTTATCATTGGAAGTTGAACGAATTATGAATATTTTCTTTAAAAATCATAACAAATGGCTTTCCTCAAAGCCGCGGCGTAAATCTTTGTTAAGTTTCGATAAAACGTGATAAACTAAAACAAAATCCCAGTGTGTGATTGGCAAATCGATCGTTTTTAATATACTCAAATTCTCTTCGAAAAGGTCAAGGGATTTTTGAAATTCGCGCGCATTATTGCTTTGAAAGTCAATGTTTAAAATATCCCGCCAACATATGAAAGCTAGGCTGCGTTTACTCTTGTAGCGAGCAACGAGCGCTTGGTATGCGTCGTGATAATATTCGTGTGTCATAGGAAACGCTTTGACTACGGATAACGCATCGCCGCTAAGAGAAGATATCAAATAATGAAACTTCTCCGTATCGGTAAGAAAAGTGGAGTTGTGTATTAACGCGTTAAAGGTATCAAAATACTCTGGCCATAATTTAATATTTCCAGCGAAAGTAGGTAGTACGATTTTCGGTAGCCGAATATGATTTGATGATGAGACATTGTGCGATTTAATCGATTCACTATTTACTAAACTACGGTGATTTGATAACACTTGATAGTACATGTCATCAAAATCCTCCTGTATTTGATCATCTTCACTGTTTGGATCGGTGATGAGTTCCAAAATCGTGAAATGCGCATCTTCAAAACTCGATGCAATTTGCTTTAAGTCTTGATGATACGATAAAAACAAGTCGCGCTGAGAAGTACCACTTGAAGCTGAAGCGCCTATCTCTAATGCCTTAGCTAAGCGCTTATACGCAATAGTTCGCTTTCTACGCAAGGACGGCAAATCCATGGAGTTTAAACTGTCTACACTAATATTATAAAGAGGGAGAATTTGTATTTTTGTGTGTGTTTGTAATGAATAAACTCAATAACTACGATGCAGACTTTAAAAATTCTTTCACCATTGGAAAGCTACATTCACCCTGGGTAATATATTTATTGCTCCTTCCTTACTAAAAGTTACAACCCGTGCGAAGCCAGGCCGGGCCGCTAGAGTAATATTATAAAGAGGAAGAATTTAATTTTTTGTTTGTATGTTACGATTAAACTCAAAAACTACTGGACCAATTTTCAAAATTCAAAAGCTACTTTATCACTGAGTAACAGGCCTATATTTTTCTATTTTCACGCGGGCGAAGCTGCTGGCAAAAGCTAGCTAAGTACTAACAATTACTTTAAATAAGAAGAAAGATTAAATTTTTGTTTGTTCACTATTATAATTAGAAAGCTACATCTTTAACTGAGTAACAAATGCTATAATCAATATAATTAATTTATTTCAGTTGTATTATCATTCTATATCCATTCAATCGATATCTAAATACCTATTTGTTTAAAAAAAAAATTGCCAAACATTCGCATGTTTCTTGTGAATTCTGCGAATGACAATTTTCGTTATATCACTAGCATAGAACGCAAAAAGTAGTCTATTAAATTTATTTTTATATTTTTCAAACGCTTTTAGTTGCATAGCAGGTAAATTACGAGTATGTAACCTATAAATATCTGTGCCCTTTAAAATTTTATTTATAATATTGCACCAATTAAAAATAGTAAACCTTACAGTTAATCAAATTAAATGATCCAGAATAACTGCCTTGTGTTCGGTACAATCGATAAAATCAAATGAATACATACTTTGACAAAATTGTGTTTTTTACATTTAACGCTACATTATTTAGATGGGCATTGTTCTCCAAATATTCATTTGTTTCTGTGACCACTGTACCAAAACACCTTACTACACCTTCAGATGGGTAATGTAAACCTTTTTTTACCACTGTGTATTCGCGGTGGTTTATCCAGTCGTGAATATTGCTTTGGTCACTTGTAAGACTACTTTTACACAATCTACATTTTAGTTGTAACTTATCAAAGAATTTTCGTACTACCCATCCCACAGTGTAAGCACGCGAATGAACATTCAATCGTTCCCTACGAGCCTGCTCATCATTCATACAATCATTTCAATATTTTGATTTTTAGTAGAATGACCTGGCTCGACCATTTCTTTTACTTGTTCAATAAACAATGGCTGTAAAGGAATGATTTGGTCTGCCGGATCATCCTCGCAGTAGTAGTATCTTTATTCATAACAACATAGTTGTGTCGACCAGATTGATAATTATAAATATGTCCTTAAAACTAAATTAAATTAATTTCTAGAATAAATAAAATCATTACATAATTATAACAAATACAATAATAATAATTTATAACAAAAGTCATTGGTTAAATCATAAATAATGCCCTAATTGCTATAATTAATTACAAATTAAATAACTGCTCAAATATATTATACAATTAAAGGTCTCCAACTGAGTATAAACACTTTTCCAAAAGAAACGCTTTCAGACTTGCTTTAATTCATTAAACCCCAAGCGAACGCCGGCGTTCGCGCACCTATTGTCTTTCAATTGTGTCTGTCATTATCAAGATTGAAAGGTTAAAAGTACTGTTATACAAATCCTGTTTTTAGGAAGTAGGCAATTTGTTATACGATTTTATTGCATTTATTTGAGAAAATGAATGCAATAAAATGACCGACTACTTTGAGGTGGGGTATTATGTTCGACGATAGATCAAGTCTTCTCGTTTTTTCCCTTTTTATTCTTTCCTCATATGTTTCGAAATTGTCAATGTTTTTAGCCAAGTTCATTAACAAAACCATTACATACAAACTTGGTACAGTCAAAATATTTAATTTTATAAAATGCTCCCGACACGAATCTTCTTGTTTTATTCGCACCATAGTTCCGATGGCACGTTTCTGAGCAATAAAAGCTTTATCAACGTTATACTGATAGCTACCTCCCCAAAAAAGTAAAGTAAGTTACGTAAGTAGTAGTAAGTAAGTTACGGTCTAGTATAAAACCGTGGCTGGCGTGAATATGTTGACAAGTCTAAAATAGCAATTTGTCAGGACGGCCATTTTAGTGTTTTGACTTCTTCTGGTAAATCGAGGAATTACTTTAACGTGGGTGTTTTGTGTACATAGGGTTATTTTAAGCCATCTTTCGAATGATGATAGTAAATTAACGAAATTCCTTATAGTTTAGCCAATAATAGACATATCAAATCGGTCACCAACGAGTTGTCAACTTATGCACCGAGTTGTCAATTTATTCACCACAGTTATCAAGTTATTCACCTTTGAGTGGTACTAGAGGTATATAATTAGTATGTTAAAAAAGTTATTTTAATGACAAACTCGTCATTGATATTAAATAGCAAAGAGATTACGAATATGAATATACAAGGTGTCGTTTTGAAGCTGCAAAATATTTCAGGAGGTAATTATGTTAGTGATTCTCGACCCGAATCAATAATAAAATGAGTAGATATTTTTTTTTCCTATTTATGAAAATCGGTATGTGTGAACTACGTTTCATAAAAAGCAGCCAGTCTGATACCTGCCTTTTAACCGCCCTTTCTTTCACACACACAAACACGTAAAAATAAAGGGCGTTTTCACACACACTAACTCCCAACGATAGTTTCATAAATAATGTATCATCCAATCATCATACCGCACGCCACACCCTAGCCACGCCCCCGCTGCCATCGATCAATCGAATTAGTTTAGTATAACTAAAAAATAAAATAACAAGTTTTACTGATTATTGACCAGGTATCGTTTTTTCACATGATTATTTATGAGTTTTATTACAACCTCCTAAAATATTGTGCAGTTTTAAAACTGCACCTTCTATATTAATTTGCTGAATAACTACTTAAACATTAATGTACTGCCTGAAAAAATAATAAAATATGGAAATAGAGGGTTTGCTCTATTTCAATTTATTATTTTTTCAGTTTCAGGTTAATAAGACGTAGGTAAGTAAAATAAAAGGCATAGAGAATTTAAAAAAAATATAATAATTATAATTTTTTCATTGCATTGGAAATGAAATGAGTTTGAGTTAAAATTAAAATATGAAAACACTGTAATTTATATTTTATTGGGACCCAGGATCTTCTTCATCAGGGTTATCTTCGTCCAAATCCGGATCAGTACATGCAGAGAGATTGCCGACAGCATTTAAATTAATATAAAACTCTTTAAATGAGTTGTCTATCAAATCAAAGTTCATTAATCCTTTTTTCTCTGCGCTGATTGGCAAAATTCCCTTGGAGATTTGGCTCACCCAGGCTCACCCTAAAGAAATCTATGGTACTTTTGCCTCTTTTCTTGAAATTTATTGACGTAAAAAGAGATTCGCGATCTAGACTTTTCTTGAAATTAATTTTTCCTACGTTGTTTTTATTAAACTGCGGCCATTTGATAGGTTGCCATAGAAATTTGTCCCCAGAATCATCAATTATTTTAACAGTAAAGGGAAGGACCCTCAGATTTTATCTCAGATTATATCTCTTTTTAGATTTTAGCTCAGCAAAATCCAAGAAATTATTTACCGTCATCACTACTACCTTGAATGGTTTCTGTACTTTACGAGTCCTAAGTAATTGCACCCAATCATATAAGTGATTGATTTTCAATTGTGTACTCTTTTTAGTTTTTTTTATTAATTGCGTGGTCAGAATTAAACCAAAGACCAACATACGAAATATGTTGGACGAGAATACACAGTATCTCAAAACGAAAGTCTGTGACCAGTGAGTGTTGCCAGTGATGACATATGGCTCTGAGACGTGGTCGCTCACAATGAGCCTTATCAGAAGGCTTAAAGTCACCCTAACAGAAATGGAAAGGGCCTATGCTCGAAGTTTCCTTACGTGATCGCATCAGAAAAGAAGATATCTGCAGGAAAACCAAGATTACCGACAAAGCCTGAAAAATTGCGCAACTTAAGTGCAGTGAACAGATGATCAGTGGGAAGGAAAGGTGCTAGAGTGGGGACCACATATCGGGAAACATAGAGTTGGAAGGCCTCCTATAAGGCGTACCGTTGACCTAGTGGGGGTCACATCCGGTTCCGATGGATATGTGACGCACAAGGCCGGTCGTTATGGTGACACTTGGGAGATGCCTATGTCCAATAGTGCATCAGATCAGCGCCTTGTCATATTAATTTAGCATTGTCATCTGATTTTTACATGCATGCAAAGCTTCAGCTCAATCAATACCAGGGAAGTGGATCGAATTAATCGATTTTGTAACAGCCATAACAACGGGACAGTTGAAACTAAATAAAACCTTGTAAAAAACACTTTTTTCTTTAGCGATTGATATTGTATTCATTTAAGTTTATATTATTTATTACTAGTTTCTGCTAGCGGCTTCGCCCGCGAACATAAAATACAGCCTATGACTATGCGAAATTATAACAGCCTATCACTCGGGAATAAAGCAGCTTTCTCTAGGTGAAAAAAAAATTGCAACCAGACCTGTATTCACAAAGAATACCTCCTACAAACAAAAACATAAAAAAACGAACTTTACCTCTTTATTATATTAGTGTGGATTAAACTAGCTATGCCCGTGACTTTGTCCGTGTGACTGTCGAAAACTAAAATGCATCACTTAGTTATAAGAAATACTTGAATATTTTTAAAAAAGGTGTAAAAGTTGACAACTAAGCATTATTACTAAGTATTTGATAACCGTCTTGTGGTGATAACTATACTTATTACATTTAGGATACAAAACTTGTGTTGGGTGTAACTTGATATCTCAATATGTCAAGCTTTAAAAACATTTCTATAAGACGTGCATAACTTGACAACTCACTTTGTCAATTTATAATGAGAAGGAAAACAAAACTATTATGTGTATAAGTTGAATTATCAAATAATGAATATTATTTTGGTCACTGTGCATAAATTGATAAAATGACATATCAACAAAAACACGTCAAAATGAGAGATGTCAACATACAACCACAGTCGATTGCTTCAAAATTAAGATACATATGGACGTGTCAATTTTTTTCCCATAAATTCCTAGCGCGTAGAATCCATAGAGCCAATAAAAAAAAAACATGCATTCGACATATCAATGTATTCACGCCAGCCACGGAAACAGTCTTTAACTGTTATAAACCAATGACAGCTCTTAAACTCCTTAGTTGAAAGTATGACTGTGAAACTTTATGACTCTAGTTATCAACAATGAAGGTATAGTTGAAGCTGTGGCAGGTTGGGTCATTATTTCGATTATTATATGCCCTTACCGGGCCAAAAAAATTTTCAATTGGATCTGAATTAAAATACCTGGGTCTCATAATTTTTAAATTATGTTTTTTGAAAAACTGCCACAGCCTCATGTAGCTTTTTAGTGTAACAATATTTTGTAAAGAGGGTCCCCATTTTTCCCTTCCATTCATATCTACATATTAAATTCCGTAACTTATTAATTGCCTCTTTCCAAAATTGGTGATGCGGTGGTTTTTTTACCACTGGTGTTCTTAAAATTTTTCCCTTGCTTTTAGAGAATCTTGCAGCTCCATTGACGCTGTCGAACAATTGGTCAAAAAATAGAACGTATTTGGTTCTCCGCTGTATTTGGAAGTGTGCTACTGAAGGGTCTCCCATCAGCATAGTGAGCTGAAATGAATAATTTATTTCTATATAAGTACTTTGTTTCCTTCACTATATGTTTAATTTTATTTTTATTATTTATATCTAGCCTATACAGTCCCACTACTGGGCAAAGGCCTCCTTCCTTTCCTTTTATTATTCCCGGCTTCTAGCCATTTCTATGCGTTTAATAATACTAATTCTACTTAATACCATCTAATTACCACGTTCATATTGAAATAGAAAATGCAAATTGTGAGGTTATTTTTTTTTTTTGTGGTAAAATATAGACCATAAATGGACCATAAGCATAAGCAGGAATCGAACCTGTTAAGGCTCAAGCGCCCAAAAAATACCATAACACTGACTTTCTGAAACTTACTCCCCAGTAACCGCCAAGTTAATAGGTTTGAAAAAAATATATATATTAGATTTGTGTTATCAACATTTGATTTTTTCGTGCGATTAATACTTTTATCTAAAAAAAATATTTAGCAATTTCGCAAATTTCACTACTCTTTCGAAACGACCAAGTCGTCCAAATCTCTTGAAACATTTTTACACAAACATTCGTGGTTATCGGGGCTCTATCCGGGCGCAGCTGGCCGCAATTAAATGCAGATAGATACGCGTACTGCCGCTATGCGGGTACGAGTGTTGTGTCCATTTAATTCCGGCCAAATGTTCATGGGACTACAAGACTTTACATGCAAAACATTTAGTTTCATATAATGTTACTTACAAAATTTTTCTGTATATGTTAAGGCTGCAGATACAGTTGTGCTGAAGACCTTCACACAATTTTTAACCTGAAAATTAAAAATACAGCTTTTAAGTACAAAGAAAAAATTTGCCATCATAGTCAATCTATAGCAGAATACAAATAGCTGGATTAAATTATATTAATTTTGATTACAGAAATTAATTATTTTGTTGTATTGAAGCTTTCGCAGAAGGCCCTGTATTCTGTATACTCTTACCACAGTAAAGTTCTCCACCTCTGTTATTCATAATGTATATTACGATGTGGACATTGGATTGGTTTACATGTTTGTGCATCCAGTTTTAAGCAATGTTTTCTTTGAATTTTCTTAACATGCAAGTGTTTTTGTCCCCAGTAAAATAAAATAAAACAAATTACAAATATAAGTACCTTCATTTTCTTAATCTTTTCTGGAATTACGTGTTGATCACTCAGTTTATGGAGAAGTCTGGCTTCGGTGTGTCATTTAGAAATTTTTCCATTGAAGGTTATGTTTTTAGTTAAAAAGTTATTTCTCAGACCCTTTATCAGGTGAGAGATACTCAGATTAACCCTACTTATTGTAACTGTGCCATCTGAAAATATAAAACATTTTAAAGTAAATAATGATAAATGCCAACAAGTTTTACAGTTGGTAAAATATTGCAGCAGTCAAAAAGATGGTAGGTATCACATCTTGGTGACGAAGATCCCTTGAACGATTTTCGTTATTTTAAACCTGCCTACTGCTGGGATCAGTCATGAAAGCAAAAGACAATGCCCAAATTTGTATGTGGCGCCGTACCACCTTGCGTCTAGCCAAATTACTCTCAAGAGTAGTTATTATTTAACTTTTCATTACCTAACACTATTCCTAACCTATCCTGAACATGGCCAAATATTTTGTTAATATTTGACCAGGTTTTTGAAATATTCAAAAAAAGTAAACGCCTGATGATATTTTATAGCAATTTTTAACCGTCGTGATTATTGATATGCGTTTTAGGCCGAATTGTTGCGTAGGGGAGGATTGTTATTGATATATTACACTTGCGCGTTATGGTAGAATCCGGATTCCTTCGCTCCTATATTGTGGCGTTGCTTACGCTCAGGCTTTTATCGCTCATGGGTAGGTAATTGTCTTTATGCTATACCTAGGCCTACACTGAAGGACACGACCTTAAGACTGTTAAAAGTCGTAATGGTTTAGTATTTTATTTACTTATTAGTATCATGTTATAGTTATCATGACCTATACAAACTTACTACGAGTTTTAGTTCGTTTTCTCTCATCAATAAACGCAGTAAGAAAGAAAGAAGAAAGAAAAGTATTTATTTTGGCGCAAAAAAACATTGTAGACAACAAAAACTTAAGAAAAACACAAATATAAAACAAAAAAATAAAATAAAAAAGTAACATTGTCTGTCACACGTTTGCGCCAAAAAAGGTCCAGTTCAGCGAAATGCCAGACAACTACGAGGTAGTTGTCTGACGCTGGTTTTCAACTGAACCTTATTTGGAGTGAACAGATAAAAAGAAATTTACAAATAGTGTCAACACTACATTACATTAGGGTTACATTATTGTGAAAACAAAACATAATGCGTGAAAAAACAGTAAATAAATGAAAAATATGTGTTCAGTGTACAAAAAATAACATAAAACATAACAGAAACCGGTTTGAAGCGATTTAGCCTCAATCAACACAACACCATAACTACGCGCAGTGCAACGACGCCCGGGGGGGGGGGGGGGGGGGCGAGCGCAACGGACGATTTGCAAACAGCGTAAAAAATTTCAAGGTAATTGTACCAATCTCGGGTACTTCGAAAACAAAAAATAATAATGGAAAACCACCCGAAAGTAAAGCAAGTATTTTTAAAATAACGTTATCACTGAATAGATTTATAGTGTCTTAGCAGAAGGAAGTGAAAAAGATAGATTATGTATATTGGCTGAAAGGTGAGTGTCGCTTACTTACAGTAATGACTATTTAAATGAATCAAGTAGAAAGGTATACAATTATTTCAAAATAAAATACAATTATATTTTTACTTTTTTAGTTGCGGGTTATAATGACCGCCGTGTCATGTTCCGTGGTGGCAACAGCGACACCGAAAACGAGGACCGGATGCAATAAGGCCAGACGCAAGGGGTAAGTTAGCATAAACACAAATTAGTAAATACGGTGATGAAAATTATCATTAAGAATTATCAAGTAATGTAGCCTTCGTCACCCACAGGTCTCCCAAGTACGCGGGAAAGTACTCAGGTGTCGCGTATGACTCACAACACCTCGAACACAACGAAATGAGCCGACAACGGTGCTCGAGGATCCTTCATCACCCACATGTTGTAGTTATGTATACGCTAATATTATATTTTTGTGCAACGCATTCCACACACCTCACACCAATGAAACGATTAAAATTAGTAAGCAGTTCATATGAATGAGACGTTAAGAGTGACCATATCCAGTTTCCTTTGCGCATCTATCAGGTACTGCCGTAATCGCATTCTGAAGGTATGGACGCTGTCTAGTGCTCTTAATGGCGGCGGGATGTTATTCCACACCTTGGAAGCAGTGTATCGGAAACTGCCTCTGAAAGCCGCTGTTCTATGAGACTGGGTTGAGAGTTTTCGTGCACAAAGTCTAGGCGCGCATTCCCGTCTATTAACCATCCAGCTGAGCTTGTCGTACAAGTACCTCGGTTTCTTAGTCTTAACAACGCCAAAAAGAAGACAAGCAAAATGTAACTTTCGCCTTGACTTCATTTTTAGTATAAAATGTTTATTAAGAAAGGGGGTGACATGAGTTCTAGGGGGAATTGAGTAACAGAAACGAGCGCAAGCATTTTGTACTCTCTGTATGAGTCTGTCGGTACGAGCCAGCAAGCGAGGGCCGTAAACCGTATCAGCGTAATTTAGTTTGGAAAGAACAAGGGTTTCGACTAACTGCTCGCGGAGCTTTTCCGACAAGAAAGGTCTCATTTTGTATAGTAATTTTAGGCGATAAAAGCAATTTTTGACGGAGTCAGCAACGTGCTTCGGGCAGCTTCTTCAACTGCTGCTTTGTACCAAAGAGCATATATTTAGTTTTCACTGGGTTTAACGTAAGACAGTTCTCTTCCGCCCAGGTGGAGATTCTTTCTATATCATCGTTTAGATCCCTAATGGCTGATTCGTAGTCCTCGGGTTTAAAAGATAAATATAATTGGACATCATCGGCATAGATGTGGTACTTGCAATTTTGGTACAGTACAACATCACATACATAGGTTGTGCTTTGTACATTCAGCTACCTTAATGTACAGTAAGGGGGTTGATTGTAGCTTATCAACAACCATAGCTGCACCAATCAACCTAGTCCTAACCATATAGCTACAATATAAGTAAATAGTGCGGGAAGCCTGTTACCATGAGCCCTAATGCAACAGGCAGAAAGTGGGAAGGATGCCAATTGCTCTTTGCGTTCTAGGACTTCTTCTTCAGAAATTACCCTCGGTTCCAGCTAGCGGGCATCGGCCCTTTGAGAAGCGCGTGGATCACTACGCGCTGTTGACGACAGGTTCGGTCCGGTTAGTTACCGGACGGTCGAACGGCGAACTACCCATTGCTCAACATTGTCAAGCCCGAGTCTATGGTAGCCGGTAGTCGGGGTCGTAATCTCGGCGACTGGGGCGTGAGGACGTTCCTTCCCTCACGCGTGCGGCCTCCTCCTTCGCTAGCATTACTGCTTCGCAAAAGGAGACGACCGCCTGCCATTCCTCCCTGCTTCGGACCATAGCCTGAATCAGGGCCCGGCGCGAAAGGTCGTTGCCGGCGATTACTTCCACGAGGGCAAGGCTGTGTTCCACTCAAGTAAAGCACACCTCCACCGTAAACTATGGCTGGGTAAAGCCAAAGCTATGAGCAACCATTTATAGGTATAGTAGCAGTGAGAGGAGTCGATGGTCTCGTTGTAGTGATGCAAGAGACTCAGTCGTTTAAGGCCTTTAAAAAGGACTCGACTTCATTTTAAGCGACTCTAGTCTGGAAAGAAGACTAGAGTTTCCAGTCTTTATTAATAAGACTTGAAACCCTGAAGTCTTTTAACTAAAGGACTAAAAGGCTTAAACGACTCGAGTCGTTTATAAGGCTTAAACGACTCGAGTCGTTTATAGTAAGGCTTAAACGACTCGAGTCGTTTATAAAAGTACTCGCGCTTCATGATGTTTTACTGAGTCGTGCTTCAATACTCAATACTCAATACTTTATTACATTCCATATTGTATACATAGGTGGTATAACATATTTTGAAGATCAATATGGACCCTGTCCGGCACAGTAAAGTTAGGAGAGAGGATGAAGGCTAAATTACAATGCATGGAATTTATTATTATTGACAGATCTAATAGATGTAGTTATATATGTATATGGTCTAATGTTATAAATTATGTTTATTTTTGTCATCGTTATTATTTAATGGTCTAAGCATGTTTATTTATTATGTCTATGTAAATATAAGTATTGGTAGATTTTGTTAGAATTTTAATTATTTTTTTGTCATTATTATGAAATAGGTAATATTATTATTGATTAATTTATGTGTGTAATGCATAATATAAGTAAATTAAATGTCAGATATTTTAATTTATTTTTGTCGTCAATATTTTTAAATTATGT
Organism: Mythimna albipuncta; assembly: GCA_929112965.1. Taxonomy (NCBI): domain Eukaryota; kingdom Metazoa; phylum Arthropoda; class Insecta; order Lepidoptera; family Noctuidae; genus Mythimna; species Mythimna albipuncta. Next base: position 1,940,023 of record OV815960.1, read on the forward strand.
CAGATATTTTATTTATATTTGTTGTAATTGTTATGAAATTATGTCATTATTGATTAATTTATGAATGTAATGTCTTAATATAAGTAAATTAAATGTCAAATATTTTAATTTAGTTTTGTCGTTATTATTTTTAAATTCTGTCAGATATTTTATTTATAATTATTAAATTAAGTTATTATTGATTAATTTATGTATGTAATGTCTTTATAAGTAAATTAAATGTCAGGTATTTTTATCGTCATCATTATTAAATCATATATTTATTTAAGTTAACTATGTATAAGTTTAATTTAAATTTTTATTCACCATAGTACCTAAATTATTTTGCGCTTCTGTAAGTACTTACATTTATTACAGTATAATTAATAGCTTTTATTGTAGGCGATGTTTATCGTTATAGTATTCGTCTATAGTATAGTAGCATTTGTCTATTAGAAACTGTTTCAGTTTATTGATAAACATATTATTACTATCTGCATTTTTGATGAATTCTGGTAACTTATTATACATTTTAATAGACATAACAAATGCGCTAGAAGAGTGCATTTTCAATCGTGAAGCGGGTATGTTAAGTCTATTTTTATGTCTTAGTGTAATTTTAGTTTGGATGTCCTCTCTTTTGGTATAGAATTGTGGATATTTTCGAACAAATTTGCAAATTTCCAATATATAAAGACATGGTACGGTTAATATTTTTAGTTCTTTGAAGTAGGGTTTACAGGAGTCGGTGTCTTTTATATTCATTAATATTCTTATCATTTTTTTCTGTAAAGTGAACAGTGTCGGTGCATCTGTGCTATTTCCCCATAACATAATTCCATACTTGAGCCATGCAAATGCGTATGAGTAATAAGTAACTAAGGCTGTTTTAAGATCTGTTGTTTTTTTAATTTCTCTGAGGGCGGATGTAAACTTAGATAATTTAGCTCTTATTTTTTGAATGTGGGATTTCCAATCTATATGTGAATCTATGTCTAGGCCTAAAAAGGTGAATTTATTTACAACTTCTAAGTTTTGTCCGTTGTAATTAAAGTTAATATTTATCGGTGTTTTTTGTCGCGGGTAGAACGTTATTATTTTTGTCTTATTATAGTTAATTTCAAGGTTGTGCTCGTTCATCCAGTGTGTTGTATTGTCAAGTATGGAAGTCAGTTTCTGATTTAAATCTAAATTATTGTCACATGGTGTTAAAATAGAAATATCGTCGGCGAATAACACGCATGGCTCATTGATGTGGTCAGGGAGATCGTTGATATAAATAAGGAATAGCAGACATCCTATCACAGTTCCTTGTGGTATTGATGCGTTTACGGGTATGTTTTGAGATTGGACTAATTTAATTTCTCGTGTTTTGCTATTGTAATATTCAATTTCTACGACTTGTTCTCTGTTCTTTAGGTACGAGGTGAACAGATCATGACTTTTCCCGCGGATGCCAATGTTATACAGCTTATTCAGTAATATATCAAATTGAACTTTATAGATAGATAGATAGATAGATAAAACATTTATTTGATGCAACAAAATTAACACACAATACACAAAAGCACAATAAAATTACAAACATAAACCTAAACACAAAATTAATAAAAATTAAATAAATAGAAAAATGTAAACAATCACAGATATAGATACATTGAATTACATACATAAACAAAAAAAAACTTTAAAAAATTAAACATAAAAGCATAAAAAGTAATAAAAACCAAAAAAAAAAGTAAAGCTTAAAAGTTTTGTGTGGCAAACAAAAAAACAAAAAATGCATAGTGCAGTGTGTGCTTCACGGATGCATCAAATGGGAGCCCAACTCAGCATGTGTCAGGCAAATATACCTGACGCTGGTATTCTGCTGGGTCCCTGTAGTGGCATACTGACGTCGAGCTGAGTCTGTCGAAAAAGACTGTGTGTGTTATGTGTAAAGTGTGAAGTGTGGTGTGTACAGAAAGTTGCAACAGATTTAGTATGCGGCACAAAATTACATCACGAATGATGACTTGGAAACATAAAAACACGCTAACGAGCTATATAATGGACGTGTTCGAAACAGCCATGCCTTGCTCCTTTTGCGAGGCAATTAGAAACTGCCGTAATCGAGTCCTGAATGTATTGAGACATTTTATGTTCCTTATTGGCGGGGGAATATTGTTCCAACATTTAGAAGCGGCGTACCTAAAACTGCCTCTAAAAGCCGCTGTCTTGTGAGGTAGCGTAGAAAGCTGCTGCGAGCACTGTCTGCTGGCGCATTCTCATATTTAGAAGCGTATTTATCATACGCTTTCGTCATATCCAATAACAAACCTGTAGCGTATTTTTTATTATTAATTATGTTGAGAGCTTCTTGGATATATTTGTAAACAGCCAGCGTGGTCGATCGATTTTTGCGAAAACCATTTTGACTGTCGTTGAATATATTATATTTTTCACAAAATGCATAGACGCGGTCGCACATAGCTTTCTCAAATATTTTTGAGGCCGTTGGTAACAGAGCAATTGGACGATAATTGTTTGGGTCGGTTTTTGAATTTTTCTTATGGATCGGTTTTATAAGAGCTTTTTTTAACAAATCGGGAAAAATGCCTGCTTCGAAAGATTGGTTGATTAGTATATAAAATGGTAAAGTTAATTCGTCGGCGCATTGTCTTAATAGAGAAGGTGGAAGTTCGTCAATTCCGTGGCTTCTTTTATTTTTAAGATTTTTTATTATACTATTTACCTCGTAGGGATCTACTGGGTTAAGATACAATGTGTTTGGTGTAGCTGAAGCCACCGGTAGTCCTTTTGGTTTATTGCCGATACGTTTTGTGCTATCTCCTATAGAAGCAAAGAAGCGGTTGAATGTGTTGGCTACATCTTCAGGTTTAGAGGTTGAATTATTATTTATTTGTAGTGTTATATTGCGTTTTTCACTTTTTGTTATCTTGTTTGTGCGTTCGTTAATAATTCCCCACATTGTTTTAACTTTATTGTTAGATTGCATCATTTTATTTTTATAGTGAAGTTTTTTTGCCGTCGTGACAGTATTCTTCAATATTTTTTCGTATTTTTTATAATATTTTGTTAATGTCGGATTTTTTGCTTTTAATGTCAATGTTTTTAATAGTCTTTTATTTGTGCAAGATTTTTTTATTCCAGTAGTGAGCCAATATTTTTTAAGTTTTGTTTTTAATTTAATTTTGCATAGTGGTATACATTCATTTAGAATAGAAGTAAGTATGTCATTGAATTTTTTATAATTTACGTTAATGTCATTGTCAGTGGTAAGAATATCGTTCCAATTAAGTTTTTGTATTTTTTCTTTGAATTTTAGTATATTTGAATTATTATATAGCCTTTTCATAACGTACCAATAACTTTTTTCCGATTTTTCGGGTATTTTTAAATGTAAAATTGTGCTATGGTGGTCTGAAAAACCCAATTCTTCTGTAGTTGCGTACATGTCTTTGTATCTAAAGTTAGTAAATATTAGATCTAGACACGTCGCAGTGTTTGATGTAATACGTGTAGGGCTTTTTACATGTTGAGTGAAATTATATTCCTGCATGACGTTTAAAAATTGTGTAGTTTTTAAATTGTCTGATAAAATATTAACATTAAAATCTCCTCCTATAATTATATTTAATTTGTAATATTTATTGTTTATATATTGTAGAATTTGTTTTATTTGCTGATAAAATACTTCCTCCTCTCTTCTATTCCAATACATAGTTACAATTAATAAATTTTCTTTTGGTAATTCCGTGGCACATAGTTCTATCACATATTCTATAGACATATCTGAAATATCGTTTCTATGGATGCTTTCAATATGTTCTTGTACTAGTATACATACGCCGCCACCTGTTCTGGTGCTGCGGCAGTAAGAAGATGCACATTTATATCCACTAAATTTAATGAGCTCTAATTTTTCCTGAGTGAGCCAAGTTTCTGAAATACATATTGCCTTATATAGTGAAGTTTCGTCGAGAAATGCTTCAAGTATATCCTGTTTATTATTTAGGCTTTGAAAATTTTGGAGCAGTAATTTAAATGGTAGGTCGTTGTTTACGAAATGTCTGATCCTCAGCTTCGCTGATTACACTTGACGGACAGGCTTGAGTCGTGTTATTCAATAATGTGTCATTTTCCTGAGTGTCATGTACGCTTCGGTATTCGTGATTTTTTATTTTAATTAATTTTCCATCAATATATAGCTGGTTATTTTTTATTATTGCATGTGATCCGTTTTTTCTAGCTTTAAATAGTTCTTCTCGCATTTGTTTTCTAAATTTTCGTGTGTTTGCGTCTAAAAATTCAGATATGAATAGTCCAGTTCCTTGAAAATATTTACTATTGTTGGTTATATATCTAGACATTCTCTTGCTGATGAATTCGATGACAGTTGGTCGGTTCTTTGAGCTATTAGGTCTTCCAATTCTGTATACGTCTTCTATGTATCCTGATACATCTATGTTGACTATATCGCGGAATAGATCTATTAGTCGGTTGTAAAGTGAACTTTCAGGCTCGTTGTAGTAGTCGTCAAGGCCGTAGAGTACAATTTTCCTGTGGTTGTTTTCCTGTAAGTTTGGCATTTTATACGCAGCTGTGGCTAGTTTTCTTATTTCTTCCTTACAATTTTCATTTTCTCTTTGAAGTTTTTCCAATCTAATATTTATGTTTTCTATTTCTTGTTTTCTTTGGTCAATTTGTGATGTTAAGGTGTTTGTTTTGTAATCTAAATCTGTCTTTAATTCTGTAATAGCTCTGTATATTTCTGTGTGTATTGTGTTTTGTAATTCCTGTATAATAGATTTATTATTTTCCTTAAGATGTGTAATTATTAGTTCGCTCATACTCTGTATTGTTAGTTGAGTATGCGTATCAGTCATGGTTTTTAAATCGTCGATTTTTGTAGGTATAGTATCGCCTAAAAAGCTCAGGTCGTCAGAACAAGTTGTGTCATTAATGGGATTTGTTGCTTTTTTCCTCAAAGTGATATTAGCTTCCTCAGGCGGTGTGGTTAGGTGACTGAATTCGGTGCCTCTTGGTGTACGTATAGGGGTGTCTGTGTTTCCAGTCTTGGGTATTTTACAGATGCATGTCTGGCACTTCCACGTATTTTTATTCTCTAGAGTCATCTTTTTGGTATAATAATCTTTAGTGACACCGGCACATTCCAGGTCGTATCTGCATTTGCAAAGCACACAAATAAGATTTTCTCTTATGGGTAGCTTATGTTTACAACCAGCGCATACAGGTGTGGATGACATTTTGTTAAAATAGCTGTGTAGATAGGTAAGCCAAAAGTTTACTTTAAAAGTAAGCAGCGACCTCTAGTGTAAAGTGTTAAAGTCTCTTGAATGATTTTATGATGCTTAGTTTAAGTCTATTTCGGTAGATGGCGCTGTTTTATAGTTTTTGGAGAAGATGACTATCACTTTTTGAGGGTTTTGTTTTTTTTTTTTTTTTCTCTTGTCTTATTTATGTAAAATATGTACCTTATCGTAGGTTTCTTTCTTCTTCTTTTATTGTGTAGTCGTTTTTATCTTCTTGCCAGTTCAGTTCTCGCACTGTTGTTTGTATATTTTTTAAACTGAAGATCCGTTACAGTTTCTCACTATTATTGTTCATTTGTAGATCACTGAGTAGGTTTTTCTCACACACTCCAATGTCACACACTACATACAGCTTAAGTATTTGAATGAGTACTTTTTCTTCTATATTTAATCACGTAAACTAATATTTTGTGAATTAAAATACAGAGCAACTTGTTTGTTTGCACACGGTGGCGCCCTCTCCCTACATACCTTACTTACCTACCTACCTTCATATTCAATACAGCTCAAGCTGTTTAAAATCTGATTGGGTGGATAATAAATAATGCCTAAATTAAATAACTTGACCGTCAATTTGAAGCCTAATAATATGAGAGAGAAGCCATCATTCCGTCCCTTTTTCGCATCCGTTCCCCCTCCTAGTGGCACACTATCGCTTTCTCTGTCTCTCCTCCCACCACCACTAGCAGCTGCAAACGTCGGTTTGCCTTTGGATTTGACTCATTGACGTCGTTGTTCCTTTCCTGACAACACCGGAGAGAGCAAGGTACGAATTTACCTTTATAAGTGCTTCATAGAAATTTACAAGGGTTAAGAACACTATATTGTACAGTTTACAGTTCAAAACTAAGTTAAAGAAAAGTGTTTAAAACTAAAGTTTTAGAATGCTTTAAAAACCCAATAGTTTGAACAGCATCTGTACTTCTATATTCTGTATTATAATAGTGTCTAAACTCTTAACGGTGTTACCGTTCGTTCCTTAATAATTTAGAATTATTTATGTACCCTCCGTTTATAACTTTTGTGGCATAAAGTTATTGTTGTATTTCAGTGTGACAATAATAGTAATGAGTGATCAAAATACTTTACCAATCCAAAATATTAGCACTCAGGATGAAAATAAAGATAGTAGCGTACAATCTCGGAAAAGAAAACGCCGCGTTTGTGATTCAAGTAGCTCAACAACATCATCCAGTTCTAGTTCAAGTTCTAGTAGCTCTGACCGTTCGTCAACACATAAGCGATCTCATCGTTCGCGAAAAAGAAATAAACGTCGCCAAAAAGACCGTAAATTAGAAAAGTTATTTAAAGAAGTAGCCGATCTAAAGAAAAAATTCACAAATCGTGGTAATAGTGAACTTGGTTTAGAATCATTATACGAACCTAGTCGAGAGGATTGTTTAGAAGATAATGTGAGCCGCGAGTTGTATAGCAATGATGATGAGTACATGGTTGAATCGAATGACATTGAATTAGAACCCGAAATTTCACTGTCTATAGGGACTAAAATAAAAGATCCTGATATTTTAAAGACACCTGCTGCGTATTTAGAAGTTTTTAAAACGATTCAACGTTTAGACGATCCCGATTGGACAAATGTAAGATATTCCGAAGTACAAAAAAATTATAGGCATACCCCCGGTTTTACGGAACTCGCTGCAAATGATGAAGTGAAACGTTATGACTCTTCACGCTCTTTGATTAATATGGAAAAAGCTTTTGGTTCCTTGACTTTTGCCCTTATTAAACAGAAAGAACAGCTTCAAACGGAGCTCCGCTCATTTTTAAGCTGGACTAGGCAAGCGGGTAGTTTGAACCCGGACACTATATGTGAAAAAATAACGGATATTTTTGTAAATGGTGAGTATGCTAGAATTTCGAGTGATACTTAACAAATGATTTGCGGACATCGCGCAGAATGTATTCAACAGCGCAGAGAAACTATTTTAGCTGCTGTTAAAGACCCATTGCATAAAAGTTTAATAAGAAAAATTCCACCGTCTTGTTATAATCTATTTGGCGCTGAACAACTTACTTCTACATTAGAAAAAGCGGGAGGCGTGAATAAAGTATTTTGGCCTCGTGACAAGGATTGCGCTTCTGCACCGCAGACCGATCCAAGTACTTCCGCGACTCAGCGAATGTTACCACTTCCGAGTCAAAGAAAGGTGGCCTATAAACATATGGGGCAAACAACTTTAAGAGCAAACAATACACCTTTCCACAACAATGGCAAGCCCTTTCGGGGCCGGGGCGGTAAGCAGTCAAATTACCGCAGGCCTAATGACGATTCAAATGCATATAGGCACAAAATCTCTTCCTCATCCCATCGGGATAGGAAAGGAAATTTTCGGCGATTCTGACTCAACGAGTTTGTTTCGCGCCGGTCAGCTGAGCCTCTATCACGACCGGTGGAAGAAAATGGGAGCACCAGACTATATTTTAAAAATAATAACCGGATACCGAATCCCATTTGTACGAAAGCCTCCACTACACTTGCCCAATCTACAAAATGCGGTCCAGGTAACACCTCATTCCTCAGAAATGGACCAAATCATTTACAAAATGTTATCAGAAGAGGTACTCACAATCGTGCCGCTGACACAAAGTTTTATTTCGCCCATGTTTCTGGTGCCCAAAGAAGACGGACAGTTCTGGCCGATTTTCAATCTCAAAGCCCTGAACCGATACGTCGACGCCTCCACGTTTCGTCTTATCAACATTTTCAGAATCCCAGACTTCCTCCAACCGAACGATTGGATGGTGAAACTCGACTTATCCCAGGCATATTTCCATTTGCCTATAACAGAGGGCCACAGAAGATTCTTACGGCTGGTTTACCAAGGCCAACTGCTTCAAATGAACTGCCTGCCCTTCGGGCTCAGTTCACCACCGAAAACATTTGCCTCTTTGAGCAACTGTATTGCCCAGACTCTCCGAGACCGCGGAATGCGAGTCGTAATTTATTTAGACGATTATCTTCTAGTCAATCAAGACTACGATACACTGGTGACCCACGTCAAAACTACAGTGGACATCCTAAAATATTTAGGGTGGATGATAAACTACGAAAAGTCTATCTTGCAACCGAGGCAAGCAATAGAGTATCTAGGCATAGTATGGGATCCTTGGAAAAACACAAAATCACTTCCAACAAAAAAGTGTGTGAAAATGAGAACCATAATCACTCACTTGATCGACACTCAAAAAGCTTGCCTGATAGATCTACAACGCATCATAGGAATGATGAACTTTTCAAGTTTTGTGGTACCCCGGGGAAGGATAAACTTTCGTCAACTTCAAAGGCTATGCATCAGCATGCTACACGTAAAACCAACCATAAAGAACTCATTGCCCGAGGCAGCTCAGAACGACTTAAAATGGTGGCTAAATCATCTCGAGATCAAGTCTCCTATCCATGTTCCACATCCAACACACTATATTGTCACGGATGCATCGGACAACGCCTGGGGTGCTTACATAAACAACACCTATATCTCCGGAACATGGAAAGTAGAAGAAAAACTTCTTCATTGCAATCAAAAGGAGATGCTTGCCATTCTAAAGACTATCCAACATTGTGGCCAAAGTCTGCACAAAGCCAGTCTATACATTCAGTGCGACAACAAGGCCGCGGTATCGTATTTGAGGAACGAAGGCGGCACGAAATCCTTAGCACTAATAGATCTAACCTATCAGATTTTACGAATCATAGATACTTACCAGATGCACTTCATTATTTATCACATCCCGGGTGTTTACAACGTGGAAGCAGACAGGCTATCCCGACTGCAAAAACTGCCAGAGTGGCATTTACTCCCTCAAGTTACAAACCTCGTATTCGCCAAATGGGGAACCCCGGTGATAGACCTGTTCGCATCTCAGCAAGCTCATGTAGTTCCCCAGTACTGCACTCTGGATCACCGAGATCAGGAAGCCGTATTTCAAGACGCTTTCAGCCAGATCTGGGACTACCCTTTGGCATGGATTTTTCCTCCACCATTTTTGGTACCCAAGGTTCTAACTCATCTGAACAAATGTCGAGGAATATTCCTGGTAGTAGTTCCCAAATGGAACCAAGTCTTTTGGAGACCAGACCTGAAGAATCGTGCAACAGATCACCGTTGGACGATCAGGAACCTGTACAAAGTACTAGTAGACACCTCGACAAACTGTCCCCCTCAAAAGGCCAACGAGATGACGTTAGAAGTTTGGAGAATTGGGAGTGGAATGAAAAGCTGAGTGACTGGTCAATGCAACAAAAGAGCCTACTCATGAAAAGCTGGCGATTATCTACTATAAGAACATATAATCCAGCCTGGGCTCGCTGGATAAAATGGGCAAAGTTTAATAACATTTCTATAAGCGAACCGAATGGTTCGGCTCTTGCTAGATTTTTATCTGATCTTCACCTAAAAGATGGGCTCTCTTATAACACCATACTTATCCATAAAGCAGTGGTTTCCACATTATGTAGCCCAGAATCTACAGAACGAATAAGTGGACATCCTTTAGTTAAACGAATACTAAAGTCCATAGCATTAGCTATTCCAAAACCCTCTAAGACCAAGGTTTGGGATGTTAATCAAGTAGTATCTTTACTGTGTCAACAGAATCCTGATACAGATAAACTTTATGATATTTCAAAACATACAGCATGCCTCTTGTTGCTGTGTTCTGGTCGCAGAGTCCATGACCTAACTTTATTGAGCGTAAATCCCAATCAATGTGAAATTACTGATGATTATATTATCTTGTGGCCAATGTTTGGTTCAAAAACTGATTCTGCAAATTATCGTCAATCAGGTTGGAAGTTAATGATCAATAGAGACGATCAGTGCCTAAATCCCGTGCATTGGATTTCAAAGTTGATAATAGCTGGTAAGAACAGGAGAAATGAAGCTCAATGTGATAATTTATTTATAACTGCGTGTGGCAAAGCTCGTCCTGCTTCACGCTGTGTTATAGCTAACTGGGTCAAGAAAGTACTAAAGGATGCTGGGATTGAAGCCCCAGCTGGAAGTGTAAGGTCTGCTGTAGCTTCAAACAGTTGGCATGAAAACTGCGCAATTGATGATATTCTCTCCAGAGGCAATTGGAGATCAGAAAATACATTTAGAAGATTTTACTGCAAAGAAGTTAGAACAACAAATACTCAAAATTCTATTACCACTTTATTCAATGCAGTGTGATTGTTGTCTTACTTTATTAAATATGTAGAGCGAGTAGCTCAGTTTGGCTCGCTTACTTACGTAGCCATTTGTTATTTTTTGTTAAAAGAATATTGTTTGGTTTTCTTTTCTAGTAATAAAACTATTTTGTTTTACAAAACCAATTTATTTACTTTTTGTACCTCTGTAACATCATATTTTATTATACAGTTGCAAGTGCTATGTTTTATCTCTGTCACCGCCTGTGCGTCATGACACAAGGTCAAATTTCGACTAAGGACCCAGTCCTTTTCATCGTCTTGTGATCTAGATTTCAATCTTATAGTCACATTGACGTCTCCACCACCACCAGGCGATAACAAACATGTCTCTCATATTATTAGGCTTCAAATTGACGGTCAAGTTATTTAATACAAACGTTTTACCTAAAATAAAACGTAAATTAAATTACTTACCTAAATTTGAAGCCTAATAACTTAAATGCTGCCTGGTTCTACAACGACTTCAATGAGTCAAATCCAAAGGCAAACCGACGTTTGCAGCTGCTAGTGGTGGTGGGAGGAGAGACAGAGAAAGCGATAGTGTGCCACTAGGAGGGGGAACGGATGCGAAAAAGGGACGGAATGATGGCTTCTCTCTCATATTATTAGGCTTCAAATTTAGGTAAGTAATTTAATTTACGTTTTATTTTAGGTAAAACGTTTGTATTAAAACAATGAAGTAAGTACATACATAATCACACTTAAGGTGATTGTTCCGCTGGCCTGTTCATACATTTTTTCGTTACGAGATACTCCGTACATAGACACTTTTTTCTCAAAACGAATCACTTTATCACTTTTCTACAATAAAACGGTGGCGCGTTCGACTTTTTTGGTAAATAATTTGCGTTATATATTGAGAAAAACAGTCATGAAAACCGGGCAAAATTTGACATTGTGTTTACTAGTGTGAGTGCGATTTGACAACCAAATTTCCAAACCATACCGCCATGATTGCGATAGGTTAACGCTAGATGGCGTACAACCGATAATATAAATTTGAAAAATCATTACTAAATTTATAATAATGGATTTCATTAAAAAAAAACATTATAATAACGTAAAACTAACTATCCTAGACGAAAACATAAAACATTGTTGTTATAAAAAAATTGTTAGCATTAGTTATGATTATTGTTCCTGGCAACGTGTTATATTCATCATACGTAAAACGCGACGCGCGATGTTGCCGTTCTTCTTACGTGACCCTTTGACCTTAGATGTTACGTCGGAATTTCTAAGAAAACGCGTTGCCAGACTTATTTCAATTTGATCATTCGATTGACATGATTTTTGAAACTAGGCTAGCTAATGCAGTGATAGGTTTTACGCGCGGAATTGCTTGTATATTTTAAATTGTATGCATTTTCATTGATTTGAAATAATATTATTTTCTTGTATGTATTTCATTACAATTTAATATAATAATTGCAAGGTATTGTAGTATAGATTGCTTAGCAATTTTATTTTAAAATAAAAGTAGTCTTTCGGTGGTGTTAGCAAGACGGCCCGTGAGTTTAGCTGGCTATTACAAACTAAAATCTTCTCATAATAGATAGAAATTACCGATTGATATTGTTCAGTTATAATAATATCAAGTAAACAAAATTTTTAAGTCGCTATATATATATGTATAGCGTATATATTGTATTTCCTGTCATATTACTTTTTCACATTAGTAATACAAATAGTTATCGATGGACAATTAATATGAGACGAACAAACAAACATTAGTTTACTGCAATCTCGTTTGTTTTGAATGGTTGCGTGCATTCCGTTACTTTTACATCAAAATGTATAATTATGTAATATGATTATGTAATATTATTTATGAATGAAACCAATGTTACTGAGACGAAGACATTTAATAGAAATTTGTTTGTGACCCTATAAAAGCTCGGTAACGAAACCATAGCGAGATGTAGAAATGTGACGTAATCTAACAACGCCATCTAGTGACCAAAATTAATACTACACACACAGTTTTATATATGAATATACAAAATTGTACATTCCGACCACCATGGACAGAATGTTCATTATTTCCGACCACCATGAACCTATGAAATTCGACAAAATGGACTGTATAACATTTAAAATTATGATAAGTAAATTATGGTGGTTAAAAAACAAATACACATCGATAAAAAAACAGTTAGATAATAACAACAGTAACTATGATAACAACAAAACTTTACAATTCTAATATAACAAGTTAAAAAAATATTAATGAGCGACAGGTAGTATGCAAAGTTTAGTCACTGGTCGTTTAAATAAGCCATCTTTACATTTCAGAGTCACTACCCTCGTTATGTTGTCCGAACCCGGGTGTTTCGCGGTTAATTTGCCTAAAAGCCATTTGGCTGGAGGAAGATTATCTTCCTTAATTAAAACTAAGTCACCAATTTCTGGTTCTGGTGTTTTGTTTGCCCACTTGTATCGGTGTAAAAATTGAGTTAAGTATTCACTAGACCACCTCCGCCAAAAATGTTGCAACATTTGTTGCGTTAATTGCCAACGTTTCAATGATGAGATAGGTGATGTTTCATAATTGTTCTCCGGTACCAATACTAAAGGTTCACCTATCAAAAAATGTCCTGGAGTGAGGGGCGTAGGATCTTGAGAATTGATACTGATTTGGGACAAAGGACGGGAGTTCAGGCAAGCCTCCACTTGATACAATACTGTTGATATCTCTTCAAAAGTGAGAGTTGCATTGCCAATTATGCGCTTTAGATGATGCTTGGTGGATTTTATCCCAGCCTCCCATAATCCGCCGAAATGTGGAGCATGTGGTGGAATAAAATGCCACGTAGTGCCGTTGTTTGCTAAATATTCAGCGATTTCTACCAGCATACTCGATTTTTCTTGTGCGAACAAGTTTCGAAGTTCACGGGCGGCACCTACGAAGTTGGTTCCGTTGTCACTAAATAACTCAGCGCAATGTCCACGTCTGGCAACAAACCGTTTAAAGGCTGCAAGAAAGCCTTGTGATGTTAGATCACTCACAGCCTCCAAATGTATAGCTCTTGTAGCCATACATATAAATAAACATATATAACCTTTATATGCCTTGTGACCTCTTCCTTTAGAGGTACGAATCTGTATGGGACCTGCATAATCAACACCGCTCCGATAAAACGCTCGAATTGGTGTAACCCGAGCTGGAGGCAGTTGTCCCATCAATTGATCTCTAGTCTGTGCAGCATGTCGTACACAGACAACACATCTTCGAACAACCATTTTTGCTCGATTTTTAGCATCGATAACCCAATATTTAGTCCGCAAATAGTTCAGCATTAGTTGTGGTCCACCATGCAATGTGACGTGATGAGTTTCAGCGAGGACTAAATCAGTGAAATGAGCTTTTGATGGTAAGATTATTGGGTGTCTAGAATCGGTTTTAATTTCAGCTTTTTCCAGACGACCACCAACCCTTAATATGCCAGAGTTATCTACAAACGGGTTTAATGATGTAAGTTTGCTTTTTTTATTTACATTTTTATTTTCTTCGATATCTTTTATTTCTTGCTGAAAATTTGTTGCTTGACATTCTTTAATACATATATGAAGAGCTTCATTTAATTCAGAGCTAGTCAACCATGCAGGTAAGTTATGATTACCTACACTTTTTAATTTTTTGATAAATCTCCTGCAGTAAGCTAAAACCCTAACTAACTTACGAAGAGATGAAAACTTAGTCTATAGCTCGATATTATCACTATGCGTAACATGATAAACTTTCTTTGTTTTTTCTTCTAGATTACTGTCTGGTATTTCCTTTCTATCATAGTTAATAATAGCATTTTTCAACCATGACGGCCCTGTTTTCCATAATTCAAAATTGGGTAATTCTGATGGATTTATTCCGCGAGACGCACAATCTGCTGGATTGTCAGAAGATGACACATGTGACCACTGGTCCCTATCTAAAATGTTGAGTATCTCCGACGTTCGGTTGGCTACAAATGTTTTCCAACGAGTTGGGTGACTGCTTAGCCAAGACAGCACAACTGAGGAGTCTGTCCACGCATGTATATTACCCTTTGAAATGTTCAAAACTGTCGAAACTTCCTGTAAAAGCTTAGATAACAAAACTGCGCCACATAACTCAAGCCTCGGAATGGATACTTGCTTAATTGGTGCTACTCTTGTCTTGGAAGTCACTAGATTGATGTAAACGTTTCCTGTATTATCTACAACACGCATATAGACTGCAGCAGCATAAGCTTCATTGGATGCGTCGCTAAATCCATGGAGTTCGATGGTACTGTTCTTCCTTGAGTTAATCCATCGTGGAAGTCTAAATTTGGTAAGTTCATTCAGTTCCGTACGGTAAGTAATCCACTCGTTTAAGAGATTAGATGGTAGTTTATCATCCCATTCTATCCCTGCAAGCCAAAGCTTTTGAATCATTATTTTAGCTTTTATGATTGCTGGCGAAATCCATCCCATCGGATCGAACAGCTTTCCGATATCAGAAATAACTTTTCTTTTTGTTACAGGTTCGCTAATCGGTGGTAATTGAACAGAGTATTTAAAATCATCGGTTTTTCGGTTCCACGTGAGTCCCAGTATCTTCATGATTTCATTTTCTTTAAGTTCTAGGTTGCTTTCTATAGCTGTTTGGTTTTCATTAATCGCTCTAGACAATTGCTTATCATTACTTGACCACTTCTGCAGTTTGAAGCCTCCCTTGCTTAGTATGTTCGTAATTTCTGTAAATATCTGTTTTCCTTCAGATACAGTTTGACATCCAGTGAGCAAATCATCAACGTAAAAGTCATTTAATATTTTTTCAGATGCTAACGGGAATAGGTTTCCTTCGTCATAAGCGACTTGGTGAAGCGTTCTTACTGCTAAGTATGGAGCAGAGGCCGTTCCAAAAGTTACTCTTCCTAATCGTAAATGTTGTATGTCTTCTTTACAGTCAGCTCTCCACACCAACCGTTGATAGTCTGCATCTTGGTCAGTCACTTTTACCTGACGATACATCTTGACGATATCAGCTACCAAACAGATAGGGTGAAGTCTCCACTTCATAATAATGTGCCTAAGATTGGCCTGTAAGGTTGGCCCAACAAGAAGGTTGTTATTAAGAGAAGCACCGTTACTATCCCGACTGGAAGCATTAAATACGACTCGGAATTTGGTAGTTGTTTTATCGTTTCTAACAACTTCATGATAAGGTAAGTATACAGCTTCAGTGTTATCAATTTCATTTTTAGGTACTATTTCCATATGACCGAGTTTTAAATATTCGTTAATAACTTCGGAATATTTAGTTTTTAAATCTGGTACTTTTATAAAACGCTTTTCTAAAGATAACAATCTTTTAATAGCAATATCTCGCGAATTTCCATATTTACAGCTCGGATCTTCTTCTCTAAACGGTAACTTTACAATATACCGACCGAAACTGTCGCGTTTGGTTGTTTTGGTAAAAATCTCTTCACAACGTTTTTCATCTGGAGTAAATTGTTTTTTACCCAGAGTAAAGTTGTCTGATTCGAGTTCCCAGAATTGTTTCAGGTTAAAATCTTCATTGCAAATGTTGGTATGCAAAGTGATGATAGTACTGTTGCAATTGACAGTGTTGGTCTCACTATCACCCCCCACCTTGCCAGACAAAACCCAACCCAACTTGGTGTTTTGCGCTATTGGTGTTCCTGGTGGTCCTCGAATCAATCCTTCGCTTATAATTTGACTATAGACTTCTGCACCAAGCAGTAAATCTATTTTGTTAGGTATGTTAAACTTCGGATCTGCTAACTTCAAAACTGGTAAGTTAGGCCACAGCTGGACCACAATTTTTCTTTCAGGTAGAAATGAAGTTAACTTGGTAAGTACATATGCCTTGACTTGTATGGTAAATGTAGGGTCCTGGAGAGATTGCAGTTTGATATAAACTACACTCTTACAGTTTAGTGAGGCTGTGTTATCAACCCCCACTCCAACTATAACACTGTTGCATTTGTTTCGTTTAAGCCCAAGTAATTGGACTGCAGACTCCGTTATAAAAGAAGCCTGTGATCCCTGGTCCACTAAAGACCTCAGTGTTATGGTAGACCCAGTGTTCGTTTCTGCTTTTACCAAGGCAGTTGCCAATACAACTTGACAGTTTGTATTAGAAAAGCAACTAGTTATGTTGCTCAAGGTGGTCTCGTCTTTTGATGTTGTTGCGTTTACAACAACACTGGTACTATCAACCGATTGCTTGTTTTGTTCCTCATTATCAGTTGGTTGGTTATTATTGGTTGAGTGCAGCAATGAATGGTGTTTTTTCTTGCAAATTCGACATCTAGTGGGCAAACGACACGATGTTACCGAATGGTTTGCGCCTAAACAATTGAAACACAATCCGGAACTTTGGACAAAATTACGACGCGATGACAATTCTTGTTTAGCAAATTCTTTACAATTCCCTATTTTATGGCTATTGTTCGAACAAAAGGAACATTCAGATGGTTTAATCTGATGAACATGATGTGACTTGGTTGTGGTGCTTTTAACGACTTTTGGACATAAAAATTCAAGTGACCTAAATCTGTGTTCAATAAACTCTAAAAAACTCTTTAAGGTTGGTAATTCGTTATTGTTATAACAAATCTTAGCTTCCCACTGCTTACGAGACTCATTATCTAATTTAGAACATAAAATGTAAATAACAATGAGATCCCAATTTGTTATATCAACACCTTCATTTTTTAAAGCATTTAAACATTCGTTGGTGGTGTCAAACATTTCTTTTAAACAGCTAGATGACTCATTAGTAAGGTTTTTTTGATTAAAGAATCTTTTCAAAATACAATCTGTTAGAAATTTTTTGTTGTTAAATCTATTTTCTAAAATGTTCCAATAAATAGTATAGTTATCACTTGTAATCTGTAGATGTCGTAAAAGTTGTTCAGCTTCACCGGTTAAATAGCCTTTTAGGTAATGTAATTTTTGCACGTTGTCTAAAGAGTGATTATTGTGAATCAATGATACAAAGAGATCCCGAAACGATGTCCACTGCGAGTAGTGACCAGAAAACGTTGGTATTGTTATTCTAGGTAGCTTTATGCCTTTCTGGATCATTTGGTTGCCTATAGACCCTTGGCCACAGTCCTCGGACACAAAGCTTTTATTTGAAGCATAGGTTTTCAAACGATCTTTCAATGCTATTTTATATTCAGAGTATAAATCTTCCGTTTGGCCGTACATATCATTATAATGGTAATCCGACTTTTCGAACTCTACTCTATTGCACTGTGTTATAAGTTTCGTATGGGTCTCATCAAACATCAACCAATGTTTTTCTAAACTTTCAAGTTTTGTTTCCAAGTAGCTTTCAGTGATTCTCTCTTTAGGAGATTTTTTATAATTAGCAAATGCTCTCTCTATTTTTTTGCTTATGTCGACTTGCAATCTGATAAGCGAATCCATGTTGAAGTTGGTATTGCAGCAATAAGTTTGAAAATCTCCAAGTTCAATTTCCAAAAATTTTCTAAGTTCGATTTCCGAAAATTTTCTAAGTCCAGATTTATCAAAATTATTCTAAGTGTTTGAACTTCTTCACACTTAGCCGAAATCGGGCATGGATTCCCCGTCTGGTCGCTTTTTGAAATTTTACAAGTCTTGGTAACTTCAAAGACTTAGAATTTTTACGTCTTTGAAATTCACAAGTTACACAAGTCAAAGAGTACTTACAGTTTTCCGGCACACAACTACACGTAATCACTTTACTCACAACTTTACTCGCAACTTTTTATCGATAGCCGATAGGGAGCGCCACTGTCGCACTTTGCAAATTTGCTCACTGTTCCGTATCTTATCCCGCTCGAAGGACCATGAATGAAACCAATGTTACTGAGACGAAGACATTTAATAGAAATGAGAATGGGCACATTGGGACCACCCTCCAATAGCAATGAGATATATATCGTTGGATAGGTCTTTTCAATTGGAACAACAATTGTTATGACAACTTTGTTGTAACAACTGTCCGTTCAGAGTTATAGGACTTATAAGTTCAGATTTAAAGATAGAAATATTAAAATATTTTTGAGGGAAAAATAATAACACCGTTAATAGTTCATTAATTATTATTTGGTTTTTTAAAATATTCAATAAAAAAAAACGTTTAAAAATATAAAAAAAAAATAGTAGCCCACCGGTATCGGGGACAGAGTCAAACCTACCGGCGGTCAGGGCTCTAGAGAAAGGAACCTCCTGACTATTTTATTTATTTATTTATTTCAAGTACCAAATACTCATCTCAGTTACAAAATCATACGTATACAGATATTATAAAATTACATACAATTGAAAGGTCATTAACAAAATTATCATCATTAAATTAAATTCATTTTATTATTATATTATAGTCAGGCAGTCAAATAGGTATTAAACGAATTGCATTAAAACTACTATACGAGCCGTGTGAATCAAGCCCTTGATCCAATCGCCTAACGAGAGCCTCCTAAATCATTGGTCGAGGCTCTTGGGTATTAGGCCATTGGCTGAAACAACTATCGGTACAATGATCGCTGAATCCACTTCCCACATGTCGAGACAATCTCGCGAGCCAAGTCAATGAGTATATACTTGATCTTGATTTGTTAATCTTTCTCGGCTTTCACAAGGTTCTCGTAATGCGGAACGGATATGTCAACAATCATTGCACGCCTCTTGCTTCGATTCACCACCACTATATCAGGCTTATTAGCCACAATAGTCCCGTCAGTGATGATGTTATTTTAATTTTAGAAAAGACTGTAAATACTTTTTAAATAAATAAAAAGTCTTACAGCTCTGAACGGACAGTTGTAACAGCAAAGCTGTCATAACAATTGTTGTTCTAATTAAAAATACCTATCAAATGACCATAGGACTTATTGCTATTGGAGGGTTATCCATCAGCAACTTGCTGAGAAATCCTCTCTTGTGGAATCGGAAGTGCCTTACTATAGATATGAGCCCGACCCAGTTCTTCATAATGGTCATATCACTTTGTACTCGGATCGGCCCATCGTCACTGACAGGACTATTGTGGGCAATAAGCCTTTTTTTTATGGTGGGAAAAATCATGCATTGACATCCCCCGCCCTTTGGCGGAGCGGGAGATAGTGTCAGATTCTTACTGACTAAAAGACCCACCCCGTTCCTTCTAGTCTTCATACCGGGGCTCGAGCGCCCTTTCGGGTAACCCTGGCCCCAGTAGGCTTCGACCCGGCTGGGTCCCTGCTGTTGCTGACAACACCTTGAGGCGCGCGGGAACAGTGCGCGCCGTCCACGACTTGGGATTGGTCCGGACAGTTACCGGACGACCGGACAGAGAGCCGGTTGCTTTTTCAGCGACGGCGCCCACACCGGCGCCCCGTAGAGGGCCATGGACCGAACGATCCCCGCGTAGAGCCTCCGGCAGGAGGCGTCTGGACCCCCAAGGTTGGGCAGGAGCCGCTTGAGCGCAGCCCCAGTCCGGTTGAGTTTGGGAGCCAGACGTCGGAAGTGCGTGGCCAATAAGCCTGATATAGTGGTGGTGGACCGAAGCGAGAGGCGTGCAATGATTGTTGACATATCCGTTCCGCATGATGAGAACTTTGTGAAAGCCGAGAAAGATAAACAAATCAAGATTAAGTATATACTTATTGACTTGGCTCGCGAGGTTGTCGACATGTGGGAAGTGGATTCAGCGATCATTGTACCGATAGTTGTTTCAGCTAATGGCCTAATAGCCAAGATCCTCGACCAACACCTTAGGAGGCTCTTTTTTATATTTTTAAACGTTTTTATTTTATTTTTTTTTATTGAATATTTAAAAAAAAAATAACAAATAATAATTAATGAATTATTAACGGTGTTATTATTTTTCCCTCAAAAATATTTTAGTATTTCTATCTTTAATTCTGAACTTTTAAGTCCTATAACTCTGAACGGACAGTTGTTACAACAAAGTTGTCATAACAGTTGTTGTTCCAATTGAAAAGACCTATCCAACGATATATATCTCATTACTATTGGAGGGTGGTCCCAGGTTTCATACATTTTTGCCCATTCTCATTTGTTTGTGACCCTATAAAAGCTCGGTAACGAAACCATAGCGAGATGTAGAAATGTGACGTAATCTAACAACGCCATCTAGTGACCAAAATTAATACTACACACACAGTTTTATATATGAATATACAAAATTGTACAATTTATGAAATTCTGTTTTATATTTAGATTAATCCCTGCAGAATAACCGTCAGGGATTTGTTGACTAGATATTATTTTTTTGATTGTCAATCAATATGGTATCAAAATTATTTAGGTAAGTAAAATCTTACAGCTATATTTTTCTAAAAATGCTAGTGTAATCTCGACCGTAATTTGGAACGTCTCAGTTTGTAATATTCTGTATTATCTGTGGATATTTGGACTTGCATTATTTCACGGCCGGTTAACTTCGAACAAAAAAATTAGGACGTAGCCGCCATATTATTAAAAAGAATTGTATACGACGTTTTTACTCTTTCTGTTGGCTAAATATGACGTAATAATTACTACGTCATAATAATACGTTGTGACTCTATACTCTTTGGTCACGACTACTTTACATACTCTTTGGTCAGTTCAGTCAGTTTGGCAGCCATTTTTTTTTTTCATTTATTTAACTAATTTATTTTGTAGTACTTTTACTAAAAGTTCTTTGCGAAAACTGTTGTTGTAAATCTTCGTGATATGACGCTTCGTGAAAGAATCTTATCGGTAGTGCCTATCTTTTCATGTATACTGAAGATGAATGTTTTGAAGATGTTATTTTGAGTCAAAGAGATTTAAAGAGATACAATAGAGCGGCTATCAGGAGAAATGTCTTAGAAAAACTGTCATCCTATCTCTCAGTAACGCCATCTAGCTTTGAATAGCAATCACACGAATTAAATTTGTCAAAATTTGTATAAATTTAACTATTGCTCGGTAGGTGGCCAGGACCTTTACCACGATATGTTAAAATGTCAGTAGTACGAACGAAAAAGGATCAAAGAGTTCGATTTAGGTCGCCTCATAGATCACGTTATGAGCTCGTGGTAGAAGCTTCAGTGTGTGCCAGTGGCGTAGCTTGGTAAGGGGAGGGTGGTGGGGGCCATGGCCCTAGGCGGCATTCGACAGGAGGCGACAGAAAGCGCCAAAAAAAAACTTAGATATACGAAATTGCGAGCGCAATGTTACGTACGGGCCAAGCAAATTTTGATGTCGATGTTAAGTCTACTCTGCGTGCTGCAGCAGGTAGAGTCTGTGCGGAAAGTAAACCATCGTGGGATTTGAGGGCGCTGCTGTAGATAAATATCGTTTTCGTTATGTAAGCAACATTGTGACGTCATTATAGAGCGACTGTTAAATCTTGATATTTTTAAACTATGTTAGACTAGCTTCTTCCAGTGGCTTCACTCTATAATAAAAATTATCCCATTCTGAATTTGCTCACCTAATGAAACTGCTAAGTTATAGCTTATGTGCTATATTATTGAAATGTTTATAATTAAGTTCATTTGTAGTAAGTTTAGTAGTTTTTGCGCGACACATCCATACATACGAGTACCTAGATCTACCTTCACAAACTTTCGCATTTATAATATTAGTAGCCCATTTATTGAACTTGCTCACGTGATGAAACTTAGCAAAAATATAGGTTATAAGCTACATTATAGCAACGTTTATCATTAAATTCAACCGTTTATAAGTTTTTGCGTAATGCCGTTATGGCGACACCTGGGGGAAGCCTATGTCGAACAGTGGACATCTTTCGATTGCAACGATGATGAACATTTAAATGCAAACACGAACCGGTAAAGGAAAATAGCGTGAAGGAAATGCTGTACTTCCTATCGAGGTAGGTTCCACCAACGACCACTTACCAAGTTCCAACGAAAATGGTTCCATCACTTTGACTGGGATTGGTCTATTATCACTGACTGGAATATTGTAGCTAGCAGAAAGTTTATGTTTGTTAAATATAAAGGTAAAAATGGGACACACTACCACTTACTCGTTATCTTTCTTAGTACACTTTTCCCTTTAGCTAATCAATGAAAAATATGAACTTAATGTCTATAAAAATAAAGTACACTTCACAATTTGAAATTTTGCTTCGTAAAAAATCTATTTAGCCAGTAAGGGACCATCTCGCATATAAGAACCTTGGGATCACTTGGTTGTTCGACTGTTTATCTGTTAAGACCCTTTAACTCGAGAACGCTTGGAGGTATCGAGTTAAAATTAAAACCATACACACAAGTCTGCGGTCTTTTGAAGTTGTGAAAAAATCAAACTTCTGAGTTAAAGAAAAAAAAAAGATACGGCCGTTTATGTCGCAAAAAACATATATTTCGATACTCAAGGGAATCAAATTTCATAGGGTGAATCTCGTTGACCTAGAATCCTGAAATTTGGCATAAAACAAGGTCTCATAGAACAAGTGCAGGGAAAAATCAGAAAACTGTAAATTTGTAGATCATCATCACAACAAAAAAAAATTGTTTGCAATTCGGAAAAATTTTTGTAACTCAATTCGGGAATTGATTTCGGTAAAGAGTCTGTACGACTCTTCAGTGCGCGAGTCCGACTCGCACTTGCCCTTTTTTATTTTAGTTACTGTATCCTCACTCAAGTCTGAAAAGAAATATTTTAAGTTAGTCGAAATGCATTATAAATTTAAAGTATCAATACTCTTTATACTAGCCATCGAAAATATTGACAAAAATAAAATAAACAAATATCGTCATGTTTTAATGAATTTCCGTTTAATTTATATATATTTGGAGATAACAGGGACAGGAGTTCACCTAGGAAGTCTAAAAACAAAAGTGAAAGTAAAATAAAAGTGTTACGTACCAAAAACACAGCATACCAATGTTTCCCAAGTTCGTGACTTTGTTTTGATCATTAATGGTGTCATTTGCCATTTGTTATCTTTGGCAAAATTGTAATATATTAAATATTATTTCCCTTACAGCTCAGTGAAATTTTTTATCACATTTCTGAAGATTTCAATTAAAAATCACAATAAAATAACACAATAAACAAACCTGATATGACGTTTGCCATTTGACGGATGGCTGGGTTGTGTTGCTACTTAAAATCTTTAATGTTGTTTTCACTTTAAGCCACGACGGTTCTTTTATCGCACAGACAATATATTGCTTTTTACTAATCCAAGTTCATTCTCTGACGTAACAATGTCGGACCAAGCTCAACCATAACTTGGAACTGAGTGTGTTCACGCTGTCGCGATTAAACACGCGCTTACCGACCTTGGGCCAACACCTGTATGCGCAAGGCAAGTGACGTGACTCTTAATATGTTGTGGGGGTCTCGGTTTGACCACATTGACCGAAAAGGGAACAAACCCCGTTGACAAACTCGAGTGAATCGAACTTCTGCCGTCCCTCACCTCCGCCACTGCTGAAACCCGACGGGACCCTGGCTCACACCGCTGAGGAGAAACAAATTTAATTGCCTCTCTTATTGCGGAATCTTCGCATCTGGATTCCGGTGACGCTTCCCCTGTTTCTCCTGATGGGTACGTGACGAGTATGTCGTACGTAAGAATAAAGCTAGTGGCCCCGACGGGATATCTACAGTCGTTCTTAATACTGGTATTAATAATAAACATAATAAACCCCAAAGGGCGACGTATTTCTGGTCGTCCCCAAGCGGCGAAAACGCACGCTACGCCACTGGTGTGTGCTAGATAAGGTTAAACTTTTCAGCAATAGATGGCGCTAACATAAAATCAGCAAATGTTCTAGAACTATTCATGGAAATTGTTGAATTTTAATTAATTACTGTGTAAGTACCAAGAATATTTACGAAAATAAACCGAAGTTAGGTTCAATAATTTTACCATAACAAGATTTGCAATAGCGTAATGCGCAACTTAGCACGTTTTCTCAGAAAATGATTTTCTTTTAGTGCCTAAAGCGGATACAAACACGACTTGACGTTTAGGGGTGTCATACTAGACTGAGCGACTTGTTACTACCAAGTAACAAGTATCGGTTTGGACTTTTGTTCGCTATGTCCTGTCTATTGGTAGTATATATTTAATGTCTTTGTTTTGAGTGGAATAGCATTTTAGCTGGTAAATATACATCAAAATTATTATTTCTTGCTTAGCTGATTTTCAAACTTTCTTCATTTTAGTCTTAGGTTTGTAGACCTAAGACTAGAATGAAGAAAACAATACTTATATAATATAATTACCTAACCTAACTTTCAAATGCCCAGACGACCAAGTCACAGTAATTCAACACTATCATACTGCTAAGGTGCTTTTGAACCATTTGACCATTGATGTGCTATGCTACGTTGCTATGGATGCGTTTGATATCTACCAATCACTCATTCATTGGTGCACATAGCTTAGCACTGGTAGAAACGAAAAACTATTATTTATTTTATCTTCATATGACATCTTACCCGCATAGCTACTTATCTTAGTATCAGTGGAAACGGTCACATAAATGATATTTATATTTGTAAATAGGTTTCACAGCATAGCTTTACATCCTCGCAGCATAGCAAATCTCTGGTCGAAAAGCAGCCTTAAACTACAAAAAGTTTAGCCATTAGAACAAGATTAATCCATGACTGGTGAAAATGCAATAAATTGTAACTTAAAGTACCTAATTGCTTCAATAATTTTTCTTCTCTGGGGTGAAATCTGTTTTATGGATACCGATTTTGATTTGTTGGTCATATTTCAGGAAATGGGTTTCCTCAGAAGGAGTATTCAAAATCTTGTTAATTTATACTTATTGGTCAATTTTTGTCTTGATAAGTTGATACTATTTATTTATAGTATTATTCTGTGTACAAGAAACTTAAATTTGTTAAAGACGCTTGTTTTATTTTTAAATGGATTTTCCTGTTGTTTTTCAGAAATTCGCATGCTTCCACTTCCAGTGAGTTCCTCCATAGCACCAAACGTGCCTATCACAACAACACAATAAAGGCAGGATTCAGGTAATAAAGATTTATGTGATGATGTGGTCTCAGCTGTGATTTGTACATCTGGTTTGTCTGAATGTTAGAAGTCAGAATTTCTGATACTACATCATGTTACTGTTAACCTTTCAATCGTGGAAATTGCAAACACAATAGAAAGACAACAGGTGCGCGAACGCCGGCATTCGCTGGGGGTTTAATGAATTCATTCATAAAACCCAAAGTGAATGTTGGTGTTCACTCTCTCATTGTCTTTTTCTTGTGTCTCTAATTATGGTGTTGGAACAGGAGTGGGTTTTTAGCCATTAAAAGTCTGACATACCCTCCATTCCCACCAAGGTGGGAGATGTCATTTAGATGATTTTACCACCTCTAAAATAAAGCTGGGAACAACCTCTCCTTTTTTCATGGATGTTACAATAAAGTGGTTTTTAAATTTTCAGGTAAAGAAAGAAAGAAAGAAAGAAAGAAAAAGAGTTTATTCGCGTCAAACATGACGCATACGTATCAACCGTTTGTTCCTTACATAACGGGTCAAAATCAGGAATTACATTATTTAAAACAGGATACCTATCTCGATCACTTGTATTATTCATACCCTCAAGTGCGGTAATAAAGTTCTGAATAAACAGATTATTATTCAACTCACGCTCACGATGCTTTTCTTCATGGGATGGTGTACGCAGGCGAGAAGTTCTGTTCCTAGGTGAATGCCCGTGTTCTGCGTGGCATGTCTCGTGCTGCCCTGGAGTGCGCGACCGGGTCCTGGAGTACTTAGCATGACGACTTGCCTTTCTTGAATAGTGTGGTCTTCTTTTCGATCGGCTGGACCGCGACCGACGGTTTCGGCTGCCACAATTTTCCTCAGTTGCACGCTTATGCTCTCGACCCCGGCTGCGGCTTCGAGTTGCATCACGACATCGTAGTGGCGGCATCAGCAACATGTGAGGGGTCCCTTTAGGTCCATCACGTTCTCTTCGAGAATTAGAGCCATGTTCATCCATGTTCTCGAGCCTCAACATGTAATAATAAATTAAAAAAAAACACCTGAGTTAATAAACTATAACTATACCAAACTTGTAAATAAGATTTTCACATACTGTATTATAGACCATCAAACATGTTCATCTCCAGGGAGTACCCTGGCACGATAAACATGCATAGCTAACCATATAGACCTCCGGAATGTCTCCGTTACGGTAAATACAGTTCGATATCTGAAGTAATTAAAATAAAACGAGAGAAAAATACGTTATAGTGTTAAACCTGTAGCCTATTTTTTTTTTAACATTAATGTAATTTTCAATAATATCACTAATGAGATCTGCAGCCATTTGCAGCACAATAAAAATGATATAAAAAAAAAACACGTTTTCTCGGTACGCCAAATACTTGCTTAAGCGTGTCTCGGATGATCGTATCGTTTTGTGGGCACTAGGCTGTTAATCCCACTTCTGAGATGTGAACCGTACTGGTTCAATACTCAGAAGTAAGGACTTGGAATATATAAAATACTCGTTTATAGACTTTGAACACCACTTTTATTACAAAAGTTACGAACAGTTACAATATAGTATCAAAATTCAAGTCTGGCACTGATGTCCCGACGCCACCCATCCAAAGATTCCCGCGCACATATCTTTGCACACTTCCCGCCATTTTACTTGCTTGTGATTGGTCGAGAACTGTCAAAGCCTCGACCAATCACATGAAGTCAATACAACTACATTTAATTTGAAAAGTTCATAGATACAATTATAAATAATCAATAAACATATGTAATTATAGGTATAATTATAACAATTATTATTAAACACACTTGGCTCGCGTATGCTGCGCCGTGTTCTCCGAGTAATTGTTTTTTATGTGAGTCAACTACTCACCGATTCTACTCAAACTCTATCCTATTAACCGTCTGTCCACTTGATTTTAAATTCAATTTAATATGTACTAGCTTAAATAACGAAAAAATACAGACTAAACTCGCAAATTTTCGGTATTTCTAATATTCCTACTTGTCCCGCCCTAGAAGCGCAGTCGAGTTGACCCAGTCAACTGTCGATCCATCTCTGTTAGGTACGTCCGATCTCTGTAAGAGTATGGGACTGGGTGCTTAACAGGAAGCTTCTGGCATACTTAGAAACTAACGACATCCTCAGTGAAAATCTGTCTCTGGGGACCTTCTAGCGAATGCCATTCGCTTGCCTTCTCCCTTGATATCTCGAAGGCTTTCGATAAGGTCTGGTATAAAAGCCTTATTGCTAAGCGTCCTTCCTTCGGTCTGCCCACTGATTTGTGTGATTGGATCGCAGACTTCTTGATTCATCCGAGCTTATTGATGCTCATCCGGTCATAAGAATATTAATGCCGGGGTCCCTCAGGGGTCAGTACTGTTAGCAATATTGTTTTTGCTGCACATAAATGACCTACTTAGAACCGGTATCTTTGTTTATGCAGACGACAGCACTGTTGTTGAGAGATGTGTGTCTGACGCACAAGCAAGTGGGTCACAGGTCCAACGAGATTACAAGAGGCTATGGTTGAACGCTTAAACTCGTCCTTGAAGGCAGTCTCCAATTGGGGCGATGCTAATCTGGTCAAGTTCAATGCAACTAAAACCCAGGCGTGTTTTTTTTCTGCTAAACGATGTTAATTCCACCCGGCTCCATTTTTCCGAGGTGTGACCGTGCCGATAACCGACCACCTTGAGTTTCTTAGGGTTACGTTGTCGTCTACTCTCAATTTCGTACATCGAGGCAAAGGTTCAATTGGCTGTCAAAAAATTGGGGATCTTAAGTAAGGGTGAGACGGTATTTCACGCAGAAAGAGCTTCTCAACCTAAATAAAACGCAAGTTCGATCGTGTATGGAGTACTGTTGACATCTCTGATATGGGTTTGCCAGATACCAGGTTGATGTGCTGGACTTAATTCAGAGGTGAGTCAAGAGAATCATCGGAAATTATGCACTTGTTGAATCGAAGCTCCAAATCCTTGGGCATCACCGCCGAGTTGCTAGCCTGTCGGTTTTCTATCGTTTACATTTGCACTGGAATTGCATGCATAATCTAATTCCACTAAGTCCAATCCAAGCTCCATCGTCGACTACATCATCGCTTACCATCAGGCGAGACGGTGGTCAAATGCGAGCCTACTAATAATAGAAAGAATAGAAAAACCTTTTAATTTTGGTACTGCTTAGCTAAACATAAATAGTGAGGAAGTTCTGAGTGAACAATATAGTAAAGTAAAGAGTATTGCTTCCTTCTCACATTGCACTGTAAATAATGAATAGAACAGTATTCTTTGCATTTAGGCTGTTCGTAGATCGCAATATATTACCAGCTTATAAATCGATCGACTTCCGAGTACACGACAGCTTCGTTTTAGAAGTGCAAAATCACCAAATTAATTCTTTCATTTTAATAGCCGGTGTATCTTATATTACTGCTTCATAGAAGAAAGCGGCCGCTTTTTGTTTTGCCTCTCGCAACAACAGAAACCTCCCGAACTGGTTATGTCTGGACGCAGGTCCTCAACCTGCCTCAGTCGCTCTTAAAAAAGGGGTTTTACCGACAGTGGCGTGCCCGTTTTGGACAATGAAGATGTCGACAATAAACATAACTTGTGGAGTTGACGGGTAAAGCGAGTTTGCCAAACACCTAACAATAATAACAAAAGATTGACGATCTTCTCCCCATTAATTTGACAACAGCGATTACGTTTTCTAAAATTCAGACGTCCGGGCGGCGCGCAGCGGGCGTCAGTCCGGGCGGAGGTACGTGTCGCTCTTATGGAGCTAGCGTGAAGGTTCCATTTTCTTAATAACAATATTTTCGTAATATTTCATAATGCGGATATAAGGGCACTGTCACGCGGACGCTTCACGAACAGTCGCACGGAAATGGGTTTGACAAACGTGGACAGCTCAGGTGTGCTCACGCTGTGTTCAGAGATGAGCGTCAAAAGATTATGGATCAACGTTTGTTGCAGCGCCTGCGTCATCAAACTTGATAAGCCGAAGACGTTACACCATTTAAATTTAAAGCTCTTATTGTAATTTCTTATGATGTATAATAAGGAGAGATATCTAAGGCTAGTTAGGGATAATCTCGGAAGCAGCATTTGTTAACACGAGAGATTAACATTACTTATTGAATTCCGTTCTACAAGTTACAACGTAGACACGTAAGATAAACGTAACGTAACGAAGCAGGGCTATGCTTCCGTTCAATCCAATCAAATTTCATTTGTAGTTTAGACATATTGAACTTTATTTTGTTCACAGTAGAGGTAAAATTTGTAACAGGAAATTGTGTCTAATTGGAAATCATAATAGGATGAATTAGTTCATGCTAATGGTCTTATTTTTAAATTGCAGAAGGAAAAGGAATGTACTCAGACTGTGAAGACTAACCGTTTATATGATGAATTAATAAATTCAAAATATAACCCTCATGCCTTAGTAACAATTGATCTTACAGAAGATTCCATACTAAAAGACAGTAATACTTACAAACTTAGTCAAAATAAAATTAAAAAATATGCTAAACTCAATAAAATAATTAAAAAATGTAAAAACCACAAGAAGCAACAAAAACACTGTTCCAAAAATATTTAACTGCGGAAAGAACATGTTAACTTAATTAATCAATTAAATAATTATCAGATTAAGTTGGAAGACAGTATAAATATTTATCAAATTGACACTCAGCGCTTACAGTCTGAAATACAGACGCTTGATAACTCCCTAAAGTCAATTTATAACAAATATGTATGCTCAAAGAACCAAATAAAGGAACATATTCTGGCTACAAATGAGTTGGTGGACAAAGTAGACTCTCTTACTTTAAGAAACCATAAATGCGATTTAGCAACCGTTCTCCTAAGACCGATTCGCCATTGGACTGTTCGTCGACAGGATGATTCATTTATGTCCGTTTCCCCAACAGGGTCTTTTACCTATGGACATTTCGCCGACAGAACCTTTCATATGCGTCACTTTCGACGACAACCCTTTTCAGCTACTAAGTGTTTCACCGACACGACGATAAACCGATAACTCTTTTAACTACAGACCTTTCCATTTACGACGGAGAATTCGCCGTCAATCTTAAGACAAGCAATATTACAAAAAATGCACATATCTATCTATCAAAAAACTTAATATTAAAAAAAAAATAGGTACTTATTTATGTAGTTTTAATTACTTACATCCTATTCTATTAAATAAAAATAAAACAATAAAATTATCGTAAACCGCACGTATTCCTATGTACGACAGTTGCATCATTTTGCTTTATTTACTATCTATTAAATATTGCGCTATAACTCATTTATGTCGCATACAAGGAACACATTAAAAGTTGCCAGTGATAATAAAGTAGGCGCTTGCACTTACCAATTTAAAAAAAATGCGGGTAGTTTCATATTATCAATAACATTTTCCTTTACTTGTTTCTGGGTGTAGTGCGTATTCATCTTATTTAAATTAACTATTTAATGAATTTACAATGAGTGACTGTGAACTTGTGAAGTCTAAACGAGGTAAAGACATTTTAATCCATGAAGTTTACTGCTATCATCTAAATAATAGGCGTGATACGAAGTTTTATTGGCGATGTTCGCGAAAAGATTCGGCTCGGTGTGACGTGTTTGTAACAACTCTGTTCACGGCAGATAACACTCATGTTGTGATGTCACAAAATCATAAACATGCACATTTGCCAGATCCTGAAAAACTGCTAGAATTCAGACTGAAGGAAAATTTAAAAGAAAAGGCCAACAGCTCGATGGATACACCTGCACAAATCATTCAGCGGTGCATCCAAGTTGTACCCAGTACTTCTTCTCCTCATATGCCTAATAAGGATGCCATGAGGAAGATGATACAACGAGAACGGAATAAAAATTTACCAAATATTCCAAAAGATATCCGGCAAGTTGAGATTCCCGAAGAATATGGTATGATTAATGGTGAACCATTTCTCATGGGTCATTTTATTGAACATGATGAATGTATTATCGTTTTTTGCACGAGAGAAAATTTAAAATTGCTGAGTGAGGCAAGTTTTTGGCTAATGGATGGGACATTTGACAGCTGCCCTCTCCCATTTTGTCAAATTTATACGATACATGCCATAGTCGGAGCATCGGAAGGGACAAATAAAACAGCTCCCCTAGCATATGGTTTGCTCTCGCATAAATCGGAAAGATGTTACACGATTTTCCTAGAAATTCTAAAATGTCAAGCTTCAAATAAGTTGAAAGTGCAACTGAACCCTGAAATCATCTTAACTGATTTTGAACTTGCGGCAATGAATGCCATCAAAAATGTTATTCCGCGCTGTTTAAATAAACTTTGTTTTTTCCATTTACAACAAAGTATATATCGCCACATTCAATCAGCTGGTCTCGCATCCCGCTAAGATAAGATAAGATAAGATAAGATATTCTTTATTTGTTTAAACATTGTATACATACAAAAGCATGCAAGATATAGGTTTATTGTTTGAGTCCAGTTATGTTTATGCCATAAGTATCGGCGTACAAATATTTATAAAATTGAAAACAAAAAATAATAATATTGATAATAAATCCTAACACATAAAACTTAGCCAGGATTTCACTGACAAATTTATAACTTTAGGCCATTTAATTCAAAGTTATTTTTATCTTATCATGTCAACATTCGAAATTAATTAAAAACAGTGATGTTAAAGAAGAGCAATGTCAAAGCTACAAAATATATGTCAAAATTAGAAGATTTATGTCCAAGTTACAAACTATAGGTCAAAATTAACAGCTTTTTGTCAAAACAGTATTGATGTCAAAATTAACAGCTTTTTGTCAAAACAGTATTGATGTCAAAATTACAATATAAATGTCACAATTACTATATACATATCAAAATTATAATATAAATGTCCAAAATTACTATATAAATGTCAAAATTACAATATAAATGTCACAGTTACCAAATAAATGTCAAAATTACAATACAAATGTCACAGTTACCAAATAAATATCAAAATTACAATATAAATGTCAAAGTTACAATAAAATCTCAAAATACTAAGTGTAGAAAAGTAAAAATTATAAGAATGTCAATATTATAAGAACCATGTCAAAATTACAATCACGAGCATTAATGTCAGAATTTTAATTCAAAAAACTTTTCTCGGCTAGAAATTCGGAGACACTGTAATATGCTCTTTGCAAAAGGAATGCCTTCAATCGACGCTTGAGTGCACTACTATTTAACTCTTTCCATCGTTTAGGCAATACGTTAAATATAGTAGGAGCCATGCAGACGATGCTCTTGCGCATTAGAGCCGTTTTTGCTGGATAGATGCGCAGAATCGTCATATCTCTTCTGTTACGCGGTACAGCGTCTTCTAGACGTGGAAACAATTTTGGGTTTGTTTTAACAAACATTACGGTTTCCAGAATGTACATACAGGGAAGAGTTAATATTTTGTATTTTTTAAAATATGGTTTGCATGTATCAATCGTTTTTAACCCAAACATAGATCTAATACATCTCTTTTGGGCCTTGAATGCCGTGTCAGCGTCGGTAGAATTTCCCCAAAATATAATGCCGTATCTTAGGTGAGACGCAGCTATGCCATGGTAGGCTGTAATCAAGGTATCTGCATTCACAACTGCAGCTAGAGAGTGCAATGCAAATGCAGCGCTACAAATTTTTTTACAAAGGTACTTTATATGCGATTTCCAATCCAGTCTTTTATCAATCATTAATCCAAGGAATTTCGTATCATTTACGACTTCAATAGTTTTATTATCAATATTTATGTCCATATTTTCTATAGTCAAACGTTGGCTAAAATGTATGATTTTTGTTTTATCTAAATTAATTTTTAAATTATTGTCATTTAACCATTTTATTATTGATGTCAAAGTATTACTAATGTCAAGTTTATATTGAATCATGTCATTATTATTACTAGAAATTGTCACTGTGCTATCATCTGCAAATAAAGTCATAGGGTGTGAAGTTGATTTTGGTAAGTCATTTATGTATAGTGTGAAAAGAGGAGGTCCTAATACACTTCCTTGTGGAACACCAAAAGTAATGAGACGTTCCTCTGATACGTGCGGTTCTTCCTTCTTAGTCTTCGTATTAATTCTAGTAATTTCCGTTTTTTGTTTTCTATTACTTAAATAAGATTCAAATAGATTAAGGACATTACCTCTAATACCATATTTGTCAAGTTTTTTAATTAAGATGTCATGATTTACGTGGTCAAATGCTTGAGTCATATCGCAGAAGATAGCACATACAGGTGAGCGAGGAGGAGCGAGGAGGAGTGGCAGGCGGTCGCCGACTTTTGCGAAGCAGTAATGCTTGCAAAGGAGGAGGCCGAACGCATCAGGCAACGGCGTTATCGCCGCCGCCGTCGCCGGGATTCTGATCCCGATTTCCGGCCAACGTAGACGCGGGCTTGCGGACAGTGAGCAATGGGTAGCTCGCTGTCCGGCCGTCCGGTAACCGTCCGGACCAAGCCCAAGTCGTCGACGGCGCGCACTGTTCCCGCGCGCCTCAAGGAGTTGTCAGCAACAGCAGGGACCCAGCCGGGTCGAAGCCTACTGGGGCCAGGGTTATCCGAAAGGGCGCTCGAGCCCCGGTATGAAGGCTAGAAGGAACGGGGTGGGTCTTTTAGTCAGTAAGAGTCTGACACTATCTCCCGCTCCGCCCAAGGGCGGGGGATGTCAATGCATGATTTTTCCCACCATAAAAAAAAAAAAAAAAAAAAAAAAAAGCACATACAGGTATTTTTTTATCTACTTTTGTCAATACAGTGTGTATAAAGTCATAGATTGCCATATTTATAGTTTTGTTTTCGCGAAATCCTTTTTGCTCATTACATAGTATATTATTTTTTTCTATGTAGCCATTTAATTCCTTTTGAATGAATTTCTCAAATATTTTAGAGAATACAGGAATCAGAGAAATAGGCCTGTAGTATTCCATAAGCTCTCTATCTTCTTTCTTAAATAATGGCTTAACGATGGCTATCTTTAGTGCGTCAGGAAACTTGCCCGCTATTATACTCAGATTTATAATATGAGATAAATGGTGACATATTTCAGATGCTACTGCTTTTATTATTTTCGTTGAGATTCCATCGTAGCCTACGCTATTAGTATTTTTTAAATTCATTATAATTTTATGTGCCTGTTGTGGTGTACAGGGTGCCATAAACATCGAGTTTTTGTTATTAAAGACGGGTAATTTAGTTTTATTATTAGACTGTATAGGTTGTATTTTGTCAATAAAATAGTTATTGAATTGATTGGCAATTTGTACGCTATAACAATGATCCAGTGTTTGCTCATAACATGCGACACATCGGTGCACTGGCGTTTTTAGAGCCAACAGAAATTAGTGATGCATTCAATATAATAAAAACCGACATAATTCCCGAGGAAGCAAAAGACGTAATTAAGTGGTTTGATGAATATTATGTTAATGGATCAACAACAATCACAAAAACTGTTAGCTGTAAAATTACAGTAAAACAACGTCAACCTCGTTTCCCACCTCGCATGTGGTCAGTAAATGACAGTCTTATCAAACATATGCCGTTAACGCAAAATGCTCTTGAATCTTGGCACAACCGCTGGAACTCATTATTGAGTCGCCGAAAATGGAATATATTTTTAACTATTAATGAATTCGTAAAGGAACAACATCACACGGAAGGCATTATTGAGAAAATCAAATCCTCAGAGCCAATGCTTAAGCGTAAGCGCAATAAAACAGGGTATAAAGAAAGAATCGAGCGGCATTTATCTGATAAAAATGGGATGGACATGAAAACCTATTTAAGTGGCTGGGCACATATTTGTCATTTAATCAAATAAGAAAAAGAGAAAAAGTTCAAGAGAAGAAGAATGAGAAAATATGTTATGAAGAAGAACAATAACATGATCACATTATTATTAAGTAAAAAAATATGATTTTTTTGTAGTTTGTTTTATTGTTATGTTTTGTTTTGTTATATTATATGTAGGGGTCAAAACTGACTCTCTTCATGGTTCATGTAATATAACAAGGCTGCTGCATCCTTTATCTTGACTCAACTTTGGCGTGACATACGTCTGTCTAGATTCTCAAGGGCACATAGCCGGCCCTAATCTTCGGCCGAACCCAATAACCTACCTATCACCAGCTTTGGCATACAGGAGACAGCAAAACAAATAAACAATTTGAAAATTATATAGATTTTCTGTTGTTTCATTTGTTTTTCTTTTTCCAGTATGTGATATATAGGTTATTGGGTTCGGCCGATAGTAAAGACACAGTAAGCTGTAGATAGATAGATATGTGCATTTTTTGTAATAATGCTTGTCTTAAGATTGACGACGGAAAGGTCTGTAGTTAAAAGAGTTATCGGTTTATCGTCGTGTCGGTGAAACACTTAGTAGCTGAAAAGGGTTGTCGTCGAAAGTGACGCATATGAAAGGTTCTGTCGGCGAAATGTCCATAGGTAAAAGGCCCTGTTGGGGAAACGGACATAAATGAATCATTCTGTCGACGAACAGTCCAATGCCGAATCGGTCTTAGGAGAAAGGTTGCTAAATCCATAAATGCACTTGCCAGATAGAATCTAACCCAGCTGGCCTCGAACATGTCGTAACAGAGAACTCATCCCAGCCCATCAGTGCTCAGGACTGTATTCCCGACCAAGTACCCCACATTCAGCATGAATTAACGCAAGGGGTAGATTCAGAAAATTGTAATTTTTCCTTTCATAGCAGTAGGGATTATCAATCAATTATATTTTCAGATAGCATAGGAAGAGGATTAGGGCAATTAATTAGTAAAAAACTCCCTTTTCCTTCTCAAAATTATTGCACACCTCAAGCTTCCTACCATCACATAATGTCATTAGTAAATGAGGAAGTATATGATCCCAACGCTATTCTAACTGTATTTGTGGGTAATAGCTTAAATGTGAAGAAAGATGATATCACCAATAATGTCACTGAACTGTTGAAGATAAATTGTAAAAAGATTATTTTGTGTGCTTTTCCTTACTTTGAGCACTTATCAAACAGACAAAATAAGTACATACCTAAGCTAAATATGCATATGCATTTTCTAGTTACTCACCATAGTAATAAGTTTTTATATTTTGACATCAACAATATTGTTGATAAACTTTTTTCGACCAGGTAGGTATACTGTATACCTACCTATTGTTTTAAGACGTCAAGTAGCGAAGCTATTAGAATTTAATATTTACTCAGACATAAATAGTATGTCGACGTACCCGGTAGTTAGTCCCACCATTAGTAGTAGTACTAATGATTTAAACTAGTTAATAAGACAACAGTTGGTACTGTTAGCAGTTTATGTCAACTTAACAATACAGTATCGTCTAGCATTCAAGCTACAGGGGGTAAGCAAAAATCCTTTACTTTGTTTCTTCAAAACATTCAGGGTTTTTCTTCGAAACAATTAGAAATTGAATTATTTTTGGAAAAGACTATGTTTGACATCATTTGTTTTACTGAGCATTGGTTAAAGGATTTTGAAATGCCAATTAATTATGATAATTATAATGTGGGCAGTTGTTTTAACAGAAAGTCAATGTTACATGGGGGTTCACTAATCCTTATTAAAAATAGTATTAAATTTAAAACTCGTAAAGATATAGTTGCACTGTCCGTTGAACATAGCATTGAAGTGTCGTGGGTTGAGCTAGTTAGGCATATCATAGTGTGCGTTTACAGGCCCCCTAATTATCAAAACTACTCTATTTTTGAGTCAGTCATGGAAGATGTTATTGCTAAACTTTCAACTGGTAATAAACCAGTAATTATCTGCGGAGACTTTAATGTTAATATTTTAGAAAATAATTCGGATGGCAGTAGATTATTAAATCTTTTCAAATCATTTAATTTATCAAATGTGTTTATTGAACCAACTCGAACAACGACAACTACTGCTACATGTATCGATAATTTTTTTTGTTGCTGCAAGTATTTAGAAAAAGCCATTGTAAATTATCTGCCTTCTGATCATAGCGGCCTAATGGTAACATTTGAATCCAACTTACCAATACAACAAGTGCAAATACAATTCAGACCAATAACAACCGGTAAATTAAATAAATTTAATAGCACTTTAACTAGAAGGTTGGGTGATTGGAACCTTGCAGAAAACAATGGTAATATTTTGTATAACAATTTTTTTTCAGTAGTTCAAAAGGAGTTTAATCAGACGTTTGAGAAAAAAACTAAAACTATCTGCCCTAAGTTTAGATTTAGTGACTGGGCAACTAAAGGAATCAGAATAAGTCGGGAAAGACTTTTCGAGTTGTATGGCCTTAAGCCTATTATTAACACTGAAACTTTTAATAAATATGTTGCTACTTATTCTAAAATGTTTAAAAATACTTGTAAGGCAGCTAAGGCCTTATACATTAGCAACAAAGTTAAAACAGCAGATAATAAAATAAAAACAGTTTGGAATATTATAAATAATGAAACCAACAGAAACAAAAGAAATAATAATGATTACACATTGGATACTCATCATGGTCTTATTAGCGATAACAAACTAGTTGCAGAAGAATTTGTAAATTTCTTTACCAGTATACCAATTAAAACTACTGAAGCCCTAAATTCGTCGCCATCGCATGCTTTTGATTTATTACAGGCGAACGTTGCAGCCTGTTCGACTGAATTTAACTTTAAACATATAAACCCCATAACAGTAATAAAAGCTTTTAAAGAAATCAAGATTAAATTGACAGAAGATCTATGGGGTATGTCTATCAAAGTTTGTACCTCAATTATTGAGACTATAGCGCCGTACTTGGCTTTAATATTTAATTTGTGTATAGATCAAGGAGTCTTTCCAGATCTAATGAAATATAGTAAAGTGATACCGCTCTTTAAATCCGGGAATAGTAAAGACACTAATAATTATAGGCCGGTGTCCGTTTTGCCGGTTCTTAGCAAGATATTTGAAAAGGTAATGTTAAATCAAATGCTTAGTCATTTTAACTCCAATAACATCCTACATGATAAACAGTATGGTTTCACCAAAGGACGTTGTACAACTGACGCGGGTGTTTCCTTACTAAAACACATTTTTAATGCGTGGGAAGAGGCACAAGATGCTATAGGCATCTTCTGCGACTTATCTAAGGCGTTTGATTGTGTAGTTCATGAAACATTGCTTCGGAAACTCAAGCATTACGGACTAGGCAATGCAGCGTCAAGCTTATTAAAATCTTATTTGAATAATAGACAGCAATTAGTGCAAATAAACGGTGTCAATTCGTCGGGATTGAATGTTGGAATGGGGGTGCCCCAACGTTCAATAATAGTAAATCATTAATATAAACTAAAAACAAAAAAGTTTTTAGTTTATATTAATGATTTACCCAATTTGTTGCAAAATAAACTTAATATGGTGTTGTTTGCTGACGACACTAATTTGATTTTTAAGATAAATAGAAAAACTAACAATCTTGACAACGAAAATAGCGCCCTATTGTAGGTTCAAAACTGGTTCACTGCTAATAATCTGGTTCTAAATGGGAAAAAAACTAAATGTATAAGATTTTCCTTACCGAATGTCAAAAGTAGTGATTGTGACATTGTATTGAATAATGAAAAACTAGAATTTGTTGATAAAACGATTTTCCTGGGGATAACGCTTGATTCAAAGCTACAATGGGGTCCTCATTTAACAACTCTTGCAGGGCGGCTTAGCTCAGCTGCATATGCTGTTAGAAAAATCCGCCAATTTACGGATGTTGATACCGCTAGACTAGTCTATTTTAGTTATTTTCATAGTGTCATGTCGTACGGTATCTTACTATGGGGACGGGCTGCTGACATTGAGTCAATCTTTATATTACAAAAAAGAGCCATCAGAGCGATTTACAATCTCCGCTGGTGCGATTCTTTAAGGGAACTGTTTAAAGATATTAACATAATGACAGTACCTTGTCAATATATCTATGAAAACATAATGTATGTTAGAAAAAATCTTCATCTTTTTAGCAAAAGAGGCGATAGACATAATTATGTTACAAGAAATAGGGATCAATTAGTTCAACCAGGTTTCAGACTGGCTAAAGTGGCCTCTTCTTTCATGGGGTACTGTTTGAAATGTTATAATAAAATACCTCCCCACATATTAGAACTCAATGAAACGAAATTTAAATCTTGTATTAAACGCACACTATGCAGACAAGCATATTATAAGTTGGAGGATTATATTCAAGATAAAAATGCTTGGCTCAATGCTGGTCCAGCTCCACTACCACTAGGGCGTACTAATTAGTTGATTAGTTGGAAACTAATATTATTATTTTTTAATTTGAAAGACACAATTAAACTTAGTAGACGACCTTAGAACTTGGTTTAACTCAGAAGTTTAAGGTTTCTCACAGCTCCAATGGATGTAAGACCTGAGCATTTTAAAGTTGTTACTGCCATTCGTTCCTGAAAAATAGGGTCTCAACAGACAGACGGACCATAAACTCCTCCTAAAAGGTTCCTTTTGAAGAATGAAACCATATCAAAGGTGTGAGGTGTGGGTACCTGACCTGCGTCTAGTGTCCTTTGGTGTTTCCGTGGCCAGTGACGCACAGTGGCGCTCCAGTGCGCTGTCACCACGGACTCGTTGCGCAGGAGCAGCGTGCGAGTGCGAACTGCAGACAACAGTATTGCATGTTCAAGGAAATTTAACTTCCAGCTTAACTACAAGTTACAGCTCAATCTTTCTTCTGTTACTGCTAAAACACGACAAATCTTAGAAATACCGTTTGACGTCTCATACTTTTCAAGGCAAAATGACTTTGCATACGCGTAACTCACACTATTTCTATTACTTTTTTCTTAAAACCATTAAATTATGAAGCTATTTTTATTTTGTTTAATCAACTAATTTTAATCTTTCAAATATAGCAAAATAACTCATTTAAATAATAGATAGCTTTTTTTCTAGATTTAGTATCCAAGTCCTTTTTTTGGATTCTAATGACCTGGTCACTTGGACCTTTAACTAAAGTCTTATTTTATTTAGTCACTTACCTAGTAAGATCCTTTATCATAGTGTTACCTCTCTTCAAATTCACTTGTATACGAAAAATCGTGAAAAATATCCGAATAATCGAACTTAGTAATAACAAGTCGTTTTTATTCCAAGCGTATTAAATATCACTTAATTTTCAGCTGACATCCAACTGTCACCGAAAATGCAATTTACTTAGATTTGTTTAATTTTTACACAAATCTAAGTAAATTGCTAACCACCTATTGGTTTTTTAAATAAATATTTGTAGGTAAAATCGCTTAATTATTGTGTTACCTCTGTTTAAACTACGAAGCTCAAGATCAATAATTTACAATGTCGATTAGGATAGGATGGAAATGAAAAGCCCGAAAGTTTATTTCTTCTATAAAAATCTGGCATTTATGTACTTACACACGTGCTATGTCTTAAGATTTACCAGCAAAGTCTAAGAAATACTAATATGGGGCATTTACAGGAACACATTATTTCAGAACAACTGTAATTTATTAATAAAAATAAAGGTATGAAATAGATATCTCTTAAGAATCGGATATTATAGTAATCGGTTTCTTTCACCCCATCACCTTTTTTCACTCTGTCAGAACTGACAAACGTTATTTCTTAGATTTGTCGTGCTGTAATTAAAGTGCTTACCTAAGATGATAAATAATTAACGCTAAGTTAAAACATTAGAACAAAAGTTACTAATTTACCAACATCAAAAGTTAACAATTATTCATTCAGTGAAACAAGAAGTAGTTATTTATTGAGGACAATAAGTTATTTGTGCTTACAGTTTCGCGAGCACAAACATTTGAATAAATTATATAGATAACTAGCTTTTGCCCGCGCGGCTTCGCTCCCGCTCTTCCCTACTTCAGCCTACTATACCCTACTCTACCCTACTCTACGCTACTCTACCCTACTCTACCCTACTCTACCCTACTCTACCCTACTCTACCCTACTCTACCCTACTCTACCCTACTCTACCCTACTCTACCCTACTCTACCCTACTCTACCCTACTCTACTCTACTCTACTCTACTCTACCCTACCCTACTCTACTCTACCCTACACTACCCTAGTTTTTTTTTTCCATAAGAACCTTCTCCTCATAATAACGAACACAACAAAAAAAAATTAGCGAAATCGGTCCAGGCATTGTTGAGCTATGCGCTTACCAACACATTTTGCGATTCATTTTTATATTATAGATTATTAATAACTAAAACATTGATCGCGGTGATCTACTTTCTTGTATATTACACTTTTTACATTAACATAACCTACGTGATAACTAGATACTACTTTTGAACATTTTAATAAAGCTTTTTCTTTATGCTTGTCTTATTAATATTACGAGTTACAATATTTCACACTGTAGCACGCCGCGGATACGTTGTTAAAATGTAATAAAACAAAAATATTCTACATTATATTTCACAAAGTCCGTTTGAGTCTGGCTGTAGAAGTGGCATGTGCCGATATACTCTAGTCAAATTAGCAAAGGGTTACCCGTTTGTTCCTACCTTACCTAATGACGTAGGATAATCAGCGCTGTCACACGGTTTATAGTTCTAAAGACAACCAAATTACCACTAATTTATTTGGAACTAGCTGTGCCCGCGACTTCGTTCGCATGGACTACAGGATTTTGAATTAATTTTTTATCAAATAAAAGTAACCTATGTTACTCCTTATTATATCAGCTACTTGCCAAAAAAGTCTCGTCAAAATCAGTCCAGCCATATCAGAGATTAGCCCTAACAAAAGAGACAGAAAAACATTGCAATTATGTTATTTTGGTGTATGTACCGTATATATATTCATATGCTTGTAGTAAAAAGCAGTTTTAGCACTCCAATTTTATTTATATGTATGTATAGAAGATAAATAAAGGACATGCTTGCAGGACACTCTCGTTTTTATTGTTTAAACATAGACTGATTTTAACTATTTTTTTATAAAAACAAAAACGGTTTCTTTACTAACACTTACTAACAGAGCATTTACAATCAGAAAGTACTCCTTCCTCGTAAAATACATCCCACAACGCTCCTAAGTGATGACTACGCTTATATCTTCTTGTCAGTTTATTATTTCGTGTCGCGCACTTGCCACTTCCATGGCGTTATAGTTCTTTGGCAATTAAGACAACACTTGAAAAACATATGTTCCTTAAAAAAATGCAAATTTTTTATAGGGTGCAAATATAAAGGAAACCAAATTAATATTTTATAATTGTGATTATTTTCAAAACTACTTAAATGTCCCCCGAAGTACAAAGGCAACAAAGCGTGAAAAACTAATTTCCATACGTCGCACTGGGGTGCAAAATCAATCATATACTTAGGTCGAAATGTATAACACTTTCCTCAGTTCCAAACTTTTTCTTCTTCCGTCCAACGTACGAAGATGAAATAGAGAAATTTATAGAGAAACTTAAAATTGACAGCGCTGCTGGTTTGGATAAAATTAGTGTCAGATTATTTTTTTTTCTCAAAAAAACATTATTACTCATATTTTTAACTTAAGTTTAGAAAGTGGCATTTTCCCAGACTGTTGGAAGGTTGCCTGTGTACGACCAATTCATAAAAGTGGTCATAGAGAACAACCTGAGAACTACAGACCTATATCTCTTCTGTGCATTCTATCAAAACTTCTCGAAAAAGTTGTAAATAAGCGACTAGTAAACTTTCTGGAAGATAATAATCTATTATCTGATAGACAATTTGGGTTTAGATGTGGCAAGTCGACCGAGGATGCAGCCATATTATTGACTAACTCTATAGCTTCCAATGTCGAAAAGGGTGACCATGTTTTGGCAGTTTTTCTTGACTTAGCCAAAGCGTTCGACACTATATCAATAGAACTTCTTTTGGCCAAACTAGAAGGCATTGGTATGCGTGGTAACGCGCTGGACTGGTTTCAAAGCTACTGTAGTGGACTACTACCTATAAATTTTGGTATCCCTCAGGGCAGCACTCTCGGTCCAACTCTTTTCATCTTGTACATGAACGACATACTTAACGCACCCCTTCATAATGCTGAAATAATATCGTATGCAGACGATACAGCAATTTTATGTCACAGCAAAATTTGGGAAGAAGTGTTCGAGTTTGGTGAAAATGGACTGCTCACTATCTCTAA
The DNA here is from genome assembly GCA_929112965.1 of Mythimna albipuncta. NCBI lineage: Eukaryota > Metazoa > Arthropoda > Insecta > Lepidoptera > Noctuidae > Mythimna > Mythimna albipuncta. Next base: position 1,983,739 of record OV815960.1, read on the forward strand.
AACTCTTAATAAAAATCTGCTAACTCTTAACTTAAAAAAAAACAAAGCTCATTACTTTTTACAAAACCATGGCTTCAAGTCCACCGCGTCAACTAACACTCAAATTCCACACATGCTGCAACGATCACAATCCACCACTCACAAACTGTACCTGTACTCCTATAGACCGCGTTCCCCACCTTAAATATCTAGGTATTACTATCGATGAAAATTTGTCTTTTAAACCCCACATACAATTACTTGCTAGCCGCGTCAGAAAACTAATTTACGTCATGAAAAAATTACGAGACTGTACTCCAATTAAAATTCTCCGAACAGTATACCTCGGACTATGCCAATCGGTACTCCAGTACGGAATCTCAGTCTTGGGAGGAGCTGGGAGAAGCTCATTTATTGAAATAGAAAGAGCACAAAGAGCCGTAATAAAAGTGTTACTTAAAAAACCCTTCAGATTCCCGACAGATTTACTATACGATAAATTTCCGGTTCTCCGAGTACGTCAACTATTTATTCTCAGTACCACACTGCATGCTCACAAATCTATCAAAAATAGACCTGACTACCAAACTTTACTTTCAAAACGTATCTTTCATGTCCCTCTTCCTATTGCAAACAGTCTTCTGGCCAGACGATGCCCCTCTTACTCACACATACATATAAACAACAACATAAGCAAAAGCTGTGATATTAAAGTTCTCAGCACCCATTCATGTAAAAAGTTGACAAAAAGCTGGCTTCTCTCCCTGTCATACTGTGTCACAATGTGTGTTATTAAGTTAATATTTCCTCAGTTTGATTAACTGAGGAAATATTAACTTAATAACACACATTTACAACACACACACGCACACATATACACCTTTACTCTAACCTTAACTTACCATACTCACACACACAATTTAGAATTAGGAACACTTTTTTATGTTTTATTTTGTTTTCTTTTATTTTAGTTTGTTCTTGTTTTTTTTTTACTGTTATTTTGGTAGGCAGACTGCTACCAGTATTTAATTTGATTTATATTGATTTATATACCTGATTTTTAAACATCTTGTTTCAAGTGTGAAAGTTAGCATGTCTTGGACTAAAATACATGTAAGTTAACGCAACTCCGGCCCCCAAGATACAGGCGCTGCCTAGTTTGGGGACCACAGCTCAACTTAATATTAATTTTACCAATTACTGTGAAAACCCTTAATTATCATAAGTTTAGTATTTAAGACTTACTCTGCAACACTGGACCAATAAATTATTATTATTATTAGTTTACAAAACTACACAATTTTCTCCAATGCCGCAATGGCCAAAAATAACATTTTTATTTTTTTCTAATGCTGCGATGGTCTGATTAAAATAATTAAAATGCAATAACGTAGAGTGAGGTTTAATATACCATAAAAAAAATGCTGAGTACACCTATATTCTCTGGTTAGTTATGAGCAATAAACAATTTTCACCCCTTGCGTAGGGGTGACAAATGATTTTTTTTATACTCGATTTTTCACTCATACAATACCATCAAAAACGTTTTAGCCTCTCCAGAGAATATTATCCAATCTTTATTAATAAATGACCTAATTTGACTAGACTAAAGTGCAAATGCTAAATTCTAGAAATATGTTGCCAGATTTTTAGTAAAAGTGATGTCTCCCAATTAGATTTTTCATACTGTTTTTTTAATAATAGAACCATTAAGGAAAATAAGACTAAGATATTGTAGTGTTTATTTATATTAGAGTCTAGTATAAATTGAAAACTAAAATAATTTAAAATATTACCATATTTTTTAAGACTCTGCCTTTACTGGGGCGAGACAGTCGCAGTTTATGTTTAAAAATTTAAAAAAATATCATCATTAGTCGACAAACTAACTGTAAATAACGGTATTATTTTTGGCATAAAATTAATAAAATCAAAAGGAATTAACATTAATAGAACTACTAGAATTTATAACACAAAGAAGGCAAATTGGGGACAATTTCGTGAGAAAATGTCTCAAATTATGCAGGACAAAGATTTAACAATAACAGAACTCAATAATATAAACAATCAGGATACATTAGAAAACATGATCAAAATTTACATAGAAGCTATAACAGAATCTTGCAGATCTAGAATACCAAATAAAAGTAAAACAGAAACACTTACCTTGCCGTGGTGGACCGAAGAGCTCGCTGAGATAAAGAGGCTGGTCGCGACCAGGAGACGCATAATCAGGAACGCAGCGCCCATCCGTAGAGCACACGTCGTTAGCTTGTACCTGGAAGAAAAGGAAAAGTACCGATTAGCTGAAATGAAAGCTCAGACTAAGAGCTGGATGGAGTTCTGCAAGAAACAGGACAGGGAGGGTGTCTGGGAGGGTATTTACAGGGTCATAGGCAGAACCGCAAAAAGAGAGGAAGACCTGCCCCTCCAAATGAATGGTTTAACCCTGGATGCCAAGGGTTCGGTAAATCTGTTGGCGGATACTTTCTATCCAGAGGACAGAAAAGAGGACGACAATGCGGACCAGCGAGAAACTCGACATCTGGATGAGATAGTAAACGAGTGGAGTCATGATGAAAAGCATGACCCACCGTTTACCCAAAGCGAGTTACGCACGGCCGTAGTGTCGTTCAACCCGAAGAAGGCTCCCGGGGCCGACGGCTTCACAGCCGATATCTGCGCTGAAGCCATAGCATGTGACCCTGATTACTTCCTGGTACTGCTTAATAAGTGTCTAGAGCTCCACTATTTTCCAAAAATCTGGAAAGAGGCGACGGTAGTGGTGCTCAGGAAGCCGGGCAGGGATTCGTACGCCGTACCCAAGTCGTATAGGCCGATTGGGCTTTTGCCTGTCCTGGGGAAGGTGTACGAGAAGATGCTGGTTGCTCGTCTCAAATTCCATTTGCTACCAAGGATTAGTACTCGCCAATACGGCTTTATGCCCCAAAAAGGCACTGAAGATGCCCTTTACAATCTCGTCCAGCACATTCAAGCAAAACTGGCGCACAAAAAGATTGTGACTCTTGTGTCGCTGGATATTGAGGGAGCGTTTGACAGCGCGTGGTGGCCCGCAATCAAAGTACGATTGGCTGAGGAAAAGTGCCCTGTAAATTTGAGACGAGTAATCAGCAGCTACCTGAGCGACAGGGTTGTCAGCGTCAGATACTTCGGTGAGGAGAGCAGAAGGCGAACGAGCCAAGGGTGTGTCCAGGGTTCGGTGAGCGGGCCGATCTTCTGGAACTTGGTGCTGGACCCACTCCTCAAAGAGTTAGAAGACAGAGGATATTACTGCCAGGCTTTCGCTGATGACGTGGTCCTGGTGTTTGACGGTGAAACAGCTCTGGAGATCGAGGGGAGCGCCAATGCCGCTCTCGAATATGTTCGAGCGTGGGGTGTTAAAAACCGGCTGAAATTCGCACCGCACAAAACTTGTGCGATGGTACTAACGCGAAAGCTAAAGTATGACGGGCCGCGCTTGAGCATGGGAGGGGTTGGTATTGGGGTATCCCAAGATGTCAAGATACTGGGCCTGACGATTGACGCTAAGATGACCTTCAACAAGCATATAGGTATTGTCTGTAAGAAGGCGATAGCCATCTACAAACAGCTTGCACGCGCAGCCCGTGTCAGTTGGGAGCAGGATTGGATATGGGTGTGGTTATAATTTGTTATATAACATAAACATACTTAAAAATTGTTAAATAGATATAAAAAGGCTTTGACTCTGTCACAAGGACTATAGCCAGAGCAGGAGTGGTTTTTAGTCAGCGGCGTCCATGAGGATTTTCCACCCTGCTACTAACAAAAAAAAAAAAAAAACCTAACTTAACCTAACCTAACCGACATGCCAGTAACACACTTCCTGGTATGCGGTAGAGACGGAGTCCCCGGTATCAGACTTCGAGGGGTCGCCCTGTTCATGAACAGGGAATCCGAGATGCTGGGCATAAATTTCTGCATTGGTTCAAGCCGCACTGGAGCCCGAATTACAATTTCACCGGGCCTAGCTGCCCTGATCAACGGGAGCACATTAAAAACGAGCATCAAAGGAAGTAAGTACTCCGCGCTGCAGCAGGTGGAGATAGCCGCTCACAAGTGCCGTTTAGTGCGATTCAAAGGAAAGACAATCGCACTACTCGAGTGGAGAGCGGAAACTCAATTTGCCCAAGCCAGCTCGCTGCTCCAAAAGATTAGGGAAGCAGGTGAAAATACGTGCATAGCACCCCGCACGATCAGCATCGATGCTATGGTGGTCGGTGGAGAAAGAGGAGACATCGCAGACCGTTTCGGCTGTCTTAAAGCCTCAGAACAGCATGAGATCGTGGTCTATGAGGACAGGGGGGAAACTCTAAGCTTCCTCAAAGCCCCCCCAGACCACACAGGCAGCACGATGAGCTCCACTAAGAACCCGATCGCCCTGAGCGGAGCTGAGAGGGCTCAGCAGAAGTTAACGGCAGAAAAAGAAAAGAGGGACAAAGGCGGAAACTTTAGCCCAGAGGACCGAACCCGATCCAAAACCCGTCTCAAAGCAATAGGCAACTTCCTCAGCGCACTGCTCCCGAGTACCAGCCGCACATCACCATCAGAGCGGCAAGAGTCAGCGGTCATGAGGTTTTTCAAACCGAAACCTAGAGAAACACTAGCACCAAAACCCAAACCGACCAGAGCCGACAAAGGGCAAGTCAGCCCACCGACCCTCGCTGTAAACTCGGGTATCACGGACCACATACACAGCGCATTCCTCGAGTATATAGCAGTCGTGAGGGCAACCAGAGAGGTAAACATCGCTACTTGTAGAAAGATTCTGCAGACCTTCCATTGGAAAAATGAGGGTCTGTTAAGGGTTTTGCTCGGGGAAGCAGAAGCAGCCGTGTACGACAACGTCAAGTCCCAGGTCATTGCTGGTGAAATGACAGGGTCGTACATGGCAGCTTATAGTGCTAAGAGTGGCTTTGTGACCCTGGACGTGGAGGAAACGGAGCGCTCAGGGAAAGCTACATACCGAACACCCGCAGACGACCCGATAGTGGTTACCGCCAAGTGTACCAAAATTATGCTGGACGACAAGATCCTCGAAATGGCACAATCCATTTCGGGGGCCTGTGTTTCGCCAGCTTCGGAAGCACACTGGGCAGTACCCAGTATCAGGTGGGTAAACGGGGTCCCAGGGTGCGGAAAGACAACCTGGATAGTGAACCACTTTGACGAGGAGAGCGATACCATAGTGACCACAACAACCGAAGCTGCTAAAGATCTCAGAGAGAAGCTGGCGCACCGATTAGGAGATCGTGTTAAGGCAAAGGTGTGCACTATGGCCTCAATTTTAGCCAACGGGTTCAGACCAGAGGAGAAATGCCGTCGCCTTACGGTTGACGAAGCCCTCATGAACCATTTTGGGGCCATAGTCATGGCAGTGAAGTTGTCTGGAGCGAGCGAGGTCGTTCTCATCGGAGACGTGAATCAGCTACCATTTTTGGACAGGGAGAACTTATTTGAGTTAAGGTACACCCGTCCGAATTTGGTGGCTAGCATCGCCCAGGAGTTGCTCTGTACGCATCGGAACCCAATGGACATAGCCCTGACCCTGAGTGAGATATACCCCGGTATATACTCCTCCAAGACGTCGCTGTCGCAGGTCCACTCTCTGAAAGTGGAAAGGTTCACAGGAGCGCGCATACCGAAAACCGCCCACAACACCTTATTCTTGGTCCATACACAGGAAGAGAGAGCCTCTCTTGCTGACTAAGGCTATGGGTCTGGCGAAGGGTCGCGCATTCTCACCATCCACGCAGCTCAGGGGTTGACCTGCGACAGCGTTATTATAAATAACACCAAGTCAAGGAGGCTCCAGATCCATGACAGTATCTCCCACGCAGTTGTCGCAGTGTCGAGACACACGGTCAGCTGTAAGTATTACACCGACGACGCCGACGATGCCACGGGCCGTTTCGCCCAGAAAGCGATGGATGCGCCGTCTAAAATGGTCGTCGAATGCAACCTTAAGACGGCCATGCAGCATCGAGACACCGCAATCGTAAAAGCCCTAATGGAGTTAGTGAAGACTCTAGGTAGCAAATAAATAGAAACTTAATACCCCAATTCTACCCACAAACCCTAAATGTACAGTCATGAGTAACATGTAAAGGGTAAAATGTACTTCTTTAATTTGTGTAGTAGTTTAGTATTATAAGCTTAAGCGATTTGTATAATTGTTAAAGTAGCCATTAAGAAACATATAAGTAATACAAAATATAATAAAAAAAAAGTACAATATAACAAAAAATAAAAAATATACATATTCATACATAATAATAATAATAAAAAAAAGAGTCAGGTGGATTCGCGTAGTTTTTAAGCTTAGTTTTAGTTTTAAGTAATATTTGTCCAAGATGAGGGCACGACAATGTAAAAAGAATCTGTCAACAAATTAAAAAATATAAACAATGGCGCCGACTACCATGTCCATGTCTGCGGTAAAATATGTACGAAAAAATAAAAAATAAATAAAAACCTAACCTAACCGATTCGTAACCTATATATACTAGCTACAGGTGACTATTATACGTTTTTGGACGCGTCTCTGCGAGACCTATACGATCCTGGTAAAACAATTCAAAGATTTTCACAGGGTAACTTTTTATTCAAGAAAAACCATTTTTCCAAATTTTCATTTCTTCAAAATTTTATATCTTGATCCCTGGTTGATGTAGGTTGGTTCTGAGGGTGCCGTCGTACGCGCCTCTGCTCGCCCTACAGGATTCCTGCAAAAAAACAAATCAGATTAGACATTTCCTAAAAGAAAATTTTTCAAATTTTCGAAAAATATTGACTTTTTTATTAAAAAATTGACACTTTTCTAATAATAACTCCCGTTTTTGTGGTCCGATCGTGACCAAAGTAGTCTCAAAACACGGGCCAGCGCGTCGCCTGTGCGCCCCGACCCTAAAAAATTTGCGTCCCATAGGAAAATTTTACACCCGACAGCAAAAAACCGCAAAAACTTCAAATTTTTACCGCCACCCACCCTTTATTTTATGTCGTAGGTATTACAATTTATTTTTATACTCTTAATCGACGGAGGGCGGTAAGTCAAGTAAAAATATATATTTGCGCCTCAAATGGTAGCACATTTTGAGGGTTATTTACCCACTGATCTCTACGTACAGGAATCAGTGAATACTTTAAAAAAAAACAAACTTGACGCTGTTATTGACCCCTCTTTTGAGGAATTCTAGTGACTTTTATTAGCTTGCTGATCCCCTCTTTACAGGGATCAGTAAATCAGTTTTGAAACTTATTGCATTATTATTATTATTTCTTTTAATTATTTATTGACGCCTCTTTTGAGGAAATATTTTAAACAATCTTTATTGACGTACTGATCCCCCCTTTACAGGGGGGATCAGTTCACCATCATATTCCTCTCCAGGACCCCAGCCAAAAAAGCCTCCACAGGATCACGTGTCTCTCCATCGAGTGCGGCACTTTCCATCACCTTTGAGGGAGAGGTCTCCCCTCCCAGTGCTTCAACTCAAGCCTCTAGTGTGAGGCGAAGCATTGGTGAGTGGGAGAATGGGAATGTGACGGAGTCACAACCCCTTTCATTGGCTGCCGCTCAACCACCCAAAAAATTGGTCCCAACAGTGACGGCTCCTCAGAAGTCCACACGGCGAGCTTTGACCCAGCCAGATTCCAAGGCTGTGGCACGCCAAACTTCCACCGAGACGGCGGGAGCGTCACCGGGAGAGAGTCAGTCGCAAATGAATAAACCCGCCGACTGGGTGACCGAGGCTCGGAACTGCCTTCTGCGCGCGAAGTCACACCTCGGAGACTCGCGTAATTTGAGGGCAGACCTTAAAGCCGGGATCACCCAGTCGGTGGAAAGGCTATATCAACTGGTTAAGGAAGGGGCGGCGGCCGCAGCGCATACGAAGGGGGCTGAGATGGTAAGGGAGGAAGCCATCACGGCAACACCCCCGACAGAAGTGTCCAGGAGCTTCCCGGAGGTTGACTCGTTGCTCGCTTCACTAGCGCAGCACAGCACGTTAGTGAAGGAGAGCAGCGAGAAGATGGAGAAGCTGCGGCAGGCGATGGAGAGGCAGGGGGAACTGTTGGAAAAGACGGCCACCTACGCGAGTGTAGCGGCGGGTCCACCGAAAAGGCAGACCCCAGGAAGGACCGCTCTGCACTCCGTAGTGGTGACGTCCAAAGACGAAAGGGTTTCTGGAGAGGAGGTCTTACAGAAGATTAGAGAGGCAGTAAAGGCAAAAGAGGGAGGAGTGGAAATAGAGACGGTACGAAAGGCGAAGGATCGCAAAATTGTCATGGGCTGTAGGTCGGCAGAGGACAGGAACATGATAAAAGAGAGGATCCAAAAGTCAGGAGACCACCTCGTTGTTGAGGACGTGAAAAACAAAGACCCATTGCTGGTTTTTCGTGGCGTCCTCCGCATTTACTCTGATGAGAAAGTGCTGGAGGCGCTACGGAACCAAAACCGGGATGTCTTTCGCGGCCCGCTTGTTCCCGAGCCATCGGCATATATAAACAGCTGTCGCGGGCAGCTAGGGTCAGCTGGGCTCTCCATCCAGAGGTAATCCGCTGCATCTATACGGCTGCAGTGGAGCCTATCATCCTGTACGCGGCGAGCGCGTGGTCGCCGGCCGCCAACAAAGTCGGGTTGCAGAAGAAGCTGAACGCCGTCCAGAGGAGCTTCGCGCAAAAGCTGTGCCAAGCCTACCGCACGGTCTCCCTACACTCAGCACTGGTGCTGGCTGGGATACTCCCTCTTGACCTCCGGATTAAGGAGGCAGCCTCGCTGTACGAGGCCAAGAGAGGGGTACCTCACCCTGCGCTGGGAGACCGGGAGATCGGGTGGTATCGGCACTAGAGATGCCGCATCCGGCTGAGCAGAGGGCCATTGAACTGCGATGCCTGGTAGACGAGGAACAATACAATGAGCACCGCGATTGTGTGGTGCGTATTTTCACAAACGGCAGCAGGATTGAGGGCAGGGTCGGAGCCGCAGTATCGGTGTGGACCGACCAGGCGGAGGTCAAGGCCCTCAAACTTGCTTTGCCGTCTTACTCTACCGTCTACCAGGCCGAGCTTCTCGCCCTCTGCAAAGCAGTGAAGGAAGTCCTCCGAAGGAAAGAGACGGCGTTCGCTATTTACAGCGACTCCATGGCAGCCCTCCAGACAGTCGTGAACCCCGAAGCCCTCCATGCCCTCGCAGTAGAAACAAGAGACGCCATCCGCTGCATTACCGCCCAGAACAAGAGCGTCTCCTTGTTCTGGGTGAAAGCTCATGCGGGGCTGGAAGGCAACGAGAGAGCCGACTTGCTCGCGAAGGAGGCTGCCCTGAAGTCGAAGCGGCAACCCGACTATGACAAATGCCCGGTTTCATTCGTCAAGCGTATGATCCGAATGGAGACGCTGGATGAATGGAACCGGAGGTACTGCGCAGGAGAAACGACGGCCACGACGAAGATGTTCTTCCCCTGTGCGATCGCCGCGTACAGGACGATAAGAAGGATGGAGATGACCAAGGAGCTGACCCAAACCCTAACAGGTCACGGCGGGTTCTCCGAGTACCTGACTCGCTTCAAGTGCAAGGAGAACCCGGCGTGTGTTTGCGACCCCGACAAGCAGGAGACAGTCCTCCACCTCCTGACGGACTGCCCGGTGTATGCCTCCCTTAGACTAGACTTTGAAATGAATGTCGAAATGCCGATCAGCAAAGAAAACCTCAGTGTCCTGATAAGACATCGGAAAATCCAAGCCAAGTTCAAGGACTTTATAATTAAAATTGTACAGGCCGTCAACAGACGGAACAAATAGAAACAAATAATTCACTCTTGAATCTCATTATTTAAATAATTACCGATATTTTATAGAAAAGTGAGACAAGAAATATCATCTCGATTATTATTAAAAATTTATTTATCATATATATATATTTAGAATTATAAATATGTACGATTATAAAATATTGAAAATACCAAAATTAGCAGCCGTTTGCACTTACCCTGCGCAACCTGACGGCAGGGGCCTTTCGCATGGCAGGAGTGGTTTTTAGCCGGTAGGAGTCCGGCACTACCCAGACTGCCTTCATGCAAGGTAGTCTGGGCGTCCATGATGGATTTCCCACTCCTGCCACTAATATTTATATAAAAAAAAACCTAACCTAACCTAACCTAACCGGGTAATAGGAAGGACAAAGGGAAGGACAGAGGATCAACCTCTGGTAAAGGACGCCGTAGTATTGGATGCGAAAGGTTCAGTCGAATTATTGGCCAACACTTTCTACCCTGAAGACCACATGGACAGCGACAGCGCATACCACCGCCTAATTAGGGAAAAAGCTGATGCTGTGAATGCTGGAGAACACGATGACTCGTGCAATCCACCATTTGTGATGACCGAATTGACGGCGGCATATAGGTCTTTTAACGCCAAAAAAGCTCCTGGTGCAGATGGGCTCACCGCAGATATTTGTGGACAGGCCATCAGAGGTGCCCCCGAAGTGGCCCTTGCTCTCCTAAATAGCTGCTTGAAATACCACCACTTCCCTGACACCTGGAAAGAGGCGATTGTGATCGTGTTAAGGAAACCAGGGAAAGAAGATTATGGCAACCCAAAAGCGTACAGACCAATCGGTCTTTTGCCAATATTAGGCAAAAACTATGAGAAGATGTTGGTGGCCCGCCTCAAGTTCTACTTGATTGCTAGGATGAGTACTCACCAGTACGGATTCATGCCCCAGAGGAGCACGGAGGACTCCCTCTACATACATAGCACATACGCAGCAAACTCGAGCTGAAGAAGATTGTGGTGCTAGTATCACTGGACATAGAGGGAGCCTTCGACAGCGCTTGGTGGCCAGTCATAAGGGTCCGTCTGGCTCAGGAAGAGTGTCCAATCGGCTTGAGGAGGGTCATTACAGCTATCTCAAAAATAGAAAAGTTAGAGTCAGATACGCGGGTGAGGAGTTTAGCAGGGCCACAAATAAGGGCTGCGTTCAGGGCTCCATAGGCGGACCAGTATTCTGGAACCTCATATTGGACCCGCTTATAAAGAGCCTGGAGGCTAGGGGTGACTATTGCCAGGCCTTCGCAGACGATGTTGTGCTGATCTTCGATGGTGATACATCACTGGAGATCCAAGGACGTGTCAATGCCGCTCTCGAACACGTTCGGGCGTGGGGGGTACAAAATAAGCTAAAATTTGCTCCTCAAAAAACTAACGCAATGGTCGTTACACGCAAATTTAAATATGACACCCCACGCTTGAGCATGGGCGGGATCGACATTGCCATGTCCCGAGATATCAAAATCCTGGGCGTCACCATCGATGAGAAGCTGACATTTAATACACACGTCGCAAATGTATGCAGGAAGGCAATAGGAATCTATAAACAACTAGCCAAGGCGGCAAAGACCAGCTGGGGACTTCACCCTGAAGTCATAAGAACAATATATGTGGCAACCGCAGAGCCAGTGGTCCTATACGCTGCCAGCGTATGGGCCCCGGCAGCTGGAAAGTTGGGCGTAGCGAAGCAGTTGGGAGTAGTACAGCAGGGAATTGCACAGAAAATATGTAAGGCGTACTGGACGGTCTCGTTAAATTCCGCGCTAGTGCTGGCTGGGATACTGCCTCTAGACCTTCGTGTCCGCGAGGCGGCATCACTATACGAAGCCAGAAGGGGCGTACCCCAGCCAGCACTTGGCGATAGGATGGTCGAGCAACCTGCCTCGGCAATGGAGGCCCCGCACCCTGTGGAGCGAGCAGAGCTGGAGCTCGTAAGCCTGGTAAATCAAGAGCAACTTGATGCCCAGAGCGAACTTGAGGTTCGCATCTTCACGGATGGGAGTAAGATCGGGGGAAAGGTCGGGGCGGCACTCTCCATGTGGAGTGGTAATGCTGAGACCAAAGTCCTCAAGCTTGCTCTCCCACATTACTCCACCGTTTATCAGGCTGAGCTCTTAGCGATATGCGTCACAACCAGGGAGACGCTGAAACACAGTGCGCGATCGTTTGGAATCTTCAGCGACTCAATGGCGGCCCTTCAAACTATACAAAATTACGACCGACACCATCCACTAGCAGTAGAGGCAAGGGCCAATATAAGATCTCTAACCATCCAAAACAAGACCATGACCTTGTTCTGGATCAAAGCTCATGCGGGATTGGACGGCAATGAGAGGGCCGATGAACTAGCTAAAAGAGCCGCTGAGGGTTCCAAGCGAAAGCATGACTACGACCTGTGTCCGGTATCGTACGTCAAACGGTGCATTCGCACAGCAACACTGGACGAATGGAACCGAAGATACAGGTCGGGAGAGACTGCTTCAGTAACTAAGCTGTTTTTTCCGGATGCGGTGACAGCTTACCGAACAATCAGGAAAATCAAAATCAGCAGTTTAGTCACGCAAATCATGACGGGGCACGGTGGGTTCTCGGAATACCTGAATCGCTTCAAGTGTAAAGAGAGCCCATCGTGCATCTGCGACCCTGCAATGGATGAAACGGTGCCACATATATTGTTCAGATGTCCTGTCTTCGATAGGGAAAGATTGGAAGCCGAACACATCATAAGTTGTAAACTTAATGCCGAAAACCTGTGTCAAATAATTGCGGGAATAAACAGAGAGCTTTTATTGGAATATTGCGTCAAAATATGTAAAAAAGTAATAAACAGAAATAAAAGTGCGTAAGAAAAAGATGTTTACATAATATCATACATGATATTATCGTCAATCATTAATTATATGTGGTATATGTATAAAGCTAAATTTAAGTTCTCTAAAATGTAATGAAATAGAAATAAGTAAACATATGACAACTGTTTTAAAAATGTATAAAAATAAATGTAAGAAAGAAAAATCTAGTTATAAGTAGGTAAATATAATCGTATAATAATAATGTAAGATTAATTAGTTATAAGAAAAAGAATTGTAAAATGTAGTATATCATAGCATAAGAAATAAAAAACAGAAATGTGTCCTTAATGTTACCGCTAATAAAAAAACAGAAATAAAAAACGGATAGAGTAGATTAGATAAAAGTAGAAGGGCGTCCTACCCTTAAGGAAAGAAAGACGAAAGTATGCAAGAAAGATAAAGTATGCAGAACGCAAGTGCGAGAGGAATAAATGCGAGAACTGGTATGATTGCGGTAGCCGAGCATAGACTCCAATTATGTTGGAGATAGGAGAAAAAAAAAAAAAAAAAAAAAACCTAACCTAACCTACCACGTAAGTTTTCCAACGACTTGGATGATCATTCAACCAGGCCAAAACAACAGATGAATCGGTCCAAGCGTGTATATTAGCCTTCGGAATGTTCATTACTTCAGCTAGTTCAATTAATAATTTTGCTACTAAAATTTTTTTTACTACTAGAATTGTGTGGTACTGCCACACAATTCCAGCCGTGGAATGAATATCTGCTTAATAGGAGCTACCTTTGTCTTTGCGGTTATGAGGTGCGAGTGTATTTGCGCAGTAGCATCCACAATGCGACAATATACCACAGCCGCATAAGCTATATTTGACGCATCGCTAAAACCATGCAGCTCTATAGCCATATCTCCTTCCCTTCTGCCTATCCATCTGGGGAGATGAAAATTCGGTTTGTTCTTCGTTCGGCCCACTGAGTTTTGTCCCACATAAAAAATTCCTGGTTCGTCCCTAACGATATGCTTCCTTCGTCCCGAAATAGTATTTTAATTATTATGTTCTCTATTCGTCCTATTTTATATTCCTTGTTCGGCCCATATTTTTTTTGTATAGGCAATTTTGACTATTTTGTACACTCAGCCAAAAAAATGTATTACTATTTTATGAGCACAAATTACATACTAGCTTCTGCCAGTGGCTTCATCCGTGTGATAGCAAAAATATTCTCGAAGATGTGATGCATTATCTAGCGAATGGTACATTTAAATGTGTAGTAAAACGATTTAAACAGTTGCATTTCATTTAAGGTCATCTCAGAAGTACCAGTGAAAAAATTAATGTTATGCCGTTAATATACATATGTACTGGACAAAAAGGAACCTACATACGGAACTCTGTTCTCTCTTATTAAATCGCTAATTCCTCGTTGGAATCCCATTTCATTCAGAACTGATTATGAGAAGGCGGCCATGAATGGTATCCCTAAAATATTTCTGAACGTCATATACAAAGGTTGTTACTTCCATTTCCCTTAAGCTCTTTGGAAAAGAGCAGAAGCATTAAATTTAAATAAAAATAAAATGTTTTAGAAGCATATTGATTTGGGTTTGTCATTAGCTTTGCTTCCATCAAAACTCGTTTTGTTAAAAATTTAAGCAAAACTTGTTTTTTTTTTTTAAAAAAAAAACCTTTTGTTTTGATAGGTACCTACTCTCACATAATTATTGGTCGGTAAATTATTTTATAACTAAAATTATCATGTTTTAAATAATATTTTTTTTTTCATTATTGGTAGGCTCGCGTTTCATCACTATCTCACCTGATGGTAAGTGATGACCATTTATTAAAGATCTGACCGATTTATCTTATCTGATTATTTTACCATTTCTCTGATTTTGATTATGATACTCAATAGTTAAGATGATTTATACAATTTTTTTAGAATTGTTTTATTATTAGAAATCGAATTTCATCATCATCATATCAGCGTAAAGACGTCCGCTGTTGGACATAGGCCTCCCCCAAGCGTTGCCACAACGACCGGTCCTATGCATCACGCATCCATTAAAATAAAAAAATACTTAGCCAACTATAATACTGTAAAACCGACAAATAATAATAACTCTAAACTAAATAAAACGAACTAAAATATGATGTTTGTTTTTAGTTGGTTTAGTTTTTTTTATAAGTCCGTATTTAAAATTTTTGATATGTTATTCGAAAATTTCAATTATGTACTTACGTTTTTTCGTTGACTGTACTTTTAACGTATTTGGAATTCGGGACGAAACACAACTTTAATAGTGATGTGGGACGAATAAATATATTTTTGGAATGTGGGACAAAACTTCGGGACGAATGAAGAACAAACCGAAAATTCACTAGTTTCTCTAATTCTGATCTGTAATATCTCCACTCTTGTGAGAAATCTGGTGGCAGTTCATCATCCCAGCCTATACCACTAATCCACAGCTTTTGTATGAAAACCTTTGACGTTATAATGCACGGCGCTATCCATCCTTCCGGATCATAAAGTCTTGATATTTCTGATATGACCATTCTTTTTGTTTCAGGTGCAGCGGGAGGTGACATCTTTACCGAATAATCGAACTCATCTGTGCTCCGGTTCCAGGTAAGTCCCAAAATCTTAGTTACTTTATCAGTTTTAATTTCCAAGTCTCTACCAGAACTTTGCTTTAAGGTTTCCAATAAGGACATTCTATTGCTTGTCCACTTCTGCAATTGGAACCCCCCTTTCGCTAATAAACTATTCATTTCATAATAAATTATTTTTACTTCTGTTTCAGATTGGCACCCGGTCATCAGATCGTCCATGTAGAAATCAGACTTCACCCTTTCAGCAGCCAATGGATACTTGCTGCTTTCATCGCAAGCAACCTGATGTAACGACTTGACAGCCAAGTAAGGAGCGCATGACGTGCCAAAGGTGACAGTCAGAAGTCGGAAGTCCTCTATCTCCTTGTCAGGATCCTCTCTCCAGAAAATTCTTTGGAAATCCGCGTCCGATCGAGCTACTTTGATTTGGCGATACATTTTTATTATGTCGGCGGTCAGACAGATCAGATGTTGTCGCCATCTCATGACAATATGTCTCAAATCTGCCTGAAGAGTGGGTCCTACCATTAAGGTGTCATTTAAGGAAACCCCGTTTGTCCCCTTACACGACGCGTCATAAATCACTCTTACCTTAGTGGTCAGTTTATCCTGTCTAACCACTGCGTGATGGGGCAGGTAAACCGCATCACTTTTATTTCTTTCAGCCTCGTCGATCATTTTCTCCATGTGACCCAGTAAAAAATACTCTTTTATCACATCAGTATACTGTTGTTTTAATTCATGATCCCTACCCAACTTTCTTTCTAATCCTAGCAATCTTTTTACAGCTATATTTTTAGAATGACCGTATTTACAAGGTGGATCTTCTGAACGAAAAGGTAATTTTTACGACATAACGCCCATTCTCATCTCTTTCTGTCGACTGTGCGTAAACCTCTTCGCAGGCCTGTTCTTCAGGCGTAAGCAGCCTTTTCGTTAGAGCAGGTTCAGAGTCTAGCTCCCATAAACGTTTTAACATTTCGTTCTCTTCAATTTGAGTGTGCATAGCGATCACAGTATTGTGGGAGTTTAGAATCTTGTTTGTCTTACTAACATGGCCTGACACAATCCAACCTAAATGCGTGTCCTGTGCGACCGGAGAGCCCGCTGGACTCTTGATCACCCTCCTTTAAAATACGGCAATATGTTTCAGCTCCTAATAAAATGTCTATTTTATTAGGACAGTTGAACTTTGGGTCCGCTAGACGTTACGGTTAAGAAATGATCGGATAGAGTACACAAGACCTAGCGCAACATGCACTAATGAGGAGAAAAACCTTGTTAAGGTTCATACTGCCAACATAGTACCGGACTTTGAAGTAATTTGGGGAACTAGGTATTCATCATTGACACCTTTAGTGAGGGTTGTTGCGTACTGTAAAAGGTTTCTGCATTCAGCTAGAACTCGTAAAGCAAAAATTAAGGTAACTACTTACCTGTCAGCTTCTGAAATTCGCGAATCCTTGAATGTGTGTATCCGACAAAGCCAACAGCAATGGTTTCATGCAGAGTTGACGGCCCTGGAAAATAAAGTTCCATTAGATAAAACAAGTTCTCTGTTTAAATTAAATGTATTTCTTGACCAATCTGACATATTGCGTGTTGGAGGAAGGCTGCGATATTCTCAACTACTCGATGATACAAAGCATCCAGTTGTTATTTCTCATGACTCAAGTTTGGCTAAGTTAATTGTAGCCGACGCTCATGAAAAGACTTTTCATGGAGGACAGCAACTGGTACTCAATTTTATACGCACCAAGTATTGGATCAGTCGCGTAAAGAATATTGTAAGAGCTCATATATACGTCGTTGTGTTCCCTGTATTCGATATGCAGCGACCACGAAACAACAGTTTATGGGAGAGCTCCCAGCTTGCAGAGTGACACCCAGCAAACCGTTCCTTAACTCGGGTGTCGATTATGCGGGCCCCATTAACATGAGAGTCTCGAAGGGTCGCGGGCAGAGATCTTATAAGGGATACATCTGCTTATTTATATGTATGGCCACACGCGCAGTACACATCGAAGCTGTCTCAGATTTAACCACCGAGGGTTTCCTGGCAGCGTTCAAACGGTTCGTTTCTAGACGAGGTCAGTGTCGTCATATATGGAGCGATAATGGCGCCAATTTTGTGGGCGCTGCCAAGGAGCTACAAATCCTTTTCAATCAGGAAAGCTCGATGTTTAAAGACATCGCAGCTGCTCTTGCGACCTCTCAAACAGAATGGCATTTTATCCCTCCCCACGCTCCAAACTTTGGTGGACTGTGGGAAGCAGGGGTAAAAAGCGTAAAGCATCATCTGAAGCGCGTGATAGGTGAATCTACGTTGACGTTCGAAGAGCTGTCTACCGTCCTTTCGCAAATTGAGGCATGCCTCAATTCTCGGCCCTTGTCACAGGATAGTACCGATCCAGAAGATTCTGTACCACTAACTCCTGGCCGTTTCTTGGTGGGTCATCCATTGGTAGTGGCTCCAGACTACAATATGAAGATGCCACAATTAGTACTTTGCGTAGATGGCAATTAGTGCAACGTATGAATATTTGACAAACTTCTTCCAACGGCATAAGTGGAATATTCGTAATCCTGATTGTAAAATAGGTGATGTAGTTTTAATAAAAGAAGATAACTTACCTCCAGCTAAGTGGTTATATGGTCGAATTATACAGCTGCATCCGGGCAAGGATAACTTGACGCGCGTGGTCACTGTTCGTTGTAAAGGCAGTACGATTAAACGTCCAATTTCGAAATTGTGTTTTCTTCCTGCTACTGAATAAGTCCATTTATGTTAGAAATATAAAATTTGAAACTCTAAGCTTGTATACCTATATTGTATTTGTTGTACGTTCTGATAAGGTGGTTGTTTTAAGGTATTTCCTTGTTGTATTTGTGATTTAAAAAATGTGTTGTGCTCATCAAACTTATTACCTACTGTGGTTTTTGTTCGAGTTCATACGAACTCCACATTGTCATGAAAAAGATTTAGTTGTATGTTGTTCTTCTAGGAATTTATTAATTGATAAGAATTTGTTGTATTTTTCATGTTTTAATTGAAGCCGTATCTGTCCACTATATTGTAAATCAATGTAAAGAAGCCGTCCACTACTTAAGTAGTTTTGCAATAAATTGTCATACAGTCCATTGTTCTTGTTGTTGCTGAGTTTTTTTTCATGGTGGGCGGTGCGAAAAGGAACATATTCCTTTTGGTGGGCGGAATGTTAAGTGTAGAAATAATACTCATAAAGATGTAATCGATCTCAACGCTATTTCATAACTAAACTAGGCGTGTGTAACTCTTTACGGAACCGACTCACTGATCCGGATCATTGCAGTGAGTCAGAAGATTGGTTCAGTAAAAACGTTTCAAACGCATCATTTGGATCTGAAACATTACTTTGCTCGTACACTCCGCGAGACGCGTCGCTCGCGAGGCGACTGAGCAGTGAGCGAGCGAGAGAGAGAGACGGACACACTGAGTTACTTATTATTGACTCACGAGTAGGGCTTTCAATACCGGTATTACGGGATCCCGTAATACCGTGATCACGGATATATTTTGGTATTTTTTCAATCACGGTATTGACGAGCCAATACCGTGATTACGGTATTACAATCTTTAATATATATTATTGTGTTTTGTTGTAATAAATAGTAAGAAGTTGTACTATATAATATAAATTACGATGTAAAATTATTCTCACACTTGTCGCGCCAACTATTCGCGATAAGTCGAACGCTTAGTGTAATAGGCCCTATACGACGTTATTGTTTTGTTAATCAGTATCGCAAAAGCGCCCGGGTAACACGTGCATGTGAACTTGGTCATTGTGTATTTTTGATAAGTTTGTAATCTTGACGAGCAACATGGTACATAATATTAATACTTGTATTTTATGGGGTTTGACTCAATTCTCAACGAATCACGCGATCGTATTTTTTTTTTTGTAAAAACTAATGATGAATTACGAATTCACAACAAATGGAAGCATCTAAAATTGTGTCATTTTCCACTTTGTTTAATATCATTTTCACTTTAACGAATCACGTTATCCGTTAGATCTACAATTATGAAGTAAAAATTGAATATTTGAGCGGTTTGGATGTGGCTTTCTTTTTAACTTCAAATATTATTTTGCCTAATTAGTACTTATTAACTACTTTCGTGTTCAAGGAAACAATTCAAAATTATACGTTTAATTGGTAGTTTGGTACAACAATTACATGTGAAATATTAATATAATAATAAGAAAGACACGAGTCTTGACGCTTCCTGATCTCTAAGGGCAGTATCGGTATGCATCGAATGTATCAGCCAGTAAGTCAAGGAAGCCTAAACCTTACGCAGATCTATGGTTTTAATCTACCTTATTTGCTAATCGCCGGTAAACAATCAGTATGGCAGCGCCATGCTTACTATTATTTTTTATTTATTTGATATAAACTAGTGCTTGACTGCGATCCCACCTGATGGTAAGTAGCGATGCAATCTTTGATGGTGAACTAGAACCTATTAGAACGGTTAAGAGAGAATAAACACTGATTCGAAAACAAAAATACGTATTGAAATAGTTTTATTAATTTCCTAATTAAAGTTCCTATGAGACGGGGTTTCAGTCAAGCATTAGTTTAAAAAAAAAAAAATTGAGTTGAATACCGTGATCACGTGATCACGGTATTGAATATTCTAATACCGGTACTGATACCGGTATTGAAAAAATCCGGTATTTGAAAGCCCTACTCACGAGTCGTGAGTGAACGGGCGAGAGATACCAATCGAGATGTGCATCATTCATGCTATCACAGATTTTCGTTGTCGTTATTCATGCACGTAAAAATGACCACTTAATGTTTTCACTAACAACTTATCGTATTACGTTGATGCGGCACGAGGCCGGCAGATTGTTTATGTTCGTTCGTCTGCGCAAATTTTCGAAAACATTTTAGTTTGTTTGCGTAGTGATTATTGACATACTTTCTTCCTTTTTATTCATAAAGTTAGAGCTAAGAGATTTATATATATATTTATAATCTAACATATTAATAATGTAAAGTAAGTATACGTAACATTCTGTATTTTATATCCTTTGAGCCGATGATCCAAATGAGCCAAATGAAACATATCAGTGATTCGGATCATTTCAGTGATCGAGATTCAAATGATCCAATCGCAAAAATGATACATTTTGCCCACCTCTAAACTAAACTCAATATTTTACAAAGTTAGTACCGGATAGCTCGATAGATGGCGTTGGGATCGAATTACATCGCGATATGGTTTCGTTACACGGAAAAGTATGAATGGTTCGTTTTAACAAATTAAAATTGTCTCGCTCTGAGGTACTGCTTTTCATTTGAGTATCCCTGGCTACAAGGCACCTTATACTAATATTATACAAAGAGAAAGATAAAACTAAAAAAAATATGTGATGTACAGACAGCTGTGAAATTGCCTGGGTACCTTAGTGTCTAATTTCCCTTGCACGTTAAAATTCAAGTTTTCGAAAATGTAACTAGATGGCGTTGGTTGCTTCCCAGCTAAATGGCGACCAAGGCAATCTCACAAACCATAAACTTGACTTTTAGTTTGACAGAAAATAGATACATGCGTCATCGTTATCTTCAACAACTGGGTGTGAGGGTAGATTGATAAAAAAATATGAGACACAAGCTTAACTAATTTCGTGATTCTTATCAACTGTTTGTAAACGGGCACGAATATTGCGTCTAGCATTACAAGTAACGTTAAATTTCAAGTGTGACCACAAGAGTCCATTTCGTCCAATGGTAACAACGGCGGCTTGTGATGCACATGTTTCTGGTTCAAATCTCAAGTTAAACTTTTTACTTTTTGTTTTCCAGCTTTTGTGTTTTAGTTGGCATTTTTTTTACTTTTCTTTAATAACGTAAGTCGGGAAATGTCTTTTTAAATGGACAGTTTGTATAGAAATGAAAGAAAGTATTGCAAGTAAATGTTTATTATTTTAATATATAATAATAATGTATTTACTTAAGATAGATAAAGTAAGTAAATGGTCATAGTCCAAAATTAAAATACATTTTTTAATATCATAGTTAGCTTAGTGGTTTATGTAAAGACTTTGACGCAGTAAGGCACGAGGCTAAATCGCAAATCTTGTGTATTTTTTTGCTTTCGATTTAAAACCCCAAATTGAACATTCTTCAAACATATTTGGAATAATTTCGCTTGACTTGTAATAAGTGGGTAGTCTAGACCATTAGGCATATTCATCATAAAACTGGTATTCAAATGTTACTTAGTTTAGGGTAGAGAAATAAAAATGAACCGTTCTAATAACGCAAAAACCAGTCGACACTAATTGCAATGACGTCGTGTAAACAATTTTTAATATCTTCACTTCTTTTATGTGTTTTACCTTTATACATAGTTATTTCAATTAAGTCTATTAGACGAATACTTAAATTTCTTTGTAAAGTAAAGTATTTGTATAAGTAATATTTAGTTGTTTTTCATTGAAGTTTTGATTTAAATAATTAATTTAATTTAATACTTATAAATTTTAATTTGATTTAAAAAAAACAATTCAGTATTCTAAACACAAACCTACTAAAAGTAGCGTGACTGATTTGAACTTAGTACCGGCGACCACGTCAATATAAGTCTACAGTTACTACCATTAGACTATGTTGACTTATGGAATAATGTTGAAATTAACAAGTGCATTATGTGACAGGACCGTATTCACAAGTTAACGTTACGTCTTAAAGATCAAATAGTCATAACAGTATTCGTTCGTTTTACTCATTTAAATTAGCTCCGAATTGAATACCACTTAACTTCTGCTTATTGCAGAAGGTTCAAATTCGTCTAACTTTTAGGATGTCTTATGTTATCTACCTTCTACTGCCAGGTGGGTCAGATTTCTGGTTCCTCTGTACTTTTTGAAGTTATGAATAACAAATAAAAGAAATCGGTAGGATTTATATCGAAGCTGACAAAGTGGATATTTAATTGTAATATAACATTATGACTGGCCTGTTAGTCTAGTGGTTAGTGGTCCTGACTGCAATGTCGGGGTCGTGGGTTCGATTCCCACCCAGAACAAATGTTTGTGTGTTGGGCACGATCATTTGCTGAATCTGGGTGTAATTTATCTGTAATATGTATGTATTTAGAAATATATAAGTATGTTTATCAATTGTCTAGGACTCGTAACACAAGCTCTGCTTAGCTTGGGACTAGACGGCGTTGTGTAATATCATTATTAATATTCAAATCGGTAGTTACGCAGCAAAAGGAAAAAAAAGCAGGTAAACAGGCTCATCAAACAAAAAGGCAATAATAAAATAATATAGATATTTATTTCTTACAGTTTACCATTCAACAGTCAGATTATTAATCATCGAATAAGATTATAATATTACTTGTAATTTTTTATTGAGGCCATAGCTTAAATATTCGTTTCCCAAATTGGAAAGAGGATTGAAGCTTATGTAACCTCAACAAAAACAAACAAGACGCAAGATATGAAAAAAAAAACTACAAAATTGCACAACCACATATCAAATGTTTAGTAGGTAACATAAAAAAAAAACAAAATTATGTTGTGTTATAACTTTAAGTGTTCATAACTTTTTTTTAAATTATTTCAAATACAGGTATTAAGTAAAACACACGTAACGAGGTCTCCAGTACGTACTGAGTAAATATGTAATATTAATTAAATATATTTATCAATATCTCGTATAACCACCATTTTGGTCAATAACAGCTTGCATTCGGGAACGCATTGAATTAATCAAATTTTTACACAGATCTGAACCACGAATACTCTCCCATATTTGTAAACAATGAGCCTTTAACGCATCTGGAGTAAGCTCGTTTTGATTATTCCACCGTTGAACAATAACACCCCATAAATTTTCAATTGGATTTAAATCCGGTGATCTAGCAGGCCAAGGAATAGCGCAAATGTCATTATGTTGACGAAACCAAGCCTGCACACTGTGCGAACGGTGTATTGGACAATTATCCTGCACAAATGTTATCTGTGGCAATTCTTCGCTTGGATACACCGTTCGAACTGTGGGCAACATTGTCTAATCCAGCACTTCTATATAACTTGCACTATTTGCTCGGCTTGGTATTCTCACTAGTTCTCCAGGATCGGCTGCACTCATCCATCCGCACATGGTCACCGTTATATGGCCAGATTGCCTATTGGGCACTACGTGACCACTTGTGTATCGCGTATTACCTCGACGCCACAAACATAATCGACCGTGTTCACTGGACTTAAAAGTTTTTTCATCAGTAAAGATGACATTACTCCAATCAAAGTCTATGTGGTCCATAGCAAATTGCAATCTTGCTCTTTTATGGGTTTCCGTAAGCAAAGGTTTCACAGCATGCCTCCGATAATGCAGCCCTTCACTATGAAGAGCAAGACAGTGTCGACGCTTGTGTCAAATAAACCAGCATAATGGTTCGTCGGCAAAAATCCATTTTCCTCGTATTCCCTTACCATGGTTTGACGCTGCAACATGTTTATCAGTTTTGGACTACCAGTTCTTTGACGGTGTTTCAAAGAACCATCTTCTTCAAATCGTCGTACCCATAGAACAACTGTTTTTCTCTGCAACAATAAAACAAAAATATATAATACCTAATAATGATTATTATAAAGAGGAGTGTTTTGTTATATAAAAAAGTGTAAAATAAGATTACTTACGTTTACACCGATATCTCTGGCTATTTCTGACAAATTTTTACCTTGACTATGCAAAGCAATTATTTGAGCTCTTGTCACTACATCTATGTTACAATTCATACTCATTGTGATAAATTGACCTGATTAAAAAAAAAAATAAACGAAAGGAGCTCGAACGAGGTAATCGAAATGAACTTGCGAACAATCAATTAAAGCTTAGTCACAATTCTTTGGTCTAAGTATTATATAAACTACCTACTAATTATTATTTATAAATCCATATTAAACCTACCGTCTCAAGTTTTGAAACTGACACATAGACAATCAGATATTTATAAATTGATAATTATTAAATTTTAATATTTTCAACTCTTAATAAAAAAATATATAAATTGTTTCAATGTTTATAGAAACAAAAGAAGCTACAAAAAAAAGGCATTAGCATAAGCATTTGAAGTACAGCAACGCCACCTAGTAGCAGTATAATTAATGTTGTCAATAACAACATTTCAATCTGATTTTATGCTAGATGGCGTCATTTCTCGCTTCACACGATTTTTTTTCTGTACTATCCAACCACTATTGCAGCCAATCGTACATTACCATGCAAACAGCCTACGAAAATTGGTTTGAACGAGATATAGAGTGCGTCTACTGAAAGCGTAACCTGGAGTTTTTTTTTTAAATTAAATTGGCAACATTGTTTTGCCGAAAAAAATCATGTCAAAGTCTATGGTCGCAATTGTCAGTTTTGGAAACAGATATTTATTTTTCAAGAATAATTGCTTAATTATGGGAAAAACAATAAACAGTAACGTGCAAAAACTGCTACCCACTTTGGTTAATAACTTCAAACAAAAACAAGAAGAGCAAGAAGGTGTTTTCAATGAAAACCAACAATGTTTACATACGATTTCTGAATTTTTAAGTTAGTATGACGTTATAATCTTGATCCTTGTCGACTAATATTATTAAATAGTTATATTTAGGATATAATGATATTTTTTTTTTCTTATATTTTTAGATAATCTGACATCTTGCGAATTTCATAATGGACAAAAACATCAAACAAAGAAGGCTTTTGGTGAATCGACTTAATCAAAAACACATGCTAGTGAATGGTAGAATGCGTTCAAAAGCAGTTAAGATGTAATGAAAAATTTGCCGCACTTTGTCTGATAGAGCATCAAAATCTTCAACTGAAGTTAAAATTGCGAAAGTGAAGGAAATAGTGACTGAAATCGTAGTTCAATTCAACTTTGAGAGCTGTTGAACTTTTTGTGTCTCACGAATCGATCCGTGTCATTTGAAACAATCATTGGAGTATAAAACATGTTCCTACTTGACTAATCCCAAAAGATCTGAATTTTCTCTATGCTTTAACGAATCGATTCCAACTCAACAACCTTGAAACACATAATTAGTGTTGGCGAGACGTGATGAAGTTGAAATCATGTTGACCATTTTATTTGACTATTGCGGTGTTGTGCACTTGGTATTTTTGCCAGAAGGCCATATATGCTAAATAAAGAATATTATTCGAATATTATATAGCGACATTAATTTTTTTTTCCGACGGGAAGAATCATCCTATGACAACCTTCGCTCTTGGGCGGAGCGGAAGATGGTGTCAGACTCTTACTGACTTAAAAACCCATCCCGTTCCTTCAAGCCTTCATACCGGGGCTCGAGCGCCCTTTGGATAAGGCCCCAGTAGGCTTCGACCCGGCTGGGCCCCTGCTGTTGCTGACAACACCTTGAGCTACCCATTGCTCACTGTCCGCAAGCCCGTGCTTACGGTGGCCGGAAATCGGGGTCAATATTCCGGCGCCGGCGGCGGCGGCGATAACGCCGTTGCCTGATGCGTTCGGCCTCCTCCTTTGCGAGCATTACTACTTCGCAGAAGTCGGCGACCGCCTGCCACTCCTCCTCGCTCCGGACCATGGCCTCAACCAATGGCCGGAGCGAAAGGTCTCCGCCACCGATCGCCCCCACGAGGGCACGGCGATGGTCCGCCCAAGCGGTGCACACCTCGACTGTGTGCTCCACCGTGTCCTCCGGGCATTCCGCACAGTGTAGACACCAGGGCGAGCGTCACTTCCGCATGAATCAGGTGCAGGAACCTCCCGAATGAACCATGTCCGGTGAGGACCTGCGTCATGCGGAAGGTCTTTCCAGCCACGCCATATAGCGACATTTGAGAGATCAGATAAAATAAAATAATTTAGGATAATAACCAAAAAATTCTACACACATGTTTTTGACTAGGATTAACTATTATACATTTGTCATAAATACAAAAAATACTCTAGTATCAAAACTTTTTTCTCCTGCTATTTCAATAATACCACATTCAAAATTTTTGGTTGTAACCTCCTTTTCTCAGGTCACGCTTTCATTAGACGGACTCTAGTAAGTAGACAACGAACTACAAGAACTTTTATATTATATTACTTGCTACTATGGAACCCTCCATGGGCGAGTCCGACTCGCACTTGGCCGGTTTTTTTTTCTTCCATTCTGTCCTGTCACTCATCACGCTATCACTAATTCCCTTTTCTTTCATATCACTTCTCACACAATCCATCCATCTTTTCTTCGGCGTCCCTCTCCATCCATCCAGATGTTTTTACATAGATAGGTAATCCCCATAACTTGCAAGATTTAATTACAGACAGAACTGTTGAGGGACAGCTTGAAACAGGACTGCAATCGGACCGCACGTTTGATTTGCAGTTCTATTGCAGTCGTGTTTGCAGTTCTATTGCAGTCGTGTCAACTGCTCTTAAACTGCAATTTGCAATTGTATTGCAGTCGAAATGCGGTCCGTCTGTTTAGACCCTAAAAGGTTATAATAAAAGAGTTCTAATTTTTTATGATATAATTCTAATTTACTACACCTAAATAATAATAAATAGGTTTTTTTCTTTCGTTACACACATACTTCAATAAATAACAACATCAACTTCGAACAAACATCCAAACATGGCACGCAAAGTCTCAGAGTGCACATAGATCACGGGGACGACAGCTTCGGAGCGGCGCTCTTCATTGAACAAGTCCGGTGGCGACGGCCTCGTGTTCGTGGGCGTTCGCCGTCAGCGCAGGCGCTTGTCGGAGCGCGGCAGGTCACGGCGCGCGCACAGCCGGCGGCGCGCCGCGTACAGCGCCACCGCCAGCGCTGCCAGCAGCAGCGCCGCCGCCGCGCAGCCCAGCGCCACGCCGCGCAGCCGCGCGTACTCCGGCACGCGTAACGCCGCGCCGCCCCACGCGCCGCTCGCGCACTGCACGCGCGCCCAGTAGCGCGCACCTTCCTCTGCGCCGCTAACTGTGAAGCAACGCACGCGGTCAGAACGAGTCTTACGCTGGGTGGGTCACGATAGGTAACACAGGCATCGTACCGAGCATGTAGTCATGCAGCGTGTGGCCCGTGGCCAGCAGGCGCTCGCCGGGCGGCGCGCCCTCGTACCAGCGCACGGTGCAGCGCGACGTGTCGTGCGGCTCGCGCTGCCAGCGCACCAGCGCGCCCTCGTCGATGAGCCGCACTGTAACCTCCAGCTCGCCACCGTCGCTGGACTCCGGCAGCTCGGGCTCCTCGGTGGTGACAGCGGCATATGCGATCTGTTCTCCCTCCACTGCATCCACAGCTTCCATTTCCTCGCCGTCTATTGATCCTGACATAGTTAATTAAACACACTTTTGATTTTTGAACTGACAGTAAGACGAAATTATAGTAGAACAGGGGCCACGGAAAGAAATACGGACCAATTATACCCTTTGATGAATTATGGCAGCCCATACTGTCGTTTTAGGTGAATGAAGTGGATTTTGGTGTTTAAGGCGAGGGTTGTCCCTGCTCCAATATGGACAATTGTACTTATTTACATGCCGATTGATGTGAAAATGGGCCTCATCCGTAAACAATACATTCTCAAGGCTAGAGAATCATTGCTTTTGTAAAATTGCTTTACACAAAAAGCAAGCTGTTGTCCCGTGAAGCGCTCCATCTTGATCAAAATTACATGAAGAAACGCATAGTTTCCCGGCACCTGCGCGCCCCTACCTTGAATAGATTTCAATAAATCTAGTGTTGCTATTAGCAAAAATTTTTGGCACACCCTGTATATGCTGGCTTCAAATTAACATTAATGTTCAGCGCATTTTTTGTACGCGCAGTCTATGCGTCAAATATACGCATAACACAACGCTCTGTACAACACAACACTATAACAACGCGTTTAGGAAGCGATCCTACGCTTCTAAATCTTCTTTGTAACAGCATCCTCAGCATTGTACACGATCGAGCAGACGCCCAATATTGTTGTAGATGAAGTAGAGAGTAAGATGCTTTTTACGGATCCGTAGTTCAAAACGAAAAACGAAACCCTCATAGAATCAATTTTTTTGCCCTTTTTTTCAGACGGACAAAGTGTCTGTTTGTCAGTCCGTCTGTCTGCCTGTCTGTCTATCTGTCCGTCTGTCTGACTGTCTGTCTATCTGTCCGTCTGTCTGACTGTCTGTCTATCTGTCCGTCTGTCTGACTGTCTGTCTGTCGGTCTGTCTGTCTGTTTCCCTGTCTGTCAGTCTGTCAAGAACAAGACCCTTTATCTAAGAAACGCATGGGAGTATCAAGTTAAAATTAAAAGGCAGCAGTAGTACAAGTAACTGTAAATTAAAATTTTAAGTGACAAAGATAATTATTTTGGGTTATAAAGTGATAATAACTTACAAACTTTATTTGAGTTACTTAAAATACAAAATGAGAAGCTTCATAATATTTGAGCGATCTTATTGTATGTTTGCAACATTACGTACTGCATTTTTTTCAATATTTGGCTAATGATTAATTTATACTGAGCGGCATTTTATCTTAAATGATGTGTTCCGAATGTCCTAAATGATGAAATACACAGTATCGAAAGTCCTAAATATCGATATTTATGTATTATGTATATAACAAGGTAACTTGATCATTCGGATTTTGTGAAAACGCGGATAATTTGAAAATGGTGAAAATGGTAATCTACCAGCAAATTGGTTGTAGCGTTTGCCGGCCGCTACCGTGGCACCGCTCGCTTCGCTCGCTCGGCTCACGCGCGGTAGGTCACAGTTCTAACCTAACCTAACCTATTTCACCCAGTTCAAAATGATGAATCTACCTGCGACTAGATAATTAGAAAATGGTGAAAACATTGGAGTTTGGCCATCGAAAGATGGCACAACAAAAAGGAGGTCGAATAAAAAAAAAATGTACTTAACTGTTCACCCTGACTCTACGCTGCTATATAGTCGATACTTTTGATATAAATTACTTATATATTAAAATAATATGCAAGTTTTATTTAACAATTCATGAATAACGAATATTATATTAGTCAGTTTATCTATACTTAATATCATTATCATCAAAAAAACGAAGGATGACGACAATGCTTCCCTTAATGATGACTGATTTTAAAGATTCAAAAGTGAGATCAATTAGAAATCTGCAGAGAAAATGCGACGGCTGGGTACAATAATTTAATTTATAGGTATTTAAAAAATCGTTCAAATGTCCAACTTGGTTTTGCTGGACAGCGCGCATTTGACATGTCAAATTTTCCATGACTCTTATGCGTAAATCAGGCTGATGTTCATATCATCCCATTAAGGCCTAAGTTTGTAATCATAGAGCTATAACGCCCGTATATGGACGACACACAACTCTACCATTTTGAACGGGCGCGTGTGTTCATTTAGTTCCCAATGATCCAACACACTTGCCACTACCAGTGATTTCAAATTTCAAACTAATAATTTGTGCGCCATAGTGGTAGAGGAACTAGACCAGCAGTCAAGCATTTTTATCTTCAGTATACTAAGTAATCCCCGAACTTATATGTCAACTGGACTGAACTTGTATGTTGCTTGCCTGCGTTTAATCTTTCGAATACTGTAATTAGAGACACAATAGAAAGACAATGAGAGAGAACGCTGGTGTTAGCTTGGGGTTTTATGAATTTATGAAAAATTTAAATTTAATTTATACAGGGTCATTTTTTAAACACTAAAAACCTTGCAGGACTATGTTACTAACATCATAAACAAAAACTTTTATTGTATGACTTTTTACAAAACATAATAAGTACATCTAGCAAAAACAAACCTTCAAGATTTCGTTGTTCTATCTAACACATTTTACTTACGCCTCCCAGGCACTGTTTTCGTAGAAATAGGGCTTTCGAAACATTTTCATCACATCTAGCAAGCGTTCGCACCATTTCCGTGTAATCGACATTAGAATATTGATACACCATCATGTAAAGAGAAACGTCCGCACTGCCGGATTTCGCTACAAGAACACCTATGACGCGACCGACCGACTAGTGAGGGCTGCCCGTAAATACGTTTCTTCAAGTTTATTTTCAGATACCCTCCGCTATTGTACTATTACTTGCTTCACATAGACTTCGTATATTTAAGAAAATATTTTTATTTTTGTATGATACACCCCTAATAACACACACCCTTATAATATTAGTAAGATTATAAATAATCGAAAAGCATCAAGCTATTTTTACTAGATATTCAAAACACTAACCTATAAATGAACTTATAGTATCCAGCCGTCGCATTTTCTCTGCAGATTTCCGATCAATCTCACTTTTTTTTATTTTAAATTTATCAATTATCTTGAAGAGAAGCCTCTTCTACGAATTATTTATTGTTTAAAGCATTATTATAATAAAATAAACGAAAATAAGATGCACGTAAACACAAGATGAATGAAGTTTGAAATGTCAACAACACATTATTGACAGAGCTTATTTTTTTTAATGCTACCATAAGTGGACTTTAATAAATAATTCACTCTTATTTTTCGTTGGCCAGAGTCTAGTATATTTTTTTTGTAGTTCGTTATGTAAAACCTTAATTTTATTTCTAGTCGCTCACTTACTAATTTAGTCGCTCACTTACTCATTTAGTCGTTTAATTAGGATTTTAATAACCCACTTTCAGTAAGGTCGTTCTGGATTTTATTGTTAATCAATAATAATTGTCGTTAGTTTAGTTAATGTGTCCATGACCTAGACCATGAAGTTTAAAGTAAGATTGTTTTAATCTTGTTTTAATGTGGGCAAGAGACAGAGCTATACAGGTTGTCTAGCGCCATCTCTTACCCATTCTGAAACAAGATTAAAAAAATCTTACTTTGAACGTCATGGTATAGTCTGTCTAATAAGTCAACCGACTTGGGAACTTTAAATGGGGTTCCTTCTATTTGGCAGAATCTTGATACTCCGATTTTTATTTGGCATAACTCACATGGCATAATCTTATTTAATCGAATATTTTTAAGGCATAAAAATTATTTAGCATAACTTTTGTTTGGCAGAATATTTACGTGTCCGAATTTACAATGGCATACTTTTATCTTGGCAGAATTTTGTTTCGCATAATTACCTTTGCCATAATTAATATTATGCATAATTTTGTTTAGCATAACATTTATTTAGAGATACGATTATTTGGTATGGGTGCATATTTGAACATCAAAAATTAAAATAGATGTATCTTCTTGTAAAAATTAGTGTTCAAAACATCAAAAACTTATAATATATGGAATAAAACTGATAATTTAAATAAAGTAAATTTGAATGGTCTGCAAAAGTGACATAGAATGTTCTAAATATAGCATGTATTGGTAGCATTTCGAATATTAAATTAAATTTGTGTCATAAAAAGTCAATACGTTGTGCTGCAAAATTTTGTGACAGAAACGAATCGCTGCGAAACCGACTTTACGCAGTCTTGTCTGCCCTACCCCTAGAGTGTAATTTAAACCCGCGTAGGCGCGGAGGGGTAGGGCGGCCCGCGAGCTGAGGAGCAGGTGGTTTGAAGGCCCGCCACCGCGGCTGAGGCTGGCCGGCGAAGCCGGCCAGCAAGCCGAAGCTGCGGTGGTGAGCGTTAAAACCATCTGTGACGATAAGCTCGCGTGGCGCCGCCCAAACCCCGCAGCGCCGGAGCCGTGACAGAAACAATGCTTGCTGCATGTTGCATGCCTGCTTGCATGCTGCATGCCTGCTGCATGTTGCATGCCTGCTTGCATGCTGCATGTTGCATGCCTGCTTGCATGCTACATGCATGCAGCATCCATGCTGCATGTTGCATGCCTGCTTGCATGTTGTATGCCAGTTTGCATGCTACATGCATCCAAGCCGACAATATTTTTGTAATTAGCATTTAGGTTAGCGTTTTGATATTAGTAGTAATATCATGGTGTATTCTTGTTTGCATGTTTGAATGCTTCTTACAAGGAACTAAAAACAACTTATTTTCACAATCAACTGTTTTATTGAGTAAATACATGCAGAATCAACTGTTTTATTGAATAATGATAATTAAATAAAAAAGACGGGTTGCACTACAGGAGTGCCGGCAGAAGTGAAAACTTGATTATTAACGTTGAAATATATATATATATTAATAAATATAAATATATATATATATAATATATCTATATACGTTGAAATATATATATATTTATATATATCTATATATTTGAAACAGTAGGCCCAGGCATACATTCCATCCGTCTTACGCTTTTTCGATCAGGTCACGTGTCCTGACGCGAGTTTAAGATTTTATACCCATTACAGAAAAAGTGCTCAACGCCGCTAAAGAAGTTTTCACTTCAATAAATAAAACAAAATATATAGACAATTTAGGCCAAACTAATCTTAAATTAGCTCCAATTGCCTTCAAAAATCCGTTAAAAAAAATTCAGTTCTGCCTTTTAATGACTATCGATATAAAATGTATGCCAAAAGACGATTCTGACTGTGAATTTTCTGCGATATGATGGTTCTGCTTTTTAATTATTATGGATATAAACATTATGCCTAAAGATGATTCTGACTAACAAAATTATGAGTTTTGAATGTATGACAACTGAGTGTATGCGAAATGATTGTCTGCGAAATGAAGTTTATGCTATCCGTTGTTATGCAAAACAATATTATGACGTAAAAAGTTCTGCTATAAAAGGTAGACCCCTTTAAATGATATTTAATAATTTAAAAAATACTTATATTCGGTTCTTTTTATAAGGTTCTTCTGTTAGTAAACAATGATCTCTATCTCATAATCAACCTTTATTATTGAACCCGAGTTGACTACATCAGATTTAATTAAATCCTAATAATTACCCAAGTCGTTTAACTTATTAGACAGACTCTAACCCCGCATATCTGCGGTCCCTTGATACTATGAAAAATCAAAAATTCATAGAGTACTTTCCGTTAACCTAGAATCCTGAAATTAGGCATGAAACAAGGTTCAATAGCAAAAGTATAAGAAAAAATCTAAAAACTGTAAATTTGTAGTTACGCCACAAACAAAAACTTTCTTTGCGATCTTAGTCGGTAATTGAACTATTTACATACATAGGTAAGTAAAGTACGGAACCCTCAGTGCGTGAATTCGACTCGCGCTTACCCAGTTTTCTTTTAATTTCAGTTTACTAACACAATGTATTAAGTATAACTAGTAACTAAAATATATGGATCTCTTTACGCATATCTAACACAACAAAAATATAATTATTAAATATATCCAAACCCTACCGAGTGTTCTTGCGAATACAGGTTTACTGAAAAGTCCATCGCCGATCAGGTCTTGGGACAGAACACGCAGCTCGTACTCCGTGCCAGGTCGCAGTCCAACCAGAGTGGCCTCAGTGACTCCTCTCGTCAAAATCTTCATGGTGCGCCATTCACTCACGGTCCGCTCGCGATACCACACGTTGTAATCCACCTCAAGTCCGTTGTGTCCTGAAACAATCAAAACCAGTTCGCTGATAAGATACTTTCATCACATTTAAGTTAATATTCAAAGGAGAATGCACGATGAGCTCACCAGGCACCCAGGTCAGGTGGAGAGAGTCAGTGGAGGGCCTGACTGTGAGGTTGTAGGGGGCGCGCGGCGGCATGTTTTCGACCAGCAGCTCCGTCTCCACGTCCACGGTGGCGGCCTCATTGCTAACGGTGCACACGTACACGCCGCGGTCATCCTCCGTCACGTCGACGATGGTGAGGTTGCCGTCGTCCAGGTTGTGGCGGCCGGCGGGTAGGTCACCGCCGTCCTTGCGTGCCCAGTGCACCAGCGGCCGGTCGTGGTGGTTCCGCGCGGAGGCGGCGCACGGCAACGTGAGCGTGGCTCCCAGCCGCGCCACGTACAGCGGCTGCGGGCGCGCCGCCAGTGCGGGCGGTCGCTGCAGGCGCACGCGCACGCCCGGCGACGCGCCCTCCGACCCCAGCGCGTTGTACGGCGTGCACGAGTACTCCCCTTCGTGCGACTCGTCGACCTGGTTAGAACAAATTACTTTCTTCTTCACATCATCATAAAGAGTATTACGTTTTATTATACCAGCCATTTTGATATCTTTAGTTTGACCAGAAATCCTAAATTAATCGTAGATAAAACAATAAGACATGATGACGATGTCTTATATATAAGACATGTAATTCCTTTTTAACCGACTACAAAAAGGAAGAGGTTATTAAAATATTAAAAAAAAAACTTTGTGTTTGCGTCATGGTTAAAAAAAAACCAGGAATATACTTCAGCTCATTAGATAAGTACACGAAGAAATATTTGCAAGCTGCGAGGAAAAAGAAAATACAAATGGAAACATTAGTAAAAAACCTTTCAAAATTAAAACACTTAAAAAAAAATACAACCGACTTCAATGTTAAAAAAACATTGTAAAGTACAAAATAACTTTAATTTCGAAAGTTTCTGTAACAGTTTCCGACTTCTAAAATTAAAGTTATTTTTGTTTTATTTTTTTAGTTGAAAGAAATTATTGTGGTAACAAACACAATGGGGTTGCCATTATAATTCATATATTTATTATATATTTTGACAATTCTTTACAAAATATTTGCGTGAGAATTTCTGTTAATGGAAGATGATAAGTATAGTCAGTTTTTACAGTCCTCTAAATTCTGATATACTTTTCAGTAAAGATAATTTTGATTCTTTAGTGAAATCTATTCCTGAACCTTTTATATTTGCTGGGGACTTTAATGCTCATCACACAACTTGGAGTGGTGGTTCTGACTCATCACGAGGTCGAAATATATCAGAGGTCATTGACGAAAATAATTTAATTCTGCTTAATAATGGTTAGGCAACAATAGTTGGCCCTTTAACATGGCGTCTTAATGCACTGGATTTGTATTTGGTTTCCGCATCATTGGCACTTAGTTGCGAATGGCGTACCTATATTATGATAGTCCTCTTGGTAGTAGTTAGAGATTAGTAATGATCAAAGAAAAGATTCTATTGGAAATTGCCCTAATGCTACACATTTTGCCATCTATCCAAATTATAAAATGGTGGATTGGAAAATGTATAGTATGAATGTGGATGAGTTATTAGTTGATTTCAAAACAGTTAATATATGTCCACTTGATTCATATCATCATTTTTGTACTATTTTACGAACAGCTGCAGCTAATTCTATTTGTAATCGTAATGAAAATGTATATACCAGCGATCTTTCATATCCCACAAATAGGATTAAAAGATCTTCCCTTCCTTGGTGGAACCAAAAGTGTACAGATGCTGTATCACACTTCAAAACAGTTTACATCAATTTTAAAAATAATCCATCAGAAGAAACTTATCTAAATTTTAAAAGACTTCGTGCACTTAAAAAAATAACTATAAAACACAACAACAACAGAGTGACAAAAAAGTTGGTTTTCCCTATGTGAAACTTTCCACATATGCCCACTAATACCACTACAACATATGAAAATTATTGCGCAAATATAACAAAACATTTAATCCTAGTTATTTTGAAAATGATACATGAATTTCAGATTTTTTGAAGAAATACACTCCAGATTTAGCGCGTACGTCTCTCGTGCTGTCAGCCACGTCATCGCGTGCAGGCTCGAGTATTTCGCTGGCGTCGTGTAGTGACAGTGAAGTGCGCGACGTAATAAGGATGGACACTCCCTTGTCCCCAACCCCGTCGATGGAAAACCTGGAGATGGTGACCAGGCCCATCCAACGCAGGAGGAGCTCGGACGAGGCAACCGAAGGAGCAAAGAGGTACTGTGGTTCGCGCTCGCCTCTTCAGACTATGGATGCGGCTAGTGAGGTAAGTGGCCAACCACTATTAAAAGTGCAAACAGTGTCACCGCCGCGCCCACCCCCGCCGATTCGAACTCGGCACCGGCAAAGGGCAATAAAATTAAAAAGCCGCGTTTTCCTCCGCTGGTAGTGGAGAAGCTCCCGAACTGGGCGTCCCACTTCAGGGAGATAGCCGCCAAGCTGGGCCGGTCGCCTAACGCCCGGCCCTATGGCACCGGCGTGCGCTTTACGCCGGAGTCTGAGGAGGAGTATCGGTTGGTCCAGCGCTACCTAACGCGCTGGAGAAGGAGAGTGGAGTGAGTTAGTTCGCCTACTCCCTTCCAGCGGAGAAACATTTTAAAGTAGCAATTAGGGGGCTACCAGCGGACACTAACCCTCAGGAGATTGAGGAGGAGCTCCGCACCCTTGGCTATGAGCCGGAGTACGTGCGCCACATCCGAGGGCGCCATGGAAAACCCGGCTGCGTGTTTCACGCCGTGCTACGGCGCACAGAGGACGTGCGCCGTATCTATGACACCACAGTGTTCATGCACATGCGGGGGGTGAAAATAAAAGCATGGCGTGGAAAGCGTGGGCCCGCACAATGTCACCGGTGCCAAAAATTTAGGCACTCTTCGCACCAGTGTCACCGCCCGCTCGCCTGTCTTAAATGCGGAGAGGGGCACACCGCTAGAGACTGACAGCGACCGCGAGAGGAGCCAGCCACCTGCGCAAACTGCGGTGGCCCGCATCCAGCGTGCCACGTGAGGTGCCCCGAAGAACAGGCGTGCGGGGACTGTTGCCATCACATCGTCCTCGACTCGCAAAGAGAGACCACAACCGCAGACGGAGGTCCAGGCGCACGAAAGGGACCAGGGCACTTCGTTGATGGCGGCAGCAAATGGGCCCACCGTACGTGTAGAGGCCACCTCCTCCCGGCGGAGGAAATGGAACCGTGGGGGGAAGGGAGGCCAACCCAATCCCCCCACCACACAACAAGTAAATAAATAAATAAGCCTTAATTCAGACCTTAATTAAAATTGTTGAACACAAAGTTATTATATACAAAAGTTTCTTAATCTAACAACTCTGACAAGTTAGTGACACCAACAACCTGGTCTGTTTGCCCAACTTTGGCAAAGTCCTCCTCCATTTCCTTCCACTCTGCTCTATTCTGAGCTCTTCTAATCCATGTACTCCCTGCTATGTTTTTGATTTCGTCATCCCATCTTCGATACTGTCTACCTCGAGTTCTTTTCTTATCCCTAGGGTACCAATATATTGTGTTTTTATTCCACTTTTCAATGCCTCTGACTATGTGGCCGGACCATTTCCACTTTAGTTTCCTTATTCTCAATTTCCATGCTTCTTCGGATAGTGGTGTTTCTTATTCTATCAGATTTTCTTACGTTTAGCATACTTCTTTGCATTGCGGTCTGACACGTTTCGAGTTTTCTATATTGTGCTTTGGTGAGAGCCCAAGTCTGGCAGCCATATGTCAGGACTGGGAGTATACAAGTGTTATACAATTTTGTTTTGACGTACGTTTTAATTTCCGTGTTCTTCATTATTTCCTTGAACCCCCAGTAGCGTTTCCATGCATTTCCAATCCTTGTGTCGATTTCTTTAGTCATTATATCAGTGATCGAGATTTGTTGGCCCAGGTAAGTATATTCTTTCACAATCTCTACTGGCTCGGCGTTTAGAAGGATTTTTTTTTTCTTTCAGTGCGTTTGTCATGGCTTTAGTTTTAGTAGTATTCATCGTCAGACCTACCTTGCGGCTTTCTCTATCCAGATCATATATCATGTTTTGTAGTTGGTCTGTTGTCGTTGCCAGTACTATTATGTCATCCGCGAACCGCAGGTGTGTAAGATTTTCGCTTATAATAAGTCCATACTGGTCCTATTCCAGCCTCCGAAATATATCTTCCAGTACAGCTGAGAATAATTTAGGTGACAGTGGATCTCCTTGGCGTACGCCTCTGTTTATGTTTATTTGTTTCCCCTGTTTCTCCAATTTTATTCTCGCTGTACTGTTGGTGTAAATGTTCTTCAGAATCCTGATGTGCTTCTGGTTGACTCCTTGTTTCTTCAGACATTGCCAGATACTGTTGTGTTCTATTGAGTCAAATGCCTTGTTGAAATCGATGAAGCAACAATAGAAGGGCACTTTAAAAATTTTGTAAATGTTCGACATTGAGCTTATTGGTCTATAGTTGTTAATTTCTCTTCTTTTGTCATCTTTTTTATGTAGTAGGATGATCGTTGATGTAGTCCACTGTGTAGGAATTTCCTCGGTGTGAAATATGTCGTTGAAAATGTGTTTAAGTAGTGGTGCTATCTCGTTTTTGCAATCTGCGAGTAATTCGTTATTGATATCGTCAGGGCCGGGAGCTTTATCCTTCTTCTGTGTTTCTATTGCCTTGTTTATTTCTTCTATTAGTATAGGCGGTACCGCGTCGTTGTTACTTAAGTCGGTCATTTGTATTTGGTTCTTGCTGGAGTAAAGGTTTTCATAGAATGTAGTTGTTATTGATAGTATGTCATATCTTTTGTCTTCGTTTTGGAAAGTTGGTCTTTCATACTGGGTATCCAGTTTGTATTTCCTTTTAAAGTTTTTAAAGCTTTTTTAATGCCTCCAGTTTTGCTGATGTGTTTTTCAAAAGTTTCCCCCTGACACGTTCTCTATCTTTTCTCACACAACAAGTGATTGTCCCTAAACCTTCCCTCCTCCCAGAACGAAACGCAGGTCGTGAAGGGCAAGAAGGGAGCAACAGCTAGTGACAGCACCAAGGCGACTAAGCGCGAAACGAGGGGAGACGGCTCGTCGACGACTCGGAGACCTATGGATACACAATGTCCGGCCCTGAGACGCCATCCCACTACCCGGAAAACCGGCTGCACATGCCCGACGTGCTGGACATTGTGGTCCATACAGGGATACACTGCCAGATCACACAACAGGTCATTGACGACGAGCTACAATCAGATCACCATCCTGTACTCCTCGTCCTATCGGGGATGCCGACCCTACTGAAGCCGACAGCGCCACGTCGACTCACAGACTGGACAAAATACGCTGAAAAGCTTGAGACCACTACGCCAACTCGGCCCATCGTTACCGCCGCAGACGTCGACGCACTGGCGAATGACGTCACTGCTTGCGTGCAATGCGCCTTAGAGGAGGCGACATGCATACAACAGCCACAAGGAAGAGGGCTCCAGCCACCCCTACCAGAATCCGAGCAACGGTCGCCCAGAAGAGGCGCCTACGCAAGCAGTGGCAACAGCTGCGCTGCCCCGCTCTCAAAACGCAGCTCAACCGTCTCGCGGCAAAGGAAAAGGCCGAGTTGGAGGCCCTAGCCGCCGAGAGTTGGGAGGTACAAATTGACGCAGCAGCATGTGACTGGCAGGCGACACACAGACTGTGCCGCCAGCTCACGAGCCCAGCTTTGGTGCGCCCAGACGCACAGACGACGGGGCCCTCAGGTACGTAGCTGAGGACCGAGCGGAGGTCTTTGCAGAGCACCTGGAGCGTCAGTTTAGCCAGAGCCCGACCAACGAACACGACAACGTCGCAGCGGTGGAGCAACACCTTAGGGACTACTTCGCATCGCCGATAGCTCCCGATGAGGACCCGATTTTCTTCTCGCCCGGCGCAGTGTGACGCGCCATCCTACGCACGCAGCCTCGCAAGGCCCCCGGTGCTGACGGTATCACCAATACAGCGCTGCGCCACCTGCCGTACCGCACGGTCGCGGCCTTGGCGCGCCTGTTCACGGGGATACTGCGCACGGGGATCTTCCTCACATCCTGGAAGGAAGGGCGCGTCATAATGCTGCCCAAGGCGGGAAAGAATCCCCTAAAGCCGGAAAGCTATCGGCCCACCATCTCTAAGGTGTTCGAGTGTCTCCTGCTGCGGCATCTCACCCCGCACATTACTCCGCGGCTGGAACAATTCGGGTTCCGGGTGGAGCACAGTACGACGTTCCAGTTGTCGAGGGTACTGCACCTCCTGTCATCGGCGATGAACAAGAAGGAGTACAAGGTGGCAGTATTCCTCGACATGGAGAAAGCCTTCGATCGCGTGTGGCATGAGGGGTTGGTTCATAAATTAACCACCTCTACCACGCCCCGTAGAGTCGTGAAAGTGGTCCAAGCGTGAGCTGCGTCAAGTTGGGCATATACAAAGCCTATATTCGGCCAGGACTGACGTACGCCGCCCCAGGCTGGTTCGCCCTCACTAGCGAGACGAGCCGCGACAGACTCCGCGCGCGCGCAGCAACACCTTGCGTTGCGAAGAGTCGTCGACGCTCCTCGCTATGTGAGGAACGACGTCATCGAACGCGACCTCGGGATTGAGAGACGACACCTCAGCTTGGCCCCACGTCAAGCACTTGGCGCCTGGCCCGATAAACGCCGTGCGCTAAGTTAATATAGGCACGGCGCGAATCGACCATTCACTCGCCACTAAACACACGCCGGACACACGCACCGAATGGGTAGCGCAAGCTAACTATTCGGTGCACGTACACTAAGCGGTGTTGCACAATACAATGCCGCTCACACACAAGTCGTCCCTGCAGTCTGAACCGTAACCGGCCCGCTCTGGAAGCGGGTCAGACGGGGGTCACACTTCCTACTGTGGGTTCGTAGCAAGCCGGCATACTGTCGCTGGTCGTCCCCCGCCGGGCTTCCCATAGGGGTCTCACCTGGCGGAGACTGACCGCCAGTATGTCGTGAAGAAGCGACGCTGCGAACAACAGCGTCGCGACGCGCCTACAGTACACAAATACAAAAAAAAACACACATAGAGCCCCGTTCTATATTATCCATGCCGAACACTAGGCAAAAAAAAAAGGTCACAAAAAAAAATTAGCAATCCGGAAAAATCTTCTCGAAACCCCATTTAGGAATTGTAGTTTGCACGGAACCCTCAGTGCGCGAGTTCGACTTGCACATGTCCAGTTTTTTTTTAATCGAGTCAGTTTTTTATGAATAACTTAATAACTTGTGAAAAAACCGAAATCTTCTGTTTCTGTTCATTGCTTTGTCTTCGCATAATTCGACCAAATCTAAGAAACATCTGTTTTTTTTATACCTGATTGAATAGTAAACTTCCATTCCTGCTGTAAAACACTCCAGGCACGTTGTAGGGGTCGAACAGGAATCCGTCCTTCTCCCAG
Source organism: Mythimna albipuncta (assembly GCA_929112965.1). Taxonomy (NCBI): domain Eukaryota; kingdom Metazoa; phylum Arthropoda; class Insecta; order Lepidoptera; family Noctuidae; genus Mythimna; species Mythimna albipuncta. The sequence goes on from OV815960.1 coordinate 2,025,017, forward strand.
CGCAAGTTGGTGAGCGGCGGGTTGGCGCTGAAGTGGCAGTCCAGGCTGGCTGGCTTGCCGTACGGCAGGTAGCGTTCCTTTGGCGCATAAACTACTTTGGCTTTATCTGAAACAATGGAACGTTTAAAGAGTGCGTTTGCCATGGTGAGTGAGCGCGTGGTGTGCAGTAGCTTTTTTTATCTATTATAAACTAGTACTTACTTGATTGCGATCCCGCCTGATGATAAGCAGTGATGCAATCGTTGATGGTGAGTTGCACTAGTTTATTAAGAGCCTATTCACTCTAGCCTTGAAGACACCTATATTATAATCAGACGGGAAGACCGCAGCAGGAAAATTGTTCCAGTCCTTCGATGTACGCGGTATAAATGACGAGGCGAAACGCTTAGTCCGGACTGTAGATGTTCCAACAACGTTAGGATGGATACTCGCTGTGTGTCGGTTTGTCCGATGGTAGAAATAAGACGGCGGAATCAAGTCATGCAATTCGCAGGAATTGCACACTCGCCAAAATGCTATCTGTAAAACACCGAAAGGCTGGCTACCCTACGCCTGTGCTCAAGGCTTTGAAGATTGGACTTGACCAAATTTGGATCATCAATTAGCCTCTTCGCACGCCTTTCCACCGAGTCCAAAGCTGCCACGTGGCACTTTGCAGCACCAGCCCATATGTGGCTCCAGTACTCCACACACGATCGGCCCTGTGCTTTGTTTAACACTAAAAGCTGTCCCGGTGTGAAGTACTGCCGCAATTTTGCAAGAACGCCTAGTTTCCTAGCAGCTACTCTAGCTTGGACTCAATGAACCGCCCAATATTGAAGTAGGTGAAAAAAAAAAAAAAGGTAAATTCGACACCCCAGAGGTGAAGGCGGTCGGTAAATTCCACTGATACATTCTGAAAAGTAGGAGCCGAGGTGAACGGACTGCTTTTGGCGGTGAACAGACACGCATATGTTTTGGCGGCGTTGAATCCCACCAGATTGGTTTCGCCCCACTTGGAGACTGCCTGAAGTAAGATATTCGTACGCTCTACCATCCGCTCTACGTCTAGCCTCTCGTTCGGACCGGATTTGCTCTTTACTAGCCTACTACTATTTACTACCGAGCACCTGGCAGATATCTCTCTGCAACTGTGCTATCATCTGCATAGCCATAGATACCGGGCATCAGCAGATCATTAATATGCAGCAGGAAAAGAGTTGCAGAAAGAACTGACCCCTGAGGAACTCCGGCATTAGTGTTCATGGGCTCTGATGAGCATCCTTCGACAACAACTCGACGAGACCGTTCTCTCAGGAAGTCTTTTACACAGTTAAACAGACCAGAGGAAATGCCGTATGCTGGAAGCTTACTCAAGAGGCTAGCATGCCATACCCTGTTGAAGGCCTTCAACGACGTTCGACGACTTCGAGGCGTCTAAGGAGACAGCAATTGCTTCCCCATTCTCCTCGCCCTATAAGTGCACTATTACACTAGTAGGCCCCCAGTAGATCGATTGAGGCTAAACCCGTACTATCGGTCACTGAGGAGATCGTTACCTTCTAGGTACAGTAAGGCCGCAAAAGTCCATAGGAACGCTAAAGATTACATTGCTACGAACCGAGCGAGCGCGATACTTCCGTGCGTATGTGTGCACATGTATGAGTATCCACATTCCACAGATAACACACACTAAGGAACTGTCGTCGCACTGAGCTTAAAAACATTATTATTTTTTTGTTCTTACCATAGCATTGATAAAATTCGCGCAAATTCGTCATGTGCCGGTAGCCGTGTGAAGTAAGTGTTGGATTCGCAAATCACGTAATCCGAGTTCAAATCATGGTCGGTCCGTTGCAGTTATTTCTTACTTTGAAAATTCCCAATCTATATTGATATAGTTGTTTTTTTATATTTCTATGAACAATATGTTGTAATGTTTTTTCCTGTGGCAACACTACAGCTAACAGCTGATTTGAATTAGTCCTTGTAATTTTAATTTTAAATATTAATTTTCTATGTTTTTAAAGCCTATTTCCAATTACTCATCAAGTTAATAGGGTATTTAAGTGTATTTCGTGTTAAAACCGTTCAATAAAGTGTAAATAATTGCATAATTTCGATCAAACTTTGTGACAGTTAGAGGTTACCGGTACGAGTGATTTTTGCATTGTCATCTGATATCAGGTAAAATACTACATTTTGATTTGCTAATATATAGTTTGCGATCTGTAATAATTATACTTACAACTTTATTCTTATAATAGACTGCATATTGTGGAAGGACAGTTGAAACGTAAACATAACCTTAGTTAGTTGGTGACAGAACTTAGTTTTCTAAAGTTTATTTTCTTTCATCTAACTATCTTTTAAACTTCTATCACAACCTTTCTAGTCTATTCTGTTTTCTTTTCAATTCCTTGTAATCATGCCTACGACTCGTAGCGCCTATGCTCGTCAGGAGGAGGCGAAACTCAGTCTGGCTTTGAGCGAATTAAGGGCATCAAAAGAGTACTGTGACCAGCTGAATAAGGAAATAGATGACAATGAAAAGGTCCTCTTTGAAGCTCATGAGAGTAATAGAAAGTTAAAAAATGAAATGTCTCAGTTATATATTCAATTCACTGAGGTTGTAGAAGACCGGGATAGGCTCCAGCTTGTTGTGGACGGGTTCAGCCAATGTAGCACAGAGTATGAACATGCTCTGAGTCACAAATATTTATTGCAACAACAACTGCAAGAGGCAAAATCTCAAATATCTGAACTAGAGACAACTAATCATAACATCACTGCCTCGTTGAATCAAAGTCTATTCAGCGAGTTGGTGCCTATTGCCCCATCAATGGTTTCACATATTATCCCCTCCTATACCACAGATTTGAATATTGATGATGATTCTAAATCATGTAAAAGAATGAGGGTAATTACTAGTAAAAATAAATTGAAAAAATATATTAAAATCAACAAATATATTGTAAAAACCAAGAAAATGGTCAAAAGACAAAAGTTCTTCATCAAAAATGTCAAACTAAATAGGGAAAGATTACATCTACTGAAACAATTAGATATGTACTCTTCTAACTTGGAAAAAAGTACTAGGAAATACCAAACTGACACTCAAGACTTGCAAAGTGAGTTAAGCCGTCTTCAAGACAAGCTAAGTTCAATGACCATAAAATATACTGCCTCTGAAAATCAAATGAGGGAATATGTATTGGCAATGAATGAACTGGTGAGCTCACAAAAAACGAATTGTGAGCATTGTCAATTACCATCTACTGATTCTGTGCCAGAGCATTCATTGACAATATGCGATACCACCTTACCTCAGTCCAGTGTCAGTTTGCCCGTTGCAATTACCAATTGTTTTTCACAACAGAGTGTAAATAAAGATATAGTAATATTTTGTGATGAGATTGGAAAAGAATTAGGTCACCTTTTGACAAATGAATATCCGGGACACTCAATATTAAACAACTGTATGCCTGGCTGTTCATTACTTGACATAATGAAAAAAATTATAAAATGTAACTTCAATCAGGATACTATACTTTTGATTTTTGTTGGTAATAGGGGTTATGTGAACAAAGGAGAATTACTCCAATATTATAGGACTTTAAGTAACCTTAGGCTAAGAAAAATTGTTATGTTCACATTCCCATACAGTCAAAGTTTGCCACAGGAGGAAAATCTAATTAGATATAAGATTAATGTAACATTGCACAATTTGACTATTAATAATAGCTTGTTTCACTTAATTGACACCAACAATTATGTTGGCACTCATTTTTATTTGACAAAGGATAGATATCTTGTAGATAGATACTATCTTTCAAAATTTTGTCGAAGACAGATAGCTGTGTCGCTATCATATTATTTTTTTATTACAGCCAAGAACTTGGCTAAACAAATTGCTCTTATTGAGCAATGCAACATCTCAAATGACTTTGCCAATAACTTGGCATCAAATGTTGATATAGTTAATAATTTAAATTAGAAATTAAGACAACAGAGACAATCTCTAGCATGGATGTACCGATGAATAAAAATGTTTCCAATAAAGTTTTAAAATCATTAAATAGTATCAACCTGGTGCATCAAAATATTCAAGGGTTTATGAACAAGGATCTAGAAGTAGAATTATTCCTCAATTGCAACAATATTGATATTCTTTGCTTAACAGAACATTGGCTTAAAAGTCACCAGTTCATGTTTAACTTTAGTAATCACCAGGTTGGTAGTTCATTTAGTAGAATTGATGCCATACGGGGTGGCTCATTAATCATAGTAAGTAACCAACTTAAATTTAAAGAACGCAAAGATATTGTGAGCCTATCTGTTGAGCGGTCAGTTGAAATAGCCTGTGTTGAATTGGAGCAATTTATTATATTAAGTGTGTACAAACCCCCTTCTGGATTGTATGACTGCTTTGAAAAAGTAATGGATGAAGTGTTCCACAAGATTTGTAATTCAAATAAGTACATAATTACTTGTGGTGATTTTAATGTTAATTTATTAGAAAACTCAGGTTTATGTAGTAAAATTTTAAGTCTATTTCGGTCATACAATCTTGTTAATTTATTTTTGGAGCCCACAAGAATAACTCCTACTAGTGCTACATGTATAGATAATATATATACAGATGTTGTACCCAGTCACAAAGAAATTATAAATTTGTTGGATTCTGATCATTGTGGGCAATTAATTACTTTTCATAACAAAAACATCATAGTGACTAAAAAAAATATCACTGTTAACCCTAAAACGGCAAGTCGTTTAGAAACTTTTAAAACTAAACTCACTAATAATTTACCAGACTTGTCTAAATTTGATGATGTCAATCACCAATATGAGGGTTTCTTTAACATGTACTGTAATCAATTTAATTCTACATTTATACCTAAGAATATTTCAGTTAATAGTAATGTGTCGTTCAGTGAATGGGCTACTAGTGGTATTCATAAAAGTAGAAATCGGCTTTACGAATTGTATGATGAAAGAGTTCTCGTTAACACTGCTGAATTTAGTTTATATGTGCGGAATTATTCAAAATTGTTTAAAAAAGTTTGCTCTGAAGCAAAATCGCGTTGTTTGAGTTCCAAGATTAAAAACAGTAATAATATAATTAAAACGACTTGGAATATTATAAATAGTGAAACTGGTAGGTCTACAAAACCATGTAGTGACTTTAACCTGGTGATTAACGACAACGTGATCACATCGGACTCACAGGTAGCCGCAGCTTTTGAAAACTTCTTCTCAGAGATCCCCATATCAACAACAAAATCTCTGAATTCATCACCCGCAGCAGCAGAGTCTCTGCTTAGGAAAAATGTTAAAGTTTGTGATTCTGATTTTAATTTCGACCATGTATCTTATGTAGATATTATAAAGACCTTCAACTCTTTAAATGTAAAAAAGACTGCAGATTTATGGGGTAATTCTGTGGACGTTGTTAAGTCTATAATCCACATTGTAGCTCCTTCTTTAGCTTTTATTTTTAATAATAGTATCGATCGCGGTGAGTTTCCTGACTTAATGAAAAATAGTAAAATAATACCATTGTTTAAAACCGGTAGTACATCGGACCCCACAAATTACAGACCTATTTCAGTACTACCGACCTTTAGTAAAATATTTGAAAAGCTCATTCTACAACAATTACAGAGATTTTTTAATAGACATAAATTGTTGCATACCAAACAGTTTGGTTTTACAAGGGGTCGTTCGACAACCGATGCTGGTGTTGAACTTTTAGGACATATTTATAATGCATGGGAAGATAAATGCGATGCCCTGGGCATTTTTTGCGATTTGTCCAAGGCCTTCGATTGCGTTCCCCATGAAACATTAATCAGGAAACTACACCATTACGGGATCCGGAACTCCTCCCTGGATCTTCTTACATCATATCTGAGTGAAAGAATTCAGAGAGTTGACGTAAACGGAAAAAGATCTCCCGGATCGGTTGTAAAAATGGGTGTCCCCCAGGGCTCAATTCTTGGTCCATTTTTGTTTCTAATTTACATAAACGACTTACCTTACCTCATAGAAGAAAATCATAATATAGTGTTGTTTGCAGACGACACTTCACTTTTGTTTAAACTTAAACGTCAGCAGCAGGTTACTGACGATATAAATATAGCTCTTTCAAAAATAGTACACTGGTTTAATGTAAATAACCTGCTCCTTAATGAAAAAAAAACAAAATGCATTAAGTTTACCATGCCTCATGTTAGGCAAGTAGAAACCAGTGTGCTAATAAAAGGTAAAGAGTTGAGCCCTGAAGATACTACAGTGTTCTTGGGCATTACTCTAGACGCTAAGCTTCAGTGGGGCCCACATATAGACAAATTGTCGAAAAAACTTAGTTCAGCAGCATATGCTGTAAGACAAATTCGAAATTTAACTGATTTAGAGACAGCCCGTTTAGTTTACTTTAGCTATTTTCATAGTGTCATGTCGTACGGTATTTTATTATGGGGAAATGCCGCCGATATACAGACAATTTTCGTTTTACAAAAAAGGGCTATTCGATCAATTTATAAATTAAGTCCCAGATACTCCCTCAGAGATAAATTTAAAGAAATAAATGTAATGACTGTGCCTTCACAGTATATTTACGAGAATATTTTGTACGCCCATAAAAATATAGACATGTTTAAAAAATACAGTGATATTCATAATTTTAATACAAGAAACAAACATAAATTTGTAGTTCCTGCAACCAGGCTCAAAAAAAATAGGGGGCTCATTTAGATGCCAATGTATACACTTCTATAATAAACTTCCTAGCCGTATTCAACAACTAAGCCTTAATAAGTTCAAATCATTTGTAAAACGTAAACTTTGTCAAAAGGCTTTTTACTCTGTAAAAGACTATATTCAGGACGAAAAGGCTTGGGATTGACCTGCTCCAGTACCTAATACAACTGTTGTCATTTTTATTTTTCTTCTTTTGTATTTTTTAATTATTTTTATTTTTAAATGTGCTTTTCCTTTGTTTATATATTTTTTTTTTTAAAAACAATTTGATATTGATATTGATATTAAAATGACATGTATACATTTTAAGTACTTAAAGTATATATTTTTTTTTTTTCTTTGACATAAATATTTACTTCTCTAAATATTTTGTAAACTAACAATTTGTTTATATTATTGTAAATGTGAGGACTATGTTGATTGCTTTTTCTTTTCTTTTCAGTAATTTTAACGTATGTCTGGCAATTTGAGTGTTTTCAGCGGCCTACCCAAATGTCCTTTCTTTGGTATTGTTCGTCAAGTCGTAGAGCTCCATAGTAGTCCTAAGTTGAGCTTTTCGAATACTGACAAATGCTTACACTGATTGGACAGGTCCACTCAAATCTGTATGGTTCTTTCTTCAAAAGACCATCTCAGACAAATCTGCATGGTTCTCATGTGATTTGACCATTACATATTTACTGTATGGACTTTAAAAGAGACTTTGACCCCTGAGTTTGTTTCGGTGTTTCTTCTCAGGGTAGTCAGATAGGAAACACCGGCCTCATCTAGCATAAACTGACGAAAAAAAAAAAAAAATTGACGTGTAAAAGTGTTTTTTAAACCTATTTACAAAATAAATATCATTTATCATTTATCATTTATCATAATACTATTGCATTTTTTGCACTAAATAGTTGCAAATTACGAATGTGATCTAAAGAAGAATCACATTCGTAATTTGCAATTATTTAGTTGTTACATCTTTTCGATGTTATAAGGTGGAAATAAAAAGACGTGTTTAATAAAAATGTTTATTCTTTATATTTACAAATTAAACATTTATGAGAATTGTGACGTCGAATTGTTACCAAGACAAAAAGTTATCTTGTAACCGTTATCTATGTTACGCGTAAGCTTTTTTGTTGGAAGTATACCCACTTAGACCATTCATAATATGAATAACGTAACAATGAACGGATATTCAAATTTTAATAAAATAAAATATAGGTAATTGTTTATATCCAGTTATTTATTGAAAAGTGATATATGATTTAGACTTTGTAAACATTTTATTTTTGTGTAACGTCACAATGAATGTATTGAGGTCATAGCTTAATTGTTCATTTTCTTGACGAAAAGAAGATTGAAACTAAACCTCAATTTCTGTTAAAAGAACTTTAGTTCTCACAAGATCATCGTCAATTAGATGAGAAAAATAAATTGAACTATAGTATTATGTTAAAACAGTGCGGGTAGAAGAATAAAAAACGAAATAGACTCATGATTATTGTCAACAAAATTGATAGCGAGTTCACTGCATTCTTGAGATGAGGTGATGGCACAAGTTAAAAGATATAGCTGTTTTAAACGAAAGTAAACACAATATAATACAGTGTTTGTTGACGAATAATCACAGATATGTTAAAATAAAATGGTAAGCCATTTAGTTTAGTTAACATTAAACATTTAGTGCGAAACGTAATCGTTCTCGTTTGTGCCTCTCTGTCAAGTACGGCTTTTTAGCAGGTTTTCTGTGATGCACGCCTTCAGCGTGAAGTGCACGGCGAACAGTATCCATCGAGGTGTCATATAATTCCGCAAAATGTCTCGTTGGTGCGAAACCATTCGTTTCGTATACGTCCACCATATGTCGTCGCTACGCTTCGCTAATAAGCTTCGGTCTCCCAATTCTCTTTCGACTAGCAAGGCTACCTTCTTCCTCATATCTTTTTAGCCAAAGATTTACAGTATTTTTCTAAAATAAAAATAAAATATATATTAGGCAGCTATACCTACTTCACTTCATTTTCATTATATAAAATGTTAATAATCATAATTATTGAATATAATTTTAAAATAAAACTGCATTTATTAATCCAATAACCAATCTAATAAACCCAACGATTTACGTATTTCTCTTTTAAACCTCATAAAGATATGATGAATGGATTCATAAATGGCATACGTTTCAATTAGAAGATTAATTTGTAATAAAGTTACAATTCATTAATAGCTATTATACTCACATTCAGTCCGGTTTCTTTAGATATTTGTGTTTTATTAAGACCACTTTTATGCAGCCCAATGATAGTAGCCCTCACTTCAATACTAATATTAGCCTGCATTTTGCGAATATTACAATACTGTCAACCACACGTCACTAACCAACAACTACAACCTAACGACAGTTCATTTCAGTCAAGTTAAAACTCATGTCTACCTCGCAGAAATCTGATTCTTTATTTAGTTTTTTTATGATTTACCTTTCTAGCTCTAAGAAATGTGTGAACCAGTTAAAGAATAATTTAATATATGTAATGCAAATACATAACTTCCAATCGAGTAAGAACTTACAAAAAGTCAATAATTGCGTGGGATTTGAACTTGCGGCACACAGATTTGCGCTTCAATCTGTGTGCCTATACCACTGGGCCATCTTGACTTATGCTAAGTTGATGAAATTGTGAATTTGAATCATTTGTTGGCGAAACTTGAAAATAAAAGGTCGTAAGTCAAACTAAACGTCAAACGAATACGTTTTAAGAATTCTTATCGACTTTTGCAAGTGATAGTATGCTATGAGGCGCGAGTTCAATACACGCTCCATAATCTTGCAGAGTATGGAGGTTACCGAAATCGGCCGATAGTTGGCAGGATCGGCACGACTGCTCTTTTTGGGCACGGGTTCCACGTTGGTAAGCTTCCAGGACTTGGGCACTATTCCAGTCCTAAATGAGAGGCGATGCAAGCGTGTCAATATAGGAGACAACTCGGGCGCACAACACTGCCTGACTTACACTGCACGTCGAGGAAGGCGCTGGCGCTCTGCAGGACGCCGTCGGGGTCGCGCACGCGGCACTCGTACTCGCCAGGGTCGGAGGAGGCGGCGCGCCGTAGCACCAGCGAGCCGTTGGCGGGCCGCTCGGAGCGCAGCGCCAGCTCGGGTAGCTCGCCCAGCGGCGCGCCGTCCTTGTACCACTCCACCACGGACTCGGGGCTCTTCGGCATACACTCCAGCTCGGCGCGCTCACCCTCCAACACCGTTACGTTCATTGGCGGCGTCACTATCAAATTACCTCCTGAAAAGTGGACACGTCGTTTAAGTGATACCGTAGGATGGCTCGGACGGGTCAAAAAATCAAAAACATTTATTTTAAATGGACCATTTGCAGGCACTTTTGAATAGTCAAATGTCAGTCAGTCAGCCAGTCAGTGTGGTATGCAAATGAGGCCTGACCATCGACTTCGAGGTAGTAAAAGGTGCCGTTGTTGCGCGCGGGCGGCGTACGGTTGGGGAAGGTGACGCGGCACCGGTACAGGCCGGCGTCGGTCTCGCGCACGGCGCTCACGTTGATGGAGCCGCGGCCGAGCCCGAGGCGGCCGTCCAACACGCGGCGCACGCGCCCTCCCCAGCGGTCAGCCACACGCGCCGCGCCCTCGCCGCTGTACCAAGAGAAGATCGTGTCGTCCTGCAAGAGCAAACCACTCGACTCACAAACATGCTAACACCTCAACGCAGGACTGCCTACGTCTGCACACAACACATCATATACAAAATAAATGTTGGAGACGGTTCAGTAAGTCCGTAAAAAAGTTCATAAAAAAATGTTGTCTATCGATCTTGTTAGAGTGAGAGCCCGTGGTTGCTAGACTTTATAAAAGCTGATAGATGACAATGCCCTACTATCAAGTTTCAGTTATGTTGGCTTTGCTTTGTAGGTAACAAGTAACGGGTGATTCATTTGGAGTTACTTTTTCCAAAACTAAAAAAAATATGAATAAAACAAATTTATCGGGTAATCTTTATTATAATACAAAAGAACCATTCCTTACATTTACTTTTTAAAGATTATTTCTTTCAAATGTTGTCCGTAACTGCGATTAAGGTGGTCCATTCTGGAGTTCCAGTTTTCGATGACCCGACCGAGCATTTCCAGTGGTATTTGGCGAATAACGCGAGTAATGTTGGCTTCCAGTTGATCAATCGTACGCGGCTTATCCATATAAACTTTGGACTTTACATAATCCCACAGAAAAAAGTCTAAGGGTGTGATATCACAGGATCTAGGCGGCCAACTGACTGGTCCGAAACGCAAAATTAACTGTTCACCAAATTTTTCTCGCAACAAAGCCATGGTTCCACGTGCTATGTGGCAAGTGGCGCCGTCTTGTTGGTACCAAAAGTTTTGAAGATGACGGGCTTCAATTTCAGGAAACAAATAGTCCGTTATCATGGTACGATAACGGTCACCATTGACAGTGACGTTCTTATTAGACCTACATACGTACACCTACTTACAAAAATCTATTGCTATGCACTCTTTACTTTATTGTTGTCAATTTTATATTTCGGTTCTTTAATACAATAAAAAATTCATACTTTAACGTTTTCCCTTTTTATAAGTTCATTATTCCAACAGAAGATATGCATCTCCTCTACGCAAAACGGCCGAACGCTCAGCATAAAGCTGCGGCCTCACGCATAATGCGTTGAGCTCACAGCGCTGGTTTGCAGCGTGGGCTGGTCGCTATGTCGACATAAAGACGCTGGAACGGTGCAGTAAATAAAAGTAACTAAAAATAAGTATAGAATAGTTAAAAATAAAATAAATAGATAAGGTGACAAATACAATTTTATAAAGTTTTATAAAGTGGCAACACCACGAAGCGCCCGTAGCTCAATTAGTGCAACTTGTTTTAGTAATCTGTGGTAATTTGTGTTTTTTTTTTGTGGCAAAAACACTAATACGTGATTGGACGATTGGACGCGACCGTAATGCTGTTGACGTTAAAAATGATACGACTGCATGGTGACGACAAATAAATGGTCTTTTGAAATTCATCATAGTTCAAATGGGTCTACCTTTTATAGCAGAACTTTTTACGTCATAATATTGTTTTGCATAACAACGGATAGCATAAACTTCATTTCGCAGACAATCATTTCGCATACACTCAGTTGTCATACATTCAAAACTCATAATTTTGTTAGTCAGAATCATCTTTAGGCATAATGTTTATATCCATAATAATTAAAAAGCAGAACCATCATATCGCAGAAAATTCACAGTCAGAATCGTCTTTTGGCATACATTTTATATCGATAGTCATTAAAAGGCAGAACTGATTTTTTTCGCCACACACATGCGACGATAACGTTAATTGCTACCTCTTTCTGATCAGGCGTTAATGAAATCATTTATTTTTAGTTTTACAGTGGGAGGTAGTGGTGGATGCATGTAGCATGCAAACAGGCATACAACATGCAAGCAGGCATGTAACATGCAGCATGCATGCAGCATGCATGTAGCATGCAAGCAGACATGCAACATGCAGCATGCAAGCAGGCATGCAACATGCAGCAAGCATTGTTTCTGTCACGGCTCCGGCGCTGCGGGGTTTGGGCGGCGCCACGCGAGCTTATCGTCACAGATGGTTTTTTGGCGGGCCTTCAAACCACCTGCTCCTCAGCTCGCGGGCCGCCCTACCCCTCCGCGCCTACGCGGGTTTAAATTACACTCTAGGGGTAGGGCAGACAAGACTGCGTAAAGTCGGTTTCGCAGCGATTCGTTTCCGTCACAAAATTTTGCAGCACAACGTATTGACTTTTTATGACACAAATTTAATTTAATATTGAAAATGCTACCAATACATGCTATATTTAGAACATTCTATGTCACTTTTGCAGACCATTCGATTTTAAATACATTGCACGTAGGTTATCTAACCATTCAACAGCATAAATTTACTTTATTTAAATTATCAGTTTTATTCCATATATTATAAGTTTTTGATGTTTTGAACAGTAATTTTTACAAGAAGATACATCTATTTTAATTTTTGATGGTCAAATATGCACCCATACCAAATAATCGTATCTCTAAATAAATGTTATGCTAAACAAAATTATGCATAATATTAATTATGGCAAAGGTAATTATGCGAAACAAAATTCTGCCAAGATAAAAGTATGCCATTGTAAATTCGGACACGTAAATATTCTGCCAAACAAAAGTTATGCTAAATAATTTTTATGCCTTAAAAATATTCGATTAAATAAGATTATGCCATGTGAGTTATGCCAAATAAAAATCGGAGTATCAAGATTCTGCCAAATAGAAGGAACCCGACGAATCTACAAGGGTCCCGTTTTTTGCCATTTGGCTACGGAACCCTAAAAAGCATTGTTGTTGTGAGTTACATATATACAGCGCGCGAACTTGGGTTCACATATCCAGTCTCTCTGAGAGTAATCGTAAATTGTTAATATAAAATTCTAATTAATTTAAAAATACTTTTTTAATTAATTTAACTAATTTGAGCACAAGACTAAAATGAAACTTATTGCCGCAGTAGACAATGCTTTACGTGCACAACGTAGGCACACAGTCCTACGTGTCGGTCAACATTCACAAGAACGAGCACCCACTGATCCGGTGACGTACAAGCTACGACCGCTGCAGCATGCGCTGACGGCATGCGGCGGGCGCCACTCGGCACGTTGTCAATCAGTGGCACAACTTAACGTTCGAGAGCGGCCGCGCCAATCTAGCCGGCGGTCTTGAACAGGGTCATCTGCGATCAGGGAGCGGCGGGAGCAAGAGCGGAGGTGTCGAGTGCTCTCCAGCGCGCCGCGCTAATGTACGTGCGAGTGTCAGCAAGGAGACAATTACAGCTCCCACGCGCATTTGGCGTCTACGACTACTAGCTGGACGAGTCGCGCGCTGCGCTGGCACACATCCCACGCCGCCACCGAGCTGTCTCACGAAGTGACTGTGATCAACTACGCCATCGTTACCATCGTCAAGGAATGTGATTAACCAAGTCTTCAGTCCCCATCCTTAGGAGCAACGTTAAGTGTAGCGAATGTGAGTCATCCTCGTGTACCAGGATGACGTCACTTGTCGTCATTGTTCCTGCAACCGTAATCGAGGGTTGTGAACCGTACAGTACTCAATACTGTACGGTATTGAATATTTGCTGTTATTGGGGTAAATGTCACCGTATAATCGCAATCGCAAACTAATCTACTAACCCTGTAAAAGGGCCTGTACACACTTGACACAAGACGTCTTATGCCGGCAAAACACCATCCTACCTATCATCCAATCGGTATGACGCTACTGGATCAGTTAGAATTGACCGTGTGTTCGACTCTTTTGGTTTGATCATACCTATTGGATCGGATCATATCATACCGATTAGAGCGGTCGGCGATCGTCAGCTCATTCAGATCAAAATTTTTGTTGGTGATAAGACGTCATGCGCGCGGCCTCGCGCTCTCACAACATGTCGTAAAATACAGCCCAGTACCCCGAAGTGCTACTGGAATTTTAAATTAAATAATTACCATAAATTTTTGGCGTAATCCTCAATTATTTTAAGAAATTGTACGAGTAAACTGTAACTGTTTTCATTAACCACTGTTTGCACCACTCTGCTGGATCTTTCCATTTTTTGTTTCATACAATAATAATAATATCGAAATATCGATATTTATTTCGATTTTTTTTTTTATCGGCTTTGTCTTAAAAAACAATCGTAAGTCGGCTAAAAATAATTTATTAAACAAATTAAATTATAAATGTATGAAAATGTAACGTTCTTATTAATTACTAGCACTTTGCCCGCGACTACGTCCACGCGCATTGCCGTTATAACAGTTTGGCCCTGTGATTTCTTTAACAGCAACCTTTCAAAGAAAATTGTAGTCTTTTGAATTCGAAAGGAAGATTGTTCGGGATTGATGGAATACGTTGTATGAACTCGGTTTCTCCTTGGGCAGACCCCGTTAAAATAACAACCTCAATAATATTGCGGTGTCACTGTGAAATGCTTTTACTTGCATCCTGGTTACGTAACTTTGAAGGCATCAAGCAAGCGTGTTCCATCATCGACCACCATCATCGCTTACCATCAGGTAATATGGTGGCCAAACCCGAGCCTATTAATAACAAATAAATATAAAAAACCGTTTATGATATGAAAGGCCGGCTGGATTAATAGTGTAGCGACATCTATGACGCCTCATAAAAACTACAAAAATACGAAATCATGCATCGTGCAATCAAAGTTCACCAATACGACAGCCCAAAATCAACTATCGGGCAGTTGCCCACCAGACATAACACTCGTTTGGCCAGACAATCCTCCCTTTTCAATGGTCTTATGTTGGACTTCACTCTCTGTTCCGCATAGTTACCTCCAAAATAATATTTAGAAACTCAACCGGATAGAGAACTGCTTCGTCTGTTTTACCACAGTGTCCATTGAAATACACACTAACCTTCAGATTCAAATGATGTCAGCAAAATATCGTTGATAACTGCTGCTTGGGTCATTCTTAGCCGTCAATATAGCTCTTTCTCTTAGCCGTACTATTGGTTTGTCCTTTATTGGAGCCCCACCTGAGTAACAACTTTTTTATTATTATTTTTTTATTGGCATTACGACCATCAGTTACGAGCATCAGTTGAGAGTTTGTCATGCTCACTTAAATGTCTTGCTGGTGGTGGCACGTGTTATTGGGTCATTCGGTTCCCTTCTATATATAAAGAAGCTATACGTCATCGGCGGTCTATGTTCTGTAAGCATCGTTCGAGGATAGCGATAGATAAATTTTCACAGGAGCCACGTATCATATTCGATTTTATTATCTCATACAGGTATTTCGGTATTTCATACCATATATATTTATTATATACCATCAAAGACACTCCCGCCTGACCACTGCTAAGTTAATTTTCGCTTGCACTCGAAACGAAAGTTCAAGGGGTTTGGTTTGGCGCCCCGCCGCAGGATTCAAGCGAAAATTTTAGGCAGAAATGACCGCGACGGTACCTACATGTATCATCATGGATCTTCACGGAATATTTTTCCTTTAGTTTTCAAGTCCATCATTGTTATTTTACTTTGATGCGAAATATTTGTGTGATGATATCGTGACTTAGAAACATTTTTTGTTTAATTTCTTGCACGTGAAGGTGACAAATGAGTCTGGGCGACCGTAATGACAAACATAAGTCATGGCGTATTGAGTGCGCTCGTGCATGTGTCACGGCCCACTGGTGAAAGAGGACCGTAATACCACTATCTGACCAAACTGATGACTATCAACATCTGTTGACGTTTTTTAATTCTACCGATCTAAACAATTAAAGCCTTTTAAAAACATTAAATTATCATTACATTTTCTATTGAAGAAGCACATCAAGATTCAACTTGTTTTGCAATTAATATATTGATATGCTATTATAGGATTAGGTTATCACAAATGGTTTCATTATATCGAAAATCTATTCGCACATTAAAAAAAAAAGAATGAAGTACAGTGAAACTTGGTTAAGTGGGACCTGGATAAGTTAGAAACCTCCATAACTGGAACTCATGCTGAGGTCCTAACACTTTGGCACTGAATTACCTCTGTTAGTGGGACGAGGTAAGCATAGTTACCTCTATAACTGAGACAGCGAGTAAATTTTATATGCAAAAACCTCTGTAACTGAGATAACATTGTTTGTTTACTCATTCTTATTCTACCCACAAATTCCACACGTAATTCCAAGTACGTAAGTTATTTTGAAATAACCTGTATTCTCACCTCTATTAATGGAACCCTCTGTAAATGAGACAGATATTTATTTATACCTGTATATCTGAGACACTGGGTAAGTGCAATACCTCTATAAGTGAAATGACATTGCAGGTCCCTTGATGTCTCACTTAACCAGGTTTCACTGTATTTCATACAAATATGGAGGAATCTGTTTCACCAATACATAAATTAATGTTGAACTATTTTTGAGGAGGTGTTTAAATTTTGTACCTACATAATCGTTATTTAACTCAGTTAGGGCTTGTTTTTCTAATTTCTAATACCGAGTTACGAGTACATTAGGCCGCGCAGTGAGAATCAAAAAATCTTGAACATGATCTAAACCACATCTAAATTCGACGGTAGTTTTGAAAAACGAATAATGGGAATCTTTATTATTTATTTAAACATGTATTCGTGCCAAGTTTCAAGTTTATTAATCCAAGGAATAAGATTATCCCATACCAACTTTATCACCCCCTAAATCTTGCACGGGGAGTAGTACTGAAAAAATAAACATTTGTACCTACAAAGTTTTAGATTGGCCTACAAAAAAGTAAATTTTATACTTAAGAAATCCCCCCTTTTGACCCCCTTAGAGTCAACTCATCTAATTCTGTGACAAAACAGAATGTGAAAAAAAAAACAGGTTATACTTTATAAGTTTTATTTTTATTTTTAAAAGGAACATTAATCAGTCTTCTATTTATCATATGAGCAAGTGTAATCTTAACACATATGAATTAACTCAGCGTAAAATGAGCTTAATCAACCCGCGATGACTTGTCTAATTTTGCGACAAACACCATAATTCGGTGATAGTACTTCTCTAATTCTGTTATAACCGAATTAAGTGAGTATTTATTATTTTTTAACACAAAAGTAACAAAAAATAAAATTAATCAAAAATATAAACATATTGAAAGTAATAATTATGTATTTATTAATCAACGAGAAACTATCAAAATCTCTAGATTTATATTTTCTATTTTTATTTTTGCCTTCCTCCATGCCGTCTAAAATAAAAAAAAATAACTCACTTAATTATGTGATAAAAAAAATAACGGACTTTTTTTAAAATGCTTGAAAAACGTTCCTACTTTTTTAGCTGAGTAAAAATAAATATTTTCTGACTTAAACTACTAACGTACACGTACTGAAAACAATTTAGTAGTACTTACACGAATTGAAAATAATAAAAGTTTGCTTGGTCGGTGACACTGTTTTGAGTTGCAATCTTGAGAATCGTTAACTTTTTGAACCCAGGAAATAAGGTATTAAATACAAAAACAAATGAAAAAATACTAAAACCTTTAACGGTATCAACAAGTATTGTCTGTGCGATAAAAGAACCGTCGCGGCGTAAAGTGAAAACAACATTAAAGATTTTAAGTAGCAACACAACCCAGCCATCCGTCAAATGCCAAACGTCATATAATGCTGACAGAGGGTTTGTTTATTATGTTATTTTATTGTGATTTTTAATTGAAATCTTCATAAATGTGATAAAAAATTTCACTGAGCTGTAAGGGAAATAATATTTAATATATTACAGTTTTGCCAAAGATAACAAATGGCAAATCACACCATTATTGATCAAAACAAAGTCACGAACTTGGGAAACATTGGTATGCTGTTTTATTGGTACGTAACACTTTTATTTTAATGTTTTTAGACTTCCTAGGTGAACTCCTATCCCTGTTATCTCCAAATGTAAATAAATTAAACGGAAATTCATTTAAACATGACGATATTTGTTTATTTTGTTTTGGTCAATATTTTCGATGGCTTATAAAAAGTATTGATACTTTAAATTTATAATGCATTTCGACTAACTTAAAATATTTTTTTTTCAGGCTTGAGTAAGGATAGGGTAACTAAAATAAAAAAGGGCAAGTGCGTGTCGGACTCGCGCACTGAGGATTCTGTACAAATTTACCTATGAAATCAATGCTCGAATTGAGTTACGAAGATTTTTCCGAATTTCAATTTTTTTTTTTTTGTGGCGGATCTACAAATTTACAATTTTCAGATATTTCCCTGTACTTTTTCTATGAGACCTTGATTTATGCCAAATTTCAGGATTCTAGGTCAACGTCACCCCTTTGAACTCTCATTCCCTTGAGTATCGAAATATATGTTTTTTTGCGATATAAACGGCCGTATCTTTTTTTTCCGTTAACTCAGAAATCTGATTTTTTCACAACTTTAAAAGACCGCAGATTTGAGTGTATGGTTTTAATTTTAACTTGATACCTCCAAGCGTTCTCGAGTTAAAGGGTCTTAACAGATAAACAGACGGACAACCAAGTGATCCCAAGAATATTCTATACGAGATGGTCTCTTACAGGCTAAATAGATTTTTTACGAAGCAACATTACAAATTCTGAAGTGTACTTTATTTTCATAGTCATTAAGTCCATATTTTTCATTGATTAGCAAAAGGGAAAAATGTACCGTGGAAGACAACGAGAAAGTGGTAGTGTGTCCCATATTTACCTTTAAATTTAATTAGGGTAAACATAAACTTGCTGTTAGCTACAGTATTCTAGTCAGTGACAATAGACCGATCCCAGTCAAAGTGTCAGAACCATTTTCGTTGGAACTGGGTAAGTGGTTGTTGGTGGAACCTACCTAGATAGGCAGTACAGCAGTTTCTTCACGCTATTTTCCTTTACCGGTTCGTGTTTGCATTTAAATTTTCATCATCATAAGAATCGAAAGACGTCCACTGTTCGATATAGGCCTCCCCCAGGTGTCGCCACAATTAACGGTTTGTTACTCATTACGCAAAAACTTATAAACAGATGAATTTAATGATAGGTAAACGTTGCAATAATATAGCTTACAACCTATATTTTTGCTAAGTTTCATCACGTGAGCAAGTTCAATAAATAGGCTACTAATATTATAAATACAAAAGTTTGTGAAGATGGATGGAGGTACTCGTATGTACGGATGTGTCGTGCAAAAACTACTAGACAGATGAACTTAATCATAAACATTGCAATAACATAGCACATAAGCTATAACTTTACAGTTTCATTAGGTGAGCAAATTCAGCCAATAGGATAATTTTTATTATAGAGTGAAGCCGCTGGAAGAAGCTAGTCTAATATAGTTTCAAAATATCAAGATTTAACAGTCGCGCTATAATGACGTCACAATGTTGCTTACATGACAAAAACGATATTTATCTACAGCAGCGCCCTCAAATCCCACGATGGTTTACTTTCCGCACAGACTCTATATATGTTTTTAACAACTAATTGCCAAAGTATCATGAACTTACACTTATCTTTTCTATTTAAAATGAATTACCTAAATAATGACAGCACAGTCGCACGGTGAAAAGTCAAACATGGCGGGCGAAATGACAAATCCCGTGATTGTTACTATCTCACTCGCACGATCTTAACAAAAATTTGTACACGAAAAGAAACTTTATAACCATAACAAAGGGTTCATTTTAATGTATTGGATTTTACTCCTATAACGCTTTGAAAGAGTCCAAACGTTGTATCTCCGAATTAAGTGAGTCACACAATTAGGTGAGTTTACCCTATAGGCTGAATTCAGGAAAATCCTTTCTTAGTGCTCGCCTACGTCATAAAAGGAAGCTTCGTGCAAAACTTCACGCTCCTAGTCCCAGTAGTATCGGCTGTGCGTTGATGTGTCAGTCAGTTTCTCCTTTTATATACAGTATACAGTTATACACCCCTACTTTTTTTATTAGTACACAAAAAAATGGGGCTCTAGCTGTACCCGTTACTGATCATATATTTGCAGTCAAAAGTAGAAAAATCCGAAATCCTAAAATTCACCACGAAAAGGTAAATTCATCATAGAATCAATTATACATAACAATTGCTAGTAGAAAAAACTGCGGGCAGTGTTTTTCCTTAATAATTATCACTTATTCATTCATTAATCAATAGCCTGCACAATATTTCCAAAATTGAGTGACATTTTGGGACATAAACCAATGCTAATAACTTTGCTGTTTATGAATATAATTTATTGAGATTTTACTTATAAAATAAAAAGGGCTTTTCTAATAAGCCGTTTAAGTATGTGTACTAATTAAAAATTGAAATTGTGGTGTATATAGATTACACCCAGATACAAAACAAATGATCATGCTCATCACACAAACATTTGTCCTGAGTGAGAATCGAACCCATGACCTCCGGCATAGCAGTCAGGGCCACTAACCACTAGACCAACAGGCCTGTCAGGTGTGACAGGTGTGTGTGTTCTGATGCAAAGTCGCGTTAGTCGCGTTCCAAAATTAAAAATAGCAATAATATCATTAAAACGACTTGGAATATTATAAATAATTAAACTGGAAAGTCCACAAAACCATGTAGTGACGTAAGCCTTATAATTAATGATAATATAATAATAAATCCTTTATTGTCTATACACTATCCTCACTATCCCACACTAGGATTCCCTGTGTCGTGGAGGGTAGTCTCTTTCGTCATAACATACATACAATAATCGGAACAATAAGGAGTAAAGTAAAAAGTAAAAAAAGGAAAAAAAAGAAAAAAAAGTGTGAGTGGTATATAATTATAGTGAGTTCAGAGAATTTCATGGATTTCACTCCCGCCTCCCAGAGGCCTCCAAAATTCGGGTTATAGGCAGGTATGAAATGCCACTGTGTGCCGTCAGCTGCAAGAAGATTGGACATGTGAACTCCAAATTCAAAGTTTGCTTCCTTGAACGCCTCAGCAAGTAACTTGTTCGCTCCCACGAAATTTCGTCCCTGGTCACTCCACAAATCACTACATCTTCCACGCCGGGATACAAAGCGCCGAAAGGCTGCGATAAAGGCTTCCGAAGTCAGATCTCCCACCAACTCTAAATGGACTGCCCTTGTCTACATGCATATGAAGATGGAGATGTAGGATTTGTTGGTTTTAGCTCCTCTACCTTTGGACATAAGGACATCATAAGGCCCAGCAAAAACAACGCCACTGTGGAGGAATGGCCGTGCAGGAGTCACTCGCACCTTTGGTAACTTGCCCATTTGTTGTGTCCGAGATCGTGCATTCAGCTTGGCGCAGACAAAACATTTATGTACGTATGTCTTTACTAAACTCTTAACTTTCAGAATCCAGAATCTTGACCTCAGGTAATTTAGCATTAATTGCACTCCTCCGTGCAGCGTCTTTTTGTGAGCATCAGCTACGAGTAAGAAGGTGAGTGGATTTTTATCGTCTGAGACTATGGAATGCAGACGGTCGTGTTCTAAATAGTTAGCGTTTTGTAGTACCACCCTGAGTATCATTTTTGTATCCAAATATGGATTTAGGGTCTTCAAACGACTTGTATTTTCTACTTGTTTCCTTTCTAACAGGTATTTGAGGTCTTCTTGGAATATAACATCTTGTGTGATTTTTATGCAGGTCTGCAGAGAATCTTCGAGTTCTTCAGTAGTGATGGGCGAATCTACAGGTTGATTTTGTCTTAGCCTCAGAAATCTTTTAGCATATGTGATAGTCTCAAGTAATTCAGGTAAGTTTTTGAAAGATTCTATCTTTTTATACAAGGAATTTTCTTCGCGCTCTCTTGTCAGGTAAGTATCAATAGATTTTTTCTTTTCTAGGTCTGTTTCTTCATTAATTGATGTGTCTATATGTATTTTTTCATGTTTCAGGTGTTCCGGACCGTACCACCAGAGTGCGTTTTTTCTCAATTCAGTAGCCAACATTCCTCTCGATGCGACATCTGCTGGATTTTGTGGTGACTGAACGTGGTACCATTTGTTTCCAACATTATCAAGTATGGTTATTACCCTATTTCTTACGAAGGTGTGCCATCTGTTTGGATCTCCTCGCAGCCATGACAACACTATAGTGGAATCAGTCCAACAAAATATCTGACTCACTGGGATGCGCGTCGCCTCACTTATATGTTTTAGTAACTTAGATAGGAGCACTGCGCCACATAATTCCAGCCGTGGAAGGGATAATGCTTTGATAGGAGCTACCTTTGTCTTGGCAGCGATAATTCCGGTCTGATAGCCTCCGTTGATTCCTCGGACCCTCAGGTAAGCAACAGCTCCATACGCTTTAGTGGAAGCGTCACAATAACCGTGAATACTGACATCTTTCAACGTTTCTTGTGTCGTAAACAGCCATCTCTTTAATTCGATAAATTTGATATCTTCAAAACTGTGTCTAATTTTTAACCATTCGTTTTTTGTTTCAGGTGAGAGCTCTTCATCCCAATGGACCCGTTGAAGCCATAATTTTTGAATCATTATTTTTGCAGGTACCAGAGCTGGAGCCAACCATCCCAGAGGATCAAAAAGTCGTTGAACCTCGGCCAATATTTTCCTTTTTGTGACTGTTTCTGATAAGGGTGGTAGCTTGAGGTTGTATTTCAGTATATCTTCTCCCATATTCCAGGATAAGCCCAGTGTTTTTATCAAGCCATCTAACTTGATATCGATGTTAACATGCGAGCTGAGCTCAGCTGGATGAAATTCTTTTAAGAAATCTGAATTGTTCGACGCCCATTTTTGTAGTATGAAACCGCCTCTGTCAAGAATTGCTTTTACTTCTTTAGCTATAAGAACTGCCTCTGACACAGTATCTTGGCCGGACATCAAATGCTTGAGGATGATTCTCACCTTCATCTTTCGCCACCTGGTGCAGAGTCTTCACGGCAAGATATGGTGCGCATGCCGTGCCAAAGGTGACTCGCAGAAGTCGGTATTCTTGCAGAGGTTCATCAGGGTTGTTACGCCAGACAATTCTTTGATAATCTGCGTCTTCTTTCGACACGAGTATTTGTCGATACATTTTCTGAATGTCGGCTACAAATGCTATCCTTTTCAGGCGCCATCTCATGACGAGTGATCTCATATCTTCCTGTAGTTGCGGTCCTACTAGTAATTCATCGTTGAGTGCTATGTTATTTGAGCCCCTGTAAGAGGCGTCAAATACTGGCCTGACCTTTGTTGTCTCACTTTCTTCCTTGACCACTGCATGGTGGGGTAGATATACAGCTGGCTTATCACTTTCAGCACTTGGAACCTCCTCCATGTGTTTCATTTCTTTGTATTCGTTAATTGCTTTAGTGTACTCTCTTTTCAGATCCTCATTCTTCATAAAACGTCGTTCCAAGTGAAGTAATCTACTCACAGCCCCTTCTTTCGTATTACCATGCGGTGATTGTGTGCGCCCTTCACTATTTCGCATGTAAGTATCTTTATAAATTCTCTCGCAGTCTTCTTCTTCTTTGGTAAGTTTTCCTTGTGCATCTGTTTCAACCTCCCACATAGATTTCAACATTTCATCTAGATCAAGCTTATGATGCATTACCAGTATTGGTTGTTCTGAAGTTTGTGCTTGTATCTTTCCAAATAAGATCCAATCCAAGCTTGTATTTTGTGCACATGGGGAGCCCGGTGGACCTTTGATAATCTCAGCCTTTAAAATCTGAGCACAAACTTCTACGCCTAACAGCATGGTGAATGAAAGCTCGGGTCTGCCAGGGTAAGTCCCTTTAAGTGCGGCCAGGTGTCCATTGTACCAGCAATAGTCTCCGAGGGTAAATGTGACGTCAGTCGAGTTGGCATTACATATGCCATATATTGAGCTTCATGTCTGTCTCAGATCTCGAAAAAAACTCAACCTGTATAACGTCACTCACTGTAGTCTGCGTTGCTCCAACTCCTGTAATCGTTCCTTTTATACGCGATCTTTTTGCCTTTAACAATTGCGCTGCTCGCTCACTGATAAAATTTGCTTGCGAGCCTTGGTCTACCAGCGCTCGCAATACTGTCTTGTGTCCCTCTCTATCTCTTACTTGTATTAATGCTGTTGCAAGCAACGCTGTTGATCTCTTCGAAACAAAATGCGTAGATAAAGCTACCTCAGGATTGTCACTGTGTTCCGCTTTCTTTTGTTCATCTTCTATTTGACTTTGTATCGTTTTCACATTGTCTGACTGACCGCTGCTGGGTTGATGTAACAATGTATGATGGCGGCGGTTGCATCTTCGGCAGGACATACGATTGCGGCATCTTCTGACAGAATGTCCTGACGTCAAACAATTGAAGCATAACTTGTTCTTCTTAATAAACTCATTACGTTCATGTGGTTGTAACTTACAAAATTCTTTGCAGTGACACAAGGGGTGCTCTGCGTTGCACATACTGCATGACTTGGTTGGTGATTTATCTGTCTTATCTTCCAGTGATGTGGAATGGAATGACTTCGCCTTTACATTCGTCTGCTCCCTTTTAGCTGTGGCAAGTGAATTCCATGCCTGTTCATAGTTATCATCCGTGATATTAACATGCTTCAATAATTCTTTAGGTTTACCAACAAGGCTTAACTTCAGGTAATGTAACCTTTCGACGTTACATAAAGACGTGTTGCTATGTACCAGCGACGTGAACATATCTCGAAACAAAGTAATCTTCGTTTTCAAAATATGGAACTTCATTTCGTTTGGTCTTAGGTGTACATTTCACTAAGTCTTGATGCGTCGTATTAAATGTTCGCCAATATCCTTCGATGGTTTGTAACTTAGTTTCAATATAACCTCTTGATAATCTTTGCTTCGGACATTTCTTTAAATTACTTTGTGTCTTTTGTAACAGTAAATAAATATCTTCTAACGAGTTAACTAACTTTTGCTGTTCATTAGTTAACGTAACACTCATTTTTATGTATGTCTATTATAATGTTCGTCTTGATATAGTGGTTTTAGAGCACTCACAATTCAAAGTTAACGGTTTAACTAGATTAGGTAGGTACTAGTTATTCACGTATCAGTCACTGTTATGTATAGCTATTGAGATGTTCATGTTAGGATAGTTTTAAAACACGCACAATTCACGTTTTAAAGTCAATCGTTTGTTTTCTAGTTAATTTCGTAGCACTCACTAATGACTTGCAAAAAAGGTGCACATAAAACCGACTCATGTAGCAGCCTTTTGTTCTCCGGTCGCCGGGTCGTCCTTATCTATTTTTCTAATAATTCGGCTCGTTTGGACCATATGTTGAAGTTATTAAGGTTCAATATTGACTGTAGGACTTCTTAGAAAAATAACACACGTCTTTGCTGTATGATGGTTTATTCCGAACTACTTTAATGAGCAAGACAGGTGATCATAGATCTATTACCGAACAGAGGGAGTAGAAAAATAGAAAGCCGTGCCATTAGCAAAATCAATGGCCCAGGACAAACTGTACAACACACTGGACAGTCCTGCAGGCCAAAAAGAGCTGTACCGGCTAGCTAAAACAAGAGAGAGAAAGACGAGGGATGTTTGTCAGGTAAGATGTGTAAGGAATGAAGCTGGAGTGGTCCTGTCGGATGACGAAAAAATCAAAGAGAGGGGGAAGGACTATTTTGAAAGACTGATGAATGAGGAAAATAATTGGAGTGGAATTTTAGAAAGTAAACCAGTGAATGTAGGGTTAGTGAGAATGGTTAGTATGGATGAAGTCAGAATAGCAGTGAATGGAATGAAAAATGGTAAAGCCATTGGTCCAGATGGAATACCCGTTGAAGTGTGGAAGTTATTGCGAGTAGATGGATGGACGTGGTTAGCTTTATTCTTCAATAAGTTGTTGCGGGAAGAAGCCATACCTGATGATTGGTGCAGCAGTTCTTTGGTGCCCATTTTTAAAAACAAAGGTGATGTGCTTGAGTGCAACAATTATAGAGGAATAAAGCTAATGTCACATACTATGAAAGCCTGGGAGAAAGTTATTGAAAGGCGACTGAGAGAAGAGAGCGAAATTTCACAGAACCAATTCGGTTTTATGCCTGGTCAGGGTACGACGGATGCCATTTTTGCCATACGCCAGTTGTGCGAGAAATACAGAGGTGCGCATAAAAACTTGCACATGGTATTCGTTGACCTCGAAAAGGCATACGACCGAGTACCTCGAGAGGTTCTCTGGTGGGCCCTTAAGGAAAAGGTGTGCCTGGGAAGTATGTGCAGTTGATCCGAGCGATGTACAGTCGATGTAGTACGCAAGTCCGGTCCACAGTGGGCACCACTGGAAATTTCAACGTGGCTGTCGGCTTACATCAGAGATCGGCTCTCAGCCCTTACCTCTTCCTGATGATAATGGACGCTCTGACGTCGGACATTTAGGAAGAGGCTCCCTGGTGTATGCTGTTTGCCGACGACATTGTGTTGGTTGCCGAGAGTGGCCTAGAGGTTCAAAACAGATTGGAGGTGTGGTGGCAAAGACTGGAAAGTGTTGGCCTGAAAGTAAGTAGAACCAAAACGGAGTACTTGTTCTGCGATTTCGGCGGTCTCTCCAACCCTGTGCCTTTAACTCTCGCCGGAACGCCCATACCAATCTGTTCCGACTTTCGGTACCTCGGGTCACTCGTCCAAGGGGATGGTGAGGTAGACCGAGACGTAACACGTCGGATCAACGCAGGATGGATGAAATGGCGACAGGTCACGGGAACAACTTGTGACCCACGCATGCCCCTCAAGTTGAAGGGTAAAATTTACAAGTCCGTCATAAGACCTGTCATACTGTATGGATCAGAATGTTGGGCTGTGAAAAAGAAGGATGAAAAAAGATTGCATGTAGCGGAGATGAGAATGTTGAGATGGATGTGTGGTGTGACGAGAATGGATAAAGTGAGAAATGAGTATATTAGAGGAAGTTTGAAAGTGGCGCCAGTGACTGAAAAGTTGAAAGGTAATCGGTTGTCTTGGTATGGTCATGTGAAGAGGACGGATGAAGCGCATATTACTAAGAGAGTTCTGAGTATACATGTAGATGGATGGAGAGGGAGAGGAAGGCCGAAAAAAAGATGGATGGATTGTGTGAAAAGTGATATGAAAGAAAAGGGAATTAGTGATAGTTTGACGGGTAACAGGATAGAATGGAAGAAGAAAACGTGTTGCGCCGACCCCAAGTAATATGGGATAGAAGAGAAGAAAGAGAAGAAGAAGAGTGTTGTTTGCAGACGATACTTCACTTATGTTTAAACACAAACGTCAGCAATCGGGTATTGACGATATAAATATCACTCTTTCTAAAATAGTACACTGGTTTAATGTCAATAACCTTAATGAAAAAAAAAAACTAAATGTACTAAGTTTACGATACCACATCCACAAGTGGAAACAAGTGTACAAATAAAAGGTAAAGAATTGAGTCCTGAAGATACTATAGTGTTTTGGGCATAACTCTAGATTCTAAGTTTCAGTGGAGCCCACATATTGATAAATTATCTAAAACACTTAGCTCTGCAGCATATGCTGTCAGAAAAATTCGAAATTTGACTAACTTAGAGACAGCCCGTTTAGTTTATTTCAGCTATTTTCATAGTGTTATGTCATACGGCATTTTATTGTGAGGAAATGCCGCCGATATTCAGTCAATTTTTGTTTTGCAGAAAAGGGCTATTCGTGCAATTTTTAATTTGAGTTCCAGATACTCGCTCCGAGATAAATTAAAAAATATTAATATATTGACTGTACCTTCCTGGTGGTGGGGTTTCCTGTACCTGTACCTTCTCAGTATATCTATGACAATATTTTGTATGTTCTTAAAAACAAAAACATGTTTAAAAAATATAGTGAAATCCATAGCTTCAATACTAGGAACAAACACAGTGGTTCCTGCATGTTGGAGATAAAACCTTCTTGCAAGCTTCTTAAATTAAAGGAAAAATATGACACTATTTGTGACTTGTCTTCACTTGTTTTTTTGTAAATATATTGTTCACACCGAAAATAATTAAACTAATTTGCATTGAGCATCCAGTCATTGATTCTCATCAGAATACCCATAATCTCGCACACTGCAACCAGGCTCACAAAAATAGGAGGTTCATTTAGATGCCAATGTTTACACTTTTATAATAAACTTCGCAGTCACATTCAAGAACTTAGCTTGAATAAATTCAAATCGTTTGTAAAGCGAAAACTATGTCAGAAGGCTTTTTATACTGTAAAAGAGTATCTATAAGACAGAACGGCTTGGGATTGATCTGCTCCAGTACTGTACTATATTAAATAAATAAAAAAATAAAAAAGCCTTATATTTCTTGCATAAAAGAAAAAAAAAACAAAATGTTTGCTTAACTATTGTATCTTGCTTGCTACACTGTAAACTACTGTTACAATATTTATTTTATTTTAGTCTGCAAGAACCCCTCTGCAGGTAGAAAGAACCCTTCTCCAAAGAAGCCCATTTGTCTCTATCTAGAGCAGTTTGCATCCAACCTGGGCCAGCCGTCTTACCGATCTCGTCCGCCCATCTTGTAAGCGGTCTTCCCCTAGAGCGTTTTCCACTTGGGCCTCTCCATCTTGTCACTCTTATGGTCCAGCGCTCATCTGTCATTCGAGCGACGTGTCCCGCCCACTTCCACTTCAGTTTACGGGCACAGTTTAGTGCATCTACAGCTTTAGACATTTTTCTAATTTTTGTGTGGCGTATTTTTAAAAAAAAATTAATTCAATTCAATTCAATTCAATCTTTATTGCTAAAACACATGTGTTACATAAGATCTTATAAAGTAGTTAAATAAGTGCACATGGACCCTGTCGGGCACAGCAATTTTATATAGAACAATTTTAAGAGAATTATAATTTAAAATAATAAAAAATAATCGGATATACAACTCAAATTAAATGAAATACAAATGTCACTAAAATAGAAGATAAAATTAATAAATGTCATAAGTTCATTAAATGTCAAAATACATTCTTTCAATTGTCAGAGCCGTGTTCATTATAAATGTCGAAATAAATTCAATATAAATGTCGAAATAAATTCACAATAAATGTCAAAATAAATTCATTACAATTGTCCAAATAATTTAATTATAAATGTCAAAAATAAATTGATTAAAAATACCAAAATAATTCATTACAAATGTTAAAAGTTTTATTACAGATGTCAATATAAAATAATTAAATAAGAATATTACAAATACCAGGTTAATGTCAAAAAATAAAAGATAGAATTAAACCGTAACAATGTCAAAATAAATTCATTGTCAATATCGATAAGGTTCACAAAAACATACCTACATTTACCAAATTATAAACCAAATATGAAAAAGATGTCAAATGTTTAAAAGTCATTATTGGTGTTATTAATTTTTGAAGTCGTCATCAAAGAATTCTTTCACTGAATAGTAACATTTCTCGACTAGTAGTTTTTTTAGCCGTTTAATAAATGTTATGTCACTTTCCTCAGTTTTAATGTCATTCGGTATTTTGTTATATATTTTTATTGACCCTACATGAGGACTCGAACTGTGTAGTTTTAACTTTGATGGAGGTACCACAAGCGTGTTTTCAAATTGTGAACGCGGTGCATATCGGCGAGGTTGGTCTGTTATTTTTTTATAGAAATTTGGGTTTTTTCTTACAAATTTACAGCTTTCTAAAATATAAATTGATGATAACGTTAGAGTTTCTAGTTTACGGAAATGCGGTCTACAAGTTTCATCATGATTAATATTTACAATTATCCGAAGACATTTTTTTTGTAGGATAAACAAGTCATTGCTATCTACACTGTTTCCCCAGAGAATGATACCATAAGAAAGCCATGCGTATGCGTATGCATAACAAGCAGATAGTGCGGTTTCGAGATTAGTTGTTTTTTTTAGCTCACGTAAAGCATATATAAAACTAGATAACTTTGTTTTAATTTTCTGGATATGTGCTTTCCAGGTCATGTGAATATCTAAGTCCAGACCCAGCAAGGTAAAAGTGTCGACACATTCCAATTTTATACTGTCAAATGTAAAATTAATATGTAAAGGATTTTTTTGGCGGGGCCTAAATGCATTAATTTAGTTTTTGTAAAATTAATCTCCAAATTGTGGTCTTCCATCCAATTTTGTATATTATTAGTCATTATATTATTTAAATTGTCAGTTAGGTGTTGAGAGTCAGTACAAGAAGTAATTAAAGAAATATCATCGGCAAATAGTACGCAAGAATCAGTCATAATCTTAGGGAGGTCATTGATATATATCAAAAACAGCAAACACCCGACAACACTACCTTGCGGAATAGAATGTCCAATAGAAAGCCCCTTTGAACGTATCTTCTTCAATTCACCAGTTTGTTGATCCAAATATTCAATTTCTACAAATTGTTCCCGATTTTGTAGGTAAGATGCAAACCAATTGTGTGTAATACCTCTGATGCCAATACCGTATAATTTATCGAGCAATATTTTATACTGAACTTTGTCATATGCCTTGGTCATATCGAGCAAGATACCTATCGCGTATTTTTTATTATTTAAAACGTTTAGTATTTCTTGGGTAAATTTATATGTTGCTAAAACCGTGGAACGTTTTTTCCGAAAGCCGTTTTGACATTCATCGAAAGCATTAAACTTTTCGCAAAAGTCATAGACGCGTTTGCACATAGCTTTTTCAAATATTTTAGATGATGTAGGTAGTAGTGCAATCGGACGATAATTGTTTGGATCTAACTTTGAGTTTTTTTTTGTGAATTGGTTTAATTATCGTTTTCTTTAGAGCGTCTGGAAATATTCCTTCTGAGAACGATTGGTTGACCAAAAGATAGAATGGTATTGTTTGTTCCTCAGCACATGTTTTGATCAATTTAGGAGGTATTTCCTCTATTCCGTGACTATGTTTATTTTTAAGATTCTTAATAATACTTCTTATTTCTTGCGGTGAGGGTGGATAAAGAAACATAGTGTTATCAGTGGGTCGGAGCACGGGTCGGCCGCGCGGCTCTGACTCACCATGCTTTGTTTGTCCTACTGTTGCGAAAAATTCATTGAGCGAATTAGAAACCTGGTTTGGATCGGACGTAAGTTTATTATGGATCAGCAATGCAATGTTCTCTTTAGTTTTATATTGGTTTTTATTGGTACGTTCTTTAATAATTCTCCACATCGATTTAGATTTATTTGATGAATTTTTAATTTCCCTAATATATTGTAGCTTTTTAGATTTGTTGACAACCCTTTTTAATGTTTTTTCATATATTTTATAATGCTTTGTTAATACCGGATCATTAGAGTAAGAGGTAAGAATTCGGAATAATCGCTTATTTTTACATGATATTTTAATACCGTTGGTCATCCAACTTTTTCTTTTCTTTCGATTTAATTTTAAGGTTTTTACGGGTATACAGTCATTTAGTATTGTGAGTAAAAGATTTTCAAATGAATTATAGTTATCGTTTATATTTTTTCCGAGCTTATTACTTCATTCCAGTTAATTTTTTGTAGTTTCAGTCTGAAGTTTTCCATGTTTTTACTGTTAAAAATTCTTTTTGTAGTTTTCCAATGTTTACATTTATTTTGTTTTACGTCAATTATTTTAAGTTCATTATTAGTCCTTTATGGTCAGCGAAACCGAAATCGTTAACAGAAACGGTTATGAGTTTTGAGTCAAAGATTATAAATATGAGATCAAGACAAGTTGAAGTGGTTTTTGTCACTCGTGTAGGGTGTTTTATACATTGAATGAAGTTATTTTCAAGCATTAAGTTGATTAGCATACTTGTTTGCAGGCAATTTTCTAAGACATTTACATTACAATCGCCGCCGATAATGACTTTAAGTTTACTATATTTTTTCAATATCAATTCCTGTATTAATTTTAACTGTTTTTAGAAAACATCAGGCTGTCTTTTATTCCAATACAAAGTCACAAGTAAAGTTTTAAGCTTAGGCAGTTCTATGGCACACACTTCTATAATATATTCGACCGACATATCCATAATATCCTTTCGTTCAATAAAATCTATATGTTCCTGTAGTAATATACACACACCGCCACCTGCGTAGTTCTGTCGGCAATATGACGTTGCGAGGATGTAACCGGTACAGCTAATTAGGTCCTTCTTTGCATGTGATAGCCACGTTTCCGTTAGACAGAGAGCTAAATATTTGTCTTTGTTTTCATCTAAAAATTCTTCTAATAGGTCAAGTATGTTATTAATACTTTGAATGTTTTGGAACAATACTGTCATGTCATAATTTTCTTTAGGAACGAAAGGTGTTAATTTCTTCTGTGCTATCCTGTGAGTTGTCAGTGTTGCGTTTGTTGGTTATGTTTTCGCGGGTGATTTTTAATTTTTAACATGCTTCGTTCTAGGCCGCGTTGACAGGTAGTAATTCTTCTGTTTATTTCTGCTGTATATTTCCAGATTTGACATCCATAAGTTAAACATTGTAAAAGGCAACTCGACATAACACACACATAACATTTGTTTTAATTTTTATTGGCATATTACTTTTAAAGATTTCCTTCAGGCTCCAATATTAGTTCCAAGTAAGTTGGATTCGCCTCTCGATTTCCAAATAGTTACTCTTCTTATTGAAACTAATTTGCTTTCCCAAGTATATGTATATTCGTTTGTATAGCTTAGTACTTCGTCGCCGACAGATATTGTATTTTCTATGCTGTTTGTCATTAGCATTGTCTTAGTGAGATTCATCTCTAAACCTACCTCTCTGCTCAAATCGTTTAATGAATTTATCATTTCTTGTAATTGCGAGCTAGATTCCGACACAAGTAATAAGTCGTCAGCAAATCGGGAGTGAGTCAGGAAGTTGCCATCTATGTTGAGACCGCTGGTTTTCCAGTTCAGTTTTCTTATTACTCACTCTAGGACATCAATGAACAGCTTTGGGAAAATCGGGTCACTTGCCTTACTCCTCTGTTGATAGGGAAGCTCCATCCCAGGTTTTCCATTTTAACTCTACCTGTGTTGCTGCTGTAAATGCTTCTTATTATTTGGATGTATTCATTCTCTACCCCCTGCTCTATTAATGCCTTCCAGATGCTTGGATGTGATATGGTATCGAAGGCTTTTTTGTAGTCAATATAGGCGATGTATAGAGCTCTCTGACTTTCTTGATATTTCTCAATGAGTAGTTCCAAAGTGTTGAGATGATCTATTGTAGAGAAACTCTTTCTAAAGCCTGCTTGTTCCATAGGCTGTTCCGCTTCTAGTGTGGTGCTCATTCTATGATTTATAAGGGAGGAGAATAGCTTGCATGGCATTAAGCTTATGGGTCTATAATTTGCAATATCATACGGGTCTCCTTTTTTATATATTAATATTATTTCTGACTCTGACCATTGTGTCGGTGTTTTGAGAGTTTCCAAGATGCGATTAAAAAGATTGGTTAATGGTAGAGCTAGTAATGAATGGCCTGCTATGGTAATGAATTGTACTATATAATTATGTCCTTTTATTACTATTTTTTTTTTCATTTTGACATTTTATGTTTTTTGTTTAAAACTGTATTTTACAATTTGACTTAGAAATTAGAAGGTTCTTTATTTTATTGTACCATTTGACGTTGTCAATAATAATAATTATTATCTTTATTTATGTAAAGTGTTACATTTTGTAAATTCTATTTTATTATTGTGAATGTCGGGACTATGTGGATTACTTTTTCCTTTTCTTTATTATAACATGATGTCTCGCAGTTTTGAGTATTTTATCATTTATGCGGCCTACCCAAACGTCCTTTCTTTGGCATTGTCCGTCAAGTCGTTGAGCTCCTTAGTAGTCCTAAGCTTGAGCTACCCGAATGCTTGCTAGACCAGTCCACTCAAATCTGTGTGGTTCCAAAAAGACCATCTGAGACACTAATCTGCATGGTTCTCATATGATTTGACTAATACAAATGT
The DNA here is from genome assembly GCA_929112965.1 of Mythimna albipuncta. Classification (NCBI taxonomy): domain Eukaryota; kingdom Metazoa; phylum Arthropoda; class Insecta; order Lepidoptera; family Noctuidae; genus Mythimna; species Mythimna albipuncta. Next base: position 2,059,218 of record OV815960.1, read on the forward strand.
TCTTTACTGTATAGACTTTAAAAGAGACGTTGAACCCTGAGTTTGTTTCGGTGTTTCTTCTCAAAGCAGTCAGCTAGGAAACACCGGCCTCGTCTAGTTTAAACTGACTGAAAACAAAATTTACGTGTAAAAGTGTTTTTATAAAAAACCTATTTGCAAAATAAAGATCATTTATTTATCCTAGTAATTTTGATAATGATACATGGATTTCGGATTTTTTGAAGAAATGCACGTCAGATTTTGTATCTCATACCCCAACTTCGTTATTGAATAATAGTAATAGTAACAGCTCCAATTCTTCGATCTCTAGCTATAGTTTTCTACTTAACCCTTTTACAATCAGTGAGTTTAATATCTACCATCTCTTCTCGAAGAGACACTACTTTTGGTCCTGATGGAATGCCATACATATTATTTAAAAAACTTAGAATTTCTGGATTTAAAACATTCGCTAACGGCTAAGGGAAAATAATATTATACCTGAAGAACGGAAAGTGGATTGCCTTGTACCAATTCTAAAACCAGAAAAACCCCAAAGCATGTCCCGATTCGAATTGTCCCATAGCACTTACTTCTTGTATTGGTAAACTATTTGAACAGTTATTAAAGCCGCGATTAGAGTTGAAAAACCGGCCAAGAGCGTGTCGGGCCACGCTCAGTGTAGGGTTCCGTAGTTTCCCGTCCGTCACAATAAGTGTACCCACTTATGAGTGTAAAAAAATGCTTGCATATACGATTATACTACAAACTTAGTCTTGAAATTATTTTGTAGAACTCTTTTGCCTTTTTTGTACTAAAACTGTTCTTTCCATCAAGTTCAAAATAATTTTCCTAGAAAGTCCTTATAAAGTTCTACTTTTCAGTTTTTTTTTCATATTTTCTAAACTTATGGTTCAAAAGTTAGAGGGGACACACACATTGTTTTTTACTTTTGGAGCGATTATTTCCGAAATTATTGACATTATCAAAAAATAATTTTAGTAAACCCCTATTCATTTTTAAATACCTATCCAACAATATATCACACGTTAAGATTGAAATTAAAAAAAAAATCACTTCCCACTTTACATATAGGGAGCCCCCCTATATGTAAAGTTGGAAGTGATGTTTTTTACCCTAATAAAACAATTTTTTCGAATTTTTATTTTATCACTTTGTCGGCGTGATTGATATACATATTGGTACCAAATTTCAACTTTCTAGTGCTAGCGGTCACAGAGATTAAGCGAGGACGGACAGACAGACATGGCGAAACTATACGGGTTCCTAGTTGACTACGGAACCCTAAAAAGAATATATTTTACCCTCTAACTAATTCGATTTTCGTAGAAATAGGTCTGCTAGAAAAAGTGTCTGTCAATTACAGCTTGATATACATAACGCTTCATTGGACAATAAAAATTTGTTTGGAGTTTTCTTTGATGTCGCTGGGGCTTTTAGCAGTGTAAATATAGATATTTTATGTCAAGAACTATTACAAATAGGGATTAGTGAAAAACTTGTACTTTGGATTAGAAATTTCTATCTGAGCAATAGAGAAGTATTTGTCAAACCTAATAGACATCTATATGGTCCTAGACTCGCATCAAAAGGCGTTTGCCAAGGAGGCATATTGTCACCTTTATTATTTCTATTGTATATACGTAAACCTCTTGCTGGTTTGCCAATTTCATCTGTCCGTGTCTGTCATCTATGCGCACTCAAACATCTCCTAAGTTTCTTTACAACTCACTAAAACTCAACATTTCAACAACTTAATTCACCCATTAACACATATAGGCAAACAAATCGATTGCGTAAGTTGCGCAGGTCAGGAATCTTATTTTTTGCATAATAATTACGTAACTTTGCCGTAGTTATCCATCGATCAGCCATCTTAAGTTCAACCGGTCATTGATCGATTAATAATAATCGACTAGTTCTTATTAGTTAGCCAACTTGTGTTTTACTTTATCTTTATTTTATGTTTAATGTTTAATAAAGGTTGTTGTTATTTTATGTTTTAATTTGTTTATTTTTTTAATTGATTGCAAGTAAAATAAATCATTGCTAACCGCTCGGCGTCTCATCGTCGACGACGGCTGGTGCTGAAAATCAGCGCAGTGGCTCTGTTTTTCATGAGCCCCAGCATTTTGCTGAGCGCTGGCCGTTTTGCGCGGATGTGACGCATATCTTACGTGCTACTTTTAGTTGGATATTGTTTTTTTTATGGTATGCGTCATGTTTGACGTGAATAAACACTTTTTCTTTCTTTCTTCTTTCTAAATTAAACTAAATTTTAGGGTCTCAACTTAAAAAATTACAATTTGCAGATGATTTAGTTGTTTATGCTTCTGGAACTAACTAATCACAGGTCGTTCAAGTAGTCAATGATGCCCTGTCAAATCTGTACAAATATTTCTCTTATCTCGATCTCAATGTCAATCCATCTAAGTCCAAAGTGGTAGTGTTTGGTAAACAAAATCATAATATGCCCCCTGTTATATACACATAACAACTGTGCATTGCCTATATCACCAGAGGTCAAATTATTAGGGGTTTTTTAATCACAAAATGTATCTTGGAGTAATTATACTAAACGTATAATTAGTAAAGCAAATAAAGCTTATAATGAAATCTTTGGCCGGTTCCTACTGGGGTGCAGATCCAAAAATTTTACTTTTGTTGTACAAATCCTTAGTCCGTAGTCACTTTGAATATGGTTTTTACTGTTTTGCTGCAGATACCAAAATTGCTGAGGTGGTTACGCTTTCGGTGCGGGCACGCTCGGCGTACTTTGTACTTTTATTTTTGTTTACTTTGTGTATACCTAATTATAACCGTTGTGCTGTGTCTGTACCGAATAAAAGTTTTTCTATTCTATTCTATTCTAAATAGAGAAGTTCTGCAAAACGATTTTTGCGGGTTATTAATGGCACATTCAGAAGCACTCCTATTATATAAATGCAATGCAGGTTGAATGTAATGTCCCACCATTAAGAATTCGATTCCAATACCTGCAAGAAAGATACATATTAAAACTTTTTAGTGTGTCTAATAATAGTATCTTAGTTAATTTGTTGCATGCCAATCCTAGTTTGGGTATAAAACCAATTTATACGTTAAAGGAGCTTCACAGTTTTATAAAATTCATTAAAGACGCAAATGTCTATCAATCTAAACATATTCTATCTTGTTGCTAAGAAGCGTTTATAGCGAGATTTCCAAAAATAAGTATAATAATTAAAAATAAAAAGGAATTGTCCTCTAAAGAGACAGTTAATGCATTTTTTACTTCCCCTTTTTGTGAGTACTGTCAATTACAGAAAGTTCAGTCTTTGCACCATATCTTCTTTGAATCTTTTAACATTCAGCGCCTTGTGTTGTCAGATGAACTTGTAAATATTTATAAAAAAGCCTGATAAGGTCCCGCAATGCATTCAGGAACTGCTTATGAATGCCACAATCTATATGTATTTGTACAAATTTATAACTGAAACTGTAAAGGACATAAGTTGTAATTTTTTTTTACTTTTATATGCAAAGTTATTGTATATTCTAATATATATAAAACTTTTAAATTGTATAAACATAGTTTAGAAGATTTGACTTAAGATTCTGTAAATGAGGAAATAGCTATAATTTTTGACTTGACAATAACGTTTACTAACGTTTACCTTGGATTTGACTAAAATGATAAAAAATGGTGGATTTTTTTTTAATGGATTTATTACGAAAGACAGTAAAACCAAAAGAAGCAACTATGATATTTGAATCTGAAAGACATTGTTATTAAAAACTTATTACGCAAGAAATCATGGACGAAAGATATTGTTATTAAAAATGTATTACGCATGAAAACGGACGAAAGACTAGACGATATGGTCGAACGACTTTAGCCTTCCCTAAGGGGTAAATAGACACAAAAATAATAATAATACATATGCATATTTACCATATGTATGTACTTATATTGTCTGTCTGACAAGTGCTCAAAGTAAGGAAAAGCACACAAAATAATCTTTTTACAATTTATCTTCAACAGTTCAGTCACATTATTGGTGATATAATCTTTCTTCACATTTCAGCTATTACCCACAAATACAGTTCGAATAGCATTGAGATCAAATACTTGCTCTTTTCTAATGACATTATGTGATGGTAGGAAGCTTGAGGTGTGCAATAATTTTGAGAAGGAAAAGGGAGTTTTTTACTAACTAGTTGCCCTAATCCTCTTCCTATACTGTCTGAAAAAATAATTGATTGATAATCCGTGCAATGAATAGAGAAATTACAATTTTCTGAATCTGCCTCTCGAGTTCAACAATACCCGGTAGGTAGAAAACTGTTGCTTGTTGACATATTTATGGAAAACTAAGATTTAGGGCTATGGTTTTTGGAGTCTTAAGTGTCCCCGGGTCACTCGGTCAGGCTTAGTACGCCAATGAAATGAACTACATATTTACTGAATTTCTTTACTTTTGCTCCATTCCTAACCAGGACATGCCCATGCCATAGGATACGACAAATCTTATCCTACTCGAATAGGCCATAGCCTGCGACTGGAAGGAATTAGGTAAGTACCTAGTAAGTATTTAGACATGCTACGGGCGGCGGCGGCGGTGCGGCGGTGCGGGAATACTGGCTCGTCCATCCGCGTCTACTGAGAAACAACTGTAAGCTTCACAGTTCAGAACGGAAAAGAAACAGGCGCGTCGTTGTCAAACTAAAATCTGCTACGTGCCGTTTTTTGAGATTTCAAGATGTTGACCACAGCTTATAGATTTTCTCATATAAAAGAACTGTTATGTGCTTATGACCACTAGTTGTGGAACTATGGCCTCAGAATAAAATGTGCTATGTGCAGCAGCTAGAACTTTGTCAAATAAAAACTGCTATGTAACAAATTGCCACAAAGCACATTTTATTTACCACGACCGCTAGTAGCAATACCTAGCTTAAAATCTGCTAAGTGCATAGCACAAACAATAGTAACTGTTTTATACTCTCATATTACAGCTTATTCATACATAATACAATTATAACGAGATATTGAGAGGGATGATATTGATATGAACATAATGAATAAATGTTCTTGTTCCTTAACAGTTTTGCATTGCAATATAATATGAACGTGTGTGCAACTGAGCAAACAAAGTAATAAATCTTTATTGTTTACTTATGTTTACCATCAAATTTCATTAGAACTCCGATATTGCCTTCATAGTTTAACTGTACTCATACGCAGTCAGTTGATGTTATGTTACAACGAGTGTTAGCTTATAACAAACAGTTCATTTCTTGGTTAAAAAGTTTGCAGGGTGGCTTTAACAGCATGCATTGCAATATCGTGACAAGTTTCACAAATGCGTCTTCAGTGATCTGGAAGTAAGGAAACAAAAATCAATGTAGATTAGTATTATATTCATAGAGCTGAAAGTGATCAATGATTCGATGGGATACCTACGTCAGTGCGAAAGCCGTATCATCGAAGTTTGTTTCTTCGAAAACTTTTCAACGATATCTCTATGCTGCGACGCCTTGTTAAGTCGACTTTTTGTTACTGCGATGGTTTGTTACATCGAAAAACTTTCCTGCGAACGATTTTAAAGCGAAAACATCATACTGCGAAGCCTTGTTCAATCGATGTCTTGTTACTACGATGATAATTATGTCATTTAGGAATAAATACGTAACTTTTAATTTCGTTACGATTTTCAACACCTAACGTTTGTTTTAAGAATGTTTTTAACCGACTTCTAAAAAAGGAGGAGGTTCTCAATTCGGATGTTTGTATTTTTTTTTTATGTATGTTCGCGCATAAGTTCGTCACTTGGCAACCGATTTGAAAAATTCTTCTTTTGTTGGATAGGGTATACTTCCCAAATGGTCCCATAGTCACCAAAACGGGATCTGATGCTGGAATCTTGGCGAAATCGAGGGAACTCCTCAAATATTATAGGCAACCATATAGTTCTTTTAGTATTTTCATCAAAGACTTAAGCATTTATAGTCAAAACATGAAATTTGATGAAGTGGAACTGGTGAAGATCAGAAATGGCCAACGGAAGTTCATACTCACACAGATCTCCCAATGAACATAGTTACAAATAAATGAATAGTTCTGAATAGGTATGTTGAAAATGGTATATTCGATGTGATCTGATGATGATGATGGAGCCGGAAGATAGGCACCGGAACTCCGTAATTAGTCAATGTATCCTAGTAGGGTTTGAGTTAATTGGAATTGTCACGAGAAAAAGGTACTCTGGCTGTAAGTGTATTGCAACTAAAAAGTGTGAAATAAAAAACTTTTTACAACAAAAAAATAACCGACTTACTAAAACCGACTGTCTTTAACCTTGTAATATGCTTTTTCGGTTAGGACACGCTTGATATGAGATTTGAATTTTCCCTCACTAAGTTCAGTTACCGCCTTTGGCAGCTTATTATAAAAGTGAATGCTGTTTACTAAGAATGACTTGCTAGTCTTAGCTAGTCTCCATTTGGGTAAGACAATTTCGTGTTTACTACGTGTATTTTTGTTGTGAAAATCGCTTCTAATTTTAAAGAGTCCTAAGTTTTTACGTACATACAAAATGCTTTCCAAGATGTAAAGAGAAGGCAGAGTAAGTATATCGATTTCTTTGAATTTATTTCTGAGATTAAAATTAATTTCTAATTTTTCATTAATGAGGCTGAATAGGGCCGACCACAGAAAAAAAAACAAAATGGTGGGAAAGTGGCAATCAGTCGTCGGTTTCTTCGAGTTTTGTTTTACTATTGCTTTAGCCTCTTCTCTTATGAAATTAAACGCGTTAAATAGTATTAGTAGGCGATAAATCAGTATTTTAATCTGATAACGTTATGTTTATCAAATTAAAACACTGATTTAACGCCTAATTTCATAAGAGAAGAGGCTAAAGCAGTAGTGGAATACCTTTTACCGCCTAAATCAGAAGAAAGATACCTACATCACAGTTACGGCGACTCAGGTTTTACAAAGTTGTTATTTTATTTTTAGTTTCCTCGTTATCGTAATAAAAAGCAGTGTTTACCTCGGGGTAAAAGTAACCCATTTAACCCCTCGAATTAGCGAGCTCACCGCGCTCGGCCGCCAACACCTTCTCGGGACGAAATGACTTACTTTCACCCCTAGTGTAACAATGTACTATTGTGTAAAGCAGACATATAAATTGTACAAGAGAAAGTGACAACCCTAATATACCTAGCTAACAGGAGTGGAACAAAACGCATAGATCCCAATTGTTAACGCGACCAAGTAGGTAGCTTCATTAAGCTTGTTAACGAGTGGAGAGCGTCACATAAGCGATGAAGATGAATAAATAAGTACAAGCCGTGACGAGGCCATTTGTTAGTCGGAGCGGTGCTCGATCCAGATGAATGAGTCTATCTCGGCCAGTGAGTAGGTACATAAGTAGTACCTACCTATGTTGTGTTCGTGTGTGTGCGGTGCGTGCGGGCGACGCCGGGGCGCGCGGCGGTCACTAGCATTGTGATAATGAATGCAATGAAGCACAAGAGATTACAAGAGTATTGTTGCCGGCAGTAACTGCGCGCTCGCTCGATGGTTTTGTGCCGAATACGGCAATCAGTAAACAGTGGCTCCGCCCTCCGCATCCCAGCGGCCGGCGGCGCCTTCCAAACGAAACGATTACTCGCTGTCAGCTTCTCTGTGCATTTGCATAAACCCAGAAAAATATTTTTACACAATTTACAGTAAGGTCTAAATTTTTAAAACAATTTATGCTTTTTTTTTGAGGTGGGAAATCATGCAATGACTACCGCTCTAGGTTAGAGCGCGGCATGTTAGACTTTTAGTGATTAAAAGCACACCTGTATTATGTCCTTCAGTTGCCCTTGGGTTGAGTTTTCTTTTCACCCGCGGTGGGTTTTACTTTTTAGAAATTCCCCGTAACCCTAGCCAACTCTGACTGCCATGCCGCGACCTGTCGCGACAGCGCTCTTTCGCCCTGGCGTTGCATATCCTCGCGCAAATCGTGCAAGTGTAGCCCCGCACCATCCGTATTGCCAAGGATGATGATACACCCTCTGGCATGCGGTCAGCCATGGCCATAGATCGAACGATTCCTGCGTAGAGCATCTGGTAGGAGGCGTCGGGACCCCCCAGGTTGGGTAGGAGCCGCTTAAGAGCAGCCCCAGTCCGGTTCAGTTTTACAAATGCAAATCATTTATTTGTTTGAGTCTGGGTAAAACATGAGGAGGTATAAAATTAAAGAGTTGTTCTTTGGGCCATACCCTACCATTAGAGATGTACAAAAATATTAATACTACATAAAAAAAAATACATTTTATAAAATATAAAAAAGACGGCCGGATCCTGCCCAAAAAATCAATTATATAGTACATTAATTATTTATTATATGAAAATTACTTCCAAAATAAATAAAAATAAGTCGCACATTTCTCTAGGAGTGGCGAGAAAGGATCCAAAAAACTAAGCATGTTAATTGTTTTTGAGTCGTTTTGTGCAATCATGGAGGATGAGGATAAATCGATACAAAAAGCAATTTACGTTTGGGTACACGCATAAGACAGAAAGTGTTATTATCTCTAGTAATACGCCTGAAGGTCAAACTAAAAATATAAAATACTTGTAAATACTACAATTGTATTGCAGAAGTTAAAAAGTTAACTGGACACCACTTTTCGAGCCGCCGCGCGTTTTGATGGTACTCACGGTACACATTATGAATCCACAATATTTTCAAGAACGTGCACCCAAACGTCGCCAAAATTCAAAACAGGCCGGACCAAGCCCAAGTCGTCGACGGCGCGCGCTGTTCCCGCGCGCCTCAAGGAGTTTTCAGCAACAGCAGGAGCCCAGCCGGGTCGAAGCCTACTGGGGCCAGGGTTATCCGAAAGGGCGCTCGAGCCCCGGTATGAAGGCTTGAAGGAACGGGATGGGTTTTTTAGTCAGTAAGAGTCTGACACTATCTCCCGCTCCACCCAAGAGCGGGGGTTGTCATAAGATGATTTTTCCCATCGAAAAAAAAAGCCCCGCTCGCTCTTTATTCTAGAAATCACAGGTCCAAACACTTAAAACGGCGATGCGCGCGGACGTAGTCACGGGCAAAGTGCTAGTTTATCTATAATATGTACCTATGTATTTAGAAATATATAAGTATATTTATCAGTTATCTAGTACTCATAACACAAGCTCTGCTTAGCTTGAGACTAGACGGCGTTGTGTGATAGTTGTGGAATATTATATTATATTATATTTTATACTTTTTTTAATCATTTGGAATAATTTCTAACATATAAACTAAATTCATCACTGTTAATATAGATCTTTTCATCATATAACTCATAAAGCCGAGTTCTACTTTTATGAATACCAATGGTAGCCCATTCACCGAAAGATACGTTACCATTAATGGAAATGGTCTCAGGTATAGAGGTGGAATTAAAATGCTTACAGTAGCCGTTGAAAAAAACCTTCATATTGATGATTGAAATCATAAAATCATCTAAAGTTGATAAAGGAAGTAAATTGTCAATGTGTTAAGTTTTAAAAGTTTCTAAACGACTCACAGTTTTAGGGTTAACAGTGATATTCTTTTTAGCTACTTTGACTTTTAGGTTTTGAAAAGTAATTCATTGCCCGCAATGATCAGAATCAAGTAAATTTATAATCTGTTTGTGGCTAGGGACAACATCTGTATAAATATTATCAATGCGAGTGGCGCTAGTAGGAGTTATTCTCGTGGGCTCCAAAACCAATTAGTAAGATTATAGGACTGAAATAAATTTATAATTTTACTACATGAAGCTGAGTTTTCTAATAAATTAATATTAAAATCACCACAGGTGATTATGAATTTATTTGATTTAGAAATCTTTTGAAACACTTCATCCATAACCTTTTCAAAGCAGTCACACAATCCAGAAGGGGGTTTGTACACACTTAATATAAAAAACTGCTCCAGTTCGATACAGGCTATTTCAATTGACCGCTCAACAGATAGTCTCACAATATCTTTCCGTTCTTCAGATTTCAGGTGGTTATTCAACCTAAGATCAATGAGCCACCACGTATGGCATAATTTCTGCGAAATGAACTACCAATCTGGTGAAAGTGGGAAGTGATTTTTTTTTTTATTTCAATCATAACGTGTGATATATTGTTGGATAGGTATTTAAAAATGAATAGGGGTTTACGAAAATCATTTTTTGATAATGTAATGTAATGTCTCCAAAAGTAAAAAACAATGTGTGTGTCCCCCCTCTAACTTTTGAACCATAAGTTTAGAAAATATGAAAAAAATCTGAAAAGTAGAATTTTATAAGGACTTTCTAGGAAAATTATTTTGAACTTGATGGAAAGAACAGTTTTTGTACAAAAAAGACAAAAAGGTTGTACAAAATAATTTCTGGACTAAGTTTGTAGTATAATCGTATATGTAAGCATTTTTTTTAAATCATAAGTGGGTACACTTATTTTGACGGACGGGAAACTACGGAACCCTACACTGAGCGTGGCCCGACACGCTCTTGGCCGGTTTTTTAAATTTCCTGTTGATTTTAAAAGGTAAGAATGATTTATTGTTAAATTATTGTATTCGAATAAAAATTTAAGTCCATAGGATCGATCACAATAAATTCTCTAACTTAACTCTGAAAGTAAATATATATTTTTTTAAATGTTTTCGGCTTGGAAACTAAATCTTTATCTAATAATGGAAATTCAAGATGGCGGCTGCAATAAATTATCAACTTTTTCGATATGGGTGTCTTTTTCATGTTTTTCAAGGGTTTTGAAGCCGACAGTACCTACTGTCAAAATATAAATCCAAGATGGCGGCTGCAATATATTATCAACTTTTTCGACATGGGTGTCGTTTTCATGGTTTTCGAGGGTGTTGAAACCGATGGTACTGTCAAAATATAAATCCAAGATGGCGGCTGCAATAAATTATCACCTTTTTCGATATGGGTGTCGTTTTCATGGTTTTCGAGGGTGTTGAAACCGATGGTACTGTCAAAATATAAATCCAAGATGGCGGCTGCAATAAATTATCAACTTTTTCGTCATGAGTGTCGTTTTCATGGTTTCGAAGATGTTGACAAAATGTACATAAAATAGGATAGTATTTATGTTTACCTTCCTTCTGAGTTGTTAAAAATTGGTTACCAGCTTAAACTTTTGTTTATTAAACAAATCTGTTTGCAACACACCTTTTCTGACGAAAATGATAAAGATATTTTTTTTTTTTTTTCAGATATTCCCAAAGGCTTCGCTTAATATCTCGAGAAGATTTAATGAACAGATCGCCTAAAAACTGTATCGTTTGTGAGAACATTTTACCGCGGCCGGTACCGTTTAAACCTAAAATTCGTGTCGAACACCCGAAACCAGCGCCTCTAGCGATCACTTACGGAACCAAAAGGAGACAGTTTTTTTTGGGCCTCCTATTAAACGGTAACGTATATTAATCATATTTCACATGGAAAAAGTGATCACCTTATTATAATTAATAAACCAAAAATTATATAGAAATCTAACCGGAACAATGAAATAACAGTACAAAAGTGTTACGGCAAAACATGTTTGATTAGGAGCGTTTTTAGGTTCACTTTAACGTGAAAATAAAATGTTACTACGGTGCGCAACGGTAGTGACATGGGCTTTAAATACGTTTAAAGATATAATAATTAATTGGTACAGTGAACTTGTTTTTAATGCTGTTATTAACGGTTAACACAAATATCAAGTATAATAACGTACTTTAAAAATCACCGTGGAACGAAACGTAATAATATACTCTGTGGTCCAGTTTCAAACAGTTTGACTGTTTGACACTGACAATCTGACAGACAACATTATCCCTTAGTTCCGAATTACGTCAAAAGCGATTATATCGCGAATCCGACCGAATTTAATAGTCACAAAATATAAGGACTATTGAGAACTGTTTGTGACGTTGCGCGTTGGTCTGATTCGCGATAAAATCGCTTTTGACGCAATTCGGATTGCGGGGTATTATTGTTTCAGATTATTATGGTTTCTTCTGTTCTTTTCGTGTATGATTTATATGATTTAGCAACCGTTCTCCTAAGACCGATTCGCCATTGGACTGTTCGTCGACAGGATGATTCATTTATGTCCGTTTCCCCAACAGGGTCTTTTACCTATGGACATTTCGCCGACAGAACCTTTCATATGCGTCACTTTCGACGACAACCCTTTTCAGCTACTAAGTGTTTCACCGACACGACGATAAACCGATAACTCTTTTAACTACAGACCTTTCCGTCGTCAATCTTAAGACAAGCATTATTACAAAAAATGCACATATCTATCTATCTACAGCTTACTGTGTCTTTACTATCGGCCGAACCCAATAACCTATATATCACATACTGGAAAAAGAAAAACAAATGAAACAACAGAAAATCTATATCATTTTCAAATTGTTTCATTTGTTTTGCTGTCTCCTGTATGCCAAAGCTGGTGATAGGTAGGTTATTGGGTTCGGCCGAAGATTAGGGCCGGCTATGTGCCCTTGAGAATCTAGACAGACGTATGTCACGCCAAAGTTGAGTCAAGATAAAGGATGCAGCAGCCTTGTTATATTACATGAACCATGAAGAGAGTCAGTTTTGACCCCTACATATAATATAACAAAACAAAACATAACAATAAAACAAACTACAAAAAAGTCATATTTTTTTACTTAATAATAATGTGATCATGTTATTGTTCTTCTTCATAACATATTTTCTCATTCTTCTTCTCTTGAACTTTTTCTCTTTTTCTTATTTGATTAAATGACAAATATGTGCCCAGCCACTTAAATAGGTTTTCATGTCCATCCCATTTTTATCAGATAAATGCCGCTCGATTCTTTCTTTATACCCTGTTTTATTGCGCTTACGCTTAAGCATTGGCTCTGAGGATTTGATTTTCTCAATAATGCCTTCCGTGTGATGTTGTTCCTTTACGAATTCATTAATAGTTAAAAATATATTCCATTTTCGGCGACTCAATAATGAGTTCCAGCGGTTGTGCCAAGATTCAAGAGCATTTTGCGTTAACGGCATATGTTTGATAAGACTGTGGGAAACGAGGTTGACGTTGTTTTACTGTAATTTTACAGCTAACAGTTTTTGTGATTGTTGTTGATCCATTAACATAATATTCATCAAACCACTTAATTACGTCTTTTGCTTCCTCGGGAATTATGTCGGTTTTTATTATATTGAATGCATCACTAATTTCTGTTGGCTCTAAAAACGCCAGTGCACCGATGTGTCGCATGTTATGAGCAAACACTGGATCATTGTTATAGCGGGATGCGAGACCAGCTGATTGAATGTGGCGATATATACTTTGTTGTAAATGGAAAAAACAAAGTTTATTTAAACAGCGCGGAATAACATTTTTGATGGCATTCATTGCCGCAAGTTCAAAATCAGTTAAGATGATTTCAGGGTTCAGTTGCACTTTCAACTTATTTGAAGCTTGACATTTTAGAATTTCTAGGAAAATCGTGTAACATCTTTCCGATTTATGCGAGAGCAAACCATATGCTAGGGGAGCTGTTTTATTTGTCCCTTCCGATGCTCCGACTATGGCATGTATCGTATAAATTTGACAAAATGGGAGAGGGCAGCTGTCAAATGTCCCATCCATTAGCCAAAAACTTGCCTCACTCAGCAATTTTAAATTTTCTCTCGTGCAAAAAACGATAATACATTCATCATGTTCAATAAAATGACCCATGAGAAATGGTTCACCATTAATCATACCATATTCTTCGGGAATCTCAACTTGCCGGATATCTTTTGGAATATTTGGTAAATTTTTATTCCGTTCTCGTTGTATCATCTTCCTCATGGCATCCTTATTAGGCATATGAGGAGAAGAAGTACTGGGTACAACTTGGATGCACCGCTGAATGATTTGTGCAGGTGTATCCATCGAGCTGTTGGCCTTTTCTTTTAAATTTTCCTTCAGTCTGAATTCTAGCAGTTTTTCAGGATCTGGCAAATGTGCATGTTTATGATTTTGTGACATCACAACATGAGTGTTATCTGCCGTGAACAGAGTTGTTACAAACACGTCACACCGAGCCGAATCTTTTCGCGAACATCGCCAATAAAACTTCGTATCACGCCTATTATTTAGATGATAGCAGTAACCTTCATGGATTAAAATGTCTTTACCTCGTTTAGACTTCACAAGTTCACAGTCACTCATTGTAAATTCATTAAATAGTTAATTTAAATAAGATGAATACGCACTACACCCAGAAACAAGTAAAGGAAAATGTTATTGATAATATGAAACTACCCGCATTTTTTTTAAATTGGTAAGTGCAAGCGCCTACTTTATTATCACTGGCAACTTTTTAATGTGTTCCTTGTATGCGACATAAATGAGTTATAGCGCAATATTTAATAGATAGTAAATAAAGCAAAATGATGCAACTGTCGTACATAGGAATACGTGCGGTTTACGATAATTTTATTGTTTTATTTTTATTTAATAGAATAGGATGTAAGTAATTAAAACTACATAAATAAGTACCTATTTTTTTTTAATATTAAGTTTTTTGATAGATAGATATGTGCATTTTTTGTAATATTGCTTGTCTTAAGATTGACGGCGAATTCTCCGTCGTAGATGGAAAGGTCTGTAGTTAAAAGAGTTATCGGTTTATCGTCGTGTCGGTGAAACACTTAGTAGCTGAAAAGGGTTGTCGTCGAAAGTGACGCATATGAAAGGTTCTGTCGGCGAAATGTCCATAGGTAAAAGACCCTGTTGGGGAAACGGACATAAATGAATCATCCTGTCGACGAACAGTCCAATGGCGAATCGGTCTTAGGAGAACGGTTGCTAAATCGATTTATATTCGTAATTCGAAAGATTTTATGAAAATGGCATCTGTAGATACAATGCATAATCCACAAAGCCGTTATATCATTGTGCAGCACGGTTTCAACAGAATGTGCGCCAACTTGTTTGTATGTGGATTTCTCGCGAGGTGAGTGTTTATGTTACCCACCCAATCATTACTGGGAGGAACACATCCCAATCCCGCACGTTGAGCTCTTCATACTATTTATGCTTGATGTGAGTTCAAAGTCTGACCCCACCTCCTCCACCAATATAACTTGCCTACCTACTTTTTTCAGTTACACTCACAAGATGCCGTTTGTGAAAACTGCCTCATGATATTACAAGAATGTATTCAAACTGGTAATTCAATGAGAGGATACGGACATAGGAATATTTGCATCTCATGTGAACTTTACATTTTTTAACTAACTCCAGCCATGCCTTTCCCCAAGTAGGATCTAGTCTTTCACTAAAATATTCGTAGTAAAGGTACAAACACACATAAACACTACATTAGGCTGCTTTTTAACAAAATATATTAAGATAGACTTTATTTGCAATACTAATGATGTATTTCCTCAGGTGACACGTTAGAACAAGTCTGTATGGCTATCTCAGCAACAGGATGAAATCAGGGATATGAAAATACAGCCATTGGATCTTGAACACAGCAGTAACTTCCCACAACTACCTCCTATGCCTATGGCTGTAGGAGGAGTACCAACAATTACTATGTCTAATTACAAGCGTGTTGCTTCTAATTCCCGCCACTGTATATTTAGTCTGTCAATGATTTTAGTTCAAATAATTATCTTCTACGAGTCAGGATACAATTAAGGCACACCAGTAGGAAAACTTATTGTATGTACATACAGTCTGTCAAGAAAGTCATGAAAAGAAGGGAGGGCGCCACCATCATTAAACATGGTATCCCAATAAATTTCGACTAAAAGATATTGATACTTTTATTTATAAAATAATAATTACCGATTTACGGTCCCTTTACTGCCGTGTAGGTACATTATTTTACCGATCTATCTGACACTCGTCTATCTATTTAATACATGCTTGCAAACGAGTTTAGACTTTCATTGGTAGTGGCTCCCTATAAATAAAAGTACTAACTCTGTCGTAGTGGCGAACAACATTTTTATTAGAACTAATTTTAATTCAAGTAACGTTTAATTTTAACTGATACATAATAGTTATAGTAGTTCTCATTTATTTATGAAAACTTCATCCAACACAAAAGTACAAAGGCGGAGTTAATGCCTTAGGCATTCTGTACCAGTCTGAATTTTGTTTTATAAACATTGCGACGAAACCATACTTCTCTATTTGCTTATTAGGATAATTATATGTTTATCCTACGTACCTACACGTTTATCAAAACAGATATTCTTCTGAATATCTGGTTTTATATTCATAAGAATGTCTGGTTTGGTCAACCCTTGTTTTCGTCCTTTCAGCTACTAGCATTTATGTACTTACTACAAAGTACAAATCACGATGTTTTGCCTCTCTGCACTGCCGTCAGCATGGCGCTGAGTATCGATAGGTATGAGCTCATTGCAAAAATAAAACGTTTATGAAATAAATCTTTATTAATCCGAATCCAAATAATCAGAGTCGAGGTAATCGACTCCAGAAATGTTGCCTGAGACTTCTTCAAAATGAAACCGGCCAACATCTGACTCGTAGTTTGTTTCGTAGGTCGGCCTTTCCAGTGTTTTCCAAGCGTTGAAAATTTATCTCCATTCTTCATGCCTTAGTCCATAATGCGCTGAACTGTACTTTCGGAAACACCTGAAGTCAATAAAGATAATTTTTTTTTAATTAATTTTTTTTAATACATTTATCATACCTAAATAAAAAACACCAAAATATCAAAACCGTTTAGTGGTAGTATAATAAATCGTAGGTAAATTTCATAACCTTAGCAAGACATAAACAATGTTAAAGATAGATAAATTGTACTTAAAAACAGAAGATTGTTAAAACATTATATTTCCGTTAGTGTGTTAAACTTAAGTATATATTTACGTACCGGTTAACTTTGCTGTTCGACCATAAACATCGTCTTTGTTCGTCCCAGCACTCCCACCTTGAATTTCGGCCATACACCCTTGAAAAACTTTAAATATAATTTGTCTCGCACCGCTCTTATAAACATTTCGATTCATTTTTTGTATCTTAACGCTTACACGATTAAAAAAACTCGAAATAGCACCGAAATATTATAAAAAATCAACCTCACAGATACGACGTGACAGTTCAAGTACTCAGCTTAACAATTCTTCAGTGTTGCCAGTATTAGCAAAAACAGTAGTTCCCAAAACATTCTTTTCATGACTTTCTTGACAGACTGTATTTATATTCTAGTTGACACCACCCCATCAATTACTAACACTAGAGCTGCTCTTGCTGGATACTGTTGTAATTGTTTAGTGGGCAGACGCACTGTTGGCTGTTGTGCATATGTCATGTGTATAGTGTGGTTTTTATCTTGGGCGCGGCATCAACGTGAGGTTGAGCTACCTACATCCTTTTTTAGATGAAATACTGCTTTTAAGAGATGACTTTGAAAATAATGATGATGAACAGTAATAAATACTTCTTGTGACATACCTATAATGTGTTTTTTTTCTCCTTACATATCACATTAGGGCCGGCGCCCACTGCCGGCATGGCGCGGCATAGCACGGCAAAGGATTTTATTACAAATCTAGTTATTTTGAATCTTATTTCAATAAGTCCAGAATTTATGTTACTTTATTTACACCACGATACCAAGACGCACCGCGCGCCTTTACATTTCGCGAGACGTAATGTGTCACTTTGTGTCAAGGAATTATGATTGCTAATAGTTGAAATGTGGTTGAAACTTGCACAGCGGTCATTTCGGTTAATGTGGTCCGGACGATACGCGGGGGTAAGGGTAGCAAAAGACGCACTTGCGCGCGCGTTTTTTTTTTTGTCTCTCACACTGACCGAGCACGGCAAGAGATTAGCAAAACTGATTGATGCAGGAGTGGCTGGGCTATCAGTACGATGCCACGGCATTCCGCGGGATACCAAGGCATGCCGTAGCAAGACCTACCGTGCCATGTCGGCAGTGACCGCCGACCCTAATTATTTTAGGTGGTACAGTCAATGGCCGGCAAAAGCCGCGCTATTTCGAAATATATCTTTCGAAACATATATCTCGATATAGATGTATATTTTCATGAAGAAGTCTATCAAATCGTGTAAATCACATCAAAATCTATCACGTAGTACAGATGTGACTTTGTTTTAAACTATATATTATTGAACAGTGCACTATTTTGACTTAAAATACCAAGGACACCTATCCACTCATTAGATAATCGCTCTTGTGAGATTTTAGGTTACTATGAGAGTCATGTTTTGACTGTCGTATTTCACAGTATTCCGGTTAGTTATAGTTTTGCTAATATTACCACTGTAATCTAGAGATTATAAGGAATAAACTAACGTGCTTTTCATTGATATACGCCAAAAAATTGTAGTGGGCCCAAACTCCAAACAAAAAAAACTGACTCCTTTGCCGTAAGAAATATTTACGTAGTCAGTATCGAGTATCGACAAATACTATTGCTTTAAACTCATGGTAGAGGTTCTGGTGGGTTTCCATGACGTTTAAAGGAGAGACTTGAGCTATTTAGGTTGTCTAGCACTACCTCTCACCCACACTGGAATAAGAATAAACGATCTTACTTTAAACTTCGTAGCAACCCACCTGCCCGCGCGTCACCTGCGGTGCCTACTGCTCGTCCGCTTCGAAAAGCACTCGAAACGTCTTCCGACCGCGGCTTGCGTAGGTACATTCCCGCCAAAACTTGTGAAATGTTACGCTTTAATGACAAGTTAAAGATCTACAAGTTTTTTTGTGACAATTGTTTTTTTTAATAGTCTATACTGTCCCACTGCTGGGTAAAGGTGTTTCTATGATAGATAGTTTTGTCTCTTTTTTATTTAACACCGACTTCTTATTTTGTATTTTTCAGTATTTTTTAACATCGAAGTCGGTTTAATTTTTTTTTTCGTATTTTTTTTTTTTATTTTTCAAATTTTAGTTATGTTACCTACCACCACTAAAAAGTACCACTCAGCCAAACTTAAATACTTTACAGCCACAGTGTATCTCATAACGATTCTAATAGATCCTATGAGGAGTTGTGTTCCATATCTTCGAAGTTCATGATGAGATCATAACAATATCTCTATGGGACAACTTGGAAGCATAACCTTTCAAACCAAAAAATAATTTATGAAATCAAATTACTGTGGGATATATGATTCGGATGATATCACCCCATGAGAGATTTAACACAATATTATTAAATAGATTACTTATTTCAATTTTATTTACAGTAAATTAGTTATTTCAATTCATTTGACTGATCACCGGTCGTTGTGGCGACGCCTGGGGGAGGTATATGTCCAACAGTGGATGTATTTCGGCTAATATGATGAAGATGATGATGATTGATCACTAAAGAATTATAATTTTTTTCATAAAATAATACAACATTAAAAGTTACAACCCTATTGTTTTTACGATGCGCAGGTATTTTAGTATTTATTTTATAAACTAGGCTTAGTTTCCATACTGTTCATATTTATACAGTGCCTAAGCTTGCGGTTGGTGTTAGGGACTCGTAGAAGGCCTTCCTTTGCAGTGAGCTTGACATTGACTTTCCTTCGAGTGGACTTGACACTTCCCGCCATACTTGGCTCAACTATGACTGAAGCACTGCCAATTGAAGGTTGAACCGAATAAATATTCGTTACACGCTAACGCCAGTTTGAGCTATACTGAGATCATGAACCATCAAACGTTAGCGATGGCTACCCTTAAGAACTGACTGACAGTAGAGTGATTTTCATTGCTCTTGTTATACGCACACTTCCAGGGAGCAGGGGTAGGATTCACCAAGTACTCTAAACTGCATTGATAGTCGTTCTAACGAACGCTAGGGAACGTATCTCGTTAAAACACACCGGCCTTCGGGCCTCTTACTGATACAAAAAAATAATGTGTAGCGAGACACTTAATTTGGATTCATCTCTGGAAAACTCCGCAGCTAGACGTAGCTCGGTGGCACATAGGATATGATGTGCTCACCTTGGGGTAGAGTAAGGAAGTGAGAACTGTCGATTTATTGAAAACCACTTCGGCGTCTAGCAAGGCAACTGTAAATAGTTCTGCGGCCGACTGACATGCGTCACGCTTGTTTAAGTTTTGTATTGTCTTAGTGATGAGTGAGTAGGCCGTTATTTTTTTATTTTTTTATTACGGCACTCCAACGAAAGGAAGTATAAGGAGTCAATTGTTAAAGTGTGTCTCATCCAATAGCAGAGGCCTCACAACACTTTGCCGTAGGATTGGTCAGGACACGCACGAGTGAAACGGATTAAAGTAATTTCCAAAATAATTTAACTTGCGTCACGCGTTATATAGCCTTTGCAGCCCTATCAGTCTCATAATATTCATAACTCACGAGAAAAGTAGATTATCCATCCCTACCTCCTAGATTTCCAACCCTGTTTGATTTTAACTTTGTTTTGCTCAATTCCCTACCTAATCTTCTAGCTTTCTAAGTCGGGAGAAGGTGACTTTTTTCTTGAAAATCCATTACTATCGGTGGGAGTTTGTCCAAGTCTCTGGCTGAAAATTACAGGGGCGGACGGAAGGTGGCGCTCGCACCCTTCCCCTTAAGGGGAAGCCGATCTTCATACCTTAATGTAGGAAAATTCAGGAAAAATTTAAATTTTATCAGCCTAGAGTTTTATTGGAACAGTCACAATTTCAAAACTTGACTGGAATGATTTTTGTTTATTAGTACATTTATGCTAGAGATTGCCTCTGTTTCCTTATTTTCTATTTTAAATTAATATTAAGGTCAATATTTGATGCCAAGTTATTGCATTACTAATAGGAGCAATTTGTTAAGCCAAGTTCTTGGCTTGACTCATGAGACTATAGGTATAAATCGAAGATACTGTATCGGGTTTGAGGTAGGTTTACATTTATTGACTACAAAATAATATCTATTATAATTACGCTGGTATAACCGCTAACAGCGAAATCTCATTAAAAAAAAATCTCGAGCTAACATTACTTTGCAACAATACTAACTACTTCTATCATCACAAATGCGTTTGTGGTTCTGTCGTTTTATAAATGCCTATTATATGAATTTAAACATTTAGAATGTTCGCAGCTGCACTCCAAACTATTGCCAGACGACATTAACAAATCACCTTAATTGTCTTTCTTCAAATGAATAACTCCAACCAAAGAAAATCCCACAAAAACATAAAACTCATAAGAGATTGAAGCGCACAAGATCCCGCCATTTTTCACGGGTGTCCTGTATTCATAACTCCTTGGAACACAGCTCACCGCTTCGCCTTATTCCCCATAAAGCTTTGCTTATGAGGATGTCATGAGACTTATATTCCATGACGTATATCTATCGTACGTATATCATTTTTTTTTTTTTGTGTTTTCTCATAATTATATTTTCTCATAATATGTGTTGTAGATCTATTTTTAGATTTTGTCAGTATGTTTACATTTTGTTTTTCTGTGAGAGCATCCAGTGTCTGTACATCTTGTTAGTAATATTGTTTTTCTTCTTGATTATTCAAGTGTTGTTGTGCGTTGTTTTATTATTTTCCCATAGTATTTTTCTTTAGGACGATCAAAATTGTCTGTTTGTCTCATGAACGTTTTCTACTCGGTGAAAATTAAAATTGACTTTCATCAAATGCTGTAACCAATTCGTCCCTCTTTCCAAATTTACATCATCATCTTTATTTAACTAAACTTTTTCCGCAACTTCGCTCAACAGAATGTTTCTGTAAATACTTTAACACCGCCGTGAGATTACGATTACGCCACACATTATTAGTTGTCACTTTTTGACGTGACAACGTCTTAAATTAGGTTGCGGCTGGGAGTCACTTATGAAAAAGTGTAACGCTCGGTAACGTTACGATGAGTCACCGAACGAGAGAGAGGCCCGCCGAATGCCTTGCGTCTCTCTCCCACTCAACTATGATCGGTCTGCCGCGCGCGCAGCACTAGAGAATTAGGCGCATTGAATCGGCGCATGCTTGTGTCTCTTGAAGACGTTGTCACGTAAAATCTTCGCCCGTAAAACCGACTTTACAGGCAACCATTTTTTATATAATAATTTATTAGTGTATACATGTTGTTACTAGGTGAATTGTGTGTATCTACGAGTGTGTTTGTCAAATAAAATAGTTTCTTTCTTTCCCATGAACCGTATTTTGAGGACTCTTCAAAAATAAAAATAAAACAGTCATTTTAGTTAGAATCTGTGCAATTTCTTTTTAATTCTCCTTTTTCGCCCTCTTTAAGGTTTAATTTCCAAAAACCTCTTCATATTTTTCGCCTGTGTCCTAAAAGGAAGCCTTGTGCAAAATTTCACGTTCTTAGGCGCAGCAGTTTCGGCTGTGCGTTGACATGTCAGTCAGTCTCTCCTGTTATAATATAGATTACGTTGTACAGACCTCGCCTTCCCGACAAGTGCAAGCGAGCTCCATCGTCGGCCACATCATCGCTTACCATCAGGTGTGTCAAACGCGAGCCTATCCATTATTAAAAAAAAAGTACTAGGTCTTACTGAATAATTCTTATTCTAATTTAAATGCAAGCGTGTGCCGGCAGTCCTTCACATCTTTTAATTTACTGCAGTGGCTACAATCTTAACTGATTCCCGTCGGGGATGGATATTGTACAACCACAAAAATGGGATTATATGGGAATAGGATTTAATGTTTTGTTATATTTGCGCATGAATCTGTTGAAAAATTCACATAGGGAAAACCAACTTTTTTGTCGCTATGTTTTCATAGTTAAATTTTTAAGTGCACGAAGTCTTTTAAAATTTAGATAAGTTTCACGTGATGGATTATTTTTAAAATTGATGTAAGCTGTTTTAAAGTGTGATTCAGCATCTGTACACTTCTGGTTCCACCAAGGAAGGGAAGGTCTTTTAATCCTATTTGTGGGACATGAACGATTGCTGGTATTTAAATTTTCATTACGACGAGAATTAGCTGCAGCTGTTCGTAAAATAGTACAAAAATGAAGTGGACATATATTGACTGTTTTGAAATCAACTAATAATTCATCCACATTCATACTATACATTTTCCAATCAACCATTTTATAATTTGGATAGATGGGAAAATGTTCAGCATTAGGGCAATTTCCAAGAGAATCTTTACTTTGATCAATACTAATCTCTACTTTCATAATAGCAGGAATGTGATAACTACCACCAAGAGGACTATCATATATACGCCATTCACAACTAAGTGCCAATGATGCGGAAACCAACGACACATCCAGTGCATTAGGATGCCATGTTCAAGTTCCAACTGTTGTTGCCTGACCATTATTAAGCAGAATTAAATTATTTTCGTCAATGACCTCTGATATATTTCGACCTCGTGATGAGTCAGAACCACCACTCCAAGTTGTGTGATGAGCATTAAAGTCCCCAGCAAATATAAAAGGTTCAGGAATAGATTTCACTAAAGAATCAAAATTATCTTTACTGAAAAGTATATCAGAATTTAGAGGACTGTAAAAACTGACTATACTTATCATCTTACCATTAACAGAAATTCTCACGCAAATATTTTGTAAAGAATTGTCAAAATAGGTGTGAATTTCAGTATAAATAATACTTTTATGATTTATAATGGCAACCCCATTTTGTTTATTGCCACAATCATTTCTTTCAATATTATATTTTTTTTTTTCTTAAAGTTGTTTTTAAAACCTCTTTATTTGAGGATGAGTTTATAGGGACATAAATTTTTGTAAATTTTCGCTGATAGAGCTCGAAATGAATTTACATTGAAAAGATCAGAATATGTGGCGCTCTTGGACTTTTTTAATGTACAAGATAGGGAAATAGCTATATGATCGCCCTTGCACACTTAGCATTCTTAGGGTCGACCTGACAATTACATAAATACAAATTGAGCATACCTCTGGATTGCGACAGTATTTAGCAATATGACCATAGCGTAAGCATTTAAGACATTGCTTGACTGGTGGTATGTAATTGTTGACCTCGTGACGTCATGAGTCCAAGTATATATAAGCAGGCAGAATAATAATTGTGGATGCGAAGGTAACAGCTACTGCTTGTGTAGGTACAAATTAAAAAATTCTTTACCCTGCGCATGAAGTGCCCGACTTGTACTACATTTTTTGAAGCTGCCGATCAATGAAAATGGGATTAAATATAATGACCACCATAAAACGCTTTGGTACCCTTAGTTCTTTTGTCAAAAATATATTACTTGACACCAAAAAAATGAAATCCTAAAGTTACAATAGTATTTTAGTTACGACTGTACTTTAAATTGTATTCGAACACCAAATGTAGTAAATGATAACCAAATCTTAGCGAGCAAATTAATGCGCTCTTTTTAGCCCCGTAGAGCAGGACGGTACTTTGTCTAATCAACAATCTATCTTAGTGGAATTTTAGGGCACCCCGGGTCGGATAGATTTAGGTTAGAAGAAGGTGGTGGGGTCGTAGTGAGCGAGCGAAGCGAGCGAACACAGACCCCGTCACCTTCTTCGAGGTTATTTTTTTTTAAACCACCCAGAAGTAGGAGCCCCGCGTAGCTGGGCTCCGTCGAGCTGTCTTGGCAGGTAGTTAACCTAACCTCAAAATTTTAACTACTGATATCTCCGTAACCATGGGGTTCTGCCGATGCTTTATTTGGATTCATTTTGCTTAAATAGGATAGCGAGATGTTAAAACTGGTTATAATTTTACATTAAAATGTAGGTTTAATTTTGGTGATCATTTACTATTTTTGTCTTTTATATGTTACTATATCTGGTGGTAAGTTAAACATAAGCCAATGAAAATATGTCTGCATTCGAAATGTCAACAGGGATTGAAGTGAGGACCCCAGTAACCTCTGTGTCTGCATCAGGGATGGACGCTTTGAGACTTAACGGTTCAGCAACAACGGTATTGCAGGTTCAAAACTGGTTCACCTTACCGAATGTTAAAGGTAGTGATTGTGATATTGTATTGAATAATGAATAACCAGAATTTGTTGACAAAATGATTTTCCTGGGGATTACGCTGGACTCAAGGCTACAATGGGGTCCTCATTTAACATCTCTTGCCAACTCAATCTTTATATTACAGAAAAGAGCCATCAGAGCTATTTACAATCTCGAAGCCCGAATATAAAACGAATGCAGTTATTGAAAAGTCGATCCAATTTGTTTAGAAGTTCTTGGGAAGATCAGAATAACAAACATCAGCATAGTCAATTATAGGTAACACAAGCGATTGGACCAAAGTAGTTTTAATGCTCGACGGGAGGAAATTTTTGAATCTATAGAGAGACCGCAGCGTAAAGGTGACTCTGACTAACCTGTGCAATCTGCTTATTCCAGCTTAGCCTATCGTCAATATATAAACCTAGATCTTTAACGTGAGGTGAGAGAAGGATGACTGTATTGCCGAAAATAAACTGCGGTAGTCGGCTAGTGTCCAAACTCTGTAAAAAGTAAGGACTGCCAATGAGGATAGCCTGACATTTACTGACATTGACAGTAACCCCAAATCTGCTCGATTAATCAGCAATAGCCAGAAGGTCAGCATTTAGTTAGATGCAGTTGTCAAGGTTGTCAATGTCAGTTTGCGCGTAGAGCTATAGGTAATCAGCATACAGATGGAAAGAGCATTTGAGAAAAGCAGTGATAGAGTTTATAAATAAAGAAAATAAGAGAGGAGAGAGTATACCGCCTTATGGAACGCCGGTTCATTTCTCATTTGCTTGCTGATGATCACTAAGATAAGAAGAGAACCAATCCCGTGCCAATGAAGAAACCCCAATTTGAGACAAGACAGAAGGATATCGTGATCAACGGTATTAAAAGCATTGGAGAAATCTATTAAAACTAACACCGTTAACCTCGAGTTCTCCAGGCCATTCCTGACGTCTTCTGTGACTTTAAGTAAGGCTGTGGCTGTCCACAGCCTTACTTAAGACGGCGACGTACACAGAAGACGTCAGGAAATCTGGTCGTTTGGTTTGACCTGGCCACAATCTGTACTGTGGCCAGGTCAACCCAGATTGAAATGGGGATAACAGATTATTCCTAAACACAAAGGATGAAATCTGTTTGATAACAACTGCTTCTAGGATTTTGGATAGGAAAGGAAGAATAGAAAATGGTCTAAAGTGATTTGTTAGAGTGGGAGTGGAAATTTTTGGAAGAGGGATAATGAAAGCCTTACGCCAGCTTATAGGAAACACCCCAGTATGGAGAGAGAAATTGATGATATGTGTGATAGTGGGGATCAAACTTGTAATCAAGAGGGATAACATGGTTCTGGTGACTCCATCACAGCCGACAGCCTTGGACTTAATCGCAGTCAAAATTTTGAGGATCTCCGAGTCGGTCACTAGGGAAAAAGAAAAAGAATCATGAGGTAAACTTGGTGTGGAAGTTATGTCAAGAATTGTAGTATTTTTGACAGGAATAGCAAGCATAGACGACGATGAGAAATGTTGATTCAAATCATTCAACGATATATTAGAGGAAAAAGTATGAGAGGAGGACTTTGTTATGCCAAATGATTTGAGGAACTTCCAAATATTAGCCGGTGAAGAGTCGAGGACATTTTCGGAAATGTATCGGCGTTTTGAAGCTCTTACCATCTGGTAACAGCGGTTTCTAGCCAACTTGTATAGGTTCCAGTTCTCCTCACTGCGATCTATGTCTTCGAAAGGCCCTGTCAAGCCGACTCATCGCTATTCGAACTTCAGGGGTAATCCATGGAACCGGGGGGCGTTTTACACGGACCGCCCTCAGTGGCGCATGTGCATCAATGAGATTCAGTAAAACTTTATTGAAAATCTCCACCTTCTCATCCACAGTCGCTGCTTTTTCGACATTGACCCAATCAACAGCACTCGCATCACTGTTGAGCTTGTACCCGTCTAACCTCGCAAAATTCCGGAGAAACACAATGGCAGGCCGCTGTTTTAGTGGCTTAATTTTATAACTCAGATAAACTAAATCATGTCTCGATAACCTGGGGACGGCAATCTGGCTATGGTTAACGACCAGATTCACAGAAGACGCGAGCTCAAGCCAGGAATCGTCTGTGTCGAGATTGTGATGACTCGGATTGAGTGAGAGGAGTGATAGACTTGACGACTCCAGGATTGCTCTCAGCTTGCGTGATCTGGAGTTGTCCTTCATAAGATCGGTGTTAAAATCACCCATGACTATGAGATGTTTGTACTCTGAGGAGACAGAATCTAAGAGACTATCAAGACTGGGGAAATAATCTATGGTAGGTGGGCAGTATACTACTCCAAGAATAGCTTTAACCCCCTTTGACATCAATTTCAAGGATTAAGTACTCAGGGTTGCCGCTTGCAGTTGCCGGCGAAGAGGAAAGGATCTTATATGGGATGTCACTGCGTAAGTAAATGGCAACACCCCCGGCTCTTCTTCCCGTGCGATCATTGCGAATAAGGACAAAGCCGGGTAGGCTGTAAAACGTAGATGGAAGTTCGGGCTTGAGCCAACTTTCTGAAACTAGGATAGCATTTAAAGCAACATCACAAAATATATCCAACATCTCAGAGTGATGTTGAGGGATACTCTGTGCGTTTACATAACAAACATTGAAACAATGATTAAATCTCTGGAACTCGCCACTTAGGAAAGAATTGACAGAAAAAGAATCGTCTAAAGATGAAAAAGCCGTAGAAAAACTATGGCAGGAAAAAAGGAGCCGGCGTCAGACATAAATATAAATGTTATACCTCCCCAAATATTAGAACTCAATGA
Organism: Mythimna albipuncta; assembly: GCA_929112965.1. Lineage (NCBI taxonomy): Eukaryota > Metazoa > Arthropoda > Insecta > Lepidoptera > Noctuidae > Mythimna > Mythimna albipuncta. Next base: position 2,087,000 of record OV815960.1, read on the forward strand.
AATGAAATTTAAATCTTGTATTAAACGCACACTATACAGGTAAGCATATCGATACCGGAGATTTCAATTGTGGTAAATGACATTTTGGCAGAGCGGGAGATAGTGTCAGACTCTTACTGACTAAAAAATCCACCCCGTTCCTTCAAGCCTTCATAACGGGGCTCGAGTTCCCTTCGGATAACCCTGGCCCCAGTAGGCTTCGACCTGGTGAAACAGCATGGCGAGCTCTATCGATTGGTAATTTAAAAAAAATTCTATCTCTAAAAAAAGCCCCTTAAGACCTGGCTTTCCAACATCTCTAGCGCGATTTTTTTTTACTATTTGGGATGTATTGTAAAAATATTTTTCAATATGGCTCCATATCCGTAAAGTTATGTTAAAAAATCCTCCGTAAAATATCCTCATTTTTGCATTTAACTTTTTATACGACATTATAAACAATATTTATTATTACAAATCAAGAGGTCATAAGCATGTTATTTAATAGTAGAAACCCTTTTTGTTTTTTTTAAAAACCGGCCATGAGCGTGTCGGGCCACGCTCAGTGTAGGGTTCCGTAGTTTCCCGTCCGTCACAATAAGTGTAACCTCTTATGAGTTTAAAAAAAAAACCGGCCAAGTGCGAGTCGGACTCGCCCATGAAGGGTTCCGTAGCAGCAAGTAACATAACATAAAAGTTCTTGTAATGTGTTGTAACTTTGATCGATGTTTTAATAATAGTGTATTTTTTTCGATTTATGACGCATTAAAAAAAAACTACTTACTAGATTTCGTTCAAACCAATTTTTGTTGGTAGTTTTTATAGTAATGTACCTCATATATTTTTTTTAGGTTTATCATTCTCTTATCTTAGAAGTTAGAGGGGGGGGGGACACACATTTTACCACTTTGGAAGTTTCTCTCGCGCAAACTATTCAGTTTAGAAAAAAATGATAATAGAAACTTCAGTATCATTTTTGAAGACCTATCCATAGATACCCTACACGCATGGGTTTGATGAAAAAAAAAATTTTGAGTTTCAGTTCTAAGTATGGGGACCCCCAAAATTTATTGCTTTTTTTCTATTTTTGTGTGAAAATCTTAATGCGGTTCACAGAATACATCTACTTACAAAGTTTCAACTGTATAGCTCTTATAGTTTCGGAAAAAAGTGGCTGTGACATACGGACGGACAGACAGACAGACAGACAGACAGACATGACGAATCTATAAGGGTTCCGTTTTTTGCCATTTGGCTACGGAACCCTAAAAATGCTTGCATATACGATTATACTACAAACTTAGTCCGGAAATTATTTTATACAACCTTTTTGTCTTTTTTGTACAATAACTGTTCTTTGCATTAAGTTCAAAATGATTTTCCTAGAAAGTCCTTATAAAGTTCTACTTTTCAGATTTTTTTCATATTTTCTAAACTTATAGTTCAAAAGTTAGAGTGGTTATTTCAGAAATTATTGACATTATCAAAAAATGATTTTAGTAAACTCCTATTCATTTTTAAATACCTATCCAACAATATATCACACGTTAGGGTTGAAATTTAAAAAAAAATCACTTCCCACTTTCCATATATGGGGGCTACCCTAATAAAACATTTTTTTCCGATTTTTATTTTACCATTTTGTTGACGTGATTATTAAACATATTGGTTTTCAGCTTTCTAGTGCTAACGGTCACAGAGATTAAGCGAGGACGGACAGACGGACAGACAGACAGACAGACATGGCGAAACTATAAGGGTTCCTAGTTGACTACGGAACCCTAAAAAAGAAAGACGTAGGAACTTAGATAAATATTGTCTATTACCAAATTATATCATTATAATATGTTGGAAATATACTCCTCCAACTGCAAATGAGCATGGTATTACGTTTGTATGGAAATTCATCCGTCGCCAGCCCTCGACTCTCGTAATTTTGTCCAGTCCAAGGTGTTTTTCTACAACTCTCAAGGGGGCAAGTCATCTTCCTTTACCACTACTACATCCCCAGTGCTTGGTTCAGGAGTTTGACAAGTCCACTTGTAACGATGCAGAAATTTTGTCAAATTTTTTTGACCAACGACGCCAAAACTCCTGCTTCATTCGTTGTGTCAATTGCTAACGACGTAAATTGGATACGTTAGACGTCTCAAAATTGTGATCAGGTACTGCAACCAAGGGTTTCCCAATCAGGAAATGACCTGGCGTCAAGACATCAAAGGCATCTGCATCTGACTCTGTGTTTCAGGTGGACAAGGGCCTAGAATTAAGGCAACTCTCAATTTGAGCTAAGACTGTGGATAGTTCCTCATAAGTCAGTGTCGAGTCCCCCTATGACACGTTTCAAATGGAACTTAACTGACTTAACGCCAGCCTCCCACAATCCTCCGAAGTTCGGTGGACGAGGTGGAATAAAATGCCACCTTGTACCATTTGTGACCAATGTTTCGGATATATCTTTTAAGTAAATTGACCTTTCTGATGCAAATAAATTGTGGAGTTTTCTTGAAGCACCGACAAAATTTGTTCCATTATCTCTCTAAATATCCGTACATAGGCCTCTACGAGCAACAAACAGTTTGAACGCAGCTAAAAATCCCTGTGTGGTTAAATCACTGACCACCTCAATGTGCACAGCTCGTGTCGCCATACAAATAAATAAGCAAATATTATATCCCTTATGAGCGTGATGACCCCGTCCCTTTGTCGTCCTAATAGGTACTTATCGGGCCTACGTAATCTACGCCGCTACATTTGAATGGTCTTGAAGGACTAGCTCTAGTCTCTGGAAGCTGACCCATCAATTGCTGTGAAGTTTTCACAGCTGCTTTCACACATGGAATATGTGTGGACAATTATATAATATTCTGTGCTTAAACAAGTCAACGTTAATTGGGTTCCACCATGAAGTGTTTTAGCATGCGCATCAGTAAATCAGTTAATTTAAATCTTTTTGGCATCAGTATTGGGTGCTTTGTATTTAAAGAAAGCTGTGATTTTTCTAACCTTCCATCTACTCGTAAAATGTTCTCTTTTTCTAAGTAAGGATTCAAAGGTTTGAAAGGACCCTTTAATTTCACCAAGTGACCTTGTGCAATCTCCTCTTTGAAGCAAAAAAATCTTCTCTTTGAACAAAAGTCATATCAAGCGTGTCCTAACCGAAAAAGCATATTACAAGGTTAAAGACTATGTCGAGGACACGCTTGTTTGGCAATGACTACCTCTGCACATGTGGCCCCCTGGTAAATCATCAATATTTTGTCTATTAACTGCTCCACCTTTGTTTTAATAATTATATATACATTTTTTTTTTCTCTGACACATTGCTTTTGCAATATTTTTATTTTTATTTCAACTGTCATAAATTTGTTAGTAATTTATTTTGTTAATATTTTATTGATAGTTGTAATTATTATATTATTCCTGTTTTTTTTTTTATATATAGCCTCTTTTTGTATTGTAAATGTGAGAACACTGTATACTCCACGAACTCTTAGACTACTTCCTATTACGACTTACTTTGTTTTTTACTGAGAAAATTTTGATTGTGCTTTTGTGTACAATATTTGACTGGTCTACACTGTTCTTACATAACATTTATCAATATTGTAAAACAACCACTTTTTTAAAAGAGTAACCATGGAGTTTCTTGCCGGTTCTTCTCCATAGGAAACGACCAATTTGGAACCGTGCACTAACTTCTGACGTTTTATAAGTGCCCATGTAGGCCTATGTGAAATAAAAATATTTTTGACTTGACTTTTGAGCATTCTGCTTGACATTTTCTAATAACGCATTTACGAGCTTCATCCAATTCTTCTGGTAGTAAATAGTTGCTACACTGTTTTTTACTTCCAATTAACCTTAAAAGACGTCTACAGTAGGCCACAACCCGTATCAATTTGGTAAACGACGAGAATCTATCCCATAAGAACTCCTCAGTTACGGTGAAGTTAACCTTCGAAATGTCTAAATCGGTCTCTAATTGTTTTGGCTTACTGTAAGATATTTCAGTTTCAGACAAAAAAGCTGTGCCGTTGAACCACGAAGAACAGTTGCACAGTTCCTCGTGATCCGAGATCAGCAGGATTTTGGCTTGAAGAAACATGTGACCATTGGGTTGAATCCAACGTTGTCAATATCTCTGAGACCCGGATAGCAACGAACGTCTTCCAGCGATTAGGATGACTGTTGAGTCACTTTGTCTTGGCCGTTACTAAAGAAACGCGTATGTTACCCTCAGCATCAAGCACACGAATATGTACTGTCGCAGCATAAGCCGCCTTTGGCGCATCGGAGAATCCATGCAGTTCAACGAGTGTGTCACCCGAATTTGTTCTGAGCCAACGAGGTATCCTAATTTGTGAGAGCAGTGATAGCCCATTCCGGTAAGTATTCCATTCATTTAAAATCTCAGTTGTTACTTCCTCGTCCCAGTCCAGTCCATATATCCATAGCTTTTGTATAATTATTTTTGCTATAATAACACTAGGTGCTACCCGCCCAAGTGGGTTATACAATTTAGCAATATGTGAAATTATCTTTCTTTTAGTTACTGGTCCAGGTTCTTGCTGAAGATTCACCGAGTATTGGAAATCATCACAACGACGATTCCAGGTAAGCCCCTATAGTCTAACAAGAGTCTAACTATCCATCCTTCAGCTGAAAACCTACAATTTCTCCCAGTTCTTCATAAATTTCCTTTATTTTATTAAGTACATTTTCATTATTGCATATCCATTTTTGAAGTTTAAATCCTGCTTTGCTTAATAATAAATTCATTTCGCATATTATTATCTTACGTGTTACTTTTAGTTCGATATTGTTATTTATTTTGTTATGGTATACGTCATGTTTGATGTGAATAAACACTTTTTCTTTGTTTCTTTCTTTCATTTCTTTGTAAATAATTAACTGGTAAGCAGATCGTCCATATAAAAATCATTCAGTACTCTTTCAGCAGCCACTGGATAATCTCTGCCGTTATCAGACGCCATTTGTTGGATGGCCTTAACCGCTAGGTAAGGAGCTGATGCAGTGCCGAACATGACTCTCAGCATACGATAGTGTTCTACTACGTCTTCGGGCTCATCCTTCCACAGTATTCTCTGGTAATCAGTGTCAACAGTCGCCACCTTTACCTACCGGCACATCTTAACGATGTCCGCTACTAGACATATCGGATATTTTCTCCAATGCATCAACAAGTGCCAAAGTTCCGGTTGTAAGCGGGGTCCAATCATCAATTTGTTGTTTAATGAATAACCTCTTTTACCTTTACAGGACGCGTCGAACACCACACGTACTTTGGTTCTATATTTAAGTATATTGTATTCCCCTTTTCACTTTCTCTTTCAGGTACCCTTTCCATATGATCTAACTGTAAGTATTCATGGATCACTTGTTTATAAGTATTTTTCTTTTAAATCCGTATTTTTCTTCAATCTGATGTGTAATGCATTTAATCTTTCAGCTATCTCTTCAAACCCACCGTCCTAGTAAGTCGAAGTCTGTTCACGGAACGGTAGTCTAACCACATACCGTCCATCTCCATCTCGGGTGGTAGTTGCCGAAAATAACTCTTCACATTGCTTTTCTTCCCCCGACAACAATCGTTTTTTTTATTGTTGGGTTCGGCTTCTAACTCCCAAAATTTCTTTAGTTCCTCATTAGTATCTATATGAACATGCATCACGATCACATTCGAAGAAACCCCAACAGATGAATCACCTAACCCAGATATTATCCATCCAAATTTGGAACATTGGGCTACGACTGCCCCATTTACATTCTTTTTCAAACCTTCTTCAATAATCTGGGTGTAAACATCTGCTCCTAATGAAACATTTATTTTATTCGGAGTATGTATTGTGTAAAATCAGCAACCATCGTTTCGTTCGGAATTCAACTTGCCGCCCGCGACTTACAAGACACTGATTTATCCCCTAGTCACATAAACTACTATTTAACTATCTCACAGATGGTGTAAAAAGTAGAGTATCCAAGACGGAGATAAAGGGGCCATTCAAGTATTACGTAAGCACTATAGGAGGGTGGGGGGTTTTAGCAATGCTTAGTTTTGATGACATGGGAGATGGGGGGTCTAGATGGTGATTACCTACATCAGCAGTATATATTTTTCTTAGTTTTTTAAAGTGAGCAGATACCTACACATCACTGAGCAGCAAACATCCAATGTCGTGGAAGATTTAGAGTCTTGGATTCGTGTATCTATCATCAGACTCAGAACTATTAATTTTAATTAAAATGTCAAAATTTTAAATGAAGTTTTTTTTTACTATATTTTAAGCCTATTCCTTATTTGTAGACTTACAACTACTGCCCATAAATTAATAAAGAAACCAACACAATCGACCGCATCTGCTTGGGACGAAGGCAAAGATGGAACAGGAGTGGGTTTTTTATTCAGTAAAAGTCTGACACGCCCTCGCGCTCCGCCCAAGAGCGGGGGATGTCATTGGATGATTTTCCCACATTTTTTTTTTGTTTTCTTTAGGGGAGCATTCGTATTAGGTACGTAAAGCAATTTGGGCGGAGGTGGTCTTGTAAAACGTTACGATGCATTACAAGGGCGGAAGGGGGAGAATTGAAACAACGCGTTATGTAACTTTTTTTTAATTTCATTAAACCCCAAGCGAACGCCGGCGTTCGCGCACCTATTGTCTTTCAATTGTGTCTGTAATTATCACAATTGAAAGGTTAATTAGAATAAAATTAGAATCTTCCAAATCGGCAACCCTTTTCGTTTATGTTGTACGGGGAATCCCTCAATCCTGAATTATTCCTGACGGTTTCGGCAAGGAAGAAGCTGTTGATTACAGCGGTCCGACACACGTATCACTAATCACTAATTTCAAATCGTTTGTGGTGCGGGTGCCGAATTATCATTTGGACACCTTCTTTAGAGGAGAGTTTTGGCCGAAAGGTGTCGTGTATCGACGATTTTGTGGAAGGATACCGACCTCGCAGCGGCACACAACGCCGTCATTTCGTGTGCAATTTTAATTAACAAGTAGATGATATTCATATGTATTAGTTTATTATTTTAAACATTATTAAAATAATATATTTTTTCTATTTATTCATAAACATTCATATAAATTATATTTATAAATATTTCAATATAAAAAAAAAACATTTAAAAATATAAAAAATAGTTGCCCACCGGTATCGGGAACAGGGTCCAAGCTACCGGCAGTCAGGACTCCAGAGAAAGAAACCTCCTAACAATACGAGCCGTGTCCAGGAGTACCGCTTTCTGAATCAAGCCCTTGATCCAGCTACCTAACGCAAGCCTTCTCAGGTGTTGGTCGAGGCTCTTGGCTATTAAGCTATTACCCGACCCGACTATCGGTACAATGATCACCGAGTCTACATCCCACATGTCGACAGACTCGCGAGCCAAGTCGATATACTTGATTTGTTTATCTTTCTCAGTTTTCAGGAGGTTCTCGTCATGTGGAACAGATATATCAACAATCATTGCACGCCTCTCGCTGCGGTCCACCACCACTATATCAGGTTTATTGGCTACAATAGCCCTGTCAGTGATGATAGGCCGATCCCAGTACAACGTGATATCGCCATTATCAAGAACTGGGTCGGGCACATACCTGTAGTATGGCACCTCCGATTCCACAAGAGAGTACTTCAGAGCAAGTTGCTGATGGATAATCCTGGCTACAAGGTTGTGTCTATGCAAGTATTCCCCGTTAGCTAGCCGAGAACAACCAGAAATAATGTGGCGGATTGATTCACCCGGACAGTGACATGCCCGACAGATGTCAACCATACCACGGTAATAATATCATACAGTATTGTAACTCGGCCGTATTTTTTAAATAAATCCCTACAGCCGCGCGGTACGTAAACATGCGATAGGGTTGCCCGCCTCCAGCATTCTAATTACATTTGCCTACTTTGTGTTTCTATTTAGTTTTGTGATTGTAAATATACTTTCTAATAAACAAATAAAATGCTTTGTGAATTGAATAAGAAGTTTTCAATAAAAATGCGTGTTGTTATATGTTCCGTTTTTTGCCATTTGGATACGGAACCCTAAAAACGGTTTTTAGTGATATATTTTGTTATCGCAGCAACAGAAATACTTAATTTGAGAAAATTTCAAATATCTAGTGACAGACAGACGGTCAAATTTATTTTTTCTAGTCTTATTCATACACACAGTAGGTACAATAAACAACTATTATTAATAATAAAATACCACTTTACTTTGAATTATACAAATTAACAAAAAATAGGGGGCTCATTTAGATGCCAATCTATACACTTCTATAATAAACTTCCTAGCCGTATTCAACAACTAAGCCTTAATAAGTTCAAATCATTTGTAAAACGTAAACTTTGTCAAAAGGCTTTTTACACTGTAAAAGACTATATTCAGGACGAAAAGGCTTGGGATTGACCTGCTCCAGTACCTACTAAAACTGTTGTCATTTTAATTTTCTTCTTTTGTATTTTTTAATTATTTTTATTTTCAAATGAGCTTTTTCTTTTTATTTTATTTGTTTTTTTTTTTAACATTGGAGACATCGATATATATGTATTAGAATATAAGTCAATGATTGGAGATTATTTTTATTTTACAAAATGACATGTATAGTATACATTTTAAGTACTTAAAGTATGTTTTTTTCTTTGACATAAATATTTAATTTTCTAAATATTTTGTAAACTATCAATTTGCTTTTAATATTGTAAATGTGAGGACTATGTTGATTGCTTTTTCTTTTCTTTTCAGTCATTTTAAGGAATGTCTGGCAATTTCGTATTTTCTGCGGCCTACCCCTAAATGTCCTTTCTTTGGTATTGTTCGTCAAGTCTTAGAGCTCCTTAGTAGTCCTAAGTTGAGCTTTTCGAATACTGACAAATGCTTACACTGATTGGAACGGTCCACTCAAATCTGTATGGTTCTTTCTTCAAAAGACCATCTCAGACAAATCTGCATGGTTCTCATGTGATTTGACCATTACATATTTACTGTATGGATTTTAAAAGAAACTTTGACCCCTGAGTTTGTTTCGGTGTTTCTTCTCAGGGTAGATAAGATAAGATAAGATAAGATAAGATAAGATAGGATAAGATAAGATAATATAAGATAAGATAAGATAAGATAAGATACGATAAGATAAGATAAGATAAGATACGATACGATACGATATTTATTTGCTAAAACATGTGTACACATACAAGAATAATACAAAAAACGTGCATGCAGGATGACAAAAAAAAGAAACGGTCCAGACATGTTTGCCACGTTCAATGGCGTGCAAATATTGAGTATATAGGGTTAACATAATAATTTCAAATTAACATTATCATAATTATATGAACATGCGTGTGATAATTATGTCGTCAAAAAATCGATAACATTAAGTTATCGATTTTTTTTTGACCACAGAACTTAAATTATGGCAAATATTTATAAAACTTTAATCAACGAATAGCAAAATTACAATCAAATAATAATGTCAAAGTATGAATTTAAATTATGTCAAATTTATATAAAACATTAGTCAATTAATAGCAAAATTACAATTAAATACATTATGTCAAAGTAAGGAATTAAATTATGTTTACTTTATATAAAAAAATTAGTCAATTAATAGCAAAAAAAAAGAAATACAATTAAATATAGCATGTCAAAATCGGATTTAGATTATGTCAAATTTATATAAAAAACATTAGTCAATTATGAGCAAAAATTACAATAAATATATTATGTGTGTGTGTATGTTACACTATTATTTATAGTTCGATGTCAAATGTTGGTAATTAAATATAATAGATAATAATAAAGACATTAATAAAGAACACATAAAAACAAAAACATTTTAACTTGGTATACCAAGTATTTTTTCTTCCAGAAACTCAGAAACTGTATAATAGGCTTTACTTACGAGATTTTTTTTTAAATGTATTTTAAAAAGATTGATGTTTAACGTTTTAATTGTTTCTGGTATGTGATCATAAATTATTGGAGCCATACAGAAAATGCTATTACGCATCAATGCTGTCTTGGATTGCCGTGAACACAAAATATTCGCGTGCCGTCGACTGCGGTCATTTCTATCTGACAGCTTAGGAAATAGTTTTTGGTTGGTTTTTACAAATATTGCAGCTTCGAAAATGTACAAACAGGACAACGTCAGTATTTTACATTTAATAAAGAAAGGTTTACAACTGTCTGTGCATTTTAACCCAAACATTGACCTAATGCATTTTTTTTGAGCCTTAAATATAAGGTTCTTATTTGTTGAGTTTCCCCAAAAATATCATAAATATAGTAGTCAGATAGGAAACATCGGCCTTATCTAGCATAAACTGACAATAATTGATCTGTAATAGTAAATTGTTACACTAGGGGTGAAAGTAACTCATTTCGTCCCGAGAAGGAGTTGGCGGGCGAGCGTAGCGAGGTCGCTAATTCGAGGGGTTAAATGGGTAACTTTCACCCCGAGGTAAACACTGTACTTTTCATTACGAATACGAGGACACTAAAAATAAAATAAAAAGTTTGTAAAACCTGAGTCGTCGTACCTATGATTTTAAATAGGTATCTTTCTTCTGATTTAGGCGGTAAATAGTATTCCACTACTGCTTTAGCCTCTTCTCTTATGAAATTAGGCGTTAAATCACTATTTTAATCTGATAATCATAACGTGTTAATACAAATCTCTGTTGTACGGAAACGTAAACAAAACTCGAAAAATCAACGACTGATTGCTATTTTCCCGCCATTTTGTTTTTTTTTCTGCGGCCGGCCAGCTATTCAGCCTCATTAATGAAAAATTAGAAATTAATTGTAATCTTTTAAAAATAAAGAATTTTATAGAAATAAATCACATAAAATATAAAATTGGTCTTTCATTTGTCAATTAATACTTGTCTTTAAGTTATTTTAATTTTATATCACGCTGTGATTGACTGGCTGTATGGAAAATTGGAACATGGTTCAATAGAAATGTGAAGATAGAACTAGTTTTTTTTTTAAATAATTTGACAGCTGTCAATTGTAAAGTAAAACTCCCTAGGGATGAAAAGTATCACTTTCAGCCCGCTCCTCAGGCAACTTCAGACCTACTTTCAGAGTATGAGTAATGAAAAAGTGTTTTTACACCACCTGCTCGATAATGTCGTTTTATACGTCATACAAACCTCACTTAAAGCAAGTCATTCTATCCCTAGGGAGATAATGCAGTATGGCCGATCCCTAGGGAATAATGAGATTTGAATTTGGAACATTAAAAATCGTCAACATTGTGAATTAAAATATAGGCGCATCGAATAAGTTGACTTGAAATTCAAACCAAAGAGTATGTAATCACTATGATTCAAACTGGCCACTAACAAAAAAAAAAGAAAATAGAATAAAACGTGCGTACTGACGGAAGCGTTAAAGAAAATTGAAACTATAGAATCTTGGAGTAGTGAATTTTGTTTGTTTGATGAACTTGTAAATACTCGTATATATATATAATTCTTCTGTGAGTGTGTATGTCACTGAACTTCTCTCAAACGACTGGACCGATTTTGATGAAATTTTTTGTGTGTGTTCAAGGGGATCTGGGAATGGTTTAGATTAAAAAAAAGTTTGAAATTTTCAAATTAAAGACGTGTAGACAGGACAACGTCTGTCGGGTCCGCTAGTACTCGTATAAAGTCTGTCTTGTAAGTCAACCGACTTGGGAATTTTGTACAATATTTAATCATTTAAAAAATACTTATTTTCGATACTTTTCATAAAGTTCTTCTGTTAGTAAACAATGATCTCTATCTCTTAATTAACCTTGATTATTGAACCCGTGTTGACTACATCAGATTTAATTAAATCCTGATAATTACCCAAGTCGTTCAACTTATTAGACAGACTCTATTACTTATATTTCTCTAGTATATGATTTGGTCGACCAAATTGTCTTTTAATTATCTTGCAGATGGTGTAAAAAGTAGAGTATGCAACACGGGGATAAAGCTGTCTTTGTCTTGGGCGGCTTGAATTCCTCACTTCACTCAGGTTTCTTAATTAACTCCCTCGCGATGCTCGGGAGTTAATTTTATTAATCCCTCACTATCGTTCGGGATTAATATCAGCAACCTTCGTTTCGTTCGGAATTCAACTTGCCGCCCGCGACTTAAAGACACTGCTTTATCCCCTTGTTACATAAACTACTATTTTTAAACCTCTTTACAAAATAAATATCATTTATCATTTAACAAAACAAAACACAAATGCCCAGAGGTTTTAACACAAGCGTACCTACCTACCGTATCATGATTCATGAACCGCTTATAACTACCTATTTCACTCGTGTGTATTCACTTTATTTATTAATCCAGAAATCTTTTTTTTTTTCTTCGCTTCTTCGAGCCTTCTGGCTGGCCTACCACCGTGGGATCTGGAGGCAACAGTCCTTGCACACATGCACGATATGCGCGTGGAGATGCAACGCCGAGGCGAAAGTCCGCTGCCGCGACAGGTCACGGCATGGCGGACAGAGCTCCGGCGGGATCTCATGGTGAAATGGCGTCAACGACTATCGCAACCCAGTGCTGGGCACGCTACAATCATGACGGTAAGTCCCCTCTTTGGGGCGTGGCTGGAAAGACCTCACGGCGACCTTACCTTCCGCATGACGCAGGTACTCACCGGACATGACGATTTCATGCGGAAGTGACGCCCGGGTGTCGCCACTGTGCGGAACGCCCGGAAGACACGGTGGAGCACACAGTCGAGGTGTGCCCTGCTTGGGCGGAGCATCGCCGTGCCCTCGTGGGAGCGATCGGCGGCGGAGACCTCTCGCGCTGGGCCTTAGTTGAGGCCATGGTCCGGAGCGAGGAGTGGCAGGCGGTCACCGACTTCTGCGAAGCAGTCGCAAAGGAGGAGGCCGAACGCATCAGGCAACGGCGTTATCGCCGCCGCCGCCGTCGCCGGGATTCTGATCCCGATTTCCGGCCAACGTAGGCGCGGGCTTGCGGACAGTGAGCAATGGGTAGGTCACTGTCCGGCCGTCCGGTAACTGTCCGGACCAAGCCCAAGTCGTCGACGGTGCGCACTGTTCCCGCGCGCCTCAAGGAGTCGTCAGCAACAGCAGGGACCCAGCCGGGTCGAAGCCTACTGGGACCAGGGTTATCCGAAAGGGCGCTCGAGCCCTGGTATGAAGGCTAGAAGGAACGGGGTGGGTCTTTTAGTCAGTAAGAGTCTGACACTATCTCCCGCTCCGCCCAAGGGCGGGGGATGTCAATGCAAACTTATTCGCACCATAAAAAAAGGTACATAATGACCCTTGTTACCAAACTATGACATTTTGATTACCATTACGCACTAGTGCTATAATGTACTTAAAACCTTTTGTTCAACCTCTCCTCCGCCATAATTTTATTACATTATCGTATCAGGATGGGCGCAGGTCGTCCCTCACGAATCGCCTGTTTATTCATTTCAGTGAGTGTATTGAAAGGTAAATAAAAAAAAATATGAGCGCGCATATAAAAACAGATTTTTATCGCCACAAAAGTTTACTAGTTGTACAGTTGCTTTCTTCACAAGTGTATTGAAAAACGTCGTATGATACACGTGAGTAATTAATGATTACCGTTCTCGGCTCTCATCGGGTCTTACACACTTATATCATAATGTACTAGTTTTTACGTTAGAGCTGTATATATAAGACCTACTTACTATACGGTTTATTGCCAATGAAGGACTATATAAAATGTACGCTGCGAACAGTTCGGAGCGGAGAACAACAACTACTTATTGAATAACTAGGTAAATACCGCGTGGTCACATCTCGGCTACAAATAGAGGCAACCATTACTTCCCGCGAGTGTCGTAAGAACTTACGGTCGGTGACGAGCTAATAATATCTGCGCGCGACGGCCGCGGTCTTACAGCTCCACGAGCCACGTCGTGACGCTGCACTGCCAGCTTACCATTCTCTTACTTAACATAGCATAGTCGCCCTTATGATGTTTCCACTGTTCGGACTCAGACCTCCTCTCTAGCAGAGGGAATGGAATTCACCAGCGGGCCCAGTGCGGGTTGGTGGATGTCTCATGTCTTCGAATTTTTGGTTCTAGGACATGCCGATTTTCACATGATGTTTTCCTTTAACGTTTCGAAAGCAGTGTTGATAATGATAAATGATGTTAAATGATATTTATTTGTACCAATAGGTTTAAACCACACTTTTACACGTCAAAAATAAATAATGAAATAAACTACACAAAGTAATGCGCCTGGCTGGGTTTGAACCCGAGACCTACAACGCGTAAGTCGGAGCAGAGCCCGTACCACTCAGCCTCCACTGCTCCACTAGCTTTTTCTTACATATTTCTACAAATAATATAAATATGGTTAATTTATTATACTTACCTTACGTTGTTGAAATCTCTACGGTCCGGACTAAGCGTTTATACCGCGTACGTCAAAGAACTGGAACAATTTGCCTGTCGCGGTCTTCCCATCCGATTATAATTTGGGTGTCTTCAAAGCTAGAGTGAATAGCTTCTTATTAAAATAGTGCACCTCTCCATCAACAATTGCATCACTGCTTACCTACCATCAGGTGGGATCGCAGTCAAGCACTAATTTATGTCACATAAAAGAAAACTTGAAGCTTATTCCTACATGAAAACGAACGAAAAATTGCATCCATCAACGGACCAAAATTTTGAAGCATCTCTTTTTCGGCACCAAAGCTACTCCTCTTTCGCCACTACTTTTGGCTTGGTACCGAATGTAGAATCAAAAATAAATATTAAAGGGAATTGCGTAAAAGTGTCCCCCCCCACCCACCAATAGATGAAACAGGTGTCAATAGAAGCGTCTAGTTGAATAGATTTTTTTTTATTATGGCAACAAACCTAAAAAATATGGGGGTTTAGGTTTTATAAAACACTAGCTTTTGCCCGCGACTTCGTCCGCGTGGAATAATGACTTCCGGAAGAATTTGGGTTTTTCGCTTAGTTATCGCCTTTTCCATGGTCTTACGTGATTACGTGTGTAAACAAATATTTAAAAAATCAAACCAATGTGATTTTTTCCGAGTTCAGTATATGTATTTTCTAACAGACACCACTGACAGGCAGTGAAGGATGGGCACGCCACAATCATGGCGGTAAGTCCCCTCTTTGAGGCGTGGCTGGAAAGACCTCACAGTGTCCTTACCTTCCGCATGACGCAGGTACTCACCGGACATGGTTCGTTCGGGAGTTTCCTGCACCGGATTCGTGCGGAAGTGACGCCCGGGTGTCACCACTGTGCTGAACGCCCGGAGGACACGATGGAGCACACAGTCGAGGTGTGCCCTGCTTGGGCGGAGCATCGCCGTGCCCTCGTGGCGATCGGCGGCGGAGACCTCTCGCGCTGGGCCTTGGTTGAGGCTATGGTCCGGAGCGAGGAGGAGTGGCAGGCGGCCACCGACTTCTGCGAAGCAGTAATGCTCGCAAAGGAGGAGGCCGAACGCATCAGGCAACGGCGTCATCGCCGCCGCAGCCGCGCCGGGATTCTGATCCCGATTTCCGGCCACCGTTGGCGCGGGCTTGCGGACAGTGAGCAATGGGTAGCTCGCTGTCCGGCCGTCCGGTAACTGTCCGGGCCAAGCCCAAGTCGTCGACGGCGCGCACTATTCCCGCGCGCTTCAAGGAGTTGTCAGCTACAGCAGGGACCCAGCCGGGTCGAAGCCTACTGGGGCCAGGGTTATCCGAAAGGGCGCTCGAGCCCCGGTATGAAGGCTAGAAGGAACGGGGTGGGTCTTTTAGTCAGTAAGAGTCTGACACTATCTCCCGTTCCGCCCAAGAGCGGGGGGATGTCAATGCATGATTTTTTCCAACCATAAAAAAAAGGCGGTGAAGGAACACATCGTGAGGAAACCTAAAATATTAATATAATTTTATTGTTTTGTTTTTGTTTTCAAAGGCTTGAACAATATAATTTAGTAAAAATAAACTAGCCTAGCCTAGAAAGCCTTGCATTGGCGTCTCGCCACCCCACATATAGTGAAGACGCCCGCCGGGTAGTGCTCCGTAAGGCGTTGACTATTTTTTCACGTGTGTTCAGGTATACGAGACCCCGATAGCTGAGGAAGGCGACTGTTGCGACCCATAAGGTCCCATAAACCTCTCGCAAAGCATAAGAAATGAGAATAGCAGCTACAGCAGGCGAGGACAACGCCTGGAAACATAAAAGCTGAATATTGGAACGAAGTTCCTTATCGCGCTTTGTGAAAGGTTCTCACGAAAACTTGTACCGACTATTCCTTCACTAATTTTTATAAATGTTTTTGGCTTGGAAACTAAATCTTTATCTATTAATGGAAATTCAAGATGGCGGCTGCAATAAATTATCAACTTTTTCGATATGGGGGTCGTTTTCATGGTTTTCGAGGGTGTTGAAACCGATAGTACTGTCGAAATGTAAATCCAAGATGGCGGCTGCAAGAAATTATCAAATTTTTCGTCATGGGTGTCGTTTTCGTGGTTTTTGAGGGTGTTGAAACCGATTGTACTGTCAAAATGTAAATCCAAGATGGCGGCTGCAATAAATTATCAACTTTTTCGATATGGGTGTCTTTTTCATGGTTTTCGAGGTTGTTGAAGCCGATAGTGCTGTCAAAATGTATATCTAAGATGGCGGCTGTCAGAAATTATCAACTTTTTCGTCATGAGTGTCGTTTTCATGGTTTCGAAGATGTTGAAATAGTGCTGTCAAAATGTACATAAAATAGAATAGTATTTTTAGTTATATTGTATTGGCTAGACGGAAAAAAATCTCACGAAAAGTTGTAATGATTGTTGAGTTGTTGTTGAATGTTGTTGAATGATGTTGTTGTTGTTGTAAGCTATTGTAAGCCGTGCGGCGTGCGCATGTTTCTCTGTCTGTCTCTCTCTCTGTCTCTTATAGAAAGCAAGCCAGAACGGAACTTCGTTCCATCCGGGTGTCCCTTGACACCTCAGTAGTTTTTTTTACCTATATTATTTTATATTTTGTAGTAGAAGAGATGATGTACTTCTCAGGCATAGACGAGGTCTGCCTCGAGGAATTTATCGCCGAGTTTAAGTTGACCGCCAGGTCTAACGAATGGCTGGAGAGCGATTACGCACTCATTTTGGGAGCATATCTTCATGGAGCAGCCCAACACTTTTATAGATACACATATCATGACAACATGGATTTCGAAACGTTATGCCAGAACTTAAGAAATAATTCCCGTGCGAATGTTTTATTTGTAAGCAGCGTCAGCACGTTACAGCAGTGCAGCCACTGGAACCATGTGTTGTTGAACCGCAGATTTAATTGGAGAAGGCGGTTTGATGAAGATGTTAATGCAGGTTTATATTCTAGCATGATGATGGACGGTCCACAAACAACTGTGAGCACACTGATGAGTGTAATGAGCCGGATTATGACGATGTAAGCAGCAGAGTCGATGACGATACGGGATTGGAGTATACGGAGGAAAATAAAAATTCGGGTGTGTCCAATCCAATTATTATTTTATCCAGTGTGATTTCAGAAAACCTAGAGACATGTTCAATAGAATCTCAATGTGATCAGGATGAAGAATCTAACAAAAAGCTCCGCGACGATGATCACATTTTTGAGTATAAAAATAACGAAACTGGACAAGGTTTTTTACAAATTAAAGCAAAGGAGATGGCCCAGTTTATTGTTGTAAAGGATGATGTTCATTCTCCAGAAATAATAGACAAAGTGAATGGGTTTGGTTCATGAGATACAGTCTGGAGACAGAAAAAAATCAAAAATCCTCTCTTATTGCGCCTTTGCTTCACTGGTGGAACCTACATACAGAGTTTCAAGTGAATCATTTAAGAAATAAAAATTTTCAATTTAACCCCCTTTCCGGGGATGGAAAGGGGGTTGGGGAGGTTAGGGGGATATTTCCAAAAATCCCCTCTTAGTGCTCTCTTGCTTCACTGGTGGAACCTACATACAAAGTTTTAAGTGAATTCGTTAAGAAATAACAAAAAAAAAAACATTTTTTTTTTATCAATTATTTTTAAATATTTTTTTAGTATAATCTGTAATTTATGATTGTATGCCCAATTGGCAGGACATATTGGAACTATAATTCATTATTAAGTTTTCAACATCAGTATATAACCTATGCCCTCAATAAAGACATTCTGATTCTGATTCTTTTCTCCCCCTTGGGGGTGAATTTCCCGAAATCCTCTCTTAGTGGTAGCCTACTCCTCCCAACGAACCACCTCTCTACTGCTAGTAGTTTCGGCTGTGCGTTGTCTGTCAGTCACTCAGTAACAGAAGAATTTTATTTACATCCAAACTAATATTATAAATGCGAAAGTAACTCTGTCTGTCTGTCTTTGCTTCACGCCTAAACTACTGAACCGATTTGTGTGAAATTTGGTACAGACATAGTTTGAAACTTGAGAAAGGACATAGGATAGTTTTTATTGCAAAAAATAAAATAAAATAAAAAATAAAATTTATTCCGGACATACAGCGCCATCTATTGGTCAAGAGTCGGCATCAATTCATTACTGAAATTTCCGGAAGTTACTATTCCACGCGAACGAAGTCGCGGGCAAAAGCTAGTAGATTATATATTAACCCATCCTAACCTAACCTAAGTGTTTTAGACCTTTAATATACTCATAATATAGTATTATCATGCATTTTTGGCGAGCCCTGTACGATTCTACAAAAATATTTGATAAAGTTCATTGCGTAAACCATCTCCAAAAATGACAACAGTCTCAAATCTGTTGGTGGGTAGTGGGTGGGGGTACCAACAGATTTGAAACCGGTGTCATTCGAAGCGTCTAGATGACTATAATTAATGGCTATTAATGGCTATTAACTGAGTTTTAATCGATTATTAGCCAAATGATATTAACCGGATTATTATCATTGCCCATCACTAATCACACACTAGGGTTGAAATTTAAAAAAAAAAATCACTTCCCACTTTACATATAGGGGAGCTACCCTAATAAAAAAAAAACCAATTTTTATTTTACCACTTTGTCGGCGTGATTGATATACATATTGGTACCAAATTTCAGCTTTCTAGTGCTAACAGTCACAGAGATTAAGCGAGGACGGACAGACAGACGGACAGACAGACAGACATGGCGAAACTATAAGGGTTCCTAGTTGACTACGGAACCCTAAAAACTAAAACCCGACTACGACAAAAAAAATAACACTGAAAAAGTATGAAACAAGATTTTCAGGATACTGAAATAAACAAGGTAACTGGAAAAACAAGACAAGAACAAAAAGAAAAGACGCAGTCACACGTCATAGGTACCAAACGAAACGCTTTAATAACGTGTGACTGCGGCTTTTCTATTTAAAACTTTTAGAAAAAAACATCAATCGATCAATTACATTTGGGGTATGTAGGGATGTCCAAATCCCTAATTCACTATCGACACGACATGACATTAGGCGCATGGCGGCTGGCGGATGTTATTAGTTGCGGTAAATACTATAAAACGTACATTTTGGCATACAACTAGTCCCTGTTACAGAAGTATTTGCAACTTCTACATTAAAAAAGACCATTAATTTATCGTATATTCCGATACTCTTTATTACACAGGGAGAGTTTAGACATTACCTTTTGGAAAGGAGGAAAAATGTTAGAGGTAAAACACTTGTTTAAAACCCCTAGTGTTTTACAACTCCTCAAAAATTTTACAAGTGTTTTAACGTCTAGTGTTTATCCACCCATAAAAAAGTTTACAAGTGTTTTAACGTCTAGTGTTTATCCACCCATAAAAAAGTTTACAAGTGTTTTTATCTCTAGTATTTTTCAATCCTAGACTAAATTCACAAGTGC
The DNA here is from genome assembly GCA_929112965.1 of Mythimna albipuncta. Classification (NCBI taxonomy): domain Eukaryota; kingdom Metazoa; phylum Arthropoda; class Insecta; order Lepidoptera; family Noctuidae; genus Mythimna; species Mythimna albipuncta. The sequence continues at coordinate 2,106,856 of OV815960.1, forward strand.
CTAAATGACAAGTTAGAGCAGCCGCCAAAGTAAGTTGAGTATGCAAAATATGAGGACCGGCTTCTGTGAATGGTTTTGGACTCAGAAAGGCATGCAGATTATGATTCTGAATGTTGCCAGGAGGCATATTGGTCCATTTTTCTTTATACCCCTCTCCCTGAAGCAGCAAGTAAATTAACTGGACAAATGCTTAAAATCATTTTATTAATTGTTTAAGTAACAATATCTAATTGTTTCTTATGATTAAATATATCTATATGAAGTCCACTAAAAAAAACGTGAGTCGGACTCGCGCACTGAGGGTTCCGTACAAAATTTACACATGAATACAGTTCAATTCCCAAATTGAGTTACGAAGATTTTTCCGAATCACGAGAACAGTTTTTTTTTGTGACATAATGACAAATTTACAGTTTTCAGAATTTTAGCTATACTAATGTTATGAGAGCTTGCTTCATGCCAAATTTCAGAATTCTAGCTCAACGGGAAGTACCCTATAAATTTTGATTCCCGTAGGGGTGTCATAAACGACCGTATCTTTTTTTTTCGTTGACTTAGAAGCTTGATTTTTTCACAGCTATAAAAGACTGCAGATTTGAGGATATAATTTTAATTTCAACGCGATCCTATGAGAACCGTTCAATTCCCGAATTGATTTATCCGAATCGCAAAGAAAGTTTATTTTTTGTGACGTAAGTACAAATTTAATTTTTTCAGATTTTTTATACTTCTGCAATGAGCAAGGTCTCATTGCACAAGTATAAAAAATCTGAAAACAGTTCATGCAAAATTTCAGGATTCTGGGCCAACCTCAACAGGCAAAAACAGAACCCTTAAGTATAGGATCACTTTGTTGTCCGTCTGTCTTAAATAAAGGGTCTTGACAATCAGACAATCAGACAGGCAGACAGACAGACAGACGGACAACAGACAGGCAGACAGACAGACAGACGGGCAACAAAGTGATCCTACAAGGGTTCTGTTTTTTCCTTTTGCGCTACGAAACCCTAAAAAAATGGTAAAGTTAAAAATAAAACATGAATAGTTGATAAAAAAAATTGAATACTTAAAAGTTACTTTTCTGCCTGCCTGTCTGTCTGCCAAGACCCTTTATCTCGGGAACGAGTGGAGGCATTGCGGTGAAATTAAAAGTCTATTCTCAAGTCTATTGTCCCTTGAAGTTGAGAAAAAATTAAACTGCTGGGTTAACGAAAAAAAAAGATACGACCGTTAATGTTACGAAAAAACGTGTATTTTGACACCCTCAAAGGAATCAAAATTCATAGGGTATTTCCTGTTCGCCTAGAATCCTGAAATTTAGCATGAAGCAAGGTCTTATAGCACAAATATAGAAAAAAATCTGAAAACTGTAAATAAAAATTTGTATGTGGCGCCGTACCAACTTGCGTCAAGCCAAATTACTCTCAAGAGTAGTTATTATTAAACTTTTATAATAATAATAATAATAACCGTGAGGTATGCAGTCTCAGGGAATACTTCCTGGAAATCGACGTGGGGATGCACCGAGATGTAGTGGCGGTTGTCAAAGGCCTCACCCCGCTCTCCTTGGCCAACTAGAACTGGCGCAAGCCAATAGTAATGGATACTAATGAACGCAAGGAAGTATGGAAGGGCAAGGAGCTTCACGGGCGCTTTTACCGGGCCTTACATGGGCCCGATGTAGATCTTTTAGCGTCCGTCTCCTGGCTACGCTTTGGTGATCTCTTTGGAGAAACCGAAGGTTTTGTCTTTGCAATTATGGATGAAGTTATGATGACGAACAACTACCGGAAATATATTGTGAAGGACGGTACGGTTGACATCTGTCGGGCATGCCACCGGCCTAGAGAATCAATCCGACACATTATTTCTGGGTGTTCTCATTTAGCTAACGGAGACTATGTATTTGCACAGACACAACCTTGTAGCCAGGATTATAAATCTTGCAACTTGCAACCTTGTTGAATCAGAAGTACCGTACTATAGGTATGTGCCCGAACCAGTTCTTGAGAATGGCAGCGTCACATTGTATTGGGACCGATCTATCATCACTAACAGGACTATTGTTGCCAATAAGCCTGACATAGTGGTAATAGATCGACTAGAGCGTCGCACAATGATTGTTGATATAGCGGTCCCTCATGACGAGAACCTCGTGAAAGCTGAGAAAGACAAACAAACTAAATATCTATAAATATATATAGATAAATATATATATATATATATATATATATATAGATAATGCCTAAGGCATTAAGTCCGCCTTTGTACAGTTTTTTTGTGCATAAAGCTTTAAATAAATAAATAAATATCTTGACTTGGCTCGCGAGGTTGTCGACATGTGGGAAGTGGATAGAGCAATTATTGTGCCGATAGTCGTGACGGCCAATAAATCAATCAATTATTATCAAAGTTATTTTTTAAAAAGCATATAAAAATAAAAACATTTTAAAATATAAAAAAAATAGTGGTCCGCCGGTGTCGGGAGCAGGGTCCACGCTACCGGTGGTTAGGGCTCCAGAGACAGGAACCTCCTCAAAATGCGAGCCGTATCGAGGAGTACTACTGCCTTCTGTATCAGGCCCTTGATCCAAACGCGCAACGACAGCTTCGACAGGTGGTCGTCGAAGCTTTTGGCTATAAGGCCATTGACAGACACGACAATCGGCACAATAACAGCCGAGTCCACATTCCGCATGTCGACAACCTCGCGTGCTAAGTCAAGATATTTTATTTGTTTTTCTTTCTCAGCTTTCACGAGATTCTCGTCATGCGGGATGGTGACATCGACTATCATTGCACGGCGCGCTAATCGGTCTATTACCACTATGTCCGGCTTATTGGCTACAATAGTCCGGTCAGTAATGATAGACCGATCCCAGTACAACGTGACATGGTCATTTTCAAGAACTGGGTCGGGCACATACCTGTAGTACGGTACCTCAGAGTCCACTAGGTTGTATTCCAAAGCAAGTTGCTGGTGAAGAATCCTGGCTACTTGGTTATGCCTGTGCAAATACTTGCCGTTAGCCAGACGAGAACAACCAGAGATAATATGTCTGATGGACTCACCCAGACGATGACATGCCCGACACACGTCAACCGTCCCATCCTTCATAATATGTCTCCGGTAGTTGTTCGTCAAGATATTATTATTATTATTCCTTTAATATATTTTAAAAAAACAGTATCCCACCGGTATGGGGAACAGGTTCCAAGCATCGGCGGTCAGGGCTCCAGAGAAAGGAACCTCCTAACGATAGTGTCCAGAAGAACTGCTCTCTGAATCAAGCTCTTGATCCAATCGCCTAACGAGAGCCTCCTAAGGTGTTGGTCGAGGCTCTTGGCTATTAAGCCATTGGCTGACACAACTATCGATACAATGATCGCTGAGTCCACTTCCCACATGTCGACAACCTCGCGAGCCAAGTCAATATACTTGATTTGTTTATCTTTCTCGGCTTTCACGAGGTTCTCGTCATGCGGAACGGATATGTCAACAATCATTGCACGCCTCTCGCTTCGGTCCACCACCACTATATCAGGCTTATTAGCTACAATAGTCCTGTCAGTGATGATGGACCGATCCCAGTACAACGTGATATCGCCATTATCGAGAACTGGGTCGGGCACACACCTGTAGTATGGCTCCTCCGATTCCACAAGATAGTACTTCAGAGCAAGTTGCTGATGGATAATCCTGGCTACAAGGTTGGGTCTATGCAAGTATTCTCCGTTAGCTAGAGTGCGTCTACTGAAAGCGTAACCTGGAGTTTTTTTTTTTTAAATTAAATTGGCAACATTGTTTTGCCGAAAAAAATCACGTCAAAGTCTATGATCGCAATTGTCAGTTTTGTAAACAGATATTTATTTTTCAAGAATAATTGCATAAGTATGGGAAAAACAATAAACAGTAACGTACAAAAACTGCTACACACAATGGTTAATAAGTTCTAACAAAAACAAGAAGAGAAAGAAGGTGTTTTCAATGAAAACCAACAATGTTTACATACGATTTCAGAATTTTTAAGTTAGTATGACGTTATAATCTTGATCCTTGTCGACTAATATTATTAGATAGTTATATTTAGGATATAATGATAATTTGTTTTTCTTATATTTTTAGATAATCTGACATATTGCGGATTTCATAATGGACAAACACATCAAACAAAGAAGGCTTTTGGTGAATCGACTTAATCAAAAACACATGATTTGATAGAGCATCAAAATCTTCAACTGAAGTTAAAATTGCGAAAGTGAAGGAAATAGTGACTGAAATCCTAGTTCAAGTTTGAAAGCTGTTGAACTTTTTGTGTCTCACGAGTCGATCCGTATCATTTGAAACAATCATTGGAGTATAAACCATGTTCTCACTTCACTAATCCCAAAAGATCTGAATTTTCTCTATGCTAAAACGAATCGATTCCAACCCAACAACCTTGAAACACAGTTAGTGTTGGCGAGACGTGATGAAGTTGAAATCCAACATGATTTTGACCATTTTATTTGACTATTCTTGCCAGAAGGCCAAATGGTAAATAAAGAATATTAGTTGAATATTATATAGCGCCTTTTTTTTCGATTTTAAAAATCAGCCTATGACAACCCCCGCTCTTGGGCTGAGCGGGAGATAGTGTCAGACTCTTACTGGCTAAAAATCCCATCCCGTTTCTTCAAGCCTTGATACCGGGGCTCGAGCGACCTTTCGGATAACCCTGGCTCCAGTAGGCTTCGACCCGGCTGCGCCCCTGCTGTTGCTGACAACTCCTTGAGGCGCGCGGGAACAGTGCGCGACGTTGACGACTTGGGCTTGGTCCGGACAGTTACCGGACGGCCGGACAGCGAGCTACCCATTGCTTACTGTCCGCAAGCCCGCGCCTACGGTGGCCGGAAATCGGGATCAGTATCCCGGCGCTGGCGGCGGCGGCGATAACGCCGTTGCCTGATGCTCGGAGCGAGAGGTCTCCGCCTCCTATCGCCCCCACGAGGGCACGGCGATGATCATATTGGTATGACAAATTGGTGAATTTACTTGAAGTCGAGACGAGGAAAGCAAATGCAGAAGGAAAAAAAGTTATTTCTCTGGAAACACAAAAGTTACTAAAGGAGAGAAAAGATCTTCTTCAAAGAAAAGAAAATAGGAAAAACCATCACAAAATTGCAGAACTTAGTAAACAAATAAATTCAAATATTAGAAAGGATAGAAAACTAAAAAGACAAAATAACCTAATAAGTTGCATCGAAAAAACTGAAGGTGTAAGAAAGGCTCTTAAGTCACTCGATCACAAGAAAGATTGGATGCCGAACATGAAAAACACAAAAGGAATAAGCACAAATAAAAGATTTGAGATAGTAGAAATTGCCACAGACTATTATAGAACTCTTAATAGTAGTACAAAATTAAATAAAAATGAAATAAGACATGACACCACGACAGACTCAGAAATAATACCAGCAATACTGAGAGAAGAGACCGAGAGGGCCATTAAATCACAAAAACTAGAGAAAGCACCTGGACCAGACCAAATAACAAACGAACTTATGAAAACCACAATGCCAGTTCTTGCGCCAAAACTAACAAACATATTTAATGAAATTATGGAGAGCGAAAACATCCCAACCAATTGGATAAAAGCTACAATAATACTTTTACACAAGAAAGGCAACAAGGGAAATATTAAAAACTACAGACCTATAAGTCTAATGTCAAACATAAATAAAGTGTTCTCTAAAATAATATTATTATTTATTTATTTATTTAACAATTCATGTACACACTTAATTTACATAAGAAAAGAAGACAGAAACAGAAAAATAGGTACATAGGTGATGCTTATTTCTAACGAAATCTCTTCCAGCATACCCGTGAAAGGAGAATTAGAAAAAAAGAGAAGTAGACACCGTGTGTAAAAGTGACAGGAAAAGAAACAAACAAAACAATTATTATAAGAATATACCTACCATATAAATATATATGTACTATCATAAATATAAACATACATATAATAGAATAAACAGAATAACTGTCACTGAAAAGACAAAGACGAAAACCAACCTAAAGAGCAGGCTGGCTTCCAAAGCAACTTTTCCACCATAGACCACATTCATGTTTTAAGACAAGTAATACAAAAATACAATAAAGTATATTATCTGGCATTCATAGATTTTAATAAAGCATTCGATTCTCTGGAACACAAATACATCTGGGACGCACTACAGTCACAAGGAGTACAGGCAAAATATATAAGAATTTTACAAAATATTTACTCAAGAAGCACTGCACAGATAAAGTTGGATAGAACAGGAGAGGAATTTCCCATCAATAGAGGAGTTCGTCAAGGGGATCCAATCTCACCTAAGCTGTTCTCGGCAGTTCTAGAAGCAATATTTAGAAAAATGGATTTGGATAAATACGGTCTTAACATTAACGGTGAGAGCTTAAACAATTTACGATTCGCTGACGACATTATCTTATTCTCAGAATGTCCACGTAACTTAGAAATAATGATACAACAACTGTCAAATGAAAGTGCTATTACAGGCCTGTCCATGAATACAACAAAAAAGTCATAACCAACTCCAACCAACCAGTGGCCATCAGAGTGAACGGTGAAGAAATAGAATTCGTAAACGATTATATCTATTTAGGACAACTAATATCCCCAGAGGACACAATGAATAGGGAAATAAATAGAAGAATCGCCAACACTTGGAAAAGGTTTTGGTCACTGCGAGAAATTATGAAAAATAAGGACATGCCTATCAAGGATAAAGGAAAAGTGTACAATACGTGCATCTTACCCTGATTAACATACGGCTGTCAAACTTGGGCCGTAGCAAAACAACTTTTAAACAAGCTGAACGTCTGTCAGAATAGCATCGAAAGAAGTGTAATCGGGGTAAAGAGAAGAGATAGAGTAACCGCCAGTTTCCGGAACGTTGATCAAAATCAAAATTAACTAATCAGCTGTCAAATCTCTTGTCAAGTATCAGTTGGGTTGCTGAAAGGATGATCAGCTACTTTGATTTGATCATCTGATTAGTTGACCGCGCTGTCAGATCTTAGTACAAAATCACATGCGAAATTCCATTTTGGGTTTCTGGAACGCTGATTATTTTGATCATAGATTATACTACTGTCAAAAGCTTTGTCAAGAAATCAATACAATAGTGCATGTTGACAAATTAACAAATAAATAATATTGGCTATTTACGTGAATCTTGTGGTTTCTCTGCAGATTATTATTTTTACCATGTGAGATCATGTTTATTAAGTAAAATCACAATGTTTTGTTTGTAAAATGTGTTTTTGCAAAAAGCATTTCATTTTTGCGTTTTGTTGTAGATGTATTTTTCGGATATATGTATATCCACAAGGAGTGATGAAGAATTGCATAAATCTCGGCAATTTTTTCAAAAAAGGAAGTATCCCTACGAGTACTCAGAAAGAATATAAAAAAATTGGGACCGAATGAGCAAAGCCGCAATAACGTTCCTAGTAATTATGATAGATCCAAAAATAAAACCTTTAACATTCAGAACAAATCTATCAGTGCATTGGAAAAAATACTATTTTCACGCATCAAGAGCATTCCAAATAATAGTAGCTGATGATATAAGGATGCATAAATCAACAGCCAGTTGAAATCAAGCCTCGATTCATCTCGATTCCCCTAACAGAAGAGCGCAATATATTTAAAAGTGGATTTAATAGCTTTATAAATTTAGTTCTAATCTCATGTATAAGCTATCACTGAATCATTAGGATGGATGAATATTTAAATATAAACAAAGATTCAAATCAAATGTTTAATTTCAGTATTAAATAGTTCAAATAATATTCTATTAACAACAATAACATTAAATACAATTAAAAAGATTCTGATTCCACATTCCAAGCGTAGATCTCTATGGAGAAGAATGTGCCAGAAACTCCAAGGATATTTTCAATTTTGTTTTATTATTAGACCTTATCAGCTATTCCATCTTTTAAAAACTGTTGTAGGAGTGTTTCTGCCATTTCATTTTGTAACTGAAACAAATAAGTTTGTTAGAAAAATATAATAAAGTTTATGAGAAGACGATCTTTATAAATGTAAAGAGTATATAAGATATGCTTTCTAAATTATATACCTCTTCATCTGTATTGTTTTATTCATTAGATATAACTTGCTAAACATAAAGACACGCGATGTTCTGCCTCGTAACCCTTTTCAAATTCGAAAAGGCAGTGTAGAGCTGTCTTTGAGTTCTAAGCACCTCAGCGATGCTGTTTTAATCTCTAATTAGACATGCCCAAGCTTATTTTTTTTTTATAATTGAGAATTGCATTTGTTGCTTTATTTTCTATAAAGTTTTTCTATCTAGAAAAAACCTCTAAAATGTATATCTATTAATTACTAAGATGTAGGTGTTTCTTCACTAATGTAAAATTTGTAACTTATTTGTGGCGTACTTACTTTTGAACCAGTTTTAATAATTTGCACTTTTATCTTTCTGTGAAATCTTTCCCTCATGAAGCCATTTAAAAAATATTATTAAATATGAATACACAATTATTTGAAAATAACGTGAGTTTTGACATATTTATCTGTAGCAAGCAAAGTTGTTTTGTTGTCAAGGACGACGCAGGTTATTTTTTTTACTGGTTTAATACAAGGTCTTTTAAGGAACTTTTTCACAGTGGAAACTGAAATATCCAATCAATGTGACCATTACTAAAAACAATCCACATGACAAATCAAAATGATCATAGATTAGTTAATTTTTCACTAATCATCCTTTCAGCAACCCGAATTGATTTGACACAGCTGTTAATTTAACAGCTGATTAGTAAATTTTGATTTTGATCAACGTTCCGGAAACTGGCGGTAAGACTAGTATGCAGTCTACTTAAACAAAAAACCAAATTTAAAAATGTAGAAAAGGTGTTTAAATCTCTGAAATGGAAATGGACAGGTCATATATAAAGAGATAAAAATGAAAAATGGCCGAGATTAATAACAGAGTGGTAGGAAAACATTTTTCTTTTATAATTTAGAAACAACTAGTTACATCTGGTGGAGTTGCTTACTTATTTTTCCGAAAATTCTCACTAGGCTGATATTGCTTAACCTTTCAATTGTGATAATTACAGACACAATTGAAAGACAATAGGTGCGCGAACGCCGGCGTTCGCTTGGGGTTTAATGAATTAAATAGTGGTGATTTTTTGAAAAACAAAGTAATAATCCCCAGTGGTGGAGATTTGTCGGTGGGGAGTTCTGGAATAAACCGATATTTTGGTTTGAGTAAAAGTATGTACCTATTAATTTATGTTTTGGATTCTCCATGTTCAACATCATTCTAAGTCATTCGTTTTTATCAAGCTAAGATTTTTTTTTATTTGCAACAAATTGTGTGGCCTTATTAGGTTAACAATTTATTTTGAATAGATAAGTTTCTAAATAGGTAATTATTAAAAATAAACAAGTTATCGGCGGCTTGAATTTCACTAGCAATTTAAAATTTTCACTTAATAAAAAAATACAAATTTTGAAACCGGTTTCACTGAAAACATAGTTAGAGTTTACAATGAAAGTGTTTATAATATCGTTAATTGAATTACAGATTGAAAATGTTATTATAATGTTGAGTTTTATAGTAAGTACCTAATTTATATTCATGCGCAATTTTATACGTTGATCTTATTGATACTGTTGATTTATATTGTACCTATATAGTTTAAACACTGAAAGGTATATTTGCGTTTTCTGTGCCTAATTATATTTTAGAAATATCATTTAAATTTTGAATAAGTACATTTACGTTTTCAATTTTCTATTTAGTTATTTAAAGAGAAGCAAGGTGTAGGCGGCCTGAATTTCACGATCAGTTTAAAAATATCATTTTCAAAAACAACCAAAAAATAGTAGTTTTTACACCATCTGCTCGATAATGTCGCTTTACACGTCGTACAAAGTTACAAACCTCACTTAAAGCAAGTCAATATATGCCTAGGGAGATAATGCAGTATGGCCGATCCCTAGGGAGTAATGAGATTTGAATTTGGAGCATCAAGAATCGTCAACATTGTGAATTAAAATGTAGGCGCATCGAACAAGTTGACTCGAAATTCAAACCAAAGAGTATGTAATCACTATGATTCAAACTGGCCACTAACAAAAAAAAAAGAAAATAGAATAAAACGTACGTACTGACGACACGGGAGTATTATAGAAAATTGAAACTATAGAATCTTGGAGTAGTGAATTTTGTTTGTTTGATGAACTTGTAAATATAATACTAATATTTCTCTGCTAAATGATTTGGTCGACCAAATTGTCTTTTAATTATCTCACAGATGGTGTAAAAAGTAGAGTAATATATAGTCACAGTCACATAATAGTAGCATAAACTACTATTATGTGACTAGGGGATAAAGCAGTGTCTTTAAGTCGCGGGCGGCATATTAAATTCCGAACGAAACGAAGGTTGCTGATTTTAATCCCGAACGATAGTGAGGGATTTATAAAATGCACTCCCGAGCACCGCGAGGGAGTTAATAAAGAAACCTGAGTGAAGTGAGGAATTTAAGCCGCCCAAGACAAAGACAGCTTTATCCCCGTGTTGCATACTCTACTTTTTACACCATCTATGAGATAATTAAAAGACAATTTGGTCGACCAAATCATATATTAGAGAAATATAAGTATTATATTTACAAGTACATCAAACAAACAAAATTCAATAGGTACTCCAAGATTCTATAGTTTCAATTTTCTATAATGCTCCCGTGTCGTCAGTACGCACGTTGTATTCTATTTTCTTTTTTTTGTTAGTGGCCAGTTTGAATCATAGTGATTACATACTCTTTGGTTTGAATTTCAAGTCAACTTGTTCGATGCGCCTACATTTTAATTCACAATATTGACGATGCTTGATGCTCCAAATTCAAATCTCTTTATTCCCTAGGGATCAGCCATACTGCATTATCTCCGTAGGCATATAATGACTTGCTTTAAGTGAGGTTTGTATGACGTGTAATACGACATTATCGAACAGGTGGTGTTAAAAATATATTTTCAAATCGGTTACCCGGTTATCCGATTTTTTAAAGAAACCCGAAAAAAAATCAGTTTCTAATTTTGGTGGGCTTTGCATTCCCTACCAGGCATATTTATTTATTTAAACTTCATGTACAATAGTGGTACATAGGCGGACTTAATGCCACAAGGCATTCTCTACCAGTCAACCTTTGGGTTAAAAAAGACAACACTGTGGTAGGTTTGCACAATAAACAAATACATAATAACAAATAGTTCAAATGGAAAAATATAAAATAAGTTATTTATAATAATAAAATACATACATAATGCTAAAATAATAAACTAATAAATACTATGAAAAATATGAAATCACTATGAGAACTTAATAACAATACTGAACGAAGACCGAACTAAGGTTGAGAGGACTTCAAGTAGTAGTTCCGAATTTTACGTTTAAAGGATAATTTACTTTCAGCTTTTTTGATGTCAAGGGGAAGCACATTCCAGAGTTTTATGGCGGAAACAGCGTAAGAATTGGACATAAAGCCAGTACGGTGAGAAGGAATATGAAGAAGCATGTTTTTGGATGCACGAAGGTTAAGATGATGAGAACTGCCCAACACTTTAAAATATTGTTTTAAATAATCAGTAGTGTCCGACCGAAGCTTCGGCTTCGGCTTCGGCTTCGGCCACCTTCGGCCAAAAAAGCACCTTCGGCCAAATCTTCGGCTTCGGCCAAAAATTTGCCGAAGGTTTGGCCGAAGCCGAAGGTTTGCTAGTTGTCAAAATTTGAAATTTACTGAACGATGCTAGAGCGAGACGGAGTGTGCAGAGCAGCTGAGTTTTGCCGCGCCGCCGCACCGGACCAAACGAATCGCAGTTAGTAAACTAAACGAGTCAAAACAAGTTTGAGAGCGCGTCTTAAAATTCTAATAGGTGTTTTGTTTTTAAATATTTCATATTTGTTATTACAAATTATTTTATTTATTACTGTGAGTAGTACCTGTGGTGATACGTTCATTATTGTGAGGCACTCTAAGAACCAAAAAACCGTAAGTATTGTCTGGTTTAAAATATTTTATGTTATCTAACGTTAGGTAGGAAACTAAATGGAAACAATGTTGGTATGTTTTTTTATGCAATTTTTAGATAAAAAGACATGTGAAGATTGTTTACTTTTAGTTAACTACCTAAACCGATAGGATATAGGCGCATCCGCGTTGCGTCCTACTGCGAGTACGGGGCGGTCGGCTCGGCTCGGTAGGTACTTGTGCATTTATATAGAATATTTTCTTTCAGGTACACAATGACATCTTTAGAGCTGAATCCTATCTAGCAATATTTTATAAAGGCTACTGATAAAGCTTTATGTAAACAGTGCAATAAATCATTGTCTCTTGGTAGTGCTTTACCAAAAAAGCAGAGTACCACTAATATTAAAAAACATTTGATGAAAATGCATAAAATAGAGTGGGAGGCTTATTGTAATGCAACAAATGAAAAACAGAAGAGTAAGAGTTTAATGAAAAATAAAACAGAGGCAACTACATCTTCGCAATTTAATGTCAAGCAGAGTACTTTACCTCAAATCATAGAAAAAAAAGCAGCTCCATTGTGGCCAGATAGTGATCCAATATCTATGAGAATCGATAAAGGTATAATGGATCTCATCATCGTTGACATGCTGCCTTACAACGTTGTTGAAGGAGAAGCATTTCGCAGACTTAATTGTACTATAGTACAATTAAGTATTGTTACACCTTATTATATGTATAAGCTGTAACAATTTGGGTCAAATTGTTACCAAAACTTGTTAAGTTTTTATTTTCTCCAATTGTTACCAAAAATGTTTAACTTAATTATCCTAAGAAATTACTTATAAGTATTTAATTTTCTCAAAAATCCCAAAAAATTATATGTAAAAAATAGATACTTATTGAAAAAGCGTTAAACTTTGCTCAATTATTTTATAGAAATATTTTGTGTTCGTCTGATAAAAATGTGACTGATTATTTGATTATTTTTGTTAAAATTACTTTAGTAAATAAATATTTAATTAACATTGTATATTTGAAACTTTTATTTTAGACAATATTTTATTACCTACTTGTATATGTTGGTCACTCGGCTCGTTATTGGGGTAAATCTCTAAAGCTCTCACAATATGTATCTAGTATATTCTGAGATCAAAGTAACTATCGTATTTCTCAAGGTCAATGACACCTTCGGCTTCGGCTTCGGCTTCGGCCGAAGGTTTTGGTGTATACCGATTAATCGGCTTCGGCTTCGGCTTCGGCCAGAATTGCACCTTCGGTCGGACACTAATAATCAGGAGCACAAGGATCGTTAATTATGGTGAAGAGCGTGCAGAGGGATCTGAGGGATCTCCTCTGACGGATAGGCAGCCATTTAAGTTGAGAACGGAAGGAAGAAATGTGATCATATTTACGAAGGCCAAATATGAAACGAATGCAGTTATTGAGAAGTCGATCCAATTTGTTTAGAAGTTCTTGGGATAGATCAGAGTAACAAACATCAGCATAGTCAATTATAGGCAACACAAGCGACTGGACCAAAGTAGTTTTTTAGCATATTACAGCAAAGCCAGCGCTACCGTTATAGAACTAGGGTTTATTGGAGCGCAAAAGTCCCACCACGACGTCAACGTGGGGTTATTATTATTATGTTAACCAAATAGAAAATCCTATGAAGATCAATTTAATTTTCGAAAAATAAATCGACCACAAACGACTGTTTCGCTCTAATAAAATTAATATCGAAAAGCCAGACGTGTAATGCATCCAATTTTGTGAACCACAAACTGTTATTTTATAAATTAGACCAATATGGCCTATGTGAAAACGCGTAAAATGGCTCGAAAGCTATTTTGCAAATTCACAGCAATAATTTCAGGTCAAACAGAAAATAAAAAGCTCGCATTCGGGTCAAACAAAAAATCAATTCCCTGCCGGAGTCTGTGTTTCCTGATAGCTATAACATATGGGTCTTTAAGTCAAGAGTGAATAGATTGCTTCTAGACAAGCGTGCTCCATCGTCGGCCACATCATCGCTTACCATCAGGTGAGATTGTGGTCAAACGCGAGCCTACCCATAATAAAAAAAAAAAAATCAAATGTTCGCATATATACCTACATATATAGCTGACTGTACCTACATAAATACGTCAGATTTTTACGTTTGAGCGAGATGACGACAGAAAAAGTAAGTTGGTGAAATTGGAAGCTGCCGCGGACTCGCGCGAATTGCGTAAGTAAGCGAGTTGGCAAACAAGTCACCTTAATTTATTTCAAATAAAACAATTTTGTTATTTTTAAACGTTTGATTGCATAAATATGAACAATGGAGTAAAATGAATAGAAAAAAATGTATTTTAGTTAATTACATATAAAAAAAATCGTATCGGAAACGCCTGGAAAACTACTGGCCGGCTGATGCGGCTATGTTTACCTAACTGGTGCACAAAGTCGAGACAAATCGGTCTGCAGCTCAGGAGCATCAGTTTCGTCATGAAGGAAAATTCCTTCAGACATCATCTTTCTGCCCTAGTCCCGTTTTATTTGTATGATCGGCATTATCACGGACTTGTAGATTTTACCCTTCAACTTGAGGGGCATCCGTGGGTCACAAGTGGTTTCCGTGACCTGTTGCCATTTCATCCATCCTGCGTTGATTCGACGTGTTACGTCCCGGTCGACCTCACCATCCCTTGGACAATCGACTCGAGGTACCGAAAGTCGGAACAGATTGGTATGGGCGTTCCGGCGAGAGCTAAAGCCACTAGATTGGAGACACCACCGAAATCGCAGAATAATACTCCGTTTTGGTTCTACTCAATTTCAGGCCAACACTCTCCAGTCTGTGCCGCCACACCTCCAATCTGTTCTGGACTTCCAGGCCACTCTCGGCAACCAGCACAATGTCATCGGCAAACAGCATACACCAGGGAGCCTCTTCCTGAATGTCCGACGTCAGAGCGTCCATTTGCATTATCATCAGGAAGAGGTAAGGGCTGAAAGCCAACCCTTGATGTAAGCCAATTAGCCAACAGCCACATTGAAGGAAAATTCCTTCAGACATAGTTATTAGTTGATCATTTTTGCTTCTGACCTCAAGTGACACATTCCACAATCTAAAAGAAACTTGGCACATGACAGTATTCTTAGGTACTAAGATCTACTTTCTAAGGTAAGCTTTTTGCACTTTCTCTAATACCAAAGCGTATTTTATCACGTGTGGGTTCCACATGCACAAACTCGTGTCCAGCTTCGTTCGAACGAGCTCGTTAAGCTTGGACTTGATTGATTGATAGGTAGGTACTATAGTTATACTAAGTATTTACACAATAAATAAAATTAGATATTAGGGTGTACTCCTGAAATCTTTAGCGTATCTCAAAATAAAACTCGAACAACTCAAACGCCTAGTTATTATGTATTCTGAGCAACTGCTAACAAGTGGACATGAAAGGTTCGTGCATAGCCAACTGAGTCCTGGGTCCTCACCGCGCCTGTCCTGGCAGTCGCGTTGGTACTGCTTGTGTACCTAAAGGAGATACTTACGTACTCTGGCAAAGCTCACGACAGCGAGAAGGCGACGAGGCATTTTGAATAATAGAACTCCATTTTGTTATTAGGTCCTTATTTATTACAAATTGGCATTTAAAAAAAAAAAACGGCTTCTGAACTGTTATATTTTGGATCGATTTGGAATTATAAGTTCAAATAAACCTGTAGCTTTGATGCAATACAATTACCTACATATGTCCTTTATATTGTCTATAAACATCACGGATATCGATAAACATGCAGGTAGGTAGGTACTTACATCTTTATCCCATTGCAAGTGATAGGGAATCTCGTTGCCGAAAGGAAAGTCGAGGTGACAGTTCAAGACGGCAAACCCGCCGACGCTGGCGTGTAGGTGCTCGGCGTCTAGCGGCAGCAGCGAGGCAGCGACAACGGCCGCGCTCAGCGCCCACAGCGCGCCCAGCGCGCACGCGCGCGCGGACATTACGAGAGGTGAGGAGCGAGCGAGTGACTGACTGATCCGAACCGCAGCGGAGCGCGGGACCAATTGACCGCTCCTAGTAAGTAATGGAGATAACCTCAGGCGTGAGTAACGTCCGCGAGCCGACCTCGCGCCGCACCTGCGCCGCCGCTGGCGCCGCCCGCCGCCCGCGCCCGCGCGCCGCGCCCGCGCTCACAAAGGCACAGCCACAAGCAGGAAACGCCGCTAATTCAACGTTTAACTTCTTCGACCAGCTACTCACTTGTTATTGTTCACAAATCATCCTTCAGTTTAAAGCATGAGTGCATGCCGTATTACACATTCTAAGTGATCGCAAGTTGTCGTAAATCCACCTACCTACCTAGCTTTATTTTAATTAGTAAAAGTCTGACGTGCCCTCCCGCTTCACCCTAGAGCAGAAAAGTCGTTAGAAGATCGAATCTTAAAAACAAAACGCATAATATATTATGTTTTACTAGCTGTGTCCGCGACTTCGTTTGCGTGGACTACAGGATTTTGAATATATTTTTTCTAAAATAAAAGGAAAAAATGAACATATCCACAGGAAAACTAAGGTTACCGACATAGCACAAAGAATTGCCAAACTTAAGTGGCAATGGGCAGGGCACATTGCTCGCAGAACAGATGGCCGTTGGGGCCGAAAGGTTTTGGAGTGGCGACTGCGTACCAGAAGACGCAGCGTTGGAAGGCCTCCTACAAGGTGGACCGATGACCTGGTGAAGGTAGCGGGAAACCGATGGATGCGGGACGCACAACCCTATGCCCAACAGTAGACGTGTATTGGCTGAAATGATGAAAATAAAAGTAGCCTATTACTCCTTATTACATCAGCTACCTGCCAAAAAAGCCCGTCTAAATCGGTCCAGCCATTTCAGAGACTAGCCCGGACAAACAGACAGACAAAAATTGTAAAAAAATGTTTTTCTTGTGTATGTACCGTATATAATTCATATGCATGTAGTAAAAAGCAGTTATTTCAATATTACAACAGACATCCCAATTTTATTTACATATATATATATATATATATATAAATATATGTTTTGATGTATAGATGGCACTAGTGATCTGTAGGTACATATATGTGTATTTTTAGGGTTCCATAGTCAACTAGGAACCCTTATAGTTTCGCCATGTCTGTCTGTCCGTCCTCGCTTAATCTCTGTGACCGTTAGCACTAGAAAGCTGAAATTTGGTACCAATTAATTTATAAATAATTTCTGAACTAAGTTTATATGTAGGTAGTATAATCGTATAAGCAAGGATTTTTTTTTTTAATTTCGTTTACATATTTTATTATCCTGAACGTATCTTCTTTCAAACAAAAAAAGAATTATTAAAATCGGTTCTCGCAATCCAAAATTACCACCGAAAACTTCTTCTGGTACATAAGTATTAATTAGTAACCCGATTCCCCGATAGATGGCGCTGTACTTTGTTCGCGCTGTTAGGATATTTCCTGAGTTGATGGGGTCGGGTATTAGGTATCGAATTGTTCGGTTGGTCTCTCGTCTCCTTGGCATTGGCGGTTTTATCTTATAACTAAATAAAACTTCTATCAGGAACATGCTAAGGCCATTGATATATATGTACTACGCACTAGATTAGGCGTACTGAACATTCACTTCAAACGAATCCGTTGCACTGAATTCTAGGCAAATTCACATTGATAACTTTAATGCAATTTTGACGTTCATACAGTGTCAGAGCGGCGCGGCGCTTATAAATTCAAAAGAAAGTGAATTTGGGACGTAAATAATAATTCAGTACTCATGGACGTAAAATAATTGATTATTCAAGCAATTTAATAGCTTTAAATATCGTAATAGTATGTTAGAAACTTTGATTATATACAAGTATATAATCAAAGGTTAGAAATTATTTTATATTTTAAGCATTTCCATTTTACAATCATAGATTAAAACATGCAGATGTTCCATGCCACAAAAACCGGTTTTTTACCTATAACTGCTGTAGTGAACACGAACTTTGCATGATATTTTATGCTGTTTGTTTTTTTTTTAATATTTTATTTAATATTTTTTCTTTTTTGCAAAAATAATAGGTACCAATGAATTCCGTCAAATTCAAATTATGAATACGTCTGTTTTTCGATACTGTAAAAAAACTCAGTAAGGAATGCCAGCAAATCATGGAATATCAGTTTTCATCGCTAAGTTTTGTGGTTAAGTATTCTGTCATTCGCAAGCACTGAGGTATTACGTACCTACCTAGATATTATGTATACATAGATTAGTATTCAAATATAAATTAGGTTTAGTTGAATTTAATTTAGGTACGTAATACCTCAGTGCTTACCAAGATATTATGTATTAAATACAAAAATTAGTATTCAATTCCGTTTATCGCTCTGCACACTTTCAAACTGATGATACTAAAGCTGGAAAACTAATGAGTCGGCTATTCCTTGCAGTCATGCTATTCCTTCAGAATGTGCCTTCAAACATTAATAGCTTTCCCCTACATCATTAAACCAAGTGCAAATTTCTGACTCCGAATCAATTTTTGATTCGCCCCGAAAAATTAAGTTAAAAATAGATTTTTTTAAAGTTTTAGTTTTTTATGTAATTTATTTCATCACTACTGCTCTCAAAACGGTGAAAGAAAACATCGTGAGGAAACCGGCATATTTCGAAGACATGCGACATTCACCAACCCGCACTGGAGTGCGATTCACTAAGGCAAAACATCTTTACAACCAAGAAGTCATCGTTGACACCTCTGATGAAAACAAATCGGTATTCTTTAGTTACAACTGCGCGATCGTAGCGCCTCAACGATGTCGACGGCGCGACATAGAACTAAAATATTGTTTCGAATGTATGAAAAACGGTATTCAGAAACACAAAACATCTTTGCCTTCAACGACAACGGTGCCTTCGCCTTCGATTGTAGCTGTCAAACCGTAAAGCTTGTAAATTGTAGATGTTCTCTTGGTTGTAGACACAATTCCGTGGTTGTAGACGATTAAAATGTAAGTAAAACAAGTTATTTACATATTAAAATTAAAATGCTTTTATTGTTTTGTTTATCGTACTTTAATTCCTGAAATGTTTATGCCTATTTTTAATGTTTTAGATGGCAGTGCGTCTTTCTTGTGTGATTTTTTTGTTGGAAGCAGCTAAGCGTCAAGATAATTTAGAAAAAAGACGTCAGGCCTACGTGATACGTAATATGGGTCTTCTTTCTACTGATACAAATTATATTAAAGTATTCAGGTTGACTGAAGAGCTGATTACACAATTGGAGGAAGATATTTTTAAAGGCGAATGTTGTCGATGAGGAATTAGCAACCGAATCAAGGTATTACTACTAAATCATTATAAAGTAATATAAGTCACCTTAGAGTGGAATATTAATACTTATCTAAAACTTACTCTCATTCTAGGTTTTATGCACTCTCGCATTTTTAGCAAGTGGGAGTTACCAAAAAATATTATGTGAGAATGCAAGAACTTATACCTCACAAGCATCTGCTTCGAAGGCTATAAGAAATGTAGTAGATGCCATCAACTACCCAGTAATTATAAATAAGTACATTAGATTTCCCCAAAATGCAAATGAAAGACGAATTCTTAAAGAAAAGTAGGTATTTCTTAAGTTTCACACTTTAGTTTTAATTTTGACTAAGTAGATACATACTTTCATGAAATCGTGAATCAAACCATATTGCTATTTATTTTTATGTCCACTGTGTTATTTATAAATTCTCTATTTTTTATTTAGATTTTATGAAAAGTTCAAACTGCCTGGAACCATAGGTTGTGTTGATGATATCAATATTAATAATAAATTCAGATAGTTTTAGTATTGTAAAATTAAATTAAATTCCTATTTATTTCAGGGGACTCTGGTTTCGCTCTCAGGCCATACATGATGGTTCCATGTAACAACCCTGAGCCTGGATCAAGGAAAGAATACCTACTACAATGATCTGCATGCCAATGCAAGAAATACTGCAGAACGAACTATTGGCATACTTAAAGGCCGTTTTAGGTGCCTTTTGGTTCATCGTGTTCTTCACTACGATCCAGAGATGGTGGGAAAAAATATTAAAGCTTGTTGTGTATTACACAACATTTGCAATCGAGCCAGAGTACCTCCAGTAGAATTACCAGCTCATTTACAGATACAAGAAACGAGGGTGATCCAATTACTACAAGGAAACCAGTGTCTGTCAGTGATTTGGACAGTGGACGTCTTGCTAGAGGTCGTCTAATTAATAGACTGTGGAGTGGACAAAATAGTTAATAAATAGAAGAAAAAATGTTCTAACTATAGACTTAAGTAATTACTAATTCAGGATGACAGTTAGCTTATTAATGTGCATGTGTGTTACATAGGTAGCAATGTATATTGTTTTTCATAAAATATAGAAAGTGGATTTTTTTTCTTATATACCCATTGAATTATAAAAACCCTATATACCTAATGTTTTACCTAAAGATAAAATTAATAATAGAAGTAAATACTAACAATAGACTTAAGATACTACTAATTCAGGATGACAGTATAATAAAAATAATAGTGTTGTTAAATAATAATGTGTATTGTTCATCATAAAATATAGAAAGTGGATGTTTTTTTAATCTTGTTCTATACATGTTTTACCTAAAGATTAAATTAATATAGGCTAACAAAATAGTATTTACCTTGATAAAGTCATTTTAATATAATCAATTAATAAATAAAACAATCTTTTAACATATTTCTTATTTTTATTTATTTATTAGGTCTCTAATTGCACTACTTATTCTATCTAGAGCCTGAGCCATAGCCCGTTGGTCCTCTAATTGTTGGCTAAATGCTTGGGCAATCAAGAGCTCTGCTTGTGCTTGGCGTTCTTCGATGGCTATGAATCGCTCTGTGAGGCTAACCATCTCAGAGCGGCGTTGTGACGGAGGTGACCTTCTCAACAGTCGCCGGCGTGCTGCAGATTGACGTGGAGATAGCTGGTGAGCAAGTCGGTGACCGCGTAATGTCTCCCTGTGCACACGCCGAGTAGGAGCTGCAATTAACATATTGTAGTTATTAGTTATTTTTATCGTATTACCCCATCGTGTCCATTTATCTGTATCCTAAATTATAGTTATTATGATTTTATATTAAATATTTGGTTAGAGAATGCAACTTACTTTGACTTTCCCTTTCCAAAACATCATTTGGCTGAGCTGCAGGTCTTGTTGGCTCAGTAAAAGAAACCTGAAAATGTATACATAATTGTTGAATTATTCTTGTGTTTGTTTCTATAGAACAGTTTTAATTTTCCATAACCATACCCTATTTTCTTCAGCATCTGGACTATGAGCATCTGGTGCTGGTTCTATTACTTGCCGTGATCCAGATGTTGTAGGTATTTGTGCCAGATTGTCTTGCACACTATCCCCATCACAAGCAGCAAGATTAGGCTGAAATAGAATGTGTTGTTAGGTTCTTTTATTTAGGTATTCGAGATAACATTTGAAATTATACTCACAGCCCACAGCAATACCTTGTCTAGTATTTAGCAATACATGTAAGTTTGATCCCATTTTATTTATTATATACCTTGTATTGATCCAACATAACAGGCTTAAAATGGGTGTTATGCACCTTAGTATAGAGGTGATGAGACTTATGAGAGTTAACAGCACAGATAGTATCTAACACTTAGTAGAAACCTCCATCAATAAAAGAATAAACAAAACTTATACCCATTGCATTTCATGGCCTGGTTCATATAAAAGAACCTCACTTTGGTCAGCCTGCTGCTCATTTGGAGGGACAACATTCTGAAAATAGAAAGTTTACACAATATTATATTTATACATAGATAGTAGTTCCAGACACTGCTGTATATTAAAGAAATGTTACTGTGTACTTACTTTCGATAGGTTTGGAACCAAACTAAAACAAAGAACATGTAGAACGCCATTGGATAGGGGTGCAGAATTTTTTGTCCACTTAGCCACTTAAAACCACTCCAAGTGGTTTTTACTTTGGAATTTCGTATTTTGTTAAAAAAAACTCTCAAGCTTTAAGATCAAGTTGTTTGTTTTGAAATACATAACCTACAATGACAAATGTCATATTGAATAATTATGTTCCAAGTCGAAAATGATTTAATTAATTAAATATTCGTTGCATAATAAATATAACGTGTTTTATACATACTTACCGTGCATTTGTATTAATTTATAATGACGAAATAACTTAAAAATAGCTTAGTCGAGATTTTCTCGATTATACTTTAGATTAAACATAGCAACACTGTTAACATCTTACTCATCATCGTTGTTCGACAGATCGTCGACGAGCTTATGTAGCTTAGTGAATACGGTTTTCATCAACGTTGTTTCTAAAGGCGATATTTAGGATGCAACATCAGTGAACGTCGTCGTTGTTAACATCTATGATGAGACGTTAGTGAATCGCATTGCTGGGCCAGCGTGGTGGTTTACGGCCCATTCCCTCTCCTAGAGAGAAGGCTTGAGTCCCAGCAGTGGGAACATTTAAAAAGCTGATTATGCTATAGTTATAGTTGTTGTTTGTTTTGTTACTAAATATTAACTGCGCAGTCCTGACCATCATTCACTAAAGATAGCTGTCCTTTAGAATGATGATTACAATAAATGGTTTCATTATTTTACAAGATTTTTAATTCACTTTTCTGACGCAGACGCAGTTTTCTGAATTTACACTAACGTGGACTATTGGTAAAATTTTGAAATAGAGTTTTGTTGTAATGAAGTATTGTAGGCAAAAAACTGTGTCACTTCTGCGGTTTAAAAATCTATATGGATAACATGTCATTATACTATGTTGAACTAAACGCGTAAGTACTACGAAATTCATGGCGCTTAAGACGTTTTGGTCGCTAAAAAAGTCTCCTCTATAAGCTATCAGCGCTTTGTATTTTAATAATTCTGTTAGACGACATAATACCAATGTAGCGCTGCAGCAGATTTTCGTTTTAACTTTTCAATATTTTGACAAATAGTTTAAATGAAAGGGTTTGTTTATCACTAGAATATAAGTCAATGGCTAAGGCAATGTAGAACAAAAAAGAAATTCATTTTTTTAACGCCATGTATCAAAATGTTAAGGTAAAAACCAGTTCATAAATGGTTCGATAGATTGCGTTGCGTAATGACGTCATCTTTTTAAAAGTCGAATTTTCCGTGCTTTCATGACGTACCTACTGCAGTAAAAAATCGTAAATATATTCGTAATTTTACGAGTGCACAATTGCAGAAATTTCTACTACTTGCATACTGTTTTAGGTATCACCATCCTTTGTGGGCCCGTTTTTAGGGTTCCGTATTTATTAGACTTCCGTACTTAGTATGTCCAGTTGTCAACGTGACAAATAACCTTTTTTTTAAAATCATAAGTGGGAACACTTATTGTGACGGACGGGAAACTACGGACCCTACACTGAGCATGGTCTGACACGCTCTTGGCCGGTGTTTTTTTGTACTATCGGATTGACGGCGAAATCTCTGTAAATGAAAAGGTCTGTATTTAAAAGATGAAGTCAGGGGCTTATCGTCCTGTGGGTCAAACATTCGGTAGTTGAACAGGCCTGACGGTTAAAGTTCCTATTCCGGCGAAAGGGCCATATGTGAAAGATTCTGCTGGGGAAACGGAAATAAATGAATCGTCCAGTCGACGAATAAATGAATCGATGGCATGAATATTAGAGTAACGATAAATCCGTTTCTACGTACATAGGTGAAACATAAAAAATTAAATAAAAAAGCCTTAATTTTTCTTACAAAAAAATAACACCAAAATAAACTTATTTCAAAAGTACAATTTCGGTGTGTTTTGTTGAAATTGATCTACATATAGGTAGGTACTGTGACGACCACAAAGGTCACATATTAATTGAAGTAGAAACTTTATTGTAATGGACCTTTTAAGGCTTATGGTATGGAATATAGATTCGATTATGACTGAAGTTGTCAACATGAAAAAATATGAAATTTAATTTTAGATAATAATATAATTTATGGCTTGAACGAATATAATAAGTAAAATCAAAGCTAAAAGCCTTTCATTGGCGTCTCCCCACGTCACATATGGTGGAGGCGCCCGCCGGGTAGGGTCCGTAAGGCCTTGACTATTTTTTCAGGTTTGCGAGACCCCGATAGTTGAGGAAGGCGACTGTTCCGACCCATAAGGTCCCATAAACCTCTCGCAAAGCGTAATAAATAAGAATAGCAGCTACGGCAGGCGAGGACAACGCCTGGAAATTTAAAAGCTGAGTGAATTTTTATATTATTTAATATTTTATAAAAGAAGAGATGATGTACTTCTCAGGCATAGACGAGGTCTGCCTCGAGGATTTTATCGCGGATTTTAAGTTGACTGCCAGGTCTAACGAATGGCGGGAGAGTGATTACGCTCTCATTTTGGGAGCATATCTTCATGGAGCAGCCCAACACTTTTATAGATACACTTATCATTACGACATGGATTTCGAAACGATATGCCAGGAATTAAGAAACGAATTCCCGTGTAGATGTTTTAGTTGTAAACAGCGTCAGCACGTTACAGCAGTGCAGCCACTGGAACCATGTGTTGTAGAGGAGGAAACTGCAGATTTACTTGAAGAAGGCGGACCGTTAAATGTTTTGTATGAAGATGATAATGCAGGTTTATGTTCTAGCATGATGATGGACGGTCCACAAACAATTGTTGAGCAGACTGATGAGAATAATGAGCCGGATTATGACGATGCAAGCAGTGGAGTCGATGACGAGACGGGATTGGAGTGGACGGATGAAGATAACCTGGTTGTGTCCAATCCAATTATTATTTCATCTAATTTTATTTCAGAGAACCTAGAGATGTTTTCAATAGAATCTCATGTGATCCAGATGTCGAATTCAATGAAAACCAAAACGACGACGATCACATTTTTGAAAATAAAAATTACAAAAGTGGACAAAGTTTTTTCCAGGGTGAAACAAAGGAGATGGCCCAGTTTATTGTTATAAAGGATGATGTTCATTCTCCAGAAATATTAGACAAAGTTAATGGGTTTGATTTTATTAATTTATGTCACAAATATTTTCATCGTGCCCCATTTAGAACTAAAAAGTGCATGGCACGAAAGGGCATGGTAGGAAGAAAGTCCTCCCATCACTTTCATTGTAAAATAAATTCAAAAATAAAAACTAAACATTCTAATATTCAATTTAAGGATAAGTCTTTTCTATTTAGATATAAGTTTTGGAATTATAAAATTGGAAAACGACTAATTTTAAGAATTGTGTAAATATTTTGGCTTTTGTTTTTGTTATCATGTCACTGCATTATTTTTGTGAGATCAGCAGGGCATGGATAGTATTAATCATTTGTTTTTGTTTCATATTCATTTTCAATGAGGGACGCCGCCATCGAAAAAAGAAGAAAGAAGCAACTGTGCGTTAAATAGTGTTTTCTCTTCGTTGATATTTTTATTATTATTATTCAAATTGGTGAATTTGAGCCAGTGAACTTGCGGTAATTTAATTATTTTTGGAAACTGTGGTCCTATAATGAGGACAAATATCAATTAAGGCTGATACCGACTTTGCAGATAAGGCATAGCCTTCGCAAAGGGCGTCTAATTGACACCATTGGTTTAGCTGATAAAAAAAAAACACAGTTCAGTCAAAATGGACTGATTACATAAATACTCCATGATTTTTTTGTAAGATTTTTGATACTGGCACATTTTCAATTTTTTAGCGATGATAGGAACTTGCACAGTTCTGTCTTTTTCTTCTCTGACACGATGAGCGTCCGATGAGGTTAAAGTCATAACCTTAAGAGTTGTAGTTTACTTTATGTTAGACTCCTTCGGAGTAGATGTCAGTTATGGCAAGGGTGCAGCACCGTGGCTTTTTTTAAGGTTTTGCTGCGGTGGGGTTTAAGCATGACAACGTTGAATGATAAGCGCAAAGTTAACGCATAGTAAGTTAGTAAATAGATTTTGAATTTTGTTTATCGTTCGTCATGACTTAGGCTCGCTCCTAAAGAGACGACCACCACCATGTAAATTTATTTCCTTCATAGGCCTACCTATGAAGGAAATACACATCACATCTGTGTTAGGTATAGGCAGGTTATACCTAAACCTTAAAAGTATTTTTTTTGAATAGAAATGCTTTGCCATTATGGATTGGAAGTGTTTTGCCATCCTCAGCATTTCCATTCGTAAGGGCGTAGCTCATGTGACGACCACGAAGGTCACATATTAATTGAAGTAGAAACTTTTTTGCTTTGACTTTGAAGTAGAAACTTTATTGTAATGGACCTTTTAAGGCTTATGGTATGGAATATAGATTCGATTATGACTGAAGTTGTCAACATGAAAAAATATGAAATTTAATTTTAGATAATAATATAATTTATGGCTTGAACGAATATAATAAGTAAAATCAAAGCTAAAAGACTTTCATTGGCGTCTCCCTACGTCACAGTACCTTACGTAAACAAAACTATTTTTCATTACTCATACTCTGAAAGTAGGCCTGAAGTTGCCTGAGGAGCGGGCTGAAAGTGATACTTTTCATCCCTAGGGAGTTTTACTTTACAACTTATAGTTGTCAAATTATTAAAGAAAACTAGTTCCATCTTCACATATCTATTGAATCATGTTCCGATTTTCCATACAGCCAATCACAGCGCGATATAAAATTGAAATAACTTAAAGATATTAATTGAATAATATTATATTTAAAATAATTTATTTGTTAACTGTTTCTTTAAAATACTTTTTACACCATCTGCTCGATAATGTCGTTTTACACGTCATACAAACCTCACTTAAAGCAAGTCATTATATGCCTAGGGAGATAATGCAGTATGGCCGATCCCTAGGGAATAATGAGATTTGAATTTGGAGCATCAAGAATCGTCAACATTGTGAATTAAAATGTAGGCGCATCGAACAAGTTGACTCGAAATCCAAACCAAAGAGTAGGTATTAATCACTATGATTCAAACTGGCCACTAACAAAAAAAAGAAAATAGAATAAAACGTGCGTACTGACGACACGGGAACATTATAGAAAATTGAAACTATAGAATCTTGGAGTAGTGAATTTTGTTTGTTTGATGAACTTGTAAATATAATACCTACTTATATTTCTCTAAAATATGATTTTTTGATTATCTCACAGATGGTGTAAAAAGTAGAGTATGCAACACGGGGATAAAGCTGTCTTTGTCTTGGGCGGCTTAAATTCCTCACTTCACTCAGGTTTCTTTATTAACTCTAACTAACTTAATTAATTTTTTTTTAATTACTAACTTAATTTTATAAATCCCTCACTATCGTTCGGGATTAAAATCAGCAACCTTCGTTTCGTTCGGAATTCAACATGCCGCTTAAAGACACTGCTTTATCCCCTAGTCACATAAACTACTATTATTTATAAAAGATTACAATTAATTTTTAATTTTTCATTAATTAGGCTGAATAGCTGGCCGACCACAGAAAAAAAAAACAAAATGGCGGGAAACTGGCAATCAGTCGTTAGTTTTTTCGAGTTTTGTTTACATTTCCGTACAACAGAGATTTGTATTAACACGTTGTTTATCAGATTAAAATAGTGATTAACGCCTAATTTCATAAGAGAAGAGGCTAAATCAGTAGTAGAATACCTTTTACCACCTAAATCAGAAGAAAGATACCTACTTGAAATCATAGGTAGGTACTACGACTCAGGTTTTACAAACTTTTTATTTTACTTTTAGTTTTTTCGTATTCGTAATGAAAAGCACAGTGTTTACCTCGGGGTGAAAGTAACCCATTTAACCCCTCGAATTAGCGACCTCGCTACGCTCGGCCGCCAACTCCTTCTCGGGACGAAATAAGTTACTTTCACCCCTAGTGTAACAATGTACTATTAACCAACTATCTCCTTGAGCACACTGAGGTCCAGTGATGCTCTTGCGTTCTCGTAGTAGTGACGTGTCCGATCCTGCCGAGTTTTCACACCACAAGGGAATACGAAGTTATGCAATTTCGGTGGGTTACTGTACGAATGAATGTTGTTTTTTACGTTACGGTTTGCTAGTATATTATGAGGTATTAGGTACCCTTAGCAATCATACATACTCAAGTAGTCTAGTCAAATTAGCAAAAAGATTGGACTTAATTCGTGTAGTTGTAATTTTTTGTGGAATCATTAGAAGACATCAATATAAGTCTTCTCTGAGTTTGCACCATTCCTGTTATGTACTACGGAAGATCGTATAATATTAGGTTTTAACATTAAAGTCCCAAAATTTAAAAATTTCATAATTATTTAGTTGTGGTAAGTTTAGATATATGTAGATACCTCTTTGGTGTATAATTACTTTTCACGAAAAAAATGTGAGGTGTATGAAACACTAATAAATCATTATTTTTAATTTGTGGCTCAAGGGAAATTTAGCCAGTTGGTGCAAACTCATAATAAGCTTTTTAATTCATTAAACCCCAAGCGAACGCCGGCGTTCGCGCACCTATTGTCTTTCTATTGTGTCTGTGATTTCCACGATTGAAAGGCATCCTATACACCCAGTTATTTTTGCACCCTTTTGCTCCCCTAGAAAAACAGCATTTTACAATATTTGTAGATTGTACTACGGGGCAAATTAGTGTAATCATGGATTTTTTATTTTAATATATAATGTATTCTATATATAAAACATTCGCACGTAATAAAAATAAGAAATACATAAGTAACTCAAATGGGAATGGGCGGGTCATGTCAGCCGCATGCATAGGGACCGCTGGGCGAGCGTCGCCACACAGTGGGTCCCTACTAGTGTTGCCAGGCGTCCCGATTTGCGCGGGACATCCCGATTTTTAGGGGTCTTGGGACACGTCCCGATTTGCACCTGATCGGGACGCTAAATGTCCCGATAAGTCAAAAGATATATTAAAGCCATCATTATTACAATAAATTAACCTGTATCGCATTCGCATCACTATGTCAAGTGCGTTCAAAATGACACACGGCGCTTCACTGAAGGGGCCTAGTAGGGCCGATGCCTGCTAGGGCTGCTGGAACATTTAAAACAGTGACCGTTGCCCTGGAACGCACAGTGGGACAGAAGAAGCCTGGGTTTTACTTAGTAAAAGTCTGATACAGTGCGAGAGAAGTCATTGGAAGATTTCCAACCAGAAAAAAAAAACTTTATTAAAAAAAATGTCTCGATCTAAAAACCTAAATCCCGATTTGTTTTACCAACTGTCCCGATTTTTATCCAATCGGATCTGGCAACACTAGTCCCTACTGAAGTAAAGCGCCGTCGAGGTCGGCCTAGAAAGAGGTGGCGGGATGATCTGGACGCGTACCGCAAGGACTGGTTTGAGACGGCGCAGGAGAAGAAAGTTTAGAAAGACTTGGGGGAGGCCTTTGCCCAGCAGTGGGACAGCAACGGCTAGAAAAAAAAAAGTAACTGGAAGTTTATGTAGAGTTAACGTGAATAACATACTGCGCCTCGTTGCGCTCGGAGGGCGAACGCGGGGTCGCGAGGCGCGCGCGCGCTGCGGCTCGAAAGCAAGTACCTAAATGTGTTTAAGGCCCGTATTAATAAACGATGCTCAACTCCGTTCTCAAGTGTGATATCATTTGATCCCCGATTATATGATGACAGAAGCTCAAGATCTTTGCTAATTAATAAACACATGAGTACAGGATCTCAGTTACCAAGATCAGTATCCTCAATGCGTACTCAAGCTTAGCTTACGTGAAAGTTTACGTCACATTGGCCGAAGTTTAATGGGAATATAAAATATCGAATCTTGATGAATTCTGTTTTTTTTTTTATTTACTTGGCAATCCAAAAGGATTTGAAGCATTTCTTACATCAATTTTTGATAAACGATATCGCAAAGGCCATAAAATAGCATAATAGTGCTCTCTATTTAGTCGTAATACCTAATTAATTCGACTCAAAATATTTACAAACTCCATGTTTCGCGCTACGATAATCACGACCTCAAGTCCCGGTCGGTCTACACTCATGATCTGGCAGCTCAAGTACAGAGATTGTTGTAAACTTAAGTTTCGAGTTTCGTTTATTAATCAGACAACACTCGGCTGATGCCGTAAACCTAAGCTGAGCTTGAGATGGAACTTGAGCTTGAGCTTAATCTCGTTTATTAATACGATCAAGACCTCAAGCTTAGTAATAAGTACGAGAACTTGGACTGAGGAATACGGGCCTAAATCATTTTTGTGGCAAGAAGCGATCCCTGCGCTATAAAAATTAATAACTATAATTTCCTCTATTTTAATAATAATAATAATAAATTTATTGGTCCTTTGTTACAAAATGTTCCTTAAGGTTAGCTTATAATATTTTATTGTAACAGGAAATTTAACAAAATCAAATTAGACAGTGGTCTCCAAACTAGGCAGTGCCTGTATCTTGGAGGCCTGAGTTGCGTTAACTTAATTTTTTCCAAGACATGTAAAGTTAGCATTACTTAAAATAATATTAAATACAATAATTTGAACATGGACATTTAAATTAGGTAGGCATATCAAACTGCCTATCGAGATATTAAAGAAATAGAACTAAAATAATCTTAAACAAAAACAAAAACAAACAAAATAAAATAATTCTAAATAGTGTGTTAGATTGTGTGAGTGTCAGTGATGGTGTGTGTGTGTGATAGATGGGGGCTTATAGAGTGAAGGCGCTGTATATAGAGAAGTGTTGTTTTGAACTAAGAATTTCCTCCGTTTCGCTGTATGATAGGGATAGTAGCCAGTTTTTTATCAGTCTTTTACATGAGTGTGTACTAAGGTCTTTAATGATACAAATCTTGCTAATGTTATTGTAGATCAGCGTATGCGTGTAAGAGGGGCATCGCCTAGCTAGAAGACTGTTTGCTTTAGGAAGGGGAACGTGAAAGATTGGTTTAGAAAGCAGAGTTTGGTAGTCGGGTCTGTTTTTTACTGATTTGTGTGCATGTAGTGTGGCGCTAAGGATAAATAATTGCCGTACACGGAGAACTGGAAATTTTTCGTATAGTTGGTCTGTCGGGAACCTGAAAGGTTTTTTTAGCATTACTTTTATTACAGCTCTTTGAGCTCTTTCTAAATCTATAAATGAGCTTTTTCCAGCTCCTCCCCAGACGGAGATTCCATACTGGAGTACTGATTGGCATTTTATTAGCTATGTTGTGAAAAATAGATTATGAAGTGTATTGCATTGTTTGTCGTGACCTCCCGACCTGCCCCTGCATTGTGTATTTATTTAACAAGAAGTTATGATAACCATATCAATTCTCTGCGTTATCGCCACCGCCGCCGCCGGAATTCTGATCCCGATTTCCGGCCAACGTAGACGCGGGCTTGCGGACTGTGAGCAATGAGTAGCTCACTGTCCGGCCGTCCGGTAACTGTCTGGGCCAAGCCCAAGTCGTCGACGGCGCGCACTGTTCCCGCGCGCCTCAAAGAGTTGTCAGCAGCAGCAGGGACCCAGCCGGGTCCAAGCCTACCCGGTATGAAGGCTAGAAGGAACGGGGTGGGTCTTTTAGTCAGTAAGAGTCTGACACTATCTCCCGCTCCGCCCAAGGGCGGGGGATGTCAATGCATGATTTTTCCCACCATAAAAAAAAAAAATTCTCTGTCGATCTTTATTTCTTTCTGTAGGTACCTCAAAAGGAAAAAAACGGAATCCTTATAGAATCACTTTGTTGTTCGTCCGTCTGTCTGTCAAGTCCCTTTATCTCGGGAACAAGTGCAAGTATCAAGTTGAAATTTAAACCGAATACTCAAGACTGCGGTCCCTTAAAGCTGTGTAAAAATAAAAACTTCTAAGTTAACAAATAAACAAGATATTTACGTCGCAAAAAAATGTACCGATCAGTCGATATGTTATTTTTTTAACGTCACCTAAGAACACTTGGGTTATCAAGACGAATCTAACGATTTGTTACCTAATTATAAAAATTGGTTCAGCGGTTTGGAAGATATGAGGTAATAAAGAATGTTACAAACATACAAGATACGCGCGAAAAACAACCGTTCTTGCAGCTGGGTAACAAGTCTAGCCAAAATTGTTTTATCAAATAAATTATATAATTAGTGTTAGCATTGAACCTGTTATTATTAATATTTTCCAGGACACTCATGCTATCACTAACTATAACCCATTTACAACATCCTTCATTTTTGAGTTTGATGTGCTTTAAAGCGCAGAGAATAGCTATTGCTTTTGCTATGAATATTCATATATCATACTTGAATTTAATTTATAGCCAATGCCTGAATCCAATAATATATCAAAGACAGCAAATGAAACTGCAAAATCAGTCTTAGATCCATCAGTATATAGAAATCTTTAATTTAAAAATTCAGAAATTTTAGAATAAACATCTTTACAGGATAAATTTTTATTCAATAATCATTTTTAATGCAGTGAATTTGCTGTCGAAGTTTCCATGATAACATGGAAGAAGAGATGATCTATGAATTTGTAGAGTTTCAAGAAAATTTACATATTGCGAGAAGCCCTGGAGTATTTGGAAGATTACACTCAACTTGCATGACGTTTATGACTTTTAAATGCTCCAGTGATGAGTCTTAAGCCTTTATTCTGAATTTTGTCCAAAATTTCAACCAACCTAGTATCATTAGCAAAACATAAAAAGCCATATTCAAAATGACTAGGTACGGAATACTAAGGGGCATGCCCTTCCACTTTTGTCGAGCGATCTTAAGGGTCAACTCACACCGAAAGAGCGGCGAAGGGCAGGGAAGCGCAGCGCAGTTTCAGTGTCATATGAATTTTATCTTTATTTTCATTGCTATAATACTTATTATCGCATGAGAAACTCGAACGAGTCGCGCGGATGCCCGCGGGGCCGCGGGAATTCTATGAACGGTAAACGGGTCGCGATAATAAGTATTATAGAAATGAAAATAAAGTTAAAATTCATATTATACTGAAACTGGGCTGGCCTTCGCCGCTCTTTCGGTGTGAGTTGACCCTAATTCACCGCGCGACCTGTAATTTGTAAAACTTTTCTTCTCAAGTGTGTCGAAAAACGTCGTATGATTAGGGATGTAAAGCTACTGCTTGGTTTTTCGCGGTAATTTTACTAAATTACCGCAGTAAAATACGGTAAAAAACGATACTCTACAGTTTTCGGTAAATTACGATAAAAAACGTAAAAATCGTAGTTTTATTAAGATAATTATGTAAGTACTTACCTACATACTTAATAGCGAAAAATATATTAAAAAAACCGGCCAAGTGCAAGTCGGACTCGCCCATGAAGGGTTCCGTAGCAGCAAGTAACATAATATATAAGTTCTTGTAGTTCGTTGTAGATAACTTTGATCGATGTTTTAATAATATTGTATTTTTTTAGATTTATGATGTATTAAAGAAAAACTACTTACTAGATCTCGTTCAAACCAATTTTCGTAGGCAGTTTGTATGGTAATGTATATCCATATTTTTTTTAGTTTTGTCATTCTCTTATTTTAGTAGTTAGAGGGGTGGGGACACATTTTACCACTTCAAAGTGTCTCTCGCGCAAACTATTCAGCTTAGAAAAAAACCGGCCAAGAGCGTGTCGAGCCACGCTCAGTATAGGGTTCCATAGTTTCCCGTCCGTCACAATAAGTGCCACTTATGATTAGGAGTTTAAAAAAATGCTTGCATATACGATTATACTACAAACCTAGTCCAGAAATTATTTTGTAGAATCTTTTTGTCTTTTTGTACAAAAACTGTTCTTTCCATCAAGTTCAAAATGATTTTCCTAGAAAGTCCTTATAAAGTTCTACTATTCAGATTTTTTTCATATTTTCTAAACTTATGGTTCAAAAGTTGAGGGGGACAGAGATTAAGCGAGGACGGACAGACAGACAGACAGACATGGCGAGGGTTCCTAGTTGACTACGGAACCCTAAAAAGGAAAAGTCTACGTAATGATTATAATTAAGTATTTATTTTCTGTACAAACATTATATAAAATTATGATTAGTTTTGGAATACATTCGAATGGGAATACAATACGGAATCGTAAGTTTCGTTAAACAGTCTACGTGTTAATGAGCGGTGTGCGCGGTGCGTGCGGCCGCTCCCTAGTGCTAGTGACGAGTGCACAGCGCTCAGCCCTGCATGATGAGGTGCACGAAGTTCTCGTAGTTGATGTTGCCCTGCGAGTCCTCCTGGCCCTGCAGCAGCTGCTCCACCTGCCGCACGACAATTACTTACTGACACGTCGAGGTATTCCATCAACATCATAATAACTTCAATCATTCAAGATATAGAAAGTAGCAGAAGTGACTTCTCCCGCTCTTGGGCGGATCGGGAGAGTGTATCAGAATTTTACTGACTAAAACCCACTCCTATGTTCCATCTTTGCCTTGCGTCCCGGGCCCCAGAAGCCCGCCCCGGGCGTTAGCTACCCAGATATCGGGGTCGGGATCTCGGCGGCTGATGCGTGAGGGCCGTTCCATCGCGAGTGCGGCCGCCTCTTTCGCTAGCATTACTGCTTCGCAGAAGGAGGCGACCGCCTACCATTTCTTCTCGCCTGTACCGACCTCGACGACCTCGTTATTGTTACCGACCTCGAAGTCGATGCCGCCGATTGCCGAACTTGACATGTCCGGTGAGGACCCCCGCCACATGGAAGGTGAGGACGCCATGACGTCTTTCCAACCACTCCTCAGAGGGAACTTACCGCCATAAATGTAGTGACAGTACGAATGCGTCCGTCACCTAAAAGAGTATTTTTTATCTCCGTGATGCAACATGCGACATGTTGAGCAGGGCGATGCGTACCTCGTCGTCACTGAGCTTCTCGCCGAGCGTGGACAGCAGGTGGCGCAGCTCGGCGGACGAGATGAAGCCGTTGCCGTCCTTGTCAAAGTGCCGCAGCCCCTCGATGAAGTCGTTGGCAGTGTCACCGCTGCGCGCCTTCGAGATGGCCTGCACACCGACAACAAGCTAGAGCTATATTCACTCATTTAAAAATAGTTTATCATCTATGCAAGCGTATCGTACCCGGGACCACTTTGTGCTAATCAATATTTTTTTTTTCTAACACTGCTACTGTAATATTTTTTTTTTTATCTGACCCCAACCACATTAAATTCGTTAGTTTTTTTTTTTTTGTTCATAACGTCTCATTTATTGACAGATTTTTTTTATATAGCCTCTTTTTATAATGTAAATGGAAGAAGACTGTGATAAGGTAACAAACAATGAAATGCGACGTCAGCTATCGGATAACAATACATACAATAATACTAGAAAAATAATTTTTGTACATAAAATAAAAATAAAATAAAAATCGGCCAAGAGCGTGTCGGGCCACGCTCAGTGTAGGTTTCCGTAGTTTCCCGTCCGTCAGAATAAGTGTACCCACTAATGAGTTTAAAAAAGTGCTTGCATATACGATTATACTATAAACTTAGTCCAGAATTTTTTTTGTACAACCTTTTTGTCTTATTTGTACAACAACTGTTCTTTCCATCAAGTTCAAAATGATTTTTCTAGAAAGTCCTTATAAAGTTGTACTTTTCAGATTTTTTTCATATTTTCTAAACTTATGGTTCAAAAGTTAGAGGGGGGGGGACACACATTGTTTTTTACTTGTGAAACTTTTTTACGATTATTTGTGAAACTAAAATGATTTTAGTAAACCCCTTTTCATTTTTAAATACCTATCCAACAATATATCACACGTTAGGGTTGAAATTAAAAAAAAAAAATCACTTCCTACTTTCCATATAGGCTATACCCTAATAAAACATTATTTTCCAATTTTTATTTTAACACTTTGTCGGCGTGATTGATATACATATTGGTACCAAATTTCAGCTTTCTAGTGCTAACGGTCACAGCGATTAAGCGAGGACGGACAGACAGACAGACAGACGGACAGACAGACATGGCGAAACTATAAGGGTTCCTAGTTGACTACGGAACCCTAGAAAGAAACATCAACATGGCGGTTTATGACTTTTTATACGTAGTTTCTTCACAAGTTGACAAGTCGTTACCAGTTTGTTCTATTTATTGTGATATGTCACAAGCATTCGAATATGTAGATCACAACATTGTCCTACATAAACTGGAAGCTTAAGGCATAAGAGGGAATGTCTTGGAATTGATAAAGTCGTATCTCTCTGACCGTCAGCAAATAAAACAATGATATCAAACACGGCGTATTTATCTCCATTTTTTTGTTTATAACAGAAGTCAGAAACGTTGATTTCAAATAGACCAGTTGCAGGCACTTTTGAATTGTCAAATTGTCGGTCAGTCAAACAAGTGAAGCTAAAAGCCAAAGTGCAGATCTCTATGGAGAAGAACGTGCAAAAAACTCCATGGACACTCTTATAAATGGTATTGAGTTACATGAATCTTCGTTACATATTTCTTTTTGCTTCTATTATGTGAACACAATGAAGATAAGTGATGAAAATTAAATAATAATGATAACAATAAAAATAGAAATTGAATAAGTCACTGGCAGCCATCGATATAATTATATGTACTACGTACTAGATAAGGCGTGCTGAACAATCACTTCAAACGAATCCGTTGCACTGAATTCTAGGCAAATTCACATTGATGACTTTAGTGCAATTTTGACGTTCATACAGTGTGAGAGCGGCGCTTATAAATTCAAATGAAAGTGAATTTGGGACGTAAATAATAATTCAGTAGTCATGAAAAT
The DNA here is from genome assembly GCA_929112965.1 of Mythimna albipuncta. Taxonomy (NCBI): domain Eukaryota; kingdom Metazoa; phylum Arthropoda; class Insecta; order Lepidoptera; family Noctuidae; genus Mythimna; species Mythimna albipuncta. Next base: position 2,143,642 of record OV815960.1, read on the forward strand.
AAAATAATTGATTATTCAAGCAATTTAATAGCTTCAAATTTCGTAATAGTATGTTAGAAATTACATTATTTTATTTAAAAGCTTTTCCATTTTACAATCATAGACTAAATCATGCAGATGTTCCCTCCCACAAAAACCGGGTTTTTACCTACATCTGCTTTAGTGAACACGAACTTTGCATGATGTTTTATTCCGTTTGTTTTTTTTTAATATTTTATTTACATAATATTTTTTCTTTTTTGTATAAATAATAGGTACCAATGAATAGGAATACGTCTGTGTAGCGACATCTATGGCGCCACATTAAGAACTACGAAGAAAAATACGAAATCCTGCATCGCGCAATGAAAGTTCTCCGCGCGATTTGAACATATACGACAGCCCGAAATCATCTATCGGGCAGTCGCCCACCAGACTATAACATCTGTCTGGTCGGAGGATCCTCCATTTTCAACGGAGGTTTGCGGGACTTTACTCTCTGTTCCGCATATCTCCGATAAAGTAAAAACTCAGCAAGAAATGCCAGCAAATCATTGAGTATCAGTTCTCATCGCTAAGTTTTGAGGTTAAGTATTCTGTCATTCGCAAGCACTGAGGTATTACGTACCTACTTAGATATGGCCTGTTGGTCTAGTAGTTAGTGACCCTGACTGCTATGCCAGAGGTCGTGGGTTCGATTCCCACCCAGGGCAAATGTTTGTGTTATGAGCATAATCATTTGTTCTGTATCTGGGTGTAATTTGTCTAATAATATGTATGTATTTAGAAATATATATGTATGTTTATCAGTTGTCTAGTACCCATAACACAAGCTCTGCTTAGCTTGGGACTAAATGGCGTTGTGTGATAGTTGTGGAATATTATTATTATATATTATGTATGACATAAATTAGTATTCAAATATAAATTAGGTTTAGTTGAATTTGTAGACACATGTGTAATATAAGTGATACATCACTAAGTGATCATTACTGCTTTGAGATTTAGTCCTTCATAAACTATAATTATATTTCAAGTTTGTTCACTCTGGTCAGCCGAAAAGAGAAAAATTGATAAAATATCTTCAAGAGGATACACGTGAAAACACATGGCTTCCTACAAAAATATCCGTTTATCTGCTCTGCACACATTCAAACTGATGATACTAAAGCTGGAAAACGTTTTCTAATGAGTCGGCTATTCCTTGCAGTAATGCTATTACTTCAGAATGTGCCTTCAAACATTAATAGCTTTCCCCTACATCATTAAACCAAGTGCAAATTTCTGACTCCGAATCAATTTTTGATTCGCCCTGAAAAATTAAGTTGAAAGTAGATTTTTAAAAAGTTTTAGTTTTTTATGTAATTTATTTCATCACCACTGCTCTCAAAACGGTTAAGGAAAACCTCATGATAAAACCGGCCTATTTCGAAGACATGCGACATTCACTAACCCGCACTGGGCCAGCGTGGTGGTTTACGGCCCATTCCCTCTTCTAGAGAGAAGGCTTGAGTCCCAGCAGTAGAAAACATTAAAAAGCTGATTATGATATAGTTATAGTTGTTGATTATTTTGTTACTAAATATTGGCAGCGCAGTCCTGACCATCATTCACTAAAGAAAGCTGTCCTTTGGAATGATGATTACAATAAAATGGTTTCATTATTTTACACGATATTGAATTCACTTATTTATTAAAGTAGTAGACGTAGTTTTCTGAATTTACACTAACGTGGACTATTGGTAAAATCTTGAAATAGAGTTTAATCGTGTTGGATTGTATTGTAGGAAAAAAATCTTTGTCACTTCTGCGGTACAAAAATCTATATGGATAACATGTCATTACACTATGTTTAACTAAACGCGTAAAGAGATAAGTTTTGATCGCGAAAAAAGTATCCTCTAAAAGCTATCAGCGCTTTAAATTTTAATAGCTCTGTTAGACAACATAATGCTAATGTAGCGCTTTAGCAGATTTTCGTTATAACTTTTCAATATTTTGACAAATATGTTCCATGAAAGGGCCTGTCTATCACTAGAATATAAGTCAATGCTGGCAGCTAAGAGATGACCAGTCTCAACAGACGGCGCCCGTTCACGAGCATGACGCGTGCATCAGCCCCACTTAGCTCAACCATTTTGAAGGAAGCCAAATGACCAAATAAGACGTTCCACCATCAGTGAGACATTTTAGTGAGCATGACAATCTCTCAACTGCCATGCTCGTAACACATTACTTTTTGTCCGCTGGAGGGCGCTATATCGAGTTTTGTGCCACGTCACGTAACCTATGTCCAGCGACAATAAGACGGTTGTAACGATACCTCTTTTGTCGAGTTTCGAAAAGTAGACTAGGAGCTATGAGGGAACAGATGACCGACAATATGGCCGACAATTTCATAAATGTTGTTCAAACACTTGGCGTCCGAGTCACGGGATCGCAACGACAAGCTAGGGGCGTCGCGCGCGCTCGCTACTTGTCGCCACAACTAGTGACGCCGTGCACGCGCACACACGCCGGCAGTCGCGCGACAGCTCTGCGTCGTTTCGCTTTGAGCGCTGAGAAAGGTGCGCGTGTTTATTTTAATGAGAATCTCAAATATGGATACGTTCGATGTCGATGTATTTATTTCGGACGTCAAAGCGCGTCCTGCTATTTGGGACTTATGTTCAGATGACTATAGTGACCGAGGCAAGAAAAATCAGGCTTGGGAGGAATTATGCCTAAAATATGTTCCAAACTTAAAACCAAGAGGCTCATGGATCAAACTCTCGAGCTCATGAAGAAGAGGCGTGAAATGACTTTGCAGTCTTCAGGATGTCGTCTTCAATAAACGGATGGCGAAGTCTCTGAAACGCGACCTTCGCCGATTTAATACCGAGAGGATTAAGGACGCGATTGAGCGGAATAAGGGCTCCAAAGTTTTTACACGAGATCTGTCTATTAGGCAGAGCCAGCTCACGAAACTGAAGACCGACGATGGCAGAGTCATATCCGCCAAATCTGAGCCAAGATTGAGGCCAGTTATACACGTCAACCTCCAAACCCGCTACAAGTCTGGCAAACGACCCAAGAGCTAGATTGACTCGACACTTCACTGAAGATATCCCGGACGTCAGCCTGTACGAGATTAGGATGGCTCTGAAGCAGTTGAAGAACAAAGCGTCGGGTGAGGACGAAATTACGGCTGAGTTCCTGAAGGCGGGTGGAAAACCGGTCCTAAAGGCTGTTCGATTCCGTCATACTCGAGGGAAAAACGCCACAGGCATGGAGCAGAGGTGTAGTGGTACTCTTCTTTAAGAAGGGTGACAATACCCTGCTTAAGAATTACAGGCCCATCTCACTTCTGAGCCATGTCTACAAGCTGTTTTCCAGGGTCATCACGAACCGTCTCGCGCGCAGGTTTGACGACTTCCAGCCTCCCGAACAAGCCAGATTCCGAAAAGGTTTCAGCACCGTAGACCACATACATACGATACGACAGGTCATACAGAAGACTGAGGAGTATAACCTGCCTCTCTGCCTAGCGTTTGTGGACTACGAGAAACCCTTTAATTCGATCGAGACTTGGGCTGTGCTGCAGTCTCTCCAAAGGTGCAATCGACTATCGGTACATCGAAGAGCTAAAGTATTTTTACGAACACGCCACCATGTGTCAGTCCAACTCCAGAGGTGCTATTCTCTAAGAAAACAACCTTGACCGCAGCGCTGCCCGCAACGACGAGTCGAGAGCGCAGTACATTGGATTAACAACCCAATGCACCTTTACATTGGATGCGCTCTCGACTCGTCACTGCGGCTAGCGCTGCGCTCAAGGCTGTTTTTGTAGAGAATAGCACCCCTGGACAAGACCTCGAAACCTATCCTCCTGCAGCAGGGTGTAAGGCAGGGAGACGTCATCTCTCCCAAACTGTTCACGGCCGCAATGGAGGATATCTTCAAGGTTCTGTACTGGAGTGGACTACGCATTAATATCAAAGGCGAGTACATCACTCACCTTCGGTTTGCCGACGACATAGTAAATATAGTGAGACTATGGAGGAGCTCAGCACAATGCTCAATGACCTCAATAGAGCTTCCGAAAGACTGGGCCTTAAAATAAAATGAACAACCATTTAGTGCCCACTCCTATCAAGGTCGGACAGTCTACACTCGAAGTTGTGGAAGATTACGTCTACCTCGGACAGACAGTCCAGTTGGGTAGGTCTAACTTCGAGAAAGAGGTCAACCAACGAATCCAACTCGGCTGGGCAGCGTTCGGGAAGCTACGCGGTCTCTTCTCGTCCAACATACCACAGTGTCTCAAGACGAAAGTCTTTGACCAGTGCATGTTGCCAGTGATGACATATGGCTTCGAAACGTGGTCGCTCACATTGGGCCTCATCAGAAGGCTTAACCCTGGAATACTAATCTGCGACGAAACAACTCGCACTCCACATATTTCTTCCTATCTATCTGTAACGGATGCGCATATCGTCTCGATATTTTATGTCAACTCAGTCGCTCGTCAGGCGTTTATGAAAGCAACAGCATTGTGCAGGTAAATGTCACTATTTTGTAAATACGATGAACTTCACAGTCTAAACGACTCATGATTAGTCTTTGAGTAACTTTTTGGAACATAACACTTACTGCAGCATTTTGAATTGTGTCTTGTTTTTTTTTTTTACTTTTTATCTGGTTTTAAATTAAAGATGTCTTTTTCACATCCCAGCGATGATTGAAACATCATTCAAGTAGAATTCGTAGTACTTGGTGTGTAAATTTTTGTTATGACAGTCCTTTGACACTATAGTCAAACAAGCTCAAACCTAATAAGATTCTTTATTCATAATCATCATTTTATGAGGCAGGAACTATAAATAAACGAACAAAGTATAAAAGTTTGTGAGGATGTTTTCTAAAACCTGAAGTTATAACTTATAGCAGTGGGAAGCACTAAGTTCATGCAGGCAAAGCAGCTGGCAGATGCTACCATGCACATAAGTGTGTCATCTCTTTGTGACTGACCCATCTGATGACCACATTGTAATTTAAAAATACTTATTACTTAGTATTTTATACCAATGACACTATTGTTTATCTTTTTCCTCGTAGTTACTTTAAATTAACATATACCTCATTTTCATTAAACATAAATATGTGCTGACACCAATTCAGTTACGAAACAGTAGCATTTACTTGAGATAGGTACCAAGTGTTACACGTGCTGAGCTGCTATCAGTACTATGTGACACAATATACATTCATTTTAATATTTGCAAAATCCGAAACACGTGTCTTGTATTTTTATGTAAAGAATCTATGTACAATGTTTCATAACTGTGTCATGAAAAATCACAAAATTATATATATTTATTATTTATTTATTTATTCTTAGAAGAACCAATAGCTATAACTAATGAATAACGACAGAGAAAAGAGATAAGATATAAGATTGTTATGTCAGCAAAAATACATAGTCACTGGGACATCCAGGCGACTAAGGGGTTGTTTTGCATTTGTAGCCAGCTGTTTGCTAGTGCCTCAAGCCCGCTATGACCGTGAGCTGTGTTGTACTCAGTGTTGGTGCTGTGCAAATTGTAATCTTTTTAAATATTCTTGAAAAAAAATATAACATGGTGTAAAAACTATTGGAATCCATTCAGTTACTGATTCTGAACAAACTAAATTCAGGTTTCACATAAACTAACATTAGTGTTGTATATCACACAGACTCATACATAGTTGCATATCACAGTACAGTAATCAATTACTTATAAACAATAGGTATGCAATCTTACCTGGTAAATGGGTAAAAACACTTCAAATGATATTCTTTCATCAGGCTTCAAGTGTAGGGTGCACTTCTTCACATCGGATTCAGTAGGGTTTTGTCCTAGAGCCCGCAGGGCATCCCCAATCTGTGCCACATGGATCTTGCCATCTCCACGTGAATCAAATAGTTGGAAAGCTTCCTGGAATTCTGAACAATTAACAAACATTACTTTCAAACATACATTAAGGTTAATTTAGAAAAGAAGAGTATTAAAGGTGTGGTACACGTGAGTCTCTGGGAACCGAGGCTACCTTCGACGGAGGTGAGCTTCAGCTTGGTGGGCGGCTCGTACATGAACATGTTGCGAGGACGAGTGGCGACGCACTAACGCGACCCACTGCGCGAGCAAGCGAGGCCGCCGGCCCGGCGACACACCTGGATCGCTTTAAAATACGAACCTTATAAGGAAACTAGGGCGCTTGTAACCGCCACCGCTTTCGGTAAAGACGTTGATTGACATGACATGACTCACGGATTACGCGACTGTCACAACGCAAGTCGACTCTCCGCACTCATTATACATAAGCGACTATCACATGATCGAGAAGCTAGACTGCGGTGCGATCCTACAGTTGCAGTAGTTCATAATCACGGCAAGCCATCGTGGCGAACTTTTCAGATAAAAGATATTGACGACTCACCTGCCAGTTGATCTTCTGAATATCCAGCCTGTAACAAATTGACGTTTAAATTTAATAGAAATTTACAATTTCTGAAAAACTAATTTATTGCCTTCAATTTACCATGTTATTTATTTTCAGCCTCCTGGATAAACTGTACGATTGTTCTTCTCTCTTTAATATGAGTCATATACAAGCTTAATGAGGTATGTTGGTATGTATGTATAATCAACAAACAATATTCTCATCAAGATTCTCATTCGTTCAAATGTTCTTTCAATGACAATGACATGACAAACAAAATTAACTTTAGAAAAAACAGTTACACGTCTATGGTGACAATCTATGGTGACAATAGCTAACCCCCAACCGCTAGATTTCTAAATTAAGCATTAATTTAGTTAATTTAGGTATTTCTCCTAAACGCATTTATACCTTGCTTTTGCTTTAAAACCTGTCAAACCTGGCATATAATTAATCTCGATCGATTATATTCTATTCGATTGGAAAATCGACCGGTATCCGTCGATCAATTAAAACTACCACACCAATCGATCAACGTCTACCGTTGTCGATCGATGACATCGATTGACGATCGATCGATTGGTGTGGTAACACCCTATGGCCTCAACGAAGCGTGCCGAGAAGGCAGATTTGATACATTTGTTTTATTGCCAAATAATGCAAAAAGATAGTCAGTCTAGCGAGCGTGATCTGGAGTTACTTTTTGACGTGACAACGTCTTAAATTAGGTTGCGGCTGGGAGTCACTTATGAAAAAGTGTAACGCTCGGTAACGTTACGATGAGTCACCGAACGAGAGAGAGGCCCGCCGAATGCCTTGCGTCTCTCTCCCACTCAACTATGATCGGTGCAATTCTTATTTTCATTCAATTCCTTGTTCCTATTGTGCAATTTAATTATATTCATATCAATAAATATTCTACCGAGAAAAAGACGTTGTCACGTAAAATCTTCGCCCGTAAAACCGACTTTACAGGCAACCATTTTTTTTTTTTTAAGTGAATTGGCAACATTATTCAGCCAAAACGGGCACGTCATAATCTGTCATTTCTAGACATGGGCGTCCTGACCTTGTCCCGTTTTATTTGGGGTCGGCGCAACACGTTTTTTTCTTCCATTCTGTCCTGTCGCTCGTCACACTATCAATCACTAACTCCCTTTTCTTTCTTAACACTTCTCACACAATCCATCCATCTTTTCTTTGTCCTTCCTCTCCCTCAATTTTTAGGGTTCCGTAGCCAAATGGCAAAAAACGGAACCCTTATAGATTCGTCATGATTCGTCATGTCTGTCTGTCTGTCTGTCAGTCTGTCTGTCTGTCAGTCTGTCTGTCTGTCAGTCTGTCTGTCTGTCAGTCTGTCTGTCCGTCCGTATGTCACAGCCACTTTTTTCCGAAACTATAAGAGCTATACTGTTGAAACTTAGTACGAAGATGTATTCTGTGAACCGCTTTAAGATTTTCACACAAAGTTAGAAAAAGAGCAATAGATTTTGGGGGTCCCCATACTTAGAACTGAAACTCAAAATTTTTTTTTTCAGCAAACCCATACGTGGTGGGTATCTATGGATAGGTCTTCATTCAAAAATGATATTGAGGTTTCTAATAGAGTCCGTCTAATGAAAGCGTGACCTGAGAAATGGAGGTTACAAACAAAAATTTTGAATGTGGTATTATTGAAATAGTAGGAGAAAAAAGTTTTGATACTAGAGTATTTTTTGTATTTATGACAATTGTATGAGAACTTAAATCTTAGTCAAAAACATGTGTGTAGACTTAATTATTTGGTGGGTGTATGGTAAAGGTCAATAACACACAAAATGTTAGTTATTATCCCAAATTATTTTATTTTATCTGATCTCTCAAATGTCGCTATATGGCGTGGCTGGAAAGACCTCACGGCGTTCTTACCTTCCGCATGACGTGGGTCCTTACCGGACATGGTTCGTTCGGGAGGTACCTACACCGGATTCATGCGGAAGTGACACCCGGGTGTCGCCACTGTGCGGAATGCCCGGAGGACATGGTGGAGCACACAGTCGAGGTGTGCTCCGCTTGGGCGGATCATCGTCGTGCCCTCGTGGCCATGGTCCGGAGCGAGGAGGAGTGGCAGGCGGTCGCCGACTTCTGCGAAGCAGTAATGCTCGCAAAGGAGGAGGCCGAACGCATCTGGCAACGGCGTTATCGCCGCCGCCGCCAGCGCCGGGATACTGATCCCGATTTCCGGCCACCGTAGACACGGACTTCTTGACGGACTTGCGGACAGTGAGCAATGGGTAGCTCGCTATCCGGCCGTCCGGTAACTGTCCGGACCAAGCCCAAGTCGTCAACGGCGTGCTGTTCTGTTCCCGCAGTAAGAGTCTGACACTATCTCCAGCTCCACCCAAGAGCGGGGGTTGTCATAAGATGATTTTTCAAATCGAAAAAAAAAAATGACGCTATATAATATTCAAATAATATTCTTTACTAGCTTTTGCCCGCGACTTCGTTCGCGTGGAATAGTGACTTCCGGCAGATTTTTGGTTTTACCCACATAGTTCCCTGAATTGATGCCGACTCTTGACCAATAGATGGCGCAGTATGTCCGGAATAAATTTTACTATTTAATTTTATTTTTTATTTTATTTTTTGTAATAAAAACTATCCTATGTCCTTTCTCAAGTTCCAAACTATGTCTGTACCAAATTTCACTCAAATCGGTTCAGTAGTTCAGGCGTGAAGCAAAGACAGACAGACAGACAGACAGAGTTACTTTCGCATTTATAATATTAGTTTGGATTTACCATTTGGCCTTCAGGCAAGAATACCAAGTGCACAACACCGCGATAGTCAAATAAAATGGTCAACATGATTTCAACTTCATCACGTCTCACCAACACTAATGTGTTTTAAGGTTGTTGGGTTGGAATTGATTCGTTTTAGCACAGAGAAAATTCAGATCTTTTGGGATTAGTCAAGTGGGAACATGTTTTATACTCCAATGATTGTTTCAAATGATACGGATCGACTCGTGAGACACAAAAAGTTCAACAGCTCTCAAACTTGAACTAGGATTTCAGTCACTATTTCCTTCACTTTCGCAATTTTAACTTCAGTTGAAGATTTTGATGCTCTATTAGACGAAGTGAGGCAAATCTTTCATTACATCTCAACTGCTTTTGAACGCATTCTACCACTCACTAGCATGTGTTTTTGATTAAGTCGATTCACCAAAAGCTTTCTTTGTTTCATGTTTTTGTCCATTATAAAATTCGCAATATGTCAGATTATCTAAAAATATAAGAAAAACAAATTATCATTATATCCTAAATATAATTATCTAATAATGTTAGTCGACAAGGATCAAGATTATAACGTCATAGTAACTTAAATATTCCGAAATCGTATGTAAACATTATTGGTTTTCATTGAAAACACCTTCTTTTTCTGCTTCTTTTTGTTTGAACTTATTTTTATTTATTTAACAGTTCATGTACACACTTAACTTACATAAGCAGTTTTCGCACGTTACTGTTTATTGTTTTTCCCATAATTAAGAAATTATTCTTGAAAAATAAATATCTATTTCCAAAACTGACAATTGCGACCATAGACTTTGACGTGATTTTTTTCGGCAAACCAATGTTGCCAATTTAATTAAAAAAAAAAAAAACTCCAGGTTACGCTTTCAGTAGACGCATGTTTGTTTCTTCCATTTTGTCCTGTCACTCGTCACGCTATCACTAACTCCCTTTTCTTTCATATCACTTCTCACACAATCCATCCATCTTTTCTTTGGTCTCCCTCTACCTCTCCATCCATCCACATGTAAATTACAAAAAAATATCAAAAAAAATATGAGTGAACCCCTATTCCTATAATACCTATCCAAAATTACTCACCACTTTACGTGTAGGGAATAGGGATAACCTAATAAAACATTTTTTTCCACTTTTTATTTTACCACTGGTCGCGTCAGCGTGATTGATATGTACATATTATAGGTACCAAACGGCTTTATAGTGCTAATGGTCATCGAGCCGCAGACGGACGGACAGACAGATTTGGCGAAACTATAAGGGTTCCTAGTTGACTACGGAACCCTAAAAACAACGTATTTATGAATAAATTTGTGTTACAATACAACAATATAAAGCTATGTGCGAAAGCTGCTACATAATATCATTAGTGAGTTTAAACAAAAAGAAGAAGAGAAAGAAGTTGTTTTCAAAGAAAAACAACCATGTGACATTATAATCTTGATCATTGTTGACTTAGATATTTTTACGGTATGAATGATATTACTTCTTCTTATGTTTATGGATAATGAAGATATTTCTTGAAAATATGCAAGGACACAACGAAAAAAATTTGGAGAAATATGGAGAAAAAATCTCACTAATGTGCTGAAGAGTGGTAGTTCTATACGTTTATTTCAGTCTGGTAGGCCATCAGTCTTCATCTGTAGCGCAAAAGTGAAGGAAATAGTGACTGAAAATCCTCATTAAAGTTTAAAAGAGATAACTGCTGAACTTTCTGTGCCTCACGAGACGATCCGTACCATTTGAATAGGAAGACTGTGTATTATATACATATACATTTGTGTATTATTGACCTTTTCCCGGTACTGTCTTAGCAGTATAATCTATAATATAAAAATGAGTTGCAAAATGTGTTGGTAAGCGCATAACTCAACAACGCCTGGACCGATTTCGGTAATTTTTTTTTTGTTGTGTTCATCATTATAAGGAGAAGGTTATTATAAGGTGAAAAAAAAATGAAAATTAGGGTAGTGTAGGGTAGAGTAGGGTAGTGTAGGGTAGTGTAGGGTAGTGCAGAGTAGAGTAAGGTAGAGGAGGGTAGAGTAGGGTAGAGTAGGGTAGAGTAGGGTAGGGTATAGTAGGCTGAAGTAGGGAAGAGCGGGAGCGAAGCCGCGCGGGCAAAAGCTAGTGTAATATACAAATAAATAAATCTAAGTTTTGTATTGTATTGGTCATTATAGCTAGCCCTATTATCCCACCACTGCTGGCCAAACCCACAGTTAACAGACGATTGTAGCGACATCTATGGCGCCACATAAGAACTACGAAGAAAGTACGAAATCCTGCATCGCGCAATCAAAGTTCTCCGCGCGATTTGAACATTTACGACAGCCCGAAATTATGTATCCTCCCTTTTCAATGGAGGCATGTGGGACTTTACTCTCTGTTCCGCATACCTCCAAACGATCATAGTTCCTTGCTTTCTCATTCCAATTTTTAAGGAAGACATCCAGGTCGTCCCACCATCTCCTTCGTGGTCTGCCGCGGCCCCGCGTTGCTATGTCTGGACATCAATCCAGTGTTTTACATGCCCTTAGCTCGTGTAAGATGTCATGTTTGACCACCTTATGAATTTCAAACATAGCAGCTAATCCCCCTATCTTGATGGCAGCTGTGCAATGCTTGTATATATCCTACTATAATAATTTTATAAATACGAAAATTTGTATGTATCTATGTTTGTTACCTCTTCACGCAAAAACTACTGAACGGAATTCGATTAAACCTGGTACACGGGTAGACCATGTCCTAAAATAACACATAGGATAATTTTTATTCCGGGATTATGTTCCCTTGGGATAATTTTGTAACCGTTGGCAAATGACAGCAACTGTCAAATACTTTGACAGCAAGTGTCCATTATTCCTTCATTCGGTCAATCATCCTATCATTCGGTCATTCATTCTACCACTCCATGATAGGAAATAAAGAATAAATGCGAAATCTCGGATCATTTTCTATCTTAACTAAATAAAACAAATTCGTATTAGTTCACTATTTATAACACAAGCGAGGAGGAGTGGCAGGCGGTCGCCGACTTTTGCGAAGCAGTAATGCTCGCAAAGGAGGAGGCCGAACGCATCAGGCAATGGCGCCCTCACCACCGCCGCCAGGATTCTAATCCCGATTTCCGGCCACCGTAGGCACGGGCTTGCGGACAGTGAGCAATAGGTAGCTCGCTGTGCGACCGTCCGGTAACTGTCCAGACCAAGCCCAAGTCGTCGACAGCACGCACTGTTCCCGCGTGCTTCTAGGAGTTGTCAGCAACAGCAGGGACCCAGCCGGGTCGAAGCCTACTGGGGCCAGGGTTATCCGAAAGGGAGCTCGAGCCCCGGTATGAAGGCTAGAAGGAACGGGGTGGGTCTTTTAGTCAATTAGAGTCTGACACTATCTCCCGCTCCGCACAAGAGCGGAGGTGGTCATTGGATGAATTTTTCCCACCATAAAAAAAGGTCCCCACAGCAGCTGAGTTAAAAGGCCCCATGTGGATCTCAAAGGCTCGCAGGGAAGCGGTGGATAGGTTTCGCATGGCTGGTACAGTCTGTTCGGAAAGTAAACAATCGTGGGATTTGAGGGCGCTGCTATAGATAAATATCGTTTTTGCTATGTGAGCAACATTGTGACGTCATTATAGTGCGACTGTTACATCTTGATATTTTGAAACTATCTTAGACTAGCTTCTTCCAGCGGCTTCACCCTGTAATAAAAATAATCCTATTTTCTGAAATTGAGTTTTCGCGCTACACATCCATACATACGAGTACCTCCATCCATCTTCACAAACTTTCGCATTCATGTGCGTAACTAGGGGGGGCAGGGGAGGGCAGCTGCCCCCCCCCCCCCCCTGGATTTTGTTTACGTCCGTACTAACAATCTAATTTAAAATTAAAGTAAAAAAAGAAACGATTTTTTTTCTCATTAGTAATACAATACATTATACACAAGTCCACAGTTTCAAAATTGCAAAAAAATGTGAAGAAAGTATCTGATTTTTATGAATTAGAAGAGATCATATCGGAAGCCGAACTATATAAGTATTGGAATAATGGAATTAAGAGCGTGCATTTCGAGTTTCATACCACCGCTCTTACGTGATTATGATGTGAGTATCACACATCTTTCTCTAGATATTTTGGATATACAGCTATCTTGTGAATATTATATAGGCTTCTATAGAAATCAAATAAGTGTAAAACTAATCTAGCATGACCTCTGAAAATTTGAAATTTACGTGAACTTTGGCCCTCTATAATGTACTATAAATTAAAAATATAAAAAAGTACATGATTATATAAAGCCTTGCACATTTAATCGAGATTCTGAATGACGAATTTTTTTTTGAAAAACCCTTAAAAGGTTTAGAATAGACACGCATTTCCTCGAACAAATTTTGTGAAATATTCGACTAAATCACGGAATTGCCGAAAAGTAAAAGAGTTTTTAATGCGTTAACTCCCTCTTGTTGCATTGCCTCTTCATCAAAAACATCGCATTGGATTCCGTTAAATGAAGCAACAAGCTTATAAACCATGCTCGATTTTGACGATAGGCGAGTGGAAAAGGACTCTCTTAACACACTAGCAGAATCTTTTTACGCGAAGTTGAAGATAGCCCTAGAAATACTAGCGACACCATAATCCACAGCTACAATCAAAAGATCATTTAACACACGTAGACGCGTAATAACATGGCTAAGATCAACTATGACTGAGGATAGATTGAAAGGACTTCGCATGGTCAGCGCACCATAGCAGTCATTACTGCCTGACCACTTAAAAAAAATTCGCTTCAATCCTGCAGCATGGCGCCAAAACAGCGCCTTTGAAGTTTTCGTTTCGATTGATAGCAAAAATAAACTTGCTAGCAATCAAAACGAAAATGAAGTGTCTTCGATTTTACATATAAAATTTGTTAACGCGATTAGCGCGGAGCGATTTTTTTAACGGAAGACGTCATAAACCGTTTCGCTGAAGACCTTCGAAAGTTGCTTTTAAACTAGCTATTGTATACCTAATTAAAGAATTTATAAAAGACTGTTTTTGCTAATACTGGCAACAATGAATAATTGTTAAGCTGAGTACCTACCTGAACTTTTACGTTGATGTTTTACAATATTTCGGTGCTATTTCGAGATTTTTTAATCGTGTAAGCGTTAAAATACAAAAAATGAATCGAAATGTTAGTAAGAGCGGTGCGAGACAAATTATATTTAAAGTTTTTCAAGGGTGTATGGCCGAAATTCAAGGTGGGAGTGCTGGGATGAACAAAGATGTTTATGGTCGAACAGCAAAGTTATCCGGTACGTAAATATATTCTAAAGTTTAACACATTAACAAAAATATAATGTTTTGACAATCTTCTGTTTTTAGGTACAATTTATCTATCTTTAACATTGTTTGTCTTGCTAAGGTTATGAAATTTACCTACGATTTATTATACTACCTCTTTACGGTTTTGATATTTTGTTGTTTTTTATTTAGGTATGATCAAAGAGATTTATAGAGATACAATAGAGCGGCTATCAGGAGAAATGTCTAAGAAAAACTGTCATCCTATCTCTCAGTGACGCTATCTAGCTTTGAATAGCAATAACTCCAAAGAGATTTAAAGAGATACAATAGAGCGGCTATCAGGAGAAATGTCTTAGAAAAACTGTCATATCTCTCAGTGACGCCATCTAGCTTTGAATAGCAATCACGTGAATTAAATTTGTCAAAATTTGTGTAAATTTAACTATTGCTCGGTAGGTGGCCAGTAGCTTTACCATGATATGTTAAAATGTCAGTAGTACGAACGAAAAAGGATCAAACAGTTCGGTTTAGGTCGTAAAATAGATCACGTTATGAGCTCGTGGTAGAAGCTTTAGTGTGTGCTAGTGGCGTAGCTTGGGGAGGGGAGGGCGGTGGGGGCCATGGCCCTAGGCGGCATACGAAAGGAGGTGGCAGAAAGCGCCAAAAAAAAGGTTAGATATTCCAAATTGCGAGCGCATGTCGAGTTGATGTCGATGTTAAGTCTACCCTGCGTGCTGCAGCAGGTATATTGCTTTTTATTAATCCAAGTTTATTCTCTGACGTAACAATGTCGGACCAAGCTCAACCATGACTTGGCACTGAGTGTGTTCACGCTGACGCGATTAAACACGTGCATACCGACCTTGGGCCAACACTCGTATGCGCAATGATAAGGCAAGTGACGTGACTCTTAAGGTGTTGTGGAGGTCTCAGTTTGACCATATTGGCCGAATAGGGAACAAACTCCGTTGGTATTAAAGCGTTTTGGTCCCTGGCAAACTCGAGTGCATCAAACTTCTGTCGTCCCTCACCTCCGCCACTGCTGAAAACCGGCGGGTCCCTGGCTCACACCGCTGAGGAGAAAGCAAACTTAATTGCCCCTCTTATTGCGGAATCTTCGCGTCTGAATTCCGGTGACGCACCGCCCCCTTTTTCTCCTGATGGGTACGTGACGAGTAAGTCGGATATTCGTATCCATCAGAAAGACGTTCGTAAGAATAAAGCTAGTGGCCCCGACGGGATACCTGCTGTCATTCTTAATACTGGTGTTCTTAAACATAATAAACAACTAAGGGCGGCGTATTTCTGGTCAACCCCAAGCGGCGAAAACCCACGCTACGCCACTGGTGTGTGCTAGGTAAGGTTAAACTTTTCAGCTATAGATGGCGCTATCATAATATCAGCAAATGTTCTAGAACTATTCATAGAAATTGTTCAATTTTAATTAATTACTAAAATTGCCTATTGCCCAAACTGCGTAAAAACCAAGAATATTTACGAAAATAAACCTAAGTTAGGTCCAATAATTTTACCATAACAAGTTTTGCAATAGTGTAATGCGCAACTCGGCACATTTTCTCAGAAAATGATTTTCTTTTAGTGCCTAAAGCGGATACAAACACGACTTGACGTTTAGGAGTGTCATACAAGACTGAGCGACTTGTTACTACCAAGTAACAAGTATCGGTTTGGACTTTTGTTCGCTATGTCCTGTCTATTGGTAGTATATATTTAATGTCTTTGGGTATGATAAATGTATTTTTATATTTAACATATCTTTATTGACTTCAGGTGTTTCCGAAAGTACAGTTCGGCGCATTGTGAAATAAGGCATGAAGAGTGGAGGTAAATTTTCAACGCATGGAAAACACAGGAAAGGCCGACCTACGAAACAAACTACGAGTCAGATGTTGGCCAGTTTCATTTTGAAGAAGTTTCAGGCAAAATTTTGGGAGTCGAAGAACTCTGATTATTTGGATTCGGATTAATAAAGATTTATTTCATAAACTTTTTATTTTTGCAATGAGTTCATACCTATCGATACTCAGCGCCATGCTGACGGCAGTGCAGAGAGGCGAAATATCGTGATTTGCACTTTGTAGTAAGTACTTAAATGCTAGTAGCTGAAAAGACGAAAACAAGGGTTGATCAAACCAGACAATCTTATGAATATAAAACCAGATATTCAGAAGAATACCTGGTTTGATAAACTCTTGCGTGTAGGTAGTAGGTACGTAGGATAAACATAATAATTATCCTAATAAGCAAATAAAGAGTTTCGTTCCAATGTTTATAAAACAAAATTCAGACTGGTAGAGAATGCCTAACTCCGCCTTTGTACTTTTGTGTTGGATGAAGTTTTTTTTTTACTATAATTATTAGGTATCAGATAAAATTAATTGTCACTTGAATGAAAATTAGTTCTAATAGAAATGTTGTTCGCCACTACGACAGAGTACTTACTTTTATTTATAGAGAGCCACTAGAGTCTGTGCGGAAAGTAAACCATCGTGGGATTTGAGGGCGCTGCTGTAGATAAATATCGTTTTTGTTATGTAAGCAACATTGTGACGTCATTATAGTGCGACTGTTAAATCTTGATATTTTGAAACTATGTTAGACTAGCCTCTTCCAGCGGCTTCAACTTATAATAAATATTATCCCATTGCCTAAATTTGCTCACCTAATGAAACTGCAAAGTTATAGCTTATGTGCTATATTATTGCAATGTTTATGATTAAGTTCACCTGTCTAGTAGTTTTTGCGCGACACATCCATACATACGAGTACCTCCATCCATCTTCACAAACTTTCGCATTTATAATATTAGTAGCCTATTTATTGAACTTGCTGACGTGATGAAACTTAGCAAAAATATAGATTATAAGCTTTATTATTGCAAAGTTTATCATTAAATTCATCCGTTTATAAGTTTTTGCGTAATGCCGTTAATTTTGGCGACACCTGGGGGAGACCTATGTCGAACAGTGGACGTCTTTCGATTGTAATGATGATGAACATTTAAATGCAAACACGAACCGGTAAAGGAAAATAGCGTGAAGAAACTGCTGTACTGCCTATCGAGGTAGGTTCTACCAACGACCACTTACCCAGTTCCGAAACGAAAATGGTTCTATCACTTTGACTGGGATCGGTTTATTATCACTGACTGGAATATTGTAGCTAGCAGCAAGTTATGTTTACCTTAGTAAAACATAAAGGTTAAAATGGGACACCCTACCACTTTCTCGTTGTCTTCCTCAGTACATTTTTACCTTTTGCTAATCTGCTAATCAATGAAAAATATGAATATAATAACTATGAAAATAAAGTACACTTCAGAATTTGTAATGTTGCTTCGTAAAAAATCTATTTAACCTGTAAGAAACCATCTCGCATATAAGATCCTTGGGATCACTTGGTTGTCCGTCTGTTTATCTGTTAAGACCCTTTAACTCGAGAACGCTTGGAGGAATCGAGTTAAAATTAAAACCATACCCTCAAGTCTGCGGTTTTTTGAAGTTGTGAAAAAATCAGACTTCTGAGTTAACGAAAAAAAAAGACACGGTCGTTTATGTCGCAAAAAAACATACATTTCGATACTCAAGGGAATAAAAGTTCATAGCGCATAGGGTGAATCTCGTCGATCTAGAATTCTGAAATTTGGCATAAATGAAGGTCTCATAGAACAAGTACTAAATCTGAAAATTGCAAATTTGTAGATCCACCACAAAAAAAAATGTTTGCAATTCAGAAACATCTTCGTATTTCAATTCGGGAATTCATTTTATTGGTAAAGTACAGAATCTTTAGTGCGCGAGTCCGAGTCGCACTTGCCCTTTTTTATTTTAGTTACTGTATCCTTACTCAAACCTGAAAAGAAATATTCTAAGTTAGTCGAAATGCATTATAAATTTAAAGTATCAATACTCTTTATACTAGCCATCGAAAATATTGACCAAAACAAAATAAACAAATATCGTCATGTTTAAATAAATTTCCGTTTAATTTTTATATATTTGGAAATAACAATAGGACAGGAGTTCACCTAGGAAGTCTAAAAACTTTAAAATAAAAGTGTTACGTACCAAAAACACAGCATACAGTCTGTCAAGAAAGTCATGAAAAGAAGGGAGGGCGCCACCATCATTAAACATGGTATCCCAATAAATTTCGACTAAAAGATATTGATACTTTTATTTATAAAATAATAATTACCGATTTACGGTCCCTTTACTGCCGTGTAGGTACATTATTTTACCGATCTATCTGACACTCGTCTATCTATTTAATACATGCTTGCAAACGAGTTTTGACTTTCATTGGTAGTGGCTCCCTATAAATAAAAGTACTAACTCTGTCGTAGTGGCGAACAACATTTTTATTAGAATAAATTTTCATTCAAGTGACGTTTAATTTTAACTGATACATAATAGTTATAGTAGTTCTCATTTATTTATTAAAACTTCATCCAACACAAAAGTACAAAGGCGGAGTTAATGTCTTAGGCATTCTCAACCAGTCTGAATTTTGTTTTATAAACATTGCGACGAAACCATACTTCTCTATTTGCTTATTAGGATAATTATATGTTTATCCTACGTACCTACACATTTATCACATAAAAACCAGATATTCTTCTGAATATCTGGTTTTATATTCATAAGGATGTCTGGTTTGATCAACCCTTGTTTTTGTCCTTTCAGCTACTAGCATTTATGTACTTATTACAAAGTACAAATCACGATGTTTTGCCTCTCTGCACTGCCGTCAGCATGGCGCTAAGTATCGATAGGTATGAGCTCATTGCAAAATTAAAAAGTTTATGAAATAAATCTTTATTAATCCGAATCCAAATAATCAGAGTCGAGATATTCGACTCCAGAAATGTTGCCTGAAACTTCTTCAAAATGAAACCGGCCAACATCTGACTCGTAGTTTGTTTCGTAGGTCGGCCTTTCCTGTGTTTTCCAAGCGTTGAAAATTTATCTCCATTCTTCATGCCTTAGTCCACAATGCGCTGAACTGTACTTTCGGAAACACCTGAAGTCAATAAAGATAATTATGTTAAATATACAAATACATTTATCATACCTAAATAAAAAACACCAAAATATCAAAACCGTTTAGTGGTAGTATAATAAATCGTAGGTAAATTTCATAACCTTAGCAAGACATAAACAATGTTAAAGATAGATAAATTGTACTCAAAAACAGAAGATTGTTAAAACATTATATTTCCGTTAGTGTGTTAAACTTTAGAATATATTTACGTACCGGTTAACTTTGCTGTTCGACCATAAACATCGTCTTTGTTCGTCCCAGCACTCCCACCCTTGAAAAACTTTAAATATAATTTGTCTCGCACCGCTCTTATAAACATTTCGATTCATTTTTTGTATCTTAACGCTTACACGATTAAAAAAACTCGAAATAGCACCGAAATATTATAAAAAATCAACCACACAGATACGACGTGACAGTTCAAGTACTCAGCTTAACAATTCTTCAGTGTTGCCAGTATTAGCAAAAACAGTAGTTCCCAAAACATTCTTTTCATGACTTTCTTGACAGACTGTACCAATGTTTCTCAAGTTCATGACTTTGTTTTGATCAAAAATGGTGTGATTTGCCATTTCTTGTCTTTGGCAAAACTGTGATATATTAAATATTATTTCCCTTGCAGCTCAGTGATATTTTTTATCACATTTCTGAAGATTTCAATTAAAAATCACAATAAAATAACATAATAAACAAACCCTCTGTCAATATGATACGACGTTTGGCATTTGACGGATGGCTAGGTTGTGTTGCTACTTAAAATCTTTAATGTTGTTTTCACTTTACGCCACGACGGTTCTTTTATCGCACAGACAATACCAATGAAAGTCAAAACTCGTTTGCAAGCATGTATTAAATGGAAAGACGAGTGTCAGATAGATCGGTAAAATAATGTTAACGGCAGTAAAGGGACCGTAATTCGGCAATTATTATTTTATAAATAAAAGTATCAATATCTTTTGGTCGAAATTAATTGGGATACCATGTTAATGATGGTGGCGCCCACCCTTCTTTTTCATGACTTTCTTGACAGACTGTAATTCACGTTTATTTATTTGACTAAGAGCTTACAAAATTCCGATTTGCCCCCATCTGGCCCAGAACCTGGATACGCCCATGTTCGCATTTATAATATCACACGTGATGAAACTTAGCAAAAATATAGGTTAAAATTAAAACTATATACCTGTGGCCCTAGTGAAAAGGGATCCAAGTCCAAAAATGCAACTTTACAGGAGACGCAAAAAACACTCCGCGTGCTTCAAATTCGTGTTTGAACTCGTGTGTCATTCAAACCGCTGTCAAATTAAATACATGTGATGTTTTTTATAGGTAAACAATTTATGCTCTTTACTATTATTCGGTTATTTTTTATGTAAAGTTAATAGTTTTTAAGATAGTGACTTATACCAATCACAAAATGAATTCCATAAGGGTATAAAATAAGTTAGACCCCTTCTCCCATGAGTTAAATATTAATTCATGCACGTGAAAAGGGATACGCATTTGAAATTATTTTTAATAACTAATTACCTAATGCAAAGAAATATTTTTTCTCTCTATTTCGGTGAAAACGGATATAAGTCTAATAATATCATTTGTAATTTAAACCATTTTTATGGACTAAGTGTTGTTGTATCGATAAACACCAACCAAATTGAAATGCGGTTGATTTATGTTAATTTAGATTAAAAAACACAAAAGAAAGTTTTTATTTTTCCGTATAAAACAATATAAATGGACTTGAAATCAACTTTTGTGGTTTTTTTGGTGTCAGTTGAATCCTTTTGCACCAAGTAACTTCCTTATTTTTAGGGTTAGCTTTGATCTGTTTTCACCAAACGATAGAGCATTTTTTTCTGATCATTTCGGTATACTTAACTCATTTTCGTCAAAATCGGACTTATACCCCTTTTCACTAGGGCCACAGAATTACTAGGGCATGCGGTCTCTTGAAGTTGTGAAAAAATCAGACTCCCTAGTCAACGAAAAAAAAGATTCGGCCGTTTAAGTCGCAAAAAAACGTATATTTAGATACTCAAGGGAATCAAAATTCATAGGGTGAATGCCGTTGACCTAGAATCCTGAGAGGCATGAATCAAGGTCTCATAGAATAAGAATAGGGAAAAATCTGAAAACTGTTCTGTTGTTGTTCGGACAAATCTTCGTTACTCAATTCGGGTATTGATTTCATAGGTAAATTTGTTCGGAATCCTCAATGCGCGAGTCCGATTCGCGCTTGCTTTTTTTATTTGAGTTACTGTATCCTTACTCAAGCCTGAAAAGAAATATTAGTCGCCTAAAAAGTTAGTCGAAACGCATTATAAATTAAAAATATCAACACTCTTTATACTAGCCATCGAAGACATTGACCGAAACAAAATAAACAAATGTCATCATGTTTAAATGAATTTCCGATTAATTTATATATATTTGGAGATAACAGAGCTCGGAGTTTACCTAGAAAGTCGAAAAACATTAAAATAAAAGTGCTAGGTCCCAAAATAACAGCATACCAATGTTTCCCAAGTTCGTGACTTTGTTTTGATCATGGTGTTATTTGCCACTTGTTATCTTTAGCAAAACTGTAATATATTAAATATTATTTTCCCTTGTATCTCAGTGAAGATTTTTTTATCACATTTCTTAAGATTTTGATTAAAAATCACAATAAAATAACATGATAAACAAACATGTTATGACGCTTGTTGACGGATTGCTGAGTTGGGTTGCTACTTAAAAACTTAAATTTTGTTTTCACTTTACGCGACAGCCATTCTTTTTTTTAATGCACAGACAATACTCGGCTCTGCTCGGCTTGGGTGGCGCAGCAGCTACATATTGGCGGGGGGCGATCGATTTTAGTCGGGTCGGTCCTTATAAAATGTTCATACTCTGTGGTCGGGTCGGCGAATCGAATCAGCGACAATCAGCAAGTGAATGGCGATTGGTTGGTATCGTTGGGATTTGGGATTGGTGAACGGACGGGCGTTGAAGAAAAGAAAATGGCAAAATGGTGTGTGTGATCCATTGATCTTCTTTAGAAGGTTAGTGTTCTGTAGTTAATATTAGTTATTTCACTATTCAAATAATTTTTTGGTACTAGAGAATCCTTAGTGCCAATTTTCGCGATTTCGTAAACGATTACCGTTATCGCATTGTGTGGCAAGTCGTCGACAGACTGACGACGGCGCCGTTCGGCTTTCGCTTTGTTCACTCATCTCCACGTGCCTTCCGCCATTTAGAGCGCATTTATCGGCAGATTGATGCAAATCTAACGAATTTTCATCGTCAAATATATTAAAACACTAGAATACATTCATACGATTACATATTTTAAATTATTTAAATCAATCGATGATGAAAAATAATAAGACCGCAACCCGGCGGCGTGGTCATGTTCGGCGGCAATACTAAGCGCAGTAGCATAGAGCCGGCAGCGGTGAGCAGCGTGCGAGGGCGCGTCCGCCGGTGCCGAGTAGCTGACAGTGCGCTCTGTTGCAGGTGACAGCGCGAGGCGGGGCGATGGCTGCCGGCGCTGAGTTCGTTGAGGGCTGGCTGGTCGCCCAAGTCTTGGGGGAAGGTGCATATGGCGAGTAAGTTTATATGTTCCAACTAAGTCTTCTATCGGCCTATTACCTATTAGTATTTCAAACATCTGTATCAAAAGAATTAAGTGGAATAGAGTAGGTATATACCGAGTGGTTTCTTATGTGCAACATTGTACCTACTTGGTCTATGTAGGCATTCAGAAAGGCAGTATCACTCAATTGTGATAATATTATATTTATTATCATATTTTAAACAATACTTTGTATCAATTTATATAATTTCCTTTCCGGACTACCTTCACACCATCACATACAAATAATTGTTTTCGACAAGTTATTGGTCTTACATCATTGAATGATATGGTATCATGTGGTTGGTTAGAAAGGGTCCAAGCAGCACCAACTACCAATAAGTTGAGTCCGCCTCTGTACCTTTATGTGCGTAATGCATTAATGAAATAATAAATAAATAAATTACAAACATAAATGAAAATGCCTAGACATATCCACAGTAATGTGCACTATTGATTAAAACCATGAATAAGATTATTTTATTTGTCACAAGTAAAATATCACAAACAGTATAGTTGGAAAAGGCGCAACATAGGTTTTGTTGCGTGGTCCCACTGCTGATTTATTGTTATCCCCAGTTCATGCTTAAGGTTCCTTAGCTATTGGAAGATGCTTCCTCTTAACATCATAATGAATGTGAGGAATCACAAAACACAATCACATCTCAGCAGGTCAACAGACTTCGATGATATCTGACCTTGGCAGACCATGATCATGACTCATATTAAAGAAGAGTAACAGTTATCAGGTATTAACCTTTCAATCATGAGAATTACAGACACAATGGAAAGACAATGGGTGCGCGAACGCCAGCGTTTGCTTGGGGTTTAATGAATTAATCTGAAATTACATTTTTGTTACTTTCATTAATACATTTTTTGACTGTTTGCTGATGAATTTGTGCTGGTACAAGCTAGTAAACTTGTGTCCTCGAACTTACCTATACATGTTCCGGACAGTAGGTGTGTATTATGAGTTTAGTTTCTTGTTGTACTTAGTCCATAATAACCATTGTGTCGGTCATGGTAGCCACATGCTGACACTGTGTGTTGGTTTATTTATCAATTCATCTAGAAGTTAGTCAAGTCAGTAAAAAAGTAACCAGATAGGATATAATGCTCAAAGTAAAAGTTAGACCTAGAGGGCTCAACGTTTCTTTTTAGGGTTCCGTAGCCAAATGGCAAAAAACGGAACCCTTATAGATTCGTCATGTCTGTCTGTCTGTCTGTCTGTCTGTCTGTCTGTCTGTCCGTCCGTCCGTATGTCACAGCCACTTTTTTCCGAAACTATAAGAGCTATACTGTTGAAACTTTGTAAGTAGATGTATTCTGTGAACCGCATTAAGATTTTCACACAAAAATAGAAAAAAAGCAATAAATTTTGGGGGTCCCCATACATAGAACTGAAACTCAAAATTTTTTTTTTCATCAAACCCATGCGTGTGGGGTATCTATGGATAGGTCTTCAAAAATGATACTGAGGTTTCTTATATCATTTTCTTCTAAACTGAATAGTTTGCGCGAGAGACACTTCCAAAGTGGTAAAATGTGTGTCCCCCCCCCTCTAACTTCTAAGATAGGAGAATGATAAAACTAAAAAAAATATATGATATACATTACTATAAAAACTACCAACGAAAATTGATTTGAACGAAATCCAGTAAGTAGTTTTTTTTTTAATGTGTATGTCAATAAACCGAAAAAAATACACTATTATTAAAACATCGATCAAAGTTACAACACATTACAAGAACTTTTATATTATGTTACTTGCTGCTACGGAACCCTTCATGGGCGAGTCCGACTCGCACTTGGCCGGTTTTTTTATTGGCTACTTTTAATAGGCATGTTAAAAAAGGCAAATGAACTTTTACAGATATTCTTTATATTATAAATATGTTTGTTGACATGAACTTGTTTCAATTTGTTGTTTCTTGTTATGTTAGAGGACAGAAATTAAATTCATGATTATTCTTAATAAGTTAGCTTTGTAAATTATTTATTATACCTGGTTTACAATAAATTATTTATAAAAATAATGTTTAATAATGACTTAATAAATTACATTGTATGTATGTAACAGCAAAAACCCGAGTCAGATGTCAGACTTATGTTCAGAATTCGAAAACTAATCATAATTATATTTTAAACCTTTTTTTTTTTTAAACAAATGCTTGGTGGTAGTTTTCTTGTATTCTTTCTTTATAACTATAAAAGTAGAAACTGACAGACTTATCAACACAC
This sequence comes from Mythimna albipuncta, assembly GCA_929112965.1. Lineage (NCBI taxonomy): Eukaryota > Metazoa > Arthropoda > Insecta > Lepidoptera > Noctuidae > Mythimna > Mythimna albipuncta. The sequence goes on from OV815960.1 coordinate 2,169,099, forward strand.
AGCCAAAACTACTGGGGCTAGGAGCTTACAATTTTATACAACATTTCTTTTTATGGCGTAGCTGAGCACTAAGGGCTAAAAACTTGTTTGCTTTGGGGCTGAAACGGGGGTGCAAAGTTTGTATGGAGATTCCCGCTTTTTGTAAATATCTGTGAATCCTACCCTAACTTCTTTTGCTTGTACCTTGTCTATACATAAATGAAAAGGTAGTTTGTTTTTTTGAAGAGGTAGTCTCGAGTTCCCTTTCGGATAACCCTGGCCCTAGGAGGCTTCGACCCAGCTGCCCCTCCCCCGCAGTCCCTGCTGTTGCTGACAACTTGTTTGACCACAATTTCAGAAATCGGGATCTCTGAAAGTACTAGTCCGATGGCTAATTTTTTTTTTTTACCTATCTATAGCTGCTTTATTCCTGAGTGACATGGGTTATATTTAATGACCACAGGCGAAGCTGCGGACAAAAGCTAGTAGAAAATAATCGTAATCCTATTATAGCTTTCATACTACACTCATAGTGGGAATAGCTTATTTATCCTACCTTACCAAGTGCTTCCAATTTTTTTTTTGTTGTACGTAATCTCTGAAAGTACTTCTGGTCCGATTGCTAACATTTTGTCACCGATAGAAAGCTGTTTTATTCCTGAGTGACAGGCTATATTTGATGTACTTACGCGGGCGGAACTATCTATGAAAGCGAAATACCACTCACTGATTAATTAATCACGAAGTCTCAAAACTAGATAATAATATATTACACCTACAAACTTAAAATTTGGCAGGTAGGTAGGCATTTTCGGATGTGCTCTGATGTCAGTTTTAATTTTTAGCAAATACTAGTTTTTGCCCGCGGCTTCGCTCGCATACATAAAATATAGCCTACGTCACTCAGGTTTACAGCAGCTTTCTATCATTGAAATAATTTCACCAATCAGACCAGTACTTTCAGAGACAGATATACCTGTTGCAAACAAAAAAAAAATCTTTATAATATTAATCTTTCAGATACCGTCAATATAAGACACAATAGTAAGACAATAGATGCGCGAACGCCGCCGGTTCGCTTGGTGTTTAATGAATAAGTGTAGATGTTAGTGTAGACAGCTTATTTTTGGGTTCCGTACCTCAAAAGGAAGAAACGGAACCCTTATAGGATCACTTTGTTGTCCGTCCGTCTGTCTGTCACAAGACCCATCTCGAGAACGCGTGGAGGTATCGAGTACCATAACTTAGGTCTGTGCGGTCCCTTCAAGCTGTGAAAAAATCAAAATTCTAAAAAAGCAAAGTCGCAAAAAAAACATATTTTGATACTCTCAACGATCGAAAATCATAGGGTACTTCTCGTTGATCCAAAATCCTGAAATTTGGCACAAAGAAAGGTCCTTGTAACACAGGTATAGGAATTAATTTTGAAAACCGTAAAATTGTTACTAAAGTAAAAACAAAAGGAAAAAAAGACTGTTGGGTAAGTCATCCGATGATTTCTGAGAGGTGGAAACAGATTAAAGATTGTCGTATAAAAAGTACCTTACTTAGACGGACCAGGAGACGGACATAGGATGTCCGTCTCCTGGTCTAAGTCTAAGGTAACCGTTCTTGAATTATAAATAATGTAACCAAGACGACTTTCTTTTAACCTTTCCATCCTAGTAATTAGAGACACAATAGAAAGACAATGGGTGCGCGAACGCCGGCGCTCGTTTGGGGTTTAATAAATTAATCTATATCTATACTACTTATAATAAATCTGTAGAAGTGAAAATTCTGTACATTGAAAATAATCAAAAAAAATAAATGGCGGGGAGTGTTACTAGACCGACACCGAACCCAAAAATGCGACTAAAAAAATGTTTGTGTCTGTTTGTTCAGGCATCACGCAAAAACTACCGATTCGATTACGATGAAACTTGGTATAATTATTCTTTAATATCCTGGGCACCACACTCGGTACTTTTTATCCCGAAAAGGTATATACAAAACCGGCCAAGAGCGTGTCGGGCCACGCTCAGTGTAGGGTTCCGTAGTTTCCCGTCCGTCACAACAAGTGTACCCACTTATGAGTTTATAAAGATGCTTGCAAATACGATTATACTACAAAATTTGTCCAGAAGTTATTTTGTACAACTTTTTTGACTTTTTGTATAAAACTGTTCTTTCCATCAAGTTCAAAATAATTTTCCTAGAAAGTCCTTATAAAGTTCTACTTTTCAGATTTTTAGAGTGGGGTTTACACATTGTTTTTTATTTTTGGAGCGATTATTTCCGAAATTATTGACATTATCAAAAAATGATTTTAGTAAACCCCTATTCATTTTAAAATACCTATCCAACGATATATCACATGTTAGGGTTGAAATTAAAAAAAAAAACACTTCGCACTTTACATATACATACCTTAATAAAACATTTTTTTCCAATTTTTATTTTACCACTTCGGCGTGATTGATATAAGTACATATTGGTACCAAATTTCAGCTTTCTAGTGCTAACGGTCACAGAGATTAAGCGAGGATGGACAGACAGACAGACAGACAGACATGGCGAAACTATAAGGGTTCTTAGTTTACAACGGAACCCTAATAAAAAACAAACTTAATATTGCGGTTCGATCCCTATACCAGATTACTCTACCAACTGCAAATAATAAGTTTGTCGTAGGTTACGTCAACCGCAGTGGAATTCATTAAGGCCCAAGCGCCCGACAATTGCCATAAAACAGCGACTTTCTGAAGCATACTCCTCGGTAACGGCCAGGTTAATAGGTTTGAAAAAAAATATATGTTTATTATAAATCTATACTTAATGAATAACATTATCACATTTGATTTTTTCGTGCTATTAATACTTTTGTCTAAAAAAATATTTAGCAATTTCGCAACTTTTCCCCACTCCTTCGAAAAAACGGCTTGGATCTTTAGAAACATTTTTACACATAAAAATTGGTGGTCAGCCGCGCGATTTCCGGGCGCCGTTGGCTGCAAGTAAACGCACAGATTTGCGTACTGCCGCCTAGGAGGGTGCGAGAGGTGCGTCCACATAATTTTGGCCAAAATTCTAAATATAAAAAAGTTTCTATAATAGTTTTGTCTCTTTGTTATTTAAGGCTTATGCATTAAATGACAAAGAGACAAAACTATTATAGAAACACAGACTTTCGAAATTAAAGTTATTTTGTACTTTTCAGTGTTTTTAGGGTTCCGTAGCCAAATGGCAAAAACGGAACCCTTATAGATTCGCCATGTCTGTCTGTCTGTCTGTCCGTCCGTATGTCACAGCCACTTTTTTCCGAAACTATAAGAGCTATACTGTTGAAACTTAGTAAGTAGATGTATTCTGTGAACCGCTTTAAGATTTTCACACAAAAATAGAAAAAAAAAAGCAATAAATATTGGGGGTCCCCATACTTAGAACTGAAACTCAAAATTTTTTTTTTTCATCAAACCCATACGTGTGGGGTATCTATGGATAGGTCTTCAAAAACGATATTGAGGTTTCTAATATCATTTTTTTCTAACTTGAATAGTTTACGCGAGAGACACTTGCTAAGTGATAAAATGTGTGTGTCCCCCTGTAACTTCTAAAATAAGAGAATGATAAAACGTGTGGGGTATCTATGGATAGGTCTTCAAAAATGATATTGAGGTTTCTAATATCATTTTTTTCTAACTTGAATAGTTTACGCGAGAGACACTTGCAAAGTGATAAAATGTGTCCCCCCCCTGTAACTTCTAAAATAAGAGAATGATAAAACTAAAAAAAATATATGATGTACATTACTATAAAAACTACCAACGAAAATTGGTTTGAACAAGATCTAGTAAGTAGTTTTTTTTTTATTACGTCATAAATCTAAAAAAATATACTATTATTAAAACATCGATCAAAGTTACAAAGAACTACAAGAACTTTTATAGTATGTTACTTGCTGCTACGGAACCCTCCATGGGCGAGTCCGACTCGAACTTGGCCGGTTTTTATTTTACATTGAGGTCGGTTTATTTTTTTTTGTAAAAAGTTTTGTTATGTACTCGTATAAATATCTCTGTAACATGTTTCTTGTCGCTGCTATTATGTGACAACAATATTAATAAAGTGAAAATTAAAACTAAATATCAAAATTAATAAACTAGCAGTTAAGGATGACCAGTCTCAACTGACAGCACACGTTCACGGACATGAAGCGAATACTAGCACCACTCCGCTCAACCATTGTCGGTGATACACCTAAAGGCAGATAGAATAGTCCAGCCTGTAATCTTTGCCTTCTCGTTGGCACTCGCAGCTGGACTGGCCGGCCGCGCCGTGCATAACTAGCCTCTGTCAGTGGCTTCGCCTGTGTTAAACACCGATTCGATAGTTTTTGAGTTTATTCATTACAAACATACCTATTTACAAAATACTAATCTTTCCTCATATAAGTAAAATTCTACGTTATATATCTACGTACGAAAGTTAATGGTGTGTGACATAAACGAAGCAGGAATGAAAAGATTGACTTGTGCAGCACAGGTACTAGGTCTCTGTTATCGAGACGATTGTTTAACCTGTATTATTATTTAACGATAGTATTATTTTTCGGGTTCATTTCTGGGAGAATCTCGAGAGGATTTCGAAATATCATTTTATCTCCAGGGAAACGTATTATTGAAATAAAAATACTATGAGATACATTTCCGTTGCTGCCCCGTGTCGAACAGTTCTTAGGCGAACGCGGAACTAGATCGACACTGCAATTTGGAGAGAAAAAACACGACGTGAGCGAGTCACGGCGGCTCGGCCGGCGCATCCTTGAAAGTTTATCCACCTCGCGCGGTCACTGCCGCCGCCGCCTCCGCCGATCGTTGTTCTATGACAACCTTGTATTTTCGGCGCACAAGTTTGCACAATAGCATGTTACGTTCGCACTGACCGTGTAACGTCAGTAAGTGGCGTGCGGCGGCGGGGTGGGCGCCGTGTGACGTGAGCTTGTCACGTGCAGAGTGCGGCTGCTGGTACACGCGCGCAGCGGCGCCGCCGTGGCGCTGAAGGTGCTGCGCGCCGACGCGGGCGCCGAGCCGGGCGCCGCGGCGCGCGAGGCGGCGCTGCACCGCGCGCTGCGCCACCCGCACGTGCTGCGCTGCCTGGGCGAGCGCACGCACCAGGGCCAGCACTACATGTTCCTGGAGTACGCGCCGGGCGGCGAGCTGTTCGATCGCATCGGTGAGCGCGCGCGGCCGGGGCGGGCGGGGCGGCCGGGCCCGGGCCGGGCGCGCGCGACTGTTGCCCCTGTGTGCAGAGCCGGACGCGGGCATGCGCGAGGACGAGGCGCGGCGCTACTGGCGCCAGCTGCTGGCGGGGCTGCAGTACCTGCACGGCCGCGGCGTGGCGCACCGCGACATCAAGCCCGAGAACCTGCTGCTTGACAACCGTGACCAGCTCAAGATCTCCGACTTCGGTATGGCGACGCTCTTTAGGTGAGATTCTCTTTTCGCAGAACGCCTATGAAAATCCCTTTTTTTATGTTTCGTTTGCTATATTACTATTTATAACAGGCTCTAAAAATGAGTTAAATATTAGTGTGAAAGCTCATAATTAATATATATGTGTCTCATAGTAATATGCATAGGCATACGGCTTAAATGAATAATGTGCAAATAAGCCATATGGCTCAATTGCAATTACACGCACAATTGCACATATAGGTATGTGCAATTATGCGTTGTATATAAAGGCATATTTTGTTTAATTGTCTGCGCATTTTTTTTTTTACATAATGAGAATTTTTATCATCATAATTATTATGTCATAGCATGGTAATGTCGTGAAGTTTAAAAAAAAACCACTAAGTCTTATTAACTTCATACGAGACTTCGAGATAAGTTGTGCGCTCTTGAATAGCTCGTTTTTATTTTTAAAATCATGTCTGATTGATACTTGCCTTTTTGCAATTTGGCTACTACCGCAAAAAACAAAATTTTTCCTCTTCGTGTGATAATTTCGTACCTGGCACAATACGAGTTAGGTTTTATGGCAGGTATGAACTGGCCCTATCGGTCGTATCGTTGCACGTTGCAGGCACGGCGCGCGCGAGCGACTGTTGTCGCGCGTGTGCGGCACGGCGCCGTACGCGGCGCCCGAGGTGCTGCAGGCGCCGCAGCGGCCCTACCGCGCACCGCCCGCGGACCTGTGGGCCGCCGCGCTCGTACTGCTCGCAATGCTGGCCGGCGGTAAGTACCAACTGCAGCTAGGGCCCGCTCCGCAGCTTTCCACGCCGGCCCGACCCCGATCGTCGCGGCTCGTCTCTTTGGTATCCTAGCTGTAGGTGTGTTCGCAGGCCCTAAAGTTATGGTACCGAAGTTACGAGTCGCGTCGCACGCACCTCACACGGGAGTTCGTCGTCGCCGGGTAAGCAGCTTCCGTCGATTCTGTCTGTATTTGCCACCGAGCCAATGCTAACTCACGATGCTGTATGTCCGAAGAGTTGCCGTGGGAGCGCGCGTGCGACACGGATCCGCGCTACGCGGCGTGGAGCTCGTGGGCCGCGGCGGGCAGCGGCGCCCCGCCGCGCGGCCCCTGGCGCAAACTGGGCGCCGCCGCGCTGGCGCTGCTGCGGCGCGCGCTGGCGCCCGAGCCCGGGCGCCGCGCGCCGCTGCCGGCGCTGCTGGAGCTGCCGTGGTCGCGCGAGCCCGCCGGTGAGTGCCTCCCTCCCAGCGCAGCGCCGCACCCGACAGGCGCGCGGCCGTGTCAGGTACTAGGTGACTCTGAGTGGGTCCGGTCTCGGAGCCGCCTCGTGCCTCAGCACGGCGCGCGCGCCCGCTCCGCCCGCCGTCGCTCCGCTCAGTGCCACGCCTCGTCGAAGACTCGCGCGGTTCGGCTCTTTGGCGATTTAGCTCCGTGACGTGAGAAATGCTCATAAAGCTAGATTACCAAAGCACCGCGCCGTCGCACTATCCACGCATCGGCTTCGGATTTTTGTCTGCGTCTTCATCTATATTGTCAGTTTTATTTTAATTGATGGACTCCTGATACCCACTCCTTGTTAAAATGTAGGTATGTCGTAGGATAATTGGAGTAAGTATACGTACCTATCCAAAAATCTCATATCGCGCAAAGGACGTAATACTGAGAGTCAATTCCTAACATCTTATTCTGGTCTTTTAAAACCACAAAATACTTATTGATCGGGATGTAACACTAATAATCAGACTACAATATTAATAGCGGCTATTACGGCAGGGTATCCACTTTCTGGAAAGTCATGGAAAAGCAAGTTCGTGGTAGTCAGGGAAAGACTGGAATGTCAGGGAACATTTTAGATATTACACTGATGCACAGATTTATTTCATTCATGATCGTACCTGACGGTGACGGTGGACAGAAAAATGTGTTGAACCAATTCCAAGTAACATAGGACAAGAGCAGAATGATGATTGTCTAGTACAAACCTCGGCCTGAACCTCTGAAGCATTGTTTCCATTTGCAGGTTAACTTATATTATGACATGCTGTTTGATCATAATTAGATTAAGGCGTAATCTCAGTAATTCAGGATCCTTGAGTAAAACCGCAACAAAACCATATAATATAGTTTTACCTAGTCCATCCATAACAATCTGTCTGTCTGACTAACTAGCTCTATTGGCGACGCTAGCGTCACACTTCGAACCTCTGCAGTTTCGGTCCCTTGCCTTTAGAACTTTTTTTTTTATATAAAACATTACTTCGATGTTTCCCGATTATCCTGCGACATTCTAGGTTTTGAGAACCTAGGGGATAGATGATTTCGAACCGGCTGTGGACTATTTAGAGCAGAATGTAATTTCATCTGGCCCTATATAGCTTCAGATAATAGAATCTGAAGTTCTGGAAAGATGAGGCAGGTTCCTGAATTGAGTATTTTAAATAAAGAATGTGCCAAACCTTACTTTACTGCCGAATTTTGACAGATATTAACAGGCTAGCAACTTTTAAAACAAGAAATCAAGGGATAACCATCATACACAGATAGTTTGGCAACAAGATGTCCATGGATTGCTAGACAAGCGTGTAGTACCTAGTGTAGACAGAAGGACAATTACGAGGGGAAGGTTAATGTGTTGTGATTCCTAACCCGACCACGTCATGGAACCGATAATTTTACTTTGGCACAAATTGGTTATTTTAATTGGGGTAGCATTTAAACGAGTGACTGTAAATTAAAATTTTAAGTGACAAAAATAATTATTTTACGTTATAGAAATGATAAGTGAGCGACTAACTGCGAGTGACGAGTAATTAACAGAACAGCGACTTAAAAACTTTAATTTGAGTTACTTAAAATACAAAATGAGAAGCTTCATAATATTTGAGCGACTTTATATTTGTGCGAGTGTCAACGTTACGTCCTGCAGTTTCAATATTTAGCAAATGATTTATTTATACTGAGTGGCATTTTATCTTAAATGAAGTGTTCCGAATGTCCAGAATGTCGAAATACACAGTATTGAATGTCCTAAATATCGATATTTATGTATTATGTATGTCACAACTAATCACATGGTAATTTGATAATTCGGATATTGCGAAAAAACGGATTTAGAAAGAAATAAAATCTGCAAGCGACTTGGTCATAGCGTTAGCCGGCCGCTGCCGCGGCAAAGCTCGCTTCACTCGCTCGGCTCACGCGCGGTAGGTCACAGTTCTAACCTAACCTAACCTATTTCACCCAGTTCAAAATGATGAATCTACCTACAACTAGATAATTAGACAATTGCGAAAACATTTGTTAAAGTTCACTTTTTAGTAGTTCGTTATGTAAAACTTCAATTTTATTTCTAGTTTCTCACTTATTATTTTAGTCGCTCACTTATTAATTTAGTCGTTTAATTAGGATCTTAATAACCCACTGTTAGTAAGCTCGTTCTAGAATTTATTGTTAATCAATATTTGTCGTTAGTTTAGTTGACGTGTCGCTTACTCAATTTTATACCGCTCAAGTTATTAAAACAGTATCTCATCATCAGTCGCCAAGTTTTTTTTTTTTTGCCGCAATGGACCGCATTATTTTTTGTTAATTTTACTTGATATGTCGACGCGAAATTGTCGATTATAATATTTTCTAGATCTATGATTCACTATTTAACTATTTTTATTTACGTAACGAGGTAAGACTCTTTTTGCTTTTAGTTTTAAAGCTGAAATGTGGTTAGTTGTTATAAATTTTTCGTAAGTGCCTTATTTGAATACTTACCATATATATCTGTGATGACTTAAATGCGTTATGTGTGCCATAGGCACAATTTGGCACATATTTTTGGCATAATCAGTAACTTCCCACTATTGATATTTTATTAGATCTGGTTGTGGTCGGGTCAGGAACCATGATCCCCAGCCCGACCACAATCGTACTCTTATTACTCAAAAAGTACAAGGCACAAATTCCTGGGATAAGTGGCACAATAAAACACAATTAAAATAACCATTTTGTGCCATAGTAAAATCTCCGTTCTATGTCGTGGTCGGGTCAGGAATCACAACACATAATTTCACAGAATAAGAGGGAAGGAGGTTCAAATTAAACACCAAACTATTTTTCAATTTCAATTGAATAAAGCAAATACTGTCTTGTATCAAAATAACCCGAAATTGCCGAAATGAATATCTTCCTTGATTGTTTTTTTTTTTTTCAGTCTCTAATAAATAAGCGTAGTAATGACCCTCTTCATCTTTCACGATTTTCGACGTAGTGACCTCAATAGGCCGTCCGAGCAGGGGTAGTCTTCAACGAACTCTCTTGTTTGAAAAGATCCATAAATCGCTAGCAGTTCTTGAAAAATTGTCGTAAGCAGATTTTTCTGCTTGATAAGGAAGGAAATTAATAACGGCGCGGTGTTAAATTTTTTTCACTTCTTCCCGATTCAATGTTTTGCAAGTGGATAACCCAAAAGTTAATGACCTAATATTATGTTGTATTTGAAATATATACTGTTATGTATGAGGTGCTCGTCTAGTGCCTACCTGGACAAATAATCCTACCCCCATTAACCCTTCTATTCTGAGAAATTTTTGACCTCCCCTCGTATAATTAGAAGTTGAACTCCACACAATGTACCTAACCATGGATATTGCTAAATTTCATCACACTAATATGTTTATACTTTATAGCCAAAGTTTATGCGTGTGGGTTTGTTTGTTACGTCTTCACGCTTAAGCGGCTGAACGGATTTGGATAAAATGTAGACCAGGTCATGAAATAGACATAAACCATTTCTTATCCCGGGAATATGTTCGCTTAGGATAATTTTCTACTTTCACGTAAGCCGCTGGCAGAAGCTTGTGATTTTATGAGGTATGAAATCATTATTTTCCATTTGAGGAATGCCAGCCATTTATCTATATTATTTTACTAATTATGTCTAAATAATTTTTAAATTATATTGAATTGTAAATATCTTTAATTTGATTAATTGTAGTATGATGATAGTCTAAGGTAATATAACTTTTTATTTTTATGTAGTTATAAATATATATATATATATAATAGTGTTGACAAAGTTGTGGTACAAGAGCTCTTGTTGAGGTCACAATAACTTCAAAACTCTTTCCAGATATTTCGATTCAAAACCTACATCTTGATTGTTAAAGCAACTTCTCGAATCTTTTTCGTGTATTTTTTATTGAAAAATGTGTCTGAAATCGACGTCACGTTGCTGGATTTGAAACAGAGACGAATTTCCCGACCGTTCCGTCGACAGAAGGCGCTGCGCGCGCGTGGCGTTCGCAGCCAACCGCGGCTGACGTGACCGACGGCGACGCGCCCGACGAACTGTCGGCCGCCGACATGGACGCGCTCATCAGCTACTCGCAGCCCGCGCACGCCGACGACCTGCTGCTGGCCACGCCCGCCGACGGCGCCGCCCTCACGCCGCTCGGGCGCCGCATGACGCGCGTGTGGCTGCGCGCCGACGAGGCCGCGGCCATGGCGGCGCTGGCCGACGCGCTGCGCCAGCGCGGATACGTGTGGCGGCGCCTGCACCCGCGCCTGGTGAGTGTCCGCGCGCTCGAGCGCCACCGCACCGCCCCACCACGCCGGCTGGCAACCTAACCTAACTTTGTGCTGACAGATGGCGATAGAATGCGGCGCAGAGCTGAAGATGCGCGTGTGGGCGATGCGCTGCGGCGGAGCGGGCGCGGGCGGCGCGCGCACGCTGCTGGAGTTCCGGCGCTCGCGCGGCTGCGGGCTGCAGTTCAAGCGCCGCTACGTGGAGTTGCGCGACGCGCTGGCGCCGCTGCACGCGCCGGCGCCGCACTGTGCCACGTGACCACCCACCGCGCACAACACATGGACTAGATGATTATTTTGCATCACATGTACTATTCATTTTATAATGGTACTTTATGTCAAGGGTTTGTGTATTGTTCAAATGTAAAATATTTTGAAAAAAAAAAATCTACGATTGATTTTAACATCATTAACATATTTCTGTATAGTAATTAAGGGACCACGATGGGCCTGTTTTAAGGCATATTGTTAATGTAATTGTTCAATGCTAAATAAAAAATATATTTTTCTACAAATTTGTGTTTCAATCCAGCGGAGCCACTCAAACTACTGGCATTGCTTGGTTTGCTCAATGTACCTCATGAATTTACTTACAAGTTTACCTTACCTCAATTATTTTGATAGGAATTACAAACAAACCTGAAAAAAAAATACCGACGGGAAAATTTCTTTGTAAGATAAAGTTTACGTAAACGTTTTTTGGTTAGGGGTACTTACGTACGTTACTTCAGGGTAGATAAACGGGAAGTCGACTGAACGATTGGTCGAATAGAGAGTTTATTGCGAAACCTTTTATCGCCAAACGCTACTTCGACTGAACGATTCATAGAATATTTATTAGGTAATCGATATTATTCCTTCGGGATCCAGGATGTCAGATTATTGATTACCTATTAAATAAATAAATAATTACTTGACAATACAAAATTCTAGAAATTCATTTAATTTAACTGGCACCTGTTTTCTTCTCAACTATGGAAACAGCACGGACTACTGTGAGATAGACCAATCAGGGACAGCCCTCGAACAGTTGAAAATATATTGCACGGTACGTTTCATTTCGAGGTTCCTTGTCGTAATGTTGGCAATACGGAAAAACAGTGTTGGTATATTTTTAGCAATGAAACTTAATATTAGGGAGATACTGATAATTCGTTACTTTTAAAAATTGTCTTATAAGTTTGTTTTATTTTTCTTTTGGTAACTGTAAAAACTATTTTTCATTACTCATACTCTGAAAGTAGGTCTGAAGTTGCCTGAGGAGCGGGCTGAAAGTGATACTTTTCATCCCTAGGGAGTTTTACTTTACAACTGACAGCTTTCAAATTATAAAAAAAAAAACTAGTTCTATCTTCACATTTCTATTGAACCATGTTCCAATTTTCCATACAGCCAGTCAATCACAGCACGTTATAAAATTGAAATAACTTAAAGACAAGTATTAATTAAATACTGTTATTGATTTATTTGTTCAACTATTTCTTTAAAATACTTTATTTTTAAAAGATTACAATTAATTTCAAATTTTTCATTAATGAGGCTGAATAGCTGGCCGGCCGCAGAGAAAAAAAAAAAAAAAAAAATGGCGGGAAAATGGCAATCATTCGTTGGTTTTTTCGAGTTTTGTTTACGTTTTCGTACAACAGAGACTTGTATTAACACGTTATGTTTATCAGATTAAAATAGTGATGTAATGCCTAATTTCATAAGAGAAGAGAGCAGTAGTGGAATAACTTTTACCGCCTGAATCAGAAGAAAGATACCTACTTAAAATCATAGGTACGACGACTCTGGTTTTACAAACTTTTTATTTTATCTTTAGTTTCCTCGTATTCGTAATGAAAAGCACAGTGTTTACCTCGGGGTGAAAGTAACCCATTTAACCCCTCGAATTAGCGACCTCGCTTCGCTCGCCCGCCAACTCCTTCTCGGGACGAAATGAGTTACTTTCACCCCTAGTGTAACAATGTACTATTTGAATGGGCTCCACTTCGATTGTGCCTGCAATTCTTTCAAATACCGAAAACGCCACGCCACACATATTGTACCTCTCCTCTACTTCCGTTTAGACCTGCTTTTTTAAAATAAAATCTCAATCCGTGACTACCGTCGATTTCGTTTCGCAGATCGTGCAACAATTTTGGTAGAGTATAGGCAACTCTTTCCTTTTTTATAATACAAGCTTTTTATTATCAAATCTTGCAACCCAATTTTGAAGCAGAAATCTTCAACCGATTGAGCTGAAATTTTGTATGGGTACATGTGTAAAGTGCGAGACAATGCAATATTATGATGACATGGAGCTGATCTGATGATTGAGTTTGGGCTCGTTTGAAGCATATTGACGAATACTTTGGCCCTTCATGGTAACCAAGGACTGATGATGGAGCTAGAAGGCCCCCATAGGAACTCCGCAATAAAACGACACAATCCCATCGAGTTTTGGCTCGTTTGATTTGTATTGACGATTACTTTGGTCCTATATGGTTACTAGTCTGTGATGGAGCTGGAAGGTCGCCATAGGAACTCCGCAATAAAAGGACAACCCAATCGAGTTTGGGCTCGTTTGATTTGCATTGACGAGTACCTACTTTGTTCCGTTTCCATGGACTGATGATGGAGCTGGAAGGTGGCCTTAGGAACTCCGTAAGAAAATTACACAACCCCATTGAGTTTGGACACGTTGGATTCGTATTGACTAGTACTTTGATCCTTTATGGTAACTAGGGCTTGATGGTGGAACTGGAAGGTCCCATAGGAACTCGGCTATAAATCAACACAACCCCATCGAATTTGGGTTCGCTTGATTCGTATTGCCAAGTATTTTGATTCTATATGGTTGTCAGACTTTGATGATGGAGCTGGAAGGCGGCTATAAGAACTCTGCATTAAAACGACACAACCCAATTGAGTTTGAGCTAGTTTGATTCGTATTTACAAGTACTTTGATTCTATATGGTAACCAGGGGTTGATGATGGAACTGGAAGTTCTCCATAGGATCTCGGTAACAAAACAACACAGTCGTATCGAATTTGGGCTGATTTGATTCGTATTAACGAGTACTTTGTTCCTGTATATTAACCAAAGTCTGATGATGGAGCTGGAAGGTGGCCATAGGAACTCTGCAATAAAACGACATAATTCCATCGAGTTCGTGCTCTTTTGAATCATACTGAATAGTACTTGATACTATATGGTTACCAGGATCTGAAGATGGCGTTGGAAGGCGGTCATTTTTTTTTATGGTGGTAAAAAATCATGCAATGACATCCCCCGCTCTTGGGCGAAGCAGGAGATAGTGTCAGACTCTTACCGACTAAAAGACCCACCCCGTTCCTTCTAGCCTTCATACCGGGGCTCGAGCGCCCTTTCGGATAACCCTGGCCCCAGTAGGCTTCGACCCGGCTGGGTCCCTGCTGTTGCTGACAACTCCTTAAGGCGCGCGGGAAAAGTGCGCGCCGTCGACGACTTGGGCTTGGTCCGGACAGTTACCGGGCTCGCCTCTCAATTGCCTCAAGTGCATCAAGCTGGTAGGTATCGGGCAGATCCGTCCTAAAGATGAGAGCAATACTCCATACAGGATCGAACTTGCGCTTGATAAAGTTTGAGCAGCTGTTCCGGCGTGAAGTACTGTCTGACCTTTGCGAGGATTCCCAGCCTTTTTGAGCCTTTGCTTCGATATATGACCCAAAGTGGAGTGTTGATGTCAGCGTAACACCAAGGTCAAAATGGTTGGTTATTGACACGGTTACACCCCGGAAAATTAGAGCGGGGCTGAATTGGCTCCTTTTAGCGGACAATAGACACTCCTGGGTTTTTGCAACGTTGAACCTGACCAAATTGGCATCGCCCCATTTGGAGACTGCCTCCATGGACAAGTACAAGCGCTCAACCATAGCCTCTCGAAGAAACTGGATCTGTGACCCACTAGCTCGCCTGCTGGATATGTAACTCTCGGTAACAGTGCTGTCGTCTGCATACCCAAAGGTAATAATAATATTAATATTCCACAACTATCACACAACGCCGCCTAGTCCCAAGCTAAGCAGAGCTTGTGTTATGGGTACTAGACAACTGATAAACATACTTATATATTTCTAAATACATACATATTTTTGATAAATTACACCAAGACGCAGAACAAATGATCATGCTTATCACATAAACATTTGTCCTGGGTGGGAATCAAACCCACGACCTCCGGCATAGCAGTCAGGGTCACTAACCACTAGACCAACAGGCCAGTCAAAGGTATCGTTTATGTGCAGCAAGAATAATGTGGCCAAGAGTACTGACCCCTGAGGGATCCCGGCATTAATAGCCATTTGACCGGACGAGCAGCCATCGACAACCACTCGGATGGACCGGTTACTCAGGAAGTCTGCGATCCAAGCACACAATCCAGCGGGTAAACCGAAAGAAGGAAGCTTACTAATAAGGCCTTCGTGCCAAACTCTATCGAAAGCTTTCGAGATATCGAGAGGGAAACGGCAAGAAAAAGAAAAGAAAGAAAGAAAAATAAAAAGAAAAATTTGGTACAGCACAAGGCCCAAACACAATAATTAACAAAAAAACACGTATCAAAAGTAAAAGAGTCCAAAAGAGCAATAAAAAAAATACAGTTGTTGTTGCAAGCGCTTCCCAGTGCTTCTCGATGGCCTCACTCTAGATGTGGATGGCATACGCTAGAAGATCTCCAGTTGACCGATTTCGACGAAAGCCGTATTGACGGTCACTTAGGATATCATTAGCTTCTAGGTATGCCAGGAGCTTAGTATTGAGTACCTACACGTTCCATAGTCTTACAGAGAATGGACGTTACTGAGATTGATCGGTAGTTAGCCGGGTCAACACGACTCCCTTTTTTGGGCACGGGCTGGACATTAACTTGCTTCAGGCGCACACGTTCTCAGAACAATTGCTGGTATCCCGTCTGGACCGCTAGCCTTGTTCACGTCAAGGTTACGCAGCATCTTACGGACGTTCTTCTGATGGATGCGAATATCTGACATACTCGTATCGCAACCATCAGGATGAGCAGGGGGCCGCGCGTTACCTGGATCTAGAAGCGAAGATTCAGCGAAGAGTGAGGCAAATAAATTTGCTTTCTCCTCAGCGGTATGTGCCAGCGACCCGTCGGGTTTCAACAGTGGCGGTAGTGAGGGGCGGCAGAAGTTTGATTCAACCGACTTAGCCAGGGAGCAAAACGCCTTACTACCCGCAGAGTATGAAGCTAGTTTGTTCCCGATGCGGCTAATGCGATCGAACCGAGACCTCCGCATCACCTTCTTACAAGACTTGGCAGCTCTGTTGAAGGCTCTCTTCTTCTGGCTTACGTCATTCATCTTGTGATATGCTGCTTGAGCGCGTTAGCGCGGTCTTAACCCGCACCAAACCAAGGGCGAGCTCGGCCAGACATGGTTACGTCGGAGAATGGAATATAGTACTCCATCCCCCGCCGTAACACATCAGTCACAGCATCTGCGCACGACGATGGATCTCCCGAAGAAAAGCAAGTAGGCTGCCAAGGATAACATGCGAAGAAAGATCGCATGCCATTCCAATCTGCTGACCTGTATCGCCAAACCCGCCTGGTATCTCTAGGGCTGGGATCGGCCGGAGAGTAGACTGATACAGATTTCACCAGACAGTAGTCGGAACTACCTAACGGTGATGATATCGACACTGAATAGCGGTCTGGATCTGTTGCCGGCAGGGTTAAGCAATTGGCCGTGTGCGAATCGACTTCCGGCACCCTTGTTGCTGCCTAGACCAGCTGAGTAAAGTTTAACGCTAGCGCAAGCTTTCGCGTCTCTCGACCAGCATGGTCTGTGCACTGGTATGGGAAGAGCCACTCCTGATGAGCCATGAGTCCCGCCAAGCGCGTAATTGGACGAAAACCAGTGCAATCAGCCTACCTACTTACTGTAGCTCTACAAGACTGCACAAATGATGCAATGGTTACCTATTTATTATGGCTGATAGGAAGCACATTCTAGTAAAGGATTCAAAGTTAGGATTTCAAATAAAATAAACACATTTATTGAAATGATTTATTACAAAGTGCTTCGGCCTGGATATCGCGAACACAATCGACACTAGAATAGCTCCAATACAACCATTGCTGCTCGTGTGCCACAATGAGTGTAATTTGGAAGAAGGGGTGCGGGCGCCGCGTGCGGGCTACTCGGGCGAGCTCTGCGTTCCACGTTCAAAATAAGAATAATTATGATCGATTTTTACGCAATGTGACGTCATACTGTCAAATCGAAGAAATTGGGTAGAGTGAGCAAAACAAGAAAGTTTTAAATAGTTATTTGTTATATAAGAGTGCAAAGTTGCTTTTTAACCGCGTGCTCAATTTTGATGACCGAGCAAACGAAGGATTCTAAAATTGAATCACGAGCGCAGCGAGTAGTTCAAAAATTGGAATCCTGAGCATCAGCGAGAGAATCAAAAGAGCACGAGGTGAAAAATCTTTGCAGTCGAGTGCAACACGTAACTTTTCATCCCACTTCAACGAGGAAATTACAAAATGCAAAAAAAAAGTACCTACACCAAGAAGGTTCCGAGTCCGAGTATTTAACAAATTAAAAAAAAAGTTGTATGATAATGAAGAACAACGGCGAGGAAATTGTTGATGAAATGATTAATTTTCTACATCATTGATTTAAAGAACCCATATATCACCATGATATATAGTTGCGAGGTAATTTACTACGTATTATCAAATCATGCTAATAGCCAGTTTAGGCAGTGCAAAAATATCGTCATAAGTCGAAACTGGATTGACTAGATTTTTTACTACAATAATAGCCTAGCATTTTTTTTAGGGTTCCGTAGTCAACTAGGAACCCTTATAGTTTCGCCATGTCTGTCTGTCTGTCCGCCCTCGCTTAATCTCTGTGACCGTTAGCACTAGAAAGCTGAAATTTGGTACCAATTTGTATATCAATCACGCCGAAAAAGTGGTAAAATAAAAATTGGAAAAAAATGTTTTATTAGGGTAGCCCCCCTATATGTAAAGTGGGAAGTGATTTTTTTTTAATTTCAACCCTAACGTGTGATATATCGTTGGATAGGTATTTAAAAATGTATAGGGGTTTACTAAAATCATTTTTTGATAATGTCAATAATTTCGGAAATAATCGCTCCAAAAGTAAAAAACAATGTGCCCCCCCCCCTCTAACTTTTGAACCATAACTTTAGAAAATATGAAAAAAATCTGAGAAGTAGAACTTTATTAGGACTTTCTAGGAAAATTATTTTGAACTTGATGGAAAGAACAGTTTTTGTACAAAAAAGACAAAAGTGTTCTACAAAATCATTTCTGGACTAAGTTTGTAGTATAATCGTAGCAAGCATTTTTTTAAACTCATAAGTGGGTACACTTTATTGTGACGGACGGGAAACTACGGAACCCTACACTGAGCGTGGCCCGACACGCTCTTGGCCGGTTTTTTCTAGATTAATTCATTAAACCCCAAGCGAACGCCGGCGTTCGCGCACCTACTGTCTTTCAATTGTGTCTGTAATTATCACAATTGAAAGGTTAACTCCATGTTTAGTTTTTGGGTATAAATCTTGTTCAAGTAATATAATATGCTTTGCATTATGTATTCATAATAAATACTTAGGAAATAAATTTCCGCATTAAATAATAAACATAAAAATAACTTTTGTACCTACTTAGAATATAGTAGATAAAATGACACAATTAGACATTGTCACTACAATAAATATAACATTGAGAATCACATCATCGGAAAATGCATGGCATTAAACATTTCAACTGCCGCCAGCCTCATTACTTTTAGAAAAAGAAAACATGACATTATGACATGACAACTTGTCGTTCGTTCAAAAATGCTTAATTCATAAGATGTACGAAGGTATTATTGACATAATATACGTAATATCATTAACTTTAAACTGGAATATCTTTAATATTACGGATTCTTTTAATTCAGTAAACTCCAAATGAACGCCATTCGGGCCATTCGGCATTCGGGCACCTTTTGTATTACATACATTACATAAAATTGTGTCTCTAATTACCACGATTGAAAGGTTAATAGAAATGTCTGAGAACATTTTTTTTTAGAAATTTACTCTGTAGGTGTGTACCTACTTTTGTATATTTTTCATCAGTTGACGCTAAAAAAATATGCCAGCAAAATTTTGTTTGCAACTTCGCCATGATCCTTTGGCGGAGGCAGAAGTAAATAGGTTTATTGATAGAATTCACAAACTCAAATTGTAGTGCTAAATTCAATTTACTTTATTCCTTAGTGCATAAAAACGGCTTTTGCACTCAGATATCGAAGAGCGAAAATACTGTTTCCGAAATGGGGGCATGAAAACTTTATAAGCTAAATAATTATTTAAACTGTTAAACTTTTTTATCCCCCCATTTCGGAAACAGTATTTTCGCTCTTCGATATCTGAGTGCAAAAGCCGTTTTTATTCTATCCAAATTTCCAAATTAATATTATAAATGCGAAAGTAACTCTGTCTGTCTGTCTGTCTGTCTTTGCTTCACGCCTAAACTACTGAACCGATTTGTGTGAAATTTGGTACAGACATAGTTTGGAACTTACATAGTTATTATTGCAAAAATTAAAATAAAAAAATAAAATAAAAAATAAAATTTATTCCGGACATACAGCGCCATCTATTGGTCAAGAGTCGGCATCAATTCAGTACTGAAATTTCCGGAAGTCACTATTCCATGCGAACGAAGTCGCGGGCAAAAACTAGTAAAGATATAAATTGAATTTAGAACATCGCGTACATAGGTACACTAAGTTTATAAATTCATAACATCATTAAACCTACCTATTTACTTCTACCTCCATGGTACCAAATTCGTCATACAAATTTTTCTTAAATTTGTTTAAAACTCGGACTCAGAACCTCCTTGGTGTCCTTTTTATGCATTTAGTCATTTCCTCGCTGAGGTGGGATGAAAAGTTATGTGTAACTATTTTACTTTAACAAGATTAACTAAAACTCGGTAAAACAAAGACAAAAAAAAAAACCGTTATTGATATGCAAATAAGTTTTTTTTTTCAAATCGTACTTTCCTATCAAAATTTGACAGCTCGAGGTTATTGACTTTCTTATTCTTATTTGGAACGCATAGTACACACCGGCGGCGGCGTACCTACGCACCGGCACACGCCCGTCGAACAGTAGCGAGCAGCGACTCGGTGACAAGACAATCACCGTGATCGCATAATAATATAGTAAGTAGGTACCTACTAGTAGTACCTACTAGAGTGTGACTAAAAACTGAAAATATGGGTAATATACATATCGAGCTTTCGAGTATATATTACTAATACGATTTCACTCAAAGTACATCTTGTTTACAGAAAAAAACCGTTTTTACGTCAGTAGCCCCTAGCCCTATACACTCACATAATACACAATTATGTGCCAGGGTAAGTAGTAATGGCAGTTGTGCGCGTGCGCAGGCGCGCGCTCGCGGCGGCCTGCACACGCCAACACGCATTCAATGAGACGCCCGCGCCTCTCGATATGTGCTCTCTCACGCGAGTCGCCGATTCTCCGACTAACTCGCAAGCATGTACGTAGACACTAATAAATTACATTGTCAGACCACATCCAACATCTATTTCACATTTTTTTTTATGCACTTTGTACATCGCATCGCAGAAAATTGCTTTTCTTAGCCCAGTTTCTGGAACATGAAATTATTGTACTTAACAAAATGAAACGCGCGTCAGCTGCTGTAATATTTTTTTAATAACCAATTGCATCACTTGAATAGTGACGCGTTTAAAAAGTGACGCGTTGATAATAATTTATTTCCAGAAACCGAGGGTTAGTTTTCGATACATTAAACAAGCGTTATATTGCACTCTCATTACTCTTACAACTTACTAAAAACAATTGTTTCGTATGAACTGCCGCACGGTCGACTCGGACGCGCTAGCTCAGCATTCCGGCATCGAGTTCGCCAGTAATCACGACTTGGACCTAGACCATGATGTTTAAAGTAAGATTGTTTTAATCTTGTTTCAGTGTGGGTAAAAGACAGAACTATACAGGTGGTCTAGCGCCATCTCTTATCCACACTGAAACAAGATTAAAACAATCTGATTTTGAACGTCACGTCATGGTAACCCCGTACGTATGATGTCGCACAAAACATGCAGGCAGGTCATATACAAATGTGATTATACTAATATTATAACTAGTAAGCTAACTTTACAATAACACCTAAAAGTAATATCCTTCGTTACAATAGAGCTAAGTCACCCAACGCCCTGCGTCCCCGCGGGGGCGTCGGCGTCACAGTATTAATATCATACAGTGATGTGTCTCGCCCGTAAATTTGAAATAAATGCCTACAGCCGCGCGGTACGTAAACATGCGATAGGGCTGCCTGCCTCCAGTATTTTAAATAGTTACATTTGCCTATTTTATGTTTCCATTTAGTTTTGTGATTGTAAATATTCTATTTTATATAAACAAATAAAATACTTTGTGAATTGAATAGGAAGTTTTCAGTAAAAATGTGTGTCGTTTTTTGTTCCATTTTTTTTCCATTTGGCTACGGAACCATAAAAACGGTTTTTAGTGGTATATGTTCTCGTAGCAGCAACAGAAATACTTAATTTGAGAAAATTTCAACTATCTAGTGGCAGACTGACGGTCAAATTTATTTTTTCTAGTCTTATTCATACACACAGTACAATAATCAACTATTATTAATAATAAAACACCACTTTATTTACTTTGAATTATACAAACTAACAAATCAAAACACACATGCCCTGAGGTTTTAACACAAGCTTACCTACCGTATCATGATTCATAAACCGCCTATCACTATCTATTTCACTCGTGTCAATCACTTTACCCTATTTACTTTATTTATTAATCCAGATTTTTTTTTTTCGGGCCTTAAAAGAAATACTTATCTATTAAAAAGACATACAGACCTACTAGTAAGTACCTTTCAGAGTTTCCAGGTAATCTAAAAAAGTTATCTCTCGATGCGTTATTGACGAATTCATGCAACCAAAAACGGCACAATATATCCTACTCGTCATATTAAATACCTATGTAAATATGTACTTGAACTTATTTTTTGTGAAGAAATCGCGCGGTTATTGTTAAAAAAAAAACAACACACCGTCCGATCGTAACTGCGGCACAGTCGCGACTGTCTGCACCACGAGCGTATGTATAGCTCGCATTTCGTCCGTTTGTATGAAGATGGATTACTGTATGATATTATTACTGTGTCGGCGTGGACCATAGTCGCTTTAACTGAATGGATATCGGCTTACGTGTAATGTGTCGTACGATACTGGTCACACTGCTGCTTTCTGCCACAAAATAGATAGGTACAGAAGTCAATCTCATGTATTTAGTTCACTTTTCATACCTACGCTCGGCGATCGCGCTAGGCTCAGCGCGTGGCGCCGAAATGTCCGAGTGCGATCGGGCGCGGATCTGAATGCCTACCTAATCAGTATTGTAAACATATTACGTGGCCGCAAAATCAACATTCTGATCCACACAGTATGACAGGTCTTATGACGGGCTTGTAAATTTTACCCTTTAACTTGAGGGGTATGCGTGGGTCGCAAGTTGTTCCCGTGACCTGTCGCCATTTCATCCATCCTGCGTTGATCCGACGTGGTACGTCTCGGTCTACCTCACCAACCCCTTGGACGAGCGACCCGAGGTACCGAAAGTCGGTACAGATTGGTATGGGCGTTCTGGCGAGACCTAAAGGCACAGGGTTGGAGAGACCGAATTAATTCTGTGAAATTTCAGTCTCTTCTCTCAACCGCCTCTCATATATATATATAATATCTACATAAACATCTACTTACCTCTCTGAAATAATTACTGGTAGCTTAAAAAACCATAATTTTCCATTTAATGTAAAATTTAACTGTACAGTAATAACAACTATTTCTCTCAACTTTTCTCCAATAGACTTAGCACAAAAATGTTCACAAACGAGTGTATCAGGTAGATGGCGCTCACACTAAACGTGTCCGTGAGTGGTGTCTATGTGTGCGTTGCTCGAGCGCGCTTTGTATGTAGATTCGACTTCTGTACCTATCTATTTTGTGCTCCTGCCAAGCCCCCAGTTGTGACGTTTTAGAATAGGTAGGTATACACTGACCTTTACTATTAGGTATATCATTAATTAATTGGGACGCTTGACGTTGGGATATCACATGGTCGGCGGTTATTTCGACACAGGTTCCAAGCGCCCCGCGGAGCCGCGCAGGCGCGCTCTATGTTAACCTTCACGCAGGCTCAGGAGCTACAGCGGCTCCTTTACAGCCGCCCACACATTTTCGCAGATTCGATTTTATCGTACGACGCGTACCTATTGATATTTTTCTACGAGCATTCATTTTCTACTAGTGAGCGACCAGTTATCGGACACTACATCGCCCGGCAATCAATCACAAATGGTGGGAGCCTCCGGTACATTCCTCTGAGTTAATAAAATACGTAGATTGAAAGACGATCAGTCATCGTTCTGGACACCGGTAGTATGTATGAATTCACAGAAATGATGGTACATTCACAACAAAATTGGAAAAATATGCTACCTTACAACTCTATGATAAAATAACTGGTGAAACGAGCGCCATCAGTGTGTTCCTCCGATGATATGTTTAGTATGTCACCGGATTATTGCAGACACCGCAACTTTATAATAAATCTCGCGATATTACAAACTCGGATTATAAAAACTGAACATTATTTTCATCTACAATAATAGGTACGCTTGAACATTGGGTAGTTTACCTGTGGTCTATTCAAGTCCCACCTGATAAGAAATTGTAATGTACCGCCAGCCTTTCTAACCAAATGTCTGAAATGAGACTAGTAGGTAATCACGGTGTGGCCGGAGGAAATGAGGCGCTTACCGAGCTGACTCGTGTCAGATCACTGTGAAGTAGCAAGTAACGCAAAATGAGCGCAGCCTGCAGCTCCCAGCAATATCATCATTTCCGCCACTGCTTTGTGTTCTTCAATATTTTATGTTAAAAAGTCGTGGAAATGGGGATAGATTTTAAACTACCGAACCTTGTTGTGTTTTATTGTAGATGTAATATTAGTGTTTAATGTGGCGAGATTTGTTATAAAGTAACAGAGCTGGCAATGCGTGCGGCACCGGCCCCCCTGCGACGACGACGGCGGACTACATCACACACGCGCAGCGCTCGTCGCGTGGCGAGGCCCTCCTGCGTTCGATCCTTGAGATTTGCTTCCATAGTCTACAGAGTTTTCGCTTTTTCTAGCAAGTCGTTTATGAATTTCTGAAAAGAAAAATATCATCATTATTACACTTCGAACATCGCAAGGAGCTTCAAGTCTAGGGTCGCCTGTACCATATTGTATAGGAACCATCGTACTATATTTTAGTCAACTTATTTATTTATTTAACAGTTCATGTACTCACTTATAAAAGAAAAGAAGATGGAAACAGTAAAAATAGGTACATAGGTAATGCTTATTTCTAAAGAAATCTCTTCCAGCATACCCGCGAAAGGAGAATTGGAAAAAAGGGATGTAGACACTGTGTGTAAAAGTGAAAGGAAAAAGAAACAAACAAAAAAAATATTATAAAAAAATCTTACCTAAAATATAAATATATACCATCATAAATATATACATACATATAGAAGAATAAATATCGCAAAAAATACATACTGACTAATATTATATAATTATAAATACATACTACTTAATAAGCAACTATGACGAAATAAAAAGATAGTGTTCTTTTACCCCTTTTAAAACTGCAAGAGTTTGGCAGCCCCTAATGTCAGGCGGTAGAGAGTTCCACAAACGTACAGCAGCGTGCGAAGTGAAGGAGTAGGAATAGAAATCGGTGGAATGGGGAGGGGATTGAAGGAGATATATACGATGAGACCTGCAGGGAGCATCAGAAGGACGAGTGTAGGAAAAGCGTTCCCGCAGGTAAGAGGAAGTTTCAGGGTTGTGAAGAATGTTAAACAGCAGACATAATATTCGAGTGTTCCTGCGAAGTCGAATAGGGAGCCACTTGAGTACCTTGCGACAGTCACAGACATGATCATACTTTTTAAGGTTGAAAACAAAACGAATACAAATATTTTACAAACGCTCCAGTTTATTTAAAAGCTCCTCGGTGGCATCCAAATAACAGGCATCAGCGTAGTCTATGATGCGCTGAATAAGTGTTTGGGCAAGGGGAATTTTGATCCTCAAGGGCAAAAAGCTCTGAAGGCATTTTAACGAGTGAAACGTGTAGTGCAACTTATACATTACGTTATAAATAAATATTTAATTTAGTACAACAAGTAGGTACTTTATTTTTATGGTTATATCAAGCATTGGAAAGTATTTACTACAATTCCATATACCTAGCTATCACAATGCCGAAATACGTTAGCACTTAGTTTAGAAAGGGGTACTTACAAAAATGTTTGAGGTTTTCTTTTATGGTGGAAAAATCATCAATTACAGCCCCCGCTCTTGGGCGGAGCGGGAGATAGTGTCAGACTCTTACTGACTAAAAACCCACAACGTTCCTTCGTGCCTGCCTTCATATCGGGGCTGAGATACCTCTCGAAACAGTCGTTGGTTTTTTCGAGTTTTGTTTACATTTCCGTACAACGAGTTTTGTATTAACACGTTATGTTTATCAGATTAAAATAGTAATTTAAGGCCTAATTTCATAAGAGAAGAAGCTAAAGCAGTAGTGGAATACCTTTTACCGCCTAAATCAGAAGAAAGATACCTACTTAAAATCATAGGTACGACGACTAAGGTTTTACAAACTTTTTTTTTTTTATTTTTAGTTTCCTCGTATTCGTAATGAAAAGCACAGTGTTTACCTCGGGGTGAAAGTAACCCACTTAACCCCTCGAATTAGTGATCTCGCTGCGCTCGGCCGCCAACTTCTTCTCGGGACGAAATGAGTTACTTTCACCCCTAGTGTAACAATGTACTATTAAACAAATGAGTAAATACTTTTTGTTTCAAATTTTTAGAAAGACCTATATTTATTTGCAATGAGTTATGAAAAATCTTTTCCCAAAAAGGTGGTTCTTATTACTCATCTCAGACTTAGGTCGCTAATCTTGCAATAGACACTATCTTTATATTACAATATTAGATAGGTAGGTACTGATTAGAAATCGAAAACGATTATTTGACTGGCCTCGCCTGTTAGTATAGTGGTTATTGGCCCTGACTGCTATGCCGAAGGTCGAGGGTTCGATTCCCACCAAGGATAAATGTTTGTATGATGACCATGATCATTTATTATGCGTCTGGGTGTAATTTATATAAAATATCAGGGTGTCCCAAAAAAAATTAAATTCTTTTTTTTTACAGCGCATACCCTCTAATTTTGTTTGAGTGGTGTCAAAACAATTGTAAATAATATTTTATGTACTTAGGATCCCGAGAACTCGTGCCGACTTGCATCGATAGATATCAGGAATTCAGTACTTTGGCGCGCCACAGCTAACAAATCAAATCAAAGCATTTATTTCAAATAGACCATTTACAGGCACTTTTGAATAGTCAAATGTCGGTCAGTCCAAGAAAAGTGAAGCTAAATTGCACGTTCCAAAGAGTAGGTCTCTATGGAGAAGAACGTGCAAGAAACTCCATGGACACTCTTTTAAATCATATATGTGTTACATATAATGCTTGGTTACATATTACTTGTTGCATGTACATATACTTTTGTAAGCGAAAGCAGTTCTGGCGAATAGTGTTTTCAAATTATCTGAGCGACGTTGACTTTGCACGTGACTAAACAAGTGAATATTTGTTTGAACGAATATCAAAACCTCATACACATACAGCGACGGTACTGTCAAAATCTTTGAATCCCTGAAGTGAGGCTATATGAGTATCCGTTGTTATTAGCTTGCAGATGGCTCGGACGCAACTTTTTTGTGCCAATAATACTGTGGATACTTTAGCAGCATTAGCCCAAAATATGAGTCCATACCTTAATGTGGAGGCTACATATCCATGGTATGCTGTAAGGAGAGCAGCTTTATTTGCAATTTTACCTAGCATATATAGGGCGTATGAAAATCGATAAAGCCTCAGACAAACACTATCAATTTGGGTTTTCCATGACATATCATTATCGATGTGTAATCCTAAAAACTTTGTTGTATTCGTTTCCAGTACTGCGTCTCCTTTGTATTGTATATGGTACTGTGTTTGTTTTCTTTGTCGGAGTTTAAAGTCCATTATTTTTGTTTTCGATAAATTAATTTTAAGGTTGTTATCATTTAACCATTCTATAATTGAAACCAGGTTTGTGTTTATGTCTTCTTGAATTTCATTAAAATTACCCTCGTCGAAAACAATTGTGGTATCATCTGCAAATAAGCACATCTGACGAGTGGTTACTTTAGGAAAATCGTTTATGTAGCAAATAAAAAGCAATGGACCCAGCACAGACCCTTGAGGAACACTATACAAAGACCCCATCTTGACTAAAGGCGGCAACAAAATTCAAAGGAATTTGATAATTATATTATTTTATAGTGTGAACTCTGCCCTCTCTAAAGACAACCGCAGGGAGTTAAAACACAGATTTTGGGTACCGCGACCGGTGAACTGTAAAAACTGCCTACCCTCAATCCAGAGATTCAAATTTCTCTAATAGAAACTCAAGCAAAGCGAAAACATTCTTGTGCCTTGACCTCCACGAGCGTAGTCAATACCGCTCTGCTTTTTTATCAGCGTCTGCCTAGTCTTTTTCCTAATTAGCTTGGGGTAGGTCTGTATAGTCTGGGGTCCCAACCAACATCTGTCGAGACCCAAGCCAACCTCACCTGCACGTAGTACACCTTGCTGAAAAACGAACCTCCCCAATGGAACAGTACACACAGGTTACAAATGCCCGGCGATTCCAGTGGTTGTGCTGACGTGGACGGGCGTGGGCGCAGCCCTGGGGTCAAGGGTGCTAAAAATCTCCGGGAACGTTTCACCGTCGACGACTGGACCTGGCAACGTATAACGTAAGTACACTCCGGTCCGGCGAGAAGATCATCGAACTGGAGAAAGAGTAGAGCGGGTTACGATGGAGTATTGTGGGATTATCTGATGTCCGAAGACAGGGGAGGACACGATCATTCTCAAATCCGGTAACCTGCTTTACTTTCGGGAGGGTGATCAGCAGTCCCAGGGTGGTGTCGGGTTTATCGTCCATAGGTCCCTCGTGAACAATGTGGTGAGAATCGAGAGTGTGTCGACCAGGGTGGCGTACCTTATACTCAGAATATCATCAAGATATGCGCTAAAGGTCATACAGATTTACACCCCGACCTCGACACACCCCGACGGCGAAGTGGAGTCCATGTATGAGGATGTTATCCAGAGCCATGCATGGATCTAAGACTAACTTCGCCGTGGTGATGGGGGACTTTAATGCAAAACTCGGCAAACGAGACGGTGATGAGCTGCGAGTGGGGCAAATTGACACCTACTGGCTAGTTTTATGGAAACGGAGGGCCTCTACATGATGAACTCCTTCTTCAAAAGCGCTTCTTCTTGCTTCTGCGTAAGCACAGGAAGTGGACCTGGCAAAGCCTTGATGGTGTAACTAAGAATGAGCAAATATTCAATGATGTCTCTGTGATCAATGCGGTGAAAACCGGGAGTGAACACCGTATGGTAAGAGGCACATTGAATATCAATGTCAAGCTTGAAAGATCTCGACTGATGAAGTCTATGCTCCGTCCTGCACAGATAGAGATCCAAATCTCCGAGAGCTTTCAGCTCAAACTTCAAAATCGTTTCGAGTGCCTAGCAAGCTCCGTGGAAAACAATGATGGAAGCTGTCCATACAGTCGGGTCTCAGTTTTTTAAGACTCGTACATGTAAGACCAAAAGACTCACGGATCAAACTCTCTGAGAGAAAAGAGTGAAATTTCACAGGACCAACTCGGTTTTATGCCTGGTCGGGGTACGACGGATGCCATTTTTGCTATACGCCAGCTGTGCGAGAAATACGGAGGTGCGCATAAAAACTTGCACATGTATTCAAAAGAAAAGGCATACGATCGGGTACCTCGTGAGGTTCTGTGGTGGGCCCTTAAGGAGAAAGGTATACTTGAGAAGTATGATCCGAGCGATGTACAGTCGATGTACTACCCAAGGCCGATCCACAGTGGGCACCACTGGAAACTTCAATGTGGCTGTCGGTTTACATCAGGAATAGGCTCCTAGCCCTCTTCCTGATGATAATGGACGCTCTGACGTCGACGACATTGTGCTAGTTGCTGAAAGTGGCCTAGAGGTCCAAAACGGATTGGAGTTGTGGTGGCACAGGCTGGAGAGTGTTGGCCTGAAATTAAGTAGAACCAAAACGGAGTTCTGCGATTTCGGCGGTCTCTTCAACCCTGTACCTTTAGCTCTCGCCGAAACGCCCATACCAATTTGTTCCGACTTTCGGTACCTCGGGTCATTCATCCAAGGGGTGAGGTGGACCGAGACGTAACACGTCGGATCAACGCAGGGTGGATGAAATGGCGAGAGGTCACGGGAACAACTTGTGAACCGCGCATGCCCCTGAAGTTGAAGGGAAAAAGTCCGTCATAAGACCTGTCATACTGTATGGATCAAAATGTTGGGCTGTGAAAAAGAAGGATGAAAAAAGATTGCATGTAGCGGAAATGAGAATGTTGAGATGGATGTGTGGTATGACGAGAATGAATAAAGTGAGGAATTAGTATATTAGAGGAAGTTTGAAACTGGCGTTAGTGACTGAAAAGTTGAAAAGTAATCGATTGTCTTGTTATGGTCATGTGAAAAGGAGGGATGAAGCGCCTATTACTAAAAGAGGTCTGAGTATACATGTGGATGGATGGAGAGGGAGAGGAAGGCCGAAGAAACGATGGATGGATTGTGTGAGAAGTGATATGAAAGAAAAGGGAGTTAGTGATAGTTTGACGGGTAACAGGACAGAATGGAAGAAGAAAACGTGTTGAGACGACCCCAAGTAATATGGGATACGGGCAGGAAGAAGAAGGATCAAACTCTCGATCTCATGAAGAAGAGGCGTGAAATGACTTTGCAGTCTTCAGATGATGCGTTCACGTACCAACAGCTCAATAAACGGTTCTTGAATTCTCTGAAACGCGACCTTCGCCGATTTAATATCGAGATGATTAAGGACGCGATTGAGCGGAATAAGGGCTCCAAAGTTTTTGCACGGGATCTGTCTATTGGGCAGAACCAGCTCACGAAACTGAAGACCGAACATGGCAGAGTCATATCCGCCAAATCGGAGCTTCTGGGAGAGATCGAGGAAATCTATGGACAGGAGGAACGGAATTTTTTGGTAGCAGCCCACAATTCCTAAATACACCGCTAAATTTTGATCGTTTTAATCCCGTGGAGGATCGATCCGGTTCATGAAACACTATCGATTTGTAAAGATAAAATAAAAAAATAAAGTACCTTTTTTTCAAAACTCGTATTAATTCACGCATGTACGAAATTACTTTCTTTAAGAAAACGTCAACTGAGCGAGTCCAATGACCTGTAGGTAGTAGTCGGCGTTGCGTACAAACTACTTACAGTTCATTGAACTCGCTCAGCGGACGTTTTCTTCTAAATAAACGGTGTATAATTTAATATGGAACAATGATCAAGTCTTAAATTATTTGACTAAATTATACCTTAATGAAAACTTAAGTCTCTAAAAACTGAGTAAAAAGTTAGTGACCCTTCCAGCTCTAATAACAGCTGTCTGGAAGGGAGGGATGCTAATATCTTCGGACGAAGCTCTTTGAGTAATTGTGATTGAACTTCACGTACAGGTAAGTTCGTTTAATCATCAATTATATTTCAAAATAAAAAGTACCTAAAATGTCCGCCTAAGCGTCATTTTCGGTTGTTTTAAAATTTCACCTACTAATAGATTAGTAGTAGTGAAGTAATATACAAACAACATGGGCAAGTGCGAGTCTGACTGCTGCGTGCGCAGGGTTCCGTTCCGTCCTCCGTAGGAAAAAAGGCAAAAAATGCGTTTGTTATTCTCGTACAACAAACGCGATTTTTTAATATTTATTATATTTTGTTTTTAGTATTTATTATTATAATGGCCAAATAAATTTATAATTTGTGAAAAATTCAACTGTCTAGCTATCGCATTTCTTGGGATACAGCCTGGGGACGGGCAAACGGACGGACAGACAGCGAACTCTTAGTAATAGGGTCCCGTTTTTACCCTTTGGGTACGGAACCCTAACAATCATCATCTAGGTTATTTATACCAAAAGTATTATGGACACTTATAAATCATATAATAAGTAATAAAATTTATTTCAGAATTACTTCCATATATTGTTACTAACGAATGCCTAGTGTTAGTAAAGCATAAATAAATTAATATTATGAGCTAGATAAATCATGTAAGTACTTAATACATATTTTTTCTGGTCGCTTGTAGATAAAGAATTAAAGCTCTGCTATATCCCCTTTGGAGGAATGCCTTGAATCTGTCGGCACCGCACCTGACATAGCTCTCACATTTGTCTCGTTTCTAGGAATGTCGAAGAATGAGCTTTCTGCCTGTTGGTGAAGGAAGCCCACCGGTGGCTCTCGAGCAGGCAGCGGAGGTCGTCGCCACAGCTGCAGGCTGCAGAGTACCCCAGGCGGCTCGCCCGCGACTATATTTATATAATAATATCAAGATAACTACTTACATGTACATCTTTTTGTGGTTTTTTGGCATCTGCTAGTAGAGTCTGCAAATATAAATATAACTCTTCTATATTGGAGGTTATTGAAGTTAGTACTACGTGAGGCATACTGAAAGTCCCTGGATCTGGGTATTTACAATAAAAGAATGAAAAAACAATTATAGAATTTGAAAAGGGAACTCTGCCAGCATGTTACGAGTACTATTTAATTTGCGAGACGGTCTGTCTAATAAGTCAACCGACTTGGGAATTTTGTATAATATTTAATCATTTAAAAAATACTTATATTCGATACTTTTTTAAGGTTCTTCTGTTAGTTAACAATGATCTCTATCTCTTAATCAACCTTGATTATTGAACTCGTGTTGACTAAATCCTAACCCAAGTCGTTTAACTTATTAAACAAACTCTAAAGTCTAGGTATTGGAATGAGGCGAAAGCAAAAAAAATTACATGTGCATCTGAAGGTTCGGAAGCTTTGCTCTCGGTGGATACCACATGACTTAACAGACGACCAGAAACGACCGCGTCTCCATTGGTGCCGGTGCCGAAAAATGATAAAAAAGTTTAATGGAGGACAGTCATTGGCTGTCAACAACATCGTGACAAGCGACGAAACCTGGGTGTACTGCTTTGAACCAGAAAAAAAAAGCCAGTCGGCAGAGTGGTGGAAAGAACCACTCTGCCGACTTTTGAAGATTTGCCGAAGAAAGTTAAGGGTAGCTTTTTCGGAAAATCAGGACATTGTACTACAGTATCGCTTGAAGATCAAAGGATCTGGTCTTTTAGATCAGAATCCTGAAACTTTCAGTATGCCCCAAGTACAAATGAAGCTTCTGTTTATTTTCTGTGATCTATCTAATAATTATACGTATTATTTGCATAAATAATACATAAAGTACTTATAATATAAGAAAGTGCTTATTAATTTTATACTCTCCTTTAAATTTGTTTTTTCATTACTCATACTCTGAAAGTAGGTCTGAAGTTGCCCGAGGAGCGGGCTGAAAGTGATACTTTTCATCCCTAGGGAGTTTTACTTTACAACTGACAGCTGTCAAATTATTAAAAAAAAAACTAGTTCTATCTTCACATTTCTATTGAACCATGTTCCAATTTTCCATACAGCCAGTCAATCACAGCGCGATATAAAATTGAAATAACTTAAAGACAAGTATTAATTAAATAATGTTATATTTTAAGTGATTTATTTGTTCAAATATTTCTTTAAAATACTTTATTTTTAAAAGATTACAATTAATTTCTAATTTTTCATTAAATAGTGATTTAACGCCTAATTTCATAAGAGAAGAGGCTAAAGCAGTAGTGGCCTTTTACCACCTAAATCAGAAGAAAGATACCTACTTAAAATCATAGGTACGACGACTCAGGTTTTACAAACTTTTTATTTTATTTTTAGTTTCCTCGTATTCATAATGAAAAGCGCAGTGTTTACCTCGGGGTGCAAGTAACCCATTTAACCCCTCGAATTAGCGACCTCGCTTCGCTCGCCCGCCAACTCCTTCTCGGGACGAAATGAGTTACTTTCACCCCTAGTGTAACAATGTACTATTAAACACACCGAAACCAGTTCTGGCACAAGTCAGTTTGTTTCGATAGGTATTATCAGGAAAATGCCCCGAGTGTTCTTTCCTTCCCGTGTTCCTTTTTTATATTTCTTAATGATAAATTTTAAATATTTCGTACGAATATTATGGCCAAAGTTAGGGAAAAAAAACACAACACAAACACAATTAAATCTGACTATCCAGCAGTACCTACACTTTTTTTTTTAAATGCCCCGCTACCCATAGGCATACTTAATTCTTCTGTCATTTAAAAAAGGGTCAAACGCTATGATACATTTCGAATATATCTGAGGCTATCAGATACGCTGGACGCGTCGTCGCAGTCTCGACATTTCATTTCAGTAACTACAACGAACTTACAACTAAACTCATAAAAACTTAATAAGTACCTGGACAAGGATAGGCAAAATGAAAATAACACCTACAAACGTGCAATAAATCAACTTGCATTCTGTTGTATGTGTTTTTTTTTTTAATTTTTGGAATCAATTTAATTTAGGATATGCCAAGCCTGAAGTGCTAGACCGGTCAATGTGGAGACGCTTCTCGGAGGCCTGTGTCCAACAGTGGACGTCTGTCAGCTAAAACGATGACGATATCCAGCGCTACTGTAGATTAACCGTGGTAACTATATCTTGCCATGCAAAAGTTTTAAGATGACTGTTTATTTGTATTGATTTCGACGCTATATACTTGGTTGTATATTAGCTAAGAAATAGCAAGCCCGGTTGCTAGATTGAGAATTACCTAAAAGTAACGATATTATCAAATACAACCACAAACTTCGAATTCTCATTCAGATTGAAGAAGGTCGTTTTTTTTTTTTTGTTGTAATAATATATTATGTGACTATGGGATAAAGCAGTGTCTTTAAGTCGCGGGCGGCATGTTGAATTCCGAACGAAACGAAGGTTGATGATTTTAATCCCGAACGTGTGAGGGATTTATATAATTAACTCCCGAGCATTGCGAGGGAGTTAATAAAGAAACCCGAGTGAAGTGAGGCATTCAAGCCACTCAAGACAAAGACAGCTTTATCCCCGTGTTGCATACTCTACTTTTTACACCATCTGTGAGATGGTCAACCAAATCATATAATAGAGAAATATAAGTATCAAGTTCTTCAAACATAAAAAAATCACTACTCAAAGATTCTATAGTTTTAATTTTCTATTACGCTAGTCAGTAAGCACGTTTTCTTTTTGTTAGTGATCAGTTTGAATTTCGAGTCAACTTGTTCGATGCGCGTACATTTAAATAATAATGTTGACGAATTTTGAAGTTCAAAATTCAAATCTCATTATTCCATAGGGATCGGCCATACTGCATTATCTCCCTAGGGATAGAATAATAACGTATAAAACGACATTATCGAGCAAGTGGTGTAAAAATAGTTATTTGTTAGTTATACAAGAGTGCAAAGTTGTTTTTTAACCGCGTGCTCAATTTGGATGACCGAGCAAGCGAAGGATTCTAAAATTCTGTACCTCAGAGGTAAACAACAGTAAGTGCCAAAAAGTAAATTTTACAGGAGAGGCAAAAACGCGCGGATAGAAACTTTAAATGTATTTTTGACATAGGGTAAAACGGGGTGAATAGAGACTTAGGGGTGAATAGTAGGGCTTTCAATACCGGTATTACGGGATCCCGCAATACCGTGATCACGGATATATTTTGGTCTTTTTTCAATCACGAGCCAATACCGTGATTACGGTATTACAATCTTTAATTTACATTATTATGTTTTGTCGTAATAAGTAGCAAGAAGTTGTATTATATAATATAAATTACGATGTAATATTATTCTCACACTTGTATTAAGCGCCAACTCTTCGCGTTACGTCGAACCATAAATTAAAATGGTCTGAATAACGCGTAATGTAATAGGCCCTATACGACGTTATTGTTTTGTTAGTCAGTATTGCAAAGGTGCTCGGGTAACATGTGCATGTAAACTTGGTCATTGTGTATTTTTGATAAGTTTGTAATCTTAACGAGCAACATGGTACATAATATTAATACTTGTATTTTATGGGGTTTGTCTCAATTCTCAACGGATCACGCGACCGCATTTTTTTTTTGTAAAAACTATTTACGAATTCACAACAAATTGAAGCATCTAAAATTGTGTCATTATCCAATTTGTTTAATATAATTTTTCCTTTAACGAATCACGTTATCCATTAGATCTACAATTAGACAGTAAAAATTGAATATTTGAGCGGTTTTGATGTAAGCCACATCGAAACCCTCTATCCTCTTTTCTAACTTCAAATATTATTAATTTTGCCTAATTAGTACTTATTAACTATTTTCGTGTTCGAAGAAACAATTCAAAATTCTACATTTAATCGGTAGTTTGGAACAACAAGTACATGTGAAATATTCTCATAATAATAAGAAAAAACACGAGCCTTGACGCTTGCTGACCTCTAAGGGCAGTATAGGTACGCATCGAATGTATCAGCCAGTAAACTATAGGTACGGCAGCGCCATGCTTAATTGAACCTTAGAACTGCGTTTTAACCTTATTAGAAATGTCGTAAAAAATGTACAGCGTCAAGTAAGCCTAAACCTTATGCAGATCTATGGTTTTAATCTATCTTATTTGCTAATCGCCGGTAAACAATCAGTACGGTAGCGCCATGCTTACTAGAACCTTATTAGAACGGTTAAGAGAGAATAAACACTGATTCGAAAATAAAAATACGTATTTAAATGGTTTTATTAATTTCCTAATTAAGGTTTCTATAAGACGGGGTTACAGTCAAGCACTAGTTAAAAAAAAAACTTGAGTTCAATACCGTGATCACGTGATCACGGTATTGAATATTCTAATACCGGTATTGATACCGGTATTGAAAAAATCCGGTATTTGAAAGCCCTAGTGAATAGAGACAATACTTTGGTGAGGTTTTTCACTTTGATACCATAATATTTAAACAGTTCTCTTAGAGAATCGCACCGGCGGAGATTGTAAATAGCTCTGCGTAACGGGAGCGCATTTAAAAAAATTGAAACTATAGAATCTTGTAATAGTGAATTTTATTGGTTTGATTACCTTTTAAATATAATACTTACTTATATTTCTCTAATATATGATTAAGTTGACTAAATTGGTTCTTTAATTATCTCACAGATGATTACAATTAACTCGCTCGCAATCCTCGGGAGTTAATTGTCACTAACGTTCGGGATTAAAATCAGCAACCTTCGTTTCGTTCGGAATTCAACATGCCGCCCGCGACTTAAAGACACTGCTTTATCCCCTAGTCACATAATCTAATATTTTCAATCAATAACTTTTAATTTTTGCCTAACGATCTTGTCTAAACATTAAATGACATTCAAG
This sequence comes from Mythimna albipuncta, assembly GCA_929112965.1. Classification (NCBI taxonomy): domain Eukaryota; kingdom Metazoa; phylum Arthropoda; class Insecta; order Lepidoptera; family Noctuidae; genus Mythimna; species Mythimna albipuncta. The sequence continues at coordinate 2,205,792 of OV815960.1, forward strand.
TTACTTCTTTGGAACATTCATATTTTAGCGACGGAATTCGATAGTCAAAGAAGGACAGCCATGTTCTTACTTTAAAAATTAACCGAATGGGATTTTTTTGAGGAGCGTCGACTTCAAGTTAGTAAACCGAAAAAGAATAGCTATATCGTATTGTAGTTGTTGTTAGTTAGTAGCCGGCAGGCGTCCTGCTGCAGCTGGCACGAACACGCCATGTCAGGGCGCGGGCTCGCCCAATCGAGATGGTGTTCGGTGTGTGTGCCTGTGTTTACTGAGAATTTCAGTATTTATGACAAAAACTACAGAAGTCTACTTCGTCTGCACTCCACTACAAGAAGCCTGAATCGTATGATTCTCATTATAAATGAAATTTGATCTATTTCTTCAAAACTGTGGTGGTCAGTGTTAAAGTCGTGAATAGCAGCGGTGTGTGTTCGTACGGACAATGTGAGCTGCGAGTGAGACGCACCGCGAGGTGTCGACGGCGCAGCTCGTCGCTGTCCATGTCCAGCAGCTCGTCGATGTCCACCTCCACCTCCTGCGCGCCGACGGCCGCAGCGCCCGCGCCCGCCGCGCACCCGGCGCCGCTCTCCTTCTGCAACACGCAGGGGCCACTCAAGCTACGGTGCCGAGAGTATATTATTTGGTGAGGCTTTCAAGTCGCAGCTCATGGTGACTCACCGTGTCGTAGAGTTTCTGCAGCTCGTCGTAGAGCCACATCTCGACGGCGAGGCGCTTCCGGATCAGCGCCATCTGGTGGCTGCCGTACTTGGCCGTCAGGAACTTCTCACGCCGCTCCTTGACCTGTGTCAAACAAAATTATTCACTGCGTAATTTTTATAAAACCATTTATTTTAAATAAACCATTTACAGGCAATTTTGAATCGTCAAGGATTATTTCCCTAAAACTATTACACTGACAGGCTTAAATCTTTCTCCTTTCTTTCAGTCCATACAAAGGTTGTTTGTGGTGTCCTGTGCGATAACACACCGCCCATTGTACACTTATTGTTAATAATGTTTGTCCTGTATTTTTTTTTTTTGTATATGTGGTGTACAATAAAGAATAAATAATAATAATATATAAAATAAAACTCAAGGCGCTCATAGAGCTCTTTGGCGAAGACAGTGCAAGAAATTCCAATAAATGTAAAAATTATACCTACTTTTGCATATATAAAATGTTCGCGATGTTGAAACACAAGGACGTTTAACCCGTTGTGTCCAAACGTGGATCCACGCGAGACACAATGACTTTTTAATTATGTCTCTAATTACGACACACGAGAGGTTAAAACGTTCGGAGTAAAATCCAAAAAAAAAAACCGGCCAAGAGCGTATCGGGCCATGCTCAGTGTAGGGTTCCGTAGTTTCCCGTCCGTCACAATAAGTGTACCCACTTATGGGTTTAAAAAAATTCTTGCATATACGATTATACTACAAACTTAGTCCAGAAATTATATGATGGACCCCTTTTGTCTTTTTTGTTCAAAAACTGTTCTTTCCATCAAGTTCAAAATAATTTTCCTAGAAAGTCCTTATAAAGTTCCACTTTTCAGATTTTTTTCATATTTTCTAAACTTATGGTTCAAAAGTTAGAGATAAAGAGTTTTGGAGCGATTATTTCCGAAATTATTGACATTATCAAAAAATGATTTTAGTAAACTCCTATTTATTTTTAAATACCTATCCAACAATATATCACACGTTAGGGTTGAAATTAAAAAAAAAAATAACTTCCCACTATAAAGGGGGCCTAATAAAACATTTTTTTCCAATTTTTATTTGACAACTTTGTCGGCGTGATTGATATACAAATTTCAGCTTTCTAGTGCTAACGTTCACAGAGATTAAGCGAGGACGGACAGACGGACAGACGGACAGACAGACATGGCGAAACTATAAGGGTTCCTAGTTGACTACGGAACCCTAAAAACAAGTAACTCGAATAAACCGTCATAGTTGATAGATGACGACTTCCAAGTGATGGCGGCCGTTCACGGACATGACTCAAGCCCTAGCACTATTCGCAATTAGCACAAACAAGTTTCACACTGACGTATGACACTCGTACCTCGCACCTTTCTGACTACCTGCACCTAATTCGTGCGTAAGAAACGCCCGGATGTTACCATTGCGCGGACCGCCCGGAGGATACGGTGGAGCATACGGAAGTGTGTGCCCCTCTTGGGCGGCAACCTCTCGCGCCGGCTTCTGGTAAATACCATGGTCCGGAGCGAGGAGCCACGAGTAGCAGTAACGCTAGCGAAGAAGGCGGCCGCATGCGTGAGGGAACGGATGTTCTCAAGCTCTAGCCGCCGGGACCCCGACCCGACCCTATTTATAGATCTCGTCATGAAAGAAAGAAAGAAAGAAAATTTATTTGTCAAACATGCGCCTATACAAACTGACTTATCAGACATGCAAGGTGTTAAATTAATAGTGTGTAATGAGCGTCCATGTTTTGTCAATAACGCCGTACAAATGTTTTAGTTATAAAAATTACATTTAATTGCATTTACATATTATAGTCATTTCAAATTTCTAAATTCCATTACAAAATACATAAAATAAATAATTAATTGATGTCAAGATGCCAAGTACAGGTATTATAGTCAAAAATAAATTAAATTATGTCCAGTAAATTCATAACATTATGTAGTCAAGTCAAAAATTCACATTATTAAGTTGGAATAGAAAAGTCCTTTTCATTCGAAAAATTTAAAACATTGTAGTACACTTTATTAACTAAAAAACTTCTCAGTTTTTTTTATAGCCATACAGAAAACACTTTTGCGCATGAGGGATGTTCTCGCAGGATGAGAGCATATCCTACTGTTGTCACGCCTGTTACGTGGGACTACTTCATCTAATCGTTTAAATCGGTGTGGATTTGTTTTGACAAATACAGCTACCTCTAAAATGTATAGACATGGCAAAGTAAGTATTTTATATTTTTTAAAGTACGGCACGCAACTATCAGTAGGTTTAATTTTAAATATTGAACGATGGTGGCACATGGGCTTGCGGACGATGAGCAATGGGTAGCTCGCCGTCTGACCGTCCAGTAATCGTCTGGACCACATCGAGGCGTCGACGGCGCCTAGTGTTCCACGCGCGACTCCAAGAAATGTCCGCAAAACCGAAGGGGGCTAGCAGGGCCGACGCCTAGTGGGGATATCTGGACTTTCGAAAAGGTAACCCGGCCGGGGTCAGGACTCAGGACTTAACCACTATACCACAATAGAACAACAACACCTATGAACACTGGATCATAGGTGTAGTTTGAGTCGGTAAAAGTCTGACATGTCCCGCTCCGCCCTAGAACGGGAGAAGTCATAGATTGACTGATGACAAAAAAAGAACCTCCCACCATTTCCAATTAATCCCCCTGTGCTCGACACAGTCGACACGTAAAAAACCAACTAAAAAGATTCTCTAGGCACGGAATATCATTCACGGACAGTGATGAAGAAAGCTATCACAGTGTAACATTTTATTTCTTGACGTGCGTCACTGCGGGATGCCAGCTGAAAATCAGCGCTGGGTGTTTGACGCCCAGCAATAGCTGAGTTGGCAACCCTTTCGGCTCAGGCACAGTCACTGCAACTGTATTGTATGTCTGTACTCTTTTTTTTATTATTTTTTATGTTTTTGTATATTGTGTTGCTTGTGAATAAATGCTATTCTATTCTATTCTTAGGTGGGGAGTCATCAAATGTTTTCTCCCACTGGAGTGAAGTGTGAGGGTGTGTCAGACTTTTACTGACTAAAACCCACCTACGTCCTTAACTTTCAAACCTTTCCGCAGCCCTTGGCGGCATTGCCCTACTGCTCAACTAAGGTTTAACTAAAATCTCATGGAGGCGCGAGCGAACACTACGCGCCATGGACTCGAGCTCGGTTCTTACCGGACGGCCGGACAGCGGCTACCCATTATTATTATTATTATATATCTTTATTGCACACCTTAACTAATTAAAGAATAACATTTAAGAAAAATAAGTATACAATAGGCGGTCTTATTGCATGTCCACGACAGCAGTGGCTGGCGATCACCCTGCGACTTCCGACACCCGGCACGACTTTTGTCGCGGCGGCTGATGCGTTAGGATCCCGTCTTCTCACGCGTGCGGCCATCTTCTTCGCTAGCATTACTGCTTTACAAAGTAGACTGTTCCAACCATGGCTTGAATTAAGACCCGGCAGGAGAGGCCAGCTTGGCCGCCGGTCGTTTTTGCAGCGACGGCTCCACACCGGCGCTCCGTAAAGGCCAGGGCCATGGACCAAATGATACCTGCGAGGAGCCCCGGCAGGTGGCGTCTGGACACCTTGAGTTGTGCAGGAGCCGCTTGAGGGCAGCCCCACTCCGGTCCAGTATAAAAGCTAGACGTCAAAGTGTTCCTCGAACTTTCACCAGTTGTTGAGGACGAATCCCAGGTCGTCAGGGACTAGGGGTTCAAATCGTCAACCCGACGCCGATGTGACCGTCCTACCGTGCGCGCAGGTGGAGCATCACAAGCTTGCTCCGTATGTCAACGTGTACGTACCTCTCCCTTATCGCTGAAGTTGACGTGCAGGCCGGACTTGGCGGGCGAGCGCTCGGTGGGCGACAGCGCGGGGTGCGCGGGCGCGGGGTACCCCCCCGCCGGCGCCGCCACGCCGCACTCCATGCCGCAGGCTGCGCTCGCGCTGGCGCGGTTCTGCAAGCAGTCACGTCAGAAGTTCAGCACTACTCAATCATACTGACAGACATCTAATTCAAAACAATCAGATAGTAGGGGTGGCATAGTGGTTCGACGATCGGCTGCTGCGCTGCGGGTCGCGGGTTCGATATTTTCAAGGAATAAATGTTTGTATGGCCTACAGATAGTTAAAAAGTACCTCAAAAGGCAAAAACGACTGTATTAAATAAAGGGTCTTGGTCTTGACAGACAGACAAACAACAAAGTGATCCTACAAGAGTTCCGTCTTTTCTTTTAGTATGGATCCCTAAAAAAATTATAAAGTTAAAAATAAAATATGAATTGTTGATAAAAAAAAATATTGAACACTTAAAATTTACTTTTCTGCCTGCCTATCTGTCTGTCAAGCCCTTTATCTTGGTAACGAGTCTAGATCTATTGCGATGAAATTAAAAGTATATTCTCAAGTCTATGGTCCCTTGAAGCTGAGAAAAATCAAACTTCTGAGTTAATGAAAAAAAAAAGATACGGCCGTTTAAGTTGCAAAAAAAAACATGTATTTCGACACCCTCAAGGGAATCAAAATTCATAGGGTACTTCCCGTTGACCTCGAATCCTGAAATTTAGCATGAAGCAAGGTCTCATAGCACAAGTATAGAAAAAATCTGAAAACTGTTAATTTGTAGTTATGTCACAAAAAAAAAACTTTCTCCGTGATTCGGAGATATCTTCGTAAATCAATTCGGGAATTGAACGGTTTTCATAGGTTCGCGTTGAAATTAAAATTATATCCTTAAATCTGCGGTCTCTTGACGCTGTGAAAAAATCAAGCTTCTAAGTTAACGAAAAAAAAAGATACGGCCGTTTATGTCGCAAAAAAAGCATGTATTTCGTCGACACCCCCAAGGGAATCAAATAAAATTTAAAAAGAAAATCCCGTTTACCTCTTTAAGAATTCTCTTAAAAAACAATGTTCAAAATGTCCCCACCCTTGTAGCACTTTAAAACCTATGTTATTCGAAGGGCAACAGCCATCTCATCATTTTATTGTATGACAGCACAACTGAAATGTCTGTCTGAAAAAAGTTATATCGATATGAAGAAACCAGAAGTCCAATGCTTGCACCTAAGTCTATACCTTTGCAGCATCCAGATCGCAGCTTCTGATCCAGTTGCTTTAACAGTCGCCAAAATTGGCGCAAATTGCATAGCGGTGCCTATAACATAGACGTTTGTGCTACTCCAAGCCTTATAACTCTATACGATGTATGATATAAATAATATAAATTCATGATATGCGTCCTACTTGCCTGATTTTCTGGCAGACTAGGGTCTTAGAAGAAATGAATTAAAAAATCATCAAGATAATAAGTACTTATTGATTCTGGTTTCTTCATCCAAACTAATATTATAAATGCGAAAGTAACTCTGTCTGTCTGTCTTTGCTTCACGCCTAAACTACTGAACCGATTTGTGTGAAATTTGGTACAGACATAATTTGGAACTTGAAAAAGGACATAGGATAGTTTTTATTACAAAAAATAAAATAAAAAATAAAATTTATTCCGGACATACAGCGCCATCTATTGGTCAAGAGTCGGCATCAATTCGCCGCCGCTGCCGGAAGTCATTATTCCACGCGAACGAAGTCGCGGGCAAAAGCTAGTATCAATATAACTTTTTTCAGACATGTCTGTCTGAAATGTCTTTCAGTTTTGCTGTCATACAATAAAATGATGAAATGGCCCTTCGATTAACATAGGTTTTAAAGTGCTACAAGGGCCCCACCCTTGTAGCACTTTGTGTCCATACATTTTTGTGCATTGTTCCTTGTCATGAAACCAGATCTCATAGCACTAATATAGGTAAAATTCTGAAAACTGTCATCACGTCACAAAAAAAAACTATTCTCGTGATTCGGAAAAATCTTCGTCACTGATAAATGATCTTTATTTTGCAAGTAGGTTTTATAAAAACTCTTTTACACGTCAAGGTGAGGCCGGTCACTCAATTCGAGAATTGAACTGTTTTCATGTGTAAATTTGTACGGCACCCTCAGTGCGTGAGTCCGACTCACTTTTGTTTTAGTTGACTTCATAAAGATATCATAAAAAACAATTAGACATTGTTACTTAAACAATTAATAAAATGATTATATTGGATACGAAATTCAGATAGGAATACAACGAAAGTAATAGACGAACATACATTAGCATGAAACTAAAATGGAAGTTTTAGTTAATTTATTAAATATTATCTATGCATGACTTTATAAATGTTTGAAATTAAATTTAGAATTTATTTGTGGAAATTTTAACAACATGAAATAATGAATTTTATGTGAATATAAAAATTATTGAATTTATTTTATACTAGCTTTTGCGCGGCTTCGCCCACGTACATAAAATATAGCCAATGTCACTCAGGAGGAATAAAGCAGCTTTCTGTCGGTGAAAAATTTTACTTACCGAAATTACCTTCTACAAACAAATTTTACCTCTTTGTTATAATAGTGTAGATGAATGTTCAAATTATTGAATTTGTAAATTATTTATATAACGAAATTATTAAAAATGCTAATGTAAAATGAAATGTTAAATTATAATATGTAAATAATAAAGGATAAGTATAATATAAAGTGGAAAAAATGTATGTATAAGTTCTTATACCAAGATAATTTCTGCAGACTTCCTAAACTAAAGGCCAAGTATACGGTTAAGTTATAAAACAGGTTCTTTGTTTGAATTCATCAAAACATTCGAATTCATTGTAATGTAATACTTATTTCATTTAAATTTCTAGTATTATGTAAGTCTTATAATCAAAATTTTGATGACATTTTACGCATGAAGAATTAATATACTTTAGGGCAATCCGTCACCGACAGGTTAGGTTTGAAGGCTCATATCTGTCTTATTAGGTAGTTATAAACTAATTTTGCTCACTACACCCACAATCAGGAACTCAAAACCAGGGACTCAACTGTAACCGTAATAATGTTTTAGCACTGTTTTTTAAAACAGTTTTAACAGAAAACACTTTTAAATGTAACAGATACAATAATGTTACCGAATTAAACTGTAACCTTTTATCTGTGTTAGGGAGTGCTATCGAATCAAACTGTAACCTGTTATATGTGTGAATAAGTGTTAATATGTTTAACTGAAATAATCAGTTTTAGTATAGCTTCATGTAAATTGTAACTTTGGCAACGCTGCGTTTACCTGTTACACTTATTAACACTGTCAACACGTTTATATCTGTTACAGATATGTTAGGGTTACACTTTTGTAAGTGTTTTGGGTTAACACATTGAAAACACATAAATGTTACATATTTGATTCTGTTACCAATTCAACATGTAACACTTATATTTCTGTAACCTTTATGAAGGTGTTTTTAAGTTCCTGCCCACAATATGCCATCAATAAAATAACGCGTGAAAAATAGTGCATAAGGCGACAGAGTCGAATTGATGACGCCTAATCGAGACAGACACCGCTGGACACACCTGGAATAAGACAAATAAAATACAGATCCTGACAAATCCATTTCCGATTATAATCTAAAGGATGAAACAAAACGAACGTGAAGTGATACCGTGTGTTTCGCTCACCGTCTTCCGCAATTTAATGATATTGCATCCGATCTCGATCCACCAATTTAATCTGATTATTAATCAGATTAACTAGGTGAAATGGGGATATTTACTACTTTAGGTCACACACTTTAACGGAATGTACCCGGTAATTTGCAAATTATTTTAATTCGCATATTACATAATTCCGTATTGTAAATTTGTAACGGTAACAAATACTTAAGTAGGTTGACGATTATTGAAACCGATCGTTTAAAATCAAGGTAACTGCTGGTAAATGCCGATCCAAGAGCTCAGTAAGTGTGCGACACGTCGCGCTCGTGTGCTTGCCGGCGTAGGACGGGGCGGCACTAGACCAGCTCAAACGAGCGCGTCTCTTTGAGTTGGAGTTCGAACGAACACGGAGCAACCGGCTTGCCTTAGTCTCGTCACACAGCTCGGACATGACACTATGTGTTGGTTGCGGGTCGCGGCCATAGGGACTGGCTTAGCGCGCGATGCATCACCGATCCATGCGCGGAACGAGATGGTCACGACAACGCACGCCGCCCTGTGCTCGCACATAAACCACGCGCCGCGCAATTCGCGGAGGTGTGGCGTTGCACTCACATAACGCACTTCCCCATCAAATCATACTAACTACAAATATTAAAGGGTTCTACTAAGTTTTCTTCTTTTCTTTTAAATGTTTGTCCTGTATTTTTGTTTATTTGGTGTACAATAAAGATTATAAAAAATATGTAAATAAATAATCAGAGTTACGTAAGAAAGTTCGGAGGTGGTAAAAAAACGTTCCATTTATTATCTCCTGAAACATCTAGAAATAGGTACATTCCAAAATAGATGTATTCAATTAGGATAGCGGACTCGTAATTTAAAGATGTATTCAGGTAAACTAGTCACAATATTGTTACGCCATTAAACGTGAACACGCCATATCTCCGAGAAAATAACGAGTAGCACGTAATAATTAAAACGCATTGCTGTTCGAAAGATCTAGAATGGTTGTGCTTAGCCAGATTTAGAAAAATCTCGAAACATCCACAAAGCAAGTACCACTAGTAGTTAGGTATTCATGTTCCGATAAGGGAAATGGTGCTCTCCAACGTTAACAATAGAGTCGAAATTCGCATGAAAGTGACTCTTATTACCACGAGCAATAAAAATGATTTATGACTTCGAGAAGCGATTCAATGGTTCTGGAATTCTGGATCGATCGCGGGACGTCGGTATCTAGAATTTTCTTGGCTCCGCATATAAATACGAGACCCCGGCCGGAAGCGAGTCAGTTGTGATTTCGACTGCGATCAAGAGCGAACTACACTAGTACTTGAAGTGATTTTACTTAAGGACCTAAGCGATAGTGTAACGGTACTCTAGTGTTAATTGCGATTCGGATTATTGTTGACTGGACTCATTTGTTATTGTTTGTGGTGAATAAAGTTGTCTGTTAGTAAATCGGCATTTGACCTATTCACAGACTCAGAATTGCAGTCGGCCACATCGACAGCAGCAGCGGCTAGACAAGGGGACAGTGCGAACTTCGACACCGGGATGTGCGATTTTATTGCTATCAAGTGCACCTAGATTTTAGAGCAATAAAATCATACATCCCTTATAGTTGGTTAATTACTATATTTTTTTCTTAAATCAAAGGATATTGAGTACAAATCTTTAGGCAACGTCAAACCTTACAAAGGCTCTCTGATCAAACTCTCGAACTCTTGAAAGAGAGGCGAGATGATTCTGCAGTCGGATGCATGCGGCAGCTTAATAGAAGGGTCTCCAAGTCCGACGCGATCTCCGCATCTTTAATACAGAACGGATTAAGGGCGAGATCGAGCGGAATAAGGGCTCTAAGGTTTTTGCAAGAGATCTATCTATAGGGTAGAGCCATTGCAGCTCGCTAAACTGAAGACCGACGATGGCAAAGTCATATCCGCCAAATCGGAGCTTCTGGGAGAGATTGAGGGATTCTATGGACACCTGTACACGTCAATCTCCAAACCCACAATGATTCTAGCAAATGACCAAAGAGCTAGATTAACCCGACACTATACCGAAGATATCCCGGACATCAGCCTGTACGAGATTAGGATGGCTCTGAAGCAGCTTAACAACAACAAGGCGTCTTGTGAAGACGGAATTACAGCCGAACTTCAGAAGGCGGATGGAAAACCTGTCTTAAAGGCATTTCAGAGGTTGTTCGATTCCAAGCTAAGCAGAGCTTGTGTTATGGGTACTAGACAACTGATAAACACACTTATATATTACTAAATATAGTATACATATTTTAGTTAAATTACACCCAGACACAGAATAAATGATCGTGCTCATCACACAAACATTTATCCTGGGTGGGAATCGAACCCACGATCTCCGGCATAGCAGTCAGGGTCACTAACCACTACACCAACAGACCTGTCAAAGGAAGGGAAGACGCCACAAGCATGGAGCAGAGTGGTGGTACTTTTCTGTAAGAAGGGCAACAAGGCCCTACTCAAGAATTACCTATACTACTCTGTCAAGAAAGTACCGGGAAAAGATCAATAATACACAAAATTTTTGTTATTCATACAAATTTATTTTATCACCTTCGAACGAAGTATGCCCCTTCAGAAACGATACACGTATGCCAACGAATAATCCAATCTTTAAAACATTTTTTAAACGCTGTTTCCGAAATTGAGTTCAGTTCTCGCCGCGAATTCTCCTTTATGTCTTTTACAGATTAAAAATCGGCCAAGAGTGTGTCGGGCCACGCTCAGTGTAGGGTTCCGTAGTTTCCCAACCGTCACAATAAGTACCCACTTATGAGTTTAAAAAAATGCTTGCATGTACGATTATACTATAAACAGTCCAGAAATAATTTTGTAGAACCCTTTTGTCTTTTTTGTACAAAAACTGTTCTTTCTATCAAGTTCAAAATAATTTTCCTAGAAAGTCCTTATAAAGTTCTACTTTTCAGATTTTTTTCATATTTTCTAAACTTATGGTTCAAAAGTTAGAGGGGGGGGGGACACATTGTTTTTTACTTTTGGAGCGATTATTTCCGAAATTATTGTCATTATCAAAAAATGATTTTAGTAAACCCTTATTCATTTTTAAATACCTATCCAACGATATATCACATGTTAGGGTTGAAATTTAAAAAAAAATCACTTGCCACTTTACATATATATACCCTAATAAAACATTTTTTTTTAATTTTTATTTTACTACTTTGTCGGCGTGATTGATATGCATATTGGTACCAAATTTCAGTTTTCTAGTGCTAACAATCACAGAGATTAAGCGAGGACGGACATACAGACAGAAAGACATGGCGAAACTATAAGGGTTCCTAGTTGACTACGGAACCCTAAAAACGGGTGCCACGAAGTGGTAATTTGAATTTAGGAAAAAGATAGAAGTCGGCTGGAGCCATATCTGGCGAATATCATAGGTGGCTTCTCGATGATATTTGTTGAGTGTTTGGTCAAAAATTCGTTCACAATGATGGCCAAGTGCGAAGGCGCATTATCGTGGTGCAAAATCCAAGAATTTTCTATCCACAAATCTGGCCTTTTTCGTCGAATTTGCTCTCTTAAATGCCGCATAACGCTCAAATAATAAGTATTCTTTATAATACCGTTTGACCTTCCGGTAAAAATTCCGAGTGCACAACACCGCGATAGTCAAAGAAAACAGTCAACATGACTTTGACTTTTGATCGAATTTGGCGTTTTTCGGTTTTGGTTCAGTTGGAAGGCGCCACTCCGAAACTTGTTGACTTGTTTGCATGTGAAACTCGTAAACCCACGTCTCGTCGCCAGTAACAATGTGTTTCATGAATGTTGGGTCGGAATTGGATCGTTCTAGCATGTCCTCAGCGACTCTCATGCGATTGAGGTTTTGGGAAAATTCAGGTCTTCTGGTACTAGCCGAGCGGCAACATGTTTCATACCCAAATGATTAGTTAAAATGGTACGGATCTACTCGTGAGATACAGAAAGTTCAGCGGCTATCTCTCTCAAACTTGAATGAGGATTTTCAGTCACTATTTCCTTCACTTTTGCGATGTTAACTTAAGTTGCAGAGGTCGATGGCCTACCAGAGCGAAGCATATCTTCCATCACATCTCGACCGCTTTTGAATGCTTTGTACCACTCATAAGCACGTGTTTTTGATAAAGTCGATTCACTGTAAGCCTTCTGTAACATTTTCAGTGATTCCGAACACGAAATTCCATTGGTGGCGCAAAATTTAAGACAAACTTTTTGTTCGATGTTTTTGTCCATTATGAAATTCGCAATACACACTAGATATGATATAACTAAAAACAGCACTGTATTTAATATAAATAACAGATGCAACTCAAAGTCCGCGCCAAAATGGAAAACAGTTGTGCCAATATAACAACAACAAAAAAAAACTAAAATTTTAATGTGGAACGATAAACAAACCATCATCATTCCGACACTTTTTTGACTGAATGTAGGCCCATCTCACTTCTGAGCCATGCCTACAAACTGTTTTCTAGAGTAATCACGAATAGTCTCGCGCAGGTTCAACTACTTTCAGTATAATAATATTCTGCTCTTTAAAATTAATCTCGGGATTTTAGATTATCCACTTCATTCTTTCGCTGTAAGAAATCGGTGTAAGTAGGTACATGTTTACTCTACATAATCCCGACCTCTGGTAATTACATAAGTAACACCTAAAAAAATCACAAGTACTTTTAACCCGTTGTGTCTAAACGTGGATCCACGCGAGACGGCACACGAGAGGTTAATAACAATATTTTCTCGGGATTGCTGACTTCAATCACGCATATCTGTGGGATCGTGAATTTGATGCAGGATTGGATACCTTAATAGGTACCTACCTATGTATATATACGTTGTAAGATATTTAAGGCGGTGCTGGGGCCGGCCGGACGTTCGCAATCTCCTACATAACTATAGACATGATACAAACGACACGTGAAGATGAAGACGTCGGCCCTACGAATACGTCGGGTGTGCAGCACAAAGGCGGGGGGGGCACGGGGCACGGTCCGCGCAGACTGCGGCCCGCCCCGGACGCCCTGAATCGGTTCTCAGACAACAAAATTCATTTTGAGAGCCCTCCGCGGCCGACGACCTCCTCGCCTCCCTCTGCAGACGTCTGGGGGAGCAAGGTCTAATCAATTCATAAGTTCGTAGCTACACGAGTCAGACGACCAATACATATAGCGAACTTACTCGTACTGTCGCACGTCATTATGTAGGCGACTTTTTTAGGATTCAAGCAATGTTTTTGTAAATAGGTAGAGATCTTTATATCATGTTTTAAAATAAACATCATGTGGGAACTATCCAAAATCCCGTGGCGAGGAAGCTTCGGGATTTTGGACCTTCACATTGTGTTAGCAAAGCAAATTGCGCCACGGCCCCCGCGAGCAGCGCAGCGCCTCCGGCCTCGCAGTCCCAGCTAGCTTCGGCGGCGCGCGCGGGTGCTCGGGCAAGCGTATCACTTTCTTACACGTTAGCTAATGCGACGCGTCTGCTCGCCTGGCGGAACCAGCACAAACTGTTTCACTCGGTGTGCGTCCGTGTGACTGCAGTTAACATTACTCATACAATGCACACGATGATAACACAATAACAAACAGCATATGCGCTAAATTCACCTACCGACGGCACACTGATCGAGGTTCGAAATCAAATCAAACAACATTTTTTTTTTAATTTCGAAGTATTAAAGTAACTATACTATAACAAGTAACACTCCAGGTGGTGTGAGAAGGTGTGTCAGACTTTTACTGACTAAAACTCGCCTGTGCTCCTTCAGTTGCCCGTCGCGTTCCGGGGCCGCGGTGACTTTTCCAACATTCTCGCAGCCCTCGCATATTCGCGCACCATTCTCTTGCCTCATTAGTTTGCTGAGTGGAGATGTCGTCACAGCCAGATCTTACAATTGATCACTTCATGACGTGACCGAACATTTCATGAAAAACCGGGATGTCATTGTCCGTGATAATAAAAGGTTTAAATGACGTAACAAAAACTTACGTAGGTACTTATTGCTCATGTGAGATATGTTTCTCATATGTATTTCTTTTTTTCTCATGTGTATTTGGTAGTACCTATTTAATTTTATTTCATTAATACAGCCACTAAATTTCACTGGAATAAATCAAGCCAAAAACCACGCGCATCTCAAAATGGCGGCCATTAACCACAATAAAAAATGTATTTTTGACGTGACAACGTCTTAAATTAGGTTGCGGCTGGGAGTCACTTATGAAAAAGTGTAACGCTCGGTAACGTTACGATGAGTCACCGAACGAGAGAGAGGCCCGCCGAATGCCTTGCGTCTCTCTCCCACTCAACTATGATCGGTCTGCCGCGCGCGCAGCACTAGAGAATTAGGCGCATTGAATCGGCGCATGCTTGTGTCTCTGTCTTTGTCTTTCTCGAACGTTCTTGGCGTTGGAAAAACAAGAAAGCGTCATAATACAAGTTCACACGTGTGGTTAAAGTATCGTCAGCTGTGTCTGTAGTGAAAATGTGGAGTGCTTAGATTCGTCATTTACAACAACTACAACAATAAAGGTAAATAATTGTACACTGATATTTCATTATCGTAAACTATGATTGATTGATTAATTGTTAGATTGACACAAAAGTTGAGAAACTGAGTTTATAGGTTATGTCATACTATTGATAAATGTTGATAGTGTTAAGTAAATTATTAGTTTAAAATTAATTAATTAATTAATATTCTACCGAGAAAAAGACGTTGTCACGTAAAATCTTCGCCCGTAAAACCGACTTTACAGGCAACCATTTTTTATTAAATAAATCGAATGTGAATGGAACGCAAAAACTTTGTGATTTTTTTTCGTACCTACTCAAAATTTGTTTTGCGGACAAAAAAGTTGAACAAAAAGGTTTTAACTACATTATAGCACTAGTGTGTAATGGTAATCAAAATGTCAGTTTAAACAAGGGCCATTATACAGTTAGGTAATGGCCTTTGTTAAAACCGACATTTTGATTAGGTACCATTACGCACAAGTGCTATAATGTAGTTAAAACCTATTGTCTAACCTCTCTCTCACCATAATTTTACTACATTAACCATATCAGGATGGGCGCGCGTCCCCCCCCCACGAGTCGCCGGTCAACCCCCATTTATTCATTTCAGTGAGTGTATTGAAAGGTAAATTAAAAAAAAAATTGGGCGCGCATATGAAATAGTACATTGTTACCCTAGGGGTGAAAGTAAGTATGAGTCTAAAACTATCTCCCGCTCCGCCCAAGAGCGGGGGTTGTCATTGGATGATTTTTTCCCACCATAAAAAAGGGTGAAAGTAACTTATTAACTCGAATAAAAAAATAAGCGCGATTGCGCGCGCATATGAAAACAATTTTTTACCGCCTTAGCACAAAAAAAATGTACTAGTTTTACTGTTATTTTCTTCACAAGTGTATTGAAAAACGTCGTATGATACACGTGAGTAATATGATTACCGTTCTCGGCTCTCTTAAGACCCTCGCCACGGCTCGGGTATAAATACCGCCTCGACTGTAATCACTAACACTACACACTTACATCATAATGTACTATATTATGTTGAAGGTCGTTCAAACAAAAACTCAATTGCAATTAATATTTTATGAATGTTCTAGGTACAACTGCACCATAGCTGAATTCGAAAGTGTAATTGACTGCAAGCCCGTATGCGTTATTTGTCACCGGCCGAACTCAATTTTAGGATGAACTAATTGCGTCTAGGCCAAACCAGTTTTCAGAGAGACACGCGAGATTTCTGAATGGTTATTAAAAAAATAACTTAACCCGTCCGTGTCGGGGTGCCCTAAAATTCCAATCTCGCCTTTCGTTTTTTTTTTTTTTTTTGGTGGTAAAAATCATGCATTGATATCTCCCGCCCTTGGGCGGAGCGGGAGATAGTGTCAGACTCTTACTGACTAAAAGACCCACCCCGTTCCTTCTAGCCTTCATACCGGGGCTCGAGCGCCCTTTCGAAAAACCCTGGCCCCAGTAGGCTTCGACTCGGCTGGGTCCCTACTGTTGCTGACAACTCCTTGAGGCGCGCGGGAACAGTGCGCGCCGTCGACGACTTGGGCTTGGTCCGGACAGTTACCGGACGGCCTTTCGTTTGAGGCTGGAAAAGTACCAATGGCTTGGACACAAATTAACGTGCAACCCGTGCCCAAGAAAGGTAGTCGGGCTGACCCGGCTAATTATACTATTAGACTTATCTCAGTAATGTCCATCATATGTAAGAGTATGGAACGAGTGAACAAAATAAGCTCCTGAAGTCCTGGCATACCTAAAGCTAATGACATCTTCAGTAGTCGTCACTCCGACCTTCGCCGGAACCTGTCCACCAGGGATCATCTAGCGTACCTATGCCATTCACATCTGGAGCGAGGCCGTCGAGAGGTATGGAGAAGCGCTTGCTCTTGATAAACTTTAAAGTGCAATAACTTTGAAGTCCCAGTCTTTAACATTGTTTTTGTTTTGTCTCTTTCCCACGATAACTTTCTTTTTATATAAAGTTCTAGACCTCGACCGGGACAAGTGGAAGGAGTGGGAATAAGAACGTTTACCTTGCTCTGAGGGTTTTGAACCTGGGACGGTACGCGCTCTATAGTAACAACAATCCGTGAAGCAGTCAACTACTTGTGAGTTTTGAAGTAAGTATAGCGAAGAGACTGTGCTGCTCGATCATTATCTTGGCCTTATACATTTACGTAGATATACTTCCTACATACTGTTGTAAAGATATTAAATGATAAGAAAGACATGCAGCGTTATCATAATCAATTAAAGTTATCATGCGAGCTGCGTGCGCCGCGTCGTTGGTAGATAGAGCGCAGGAGTGCGGAGTGCGGGACACCGCGCGCCTGGCCCGCTGGCGCGCCGGCCTCGCGGGCACCCACTAGTCCAGCCATAGCGCCACGCTACTAATACGAGTAGGTAGCGACACAGCTAACTTCTAATTAGATTATTAGAAGAGTATTAAGTATCTTATAATTGGTTTACACGTGCATTTCGCTGATCGACCAACAGCAACTACCTACTTCTAGCAAAGATTTGAGTATAATGGCTACAAGTAAACGGGATAGTTCAACGTGAAATATGAAAAGTCTATCACCGTTTCTATATATGGTTTTTTTTTTGTTGAACGCGCTCATTTCGGGAACGACTGGTTCAAATTGAAACAGTGTTGTTGGGTCCACGGGTAGTGATGTGCCGTTGCCGGCAATATTGCCTCCGGCAATATTCCCGAAGTACGAATATTGGCAATATTGCCTGCAATATTGCCATATTGCCGACAACGGCACATCTCTATCCACGGGAGCGGAGCAATAAGCAGGCGCTGGTCACACCACAGTGGAGTGGACAGTTAGCCGACAATAAAAGTAGATCTCTTGACGCAGTTCTTAAGGGACGCATAGCGATCTTAAAGCTGCTTCTTCGAACAATTAATAAAATAGAGAATTAATTGGGCTAAAGAACAAAAGAAATGGACAACTGCCGACTGGAAAAAGGTTCTCCGGACGGCGAACCAAAATTCGCCCTTTTAGGGTCCTGTACCTTAAAAAGAAAACCGGATCCGTCCGAGTTTATATCAAATAAAAAAATTACCTATACTTGTAGATCATCATCATCATCATCATATCAGCCGAAAGATGTCCACTGTTGGACATAGGCCTCCCCCAAGCGTCGCCACAACGATCGGTCCTGTGCGTCACGCATCCATCGGGTTCCCGCGACCCTGACCAGGTCATCGGTCCACCTTGTAGGAGGCCGTCCAACGCTGCGTCTTCCGGTACGTGCTCGCCACTCCAGAACCTTTCGTCCCCATCGACCATCCGTTCTGCGTGCAATGTGTCCTGCCCATTGTCACTTAAGTTTGGCGATTCTTCGAGCTACGTCGGTTACCTTGGTTCTCCTGCGGATATCTTCATTTCTGATGTGATCACGCAAGGAAACTCCAAGCATAGCCCTTTCCATCGCCCTTTGGGTGACTTTGAGTCTTCTTATGAGGCACATTGTAAGTGACCACGTTTCGGAGCCATAAGTCATCACTGGCAACATGCACTGGTCATAGACTTTCGTCTTGAGACACTGTGGTATATTGGACGAGAAGACACCGCGCAGCTTCCCGATCGCGGCCCAGCCGAGATATAATATATAAAATGAAATATATTAAAGTTAAGACCTCTTTTTAAAACCGGCAACCATAATGACACGACCTTTATCAGTGTTGCCGGTTTTCAGTCAGGTGTTTGAAAAAGTTTCCATTCTAACACCAATAAAATCTTACACGAACAGCAGTATGGTTTCACCAAAAGACGTTGTACGCAGCGTGGGTAGGGAGAGGTCAATGAGGCCGGTGTTTCCTAGCTGACTACCCTGAGAAGAAACACCGGAACGAACTCAGAGGTCTCTTTTAAAGTACATACAGTAAATATGTAAAAGTCAAATCGTATGTATGAGAACCACATGAGAACCATGCAGATTAGTGTCTCAGATGGTCTTTTGAAAAAATAGCCATAAGGATTTTAGTGGACCTGTCCAGTCAGTGCAAGCATTTGTCAGTATTCGTGTAGCTCAAACTTAGGACTGCTAAGGAGCTAAACAACTTGACAAACAAGACCAAGGACAGGACACTTGGGTAGGCCGCATAAAATACTCAAAACTGCCAGACATCATGTTGGCTGATTAGCTAAAGTAATATGTAATTCTTTTATGGAGTGCGGTGTAAAATTTAATAATAAAATACCACTTGAGGTTATCCAATTAAAATAATCCAAATTTAAAACATGAATTAAATGCACATTAGGTAGACAAGCATATTATTATAAACTGGGAGATTATATCCTTTATAAAAATGCTTGGCTAAATGCCGGTCCTGCTCCAGTCACTTTTGCCTACTAATTCGTTTTTTTTTAATGTTTTGTTGTTGCCCTTTTTGCATTGTTGTACTCTTCTTTAAGGGCGACAAGACCCTGTTCAAGATTTATAGGCCCACTTCTGAGCGATGTGTACAAGCTGCTTTCCAGAGTCGTAACGAACCGTCTCGCGCGCAGGTTCGACGAATGCCAGCCTCCCGAACAAGTCGGACTCCGAAAAGACATCAGCACCGTAGACCACACACATACGCTGGTACGTTATACAGAAGACCGAGGAGTATAATCTGCCATTCTGCCTAGCGTTTGTGGACTACGGGAAAGCCTTTGATTTGATCGAAATTTGGGCTGTGCTGCAGTCTCTCCAACGATGCCAGATTGACTATCGGTAAATCGAGTTTCTGAAGTGTTAATATGAAAACGCCACTATGTCAGTCAGACTTCAGGACCAGACCCCGAAACCTATCCTCCTGCAGCGGGGTGTGAGGCAGGGAGACGTCATTTCTCCGACACTGTTTACGGCCGCAATGGAGGATATCATCAAGGTTCTGGACTGGAGTGTACTAGGCATTAATGTGGCGAGTACATCTTACTCACTTGCGGTTTGTCAGCGACATGGTAGTCAAGGCTGAGACTACGGAAGAGCTCCGTACAATGCTCAATGACCTCAGTAGCGTTTCCTAGGGGGTTGGGTAGATCTAATTTAAAAAAAGAGGTCAACCGTCGAATCCGACTCGGCTGGGCAGCGTTTGGGAAGCTATGCGGATCCTATCTTCTCGACCAATATGCCACTGTGTCTCCAGTAAGCGTGTGTACTTTACTGAATCGACTCACGAAACATTTTAGATTGGAACATTGAAACACTCTCTATGTAACCACTAGTTTTTTTTTAATTCAAATTAAAACCTAAATAGTGTAAATATATAGTTAATGCCCAGAACTAAAATGATCTGTTTCAAATTATTATTCCCAAATCAAAATTCAATTAAATAAAACTTGTAGTGTCTATGACGCAATCACGCAACGTAACAGATCACGATTCATAACAGTCAGTGTGTGTGTTTGTATCTTTTGAGCCATTGTTCCAAATGTTCCGTTCGTATCTTGTGAGTCGATGTTTTAAATGTTCCGTTTGTATTTTTTGAGCCGTTGTTCCGAATGTTCCGTTCGTACCTATCTAGTGAGCCGATGTTTCATATTGTTACGCCATTAAACTTGAACACGCCATATTTTCAAGAAAATTATGAGTAGCACCCAACTATTAAAACGCATTGCTGTTCGAAAGATCTAGAATAGAGGTACCTAACAAAATCTCGAATAATCTTCCATGGGTACGTACTACTATTGTTATTCAAATAATAATAGTAGGTAGAAAGAAAAAGAAAGAAAAACAGTTTATTTACGCGTTAAAGACGCAAACTTAAAAATAGGTAAACAGAACATACATCAAGATTGGGAAGATATGCGTCTCCTCCGCGCAAAACGGCCGAACGCTCAGCATAAAGCTGCGGCCTCACGCATAATGCGTTGAGCTCACAGCGCTGGTTTTCAGCGTGGGCCGGTTGCTGTGTCGACATAAGGACGCTGGAACGGTGCAGTAAACTAAAAATAAGTATAGATAAGTTATAAATACAAATAAAATAAATAGATAAGGTGACAAATACAATTTTATAAAGTGGCAACACCATGACGCGCCCATAGCTCAATTAGGCTCAGGTAGGTATGTAGGTGGATAAGAGAAATGGTACTCTCCGTCATTAACAATAGAGTCGAAATTCGCGTAAAAGTGACTCTTGGTACATTGTACAATAAAAATGATTTATGGCCCCGCGACGAGACCGTTGTTCTGGATTGATCTTGAGACGTCGGTATCTGGAACTTTCTTTGTTCCGCATATACGAGCCCCAGACCGGAAGGGAATCAGTTTTGATTTCGACCGCGAACAAGAGCGAACTACACAAGTGTTTATCTAACGACCTAAGCGATAGTGTAACGGAACTCTAGTGTTAATTGTGATTCGGATTATTGTTGACTGGACTAATTTGTTATTGTTTGTGGTGAATAATTATATATCTGTTAGTAAATCGGCATTTAATTACCCACGTACGCAACAACTGGTGTCAGAAGTGAATGCCATTACCACAGAGGGACGACGAACAGCGACCACGAACAAGAAGGCAAATAGAGATGGATGCTGCACGTCAACTTCTGGAGGAGGAAGATCAGGCTGGTACGGGAGCAACGACAGCTGCTGAGGTGCCAACAGTATCATTCGTTTTTTATGGTGGGAAAAATCATCCAATGACAACCCCCGCTCATGGGCGGAGCGGGAGATAGTGTCAGATTCTTACTGACTAAAAGCCCATCCCATTCCTTCTAGCCTTCATACCGGGGCTCGAGTTCCCTTTCGGATAATCCTGGAATTGAAACTCGGTGTTGGCCGCCATGCAAGCTAGTATGGAAGCTGTCTGCCGCGACAAGTTCACAACGGAAATAGTTTAATCATCGAAGGTACGCTGAATCAATGTACTTGCAATTTTACCGTTGACAGCGGGGCGTCGCGAACTATTGAAAGACCTGAGTTGCTGAAACGAATCATCTCGGCAAAGAAAGTCTCCATCCTGCCGACTTCAAACAGCAACCGGCCAGTCAGTCCCCGTCCTCGGTGATACAGAAATCGAGTTTTAAATCGGTGATCAAGTGTATACCCATCCTGTGTTAATTGCGAATATTATCGACGATTGCATACTGGGTCTTGACTTCTTGCGGAATAACCCATGTATTTTAGATATCGATAGGGGAGTATAGAAATTCCCAGATCACGAAGTCTTCCAGCGAGTATTAATTACTCATGCGACCTCTATTGTTTAAAGAATACTACACTGGCTCCGAGAACAGAAACCTTAGTCGAAGTAAAATTACCCAAGAAAATCAGACAGCGAAGATGTGGAATGGTTGAGGATACTGGCCGGCACCCGGAGCTCATCACCGCGAGAACATTAGTTATGACGAAAGGAAAATCCAAGGTAAAGATTGTGAACCTTGGGAAAGAAGAGGTCCTACTGAAGAAAAATAGTGTTGTTGGGAGATGTGAAGAAGTAGAGTATCTCCGTCAAATCAACACATCTACAGTAAAACAAGACACGACCAAAGTTGAAACTGATCACATCCAGCAACTTCTGGAAAATTCTAAGAGCAATTTATCGACTTCGGAACTACAGCAAGCCAGGGAATTTCTGCTACGGTTTCGGGATATCTTTGCAACGGGAAAAGACTGCGGGAGAACAGGTTTCGTCAAGCATGAGATAGATACAGGTGACGCTAGACCAATTAAACAGAGACCACGCCGTATATCCTGGGCTAAGGTCGCAGAAATGGTGATACGCTAGATATGCTCAGTGGCATGAAGTGGTTTTCAACCATTGACTTGAAAAGTGGCTACTGGTAAGTGGAAATCAGCGAGAAAGATAAAGAAAAGAAAGAGTTCACCACTGGCACTGGCAACGGCCTGCGGCAATTTAACGTTGTTGACATTTGAACGCCTCATTGAGAGAGTCATGGTTGGCTTTCTTGGTGACGTGTCTTGTATATTTGGATGACGTCATTATAATGGGTCGCACTTTTAAGGAAAATCTAAGAAACATGGAAAAAGTGTTCACCAGAATACAAGGGGTTAACCTAAAACTAAGCCCAAAGAAGTGCGCCCTGTTCAAGAAGGAGATCAGCTACCTGGGACATGTAAATTCCGCCGATGGAGTGAACACCGACCCTGAGAAGATAAAGGCTGTCCAACAGTGGCCGGTTCCTAAGAACAAAACCGAAGTACGTGCATTTCTAGGGTTGTGCACATAGGTACTATAGACGGTTTGTTATGAGATTTTCGGACATTTCAAAACCTTTACATCAGCTGATTGAGGATAAACGAGATTTTATCGGGGACAAAAACTATGAGTCAGCATTCAACGAGCTAAAGCAACGGCTATGTGAAGCGCCTATACTGGGGTATCCGAGCAGAGACGGAAGATTTGTCGTTGATACCGATCCCAGCAACACGGGAATTGGTGGATTGTTGTCACAGGTGCAAGGTGACAGACAGGTCGTGATCGCTTACTTCAGTAAGGCACTTTCAAAACCTTGTTTTAGATAAAGTCGAATCACCGTAAGCCTTCTGTAACATTTTCAGTGAATCCGAACAAAATAGACAAACTCTTCGTTCGATGTTTTTGTCCATTATGAAATTCGCAATACACACTAGATAATAATACAACTAAAAACAGCACTGTATTTAATATAAATAACAGATGCAACTCAAACTCCGCGCCAAAATGGAAAACAGTTGTGCCAATCTAGCAACAATAAAAAAATCTAAAATATGAATTTGGAACCTTAAACAAATCATCCATTCCCGATACTTATTTGACTGAATGTACAGTTAGGTATATACTTTTAAAACTATACCGGACACGTGAGACTCTCGGCTAGCCAGTAGCAGCCGCAACTGACTGTGGCAGCAGCTGGTTCGCACTCGCCAACACTAAAAAATGTAAACATACATTGACAACAAGGTGCACTTACTCATTACCGCGATGCCGTAGCGTCCGCGGCCGTCTTCGCACCGGCTTGTTACACCCGAACGACGTCACGGATGTGATCACGGCTATCGCGAGTCACGAGGCCATTTAGTATTACTTACCTAATTATATACAAATATTATAGTTTTATCGACGCTGTTGCCGAAAATAGTGATATGCGGTCACCGTCACACACATAGTCACGGTGAATTCATTTTTATGTCAGTTGTCCGCCACTTAAACCAATTACGAATTGCTCTGAAACTGAAACGCAGCCGTCACTCAGAAAACTAATACCGCTAGGTACGACAATGTGTATCCAATGAAAGCTATGTACTTAGTTATTATTAGTCATTAAGTAGGTGACAATGATAACTACCATACTTAGGTCGATTCGTTTCGACAACGTGTTTCGGTATTAATATCATATGAGTGAACCAACAGCCTGCGGGAAGTTTATGTTACGCGCGACTGTGTCGCTTGCCGTCATCTCTGCGCCGACCTACCGAGATCGCGTCTGCGGTCACTGCCCCCTGGCTCCCGGGCACCGCTGTGCGCTCTGGGCTCCTGTCCCGGCGGCCAGCAAGCGCCGATCAGTAGTCAGTAGTCACCACACTCACCACTTGCACACTCTGCCACTATGCACTCTACCGAGTGCGTGCACACACTAGTCACAATCACAACAACCCTGAACGAAGACACGATTACACTAAGAGCCGAGCCAGCTTCAACTGCGCGCGAACGCGAAAGATACATTGCGCGGCGCTCGGGCGACGGTGCGGGGCGGCGGGCGGCGGGGCGGCCTGCCCGGGGCGCCGCGCGCACAGCTGATAGCGGCCGCCGCGCACCTCCACACGCGTGCCCCCTGTACTTGCATTGTGTACAATTAAACAGCTCGCACTTTGCTTGTCCTCCACCACCGACGCGACGGGGACCGAAAACTAGCTACCTTTCAAGCGTGGAAATTACAGAAACAATAGAAAGACAATAGGTGGGCGAACGCCGCCGTTCGCTTGTGGTTTAATGAATTAATATAGGTAGGTATAATATCCAAATAAGAATAGGATAGTCAATAACGCCATCATGCGTAAGAAAGCGGCCTCCTTACTACGGCGCCTGCATGGTAGTGACAACAGCATTTTGAAGATGATTGCTGCCAGACCGGATTGTCCCTTGCAGAGACACTGGGTTGCGACAGTTATAAACAAGTTAGATTAATAAATACCTAGTAAATACTGACAAAACTAACCTTATTATTTAAGCACTATACCTAATATTGTTACTAACACTCCAATACTAACAAAACTATGAACACTATGTGATCCTCGATCGGTCAAATCAGTCAAATGTTGAGTGAACAGTTAGTACAGTTTGCAAAGAAAACAGTTTATTTACGTACCAATAAAGGATTTTTATTTGCTTTGTATTAGGTACTAAGTCGTAGTTAAATCTAGGTGAAGTAAGAAAGTTATTGTTAAATATAAATAAGCTAAATATAGTCATAGTTTTAAATAAACTTCGCCTTCTTCATCCATTTGTTACTACTCAGTCACTTCAATCATAGTGACGCAGAGATGAGTGAAATTGAAGGACTAGATTCTGATAAACTTTTTTTTCATTACTCATACTCTGAAAGTAGGTCTGAAGTTGCCTGAGGAGCGGGCTGAAAGTGATACTTTTCATCCCTAGGGAGTTTTACTTTACAACTGACAGCTGTCAAATTATAAAAAAAAAACTAGTTCTATCTTCACATTTCTATTGAACCATGTTCCAATTTTCCATACAGCCAATCAATCACAGCACGATATAAAATTGAAATAACTTATAGACAAGTATTAATTAAATAATGTTATTGATTTATTTGTTCAACTATTTAATCAATCAGTCGTTGGTTTTTTCGAGTTTTGTTTACATTTCCGTACAACAGAGATTTTTATTAACACGTTATGTTTATCAGATTAAAATAGTGATTTAACGCCTAATTTCATAAGAGAAGAAGCTAAAGCAGTAGTGGAATATCTTTTACCACCTAAATCAGAAGAAAAATACCTACTTAATATCATAGGTACGACGACTCAGGTTTTACAAACTTTTTATTTTATTTTTAGTTTCCTCATATTTGTAATGAAAAGCACAGTGTTTACCTCGGGGTGAAAGTAACCCATTTAACCCTCGAATTAGCGACCTCGCTGCGCTCGACCGCCAACTACTTCTCGGGACGAAATGAGTTACTTTCACCTAGCGTTGAAAGAAACAGGGAATATTCTCGTTTCTTACAAATACTGTTGTTTTATTCAATGTAACATTCGAAACTTTCAAGAAATTTATAAATTATAAATTTTATGTATTTTTTAAAAAATACCGAAAAAAAAAACGGAAAAATATGAAAAGAACCGAAAACTTCATGTTTGTTTTTTTCAAATGCGTACTTTTTTTTTTATTAATGTAAACTAGCGCTTGACTGCGGTCCTACTTGATGGTAAGCAGTGACGCAATCTGATGGTGAGGCGCACTAGTTTATGAGGCTTATGTCCAACAGTGGACACAAGTCATTATAGCGAGAGGAGACTTATGTCCAACAATGGGCATCAATTATTATAACGCCTACGTGGTGACACTTGGGGGAGGCTTATGCCCAACAGTGGACATAGGTAATTATCGCGGGAGGAGGCCTATGTCCAACAATGGGTATTAATTATTATAACGCCTAGGTGGTGACACTTGGGGGAGGCTTATGTCCAACAATGGGCACCAGACATTATGGCGACACTAGGGGGAGACTTATGTCCAACAGCGGGCATGGGTCATTATAGTGAGGGGAGGCCTATGTCTAACAGTGGGCATAGGTCATTATAGTGAGGGTAAGCCTATGCCCAACAGTGGGCAAAGGTCATTATCGCGAGAGGAGGCCTATGTCCAACAGTGGGCATCAATTATTATAACGCCCACGTGGTGACACTAGGGGGAGGCTTATGCCCAACAGTGGGCATGGGTCATTATAGTGAGGGGGGGCTTATGTCCAACAGCGGGCATAGGTCATTATAGCGAGGGGAGACTTATGTCCAACTATGGGCATCAGTATTTTAGCGCCTAATGGCGACACTCGGGGGATGCTTATGTCCAACAGTGGGCATGGGTCATTATAGCGAGGGGGAGGCCTACAGCCCTAAATGGCGATACTTGAGAGAGGCTTGTGTCCAACAGTGAGCACCGATCATTATGAGGTTTTATAAGGTTTGTGGGAGCTCGATTCTGATCAAGCTGACGACAGTGAAATCGAGATTTTGGCTGAGGAAAGCTAGATCATTTGTATAGTGGGTGAAAATGTACCACTCGTACATTTTCGCCCAATTTAATTTTTCATGAAATTAACCGAAACAATGAATAAACATTCGAAAGATTTCTATTTTGTTCCTAAACGTTTTTTTTTTCGCAAAATTTCAATGCAACATGTGAAAAAAACGGAAAAAAAACACAATTTGATTTTTAAATCTTTTCAAATCATTTAATTTATGAAATGTGTTTATGCAACCAACTCGAACTACGACAACTACTGCTACATGTATAGATAATGTTTTTTTACTGCAACTATTTAGAAAAAGCTATTGTAAATTATCTGCCTTCTGATTATAGCGGCCTAATGGTAACTTTTGAATCCAACTTACCAATAGAATAAGTGCAGATACAGTCCAGACCAATAACATCCGGAAAGCTAAATAAATTGAACAGCACTTTAACTTGCAAGTTGGGTAATTAGAACCTTGAAGTGAATAATGGTAATGTTTTGTTTATTTTTTTTTAACGTGACAACGTCTTATAAATTGGTTTGCCGGGTGACACTTCAAGAAACTGCGTTACGCTCCGCTCACGTTATGCGCTCACAATGAGAGCGAGTGAGAGGCACGCGTCCCTTCCACTCGGGCATGGTTAGCCCGCCTAAGAGCGAGAGAGACAGACATAAAAAGTGAAATAATTCTTTGTATAAATAAATGTTTTAAATTGTTACTATTATTTCATCCTTCTTCCTACTATACGAATGAATATTCACATTAAAATTATTTTACCACTCAAAGTCGTTGTCACGTAAAACTTTCGCCCGTATACCGACTTTACAGGCAACCAATTTTTTTTTCTATAGTTCAAACCGAATTTAATAAGACTTTTGAAAATAAATCTAAAAGTATCTACCCTAATTTTAGATTCAGTGATTGGTCAACTAAAGGAATCAGAAATTTTGTTGCAGGCGAACGTTGCAGCCTGCTCGACTGAATTTAATTTTAAGCATCTATACCCCATAACAGTAATAAAAGCTTTTAAACAAATCAAGGTTAAATTGACGGAAAATCTATGGGGTATTGTCAAAGTTTGTACTTCAATTATTGAGACTATAGCGCCGTACTTAGCGTTAATATTTAATTTGTGTATAGATCAAGGAGTTTTTCTGGATCTAATAAAAAATAATAAAGTGATACCACTTTTTAAATCCAGAGACAGTAAAGACACTAATAATTATAGGCCGCTGTCCATATTGCCAGTTTTTAGCAAGATATTTGAAAAGGTGATGTTAAATCAAATGCATCATTTTAACACCAATAACATCTTACACGATAAACAGTATGGTTTCACCAAAGGACGTTATACAACTGACGCTGATGTCTCCTTGTTAAAACACATTTTTAATGCGTGGGAGAAAGTACAAAATGCCTTAGGCATCTTCTGCGACCTGTCTAAGGCGTTTGAATTTGTGGTTCATGAAACATTACTCCCTGAAACTGGAGCATTACGGACTAGGCAAAACAGTGTTAAGTTTTTAAAAATCGTATTTGAATGACAGACAGCAACTAGTTCAAATTAACGGTGTCAATTCGTCGGGATTAAATGTGAAAATGGGGGTACCCCAAGGTTCAATTTCGGGTTCTTTTTAGGGTTCCGTAGTCAACTAGGAACCCTTATAGTTTCGCCATGTCTGTCAGTCTGTCCGTCTGTCTGTCCGTCCTCGCTTAATCTCTGTGACCGTTTGCACTAGAAAGCTGAAATTTGGTAACAACATGTATATCAATCAGGCCGACAAAGTGGAAAAATAAAAATTGGAAAAAAATGTTTTATTAGGGTTGCCCCCCTATATGTAAAGTGGGAAGTGATTTTTTTTTAAATTTTAACCCTAACGTGTGATATGTCGTTGGATAGGTATTTAAAAATGAATAGCGAAAATATGAAAAAAATCTGAAAAGTAGAACTTTGTCAGAACTTTCTAGGAAAATTATTTTGAACTTGATGGAAAGAACAGTTTTTGTACAAAAAAGACAAAAGGGTTTTACAAAATAATTTCTGGACTGAGTTTGTAGTGTAATCGTATATGCAAGCATTTTTTTAAACTCATAAGTGGGCACACTTATTGTGCCGGTTGGGAAACTACGGAACCCTACACTGAGCGTGGCCCGACACGCTCTTGGCCGGTTTTTATTTTTAGTTTATATTAATGATTTACCTTATTTGTTGAAAAATAAACTTCATATGGTCTTGTTTGCCAACGACACTTCTTTGATTTTTTAAATAAATAGAAGGATTAATAATATTGACGATGAAAATAACGCCTTAATGCAGGTTCAAAACTAGTTTACTGCTAATAATTTAGTTAATAAAAAAACTAAATGCATAAGATTTTCCTTACCAAATGTCAAAAGTAGTGATTGCAACATAGTATTGAACATTGAGAAACTAGAATTTGTTGATAAAACCGTTTTCTTGGGGATTACGTTTGACTCTAGGCTACAATGGGGTCCTCACTTAACATCTCTTGCAGGACGGCTTAGCTAGGCTGAATATGCTGTTAGAAAAATCCGCCAATTTACGGATGTTGATACCGCTAGACTAGTCTATTTTAGTTATTTTCATAGTATCATGTCATACGGTATTTTACTGTGGGAACGGGCTGCAGACGTCGAATCAATATTTATAATACAGAAAAGAGCCATCAGAGCTATTTACAATCTCCGCCGGCGCGATTCTCTAAGGGAACTGTTTAACATCATGACGGTGCCTTGTCAATATATCTATGAAAACATCATGTACGTTAGAAAAAATCTTCATCTTTTTAGCAAAAGAGGCGATAGACATAACATGTGACAAGGCATAGGGACCAATTAGTTCAACCAGGCTTCAGATTGGCTAAAGTGGCCTCTTCTTTCACGGGGTACTGTTTAAAATGCTATAATAAAATACCCCCCAAATATTAGAATTCAACTAAATTTAAATCTTGTATTAAACGCAGACTATGCAGGCAAGCATATTATAAGTTGGAGGATTATATTTAAGATAAAAATGCTTGGCTCAATGCTGGTACAGCTCCACTACCACTAGGGTGTATTGATTAGTTTGGAAACCATTATTATTATTGTAATTTGAAAACATAATTGAAGCTTGTGATCATTTATTTCATTTGTTTTTGGAAACAATAGCATTTTTTCTTCCAATTTGTAAATGTGAAGTACCATGGAGCATTTTTATTAGGTTTGTCATGTTCAATTTTTATTAGGTTTGTCATGTTCAATTTTTATTAGGTTTGTGAGGGTTTGTCATGCTCAGTCAAATGTCTCGCTGTTGGTGGCACGTGTTATTGGGTCATGCGGTTCTCTTAAAAATGGTAGAGCTGAGTGGGGCTGATGCACGCGTCATGCTAGTGAACGGGTGCCGTCAGTTGAGACTGGTCATCTCTTAGCTGCCAGTGGTTTAATTGGATTATATTTAATTATTTTGTATCTTTTAATTATTACTATTTTTTTTATTTTAATTTTATTATCTACATTGTGCTTTTACAATAGAAGCAACATGAAAATTTGCATCCAAGCATTATTATGTAACACATAATATGGTTTAAAAGAGTGTCCATGGAGTTTCTCGCACGTTCTTCTCCATAGAGATCTACGAACGTGCAATTTAGCTTCACTTTTCTTGGACTGACCGACATTTGACTGTTCAAAAGTGCCTGCAAATGGTCTATTTGAAATAAATGATTTTGAATTTGAATTTGAATTTGTACCTTCTAACTGTAACTTACGAGCTCCGGGATGCTACTGAGATATTACTTGGAAAACCTTAATAACTGCGCAGCCTGTGCATCAAACCCAGGTCCCCTGGGCTCAGCAGTCGCTCTTGCGGCCTCGAGACACGGCTCGTGTAAGTAGTGTGCTGTCAGCCAGAGCAGGTGCGTGAGGGAGCGCCGCCACCTGCGCGTCCCCCAACCCGCCCTGCGCACGCTACACCCGACACTTTACTTGCTCAACACTCTATGTAGGTACTATACATACATAACACAACCCAATAGCAGGAGTTCAACTGAAAACCTGTAGGTAAAGAATACTCAGTTAATAAATAACTATCCGTGGTATCGGGGCTACTGAGTCTGTCACGTCACATCTCAAATATCACAGAACAGCACTAATGAAATTCCCTTGGCTCACGACCGCATGAGCCCTTATCTGACCATCAACGCACGTAGCCACTTAGAGTAGACAATGATGAAGTGGTCAAGCGACGCGGTCCAGCACCGCCTGCAACAGACCCCGGCGCGAGCACCGAGTGTGAGGCAGGCGGAGCGGAGCGCTCGCGCTGTACTCACGCCGCTCCTGAACTTGAAGAACAGCGACATGAGGGCGGCGCGTCGGGCTGCGGCCGGGTCGCGCCGACACTGCCGCGCGGCCGCGCCCGCCGCCCTCTCCGCGTGTGCCTCGCGCCCGTGAGCTCAGAAGGCGAGCTTCACACGAGCCATGCGGCTCGACGACGCTAGCTTCTGCATCAAAATACGCTAAACGTGACGGTGTGCGATTCTAAAGAAATGGTTGATACTGTAGTGCCCGTCTAAACGAGCAACAGAGCTTTGGTGAATGATCATTTGGCCTTTTTTTCGGTCAGTCAAAATCTTGCAATCGTAACATACTTGCTCAAACTGTGTCACACAAAAAGATAAGTTTTCAAGAGCGTGTTGTCCTTCTGCGGAGGCTACGGGCAGGCGGGCGCGCACGCGCGCTGTGCCAGGCGCGCTGTCTGCCGCCAGCGAGGCGCTCCGCCGACCCTGCGGTCTAAACTTAACACACTCGTGTGTGTCACTTACTATTGTTGGGGATAGCGCGAATCTGCCTACTAGGCATTGGATCATTTCACCTTTGTCAGGGTAGCAACGTAAGAGGTCGCAGGTCGCAGCAGTCACACCAGATGGGGCGAGGGATGAGGCAGATGTGTAAAGTGGAGTGAACTGGTCATCGACGGACGTATACATGTAGGGGTTCAGGGGGTTCATCAAACCCGACTTTGGGATGTGATGCCTTTCATAAGAAAGGAGCTCATGAAACTGAGCTAAAATTAGGAATGAGGAATTAAACAGAAAAAATAATTCAAATAAAACGGGTTATTGTAAACTTGTCAAATTATTGTCCATTCATCATAGAAAAAAACTGGGCAAGTGCGAATCAGACTCGCGCCCTCAGCTCAGGGTTCCGTTCAAACTTACTTATAATCCAAATAGTTCAATTCCGGAATGGAGTCTCTGAAGTTATCCCGATACGCAAAAAAAATGTGTGACGTTAACAAATTCACAATTTTCAGATTTATTCCTAGAGTTGTTTGTGCTATAAGACCTTGCTTTATGCTTAATTTTAGGATTCTGGGTCAACAGAACATACCCTCTGAATTTTGATTTCCTCGAGGAGAGTCGGAATGTACTACGTTATTTGCCGCATACCCGAAGTATCTTTGTTTCTCGGAGATTTATACAGCTTCAAGAGTCCGCAAACCTGAGTATATGATACATCCGAGATAAAGGGCTTTGAGTCTTGACAAACCCACAGACAACTGGACAACAAAGTGATTCTATAAGGGTTCCGTTTTTTCCTTTTGAGGTACAGAACCCTAAAAACACGAGTGTGATATACATTGCATATTGCATACCTAATCAGATCTTATTGCGATAAGAGTCAGTTTTTGAGGATGAATATTAGTTAATAGTAGTTTTTACACCACCTGCTCGATAATGTCGTTTTACACGTCATACAAACCTCACTTTAAGCAAGTCATTAAATGCCTAGGGAGATAATGCAGTATGGCCGATCCCTAGGGAATAATGAGATTTGAATTTGGAGCATCAAGAATCTTCAATATTGTGAATTAAAATGTAGGCGCATCGAACAAGTTGACTCGAAATTCAAACCAAAGAGTATGTAAAGTCTGTCTAATAACTTAAACGACTTGGATAATTATTAGGATTTAATGAAATCTGATGTAGTCAACACGGGTTCAATAATCGAGGTTAATTAAAAGATAGAGATCATTATTTACTAACAGAAGAACCTTATAAAAAGTACCGAATATAAGTATTTTTTAAATGATTAAATATTATACAAAATTCTCAAGTCGGTTGACTTATTAGACAGACTATAATCACTATGATTCAAACTGGCCACTAACAAAAAAAAGAAAATAGATGATTAACGTGCGTACTGACGACACGGGAGCATTATATAAAATTGAAACTATAGAATCTTGGAGTAGTGAATTTTCTTTGTTTGATGAACTTGTAAATATAATACTTATATTTCTCTGATATATGATTTGGTCGACCAAATTGTCTTTTAATATCTCACAGATGGTGTAAAAAGTAGAGTACGCAACACGGGGATAAAGCTGTCTTTGTCTTGGGCGGCTTAAATTCCTCACTTCACTCAGGTTTCTTTATTAACTCCCTCGCAATGCTCGGGAGTTAATTTTATAAATCCCTCACTACCGTTCGGGATTAAAATCAACAACCTTCGTTTCGTTCGGAATTCAACATGCCATGCACACATAAACATGCATAAACTACTATTATGTGACTAGGGGATAAAGCAGTGTCTTTAAGTAGCGGGCGGCATGTTGCTGGGCCGTCCACACATTGGTCGGTCTCTGGGCAGCCCCACGAAAATCGAACTTGTAGCTCATATAAATCCTTCAACAAACCATAGTTCAAGGATTTATATCGGACATGGTAAGTTCGGGAGGTTCCTGTATCGGATTCATGCGGAAGTGACGCCCGGGTGTCGCCACTGTGCGGAACGCCTGGAGGACACGGTGGACTACACAGTCGAGGTGTGCTCTGCTTGGGTGGAGCATCGCCGTGCCCTTTTGGGGGCGATCGGCGGCGGAGATCTCTCGCGCCGGGCCTTGGTGCAGGCCATGGTCCGGAGCGAGGAGGAGTGGCAGGCGGTGGCCTCCTTCTGCGAAGCAGTAATGCTAGCAAAGGAGGAGGCCGACCGCATCAGGCAACGGCGCTCTCGCCGCCGCAGCCGCCGGGATCCCGATCCCAATTTCCGGCCACCGTGGTCGTGGGCTTGTGTACAGCGAGCAATGAGTAGCTCGCTGTCCGACCGTCCGGTAACTGTCCGGACCGAGCCCAAGATGCTGATGATGAAACCTACAGCCGCGCGGTACGTAAACATGCGATAGGGCTGCCCGCCACCAGCGGTTTAATTAGGTACATTTGCCTACTTTGTGTTTCCATGTAGTTTTGTGAAAAAAACTACACCGTCCGATCGTCGCTGCGGCAAAGTCTAGACTAGACTAGAGAAGTAGAGATTACAATCAAATATTCGAATATTCTTTCAAAATTTAGGTAAGTATATTCGAGTAGCAAATAAATGTGTATTCGAATATTGGAATACTACCAAAAAAAACTAGTCTAAAGTCTATGTTGGTAGAATTACGCATTGTGGGAATTTTCGATACTTTATTTATTAGGTAAATCTGATTTAATTCTGAATTATTATTGATGAATCTGATTTATTAGTGTAATATTGCATATAAAGATAATGCAGCAATGTCTTTACGACACCTTTGCATTTCTGATACTTTTTGACAAGTTTAAGATTAAAAAGTTTGAGAAGTTATAATCGTTTTTACGTTTCATGTATGATCGTGTGATTTACATACGTTTTCTATAATGTTTAAGAATTTGATAATATTTTTTATTTTGGTATCTAAACACCGAGTGTATTTTTTTTAAAGATAAATGATAATTCTATTCTTTTTTAATTTTTTATACAGGAAAAGTTTTTAACCACTGCGTAAATTTTTTTTGGTGGCTCAGTGTAAGTAATAGAACACATTTCCATTTTTAGTTTATAACTTTTTTTTTCACATTTTTCCACCTTGTCCCATTTTGAAATAAGCATAACATGGACATAATTTAATCGTAATACTATTAAATACTATGAATGAAAACGCGCTGGCCGCCGCGCCGCCCGTTGTACGAGACGGGGGTGCGGGGGGAAGGGGGCGGGGGTATGCGGCGCCGGCGGCGGCCTTTGATGTGCGGATCTGCAGTACGTCACTTGCGGAAGCGGGGTTCGGACGTTCGCTCATATTCATCCCTGCGCGCGTGTGTGCCGCGTACTCGTGTCGTCACGATGTCGAACTTTACTCACCGCGAATACTACGAAATGGTGCGAGTGTATCTACTTAGCCACGAAAATTTACGAGCAGCACGAAGAAGATATGAGAGGGAGAGCGTACCTCGTATGCGAGCCCAAGGGATCCGTAATCCTACGGTACCTAATGAAAGGACAATTCTTGCAGCAAATCAAAGGCTGCTTGATCACGGCCAGTTCAGAACCCCGAGCCATGCACTAGGGTCTGGCAGACCTCGACTGGCAAACAAAAAATAAATAACGCTTTCAATGAAGTGAAAAGTGATACTAGTGACCTAAACAAACTAAATGCAAACTTATTTTAAACGTGCACGTTTATGCCTGGAAAAAGGAGGAGGTCACTTCGAACAATACCTTAAATACTGTGATTAACGAAATGTAGAGGTAAGAAATTATAAACAATCTTAGTGTGTTAGGTTCTTTTTGATTGGACATTGTTGTAAATAGGTAGTTGATTCCAATTTTTTAAATACGCCAGAATGCAATTTTTTCAATTCAAATTTTATCATGAGTAATTATCATACATAAATGTTTTAATTTGAATGTAAAAATTATTACTTGATTTATTTTCTGCATTTTGATGGTCCTAAGCCCATGAAAGTATGAAGGAAAAATTGGAATTACCTAAACTTAAAAAGTAGCACGAAATTGCGGTCAGTAACCGCACCGCGTAGGTACTTACGTCGGCGCCGTCGCATCGAGCGATCGCACATAAGTACTTACCTACAACTCAGCTGATACAGCTTGCCGGTCGGGCGACCAGTCGACGCGTGAGTCGGTCAACCGGGCGCCAGACTGGCAAGCGACCATAAAATAAATTTCTATGTAAATAAGTCTCGTAAGCGATAACTTTATTTTTTACTATTAACACATATCAAAATAAAAAATACGTGTTTATTAAAATATATTCAAGTTTATCATGACAAAATTTGCGCACTGGTTAAAAACTTTTCCTGTATAAGAATGCATCGCATTTGTTAATTACATTTTTTTTTGTGATGATTGATTTTTTTCTTGTTTATTTTTAATATCAGTAATTTTATTTTTAATAGACTGTTAACGCCAATTTCATATTTATAAAGCGAAGCATGACCTATGTTGATTTTTAGTTGCCAATAAACCTCGTAAAGAAAAGACGCATTTCATTTTAAAATTCATTGACACAGTGCTAACCAAAAGTCAACCTAAACACCCAAAACATATGGTCGATTACGAGCCGGATCAAACCTCATTAGAAATTGACGGAGCGCCGACGTGAGAACAAAAGAACCGCATTCCATTACGCAATAAGGGACCACCTGGAGTTGTTTTGCACGAATTTCTAAGAACTGGTCAATTAGTGTGTGTGCATAGTGTATCGGTGTATCATTGAACATTAATAACTTAGAAAATAAACCATTCTCGATTAGACATTAAACTACATTTTGAAGATTTTTGTTGTTTACATATAAATAATGGCATCTGAAGCAGATAAAGCGTTATCAATACTTGAAGATTTGGCGTCCACACTCAAAAAGACCCAAATAAACCTTAAAAAGTGCTCAAAAGAACGGTTATCGAAGCCTGGATATTTACGAACTCGTATTCAAACGATTGAAGAATATTGGGTATCTTTTAAGAAAGCGCACCAAGATCTGTTGAGAAGTACAACTCGGGAACAACGTTCAAATTTACCGTACTACGTGAATGAAGAATTCCTTCTCCATGAAGACTTGTACCTATGCATGTTAGGAGATCTTAGAGAAATGTTGGATGCATGTACTTCGAAGACGACTGACCAATATCAACCTTCATGCAATAATACGTCATTTGATGGAAAATTACGACCTAAAGTGATGCTACCTAACATACAACTCCCTCCGTTTTCCGGTAACTACGAAGAATGGCCTACATTTAAAGACTTGTTTGTGTCATTAATTCACGAATGTCCGACGCTAAGTGAAGTTGAAAAATTACACTATTTGAAGACTAGTATCACGGGCGAAGCGGCATCTTTACTGAAACACATTCAGGTAACGGGTGCTAATTATGTTCAAGCATGGGGAACGCTTAATTACCGGTACGATAACAGGCGCATCTTAGTAAATGCATTAATGAAACGATTATTCTATCAGAAAAAATGTACCAGCCAAACGGCGGCACAGCTAAAGGCCCTCCTGGATTGTACCACCGAAGTCATTAATAGTCTAAAAAACGTGAGAGTGTCTACTGATTCCTGGGATCCAGTAATCATATTTCTGGTTGTGCAGAAGTTGGACCCGGAGTCACACAAGGAGTGGGAACAAACTGCCTATTCGGTTAACTCCCAAGAACTGCCTACATGGAAGGAATTGCGCGAATTTTTAGAAGCAAAATTCCGGACGCTTGAAATGATTTCCCCTACGACCACCAGTAAACCTAACAAAGAGCGTGTTCTACATGTTACAGCAACAGATAAACAACAAAACCAATGCGCTTTATGTAAAGAAACGCACACACTATGTCACTGCAGCACATTCAACAAAATGTCAATAAATGAAAGAAGCGAACATGTCAAAGCTAACAAATTATGTTTCAACTGCCTTGGAGCGGGACATTCGGTGTTTAAATGCCGTATGCCAATGTCTTGCCGCACCTGTAAGAGACGACATCACACACTTTTACATCAACCCAAGAAGATTGATGAAGCGGCTCAAAATGTAGAAACCAAGCAACCGACTTCATCTAGCCAAGCAGATGTAGAAGAAAAGAAGGTCCACACAATGGTTGCGTCTCATTATACCGCGGGGCAGAAGATATCACTATTGGCTACAGCAGTAGTAATTTTGAAGAGTGAACACGGACACACTACTGTTGTAAGAGCGTTGATAGATTCAGGATCTCAAGCATGTTTCATAAGTGAGAAGGTAACTCAGATCCTGAATCTAGAGAAAAAACCAGTAAATCTAATCGTCTCCGGAATGGAAGCAATGAAGATGAAAGTCAAGCATGAAGTCAAGACTCAAGTATTGTCACGGTGGGAAAATCAATTCTACTTACCTATCAGAGCCTACGTGATGTCCAAGCCCTTGACTTCGAACATACCGATGAACACCATGAAGGGGACTGATTGGCCGCACATAGTAAACCTCCAACTAGCAGATGCAAATTACTATGAATCAGGACCTATTGATCTGTTGTTGGGTGTTAACGAATATGCAGCAATTCTCAAGCAAGGACTCATTAAAGGTCCACCAGATACACCATGTGCCCAAAATACCTACCTGGGATGGATATTAATGGGTGGAATAACCATCAAGCTGAATGCACGAGAAAAATCATTGACGGCCATTAAGCAAGAAATTAACATAGAAGATTTACTGACCACAATATGGGAAGTTGATACGGACACAAAAGAAAACTTACCCTAACTGAACAACTATGTGAAAACATATACGAGAAGACACACAAGCGAGATAGAGATGGAAAATATATTGTCAAGCTACCTTTTAAAACACAACCGCTAAAATCAGTTGAAGGAAACACAAGAGAAATAGCAAAGCGAAGACTCTTTCAACTAGAAAAGAGATTTAGTAAAGACACGGAACTAAAACAAGAATACAGGAAGGTGATCAATGAATATAAAGAATTAAAACATATAGAAGAGGTACCTAGGGATGAAATAAATAATAAATCAGTATACTTACCCCACCATGCGGTGATCCGTAATGAAAAGGAAACGACGAAGACTCGTGTTGTTTTTGACGCCTCGTGCAAGGGCTCCAATGGAACGTCACTGAACGATGAACTCTTGTTGGGTCCAATATTACAAGACGACTTGAGAAGCATTATCATTAGATGGAGAATGCATGCTGTATGTTATGTTGCTGATATTCACAAGATGTACAGAATGATCTGGACAAATAGAGAAGACATCGATTATCAAAGGATTCTGTGGAGAGATAATACTTCAGAAGACATCAAAGATTACAGACTTTTGACTGTAACATTCGGAACAGCTTCCGCACCTTATCTCGCCGTAAAGACACTTATGCAATTGGCTGATGATGAAGGTGACAAATATCCCGAAGCAGCAAAGATATTGCGCGAAGACTTTTACGTCGACGATGTGATGTCTGGACACGATGACCTGGAACAAGCTATACGAATCAGTCAAAATCTAAAAAAACTACTGCGTCTAGGTGGCTTCGAACTGAAAAAATGGTCTTCAAATAACCGAGATTTCATGGAGACTATCGAACCTAGCGAAAGATCATCAAATGCACATCTAGAATTGAAGATTGACGGAACAATTAAAGCCCTGGGCATACAATGGAACTTGGGTAAAGACCAATTCGAATATAATCTGAACTTACCAGATATCGGCAAAGCAATCACAAAGCGAAGCATTCTATCCGACATTCAAAAATTATTCGACCCACTCGGATGGATTGCCCCTTGCCTTGTTATGGCGAAGGTTTTAATTCAACAACTTTGGCAAGAAAGGATTGATTGGGATGAAGTTTTGAATACAACACTGGCTGAAAAATGGGCTACAATACGATCTGATCTTGAAAATGCTAACGGAATGTATATAAATAGATGGATGGGAACATTGAACTCAAGGAAAGATTCTATAGAAATCCACGGATATTGCGATGCTTCTGTACAAGCTTACGGTGCTGTGGCCTACTGCCGAGTCACA
The DNA here is from genome assembly GCA_929112965.1 of Mythimna albipuncta. Lineage (NCBI taxonomy): Eukaryota > Metazoa > Arthropoda > Insecta > Lepidoptera > Noctuidae > Mythimna > Mythimna albipuncta. Next base: position 2,245,675 of record OV815960.1, read on the forward strand.
AATTCAGATGGCACAGTGAAAAGCACAATCATTGCTGCAAGAACAAGAGTAGCTCCTTTGAAAACCATTTCATTGCCTCGATTAGAACTGTGTGGAGCTTTGTTGCTGTCCAAACTACTTAAGCAAATAAGACAAGCAATGAGGGTACCAACCACACAAGTCTATGCTTGGACAGATTCTTCCATTGTAATCTCCTGGCTACATGGAGATCCGAACAGATGGAAGGCGTTTGTGGCAAACCGCGTTGTCGAGATCACAACTAATGTAAGTTATAGCCAGTGGCACCATGTCCAATCCCATGACAATCCAGCTGACATTGCTTCAAGAGGTATGTTAGTAGCCAACTTGAAACATTGCGACCTATGGTGGAACGGACCACAATGGTTATCACACCAGAAGATACAGTTCACTAGACAAAACATAACTACAACAGACCTAGAGAGAAAGAAAAACACCTTACAAACTCTGAAAGTAACAAAAAACGACAACGAAGAAAGGAATAAATTATCTGCACAGCTCGACGGCTTTGATACACTGACTGAACTACTGAGAACTATCACTTACTGCCGAAGATTCTTGAAACAAAACAAATTAAAAGAAAACATAGATAGTACAATCACAACTGAAGAACTCGAACTCTCCTTGCAAACCTATATAAAATTAGAACAAGAGGAAGAATTTAAAGAAGAGATAGAAAGCTTAAAAAGAAAGAAAAGAGTTAAAAAATCAAGCAAATTAAAATCATTAAATCCTTACCTTGACGAGAATGGAGTCCTCAAGGTGGGCGGCCGGCTCAGGAACGCGGAGTTGAGTGATGAATGCAAGCATCCAATAATTCTGGGTCGAAACAGCAAACTTACCTATTTTATAATAGCAGAAGCCCACTCGAAGACGTTGCATGGAGGTATACAGTTGATGCTTACTTACCTTAGATCCAAGTATTGGATATTACGAGTGAAAATGCTGGTGAAACAATATATCCATCGTTGCTTGGTATGCGCTAAGCTAAACGCAAGGGTGAGGACACAAGTAATGGGAGACTTACCAAGTGTACGGGTGAAACCAGCACGAGCATTCCTCAACTCAGGTGTCGACTTTACAGGGCCGTTCCAATTATTGATTAGTAAGGGCAGAGGAGCCAGAACTACCAAGGCCTATATAGCAATATTTATTTGCATGTCCACCAAGGCACTCCATTTAGAATTGGTAGGTGACCTGAGTACAGCAGCGTTCATAGGTGCCTTCAAAAGGTTTTGCGCCCGCAGAGGAAAATGCACAAATCTGTGGAGCGACCAAGGACGAAATTTTGTTGGCGCTAATAAGCAACTCTAAGAAGCCTGGAAGGAAGCTGGTTTGCAATTTGATGGCAAAATCGCTGACTTACTCGCTAACGACGGGACCCAGTGGCATTTTATACCGGCTTATTCACCTAACTTCGGAGGATTATGGGAGGCCGGAGTGAAATCAATAAAATACCACTTGAAGAGAATCCTCACTACAAATTTAACATTCGAAGAGATGATGACGGTTCTCTGCGAAATAGAAGCATGCCTGAACTCGCGTCCACTATGCCCAATGGACGACGACACCATGCAAGCACTGACACCTGGTCATTTTTTAATAACGGAAGCACCAGTCACCGTCCCCAACCCAAACCTAAAAGACGCTAAAATAAGCACCTTGACACGCTGGCAATACACGCAAAAATTGTTGAGGGACTTCTGGTCAAGATGGCAGAACGAATATCTCTCAAGACTCCAGCAGAGACCAAAATGGTTAAAACGCGAAGAAGAGTTTAAGAAGGGAGACATAGTACTGATCAAACAAGACAACCTCCCACCGGGGAAATGGTCTATGGGACGCATCACCGACAAGCACCTCGGCCCCGACGGTTTAACCAGAGTGTATAGCGTAAAGAGTGGTGACACTATAACCAAGCGATGTGTGACAAAGTTGTGTGCTTTACCAATCGATACAGCACCAGATGAAATAATTGTTTAACGTATATAGTTTAGTTTTGCATGTATCCTAAATTCAATCATTATAATTTTTAAAGGACTATCTATAGTCCTTTGGTGGGCGGCTTATGTTAAAGCCAATTTCATATTTATAAAGCGAAGCATGACCTATGTTGATTTTTAGTTGCCAATAAACCTCGTAAAGAAAAGACGCATTTCATTTTAAAATTCATTGACACAGTGCTAACCAAAAGTCAACCTAAACACCCAAAACATAGACAATCTTTAAACCTAAGAATAACCGAAGATAGGACAACACGGCAAAATATAATCCACAAGAAAGTAGTTCGTTGAAGTCACGATCTTCAGCATTAAGGCGTATAGTCCCGTGAACCATCTGACCGAAATTATGTGAACGCAACTCTCGCACTCGCCTAGGCGGCAGTTCGCAAATCTGTGCATTTATTTGCGGCCAGCAGCGCCCGGAAAGAGCTTTAAATCCATTTTCTCTGCGAGATGTTGATTGATTTACATTTAAAATGTTCACTTTGAAGAATATTTAACACCACCAATTTTTATGTGTAAAAATGTTTCTAAAGGTCCAAGCCGTTTCGAAGGAGTAGGGAAAAGTTTCAAAAAATTGTGAAATTGCTAAATATTTTTTTTTTGACGAAAGTATTAATTGCACGAAAAAATTAAATGTTGATATTATTGTTCATGAATCTATAGTAAACATATATTTTTTTCAAACTAATTGACCTAGCCGTTACGGAGGAGTAGGCCTCAGAATATCACTGTTTGATGGCACTTTGCGGGCGCTTGGCCTTTAAGGATAAACGACGAAAGGAGGAGGAGACTTCTTAATTTGTTTATGAATTCTATAATTGTTTGAAATTTTTGATGAACTACACTTTTTTTTCTTATTGTTATTAAATATTTATTAATATTACAATGAGGTAAAGTTTGTTTTCATGTTTTTTTTTTGGAAGAGATAATCTCTGAAAGTAATGGTGCGATTTTTTTTTCACCGATAGAAAAGCTACATACTTATACTTTATATTATTTCTGAGTGACATGAGCTATATTTTATATACGCAGGTGAAGCCGCGGACAAAAGCTAGTAATTAAATATAATTACTCTGCCGTGCAGCCTCTAAAACGCTTAAAAACACTGACTTCGTATTTTTTATAGTAATTTGATATACAGTAGATTATTTTTTGCCAAGAGGATTTGGGTAATAGCAAAGAATTAATTTTGAAAAAAAAAAAAAAATTATTAATTCATTAAATTAAAAAAAAAACGGATTTTCCCAAAATCACGCCTGTTACGGTATGCAAAACGGTACACATATGCAGATTAAAATGCGGTAAAAATACTTGATACTGCCATTCCATTCATTAATATGCTATTTTGCAGACTAATTTGCAGTTACCTTTCGAATATCGTAATTAGAGACACAATAGAAAGACAATGATAGAGCGAGCGCTGGCGTTTGCGTGGGTTACGTTCTTTACTGAATTTTAATTTGCTTTTTCAACCGATTGTACTGTAGTAGCTCAAATTCAAATTCAAAATAATTTATTTCAAATAGACCATTTGCAGGCACTTTTGAATAGTCAAATGTCGGTCAGTCCAAGAAAAGTGAAGCTAAATTGCACGTTCCAAAACGTAGGTCTCTATGGAGAAGAACGTGCAAGAAACTCCATGGACACTCTTTTTAAAATATAGGTATTATCAGTTACATAGATCTTGGTTACATATTTCTTGTCGCTTCTAATATGTGAGTACAATGTAGGTAGATACGTAATAATAATAAGTTATTATTCTTTTTATTAAATGTAAATAAAAATAGAAACCGAATTAAGCCACTGGCAGCCAAGAGATGACCAGTCTCAACCGATGGCACCCGTTCACGGGCATGACACGTGCATCAGCTCCACTCAGCTCAACCATTTTAAAGGGAACCGAATGACCCAATAGCACGTGCCACCACCAGCCAGACATTTGGGTGAGCATGACAAACTCTCTAACTGCAGTAAGTAGCTTACTATATTTTGAAATCAAATATGTTGTGTAGGGATTTACAAAGCAAAGACATTTCTGTATGTATTTTGTTATATAACCTTTATTTTTTAACCATTTCAGCTAAGTAATTCAAACATTTTCGTACGATGTAAGTGACGTAACTGCTTTTACTGTATTTTAGTTATTATTATAGTGTATTTTGGCATACGTTGTTGAATTAATTTGGTTTTTCTGCCAAGTAAATCGTCGAATCAAAAACTAAGAATGACGAATGTGTTTCATATAGTTAACCCGTTCAGATTCAATACTTAACTCAAAAACGTAAAAAATCTAAACTGATATTTTAAGTGTTATTTTTATAAATTTCGAAATATTCGAATAACTATAAAAATATACTAAATATTCGAATAACTATATAAATATACTATAAAAATATTCGAAAATCGAAAACCAGCGAATATTTGCAATCCCTAGTCGCGACTGTCTGCACGACGAGCGCACCGCGAGATCGAGGAGCGTAGGTACAGCTCGTGTTTCGTCGTTTGTATAAAGATGCATACTGTATGTATAATTATGCTGTGACCCAACTTTGTAAAGATCATCTTTTATCTCCAATACCGTGCCCCAGTAGGTACCGTGCAGCCCGTTTGGATATTAGAGCAAGCGAGAGAAATGCTGGCTCGATTTTTATTCCGCTGTATCCTCTTTTCTGACATTATACTAGTTTTAGTTTGGTGAAACGACACATCACGGACGATAAATTGGTGTTTAGTCATATCACTACATATTTTTAGTTATAAGACGTAATAAAAAAGAATTTTGGACATCTACCGGGGTTTCGTGATATCGGATTTCGTGAATCCGCGGTATCCTCATTTCCCTGCGACAGATACACGTGGGCACTCGTCACACAGTCGGTTCCATGACGAGCTCGTGCCCGGCTCGGGCGCACGTCGGAGGATGCTCCTCCACCTCGGCTGCAATGACGTTTGCCTGCCTGTATCAAGATGTACCTACTATTTCAACGCACTTACTCGACACCCTCTCGCTCCCACCCTTACCGCTTTTAGGCAAACAATTTAGGTACTCTTTTCGCACTAATGCGGAAAAGTGTGCCAGCGAGTCCCAGGCATAATTTATTATTTTTTACTGCATGAAATCATCGAATGACTTATCCCGCTCTTGGGTGGAGCGAGAGTGTGGTGTATCAGACTTACAAGTTATACTGGCTAAAATCCACCATCCATTGTGCTCCATCGTCGGCCACATCATCACTTACCATCAGGTGAGATAGTGGTCAAACGCGAGCCTATCAATAATAAAAAAAAAAAAAAAAAAAAAAAAAAAAAAAAATCCACATGTGTTCTTCAGTTGCCCTCTATGTTCCAGGACCACGGTTACTCTCTCAAACGTTCCCACACTCCACAGCCCTAGCAGGCATCGGCCCTTCAATTCTGGTGACATCTCTTTGAGACGCGTCGAGCACTACGCACCGTCAACTCAACGCAGGCAGCTTACCGGACGGTCGGACACAAACCCGCGCCTACTGTGAACGGAATGGTAGTAAGCATTTGTGCGATGAATTTGCATAGTCATAAATACTGTTGAGTTCAAAAACTCAAAAACCCTTATTCGGATTTACAGGGTTATTCGTACTTCATGAGCCCAGCCACTAAACCGTATGTGGTGTACAGCGTACGTGACCGTGTGTCGCTTCCAGTGGCTCTAGAGGTCGGTGTGGGCGAGCGGAGAGCGCAGTGCGCAGGCGCGGCAGTATCGAGCGCGCACCGCCGCCGCGCCGCACTCGGCGCCCGCTAAGTTACGCGATAACAATTAGTTAACACGAACACGCGGCTAGCCAGCAGCTACTAGTCTCGGCTGCGACCTGCTTCCTACATGGACGGCGGGGATGCGGACAACAGCGCACTGTTCCCACGTAGCCGCAGCACCAGCATCCGGGAGTGTTTTCAAGGAAACCAGGTGTTTAGTGAGTGGTGAGCGGTGAGAACGTTGCGAGCGGTGTCGAGCTGTGTAGAGCGGTGCTAGCGGAGCGCGCGATGCGCCTGCGGGCGTGGTCGTGGTGGGCGGCGCTGCTGCTGGGCGCCGTCCGCGCGCGCGAGCTGGACCCGGGCGCGTGCGCGTCGCGCTTCGACGTGCAGCGCGACAAGATCATCCGCACGGAGGAGTCGCGCGACATGGGCGCGCGCTACCTGTCCGAGCTCGACGTGGGCGCGCGCGCCGAGTGCCTGCGCCTGTGCTGCGAGACCGACGCCTGCGACGTCTTCGTCTACGAGGAGAAGGTACCGACTGCCCGCTACTCGCACCCTGCTCATGTGCATGCGACATAAGTAGCTCATTATGGTTTGTTTTTAATTCACTCAAATCAGTATGTCATGTAGTGTATCAGTATTCTAATTCTGTTTTAATTATAATGTCATTCAGAACATAATCTACATTTCTGGAAAGCGACGATGTGGTCGACATCGAGCACGGTTGCCTAGAAGAAACCTATTCGCTCTTGAATGAAAGATCCCCAAATAATAGCAAATCTTCCGGGATTACCTACCACAATCCTTTGTTTGTTTATTGATAGCAACGCTTCATAACAACATCACGTCGACACTCTGAAGAGGTCCTGCAGATGTGGTCAAACTCCATGTTTATATAATAAAACTTTATCTACTTACTTGTTGAAGTTGGTATTGGTACCTTAGAGCTTTAGCTAAAACATTATCTTTATAATCTTTATTTGCTCTTAGCTCTATGAGCATCGAAACCTGATTATTGGACCACGCTACTTCTATGTTTGTAAACTACATAGGTACGTTCATATCTGTTGACTTTGGCTTATAAACTACTAGCTGTGCCCCGCGGTTTCACCCGCGTTTTTCTCGTTTCCGTGGAAATACCGAGATAAAATATTGCCTATAATTGCCTCCCTCAATAATTAATGGACTATTGAATATTTAAGCAGTTTTCATATCAGATCAGTATTTCCCAAAATTATCGCGTTCATAAATGTATTTATTATACTCTTCAAAGATCTTATACAATCATCAACAAATATATTTCGAAAAAGATTATTACAGGATTTTATGTTGATAAAAAACTATGGCCCATAACTCATTAATAGGTACCAACTCTTAACATCTTACACACGTGATAACTTTTAAACGAAATATCCGATTGAGATGAAACAAAAAGTATTTTACTTCTACATAAATACTCTTGATAACGTAATGCTTAATTTCGATAAAGATTAATATTACTATACATATTTAACGTAGTTTTTTTTCTTCAGACGATTTAATAATTATTTTGAACACAAAATCGGTTATTGTGATTAAACCATGATAGCTAGATATATGTTCTCGCGGACTTTTTTGTAGGTCTTAATGGGATCTGCAAACCCGTAGTACATCATTTTGTTATATTGTCAATAGTTTTTGCAGCGCACGCAAAAATAGGTTTTCGATTTTACACCTTGTGTTACAAAATAGAAATTTTATTACGGATCCCTAATTTAAAAAAAAAAACATGCCTATAGCCTTCCTCGATAAATGGACTACCCAACACTGAAAGAATCATTCAAATCGGACCAGTAGTTCCAGAGATTAGCGCGTTCAAACAAACAAACAAACTCTTCCGCTTTATAATATTATATATATATTATATATTATATATATATATAATATATATTAGTATAGATAAGTATAGATATGTTTCGTCTTGCTCTCCATTCGAAGTATTTCGAAGAAGTTCACATTTGGCAACATATTTCTTAACCAATGTTTCATCACCTTTTTGTTTATAAACTGTTGACTGAACTGTAGACTTGATTTGAAGAATAAAAATTTTACTAATCATAACTTAAGAATTATTAAACACTGTCCACGATACCAAGCCGTAAAATTATTTAACAGGTTGCCTTTAGATATAAAAAGTGCTGTCTATAGTAGTACTTTTAAATTAAAATTAAAACAATTCCTATTGAATAAGTGTCTTAATATTGATCTTATAATTGTTATTTTTTTATTCATTCTGACATTCTTTGCTATTTTAATTGTAAATGTTTTATTTTAATTTATTTTAAATTTTGACCCTGTGTGATTTTTTAATTTATTAATGAAATTTAAATTTATTATTTTTAAATTCTTGACATTTTTACTTTTTTTTTTTTGTTTTTTAAACTGTAATTTTGTAATATTGATTGTGTGTAATTCAGATACAAATTATTTGTTCATGAATAAATGACTAATGACTAATGTTTCCAGGGATGATTGTGAAACACTGTATATAAACTTATTTTGATCGCCATTTATTAATTCATAATCAATAGCCTGCATAATATATTCGTAATAATAGTGATATTTGGGATATAAAAAGACGCTAATAACTTTACTGTCTAAAAATATTATTTATTGAGACTTTTAAAAAAATAATACGATCTTTTCAACTAGCCCTTTACATGCTCTACAATTGTAAGTATAAATTGTACTAATTAAACATTGGTGGTGTAAAAAAGACGGCCCGAAAGAATGAAGGGTTTGCCAGTGTGAACTGTACTCATGATGGTATCCCGATAGATAGAGCGTACTGGCGTGATGCTATGTTATGAAACGGTGTTATGAATAAACTGACATGCGATTACAATCGCAGAAGATTTGCTATTATTTATTGAAGTGTTTCGTGGTCTATCTTGGAAGTTCTTCATCAGATCTTTAACAAATTTAAATGGGAACACTTGGTAGACACTATTACAAAAATTCTATATATTCCATAAACCAAAAAAGGGTTACTTCATTTGGTAGGATCTAAAATTACGTTTGTGATAAATTTTTAAAACCAAAATAAACCATTAAGCATGTTAATGGCGCGGGACCTAGAGACGTCCTTTTTGCCGACTCGCCTTGCCCTTGACTCAGCCCTGCACTAGTACCAACCGTTGTATCACATGCGCAGGGTCCCGGCAGCTGCTACCTATTCAATTGCGGGCCGCCAGAGGATTTCCGCTGCAAGTTCACGGCGCACAGCAACTTCAGCAGCGGCGTGCTGGCCATCAGCCGGCGCTTGGCCGAGCTGCAGGACCAGGAGCGCCTGGCGCACCACGAGCAGGAGCTCGCCAACCTCAGGTTTTATAACTACATTATAAAAAACAAAAACTCAGACATATTGTTACTATACTATTAAGGCGCACGTATGACGGATTCAAAATGATTTTTTTGAGCTGGAAAATCATCAACTGACTTGTCCCTCTCCAGAGTGGAGCGAGGAATCGCACTGTGACTCAGAACGCTCGGGACGTCTTCTGCGCAATGACTGTGGCCTAAAGATGTACTTTCCCTCATGATTACGGCTGGAGCTCGCAAAATGAGGTGATCACTTTCCTTCTTTTCACTCCCGTTCCGTTCCATGGCCTGGACCAGAGCACTAGGACAAGACAGTGCTCCGCACAACTGGACCAGACTACCGTAACGTCTGGGCGATTCGAAACAGGAACACACCGAAACAACCGCGTCCACTTCTCGAAGAAGGGACTTACATAGCGAACCCAACGTTAAGTTACAACAGTCGCTGTCTCCATACCGCCATGATCTCGCCATTAGGTACTCTGTCCGCTATTCCGCGACTTGTTGCAGTAAGAAGTTTCGCCCCGGCGCGCGTTGCACCTTAATGCAAATGGCCATGACCCTTTACGTCGTCGAGAGATGTCGTGCGGTACACTCAAGCGGCTCCTGCCCAACCTTGGGGGTCCAGATGCTTCCTGCCGGAGGTTCTACGCGGGGATCGTTCGGTTCATGGCCCTCTACGGGGCGCCCGCCGGTGTGGGCGCCGTCGCTGCAAAAACGACCAGCGACCATGCTGAACGCCTGCCAGAGGGTCATGGCAATCCGGATGGTGCAGGGATACCGCACGATTTCCCGCGAAGCGGCGAGCCTTCTCGCAGGCCTACCACCGTGGGATCTGGAGGCAACAGTCCTTGCACACATGCACGATATGCGCGTGGAGATGCAACGCCGGGGTGAAAGTCCGCTGCCGCGACAGGTCACGGCATGGCAGACAGAGCTCCGGCGGGATCTCATGGTGAAATGGCGTCAGCGACTAGCGCAACCCAGTGCTGGGCACGCCACAATTATGGCGGTAAGTACCCTGTTTTAGGCGTGGCTGGAAAGACCTCACGGCGTCCTTACCTTCCGCATGACGCAGGTCCTCACCGGACATGGCACGTTCGGGAGGTTCCTGTTCCGGATTAAAGCGGAAGTGATGCCCCGGTGTCGCCATTGTGCGGAATGCCCGGAGGACACGGTGGAGCACACAGTCGAGGTGTGCCCTGCTTGGGCGGAGCATCGCCGTGCCCTCGTGGGGGCGATCGGCGACAGAGACCTCTCGCGCCGTGCCTTGGTTGAAGCCATAGCGAGTCCAGAGCGAGGAGGAGTGGCAGGCGGTCGCCGACTTCTGCGAAGCAGTAATGCTCGTAAAGGAGGAGGCCGACCGCATCAGGCATTGGCGCTCTCGCCGCCGCCGACGGGATTCCGATCCCGATTTTCGGCCACTGTAGGCTCGGGCTTGTGAACAGTGAGCAATGGGTAGCTCGCTGTCCGGCCGTCCGGTAACTGTCCGGACTAAGCCTAAGTTCCCGGCACGCACCGTTCCCGCGCGCCTCAAGTTGTCAGCAACAGCAGGTGCCCAGCCGGGTCGAAGCCTACTGGGGCCAGGGTTATCCGAAAGGGAACTCGAGCCCCGGTATGAAGGCTAGAAGGAATGGGGTGGGCTTTTAGTCAGTAAGAGTCTGACACTATCTCCTGCTCCGCCTAAGAGCGGGGGTTGTCATTGGATGATTTTTCCCCCCATAAAAAAAATGACCCTTTACGCCTAGCTTGCGGTCCTCCTCTCAAGTGTGGCAAACTTCTGACGTAAACGGAAAAAGATCTCCCGGATCTGTTGTAGAAATGGGTGTCCCCCAGGGCTCAATTCTTCGTCCATTTTTGTTTCTAATTTACATAAAAGACTTACCTTACCTCATAGATAGTGTTGTTTGCAGACGACACTTCACTTTTGTTTAAACTTAAACGTCAGCAGCAGGTTACTGACGATATAAATATAGCTCTTTCAAAAATAGTACACTGGTTTAATGTAAATAACCTGCTCCTTAATGAAAAAAAAACCAAATGCATTAAGTTTACCATGCCTCATGTTAGGTAAGTAGAAACCAGTGTGCTAATAAAAAGTAAAGAGTTAAGTCCTGAAGATACTACAGTGTTCTTGGGCATTACTCTAGACGCTAAGCTTCAGTGGGGCCCACATATAGACAAATTGTCGAAAAAACTTAGTTCAGCAGCATATGCTGTAAGACAAATTCGAAATTTAACTGATTTAGAGACAGCCCGTTTAGTTTACTTTAGCTATTTTCATAGTGTCATGTCGTACGGTATTCTATTATGGGGAAATGCCGCCGATATACAGACAATTTTCATTTTACAGAAAAGGGCTATTCGATCAATTTATAAATTAAGTCCCAGATACTCCCTCAGAGATAAATTTAAAGAAATAAATGTAATGACTGTGCCTTCACAGTATATTTACGAGAATATTTTGTATGCCCATAAAAATATAGACATGTTTAAAAAATACAGTGATATTCATAATTTTAATACAAGAAACAAACATAAATTTGTAGTTCCTGCAACCAGGCTCAAAAAAATAGGGGGCTCATTTAGATGCCAATGTATACACTTCTATAATAAACTTCCTAGCCGTATTCAACAACTAAGCCTTAATAAGTTCAAATCATTTGTAAAACGTAAACTTTGTCAAAAGGCTTTTTACACTGTAAAAGACTATATTCAGGACGAAAAGGCTTGGGATTGACCTGCTTCAGTACCTACTACAACTGTTGTAATTTTTATTTTTCTTCTTTTGTATTTTTTAATTATTTTTATTTTCAAATGTGCTTTTCCTTTGTATTTTATTTATTTTTTTAAACAATTTGACATTGGAGATTATTTTTATTTTACAAAATGACATGTATACATTTTAAGTACCTACTTAAAGTATTTTTTTTTCTTTGACATAAATATTTACTTCTCTAAATATTTTGTAAACTAACAATTTGCTTATATTATTGTAAATGTGAGGACTATGTTGATTGCTTTTTCTTTTCTTTTCAGTAATTTTAACGTATGTCTGGCAATTTGAGTGTTTTCAGCGGCCTACCCAAATGTCCTTTCTTTGGTATTGTTCGTCAAGTCGTAGAGCTCCTTAGTAGTCCTAAGTTGAGCTTTTCGAATACTGACAAATGCTTACACTGATTGGACAGGTCCACTCAAATCTGCATGGTTCTTTCTTCAAAAGACCATCTCATACAAATCTGCATGGTTCTCATGTGATTTGAAATAAATAATCTAATAAGCCTGAGCATTCATTTGTCATTGTGCTCTCGGCTCTACAACATTTATCCCACCCTACCCACAGAGACAAATTCTACAAACTGTCAGGCAACTGCTACATAGTTTAGAAATCCTGTAGAGCTGACTTATGGAAGATAAGACCTATTAATAATGTTGTGTTGCGATGGCAGGAGCGGCGCGGGGGCCGCCAGCAGCAGCACGGCCCGCACGACGGTGGCGAGCACGGCGCCGCCGCCCGCGCCGCCGCCCGGCCCGCCGCCGCCGCGCCCCACGCCGCCGCGCGATGACCGCGCTCCCAGCCCCATACGTATGCACCTCATTATAATTATTTACTTGTATACTATAAACTGATCTCCACAATGAGTTGAATGTTTATGTTAATGTCTCCAGCTATAACGGGCTTTTTTTTATGTTGGGGAGAAATCATGCATTGACATCCCCCGCCCTTGGGCGGAGCGGGAGATAGTGTCAGACCCTTACTAAAAGACCCTCCCCGCTCCTTCTAGCCTTCATACGGCGATGCTCCGTCCAAAGCTATAACGGGCTATGGGCATGTTCATGACGACCGTTTCTAGTGAGCAAGTAAAATTGTCTGTGCTGTCGATGTCGTAATATTTTAAAATAATTCGAAAGAAATCTTTCTATAAATTCTACAGGATGTTGCAATATTTAAAAGAAATAAGCAGGAAGTGATCGAATTAAATCCTCATCAAAATATTCAAATAATAGTTTTGCGCCCATAAATACATTTTTTCGCACGGGGTGACGTCATACGTAAGTTTAATGGGCTATATCTATATCTTTGTAGTTTTTGGTTTAATCGAAAAAAGAAAAAATACATGTCCAATATTTTTTTTATAATCTAAATAAAATGTAATTATTTTGACCCTGGACACTACCCTATTTTATTTATTTTTCTAATTGAACATACTATTTATTGGTTTGTCAGTTTTAAATTCCTCAACTATATACTTAGTAGCTTTCTTAATAGAGATCTCAACTGTTTCGAGAACATCGAATCATTTGGTATCTATATATATCTAAATAAATAAATAAAGTCATTCGTTGATTTTTTACACAAAAAACGAATATTGATGGAGGTCTACGATTTCATTCGGGCTAATCTACATAGCAAAAGACAAAAAAAAGACGTGTGGCACTCGGGGACTGCCGCGGTAAAGCTATTGCATAGCATTTTTTATCAACTTATGCAGTAGACCTCGCCAACAGCTGCTTAACCCCACCCATCCAAAACCAGACCTCGCCAACAGCTGCTCAACCCCAACCATCCAAAACCAGACCTCGCTAACAGCTGCTTAACCCCACCCATCCAAAATGAGACCTTGCCAACAGCTGCTTATCCCCACCCATCCAATACCAGACCTCGCCAACAGCTGCTTAACCTCTTCCATCCAAAACCAGACCTAGCCAACAGCTGCTTAACTTGTTCCATCAAAAACCAGACCTCGCTAACAGCTGCTTACCCCACTCATCCAAAACGCCGACAACTGCTTAACCCCACCCATCCAAACACAGACCTCGCCAACAGCTGCTTAACCCCATCCATCCAAAACCAGACCTCACCAACAGCTGAACCCCATCCATCTAAAATGAGACCTCGCCAACAGCTGCTTAACCCCACACATCCAAAACCAGACCTCGCTAACAGCTGCTTATCCCCACCCATCCAAAATGAGACCTTGCCAACAGCTGCTTATCCCCACCCATCAAATACTACCTCACCCACAGCTGCTGAACCTCTTCCATCCAAAACCAGACCTCGCCAACAGCTGTTTAACCTCTTCCATCCAAAACCAGACCTCGCTAACAGCTGCTTAACCCCACCCATCCAAAACGCCGACAGCTGCTTTCACTCATTTAATTCGTTTTCTCATCGGTCACCACGCTCAAAAAACAAATGAGTGGAGGGTGTTAGGTTATTTTCGTTACGGAATTATTGTATTCGATCACCACGCTCAAGGCCCGCGATAGAAGCTATGCAATAGCTTAAAAGGTTTTGTATTTTAGAGCCGTAACCGTTGACCCCTAAGGCCACACTCTGTTTTGATTCGTATTTACTTCGCTTCGTATCGATCCCAGCAGCCTGCACTTCTAAAGGGTTTCACCAGCTAACTCCGTAGACGTGATAGATCTTGCCTATGTATCCGAACGAGAACTTGCAAGTCTTAGAGATTTCAAGTAGGTGCCTATATTGGTTATGGACGCGCTAACTGGTGTTTTTGTTGTATGCATCATCACACGCGCGGTGCGGTGTAGTACTGCGTGGCGCGCCCACGGGGTCGTCGGCCGCGGGGCCGCGCCGCGCGCTGGTGACGGCTACCGGCCCACATCCACCGACGACACCACACATGACAACACATTAGCTTTTAATGACTATCAGTTTAATTTGTCACCAAATGGAGAAAACGCTGCGGGATTAGGGTCTTCCGACTGAGCCGCTTGCGATCGAATAACTAGGTGGAGATTTCCTACCTAGGCACATGTGCCTACCTAGTAGAATAAGTGTCTACCTTTGCACAAAGCACCTACTTGTATTCCACGGCCGTTTACTAGTAATGCGCGTGTCCCCGCGCGGGCCGCCGCCCGTCGCACGGTGGCGACCAAAGAAGCGCGGGCACGGGGCGCTGTTGCCTGCGTCGGGACCCGCGCGGGCTCCCGGACGACCACTTTTGTATGGGACCGCGCGGGCGCCTGCGCAACGCAGCCACGCAGCTTTCGGCCTAACTGCCCGTACACGACCTTGCCGCTGTCACGGTAATAATATCTACAGTAATCCATCTTCATACAAACGGACGAAACGCGAGCTATACCTACGCGCCTCGATCTCGCGGTGTGCTCGTGGTGCAGACAGTCGCGACTGTGCGGCAGTGACGATCGGACGGTGTGTCGTTTTTTTTAACAATAACCCCGCAATTTTTTTTTACTAAGAATAAGGTCAAGCACATACCTATTTACATTTTAATGACGAGTAGGATAATTATATTGTGCTGTTTTTGGTTGCATGAATTCGTCAATGAAAACATCCAGAGATAACTTTTTTAGATTACCTGGAAACTCTGAAAGGTTTTAGTCTCTTACTCTTAAAGGGTTAAAGGAAATTTTTTGTTTGACAGAAGATACGTTCAGGATAATAAAATATGTTAACAAAGTTAAAAAAAAAATGCTTGCATATACGTTTATACTACAAACTTAGTCCCCTATTCATTTTTAAATACCTATCCAACAATATATATCACACGTTAGGGTTGAAATTAAAAAAAAAAAACACTTCCCACTTTACATATAAGGGGGCTACTCTAATAAAACATTTTTTTCCAATTTTTTTTCACCACTTTGTCGGCGTGATTGATATACATATTGGTACCAAATTTCAGCTTTCTAGTTCTAACGGTCCCAGAGATTAAGCGAGGACGGACAGACGGACAGATAGACAGACGGACAGACAGACATGGCGAAACTATAAGGGTTCCTAGTTGACTACGGAACCCTAAAAAAACATAATATCTACGTATTATATTTGATTTTGGCATCTGACATAAGTATATGAATATTCATTGTTTTCTGATTTTCGCGCTAAGCAATATTAAAATGGAGTGGGGTGGATAAAGAGGACCGAATTTTTGATAGTATTACACAATTTATTTACATAGATATGGAGTTTTTTTTTTTACTTTCAATTTTTTATTTATTCTCTATTTAAGTAATTTAAAACATATGTACACACTATTCTAAATTAATTAATTATGTACACTTATAATCAACTTAATAACTATAATTGAAGGAAAAGGTGGTAATGTGGCCCCCTACTTTATTTTTGAAGCCTCATATAAAAAATACTAGACTTATGAATCAAGTAAGTACTACGGGGTTCCTTACCTATCAGGCTATACATACCTATGTGTAGAATAAATAATATAACCTTAGAATAAACAAAAAAAATAGTTTTCTACAAAATGAGAAATTTGGCATTGTGACATCAAGTGAGGGTTATATGGCCCTGGGGGCCATATTAAATGTATTGAACTTTTATTAAAACTTTATGGCAAAAATCATCTCAATCAAGAAAATCTTAATGCGGTTCACAGAATACATCTACTTACAAAGTTTCAATAGTATAGCTCTTATAGTTTCGGAAAAAAGTGGCTGTGACATACGGACGGACAGACAGACAGACAGACAGACAGACAGACCGACAGACAGACAGACAGACAGACATGACGAATCTATAAGGGTTCCGTTTTTTGCCATTTGGCTACGGAACCCTAAAAAGCAATAAATTTTGGGGGTCCCCATACTGAGAACTGAAACTCAAAATTTTTTTTTTCATTAAACCTATACGTGTGGGGTATCTATAGATAGGTCTTAGAAAATGATATTGAGGTTTCTAATATATTTTTTTTGTAAATTGAATAGTTCACTTCCAAAGTCGTAAAATGTGTGTCCCCCCCCCCTGTAACTTCTAAAATAAGAGAATAATAAAACTAAAAAAATATATATGATGTACATTACCATGTAAACTACCAACGAAAATTGGTTTGAACGAGATCTAGTAAGTAGTTTTTTTTTAATACGTCATAAATCTAAAAAAATACACTATTATTAAAACATCGATCAAAGTTACAACGAACTACAAGAACTTTTATGTTATGTTACTTGCTGCTACGGAACCCTCCATGGGCGAGTCCGACTCGCACTTGGCCGGTTTTTATTTAAAACCGGGTTCTCGATCGTGGCTGACTTAAAGTAAGTGGAGTCTGTCTTGTAAATTCCATCGGCTTAAGCCAATGGAATTGGTACAATTGGAATTTGCAAAGCATATAAGCAAATTAAGGCTCAAGCGCCCGAAAAAGGCCATAAAACAGTGACTTTCTGAAGCCTACTCCTCGGTAACGGCCAGGTTAATAGGTTTGAAATAAATATATGGTTACTATTGATTCATGAACAACATTATCAACATTTGATTTTATCGTGTTATTTATACTTTATTCTAAAAAAAAAAACAACTTTTCGCAACTTTTCCCTACTCCTTCAAAACGACTTGGATGTTTAGAAACATTTTTACACATAAAAGTTGGTGGTTAAATATTCTTCAAAGTAATAATAATATTATAATAATAATAAATGCTAAGACCCTACACAACCGTGAGGTATGTAGTCTCAGGGAATATTTCCCAGCTGCCGACGTGGGTATGTATCGAGATGTAGTGCCAGTGGACAAGGGACTCACCCCGCTCTCCCTGGGTAACTAGAACTGGCGCAAACCGATAGTGTTTGACACTAACGATCCCAAGGAAGTATGGCAGAGCAAGGAGCTTCACGGACGCTTTTTCCGGGCCCTTCGTGGGCCCGATGTGGGTACCAATTGGCGTCCATAGCCAGGCTGCGTTTCGGTGACCTCTTTGGGGAAACAGCAGAAAATCGCTAAGGGCCCGACATTTACCGATACGATAGGGCGGTGGGGATCACCCTATACTCCCGACGCACAGGGTGTCTTTTGATTCCGCCGGGGCGAGAGGATTGTCACTACCTCACGCGTTCTGCCCTCTCCTTCGCTCACATTACCATTTCGCAGAATTAAGAGACTGCTTTCTACGGCCTCTCCGTACCTCCTTACCCCAATAGCCTGGACTTGAGCCTGACTTGAGAGGTCGCCATCATATACTCCTCCGTCTCCTCAAGGTGATCTGCAATGTTAACATGCGGGCGTTTTTTCCCGCCACGTTGAAACACACGAGGCCGGTGAGGACCTGCGTCAGGTGGAAAGAGAGGAAGCCGTGACGACTCTCTTATCTCTCCTCAAAGAGGGGAGGATTTGGGGCGTGTCCTAAATATTCAATTATGTTGCCAATTACTTTCCTCCAATAACTTAGACTGAATATTTTGGCCACGCCACATTCAGTTAAGTTTTTATTAACTACGTGCAATCGGCAAAAATCAAATCAACGTGTATGATTAATTATATGTAATAATTAGGTGGGCAGAAAAACTTATGAAGGGTTAGCGAGGTATTCACAGACAAATGAAAGTTCAACTTTTCTGTGGAGGTATTCGTTGGGAGGATAAAGCCGTAGTCAATATGTGAAGCAAACGAGTAGTTCGCCCAGAGGAAGAACACAACATAATTCATGGTTCACAATACGACCTTGCAATCCTCCTACCAGAAAGCAAGCACTGCGTATCGTAGAACGATGGTTGTGCATCACTAGTGGTTCACGCAAAAATAAGCACTATGTGCCGCTTCAGCTGAACTTACAATATCGAAATCCAGTTGTCTAACGAGGTCAAATGCCTGTCACCCTAGACAGTACGTGGATCACTCATCTAAACAGTAAACTAAGCAAGGCTGGCATCATATTCTGGTAGGAAGTAGGCTAGTAGGAAAATGAGGTGGGGCCCCGGCCTAGCCCCAAATTCATGACCTGGCTAGCGCAGTATTTCGTCCCATAATCACTATTGTATGATTCCGTATTGTGACGACCCCGCACCAAGCCAGGCGCAGCCGACATACAGTAAACAAACAACAACACAACCGAAGGCCGGCCTGCACGGCGACTACGAAGTGAAGAGCTGAAAGCTTACCAAACTGAGTGCTTGGGCATTCAGCAGCTTTAGCACAACCAGGGAAGTTTAGCTTAGTTTTTTAATTAAGTTAGTACCTAACCAAAATCAAAGTAACCGGTATTTTGAGTAGAGTCACTTCCATCTTTAGGGGTACGTAAAGATGGAAGTGACCCAAATGGCGTCAGCGACTATCGCGCGGTAAGTCCCCTCTTTGAGGCGAGGCTGGAAAGACCTCACGGCGTCCTTACCTTCCGCATGACACAGGTCCTCACCGGACATGGCACGTTCGACAGGTTCTAGCATCGGATTCGCGTGGAAGTGACGCCCGGGTGTCGCCATTGTGCGGAATGCCCTAAGGACAATGAGGAGCACACAATCGAGGTGTGCCCTGCTTGGGCGGAGCATCGCCGTGCCCTCGTGGGGGCGATCGGCGGCGGAGACCTCTCGCGCCGGGCCTTGGTTGAGGCCATGGTCCGGAGCGAGGAGGAGTGGCAGGCGGTCGCCGACTTCTGCGAAGCAGTAATGCTCGCAAAAGAGGAGGCCGACCGCATCAGACAACGGCGCTCTCGCTGCCGCTGCCGGGATTCCGATCCCGCAGCCACCGTAGGCGCGGGCTTGCAAACAGTGAGCAATGGGTAGCTCGCTGACCGGCCGTCCGGTAACTGTCCGGACCAAGCCCAAGTCGTCGATGGCGCGCACTGTTCCCGCGCGCCTCAAGGAGTAGTCAGCAACAGCAGGGGCCCAGCCGGGTCAAAGCCTACTGGGGCCAGGGTTATCCAAAAGGTAACTAGAGCCCCGGTATGAAGGCTAGAAGGATCGCGGTGGGCTTGTAGTCAGTAAGAGTCTGACACTATCTCCCGCTCCGCCCAAGATCGGGTGTTGTCATTGGACGATTTCTCCCACCATAAAAAAAATAGGTACGTGAGTATAAGTGTATTCATGCTCGCGGCTCCGGTTCTACTAGTAGTAGCCGTATCGTACTATCCTCCCAAAAACCAAATAATTAAAAAAAAAAATGGCAACAAACAATAAGTAGCAATCTTACGTAAGCAGTCAACGTAAGCAAAGGAAAGTTGATCTCAGGATCTTCAAACCATGGGCTGCCCACAGCAAGCTGCGGTGGCCAGAGCTCATTCGAAACAGAACTCTAGTGCGGCTGAGTGCCAGTAATGAAGTAGGTGGTGTTGTTGCAGCGTCGCGTTGCAGCCGCTACCAGTTCGCGTGCCGGCGCGGCGGCGAGTGCATCGCCGTGTACAACGCGTGCGACGGCGTGCCGCAGTGCGCCGACGGCTCCGACGAGGCGCCCGAGCTGGGCTGCCCGCCGGCGCCCGCGCCGCGCGCCCCGCCGCCGCCCTCCACCACGCCCGCGCTGCTCAAGCCGCTACAGGTGTTGTGTTATGTAATTGATGTTTGTTCATGTTGTCGATAACATCTCGGCAGTGCTTACAGAGTGCTGGTTGTGCAGGAGAGCGCGGAGACGGCAGCAAGCGAAGCCGGTGACGCGCCGCCCGAGCGCTGGCCGCACCGGCTCACGCAGGCGCAGCCGCAACACCGGTACAACGGTACGTATGCTGCTGCACGCAACATGTCCCGTCCCTCGCTCACCTGAATGTTTACCCGAATAGTCGTCGTAATCGTGAGAAAAAGAAACAAAATGTCTTAATCAGAAGGACGTCCGTAGGGTGCTGCGTAACCTTGACGTGAACAAGGCTAGCGGTCCGGACGGGATACCAGCAATTGTTCTGAGAACGTGTGCGCCTGAACTGTCTCCGATCCTGACACGCCTATTTAGGCTTTCATTTGAGGCTGGAAAAGTGCCGATGGCATGGAAGCAAGCTAATGTCCAGCCCGTGCCCAAGAAAGGGAGTCGTGCTGACCCAGCTAACTACCGACCAATCTCAGTAACGTCCATTCTCTGTAAGACTATGGAACGTGTACTCAACACTAAGCTCCTGGCATACCTAGAAGCTAATGATATTCTCAGTGACCGTCAATACGGCTTTCGCCGAAATCGGTCAACTGGAGATCTTCTAGCGTATGCCATCCACATCTGGAGTGAGGCCATCGAGAAGCACGGGGAAGCGCTTGCCGTTTCCCTCGATATTTCGAAAGCTTTCGATAGGGTTTGGCACGAAGGCCTTATTAGTAAGCTTCCTTCTTTCGGTTTACCCGCTGGATTGTGTGCTTGGATCGCAGACTTCCTGAATAACCGGTCCATCCGAGTGGTTATCGATGGCTGCTCGTCTGATCAAATGGCTATTAATGCCGGGGTCCCTCAGGGGTCAGTACTCTCGGCAACATTATTCTTGCTGCACATAAACGATCTGCTTAAGCCCGGTACCTTTGGGTATGCAGACGACAGCACTGTTGCTGAGAGTTACATATCCAGCGCGCGAGCTAGTGGGTCACAGATCCAGTCTCTTCGAGAGGCTATGGTTGAGCGCTTGAGCTTGTCCTTGGAGGCAGTCTCCGAATGGGGCGATGCCTTCTTGGTGTTACGCTGACATCAACACTCAACTTTGGGCCATACATCGAAGCAAAGGCTCAACTGGCTGCAAAAAAGCTAGGAGTTCTCGCAAAGGTCAGACAGTACTTCACGCCGGAACAGCTGCTCAAACTTTATCAAGCGCAAGTTCGATCGTGTATGGAGTATTGCTCTCATCTTTGGGACGGATCTGCCCGATACCAGCTTGATGCACTTGAGGCAATTGAGAGGCGAGCCAGAAGGATAATTGGCGATGATACACTCGTCGAGTCGAGGCTTCAAAGTCTTGAGCATCGACGCAGAGTTGCTAGCCTGTCGGTTTTCTACCGGTTGCATTTCGGGGAGTGTGCGTCGGAATTGCATAACCTAATTCCGCCTAGCCCGTTTCATCATCGGACTACCAGACGTACGGCTATGCGCCACCGGTATATGGTGGATATCCCACCAACACGCACAAAACGTTTTGGGAACACATTCATTGTGCGTGCGGCTAGGGAGTGGAATTCCTTGCCGGAGTCTGTGTTTCCTGATAGCTACAACCCGGGAATCTTTAAGTCGAGAGTGAATAGGTTTCTTTTAGGTAAGCGCGTTCCATCGTCGACCGCATCGTCGCTTTCCATCAGGTGAGATAGCGGTCAAGTGCGAACCTATCAACAATAAAAAAAAAAAAAAAAAAATAATTTGAATAAACTTGGTTCTTGTTCTTCGAACTGCTCTGTTACGCGAGGTCGACATGACCTGGCCAGATCTTAGAATTGAACATTTCATGATGTGTTCAATCATTACCTACATAAAATGGTCGTATTTCTTGGTAAACCATATCATGCTATAAGCTAACCACATCAATTAACACTCTGCTAAACGCACACAATTCACAATACGTAAAACATTAATGTTGTCTACCGGTAGACGCTGATTAAGTACCTACGCTTTGTTTTCGTGATGTAGGATGTCATAAAGAAAACATAAAGATAACATAAAGAAAAACCGGCCAAGAGCGTGTCGGGCCACGCTCAGTGTAGTAGTTTCCCGTCCGTCACAATAAGTTTTCCCTCGTATGAGTTTAAAAAAAGGCTATTTGTTACTTTGACATACTGAGGGTGAGTAGGACCATTTAACTAACAGATAACAAAGCCGTTAACACTTGTCAAATCGTCGAATTGACCAATAGGAGGCCGTTTCACGGCTGGTTATGGTTTGGTTAAACATCGACTTTTAAAAACATGACGTCATTACGCAACGCCATCTATCGAACCATAAATAATAATATCCATTCATGAACTAGTTTTTACCTTAACATTTTGATAGATGGCGTTAAAAAAATGAATTTTAGTTTTGTTCTAAATTGCCTTAGCATGTTCCTGATAGAAGTTTTATGTAGTTATAAGATAATACCGCCAATGCCAAGAGAGACCAACCGAACAATTCGATAATACCCGACCCCATCAACTCAGGAAAAATCCTAACAGCGCGAACGTGAAATAGCCCAAACAGCGCCATCTCTCGGGGAATTAGGTTACTAATTAATACATAGGTACCAGAAGAAGTTTTCGGTGGTAATTTTGGATTGCGAGAATCGATTTTAATAATTCTTTTTTTGCTTGAAAGAAGATACGTTCAGGATAATAAAATATGTAGGTTCCGTAGTCAACTAGGAACCCTTATAATTTCGCCATGTCTGTTTGTCTGTCTGTCTGTCTGTCCGTCCTCGCTGAATCTCTGTGACCGTTAGCACTAGAAAGCTGAAATTTGGTACCAACATGTATATCAATCACGCTGACAAAGTGGTAAAATAAAAATTGGAAAAAAATGTTTTATTAGAGTAGTCCCCCTAGTAAAGTGGGAAGTGTTTTTAGGGTTCCGTAGCCAAATGGCAAAAAACGAAACCCTTATAGATTCGTCATGTCTGTCTGTCTGTCTGTCTGTCTGTCTGTCTGTCCGTCCGTATGTCACAGCCACTTTTTTCCGAAACTATAAGAGCTATACTGTTGAAACTTTGTAAGTAGATGTATTCTGTGAACCGCATTAAGATTTTCACACAAAAATAGAAAAAAAGCAATAAATTTTGGGGGTCCCCATACATAGAACTGAAATTCAACATTTTTTTTTTCATCAAACCCATGCGTGTGGGGTATCTATGGATAGGTCTTCAAAAATGATACTGAGGTTTCTAATATCATTTTTTTCTAAACTGAATAGTTTGCGCGAGAGACACTTCACACACTTGACAATAGAAATTAATTATATTGGTGCTACGTAATATAGTTATACTACGTATGTTTTGAGTTGTGAACTTGTGACGAGATAAGGTTCTCTAAAAACTACAGAATTTAGGGATAACATTGCCGTACAATACGCGCTGTTGACGCCATCTGTGATTCCCCGGTGGTACTAGTCTGTGGTGTTTGTATACATTAAATATAAATAAATAAACCACGATTATGGCGAAATGTGGCGGCTGCGGTCAGTTTTTGGCCAGAGCTGAATGTATTCGCTGCTCAAGGTGTCCTGGGTCGTATCATCCCACTTGTATCGGTGTTACATCTACAAAGGTGGCGCCTAACTGGTTGTGCCCGGATTATAAAATGAAGATCCCAAGGAAGGATAACTCGGCCACTCCTGTCAAAGGCCCGTCTGATGGTGTAACAGTGAGCAGCCAGCCAGGTATAGTTCAGTCTCCACCAAGAACTCATCTAGCAGCGGTAAACCGGGGTGCGATGGTTGAGAAATCCACCAAAGAATTAGCAATCAACCAGCCTATTCAACCCCTCTCCCCAATTACAACAGAGTCTGGGGAGCTCAGTGTGGCCCATGAAATTCGATGTTTTCGTGAGGAGCTAAGTGCCATGCGAGTGGAGTTGCGACTGTTCCGGGACGAAATGGCGAGTTTGAAGGTTGACATCGGGTTATGTGGGGAACGAATGAGCGTCATTGAGGGTAAGGTTTCCCACCTCGAGAAGCGTTTTGAGGAAACGGGCCCATCGTCTAATGATCACCTTGAAGAGACCATCTCTGAGCTGAAGATGCAGTTGAATGACCGTGATCAGGATCTTTTGTTGAATGACGTCATAATCACGGGTATACCGGAAATGAAAGATGAGAGCCCACTACATATTACCCAGTTGGTGTCTGTTAAGCTGGGTGTCACCGTCGACGACCGTGACATAGTGAACGTGGAGCGTGTTGGTGCGGTGCGCCGCAATTTCACCGCGGCGGGCAGTGAGGACATGGCAGCTCCACCGCGGCCGCGCGCGCTCGTTGTGCGTCTGGCGCGCCGCACTGTTCGCGATCAACTGTTGAAGGCGGCGCGCGTGCGACGCGGCCTCACCACTACGGACCTCGAGCTGCGCGGACCCTCGAGAAGGTTTTATTTGAACGAGCGACTGACGCCGATCAACGGGAAATTGTTTTTTAATGCACGTCAAGCTGGACAAAAGCATAGATTCAAGTATGTGTGGACCAAAGACGGCCGGATATTTGTAAGGAAAGATGATGGTGTGCCACCACAACGCATTCGTTCTGACCTAGATTTGGTTCGAATTTTTGGTAACGGTTCGGTTTGTCTCGAAGTTTGAATATATAAAAATACGTTTACATTTTAATTATTGTTATTTTGTTGTTTTTGTTAGTGTTTGTTTTAAATGTTTTCTAATTCATTTATTTGTATATTTGTGGCCACAGCTAGCCCACCTAGCCCAGCCTAAAGGGTGTGTTTTTTTGGTTGGCATTTTCCTCAGTCGCACAGTTTTGTCGGTGCCCCTCTCCCACCTTATTAAGTTATTGTTATATCTTTATATATCATATTATTTTAATTATTTTTCACAAGTATCTCCAACATACTTAGTTTTTTTTATACTTACAATTACACTACAATTTAACATTACATTAACTATATTTAATCTAATTTTAATCACACATGGGCCTATTTTAGCATTGTTTTATATTTTTCATGACGTCTTAATATATATTATAAGCCATTTAACTGCACACAGATGTCGTTTTGTGCTGCTAAGTGATATTGAAAGGCTGCAATGAATTCAAAGTACATCAAATTTGGTTTTCTTAACCCTGGCTCACTAGGCACTCGCCATGATGAGTTTATTGCTGCTTTGGAGAATCATGACGTCAGTATAATGGCAATAAATGAAACATGGCTAAAGACGGATCAAGACGGACGTGCGCCCGCTGTGCCTGGGTACCGGTTGCGGCATGTTCCACGTCCGATGAGCGTGCGCAGTGGCCGCGGCGGCGGCGTCGGATTTTACATCAAACGCGGTATTAGGGTTCATACCCATTCGCACCCGGTTGACCCTTTTCATGAGGCTGTAGAACAAATGTGGCTTGTTCTTAGTACTCATGGTGTGAAAATCGCTATCGGAACTGCGTACAGACCGCCATGGATGGATGTTGAATTGTTTTTGCATGCGCTAACCAGTTCAATTAATTCCATGACGTTTTGTAAACACACCATTCTCCTTGGTGATTTTAATATTAATTGTTTGAACCAAACTGACCCTAAAACAAAGAAATTAAATATGTTCCTTCAAAGTCTCGATCTAACTCAATTAGTGACATCGGCAACTCACTTTACTGCCACTAGCGAGACTCTTATTGACCTGGTGTGCACGGATGCGACTGCGCGCGCCATTGAGGTGGACTGGATTAGTGCGCTTGGTGCGCATGCTTTTATAACTGCTGTTTTTCATTTTAAGAAAGAGAGAATACCGCCAATTATTGTAACTTGTAGAAACCTAAAAGCTATACCATTAGACAAGTTTAACGAGGACATGGGCTCAATGGATTGGCTCGCATCGGGTGACGTGAACGCTATGGTGGCACAACTCAACTATAACATCACCATACTTTTTGATAAATATGCTCCATGTGGGACTCGGGTAATTAGGGATAGGTCGTATCCATGGATTACAGATAATATCAAGTTTATGATGCGTCTGCGAAATCAAGCGCACATACGGTGTAAAGGGTCAGTTTCAGAGAGTAAACTATCGTATTATAGGGAGTTAAAAAGTCTAGTAAACAAGTCTTTATACTACGAAAAAGTGGCTTATTTTAAACACAACATAAATAGTAAAATACATCAACCCAAAATTCTGTGGAAAAATCTAAAATCAACCTTGTTACCTTTTAAAGCTGTATCGGAATTACCCTCTCATATCAATGACCCTGACGAAATTAATTCACATTTCTTGAACGTTCCAGGTGATATTATGGCACCAGAATCATGTTTAAATTTCTATGAGACTCACAGATTTAATGAGGCTGTTTTCTCTATTAACTCTGTAGATCAATCTGACATTATCAAAATTATATCAAAAATTAAATCTAATGCAGAAGGTTTTGACCACATTACGCTTGACATGTTTTCTCTGACTCTCCCTCAAACTTTAGATATCCTGACCTCTATTGTTAACTGTTCCATTTCTACATCGAGCTTCCCGGACCTGTGGAAAATTGCCGTGGTCCGTCCGATTCCAAAAGTGGCAAACCCAAGCACTGTTAAGGATTTAAGGCCAATAAGTATTTTACCCTTCCTGTCAAAAGTGTTGGAAAGGGTAGTGAATTCCCAGCTGAGTACATATCTTGAGCAAAATAACATTCTACCGGAGACGCAAGTTTTAGGAAGGGTCGTAGCACTGCAACGGCTTTGTTAGATGTTACCGACAATATATTATCGGCTCAAGATGAAGGAGAATGTACTGTGTTGGTTCTGCTAGACTTTTCACGGGCGTTTGATGCGATTAATTTGTCTCTTTTGCTTGCTAAGATGGTGTATTATGGTTTTGACGAGGCTGCGGTTGCATGGTTTAGAAGTTACCTAAATAACCGTAAACAGCTGGTAGAAATAAAGGATGCAAATGGAACGATTATTTTTTCAGACATGACTCCAGTTGTGAAGGGTGTTCCACAGGGATCTATACTGGGACCTCCTTTGTTTATTTTGTATAGTGCTGATATTGTAAATGTTATAAAAAATTCTAAATTTCATATTTATGCGGATGACATTCAATTATATATTTCTTTTAAACCCGAGGATTATGAAACCGCAGTAAAATTATTAAACGAAGATCTAGACCGTATCGTGGACTGGTCAAAACAAAACTCCCTATTACTAAACCCAGCTAAAACTAAATTTATGCTTTTCGGTTCTAAGAGTCAACTAAATAAGATAAATCATAGTCATGCAAAAGTGATGGTAATGGGCCAATGTATTGATCGTGTCTATGAGGCGAGAAATCTGGGTTTGATAATGGACCAAGAATTGCGCTATGAGGCTCATATTGCAAACAATGTGAAAAATTGTTTCTACCGTCTGAAGGTATTGTACAAGATGCGCCCCTATCTAAGTGAAGAACTGCGTGTACAGCTGGTTGAAAGTCTGGTTCTTTCGAAATTAAATTATGCAGATACCGTCGTGGGACCTAGACTTCTGGCACGTACTGTAAAACTTATTCAACGGGTTCAAAATGCTTGCGCGCGCTTTTGCTTCAACGTACCACCGAGGAGTCACATTACACCTTTTCTAAACAAGCACAATATTTTAAAAATGAAGTCGCGTCGTAAGTTACACTTAGCTTGTCTCCTTTTTGGTGTCATCAAAAATAAATGTCCGTCATACCTGTACTCAAAGCTTGCGTGGGTAAATAGTCACCGGCAGCGCAAGGCCAGGCGGTGTGCTCAGCAACTGGCTACTCCGCATCACCGTACTGCAGCTTTCAGTGGTAGTTTTCGGTACATGGCTACTAAGTGTTGGAATAACATTCCTCCACCGATTAGGGACCTGAAAAGTATAAATACGTTTAAGGCTAGTCTTAAGAATTTTATTTTAAGTTCACAAATCGATTTTAATGATGTTAATTTTGATAAATCATTTATATAATTCAATAATTACATGTCTATTTATTTTTAATTATTATCATACAAGTAATCATTAATCGAATTAATCGCCAATTAAATACATATGCATTCTCTAATTTTAATTTTACTCTATTTTAATCATGAAATACAAAACTTACCACTATGTTTTGTTCCTAATTCCAGGTAATAAGGGAGTTTTTGATGTATATAATCAAAGTAGGCAATTTTTTAACGAGCGCGTTGCATCCGTGTCGCCAGGGACCACATAGTATTCACTCCACTTTCGTTTTGCGTCCATTTCTACTCCTTTCCAATTTGTAATTATAAACCTTAACAATCTAAATATAACTTTTTTCTGGAAGCCTAAATTATTTTATGTAATATTTGTATTATAATTGTTTTAGAACAGGATAGCGGCTAGTCGATGAGCCGGTGCAGCGATGTCTGTCTCGATTTATGCGTCATCAAGTCAACCATCGCATCGCGCGATGCACAATGTTTCCCGCGATATATTTTGTTGAAATATTGTGGGTATAGTGAGAAAGTTAGTTTGTAACTACCATGGCACATTTTATATAATATTTAGTTACATACCTATTATAGTAATACTATCACACAAATATATGTATGGGTTATATTTATATATTTATTTATTTAAGAATATTTTATTTACCATCATCCGTGCGTCACTGCGGGGTGCCAGCTGAAAACCAGCGCTGGGTGTTTGACGCCCAGCAATTGCTGAGTTGGTGACCCTTTCGGTTCAGGCACAGTCACTGCAACTGTATTGTATACCTGTACCATTTTTTAATTTATTGTTTTATGTTGTGGTATATTGTATTGCTTGCGCCGAATAAATGCTATTCTATTCTATTATATTCTATACTTCCAAAGTGGTAAAATGTGTGTCCCCCCCCCCCTCTAACTTCCAAGATAAGAGAATGATAAAACTAAAAAAAATATATGATGTACATTACTATAAAAACTACCAACGAAAATTGGTTTGAACGAAATCCAGTAAGTAGTTTTTTTTAATGCGTCATAAACCGAAAAAAATACACTATTATTAAAACATCGATCAAAGTTACAACACATTACAAGAACTTTTATATTATGTTACTTGCTGCTACGGAACCCTTCATGGGCGAGTCCGACTCGCACTTGGCCGGTTTTTTTTTTTAATTTCAACCCTAACGTGTGATATATTGTTAGATAGGTATTTAAAAATGAATTGGGGTTTACAAAAATCATTTTTTGACAATGTCAATAATTTCGGAAATAATCGCTCCAAAAGTAAAAAACAATGTGTCCCCCCCCCCTCTAACTTATGAACCGTAGGTTTAGAAAATATGAAAAAAATCTGAAAAGTAGAACTTTAAAAGGACTTTCTAGGAAAATCATTTTGAACTTGATGGAAAGAACAGTTTTTGTACAAAAAAGACAAAAAGGTTGTTGACAAAATAATTTCTGGACTAAGTTTTTAGTATAATCGTATATGCAAGCATTTTTTTAAACTCATAAGTAGGGTACACTTATTGTGACGGACGGAAAACTACGGAACCCTACACTGAGCGTGGCCCGACACGCTCTTGGCCAGTTTTTTATAAAGAAACAGGTTTACTTAACCTTAACCTTGACCTTAACAGGACAACTTTAATTTTCCCTATAATCGACTATGGTAACGTGTGCTACTTTGATCTGAACGCGGTGTTGCTGGATAAACTAGACAGGCTCCTGCTCCTCAACAACTGCATCCGGTTCATATTTAACCTTAGAAAATATGACCATATTTTGACTTACAGATCCAGCCAATTCTTGATTTTGAGTTTAAATGGATGCCAATTCGCCAGAGAAGAAATGTGCGCGCACTGACTACACTTTTCTCTCTGCTCAACTCTCCCACGCCTCCATCCTATCTCATAACTCACTTTCAATTTCTTTGTTCTTCACACGCAAGGAATCTGCGTTCTTCAAACAATCTCCTTCTGCTCTGTCTTTCTCATACTTCTGATTTTGTTCATTCTTCCTTCTTTAAATACAGTCCATCCTTCTGTGGAATGCGCTTCCTCTCGATATGGACGGCCGAAAGTCGATATGCATTTCAGCGGAGGTTGCGGAATCATGTTCTTCACCAATAGCAGAATCGTCTCAAAGCTTCTGTCTGTCCTTACTTTATAATTTATATAAATATATATATGTAGTTTATATATTATATTAAATATAAATGTATGTGTATTTTATCTATAATTATGTATACTGACTTTTTACTCTTGTTTTAATACCAAAATTTTCTTTTTGTGCGCCTACCATATTGACTCTTCACCACCCTAGGTTGACTGGTAGAGAATGCCTAAGGCATTAAGTCCGCCTATGTACTTTGTGTTGCATGAGCATTAAATAAATAAATAAACAGGTTTATTTATTTATTTATTATATACTTTATTGTACATACCAAACATAACAAAGAAAAACTTATATCTCTCAGGTTCATAGTGGTCGGTACCGACTTCCTGGACCGAGTACCGGTATTAGGAAGCTTATGTTTGTTCTTAGTCCTAACAGGAGGTCAAAGGCAATAAACATGTTCCTATTTTATCTAGCCCTTTTATTATTATCGTATGGTCACTACTATCCGTAGTATACCGACATCCTCAGTGACCTGTATTGGGGACCTTATAGCGTATGCCATTCACATCTGAAGCGTGGCCATTGAGAAGTATGGGGAAGCGCCTGCCGTCTCCCTTGATATCTTGAAGGCTTTCGATAGGGTCTGGCACCTGGCAGAAAAAGTTAACGATTGAAAGATCTGTCGTGGTCGTGGCCAGATAGGTGCCTACACAAATGATAATGTTGGCAGAGGGTGCGGCCAGCTCGCACATCTTCAGCCACAAGGGCGGGCTGCTGCAGGAGCCGGAGGGCGGCGCGGCGTTCCCTCCCTTCGAGCCGCCCTGGGGGCGCCGCGCCTGGCCGCCGCAGGAGGGCGTGGCGGCGGAGCGCGGCTGGGCCGGCGCCTACTGGCCCGAGCCCGACCCGCGCCGCGCCTGGCCCGTGCCGCGCCCCGACCAGGTGCGCACTGCTTCCACACGACCGCTTTTAGAGGCACATAGTATGGAAAACCCATTGTTATAGACGCCTGTATTATTCCGACACAAGTTAAGACTCCGGGTCCCAGCTGGGTCCTGAGTTCCTGACTGACCCATAATACACTGAAATAAAACAATCTAACCACCAACTTTTCCTTTCCCAACTTTACTGGGACGAACTTCCGGTCAGTTCGGAGACAATTGAATGTAATAGCTATCTTCTTATAAGTAATGATGATGACTTTGATACCCTGCTAGGAAATTCCTGTGTACATTCCGCCGAAGACAATGCCAGAGATCCCGGTGGTCTACTCGAGCCAGCAGCAGACGCTGCGAGATAGCCCTAAGAAGGGCTTCGAGTTGATGAAGAAAGAGCCGTCGGAGGCGCCGCCCCCGGCCCCGGAGCGCGCGCCTTCGCCGCCAGCGCGCGCGCCCCCTCCGCGCGACGACAAGGAGAAGGTTACCACCACCTACCACTGGCGATGGGTTTACTAAACTCTTAAGTGATCTATTATAAAGTTAATAATGATATAATTACTAATAAAACGCATTGTGGTGTGTGGTGTGCAGAGTGTGCAGGCGAGCAAGCCCTCGGAGAGCGCGGACAAGAAGCCGGCGGCGGCGGCGGCGCACGTGCACTACCCGGCCGGGCACGAGCGCGACGAGCACGACGGGCTCAGCGACCACCCGCCCGCCGCCATGATGCTGCTCGTGCTGGGTACCTCACCTAACTTACTATATACCTACAGGAATTGCATTGCTTCGATTCTGTCGCCGAGGCCGAGGCACCTATAAGATCTAAAGCGCTCCACAGACGGAGCAACTTTGGTCTCTAAAAATCTGCACAATACCTACCTACATAACTTGGTCGCGATTTTCGGTGTTTGACAATAGTACTATTTTAACTCCCAACAGTTTAATAGAAGTTGGTAGTTGCGTTGTGTAGTGTTGTGAGCGCTCGTGTTGCAGGGCTGTTCATGCTGACGGCGATCCTGGGCATGCTGACGTGCCGGGCGCGCGCGGCCATGCGGCGCCGGCGCGGCCGCAAGTCTCCGTTCGCGCACGACGCTGACTACCTCGTCAACGGGATGTACTTGTAGCGGCGGCGCATACACAACAAGTCTCCGTTCGCGCACGACGCCGACTACCTCGTCAACGGCATGTACTTGTAGTAGCGGCGCACACACATAACAAGTCTCTGTTCGCGCACGACGCCGACTACCTCGTCAACGGGATGTACTTGTAGCAGCGGCGCACACACATAACAAGTCTCTGTTCGCGCACGACGCCGACTACCTCGTCAACGGGATGTACTTGTAGCAGCGGCGCACACACATTACAAGTCTCTGTTCGCGCACGACGCCGACTACCTCGTCAACGGGATGTACTTGTAGCAGCGGTGCACACACATTACAAGTCTCCGTTCGCGCACGACGCCGACTACCTCGTCAACGGCATGTACTTGTAGCAGCGGCGCACAAACATTACAAGTCTCCGTTCGTGCACGAAGCGCGGCGGCGCACACACATTATCACTAATCTAATCGTCACCTGTGACTTACGACATTTCTTAAAGAAATGAGTATATTATTTTTATGTAAATATATTGTATTGAAACCTGTGTTTGCTACTAGACTGCTGTGTGACAGTCGCACTAGATATCGTAAATTAAAGATTGATATACATAATTATATAATATTGTCATATTATGTGACCAATTACTAAATGTGTATAGTTAATTATGATTTTATAAACCGATCAGTTAAATTAAAATTCTGTCTATTCGCGCACGTACCCAGTGTTTAGTTATAACAGTTACCCACGTGTAGTGTCCCGCAGTATCTCAATAAACGTTTTACTGTTGCTGTTGTTTCTGTTTATATTCTATTGAATGGCTTATAAATAAAACGCAATGTTTGATCAACACTTTAATAATCACAATAATATCGAAACACAAGAGTACAGCGGCCTGGCCGCGTACCGTACGACTACAGGTACAGTAAACATGTCCCCATACACAACAGACCGCCCCAAACACTACGTGTGTGGACGCAGAGACCGCGTCGTACAATGTTATTAGGCAATCAATCAATGTCACAATTATCTATTATTATTTACTTAAATTTACTTAATTAGTAAACTTTAATGCATTGATTGTAATCACATTTCATAGTTTAGGCACTGTTTCAGCGAATTAATAGTTAATTTGACAAACAATATACCTGCAAGGATATGTAAATATACTTTATGGAATGGAATACAACACAACCGAATTTTTCCGACATTCGTTTCATGCACCACAAACCTGACGCATAACGTGCGTCGTCCAGAACCACGAGCTGCACGACGCAGCGCCTCGCGGGCCTGTCTGCCTGCTGCAGGCCTGTCTGTCCGCTGCAGGCCCGGGCCCACCCGAGACACTCTAAAGCGGCCGGGCTTCACTTGACTTAGTTATGCCACTTTACATTTTGAAACCCCTATTTCAATCCACTCATAACGCAACGAAAATAATAATATTTGATCCATTTTTCATTTGCTATGTAAATGGTTCATTTATAAAATCCTCACTCAAAACTTCAACAGTAATGCTCCCAACTGTGACGAACAGATACGAAGTCACCAATAGATATGAAATCCCTTAAAACATAATAATTCACAGCAACGAGCATTGCACGCTGACGAGCGCGCACGCTGACGAGCGCGCACGCTGACGAGCGCGCACGCTGACGAGCGCGCACGCTGACGAGCGCGCACGCTGACGAGCGCGCACGCTGACGAGCGCGCACGCTGACGAGCGCGCACGCTGACGAGCGCGGACAGGAGCAACAAATGTGCTGAGTCACGAATGACTGCAAAGCAGTACAAGTCGCTCCACTAACCGTTTATAACAATTACCAAAAACTTAATCAGGCTGATACATCATTATAATTTTACGATTCACTTAAACAATATGTATGTATGTATGCTTATAACACTGAAGAGCATAATATAACATTAACATCACGCATGAACTGAATATTAAATAAAAACGTATGTCATGGTATACAAGGTACGCTGGACTGAATTGCACCAGCATGTGGGGTGGTTGCATTCCCAGTGCAGTAAGCGCTCCGTCGTTATATACACAACATGATACAATTGCCGGCACGGATCTTGAGCGCTGGCTACAAGTTGCGCAGAAGTCAATTATTCGATCTCTAGTGATGCGAAGTGAGACGCGGGGGCGGGGAGTGTCAGTTGGCTCGCCGCGCCATCGCGTCATAAACGTCACTCCTGATTCGTTCCCTGACGACTGAAGACGATTGGCTCGCCAATGTATGGAATGCGCAAAGCGATCCCCACTCTGACGCCGAGCGCTCAAGATCCGATTCGGCAATTGTACTACTACCGCGTGCGAGTCGAGCCGAGCGCAGCCGGCAGTGCTAGTCTGTGAAAATCTCATCGTGAATATTGCTGTAGTGAAGTTGGTGAGAGATGCTCACACAATAGCCGTGCTGTACTACTGCCGAGGAGATCGTCATAGTATTACATTACAATTGACAAACTTAACTAATACGCAAGAAAAGATAACACGAAAAATCCTATTCAAAACTGATTACTAGAGAATTTCATTGCTAAATTTTTATTAAATCATAATAAATGAGTAGCAAAGAGGGACATCACATGATGTTACACACAAATGAGGGATGACATGATAAAATAACAATGAAGTGTAGTAACAGGTAGAGGTGCGTCCGACACACTGGCTACCAGGCTCTAGGCTACATTTTGGGTCACAATTGATTCTGAGCGTCCAAAACAACTGACCCTCGAATACTATAGTATACGCTGCAAAGTCGAGCCCGAAGCGCGGCGCCCCTGGCGTTCGTCACCAGTTGTTATTACGTAAGTGTCAATATCACAAAATGTATAAATGTTAAATTTGCTTTTTGAAATTTGACACTCAATACCTTTGCAAGCCAATGATAAAGCATGTGGATCTACAGATTTATGACCAGTTCGAACTAGCTAGATTCATCAGATTACATTATAATAACATCACATCATTGAGATGAACGCGTCAAGCATACCGCATAGGCGCATACATTTAAAAAGGAACATGTACCAGGGATCACTGAGATTATGTTTAAATGATTTACTACACAACATAGCATGTAAAGGCACTTGAACCAAGTCATTCGTTGTCAAACGGGAGGCAAGCGTCGACGACACGCTGGCGATACGCGCCCGGCCCTGTCACAGTGAGGGGCAG
This sequence comes from Mythimna albipuncta, assembly GCA_929112965.1. Taxonomy (NCBI): domain Eukaryota; kingdom Metazoa; phylum Arthropoda; class Insecta; order Lepidoptera; family Noctuidae; genus Mythimna; species Mythimna albipuncta. The sequence continues at coordinate 2,281,344 of OV815960.1, forward strand.
TGACGACACGCTGGCGATACGCGCCCGGCACTGTCACAGTGGGGGGCGGTGACGACACGCTGGCGATACGCGCCCGGGACTGTCACAGTGGGGGGCGGTGACGACACGCTGGCGATACGCGCCCGGGACTGTCACAGTGGGGGGCGGTGACGACACGCTGGCGATACGCGCCCGGCCCTGTCACAGTGGGGGGCAGTGACGACACGCTGGCGATACGCGCCCGGCCCTGTCACAGTGGGGGGCAGTGACGACACGCTGGCGATACGCGCCCGGCACTGTCACAGGGGGGGGCGGTGACGACACGCTGGCGATACGCGCCCGGGACTGTCACAGTGGGGGGCGGTGACGACACGCTGGCGATATCCGTCCGGCACTGTCACAGTGGGCGTCGGTGCGCCAGCTGGCAGTTCTCCACGTACAGGTCCTTCACCAGCAGGTCCGCCGCCGCCAGCCGCGCGTGCAGCCGGCGCGCCGCCGCCTCCGCGCGCGCCGTGCGGGCGCGCAGCTCGCGCACTTCTCCCGCAAGGCGCGGCGCCGCGTCCCCTTGCGGCGGCGGGCCGGGCGCCGGCGCCGGCGCCGCTTCCAGGCGCCGCTCCAGCGCCGCCACGCGCTCAGCCGCGCGCGCCAGCTCGGCGGAGCGCGCGCTCAGCTCGTCCTCTGCCGAGCGCCGGTACCGCGCGAACTCGTCCTCCAGGTCGGTGAACTGCGCCTCGAGGCTGTGGCGCTCGTCGATGGTGGGCAGCGCGGCCGCGGGCGCGAACTGTCGCTCGTACTCGCCGATCTTGGCCACCAGCTCTGCCAGGCGCTCGTCGCCCAGGCGCTGCTCCTCGCTGTACATCTCGCGCTCCTCCTCCAGTTTGCCGCTCCAGTACTCCTCGCACTTGTCGTACTCCGCCTTCATCTGCTCGACACTGCTCTCGAGATCCCTGAAAATATAGATCCACGTGTTGAACACGGCATCACAGACCGGCTACGGTTCACGCTCAAACGCATACTCACTTAATGAGGCCAGACATTTTGAGTTTCTCTTGTTCGTGTCGGCGCTCGGCATCTTGCAGCTCGGCGTCGTGCGGCGCGTCGGTCTGCGCGCTGACGTCGACGGCGGCGCGCTGCAAGGGCTCGACGCAGATCAGCGCGTCGCCGAGCTCGCGCACGCGCTCCTGCACGCGCCGCACGGCGTCGCTCGCGCTCGCACACGACGCGCATGTCTGACCGTCCGACTCGCTCATACTTGAAATTGCGTGAACACTATCAAAGATCTCTCTCAGCTTTGTTACTGCTTCCACATGGCCCAGGATCCTTTGGTCTATGCTCACAGGAGACGAATCACATTCCTGTAAGTCAAGTCAGTTTCATCTTTAAAAATTCCTAAGCACCCAACAAGCAATAGTTTAATGGTAGGTTAATGAAACAGTAGTCTTTAAAGGGACTTTGAGTTCTGTGTTTATAATTCTCTTCAGCGTTTCGTCTTAAGAACGTTTATACTGATCACATTTAGTAAGTAGTTTTAAACAATTTACCTCAGAGCGTTCCTGAGTTAAAAGCGAGTCGAGCTCGGTGGACAGGTCGCCGCCGCGCTCGGCGACTCGGTCGGGCGCGCCGCGCCGCGCCTGCTCCTCCAGCGCGGCGCACAGCTCGTCGTTGCGGTCGCGCAGCAGCTGGTTCTCGCGCCGCAGCTCCAGCAGGCGCGCCGCGTGCTCGGCCGGCGCCGCCCGCTCGCGCGCCGCGTCGGCCGCCGCCCGCGCCGCACGCAGCTCGCTCGCCGCGCGCGCGCGCTCCCGCTCCGCCTCGCCGCAGCGCTCCTCCGCGCCCGCCAGGCGCGCCTCCAAATCGTCTACGCGCCCGCGCAGGCTGCTCAGCTCCTCACGCAGGCGCACTTCTACGTCGGCGCGCCGCGCGACCTCGGCTTCGAGGCGGGTTCTAGTTGCAGCTGCGCGCTCACGTTCGGCCGCGTTCTCTGCAGCAGTTTGACGCGTAGTCTCAGCGTGACGGGCCTCAGCTCTCCGAAGGCTCGCTTTCAACTCGGCCTCGATGCGAGCGTGGCTTTCGTCCACTTCTTGCGCTAGGAGTCTAGCGTGCCTGTTGGCTTCGGCGACGTCGCCGCGGAGTTTGTCACGCTCGGCGGTGGCCACGTCGGCACGACGGCGAGCCAGGTCTAGGCGCAGGCGGGTAAGTGCTAGCGCGGCCAGCAGCAGCAGCGCGCGCGCATCTCGCTCGTCGGGCGGCGGCTCGGGCAGCGCGCGCATCTCCTCGTCGAGCGCGCGCTCCAGCTCGGGCGGGCGCAACGCGACGGCGCCGAAGCCGAGCTCGGCCAACAGGCGACGCGGCTGCTGCACGCCGGCGCGCTCCCACGCCTCCAGCACCAGCTCGCTGGGCAGCCCGGCCGCCGCCTCATCGTCGGCCGCGTCGCCAGCGGCGTCGTCGATGGTCGCGCTCGCCCGCACTTCACGCGTAGCTTCTTCCATCGTAGTAGTAAGTGATGCATTTAAGCGATCGAAGAACTCGCCGACAGTCGTATCTGTGGTTCCAGTATCGTCGAATATCCGCTCTATGAGGCGCCGGTCGATGCCCTCCATGTTGAGGCCGCGACACAGCGCTAACGCCTCGTCGCGGTCGATGCGACGGTCGTGCTCGAAGGTCTCTGGTGCGGAGTCCTGCTGGCCTCCGTCGAAACTGACAGTGTCGTCGCGGCTCTCCATCGCGGATGCGCTACGTCTGCACCTCATTCGCTGCCTCGCTCTCTTGTCGTCTGTGTCCAGGCGAGAGGCGGATGAGGAGCGTGGGCTCGGGGGCTCGTCTGCGGCGGCTCCTGAACGGGGAGGTCGTGATCGACGACCATATTTCTTAGAACCGAATACAAATTTTGGAGCCACTTCACGACCCGAGGAGTCGTCGTCACTATGATGCGGAGGCGGGTCGGGCTGAGGCAAAGGCTCCGGCGTGGCAGGCAGAGCGCGCGCGGGGTCGCCGCCTGCGCCCCCCAGCACAGCTAACAGTCCATTCCGGAACTGGGCGAAGGTGACACGGTCAGAGCGCCGCTCGAATAGTGTGTTCACGAGGGCTGCTCCGCGATCCTCAAGCTGCAATGCGTCACAAAGTTTATGAACTGCTGATCTGTCTAAGGCTTCCTCGTTATCTACGTCGAACGTTTTGAACACAGTATACAGCTGTTTTTCATAGTGGTTCATGGACGCCTCGTCCATATCTAGATACTAGGTTTGAGGCCTGTACAACCTCTGGTATGATAAAACCACTCGCCAACATAAAATTAGTATAAATAATGTAATTTAAATTGAAAAGAAGGCTATATCAACACGATCATTTAGAGAATCGTGACTTGTCAATGTCAAAATGTCAATGCCAAATCAATGCTGTCATTTTTGAAAACAATAACCAAATTATTCGTTTAGAAATTCAATTCTACACCTACATGGGTTTTGTGAGATCATCGATTAGAAGATTTTTTTTTTCTATAACTTATATAGACAACAATGGCCAAAGAAAGAAATTAATAATGGACACATGCTAACGTACTGTACCATTAAATAATTATTTCTAGTGAGTTATCGAGATTAGAGATGTGCCGTTGCCGGCAATATGGCCGTGAAGTGGGAATATTACCGGAAATATTGCCCGAAGTATGAATATTGGTGACAATATTACCAGCAATATTCCCATATTGCCGGGAACAGCACATTTCTAATCGAGATTGTTTAGAGTTAATCTAGGCGGCCATGAAAAAAACTTATTAGTAAGAAGGTCAAGTTAATATTACGATCAAGTCAATATATGCAAAAACACCAATAAGCAAGCAAATCTAAAACTACATCACTATGCACTGACTTGCATAATTGTCCAAGCACAGCAGTGATTACCAGTTGCACACTTGCGCATGGTACCATCATCGTACATCACTAACATAACAATACCACCATCGGTACCACTAATGTTGTAAGAAACTCGAGTCTAGTCTTCATTTCGAGACTTGAGTAGATTTACAAGACTAGGACTCGTTAGACATATAAGTCCGAGTCCTTTCGAGTCTTTTAAGTTCTTTGAGCTGGACTGAGTCATGAATTTGAGTTGGTGTGACGAAAGCGATTTGAGCGATTATTTTTCTGATAGTTTTGACGGAGAGAGAGTAGGCAAATATCAGTGGCGTAACTATATCATCTGAGGCCCGTGGCAAATTCATTAGATGGGGCCCCCGACCCGATAAATAATGTTACGCCGTAAAAAATATTAAAATGAAGTCACAAATTTCATTTTAATATTTTTTTATATAAATTTTGGGTTACTTCTTCTGAGCTCGCGGCTTCTAAGACCGAGGGCCCCATCAGACCTGGGGCCCGTGGCATTTTGCCAGCCTTGCCACCCTATAGTTACACCACTAGCAAATATATTTTTTTTACTTGAAACGAACGTATTTTGTCACTTTAAAATTGTAGCTTGTTTCCCGTGTGTACTATAAAATAATATTGAATAATCAATATGACTAGTCAAGACTTTAAAGTAAGACCATAATTATTCACCCAGTATATTAAGTTATATACGAAGCGAGCAGGCCTTTTCTAAATCAGGAAATTTAATTACCAAATGACGAAACCGATTGGAAAATAATGGTAAGAGCTTCAATGTGCTTGTCTTTGTGGCTCAATACACTAAAATAATTTAATATATAAAAACAAATAGTATGTATATACAGTAGTGACGTAGTTAATAGATCAATAATTTGATAATTGCTATTTTATTTACTTCAAACTATAGCTATAGATTTAGAGGAGTCAGTCATGAGTTCTTTTAAATACTGAGTCTTTGAGTTCTTTTTGGCAGGACTCAAGTCTTTTTACAAAAGACTCCAAATTCTAAAGGACTTGAGCTCTTAAGTTTTAATTATAAGACTTGAGTCTTCAAAATAGCTCAAGTCTTATTAAATGAGACTTCAAGACTTGAGTTCCTTACAAAACTATGTACCATAGAGCTAAAAGTTAAAAGTTAATGTCAGATAGTCAGATTGACAATGACATTGACAGATACAGTTCCGAGTTCATCAGTTCTGTCAGTGTTTGTTTGTTTCTTTATTTGTGGTTTTGTTATTTATGTTTACATAGTCACTTCTCTTCGAATATTGATTCCATAGTTATTAGCAACACAGAGAAACGTTCTGATCTATATTAGACTGCATTCCGGGAATGCAATCTATCTTACGTGGAGTGATGTGATTGATAATTAATAATCTATAAAATATTACCTTATACCACTTAGGCACTTACTACTTCCAGGTAAATTTCGTTCTGTTAATTAATATAAATATTTATAAGTACATTAGATAATGGGTCAGTGTATAATTAGTATCACTTGAACAATGAGACTAGCTCTGTAATAACGGTTCAGCTGAAATCAATTCACTTCCGTGGCAGCGCGATAATAAAAGGGAACTTTGAAATAATTCACGTTTTAAAAAAATCTTGGTATTTTCAGACCAAACCATGCCCAATATAACTACTTCAGAGGAAAGTAATAGTAAATATTACCAATTAGAAGAGAATGAGTGTGACTACTTCAACAGTAAACTAACAACATCCAGTTCAAGGCTGAGCGAGACAGTGTGGACAGTCACAAGCATTCTGCTGCTCTCAGTGGTCACCGCAGCTGCTTGTGCTTCATTGTACCACGTGTGGCACCGAGGTGACAATCTCCCCAGCCGCTCCATTGGGATGGAATATGTTGGCATTAAAAATGTAATACGGGAAAGTGACACTGTATCTCGAGCTGCCCCTGCCAAAGTTATTTCCTGCTACTACAATTTCCCAAGCGCGCAAGCAGTGAATCAGTTGATGCCATCTGATATTCGTCCAAACCTGTGCACACACATTAATATGGCTTTTGCTCGAGTGGTGAACAATGAGATCAAGCTAGAAGACTACCAGTACAAAACATTACTTGAAATAGTGAAACTAAGGCAGAAAAACCCAAACCTTAAAATACTGCTATCAGTTGGAGGAGCCAAGAATGATAATGGTTTTCCAGATATGGTACTAAATCACAAATCAAGAAAAGTATTTATAAAATCCATTAAGAGTTTATTGAGAAATTATAATCTGGATGGAATAGACCTGGACTGGGAATTTCCAGCTTTACACAATGTAGCAGCTGGTGGGCGTGAAAGACAACACTTCTCACAATTGCTTCGGGAGATACGTATGGAGTACATTAGGGAGAAGAGAAACTATCTGCTCACCATAGCTGCAGCAGCTCCACAGACAATTGTTGATATCTCTTATGATGTCGACCAAATGAATGAGTATCTTGACTTTGTAAACATCATGACATATGATTTTCATTACTATACCAAGTACACTCCTTTCACTGGGTTTAACTCGCCACTGTACCAGCGCAGCACAGAACAGCTGTACCTGGCCACTCTGAACATTAACTACACAGTTCACATGTACTTGGACAAGGGGCTCGCTCCGAACAAAATTGTAGTTGGTATACCCACTTATGGCCACACATTCACTTTGTTCAATGTCAACAACCACCGTGTGAATAGTCCAGCATCTGGGTTTGGATCCCTGGGCTCTTTGGGCTTTGTCAACTATCCTGATGTGTGTGCATTTGTAAGCAACACAAGTAATGTTCAGATAGTACAAGATAATGAGGCTAAAGTACCTTACATGTACAGTTACAAGGAATGGGTCTCCTATGAAGGCCCCCAAAGTGTTAAGGAGAAAGCGAAATTCATTGTAGAAAATGAGTTGGGAGGAGCTATGATATATTCCCTGAACGCTGATGACTACGAGGGCGTATGCCGCGGGGAGCTATCGGCCGACGCCGGGGGCTTCCCGCTATCCGCCACAGTGAGCAACACACTGAAGAATAATATAAGTTCGCCTGAAGCTGAAGCAAATTTGTTAGAATAGTCATCAGGCAGTGGTGAGGTAACTCGCAACTTTTACTTATTCCAAAATATCATTTAATTTAATTGTGTTTAGACAGGTACCTGTTTTTTCCTTGTCACGTAAGTAATTTTGTACATGGTGCAGGTTTTCATAATTCGTGTGAGGTGGTTGCGCGACACTGGTGCACTACGAGCGTGGGTCAGGCGCGCGGCGGCGCCCACGCGCGCTCGCAGGAGGCCGCAGCTCGGCGCGGTCGCGGCGGCACTGGCCGCGCGCCGCGCCGAGCTGCTCATCCATACAGAACCGCACGCGCCGCATACATTAAACTTCTAATTAACTTTTACAGTTGGAAAAAATGTAAGAGTGTTGCCTTACTGTTTGATTTACTACGAGGTTTCCACTCCACTGACTGCGCATAGGATGCGTACTTTTCCGGTACGCTTGCGATAGGTAGTTACTCGGGCTCCTAACTCTATACCTATTTATGAGCAAAACTATATTGCTAGGTGAATATTCTTTATCTATGCAAAACCCTCTTATCCTAAAAGAAGGGCGAGGAGGCGCGGCGCCGCTCTGTGTCCAGCACTCGGCACTGGTGGCACACGTCGAGGTGACGGACGGTGCACAACAGCATTGTTATAAAACAGATGGTTTTATGCATTATACATACCTATATCGATGTCGAGAATATATGTTTATTATTATCCAGTATTTTATATAGCATTATCATATAACTGGAGTAATTTTAAGTGTTAAGAAAATACGGCTGTGAGCTTGATAGATAAGAAATGGTTAAATGAACGGAGCTGCCTAAAGCCTGCATACTTGTGTCAGTGCAAGTTGCTTGCATGCCAGTGAGCCACGACAAGATCTGATTGGTGGATGTTACTGTGGCCGGCATGCTACTGGATACTTCTGTGCCAGCTACTGGCATCTGTATTTCAGCCTTCATTTTCGGTATTTTTACTTACAATGCGTTCCAAATGAGAATAGGATCGCCCGCCAAGTTGTGAGACACCATTTACTGTCAAATCGAGGAAAGAAATTTTTAAACATGAATTAATTCACGAAAAATTTAATTTATTTATGAACTGTGAACGAAAAAGTTTAATCAGAATCCAGTTCTTAAATTTTACTCATCTCTAAGTTCTTCAATTTTGCCAAAATTTCTTCGATTTGACAGTACGACGAGACGTCAAAACAGGAATCGTCCTATTCTCATTTGGAACGCGTAGTACCTACATGTTATATTTTAAAGTAGGTATGAATGTGATGTGATCGAGTGTCTACTCAAGTAGATGAACATCCATTTAATAATTTAATTAAATTTAACGGAACCTAAGTATTCTTTTTACACATTGTAAGTAAACCTAAATGATTTACGTATGTTTAAGTATACTATAAAATATGTAGGTACCTAAATTATGAAAATAAAATTCTTAGCTGTAACATTAATAACGATATAGTCGTACTCGCAACGGGTTTGACGCATTTCAAATGGTGTATACCATGTTCAAATGGTGAACTTAGCAACTGGTGCACTTCTCATATGGCACACTTCGCAACTGGTGCACTTCTCAATTTTTTATTATTATTGAAAATTTAAAAACAATTTAAGTATATTATTATTATTATTTTTAAATTATAAAACGTCACGCCGTGCTACATTTTGTCGCATGGGGTGATGTCACACGTAACTTTAATGGGCTATATCTTTGTTATTTTTTGTTTAATCAAAAAAAGAAAAAAATACGTGTCCAATATTTTTTTTTATAATCTAAAATACGGACTAAATAAAATGTAATTATTTTGACCCTGGAAACTACCCTATTCTCGATACATATAGGTACCTAAGTGATAAAAAAATTGTTGCTATCCAAGTTATTCAGTTTTTTTTTTATAAATTAGTTATAGTTTAATATTTGTTTCTTTTCTTTAGTTTTAAAGTTTTTGTTTCTTTTCTAGTTTTGCTTTAGTGGTTTTATTATTTGGTTTTTCATTGTTCTTTAGTTAGTAAGATTTCATTTGTTTTATCTTTTAGTTTATTAGATTTATTTTTAATTTCTTATTAATTTTAAGTTGTTTTTGTGAATGTGGAGCGCAACAGTAATTATGAGTTGTGGTTCAGATGGTGTAGCAGATAGCAGAAGGGCAGGCTGCAACATCATTAAGTCACCTTTAAAGGGGACCTTTTTTGAAAGCGTGTCAATTTTAAACACATTAAGAGCACTTTTTTAGGAAAGAAAGTGTCACAGGCTGCAGGGGCCCAGCTGGACCGAAGCCTACTGGGGCCAAGGTTAGCTCCGAAAGGTAGCTCAGCCCCCGCCCCGGTACGAAAGGCAACGAAGGAACCGGAGTGGGTTTTTAGTCAGTAAAAGTCTGACACTATCTCCCGCTCGGCCCAAGAGCGGGGGATGTCATTAGATGACTATCCCACCAAAAAAAAAAGTGTCACAGGCCATTCAATATTCCACTACCCACGCGAGGTGGCCGAAGCGCATGATCGCGAAATGGTCGGCGGGGACAACGACGTAGTTAGAGTTCGACGAAACCCACCTATTGACAAAATTTCTAAGTCCTCGCCCCTAAGCATACCTACTAGTCGTCCGACACTTAAAGAAAAATCATTTTTGTTGGGTTTTTCTACATCATCTCATAGTTTGCGTCTTGAGCAACAAATTCATTCCCAAAAAGTTATCACCCAAAAAAAAACAATTAAAAAGCTAACAGAGAAACGGTGCGTCGTTGGACCATGCTTCTCAGAGTCTAAATGCTTTCTATGGTCAACGTCAAGCGCGAACCTATCAACAATAAAAAAAAACCAATAAAATTGGAAAGTAATTTCCTAAGTCCTCGCGCCACAGCACCAGGCTACACTCCATAACCAAACCTCGTACTACTACAGCGCGGCATCAGCTCGAAGGGGATGGAGTTCACTCGTTCTGACAGTTTGGGCAGATCTAATTAAATTGCCTTCGAGCAGCATCGTTCGACCGATGGGACGGACTTAGGCCTTCAGACAGATATTTAATTCAAAGACACCAGACGGTGATATTATAATTATTTAATCTGAAGTAGGTAGGTGACGCAAACTAGCGATGCGGTTGACATTGAATACCATATCCGTGTGTCCGCCAGTACGTAGGTGTAAAGGTACCGTCTGTGATTTAATTACCTTCAAATAATGTTACCAATATGTAGATGCCATTGAAAAATATTTTTTTTTTTATTAATAAAGATATTTAAATTGTTTTAGTTGATCTCTCTTTGATTACCTACTACTTTCACACTCAATTTAGTAAGGTAGGTATCTTACCTTTAATAAATACGAACCTACCTGTCTTCTCAGCAGGGCCACAAGGCAAGGCAAGGGCAGGGTTCCATCGTCGACCGCATCGTCGCTTTCCATGAGGTGAGATAGCGGTCAAGTGCGAACCTATCAACAATATAAAAAAAAAAACAGGGCCGGCGCCTTCTACTATGTTGCTCAAGTGTGGGAAATCCATACAGGTGACAGGTCAGTACACTTTGGGAAAGGTCGATTCTAGGGAATCCAATCCCGCATCATCATATATTGTAATGAAAACTTACACGACACAATTACGTTTCTTGTATGGGAAAACGTGTTGCGCCGACCCCAAGTAATATGGGATAAGGGCAGGAAGAAGAAGAAGTATGGGAACCAAATTAACTACCTATTTGTATTTAATTTTTGACTTTATGATAATGTCGTAGCGGTTGGGGTGAGGTGATTGTAGAGCCATTCATTTATTACTGATGGGGTCGAACATGTTTTATATTTTTTTTACACCACCTGCTCGATAATGTCGTTTTACACGTCATACAAACCTCACTTAAAGCACGTCATTATATGCCTAGGGAGATAATGCAGTATGGCCGATCCCTAGGGAATAATGAGATTTGAATTTGGAGCATCAAGAATCGTCAACATTGTGAATTAAAATGTGGGCGCATCGAACAAGTTGACTCGAAATTTAAACCAAAGAGTATGTAATCACTATGATTCAAACTGGCCACTAGCAAAAAAAAGAAAATAGAATAAAACGTACGTACTGACGTTACGGGAGCATTATAGAAAATTGAACCTATAGAATCTTGGAGTAGTAAATTTTGTTTGTTTGATGAACTTGTAAATATATAATACTTATATTTCTCTGATATATGATTTGGTCGACCAAATTGTCTTTTAATTATCTCACAGATGGTGTAAAAAGTAGAGTATGCAACGCGGGGATAAAGCTGTCTTTGTCTTGGGCGGCTTAAATTCCTCACTTCACTCAGGTTTTTTTATTAACTCCCTCGCATTGCTCGGGAGTTAATTTTATAAATCCCTCACTATCGTTCGGGGTTAAAATCAGCAACCTACGCTTCGTTCGGAATTCAACATGCCGCTCGCGACTTAAAGACACTGCTTTATCCCCTAGTCACATAAACTACTATTCTTACAAGGGGGGTAGGATAGTCTTGATTGTTCTTGGGAATTTTCATTTTTAGAGTGTACCCTGATAAATTAAAAATGTCACCAAACTGACGTGAAAATATTGCTAAGTTATATCTAATTCGCTTAAAATAGTTAAAGGATGTAAAATATACACATAATATATATTAACAGGAATATAACATCACTAAACTGACAAAAAGTGGAACCACTTGCCAGCACAAAAAAAAAACTTTTCACTCGAAGCACCGTTTCAAAATTGTCATTTTACAAAAGCCGGCTGTGATTATCTTCACCAATGTTTCCATTTTACGCAATTTGAGTTGCTTTTGTGATTATTGTGAACAACTGTAACCGTCACCAAGCTGACACGACCAACCGGCGGCAGTTTACAACATTTATTTGAAAATTAGATTTAGCCTACGTTATTAGAGTTTATTGTAGGTACGTACATATTTAATTTAATGTGACGACAAAAAAACACTGGTTGCGCCAGAACTTTGCATGTCTACGAAGTACAGGTGGGACATGCCAGAAAGAACTTACTCTGAACATTTAAAATACGCATAAATACATAAAACATATTTTAGCAGGATGCAGATGAATTAGTCTTTAATATATATTTTACCTTTTTATTAAAAAAATTAGACAATGTGTCCATTATTCATGTCAAAACGGCGGGTACACTTAAAAGTTAAAATACCCTCTTATCTTACCTAAGGTCACAAACATTTTGCGCAACAGGATTTTTCGCACAAACGTTACAGTCGCACCAATAAAGCATCAATGGAATTAAACATCGTACTACTGAATTATTAACACACCGTTTTCGATATCTATACCTATTATTGGTAGATATGTATAAAAATTAATTCCTATTTCCCTTGGTCACGCCATCACGCCTGAACGGCTGGACCGATTGAGTGAGAAGGTTCATATTATGGGAAAAAAAAATGAAAATTAGGGTGGTGTAGGGTAGTAGTGTTTAGTAGGATAGAGTAGGCTATATCTATTTATGCCCGCTAATACCTAATAAAAATCGAATCATCAAGTTTCGCAGTCAAATAGTAAACCCGTATAGAATATGGTGGAATAGGGTTCCGTGCGTAAAGGGTGCCAACAGTACCCTTTACGTACGGAACCCTAAAAGCCATGGGTAGGTTGTTGTACGTAGTAATAAAAAACTGGTTAAAAATAGACAGGAAGCTCTTTTAATATGGCACTACCTTAAAGTACCTACCTACGCATAGTTCACATTTGATTAGATTTCGTCGAAGGCATCGCCGGGCGCCGCAGTGGCAGGGGTCGTCTGCTGAACACCACGACACCACGTCGCTAATGGCGCTTTATTGTATTTAGCAACACTCGTTGCACTAACAATATAACTATATAGGTATCTGTTCAGAATACGCCCCATTTCACTGTTTACTATTCTTATCAATTAAGCTGCCAGTACCTACCGTAACTTTAATAAGACATACAAAACTGAAAACGAAAGCACCTATTGGTACGATACTTAATTATAATACAAGGTGTAAGTAGCTCGTTACTTTATAAAAGAGAAATCAAGTAAAAGGATCATCGTACACATATTTTTCAATCGGGGAACACTGAAATCGTTAAATTACGACTGCCAAAGATGTACGTATAAAGAGTTTCGGCATGTAGGTAAAAGATGTTCACCCATGTACAAATATAATATAGGCATGGGGTTTTATAATTCAATGTATGGACGCCAAAAATCGAACCTGTCAGGGGCCAGGTCGCCCTTGAAAAATAACATAAATACGCCTATGAAAACTATAAATGGCCCCTTTTGAACGATTGCAGTTACCTACACCTTGTATTGTATAACATAATAATTGCATCTGAGAACACCACTGAGGTAGGTACTTACGGTCAGCAACAAAAGTTTAAATGTTGAATCGTTACGTTACCTACAACTATTGAATACTAACTTCGCCCGCGGTGTCTGTGTCGTTTATTTGACTTTCAGAAAATCTGATTTCAACTTCCTCATTTCTTTGGGAATGTTCACTAAATTTTAATGATATTTTTAAATAGTTTTAACAAACAGGCCCTCACACCACACGCACACCGCCCGCGTGATATTACGTTTCTCCACACAAACTTTGGGCCCCGGTCTTACCTTCTTAAGGGTGGAGTTTCGTAAAGTTTTACTTTAGTTGCTAACGATAACTACGCCAGAGTATCAGTGGTGTGGTCAGTTAAAATGAGTATATAACTATGTTATTTCTGTGTAAGTATATTCTGTGACAAATTAGTGCCTTCCATGTGGAATACCTTAAAACTAAAAGTGTCTAAACTAATAATATGGCTGTACGTGTCGATGCGGAGGAGCCCCCGGCCCTCGGCCTGCTCCGAGAGCGCAACAAGATACAAGCTATGCTACGTTCATGGCTCACTCATATATTTATTTAACAATAACATTATAATGTATTACTTTACTGGTTCTCAGCTACTGACATCGTGCCTATGCGCCTTGTCTCTAACTCACATTCACATCTCATCCGGCGTTGGGTCAGTCAGTACAGCTTTGCTAGATGCGATCAATTGCTCAATTGGTACGGTCGCATTTTAGCGTTCAATAAATTATCAAGGATAAAATCTAACCGACAAGTGATACTCAATCGTCGGTTCGAGGAAGCTTTTCCACAGTGACTGTTACATTTACTCGTGCAAATCTATACCTAAGACCCATTTGGTAAAACCTATGAATGATGTAATGGAAAATCTTGATTAACTTCACACCTTTCATTATGTTATGTGTGAGCGTCGTGAATTTTAGTAAGTCCTGTTCACATTATTATGCCTATGTACATGAACTTTGTTATCCACTTATTTTGTGTTATTATAGTGTACAATAAAGAATTAAAGAATTATTGTGTCGCACGCCCGTGGCGAGGCACATGGCAAGGACGAAGTGTACAGGCGTCATGGCATAGTCGATTGGCCACAAAACTCGTGTGATGCTAACTGACGTACAGGTCGCGCGATGAATCAAGATCGCTCGGCAAAAGTGGAAGGGGCATGCGCAGTATTCAATTCTACGGTCTATTTGGCGACGTACGGGACGGTGTGCGCCGTCGGCGACACGTCATTGGTAGATAGAGTCGCTCTTCAATTCCCGCGTTGCGTTCTCGCCTCTCATTGGATACTGTTGTACTTGGGTACTGTTGCGTACAGCTTGTGTTATCGTAATAGTAATACGTAGTCGTAATAAAAAATGGTAAAAACAAAGTTTTAAAACGGCTAGCCAGAAAAATGGTTTACGATGTGAATTATTACGTTAAAGAAAGAAACTAACGAAATTTTTTTTTTAATTTTATGTTTTATTTTAAAAAATTAGGTAATTTTTTTGAATTTACCTACTTACAAGATAAATAATAATCAAAAACTAGTGTTATTATAAGTTATGTTACTAAGGTTCAAACATACGAAATTAAAAATAAAGTCCTAACATACTAAGAATTTCTGTGCGCAATTGTACACATGCGCCGATTGCCCCCACTACTTTCACCGAGCGATCTTGATTCACCGCGCGACCTGTAGGCTTGTAGAGCCGTTTCATTGGTGTATTCCTCGCCAAAATACAACACAGTAACATGCCTCTAGCTTTTAAGGGCCTATTACACTACGCTTTATTAAGCACACGATATTCAGTCTGTCTTATTTTCCTCATTTCAATCTGAACCTTATTACACTACGCGACATCGACTAAGACTGTCTGAATATCGAGTGGTGTAATAGGCCCTTAAATCTAGTGCCTGGAGGTTTAACCTCGGATAACAGTTACTGTGAATTATTTTTAAGTGTATTGAAAAATAATTTTTCAATTGCAACTTCCAACCAAGTTCCTGAGATACAAGTTGAAGTAATCATCATTTTTTTAAAACGACGATATGGGACAAACCGGGACCCTATAACGAAGGCTTTGCTGTCCGTCCGTCTGTCTATCTGTCGATCTGTAACCAGGCTGTATCTCATGAACCGTTACAAATACTGAAAAACAGAATAAAATAAATATTTACGAGGGCTCCCATACAACAAACGTGTTTTTTTTTTTTGCAGTTTGTATAGATAATGGTAAAGAAGCTTTCGTGCTCAAGTCCGACTCGCACTTGGCCGATTTTTTAAATTTCATCCACAGTAACTGTAATCCGAGATTTTGACAATTTTAACGCCCCAGGACTATTTATTGTTTTTATAATTTAGAATAACACTGTAAGGGTTTTAATTTTTAGGGTCTACATTTAGCAATAGATTAGTTCAATTAGGTAACAAATAGAGGCACCGAAGTCTGAGTTGTGTGGAACCAGTAACTGACACTTAGAGCAAACTAAATAACTTAGCTATTGTACAAATAATATTTTAATGCATTCCTAATCTTAGTGCCTAAAAATAATAATAATAGTTAAATGTGACCAGTGTTAACACCTGTGTTCATTCAATCAGTTTCAGTATTTAAAGTCTTTACTTTGTTACTCAAACATAAGAGAGCTAAATAATCAAAACCAGAGTATTTTTCATAAATGCAAATTAAATATTAGTATTGGTCGTGATTTAGCCAGTCGCATCATAACTTCATAAGTAGATATTTGTGCACAGAATTACGTTTTAAGATGGAACATAACTTTTACAAAAGGGTCCTCTTCCTCTAGGGTAACCAGTAGTTCCAAGCTGGTCTAAGTTGGTGATCTGTTAGATGTACCAACGCAGCGGTAACTTTTACAAAACGTGCAATAGCCTACTGGGTTTTCTAAATTAGACATGATGTAAGATTAGTCTACACAAAATGCATAAAATTCAAAGTCGCTAATGTAGGAAACATACAGAAAAAAAATTATTGTAAAAGGGCAAATAATACGGTTTGGTAGATTTTGTGTATGCCTACTGGAGCAAAAAGAAATTTTGATGTTTCTCTTTTTATTACATTTATATCCACTGACTATTGTGTATAGTGTGTGTTTATGGGTTTTAATCAAACAATTGGTTTTGAGCAGTCTGTTCCATCTCAAAATAACACTATTAACAAAGATATGTGAGATATAGAATTTGTCTATCACATGTATTATTCTGTGGTTGCTTATAACTTATAAGAAAACATTAATACAAAACTTAGCTGACAAGGTGGTCCATGACCCCCCTCCCAACATCTCATTGATTTATCAAATATTTCAATATGAGAGTTGTTTAGTAGTGCTAGTGATTGCTGAATAATATCAGATAGATAGTGTTTGAGTTTTTGATTTAAATGTTAAACAAATATGTTGAACCAAGTAGTTATTTCAAAATTTCAATTTGACTTGTTTGGAAGGTCATCAGCATAGCACATCACCTGGTTTGCACCACTGCCAGGAAATTCTGGGTACTAATATGCATAATTTAATATTAGGAATGTTTAATTTTGCAATATTGATTGTGTAGCAATAATGTGCCACCCATGCATCCCTGCATGAACATGCTTCAGGCACCTGAGCCCGCGGTGCTTACAAGTCAGGGCGCAGCTTGTCTCTGTGCCACCACAAGCTGCACTATCTTAACACTATAAACCTGTTTTACCTAACATTGTAGATTTCACACAAAATGTAAATTCATTCGTATCACAAACTATAGGTATATAATACTCTATACTTTTCTATGCATATATGATAAAATTATGTATAATTGTTGAGTATCTAAATATTAGGATATGGCAACTTAACAACAACTTATTGTCTAGTGGAATACTCTATGAGCTGATGGCAGGTGCTGTGCTCACAACACAGCACAGCCACGTGTGACAGCACGTCTCTGCACATACTGTCACCACAACATTAGTAGACTACTGACTACACTTGTTCAGTGCAACGGCATGGCACACCACAGCTTGTAATGCTAATAACTGATATGTTCTTAATGCCAAGCCAACTACACTCATGCACACTTATATCATTCATCTGTAGTAAATGTTTGACTTCTGCTTTGAAATAGATATAACAAGTTCTTATTCATACTAATGCATGTGTATTAATTATAAACTCACATAACATGTTTAAAAGCTGTCTGGATTCAAATTGTACTTGTGTTATAAGTTGAGTATACAATCATCTCGGCCACAGCAGCTTCTGTGCACCCTTTGCTTGTTGGAAAGCTTACATTTACCCTTTAATGAACAAACTTGTACCTATGTCGCTTAGCTTGCTAAAACCACCCTGAACCATTATTATCATCTACAGTCAAAGTATATATTTAACTACTATCTAATTAGTCAATAAATCATAGCAGGACGGTTCTGTCAACACGTGATCAATTATATCATAAAAGCAGCAACATTTTGATATGTGTAGGACTACCACACCCACAGTTATTTGTAAGAATATGGTATTTGATATAAATCTTGTCAAACTTGCCTACTTACTGGCAACTCGGTGTCAGTATTAAATATTAGGGAAGACAAGGCAGTGTGCAGTATGTAAATGAAAACAATTTAAGATTAAGAAAACAAACTTAGTGAGAGCCAAAGTAGTTGCATGCATTCTAGTGTGGAGTGTGAACAGCACAGTGTTACGTCTGCAGCCAATGGAACATGAGGCTGTGTACAGTGGGGTAGTCCAGCTCGGCGTTGGGCGAGCTCAACAGCTCACGCAGGCTCAGCGGCGCATCGGGCGGCGGCGCGTCCGCCAGCTCGGCCGCCGACTGCGCGGAGTTGTCGTCAGAGGCGCAGTCGGACGCGGGCGCGCGCTCCCGCCACTTGTCGTCGTAGCTGAGGTCGCACAGCGTGGGCGGCTCGTCGCCGTCGCTGTACTCCTCGTCCAGCGCGAGTGCACGCGACTTGGAGCGCGAGGCGTCGCCGTCCGCGCTGTCCCGGCCGCCACCACTCCCGCCGCCCTCGTGTTGCCGACGGGCGTTCTTTAGCGCTCGATACCGACGAGACCGTTCCCGCTGAAGTCTTCTTTTCCTTTCGTCTGCTCGTTCCAACTCTTCAGGGGTTTTCTTTAGCGCATTCTTACCAAAAAAATATCGCATGAACGACTCGTCACAGTTCCGTTTTGATAGATAGTTCGCCATTAGTTTGTAGTAGTATTGGTTATCCATGTCAGTTATATGTTCCAGAACTAAATATTTAACTTTTACGTCACAAAACAATAATTTTATGCAGATATTTTCGAAATTGCGAAATAAAAATAATGAGAACGCGACAATCGCTGACGTGACGTCACTGTGTCACTGACATTTCATACGCGTTTCGTTCGCTTTTTTGCATAAACAAAGACTCGAAATAGTAAAACGTTTTAAAAACTTTCACGGTGACAAATTAAAAATATAAAACAAGATTTTTCTTAAATTGTATACGTGGTGGATGCGTCCCGTCGCGTAGACTTAATACACAATATATAAGTGCATCGGTCAAATTCTCCTTACACAATAGTTATTACGTTGTTTAGTTTTAAACTATAGAATTGACCTAATGTTTACGGACATAGTCTACCCCGACCACCAGGGAGAGTGGAAACGCCGAGATATGTCGTGCGTTGTTCCGCAGGGATCCGTACTAGGACCACCCTTGTGGAACATCGGGTACGGCTACGTGCTGAGCGACTACTTCCCTGACGGGGTTAGCGTGGTCTGCTACGCAGACGTCACGCTGGTTCTAGCGCAGGAAGAGTCGTACCAGGCGGCGGTCGATCTAGCGACACGCGGGGTTGTGATAGTCGTTGGCAGGATCCAGCAGTTGGAACTCGAGGTGGCGCTGCACAAGTCCGAGGCTATGTGTTTCCTCGGCCCTCAGAACGCTCCACCATCGGGTTCCAAATTAGCGGTAGGAGGAGTTCACAACGGCATCGGGTGGAAGATGGAAGTACCTGGGACTCGTCCTCGACAGCTGGTAGAACTTCGTAGAGCATTTCCAACGTCTGGCTCCCAAACTAAACCGGACTGGGGCCGCTCTCAAACGGCTCCTGCCTAACCTTGAGGTTCCAGACGCCTCCTGCCGGAGGCTCTTCGCAGGAATCGATCGGTCCATGACCCTTTACGGGGCGCCAGTGTGGGCGCCGTCGCTGCGTTAGCAACCAAAGGACCAGCTGAACGCATGCCAGAGGATTATGGCAATACGGATGGTGTGGGGATCTGGCACGGTTTCCCGCGAAGCGGTGAGCCTACTTGCTGGGCTACCACCATGGGATCTGGAGGCAACAGTCCTTGCACACATGCACGATTTACACGTGGAGATGCAACGCCGGGGTGAAAGCTCTGTCTGCCATTCCGCGACAGGTCGCTGCATGGTGGACAGAGCTCTGGCGGGATCTCATGGTGAAATGGCGTCAGCGGCTATCGCAACCCAGAGCTAGGCACGCCACATTTATGGCGGTAAGTTCCTTCTTTGAGGCGTGGCTGGAAAGACCTCACGGCATCCTCACTTTCCGCATGACGCAGGTTCTCACCGGACATGGTAAGTTCGGGAGATTCCTGCAGCCGATTCGCGCGGATGTGACGCCCAGGTGTCGCCACTGTGCGGAACGCCCAGAGGACATGGTGGAGCACACAGTGAAGGTGTGCCCCGCTTGGGCAGAGCATTACCATGCCCTCGTGGGGGCAATTGGCGGCGGCGATCGCCCGCGCCGGACCTTGGTACAGCCATGGTCCGGAATTTCGGGATTTTGATACGTACCCATCGCCACGATCTCATCACACAAATATTTCTCATCAAGGTAAAAAACAATGATGGACTTGAAAACTAAAGGAAAAATTTTCCGTGATGTTCCGTGATACATATAGGTACCATCGCGGTCATTTCTGCGTGATTACTTATAAAAAAAATTGCATGAATCCTGCGGCGCGGCGCCAAACCAACCACCTTGAGTTTCAGTTTCGAGTGCAAGCAAAAATGAACTTAGCGGTGATCAGGCGAAAGTGTCTTTGATGGTACACAGTAGAATACCAACATTCTACAGGCGACGGCACATTAATATTCTGACATGGCTAAAAAGACACATTTTTCTTCTGACATTATTCAAAATTTTATTTGTGCCGAAATACCTGACGCCAATCATCTAGATTGGCATCAGGTATTGCCAAAGCTGTACCTATTAGATAATGAAATCTAATATGATACGTGGCTCCTGTGAAAATATATCTATCGCTATCTTCGAAACTATGCTTACAGAACATGGACGAGGTTGATCCTTGGATCCGGCGATCTCCTGCAGTTTGGATATCCGTCGATATCCAAACTGCAGGACACGTCCTTCAGATAATGGCGGATTTACTGTGACCATAAATGTAGTAGCGCTTATAAATAAATAAGCCTTTATTCAGACCTTAATTAAAATTGTTGAACACAAAGTTATTTTATACAAAAGTTTCTCAATATAACAACTCTGACGAGTTAGTGACACCAACAACCTGGTCTGTTTGACAAAGGCCTCCTCCATTTCCTTCCACTCTGCTCTATTCTGAGCTCTTCTAGTCCATGTACTCCCTGCTATGTTTTTGAGCGAAGTAGCGCTTATCAAGCCCTAAATGGGAAGTCCCTTTTAATCCAGTACTTTTAAAAAACCTAGGCACTTTTGACTCAAAGACCCCTAAGTTGTACCTATCAGGAAACACAGACTTCGGCAGGGAATTCCATCCCTTGGATGTATACACAATAAATGTGTTCCCAAAACGCTTTGTGCGTATGGGTGAGATGTCTACTATGTACCTACCGGTGGCGCAACGCCGTACGCCAGGTGGTCCGATGACGAAACGGACTTGGCGGATTTAGATTGTGCAATTCCAATTCTACACTCCCCGAAATGTAAACGATATAAAACTGACAGGCCAGAAACTCGGCGGCAGTGCCCAAGGTTTTAGAGCTTCGAATCAACATGTGCATCGTTACCGATGATTGTCTTGGCTCCCCTCTCAACCGGCTCCAACGCATCAAGCTGGTATTTGGCAGACCCATCCCAAAAATAGGAACAGTATCTCATACACGATCGAATTTGCAACAACTGTTCGGGCGTGAAGTAAGGTCTCGCCTTTGCTAAAATCCCCAATTTGCACTACATGTGGGTACCTCCGTGATCTTGCATAGGAACTTGAAGCCTTCAAAATTACGTAACTGTACCAGGATTCAAGTAAAACAATTGCACATAGTGGCACCGCAATATTGTTGAGGTTGTTATTTTAACCGGGTCTGCCCAAGGAGAAACCGATTTCATACCGCTTAATCCATAAATCCCGAACAATCTTCCTTTCGAATTCAAAAAACTACAATTTCCTTTGAACGTTTGCTTTGCGATGACAATAAAGAAATCATAGGGCCAAACTCTTAAAACGGCGATGCGCGCGAATGTAGTCGCGGGCAAAATGCTAGTTGGAAAATATTTATAAATCGATCATAATACCTATACCTCACATACGGAATACAGCTGTGGGGTATCTACGTACGACATCGACAGCTAATTCCGTGCGACAAAGATCCAGTAAAAAGTGCTGAGGATTATATATGTGGCGACATCTATGCCACTTCATAAGAACTACAAAAATACGAAATCCTGCATCGCGTAATCAAAGTTCTCTGCGCGATTTGAATATACACAGTTTGTAAAACACTGGCAACCATTAAAAGCGTCAAAGGGGCCTTTGCGAGTTGGTTTCGACTCCTCTTATGGCTTCCAAAGGTCCAGGAACCCAGGGTGCTGACGGGTTTACTATACCAAATATTCGAACATCAATTAATCGAACACTTTAAATCGAACAAATAAATACTCGAACGTCCCTAATATCGAATGGTTATTAGATCGAACGATCAATACGTCGAGTGTTCAAAATATCAAAAGTTTATTTTTGATCGAGCGGCCGGGACTCGAGATGGCATTGCACAAGTCCAGGGCCATGTGCTTTCATGGCCCTCGGAACGCGCCACTGTCAGGCTCTCCAATAACGGTAGGAGGAGTTCATATGGGCGTCGAGTCGACGATGAAATACTTACCTGGGACTCATCCTCGACAGCCGATGGAAATTTTGGGAGCATTTCCGACGTCTGGCTCCCAAACTGGAACAGACTGGGGCTGCCCTTAAGCGGCTCCTACACAACCTAGAGCCAACTAGGGCCATGGGTGATGCGAAAGGGATCCCCGGGCAAAGAAGAAAATTAAGAGTAGGTAAAAGTCTGACTGGGTAGAGCAGGAGATAGTCTCCCGCTCTACCCATGAGCGGGGGTTGTCATTGGATGACTTTCCTGACATCTCTTTGTGGCATGCATAGAATACGATACGGATACACATTCGATATTTTGAACACTCGACGTATCAAATTCAGTGTTCGATATAACAATTCAATATTATGAACGTTCGAGTATTTAGATGTTCGATTTAAAGTGTTCGATTTGGCATAGTACACCCGGTTCTGAGACATAATAACTTACCTATATAATAATCATAATAATACATATTTTACACCGGTGCGCGATCTGCCTTACGCACTTACTCCCTGATGTCAGCCTCCTCGATCACCTTTGGCAGTTCGCGTCCTATAACTACAACTATCGCGTACCTACGTATCGTAAACTTTTTGGTCGTCTTACTGTTGCCAGATTGGTTGTGATTACCACGATGGTAGCTCTCCGAAAGCTATCAAGGAACGCAGCATGTGTTCTGGCAATTTTTGCCTGTCGGCAATCATCCGGGCGCTTTCTTTCAATGGGCTGCCATGCCAGCAGCCACTTTGATCTGGTCAGTCCACCGCCTCGGTGATCTACTGCCACGCGACCTTGCCCCGTCTACTTTTCCTTGTATAATAGGGCGTTCGATGAAAGTCACTAAATATTTGTTTGGCATATCCCCGCCTGCATCGCATCATTAGGGTAAAATAGACCATGAACGTGCGTATAGATTTAGGAATAAATTTGACGTATTTCATCGTCCTATTAAATCATCATATTTGAATATGTTTGTAGTTGCAAATCAAGATAAAATTGTGATATCATCAGGAGATGTCCAGTTTAAACTACTGTGTATTGAGCTTGAAGTTTCTCTTTACTCCTCTCCTTTACACACTGTGTAACATTTTGACGTGATAACGTCTTATAAATTGGTTTGCCGGGTGACACTTCAAGAAACTGCGTTACGCTCCGCTCACGTTATGCGCTCACAATGAGAGCGAGTGAGAGGCACGCGTCCCTTCCACTCGGGCATGGTTAGCCCGCCTAAGAGCGAGAGAGACAGACATAAAAAGTGAAAGGCACGCGTCCCTTCCACTCGAAAGTCGTTGTCACGTAAAACTTTCGCCCGTATACCGACTTTACAGGCAACCAATTTTTTTGAATTAAACGCAATTAACGTGTGTCATTTTTAGGGTTCCGTAGTCAACTAGGAACCCTTATAGTTTCGCTAGGTCTGTCTGTCTGTCTGTCTGTCTGTCCGTCTGTCTGTCCGTCCTCGATTAATCTCTGTGACCGTTAGCACTAGAAAGCTGAAATTTGATACCAATATGTATATCAATCACGCCGACAAAGTGGTAAAATAAAAATTGGAAAAAAATGTTTTGTTAGGGTAGCCCCCCTAAATGTAAAGTGAGAAGTGTTTTTTTTTTAATTTCAACCCTAACGTCTGATATTTCGTTGGATAGGTATTTAAAAATGATGGTTTACTAAAATCATTTTTTGATAATGTCAATAATTTCGGAAAGTGTATTGGGAGTTGTATTGCAAAAAAAAAACTATTAGTACGTAATTAGTATCACATACAAAGTAGAGACAACTGACGTTTCGTTCTTAGACATAAGGGCTTTATGCTAGAAATAAAGACAAAATTGCATTAAAAAAAATAACATTTCATTGCTACAAATATTCAAAGGCATCACAAAATTTTACAGTATTTAAATAAGTAGACAAACAGGGACGTGTAGGTATTCAAATTACAAATCTTTTCAATTGTGCACTCGTTCATCTACTAGGAGATACGTACACTAGTCGACTCGTGGGTAGGCCAGGTAGTGGTTTCGGAAAATGACCACTGATCCCCAAATTCAAGCGCCCACCATTTTAGATTATAAAGTTAATTAGAATCAGTAAAACGTACGAAACTAAAACTTAATACAATGAAGATATTTATTTTTCTAACGTTCTAAAACCAAGGTCACGAGTTCACGACTCTTATAAGTCATTAGGCAAAGTTTTGTACAGAAATGTTTTGTTGTTTATATGTGAAGCAAAACATGTTTTTTACACCACCTGCTCGATAATGTCGTTTTATACGTCATCCAAACCTCACTTAAAGCAAGGCTTCTATCCCTAGGGAGATAATGCAGTATGGCCGATCCCTAGGGAATAATGAGATTTGAATTTGGAACACCAAAAATCGTCAATATTGTGAATTAAGTTAATTTGCATCGCACAAGTTGACTCGAAATTCAAACTGGCCACTAACAAAAATAGAATAAAACCTGCTTACTGACGGGAGCATTATAGAAAATTGAAAGTATAGAATCTTAGAGTATCGTCTCTTACCTTATCTTTATCGTCTTTTACCTTAAATTAACTCCCTCGCAATGCTCGGGACTCTTACTTTATCGTCTTTTACCTTAAATTAACTCCCTCGCAATGCTCGGGAGTTAATTTTATAAATCCCTCACTATCGTTCGGGATTAAAATCAGCAACCTTCGTTTCGTTCGGCATTCAACATGCCGCCCGCGACTTAAAGACACTGCTTTATCCCCTAGTCACATAAACTACTATTTTAGATAAATACACAACAAAGACTGGACCCTTCAATTATTTGCTAATAATATATACACATATTCACAGTTCACTTACCTTCGCAATGAAAATTCCGCTTCAGCCTTTTTTTTTATGGTTTGATAAATCATGCATTGACATCCCCCGCCCTTGGGCGGAGCGGGAGATAGTGTCAGACTCTTACTGACTAAAAGACCCACCCCGTTCCTTCTAGCCTTCATACCGGGGCTCGAGCGCCCTTTCGGATAACCCTGGCCCCAGTAGGCTTCGACCCGGCTGGGTCCCTGCTGTTGCTGACAACTCCTTGAGGCGCGCGGGAACAGTGCGCGCCGTCGACGACTTGGGCTTGGTCCGGACAGTTACCGGACGGCCGGACAGCGAGCTACCCATTGCTCACTGTCCGCAAACCCGCGTCTACGTTGGCCGGAAATCGGGATCAGAATCCCGGCGACGGCGGCGGCGATAACGCCGTTGCCTGATGCGTTCGGCCTCCTCCTTTGCGAGCATTACTGCTTCGCAAAAGTCGGCGACCGCCTGCCACTCCTCCTCGCTTCGGACCATGGCCTCAACCAAGGCCCGGCGCGAGAGGTCTCCGCCGCCGATCGCCCCCACGAGGGCACGGCGATGCTCCGCCCAACGCTTCAGCCTTCACTAACAATGAGTTAAAATTTTAGCACTCAACTCCGCCATTTATTTTCGTAAACACAATGTTTAGTTTATTGATAAAGGAATATATCTGCATTTCAAATTCATCTAACAACATTATAAAAAACATAACACCGCATATCTAGCAAAAAAATGAAAAAAAGTAAAAAATTATATCCTTAGACGCTAAAACTTCCTATTGTAAATCTATACTGCAACTCAAGGCGTTAGAATCCACCTTATTGCCACCCTCTAATCACTCAAACAGTAAGTAGTAAGTAACAGTAAGTAAGATACATCATAGATCTACTATACTCTTTACGGAGTTTACATTTATGCATTTGCACTCAAAGTGTCAGTAAGCAGCATGTAGCTCTACCATATCGCTTGAAGAGTCATTTGTCACTTAAATACTACTCTTACAGCGCTTTAAGTCTCAGTTAGCGCTACTGTAACTCCACAATTGCTCTACTATATCTCATAAATTGATTCTGGAACTTTACTACATCGCCATAGTGGAACCTAAGACCATAAGAATTTGTGCCCATTCCTGGGGTATACTACGGTACTTCCTATTACGACTTACTTTGTGTTTTTTTTTTTTGAGAAATTTTTTATTGTGCTTTTATGTACAATATTTGACTAGTCTACACTGTTCTTACATAATATCTATAAATATTGTAAAAACAACCACTTTTTTTAAAAGGGTAACCATGGAGTTTCTTGCCGGTTCTTCTCCATAGGAAACAACCAATTTGGAACTGTGCACTAGCTTCTGACGTTTTATAAGTGCCCATGTAGGCATATGTGAAATAAAATATTTTTGATTTGATTTGATTTATAACTCTCATGTGATAGCACTTATCGATGACCTTTGGATCTGTTTAGCTCTTTTATATATCTGTTCTTACTCTTATATTAGCGCCTAATGTTAGTTGGGTAGTGTATAGCTACACTAAACGGGCCTTTTAATTTTTGAACCCTTTAATTGACATGCTTTAATCGTTGCATTTTATTTAACTGAACAACTGCAACGTCTAGCACCTGTCTACATATATAACAATGATGATCCTACATTAGTGCTTTACAGTCCCAAGGGCATATAACATCCTTTGTGCTCCCATCGCGTGGGTGTGCCAAAAGCTTTTGAAAGCCCTCCAAAGTTAACCCTATAAGGGAAGAAAGAAGAGAAAAACTTTAGATATAATTATGCTGGACTCTCAAAAATCGAATCACAGTTAAGAACTTTAATAAATAATATGTTTGTAAGTATATCAAAAGACGGCGATCTCTGTACGTTTGACGGCGGCGAGTCCGTCATCCCAGGTGAGCATAGCGTTGAAGGAGCAGTAGAGCGCCACGGCCGACAGGATGTGCCACAGGTCGTGCGAGTCGTAGAAGCTCAGCACCACGCACTCGTGGTTCAGGTGCCGCGACAGCGCCGGCGTCGTCGACCTGCCACAACACACGCTCACCAACAACGCGCACGTACACTTAAACTACGTTCAGTGCGTATTATACGAGTAGATACGTACAGTAGCTAAATTTATCTAACGAAGTGTCACTAACGGTAAAACGGGGTGAATAGGAACAAAACTTTAAAGGGTATTTTCTAGATATTTGAATATTTTTATGAATAGACATTTAAAAAGTCGATGCTTTGTTAGAAGCCGATGATATGGTATCAAAGTGAAAAACAAAACAGCATTTTGTTTCTATTCACCCCTGCGTTTCTGTTCACCCCGTTTTACGGTACTTCATTATTATGTTACATGTAGAAACAAACATTATTCCGTTAGATAACAAGTAAAAAAAGAAAAAGTACTATAAAACTTTAATTTTCGAAGTCGGTGTTCTGTTAAATAAAGCAGAGACAAAACTATTATAGAAACACCGACTTCCAAAATTTAAGTTATTTTGTACTTTTCGGTGTTTTTTTACAATTAAAGTTTTAATTTTTTTTTGTAAAAAGTTTTTTTACTAAAATGATATAAGTTTTGTACCAGTCAGTGCTGCCGGAGATGAAGAAGTAGAGGCCGGGTGCCCAGGCGGCGGCGGCGGCGGCGAGGTAGAGCCAGGCGTACCAGCGCGGCCACTCGCCGTGCAGCAGCTTCATGCTCAGGTAGAACACCATGTACAGCAGCGTGTTGGTCAGCAGCA
Organism: Mythimna albipuncta; assembly: GCA_929112965.1. Lineage (NCBI taxonomy): Eukaryota > Metazoa > Arthropoda > Insecta > Lepidoptera > Noctuidae > Mythimna > Mythimna albipuncta. The sequence goes on from OV815960.1 coordinate 2,309,234, forward strand.
CGGACAGCAGGTGTCCCGCGAAGTCCCCGCTCTGTGTGAACAACCTGTGGACACACGCGGACCACTCTCACTGCGGCCTCCAGCCACTACACACCACATTCGACTTTTAATACTGCAGCACGCAGTACGCAAAGCGAATTAATGTTTTGTTTTCAGATGTTGGAACTTTTTTTTAATTTAAGGAGATATAGGTAAGTTTAAATTAAACTGTCGCCAGTCCGCACTAGATATGGCGTAGTATGTAGTCCCCTGTTCAGAGCAAGATAGTTGGGGCAGTCGTACCCGTAGAGCGCGAAGCCCCAGTTGACGGCGTTGGCGATGAGCAGCATGACGAGGCGCGCCGTGTACAGCGGCCGCAGCCCGCGCGCCGGCATGTCCGCCACCGAGCGCGCCGCCTGCTGCAGGCTCTGCTTCTCTGTACGCAAATACACACATTGCTGATAAGATATAGGGCTTACTTAACTTCATTTATATCCTTGGAGTAGTAATCATCGCTTGAAAGGTCGCGTTAAGGGCGAGTTTTCGAGTAAGTGTATTAAAGAAAACTTTTTGTGTTATGGACCGATCTTGAGGATTCTTTTTGTGTTGAGTTCAGTATTATCACAGTCCCACTATCATATGTATTTCATTTGCCTATCCTAAAGTAATGCATAGATTGAATCATTCTGGGTATTTGGTCATTCCCAAGTCAGTAAGCCATCCTACTGATAAATGTTCTGGTTCATGTGGTAGGTACATGTCTTCCGTGCGGGAATCGAACCCGCGACAGCACAACAACCAGTCGCTCAGTCAGTGCACCAGCCTTGCCGTACTATGGGGTACCACAACTAAAATAAAAATCACTTTACAAAGCCAATGTTAAAAAATTGCGAAACAAATCGTGTCTGTGAAGTGTTGCGTGAGCATGAGACATGACTGACCGAGGCGGAACTGTCCCACGTAGTAGATGCGCAGCGACAGCAGCAGGAACGTGAAGATGTGCAGCACCGTGAACACGCTCCAGAACAGCGGCCCGCCGCCCAGCACGCCCCACACCACTGCACACACACACACGCACACCTCAGTGCATCGCCTCGTCAAAAACTACGCCTCTCTGAGGCCCCGACATAACAGGCACTCGAGTTTTCAACAGAGTTGGACAACGCTCTACTCAATTAAATTCCGGCGTAACAAAAAAAGGGTGAATGTGAGATTATGTCGTAGCATCAGATCGATATCCGTAGTGCTAGGTACCAAATTATTTAGTAGCCGCGTTTGAATATACGCGCAACAGGAATTGAAGTAACTATACTCTGTTCAAAATAACATTAGAAATTTATATTTAGCTCCCGCGAAGCTCACTGTGAGCATTTAATAGAACCAGGCAGGCGTGTAACGTACTCCGCGCTTCCATTACTAGTTACTTCAAACATTTGTAATTTTTGTTGTATTGTGTTGTGAGATTGTGGAGAAAAATTTAAAATTGAAAAATAAGTTAGTCTATTTTATATAAAAATGTATTAACAAGTATTTTGCACGTAATATTATATGTATGTATGCACATATAATATTACGTGCAAAATAGTTAGCACGGTAAACGCATAAATATTTTCGGAGAAGTATATTGTGTTTACATCTCAATTTTTGTTCGCCTTTTGAACACGGCGTATTTACTAAGTTGTGTTTAAAAATAATATTAGTCCTATGGTAACGCCATATTGTAATAAAATGGCCGTGAAGATGCGATAAATATTAAAAGCTTAAACGGACTTCACGAAGATATCTTTGGATACTAATAGTTTTACAAGAAACCTTTATATAGAAATTAAGACTATAACAGCATTCGAGGGTTATGAATTTACATGTGGATGGATGGGGAGATAGAGGGAGGCCAAAGAAAAGATGGATGGATTGTGTGAGAAGTGATATGAAAGAGAAGGGAGTTAGTGATAGCGTGACAAGTGACAGGACAGAATGGAAGAAAAAAACGTATTGCGCCGACCCCAAATAAAATGGGACAAGGGCAGGAAGAAGAAGAGGAACAGCATTCGAGAGTCCACATTAATACTAAGTACGCTTACTCTTAGAAGAAACCACTGTAGAACTAATTCACTTAAAATTGGCACATAAAGTTGACTTATAAAGCCCTATAAGGTCAAGTGACAAATGCAAGTGGTTCCGAGTGCATTTAGTTCTATAAATTACTATTACTGGCGTATACACTTATAGTGGATTTATAATTACTTCTTGTAGGCGATTATAAGTGTAACTTACTGGTTCATGTTTTCTCAAGTGTATTTACACTTGCGCGACACTTTTATAGGCCATCTTAGTTTTTACCGCGCCTATAATTTCGTTCTATACACGACTATAAGTCAAGTTTTAAGAACAGGTGTACTATAAACCCAAACGAACTCCGTGTAACCTGTTATAAGCTTGGTAGTAAAACCTGGAACCACTAAGAGAGAGCTACAAGTGCTGTGAGCCTATAAACTGTGCGCTACAGGAGAACTTTGTTACTTTGTAATCACTTTTTTCCTTTTTATGCGTACGAAATAGAAGTTAAAATCGGTTGATCCGACAGTAAAAAAGGTTTATTTAAATTTCTATTAACGTGAATATATAGGGTATAGGTGACGGTAGCTTTTTCTACAACTATTCGTGCGCATGCTGTGTCACGGAAGCATACCGAGCGCGATGAGCACGGCGAGCACGCCGAAGGTGGCGTGCGCGCGCGCGTTGATGTCAGGGTGGCGCGACTGGTAGATCTTCACCATGCTCAGCACCGCCAGCACGTACATGAACGACGTGTCTGCGCAGAAATACCACTTTGAGTTCTTAAGGAATGTTTAAAAATAAGACTGAATTTTAATTAATCTTAGGAATCCGCGGGGTATTCATTAAAGTCCTCGCAATGATTTTCGGTAGATGTTATTAGATGCTTCGGCTAGACGCGAAAGCATCGTGTCGGTCGTACCGAACTGGAAGTTGAGCGCGTTGGGGCACACGTGGTAGGTGGCCGACAGCAGCGCCACCATCATCATGGCGGCGCCCAGCGACGACAGCAGGCCGTAGTGCGCCGGGATGCCGTACTCCTGCGGGAGACACAATGTTACTACGTGCGGCTCGCTGCGGCACCGAGCGCGGCGCGCCGTCGTGCCTACCTCGTCGCGCGGCTTCCTCTTGCGGCGCAGCCGGCGGCGCCGCACCTGCAGCATGAACAGCGCGCCCAGCAGCAGGTAGCCGGCGTTGGAGAACACGTGGTTGAAGTCCGAGATGCCGCCCCAGGGGTGCGCGCACAGGAAGTTGTAGTAGCACGTGTCCAGCGAGCCCGTGACGTTGAGCACGACCTGGTAGGCGGCCACGAACTGCAGCACGGGCAGCGAGTAGAACAGCGCCACCGTGTACAGCGTGTACAGGTAGCGGTCCGAGCGCGCCGACAGCACGCGCGCGCGCCGCCGCGACAGCGCCGCCACGTGCAGGCGCGCCGGCAGACCGAACGGCCGCGCCAGCGACTGCAACACCCGCCGCGCTTACATCGTCATGATATTGCATGTCTATGAGAGTGAGAGAGAAGAGAAAGCGCACATCTATGTTCGTGCTAGCTGTCCTGCGGTCAGGTTGGTTGGCCATCGTCACCGAATGCAGCCAGGAGTATATCACTGTAACGACGAGCCTGCAGGTTGCTACTGCTGACCATTCGTGAATGTTCATCGTCAGGCTCAGACCACCATGTATATACCTTTTCCACTCACTGAAAGTGCTTATAATTAAACCTTAGTTGAACAGGTAAGGCCTCAGCTTTAGCTATATCTAAATGACTAATTGTAAGCGTATATGTAAGTGTATTGTCAAAGTTGGCAGCAACGCCGCAAATAGCTGTATTTTCCTTTGTCCTGACAAATCAGCGAAACATTTAAAAGCTAGGTGTTTGCGAGGTTTCCAACTGGGCTGCGCTACCTGAACTCTTTCCAGATAGATCCCGGTGCCGTTCTGTTCCGTCTGCACGGCGCGTGTGCTGGTGTTGGCGTCGGGGATGTCGGCCGTGTCCGTGGTGACATCCGTGCGCCCCGCCGGCCCGGCGCGGCTGTCCGGCCCGGCGCGGCTGTCCGGTCCGGCGCGGCTGTCCGGCCCGGCGCGGCTGTCCGGCCCGGCGGGGCTGTCCGGCGTGAGCGAGGGCTCGCTGCTGGCGGCCGCGGCCGGCGGCGGCGTGGTGACGGCGGTGGTGGTGACTACGGTGGTGGCGGTCCCGTTCTCCTCCTCGTCGTCCGTGTCACTGTTGTCGCTGCTGTCGAACGTCGCCGCTACGAAACACGTGAAACTTACATAAAATCCTTTTCTGTTCATCAGCCCATATCAATGCCAACCTGTGCTGCGAAACAAGCCATAGTAACTAGGTAAAGCTACCATAAAAATAACCAGAGACTAATTATTTTTTATTTTATTATTATAATTGTTTTCAATCCCTGTGACTAAAGGGCCTATTACACTACGCGTTATTCAGCACACGATATTCAGATTCGACTTATTTTTCATTCCGAGTAAGACAATCTGAGCCTTAATACACGACGCGACACGAAGCGACATCGACTAAGACTGTCTGAATATCGAGTGTGTGGTCCTAAGTGCACAAGTAAAGTTGAACTACTTCCCCAACAAACATATTAGCGTTAAGACAAGCTTTATTAGACATGTATTTCGGTTCTACTTAGATATTTAAGAGGTAGCGTATTTCTTATAAGAGAGTTATAGAGTGTAATAACACCTTTATACCCTCGATTTTGGCACAAAATTTTGCAGGCTAAGCCTGTATGAATCCCTATATAGTGGTTCTACAAAGCCTTTAGTTGAAGTGTGTAAGAGGTGTTACAAGAACGTCAATTTTAGTTTGAAACTTTATAGCGCCTTTAGAATGGAGTTAAGTTGAAGCCTAGAGTTATATAACATATCTATAGTGGTGTTAGTTAGAACTAAGACCGGTACGTTGATACCTTATAAGTCATTTGAAAAGTTTTCTGTGTCAAAATCAGATTGTAAAAGCTTTAAAGTAAAAAGAATTCTATTAATTGTCTAAATGAGTGCTTCGTTTATCTGCCGACAGTGCCGACATTGCAATATTCTCATCACAAAATGTACTTAAGTATTGTGGATTTAAAGTATTTTTGAAGTGTTAAGTTAATTATTAGTGCGCTTGCCAGTTTACTGTGATAGTGTATCGTGTTTCTCATCTCAATTTTAACGCGCCCTCAAAAAATTATGAATTAGAGGAATAAAAGGATAACATTTGAAAATGCAAATAACCTAAAATAGTTTTAAACGTCATTTTCAAGTGTTGCTCGGTTTTATTAGTGATTATATACATAAAATTAAGTAAAATAATTAGAAAAATGTAAATATATCGTTATTAGAAAGTGATTTTGTACCAATAAATTTTTAGGTTATGTTTACAGAAAGTAATCAAAATGGCTATTTTTTCTTAAAGTTACAGTCTTCCCTTAAATCAATTATGACACTTGATGAACTACAACGCCGGTGGTAAAGAGTATTATACGGTCTTGGGTTGATACAAGAGAGGAATTATACACTTATCGAAGACATTTACCTGCTGTTGAGACTAAAATACTGATTTTAGCTTTATTTATACATGTTTGGATTAGGGTTCCTTACAAAGTAATGAAACCCCTAATCTTCAAGTCACCCCAGGCGCAAAGTAACCTGCTGGTACCTAGGTACTTAAACTTAAATCACAGATACCGTTTTAACTTAAATTGTTAGCTTCAAGTTTTTTTTCTGCACTATGCTTTGGCTATAGTGTTATTTTCTTTTACAAAAATAAACATAGCAAAAATAACTCAATATAAAATTTTAATTATTAATTTTAGTTATTTTTTGTTTTCACGAATGGCGCCTTCTAAACTTCAGCCAGCCGGTAATATTGGGTCGTCTCGCGGGTCAGCTGTCTGTCAGTTCAGTCAGTCTTCAGTTCTTCTTGTTGAATCGACTTCATAAACTTTTGGTACTCTTGCTTAATTTTATATCTCACTGCACCTTTTTGTTTTTGTGCTCTCCAGGAATTAATTCGTTTCATTTTAAAGAAAATGCACAGCTTACAGTTCATACATTTAGGTTAGTTAGGTTATGCATAAACTCTTTAAGCGTACGAAACATTTAATGGTGTTTTTACAGAGTTACAAGTAATTCATCTTACACCAAAACCTTTTATATAAGGATCGTACAAAACCACTGTAACTATTTAACCTATGATTGCCTTTAGTATAACAGGCGTAAACTGTATATAAGGGTTATACAACGCATGTAGAGTTTGGTGTTACTACACTCTTAATTAACTCCCTTGCCGAGAACCGCTAACGTTACTGAAGTTGAAATAAAGTCTTATGATCTAAAAGCAACTCCGTTATAGCAGATTTGTAGCAATAAGAGTTAAAGAGAGTTAATGAAGATCTTTCAACAGGTTTTAACGTTGTAAGCAGAAACAAGCTTTAACGTCTTAAGTATATACGCAGCCACTGATACTACACTAACTACTAAGGAAATTGTGATTCGTTATTTACAGTTGTAATGCAACTTGAAGAGCTGAACTTATTTAATAAGTGTACTGAACCACCTTTAGTGATAACTGAATCCATTATAAATCAATAGTAGTACCTTAAACATTAAAATAGCCTGCAACCAACGCATAATTGTTTGTTGGGTCAATTAGGTAAACCTAGAGTAGCACTCACTGGAGTCCCGGCGGCGCCGCGCGGGCGACATGGACGTTGAGCTGTCCACCTCCGATCTTGTTACTTCATCAGGCTCTGAAAAATTATTGTTAAACAACTATTACAATACTTGATTTAAGGAAGAAGACTTTTATCCAAAGGTTCTTTAAAATGTATAGTTACTGCGAGCGAGTACGGCGCGCGGCCCCACGAGGCGCTTCCAGCGCGGCCAGCGCTGCGCCAGCACGAGCGCGCCGAACAGCACGTAGAACAGCACGAACACCGCCAGCGTCACGCCCGCGCCCACCGCGTACTGCGCGCGCGACAGCGCCACCTGCAGCAGGCGCGCCTCTCCCTCAGTACCACCATCGTAACGCAGCCCACGCGACCCTCGCGGACGCGCAGCTTTACAGACGGGGTGAGGTGCAAAAAGAATAGCCCACGTGTATCATCGTTTGATACACATGGTCAATTGATTTCAATACTCTAACGTAATTTAAGTATTTATAGAAATGAGGCGTGTCACTACTTTGCTCGCTTTGGTAGGGGGACTGCCGTGCCCCCTAATTGTGAAGTATTATTTCATGCGCTTTGGCGGGAGCTGACGAGAGACCAGCCTGAGTCCGGTCATCGCACTTTTCTGCGCTAGTGAGAAATACACAACATTGCTGGTCTAAAAGCGCCATAGGGGTTTCGATTGACGTGGGAGTAAATTCTTTATCAACTATAACAACCGAATGCCCTTTAATGTGGTGGTCTTTCGTTTAAAAGCCTCAGTGACATCTTCTTTAAAAACATGCGGATGCGGAGGTACCGCTCCCGCCTTATAGAGGCGGAGCCAAAGTCCCAGTAAAACTCCATCATGACCCTTCGCTAGCAAGCTGACATCCTTGGGGGGCACCCACCCTCGTGTGCAGCGTGAGCGCCTTGCGGCGCGGCGGCGGCGCCTCGTGCGGCCCCTGCAGCTGCTCCAGCACGGCCGCCTCCCACAGCCACTCTACGTCGGGCGGCTCCTCCGGCCGACACGCCTCGTCCGAGTCCTGCACCACCGACAGCACGTAGAAGCCGCGCGGGTAGCGCGACCGCTGGAAACAAACACGCGCTTCACTCGCTTACCTACTGTAGCTGCAACAGTATTAATAGTATGTATTCGAAAGTGGTCGAAACTTATTGGCGATCTAGAGCGAATTTTAAAGTAAAATACTGTATATTAACCGATAGCTGTACTCCCCCGGATCGTATCACAGTCATCCTGAGCGTCGAGACTTCGATCTCTTCCAGCGTCTCTGCTATGGGGCACTGAAACATTGTATAACACAATTTATCTTCTTTATAAATACATTATCTTGATAAATACTGTAACTAGGAATGGTGATGATGAGTCTTAGAAGCACAGTAAGTTTTGTTTGCTAGAAGCTAGCTATAAGCTCAGTGGGGGATTACCTCAGCCAGCGCAAAGTCTGTAGCATTTGCTACTCTTGCTGCATCTGCCACTGTATAAGCTCAAGAAACTTTTACAAAACAAAAATAAAATTGTGCAGACTTGCTTCTACGCGGTTTTGCTGGTATCCAGAAGAAGATCATAGAGAGAGTGGTCGTGCAGGCCGTGACGCTGGCTAGGTGACCAACGGGCCTGGGGCAAAAACACCTGAGGCCCCTCTTTACGTGGGGGAATCATCAAATTAATAACCTCTCTTGCTTTCGGTGGAAGGTAAAGATTTTATCCTACGGATGTGGAGCGAGATGGAGTGTTAAACTTTTATCAAACAAGTTGTCATAATTGAACTAGTGTTGCAACCTCTTTTATTTAAATTTCGAAGGCGCGCGATTTTTTCCTTAGTACAACAAGGGGTTTCTTAATCGGGTTTAAGAGGACCCTAAGTTTTGGGGCCCCGGGGCACTGCCGCGCCTAGCCCTTTAGAAGCTACGCTAATGCGTGCAGCGGTGCAGGGTGAGGCGGGTGGCGGTGCTACTGACCGTGTAGTTCTGCACGGCGATGGTGGCGCACACGTCGTCGTCGGACTCCACCACGAGGCGCACGTTGTCCTGCCCCGGCTGCCAGCGGTAGTAGTTCACGCGCGGCGCTCCCTGGGATAGCGGTACGACATGTTAAAAAAGAACTGAACAAGTAGTCGGTGAGTCAGTCTTGTAAGACACACTACAAGATACTTGTACACGACAACACTTGGAAGCGAAAACAACAATACCGATAGAAGAGCATAAAGCTCAAAGAAGAGACTCTGCGACAGGAGAGTTGAACGACCTCAACTGTATTCATTCAATATTGGTCTATTGTTGGCCAAAAATGCACTGACAGCGTGCTTAGCGCCAAAGGTAAATAACTGAAAAATTGTACACTGCGTTTCAAGGGGCTGCTTCTGACCCGGGCCATAAGATTTTTAGTCTAAGGTTTAATACGATTGCTGATGTACCGGCTTCAGCTCCACAGGGGTGGTAAACTAGAAGGGCAGGCGCTAGTCGTTCGCGCACCTAGGCTCGCAGCTGACTGTGCGTGGTTAGCTAGACACGCAAGTGTACCTGCAGCGTCACCACGGAGGTGGAGGACCGGTAGGGCAGGTGCCAGTCGCGCGCGAACGAGGCGCGCAGCTGCACGCGCGTCGGTGCAGCGCACGACGAGCCCACGTGCAGCGAGAACTCGCCCGACGCCGGCAGCGTCGGGTCATCGGTTTCTGAACACATTTAAATACACTTATTAAGTTTGGGGCATTGATAGGTTGATTAATGAAATACCTACTACCTTGTTGACTTTATGAGAATTTTTTTTTTTTGTGTTTTTCTTTGCCCGGCAGTGGGACAGTAATGGCTATTAAAAAAAAAAATGTTTTTCTACTGTTACGGGTGTGTCAAAAACCTTCTAACGCTAGCTAGCTTAGGCTAGCTGTGCATTTGTGTAGGTTATCGACTTGTTCTATTCTCGCGTTTATTAATTAATTAAATAAATAAGAATCATATGTTGCGGATATTGATTTTTGCACAAAATTGCAAAACACAGAGTGGCATCAGGCGTCAGTAGGTAGCATGTGTGTAATGCAGAGAAGCACCTCTGCAAAAAATTGTTTAGGAGTGTGTACAATATATGTGGTTGGTAGACGGTGGTACTGACCGCAGTCGTCGTTGAGCTTCTCGGCGTCGACGCTGTCGTCGGGGCACAGCGTGCGCTCCAGCTCGTACAGCAGCGCGCCGCCCGACCGGTACGGCAGCTGCCACGTCCACGCGCCTGCAAGGTCACACACGCGAGGCTCCTTACCACTACATGTTCAAGAGGGATGGAGCCATACACCCTATATAGCTCCATTACACTAATTGCCAGTCACCCTATATAGTGGTAGAGTTTGTTTTTGTTTGTACAATAATCTCTGAAAGAACCTACTGGTCCGCTTGAAATTTTCTCTCCTGCTTTATTTCAGAGTGACATCGGCTATATTTTATATTTATGCCGCAAGCAAAAGCTATTGATTTTATAATTAATTAAAGTTAATTGTCAATTTGTTTTTCCCGTTTTTGGTAGTGGTAGGTACTGTTTGGCACTGCAGCTAAAAAATAAATTTTGAGTAAGTTCTCCGGTGAGTTACCTAGGGTTGTCAAAATGCCCTAATCCTACACATTGCTTTGGGAAAGACAAATAAATACATAAAAGTATAAAGAATCGTCCAAATCGATCCATAAACAAAAATATTAATTATACGCTTAGAATAGAATAGAATAGAATAGAATAGAATAGACTTTATTGTACACCAAAAAGTAATACAGCTTATACAAAAACTACAGTTTGTGGGTACAATTATGCTTATACGCGAATTTCAACATAATTAATGAATTGAAGCTTATCAGTGCGAACCATGAACTTTACACATCTACGATACCCCTTCAGATGGTATTGGCGAGATGTTATGTTATGAAATGGTGATAACAACAAACAGACGTGCGATCGAATCGCAGCGATCCCGGAAGATGTGTTATTATTTTATGAAGTGTTCTGTGGTCTATCTCCGAAGTTTCAGCTAATATAAATGGGACCACCTGGGGCCAAAACTCTTCTTTCAAATAAAAAAATAATAATCTAAATCGGTTCAAACATTTGACGAAGACATCGCTGAACAAGATACAAAAACAAAATACCTACGACTAAAGAACCCCCTTTTTTGGAAGTCGGTTAAAAATAAATGAATGCCTTTTTATTACGACAAGAGTATTTTGGGTACTTATTCTATATGTATGCATTAAGTAGGTAACCATTACCTGCAAGCGTGGAGGAGGCGTGAGTGTATCTTACCGATCCTGCGCCTCGCGGTGACGAGCAGCGGCCGCGAGGTGTCGCCGCCGTCCGCCTTCACCCACACGCGGATGGGGAACACGCCCTGCGCCGGGTTCTACAAGCAAGGACCTAGTTCACGGATTGACAGATGTGGTGGCACGCAGTACACAAGCTACCAACATTAAGCTGTTTATCCTGGTATAGTCAACCTCGTAGTTTTATTATTTTGCCACTTTTGATAATAAATTGAACTGAGTAGTGTGTACAGTACAGCCATATTAGGAGACAAAATGTCACCCAACTAGACTACTACTGGGGCCAGGGTTCGATTCCCACGCAAACAACAATTAATCGCCTCATCCCTCCAGCGGACACTCGTTTCTATTAGTCTTGGAATATATAAAAATAGGTAGTATTTTTATATATTCCGATCTAGTACATCTCCAAGGGATCTTTAACAGGACAGGAGAAATTCAGCAGGAACAAATTGTCTTCTAGCAGGGCCCTTTGTAATTGGAGTTCAAGTTTGTGAAAAACACACACCAATGTTAATGTTATAGGTATTACACTTATTGTGGTAAAAAAAATGAAGAGGCTGACTATACAAGAATTTATTATCAATTAGCAGATAATGTTTATTTAAAGTCCGTGCAAACGACGGACTAGACTTACCGGCGCAAATGACAGGATGAACTCAACGTTGGGAGTGACCACCAGCTCGTGCGTGTCCTCGAACGTGAGCCTGTCGGACAACGCCGGGCACATCAGCACACACGCAACGATTCATATAAACTCAGGAATCCATAGGCAACAGAAACAACACAGCGGTTGGTACGCACGCAAACGTACGCACGACCCTACAAGCGGACTATAACACTTATTTGTACTGGAGCTAAATATTTTTTCAATTTTTCGTCGCACAATCATTTGCCACACCAGCGTGATGTTACTGTAAAGTTTTGTCGTACAAGCGTTAATGGCAAATTCATTTGTCGAGCTCAAGTAGTTCCTTAGTGCAAGTTAAACCCACTGTCACGATTAATATTCTTTGATCTCTGATGTGTTATAGTGTCTAGGACTTGTGAAACTGCCCTCGTACAAGTAATGCATAGGACGTGGATAAAATAAATTTAGTTACTATACGTACATATATGTATGATGTATGGTAAGTACAATAAAGTGTAGGTGCGTGAAGAGTCATATTCAGAGATGTAGCGGTTGTAAACATAGCTGTAGGGTCTTTACACCTTTTAATGATAATAGTTTGAATGATAGGCAAAGGTACGTAATAATAACGTTTATTGAATGATAAATGATATTAACTAAATAATGAGTGCACGCGATTTGAGTGATAATTGTGTACTAAAATATAGACCACGCGTAGCGAGTAAAGTGCTGACACAATGATGTCAAATTTGTACGTGCTTGCACTGTACATGCTCCGGGGCCCGAAATTATGAGAATGAGATGAAGGATTATGATTTACAAAATGATAACTAACAATATTATGTTTACAAACTTAAATAAACTAAGCTTAAGGTATGTCACTGAATTGAGTTCGAACGGATGGCGAAGACCCTTTGTTGGTGGTGCTGATGGTAGGACGACCCGCTGCGGTGGTGATGACGGGAGCTACATAGCTCACGCTAGCCTCTGCCCGCTCTGATGTAGCCTCTGCCTGTTCTGATGCCTCTGCTCGTTCTGGCCGCGGCTGGCGCGCTCGCACGCGTCTCCATGCGTACAAGATGGCGCAAGCTACGACGACTCCAGCCAAGGTATAGATGGCGACATAATGGTGAATGTCATGGGATGACACCCGATCCGCCAGCTCCTGATTGGATCTCATATCCTTGAGTGCCTTTTCGATCGTCTGTATGTCTTCTCGTTGCTCTCTAAAATCATCTGTCTCCTCCATTGGAGTGATGAGAGGTATGGACAGATTAATTATGTGATTTATTGGTGGAATCTCTATGTTCATGACGTCAATCTTCATTTTGATGGAGTTGGATAGAGATTTGTGTGCGTAAATCGTAAACATTCTGTCTTTAATGACGCAACTGTCTCCAAGTGTAATGACACCTGTTTTGCTGAGTTGCTCGATTGTAATATCGTCATCGCATATGACTCGCACATTGCATTGTCCACAACAAAAGTATAGGAATGAATTAAGTAAGTTCAATTCTGCCCAGTTATCTCGACATTCCTTCGTTTCAGTCTGACATTGATTAGAGGCTTGGTGTTTCAGACATAGGTTGGTGTCTGACGTCATCTGATAGACGGGCCTTTTCAGTGGACAAATGTACTCGTCGGTGTCGTATGGAATGCATCTTTGTAAGTCACTTGTAGAAACCGGAATGTAAGAGTCTTTGTGCATGTTGATTGCTAGGTGGGTTGCTACAGGTACTATGTTGACCATGCTTTCGTTGGCTTGTTGTGGAATCGGTATGAGGTTGTAGAGCTCATAGTCTTCCCTGCTCACAAGAGGAATTTTGACTTCGAAAATCAGGAACTCTCTGGTAGCTCTCGCTTTCACTTTCAATAGGTGATATATCTTCGCCAAGTCAGTCTGAATATTATTAATTGGTAATGTTAGGTCCTTAGAGATTTGCCCGGTTATAATATTCAGTTCGTTTTTCAACTGTGCAGGTGTCAACAAGTGAAAGTTGAATTTCTCATAGAAAATATTGGTCACCGTGTCGACTAGTGTCTCCTGGATATCTCTAAGGTTGGTCATGATATTATTGGCTATAAATGCTGATAATGTAAATTCTGCTTTGTTGTTGGTGTGTTGGATTTCATCTTCTAGTTTACTAAGGGCTGTGTTGCATTTGGTAATGTATTGATTGATTATTTTGTGCTGCTTGTCCAGCGTGTTTTCAATTCTCTTGATAACATTTAGCTCAGCCTCCACAACTGACGTCTGGTTTCTCCACAGCTTGCTAAGATGGTTTTGATTTTGCCTGATTAAAGCAATATCTTTCTGATATTGTTCAGCGAAGGTTTCGTCCAAAACTCCGAACAAACTATGTGCAACGTAGCCAATGCCGTTGATAAGCCCGCGACGTCGGCGAACTTGACCTTGCTGACCAAGTAAAACGTTGTTGTAGTGTTCAAGTTCGTTGTACCCGTGACGCAGTTGTAATCGGACTACGTCGCATTGTGATATTTGATCCCTGGAACATATGTTGTCTAGATGAGTGACAAACTTTCCCAGTAGGTTAATTCCTTGCCAAAATGGAGCCATATCGCAGTAAACGATGAGTTTCCATTCTTCACGTTCCAATCTCATGTTTGCTAGCTTATCAAAAAATATATTTTTATTCTCTGCAACTTTGGAAATTTTGTGCTCGCATGTTCCTGAGAAAATAACCATCAGAAGTACAAGTGTTGTAATTATGAAGTTGCTTAATTTTGACGATTTGGAGGATGTTCTATTTTTTGATTCATGTGTATTTTTTGATTGACGTTCCTGGTTCTCCTTTTCCGTGTCGTGACTTTGATTATTGTCGTTAATCGGCAAAACGGATAATTTTGTAATAGGTCTCTTGAGTGTCCCATTTTTCGTCCGTAGTGTCACTACTCTGACGTGTCCGTCTTTCCCTGGATGGAGTTCAATAATTCTGCCCATGGGCCATTTTCCCGGTGGCAGATTGATGTCGTGAATGATGACGATGTCATTGATCTTCATATTCTGATGAGGTTTGCGCCACTTACTGCGAGCTGATAATTGGCACAGATACTCCGCTCGCCACCTCTTCCATAGGTCATCAAATATTTTTTGTGTGAGCTGCCATCTTGTCCGTAGATCTCTCTCTGTCTCGATGATAGTTAACGTCGGTCCGCTTGCCAGAAAGTGAGATGGTGTGAGACAGTCCAAATCTTCAGGATCTTCGCTGAGTGCGCATAATGGACGGCTATTCAAACATGCTTCTACTTGAGCGAGCAAAGTCGAATATTCTTCAAACGTCAACTTCTGATCTCCTATCACTCGTTTGAGGTGGAACTTCAAACTCTTGACGGCGGCTTCCCAGAGACCTCCGGCACTGGGCCAAGAGGGGGCATTAAAATGCCAGGTAATCTCCATACTGGTAATTGCCTCGAAAAAATTGACATCCAATGTGTCTTGGATGTTTATGAATTCTTCGTTAAGTATTCTGCTTGCTCCAACAAAATTCGTGCCATTGTCACTATAGACATGGCTTGGGGTGCCTCTCCGAGCTGCCATTCTTCGTAAGGCCGCTAAGAACGATGAGGAGGTCAGGTCCGACACTAGCTCGATGTGTACAGCTTTGGTTGCCATGCAAACGAACACAGCGATGTACCCTTTCGTGGTCTTGACACCTCGGCCCTTGCTTGCTTTTACGTCGACAAACCCGGTAAAATCAACCCCTGTATGGTGAAATGGTCGTGTCGGATTACTGCGTGCTAAAGGAAGGTCGCCCATTAGTTGTTCATGTTTGATTGGATCGTGTCTTCGGCACTTGATGCAGTTTCGAAGACGCTTCTTGACGGCTCGGTTTCCTCCCAAAATCCAGTATTGGTAACGGAGCCAGGCTTGAGTGACCCTTGCTCCCCCATGGAGTGTCATATGATGTCCTTGATCAATCAACAGGTCACTGAGATGGGTGTTGTTGGGAATGATGAGTGGATGTTTCATGTTCTGGCTCATCTTCGCGTTGTTCAGTCTGCCACCGACTCTTAGTAGTCCTTCTTGATCCAAGAACGGGTTCAGCTTCAGCAATCTGCTTTTTGAGTCTATTTGCTTCTGACCTCGGAGACTCGTCATCTCCTCCTTAAATACCGACAGCTGCATTTGTTTAATTAAAAGATGTTTAGCGATTTTTATTTCGCTGACCATCAAATACTTTGGTTTGAATTGATTGCGAGATATGGCGCGCAAAGTCCATGCAAGTACGCGCGCTGCTCGATCGAAATTGCTGTATTTGTTTAATAATTTTAAAACAATGTCCTCATTTTGTTGAATTACGTTGCTTTTCACTGACTTTCTGATTTCTTCATACGTGACGTAAGTTGGTAGGTCTTGACTCTTGTTTTCTTTGTATGTTGATAACCAGGCTGGTCCATGCCACCAATGAGGGTGATGTTGCAGTTGGTCCGCCGATATTCCTCGGCTCGCGCAATCTGCCGGATTTTCAGCCGATTTCACATAGCGCCAGCTATTGGCTGGTATTGTTTCTGTTATTTGTGCTACTCTGTTCGCCACAAATGGTTTCCAGCGATGCGGATCACCCTGAAGCCAACCTAATACAGCTTTTGAATCAGACCAGCCGTATATTTTTATTCTGTTGCTTGATAAACAGTTCTGGACCACTTTCATCAGTTTTGATAACAAGTGCGCAGCGCAAAGTTCCAATCTAGGCAAGGATATTGATTTGCTCACGGGCACGAGCTTTGATTTCCCTGCAACTATGGTCACTGGCGATTGACTCTCTGCCTGTTCCTGATTGATAATCCTGCAATAAATTACACATGCGTACGCCTTGACTGATGAGTCACAGAATCCATGTAATTCTATGTTTGCATTTTTTGGCGTCTGCAGCCACCTTGGAACGTTCATATGTTCGATTGCTGGTAACTCTTTCTTTATTTTGAGCCATTCTTCATTGGTGTTTGTAGGTACTGCATCATCCCACTGAAGATTCAACGACCAAACGTTTTGGAACAAAAGTTTCAATTTGGTAGAGACAGGAGACAGCCAGCCAAGTGGATCAAAAATCTTTGAAATATCAGATAGTAATGATCTTTTCGTGGATGGTGTCAATGATGTTGTGTCTATCTTCATCTGGAACTTGAATTGATCGTCCTGGGGGTGCCACCGCAGTCCCAAAGTTTTGGTGGATTCTTGATGCCTGAATTCGAATGCTTGTTCGTTGTCTGATATGGCGTCATCTTTAATGTTGATTTTATTTGAGGACCATTTTCGTAAATTAAAACCACCAGATTTCAACAAATCGATAAGGTCGGCCTTGAGTTGTTTAGCTTCCTGCAGGCTGTGGTGTCCAGCCAAGAGGTCATCCATATAAAAACATTGTTCGAGTACAGCTGATGCTGCTGGATACCTTGAGCGTTCGTCTTCTGCTAGACGCTTTAGCGTCATCATAGCTAGGAATGGAGCAGCCTTGGTGCCGTAGGTGACTGTTGTCAGTTCGTATTCTCTTAGAGATTGTCTAGGCGAGTCCCGCCAGACGATTTTTTGATACTGTAGGTCCTTTTCATTACAGAAGATTTGTCGGAACATTTTCTCGATGTCAGCTGTCATTGCATATTCATACTGTCTCCATCTCAGGATTAGTGTAAACAAATCCTGTTGTAGATTCGGACCGCTGAACATTAAATCATTTAGACTATAGCCTGACGATGTTTTTGCTGATGCATTGAATACCACCCGCAACGCTGTTGTTGTCGAGTCCGGGCGTAGAACGCAAAGGTGAGGTAAAATGCAATCCGGCACATTCCTCCGTGTGCACTCGCGCATGTGACCCAGTTTGATGTATTCGTCAATGAATGTTTTGTAATCTTCGGAAATGTTTTTGTTTTTAGAAAATTTTCTTTCCAGTTGATAAAATTGGGCTACGGCTCTTCGTTTCGATTCTCCCAATTTTTCTTTGATATCTGGCTTTAATGGGATTCTAACCACGTATCTGCCATCGCCCCGACGTACTGTTTCCGAATTGTATTGTTGAAGGCATTGATAGTCTTCAGAGGACATGTTAGTGTCGGGCTCAGTGATATCTTCAATGCTCCAAAATCTTTGTATGTCTTCTATATTGTTCATGACAACGTTGCATTGATAGGACTTGACATTTCCGCTTAATATCCAGCCAAGCTGAGTCTGTTGTGCGACTGGTAGAGATGAATTTTCCTTGATGATGCCGGGCATGATGATTTCCGAGTAGATTTCTGCTCCTAGCAATAAGTCGATAGGTCGACAAACATTGAAGTCTGGATCTGCTAGCTGGATGTTTTGTAGATATTCCCACGATGGTTTTGAGAAACTGTGATTTGGTAAGTTGTTGATTAATTTCTTCATAACAACAGCTTCTGTCTGAAAGGTGTAATTGGTATGTAATGAAGATGCTACCAGGCTCAGAACTCCCTTACAATTAGTTTGACTGGCACTGACTCCAACTATGACACCTTTGTATGCTCGGCGGGGGAGTTTCAGGATTTGAGCTGCGTTCTCAGTTATGAGAGAGGCTTGAGAGCCTTGATCTATGAGAGCTCTCATTGTGTGATATTCCCCATCAGCACCTTGTATACGGACAAGTGCTGTTGCTAGGAGAACTTCAATAAGTGTTTCTTTGGAAACGTGCGTCACGTTACTTCGTGTCTTGTCTTCACGTGACGTAGACGGTGACGTATTCATGTTCCTGGATACTGTATTTGCTTGTAGGGCATCATGTAGTACGGTGTTATGACTTCCTTGACATACCCTGCATCTTGACTCTGAACGGCATGGTTTATTTTTGTGATCAACTAAACAATTTTTACACAAGTTGAACTTTTGAACCGTGTTTCTTTTTTCGTCTGACCCAGATTCCAAAAATGGTTTGCAATAGAATAATCCGTGGCTGTCGTCTTTGCATAGTGGACAATACTGTGTCCTCATTGCACAACTTTTTGCTGCGGAACTGCGTAGGAACGGTTTATTGAAATCGTTTTTGTTGTTGAAATTATTTGATTTTGATTGATTCCTTTTGTTGAGTTGATGTTCAGAATCTTTGTTGCTACTTGGAGATAACGACGATGATGATTTGGATGTATGGTGCTTACGTCGTGTTGATTCAAGAGCAGTGTACTTGTTCTCCAAAAATTTTAGAAAATCTGCTAGAACAGGCAAAGCTCTAGGATTTTCTAATGATTGAGTGTATTCACTGAGGGTCTGGTTGTCCAGCTTCAATGTAAGTAAGTGCACAACCGTTGGCCCCATGGCAGTTACATCTATGCCAAGATTTTTCAAGGCGTTCATGCATTCATTGATGGTGTCGAACATGTTCTTGATCTGTGTGTCGACTTGGTTTTGCATTGTAGGTATTGACAGTAGTATGTTCATGTGAGAGGTAAAGATCAACCTGTCGTTGTTATACCTATGGTTCAAGATGTCCCAGCAGATTTGGTAGTTCTCAGAACTAATATTGAGATGTTGAATGATCCTTTCTGCTTCGCCTTTCAGCTTACTTTTTAATAACTGCATCTTCTGGGCACTTGGAATAGATTTGTTGTTGTGGACTGCTTCCTGGAATAAGTCCTTGAATGATATCCATTTGTGATAGTTCCCGGAGAATGTAGGTATTTCAATTTTCGGAGTAAAATTTTCCCGATATGAAACGGAATACATCTTACTATTAACCAACTTTTTGATGTCAATGTACAGTTGTTCATACTTGTTATATTCTTGCTCATAATCTTCATCTTCCGAGTACATCTCACTATCAATTTCCCAGTGCAGGGCGTCGATGGTTGACCATTTTGTCTGAATGGTTCTGAGCACATCTTCGAATTCCCACTTTTCGGAGAGGCTCTGTATGTCCACGCCTTTGATTGCCCGTGACAAAGCCTTAAAGTTACTCTTCTGCTTGCGCAGCATTTCCTCTAATCTACTGGCATTTCCCCGAGAGACAATCTTCTTGAATAATGACGTGGATTGGCTTCCACTAGGCTTGATGTTCAGTTGATCTGGATCAACCGACAATGTGTCTGTTTGCTGTCGCTCATCCGCAGTTTCTTGGTTGCGAGTGTCTGATATACGAACTGCTGGAGCGCTAGGCGACTTACCCTCCTCTAAACTGGTGAGTGGTTTGTATTGCTGGATAGTGTCACGAGCTTCATTGTAGAGAGCCATCGTCTTGCTGTAGTAGTTCTCCGAAAAGTAGGTATAACCACGATCTTCAAACTCACATACTCTAACATGATTCTCTTGAAACTCCCGCCAGTATGTATCCAGGGTTTGCAAACGTTTCTTGATGTTGGCCGGAGTCTTGCGTTCTGCTGAATCTTTTTTAAAGTTCCGCAGTTGCTGCTCCATGGCCTGAATGATCTGATCTTGATTGGCCAAAATGTCTTCCATGTTGGCGCTCATGATTGGTCGAATATGCTAAGGTGGATTAAAATGTAACTGATTTCCAGTAGACGGATGTTACTCTGTCCACAGGTCGTAGTCGCAAGAGCTATACTTACGTGCCCGCAGAATATTCACACTGTCGAGAACGCGAAATAGTCCCGCTTATACGGAAGCTCGAAGGACCAAAAAGATGTAGGGTCTTTACACCTTTTAATGATAATAGTTTGAATGATAGGCAAAGGTACGTAATAATAACGTTTATTGAATGATAAATGATATTAACTAAATAATGAGTGCACGCGATTTGAGTGATAATTGTGTACTAAAATATAGACCACGCGTAGCGAGTAAAGTGCTGACACAATGATGTCAAATTTGTACGTGCTTGCACTGTACAATAGCAAACAGTTGAAGTAGGCATGCAGTATTGCTGAAGATAAAAGAAATGCTTGAAATGTTGGTGGATGGCTCACTGTTTCCACTCCACGGACACGTTGCCGCCGGCGCGCGCCGCGCCCAGCAGCGCCGCCAGCAGCAGCGCCGCGCCCCGCGAGCTGCACATACTCTCACTACACACACTGACGCTGCACTCGACCCACTAAGCTCACAAGCTCGGCATTCTTCACTCAACACACTCGGATAACTCGTGAGGAAGGCGTTTGTACCGCGGCGCGTGGCCAACTAGCCGCGGCCGGCGAATCTTCGGCCGCCGTAATCTGTCATATCTGCACCGCGGCCTGATAAGCAGATATGGATGTGTGAATCATTAACCGATTTTCTGAATTTGTACATATTGGCTTATATTTAGGTCAGATTTCCTGTTCACCAAGTTTTAAGGTAGGTAAGTAAGTTCTCTGTCAATATGATCGAATACAACTATTACTTACTACTCAGGCAAATCCAAATAACATGCAAGATACGATACGACGCTTTAGGCACTTACCATATCCCGGGAAAGATAGGTATGTTAACCGATACACGCGTGGCCTGAACGCTTCGATAAAGGCCTGTGTTAATGCCACAGGTAGCTTACACGCTAGGGTATACAGATATAACTAACTGGCTTGCTTGTACGGTTGAGTTGTACAGGTAAATCGGAGCGTGTATGTTGCACAACTGTGCAGGCTTCCACACAAGCTTACCTGACAGGTAGGTATAACTGTACAGGCAAACCTGTCAGGTATAACCTAGCGTGTACCCTAAAGATGGACATTTCGAGTAGGTAGTAGAAGTACCTACCTATGTTTTAATTTCCTGTTTAGGTTTCTATCATTATTATACAAATATTACAATGTTTTATGAAGTTATCTAGGTACCTGCTTATTGCGCACGCCACAATCATGGCGGTAAGTCCCCTCTTTGAGGCGTGGCTGGAAATACCTCACGGCGTCCTTACCTTCCGCATGACGCAGGTCCTCACCTGACATGGCACGTTCGGGAGCTACCTGTTCCGGATTTAGGCGGAAGAGACGCCCAGGTGTCGCCACTGTGCGGAACGCCCGGAGGACACGTGCCCTCATGAGGGCGATCGGCGGCGGAGACCTCTCGCGCCGGGCCTTGCTCGCAAAGGAGGAGGCTCACCGCATCTGGCAACGGCGTTCTTGCCGCCGCTGTCGCCGGTATTCTGATCTCGATTTCCGGCCACCGTAGGCGC
Organism: Mythimna albipuncta; assembly: GCA_929112965.1. Classification (NCBI taxonomy): domain Eukaryota; kingdom Metazoa; phylum Arthropoda; class Insecta; order Lepidoptera; family Noctuidae; genus Mythimna; species Mythimna albipuncta. The sequence goes on from OV815960.1 coordinate 2,330,947, forward strand.
AGGCTTGCGGACAGTGACCAATGGGTAGCTCGCTGTCCGGCCGTCCGGTAATTGTCTGGACTGGGCCCAAGTCGTCGACGGCACGCACTGTTCCCGCGCGCCTCAAGGAGTTGTCAGCAACAGCTGGGTCGAGGCCTACTGGGGTCAGGGTTAGTTTCGAAAGACAGCTCGAAACCCATTATGGAGGCTAGAAGGAACGGGGTGGGTCTTTTAGTCAGTAAGAGTCTGACACTATCTTCCGCTCCGCTCAAGAGCGGGGTTTGTCATTGGATGATTTTATCCCACCATAAAAAAGGTACTTTTTAGGGTTCCGTAGCCAAATGGCAAAAAACGGAACCCTTATAGATTCGTCATGTCTGTCTGTCTGTCTGTCTGTCTGTCTGTCCGTCCGTCCGTATGTCACAGCCACTTTTTTCCGAAACTATAAGAGCTATACTGTTGAAACTTTGTAAGTAGATGTATTCTGTGAACCGCATTAAGATTTTCACACAAAAATAGAAAAAAAGCAATAAATTTTGGGGGTCCCCATACATAGAACTGAAACTCAAAATTTTTTTTTTCATCAAACCCATGCGTGTGTGGTATCTATGGATAGGTCTTCAAAAATGATACTGAGGTTTCTAATATCATTTTTTTCTAAACTGAATAGTTTGCGCGAGAGACACTTCCAAAGTGGTAAAATGTGTGTCCCCCCCCCTCTAACTTCCAAGATAAGAGAATGATAAAACTAAAAAAAATATATGATGTACATTACTATAAAAACTACCAACGAAAATTGGTTTGAACGAAATCCAGTGAGTAGTTTTTTTTTAATGCGTCATAAACCGAAAAAAATACACTATTATTAAAACATCGATCAAAGTTACAACACATTACAAGAACTTTTATATTATGTTACTTGCTGCTACGGAACCCTTCATGGGCGAGTCCGACTCGCACTTGGCCGGTTTTTAGAATTTATGGCCATACTAAATATTTTAAATTATCTTTCTTTTTTAGTGTCACAATCATTGTATTCCGGCGAATACTTCAGATAACGCGATAGTCAATCATATTTTTAGTACATGTATACTAGGTGTGCGGTGCGGGGACGCATGAGGCGGCGCTACTTATCGCACCGGTTGTGCGAGCGCAGCTAGTACTAATCAAGAGATAACGCCCGTCTTACACTCGCACACCAGTAGGTGACCACCGGCGCCGGTGTAGCGCCGATGGACGAACATAAGGCAACCAATCTTTATTACTAGTTGTGTTAGCGGGTAGATGTTTAAGCAAGTAGGTATACTTCGATCAATAGTGATTGTTACAGATTGCTCTACAAGGAGATTATGTTGTAGATTCGATTCTCAGTCAGTGCATTATTTATGTTAGCAAATTCAATTTGCTCGTAGAACTAGAAGTAACGGCGACGGGCGAGATACCGTGTCTTTCGAGCTAGGTATGCTCTCGACGCTCTGAGGCTCGATCATATCTTGCAAAGTAATAAAGGAGTATAATATGTAATCACTACGTTCTACGAGTAATATTTGCGTAGTCCGCGAACGAACTAGTGCTCCCACGGGCGAGCTACGCCAATTAGACCCCAGACCCATCACTCTTTGGGATGCTAGTTTATTCCTACTTTTTTGTTTAATAACTCAAGCACTGGGATTACGATCCCACCTGATGGTAAGCAGTGATGCAATCGTTAGTGGTGGCGTTGTTGGTGGTTCTTACTCAACTGGGCATTTGACTCATTTTTAACAGACTTCAAAAACGTTCTATCTTTTGAAAGTCGAAAGAATTTTTCAAATCGCGAGCACTGAGTTCGCGCGGTATGAACGAGCTGTGGCGTGGTCTGCCCGCGCGCGTCCTACGTCTGCAACCCACGCCGCTTCCCGCGCCCTCGTGCTTACTATGAAGACTCACTGGGGTCACGTGGTATGAACAAGCTGTGTTGGGAAGTGACCGCGCGTCCTACGTCGGGCAGCCCGTGGCGGCCCGGCGCCCTTGTTTGTTGACCCAACTTAATGCAACTTACCTTCCTCGTACCATACAGGTAAAATAATGCAAATAAAAGATTTAGAAGCGTGAGAAAATAATTTATTGAGTATATCTAATATACGAAGCTTGTGCGTCAGGCGGGGGGTCAGTGGTGGGCGGAGCGCTGGCGTGAGTAGGCCAGGCCCAGCTCGCACACCACGTCGCGCACCGCCGACACGCACTCCTCCAGCTGCTCGCGCGTGTGCGACGCTGACAGGCAGAAACTGGAAACAAACCAATATCAACGTTATTTTCTCTGTTCTTTTAATTAATTTTAGTACCATTAAAAGGCTTTACAATATCAAAGTTGCAGCTTGAACGAAACTAACGAGAGTGGTTACTTCTAGGTAAGCGTTGACCACATCGTCGCTTTCCATCTGTTGAGATAGTTGTCGAGTGCAAACGTAGTCACCATCTTGTAAGAGTACGTGTGAGTGAGTGAGTGTGCAGCGTGCAGTGCGTACCGTATGCGCGCCTTGTTGAGCGGCGTGGCGGGGAAGCCCACGCCCACGGTAGCGATGCCGCGCGCCGTGAGCCTCTCCACCGTGGCCGCCATCTTGCTGAACGTGTACACCAGCAGCGGCACCACCGGCGAGTCGCGGTGTCCTAGCGTCACCACGCCCATCGCGCGCAGCCTGCAACCAGATACACGGAACATGTAGCGCCCGCCCCACGCGCTGAGCTGACGGGACATGTAGCGCCCGCCCCACGTGCTGAGCTGACGGGACATGTAGCGCCCGCCCCACGTACTGAGCTGACGGGACATGTAGCGCCCGCCCCACGCGCTGAGCTGACGGGACATGTAGCGCCCGCCCCACGTGCTGAGCTGACGGGACATGTAGCGCTCGCCCCACGTGCTGAGCTGACGGGACATGTAGCGCCCGCCCCACGTGCTGAGCTGACGGGACATGTAGCGCCCGCCCCACGCGCTGAGCTGACGGGACATGTAGCGCCCGCCCCACGTGCTGAGCTGACGGGACATGTAGCGCCCGCCCCACGCGCTGAGCTGACGGGACATGTAGCGCCCGCCCCACGTGCTGAGCTGACGGGACATGTAGCGCCCGCCCCACGCGCTGAGCTGACGGGACATGTAGCGCCCGCCCCACGTGCTGAGCTGACGGGACATGTAGCGCTCGCCCCGCGCGCTGAGCTGACGGGACATGTAGCGCCCGCCCCACGTGCTGAGCTGATGGTACATGTAGCGCCCGCCCCACGTGCTGAGCTGATGGGACATGTAGCGCCCGCCCCACGCGCTGAGCTGACGGGACATGTAGCGCCCGCCCCACGCGCTGAGCTGACGGGACATGTAGCGCCCGCCCCACGTGCTGAGCTGACGGGACATGTAGCGCCCCCCCCACGCGCTGAGCTGACTGGACATGTAGCGCCCGCCCCACGGGCTGAGCTGACGGGACGTGTAGCGCCCGCCCCACGTGCTGAGCTGACGGGACATGTAGCGCTCGCCCCACGTGCTGAGCTGACGGGACATGTAGCGCCCGCCCCACGTGCTGAGCTGACGGGACATGTAGCGCCCGCCCCACGCGCTGAGCTGACGGGACATGTAGCGCCCGCCCCACGTGCTGAGCTGACGGGACATGTAGCGCCCGCCCCACGCGCTGAGCTGACGGGACATGTAGCGCCCGCCCCACGTGCTGAGCTGACGGGACATGTAGCGCCCGCCCCACGCGCTGAGCTGACGGGACATGTAGCGCCCGCCCCACGTGCTGAGCTGACGGGACATGTAGCGCTCGCCCCGCGCGCTGAGCTGACGGGACATGTAGCGCCCGCCCCACGTGCTGAGCTGATGGTACATGTAGCGCCCGCCCCACGTGCTGAGCTGATGGGACATGTAGCGCCCGCCCCACGCGCTGAGCTGACGGGACATGTAGCGCCCGCCCCACGCGCTGAGCTGACGGGACATGTAGCGCCCGCCCCACGTGCTGAGCTGACGGGACATGTAGCGCCCCCCCCACGCGCTGAGCTGACTGGACATGTAGCGCCCGCCCCACGGGCTGAGCTGACGGGACGTGTAGCGCCCGCCCCACGTGCTGAGCTGACGGGACATGTAGCGCCCGCCCCACGTGCTGAGCTGACGGGACATGTAGCCCCGCCCCACGTGCTGAGCTGACGGGACATGTAGCGGCCGCCCCACGCGCTGAGCTGACGGGACATGTAGCGCCCGCCCCCGCGCTGAGCTGACGGGACATGTAGCGCCCGCCCCACGCGCTGAGCTGACGGGACATGTAGCGCCCGCCCCCGCGCTGAGCTGACGGGACATGTAGCGCCCGCCCCACGCGCTGAGCTGGCTACCGCTGATTTTGTGCTATCAAACTACAAATGCTAAATAGAGACGTTAACATAATGATCTAAGTCAAATACATTGATCGAAAATAAAGTAGTGGCAGCCTGGCAAGTTCACTCACTGTTCCCTGAAGTAGTGCGTGTTGTCCTTGAGCTGCTTGACGCGCTGCTGTCCGGCCGGCGTGTCCAGCAGACGCATGGCGGACAGGATCTGTTGCGCCACCGGCGGCGCCATGCTGTGCGCATACGTGTGCGCGTGCCCGTGCGCGCGGATCCAGTTGATCAGCTTCGCGGAACCTGCAATTATCAATTGTCTTTCATTAAAAAGTTGCTAGTAGCAGTAAAACTCTCTCTCGTGTCCTCGTGCGCCTCGTGCAGGTACAGCTGCAGGCTAGTGTATGTGTACGTACCCGCGATGTACCCGCCGGCGGCGCCGAAGCTCTTGGTGAAGGTGCCCATGAGCACGTCGACGTCCCCGGGCGCCACGCCGGCGTGCTGCGTGACGCCGCGGCCGCGAGCGCCGAGCGCGCCCACCGAGTGCGCCTCGTCGAGGTACAGCTGCAGACGCAGGCGCTTCTTCAGCGCCACCATGGCCGCCAGCGGCACGATGCTGCCCTCCATGCTGTACACGCCCTCGACCACCTGCAACACAACGTCATTTATATCACGCAAACATCAAAGTGCAGATGGCTTCAACTGTTAGTGTCGGTTATCGGTAAAGCAAAATAAATGAGTACTGTCAAAATAGCGCATATCATGTCAGGAGAATCAATATGTTGTCAGGACGTCTTTTTAGTGAACTGTGGAAGTATATGGGCCTATACTAAAACAAAACAATATACTCAAACCGATGTCGAAGTCAAAACTTTTATTATAATAAAATAACGTACTAAAAAGTAAAGATTTTCAATAATTTTAACCATTAGTCGCCGGTTCAAATTTTCAAATCCGGCTCGAAGGACCAAAAACATTGTGAAATGACCGTTGTGAAAATTTGCTAGACTACTTTTAGGTGATGTGGGCGGAATTGAATAAAAGATGTTAAAATAATTTAACTACTGTATTGTTCCAAAAGTTAACGGTAAAATGAGCTAATAAACAGATGTGTGTGAAATGAGTGACACGTGGCCCTTGTCGGCCGTAACGAGATCGCCCGGCTTGATGGCTCGACGCGAACTCATGATTATTATAAAGTAAAATGACTGTGAGGCGTAAATGCTGACTTGCAGTATGTGCGGTTGTACCATACAAAAGGGAACGCTCGTCCACACGTACGAGCTAGTAGCGTGAACTTCTGAAGTTGCTTGCTCGTACGTCTTAGTCCTTGCTTTAGGAAAACCAAGATTTAGGCTTGCACTAGTCACTAATATACTCGTATATTGAATCAATACGGTGTAGTTGGGACATTTATTTCCATGAATTATCAGTCGGTGTAAACGCTCACATTTAGTGATGGATAGTGCGCTAGGGTGATGGTGTAACTCACAATAACGATCTTCCTCCACTTGCCCTCGGCGACGGCGGCGCGCGCGAGCTGCTCCAGGTGGCGCACGTCGTTGTGGCGGAACACGCGCACCGTGGCGCGCGCCAGGCGCAGGCCCAGGATCAGCGACGCGTGGTTGTTGGCGTCGCTCAGCGCCAGGCAGCCCGCGCCCAGCAGCCCCGGCAGCCCCAGCGTGTTGGTGCCGAACCCCATGCCCACCACCAGCGCCGCCTGCCGCACACACACACGTCAACGCACACCACAACTATGACGCACTAGAAGGCAAACGGTTTTATTTTTGTTGCAGGTGTGTTCTCATCTAGCTTTTCTCGACATGTCGGAGGTCGACTTCCAGTCTAACCGAATGCAGCTGGATACTTGGAGCGGCTGCCTATCTGACCTCCACTACTCAGTAATTGTATAAGGTAAAAGTTGCCAAGACTGGTGTTTACATTTCCTGGCTTCTGTCTATCCATAACGACCATCAAAGATCTAATAAATGACAGCCGAGACCCAACTTATACTACGAGTTTAATTCTTCGTGTTGTAAACTTTTGACCATGGTTAGACGGTGTAGTTTTTTCGATAGTAAGTCATGGCATAGGTACAGCAAATAAAACGTAGCGGCGTTTAATGGTTGAGCACGCACCTCGACGCCGAGGAAGTCGGCGGTGGCCTGCTCCAGCTCGCGGTGCAGCGGCGTAGAGCCGAGCTCGGCGCGCGCGGAGCACAGCGCCAGGCCGTAGCGGCGGCACGCGGCGCGCACGGACGCGTGCGTGGCGCCGCCCGCGCCCTCCGCGAACCCCAGGTAGTTGTACGAGCCCAGGTTGATACAGCGCCGCTCTTCGCCCGTGAACCTGCACACCACTCTCAGATTAGCAGCCCTTCAAACGTGAGCTTTTGGGAGTGTATTTTATGTGCTCAGTTTGTCGTATATTTTCTTTTTGGAAATATATTACGCCTCCTTTTTGTTCTTTTTATTATTTCTAAGAGTTATCTAGCCTAACGGCAGGGCCAAATTCAAGCATTGAAACGAGGCAGGACATCTTAACTATAGGTAGACCAGCGATAAAGATGTACTTACATGCTATTACAAAGTAAAAAATAAAAACTATTTTTCTAATATAAATATGGCATCCCTTAAGGGGCTGTAGTACTTTCCTTTTAGTTCATTCGCGTTAAGATAATAGCGACTCATCGTTGTCATTCAGTTTAACCGCGCCCCTTGACCAATTAGATCACAGTAAAATTGAAAGCCATAATCACACACAATGACCAGATGAAAAAAGCCCTTTAGACAGAGCGGATACGCTTTTGTCAATTTTAAAAATTAATACCTCACCTATTCTACTTAATATTATAAATTGGAAATACTGTGATGTAAAAAGTTTGCTCTAGTTTATATCCCAGTATAAGTATGCCTTCACTCTGCAGTTGCACTGATGAATCACTATTTTCTTAACGCAAAAAGACCTGAAGTAAAGTGAATGATGGCAGGGATTTAGATGCCGAATCACACCGTCGTACAGGTTCCGTTATTTTTTCATTATTCTTTTATAACCTTGTATGATTTTAGTAGTTGAATGATTCCTCAAAATATACTACAAGCATTTACTTTCCTATAAATATATAAAAGGTGTAAGGGACAGCCCTCCACAAACTTTAAGGGCTTGCTCAGTAGACGAAACTGAACCACCCACCATACAATTTTTTTTCAGGAAACGAAAAAAAAAAATTCAGCCTCTCTGTACAAACTGTCCAATCAAGTTAATTATTTTGTATGGTAAGGCGGATTTTTTATTTTTGTTTCCTGAAAAAATTTTTTATGGTGGGTTGTTCAGTTTCGTCTACTGAGCAAGCCCTTAAAGTATGTGGAGGGCTGTCCCTTACACCTTGCATTTGTAATATCAATTGATAAGCATATACTCTAGTTACTCTACTTCGAGGAGGTAAAACTTCTAGTATTACAGATATAACGCCGGGAACAATTGTGGATTTATAGTTGTAATTATTATATTATTTCTGTTTTTTTTTTTTTATATATATATAGCCTCTTTTTGTATTGTAAATGTGAGAACACTGTATACTCCACGAACTCTTAGACTACTTCCTATTACGACTTACTTTGTTTTTTACTGAGAAAATTTTGATTGTGCTTTTGTGTACAATATTTGACTGGTCTACACTGTTCTTACATAACATCTATCAATATTGTAAAACAACCACTTTTTTAAAAGAGTAACCAAGGAGTTGTTCTTGCCGGTTCTTCTCCATAGGAAACGACGAATTTGGAACCGTGCACTAACTTCTGACGTTTTATAAGTGCCCATGTAGGCCTATGTGAAATAAAAATATTTTTGATTTTGATTTTGATTAGCATACGACACTTTGTAGGTGTTGTTGGAGAGACATACATTATTAAAGATGGGGACGAACAACTGAGGCATCTTTAAACTGTTTCAGCCTCTAATTTGAATGATGTGAGTACGCGACGTTACCTGAAGGTCCAGTTGCGGTCATCGCTGGCGCGCTCCTTGAGCGTGACTTCAGCGCCGGGCGTGGAGCAGATGGGCCGGTTGAAGCAGTGGCGCACGCGCCGGTACAGGTAGCGCGAGAAGAATGTCTCGAAGGGGTCGTACAGCGTCGCGTACCCCTTCAAAAATACATTAATGTGTTAGCTACAGCCTGGTAGCAGTTCGATCAAGTGCTGCATCGACCTACTGCATCAATGTTTCATTGTAAACGACAATGCCCAGATTCATTCCCAGATCCAACTTTGTCAATCAATCACATTGTAAGAAGTACATAATTGAGATAATTATAGTGTCACGCGATGTTCTCAATCGATAATATCTACGTACGTATTCAAGAATCGATTAGATAACACGAATTATGACTTGTGTGAATCATGATGAGTCACACAAGTAGTTGTTATTACTATCTACTAATAGTAAAGTATTAGTTTTTCCTATAACAGAGTAATTGATTTACATTTGAAACTAGCTGTGCCCGCGACTTCGTTCGCGTGGACTACTGGATTTTGAATTTTTTTTTTCTAAACATAAGGAGCCTATGTTACTCCTTATTACATCACTACCTGCCAAAAAAAGTCCCGTTAAAATTGGTCCAGTTATTTCAGAGATTAGCCGGGACAAACAGACATACAGACAGACAAAAATTGTAAAAAAAATATTTTGGTGTATGTACCTTATACATATTCCTATTCATGTAGTAAAAAGCAGTTATTTCAATATTACAAACAGAAACTCCAATGTTATTTATACATATGTATATATAGATGTACAGATAATATTTATACTTATACATAATTTGCGACAACAATGCACGCCCCCTTTCGACGAAAACAACTAATCTTTAAACCTCTTGGAAATTGATCATTTACATCGAAATTGTCATTAAAAGAAACGATCTGATTTATGTAATATTGGTGATGAAGAACTCTGCCAAGCACAATAAAATGATGAAAGTGACGCACCAGGGCGGGCGAGCGCGCGTGCGCCGCAAGCGCACTTAGTAGTTCGATAATTGACCTAAAAGCGGCATTCGTAACAATCAGCCAGCACTGGGCAGCCGGTGTGGAGCGGCGGCCATGCCATCAATTAACGATTTTTATTACAGTTTCGATATCACTCGGCGCACCCGGTATCGAGTGCGGTATTAAACTATAAAACGAGGTTGCAATAAAAACCACTAACATCATTGGCTTTTACGTGATGTAAACACATCGACAACGAGATAGGTATAGCAGTGTTTCCTTCCTCATCGCGACCATCGACCACATCCCGCGTGTACAATTGCCGTCACGGATCTTGAGCGCTGACTTACTTACTTAAACACAGGCTTTTGTCCTAGATTAGGAGGCAGTAGTTCCAATTTATTTTTGCTATTATGTACAACATAAGTAATAATTGTAACTGTGTAGGTACTAATCTATTTAAATTGTAGTACAAATAAAGATTATTATTAACTCCAGCCGGTTTGTGTATTATTCAAAAACATATTATTTATTCATTTGCAGCCACTCTACTCGCCGAGTTAAAAATAGGCTGAAATTATATATTTCTCTAAGATTGACTAGTTCGTGGTGGCATACAGGTAGCGGGCTGAGTTCCTAGATGAAAAAATCATGTGCTCTTATGACTTTGTCAGCGAATTTAATGTCAACGGGACTCAGTTATTCCATGTAGGTAGTAGGGCTATGTCAGGCAATCTTTTAGCCGGGATAATTATGCAACTTTAAATGAAAAATATGGGACACCTGGAAATAATGCCGCGCCATTAGAAATATTTCTAAGATAAGATGTAGATGAGATATTTTTAGATACCTAAGTAAAATAATAATATTATAGTGCTCATCTATATTACATACTAGCTTATATGTTAACAAAATTATAATGATTTTCTGATGAGATTCAGTAGACGACTAACTAATTCCGAGGTCACCACAGTTCCGGCAAATAGTAGATACAAAAGTGACTATTAGGTGTTGGTACAGGCATCTGGCGAAACCGGCAGCATCTGTGCGACGGTGATGGTGGCCTCGCCGCTCGCTTAAAACAATCTGTGTTCATTAGTGTGACGCCTCACTACGCCGCCCGTGCTGTCCCAACTAGCCTACGTTGTTTGTTATGTCATGATATACAAAGCTCGTTCCTGGAAAGGTCGCTTGTAAACTTGCTAAAGTCTGTCTAAAAAGTCAACTTGGGTAATTATTAGGGTAAAATTAAATCTGATGTAGTCAATACCAGTTCAATAATCAAGGTCGATTAAGAGATCTTGATCATTGTTTATTAATAGAAGAACCATAGAAAAGGTATCGAATAAAAGTATTTTTTAATGATTAAATATTATACAAAATTCCCAAGTCATTTAACTTTTTAGACAGAATATAATTTGAGCTACTGGTCCAAGTTTGCTGCAGAGGAGACGGCTAGGTTCAGTTCTTTGTTCGCCACATTACTATGAAGACATCCCATTACACGTTAACCACCAAACAAGTGAGTATACTCGCGACATCGGGGCTCGTATGCATACGCTTAGACCGTGCTGATTAGTCTATAAAGACACAATGATTTCTTTATGTCGCTACTCTCCTTGAAATGCAGCCATATGGCGCATAGGAAATGGATACATAATATGGCTAGATTGTCTTCTAAATCCATAGTTGAATTTGATGTATACCAAATTTAACGGCACGGTGTACGCTAACCAAAACACTGGACAAACCTAAGATGATGCGCACATTCCGTTGGCTACGGGTGTGGTGAATAATTTGTACATTAATCAAGCGCATGTTTTGCTTGTAACATTGTGCCCGTTTATTAGAAGATTTTCATGTGAGTACCTATGTAACACAATGTAATATCTTAAACCCCGTCAAAACAAACACAGTTGAGCCTAGCAAGTAGGCACAGGTTTATTATGTAAGCTTACAAATGCCAAATTCCGTTGTTCTGCAGCTCTGTAATGTGACCGCAGGAACTTGGGTTTTCTAGCAGGCAGTAGGAATGGAAATCTGAGATTGATAAATTAAAGAATTGATTTAAAGGAAAATAGATTTTTTAAATCAATCCCATGACTCAATTCTAGATTAGACAATGATTTAGGTGTCTTTCTAGCGGAATGCCATGATATTATTATTAATAAAAGCAACCATTTTCCTTAATTGTCATGTGAAATATGTTACACCCGATTACTCAGTAATCATGAGACACGTGTGCATTGTACGATCATCGGAACCGTGCTGTTTAGTACTGAGGTACCTGCACGATAAACAACGGATCTATTTTACAAGAATTATCGAATAGATTGATATTTTTTTTTAGATTTGGATTCAAATGCATTAAAAAATTAGAATAGAATAAAATAGCATAAAGTCATCAGTTTTCTTTAGGAAGAATCACCATCTGACAGGCAGGCAGTTCCGCGCCGCGCACCTCGCTAGCATGTGCGCGGGACGGAACTCCGCGGCGATGGTTTGCAAGTTAAATTAATTTACTTGAGCTCCCACTCCCACCAGCTCTCACCAACGGTTTAATTTTTTCTCCCACATTGAGGAATTACTTCGTTGTATTTTTATTTGCACCTCATAACAGTTGTATTGTCACAAGACGTGTTACTCGTACATACAAATTAAAATGAGGTGAGTGAGAAGCTCTTAAATTTCAAACAGCATACTCTATTTGTACATTAGATTGTAAAAATATACATGTTAAAGAACTCGTCCAATAATCTTCTTTTGAAATATGATCCCATTTTTCTCACTATGTTCTACTTAGGGAGTTTATTAAATAAGAATATACCGATCTTACGAGCAATTAAAAACAAAAAACTTATTAACAAAACAAACGTAGAACCCACAAAGTATGTAATATAGCAGACAGTACGCACGTACAACACGCCAAAAAGAACGCGAGATTACTATGCTGACTGTACTTTGAAAATTGCAACAACTGCGAAGGTCATTTTTTGACGAAATTGTCGTCATCGACCTTGACAGACTAAGCGGCCTGGTCGACGATGACCGATGACTACAAGGTATTTGAGTAAATTATCATAACGTTATAGTGTTGTAAAGACAAAGTTAAGCCAATTGTAAGAAAGGCTAAGTCAGTACACTCAGCACCGCTCTGTCTATAGTTGCTCAGTAAACCACTGTGCAGTTTGTTGAAGATTGCGGTGATGCGGGCGAGATGCACGGATCTGCACTGTGATAAAACTACTTACAGATATGACTTAAGGTGAATACGCACTTATACGAGCCGAACGCGTCGAACGAATTCAATTTCAGAATTCTTTATTCTTGAAACCTACCAGATCGGACGATTCAATGCAATTAGATGTGTTATGTTTATAGAATTTCAGAGAAAGAATTCTAAAATTATTTTTTTTCCAATCGATCGTGCACTAGCTTCTGACGTTTTATAAGTGCCCATGTAGGCCTATGTAAAATACCAGGCCCGGATGGTATTTCCGGCCGCGCGTGGGTTCTGGCTATGGATGCTCTAGGGAACCGCCTAAGACAGTTATTTAATAGCTGCTTCTGTTCGGGCGTGTTCCCCTCTGACTGGAAAGAGGCTGGATTGGTCAAGACCAATCCCACCAGACCTTCCTTCCTCAATAAGTTGAGGAAGGAAGGTAGGGATTCAGAGTCTCCCTCTGCATACCGTCCCATTTGCTTGCTCGATGAGGTCTCCAAATTATTCGAAAGAATAATTGCCGAGAGGCTCATCAAGCACCTGTCGCGTGTTGGTCCGGACCTAGCCGATAGCCAGTATGGATTTCGACAGCAGCGCTCCACCGTCGATGCGATTTTACGCGTTCGCACACTGTCGGAGCAGGTAGTGTCCCAGGGTGGAGTGGCGTTGGCAGTAAGCATAGATATCGTCAATGCTTTTAACTCCCTGCCCTGGAATGCGATTAGGGCGGCATTAGTATACCACAGAGTGCCGCCTTACCTGCAGCGCATCATCTGGGATTACCTACGCGACCGGCACATCCGTTATGTGAGTCGGGACGGTAGCGTTCATAGGAGGGAGATAACGTGCGGGGTTCCACAGGGGTCAGTTTTAGGCCCTCTCTTGTGGGATCTTGCATACGATGTTGTCCTGCGCGTCGACCTCCCCTTAGGTGTAAATATTATTTGTTATGCAGACGACACCCTAATATTGGCCGGTGGTAACACCTACGAGGAGACCATCCAGCTTTCTGAGCTAGGTGTGGCAAGAGTCGTGGCTTCGATCCGCGAGTTGGGTTTAGAGATAGCGCCTCATAAAACCGAGGCGCTCTGGTTTCACAAACTGCCGAGGACCAAAGAGCCACCAAGCTCATCAGTCATAGTTGGAGATACGCCAGTTCAGGTGGGCCGATATATTAAGTACCTTGGCCTAACTCTGGACGGTCGGTGGGGCTTCGAAGAGCACTTCGAGCGCCTGGTTCCCCGCGTTGGGAAAGCAGTGGGTGCTTTGCACAGAGTGCTGCCCAACCTCGGGGGTCCTCGGGAAGAAGTTCGTCGTCTTTACGCGGGGGTCGTGCGATCGATGGTCCTTTACGGGGCACCTGTGTGGTCAAATAGACTCTCAGGTGTCAGTCGCTGCAGGACTAAAATTAATAGTTTGCAGCGGAAAATGGCCATCCGCATCGCACGTGGATACCGAACGGTATCTTTCGAGGCGGCAACTCTCCTGGCACGCTTTCCGCCACTGGACATTCTGGCGGATATGGACGCAAGAGTCTATAATTGGATTCGTGATATGCGCCAAAGTGGCAATAGCGTGCCGGGAATTGCTGTAGTAAGGCTGAGGCGGCAGGAACGGCGACACGCGCTCGAGAGGTGGCGCGAGCGGCTACAGCAGCCGCAATTCTCGTGCAAGCGCGTTGTCGAAGCCGTTCTACCGCACTTCGAAACCTGGCTGGCAAGAAAGGAGCGCATCTCCTATAGACTGACTCAGGTGCTGACCGGGCACGGCTGCTTCGGTGAGTACCTGAACAGAATTGGGCGAGAGGCCACGGCTAATTGCCACCATTGCGGGGGCAACCTGGATTCAGCACAGCACACGCTGGAAGAGTGTCCAGCGTGGGCCACAGAGCGACGAGTCCTGGTCGGCAAGATCGGGCGAGATCTGTCTCTGCCAGCAGTAGTGAGGGCTATGTTGGCGGAGCCAGAAAACTGGAGGGAAGTTGCTTCCTTCTGTGAGACCGTGATGGTCCAGAAGGAGGCGGCTGGGCGAGATCGTGAAAGGGCCGATCCCGCTCGGAGAAGAAGGCGTCGGGGAGGCAACCGCCTTGATGCCTAACACGCCGAAACCCCGCTTGCATTGAATGCAAGTGGGACTTTGGAACCATGGGCGCGCAGAGTGGGGACTCTACTCGCTCATCGAGGGATTCCAGGGAAGACGGTAGCACAGTGATCACGTGCTGCCGTGCATAAAGAGGGTCAGGGGAGACCGTTATAAAGTCTCCTCAGGGATGTGTCGTTACAGGCGTTGCACTGAGGGGGTTCCGGAATGGTCTTTTGAGAGGTAACGGGGCCCCTTCTATGTGCTGATGGTGATCACCGGGGTGGTTTTAGTGAGGTAAAAATCCCACACTCCCCGGACTTATCCCCAAAGTCCGGGCGCCTTTTGAAGGTTTACCCTAGAAAACAAAAAAAAAAAAAAAAAAAGAAAAGGCCTATGTAAAATAAAATATTTTTGATTTTGATCGACGCGTTCGGCTCGGATAAATGTGCGTTCACCTTTAGGCTCGGTTCCCACTATCGACCGGTAAATCTACCGGAAGCCGGATGCCGGAAGGGCTACAAGGGCTGTACAATTTATATGAAGCTATTCACATTATCCCGGATCCGACTTTTTGCCGGATTCGGTATTTTTTCCGAGCGTTTTGCCACTGCGACCGGTAGAAATACCGGGTACGTTACTCCGGGTAATGTAAACGAGTTTGTGCCGGATCGCTCGCCCCGCCCGTACTCCCTCCCCCTCACGTTATTCGGCTCTCATTTTCGATAAAAGTAGACGTGGCATGTATCACATGGATATTCAAGTGTTAACTTTAATTACCCTAATGACTCTAATTAACGACTCAAATGTTCCAAGTGAAAATCTTTCTCGTAAAATAGCATGTACCCAATTTTTTCTTTTATTTTGCCTTGTATTAATTACTTGACTGTCCGGGATTCGGTGTAATGTGAACACTCTGTTCCGGCATCCAGCTTCCGGTAAATTTACCGGTCCGGCATAGTGGCAACCCGGCCAAAAATGCCGGATCCGGGATAATGTGAATAGCTTCATATAAATTGTACAGCCACTAAGCCCTTTCGGCATCCGGCTTCCGGTAGATTTACCGGTCGATAGTGGGAACCGAGCCTAAACAAACGAAGCCGCGTGCCGGAACAGTGTTCACATTACACTGGATCCCGGACAGTCAAGTACTCACCTCAGTTCAATTTGGACCTGTGTGCACAATAGACGACGTAATTATTGTGTTGTGGTGGTATCTTAACAGAAGGCAAAATAAAAGAAAATATTGGGTACATCCTATTTTACGAGAAAGATTTTCACTTTGAACATTTGAGACGTTAATGGGTGAACTTAGACGGGACGAATCAAAGTTCTTCAATTAAAGTTATTAAAGTTTATACTTGAATATCCATGTGGTCCATGACACGTCTACTTAGTATATCGAAAATGAGAGCCGAATGACGTGAGGGGAGCACGGGCAGGGCGTGCGATCCGGCACAAACTCGTTCACATTACTCCGGTCCGGTATTTCTACCGGCACTTCGCAGTGGCAAAACGCTCGGTAAAAATATGGTATTAATTCGGTAAAAATGCCCGGATCCGGTAAAAATGCCGGATCCGGGATAATGTGAATAGTTCATATAAATTGTACAGCCACCAGCCCTTCCGGCAGTTTTACCGGTACGGCATAGTGGGAACCTGGCCATACAATATATTCTCGCAAAAATTTTTTTACTTATTTATTTAAAATTATGTAAATAACATCATGACGGCTATTAATGCTGCCATAAATAACTAGCTATACATCTGTATTAAATTTATACAAAGAAATAACAAACAATAGATATACATAAACTATTAAATCAAAAAACTACATAAACATACAATACGATATAAATTAACATGTACCTACATTTGCTGTGCACTTTAGTGATACTTCAAAAATAAGACAAACACAGACATCTGACGACCTAGACTGCAATAATTTAAAAAATCTTGCATACTTTTGGAACGATGCAAGCACACAGTCTATACAAAAAAAGATATTATCTTATTAATATATTTATGTCAAATATCAATTTGGAAATGGCGATAGATGTGTGGTCGTTGGTGTCTAGTTAAGGCTTATAGTCCCTTGAACCATCTGACCGAAATTATGTGGACGCAACTCTCGCACTCGCCTAGGCGGTAGTACGTAAATCTGTGCATATATTTGCGGCCAGCAGCGCCAGGAAAGCGCTTTAAATCCATTTTCTTTGCGAAATATTGATTGATTTACATATGCAATATTCACTTTGAAGAATATTTAACCACCAATTTTTATGTGTAAAAATGTTTATAAAGGTCCAAGCCGTTTCGAAGGAGTGGGGAAAAGTTGTGAAAAGTTGCGAAATTGCTAAATACTTTTTTTAGACAAAACTATTCATAGCACGAAAAAATCAAATGTTGATAATGTTGTTCATGAATTTTTAATAAACATATATTTATTTCTAACCTATTAACCTGGCCGTTACCGAGGAGTAGGCTTTAGAAAGTCACTGTCTTATGGCACTTTTCGGGCGTTTGGGCCTTAAGACTGGTTTAAATTGTGGTTCTTCGTTGAGCTCTGCCAGGGATAGTGAGCGTTCGATTGCTGTCTCCGTTGTATCAGAGGTGGCGGCGAGTCTAGGGTTGCCAACAGCTATACTGTTAAAAACAGTACTATACCGTTTTTCAGTACATTGTACTTTTTACTGTTGAACAAAAATAAAGTATACAAAATATTGTTTTTAAGAATCAACATGCTTAACACTATAGTCGTACTTACGACTATAGTGTTAAGACTTAGACTTTTATCAAATAACAATATGTACTTAATAGAATTACAGAACGAATCGAATGAGGCCCTTGTTTATTTCAATTTTAGATAAAACTGTGGTGGGAAGTATGAAGTTCTTAAAACGACTGTAAATTAATACAGAAGTACGAAGTTGTTAAAGAAATTTAAAAAATAATATGGTTTGAAATATTTAACAAATAAAATACTGTTCATTTTTCTGAAATAATGTTTAATACTTTTCTCAGATAAAAAAAAATACTTTATTTCTTTTATAAAAAGTTGGCAATCCTAGGCGAGTCGTGCGTGCATTGTTCTCCCGTTAAGGGACACCGCACGAACCTATACGAAATACATTGTTGACCAAATATAAGGCGTTGGTGTTTGCTATTGAATTAAATAGTCCACACGGGACAACTGCACGCAGCCGAGCGTACATTTAATTTGGAGGGAACGTAATATCAGAACATAAGAATAAGCTATACATTTACAAAACCCAGCAGAAATAAACATCTGTTTATTATTCTTCTTGTCATTTAAAAAAAAATGATTTAAGACATTTAAACAATGTTAGTTTTATTCATAAAAGTAGTAACATAATTATTGTAATAATTAACAAACTTAACAAATATCATCTATCTATTAGCCCGCGTACATAAAATGTAGCCATATGTATGTCACTCAGGAATAAAGCAACTTTCTATCGTCGAACACATTTTAGCAATCGGACCAGTACTTTCAGAGATTACCTCCAATAAACGAAAAAAAAAAAAATATTTACCTTTTTATTATATTAATGTAAGAAGTGTAAATTCTAAATAGAAAGAACATTTGAAAATAAGTCTATCATTAATATTATTCACTATATCATCATTATAAAATTAAATGTCGAATGACCCCATTAAAATAATGAATTTGCACCACGCACAAAAATAAGTAGGGGCAATGAACCGTGGCAAAAAAAGGTTAAATGTTCGGATCCTCCAAAATAAGATTTTATTTGCGAGGATCCGGACATTTACCCCATTTTTTTATACCACAGGCAGAGTTGAGTCAGTAGAATGTTACAGGCCTCGGACGTATCCGTCAAAGCAAAACTGAACAGGCATGTTCAGGGCTCGCTCGCTCCATCGTAGAGCTCATCCATCGCTTACCATCAGACGAGGTCGAAATAGAGAGCGTGCTCATCAGGATTTCAAATAAACTTTAAGAGGAAGGTAGAGGTGGGGAACGGGTGGGTACTGGAGGTATCGATATTGATGTAATGTATTTATCAACCCAAAGTTGCAATGATCCGGCCGTCTCCGTCGAAGGAATGATAGTCGTTGAGCAGACGGGTCGTCAAGTGAAAGCGCGCTGTAGCACAAATAGCTCTAGCTGGGAAAACAATAGTCAAAGATGCTACGTAGACAAGAGCCAGGTCAAGAGCCAAGTGACAAGAGATTTACTGTGTTTTTTACGTCAGAGTGGCCATATTTAAGGCGTTCAACAAAAATAATATTTGGAAATATTTGATTTACTATACAGTTGAATTAAGATGAGACAGTGTTCGAACGCGGGCCTATCTCGATGGTAAGTGATGACGTGGTCGACGATGAAGCACGCTTGCCTAGAACTAACCCTCAATCTTGACATAAGACCGTCAGGTTGTATTATTAGTATTTTAAGTCAAAATTTAATTGATGTTGCAGCATGAAGTGACCGTTTCTATTATGTTTCCCCATCGAGATGTTCCTCATAGAATCATCATAGGTAGTTCCAAACAGTAAATATCGCGCAGTTAGCTGCGGTCTTCCTTATAACGAAGGGAAACCCTTCAGCTGCAAAGGCTTCAAGTCTTCATTTTATTAGAAAACTTTGATATATGCCTTAAATCTATATCTACATTAATTTCATTCTTTAGGTAGACGTTCTAGGTATCTAAAAGATGATAAATTATTCTACGAGAAGCATTTGCTTTGTCAGAATTCATTTTATACGAGTATTCAGGAAATGAGAATGGGCGTACCCAATACGACTGACCTTTTGCCAAATCCAGCGCGTCATTGTCCTGCATTGCGGTACAGAAGGCTTTAGGCTGCTCTGTTGCGTTTAATGAAAGCATTCGCGGTATCTGTACCGCGATTGCTCAACCGTGCTATTTTCGATGTGCGGCATAATGTCTTTCTGGTTTATACTTTCAAGTGTGCCAAAGAGAAATGCGAACATTCCTCTCGTTCTAGTTTCTCCCTACAGCGCAAATATAAGTAATAACATTTTATGTGCGTCTAATAACCCCAAATACGACACATCGGTGGAAGTCAACCGCACGCAGCAATATTTGCGGTGAGCAGGTAGCGGTAGGTTACAATAGTATCGCTCGCATGAACTCGACGATGCGTATACGCAACTCACAGCATCATGCTGGCACCGGCTAGCCACTAGCTATGTAAGATACAGAGTTAAATGATCGATTTAAAAAAAAAAAAAAAATTGGCCGTTCAAAATGTTTTCATTCCAAACATATTTTAATTTTTATCGTAACAGAAGAGAAATTTAAATTGTTCAGGTGTGAACTTTCACTTGTTTACTGAACTCTATAGCAAAACCTACTAATCTGAAATAACCTGGCTGGAGTCAAGCAGTGAAGAATGAAAGAAAACGTCATCTACATACATAAATGACGTCGTTTTCATTTGAAAACGACCTATGACTATCTATGCCATTTGGCATAGATAGTCATAGAGCCTATCCAAAAGTGCCTATTGTCCTTTAAGGTTTTAAAACTTTTTCCTTAACGTGTACGATACGACATATTTCTTCTATTTCAACGAAAGTACCCATAGATTTTTATTACTTTTTGAATGTTAAAATATGCGACATAAACCGCCATATACGCATATTTATTGCGTTGCATTCGACGATAAATGATTTTTCACAGCTCTACTAAGCTATTGCAAGTTCTGAGTTGGTTTTAGATTCATTTCGATACGTCCACGCGTTCCTGACAAATGGGAACGACAAAAACAGTCGGACAGATAACGCAGTGTTTTAGATTAACTCGGATGTTACTAACAATGTTAGCTGTTCTCTTATCTTATCTAATTCAGTTAAACACTTACCTCTCTGTTCTTTTCTGTGGCGACATTGGGTTTGAAGAGCAGCTGGTTGACAAAGCCCAGGAACATGAGGATGTAGAGGCCGACGTGCGTGAGCGCCGCCGTCAGCAGCGTGCACTTCTCGAACGAGCCGGGGAACGTGTCGTACGCAGACCAGTCCATCTTCGGCACGCGCCCGACCGACCAATTCTGGAAAGACAAGAGACACAAAACATTTAGCAGATCAACTACAGGATAGATCGATCATGCCTTTCATACTAGGCAGGTTGTTAAAATAATCTTATTCAGGATTATTGCCGATTTAAGTTCGTTAAAATTACCGGTTTTTGTTTTTAATATTTTCCGCTCATGCTTCTTAATGTGCCACGCATGAAAAATCCAATTAATCAATAAAATACCTTGTTTAACTGAAATTAGAAAAGAGGGGAAACGATAAAAATATTCTTAATAAGAAAGTAACATGTATAGTAATGAGGAACTCGGGCCAATGACTCGTATCTTTATTTGCGTTTCATAATTTCGACAAGATATTGAAGCAATACAACATACATTAATCTTTGCCCTTATGTGACACAAAGAAATTACCTAATAAATTAGCTGACGTAAGTCAGGGGTTGCGTGTGTCAAGGTCGGTCGTGAACTCGTGAGTCGTCGCCGCGCCAGAACAGAGCCGGGCCCTGGTACAGGTACGGAGCGAGGAGGAAGGGCAGGTGATCGCCTCCTGCGACGCATTAACGCTAGTGAAGTAGGTGACCGCATGTGTAGGGAAAAGACTTCCTCACGCCCCAGCCGGGATCCCGGCCCCGATTTCCAGACACAGTAGGTGTGGGTTTGCGGACGGCGAGCAATGGATAGCTTGCCGTGCGTACGTCCAGTAGTGTTCCAGGCGGGCCTCAAGGAGAGTTCAGTAAAACCGTAGGGGGCCCCATAGCCCACAGGGTGGAAGCCAACTGGCGCCAGGGGTTGTACGAAAGAGGACCCCGGGGTCCTGGAACGAAAGCAAAAAAGGAACATAGGAGTGGGTTTTAGTCAGTAAAATTCTGATACACCCTCGCGCTCCACCCAAGAGCATTTTCTCACTCAAAAAAAATTGTTCTGCCGGCTTTTCTTGTCTGATGATCTCTTCTAGTTGGTAGTCTGTATTGTCCACCTTGTCTGTGCAGCGTGCATGCGACCAGCCCATCGCCACTATAATGTCAGTGCGCCTCTCAGTGCATCCGCGATCTTTGTTTTCCGTCTCGTGTTCTCGCTCCGTACTTTTTCTGATCCTTATTATACTTTTCTCAACTGCAAATTGTTTATTCTCTATTTTTTGTTAGATATTTTATGTGAATATCCAGGTTTGACAGCTATAATATAGGTGTCCATCAGTTTTTTTTTTTCATATGTAAACTATAGTTGCCTTTCAATATTTCTTTTAATGACGAAAGTTATTCTTCTTGTTATTTCGTCCAAGTTACTGTTTGCTTTGAATAAGACTTGTTTCCCCAAATAAATATACTTGTCAACATATTCTTTTATGTGTCCGTTTACTTGTATTGGTCTTCTGTAATAGTTGGTCATTATCTGTATTCATAGCAAGTCCGACTTCTTTACTTTCGTGATCGAGTGTCGTTACAATGTCCTCTAATTCTGTAGATGTTCCAGCTAGTATCACAATGTCGTCTGTAAATCTAAATGATGGAAGTAATTACTGCTTATCAGTATACCTTCTTGTGCCCAATATATTTTCCTGAAAAAATCTTGAAGAATAAAAAATCCATAGATATCCGTGAAAAAATCGCTATGACAAGACAAGGTGACCGCGGGTCACCTTGTCTTACACCTCGCTCAATTTTGAAGACTCTCCACTAGTCTCAAGTCTTACTTTGCTTTATTGTTATTTCGTTTATTCATTAATAATACACGTAAATTACATTTTTAAATATTTCAACAGAAAATAAATAAAACATTTAAAAATATAAAAAAATAGTAGCCCACCGAATTTTTTTAAAATGTTTTATTAGACTTCTCCATTAATGACAAAAGAATGCATGATTTCTTTGTATCGTGCCGTGTAGACCTTTTCTTTGTCCTGTAACAACGAAAGACGTAGTCCTGGCATTCTTCGATGATCACTATATATTATATTATATATTTCTTTATATATATAATTCTTCTGAGAGTGTGTATGTCACTGAACTTCTCTCAAACGACTGGACCGATTTTGATGAAATTTTTTGTGTGTGTTCAAGGGGATCTGGGAATGGTTTAGATTCACAATTTTGTCCGCTGGACAATGTTTTTTTAATTAATTTTTAATTTCTTAGTAGTTGTTGATTTTGGAATGTTTTACATTGGATCCGACAGACGGCGCTACCATCGCAGTGTCAAATTTTAAATAATATTCGAATTTTAATTTTAGTCTGTCCCGACAGTTAGCGCTGCGATCAAATTAAAAAAAAAAGTTTTGTTATCATTCATGTAATGACGTTAGATATTGTCATAACATTTGAATAATAATTTTCATCAAAATGGTCCAGAATGTTTTAGCTTATTAAAAAAAGTTTGAAATTTTCAAATTAAAGACGTGTAGACAGGACAACGTCTGTCGGGTCCGCTAGTATTATGTATAAAAATAAATTCCTATTTCCTTGGTCACTTGGTCATCACGCAAGAACGGCTGTACTGATTTCGCTAGTTCTTTTTTTGTTGTGTTCGTTATTGTGAGGAGAAGGTTCTTATGGAAAAAAAAATAGGGTAGTGTAGGGTAGAGTAGGGTAGGGTAGAGTAGTGTATAGTAGGGTAGAGCAGTGAAGAGCAGGGAAGAGCGGGAGCGAAGCCGCGCGGGCAAAAGATTAATAAAAATACACCTGAGAGAGAAAAAATCGCAAATGGCTTGTAATTTCGTATAATACTGTTTTTTCCTTAAATCTAAAGATATTGAGTACACAATATTAAGCAAAATTGAAGCATAAAAAGTTAGCTTTATAAAAACACAAAATCAAGACATTGACCTTCATGTAGGTAACTCACAAAAACCAGCGGTATACCAAATTTCCCAAACTCACACATTTGAATTTCACTACTTGCAACTTTAACTGGAACTACAAAAAGAGCACCCTTTTTGTAGTTTTGGAGTTTCAATCAGTTTTCGTTAACGTGATAACGTCTATTAGAAACAGACGGATTTACTGGAAAAATATGGATGGATACCACGCCCGCAGAAGCCCTTCAAGTTATTGTCTTGCCCAAAGCAGGCCAAAATCAAAACGAAGTCGCTCGACAGCTAAATTTCAGCAGCTTCCCTGTTTGTCTGGTATGCCAGAAGTTTTAAGAGACCCGTAGGTATATTCGGCGACCAGGATATGGCCGGTGGCGTATAGGATCAGGGCGTGATTATCGCTTTTCTGTAACAAGTACTTTGAGAAATCGGCTACTGAACACGATTGAAATGACACAAAAGCTTCAAGAAGTTTCCAATGTCAGTATCAAATCAGCGGACGATTAGGAAGAGACTGGGTGAAGCAGGCCCGACTACACATCACTCACCAAATGGAACCAAATTGATCACAGCTCACCGACAAGCCCGATAATTTGCCACGAAACACTTAAATTGGATGTATGCCTAATGGCAGGCTGCTGTGTTTTCGGATAGGTGTAGAATGCCTTAGATAACAATGATGGATGCTGTAGGGTCTACAGAAGGTCATCAGGGCAATTTTAACAATGCTGCATAAGCGAACAAGTGTTTTGGAGGCGAATTGGGGCCATTACTGGCTTGGTATTGAGAGGGTTGCCGGCTCGAAAAGTGCTCGAAGAATATGTTAAGCACTTGTGTGGCTTATGGTAGATTTTTTTTCCTTAATGCAGAAAAACACGAGATCGCATGTCGCTAGAACAGTTTGCGACTACATGTAAGACGTCGGAATCATTGCGATAGAGAGGCCAGCTCGTAGTTCTGATCTTAATCCAATTGAGCATATCTGGAATGACCTTGAAAGAAGACTTAGCGCAAAAAGCCTGGCTCTCCACGCCTCCCAGAGCTTCAATTTGTCATTGACGAGAAGTGGTACGTTATACCCAAAGATTTCATGGTAAAATTAATACAGTTGATGAAAACTCGAGTAACAGCTGTAAATAAGGCTAAAAGAGGGAATACACTTTATTGACAAACAGGATGATCAAGAATTTTAAGTTGGACTCTCATTCTTTCTTAAGTGAAATTTGGTGATTTTACCCATTTGTTGGATTTTGTGCTCTAAACCCTTTCAAGGATATTTTTTTATACTGTATTTCATATCATTAGAAATGTACTTAAATAGGCTTTCAATTAGTCTACGACATGTTTTCAATAACTATTCACAATCATGATAAAAAGTGCCTTAACAAAAAGAGTTATAATGTGCGATTATTTTGCTCTCGAGTGTACATTATTTGCATGATTTTTTATGAATTTTTGCACCCCAGTGTATAATTAACATAAACCTGTACGTAATATATTAGCAAAGCAAAAACATCTTTTAGAATAGACAATCTTATTAGAGGTTAATATTGTGGTTGTTACAACATAAATTAACATGTACCACAAGGCGACAGCAGTGAGTAATCAGCAGGTTAAATGGGTGACAAACCCATGTAAGATAATGTCATAATAAGTTATGTTATTATCACACCAATATTGTAAAGGCAAAACTTTGTATGTGTGTGTATATTTATTTCCCTTTCACACTTAAATAACTGAAAGGATCTAAGCAAAATTTAGCACAAGAGTATCCTGATATGTTGCTCTTGGGATAATCTTCTCCTTCGAAGCAGACGAAGACGCTGACAAAAGTTAGTATCTAAGCGCACGGCCGTGCGCAGACCAAGTTCCAGCAACAGGCCGTGCGCATACCGTGCATTATTTACACGAACCGTTTCGACCCACTATTGACCCCCTGTAGCTCAGTGCCTATTGCAAGTACAGATATAAAATGGTACCTACGTAATCATATACTAGTACTAAAGCAGTATGCCAAATTTCATAGATATAACTTCAGTAGATCCTGAAATATGACCCTGTGAATATAGATAATTTTGGCAATGACTCACTGACCGGTAATCAAAACCTCTTCTTCCAATTGTCCTAACGTTATGAAATTTGGCACACAAGTCGTGTGTTATATGTAGATTAAAAAAAAAATTAAGAAATGTAAGAAATCGGTCAAGCGTGAGTTGGCCTCAATCTAATACTTATGAACCAGTGAAATGAGAATACGAAGAGGAGGAGGGGAGGAAAGGGGGAGGGGGTATAAAATATGTCATAAGAAATTTAAGAAATCGGTCAAGCGTGAGTTGGCATAATCGAATATCAAATTTTTAATAAAATATTTATGGACCAGCGATACAATGAGAATACGATCTAAGGTTAACAATGGAAGCGGGCGTGGCAAAAAAAGAAAAAATATAGGTACGATTTCTTGAAAAAAAAGTATTGAAATTCTACTAAAAAAATACCCGTTAAAAAGGGGGCCAAGTGCCTATCGGCTAATTGTTCGCCTAAAAAAGGGTTGAAATTAAATCCAATGCCAAGTTTAGATGCACTTTAAAATCGATCATAATCATCTTCATCAACAGCCTGATCATCATTAAATTTGAACTTGGCAGGTCAATTTAATTATATAAACAATAAATTTAATTATACAATTAATCAAGTGTAACGTACAGCATGAAAAGCTGCCAAGTTGCCTGTACTCAGTCAGTCCACAGAATGTCACCATTATAGGTTTTATCCACACAAATGTAAAGCTTTAAGGTAAAATGTCAAGACATACTAGAATGATGTCATATGGGTCATTGCACATGAATATTCCCTATGCAATGGATGAAGTGCTAGTTATTACCATTGACTTCCTACTAAATAAATAGAATAGAATAAACTTCACCAAAATAGTAACAATTTCACAGAAACTTAAATCTATGGGTACTTCAAGGCTAGAGTAAATAGGCTCTTAATAAACTAGTGCGCCTCACCATCAAATTTTTGCATCGCTACTTACCATCAGGTGGTATCGCAGTCAAGCACTAGTTTATCTCAATTAAACAAAAAATAATAGCGGCAATGGGCAATAGAAGCTCTAAAACAAAATATGTAGCAAAATGTGTCTGGAGTCAACCAGCATATTTATAGAGATAGAGTATTACAAACATATTTTCATTAGTACACTCCTAATTTCGCAGCCCATGCATCTATCTTTACACTTGCAGTTCCACTATTATACAATAAAAGATTTTTAACAAAGGAGTAATGAAATAAATTCTCGAATAGTTTCTTTTTTCAATAGTGGTTCGCCGACAAACTGTTACGCAGTTTGGTGGGTTTATAGTATGTAAAACTTTGTTGGTCCAAATAAATGATTTATTATTTATTTTTTATTTATTTTTTTTTATTAGATATAGATATTGGTTTTGTTCTGTGAGCATCATCAGATCAGCTACATAAGTACTGAATCTTTAATTTCCATGAATTATATGTAAACATTAAAAATATGTAGTTGATATTTACATCTGTGTTTCTTGTCAGAAATCATGAATCATTCATGAAATCAGAAATATTTATTTGTGAAACACATTTGACAATATTCGTTGATTATGAAGTAACCATACACTTAGCTGTTTGTATTGTTATTAGCCATATGTCGCCAGCGAGCACTGTTCATTATGCAACATGACCATTTCATAAAATATGGAGTTGAACCCTTCAGGAAAATTTTGAATTCTAATATCAAGCCATTTTTTTTTTTTTTTTGATATAATTTTATCTAAACTAATAAATTGTCTAATAATGTGAAAATAGTTTTAAGGATCTTAAAAAATCTAAATTATAAATATTTGTAACAAACATGGCATAATAGTTCTATACCTATATATGTAGGTTCTTTTCAAATTGTTTTATTTTAATTGGCTCAGTCATTTGTGTTTACAAGCTATATATATAAAAATCAATGCCACTTTTCATTGTAATTTTATAACTCAAGAACGGGCTCAACTACCCAAACCAAATGTTTAGGCTTTGTTCAGATTATTTAGTAGATGGTTTATGTGAAGTTTGGTAGGGTAGAGTAGGGTATAGTAGGGTATAGTAGGGTAGAATAGGGTAGAGCGGGAGCAAAGCGGGCAAAAGCTAGTCTATACATATAAATAAAATTGGAGTGTCTGTTTGTAATATTGAAATAACTGCTTTTTACTACATGCATATCAATATATATATACGATACATACACCCAAAATAACATTTTTTACAATTTTTTTTGTCTGTCTGTTTGTCCAGGCTAATCTCTGAAATGGCTGGACCGATTTTGACGGGACTTTTTTGACAGGCAGCTGATGTAATAAGGAGTAACATACGCTACTTTTATTTTAGAAAAAATAAGTCCACGCAAACAAAGTCACCGGCACAGCTAGTTAATAATAAAAAACGATTCAAACTCATGCAGAGCAGTAATATTTCTTTTTTTATCCTTCATTTATTTCCTATGATCTGTCTATTCCTGACATTTACCTGGATGTTATGAATTTAATAATGTGGATTGCGTGGTATGTCTCCAGTGATACATCCAACTTTTTACTATCTATGGATCTTGGGGTGCTGTTCTATTAAATCTTTTGTGTCAAGATGTTAGGATGTTGAGATAGTATGTTTTTGTATTTTTTAAGTGATTCCTTTATCTCTTGTTTCACAGTCAATATTTTTTGTGTATGCCTTCATTGGTGATGTAGCAGGGTGCATTTACAACAATAATAAATTTAATTACAAACAAATTTAAAAGTACAAATTTAAAAAAAACATTTTTTCTTCTCAAAACATAACTTTTAAAAGTTTTAGCAGAACAAACCTTATTAATTCATTAAACCCCAAGCGAACGCCGGCGTTCGCGCACCTATTGTCTTTCAATTGTGTCTGTAATTATCACAATTGAAAGGTTAAAAAGCAATTTTAAAAATAGAATAATAAGCAATATTTTTGACATGTATTCTTTTGGTCAACAACTACTGGCAACTTTTTTTATTTTGGAACACTTGAGTATCTACCCAAAGATCATTTAGTTTCAGGTCGTCTTTTGATATATAATTATGAAGATTTAATAAATTAATTCATTAATTAAAATATAATTTCTTCATATACCAGTTTTGGTACTTCAAATGAATTTACACTTACTATTACACTTTGGTTTACTCAAGCCTCAAGCATTCAATGGCTCCACCATAGAGGAACCCACTCAACCATGCATTGTGATAAGTGATGTTGATTGTATTCAATTGCTTATCTTATCTCACTGTTTAGTCAGCCATGACCTCATACATGTCTCTTCAGACAGACCTATTGGAATCCAACGTCCTTTAGTTAACTTCATTGTGAAAGAAAATGCCCTGAGTGTGTGGCAATAGAGTTGCTCCTGTGATATGAGTATGAGACTGACTTAACTGGCGAAACGTACCAACAGCTTTGCACAACCCTTCAAGGAAACCAGATATTAAGACATATTTTTATTCAACTAGTGGGATTGCTGTTACCAAGTTATTATTTAATTATTCTAACGAAACCGAGTAGTGGTACCCTAAGATATGAGACAGATAGAGGTCAGAACAGCCCGGTACTAGGTCAGTAGGGCAGCCAGGAGAGAGTCGGCCGGCCGTGTTTGATCCCAGCCAGCTGCCCTACACGCGGGGCGTGTCATACATTCCATACACCGGGAAAACTTAGCGTCGTGACAACATTACATTTTATGGTTAGAAAATAAATGAAAATCTATTTACCGTGTCACCATTACTGAGATGTGTTGACTTCACATAACCATTTTCGTCCTTAATCACTTTTCCATTAAGCAACTTTCCTTGTTTGCCATTGCAATCATGTGGTTTATTGGGCGATATCATTTCACTCGTATCAACACAACCGTTCACTACTGTCGCCGCCATCCTTCTGGTGGTGTGATTTTTTATTGAAACAAGAAGCTTTCGCACAGCAGCAGAGTCGCTGTATAAAACCGCTTTATTTCATACTGTTGTGAAAAACCTCGGTACTCCGATTTAACGACAGAAAAGCGCTAACTTGCTTAAATAACCACTTAAAATTGAACTGCTTTACCGACCATTGACTTGACTTTGACAGTTTTCGTGATTTCGTCAGTTACTTTTTTTTCTATTTACCCCTTAGGGCAGGCTAAA
Source organism: Mythimna albipuncta (assembly GCA_929112965.1). Lineage (NCBI taxonomy): Eukaryota > Metazoa > Arthropoda > Insecta > Lepidoptera > Noctuidae > Mythimna > Mythimna albipuncta. The sequence continues at coordinate 2,360,611 of OV815960.1, forward strand.
GTCGTTCCACCATATCACCTAGTCTTTCGTCCATGTTTTGTTGTCTGTCCACAGTTGTTTTGTGTCCACAGAAACTTCATCATTACATAGGTATAGAATAGAGTCCTCGCAAGATAACTTGGCGCGTACCTGGGGCGCTTTTAATGTTGCCAACCTAACTAATCTATTTTTCCCTCATATAATTAAAAAAAATCTTTCCTAACTCAAATTGTAATATATAAAAAGGAATTAAATATAATGACCACCATAAAACGCTTTGGTACCCTTAGTTCTTTTGTCAAAAATATATTACTTGACACCAAAAAAATGAGATCCTAAAGTTACAATAGTATTTTAGTTATGACTGTACTTTAAATTGTATTCGAACACCAAATGTAGTAAATGATAACCAAATCTTAGCGAACAAATTAATGCGCTCTTTTTAGCCCCGTAGAGCAGGATGATACTTTGTCTAATCAACAATCTATCTTGGTGGAATTTTAGGGCACCTCGGGTCGGATAGATTTAGGTTAGAAGAAGGTGGCGGGGTCGTAGTGAGCGAGCGAAGTGAGCGAACACAGACCCCGTCACCTTCTTCGAGGTTATTTTTTTTTAAACCACCCAGAAGTAGGAGCTCCACGTAGCGGGGCTCCGTCGAGCTGCCTTGGCGGGTAGTTAACCTAACCTCAAAATTTTAACTACTGATATCTCCGTAACCATGGGGTTCTGCCGATGCTTTATTTGGATTCATTTTGCTTAAATAGGATAGCGAGATGTTAAAACTTTGGTTATAATTTTACATTAAAATGTAGGTTTAATTTTGGTGATCATTTACTATTTTTGTCTTTTATATGTTAAAATGTTACTATCTGGTGGTAAGTTAAACATAAGCCATATAAAACTACGATGGGTCTCATGAACAAAATTATTTCGAAAACGAAGGCAAAATGTATTAAATACGCAATCTTATTGTACGAAGTATAATATGCCACAATTTTTTTTTTTTTGCAAATATTCCTTTTCTTATTAAAATAACCAATCGAACACTAACTTCTAACATTTTTTATAGTTACACAGAACTTCAAAATCTCATACCATAAATTAATAATTTTGCATATACGATTTAGTTCTTGGAATTCGTCGATTAGTTAAAATACTTACATTTATTTAGGTACTTAAAGGAAAGTAAACAAATGAATTGAATTAGAGGTAATTTAAATTTTCTTTGGCATAATTTATTTAAAAAAGTCAAGAAATTTGTAAATCTTTTATTAAATATCTAATAGCACTTTTAGCATCAGAATCCAGCTAGTTTTTATCAGGAGAATCGGATGAGTCCTTTGTTAATTTGTCCATATTGAGATCCATTAACCTATCCTATTTCAAAATATTTTCTCATTACAGTAACGCTTGCGCTTTTGTATTGTCTCTTGTAGGGGCTTTGTTTATTTATTTGCAGTGGCACAATAATGCATTATCCATTACTACAATACAATTCGGTTTTAGATTTGGCACTATTTATACTTTCATGGATGAAGTTTGTTGAATTCATATCGTCATGATAGTCACTTGATTAAGATTTAAGCACTTAAGGACCTATTACACTACGCTGAATATCGCGTGCGATCTTACTATTTTTCATTCATAGAAAGACAGTCTAGTCTACGGTTCGACGTATCGCGTTGTGTAATAGAGTCTGTCAAACTAGTCTAGTCCCATGAAAAAGGCGGCAAATTCAAAAATCTTTCAGGTGTCACACTGATATCGCACGCTGAAAACTTACTTGAATTTTTGATAAAAAAAAAAACATATTTAAAATAAATAAAAAAAAAACCTTTCAATGTAAGTATTTATTTGTCACAATCAGAACTAAAATCAGAATCAAGAAATTCAATGCCTTCATATGAGAAATCACTGTCAGTATCATCATTACGCACAGGAATGATGAAAGGTTCCAACTCAGTTTTGGATATCCTGTCTCTTACTTTATATTTGTTTTCGACACTAATAGTGTGATCTGTGCATTTTTTCTAATCATTGGCTGTGACACTATTAAAACATTATTTTATAAGGTTCTCCATTTCATTACCTGGAATCCCTAAATTTTTGCTGGCTATTTTTCTTTTAGCCAAACTCCATATGAGTTCAATAGCGTTCAGGTCACAATGATATGGTGGAAGTTTCAAAACTTCATGGCCATGTTGTTTCAAACATTCTTCAGCTTCATATATTGGAGTGGTTTTATTTTCATTCACAAGGCACTTAAGATCAGCCTTTGTGAAAAATTCTTCATAACGGATTCCATTTTCAGTTTATAAGTCTAAAGTTACTGAAAGAGTAACTTTAGACTTATTTCCTAGTTGACGGCTCATATTACTGCGTGTATACCAGGCATTATGCAGCTTAGTTCTATAACTGTTTACTTTATGTATGATATAACAGTACTAATCGGTGAGCACCAAAACACATGTCTTTGCTACTAAACAAGATATATATTTCATAAAAAGTATAATTAGAAATTTTCTTTATTGGTCACACCAGCACCAGCTGTTTTTGTTTTACGCTACTGTCGCTTCCAGCCTTCCGTGCTTTCATTTCGCATCCAATTATATTGACAAAAGTGTCGATAAAACAGTGTGAAGTAGTGTGAACTTAGCGCAACTTCAAAAAAGGTCTGGATCGGAAAGTCAATACTATCCGCAATTTCTTGCTTGCATTGGACATTCTCATTTTTTTGGGCAATTTTATTTATATTCACTGTTTTCTTGAGCATCTTAACAGTTTAATATTACAGTTGTTATATTTGTTTTCATCTAATTGTTTTAATTTCATATATTTATCTTTATTACATTACCGGCGAGCGGCGCCGCCCCCGCTGCACCGGAGGGGTCGGCGATGAGTAATACCGTTCGTTTCTCGTGCTGAGTGACGTCGTGCAGCCGCGGCCGGCGAACGGCTTCTAGACCGCAGTACGATACGGCGAGGACGCACGACAGGACCCGCCCTCCGCGTTCGCAGCTTCTCGCACTCGCGCTACTCCCGCACCCTATCGATCACTCTCGCTAGACGTCTCGACAACGATCTTTTTATCTTTTACGTAAGGAAAAATGGACAGCGCCGACGCTCTCCTCGGGGGTCTCGCGAGCGGAGACCCAGCAGCGGTCGCGGATGCGCCGCCTGCCGAGCCGGCCATGAAGCGCGATCAGGACTCGACGGATGACTTCGAGCACCTCGACCGCGAAGGCAAGCGCGAGGCGGCCGAGTCGCCGCAGCGCCAGTCTGCTGCTGCCACGCGCAGCTTCCTCGACATGGAGCGCGAGCTGCTGACAGAGGCGCCACGCGCGCCCTCCGCTTCGGCAGACCACATTGCCGACAAGTTCACAGACAGCGAGTCAGACGCCGACACGGCTGGTGAGTCGCCCATGCACCGCGCGGAGCCCAGGGCTGAGGCTGGGCGCGCCGGCTACACGCCCGAGCCGCCGCACGACCCTACGCCCGTGCTGGCGCCCGCGGCGGCGCCGGCCCCGGCTTCTGCGCCCGTTCCCAGCGCTCCAGTGGCACCCGAAAAGCCCTTGCCAGAGGAACCCAAACCACCTGCAACTCCAGTGCCGGTTCTCGAGCCACCCAAACCAGAGCCGCCGAAGCCGGAGCCTGTGAGGGCGGAGCCAGCTCTGCCCCAGAAGCCAGCAGCGCCCGAGCCCAAGCGACAAGTGGCGCATGTGATCGAGGCCGAGGTCATCTTCTGCCAGATGGGACTAGGTAAGACGACCCACTGACCGTTATTTCTTTGTTGCCCTTTACCTACTCATATGAAAAATTTGTGCCCAATGGCATTATCATTTGGCATTTTGAAACATTACACTTTTAGCAATAATTATTTAAAATGCCATTCTTTTTCCTAATTCCCTTTATGAAATTACCTAGAGATTCTTCAGTGTTTGAGCTCATAGCTATTTAATTGTAGTGATTTCATTGTTCGTGTCTGAGGTGTCGCTAGCGCGGCTTTTTTTGCGCGACACGGTAAGTTTTAGAAAATTAGAATGGTTCTATTTGAAGGCGAGCGCCGAGCACTGCACGCCACGGACCGTGAAAAATCACGTCTGCAGGAGAACAATGCCCGCGCACACCAATACTATCTATACAAGTGTATTACAGCACCTGAACAACTTGCTCGCAAGTTTTATGGACAGCAGATAATACCTACTAGAAAAAAAATCAGATTTCCGACTATGGCGCATCGATATGACGCAAATGACGCATGACGCAAGTAATAAGATAGGTTACTTAGTCATCTCAGATGTAACCAGTGTTCAACCTCAGGTCCTCGGTGACTGTGGGAGATGGACGTTTTTTGTTCGAAAGGTATGAATGTGAAATCGTAAAATTGTGCTAGCCGTCAAATGGGGGGCGGGTGGCGAAGTTAATGGCAGGAGGGGTGGAGGAGGTCGGTGCAGAGGTGGCGGAGCGGCAAGAGCGTTGACCGCGCTGCAGCGCCGGGTAACGGCACCCGCGGGCCCACGCCGCCTGCGCCTGCTGGCCGCGGACATCCGACGCCGCACCATACATTATTCAGGCGACGTCCACGTCGCTCCCGTCCTACCCTAGACTTCGAGTTGTCTTTGCTACTCGCCGAAAATGCGTCTTGACGATGGTTCAGCCAACCTGCGCCAGCTGGATAAAGTACTCGTATACATATCGGACAGTCATCGTCATGCATACAAAGTTTGTTGACTCTTTGTCTATAACTTGGTTACTTTCAAGTGGAAATTCTGAATTCATTTGGCGCCTTTTGTAGCCAAACAGAATTCAGCCATTAGTCAGAGGTCTTAACGTTGTTAATCGTTCAGTCATCGTTATTTCCTACTGGTATCAGTTCCAAGTATCGTTTTCCGCAGTTTAATGTCGTTTGTTAGAACAACATAATATTGGACGTGCAATTCAACGGATTTTAGGGGTTTATTAAATTTATAACTGTAGAAGTTGAAACTAGCGTTATCTTCAAGTCCTTATCTTATCTTAGGCATACTACTCATACTCAAGCCGCGACGCGTTTATAATTTTGAACGGACAATATTTTTTCGAACAATGGTTTTCATCATTATGAACAGTTTGAGACTGGCGGGATGCCTACCAAATAAAAGCAACGATAAGTTTTGTAAAACTCTTTTTCATAGAGTTTCATCTTGCCCATCCCACATAAATTCTATTATATACATAATTCTACTGGATTTGATGAGGATTGAAGGGAACTGTGGCAGCGAACACGTTGCTGGTGGTGTTGGTGGTGCGCTGTCGCAGGGCGGTGTCGGCGCGGCGCGGCGGAGTGGCGCGTGGTATGCCGGCGACGCCGACGCCACCATCGCTAATTTTAGCATCGCTGTAGCAGAAGCGCTCGCCGGCGCCACGAGCGCGCGGTTCACAAGCGGAGCACCCGCCGAGCGCTTACGTCGCACGCTACGCTCTCCGCTGTTCGAGTGCTCGCCTGAGGTTGTGTGGCGCCGTGGTCTCGTGCTGTGACTCATTCTCGCGAGGACTTGCCTTTTGTGTGGATATTGTTGTGTGTGAAACATGGGTTCCGGAAGCGGTGACGATATCACGCGTAAGTATCGACATACTGATATTTGGGAGGATGTCGGTGGCTTCAGTTATTCGAAACTTTGCTTCTTATACTCTGCTATGATTAGTTGGGTTTTGGTGATTATAAGATTTGTTTGCGGCGGTGGACATATTAAGCGGCTATTAGGTCACATTCCTGTAATAACTCCGTGCGATACATCCGCGTGATATTCTGCATAAAAATTACGTCAGCTTCGCTTCCGCCGTTAATTTTGGCGCAGTTAGGTTTAGAAATGACAACTTCTATGAAATAAATTACAAATACATTTTAAAATAAGTCGGTTGCTTTTTCTAATTTTGTCCGAGAAATTTGTCAGATCCTAGTCCTATGTATCCTATATAATGTTAGGTATGCGGCATAGTAGTCTTATTTTAATTCTTCAACGATCTACTCGTCCGAATCGACCTCGGCGCGCTCTGCAAAAGTGCAATACCTACCGATGGATTGATTGGCAATAATATATCATCTACCATGTTGTAGTAAATGTATTGATGAGACCTCTGCAGTACAATTATTATCAGTCAGAATTTCCTCTAATCAGTTACATTTCTAGATAATCATCTTTAATGTTATAACTTGCTTTTATTGTCTTTTATCAGTTCCTCTATTATCTTATGACAAAACGAACTATTGGTTGAAGGCCTGCAGGATTGTTCCAAAGAGTTATCGTGACCCTCAAAGCAGAAAGAACACGGGTAGATCTTAGTCAGTAAAAGTCTGGCACTCCATTTTGTTACACTCAGAACGGAAGAAGTTATTTGATGATTTCTAGAGACTGACTGAAGATTTGGTTTCGGCCACAAGAACTGGTTTCGGCTGGAGCTCGATTTCTGCCAAAAAGAGACTGAATATTCGGCTTGACCAAAGCTAGCGTCCTTGAGATGACGGCTGTGATAGACCTAAAAACTGACTGTATTGTTCGTCTAGTTTTATCAGTTTTTGCTTAATTGTTATTTTATGAAAGTTTTAACTGTATATTTATATCCAATTATTATTTTTTGTCAGTTTTTATTACCACGACTGCTTCGGTTACGGCTAACACGACGGGAGCCGAACACTCGGTTACGGTTTCGGGTGAACATCGTGTTTCCGTCAGTCACTAATGATTTCCTACAGCAAAAAAACAATTGTTTTGTCACGATAAATACATTGCACCATGTTGCCAAATCGCTACAATAGAAATGTTTGATTTGCAATAGCAACTTCTTAGCTCAGCGCTCTTTATGTAGGTCGAGACTCGAGCGTCGCTCACTTCTCTCAGCACTTGTCGATGCCAAGCTGTTTGTTATGAGGTTTCATTCTTATGATCATCATTGGACTTCTTCTTCTGGATATTCTGACTTTCCTGATCTGAAAAATGACCGAAGTATATCTATCATATTTTTTTCAAAGCAGCTTTTACTTGCATAGTTACGTATGTAAACTACACGAATCGTATATTTACAAAATGAGCAACCGACACAGTTCCGCGATCAACACGCGCCCTGTGTGCACTCGCTGACCTAATTTCAGGCTCTTCACAAAAACGTAGCGCTGAGCCCTTTGTGAGTGCGGCCCTTGCGCCGAGATCTCCCGGTGACATCACTTCCCAGTCACCCCCTTTGTTTACTGTCCCACTCATAATGACGCAGGCAAAAGGCCGTTTAATTATTTGATCAAAACAATTGCTTTATTTCGCTGATCCACGACAACGATTGTCAAAAACGGGAATTTTCATTAGTGTTGTCAGTGATAGTATATGTACATATATTACTTCTTGGCAAACGAGTAGAAGAACTAAATTAATTACAATCATAACATCATCGCAATAGCTACTGTAATAAACGTAAATGTAAGTACAGCCACAGGCCTACAGCGGCAGCGTACTGTTAAACTTAGCTTCGGCGTCGTCGAAAGTATCTTAAGAAAGTCTCAATCCCAAAAGCAAGACAGAGCTTTGTCCATGCTGAATCAAAGTTTATATTGACACAGAATTTGTCGTACTAATCCAGATGTGTTCCTATTACTAATAATCCTGGACATCTGGAAAAACCCAGACATGGATGCAATAAAGGCTAGGCCTCGATGTATGTGGGGTGATGGGGTCGCGCTCGCCGGGGGCGGGTGCGGCGATCGATACGCGCTCGCCGCCCGCCGCACAGACACACCGTCACCGTCTGCTCTCTTTATTTAAACGGATCAAGTTGTTGCTACCTTGCGAGCTTTTACTTCACCAGCACTCGACTGTATGCGCGTTCCTGAACTACTATTCTAATGAAGTACTCGTTCGTTCATCGAGGTAGTCTGTAAACCCGACCAGCTGATGTCGTGAATGAAAAATAGTTGCTTGTAATTTATTGGATTAGGGCGAACAAGCCGCTTGGGAAACCCGCTTATTAAATCAATCACCCCTTTCATGAGTGTCTCCGCTTATGACTAGGCTTTTAGAACTATGTTTCGTGGGACAAATATATTGGATCAAGAAATTGTTAGTCAGTTTAAATAACCGTACATGTCGACCTTTTATTACGTATCATTATATCTCGCTCGTCACTCCCAACATGTAAAGCAGGTTAAGAGTTTCATAATTAACTAGGTAAACATGGATTACAAGATTATTAACTGCTGATTCTGATGGACTCTATCATCTAACCAGGGGTTAATATTCAGTGATGAATACTTCGCATCGCATGCTAGCATCTTTTTCTTCAATGTTGTGAAATGTAGAAAAATCGGGAATCTTTTTTGTGGCGTTTGGTTTTCTACACTATCTTATCTATCAAGGAAGATGAATTATTGATATGATTAGTTGGCTTTGTTGTTAAGTTTCATTGAACTTAAATGAAGGGAACATGACGGAACGCTCAAGTGGCACAGGTAGGGGGTGACGTCACCGTAGCCGTCTCCAACTCGCCTGGGGTATTTTTAACCGGCGCGACATGGCGTCGCACACGTCACTCATATTTAATTTACTGTGCAACCTGCTCAATAAAAGAGAATTCTTTGCTGCCAGGTGATTCTACCATAAACGGGAAACACTCATCCTTGCTAAAATACTTCAGTCCTGAAATCGTGGTTAATCTGCACATAGATTTAGTTCTTGTATAATTTGGTGGTCATGCCAGAACGGACAGATTCAGCAAATTGGCTATATTTCTGCCAGGGACTTTGGTTTGGTTTAAAACAAGCCAACTTTAGCATTCGAAATGAACACGTCATTTGGTACACTGGCCATGGCTTCGGAATCCGAAGTCACGGCCAGTATTCAGCGTGGGAGTGCAAAATAGCTCCGTTTTAAACTTCGATTGATCTTCATTTATATTTATTTATTGTATAGGCACTTTATTGTAGACTAGCTTTAGCCTGCGACTTCGCCCGCGTACATAAAATACAGCCTATGTCATTCAGGAATAAAGCAGCTTTTTATAGGTGAAAAAATTTTAGCAATTGGACCAGTACCTCCAGAGATTACCTCCTACAAACAAAAAAACGAACTTTACCTTTACCTTTTTATTATATTACTAGCGGCCCGTCCCGGCTTAGCACGGGCAATAAATATAACCTATGTTACTCAGGGTGAATGTGGCTCTCCAATGGTGTAAGAATATTTGAAATCGGCACAGTAATTTTTGAGTTTATTCGTTACATACAAAAATACAAATCTTTGCTCTTTATAATATTAGTATAGATAAATAGAACACGATACATAAGAAAGTAAAACTTATAACTAAAACTAATACAATGGGCGAAAACACAAACTATACAAATGGGCCTTCCAGGCAACCTAGCAACCAATATTGTGAGCATACTGCATAATATTCATGAGCCATTACTGTCTGTCGACTGATTCGTATCCCTTAGAAAGGTAGCAAGTTTAAAAACTCGTAGTCTCTTAGCCCTGAATCCCTGATCATATACTATCAATCTTGATTCTAGTCAATTCGAACTTACTCTTCTTCTTCCTGCCCTTATCCCATATTACTCGGGGTCGGTGCAACATGTTTTTTCTTCCATTCTGTCCTGTCACCCGTCAAACTATCACTAACTCCTTTTTCTTTCATATCACTCCTCACACAATCCATTCATCTTTTCTTCAGCCTTCCTCTCCCTCTCCATCCATCTACATGTATACTTAGAACTCTTTAGTAATATGCGCTTCATCTCTGCTCTTCACATGACCACCACACAACCGATTACTTTTCAACTTTTCAGTCACTGGCACCAATTTCAAACTTCCTCTAATATACTCATTTCTCACTTTATCCACTGTCGTCACACCACATTCATCTCGACAGTCTCATCTCCGCTACATGCAATCTTTTTTCATCCTTCTTTTTCACAGCCCAACATTCTGATCCATACAGTATGACAGGTCTGATGACGGACTTGTAAATTTTACCCCTCAACTTGAGGCTTGCGTGGTTCGCAAGTTGTTTCCGTGACCTGTCGCTATTTCATCGTGTTACGTCTCGGTCTACCTCACCATCCCCTTGGACGAGCGACCCGAGGTACCGAAAATCGGAACAGATTGGTATGGGCGTTTCGGTGAGAGCTAAAGGCACAGGGTTGGAGAGACCGCCGAAATCGCAGAACAAGTACTCCGTTTTGGTTCTACTTAATTTCTCCTGAATGTCCGACGTCAGAGCGTCCATTATCATCAGGAAAAGGTAAGGGCTGAGAGCCGATCCCTGATGTAAGCCGACAGACCCATTGAAGTTTCCAGTGGTGCCCACTGTGGATCGGACTTGGGTACTACATCGACTGTATTTCGCTCGGATCAACTGCACATACTTCCCAGGCACACCTTTCTCCTTAAGGGCCCATCACAGAACCTCACGAGGTACTCGGTTGTATGCCTTTTTGAGGTTAACAAATACCATGTGCAAGTTTTTATGCGCAACTCTGTATTTCTCGCATAGCTGGTGCAAAGCGAAAATGGCATCCGTTGTACCCCGACCAGGCATAAAACCGAATTGGTTCTGTGAAATTTCAGTCTCTTCTCATAACCGCCTCTCAATAACTTTCTCCCAGGTTTTCATAGTTTGTGAGATTAGCTTTATTCCTTTATAATTATTGCACTCAAGCACATCACCTTTGTTTTTATATATGTGCACTAAAGAACTGTTGCACCAATCATCAGGTAAGGCTTCTTCCTGCAACAACTTATTGAAGAATAAAGCTAACCACATCCATCCATCCACTCGCAATAACTCCACACTTCAACGAGTATTCCATCTGGACCAATGGCTTTACCATTTTTCATTCCATTTACTGCTATTCTGACTTCATCCATACTAACCATTCTCACTAACTCTACATTCAGTGGTTTGCTCTCAAAAATCCCACTCCAATTATTTTCCTCATTCATCAGTCTTTCAAAATAGTCCTTCCGAGACTAGAATTCGAGACTAGAGACTAGACTAGAATTCGAACTTACTAAATGTCAATTTTTTTTGTGACAATTTATACAAGAAAATTTCAATGTAAGTATTTATTAGTCAATCAATATATGAATCTAGAAATTCAATGTCTTCATAAGATTATGCACAGAAATGATGAAGGGTTGTAATATCGTGTTGGTTGTCCTGTCCCTTGCTTTATGTAAATTGGTTTCTGCCAAAGTGACACTAGTAAAACATTTTTTTAATATGTAAGGTTTTCCGGGTTTTCCATTTCTTCACCCCAATTTCTCCATAATTATTAGTTCTGTTGCGTTTAAACAACTGTGATATGGTAGAAATTTCAATACTTTATAGCCATGATTTTTCAAAAGATTTTCAGATTCTTTGCGTGCCTTAGTACTACAACGGCTGAAATAGTTGAATCTAAATTCGAAAGTAACACTTGGTTATAGTAGCAGTTAATTCAAACAAATAAAATATAATGATTGAACTAGAAGTAAGTAGGTATCAAAATGTTGCAGAAAACTTGTGACAGTCCGTTTGACAAATAATAGTTTTGCTATTACAAGAAATCTGCTAAATGGCCGTGGTCGCCTCGCAGACTCTAAATCATTTTTCTTATAGCAGGAGAAGTAGGTACTATTAGTAGATTATAACTAAATATTTGCCGGTGTCTAAGATAATTCGCGATTTCATGCTTTGAATATAATTATGCATGTAGTAAGTTGGTGTATGTTATGGTAAACACAAAAACGCTATGTTTACGAGAAGCAATATTGTTACCTCATCTCATGAACACCTTGTGTAATATCTAATAGATCATGAATCATGCGTTTCGAGCGAGTTATTGATGTTTGTAAATTATTTAGTAACTAGTTTTTTTTTGTTGAGGCAGATAATATCTACTTAATGCTCTCTTTTTAATACGTCGCCGCGTCGTGGTGTCATCGTGTGTTATGTAATAGTTGAAGTTCCGGTATTCGTTATGTCCCGGCGCGGTGCCTGCAACATATATGTAGTTGATAAATCCACGAACATGAGCGTGTAGATTTAAGGTTGGTTAGTTGGAGGTTTGCCTGTAGGTAATTACCATAATGGAGGTGTACTGCGGTGACTCATTCGCTCCGTACTCCGCGGTGCTCGCCCAGAAAATACCCGCCGCGACAGACGACCGCGACATTACTTTGACGCGACAAATCAATCCACTTCACTACTTTTGAACTATTTGGGATTAGGTTTGCAAGTATTCAAACAAGAAAAAGTCGCATTCGGTTTTATGTATTCTTTCCCTGATAAATCCAAAGCCAAAACTTATTGAATTATCATCAAGTCATCAACTGAGGTCATACATATTAGCGAGTCCGTTGTAGTTGTGCTTGTTTATTGCTTAATTCTTAAGTCTTTAGATTCGTGTAAAGTGCACTAGCTTGGGGCAAACGTGACTGCACTCTACATAGTTATTTGATAATATAAACAGATTATATATCATTAAGATTGTTTAAAATGGTTTTAGAAATTGTAAACAAAAATATCTTGCCATGGTCTCGGTACATATTTTTACTATCCCTTAATTATAACTATCTTTCTGCGCTTGGATTATATTTTCGCAAGGAAACCATAAAATCGGTAAATTTTTACTATTTTAAGTGCTGTTTTGGGAACAAGATCAGCTTTGATTCGGTTGTGACAGTCAGTTTTTATGCGATGGCTTACGATGCGTGAAGGCGACACGTTTCGAAAGTTGTCTGCGTCTCACTGCTTTAATTGTTTTTTTACAAGAGAATATTTCCACACAGTGTTATTGATGACATAATACGAGAAACATTACAATGCCAACTTTCAGCTCAGTAAAAGTATTCAGCGCTGAGCTGACCTTTCGGTTTTTATTTCTTTTCTGCTCAAGTTTGTACATTTTTGCCATTGATGTAGGTAGGAACTTGCTGGAAACTTAGCAACACATATATTGTGTTAAAATGAGTCGGTGTTATTGTGTGCTAAATGAGGATAACGTCAGCATCGCGGCTACATGATTCATCGTAACATAGGTAACAGATAAGTTGTCAACAACGTCGCGTCGCGTTCTTATCGCTACTTTGGTCCTTTAGTTCATGACTTTCGAAATTCGTGTTTTTTTCCGCGTAGTATGCGGGAGGATTTACACAGGTATACGCGTATTGCTATAGGAATACAAGGCGAATGCACTTTGCAGGTCAGTGCAGCTCGGCTCTGACATAATTTCCCGTAGAGCGCGGCGTGACCTGCGACCCGGCAGCCGCGCGCTGTAAACAACATGCATAGGTACCAGACACCGTTATCTCGCTCTTACTCGTTACTTGTGTTCGCGTTACTATTTGTGTGTAAATAACATGTCTAATTATCTGTCTGCACCGGAGCTATACTCACAATACTAACCGCACGACGAGCTAACCCTGTGACTAACACTATCCTGGTGAGGGTGCGGGCATGTGTGGCGCGGTGGGGCGGTGGTGGTGCTGCAGCACGCTGGGGTCTGGGGGTGCTGGCAGCGGTGGTGGCGCGCATGCGTGGCGCGGGCGCGGGCGGGCGCTGCGGCGCGGGGCGGCGGGAGGGCTCGGCGCGGGGCTGCGCCGCCAGTATCGACGCGAGAGTCCGGCGCGGCGCGCGCTCCGTCCGCCGCCTTCATCCACCTCACGCTCGCGTTACGTAAATCACCACCATGCCGGACTCCGGGCCCTCCCTCTGCAGCGTCCTCAACCCGCGTAAGTGCCTCCCCCCCCTCGCGCCGGCTTCGCTTCGCCCGCTTTCCTCTCTGTCTGTCGCGACTAACCCGCTAACGCGCAGCCTTCTATTCCAGATGCCTGGTTCGACCCCCAGAGGCTGCATCCCGAAGGTGAGTGGTCGTGGAGAGCGGAGGGCAGAAATACGTATAGGTGGCGCGCCGCCAACCGGGCCGCCGCCGCCCGGGCAGCGCGCCTCGCCCTGCGGCCCTGCACTGTGACCCACTGCCGCGAGCACTCGTACTGTGTTGTGAGCTCAGTGTGACACGCTCCAGTGACATGAACGGTAACCGACGGCGAGCAGTGATGTGGTGCTCAGTAACGGTGGAGGTGACGGTGGTGGTGCTGGACGTGGTCGGTGGTGGGTCGGCTCCGTGCGCATCACGGCCAATCTGTTCGTCGTGTCGTGAACTCCCGCCAAGCCACGATAAAATCGTAGTCGCCGCCGGTGACAGAACAATAATAACTCCGCGTGTCGAGTCAAGGTTCGACAAGACCGTCCTAAATGTATCACTATTATTTAATAATACGTTATTCGCACTGAATTACGTCACGTAATGGGTCACAATTTCACAAACGAACATCCAACGTAACATGGTAGCCTGTATCCAAGCAGGTCTTTCATACTCTTGTCCAAGGCACGTTGAGACTCAACTGTGCGAATTACTTACACTGTCATTGACCACTGAGGTAGTTGAAAATTCCACTGCATCGTCTCGAGTATTTATATCTCGTATGGGACAAAAAGGAGCAAATAGCTGTGCAGTGCGTAACTAGCTAATTGTGTGTCGTCACGGCGACACACGTCGCGAGCGACGTCTTTATATTTATTTGTGTGTGATAGAGTATTGTAGTTGATAGCGACGCTGCCGCTGGCTCATCTGACTCTTGGTGTCATTAATATTGTGTTGGTAATGAATGTGTGGCGGCGCGCATGCGCTGTGCCCTGCTGCTCAGCCTGCACACTTCCAATCGCCAGCCAAGATGAAATTAGACCGATTTTAACTGACACTGAGGCCGGTAACTATTTGATTTATAGCGTTTGACGATCCATCGGCTTCACTTGTCCGAATTAATATAATTCATGTCGGAGATCGCTGGGGAGATCACTTTTTAATTACCGAATTACTTTGGCGGTAGGTGACGGCGCCTTGCCAAAAAGTAATAAAATATTCCACTATTGGCATAAGACATTTATTTGATATGGGCTTGTTTTCTGAAGTCCTTTTATTATCGTCTCCCTACAAGTTTCAGGCAGAGTGCCACAAGCCATTTTAAAAATGCGCTTTTTCGTCTTAGATTATCATTATTATAATCCAATGATTTATCTTTACGCTAAACCCCAACTTTTTCTCCAGACATAATTGATATTGTGACAATACGAATACTCACTATGGAGATAAATGCTTGCCAAAAAGATCGTAAATTAGACTTATTTCTGTAAAGCGTTTGCCTGTTCTTGAGGGATCCTCTTATTCCCAGACACATTTAAGACTTTCTTCACTTTGTAGGTCTCCTAGATGTAGGTATCTCGCCTTGTGCCGATGAGCGGTTCGTTCGGACACACTACGTAGATAGCATCCATGTTGTCCTAATTGAATTACAAGCGCATGCCCTAGCACTGCCCCGCCACGTGTCCCCCTCTATTTCACTAGCTAGTTGTATCTACACAACATTTAACGGAAGGCTGGTTTTTCTTTGTTTCCTGGTTCTCTGTGCGACGTGAGAAACTTGATCGGATACTGGAGGCCGCAGGAATCCTATGTCCATCTATACACTTACATGTAGGTGCCACTGAGTATCTGTTACGGACTGAGACGTGCTCCGTCCGTGAGCAGGGCGACGATATTCCTACATACTACCGTCAACACAGTCACTACTGTGACTGTTCATTGTATCAAATAGCACGTGGTGACGTGACCACAGTATGCCCAACGCTAACGTTAAGTTATGTATATAAAAGTCAAAATAATTGATATGCTCCGCAGGTACTCGGTGTACGTCCTTGGTCAGTATAATGTAATGACGGGCGTACAAAAAACGTTGCTCGCTAAGACTATACGCCATGCTCGCTATGATTCCGACAATATAGAATCCTGCTTGCATTGTTTGTTGTACCTGAAGACACGACTTGACTTCACTGATAAGTCATATTTCATCTGCGTGCTCTTATTGGTTTCACCTTGATCTAATGGCTACTTACTAATTGTACTCCTTTTTTAACAGATACTTACGTCATGCATATAACGAGAACTATAAATGTTGTTTTTCTTGCATACATGTGATAATGGCGTTGAAAAGTGCAAAAGACCGAGAATCAACAAGCATTCTGTGGTTAATATAATTTTCAAATCGTAGTATTACTTCATTGGTATTAGTATGATAGATATGAGAGATAAGATTAGAATTAGATAGAATATGGTCCGGATAACATCTGTGTCGGAATCTTAGTTGCACGACGACACGTGGTGATCCGTGTCAATAACCGAAATGTGCGTGCTTATACACAGAACGTGAGAATATAATTTTATCAGTCCCACGATATTGAGTATACTGAGTACCTACTGGAGATGGCATTATGAAACGAGAACATCAAAAAATTTACAGCCAGCTACAAGCAATAAAACTAATAATAGATCCAATTTATAGACTTCATGGAAACTATCTAAATAATGCTGATGACTCCGTTCGCACTGTTAATTGAATATTTGTAATTCATCGCTAATTGAGAGTTAATCGATTACTACTTATCGTCTTGGATACTTCCATCAGAATACATCAATAGTATTATCATACGGAGTGCAAAGACACTGCAGATGACAGAGTGGGGTCTGCGAGTGTGTAGATGAGCTGCTTCCTCTGGCCCAGCGCCGGTGTCAGGCCGGCGACGCCGATAAGCGGCGGTATTGCTCGCAGAATGAGTCGCTCTCTAACCTGTCAGAACGACGCACCTACTGGCCGTGTGTCTAATCTTGTAACTATCGTATCAGAACCCTCTTCAGTGAGACGTTGAGCAATGCTTCGATATGATGTCGCTGGGAGCATTCTGTTGATTCAGATGAAAACTAACTTAGCGAAACTCCATTACGTATTTTAAATGTTTTTGGCGGCTTTCGAAGTCACAACCATTTACTTGGTAGAAAGTTTATTCCGGAATGTTAGTTTTGAAGAACACTCGCGTAGATTATTAAAGGTTACACCAAAATACATTGGTTTTGTATCCAAGTTGGAATCGATTCATTTTAACTGTCAAACGTCACGCGAGTTTTCGCCTCGTTTGTGGTAGTTCTTGTCCATCTATCACAACTTTTTCAATTTACAAGCTCGTGTCGTGTCTGTTTTAAACATCTATCACACGGATATCTATCGATCTAAACCCCATGTCTAAACCTTAGTGGCATTTATCCAATTAGATATTATCGAGGCCTGCTTGCCCCCACTATCGCCGGAGACAAAGAGTCGTTAGGTCACCTCATCACGGTTATTTTCCTTTGTTAACTGTTTCCATTTGTTTAGACCTATTGTGGTCACATAATTTAATGCCTTACCTTTTACTACGCCGTCGATGCGTTTATTACTTACGCTGAAGTGCAAGTCGTAGGATTTGTGAATGTTCTTCATTGTGAAGAGGAATGTGTGTTTCGGTTGAATTAGATCATTTGAATGTGTGGGGCGTGTGTCGTGCGACGTGCGGCAGTGCTCGGGCGCCGCAGTCGCAGTGGGACTGCGCGTTATTTTTACCAGTGTGTGGTGTGACGAGGACGCCGCGCTCGGGTGCGACCTCCGCGCTTTGTTTCTGCACCGGCTGTGGTTAACTTTCATCTTTCCGCAGATCGCGCCCTATAAACACATTCATTCATGCAAACTGCCCGTGACTGCCGACAGTAACGTTCCGTTCCATTGAATTAGAAATGCGGACCAGCTGTGTACGGAATCGATTAACTATCATGTAATATGCAGATATACGCTACCGTTCAAAACTATTTGGCCAGCTGCGTTTTTCTTCATATTAGAAGTATGTAATATATTTAAAACCATTTTATTCGATCTTATTGTTGTAGGTATCTCACCGCAAACTAACTGATGCAGGTATGCATTGCATTACAAAGGTCTCTATTGTTATTTGATCATAAAACAAAATAAACAAAATAGTGCTTCGTCGGAATTTCTTTGAAGGTAAACTTTAAGGGCCACTTTTCTTGTCACGAACTTATTGGATTATAAACATTAATATGTTGCATCGTCATATGTTATATGTCATTTGGCCAGAAAACGCACCCTTCTGAATTTATTGAACGAAATATTAGAAGTAAAAGGCTTAAATATTCACAATCTGCTAAAAGCAACCGAGAGATTTCTAGACTACAGAAGATCTAACTCAATCTGCTGACTATATTGTTAAGTTTGCAAGTCAAGGAATAATTTGCAACAACAACCCTAGTCTGCGTCTCAAGAAATAGCGGCACAGTTCAACGTGAACCTCGCAACACCTGTCAGTGTAAAATAAGGCTTCTTGACGCAGGTCTTAAGGGATGCACAGCGGGCTCAAAGCCATTTCTTAAAACATTGATTACTTAAAGGAAGAGATTTAATTGGACTAAATAAACAAAAATTGACAACTGTCGACTGAGAAAAAGTTCTCTAGACCGATGAAACACAACTTGAATTTTATGGAACAAAGTGTTGTGTGTGTTGAACAAAAGGGTGAAGAAGCATACCGAGGCTTCAGTTAAACTGTGATCATTTGGGATTATTTTGGTTTGTCGGGAATTCTAAATATACTTTACTGGGAGTCTGGGAACCGTTTAATTGGTTTAGGATTCAAATTTCAAAAAGACAAAGGCCTACCGGACAGTTGTGAAGTTTTTTGCCTGTTCTTCTCCATAGAGAAAGTTCTATAAGTGACCTTGTACTTAGATCTAAGTGAAATTAAAATATTTTGAATTGAATTCGAATAGAATAAGGCAAACCATTAATGCTATTACATATTTAAAATGTATGTTCAGTAGTTTCTAATATTGAAACTTTAAAAAAACTTCCTTTTTTGAATGCCCAAATAGTTTTGAACCGTGCTCCGCGACGACGGTCGGTCGCGGCTCGGCCTATGTATCGTTGTTCGCCGCATACCTGCCCAAGCTGATGTCCACGATCATAAAAGTTACAGTTCTCGTAATTACAGACGGGTTTTGGAAAGTGCTACTTCTAAAATCTTATAAAAATGTACTGAAAGTCTGAAAACTATGTAAACGAAACGTTTTGACAGTGGCTTGTCGTTGATGTCAAAAGCTGAATTGTCACTGTCAGTAACTTATTGTAGGCGTTCTTCCAGTTTGTTTTCTAAAATGCTTTTCCCCGAACTCACAGCTGTGTGACAGGCCTTTTCTTGTAGGTGTGAGTGATATTTAGCATAGTCCGCAAATTGATATGTTGCACTTTAAGTTGAAAGAGTTCTCCTTAATTTTGTGGACAAGATATATACATATTTAAAGTCAGTGTTGGAGTAATACATTCATAATGTTCTTAGTTTTCAAATTCGTCTGTGCTTTATGGGGAGGAAGATCTGAGAAGTTAGGTGTTCTACTCAGAAATATGCAAATTACACCATGGTCGGCGCACTTTCCCAAATATTTGTCTCGTCCGAGACTAAAGCCGGCAATCATACTAGCGGCTTGTGCGACGTGTGGGCGTCCTCCGGAGACGCCGAAGAAAACTCCTTCCGAAATGGAGTGGTGTAAGTAGATGAATCTGTCTACTGCACATAATACAAATTACTAGGTAGTTATGAAAATACATAATAAATATGACCGGAAGAAGACGTACCTAAATAAAATAGCGAGCGAAAGTCTGTTGTATGGATTCACCCCTCGAAGCGACGCACATCGACAACACGAGACAACGCTCGTCGCAATTTATATTTTTAACATCCTATCGTGTTATCAGCTGTATGTGTCGTTCTTCTCGTACTTGTTATCAATTTCACACAGGTTTGTTTTTCTTATCATTAAAACAAACAAGTGATGCTACATTAGTCGTCTGCCGAAGTCGTGATCTTCACAGAGGTCATCTACGCTTGTCGAGTATCGAAGTAACGTAGCTGTAGGAATCGTCGTCATAGTAACGTTGCTAGTGTATTCAGCTTGATAAGGCAATTAAGGCAGGATGGCATTGACCGTGCGGTGGTCGGTGCCAAGTGCGTGGAGCAGCGCCTGCGTGTTTGTTGTGGCGCGCGGCGCGTCCTCGCTGCGCCGGCGCACGTCGCTAATGAAAGCCTTTCTACATACGCAGCGACTTTCAGTTTCAACGCTCACGTAGTGTTCCAACCCGTTTGGCTGGCATGTGAAGCCGAGTGTGCCGCATGCACCACTATTTTGTATTTCTTACGAACATGCTTCAAGTTACAACGATCGAGGTAGTTACATTAAGAGTATTTACTATAGTAACTAACCGAGGCAGAGTTTGTTTTTGTTTCCGCCGCGTGTTGGTATTCATTGTTGTAAATTATAATAATTATATCGATACCGTCAGTTTCATTCGGCGCTTCGTAAATTCCGAAGGAGAGGGTTATAGTTATGTTTAATATTTGAGTCCATTCGATTTTCGTTCATGCCACGTTGCCACTGAATCGTAAATATCTTTCAATCGTTTTTAGGAAGTAATATTTTAAAAAATTTATAATGTCAGTCCGCAGGGTTAGTTTATTGAGGCAGCCTGAAAAAAAGTTTACAATATAAAACATCGATGTCGACGTATCGTTTTGAAATGCGAGACTGCAAAGTCGCATACAGCGTGTCAATTTAGAGATGCAGTTTTACTAAACCTATACAAAATCCTTAAAATTGTACCTATTCACTTCGAAAACACGAGTTGCCTAATGTGCCTCATGTCAATTAGTTACCTATATGGATTTACATGCACGTAGCCACATGGTCAACTTACTGCGTAGGTGTGCATTGTTGTGGCTCGTCCGTGGCCTGCCCAGCTAGCTACTGGACTAGACCAAGCTGTTGCTATATGAGCTTTGCCTTCGTCATCACTCTGTACTTCTAGCAGGTCCCACTCCTTTTGTGAAGGCACTAGATATTAATAGACGCTGCCTCATAATTACTTCATAAATAAATTCAAATGATACCTACGTACGGCCGGCAGGTTCCCGATATGGTGGTATGTATGACTCATGCAAGAGTCGATTTAAGCGATTCATCGATCAATATTGATCGGATGTCTGGTTCTTTAACATAAAACCTTAGTGCCATTGAAGTTAATTTAGGCTTATTATCTGCTTCGTCTGAGAGTGATCTGGTTCTGTGTTGCAATTTCAGGCAATGATCCGCATGCACCAGTTGACCTCGAAGATTTCTTTACCACCCTGAAGTTATATGTCACTAGCATGTTGCAAGTCGTAAAACGTTTTTTCGCTAATAAACAGTTGATGACTGCATATGCATATTGATGACTGACAGTCTTTTTATTACTTACCTCAGTGTAGTTTCATTTTACTGGCAGTGTTTGTCTAAAGTTGTACAGCATTTACGATGTTGATTACAAAATAAAAATGAGCCGAATTATTATTTGCCCTTCTGTATTTAGTCTTCTTTACACAATATCCATTGAAGTGTCGAAAAGAAAACGAGAATTAGGGTGTAGGCTAGCCTGAAAATTGTCGCGTTACACCTACTCGTAGGTTGTTGAGATAAAACGGGCAGCAGTATGCATAGGAAATGTTTGTATTGTAAGGCGCCTGATGTAGTAATGCGTGTAAAGACAATGTATGGTCGGGAAGTGTCGCGTGGCAGAGCACGGTGCGGTGCGCGGGTCAGCGTCACGGTGACGTGTGTGAAAGGAACGCCGCGTGGCGGCTGCCATGTGCGGCGTGCGGCGGCGCCGCGGCCCGGCCGCTCACTCCGCTGCCATGGCGCGCCCCAAGCACTCGCCGCGACACTACGCGCAGAACGAGCCCCTGCCGCCCCGAGGACCAGGTACGAGCGCGTCCCGGACGTGTGCGTGTGTGACGTGTCAGTGCGCCCCCTGCTCCCGGCCACCCCGGCGGTGCCAGCGCTCCGGAGTGCATCGCCCGGCCCCGCGTGGACGTGGAAGCGAAGCCTCGCCGTGTAACGTAGGCAGGGGGCAAGTAGCCAGCCATACGGTGTTTATTTCCGAGCGGACTATAAGTTTTCTTTCATCTTTTAAAAGGTTTCACGCGTCGATAATCTTATCATTTGTGCCTTAGTTCAATTAATTTTGTAGCGGCGGCAGAGTTTACAAAACAAAGCAATCGGATAGTGCATTATGTCATACGGGTATGACTGACAGTTTGTTATATTATCGATAAGACAGTCAGTTACATTTGGTGTTCACGGTCCGCTAGGCAGGCGCGACAGCCCAAACTGTGTAACGGTTCATTCTCGGCGCCATTGAATCCCTCGCTCCATAAGACATACGGTTGTTTGAACGAAGTCTCATTGAGAAAGTTCGGAAAGTTCCAAATAACCGGTTGGCATCTGCCAGTCTCGGCTGGCTCTACGTTGGCCTTTAATCTTAATATTTAATGAAAAGTTAGCGAGAACATCGACGAATACAATTTTATGGTTAGAGCTCTTTCCGCGACAAAATAAGATGATAGTTGTGACACAAGTTGTTGAGTAGACGTGATTAAAGTTAAGTTATCGTTGGAAGCACTGGAGTGAGTTAACCTGAGAGTTTTGACGTGATCTGTTTTCAATAAAAGATGTATTTCATAATGTAAACTTAATTGTGTGAGCCTATTTCCAGAGCAGCCGCCGGTAGGCAAGTTGTGGCTATTCCTGTGTACTGACTAGTGTGTCGTGTGCAGTGGAGTCGCTGATCTACTGGCGGGCGGCGGCGCCGAGCGGGCTGGCGCTGGGCGCGGGGCTGGCGCTGCTGGTGGCGCTGGCGTGCTGCTCCGTCGTGTCGGTGCTGGCCTACGCCTCGCTTCTGGCGCTCTCGGCCGCAGTGGCCTTCCGCATCTACAAGAACGTGCTGCAGGCCGTGCAGAAGACTAATGATGGACACCCATTCAAGTTAGTATAATACTTTCTCTCACTCCTGAACACTGTCTGTTCTATGCGATAATCAGCTATTTCCTGAAGACCCACAGGATGATATTCTCAGGTGACATCCCTGGATAGAAAGAGAAGGGGGACTATTCCAATATCTAACAACCCATCTGCTTAACTCATCCTGATTGCATTCCATCTGAGAAGAAAAAATAAAATAATTATTGTGAAATATCTGCTCGAAATACCAAGTGAAACATGTGGATATCTTGAATGACCTCATCATCAATAAGTACTTACAATGTATTAATTGTTCTCAGTACACGCGTAGGTACTAGTCTCTATCGCGTTGTGTTCCACGCTTTCTTAGAGGTTTCGGTAAGATGGATGGGGCCAGTGGGGCCGGTGCCTGCCAGGGCTGCGGATTGTTCGGAAGAGTCGCCGTGGCCCTCGCTGAGGGGAACTGAAGGAACACTGGGCTTTAGTCAGTGAACGGACACTTCATCTACTTCTACCCAGAGCAGATGAAGTCATTTGACATGTTTCATGGCGCTTGTCCGGCCTCCAACTTGACTCTCATGGACCTGTCAAATCCTAAGTTACGCTTCCGCTGAAGTGTTCCTGGCGACTTTGTGAGTCTTGTCTCGTACGCGATGGTTATTCAGCATCACCGTGTTTAGGAGCACTTGTGTTTATTCAGATGTTAGCACAACTTACGCAATTTTTCCTACTTGGGTAGGTTTTTTCTAAGCGTACGTCTGATTGTAATTCAGGTGACGGCGCACGCGGTGCTATCGCGCTTCATTGTAATTTTAAAATAACTCTGCGAGACTGTTGTCTGTCACTTGGAGACAGCTTCCCACAGAAACACAATGCAGAACCAAGTACAGAAGGACTTCATTGCACATAATTGAAAAGCAATGCTTTGTTTCTTAAATTATGATCAAAATGCTATCATCTCTCAGTTATCAGCTCTCAAAACGGTGATGGAAAACATCGTGAGGAAACCGGCATGTCCTAGAACCAAAAACATTCGAAGACGTGTCATCCGTCGCACTGGGCCCGCGTGCTGGATTACGGCTCGTTCCCTCTCCTAGAGAGGAGACCTAAGTCCCAACAGTGGGAACGTTAAAAAGGCTGATCGTGATGATGAATGATAACAAAATAGCATAGTCGGCCGTATTCTACCACGCGGGCCCAGTGCGGGTTGGTGAATGTCACATGTCTTAGAATTTTTGGTTCTAGGACATGCCAGTTTCCTCACGATGTTTTCCTTCACCGTTTTGAGAGCAGTGGTGATGAAATAAATTACACAAAGTAATGCGCCTGGCTAGGATCGAACCCGCGACCTACAACTTGTAAGTCGGGGCCATTACCTTTCGGCCACCACTGCTCATCATTAGATATCATCATTAGATAAATTTATTTATTTATTGTACATAATGTACATAGATTAATGTTTCATTCAAATTGTTTTATTCGCCGATAATTGTAAGTATTTATACTACTTTATAAATATTCAACGAAGAAATCTAATTATTCCACAAAGTAATACTAGTTAATAACTTTAGAATCTTGATTGACAATTTGACATACTTTATATTGTTGAGGTAAGGTTTATTTTTTGCAGTCGAAGACTTATTTCCATTACATCTTGTAAAGGCAACGTTTTTTACGTTGGCGTTGTACGTAATCTAGTTCAGTCAGGTTTAGAAAGTATCTACAAAATAAAATATTATAGATAGACACTTTAGCGATAACTGTGACCTGGTTCGACTGTTTCACTCGAGTCAGTCTTAGTAAAATCACAGTTATACATATATGTATGTCAAAGCGTTGTGTTAGAAATTGGAATGGTGCCCGGTGGAGTGGAAAGACACCCTATCGGATGAAAATGTAATGTCATTATCAGCGTGCCGCGCCGGCTCTTGAGGGAATTACTTGGGAGCTTCACACGATGGCTAGATTTGTGGCGAGATTATGAGATTGACGTGCGTGGAGAAATTTAGGTTTATATTTTTATTTGAAATATTGTTTTTCGACCTCGTAATTACTATAAAGTTTAATAGAAACTTCAAGTAGATCAGAAACTCTCAGAAATTGTACATAAAACTATTTATCTTACTGCCAGAGTGTGAAGCAATTATGAGGTCCACTCGACAAAGTTGCGATCTCGATAAAAGCTGGCTAAAGTCACTGTCAATATACTTACACGCGGTGATCATTAGAAAGCCTGCAATCTTGGGGCTGTGCATTTATTTTATTACATCATTAGGTTGCCTAAAAAAATCCCAGCAGTGGAAACATTACAAGGCCGAGTATGCTAGCCTGCCTGTCTACAGGCCCGGAGCGAGGCTGCGGAGCGGAGAAACGGAGAAATATTATAAAATAGGATATAATAATCAAAGGAGGGGAGATTTTGTGCGATCCTGTTGGTTAATATTTCTCCGTTTCTCCGCTCCGTAGCCTCGCTTCACTCTTGTGGACAGGCAGTCTTAGAACAAAAAACAATAAGGGTGAGTTGCACCATTTAACTATAACTATAACTAAACCATAACCAGCCGTGAAACGGCCGCCTATTGGTCAATTCGACGATTTGACAACTGTTAACGGCTTTGTTATCGTTATTGTTAAATGGTGCAACTCACGCTAAGAAAATCATTTTGTAGTTAAGTTTCTAGTTGTATCAAGCTGGTAATAATTGGCAGTTGGTCGAGTGAGTTGTGTTAGTACCTCGCTGATGGTAGCCGCCGGCTGGTGTTGGTCGCAGCGCGCTTGGCGGAGTAGCGTATAGAGTGTTGTGATCACTTTGCAGATGGTTGTTGGAGAAAGACATCAGCGTGCCGGCGGAGCGCGCGCAGTCGCTGGCGGCGGCCGCCACGGCGCACCTCAACGCGGGGCTCTGCGAGCTGCGCAGGTACACCGACACACTTTTCACCTAGTTTTCAACTAGTTGACACATTTCGATAAAACTTACTCATAAATAATCTAATCTCTCTAAATTCCAGAAAGATATCTATCTAGTAGACCATAGATTCCTAACGGGGGCGGTACCGCCCCTAGTGGGCGCTGGGGCTTTTCGTGAGGGACGGTAGTGGGTCCAAAGGCAAATGAGGGCCGTTAAGTCAACATGTCTCAGTATTTTTAAATGATCTTTAATTACAACCCTCAATATAACTATTTACGACCACGAGTAGGACGACAACACACAGAGAGAGAAAATTAATTTGTGATTATTTCAACGGTAAAAAAAAAACCACTAGGATTACTATAAGGAATAGCCGACTTCTTTAGATAACACTTTCCAGTTTTAGTCATTTAAATATCATCAGCTTGAAAATGTGCAAATAAAAAGGGTATAAATAATAATGGTATGGTAACTGTAACTATTATGTAAAGAGGGGGTTGACATTTTTTTTTTATTAAGGCGGCAGTATTTCGTAAAAAATTGGGAAACTTTGATCTAGCTAGACCTAGAAAACAATGCTCGTATTTTATTTTAATCTATAAGAATCGAATTCGTCCCTACTGACACACAATGCTAACGGATGTTCCTTTCCGAAGGATACCTCTTCAATTGGAGTGTCCAAAGTATCCACACACATGTATTTACGTGGCTCTAACGTAACTTTGAATTTTAATCGCGGTTTCAATGACTTGGTAGCCACGTGTGGCTGTCTACAGTACCTATCTACTGAGCCCTTCTCATTCAGTTAATAATAATAGTACACATTGCCCACCGGCACGAGAGAAAAAGGTGTAAGTGGATGTGTGTCGGTTGCAGGCTGTTCCTGGTGGAGGACCTGGTGGACTCGCTGAAGTTCGGCGTGCTGCTGTGGTGCCTCACGTACGTCGGCGCCTGCTTCAATGGCATCACGCTCATCATTCTCGGTCAGTACTCACTACACCGTACTTCTTTTAAAATAAATTTCGGCGTTTTCGATATCGTCTATGGCTAAGGTCTGCTATGCAAAAAGCTGACACGGTAGCTGTCTGTGCACGCAGGCTATGAGAGGATGAAGAAATAGTACATTTTGATACAAGTGCAGAAAGTTTGTCATTGCGACCGAGGCGGGATCCGCACGAGCCGTCGGCGAGTGTGATATGGAGCTTACCACTATTTTCTACTAACTACTATTTTCTAGCCTACTACTTACTACTAATTTCAATACACTCACAAAAGAATAATCGGGGGTTGGGCGGCGCCTCGCGGGACACTCGCTGCGCCCCGCCTGATACGATACATGTCATATAGCGATGGGCGAGAGCACAAGCACATTTTTGCACTTGTGCGGGAAATAGCCTATTGCGTGCCTGTAAGCGGTGGGATAAGAGCGGGTTTTCGAGTGAGTGTATTGAAAAATATTTTATATGACCCACATAGATACACACAATGCAGAAACAACACGTAGACACTTGAGATTAAAAATAAAAAATAAAACTCTCGCGCCTGCGCCAAATAGATCCAGTTCAGCAAAAATGCCTGATATAAGTGGTGGTTGCATGACGCTGATAAGTAGAGAAAACCGTTGCCAATTTGTTATTCATCTTTCTGCCATACACCAGAGTTATTTGTCACACTGAAAAAAAAAAATATCCATGGCCCATTTGCCCCTACAGATCACTAGATAAGTAAGCATAGCTATGTTTAAAAAACCGATCCGAAAATGTCAAACACATTTTAATTTTTTTAGCGCTTAATGCATATGTATAATATACTTGTTATCACACTGCGCGATTGCTAATTGTATTTTTTTTCTGTATTGCGCCGTGCACAAACAATGCGCATTTATTTAGAAATCGCATTTAGATCTAGTGATAGTGAGAACTGTAATTAGTTTTTGTGGTGAAAGTGGGCCTTCATCAGCGCCCAATTAGAATAGCTTATCATCGATTGATTATAAAGCTTTTTTTTCTGACGTCGCACAAAAACTAAGCTCGTCAGTGTCGAAGTGGTCGCGTGCGCGCGTCGCTCGATTGGGCGCTCGTCTCGGCTCCACTAGAGTGTAAAACAACTTGACGTTTATCAGAAGCAATATCAGCGCTCGACGACCCGATTATCAAGAAATTAGTCAAGAGCTGTCTGAAGTAAAGACAATATCATATCTCTATTATCAACTCCAAGAAGCATTAGACAGGTTTATTGTTTGTACAATCACAAGTAATGTGAAATATAAATTGTCAAATTTAAAAAATATTAAAAAAATGAGCGTAAGTACAGCAATTTGTTCTCAATTACCTGTTTGATTGTTACGTTAATTTAAAACGAATTGTTGTACACTTATTTTTTTGAATGGCAGAAGTGAAGGTATGTGGGGTCTGGGCGTGTATGTATTCTTGTGTATTGTCAACGCCCAGCGGTTACGGGCAGTCGCTGAATAACCACCCTATGCGTCAGTCTGCCTGGCTGACACATAAATACAATATACTATGTTATGTTATGTCTGAGTGTGGTTTCCGGACTTAGTCCTATGCGGACCATTGTACATGGGACATGGCGGCCATAATCTTAGGTGGGCCAAATTCCAACCAGCCCACCTCTCTCCAAAAACAGATTAGGCTTCTCAGGTTGTTCAGGGCGTCTTTATGGGAGTTCGGGGATCCTAAGGTTCGTGTGCGTATTTCAGTGACACCTGTGCTTTGCACAGGAGACCGTAAAGCGTGGAGGTGCTTGTTCAGAGTGCTTTATCCAGTTTCATGTTGAGGTGTGGCGCGGCCTCCTCGGCCTGCCTGCATCCTGGTGTCAAGGACCACCAGCGCTCTGCTTGTATGAGTATGTTCATTCATAGAAAATACTAAAGACAATAATTTTATTTAAAAGCCAACAGAGTATCTGAAGTGGTAACCCCGACGTGATGTTTTGGAAAATATGACAATGTATAATATTAAATATAGTTATGTTAATTTATTATTTTGTTTCTAAGCACTTTCTGGCCTGAAGCACAAGTTCAGGCTAGAAAGTAAGGTTAAGCGATTATGATCTTATTGCTCGTGATTGTAAATATCATGTAAAAGAGTTCATAATTTATTAATGTTAAGTGAATGTCTGTTGCGTGTCACCTGAAGCATGTTTCGGTCTGTTGTTACTTTGGTGAAAGTTCTATAATGTTTTTCGGACTGTGAATCAAAACACAAGAACCAACGTGAAGTGGTCTACGCGAGCCTATCAATAGAGTAAGGATACAAAAATACTAAAATATGTATGCTGTGACATACTTCCTACCTACCGGTACAAGTTACTTGGAATACAAGTATTAGGTCACAGTTCATAAATAAATGTTGAGCGAGACGAATGGCTGCTGATGCTAGAGCTAAGTATCCTACGCTAATGTGAGACCACACTCATACTTCCTTCCTTGAATAGTAACACTACTGCTGCTATTGTATTGATTAAACTAGTTTCCACCGCAAAAAGTGTTTTCTAGGGATTGCAATAGGAAACAGGATAAAATATCCTATGTCCAGTTTATGTCTACTCATGTGTTTAATTTCATCTATATTTGTCCAGACGGGATTTAAACGTGGTGTAGTAATATTTTATGAGTAATGGCTAAAAAATTAAATTTTTCCATCCGCCATCTTGATTTCAATATGGCGGATATACTTTAATTTTGAAATAATAACATTCTAGCTAGGTACTGAATAGTACATAGGTACATTTTAACCGTAATTACTATAATTTATTTCGCTGAGGCACACCCGCCATTCTGACTCTCACAGCTAGTACGAGTAAGTTTCTCCCGGAGCTACACTGCTGGTACATGGTACAGTGTATTAGGTCCTTCATTTTGATAAGTCGACCAGTATTGCAAGAATAAATAGTGTAACCTCTTCTGTAAGTTAATATTTTTTTGGTGTGCGTAATTAAAAGCGTGTGTCGTTGTGTTGCAGGATGGATAGCGTTGTTCACGCTGCCGAAGGCGTACGAGATGAACAAGGCGCAAGTGGACGCCAACCTGGAGCTCGCGCGCGCCAAGATCAACGAGATCTCCGCCAAGTCAGTACCCACACACACCTACACCACTACACGAAGGGCAGGCTACTGGAATGACCATTTGAAGCTAAGAATGCTTCAAATCTTACTTTCATATTAAAGTTTAACCAGTTTCTGTCTATACCGGGTTATTTGTAAAACACTAACAACCTTGCAGGACTGTGTTACTTACATCATAAACAACAACTTTTGTTCTATGACTTTTTACAAAACCATTCATTTACCAAAAACAAATATTCAAGATTTCGTTGTTCGATATAACACATTTCAACTCTGTATTTTGCTATACCTACCTACATCTGTATGACGCGTCGTTAGCGTATCGAGCACCTACGCCGCTCAATCCGCGCTCCTCTCGGCTATTGTATCGCTTGCTTCGCATAGACTTAGTTTTTGTATGAAAATCTGTTGAACGAAAATATGACAAATTTTTAAAAAGTCATAGAACAAAAGTTGTTGTTTATGATGTTAGTAACATAGTGCTGAGAGGTTGTCAGTGTGTTACAAATAACCCTGTATATACTAGTAGTTAGTTTTAAAAACATTTCAAATTCTTAATTCAAAAACCAGCCATGAGTCAGCCAAGATTCATGATCACACTGACTTTTCTTTGCCACACTAAGTAACGAGTTTTATACGAATACAAACCTTATTTTTGAAGTCATAAGGTTTACATCTTATAAAATAACAAAGTCAAGTGAAAGTGTTTGTGAATCTGGCCCACTTTTGTTGTACTGCAGACTTCACTTCATTATACAATGACTTAGTCATATTTGTGTTTGTTACCTTTAGTTAGTCATTTGCCTACATACCTGCCTGGTTTTGTTGTAGATGTCTTTGGATAGGAGCTATAAGGGATAACTTTACCCAGTAGGGCAGATCGAATTGCTTCACCACTATTGACTTAAATCTCCCAATAAATTGTAATTACACAAATATTGAGGTCTCGCACTGCTCTGCTAAGTGACATGTAAGCAATGAATGGTAAAGTTATTACGAAGTCGAACTTGCTGCAGACTTGCGTCGGCTTGCTTCTGTCGGTGCCTCGGGACCACTTGTTGTTGAAAGAGATACTCGTGAACCTAGAACGCAAAAGGCAACTGAATGACCATTGTGGTTTATCTATATTTGCCATTGCCAAAACTCAATTTTGCTATATGGTAAATGAACAAATCCAGCAAATATATGAGCATGTTTGTACTATGAGCCTTTTGAGTATAATAGCAGAATTTCTGTAGTTTCTAAACCCTCTTTCTATTATCGGTGCATGTAAGAGATGTTCTTACATTGTCGAGCAGTAGGTAGTTAGCAAGTGGAGACTTATGAAACAGTGGGTAACTATTGACGTCCCTATTTTAATATCAACTTGATAAATGTTGATACTGTTTTGAAAGTTGCTGAATGACCCATATATTTAGATAGGTGACTGTTGCATTGCAAAGCGATGGAATAAATGTTATTCATCGCATGTATATGACGCTGATGCGGGGCGTTCAGCTGGCGCTCCGTAAAACGATATTATCATGGTGAGTTCGCATTAATCACCTAGCTGCCGCATAATCAGTATACCTACAAGTGTATAAATTTTTGATAGAAATGTATTATGTCTGATTGTGGAAATCACTGAATTTCAACATGTGACTGAATGCACTAATTGAGTTAGATAGGTATTTTTAAACTCGCACGTCACCATTTTACTCGAAAGACGTCCATTGCCGTTTGCATAGTGATGAGATTTCCTTACAAATGTTACAATATTGCATAGTTTAGAACAAATCTGTTATTTTCGACTCCTTGCTGAAAACGTGATAACATGCTCATTTGCATCTTTGTTTAAACTTTCGTCTAGACTGTCATTCATTTCAAAGATAGTAGTCCCTTATACCTTATATAGAATACAATTCTTGCATTGTTTATAACACATACAATATACCTCTCGAGGGATCCATGTGTGTACAGTGCGGTTCACTTAAGAAGTTCCTTTGCCGTAATGTTGGCTCTCCTGTTTATCAACAGAAAAAAGAAGGTAAAATAGAAAAGAGTTAGTTGTCTACTCCATTAAAACTGTTGTCCGAAATGCGAAACGAATTTGTTTTTAACCGTAGTTGCAACACTTTTTGGAGAATTATGGGGGAATGAGATTTTATTTAAAAAAAAAAGCTGGTCTAAAAGGAAGTTGTCAATGGAGAGGTACAATATTGTGCCGTGACGTTTTCGGTATTTGAAAGAATCGCAGGGCAATCGGAATGGAGTCCAGCCTCCTATACTTTATTCAAAAATAGTTTTTATGTACAGTTTCCAAAAGACTAAAAAAATATATTAATAAGGCAATTGTTAAAAGTGAGTAACGAAATATCAGTTAATCTCTATAATAGAGTCTGTCTAATAAGTCAACCGACTTGGGTAATTATTAGGATAAATAAAATCTGATGTAATTCAACACTGGTTGAATAATCAAGGTTGATTAAGAGATATTGATCATTGTTTACTACTAGAAGAACCTTATAAAAAGTATCGAATATAAGTATTTTTTTAATAATTACAAAATTCCCAAGTCGGTTGACTTTTTAGACAGACTATATTAAAGAAAGAAAGAAAAGTATTTAGTAATTTAATTGCAAAAAATATTGCAACACTGTTTTTCCGTATTCCGCAAAGGAACCTCTTAAGTGAAACGCACAGTAGGTGTACCCAATCCGTACACTTATTCGCTATCGGAGGTGACTCAGCACCTCACAAATAAAATGTCCATCTGTTACAACAGCCATCGGTGATATAACCTTGGAATAATAAAATTAATATAATTTTATATTTGCTTGAGGTACACATGTTTTTCGTAGTTTTTCGTTAGCGTTACGAATTGCCATCAGGTAGCATGTGGGCATGCTTTTTCTTTATTTGGCAATAATGTTCAGATGATGTAGAAGATTTAGAATGCAATATTTTGCAGTGTACAGGCAGGGAAATAATTCACGTGATATTTGACAGTCAAATAATGATATTGGTTCGACTATGCGTTGTGCAAGGTGCAATAATTTTCTCCGATACACAGGATGCAGTAGCATGGTGTAGTACAGACGTTGCTGCAACTTATACTGTAATGATATTGTGTTGTGTTGCAGGGTGCGGGCGGCCGTGCCGCTGGGCAGGAAGTCGGACAGCGAGAAGGACAAGTAGGCGGCGCCTCCACGCGCGCTCAGTACTTCACTGTTTGTTATATTTATTATTATGTACTATTAAAGATAAACTACTTTACGTGTAAAGCTTTATGAGACGAGTCATGCGGAGATTATTGTATTTGCTTTTTGAAATTTTAAATTAAAATACTGTCGAACCAAGTGCGGTTTTTTTTTTGTTTTGTGGACTCTTTTGAGTTAGACTCGACCTTTTCGGTCCTGGCACTCCTATGATGTAGGTTGGGAAATTGATTAAGGAAACTTGTTTGCAGAGGCGTAGCGTTAACTAATTTAGACGTGGGCGAAGGCGTATCGGCGAGGGCTATTTTTCATTAATTCGAAAACAAGACAGCGACTGTCCCGACCCATTACTCGACCACATCGTCGCTTACCATCAGGTGAAATAGTGATTAAACGCGATCCTATCAAATCTAAAACCAAACGTTCGTTGTTAAAGAGCCCCCGCACCGGCGAGGCTCCGTCGGGTGCGACATCGAGCCCACATCGCCTACGCCTCTATTAGCTACGCTCCTGCTTGTTAGTTGAGCAGATTGTCAATTTGCCGAGTTTTTCGGTTATTCCAATTATCCATCCTGAGAGTACGTCTGAATTGAGCGTTTTTAGTTAAACCATGTCAACCTCCGATTTCTAATTTAGGCATTACTTGTAGAGTTTGAGACATTCATATAATACTCAATCCAGAAACCCACCCCTTACTTCAATGTGCTAAATGACAGGACCAGGCCAAAGTACAGTGTACTTAAATTCAAATGTTTGAATCAGAAATGGGGGGTAGTAGAATTGCAGCCATCCTAAAATGAATACTCAAAAACGTGTGTTCATCTGTCCAGCCAACTCTACCAATATAGGGAGAATTTTTCACGTGGATGAAAATGTGAAACTGAGGAACTGCTGCAAAAACTACTTCAAGAATGCGGGACGCGATAATAAAATGTAAAAAAAAAGTATACCATGGACCGAGCTCGAGACGTAGTGTTCCACGCGCGCCTCAAAGAGATGTCGGCAAACCGTAGAAGCCCAGCAAGGTTCGACCTTGCTGGGCCTACTGGGGCTATGGGTTGTACGGGTGTATGCAACGTTGGCAAAGAAGGAACATGAGTGGGTTTTAGTCAGTAAAAGTCTGACTCGCTCCACCCATGAGCGCGAGGGCAGATGTATTGTTGTAGAGTAGGTACCAACAACAATACCTACTCTTCACAATACATCATTTGTCGGGTGTGGCTAGGGGTATCCATCCGACACATTATTTCTGGGTATTCTCCGTTTAGCTAATAGCATAGACACAATGATTGATCCACCACGATCCCTCTTGACGAGAACCCCATGAAACCTGAAAAAGGCAAGCCAATTATCTTGACTGGTCTCGCGAGCTTGTAGACATGTGATGTGGATATAGATACAGTACTCATTGTGCTAATAATCGTGTATTGATTGCCAATGGCGTAATAACCAAGAGCCTGAGCAGCCTAACCTAACCAGCATCTGAGGGAGGTTTTGTTGCGTAATTGGAACATCAAGCACTATAATAAGTCTTGATCTAGAAAGCAGCACTCCTGGACGACGTATTGTTAGATTTGTACACATGTGTTCTATTTTTTAGACGGTAAAATCTTCCAATGACATCTTCATCATCATATTCTTCAAATGAAAGATATCTGGCGACTGAAAATCGGCCCCTACTTAAATAAAATTCCCTGATGTTTTCGAGAAAATCGACTCCATGTGTTCACATCCCTGTCCCTGTCAGCAGGACTATTTTGAAAGTGACTTTGAAGTTGAACAAAGATGAAGTCGGATATAAAAGCGGGGCATACGGCTATTGTAAGTATACAAATAACACTGGTTTTGATGCAAAGAAGCTAATAATACTTACAGGGGCTGGCTTTTATAAAACTTCCTGGTCTGCTCATCTGTTGCCCGTATCTGTGTTAAATAATAAATTGAGACACATCACAGACATCTGGTCCCAAGCTAAGGTCTTCCCTTGTACTATGGAAACCAGGAACAACGAAAGCACCACTAACACCCAGACAACAACACAATTATCTGTTTCATCAACAAACATTTGTGCTGGTGTGGGAATCGAACCCTGGCCCTTGTGTCTCAACTGGCGCTCTAAACAAGCCATAGAGTGCGTCTACTGAAAGCGTAACCTGGAGTTTTTTTTTAAAATAAAATTGGCAACATTGTTTTGCTGCCAAAATCACGTAAAAGTCTATGGTCGCAATTGTCAGTTTTTGGAAACAGATATTTATTTTTCAAGAATAATTGCTTAATTATGGGAAAAACAATAAACAGTAACGTGCGAAAACTGCTACACACTATGGTTAATCAATTCAAGCAAAAACAAGAAGAGAAAGAAAGTGTTTTGAATGAAAACAACAATGTTTATAAACGATTTCTGAATTTTTAAGTTAGTATGACGTTATAATCTTGATCCTTGTTGACAAATATTATTAGATATATTTACGATATAATGATAATTTTCTTTTTTCTTATATTTTTAGATAATCTGGCATATTGCGAATTTCGTAATTGACAAAAACATCGAACTAAGAAGGCATCACATGGTGAATCGACTTAATCAAAAACACATGCTAATGAGTGGTAGAATGCGTTCAAAAGCGGTTGAGATGTAATGAAACATTTGCCTCTCTCTGTCTGGTAGTGCATCAAAGTTTTCAACTGAAGTTAAAATCGCGAAAGTGAAGGAAATAATGACTGAAATCAATGAATATTATGTAGCGACATTTGAGAGAAAGATAAAATAAAATAATTTGGAATAATAACTAACATTTTGTGTTTTATTGACCTATACCATACACCTACTGTCGGCGACGGAGGTCCCTTGCAAGCACCAGGGCGCAAGTAGTGGTCGGGGCCACCTAGCACGCAAGTAGTTTTTATGTACATTTTGAACTTAGAATAGGATGTTTTTCACTTATTATATGTTTATTTTGAATTGTTAGGCTTAGGAACTTAGGTCTTATTAGGTTAGTGTAAATAATAGACTGAGTTTTACTATAGAATAGCCTCGTGTAACATATTTTTAAGTTTTGTTTTGTTTATGATATGTTTACGAAAGTATAGGCAAGATTATGTTAGTTTAAGTCTCTGTTTTGCCTCTAATTAACGATTTTCTAATTTAGTAAGGTTCAAGATAGAATAACTAATAAGATTCCAATAGGAATGAAAAGGAAAGTGCGAACTTATTAGTGAAAATGAAAATTTTGTTTTGTTAACTATTTTGAAAAGGATTTTATCTATGTTGTCGGTACCTGATAGATGTTCTATGTGGTTAATTAGTGTTTTTAAGTCTATTGTAGTATATTAGGATTCAAGATAGCATAGTTTTGGAAATGATCGAATTTTGTAATGTTCGCGATCCCGCTTACGTAATTGTAAACTGATGTTTACCTTTTTAGGGTTCCGTAGCCAAATGGCAAAAAACGGAACCCTTATAGATTCGTCATGTCTGTCTGTCTGTCTGTCTGTCTGTCTGTCTGTCTGTCTGTCTGTCCGTCCGTCCGTATGTCACAGCCACTTTTTTCCGAAACTATAAGAGCTATATTGTTGAAACTTTGTAAGTAGATGTATTCTGTGAACCGCATTAAGATTTTCACACAAAAATATAAAAAAAGCAATAAATTTTGGGGGTCCCCATACATAGAACTGAAACTCAATTTTTTTTTTTTCATCAAACCCATGCGTGTGGGGTATCTATGGATAGGTCTTCAAAAATGATACTGAGGTTTCTAATATCATTTTTTTCTAAACTGAATAGTTTGCGCGAGAGACACTTCCAAAGTGGTAAAATGTGTGTCCCCCCCCCTCTAACTTCTAAGATAAGAGAATGATAAAACTAAAAAAAATATATGATGTACATTACTATAAAAACTACCAACGAAAATTGGTTTGAACGAAATCCAGTAAGTAGTTTTTTTTAATGCGTCATAAACCGAAAAAAATACACTATTATTAAAACATCGATCAAAGTTACAACACATTACAAGAACTTTTATATTATGTTACTTGCTGCTACGGAACCCTTCATGGGCGAGTCCGACTCGCACTTGGCCGGTTTTTTGTTTTGTGTCCGATTCTCACCATTACTGTATTCCTAGTTAAAACTTAACTAATCAATGATAATATAGCCATTAGATTGACAATTGGTATAATATTGGGTGAGAAATCGAAAGATTTGTGTTTCAAAGCATGAGCGAAATTGTATCTTTTGCAGTTTTTCTTCTAGAAACTTTTTTATATGTTGAGTTATGCAAAAGATTGTTATTTTATGTGAAAGTAGACATTGTAACGAGTATTTTGATGTGCATATTGTCTATGTTATATAAAGGATTAAATAAATATGGCATCCGAAAGGGCTCGGCTAAAGCGAAACTTAAAGTGAAATAAGTCCGAAAATCATGGTTCACGCGCACGTAAAGTTTCGGGGTATAAAAGGCGGGCCGTTTTTCGGTCCGATGGTCAGTCGAAAACAAGCCACCGAAGAGGCAACAACACAGGAAAAAAGGGAACAAGGAAGAAGCTTATAGCCGAACCCCTAGGGCCCTTTGTCGAAAACGTGTCTATTATTTTATCCTCTTCGGTACCCGAAGCGAGGTGCTGCTACGCTACCCCCTTAGTCGAAAACGTACGCATTCAGGGGTGCGTGGTGGCGTACGTGACCAGCGCAACGAGCAACGTACGTCAAAAATCGGGTTGAACTGTCCCGAGGGCTCGGTAGCCAAAGGGTACTGCCTGCTACCGTCACCGCCTCCTAACAGGGGCTAGTCCGCCACACCTACCAATAATTAAAGGTAGAACTACACTGCTCACACGTGTGCTACACACGCCGATCTGGGAGCGTCGGTCTCCTTATATTTCATTTGGAAAATAGACTGTTAGAGCTACACTTGATCCACGCCACGCCATGCGACGCTACGTCCGCGACGCGGACGTCAGTCCCAGAAATTTTAGAGGAAGGTGGGCGGGGCTATCCACACGTCTGATCACGGTGGTCAGACGGAAGTGTCTTTGATGGTAAATGAAAAAGCGAGCTTGATCTGTTTCTAATCCTCCGATGAAATCAAAGGTTGTAATGCGCATCACACGTGTTACGCGTTGCGTCGGTGTAGTGTGCACACCTGCCGCACACGTCGTGAGACGTCACACACGTGTGCGTCGGTGTAGTGTAGTTCTAGTTTAAGTCTAAAACCCCTTTAAACCTTTTTGACGTGACAACGTCTTAAATTAGGTTGCGGCTGGGAGTCACTTATGAAAAAGTGTAACGCTCGGTAACGTTACGATGAGTCACCGAACGAGAGAGAGGCCCGCCGAATGCCTTGCGTCTCTCTCCCACTCAACTATGATCGGTCTGCCGCGCGCGCAGCACTAGAGAATTAGGCGCATTGAATCGGCGCATGCTTGTGTCTCTGTCTTTGTCTTTCTCGAACGTTCTTGGCGTTGGAAAAACAAGAAAGCGTCATAATACAAGTTCACACGTGTGGTTAAAGTATCGTCAGCTGTGTCTGTAGTGAAAATGTGGAGTGCTTAGATTCGTCATTTACAACAACTACAACAATAAAGGTAAATAATTGTACACTGATATTTCATTATCGTAAACTATGATTGATTGATTAATTGTTAGATTGACACAAAAGTTGAGAAACTGAGTTTATAGGTTATGTCATACTATTGATAAATGTTGATAGTGTTAAGTAAATTATTAGTTTAAAATTAATTAATTAATTAATATTCTACCGAGAAAAAGACGTTGTCACGTAAAATCTTCGCCCGTAAAACCGACTTTACAGGCAACCATTTTTTTGACTAAAATTTAAGTTCCTATATAACTATTATACAATTGTCATAAATACAAAAAATAATCAAGTATCAAAACTGTTTTCTCCTACTATTTCAATAATACCACATTCAAAATTTTTGGTTTTAACCTCCTTTTCTCAGGTCACGCTTTCGTTAGACGGACTTTAACAGATAAAAAAAAATCACGTTGCATTCCCCTAACAGTGGTCAGCCATCATCATGTTATAACGGGCCCATCAGCTTTGGTAGGTACTCTTCCATAGTTTTAAGGTCTTGGTGTAATTGTTCTCCTTGTTCTTTCTCTAGTTATCCTGCAGACAGGATCCAAGGTTCTCTGGGAATTGGTAAAGACAGTGACCTTAATCTGAATAAAAACAATAGCATTTTCAAAATCAAAAAAGTAAACTATAGTGTATAAGTAGTACCTTTATATAAGTCCGAAGAACTCTTAAAACAGCTAATAGCTTAAAAATATAATATTAGCAATCCATAAAGCTTAGACCCTTCATATTTTTCAATCATTTATTCAGCTGACAACTTTGTACAATTGCACTAGGTATTTGTTTTAATCGACTACTATACTTTCTATCGGTTTTAGTTTTATCGCTGGCATCCTTAACTTTCAGACTTTGAACAGCTGTTGTTTTGTCATATGCTGTCAGCTGTCATTGAGCGCTGTCAAAATCATTTTAGATTTTGAGATTCGGGAAGAAAGTAGTGTTTCCAAGTTTATGTTTTATGAATTTATTTTTCCACTTATGTATTTTATTAAGTTTTTAAGCGTAAACCAAAGTCATTCTAGTCGATTACCTACAGTATCAATAGGTGTAATAAGGCTGGGAACGTGCGAAAGAGAATGATGTAAGGAAGTAAACTTTTACACAACATTGAACCTCTTGAATGAAATAGTGTGAACAGTTTTGTGGTACCAAACTGACTTCAAGTCAAAAGTGCCTTAAAACCACGGCATGGCTAGCAATTCAAGGTTAGTACTCGTTTTTTAAAGATAAGAATATCATGAGTGCTAGTGTTCAGATTATGTACCAGTGCAATGTTACATTCCACTTTGTGTTCAGTATCTTTGATGTTCCTCTGTCAAATATTCAGCGACAGCTTTTTATTATTATTTCGCAGTAATAATTAAAAATGACCTTGATTACACAATTTGCAGTTTCCAATGTTTATCAATGTAATAACTTTGGTTTTTTTTTTATAGTAGATTGGAGTAGGTATATGTATTTACAACTTTGGTTGTTCGTGAGAAGTCTTATTTTCTATTATTTAGCTCAAGAATAATGAATTTTCTGGAATGTAGTACTTGGCAAAATTAGTAATATTAATGAAACTGCTATTAGTAGTCTGATACCTTCTATGCTATACTGTGTGGAACTGCAGGTTGGGCAGGAGATCTGGCGTAGCTCTCAGTAGTGGTAGCACTGAAGTTTTGTGGTTTCCAGGTGACAAGGCTTCTGTACTATCTTCTGTTAACATGAGGGGATAATGGCAGCTTCCTTTGCACAGTATGTAGTTATTTTCACTACTCGTAACTGTTCACTAACTTTACTAATATTGATGTGGGTTGGGTTTAACAAGTTGCACTAATTACCCAGTTGAAATTCAGTTTGTGGGCTTCAGCATAAGAACTGGCACCAATTGTGTATTGTATTGGTTGATTGGTCACCAATTGGTATCAATTTAGCCTGAAGTAGTTTATTATCTTACATAACAATATAAACTATTAGTTTATTGTAATAAAATCACTGGTCTGGGTATGGGTTGTTGTTCCTTGTATGTGTGTGCTTATAGAAGTGTCAGTAACTAAGCTTTGGGGTCATCCATTAATTACATCACATAAACATTAGAAGCAGTCCTGAAAATAAAGCGGTGAGAGTAATTTCCTCCTATATATACTCTGACATGTATAAGGAAGATGGCCTCATTCTCCACATTTTAAGAATTTGGCTTTGTATTGCTTTAGAATTTATTTGTGCATAGTCCCATATATATCAATTCATTAAACCCCAGGCGGACACCGGCGTTCGCGCATCTATTCTTACTATTGTCTCAAATTGACAGTATCTGAAAGGTTACTCCCCCCATCTTCAAAGTTAGTTTATTTGTTGTCTTGGTAAGAATATAGGGTAATTCCTAAATGAAATATTAGCTAACTAACAGGAAAATATCACAAAAATCTTTTGGTATTTCCTCTAAATCTGGACTGTTCAATAAGTCACACAATATATACATATATATATATATATATATATTATAATATATATACTAATTTATGTGGGGTTGTGTTGTGTAGTCATGATAAAGTCATGGGCAGTATCAATACTTATATAAGATTTATAGTAATTTCTTAACAGAATTTTATGTTAATGACAATCATCACTTTTATTTCTAATAATTAAATGTGCTTTTCATCCTTCACAGCTTCTTGTTACAAAATATATCTCAAAAACATCTGTGCCTGAGCCACAGCTGCTTGCGACACACTTACATTAAATATGAACATTTAAATAAAGCTGCTGTCTGGCTGTTTGTTTGTGCTGGCTAAATGTACTTGATAAGACAAGAGCGCCCAATACGAGGTTCGTCAATATTGTGAGATGTATTCTGTAGCAATGGCGTCGTTCCCAGACAGTTTGCATACCGCTGATATGAACAACAAAGTGCAGTAAGCTAATATGAACAGCACAAAGCTGTCTGGAGGCGACCCCCGGTGTGGGCCAGCCGATCTGTCGACAGATACGTCACGCCATATTGATTCAGTTCAGTCTGATAATATCATCTGGGCTGCACCGACGTATCTGTTGGTAGTTTGTGTGGTGATGTTCTGCTTGACCCATTACATGGCACATGTCACAGCCAGGGGCGCTAGAGCCGCTCTGAGCGCCCGGGCGGCGTGCGGCGGCGGCGTGCGCGCGCCGCGCCGCTGCGCCGCGCCCGCCTCTCTATGGCTCAGCCTTGCGCCCGGTAGGTATCTTTAATACCTGTGTACACACCTTATCAAATAAGTGAGCAAATATTTCAGCGGCCGAGTGTTAACAACAGCCTCCCGGCTCCTGACACCAATCATCTCGTATTTACTTAAGTACACAGGCTGGCTCGTCGGACCGCGCGTGCTTTATTCAGACAAGTCTTGTTCACAAAGGTGGTTGTGTCGGAATTCATTAATAAATTGAACAATACGTGTTCGTCTCTGGTTGGGTTGCACGGCACAGTACACTACATCGCCGGCGACGTAGCGACCTCGGCTCAGCAGCGTTCGTTTTTTAAAAATACTGTTGTACAATTAATTATCAATTAAAGGGAGAACTGGTCTGCGGTGACATTCGTTCGTTAAGATGTAAGTGATCGTTATTAATGGTCAGTTCAGTTGTCTGAGCCGCGCTCAGCTGGCGGCGAGGAGCAAGCAAGTAGCGCCCGCGGCCCGCGTGCGCTTGCGCACGTTCTCATTACTAACTTATAACATTACTAATAAGTATTTCATTGAAATGGATTACGGGTATGTTTAATTGTGTGCTGTTCCGTTATCTCCGTTTCAACTTGCTGCATTTACATAATCTAGCCAATTTATTCACTTTAATTACTTTTTGCTAGTTTTCCTAATCTTATGACAAAGTCAGCAAGCGCGCGCTTCCTTCACTCGTCTCTAGTGCAGCGCTAGTCTAGGTGTTTGTTGAGTCCAGTCGACATAAGGCGATCTTTATCTTAGATGCTGTATAGCAGGAGTGGCGAACCTTTAATGGTGGGCGTGCCATTTTTATTTAAAAAGGATATAGTGTGGCCGGATCGTGCCGCCAAGGACATTAGACTTGGTGATAAAATGGATAAGAAACTAAATGCTATTAACTAAGTTTTTATTTCCATGCTGAATTTCGTACAACAATCGTTATGTTAACAGTTTTATATTTCTTAAGTATATAAATAAAAGTTAGTGTGGTTTTTGTTGTTGCAAATTATCTAGATGCTAAGTAATCTTGTCAATACGTCGGGTGCGTCTGAATTATTTTGCCACGTGCCGTGCCACGACTGGCACGAGGGTCATAGGTTGGCCACCCCTGCTGTAGAGGATGGCGTCCATCTGTTTACAGCTGCCTTACAAAGTCTTAGACAACGGACTTATTTATTACAAAATTACTATGTATATTTAAACCATTAACGCCATAATCTTAATAAGTTGATGTAATGTAATGTTGATAATACATAACGATTACTTTAGCTACTGTTTTAATCGTGTGTTTGTGACACTGACCTCGACGACTTGTATTACGTATGACGTCTTGTACGAATTATAGCACCCTCTCACAGCTGAGCTGACGACGCACAATAACAGTCATGATGAGTATTGTTCGAAAAGTGTTCGCGGCTCAAAAACAATATGAATGACTTACTCAACGTTACGTCGGAGTGCCGTGGCACATAGTGTAGCGTATGCTGGTATTCTGCTGGCTGGCCGGGGCCGCTCGTCGCCGCTAACGACACGTCTTCCCCGGCGCCGGCTCTACACATCACTTACACTCTAATCTATCGTCCTCGTCGCGTACTATCGCTGGCTATAGATAATAATTACTGCCTTCGCATTTTCATTATTTTATCTGTCTCCGTCCAGTTCATTATCAGTGGACGGCTTTGCTGCACTAGCTGCCGGACCATATCTCGTGCAGTTCATATACTAAGTGGTGGAGTACTGCGGTAGTGTGTCGGTGAGCACTATCTAGTCGGCAGCCGCGGTAGTCTCCGCGATTGCCTCACCAGAGCGCAGGCTCGTAGATACACGTCGCTAATCTTATCCGAGCCTTATCCTAAACTAAGTATCCTAGGTATATAAAGCGAAAATTTCACACGTTATTTACAGTGAGAATAAATTCACTAAAATTCGTGCATTGACGTAAAATAACATACTTTGTTATCTATAAGCAGGTGTCAATAAAATACAAATCGTCGTCGTTGTATACAAGAAACCGGACTGTTTCGCCAAACTTAATAGCGCAGTGAGGCCAGTAGTGTGACAGCGTGCGTCGTGTGCAGGTTGAACGAGGACAAGGAGAGCTCGCCGTGCCTGGAGCGAGAAGACAGCCTCGCCGCCAAGATGTGGGGCGCGCAGCGAGTCGTGGCGCTCGACGTGCTCATGGTGTTCTGGGGCATCGGCACGTGGCTGGGCGTCAACGGGCTGTATGTGCAGCTGCCGCTGCTGGTGGAGCGCCTGCCCGAGGGCTGGGCGCTGCCCTCGTCCATGGTGATGGCGGTGCAGCTGGCCAACAGCGGCCTGCTGCTGTACGCGCTGCTGCGCCGCCTGCTGCCGCGCGTCTCCGACGCGGTCTACATTTACGCGCTGCTGGTCATCGGCACGCTGGCGCTCGTGCTCAACGCCTTCTTGTACGAGAAAACCTCAGTGATCGGCGGCGAGGAGCGCTCTGTGGCCTACCTGTCGCTGACGTTTTTCGCGGCGCTGGTGGGCTGCACCAGCTCTGTACTATTCTACCCGTACCTGCGGCACTTCCGCGACGTGTACCTGGCCACGTACCTGGTGGGCGAGGGCCTGAGCGGCTTCGTGTCCAGCCTGCTGGCGCTGGTGCAGGGCGTGGGCGGCGAGCCCGAGTGCCTGCCGTCCGCCGACAACAGCACGCTGGTGCCGCACTACCCGCCGGCACGCTTCGACACTACGGTGTTCCTGCTGCTGCTGGGCGCGCTGTCGGCCGCCAGCCTGGCCGCCTTCGTGCTCATCAACAACTACGCGGGCTTCCTGTCGGAGCGCGTGGCGCCGGCCGCTGCGGCCAAGGACGACGAGGCTACGGCGGAGCGGCCGTCGCTGATGGCGCCGCGCTGGGTGGGCG
Organism: Mythimna albipuncta; assembly: GCA_929112965.1. NCBI lineage: Eukaryota > Metazoa > Arthropoda > Insecta > Lepidoptera > Noctuidae > Mythimna > Mythimna albipuncta. Next base: position 2,405,215 of record OV815960.1, read on the forward strand.
TGATGCTGCTCATGGTGCTGCTGAACGCGCTCAACAACGGCGTGCTGCCGTCGGTGCAGTCGTACTCGTGCATGCCGTACGGCACGCAGGCGTACCACCTGGCGGTGACGCTGGGCGCCATGGCCAACCCGGCGGCGTGCCTGGCGGGCGTGTGGCTGCGGCCGCTGCCGGCGCGCGTGCTGGGCGGCGTGCTGGCGCTGGCGGCGGCGCCCTTCGCCTACATCCTGGCCACGGCGCTACTGAGCCCCACGCCGCCGCTGCAGCACACCGCGGGCGGGGAAGCCCTAATTGTGAGTATTACAATATTGTTATCTTTCAGAACAAAGCACCTTGTCCCACATTGCTAACCGTAAACCTTTGAGCTACTAGTTTGCGGAAATATATTTTTCATAGAATCAAAAAAAGAAAGGAAGAAAGTATGTTTAATTCCAGAATTTCGTGTAAAATAGAAATCGTGGTTTTTAGTTAGTTAGTTGGAGATGTTGCTGAGAACAATATCTATGTTTACGAGTATCTGTTGCACGCGGTAACGTGGGTCATGCCGTGATGTTATCTACTTACATTAAAATTATCTAAATTATTCCAAATTACTATCACAGACGACCATCGTGCGTATGAAGCAACAGACAAGTTTATAATCTAGTTTATTAAAGTGATTTCTGTATGTTAAGGTGTGTGTGTGAACATGCATGTGTGTTATGGCGTGTGTCCCATTATAGTCCCATTACCGGCGCTGCAGTACGATCTCCGCCGTCCAAAACTGTATTAGATTGTGTAGGTAAATCAAGGGCTACTTGACAGTTATTTGACAGAAAACTGTCAAACTATATCTATGACTTGAGAGTTTAATTAAAAGAGCGGATGTGCTGCCTCCATAGCTTAAACGATAATATCTGAAACTGCACACGCCATGGCGCTACCTCGGTGACCTGTGCTAATAAATGCGGTGAACTATTTTCTTCTGCGTCGTCTATTTCGCCCATTTTCAAAGTTTCAAACTATACATTCAGTAATAAGTAGCAACAGCTTATCCTTTAAAAATCCAACATACTCGTAATAATTGCATGCCTTAGACTTTCCAGCCTTCCACGGCTCCAATACGTCGTCCATCAGGCACTTTTTAAATGAAGTGACAAATTGGAATTAAATTAACAGGATTGATTAAGTAACGTATTCATTATCTTTGGGATCTATAACGTTTAAATTGATTAGTCATTATCTGTCATATTCAGTTGTATTAGTAGGTGTAATCTCAAAGATAACACAGAGTGATAACGATCGCAATAATATGCCAGATGTTCTGCTACACTTCCAGAGTGAAGCCGTAACAACATGGGTAGAAGATATTATGGTCGGTCAATGACGTAGTGCCGTCGTGGTCTTGAACGTAGGAGGTCAAACTTTATGCTTATAAGTCTCGTATTTCTGAATGAATGTTGAAAAGAAATCATAGCCTTTCAGAGGCGTCTGAATGTGGTGTAAGGAGTGCCAATTTTTTTAAGTTTTGATGCAGTGGTCTCATTTTTTTTGTGGTATTTGAATAACAAAATCTCGATTATGATCATCTTTCATCCCGAATTTTCAAATAATGGATTTGGCAACGCTAGTACCTAGGTAGGTACTCCTAAAACTAATAGCCGGTGTTTCCCTTTAATACGAACTCGTAGTTATACAGTTAACACATCCAGCAAATAAAAAGACGGAAAAATACCGTAGTCAAATTACTGGAATGCAACAATTACAATTGCATAATTTACTGATTACAATTTAAATATTTTCTTTGTGTTGCTTTTTTGTGTTGGCATATCATCAAATAATAAGGTCGTTGTCAAATAACTTCTCCAGCTCTAACTTCGCTCTAATTGGAGCGAGAGGGCGTCACAGACTTTTACTGACTAAAACCCACCTCCACCAATCTTTCGATTATCCTCCCAACATCTGACCTTGACTTCAAATTCACTTAGTCATATTTCTATTAGTGATAAACAAACAAATATTTCAAGGAAAATGAGGTTTTCTATTCCCGGCGAACGACTGCGTGAACGTTTTATTCAGTTTTACTTACATTACTTATTGCCTGACGCCAACGCCAATCTATCGTCGCGTCGTCTCGTGCCAGCTATACCTATCTGTTAGGAATTGTCAGTAATTTGGACGTATTTATGATGCCGGGGGTTGCATTAATGTGAGGTATATGATTAATGTAAGATATCCTGGAAATCTTGGTCCTATTTACAATTTAGAAGCTTTGCGAAACCCATCTAGTTCGTACAAAACAAGGGTACGAGAATACTGCTGACAGAGCATCGCCCTGCGGTGAGACAACTGGCTTGTCATCACCAGAATTGTCGTGCATACTACACTTTCTGGTGATGTTCAGATCCTCAGGGTCCGCACGGGAACGGAACGGGAAGGTTATCGACGTTTTCGGAGATTTTCCAAACCTAAGTGGCAGTGGGCGATGTAGCGGGAAGGTTCTAACGTGGTGGGAGAGTGCTGCTAAGCCTCCCACAAGGCGAACCGATGACCTGGTGACGGTTGTGATAATCGCTGGATGCGAGATCACACGACCATTGGATGTCGCGACGGTTGGCGAAGGTGTATGACCACTAAGTCTATCTATCTTTTAGATTCAAAATATTGGTGTTGGATTTTAGAAGCAGTTCTGCTTTTACAGCAGCGTTTTGTATGGCTGCCTGGCAGCTATCCCCAAACTGTGGTGATGATGTAGTGTATAACGGCGTGTTCCCTTGTCTGGCAGGTGATAGCGTGGGTGGTGGTGTCGGGCGTGATCTCGTACGCGCGCATGTGGGTGTACGGGTGGGCGCGGGCGGGCGGCGCGCGCGGCATGCGGCTGTGCGGCGCCGTGGGGCAGCTGGGCTCGGTGCTGGGCTCGGCGTGCACCTTCGCCGTCGTCAACTACACGCCGCTGTTCGTGCAGCCCGACGCCTGCCCCGCCATACACACCCTCTCGCTCACCAACTTATAGTGATACAGAATCTAGACTAATTTTGTTTAATAGAATATTTATGTTGACGTTAATTCACTTGTTTTATTTTTTTCCAATTTAATATGGAACGTTCGAACGTTCTTTTAATAAATTTTAGATCGAAAGCAACAACATAACAGGTTTAGTAATGGCATTTAGGTACTGATGTAGAAAAAAAACTTCGATCATTCGGCTCCTAATGAAGTCTGTTAAAAATTATGACATCATGATTCCACGTAGGTAATAAAAAAGGTCAGTCGTCATCGCAGCCAGTTCAATAGCTTTTTCTATAACATGTTGCGCAAATGTGCACAAATCTACACGGATTATAAATATGAAACTGCTTACCTACCGCGCGCCGATCGATGCAAGCAATATCTAAATGTTCTGTTGTGTTGTGTACGGTAATTCGTTAATTGCATTATAAGCATTAATACTATCGCAGTATCGCCACAGAATAAGTAGATTTTCGCTCAGATTCACTATTTGACCTGCTGACTAACGTTGATACCCAACGGGGAACAAACAATGTAGTCATTGAAAAAAAAAAAACAGCTTTGTAGGTGCGTAGTCAAGTCTGGATTGTACAACGATGAGCAAGAAGCAATCACTATCGATACTTGGCTTCTTTTTCGTAGACTTTATTGTCGACCATGCATAAGCACAGATAAGACAGTGCAGCGCAGCCGTGACAGTAGCGAAGCTTGCCTCTGTTCAGGACAAACTATTCATGAAGAACTACGAGTGCAACTCATTATGTGCCCTGAGGTACATGAGCACTGACCTAACATTTGACGACCTAAACTGAACTAGTAAGCAACTGAAACATCTCTAAAATGTCTATTCTATTTTAGAAAGGAGGAATATATTTTTCTCTCTGGAGCTTTGTGGTCTGAAATTCAGTAAGTATCTCTACAAATTCCCTACTAAATGTCTGTATTTACATTGAGTTAATTTTTTCTGATATTTTTCGAGATCTGGCTGTTTTTTTTTTTTTAATTTGTTACAAACTGGTACTTGACTGCGATCCCACCTGATGGTAAGCAGTGATGCAATCGTTGATGGTGAGGCGCACTAGTTTATTAAGAGCCTATTCACTGTAGCCTTGAAGACACCCAAATTATAATCAGACGGGAAGACAGCAGCAGGCAAACTGTTCCAGTCCTTTGATGTACGCGATATAAATGACGAGGCGAAACGCTTAGTCCGGACGGTAGGTGTTTCAACAACGTTAGGGTGGATACTTGCCGTGCGTCCGTTTGTCCGATGGTAGAAATGAGATGGCGGAATCAAGTCATGCAATTCCTGCGCACACTCTCCAATATGCAATCTGTAAAACACCGAAAGGCTGGCTACCCTACGCCTGTGCTCAAGGCTTTGTGGTGGACTGAAGGACCGCACTTGTAAGGGCTGTAGTTTTTAGTATGATGGACTACAAATTCCCAGGTTTGTTCTACAATTGTTTTAAGAGTACCTACTACTAAATTCTGTACCTAATATTTTTTTGCTAAAAACCAAAGTGGTCCCTCAGTTCACACGCACGTGACAAATGAGTTGAAATGAGATCAAAAATATTCTCCTTAGAGTGTCGATATTTTTTTTTTTTAATTTTTATAAGTAGTCTAGTGCTTGACTGCGATGCGATCTCACCCCAAGTTAAATTCATTGTAATCATAATTATGGCAATATCGTGATCGATCTAAAATAAACATAGCAAGTTTACAAACATTCGCGGCTCGTTAGCTGACTCTTTCAACAATGGAAATCTTTGGAAACTTGTGAATAAACAGGAAATTAAAAGAATTGGGTAGGTACACAGGTTATGATTGTAAATGGCGGACACATGCTAGCAGTTTTTCTGCAAATGGTTGTGGCTCCAGACACTAGCGCAGCAGTGGAGGCATGGAGCGCTGAGTAGTGCATGGACAGCAGTCTCCACGGATATCGAGTCTTCCTCGCCGTTATGGTTTTGGGAATGATTGGTGAGCGCGGTGTGAACAAATCATAGATGCTGATAAGTATGTACGGGCAGAAACAGAAAGACCTTTCGTAGCTTGCTAGGCTAGCTTCGTAGGTCGTCATAAAAATTGAAAAAAAAAACTTCATACAAATGGAAAAACGTTGTCATTGCGACCGAGCGGCATTCACGCGAGCTGCAGGCAAGCGTGCTGTGAAGCCGAGTGCTGCAGTGACAAATGTCCAGTTTACTACAGTGACAGTTATTCAATGCTGGGTACACTTACGAAGAAATATAAACGGGGGCTGAGACTTGTGGGGACTAAGCGGCGCCCAGCCTGATACGTTAAATACAAAAAAATTGTGGTGGGGAACTCATACACATTTCGGGACTACTTAGTGTGGAAAACACTGCCTAAATGCGATAGAGATAGCCACGGGTTTTCGAGCAAGCGTATGGAGAAAAAAAATGTGGAACCGTCAAGCACTAGTTTAATATCATTAAATGAAAATGAAAATAAACGCGGGCTATCCCAGAAATCCAAATATCCTCGTTTAACGACGAGATTTTTAATTCGATAAGTGTAGTCGGTTAAAATTGTATTGTAGATATATTGATTTTTTTGCTGACTCTACCTGCAATTTGAGACTGCTTTCTGTTAGGTAGGCACCTAATGAACTAATGAATTATTAATAGATATCAATCGAATGTCATTAAGGCACTTATAGTGGACTCCTTTATGTGCAATCAGAATGATTGATTTGCCAACTTATCAATCAATTGCGATGGACAAACGAACAATTTTCGCTCATTATGCGCTATGTCTAATGCTACGTAATGGTGCACTAAGATTGCTCCACAAACACGGCCGGGCTCACGATGTCCACCACTCTAATGGTCGTTAAGGAGAAGCCATTTGTTTTTTTTTGGTTATTAATTAAACAAGTCAATGCTAATTAAAAGGATTACGATCTGTCTGGAAGACAAAGATGCTGGAAATATTTATCCATTACTTATACCTACTTAATAATCGTTTTTTATTTACGAAATATCTATGTGATACCTTCCTCAACAAACCCACAGATTTAAAGATAAAGATTTCTATGTTAGATCTTTCTCACTTGCGCAGCAAGTCGCCGCAACGCAATTCGTAAGCGCCACTAGGTAGGTACTGAGCTGAGGTTCTCCGGATCGATTCCCCAGTTAGGTAGCAAACCGGAGTCACTGATGGTACACAATAAGGCTGTTGAACGCAATTTTTGAGAGTACCTAACAAGCTTGACGGAAAAACAAATATAGTAAGTCTGAGCAGTTATGAAGCAAAGAATAAGTTAAAAATGTACTAACTACAGTTGGACTACGAAGATACCGAAAACCTACTGACACCTAGGTATAACTCTATCTTCCACAGTAACATAATTTTACACTCTCCTCACTCACTACACCACACACACTCACATATACACCCCCACAACATTACATACTCAATTACTCGCCCCCATAACTTATCATACTCACCCTTTTTTTTTGGTGGGGAAAATCATCCAATGACAACCCCCGCTCTTGGGCGGGAGATAGTGTCAAACTCTTACTGACTAAAAAAATCATACTCACCCTGACACCCTGACATCATACCACACTTCTACTCTATCTTCATTTACATACAAATTAACACACATCCATTCCTCATTTTAAGGCTCACCAACAAACCCATTCACTTTTTATGGCACCTTATTTGTACAACAGTGACACACAAATGTCCTAATTAGATCATAAATATAATAGCTGAATCCATATCCCTTGAGATACAGGTTCCCGCCTAGTTCAGGGGATTGGGTCGATACTCTGTGCATTTTATGTCCACCACAGAAATTGTAAATTTGGTATTGTATTGTACCCCATACACGTTGTCACTCCTACACACGGTCAAATCTGTTTGATCAAACATGTAGCGTCATACCAATTGGACGACAGGTTTAACCGTGTATGGCTGGCATAATGGTGAGAAAAAAAACTATTTTTTTTATTTTAAGTAGGTAGGTACCTACCCAATTCGAGTTTCATTTTAGATGGAGAGGCTAATAGGCATCCGCGGAAGCTGTACGTGGCAATGGTAACGTAAGAGATTTTCGGATAATCGCGACATGATGATTTTTCCCATCGAAAAAGAAAAAAAAAAAAAAAATTGTGATACAAAATTAAGTGTAAAAATATTTACATTTGATAAGATCAATGGTGCAAGCAGATTGCAAAACATGTTGCTTTAATGATTTATTTTTTAATTAAGTATTAAAGAAACAAAGCATAGTTGCAATTTTTATGGGAGTGGTTAAATATTTCGATATATTTGATTATGAATGTCCGTTCAAGGTCAATTGTTTTAAGTTTTACGCATAAGACCGTACATTTTTTTCAGAGAGTTCGTTTTCGTAATTTTTAATTAACGATAACGCTTATAACCTGTTTTTTATATTTCTATGCATATAGTTATAACCAATGTTTTTGCATTATGTAGGTAATCAATATGCAGTTTAAGATCACAATACCAGACGCTAGACATAATAAAAAATAGTAATCTTGATTTAATTTTTTACAATACCTAGTGTTAATTAAAAAAATATGTTACGAGTTTATGAGTATCAGGCACGTAAGAGGTATCGATTTAATTGGTACCTGTTCCGTGATGTCAATCAAATTATTCAGTGAGTGAGTTGCACCAAAGAATTTTTTATTAACGAAACCAATATATTTATAAATTAACACCACATATTAAACATACACTAATTAATGTATTATAAAACTGAAGTTTTTTTTTTGTTTGAGCGCGCTAATTTTGCGAAGAACTGGTATAGGTACTGAAATTTTTTGTAGTGTTGTACCTATAGTCAATTTATCAAGGAAGGCTATAAGTATATCTTCTCGCTAAGATCCACGGAAGCGGAGCAGAACCCAAAAAAAAAAAACCGCGGGGACTGTTAGTAAATTATTATTATGAAAGGTTACAAAATAGATCGCACTGGCATGCTTGGCCTTAATTTCCCGCCTTCCTAATAAGGTGAGGGGTTGAATCAGCTAAAGTGCCCTACTCTGCGCACAGCTACTGTCGAGACAACATGGAGCTGATTAGCTTCATACTGTCGTACTTCCTCACCAAGGACCTGGCAATGATGACCGCCTTCGTTTGCTGGACGCCTGGTAATGCCTCATAGATTTAGTAATTTCTTTTGATTTCTGACTTTTTAAAGTTCATTGAAGAAAATAGGTAGGTACCTTAGGACTGATATTATAATTTCTGATAGGAATGTATAATCAACGTTAGGACTTACTTTATATTTTCTTTATAGCATTACGGTGATCAGCTCCAGAGTATTTCCACTGCTGGGACTCGGGCCTCCTCTCGTGCATGAAATGAATAAATTAATGCGGTGCTGTTAACATTAAATTATACTGAGACTTCTTGCCGGAGCCTATATTTCCTATAGTTATTTAAAACTTAGGGGTCTTTAAGTCAAGAGTGAATAGGTTACTTCTTGGTAAGCGTGCTCTATCGTCGGTCACATCTTCTCTTACCATCAGATTAAACGCGAGCCACGATAGAAGATAACGTTAGTTCCTATACGAGGCGCCAATGTTAGATATTTCGCTTGTTATAAACAGGGTAAAATAGTCAAAACAGATAGATAATATAATGGATACTACTGTACAGAATTACGGATGCCTCATGTAATATAAAGAAACGCGACCGTCAAGCAGGGGCAGGCTTGAAGGCTAGTTTGACAGAACTTGACTGAATTTACTTACAGTCCCACTAATATTTTTTTTCCTCTCACTCAGCTTCAGATTGAAATGTATTACTATACAAATAAGGATGAGGTGAACAGAGAAATTCTAAAACATCAAACATTACGCCATTTTGTAAGTACAAAAAAAAGATGTTAAAGGAATAATTTCACAAGTTTGTGCTTAGGGTATTTTAGTAAAAGAGAGCACACCGTTCTTCCCATCAATTTCTTTGAAAAATAATTCAGGAATGATAGGTTACACACATGTAGATTGAAGTAACGTTGGGACCCTGTAACACCTAGAACATTCATCTGTAAAGTTTTAAGTACGTCCTAACTAGGTACATTATTTTGTAGAGAAAATATCGGAGTTGTACCGCAGTTCCACCCGCGCTGGCATAAGACTGGTGCTGGTGTCGGACTTCCTCCGGGCGCCGCTGATGGAACCTCGCGGCAGGTTCCGCGAGGCCATGCTGCTCGACCTCGCCTGTCCCGGCGCCGAACTCATCTTGGACCAGGTCCTCCTTTAACATTACTCGAAACTGTGGTCGCGATCACACGCTAGGACCAAAAACTTATCGATCACGAACATGTTTCCGGACGTTCGCTCTGTCATTGTCTTTCTATTGTGTCTTTAATGAGTGTATTCGAAAGGTTGAGATCACTACAGCAAGCTCGGAAACGGGCGATTTCAAACGCTGAAATAAATAATTAAAATTGCCTTCGCTATTTATGTAGGCACTTAGGCAGGTAAGATTAATGTACATGTTATGAGCCTTATTAAAAATGAAAAGTCCTTACCTATAATTGGTAAAATTCTTTGTTGTACAGCATAAAAAGTTACAATATGTGTGGATAGCCGAGTTCTCATACGCACATAGTATACATTTTGTTCCAGCACACCGTATAAGGATGGAAAGCATCCTTCGTTTTAGCTTTATTCTTTTAGTGTTTTAAAAGTAAAAGTTTGAAGCTTCTATATGCTCACCTTAAAGAAAAATTGGGGGCATTTTTTGTGCAGGCACCTACTTAGCTGAACGACAGCCCTGCAACAGATTTTCCTTTTGAAAATTTATTAGACGATACAGATAACCATAGATATAACATATAACTAACACGGAGAAACTCGAAAATAAGTCGTTATTGTTTTGATTAAATTAAGCCCTATAATTCCACGTCATATTCGAGTATTATTACGAGTAGCTACGTCAGCGTTCCTAGCACCTTCCTTTCAGGCATCTGCCTCGCGAGGGTTCAACTGTCGCCACTCATGGCTACTGCTCCACAACGCCTCGTCGGACCGCTCCGTCATCGAGGACACCGTGTCATCCTGCGACATCCTCCCCGACGCTGACGTGGTGTGGTCCTCGCCCGAGAGCCTGGTGGACGTGTACAGGATCAAGCCTGGCTTTCCGCTTCTGCAGACAGAACTGGGCCTGGCCAGGAACTGCTCGCGGCAGGAGTTGCTGGCGCTGTGGGGCGCGCTTCCCACTGCTGTGTTCCGGCGAAGGGACCTAAGAAACATGACTATGAAGGGTATCTCTCTAGTAAGTGTCCGTCAGGGAGTTAAGGCTAGGGATAAAAAGAATCAGCTAAGAACTGGGACTAAATAATTTGGACGTGTTTTCCACTGTTTCTGCTTGGCGGCAAATTGGCGATTGATCACAATGCGTTGTCATTTTCACGCATTCTGATAACTTATGATAAAAATTTCTACAGCGGTCGAGGATGCACAGTAGGTAGCTATTTAGTTATTTATTTATTTTCAAGATCCAAGACTGAAAGCATTTTATTTCAAGTAAACCGACAGACACTTTTGAAATGTTAAGAAAAAAAATTTGCTAATTGCACATTCCAAAGCATAGGTCTCTAAGGAGAACATCCATGAATGATCCAGATCCATGGATAGTCTTTACATTATGTATGGACTTTTTCCCTTCTAAGGTTCAATGTCAAAATTTTTAAATCCTTGCTTTAGTGCGGTGATCTACTCAGCTACTTTGAACAGACCGGCTGAATGCAATTTCTGTAAATACTTAGGTGTCGCAGCCAGCACACTTCAAGGGCTGGTCGGACCTGCGCAACCGGCAGATCGACACCTTCCCCAAGTTCACGTACCCGCTGATGATGCTGGTGGCGCAGGACCTGCACTTCCGGTATGTTTACACGTCCCTTCTTCTTCTTCTCTGTCGGAAACACTCTTGACTCTTCAGATGTTGGTGGCAAAGCTTGACAACTGCCACTCCTCTCTGATGTTCGCCTTCTTCGCGTATTCGTGTAGTGATGATGACCCATTTACTGCAGCTTTTATCTGGTCAGTCCACCTCATAGGCGATCTTCCTCGTGGCCTGGTACCCTCAACCCACATCACTACCACTATACAAATATCGGTAGAGTAACAACTGCTTCCGAGTATTTTTTGTTATATGTATAGAGTGACTGGTAATTAGTGACCGATACTTAAACACGTGATTGTACTCATGATTACAAACAACTTTCCCAAAGAAACTTTTTTTTTATACTCATTAGTTTTATTACAATAACGAAACAGTCCCCCTAGACAAGTTAAAAACGTTTCGCTTGCGTCAAACGCTTTGAATTGACCTTGCCGCCAATGCTTTTGTTCTGACCACGTGACTGAGCGTCAAGACGACGTCATTCCCGTACATTTGAAGCTTTTTACAAGTGTTAACTATTGCAGATTAGCAACTTGGCTAGGGGTACAGTCGTTCGCGCAAATTCGCGCGCGCGCGCATGCGACCTCTCAGCTGTCAGCCGCGTAACGCCGTTGTCTCATGTATCTTAACCACAATAGTGATAGTGCACCCGCGCCGCTTGCCAACCTATTGGTGTATGTAATCAGTGTAGGTCACTATAATATGTTCCGGTTAAATAATATAAGTTAAATATATGACTATAAAAAAAAGTTTCTTTGGGAAAGTGTTTGTAATCATGTCGAGTACAATCACGTGTATAATTATCGGTCACTAATTGCAAGTCACATCAAGTCGCTCAGCTGACGTTTTCTTAAAGAAATTAATTTCGTACATGCGTAAATTAATGTGAGTTTTGAAAAAAGGTACTTTATTTTTTAATTTTATCTTTACAAATCGATAGTGACATGTACCGGATCGACCCTCCACGGGATTAAAACGATTAAAATTTAGCGGTGTATATTTGAGATGTGATCGTAACCATACTTACACATTTTTGGGTACCTGTGATGCCTTATTGTCTAGTTTTTTTAATGAATTATTTACCTATAGGCATTGATCGACTTGGTTGACCACCGCTGCATCGATCACTTTTCGTTATTTGCATAACAGCTCACAGAATTAAATAAAAAAACTCATTAAATTACAATGGAAACGAGTTCCAGTTATGACTTAGTTGATGACCGAGAATGTCTCAAATGGCAAAATGTTAAATAGCTATAAATAGCATTATTGTCTCGTTCAGTTATGTTATAAAACTATATTATATACTTAGGTCGGAAATAGGAAGTATGCCACAAGGTGGGCCGATATCCAGCATAGGACGTGCAATGAAATATCGGTAATGATAATGACGTGTGTTTTTTTTAAGGTTAGAAATCATCTAATGACTGCTCCCGCTCTGTGCGGAGCAGAAGGGCGTGTCCGACTTTTACTGACTAAAACCACACCTGTGCCCTTCAGTTGCCCTTTGCGTTCTAGGACTACAGGTTTCCTTTTCAGAAATTCCCTACTGTTCTCTAGCGAGCATCGACCCTGCTGGGCCCTTACGGTTTGCTGACATCTCTTTGAGGAATGCGTCGATCACTACGCACTGTTGACGATTGAGCTCGGTCCAGTTAATTACCGGACGGCCGGACGGTGGGCTACCCATTGCTCAACGTTCGCAATCAAGCGTCTATCGTGACTGATAGTCGAGGTCAGAATTTATTTATTTATTTATTAGAACTTTATGCAAAGCACAGGTACAAAGGCGGACTTAATGCCTTAGGCATTCTCTACCAGTCAACCTAGGGTGGTGAAGAGAAAAACATGGCAGGTACACAAAAAAAAAAACAACAAAAAAATGGATTATTAAGAAAAATAAGGGTGCAAATGTATATATAGAACTAAAATAGACATACATATATTTAATAAAATATACACCTACATATATATTTATATAAAGTAGCAGAAGGGGGGTTTTGAAACGACTCCGCTATTTATTCTGAAAGTAATGCCGCAACTTTCGCTTAAATGCATACTGACTGGTGGCCATCCTGATGTCGAGAGGTAGCGCATTCCACAGAAGTATGGACTGTATATGAAACGAAGAATGAAATCGATGAATGAATCGTATGAGAGGGACAGAGCAGTAGGAGATTGTTAGAAGAACGAAGATTCTTAGAATGGGAAGAACATAAATATTGAAAATGAGATATAAGATAAGAAGGAGGGGTAGGAGAGTTGAGCAGAGAAGAGTGTAGTCAGTGCGCGCAAACTTCTTCTCTGGCGAATGGGCAAGGGCATCCACTTGAGCTCCGATCTGTAACTCGAAACATGGTCATATTTTCGCAAGTTAAATATGAATCTCGGCGGTTAGGCCGTGAGGACATTCGTTCCCTCACGCGTGCGACCTTTTCCTTCGCTAGCATTACTGCTTCGCAGAAGGAGGCCACCACCTGCCTTTCTTCCTCGCTCCGGACCATAGCCCGAACCAGGACTCGGTGCGAGAGGTCGCTGTCACCGATTGCCTCCACGATGACACGGTAGTGCTCCATGCGGGGCACACAATGATGACATCTGGGCGTATCTTTCGCTTGAATCCGATGCAAGAACCTCCCGAACGTGCCATGTCTAATAAGGTCTGCGTCATGTAGAAGGTGAGGACGCCGATGATGACGTGTGTCTGTTGTTGTGCAGATTCGATTTGCGTCAGGTGGACCTGTACGGCGTGGCGCACAACGGCTCGTTCGACGGACTGGTGGGGCGGCTGCAGCGCCAGGAGGCCGAAGTGGGGCTGGCCTCGTTCTTCATCCGCTCGGACCGCATGGAAGTCGCCGACTTCATCTCCGAGACTTGCGTGCTGACGTTAGTACCTGACAGCCGTTACATGACATTATTTACACAGGTCACAGGAGATAATAGATGATAAGGTAGGGCATTTAAAATTTTTATTTTATTTTTAAGGCGGGAAATAATCCAATGACCTCTTTCACTCTAGGGTGGAGCAAGAAGGCGTGTCAGACTTTTACTGACTAAAAGCCACCTATGTCCATCAGTTGCCGCCGTAAGTGCCGCCGGCCCTACTGGGTCTCCTAAGTTTTGCTGACATCTCTTTGAGGCGTACGTGGAACACTATGCGTCGACTCGGGCCTGGTCTGTACTGGACGGCCGGACGTCCAGTTGCACAATTACCCATTACTCGTGGTCCGCAAGCCCGCACCTACGGGGGACGGAAATTGCCGTTAGACTCCAGACGCCCGGGGCGTCTTGTTTGGCGGTGGTTGAGGCTTGAGGAGGTCAGTTCCTCCTTTGCTCGCATTACTGCTTTGCAGAACCATGCCCTTTCGCTTGGGACCATGGCCTGAACCAGAGTCAGAAACGATAGGTCACGCCCGGTTAATGCTTTTACGAGGACATGATGGTGCTTTAACTGGGGCTGAATTCCACAGTATGCTGTACCTTCCTTCGGCAATCCGCACAATGGTGACAGCCGGGCATTTCTTCCACCTGATGGTAATACCGTACAGTACAGATCATGAATACTAAGATATACCTCGTACCGATCTGTTCCTAAACAGCGTGAGAGAGCAATTCTGCTGAAATGCACTCTTATTAGCCGTAGTATTGTGTTAACTAGTTGTTTGTGTGTCCGTACCGTGGGAATGTGTGACAGAGTGCAGGCACGACACGGTGCGGGTGTGTGTACAGTCACGTAGTCATGGCCGTAATACTTCGCGGTATCGTTTCGATGGTTCGTGGTTCGATGGGCGATGGCCAAGCACAGGGTGTCGACCCTGGAGGGGCACAGCAATGATCAAACCAGGTCCAAAGTTTCTACTACTACGTTAAAGTAGCATTCTACAGGTGAAAGTTTTTTGAGATTAAAGCTAGAACTACACTAGACCGGCGCACACGTGCAGCACGCCTGATTTGTACATGAACGACGTCGCGTGGAGTGAATCAAGTGTAGCTCTACTAGTCTAGTTTCTATATAAAATGTATGGAGAGCGACGCGTCAGATCGGCGTGTGTGGCACACGTGTGAGCAGTGTAACTAGCTTTTATCTTTTTTCAAGGGTTGCAGTTATAGAAAGAAGCTCGCACCGGGTGTATGGCTATTTACGGCACTGCTGTGAAGCTAATACAGTAATCCTCTAACAAGTTCCAAAAATACACCCTCGCATGGTTTGGTGCCTCATCGTGTGATCTCGACTGTCTCACCCAAAACTTGTTTACCTATTTTGAGAACTTTGTTATATAACATAAAAAGACGAATACACGTTTGCACTTAAGATCCTTTATAGCATAATTTATTCCTTGTGGAAATGGTATTAGCAAGAGATATCTACATAGGAAAAAACTACGTAGCATCAGGCGCTGGGTTCGACGACCTAATTTACAAACGTCGCTCTACAAGTCTGCAGCATACCGAACATAACGTGTGTACGAATCTGTCCGTACTAAGGTACCGTCAGCCACAAAATGCATTTTCTTTTATATAAGATACTAGCTTTTGCCAGCGGCTTCATCCGCTTACATAAAATATAAAGCAGCTTTCTATCGGTAAAAAAATTGTGTCAATCTGACCAATATTTTCAGAGACCTACAAACAAAAAAACATGAAAACAAACTTTACCTTTTATTATATTAGTTTAGATAAATTTTAGCAATCGGGCCAGTACTTTCAGGATTACATCCTGCAAACTAAAATACAAGCTTCACCTCTTTATAACAGAGTAGATGATTCATGGTTTCATCACTTGAGTACCTACCTACATAACAACACGTAACTTAGCAGATAGGTATGCACAGGTTATACAAATGAAAATTAACTGAATAAATTAAATATACCTGGTAAACTTAGTACCTAGTATATGTACCTAATTGTCGTTTGCGATTGTACCTATTTCAGGTTACTATATCTCTGTATTCTAGGTAGTTACTTACACAATAAACAATATAAAAATCGTATAGCTTACGTTTATGCATATTTTCGCTTCTTCATTACTGCTAGATAAGATACTTTGTTTAAAAATACAATCGGTATGATAATATCCTGAGACCGTGTGAAAGTTTCCGGCTATGATATATTTTTTTTAATAAAAATGTAAACAAACTAAAGTCAATTTCATTAATCATTCGCATTGAGATTATGTAAATTAAATGCCTCGGTATCGGTACGTGATCGATACGGCAGATTACATACAATTGGTAGGTAAGTGGAGTATTTTATTTACGAGTTTGTAAAAATGTGGCCGCACCGCCGCCGCCGCCGAGGTTTTGTGTTGCGAGCTCATGATTGATCGATGACCGTAAAATAGATGCGGGCATAATATTTAAAAACTTATTATCATGCTTTCATTCTGTAGTCACGTAATTTCGAATAAGTAATTAGCGCAATTTGCATACAATTTATTGACAAAACAAACAAATCACTGAGGGTACCCAATTATTATTGGGTTGTATTATTTGACATAATAGCTGTATGCTGCTGTGTGTGTGTGTGATGTCTAGGATTGCCAGGTCCTGAAAATGAAAAGCCGAACAGACTATCCTATTTAGCTGGACATTTGGTCAAAAAGGCCAAAATTTTTTTTAAGTCAAACATGACTTTTTAAAAACAATAAAAATCATAAAGTCATTTTTATATTATAAAATAAACTAATGAAAAAACTTAAGTGATATAATTGCTGGACTAATTGCATGTCCGCTTTGCTTGTGATACAAGGTAAGACAAAACTCAATTAATGACAATTCAAAACAAAACGGTCGAATTTAAAAAGTTTAACAAAAACCGGACAGGCCGGACTCTACCTATTAGGCCGGACACGCAACTAAAAAGCCTGACCGCTTTATCCGGCCGCCTGGCAACGCTGATTAGCTGTAAGCTGTAACATCAACAAACACAACAGCGGCGCCGCATGCCGCGGTCGCCGTGCTGGGCACGACGGTGTGCGGACGACGAGGCTCGGCTATTTCTGTCTAAACATATTCTAATAAACGGTTACGAATGTACGTTTGGAACACAAAACCTCAGCGCGGCCGAAGTCTGCACTAACTTTGGCAGTTATAATGCAGTGCAGCGTGCCTGACTCAATGGAAGTGCTCGAGTTTAAAGATTTCGATTTTCGAATCGCTCGCGTAAATCACTTTATGGCTCGACCTAAATCTTCTTCTTAGTATATTGGTGTATCAGACTGAGTTATATATTAATAAAGCTAAAATCCTTGTATATATTCTGAATAATTATATTATGGCTACAACCCGGTAATCTTTTAAGTCAAGAGTGAATAGAGTTCCATTGTCGACCGCATCGTTGCTTTCCATCAGGTGAGATAGCGGTCAAGCGCGAACCTATCAACAATAAAAAATACGGTGTAAGAATATTGATTGAGCAAATAACTAACAATTGCATCAGGTGGGAATGTAGGATCGCAGTTAAGCACTAGTTTAAATCAATTAATTTGTAAAAAAAAAACAAGCTCCTTTTCTCATCATTATCTACCGACAACATTATTCAAAGTTCCGACTTATCATGTCATAATTATTCAAAATACAGTTTACGGAAAAAGACGGGAAATTACGTATGAAGGAAATTAACATTTAATGCAAAGAAAAAATAATAATAAATTAAATTAATGAGGTAGCCATTACGAGCTGTGGGAAAACCTTATTAAAGTACTATGATAAAAAATCGCTATAAACAGTTTTATTTTGTTAAAACTTCTTGGAAGGTGGCCTCTTAGCTCTGCTTTTGACCATTAACTCAGTGAGCTCAGGTTAAGAAGGACGTTGTTGAGATGTTCTTACTGGCCAGCCTGTAATGTAGTTCTAGCCTCAGATGGCACAGCCTCCAAAGGCCTCCATACCGCTTTTTCCTAAAGTCGTAACCAGATAGGAGTCGGGGAGGGGTTGGAAATTTCAACTTTATCCTTTCTGGGTTCGGTGGAAGAGGAATGGAGGCCTTAGCTTAGCAGTGAGATAATATCAAATTAATGAGCGACACAGCGCATTCGTGATCAGTGACGAATGTGACGATCGACGTAATGCAATGGCCGCCGACGACGGAGTTCACAGCCGCTGGTAGTTTAGCGACGACTCATTGATTGTTCTCTTTATTGTTACTATTATGATAATATCATTTCGCGAAGTTTCGCATATTTATTTAATTTGACTCTGTAAATTGATCATCCTTTTGTTTTATATCAATAGTTCATGCTTACATGGAAAATAAGCGGTTCTTATTTAGAGGTGGGAAATCATCCGATGACTTCTCCCGGTCTGGGTGGAGCCAAGAGCGAGAGGATGTGTCAGACTTTTACTGACTAAAACCACACCGTTGCCCTTAGCGTTCTTGTACAACAGGTTTATTTTTTAACAAATCTTCGCGGTCCAGATACCGGACTGTCGGATGGTGAGCTACTCGATGTGAGCAAGCCCGCGTCTACCGTACCTACTCGTGGGGAACTCGGTAGTCGGGCTCTCGGCTGAGGTATGAGATTAATGTTCGTTTCTTCACGCGTGCGGCCTCCTCTTTTGCTAATATTACTGCTTCGCAGAAGGACATGATCTCCACCTGCCATTCCTCTTCTCTCCTAATCATAGCCTGAACCAGGGCACCGCGTGAGAGGCCGTTGCTGCTGATTGCCTCTTCGAGGAAAAGGCAGTGTTCCGTCCAAACGAGGCACATCTCCACCGTATGCCTTACCGTGTCCCCTGGGCGGTCCACACAGTGGTGACACCCGAGCGTCTCTTATCCGCCTGAATCTGATGCAGGAACCTCCCGAACTTACCATGTCCGGTGAGGACCTGCGTCAATCGGAAAGTGAGGACGCCGTGACGCCTCTCTAGCCACTCCTCAAAGAAGGGACTTACCGCCATAATTATGGCGTGCCTATGGAAAATAGGCGTGAGTTTATGTACCTATATGTGTAAATCCTTTCCAGGTGCACGTTCATCTTCCGGCAGCCGTCCCGCTCGGCCGTGTCCAACGTGTTCCTGGCGCCGTTCAGCGGCGGCGTGTGGGCGGCCAGCGGCGGCGTGGCGGCGGCCGCGGCCGGGCTGCTCGTGGCGCTGCGGCGCGCGCGCGAGCGCTCGCGGCCCGGGCGCGACCTGGACCTGTTCACGCTGCCCGAGGCCTTCACCTTCGCGCTCGGCACGCTGTGTCAGCAAGGTAGCAACAACCAGTAGCTTCTACTTTAAGACGTTTTATTTTCAAAGTTATACTAAGGGGTATTTTTTTGTCAAATGTAAATGGTTTGTATGCCATGTATATTTCTATGGCACTCCCTGTAGGCTATACGGCTAACGGCAGGATGGATTTTATTAACTAAAGTTTTAATTAGATTGGTCGTACGTATTAAAATAAAGGGTTCGAAAAGGTGATTTCAAAAATATACATCACTTAAATGAAAAGAAGAAAACCTACTAAAAACGGCCAAATTTCTTTTAATATTCCTCGTGCAGGTTTCCACAGCACGCCAGCGGTTACGTCGGTCCGCGTGGTGATGTTCAGCACGCTACTGGCGGCGCTGTTCGTGTTCACGGCCTACTCCGCCAAGATCGTGGCCATCCTACAGACGCCCAGCGACGCGCTGCGCTCCATCGACGACCTCACGCGCTCGCCCATGGTCATCGGCGTACAGGAGACCACCTACAAAAAGGTCTACTTCCAAGTGGGTATGGCCTCGTATAAGTATTGTATTCCCAAAACCGTGGGTCTACTTCTTCGAAAGCATGGGCTCAATAAACAGGCATAGTCGGTTAAGGCGATTGCAAGCGTGGCTTGTATTGTGAATAGTTTCTAATACTCCGGGTTTCGTACACCTTGATAGTTTGAGTTCCTTTAAAAACCCGATGACTGTTCGTGTCTGGCCGCAGGAGAGTCCGGACGAGGCGACGCAGCAGCTGTACCGGCGCAAGATCGAGCCGCAGGGCGAGCGCGCCTACCTCAGCGTGGTGGACGGCATCGCGCGCGTGCGCACCGGCTTCTTCGCCTTCCAGGTCCCGCTCACGTGGCTGATAGACGAGATATTTCTTTTCTACATGCTACAATGACAAGTTTGCACTCTAGGATTGACTTTATTTCTTGGTGACCTCGTTATTATACAATGTAAAGTTTTAGCTGAAAAAACAGAAAATCAGAGTTCCTTCTGATTTATTTATAGCAACATGTCGTAAATCAATGGGTAGCAAAAGTAATTTATGTAAGAACTGCAGTTACGAAAACCATTTCTGATGGTAATACAACAATGAACATTAATGTTTGACAAGTTACTGAAATTGGAACGGGTGTAGGTGGAGCAGAGTGCGGGGTACGACATCATCAAGCAGACGTTCACGGAGCGCGAGAAGTGCAGCCTCAAGGAAATCGAGGCGTTCAAGCTGCCGCTCGTGGCCGTGCCCATGAGGAAGCACTCCGGCTACAAGGAACTGTTCGCAACCAGGTTACTGTACCATCATTTTATGTATTCCCTCAAAGAGTAGACGTGCACAAGCTGCGCCTCGTCACCATGCTTAAGACTCTGACTGCAGATAACTATTACGTTCTTTTAAATTAATAATACGGTAATTGTGTTGGAATAAATTACTATTATTTTAACTTGTTTGTTCATGGATAAAAACAATCGACGAATAAAGTGGCTTAACTTTACGACCACTTCCAGCAGATGTGTTTACATCCTGTTGATAATTATTGCTCCTCTAGGGAATAGAGGGGGTTAAAGTTGCCACGTGTCGCCGTTTCAATGCTGAAGTGCTCCGGCTACAGAGAACAGGCAGCCTTACCATGACGTTAAAATGTCGCGCGTGCGACCTGCATCCCTTTAACAGTTCAGTTTAGGTCATCAAATGGATCGCTTTTTAGTCTTGGTTTCTCTCGTGATCTGAGCATGTAACTGACCTATAATGTAATCATACTATTCTGGTGATTTTGACTTCAACAACGACAACACTAATGTAGATATATTAATTATCTAACAGACTGCGTTGGCTGCGGGAGGTGGGTCTGATGGACCGCGAGCGGCGCATCTGGCTGGTGTCGCGGCCGCGCTGCGAGGCGTCCAGCGGCGGCTTCGTCAGCATCGGCATCATCGACGTGTTGCCCGCACTGCAGGTGGCTGGTTTTATTAACTACCAATCCAATATGTAACTATTCACTGCCTCAGCATCTTTACCATCATAATTATAATTTTGCAGGTATTAGCCTTAGGAGCGTTTATATCAGTAGTGCTGCTGGCCTCTGAAGTGGGCGTGCACGGGATCAACCGAAAGACTCGCGAGTACCACGCCAGTCAGCTGCATGAAGAGATTGCACGAGGTGCTTAAGCGTGTAGGTAGTATAATTAGACAGCTACGATAGCGGTGGGCTTGATACATTCTCTTCCCTGCAGAGCAGTTTAAAGACCGCTTTTTAGAACACATAAAATATTAAAAAGAAATAGGAAATATGGCTGGAGATTATGAAGTAAAACACAGTGTTCTACCGTAAATTTTATTAATAATTTGCACTGATATTTACAGGAAGGATGCACTAAGTAGACCTAGCATAGAAGTGACGAGTACTAGTTGCACGACTGCAGCAAGAGGATAGCAACTCTGCAAAGGACGCCGAGAGCTCTTTGACCAATGCTGAGCTTGAAACTGGTGGCAAAATTTCCTTCACCACACATTGTGACATCACACGAAGTGAAGCGACTATACAGTTTATATTACATTGTCTGGTGTCATGGAACGCGTCGAAAATGTCGCTGAAAGAATAACACTTAAATTATGTCTGGCCATGTATGTCTGTCTGGTAACGCTAACGCCAGATGACTTCAGCCAACTTCGTAAAATGTCAAAAACAAGTCAAGAGGCTTTTGCCCCCTAGTGAAATATAGTCGTCGTGCTTCCGGAGCTTGCACTGTTGTTAGAAGAGTTGCACGGCGATGAGCACAAGCAGCGTGAGCACGATGCACGCGGTCAGCACGCGGTCCAGCAGCACGGCCGCCGCCGCCCAAGCGCCGCTCTCCGACGAGATGCACGAGCCCTGCACCAGTCAACAATGGTTACTTCACTAATAAACATTAGCACCATCTTTGGACTTTTTGTAACGTTTTTAACATTAATAAGGAACTTACTTATTATTTCTCAATATTAATTTAAAAAAATGCCCACAAAATGAGAAAGAAAATTTCTATGCATTGAAATTAAAGTTATTTCGCATTTTTTTTGTTGTTTTGGTTTTGAAAGTCAGTTCTACATTTTTTTTCCGCAATTTAGCTGTGTTGCCACACAACAGTGAGCCAAAATAAGGCGACTATTACACGGTCATGCAAGCGTCAATCAATTCCATCAATCAAGAATGATGGTTTTCGTCAAACTTTGCCTGTGGCAAAACTGACAGCAGAACAGTGAGCAGGTTCCATACAGTAAGGCACCTGTAGGAATGACAAAATGTCGATAACGACGCAATCTATGTACCTACCTACTCATTGGTGGTGTTAGTAAAATGAGGGTGTACACATTTGCTTACCCCTTCAGAGCGTGTTATAAAATTTTATAAACAATAATAGACATACAATCGTAGCAAATACTAGCCATTTGCCATTTATATACTGCGTTAAGAAAATAGTGACTCATCGCTGTCACTCAGCTTAGCTACGCCCCTCGACCAATTTATTAGAGCATAGTAAAGTAGAAAGCCGTGTTCACATTGACCAGAGTACGGATGCGTCTTTGTCAACTTTAAAAATACCAACTTGTAAAATTCGGAATATTGTGATTAAATTTAAGAATAATTATTTAATATTTGAAAACCTGTGTAGTGAAAAGTTTGCTGTAATATTAATAGTCAAGTTTTAACCCCAGTATGAATACGCCTTTACTTTGCAGTTGTATTGATGACGATAACTATTGCCTTAAAGCGAGTAGACTATAGTTATTGAAGACTTTCACTGTTTATCTTCGAGGGATCCTAAAAAAAAAAACTTATGGACATCAATCCCTCTTAAGCTGACGGCAGACAGGGAACAACAGTCCAGCTGTATCGGTTACCGTCCACCATATTATTCGTGATTCTCGCAAAAGATCACTCTTTCTAAAGTTCCGAAATTTTTATAATTCCGTCGATTAGGAAAGGAATGAGTGTTTTAGGGAAATTGTGACATTACGCTTTCAAGTGTTGAAAGTGAGGCCGCACGCAGTCAGACAGTAAGGCAGATTTTTGTTACCTCGGAGGGCGTGAGCTTGCATACAGTGGAGAGGCTGGACAGCAGCGTGCGCAGGACGTGCGGCGGCGGCGCCGTGAAGCGCGCCAGGCGCAGCACCAGCGCCGCGCACGCGCCCGCCAGCGCGCCCAGCACGCACAGCGCGCACATCACCGCCAGGCTGCGCGGCGACGAGCTCGCGCCCGGCAGCCGCGCCAGCGCCGAGATCAACCTGGAACCAATACGAGATACCAGTCTAAATACGATGCACCTATAATGTTTAAACCAGTCTAGGTAATAAAAAAGTCTTAAACTTTAATGTGTTACGTGGTTATCTCAAGAGGCATTTTGCAATTACCCTGTACGTACACGTGGTATTAATATAGACTGTTACACCACGGTAAAGTTTTACCGAATAGTTGGCGGTTGTCGGTCGAAAAGACCACGGTTCTTGGAGCAGATGAGCCTACATTAAAAAAAAAACCGTTGTGATTGACTGAAGCGGCAGGCGTTGTAGCGCACAATTTAAGAGACCATAAGTACGTGAAACGGAAATTTCGGATAAAATAAGCAGAGTTGATTGAGGGTAACGCTGAGTACTCACCAAAGAGCAGCAATGAAGGACGCGCAGGCGGCGAGCGCGGGGCGCTGGTGCGGCGGCAGCGAGGCGGCCGTGGCGAGCAGCAGCGCGGCCGCCAGCAGCACGGCGGCCGCGGCCAGCGCGTGCGCCGGCGCGCGCCGCGCCACCCACACCGTCCACGTGGCGATGCTCACCTCCTCGGTGCCGCGTTGCCAACTTGCCGACTCGCCCGCCACCTTCTGGATCTCCCATGCACCCGTCTCGAACACTACCGCATGCTGTAAGGGTGTTGTTTCATGTATGAGGAAGCTGTTGAAATCCGTTAATCCGTTTTCACATTCAAAATGTGTATACCGAATATTTCTCCCTGATATTATTCACGTTTCCTGGCACATTACCTCCTCCAACCAAAAGCGCCTACAATTAAAACAACCGCACGTGCGTCTCGAAAACATGCGCCTCACTTTAGTATAACTGTAGTAGGCGCTGGGTGAGTCACCCGAGTCAGCCAACAGCAATGCGGAATTGGGCACGCCACAATCATGGCGGTAAGTCCCCTCTTTGAGGCGTGGCTGGAAAGGCCTCACGGCGTTCTTACCTTCCGCATGACGCAGGTCCTCACCGGACATGGTTCGTTCGGGAGTTTCCTGCACCGGATTCATGCGGAAGTGACGCCCGGGTGTCGCCACTGTGCGGAACTCCCGGAGGACACGGTGGAGCACACGGTCGAGGTGTGCCCTGCTTGGGCGGAGCATCGCCGTGCCCTCGTGGGGGCGATCGGCGGCGGAGACCTCTCGCGCCGGGCCTTGGTTGAGGCCATGGTCCGGAGCGAGGAGGAGTGTCAGGCGGTCGCCAACTTCTGCGAAGCAGTAATGCTCGCAAAGGAGGAGGCCGAACGCATCAGGCAACGGCGTTATCGCCGCCGCCGTCGCCGGGATTCTGATCCCGATTTCCGGCCAACGTAGACGCGGGCTTGCGGACAGTGAGCAATGGGTAGCTCACTGTCCGGTCGTCCGGTAACTGTCCGGACCAAGCCCAAGTCGTCGACGGCGCGCACTGTTCCCGCGCGCCTCAAGGAGTTGTCAGCAACAGCAGGGGCCCAGCCGGGTCGAAGCCTACTGGGGCCAGGGTTATCCGAAAGGGCGCTCGAGCCCCGGTATGAAGGCTAGAAGGAACGGGGTGGGTCTTTTAGTCAGTAAGAGTCTGACACTATCTCCCGCTCCGCCCAAGGGCGGGGGATGTCAATGCATGACTTTTTCCCACCATAAAAAAAAAAAAGCAATGCGGAATAAGGAGTCTATATATGAACTTCTAAACTGAACAGAACACAGATCTAAGTAATAACAATCAGGCTACTCTCATAACTTACTTTAAATTCACTGATGTCTATAGCTAGCTCGTCATTGTTATAGGATCTTGAGCCAAACTTAAAGGTGCAGGACTGCGTGTCCCAGGGCCAGGCCTGCAGTGCCAGGTCGACGGGCACGGTGACGTCGAGGCGCGTGACCCAGGACACAGCGCCGGCGGCGTCGAGGCGCGCGCGCAGGGCGGCGTCGCCGGCGCTGGTGGCGGCCGCATTTAGCAGCACCACGTCGGGCAGCCACAGGCGCTCCGCCGCCGTCAGCGCGCTGTCGCAGCCCCACTCCGACGCATTCCACTGCACGCGCGGCTCCTGCCACGACTGACAACACAAAACATTTCATTAGAAGGTTAATTTTACAATACCTACTTTAGGTATTTAATTAAGCCAACTCTAATCATTCGTTCAACGAACCCGGGCTGATAAAAACGCGTAGGTGCATATCTCGATACATGGTAATTATTTTTATTAGGTTCCTAAAATAACAACAAAAAAGTTGAACATATCTAATATTTTTCGCACGTCATGTATTCACAAATGCATGTCGACACACATGTGACAACTTGCACATCACGTCTCTGGCTCGTCGCACCAGTCGACATGTGACAACTTGCACATCACGTCTCTGGCTCGTCGCACCAGTCGACATGTGACAACTTGCACATCACGTCTCTGGCTCGTCGCACCAGTCGACATGTGACAACTTGCACATCACGTCTCTGGCTCGTCACACCAGTCGACATGTGACAACTTGCACATCACGTCTCTGGCTCGTCGCACCAGTCGACATGTGACAACTTGCACATCACGTCTCTGGCTCGTCGCACCAGTCGACATGTGACAACTTGCACATCACGTCTCTGGCTCGTCGCACCAGTCGACATGTGACAACTTGCACATCACGTCTCTGGCTCGTCGCACCAGTCGACATGTGACAACTTGCACATCACGTCTCTGGCTCGTCACACCAGTCGACATGTGACAACTTGCACATCACGTCTCTGGCTCGTCGCACCAGTCGACATGTGACAACTTGCACATCACGTCTCTGGCTCGTCGCACCAGTCGACATGTGACAACTTGCACATCACGTCTCTGGCTCGTCGCACCAGTCGACATGTGACAACTTGCACATCACGTCTCTGGCTCGTCGCACCAGTCGACATGTGACAACTTGCACATCACGTCTCTGGCTCGTCGCACCAGTCGACATGTGACAACTTGCACATCACGTCTCTGGCTCGTCGCACCAGTCGACATGTGACAACTTGCACATCACGTCTCTGGCTCGTCGCACCAGTCGACATGTGACAACTTGCACATCACGTCTCTGGCTCGTCGCACCAGTCGACATGTGACAACTTGCACATCACGTCTCTGGTTCGACGCACCAGTCGACATGTGACAACTTGCACATCACGTCTCTGGCTCGTCGCACCAGTCGACATGTGACAACTTGCACATCACGTCTCTGGCTCGTCGCACCAGTCGACATGTGACAACTTGCACATCACGTCTCTGGCTCGTCGCACCAGTCGTCATGTGACAACTTGCACATCACGTCTCTGGCTCGTCGCACCAGTCGACATGTGACAACTTGCACATCACGTCTCTGACTCGTCGCACCAGTCGACATGTGACAACTTGCACATCACGTCTCTGGCTCGTTGCACCAGTCGACATGTGACAACGTGCAAGTTTTCAAATAGTAGCAACTTTTTTTGTTTTTCGATAACAAAGTGAAACAGATGACATTAAAGTCTTTTGGAATGTTATTTGTGAATGGTTTGGGTTATGGATTTACTACGATAGTAGATAATAATTTCTCAATTTACTAAAAATAATGATCAAGATGTGTTTGATGCGTATGGCTCATTTGCTGTTTTGTGTGAAAGAAAAAACCCCTGCCGTGCACGTGCCGGTTGTGCTCACCATCTTGAGGTCGGCGAGCAGGCGCATGACGGCGCGCGGCTCGTCCACGGTGGCGTGGCGCACGTCCAGCGCCAGCACGACGCGCACGAGGCCGGCGGGCGGCGCCTCGCGGTCGTACTCCGCCAGCAGCGTGTCCACCTGCACCGACAGCTGCGTCGCGTTGCTGCACGCGCCGCGCACGCACTTCACTCCTGCATATGATATGGTATAAGTTAATCATGAACTTGAAATTGTTTGCTGTCGTGAAAGATGGCACAAACAGTCCGTTTAAAAGACTTGAGAGAGATATGATAAATTGGCCTAAAAATATGTTTAAGTTAACACTTAACATAATATCAGGCGCGCAGACTCCGAAGAAGAAGGAAGGCAGAAGTACCTACGGTCTGCATAGAAGTCTTCGATAAGTAAGAAGGCTAAATACATAAGAACAAAGTAAATTTTAACTGCATGGTTTCTGTAATTGCTACAGAAGCCATGCAGCACAGAAGTGTTCTTTTGGGACACAAGATTATCGCAAACTGGGTAAAGGGAACTTTGCACGTTGACTCGAGGTGGTGGAAAATTAATAATAGAGTAAGAGATTACCATATAAACAGATGAGCAGCGTGGTGAGCAGGGCAGCCGTCCGACACGCCATCTTGTTGCGACTCGCGCCGGCGACGCTTGCGCCGCGCGACCGCTGCCGCGCACGGCGCCGCCAACCTTCGGCGATCAGCCGTCACTCACTCGCATAATTGTGACAATGCTGAATTTAAATTTAAAAGAAATTTTTGCCAGGACTGCGGATTGTTCGAAAGAGATAGGGAACGTGGTCCTCGCAAAGGGTCAGTAAACGTGTGACACTGATTTTCGCCCCACCCAGAGCGAAAGAAATCATTTGTTAACTCTCCGCTTAAAAAAAAAATATTTAAATGATCCTAGATCACTCGCCAAACAGCAGCAGTTCTGACACAAGTTACAGGCACCTACGCTACTAAATAATAAGTATGTGGTCATACTTTTATGATTTTATAATGGTAGGTGCTTTTTTGGTGAAATAAAATAAATATGCAAACACACCATTTCCACAAATGCCGCAACAGCAAAAACGATTTTAGGTGATGGCCGAATGCATGTTAATTTGGATTATTCAGAAATATCATTAAAATTTTGTTTTTTTATTTCTCAACAAAATTCTCGAAAATTGGAGACCCAAGGAGACGACTGCGGTGGCTTTTTACTATAACTTTGATTTCTGGGGCTATTGCGTTAAATTTTTGGAGGGTCATTTCAAGTCAGTTGTTTATCAGTACTGTCAAATAAGAATAATTCGCATTTCAAAAGTCTGAGATCAGCCACTGATCAAGCCCTATTTAAAAAAAAAATCTAGATTATCTAAAACCGCGGCTACATCGTCTCCTAGGGTTCCGAAATAATTAATGAGCATTGTTCTAGAACAAAACAGCCCCCCACTATAGTGCTGATCTCAAGTCATGAATTAATAAGCCTTTGATGTTGAAGTCTAGGGAAGTGTACAAAGTTTGGGGGTCCTATATTGTGACATGTGTGAATATTGGCTGCAGGGTTTATGGTAGCTGGCTCTTTGCCAATATAATACTGATGATAATAAAATAATATCGATGAGACCACGTCTAATAGTTGCGCGCCACTGCGGGTGGCGTTGCGCGTGGGCACGCTATCACCCGGCATCCGCCCTCGCAAGGACAGCACATACAATGTATTTTTGTACAACATTATTTTAATCATTGTATGATCCTTCATTCAAACCATTTCAAACTATAGTATGCCCGGCAGCTTCGGTAAGGCGAACTTCTGCGGCTGTTCGACTTTCCTCGTCAGATCGAAGTAGTGACCACTTGAAGCAGCTCTCATCGGTTTCTAAGTCAAATCAATTTAACTCTTTTAATTTTTGTTCAGATTTTTATTGCTGTAATTTTAACTAGCGCTTTATATTTTAAGCTAGCTTTTGCCCGCGCGGCTTCGCTCCCGCTCTTCCCTACTCTACCCTATCAAACTTCTCATAAACCTTCTACTAAATAATCCAAACAAAGCCATTTAATTTGGATTTGGGCACATAAACATTTGGTTTGGATAGGTGAGCCCGTTCTTGAGTTATAAAATTACAACGAAAAGTGGCATTGATTTTTCAGGTAACAAAACACAGTAAGAACTTGCACTAGATACTTATAAGATCCTTAATGTATGTTAAACAAATAAATGATTCTGATTCCACCAGATGTCCATCGCTAATTTTCCACGATATGGTGAAAAAATGAAAATGATTTGTTCTAAAAGCTTTAGTTTGTTTCATGTACAGATTAATAAGTCTGTTAATATATCGACCGTTACCGCTACAAATAGCGTAACTCCAAATGTTATACTTGGCAATGAGCAAAAACGAAAATATTTTGCGAATAAGTGACACAGATTGAGAGTGTTACACAGTGTTACAGATTGAGAGAGCGTGAAAAACTGAGTAAGTGTGAATCAAAAAAATCATTATTATCATTTCAGCCGAAAGATGGGCACATGCAGGGCACTGCTAGAATAGAGTCGCCATCACGACGATCCTGTGCGTCTCGCATCCACCCTGCGACCCTTACAAAATATACATTTCCCAAAATGGTGTTTACGCCCTTTGTACCGGAAAAAATCGATATGAATTTAAACAAACAGATCAACAGATGAGTCCAGCTCCGATAGGCGAGCGCGCGCCGCGTGCCGGAGATAACACACATCCTCTCACACGATGATCTGAGCAGGAACCAGGCGCTACACAGATCAAAATAAAAACAAGCATCACACATTGATTACAGAATTAATTATTTCTGTGAAGTATTCACAATTGACAAGGAACACAATTATGATGATTACATCGTCGCCTAGTTCGCGCTGACACACCTCTAGGTAACGGGTTTGTTAACATGTTAGTTGCTAAATAAGACAAACTATAAATAAAATTCCATTTATTTCAAGACATTTCGTTTATTCATTCATTTCATTTTCATTTAAAAAAAACAACGAGGTTTTTGTAGGTAAAATAACAAGTATACATTGACAAAATGTTTGTAATTTTTGCAACAGTAGATATGACATTTGCATACTCCGGTAAATACTTCGAACTGCCGAGGAATAGTTTAGGAACGTTAGAAATATATGGCAGTAGAGAAGCACTTCAAATATCACTCGATTCATTACACAAACCGTTTGTTAAATAGGTGAAATGAACTCTGGAATAACGAACGATTCTAAGAACAACAAGAAGTGTTCTGCTAGTTAACAGTGAACGACACATAACAACAAAACATAACGTGGTCGGAGTCAGCGCGGCGGCGGCGGCGGCGGCGGCGGCGGCGTGCGACCACTCGCTCGCACCTCCTGCCTCCACCGATAGCGTGCGATCGGCACAAGTTAGATAGACATCATTGTATTTTTTTATTACTGCAAGCCAAACGAGACAATTCGAAAATTTGGAGGAAATACAAATAATTATGCCTTGTTACCTGTTGTACTTTTTATGAATATATTTTGTTAAAAATGCATGTAGTAGGTACATAGGTACGATGGTTATGATCTAGGATGATGGTCATGATTTAGTTTATTGTCTGGAATTATGGCTAGCGAATCTCCGTAATACATTCATTTTAGAATATTTATGAAGATTTTTGATAAAATGCACTATAGTCCTATACCTTTCAAATGCTACGTATTTTCGACACACTGACTTCCGACCAAAACTATTACATAGGTATATAAAAATATTTAATAATATATTAGGAAACGGACGAAGCATGTTAGTTATTACGAGTACTCAGCCATTAACTTATCTGACGCACCTTCAATGTCTAATTATAAGGATCTATCATGTAACTGGCACAGAGGCATGCCCAACGACTTAGTTAAAAACACTAAAACTTAACTACATACCTAGTCCAATATTTGCTCAGTTACATTCTACGAGACTGTTCCTTTGAACGAATGAACAATCAGACAAGGGACGTCTGCTTAAGAGATTCATAACAAAGTAACACAAAATAACCTACAACTAAAAACAACCAAATAAAAATAATTAAATTATAACTAGAAGGAAGTGCAACAACAGGGTTGGAGTTACATGTTTCACAAAAGTTAATCATTGCGAACTAATCAATTACTTACATAGAAATAGTAACGCCACCAACAAATCATTAATAAAAGTCGAGACATACAGATAAACCTCTTTCTGTACACAATTATTAACAATTATACATACCTCTTTAAATGAAAATATTTTTTCATTTGTATAAAATAACTATTAACAAAAAAAGCAGATGAAGCAAATTAAGCAAATAAAAATGTGAAAAAGAGGAAAGGTAACGATAACACCGTCAGCTTGGCCGAGGAAACGATCACAACCTGAAGCATGGACACCACAAGAAGATATGTACACGTTGATATGGAATCATGTGTGGAAATGCCACGATAGCAGTTCTCAAACAACCAAAAAGTACTTAGAACTAATTTTTATTTTATTTTGTTAAGACCACTTAACAGCTAACAATATAAACTAAAATGAAATAGTAGATCACGAAGAGCTACAAGAGTTACAAGCCTCGACAAACAACATGTGAGTATTTTTATAACAGTTACTTGCAAAACCAAAGTGATTGAAATACACGAAGTTCAGTTGGAAGACAATATAAAAAATAAAAATATAATTATGCAACTATAAACATTACTTTTAAACATATACAATAATGTTGATGCTAAGCTGCTTGTAAACAAATTAGTTGAGGTATGTTTTTTTAACTAAATAGTTAAATGCTAATGTTAATACTAATGTTTGATACACAACACCGAGGACCAGCATTTAACTTTACCCACTTCAATGCTAATGCACGATAATTAGAGGGTTCTATTTATGGTGTGTATATCTTCATCAACTATTATCGTACAGCTCGTATCTGTCACGAGATGTAGTGGGTTGTGTAATTACAATCACAAAAGCGTAAAGCCGGGCGGCGCGGCGCCACTAAATGTTAAATTAAAATAATTTGTAACACCAACTAATACAAGCCCTTATCTACACTGTATAACTAGTCTATAATTAGTAATTCTATGTCACCCAGATATCTTTACTATACAGTCTAATGAATTACATCTAACAATACAATTCAGCTTACGAAAATAATAGAGCATATTCTATCAAAATGTGATAATACGGTTGTATGACAATATTTGTGTAGTCAGAGTAATATTTGTGGAAAATATCACCGACACCAATTTAATGGCCTTTACAACTTCGTGTCTGCTCGAAGTTTGACACAAATACTAAGAGTATATACTAATTACATTATAAGTAGGTACACATTGTTTATTACTAGATACAAAATAAAAGAAGCATATCGCGCCAATTCTCGTGCCACGGGTTCAATTCCCGTGCCTATAGAGTTATATTTTATATAACAAAATATGTATCTTCTTTAGGGAAATGTATAAAAAAACAACATACCTATGTACATATTCTGTGGCATTTATAAATATAAATTAGTTATAAAGATTTTATATATAAACATACCATATGTGTCAAACAATCAAATAAGGGTATGAAGTCTAAGATCTCAAAGCCCCTTCTTTAAACATATTCTCTGATCAAAAAAATGTGTGGAATTGACTGGTATTGTGTGTAATCTGA
Organism: Mythimna albipuncta; assembly: GCA_929112965.1. Taxonomy (NCBI): domain Eukaryota; kingdom Metazoa; phylum Arthropoda; class Insecta; order Lepidoptera; family Noctuidae; genus Mythimna; species Mythimna albipuncta. The sequence goes on from OV815960.1 coordinate 2,437,874, forward strand.
ACGTACTCATACCTGCTAGCTTGGCACACAAGCCAATTAATTTTTTTTTTTAATTTTTTAAGGATTTGAAAAATCAAAGAAAAAGTTTCGCACCTTGCGAATTTTGACTCGACATTTCTCGAGGTAGTGTCTAGCTTCAGGAATAATATAGTTACTCAACAATCAATCAATCAATCGTCAATGATGTTCTCGTCAAGATGAAGCCAGCGTCTCGAGCATCGATGCCGAGGTGCTAAAAAATTCAAAAAATTTAAAAGTTTTTTATTTCACATATTCCTAGGCACTTATAAAACGTCAGAAGCTAGTGCTAGACTCGTGTTTTACGGAACAAACGCACCGTGGATAGTGCATATCGAATGCACCATCCACGGTCATCAGTGATGAGAGTATGAGACTGTACATCTAGCGAAAGTCTGGTGGCTTTTTAAATATTGAAACCTGTCATAATTGCGAGATGTGCGGTCGGTGACGTAGATATGATGCATGTAGTGTCAGTAGACAAGATAATCACTACTTAAATGAAAGACTGGCTTAAACCTGTAGTGCTAGATACTAACGATCGCAGGGAGGTATGGCAGAGTGAGGAACTTCACGGACGATTATTCTGGGCCCTTCAAGGACCCGATGTAAAACAATTGGCGTACATATTTATTTATTACGTAACTTTAGCACCCGGAACCGGTTAATTTTTTACTCGGTTTATTGGGCAGAGCCGCCTGTGCTGGATGAGGAGGGGGCTATATGTAAAGCTGGTAGTGTAAACGGAGCGGCGCGAGTGCACTTGGACCAGATAAAGCTGGTAGAGGTATGTCAAGCGCTTCAAGACTTAAAGCCAAAGCGGTTTGCAGGCCCTGACGGCATTCCACCCTACATTTTTAGGGATTGTCGGTCGGTACTAGCACAGCCGCCACTTCATATTCATAACCAGTGTCTATAAGCTGCCAAGTTCCCGGAGAGGTGGAAAGTCACTCGCGTAGTTCCGGTTCCGAAAGAGGAGTCAGCTAAATCTGTAGATGGATTTAGGCCAGTTGCAGTGTTGTCGACGCCGGCTAAAGTACTGGAAACTGCTATTCATAAGAGTATATATCTACAGGTGAGCGCACAGCTATCAGACGCTCAGCATGGCTTTCGACCGGGAAGAAGTACCACCAGTAATCTTCTCTGTCACATGACTCATTTGGTGCCGACAGTGGATAGTGGGGGGCAAACGGATGCTGCTTACTTTGATTTCCGAAAAGCATTTGACTTAGTCGATAATGACGTGTTGCTTACAAAGTTAGCTGGTGTAGGATTCACCCCACATTCGCTCCAGTTTTTTGCTAGTTATTTGAGAGATAAGCGGCAATATGTGAAATATGCGAGATTCAGATCCATATTTCACGAGGTCAGAATTGAGTCAGGGCAGTAACCTTGAACCTTTGGGGTTCCCCTAGTAGTAAACGACCAATAAGGAGCAAGGATGATTGTGAGAGGCTACAGAGGGGCATTGACAGGGTCGTGAGCTGGAGCAAAGAAAATCTCTTGCAATCAATAGCTTGAAGTGTGTGACAATCACTTTTTCTCGCGTACATAATCCCATCTTAAGCGGCTACCATATTGACGGGTTGCCTATGGTACGGGTCACAGAAATCAAGGGCTTGGGGGTAAGTTTAAACACCAGCTTGACTTTTCGTGATCACGTCACGTGATGCTGTAAGAGAGCCTTTGGGGACTTGGGTTTCATGCTTCGTACAGTCCGAGGGTTCACAAATCTGAAAGCTATTGTAGCATTATATAACGCACTGATGAGGAGTCAGCTAGAGTGTAACGCAGTCATCTGGGCTCCGCATGAAGCTAAATATAGTCTCATGCTGGGGAAGGTACAAACTAAATTTATACGATATTTGTATATGAGATATTACGGTGTTTGTCCAATGTATCCGTTGATGTATCCTACTCTATTTATCTTGGGTATGGTAGGATACAACGAATTAAGGGATATGAGGTAAGTGCTAGCACTTACCTCATATATATTTAAAATATTGAGAGGAAAGGTGCACAATCCAATTGTTTTGGGACAGCTGAGCCTGTGTGTTCCAGACAGGTACGTGTGGCAAGGACGGCGACCGCGCCTGCTGGTGGAGCCGCGAAGCCGGACCAACCTTTTAAAGGAGGCGCCGCTAACGCGCGCACTTCGCTCGCTCAACCTAATAGCTAATGAGACGGACTTATTTTGTTGTACTCTGGGTGAATTCACAAGGAATGCATTATTTATACTTAGTTATAGATGTTAGTATTATTAAGTTAGGATAAACGCATTTATAGCATTGGGGAAAAAAAACCTGTAAAGATAGATGTAAAGTGCAGAAAATAAATAAATAAATTGGCCGTCGTGGTCGTCCCAAGTTAGCGAATATGCGTGTGTTCAGAGTACATACTAACACTAACTCAATCCCAATTATTTTGTTAATTAGTAAAGTAAGTAATGGCTAGGGGTCTTTGGGATTCCACTTTAATGCGCTTTTACTAAAATATAACGTGTTTAATTTTGACTGCTGCCACTAAAAAGTACATCACAATGCACATCACAATACAATAATTATATGTTGTAAGTAAGTAAATCTACAGGATTTCCTAACTTGTTAAATCTACTTACATCAAGCCAATTTTGCAAAGGTTTGCAAATAATGTGAGTTGATGACGTCACATTCTTTGTACTGCACTCATTTGCAAACGTCTGAACTATCCAAAAATGCTGACTTGCGTCACTCAGGGAAGTAGCGTAGCACTGGTGTGCTACGCGCTACGTCGTAGCACTTTCTCCTACGGCGTAGCACGTAGCGAGACTAGTGCGTAGGGGTGTTGGGCGCGGGGTCGGCGTGTGCGGGGTGCGCGTGCGGGGCGGGCTGGTGCGGGGGCAGGTAGTGCCAGTAGGGCGGCGCGTCGCCCGCCTGCGCCTGGCACGCCGCCGCCAGCCCCGCCCAGCTGAACCGGTACGCGTAGCGCTTGCCGTGCACCTGGACAAACAGTAAACCAGTCAGGAAACAAAATAATGTGAACATGTTGATAAGGAAGAAAATGTTTAATAGTTACTAACTATTGAGCTATCAATCCTCAACTAACACTTTAAAATGAATGATTATTATTCTTATGAGATCATCTGGAACAGGTCTACTTTTTCTTTTCTGTCATGCCATGTCACCTCATCATCTTTCACCAAGTTTGCTCTAAACGTCATTCCAAACTTAAGTCCAGAGAGGTTTACACCGACGTGCAGTGTACTCAACCACAACAGGAAAGTCGACAGCAATAATATGCGACCACTAGTTAACTTAGTAGTTAGATATTTTTATAGGTGACGACAACCACGTGTTTACAACTTTTATAAGAATAAATCTTTGCTTAACAGTTTTTTTGCGAGATCCATTGCACGTCCTATCTAAGCACCTGGCAGTAGTTGAAGGACTTCATAAGGATAAAAAACATATTTGTATGTTTTTTATCCTTATGAAGTCCTTAAACTATTTCTTGAACCTAGCACTTCGCTTTTTTTTTGCGTTACTCCTTTGAACTTGTACCTTAAATGAAACAAACTACGGTAGTAGTCCTTTGCCTGGGGTCTTTACCTCGGATTTTTTTACTGTGGATGAAATTTAAAAAAAAAAAAATATATATGTGTAGCTAACAATATGTAAAACACACGACAGTTCACGCAAAGCATGTCAGGAACCACTAGTTCGAATTGAAAAAATCAAAAAAGATATGCGCATAGTAGTAGGGTTCGCATTAGTTCATCAAAATTATTTTATTTTTTAAGCTATTGCATAGTTTCTATCGCGGGTCTTGAGCGTGGAGACCGAATCCAGATATTCCGTAACGAAAATAACCTAACCCCCCCACTCATTTGTTTTTTGAGCGTGGTGACCGATAAGAAAACAAATGAGTGAACAATCAATCAAAATTCAATTCAATGTGTGAAAGTGTAACTTTAATTAATATCAAAAAAAAACAAAGGAAAAAAATTACTGCATACATAAAAGAAATAAATAATTATAATTGCATTAGTTGATAAAAATGCCATGCAATAGCTTTACCGCGGCAGTCCCCGAGTGCCACACGTCTTTTTTTTTTACTGTGGATGAAATTAAGGAAAAAAAACAATATGTACAACACACGACAGTTCACGCAAAGCATGTCAGGAACCATTAGTTCGAAATGAAAAATTAAAAAAAGAGATGCTTTATTAGGGTACGCATTAGTTCTTCAAAATTATGATATATTTTTTTATTTGTAAATATTATTGAAATTAAATGAGTCTCGTCACCTATATGAGAGCCATTCAAGAAATGATTGCTCTCAGCAATCAGTTTGCAACAGTTCTCTGCTGGTGTTGTTTCAATATGGCATTTGTTTGGTTGAAATTACTGAGGTTAAGTTCTTTAATTAAGCCATTAAGGTGTCGTATTATATACTAGCTTTTGCCCGCAACTTCGCCCGCGTACTTAAAATATAGGCTATGCCACTCAGGAATAAAGCAGCTTTCTATCGGTAAAAATTTTTTAGCAATCTGACCAGTACTTCCAGAGATTACCTACTACAAACAAAAAAAAACAAAAATACTAACTTTACCTCTTTATTATATTAGTGTTGATAAAACACGGAAATAGTAGCACAACGTGTGCGACAGCTTGTCGTAGATAACGTTGGATTCCTGTTCGCAGCTTCCCCGGGGCTGCACCGCCTCGTGTAGTATTGTGCAGTACATACCTTGCTCATGATGTTCTTGTCGTAGTAGTAGCGCAGCGCGCGCGACAACTTGTCGTAGTTCATGTTGGGCTTCTGCTTGCGCCTACCCCAGCGCCGCGCCACCTCGTCGGGGTCCGACAAACGGAACTCGCCCTCGTTCGGGGGACCCTGGAGTGTAAGAGAAATCAGTTATTGTAGCAGAAGCTCGTTAGTACGGAAACTACTACAATTTTATTTATTTATTGAGTACTGCCACATTACAATACATTTAACATGAAAAAAGAATCAATTCTATCATGGTGGTCTCATGTATGTACAATAATGGCGTACATAACATTTGCTATTCATTTTTTTTGTGATATAAATCAACAAAATTCAATTCCGTCGGTTTTTTCTTTAAATTAGCCTTTAGCCTAGAGACGTGGTTTTTATTATCATCAGTCACAAAACGTTTCGGTAATTAATGTTATAGTTCTAATTATTATTATGCTATTGAGCTGGTAGCTGGCTAATGCCAGTATCCTACTGTCACAGCTTGGTTATGCCACTCTGCGCGCCACCACGTACCTCCCAGCAGATCCCCGGCGCTCCGGCCGCCAGCTCCTCCAGCAGGAACTGCCACAGCTGCACCTGTCCTCCTGAAGCTCGCGCGCACCCCGTCAGCGCGCCATACGGATCTGTGACAATACACCAGCGTCAGTGACCGGCAACGACAAGATGGGGATGAATAAATCACCACCAGGCTCCTACGCACCTCTAACGACAGGTCGACAGGTCGTTAGAGGTGTCTAAGAGAGGAATTAAGCAACACTTAGTGTCAACATGACTAATTAATAAGTATGACAGCGTCAGCGGATGGCATTGTCGTGGCTAGGCAAGGAATTTAACTTGAAGAAAAAAAAAAACTAGTTTTGCTATCATCCCGCTAAGGAGAAGAAGAATATGTGTATTCATAAGATTTGAAAGGGATAGTGCTATATTGGCTTTGTAACTCCATCCCTCTCTCAACACCGGAATTACAAAGATTTTAAGAGGAATGTACCTATAGCGGGTTTTTCTTTTAAAATTTAAGTTTAAATCCGCAAAATTTCTAGTGTAAGCCTACCGGCGTTACTGTCTTCGGTCCAGAGCACTCAACAGTTGACCAAAAGAATTTTGACTCCATCGCTGGTTAGCTGTGAGGTGCCGTGCTTGACCGATGCCTTGAGCGCCTGGAAAATCGCTTGCCCGGATATGGCGTTGCCCGAAAATCCATCTTCCCAGAGACAGTGGGATGAGCCGCTCTGTAGGTTGGTACGGAATAACCTCATTAATACGTCCACCAATACTGCTGAGCACGCTCGCCTACTGGCTGTGGGTGAATAGGAGTCGGGCCTTTGACTACAGGCTCTACCGTCACCTAACATGGGTACTATGCTGAGTGACACCAGCTTCAGGATCACTGCATGCCTGCGTCTGGGTGCTCCTACTGGAGCTCCACATCGATGTCAGTGCAGCGAAGCAGTCGACCGCCTCGGACACCTTGGCCTATCTTGCAGTAGAAGCGCTGGTCGGATAGCACGGCATGCCAGTATTAATGACATCATCCGTCAAACTCTTGTCACCTGGCTTGGCAAGTGATGATGGGAAGAGGCCAGATGGGATAACTATAATGCCTTGGAAATTGGGTAGGCCTTTGGTGTGGGATGCAACATGTGTCGACACCCTTGCGCCATTCCATCTTCTGAGTACGGCGGGCTGTGCTGGGGCGGCTGCTGCAGGTGCAGAAAACCTCAAACGGCGTAAATATAATAACCTCATCGGAAGTTATATGTTTGAGCCGTTTGGGGTTGAAACACTAGGGCCATGGGGTACGATCGCTCATCGAGTTGTTCGGGATATCAGCAAACAGTTGGTCGACACTTCGCGTGACCCGAAGGCTGGGCTTTTCCTTGGTCAACGAATCAGCATTGCCATCGAGCGTGACAATGCTGCTAGCGTTCTGGGCACTTTTCCCATTGACATCGATGTGGACGAATTTTCTCATGTTAATAATTCGTTTATACATATTACTCGTATTATTTTAAGTTTGTAATCTATATATATAAAAATCAATGCCACTTTTCGTTGTAATTTTTTAACTCAAGAACGGGCTCACCTATCCAAACCAAATGTTTAGGCTTTGTTCGGACGATTTAGTAGATGGTTTGTGTATATATCTAGTCGTCATGACAAACTGGTGATTCCGAGTCTCATATCCTGTTGTTAGACTGTCGACCAGACGTCATTGATAAGAGATAACACGACGTACTATTTACTTATCTAGAAACAATCTGCAAAGGTATGAACAACTACTATACGAAGCGGGTGATGTCATGAATTACTTCATCCTTGTGATGGTTGGATGCAGACATTTGCTAGACACGGATCATTTACACAAGTCTGATTACTTGAAAGTGTACAAAGGTAGAATGTAATTATTACTCATTTGTTTACTTTATGCAGTTATTCAAAAAGCTGAGTAACACTTTGAATTAATCGTAAATTCGCGGTTTCTTGTACGGAACCATCAGTGCGCAAGTCCGACTCGCACTTGCCCAGTTTTTTTAAATAGGTATAGTAGTTTTTGAGTTTATTAATTACAAAAGATATAATTAAAAAATTACAAACCTTTTCTCGGTAAAATATAATGAAACTAATAACACTAGAATGCTACACTATCTCTTAGTGATACAGGATAATAATTATTTTCTACTTCCTATCTAATAAAAAAAGTGTTAATTAAGCATTGATACCTCAATAGTAAGGTATTTTCTCGTCCTGATCAACTTCATATTTTAAGCGGAGGAGTTTTCCGATATACATTACTTTTAGTTAGTTCTTAAGGGCGCTTTTTTTTATTTTTAACAGAAGTCTCTTATTCAAGTTTATAAAAAAAAGTGATATTTTGTTTTATTTGTAGTTGACAATATTCTCGACGTTCCTAGCTACGTCGAGAATATTAGAAATATTGTTATTTACAATATTTCTAATATTCTCGACGTAGTACATACAGGAATAGCCAAATTTCATGTTTTGCTATTTACGCTGTAAAATATTGCAAAATACAATTTGCTTAAATTCCTTTTTGTTTTTTTTTTTTTTTAAAGAAAGACTTAGGAACCTTATATGCTCCAACTGCAAATGAGCGTGGTATTACGTTTGTATGGAAATTCATCTGTCGCCGGCCTCATAATTAAAAACTAAGCTACAATACGTTTGTATTAATCCTTACAATATTTAAGAAATCGTCGTGGACACTTTTTATCAGTTCAAAAATTAAGCATAAAAATTTGTAAAATGCCTTTAATGATATCAAGTTTTAGTAACAGATTATAAACATTTCATCACCTGATAGCTGAGTTGTCAAGAGACTCTCCCACACTCAATGACACTAAGCTACCGACATCAGCTGGGCCTGATTGCAACAAATATTTACTTTTATAGATAGACTTATCTGTATTATTTACTTTTATAGAAAAATGCAACATACAATGATACAAGTGACGTGCTTACTGCGAATGACGTAACAGTTCATTTTATTAAAAGGGATCCATTGGCCATGGAGGAGTTAGAGTTACGTACTGGTACCTGTGCGACTTGCTCATCTGCGTGTAAGTATACGAAAAGAATATTGTAACTACCTATACACCGCTAATTTTTAATTAATACAAATAATTAAAGGGTTTGTTAGAAAAGGTCTTGTTACTATTAAAGAAAAATTTCAATCTACACTAATATTATAAAGAGGTAAAGTTTGTTTTTGGTTTGTAGGAGGTAATCTTAGAAAGTACTGGTCCGATTGCGAATTTTTTTTCACCGATAGAAAGCTGCTTTATTCCTGAGTGACATGCTAAATTTTAAATATACGGGCAAAGCCGCGGGCAAAAGCTATATATAATATTCATAAAGAGCTAAGTTATAAACGTGTGTTTATATCCCAAAATGTCACTCAATTTACGGAAATATTGTACAAACTATCGATATGGATGCCACTGCGCGTAGTATTTTCTGATGAATGATTGAAACAATCGGATTCAACAATGAATTTGCTAATTATGACTTTTCATGGACAATCTTGGGATTTTGTTTTTTTTTTTTACTTTTGACTACACAAATATGATCAGTAAGGGGTACGGACAGAGCCCCATTTTTTGTAGTAATTAAAAAATAGCGGTGTATGTTCCGCCGAACAGTCTGTCAACTGTTTATTCATTTGAATATGATGCTTTATTTTTTAAGCCACAAAACATACATAAGGCGGCCTTCTCTACTGATAAGTTGTAGCATTGAGATTAGTAAACGATGACGATGAACGAGATGATATTCACCGTGGTACAGATGCTGGAAGCGGCGGTGCTCGCCCGAGGTCAGCCACAACATCACTGATACTATTGCCACATTATTTCCCACTTCTTAGAGGCACAGTTACATTGCACACCAAATATTAAGTGGTCTCCATATCCTCACTGAACTTTATCATTTTACACATAGACTTATTATTGTTTACTATCAACAACCACAACGTTTAGGTTTCTCAGCACGAAAAAAAACTTGTAAGTTTAATATAAAGCACCTTCACTAATGTTTACACTGTTTTATAAACTTAAGTTCACTTATAAAATATCTGCGTCGGGTGTTGGAAGCCGGATATGCGGCCGGATGCGGCACCGGAAGCTCGCGAGTGTGGCGGGAGAGCCTGGAGCCGGGAGGCGCCGCCCGCGGCCGAGGGCGGGCGGGGAGGCATGTGTCGCGCGCCATACATCCTGATGCCGTGACGCGTATAAATTAACTGAAGAAAGGGATTTTTGATGCCGACGAGTGATAAACAGTGCAGTAATTATTTGTAGTGTTTTGCTTCTGTGCAATGTGAAAGATGAAGTGATGAAAGTGACGTTTAAGTAAATTGTAAGATAAAAAAAAATAATTAAAGTCTGATCGCCCAAAGTTGGTCAAAATCGAGCTCAAAGGCGTTGATTACAAACATACAGGTGAAACTAATATAAGCGTGTTAAGCGTAGGTAAACGGGTGTCACCAACCCTCCGGAAGGAATGGCTTAGATGATAGTAAGAACAGAATTTAAACCAGTTGAGTTGTCAATTGTAAACGTGAACATGGTTTAATAGCTCTTGTTTCATCCAACGCAATGTTTGATGAAATTGTAACGCGATAAAAAAGAAATAACGCCTGAAAACTCTGATGACATTCGATGATACTTGCACTAAACTTGTTCCTGGAAATACGTTTTTTACAAACCTTACAAGTTTTAAGAAAAATAAACCATCATTAAGAATCTTAATTAAATGTGCAAGATTTCTATAGTTGTGTTTTCTTTTAATTTATGAGTATGAACATTGTGAAGTCCCAAAGTTCATGTAAAATAGCAGATTTTCAGAGTTCGTTACTGGACTAGTCTTACTCAAATGTAAGATTTGGCCTCTATAGAAACCTATATAAATGATAATATCCACGAGGCATCTACGTTTCCAAAATATTTAGAGAAAGATGTGTAATATCGTCATAATCATGTAAGACAGACAGTAGCAGACAGCTACAAGACAGACCAAAAATAAAGATTTTGTTTGAATTATTTAGTGACTAGCTTTTGGAAAATATAGCCTATGTCACTCAGGAATAAAGCAGCTTTCCATCGGTGAAATAATTTTAGCTAGATTCGGACCAGTACTTTCAGAGATACCTCTTACAAACAAAAAAATAAAAAAACTACCTCTTTATTAGTATTAGTGTATGTAGATAGTGTGGATGACAACTTATATTATCCCCTCCTCTGCATTATCCACGATGTTTAAACTTATAAATAGTTGCAATGGGCTCCAAGAGGACTAGTACTTATCATAAGTTTATCTAAATGACATGATCATAATCCAGCGGCGTGGCTGCTAATCCGGCGTACCACGCGACTGTGGAGGGTGGGTCGGCAGCGCGCCGGGCGACGCACTAATGAAGACGTCACGCTGAGCCGGTGAGCTGTTGAGCTGTTGAGCTGGTGTTGAGCCACCGTCTCTCACGGGACATTCTATATTACAAGCGCGACTTGACACGAAGGTCGTGACTGTCGTGGTGTCAATGTAGACGCACCGAATGTCGACGAAGAGAAGACGATGACGTTCGTCGTTTGAAGTGAGTGGGTTTGTTTGGATTAAATGAGTAAGCGTTACAATGATTGAAACCATGCTGTTGCATTTGTTGGATTCAACAAAAATATTTAAATGCAATCTTTACCAGCATGTATCTTAGTTATTTTTGAGGTGCTGCTCGGTTCTTCGGTATGTAAGAGATATTTAAACTGGGCATGTGCGAGTTGGACTCGCGCACTGGTTCCGTATTAACTTACCGATGAAAACAGTTCGATTCTCGAATTGAGTTACGAAGATTTTTCTGAATCGATTTTTTTTTTGTGGAGTCCTTATTTCAGATTTTTGCCTATACTTGTGCTATGAGCTCTCAGGATTCTAAAACCCTATGAATTTTAATTCCCTTGAGAGAGTCGAAATATACGTTTTTTGCGACATAAACGACCGATTTTTTTTTTTGTTAAATGATGTTTTTTTTTTTTCACAGCAAGTTTTAATTTCAACTCGATACCAATACGCGTTCTAGAGATATTGGGTCTTGACAGACAGGCAGACGGACAATAAAGTCGTGTATCGTGTAATAAGGGTTCTGATTTTTTCCTTTTGAGGTACGGAACCCTAAAAAGAAGGCAGAATTTCTCAACCGGCGGCTTCTACTGGAAGCCGCCGAAAGAATCAACGCTGACGCACATGGAGCTCATTAATTTCTTAACCTGTATGTGTAACCTACACAATTTCTATAAAACCCGTAATCGCTCCCACGTTGAGTCCAAATATTTCAGCGAATATGCGCGCCACCTACGTGCGCAGATCTACAAACAATGTTCATAAAAATAATGTACAACATCGTCCAAAAATTCAGCGAGGAGAGTAAACATCCGCGTCGTTAACAACATACATATTTTGATTCAGGATCTTTCTATGTTTAGTTTACTCTGAGTCAAAGTCTATCCATGTATTGATAGCAAAACAAAAGATCTGATATTAGTGTTATAAGACGCTTAAAGACCACATGTGGTGGTCGTAGTAGGATATTGTTATTTATTACATTATTGCACACCTTAGCTTATAACAGGACAAATATTTACAAAAAGAATAAGTGTACAACAGGCGGCCTTATTGCACTGGGCAATTTGTACCAGACAACCTTTGGATAGACATAAGGAAAAGATTTGGGGCTGTCAGACTGTCAGTGTATAACATAAATAATGTTATATCGCCAATGACGAAAATGCCGGCGAGCCATTTGATCTTGATCTTAAATCAGAATATATTCTTTAAACTACCTGGACAGCCTGATACTTAGTTGCAATTATTGTGCGGCTTGTTATTTTGAATCGCAACTTTCTGCGAAATCAATAACAGTCATTATAATTCCTGAACGCCACGCAACCGAGATTATGTCAATACATGCGTCACTCTCTCAAGATGTTATGATATATTCAGAGTAAGGGCCTGCGCACACTTGAGACAAGACAGACTTGTTTCGCAAGTGCAAGACAGACTTGTCTATGCGAAACAAGTCTGTCTAAGACCGTCTTGTCTCAAGTGTACGCAGAGGGTAATCGTCAACATTGTCGTTATTCTATTCTATTCTATCGGTTATAGATAGATATGAGTCCTTTCCCATTGAGTTTCGGAACCACCAAATAAAAGTTTAAAGAACAACAGAATCGAACCCAATACCAGACGATAGGCAACAGCTGCTGCGACAAGTAAACCCATAAAACAGATCAGATCTAAACACATTACTTAAAAAAACAATTCGCTGACAATTTAATGAAAGCCAGATAAGCAGAGGGTAGTTCCACGAGGCACGCGCCACCGCGCGCCATGCATAATGCAGGGAGTCCCGCGGCGCGCCAATATCGCGCGGGGTGATGCGGCGCCCCGACCTGCTCCTCGGAGACGGGTCAAGTAATGACGGTGTCGCGCTGATAGCGACCTCATTTGAACTAGTTCAGATTTATCGTCAACTAGCTTCTGCGTACGACTTTGCCTGCGTGGAAAGTATTGTATAATTTAATATTATCCTCAGGGAATTTACTACCATATCATGTACTGATGATTACTGTCCATTCTCGGTTGGTCCGATTCGGTCTATACAGATTTTTTTTTAATGTTGCCCCACAGTCGGAATTACTGAAATCGTGGGTGCGCTAACAAACACAAGACATCCAGACGTCTGTACGACATGTCGATGTCGTATTATTTGTACAATAAATAAATAACGGAACAAAAAGTACCCTTTGTTCGAATCCAGATCAGTGCATGCATGTGCCAAGTTTCATAAAAATCTGTTCAAATGAGACAATGTAACGGCCAAACAGACTGACAGGCTGATTTTTCGCAATAAGCTAGGCGACACGCGCGATCCTCAGGAGATGGGTCAAGTCATGACGATGTCAGATAGCGGGGGTGATGAGAAGGTGGCCGGCTCAGATTTATTGGCTATTGAAAGTAACGACTGATAAGGATACTTTTGGGACAATTCCTGTGCATATGGTGTATCTACCTTCTTCTGTTTTCACATAGATACATACAAATAAATACAATCGAAGTGTCTGTCCGAAATATAAAATATATTTTTTTTTACTATATGCTTATGAATTTCAGTACTCGGTATGAATGTTTATACCAAAAATCTATTTTTAAATGTTTGTCTGTTTATTTATTCCGGCAATTCATCGGAATGGCTTGACCAATTTTAGAAGGATACACTGACATATAGCTGACGTTATAAGGTGTGATAAGGCTATTTTTGTTTCAGTAAATTAATTTGGATAACGCGCTTTAAATTGTGCTCGAGCGGCATTGTGCTGTTTTATGTGGTCAAAGTTGCGTGCAACACCCAATTACCTTATGAAAAAGTAGAAACTTTACTATTTTTCTCTAAGTTGATTAAAGACACACGTAATTACACACGAACGAACAAAAACAGAAACCAATTGCGATGAAATAAAGCCTAAGTAATATATACAAATAAAATTTTAATGTATGAAATGTTATCTACATCGATATCGTACATTTTACGTGATGCACGCACAACTAAAAACTTCTACAGATTTATTATATGTATAGATATATATAAATGATTGCACAGTGTGCTCAACCATTTATCTCACAAAATTTTTGGAAATTAATCTCAATACCAATGAAATCCCTCCCAGCGCGCCGCATCCGGACCCAACCGTGATCGGTTACTTCGGTTTCAGGAATCGAACCCTAATTTTATGAGTCGTTAACAAAACAAGTGTCAGTTATTATTGTAGGGCTCTACAGATAATAATGAGTTAAGGCGGCCATTAGCTCGTAAAGCTGCGCTCCGGCCGGGAGCTGACCAATACATGACTCAGTATTGACTCAAGAAGAAGCACCGTAAGCCGTTCTAGATCTTGGACTATCGTTACGGATGCCAGGAAATGTCACCCCAGGTTTGCCAAGTGTTATTCTGTTCTGTGTTTTCTACTGGACAGTGGAAATCCGATAGAGTGTAAGATACCGGCTTCATCCGGTTTGTTACACAGGTAAAAATATTTCGATACAGTTATTTCTTACTATATTTCTATATCCTTAATTATATTTGTGACTTTCATAAAATACTAAATAATCGAATAAATCGACGATTCTTACTTAATATTATACTAATACTCACGTGTATCATACGATGTTTTTCAATACACTTGTGAAGAAAATAACTGTATAATTAGTAAACTTTGGTGGTGGTAAAAATCTGTTGTCATATGCGCGCCCATATTTTTTTTTAATTTACCTTTCAATACACTCACTCACTGAAATGAATAAACGGGGGTTGACCGGCGACTCGTGGGGGACGACCTGCGCCCAGCCTGATACGATACATGTATTAAAATTATGGCGCGGGAGCGGTTGAACAATAAGGTTTTAACTACATTATAGCACTAGTGCGTAATGGTTATCAAAATGACACAGTTTGGTAACAAGGGCCATTATGTACCTTAGTGCAGAGCAATAAGAGTCACTTTCTGAGCAAGTGTATTGAAAAAATTATAACGAAACTGACTGATTCTAACGAGTCAGTCAGTTTTAAGGTACCTATCTATCATAACCACTTAGTTTTTGAATATTTAGGGCCTTTTAGGTCGAAACCCTAATAGTAGCCGCGGAACCAGGGTTTTAAGCTGACCGAACCGGAAACGGACCTTCGGTCAGTCTGTATGGTTTAGCTATATTTACCGCCTCGCAAAGTGTATTACGATCGTTTGAATATATAATGTAAATCTGAATATAAAATATATAAATATCTGTATATAAATAAAGTCGGTTAAAAGGAGAAACAGATCGCGAATATTAACGCACAGCCGAGGCTTAGGAGCATGAAGTAGTACAAGATTTATTTTTATGACGTAGACAAGCACTAGAGACGATTTCCCTAAATTCACCGCCTAAGGGGATAAAACGGGGGTCCAAAGTTTGTGTTGAGAAACCCGCTTTCACAAAGCCGCTGGCAGAAGCTAGTTTTTATATAAATCTGACACATCCGTCTGTGTCAGATTGAAGCGTGTCCATTGCATTATATCGGCACATAGCAGAGGCACTGAATCATACTGCTTCCTCCGCCGGCATTGTTATATGTCTCAGTTTTTCAGCTTGAAATCGCTCATTCAGTCATTTGAGATGAGAATAACAAAGCATTGAGATCTACAAGGCTGTACCATGAGATTGCAATAAGCTTTGGGCTGTTTGTTATTAGCCCCTCCTGTGTTACCGCTTTTTTTTTTGTCTGTAATGGTGCGTCCGGCAGAAATCACACCATTTCTTAACATTGTGTCGCTGTTACCGCTGAGAAGCTAACAATCCCGAATGCTTGCTTATTAAATACAATGTGAAGACGACAAAACAATAATCAATTAAAACGTTAATGCAGATTGGTGTTCAGTGTATTTTGTTGAGTTCCGCAGACATAAGTAAATCAGGAGTAGTTCATTTTTTTTGTTTTTGATTTTGGAAATGGGAATATTAAAAGGTGTTTATAATTATGAGTATTGACAGTGTTTTCATTCATTGCTGTATTCTCGTCTCTAGGTCGTATAAATGACCTATCACAAAGCTGTTTTTAACGGTGACATAACACCTAGAAGTGTCTCCATACCAACAGTTCTATAAGTGGAGGTCGTGAGCGCTCTGAGGCGACGCTCGTCTGCGGTCGCACGCTCGGGGATCAATGATGGCGGACAATACGGCTCCTTCGTAGAAACACAGTCTACGATACAAGCCACGAGCGAAAGCGATTTGTTTCAAAAAGAAAAAATCAAAATAAACACAATATTAATCAATTTAGGTTATTTCTAGTTTGCTACGGCGTAGCGCTACGCCGTAGTACACGTCGTAGATTTTGCATTATTGTGCGCCTAGAGCACCCAAGTAACAAAGTTCTCCTGGAGCGCACAGTTTATAGGCTCACAGCACTAGTAACTCTCTCTTAGTGGTTCCAGGTTACACGGAGTTCGTTTGGGTTTATAGTACATCTGTTCTTATAAGTTGACTTATAGTTGTGTATAGAACGAAATTATAAGCGCAGCAAAGGCTAAGATGGCCTATAAAATTGTTTTGTAAGTGTAAATACACTTGAAAAAACTTGGTCCAGTATGTTATACTTATAATCGCCTACAAGAAGTAATTCACACCACTGTATCCACTGTAAGTGTGTACGCCAGTAATAGTAATTTATAGAATTAAATGCACTTAGAACCACTTGCATTTGTTACTTGACCTTATAGGGGTTAATAAGTTAACTTTATGTGCTAATTTTAAGTGAATTAGTTCTACAGTGGTTTGTTCTAAGAGTAAGTGTACTTGGTATTATTGTGGACTCTCGAATGCTGTTATAGTCTTAATTTCTATATAAAGATTTCTTATAAAACTATTAGTATCCAAAGATATTTTCGTGAAGTCCGTTTAAGCTTTTAATATTTATCGCATCTTCACGGCCATTTTGTTACAATATAGCGTTACCTTAGGATTAATAATATATTATTTTTACGCCGTGTTCAAAAGGCGAACAAAAATTGAGATGTAAAACACAATATACTTCACCGAAAATATTTATGCGTTTGCCGTGCTAACATATATGCACATATAATATTACGTGCGAAATTGTTAATACATTTTTATATAAAATAGATTAACTTATTTTTTAATTTTTCGTTTTCTCCACAATACAACAAAAAGTCACAAATGTCTGAAGTAGCTAGTAATGGAAGCGCGGAGTACGTTACACGCCTGCCTGGTTCTATTAAATGCTCATAGTAAGATTCGCGGGAACAGATAGTTCTGCGTAGTCCAACTGTAAGTGTGGTCTAAGTGGTGCTCGTCAAGTCTACTATGAGAGTTCTATTGGCAAATGTACGCGTAAAAAATAAGCCCATTTCCGTGGATAAAAATTTTTACTAGCCTTTTATAGTCCTAGCTCCGGAACCACTACAAGGTCACATTTTGTTACTTGGGCAATATTCTCTCTCTATCTCGGAGCATTTTCGTTTAGAATAATTTTCGGGCAAAGCTGCTGACAGAGGCGAAAGTCGAGAAATTATGTATTAGTGTTAAGTTTTCTTACATCAATTTAGTCCATGTATTCATAGTACAACTTTTCGGGGACAAAGTGGAGACAATTTAACTAACTCTAGAACATGAGTTTACAATGTTGAGTCAATTGGAAAAGACAGTAACTACTAGACTATTTACACTTTACATGTTTATTGCTGGACGTAGCAAGTAGCATAAATAAACATACACGTCTTGGTTACTAACCAAGACGTGTATGTTTATTTATGTTCATGTATCAGACTAAACTTCAATATTTATGAATCGTTTACGCCGCACTACAAACGACTCCCACACTCTTCCTCTCGTAACTCAGGCAGTCTGCTTGCGGCAGGTCTTGAGAATGAGTGCGGAGGGCGGAGCGTCTGGCGGCAGGTGTGGCTTGTGGCGCTCCGCCCCGCGGCGGCTTCCCCTCCCTCCCGCGCCCCCCACCCGCCTGCGGGGACTGAGACACGGGTACAGGAAGGTGGTCGTCACATTAATTATGGAAACATAGATGATGCTCTGGGTACAGACGAGCGCTGGGCGCGGCGGCGCGCGCTGTCGCCACCGAGTGCAGGCTGCGACCACTGGTGGACAAGTTTTCCGCTAAAACTTGCAAGCAATTAGAAGTACTTTTATGAAACGAGAGCTTAATTATGAAGCGTCACTTTTGTTTGTAAATTTAACCGAAAATAAGTTATTTGGAAGTAAACCAACGATTTCGAATCATGTTGTTTTTCGTAGCGCAATTTAAATGGGTAGCCAAAAAGCTTTAATCGACTTCAAAATCTGCATCTAATATATTTCTCCAAATATTAGGAAGCATTTACTTTACCATCGCAATGCACCACTACATGACTCACGACTGACTATTTGGAAAAGAAATTAAATGATCTACATACGCCAATGTGGTTATCCGAAGATTTTTATAACCGTTGAGCTGTGTCTGTACCGAATAAAAAAAGTATTTCTATTCTATTCTTAAGATGACGATCCACAACCAGTGGCAGAGCGAGCGATAGACTCAATAGACATGAGATTACGACTTTCAATTTATTCTTTATTAATGAACACATGGCCTAGAGACGGAAAAAGCAGGATCTGCAGTGCTTAACGATAGCATGTCCCGAATGAACAACGGTTCTCCAAGACCAGGCACCACATCGGTCCTGTCTCACAGAATCGTAGTGTTTTGAGTCATGCGACCGACAGCACTGGGTATTTCCAAGGTCGTCACCTTAAATAATTGCCCTTGAACACTCTGTGTTATATGTATTATCTAAGACTTCATTGCCGAGATTACAAATTTGAATTTTTATTAATTAATTCATTAAACCCCAAGCGAACGCCGGCGTTCGCGCACCTATTGTCTTTCAATTGTGTCTGCTATTATCAAGATTGAAAGGTTAATAGTTAGATACGAGTATATATAAGTTGAAAATTATCCTAAGGGAATATAATCCCGAGATAAAAAGTATTCTATGGGCTAATTCAAGTCTAGTTTCATCGAAATTCATTCAGTAGGTAGTTGTGCGTGAAAAGTGACAAACATCCATACATACAAACTTTCGCGTTTATAATATTACAGTAGGCTCATTTAGGTTTCAATATCTAAATTAAAAAGTAATGGTGACGAATCGTAGGTATACCTTTTGACGACCAAGAAACATAAGCTTCTCATCTAACGCGCACTCTTTGTGGTACATCTACATGATGCATGATCTATTTTTGTATGAATATAACACCACGTAGGTAAAAGCAAGCTCACATGGTGTAATGTTACAGAGTTCGGACATGTGAGTGTTTTAAAAAAGCCGCTGATGTTCAGGACTGCAATGTAATCGATCATGAATTTAAAGTTTGTAACTAGCCTTTTATACGCCCGGAGCTTCTATAAATGCGCCCATTGAAAAATACTTTTAATCTCATCTGGTTTAAACATTCTTTTACTAGTGCATTGCTACTTAATTAGAACGAGATGCATAATACAAAAATTTGGCCCTGGTTTGATGATTTCTGTGCTCCTTCAGGGTC
Organism: Mythimna albipuncta; assembly: GCA_929112965.1. Lineage (NCBI taxonomy): Eukaryota > Metazoa > Arthropoda > Insecta > Lepidoptera > Noctuidae > Mythimna > Mythimna albipuncta. The sequence continues at coordinate 2,457,311 of OV815960.1, forward strand.
TACGCCCTGTACTCAGGCACCGCTGCCACAGCCTGGCTACTTACAGTACTGATCAGTCGATCAAGTGATCACGTAAGGTTTTTAATAAAAAAATGTGTAAGTAAGGAATGAATGCTAACTATCTCATTCCGCTAATATGAATCATCGTCATTAATGACAGCGACCTCTCCAAATATGCAGCGTGACCGGTCTCATCAATTCATAAATTATTTGCTCCGGAATGCTACCTTAGGTAAGTAACCAACAGCGGTTAAGTAATTTGCGAAGTGGAGAGATATACGTTTTATTTTCTTGTGTTATTATGGATAGGCTCGCGTTGGGCCATTATCTCACCTGATGGTAAGCGATGATGTGGCCGACGATGGAGCACGCTTGCCTAGAAGCAACCTATTCACTGTTGACCTAAAGACCCTAAAGTCATTAGGAATTAAACTCCGAATTCCACTCCTTAGCTGTACGCATAACGCACGTTTCGCGATTTACGCTGAGCGCAAAAGTATCTTATCACATTTATTTTTACCTGTAGGATTTGTAATTGTGGCTGCAGACCATTCTTATTAGAATGTGGACAACACGATCGCTACCCACATAGACAGGCATAGCATAGCATAGTCGACCTTACAATGTTCCCACTGCTGGGACTCAGGCCTGCCCTCTAGTAGAGGGAATGGGCCGTAATCCACCAAGCTGGCCAAGTGTGGGTTGTTAGATATCACATGTCTTAGAATTTTTGACCTAGACAAGTAATCCACACTAATAGTACCTACTCTCGTCTAAAGGCGAAAGTAATGTGATGGTGTGATTGTGTGTATGTTTGTTACTTCCTCACGCTCGAATGACTAAACGGATTTGGGTGAAATTTCGCGTTCCGACAGACCAGGTCCTGGAATAGCACACAGATTACTTTTTATCCCGGGAGTATATTTTTTTCTCTTGGGACAATGTTCTACTTTCATGCGGGCGAAGTCGCTGGCATCAGCTCCAGCTCGTATTTGAATAATACCTTCCTGCTGTAGTGATAGCAGTGTATATGTAGAGTTAGCAACAAAGTCAACGTCCCCGGTATCTATGGAGCACGCGAGCCTTCGGTTCACACGGGCCACATTCCGCGCGATGATTCACGGCGGCCTGCGCCCGCGCCGCTCGCCATGAGCTGCGGGAATGTGAAAGCAGAGGAATCCGGTCTGGAGCAGTAACAGGTGATGTCCACTAGTATTATAGTAAGGTAGCTTGTGTGACCACGTCGACGCAGCCTCACCACCGCTTACCGTTTATTGAGCGGCGATTTTCACGTCATTATGATGATCTAATTATATAATTAAGTGGCATGAGTGTTTTAAATTATACATTTATCGGAGTGGTAGCATCAGATTAGGTATATTACGTAATAACATCAATAGCGGCTAGCGAAAAAGTGGGCTCTAAATGAAAATTGTGAACAAACTAAAGTTATTCTTTCTATTTTTAAGGTTCCGTACCTCAAAAAGGAAAAACAGAACCTTTATAAGATCATTTTATTTTCCGTCCTTCTGTCTGTCAAGACCCTTTATCTCAAGAACGCGTGGAGGTATCGACTTGAAATGAAAAACAAATACTCAAATCTACCGACCCTTGAAACTGTCAAAGTTAACGAAAAAAAAGATACGGCCGTTTATATCGCAAAACACGCATATTTCGACACTCTCAAGGGAATCAAAATTCATAGGATACTTCCCGTTGACCAAAAATCCTGAAATTTGGCATAAAGCAAGGTTTTAAAGCTCAGGTATAGGAATAAATATGAAAATAGTAAATTTATTTGTGCGTCTTTTTAGATACTGATTCAGAAAAATCTTGGTGACTCCATTCGGGACTTGTAGTTTTTCTAGTTTTAAAGTGAATTGGTGCCAAGAGCTCTTTTGCTGGTTTAAGTCAATCACTTCACTGTAGGTTCTAGTTGTTAAATTGATTTGTGTGGAATTTATGCAAGAGTTATTGAACAGTTCCTCAGAAATGTTTTTAACGTTTTTTTGGCACTTCAAGCTGTAAATCTTTATTTTTTATGACCTGTTATGGACGTGTACCATTTTGGGTTACTGAAAAAAAATCCGCCCGGATCTACTCGTTAATCATTCTAAGGTCAAGATAGTCTATTAAGTCTCAATGCACCTCGTACATTCAGAGGACTTGGTGTGAAAAAGAATCGTGACTCTTTGCTAAACGTGCCAACTAAAAATTTGCAGAGTATGCTGCACCACTTTATTAAAACGGTTGTAAAAAATAAATTTTTACACCACCTGCTCGATAATGTCGTTTTATACGTCATATAAACCTCACTAGCAAATCATTCTATCCCGAGGAGATAATGCAGTATGGCCGATCAGGGGATAATGAGGTTTTAATTAGGAACATAAAAATTCGTCAACATTAGTCGTCAAACAAAATTCGTCATTAAAATGTACGTGCATCGAACATGTTGACTCGAAATTTAAACTGGCGACTAAAAACAAAAAAAAAGAAAATGGAATAAAACGTGCTTACTGACGGGAGCGCTATAGAAGATTGAAATTGTAGAATCTGGGAGAAGCGAATTTTGCTTGTTTGATGAACTTCTAAATATTTATAATACTTATATTTCTCTAATACATGCTGTGGTCGACCAAATTGTCTTTTAATTATCTTACAGATGGTGTAAATAAAAAAAAACTTTTTATGAAAAAAAAATATAACCGACTACAATGTTAAAAAATAAAATTTATTCGCTAAATATTTACATCACTTTTAAACAATCGTTACACACAGGTTAACCACGACCCAGTGCGACAAGCGAAGCAGTCCCCGTCAAGGGTTGTTCATCATACAAATCCCGTCAAATCCCGTGTTATGACAGGCTGCGGGGCGCGACTCCTAACCCCTGACATTAATGCTAATGTGCACCCCGTCGCGACCCCAGAGGGGGGAGGGGGGACTCGGGGAGCTGTGCTCTTGTAATTGATTTTTATTTCAGTTAAATTAAATTTAAAAGAGCAGAACCTAGAGACCTTCTTTTGTTTTTTGTTTGAATTAATGTTGGACATGTAGGTAATGTTCTTAATGTGCAAGTCCATTCGTTGTGTGTTTTTATTGATCTTTTTCGTGAATTAATTATCCATCAATATTGACCGCTAGAGCGTCCGTGTCAAATATAATATTTGTATTCAAATAAAAGGAATACTTCTGACCATAAATTAAATGGCGCCAAAATTGACATTAGACAAAAATAAAAGATAACAAGTTACTTAGGATTATTATCTAGGTACCCACGGACGGTACCTATATTGTTCAACATTTCTAAATACATATTAAAAAACAAAGTCATTGACTGCTTCTGTTTGTCAACTTACTTCTTCAAAATCATGTAACGGATTTTGTTATGGTTTTCACAAATAGGTAAAATAAGTTATAAATGAGGATGGTTTATGAAATATCAGTAAAAGCTTGTGAATGCAACCGGCTCAAACCAGGATTGGATTTAAAAATATAGAAATATAGTTCTCAGGCGACCAGCAGGACTTTAAAAGCAAACAAACAAAAAATACCAATATTGCTTTGGATAGACGACTATTATTTATATTGATTGATCTGTTTTTTTTTTCTCAAAATTCTTAGGGTAGATTTAGAAAAACTATTTAATACAGGTATATATCCCAAGAAACATTGGTGTGCAGTGTAGGCAGTACTTGGTCCAACTCCTCTATACGGATAGTCAATGTCCTTTTTTACTTCTACAAATGATTCAATACAATAAGGTTTAGTTCTTGAATCTGATTGGGTAGTTTATTATCTACGCAAGCAATGGCCACCTTAATAAGTTCAAAATCATAGAATAGAATAGAATAGCATCTATTCGGCGCAAGCAACACAATGTACTACAACATAGTAATAAAAAAAAGAGTACAGACATACAATACAGTTGCAGTGACTGTGCCTGAACCGAAAGGGTCACCAACTCAGCAATTGCTGGGCGTCAAACAACCAGCGCTTACTATACTAATATTATAAAGGCGAAAATGTGTGTGTATATTTATTACACCTTCAAAATCGAACGGGCCGAATAAATCTGGACAAACTTTGGTTGTAAGTAGGTATTCAATATTTTGCAACCAAGATCTTCAATAAATTTTACAAGGCTCACGCAGGCTAAAGTTTAAGTGATACTTAAAAATACTGTGCTAGACAATTATAGGTCCACTTGACTAAAGTCCTGAATAAAACTTTACACTGACATATCTCTATCAATTATGGTGGACTTGAATCAACGATTTCCTAATTAAAACTTTAATTTAAAATAGTGTTAATTACGACGTTATTGTGTGAATCCTTATCCAAATATATATAATTAATGTTATACATACTTTATAATATACCACAGGTTAGCAACTGAAAAAATAATTGACGGACCGAAGCTGTTCGGCCTCCAGGAACCTCTTTTTCTAAATTACACCCATTTGTATCTGGGGCGTGTCGCTAGTAATTTTTAAATTGATTGAATAGTCCTTTTCTGTAAAACAAAAATTGTCTAGATATCGACGGCATTACTTTTTTTTTTATTAAGGATAGGTTCGCGTTTGACCACAATCTCACCTGATGGTAAGCGATGATGTGGCCGACGACGGAACACGCTGCCTAGAAGCAATCTATTCACTCTTGACTTTTAAAGACCCCTAGGTTATAATTATCAGAAAACACAGACATGAAATGGCTTTTCCTAACAGCGTATGCTGCAATCCTAAGTAATAATCATACTTATATTATAAAGGTAAAATCTAAGTTTGTGAGTACGTATGTATGTGTATGTTTGTTCTTTCTTCACGTTCGAATTGCTGAACTGATTTTGATAAAACTTAGTAAACGAGTAGACTGTCTCCTGCATATAGCACATAGGATATTTTTATCTCGAATGTGTATTCCGTTCGGATAGTTTTCTGCTATCACGTGGTTGAAGCCATAATATGTGTGGAGTTGGACGCCACAGTATTATTGATATTTGAAGTATTTCCCAAAACACTACAAACGGCAAAGAGGTGAGTCCTGTAGATATCTTTAGAATTCGACTCTAACACACTAGTTTTCACTTGCCTAACGAGAGGCTCTACCTCCATTCCACTTCACGCAAGCTAACCATGGAATGTTTTAAAATCAAAAGGCTGTACAGGTATAATTTATTTAAATAGATGACCTTCAATAGCCTCACTGTCTGAGCGCACGCTCGCTTGGACATCCCCGGCCGCAGAGTGTCGACCACGCCACATTTATAATGCCTAGGTAACTTACGTTGTGGTTTACCGCACTCCACGCACTTCCTATACGGTATGCGCTGAGCATAAGTACTTATACACGTAAGTTACTTGACAAAATCGTTCAGTTGGTTTTATGGCACTATAATGCTCCTGACCTGACCTGGATCATAGTGGCCGATCTCAACGCAGACTTGCAAGGTGGTCCGATGGAAATAATAAGAATATAGAAAATAGGTTAATTTGGCCGAAAACAAGGCATACAAACGCGATAAATTACAAGGTATATCAACAAAATATACGTTCACTGCTAGACATAGGCCTCCCCCAAGTGTCGCCCGTGCGTCTCGCATCCATAGGTTTCTCGCAATCTTCACAAGGTATATTTAGTTCCAGGACCTAGTTGAGCATAATCTTTGCTCACAACAATGCCACATATGGTCCTATCGAACCGAATGGGACTGTTAATCCAACACGACCGGAGAGAGACATCAGGCGTAGGACCAACTAATTTACATGCTAGAACACGAGGCATATGGAAATGTAACACCACTTCCAAACTCCGGATAGCAACTGAGCAATTCATGGAAAAATCCAATATTACTTTTCCTCCGATCTAGGAATCGAACCCAAACCCCTTACGCTCAACACCCGCTTGCAACCACAAAACCAACGAGGCATTTCAATTTATGATACAAGCCTTATTATACCTCCGGAGAAAATATGAAAAGTTCTGAGCAATTCTACCAAAATAATGGATTGTTAGACGCGAGAGGTTCAAAATGTTAATTCCCCTAATAGGCCTCGGAAAAACCGTGATTTGTTTTGGAGTGGTGGCTTAATATCGATCCATTATAAGGTCTAATGCATCAAAATCGATTAATTTATGTTTTTTATTTCAGTTGTGATTAAATTAAGTCACTCCACAAACACTTACAAGTAAAACGGATGCGACGGCGGCGGGTTGGTCTCTGTAATCCTAGTCCTCTGATTGGCTGAGCTCGCTAGTAATAACTTCGTCTAGTCCCTCGTTAACCTATGGCCGCAGTCGCCAGCGCTGGCGTCCCAACAGCTTGTTATGTTCCATTATGTAAGCTAGCAGAGAGGCGCCGCGCCGACGCCGCGCGCCGTCGCGCCACCGCCGAATCACTCGGTTCCTAGAACAGTGCGCGAATGTGCGGTCGCCATTATCTGCACGGTTAAATTTAGAATAACCGTCGCTTTTAACTTATCCGAATTTCGTGAGAAAGATCTACATCACAGCCGTCCTAGCGTAGGTGCTTTTATATTGAGGTTATACCCGCTTGACTATCTGAACACAATAGAGTCCCATGTCAATGGGTTTAGAAATCCATATGCACGTACGCTAAGCCCGAACGAAACCAAACTATGCTAGCCTTCCCAACATTCCTTCGTTCCAGCAATGACTTTTCTAAACACACAGTAAATGAATCCCTGAGGAGATCTTTCGCTCATGGCTGAGAGCGATATTCTTGGAAGTACTTAAAATGGTATCAAACAAAAGAGTTTTGTTTTACTTACAACTTATTAATGAGTTTTGGCAAAAATATAAAAACACACCAACATGTAGGTACATTATGTAGTGGCGCATTATGTACTTATTAGCATAATCCATTACTTGCTGCGGTTTTACAATACTCATACAGTCAATCATTCTGACACGATTAATTGAAGCGCCTTTATCCACAGGTCACCCCTACAACCTTCCACTTTAATAAAAGAATTAATAACATTAAATTGTTAATATGTCCAGACCACAAAAACGAGGTTTACAAACGTAGCCTCGTGTGTGGTGTGGGTGGGCACCTCGCCTCAAGCCGACCAATGGGGACACTGCGTCGAGTAAACTAACCTCGCTGATATTTATGTCGTTTGTGTCAATTTACACGATTAACGAAATAAAAAGGTCGATTTAAACATTAAGACATTTGGAACGTGCGTCGTGCGCTTCGCTCGGTTTTATTTTGCTTTAATTTGCTAATGACACAAAATGTGTGCAACGCGACTGGCGTCGTGTAAACCAACTCGTGAATTATGACTCCTGAGAATCTGATAGAGTCGTCATTTTCACACACTGATGTCCAAATTAAGAAAACAAAATATCAAGCAAGAATAATTTTAAATTAGTTAAAATTTTAGCAACTTTTTTAAATGAAAATGATTTAAAATTCTAATTGCTTACTATTTATATTATTCTACCACGAATGTAAATCTCGACGGTGGACCTTTCCAAGTTGTCGTCTCAGCACGACACTGGCAGAATAGTCGCTATCGGCTCAATTGCAATAAAAAAAAAAAAAATCCCTTCATTTTACGTATCAAAATTATTTCTGTATATTTTATTATGTATAATCAGACGATACACAAGGATATATTCCTACCCTAGCTAGACTGCGACGAATCAAAGTTTCCTATTAGATACTAAACTTGACTCCCAAATTAAAATAGACAATTACTAAACATGGTATGAATCAACATTCATACACATGTTAGTGGTGATGGAGGTATCGAAAACCCCAATGACTCTCGTCTGTTCAGTCTTCGAAGAATTCGAGACCAGATCAATACAAGTTCATAGTATCTGCACTGCATTTTGCAATCTGCAATTTATGGAAAGCAAATGTTGCAACCGTTGCAATATCAAACGTTAATATCTGTAGAGACGATACGCAGTAATTGTGTAAGTGACACATAACACTTGTAACAGTCGCCTCTCCCACGACGACGCATGCGCGACCACCGGCGCCTGCGCATTAATCACACAAACAACGATCTAACTGCGTGCGCCACGCGCAAGCCAAAATAAACACTATCTCTCACGGCATAGGAATTTAATTCCTCCAACGTTTTCAGATCATAGTGATTCAATCCGGAACAGTGAATCACGATCATTTCCGAGTAAATATTGATTCACTTCCGCTGTAGTACTCTAGTATTTGAACCATCTTGTGTAAGATAATGAGACGGAGTTAGTCACCGGCCTCGCTGGTCCGCGAGCCTCATCTGTTGAGACATGGTAACTAGTAACTCTGCCACTAATAAAACATTGAGCAAATCTTACAAGCTAGGTCCGGCTCGCTAACATTTATGTGTCAACCAGTGAGGAGAAAGTTAGTTTTAAGAATGATTGCCTTCTTTAGTCACCGCATTTAACACCGTTCGTCTGGTGTCCCTGTGTTGAAATTGCTTTATTACTCAGTCAAGTTTTATAATTTAACTATCTTCATTTATTTATGTAGGTACCTACAGACATATTTTCCTGTTATTTCGCGCCAATTGTCACAATGATTCATCATTTTTTATTCTTTCGAATCTGAAACAGACTGAAATGATCTGTGAATATTGTTAATTCTACCGACACAAGTCTTCTCTATTTGTCTAAATCAGCCGAGTCATTTGTAAGAAACTATTTTCCTTTAATAATACTAGGCGTGACTGACACATTGAATTGAATTAATAAAGATGTATCATTTATAGCATATCTCGTTTAGGTTCAGTAGCCGCGGCCGCGTACCGATAACGAGTTTATTGTCAAAAACATAGTGAATCAGTGCGTGAGTAACGGAACGTGAACGTGCGAGAGCGCGCCAAAAATGTGCGCCATCTTGAAAGCGCGGGAATCTCCAGCGTGATTCCAATTTCAAAACAAAATGACTAGTAAATGACTTATCTGAATTTTCGGGGAAGCGGACGTTTTTTGAGCATGGAAAAAAGTTCCATGTGCTGATTTAACAGAATGCTAATGCATGCACCAATCCTACACTAAAATGAACTAACATTTTCACATCACAGGCTTATATTTGTATATTATTATAGATAAATATTTTATAACATACATTATGTATTTGAGCTATGTAGATATACATATTTAATTACTAACCTTGATGTATAATAATAAATTAATAATAAGTTTATGGATAATAATGATAAGTATATAATAATAATAATATGTAAACCAGCTTGCCGTCTATAGGAATGTCAATTTGACTCTCTATTAAGTTATAAGAGAGGAACGTTTGTTTTTCCGGAAGTCAATGACAATGTTGATAGGAATGATGAGTATTCGAGCGCCGCATTAGCGAAGAATGGCTGACGATATTATTTTGGCAAAATCTCAAGCACGACAAAAATTCAGCACGCGCATTTAATACTTTTAACGTGATCAACACATTAGTAAAATTAATAAGAAAACGAAGAATTTCAAATTCTTTTAACATGATTTTTCTTCGAAAGAATGCAAAACGACTTTGAATGTAACAACGCAAAGCTAATAATTACTCAGTAACCCTGTGATTATACCCAGTCGCATAAGTCCCTCGTCGTGAAGATAGCAAAGGTAATGACTGGTGGTCATGCATTACGCAAGCGATCTATTAAGATACGCTTCGTTTTGGGGCAGACTGCACACTTCCTGCGCTCCCGAGGGACGAGGCTGAGAGAGAATGACGTTTAAGTAATACAGTTAAATATGGAAGAATTGATATACAATTCCCAGAGTGCCCCAATGTGACTAACAATAAAAGCTTCAATTCAATCTTTCTCAATGTTGTTTTTAGTATAGGAAAGGGATTGTTATCAACAATGCCTTTTTTGACAAGATTTTACCAAAGATTTTAGAAGCATAACAATCCAAATGGTTGCAGTAGGTAGATAAACAAGTATGTAAAAAGCAGCAACTTTTATTCTAACCACATTCGAGTTTATGTGAGTTACCGAGAAACGAAGCCATTTACATAAAACGATAACAAATACCTTTGCCCAAATTCAATTAAAATAAAACTGATCTCAGACGGAGCGCGACAAAACAAGTAATTATGTAGGTACAGTTTCTTTGTATCTATAGGTAGAATGCATTCCTCGCAGTCGCATAGTTACGCGAGCGGTGACCTTAGAAAGGTTAGGTACCCACCTTATATTACGAAATACCTACATCGAAACATTTTTAATCTTATGCCTATTGTTTCTCAACGTATAATAAGTAAATTGTAGTTTATAATTCACCGTAAAGTGATTAATTTTATTGGAAACTGAATAAATTGATCAGCAATTACAGTTCAAAGTCTGTTCGGAGAAATACCGTGGCAAGTGAGTCAGTACCTGCGAGATGAATGGAACGCGCACGGCTCACGGCTGTGTGACTCATTCACCACGCATTCATTCATAAGTTTTTTGGCGCGCTTTCTAGTTACAACTTTACCACGCGCCGATAGATGGCGCTGTTTTAAATTAAAGCATTGGTGGGGAGAATTAATTACTTATCGTGATTTTTTTTTGTTATTAAAGTTAGTTGTACTTAGGTACTCCCAGGATAAAAAAGTGTCCTATGGTCATATTCTAGGGAAGATGTACTCGTCCGCCAAACATCCAAATTCGTTCAGCCGTTTCAGAGTGAAGGAATAATCAACATACCTACACATACAGTATAAGTACTTACAAACTTTCACCTTTATGACATTTAATTTTATTAATGATTAAGAAATATACCTAAAGAAATACACTACTTTTAAAACTGGTCAATTACGACAACTAAGAACTCAACATTAAATTGTTGAAGGTCGCTCGAAACGCAACACAATTCATTATAATGATAACTTTGTTGTGTTAGATGTTATTTTTCTCTCAAACTATGAGAACTCCTTGGTCCTTATGACGCGCGTTGATGTCTATTCTTAGTTAGGCCGTTAGCTGTAGTGTGTAGAGGTCAAAAGTGAACCCATCTTGTCAACATTATTTATTATTTACCTAGTGTTTTACCCACCTATAATATTGCTTGAATACTGATCTACCTTAAACTTTACCTTTTTAATGAATTAGTGTAATTCATTAAAAAGGTAAAGTTTTTTTTTGTTTGTAGAAGGTAATCTCGGAAGGTACTGGTCCGATTGCTAAATTATTTTCCTTCGATAGAAAGCTGTTTTATTCCTGAGTAACATACTGAGGCTATATTTTATGTAGACGGGCGAAGTCTCGGGCAAAAGCTAGTAGTTAATACATGACACTAATGTTATACTCGTAAATGTGAAAGTTTGTGAGTATATGTGTATGTTATTACTTCTCCACGCTCAAACAACAGAACGGATTTGGATGAAATTTGACATACATAGTCTAATGTCCTGAAATGACACATATGATAGCTTTTAGTCTGGGAGTGTGTCGCTAGGGACCATTTTCTACTTTCACGCGGCTGAAGTGAAGCGACAGCAGTGGTAGCCGAGTGGTTACGGCCCCGACTTACGAGTTGTAGGTCGCATATTCAAACCCAGCCAGGCGCATTACTTTGTGTAATTTATCTCATCACCACTGCTTTCAAAACGATGAAGGAAAACATGTGAGGAAACCGGTATGTATGTCAAAAATTCAAAAACATGTGACATTCACTAACCGGCTTTGGGCCCACGTAGTGTATCACGGCCCATTCTTTCTCCTGGAGAAAGGCCTGAGTCCCAACAGCGTAGCATAATCAACCTTTAAATGTTCCCCACATTTAAAGGCTGATTATGCTACGCGGCCGAAGCCGCTGGCAGCAACTTATATTGTAAACGGACTCTTTAGATCTGGCTGGAACACACAAGCTCTTTCTTTTTCTTTTTTTTAATAAATACGAGCACAGGTACTCACTGTAGTCAGCAGCGGCAGCGCTGGTGGAGGCCTGGTGCTCGGGCAGCGGCTCCGGGGGCGGCTGCCCCGTGGCGCCGGCGTGCGCGTGCCGCAGGTACGCGTGGTAGATGCGCGCCGACTGCTCGCTGCCGTCGCACACCTGAACAACGACGTGCTGCTATTAGAACAGTGACGAGTGAAGATCTTAGTTACAGCTAGTTCCCAACGAAGATAAAAGGTGTAGAATTTTAAATAGTCCCGGTAAGGTAGGTACATGCCCTTACTTTTGTGGCAACCCGTCTGGATTCACGTCGACATTAGACGCTCAGCAGAGGCAGTAACACTGTGAGTGTGTAGGTACTACACTAGTTTTATATTGATTTAACTAATCAATCATTGTAAATATCAATCGTATTTGTGACTACAGATCAGAAATTTGTAAAAAAAACTTTGATTTCAGTGAGAGTGTTCGCAGGGAGTAGGTAACTAGGTATGTATAAACTAGTCTAGATAAAACTGTCGCAATATCATCGATAAAATCACCAACTGGTTCAAATATTTCAACTTAATAATAAAAAAACTCTTTAACGAGAGCTATTTTGGTCGCTCATCTATCCGCTACGTTCAATTTACAGTTACGTCTGTCTGAATTTCATGACCCTGTCTATGTAGGTGCACCGGGGGAAATACGCGAGAGTTTCAGCTAACAGTTTAGGTTTTGTTCATGCTCTGAGCATAGCTAAAGTGGGCGCCCGCCGCAAGAAATGGGCACACAAATAAAATATTTACAATGTGCATGAAAAAACGACATTCCGGTATCAACCAGGCTTAAAAAATAGATGTCATTCAATTTGTTGTGACGCTGTCGGTACGGTGAGACTATTTGGGTAAGCTCTTCAAAAGTTGAACCAAAGAATGGTGTAAGTTGTGAAGCCTGGGAATGTTCTACTGCTAGATGAAAGTCCGAATGGTGCGGACAGTTCAGTCCACGCATTACATAACAAGGTCGCAGAAATTCACTGAATGCGGGACGTGGTGATGCTTGGCAGATGCCGTCTGCCAGTTGAGATCCTTCAGCTGACTGATGATATTGTTGGTACCTGTAGCCAGTTGTCGTGCGTGAGCTGCAGCAGGGCCTGTCCGGTGTCGGGCAGCAGGTGCTTGCGGGGCGCGCACACGCCGAACGTGCGAGCCACCCAGCGCACACAGCGCAGCACGTCGCCGCGCTCCCATTTCTCCGGATCTGGAACCAGACAAAAGAAAATCAATATGTTTAATAAAGATATAATGCAGTCTGATGGCTCATGGAATATGCCCGTAATAGGTCGCGAATGTAAACATAAATAAGTCAGGGTTCATGGGCCCCTCTGGTCATAAAGGTAACAGAAAACATCGACTAATTATATCTACTCATGAGTAGATATAATTAGAGAGCGTTAGATGTTAACCCCCGCACTGATTCGCGTATCTGAGACTCGTGTGGAGAATAGCGCGGAGGATTATTATATTCCTGACACGTTACTACTCTTTTATCCTCGATGGATTTTGTCGCAGCTAACTATAGCTTAATCAGTCATTGAGTTAATAGCCCGGCCTTTCTACTAAATGGTACCGTCCAGCTGGCGGCCTGAGTGACATTTAGCCGATGCGTCTAATACTGCACTTAGTGATCTAGCTGGCTGATGCTTAGGTCATTCGTATCATTGTCATCGCTAGACGTCCGCTTTTGGACATAGGCCTCCCCCAAATGTCGCCACAAGGAATGATCCTGCGCGTCCCACATCCATCGGATTCGCGCAACCTTTACCAGGTCATCGGTTCACCTTATAGGAGGCTTCCACCGCTGCGTCTTTCAGTACACCTCTCAAGAACCTTTCGGCCCCAACGGTAATCTGTTCTACGAGGAATGTGCCCTGCCCATTGCCACTTAAGTCTGGCGATTCTTCGTGCTATGTCGGCAACCTTGGTTTTCTTGCAGATATCTTCATTTCTGATTCGATCACGCAAGGAAACTCCAGCCACAGCCCTTTCCATTGCTCTTTGGTTGACTTTAAGCCATTTGATGAGGCACATTGTGAGCGACCACGTTTCGGCACCATATGTCATCACATAGACATGAGTATGGAAACTTTTCTCCAGAGACCTACACCTAGCAGCTGGTCAGCCACTTCTACTCGCAGTGACCTGGCTCCACTCCTCGGAGATTGCTTTCAATGGAAGTCAATTCGCAATATGAGGAAACCTAGAGTCTGCGGGCTTATTAGGTGTCTTCACCATAGACTAGCTTGAACCCGTCGCTGCATCCAGGATTCTATATTTAACTCCCTCTCTTCTCTTGTGAGTTAAACACTAAACTCAACTCTGAGAGCCTTCATTTTTTACTGATTGGATTATGCTCTGAATACAATATGGCGCCGGTGACAACACACTGCTTTATATACAGCGATCACGTTAATTCCGTTGTACTCGTCGCATTACCAGAATATTAATAAAATTTATTTTTTAAATGAAAATATGTTGCAAAATTAAAAATTCAGAAAATAATTTCAGCAAAAAAAATCAAATGTTGCCCCCATCTTATTCTTACTTAATTAAACTTCTATCTATAGGGTAAACCCGCTATACGTGCCCCAGTTGGTAAAACGTCCCCCACTCGCCAGCCTAAGACATGCATTTAAAATTACATAAACAATACAACGCAAGTTGAACTTGCGTTATATAATTTACATCGCCATCATTTTTATAAACTAACCAGATTGGGGCAAATAAACATCAAATTTTTAAATACGTGTAATTTAATGTTTTGCAAGTTTAACATTACCGACTGGGACATGTTTACCATAAGTTTAACTGTCTTTACGTCTCAAAGTTCAGTAAGGAAATACGGTCACATAGGTACTTTTGGCAGATTTGTTTCACTGATAACTGAAAGACGTGAATACGCTACGTTGCTATTTTAAATCAATGAAATTAGAACTATTTTTCATATTATCACAGGTAAACGTTTACCAAAAATGCTTAGATATTATACGTTCTCATTAAAGTACCTACTAATTTATTTGGCAATAAGTAGGTATCTAAATATCAGTCTCTAGATTTGGCTAGATTCGACTGATGTTTAGTTACAAGCCATCAAATTGAGAAATTCTATACCAAAACATTGAAGTAAATTGAGAAATGTGGAACGCTACTTATATTTTCGAGCCTTTTGGGGTTGAAACACTAGAATCATGGGTCCAAGTGCTCACAATTTGTATAAAGATCGATTCAAACGCCCTGTTGAGACTTCGAGTGACTCGAGGGCTTGCTTTTCCCTTGGACAGAGAATAAGTATGATCAGCGTGTCCGTCATGTACGTGTATGTTTATTGCTTCTTCACGCTCCAAGGCCTGAACAGATTTTAATTCAACACGGATGACCATGTCCTGGAATAGCACATAAGACACTTTTTATCCCGGGAGTGTGTTCTCTTGGGATAATTTTCTACTATCACACGAGTGAATCCATGTTCAGCAACTAGTACTTATACCTATATCAATATACGAGCACTTTGTCAGCGACTTAATTCGCAAGAAAGTAGTCATAAAATACTTTAACATCCGCGGTTTTGAACAACTACTAATGTGGTTCAAGTAACCTTAGAAATAAGAATCGTCCACACAATCTTCAAAGCCCCTAATTTGTTCTATTGTCGTTAGAGTACTGAAAACCAATTTGTGCAAACTTTTACCCCAAGTCCCTCAACACGTGGAAGAAATTGTGTGATTTTGAAATCCGCCGATCAAGAATAATCGAGCTACCCGCGTAGCAGCGTCGTGTCGTAGCATCGTAGCGCGTAGCGCCGCACTAACTTCACGATCAATCATACAGCAACGTCTACGCTGTCGTGGACTCTACTATGTATTTATGTATTATAATCTTTATTGTACACCAAATAAACAAAAATACGGGACAAACATACACTTTTAGTGTAACGCGAAACCTGAATAGTTTGTTCAGAATCAGTAACCAAATCGATTTCAATAGTTTTTACACCGTGTTATATTTTTTCCCAAAAATATTTAAAAAGGACACAAGTTGGACACCACCAACACTAAGTACGACACAGGTCACATATATACGTATTTTTTTAATGATTAACCACCTGATGTAACCAGTGATGCAATTGTTGGTAGTGAAGTACACTCGTTTATTAAGATCCTATTCACTCTAGACTTGAAAACACCTAAACCTGCCGCAGCAGGCAAATTGTTCCAGTCATTCGATGTACGCGGTATAAACGACGAGGCAAAACGCTTAGTTCGGACCGTAGAGGTGTTAACAATGTAAGGTTAGATACACACCGTACGTCCAAGTTGTACGAAATAGCTTCTGCCAGCGGTTTCGTCCGCATGAAAGTAGAAAATTATCCCAAAGGAACAACATACTAACGGAATAAAAAAGTATTTTATATGTTTCTAGCTTTTACTCGCAGCTTCGCCCGCCTCTTTCTCCCCCTTTTATCACAAAAAAAAATTGCCTATGTCCGTCTCCAGGGTCCCAACTATCTCTCTACCAAAATTCATAAAAAATCGGTATTGCCATTTAGGCGTGAAGACGTAACAAACAAGTAAAGAAACAAACTCACTTTCGCTTTTATAATATTAATAAGGATATTGTCTATTTTTGGGTCAAAATTTATACAAATCCGTTTGGACTTTGGTTGTTTAAATGTGAAGGAATAACAAACATATGACACACACATTTTTGTATAACTTATTTCCACCATCAGACAACCCGTCGAACGGCGAGTATCCACCCTTACATTTTTGAAACTTCTACGGTTCGGACTAAGCGTTTCGCTTCGTCGTTTATACCTCGTACATCGAAGGACTAGAACAATTTGCCTGCTGCGGTCTTCCCGTCCTATTATAATTTAGGTGCCTTCAAGAAAAGAATGAATATTAGGCTCTTAATAAACTAGTGCGCCTCACCATCAACGATTGCATCACTCCTTACCATCAGGTAGGCTTGCAATCAAGCCTTGGTTTATCATTAAAAAAAAAAACATATGTGCAATCTTTCGCCAATATGATATATTAGTGTGATGTCACCTTTGTCAAATGTGTCTAGATCTATCTAGGTATAGCACAGGGAGCACGCTGAACGTCATCCTCATGACCTTGTCATAGACGCCAGCTCGAGGGGCCGCTCGAGGGTAATAACAGCCGGGCCGCTGCGGGTTGGTGAATGAATATCACATGTCTTCGAATTTTTGGTTCTAGGCCATGCCGGTTTCCTCACACGGTGGCCACCTATATCAAGATTGTCGCCACTGTGCGGAATGCCCGGAGGACACGGTGGAGCACATAATCGCGGTGTGCCCTGCTTGGGTGGAGCATCGCCGTGCCCTCGTGGGGGTGATCGGCGGCGGAGACCTCTCGCGCCGGGCCTTGGTCGAGGCCATGGTCCGGAGCGAGGAGGAGTGGCAGGCGGTCGCCGACTTCTGCGAAGCAGTAATGCTCGCTAAGGAGGAGGCCGACCGCATCAGACAACGGCGCTCTCGCCGCCGCCGGGATTCCGATCCCGATTTCCAGCCAACGTAGGCGCGGGCTTGCGGACAGTGAGCAATAGGTAGCTCGCTGTCCGGCCGTCCGGTAACTGTCCGGACCAAGCCCAAGTCGTCGACGGCGCGCGCTGTTCCCGCGCGCCTCAAGGAGTTGTCAGCAACAGCAGGCACCCAGTCGGGTCGAAGCCTACTGGGGCCAGGGTTATCCGAAAGGGCGCTCGAGCCCCGGTATGAAGGCTTGAAGGAACGGGATGGGTTTTTTAGTCAGTAAGAGTCTGACACTATCTCCCGCTTCGCCCACGAGCGGGGGTTGTCATAAGATGATTTTTCCCATCGAAAAAAAAAAAAAAAACCTATATCAAGATCAATCCTCAATTTTTATTAAAAAAGCCATATTTTTGTCCACGGGATCAGCAAGTGCCGGCGACGCATACCTGCCTGGTCTCCAGATGTCACTAACATTGCCAATGGAAAGAGACCTTTCCTATTTCCTATCAATGTATGTGTGTGTAGACATTTTTTTTTTATTTTTGTTTAAATACTCAGGCATTCTCTACACTATTATTATAAAGAGATAAAGTTTGTTTTTTGTTTTTATGTGTTTTAGGGTTTCCTACTTCAAAAGAAAAAAACGGAACCCTTATAGGATCACTTTGTTGTCCGTCTGTCTGTCTGTCTGTCAAGACCCTTTATCTCAAGAACGTGAGAGGGTATCGAGTTGAAATTAAAACCATATACTTAGGTCTGCAGTCCCTTCAAGCTGTGAAAATCAAACTTTTAAGTCAACGAATAAAAAAGATATGGCCGTATATTTTGATACTCTCAAAGATCGAAATACTTGCCCAGTTTTTTTGTTTGTAGGAGGTAATCTTTGGAAGTACTGGACCGATTGCTAAAATTTATTCACCGACAGAAAGCTGCTTTATTTCTGAGTGACATATATATTTTATGTATGAAAAAGCTAGTTCTATTATATATCGGTGAAGATTCTGAATTGGTACCATAATTTAAAATCATCAAACGTCTTTTCCCGATCTTGAGCGAGAGGGTGTGTCAGACTTTTACTGACTAAACCTCACCTTTGTACCTTCAGTTGCCGTTTACTTTCTAGGACCACCGGTTTGCCTTTTAGAAGTCGACCCAGATAGTGACGGGTGCTTCTTACGTTTAGACCCTGCGTATGTGACTACGACGATATTTATAATAATTTGATACTTTCGTATTTTTTTTATAGGTTATTCTCGTTATTTTTATTCTGAGTGTATAATTTTTTTAGCTAAAATGTTAATAGGTGTAAATAATATAGATATAAACATTTTTAATGGAAAACATTTATCTTTTGTGTAGGTTTTTGATTGAATCATGACATCAATAATAATTATCATATAAATGGCGTACCCACCGCTATACTTCTGTACGTAACATGTGTTTAAATGTCAGCGTTGTTTACTGTACGGTTCCTAGAAACTGTCGAGTCAGCCACTAGTTTCGATATGTCGAAGGTTAACAATCTTAATATCTGGTTTTTGTGTTCTCTGAATATTGATTCCGTGGACAACCGGACATCAGAAAATGATATAGTACATTTTGATACAAGTGCAGAAAGTTTGTCACTGTATCAAACGACTTTTTTCAGTACACTCACGAAGAAATGAATAAACGGGCGTTATCCGGTGACTCGTGGGGGTCGATGCGCGCCAAGCCTACTACGGCGGGGCAGAGCACGTGTAATTTTCAGCGCTAGTGCAGAAAACATTCTATTGTGTGCAAAGAAACGGTGGAATAAGAGCGGCTTTACGAGTAAGAGTATTGAAAGTATTTAGATTAGATAGTGTTACTAAAAAATTACTACAAATGCCAGCGTGGGGATAACAGCAGTAGACCCTACTGTTATCTTTAATTTTGAAACTACGAGTATGTAGGTATTAAACTTGATTTGTACGTCTATACTAATATTATAAAGAGAAAATATTTGTATTTTTGTTTGTAGTTAATAAACTCAAAAACTACAGGACCGAATTAAAAAAATCTTTCAGTAGTGGAATGCTATTTTATCTCTGAGTGACATAGTGATGCGGGCGAAACCACTGGTAGAAGCTAGTCATTCATTCATAAACTTTATTAATGAACAGCGGCACTTGTCCAAAGTCGATTGTGCTGATTAAGCTATGATTTGTAAAAGTATTGTTCGTAAATCATGCCTTAATACTTTATGTGACATTATAATCTATTCTCAAAGACATGCGAATTGTCGGTTACGAAACCCTTTAATTTTGTTTTGATATATCAGCAATGGTGGCCGAGTGGTAACGGACCCGACTTACGAGTTTGTAGGTCGCGGGTTCAAACCCAGCCAGGCGCATTTCTTTGTGTAATTTTTTCATCATCACATCATCATCACAAAACCGTGAAGGAATACATCGTGAGGGAACCGGCATGTCCTAGAACCAAAAGTTCGAAGACATATAACGTGATTACGGCCCATTCCCTCTTCTAGAGTGGATACTCGAGTTGTGGGAACTTAATAAGCATAAGCATTGATTATGCGTATGCTTATTGTATATACTCGTAATACTAGCTTCTGCCAGCAACTATATCCGCGTGAATATCGGTTAGTGCGGATGCAAAGGAAGTCGAGCCCAGATAAAAAGTAAGTAGCTAATTATGTTCTTACCAAAAGAATAAAACCGTTAGTTCCCCAGATGACAAACTATCCAAAATAATGAGAATTATGACTGAATACAATACGTATCTACATTTTATTTAGTCATTATGACTATCTATATCAAAATCGGTTCAACAATTTAATCGTGAAAGAGAAACAGACAGACCGAGTGACTTTCATACTCATAACATTTATGTGAATTTAATTAACTGTGTAGTTATGTATTATTTTAATGTTTAATTGTCCCAGGACTAAGTATATGTACTCGTAATTAAACAATTATTTAAATTAATCATTATTTAATGACAGCGTCATATAGGTGATAGTCCATTTCAGAACTGAGCTGTGGATTATTTCCGTGACCTTCTTTCAGGTCACCTGCTTATTTCAGGACGTATGAAAATAAGACATACTTTACCTACTAAAATATTTTTATTTAAAATTATAACGACGATGGCGTGGACTATTCGTTTTTTTTTAAAAATACTTGATATATTGTACTAGCTTCCATCTAAGTCGCTTACTCCATACTAACTTTGGACCCCTGTATGTAGCGGAGATGAGAATGTTAAGATAGATGTGTGGTGTGACGAGAATGGTTAAAGTGAGAAATGAGTATATTAGGGGAAGTTTGAAAGTGGCGCCAGTGACTGAAAGGTTGAAAGGAAATCGTTTGTCTTGGTATGGTCATGTAAAGAGGAGAGATGAAAAGCATGTTGCTAAAAGAGTTATGAATTTACGTGTGGATGGATAGAGAGGGAAAGGGAGGCCAAAGAAAAGATGGATGAATTGTGTGAGAAGTTATATGAAAGAAAAGGGAGTTAGTGATAGCATGACGAGTGACAAGACAGAATGGAAGAAAAAAAAACGTGTTGCGCCGACCCCAAATAAGATGGGACAAGGGCAGGAAGAAGAAGAAGAACTTTGGACCCCTGTCTCATCCCCTTAGGGTTTGAATTTTGGAGAATCCTTTCTTAGTGCTCGCTTAGTGTGTAAAGGAAGCCTTGTGCAAAACACGTCCTAGTCTGCATTGATATGTCAGTCGTCAATTTCTCCTTTTAGATAAATAGATAAGTAAATCCTATTTAAATACAAATCTATAAAACTGTAATAATACGTTGGTTTGGTTGAAGACTGCGTCGAATTTATTGAGTTAACGTCGAGTGAGCTGCAGTCGGGTTAACTTTATGGTCAATATTCGTGAGCACTAAGTAGGCCTAAACGCTGCTCCGTCGATCGTAAACTAATCCCATTAATGATCGAGTTATGCGTCCATCGTTTACACCAGGATATTAGTAACATTCAATTGATGGTCTAAAACCAAAATCTATTTCTACTTAATGAGAAAAAATATCATTGTACAATCAGAAGATTTTATAGTGTGATGGTTTGTGAGGACTTGGAATTTGCTTGCTCTTAATTCTTTATTTCATACACAAAAACACACATATTACACAGAATACAGATTGTTCTGTCGTCTATGATTGTTTTTCTTTATGGTTTGTATTTTTTTTATAATACATTAGTTCTCCATGCTGTAATAGAGACCTACAGATTAGAAGTCTGTTTATGTCATGTAAAATCATGAAACTGATTTATTTTTCAGGGTTTCTATGAATTAATTTTCGATGAATGTAACATTTGTTGACACGGTGTATTATTTTATTTTACTATTTTAGTCAGAGGAAGTTCATTCAAGGTGTTTGCTAAATTTTCAATGACTTTAATCAATCTTATTGTTTATCTTATTTCAAGCAATTAATTAATTAAACCCCAAGCGAGCGCCGGTGTTCGCTCTCTCACTGTCTTTATATTATGTCTCTAATTACGGTATTCGAAAGGTTAAGGAGGAATGGGCTAAATAATTAGTAGCCGAATCAATGTAGAAAAGAGAAACGCATGACCGGGAACTATGGAAATAGAAATGGAAGAATATAGGGGAAGTCGTTGTTAAGGCAACACAATCTTCTGAAAACGTCAAGAGTCGTGGAAAAACTTTTATTATTAAGTAAATAATGTACCTATGTAACTAGATTGTGAAGGTTGTTTATTCAGGTTTATTATCTTCAACTGTCAGCTGGCAGAGTACTCTAATTTAAAACTTATTCTAAAAAATAAACTATGTTAAATTACAACAATAAGTACCTACTAATTCGGGATGTTTTATACTGCTAATATCAAACGTTTGTTTGAGGTTATAGGTATTACTTGAGTTGAAATGATAAGAATCCTACTCAATTTAAATCTTAGGAAATTTAAGGTTTGAGCATACTACAGTTCTACTAAAGTTCCTCGTAATATTTGCGTAAACAAAAATACAAAGTAAGTAAATATCACAAAGAGACATTGTTTTCCTTAATCGATATACATACGGTGTTACCACACGATAGGTAACAAGATAAGGTTCAGAGAATCCGGTCCTGTTCAGATCCGAGCATCCTTGGAGCGAGGGAACCACACTGAGGCCGACCCTCTACGGGGTCGGGCCAGAGAGAATCACAAGGGCGTCACTGGCACAGGCACTACACAGCACGACACTAGCGGTGCACATACCGGCGGGCACGGTGTCCTCCCCCGACTCGTCCACGTCGGAGTCCATGCATTCATCGCGGGGCGCCAGCTTGTCGTCCCAGCTCGGCACACTACAGCACTAGGGGACGCGGCGCGGCCAACACCTCGTTTTTATACCAAGATTCGCGACAGCGTCATCGACGTGACGTAGCGATTCGTCAGCGATCTCCGTTCGCGCCGCGTCGAGCCGTGACCAGGAAAACGTTTTCTGAGAAGCTGCGCACGCGACGCGCGCTGCACTGTCTGCACTACACACACGCATCGAGACCGCCGCGCGCACTGTGCCGCTGAAACATTTATGGACACCATTTATTTTGTGAATGAAAATCATTTTCAATAGAAAATATCTTTATAAGTTATAACTAGATAATGAAATATCATATCATATTACATAATACTTACAATACCTTCACTTTGATTATATCTTTACAGAGTAAGCAGGAACAGTCTACGCAAATAGTTTGTAATTTAGCCGATGATGGTACATAGGTATTTTCAGGGAAAGAAAAATTTGCATGGAAACCGCACCTAACCTAACCTAAAAATATAATAACTAATATAATATAAAAATTGTTACCTAACAAAACCAAATATTACCAGATGTAATTTTAAGTGCTGTTAAAATAATTCTATTTGTACCTAACGATTTATTGATGAGTCACAATGCTTTACCATGAATGCAGTCAAGTACCTACTCGGCATCGAGCTTGTGACATCTATGTACAATATTATTAGTGAGGAGCACACTTTTAAAGTCAAATATTTTTACTTCATTTAGATTATTGCATTACTACTAAGTTCCAATAAGTTATAAAATGTGAGAATATTTAAATGGAACAATTGCCTTTTATGTTGTAATTTTTTTGTAAATCGTTTTTCCTGAGATTTTTCTTTATGTAAAAGATTTCATATTAATTTGTTTATTATTTCTATAATGTTTTATTCTTCTTCGATATTCTGTAATTTAATCCAGTGCAAGTAAATCGCGTGAGCAATTTGCTTTCGGGCGCCTGTCTGTGTAACAATTTTAAGCACATCTTCTTACGGGTTTAACTATTACATATAAGTAATAGAACAATAAAACGGTATATTTACGCGATTAGCCAGCAGAGCAGACGCAACAGGGCAGTTGTACCACAAACGACTTGCTAAATGATTCTGAAGCAGTTTACATGAACTCTACGATGAGTGTCCGTAGTTATGATTAGACCATTACACAACTAGAATACTTAAATTAATCTATTTTATTCAATATACTCAAAATTGTTATTTATTTTATAATTATTAAAATTACAACTTCAAAGTGACCCCATAGAGTATTTTGGGTACCAAGTGAATAGTGTATAGTCTGTATTCTAGGTCGCCCTCCCTATAGCCCTGATGTAGACCGGTGACACTTTTATTCTCTAAAATAAAAAATGACTAAAAGATGCGCATTCAGCGTTCAAGTTGGCTGAAGCGGATCGTTAAAAAACGTTTTGAAAATTCGTTCAGGTGTATGAAACTTGGTACAGACGCTACTCTAATCTTTATTTGAGAAGATTACCCTAACAAAAAATATTACCCACACAACACGTATTATTTTTAACTAGCGACCCGCCCCGGCTTCGCACGGGTGCAATGCTGATACTAAATACACTACAGAAAAACTGTGAACGTTGTATATAAAAACATAGCGGCCCGCTCCGGCTTCGCACGGGTATAAAATATATAGCCTATGTGATTAAAATCGATTTAGTAGTTTTGATTTATTCATTACTGCCCGTGGCCCGCACGCGTTAAATTTGGAGTAAAACAATCCCCCTTTCCCTATACCATGAAGAGGCACGCTCTTGCCGCACCGGGCGGCCGGCCGGTACCGCCGCAAACGCTACGTCCCGCAATTTTTAAATCTGTAATATCTTCGAAAATATTCACTTAAATCATACAGTGTAAAGGGCCATATAGATCTATATTAAATGAACAATGTATTCAAGGTATTTAATTGGTTAAGGATTAATGCTGTATTGGTTAAAATCGCTTCGAAAATTAGCCATTATTTGTCGTAAAAAGTAAATGACAAAAAAAGTTATTGTGGGTTATCCATAAGAGATAGACATATACCATCACGGACTTTTCTGTAGACCTTTTCAATGTGTACAATACTTAGTACATTATTTTGATAAAACTCGTAGGGTTCAGCCTGCGTTTGCAATGTAAGCGGAAAAAATGTAATTATTTACGACATCACATTAGAAACCTCAAAAATAACAGTACTTCTCCACTATTTAATGGATGTTATTATACATATAAACCTTCCTCTTGAATCACTCTATCTATTAAAAAAACCGCATCAAAATCCGTTGCGTAGTTTCAAAGATTTAAGCATACAAAGGGACATAGGGACAGAGAAAGCGACTTTGTTTTATACTATGTAGTGATTTCGCAAAATTTTCTGTGTCCCATGTACAAATTACAAATTACACTTCCATAATAGGTCACAATCACAAACAATCAAGTGCACTAAACAACTGAATCGGAATAAATAATAATAATATGCCACAACTACCACACAACGCCGTCTAGTCTCAAGCTAAGCAGAACTTGTGTTATGGGTACTAGACAACTGATAAACATACTTTACTTCATTTACTTCTAAATATGTAATAGATAAATTACACCCAGACACAGAACAAATGATCATGCTCATCACATAAACATTTGTCCTGGGTGGGAATCGAACCCACGACCTCCGGCATAGCAGTCAGGGTCACTAACCACTAGACCAACAGGCCAGTCGAAATTATTATATCATCTTCCTCGCTATCTTGGTATCGCCCTAGATCGGTCCCTAACTTATAAGTTCCACTGCATTAAAACGAAAAAGAAAATCGGGTCAAGAAACAACGTTCTTCGCCGCCTAACATCCACTAGCTGGGGAGCATCACCACAGGTACTGCACACCACCAGCCTGTGTCTTTCATTCTCTGCGGCGGAGTATGCATGCCCAATGTAACATCGTTCCGCGCACGCTGATTAAAACCAACCGCAATTGTGATGCTTTATCCACTAGCGGGTATAGCTCCACCGGAAGTTTGCCGCATAACAGCCAGCCGCATTGAAAAGGCCAAACAAAGTTTCTTGCGAACTACGACCTCCTCGGAGAGCAGCGATTCGGACCAGAGACGCGAACTGTGGAGAAAGAGAGTCCTCCAAACTCTATCTCTCCGGCAGAACATCTGCTACCGAGACACGAACTGCAGTGGCCAGGTTGGCCGCTGCAAAGATAATCTGGTCAAACGGATTTCCTTGACCCATTGCAAATACAGTGCCAGTGTGGAGCCCCTTCACAGGATATAATGCGTCACCGCCTTTCCTGCCCATGCACAACTACCTGCACCCACCTTAACTTAAACGAAGCCAACGACAGAGCTGTCCAGGTGGCTAAATTTTGGTCGGACAATATTTGAGTCAAATCGAGACGAGAAGAAGCAGAAGAAAACTAATATTATAAAGAGATAAAGTTAGTTTTAATGTTTTTTGTTTGTAGGAAGTTATCTCTGAAAGTACTGGTCCGATTGTTTAAATTATTAAAGCTAATCCATATCTGAGTGACATAGGCTATATTTTATAAGCAGCTGGCAGAAGCTAGTGTAATTCAGATAAAATTGAAAGTGACAGACGGACTGACAGACATTATGATGACGTGAGTGATCCTATAAGGGTCCCGTATTTTTGTTCGGACGTACAGAACAACCTAAAAACTATTACAATAACATTGTGTAAATATGGCTGTCGGGAAAACCACTCCAGCGCGCAGCCACGCCAGCCGCTGCACGACCTCGGACGCGACCACTTCGTCTTTTTATTTTGTCGAGACATGAATTCATTATATTTTGTCGAGACATGAATGCATTATATTGAGGAGCTTCATTAAACAGTGTTACCTAATCGAAAGTTAGGTTGGGCTGCACACTACAAAGTACTTAATTTGTGACCCAAAGAATAAAACGGACTCCGCTGTCCATCAGCCTGTCTGTCCGTTTGTCGCCAGGCTCTATCTCATTAACGGTGATAGTTGAATTTTTTACAGATGATGTGATTTCTGTAACCGCTCGCGCTATACTAAAAAAAACAAAATAAAATAAATATTTAAGGGGACCCTCATAAATCAAACACGATTTTTTTTCTTTTTATGGTACAGACGGTACGGAACTCTTCATGTGCGAGTCCAACTCGCACTTGGCCGGTTTTTGATGAACTACCTGTTTTGTGCTGTTACCAACGACTTCGTTCGCGTTGAGTTTAAGAACATTACTCTTAATGGCAATCGGTAAAAAATGAGACATACACATAAGGGTATTCTATGTAACTGAAATACCTGAGTATCATTTTAAACTCATTCTAAACGCACAAGCACGTTCGTTGTGGCGACGCTTGGGGGAGGACTATGTCCAACAGTGGACGTGTATCGGCTGAAATGATGATGATGATGATTTTAAACTAATGTCCTATAGCCGACTTCGGTAAAAAGGATATTCAACAGAACAATATTTCCTCCTCCAGTAAGAGTTCTTGAGATTAACGTGTTCAAACAAACAAACAAACTTTAGCTTTATAATATTAGTAAATATTCCTGTAACAAGAGACTGAGAGTATTTTATATATTCATTGCACATTATTGCACGTTTGATAATTTCTGTTAAAAATATGGTAAAGTGAATACATATCGACGCCGACGACATCCGCGTATCGACCACTATCTTCTCTTGGCGCTTATCAAGAGCATCGCGGCTCGCGAGGGAACCCATACCTATCGAGTACACAAGTAAAAGATAGTGCAGCTGATTCCAAGAAGGAGCTACAGTACACTATTGCCGTAGTGCTTGGGTAGGACATTCTGACGTAATACAAAATAAACATTGCAAGTCTTGAATGGATTATGTGTACGCCCAATTGCGGAATACGATACGATAATGATTATTACATCAGAAAGTTTTTATCGATATCCCCAACATGTTGGTAAATATGTAAGTAAATAGGTCGAACTTGGTGTTGCAAAATATGATAGTTTTGCGCCACGCAGGTTCGGGTTGATCCAGCTATAGTCTATGCTTTCAGTTTACAAAACTTGTTTTTTAGCACAGTCTAATTGTCTCTGTATTGTAGCAGAACCCCTACACCGTGTTACTGTTTAAACAGATAGGTACAATCTTCCCCAGCTCGTCTTCATTTGAAAAAAAAAACTATAAATATCAGATAATCAATGTGGGTATGCATGTAGACTCTGTGAGTCGCCTAACTGCGTACAGAGTTCATAAATAAAGATAGATTTTTTTATTTGTTTTTCTTCTTCAATTGAACTTAATCGATGTTGTCTTTTAAAAGCCAGCTATTTTGTATAATAAATTACGCATAACGTCGTTAGTAGTGTACCTATTATTATGTACTGACTCTGTCAAAATAACACTTTTTAAGGCGTTCTGTCAGTCGTTTTACACGTGCAGCCTGTGGACCAATAGTATACCCAGCGGGCATACAGCGACCTGCGCGTTCAGTACAATAACGCATTCAGGGTGCTTTTGGGGTTGCCGTGGCGATGTAGCGCATCAGGGATGTTCGCGGACGCATGTGTTGACGGGTTCACCGCAATCATGCGGAAGCGATGCGCTTCCATGTTGGCGCGCCTGCGCTCTTCTTCCAATAGCATCCTGAATGTGTTTTCAGACAGGTGGGACTCCCCCCTGTTACGAAGGTGAATAAGTGTCCAAACTCTCTAATCGTAATGAACTAATGAACCATTGAACTGCTCGTGCAATGGACTTAAATTCCTCACTTCACTCAGGTTTTTTTATTAACTCCCTCGCAATGCTCGGGAGTTAATTTTATAACTCCCTCACTGTCGTTCGGGATTAAAATCAGCAACCTTCGCTTCGTTCGGAATTCAACATGCCGCCCGCGACTTAAAGACACTGCTTTATCCCCTAGTCACATAAACTACTATGTATTTTATTTTCACTTCTAAGTATGGGGATTTGGGGACCCCCAAAATTTATTGTTTTTTTTTTTCTATTTTTGTGTGAATATCTTAATGCGGTTCACAGAATACATCCTACTTACTAAGTTTCAACAGTATAGCTCTTATAGTTTCGGAAAAAAGTGGCTGCCAATCCATAAGGGTTCCCCTTATGGATTCGCCATGTTTTTTGCCATTTGGCTACGGAACCCTAAAAAGGGCCATATTTTTTTGCCCCAGATGCGTTCGTCACGTAGCTACGTCCCGCTGTACGTACGTAGTTCGGCACTGTGGCTATATAAACACCCTCAAAGTCTTTGAAGAGAATACCGATGGGGTTAGTACTTACGTTACAGCCGGGCGTCTTGACTATAGTGTTTACGATGTTAAACACATCCAGTAATCATGTATTATACTATCTTATAATTAATTATTTTCAAAAAATACTTGTAAACGTTTTTTTAAGACGGGATAATCATCCAATGACATTCCCCGCTCTTGGGCAGAGCGGGACATAGTGTCAGACTTTTACCGACTAAAAACCCACTCCTGTTCCTTCGTAGCCTTTCATACCGGGGCTGAATCTTCCTTTCAGACATTGATCCTTGGCGCCAGTAGACTTCGACCCGGCTGGACCCCTACGGTTTGCTGACAACTCCTTGAGGCGCGCGTGGAACAATATACGCCTTCGACGTCTTGGGTTCGGTCCGGACGATTACCGGACGGTCCGACGGCGAGCTACCGATGTAAACGTTAAAGAATATTGTGAGAATATTTGTTATAGTACAGGATACGGTTAAGAACGACCTTCACCGATTTGTTTAATGGATGAAACCTATTTTATGATAAATTTAGTATATTAAATAATATAACGCGGGTGGGTTGCCTGAGAAATTCCTGGCTAAACAATTTTTTTTTTTTTTTTTGTAAAATGCACCAGTGTGTTTAACGAATTTTAATACTAACCGAAAGAGTGAAGCGTTTAAAACATAAAAATGTTGGATTGCCTATTTGTTTCCTGGCATAGCTATGGGTTGTCAGGTATAAACAGGTATGCATAAACAGGTGTGTGTTTTTTTTGTATACAACAAATTCTGTATCAAAATAAACGCTGTTTCATTACGAATACGATGTTATAGTGTTGTCTGCAAAAAAATCTGGTATGGATAACGGTTGTGCATTTTTCTAAAAATAAAATATTTTTTCAATTTTTAATTAATAATAGTCTGGCCAGGAATTTCTTAAGCAACCCACCCGCGTTATATTATTTAATACACTAAATTTATAATGAAATACGTTTCATCCATTAAACAGACCGGTGAAGGTCGTTCTTAATCGGATCTTATACCAAGTTTTCAGGAAGACAAGAAATGTCATTACTTGAAGACAATTTTGCAACACTAAACTTCAACACAATTGGGCCGCGGTAATCTGGTGCCCCTTGTAATCCGATATGCCTGCAACATCATTTATTATCAATTATTTGATTAACATCAATATCTTTAGTTATTTTGGTGCAAGTACTACAGCTTAATCTGCTACTCTATATTAATCCCTATATCATATACTTATATATTCATTGTAGTATTTATAAGTCACGTACCTATTATCTTTTGTCTTATGAGGTTTTCTATATACCTATAACCTATACAGGGTTATTTGTAAAACACCAACAACCTTGCAGGCCTTTTTTTATGGTGGGAAAAATTATCCAATCACAACACCCAACCTCAGCTCTTGGGCGGAGCGGGAGATAGTGTTAGACTCAGCCCACCCCATTTCTTCTAGCCTTCATATCGGGGCTCGAGTTCCCTTTCGGGTAACCCAGGCCCCAGTAGGCTTCGACCCGGCTGGGGCCCTGCTGTTGCTGACAACTCTTTGAGGCGCCGCGCGCCGTCAACGACTTGGGCTTGGTCCGGACAGTTACCGGACGGCCGGACAGCGAGCTACCCATTGCTGATGCGGTCGGCCTCCTCTCACTCCGGACCATGGCCTTAACCAAGGCCCGGCGCGAGAGGTCTCCGCCGCCGATTGCCCCCACGAGGGCACGGCGATGCTCCGCCCAAGCAGGGCACACCTCAACTGTGTGCTCCACCGTGTCCTAACCTTGCAGGCCTGTGTTACTAACATCACAAACAACAACTTTTGTTCTATGACTTTTTACAAAACGTAATTAATTTACCAAAAACAAACCTTCAAGATTTCGTTGTTCTATCTAACACATTTCAACACTGTATTTTGCTATATCTACCTACGTCTGTATGGCGCGACGCAAGCGAACCCCGCTTGCCTCCGCTATGGTACTATCGCTTGCTTCGCATGGAATTCGTAATATTTAGAACGTTCAATTTAAACATTTCTATTTTTCTATGAAAATCTGATGAACTAAAATATGATAAATTTTTAAAAGTTATAGAACAAAAGTTGTGTACGATGTTAGTAGCATATAGCCTTTTTTAGGGTTCCGTAGTCAACTAGGAACCCTTATAGTTTCGCCAAGTCTGTCTGTGACCGTTAGCACTAGAAAGCTGAAATTTAGTACCAATATGTATATCAATCACGCCGACAAAGTGGTAAAATAAAAATTGGAAAAAAATGTTTTATTGTGACGGACGGGAAACTACGGAACCCTACACTGAGCGTGGCCCGACACGCTCTTGGCCGGTTTTTTTTTTTATAATGGATAGGCTCGCGTTTGACCACAATCTCACCTGATGGTAAGCGATGATGTGGCCGACGATGGAGCACGCTTGCCTAGAAGTAACCTGTTCACTTTTGACTTAAAGATCGACGCTGTAGCTATCTAGAAACATAGACCCTGGCCGGGCATTCCACTCCTTAGCTGTACGCATGAGGAATGTATTCCCAAACGCTTTGTATGTACGAATGCGAATATTCGTTACATCACTAATGGGTAGTATGTCCACCATGTACCGATGGCGCAACGCCGTATGTCTAGTGTTCCAATGATAGAATGGAATTGGTGGAATTAAATTGTGGAATTCCAACGCACACTCCCCGAAATGTAAAGATAGAAAACCGACAGGCCAGCGACTCGGCGTCGATGCTCAAGACATTGGAGTTTTGACTCGATAAATGCATTGATTATCACTGATGATCCTCTTGGCTCTTTCAAAGATGAGAACAGTACTTCATTCATGATCAAACTTGAGCTTGATAAAAGTTGAGCAGCTGTTCCAGCGTGAAGTACCGTGTCACCTTTTGCCTCGATAATTTAATCTTAACTTCGGCTGTAAGAGCCGAAGTGCTATATGACACTTGATTAAATTATTAACAGTCCATTTTGAACATAAAAGCGAAAATCATCCTGATTTGATGAATCTGGTCGGATTCGGCCGAACTGAAAATGACGCCAGATTGCAATCACTATATGTATGTAATTTTTCGGGTAATAAATTTCACTTTTAAAAAATAGTTTAGGGCTTCAAGGGGTCGTTAGCAGTTGGGTACATCGTAATCCTAGCGATAAGTCTTGATTTTTGAGGAGTGGTCAGCGAGGTGCCACAGCGTCCTCACTTTCCGCCTGACGCAAGATTTCTGCAGGTACGGTTATTCTGGGAGGTTACAGTTTCGTATGCAGGTCGCCCCGATAATATGGTGGAGAATACAGTACCTAGTGATATGCCCCGCTTAGGCGAAGCATTACAACGTACCACGTCCTCGTAGAGACAACGACCCCAACGCCTGTCGAAAATCTAACAACCAGCTTTACCAAGGACTGTCGTGTTACCCAGTTACTGGGTCATGGAGGTCAAACAGACTGTCGCCACACATAAAATACTAGTATGTTGATATTTAGAAGCATCAGCTTTGAAGCCGCCCCCAATACAGGCGGCAGCAAGCTTCTCAGTTTCCAGCTTTTATGAGTTACTTTTTATCACCAGGTTTACCGTGTAGGCAGCACGTGTCCTGTCTCATTATCTGCAGTATCTATGCGACTCTGTAAAGCCACTGACGAGGACGGCGGGCGCGGCCGATAATTCCTTGTTGGCATAAAATTTTAAAGCATTATATTGTTTGGCATAACGTTTTAGCATAACTTTTTTTTGCATAATAATACTTTGGCATATTGCATAAATTAGCATAACTATCATTTAGTCTAATATGTTTTGGCTTAAATTGGAATTGCATAAATATAAAAAGTCATTATTGGGAGAATGTAGCCAATAATTTTAAATTGATCTTTAGTAGTAGGTTACTGGGTTAGGTTAGGTTTTTTTTTTGTGGCAGGAGTCTGAAATCCATCATGGACGCCCTATAACTATTATAATTAATAAGGTGAAATAGTGTCTACAACTTACCGTTCGGAGTTATTGATTAGGGTTTATTAGTTTTATTCCAAAGAACATTATGCTTTATAAAATTATGCTTCATTATTATTATGCTAGCAGTATTTATGGCAACAATCATTATGGCAAAAGTTTTATGCCTAATAATTTTATGCGTAATGATCATTATGCTGAATTTTGGTATGCCAATATATTATTATTTTTTTATAATAATAATAAATAATAATGCCAATATAAATTATGACAATATATTTTATGCAAACATTAGTAAACTGGCGCGGCCGCTGACCTCAATACAAAATGTAGTTAATTTTTTTTTGACGAATCAAAGTAAATCACCTTTATTAGGACAACGCTGGCAGCGACGTGATAACGGTATTAAGTAACAATTATTATTAGTTATCAATGAATAGTCGTGTAAGCTGTGAATCATTGGATTTACCCATGTGCATGTAGCTTGCTACATATCCCAGTAAATAATAATATAAACTACTTTTTCGATAGAAATACAATACATAATCAGATGAGTCATAGGTGGCAATCTGTCAATAGATCTGCGATTGATGTCTGAAACAGCGACACATAACGGGTTATCCATTTATTTTCTTCAGATTAGATACTTTGGATGTCTGGGACAGCCGCGATTTTCGTTCTTAGATTTTTGCTCAAAGTGTAACCAAAATATGAAGATATCCGCAGGAGAACCAAGGTTGCCGACATAGCACGCAGAATCGGCAAACTTAAGTGGCAATGGGCAGGGCACAATGCTTGTAGAACAGATTGCCGTTGGGACCGAAAGGTTCTGGAGTGACGACCAGGTACCGGAAAACGCAGCGTTGGAACGCCTCCTACAAGGTGGACCGATAACCTGGTGAAGGTTGTGGGAATCCGATGGATACGAGACGCACAGGGACGTTCATTGTGGCGACACTTGGGGGAGGCCTATGTCCAACAGTGGACGCAGTCTATCGGCTGAAATGATGTAACCAAACTAATAACCTTGAAAGCTAGGTAGGCAGTCGCTCTATGCAACATTCGTCTGACGTCTGACATTTAGTTTGACGAATGACGAAGCCAGATGATGATAAAAGCAACCCAGCTGATCCAGCTTCTGGTAGATCACCCTGCCTGACTGGTACGCCTCTGTACATCCTTAGGTACTCTTTATACTCTTACCGCTTACCTAATACCTATCTACTACTTATCTTCTTTTGAAATAAGACAAAACATCAAATTTAACTTACCAACCTCTATTTTAGTATTTAAATATGTTCACTGACTGCCTCGTTGGTTTCGTGGTCGCAAGCACAACTGCTGAGCGTGCTTTCCTGGTTCGATTCCCGGATCGGGCAAAAAGTGCTAGGTATTGGATTTTACCATTACGAATTACTCTGCAGCTGCTCGAATTTGGCGGAGTTACTCCCCTGTGCTGCGGAAAGCTCGTAAAGCCGCTGGTCCTGCGCCTGAACTCTCTCCAGTCATATCGGATTGCTGTCATAAGGAGAGTGAAGAAATAGAGAATGCACCTGTGTTTGCGCACATAGGTACTCTATTATCTCTTGATTGATTTTTATTTTTGAATGGTGGTTCGAGATTTGAACCCGCGATACTAGAACTACATTAAATGTAGTTCTAGTATCGCGGGTATAATAAATATTTATAGATAAAATTTGTATGTACATGGTTGAGAGAAAATTTCAAAACTATTACCAAGTAATTAAATAATTTTACATTTTTTAATCATGGTACACCAAATTTATAAAGCCGCTTGTACACATTCACGAGAGTGGCGAGACGAAAACCTAGCATGCATACTGTAAACTGCAAATGTGTAAACGCGGTATGCCACCACATTTTTGCACATTACTGCCCGCTATTGGCTTACAAATAGTTGTCTATAAAGTACGCGAGGCAAATAGCTAGCGCGGTCTACACCGGCGGCGTGCTCGACAACTGGCCATCATTCACTTCACTTCGCCATTCGCCTCGCCACTTACACGAATGTGTATGTACCGTTATAATAAAATGTTAAAATATAATCACAGATAATGAAATGTCATTCTTAGTTACGGTCGAAGACTTTGGCAACTATTTAAATAAAATGTTATTTTATTTTCAGTTTTACAAAATAAATCATATGATTTACCAAAGATATATCATATTATTTCAAATAAAACTTATTGAAAAAATAATAGATGCGCAATGTATTCTATATTATATATTATATAGAATTTAGTTCTAAAATCTTTTCTGACGATATTGACTTAGCAAATCGTTTTTACGAAGGTAGATAGAGACTTAAATTCTGAACAGTCGCAGTGGGTGTTGAGTGTTGATTTGTTATTGATCATCTTAAATAAAATTGTATTGCAAATATTAAATAGGTGAATAATGGTTATATACGGTGTTTATATCGTTAGCAAGTCTGGCGGCCTTATATTTAACTATGACCACAATATTCCCAAGGTGGAAGCGGAAAAAACCTTCGGGTTTCCACTCGACATCAAGTTACAGTATGAAAATAAGAAAGTTATCGTCGCTTTTGGACAACGAGATGGAATAAATGGTGCGTAATTTATATATTTAAGACTCCTGTTGAGTCACTCTACCTTTTGTATTGTCATTCTTTATGAAACTTCCAAAATCCCTGTGAAAATGATTAGTTTCTACTAAAGTGATATGAGAGTGCTAGACTATATGTTACTATGTTATTCCAACAAGTCTTCTACAAATCTACATTATAATATTCCAGTTGGACACGTCTTGCTGTCTGTGAACGGCATGCCGGTGATAGGGCGCACCACGGAAGATGGTAGAGATGTATTTGAAATTATAGAAACTAAGGTAGTATATTTTTCTTATTTTTATAAACTTGATTCTCCGTTTAATGATGTTGTGATGTTTTTATCCCCAAAGGCAAGAGGACAATTGTTGCAACTATCTTGTTGCTTTTAGAGATAAAAGCATCAAGTCCTAGTGTAATGGAGATAAATTAAGTTTATATTCCAATCAGATTGTCACTGTACAGTATATTTTGTGAACACCTTATTTTAAGCCAATTTACTTTGAACCTCATAGTTTCTACAAATTGAATCAATTCATTAAACCCCAAGCTAACGCCGGCATTCGCACACCTATTGTCTTTCTATTGTGTCTGTAATTTCTACGATTGAAAGGTTAAACCCCAAGCAAAGCCGGTGTTCGCGCACCCATTGTCTTTCTATTGTGTCTGTAATTTTCACAATTGAAAGTTTAACACATGTATTAGCAATAATGCTAGATCAATAAGATATCAGCAATAATAAATTGAAGGGTTGAAAATATTATAAGACGGCATCAAATTTATTTTTACCAGATAGAACAAAAAGAAAAGCAGAGCAATGCAAATAGTTACCAATGTGGATTTATACATTGGTAATTTTGGTGCTTGCCTATTTTATCTAATGTAATGGACATAGCATTTAATAATTTTTTTCTTTATTTCATAAAATAACCCATTATTGAATTTTACAGTCCTTATATTTCCAGCCTACCTTCAACTTTCATTTATATGATATAATAAAAATAATTTCGTATTTTCAGGAAAACTACCCTCTAAGTTTGAAGTTTGGGCGTGCGCGAGCCACCACCAATGAGAAGATAGTGTTAGCTAGTATGTTCTACCCGCTGTTTGCCCTCGCCAGCCAGCTCAGTCCTGTCCCCAAGTGTTCTGGGATTGAGTCTTTAACCGCAGACACCTTCAAACTATCATGTTTTCAGACATTGACAGGTAAATATTATTTGAAATTTTAAACGGAAAAATTCCTCTTGTCCTAAATAGTAGATAAGATTTTGCCATAAATTGCATCAAATCGCTTAGCAAACTAGTGTGTTACACCATCAACAATTGCTTACCATCAGGTGGGATTGCAGTCAAGCACTATTTTATATGAATAAGTTTGATAATCCATACTAACTGCTTTAGTTAAGGTAGTATGAATTATCAAACTTGACAAAGACATGTAACCTGTACCTACTTTTTGTGCAAATAAAGATCTAACTTATTCTAATCTAGATTTTTTTTTTTTTTTTTACTTCAATACAAGAGTAATTCCTTTTTAAGAGCTTGCTTTTATTGCCTACATTTGTTGTAGCGATCATAAGCAACATAATTATCTTATCCAGCGTGTCAGCAATATTAGATTTTTATAGTTTAAAATGTATTTTTAGTATGTATTTGTTATCGAGTCTAATTTCTCTTTGCCCCCTCACTTTTTAGGTGTAAAGTTTATAATAGTGACAGACCCCAACATGCAAGGCGCAGAGGTGGTTCTCAAGAGGATCTACGAGTTGTACTCAGACTACGCGCTCAAGAACCCCTTCTACTCGCTGGAGATGCCGATCCGCTGCGAACTGTTCGACACGTCGCTGCACACGCTGCTGGAGCTCGTCGAGAAGTCGGGCACGGCCAACTTATAGTCACGGCTTTACTTAGTGTAGTGGAGTAACTTATTGATATTAAAAGCTATGTTTAGTTTCATGTTATTCTTGTCTTGCTTGACACCCACGGCAGGCAACCTATTTGTAAGTGTTTGTGTATATTTTAAGAATAGTGAAATACTGAGCAATATAATACCTATATGAAATACAATTATATCTTTCAATAGTAAGAGCTACCGAAAATGGCTATATTTTTACAAAGATTGAAAAATGAAAAGACATTATTAGTTTACAATAAAAAATTTATTGATATAATAGTTATTTATTTTTAACAATTCAAACGGGGGCCTGGGCCCCGGGCCGCGTCGAGCGGCCCACAAGTCTATATCATACGTTAATAACCGAACACTCCAATCTTTGTACTTCTACTTTCACACTCACACACGCACATTATTATTGCCTGATATTTGGTTCAGAAAGAGCTCCGCGCAGATCTGCCCTCGCCTTACCCGCATCACGCACGCGCACTCCTCTCTCCTGCGGCTCGTGAACACTCGGCCAGTTCATGGTCTCTCTCTAGTACATCTACGTAAAATACCTTGACTTCCGAATCGATGCAAAAGCTCATAGTCGTCGATAGTGTACGTAAGCGTCGGGCGCCAGCACGGCGGGTAAGGCATTGTGCGAACTACAAAAGCTATAATATTAGTATCTCTAAAAATACAGTAAAATCAATCAAAAAGAAATAGTGTTACAAAGGGCTGATCATAATTTCCCCGCAAGCGTGGCGTCTGCGCGGCAGCTCGCTCTCCAAGCGCGTTATACTTGTGCACAGCCGGGACCGGCCGCGGGCCTGCTGCTGCTGCTGTACCAACTGCTTTATGAGCATCATTCGGCAGTTGCCAACTCGCGAGGAGCTGGCAAACTAAATTAAGTATCATCGTATGCGAAGTCGTCGCCTAAACAAGTGTTACATTAGTGCACAGATACACAGTTTTATATATTATATCGAATACACACTAAAAAGGAAACCCACATTTACAAATATTTATAGAGCTGTACATAATGTCCGCACGCGCCGGCCGACCAGACGGCAGGACGATTGATTACAGGACAGTCTGGTTGGTCAGCGGAGTGCTCCACACAACGTGTCAAGTATAACGGCTTTGTTAAACAATACAACCTCGTGAGAGATTCAGTGGTCGGTATAAAAATAGAGCCGTGAGCGGTCACCGCTACAAAATATACCCTCTGCGCTATAACTATGTGTCTGCTCTGCACGCTGACTGCTCGTCTTCAGGACTGCACTAGCCGTCTGTAGGGCGGACACAGCTCGCTTCGAATGGCCGAGGACTGGTTGAACACGCTACATATCGCATAGAGGTCCAGATACTCTGAGATCCAGTCCATAAACTCGAGACCAAAACGCGCAATGTAGTCATGATTTCTACACTCCCTAGCAAGTATTCCTAGAGCTCCGCTCGCGGCGCGTTCAGCACTGAACACGTGCATCGCGGTGTGAGAGCAGATCAAGTCTTAATTAATTATATCCGAAAAGACCTAAATAAATTATCCTAGAGCGGGCGAGCGGCGCGGGGGAGCGCGTACCTTACGTTAGTTCAACCTTAATTTAGTGATAAATACTTTCTAATCTAACCAAAATATAGTTTTATCGCTCCCAACCAACAAAACATGGAAATATGCGACCATCATTTATATAGAAATACTTTCATTTTTTTTTATCGAACCTAATAGGTAATATAGCTGTGCGGTTATCAACCTAAAATAATATCCTTCAATAAAACAGTATGGCTGCCACGGTGTGGCGGTAATTTTGTTTGAAATCTGTTCCAAATCCTAAGCCTAGCTTACAAAAATGTCCCCACCATCCTTACGTTCGTTACACTACGTCTCTAGACGCCTATGCTCCGTGACGCCCCTCGTGCCACGTCCCCCCCCCCAGCGCCGCTGTGATGCCACACCCGGCTGAGTACGCGGAGAGTCCCGCACATGCCACATGTAGCGCGTGGAGCCCGCTGAGTGCCGCACTGTGTCCCCGGCGGCGCCACGTCAGCCTTCCCCAGTCCCACACACCATCGCTACATATAATTTACAGTCACATCATATCATAGTAAAATCTATAAAAGTTACATAATTCAGTAGTCGATACTCGATACCGTACAATAGAAATGCGAGTCATAAGTCGCTAAGGTAGGGAACGTCACGAGGCGTCTCTTCACTGATTATCATACATATCGTGACGCCGGTGACGAGTCAGGGGCTCTGCAGACTAGTTTATCGGCCGATAAAATGAGTACATACGATTCACGTAAACTCGCGAACCTATGCGGCGCCGGTTCGGCTCTGGTTTCGTTACATTACCGAGCCACAAACTATGCTCGCCGAACCAGTCGCCACATAGCTGGCCTCAATCGTACGGGAATAAATGGTATAAATTATAATCTTCGGTATATTCCCATAGGATTAACTAAGCTACTGGCCGGGTAAAATCTGCAGTGTATAATTACATGAGGGTGTACCGTCGCACACCGTGAGTACGTGAGGCGGCCTACTGCGGCGCAGAGGAAGGCGCGGAGAACGCAGGGAGGGAGAGGGACAGCTTGCAGTGCAGACTCTTGCATTCCCTCTGACAGATCACTCCCGGCGGACACCGCGTCCCTGGAAATATTACACAAGCACTAGTTTACATACAGAAGAAAAATACTAAGTGTTTGAACAATACTGCAGGCTCGACGCAAATAGTCCACCCGGCCACAGCCACTGGTGTTCAGAAGCCGCCACATTTTATTTGGCGTTTTGTATGGCCCGTAGCGACCACAAGTGGCCAATCGCGGACACCGCTGTAGCGAGTGTGCGCGTACACATGTGCACACATGTGTACGCGCACACTCGCTACAGCGGTGTCCGCGATTGGCCACTTGTGCGCGTCTATACATGATTGTGTTTGCGCCGAGTCTTATATAAAAATAATTTACCAACAGCATTTTATTCTTACTGCACAAGAATGGATTAGGAAACAGACATTTTAATACTCTTGAAGCCGGAATTAATGAAGTTTAGAGCTGCCACAAGAGTCGAAGTAGCAATATAATTAGTTCGCACATAGAAGGAATGTAGAAGAAAACAAATAAGTAGCACCCACCCATATACTAGGACTGGTGCGTGCGCGGGCCCCACAGGCGCAGCGAGTAGTCGTCGGAGGCGGACACCAGCACGTCGTGGTGCACCGGGTTCCACGCCACGCAGTTCACGCAGCGCGTGTGCCCCGCCACCACCGCCACCGGCTCCTCGCCCGTCATGTGCCAGATGTACACCTGCAACACACAACCACTACTTTCAAAACAGAACTAGTTTGGACGTTCAAAGTTTTGAGATGCATTTCCATTGAAGCATAGCGGGGTGGAGTAGAGCTTGAATTGGTCAATCACAATTGCTCGAAACCTCTACTCCACGTCAGTGAAAACAGTGTAAATGGAGCGGAGTTGACCTGAGGGGACTATTGAATGAAACAAATTAAAACGCAGGCCCGAGTTAGACAGATTAAATGTGAATGATTTCAATGAATTTAATTTACAATTGAAACGCTAAAAAGAAGACTGACACACTTATACATAATGTTTCAAAGTGCCTGTTTAGGCAGGGCGCAAACGTAGACACGTTTGTGTCTTGTTTCAGGTACAAGCTACTGATGAATATTTGATTTCTATAGAACCAGTATGAAATCATCCACTCCCTACGCATACGTTAACATTTTTTTATGTCCAGTTGCTTCCCCTTAACACTCATGACGATCAAAAAGTGTTTGGTGTCGGAACTAGAACAAAAAGTGTATCCGTTTGCACAACGCTTTAGTTATAATAATATTATCAAGATTATTTTAGTCACCGTAAAAGAGTAATTATTCTTGGCTTTAAAAAGCATAAATACAGTGAGCATATTATTAATGAAAACTCTTAAAGCGTACAACCTTATTGTCCTCGCTGCCGGAGGCTATGAAGTCCTGGTGCGCGCCGCCGAAGCACGCGTGGATGGTGAAGTGGCCCTGGCTCAGGCCGCGGAAGCGCCGCACCAGCGCGCGCGCGCCTGCAACAGTACAGGGGCAGCTACACGCACACGCACGCTATCACACCCTATCGCCCCCACAGGGGATAAACTAAACTCAAGGCAAGCTAGGAATAATACCAAAACAAATTTTTGGTTTCAAAATATTTTTGACCATTATCACATTACGTCGTATAGGGTCGTATAGGGGCCATGGCGCCAGCCATACAAGATCTAAATTTACAACGAAATCATAGTAAACAACCTTCGCAATATTATTATTATTTATTTATTTATTTATAACTTTATTGCACACCTTAGCTTGATACAGGATAAACATTAACAAAAAAATATGCGTACAATAGGCGGTCTTATTGCGCAAGGCAATTTCTACCAGACAACCTTTGGATGGACTGAACGAAAGGAAAAAGATTTGGGTTTGGCAATAGATATTTACAAGATAACTTAGGACTGTCGGATGTTATATATTAGTTGTTCGATGGATTGGCATTAGAAAACAAATAATATATGTTATGTTACTGGCTATTCTAGCATCTTGATGGCTTGTTCGGCGCAGCTAAACGATTAGCATTTTGTACGATTTTTAACGCCTGTCTTTTGAAAGCTGTCAAATCGTATAGAAGCTGATACTGAACCAAAACAGTTAAAATTCACATTAAATTTGACCACAAACTAAAATAAAAATAACTAATGCAAATATGTAGGTACACGATCTTTTCACCCACGATTAAAATTCAGAAAAAGTGCGAATTTAAGATTGAGTTGCAAGCGATCACTCCCTCTGACAGAGGCGGCCGCGTCCCAGCAGAGGGAGCACGGCGAAGCTGTGCCGTCTGCCAGACGGTGGCGGTGGCGGTAGGAAAGCTCTACGCACGTATGTCCCACAGGTGCACGCCCTGGTTGGCCACGTTGAGCAGCAGCAGCGTGTCGGCCGTGTTCAGGGTCATCGCCATCACTGCGTGCTCCTCTTGGATGCTGCAACACAAGCAAACCCTTCACTACCAGTCCACGCGGCCAGAGAGTCAGTGGCCACGCCCGTCTTCCCTTAGCTGTCACACTTATATTATAGTTTGGGTGTCTTCAAGGCTAGAGTGAATATTAGGCTCTTAATAAACTAGTGCGCCTCACCATCCACGATTGCATCACTGCTTACCATCAGGTGGGATCGCAGTCAAGCACTAGTTTATATCAGATATAAAAAAAAAACACTCAAGTCAATTTGATTTAGTATTTTAATACACAGATAAGTTTTGCCTGAAGAATAAATTATGACAGTTTGATAACATTTTTCGAAACCAAGGTTGTTCAAGCAAGGGCTGCAGACCGCAGACGACCCGTTAATGTCTTTGCAGTCCGAGCTGTGCAGGATAAAACTAAGAAATAAGTCAATAATATAAATAAAATTTGTTTTACCAAATGATGTATTAAATTAATAATTAAAGAGAGATTTGAAATAACTAAATAGATTGAAAAGCCTTTTATCTATTTAGTCTGGGT
Source organism: Mythimna albipuncta (assembly GCA_929112965.1). Taxonomy (NCBI): domain Eukaryota; kingdom Metazoa; phylum Arthropoda; class Insecta; order Lepidoptera; family Noctuidae; genus Mythimna; species Mythimna albipuncta. Next base: position 2,500,272 of record OV815960.1, read on the forward strand.
AGGGAAACATTTTTTTTTTTAACTTTCTGCAATAAATGTCGTGCCACGACAAACTTGCTTTGTGGAATCAAGTATGTCGCGACTGGTGTTGCCAGGCGTCCCGATTTGCGCGGGATGTTCCGATTTGCGCAAGATGTCTCGAATTTTTTGGGTCTGGGGATGCGTCCCGGTTTGTACCTGATCGGGACGCTAAATGTCCCGATAAATCAAAAACCCTGAAACTCAAAGAGCGACAGAAGAAGTCTGTTTTTTTACTTAGTAAAAATTTGACGCGCCCTCTCGTTCCACCCTAGAGCTGAAGAAGTCATTGGATGATTACCCACCAAAAAAAAATCTTTATTAACAAAAAAAATATTTGTTCCGATCTAAAACCCTTAATCTCGATTTGTTTTCGATTTCTATTCAAACGGACCTGGCAACACTAGTCGCGACCATCACCACTGTACATGAAGTGTAAACCACCGCTAGGAGAAGTGATGATACCCAAAAAAAAACAAGTGTTAGTATTTTTTCGTTCCCACAATCCACAACCTTTATTCTTAAGATAAAAGATATCTGATGATATGATGGTATTTTTACACTAAGATAAAATGAAATTAGGGAAAACTTTCAGTTTATATTATGTTAGTTGAACATGAAGGACGAAATATTAAAATTAATGTTAGTGTTTCTAATAATTATGTGCATACAGTGCTCGTTGTTGCTTACTAAATAACAATACTGGTTTGTTTCCATTTTAGAGCTATATGAACGTGGTAGAACACACCCTGTAATTGTTTCATTTCAAAATAAAATTATATTATACAGGGTGGCCAAAAAATTGACGTCCAAAAAAAAAATTTAGGTTCCTCGTATTGTGGGGTATCCGAATCACCCCCGATTTATTTAGATTGGTCAGGTCGATTATTCTCGAAAAAACAGAAAAAAATTAATAACTCGAAAACTATGAAAAGTCGAACATACATGGGGGTGATTCGGATACCCCACGATACGAGGGACCTAAATTTTATTTTTGGACGTCAATGTTTTGGTCACCCTGTATACTCATTTTTTTTACAAGCTTTTATTTCATATTCATTTTTCATTTGAGAAAATTTAAGCCTTTTCAAGATAAACAAACGCATTGGGATCAGCTGCAGTTAAACCAGGAAGTGAAGCTTCGGCAATATTTATTTCAGAAGAAGCACAAACGTCGCCCTTCAGAGGTAATTCTTCTAGGTATTGTATTGCACGTTATTTAGAAGTGCCTCATATTTTAGAGTGTGGTTACGTTCCCCGCGGCAGTCAAGCCAGTTTTGTCAGTCAAAGAATTTACAAAATTTCATATTTTTGTAATAACACGTAAATATTTCCAAGGTTCTAACAGCTTCGTGTTAACTCATCAATGCGTGTTCCTTCGTATAACCGAAAATATACGAAAATTCCCGAAGCGCATACTTTTCTTAGGCTATTTGTATCTGCATGATGAGACAGCTAAGGGAAGACGCACTACAGTCGTAGTGTCCGGTCGTCCTACCGCACTGCGGTCGTTACCATGAGGGCATTACCTTCTCTTAACGTAAGGCCTGTGTCCAGCACTGCGGAAAACGAAATGATGATTACACGGTGATCTATGCGTCGGGCACGATGAGACTCTCTCGACCCGAAGACGATTATCGGAAGGAGATAAAAAACGCTGATTCGTGTAAAAATACGAGAACTGCCTCGCCTTCTAAAATTGTCGAATCAAGCTCTGGTCAAACTGAAGCGAATCCCGCACCTAACTACAGTTTAAATGGTTTCTGGTTTTCTAATAAATGAAACGAGAAGAATAATAAAGAACTATGTAAGACTTTTACTTCTGAGTCATGTCTACAATCTGTTTTCCGGCTTTCATGAACAAGCCTGATTCCGAAAAGTCTCAGCACCATATACCATATACACACACTTTATGCAGATGTACAGAAGTGAGAAGGGTATAATCTGCCTCTCTGTTTAGATTTTATGGACTACGAAAAAGCCTTTGATTCGATTGATACTTGGGCTGTACTGCCGGCAGTACCTCCAGCGGTGCCAGATTAATAAAACAGATATTGGTACATCGAAGTACTGAAGTATTTGTACAGTTCACAGCTCTAAGAGATGGCAGACTTCAGAATTTAGTATTAATTTTAACTTGATACCTCTATGCGTTCAGGAGAAGAAGGGTTTCGACCGATATCCGGACAATCTTTATAGGGTCCCTTTTTTATTGTGATTTACAAACCCTAAAACCGTGAGCGTGACCTTCTTTCTAGGATAGTCGGGTAGAAACAATAGATTCGCCTGTTTGAACAGTGGACACAGTCGCCTGGAGTCACTTCACTTGATCCTATCTATTAGAGTTTGTGTTTATCAGGCTTATTGTAATAATTTCCCAGACGATCCTCGTCCCTTGGCTGTCGAGAAGCTCTCCCCGTGCAAGTGCTAGCAGTGCGTATATGTGTGTGGGTAAATAAGATTCAATTATAAAGCTGGTAGTTAGTTAGTTGTCACCGTTTCCATACTTTTTGTTGCAGCGACAACCAGCTTGGATGTGATGAGTTTAGCCAGGGCTAGAACCGGCTGCTGACATGCTGTTGGTCAGTATGTACTCACAGGTTGCGGTCCGTGAGGTCGGTGAAGTCGTAGTGCCGCACGCGGTGGTGCGTGTCGGCGGCCAGCACGGCGCGCGCGTCGCCGCGGGACACGAGCGCGTTCACGCGCACGCCGTCCCAGCTGTTCAGCAACGTGCCCTGCGGGGGGACATCGACACATTGCTTAATACGTCACATCGTGCCTGACACATGCTGAGCTGGACTCCCATTGGTGCAGCGTGACATGCACACCGCACTATGGGTCTGTCTTGTAATTTCTCTTTTTTTTTTCTTAGTACCTACATGTGTTATTATTTTATTTTTTATTCTTTCCTTTGTTGTTGTCTATGTGCTTAGTTTTTATAATCTGTGTGCTTTATGTATTTTGGTGCATGTTTTGTGCTGTAACCAATAAAGGATTTTATCTATCTATCTATCTACATCAAAAGATACCAACGGAACGTTTGAAACATCGGCTCATAAGATACAAACGGATCATTTGGAACATCTGAACACTTGGAACATCAGCTTAAAAGATACAAACGGAACATTTGGAACAACGACTCAAAAGATACAAACGGAACATTTGGAACAACGACTCAAAAGATACAAACGGAACATTTGGAACAACGACTAACAAGATACAAACGTTTTGAATCGTGATCTGTTACGTTGCGTCACACTATAAGTTTTATTTAATTTAATTTTAATTTGAGGATACTTAATTTAAAGCAGATATTACCTACCACACTGCCTGCCCAGAAACTCTCCCGCGTAACACATCGGGCAAACAGCCTTGGTGGGGCGCGGAGCTGGAGCTCAAACGCAGTAAGGTAAGGAAGGCTCTAAACAGAGCTATGAACACATGTGCGGATGAAGACTGGAACGCCTACTATGCGGCCAAATCCAGCTACAAAAAATGCATCAGGTACAGGCGCACCGCAGGATGGCGGAAATTCTGTGGTAGCATTGAATCCTGCCAACAAGCGAACAGGGTGAGGAAAATTCTGGCCCAACAGGATGCCCCTGGGCCGTCCACGCTACGCAAAACAGACAACACACTCACCACGTCTCCGGAAGAAGCTAGACGTGTCTTAATCGAAGCTCACTTTCCAGACTGTGTTTTCGTACAGGCAACAGACTGGTCAGATGCAACCCGAACACCAACAGACGATGATTGGCGATATGCACACAAGGTAATTACGCTGGAGAAACTTCAATGGGCAATCCAAAGCTTCCATCCATTTAAGGCACCGGGTCCGGACGGTGTTTTTCCTGCACTACTGCAGTGGGGTGGGACACCCCTGGCATCGCGCCTATTGCCATTATTGAGAGCGTGCCTGGCCTTTAGATACGTTCCCAAAGGATGGAGGGAAGTAAAAGTAATATTCATTCCTAAGCCAGGTAAGAGTGACTATACTAACGCTAAATCCTATCGACCCATAAGTCTGACCTCATTCCTGCTAAAGACGATGGAAAGGTTATGTGAAAGGGAACTTCGAGATGGAGCCTTAAAAGCATTACCATTACACGGGAATCAGCATGCATACAGCTCAGGTAAGTCGACAGAATCTGCTCTTCATCAGGTTGTGAGCCAGATAGAGGAAGCAATTCATCAGAAAGGTACCTGCCTGGGCACTTTTATAGACATCGAAGGAGCCTTCGACAGAACGAACTTTTCCAGCATAGGTACCGCCCTCTCCAAGCATGGGGTGGAGCAGGTACTTATTGAATGGATTACTAATATGCTAAGTAAACGAGTAGTTCGCATTGAAGAAGAACAACAGTTGGCCTTGATAGCTAGAGGTTGCCCGCAGGGGGGTGTACTCTCACCGCTACTGTGGAATCTGGTAATCAACGAACTGATCACTTTACTCAATGCGCATCGTTACTACACAGTAGGGTATGCAGACGACCTAGCGATTCTCGTACCGGGGAAGGTGACTGGAACAATCTGCAACCTCATGCAACAAGCACTCCGCATTGTAGAACGCTGGTGCAGGGAATATGATTTGTCAGTGAACCCTTCTAAGACTGAACTAGTCATGTTCACGCAAAAAAGAGCACTAGGCCGCTTTAACCTGCCCAAATTGTTCAACACTGAACTCCAACTATCAAACGAGGTAAGATACCTGGGAGTTATCCTAGACAGTAAGTTGAACTGGAGCGCCCACCTGGAAAATAAGCTAAGCAAAGCGTGTATCACCTTCTGGCAATGCAGGAAAATGATAGGTAAGAGGTGGGGCCTATCCCCTAAAATCATACTCTGGTTATACAATGCAGTAATTCGACCTATGATTACCTACGGAGCCGTGGTGTGGTGGCCTCGCACTAAGCTAACCACGGCAGCAAACAAACTTCAACAAATGCAGAGGCTAGCCTGCATGGCAACAACGGGATGCATGAGGACTACTCCGACTGCAGCGCTCGAAGCCATGCTGGGACTCCCGCCACTCCACCTGTTCATACAACAGGAGGCAACGATGGCGGCAGTTCGCCTCAAAACACTGGATCTCTGGGGTAAGAGACAGACACAACATACCGCCCTGCTCGAGGAACTCAACAATGAAATTCCCATAACCAGAGCAATCAATGACCGGGTACCCAAGCAATTTATCTTTGATAAAAAATACAAAATCCAACTGTATGAGGATGACCGTTGCGAGGGACTGTGTCCAGCTGAGCTGCGGATCTTCACAGACGGGTCAAAAACAGGTAATGGCACGGGTGCGGGAGTCTTCTCAGAGGATCTCAACATCCACATAGCCACACCCTTGGGGGTTCATAACACAGTGTTCCAGGCTGAATGCTTGGGCATTTCCCTGGCAGCGTTAGCTGTCACGACCAGGAAAGTTAAGGACCACTCAATACGCATACTCTCAGACAGCATGGCTGTCCTGCAAGCGCTGAATAGTCACACAGTCAATTCTGGGCTAATATACGAGTGCCACCAACGGCTCAACCAGGTGGGTAAACACAACCAAGTAACCATTCAATGGATTAAAGGACACAGCGATTCCCGAGGCAACGATGCAGCGGATGAACTCGCCAGAAGGGGTTCGAGCATGGCAGCAATGGGTCCCGAACCTATTGTGCCGCTTCCCTTTGGATACCTACGCAATCTGGTAAGGAAACGCACCAGAGATCTACACCACAAACTATGGAGAGAACATGGTGAGTGCAGGCAGGCCAAGGAGGCACTTCCCTCCATTGATGGCCGTTTTACGAAAAAGGCCCTACGACTAACCAAAATACAGTTACGCAAACTAACGGCCATTACAACTGGCCACGGGACCTTTAACAAGCACCTTTCTGTCTTAGGAGTTACAGACAGTCCGCTCTGCAGAGCCTGCATGGAGGAGGACGAGACAGCAGCTCACCTGCTTCTAAGCTGCCCTGTGGTCGCAGGATATAGGGCAAAGTACTTCGGAAACCCAGGTAACCTTAGCGAAATGGTTAGCGACACCAAGGCGCTGCTAGCCTTTCTTGAGGAGCTGGGGTGGATCGAGTGACTCATCTGTCCCACCCGTACGCAAAATACGCGCTTAAGACGTGGAGATGCGGACAACAGCCCGTTGTACCTATACCTATACCTAAGCAGATATTTTTAGTTTAGGTCATTAGTTAATTACAATATTTACCATTTAATTTGGATTTTAAAAAGACTGCTGGTCACTAAAAGTAGAGTGTTTCAGTGTTTCAATTGTTCCAAAACATTTAAAACATTACTGATGTAAATCCCAATCTTTCGGAACAGTGAGTCGGTTCAGTAAAGAGTTGCACACGCCTAAGTGACAGTTGTTATTGTGATAAAACTAATGAGTATAAAAAAAACTTTCCTTGGGGAAGTTGTTGGTAATCACGAGAACAATCACGTGTATAAATATCGGACACTAATTACCAGTCACCCTATATAAATCCCTCACTGATGTTCGGGATTAAAACTTGCAACCTTCGTTACGTTCGGAATTCAACATGCCGCCCGCGATACTGCTTTATACCCTAGTCACATAATCTACTATTATACGTGGTGGACGAGATATAACAAGGTCAGTGCATGATCCTAACATAATTTTTCTTGTTGACCCAAAACCTAATTAAAATTTTGTCTTCGCACATTTCAGCCGCCATCAATTCCGTTCATTTAGTTCCCTGCGTCTTATGATAACCACATCCAACTGTTCTATTTCCACCCAAGTCTTGAGCATAGGCGAAGAGTAGCCAGCCTTTCGGTGTTTTACAGGATACATATTGGAGAGTGTGCGTAAGAATTACATGACTTGATTCTACCATCTCACTTCTATCAGTTGTTGAAACTTCTACGGTACGGACCGTTTCGCCTCGTCGTTTATACCACGTATATCGAGGAACTGGAACAATTTGCCTGCTGCGGTCTTCCCGTCCGATTATAATTTAGGTGTCGTCAACGCGAGTGAATAGGCTCTTAATAAACTATTGCGCCTAACCATCAACGATTGCATCACTGCTTATCATCAGGTAGGATCGCAGTCTTATCCGAAAGGGCGCTCGAGCCCCGGTATGAAGGCTAGAAGGAACGGGGTGTGTCTTTTAATCAGTAAGAGTCTATCTCCCGCTCCGCCCAAGAGCGGGGGTTGTCATTGAATGTTTTTTTTCCACCATAAAAAAAAGGTAGGATCACAGTCTGGTACTAATTTATATCAATTAAAAAAACACCAAGAGTAATTAGTTTTAAAGTAAAGTGTTGTGTACGTACGTCGATGCTGCAGTGGTAGAACTGTCCGCGCGCGCCGCCGCACACGAACTTGTCGCTGGAGGCGTGCCACGCCACCGCCGTCAGCGAGTCCTCCTGCGAGTGCGTCATCTTCAGGTGCAGCTGCTCCGTCTGCAACAAACCACACGACCACTCAGCTTCATTCTAACAAAAACAAGTTTCTTTGCCTATCAGTGTCACCATTGACAGGATTGTTCGGTAGGTTATTTTACCTCACTAAAAAATATTTCTATGATGACCATCAGAACATGGATTCAGTTATAGCTTTAGAACGCCTGACAGGGACAAACTTGAGAAGACCCTGTGCATCTTAAACATCTTTTAAAAGAGTTCCCTCGTCTAGTAGGAGAATGCTATCACAGCAAATCGCTGCTCATGTATTGCTACAATACACATAAACATTTTCCCAGAAAAAAGTCACGGTTTATGATAAATTTCCTAATTCCATTCCTCTTCAAAAACCTCATACCCAAAACCCCGCATTGCACTGCAGTCTGAGGATTAATTTAAAAAAGTTACGATTGGAATTCAAGAGGCGGAGTATAGCTTCGTTCCCGCACGGGGGGTCAACAATCTCTGAAAATATCGTGAAATGTCTGAATGTGCGTCCAAGTGATGATCCTGGCTCCCAGCATCCAGCGACTACCTAACTTTCAAATTTCTACTATCCTTTAGCCTGTTCTTCGTAGGAAACTTTGATAAGCGTCACATAACATTGTCGCCAAAACTATTTAATGGGATATAGAAACCAATCTAGAAAAAAATAGCAGACATGAGTGCGAAAGTATGTATACCTCCATGTTCCATATCCAAAGGTCGGGGCAGTCCTCGGGGCCCGCGGCGATGAGGTAGCGGCCGTCAGGACTCCACGCCAGGAACGACACGCCGTACGTGTGGCCCTCCAGGGACTTTCTGTCATAGTACAGAAACATACGTCAGTATGATCTTCAAGGACTTCACACGGTGCAGCAAATTATGCTATGAGCTACATTAGGTTCTGAACTTCTGACGTTTCATATTGTGCCCAAATAGGCTGATGTGAAATAAAAATATTTTGAATTCAATTAACATTATGATATTTTTTTTACCTATCTCAACAAACCTTTTATGGTTTTTGGGTCTTAAACATGTTTTCACAAAAAACGAAGTTCAGTATTGACGAATTTTATTAACAGGATTTACTAGTTTCAAGTGTTTTTGGTAACGCTACCTGAAGGTGAGGCGCTTGGCCACGGGATCGAAGTCCCAGATCATGACGGTGTTGTCCTTGGAGCCCGAGGCCAGGCGCGCGCCGTCCGGCGACCACTTGCAGTACCACACCTCGTCGCAGTGCTCGTTCAGCACCTGCGCAGATAAACCCAGCCTATGGACTCGAGCTCGTCATCTAGACGTGCTGGATCTCTCACACAGAATATAGTTTTGTCAGGTATTAACTTAACCAGGTACTGATTTGTATATATTAGGCGTTCGTAGTTTAGACATGATAATATATACTTTTGTATCCTTGTTTTTTTCTTTTTTTATGCACTTGCTTATTGTCTGTCCACCAGTCACCCTAGGTTGACAGGTAGAAAATAAAGAGAATGCCTGAGGCATTAAGGTCGCCTTTATAGCTTTGTGCTGCACGAAGTTTTAAAATAAACATCAGGAATTGAAGAGCACAGAGGGGATGCTACGCTTGGTACGTTAATATACGATTAAAATAAGCACGACAACAGTGCCAATAATATTAGGATGAGGATCTTAAACCTTATGAGACACGAAGCAGTACCTGCAGCGAGTGTATCGGGAAGTGGTCGGCGGAGCAATGGTGGTCCGCCAGCAGCGTGAAGGGGATGTTGTCGGGGCCGGGCGTGGGCCGCTGCGACGCGTGGAAGCGGCAGCGCGTGGTCTGGTGCAGCGTGGCCTGCGACAGCAGCGCGCGCAGCCGCCCCGGCGCCATCATGAGCGTGGGCGGCAGCACGGACTGCACGCGCGCCAGCACGTTGGCGCGCGAGTGCGGCCCCGAGCCCGGCCAGTGCGCGCGCGCCTGCAGCTCGCGCGCGTCCGCGCACATCATGAGCGCCGACAGGCGGTGCACGCGCGGCGTGTCGTACTGCAGCGGCGTCAGCTCGTTGCGCAGCACGTGCAGCGCGTCCAGCACGCGCCCCGCCTCCAGGTGCTCCAGGTACTTTTGCTCCAACACCACGAACTTCATCTCCTGGATATAAACACCATGATTTTAGCCATGGCTTTGGTATGCCATGAGGTCGTAAATTGACATAGGACAGAAGAGAGGTGATGCAAGAAATCAAAACCCCAAAAATGGAATCGCATTATAAACACGGAGCGTCATCGAGGGTCCCGTGCACCACTTTCCGTGGATGCCCCGTGAATGTGCTGCTCCATGTATCGTGAAGTTGTAAATGCAAAATACACTCCTTCGCTTCTCTTCTCTTCCGCTATAGTGCAGGTCTGTTGGTAGTTATACTAACGGCGAGATTGTGCGGGTCGACTTGCGGCAACTCCTGCAGCAGGTCGTGCAGCGCGCGCAGGTCGTGGTCGGCCTTCACCCAGTCGCCGGCCAGCACATGCGTGCGGAACGTGGCGGCGGCTGGGTGCTCCAGGTGCAGCCCTGACTCCTCCATCAGCAGGGCGGCGCTGCGGCTGAGGGACATAGGGCTTATGAGACAGGGTCCTACATCTATAAGCTCTTCAGATGCGGCCTAGACTTCTTTTTTAGGCATCTGTCTGTGTTATTTTGATCGGCTTCGAAAATAGATTCCAAACTTTTTTTTTTCATACTACAGAAAAATTGGAAGAGTTACTATTTTTTTTAACGTCTTTAATATAGAGGTAGCTTGATGACAATTAACAGTTTTATAAGCGGACTTCGCAATACACAGAAGTTCAGTTTCGGTGGTTTCAGTTTTTTTCCAAATGCACATTTTTAGGGTTCCCTAGTCAACTAGATACCCTTATAGTTTCGCCATGTCTGTCTGTCCGTCTGTCCTCGCTTAAGCTCTGTGACCGTTAGCACTAGAAAGCTGAAATTTGTTACCAATATGTATATCAATCACGCCGACAAAGCGGTAAAATAAAAATTGGAAAAAAATGTTTTATTGTGACGGACGGGAAACTACGGGACCCTACACTGAGCGTGGCCCGACACGCTCTTGGCCGGTTTTTAGTATCTAATATATTTGACAAAGATCTATGGCGGTACACAATGGAACTTTTCAAGATCTATCAACAAATGAACTGCGATTGCTGCAATCGTACGTCTATTTATTGCTTACAGTCTATGGTGACTGGTAATTAATTAGTGACCGATACTTAAACACGTGATTGTACTCATGACTACAAACAACTTTCCCAAAGAAACTTTTTCATTATACTTTTTTTTTTTTTTGTCATAAAAAATATTTGTGACATGGTAATCTTAGGTTTGAGCCTATTCCAGTAAATAATTTTTTTTTTCTTTTCAGCTGTTTTAAATTCGCACACACGCGCCTTCTCCCGATCAAACTATTAGTCCCGTTTTGTTATTGTGATAAAACGAGTAAAAAAAAGAAGTTTCTTTGGGTAAATTTTTTGTGATCATGAGTACAATCACGTGTTTAAGTATCGGTCACTAATTACCAGTCACTCTATATTTCATAATTTAATATCACGCCGATACGCACTGAAGGGGTGTGCAGATATGTAGAATTAAGCTTAAGTAGACCCTTACTCTAACAGAACCAATTTAATATTGAGCCGTTATTACGGTCATTTTGTTATTTATTTAATAACTTAGAACTTGCTCACTGTCTAGTATTACTTTGGGGAACCATAACAAAAAATATTCTATTAACTTTCAAAAACATACAAATAAAAATGCTAAATATTAGGGTTCCGTAGCCAAATGGCAAAAAACGGAACCCTTATAGATTCGTCACGTCTGTCTGTCTGTCCGTCCGTCCGTATGTCACAGCCACTTTTTTCCGAAACTATAAGAGCTATACTGTTGAAACTTTGTAAGTAGATGTATTCTGTGAACCGCATTAAGATTTTTACACAAAAATAGAAAAAAAGCAATAAATTTTGGGGTCCTTGGGTACTTAGAACTGAAACTCAAAAATTTTTTTTTCGTCAAACCCATGCATGTGGGGTATCTATAGATAAGTATTCAAAAATGATACTGAGGTTTCTAATATCATTTTTTTCTAAACTGAATAGTTTGCGCGAGAGACACTTCCAAAGTGATAAAAAGTGTGTGTGTCCCCCCTCTAACTTCTAAAATAAGAGAATGATAAAACTAAAAAAAATATATGATGTACATTACTATAAAAACTACCAACGAAAATTGGTTTGAACGAAATCTAGTAAGTCGTTTTTTTTAAGGCTACGACGCCTTAAAAAAAAATCGAAAAAAATACACTATTATTAAAACATCGATCAAAGTTACAACACAGTACAAGAACTTTTATATTATGTTACTTGCTGCTACGGAACCCTTAATGGGCGAGTCCGACTCGCACTTGGCTGGTCTTTAATTTCAAAAGTCAGACCAAAAACGAAGAAATAAAATCCGAAACACAACAAACATTTTTGTTTCTTAGTTGTTCTTTTAACCCAACTGCCAAGGGTTTTTTTCTATTCTGTAACTATTGTTTTTCTGGTGTTTGGTGTAGCGTGATGCATAATTACTTTCTGTTTCTGTCTTTCTAATGTGTGTTCATGAGCCCTAGCAGACTTCTAATGCTGACAGCTCTTTGAGGCGCGTGTGGATCACAACGCGCCATCCGTCGACCCGATCCGAGCCTGGTCTTCACGGAACAGCTGGTCCTCATCGGACCAGAATCCAATGGGTTGTGCTCCGTAAGCACACCCCCGCGCATGCGGTGGCCGGGAATTGTCCTGCGAGTCCCGACACTCAGAGCATCGCTCGTGGCGGACGATCTCCTCGCTCACGCTTCTCACCACGTGCTTCACTTGGATTACTGCTTCTAAGAAGGAGGTGACTTCTTCCCATAGCCTCTCGCTTCGTATCATGGCCAGGAGCACCAGAAACAGAAGCGAGAGGTAGCCGGCACCGATCTTCGTGAGAACACGGCAGTGTTCCATCTAAGTGGACATATCGCCACCGTATCCTCCGAAATAACCGTCTCCGGTGAAGACGCTGTGGCGCCTTTCTAACCGCTCCTCAAAGAGGGGACTTAATCGCCATGATTGTGACATGTCCAGCTCACAAGCAGCTTGAAGACAACGAGGCATCGGGCGAAGACGGAATTACAGCCAGACTTCTAAAGCAGAGTAGAAAACAGTCCTTAAGACCCATCAGAAACAGTTTGATTCAGTTATACTCGAGGAGACCAGCCACAGGCGCAGACGCAGCGTCAGGCCTCCCACATGGAGGGCTGATGACCGGAAATCCGATGAATGCGATACACACAGGCTCGGTCAATGCGGCGACCCCCGGCGAGGCCTAAGTTCAGCAGTGTGTTTTTACTATAATTTAACCCTGTACACGTAATTTTCATTACTTGGAAACCAATATTTGCTATTTTTACAAGCTTTTATTTAGTTTCACATGTTTAATAGGTAATCTTCGCATGCTGTGGTCAAGAACTTAGCCGCTGCCGCTCTTCGAAAAGAATGCTTTATTACAATAATGGAGCTATTAACGATTCGTAGTACTTAATTATGGTATATTTCACGAACGAGACACCTATAATTACACGATTGCCACAAAACGTTACATTCCTGACGCCTATGCAACGTGTAGCGATTAATTAATATTTAAATAACACAATTACTTCAGATTACGTGCGGAAGCATTACTTAGAAGCCGAGTGTTGTAATTGGAAGGGCGAGTCGATATCAACTCGAGCATTCGTTACATAGGAAGTTAGTATAGAATGTATCTGATGTGCTGCTCATTGTCAAGAGCGATGTGTGAGTGGGCAGCAATGAAAAGTATTATGCTAAGCACGCACTACAATTTTTTAAATCGTAGCGTATAATGATTGGTTCATCATTCATTATCATCCTCATTTCAGCCGAAAGACGTCCACTACTGGACATAAGCTTCCCCAAACGTAGCCTCAACGAGCTATCCGGTGTACATCTCGCATCTATCGGATTCTCGCGTACGTCACCGGGTTGTCGGTTTACTTTGTGGAAGGCCTTTCAGCGCTGCGTCTTCCGCCACGCGTTCACTACTCCACAACTTTTCGGCTCTATCGACCACCTGTTCTGCGAGCAATAAATCGGAAATCTGTGAACACAGCCTACCAGTATACTACCACGCCTACGTAAACTCCGTGCACTCCGAAACGAGATCGTATGCATATTATCTTTTATACATATAACAGCACTTCATTACGTGTGTTTGTCAGCTCACTCCTCCCAAACGGACTGACCGATGTGGATGGAACTTTGCGTGCATATTGAGTGGGTCTTTGGAAGGTTTGAAAATAAAATTGGACTCGGTAAATGGCACTGCAACCAGGTTCACATTTTTTTTCTGACAAAAAGTCAGCTTCAATAAATGACAGCGGCAGCGTTTGTCGGGATCTCTAGTAATATAAATAGATTATAATGAGTAGTATTTATTATAGAGATAGTCATAGTAGTTAGACTATTTAAAAATATTGCATTCCACATTTTAAAAAGCGCAACTATTTAAATCGAGGCGAGCTTAGGCCTACTGTAAGTTTAAAATAGGTAGATAAGTATTTGTCCAGCGTAGGCGCTGTCGCGATGCTTCACGTGTAGTAAACGAGTTTACTAGTAATTGCTTTTCTAGCTTACATGCGAGTACAAATATGTATACAGTAATCTGTTTTTCCGTATTTGCATAATTTATTTTAATTGAATAATATGTATAATTTTGTTTATGTATCTATCTATATTTTATTATTTCTCGACCTTGCCATATGCAATACGTTACTCGTAAAATAGGTAATATTAATTGATTAGTGTCCACCTAGTATGTGCTAGAACATTTCTACAAGTGTACATATGGGTATGATGAGTGTCCTTGCAATCAGGGTCGTCGCGTCGCCACTAGGCCGCGCGATATAATGGCCGATGCATTCACGGAAACATTAAATTGTCATCAAGAATATCACCACTACTATGAACTTACTCCATTTAAAATAACATTAGTTGAACATTACACCAAAGACACCGCTTGGAGAATGTATAGTAGTAGGTAAACTACTACTACTATTTTTAAGGTAATACTGTATTTGTATGTGTGTGTACAATAAAGAGTTTATAGGGTTATTTGTTAAACACTGGCAACCACTCAGGCCTATGTTACTAACGTCATAAACAACAACTTTTATTCTACGATCAGATTTTCATTCAAAAATAAAAATATTTAAATTTAACATCCTAGATAATTACGAAGTTTATGCGAAGCAAGCTCAGCAGAGGGGACAGGGGATCATACAGACGTAGGTAGGTATAGCAAAATACAGGGTTAAAATGTGTTAGATAGCACAATGAAATCTTGTAAGCTTGTTTGATGAATTATATTTTGTAAAAAGTCATAGAACAAAAGTTGTTGTTTATGTTAGTAATACAGTCCTGCAAAGTTTAGGTGTCAAGAGGAAGACAAGAGTGAATAGGCTAAACTAGTGCACCTCACCATCAACAAATGCATCACTGCTTACCATCAGGCGGGATCGCAGTCAAGCACTAGTAAATAGGTACCAATTTAAAAAAAAGTTGTTAGTATTTTACAAATAACTCTGTATATCTATCTATTTAACTATTGAGAAGATAAAGATGGAAAAAGATATCCTTAACCAAGCCCCAGCCACCATGGTGTAAGGGATAGTGCCCTTACACCATAGTGGCTGGCTAGAGTTGGACAAATAAAACATTTCTTAGCAAAAATTTTACAAATATAGTTAGGCTCTGTATCCTTCCAAAAGAATGTATGTACACTGTACCTTAGGTAACAAGCAAAAGAGTCATTGGCGACAATTAATTTATAAATACTTCAACTAAGTTGCTACAAGATAAGCTTTGTAATGTAGCTAACAGAGTGGCCTAAATGCCAAAGGCGTCCAAATTTCACAACAATTCAGTTAAAAGACGCATTATTATCAAAGTGCAGTAAAACATACCAATAGCTAAATAAAAATGTAAGTTAATTGATAAAATGATAAGAGGTTTCTGGGGAGCTATTATTTACCACAAGTGACATGATTCACTTACCATATTGTTTTATTGAATGGAATAATAATGTAAACTAAAGTTTTGTGTAAAATGATTAGGGTTGTCCTCTGTGACACATTTCTAAACACTGTTAACATAATTTCTCATACAATTTGTACAAAGTTTTCCTCTTTGATCATTAGTAACAGGTAGTAATTGAAGATAACAGTAACACTGTATTTTCCTATATTTAGAAAAGTGTTTGCTGATTGTAATGAATCAGAAATAGATATAAAATAGAGGAAGAATTCTCTGTTCTGATATTCCTCTACACAACTATAACTATTTAGTTTAGGATTAAAAATCAACAAGTATTATTGATTGACGATGACTCAACACATATTGTGTTCTCTAAAGTATCTGTTAACCTTTCAATCGTGGAAATTACAGACACAATAGAAAGACAATAAGTGCACGAACGCCAGCGTTCGCTTGGGGTTTAATGAATTAATGTAAATTATTTTATGGATGCAATTGCATAGATCATTTAATAAATATGTAAAATATTTTTGTCATTCAACCTATACTACAACAAAGCCACCATGTGTTTTTAAATAACATGTGGCATTTTTGTAGAATAAGATAGGCCCAGAACAACATAGGTCTTTGTTTACCTTGCCCTGCCACACAATCAGTAAAACTGTTATGGAGGACATTGATAAACAATGCTATAGAAATAGGTATTGATTCAAACATGTTTTAGATTCTGTTCTATGCTTTAGACACTAGAACTAAGACACTAGAACAAAGGAATTAATTATTCATAAAATCTACACAATAATGCTACAATTGCTTTAAATTATACACATTTGATTTTTTTATTGCTTTTTTACAAAGCTCACAAACAATTTGTCATCACGTCATTGTGGGCAAAATTGACATCTCAAAGTGCTTCCCACAAACAGAATATGCATTTTCATTGTTGTTTGCTGAAGTTCTAAGAATATTTAGTGACAAGCCTGCCATGACAAGTAATCTAATGTATCGAAAAACTGGTTTAGTTTATTTGATGATATCAAAAGATGCAAAGGTCATTAAACTGTAATTAGCGGTGTACTAGGAACCATTTGTTATGATAATGCCACATGTGTTATTTATTACGCCTGGAATGTGGTGTAATGTGGAGCTACCCAGTAGAGTAAGAAGACTGTTGTAAACTGGGATGTTGTCAACAGCTAACTCGGCTGAAGATGTAAATTGAACGCTCAGCGGTACTCACTCCAGTCCCACGGAGAGAAGGTGCTGGCCGATGAGGCGCACGATCTCCTGGTCAGTCTGCGACATGCGCAGGCCAGGCGGCTGCAGGTCACCGTTGCGCGTGGCGGTGTCACCATTGACATGATGCGGCGGCGGCGCGCCGTTGGCTGCGGGCGGCTGGTGCATGTCTGCGGGCCGGGCGGGCGGCGACAGCCTGCGGGTCCGCTTGCGAGGCGGCCGATGCCCAGCGCCCTCGTCGCCCGAGTCAGTGGAGGCCAGGCTGGCCCGCTCCGCTGCGCCCGCTCGCCGCGCTCGTCGGAGCGCCGAGATCACGAGCGCGCCCGCCGCATCGGCCTCGACGCCTCGGCCGAGTGACGTCACGACCCCCGATACGCACCACCCGCGCTCAATAGACCATCTCCCTTTGTTCGTCGCTGCAAAACTCTCGCTCCTATCCTGCTGCGTCGCGTCACTCTCTCGATGAAAATACTTTCTGCGCGACTGCAACCGAGGAACTTGTATCGTCACAAAACGTTACGATCGTTGTTAGAATTTCTAGCGTTCGCGATGCGTACACAAAAATCAGCTGAAAATGATACGACAGCTGTCTTTCTTCACTAATGCAACATCGCCCTTCTTTCCGTTTCGGATGACGTTCGTGTCTTGTTCGGTTGCGCATCGGGCGAAATCGTGTTGTAATGTAATGACCTCAAAAATAAAATTATCCGTGCATCAAAAATGGTGCAAGCAGACCAGTGCAATATATAAAACTATGATGCTAGGTAATACTTACTGTATTTCAAATAAAATAATAAGAATCATGCTCAAAAGATACAAAATCAAAACCTATCCACTATACAAAGTTGAATAAAAGGGAGAAATATAACGATAAAAAACCATTTTCTTAGCACTAAAATCTATAACTTTAATGAAATAAATGTTTTATAAATGTTCGTAATGGCGCTTTTTTGGCAGTATTATTTAGTTATTTAAAAATAAAGTCACAACCACTGCATATAATGGAACGTATCCTAGTGTATGTTTACAAAACTCGTTTGATATTATTTATAAAAAAGTATTACTAGCTCTGAAAATAGAATAACTAGAAAGTATTTTTGCTCTTGTTTGCTTTGTTTTTCCAGTGAAAAACAAAAAAAAAAAAATGTAACTAATCAAAAGCAAAAAATCTTACAAAATAAAAACATGAACTGCTAACGTGGGAAGATTAAAATTATATAATTTATTAGTTTTCTATTTCTTCTTTCAGTTAAACAAATCATTGGATAAGTCGTTCTCAAGTTGTGACTGCGTGACCAAGGGACAAAGGGATTTTTTTTGTTTAGTCAGAGTTCTAACACAATCAGTTACTCTTTGAACAAGATCTTCTCAGGTCTCAGGAGTAGAAGTAGGACTTGCCCTTGATTCTGGATTACGTCAAAAGCGATTATATCGCGAATTCGACCTAATTTAATAGTCACAAAATTTATAGACTATTGAGTACTATTTGTGACGTTGCGCGTTGGTCGGATTCGCGATGCACGACGCATTCGAAACGTGGGATTGAATTGGTTGTTTCTAAACGTCATTTCTAAATGTCAAGCAATGTCAAGCACCAACATAAGTGTCAACAACAAATGTTACCAAACCAGGGAATTGATCACAAAACTTTAAAATAATGAAATTAATCATTTTAAAACTTATTTTGCTATATTTGTTAGTGAAGCCGTCAAATCTACAACTTCTAATCAATGTTAGAAATCAGGTGAGTGAGATTAAATGCTGTTCTAGAATCTTAATAGTCGTACATACTCGATGCTGCAAATTTTGTTTCATTTCACATTTTATTATAGATACTGCTACGTTTTCATTACAACTACCTAGCTCTTGAATCGCTCGTATTTCATAGAGGATCCTAGTAGTAAAGCACTGTATTTGTTTATCAAACTTTAACGATGGTTTTTACTGATCTCTGTTCACCACCAGGGTGGCGATGTTATGCAGGAGAACATAACGGCGAACGTGTCGGAGGACACCATCACCCTGGAGTTCATGCGGCTGGACGGCGTGTTCGTATCGCAGCTCGTCGACTTCACCAATGTGAGTTTACCTTGCAATATTCTACAAACCTCATACTAAATTGCAGCCAGCAACCAAAAATTAAAAACAATCAGCCACCAATCAGCTTATCATTTGTTCAATTTATTTATTTTGTTAATAATGATACAACTTTCTATAAAACAAATTCCATATCAGTGTTAATGAAGTAGGTCCCATTAATTAGCTCAACCAATTATATAAAACAGTAGCAGTTTCATCTGTACAAAAAAATATTAAAATCTGTATACATTAAGCGAAAGCAAACATGTTTCGCTCTTGATAATAATAACTGTTCTCTCTCTGTCCTCTATAAAATAGTTAAAAATGAGGTCTGAGATCCAAAATGTTTTATCACAAAGCAAAGAGAGTTGAGCTGCTTTTAGTGGTCAGCAAGAAATTATTAAAAAATACAAAAAAAAAAGAATTATGAAATAGTTAGCAGTTTAATTAAGTAATATTGAGCTGCCTTTCTATTTATGTTATTGAAACTTTAACATAATTACTGCAATAATACCTGCAGCAAGTGTTGATTAAAGATTATCAAATTTATATTTACTAACTGGCTGCTGCCAGCGACTGCACCCGTGTGCTAGTAGAAAGTTATCCCAAGGGAAAACACTCCCGGGATAAAAGGTATCTTATTTGCTATTCCAGGTCATGGTCCACTCGTGTATGATAAACATCCATAAATACAAACTTTTGCATATATTAGTAGAATAAAGATTTTTTTTTAAAATCAACTGGTAATGGGCTGGCAAAGTCATAAGTAAAATAAACCGTCAGGGCTTTGCTGCAGGACTTCTGTTTCTGTCTACTTGAGTTAAGAGAATGAAATGAAAGAGACCTTTGCTTTGTAGTAGGATAATATTGGCTAGGTAAAACAGTGCTGTTTTTGCAGCCAGGTTGGGCGTCTGGCAGCATGGTCACACAACATAACTTACCATGAACTTGTCACAGAGTCTGAAATGGTTTCTAACAAAAATGATATTTACTTTCAGGAAGTGGAGGCTATGAAGCTAATAATTCCAGGTGAGGAGGAGCTGGGTCAGAATGGACACCAGACCCTTTGCTTTCTCACGCATGCGGCACAGGCAGACTTCATAGCACCTGATGCCATGGCCAAGTTGAGACAGGTGAGTCGTGGTTGTTACTGACAGGCAACCAAGATGCATGCACGCTTAAGTTATTAATTGTAATAATAAATTATTATATTGGTTATTATTATATGAAAGTTATTAAGTTTATTATAGTATGAAAGGAATCCTCTTTAGCATAATATGTTTCTTGCATTTTTTTAAGGCATAAACTTATCTTAGAATGAAAGATTGTTTGATAATGACTTTAATATTTCTAGAAAAACCCAGGAACGATCCGCGTGGCGGAAGAGGACAAAGGTTGGCGGCAGACGACGGCGAGCGCGTGGGCGGGGCGCTCCACGCGCCTGCTGTCCGCGCCCGCCGCCAGGCACTGCGCCGCCGCTCGAGACCGTGTCTATCTGCGCGCTGCCGACCTCGCGCGTTGGGCTCCACGTCCAGGTCACTATGCCACTACTTTTAGATAATGATTTTTGTACCTCTTGTTGGTAGGAAACGGTACTCTTTACCAGTTTGTGTTCAGGTATGGACCAGTCATCGTACGCGACTGCAGTGACGCCGTTCCCCGCGCACGCTCTGTCGTCGGACGCGACGGACGGCAAGCCCGCTGTCGGCGCGTGCGTCTCCGAGCCCGACCATACTAAAGAATGTATTTGTCACTTGGAGGTGAGTGTCTGAACTACTACCTTTTGCCCGCAGCTTTGCCCGCGTACATAAAATATAGCCACTCAGGAATAAAGCAGCTTACTGCTGGTGAAAAAATTTTTGCAATGGGACCAGTACTTCCAGAGATTACATCCTACAAACAAAAAATCAAACTACCTCTTTAATATATTAGTGTAGAAGATAGAAACCATTCATTCCAACAAACCTGTATGTAGAGTTTTCTAATATTCATTCTTATTTATTTACAAAAGGTTTGTGTCAACTGGTATCCTTGTGGACTGAAATACTGCAAGGGCAAGCCACAAGGAGGGCTGAGCTACCGATGCGGCATCAAGACGTGCCACCGCTGCTATCGCTACCACTTCTACGTGCGGCGCCGCGACGCCTGCCTCAGCTACACGTGACGGCGCGACCGCCGGCCGCCGCGCCGCCGCGCACACTGCCAAACCTACCATCTAGTCCTCATATTCATAGCTTTTATATATTTTTGTAAAGACTGTTCTGTGACCAGCGACAATACAATGCATCCATTCTTGTAAATATTTTGTTACAAAGCTAATAACTATACTTAATTAAGTTGTAAGAAATAAACTTTTGAATACTATTTATTTACATGTTTTATTGCTAAAAGTACAACTAAATTATATTCACCGGTTTCTAATATTCAACATAGTACTATGCATGACATATAACACCTCTTACAATAAATAATTTGTGTGTATTGTTATATAGTTATTTGATATGCAATCAAATTGAGATTAGTTGTCTAATTGAGACAATAGGTATAGTAGGTAAAAGCAAGTTAAATTCATGCTATCTTTTTCAAGGCTGTCTCAATTTACATTTTGATTGCTTAAATACCATCACTTTGGAAATGCACACATATTTTTAATACATTAGCTAAGAGTGTTTATGAGCATCCTGGGAAGGGGTCATGCCTGTTCTTTCGGAGCACAAACTGTATCTTCCTCTCCATGTCCTCATTGTAGATGGCCTTACAGCGTTCATGGTTCACTCGTCTTCTTGTCTGAAATAAAGTTAATAGGGTTCAGACATAATTAGCAGATCTGAGATTAAGAGCACAGGGTTTAATTATAATAAATTAGTTTTTCCCTATGACTGCCTGAATTTGTTTATTGCAGATGGGTAGTTGACCAGATCAAAATTGTACAGTTTTACCAAAGTAGCCTAAGTCCTTCTTGAACTTGACCGTGAAAATGTAACAGACCGTTATTTTCACATTATAATACTAATATGGATGTACCAATACAAACCTGGACTTGATTGTTAGTGTTCAGTAAGATTATATCATCTTATTGATCTGCCCTATGTATGTGGACTCCAGTATTTGTACTTGGTCGTTCTGATTAAAAGTAACATTCTAACTACCTGGAAAGGTTTCTCGTAGTATCTGGTAAGCCTGTATTGTTCCAGGATGCCTTCTTTGCCAAGGATCCTGTTCACCAGCCGGCTCGCGTCGTCCACATTGTTATTCTTCACGAATACTGTTCGAGCGATAAATGAAGGGTGCCGGTTCGACAGCAGCCTCAGTGTTAGAAACATTTTGTTTCAGAAATATAACGTTCGGAGATTCTAGTACTACAGCTTTTTGAGGTTAGGATAATGTCAATGTCAAAATCAAAGAATATACGTTTACGGAGTCAGTCATGGCAAAAAAGAAAGAAAGTTGCGACGAACTTATTATTCTACAAGCGAGACCGAAGAATCTCCTTTTATCTAGTTCTAGACATCCCAGAAGACTCGTTGCTATTTGGATGTAATATCAAAAAGGAGCAGGGGTAGACCTAAGGTTTAGGCTGCGTTTCCGCCAGAGATGTGCGAGAGAAATGTGTTGTTGAAGGATGTCTAATTGCTGTGCTGTGAAAATGTGTGGGGATTTCCACCAAAGCTGTGTGAAGAAAATGTGTCGTACGAGGATACACATCCTCGTACGACACATTTTGAAACGTACGACGGAGCTGTGAAAATGCGCATTAAATGTGTGGTGTTGTTAAATGTGTCAGCGGGGGTGCGGTGTAGTGGGAGCGGAGCGAAGCGAACGTCTGCGACTCTGCGCGTCTGCGCTCGCGTCTTACTTTGCTGTCGATAACGCACTTCTACTTCCAACAAACTCCTTGCCTTGATTTGTATGTGCATAAATCTACGTCGTTTCTACCAGAGTTATGCTGAGCGAGGTAAGGTAAATAAAGCGATTCTATTGGTTCTTTACAAATACATCCCTCGCTACGCATCCTCGCACATCTCTGGTGGAAACGCAGGCTAAACCAACACCTATCCACTAACCTACTCGATTATTGTTAAAAATCTAGCGTCACAATTATTTAATGTGAAATCAAAGGCCAAAACAAAAAATTAACGGCCCATTGCGTTGGCCAATTTTATTTTATTTTTCTACATGTATTTTATAAATCTTTAACCCTTTAATGGTATTATTTTATTATAAAGGTTTTGATAGAGCTTTAATGTGATAATATATGAAACGATGGCAAATAATAGTGATTCTGACGACAGTTCAGCACCAGGAAAGAAATCAGTCCGCTGGCACAATGTAGCCCTACACGACCATCTCAGCATGACTGACATGACCCGTATAAAGAGTGTGTTTGATGAAGCGTCCAATAAGAAAATGACAGCTACAGAGTTCAGAGACTTACTTAGAACGATGTTTAAAATAGAATATGATGATGAGGAGTTCAAAATATTATATTTGAAGGTTTATAATGACATGATATTAAGCAAGTTAGATCAAACAAGTACCTACCTACTTAAACAAACCTTAGATAGTTTGTTTAGATTACCATAGGTTCCAAAACATGAACTATAAGGAATCACTGTTTCGATAGATAAACACCAGCCGCACCGGCATGATCGACTGGGATGAGGTGGTGTCCCACCTGATCCTGGGCTACTTCGGTAATGACCCGGAGAACCAGCGGGGGTCACTGCAGCTGCCCATCTTGGGTCGGCCTAACCTTTTGCACTCGAAACACAAGCATCGTATATCCAGGATATGCTTCTGCCCTGATGTCGAAAAGGTTTTTGTCTTTTGAAACCATGCTCCTATCAGACGTTACTTGTAAGTTACAGATAATTAATTATATGGATCCAAAATATGCCCTAGTTGTTAGCAAACGCATAATTCCCTAGTCACTCCTGTAAAACCGTAGACAAAGTATTTCTACATATTAGGAATTCTATTTTATTCTGTCTACGTGTAAAACAGTAGTTAAATGAATGTATGACTTTCTATTAGGTAGGTATTCAGATTGGGATTAAATATAATGACCACCATAAAACGCTTTGGTACCCTTAGTTCTTTTGTCAAAAATATATTACTTGACACCAAAAAAATGAAATCCTAAAGTTACAATAGTATTTTAGTTACGACTGTACTTTAAATTGTATTCGAACACCAAATGTAGTAAATGATAACCAAATCTTAGCGAGCAAATTAATGCGCTCTTTTTAGCCCCGTAGAGCAAGATGATACTTTGTCTAATCAAAAATCTATCTTAGTGGAATTTTAGGGCACCCCGGGTCGGATAGATTTAGGTTAGAAGAAGGTGGCGGGTCGTAGTGAGCGAGCGAAGCGAGCGAACACAGACCCCGTCACCTTCTTCGAGGTTATTTTTTTTTAAACCACCCAGAAGTAGGAGCCCCGCGTAGCGGGGCTCCGTCGAGCTGCTGCTTGGCAGGTAGTTAACCTAACCTCAAAATTTTAACTACTGATATCTCCGTAACCGGATCGGTTCTGCCGATGCTTTATTTGGATTCATTTTGCTTAAATAGGATAGCGAGATGTTAAAACTGGTTATAATTTTACATTAAAATGTAGGTTTAATTTTGGTGATCATTTACTATTTTTGTCTTTTATATGTTACTATATCTGGTGGTAAGTTAAACATAAGCCATTCAGATTCCATCTTACACAGGATCGCAGTATTAACCCGATGCAAGGTTCATACATAACGGCGAGTCGCGACGGCATGATCAACTGGTGGTCGCTCGACATGAAGCTGAAGAGGAGTGCCTACTCTTCCAGCCGTAAGTAGCACTGACAAATACAGAATGATCTTGACTGCTCCGAACTTCGAATAATTGGCTGCGCAGTAATTCTTTTTATGAATCATATGGTGAGTGCGTATTTTTTCGAGTACTTAACGTTCGTTCGGAACGCCAACTTCAGAGAGGCCAGTAGGTATATTTTGACTGTACTGTACAGTCTCATCATCAGACCAATGTGTAGCCCGCGCAATTCAAATGATTTACTTTGCATCGATTCTACGTGGCTGATGTATGCATACCTACTATAGCGTATATATAATAAAAGTAGTAATTTAGTTCAACTCTTTCACAAAAGGGTTAATAAAAGCAGAAATTTCACCTCGCAAATAAAGTTAATCGAATAATTATCGATTTGGATTGCCACATGAACACTTTACCTGTGATTATGTGACTGTTCCACAGTCCACCTAAAAGTCCACTCAACGTGGGTGACGGACATGGTGTGCATGCCGGATGTGAACATCATCGTTATCAGCTCCACGGAGCGGGACCTGCGCTTCTACGACTGCACCGCCAATACCTTCTTCTTGAAGATCATCATCACCAGCTGGGAGTATATGGCAAGATTTTTTATTATTTTGGTGTTATTATTACATCAAGCCGCAAAAACACAGTGTACCTAGGCTTTTTAATTGGGTATTAGGTTGACCACTATTGTACAGAAAATAGTACATATCAGTGTGTAATGTTCATATCTGGGCATTAACTCGTTATTGCGTTAATCGTTAATTAACGAAGTTAACGTTTTGATTAACGGATTATCTTATAAAGGGTTAGTTGCACTATTTAACTATAACGATAACAAAACCATAACCAGCCGTGAAACGGCCGCTTATTGGTCAATTCGACGATTTGACAACTGTTAACGGCTTTGTTATCGTTATAAGTAGTTAAATGTTGCATGCAACTCACCCTAAGTTAACATCTAAAACTTGCGTTGATATGCAAAAGTCCGTTAATCGTTAATCCTTCATAATACTAATACCTAATAGTTACCGCACAGCACCGACAAGTGCCGGGGCGGCGCGTGGCAGCGCATGAAACAAAAACCGGCCAAGAGCATGTCGGGCCACGCTCAGTGTAGGGTTCCGTAGTTTCCCGTCCGTCACAAATTCACAATAAGTGTACCACTTATGAGGTTAGAAAAATGCCTGCATATACGATTATACTACAAACTTAGTCCAGAAATTATTTTGTAGAACCCTTTGTCTTTTTTGTACAAAAACTGTTCTTTCCATCAAGTTCAAAATAATTTTCCTAGAAAGTCCTTATAAAGTTCTACTTTTCAGAATTTTGTCATATTTTCTAAACTCTTGGTTCAAAAGTTAGAGGGAGGACACATTGTTTTTTGTTTTTTTTTGCGATTATTTCCGAAATTATTAACATTATCAAAAATGATTTTAGTAAACCCCTATTCATTTTTAAATACCTATCCAACGATATATCACACGTTAGGGTTGAAATTAAAAAAAAAAATCACTTCCCACTTTACATATAGGGGGGCTACCCTAATAAAACATTTTTTTCCAATTTTTATTTTACCACTTTGTCGGCGTGATTGATATACATATTGGTACCAAATTTCAGCTTTCTAGTGCTAACGGTCCCAGAGATTAAGCGAGGACGGACAGACAGACGGACAGACAGACATGGCAAAACTATAAGGGTTCCTAGTTGACTACGGAACCCTAAAAACCAAACTAGATCATATTTTGCCTGCGCGTGCTAGTGAAAAATAAACTGCAAAGAGATTTGTATCGTTTGATCATGTCATTACTTAGTGCCCGCCGGTGCTTAGAGTGACGAGTGTTTTGTTTGTTTGTTTGTTGTTATTATAAATTACTGTCAGTGATTGTCAGTGACTGTTTCCACGGGTAAATACATTTTAACACCAAAACGAGCCTCACTTTCATACGAGAACTGTTCATGAAAGGGAATATGCACCTTATGCCCGAATTTTAAATTACACATTTGAATTATACAAGTATTTAAGTGATATTTATTTTTCAAATTTATTAAAAATTATTCGTTACTCTACATAAACAAACAAACTTAAACTATTTATATTAAAACCTAAATAAATACCTAACATATATAAATAAATAAAATACAAAAACACAAAGTGCACTTAGGCGTCGAAGTACTCCTCCACATCGCTGTCATCCGGGAATGTGCCCAGAAGACTGGCAGCATTACAAGTATTTTGTTTTGTTTCTAACCTGTTAACTTCCAGAACCTAAACCAACAGGTTTTATAAGTTCAATGACGCAACGATATAAAAATACAATTTTATTAACTTGCGTTAATTCTTCCGAAATGTAACGCTTTAACGTTTAACAAAGCCAACTTTTTTTGTAGCGAATTAACGAAGTTAACTATTTGATATTGTGCCCATTTGATCGGTGCCCAGCTATGGTGATGTTAGTGATTACAGGCGAGGCGGTATTTAGACCCGAGCCATAGCGAAGGTCTTAGGAGAGCCGAGAAAGGTAGGTAATCACGTGTATCGTATCATACGACGTTTTTCAATACACTTGTGAAGAAAATAACTGTAAAACTATTAAACTTTTGTGGCAGTAAAATCTGTTTTCATATGCGCGTCCAGTTTCTTTTTTCTTTTCGGAGGCGAGCCAGAAGGATAATTGGCGATGATCATAGATATCCGGCGATGATACACTCGTCGAGTCGAGTCGCTAGCCTGTCGGTTTTCTACCGGTTGCAGTTTGGGGAATGTGCATCGGAATTGCATAACCTAATTCCGCCCGCGCCCGTTTCATCATCGTACCACCAGACGTACGGCGATGCGCCACCGGTACATGGTGAATATTCCACCTACACGCACAAAAACGTTTTGGGAACACATTCATTGTGCGTGCAGCCAGGGAGTGGAATTCCTTGCCAGAGTTTGCATTTCCTGATAGCTACAACCTGGGAATCTTTAACCTTTCAATCATCATCAAATCACCTATTGTCTTTCTATTGTGTCTGTAATTTCCACGATCGAGAGGTAGTCGAAAGTGAATAGGTTTCTTCTAGGTAAGCGCGGTCAATCGTCAACCGCATCGTCGCTTTCCTATAACCTATTTATTTATGATAAATAAATAATATTAAATAATTAATAATAATAATAAAAAATATCTAACTGCAATTGGTAGGTATTGTAATCTCATTTCAATCTATCTCGTTCTCTATTTCCTAGATCTGCACCATGTCCTATTACTTCCACAAGGAAGACAAGAATCAATGCAAGCTGATCTGCGGAGATGTGGGCGGCAACCTACGGGTGCTGTTGTTCTCGGCGGAGCTACGCGGTCCCTTCATGGGCGATGCTGGACTTAGTGCTAAGACGCTGCGACACGTCGACCTGCAAAAAACGGTATTACTGTTTTTCATTTCGCCTCGTCGCTTATACCGCCTACTTACATCGAAGGACTAGAACAATTTGTCTGCTGCAGTCTTCCCGTTCGATTATAATTTAGGTGTCATCAAGGCTAGAGTGAATAGGTTCTTAATAAACTAGTGCGTAGTATAGGGTTTTGGGGGGTAGATAGCCAATCGCTCCATGTAGGTACAGTACTGGGGCCTTCCTTGGGCTTTACCATGACGCATCAAAATGTCAGGCGTGTTAACGAGAAAGAGGGATGGAGCTATATACCCTATTAGATATGGTCGTGGTAGGGCCTCGCTGGTTTCCAGCTGCAACCGATACTGGAAGCCACCCCAGCAAAATTTAGAAACGGTTGGCAGATTAGAGGACTTAGCGTTCTACACATCTCATTTATTTTATTTGTATTTAATTATTCTAGTTCTATTATGTAGGTACCTATTTATTTTAACCCTGATTTAAATATTGTATTTTTTTTTTAGTTTTATTTGTTTGAATTTGAACTTTATTTTGTGCCTTTTATTTAATCATATCTTTCATCATCTTGTAAGTGAAGGACCATACGTTAAAGAATGCCTTGTGTAGTTTATGGTTGTAACTGTGTATTACATCCTTTGTTGGAAATCCAAATAAATATAACAAAAATCAGCGAGGTTCCCTGTTGCAGCCCCACGTGCTGCCGGAACTTCGCCTACAAGAGCTGGTGCGCGTGCACACGGCGTGGGTGCGCCAGGTGGCGTACTACGCGTCGCTGCACTGCGTGCTCTCCTGCGGCACCTGCCGCGACTCCCTCTTCATGTGCGACTTGCGCGGCTCCGTGGACTATAAAATGTTCAGAGTTGAAAAGGCGAGGACGTATATACACTATTATCTTTCTGTTACTTATTGGGTACTCTGTTAATAATTGACCTATTCTTTGGTAAGTACGTGCATCCGCTTCTGCTGAAGTAAGTTACAGTCAGTTGAAGGTTTATTATTAACACGCTTATATTAGGTTCACCTGTATGTTTATAACCAACGCCTTTGAACTCGATTTTGACCTACTTTGGGCGATCTGGATTTTCTTCAAACTTTGCACACCCATCAAAGACTGATGACAATACAATAATCCGTTTTTTTTTTAGTGAAAAATAAAAATATTGTTTTTAAAAACTAAAAAATATCATTGTGAAAAAAGCGTGGGGCGTTTTTTGCCATATTTTTTTAAATCGAGCACCCCACGCTTTTTTCACAATGATATTAATATTTCTCGTTCATTAATGTTATTTTCTACCTTTAGTGAAAATTATTTTACACTTTTTAGTTTGATATGCTATGGAAGCGTGTTTTTTTAGTTTTTAAAAACAATATTTTTATTTATTTATAGATATTTTTCTTCTTTTAATTATAAAAGTTTGTAATTTAGTTCAGTTGTTTTTTTAAACATTCGCCTTTTTAAATAAAAGATATTGTTTTTTTTTTATTTTATTTACTATTTAGGTATGTAAGGTAACTATTTATTTTTCAAGATTAGCCTCATTTAATTTTCAAACCCCAGAAGTACAGCTGCCAGCATGGATATTGAGCGCTCGGCGTCAGAGTGAGGATCGCTTTGCGCATTCCATACATTGGCGAGCCAATTGTCTTCGTTGTTAGATACATGCAGCAACGCAGTGAACAAATGAGAAGTGATGGCTATGACGCGATGGCGCGGCCAGCCAATCACTGACACTCCCCGCCCCCGCATCGCTCTTCGCACCACTAAAGAGACCGAATATTTGACTTCTGCGCAAGTGTTAGTAATCCGTGATGGCAACTGTACCGTAGAATTAAAAATTTAAATTAAGTACAATAAAAATACAATCTATCATGGAAAATCTTAATAAAATACACTAAAATTGCACTAATCGATGCTTATTCGCAAGTTTTGTTTTGTGCTTTTAATTTGGAAGTCGATTGTATTTTCTTGTTACAAGTTTATTAAATAAATAAAATAATTATTTAGGGCATTCGGTGCTTTGCGTTTGATGAGGAAGCGCACGTGCTGGTGACAGGAGGACCCGACCGAGTGCTCCGAGTGTGGAACCCGTTCGTCCCAACTAAGGTCAATCTGACTTTCCATGGACATCAAGCCGGTATCATCTGGATCGTGCTGCAGAACAAGGGGCAGACCATCTACTCACTATCAAGAAATAGAACCATCAAAGTGTGGGATATGCAGAGCCAAACGTGCCGCCAGACTTATAATGACATCCCGGCTATAATGAGCGAGAAGACGCCCATTTCTGCCGTGTACAACCCAGTCACGCGCCAGTTCATCCTGGCATCCTACAAGATAGCCATCATACTGCTAGACGAGCAACTGAACCCGCTCCACACCGACGGCTTCACGCATTCTAGACGTGTATCAAAGGTCCTTTATAACCCGCTGTTCAAAGTCATCATCACTTGCGGCATGGATAGTATCGTTATTAACTGGAATCCAGTATCAGGTAAAATTACAAAACAATTAGATTTATGAAATGTTACGTTATTTAGGGCCGTCGTTGCGTTAAACGGGCGCGTCACATACAAAAGTGCTCCGTCGCGGTTCGCCGCGCGGGCACCCGTCGTGGGCAGCCGCGCCCCGCGCCCCTTTTGTTTCTCCATCGACACTACTACATGCACACCGTTAAAGTCGAACTAGCGACACTGCGCGTGTTTTCGCTTCGGGGATAACGGGGCTCCCCACACACGACACACGATCTGCAACGGAGCGTGGCCGCACCCGCTTTACGCAGCGTTGACCCTTAAAATCCTAACGGATTTGTGGCTAACCTCTGTTTGGGGTGAATCTTCGTCAAGGTAAACGCAACGTGATGATTCGTGAGGCCCACACGTGCATGCTGCACGGTGCTGTGATCCCGGTGGAGATCACCGCCGCTTGCTTTGACCCTGGCAACCTGCTGCTGCTCACCGGCGCCAGGAGCGGCGAGCTCAAGGTACAGAATATATAAGAGCATCTTCACTCACTGTGAATATCTATACGAGATGGTAGAGAGGTATCTAGTGTTCTTTGACTAGCTTAAGCTTGTTTTCTCTTGTTGCTGGAATTTAGGTGTGGAACTTCAATACAGGTGTGTGCATGAGAGTGATGTCCATCGAGCACATGTGCGAAGTTACTAGCTGTTTCTGGGTGGAAGGCAGGTAAGTTATGAATTTAAATCTCAATTTAATTCCAGAGAATCAGTCATGCTCGCGTATTTAACCTAACCCTAACCGCCGCGACAGGAGACGCCCCGGGTGTCGCAGGCTTCTGGACAACGAGTATTGAGTAACTCGCCATCTAGTGTCCGATAGCCGTCTGGGCCAAACTTGAATCATCGACTGGTCCACGCGAACCTAGAGCCAATGCCCAAAAGGGCCACGAACTAAAACAGAACCCGTAGTTTAAACTAGGGCAACTAAAGGGTACAAGTGTGGTTTAGTCAGTAAAAGTCTGACACGGAACGTGTCAGACTTTTCCCACTCAACCCTAGAACGTGACAAGCCATCAAATTGAATGATTTTCTACCTTTTTTTTAGTAATATTGATATTAAAACTCGGTCAATTTCGATTAGGATCTTGGCAGTAGGTTGGAATCGCCACGTGGTGGAGTTCGAGGACGGCTGCATGTCGATGACCGGCAAGAGCTGGGAGACTCGCCACACCGACGACGTGCTGGCAGCCGCTGTGCGGCCCCCCCTGTCGCTGGCCACAGCCACCTACAACTCGGAGCTTGTGATATGGAAGCTTGAAACAGGCCAACCTTACAGGTTCATCATCTGAAACCATTTTCAACCCGCTAAGCGCAACTCTATATCACAAACCGCAGCGTGACGGACCGAGTTCCCGCGAGATCTCATAGCGATATATTATGGCGATAGGCTAATAGCAACAGTTGTACCCAGTGTTGAGCACGTCATATTATAACGGTGAGTCCCGCGTCACGGCGCGCGGCGTTCTAATCCTTAGCTTCTAGATTACGCAAGTCCTCACCAGACAATGTAAGTTCAGGAGATTCCTGCACCTGATTTAGAGAAACGCCCGAGTGTCACCGCTGCGCAGACCGTCCGGAGGACACGGTAAAACCTATGTTGGAGGTGTGGTAAGCTTTCGTGGAACACCGCCGTGCTCTCGTGGGGTTGATTGACGGCAGTGAACTCTCGCGCCGGGCCCTGGTACTGGCTATGGAAGGAGTGAAGGGGAACAAACGGCGGACGCCTCCTTCTGTGAGACAGTTAATGTCAGCGAAAGAGACAGCCGTACGCGTGAGAGAACAGAGATCCTCACGTCCTATATATACGCAGACACCCCGAGATCCCGACAACGACCCATGGGTAGCTCGCTGTCCCGCCGTCCGGAACGGACCCGAGTCGTCGGCGGCGCGTAGTGTTCCACACGTGCCTCAAAGAGATGACAACAATAGGTACCCTAAGGGCCCAGCAAGGCCGAACCCTACTGGGCCATGGCACAGGTTATGGGTCGACTTCTAAAAAAGCTACCCGTGGTCCTATAAGGCAAAGGCATAATGAACATTTTGACGTGCTCTCCCGCTGTGCCCTTGAGTGGAAGAAGTAATTAGATGATACCCCACCTTAAAAAAAAACTATTGCGATAAGCGCAGGTTTGTATCTAAGTGTGTTTTTACTTATGTTTGTTACTTATTCGCATTCAGACGGCAGAGTATCAGAGTAACATAAATAAGGTATATAGACAATAGTTTAGGGGGATATTATTATAGTAATTCCGCGCAGTCATTCAGTCAGAAGCCACCGCGCTGGCAGAAGCTGCAGGTAATATATCATTACCTAACTCTGAAATTATATTAATTCATGTAATTTGTGTGACACCTAGGCGATTTTCTTGCGCCGAGCCCACTGTGCCCTTTAAGGTGAATTACATTTTTGGTGAGGTCAAACCAGTCGCCACCTCGAGCAACAAGAAGAGTGGTCGTCGAGCTCCTCACGTCTCGGCTACCATCCGGAAACCCAAGTGGGTAATATTTCATATTATTTGGACTGTAATCGTGATAATATAATAGTAGTTTATGTGATTAGGATAAAGCAGTGTCTTTAAGTCGCGGGCGGCATGTTGAATTCCGAGCGAAACGAAGGTTGCCGATTTTAATCCCGAACGACAGTGAGGGATTTATAAAGAAACCTGAGTGAAGTGAGGAATTCAAGCCGCCCAAGACAAAGACAGCTTTATCCTCGTGTTGCATACTCTACTTTTTACACCATCTGTGAGATAATTAAAAATCAATTTGGTCGACCAAATCATATATATTAGAGAAATCTAGGTATTATACCTGCTGGGTATAATAATAGTAATTTTTTAATTTTTAATCCTGCTGGATGTAAAGCGTTTTGGTCCCTGGCTAAATTGGTTGAATTGAACTTATTTGCTTTTATTTTTGCGGATTTTTCGCGCTGGATCGTGCTTCTCCTGATGGTTGTGACTCGAGTATGTGGAGTATTTGCTTCCATCAGCGAGATTTTTGTAGGCTTTTGTGTAACCTTGACTTGAACAAAGCCATTTATCCTGATGTATTAAAAATTAGTTACTTATTCTTGGATTTATGATCCAAATAGGCGCCTAAATTATTTTCGATCTTGATACGCCAATATTGCCTCTCGTTTGTGACTGGAATAGCACCTATTGATTGAAAGTAAGCTAACTTGCAGCTGGTGCCAGTCTAGCTGACCGGGTAAACCTACCTCTGTGGCAACCATCCTCTGTAAGAGTATGGAACATTTGTCTAGCAAAAAGTTCCTGGCATACCTAAAAGTTAACGACATCCTTAGTGACCGGCAATATGGCTTCCACCAAAATCGGCCTGCTAGAGATCTTCTAGCGTATGCCATTCACATCAAGAGTGAGGCGATCGAGAAGCTCGGAGAAACATTAACAGACAGTGTTGACACTTGATATCTCAAAGGCTATCGTCAGTGTCTGGCACGAAAGCCTTAATAAAGCTTCTTTCAGTATAAAGAGAGCAATCAACAATGAAGACACCTCTAATAATAAAGCTAAGGCAGGTAGTATAATATCCGTTATATTTCAGGATAGAAGTAATATTCCGTGCTCTTGTGGTCCATAGCACGGCAGCTGCCGACAACGTGCTGGACACGGAGGCGGCTATCAAGAAGGCGGCGATGCGGTGCATGTCCTCGACGGCGGTGTGCATGCCCCCGACCGCGCAGGCCGTACACCATCTCGCCGTGCAAGCCATAATCTTCCTGCTCACACGACCACAACACGTGGACGTCGGTCAGTAATATACGACGTTCTGCTTCAAGCATTTCTCGTCTTTTTTCATCTCCTTCGATTTCAAAACAGCTCCCTTCTCCAGTTACAAAATATTTCTTGTTGTGAAGGAAGTGCTCCAGTAGTGGTGGCAAAGTAAAGATATAGCATGTTGTAGCTTCCCTCCTGTTGGCGCTGGACAGCGGCCACGTGCAGTGCTGGTCGGACCACTCGGCGGGAGGCTTCCTGGGCTCGTTCAATGCCATCCACAAGGCGAACGACTACGTCTCCTCCTTCACCAGCGATGTAGATAACGAGTTCCTCTTCACTGGCACTGTTAAGGGATACGTCAAAGTGTGGCTTTTGACCAACTTCCTCATAAACGATCAGGTAAGTCTCTCTTAATTAAATTTCCAAATTCTTATACTTTAAGAAAAGGGTCGTCCTTAGGTGCACTTGAATAGTGCGTACAAGGATAATCATCGGGGTACCACACTCCTCAGTATCTAAAGGGCCTCTGCGAGTTAGGTTAGGTTAGGTTAGGTTAGTTAGCCACTCGTACCTACGTCTATCAAAGGACTTCAGCAGGGTCCTGAGTTATGTAAGTTGCTAATCAATTTAATGAATATGGCCTAGGTACATGTAAATATGCCGCGACTGCGCCTGCTGTTCCCGTTCCTGTGGCGCGACCGCATCGAAGGCCGCGCCAAGCGCAGAACGCGCGACCAGCCGTACCCAATGCTCCTCAACAGCTACCGCGCTCACTTGCGCTCCGTCACATCAATAGCCTTTATAGACGAACTAAAATTAGTGTTGACGTAAGTTTTTTCTCTGGTTTTGTCTGATTATTAGTCTTCATCCACCTTTTTGTCCTACGAGGGCTTTTACTTTTTACCCTCGCCAAGAAAGAATTTAAGGCCCGAGTAGGACTCGGATGGCAACATTTTAAAGCCGATTTTATCTGTTTGAACCATTTTCTTCGTCAGCCATTATTAATAAGTTTTTGGCAGTGGGAGTGCGGACTACAGCGTCCGCGTGTGGCGCCTGTCGGGCGAGTACCTGCAGACACTGGGCAGCTTCGTGCCGTGGAGCCTGGACGTCACGCGCTTCCCGCCAGACGTTCACAAAGTCGCCAGCTTCACTACCTTGAAGGTAAGTTGTATTTTTTGTGGAAGATGTTTTGTTGTGGTTGTCTACATTTACACTCTACACTATAACAAAGAGGTAAAGTCTTTTTTTTCCTTTTTTTTTTTTGTTTGTAGGACTTAATCTCTGAAAGTACTGGTCCGATTGCTAAAATTTTGCTCTCGATTCGAATTTTGATCGAGAGGTTGTTAAATGTGATGTGTGAAGGTGTGGCGTGGCGGCGAGGTGTCGCGCTACGTGCCGAACCGGAAGGTGGAGGACAAGCTGCGCGACGTCACGACGGATGAGCTGCAGCACAAGACCTTCGGCGCGCGGCCGGCGGAGCGTCTCCTGGGACAGCACTGCTCGCTGCCGCCGCGTCCTGACCAACAAGATACTATTAAGCTCAACGCCACGCTTCCTAAGGTCAGTACGTGTTTTATGCTAGGAGCTGACATTAGAATACTGCTTATCGATTTAATATGATCCAATAAATGTTTGAAATAAAAACTACAGTACTTACATTGATATACAAAAAACCCTTTTTATAATTCAATGAGTACTTACTACATAATAATTAATATTTAATAATATAAAATAGCTGAATAACTTTGTAAAATCGTAAATATAGTAGATAGATAAGTATGGAAAAAGAGAAAACAATGAATAGGATTTGTACCCTACCTATATCCTAAGGTTGTCTGGTAGAAATTGCCCTGTGCAATAAGACCGCCTATTGTACACTTATTTTTGTTAATTATTATTCTTTAATAAGTTAAGGTGTGCAATAAAGATATATAATAATAATAATAATAATAATAATATATTAATTAAACATTATTAAGACTACTTTAAAAAATAATAAGTAATAATTTCTAAATTAGTTGCATAGTAAAAATAAAAATAAAATTTAAATGATTGTGCGATTACAAGCTAAAGCTCCATTTAGGGGGTTTCCCTAAATGGAGCGAATAATTCAAACTTGTAGCTAGACAAGAACATACCGGGTTATTTGTGAAACACTAACATCCCTGTAGGACTGTATTACTTACATCATAAACAACAACTTTTGTTCTATGACTTTTTACAAAACATAACACATTTACCAAACGATTTTTTTTTAAGATTTCGTTGTTCTATCTAACACATTTCAAGTCTGTATTATCTAACACATTTTAACTCTGTATTATGCTGTATCTACTTACGGCCCCCGCGCACTGTTTTTGTAATAACAGTAAGCAGGCTTGTGAAACATTGTAAAAATTACACTTAGCAAGCATTCGCACCATTTCCGCGCCTTGTATTATGTGACTAGGGGATAAAGCAGTGTCTTTACGTCGCGGGCGGCATGTTGAATTCCGAACGAAACGAAGGTCACTGATTTTAACCCCGAACGTTAGTGAGGGATTTATATAATTAACTCCCGAGCATTGCGAGGGAATTCAAGCCGAGTGAAGTGAGGAATTCAAGCCGCTCAAGACAAAGACAGCTTTATCCCCGTGTTGCATAGGTAAAGAAGAAAGAAAAACAGTTTATTTACGCGTTAAAGATGCAATCTTAAAACTATGTAACAGAACATAAACAACACAGCAATTGATAGGGAAGATATGCGTCTCCTCCGTGCAAAACGGCCGAACTCTACTTTTTACCACATCTGTGAAATAAATAAAAGACAATTTGGTCGATCAAATCATATATTAAAGAAATATATGTATTATTTTTACAGAGTTACAAGTTCATCAAACAAACAAAATTCACTACTCCAAGATTCTATAGTTTCAACAATTTCCTCTATAGCTCCCTCCCTATACCTAAAGCTTTTTTTTGTTACTGGCCAGTTTGAATTTCGAGTCAACTTGTTCGATGCACGTACATTTTAATTCACAATGTTGACGATTTTTGATGTTCCAAATTCAAATCTCATTATTCCCTTGGGATCGGCCATACTGCATTATCTCCCTAGGGATAGAATGTACCTATAAGACGTGTAAAACGACATTATCGAGCAGGTGTTGTAAAAAATATAATATTGATAGCACCATCATGTAAAGATAATTACGTCCGTACTGCCTAATTTCGCTACAAGAACACATATGACGCAACGCAAGCGCATCGACCGACAACTAGTGAGGGTTGCCGGTGAATAGGTCAAGTTAATGTTCAGCTACCCTCCTCTATACTACTATCTACTACTACTATCGCTTGCTTCGCGTAGACTTCATAATATTCAGAACGCTCAATCTAAATATTTTTATTTTGTATGAAAATCTGATAAACTAAAATATGACAAATTTTTAAAAGTCATAGAACAAAAGTTGTTCTTTATGTTGTTCTTCTTAATGTAGTCCTAGGAGGTTGCTAGTGTTATACAACTAACCCTGTATTTGCATTGCAGATCTCGCTGTACAAGCACTTACGATTAGCGGCGACGGTGCCGGTGCGGCGGCCACCCACGCCCGAGCTGGTGCGCAGGACGCGGTTGCGCGAGAGACCGAAGAAGATGCACTTCGATGAGGTCGCGCTGCAGCTGCACCGAGCTCAGTCCACGTTATCCCGTCCATCGGAGCCTTCCTGGGCCGGCCCTCGTTCCAGGCAATCCACGTACTCAACCTACTCCAGGCAATCAACGTACTCGACCTACTCCACGTACTCCAGGCCTTCCACGTATTCCTCACAAACCAGACCATCCACGCACTTCAGGCCGTCCACTTATTCTAGGGATTCCAGGCGTTCCACTTACTCTCCGCAATCCAGGCATCAGTCCGCTCTGGGCCAAGAAGATACCTACATGTGATGCTGCAGATACGAGGGTGCGCCGGGTTCAAACGTATGAATACAACAGACTATGTAGCGTAACGTTGATATACCTACCAGTAGCTTTTAGACCGACTGGTGGGTTCTGATTTCTATGAAAGAAACGTGAAACACTTCGGAACAGCACCTTCTATAATACGTTAACTTTACATTTAGTGCGTTTGATTGAAATTGAACTCATGTGATGTCTGTAAATAATTGGATAAAAGGAAAGACGGGCATTTATAAAAATGGTTTATTGCCGACTGACTGACAGCCGTCAACCGTGCCACAGATAGAGAATACATTACATCCCTCCACCACAAATTAACAGCAAACTAACAAATGATATCTTAATAAAAAGGTATAATAGACTAAATCATAAAATTAAATCATAAACAAATTACTTCTAAATCTTATAACTTACATTTAGTCTACATTTCCTAATGGGGCGAGACTGGGGCGGTACAAGCATTGGCGATGGCGCTGGTGTTGAGAACTCTTCTTCGGTTTTCTGAGGCGGTGACAACGTAGACTCCCGTGCAGGCGACGGTGACACCACCGAGCCCTCTTGGCGCTCCGACCCGCCTCTGAGGGGCGTTAGTGGTGCTACCTTAGAAGCCGAAGCTTCCGGCGTACGTGACAACTCTGTGGGGACCACTAAAGAACTCCTCGTCCTACGCCTAAGCTGATCGATATGTCTATGCACCTGTTTGCCGTCCTTGTCTAGCACCTTATAATTGCTAGGCCCTGACGTGTTAGCTATGCTACCGGGCAACCATTTTTCCCCCTTTAAAAATTGTCGATACCAAATATCATCTCCTACTTCCACCGTTCGTACCGTCCCTCCCGCACGTTCCACCTGCCCCTGCTGCGCTTTACATACTTTAACTTCCATATTGGGCTTCAGCACGTCTAACTTTGTTCGCAACCGTCTCCCTATAAGTGCGACTGATGGGCTTATTCCAGTAGTGGAGTGTTCCGTATTTCTATAATATAATAAAAATGTATTTAAAGCTTGTTCTACATTTTTTTCCTCTATATAAGCTTTTCTAATAACTCTTTTTAATGTCTTAACCGCATTTTCCGCGGCTCCATTTGATGATGGATGATAGGGAGCTGTGAATATATGCTGGATACCGTCGCTTTGTAGGAATTGAGCGAATTCACTACTAGTGAACGGCGGTCCATTATCCGTGACGACCTGCCTAGGGACTCCCCACCTACTCCACAGCTCGCGCAATCTGACCATCGTATGACTCGCTGCGGTACTGGGAACTTGAAATACCTCCAGCCATTTGGATGTTGCGTCTACTATCACTAAATATGTTTTCCCGCATATAGGCCCCATAAAGTCCAGATGTAGTCGGGACCACGGCAAGGCTGGCCAGGGCCAGGGACGGGGAGGCGCGCGCGGTGGGTCATCCGCGTACGCGGCGCACACGGTGCACGCGCGACATTCGCTCTCCACCGCCTCGTCGATGCCCGGCCACCACACATAACTGCGTGCCAACGCCTTCGACTTTACAATACCCATGTGGGGCTCATGGATAATTTTTAAAACTTGTTGCCGGCATTTCTCCGGTATCACCAGCCGGTGTCCCCACATAAGACAACTTAACTCTTCATACAATTCTGTTTTCCTATTAAAATACGGTTGTAAATTCACGATTTCACACCTATCGGGCCAACCGTCTCGTAAGTAGGTTAAAATTCTACTTATTAACGGATCTCTCTCCGTTTGTTTCTTAATTTCGGTATAGTCGAGCAATAACCCGTCTTGTGCGAAGTGCAGGTATGTTTGTTCAGGAATAGATTCCTCCTCAATATCTTTGACGCTATTATTTTCCGGTAGACGCGATAAGCCGTCAGCACAATTTCTATTAGTACGTATATATTCTATGTCGTAATTGTATGCCGATAATATTACTGCCCATCGCTGCATCCTACTAGCCGTCATTGTAGGTATTCCCGCTTGCGGGCCTAACATTGAAACTAAGGGTTTGTGATCAGTGCGTAAAATGAACTTCCTTCCAAAAATGTATTGATGAAATTTCCTTACACTGAATATAATCGCAAGTGCTTCGCGATGTATCTGCGAGTAGTTTTTCTCCGCGGTGGTGAGCGAACGTGACGCATATGCTATCGGGCGCTCACCCGTCGGCCCCGGCTGCGCCAGCACGCCCCCGACGCCCCGCGCACTCGCGTCACATGTCACAATAAGAGGTTTGTTTGGGTCATAGTGTGCTAATACTTCGGTACTCATTAAAGCTTGTTTTATCTGTGCAAAAGCACGCTCACACTTTTCATCCCAGTACCAGTCTATATCTTTTCGTAACAATTTGTATAAAGGCACTAACATAGAGCTAAAATTTTTGACAAACTTTGAAAAATAATTTACCATACCTATAAAGGAACGTAATTCACTTATATTATTTGGAGCTTCTAGTTTATTAATAGCTTTAATTTTTGATTTGTCCACCTTGACCCCTTCTTTGGAAACAACATAACCTAAATAAGTTACTTCATCCGCTAAAAAAACGCATTTTTCCCGCTTAAGCTTCAACCCATTCTCAGATAGTCGCTGTAAGACTTGTTCGAGTGCATATAAATGTTCGCTTTTATTTTTCCCGCCAATAATTACGTCGTCGAGGAACACTTGCACATTCGGTATATTACCTAATAAATTCGACATTATACGTTGGAAAATACCCACGCTCGACGACAATCCGTAAACTAACCTGTTATAGTAAAATAGACCTCGGTGTGTATTGATAACAGTATATTTTTTTGAATCATCTAATTCTACCTGATTATATGCCAATTTTACTGAAAAACCGTGCCCCGTTCAAGCCTACGAGCACATCTTCAATTTTAGGAAGCGGGTATCGATCGATCAGCAAGGCGGGATTCAGAGTCGCTTTATAGTCTGCACAAATTCGCAACGTACCGTCTGCCTTATTCACGGGAACTAAAGGTGAGGCCCAGTCGGAGCAGTCGACGGGCTCGATGACGCCGTCGCGCAGCATGGCGTCCAGCTCGGCGTCGATGCGCTCGCGCAGCGCGTAAGGTACAGGCCGCGCGCGCTGGAACACCGGCACCGCCCCCGGCCGCACTCGTAGCGTGGCCTTGCCGCCCTTGTACCGTCCCAGTCCACCGCTGAATAATTCCTTATATCTGTCGAGAATGTTCACAATTCCCTCATTAATCTGCACACAATTGATGTCACTCATACTTCTACATGAAAATGTAGGTATTTTTATTTGTAACTCCGCTAACCATTGTCTGCCTATCAAAGATGTAGTACCATTTTTAATCACAAACAATTCAAGCTGTTTTTCCTGCCCCTGGTATCGAACCCGTGGGCGAATAATACCTAATGGTTTTATTTTAGTGCCATCGTAAAATTTTAAAATTGTATCGTCCTTCTTAAGACACAAATGTGAAAAGTAACGTTTGTACGCGCAATTATTTATACATGAAATCGCTGTTCCTGTATCCACTTCCATATTTAATATGATATCCTCTACGAAAATAGATAAACTCACTGGCTTATAATTGTTGAGTCCCATAAGGTTCAAACTCTCTTCGATATCCTCCACATCGGACTCGCTCACGGCCTCCGCGGAAAACATGTTCCTACTTCGCCGATCGCGATGATATGAAGTTCTTCCTTGTGACGATTGACCAACATTCTCCGGACACACCCGACGTAAGTGCCCCGTTTGTTGGCATTTACTGCAAACGAACTCCTTAAAGCGACAGCTTGCCACACTATGGTTAGTGGCTCCGCAAGCTGTGCAGTTGTTACTGCGTCCCGCACCCGATGCGCGGTGCGCGGCTGGCCCGCCGCCGCCGCCTGCACCACCCGGCCCGCGGCGCATACTGCCTCCGCCGCTCCTGCCGCGACTCGCACCGCTGCTGTCCCATTTTTTTGTCGAAACCAAATGCACCGTTTCCGCCTGAGGACTACGTATAGACTCCGCATCCACTACCGCCGCGTCTCTTTCTGCTGCCTCCAAAGCGTTCGCTAACTTCACGGCTTGCATAAAAGTTATAGAGTCGTCCTCCGCAAACAGTCGCTGCCTGATGACATCGCTCCTGAGTCCACATATAAATTGGTCACGCAAGCTCTCGTTTAAATATTCAGAAAATTTACAATGGCGAGCTAATCTTTTCAACTCAGCGACGTAGGTCGCCACGTTTTCGTCAGCTCCTTGTCTCTTCTGACGGAAACGATATCGTTCGGCTAATGAAGATGGCGTCGGTTGTAGGTGCTGACGCATTAAACTAACCGCTTCATTGTATTTTAATTCAGACGGTTTCTTTGGACTCGATAGGTTGACGAGTAGCTCGTACGCTTCATCTCCGATTGTAGAAATCAATGTAGGCAATTTCAACTCCTCCGCCACTTTATTAACGAGAAAATACATGTCCAATCTATCTATGTATGATGACCACTGCCCCGTTTTCACCTCGAATTCACTTAACTTACCAATCGACATTTCGACTCTATGTTACGTACGCGATATTCACAAAGGTAATTAATCCTCGTCGCCACTGTGATGTCTGTAAATAATTGGATAAAAGGAAAGACGGGCATTTATAAAAATGGTTTATTGCCGACTGACTGACAGCCGTCAACCGTGCCACAGATAGAGAATACATTACAGCATTGTAGAATTTGTAACCGATTTTAACTACATCTTGAAAAATACATTTTAATAATTCATACTTCAGCTTAATTTTTTGGAAGAACGATCGTTGCGCATCTTTGATTTTTAGCGACGGACTCTCACGGGAACCATCCGTCGCGGACGTGAACTGCCTGCAGACGGCCAGTTGTGTGGTAGCGAGTGAAAAAGTCACAAAGCTACTATGAGGAATAGACCGTTTTCTTTTTTTTTTTTCAAACAAGTAAAATATTTAACAAATCGATAAGAATTGGAATTTTACATTTTGTTAAGTTTTATAATTTTATAAACTTTTAATAAGTTTTATATACGATTTTACAATGTTCTTTGACATATATTGTATTATATTTATTGAAACTATCAATTTGCGTTTTTATTGTTGGAAACGTATAGCACCGTATT
This sequence comes from Mythimna albipuncta, assembly GCA_929112965.1. Classification (NCBI taxonomy): domain Eukaryota; kingdom Metazoa; phylum Arthropoda; class Insecta; order Lepidoptera; family Noctuidae; genus Mythimna; species Mythimna albipuncta. The sequence continues at coordinate 2,543,601 of OV815960.1, forward strand.
GTGAGCGCCAGGTTTATTTACACGCGGGCTTGCGGATAGTGAGCAATTGGTAGCTCGCTGTCCGGCCGTCCGCTAACTGTCCGGACCAAGCCCAAGTCGTCGACGGCGCGCACTGTTCCCGCGCGCCTCAAGGAGTTGTCAGTAACAGCAGGGGTCCAGCCGGGTCGAAGCCTACTGGGGCCAGAGTTATCTCGAAAGAGCGCTCGAGCCCCGGTATGAAGGCTTGAAGGAACGAGATGGGTTTTTTAGTCAGTAAGACTCTGATACTATCTCCCGCTCCGCCCAAGAGCGGGGTTTGTCATAGGATGATTTTTCCCATCGGAAAAAAGGTCTAGGTATTTACACGTTTACTTTCGCTGAATCCTTCTTAGTAGGCGCTATTGACTGTGGTCACGCAGCACAATAACCAGGCTTCATGACTGTGGATAAACCTTATCTACACGGATTTTAGCAAAGGTTTCGACCGTGTGTCACATGATATCCTCTCAGAAAAGTTCCTCAAGGCTCTCATATCGGTTCAATGTTATTTGTTGTCTTCATCAATGACTTAACTGAATGTTTCCGTTTCTGCAACCGTTTCTTGTATTCTCAAGTTTAGTAAAGTTACCTGAATTAAATTGCTACGAAAATTAATGAATAAATATACTCATAATTGCATAACCAAACCTGCAGTCCAGGAAGTAGGTCTTAAAGTCAGTTTAGCAAACAGTGGAGCATGGAAGTAGTTCTTTAACACAACTGTTGTAAGCAAACATACAGGTAATATTTTAACGCCGTGACCTAATTTAGCGATTCGAAATGGTCAATAAAAGTTTTACTATACTTTTTCTTGTTCACAGACGGCCATATTGTTCTAGCAACGACTAAATTCTTGATGACATTGACTCTTGCTTTAACTGACAAAAGTCATCACCAGAGATCATAATCACGTATTTTGTATTGTAAAATAATTTACTGTACCTATTGTATATATTATAATTAAAGTTTTAGATCCATTGTTTTAGAATTGTTATTTCAGTACAAGTAATAATGGCACAGGAAAGCGATATGAGGTCGTTGAGTTTGTTGACTGTGAAGTCTGAAGACAGCGCAACAGTAGCGGCGCGCGCGCGCTGGCGCAACGCGGCGCTGCACGAGCGCTGCAGCATGAGCGACATGGAGAGGATCAAGGAAGCCTTCCAGGAAGCATACGAACACAAAATGACACAAATACAGTTTAGAACTACTCTGAAGGTTTTGTTGGATGTGGACTATGACGATGAAAACTTCAATATACTCTTTATGAAAGTAGGTTTTTCTACAGGTATGTTAAAAGTTAGAGAGGTCCGTAAAGATCTGGATGTGATTAGCCATAATAATGTTGGTATGAAGATGTATAAATGATGTGGGACCGATGATGTCCGAAATTATAGCTCATAATCCGCATCGAGTTTCTCCCGCCTCAGAAACTGGCGATTTACATATTTCATAGTCTTATCTTAGGCCGACGATACGTATTGTGAACGATTTGTCGATTGTTCGATCAGGTCAACACTAGCCGCACTGGCGAGGTGGACTGGGAGGAGGTGGTGTCTCACCTTATCTTGGGCTACTTCGGTGAAGACGCGGAGAACCAACGGGAGTCCCTGCAGCCACCCATCATGGGCCTACCGGTCGTTATACGCTCACAACACAGGCATCCAATATCCAGGATAACATTCAGTCCGGATGTCGACAAGGTAGCTGAGTGCCTTTTGTAGCCGATTAGAAATCTTTATGAATTACCAGACGGAGAATCCTGTCAGATTTCTTTTTGACTAAAACTATTAGATATTTTGTAAATACTTAGACCAGGTAGCTCGACTGCTGGTGTAGTCCGCCACGTTTTGTCCTGTATTAATTCACGTGGCCTAGGCATCCTCTAAACGGTAGCCGTAGAAACGGTAGCCGTAGAGCATTTGCGCTCTCCAGCGTCTGGTATATTTAGCCGCGTACAGATATCGCGAGGCGTGCGTCGCGAATAGTACGTCTCGCATGCCTCGGGCTGTGTGGACGTGTGTGTTCACAGTGAGCATTTGCGTCATACGATCGTTAGGAACGTCGCCTCAGTATGAGCCGTGCGCTCCGAGTGAGCGGACAGGTGTTGTTTGCGTTTTCTACTGACGAGCACCGAGCGTGGTGGTTTGCGTGTTCAGCTTGAGCATGTGTCGTTTGGGCGCACGCATAAATGTACCGTCGTATGCCTCAGGTTGAGGCATGCGTGACGAACCTTTCGCGACGCACGCCTCGCGATGACTGTACGCGGCTTATTGACTTCGGATAGCGAGGGTTGCTTATTCCTCCTGCTTACTCGGTGCCACCTCCTTTGCTGTCATCATTTCCTTGTAATCCTTGTGTAAGAGGCATCTCACGCGCTATAGCAAGAAGCTGTGATTGTCCTCCGTATGCTTTGCTTGGTCCAGGAACTGATTTGTCAATGTAATCACGATAACAATTGGTATTCGTTAGTCGACGTAACACGGAGACTATTCGAAATTGTAGTATTCACCTTAAAAATAAAACTGAGTTGTGACCTGAATATCTGTGTGTCACAGAATCGCACGACGGATCCCATGCAAGGCACTTACATAACAGTTAGCCGCGACGGCATGATCAACTGGTGGTCGCTCGACATGAAGTTGCTGAGGACTGCCTACTCCTCAAGCCGTGGGTAGCATTTTTAGTAAATCTGTTGTAATACTTTCCACATGTGCGTTTAATACAAAGGACACGATATATATGCATATTTATAACCTGGTTTGCTTGCTAGCAAGAGGCAGAAAGTATGCTTAGTAGAGATCACTGTTACTGTAGGCCTTTTGATCAAAATCCATCACCGTCTCACGCTGTCTTTTGCTTAACACATTTAGTCAAATACGCACAAAATATGGAACTTCTTGAAGCTAATTTTTTTCAATCAAGCCATTATGCTCTGATTGTCGAACTAGTCTTGAAAATGTAACTCGGTTATGTCTTCCGCAGCTCACTTAAAGGTGCGCACTACGTGGGTGACGGATATGGTTTGCATGCCGGACGTGAACATCATCGTCACCAGTTCCACAGAGCGGGACCTGCGCTTCTACGACTGCACCGCCAAGACATTCACTTTGAAGATCGTCATCACCAGCTGGGAGTATATGGCAAGAGAACGCGCTATTACCTTTAGATTTAGGGGCTATGTACTGCTTACTTAGGTTAACCTATGTGATTACAATTGGACATTTCTTTGTTTTCTTGGGGACTTGTGTATCTATAACTAGTCAATTTCCCAGATTTGTACGATGCACTATCACTTCGGAAAAGATTTGAATGAGCAGTGTATCCTGATCTGCGGCGACGTGGGGGGCAACATCCGCTTGCTGCTGTTCTCTCCCGTGCTGCGCGGCCCCTTCCAGAACGAGCCCGGCCGCTCCACACAGACGCTACGTCATGTAGACCTGCAGAAACGGGTGATGCGCTTCATAATTTGAATCATATTATACCGGGATATCATGTTAAGGCTGGAGAAGAGGGAGCTCGTTTATTTCGTGAAATAATTCGTCAGATCGAACAACTTCTCTGCGTCATATTAAATAAACCATATGTGTGATTGCAGCCTCACATGCTACCCAAGCTCCACCTGGTAGAGATGCATCGTATGCATGCAGAGTGGGTACGGCAGGTGTCGTACTACAAATCTCTGAGCTGCGTAGTCTCCTGTTCAACCTGCTACGACTCATTGCTCATACGCCACATACATGGCTCCAAGACACATAATATGTTCAGAGTTGAAAAGGCAAGTTTTTGGGTCACTAACGTAGGTATTATTTAATCCCTTTTTTCGCCCTGATATTTACACGTTTTCTGGATATTACAAAGAAATGGAACTGAAGTACTTCATGTACCTATAACTATACCGACGCCCTATCAATTCAAATGGTGGTGCTGCGTCACAAACAAAGACTACTGATTTTATATTTCTTTGTTTACGTGTATTGTAATTGTGTACAATAAAGAGAATTTGGTCTGACTATCGTAGCCATAGATCGTCGATTGTTTTCAGAGGCACCCTGTTATGATTTTCAGGGTATCCAATGCTTTGCCTTTGACGAGGAGACACACGTGGTGGTGACCGGAGGTCCCGACTGCTTGGTCCGGGTATGGAATGCATTTGTGCCAAGCAAGGCCAACGCAATATTCATCGGACACCACGCCGGTATCACCTGCCTCGTGCTGCAGAACAAGGGACAGACTATCTACTCGTTATCTAGAGATAGAACTATCAAAGTGTGGGATGTGCAAAGTCAAGCGTGCATTCAGGTAAGGATGTTAAATTATAATATATTTTACCATCTGTCTAGATCCTCTACGAAATTTTTTTATTTTGATAAATAATCACATTCACCACTATTTCATATGCTTTCTCATTCATTGTCTGAACTACTTGTACATCCTTGTTCTACGATAGACCTACATCGACATCCCGGCAATAGTAGGCGAGCGTACGCCCATCTCTGCCGTGTACAACCCGGCCACCTGCGAGTTCATCCTTGCCTGCATGAAGATAGCCACGGTGGTGCTGGACGAGCAGCTCAACCCGCTCCACACCGACGGCTTCACGCACTCGCGAGCTGTCTCCCAGATCCTCTATAACCCGTTGTTCAAGATCATCATTACTTGCGGCATGGATAGCATTATCATCAACTGGAACCCAATAACTGGTAAGTGATTCTAATATATATTTAACGTGATGATATTTTATTTGTTTCAATTTTTAAATAAACTCTGAGTCCAACCTGATACAGCCGTGAGGAACAGACCAGGGGAGATGACTTCAAGCAGAATTTACGTCTCGGCAAGGTTGACAAGATTATTCAGTCAACAGAATCAGCAACGCGCTATCCGCAGTGCTCCGTATACTTAGTACTCATCATTTTTTGCGGCGTGTGCAGGGAAACGTAACGTGTTGATTCGTGACGCGCACGTCAGGATGTTGCACGGTGAAGAAATCCCAGTGGAGATCACAGCCTCGTGCATGGACCCTGGCTTCTTACTGTTGTTGACGGGGGCCAGAAACGGCGAGCTCAAGGTTTGACAACCACAATCCAGACTTGTTTTGAAAACTGATATTTTTCGACCAGAGAATAAAAAAGGTGGTCGTATTCTCCAGCTAGCAATGTATGGATTGGATGTAGTGACCATGGACCAAATTAGGAAATAGAATAAATAATAATAATGTATATCAACTAATAAAATTACAAATCATTTGTTTGTAAATGGTAGGCGTTGCAACCAGCACAACAAACAAAAATACTTGTCTACTTCTCATGCCTGTACTAGGCAGGTACGTTTCCGTGAGATTTATGATTTTCACTGCATTTAGTACATTGTGTATTCATTGATCGTCTGTCTGATAGTCTGTCTAATAAGTCAACCGACTTGGGAATTTTGTATAATATCCCCAAGCATTTAAATAGGTTTATTACGGATAAATAGAAAAGGTTGCTTATTTTCGAAATTTACAGACTACTTTATGAAGAATTTCTTATTTACATTCTTAGATACATAAACAATAAATAAACCCTCAAAATTTTAGTAATCTACGTGGACTTTTAATAATATTAGTGTTCAATTAAATGACGCGCGAATGCCCGCGTCCGCGCGAACGCCGGCGTTCGCTTGGGGTTTGAGAGGTCGATTTAATCATTTAAAAAATACTTACATTCGGTACTTTTTATAAGGTTCTTCTGTTAGTAAACAATGATCTCTATCTCTTAATCAACCATGATTATTGAATCCGTGTTGACTACATCAGATTTCATTAAATCCCCACGTCGTTTAACTTATTAGACAGACTCTATTAAGAAATAAGTAGATAAAAAATTATTGATTTGCCTAGGTGTGGAACTTCAACACGGGCGTGTGCTTGAGGCAGATGTTCATCGAGTACATGTGCGAAGTCACGGGCTGCTTCTGGGTCGAAGGCAGGTCAGCCTAAATTATTGTTAAATTTAATAGAAGCTGCTGAAAAGTTTTATTTTTAATTTAGTTTTTTTTTTTTTGTGAAAAAAAAACTGGTCTATCGTACCACTTTTAGTGTCAAAGTGTATATTTCACGCGCAGTACGTCTAGTCAGAAAGAAACGGATCGTAGTGCGGCAACATCCTGCTCCACTCTTTTTTTATGGTGAGGAAAATCATCCTATGACAACCCCCGCTCTTGGGCGAAGCGGGAGATAGTGTCAGACTCTTACTGACTAAAAAACCCACCCCGTTTCTTCAAGCCTTCATACCGGTGCTCGAGTTCCCTTTCGGATAACCCAGTAATCCTGCTCCACTCTCAAAATGCATGCATATTTACTTCAAAACCATGCGTCCAGGATTCTGGTATCTGGTTGGAATCGCCACGTACAGTTTCTTAAATCGGCTTTCCTTGATCAAGTTTAAATTCGATTTTACGAGATCAAGTTTCTATTCAGGCCAGATAATGTTGTCTCTTCATTTTGTTTTCACTTTAATCGTTGGCTTTAGTTACTTTATTCTATTCCTTGTTAGTTCTATTCCTAAAACTCGACCATATTGCATGATTTTTCCCATCGAAAAAAAAAAAAAAAAAAAAAACATATTGTGTTAGAATTCTAGCGGTAGGTTGGAACCGGCACGTGGTGGAGTTTGAGGACACTGGCATGGCGATGACCGGCAAGAGCTGGGAGACTCGCCACACGGACGACGTGTTGGCAGCCGCTGTGCGGCCCCCCCTCACGCTGGCCACCACCAGCTACAACTCCGAGATGGTGCTGTGGAAGCTGGAAACCGGCCAGCCTTACAGGTGTGTTAACTCAACAAGGTAGCATGTGGGTTGGCTGTTGTCATTTGTGGGTTTTAGTACTACCGCATACTTCCGAGTGGTGGCGACCTAAATTACATTAGGGCCGAATCAAAAACTGTAATACTTTTTGTTTTCAATCGATGCCCCACACCAGGCATTACTCCTGTATCGTGGGTGTGCAGTGAATAAACTGAAAAACTACTTAATAGATTTAAAAAAATCTTTCACCAGTGGAATGCTGGATAATACTTTATCAATGCGTGACATAAACGAATATATTTCCGACATTCACGCCGGCGAAGCCGCTGCGCTGGCAGAAGCTAGTATTATTAGAAACGTGATGGAGCTGCTGATGGTCTGCGCCGCGTGTTCCAGGCGGTTCTCATGCACGGAGCCGATGCTGCGCATCAAGATGGTGTACAACAAGCGCGAGCTGCAGAGGTCATCACACGCGGGCTTTAACGAGAAGATGAGGAAAGGATCCAGCATCCGGAAGCCTGGGTGAGTACCAGATACTACTTTGTCACTTTATAATAGACACTTAAATACCGATACTTTTACAATGTATACACTTGGATCATTTGAATTAATTTAATGACAGAGGGTGGCTCGCATTGCTAAAGTTTAGGCTTCTGGCTAGGCTGTTAACCAGGATATAATTACATCAAAAGAATCAGGATCTACCAGACGTATACATTGTTTTACATGTGAAATGTGACTGATCACACGTCTTATGAAACCATAACGACATCTATGACGCCAGATAGGTACTAAACTTCAAAGTCCGCATCGCGGTTTTATTCTCCGCACGATTACAACCACGGATTTCGATTAGAAGAAATTTCTCAGACTAGACACAACTGGACCGACTAGACCGTCTGGTTGGAGACGGAGGTTTGTCTAGGTATCTTTAAAAACTAAACCCTATTATAGTTATCGTTGTAGAGTACTTCATGCCCACTTAGGCGTTGCATAAATCGAATGTGTCCAGGACTGCAGGTGGTCGCGACGTGGTGGACTCGGAGGCGGCCATCAAGAAGGCGATAGCGCGGCGCAGGTCTCCAGTGAGCGAGCCCCCGCGCGAGCGCAAGATGCGCCACCTCGCCGTGCACGCCGCCATCTTCCTGAAGACACGGCCGCATCACATGCATGTCGGTCAGTCAATCCATCACTTTGTGACAATTGTTCCGCTATACTTTATATTTTTACAGGCATTTTTTACGCAGTTCCTTTTTCTGCTCTAGCTTCCCTTCTATTAGCGCTCGAGAACGGACAAGTGCAGTGCTGGTCGGACCACTCAGCTGGAGGCTACAAGGGCTCGTTCCAGGCCATCCACATGGCAGGCGACTACGTTTCGGCCTTCGCCACCGATGAGAACAATGAGTTCCTCTTTACTGGCACTACTATGGGATACATCAAAGTATGGCTCTTGACTAATTACCTCAGCAACGAAACGGTTAGTACCTGCTTGAATATTTAACTTTCTCTAAAATTCAACGTCAAAACGTTTGTCAGTAAGTCAAATAAATAGGCACCTCAATATTCAGATGTTTGTTTGGTATTAACTATTTTCCTGTATGGGGCTGAAGCATGGACGATCTAACAAAAGCACCGTAAAAAATTGACACTCTTGAGGTGTGGCGCTGGAGGCGTTTACTGAGGATAAAATGGACTGCTCACCGATACGAAGGCTTTCATCGATTGTGCAACTGCGAATCATTAAAATGTTTAGACATATCATCCGCAATGAGAGCTTTTTGGAACGTTTAGTGGTACAGGGTTGAGTAGAGGGCCAACGTTTTCGCGGTCGATCACCACCAAATGGAAAGACCTCCTCATCTACAAAATGTTCCCTCATTGAATGCACACGCAATGGTCGAATAGAGAGATATGGAGAATTTTCGCAAAAGTCGCAACCATACGATCCATGGCCACGACCACTCCGCCAGGAGTGTACGACTGAGAAGAAGAAATATTTTAGGAAGGCTTCGAAAGCGTTTAATCGGCCTTCCGCTCAAGTGAGCCTGAATCTGAGATCGACCCGCGTGGTGTGCAAGTATGTAATGTGGTGAGCAGTCATTCGCCAGCTGAGCGCATCCACAGCCCTTCCACCACACGCAGTTCGGTCTAAGTTCCATAGCAGGCCTGTAACGGCAATTATTTATGTTGAGGTTCACGTGAACAAGCCGCGGCTGCGGCTGCTGTTCCCGTTCCTGTGGCGCGACCGCATCGAGGGCCGCGCCAAGCGCAGCACGCGCGACCAGCCGCTACCCATGCTGCTCAACAGCTACCGCGCGCACATGCGCTGTGTCACCTCCATAGCCTACATCGACGAACACAAACTCGTTTTCACGTAAGTCTTTTTTATTATTGTTGATAGACTCACGCTTGGCCACTATCTAACCCGATGACGAGCGAAGATGAGTTCGAAGTCTTTTTTTTTTTGAAAAATAGCTTTTGCGGCAAAAGTATCAATTGTTCACTTGTTATTTGTGGTATCCCACAGTTACACCTAAATCATGTACAAGTTCAATATAGTTATGTATCTCTATAGAACGTCTGGCCTATCCATGGATCCCGTTTTCAATCCTGAATTTTGATTAAAATGAGACTAATTTGAGAGAATAAATTCCCAAATCGGTATAAAAATGACGGAGTTCTAGGGTAACAAACATAAATAAAACCGGTTTTCATTGGCGGTATTGGCCGGTGAAATAGAATACTAAACTCTGTATTGTTTTGATTTTTCATTCGTTCAGTGGTAGCTCGGACTACAGCGTCCGCGTGTGGCGTCTGACGGGCGAGTACCTGCAGACCCTGGGCAGCTTCCTGCCCTGGTCCCTGGAGGTTACCCGCTTCCCGCCTGACGTCAAGAAAGTCGCCAGCTTCACTACGTTTAAGGTCAATATGGATCCATATCCATTGTTACGTCCAGAAACTCATATACGTAAGTATACAAATAGACCAATTTTTTTTTGTACAGGTGTGGCGCGGAGGCGAGGTTTCCCGCTACGTGCCAGGGCAGCTGGTGATAGACAAACTGCGTGACATCACCGAGCATGAGTTGGAGCACAAGACCTTCGGCAAGCCGCCTGAAGAACCACTGCTCGGGAAATACTTCGCTCTGCCGAACCGGCCCGAGCGGCAGGACCGCATCGTGCTCGACGACTCCATGCAGACTGTGAGTCAGCTTGCTTCTCGTATTTCAAATCGAATGTTCTAGATTTCAATGAATATAATGTGGAATATGAAATTCAAGTTCTACATTGTCTTGCTTCCGTACTAAAGCATCCTGAGTTCATAATATTATGATCACTGGAATAATGTGAGTTTTGTGTGTGTTGCAGATTCCACTGTACGCGCACCTGCGCATGGCGTCGACGGTGCCGGTGCGGCGGCCGCCCACGCCCGAGCTGGTGCGCCAGACGCGCCTCAAGCGCAGCCTCGTGAAGAAGCGGCCGGGAGAGTCCGAGCGCCAGCTCACGCTGCCGCCCGAAGGCTCGCAGCCCGACGTGGCGCCCGACCAAGAGCGCAGACCTTCATGAACACTCTTCAAATCACTGATCGGATTGTATTCACTCTATGTAACAAAATGAGATAGATACGGAGACACGTCATCATATTGTGTGTGAAGCTAAATAAAATGTATTTAATAGTAAATTATTGTACTGTCTGTATACTGATTGAACCATTCCACTCCATTCTTTTCACACAATATCCTATTGCGAGCGGAAATCATTCAATAATACTTGGGCCGATTTCCATCAGATAACTTGGAATTAACTGAGGAATAAAAATGGCGATGGAATAGGTTTTGTATTAAAAAAAAATATACATAATACATAAATATTATTATGTCAAACTGTTATATTTAGATAGTCTTTAGATCTTATGTAATCATTATCCTTAAAAATATTTTATCGCAATAAAACATGGCATATTTAAAGTAGGTACCTACCTAACCTTTGTTAAATTAATTCTTATAATAAAAGGTTACAGTGGGGCAAGCGTGCTTCCTTGGGGTACTCCTTCGGTTTAAATATGTCAAGCTGACTCATATACGAGTATGTAGTGTATCTAAAAAGTCAAACGACTTGGGTAGTTCGAACAAAGTTTATAATTACGAGTATAATCTTTCGCTTCATCAGATTTGTTTACCAAAAACGGAGCACGCTAGACAATTGACGTCATTTATTATCCCTCAGAAATGTTAATAAAAATAAAACACTTCTACTAAAATTTAAGTAATTTCTAAGTGACCAATGTAACATGAGATCCGCTTCACCGCCAACCGCGGCGGTGCGCGGTTCCATGTGTTAATCGCCTTAGCTCGACTGGGCAGTCGAACTTCTTGAGCTCTGACTGCGAGTTAGCTTGCTTCCGAGTAATCGGCTCTTTTTCAGTCTCACAGGAGAGACGAAATAGGCGTGTCAAGGTCGGAGACAATTCAGGCGCACAAGTTCTAAGAACAATACCCGGAATCCCGTCCGGACCAGTAATATTTCCAAGATTACACAGTCCCTTGCGGACGTCCTTTTGATGGATGCGAATGACAGATATACTTTTCTCACATCCATCGAACGACGAATTTCTTCCTTTTCACCCCATAAAAGTTGAATTTTAAAAACCCCTGCTTGGTGTTCGCCTACATCACAAGAGGAAGCCTTTTGCGAAAGTTCACGTTCCTAGGCCCAGTACTGTCGGCTGTGCGTTGATGTCAGTCAGTCAGAGTTTTTCATTTATGTATACGTGATTATGTGCAGGGCAAAGTTAAGGGCACCAGGCCACGTGGTAGATCACTAATGAGATGGACAGACCAGGCATAGGCCGCAACTAGGTGCTCAGTTTATGAATGTACCCAGAAAGCTACAGTCCGCGATGAATGGCGCCGTGTTACAATATATTTATCGTGATTCACAGTGATGACCACGACCACTCCAGGAGTGTACCGACCGACTGAGAAGAAGAAGATGCATAGATGACAATGACATCAATAAGTATCATATTCTCAAAGTTAATGTAATTTGTCGACCACTTGAAGGTCTTTAAGTTCAATTAAGAATTTGCGGAAGGTCAATAGTTGCACGATCTAGACTCTTTGCGTCTTAATATTTTAAAATGTTCTACAATCTTATTCACAAAATCCTAATCGCACGCAGCCTCAAATGTAAAAAAAAGAATCTTATTAAAACTACATACACTGTAAAGTAGTAAACTATTACTATACCGATACCTACGCGATTAGCAAAGTTTTGACAGTGCTATTAATGCTGATCGTAATCAAGGATAGCTAACTAGCAATTTTTATTATACTCTGATACTCGTTGTATAATTCTGTGTCATTTCGTAAACTATGGCAAGTGAAAGAGAAATAGCACTGCGGTCTTTATCTTTGTGTTCGAACATGACTGCGTTGAGTAAGTCAGTAATCTGGCGCAACGTTGCGCTGCACGACCGCTGCAGCATGAGTGACATGCTGAGGATGAAGGAGGTCTTCCAAGCGAGCCCTGGCAACATGACGGCTGACGAGTTCAGGGACTTACTTAAGACCATGTTGAATTTGGAGTACGATGATGATGAATTTAAAATCATGTTTTTGAAGGTAGCTAATATTTTACATACTTCATCATTATCATCATCATTTCAGCTGAAAGACGTTCACTGTTGGACAAGGCCTCACCCAAGTTTTGCCACGATGATCGGTCCTGCGCGTTTCGAATCCGTCGGGTTCCCGCAACCCTTACCAGGTCATCGGATCACCTTGTAGATCCATTTTGTTCAAGTTAATTTTAGTAACTTAAGTTGAAACTTGAATTAGTGTGTTATAAAAAGAAGTGTGTACAATCAGGGAATTCATAATTGTGCATATTATGCAATGTATGAATGTATGAATGAATGTGAATTCCCTGATTGTACATAAACATAAGTTACATTATATACTTACTAAAATCAGCATTTGTCTGGAAGATTTTCCATTATGGTTATGTTTAGATGAATACAAGCCGCACTGGTAAGGTGGACTGGGAGGAGGTGGTCTCCCACCTGATTCTAGGCTACTTCGGCAACGACGTAGAGAACCAGCGGCAGCTGCTGCAGGCTCCTATCCTGGGCCTGCCCGTCGTCATGAGATCGGAACATAGACATCCCATATCTAGAATATGCTTTTGTCCAAATGTCGAAAAGGTTCGTATCCTATGAACATTTCTATGTTTATAATGGTATGCTGGTGTGTTTTTTAATATACATAATCGTCTGATACAGGACCGTAGCACGGACCAAAGCCAAGGCACATACATATCGGCGAGTCGAGACGGCATGATCAACTGGTGGTCGCTCGACATGAAGCTGCAGAAGACTGCTTACTCCTCCAGCAGTAAGTAGCGAAGCAATTTCAAATGCCAGTGCCAGTCGCTATTCGCCTTCGATATATTGTGACTTAATAATTCCGTTCGGCAGCCCACCTGAAGGTGCACACTACGTGGGTGACGGACATGGTGTGCATGACGGACGTGAACATCATCGCCATCAGCTCTACGGAGCGGGACCTGCGCTTCTACGACTGCACCGCGAACACCTTCGCACTGAAGATCGTCATCACAAGCTGGGAGTATATGGCAAGAGATTACGTTGATAGTTTTTGTTTTCCTAGGTCCCAAAAACATGATTAAAAGAAAAAAGCAAGCTCATTAACTAATGAATATAACTCCCCAGTTATATTTTTCAGATCTGTACGATGCATTACCACTTCAGTCAGGATATAGAGGAACAATCGAAACTGATCTGTGGCGATGTTGGAGGCAATGTGCGGGTGCTTCTGTTGTCCCCGGTGCTGCGCGGGCCGTTTAAGAACGAGCTAGGACGTGCTTTGACAACATTACGACATGTAGATCTGCAGAGACGGGTGACCAAGATTATATTCACTATTTAAATGGCCGTGCTTCGATAACGTTTTTATTATTGTATTTTTTTCTTAAAAGCAGTGGTGGCCCATTGCTAACGGCCCCGACTTACGGGTTGTAGATTGCGGGTTCTAACCCAGCCAGATTCTGTGTGTAATTTATTTTATCACCGCTACTCTCAAAACATTGAAGGAAACATCATAAAGAAACCGACATGTCCTAGAACCAAAAATTCGAAGACATGTGAAATCCACTAATTCACACTAGGCCTGTGTGGTGGATTCCGATCCATTCCCTCTCATAGAGAGGAAGCCCGAGTCTCAAAAGTAGGATCATTATTTTCATTATTTTTTTTTTTCACTTGTTAAATGATAAATGATATTTATTTTATAAATGATTTGTATTTTGTAAATAGGTTTAAAAAACACTTTTACACGTCAATTTTTTTTCGTCAGTGTATGCTAGATGAGGCCGGTGTTACTTCTATCGTATCATCAGGTACCTATAAAACGGATTTACAGAACCATTACTGCTGAATTCTATAACACTGTTTTATTTGCTCCACTGTTTCCAGCCTCACATGCTTCCAGAGCTGCACTTGGTAGAGCTGCGCCGCCTCCACAAGGAGTGGGTGCGCCAGGTGTCGTACTACGCGTCGCTGCACTGTGTGGTCTCCTGCGCCACCTGCCCGGACTCCCTGATCATGTGCGACATACGTGGCTCCAAAGCGCATTCGTGTAGTGTATTCAGATTAGAAAAAGTGAGAAGTTGTATTGTGTTCTCTTCACATTTGACAATTTGATAACGTCAGAGGTGTTTTAAGCGCTTAGCTATTTACTTATCCGTTGTGACTGGAGTGTGATAGATTACACCCCCCTCACATAGAGGAAAGGGCTATGTTCCAGCAGTTAGTAATTTAACTTTTCAGGGTATTCAATGCTTCACGTTTGATGAGGAGGCACACGTGCTGGTGACAGGAGGTCCTGACTGCAACGTCCGAGTGTGGAGCCCGTTCGTGCCCAACAAGGCCAATTTGACCTTTATCGGGCATCACGCCAGTATCATCTGCCTCGTGCTGCAGAACAAGGGACAGACTATCTACTCGTTATCCAGAGATAGAACTATCAAAGTGTGGGGTGTGCAAAGTCAAGCGTGCATTCAGGTAAGATGTTTTTTTTTTCATGGACGTAACTATCGTTTTGAGAAAAGTTTAGCGTCCGATTTTATGAAATAAATAAAAAATATTGCACTTTATTTTATAACTTTTGACTTCAACCAACTAAGTAAGTGAACTCCGTCCTAACCATTTCTCATTCATGATCTTCGACAGACCTACAGCGACATCCCGGCTGTAATAGGTGAAAAGACGCCCATTTCTGCCGTGTACAACCCAGCCACGCGCCAGTTCATCCTGGCTGCCAGCAAGATAGCCGTGGTACTGCTGGACGAGCAGCTGAACCCACTCCACACTGACGGCTTCACGCATTCTCGCACTGTCTGCAAGGTCCTCTACAACCCCCTGTTTAAGGTCATCGTCACGTGTGGTATGGACAGCTTCATCATTAACTGGGATCCAGTAACTGGTATGTCATCAAAGTTTGGAACTTTTTCTGAAATTGAATCTTTATAATAATTTTATCAGCATATTTATTACCTTTATAGATTATGATTTTTACGATTCTGCATAACAGAATATAGTCTCTTTTGCAGCACCGGTTCTATTATTCAATAAAATAGGTGTACAGGTAAACGCAACGTCATGATCCGAGACGCGCATGTGCGCGTGCTGCACGGTCAGGTGATCCCGGTGGAGATTACCGCCGCGTGCTTTGACCCTGGCCATCTGCTGCTGCTCACCGGTGCCAGGAGCGGCGAGCTCAAGGTTTCATAGCTCTGGTTCCTAACAGCAGTACCTAAACTTGTTTCGGAAATGATTGTATAGACAGAAAACTTCACTTAATGTATTTAAACTGATAGTTTACGCTTATGAGTAGGATTCCACTGTCTGTAGACACTGCATTCAACGAACTTTGGTATTCTGCGTAATTCTACTGTCTCTCCATATCTTTCCCGGACGCTCTACTGCCGACCTGGTGATAGCTGATCGGCGCTTGATCTCGTCCTCACATCCTCCATCGTTTGAGATAGAGGAACCGAGGTAGTTGTAGCTCTGGACTACTTCGCAGTTGGCGATAGTCAATACACCTTTAGTGTGATGTTCAGCCCGGTCCACTATCATAATTTTCGTCTTGTCCCTACTAAGAGCCAGTCCGAATTGAAGGCTTATCGGTTCCAGACGAATCAAGAGCTGTTCCAAATACTCTTTAGTTGTTGGAAGAAGATGTCGTATTTATCACCCGCCCACCCAGTGATACACCGTTCCCCCAACCATCTAAGACGATTCGCATGATGTATTCTGTGTAGGTGTTAAATAATAAGGGCGACAAAATACATCCCTGCCGAACACCGGACTCTGTCTTAAAAGTTTCCGAAAGGACATCATCCACCCGTACTGCCGCAGTGCCATCTTCATATAGTCCCTTCAGTAAGAGCATCAAGAGCTGTGGTACTCCCATCTCTAACAGGATTTTCCAGAGGCATTCCCATATGACAGTGTCAAAAGCCTTGCGGAAATTAACAAAGCAAATGAAGAGTAGTGTGTTAAATTCATTGGCTTTCTCAATGATCTGCCGCAGTATAAGTATCTGTTCGCGCATGCCTCTCCGTTTTACAAATCCGGCTTGTTCAGGCGCAATTTGGGGAGTAAGGTAAGCCTGCAATCTCGTGTTAAGAATGTGTAGTAACACTTTGCTTGCGTGCGATATGAGAGAGATGAGCCTGCAATTATTACACTTCTTGGTGTAGCCTTTCTTATGCAAGGGTATAAATATTGATTGGGACCATTCTTCAGGCCATTTGCCAGATTTCCACGTCTTGCAACAGTAGTCAGTACAGAAAGTCTACTCTTGTCTCTCATAGCCTTGAATACTTCGATTGGGATCTCATCTACTCCAACAGCCTTCAAATGTCGGATAACAGCTCGCAATATAAACCTAACGGCGGAGCGGTTCTATTGCCCATGTCTTTGGTTTGAATTGGCGTGTTATGAGTCATACCTTATCATGAAGGTCTTGGTGCCCGATTCACGTAATCAAACCCGTAACGATATCGTAGCGATTTAGTCGTTTAGACCATTTCCGTATTCACATCCATCAATCGAGTTGGAACGACACCGATTTTAAAGTCGTTTGGTCGAAGAGTCGATTTAAAAAAATATCTTTAATACATTATCTTATATAAAGGTAGAATACATTATAATGTAACTGGAAATAAGTCGTCGATAGATCGTTTATATTTGGGCCAGTTTAGTTGTCGTTTTATCCAATCCCGATTATGGAACACGTGAATATCAATTTTGGATAGAACTTCGATCGAACGACTATAAAACTTCAACGATATTTGGCTTGTTTGATTTTACGTGAATCAGGCTACTGGTCCAAGGAAGTGACAACAAATATTTTTAAATAATTGCGTCGCATTTTGTCTCTGTTTAGGTGTGGAACTTCAACACTGGCGTGTGTATAAGACAGATGACCATCGAGACCATGTGTGAAGTCACTGGTTGCTTCTGGGTGGAAGGCAGGTAAGCTAATGAGCCCTGCCTCTCGACATATACTCGAAGGTCGAAGTGTAACTAGGTGAAAGCTTCTCAAAACGACTTTGATCAAGTTTTAAATTCGACTTTAGGACTTGAAATATGCAGCGACAGCTATTGTTGTCACTTTATGTTGCTTCACTTTTATCGTAGATTTTAGTTACTTTAATTCCTAAAACTCAACGACATTGGGTTAGGATTCTAGCGGTAGGTTGGAACCGCCACGTGGTGGAGTTTGAGGACACTGGCATGGCAATGGCCGGCAAGAGCTGGGAGACTCGCCATACGGACGACGTGCTGGCAGCCGCTGTGCGCCCCCCCCTCACGCTGGTCACAGCCAGCTACAACTCGGAGCTTGTGCTGTGGAAGCTGGAGACTGGCCAGCCTTACAGGTGAGTAGGTAAACAATGATAAGAGTAACAATCCATTTCTGTGACAAAACTATGCAAAGATAAAGTAGATAAGAATAAGAATAATGTTTATTGTTCATTGTTACAATAAATGAAGAGTACCTTAAAACTATTACATAATCCATAATATTGTCTGTAACAAATTATTAGGAATTATATACATATATTTAGATGGTGGTCCCCAAACTAAGTAGAACCTGTATCTTGGGGACCTGAGTTGAGATAATTTTAATTTATAATAACATTGTATCGGGCGGACATGTAGAGATTCGGTTTTTTATACTTAGCAAAGAGGTTGCTGTAAATAATGGAAAGGGTATGATTTTTGTGTGTGTGAAAGGACTAATATCACAGGGGGTGAGCATTTGCGACAATCCAGCTAAGGTGTTTCATGAACAAACAATAAACAAGCGAGTGATTATTTACTCTTTGCGAATGACAAACAATGTTATTTTTATTGAGATCTCATAATATATCCTGAACTAACCATATTTGACAACATGCAGGCGGTTCTCTTGCAAGGAGCCAACACTGCTCCTCAAGATGAACTTCAGCAAGCGAGACATCAAGCTGCCGACGCCGATGGTCACCGACAAATCAGAACATATACAAAAAAAATGGTCGAGTGCAATGCGCAAGCTCGGGTAGGTGCAGCATTTTGACAATTGCGAAAAGCGAAAAAGATGGTGTAGAATTAATCTTCTTTAAGGGTCGCATACGGGCCACGCCGCCACCCACATACTTCTTGTAGGTTTTATAAATTTCATATGGATTCGCCGCGCACGCTTGACGCCGGTGACCGCTACTCGCTTCTTGTGGCCCAAACCGGCCACTAAACGCCGATACAAATCGCTGCCACACGCCATTTGCGCATTTAAATTTTCTTCGACAGAAACCATTATGATACTGTGCGCATATATGGGTTAAGAAAGTAGCAGCTACCGGCCACAAGTAGATGTCGCGCGCTTCAGTTTCTTTTGTGGCCGCTCTTAGCTTCTCGTGGCGGCGTTTGTGGCTGTGGCATGTGGCGCATGTGCTGCGACACTAATTGTCTGCAGCTTTATGTTTATTTTTATTTATCGTAGGGAAGGTCAGCTCAAAGCAGCCATAGAAAGTAAAGTGGCCACGCTTCATATTTCGGTTATTTGTAATGACAGAGCTATGTTATACCACTCTGATGCATAGTAAGCAGCCCGCCTCGCCCCACGTATGCAATAGCAGTCGGTGAATGTAGAGAACTTAGTGAGGGAAAATTCAAAACTCATATCAAGCGTGTCCTAACCAAAAAAGCATATTACAAGGTAAGACTATGTCGAAGATACGCTTGTTTGGCAATGACTACCTCTGCACATGTGGGGCCACATGTAACTCATTAATATTGTGTCTATTAACTGCTCCATTTTGTTATATATGTGTGTATGTGTATTGTATAATATATATATATGTACATTTTTTTTCCGTTTTGTTTTCTAAGTAGGTTGCTTTTGCAATATTTTTCTAAATTATTTTAATTTATTTTGTTAAAATTAGTTGTAATGATTTATATTTTTCTGGCCTTTTTATATATAGCCTTTTTTTTAAGACGTGAATGTGAGAACACTGTAGACTCCATGAATTCTTAGATTACTTCTTATTACAACTTACTTTTTTTATTATGATTTCTTTTTTTTGTCCTTTTGGTTATAATATTGACTGATCTACACCGTTCTTACATAATATCTATTATTACTTAATATAAAAATATTGTAACGACAACCACTTTTTTAAAAAGAGTAACCATGGAGTTTCTTGCCGGTTCTTCTCCATAGGAAACGACCAATTTGGAACCGTGCACTAGCTTTTGATGTTTTAGCTTTACTAGCTTTCCATTTTTGATGTTTTAGCTTTACTAGCTTTCCATGTAGGCCTATGTGAAATAAAATATTATGTTTTTTTTTTTTAATTTTAGTGCTTTGCGGTAAGATCGCCATTGGGGTAAGAATCTGCAATTTAAAGTTTTTTTTTTTAACTCAAAGTTAAGTTGGCTGCTTTGAGCTGACCTACCCTAATAGCTTTGTAGTGTAATCTGCTTACCAATTAAATACTTAGGTACATTTCCATGACGAAGGTGATAACAACAGCTATTTCGGACAATAGTCATAAGAACTTGTGTTGTACAGCAAAGGCACAGCTCGCGACAACGTGGACCCATCAGCAGCCATCAAGAAGGCGACGGCGCGGCGGGTGTCCTCCGTAACGATGCCGGTGCGCGCACAGAACATGCGCCACCTGTCCGTGCACGCGTGCATCTTCCTGCACACCAGACCACAGCACATGCAAGTCGGTCAGTTTACGTCATGTTCTATCTCCCTGTGGAACCCCTCTTTCAGATGGAAATAGTAGATTTTGATATAAGTTCAGAAAGTTTGTCATTACGATCGAGGCGGAATACGCACAAGCCGTAGGCGAGTGTGTTATGCAACCGAGGGCTGAAAATCCATCTTCCCAGAGACAGTGGGACGTACTGCAGGTTGGTACGGAATAATCTCATTAATACGTCCACCAATACTGGTGAGCGCGCTCGCCTCTTGGCTGTGGGTGAATGGGAGTCGGGCCTTTGGCTACAAGCTTTACCGTCACCTAACATAGGTAGATACTATGCCGAGTGACACCACCTTCCGGATTGCTACATGCCTGCGTCTAGGTGCTCCTAGTGGAGCTCCACATCCGTGTGAGTCAGTGCGGCGAAGCAGTCGACCGCCATGGACACCATGGCCTATCTTGCAGTAGAAGCGCTGGTCGGATAGCACGGCATGCCAGTATTAATGACATCATCTGTCGAGCTCTTGTCACCACCGGGGTGCCAGCTGTTTTAGAACCCAATGGCTTGGCACGCGACAATGGGAAGAGGCCAGATGGAATGACTATAATGCCTTGGAAATTGGGTAGGCTTTTGGTGAGGGATGCAATATGTGTCGACACCCTTACGCCATCCCATCTTCTGAGTACGGCGGGCTGTGATGGGGCGGCTGCTGCAGGTGCAGAAAACCTCAAATGGCGTAAATATTACGTTGATGTGCTCACTTTTCAATTTTAAGTCTGACACTATACGTGAGGACTTGTAATTGGCTTTCTGTCGTTTATATTTATTTCTATTTTTAGTTTGTTAAGCTGTAAGTCCTCCAGGCTTTAATAAATAAATATAATAACCTCATTGGAAGTTATATGTTTGAGCCGTTTGTTGTTGAAACAATAGGGCCATGGGGGGCCAATAAAAACAATTGAGTCAACTATCCAATTGTAGGACACCGAGGGCTGCAGTGCACGTGAATCAAACGACTTTTTTCCGTCATAGTTAGGGAAAGGTTAGGCAAAAACTCGTGTTAATTTACGCATGCACGAAATTTTTTTTTTAAGAAAAATCAGCTCAGCGAGTTCAATAACCTGTAGATAGTTTGTACGCAACGCCGACTACTAACTACAGGTCATTGAACACGCTCAGCCGACGTTTTCTTAAAGAAATTAATTTCGTACGTGCGTAAATTAATACGAGTTTTGAAAAAAAGGTACTTTATTTTTTGATTTTATCTTTACAAATCGATATGTTTCATGTACCGTAAAACGATTAAAATTTAGCGGTGTATATGATTTGGTCGAAAAAATTGTCTTTTAATTATCTCACAGATGGTGTAAAAAGTAGAGTATGTAAAACGGGGATAAAGTTGTCTTTGTCTTGGGCGGCTCGACTTCCTCACTTCACTCAGGTTTCTTTATTAACTCCCTCGCAATGCTCGGGAGTTATTTATATAAATTCCTCACTAACGTTCGGGATTAAAATCAGCAACCTTCGTTTCGTTCGGAATTCAACATGCCGCCCTCGACTTTTATTTACATAATCTACTATTACGTTGTTATGAAAAACCAACGAAAGTTTTTTAACTTCTTACTCTTTCTAGCATCTTTTCTACTGGCTCTCGAGAACGGACATGTGCAGTGCTGGTCGGACCACTCGGCTGGAGGCTACCAGGGCTCTTTCCAGGCCGTCCACATGGCAGGCGACTACGTGTCGGCTTTCGCCACCGACGAGAACAACGAGTTCCTCTTCACTGGCACTACTATAGGATACATTAAAGTTTGGCTCCTGAGAAACTATCTCATCAACACAACGGTTTGTCGAGCTTAGCACCTATCAAAACAACGCATGCGTTTCTGAACCTATTCGCTATAACAACAAAAGTTTTAGAACTACGTCCGAAAAGTCTAGGTCGTCTAGAAATGTTTTTTGTTCCTACCTAGAGGAACAAAAAACAGTAGTGACGTAAGTAGTAGTAGTATGACCACATCATCGCTTACCACCAGGTGAGATGGTAGTCAAACGCGAGCCTATCAATAATAATTTAAAAAAAAAACCTGTTGAACCAAGTAAATATGAATTGCCAACTGAAAGCCAAGGCTTGATTTCTTATACTGATTATATTGTTCACCTGCACCATGCAGCGATTGTAGAGTTGAGAGAGAGAATCTACAATCAGTGCGACCGTGGCTGGATTCGTCGAAGCTAGGTACCCTGAAATATCTATAAGATACGTCAACATGAAAAAGGTGACGACGTGATGACCAAAAATAATGTCCAAGGTTCACGTGAATAAGCCGCAGCTGCGGCTGCTGTTCCCGTTCCTGTGGCGCGACCGCATCGAGGGCCGCGCCAAGCGCAGCACGCGCGACCAGCCGCTGCCCATGCTGCTCAACAGCTACCGCGCGCACATGCGCTGTGTCACCTCCATAGCCTACATCGACGAATACAAACTCGTTTTCACGTAAGTTGTGAGTTTTTCATCATGTGCTGCAAAAGTTCGACCAACTTGTGTTTGAAGTACATTTAACTAAGACTCATAACTTAGCTATGGAAACTCATAATCACCACCCTTGGTTTTCTCTTCACTACCCTTGGTTGAGTGGTAGAGAATGCCCAAGGTATTAACCCGCCTTGGTACCTTCTTGTTGCATGAAGTTTTAATAAATAATAAATAAATAAATGGAGGGAGGCTTTTGCCCAGGAGTGGGACAGAACAGGCTAACAAAAAATAAAAAATCAGTGGTAGAGTTCTCAGGTAATGGGTTATAGCTGGGGAGAAAAACACTCCCTTCGCCACAACCTATGCTCCTAAGAGTATGGTAAATATATAGAGCTACACTCTCTTGGACGGCTGAGAACACTTTGCGTAAATAGATTATTGACAAAAAGCAAATGAGTTTGATTGGCTTACTAAGTGTTCAGGGCCCCACAAACTAATGGTTTCACTCTGTGCGCAGTGGGAGTGCGGACTACAGCGTCCGCGTGTGGCGCCTGTCGGGCGAGTACCTGCAGACACTGGGCAGCTTCGTGCCGTGGAGCCTGGACGTCACGCGCTTCCCGCCAGATGTTCACAAAGTCGCCAGCTTCACTACCTTGAAGGTCAGTTTCAAGATGTCTCCAAACTGGTTAAATACCCAATTTCTGCACACTTCATTAGCATGATCATAATCTTGAGCATGATCAGGATCATGGAAATAAAAGACATAATTTAGATTTTTAACCGACTTCGAAAAGGAGGAGGTTCTATTTTCGGCTGAATGTATGTTTTTTTTTTATGTATGATCACCGATATCTTGGTCAATGGAGGATCGAATATGAAATTTTTTTTTTTTGTTTGTTAGGTTATGCTTCCAAGTTGGTCCCATAGAAGTATTGTTATGATCTGATCATGAACTTCGAAGATATGGACCAGAACTCCTCATAGGATTACAGTAGAGCTGTCGTAGCAAGTAAAATTGCTTTGTTTATACGTGTAGTCAATGACTGACTGAAAGAAAAGAGTATGATGTATCGATCTGATCTGATGACGGAGCCAGAATGTACATTAATATAATCTAACCGTGTTTGGGATTATTAGAATCGTTATGAGATGCACTCTGGCTATAAGTTTGTGTAAATAACTTTAATTCCGGAAGTCTGTGTTAAATAACGAAGAGACAAAATTATTATAGAAACACCGAGTTAGGAAACTAAAGTTATTTTGTACTTTTCAGTGTTTTTTTTAACATTGAAGTCGGTTATATTTTTTTTTTTATAAATAGTTTTTCTTTGTTTAGTAGGAAAATCTAAAAAAGACCTACAACTTGCAAACAATAAATCAGCCTTTAAATGAGTGAGTGTACTGTGCAGGTTTGGAGCGGGGGCGAGGTGTCGCGCTTCGTGCCGGGCCAGCAGGTGGAGGACAAGCTGCGCGACATCACCGAGCACGAGCTGCAGCACAAGACCTTCGGCGCGCCGCCGCAAGAGCCGTACTTGGGAAACCACTTCGTTCTGCCCAAACGACCGGAACGCGGTGACCGCATCATGCTCGACAAATCGCTGCCCATCGTCAGTATACTTAGTTTGACTAATAATGTAATATCAACAACTAAGGTTCCCTGATAGGTACAATAAAGGTCTTTGTATGTTGCAGATCCCGCTGTACGCGCACCTGCGCATGGGGTCCACGCAGCCGGTGCGGCGGCCGCCCACACCCGAGCTGGTGCGCCAGACGCGGCTGAAGCAGGCCAAGATCAAAAAGGCGCACTTCTAGACCAGCCCGCGAGGCTTGCACCAGGCGCAGGTGCCCGCAGTGCTGCCACCCCTATCGGTTACCAGCTCGAAAGCTGATGCCAAGACCCTTCAGATGCATACGCCGCAAACGACACAGTTCTAACCGCAGATAGGGCCAAAAGCTCTTAAGGCGTATAGTCCCTTGAACCATCTGACCGAAATTATGTGAACGCAACTCTCGCACTCGCCTAGGCGGCAGTACGCAAATCTGTACATTCATTTGCGGCCAGCAGCGCCCGGAAAGCGCTTTAAATCCATTTTCTCTGCGAGATATTGATTGATTTACATACGCAATGTTCACTTTGAAGAATATTTAACCATCATTTTTTATGTGTAAAAATGTTTCTAAAGGTCCAAGCGGTTTCGAAGGAGTAGGAAAAAGTTGCGAAAAGTTGCGCAATTGCTAATTTTTTTTTTGGCAAAAGTATTAATTGTACGATAAAATCAAATGTTGATATTATTGTTCATGAATCTATAATAAACATATATTTTTTTTCAAACCAATTGACTTAGCCGTTACGGAGGAGTAAGCCTCAGAAAATCACTGTTTTATGGCATTTTCGGGCGCTTGGCCCTTAACGCGATCCATAGGGATGGAGCTGTATGGAGTGCATATACCCCGTTAAATTTTGATCGTTTTAATCCCGTGGAGGATCGATCCGGTACATGAAACACTATCGATTTGTGAAGATAAAATTAAAAAATAAAGAACCCTTTTTTCAAAACTCATATTAATTTACAATTAATTTCTTTAAGAAAACGTCAGCTGAGCGAGTCCAATGACCTGTAGGTAGTAGTCGGCGTTACATACAAACTAGTAGACCCTCCACGGGATTAAAACGATCAAAATTTAGCGGTGTATTGTTCAATCCTTCTTTCTCGCTCGCACGACTGATAATTTAACTGGTAAGGCGGGGGCCTTAACAAGGGTGTTATGAATCCAAGAAAACGATATCGGTTTCACCTTGTCTCTCTGTCCAAATCAAATCAAATCAAATCAAAGCGTTTATTTCAAATAGACCATTTACAGGCACTTTTGAATAGTCAAATGTCGGTCAGTCCAAGAAAAGTGAAGCTAAATTGCACGTTCCAAAGAGTAGGTCTCTATGGAGAAGAACGTGCAAGAAACTCCATGGACACTCTTTTAAATCATATATGTGTTACATATAATGCTTGGTTACATATTACTTGTTGCTTCTATCATGTGAGCACAATGTCGATAGAGAAATAAAAATGTAAAATAATTAAAAGATAGAAACTGAATTAAGCCACTGGCAGCTAAGAGATGACCAGTCCCATCTGACGGCACCCGTTCACGAGCATGACGCGTGCATCAGCCCCACTCAGCTCAACCATTTTGAAGGGAACTGAACGACCCAATAACACGTGCCACCAACAGCGAGACATTTGAGTGAGCATGACAAACTCTCAACTGCCATGCTCGTAATGTCAAAAAAAAAAAAAAGTTGTAACCTAATAAAAATGCTCCATGGTGCTTCACATTCACAAACTTGGAAAAAGTGCTTCTACATTATACAATGCAATTGTGTCTTTCAAATTAAAAAATAATAATATTAGTTTCCAACTAATGAACTAATTAGTACGCCCTAGTGGTAGTGGAGCTGGACCAGCATTGAGCCAAGCATTTTTATCTTGAATATAATCCTCCAACTTATAATATGCTTGTCTGCATAGTGTGCGTTTAATACAAGATTTAAATTTCGTTTCATTAAGTTCTAATATGTGGGGAGGAATTTTATTATAACATTTCAAACAGTACCCCATGAAAGAAGAGGCCACTTTAGCCAGTCTGAAACCTGGTTGAACTAATTGATCCCTATTTCTTGTAACATAATTATGTCTATCGCCTCTTTTGCTAAAAAGATGAAGATTTTTTCTAACATACATTATGTTTTCATAGATATATTGACAAGGTACTGTCATTATGTTAATATCTTTAAACAGTTCCCTTAAAGAATCGCACCGGCGGAGATTGTAAATCGCTCTGATGGCTCTTTTCTGTAATATAAAGATTGACTCGATGTCAGCAGCCCGTCCCCATAGTAAGATACCGTACGACATGACACTATGAAAATAACTAAAATAAACTAGTCTAGCGGTATCAATATCCGTAAATTGGCGGATTTTTCTAACAGCATATGCAGCTGAGCTAAGCCGCCCTGCAAGAGAAGTTAAGTGAGGACCCCATTGTAGCCTTGAATCAAGCGTAATCCCCAGGAAAATCGTTTTATCAACAAATTCTAGTTTTTCATTATTCAATACAATGTCACAATCACTACTTTTGACATTCGGTAAGGAAAATCTTATGCATTTAGTTTTTTCCCCATTTAGAACCAGATTATTAGCAGTGAACCAGTTTTGAACCTGCAATAGGGCGCTATTTTCGTTGTCAAGATTGTTAGTTTTTCTATTTATCTTAAAAATCAAAGAAGTGTCGTCAGCAAACAACACCATATTAAGTTTATTTTGCAACAAATTGGGTAAATCATTAATATAAACTAAAAACAAAAAAGGACCTAAAATTGTCCGTCTGTGTCTGTCCGTCTGTCCGTCCTCGCTTAATCTCTGTGACCGATAGCACTAGAAAGCTGAAATTTGGTGCCAAAATGTAAATATATCAATCACGCCGACAAAGTGGTAATATAATAAAAAAATATAATAAAATATATAAAAAATGGAAAAAAATGTTTTATTAGGGTAACCCCCTATATGTAAAGTGGAAAGTGTTTTTTTTTTAAATTTCAACCCTAACGTGTGATATATCGTTGGATAGGTATTTAAAAATGAATAGAGGTTTACTAAAATAATTTTTTGATAATGTCAATAATTTCGGAAATAACCCTCTAACTTTTGAACCATAAGTTTAGAAAATATGAAAAAAATCTGAAAAGTAGAACTTTATAAAGACTTTCTAGGAAAATCATTTTGAACTTGATGGAAAGAACAGTTTTTGTACAAAAAAGACAAAAAGGTGTACAAAATAATTTCTGGACTAAGTTTGTAGAATAATCGCAAGCATTTTTTTAAACTCATAAGGGGGTAGACTTATTGTGACGGACGGGAAACTGCGGAACCGTACACTGAGCGTGGCCCGACACGCTCTTGGCCGGTTTTTTTTTTTAATTAACGAAACAAATTATGTCACGATGTTATAGTAGGTACAGTACAATTCACGAATGATGGTGGCCGTGAAGTTTGCGCAGAAGGCTGCGCAGTAACGTGTTTTAGGAACCAAATGGCGACGTGCGTGTGCGAGAAGAGTGAAGTATGCGCGAACGTTCGCAATGGCTAACTTCACGGCCGCCATCATTCGTGAATTGTACTGTACTGTGGTTACTCCTCACCTTTTATTTTATTATTAACTAGCTTTTGCCCGCGCGGCTTCGCTCCCGCTCTTCCCTACTTCAGCCTACTCTACCCTACTCTACCCTACTCTACTCTACGCTACCCTACTCTACCCTACTCTACCCTACTCTACCCTACTCTACCCTACTCTACTCTACCCGTGACGTTTCATGTCAAGTCACACGGGAACGCTGTCGAACGGGATAAAAAGTATCTTATGTCCGTCTCCTGGCTCTAAGCGTCCCTACCAATTTTCACCCAAATCTGTTCTGCCGTTCTTGAGTTATAAGTGGTGTAACTAACACGACTTTCTTTTATATATACAGGGTGGCCAGAACATTGACGTCCAAAAATAAAATTTAGGTCCCTCGTATCGTGGGGTATCCGAATCAAACCATGAAATCTCCTGTTTAAATTTTTTATTTAAAGTTGAAAAGCTAAGTCATAATTTCACAAACGTAAATTTTTCATTTTAGGCCAACTTTTTCATAACTTCCATCACAGTTACGAAGCTGATTATTTTATGCATAAAAGTACTACTCATGAAGATTCAGTTGCAAAAAAAAATCTCGACTAAAACATGTACTTTTTTTTTTAATTTTTAGTTTGTTCTGGTCGATCATTCTCAAAAAATCAGAAAAAAAATTATAACTCAAAAACTATGAAAAATCGCGGAACATACATGGGGGTGATTCGGATACCCCACGATACGAGGGTCCTAAATTTTATTTTTGGACGTCAATGTTCTGGCCACCCTGTATAGATTAGATTTAAGTTTCTTGTAAAATTGTTTTGATCGCCGTTTTCAATTTATATGATGCAGGTCTACGTTTCAATCAAAATAAATGGGCTAGTTAGAGTAGTTAGCCATTATAGTACAACAGTTAGTCGACCGCTGAGGAGGAGCAGCATGAAGCTACTCAAGAAGCGTAGGCGAGGTGGTCACACTGGATTCTCCACAAATAAAATACCTAATAAATTCTTACACAAATGGTTTTATTAATAAAAATAAAAATTATAAATTAAAGTAAAACACCGATAATGTAGCTTAAGTTAGCAATTTTTTTTAATTGGTACATTATACTATGATTAATCTAATTCTAAAAAAAAACGAACAATAAGGCGATTAAAATATTTAAATGATCTAATTACCTATAATAAAACTTAACACAAGAAAATTATTATATCAAGTAATACAATAATTGATAATAATAAAATATATGTTCACTGGTAGTTCGAACCCCGATTCCTTCTGGTAGGCTACATATTTAAAAATGTAAATAATATGAATAGACAATGAATATACGGAATATAATTATTTTATGCCCGGTCGGGGGCTTGTTTTAGAGTCCGAGTCGACTGGTTGGACTCATCCTGCTCTTGGTGGAGTAGGCGCGCGCGCCCTTGCCCGCGGGCAGCACCAAGCGGCTGGCGCGCGTCAAGGCGCGCTCCAGCAGTTCGTCGATGTATTGCAGCTCCTCGCAGTCAGCGCCCGGCAGGTTGTTGCCGTCCACGCGCACGCGCAACAGCCCCTGCTCCGAGCTCGCCGCCGACACAAGGCCGCTCTGCTGCTTCAGCACTTCCATCAGACATTCGATGCTCGGAAACCGTAAATCATTGTAGGAGAGGTTCAGGCCACTCAGCGCCAGGTTGCCGACGCAGTACATCTGCTTACTGTGTACCACCGTCTTATCACTAGTGAATGGATCACAGAACGTGCCTACTACCTTATCGGTCATGATATTCGCTCTCTGGACGAGCGTGTCGACCATGCTGTATTCTGGACTGACTTTTTGACCTCGAAGGGGTTTAATTCGCTTGGAAGTGCCGACGTCGAGACCACTTTTAGTATCTTCTTTCATCAGTTTTTTAAAGATGTTAGCGTAAACGTCAGCTCTTCGTTTGAGAAATTTAATCTGCCGTAAACTCTTTGCTCTCGACTCCTCCTTCGTTAAAGGAAACTCCTTCAGGATTTTTAAAATACTGATGGCTCCTGAATCGGTAATACGGTTTCCCGCTAGATTAAGGTAATGTAAACCGCGGTTGGTGCGTAAAGTTTGTGCTAAGGCGAGTGCCCCTTCGTCGCCAATCTTGTTGGTGGCGAGCAGCAGCACGTGCAGCGAGTCAGCGGCGGCGCGCGGTGGCGTCAGCAGCTCCGCGAACAACGCGCAGTCCTCGTCGTCCAGCTTGCACCCCACCAGCGACAGGTAGTACAAGCGAGACGGCGGCTCCAGGAGCATGCTGTAGTTGCGTCCGGCAAGCGGGGACCCGTCTAGGCAGACCTCAGTGAGTTGCGATATTATTTTGGAGAACTGATATATTACAGTAGGGGATAGCGGCGTCCACTTGATCGTCAGTTTATGTAGCAGTGGGTGAAAAGGTGCGGACATTGCGATAACCTTTATGAGCATGATCGGGATCTGGCCGACGCGGTCGAACACGAGCTCCACCAGGTTGCCGGCGGCGTCCTGCACGGTGGTGAACGCAAAGGTCACTGCGTCGCTGCGGCGCTCCTGCGTCACCACCGACTCCTGCTCCTCCATGGTGGTTGCTTGCTTAGAAGTATGAATTGGAACATCGCGCGGTCGCTGCGACCGTGGCCTCTTAGATTTTTCTTCAACTCGGATGTACTCAGCTGCAATAATATAAGCGCTATTTGTAACGATATCATGAATTGTGTGACATATGGTATGGCTAGAGTGGCGGGCAGTGGCGTAGCTGTGCCCAAGGGCCTTGGGGCGAAAACAAACTGGGACCCTTAATGAATTTCCATACAAACGTAATACCACGCTCATTTGCAGTTAGAGCATATTTCCAACATATTATGATGATATTCGGTTATAAACAATATTTATCTAGGTTCCTACGTCGAGAATATAAGAAATATTGTTATTTTTAATACAGGAAAAGCCAAATGGCATGTTTTGGCATTTACGTTGTAAAAAAGTGCGAAATACAATTCGCTTAAATTTCTTTTTGTTTTTAACAAAAAGAAAGACGTAGGAACCTAGATAAATATATTATTGTCTATAACCGAATATCATCATAATTCGTTGGAATTATGCTCCAACTGCAAATGAGCGTGGTATTACGTTTGTATGGAAATTTATCCGTCGCCGGCCCCTTAAACTGTATAAGTTTTATCAATACAATATTAATCATCGATTGGGCGTGGAGAACATTTACTTGGCGTAATGTCGACTTCTTGAACATTACACTATGTTGAACGAAACGCGTAAGTGCCATGAAATTCATGGCGTTTAAGACATTTTGGTCGCGAAAAAGTATCCTCTAAAAGCTATCTTAGCGCTGCATGTTTTATTAGTTCTATTAGACGACGTAACGCCAATGTAGCGCTGCAGCGAACTTTTGTTTTAACTTTTCAATATTTTGACTAAGTGTGCGAGGCACACGAGCCACAAAAAAAAGCTGCTTCTAGCTTTTTTTTGTGGCGGCCTTTCTTTGTGGCTCGTGTGCAGTGGTGCCGCCACAAAAAAAAAGCTAAAAGTCGCTTCAAGCTTCTCCAGCCACAAGCTGTCGCGCGCTTCAGCTTTTTTTTGTGGCCACTTCTAGCTTTTTTTTTGTGGGCCTTGTGCGGGGACACTAATAGATTCCATGAAAGGGCATGTCTATCACTAATATACAAGTCGATGATATTAATATGTTACTGTTAGAATATGCGCATCTGCAAATTACTATAAACATCATAATGGCGGGACCAACTCTTGTAACCAAATAATTCTAACATGTATATTTACAACAATCCGGGATCATCCGTCACCGGGAATCGGGTACAATCCGCTAAAGTGTAAAAGATTAAGTAGCAGATATCTCCTGCACTTTATAGTTGATCTGCATGTCAACGGCTACATCGCTAAATCGCGGGAGATTGTGAGCGAAGCTCTTTTGTCTCCATTCGACAAGGCTCGACGGAGATAGGTCTTACTTCTGGTTGGTTATAATAAAACAAACCACGAAGGCTAAGACGGGAGCTAAACTCCGCTTCACTCCCGCCTTAACCTTTTACCCTAACTTATTCGTGATAGGGTGCCCTTATAGTAGTTTATGTGACTACAACTGTGGGGAGAAAGCAATATCTTTAGGTCGCGGGCGGCATGTTGAATTCCAAACGAAACGAAGGTTGCTAATTTTAATTCCGAACGTCAGTGAGGGATTATTATAATTAACTCCTAAGCATCGCGAGGGAGTTAATAAAGAAACCTGACTGAAGTGAGGAATTCAAGCCGCCCAAGACAAAAAGCTTTATCCCCGAATCGGATACTCTACTTTTTACACTATACGTATTATTCTGTTTGTTTTTTCTTAGTGTCCAGTTTGAATTTCGAATAAACTCTTCGATGCATGTACACTTTGTAATGTTGACCACAGAGATGTTGATCAGATTTATATAATTAACTCCCGAGTATCGCGAGAGAGTTAAAAGAAAAACCTTTGTGAAGTGAGGAACTCAAGCCGCCCTTGACAAAGCCAGCTTTATCCCCGTGTTGCGTACTCTACTTTTTGCACCATCTGTGAGATAATTAAAAGACAATTTAGTCGACCAAATCATATATTAGAGAAATATAAGTATTATATTTACAAGTTCATCGAACAAACAAAATTTACTACTCCAAGATTCTATAGTTTATTCGTAAGCTCGTTTTATTTCTATTTTCTTTTTTTTTGTTAGTGGCCAGTTTGAATTTCGAGTCAACTTGTTTGATGCACATACACAATGTTGACGATTTTTGATGTTCAAAATTCAAATCTCATTATTCCCTAGGGATCGGCCATACTGCATTATCTCCCTAGGGATAGAATGGCTTGCTAGCAGCGTTGAAAAAAGCAGGGGGAATATTCCTGTTTCTTTCAAAGGCTGTTCTTTTATTCAAAGTAACATTCGAAACTTTCAAGAAATTTATAAATTATAAAGCCAATAAAAGGAAAAATGTGAAAAAAACCGAATATTTCATGTTTCATTTTTTCAAATGCGTACTTTTTTTAAATTAATATAAACTAGCGCTTGACTGCGTTCCTACCTGATGGTAACCAGTGACTCAATATGATGGTGAGGCGCACTAGTTTATGAAGCCTATGTCCAACGGTGGACAGCAATCCTTATTGCGCCTAAATGGTGATACTTGGAGGAGGCTTATGTCCAACAGTGGACACAAGTCATTATAGCGAGGGAAGACTTATGTCCAACAGTGGACATCAGTCCTTATAACGCCTAAATGGTAATACTTGGGGGAGGCTTATGTCTAACCATTACTGTTCCGTGTGTCTAACAGTGGGCATCAGTCATTATAACGCCTAAATAGTGAGGGGAGGCTTATGTCCAACAGTTGGCATCGATTATTATAGCGCCTAAATGGCGACACTTGGGGGAGGCTTGAAGAAGCTCAAGTCTAATCAACACAGTGAAATCGAGATTTTGGCTGAGGAAAGCTAGATGTATCTATTATATTATTTGTATACCACTCGTACATTTTTTTTTTTTTTTATTTTACCCATTTTAATATAATTTTCAATTTAAATAAAACTTGTTTTTTTTTTTAATTTTTTATGAAATTAACCGAAACAATTAATAAAATATTCGAAAGATTTCTGTTTTGTTCCCAAAAGATTTTTTCCGCAAAATTTCAATGCAACATGTGAAAAAGAACGGAAAAAAACACAATTTGTTTTTTTCATGGAAAGAAACAATTGTTTCTTTCCAGAATTTTCAACGCTATAGCTTGCTTTAAGTGAGGTTTGTGTTGGTTTAATGCTCTATGGGTTTGTATGACGTATAAAACGACATTATCGAGCAGGTGGTGTAAAAAACGCAAAGTACCCTGAGCAATGTTATTTTAACGGGTACAGAACCCCAAGCAAACCTTCTAGCTACCATATTCACCTCACGGCCAGCTCCCTACGGTCTCTTTCCACTTGTGTGTCATCCAATGACAATGTGGTATTTAAACTTATTTTCCCTAACTTTCAGGTACTAACCTACCTTTAAAAATTTGAAAAACAAAGTGATGAATTATATCTATATTGAAATTAAAACTGCGAGTATTTGAGGGCTCAGATTGACCAAGATAGAAATACGGAAAGAAGGTAGCCTTTGCTTTAGCACAAACAAGGCTATCTACATCTACAGGGTGTAAGGAACAGAACAGCCCTCCACAAACTTTAAGGGTTTGCTCAGTAGACAAAACAGAACAACCTTCCACAAGATGTTTATTTCAGGAAACGAAAAAAAATCGGCCTCTCCATGCAAACTGTCCAATAGTTTTTAATTTGGTAGGGTGAATCTGATTTTATTTTCGCTTCCTGAAAAAAAGTCTTGTGGAAGGTTGTTCAGTTTCTTCTACTGAGCAAGCCCTTAAAGTTTGTGGAGGACTGTCCCTTACATCCTGTATAATATGCCATCGACGCGTCTACGCGTCTATTTCAATCTGTGATGAGAGTATGGGTTGCGGCATTGCGGGGTTCCGAAAGATTACCTAATCTTTGAAGGAAACCCCTAATGTTTCCTTCAAAGATATATTTAGTTGCGTAATTACCTACCTTGCGATTCTACGTTGATTTTGATGTAGAAAGGAGCGGAGTACTGGGCACAGGCGAATGGCACGAAATCGTAGAAGTTCTGCGGAGAGGGATGCGGATTGTCCCTGTCGGATACTGAGGAACGAGGCGGCTCGTCGATGATTGTTGATGGATTCATAATTTTAGCTTTAGTTGGATTCATTTCCATTGATTTTATTTTGAAAAATACAGTAAACACCTTGGCTTGCCTCGGCACGGAGCAGCTTATTAAGCCAGCGACACTGAGATGAGAAGCTCTATAGGTTGGTATGAAATAGTTTTATTAGCGTGTTCGCGTCAGGCTACAGGCGCTCCCATGGCATCAAGCAAACCAGCTATACTAAGCTAAGTGACCTTTGCTTTGTGTGAACCCTCACCACCCACTTGACAAAAGAAGAGACAAGACGACATCTTTTTTTATAAATAAAAATTGTACACAAACATGTAAACTCAGATACAAGTTTTAACAACACAGCCAGTCCCAGAATCAAACCTACAACGCGCCGCACAGCAGCCAATCGCTCCACCACTGCATCAACCGTCCCGATATGATGCAGGGACTTAAAAACACCTTCATAAAGGTTACAGAATTATAAGTGTTACATGTTGAATTGGTAACAGAATCAAATATGTAACACTTATTAATGTGTTTTCAATATGTTAACCCAAAACACTTACAAAAGTGTAACCCTAACATATCTGTAACAGATATAAAAGTGTTTACAGTGTTAATAAGTGTAACAAGTAAACGCAGCTTTGCCAAAGTTACAATTTACAAAGCTATACTAAAACTGATTATTTCAGTTACACATATTAACACATATAAACAGGTTACAGTTTGATTCGGTAGCACTCCATAACACATATAAAACGTTACAGTTTCATTTGGTAACATTATTGTATCTGTTACATTTAAAAGTGTTTTTCTGTTAAAACTGTTTTAAAAAACAGTGTTAAAACACAGTTTGGTTACAGTTTGAGTCCCATAGAGTACATAATATGCTCTGGAAGTGGAATGTTTATAGTGTGGGATGCAACATGCGCATCTTCACGCCATCCCATCTTCCAAACACAACGGTCTGTAGCTGTGGGCTGCTAGAGATGCAGAAAACCTTAACGGCACAAATATAATAATCTCATCGGGAAATTATTATTTGTTCAAGCCATTTGGGGTTCAAACACCACGCCCTTAGATCCGAGTGCACGCCTACCTTTTCGCAACAACGAAAAGTAGTTGTTCGACTCTTCAGGGACCCCAGAGCTAACCCTTTTTTTCGGCTCAAGAATCAGCATTGCAAAGTCCGTTCAACGTGGCAATGCTGCCAACCTTTTGGACGCTTTCTCATTGACAGTGATGCGTAAATGGCTCTTTTGGTGTTCGATGAGCAATTCCTGCATTTTTTTACTACAGCACTACCACATAGGTATAGGTAGGTACATACTATATTTATTATTTAGAAATAAAGTTCTTTCAGAAACTGATAGGAGATTAATTGACACATGACAATAGTCACATCAAGAAGTCAAAAGCACAATCAATTTTATTTAGTGCCAGCCAACCAGCTGCCAGTCATTAATCCTTTGACTCAAAACCTGTCACTCACTCACTCTTTGACTGTAGATATGCAGTATGTGTGTGTGTGTGTGTGCAGTGTGTAGATGGATAGGTTTTTGGCCGTATTTTAGAGAAAGTTCAGTGGGTGTTCTCTAATTATTCGTCGATGTGATGAAAAATTTATGTATTTTTGAATATTAACCTTTCAATCTTGATAATAGCAGACACAATTGAAAGACAATAGGTGCGCGAACGCCGGCGTTCGCTTGGGGTTTAATGAATTAAGTGTCTACACAATTGGACAATATGTAGAATCAATAAAACTGGCGCGAGGTCGGAAAAATGGAGCTGAGAATTTTATTGTAGAGTCTGACCAACGAAAGATAGCAAAATAAAAAGGAGGCCGTATTAAAAAAAAAATTAAGCTGTTCACCCCAGTTGTACGCCACTTAAATGGAGTTGATACGTTTGATTTTTCATGAAAATAATAAGTATGCGATATAATTATATATGATGCATGTTTATTAAACAATTAAACATATGTTGCTTATTTAGCCATGATATTCAATGCCGCCAAAACTCAAGCATGTCCGTTCACTGCCAAATCTGCCTGATCACCTTGGCTCTTGCTTTTTAGAATGTATCCTTGGAGTGTATCGACCGCCTTCAGCTTTTGGGAGTTGAAATTTCCTTAAACTTTGGGCAGTTTATTGATTACAAAGCTACAGTAGCTACTAGGAAACTCGACATTCATGCAAAGGTTAGATGGCACTCAGTGGCGGATTAGCCATTTAGCAAGAGTAGCAAATGCCACAGAACCCCATTTGGTGGCCCCGCATGTTCAGGGATCCCATCCCGCATTTTTGAACTTAAAAAATGCTAGTCAAATATTGGTACTGTATGACACCTAAATACACCTGATTTCTTTGGATGTGATGAGATAGTCACTTTACTTCAAACTTTCCTGCAAGCAAACTACAGAATAGAAGATCTCTTAGAATTTGCCCCATCATCGTACTTTTTACGCAACTGATCTTAAAATCCATGGAGTTATTGGGGTATAAAAACCTTGTTCAAGCTTATTTTTGGAAAGGGTAGATTTAGCCATCAGCTTCCCGCGCGCGAAGCTGGTAGCTAAAACTGCTTAATTTTAATATGTGTAGCCTCGGTTAAGCTTAATCTTAATACCTACTACTAAGAATAAGCTTAAACAAGGTTTTTAGGAAATCACATATTTTGTGTGTCTATGTGAATATTCAGAATATTACATTGCCTGTGCGAATAACATTTGACTCTGAAACGTGGTCCTTCACAATGCGCCTCATCAGATAGTTTTAAGTTACACAAAGAGCAATGGAGACGAAGATAAGCTTAAGTGGCAGTAAGCTGGGGATATTGCTCTCAGAACAGATGATCGATGGGGCCGAAAAGTTCTGGTATGGCGATCGGATACCTGAAGACGCAGCGTTGAAAAGGCCTCGCAAAAAGGTACCAATAGCTTTTTTTTAGTAAGGCTCGCGTGAATTCGATGGAGGCGTGATAAACAGGACCGGCCGTTGTGGTGATACTGGGGAGAACCCTTTGTCTAGCAATGGACGCCTTTTAGCTGAAATAATGATGACGATCGATGTTGGCATGTTGATGAGATCAATCTCTCAGAAAGATTATTCCAATTAAAGATTGGCTTAATCTCCAAAGAAAAAGAAATGATGCATCCTATTAGTAAATCTTAACTGTACAGCTTTTCTATATATAAACTCGAGCCCTGGTATGAAGGAACGGGATGGGTTTTTTAGTCAGTAAGAGTCTGACACTATCTCCCACTCCGCCGAAGAGCGGGGGTTGTCATAGGATGATTTCCCATCGGAAAAAAAATATAGCTAACCCTTATTACACTATGCGATACGTCAAACCATAGACTAGACTGTCTTTCTATGAATGAAAAATAGTAAGA
This sequence comes from Mythimna albipuncta, assembly GCA_929112965.1. Taxonomy (NCBI): domain Eukaryota; kingdom Metazoa; phylum Arthropoda; class Insecta; order Lepidoptera; family Noctuidae; genus Mythimna; species Mythimna albipuncta. The sequence goes on from OV815960.1 coordinate 2,581,445, forward strand.
TCGCACGCGATATTCAGCGCAGTGTAATAGGTCCTTTTGAAAAGTGAGCCAAACAAAAGGACCTATTAAGGACCTATTACACTGCGCTGAATATCGCGTGCGATAGTATTATTTTTCATTCATAGAAAGATAGTCTAGTTTATGGTTCGACGTATCGCGTAGCGTAATTAGGGTTAGACTGTCTTTCTATGAATGAAAAATAGTATGAGTCGGAATATCGCACGCGATATTCAGCGCAGTGTAATAGGTCCTAAAGTGAGCCAAGCAAAAAAGCGGCACGCCGAATGAGACAGAGAATGTTATGTTTTGTCTCAATTTTCTTACTTATATAATAATCTATGGATACTTCACCTGAAGTCGTCGCCCAAGCTGTGGCACTCATTCAGGCCGGACACAGCCAAAGAAACGTGAGTGCTCAACTTAATTTAAGTCGATCTGCGGTCCGAAATGTTTATCGGAGGTACCTTGAGACTGGCGACTTTGTTCGTCGCCAAGGAAGGCCACGATCTCAGGTCACAACTGAAAGGTAGGATCGATTCTTCGTAACGACCAGCTTGAGAAATCGTCACCTTACCTCCATTGAGATACAAAACCAACTTCGCGACTTTCACGGAGTATCTGTGAGCGCTCGAACTGTTCGGAGAAGGTTAAAAAAACGCGAAATGGTACCACACAAGCCAATGGGCCCAAACTAACGCGAGCCCACCGAACAGCGCGCCTTCATTTCGCACGCAGTCATTTAAATTGGACCCAGCAAGATTGGAGCCGTGTACTCTTTATGCATGATAATGCAAGAGCCCATGCGGCCGGCATCGTCAGGGAATATCTTCGGGATGTGAACATCACAGTTATGGACTGGCCAGCCAGAAGCCCAGACATGAACCCCATTGAGCACATGTGGGACGAGCTAAAAAGACGTGTTAGGGCTCGTCAGCCAGTTGCCCAGACGATGCAGGAGTTGAAAACTGCCATAGAAGAGGAATGGGAGATGATCCCTCAAAATTTCATAGAGCGGTTGATAAACTCTATGCCTAATCGTATGAGAGCTGTGGTAAATGCACATGGAGGCAACACGCGTTATTAAATTAAACCTTTATTTGATAAAACATGTTTTTTATTCAAAAATCAATTTCCTTTAACAAGACGCATATCCGACTTGTTAGGCGTAGCTCCATGTCGTATGGTATTCTGAATTCAAATTTAAAACAATACGATCGAAAAAGATGGTAAAATGTATCAGGTTTAAAACTGCATCAACAGTTTTTGTTCAATCTAGCAATCATATTTCGAAACCTAAACTCTAAGGTGGGCCAATAGATGTGTCCAGAAGTGTATAATAACATTATTAAGCGGGACGTTAGATTCGATAATATTTACGAGTTCATAATAATTTTACAAGATTGTTCTAGTGATTCAGAAACTAATTCAGAATTGTTTTGGGGTGTACCTTTAGGGGAATAAATGTACTTTGTATTAAAATATTCGTTTTATTATATTAACGTTTGTAATTAAACCAAATTAAAATTAAATTTTTATATCATGACAACCCTAGGAATGTTAGTTTGACAAATGTCGCAGAAATCAATCTATTTTTCAGTATAATCTTAAACGAATTTTTTTCAGCAATTATAGGTTTACGTACCGACGTCACGTGCTCCCGTTGTCATTTTATTATTACCCAAAGAGTATATAAATACTACGTTCTATCATTTAGCTAGTCTAGCAACTTTTTGGCAAAAAAATTGGTAATCTAGCAACATTAGCCAGCAGTTAGCAATACTGAATGGCACAAAGGCCAAAAGGCCATGCCAAAAAATTGGAAAAAAAAAAATAGCAATACTGATTTTGACATTTAATTGACATTACTGAAAAACAATATGGCGGTTTGACTTTATCTTTGTGGAAAGCAAAAGAGTAAAACGCAACGTGTTTTGTGTCATTGTTTATAAACGTACAAATAAAAACGCGGACCTCATAAATAAATAAAACGATGGGTTCTAAGAAACATAAGAAGGAATCAAAGAAGAAGAAGCACAGGAGTCGGTCTCGATCGCCTTTGGAAAATGAGGAAGTCCAACGTGAACGTACTGAACGTAAAAGACATCGGAAACACAAGGATCGCAAGAGAGACCGGTCCCCAGACGGTTAGTTGCACTTTCTATATTCTAAAATGAAATACGCCTGACACCAATTATTATTTCCAATTATTAGAATAGTTGCTACAAATCCATTGTATCCGTGAAATGGAGTCCAGGCAGTTAACGTGCCAAATACAACGTAGGTTTTTGGAAATGATAAATGGTGTCGGCGTTATTTCCGTTTGGCAAAATAATGGCATTGTTTGCTCGTTATTTCAGACTCGGTGGCATTCGAGTAGTTCCACCGCGTCCCTGTGCTGCAGCCGTCAGGTAGGTAATGTGTGGAGCTGTGGGCAGTGGTGCCTGTGTGGACCAGCTACTAAAAGTGCCAAGAGCCACAAGTCACGGATTAATGTGAATGTCCCCACCACCACTACCACTTGAAAATACTTCTGTTATGTAGATTCCAGGGTCTTGTAGCTATATGGCAAGAATAGAACTTTATAATTATGACCCATATATCTTTCCGAATGTTCTGCTGCTATTACACTTGAAGATTGTTGGTGCTACTTTGATTAAATTGATGTTAATGAGTATAAATTTGAAGACTGAGAACGGCTAAACTATGATGTTTAGAAATCAATAAAATAAAAATTATTTGTTCATACAAAGCAAATAAGGCCTGTTTCAAGGGTTTTTGGGATGTGTGCCAGAAGGGCAACCAAGTTCCACTACCCACCCTGCTGTTTGTCAGACAGTAATAGGTAGATAGTTGACATTTCAGAGTATATTTCTCTTGCTACTATAAAAACAAATAATAAAAGTGATTCTAAACCCTTCAAATGCAAGTCAAACTCACTCTTGATTGAACCATGGGGGGGCCTAGTAGGGCCAATGCCCTCTGGGACCATGGGGGATTTTCTGAAAAGCAATCCCACAGTGCTAGAATGCTGAGGGCTACTGAGAACACAGATGTGGTGAGACCCAGCCGGAGCTTCCTGCTCCACCTAGACTGGGGGAAATTATTGGATGATTTCATACCTATAAAAAAAAAAGACTTTATTTTTATTTCTCCCATTATATCTACCAAATATTAATTTTTCTTTGCAAAATGCCATGGAAACAATTTGTTTTTTTTTACAGTTTCTAATATCAAATTCTGTTTATGGAATTCTTCACTGTGGCTGGTCCTACATGCTCTTTGTCTGTTCTGTCTTACTAATTCTAACATTGTAGGCAAGAGAGAACCTGTAATAAATGTGCTAACTAAAAAAGGCGACTAGTGGAGATATGTAGAAACCACTGACATTTGAGCATTTACAATTAACCTTTTAACTGCTTACGTCGGATATATCCGACAAACACTTTCGCATTTATTCCGCTAGGGTCGTATATCCACGACCAAATACTCCATCTGATCAGTACTTCTGTCACCTATGGGGATTGAAGAGCTAAACGAGATGGAGAAAACACGACCCAGGCGACTAGGACAAGAAAACATTCATCGAATCAATCCAACGCAAGCGGTTAAAGTGTTAAGCATTGTTCTGTTTAATTTATAACTATAGTAATAGTTTAAATATATCCCTCGATTCGGGGCCTTTTAGCCTCTGCAGACTTTGCTGTTATCCACATCCACTATATTGTTTGTCGGCACATCCACTTGAGATATCATTTTCCCATCTTTTCGGTAGGCGAGCCTGTTATCTAACACCATCTCTTGGGTGCCACAGGATTACTCACTTGCTCAACATTAGTTTGTCTTGAAACATCATGTGACCGGCTCAGCCACATATCAGACAGTTAACTGGAGTGATGTTTGCTACATTGGATTAGTGTCTTATTTCTGCTTTGCCAATTTTATCATTGATTTTTATTTGGAACATACTAGGTACACATATTACTCATTGACATTTTCCAAGCAAGTGTGTGAGGCTCACACACCCACACATGGTGCAGCCACATGTAATCCAGTGAAAGTTTATTTACCTTTAAATAAGGACAATATTTCCTTACCATGCTTTATTGCACACTATCTAAACAAGTAAGCACAACTCTATACAAAGATTCTGATTTATTTGCCTTTTGTAATGTAAGTCTGTCAGAAACCCGTCCTATTACGACTGCCCTACTAGTTTTTTTTTAATATGACCTAGAACTGAATACATCCAAAATTAATTCACATTTATGATTCCATTTTCATATTTTGAATTGATTAGAAATTGTCTTGAATCAATAATTTCATGATTCATAGTGGGTGGTAACTGGAGAAATACAAGCTTGATTATAGTTAAACAGAATATCTTTTTATTATAAAAATAACAAGATAAAAATTTACTGTCCAAAAGAAATGTAGGGTAATTATATGCCTTTATTGGCACATACAACTTGAAAAATGATTGTGATACTTACGGCTAATTAAATGTTCTTATCCATAATATTACATTGATAGATGCACTGGGAGACTGATATAGTAGTAACAATTTAGTATACTCTGTTTTGTTGGTAAAAGTCTGAAATTTAAATTTATTTATCCAGATTATACTTCAATCCTGTACCGTTAAAGCCTGCAATATTCTGGTGTCTTATTGTATTCTTTGATTTTCAATTGAAGGTAAACAGGATAGTAAAGCTACTTGTAGGTTTTTGTCAGGTATAATTATATAGTATGGTTAAAGGTTTTGTGAACAAATCCAGCTTGGAACTTTCTTCAGACTATTGAGTAAGTTTTCATTTAAGTCAATGTATAAAATTAAAGTATGTTCATAAAATAATCTCTTTCATGTTGTAGTAAGAGTTTTGTCACGTCGTGTGGAGGCTAACTAGCTGTATGTAAAGCGTCTCTCTCGATTGTTATAGTGGAGGAGGTACCGGTAGACTCGCACCTGGCACGTGAGACGGCACTACGTGAGGCGGCGGCTCGTGAGGCGCCCGCGCGCGACGCTCCGGCTCGGGAGGGGCCCGCGCGCGACGCCCCGGCCCGTGAAGTGGTCGCGCGCGCGCACAGCCGTAGCAGCAGCGAGGAGCGCGACCGACGCGCCCGGGAGCACCACCGCGCACGCGCTGATAGAGAAGATGCCAACTATCACAGGTTAATATGACCTTATCAACACTACTATACGTTTTCCATAACAGAGGACAGCATAACTTATTCCATATAGCTTGTTGCCTTCATCCCAGCAGTCACTCCCTTTTCAGTTCCACAATCTTTCTCACAATCTACTCTTGACTTCATTTATACCTTCATAATTTCTTAAACATGCCTATCGATTTTACATTGAGTGCTTGTTTATAACAGAGAGAAGAGCTCCGAGAGCTCGGCGCGCACGGGCGAGCACTCGCAGTCGCCGCCGGCTAACCGCGGCGGAGCAGCACAGGAGAGCCTCTCCATCGAGGAGACCAACAAGCTGCGCGCCAAGCTCGGCCTCAAGCCGCTTGAACGCACTGAGAAGCCTGCAGGTACGCACCCCTCATAGCATACTTGATAAGTCCAAACGGCTTGCGACAACTGAAGTATACAGGATGACAGACAATAAAATACCATCGTGCATGAGACACCTCTCATAGTAGTAGTAGTGGTACAACGGGCTGTTTTCCGCAACTCCACGACCAAAGCGCGTATTTTACGCACGGGTGGGACAAATATGTCATTCGATCCACCCCAGCTCCACAAGGAAGGCCAGCAATGCCTTAATGTTACTGACCATTTCACGGCCACCTGGGTTTCCGAAGCACTTAGCCCTGTATCCAACGACCACAGGGCGGCTTAGAAGCAGATGTGCTGCTGTTTCGTCCTCCTCAATGCAGGCTTTGCAGAGTGGGCAGTAGTAGTCAGACAATTTTTTTTTTACTTAAATATCAGTAGGTGTTTTCCGTATGTGGGTGACAAACACTTCCGAGAGTGTAACAGCCAGAGTCATGAGCTGCGCGTTGTGTTGCAGAGGACGGCAAGATCAAGGACGACCTGGGCGAGTTCTACCACAAGCCGGCCGCCAACATCGCGCAGCAGAAGAAGTCGGAGAAGATCCGCGAGAAGCTGCAGCTGCACAAGGAGAAGAGGAAGATTGAGCAGAAGTCAGTAGCCTCAGTTCATTATATTATATAGTGTTTGAGAAACTTACACACAGCTGTGTTGCCGAGGTCTTCCCAGCTAAATTGGACGTGGCTGTGATGTAGGTGGACAGGATTTTAACATTTTTATCCTGCGAAATGCGCTGATTCTCAACTTAACAGAAGGAATATCTTTTAGATTTTTCAACATTATGCTTGAATCCCTCGCTCCTCTAGTGGTCACAACTGCTGAGCATGTGGTTTCAATCTCAGGTTTATATAGTGTTAATGAGTTTCTTGCTGTAGCCAAGAGTGTGGATTTGCTGCCTATTGGCTCACCCTAATAACTTCTTCTTTCTGCCCTTATCACATATTACTTGGGGTCGGCGCAACACGTTTATTTTTCTTCCATTCTGACAGTTCCAAAACATAATTGGTGAAATGTGGATATTCTACACATTTTTCTCAAGTCTTTCGGAAAATATGATCATAATAAGTTGTCAAATATGATTGTGTAACAATAAGCTGCGTGGTGCAGGTTGCAGACGACGCTGCTGGCCGAGGAGTCCGACGAGGACGACGCGGCCGCCTGGGTGCGGCGCTCGCGGGACATCGACAAGCAGAAGCGGGAGGCTGCCAAGAGGGTAACGTGCCTAAGCTGCACTCATTATTTACTTTATAAACATGTTAACATGGTTCGGTTTGGTTTGAAAAAATAAATAAACAAAAGTAATTTTACGCATAAAGTTTAGTGCTACAAATAATAATTATCATTTTTATGACTTTCTAATATTATAAACAATTTTAAAATCGAACTTAATTTATACACAAGCATAAAGCTGATATTTTTTTAAACTGAAGTAACAACAACAATACTTGAGTTCGAATGTGCATGTTGGGGAGGCCTACGTCCAACGCCTTTCGGGTGAAGTGATGTTGATGATGAATGTGCATCAATCAAAATACAAAATCATTCAATTCAATGTTATTTTGTTAAATAAGTGCTAAAGATTATGTGAACCAGCAAGTGTTTTATTCTGAGACGTATTTTATGTCAACTTTGATTTTGATATTATTATAGTCCTCATCTTATCACACAGCCTATTGATATGACCCATGAAGTTTTTACACACACTGTTATTTTGTGGTGCCATTAGTGAGAAATAGTGTTTGTTGTGTAGTTGTATGTAAATGTAGTGTGATGTATGCGACAGGCGGCGATGCTGGACGAGATGGATGCGGTGTTCGGCGTGTCGGCGCTAGTGGAGCAGGAGGAGCACGACGAGCGCCAGAACAGCTACACGCACAGCCAGCTGCGCGGACTGCGCGTCGCGCACGACATCGATGCTGTAAGTGCACTACCAACTACATCATTCTCAAGGGCCTTGAGATTAGAGACATTTATGAGAGAGATATTTGCAGAATTCACAAAAAACATGTAAATATTTGCCTTTTTTTTTGACAAACAAAAAGGTATTTAAATATTGATTGAGCGGATATAGAATGATAATACAACTGATGTAAAGAATGTTAAATTTTGCCGAATACTCGCAATTAATATTTGCAAATATATAATCCCTAGTATAAATCCTCCTAGTATAAGTCCAAATATTCGCCAATATTGTATAAGGCTAGTTGAAAAAGATGTGAACAATGGTAATTTAATAATAATATTTGGAGCTGTACATGGTGTGAGTGCAACGACACTGACAGTGTGTTGTGGTCGTCAGATCGCGGACGAGCGCGAGCTGGTGCTGACGCTGGCCGACAAGGAGGTGCTCGCCGACGACAACGAGGACGTGCTCGTCAACGTCAACATCGTCGACGACGAGCGCACCAAGAAGGTAACGTGCTTTTCTATTTAACCTTTAACTGTCCACGTTGGCTATATCCGACTCTCTCGAGTTTATTCCACCAGGGTCACACATCCACGAAGAAATATTCCATCTCGTCGGCTCTTCGGTCCCCTATTGTAATTGAAGAGCCAATCAAAATAGAGTATCTAACACACGACCCTAGTGAATAACCTGATAGAAGTACACCCTACCATGAGTTTAAAGCAATAGTATTGGTCGATACTCGATAGCGACTACGTAAATATTTTCTATGGCAAATTTTGGTTCCGTAAGTCACCGCTACGGGCGCTGTAAAATAATAATACTATTGCTTCAAACTCATGGTAGAGGCACTGGTGTGATACTCAGTGATGAAACTTTACCAATGTTGAAAAACTGTGTAATGGTTACTAAGACAAATAGACTTTGTCGGTTTATAATGCTTATGTGACTTAGGGTCAATTCCCACTGAAAGAGCAGCGGTCGGCAGCGTCTTTTTGAGGCAAAATATTACGAACCATTTTGAATCTTATCTACGTGATAAAAAAGTTCATAGTCATTTGAAGGCAAAGGACTAGCGTGGCGTCGCGAGGCTGCACGAGCCTTCTACCGACTAGTCAAAAGAGGCGCCGCGCGGCTGATCGCGGCGCAGCTAGCTGACGTGCGGCCGACCGCGGTGCAGCTGACAGACTCGCGGCTGCGCGCGAGCGACCATTTCCAAAATGTTTCAAATTCACCAACTACTCTTCTTTTCTTCCATAAATCATGTACCCAAAATTTTCTTTTCCTTTTTCTTTCCGTTTTGTTTGTTACTTCTTGTTTTTCTTCTACAGCCAGTGCTATGATACATAAATCCAAATCCACCATATTTATTGCCACACAACTTTCCTTGAGTGGAGTAGATCGCACACTAGTTTTCAAAGCTACCACGCGGAGGCTCATTGCGGCGCCTCGGGATGCCGCGCTGCCTCTCGCGGCGCCGCACTGCCCCGCGCGGCACCGCGCTCAGTCACTTGCTCTTACGGCAGCTGCGCGCCGCTACTCTTTTAGTGGGGATTGACCCTTAGGGTAATAAATCAATTAAGAGGTCTGCAATGCGACATGATACCCAATACCTACATAGTTTTGAGAGCCAAAGCTATTGTGTTGCATTTGCAGACTGAACCGATAATACTATTTCGAGAGCGAGGACGTCATACATATATATATTTAACTTCACTTTCTTCACTACATATTTATATTTAATGCTTTTCTTTTTTAAATTTTAATCTCCCGCTCTAGGTCAGAGCTAAAACCACACCTGTGTTGCCCTTTGCATTCTAGGACCACGAGTTTCCTTTTGAGAAAATCCTTATCACCCGAATGTGTAGTTATGTATTGAATTATTTATTTGACAGAATCTTCTGGAAGCGAAGAAAGCCAAGACTGGTTACCGCGCGTACGACGACGAGGCGGACTTGGAGGCGGCGTCCCTCGGGTTCGCGCGGCCCGTGCTGGCCAAGTACGACGACGAGATCAACAAGGACAAGGCGGCCAAGACGCGCGGCTTCCTCATCGGCGACGACGACGTGCTCGAGGCCAAGAAGTTCCGCGACATGATGGTGAGGGGGCACATCCTTTTGTTATTCTATTTGTAGTGTACCCGCCGCCGGGACACGGAAGACTACTGGATCGTATTTGCCACTCTGGACCAAGGGGCCAATGTTGTATTTTGAGTTTCCATATTACTATTAGAGATGTGAGAGGGGTTGTAATTGTTTCTAGATAACTAAGGTGGTAATTAAAAGGCACTGGAACTAGTTCTCATCTTTCTTTGTCTGTTATTTTACTACTTTTACGTTATCGTAAAAGTAAATCAATGTGCATAGTGTCAATAACTGAACATTAAGGTTTTTCAAATATATTGTAACTGGCTTAGTAGCCGTGATTGTAACGAAATATCGAAGTGCAAGCGGACGGCTCACCTGCTGCACTGCCCTGCCACGACACGTCCTGTAAGTACGTAATCAGAATAACGAACCATGGAACCAAGAATATAAGACTTATTGTGTTAAAGTTACCGTTTCCTCTATTTACCTGGTCAGGCCACGCACAACAATATTTTTTATCAACAATATTTAACATCAACCATATTTGACCTTAGAGATGTCAAAATCAGTGTGTACGTGTTGTAATGAGTTATTTATTGCTCCAGCGGCAGGAGCGCCTGCAGGGCGGCGGCGACAAGCGGCTGGAGTCGCTGCAGCTGCCCGCGCTGCGCATCGCCTCCGACTACCTCGACGAGCACGAGATACAGGCCAAGTTCAAGAAGACCAAACGGAAGGTAACTCACACGCACTCACCAAACTAAAATTCAGCCCATATTCGACTTGTGCCAAAGGCGCGTGGGGACTTGACTCCCAGCAAACATACAAGAATTAAACCATACACTTCTTTTCAATCCACTCATTGAAAGAATAATGTTGATGCAATCCTTTGTAAGAAATTGTTGAACTGAGGTCTTCATTGTATTATGGAAAATGTAAGTACCTAATACATAGCATATTGTTTGTTCGGATTACACGTGAACTGCACTTACCAGCGATGAAACCCTGCTACGTCGCTGCACCACACTTAGTCATATTACCCTTACTAATTATTATTATATCTACCCTGCTGGGCAAATGCCTCCCTCGATTTATTCCATTGTCTCGGCTTTGAGCCACTTCTTACCAATTTATAAGAAAACATCTAAGTCGTCCCGCCATCTCTTTTTCGGTCTGCCGCGACCCCGTCGTGCGAGTTCAGATGGTGAGCCAGTAAAACCAAAAGTTGGTGAACTGCGGGATTTACTGGCCCACTGCTCGGTCGACATTCTTATTAAACTACTGTAAGTTAAGTAAACAAACCGGATTATTGTTATGAACATCATGACAACACACATCGAAAGTATAAACTAAATCTATGTTTGGGATCTCGATCCAGCTACAATTTTGACTAGACATCAAATCAGTACAGTAAATACAACTATTTTTCAAAATTTAATATCAATTCATATTAAAAAGTAAAACATGTATCTTTATGTCCAGGGCAAGATACGTAAGAAGGCCAAGCACGAGCCCATCGACGTGGATGACTACGACGCCGCCACCGCGCCGCTCGACACCGACGACACAGGTAGCGTGCACCTCCTGCCCACCACCATACCACCACATCATTATCATTTCAGCCGAGAGACGTCCACCGTTGGTCATAGGTCTCCCCCAAGTGTCGCCTTAATGAGCGGTCCTGTGCGCCTCGCATCTATCGGATTCACGCAACTCTCGCTAGGTCACCGGTCCACCTTCCACTTCCTACATAACATATTTTTTAAAATAGCGCATTAGTTTTTTTTTAGTAAATTGTGGTGAACTGATCAATGCTGCACCTCTTACATATGGAAGGTGTTTTTTCTTCAGCCTATAGCAGTCTCCTAGCAGTCGGGTTCAACAGATTAGCAACTAGTGGGTTCGGATGCAATGCCTAACATAACGATGATATGCGTAAAGGTGGCATTCCGTTGTTAGCGAGCGCGACTAGACGAGCCCGCGTCCCGCACCCGCTCGCGTGCCGCCGCCCGACCACTAGCTTTCCGATGTCAGCGACCGCGACGTCTGCCGTCAGTCATCTCGCAGTTTTTATAGGTGATGGTTGTGTTCTATTGCAGTATACGTTATGTCGGACAATATATCCGCAGCTAGTAAGAGAGTTATTCAGCAACTATTGGACGATGAAGAAGATGATATCCTTCTCAAATATTGTCCATCACAATGTTTTCCTTATAAAATTGGAGTCTTACATCATATAAAGGAGGATTTTTAATCACTAACTCTATCAAAATTTCGTCGTCGTATGATGAGAACGACCCTATTTTGATGTGTTCATTGCTTGCGTCGCGTGACGGCACTGGAGTAGTGCGCGACGCAAGCGGGTCGCTGGCCACGCCCACCGGGCGCGCGACGCGGCGAGCGGCATTAGTTTAGTGCTCCATATAAATTCATACTAAGCAGTAGGTCGCGACCCAGTCGCGGACTCGTGTCGCGGTCGCTAAGAACGGAATAAGGTGGCCCTTAAGAAAGGAACTTTTGTTGAAGTGATCGGACTAGAATAACATGTTATATTGAAGGACTAGCTTCTGTTAATGCTCGTCAACGTCATATAGAGGAGATGGAGATGATGAGTTTCATGTTTTTTGTACAGAGGTCAAACCTGAGCTGCTGTCAAAACCTCTGGCAGTGGACGAGGAAGAGACAGAGCCCGACACGGAGCTGCAAGCGGCGCTCGCGCGCGCCAGGAGGCTGCGGCAGGCCGAGCTGGCGCAAGAGGCGCAGTTCAAGGTGCCCAAGGTTAGTGGAGTTACTGTATACACTCCAAAATACCTATAATCATGGTTACTTAGAGGCTTTTAGTAGCTCAACGGCCCCAATGGGATTCCTAAGGCGTGATTATATAGATGAACCCATTCACGTCAACTAAACGTTACATACACTACATGACGCAACACAGTGAGCGCGTAGATTATGTTGTTTTGTAATATTTCCATTCAATTTTTTTTGGGTTCCAGATTTTAAAATTTTCAAACAGATTGTTAATTTTAAAACATGTTCAGTTTTTCAGACGAATAATAGATTTTGTTTTTTCTTTTGGCTATTTACAATAAATATCAGTAATTGTTACAATAAATTTGTTGAAATTACTCTCGATATAATCTATAATTGAGAACCTCCAGTATGCATAGTTAATGTCATCTTTAATGTGCGTTTGTTTAGGTGGAAGAGATTCTGGAACGAGTGAAGGAGGAGGATCCAGAAGAGGAGGCTGACGGCAGCTCCATGGTGCTGGACGCCACGGCAGAGTTCTGTCGCACCCTCGGAGACATCCCCACCTATGGGCTGGCCGGTAACCGCGACCACCACGCCGAGATTATGGTAACATTGGAATACTCTTTATATTTTATATATATTGAAAATGGTTTATAAAAAAGGTTGTTGTTTGTTAGATGTTTCATTTGAATAACATAATTAATATTTTCGTAGTATATTTATCATTTGATTTTATTTCATTGTAGTACAACTACATAATTATTTAAATTTTCAAAAATAAAGGAACATGGAAATTTTTTGGAAATATATTATTTTTAATATAAATGAAACCTGAATATAGTTTGCTCAGAATTAGTAATTGAATTGATTTTAATATTTTTTTCATAATCTTTTTTTTATATTTACAAAAGTCATAAGTTAGACACTACCTACACGGTAGATCATAGTGGGTATTAAATGTCAGTGTATAGTTGAATGTGGGGGCAAAACAACCCCTCAGTTGCTTGGGTGGACTGGTGATCATGTGTTTATGTTGCTAACTAGTTACCTTAATTGGCTTATAACTCAGTTTTGAAATTTTGTATATAGTTTTTTTACATAAAAATATTAGATAGGTCGGTGTTTCAGTTTTCATATATTAAAAAAATTTGGTTGTAAAGTTGTAATTTAAAAAAAAAAGATTAGTTTTAATTGTAGTTTTTTGTTTTAAGAAAGTGTTTAAGTTTGCGGTTTGTGTATAGGATTTCGAGCGCGAAGACATGGAGGTGGAGCCGGAGGTGGACAGCAACGCGGGCGCGTGGAGCCGCGTCGACGTGGACAACGAGAAGCCCGCAGACCTCGCCGCAGGTAACGTACCACGTGACACCAAGTGTACCCGCGGGCGCCCCCGGGGCTGCCCCTGCCGGACAATTTCCAAGCCCAAGTTTTCTTAAGATTAAAGTTTGTTATTTATAATAATATACTTAATAATGACAATGTTACAAGTCACTTATAATATTTACATTCCAACAACAGTACAATATATCATCTTAGAAATAAAACTCACACTGCATTGTTCATTTTGATTTAAGTGAAAAAAATTGTCATTACAACCAAGTTAACATTCGCCCGAACCTTAGTAAGGATATTATAGAGTCAAAAACGGCAATAACACTTTTTAAACAACGTTAGTATGCATGTAGGGATGCCGAAGGATCCTTTTTGTTGCTGATGCCGATAATGGGCGCCGGGCTTAAGAATTCACGTGCAAGTCGTATAGATCGATACACAACCAATAAAACAAATAACAACGAAACCAAGCTTACAATGCGGAAAACGGTCAATTAGTTGCCCAAAAGCGATAGGAATAAAAATATGATTTTGAACAAGTATATTTGAAACTATTATAAATAATTTAACATTTAGCTGTACACAAACAACATAATACATAAAACTATAACAGCATACCAAATAAGTGTTGTTGGACAAAAGTTGAAAAGCTGATGGAAGCAGTGCTCCTTGCAAATTTAAGTAGTTTCTGCACATATTAGTTGTTTGAGCCATGATGTCTCCGCAGGTTCATGCGTGGGCCTGGAGGCGGAGCCGTCGCTGGGCGCGGGCGTGTGGGGCGCGCTGCAGCTGGCCCTCAGCAAGGGCTACCTGGAGCGCGCGGGCGTCGCGCCGCAGACCAACTCCGCTGCCAAGCATCTGCTCACCGCCAGGCACTACTCCATCGAGGACAAGACCTATGGGTAACACTAACTTCTAGTTAACGCTAAGCAAACCAAAATATTCGTTTATGAATGCTAAAGTCCGCTAGTAGAGCTATGAGATCCACCTAATAACAGAATGATGTGTGATGAATGTGTGCAGGCATTTGTGCTATGTCATGTATATTTAACTGCACTCACAAACCACTCCATGTGCCTACGCTATTCACAAATAGATTAAAACTCGTGTCAAACACTAATAAAATTTCTTCATTGCCAAAACATGTACAAGTAACGTATATTCCAGCGAGGACGACAAGTACGGGCGGCGCGAGCGCGGCGGACACTCGGGCCCGCTGCAGGACTTCCGCGAGAAGAACAACTTCCGGCCCAACATCAAGCTGGAGTACGTGGACGACGACGGCCGGCCGCTGTGCCCCAAGGAGGCCTTCCGCTACCTGTCGCACAAGTTCCACGGCAAGGGGCCCGGCAAGAACAAGCAGGAGAAGCGCATCAAGAAGGCCGTGCAGGAGGGGGTGAGTTATACACTCATGCAATATCCACATCAGGCTGCTAAATATTCTAAAACTTAATGCATTTGTTTGAATTAAATTTGTATTACAAAGGTCTAATTCAAAAAACTGCACGTAGAAACGTAACTTCAGCGTCGTACATTTAGGCTTACTGTCCCCGGACGCATAGCTTTATAGACGCGTATTCGTCATTATAGGCTTTGTGTACGGCTGCGTTAATAAGTTAAGCTTACATACAAAACTGAAACTGTGTCGACACAGAGGCATCGTTGTGCCGACGTGTCGGGGCCGCTTCATCGCGTCCGTGCACAGCATGCCTTAGCTTACGCCTGCTTTTTTTGCTCACATTCAAAGTACACAAAACAGGCCCATGATCGTGAGCTCTAAAAATGTTTATGAATTGACGTAAGGTAATAAAGAAAAGCTATGACGGGTTTACACAAGCACTTTATTGGCCCGTTACGTGAGAGGCGTTCTGTTAAATTCTTAACAATTGGCCGAACTAACGGTAAAAAGGCAAAAAGCATAGTCCTATTGTAAAATGTAATCCTAACAAAAAGTTTGTACTCATTCCAGTTGATGAAGAAGATGAGTTCGACGGACACTCCGCTGGGCACTCTGCAGATGCTACAAGACAAGCAGCGCGAGACGCAGTCGCCCTACATCGTGCTCAGCGGCGTCAAGCGGGAGAACGCCAACTAACTGCACTCACCACCACGTCCGACTTCACTCACCACCCTGGCCGGCAGCACTCACCACCATCTCCTACAGTACGAGACGCAACGAGGACACAGCAACAATCACTTTTCACGAAGAATATTATTAGGTACACAGTTATATGAATGAAAAATGTATGTAGCCCGTGCCTCATATTGTATCAACCACGACCGAGAACTACCTGAAGCGTACTGAGTATTTTGGAGTGAGCTGAGACAGCTAATGGAGTTGAGCATCATTTAACTAAATTAACCAACGGTAACAGTGCTCAGCTCACTCCCAAACTAGCTTGACACGCAATATTGTAGTAACCATTGTAAACTCCTAGCATACACCAACACATATTGATAACCAACTTGTTTGTATATTTTCGTATGACCTGATTTTATGGCAATAAATACAAATTAGACCGACACATCTGTTTCATTTCTAGTAACTAGTGCCTAAGCAAGTAATCTCCGTTAGCAATACAAGAACAACCGGAGATAATGTGTCGGATAGATTCTCTCTGCCAGCGGCGTGTCCGACAGAAGTCCTGCAATGCATTTCCGGGAAGTAAGTCTTATTCTTTTAAGCGGGCGCAAACGTGTGCCTTGTGTCAGATGCAAGCTACCGATGAAATAGAACCAGTATGAAATCGTCCACTCCCTGCGCATACGTAAACATTTATATTGTGTCCAGTTGCTTCCACATAACACATACTCATGACGACAAAAAAGTATTCGAAGCTGGTAACAGGAACAAAGTGTCCGTTTGCACATCTCAGTTATCGACATATAGTGATGGTGTTGAAGGTGAATTGCACTAGTTTATAAAGAGCCTATTCACTCGACGCGGACGCGGTATTAACGAAGAGGCGAAAAGCTTAGTTCGGACCATAGTTTCAACAACGTATTGGACACTTGCCTTACGTCGGGTTGTCCGATGGTAGAAAGGTGATGGTGAAATCAAGTCGTATAATGCCTGCACACACTCCAAAATGCATCCTGTAAAATACCGAAAGGCTGGCTACCCTACACCTGTGCTCCAGGATTTGTAGATTGGTATTAACCAAATCTGGATCCCAATTTGCCTCTTCGCATGTCTTTCCACTGAGTCCAAAGCTACCAGGCCCATATGTGACCGCAGTTTGAGGAAATTTCAACTACCAAGAGCTGAAGGCTATCGGTGCACTAGAAAGGATAGATTCTGAAAAGCAGAGGCCAAGATAAACGGGCTCCTTTTGGCGGTGAACAGACACTTGTTTTGGCAGCATTGATTCTCACCCGATTGACTTCGCCCCATTTGGAGACTGCCAGAAGTGAGACATTCGTGCGCTCTACCATAGCTTCTCTTTCGGACTGGATTAGCTCCTTACTAGCCCGAGCCTCGGTTTCTGTATGGATTTAATTCCTGAAAGATGTCATCGAGGGTGTCGGTGAAGCGATTCCGCTATCGTCCAAGATAGCGGAATCGCTCGATTCCTCTCTGAATAGAAAAGAGTGATCCTGTGGTACGTGTGTACAACTGCGCTACCTACATAATTAAGTGTATAAACAGATTGTAGGCTGTATACGCGGGGTTGTGGGAATGTTCGAAAGAGTAAAAGCGGGCTTGGACCGCAAAAAGCAACTGAAAGAACACAGATGGGTTTTAATCAGTAAAAGTCTTACACCACGTCTCAGTCTTGCTCCACCCAGAGTGGTAGAAATTATTTGATGACCTGACAAAAAGGATTGATTGAAGGAGGTGAAAGAAAAAAAAAGATTATTAAAAATGTTTTATTGATTTACAAAACTCAACAGTACAGGATAACACAATAATATAATAATAACTTACAACACACTCGATATTTCATTTAAAAGACGGCAAGAATATTTGTTCTTTAAAGTTTAGGATAGGTATGTTGATTTACGTGTTTCTACCCATTGTAAAATGTTACATACGACGAGTACTTTAGTATTGCCTCCACATCGACAGTAAATGCTTAAATAAATATCTAAACAACAAAAATCTATGATAAATACTGCAGGACTTGGACCTTTATAGCCTCTACCACGTTACATATTAGAGAAGAAATCTCAGTGAAGAACAACAAGTTGAAACAAAAGACATTATGCAAATGAAGGTAAGAAATAGATAATGTACAATTCAATTTAGGATGCGGTTTCAAATGCGTTCTGAGCAACAATTGCAATTACAGGAATGTTTATACAAAAATATATTTACAACACACTTAGTTAAGATATGCTTTATTGCCCATCTCACTTATTTACTACACATACTTTAGAAATTATAAAACAGTCTTACATATACCTACACAAAATATGTATATAATCATATATAGGTTTTATTTTAAATGTTTCACTAGATGCATTACATACCGCTATATACATAATCACCCTTATTTATAAAACTCACTAACCATATGCTTAGTTCAAATACTAAATGGCGGATTCTAAATACATATTATCCATTGATAAGTTTTGAATTAAGTGCTTAAACTGATCACATGGTTTTTTTTCTATTATTTATAAATAAGACTCGCGTTATGTATAAGTAAAATATTAGTATCTAAAATAAATTCGTAAGATATGAATTATTTTTTACTATCTTTCTTCTTAAAAATATGTTGACACCTCTCGTTTGCACGGACAGACCGCAATGGAAGGCATGTTCTTTCTTTAAAAACTATATTTAATCTGAGACAAGCATCAAATCATTTTCAATTTAAAATCGAGCCTGGCCGTTGTTTCTTAGAATAAATAAAACTCATATTTGCTACTAGGAAGATATATTGAGCTGCCTCATTACACAATCAATTCATTCAACAGTTATTCTATAAATTGCTTCTCAAAATAATATCCATTTTTTTAAATTCTATTTACAGAACCCAAAATGTAGTTATCAAAAAATACTTTCGGTTGTAAATAATTTGGTCATGCCGCTCTGTATATATTCACTGCTTGACTAATTAAATATCTAACATAACGTCCACTCGTAGACTACTATTCACATACATTTGGCACACTGCTATTGCTTTATTTAGTCTCCTACACTTAGACTTGCAGAGGAAGACTGCTATTTATCTTGATATATTTTACTTATCAGTTGTATTATTCAATAACTGTAAGGTGTAAAACTACACAAAATTATCCATCTGTCTTTGACTCAAATCTATCTTAAACTAATACCCCGCCCCGGCTTTACACACAACTTTCTTTGTTTATTGCTATTTTATACAATGTAAAGAAGATGTGGGATAAAAATACGTAATGTTAGTACATTTTACGAAGACAGGAATTATCGCGGAATGCAACTTCTTTATCAGTAAATACAAACGACAACGCCTACACGATCTACTGGAGATTATCCTTGCAGTCTTTACGTTACCATCACACTTTAACAGTCCTTTGGTCATCAATTACTATACAAATTATTTGATAGACACTCGCTCTATACTCTCTTACTTAGCTAAAGGTTCCAAGTAGATACCAGTGTCAGGTAGGTAGGCATATTTACATATTTTGATGCTTTGCAAACAATTCAAAGATATTTTGATTATTTGAGTCAATTTATCACTTGATTAGCATTCCTGTAATTATTTCAAAACATTAAAACAGACGACAATTTTAGGGTAATTGAAAATATTTCAAATACACTGCAGAAGCCTGTGGTCACAAGCCATACTTAATTTTTTATGAAAACACAATAGGGTGACCTATAAAATCAGTACGACTAGTCGATAGATATCGTTAGGTTCAGAGTGTCGCAGTTACAAGCTGTACCTAAGCTGACCTAGGCCGTGTACGATGCAAGTGAACACTGTGCGTGCCTCGCCGGCCAGCGCGTCCGTCCAGCACGGGTTGCGTCAGAACAGCGCGTGCGCCGGCACGATGCGCACCGGCGCCGGCCGCGCCGCGCCGCCGCTCTCCCACGCCACCACCACGCCCGACGCGTAGCATCCGAACAGCAGCTGCGAGTCGCTGCTGTATGTGATGCTGCGGATACAGAACGAACAATGACGACGACTATCCATTGCCAATAACTACTTGACCATGGACGACGACTATCCATTGCCAATAACTACTTGACCATGGATAGAACACAACAGACAACTTTGGAAGGAGAAGAGGGAGACCTGTGCCCCACTATAAAAAACACACAAATTAAGTTAAAGCTAGGCGCCAGTTACTTTTGTTGACATTCTTAATTTCAAAAACGGAACCAAAGACAGACAACTGTCTTGAATCAACAATTATCGTGATCGTTTACATGATCTAGTAATGAAAAATGGTTCTGACGTTGAACTCATGCAATTGTAATGCAATTAAGTTACCTGAGCAGCGGCGCCCGGGTGTCGGGCGGCGGTATGTATACCAGCGGCCGCAGGTCCCACGAGGAGTACAGGCGCACCCCGCCGCTGGCCAGCCCGGCCGCCACGCAGTTCACGCTCACGCCCTCGGGAGCGTTCGAGTAACAGATGCACGTCACTCGCTCGCAAACTTTCACACTACCTGTAAATTGAATGAAGTGTCTGAGTTATAGAAATAGGCGGAATCCGGCCGCCTTCACGCAAGCGATATGTGTGTGCGACACTAATTGCACAGTTGCTTTTTCGAAGTGACACAAATCGTTCAATCATCACGTTTACGGAAGGTGACATGAGCAACGCAATTCATGAGAAGTTCATCATCATTATAATGAATATTTTTTTCTACGAGACTTCTTAATCGTGAAAAAATAATCAACGGTATTTATTATTGCGAAACTACACAAAACACGTTTCTGTTACACTTTGTATTGGCCGGATTGTGTTTTTAAAATCTACATCTACACTGATATTATAAAGAGGTAAGGTTTGTTTTTATGTTTTTTTTTTGTTTGTAGGAGGTAATCTCTGAAAATACTAGTCCGATTACTGAAATTTTTTCACCGATAGAAAGCTGCATTATTTCTGAATGACATAGCGAATATTTTATATCTGCGGATGAAGTCGCGGGCAAAATCTAGTAATAAATACAATGGCAGTACTCACCAACAAACCTCGCGTTGACGGTGTGCACCCTGATGAGCGACTTGTACTTATAAGCGGCGTCCTTCTCGTAGGCCTCGGCCGGGTCGTCGGCGGCGGCGTCGTGCACGCGGGCGCCACTGACGTCTGCGGCGCCGGCGCTGTGCGCGGTGCTGGCCATGTCGTGCACCGACGCGATGTCGCACAGCGTCTCGCTGATGGTCACGTTGGTCACGGATAGCATGTCCCGGTTCGGAAGCGTGCGAATGTAGATTAATCTACAAGTGAGAATATTTTTTAGTGATTTATCAAAGTATGAGGACTCGGAATATTTTTATACACTACTTGCTCGATAATGCCCTTTTATATGTCATACAACCCCTACCAAGTCAAGCAAAAGTAGGCAAGCAAGCAGGCAAGAAAATCATTCTGTCCCTGGATCTAAATGAAATTAAAATTTTATCAATTTTTATTTTTGCAAATTGGTAAAGAAAAATTTATTATTATTATCTAATGTAGTATAGGCGGGGTTAGAGCTGTCTTTGTCTTGGGCAGTCTAAATTCCTTACTGAAGTAAGGAACCAGAGTGAACTCTGGTTTATACAAGGTGTAAGGGACATCTCTCCACAAACTTTAAGGGCTTGCTCAGTAGACGAAACTGAACACCCTATAACAATTTTTTTTTTCAGGAAACGAAAAATAAAATCGGCCTCGCCATATAAATTGTTCAATCAAGTTTATCATTTTGTATGGTGAAGCAAATTTTTTTTTCGTTTCCTGAAAAAAAAATTTGTGGTAAGTTGTTCAGTTTCGTCTACAGAGCAAGCCCTTAAAGTTTGTGGAGGGCTGTCCCTTACACCTTTTATTATATCTTTTGCCGTGTTCGGGAGTTAATTATGAAAATCCCTCACTGTGTTCGAGATTCAAACTTAGCAATCTTCGTTTTGTTTGGAATTAAATATGTCACACGCGACATGACACTGCTTTATCTCTTAGTCACATACTTGTAAATCTACTATTGATTACACTGAAATTCTCGTGAAAGAGGTAAGCAAAATTTTCTTATGTGGTGATTGATATGATTTTTCAGTCTACTTTCAATATTGATTGTATTGCCAAATAAATACTTGGTAAAAAGAGTACATTCGAGGCGCTTTTCTTTTTTTCTATAAATCAATATTATACTGCTGCTGAAATAAAGGAGTATTCTTGTCTGTAGGAAGGAAAGAGATGAGAAAGGTGAGTAAGTAATGATCAAAGGTACTTGTAGGCGTCCCAGAGCACGATGTGGCCGTCGGTGCTGGCGGTGACGAGCAGGCCGGCGCGCGCGCACACGTGCAGGCCGGCCACGGGCGCGGCGTGCGCGTGCAGCGTGCGCAGCGTCACGCGCGCGGCGCCGGCGTGCTCGCGCAGTCGCGCCAGCACCACGCGCCCCGACGAGTGGCCCAGCACCAGCGGGTACGGGCAGCCCGCCGTCACCATCGATGACACTACTTTTGTTATCTGTGGAGTAAATTACAAACAAGACTGAAATTGGCGGAATTTCTCAAGTAAAGTTCAGTGGTTGTTATACATCGGTGCAGTTTTGTATATCAATTGGCTATACAATTAAAAATAAGTAAAATCATTGAAGCAGACGCGATCTCGGTACAGTGAAACTTTTATTGTAGTATTGACTACTCGTACCTTAGCGAAACTTGCGAGAATGGAGACTTGATATATTTGCTAACAAATGCTGCAAAAAACATTACAAAGTGTTACGTCTGCATTCTAATGGACCTCAAAGTAACTCATTTGTATGAAGGCAAGGCTTAAAGGATTTAGTTTCCAAACTAAAATAATATTAAAAAAAAACTACTGAGGTGTCAAGGGACACCCGGATGGAACAAAGTTCCGTTCTGGCTTGCTTTCTATAAGAGACAGACAGAGAAACATGCGCACGCCGCACGGCTTACAATAGCTTACTATAGCAAAAAGTGTCGTTACAACTTTTCGTGAGAATTTTTTCCGTCTAGCCAATATAATATAACTAAAAAATACTATCCTATTTTATGTACGTTTTGACAGTACTATTTCAACATCTTCGAAACTATGAAAACGACACTCATGACGAAAAAGTTGATAATTTCTGACAGCCGCCATCTTAGATTTACATTTTGACAGCACTATCGGCTTCAACAACTTCGAAAACCATGAAAAAGACACCCATATCGGAAAAGTTGATAATTTATTGCAGCTGCCATCTTGGATTTACATTTTGACAGTACAATCGGTTTCAACACCCTCAAAAGCCACGAAAACGACACCCATGACGAAAAAGTTGATAATTTCTTGCAGCCGCCATCTTGGATTTACATTTTGACAACACTACTGGTTTAAACACCCTTGAAAACCATGAAAACGACACCCATGAAGGAAAATTTAATAATTTTTTGCAGCCGCCATCTTGGATTTATATTTTGACAGTACTATCGGTTTCACCACCCTCGAAAACCATGAAAACGACACCCATGACGAAAAATTTGATAATTTTTTGCAGCCGCCATCTTGGATTTATATTTTGACAGTACTATCGGTTTCAACACCCTCGAAAACCATGAAAACGACACCCATGACGGAAAATTTGATAATTTCTTGCAGCCGCCATCTTGGATTTATATTTTGACAGTACTATCGATTTCAATACCCTCGAAAACCATGAAAACGACACCCATGACGGAAAATTTAATAATTTCTTGCAGCCACCATCTTGGATTTACATTTTGACAATACTATCGGTTTCAACACCCTTGAAAACCATGAAAACGACACCCATGACGAAAAATTTAATAATTTCTTCCAGCCGCCATCTTGGATTTATATTTTGACAGTATTATTGGTTTCAACACCCCCGAAAACCATGAAAACGACACCCATGACGGAAAATTTGATAATTTCTTGCAGCCGCCATCTTGTATTTATATTTTGACAGTACTATAGGTTTCAACACCCTCGAAAACCATGAAAACGACACCCATGACGGAAAATTTTATAATTTCTTGCAGCCGCCATCTTGGATTTATATTTTGACAGTACTATCGGTTTCAACATCCTCGAAAAACTTGAAAACGACACCCATGACGGAACAGTTAATAATTTCTTGCAGCCGCCATCTTGGATTTACATTTTTACAGTACTATCGGTTTCAACACCCTCGAAAACCATGAAAACGACACCCATGATAAAAAATTTGATAATTTCTTGCAGCCGCCATCTTGGATTTATATTTTGACAGTACTATCGGTTTCGACACCTTCGAAAACGATGAAAACGACACCCATGACGGAAAATTTGATAATTTCTTGCAGCCGCCATCTTGGATTCACATTTTGACATTACTGTCGGCTTCAAAACCCTCGAAAAACATGAAAAAGACACCCATATCGAAAAAGTTGATAATCTATTGCAGCCGCCATTTGAATTTCCATTTTAATTTTAATTTCATTCAAAAATAGTGAAGGAATTTAAAGAAGGAAAAAAAAAGAAAAAGCAAAAAGTGTCGGTACAACTTTTCGTGAGAATTTTTTCCGTCAAAGGGCCGGACGTCCCGGCGGCGCTTCAGCAGTAGTCTGAATACTGTCGGTGCTCATACCTGGTCGAGTGCACACACGTGCAGCAGTAGGTCGGGCCGGACGTCCCGGCGGCGCTTCAGCAGTAGTCTGAATACTGTCGGTGCTCATACCTGGTCGAGTGCACACACGTGCAGCAGTAGGTCGGGCCGGACGTCCCGGCGGCGCTTCAGGCGCACGATGTTGTCGGAGTGGCCCCACGACACCAGCGCCAGCGGCTGCTGCCCGTTGTTCTGGCTACTGCTTGCTGCTTCTCCTGGATCAAGAATTGCTATTGTTATTAAGGCTTTAACTGTTTTGACCACCACGTCAAAATTCAAAAGCGTGCTCTCAGCACCAACATGAAATTCGGCTATACAACACAAACAACGAATTTCACCAACATTATACACTCATAACAACACAAACAACGAATTTCATCAACATCTCTGTTGTATCTTTCATCTAGCTTGGGATCGGCTTGCAGTCTAACCGGATGCGGGTGAATACCCGCGTTTTACACACAGCGACTGCCTATCAGACCTCCAGAATTCAGTAACTGGGGAGCACGATACGCCATGGATAGAATGATGGCAATTAACTATCTGTAAATACTGTCAAAGATCTGCGGATGACATCGGTTTTACGTGCTTTTCGAGGCACGGGGTGTCAGTAATGTCCTAAATAACATTAAAAAGTTTATATGAATTGCAATATTTTTTGGCTTAACGGCTATGACGGATTCAAGTTTGTCATGTTGTCCTGACCCTGGCTTTGACACATTTTCACAGCACGCACACAGGCGCCAGCGCCTGTGAACCGCAGTAGTGGGCCCAGCGAGCGCTCACGGCCTACACCGGAACCTGCACATTACTGCAGCTGCGGCGCCACACCACGCACACACATTACTTACCGTGCATGGCCAGCAGTGCTGTGGCCCTATTGGCGACGGCCACGGAGCGCGCGTGCGGCAGCGCGTGCAGCGCCGCGGCGCCGGCGCAGCTGCGGCGCCACACCACGCACACGGGCGCCAGCGCCGGCGAGCCGCAGTAGCGGCCCCAGCGCGCGCCCACCACGCCGGCCCACACCGGAACCTGCACATTATCATATTACCAAGTCATTACTAACACATTATAACAATACGCCCGCACAGTTTGAAAAATAATGTGATAACTAAAGCAAGACAAGATTTCACTCGTATATCATACAACACTGCAATTAAATAAGATGATCCATTCACACGCGAACACATCACAATCAACCATCTAACGTCCGTCGCATCCAGGAGAACGCTAAGTGCGAAGATTGCGCGAGAGTTAGGGGAATAGGCTCGGGCGACTGTTCGACCCCAGATGCAATAGTCTGTATCTCCCATTACAGCTAAGTTGATTGAAATAAACGTAGGTGGCACCATGGCCGCCGCCGCTGTGCTGCGGTCCACCTCCTCCTCCAGCACCGACGGGTCGAAGCCGTAGTATGTGTGCATGGTGTCCTGTCCGTACCTGGTCAGTAGCGTGCTGCGTGAGGTCGTGCGCGGCGTGCGGGTGCGGCGCGCGCAGCAGCTGGCGCGGCGCCTGGCCGTACGTGCGCACCATGGCCGCCGCCGCCGTGCGGTCCACCTCCTCCTCCAGCGCCGACGGGTCGAAGCCGTAGTATGTCTGCACACAGAACAAACTCACTTATAGCAGCACGAAATACAACAGATACTGCTTCAAGAGTCGGTTCGACAGACTATACATATAACCCACGCATTAGTAAATTAGCTGCTAGGCCGCATTTTGGTGCTCATTAAAAGGAAACCCCAAGCACAAAACGACTAGTCAAATAGTTTCAGGGACGAACCCCAAGTCGATCCAGTGCGGTAGGTGCTCGGTGACGTACTACGCCTCTAACGCCTAGCGGTGGATGAGCGTGAACATAACTCACACAGGCTGGGAAGACGTTGAGGGCGTCCAGGGCAGGCTGGCCGGTCTGCTTGTAGCCGAACACCAGGTCGATCCAGTGCGGCAGGTGCTCGGTGACGTGCTGCGCCTCCAGTGCCTGGCGGTGGATAAGCGTGAAAAGACGCGCGTCCGGCGCCCAGGCCGGCAGCTCTACGTCGTCCACGGATGCCCCGCACTGCCGCGTGCCCAGGTTCAGACCTGAACAATAAACAGGGTTTACTCAACAGCAAGCCAACCAATTTCACGTTGGCCCAACTGTCTCTCAGGCGTCGACTTATAAGAACGCATTCGTTGCTCCAGTTTTCTGGCAAAACCTAAATTCATTTCACCAATAGAAAGTCTCCTCTTTTCTTTTTTTTTATTGTTGATAGGTTCGCGCTTGAGTGCTAGCGCTCTCCTGATGGAAAGCTATGATGCGGTCGAAGATAGAACGCGCTTAACTAGAAGAAACCTATTTACTCTTGACTTAAAGATTCCCGAGTTGTTGCTATCAGGAAACACAGACTCCGGCAAGGAACTCCTTAACTGTACGCATAATGAATGTGTTCCCAAAATGTTTTGCGCGTGTAGGTGGGATGTCCACCTTGCACCGGTGGCGCATCGCCGTTCATCTGGTGGTCCGATAATGGAACGGGCTAGGCGGAATTAGGTTATGCAATTCCGACGCACACTCCCAGAAAGACAACCGGTAGAAAACCGACAGCTAGCAACTCGGCGTCGATGCGAAAGACTTTGAAACCTCGACTCTACGAGTGTATCATTGCCAATTTATTATCCTTCTGGCTCACCTCTCAATTGCCTTTAATGCATCAAGCTGGTATCGGGCAGATCTATCCCAAAGATGAGAGAACACCAAACACGATTGAACTTGTGCTTGATAAAGTTTAAGCACCTGTTCTAGGGTGAAGTACTGTCTGACCTTCGCGACGTACTGTCGTACCCAGCTTTTTTGCAGCCAGTTGAGCCTTTGTTTCGGTGTATGGCCCAAAGTTGAGTGTTGACGTCAGCGTAACACCAAAAAGGTCAAGATGGTCAGCTATCAGCACGGTTACACGCTGGGAAGTTGGAGCAGGGCTCAATTGGCTCTTTTTAGCGGAAAATAGACACGCCTGGGTTTTTGCAGCATTGAACCTGACCAAATTGGTATCGCCGCAAACGGAGACTGCGGACTGCCTCCAATGACAAGTTTAAGCACTGTCCCATAGCCTCTCGGAGAGACTGGATCTGTGACCCACTAACTCTCAGCAATAGTGCTGTCGTCTGCATACCCAGAGGAACCGGGCTTAAGCAGATCGTTTATGTAGGTACAGCAAGAATAATGTTGCCGAGAGCACTGACCCCTGAGGGACCTGCATTAATGGCCATTTGACCGGACGAGCAGGCATCATATAAACACTTGGATGGACCGGTCACTCGGATGTCTGCGATCCAAGCACACAATCCACCAGATAAACCGAAAGAAGGAAGCTTACTAATAAGGCTTTCATGCCAGACCCTATCGAAAGCCTTCGAGATATCGAGGGAGACGGCAAGTGCTTCTCGATGGCCTCACTCCAGATGTGGATGGCATACGCTAGAAGATCTCTAATTGACCGATTTCGGCGAAAGCCGTATTGACGGTCACTTAGGATGTCATTAGCTTCTAGGTATGCCAGGAGCTTAGTGTTAAGTGCACGTTCCATAGTCTTACAGAGAATGAACGTTATTGAGATTTGTCGGTAGTTAGCTGGGTCAACCGACAGCGCCCGTTCACGTACATGACGCGTATATTAGCACCATACAGCTCAAAAATTTTGACACATGTATATTTAGTATAGTGCGTTTCACTTAAGAATTTCCTTCGCCGTAATGTTGGCAATACAGAAAAACAGTGTTGCTATATTTTTAGTAATTAAATTCATATTAGGAAGATTAACTGATATTTCGTTACTTTTAACAATTGTTTTTTTATTCTTTTGGAAACCGTAAAAACTATTTTTGTATAAAGTATGCTACTTACTATATTGGAGGAGGCACTCATAGAATGAAACCACAGATTGTGAGCGCACTAGGAGCAGTCAGTCATACGTTTGTTGACTATAGCTAGTCAACACCACGGCATAACCAAACCCTTTGTAGACACGACAAAAGTATATGATAATTGTAACTATACGAGTTTTTGTGATATAATCAAAAGAAACTTATTCTTTTGATTATATCACAAATAATTAAAAAAACAGTAGACAATTTACTTTTTAAAATAATCAAGTTCACCGGAGATGTTGCTCTGTCATCCGTATTTATAACAAAAATCACGACCACAGAAGAATCACTATCGTCTCCAACTTCAATTATAAATCTGTTTCTTTGTCTACAGATACTCTGTCTTGGTAGTGTTTGTTGAGACGGCGCTGAGCTCTATTTCAATTCTTTCAAATACTGAAAACGCCACGCCACAATATCGTACCTCTTCATTAACACCTTCTTTTTAAAAATAAAACCCCATCCCCTCATAATTCTCCATAAAGTGGCGCGACTACCATTGAAATCGATTTCGTTTCGCATTTCGTGCAAAAAATGTCTTTTTTCTTTAGACAGCCAGGGGAGCCAACATTATAGCGAAGGGAATTCATAAGTGAAACGTAAACAAACCACTATCGACAAAAGCCGATAATTTCAAAGATTTTTAACAGCAATGCGAAGAGTTGCTTAATGTTGCATAATTGGGACAAGCTGATGTGCATTCGATGAGATTTGTGAATGGATTTGGACAGGACAACGCCAGTCAGGTTAACTACTTTTTTCCACACACATCTAAAATTCAAAATTCAAATGTTTTTATTTCACACAGGCCTACAAGGGCACTTATAAAACGTCAGAAAGTAGTGCACGGTTCCAAATTGGTCGTTTCCTGGGGAGAAGAACCGCCAAGAAACTCCATGGTTACTCAGCTAAAAAAAATTTTTAGAAGAGTAACCATGGAGAATATTTCCATATTACAGCATTAGTAGATATTATGCGAAGACAGTGGAGACCAGTCAATATTGTACTCGAAAGTACAATAAAATGTTAGTCGCCTTTCGTTCATCCTCCCAATTTGAGCACAAAGTAAACGGCTTGCTAAGCTGTTAAGTAGCGACATACCCTCGTTGTTGTGGAAGAGCTCGGGCAGGTAGAACAGCTCCGGAATGAGCTCCTTGACGTCGGTGGGCGAGTCGTTGGTGATGAGGCGCCACGTCGTGGCCAGCGAGTGGAACGTGCGGTCCGGCATGTCGAAGTTGTTGTCTGCCAAGTTAACACATACCAAACTTATTGTAGCGCTTAGATCATGTGAAGGAATGAAACTCCAGATGAAGGTAAAATCATAAAATAATGTATTGAGGAAATTAGAATAACATGATTTTACAGAAATATGTACAGAACTAAAAGATAAAGTTCTAGCCTATTTACAACAATTTAAAAAAAGATGAATACATCGGTGCAAGTAGAGGCTCGTGTGTTGTATCAACGGCCAATCGGAATTGTGGTGGAAGATGTGGTTTCCAAAATGTGATTCCTAAATAACTCGTCGTAACCAACCCGCATTGAGCCAGCGTGGTTACGGCTCATTCCCTCTCCTAGAGACGAGGCGTGAGTCCGAGCAGTGGGAACATTTAAGGGATCGTTCTGTTTTGATTATGCTATGTAAAGAGCTGATTTGTACTAGTCGGGTATATAACCCGTGCGGTGGCCGCATGGCTCACTGTTAGGTTCACCGCTCGCTCGGCACACGTCAATATTGCTCCGACGGGTGCATATCGATGTTTTACAGCTACATCATACTTAATGAAGATTATGTTACACGTTACTGACAATGGAAATTACCTTGATAGTTGAGGAACAGCTCGGTGAACGGTGGTATCCTCACTAGATAGTGCAAAACTCCGCCTGAGTTGGAGTACAGCGAGGCGTAATGATGTGGCTGTCGAGATAGTAGAGGGCTGCAGCCTTCACGACGGGCTGCTTTCAGGTCCTGAGGAGAAGATTATGATATTTTGATATTGACACATTCTTAACCGTCCGTAGCCAAACTTCTATTCGCACAACCTCCTAGAGTAATATGAAACTTACGCGGCGTCCTTTTATGGGCGATTAAATGCGATTGCGGTTGCGAAGCGATCCGATGCGGCTCACGCGAATTCAACGCGATGAGTTGGTTTTGTCCTACTAGCACCCGGAGTCACCACTTTAAATTATATAAATCAAGTCATCGCACCGCAACAGTTTGCGCAAAAATATCAAATCAATTGATCGCGATCGCTTTGCTTCGCTCGACACCGCAGTGAGATGTTCACGTAGGCAACCGCACTAGAGTATAATTTGTTTATTCGAGTCGCACCGTGATCGCGTTATATCACCTAATTTTACATGTGGTAGTTGTTGTTTAATCCAAAGGTAGGACTGGTAGGGAATGTCTTAGTCGCCTATACACCGTTAAATTTTTATCGTTTTTTATCCTGTGGAGGGTCGATCCGGTGCATGAAACACTATCGATTTGTAAAGATAAATGTAAAAAATAAAGTACCTTTTTCAAAACTCATATTAATTTACGCATGTAGAACCTAACATCGATCTATGTATCATTACAATCGCAAAATAAGAGTTATTAGGCTACTCACATTATAAATATTGATATAATGCTGCTCCCTGTTCTTGTTCTGCACGGCCATGGGCTTGCTGAGGTCGCGGAAGGAGGCGGGGTCGTGCAGGTCGAGGATGCGCGACGTGTAGTCGGCCAGCACGAAGGGCAGCACGGGGTACTGCATGAGGTCGTTGTACGAGCGCCCGCCCAGCCCGTTGAGCCGCATGAGGTACTCCCAGTTCGTGATGCTGCCGCCGCGCCACGCCGCCATCGCCTCCGCCAGCGTGTCCGCCTCGATCCTACCACCACAACTGTTCTTTAGACCACGGCTACCATTCAAACTAACTCATTTATTTATTTATTTTATTTAGACTGAACCCAACGAGCGTAATTTTGTGAGTCGTGAGTTGCAGAATTTCGGTCACGTAATTTCTACTGCGGCAGACAACTCATTTTGCGTCGCCGTGTGAATGAAACAGGACATTTGTATAAAACCGAATGCAGCAGAAATTACGCGACCGAAATTCTGCGACTCACGACTCACAAAATTACGCTCGTTTGGCTCTTACAGGAGCGGCGGCTGATTTATACACCCATATCTTGCACTGTAAAGTAAGTAAAAATTAAATCAGGTTGCAGCACATCGCTGTAGATGCTTGATAATGGACAGTTTCCTATAGTGTTTTGAAAGTTTCTGAAGGCCAGCATGTGTGCGTGGCCGAAGCTCAGGAACAGCTCTACAGTGCGCCCCAGTAGGCACCAGCACCGTCACAACCAAGTCTACACATTACCTGGCAGGCGGGTGGTGCGTGGCTGCCAGTGCTTTGAGGAAGGCAGCTCTTTCCTGCGTGTCGCTGAAGGCCAGCATGTGCGCGTGGCCGGAGCTCAGGAACAGCTCCACGGCGCGCTCCTGCAGGCACCAGCGACGCGTCGCCACCTGCATCATGACAACTACGTCTACACATTACCGAACTTAAAACTGCACTCACGAAATCCATGCCGGATAAAAATTAATCTACAGATGTCCTTTCTTGGGCTTTAAGTTTACTCCGTTGCAAACTTTATTAAAATCGTTTCAGTAGTTCAAACGTGAAAGCGTAACTGACAAAGTTGAAGTTGAGTTGATTTTAATAAAACGAACTCTGTGAAGTGACGTTAAATAAAAAGAAGGTACTTGAAAAAATCAGGGTGCTTTTTGTAATTGTTCTTTCCTTGCCTTGCTGCTGGGACAGATACCTCCTCTGTATGAGGGCTCTGAGAGAAAGTTACCTGCAGCACGTCCTGCAGCGCCCAGCAGTGCGCCTGCGGCGCCGCCTGCACCTCGGGGATGTAGAGGCGGTCCTTGCGCGGCGGCGCGTGCGGCGGCGCGTCGTCGGGCACGAAGTGGATGCACTTGTCGGTGAGCAGCAGCTCGCCGTCCAGCTCGGCCGCCACCGTGACGCACGTGGCGCGCGCCTGCAGCGCCACCGTCTCGTGCAGCTGCAGGCGCGCCACCAGCCCCGAGCGCAGCGCCCACCACCCGCCCACCACCGAGCGCAGCGGGGGACCTAGCTCCTTGAGCTCTGAGAACATCAACAACCTGCATAAAAGACTACTCGGGACAAAATTTGCTCAAAATTTGTGATTTTATCAACTAATTTGGAACGACGTGTTCATACTTTCGTAATTAGAAGTCTTTTTCTAATCATTACCACCAGCGACTGTCTCAGCTTGACAAAATCTGGAAGGATCGCAACATCTCCGTAAAGACCAAAACCAAACTGGTGCGGACCCTGGCCTTCTCGATCTTTTCATAAGGCGCCAAGACTTTGACGTTAAAAGCTTTGCCTTTGAGATGTGGAGCTGGAGAAGAATGCTCCGTATACCTTGGCAATATAATGCCCTTTACACCCCCAGAGACAGAAACAGATGGAGAAATATCGTTCGTATGAAAGTGATACGAAGCAGGGAGGTCACGACCTTCAGCATTGAGGAGTACGACGCAAGGAGGAGAACTACCAGCCACGCGCGCAGTTCATCCTGTATCCTTCGGAGGATTTGTTTTAAATCACGCAGCTTTTAACATCTATTAAACTACGTCTACATGAATGACTATATTAATATTGCATGTGATTGATGTTGGTAGAACAAAGTGAACTGCGCGTTCAATCAAAATCTTGAAATATATTCAATATCTCGGTGAAGTCAATAGAACGGAAGCTTGAGAACGAATGAACGAGCTAAGTGTCACAGTCCTGTCACTTTGATATTCGGTCTTTGCACGAACCGGGCAGATAAAGAATAGAATATGAATAGCATAGAATGCTCGATACCCAGACAGCGCCTACAAAATATTTTGATCAATCTCAATGATGATCGGCATCTTCCGCAGACCAATAACTATTTGAATTTTAATATTAAAATTGATACATTTACAGGTTTAAATAGGTATTAGAAATAATATCTTACCAGCCTTGTGTCGGTGCTGCGGCTTGAGGAACTTGTCGGGGATGTGCAGGTGCGCGCGCCGCAGCCGCACGCGCACGCGGCCCGGCCCTTCTGTCGCGTCCAGCTGCCACGAGCGCGGGTACGAGCGCGCCGAGTGCCACACCGCTAATACCACCAACTTCATTATTCCTCATATTCATTCATTAAACAAACTATAATCCATTTGACTTTTGTGAGAAAACAAGTCTATTTGTTAAGAAAATACTGACTCATAATTTTACGGGCATCTAGTGCGATTTCTAATGTTTAATAAGCTGGGGAGAAGTATATTCAGCAACAGATTTGTTCGAAAGATGTTTTATACCTTGTTCGTGTGTGTAGGTATCTATAAGCCTCTGCCAGGCTTGCGCAGCCGCAGCGTGTCGTGCGTGTGCGCGCCGCAAGTGCTCCATGAAGGCCTTGCGCTGCGAGTTCTGCACGTCAACCACGCCGCGCGTCACCGTCATCGCGCTCTCCGTCACCTTGCTGGCGAGGCCGTCCTTGCTCCACACCACTCTTTGAACAGAAAGAAACGAATGGATGTCATCAGTCGGTCCCCGAGCCCGCTGGAGGCTGCAGGCCAGCGCGTTGTGTACTCACTTGGCTATAACCGAGCGGGTCCTGTTGGCCGTGCGCGCCCAGCGCTCCTCATCCTGGCGCAGCAGCGCGGCGGCCTCGGGCGCGAGCGCGTCGTGCGGCACGCGCTCGCTGAGCCCCGCCTGCGTGCCCACCGCCCACGCGCGCGCCCAGTCCGTGATGGGCAGCTCTACAGGAGGAGGCCCGCTTTCTGCCGTGCCGTGGATGTGCTTGAGGATCGTGAGGAGGTACACGGCTAGCTAGGGGTAAAAAAAGAATAGCATTTTTAAAATGATCAATCCGATGCGGCAAGCATGAAACTGTTGGCGAGCTAGCTACGGCGAGGGCGCGCTCACTATCTAGCACCCTGGCGCCACACTCGCGCGGCGGGAATCCGCTGTCGCCGTCGCTCTCCCGCCGCCTGTTTGTGCCGGAAGTCTAAAGTGACATCTTAGTGAGCGAAAGAATTGCAATGATAGTCACGCCATGCCTAACACAATTATATCACCCAATGATTTACAAATTTAATTAAATTTAATGAAACATGGTGCCAATAAAAAAATTAAATGAAAGGTCAAGTCGAGATTCTGTAATAGTACCTTCCTGAGCTGCGCGGGGTCCGTGGGCGTCAAGACGTGCAGCACGGGCGCGGGCGCGTGGTACAGCGCGCGCAGCAGGGCGGGCTGCAGCGCGCGCGTGCCCGGCGCCGGCGCCGCCGCCCACCAGAACAGCTCCTGCAGCGGCGTGGCCCAGTCCGCGCTGCTGCTCACCCACCACTTGGGCCGCGACGCGTTGGACCCGCTTACGGCTAGACAAGATTATACGAATTATAAAACACTAGTGCACTAGTACTCTGACGTTTTATAAATGCCAACAAACAACCGACAGATGTCGGGCTGCCAGCTCCCCGCGCTCACTGCGAGACGAGCCGTCGCCGCCCAGCGACACGGCTGATGAGAGAACTGTTCCACTTACCTAGCAACAGCGTCGACAACAACCGCTCCAGTAGCTGTGCGTCAGCGTGTAAGGGTTCTCTCGGCGAGTGCGTCAGCAGGAAGTTGACGGCGCGCACCACGGTGGACAGATGTCGGGCTGCCAGCTCCCCGCGCTCACTGCGAGACGAGCCGTCGCCGCCCAGCGACACGGCTGATGAGAGAACTGGGTAAAGGAACGTACAAATATTTTAAAAATTGTTTAAGTGATCAAGAATAAAATACAGAAAATTAGAAGTGTAAAAACCTAATTTTATTGTTTGTAACTGAATTATGGTGTGAAAGAATATTCATGGCAAATTATTCTGTGTTTTTTTTTTTTTATAAAAAGCTGGCAAAAACACTTTAATCTATAGTGTATTCGCGTTAAGAACATAGTGACTCATCGTTGTCACTCAGCTTAACCACGCCTTTTGACCAATTAGATCGTAGTGAAATAGAAAGTACGCTGGTGCAGGCGCCATTACTGCGTAAGCGACCAGCGCAATCTGAACGTGTCCCAGAGAGTCATGGTCATCCCGATGATGCAGGGACGCTAAACGATCTCCAGTGAAGCGGCGAGCCTCCGTGCCAGCACACTTGGCACATACACTTTCTTTAATACGAAACCATCTCATATTCATATTTGTCACATTTTGATGAAGGCATATGAAACAACGATTTCGTAGTACACGGTAGCGTAAAGAATCTCAATTATAGAAATTATAAAACTTATTCAAAATTATAGTTAACGCAACTCTAATTTAAGTTTTATAATTTCTAGTTGCATTATTAAAGTGCTTACCGGTAGTAAAGTAATTCTGTTTGGTATGCGCGTTGTAGGAGGAGTGCAGCTTATCCTCGAGGTGGTCGAGCTGCGCGTTGTACAGCGCCAACTGCGCGTCGCGCGCCACTCGAGCCACGCGTGCGTCTCCAGTTATTTCGATGTACGTGAGCATGTGGTGCAGCTCCGATATCGTCTGAAAGTACAAGCATTTTATCAAATTATGTAAATCATGGGACATACAGCAGACGGCATTGCCGTGGGCGAATACTGCGCCAAGCAAGGAATTGAAGTATGAAAAAAAATAGTAGTTTATGTGACTAGGGGATAAAGCAGTGTCTTTAAGTCGCGGGCGGCATGTTGAATTCCGAACGAAACGAAGGTTGCTGATGTTAATCCCGAACGATAGTGAGGGATTAATAAAATTAACTCCCGAGCATCGCGAGGGAGTTAATAAAGAAACCTGAGTGAAGTGAGGAATTCAAGCCGCCCAAGACAAAGACAGCTTTATCCCCGTGTTGCATACTCTACTTTTTACACCATCTGCAAGATAATTAAAAGACAATTTGGTCGACCAAATCATATACTAGAAAAATAAAAGTATTAGAGTCTGTCTAATAAGTTAAACGACTTGGGTAATTATCAGGATTTAATTAAATCTGATGTAGTCAACACGGGTTCAATAACCAAGGTTAATTAAGAGATAGAGATCATTGTTTACTAACAGAAGAACTTTATGAAAAGTATCGAAAATAAGTATTTTTTAAATGATTAAATATTGTAAACAAAATTCCCAAGTCGGTTGACTTATTAGACAGACTTTATACGAGTATTTACAAGTTCATCAAACAAATAAAATTCACTACTCCAAGATTCTATAGTTTCAATTTTCTATAACGCTCCCGTCAGTACGCACGTTTTATTCTATTTTCTTTTTTGTTAGTGGCCAGTTTGAATTATAGTGATTACATACTCTTTGGTTTGAATTTCAAGTCAACTTATTCGATGCGCCTATATTTTATTTATTCACAATGTTGACGATTTTTAATGTTCCAAATTCAAATCTCATTATTCCCTAGGGATCGGCCATACTGCATTATCTCCCTAGGGATAGAATGATTTGCTTTAAGTGAGCTTTGTATGACGTATAAAACGACATTATCGAGCAGGTGGTGTAAAAAAACTTTTTTTTGCCATCAACAGGCTAAGAAGATGGGATTATCTTGTAGCATTTTGAAAGTAAAGGAAACTATTAGAGTGACGTCAATGATTTTATATTTATCAATTTGGCTTTTTACTGATACTGCGACACAACCATCCATCTCTCAAAAGAAACGCTGGATAATCAAATATTGGTAATATCAGACTGTCGTGATATTTCGCAAAGCAGTGTAAAGCACGCGACTTACCCTATGGTAGATGCTCACCGGTTTCTATGGAGATCACTTAGACACTTCAGCAACAACACTTGGACAGCAAACTATGGAACGTTGCTGTCCAAGTCATGGACTTTTATGTAATAGCTTCTTTACCTACATGAGTAAAACAAAGACAATTAGAGTAGGCACCTGCATGCTGTGCTGCGTGGCCAGCGCCTTGACGGCCACCCTGTTGAGCAGCTCGTACAGGTCCTCCAGCAGCAGCTCGCGGCCCTCGAACGTGCTGTCCGCCATCTGCCCCACCGCGCGGATGGACCGCACCACTGTCTCCACTAGGGATATCTCGCTGAGGACTTTCAGAGATGCCTGGAAAAGATAATGTTATGGATGAACCCTAAGACTGCGCCAAATAATCTATTTAAATGTAACAGAAAGAGATCTTCAGATTTAAAAACTGCTTTTATACTGTAGAAAATCGCGGACTGCTGATCGTGATGACCTAGATATGATGCCTGGGGTGAGTTTATTTTATTAGGAGCTGGGCAACTAACTGTGGTCAGTTTTATGCATGCTGTTGTAACTGTGGATTTCCATGGAGTATGAATGTTGCCTCATTTAAGACAATAAGTGGGTAAGTAATCTAATATTTTCGTAAAAGAATTAGCCTGTAAGTAACATCTGTGTCGAAACTACAAATTGTGTTTATTTCACATACATAAGACTGTCTCTTAAACTAAGAATATCATGTAGGTACCTCAAAGAACAGTGGTTTGATACCGATTTTTATATACCAACAAGTCAGTGTGACCATTTTGAGAGCCTCTTACCTTATCGATGATCCTCCTGGCGAGCAGCGTGATGTTATGCGCCAGGGGCACGTCGCCCAGGCAGCACGGCAGTAGCGCCAGCAGGGGCGGGCTTCGGTGCAGAGACTCCTCTGTCACGTCCACCCAGATGTCGTCCTGAAACATCGACAACGAGATATATCGGCGAAGATAACGTCATGATACGACTTCGAAGACTTCTTTTACTTTGTGTAAGAAGTAGCGCTGACCGATGTAATGAATGAGGGAACACTCCTGATACACAACGCTTATAGCTTCTACTAACGGCTTCCCTATGTAGCAATCTCCATACAAACTTTGGACCTCCGTTTCATCCCCTTACTTAAGGGGGTGAATTTAGGAAAATCCTTGCTTTATACTTTGTGTACATCATAGGAACCTCATTGTAAAATTTCAGCATTATAAGTCTAAGACTTTAGGCTGGGCATTGACGAGTCAAGACTTTGCCTTTTACAGAATTTTCTTAAATATATTTTTTTAATCAGTTTTAATTTAATTTTTTAATCAGTTTTAATTTAATTTATTATCTATTTGATCATAGCTTCGTTTAAAATTTATGGTATAAGTGCTGTGCACTTAGTGCACTTAAGTGACGAATTCACCATAATATTTCTTTTTAATTTGCAATGGTTCTTGTATCTGTAAAATTAACTCTAAAATTAGCTCACGCTAGTGGTAAAGCAGAGATGTATTCATTACACTCACATCCAGTTGATCTTCGAGCGGCACATCACACTTGGTGAGCAGCGCGGCGCACGCGCTGGCCAGCTCCCAGGAGCCCTCGTATAGTGATATCTGTCGACATAATTATGTATACATTATTAGGTGAATACTTGTTGATATATTACCCGATTTTTCAATAAGTACATAAATAATTTCAAATTAGCAAATTATTTAGAAACAAAATACTATTAGATATTCGTGTTAGAAAAAAAATGTACTCACTTTAAAGTATTGCTGCTTGCAAAAATAACAATAATAGTAACAATGGAAATATTTTACATATATCAGTTATAAAAAAAAACAACTAAAGCGTGTACTGATGTGAATTGTTACATTATTTGTAAGATATTGATTTAA
The DNA here is from genome assembly GCA_929112965.1 of Mythimna albipuncta. Taxonomy (NCBI): domain Eukaryota; kingdom Metazoa; phylum Arthropoda; class Insecta; order Lepidoptera; family Noctuidae; genus Mythimna; species Mythimna albipuncta. Next base: position 2,620,411 of record OV815960.1, read on the forward strand.
AGCGCGCTATAGATAAATAAAGTATCAGCACATAAATTAAATTTTAGAAAAACTTCGTCTTAATATTGCATCGTTCTTACCACTCAGTGATAAAACAAACTCTTCTTAAATAGGTGACCAGATGGTTGCAAACCAACATCCCAACCGAGGTGACCTTGCTAGTTTCAATGTGTGAACAGCAGTTGTAATCAATGGCCTTCAACGACCTTGGTTGGGAGATTTTCCCAACCACAGAACGTGTTAGCGCGATGGTTTACATCCATGTAGCCGCAACACAAACCAAACACATAAACCTGCAAGGTCACCTTGGTTGGAACGCTAGTTTGCAACTGTCTGGTCACCCCTTAATGCTCAACGTGTAATATCCAACACGGGAGTCCGTACCTGGTTAGCCAGGTGTATGTAGTAATGCTGGTGCTGCAGTTTCCGCGCCATGTCTGGCGTGGCCCGCCTGGTGAGCGCGGCCAGCGCTCGCACGGCGGCCGCTCTCGCACGAGCATGTCTCTGGTTGCTGAGCACCACCAGGTTTTCCGCACATACTGCGCCTGATATCGCCTGTGGATTTTATATTGTGCAGTTACGAACAAGCATACTAGATTCTGGCTTCTAACCATTGCTTGTCATTCAAAAAAGTATTGAAAAGAAAAGAGAATAAAACGAACATGTGATCTGTTATAGTTTTGGCAATTCACTCACTTTAATTATGAAAAAGGCATATACTTATAAAATATACATTTATTGCTACATAGTACCATTGCGGTCATTTCTGCCTCATCACTTAAAAAATTTTCGCTTGAATTTTGCCGCGAGGCGCCAAATCAAAGTTTTCGTTTCGAGTGCGAGCAAAAATAAACTTAACGGAGGTCAGGCGGAAGTGTCTTTATTGGTACATACGACCTATAGCAACATCCTTAAACAGAGGATGTCGGACAGACTGCTCTTTTCAAACAAGGTTCCTCCGACGATTTTAGAAGTATGGGCCACGACAACATTCATATTATAAATTCTCAGGGGGACAGCGCGTACGCAGTCCCCACTACCAAAAATTACGCATCCGAGTTATCCACATTAGGGATAATCGCAGGGGTCAACCTGACCGCAGTGCAATGGAAAGGCCTCGCCCTGGGGGAACCGCCTTCTTGATCACGGTATCCCCTATGCCAGGTAAGTATGATTTCACTACAGAACCGCGCGAGGGTCATTCGCCGGCGGAGAATCTTAACACCGCGATTCAGAAACGTGACGTAATTGATCAACGCCATCTATCGAAGCTAGTGGAACAAAACTGTCATGGCCGCCGAGACGCATTCGTACAGGGTGGATGAAATGACAGCTGCTTATATGCTTGCCCGCTCACGCTTAACGGAAAATAACACCGGCAGAGTGAGATAAAACAGACGCGGTTTGATCCGAAACACGAAACACTCCCATAGTCCCATGTTCGGGTTCAAATTGTGGCTATTGATAGAATCTGACACTTCATTTGTTTACATTACACAAGATAGAGACAGTCAAATAGCTTATTATGTAGGATTATATAGTTAAAAATGTGTTTGGTATTAAAATAAAAAGTGAATACAAAAGTGTTGTATGCATCTAGTTTTCTTTTCATTAACAGATAATGAAGACCTAGGAAAATAATGAATCGATACTTTAGGTTAAGTATGTAAATACCACATGACAATGTTTTTATTTACGAGTTGATTTGTTACAGTAAGATTTTTGTTTTTAAATAATTCCAACTTAGTACCGCGGTTCGATAAATATTAAAACTGAGATGACACTATTAGCAAGATTTGATCTGATAAAATTAAGATAAAATATTTTATGTACTTACAGAAAAGTTGACAGGGAATCGTTTGTCTTGGTATGGTAATGTGAAGAGGCGGGATGAAACCCATATTGCTAAAAAAGTTATGAGTTTTACGTGTGGATGGATGGAGAGCGAGGCCAAAAAAAAGATGGAATGTGTGAGAAGTGATATGAAGGAAAAGGGTAAAGGTGATAGTGTGACGAGCGACAGAGCAGAATGAAAGAAGAAAACGTGTTGTGCCGACCAAAATAAAACGAGAAAAGGGCAGGGAGATGATTAGAGTTTAAATTAACCTAACATGACGGACATGGCTCCTTCGAACTAAGCCTGTTCGTGTCCTGTCAAGATTTTTTTCGTCACGTGATCACACTATTGTATGAATGACCTAAGCATGGGCTAGCCAGTTCTTTAAATGTTGTATTAGACGCATCTACTATATAAATATCATTAAAGCCGCCAGTTGAACGGCGCAGTTTAGTTATCTGGGTAAGCTGAAGTTAACAATCTTAACTTTAAATTAAGCTAGTAGGCTGCGACATTCATATCACACATGCAGCTATTTAAAAGACCATAATGATAGTATAAGCTTAAATCATTAGCTGCCTGTCCTATTCTCAACATACAAGGATTGGTTTTCACATTAGATGTAATTCAATACCAGTATTCTATATGGAAACACCGCCTAAATGTCCTCCACCACCCAGTCATTAACTATACCAAAGAAGTTGTTTTTGTTTTTATGGTCTAATCTAAAACTATCTTCGTTCAACCTTACTAGTGACACGATTTGGGGCACAAACGTTGGACAGACAGACACATTTTTATGTATTTATAGTCTAGTGACTTGGGTTAATCGAAAGGATTTTAATTTTAGCCAAGACATTATTAGTAGATGGCAAATAGTATTCTTGCTTCTCGTTTGTCAAAGGATGCAAGAACCTTGTATAAATTAGTCAATATAGGATTTCGATTTTTAGATCATAATTGATTGATTAGCATAACTGTTTGTAATAAACCGATGGGAGCTGCATAATCGTTCTTTTTTTTTTCGTTCAAAAAATTGTTGCCCCACACTAGGAATTACTCCTATATTGTAGGTCCGCTCACAAACGTACGACACCCAGACCCGGAACACCTAGTTATACCTATATTTATTCCACGTGGGGATTGAACCCGCGACCCGCAGCGCAGAAGCCTCATAATTAGCTTGTGATTAAACCTCTTATAAAACAAATAAAGACAAAAAAAATAGAATGGTATATGTTAGAGTACGTAATCTGTTTCCTCGCAATGTTTGCTTACGTATTTGACATCCACCAAACCGCACTGGGCCTGTGTGGTGGATTGCGGCCCATTCCCTGTCCTAGAGAGGAAGCAGTGGGAACGTTACAAGGCGGATTATGGTTATGTTGACGTTACCTGTTGGTGCGCGTGGTCGGGCAGCAGGGCCAGCGCGTGTCGCAGCAGCAGCAGCAGCCCCTCGCACGCCGACCAGCCCGACGCCGCGCCGGCGCGCACGCGACGCTACAACACACATAATAAGCTTTCTCTTTGTAGCATTCGTGATTTGCAGGCCTAGTGTAGTTTAGTGTTATGAAAGCAGCTTTTGGGACAAGTTTCAGAAGTTTCTGAATATGATTCATATTCTTTATTGTACACACAACTTTTATAAAAAAAAATAAGACAGGTGATGTACACAGGCAAGCTAAACCCACAATTGGGTTTTCTTACAACAAACTTTATGTAAGCAAGACACAAAATGTTCCCTAACTCTTCCCTTCAAAACCACCATGAAGGGCTAGCCCTCAATGCGTGTGGTACCTATTTTTACATATTAGATTTATTTATGCAAGTTTATGTTGTACACTGGACCTTCGAATGTGATCACTCAAAGGTTTGCTGAAAGAAAACTCATTGTTAAGTTACACTCGCTTTTGAACGTGAATTGTCAAATCAACTGTGTACTACATATTAATAGTTTTCTGCATATAAAAAGATTAAGTTTGTCAGTTTAATTATATTGTTCAAAATTTGTTTGAAAGAAAACGCTAGGTAAAATTACTAATGAGGGTAAAACTTATTCCAGTGATTATGATCAGTCATCAAAGTAAGGCCCATATTTTAAAATGATGCTCAAGCTTGACCGCATTGCTACTGAAATTGCCAGATAACGCTTGAATATGTATACTATTAACCTTTTGATCACCCACGTCGGATATATACGAAAAAGACTTGCGTCTATTCAGCCAGGGACGCACGTCCACGACAAAATACTCTATTTCGTCACCTATGGGGATTGAAGAGCTAAATGAATTGTATAGTACAATTCACAAATGATGGCGGGCGTGAAGTTAGCCTTTGCGAACTTTCGCGCATACCACACTCTTCTCGCACACGCACGACGTCATTTGGTTCCTAAAACACGTTACTGCGCAGCCTTCTGCGCAAACTTCACGGCCGCCATCATTCGTGAATTGTACTATACTCCAATTCATTTAGCTCTTCAATCCCCATCGGTGACGAAATAGAGTATTTTGTCCAAACACACAATCCTGGCGACACGAAGAGACACGCCGGACCAATCCGACGCAAGCGGTTCAAAGGTTAAATCTGCTTTGAACTTGGTATTCAAGCTCTGACATCGTTTTAGGATATGGGTCTAAACGTATGGTGTATTATTCCCACCTGGTGGTAGATCCCGCTGGTGTACATCTCGACGGTGGTGTGGTTGACGTCATCAGAGTCTACAACAATGTACTCGTTGAGCTCGGGCGGGGCTACACCCTCCCCCGAGCCCTCGGCCTTGTCCTCGCCCCCCGGTGGGTCCTCCTTCTCCGCGGTGCTCTCTGTAACCACCACCAGTGCTATTCTAAGGTACTACGTGCAGAAGTGCGGGACTAGTTTACTATACTATGCGGCACTAATAGTAAATATTCAGCATATCGCGTGCTTTGCTCTACGAATCTATACTAATACTAGCTACTACCAACGGTTCGCGTGATAGTAGATTTATCACCTAGATGTCTAAAAATAGCCCAATACGAACAATTCTTAGACCACCTGAACTTCCACAAAAAGTTTCATTAAAATCGGTCATGCCGTTTCGGTGTAGTTCGATAACAAATACTGTGCCACGAGATTTTTATATAATAGAAGTTTATAAACTTCTATTCTTCTAAAGCGAAAAGATTTGTATTTTTGGTAATTATAAATAAACTCAAAAAATACTGGACAGATTTAACAAAAATCTTTTTCACTAAATTACATAGGCTTTACATTTTCTACATTCACGCGGGCGAAGCAGCAGGCAGAAGTTAGTTATATATAGTTTTAGTGTTCTTTCAGCTAGAAGCTTGTGCTTTAAACAGGCGTGCACACGTCTGTGAACTATCTATCGTAACAGTGAAAATATAGCGTGACTGACTTTGCTGTGTCCAATTCGTACTAAAGCTGGTAAATTGTTTAGCAGTGCATAGAAGTATCTACAGTGCTACACATGCTAGAATTTTTTCACTTTATTGCAGTGCTAGTCAGAGAGGTATATTTTTCTGGTTTCATATGGAGTTTAATAGAACTCAGAGTTTAAAATCAACAATCCAGAACAAAAAAGAGGTAGAGGCCGCCCGCCATTGACCTGGTGGTCAAATAAAGAGAGGGACCTCAAGAAAGCCCAGTTGCCAAAATTGACAACTCAAGATAGAGCCACTTGGCGCAGGAAAGTGAGGAGACTCGACCCCAAATAATGGGACCAGGGAAGGAAGAAGAGAAGAGTTTAAAATCAACAATATGGTATATAAACGAAGTCGTAAGTGAATATAGTTCATTCCAATAAAATTTTAGTCGCATCGAAGCAACCCATCATATGCACTAGTAGTGACGTGCACTGCCGTTACGAGGTCTTATGTCAAGGTAAAATATTTAAACTTGTCATTTCATGTTTTCCATTTAAAGCACTCACTTACCAGCTACTGGAGTATCTGAATTTTCCGACGTAGAGGATGCGGTATGTTTCCTAAAACGAAAAAGCTTAAAATATAACTTAAGTCAAAGATGACCAGTTTTAAGTACCTAGTTAGATTTTTAGTTCATATTTTTACTTGGCAACTTCAACACAAAAAAGCAGGCAAATATTTTTTTTTTATATTAGGTAATCTTATAGTAAGTATCTTTACAAAATAAAACACATACCTGCCTTCCTTAATCTGCGTGTTGATCATAGACTTCATTTGTTTCGTTGACTCAGTACTGCCGCAGCTACTATCTATCCGGTCGTCGAGACTTGGTGCCTTCTCCTTCAGGGAATTAAGGCTATTATCGTTTAACACCTCTTCAGTGGAATTACTAGACACGCTAGGTCGTTCGTCGACCTTCTTCTTGACCCGTTTGGAAGTTCTTCTCTTGGTGAAGCTGGAGGAGAATTCGCTCATCTCTTGAGTTTCTGATGTCAGTAGGAAGTAGAAGTTTGCGCGGGAGTGAGTTACGAAGGTGTCGCTGGCCTGGTCGAACAAATACATTTCTTCATTAAATATTAGTAAGATCACGGGAGGTGGCAACATATTATTAGTTTAAATGTTATAGTATTTGGTTGTGAATGAATATATGTTTAAAATGTTTGACTACCTTTATTTTTTCTTTAATAATCATCATCTAGAACATGTAATTCCAAAAAAAAAAAAAACTTATGATCTGCAAGCATAGTCAAAAAAAGTTATTTATCAAGAAAGCGTTGAGCGCAGAAAATGCGAGGGACAGGGAACTAGGCCCTCGCAATTGTGTGCCTCGCAAGCACAGCGAACAAGCTCTCTCAGGTCACAAGCCGTCTTCAAGCCACAGTTTCTGTTTTAGGTTGCTGACAGTTCACAGTATTTTTATATTGATCAGTTCTTACCTGATGCATTAGTAGCAGGAAGTCACAGAGCATGGCAAGGCGGTGCAGCAAAGGCGGAGCCCCGACCAGTCCTCGCACCACTTCCACTAGCGCACTGCTGGCCACGGCGTCCAGCGGGCCACACTCCGAGTTTAGGAAACGCTCCTATTATTAAACAAAAGTTGTGAGGTTTCTGCTTGAAGGAAGACTCTTTAATCCTGACTTTGGAAAGCTACAAGGAACTGGAAGATATTAATGAAGATTGTGTGAATCAATTTTTTTTCACCACTTCTAAAGGTATATATTTAAACTAGCATCTGCCAGTGGCTTCGCCCGCGTGAAAGTATATTTTTCCACACAAACTCTGTTTCCATCCGTTCTGGAGACGAATTTTAGAAAATTATCTAAAAGGAAACCTTGTGCAAAATTTCACTCTTATGTCTTGATCACACGTACCGAGTAAACGGTCGAGAGAGTACTCTCGGCCGAGTACTCGGTACGTGTAAACACAGCGCCGAGTGCTCGGCCGAGGAACATTTTACTGTCTCTCCCTTTTACTAGGTACGTGTGATCAAGGAATTATTTCCAGTAGTTTCGGCTGTGCGTTCAAATGTCATTCAGTCAGTTTATCCTTATCCTTCGACATCGTGAAACAATTATGACCGTCGAATATTATTATTATTTACTTCCCAAACAATATGTTTATTCTGGATGATAGTTGCTCTATATCCATTTCTGTACTACATATTAAAAAAAAATACCTTATTTGTGCAAAATTTCATCATGATCAGTTCTTTGAGTGATAAACTCAACAACCAACTTACTTTCGCATTTAACACACAACATTTTATTATAGCGTATTCATTTTCAGAAACTAGTGACTCATCGTTGTCACTCATGCAGCAAGCATGAGTCCCTTAAGCAATTAGGGCAGAGTAATTTAGAAAGTTGTGTTCACATTAACAAATTGAAATAATCCCTTGAGATATTACGAACATTCTGGAGATTCTCATCAATATTATAGAAAAAGGTATAATTTTTACATTACTGTGATTGTTTATTGATAGTGAATAGTGTAATTTAGCATAATTGCTATGTAATAAACACAAGAACGACACTACACTACACTTCTTATTGTCTCTACAATAACAACAAAATTGACCCTGTTTTTGGTAAAGACAATTAATTACTTTAGGTTATAATTAAATTACTTATAAGTCTTTATATAAGGCTAGAGATGGTAATGAAAAATAGGGTCCATTCTTTGGCACTTTAGGATCAGGGTAAAACACCCTAATATATACCATAATAACACTTTCACTAGTCACTATTTTCCTAACAAGAATAGACTACAGTCAGAAAAATCGTTTATTTAGTTAGCTAACCTTGCAGGCCAGTAGCAGATGGTTGAGCAAGCCTGTCCTGTTCATCTGGTAGTGGTTGAAGGCGCGGCGCGGGTGCGAGTCCCGCAGCAGCGCGCGCACGCAGCACAGCGTCAGCGCCCACAGCGAGCCGCGCTGTACCTCGCGGCTGCCGTTCAAGTTCTCTACTTCCCACGTCAGCTCCTGGACCAAGAGATCACTGATACTTCAGTGCTCTAGCACGTATAACATAACTAGCAATAGCTACGACTAGAACAATATACAAAACTACGAAATGAAAATTAGCGGCGAAAAAAAAGTTTGACTATTTATGCAATGCATGTTGTCGCTCTAAGCGCAATCTCTCCGATTTCACTCTTAGGCTTAACAAAAGAAAGAGATGAACACTAATATGTCTGCTGTTCCGTGTGAGACACCCTCTACGACGCGTAAAAAAGTTGTGCAAACCACAAATTAGTTCTTTGCTTTGAACGCTTATCGTGTTGAACGTAATTATATTAAGTTTTTTTTTTGTTTTCTGTCTGAGTTGAAACAATACTTGTGGTGGTGGTGTAAGTGTGAAATCGATATTGGCCAGGTAGAGTTTGAGTTTTAGAGATAAATATAATCTTGTAATTTTACTAATTAGAATATTTCTCAGAAAAGTAAATCACGTAATAGGCTATTGTTTAATTATTTTTTTCTCAAACGATAAGACTGCTTGGAATACATCAGGTTATAATGACTCAAATAACTTCGCTGGTGCCATTAAAAGACATCAGAATTCTCAAAAGCAGTTGAATGCTGTTACGAGTATTTCATTCCATACTTTTGGTAAATTGCGAATAGAAACTCCTCTTTCTCGACGGATACCTAACGAACTTTTTACGTAGGTACATTAAAGTCTTAAGTTCATAAGAATCTTGTGTGATAAAAAAGCGAAGAACGAAGAGCTATTTCTGTTTAAATGGTGAGTATTTGCTAATTTTATTACATACCAATATCGTAAACACACGATTGATTACTACAATCATTTGTGCACCATCTAGTGTATTCAGAAGTAGCCAGGTAGAGAGAGTTGCCAAAAAATATCAATAGATGGCTCTTATATATTTTGCGTCATTTGTGATACCGGTATTGGTGATCGTAGTATTAACAAATGAAAATGTAGCAATTAGAATCAGCATTACAGCAAGAAACTTTGCACTGATGATAAGTGACGATTGAAGTGGGATTATAGCGCGAGTTTTTTTTATTCAGAATATTAGGTAAGTAAGTAGTGAAAATTTCTCGGCTTACCCCCTATAAAGGTATCTAAAACGCCACTGGTAATATTGTGCAACTTACAGCATCTTGTATAATAATGCTTTTAGGATGTAGTTGCTGCTACCTCGTTTCTGCAGTGCGTCGAAGATTTGATTTGATTTGAAGAAGTTTGCGCAAGTGTGCAAAGGCGACTTTATTGCACTCATACGCAAATAACAGCTTCAATGGTGAGGAGAGTGAGAGACAATGAAAATAACATCCTAAAACTATTCTCTGATTTTATAGAAGTTTGTGCAGAAAGTGAGAAAGAATGCTAACACTAGTTTAAAAGCAATTTTAGTGTTATATATAATATTCCACAATTATCACACAACGCCGTCTAGTCCCAAGTTAAGCAGAGCTTGTGTTATGGGTACTAGACAACTGATAAACATACTTATACATATATTTCTAAATACATACATACTATAGATAAATTACACCCAGATACAGAACAAATGATTATGCTCATCACACAAACATTTGTCCTGGGTGGGAATCGAACCCACGACCTCCGGCATAGCAGTCAGGGTCACTAACCACTAGACCAACAGGCCAGTCAAGGTCAGTATATTCACACTATATGGATTAATAGTTCCGAAATAAAATTCTAATAATTTAGCAACAAAGTTGACTAACCTGTTCAGTGTCGAGGTGCCTCCACGCATTAGCCAGTAAGACGAGCAGTTCCGGCTGCAGCAACACCGCGTCGGTGCGCGTGGCGAGCTGGACGCTCTCCCCGCAGGCGGTTATCAGTGGAGTGCTGCATGCTTCGTCTAAAATCACCTGCCAAATATTGTACATACAAGAAATTGTCAAAATGGGAACCGTAATATCTATAATATACAAATGAATCGCGAAATGTGTTGCCAAGCGCAAATCTCGAGAACAGCTGAACCATTTCGCATTTTTTTTTTGTTGTGTTCGTTATTGTGAGGAAAAGGTTCTGCACCGGATTCGTGCGGAAGAATCGCCCGGTTGTCACTATTGTGCGGACCGCCTGAAGGACACGGTGGATATGCTCTACCGTGTCCGTACGGTAGAAGTAAACTCCTTTTGGGCAGAGCACCGCCCTGTCTTCGTGGGCCGATCGGCGGCAGCGATCACTCGCGCCGGGTCGCGTGTACGAGCCATGGTCCGAAGTGAGGAGGAGTTGCAGGCAGTCGTCTCCGCGGAGCGAAGCAGTAATGCTAGAAAGGAGGCAGTCGCACGCGCGACGGAACAGCCTACACGCCCCAGCCGCCGGCCACCGTAAGCGCAGACTTGCGGACGGCGAGCAATGACTAGCTCGCCGTCTGCTATCAGTGTGCAGTGTTGAATACTTCGTCTTTTTATTAATGTAATAATAATATATAAATAATAATAACATTTTTATCTATATATATAAAAGAAACTCGTGTTAGTTACACCACTTATAACTCAAGAACGGCTGAACCGATTTGGCTGAAAATTGGTAGGGAGGTAGCTTAAAACCAGGAGACGGACATAGGATACTTTTTTTTTATTTTTTTTTAGGGTAGAGTAGAGTAGAGTGGGGTAGGTTAGAGTAGGGTAGGGTATAGTAGGGTAGAGTAGAGTAGGGTAGGGTAGAGTAGAGTAGAGTAGGGTAGGGTAGAGTAGGGTAGAGTAGAGTAGAGTGTGGTTGGGTAGAGTAGGATAGAGTAGGGTAGAGTAGAGTAGAGTAGGGTAGGGTAGAGTAGGGTAGAGTAGGGTAGGGTAGAGTAGGGTATAGTAGGGTAGAGTAGGGTATAGTAGGCTGAAGTAGGGAAGAGCGGGAGCGAAGCCGCGGGCAAAAGCTAGTTATCCATAAATGTAGTTTTTACACGACGAGATATTATAATTATTCATTAAAAGCTGCAAAATAACACAGATTAACGACCTCTGGCACCCAAGCTAATATTATGTAATATGTTTTGAGGTTGAAAATAAATCAGAGTACGGTTTAAGACAAGAGTAACGCAGTGTAGATAAATTTAGAGATACCTTGAGCGCATGATGAGACACAATACAGTTGGGCGCCGCCAGCACCGTGAGCAGCATGTCGGGCGCGTCGGGCGCGTACAGCATGGCGTGCAGGCGGTTGTCCACGCGGCACGCGCGCAGCAGGATGCTGAGCGCCGTGGCCTGCTCGCTGGCCGTGCCTTCTAGCTCTACCACCTGGGAAACCAGACAGAGGAAGACAATTAAGTTCGATCATGTATGGAGTACTGCTCTCATCTTTGGGATGGGTCAGCCAAATACCAGCTAGATGCACTAGAGTCTATTGAAAAGCGTGCCAAGAAGATCATAGGCAATGATGCTCTTGTGAAGTCAAAACTCCAAAGGCTTGAGCATCGACGCCGAGTAGCTAGCCTGTCTGTTTTCTATCGTTTACACTTCGGGGAGTGTGCTCTAGAGTTACACAATTTAATTCCGCCAAGTCCGTTCCATCATCGGACCACAAGACGTACGGCGTTGCGCCACCGGTACATGGTGGACATCCCACCTATACGTACAAAGCGTTTTGGGAGTACATTCATTATGCGTACAGCTAAGGAATGGAATTCCTTGCCGGAGTCTGTGTTTCCTGATAGCTATAACCTAGGGGTCTTTAAGTCAAGAGTGAATAGATTGCTTCTAGGCAAGCGTGCTCCATCGTCGGCCACATCATCGCTTACCATCAAGTGAGAATGTGGTCAAACGCGAGCCTATACATTATAAAAAAAAAGATCGAATCTGAACTTGCGACGATTTTAAATGAACAACATCGTATTTACCGCGTACTTCGAAGGACAGGAACAATTTGCCTGCTGCGGTCTACCTTCCTATTGTAATATGAAGGTAAAGGCTTCAAGGCAAGAGTGAATAGATTCATAAACTAGTGCGCTTCACTATCAGTACCATCAGGAGGGATCGCACTCAAGCCTAGTACATTTATATCAATTGAACAAGAACAAGCATACAAGAATTGATTGAGCCTGCCAGAGTTTAATTCACATTATTGTAAATATCAAAGATCTCAAATATACAAGATTGTATAAGTAAATTGAAATATTTGCGTAAAGGAACACTTATATATAAGATACACCTGGAATATGATTTGCAGCAACTACCAGCGCGATAAAGAAACCTAGCCTACTGTGTACTCACCCTGGCATACAGATACAGTAGGATGTCTGGTCCTCCCAGCATGTAAACGGCCGGCGTGACGCCCCGGTGCTTGCTAGCCAGGGGATTGCCGTTCCACTTGGTGAACAGCGTCTCCGGGATGGAGGACACCGGCCCACTGCCGGAGGACGGCAGACCTGATGCTGACGCTGACATAAGGCTCGCTGTGGAGGCCACGCGGCCGGCGAATACTGAAGCAAATAACGATATTTATCAATACATAAGCAACGAGGCAACAAGCTACAAGTATTAATGCTCCTAGCATCACAAATTCATAGTAAATTATTAACAGACTTCAAAAGAAAGAGTTTCTATGTTCGGCTGAATGTATTTTTTTAGAACTATTACAAAAATAAATAATAAAAACGTTGTATCTATAATAGATGTAGTGTATATGGGTTGCGACCTTGGAAAATAAATAAAAAAAACGTGATGTCTGCGTTTCTTGTTTAATGTCTCCAAAACTTCTTAATAAAATAGATTTTTTCTGCGTCCTATCGCCTGTCACTCCTGTTCCAACTTCAACTCGCCATCTTCCCTTCTGTCACCTTCATATTCATCCTCTCTCTCTTTCTCTCTCTCTCTCTCTCTCTTACGCTTCGTTCTACACATCATTCGTACGTTCCTTTCATGCATCCTACAATCGGCCGTCCTGCATTCATATCTGCCCTCAGATATACAAACATTGTTATTACTAACACTAAACATTAAATATTACATCTTATACAAAATGTAACCACAAAAACAATGGCAATTAATTGTATAAAATAGCATAACGCAACCGCTAATAAGATTAATCCTACTAAGTATTCATAAAAATACTGAGTAGTCTTATATGCACGGGTATCACGCACACACAATTCATTCATTCATTCATACCTGGCCACCTCTTCATATTGTCTGCTGAGCTGGAGGTCTTCTTTGGTCCCTCAGAAGCATCATACAGCTTTTCCACGTCATACCTATCATTTCTTTTAACTTTAGTAATCTTAAAGGGTCCCAAAAACTTAGGTTTAAGTTTAAGACCTGGACTAAACTGAGTTCTCTTGATGGCCACTAGATCTTCCAGTTCATATGTTGAACTTGGCTTCCTTTTTGCATCAAATGTTTTCTTATTCTCATCTTGGATTTGTTGAATCTGCTGCTTGGCTTTCAACCTTAAGTTTTCTCTATTTTCATTAAAATCTTGAATCACTTCTTGTTGCAAGAGATTATATACCTCCATATCTTCTTTACATTTCATTTTAGTTCCAGTTAGTAACTGAAATGGTGAAGTATTTATAGATCTTTGGTAAGTGCTATTTATAGCTCGCTGAACCAGACTTACGTGTCTATACCACTGGGACTTATCTTCAATACAAAGCTTAGTTAGCATAGGAATTAGAATGCGATGAATTCTCTCCACTTGTCCGTTCCCACGAGGAACTCCAGTAGTGATCTTGACATGTTGTATAGCTTCTTCTTTGCAATACTCTTCGAATTCTCCGCTAGTGAATGCTGTGCCTCTGTCTGTTATAATCCTAGTTGGATTACCAAATATCTGCTGATGAACCCGTAATTTGTTCAATACTTCTGCGCTAGATGTAGACTTGGTAGGGAATAGCCATATAAATTTAGTAAAAGCATCTATCATCGTTAGTATGTAGTTATACTGTTTTCTTGTTTCACTGAATGGTCCTATATGGTCCAAATGTAAAGTGTGAAACGGGATTCCTTCTTTATCTATTGGGTTCAAATAGCCCTCCTGCTTTCCTTCTTTCCTTGTAGCTAATAAACAGGGTATGCAACTTAAAACAACTTCTTCAATACTTTTATCCATGTTTCTGATGTAGTAATCCTTTCCTATAGCTTCTTTCATTTTTCTTATTGAAAAGTGTCCATTTTGGTGCACTTTCTTTATTATTTCTTTCTCCATAATCCTTGGAACTACTAATTTCTTCTCATCACCTTTATACAGGATACCATTATCAAGCCAAAAGTCATTGTACTTCCCATCCTTTAATATCAGCTCTTTGATAGCTTTGAGTTCTTCATCTGTCTCTTGACCTCGTCTTATGTCTTCTTGTATACTTGACACCGCTGCCACGAATGGGTTTCTACTGAGAGCATCTGCGTGTTGCATTCTGCCGCCTGCTCTATGCTCGATCTCATAATCATACTCTTCCAGCATGAACACCCATCTGGCTACTTTTGGTGTCAGGTCTTTCTTCTTTAACGTCTGCTCAAAGGCTTTACAATCCGTGACAATCTTGAAGTGTATTCCATACAAGTAATGCCTAAACTTCTTAACCGCTTGAACTACTGCAAGTGCTTCCAGCTCATAACTTGAATATCGGCTTTCAGCCTCATTCGTCTTGTAACTCATGTAATGCACTGGATGTAACTCACCGTCTGGGTGCAATTGCAAAAGTATTGCAGCCAACGCCTGACTCGACGCATCAGTGTGTAGTTCCGTCTGTAAATTAGGATTGTATATCTTCAATACTGGATCACTTGTCAGCTTTTGCTTCAATGTATTGAAAGCAATCCGTTGCTCATCATTAAATATAAATGGTACTTCTTTCTTCAGCAGTTCTGTAAGTGGTCGAGCGATCTTAGCATAATCTCTTATATATTTCCTGAAATAAGATGTTAAACCAATAAAACCCATAATCTGTTTAACATTCTTGGGCTCTGGATACCTAGCAACTGCCTCAACTTTCTCTGGACTCGGCTTCACCTCACCTTCTTTGATTAAATGACCCAAATATTCTATCTCACGTCTGATAAGTTTCGCCTTTTTCCAGTTCATCTCAAGTCCATTCTGTGATGCTACCTCTAAAACTTGCCTCAGTCTTTCCAGCGCCTGGTTCTCTGAATCAGCTGGGATAACAATATCATCAACAAATATTAACATAATACCTTTTGCTATCAACTCCCTGAAAATAATTGTTACAAACCTCATGAAATATTTAGGTGAAATGGACAGACCAAAGGGTGCACGTAAGAACTCAAACTGTCCGTGATGAGTAACAAAAGATGTATAGGGCACCGACTCCTTGCTTATTCTCAAGTGAAAGAAACCATTTTTAAGATCTAATACACTAAATACCATCGCATCTTTCAGCTTGTCTATCAGGTCATCAATGATGGGTAATGGAAATTCATCTTTCACTACCTTTTTATTTAATAAACGGTAATCAACACAAATCCGTGTTGAGCCATCCTTTTTCTTGACCAATACTAATGGACTAGAGTACTCAGAAAAACTAACTTGCACTATTCCCTTTTGTAACCACTCGTCTACCTGCTCTTCGACTAATCTTTGTTCCATATGTGATATTCTCCGGGGTCGCTGAGATATTGGCACATCGTCTTTTAACACTATTTTCATCTCAATCGGAGCTTCTTTCATCTGAATGGGCTTGTACTCTTCCACTAGCCGCATAACCTCCATCTTTAAATCCGCGTTAGAAATGTGACCTGCAACATCAATGGAATTCACACAACAATTCACGCGCGACAACCATTCATCATCTTGTGTCATCAACAACACAGCACCCTCACGAACTACCATCACAACATTTTGTAGGAATTCTTGACCTATTATTAACATATAGGGCATTGACCCTTTAGGCACAACGTGAAAAATTACATCTGAATAGCACTTTTCATCGATCTCTATGCAAACAAATATTTTTCCCCTCGCTCTTACTTTTGAAAGTCCTAGCCCCGCCAAGACCACATTGTCGACGTGACACGGTACATCTAATTCACTCCACAAGTCCTCAGAAATTAAGTTTACGTCACTGCCTGTGTCTACTAACGCACTTATTGTTTTATCGCCTATTTTCACTAGTTTTACCACTTTGTTATTGTTCAATAGCCGGTCACCATGTTTGTTTACGTCTTGCGTGACATCTTCCGTCATGTTCTCCGTCATGAAACTTTTGACATGGTCGCCCATTACCGCGCTGTCGTTGGTTGTCGACGTAGCTCCGAACATAGCCGAATGTTTTCTCGTATCCAATTCGACCTGTTTTATCGACGGGTATGATCGCTCCTTTTCTGATGTCATCTGTTTTGCCGACGTCTTGATGGCCGTTGAATTTCCGCTGCTTCCTCCGCTCGGATTCGTACATTTTGTGCTAATATGGCCAAATTCATTACACTTAAAACACTTCAAACCATTACGGCATGCTTTCGCTCGATGATCTTTTTCACCACAATTGTAGCAATGATGAGCCGTTTCTGATACATTTTCATTGCTCGACGAGTCCGCAGCCCGCCTAACTGGTCGTTCAGCATTCTGCCTTGCCGTTCTTTTCTTGAGGGTTTCATACAACGCCAGCTTTTCTTTTAGCACCGGATAGGTCACCGCTCCATACAATACTATCTTGTTAATTTCTAGATCCGTAATGCCATCTATAATGTACTGGATAGCGACGTAATCGGGAAACTTGGCGCGTTTTCCCATCTCCTTCATTATCAGCATATACTGATAGCACGACTCATCCCTGCGTTTCTTGCGTGCCGCCATCATCTCATGCATCTCTTTGCTGTTTACAGCATCAGGAAATTCCTTTAAGATAGCTGCTTTCAAATCCTCGTACGTCTTGTGAACCTTTTCGGTTTTTAACCACAGTCCCGCAGTCCCGGTCAACGACCTACGGGCTATGATCAGTCGTTGCTGAGGTGACCAACCAAATATCTCAGCATTATCTTCAAGATCCTGAGCCCATTTTTCCGACGTGTAGGTGAGGTCTTCGCCGCTGAATTTTGTCATTTCAAACTCCGACATCGTATAATTGAGTATTTCGTCTTCCGTCTTACTATAATTACGCCTTTCGTCTTTCGCCCTCGCCTTCAACTGTTTTTCCATGTGGTCGCGATCCCGGACGAGCCCCCAAAAATGTAGTGTATATGGGTTGCGACCTTGGAAAATAAATAAAAAAAACGTGATGTCTGCGTTTCTTGTTTAATGTCTCCAAAACTTCTTAATAAAATAGATTTTTTCTGCGTCCTATCGCCTGTCACTCCTGTTCCAACTTCAACTCGCCATCTTCCCTTCTGTCACCTTCATATTCATCCTCTCTCTCTTTCTCTCTCTCTCTCTCTCTCTTACGCTTCGTTCTACACATCATTCGTACGTTCCTTTCATGCATCCTACATAGATAGTTTTGTCCCTTCGTTATTTAACACCGACTTCCGAAATTAAAGTTATTTTGTACTTTTCAGTGTTTTTTTACATTGAAGTTCGGTTTAATTTTTTTTGTAAAGTTTTTTATTTTTCATTTGGTTCCACCACTAAAAAGTACCCCTCAGCGAAACTTCTCTCATTCATCTCATAACGTTTCTAATAAACCCAAACACGGTTAGATTACATTAATTTACCTTCCGGCTTCATCACCAGATCAGTTCGATACATCCCCTCCCCATTTTCTTTCAGATAGTCATCGTCTGCACGTATAAACAAAGCAATTTTACTTGTTACGACAATTCTGCTGTGATCCTATGAAGAGTTCTGTTAAATATCTTTGAAATTCTTGATCAGATCATAACAATATTTCTGTAGGAACTTGGAAGCATAAACTTTCAATAAAAAAAATAATTTTCAAAATCAGTCCACAATTGACCGAGATATTGGTGAAAATAACTAGAAAAAAAAACATACATTGAGCCGAACATATAACCTCCTCCTTTTCGAAGCCGGTTAAAAATGTTTTTTTTTTATGGAAATATTGTAAAAACAGAACATTTTTTTAAAACAGAACTGTGAGGTTTCTTTATTTAAAGCTATTTTAAACTCAAGGTAGATATTAAATCGATTGTTTCGTCATCATAGGACCGACGTATAAGACCGACTTATACGTCGGTCCTATGATGACGAAACAATCGTATTGAATTAAAAATTGATCACTAGCCACACCACATAAGAACACACGTTTTTTTCCACGGTTTTGGCCTATACTTTTCGATTCCCAATTGTACCTACGCATTTCCTCTATTTGTACAAAGACCTCTCTAGAAATTAGCTCACCGTACTCCACACCCAATAAGTCGGTATTCAAGTTGAAGCGTTAAAACACTTATTTTGAACAGCAAACTAACCTGTAGGAAGCGCGACCGTCTGATGATACAGGTTCATAATGTTGGGCGCGCTCGCCGAGAACGTCAGCAGCAAGTTGTCGTGCATCTCACGCAGCGTGGATGCCGGTATCTCGAATACCTGTGCAATTCGTATTTAGATGTTTAATCAGTGCATAAAAGTGACAGCCAAATATTATTTTATAGGTAATAATGTAGTATTTACCTGATCCCAATCAATGTTTGAGTCGAGTACATTTGGTGTCAGCAATAACGGAAAGTTTGGTGATTCACACCGCACCTGTGGCAAAAAGTATTAAGAATTATGATATTGTGAAATCAAAAGAACAAAATAGCAAGACCAGTCTCGGATTCTGTATTTTTATGGGCAAAGACACGGTAAGGTAATACCGAAAGGCCTTCGCCCTGCAGTGGGACACTACAGCTGCTCTTGAGCGGAGCGGGAGATAGTGTCAGCCTCTTACTGACAAAAAACCCACCCTGTTCCTTCGTGCCTTCATACCGGGGCTGAGATACTCTTTCGAAACTAACCCTGGCCCCAGTAGGCTTCGACCCAGCTGGGCTCCTGCTGTTGCTGACAACTCCTCGAGGCGCGCGGGAACAGTGTGCGCCGTCGACGGCTTGGGCTCGGTCCGGACAGTTACCGGACGGTCGGACGGAAATCGTGACGAGTCCCAGGTACTTCATTGTCAAACCGACGCTGATGTGAATTCCTTCCACTGTTAATTGGGAACCCGTTAGCGGCGCGTTCCGAGGGTCGTGGAAACAGCCTCGGACTTGTGCAGCGCCACCTCGAGTGTCAA
This sequence comes from Mythimna albipuncta, assembly GCA_929112965.1. Classification (NCBI taxonomy): domain Eukaryota; kingdom Metazoa; phylum Arthropoda; class Insecta; order Lepidoptera; family Noctuidae; genus Mythimna; species Mythimna albipuncta. Next base: position 2,639,794 of record OV815960.1, read on the forward strand.
CTGCTGGATCCTGTCAACGACTATCGCAACCCCGCGTGTCGCTAGAGCGGCCGCCGCCCGGTACGACTTTCCCTGCGCTAGAACCAGCGTGTCGTCTGCGTAGCAGACCACGCTGATCCCGGCAGAGAAGTCGCCGCGCAGCACGTAGTCGTACCCGATGTTCCATAAGGGTGGTCCTAGTACCGATCCCTGCAGAACACCGCACGACATCCCTCGGCATCTCCACTATCCCTCGTGACCGGGGTAGAATATATCTCTGGACTCAACTTCATAACGTTCTTGCAGAGGGTAAGCGCCGTCGGGAAAAAGGTGGCGGGATGATCTGGACGCGTAACGGAAGACTCGTTTAAAAAGGCGCGAAAGAAAAAGTCTGAAAGGACTAGGGGGGAAGCCTTTGCCCAGCTGCGGGACAGTAAGGATTAGGAAAAAAAGGTAGTAGTGTACCTGGCAGGCGTGATCCGGGCCGTGCGCGGTGATGTGCAGCGCGCAGTAGGTGTTGAGCACGGGCGCGCGGTACACGTGCACGGCCGACAGGTGGTAGGCGCCCGCGCCCGCTCCACCCGCGCACGCGTGCCCGATCAGCACATTGGTAGGGGTCACTTTCCGCACTAGGATGCCTGAGAAATAAACAATCAAATTAAGTTAAAGGAGTGCTTCAGAAATGGGCCTTAATTTCGGAGAAATTTGAACATTAATGTGATAAACCTTATAAGAAAGCTTATTTATTACGTTACTCGATTTATGATTAAAAATGAATTTATAAGGCCCCTGTTTTTGTAACAAGGTAAAAAATGTTTCAGAACAAATCCGTAAATGTCTTGACGATTGGTCACCTTGACGTCTGTCATTGAAAATTTGAAATAAACCATCCCCGAGTTAAAAAATCGGTCACTCAAAAGAAATGACTGTTGGCGTGCCAATATCGATGTTATCGTGACTCGGAACGCAGGACAGAATACAGACTAGGGTTTGGGTCCCGGGACGTCTTGTGTCTCGAATTCCAGGGAATTTGCCTAATTTTAGTGGTCTCGAGTCCCGGGACTTTCGTATCGAGACAAGATTGTCGAAATTGTTGGAATTTAACTGTTTTCGTAGATAAGTTTGTATGGAAGCCTCAGTGCGCGAGTACAACTCGCACTTACCCAGTTTTTTTTTTTAATACGTTTTGCCCAAAATTAACTCAATTAAAATTCCTCAAAAAAGGCATCCCTCTTTAACCTTTAAATCGTGGAAATTACAGACAATAGAAGCGCGAACGCCGGCGTTCGCTTGGGGTTTAATGAATTAAAAAAACAAAAAAGAGGATTTTCTTAAAAGTCTCGAAGTCCCGGGAATTCCCGGGACTTTGGATGTATGCCGTCTCGAGTCCCGGGACTTTGAAATTGTCGGGAAGTCCCAAACCCTAATTCAGACACACCCACACACAGTTATACTGTCACGTCATTGCCAACCTTTTAAGATAACGTTCATAGTGATACAAGACTTTAATTTTTCTATTTCACTTAAAAAAATTGTGGTCTTAAAAATATTATTTATTGCATAAAAAAATCAAAATAACTACGTTCTTTCAATCTATGAAAATCAGCAATCTGACTTAAAAGAGTTCAACTTTTAAATTTTTTCTGGCCCAAGCCTCATACGTCTATTTAAGACCTCTGTTTTAGTCTTCCCAGTTCCTATACCAACTATGACAATAATGTGTTTTTTTTTAATTCGAGTTTATCTAGCTCTTATTCTTAATCGTAACCTATTAAAAGTGATGACTCATGGAATAAAAATAACAGGATAAATATAATAAATATTCACCTTGTACTGGTAGGGTAACTGTCTCACACTCGTAGCCGTTGACAAACAGCGTCACCTGTAACAGAACAAACATATTCGTATAATTATCAAAATTAAAGCAAACAAATATCAATAAAACCACACTGGACCCGCGTGATGAGTTACAGCACACTCACTCTCACAGAGAAAGGGCTGTGTCCCAGCAGTGGGAATCATCATCATCATCAGCTTTTTTTTTTAATGTTCCCACAGCTGGGACTCGGGCTTCCTCTCCAGGAGAGGGAAAGGACCGTAATTCACCATGCGGGCCCAGTGGATGCCACGTATAATCGGCCGTCTTTAGAATTTTTGGCCCTAAGGCATGCCGGTTTCCTCACGATGTTTACCTTCACCATGCAGTGGGAATACTAAAGGCTGATTATGCTATACAATATTAAAAGCTGTTTTGTTGTGTTTGGTGTTTTACTACGATGTCTCTTATAGAAAAGCTCCTTAACTGTCGCACCAGTGTGTCGCTCTGCACGGTCACATAGTTACCTGCACGTAGATATGTCTCTTGTAGAGCAGCTCCTTCACATTGAGCGCGACACAGGTCCACTGGCGCGCCGGCATGTCGCTCTGCACGCGCGCCTCGCTCACGATGCGGTTCAGTCCTACTTCTGGACGAGACAGCCGGAATGTGAACATGCCTGCAAAATTTTATTATTTCCGTTTAGTAAAAGTGGAAAAAATATTCTATGCTAAAGAACTTGTGCACGCCATAGAACTACGGCACCTTCCTAATACGTCGTCCCCTCTTATGCCTCTTGCACACACACAAGTGCATTGTTTTCCCTTCACTCATTCGTCAGGAGCGCCAACATCCAAGCAGCACGCAAGCGTTCTGAACATCAATAACCCAACTCATTTACAGCTTAGAGCTGTATGAAGGCTCGGTCCTATATTTCAATATTAGAAATCTAATATACGACGTTACATGTTTTCTGATTGTGACACTTTTCTCACAGCTACTATTCTCCACTAATGATTAAAGATGTAAAATTTGGAGCCTACACTTATAAAAGCTATATAAGAGCTTTCATATAAGAGCTTATACGAAATTTAAACAGCTTAGAGTGTTCACATGGACCTTTATACAGCTTATTATTTTACTTGGGATGGCACTAGCACGAAAAATCGTCAAACTTAAAAAGTAATGGGCAGGGCATATAGCTCGCAGAAAACCTGGTAAAGTTTGCGGGAATCCGATGGATGCGAGAAGCACCGGACCGTTCATTGTGGCGACACTCGGGGGCGTCTTTCGGCTGACATGATGATGATGATGATGATGAAGCAGTTCAATGATAATACCTGTGTTAGTATCGAGCCAGACCTCCAGCATGAGTGACTCGTGTCCTACTGACAGCACATGAGACAGTTCAGTAGGCTTGCTGGGAACTTCCTTTTTCGGAGATTTCTTTTTGTTAGCTTCTGTGTCTGAAGTCTCGTCGTTAAAGTCGTCTATGCCGTCTGAAATAATGAGTTACATGTTATGATGGATATCGTTCATTTCACAACTTTATAGACCTTTCGAAAAAATTATAAAAACTGTTGCGATGGGCAGTAAAAAGATGCTAAAATTGTTACGTATCGTCTGTTGGGCACTAACCTATTACACCACGGCTGAAAGCGTAACAAGTTTACTTCAACTTAGTTCAGTTTTGAGATGCTTTAATTATTTCTTAATAATTAAATACATAACTAAAAATTTGGTGTAAATGCACGAGTTAATTTAATTTTCATACTACCCGTTCGTAAATTTCCAATTAGGTATATGTAAAGCTAAAATAAAGCAAGTCATTAATCCCGAAGACTCTAGCCGGGCAGTGATATCATACTGAATTTCGTTACTTTGGATTTGAATTTGGAACTTTAAGTAAAAATAACACTTGGTACCCTCTCTACGCTCGGGGTAGAACTTCCAGAATTCTTGATGATATTCGGGTTTTAATATACCCGTGACATAAGGCTTAAATCCACTCGGTGAATAATCTACTATTAACATATCGCATGTGCAAAAGAAGGATGTGTTGTGTAAAGTATTGAAGAACAATGTGAGTAGTGAAGAACAATGTGAGTAGTGACCCCAGTGATGTTGGTGAGGGGCGGCGGCGTGCTGCGCGTGCAGCCAGGCGCTGAGCGCGAAGCCCGCCAGCCACGGCGCCCAGCCCGCGCCCTCCACGCCGCAGCGCACCGCGTGGCACGCCCACGCCGACCTGATGCCTGCAATACAACATAATAAACCAGGTTCCTTCATTTTGAATTTGAACTTTCTGTATTCTCCGTTGAAAAAAAAAATACTCATGAAAAAATTATTTCGATGCGTCAAATAGTTTTCAAAATATAAAATCTTAAGATGAGCGTATGACGTCCGGCCCGTATTCAATGCGCGTGACGTCATAGTACAACACTGCCATACGTTATTAAGTATTCTGTGCTTGCATTTTACTGTAACTTGTCAATATTTTTTTTTAAATGTTTATTCCCTATACTAGGAAATCTTGTATTGTGACAAAATAGTACAAACAGTACCAGTGCGGCAGAAAAGTTATTTTCTTTTGCATTCCAATTTATTTTATTTCCTTCTATTTTACGTAAATGTTACTATATGACGTCATGACAGCCCAGTGAGGCAAGGCCCTAAGGTAAATAAAAAAGACTACCTATGAGCGATTCCCCGCGAATCCAACGCGACGTGGCGTCTTTATCCTAAGTGCGCGCGAGGTCACCGCTTTAGCCTCAATTTATATAAAACAAGCCACCACACAGCAAGACTTAAAGCGCGAATATATCAAACCAACAGATCAAGACCGCTTCGCTTCAATTGTTGCTGCACCGCACCCAGTCAGTTGGTCACGTATACCGTTAAAGGAGGCGGAGGCGGAAGCCGAGGCAACGAGTTTCGTCTCCGCGGATGCGAAGTTAATGGAAATGCGGATCGAAGTAATTCGTCAGGTTGATTCTTGTCATGTCAAATCTACATACCCCATCTCTACCGCGTTCTCACCGCGCACACGCTGATTCTTGACCAGTTTACACACAATGCGCGGCTGGACGTCAGAGTCATCATCAAGCATCGCTGCTCGCGCGGTATTGTTCTATGATTACGACTTAAATAAAACTCCGTTATTACTCCGCCGAAATTTTTCGGAGGCAGACGAAGACACACAGTAACGGAAGCGAGGGCGAAGTTCCAACCTTAGTCACGAAGCCTACCGCACTCTATTGCGGTAGCCTACATGATCGATTCGCACATCGCATCGCTTTGCTCCCCGAACGCGTTTGCGTTGAATCGCCTGACCATGAGTTTTAACAGTTCTAATATTTAGAAGTTAAGAAATCAGAAACGTTTATTCCAAATGGACCAATTACAGGCACTTTAGAAATGGCAGAATATCGGTCAGTCAAAAAAAAGTGAATATCATAAATATCTTCTATGTAAATAAAGCTTTCAACCTTTAGATATAATAAAGACAGTCGACTTACTATATATACCCTATGGTCAGTCGCTAACCAAACTACGGTATTTCAGTACATAACACTCGTAATGTCAAACAAGTTGTAACCTAATAAAAATATCAGATTCACAATTCGTAGTTTTAAATAAAAGTTTTTTTTAGTTCTAAGTTTTCGTTATATTATATTTTACAATATTAGTAACTTGTTATGTATAAAAATCCTTTAATGTTGTTCTTCAATAATTTAGTTTGTATCTACTCTAATTAGTATCTTTGAAATATTAGGTATAAAAGACATATTAGAAAACTGTTTCATCGTTGTTATTATGCGCATACATACTTATAATTTGTAACTCCAACGAAAACTTGTAAGCTTCCTGCGGGACAGGCCTTGCCTAGTGCAGGAAGTCTTCGGAAATTTATATTATGTTAATTAAATAATGAATATCAAAATGTTATAGCAATACCTACACCCTGTAACCTCTTTTCATTAATAAATATTATTATTATTATTACAACCTTGAGAAAAGTTCAGTAGCTTACCAGCCCTGGTGTGTGCTTCGTGGAACCTCTTAGCGCAGTTTTCAGCTTGGTGGCTCTGAGATGTCGTGGTATTCACGACCAGATAATTGAGCTCTTCTGCTAAGGACTGTATTCCATCTGTGAACAATATTTACAATATATATATAAAAAAAAAACAGCACCAGACCGAATAAGTATAATTAACCTTTTGAATGTCTTATGTTACACAGTACGACATAAGCAATTGTCTTTCTATTGTGTCTCTAATTACGGCATTCAAAGAGTTAATAGCACAATTTACAAGTCAAGTCATATTACAAGTTTAACGTAAGTAAGACCTCAGACTAGATAAATCAAACATTTTCCCAAGGTGTATATGCGTTAAGACAATAGTGACTCATTGTTGTTACTAAGCTTTGCCATGCCCCCTGACCAATTAGAGCTAAATTTACTATAATTAAAAAGCTGTGTTAGCATTTTGCAGTTGAAGTAAGCCCGTCGTTAGCATGGAAGCGTCTTCTAAAAATTTAAAAAAAGAATACCTCAACTATATACACCGTTAAATTTTAATCGTTTTAATCCAGTGGAGGGTCGATCCGGTACATGAAACACTATCGATTTGTAAAGATAAAATTAAAAAATAAAGTACCTTTTTTTCAAAAACCGCATGTACGAAATCAATTTCTTTAAGAAAACGTCAGCTGAGCGAGTTCAATGACTTGTAGGTAGTTTGAACGCAACGCCGACTAAATTAACATGTTTGCAATAAACTGATTTGATTTTTAATTTAACCATGAATGGTTTAATTTTAACCCTAGTATGAATTCACTTTTACTTTGCAGTTGAACTGATGTGTCACTATTTTCTTAACGGGAGTAGACTATAATAGTAGCTGACAAAAAAAAAAAAAATTAAAAATTTTGCAAATGACATGCATACCCATATACCTACGTTTAGTAATTGACTACTAGGGGCTGATGATGATCCGTCTATTCATTTTATCCCTTTTACGGCCTTCGACCAAAACTACTCTAAACACTTACCTGTATTATCAGTATCTACCGGGAAGGTAAGTATACAATCAGGCGTGTTATACGTCGCTGTAGCCACCAGCCGGTGCAGCGAACTGAGCAGCATGGTCAGCGGGGGCTGCTCCGCGTTGAACAGCTTGAGGAAGGCGGCCAGCTCCGTCGGCTCGATGCTCTGGGATGCCAGCACGTGGATCAGCTCCAAGATGCTGCGTTGGAGGTCTGGGGGTAGGAGACGGAACTTTTAGACTATGTTGAAGACTTTTTATAAATGGCTATTGTTTAACGCAATGTTTTCTATTCTGACCATTGCCTAGACTTCTATGAATCGAACGAAGTGTAAGTATTCTAAGTGGTAATACTGTATAAATCCTATTTCCCATATATCGAGCCGTTTTAAGGCTTTATTTCGTCTAGTCTGTCAACCTGAAGTATTATGCCTTTATTCAATTTATATTGTAATTTAGTTCTTAGTTTTTATTTTGAAATTTATGTTTTTGTGGAACCTGATTGAGACTGGTACTATGGGTGTGGAAGTACAGATTAAAAAAGAATAGTCTAAGAGTTGTGTCTTGAAGAAGTCGCTTATTGAATCCTCCACTGGAGCGTATCGTATCGCTGTCGCTGGAGCTAAGATGCTTCAAGATCACACATTGTCCTCTTCTCATACAACTGTAGCGTGTTACCTTCGAGCCTGTCGTCCTTCGCAGCCAGCAGCCGCGCAGGTGCCGGAGCCAGCAGTCGCTTCAGCAGCGGAGGGTGCGCGGCGCGCGCGCGACACAGCGCGGCGCCCACGCGGCCGCACCACGCGCGTGCCACGCCAACTCCGAGACGCCATGATGACCCGTTACAATCGCCCTCTTCTTTACAGCGGACTAGCCTGAGGTATACCAATGTTACAATGTATCAGCCTTGATCCTCAACTCAGTGTATTAAGAAGCCATCATAAAAGTATAAAAAAAAGTAAAAGCAGTAGAAACAGTTGCAGACACTGTTTAAGGGCTCCCACACGAAACTGCGATGCAATGTCGTAAGTCACAACGACGCAGAAATCTGCGATAAGAATCAGTTCTCAAGTCCTTAATACGTCTTATCAGCTCGCAGATTTATACGATGCGATTTCGCGTCGTAGTTTTGTGTTTAGATCCTGAAGGAATGATTTAAGAAACGATGATACTGAAAGATAATAACAATTAGTAAAGAAGTATGGAAAACGCAAGGGAATGGAGATGGATCATAAACACATACTTGTGTATCAGCTGCGTGAGTATGTCGACGACGATGACGCACAGCTCGGGGTGCGCTAGCTCGCCGCTCTTGGTGTACTCGCCGCACTCGGCGCTCAGCTCGCCCGGCGGCGATGAGATACCTAGCCGAACACAATAACATCGAACACTACACCAAAATACAGACTGATTTCATTATTTAGTACATGGAGGACTTACAGCGAATTAAACCAGAGAGGAGAAAAAAAAGAAACCATATAAATCATTAGAAAGTCAATTACAAGTCCTCACGTATAGACATTATAATACAATAAAATTTCTGGTGTGATCACAAAAACTAATAAGCTTCGCTTCTTAATTACGTTGACAGCCCCGAACTTCTATCCAAATTTCACTTTAATGTACCGCAAAAATTATTTCGCCATAATCTACCATTACGTGTGCCTCTAGCATCAACTAATTATAGACAGAATAGTTTTATTATACGAGCGAGTAGACAGTTCAATAAGATATGTATGCAGCATGACTTTGATCCCTTTATGCTAGCACTAGCTTGGCGTCGGCCAGACGACGCATAAGCCTCAGGGTTTTTAAGTAATATGGATTATAATTGTTTCGCTAATTTTCTGTAATGATTTTGTTATTCTTATCGTTACCTACTTATTTTTTGTTAACTAAAAGTTTCTAGTTACTACTCGTTAACCCTTGCAATGAACTTGTATATGTAGCTGTAAAATTTTAATAAGCTTTAATCATAGTGTAAAGGTTGATATGCTCACTTTTCAATTTTAAGTCTGACACTATTTGGCTTTCTGTCGTTTATATTTATCTCTATTTTTAGTTTGTTAAGCTGTAAGTCCTCCAGGCTATAATAAATAAATAAATAAGTAAGATACAGCATATTTTTTAGGTGTGAAAATCATTCAATGACATCCCCTCTTGGGCGGAGCGAAAGGGCATGTCAGACTTTTACAGACTAAAAACCCACTAGTGTTCCTTCTTTGCTATGACCCATGGCCCCAGTAGGCTCCGACCCTTCTGGGCCCCTACGTTTGCCGACATCTTGAGGCGCACGTGGAACAATACGCGCTGTCGACAACTTGGGCTCAGTCTGGACGGTTACTGGACACATAAATCCTTGGTTTCTAATTACATAACTAATCAACTGAATCAAATAAACCTACTTGAAAAATTTGAGACTCAAGCACCTTGATTGATTCAGAAAGTCGAATTCCTACGAACGAAAACGCACGCACACGTAGACACGCGTCTACGTACGTCCAGTGCACGCGCACTCCAGTCGCGAGGCTGTCCAGCGCGTGCGCCTATTGACGTTCGTTGAATGGAGCCGACCTTCCGTAGTAGCATCAATATTATTTATCAATTTAGTGCGTTTTATAACAAGATTTCTTTTGATAGAAAAATTAATACTAATACTATTATATAATAATTTGTTTATTTATTAGATTAAACAGTTTCCGATTTATTAAGGCCATCTCAGACAAGTAATCGTCTGCTAGAAGTCTAGAGCAGCATCACATCATATTGCGTAATATTCAAACTAGTAAAAGTTCTTAATTTACGCAGTAGTTCTTAATTTGTGCGCAGTGAAAATTTACGGACAAAAATTCTACCTCGGAATTTTTGTCCGTAAATTTTCACTGCGCACAAAATTCGACTGCGCTGGCTAGCACCAAAAAAAAACAAGTTATATTATTATTATCATAGTGTTACAGAATTCACTATAAGGAGAGTATGTAAACTGCTAACCTTCTCCTATATTTTTGTCTTATTTTCGTATGTTAGATAAAGTCGCGTTAGACTAAGCAACAGATAAAACCTATTTATATTGAAAAGCACATCAAAAAACACACGAATAGTTCCTTAACATTTTGTTCAATTATACAACAAGTACCAAATATTATTGACACACAATAATATTGACAATAACAGTACCTACTGTTTACAAAATAGTCAATACTTTTTAAACTTTTGTATTGGATGCTAAATTGACATTAAAATGAAGTTAAAAGATATTATACACAACACAACAACACGTGGGTCGCACTAGTAGATACTGTTTGTAAGATTCTTAGACTATAGAACGTTTTTTTTTACCTTCAAAGAGTTTCTCAAAATCCAAACTGGTAGAACCAGCCATTAGGCCGTTAGACACTTCCAAATCCATGATTTAGGCACAAAATACCGAACTGAGAGCAATGTTTTAACTTTTTACATGTTATTGTTAGTTAAAGTATTTCGAAAGTGGCGACGAAGTTAATGATAGGTACCGGTACGTCGGTATGCGGGCGAGTCACTGACCAGCTAGGCGAAAAAGAGCCACGGGAAAAACTAGTAGGTACTTATGTGTTACATATTATGTATATGTATTATGTCACAAGATTCGGCATGGCGTAACTTGTAGAGATAGAAGAGGACGCCCTAAATCTGTTTGCTTATTCTTTATGGTTTTATCAAATTAAAAAGTAAATATTATTTCAACCATATTCGAGTCTAAGGTTAATCGTATTCATATTTCGACTTAAAAAAATATATCAGATTAAAATCTCGTGTCTCACATAATTTAGATAAAAATCTGAATAAATATTTAAATAAATCTGATAAAAATCAATTAAATTCAAATGTTGAAATGCAATAATTGGCACAGCTGATATTGAAAATATAAACAAAGTTTAGATCACGAAGCTATAAAAAAAATGAATTTAAAACAAGTGATTAATATACTGGTTGTTTAACCGTTGTCAATTAATTAACTTTAATGTATTTGTACTAATTAAAAACACCACTATATTTAATTAGTACAAATACATTAAAGGCTTATTAAAAAAAAAAATAAGTCTCAATATTTATAGACAGCAAAGTTATCGTTTATATCCCAAAATGTCTCCCAATTTATGGAAATATTGTACAGGCGATTATAATTATGTTTTTTTTTTCTTTTTTGATAGGTTCGCGCTTGACTGCTATCTATGAATAAATATATCTATGAATGAATAAATGACGATCAAAATGGAAAAACACTACGCGTAGTATTTTCTAGGTAGCAATTGTTATGAATGATTCTATTATGAATTTACCAATTATGACAAATTTTTCGTGGACAATTTTTTTATTTTACTTTTAACTACGCAAATATGATCAGTTAGATCCGTACCCGTTACGGATAGAGCCCCATTTTTCTGTCCTAATTAAAAATAGGGGTTTATTTATGGCTTCTATTTTAATTATGACAAATTTTAACTTCGTTTTCATCAGTGGGAAAATCTCCTCCATCGACTCCAGTCAATCTAAAGTAAACTGATGTATATTTAGCAATACAAACCTGAAGGTATTGTGGACATGGATCCAGAGAGCTTACTTGATCTGTAGAGCGGAGGCACATCTAGTTTGCCCACTTCGACATCCGCCTGTCAAAGAAAATGTTGTTTAATTAACTTTGTACAAGCATATGTTAGAGCAGTGGTGATTACGACCCATTCCCTCTCCTAGAGAGGAGGTCTGAGTCTCAACAGTGGGGATATTAAGAGGTGATTATGCTAAGCATATATTTGTTTGTAAAAGCGCTAATATTAAAAGGTCCTGTTGAAGTGAACCACCATCAGTGACGTCTATTCGTTCTCCTGATGCCCCAATTTCTGAATTGGAGTAAGTTAATTAATAATATCACTTTCAAGCTACAGGCCTTGTTATATATGTACAGTTAGGGGTCTTAGAGTTCATATACACGAGCGGCACGTTGGCAACGGTATAGGAAACTGCAGCCGTCGTCCGACACTGACACTTGGTACACACGACAGCTGGCGTTAATCTTCAAAGTTGGAATGTCGACGGCAGCGTCGACACGTTAAGGGGATACAACTCGACATTGCTAGCAGAGTTTTCAGGCTTTATCTCTCTTTTTTCGCGTTACCTTTTCGTCAAACAACGCGTTGGATTGCAAAAAAGCTTTTAACCATGCTCGATGCTGACTATAGGCGAGTGGAATAGCAGCCACAGCTGCCGCCGACGTATTTACGGCGCCTTTGTTTACGGCTGCAGTTACCTCTGCCGTTGGCAATATGCCGTTCCTGTTATACACAGGAGCTCTTAAGTACAGTTGCACTAATACAATGCTAAAAATGTCAACAATTTCTGTATAGAAGCGGGTCAATGGTTCACAACTGATTTAATTTGTAGCATAGAATCTAAAGAATTTAATAAACTAGTTGTAAACATTGAACTCCTACTGTGTTGATAGAATACAAATACACTTTAGACCTCTATCTAAGTCAAATGAATCTTTACTATTACTTGTTTGTTACCTATACACTTCTTAACAGCTGAACGGTTTTGAAATTTTGTATGAAACTTGGTACACGGGTGGTATAAGACTTTGTCCTAGTATAAGACAGGACCTTTTATCCTTTTTTAGAAGAGTAACCATGGAGTTTCTTGCCGGTTCTTCTCCATAGGAAACGACCAATTTGGAACCGTGCACTAGCTTCTGACGTTTTATAAGTGCCCATGTAGGCCTATGTAAAATAAAATATTTTTGATTTTGATTTTGATTGCCTGGGAGTGCATTCTCTTGGGACAATGTTTTACATTCACGTGGACGAAGTCGCTGGGACCAGGTAGTGAGTATAATATAAAAAGTCATATAAAAGTTATAAAAAAAGAACAGCGATGGTTTAATTCATCACTGTTCTTTTTTATAATCTTCAAATTAAAGATACAGCGATACCACGTGTGCCCTTATTATTTTTAAAAATAAAAGGTCTGTTAAGTAGACTTCGACATAGTCAACGCCCACACTCACCTAGCTTCATGCAAGCATGTGGATAAAAATATGGACAGTTTTTTTTTTAACGTTTTGCTTTTATTATTATTTCCTGCTTAGTAAAACCGAAATTATTATGATAATGATATTGTAAGTCATTTTGTTAGCTATTCTAAAAAGTTAGTTCAATAAGTGTGGATAGACTTCTAAATTGCAGATATGTGAATTTCATCTAGGCATTATAGAAAATGTCAACTCTGATTCTAAATTAGATTTAATTTAGGTCTATATGAACGAAAAAGTAGAATTAGAAGGCCGTATTACAAGTTTTATTTTGTTTTTTAAATAAATTGCGACACTCTAGTCGTCAGAAGTCCACGCCTTTTTAGCTCAACATAATTAGCTAATTAATTTGTGTTTCCTTAAGTGAATTCGAATGCACATCAATATTTATTAAAACCGGTACAGATCAACTTGTAACCTGTTTGAATTTATTTTATAAGCGCATTTGAGTATATTTTATTGTACACTAAGATAATAGATATAACGACCTTCAAAATAATGGACCTTAATGTTAAACTAAAAAAAACACTATTGCCTTATCGCTTTCCCTGATTTCTTACAAACAACCTGGAATGAACAGTGGTGGCTCAGTAGTAACGGTCCCGACTAACGAGTTGCAGGTCGCGAGTTCAAAGCCAGCCGTGAATTACTTTGTGACTTATTTCATCACCACTGCTCTCAAAACGGTGAAGGAAAATATTTAGAGTAAACCGGTATGTCCTAGGACCAAAAATTTTAACAGGTGTGACATCTACCAACCCGCAGTGAGCCTGCGTGGTAGGTTACGGCCCATTCAGACTCTCAGATAGGAGGTCTGGGTCCCAGCACTGGGAACGAACAAAATGAAGACAAACTCAGTGCTACTTTATTTTACCTCTAGCTTCTGCCAGAGGCTTAATCCGCGTTGTATTAGTTTCCTTACTAATTGTAGTCTACATATACATTATTCTGAATCAAAGAAAAGGGAGTGATAGCATGACGGGTAGCAAGTCAGAATGGAAGAAAAAAAATAAAAACACGTATTGCGCCGACCCCTACATTGGGGTCGGCGTATTTTTCTTCCATTCTGTCTGTTCTGTCTTTCTGCACACAGGACAAGGGCAGAATGATGATGATATAATATGTAAATCAGAATGATGTAAATCATCAAAAGTATCAAATAACCATACATCCATCTTCACACAAACTCCGCAATACAACTCCAAAATATAGGAGGATAGATATAATTTACTTTTCTATTCTCGCCTCGCTGTTGTGAATCAAGCATTCGAGCCTTTACCTCGTAGCCCTCATCCGGGCGGCTGGTATAGGGCTCACTGTGCTCGGAGGCGTAGGGGCCCGGCACGCTGTCCTCGCTCGACGAGCACTCCGCGGAACTGCCTCCCGACGCGCACAGCAGCGGCGGCACCTGTCCACACACTGCATTTTATCAATATCACTAGCCACACTACGGAACACCAGCGTCCAGGCTATGGAAGTCACGAGGGTACTAGGCACCAAGCCCGATATGGACCTACCCAGCAATGACATAAAGGTTTCATAGAAAATTATACGCGCGCATGTTAATTGGTTTTTTTCTGTGCCTGATTTTTTAAGCGTGCCTGGTTCACAACGCGTGAGCAAAACACGAACTACGTAGTTTGTATAACACTACTTATAAAACACAAACTACGTAGTTTGTGTTGACGTTACTTCAGAGAGGTAGTAACGGCGACTCAGTTTAAGCATGTTGACTGACTATTATCCAATTTAGCGTATCGAGGGACCTGTCAGGACTAGGTAGAGTCAACAAAGGAGATAAGTAACCAGGGTGTTTCATTTTTTCTTGCACACCAATGGAATATCATACATAATTGATGAATTATAATTCTTAATGATTTGTTTATTTATTATGAATTTAATTATGTTTTGTTAGCGTCCATCTTCTTCTTTTAGTGTCGATGTACTCAATTTTTTTTTCTGATAAATATTAGGCAACCTGTATAGCTCTGCTAAGTGCAGTGTGCAAGTGGTTGTGTAGGTTGAGCAGCATAGCACAGGTGACGCGTGTCCTGTGCAGCGACTCCACACTGGCACTGTGTTAGAGAGGGGTCTTAAACTCAATATCCATCCATCAATTTCCATGAAAACTGCACCTGACGACCCAGGTTACTTATCTCTTTTATTGACTGCACATCACCTCAATCTTTTGGAAGAGATTTGTTAGTATATTGGTGCTGCTATGAGTTCTATAACACTGCTTATAATACTGTATATTCGAGGAATAAAAGAACAGACGCAGGATGAAATACCGATATACTAAAGCAACAGACAGCTAACCGCGACGATAGTTTCGTAACAAACTTCAGAACAGCCTTCAACCATCAGGAACGTGCGCGAAGCCATGCAAGTGTGGTCGAACTTGCCAAACAACACTATTATAACAAAGCCTTAAATGTAAAGCATATCTATATATACAAGTATTGTAATATTACGTATGTTATCGAAATAGACTAATATTAACATTATTGTAATCTATCTATATATATAAAAGAAAGTCGTGTTAGTTACACCACTTATAACTCAAGAACGGCTGAACCGATTTGGCTGAAAATTGGTGGGGAGGTAGCTTAAAACCAGGAGACGGACATAGGATACTTTTTTTTTTTTTTTAGGGTAGAGTAGAGTAGGGTACGGTAGAGTAGAGTAGGGTATAGTAGGGTAGAGTAGAGTAGAGTAGGGTAGGGTAGAGTAGAGTAGGGTAGGGTAGAGTAGGGTAGAGTAGGGTAGAGTAGGGTAGAGTAGAGTAGGGTAAAGTAGGGTAGAGTAGGGTAGAGTAGGATAGAGTAGGGTAGAGTAGAGTAGAGTAGGGTAGGGTAGAGTAGGGTAGAGTAGGGTAGGGTAGAGTAGGGTAGAGTAGGGTAGGGTAGAGTAGGGTATAGTAGGGTAGAGTAGGGTATAGTAGGCTGAAGTAGGGAAGAGCGGGGGCGAAGCCGCGGGCAAAAGCTAGTATCAAATAATAGGAAGCACTTGAATACAAATTATGTATTTGGTTTCAAATGTCAGTAGAGCGAAAGTTATTCGTTCTGATCAAGGATTCAAGTCTGAGGTCATTTATAATAAATTGTTATATTAATAAGCCTGGTAGTTAAAACTCATCAGTCATCATTCGTCAATATGATACACAATAACCTCGTTTCCGATTCCATCATTACGGTATGGATTAGTGGTACCTATATCATCCAATGATTTCTCGCGCTCTAGGGCTTTACTGACTAAAATCTATGTACAATGTTCCTTTTTTGCCTTGGCTTGGGCCGTACTAGGCCCCTACGGTTTAGCTGACATCTCAATGAGGCGCGCGTGGAACACTACGCGCCATTGATAGCTCAGGCTCGGTCTGAACGGTTACCGGAGGGCCTTACGGCGAGCTACCTATTCGAAAAATATCCGAAATCGGGGTCGGGATTAGTGATGCAAGAGACTCAGTCGTTTAAGTCTTATAACACGAGACTAGACTTATTTTTGACGACTTAAATGACTCACGACTAAATTAGTCTTTTAACCCTCAAGTCTTGGAGTCTTAAGGCTTAAACTAAAGACTAATTTGAGTCGCAGTCCTTTAACCTCAGATCTAAAAAGCTAAGTCGTAACGTAAAAAGGTTAATACAACTAAAAGCCTTAAAGGACTTAAAGGACTCACGCCTTAAACGACTCGCGAGTCGGGAGTCTTGTAATGAAACTAGAGAAACGTAACTATATAGGAGCTTTCTATTTTCGCGATCTTCAAAAAAATATTTGTGTTTGTAATATAGTGGTTACAGAATACAAATAAATTCTGTGCACAGTATTATTTATAATGAGTAATTTATGACAAAACGCAAGTTCATTTATTTCACTGTTTTTACTGCTTAGTTTAATATTGTGTTGTTAAAAAACTCGACTACGAAAAATTTTCAGGATGTTGAAGTAAACAAAATTACTAAATTAAGTAGGTATTTTGGTATTATTGACATCGAATTTTTTGACTGCTTAGGGCGCCACATTGAATTTTGATTAGTACAAGTTAAACCCTTTGAAATGATATCAAACACCGTGTAAATACACCGTGTTTGATATCATTTCAAAGGCTTTATTTACCTTAGCGTTTTTTTTTAACATATGACTTTTTGCCCGCTAGAGGGTGCCACATTGAATGAAAAAAGAAAATATAATTATGTTTATTTTTTTGTATTTTTTGCCTATTGTACAACGTTTTAGACATTGCCTGTAATGTTATAGGTACAAGTGCTTGAAAATAAATAAATAATAAATAAATAAATTGAGTTTTGTGACACGTCACGTAGCCTATGTTCAGCGGGCGATTAAGCTTGTTCTAAGGGTACCTACCCCATTTATCGAGTTCCGATAAGTAGTTTCGGAGCTATGAGAGAACAGATCAACTCACACACATAAACATACATACATAACTTGTCAAAATCATAACCTTCCTTTGGCTTTGCCGTAGTTGGGTTAAAAATCGAAAATATGCTGTTTTTTTTTCACTTATGACTTTTCAAAATCTTTATTCTAATCTAATCCAAAGAAACTTTTAGTTAACTAATTAAATTAATTAATTAACTAATTACACTAAAAAGCGCAATGTAAATAAAACTCGAAAAGGTCACCCGCTCAGCTGATTCCCTAGAGTCCACTTGCCGGGGACAACACGCACGTGCTCTTACTTACTGTCAAACGCACCGCATAACGCCGACAAAGAGCCGGCTACCTTTTTAACTCGCCGACATCCCTTTGGCGGCGCAACTCAAAGAAAAATGTCGGCAAATTACACTTACCAGCCAAAAAATTGGGACGACTTGTAAACATGTTTGTCACTAACAAAATAGTAGGTACGAGGCTACCACTTCTGGTGAGAATAATTTCATCATCGCATAATTTTTTTCTAACTTGAATAGTTTACGCGAGAGACACTTCTAAAGTGGTAAAATGTGTGTCCCCCCTCTAACTTCTAAAATAAGAGAATGATAAAACTAAAAAAAATATATGGTGTACATTGCCATGTAAACTACCAACGAAAATTGGTTTCAACGAGATCTAATAAGTAGTTTTTTTTTAATACGTCATAAATCTAAAAAAAATACACTATTATTAAAACATCGATCAAAGTTACAACGAACTACAAGAACTTTTATATTACGTTACTTGCTAGCAGCAAGGCTACTACGGAACCCTTTATAGGCGAGTCCGACTCGCACTTGGCCGGTTTTTTTTATATAAGTAGCCTCTTTTTGTTATGTGAATGTGAGAACACTACTCCACGAACTCTTAGACTACTTCCTATTACGACTTACAGGTCGCGCGGTGAATTAGGATCGCTCGGTGAAAGTAGTGGGGGCAATCGGCGCATGTGTACAATTGCGCACAAAAATTCTTAGTATGTTAGGATTTAATTTTTTAATTTCGTATGTTTGAACCTTATTAACATAACTTATAATAACACTAGTTTTTGCTTGTAATTTATCTTGTAAGTAGGTAAATTCAGAAAAATTAAAATGTTTAAAATTAAAATTAAAAAAAAAAATTTCGTTAGTTTCTTTCTTAACGTAACAATTCACGTCGTAAACCATTTTTCTGGCTTGCCGTTTTAAAACTTTATTTTTAACCATTTTTTTTACGACTACGTATTGCTAATACGATAACACAAGCTGTACGCAACAGTACACAAGTACAACAGTATCCAGTGAGACGCGAGAACGCAACGCGGGAATTGAAAAGCGACTCTATCTACCAATGACGTGTCGCCGTCGGCGCAGACCTTAGAATTGAATACTGCGCATGCCCCTTCCACTTTTGCCGAGCGATCTTAATTCACCGCGCGACCTTGTACTTTGTTTTTTACTGAGATAATTTTTTTGTGCTTTTGTGTACAATATTTGACTAGTCTACACTGTTCTTACATAATATCTAGTAATATTGTAATACCAACCAATTTTTTTATAAGAGTAACCATGGAATTTCATGGAGGTTCTTCTCCATAGGAAACGACCAATTTGGAACCGTGCACTAGCTTCTGACGTTTTATATGTGCACATGGGCACATATAAAACGGCCTATGTGAAATAAAATATTTTTTTATTTTGATTTGATTTTTGATTTACCAAGCTCCTATAGTCACCTTCCGGTTCCATCATCAGATCAGTTCCCTGTTATTGTGGGTCTTGAAATTATAAGATTTGATTACAGACAAACGTCGGGACAGGTGAAACTAAAAAAAAATATAGTTTAAAAAAAAACTAATAAACACTACACTTTTTAGTTTGATATGCTATGGAACGTTTTCAAAACTATATGTGTATTAGTTTTTTAAAACTATATTTATTTTTCAATTTTTAGTGAATAGTCACCGTGTCAAGGTCATGCCCTGTGGTGTGCCTGCCGTTTTCTAACATTTTATACATTTAACCCTGGGGTCAAGGTCTGGCCTTTGGGTGTCTCAAGCGTTTCCCAACATTTTATACATTTGATTTTGGGGTCAAGGTCATTGACCTTGAGGTCAAAGTAGGTAGTAAACCTTTTGGTGTCCCAGGCGATTCCCAAAATTTTATACATATGATCTTGAAGTAAAGGTCATTGCCCTTGAGGTCAAGGTCAAAGGATAAAGGATTATTGCATTGTCATCAGTCTGATGGGTGTGCAAAGTTTAAAGAAAATATGATCACCCAAAGTTGAGCAAAATCGAGCTCAAAAGCACTGATTACATACAAACAAATAAACATACAGGTGAAGCTAATAAAAGCTTGTAAAATACCTAACGGTTTCAATAAAAGTTTAATTTTGTACTCACTTCATTGTTTTAATTTAGACATTGTTTACTACCCAATCAGATTTTAAACAGCTTGAGCTGTATTGAATATGAAGCACGACTCAGGCGCGAGTCCGTTGATAAACGACTCAAGTCGTTTAAGCCTTATAAACGACTCGAGTCGTTTAAGCCTTTTAGTCCTTTAGTTAAAAGACTTGAGAGTTTCAAGTCTTATTAATAAAGACTGGAGACTGTAGTCTTCTTTCCAGACTAGAGTCGCTTAAAATGTAGTCGAGTCCTTTTTAAAGGCCTTAAACGACTGAGTCTCTTGCATCACTAGTCGGGATCCCGGCGGCGGCTGGGGCGTGAGGAAGTCCGTTCCCTCACGCGTGCGACCGCCTCCTTTGCTAGCGTAACTGCATCACAGATGGAGGAGATCACCTGCCATTCCTACACCCGATAATGCCCTGTACCAGGGCCCAGCGCAATAGGTCGCTGCTGCCCATCGATAACGATATAGATCATGTCGGGTTACCAAAGTCTTAGGCCATGTTACAATTCTAATGATTTCTTTACTTCATTGTAGTAAATGTAATGTGGTTGGTGACAGGAAATGTATTTTTGAATATTTCATTTATATCAAAGATCGCACTGATCAGAATAAAATTATTATCATTTATTAGTATGCTTTCATTTAATATTCCATACTTATAAAACGAAATCGAACCGAAAACGATCGGGTAAAAATATCAGATTTCTAGAAATTGACTCTAGTTTATGAGATAAAAAACTAGCAACTGTTTAATTAAATGTTTTCCTGCTACTAATGATACTAATTTATGTCAATTTTTGTTTCGATTTTTTTCTTATCAAATATTATGCAACCTAAGATAAATTAAATGCATTTCAAGTTTTTATAGCACTAAGAAAGCAACTCTATATTTATGTTTTTAATAGGTTACCACTATACCAATAAGTAACTTACAGTAAGTAGTACGTAATGGAAAGTCGGATGGAAATAAACGCCGTAATATCTCCAATAGATTTACAGTTATAGTCGTTCAAATATGTCTATACCGTACAAGACCCAGTGACATACCACAAACAGCCTTACTGTTCTCTGGTATCTTATAATTGAGGTGCAATACAAAGCCGCAAGACATTCGACACTCTTCACCTACATCAAACTTGAACCTTATGTCGCCGAGACTTCCAGCCCGATCAAAGTGATCGGTTCATGGGTGGACGGGTCTTGTAACATACCGAGCAATCATCTGTTACTGATGTAATACATGACACAAGATCAAGGGCTTGAGTCTTTTTTTTATTGTTGATAGGTTTGCGCTTGACCGCTATCTCACCTGATTGAAAGCGACGAAGCGGTTGACGATGGAGCGCGCTTACCTAGAAGTAACTTATTCACTCTTGACTTAAAGATTCCTGTGAATTAGCCACCAGGAAACACAGACCCCGGCAAGGAATCCCACTCCTTAGCTGTACTACGCATAATGAATGGGTTTTCAAAATGTTTTGTGCGTATGAGTGGGATGTCCACAATGTACCGGTGGCACACCCCCGTACACCTGGTGGTCCGAAGATAGAACGCGCTAGGTGGATTTAGGCTCTGTAATTTCGAAGCACACTCGTCGTCGATGCTCAAGACTTTGAAGCTTCGACTCGACAAATGCATCATTGGCAATGATCCTCTTGGCTCGCCTCTCAGTCAGCTTCAGTCTAGAGTTGCAGGAGACTAGTTCTGAAGCATTTTACTGGTTTTTTTAAATTGATAAAATAAGGTTATTTGCGCAGCGGAGTGGTACAATAACAGCTGATTTCTCTCGACATTAACAAAATGTAGAATTTGCTAATTTTAAACTTCTTGTGCATGTGAGATTGTGAACGCACCCACGATAGAGGAGTAATGTGAGTAATTCCTAGGGGCAACAATTTTAATAAAATAAACGAAGAACATTACATTTCAGAGTTTTGTTCCCTGAAAAAAAAACTACAAATTAAAAAGCACAAGTGGTAATTTTGCAAAGGGTTTTAATGCTTATGCTTGCGCAATAAACTGCATCCGCATTCCCGAGCCTAACCTTGTTGTTTGAGTGCGCTGCATCAAGAGTGACTAAAAGGATCTTAAGACATCTCTAATTTAAGTAGGAAAAGATGGTTTACCTGATGTCAAACAGTCGCTGGTTGCAGACAACTCCATAATTGTCTTTCAGATTATTCTAAAATCATACACACACACGAACTAGCCGTCACACATATACGTTTACACCATTTTATTTCAAAAAAAAAATCTAGATAGGGTTCTATTTTGCACTACGAAAATTTTAATATTAACAGAACTTAATATAAAATGTAGTATGCACCCAAGTGCAAGAGTGTCGCGTCGACAAATGAATGATCTTCATATGTGAGCGACCGCAATATTATGTATTAAGTTATTCCGCATTGTCATATTTTGGCCAAGCGAGAGTCGCGATTAATAGAATTATTTTATGAAAGAAAATTTTGTTTGGGAAAATTTGTCTATCCTTAGAATGGAATTGAATATATTTTTTATTGCTGTTTCAGGTGTTTTTGAATAAATAAATAGCGTGCTTAGGAGTATTTAATGTTTTTTTTTTAATGAAAATATAGGACAGCTAGATAAAAGATTTACCTAACAATGTAGTTTCAGTGTGTGTTTACTGTTTGTGTAATGTATTTCACCAACACTGCTCTCAAAACGGTGAAGGAAAACATCGTGAGGAAACCGGCATGTCCTAGAACCAAAAATTCGAAGACATGTGACATTCACCAACACGTGGATTACGGACCATTCCCTCTCCTAGAGAGGAGGCTCGAGTCCCAACAGAGGGAACATTAAAAAGGGTGGTGAAGATTTTTTTTTGTTGTGTAAAATCGTCCAATGATAACCCCCGCTCTTGGGCGGAGCGGGAGATAGTGTCAGACTCTTACTGACAAAAAAATTCACCCCGTTCCTCCGTCCCGTCCGCCTTCATACCGGGGCTCGATTTCCCTTTCAGATAACCCTGGCCCCAGTAGGCTTCGACCCGGCTGAGTCCCTGCTGTTGCTGACAACTCCTTGAGAACAGTGAACAGTGCGCGCCGTCGACGACTTGGGCTTGGTTCGGACAGTTACCGGACGGCCGGACAGAGGCTGGTGATGATAGTTTCAGTAATTTGCGTGAGCTTTTATAGAAAAATAGCAACTGCTTGATGACCTTTATACTTTACGAAATTTGCAATTTTAATAGATATTTCTTTCTATTGCGGTGGGAACTCTATCGCTAAACAATTAAATACAGTTTCTATTTTACGGAAACCGGTCCGGTGACAGCATACACAGCCATCATCAGATCCGCGTGAGCAACTTATTTGCATAAATACTTGTTTATGGAAATACAAGCAACAAAAGCGCAAATATTTAGATTTATCTGTCACTATACAACGTGTAACATTAAACGCGCAAAACCTCAGACGCCCCAAATGATTTTTTAATCAATTGACCTAATTCCGTGAGAAAATAAAACATTAAAAAAAAGTTAAGGTTTTATACGGTGCATGAGTAAATTCGACTGGATTTCAACCATTTGTGTTTGTTTACCTATTTGAAAGGGTTGGCAGACATGATGGCTTGACCTATTAATAAATAGACCGAGCGACATTTTTATTGAATAAAAAAAAAATAACATATATTAAAAAGTGGCTCAACTGATTCTGCTCCATATTCTGATCAAACTATTATCACGTTTTGCGCATTTAACGTTACACGTTGTATAGCTTCTGCTAGCGGCTTGGCCTGCATTAATGTAGAAAATATGTAGCCTAAACCAATAATAAAGTAGCATTCTACTGGTGAAAGAATCAGACATCCCACCCATACGCACAAAGCGTTTTAGGAACACATTTATTGTGCGTACAGCCAAGGAGTGGAATTCCCTGCCAGAATCTGTTTCCTGATAGCTACAACTTAGGAGTCTTTAAGTCGAGAGTGAATAGGTTTCTTCTAGGCAAGCGGGCTTCATCGTCGACCACATCATCGCTTACCACCAGGTGATGGTCGTCAAACGCAAGCCTTTCATTAAAAAAAAAAAAAGAATTTGTTTATTTTAAAATCGGGCCAGTCGTTTTTAAGTTTATTTATTACAAACAAAAATACAAATCTTTTCTCTTTTATAATATTAGTATACATATATTTTGTCGAAAAAGTCGAAAATTATCCGAAGGGAA
This sequence comes from Mythimna albipuncta, assembly GCA_929112965.1. Classification (NCBI taxonomy): domain Eukaryota; kingdom Metazoa; phylum Arthropoda; class Insecta; order Lepidoptera; family Noctuidae; genus Mythimna; species Mythimna albipuncta. The sequence goes on from OV815960.1 coordinate 2,663,721, forward strand.
CATATTTCCGGAATAAAAAGTATCCTATGTGCTATCCCAGCATCTGGTCTACCCAAGTGTCAAATTTCATCTTAATTTGAACTTGAAGTATGTATGTATTAGTGTGTATGTATTTTGTAGTTTGTACGTGTGTAGTGTGTATGTATTTAAGATACACTTAAATACATACACACTACACACGTACAAACTTTCACTTTAATAGTGTTAGTGTGATGTGAAAAAAAAAACACCTTAAATACAATAAATATAAATATTTAAAAAGAATAGTAGGTGGATTGGAATCGATTACTTGTGATGAAGAAAATGTAGTAACAGTGTTCCGCTATTATTGTATTATTGAATGGGTCGTTATCATCATAATTTTTGAATCCTCGATTTTCCTACTGCCGTTTTCCGGTTATAATTTAGGTATCTTCAAGGCTAGAGTGAATAGGCACTTAATAAACTAGTGCGCCTCACCATCACCGATTGCATCACTACTGGCCATCAGGTGGGATCGCAGTCAAGCACTAGTTTATATCAATTTAATCATCATCAAATCTAATCCTAGTCGCTTAGGACAAGTTAGTAGGTCAAGGCTAACGAAACCTTACCCAGAGGTCGAGAGTCTTATACACGCGAACTAGGGCTAGCACACACCTATTAAACAGAACGCAGCTGAACACCAGTGTTTTACACTGTCTTGCCAAACGACAACATGAACTGCTCTGTCATGTCATTGTTTCATTTCTATCAGGCAATTTGAACTACGTAATAATATCACAAGCCTAAGTGTTTGAAACTGAATTTTAAAACATAGATCTCATGATTAATTTTTAACCATCTCTTAGCTCTCTTTGTGATTAAACGCGAGACTATATAGTGATTACTGCAAATAGGTCACACACACCAAAGCTTACTGGGGCTATGGGTTGTACGAAAGACAACTCCGAGGCTCTGGAGCCAAGACAAAGAAGGAACAGGAATGGATTTTAGTCAGTAAAAGCCTGATACGACCTCGCGCTCTGCTCAAGAGCGGGAGAAGCCTTTGAATTAATATCCACCAAAAAAAAAATGTCCTGGAAGGAATACATCTAATGGGAAGTGATGAGTACGTTACCTTGACGACAGCGCGGCGCGGCATGGCGTGGTGGGACGAGGCGCGCGCGCCGGCCACGCGGATGAGCGCCTCGCACAGCGCGCGCAGCCCGCCGCCGCCCTCCAGCGCCGCGCCCGGCGCGCCCAGCGCCACGCGCACCAGCGCACAGCTCGTGTCCTTTGAACGTCCTGATGTTACATCTGTATGGAGAAGAAGGGAAGTATTAGTAAATACCAAAGCTCCTTGAAAGCAGAACTCAGAGAAATCTGGCATCGCGTAACTTTGCTATTCGCTGGCATTACTGTTTCGCAGAAAAAGGCGACCGCCGTCCATTCCCGTCACTCCAGACCAACGCCTAAACCAAGGCCCAGCACGAGATATCACCGCCGCCGATCGCTCCCACGAGGACACGGCCGCGGCGGTGCTCCACCCAAACGGGGCACACTTCCATCGTTTGCTCTGGGCGGTGCACACAATAGTGACACCCGGGTGTTTCTTCCGCTTAAATCTGGTGCAGGAACCTCCCGAATATTTCATGTCCGGTGAAGACCTTAGTCATGCAGCAGGTCAGGACGCTGTGACGTCTCTCCAACCACTTCTAAAAGAGGGGACTTACCGCCATGATTATGGCGTGCCCAGGTCGACTCATACTCACCATATTTGTACTAGAATTTTCTGCTCGCAATAGCAAGATCCCAGATAAAGTCCCAAATTTAAATCGTCAGTCGATAAACGGCTCTTTCCATACAACGACACTAAAATGGACGGTATCTTCAGCAGTGTCAATGACAGTGTATTGATGTCCAACAGTTTGTAATCAAATCTACTGTGAAACGACCGGCCCAAGAGCGACTTGTGATTGTAAACTGGATGTACCCATACCAACGTTTATCACATTACAAAAACAAGCTTAACTGTAAGTAGTGAAAGTTGAAAATTGTTTGTGACATCTAGCAATGTTAGTTTAAAACCAAAGGGGATCTAATTTAAAAGTTATTTAAGTGTAAATTGAGTGTATTTTCTGTTTGCAATACTCCATACTATATGAACATCTATATGGCTTCTGCTCTTGAGCGTAGGATATCGCCTTACTGCGGGTTATTGTACAATCAACCACATGGTTATATTCGAAGGTAACAGCGTCTACGTGCCGTAGCAGTAGGGGTGGTTTTTGTAGTTAATATGTTTCTTTTGACTTGCGGTTGACTGTACGATTAGTCTATGCTAGTTACGTGATTAGTCGGATCAGTTGATCGGCTTATAATACTACTCACACCCGGTGACTCATTGTAATGCAATTAGTAGGAATGTGTTAATGCGCTTCTTTATTAGCGTACTAGCTTTTGCCCGCGACTTCGTTCGCGTGGAATAGTGACTTCCGGCAGATTTTTGGTTTTACCCATATAGTTCCCGATCTCGCGGGATCTCTTCAAAAATGAAACGTGGAAGATATTCTAGGGAACTCTTCAAAAATCAACATAATGAGCTCTGCGTTTGAATCATACCTTTTTACTATTTATTTACATTTTCCCGATGAATTTTCAGTACTGAATTGATGCCGACTCTTGACCAATAGATGGCGCTATATGTCCGGAATAAATTTTATTTTTAATTTAATTTTTTGTAATAAAAACTATCCTATGTCCTTTCTCAAGTTCCAAACTATGTCTGTACCAAATTTCACACAAATCAGTTCAGTAGTTTAGGCGTGAAGCAAAGACAGACAGACAGACAGACAGAGTTACTTTCGCATTTATAATATTAGTTTGGATTTGGATTAATGACAGTTCAGAGTATCACAGATATAACAGTCCTAGCAACTATTCAAAAACTGGGCAAGTGCGAGGTCAGACTCTCACCCTGAGGGTTCCGTACAAACTTACCTATGTTAATAGTTAAATTCCGGAATGGAGTCTCGGAAGATTTTTACGAATCGCAAAACCAAAAATTGTGACGTAACAACTTTACAGTTTTCAGATTTATTCCTATACTTGTGCTGTATGACCTTGCATTATGCTAAATTTCCGGATTTTGGGTCAACGGGAAGCACCCTATGAATTTTGATTTCCTTATGAATGTCGAAATGTACGAGTTTTTGCCACATAAACCAAAGTATCTTTTATTCTCGTTAACTTACAAGTTTAAAAAGCTTCAAAAGTCCGCAGACCTGAGTAAATGGTTTTAATTTCAACTCCAACCTCCACGCTTTCTCGAGAGAAAGGGTCTTGACAGACAGACAGACGGACAAAGAAAGTGATTGTGTAAAGGTTCCGCTTTAGAGGTACGGAACCCTAAAAAACAATAATTTATTGAAAAAATAGGGTTTTTTTTATCTTGCCCCACATTAGGATTTACTCTTGTATAGAACAGAATTGGGTAAACTTTATTGTACAGCAAAACAGTTACAAAACTTTAAACATTAGCTAAAATTTACAATGGCGGTCAGCGATAACTGACAGCGATATCCATACTAATATTAAAAGTGTGAAAGTGTATGTGTGCGTCTGTTTGTCCGTCTTTCACGGCAAAACGTAGCGACGAATTGACGTGATTTTTTAAGTGGAGATAGTTGAAGGGATGGAGAGGGACATAGGATATATTTTATGTACGCGGGCGAAGCCGGGGGCAAAAGCTAGTACATTAATAAAGCATTAAATTGCAAGTACATTAAAATGTATAATTAAATTATACTAGCTTTTGCCCGCGGCTTCGCTCCCGCTCTAAATATCTGAAGGTCAGACAAATATTTGTTCTGTGCGGGAATCGAACCCGCGATAAGAAGCGTCAAATAAAATCAGTCACCTGACGCAGAAAGCTGCACGGTCAGCAGCGCCTCGGTGATCTTGATGAGCACCCTCATCTCCGGCGCGCCACACTCACAGTTGCACAGGTAGTGCAGCAACACCTTCAGCAGCGCGTAACTGTCCAGGAACACGCTCTCGCTCACCACGTACTCCCTGAACATAGGACTGTGCAGGCACAGGCAAGCGCAAGTCTTCCAAAACGTCCACACATTCTTCAGTATCTCTATATGATCGGCAATAGTTTCTTCAACCACATTCTCACTTGACGCGAAATTAGACTTTATTGACTGCGGCGAAGAGTTCTTAGTGGACCGCAGTTCGGCTGGATGGATAAATGCTAACATATCGCGTTCCTTACTAATATCACACAGGTCTCTGAATTTGTCTTCAGGCAGTTTCAATTTGTAAATCTTGAAGCATTTGTCAGTCACCTCCGTCAAAGATTTGAACAGCATTTGAACTGAGGCCAGTGAACTCATTTCTCTAAAGTAAGTCAGTTCGGAATTTTCCTTCATTAGTTTGAAAACCTCCACGATTATTGCTATCTCTAATATAGAACAGCACTGGTTGGAAAATTCCGATAACGATACCAGTTCTAAGACATAGCTCAGTCCTCCTTTCTGTATAAATTGTTCGGCGAACGAGATTGTGTTCAGTAGACTTGCGAAGATGTTGAGACAGGACACAGTGAGGAAATAAGCCGACTCTTCCATTCGTAAGATGTACCGATGTTTGGCGACGATAAACGTTGGATATATGACGCCGAACAGAAGTTCACATTTCATTTCCATCCTGCACTTAGGAGTCACTCGTAGAAGATGGCTGACAGTCGCGTGCAGCACATTGTTATGGTTGTCTAGCTGTAGCAAAGAATTGTAATGGTACAGAAACGACCACACACTCTTTCTCTCAATAGGACTGATACCATGTGAGCAGAACTTCCTCCCTACTTCCCTCTTTTCATCACACGGCTCACAGATCGAGCACGGCAGTTGGTCCGTCACTTTTGGAATGAGTATACTCGCTCCTAGTTCTCCGTATACTGTATGCTCTAAGACTTGGAGACATAAGGAGGCGACGCTGCTGTGTGTTAACATTAGCCTTACAATGCTCTCCATTAAAAGTCCTGGTGAAAAGCAGCAACATACTCCACAGTTTAACATCACCTTTAGAATTTTGTTTCTTAGTACACTCTGCGCTGAAACCTCTTCATCAGTTAGCAGTGACGTCAGAGTTCCGTAAAGAACTGAAATGCAGCATGCAGAAGACATTGGAAGTCCAGTGCTGGCTTCTCCGAGGATGTCGTGGTGATGGTGCATGCCTGCGGCGACGCGTTGTCGACACACTTTATGTCTTGTTCTAGGACACGCGGCGGAGTGTATCACCTCGCTGCGCACACGTTTCATGCCCACCACCAACTTGCCAACAGTCTCTATTAGCTTCTTTACAAGCACGACGCTCTCGTCGTCTTCCGCTGGTATCCTTATCATGAGCTCGATACATTCCTTCAGGAGCCCTCCTTTCAAACATTCTCCATACAACTTGAACTGGTCTGTAAACTCGCGCAGCTTGTCCACACTGCGACACTGCATCAGCAAACAATGGAAGAACGCTGTTATAGAATACGCGATTCCAAATACGAATTTGAGCAAATTTTCCGATTCAGTCTTATCCTCTTTTCGAGTCTGATATTCGAGTTTATTCTGTCGACACTTGGAGATCACGTCCTCGAGTATTCGGAGCAACATCGGTAGGATGCCGTTGTTGATCAGTTTGGCACACAGGTCTGAGTGGATTAGAACTTGATCTAATGACACCATCAGCAATTCTGTTAAGGCTACTTTAATTCGCAATACTTCTTGAGTATTATCTTGTTGTGAGGTGGGCACTGAACTAAACTGTAATGAGCATAGATTACGTAGGGAAAAGTTGATGCATTGCATCGAGATTTGTGACCCTTCTGATCCGGACAGACTGCTCTCCGCCTTGCACAACTCTTGTAGCAAATCCGTTATAATTAGAGTAAATTGGAATGTTGTGATTTCTGAGTTTATAATTTCTCTGTGTTTGTCGTTGATGTAATCGTCTGCTTTCGGCTTGGTTTTCCTTGGAGTGTAAAACGGGTCATAGTAGGAGTCGTTAGGGTACTCGTTCGATGATTTCGTGCTGTTGAAGTACTCGAAGTCATCGTTGGGCGTGCACACCTTGATGGTTAGAGAGCGGTTCAGGATCTGAAGGTCATCGTTGGAGTCTCCCGACTCCGATGACTGGTCTGTATGTTTGGATAGCCTCTTTTTTGTTCTTTCTAGGGAGTCGAATTTGGGCTGCGTGGAGTGCCTTGACCTGTGGATGCGAAAACATTTAAAGCAATGATGCTTAGTCATAATTCTGCCTCTGTTGGAAATACGCTAGCTTCGCAACGTTACTTTTTGAGATAAAACATTGACTTCATTTGCATCTAGTCTGTTGTAAACAGACCTTAACCTACTATTAAAAAGTATTTTAATGAGATAACAGTAAGTTACTAAGAATTACTTTGTTAACATATATATAATGGTAATGATAATGGTATCAGTTACCTCCCAGTGACGGAGCCTCTGTCAGATGAGGCAGCGGAATGCACTTTGGAAGTCTGTCCACCGATAGGCTTCTGTTTTGACCATATTCTGAAACAGAACAAATTATTTACAGGCCCATGTTTGGGAATTATAGCTCTTATCACAATGGTACTAAAGCTTGTAGTAACATGCGTCTTGTATATGGATTGATAGAGGAATGTTACAATCCTATAAGTAAATGATTGCATCGTAAACTTTAGTGGAACCTACCACAACACGAGAGATATTTCTATTTGTGTTTCAAGTACCTCTAATTAGATAAACGTTCGAAACAAATAAAACTTATCATTTGAAGTAAACACGCAATGAAATGGAATTGTGAGATAGTGGTCAAACGCGAGCCTATCAATAATAAAAATTGGTTGCAGAAGGTAATCCATCTATTTTCGATTTGTGTCGCGGTGTCAAGGGCAGACGAGGTCTGTTTGTACGAGCACCAAGCTCCTCCCCGCTTAGATTACATTTTAATACTTATTTACATTGTAGCAGATAAAGTGTAGTCAAAGAATAAGAAATGTGTGCAGAAGAGAAACTCATCTTCTTGCCTTTGACAACGGTGTGGCTAATGGCCAGCGCCTGCTCTAGCCTAAAGAGTTGTTATTGTGGATTCCTTCCGTCCTGCGTCACGTGCCCTTTGCCTGCTCACGTAGGGACCTAATGACAGCATCAGCGGACGGCATTGCCGTGGCCGAATTCTGGACCAGGCAAGGAATTTAACTAATTTTGCCATCGACACACTAAGAAGAAGAAGATTGTGGATGGAGCAGCAATTTTGAGATTTTATGAATGTTTTTAGAGCTAGTATTTCGCTTCTGTGATCTTTTAGTCTAAGGTACAAGTTAGCACATATGTATGTACTTCTTATTTTATGAGATAAATAGTAACAAAGGGCATTATTGTAATGTCTTTATTTACTCTTACGTAAATAACAGGGTACGTCGGTTGCATTAATAGGTGCTGGTTTTACAGTAGTAGTACAAAGTTTGTTAGTTGGAAACGGCTGAAAATTGCCCTGAACTAAGACTTTGATTTATAATTGAATCAATGTAGACATCAGCTTAATTTTAGTAATTAATTTTAGTATTGAACCTCTCTGTGTTTGAGCTCCACGAGAGTTGAAACAACAAGTATCTACACAGTCTAAATATAATTCTTTATATAGAGAGAACAAAGAGGCATGACTATAAGGGGTGTCCATAATGATTGCAATATTATATTTATACAAATGATATAGAAGAGTTACAGCGAAAACCAACAAATTGAAATTTCACAATTTAATTCCGCCAAGTCCGTTCCATCATCGGACTACTAGACACACGGCGTTGCGCCATCGGTATATGGTGGATATCCCACTCATACGTACAAAGCGTTTTGGGAACACATTAATTGGGCGTACAGCTAAGGAGTGGAATTCCCTGCTCGATTCCATGTTACCTGATAGCTACAACCTTGGGGTCTTTAAGTCAAGAGTAAATAGGTTACTTCTTGGCAAGCGTGCTCCATCATCGGCCACATCATCGCTTTCCATCAGGTGAGAGATTGGTCAAACGCGAGCCTATCCATAATAAAGAAAAGCGAACAAAGTGACATGACTGCAAGGGGTGTCCCTAACAATTGCAAGGTTATACAAATAATATGGAAGACTTACAGCGAAAAAAAAACAGTCTATAGAGATTACTAACATAGACCGATAGCCGATAACAAGTCTACATTCATAAAAATCCCGAACAATAGATATATGGTAGCCTACAGAAACATACACAGAAAAAGTTGCTAGGTACTTTTTTTATTATTATTGTGTATGCTCGCGTTTGACCGCTGATGATAAGCGATTACTGGTATACTACACTGTTTAACAACAATTTTGCTCGCCTTCCATAGGATAGGATGTATCTACATACCTATGTGAGAACAGCTGGTGTATAGGAGTGCGCGGAGTGGTCGGCGATTGTGTTGTTTCTGTAGTGGTACTGATGCTGGATCCGCTCAGCTCGCCGAACAGCCAGATGAGCACCGAGCTCAGCTGCCGACAGCATGACAGACCCTGAATGTAGAAGAAATATGAAAGTTTAATCATTTTTAAGAAGGATTTAGCACCTTAGCGTGTGCAGGGAAGTCTGAACGTGTTTGTCTTATATCACCGTAACACCGTGTGCTATGTCTGTTTTTTGTGTAGTATAAAGAAGTTGTAGTAGTCAGTTACCGTAGCCCTAGAATGCAAAGGGCAAATGAAAGAATATAGGTGTTTTAGTAAGTAACGGTCTGATACGCCTTCTTGCTCCAACCTAGAGCGGTAGAAGTCATTTGACCGTTTCCAAGGTAAAAAAAAAACTTTTAACATTAAAATTTGGTCACAGGAAAGTTGGGATACCAAGTATGAGTGACAAAAAACAGTTCAGCCTATTGATGAGCGATGGCCGATGCATTGAACGCTAGTTTTCAACGACAGCTGGTCCCCATAATTAGTCAGACATCCAGTTGATGATAAGGAAAATACCGAAATATAGGCAAAAAAAAAATGTTTAATGAGGATGATTGCAAATGTTAAAATTGTGGTGCAGCTATCAATACCCGAAATGATCTCATCGATCCATATAAGCGGCCACCTGTCGGCGCAAACACCAAGATATAAATAAATGCAACGTCTACGAAAATAAGCAGATCAAATCTAGAAATGTCATTAATCATCTATTCTGTTTGTTTGAAGATTTAATTATTTCGATGAAAACTTTTTACAAAAAAAAACTTACAACTGACTTCAATGTTAAAAAGAAAACAATGAAAAGTACAAAATAACTTTAATTTCGGAAGTCAGTGTTAAATAAACATAGAGACGAAACTATTATAGAAACACCAACTTCCGAAATTAAAGTTATTTTGTACTTATCATTGTTTTTTTTTTAACATTGAAGTCGGTTGTATTTCTTTTTTAAGTTTTTAGAGTTATTTATGGTACCACCATTAAAATACCTCTCAGCCAAACTTAAATACCATATAGCCAGAGTGCATCTCATAACGATTCTAATAATCCCAAACACGGTTAGATTACATTAATTTACCTTCTGGCTTCATCATCAGATTAGTCCGATACATCCCCTCCCCCTTTTCCTTCAGTCAGTTATCGACTACACGTATAAGTAAAGCAATTTTACTTGTTACAACAGTTCTGCTGTGAGAAGTTCATGATCAAATCATAACAATATTTCTATGGGACCAACTTGGAAGCATAACCTATCAATCAAAAAAATAAGTTTCAAAATCAGTCCACAATTGACCGAGATATCGGTGAACATACATAAAAATAATAAAATACAATCAGCCGAACATAGAACCTCCTCCTTTTCGAAGTCGGTTAAAAAGGAAACTAAATCATAAACAGAACTATAAGGGTGTTTAGTGAGAGTATTTAGTAATTAGGATACGGTGGATAAAAACCCGTGTTGTGAATATACGCAGAAAAACCAAGGCTACCGACATATTTGGCAGTATCACCAAACTTAAGTGGCAAAAAGACACATTGCTCGTAGAACAGTAACATTAAGTGGACCGATGATCCAAGGATCGAGTGAATCTGATGGATGCGACATGCACAGAACCGTTTATTGTGGCGACACTTGGGGGAGGCCTAATGGCTTGTTCACGACCTTACGCGGGGCGGCGAGCGGTAAGAACAAAAGTATGAAAATGTTTAATTCATTAAACCCCAAGCGAACGCCGGTGTTCGCGCACCTATTGTTTTTCTATTGTGTCTGTAATTTCCACTCCAATTGAAAGGTGAAAGCACGCCACGAGACGCCGCTCATAATAATGCCATGCCACCCTCGCTCGCCGCGCCACTCGACGCTAAGACCGAAGTCGTGAACAGGCCGTAAGTCCAACAGTGGACGTCTTTTAGTTGAAACGATGATGATGACACAGGTGGGTGCAAGTTTAGCTTAGCTTAGTCGGCCTTATAATGTTTCCACTGTTGGGACTCACGCTTCCTCTATAAGAGAGGGACTGAGCCGTAACCCAGTACGCAGGCCCAGTTCGAGGTATGGTGTGAATGCAAGTGTCTACCCATAATTCAAGCTGCACCACATGACACAGGCTAAAAATATCTCTGTATAGGTGTTTAGTTAGAAACAGGCATGCAGCTCCATTATCAGGCGGGTGGCTGGTGACGTGACGTCATATCAGTCGTGCACTGCCATAGGTTATCGAACTCCAATTACAAGTTACAACAACATACTAATTGACTAGCACTTCCGCAACTTGTTCATGTCGGTTCATTTTGTTTTGATAATTTCGACGATCACACTCTATCCTAATCGCCCTTGGCCTAGTGTGACTGTTGAGCATAAGTAGAGCTGTAGGTTTGTTGCTCAAGTTATTATTTTTTATTGTTTTTGTAGGAACCAAAACAATAAAAAATAATAAATTGTTAAAAAAAATAAACGATTATTATTATCAACTGAATGCCTGAATTTTTAAGGGGACCTGAAAGCAGTTCAGTTTAGGTCGTCAAATAGATCGCGTTATGAGCGTGTGGTAGGGCTTGTGCTGTCGTTAAAAACTAGCGCTCGGTGCATCGCCCATCGCTCATCAATATGCTGTCTTTTGTTATTCGTTCTTGATATGCCCTGTGACCAAAGGATTTTTTACAAGTATGTGGCAAATCTTCAAATGAATGCTTCGCATAAGGAGGCGACTGCATCCCATTCTCCCTTTCTCTCTGAACCATGATCTGAACCCGATTTGTAATAGGTAATCACGAAATGATTAGAGCAAAAGAAAATCACACTTAATATGTATAAAGGCGAAAGTTTGTGAGTGTTTTGTGTGTGAATGTGTTTGTTACTTCTTCGCGCTCAAACGGCTGTACGGTTATGGATGTTTGGCACACAGGTAGACCATGTCCTTGAACCAGGACCACATAAGATAGTTTTTATCCCTCTATGTAGTAAGTTCCCTTGGAACAATTTCTAAATAAATAAAAAAGGTTACTGAACAATCCGATACTAAGGGTCTCCTACCATGTTAATTGCATACGTGCATGAGAACACGTTCTATCTGTACAAGCAGTCAGTAACACAGTTTCAACTACTCGTAAACGTTACATGATAACGCACTGTGTGTTGTCATAATTATCAATCATATATAAGATTATATGTACTTAATGTTATCCATTGAGTATTATTTGGTACCGACATCAAGTCTTCCCCGGATAAGCCTAGGCTTACGACGGCTAGATCGACTAAGATGATCTTTTGAACTTAATTTCGTTTCAGATCAGATTATGCCTAATCTAAGACAAAACGTAATAAATTGAACGATGTATAAGGCATATCGATACGCCCCGGTTTCGCACGTGCAATTTATACACATAACCTTCCTCGTTTATTGTTTTTTCCATTAGTGAAACCCTCATCAAATTCGTTGAGTAGTGTTATGAGGCGTTAGTGGATAGACAGACGCAGAAAGACTTTGTTTTATACCAAGTACAAAAGATTGTAACAAATCCGCTCCTTATTAGAAGGCATCGAACGACGCGGTGTCCTACGTAGCGCGATTTCGAAGCGACGCGGCGTGAATGGAGCAAACAATTGCTGATAATCTATAGATAGACTCTCTAACGTACATCAAAAAAAAAAATACAATATGAACTTACTATTGCAGTTTATTGTTATTTTACCTACTTAACGTGGACCACGTGGGTGCGGGAATGCAATGAGTGAAGCCAAGCGGACGCGATTAATCTATTTGATATTTTCGCACTTGCAGTGCGGTGGCTTGTTTTCAATAAATTGCGGCAATTCGCGCGCATGTGGGACGAAGCCGCCGCGTCGCGTTGATCTCGCGTAAACCACATCGGATCAAAATTCAAAATCATTTATTTCAAATAGACCATTTGGCCTACTTTTGAATAGTCAAATGACGGTCAGTCCAAGAAAAGTGAAGCTAAGTTGCATGATCGCTTCGCAATTACGTTCACGTTGTATAATACAATTCAGTCACACACATTAACAAATAAAAGGCGATTTACTATGATTGAATGAATGAACGATACTTATCATGCTCTTCATATCTCGGTGATGCGTGTGTAGAAACAATGTTTTTAGTAACCTAATCAAGTGAATGTTTTTATTTAATTTTTCATTGAGAGTATCATCAAGAGATTGTTTTCGCAGAATTATTTCAGTATTCATGTCACGTAAGGAGATAGTGCTTCTCTGATACCTATAATATAAGTATTTATATATACTAGCGCTTCGTCCGCGACTTCATTCACAAGAATGTTTTCATAAAAAATTCACCCCAAAACTGTATTTTGAGGATGGTTTTGAAAAACTAATAATGACAGTCTTTATTATTCATTTTGATTAGAATATGTGCCAAGTTTCAATTTTATCAACACAAGGAATAATATTCTCCCTAAGAAACTTTCACACCCAAAATAACGTTTCCTAGGGGCAGTTTGAACCTTTTTTATCTACTTCTAGTTTACTATTTAGTTTGTGGGTCCAAGGAATAAGGTTTTGCATGCAAACAAAATTACCCCCTTTTCACCCCCTTTAAGTGATGAAAAAAAAACATAAAATTTTGCACGAGGCTTGGACAATTTCATGTTCAGCGGCTTTATTTCTGAGTTACATAGCCGCGGGCAAGAGCTAGTATTTACGTAATTTTTTTTTAAAGTTTGTGAAATGCATTAGGTCACACTGAATGATGACCGTTTTGCGCGGATGCGGCGATTTTTCATCTCTTTATTCTGTTTTTATATTTGCGCTTTATTTTTAATTTTATGCGTCATGTCCCGGCGCAAATAAAAGTTTCTTTCTTTCAAATGAGAGTGTGAATCAATAATTTAATTTTGTAACAAGTGGGTCATTGTATTTGTGTCTTCTTCCGTTGTGGTCTTGGGGTCTTTGTACTGTTATGGTTAGAATGACAAAGTCAATAGCAGGTGTAGTTTCACTCAGCCTAGTGAAACCGATATCTTTACCGACTTAATATACATACCTAGTATACTTAACAGGTACCTGAGGCTAATATTTTACCGCCTTTTCTTCATTTATCATCTATTTTGGCATAGTAGGCGCCAATATGTTAGTAAAATGATGTGATGTCAAGTTGAACGCATAATTTTTGTGAAAAGTCTAGTCTCTAGACAGACGATGACGTGAATGCAAAAGTGTTGGCAGCTCCTAGAACAGCTCAATATTTCTACAATTTCTGATTCATATTGTCAAATTCTGCAGTAGCCAGAAAACCTGTCAAACTTTAGCATCGAAGTGAGACACCCTGTATCATAACTGCTTCCAAGTACATCAAAATACGACGAAGATCTAGCAAAGATACATGAGTCGTAACTCGTAGTTGATCGTTTCGTGTCCTGATAACAGTGTGTTTCCGCCGAGGGTGCCGACCTGCCGATAACTTACTGAACAGTATACACGTAGATACCTACTACGTCACACGATGTCGCTTCTATACTAAAATTATATTGTAAAGACACACTAGTGTACTTATCTTAGGAAAAGATTTTTTTTCGCAGTGGAAGCCCTTATAGATTATGGATGTCTTCCGCACTGGGATGGGTGGACGGGTCTGTCAGACTTTTAGGGTTATATTTCACCAGTGTTTCGGTGAAATATACCCCTAAGCTACTAGACACCATACAGACACCAGAGTCGGACACGTCGAGCTGGTCGCGTCACCAGATTGGTTGCGCAACAAAATACTAGGACACCAGGTAACTCTGTAAAGAGCTGTATACATTTTGTTGGTAGCGGCGACTGGTCGCGCCGCCATGGTGTCTCGGTGAAATATAGTCATTACTGACTAATCTGTTTATGTAATTGTATAATATTCTTTTTTTTTTATATATTTATAATGTAACTGATCTCAATTTAATCTTTTTTATAATTTATCTCACTGACATCTCGATGTAATTTTTAATTTAATTTATTTTAATTTATTCCAATGCAATTTTTAATTATTTTTGTCTTAATTATATTATTGTATAAGTGCTGTGCACGCCTATAAGTGACAAATCCACCATAATATGAATTTGTAATGTTCTTTTATTTGTAACTTTAATCGGTGAATGAGTCGTTGGTGTGTCAATTTTTAAAATAAATAAATAAATAAATAAAACCACCAGGTGGGTCCTCTCGAACACTTGTGTCGGGAGCTGCGGGTGCAGTTTGACTTCCACTACAAATCTTAGGAAGAGGTTCACAACTTTATCTAGTTACACAGTAGGTCTCAGCACCTTAATAAAGTAGGTATGGCACAATCAGTCTTATAATGTTCAGACTTTTGAGTCAGGCCTGCTCTCTAGTAGAGGGAAATCCACCACGCGGGCCCTATGCGGATGATACTGTAAATCTTTGAATTTTTGGTTCCAGGACACGTACGTGACGTTTTTCTCACGATATTTTCCTTCAAAAGATATTTTTTTTTTTTTTATAATTGAGATAAACTAGTGCTTGACTGCGATCCCTGATGGTAAGTAACGATGTAATCTTTGATGGTGAGGCGCACTAGTTTATTAAGAGCCCATTCACTCTAGCCTTGAAGACACCCAAATTATAATCGGACGGGAATTTGACCAATTTACGCTGTATTTTTACTAAGCGAAACCCATATGGTATCTGCTATTACAAATTGAACATATCTACAAGATGAATACCAAGTCCGCACGAACAGCGGATCATGCTTGTTAAGCTCTATTTAGACGATCAATACGTTTACAATTCGATTAGGAGCTCGTGGCTACATTTAGAATAGATCTACAAATAGGCAACACGACATACTACATTATTGGTAAGGCGGGGGGGGGGGGTCACAGTGACACGTGCCCCCCCTCCAACGGTATTTTTTGTACTGTGCAGATTCCATTAAAGTACACTTACAAGAAAATCAAATTATCAGTATTGTGAAATATGAATAAAAATTTGTTGAAATAAACTTGAAGGAATCAACTTCCAGTTATTATTGATTTATATGCCCATCCACCTCTTGTGCAAAAAATCCTGGATCCACCCTTGCGTACGATTACCGGACGACCGGACGGCGAGCTACTCATTGCTCATCGTTCGCAAGCCCACGCCTGTAGTGGCGGGAAATTGAGCAGCAACGCTTGCGCCCCGGACGAGGTAGTCACACTTATGATATTAAGAATATAATAAACTTAAGTTTAAACGCACCGAACGATAAGATTGTCAGAAAGAGTGGCACAGTAGGTAATCAAAGCAACATACTCGTACATAAATGACGTGCGTAATAAGAATCAATAAAGCGCGGTAATAAACAATTATGAGTATCGCAGGTCAACAATAAAGAACGGATGTTTCAACCTTGTCAGTTGAGCCTAGATTTGTTTGATGTATTACCACACTAGCTTCTTCAAGCGGCTTCGCTCGCGTGATAGTAAAAAAAATACGCCAACGGAACATACTAATGTTATTCCAGCCCCCCTAGCCAAGTTACAACCGTTTCTCTTGCGTCGAACGCCTCGAGTTGGCCACGCCCGCGATTCTTTTGTTCCTGAGCGTTGAGATGACGTCATTCCCGTACATTTGAAGTTTTCAGCAGATTATCAACTTGGCTAGGGGTACAGGACACGTTTGCCCATGTACCAAGTTTCAGCCGGGCGAGCGTGAAGAAGTTACAAGTGTGTGTTGTTTGTATGTACGAACACACAACACTCACATACTTTCGCCTTTATTATGTCAATGTGGTTGTTGTACTGGTCGTTTTATTTCAACGACCGGCTACATACGAGTATCATCAGTACAAATCAAAGCTCAACTGGATGAACGGATTGAATTAAATTGTCACACGGGTAGACCAAGTCTTGGAATACCACATAACCGTAACATATTTTTTATGCCAGAGGTATGTACTCTTAAAATAATTTTCTACTTTTACGATGGCGTAGCTGCTAACAATCTACACTAATATAATAAATATGTAGTTTGTTTTTTTTTGTTTGTAGGAGGTAAATCTCTGATAGTACTGGTCCGATTGGTAAAATTTTTTCACCGATGGAAAGCTGCTTAAATAAGAGTAAATAAGAGGCAGTGAATGTTTCGGGTCCATAAGATAAAATAATTATCAAAACATGACTTAAGTACATTAAGGAAGCAAAAATATCTGATTATAGTGGGTGTCTATAATATCGTACCCTTATTGGAAAAACTAACTATCTGCAATTTTTACCCAAATAGATTTAAATATAGGTATCGATTCGCCTCATCAAGACTAATCCACAGGTAAAACCGGTCATTAGTAACACATATTCACAAAGACAGCTTCGGAGAAAAGTAAAGAACCTACAGATTTGATCGAATATAATAATAATAATATAAAAATGTTGGTCATGCCCTGCAATGTGCTGATGATTAGAAGCGTTTCCTTACCTCGACTCCCAAAGCTTTGAGCAGCACGAGGCACCTCCAGGCCACGCCGCCCAGCAGGTACTTCCTGAGGATCTGTTCCGAGGACTGCGTGTTGATGCGCGTGAACAGGCTCGTCGGACCCACTTTCTGCTCCTCAGGCTTTTGTTCTGTACCTGCAACTAATAGAAGATTAGAAGAGGTACGGTGAAGAAAAGTGACGTAATGTGAACCTTTCGAATACTGTAATTAGAGACACAATAGAAAAGCAATACCAATGAGAGAGCGAACGCCGCTCATTTAGGTTTTGATGAAATAATCATTTCTATTACTCCAAGTTCTAAGATCAAGACCTCAGTCTAGTTAGACCAACAGTGTAGAAGTTTGATTGACATTCTCTGAAGATTGAATTCAAATGGCACACTATGGCCTGTGTCACACTAGAGTGGACTGGCTAAGTCTGATGATGAAGTTATGATTGGAAGTAAATAGTAAAAATTGGTTAAGTTTATCCACTATGGTAAAGTTGACCAGGATTACCAGTGGGTCAGCAATTTAGTAACAGAGAATCACCCGCAAAATCATGTCAGAGGAATCTAGTTTCGTGGCCGCTGGAGATGTATAACTGTAGCATTGCTAATCAACCTTATAATGTTCCTACTGCTGGGTCTTGGGCCTCCTCTCAACCATGCGGGCCTAGTGCGGAATGGTGAATTTTTAGTTCTAGGACAGGCCGGATTTTTCACAATATTTTCTTTCACCGTTTCGAGTACGCTTGGTTGAGTATGATTAATCCGCGATTGGGCTACCGCTGCTAGATTTCGAAGTAATAAGAGAAATATTAATTGCATCCGGTTGGACAGGATAGACGGATGATGATGACGATACTTACTGCCATCATCTGCGTGAGTGTCAACTTGTGGCAGCGCGTCCAGGCTGGGCGCGTCGTACTGCAGCGGCAGCGGCAGCGGCACGGAGTAGTGCGTGTTGATGGACGACGTCACGCGGTGGATGCCGCACAGCAGCTCGCAGCCTACCAGCGTCACCACGCCACTCACTGGACTGACGGTCAAACAAAAACGCAGGATTTAATTCACACGGGCTACTAGCCACCACCACAATACGTTGCCACCGGCATATTTCATGTAGGTGTCATAGGTACATTTTATATGGACTCGTCGCACACGGTTGACTCCGGTAGCCGCCACCCGCTACAAAACGCTGTCTAAACCTTCTTGAACAGAGTCCATTACACTACTGCACACATGGTTAACAAATACCTACATATTGTTAATTGCAAGTTCGATCTTTATTTCCGGCTTCAATCATCACCTTATCGCAAGACGCGTAAAAGGAGGCAGGCAGAATATGTAACATCTGCGTCCTCAAAATATAAACAAACAATTTCACCTGTTATATTGTATATGTTGTTTTAGAAGAAAACAAAGGGAATGGTAATCAAATACCTCCAACCAGTGGCGCGTCTGCACAAAATTTAGAAGCAAGGCTTTTGAGCTCTACGCACCTACCAAGTAAGTGTGTCTTTGTTTGGTTTGATAAAATAACCAAGGATTGGCAAACGCAATGGAAACGTGTGGTAAATATTAATCGAGGTGCGGACACAGCGGCGCATCGCTCATTGTATCCTTGATTTCATTATAAATTTATCAGTCTTATTTCGATAAATATCATATCATTTTAACGCTATCAGATAGATACATATATTATGATTACGTTTAAGATATCAAGATAAGGTTCTAAACGTGGGAAAATACTTCCGAACACGAGATATACAGTCTGGCACTTCCGCTTTTTTCAAACGTTAGGAAATCACCAAATAGCTCCTTTTGCTCAGGGTGAGTGGAGCGAGAGGAGAGTCAGTCAGAAAGGAAATCCTTTCCATCAAAGTTATTTGAACCTGTGTTCATTTAGTTAATTGCCCTTAACGTTCCAGGACCGTGGAAACTGTTACAAACGCAGCCCTGGTAGCATTGCATAATCAGCCTTTCAATGTTCCCACTGCTGGGACTAAGGCGTTCTCTCTAGGAGAGGAAATGGGCTGTAATCCACCACGCGGGCCCATTGCGGGTTGGTGTATGTCACATGTCTTCGAATTTTCGGTTCTAGGACATGCCGGTTTCCGCACGATGTTTTCCTTTACCGTTTTAAGAGCAGTGGAGATGAAATAAATTACACAAAGCAATACGCCTGGTTGGATTGATTGAACCCGGGACCCACAACTCGTAAGTCGGGGCAGTTACCACCAGGTCACCACTGCGCTTGCCCTGGTAGCACTTCTGCTTACACCTCAAACTTCATCATTGATCCATAAAACTATTACGATTCACTCACCAGAATTTGATCAACTCCTTAGGGTTGGCGCCATCGTTGACGCGGATCAGGAATTCGGCCAGGAACAGATCCAGCCATGTCGATTTCTGCAAAAAACATCTTTATTACTAACAGTATTTTAATTAATGAAGTTTTTGCTCGACAATGACAGGCCTATACAATAGATTTTGGAGACTAAGTATCTAGTAGCAGAGATGTACGTAGCTTTTTTAAAGACTGGCATGACAACATAAAGGTTAATGCTATGTAAGGGTTCCTAGTCCATGGTGTATCAAAGCCAATTTGAATCATTTCTTTGGAACTCGCCGAGCGTCATTATTCTTTAATTTTCTGATGGTCGACACAGCAGATGCTGACCTTAAAGCTCACATTCGTGTAGTGTGGATCGGCTCTAGAGGAGCCATGCACAAGCGACACTACACGAATTTGAGCTCGGCTCGTGATCCGCTCGTGCTGGGTTCCTATAGCGTAGATCCACCTTTATAGAAGTTCTAATGATTAGGACACTGAAGAGAGCTTGCCTTATCTGAACACCTAATTTTTTAGTGTTGTGGCGCTTTAGTTTCTGCCAACTCGCATGGGAGAATAGCGTGATATTATGTGCAATAGATCATTTGAGTGTAGCCGGTGAAACGTGACCGCGACTCAATTGGATAATAGCTCGACCACTTTCGTATTTCGTGTTCTATATTCTATGTATATTACAAGCTACAATTGCATTTACTCGTAATATTGCATTTATTATTGCCTTGATCACACGTATCTACCGAGTAAAAGGGCGAGACAATAAAATGTTGCTCGACCGAAACAGTGATGTAAGCGAGTTGTAGAGATAAATGCTCGGCCCAGCACTCGGCGCTTTGTTTATACGTACCGAGTATTCGGCCGAGAGCATTGGCTCGCCCGTTTACTCAGTACGTGTGATCAAGGCAATAAGGCTTTAGCATTGCTATGAAGAGAGAAAATTATGCTCACAAGCCAATGAATTGACGTTTCTGGGAATTCCTATAGAGTCTATCAAAATTGTCTCTACGAAATTAAGAAAAAATTGTGCTTTAAAAGTGAACTCCAGTTTTTTGAGCATAAAGGCAAATATTTGCGTTGTGACTTCTTTACAAGTTTCCTGTTATAACATATCTAAGTGAGCAAGGCCATTAGATTACCCTACATACTTATATTCAACAAGATAATAGGTTCAACGACCGTTGGAACAGGCATGTTCTTGAGTGGAAAACAGCAAATAATCAGATACAGATTACGCCTTATTCAACAGTTAGCGCGCTTTTAGAGAAATGGACTGTTATTTAGCTAACCTAGCTAGCGCATCTTTCCAAGTTGATGAACCTGAAGAAGAGATCTACTACCATGTTCAGGTCTTTACTTATCATGGAAATAGAATGGCTCACTGAGTCTTAAAATTGGCGTGAGTGGAGTAGCTTATTTCTTTTCTGATGATAAAGTTTTCTCATCTTACCTCATAAGTACCAGTCTCCGCTTTGAAGAAGTGATCCCAGTATAGTTTGAGCGTGTCGATGTCCTCCTCCGCCGCCATTCGCGCTGTTTTCCGACCTATGACACGATGATAACGATCAATTACCCTACCAATCTATGACGTTTGATCTAAGGAAGTCATATGGTTAGATATGTATAAGTACGTAAGCTTTTGCCTCCGGCCAGATCGTGCGATTGGTTTACGCGTATTACGATATAAATACCTATTTATAAACATCATTGGCCGGTGCTTTGGGCCGTAAAAACTACCTACTTTTTGTTTAGACCAAAGATTACAGATACAGGTTATTACCGCTATGTTTTTTTTTATCCTAGAAGGTATTGATGACTTCTTCATTTCGGGTCTTATTTAGAGGATAACAGTTACGTTAGAAAGCTATTGAATGATGCAATTATATTGAATCTTTCAATATCGCCTTTTGTGTAAGTTATTGAAGTATATTATTGCGTGGCAAAAATACACAGTAGGGAGTCTTTGTCAACTTAAATTTGGGCTACTTCGCTTTAGATTAGGTAGAATAAAGGGAACTGTATTGGTGATATTAGTAATTTGGTGATATTTTTTAAACACAATATCGCATAGTTTCTTATAAGTACATAATATGTTACTAGTATGAAGATATTTATCCACCTCACGCTCGTAACAACTCGCTAGCGCTGTCCCATAAATGTGCTTGCTTGGAACTTGGAACTGTGTGGTATTCTGTTTTAAAAAAAATATCACATTACTTATATCACCAATACACATCCCTTTACCCTACATAACCAAGGTGAGTGGATGATGGCAATTGAAAGTGAAACACTTTTCAGAACCACTGGGTACATTCTGGTGGTTCTGAAAAGCGTTTCGCAGTTGCAGTTTTGTGTTAGCCGCTACAAGAACCTACCTACCTTTTCAATACTTTAACTCAATAGATACTCATGCTTGATCCTTTCACTGTAAATCCAATAATGAACACTAACTCCTTAAGTGTCTTCCTTAAGTGTATCGACATTCGCGTACAATACGTAGGTACATAGTGACCGGCAAGTATTGACTGACGACTGGCTACAGAAGCCTTATCACTGCGGTCATTATTTATTGGAGACGAGAAGAATTGATAAGGGTTACAGTTGTCGCAGGGTATAACTTTATCTTTCGCGAGATTCACTTGTAGTTCAACGATGTACAAGTAATTATGTTACACAAATGTTAGGGATCTAATCAGAGCTGATAGGTTTGGTAAAAATCTACTGTTTGTTGATAGTTCACTGACTGACTTGAGATAGTGGCATAGATTGTACGGTTTTGTAACAGTTGTGTTTGCTTTTGTATGTTAAACAGATTTCGAGTTTGTGATACGTAGTAGAGACGCAACTAGAGTCATTTGAATACAAGATTAATCCTTTGCCTGAATTAGAAAAAAATAACTTTTAGTGAATTTAAACCACCTGTATCTATAAAATACCGTTTTTTAAGTGGGAAATTATCGAATGAGTTTGTTTGCTGGGGTTAGGGTGACAGGGAGTTTCAGACTTTTACTGTCTAGAACCCACAGTGTTCCTTCAGCTGCCCTTTGCGGGAACCACAGAAACTCCTTCGAACTTCAATCCGCAGCCCTGGGAAGATCTGTACAATACCTATAGCCTATAGAGTTCAAAAAGAAACATTGGAGAAGGCCACGGAACAGTAAAAACAGCCGTTGTTTTTACTGTTCCGTGGAGAGGGCTATACTCAGCGTTTCATTGCGTGATCGCATTTTTGCTAAACTGGACCTATTTGGCACAGCCATGAGACACGACATTGTGTCAGTGTTTTTTTTCTTTTATTTTGTCTAAGATATTGTTTTTACAGTTTTCTTTATTTTCTTTCTTTCTGATTGAATCCGAAATAAAGATATCTGTAGTAGACCAAGATTAGAGATGTAGCTCGAAGAATAGGCATTGACATCCTGTACACATAGTGGACCGGTAACCTGGTTAAGGTCGCGGGATGTGCGCAGTCGATGTGGCGACAGTTGGGGAGGCCTATGTCCAGCAGTGGACGACTTTCGTCTAGTGATGGAATTCTAGGTAGATTCCCAAGGGCGTCGCTTAAACGCATTGAGGTGCCAACTCGACTTGAGTGTCAGGTTTTTTTATTATTATTAACAGTCTTGCGTTTGACCACCATCCCACCTGACGGTAAGCGATGATGTGGTCGACGACGGAACACGCTTGCCTAGAAAGGTTGACTTTTTCGCATCATGAGATACTAATATATTCTAACTAATATTATAAATGTGAAAGTGTGGATGTTTGGATGTTTGTTACTTAATCATGCAAAAACGGCTGAACGGATTTGGATGAAATTTGGCTTGCATATACCCTTTGACATGGAAACGAACATAGGCTACTTTTTATCCCGGAAAAACATCTTATTCCTACGAGAAAACACGTTTAGATTGCGATAACCCAAGTACACGCGGACTAAGTCGCGGGCGGACCGCTAGTAGATGATAATTCAGTGCTGAATATAATTCTTGCACTATTGTCTGATTCTATCAGTAGAACCAAGGTCACATAATAGGTAGGTAAGTATAGGTTTTCCTGCTACTCTGACCAGGTTTGTCTAGCTCTAGGTAAAGTGATTATGACTGGCCTGTTGGTCTAGTGGTTAGTGGCCCCGACTGTTATGCCGGAGGTCGTGGGTTCGATTCGCGTCCAGGACAAACGTTTTGGTGATGAGCATGATCATTGGTTCTGTGTCTAGGTGTAATTTATCTATAATTTATATGTATTTAGAAATATATAAGTATGTTTAACAGTCGTCTAGTACTCATAAACTCATAATATAATCTCTGCTTAGCTTGAGATTAGACGGCGTCGTGTGATAGTTATGGAATAATATTATTATTATTGTCTATTTGATGAAAAGGACTAATTTATAAGTGAAGAAATGGATTGTAAATATCCTTTCAATTTCAATGCAGTTGTTTACAAAGTGCAGTCATAAAACGCAACCGAGGCCATTGTCCAATATCAAAATGACCAGCATCATATCAACCAGATGGACACATTGTTTATTTTTAGACACAAACAAACATTCAGTTGCACAAAATTGACTTCGGAAATTTCCAAATGTTAGACAGTTAAATTATCTTTATATCTATAATAATTTTGTTGTGGGACGAAAGGTTCTGGAAACGTTCTGGAATGGAAAAAAATAAATGGAACACATACAGGAAGACGCAGCGTTGGAAGGCCTCCCACAAGGTGGACCGATGACCTGGTGAGGGTCGCGGGAATCCGATGGATACGAGTCGCACAGGACCGGTCATTATGGCGACAAGGGAGGCCTATGTCCAACAGTGGACGTCTTTCGGCCGAAATGATGATGATGTATGTTTGTCATCTAACTCTGTTATATATATTTGAGATGGTTTGAAAATAGAATTAGCCCCGGCATGTGGTGCTTGAATCAGGTTTTTTTTTAAATAATGCCAGCTGTTGGGCTACATCTGCCGGGACTGCTAGTTATTTATAATATTTCAATACCAAGTATCCACATTGAATGGTGAATGGAATAATTAGATAAAACTTCACATTACACAATTGTTATCTGAGTAATAATAGATTCATTAACAATATAATTGCCCTGTACACTGTGGATTTGTGTTACAGTGAAATAAATCACACACACATACAGACTGGTAGTAGGTGATATAGTATATAGTGGTGGTAGGTGATAAGAGAAATGAGAAAGATTTGTGACATGAATTTTGATGTTATTCAATACAATTATTATAGTATTATAATAGGCCGGGGTTTTAAAAAATATTTAAAAACTGCTTAACCTTTCAAATACCATCAATTGGAGACACAATAGTAAGACATTTGCTTGGAGTTTTATGAATTAATTCATTAAATCTCAAGCAAACGCTCACTCTCTCATTGTCTTTCTATAGTGATTTTTTTTATTTTTATTGTTGATAGGTTCGCGCTTGACTGCTGTCTCTCTTGTGTTTCTAAATTAATGTAATATTCCACAACTATCACACAACGCCGTCTAGTCTCAAGCTAAGCAGAGCTTGTGTTATGAGTACTAGACAAATGATAAACATACTTAAATATAATAAATTATTAAAAAATTAAAATTAATTATATTAATATAATATAATATAAATGAATATTAATTGTTTACCTCTTGAATTTTGTTTTTAATATAAATATTATGAAGAGAAAAAACCGGCCAAGTGCGAGTCGGACTCGCCCATGAAGGGTTCCGTAGCAACAAGTAACATAATATAAAAGTTCTTGTAATGTGTTGTAACTTTGATTGATGTTTTAATAATAGTGTATTTTTTTCGATTTATGATGCATTAAAAAAAAACTACTTACTAGATTTCGTTCAAACCAATTTTCGTTGGTAGTTTTTATAGTAATGTACATCATATATTTTTTTTAGTTTTATCATTCTCTTATTTTAGAAGTTAGAGGGGGGGGGGGACACATTTTACCACTTTGGAAGTGTCTCTCGCGCAAACTATTCAGTTTAGAAAAAAATGATATTAGAAACCTCAGTATCATTTTTGAAGACCTATCCATAGATACCCCACACGCATGAGTTAGATGAAAAAAAAAAATTGAGTTTCAGTTCTATGTATGGGGACCCCCAAAATTTATTGCTTTTTTTCTATTTTTGTGTGAAAATCTTAATGCGGTTCACAGAATACATCTACTTACAAAGTTTCAAATGTATAGCTCTTATAGTTTCGGAAAAAAGTGGCTGTGACATACGGACGGACGGACAGACAGACAGACAGACAGACATGACGAATCTATAAGGGTTCCGTTTTTTGCCATTTGGCTACGGAACCCTAAAAAGGGAAATTATTAAAAATATATATTTCTAAACACATACATATTATAGATAAATTACACCCAGATAAAGAACAAATGATCGTGCTCATCACACAAACATTTGTCCTGGGTGGGGATCGAACCCACAACCCCCGGCATAGCAGTCAGGGTCACTAACCACTAGACCAAGAGGCCTGTCAATTATGCTATTTGAAAGGTTAAAGCTGCTATTTATTATTATTTTGATGATTTGATCAACAAAATAACCAACAAAAATAACTCTGGATTTGAATAGAACTGATCTAGGCATGTTCCATATCATTCTATTCCAACCAAATAGTGACGACGCGAAAGATTTGTTCAAACTCATGGCCTTTTGTGATGTATGTATAATTGTTTAGGATATGATGGTATGGATAGTGTACCTCACCATCAATGATTGCATCACTGCTTACCATCAGGTGGGATCGCAGTCAAGCACAAGTTTATATCAGATAAAAAATAGGATACAATGGGACTGACCTAGAGACGTTATGCACAAAAGCCCCTATAAATAAATAAAGAGAAAAATACTAAGATGATCTAATTAATCATTTATATACAGATTATCTAGGTACCATTCAGACACTTATTTTATTGAAGTTATCCTGAATCATAAGTGTACATAGAATTATTAGTTACAGAAGTCTATTATGGATTAACACTTTAAAGATTTAGGCATTCAGACAATTCTATTTTTTTTTAATTTTGTACACGTATAAGCAACACTAAGCAGTTTTGAAACTGCATAATAAATGAAACTATTAAAATTTTGATGAACTAGGTCTAGATTTATCAATTATTTAATACAAAAAACTATTGAACAGTTTCCAGAAATATTATCAATTAGAATATGATAAGATAATTTCATTACTCATTGTTTACTGTTTATTTTTGTCCACTCATTATTAGATAGGATCCAAAATGAGTGTTTGTTAAATTATGGAAATGCTGGTAAATAAGGTTCATCTTTGAGGAAAGGTAAATAATCCCAAACTTTTTAGTAAAACTTCAATGTAAAACCTTTTTCTTCATAACATAGATGAAAGTGGTTCAAATGTTTAGCATACTCACCCACCTATAATAAATTCAGTAGGGAAATTATTATTATGAATATAAAGTTCTCCAATAAGATTCTAATTGTCACAACAAATTCGTCCCCTATTGAGAAAGCACACTACTTTATTGCACAGCGCTAATTAAACAAATGTTAGATAAACAGATAAATAAAATACCCAGGTATAGGGTAAATGAATGAACACTCACATCAAACACCTGCTCAAATTCACAAATCTGCTAACAAATCGATTATAAAAAGCTGGAGAACATCAAATTATAGTAATTATCTATTACCAAAGTTAAATTAACGATAATAACTTCGAAAATCGAAAAAAATATTTGCGGGTCAAACAACCTCGCTCTCGGGTAAAACTTTTTGACAATATTGAATATTGACAATTGAAGTGATGTATGTTCCAATCAGCTGTTAACTAATTTAACACAATGACTTCCTTGGACTAGATTTTTAATTTTGTACATCAACTTTAGAAGCTGATTACCATATTTTATTTAATGATAAATTTAGTATTTACAATTTCATGTAAAATAATGTAATGATGGTATTTAACTCACCTATGAATACGAAAACATTATGTCCATTTTTGTGTAGGCAATAATTTTCTTACGTCACTGTCACGAGCTTGTCAGCCGGACAGCTGTAAATCTGTCATTGAAAAGTTCATAAAAAGCGAGAAACTGGCGATGAAACGAGTGATTTTGATTCGCGTTTAGAATAGGAAGTGTGTTGTACACAAATCTTGTGATTTGGGTAGGAAATACATAGTGCCATCATGTGGGAACAGATCATAGAATATTTGAAAGATCCACTACTAGTGATTAAAGTGCAAAACTTTTTCGGTGTTACTTACAAAAGTAATCAAAGTACGGATCAAAATGAATCATCAGAAGTGTTACATTCGGATAGACTGGAACGTTTAGAAGAGGAGTCTGATATCAAGCAACACAAGAGGATCCCAAGTAATATATCGAGTAGTTCTCAGTCGTCGTACGACACGGACAGTTCGGTGGACAGCGGCGGGAAGGACGCGGTGGAGCTGAGCATCAACAACAAGTTCTGGTACTACCTGTTCGTGCTGGGCACGGAGCTGGGCGACGAGATCTTCTATGCGACGTTTATTCCCTTCTGGTTCTGGAACATAGACGGAGCTGTCGGCCGCAGAGTCGTGCTGGTCTGGACTGTTTGCATGTATATAGGTGAGTTTATGTTTGATATAATATAAAAAATCAACCAGTAACCAAGCAACTAGTAATAAAAATTGAATCAAGTAACCTAGCTCCTAGTTTTATAATAAAATACCTTTGAAAATTGAATAGTTTACATTGATTTCAGGTTCAACATTTCTATTTAAAGTGACATTATTTTAAAAATAACAGAAGTTTTCTATTAGAATAGCTAAAGCCTTTGTTTATTTTTTAACTAGTGTAAAACCCCTAGAGCTTTTCTTGGCTTTTCTTTACTATAATAGAGAAAGGTTTAGGTGTATATTACATACATACTATACACCTAAACCTTTCTCTTGACTCACTAATGTATTTGTGAGAACTGCATTAAAATCTGCTGTTTTTTTTGAGTTTATCACAAACTAGCCTTTGCCTGCGCGGCTTCGCTCCCGCTCTTCCCTACTTCAGCCTACTATACCCTACTCTACCCTACTCTACTCTACTCTACCCTACTCTACCCTACGCTACCCTACTCTACCCTACTCTACCCTACTCTACCCTACCCTACTCTACTCTACCCTACTCTACCCTACTCTACCCTACCCTACTCTACTCTACTCTACCCTACCCTACCCTACTCTACCCTACTCTACCCTCCTCTACTCTACCCTACTCTACCCTACTCTACCCTACCCTACTCTACCCTACCCTACTCTACCCTACTCTACCCCTGACGTTTCATGTCAAGTCACATGGGAACGCTGTCGAACGGGATAAAAAGTATCTTATGTCCGTCTCCTGGCTCTAAGCTACCTCCCTACCAATTTTCACCCAAATCTGTTCTGCCGTTCTTGAGTTATAAGTGGTGTAACTAACACGACTTTCTTTTATATATATAGATAGACAGATGTGATGGGAGACTTTTTATAATAATTAGTGCAAATGTCTATGAAAAACCTACTTTATTATTAATAATATTGAAAGTTAATCAACTCAATCTTAGTCTCAAGTTAACCACCGTTGCAACTATTTACAGCAGCATGTAAGTACACTGTTTTTATTCCTTCAAGTTGGATTGCGAGCTAGTTCTTAAATCTAAAATCATCTAACTTCCATCTATGATAAAAATTAATCCCTATTTCCCTCGGTTACATAACTTGAGAATGACTTTACTGATTTCATTCATCTTATTTTTTTTTAAATATTTTTAAAAGCAAATTTTGAAAATTATACAGCTATACACTAAAAAAATTGCACATTTGACAGTTCATAACTTAGACAAGACGTCTGCTGGGCAAGCTAGTAATTTATAAATTCATTGCATTATTCATGATTCCTTCTGATAGCAGTCATGAAACTTATTCAATGAGTAATTCAATCAATGACACTATGATGGAATGTTTGAATGAGCATTTGACAATAACACAACAAGCATCCACTCAAGTATTATATACAGCCATATCTGTGTACGAGCTGCAGTTTTAGCCATGTATTGTTTATTCGATAGATAAAGAAAGCTTTATTGCATACTGAGAAGAAAAACTTGATTGTTTCAGCAGATCCAGACGCATTCATAATTATTATTCCTAATGAAGCCAATTGCAGCTATACTTATCTTTAAACCAATCAATATTATTGAAATGGAAGAATAATATAGGATGAATTTTACATAAATACTTCTAAAGTAAGCTATCAATAATCTGTACCGAGATAAAGTTTAATAATATGACATTCATTTATGTTTCTGATACCGTTCTGCAAAAGAATGTAAAAAAAGAACAAGACGATGATATAATGGAATAAACTTTATGGAATGCCAAAATAGTAACTAACAACACACTTGCAAACACTACAGGTATCTACCAGACAACCTTAGGCCAACCTCTAATGATAATCTTACTCTACCTATTCTCAGAATGTTATATCAATATTTAAAACTCATAAGAATTCTGTTCTGTTTAAAAATGGCATTATTAGAACATAGCTCATGTTTAGTGTAATACTAATGAGCATCATGACATCATATGGCCCTGAACTTAAAACTTTAGAATATGTAATCTGTAGAAGTGAGACAACACCTACATAGCCTGTTTTGTGAATATGGGTCACTAAAAAAAAAATACTGAATACAGAGTGTACACTAAAATTAGTTGACATGATTAGGTAATTTAATTCACATAACATTTGAAGTTCAAGCTTATACATTGTAGACTATTTTTACAATCTAATTCTACAAAAAAATTATGCTCTAACTTTTTTTCCTGAATGTAAGAATAGTATAAACTATTCTCTGATATTTTACTATTGGTAATTGTTTGTGTAAACTAAACAAGGTCGTTTGAAGTTAGTAACATGGCATTGACATTCTTCTCTATTGAATAACTTAGTGTTGTATTGTTTATTATCAGCATTAAAACTCACGAATATAATATAAATCACAGGTATGGTGGGAATTCTCAATTAAAATGAATAAAGTGGCATCATGCCGCATGGCAACTAATATCTTCAAACAGTAACAAACACATACTCATTACATAACATTTAGGGCGCTTTTATGTCGGACCGCTATCGCACGTGTACCGTGCTGCAGCCGGCCGGTCAGTAGGTAAGTTAGTAGTCCGCCAACAAGCGCCTAAATTGAAAATGTATCTGACTTTCATGCGTTTGTATGCCAGTGATGCGCTATTCAACACCGAATTGAACGTGGTGCTTGTAACGTTGCGCTCCTGTTGACGATTCGCCGCATGGTTGCCGCATCACGCGCATTGCATGAAAAATACGATCGATTGTCCGTACGTACGTAGTACGCAGTACGACTAACGCACGGCATCCGCACCCCAGCAGGCCGTCAAAAGGCGCATAATTTGAAAGCGCCCTTTGACAAAGATTTTCTCATCACCAGAGCTGAGTTGATTATAGGTATTTAACCAAAATTCTTGAAAGTAATTAACATGCGAGTTAACAATACCTCCTCTAAATCCCAGAATCATAAACTAAGTAAATATACTCTACCTATTCTAATCTCAAACCCCCTAAAGGGATGACGCATGTCGCTACAAAATTGGGCGAAGGCAACCACTGTCTGGGTTCCGAACAGCAGGAGCTGGAGACGCGGTAGACCCAGAAGGAGATAGCGTGACAATTTGGACTTGTAACTTATGGATTGGCCAGAAGTAGCTAAGGACAGAAAAGAGTGGAATAACAACTTTAGTGGGCTATATTTTTGTCATTTTTGGTTTAATTTACAAATAAAAAAGTATGTGTCCCTTATTTTTGAATAATCTAAAAGACGGACTAATTACATTTTTTACGGCAACTAGCCTATTGTGTTAACTTCTCATTAATCCACAAGATTGCAGACAGATAAAGCCCATGTGATATAATAATAATAATATATCATGTAATATCAGTCGGCCAACTCATACATTATTTGATGCAGATATATAAAAAACTCATATTCATGTGGTAGTATTTACTACAACTGATTATTAAAAAGATATAAGTACTTATCTTGTAATAAACTTTACATGTGAAAACGGAATCTGAGTTAGGTGATAAAGAATAAAGATAGCATATTTTCTGGGCTTAAGTTTCATTTCATGCGTAGTGAAAATTATATTCAGTTAAATATTGTGACAGATAGCATATTTGTTTTTGCAGTATTTTACATGTCCTACAAACTTTACGCAGACATCATACACAGTAGTTTACAATAAATAAGCCTTGAATTTTAAAATAGCATTTGGTTCAAAATACATCGTTTGTTAGTTTTTCATTTCCTTGCACAAAAAAAGTAAGTAATATCCTATTATACCTTTTTTTATAATGGGTTGAGGCATGAAATACAATACAATAGCTTTCTTTAAGTGCTGTGCTATGTAGCCTGCCTTATAATGTTCCCACTGTTGGGACTCTGACCTCCTCTCTAGGAGAGGGAACGGGCCGTAATCCACCACGCGGGCCCAGTGCGGGTTGGTAGCTATCACAATATATCTTCGAATTTATTTATTTATTTCTAGATTTTGCCGGTTTTCTCACGATATTATCCTTTACCGTCTGGAGAGCAGTGGTCATGAAATAAATTACACAAAGCCAGGTTAGAACCCACGACCTAGAACTCGTCAGTCAGGGCTCTTAGAAAAGGGCCATCTCTGCAAGATGCAAAATTAAATACAATCATCATCTTCTTGTCCTTTTCCGTTTTTTTTTTGGGTTCGGCGCTACACAGTTTTCTTCTTCCATTCTGTCCTGGCACCCTTACACAAAGTCTCGCTGTCCGACTGTCCGGTAACTGTCCGGACCAAGCCCAAGTCGTCGACGGCGCGCACTGTTCCCGCGCGCCTCAAGGAAATGTCAGCAACAGCCGGGGCCCAGCCGGGTCGAAGCCTACAGGGGCCAGGGTTATCCGAAAGGGAACTCGAGCCCAAGTATGAAGGCTTGAAGGAACGGGGTTGGTTTTTTAGTCAGTAAGAGTCTGACACTATCTCTCGCTCCGCCTAAGAGCGGGGTTTGTCATTGGATGATTTTCTCCACCATAGAAAAAAACCCTACACTGAGTCCCTTTTTTATATCACTCCTTACACAATCCATCTTTTCTTTGACTTTCCTCCCCTCTGCATCCCATCCGACCACATGTTTATAGGTAATATCGATAACTCTTTTATTAACATGCGTTTCATTCCTCCTCTTGACATGGCTAATTGATTACCTACACAATATCACAATATCATGCTAGGCAGTGGTTTATAAATTGTTGATGTTTCTCTCAATGACCGAAATCAATCAATGATCAAAAACTTGCTCACAGCAACCACAAGGTGGGTGAGACGCGTGTCGCATTCCGTCGCAGAAGGCCCGACTTTTCCCTGACGTCGACAACACGAACGCGGCCATCTTTGCCGGCTATTACGGCTCACAACGCGTTGTGGCTGTAGAATCCGCAATTTTGGGCTAATCGAGATATCGTCTTTTTAGTGAAATCTAATCTAAATGACAGGTCAATTGCCAAGAACTAGGGAGCTCTCCAGACTTTGGCTACAATTAAAAATGTCAGAATTAAAAATCACACTTGGCCCAACCTGAGAATGGAATACAAGTCACGTTCAGCGGTTTATTTACAATAATTTAATACCTAGCTACTTTTAGTGACAAGTTAATTTCTGATTCCAGGTCAAGGTTTCAAAGACATAATCCGCTGGCCTCGCCCCGGCTACCCCGTCAAGAAGCTGCAGACGAAATGGGCGGTGGAGTACGGGATGCCGTCGACGCACGCCATGGTGGGAGTGTCCATACCGTTCTCTGTGCTGCTGTACACCATGGACAGGTATCAGTACCCCATCCACTGGGGGCTGATCATCGCCGTCTCGTGGTGCACGCTTATTTGTGTCAGCAGGGTCTACTTGGGGATGCATAGTGTATTGGTGAGTTGTTACACTTACGTGTTTTGTCTTTTATTAACTATTGTGATTTTTATATGCTCACAACTAAGATGGTTTTGTTTATTCCAGTCTTACTAGCCTAATATTGTCCTTTTTCTTATCAAAGTAGCTGCTTCTTCTTCATTGTTAAATACTAAGTAATCTATACTTATACTTATTACTTATTATTACTTATTTTAATTTTAATTTTAATAATATTATAAAGCTGCAGAGTTTGTTTGTTTGTTTGTTTGTTTGTTTGTTTGAACGCGCTAATCTCTGGAACTACTGGTCCGATTTGAATGATTCTTTCAGTGTTGGGTAGTCCATTTATCGAGGAAGGCTATAGGCTATGTTTTTTTTCTTCAAAATTAGGGATCCGTAATAAAATTGCTATTTTGTAACACAAGGTGTAAAATCGAAAACCTATTTATGCGTGCGCTGCAAAAACTATTGACAATAGAACAAAATGATGTACTACGGGTTTGTAGATCCCATTAAGACCTACAAAAAAGTCCGCGAGAACATATATCTAGCTATCATGGTTTAATCACAATAACCGATTTTGTGTTCAAAATAATTATTAAATCGTCTGAATAAAAAAAACTACGTTAAATATGTATCGTAATATTAATCTTTATCGAAATTAAGCATTATGTTATCAAGAGTATTTATATAGAAGTAAAATACTTTTTGTTTCATCTCAATCGGATATTTCGTTTAAAAGTTATCACGTGTGTAAGATGTTAAAAGTCGGTACCTATTAATGAGTTATGGGCCATAGAGTTTCTTACCAACATAAAATCCTGTAATAATCTTTTTTGAAATATATTTGTCGATGATTGTAGTATAAGATCTTTGAAGAGTATAATAAATACATTTATGAACGCGGTAATCTTGGGTAATACTGAATTGATATAAAAACTGTTTAAATATTCAATAGTCCATTTATTGAGGGAGGCAATTATAGGCAATATTTTATCTCGGTATTTCCACGGAAACGAGAAAAACGCGGGTGAAACCGCGGGGCACAGCTAGTAATGTTAATAATATCCTTGCATAATTATAAAATGAAATATCTTAACGCTACTGTCTGTCATACAGACAGACAGACGCGTTGGGAGATTTGAAACGAAATAAACTCAAAAACTACTGAGTGGATTTTAATGCAATTTTCACTAATAGACACAATGGTTCATGAGTAAAGTAAATGTGTATAATTTATTCATATCATGGCAGAAAAAAGTCGATTATTTCAAAGATTTCTAACAGCTGTGTAAAACTAGGCTGGCTTGGTAGTAAACACCCACCACCACACACACACCACACCTGACTTAATTGAGGTCCCAGTTACACTGATCTGTAAATCTGTCCTGTCCTTAGTTTTTTTTTTCATATGTATATAAACTAGTGCTTGACTGTAATCCTACCTGATGTTAAGCAGTGATGCAATCTCTGATGGTGAGGCGAGTGACTACTAGTGATGAGGTTTTATAAAACGCAGCTAAACAAAAAATAGTTACTGTTAAAGAATTGTTACAGAGAATTGAGGAAAAATAATAATCTTATCGGGTTTGAGTTTGCATTGGCGTATTTTAGCCTAAATCTAAGATTTATAATAAAAGCACTTATATCTATTGTAACGGAAGGAAAAACTTATAAAGCGTCGTCATCTTGTGAGTTTACAAGAAAATGGTAAACCCGTACCTAGCGGTTGATGTACATAGGTTTCCATTTATTGAGGAAGGTTCAAGATATTTATAGAAACACATAATGAAATTCCACACGCCATAAACATAAAAACAGCGGATTTTCATGCGGTTGTCACCAATAGACAGATTGATTCAGAAGACAGGTTTAGGTGTACATATAACAACATATAAATATAATATACAAATTATAGTATTACAACACACAAAATAAAAGGTGTAAGGGACAGCCACGGATGGGGATAGCCCTCCACAAACTTTAAGGGCTTGCTCAGTAGACGAAACTGAACTACCTACCACAATTTTTTGATCCAGGAAACGATAAAAAAAATCGGCCTCTCCATACAAACTGTCCAATCAAGTATATCATTTTCTATGGTGAGGCGGATTTTTTTATTATTTTCGTTTCCTGAAAAAAATGTTTGTGAAAGGTTGTTCAGTTTCATGTACTGAGCAAGCCCTTACAAGTTTGTGGAGGGCTGTCCCTTACACCTTATATAGTAGACAAAAACCGAGAATTTCAAAGATTTGTAATTCTGCTAAAATCGGTAATTATGCCGTCGCTCGATATCAATATCGATAATGAAGTTTATTGTGTGTCAAATTCTCACACATAGCTTCAATACTCAATAGTTTTTTTCCCAATCAATAATAATAAAAAAGTCTAATTATACAGTAATTTTGTGAATAAAAAAAAAAATCTTAAATTATATCAAGGTCTAAAAGTGTTGTGTGCCTGAACTACGCCACCCTGTGTTTCAGGCGAGAAAAATTAAAACAGTATGAATAATAATTTCAGTTATGTTATGTATAATTATCACAAAAAGGTAAAATAGTCAGCTGAAAAATATACAAGAAAAAATCTAAAATCTTAGGAGGTAGGTATACTAACTAATCAAAAGGCACTGAAGGTGTTATAAATTCAATTCGCGTTTATTATGACCAAGCCAATGCCGTGCAGCACCTATAAATATCATTGAAACATACTGGACGCAGTTATGGGTTTTCATTCCATTGTAATATCATTTATTATACCAACTCTTAATAGTCAATCATAAAAACTCAAAGAATAACATTATGATTTATCAGCTAGCGTTTCCCTACTGAAGCTCTGTCAGTTCTTAGTTGGTAGAACAAAATGTTTAGACACGCCATGTAGGTTCATACGCAGTATGCGGGTAGCCGTGCGGCAGACTGCAGGATGAGGTTGCAAATGCGGCCAGCTGGATTGCGGGCAGTCGCATTCGCAACCGCAACGTGCGGTTGAAAAACCGTTTCGATTTGCGGTCATATCGAGCCTATATCACTCAGTGGCACTCACTATATCGGGCAGCTGTAGCCTGAGTACAGCAACCATCCGGCTGGCCGTCACTCGGACCGCAGCCCTCCGAGCGACCGGAGCTTTCTGCGGGTAGCCGCATCGCAGTGCGCATAGAAATTAATATTACATACATAATGGTGCTTGCGGTGAGGCGTACGGCTAGCCGCATTGCGGCTACCTGGATAGTGCGTATGAACCATTAATGTCCTAGTTAAGCACCTAAAGGCTTTATCATACCTACTAGCGGATTGTGAGCGTCCTCAATGCGTAGTGTTTGTGCAACACACCGCGCATACACAGCGGATTTGTTGCGGACGCGCAACGAGATCCTGCAACGAGAAACGGGTCTCCGGCATCTTCGAAGTAACAAAGCCAACAGCAGTGGGTCCTCGTCGGAATACATTTTGTACTGACTACACTCAATACACACACAATAAATACACAGTAAGTCGTTAACTTGCCACAAACACGTGTTGAAAACGTAGCGAATTTCCACGCGTCTGCGACGTCTTCGCTGTGCAGCCGCTGCGTGTGCGCGGCGCATTCGCTGCGTGCCCACGCCGCCCTCAGCCGCTCGCAAATCACTAGTGTGATAACGTCTTAAGGCGCGGTCACTCTCGGACTGCATGCAAAAGAAAGAGATGCGCAAAGACACAAAAATCTGTAGATTTGATTATTTATTTATAGTTAATTAAAACTGTACATGCCCACTTACATTTATTAACATAGAATTGTAAAAAAATAAACAATTATACATAATGTTGACAGTTAATGGAATTTTAGAAAATAATTAATTTGCTTATTATAATAGATTAACACATAATTTTCAATTCATAATTTAAGAACAAATACAGTAATACACGTTAACATCTAACAGTGGACACCCTTGCATACTGTCTCTCACAGAACGTCAGACAAACACGTCTTATTTTATTCCATTCGTCCGCAAACATTATAACGGTAAAACTACAGAAAAAATGAAAGAGTTTAGAAAGAAAATATTTTCCGATTTGTACTACAACGCGTGTCGCCGCTTGTCTCACAGCCTTCACACCAACTCCACTACAGGCAATAAACTAATACGAACGCGCATTACGCAACTAACGGGCCACACACACACTTAGATCGCAAGTTTGCTGTTGGTAGTTGAACTATGAGCATTGCCCTACTTTGTGGTATGCCTGCCCCTCCCACAAGGCCATTCTAACCTCTTTCATATATTCTGTGGGTAAAACATTGCTTGTAGAATAATCTTACCAAATTAATCAGAATGATTGCATGTACTTGTATAGGTATTATTAATTAACGCGAGCGAAGCCGCGGGCGAGAGCCCACAATTCGGGGTAACACGGTTCCCCTTTCTGTGGGGGGTTGGAAAGAGACAAAAAGTAGCCTATGTCACTCTCCATCCCTTCAACTATCTCCACTTAAAAATCACGTCAATTCGTAGTCCCGTTTTGCCGTGAAAGACGGACAAACAGACACACACACACACACACTTTCCCATTTATAATATTAGTATGGATTTTAGCCGTGTCAGCGATAAGACCGCCCCACTGTACCCATAAATTTAAGTTTCTGTACAAACTGTGTTACTTTTTAGTGTACAATAAAGTTTTATTCTATTCCATTCTTAGTGAACTCCACTGCGGGTGACGTAACCTACGACAAACTTATTATTTGCAGTTGGTACAGTAATCGGGTCTAGGGATCGAACCGCATAATGAAGTTTGTCTTTTATTGTATATACTTTTCCGGGATAAAGAGTACCCAGTGCGGTGCCCAGGATATTAAAGAATAATTATACCAAGTTTCATCGTAATCAAACTGGTAGTTTTTGCGTGATGCCTGAACAAACAGATAGACAGACATAAAAAAAATTTAATCACTTTTTTGGGTGCGGTGTCGGTCTAGTAACACCCCCTGCCATTTATTTTTTTGATATTTTCATATATAATGTACAGAATTTTCACTTCTACAGATTTATTATAAGTAAATAATTAGTCCGGTTTTTAACCTTTCAATTGTGATAATTACAGACACAATTGAAAGACAATAGGTGCGCGAACGCCGGCGTTCGCTTGGGGTTTAATGAATTAATCGATAAAAGTATTTTTAGATACATCTCCGGTTTTTAATCGATAAAAGTATTTTTAGATACATCTTCGTGATTATTTTCTATCATACTAAATTTGCTGTATTAATTTGTGAACACACTGTATATCTAACATTTATCCTGAAGAATAAACAAACGTATACTTTTCTAATTCTTTTTATTGCAGTGGATCATAGACGTTTGTCCAATATATAACTCGTTATTAGTTCCTGTGCTCTTCGTAAAAAAGAACACATTAAACTCAACGAGCTCTGAGAGTTAATCTACTATTAATTGGGTTTCGGAGGTCAAATAGCACTCGTCCTCTAACAAAAAAAATGTTCTCAGCCGGCGTCTAGTTTAGACGGAATGTTACTTGACCCCATTTATATTACCGAAAAAACTGTGCTGTCTTACGATGTAATCCATTGGACATGTTACTTTATTTGGCTGGGTATAAAGCTCACATTTGAATACTACAGATTAAGTAGTAGAGTTACTGTTGAGTACGAAGATTAACCAACAATAGAATCTTTGTGAGCTGGTTCCGTCGCACTGACTGCATTATGCCTGATCATCCCATTAGAGAATTTGTTACCCTGTGTTCGATTTCCAAATCGGTTAAAATTTTACTCAGTTTAAAAAAATTACTAGCTGATCCTGGCGAACTTCGTTCCGCCTTGAATGTTGTGTTAGCTGAACTGTCAAAGGGTAACACCATGTACTGGTAGTAGCAGAAGCAGCATGATTTATTTTAAAATTACATTTTAATTACACACGGCGTTGTACTCGGATTTATTTCGACTGTCACATATATTTTAAGAGCAAAATTTCCCAAATCAGTCCAGCCGTTCTCGAGTTTAGCGAGACTAACTAACGAACAGCTATTCATTTTTATATAAACAGATTTCTCAGCAGCGACCCGGAATTGGGTCTTGAAGGTAAGATGATGAAATGTGGGTGCAGTGCAAAACTCTGCATTCAGATAATACAGCATCAGATGGAATGGTGGTCAAACAATAGCTAAGAATTTAAAAAAACTTACCTACTGATGTTAATAAACTTATTAAAATATTCTCCGTGTCACAATTCCAGGACATAGCAGCTGGCCTGCTACTAGCCACCGCACTGGTGTCCGTGCTGATCCCCCTGGTGGACACACTGGATGGTTTCCTGCTGACGTCACAGCTGTCGCCGTTCCTCGTCATCGCGACCTCCGTACTTGTGATCGTGTTCCATCCCAACGCCGATAAGTGGACGCCTACGAGGTGAGGATAAAAATAATAATCTTCATATCGTTATTTCAGCTGAAAGAAGCAGAATTTGTGTTCATCACGTAGTACTTAATGGACCTAGTTAGTTAGGTAACTTAGCTCAATTATCACTTTAGTTCAAATTCACCGTAGGCGCGGGCTTGCGGACGGCGAGCAATGGGTAACTCGCTGTCCGAACGTCCGGTAATCGTCCGGAACGAGCCCGAGTCGTCGACAGCGCGCTCTGTTCCCGCGCGTCTCAAGGAGTTGTCAGCAATCATAGGGGCTCAGCTGGGTTGAAGCTTACTGGAGCCAAGGGTCTAGTTCCGAAAGGAAGGCTCGGCCCCGGTATGAAAGGCAACAAGGAACAGGGTGGGTTTTTTAATCAGCAAAAGTCTGACACTATCTCCCGCTCCGCCCAAAGGCGGGGATGTCATTAGGATGATTGTCCTACTGAAAAAAAAAAAATCTTAGTTCAAATTAATTAATTGAACTACAATTGTTTACTTTGTGTATATATCCGTTGTGCTGTGTCTGTACCGAATAAAAGTATTTCTATTCTATTATATTCTTAACTAATAAGATTTCATGGCACGCCCAAAACGTACAATACTGAGAGCCTGAATTGGCCTGAATCGACTGTAGTAACTAGTTCCTTTGAGCGTCTGCAAACCAGTCGCCGAAATTTTTATAAACAGGACTAATCATGATAAAGAAGATGGCGTGACGAGTTGGACTCCTTCCTAAAGGATTGGCTAGAAGTAGATTAGGAATAAAGACAGAAAACAGTGGAAGAAAGGAACAAAAGCCTTTTTCCTGGTACTGGTACACAATAGGCTCATAATACATAGTTATCATCTGTCACACAGTCCATTCAACGTTTTTATGTTCTTCCCCTATTCAGAGTTACATTCGTATTAAAAAAAATCTCACGTCGAGATTAGATCACGCTTTCTAAAATAATCTAATTTACCTACATATTCTCCGGCAGCGAGAAAAAATAATGCCAAAATGAAAGTAAAGTTTACTAACAAAGTAGTAGAAGTTTTAGAGAGCACCAAGAAGTCTGCTTGATAGAGTTACAGAACGCAAAGTGCAATTGAAGGAGCATAAGTGGGTTTTAGTCAGTAAAAGTCTGACACGCCCTCTCGTCCACCTAGAGCAGTAAAAGTTATTTGACCGTTGTGCTGTATTCGTCCCGAGTTATCTATTCTATTCTTTCTATTCACTTCAAAAAGAAGTGATAAAAAACGCATAGGCACGCCACATTACCTACGATAATTCTTACTTAACTTCGAACAACTGAGCCATGCCAGTCTCGAGATCGGACTTAAAATGAATATGACTAAGACAAAGTTAATGACGAACAGTGCGAAACGTAAAGTTGACATCGAGGGTGTGGAGGTTGAATATGTCCATGAGTACATATATCTCGGCCAAATAGTCTCTTTCCAGGCGAGACAAGACAAAGAAGTTGCTAGACGCACCGAGAACGCCTGGAGGAGCTATTGGTCGATGAAACACCTAATGAAAGGACCACTCCCACTTTCCCTTAAAAAGAAACTCATGGACATGTGCATCCTCCCTATCCTCACCTACGGAGCGCAAACGTGGTCATTAACGAAACGTCAAAAGTCCGCACTCGGGGTCTGCCAGCGAGCAATGGAACGAAGTATTCTCGGGTTCAAAAGAACAGATCGCATAAGGAACAGTATACTTCGTTCTAAAACACAAATCGCAGACGTAGGTGATTCAGCCGCCAAATTAAAATGGAACTGGGCAGGTCACATCTGCCGCATGCCGCAACAAAATTGGGCGAAAGTAACTACTGACTGGACTCCGAACAGCAGGAGCCGGCGACGCGGTAGGCCCAGAAGGAGATGGCGTGACGATTTAGACTCCTACCTTAAGGATTGGACAGAAAGGAGTGGAATAACGGAAGGGAGGCCTTTGCCCTGCAGTGGGACACAACGGGCTCATAATAATAATAATTCTTACTTAAATTATTATGTGGTAATATCGATATACACCGTTAAATTTTGATCGTTTTAATCCCGTGGAGGGTCGATCCGGTACATGAAACACTATCGATATGTAAATATAAAATTAAAAAATAAAGTACCTTTTCTTAAAACTCGTATTAATTTACGCATGTACGAAATTAATTTCTTTAAGAAAACGTCAGCCGATCTAGTTCAATCACCTGTAGATAGTAGTCGGCAACGCCGGATCGACCCTCCACGGGAATAAAACGATTAACGGTGTATATGTACTACGCACTAGATTAGGCGTACCGTAAATTCACTTTAGACAACTCAGGTGTAACGTAGACTGTACACCTTGAACATTACACTATGTTAAACGAAACGCGTAAGTGCCACTATACTAATGGCGCTTGAGACATTTAGGTCACGAAAAAATTAACCTCTAAAAGCTTTTTTAGCGCTGCGTGTTTTGATAGTATTGTTAGACGACATAATGAAAATTCTCAGCACTTTGATAAATAGTTTCCATGAAAGGGCTTGTCTCTCACTAGAATATAAGTCGATGTCGATGCGTAGTAGGGGCATAAGGGAGGTACCTCCCTATATGTACATATTAGCAACTCTTTCCTTATTGATGTGTGTCTTTCCCAGACATTGTAAACAATGAGTAATGTACATAATTCATTATAATTTATTATCTATATCGCTGTCCATCTCGGTATCATGCGTCACGCAGAGGGTGTGCTCGAATGAATCACGGGATTATTTCGTTCTAGATTTTATTAGTCACTTTGTCATTATAATATATTACTAAGAAAAATGTTTGTTTACATTTTTTTTACTTAATGACACTTCTGAGTAATATATTCTTTTCTATTTAATTGGGTAAATACTGATTTTGAACGTCAGCTATGATTATTTGAATTGAGAACTAATATTAATTTTAGAAATTCAGTTAGGAACATACCAATACCAATATTACACTAGTGCACCTCACCATCAACGATCATCATCTGCAATCTCTGCGGATCGCAGTCAAGCACTGGTTTATATCATTAAAAAAAATTTGTATTATCATTAGTTTTTTTCCCCAAGAGAATAATATATTATAAAAAAAACCGGCCAAGTGCGAGTCGGACTCGCTCGTAAAAGGGTTCCGTAGCAGCAAGTAACATAATATAAAAGCTCTTGTAATGTGTTGTAACTTTGATCGATGTTTTAATAATAGTGTATTTTTTTTCGATTTATGACGCATTAAAAAAAAATGACTTAATAGATTTCGTTCAAACCAATTTTCGTTGGTAATTTTTATAGTAATGTACATCATATATTTTTTTTAGATTTATCATTCTCTTATCTTAGAAGTTAGAGGGGGGCACACGCATTTTACCACTTTGGAAGTGTCTCTCGCGCAAACTATTCAGTTTAGAAAAAAATGATATTAGAAACCTCAGTATCATTTTTGAAGACCTATCCATAAATACCCCACACGCATGGGTTTGATGGAAAAAAAATTTTGAGTTTCAGTTCTATGTATGGGGACCCCCAAAATTTATTGCTTTTTTTCTATTTTTGTGTGAAAATCTTAATGCGGTTCACAGAATACATCTACTTACAAAGTTTCAACAGTATAGCTCTTATAGTTTCGGAAAAAAGTGGCTGTGACATACGGACGGACAGACAGACAGACAGACAGACATGACGAATCTATAAGGGTTCCGTTTTTTGCCATTTGGCTACGGAACCCTAAAACCTACGAGATTCATTTATATCTGCACCAGAGTGCTTTAGCTTGAAGAGTGACTTGTTTGGGACTGTTTAGTATTTTTTGCGGACTTATTTTTTGACACTAGAATTTTTTTCTTCTATGAATAATTCTGAAATTGTCTCAATGTTTGCTTATTGTAAAACGTGAAGCAGTTCTAAGCTTTATGTGTGAAATCACAGCTTATTTACCGAGAAAAACTATATAAAATAATCAATTTCGTACATACCTTTTGAAGCACTAAATAAGGTACTTAGTTTATACCTGGTTAAATAATGTTTAACACATTAACAAGACGAAGAAGAAAACTAAGTAAATTTTGATGTTCGATCCTTGGTTTTATTCAGAATGGAATATCACCCCTCGAATCCTGTAAGTTTCTAAAATATTTATATTCATTTTAACAAGGGAATCAAAAGGAACGTAATCTACAGTAATTTTAGTGGCAAAACACAAGACTGGCATTTCCTCAGAAATTTATAAGAATTACCACAAAACTTATAACGATAACCATTTGCATTTCCAGAGGCGACACCACGATGATAGTCAGCGTGTGTGCGGGAATCCTCTTCGGCTCCTGGACCAACTACCAGCTGGGCAACATGGTGGCCAGCCCGCTCGACCCGCCCTACGAGATCATCTGGCCCTCCAAGGAGATGCTGGGCTGCACCATCCTCAGGACCATACTAGGTTTCTGCGGGGTACTCGCCACCAGAGCTATCGGCAAATCTGTGTCATACGCTTTCGTCTGTGCTCTCCTAGGCAAAGACAAAAACGAGCTCAGAAATTCAGAAAATAGTTTAGATAACAAAAACAAAATTATCGTGGAACTTAGCTACAAGTACTTCACGTACGGCATGATAGGCTTCAACACGACCTACGTGTTCCCCAACGTGTTCGACTTGCTAAAGATCAACAGGCCTACGTACTATACTGAGATTTAATTTGTTTTCTAGTCGTTATGGGCTAATTGTTATTATTGCGAAGTCTTATGCGACGGTGCGTGGATATCGCTTGATGCGATACGGTGCGATAGCGAAGGAATTTTCTATACTTAGGGTATTAGAATTTATTCAGCGTTTTTTAAAGATTAATTAATGTCTTTGTTTTTTAATCTGTGCATTTAAGCAAAACCACAATTTGTGTGTGTTGTGCACCGCGACACGAAACAAAGGATAATGTGAATGTTTATTTGTTTTCTATTTTTTTTTTAAATGATGAATGTTTTTACTTTGGTC
Organism: Mythimna albipuncta; assembly: GCA_929112965.1. NCBI lineage: Eukaryota > Metazoa > Arthropoda > Insecta > Lepidoptera > Noctuidae > Mythimna > Mythimna albipuncta. Next base: position 2,708,354 of record OV815960.1, read on the forward strand.
CGAACTATAACACAGAATGTTTCATTATTAGTTTTACCTAAACGACCGACTAATCCACGATTATTTAGCACTTAGATCCTACATTCAGGCGTGGGTATATTTCGGCTGAATGATATGAACAATAGAAACCACTGTGGTATAGTCCGGACCTCATACTTATCTTCTATTGATGATTCCAGTAATTATAATTAGTATAATATATTGAATATGATATTTTTGTCGAATATAGTATTATATTGATATGTTTGTACACAGATAGTAGGTTTATAGTTCTACACCGATAAATGTCACTAAGTTGGCTGAATTGTAGGGCCAGCAAACAGCATAGCGTGAAAGCATCAGGGTAGCCGGCAAAAAACCCTATATATATTTTTCATGAAATAGCAATTCATGCTATTTCATGAAAAATACATATGAAAAAGTGAATAAGCTCTTAATAAAAGAGCGTATCTAAACATCAAGGCCCGATCTAAGGGGAGGGGGGGGGGGCAAGCCAGGCATTTGCCCAGTGCGGCAAAACATGAGGGACGGCAAAATTGACTTATTGTCATATGGCAGGTTGAGAATTTTATGTGCTATCTTCCAACCTACTGCAGGTTGGATATTCGTGACTTATACGGTTTTGTCTGTGTAAAGGGCGGCGAAAATTATATTTTCCCGTAGCGGCTAAGTTGCTAGATCAAGCCCTGCTAACTAATCAACAGTTGCAGTCTATATCATAAAAAAAGTTATTCATTAGGGTTAGCGGTTCAATAAGGTTGTATTGTAGATTTTAATGATAATAATTACGTAAATACATATGTGTTACGGTCGTCAAACATATTTTAGTTGACATACAACTTGTCTCTTGGCCCGCAAAATGCTAAAAACTTGAGAAAATTAGAATTTTGCTGCCTACCCCGGTGCTCCACCTCAATGTACGATTTCCACCGACCTAGCTGCAGCAGAATGTATTGTACAATCATCATCATCATCATTTCAAGTGTTGCCACAATGATCTAACCTGTGCGTCTCACAATGTGGTGAGGAAATTTTTTCTTGCATTTTCTTTGTCTGACCTCGTAAGCATAGGGTAAAACAAAGTCGTTTTCCGTGTCGGTGTTTCTGTTTTTCCTCTGACTCCTCTTGAAACATGCTCACGGGTTTTGATGTGGTTATTACTATTAGTTTATACTAGCTTCTGCCAGTGGTTTCGCCCGCGTGGAAGTAGGTATCTCCATACTAACTTTGGACCCCTGTTGCATCCCTATAGGGGGTGACTATTGAAAAATCATCGCCTACGTCATAAAAGGAAGCCTTGTGTTTTTGCAATGAGTTGCGAGATTGTTCGAAAGTGGTTGAGTTGTTCAGCAGTGACAACTGAAGGAACTCTGGCGGGATTAAGTCTGTCTGACACTCCTCTCGCTGCGCTCAGAGAGAAAGGAAAGGAGTTATTGGAGGATTTACCTCTCTTAAAAAGGTTTTATGCGATTATAACAAGCACCTACTTTATAGTCATTTTAGTTTCCTTTGACATTACAAAATACACTCTGACGCGGCAAATTCAGTGAAAACCGTACACAAAGCTGAGGAAAGTAGACATAGATATAGATCAAATATTGGAATTATGTACGAATGTTATCGTATCGATATATCGGGATGGTTGGAAATTATTGATCTGGCTATGCATGTACGCAATATTTCAGTGATGTCATACGAGAGAAATATATTTTAGATAAGCACAGATATTATTTTATTTAAATTAATCTAGAAATACTTCTATTATACACTGTATGTCATATCATAACATCACGAATATTCAATATGAGAAATTAAAATATAAACTTTTAAAATTTAAGCTTAATTTAAGCACGAAAAAATCATTTTTTACTATATAGCTTCTACCTGTGGCTTCACCCGCGTGAAAGTAATATATAGGTACAGATACCGGCACGGATCTTGAGCGCTGGTTTCAAGTAGCTAAGAAGTCAAATATCGGGTCTATTTAGTGGTATGAAGTTAGACTCGGGTGCGGGGATTGTCAGTAATTGGCTCGCCGCGACATCGTGTCATAGACGTCACTCGTGATTCGTTCCCTGTGCTTGCTGCATATATCTAACAACGACGACGATTGGCTCACCAATGTATGGAATGCGCAAAGCGATCCCCACTCTGACGCCAAGCGCTCAAGATTCGTGCCGGTACCTATAGCCTATGTCACTCAGCGATAAAGTAGCATTCCAATGATGAAAGTTTTTTTTAAATCAGTCCAGTAGTTTTCGAGTTTACTCACACTTTCACAAAAATACAAATTCTTCCTCTTTATAATATTAGTATAGTTAAAAAAAAACGCAAGAAAATTCTTATATTTTCGAGGTAGAGGCTAAACCCGATGGTCATAAATAAATATATATATATTCGGTTGCTTTAAATTTATTGGTAGAGTCTGTCTAAAAAGTCAAAAGACTTAAGGTAATCTAAATCAAATTCTTGAAATCTGATGTAGTCAACACTGGTTGAACAAACAAGGTTGCAAAGAGATGATCGTTGTATACTAATAGAATTTTGTAAAAAGTATTGTAAGTAATGTAAGGTGTTTTTTCAGGAAACAAAAAAAAAATTCAGCTTCACCATACAAAATGATAAACTTGATTGGACAATTTGTATGGCGAGGCCGATATTTTTTTCGTTTCCTGAAAAACAATCTTGTGGAAGGTTGTTCAGTTTCATCTACTGAGCAAACCCTTAAAGTTTGTGGAGGGCTGTCCCTTACACCTTGTGTAGGTAACAGATTTTAAATTCGTTTCAAAATTTTCAAGTCGTTGGTCTTTTTAGACAGACTATACAAATATAAGTGTGTTTTATTAGTTAGTACTGTCCACCAATGTAAATGGGCCATATAAATTTAAAACTATGTTTATCTTCTCTGTAATGTTTTTTTTTATTTTTTGCTGAAATTTAACTGTTACATTCGATGTGTTTTAGCATCGTTGTTAATGTTACATTACCTACTAACATGAAGCGGTTGTGAGAAGTAGACGAAGGAATACTAAGTGCCTGCTAAAGTGATGAATAGGATTATGTCAGATGTATTTACGTTGTTTTGCTACGAGTATGTCGACAGGCACCGTGGCCACACGCACTATACATTACGTTGTTTTTTTAAATAAAACTATCGATATTGAGTGACGAGGCTTTTTATTTGTAATCATATTTTCAGCACACTACTCGAAATACCGCTCCTACCCTTAAGCCGGGTATTCTATGCAACATTTGTTGGTAAACTGTTTACGACATGTTTATCAACAAGTTTACTGTAAACACTGTTTCTGAAACTTAGTTACTTGCTAGTTGTTGCTAGGATGTCGCGGTCGCCCGAGAAAGTAGTGATGCTTTGTACTGCTTACGTAACAATATCAAAGTCTTGGAAGCCTCCTTACAGTTCTGATTTGGCACCGTGTGACTTCTTAAGATTCCATCTAAACTTTGCAATGGCACGCATTTGCTGGTAAAATCACCAAAAACTTTCATAATAGAGTGCACAATATTAAACGGATGTGGTACCGGAGAAGATATTGTATCAATTCCCCGAATTCTCTGTTATCATCGGCTCTACCGTTGCAATTTAAACGCCTACAAGTTCCGGTAACACGGCTATATCTGCAATGACCATTAATAAATCGCAGGGTTAGACTTTGAACGTTGAGCGTTGAGTGTTTTTCACTTGGCCAATACGAGTATGTCGCTCTTTCAAGCTTATCTAAATATCATCTAAAGAAAACATGTTGGTATTGTCTAATGACGAAAAAGCTGTGAACGTTGTATATAAAGACAATGTGTAATATATTTAGTATTAACATTGCACCCGCGCGAAGCCAGGGCCGATCGCTAGTTAATTTTTTTTTTGTAAATTTTTTCATTATTTTTGTGTTTTTTTTTTTTTTGTTTTGGTGTAAGTGCTTGGTTCTGTATAATTTAGTTGTGCTTTTGTGTGCATTTTGTGTTGCAACGAATACATTATTTATTTAGCTAAATAAAATTTACACACACAAAAGATATATTCAATTCTGCAGCAATGTCGGCCCATGGTTACAAGTACAACCCGTAATCTTTAAGTCAAGAGTGAATAGGTTACTTCTAGGTAAGCACGCTCCATCGTCGCTTTCATTTTTTTTTTTATCAACAATAAAAAAATAACCTTAAAATCTGTTTCCAGAGATGATGAAATATTATCACGAAGAAATTTTGCCTAATGAATACCCGGCTTTACTGCTTTTAGGTAGGTACGCAATGTAGTATGGCGCCCAGCTCGACACTATTATATCTATTGCATCAGGCAGTTCCTCCTAAGGCGCAGGAAAAGAAAACAGCACAAGAAGTTTGTTTATATATTGTTTTTTTTTACTGATACACGTGGCCCACTGTCATTGCAGATTCAAAACTACCTACTTCGCTTTCAGCTCGGACCACTGAATGACCTCATATGTGAGAGATAGTAGAGGTCAGTGGCTTGAACCCTTATATTCCATCTCACTTTTTTATTATTATTATAGATAGGCTCGCGTACGACCACTCTCTCACCTGATGGAAAGCGATCATGTGGCTGACGATGGTGCACGCTTGTCTAGAAGCAACCTATTCACTCTTGACTTAAAGATCCAAGGTTATAACTACCAAGAAACACAGATTCCAGAAGGGAATTCCACTCTTTAGCTGTACGCATAATGAAAGTGTTCCCAAAACGCTTCGTACGTATGGGTGGAATATTCACTATGTGCCATGTCTTGTTTCCACTTGCAATGACAAAATTTGCAATCACATTGTACCTACCTACTACTTAGTTTACTAGTTCTATATGAGTAGATTTTGTCCTGTTTTTTCTATTATTTTTTTTATTATTTGAAATAGGCCTAAGAAAATAACATACTGCAAAATAATACGTAGCTCTCTACCAGAGAGGAGATCTCAGTCTCTCGTAGCACCCTCTACCAGAGAGGAGATCTCAGTCCCAACAGTGGGAACATTATAAGGCCGACAATGCCATACTTAACTAGAACAATTAATATCTGAGCCACAGTACTTACATGGCAACTGATTTATTTTTAAAGAATGTACAGTAGCGCTGGTAGTATCTACTGACGTGGGCGTCGTACAACTGCACACGTTTTTAAAGTATTGATATACTAGTTACAATTTAAGTTATGATAAGAGGATCGAACCAAAAATATTGTCATTGGAATTGATACTATTGTCGTACATATAGAAGTTTTTACTGCATTTTCTTTACATAGCGTAAAACAAAGTCGATTTTATTAGCTAACTCCTCTAGCACATAATGATTTAAAGGGTATTTAGGTACTAATGGAAAGAGTGATAAAGGAGGTAAGTTTAAGCCGGGACGGGTTACTAATACTAGTACCTAGTAATATTAAGATATTTTTGCGATTTTTTATTGCCATCAAAATACAAAAGAATGATTTACAAGTATATTCAATTAATCAATAAATCATCTTTTGTTTAGTCAGCGTGTACGTAGGTAGACACGCAATGTTATTTTAAATGAAGTGATGTAACTCCCGAAATTAGCCATTAACCTAAACCCCATTGTCATTATAAGGCTAATTATGATTCACCATCCCAAACATTCGTATTAGTATGTGCGGCCATTGATGGTCACAGACAGGAGCGCCGGGTTTTAGCAAATCTCATATAGGTGTTCATGCTCCTTTGATGACTCGGAAAATTGGCCAAGTGTGAGAAGAGAAATGCACACTGATTTGACACTGATCGACCGACAAATAAATAAATGTCCTACTTACATACTGCGTATGCGTACCAGGAACAACGAAGATACCACAAACACCCAGACCCAACATCAATATCTTTTTCTTCAACAATCATTTGTGTTGGTACAGGAATCGAACCCGACCCTTGCGTCTCAACCGGCACTCTAAACCACTGCGCTAAACGGGTCGTCGGGTAATGAAAAACGCCCATCCCTAAAAGGCCATCACTGATCTGTTTCTTGATGTCTATTCTCAGAGGTGCTCGGCACCCACTGTTTATTTTTCATAGGTGCTCGAGCCCCCGAGCACCCACGAAGTCATCGCCTCTGGTCACAGACTAAGTCCGGGATAAGAATTGGTATCGAGATATGTAGGTACAAGTAGGGACATTATTAATTTCAGGATCTAGTAAATATAGCTAAACTGTTTATTCATCAGTTATTATTGGACACTAGCTTCTTACAGCGGCTTCACCCGCGTTAATGTCGAGAATTGTCCCAAGGGAACACACTCCCGGAATAAAAAGTGTCCCATGTCCAATTCCAGGACATGATCTATCCGTGTACCATTTTATCCAAATCAGTTCAGCTGACTCAGTGTGAATGAGTAACGAATATATATACGTACGTTGGTTCCGTTACTTTCAGCTCCTAATGCATTTTTATATAAACAAATGCAACGTTTCGCCTTTATAACATTTGTGTATGACTTCAATAAATAAAATACTTAGGTCGACTGAGCAAAGATCTAGAATATGAGATAATCGTTGCTTAGTTTGATGCTACAGTAAATTAAATGGCGGCGGCGCTTAGGGTTGGTAATGGTTGAGCAATTGGCACCTACATAGAGTGTCGCGGGTTCCTTTCCCATACAGAACAATATAGAAAGAAAAGAAAGAAAGAAAAACCGTTTATTTACGCGTTAAAGACGCAATCTTAAAAGTAGGTAGCAGAACATAACATCAAAATAGGGAAGATATGCGTCTTCTCCACGCAAAACGGCCGAACGCTCAGCATAAAGCTGCGGCCTCACGCATAATGCGTTGAGCTCACAGCGCTGGTTTTCAGCGTGGGCCGGTCGCCCAATATCTGTATGGCATAAATATAGTTGTTCCGAGTCTGATTGTCTTGTATGTTTTTGTGAGTTTGTATGTTTGTGAACTTGTTCACGATATAGAAGTCATTAATTCATATTGTGGGGAAACGTATTTCATTCAATAGTTTTTCTTTAAGTAGGTAGGTACACGTATTAGGTACAAGACTTGAATCAATACTGATATAGCAGTTTTTAAGATTTAGTGTCATCATTCAGTAAATATTATTATAATAAAATATAACTTATACTTTAATGCTATTTTAAAAGTTGTTTACATATAATACTGTAGCGACACTGGCATCTTAGGTATTTTTGGTGCTATGGAGCCTTCACGCAGACGATGTCGCGGGCAACAGCTAGTATTATTATAATAAAATATAAGTAAGTAAAACAAAAATAATTGGGTAGGTATACCTATTATTATTGTTATTTTTTTTTTATCCGAACCGTTGGTTGGAGTCAATATTTTTTATCTAACTAATTATAAATCATCATAATAAATAACTAAAGTAAACTCCAGTAGGTATGGAGATAAAAAAAGTTTAAAATGTTAAACAATAATGATAATTTTAATAAATGGAAAATCCCAATTAAAGATTTGGCGGTTTTTTTTTGTGAATGCAACAGGAAAAGATAAAAGGAGAGTCAGTTGTACATAACTGTATATAGTTTGCAGAAAACCGTAAAAATCGTTTTTTATTGCACTAGGTATTACAAAATGAAAAATAGAACCCGAGCCCTGTATTTAAACCGACTTCCGAAACTAAAGTTATTTTGATCGTTTAATGTTTGTTTTTTGTAAAACGTTTTTTATTTCACACTTTTTAGTTGTTATGCACTTATAGCCAGAATACATTTTTATGAAAATTCCAATTAACCCAAACACTGCGAGGATATAGGTATATTCCATTGTTTATTGTTGTATTATAAAGTTCTCATGTCTACCTTCAACCTTCCGGCTGCATCATCAGATCAGTTCGATAGTACCTATCTTATAGTCAAAGTGCATTTCATGACAATTCTAACAAGTCCAAACACGTCTAGGATTAATCAATGTAGATTAATTACAGAGTTTCAGTGCCTACCTTCCGACTCCATCAACAGATCAGTTTTATAGTACCTTATAGCCAAATTGCACCTCGTGAAAATTCTAATACCTAAGCTTAAACGGCTAGGATACATTGATTAATTACAGAGTTTCGGTTCTACCTTCCGGCTCCATCATCATTATTAGATCACTTCGATGATACCATTTTCAACATAACTATTCAAAACGATTTATTTATTTGTATTGTCATAGTTGCTTCATTGTGGTTAAGTTCCGTTGGCAATTTTTGTCTTCACCAGTTCCATTTCATCAAATGTTACTTTCTGACTGTAAATGCTTATGTTCTCAAGGAAAATACAAGAATCACTACATGCCTATAATATTTGAGGAGTTCCCTCGATTCCTCATGGATCCCATTATCAAAACTGGATTTTGAAAAAAATGGGACACATCTGAAAGTAGGTCCTATATTTATATCCTTTTAGAGAAAAAAAAATCAAATTGGTTCATAAACGATGAAGTTCTAAAGGTAGCAAACATAAAAAAAGAATATTCAACCAAATTGAGAACCTCAATAATTGAAGTCGATTAAAAATAGAACAGTCCGAGTATATTTATTTATTCATAGAGATAATTAAAGACCTTTTAAAATTATTTAGGTACGCAACTTATTATGTTACACTTGCATTGCTCAAGATCACGTGGCGCTAGTGTCGATCGATTGCTGAGCGTGCCTAACTAGAGATTCACATGCAAATAGCAATAATTTTATTATGTTTATTACTGGCTGTTTGCATATGGAATCGCTTGTTATCTAGATAATTATAATTTACCCTATTGGTACCATGTGGGTTTTTTTACTGAACACATTTAAGAGGATTATAAACTTTAATTATGTTTATGATAGAAATCGTGTTTTGCCTCACGTAGGTACCTAATTATTGGTATTATAATGGCTCACAATTTAGGACCTACTTATAATGTAGTTAATACGAATCCGTACCGTTTGACAACTGGACCCCTGGACTAATTTCAGCTGTGAAAAAAAAAGAAAACATGTTTATTCTGCCTGAGTAGACGCAGAACGTCCTCGTCGTCGTCTGTGGACGTCTCTGTGTCTTTTTATCTTAGCTCTGTTCGTCTGCTGTTATTTTCTGGGTGATACACACATTTTTCAATTTTGTTGGCGAAACTTTTTCTTAGGTATTCGTGATAATTAGGGATCCAGAACCCTAATTTTCGTGAAAACCGAGGAGAAGAAACTGAAAAGAAGAAACTTTTTCTTCAGTTTTCGTGAAAATTAGGACCCAGGTCCTTATTTTATTGCACTCCAATACCAGTTTTACGTCCGTTGCGTCACAACCACAGGTTCAGTTGAAAATCAGCGTCAGGCATTATTTGTTTGGTATTCATGTTGAACTGGACCTATTTTGGTGCAGCCATGAGGCACACAGCTTTTTTTTTTTAGCCTATTCTGTCCCACTGCTGGGCAAAGGCCTCCTCCTACTTCTTCCAGGTATCCTTTTCTTGAGCTACCTCGAACCAGACCCCGTGATAGGCATCCAGGTCGTATTTTATTTTACTTTTATTTTATTTTTTGCTTCTTTTATTTTTGTTACGTGTTGTTGTATAATTTGTGCTTACGCCTTGTGCTGTACCAAATAAATTATTTCTCTTTTTTTCTTTTTTTTCTATTTTTCACGAAAGCTGAAGTAATACCGGTTTCGCCACCAAAATTGATAAAACATATACACAGGGTGAGTACAATTTTTTAATTTTTCTGATGAATTTCGTTGCTTGATTCGAAGTACCTATGTACCTAGTGAATACTTTTTACTTAATTTAATTTCTCAAGCTTCACTGCCTCGGTGTTTATATTGTGGTCGCCACTGTCGAATGCCATTCTCAATTTAGTTGAAGAACTTTATTCTCATGAGTTCCATTATGAAATGTACCGTGAACAAGTTATGGTCGAAGAATGAATGGCATCTACCAGCAGCTACGAATTGTCGAGTTCTAGTGATATACTGGCAGGTACACGGTAGACATCCCACCTATAGGCACAAAACGTTTTGGAGACAATCATTGTGCGACGTGCATAGGTACAGGCGTACAACTAAGGAGTGGAATTCCCAGCCGAAGGCTATTTCCTGATAGCTAAAACCTGGATGAACCTGAAGAAACTTATTCTGGGTAAGTGCGAGCCATCGTCGACCACATCGTCGCTTTCCATCAGATGAGACAGTGGTCAAGCGCAAGCCTATAAAAAATAAAACCCCAAGCAGAAGATCCACAGTAGTCAACCATCGCTACTGATCTTGAGCTTCACATTTTACCTTGCACAACATTATTTTGGTGTCCTACCCGTCGCTAAAATTATAATAAGTAATCAAAAAGTATTTATTTCAAATAGACCATTTGCAGGCACTTTTGAATAGTCAAATGTCGGTCAGTCCAAAAAAGTGAAGCGAAATTGCACGTTCCAAAGAGTAGGTCTCTATGGAAAAGAGCGTGCAAGAAACTGTACGTCGCCAGGTTTCTTTCCCAGATTCCATTCCATCACCAAAGAGTATATAATCACTACGTTCTATCCATCACCAGTTTAGATGTGATCTTTATCCCTGCGAAGCGTGTGATAATAATTCCTATATTTATTGTTACTTGTGAAAGAACCAAATAAAGGAAAATCTTTTTACAGATTCTGGGTATGCCTAAACGTAAATTGATCGAATACATGACGCAATAAATCTTAAAATGTTTAAACCACTACTTACACCAAGGCTAATCGCTGGCTGCTAGCCTAGTTACCAACAAAATAATATGTCCAATACTGGCATTTTCCGAAATTCTGTTTTGGTAAACCCCAATGCCGACCGATAAATAGCAACTAATATAACGATACATTAACTTTTCATTACTGTGGGCATTTCCACCGGATAAATCTGGATATTTTCTGGGAAACTGATCGGTATTCGTTTTATTTATGACTAGCTGTACCCGCGACTTCGTTCGCGACTACAGGGTTTTGAATTTATTTTTTCTAAATTAAAAGTAGTCTAAGTTACTCTTTATTACATTAGCTAGCTGCCAAAAAAGTCCCGTCAAAATCGTACCAGCCATTTCAAAGATTAGCTGGAACAAACAGAAAGACAAAAATAGAAAATAAAATTATTTTGGTGTATGACCGCATATAGCTATATATAGTAAAAAGCGGTTATTTCAACATTACAAACAGACACTCCAATTTTATTTATATGGATAGATACCTACAAAAGCACCAAAGATAGCAACTACAATGTGGGAATATCCCCAGTACTGTGATAGTGTACCTACCCCTTTAATATAGGTTTTGGTTTTAACGTCCATTAGCATTTTTTTTTTATATTATAGTCTGTCCATTTAAGTCCACAACATCGCGCGGGGGTTTTATTGTATTGTTTAATGTAGGTACTAGATAGATGGAATACCTAATTATAACTTTGAACTGATTTTCATTACAATGGAAAACAGTCCCGTAATCGATACACTACGTTACTTGATAAGTGGTATTAAGAAGTTGAGAGGTTTATTTACGGAAAATTGTTAGAGAAAATTACTTTCATTCAGAAGTTTTACTCCCGCTGTTGAGTACATATTACTTAAAAAAAAAAAAAAAAAAATAGCTTTAGTTTTATTTATTTTTAATGTAGTTGTTTTGATACTTTCTTACCTCAAAATACTTAATTAAGAAATCCTCTCTCAAACTTAGCCATTACAGCCCGTAAAACGATCGAAAACTATCCCATCAAGGGCACGAACCCCCGCCCTGGGATAAAAAGTATCCTAAGAGCTGCATGTTCTACCTGTGTGGCTATATTCATCCAAATCCGTTCAGCCTTTTAGATGTGAAAAGTTAACAGACAGACAGATAGAGATATTTTCGCATTTGATATTAGTGTCTATTGATTGATATCCATGCCGACTAATATTGATTTATTTATAAATTCACATACACACAAACACTTAAAATCGAAAAGAACAAATATTATATAGCAGAGTACCTACATAGTACTCCACTCACTCGACACTCTGTAGTCTGTACTCATGGTATATTTCCATACGCGATAGCAAATACCTATCAGCGCCTGTGGAAAAACTTCCCGTTACCATGAAGCAATGCCCAGTACTAAGTATTGCCTATAAGAATGCATTGTCATATAAGATAGGTAAGTAAATAAACGACTAGAGGGAAAATGTAACGTTATTTTTCCATGCACATTCTACTTCTACGGTTCTTTGTAAGAAACGTTTAAAAACCATGGTCCGTAGTATTTGTTCAATAGTAATATTACATTCAGTCTTAGGTACTTTTAGACAGGGTCGAGGAGTGTTTTTATTAAATCGAGTCATTCATAAAAAAAACCCAAAATAGACTTTAACCACACTATAATATTTCTTTGATTATGATGTGGCCACTTGTCTACCTATACGATATACCTACTTATCGAAGAACAGTCATTTCCCCACAATATAATTATGTAGAACCGGGAAATATGACGTAACATATTAAAATAATTGTTATCATAGTCGCTGTGGTTTTACAATTAAGCCGCTAACATCCGCTGTCATATCGAATAAGTAATATTGAGCCAGCCAACCGGCCTTCTAAAGGAACATTTTTTTTTCCTAATCGTATTAAGAAATAGTATTTATTACGTATAAGTAGGGTGTAAAATGACATCAGCTTTCAAATAAAAAAAAAACTGCATCAAAATCGCTTCATTCGCTGAGGAGCTACGATGCCACGGACAGACACACACACTCGGACACCTCAAACTTATGACACCCCTCTTTTCCGTTTGGGGTTGCCTGGCGTTGTTAAAATTGCGCTATGCTGACGAAACCATACTTTTTGCAGCTAATTAAGTTGAGATGTACTTTGCTATTGGGTATTAATTGGTAAGACTAGACCAATTCGGCAAAGAGATGGTTCCATATTATAAACAAGGTTAAAACAAAAGTAATGATAGTCGACTGCAGCAGTTCTCTCATTCTGTCTCCGTCGCACTGGACCTGGACACGTTTGGCTCCATCATAATAACGAATGGGTCATGTGAACAAGGCAGAAGAAGTCGTATTGATATGGCAAAAAGTGTCATGTCACAGCTGAATCGCACCTGGGTAGACAGTCGCGTAAGACCAAGAGAAAGTTCGTCACCACTCTCATATTCTCCATCTTTCTATAGTGGTGCAGCGGCTTGGGGGTATGAAATGAATTGAGTATGATTCGGCTAATTTGTGTACCCAATTTACGAATATTAGCAGAATTGCAAATTATCATGCAGACAGGAATTCGGGAAATAATTTGCTTTTAGATGAATAATTGCTCAATGTGACCTTTTTAGCCCCGCAGAGCCCATAAAATAGCTGACTGCCGTCAGATTGACGCTTTTGAGCTGTGGTGTTGGAGGAAAATGCTCGGAATTCACTGGACAGAGCATCGGACCAACGACTCCATAATAGCTGAAATTAAAACACCTGTGAGACTCACCACCATATGCCAAAAAAGAAGCTTTGAATACTCTGGCCACATTCCCAGAAAGAGATGCGAAAATGTGGACAAAATAAATTGCTGACGGGAAAAGACCAAGAGACAGGAGTCCGATACGTTGGTACCTAATAAAACCAAACCTGTTCTACACTGGAGGCTGGGAATCATCCAATCACTTCTCCCGTTCTGGGCGGAGCGAGAGGGCGTCTCAGACTTTACTGAGTAAAACCCACTCCTATGTTACTTCTTAGCCTTGCGTTCCAGGGCCCCACAGATTTTCCATTCAGAAGACCGACACATGGTCATACTTCCGAAGGCCAAAAATGAAGCGGATACACAAATTCTGTAAATGCTCCAGTTTATCAAGAAGTTCCTCAGTCGCATATAGGAACCAAAAGCGTATTCAGGAAGAGGTAGAAGAAGAGACTGAGCAAGAGTAGCTCTAGTTGAGAAAGGCTTCTGAAGACGTTTCACGACGTGATGTGACTGAAACGAGCAAAACACCCTCCTGCTTACTTCTGCAATATTGACATTCCAAGACAGGTTATCGTCTAGAAAAACACTTAAGTTTTTAACTTTTTTTGAGTAGGCTATAGCGACGGCATCATACAAAACAGGTGGAAGAGACTGGTTATTCAATAAATTTACGAAATATCTGCCACCAATAATGAGAGCTTGTGATTTCGTTGGATTAACTAAGAGTCCGAAACTTTTAGCCCACTGACAAATGTTTTTAAGATCATTATTGATGGCATCGATAGCGATGATGATTGATGATGATAGCGATGATGTGATTTCAAGGTAGAGCACTGCCCCACAATGCAACCCCTCTGCCCCCCCCCCCCCCTAGCTACGGCCTATCTATCGCAGCACAATACACCTGTACCTGCTGATTGTAGTCTTAACTAAGGTGGTTTGAACAAAATGCGTACAAAATAAAATAAATAGTAAAAATATGTTAAAAATATCCCTATTCCACTCTACGGTATGATTTGATAACCTTACATTTGGTATGGTGGGTTAATAGTTATCACTACCACTTATCAGTAGCAAACTTGTGACCCATGTTATCTACAGCCACTGCTAAAAGCTTATATACATCACAGCTTCTGTGAAGATAAGCTGCTCCATGACCAGTAGGCCTCGTGTCCAAGGTTCTGCCTCATCACTGTCATCATTCCAGCCGAGGACATCCACGGCTTGGCATAGGCCTGCCCCAAATGTTACCATAGCATCGATTTTACATCAGAATCTTTCAATTTAATAGAAAATATCGACCTTATAATGTTCCCACTGTTGGGACTCGGACTAAAGCAGTGGCCGAGTAGATCAGTGGTGGTCAGTGGTGTGATAACGGCCCCGACTAACGAGTTGTAGTTCGCGGGTTCAAACCCAGTTAGGCGCATTACTTTGGTAATTCATTTCATTACCACTGCTGGAAAACATCGTGAGGAAACCGGCATGTCCTAGAACTAAAAATTCGAAGACGTGTGACATTCACCAACCCGCTATGGGCCCGCGTGGTTGATCACGGCCCGTTCCCTCTCAGGCCTGAGTCCCAGCCCCAGCAGTGGGAACATTAAAAAGCTGACTATGCTATGCGGGTTGGTACCCGCACTGGGCCCGTGTGGTGTTTTACGTCCCACTCCCTCTCCTAGATAAGAGACCTAAGTTCCAACAGTGGGAACATTATAAGGCAGACTATGCTAATAAAAAATGTCCACATGTGGCGCACATTAATAACTAGGTACCTATTGAATTACTAGGTACTTACCTATGTTAGCGTCTAGGCAACCTCACAGTGGTTTTCCCTAGTATTGTGAAAATAATGAGGTTTTAGCCGCAACTTATTATAAATATATTTGAACTATTATAATAATAGGAACATCATAGGTACCTACATGATATTGCTGTGTATGATGATATGGCAAAATTGTGTGCGAGTGAGCAAACTTTCATTCCAGCGCTTCTTTCACTGGGATAGTTATATGATAAAGACTGCACACCTACCTATTATTACATACACATACAAGACCAAAGCAACTTCGCAAAATGGAATAGATATTTATAACTACCTACAATCACAGAATTTGTAACTATGTTTATGAATTACAAAAGAAAATGCAGTTGAATAAGGATCAATTTATACTAGCGCAGAGTCGAAGCGCATCGAAGCGTCTATCCAAAACTGAACATAACAAATTCAACCTTAACTCCACAGCGTAACGCACACATTACTTCTGAAATTTTAAAAAGACGCGCGCATTCTTCGGAATTCGCGCGTCTGCGCGTGAACAAGAATTTGACGCTTCGACTCTGCTCTAGTAGGTATAAATTGACCCTTATTTGACCATATATTTAAGTTGCCAAATATTGCCAATATGATAAAGATGGATATTAACCTCCTAAAATATGAAACCTTGCTCTTTAAAAGGGGACGGCCGGCGGACTAAATGCATGTGAAATGCCAGCACAGTAAGACAACACTAGTTAGAAGTAGTAGTAGTCGTACAGTGAATCATGATAGCTATTAAAATCTGACTATATCCTATTCTATAGGACCTAGACCAAATAACAAAGAGTAGGTATGTGTAGTCATTGCCATACAAGGAATTGTTTTGATAGTCGGTTGAATCATTAAAAAATAAGGCGCCATCGCCATGCACAGGCGCCTCTGACCCGTGTATCTCTTCTGAGAACTTGCTTAAGTTATCATGAAAACAAAATAAATAATAAAAGTGATGAAAGATTTTTTAATGAGTTCGGAATATTTAATAAAACAATTAAATTGTATTATGATTTGTATTTATCGATATATAAACTGACAACAATATAAAATAATGCGCTTAGTTATACTACGCTAATTTATCATTATATATTTTAATAACATGAATGGTGTCCAAATATTATACATAGTTGATATACTTAGTTAATTTAATTTCTAATAACATATAGTAGAGCAAGTTTCAGATACTGAATGTCTGACTGGACCCTTTGTTGCCTCGCACTTACCTACTGATAAAATATAATAAAGAAAAAAAAAATCTTCAAATGTAATAAAAGCGTATCACAGCGTCGTTTCTACTTTGGAGAATCGTTGGGCAGCTTTTAGACTAGCGAAGTTGAGTAAGAGCTGACAGTGGGAGTCAAACGTTGCGCACCGTCGCATCACTACGATACATATAGACAATATAAAACGAAGTGTATAATTACCGAAAGCTAAACTATAAGCGGTCGTTACCGACGCCACCTGCGCCACTCGCACGCACGTCAGACATTCAGCAGCCGAGTTGCACACAATCTGTGTGTGATGTCGTCGTCACGAGAACTACAGCGTCATCAGCAGCTCTCGACCTACAGATATTGTCCTAACCCCTAAGAATATATATGCTATCCCTATTTGGCATGTGTTGCATATTTGACGAGCAAGCCTCGTGGCGCCATCACTTGAACACGCATAACTAGATAGGAAAACAATTCGCCTCAAATGACAAGTTTGGTTGTTAGGCAGATACGTTACAACAGAAATACTCCAAATATCTGTGCCATCCCATTTCATACACTCGATTTGATAAATTATAGTATTGCAGACCGCACACTCTGCTTGGCAGCTGTGCGCCAGATCGAGTACCAGTTGATTACAGTCTAATTAAATATAAAATATATAAGTAAGGCTCTGCTATGACCTTAAACTAAGTTGATTGCCACACGACCGGGCACATCTCCGAACTAGAGACAGCCGATAGTCTTGACACCTACTTTCACCGGAAAGTTTGGGCAAGACTATATTATAATGTTTATATATAATTGGTTTACATTCAAGATAAGGATTATTTTGAATGCAATAATTATATCGTCATGTTATTTTTCTGATTGACGGTCACGCTAATCAAATTATTATACTAATGTTATGAACATTTTTAAATTCTTCTCGTTACTGTGCCTTTTATATAAACAGCTTTTTTTATATTTGTATAACTCTATTCTGGATGTTTTCTATCAAGGCTGTTTTTTAATTACCTAAAAACCAGATTTGTAAACGGAAGACATTTAAAACCAGTTCGAAGTTCTATATTAGAACTACTGTTACAACACTTGTATTTGGCTCCAAGGACATTTCTAAGCCTGATCGTACACCTAAGACAAGCCGAACTCTTCAGCTTCACATAACTACAGCTGCAATATTCATAAAAAACACCTTTCACTCAACTGTACCAAGTGCGGCCATGTTTTATCAATATAGCAGTGACCTGTTCAGTCGCGGAAAGAACATAAGTAGGTAGTACATATCAATAAAATACCAAGATTATATTGTAAACAACATTTATTCGACTCTAATAAATATACAAATAACAGATTTTTACAGGCATTAGACTATTTAAATAATTTTTCTAAACTTAACATTCTTTCCGCGACTGTACATGAGCTTTACAAATAACTTAACAACTAGTTTGGGGTTCACTGTACACGCTGTTGGGTTATTCCGTTTTGTGTTTACAGTCGAAAATTCCCAATCACTTTACAATTAAAATACATTTGTCCCGTCAAACAAATAGAGGGCAAATCCGTATAATTATGACTTCATATAATATTCCCGGAAAAGTCCCAGCATTGTGTACCGCGGACCGTATTTCCCGTTTCGGCAACATATCTTGTCCTCCCCTCAGTTATATTTACAAATGTGAGTGAAGACTAAATCCTCGCGGAACTCGGCTTACATCGTCCAAAATAAAACTTGAGTTCTCTAGGACGTTGTCAAGTAGTACCCTCACTCAAGGTAGGCACGTGAGTAAAACAATTGTGTTTTTACAGTTACGGGCGGAAAAACCTGAAGCAGTTAATTGCATGGTTACAATTACAGACAGATTTATGTAACTGTTTTTTTTAAACATAGGTTACTTACAGTACGTTTTTATGGCAATATATATTATAATTTAAATAGCAACCAATATTTTGAACTCAAGTTTAGTTTTGAACAATCTAAGCTGCCGTATCGATAGCGAAAGCAAGGAAATAATGTTCAGATCTATTTGTTGAAAACTTTGACTCAACAACATCTTCTATGACCATAGAACATTGTCGAGTGATGACGGGGAATCGTAACTAAGCGCTCGTCGAGTGATCCAGTAGTGTGGCGGGTGGTCGGGCAGCGCGGCCTGCCAGGCGGGGGGTCGGGCAGCGCGGCCTGCCAGGCGGGGGGTCGGGCAGCGCGGCCTGCCAGGCGGGGGGTCGGGCAGCGCGGCCTGCCAGGCGGGGGGTCGGGCAGCGCGAGCGGGGCCGCGGCCGGCGCCAGGAGGCGAGGCCGCGCGTCTCCTAGCAACATCCCGTCAGCGTGCTGTTACTCTCCCCCCGCAGCCGAGATAGAGCCTCGAACACGCTCTCACTGTCGCTGTCATACATCTGTGGAAGATAATTTGTACATTAATATAA
The DNA here is from genome assembly GCA_929112965.1 of Mythimna albipuncta. Classification (NCBI taxonomy): domain Eukaryota; kingdom Metazoa; phylum Arthropoda; class Insecta; order Lepidoptera; family Noctuidae; genus Mythimna; species Mythimna albipuncta. Next base: position 2,727,222 of record OV815960.1, read on the forward strand.
AATTAGCTACAGGACGCCGCCCGGACGCCGATAACACAGCACAGTTTACAATAAACATGTAATTCATCCCTACTTTATATACGGTTTTAAAGTTATTTGCTATATAAAAAGTCGCTTTTCGCGTCTACCAACTCCTAAAGCACGCAACCTATTTACTATTTTTGATATGGTTTACACTATAACAAAGAGCGATAAACAAGGAAAGTTTGCATTAATTTGCACCCATGCGAAGCCAGGGCGAGTCGCTAGTGTTTTGCGATAATTCACTCATTTAAATTGTAAGGTTACAGGAAAAAAATCTACCAGTAGTTCGGACGTGGCGCTATAAATATATCGAAGCTTATTTATTCAGTCGTTTGCGAGAACTATGGGAACTGCGTATTACCCTCTGGCTACCTACAGTTTGACAATCTGCGACGGACGTAAATATAACATTATTTTATCATTCATATTCTCGACCGACGACTGATTAGAGCAACATTGTTTTCAATAAAAATGTAAAACAAAGTCTAAAGAACGAAAAGTTGGGATTTTCCAAGACAAGGTTTATAGCCTAATCTACATAAAGCATTAACTATCTGCTAAACAAAGATAATCTGTCAAGATTAAAGCCGTTTCTATGTTTATTATATAAAGCCATTATATTTGTGGGCTTCCCCAAGATGATATCAGAAAGGTGTACCTAAGTAAGGGTTGTCACTTACATCATCGTCTGAATCTGACTCGGTTTCGCTGTCGTCGGCCGCGTTGGCGAAGGCTCTGGCGGCGGCCGTCCTCCTGGCGAGGCGGCGCGCCGTCCGGCCGGCGTAGTCGCGCGCGCTCGCCGTCACGCCGGGGCATCTCTCGCGCAGGTACTGCACCAGGCGCGTGTCGCCGCGCCGCGCCGCGATGTGCAGGGCTGTCCATCCCGCTAAGTTTTCCTGTTCACAAGATATAAAATAGGCATCAGTAATGATTGCAGTGCACACGAGTAGGTAAGTATTGACAAATTACTATTTTTAAATACAATGTTCGGAATCTGTTTCCAGGATAAAAACAACAATTACGTTGGCCCATTATCGGCGGTACAAGGTAAACCCTGGCCCGCGGGCGACAACAACGCGGCGAGCTGCTCACATTCCCACTAATCCCTCCTAGTAATGATAAACAGCCGCTCATTGTTTGCTGAACACAAATGGGTGCACAAACACAAAAAACCCCGACGCAAGAGATATGCCACTATCAGCAGATTAACACGAATGGCACGGCGATGGGTTTTCCAACACTCGCCGAGGAGACATGCCATGACTAAGGAGTTTGTTCGTTCCACTCTAACTATTTACAGTTAGCTCTGCAAGGGTTTGCTAGCGAGTTCTTTTTTGTATCTAGGCCAGTTTGTCTTAGTATGTAGGTAAATAGTTTTGTGGTTTCGATACGCTAACACTTGAGTGAACAAGTGTGTTTAGTTCACATAAACGAATTTCGAAATGCGAACATGTACAGACAGCTGCATCAATTGGGTACCCGTCTCACATTAAAATATCTTAATAACAAGATGATGATACTGTACATACAAGAATGTTCTAAGTGAACATTTCAATGGTTGTAGCATCTGAGGCGATGTTACTCAAGACAAAACACAGCAAATGTTGCCAACATCCTTGATCGATATAAACCACACATCTCTCATTGAATCTGTACGCACGCTGATTCACATCTATATTTCTGTCGTCTAATTCCGTCGTCCCCGTAATACTCGACTACTCACCAGTGTGTTCGCCCTTCATTATTTTTAATAAGTTTCTTCCCGTCAGTATGAATAAGTGTTCTGACCGCGAATTACCTAGCTAAAACGGTTTGTCCCATAATCGGGTTATTTGCGTTCCGGACTGTGTTCCCTAGCTGAGTTGGAGCTGTGTTCGGGCTAGTCCGATACGGAGTTGACTCATTGCTTGTGGTGAGGATGCCAGCTGTTCGTAGTAACAGTGGCATAAGCGTTTACTTTTCCTTTTGTTTGTGCCTTCTTGGGCATTTGGACGACAAAAACTTGAGGATGCAGTTTTAGCAGTCTTTATGCAAAAGATTGTTCTGCAATGTGAACGTACCGTTAAATTGATATTCGCTCCGTAGTAGACCAGGGCCTGGAGAGCTTCCAGGTGTCCTGCTGAGGCTGCTACATGTACACACGCTTGTCCTGAAACAAACAACAATACATTGTTAATCATACAATTAAAGCGATGTTTGGTTCGTCTTAAGTTGATTCCACTACCAATAGTATCCAGGTTCAATGTCCAGATGAAGCATAACACTCCTATGTGCTGTGTTTAAGTTTGCACTTAGGACAGTTCAAAATCGTTATAAGGTCATCTTCGTGCGTACGTACTGCCGGCAGATACGTGATAAGTGAGTCTAGTACAAATCATGTTGCTTTGCAACTAATTGATTGATCGATAAATAATCTAAGTAAACATCTAACTGCGGGGAACATATTGCACGATAATTGAAAATGACGCACTGTGATCTGAGTACCTTCGACTAATCTCTTGACATAATCGCAGCAAACCCTTACCTAACACGAAATAGGTCATTACTAAACTATTTCTCAGAAAAGCATAAATTGTAAAGACATTATTATTTTATAAAAATATCAAAGATGACACGTAGGATTTCCCAAAACGAAAAATTGTTACGGGAAAAATAACAATCGGTAGTTTTAGTTTCTTTGAACTCAATTAAATTATAGAGGTTGCTTTTGTTTTTAACAATTCAGTAACATACAGAGATTATAGTAAAGTTAGATAACCTTTAACAGTAAAAGACGTCATTGCATCATTCTAGAAATTTAATCACAGGCAGTAGAAACTGGTTCCATAATAGCTACGTATTTATTTAAAAATATGACGTCATAGGATACTGTAAACAAAATATTAATTTTGGCTAAAAACCATAAATAACACATCAAACGTATCATAAAGTCAAATTAAGATCGCAACAGAGCTGAATAAAATGCAACTAGTTTTTTTTAATGTATTAATAGGTTTGCTTCATTCAGTAAATTCATATTTTGCTGAAATGATTACAAAAAGTTGCAGTGAACACAATGTGCAAAAAGTGAGAACATTGTTTATAGAAATGGTTCGTAATGACCGGTCCGGCGCGCTCTGGAACTGATCCAAATGTATTTAAAACGAATCCAAAATAGATCGCTGGCTAAAATGGCTGAGCTCTTTTTAAAGCTCAAGAATTTAGGTGAGTTTAATATAACCCTTTCTAGTACTGTGGGAAGATTCGATAAGGGATCTTATCTACCATTGCGAAAACGTGCTCAGCCTGTAGTAGCGAAAGGGGAATCTGTTCATAAGATTTGAAAGTGTTATACTTTAAAACAACCAATGTCCGATGAATGGTATGTATCTCATAAAGCACGCAGTTAATCAAACACAAGGTGGCCTGGCGCTGCCTAGCACCGACTTGACGAGGATCAGAGAGATCTGCCGAACGAAATAAACACCTCGGTTTAACATAACTGCCAACTATTTTTAAGTATTTACAATAATGGTTAACATGCAGAGCTTATGAAAATTACAAAGTCATGAACGGTTTACGAATAAAATTAATAGGTAGGTACTGACTTCTAATCAGTTTAAGATCAAAGTGCAACTGAGAATGCTTGGACACTGAATAATGGAGGTCAGATAATAAAGTTAGTTTCAGTACTCAGCTATTCACTGCGCACCTGCCCCGTCAAGCTGGCCATCATTTCCTATCCACTTGGGCATTCATTCGTTAATTTATGACGATATTTCCCCGCGTGTTAGTATGAAATTTATGGCACGGTAAACAACAAAGTCCCGTATTTGCATATAGTAATAGACAATTTGTGCACATTATGCAGACAATTATGAAGAAGATACTGTGGAAACTTTTATGGGTGGAAACTCTTAGCGCGGAAACATCATTGTAAATTCATGGTGGTACCTACGATGTCAAGGAAGCGAGAATGTGCTGTTACAGCGGGGAACCCAGAAACCTTGACATACAACTATTGCGCTGTTCATTTAAAACAACAGATTAGAGGCAAATACAAATTCTAAGGTAAACGGTAATAAACTTCCAAGAATACCACACTGTATTCGAACCAGTTCGATTGATTGAATGTTTAATCAACTATTTTTAGATCCATGGCTTATGGAACAGCTCGTCCGACAATAGTAACTTTGGACTCATTTCGTTGTTGACCAGTCATACTTCACTAATATAATCGTGGGAACTTAAAAAAAAAGTGGTACAAAACATTGAAACCGCGATATGCAATGTTCACGACAGCTGACGCGACAGCGAGAGACGGATCAACCGACACAAGTAGGTACTTCTGTAGTAGCATGTGTACGATGTCGTCACGCGGCCGGCGCGGGCGCAGGACGGGGCGGGGCGGGGGGGAGGGCGGGCGCGCCGACCTGATGGGGTTTTCCCAACAATGTGGCGGGCGAGGCGCGCGGCGCGGCGACTGGCGACGCACGCGCCTCAACTCGCCTGTCCTCGCCAAATATGGCGCGCCTCCACTGTATTTTCACTATTTCCGTATATCACACAGATTCTAAACTCCTTAATTTCCATGACTATTAGCTGGCTATTGGCACCAATCAACAGTAACGACGAAGACGGAATTGTTTATACTCTACTTAATACATCTGGTATTTTCCCACTATGAATTTTATCAGGTGTCAATGCTCAAATTATAACAACGCAATAAAAACCGAATATTACGCAACTTTTTATAGAGGAACGACAATTTTTCCTTATTTACGAGTCAAAACATAGAATGGAGTTAACGAGTGCTTGGCGGTAGGTGCTAACCGCAACCATACCCAGGGTATTGCCGATGTGTTGGCAGAGGTCTTCGGTTGGAACCTGTTAGTTAAATCATTAACAATTATAGGAACTGTTTCTAGTACCTTGTCGATTTAATCATTTTTTTTTTGCTGTAGTCATAAGTATATACATTTCCTGCTGCACTCATTTTATAAATAACCAATCATAATTTGAATCATGCGCAGTACTAACAGAGCCCAAAGTTCCTTGTGCAAATGGTGCATCCGCTAAAAATAGCAGCTGCATCATTCGCAACATTTCGTTGTCATGAGGCTGTAACATTTCCAAAAAGTCCATGCAGAACCCTGCGCGGATGTTTCAACAGGTTTTCTTGTAAAAACCCATAGCCTTGCGAACAGAACTCGCAAGCAGTCTCTCAACTTTAAATTTTCTACATAAATGTTATTAATTGACGTGGCACAGCTGTCGTTTGCCTGTTTGGGTAATTTTATACATAAATGGGGAATAACGTCTTACGTGAACAGAACTAAGCACGGCCAGCTCTGTTCACACTGCGCTAATTAGGAGACAATAGGCCGGGCATACGCAAACGCAAGCTGATATAGACGTCACTTAAGACTTTTAAAGCTAACGTTAGTGTATTGTGGAGTCCACGCAGTATACTCGTGACAGGAGCTATGATATCGTTGCGGTTACGGATTCATTTAGGTTCCTTTCAAATGATTACATAGAATCATTTTGTAAATGAACTACGACTCGATTTTAGTTTTCCTTATGGGTGGAGCTTCAAATTGTTCAAATTAAGGTGCGGTGGCCTCTTATTACGATTATAGGTGCAATGTTACTATGTTCGCTTGGTTTTGCCAGTTCAATTAACATTTCCTTTTAGATTAAAAGCTAAATACATCCTGTAATATTCCAAATAGCGGCGGAAAATAAAGAGATTTCTGTCAGAAAGAATATCATTAATTTTCAGTAATAAAACTAAAAAAAAAGGGATCAACAAATGAGAGCGCACAGCTGAAGTGTGAATAATAGTAACAAGAACGGTTCTCAAGTACTTGTGTAACGGAGGAGTACCTACGTCGAGTGCTGTTGAAATTTTCATGATAATAAATTGTCTGAGGGCATTGAAAAAGCAGGTTGAGTGTCGGAAAACCCCAGGCTTACAACGGTACGGTGTTTATTGCGGACAGATAGTAACGCTTTAGAGATAACGATCATCCAAACAAGCTAGCACAAAAAATGTAAATGGTACATTTAATTAACGCGTTGTGAATATCCTCAGACTATGTATTCATTCATTGTTCTGGAATAATAACAATAAATTGATATCAAAGGAATGTTCTAAAAATAATCAGAGTCCAAATCAATTAACTATACGACGCATTTTTTCTTACTCTTAATGAATACGGTTATTGAGCTATAGCTTAGAAAATTACTAGATTGACGCATGTAGCATCACACCATACTACATTATGATTATCAATACCTATTATTTAAATCTTCTATTTACGTCTATGGGAAAACCAAATCAAACAACAATTAGAGTTGTTGTCCTTGGTTGTTAATATACAACCTAAAGACACTGAAAACAAACACAGCACTCAAAATTAGCACCTAACATGTTTATCGAATTCGAAAACCGGATTCTTCCAAATTCCCAAAACATTATTGCCCGGTCACTGGACGCCACACGAAACGGACGCTTGTAGCAAACCATCGAGGTACGCAAACTGGTCACCTTCGAACAACACTTCTGTTCCATAGGCACCGCGATGTCAAAGACAGATAAGAATTTATTTAAGAGTTGATTTACTTGGTGGAGATATAATTAGAAAGTGCGCCCGCGCAGCCCCACGTAACATGTTCATAATACATGCGCTTGGGATTTCCGTCCGTATGTAACCGTGGCGAGGCCCACTTTCACGTGGGTATTGCCCAGGCCATCATCATCAAAGCTACCATTGTTCCGAGGCTCTGATATCAATGTCAGCGACGCCAATTATTTGCGGTTTTCCTGGGGTTTGCTCAAATGCTCACCTTCGACATCGGCGCATGGTTGGCGCTGCATAGCTTTTTAACTATACTTCCTTAACCTACAAGCTCTGTAAATAATTTACAAATTCAATGATACTTTAAAGAGTAAAGCTTTTATTTAACATCCTCACACCAGTTTTAAGAGTCCTTCGTCGTACAAAAATAAAACGGCGATAAATATACAAATAGCGTACATGTTTGGCGCTACGACATTCATAAGATATTGAAATGTTGATAGGAAAAACCATCTCGCCATGACGCCTACTTAGCATACTCGTAATGGCTTTTCAATTAACGCTCGAACAATGGTTGGGGTAACCCAAGCCGTGTGTACGGCCCGCTCGTCTGGGGGCGTTACACGGTCAAAAAGTTTGCTTTCACTCGGTGAGCGGCCGGCCGAGTTCGTTACGCGACCGGCTCCTCGTAACGCTGGGAATACCCACCGAGCCAGCGCCGATAGCCTCCGAACAGACCCGACGCCGACGATCTCTCTAGGCCACCGAGAAATGTTGACCCCTTGCCTCGCCAAAATATTAATGAAGAGAGCTCTCGGACTGTACAACTACAAGTTTACCTAATGTCTCCCCAAGGTCAACCAAACAGATAAATTCATATGCAAATGTACGACAAAGGTAGAACCGAAATTCTTTAACATCGGGTGTAAGATGTGTTGTTTGCCAGCTCGGGAAAACCAGAGACAATAAAGAGCGCAAAGCTAATATCTTTTTAATGCAGTTTACAGAGGTAGGGAATTCCTAATTTGATTTACTGTGAATCGGAGGTGCGACAGAATATTTGAAGCGAATGGAGCACTATTTGGCGGATTATCTGAACAAGCTCGAGTTCTATAATGGCATTGAGCGTAATCATAACCTTGACGGACGTCACAAACAGCTTCAAGTAGGCCCGTGCGTTCACACGTAAACAATGTACAGCGCCTTTGTGTAGCATAGTAAACAGGTTCTAGTTGATCCTAGGCACGACTTAATTCAACAAATATCCTAGAGAAGCTCCGTATTTTTTCTGCACTAGCAGGCACGTAAGATGTCGTGCCGGTTCGTGTCCGGATCCAGACGCAGCTACTAGTCACTGCAAGGACAATGCCTTTGCACTTGAAGGCAAACCACTCTACAGGCATTGCGGATGACATTACTTACATAAACCTTAATAACTGTAACGAGTACACGGAACCTGTCACAATGTCTGTCTGAAACTCGGAAATAACGCCAACTTGCCTCTGGTTAATTTTTGATAACGAAATTGGGTGTATCTTAAAACTAGGGCAAAAATAGCATACAAAGAACAAAGCGAAAAGGTATAAAATGGTGATTACAAAATCACATCTAAAAACATGAAAAGTTGAATAACCGATATTTTTCATCAAAATCTATATTTTTATGGACAAATGTTTAAAACATTTGCCACAGCCTGTACTGGAAAAACCGTTGAGCGGGTTTTTACTCTGACACCGTGATTCAGATGAACTGTTGCGAACCTAAATGTTGTATAAGAAGTAGGTATTAATATAATAACCTCAGATTTATGTCGGTTTTAATCATGTAATAGAACAGGTTTCTTAATGTTTAATAGTTTATCATCTTAAATTAGAATCTTGCATTTAGAGCAACGATGCTATCTGCTGATATCGCTTGCGGTTGTATCTTAATTTGGATTGAAGAGTACCTACGGACCCTCACCTCATTTAATGGCTCTATTGGTAACGGTATCAGGTTTTTTCCTACAATCATTGAACGAAAGGCTTGAACTTAAAGGGGCAAATAACATCAAGCCTGAGGTCATCGCAACGTAATGATGTCAGTGGTCTCAGTGGTCGTACAACGATACATTCGTACCATAACATTGTGTGCGCTATACGGATGCCGCAATTGATTAGATCTTCTAATACAAGACACCTGTGGAATATTTAGGTCACGTAATGCGTCAAATGTTGTCTAACACTAACATTTCTTCTTTCCCTGAGAGGACTCTTAATAAGTAGCAGATGATGTCATTCCTAGCTATAAGCCTAGAGTACCAAATGGTGCGAATAGAAAAAACGGTGCCTACCAACTTTATAAGGAACTTATCGATAGTGGAATTCCATTGTAAGATTGTCAACTAATAATGCTGAGATCATCGCTTGAAGGAGCAACGTAACAATTCAAAAAAACTTGCACTCACCATTATAGTTCTTTTGGTCCAGTACTGAGGCTGAAGCTAGCTTCCTAGGTGCATGTTCTGGCACGGGCGCGAGTAGTGCTTGTAGGCATTCGACGTGTCCTTTTGAACTAGCTTTGTGTAGGGGCGTCTCTCCAAGCCTGTCTCTCGCGCCGAGCGAGAGGCCCGCGCGCACCAGCATCCTGGTGACCACGGCGTTCCCACTCATGACAGCCAGGTGCAGGGGTGTGTGGCCATCGTCGTTAGCTACGTCTAATAGCGCCTTGTTCGGACACACCCTAATGAGTGTTCCTACCGATTTTTCACAGCCGTGGACTGATGCTATGTGTAATTGTCTGTAACAAGCGAAATTAGAGAAATTAATACTATTTCGGTCTGTTCTACCGAATACGAAACGACACGTTGCGCTCCATAACAGGTATCATAGACGTGGGCAAAAAGGCTGCCAGGCTCAAATTATATTTATATATTGATCTAAATATAGAGTATGATGGGATGGCTTGCGCCCTTTACAGTGTCGGACCGGTCGGTGCGTGAGTGGGCCCGCGAGAACTTAGCGCGTGACACAACAAACCAGTCCAGAAGCCTCGCCGCACTGTAGACCTCTCTAGGTATGACAAGACGACGCAAATATTTCCTGTTTTGAATTACATTCTGATTATTCCAAATGAATACCTGAGTCATCGTCATTCCCATTTCGTTTTGATTACTAGAATGCGATGATACTTTCTGCGAAATGTTAGTACCGCGTATGTAGGTAAACAACACTGAGGCGCCAAATATGTCATCGAGACAGCGCATGCGACGCGCTTCTGTTTATCTACGCGCGTGTTGTAGGAACTGTTTATGAATGCTAATGATGTAATAAGTGAAGGAAGTGTCAACTTCCTAGAGGGGGACCAGCTATGTGTATGGTATTTAACAAAATTGAATCATAAACATAAAGAAACCTGTTGCCAATGACCTCATGTAAATAATTAATTTTATACTAAACTAAAATAAAATACATGTTTGTTTTAAATATTTAACCAGTTGTTTTTCCTAAATGGAAGTTTTATGAAATAATCTTCTTCTTCCTGCCCTTATCCCATATTACTTGTGGTCGGCGCAACATGTTTTTTTCTTTCATACTGTCCTGTCACCCATCAACTAACTCCCTTTTCTTTCATATCACTCTTCACACAATCCATTCATCTTTTCTTTGGCCATCCTCTCCCTCTCCATCCACCTACATGTATACTCATTTTATGAAATAATTTTGGTCTAATAATCTATGCTGATTATTTTACAATTGGAAAGATAATGGAAAAGGCATCAATGGGTGTATTTGATGTACATACTAGTGATTAGTCTGTAACGTCATCATTGATTGTGTGCTGCAGACATTAGGTCAAACACAACAAGTATTGCTGTGTCATTAACACTCATCAATCTCACTCTCAACACGTTCGAAGTACCCAATAAAAAACTTTGTGAATTCTAAAAGCAAACTTCGGACCTATAAAACTTGACCATGTTTTTATGCAACCAATTTGGTTTTATGATGTAATATACAATTGAAGTGTCTGTTAACAGTTAGTTAAGTTGCGTAACAATTAACCGCAGTTTATCAACACACTTGAAATTGTATTGGAAGAAAAATAAATGTTAAATGTGCAAGGCTGCTAAATGTAGGCACTGCAAACAGGGTCGTTTCTTAGGTTTTACCCAGAGGTCACCCACATTGATCCCATAAACAATATACTGATGTACTGTTAGATTAATGAATGCCTCTTATTTAAATGATGCCCTACACTTTGTTTTACATACACATAATATTGAATATCTTCAACCAATCTGAGGCTGTATTATTGCCAATCATTATGATTATGAGGCTTAATGTAGATGAGTTGAAAAATGACTGGCACAATGTTATCTAATAAACATCCTAATAAACATGAACTATTTAATCTAAACATAGGTTTATTCCCTATTTTATCAGTATTTAGTTGAACAAAACTTTGATAAGGGATTTCAATGGACATATTAAATTATTATATTTGATAGTAACTAGAATGAAATTATAAATATATGCCAGTCATATTTTCATTACCTGATAATGTTATTTCGGTTTTCCTACTTAGAATGATTATTTTGTCAGCAAACATAGGTACTGTAAACACTTTCTGCTTTGAATTATAATAGAATGCAGTTTTATATAAACTACTAGCTTTTGCCTGTGGTTTTGCTTGCATTAAAAAGTAGCCTATCTCACTCTCCAACTCTTCAACTATCTCCACTCAAAAATCACGTCAATTCTTCGCTCCGTTTTGCCGTGAAAGTTGGACAAACGGACACACACATACACTTTCCCATTTAAAATATTAGTAAATATAAATATTTGGATGTATGAAAAGAAAAAGTCATTTTCCATAAATTGTTACTGCTTATGCATGGATATAAAACATCTAGGAACCTTTTCGAGAAAACTGTTCAAGCCCATAGAGGCAAATAATTAAAGGTTAGGAAAAAATATTTAACACAATGTTAATTCATTAAGTCCCAAGCGAACGCTGGCGTTCGCTCACCTATTGTCTTTCTATTGTGTCTGTAATTTCCACGATTGAAAGGTTAATTTATCCAGAGACAATAGAACTAAAGCTGATTGTAATAAACCTGTCTAGACTTTGGACTCAGACTTTCACTTGATGCAGCCATGCTATCAGTACATTTGATTTTTGTCTTACTTAATCAATTCATTCTTATTGTCATTGCTGATATTATTTTATCACAAAGGTTGCCAAAAAGCCCTCCCACATTGTTTTGATAAAGAAAATCGTGTTAACACGAATTTTGGATTAAAAATTATTATCAACTTGATTAAGAATTCAAAACCGAGGGAATATGTTATCTTCCAAGTTTATTGAACTTGAATTCTACAATGCTTCAAAAACAACTGAATGACTCGAATATAGCATCCATCAGTTTTATTTTTCATTCAAATGTTTTATAATTAAAAAAAGAAATATTTATCTATTTAATCAGACATCAATACTGGTCCATTAATTACAAGAAAATTGTTAATATGATCTTAAAAACCTGTTAGTAACTAAAAGCGACTTGGTCTTCTGGGTAAGGTTCCACACCAGAGGGCTGCCAAACTTACTGGTAATAGACTGTAAAATCATTCAGGCAGTGATAGTAAGACTAGACTATGTGATTAATTCATTAACCTTTAAATCGTGGAAATTACAGACACAATAGAAAGACAATAGGTGAGTGAACACCGGCGTTCATGCATCTATTATTTTACTATTGTCTCAAATTGACGGTATCTGAAAGGTTAAGATTAATACTAGTTATCTTGAATTTTGATGAATGTATCGTTCCATAAAACCATTTAGTACCTACTAACTGATAAGAAATAATTAGAATGAAATTCTAGCAGGGAGTTAGCAAACAAAAAGACTACATACTATTGCAAGTGTTAGTGGCTCTAAGCTCTTTCTACATTATTATTCTACCATGGCATATAATCAAATATTGGATGTTGGCCATGCACACATGACACTAGTTGGGTGTAAGTAGTTAAGGCCATATTGATAGACTCACGTATCGCCATCTGCGTCCTGTTGGAAGAATATGACAATAGGTGGGATGTTCTTCTGTTCAGGCGGTTGAACGCTGATTTGTGGCGTCTGGGTGTCACCGAGCTGCACTCCCGAGAGGCACTCCGATAGGCACAGAATACCACTGTCGTACTCGCTATCGCAGGCCTGGGGCACTAAACTAGCACTTAACACTTTCTTATCCTCACTCGCGGGTTCGGGCTCATGATCGGACTCCTCGTCACCGGGATACACATCCAAAGGTCCCGACAGAAAACCAGAATCGATGTTCTCGTCCTCCGTGATCTTGGTATCGAAATCGCTTCTCTTATTTGCACTCATTTTGTTGCTTTTATTTTGTCACACTTGAGTTTAAAACACTTAAGATTGGAATGCACGTAAGATTTTTTAACGCTAACTATGCGAAATCATGTTAATAAACGATAAAATGTCGCGTAGTAAACAACCGTTCCACAATAATATCGCATGCGCAATGAATGACCAATTCACAATGATGAATGATGATGGCTCCCGTCTCCACTGTTTTTGTGGTGCGTTCGGATAAACACACGTGTGTTTCGCTAACCGTTGTAAAGCGAACTGAACGCCATCTGTATCGGGATTTTCCTTAAATACTGGGGTGTACTCGGGTATTACGCGCGTCGTTTACTGTAGGTTATTATTTTGGTACCACAGCGCTGTTCTACTGGGTTATCCCAATCTGTTAATGCGTTGGGTTACGATAAATATTTCTTACATATTTCTATTTTTATTATCATGCATGTCAAGAAAATAATATTATGTCCTTTAGTATGATTTCATACTGTGAAATGAATACAGTTTTTTTCAACCTTCTTTTAAGCCTATTCTTCAATTTTTTTTTTATCTACACTGTAGTTCATTTGTTGTTTGACAGTCTCATTTTTATAAAACTTACCATATTCACCTAGTATATTGTGAAACAAATCTAGTTTTTAATAATATAAATGGTTAAATGTAAATAGGAAACATGTTTTCTGTTTCGATTTATCTTAAAATATTTGGAGATTTTCACAGTAATATTGAAATTGAATGTTTGTTTTTGATTATATGTGTGTATCCAAAAATATTTCAGTCTGTTTTGAACTTTTGATAAGCGAACTGTCAAACTGTCAAAGTGTCAATGTCAAACTCTAAATTGGCGCTGAATGGCGCTTTTATTTTAATTATTTTTGTAAAACCTTTGTTTTTTCAGTAAATTCCAATTTCGAAGGGTGCATAATCGTAGATTAGTTATTTAACATATCTGCTTAGTATTATTTAAACAATGTTCGCTGAAAAAGTTATAGAATTATTGAAAGAAGCAGAAAGAAACCCTGTGACGATAGACCCTTTCAATGTATGTTGTTGCTACAACTTTTGTCATTAATGTTTGTTTATAAGTTTACCTTTCACGTATTACATTTTTATTTTTATTTACAGGACGATAAAATACGGCAAATATTAGAGGAAATGCATTCACTGTTCAGAATGAATATGAACGATGCGTAAGTAATTTCCCATTTTGAAATACAATAATAATTTTCCTGTTTTTGTTGCCTAAATACAATGTTTAATTTTTTTTTTTAAACGCTAGCGTAAAATTGTATCCTATAAAAACATATTGCTGAGGTTATATGGTATATTATCATTTGCAATCAAGTTTTTAAGCATTAAAGCTATGTTACAGTAATGCAACAATGGAAAATAAAACCCTGTGGACAACAGTACAAGTGAGACATTCAGCGTTAGAACGAAACAAACGCTGTCTCCTTGCTTACCTCTACAGCAGAATGGCTAAAATCAAGACACTGAGATGGGAATTTGGTGCTATATTACCACCAGATGTGCGGGAACTGCTCTCAGATGATGAATATCAGTGGTTTTCAAAATACTCTATGAATTTGGCTTCGTACATGAGGTCTTTAGGTCAAGATATTGGGTACAATGGTATTGATCTAACTGAAAACTTGAAGCCACCAAAATCCTTATTCATTGAAGTCCTTTGTATGGCCGACTACGGGAAGCTGGAGCTTGAAGACGGTGATGTGATTTTATTGAAGAAGAACAGCAGGCACTTCCTGCCCACTTCAGAATGTCAAACACTCATCCGACAAGGAATATTGAAACAAATCACTTGATGTTTGCTCTCTTTTTGTAATTTAAGTAAGATAAGTAATTGTTTTGTAATATATGTTGGAAAAATTAAATTGTTTATTTAAATTTTAGCAATTATCCCTAATTTTTGATATTGGGAGAGTGTAATTTTTTGTTAAAGGTCCTCTGTAGAAATAAAGATTATTATCTATAATATAAAAATGAATCACTAAATGTGTTGCTAAGCGCAAATCTCGAGAACAGCTGAACCAATTTCGCTAATTCTTTTTTTGTTGTTTGTTATTGTGAGAAGATTCTTATGAAAAAAAAAAAAACGAAAATTAGAGTAGATTAAGGTATAGTAGGGTAGAGTAGGAGCGAAGCCGCGGGCAAAAGCTAGTTATAGATAAAACTAGTTGTGCCGTGGGCTACAGGATTTTGAATTTATTTTTTCCAAAATAAAAGTAGCCTAAGTTACTCCTTATTACATCAGGTACTTGCCAAAAAAGTCCCGTCAAAATCGGTCCAGCCATTTCAGAGATTAGCCGGAACAAACACACAAAAATTGAAAAAAATGTTAATTTGGTGTATGGACCATTATATTCATATGCATGTAGTAAAAAGTGGTTGATTCAATGTTACAAACAGACACTCCAATTTTAATGTATACTCACCACAAATCCTGTCCTCATAGGATTTGTGGTGAGTATAGATGTAGAAGGATTGAGAGGGAGAGGCAGGTCAAAGAAAAAGTATATAATATAATATTCCACAACTATCACAACGCCGTCTAGTCCCAAGCTAAGCAGAGCTTGTGTTATGGGTACTAGACAACTGATAAACATACTTATATATTTCTAAATACATACATATTATAGATAAATTACACCCAGACAGAACAAATGATTATGCTCATCACACAAACATTTGTCCTGGGTGGGAATCGAACCCACGACCTACGGCATAGCAGTCAGGGTCACTAACCACTAGATCAACAGGCCAGTCAAAGTAGATGTACTGAGTGAGAGGAAATATGAAAGAAAATGGAGTCAGTGATAGTGTGATGGTTGGTAGGATAGAGTTGAAGGAGAAAAACATGTTGCGCTGGTCATGGCACAAGGGCTGAAAAGGTCAAAGAATTAGCATTTATATCACAGTTAACTGACAAATTTGTTTTTAATATTTTTATTCTACGGTTTTTCTGACATCTCTTTGAGGTTTAGGTGGACGAGTCGAGCTCAATCCGGACGGCGAGCTACTTAAGGTTCCTCGTCCGCAAGCCCGCGCCTACGATTGCCGAGGAACGCCCTGCGGGCTGCGACTACCTGACACCCGGGGCGTGTTCTGTTGCGACGGCTGGGACGTGATGATGTCCATTACCTCATAACTAATAATAAAATTATGCATAAAACTGAAACCATGCTCTAACCATTCCATGGAAGCAGCGTTAGCTTATTATAGAATACTGCAACTTTTGCAATAATTTAGTTTTATGTGACACTAAAGTTGTTACTGATAAATCGATAGGTACGCTTGGGCGCCAATAGCGTCCGTTTGCCAAGTTGTTACATTACTGGTACGCGGTAGGTACCATAATATCCATAGGATGATTTTTTCCCACCATAAAAAAAGGTACCTACTATAATATCCCTTCAAGTCAGAAATGGGAGAAATGTTCATCATCCGGTAATGTGCGTTAGTAGTAGTATAGACTTGGTGATTATTTTTTGACGTTATCTCAACGCTCAGTCACGTGGTCAGAACAAAAGAATCGGAGGCGTGGCCAACTCGAGACGTTCGACACAAGAGAGTAAAATAAAAACGGTTGTATCTTGACCACGGGGGTAGATTATGTGCTCAGATTTGGGGGTCGGCCGCGCTCAGGATGGTGAACGGAAGCCTAGCTGATTGTTGGTTACTGTAACACTCCGTTTGCATAATTTTTTTAGGTGGGATCGCAGTAGTTTTATAAAAAGTTTTTTATTTCACACTTTTTAGTTGCTTTTTTGTTGCTTGTTTGTTGCTTTTTGGTTGTACCTAGCCAGAGAACCTTTTTCTCATGAAAATTCCAATCAACCCAAGACCTCGTAGAATACAATGTTTTATTATGAAGTTCCCGTGTTCACCTTCAGGCTCCATCATCAGATTAGTTCGATAGTACCTTATAGCCAAACTGTAGGTATCTTATGACGAATCTAATAAGTCCAAATACGGCTAGAATACATTGATTAATTACGGAGTTTCGGTGCCTATTTTCCCGCTCCATCATCATCATCGGATCAGTTTGAGATTACCTTATAGCCAAAGTGTATCACATGACAATTGTAATAAGCTCAAACACGGCTAGGATCTAGGATACATTGGTTAATTACGAAGTTCCGATGCCTATCTTCCGGCTCCATCATCATCATCAGATCAGTTTAATAGTACCTTATAACCAAAGTTCACAACAAGCCCAAACACGGCTAGGATACAATGATTAATTACGGAGTTCCGGTACCTATCTTCCGGCTCCATCATCATCATCATCAGATCATTTTGATGATAGCAATTTCGACTTAACTATTCAGAACTATTCATTTATATTGTACTGTATTGTTATATTTGTACTGTCATAGTCGCTGTGATATCTGTTTGAGTATAAAGTTCCGTTGGCCATTTCTGGTCTTCTTCACCAGTTCCACTTCATCAAATGTCACTTTTTGACTGTAAATGCATAAGCCCTCAATGATAATACCAAAATAACTATATGGTTGCCTATAATATTTGAGGAGAACCCTGAATTCCTCATGGATCCTATCATCAGAAATGGATTTTGAAAAAAATGGGACCAATCTGGAAGCATATCATGTGAGGGGAAAAACAAATTTGCAAATCGGTCCATAAACGGCGGTTTTCTGAGGTAACAAACATAAAAAAAAACAACCGAATTGAGAACTCTTTTTTTGGAAGTAAGTTAAAAAAAAAAAATTTTGCAAGTTTGCAGTTACGTATTCCTAATACCTACACGATTAGCTTCTTGGTGAAGTAATATTTGTGTAGTTGTATACCATAGGTGCATTGCTAACTTAAGATCTCCTCTAAGGAGAGCATTCTAGGCATCTGGAGTAGGTAAGTAATGGCATCTAGTATCGTAGCGTAGATATTGGACGAGACGTCCGCAACGTACCTACACGGTGTCTTTGATATCGGCGCACAAACGAATACCACGAATCCAGTAGGTACATGATTCTGGAGTCCCGTCGACTTATTTCAATAAATACAAATCGTGCACACATAGTTTTTTTTTTCAGTTGGGAAATCATCCAATGACTATGACAATGCTTGGGTGGAGTTTGTCAGACTTATAGTGACTAAGACTGCACCTTTGTCCTCCAGTTACCGTGTTATCCATGAGGACACGGTGGTGCTTCGCCCAAGTGGCGCATACTTTTACCGTATCCTCTAGGCGGCCCGCACAATGGTGAGATATCCGGGATTTTCTTCCGCTTGAATCCGGGGCAAGGACCTCCTGAAGGACCTGTGTCATTCAGATGGTGAAAACGCCGTGGTGTTTTTTTAAGGTGGAAAAATCATCCTATGACATCTCCCGCTCTTAGGCGGAGTTAGAGGTAGAGTCTGACACACGACTTTTACTGACTAAAAACCCACTCCTGTCCCTTCTTTGCCATTGTTTCAGCACCCCGGGGATCTCCTTCGCATTACTTCGATGCTTCGACCCTACTGGGCTCCTACTCTTTTTGCTGACAACTCCTTAAGGCGCACGTGAAACGCTACGTGCCGTCGCAATGAGGAGACTTACCGCCCTGATAGTGGTGTGTTCAAGGCACGTAAATTGTAAATAGTGTTTACAAAATGTTCTAAATAAAATTAGTCTTTAAATATTCAAACAAGCACTTTAGTCGACCTCTTCCAGACCAAACGTTAAAAGAATAAAGAGACAATCGTATTTCAGTTTGTATTTTATTCAGTTTAGTTCGTCCAGCAACCTGTGCTTTTCATTCTTGGCACATTTTTATTCCGTTTCCAGTCTAGTTTAAGTTTTTTTGTGACCGCCACGAACCGGCTGGCGCTGACAGTTGCCCGTCTGCTTGCCAACTTCGTTATGTACAAAAAGTCACAGCGTTTAGCGCGTTTTCGTATTTCGCGAGTTGCAAAGTAAACGTAGAATTTCGTGAAAAGTTATATTCTTTTGACAGGTTTTTGTTTTTTTGATAAAAACCGAGGTTTGCGTTCAGTTTAACAAAGCTCGAGGAGTTATCTAAAAAGATTTCTTTCAGTTCACTTATTACAGCCTTCAGTTTCAGGAGCTACAATTTAGTTCCATTTCCAGCGGCTCAGTCGTGTCTTTCTTTAATATCTCCGTACATGTAATCCTGTCACCGCTGCCTATCTAAGCCGCAATCTTCATTGCCGCCCCTATACCTTCGTAGCTTAGGCTTACTTTTAATTAAACCGTCGAAACGGTCGGCTTTATATGTCGGGAACGTATTTGACCGTTTTCCTTAGGTTTCAATATGTTCTGCCTTTCAATGGGCGATTACAATGGGGCCGTTAAGCCGCGCACCAGCCGGATCGCCGGAGCCCCCGGAGTGCCGGAGAGCCGGGGAGTCGGTCTAGACACCGTGCACGCGGCTTACATCGACAAATTCTGTAATTTACTGCCGTGTTGTTATCCGGGCCGAGTAATGCCTCGCTTACTACAAAGGCTTTACCATTTTTTGAAAGAAACGTTCAGAAAAGGATATTTCCTTTTTTCTTCTTTGAAATTTGGATTTGAATCCATTTTCCAATTGACCGCATTTGTTTTGTGTTATCAGCCGCATGGGTGAAACACGTGCCCAGTTCTGCGGATAGGGAAGCACCTTAAGCCCTCCTAAGTCTCGGCTGTCATTTGTAGATCTTTGGCAGTCGTTATGGATAGTCAGAAGCCAGGGATATCTGGGTGTCGTAGTACCAAATTACTGGGTGCTGTAAAATACTCATTCTTAGCTGTATCTGGTAAGACTGGAAGGTGACCCCAGCATGGTTTGGAAAATTCTGAGGATAAGCATAATCAGCCTTTTAATGTTCCCACTGCTGGTCCTTAGGCCTCCTCTCTAGAAAAGGGAATGGGCCGTAATCCACCACGCGGGCCCAGTGTGGATTCGTGAATGTCACATGTCTTTTAATTTTTGGTTTGAGCACATGACGGTTTCCTCACGATACTTTCCTTCTCCGGTTTGAGAACAGTGGTAATATAAATTAAATTACACAAAGTATTGCGCCTGCATGGTTGGGTTTGAACCCGCGATCTATAACTGGTCAGTCAGGGCCATTACCACTTGGCGACTGCTGTTTTCAAAAGGCTGGGCTGATTGGTTGTAATACGGAGCATTACTACTAAGCTAAGTACCTACCTAAATTGATTAGGTACCTAAACTTGTACAAAAAATGGGCTTATATATATTAGCAGGAATTACCTGCCTGTGTTGTTTTCGTTTGACTTAGTTTAGATACCTACTGTACTTTATGTGATCCGAATACAAAGTCTAAACGAAACTGCCTTCTTACGCCAAAGGGATGTTAAAAGATTTATGTATAAAACAACGAGCCTAGTTCACTGAAAAAACAAAATCCTCTTGTGAAGTTTGTAGCGTCAAAACAAAATTAAGTGAGGCTTACGTAGGTCGGTACTGTTTATGTAAGTAAACCTAGTGAAGTATTTTCTTAGGTAGGCTGAGGGTAGCATAAGGCTTTTAGTCTTTTTATAAAAATATTCCGCGAAGACCGCTTTATTTCTAGAGTTTGTGTTATTTAAGAGAAAATTCCTTTTAAAAACATCTAAATAGCTACTTACAGTTTTCAAAATTTCAAAAACTACCTAAGTTCTTAATTTTTTTTTTGTGTCAGTACCGCACTGACAAAATGAACAACCTAAATAGATGTACCAATAGTTTTACCGCGAGATATTTGCAAACCTACACTTTACGAGAAAAAAATTGTTAAAAAAATATATTTAGTATCCTGCAAATAGAAAATGTCGTTTTAGCTGTCTTTGAGAGTTAGAAACCATTTTTTATTAAATGTAATTCAGTGCGGTGTATTTTTAGAAATATTGAAAACTGTAGGTGTAGGCGTTTCTTAAGGACTCTCATCTTAAGTCTTAAAAAAGTATACCTAATAGGGCTTAAATAAATTACCCACAAACCAGAATCAATAAAAAATATATGATTGATGCAGCAATCAAGAGACACAGAACATACTGACAAGAGTCGTGTTACCTACATAAAAACAATATTATTAAATGTCCACGCGCTGAAGTAGTGCGCCTACCCAAAATTAGAGTTATCAGCTCAATCATACCATACTATACGCACGCAGGCTATACAGGTAGTGTGGTAGACCATTTCTACCGGTACGTGCACAGAGCTTAGCGCGGGAAAAGTTATTCGTCGTTGGAGTGCGAAATACCTTTCCATTTTTCCCAGACGAGGGGTACCTAGATAGGTATAGAGTACTTCCATTGGCAAAAGTTAGTTAAACCCGGGTAATGTCACGGTCCTTCTAACTAATTGTTTGGTAAACATGGCCTTACAAGGTGACATGAAACGACGCCGAAGGTATCTACGGACGATCTGAAAGTCACGTAATCACACCTTTCATACACGTGGGGCCTGTGGAAAACCGCTCGATGATTTTCTTCAATTTACTGGTTTCAGCTACACCGTAAATACATTTAGCTAGGTACTAATATAAAAAGTCACATATCTACACTAATATAATAAAGAGGTAAAGTTTGTTTTTTTTTTTGTTTTTAGGAGGTAATCTATGGAAGTAACTACCAAAATAGAAGAACTAAAAAAATTTCAACTATAGAAAGCTGTTTTATTCCTGAGTGACAGGCTATGTTTTATGTACGCGGACGAAGTCGTGGAAAAAAGCTAGTATAAAATATAAATATCAATTTATTTGTGTTGGCACCTACACAGTGCACATCTAAGATGTTCGGTATGATAGACAGGATATTATTATTTTTAGCGCGCTTTCATAACTTTATGAATTTCAGAATATTTTCAAAGATTTAAGATTCAAAACATTTTATTTCAAATAAACCATACTTTTGAAATGTAGGTAAAGAAGACGCCTTTCAAAACTATGACAGATCTCTATGGAGAAGATTGTGCAAGAAACTCCATGGCCACTCTTTTCAATCATTTTATGTGTTACAAAATATATCTATTACAGGTTTTCGTCGCTATTATTATGTGAAAACAATGTATATTAAGTAAAAATAAGAATTAAATAGGTCTCATCAGTCTCATCTGATTTTAAGTTATTCATTTCTGCATTTAGCACCTGCATAGGGTGGTATTCGATTGGTTTCGCTAGTAAATACCCAAGACTGATAATTTATACTCACTTACATAATCAAATAAAATACTTCAGTAAAATGTAATTAACATTGGCGGTTATAATAATTTATCTGTAGGTAATTGATAGAAAGCACCCACGTACTTAAGCTATTTTTTTTTGGATAAACCCAAGCGGGTTTGTACTTTTTTTATAAGCAACTGGTAATTGCATTGTTTGCTTACAAAGCTTATCGTAGTGCTGCATTCAATAAAAAAAAAAACCCAGTGAGTTAGGTACATAATTATGTGCACATAGTTTATAAATTATGTAGGTACCTATACCTAGTATTGGGAACATCGAATAATTTATTGAACGGACTTGGTAATTATACAGGACAGGTTATCCAATCAAATTTATACTTAATTTTGTACAGAGAGCCTGAGCTTTTTTTATCATTTCCTGAAAAAAAAAAACTTATGTAAGGTTGATCAGTTTACTGAGCAATACCTTAACGTTTGCGGAGACCTTTCTATTGCACCCTACATAAGTAGGTTTAACTCAAATTAGAACTACTAAGCCATACATATCGTCAGCCTTATTAACATAATGTATTTGAAAGGTAATGGACAATGCTTACGAGCATTGCAAATATAAAATCTGCGCTTTGCCATTTCATTACTCGTAACTCTCGCTAATTCTACGTGACGGCTTGTGCGCGAGTCTATAGGCTGTAAGGGACAGCCCTCCACAAACTTTAAGGGCTTGCTCAGTTGTTGAAACTGAACAACCTTCCACAAGACATTTTTTCAGGAAAGGAAAAAAAAATCAGCCTCGCCATACAAAATTAAAAACCTGATTGGACAGTTTGCACGGAGAGTCCGATTTTTTTATCATTTCCTGAAAAAAAAATCTTGTGGTGTTGTTCAGTTTTCTCTACTAAACCTGTGTCTTTGATACATTTTGATATGTAAAAGATATTCAGATTTTGTTTTCTCCTGTAAAATTTGCTTTTATGAAGTTACGAATTCTGATAATGAGGCAAATATAACCGGGACTTACTTAGTTAACGAGTCAGATTCGGTTTCTGCCTCATTATCATAGTAAAAGTTTATGAGCAGACAGTAGCGTAACTATACCATCTGAGGCCCATGGCAATATCATTGGATGGGACCCCAGAAAAATCGTCAACTTTGTAATTTAATTTTGATAAATCATTGAAGTATAAATATTCTTTATCTAGACTAATATTATAAAGGGGGAAAATTTGTATTTTTGTGTGTATGTTTATAATGAATAAATTTTATTTCGTCTCTGAAGATGGGCTTCCCAGTGGCGTATCTATAAGGTGATAAGGCTTGCAAAATACTACGAGAAATTGATCCTTTTCTTATGAATGCGTTTAGTAAACCATAATAAGGTAGTACTAATAATAGGTTACTTCATTTGAGCTCAAGGCCTTTCGGACCGTGGGGCCCCACCAGGCCAGGGGCCCGTGTCATTTGGCCAGCCTTGCCACCTTATAGTTACGCCACTGTGAGCAGATGAAGAACATCAGCAGGGCAGTGACCGTAGGATACAATGGTCAATGAGTCCATCGATTGACTTTAAAGATAGATTGTGGTTTGGATTCCGGATGTCCAAATATTTGACCCATCGGCACTCGGAGAAACCCACCTTTCGGACAAAGGTTACCGTACCCTTGCATTTACTAATATATACTTATCAAAGTTTTTCCAAATACGGTGCACAAAAAAAAACCCGGTCGAATATGGGAATTTATTATTACTTAATAAATAGTTAGTCAGTGGCTCTGCGAATTACCGAGTTGCTCTGTCGGTGACGAATCGTTGTTTACTCATCGGAGTGCGTTGGGTGCATGCATCATGTGGGGACAAGCTACCTAAGTATTACATACGCTCTTACGGATATTCGTATACCTAATTGTTAGAATTACGTAATATGATTTAATGATTTCCTACTTTTTTATATTCACGGAAACAATTACTTGTGACTAAATATGGTACTTATGCTACTTATTCTGTGCCTATGCCATAATAGTACATTATGATATAAGTGTGTAATGTTAGTGATTACCGTCGAGGCGGTATTTAGACCCGAGCCGTGGCGAGGGTCTTAAGAGAGCCGAGAATATGTAATCATTAATTACTCACGTGTATCATACGATGTTTTTTTTTTTTTGTGAAGAAAATAACTGTAAAACTAGTAAACTTTGTGGCGATAAAAATCTGTTTTCATATGCGCGCCTATATTTTTTATTTTCCTTTCAATACACTCACTGAAATTAATAAACGGGGGTTGACCGGTGACTCGTGGGGGACGACTTGCGCCCAGCCTGATACGATACATGTAATATAGTTATGGCGGGGGAGAGTTTGAACAATAAGTTTATAACTACATTATAGCACTAGTGCGTAATGGTAATCAAAATGTCACAGTTTGGTAAGAAGGGCCATTATGTACCTAAGTGTAGTGCAATAAGAGTCACTTTTTTAAGAAAGTGTGCTTCGTCTAAATCCTAAACGGTGTAAGGTGGTTGTGGGGCGGACTTTACTACTTGATGTTCATGTAAGGGTGACAGCCGCCCTGCCTGCTGTGTTTGCCCTTTTCGACACTATAGTCGATGTGTGCTGAGTGCTCCTCTTAATCCCCGCGAAAACGCCGGCGTTCGCGCTAATGTCACCGCGCCATTCCGTCAAACCCCAAGCGAACGCCGGCGTTCGCTCTCACCCACTTCATTATAAGCCTTATTTTCGGTAACTTACAGACTACTTCTCTATGAACAAGTTTGGATATTTACGTTCTTGGATAAATTTCCTATAGGTTGAACGCATTATATTTCATAATCTATGCTCTGTTTTTTTTTTTCGGCTTGACATTCTCGTCAATAATTTCGGTGCGGGCGGAATTTTGTTTGTTGTTTTCGTGTGTTTTCTACCTGATTTTACTCAAGTAAGTATTGTTTGTTATTGTAAAGTTAAGCATACGCACAGCAAACAATATTGCGGTTGCTGTTAGGTAAGTGAAGTCATGTTTTTTCATGGCATGTAGTTTATGTAAATTAAGGGCTCGAGGTAATGATCAAAATGTATTTTATTTAAACACAGGAAAAAAAAAATAACAAAACCATTTGTACCTATCAAAATTCGTCGTCTAAAAAACGAATAAAACTTCCAAACAAATCACTTTTTAAGCAGTCTGGTGCAGTTCGTCGCATTTATTTGATTTTAATTCAATTACGGATGCAGACAACTGCATTTTTTTTTCTTTTGTGATAAGTAGGTATATTAATTAGGTAATGTTAACATTTAGGCTAATTGAAAGCAGTTGTTGTTGGTTACCTACCTACAATTTTTAAGATATAATATAAAAAAAAAAATATTCGCATAGAGAAACGTTTTGGCTAATTGAAAGCAGTTGTTGTTGGTTACCTACAATTTTTAAGATATAATATAAAAAAAAATTAATCGCATAGAGAAGTGGATCAAAGAGACATCTTGCGCGATTGCTCTTTGATCCACTTCGATGCGATTAATTTTTGAAACTGAATGGTAGCACAGAGAGAGAGAGGTTTAGGAAAAGAGGAAGACCATGGCGTAAGGGTCGGAGGACGATCTGATATAGACAGCAGGTGCGATATGGAGGAGGAAAGCTCACGATCCTGAGCTATGGATGAATCTGGGGAAGGCCTATGCTGGAGAACAAAACAAATTAACTCTTACCTACCGATACCAAATATACAGAATTAGGGAATTCCATCTCGCATCAAAATCGCAATCCCGCATACCCGCGGGATTAATGTCAGCAACCGCGAATCCCGCGGGATTTGCGGGATTGGGATTTCTTATAAAACCTCCTTATGTAAATAGTTCGATACTTTTATGGAACAATAAAATATTTAACGGACCTTCATCTTTTAGAAAATTTAATTCACGTGCTGTGGGGAATTCCCAGTCATTGAGTACATAAACTGACATTGAATACGTTCCGTTTCAGGAGCAATACAGGACTCACACAACACAAAATAAAAATTCAACAATTATTTAACTGCAAGGAGAAAACGAGTTCCTTGTAAAGTTGTTTCATCACTTTTTAATGAGGATGAGCTGGGTCTAATAAATAATCTAAACGGTGGCAGGTCGTCGGAATCCAATTTTCATGTAAAAAACTTCAATCCTGCAGAAATGCGGGAGTGAAATGATGATGAGTAATCTCGCATTTTCGATCCCGCAGAAATGGTGCGGGATCCCGCAGTTGCGGGAATATTGAGATATAGATTCTGAGATATAGATAATAGATTCTGTATAGGGAATCCAATCCCGAAATAATGTTATGTTTGTAATACGTTCGTTTGCAACTTGAAATTGTCAATATTTTTTACATGTAATAAATGTGTTGATCTTAATGTTTCAACATGAATATCAAAATATGCTCTTCAAAAATACCCAAATGCTAGGATAGAAACGAAACTACCAGCTAGATATAAACAATGCCCAGTAAATCCATAAACAAAACCATTAAGCAAACATGTGTCAGTGAAGACTACTTCAGTCGGCACGTGCGGCGCGGATTTCCCAACATATTTCCCGCGTGTCTATTTATTTTCAATTACAACGAACTGGAATTTCCTTTGGCGAGCGTCCATTAGGAACAATAACAACCCTGTGGGACACTTTGGTTTTACAACTAATCTCTAAAGGCAACTACTATCGATTAGTGCTGATGTATCGAAGCTTATGCAGGGTGAAAGGGTCTAAACTGACGGACCGCATTTCAACTGCAATCCAACCGCAAATTGCAGTTTAAGTGCAGTTTGAATGCAGTTGGCACGACTGCAATAGAACTGCAAACACAACTGCAATAGAACTCCAAACACGACTGCATCACCAGCCAGCACGCTCCGCCCTCCCGCGCACGGTACAGTTCGGAAGCAGTCGATGTGCAGTTCACACGACTGCAATCGGACTGCATGTTTGGTTTGCGGTTCAATTGCAGTCGTGTTTGCAGTTCTATTGCAGTTGTATCAAATGCATTCAAACAGCAATTTGCGGTTGGATTGCAGTTGAAATGCGGTCCGTCTGTTTAGACCCTAAGGGAACGTTCGAACGAGTTACCGTGGCCCTGCAGGAATGCAAAGGGCAATTGAAGACCATTATGGTTTTTTTTTGTTGGTGTAAAAATCATCCAATGACATCTCCCGCCCTTAGACGGTGCGCGAGGGCGTGTGATTTGACTTTTACTGACTAAAAACTCACTCCTGTTCCTTCTTTGCTTTCGATGCAGGACCCCGAGGTTCACTATCGCACAACTCATGGGCCCTTATGGTTTAGCCAATAAAAGTCTGACACTTCTTCTCGCTCCACCCAGAGCGGGAGAGTGATGAGATGAGAAGGAATAAACGTACTAATACCTATGTACTTACCTACGGTGTGTACAATTACCAGCACGGATCTTGAGCGCTGGCTTCAAGTTGCGCAGAAGTCAAATACTCGGTTTCTTTAGTGGTGCAAAGTGAGCCGCGGGGGCGGGGAGTGTCTCTGTCTCTGTGATTGGCTCGCCGCGCCATCTTGTCATAGACGTCACTCGTGATTCGTTCCCTGCACTTGCTGCATGTATCTAACAACAACGACGATTGGTTCGCCAATGTATGGAATGCGCAAAGCGATCCCCACTCTGACGCCGAGCGCTCAAGATCCGTGCCGGTAATTGTAGATAGGGTTTGTATTGTTTTAATCACTGGGAATGTTGTGTGTAACACTGCCCCGGCTTAAAAGCTCCATTGGAGCTCATCACTCTACAAAATCCAGAGGAAAAAGTAGAAACCACGATACTGAGGCTTCGGGGACAGATCTTTGAATCACACTAATATTAAAAAAGTGTTTCGTATTGTTTTTTTTTATGTGTGCGTGCGTGTGCATGTTTCTTACGCCAACGACTGAACAGATTCAACTGTTTTCTCAAACGATTGAACGGATTTTGATAATATTGATACACGGGTAGACCTTGTCCAGGAATACCTAAGACATAACAGTAGGTCGACTGGTGGGCACCAGATTCGTGTGGAAGTGACGCCCGGGTGTCGCCACTGTGCGGAATGCCCGGAGGACACGGTGGAGCCCACAGTCGAGGTGTGCTCCGCTTGGGCGGATCATCGCCGTGCCCTCGTGAGGCGATCGGCGGCGGAGACCTCTCGCTCCGGGCCTTGGTTGAGGCCATGGTCCGGAGCGAGGAGGAGTGGCAGGCGGACGCCGACTTCTGCGAAGCAGTAATGCTCGCAAAGGAGGAGGCCGAACGCATCAGGCAACGGCGTTATCGCCGCCACCGCTGGCGCCATGATACTGATCCCGATTTCCGGCCACCGTAGGCGCGGGCATGCGGACAGTGAGCAATGGGTAGCTCGCTGTCCGGCCGTCCGGTAACTATCCGGACCAAGCCTAAGTCGTCGACGGCGCGCATTGTTCCTGCGCGCCTCAAGGAGTTGTCAGCAACAGCAGGGACCCAGCTGGGTCGAAGCCTACTGGGGCCAGAGTTATCCGAAAGGGCGCTCGAGCCCCGGTATGAAGGCTAGAAGGAACGGGGTGGGTCTTTTAGTTAGTAAGAGCCTGACACTATCTCCCGCTCCGCCCAAGAGCGGGGGTTGTCATTGGATGTTAAGCCAATTTTGTACTTGTGTTATTTACTACTACATAAAGTTGTAATAAATAAATATAATAGTAATATGTCTTATAAAAATGTTTATTTCGGAGAACCTAGATATTCTCTTGGGATATTTTTAAACTCTCCCGTGGGCGAAGCCGCTTGCAAGAGGTACCTGGTTAATAAGTAGGATTATGATAACAAAAAAACAAGCCAAGGACGAGTTACCAGAGGAAAAACACGGCTGACATTAATAGTTATTGAGGTACTTATTGGGCCGGGAACAAAATCCTCTATTAATATTAATTAAGAGGACTACACAATCTAAAGAGTGCCCGCGGCACTCTCGGGCTACATACAAAAGTAAATGATATGCAAAGACACATCATCATCATTATCATTTCAGCCGAAAGACGTGCTCTGTTGGACATAGGCCTCCCCCAAGTGTCGCCACAATGAACGGTCCTGTGCGTCACGCATCCATCGGATTCCCGCAACCCTTACCAGGTCATCGGTCTAGCTTGTAGGAGGCCTACCAACGCTACGTCTTCCGGTACGTTGTCGTTATTTGGCCTCAACGAGCATCTGTTCTGTTCTGCGGGGAATGTGCCCTGCCCATTGCCACTTAAGTTTGGTGATGCTTCGTGTTATATCGGTAAGCTTGGTTCTTCTGTAGATATTCTCATTCCTGATTCAATCACGCAAGGAAACTCCGAGCACAGCCCTATATACAGACACAATGTTTGCATATATGTAGCCTTTTAGCGATTGACAAACGATTTACCGATTTCACTAAAACACTATAACGTTAAAACGTTGCTTGTAGAATAATCTGACAAGCAATCACAATGATTGCATGTATGTTAGTTCAAAAATCGATAAAAGTATTTTTTAGAAGTATCTCCGTGATTTTTTCTATGGTACTTACTAAATTAGCCGTAGGCACTGATTATGTTTTGAACATACTATTTATCTAGCAGTTATCTTGATGAATAACATATGTATATTTATATAATTCTGTTTACTGTAAATCATATATTTTTGCGCATTATAAAACTTGCGATTAGCTCCAGCCCCTAGCCAAGTTACAACCGTTTCTCTTGCGTCGAACGCCTCAAGTTGGCCACGCCCGCGGTTCTTTTGTTCTGACCACGTGACTGAGGGCTGAGATTCCCGTATTCATTCTCGTACATTTGAAGATTTTTACTAGTGTTAATTACCGATTGCAGATTACCTATCAACTTGGTTAGGAGTATTATAGTCCTCTTAAGTAAAAATATTTAGTACATAGCTACATAAAATCCGGTCGACGTGAATGAAAAGACACGTCAATGAATGAGTAGGATTTACGAACATTCGCATGAAACACAAGTTATTAATTAAACAAACAATTATTTTATGTCTAAACGCGTGTCATCATTCATCGTGCGATTTTCCTGTTCCCATCTAATTGGTTACAATCACAATAACAACACGTCAAAGATCTGATCATACTATCAATACCTACATACATATTTACGTCTGTAGAAAAACACTTGATAGTCTATCAGAAGAAACATCGCTATTTTTTCTTGTAAGTTACAATATCAGCACTGAAATTCCAAAATACTTTTTAGTAGGAAATCCCAAAAAGGTGACAAACACGATAAAAGTGATTATTGTCGAGCGCATGTTGGTGCGCGTGCGCCGGTCCTCGTAGAATATCAGTCATTTATCGAATTGGTGAATTAAAGTGTCTGTGAATAGATTATCTTTTGTTATATCTAAAAATAAACATTTTATCGAAATACTGGATTAGTGATGAGTCAGGCCGATTATATTTTATTTTTGAGCCCTAATTTGATGCATTAATTGATACACTCAAGAGGGTTTAGGGACCGAGACCAAAATAACGATAAGCCGATAAACCAGATAAGATATCTTTAAAGTCAAGGATTTGTTCCTTGACTTTAAAGATATCTAAGATAGATAAGTAGTTTTTCTATAACACCTATTATATTAACGTAAAAACCCTAACAACAATAAAACTTAAGATTTATCAAGACTTACCTACTGGTAAAAATCCAAGCTACCTATTAGGCACTACACTAGCCTATTAGGCTAGTTGCCATAAAAAATGTAATTAGTCCGTCTTTTAGATTATTCAAAAATAAAAGACACGATTTTTTTTTTTGTAAATTAAACCAAAAATGACAAAGATATAACCATTAAAGTTACGTGTAACTTCACGCCGCGCTGCGTTTTTTCGCACGGGGTGACGTCACACGTAACTTTAATGGGCTATATCTTTGTTATATTTTGTTTAATCGAAAAAAGAAAAAAATACGTGTCCAATATTTTTTTATAATCTAAAATATGGACTAAAAAAAAAACAATAACAAAAAATAAAGTGTAATTATTTTGACCCTTGAAACTATGCATAATTCGGACTTTTATTACCTAGCGTAGGTACATAAAGAATGCAAGTTAAATCATGCGAAGGATTTACACAAAAAAGCGAGTATTGAGATGATATATAAGTTTTTCAGATAAACTGGGATTTCTAAATGCTGTAAAAATATGATCACCAAATGTAATTATCAGAACAATTCATAAGCAAATATCTAGCTCAACAAAAGTAAAATGTAAACAGGGAATGAAAATAAATCCTTCATGACATACCTACTGGTAATAGCATAACTAATTTCGTCAATCACTCATTAAACGACATTAATTTTAGTACCTATATTATTTGCGAAATCTGAATATAGTTTGTTTAGAATCAGTAACTGAATTGATTTGAATAAATTTTACACCATGTTATATTTTTTCCCAAAAATATTCAAAAAAATCATAATGTTGGACACCGCCAATACTAACTACAACACAGGTCATGGCAGGTCAAAGTGGGCATTAGGTGCCAGCGCACAGCTGGTTACGAAAGCAAAACCACCCCTTAGTCGGCCGGGTAGCCGGTGACCATGTGTTTATGTCGCCAAGCAGGTACCATAACGGACTTGTAACTTTGTGATTTTCATGATAAAGTTATTATTATTATTTAATAAATTCAGATTCTTACATCCATATTATGTTAGTAGCACTTAAAAACTATGTTAGTAACATTGCATATAAAAATAAAATAGAATAAATAAATTCAAAATAAATAATAAGCAAAAGTTATGAAATTTTGTACATAAATTCTTGACATAAAAAAAACTAGATATGTGTTTCAGGTTTTGCATATACTCGTACTAAAAATAGGTTGTATAGGTACATACTTAAGTAATGTTTCTCCTTTTCTATTATTGTGTGAGACTAACCTACAGATCAGAGGCCCTCCCATGACATCTTTAAGCGATTGATTTGACGACTTATTCTGAACTGTTCAAGAGATGGGGCTATACCTATTGGGTGTAGATATAGGTCCATCTCTCTTTCTCACTAACACGCTTGACATTTTAATACTTCATGGTAAAGCCCCAGTTCGAATTTTTACGAGAAAGACTTGATAAATCTAAGTTTTTACCGGCAAATCAACTTCAATTGACTTTTTTACTAATATCTTGCAAAAAGTGGACCTTGGCATATCAGACAATTCTAGAGCACATATCTACCTACCAGTATTTCCCACCAAAATTCCGTACCACATTATTAATAAAATTATCAAATAAAAAACCCACATCTACCGGACTGATTAATTATATTTTATGCAATTATTCTGCATTCACACATGGCAAGTATTTTCGGCTGGGTGCTTTTGGCATTTCCCAAATGACAAAGTCTTGCTAAATGGGAAAAGTTCTAAAGTACAGCTTTCTGATGAGTTACTGTTTCTCTTAGTAACCTATTCTTTTACTGAGAATTAGATAAGTCAACTCATCGGAAATCGGAAGTAGGTATCGACGCGAGTCAGCTTAAACCTGTACGAATATCTGATCAATGTTTGATGTGTTAATTTCGGTATTTCCAAATGAGTAAATGAACACAAAGATATGGTTTTAATAAATAATTAGGAAAATAGGAACTGATAGCACAAACACTTGTGTGTCTATTGACGCAAGTGGCCTTTTTCATTAGCCTTTGTTATGGTTATCGATTGATCAACTTGCGTCGGTCGCTGTTATACCCTGGTCCTCTTTAGTAACTCATGCAGTAAGTTTTCAAATATGGAGTTATGGCAGTCTTTTATTGGTAAAGAGACAAATGGTTATCCTAAAAATTAAAGTGTTATAGAAGACGCAGCCGCAACTTTTGTTGAAAGGATCTTTTAGCAATACTGGAGGCCTTCAAATTACAAACCAGTTTCAACTTTTTAACTAGGTACCTAGTCAGATAATTCCGACAAACCCTCTCGCGTTTAATTCGGGGTTATGACCACTGTTCGATGTGCGCATCCACGTCTAAATACTCCATGTCTAACTAAAAAAGATGGAGTAGTCGACCAGTCGGTAACAGACGACCCTGGCAAATACGACACCAAGACACTCGTCGGACCAACCCGACGCAAGCGGGTAAAGGGTAAAAAGCTGGTGACACTAAGCACCCGTCGTGACCGTGGCGTTCCATCCAGTGACCTATTTCTTTTAGCAAATAAATTCTAGCGTAGGACGCCCCTCAACTCTCGACGTAGTGGGGGCCGACTTATTGCTGAAGGCGTTGTCCCACACTGCCACAGGCTGACTTGATTGAAACATTCTGCTTTGCGTGCGTTTCAGCGGCTACGTCATCATCATAACGTGATATCTAAGGTTAACGTCCGCATAATCAATGTGCTCATGGCGCTGACGACACGAGGTGAGGTCACTGCGCTAACGTCACGTTTCTCGCGACTTCACCCACTTATCTACTGACACACAGGTAGGTAGGTATATCGGTTGCGTAATTATTTATTAGTTTCTGTAATATTGTGCATTTATAGGTTTAAGTTTTGTGAGAAAAACAGTCATGTTATGACTCATCAATGTTCCTGGAGTTCAGGATTGCTATTGTTAAATCCTGAACTTTGACTTGTGATTTATTCTTTATTGACCGAAAGTTCTTTTATTTTGGGAAATTCAAAAACATTGACTTCAAGAGGCAGGAAAACCCAAAACGTTATAAATTATTTAGATAATAAAAAATAAGTGTTTTGCTTGCAGACAGAGTAATTTCATTTTGTAAGAACACAGAACTGAGCATCATATTTTCGATAATAAATCAATCTAAAAGAATGCATTCTGCAAAGCGTCTAATAACTGCTGACGTGTAACGTTAATTAAAATTACCTACGCCCGCCTTCCGCCATGTTGAATATGGCGCGTGATCGTAAATCAATTGCCAACAACTAATTGGTTTTATTCAATGTACTCGAGCATAGGTTGCTAATAGAACAGCTTTACATTTTAATCCGGATGAATTATCCGACTGTTAATATGGGCCTCGCATGTGACGTCACAAAGCAGTTATCGGTGCGCCCGGGGCCCGTAATATGGCACAAACGTGTGAAAATGGACGAAACAGCGCTGCACAAATGGATTTTTGATTCATAACGAGTCGTTTTATAGACGCGATACAGGAATACGTAATTTGACACCATATAACTGAGTGTTGGCAACCAGGGATCGCTTTGTGCACTTCCATGAGCCAGGAATATTACATTATATTTAATTGTGAGTTTGTTTTCAAATATTTCCATAGCAAAAAATGTACAGAAGTCGTTTTAATATGTTGTTTCCTGAAAGTTGACTGAAATATTTATGATTTACGTTCGTTTTAACGTGTTTCTCGTAATGGACTGGATGTGTGCTATAAGATGTACTTACCTATGTGTTTAGCTACCTGAATATTGAATGATTACATCGAAATCCATCAAAGGGTGCTGTTTTTCTTTAGAAACCTTTCATCCGCTAAAAAGCGCACCTTTTATATCCCGCTAATACATCCCGTACTGCGGCTGATGAAACATCAGTACGTGGAACAGAAGTCACAGTCTGCATAAGCGAGTGGCTTGCTTCAACTTTTCTATCCTATTTGTACACTCTGCGTCTACATCTCTATATGATACATCAATAGGTACGAGTACATCACATCTCAACTTCACACGCTAATGAAAAGCTCTATTTTGATTATGAACTTTGGTTTTGGATTCTTCTGCCTTTTGTTTCTACTCTTTTAAAGTAGTTAAAAATAGCGTGAGAATCCTGGTACCCATAACACGAGTTAAACTTTCCTTGGGTACCAGATTCAATACAAAATGTAGGAGTAATACTTGTTACTTCTGACTCTAATTGTTCTTGATCTCTAATATTTCTTTGTTCTCTGTGTTGTTTGTTTGTAAGTGTTTGAGTGTACGAAATGTTTTAGTTCAATAAATTATTATTATTATGAGAGATAATAATAATAATTTATTGAAATAACTCCTCCACTCCTGATACAGGTCTGCTGGAAGAAGAGGTATTTGTTCTTTTCGTTTTTAACTGTTGGCTGGAACACAGCAAGTATATCTGCTCCAGCTAAATTTAATCTTGGAACATTGAAAAGAAAAGATAGTAATTAATATTGATATATTTACATGTAGCTCGAGTGAATTCGCAAAAATGCTATTGTTTATTTTATGTTATAAGTAGGGTTGATTAGAGTAGGCTATAGGTATATATTTATATATTTTAAGTGTTGTGTTTTTAAGAATCGATGTTGGTAAGTACTAGATTATTTTTTGTTTTCAAGTTTTATATTGTATTAAAGTTAATTTTAAGACCGTACTATCGCATTAGGTATTTACAAAAGAAATTAATAATTTGATACAATCTAACTACTTATGACATTGCAGTATGATTATTATTTTCCACAACATCATAATGTACGGTTTTTCCACGATCTAATTAGGTACTTAATAATGGGTAATACCCGATATCAATAGTTAGGTACGTTGCCAGGATTATGGCATTCTGGTTGTACGATGGTGGAGGAGTGATAAATCAGTTACATGATTGGGAATAAGATATCAATCAGCATGCGCTGGTGGAATTGTAAGGCATATTATATCATAGACATCACAGAGCGGACAGAGCGATCACCGTAGGTGCGGGCTTACGGACGACGAGCAATGGGTAACCCGCCGTCCGTCAGTCCGTTAAGGACCGTGCTCGTGTAGTGTTCCACGCATGTCTAAAAGAGAGTGTCCAGCAAAGCCGATGGCCGTTAGGAAATTTCTGAAAAGGAAACTTGCGGTCCTAGAATGCAAAGGCCAACTGAAGGACACATTTTCCACCTGAAAAAGAAAAACTGTCTAGCCTAGTCTAGGTGTATCAGTTACCCTGCGTATAGTGCATTAAAACCATTCATTAATAATTTTAATCTTTGGAAGATGGGGCCGGCTTCCAAAAGTCCTTGTGTCAAGATGTTGGGATGTTGAGATAGTCTCTTTTTGTATTTTTTTATTGATTCTTTTATCTCTTATACACAAAGACTTAAAAAACATTCCGTAAAACACGGAATGTTTTTTAAGTGTTTGTGCATGGCTTAATGGTGATGTACCAGGGTGCATTTACAATCATCTGCAGCGTTTTGGACTGAGAAATAAGGGATGGATAAAAAAATATATTTTAATATCTTAGTTTATTGACAAGTATTGATGCGGAGACCGTATGTCGAGTAGAATGAGTACTAGATTTATATATGAGTGCATTAAAGCCATTAATAACTTTTTCTTAGATCAATCAATCTCTATCTCTACCACGAGCTCTTATTGCGGTCTATTTGGCGACCTAAACTGAGTTATTAAAAGGACGGAGCGATACTGGGTGTAAGGGACAGTCCTCTACAAACTTTAAGGGCTTGCTCAGTAGACGACACTGAACAACCTTCCACAAGACTTTTTTTCAGGAAACGAAATAAAAATCAGCCTCACCATACAAAACTTGATTGGACAGTTTGTATGGAGAGGCCGATTTTTTTTTGGTTTTCTAAAAAATAAAAAAAATGTGGAGCGCTGTTATAAACCTTATATGTATTAGGGTGGTATAGTTCCATCACTTTTTCTCGGTCGCACGCTTGACATTTCAACACGACATGTTTGGGCTCATGTACTCAACTATGTTGGGGTGGCCTTCCAGTTCAGCCAGGTGGTATTTGTCCTACATATGACTACAATTTATTGCAATCTATTTCTAGATATTCGAAGACATTTGGCATTCACCAACCTGCACTGGGCCCGCGTGGTGGATTACGGCCCATTCTCTCTCCTAGAGAGGAGGCTTGAGTCCCAGCAGTGGGAACATTAAAAAGGCTGATAGATGAAAGGATTTTTAGATATATTATTTATTTTTTGCATTGATCCTTGGGCGGTCGGGCGTCGTCCAAAGCTAACCTATTCTCGCTGCGCTGTGCAAACGAACAATCTCCTTAAGTCCCGGTGAAGCACTGAAAACTTGCTGATGCATGCTTCAATAATGACTAACTCATCAATAATTAAGTATATAATAGCTACTCTGATAAGCCCCAATATCTATAGAATTAGTGTCTAATCAGTGGTAACGGCCCCGACTTACCGAGTTGTAGCTCATGGGTTCAAACCCAGCCAGACTGATTTGTGTAATTTTATTCATCACGACCATCTTAAAATAGTGAAGGAGAAAGACATGTGACATCCACCAACAGACACTAGGCCCGCGTTGTGGATTGTGGCCCATTCCCTCTCCTAGAGAGGAGGCCTGAGTCCCAGCTATGGGAATATTAAAAGACAAATATGCTCGCTATGTAACTTACTGAACGTCTTATTTTCTAATCTGGATGAAGACCAAAGACCGAGGTATAATGTTACATCGTGTTTGCTCACTGATTTCATTTCCGTGAGATTACCGATGACTGTGTCAATGACGACCTATCACGGTAAAATTGTTTATTCACAAGAAATTTTTATACTATGAATAATACGACTATTTTTGAAACAGTGCCTACTCTTTCGAAGCGGCAAATGACATGAAAAGTGATTTGTTGCGCCAAGAAAAGCACATTTCTTCGAGTAATTCTACTTTCGTACCTATTTAAAAACAAACAGTACCTATAACGTTGCAGAATGACCCTGTGATTCACGACTCGTGTTATAGAATCACTCTGCTGCTGCAATTTGGTTTTCCCAACGATAAGTATAACATTTTACGACTTAAACCAAACACGTGTTCGTTAGGGTTCTGTGACTTTAAAAGAAAATTATTATACAGGAATTTATATATATTACTAGTTAAAACAGCAAATCGTTGTTTTACCATATACATCGTTAAAGAAGAAAATGAAGTGTGGAAGTAAAAATTGGGTCAAGCGCCCGAAAAGTGCCATAAAACAGTGATTTTCTAAGGCCTACTTCTCCGTAACGGCTACGTCAATTGGTTTGAAAAAAATATATGTTTATTATAGATTCATGAACAATAATATCAACATTTGATTTTTTCGTGCAATTAATACTTTTGTCAAAAAAAAAAAAATTAGCTATTTCGCAACTTTTCCCTACTCCTTCGAAACGGCTTGGACCTTTAAAAACATTTTTACACATAAAAATTGGTGGTTAAATATTGTTCAAAGTGAACACTGCATATGTAAATCAATCAATATCTCGCAGAGAAAATGAATTTTAAGCGCTTTCCGGGTGCTGCTGGCCGCAAATAAATGCACAGATTTGCGTACTGCCGCCTAGGCGAGTGCGAGAGTTGCGTTCACATAATTTCGGTCAGATGGTTCAAGGGACTATACGCCTTAATATATACACAAAACTTTT
The DNA here is from genome assembly GCA_929112965.1 of Mythimna albipuncta. Taxonomy (NCBI): domain Eukaryota; kingdom Metazoa; phylum Arthropoda; class Insecta; order Lepidoptera; family Noctuidae; genus Mythimna; species Mythimna albipuncta. Next base: position 2,765,673 of record OV815960.1, read on the forward strand.
CATTAAAATCAGTCAAACCATTTCGGAGGAGTTCGATAGCAAACATTGTGACACGAGATTCTATCGGTACCTGTATTCAGATTCAGATTAAGATTTATTTTCTCTTAATTTTTTTATCCTTGTCATTATCTTGCAATCAGTCGTCTAACTAAAAACATATGTAATGAAATAAATAAATGGTTTGCACAGCAATAACCCGAGACAATCTCTATATTCAATCATGTGCAGCTGTCTGTTTCCATACTAAGAGTCCCTTTCAGTCTTCGCAATGATTCCGGAATGGTCAACTGCACTGCTAGTTGGCTGGGATGAATTGAAAGACGTGCGTTGTATTTCTCCCAAGTTAGCACTATCTTGGAAAACTGACGACAAAGGAGGATGTTGATTTTTGTATGGCCACCGTCTCCACCCTCCAACAAATATGGGATACATGTCTATCAATTTGTTCATTCCTATCCACTAAAGACAAAACAGCTGATTTCCTTGTTGTATAATATGGGGTAATTATTAAATTAAAAAAAAAAAACTAATAGAAATTAATGTGTTTATTTTTCCATACACAGACATTTACTATTAGTCATATATGATCATGCATTTGTGCTGGCCCATTAAAATTAATTTGTCTCCGTAACCCATGTACCTACCATATATTTGATGTAATGGATATTATGCGCGCACAACATAGGTTAGGTTGAAGTATAATGTTTTATAAGACCTAAACTCCATACTTTTGAGATATGTCGCCTCTAAAACTCTATTCAACAAGATGCCTTGAAAGACCTGTTTCAATTTTTTGGTACCCACCAAAATATTTGTACCAGGTGTCATTTTTGGGGACACTTTTACGCAATGCCCTTTGGCTCAATGAAGGGCCCTGTAGGGCTTCTGGCACTGATCTTGATCATAGGACTAGGTTGTTTTTTTCATACCAGGTACAATACTGCATATCTGGACACTACCTTCACACCTCAGAGCAGGCAGAACTATAGATTATAGTATTATAATGAGTCTCCTTGACTCAAATTCACTGCTTTTAGAACAACTGCTGTCAGCATTATTATGGACAAGGCTAGTGACTACTTATGGAAATTTAGCATAACCTATCTCAATGTTTTTCAGGTCGTGATCTCTCCATTACGAGCGAGCCATTGCTAGGTCGTCAGCATAGCAACCCCACTGTGTTGCTTGACTGCGATCCCACCTGATGGTAAGCAGTGGTGCAATCGTTGATGGTGAGGCGCACTGGTTTATTAAGAGCCTATTCACTCTTGCCTTGATGTGTAAGTAGATGATGATAAATCCATCTCAATAAATATTAATATATACACACTATTATAATAAAGAGGTAAAGTTGGTTTTATTATTTTTTGTTTGTAGGAGGTAATCTGGGGAAGTACTGGTCCCATTGCTAAAATTTTTCACCGATACAAAACTGCTTTGTTCCTGAGTGACATAGGCATAGGTTTTATGCACGCGGGCGGAGCTGCGGGCAAAAGATAGTTTTGATATAAGTTGAGAAAGTTTGTTATTGTGACCGAGGTGAAATACGCCCGAGCCGCAGGCGAGAGTGTTAAATAGCCGAGTGCTGCAGTGACAAAATTCCACGTGTATCCGGGGACATTGTTCAATAGGTACCTTAGTTACGAAGTTAAAATAATAAACGTGATATGATGCGCGACTCGTGGGTGTCGCTTAGCGCCTAGCCTGACACGATAAATACAATAAACTGTCACAGGGCGAGTTCTCTAACTTTTTCGCACTAGTGCAGAAAACAAAAAATTGCGTGTCTAAAAGCGGGACAAACGCGGATTTTCGAGTAAGTGTATTGAACATCATTATTTAAGCTAGGGAACTCTAGCAACTACCAATAAATCACGCTTTGCAAGTATTGCTACATCTGGTAGTTGAAGCTCAACACAACTAGGACGTTTATTATAGTTCAGATAAACAATCACAGGGTCGGGGGCCACGTTGCCGCCGCGTCGTGGATAAAACCCGCCTGGGAAACCCAGCCTTTATCATCAATGTAGGTAATCAAACAGAGATAGTGGCAACGATTTGAAGGTTGTGAAACTATTTAGAAACCGATATGTTGTCGGTGACATGTTCCTTATCATAAGTAAACATTTATTTACGACATCAAAGGGAAATATAAAAACGAAACAAAAACGTGGCAATGGGCAGGGCACATTGCTCGCAGAACAGATGGCAAGGGCAGAAAGGTTCTGGAGTGGCAACCGCGTACCGGAAGACGTAGCGTTGGAAGGCCTCCTACAAGGTGGACCGATGACCTTGTGAAGGTAGCGGGAAACCGATGGATGCGAGACGCACAGGAACGTTCGATGTGGCGACGCTTGGGGGAGGCCTATGTCCAACAGTGGACGTGTATCGGCTGATATGATGATGATGATACGATTACCATATACATTATACGTGGTTATTAGTAAAACACTGAAAACCTTGCAGGACTGTATTACTAACTTCGTAAACAACTATTTTTGTTCCATGACTTTTTATAAAACAATTCATATAAGACATATTAAGATTTCGTTGTTCTATCTAACACATTTCAACTCTGTATTTGGCTAAACCTACCTACTTCTGTAGGTCGCGAGTTCGCGACGCTAGGGAATCAAGCACCCGCGCCGCCTGATCCCCGCCCCCCTCCGCTATTGTGCTATCGCTTGCTTCGCATAGACTTCGTGATATTGCGGTTTAGGACCTGATACTGTGCCACCCGTGATGCTGAATGATGTTACTCTTAACAGAGTTGATAGATTTAAATATCTGGGTCAGATTGTCACAAGGCTGATCTAAAAGATGACACTGACATTTATAGGGAACGCAGGGCGTTGACGGTGAGAGCGAATATGTTGGTCAGAAGATTTGGAACTTGCTCAAAGCAGGTTAAGATAACGCTCTTTAAGGCATACTGCCAAAGCTTCTATTGCAGCAGCTTATGGACAACATATTCGCGAAAATCCCTCGACGCCTTGCGCGTCCAATACAACAACGCCTTTAGGATGTTATTGCGGCTCCCGCGGTTTTGCAGCGCATCTGGTATGTTCATGGAGGCGCGTACAGACGGATTCGCAGCCATTTTGCGCAAGAATGTGGCCTCCCTATTAAGCAGGGTTCGTGCGAGCAGCAATGGCATTCTGGCGGTTGTTACTGATAAATTTGACTGCCCTTTACTACAGCATCAAATTAGGGTGCTGACTGAAAGTAGAAAGTGATAAAGAGTGACATTTTTAATATTTTAATTTTACTAACACCTAGATGATAAGTTTGCTACTAACCATTGGATCAATGATATCTGAATGAATAAAATTATTATTATTATTATTATTATTAATATTTAGAACGTTTAATTTAAATATTTTTATCTTTTGTATGAAAGTCTGATGAACTACAATATGATAATTTTTTAAAAGTCATAGATTAAAAGTTGTTGTATATGATGTTAGTAACATAGTTCTAGTGGTTAGAGTCACATTAACAAGTACAATGTTTCACAGTACAACTGATGTAACCACCGAACTAGGGCGAGGACCTGTGTCATGGTGGTCCATGAGGTTCAGCTAGGAAGTACTTATTTAGAGAGTGTCACTACATTGGCACTTGGTTGGTTTTGGCTTAAAAGACATAATAGACTTAATTAATTGCTTATGAAGGAAGTAGGGTTGTAACGGAGGCGGATGCGGAGGCGAAACTCCGCCTCCACAGGTGTTCTCGCAGATACAATCACCTACAGTTACCATAGCTATAACTATAGTTAGTCATAACTATGAACTTTATATTTATTGTAAATATAAACTACTAGCTTTTGCCCGCGACTTTGTTTTTTTTTTCGATGGGAAATATCATCTTATGACAACCTCCGCTCTTGGCCGGAGCGGGAGATAGTGTCAGACTCTTACTGACTAAAAAACCCATCCCGTTCCTTCAAGCCTTCATACCGGGGCTCGAGCGCCCTTTCGGATCTTCGTTCGCGTACATAAAATACATATAGCCTATGTCGCTCAGGAATGAAGCAGCTTTCTATCGGTGAAAAATTTTTTAGCAATCGGACCAGTACTTCCAGAGATTACCGATCCTACAAACAAAAAAACACAAAAACAAACTTTACCTCTTTATTATATTAGTGTAGATAAATTACTATTTTTTCCACATCCACTTTTACTTTCGCCTCCGCCTCCGTTAACCTCCGCATCCGCAGAGGCGGAACTCATCGCCTCCGTTACAACCCTAGAAGGAAGAGGTACTATTCATGCTTTAGCGTGATTGGCACCTAGGGTTGACTGATCGGGTTTTTTCGGTAGGTAGCTGAGCTGGGAACTGACAGTTGAATGGTCTACTGATGTTAGTTGAGCCAGTCGGGGTTGTTGTACTCACTATGAGACGATACCCAAGCGTAGGTAAGCCTGCAGCCAACAAGAGAGCAGGGAGAGAATTGTAGGTTACGAGTTCAAACCCAGTCGTAATCAATAGCTTACATTGCATTACAACCTATCAGCCCAGCTTTTTGATAACAGTGGTGGCCGAAGAGAGCAGTGGGGCCAAATGGTTTATTATCAATGTTTCCTAATTGCTACAACTTAGGGGTCTTTAAGTCAAGAGTGAAGGTTACTTCTAGGCAAGCATGCTCCAACGTTGACCACATCATCGCTTACCGTCAGCTGTGATGGTGGTCAAACACGAGCCTATCAATAATAAAAAAAAAAAACCGGCCAAGTGCGAGTCGGACTCGCCCATGAAGGGTTCCGTAGCAGCAAGTAACATAATATAAAAGTTCTTGTAATGTGTTGTAACTTTGATCGATGTTTTAATAATAGTGTATTTTTTTCGGTTTATGACGCATTATAAAAAAAAACTACTTACTGGATTTCGTTCAAACCAATTTTCGTTGGTAGTTTTTATAGTAATGTACATCATATATTTTTTTTAGTTTTATCATTCTCTTATCTTGGAAGTTAGAGGGGGGGACACACACATTTTACCACTTTGGAAGTGTCTCTCGCGCAAACTATTCAGTTTAGAAAGAAATGATATTAGAAACCTCCGTATCATTTTTGAAGACCTATCCATAAATACCCCACACGCATGGGTTTGATGAAAAAAAAATTTTTGAGTTTCAGTTCTATGTATGGGGACCCCCAAAATTTATTGCTTTTTTTCTATTTTTGTGTGAAAATCTTAATGCGGTTCACAGAATACATCTACTTACAAAGTTTCAACAGCATAGCTCTTATAGTTTCGGAAAAAAGTGGCTGTGACATACGGACGGACGGACAGACAGACAGACAGACAGACAGACAGACAGACAGACAGACAGACAGACAGACAGACATGACGAATCTATAAGGGTTCCGTTTTTTTCCATTTGGCTACGGAACCCTAAAAATGGTAATGGCCCCGGCTGACGAGTTATACCTAGGCCGCGGGTTCAAACCAAACCAGGCGAATGACTTTGTGAAATTTATTCCACTGCTCTCAAAACGTCGTGAGGAAACCGGCATGTCCTAGAACCAAACATACGAAGACATGTGGCACACCAACCCCGCACTGGGCCCGCGTGGTGGATTCAGCCTAATCTCGCTTCTAGAGAGGAGGCCTGAATCCCAGCAGTGGGAACATTAGAAGGCTGATTATGTTAAGCCTGCAACCAACAATTAGCAGTTATAATAGCTTTGTTAGATATGCTATGTTTGGAGAAAAAAAGTCGAAACTCAAAACATCTCGTATCCAAAAATATGTATTTTAAGGGCTGATGATCATCAACCATCAACTGTCTATCTGCAGAAGGTAAATATTTCAAGAAAGTTTGAATAGAGAAAAACTTTCTTCTGGGCCTTTTTTAAAGTAGAAAATTATCCAATGACTTCTTTCGCTCTAGGGTAAAGCGGGAGGGCGTGTCAGACTTTTACTGACTAAAACCATACTTATGTTCCTTCTTTGTCTTGCGTTTCAATACCCTGGGGTTACCCTTTACATGACTCCTGGGAGGTTCGGGGCCCAGGTGGAAGTTATCAATTTTAACCACATGAATTTCCCCTAGTTATGTAAGTTACAAAAGAAAATTATTATACTCAGACCTATAAAAATATTGCGTCGTATTTAAACAATGACAATCATTACTCTGTAACCTGTATCTACAAATAATGATAGTAAAATGATCAAGGATTATAGTAATAATAGCGTCTGATTGGTAAGCACGGGTACTGAACAGGCACGTGTGTTCCAATCTACCTAAAGCGTTATCAACCGCGTGCCCGCCCTGTGACTGTAAATGATAAATGATCTTTATTTTGCAAGTCGCGTCAATTTTTTTAGTAGATTATGTTTAAATGTAAGCACATATACCTACATGTCATTTTATTTACATTTTCAAAATACAGATACTGGGTTCTATCACCGAGTTATTGTAAACACAGCTCACTTATAAAATCTGAGATCGGAATTATATTTGCGTTGTATAGAAAGTCCGCAGTGTTTGGTATAATTGAGTACAGATAGGTACTCAATTATACCTAATCTCTGAACCGATTACGGACTCAGGTTGGCCGCTGCAAAGATAATTTGGTCAAATGGGGTTTCCTTGACCCTTTGCAAATACAGTGCCAATGTGGAGCTCCTTCACAGGATATGTGTCACCTCCTTTCCTGTCCGGCATGCACAACTACCCGCACCCTCCTTGACTTAAACGAAGCCAACGACAGAGCTGTCTAGGTGGCTAAATACTGGTCGGACAAAATTTGAGTCCAATCGACACGAAGAAGAAGGAGAAGTACAGATTAAGTCATAACAACATTATTTGTAGTATATGCGAAACCAAATAGGTTCATCTGTCCAGTATTTTTATGTAAAGAATCTATGTACTCGTACAAAATTTCATAACTGTATCATGAAAAATCACAAAGTTATAAGTTTGTTATGTCAGCAAAAATACATAGTCACCGGGCCATCCAAGCGACTGAGGGGTTGTTTTGCACTTGCGCCCAGCTGTTTGTTGGCTCCTAACACCCGCTTTGACCGGTCGTGTCCCGTGTTGTACTTAGTGTTGATGGTGTCCAACTTGTGATCATTTTTAAATATTTTTGGAAATAAATATAACAAGGTGGTTTTATTTCAATAAAATTTTACACCCGTAGGTACACTACATCAATATTTATTTCAATTACACATACGAGTATATAATGCTTTACCCTAATCCATGCGTCACTGCGGGGTGCTAACTGAAAATCAGCGCTAGGTGTCTAACAAATGCTGAGGTGGACACCGTTTCGATGCGGGCCCGCTCGGCGTACTGTGTACTTTTATTCTTGTTTACTTTGTGTAGATATATAACCGTTGTGCTGTGTCTGTACCAAATAAAAGTATTTCTATTCTATTCTGTTCTAAGGTGTTTTTTTTTTATGGTGGGAAAGAATCATGCATTGACCTCCCCCGCCCTTGGGCGGAGCGGGAGATAGTGTCAGACTCTTACTGACTAAAAGACTTACCCCTTTCCTTCTAGCCTTCATACCGGGGCTCGAGCGCCCTTTCGGATAACCCTGGCCCCAGTAGGCTTCGACCCGGCTGGGTCCCTGCTGTTGCTGACAACTCCTTGAGGCGCGCGGGAACAGTGCGCGCCGTCGACGACTTGGGCTTGGTCCGGACAGTTACCGGACGGCCGGACAGCGAGCTACCCATTGCTTACTGTCCGCAAGCCCGCGTCTACGTTGGCCGGAAATCGGGATCAGAATCCCGGCGACGGCGGCGGCGATAACGCCGTTGCCTGATGCGTTCGGCCTCCTCCTTAGCGAGCATTACTGCTTCGCAGAAGTCGGCGACCGCCTGCCACTCCTCCTCGCTCCGGACCATGGCCTCAACCACTGTTCTAAGGTGTAAGAATTATTGAAAGCGATTCAGTTACCGACTCTGAACAAACTATATTCAAGTTGCACGTATAGGTACTAAAAATAACGCTGTATAATAATGACTTCAGGATGTTGTTGGGGTTTTCACGTTATTGTTCTGCAACAGGAATGTTCGCCAAAGCACATACTGATGGGTTCAATACCATACTTTGGAAAAGTACTGTGTCCATGATGCTCATAGTGCGTGGGAGCGTCGACGACATTCTGAAGGCCAGTACCGATAAGCCAGTGTTTATGCACAGGCATTGCGCACTGTGTGCATGTCCTATGTGCATGGGAGCGATGCATCAATTGTTATTATGAGCTAAAATCTAAAATGCGCTGCGTCAAATCAAATCAAAAACATTTATTTCAAATAGACCATTTAATAGTCAAATGTCGGTCAGTCCAAGAAAATTGAAGCAAATGTGCACGTGCCAAAGCGTAGTCTATCTCTATGGAAAAGAACGTGCAAGAAACTCCATGGACACTCTTTTTAAAAGGAGTTAGCTGACATCTTAAGGTATGTTTTAAGGTAGGAAATCACCTAATGACTCATCACGCTCTAGGGCGGAGCGGGAGGGCGTGTCAGACTATTACTGAATAAAACCACACGTATACTCCTCCAGTTGCCCTTTGCGTTTATGGGTTTCCCTTTTCAGAAATAGATCCACTGCCCCAGTTTGTATAAGTATTTTTATTTTTAGGAACTGAGCCGTCGTTGTTTCGGAGGATTCGTTCCCTGTACGAAAAGCAACGAAGGAATAGATGAGGGTTTTTAGTCAGTAAAAGCCCAAGAGCGCGGAGATGTCATTGCATGATTTTCCCAAAAAATGACTATAAATCTATGACTAAAAATCATTAAAAGTCTGACACGCCCTCCCGGAAAAGTCATTGGATTATTTCCCATATAAAAGAACCCTGCCTAGATTAATATGCAAAAAAAAACCTGTTTAGATAGATACCGCCGACATTTACTAGCTAAGCTAACTGAAAATTCACTTTTAGGACTATTTAGCATCAATATACAAGTCGGTGGAACTTAGTTAAAGACCATTGATCACCTGTGAGGTGGCAACAACGTGCTTCATAGCACTCTGATAAAAAATCGCGGTGACGTCCCAACGCAGGTCATTGCTTTGCACAAAAACTCAATCAGCTGACCGCGGTCAGAGACACGGCACGTCATTGGGGTTTTACCGTGTTTGCCGTACATATGGCTATTATTAGGGTTCCTTACCTTCAAAGGGAAAACGGAACCCTTACAGGATCACTTTGTTTTTCGTCTATCCGTCAAGACCCTTTATCTCGGGAACGCGTGGAGATATCGAGTTGAAATTAGAATCATATATCTACCTACTCAGATTGGCGGTCCTTGAAGCTGTGAAAAAATCAAACTTCTAAGATTGATTTTTCTTTTTTGACCTAAAATATATATACGGCCATTTACGTCGCAAAAAAAAAGTATATTTCGACACTCTTATGGGAATGAAAATTTATACGGTACTTCCCGTTGACACAGAATCCTAAAATTTGGCATAAAGGTAAAGTCTAAAGTAAAGTCCACAAGACGACCGGGTAGCCTGTGCTACCCGGTCGGTATAGAAATAAATCTGAAAACATTTTCGTTGTTACGTCAATTATAATTTAGGTGTCTTCAAGGCTAGAGTGAATAGGCTCTTAACAAACTAGTGTGCCTCACAACAACGATTGCATCAGTGCTTGCCAAAAGATGGGATCGCAGTCAAGTACTGCGAAAAAAAACACGTTTTTGCGATTCGGGAAAATCTTCAAGGCTCCATTCGGGAATTAAACTATTTACGACTACATTAGGTAAGTCAGTTCGGAACCCTTAGTGCGCGAGACTGACTCACGCGCTGCCCAGTTTTTTTAATAGGTTACATATTCGAGATTAAATACGTGTGTTTCAGGGTTTGCGTCCTTGTTGGGACTTGTTATAAAGAGGAGTGTTTGTTTAGGTCCCTCTTGATATTCGTGATAGTGATCTGCTGCGATACTGTGTGTTTTAGGGATTTAAAACAATGAATGGGTTTAGCTATACCCTTCTATAATAACGTGGCCTTTGGACGTATATATTGCTGAGGTTACAACACCCTGCAGACTGCCAGTTTTGAGGTACCTAACATTGCTTTGAAGATATTCTAGTCCTTAAGACCCATTGTCATAGGAGAGAACAGGATACCTCTGTTCTGAGGGTCTTCACATGGTCAAACAGGAACACACAGATCTAACCTTTTTCTTGGCTATGAGTTATGACACAATCCTTTTTGTTTTAGAAAAAATCAAGTATTGAAGATATTAGTCGGCTTAGTGACCAAATTACTACCCATAAACCTACTTAATTTCAAATTAGTAAATTAACAGTAGGAGCGGGGAATAACAATGTCAATTTTGGTCATGTTATTTTTTGCTACAGTACCTAATATGGAGAGATGGTAGGTATACAAATTAAACTGGTAACTGATAGTACAATATTTTTATAACACATATTTCAGTGTACTTAACTATAGTAAAACTGCTACGCATAATAAAACTACCGTAGGGCCCAGCTAGGTCGAAGCCTACTGGGGCCAAGGATCTAATTCTGATAGGGCGGCTCGACCGCGATATGAAAGGCAAGAAGGAACGGGGTGGGTTTTTTAGCCAGTAAGAGTCTGACACTATCTCCCGTTCCACCCAAGGGCGGGGAATGTCATTAGGATGATTTTTACCCAACGAAAAAAAACGCTTAGTAAAACTAGAGAAGAAAAAAAAGAGGAATGGGTCAAATTTGCGACACCCGCGCTTTTAGTGTTAATTTATGTATCTAGAACACATAAGTTAGAAGATCATCCGAAACATCTCTCCAGAGAATTTCTCATTATGAACGGAACAACAACACTTCTCGATTAAATGTAACATTTAATAATTTACTCAGCAAACAGTTTAACCTCTAAACTTTCATAACAGTTGACTCCTTTAATAAATAAGTTTAATTTGAGGGCTCCTTGGTAGCTGAATGTCAAGAGCTGGGTCGCCAGCCCGAGAGCTCGGACCTCGTCGTCTCTAAACTTAAGTTTAGGAGTTAATTAATTACTGCGATGTCACCGTCTCTTGTTTGCCGAGAACTCGATCAACTTTTACTCAAATATTCTTTTCTTTTAGAATATGATCTATCATAAGTTTTTAATTAAGTGTTAGAGAAGTTGTTAATTTTGTTTGATGATTGACCGGAGTAGGCATGGGGACCACGAGGTCTGATCAGTTTCCTGTCCTAGTCCCATTTTATTTGGGTCAACCGTGACCAAGGTTTGTAAAGAAGACTTTTTAATGTAACTCATATTATGATTTAAAAGCGTATCCATGGAGATTCTTGCACGTTCTTCTCTATAGATACGCTTTGGAACGTACAATTTAGCTTCACTTTCTTGTTTGACTGACCGACATTTTGACAAATCAAAGTGCCTGTAATTGGTCTATTTGAAATAAACGTTTCTGATTTCTGTGACGTTATTACTGACTTGCTTTCATATCACTCCTCACACAATCCATCCATATTTTCTTTGGTTTCCAATCAAATGTAAAGTATGTACTTATGCAGGTCTTCGCAAACTTTAAGGGCTTGCTCAGTAGACGAATTAGAACAACCTTCCTCAAGATTTTTTTCAAGAAACGAAGTAAATGTCGCACTCTTCATACAAAATTATAAACTTGATTGGACAGTTTGTTTGGAGAAGCCTGCCCAGAAGGTTGTTCAGTTTCGTCTACTGAGCCATCCTCTATGTAGGTAAATTCATACTTCACTAAAATAACTCCCTCACACACTCACAATGCTCTAGAACTGCATTTCAATAAATGAGAACACATTTATTTATGATTCAAAGGTATAGAAAAAGAACCTTTGTTGAGAGCTTTCAATCACAAGAAACCCAATAAGGAAAATAAATCGAAAAGTAGGTTACGTTTGTTTACACAGCGTATTCCTGAACAGTCTCGTCAGCCTTTTGACCCAAATTGTAGTGTTCGTGGATTTGTGAAATCTGTCATTTGACTAACTGAACAATTAGACTAGTTTAGGTACTTGGTACACCGTTTGACTGAGACTATTCTTGTAATTTTCTCGTTCGAAGATGATGAAGAATTTTACTAATGTTTCCTGATATCCTAATGTCACATACAGTTTTAATCTTGAAATAAAAAAAGACGTTTGGCACTCGGGGACTGCCGCGGTAAAGCTATTGCATAGCATTTTTATCAACTTATGCAATTATAATTATTTTATTTATGCAGTTTTTTTTTTCCTTTGTTTTTTTTTCTTTGATATTAATTGAAGTTACACTTTCACACATTGAATTGAATTTTGATTGATTGTTCACTCATTTGTTTTCTTAACGGTCACCACGCTCAAAAAACAAATGAGTGTAGGGGTGTCAGGTTATTTTCGTTACGGAATTTCTGGATTCGGTCTCCACGCTCAAGGCCCACGATAGAAGCTATGCAATAGCTTAAAAAAATACTGGCCACGTATCCATTGCCCACTCGCCATTCAAATATATGTAGACGTCATAATATTTCTTTTTTTATTATTATTTATAGGTTCGCGCTTGACCGCTATCTCACCTGATGGAAAGCGACGATGCGGTGCACGATGGAACGCGACTACCTAGAAGAAACCCAATTCACACTTGACCTAAAGATTCCTGGGTTGTAGCCATCAGGAAACAGACTCCGGCGAGGAATTCCACTCCTAAGCTGTACGCACAATGAATGTGTTTCCAAAACTTTTTGTGCGTGTAGGTGGGATGTCCACCATGTACCGGTGGCGCATTACCGTACGTCTGGTGGTCCGATTATGGAACGGGCTATTTCTTATGTCACTGAGCGTCACACTTTTCCTTATAACTATAATTTTTTTGAGTAATTCAACTTTGATTCCAAATCAAAGTGTTCGTGTATTAGTGAAAAACTTTCTTTCGTTGCAATAATAATACAATAGTGTCCAGACTTTTTCCACATCTATCAAAAATGAATCGCTAAATGTGTTGCTAAACGCTTTGCATATAAATAAATATAGTAGGTAGTTACGATACAAGGGAAGTCCATACACCACACTTGTTATCATACCATTTATTTTACCTCTCAAACTGAAAATAGCTATCACCTACTGAAATCGAGAATAATAGTATCTCTATAGGTCCTAATTAGGTTGGTGCTTATTTATAACAGTTTTGTACGATAATGCCTTTGTTTTCCAAAAATAGTGGTGCAAGTAATTACCCCCTGAAATCGTGCAACCATCAATTTTCCCTATAGCTATACCTAATCGGATCGCGGGAAAACCGAACTACTTGTAACATCCTGCTCTTGACCCAGACTGGCGGGCATCGCGCCCAATACGAAGAGCTAAAGTTAGGTATTGGCCGGTGAAGTTTACCACTCTGATTGTTCTCAAGTTTTGGAGTTAACCGCATTATTTGGAGTGTGTGTTTAAAAAGAGTTGTGACTGTTTAAAAAAAAGAAACTATCGGATATCCAAAATAAAAGAATTTCCTTAGCCGAAACCGATAAATTATATGTTTAAAAATGAAATCTAAATGTCAGGTCATCATCAATAAAAATGGAGTCTAAATGTCAGGTTATGACAGGATTTTGTTTGTTTTGCTTGGCCAAACCAATGATAATCTTGATTAAAAATGGAAGTCCAATCTTGCTATTTGTATTTCACTTTTATAATTATACAGATAAGTTTAGAAGGAGAATAGGGAGCCTTTGACTGGCAGCGGGACACACAAAATAATACAAAAAAATAAATATATAAAGCGTAAGCATAATCAGCCTTTTAATGTTCCCACTGCTGGGACTCAGGCCTCGTCTTTTAGGAGATGGAATGGGCCGTAATCCACCACGCGAGCTCAGAGCGGGTTGGTAGTTATCATATTTTAATATGCCTAACTGATCTCGATCTCTCTATCCGAAATCAGCGGATAGTCTAAAATAATTTAATGTCTCTAACAATATCCAAAACCGGTATAATATTATGTCTATAAACATATCCGTATCTTTATCCAGTTCTGACATTTCATATCCATAACAATTCTGTTAATATATCCGTGATGGAAATGGGCCTTAGGCTGCCACCAAACGGACTGCATCGCAGCAACCGCACGCAGTCCATATAATTAACTGCATGCAGTTTGATCTGACTTTGCGAAGTTGGCGCCACGCATTTAGCCCAGGAGCTTAGTGTATGATTTGATCTTTAATTGCCTCAAAATAAAGTTAACAATGTCAATGTGCGTTTGCTCTTTGTAATTAACTGCACACTGAATGTAAGCGGTTAGCGATGGACAGCGTACGTCGAGACTACACGACTGTAGCCGACCGCGTAAAGTTGAAGGCACGACTGCATGCAGTTGATATTGACTTCACTCGACTGCTGCAGCCGACCGCGTGCAGTTGAAGGCATGACTGCACGAAGTCGAACATACAACTGCATGCAGTTAAATATATCGACCGCGCGCGGTCGCTGCGATGCAGTCCGTCTGTTGCCAGCCTTAGTTGCCTGGTAATAATGGATTATTGTTATTATTATTTTTAATACCTTTTGTTGGAGTCGTTATGAGGAAGCCTTTTCAATAGGTTCTTCTACTGATGACGATTGATTGATGAGTTCTGTCATCACGACCCATACAACCATTTTCGGTCGCAAAATTCTCAAATAGTCACAGATTAGCAAGACAAGGTAACAATGTCGTAACTGTTACTAAACTTAATTACGATGCGGATTTTGGTTACAGCGTGTAGGAACGATATCAACACTTTGTACTGAAAAATGTTACAGTAAATAAGTGTTGTATCTGTGTCAACAAGTTACGACAATTTTTTTCTTAAATTATTTACGACACATTGTGTTTACTTTGAATTCCTGTGTAAATATTAAAGTTAAATTGTCGACACAATGTCGAAACTAAACTACAGTATTTTTTGGAGTTACACAAGTGTAGTAACAGTTACGACACTGTAGTGTTGGATTTGACCAAACAGAAAACAACCGGGGTTCTCAAAGTGTGCTATTGTATTTAATAAAATTATTGATATTTTCAAAATTCAAATTCAAAAGTTTTTTATTTCACTGCCTACATGGGCACTTATAAAACATCAAAAGCTAGTGCGCGGTTCCAAATTGGTCGTTTCCTATGGAGAAGAACCGGCAAGAAACTCCATGGTTACTCTTTTAAAAAAAAGTGGTTGTTCTTACGATATTTTCATATTACCGTATTAATGGATATTATTTAAGAACAGTGTAAACCGGTCTATATTGTATTCAAAAGCACAATAAAAATAATCGTTTTAATTCATTAAACCCCAAGCGAACGCCGGCGTTCGCGCACCTATTGTCTTTCAATTGTGTCTGTCATTATCACGATTGACAGGTTAAAAAAGTGAGTCAAATATGAAGTAATCTAAGAATTCGTGGAGTCTACAGTGTTTTTCCATTTACATTATAAAAAGAGGCTATATAAAAAAAGCTAGAATTTTTTTAAATAATTACAACTGTCAATAAATGAGATGTTAACAAAATAACTACCTAACGAGTTTAAGGTGGTTGGAGTCAGATAATATAAAAATTTTGCAAAAACAATGTGTTAGAAAAAAAAAATAGGTTACAAAAAAGATGGAGCAGTTAATAGATACATTTACACAATATTATGAGTTACCAGGGGGCCACAAATGCAGAGGCAGTCATTGCCAAACAAGCGTGTCTTCGACATAGTCTGTAACCTTGTAATATGCTTTTTTGGTTAAGACACGCTTAATATGTGTTTAGTATCTATATCGATTCTATTCAGTATATCGATTTCTTTGAATTTATTTCTGAGGGACTTGCGAGTACCCATTTTATAAATAGCCCTGATTGCTCTCTTTTGCAATATGAAAATTGAGTCTACATCAGCTGCAGATCCCCACAATAAAATGCCATAAGACATAAAACTGTGGAAACAGGCATAGTAAACTAATCTAGCTGTGGCGACATCTGTCAACTGCCTTATTTTTCTTCATTCGGTAATGAAAACTTTATACATTTAGTTTTATTTGCATTTAGTAAGAGATTAATAGCTGCGAACCATTTCGAAAGAACAGCCAGACTTTCGTTGACACGCAAGACATCCGTATCTTTTCTATCCACTTTAGAAATAAGAGAAGTGTCATCAGATAGAATTATATCTGATAAATTATTCATCATGTAAGGAATGTCATTAATATAAACTACTAGAAAAAGGAAAGGGCCAAGAATTGAACCCTGAGGCACGCCTATCCTTATTAAAGACCCCGACGACGTCACCCCATTTATGGATACTTTTTGCTACCTGTAGGATAAATTGAAAAAAACAAGATCAGCAGCTCGTCTACGAATTCCTTAATGAAGTAATTTACAGATCAGAGTATAGTAGAGTCAACACAGTAAAATGCTTTTGAGAGGTCACAGAATATGCTAATATCATCCTGGGACTTCTTCCAGGATTCTAAAATGTGACTGATAAGTTTCAGTCATGCATCCGTTGACATTCCTTTCGTGTAGCCAAACTGATGACTATGCAAAATCCCATTCTAATTAAAGTGGGATAATATCTGGTCGAGCATGTTTTTTTTCATAGATTTTACTCAATGCTGGAAGCACAAATATTGCTCTATAATTATAGCAGAGCTCTAATTAGAGGGATCAGTCTTACTACCTGATTTATTTACTTATTTTTTAACTATGAGTCATAAGCAACCAAAGCACCAAAGCAAGTATTATTGAAAAAATATTATAATATACAGGATTATTTGAGAAACACTCGTAGGACCATATTTCCCACGTCATAAGCTACGATTTTTGAAAGTTTATTTTAAGTGCACGAGGCCAGTATAGGTATGTTCCTACGACCCATCCTTCAGGCACGGCAGTTACTTCCTCACTAGTTAAATTTTTTGATAAAACTAACTTTACAGCATGTTGAGAACCACTGCAAACATAAAATAATAAAACTCCATTTTGTTAAAACAGTCACACTGTAACGTAACTTAACATATTGCCGAAACATGTAAACACAGTTACGAAACATTGTGTTGGGTTTCATCTTTCAAGTAGATACAAAATTATCCACGTCATTTTACACAATTTATATTATTATTATAGTATTCTAGAATATATTTTGGTTAAATTTATATAGGCCGTATCAATAAAATCTTCTGCAATGCTTGGAAATACGATACTTTGTAATTTTTTAATTGAAAACAACCACATTAACAAAAAATATTTTAAGTATTTTATTAAATCAGAAGGGCGCATCGGTTAATTTATTATAGTAACATCAAACTACACGATACATTTAATTTCGCAGAGGATTTTCGATCGACTATGATGCATTTATCACAGAAATACGTAAATAAATACTTTCATTTTTTTCTGATGGCGGCGAAGATTTATGTCTATGATGACATTCACAAAAACGAACGAATTACAATAAAAATTGACAAGTATAGAATGAACGCAACGAAAAAATGAATGATTGAATGTACGATGCAAGTGAGGGCATAAAAGTCGCGACCGGTCGCGACGTGTCGACACGGCGACGTCACAATGTGACTGAAAGTTACTGTTATTCTGTTACGATTATTCCCCACTTTTCGAAACGGTGTCGACTCACAAGTCGACACGGCGACGTTACGCTACGGAACAATGTTACAAATAAATTCCGTTACGACACAATAAATGTCGACTTAAGTCGTAACCGCTACTTCATATGGCTGTATGGGGATGATTTGCTTTTAAGAGGCAGCTTTTCCACTCGTCTATCACAAAACATCAAGCGTGGTTTAAAGGCTTGTTACTTCATCTTACGCAATCCAACGCCATGTTTGACGAAACGGCAACGCGAAAAAAGAGAGATAAATGCCTGAAAACTCTGTTAGCATTCAGTTCCGTGATTTACTCGAATATTTTACAAAACTTGTTCCAGAAAATACGTGTTTGCTTTTTAAACGCTTAAAATTTTTCGAAAAAAAATCACGTTATTTAGAATCATATTTTGACATTGTTATACGTTTTTTGACTTTTTTAATTTTTGAGTCAATTATGAAGTGTCAAAGTTCATGCAAAATAGCAAATTTTCAGAGATCTTTACTGGATTAATTTTACACAAAATTATAAATTGATTTGAACAGAAGCCTAGATAATATCCTCAAGAGTGTGAGTGTGGAGTGTTTCCAACATATTTACTCCATGAAAAATGTGTAATAACGTCATAATCGCGTAAGAGCGGTTATATGAAAAACAGTGAAAATGTAGTTGAATTTAGATAGTAATCTGAAAAATCAGTTTCCTAATGAAGGTGTGTGAGAGGGAGGCCTCGCTAGCAGTGGGACATAATGGGCAATTAGATAGTTTCCGCATCTTATCGGAGGAAAGTCCAACTCGCCAGTGACCCTGACATGGCCTTGTCCTTGCTTCAGATTTTCCTTGTTGGCATTAAAATAACCATTACGAGTTGCGCTAAGTACTTAAATGTGTGCTTGCCCTTGGCCAAAAATCGGTAGTGAGTCTATTGCTGGCAGTTTTGTAGTTTGATATACAGTAATAGTTAGTTTTTATATAGAACGGCTCATTTCATTCTTACCTACCTCATCTTTTACTTTGAAATCCAATCATTTTATTTGCATTTTAGTTGTGAGATCAGATCTTCATCTCATCCAACTTCCGACTTCACGAAATCCCGCTGGCTAAACTTCCAATAAAATGAATCGAAGCACGTCTAGCTGTGCAATATTTAGCTCGCTCGTGTTAGCCGTACAAGGCATCATAAAGCAAAGCGGTGCTATTAAGCACGGCACACGCTAAGCGATTTACGAGCGACACGATGGTAAGGACCTATAAAGTTTTATGGGGCGCCTTTGTTCACATTTCGGCCAGCATGGAGCGTAGCACACATTGGAACTCCATTGAATGCAGCGGCTTCCAGCACTTTGCACGAGGACCGACGTTCGGGAATCAATTCGGGATCGCAGCCGAGGACAAAACTTTATTCGTCTAGCCTTTCGTTTGCAACTGTTTGTTCGGCAAGTTTTGTGTGGACGGGAAATACATTGTTTTGGGTCTACGAGCTACGAGCGTGGGGAATGGAATTTCTTTCAACTGCAATGCTCTGACGGGATTTTTTGAGAATTGGAATTTGGTGAGATGAGAAAGTAATGGGAAACTAGACTTATATGTAAAATACGGGTAGGTAGATATTATATATAATATCAGAGACATTTATTTCACCAGTACAATGACGGAAAACGAGTATCTTTGCATCATTTTATCTAGTACCTAAAGTCTAAGCTGACGCGGCGACCTTCGTACCGCCTGTAGTCATGGTATGATATTTGCTTCTTGAACACTTTAATTCATTTCATCTTTCGATAAAGTCAGCCGATTGCGATGAAACAAAGCCTAAGTCATATACCAAGTTACACACAGTTTTCATGTATAAAAGTTATCTACATCGGTTTCGTACATTTTAGGTGATGTGCGCACAATTAAAAACTATTACAGATTTATTGTATGTGTAGATGACGATGATATAATTTATTTTTATTTTAATGTAAAATTTATTGAAATGAAATTGTCATTATTCATATTGGTTCTTTGAACCATATAATACTAGCTGTCCGCCCGCGACTTCGTCCGCGTGTACTTCGGTTATCGCATTCTAAAAGTGTTTTCCCGTAGGAATAAGATGTTTTTCCGGGATAAAAAGTAGCTTATGTTCTTTTCCATGTCAAAGGCTATATGCATGCCAAATTTCATCCAAATCCGTTCAGCCGTTTTTGTGTGATTAAGTAACAAACATCCAAAAATCTACACTTTCACATTTATAAGATTAGTTAGGATTAAAAAAAATTAAGATGTACGCATTTGCTTTTGTAATTAGATAAATTATATCATTTAAATAATGATTGCTAAAGTTATGATAGAATAGAGATTTTATTAACCAATCATCACAGTATCTAACATTATTTATTTATTTATATACACACAAACACTTAAAATCGGAAAGAACAATTAAGGATAGTAGAGTACAAAGGACCTGCTTATTTCTAACGAAACCTCTTCCAGCAGACCTGCGACAGGACAGTTGGATGAGATATGTAGACACAGTGTGTATAATTTAAAAAAAAATCTATATAGGTAATCTAAATTAAATCCCATAATACATAATATAATTATAACAATAATTTATTTTAAGATGAGAAAGAAGTGTCAATATTTGTACAATTACTTATCTACTTATTGCATGAATTAAAAGGCATTTCTATTTTATTTTATATATTACGATGTATGTATGTATGTGTGAAAACATGTTTACTAAAAGTATATTTTGGGTGAAACCATTATTGTTTAATAACAAGAACTGTTTCATAATTTTCCTTGTTATTGTAGGTTTTGGTCTAACAAATGACCAAATGATCAGTTATCGTTAAACTAACTGGTACTTAGGTCATCCTGTGACCCGGAATGTCAACAGTTAAGTACATAGGTCGGCCCTATGACAAACGATCTAGTCAATGCCTACTAATAAAACCCTCGATAGGGAAATGGATTGATAATAATCGAAGTAGGTGTCTCGTTATGTACTCCTATAGTGTTTACGCAGGTAACAAGGGATTATTTTGGGCTTGCTGACGGCGAGCAAAAGGTAGCTTGCCGACCGACCGTCCGGTAACCGTCCGGGCCGAGCCCAAGTCGTCGACGCTGCGTAATGTTCCACGCGCGCCTCAAGAGCCAGTAAACCGTAGGGGCCCAGCAGGGTTGAAGCGCGCTCCATCGTCGACCGCATCGTTGCTTTCCATCAGGAGCGACAGCGGACAAGCGCAAACCTACTAACAATAAAAAAGAAGCCTTCTGAGTCCATGAGTAGTGTAAAATTGAAACCAAGAAAAGAAGGAACAGGAGTGGGTTTATAGTCAGTCAAAGTCTGACACACCCTCCCGTTCCGTCCAAGAGTGGAAGATGTCATTGGATGATTTTTCCACCTAAAAAAAACTGGGGATTACTTATTATTACACCTACGTCTTCGGTATTGTACCATTTAAGTAGAGACTATTTCGTTTGTAGGAACATAATGAATACCAAGGGTTTTTTCACGACGAGATCGTCACTAGGTAATAAAAATATTTTCTCATGTTTTTTCCTCATCCATTGTTTGTAAACCGATAGTAAAGCGTAGTATTCTCGCCCAGCTCTCGGAGCGACTGACTCACGAAGTCATGAGTTCGGCAAATTCCGATATCGAATGCGCTTTGGCGAATTGTAACTATTTATTTACATAAATTTTTCCTGTATTTACGTAACTGGGTCAATGCTGTCACTGTTGAGTGTTATGAGATACTAACTCATAATGACGTTAACTACGCAGATTCATTGATCTAGCTAGACTAATACTTTATAGAGGTATATATCATTTATATATTCCTTCGATGTACGCGCATCGAAGGACTGGAACAGTTTGCCTGCTGCGGTCTTCCCGTCTGATTATAATTTAGGTGTCTTCACAGCTAGAGTGAATAGGCTCTTAATAAACTAGTGCGCCTCACCATCAACGATTGCATCATTGCTTACCATTAGGCGGGATCGCAGTCAAATACTAGTTTATAACAGATAAAAAAAAAGGTAAAGTTTTTTTTTTGTAGGAGGTGATCTCTGAAAGTAGTGGTCAATCGGACCAGTACTTTCAGAGAATACCTTCTACAAACAAAAAAAAAACTTTACCTTATTATATAATATTAATATATTAGTAGATACATCGGGTTTTTCACCAGCTTTCTATAGCTGCTTTATTCCTTTATTTTATGTACGCAAGTGAAGTCGCGGCCAAAAGCTAGTTTATAATAATAATAAGTCTTTATTTCAGAACTTATCCATAGAACGTTATCACAAATAAAGCTATACGGGTTCATCATAGGTTTAGGTACATATAATCACAGACTAAATTATAACTCTTGGATTCAACCGTGCGTCTAATGATGGCAATGGCATGATTTCTATGAAACTTTCACTGTCATTGTGAAGCAGAGGGTTTAACCCGCGTGTGCCTACTGGGGCTATGTTCGACAACATCCTTATACTCTCGTTGTGGATTGTTTTGGCTTCAAATATAGAAATAGATTACAAAATGGAAGATTCGCCCTTGAAGCCACGTGTTTGAGAATATTATTGGTTAATCTTTTATCAATACATGTAAGTACGTAAAAGGAGAAGTTGACTAGCTGACATATCAACACACAGCCGAAACTAGGCCTTATAGGAACGTGAAATTTTGCAGAAGGCTTTATGATGTAGGCAAGTACTAAGAAGGAATTCCTGATTTTTTTTTAACCTATTGCACCTTCTTGGTGAAAAAGGGTAAATTATTTGGTATGTAAAATTTTCTTCTTTGGGCCCTTAAACTTGAAACTTAGCAAAATTGGTAACCCAAGTTAACAAAAAAGGTTTTCATTTTATTAAAAAAAACTGGTTGTATCGGGAGAACCCTTGGGTTGATAAACTTGAAACTAAAACTGTTCTTATTAGATTTTCAAAACTACCTTCAAAATATGGTTTCAGGAGTGTTCAAGTTTTTATGAAGAGTGCGGGACCCTTTATATTTAATATTGAATATTATAATGCTTTGTAGGCAAGTGTTTAGTGTGCGTTTAATATAAGATTTAAATTCATAGAACAAAAGTTGTCGTTTACGATGTTAGTAATAAAGTCCTGCTGGGTTGTTAGTGTAACCCAAATAAATAAAAATTAAAGAATTATTACCTAATAATATATAAATTGCGAAATTAAAGATTTTTATTTTATTATTTTTTTAACCGACTTCCAAAAAAAGGAGGTGGTTCTCAATTCGGTTGTAATTTTTTTAATTTATTTTTTTACTTATGTGTCCCTAAATTATACTAACCTCATTTTTAAGCTGTTTTGATAATACTAACATCTTATTGGTCTACGATGCCTGAGAATAAAAAAAAATATTTTTATATATACACGAACTCGTATATAAGCGATTTTCAAAATTAATATTTGTTATGATATTGCATTCGCAGTACGATTACAAATATAACTACAGCTATAAAACTACACGATCAAAGTCTAGTTCCAGCAACATTTAACTGCAGCAGTAATGGCGTCCTACTAACGCAGTGATAAAATACAATGCAGATGAAGTCACAAAGGCTTTTACATAATTTATGTCCGTTAATTGTCGACGTCGACATGGCAGCACGTTTATTTTTAACGAAAGCCTTCATTCAGGTTATGGATGGGACTATTAAGATACTATTTAGTTGATAAAAAGTGTGTAAAAATATTATCCACAGATTTTTTGGGTACTCCCCTAGATTAACTAATGGTGAGAGATAATGTGAACGTTTCATCATCATCATATCAGCCGAAAGACGTCCTCTATTGGACATACACTTCCCCAAGCGTTGCCACATCGACCGGTCTTGTGCGTCATGCATCCATCAGATTCCCGCGACCCTGACCAGGTCATCGGTCCAACTTGTGGAAAGCCTTGCAACGCTGCGTCTTTCGGTGCGTGGTCGCTACTCCAGAACCTTTCGTCCCCATCGACACTGCCTACAATGTGTCCGGCCCACTGCCACTTAAGTTTGGCGATTCTTCGAGCTACGTCGGTAAACTTGGTTCTCCTACGAATATCTTCATTTTTAGGGTTCCGTAGCCAAATGGCAAAAAACGGAACCCTTATAGATTCGTCATGTCTGTCTGTCTGTCTGTCTGTCTGTCTGTCTGTCTGTCCGTCCGTATGTCACAGCCACTTTTTTCCGAAACTATAAGAGCTATACTGTTGAAACTTTGTAAGTAGATGTATTCTGTGAACCGCATTAAGATTTTCACACAAAAATAGAAAAAAAGCAATAAATTTTGGGGGTCCCCATACATAGAACTGAAACTCAAAAATTTTTTTTTCATCAAACCCATGCGTGTAGGGTATCTATGAATAGGTCTTCAAAAACGATACTGAGGTTTCTAATATCATTTTTATCTAAACTGAATAGTTTGCGCGAGAGACACTTCCAAAGTGGTAAAATGTGTGTCCCCCCCCTCTAACTTCTAAGATAAGAGAATGATAAAACTAAAAAAAATATATGATGTACATTACTATAAAAACTACCAACGAAAATTGGTTTGAACGAAATCTAGTAAGTAGTTTTTTTTTAATGCGTCATAAATCGAAAAAAATACACTATTATTAAAACATCGATCAAAGTTACAACACATAAACATAAACATAGCAGCATATAACATAATATAAAAGTTCTTGACTTTTATATTATGTTACTTGCTGCTACGGAACCCTTCATGGGCGAGTCCGACTCGCACTTGACCGGTTTTGATGTGATGTGAACTCCGAGCATAGTCCTTTGCAGGATCACGTTTGCTCTAGGGGCAATTCTCTATCTTGGCTTTAAGGGTGAGTTGCACCATTTAACTATAACGATAACCAAACCATAACCAGCCGTAAAACGGCCGTCTATTGGTCAATTCGACGATTTGACAACTGTTAACGGCTTTGTTATCGTTATAGTTAAATGGTGCAACTCACCCTAAGACCTCTATATTGTACATAGCTATTAGGAAACTGACTCTCTGGGAATTCCACTCCTTAGCCGTATCTGCTTATAATGGCAGCATTCCCAAAACGTTTAGAACGTAGATATGGGTAGGAGGTCCACCGAGTCCGCTGACACATCGTCCTATGGTTTGTTGCCCGATAAAGGAACGGGCTATTGAGGTTTTAATATCCTTGTAACCGGCTGTACTAGAAGAGCTTTTGTTTTTTATGATATCAATAGCAAAATGTAGCTTCTATATCTTCAAAGCGTACCTTTTTTCGCGACTCAATTAGATGACCGAGCAGGCAAAGTATTCACAAAAGATAACATGAAATTAATCTATATACTACCTTATTTTTAGTATATACAAAACTTGAAATACCTGTCTAGTATTTTATTTATTTATTTATTTATTTATTCACTAAATCCACAGCTCTTTTACAAAAAAATTACTTAAAAATAAACTAATATTACAGCCAATTAAAAATTATTATTTATGTAAAGATTCTATGTACAAAATTTCATACTGTATTATGAAAAATCACAAAGTTATGAGCCAGTTATGGTGCCTGATTGGCGACATAAATACATGGTCACCGGGCCACCAGGGCGACTGAGGGGTTGTTTTGCTTCCGCACCCAGCTGTGCACTGGCAGCCAATGCCCACTATGACCTGCTTTGACCTGTTTTATGCTTAGTGTCGGTGGTGTCCAACTTGTGACCTTTTTAAATGTTTTTGGGAGAAAATATAACATGGTTTACAAAAATATTCTAAGCGATCCAGTTACTGATTCTGAACAAACCCGGGTATACAGGTTTCGCATATGCTAAAAATAATCTATACATCTATACATATAAATAAAATTGGAGTTTCTGTTTGTTATATTGAAATAACTTTTACTACATGCATATGAATACGGTACATACACCAACATAATATTTTTTACAATGTTTGCCTGTCTGTCTGTTTGTCCGGGTTCTCTGAAATGGCTGCACCGATTTTGACGAGACTTTTTTTGACAGTTAGCTGATGAAATAAGAACATAGGCTACTTTTATTTTAGAAAAAAATAAATTCAAAATCTTGTAGTCCATGCGAACGAAGTCGCGGGCACAGCTAGTGTTGTATATGGACGGAGATACTGACTGACTGACATAACAACGTACATAAGCTAGTTATTAATGAACAGTAAGATGGTTAATGCTGACAAAGCACTTCAATTATAAAGGATTACAGTAGAGTAACCTCGTGAACTCGTTTGTTAGATGTTTGCTTTATATATTAATACACAATAATACCTATGAAAAACAAACGTCTTCCAAGAAGCTGTCACTTCGTTACATTAGGTACACATTAATTAGGCGCCTCGTTCTGAGTAATAATACCTATTGTAATTATTGTTAGAAATAGACCTCTTGTTATTAAAGTGTTGGGGGGTAGACATATTAGAAGAAGAATAATATAAATAATATCGTAATGTTAACAACCATAATGAGAGCAGTGGTAGCCGACTGGTAATGGCCCCGACCTACGAGTGGTAGGTCGCGGGTTCAAACCCAGCCAAGTGCATTACTTTGTGTAATTTATTTCATCACCAATGCTCTCAAAACGGTGAAGGAAACCCCATTTTGTGTCCAGGCAATCTCTGTCCATTCTAGGTTGCCTGGAAGAAATCGCCTGGTGCGATAAGGCCGCCAATTGTGTGTTTTTTATTATATGGTTTCATTTTGTTAATTTTTAATCATGATGTTGCAATAAAGAATATATAAATAAATAAATAAGGGAAACATTGTGAGGAAACCAAAAATTCGAAGACATGTGACATTCACCAACCCGCACTGGGCCCGCGTGATGGATTAGGGTCCATTCCCTCTCCTAGAGAGGAAGCTTGAGTCCCAGCAGTGTGAACAGTAATTACAGCGGTTAAAACTATGCTGAAGTCAATCTGGACCAGCTGAAAATCAGCGCAGGGTGTTTGACGCCCAGCAATTGCTAAGTTGGTGACCCTTTCGGTTCGGGCACAGTCCCTGCAACTGTATTGTATTTCTGTACTCTTTTTTATTGTGGTGCTTTCGCCGAATAAATATTATTCTATTCTATTCTTTTCACCCTACAAACCATCCAGACTAATCTCATCTGTTTATAATCCATATGACTGATTACATGACAAGAATTAATAATAGAAACTAATACAGCGGTTAGACAACCAATTAAAATTATAGTCTGGGGACACTCATTAAGGAGGAATTTTGGCCGCTGGGTGTCGTGTATCGGCGCTTTCGCAGAAGGCTACATGACACAACGACTCAGCGCAAAACGTCGCCGACTCAACGTAGCTAGTTCTAATAATAAAGAGATTAAATAGTTCAAATTAAATTGATATGTACTATTTTATGTATAGTGTTTATGGGCCCTAGTAGCCTGAAATAAATAATTATTATTCCCGTTATTCATTTTTTAAACCTATTATTTTTTTTTTTTAATATTTTCTTTTTTAGCAAAATCATAAAAAAAAAACATTTAAAAATATTATTATTGTTATAAACAACATGTACAATTGTACATCAATCCCTCTCACTTCTGACATGCCAATAAATTCATTTGCCATTCATCTGCAAACACTGTTTGTTGGATTAGAATACAAGAGATTGTTTAGTGTAGCCAAAGTGCGAGGTATTAGAGACTGAGGACACTGAGGTACAGGAAACCTCTTCTGCTTTTTGCCACGCCAGTAATTATCCGGGCAAAGAAGCGTACCAACACAGCAAGCAAATCAGGCGCGTCAGTAGTGCCACGGAGCGTCTTACAGGCTATGGTCAGCTGATCTAATGCTCATCTTACCTTTATTGAATTAATCTGAGGCAACTCAATAGATGTCAGATAGTGTTAGTAGACCTAACAAGATCCCTCATCTGTCGGAACTTACCTGCACCCTTGCAGAATGGACTAGTAGAACGCTTGATTCTGTAACTATTCCAGGATCAAGCGCTTTGCTAGTTCATTATTTCTCAGCTTTACGTTTAAGTACCTAATTAGAAAGTATTGTAAGGGTCACAGATAATGAAAAAGCTTGCAATTTAAAGCGTAACTAATATTTTTCCCACCAAATTGCTAATTACGGCGCCTGTCGGCCTTACTTCCGCTTTAATCTCATCTGACCACATTCTTTCTTCTAAAACTCAAATTAGTATCTTTTTAATTTATAACGCAAGTTGTAAACCATCAAAAATGGTATCGGTGAACGGTTTTTATTTTAACGGTACTTACATGGATTTTCCACTTTACAAACCGAACGCCCCAATTTCATCTTCCTCAATTAACTTACCGCGAATCACACACAATAATGTTTTAAAACAATTACTGTAGCCACAGAACGGTACATACAGTGTTCATACCTACCCGCTAAGCGAGACACGTACTTGAAATACCTACCCTCAAAACGAGGCTAAATAAGTCTTAGTACCCGCAAAACTTCCTCGAAAGGCGTGTTAGCTTACATTCAGTAAAGTTATTTTCATTGTGCGGGAAAAAAGCGGGCAAGAGCGAGTTGGATTCGCGCACGGAGGGTTCCATATCTACCGTCCGTAGCAAAAACGACAAAAAGAGTCATATTTGTTTTATGGGAACCTCAATTAAATTATTATTATTTAATTATTACTTACTATTATTTTCCATTTGTTTTTAGTAAGTTACAACAATTACAATACAACAAACAACAATTTATTTATTTATTTACAATTTACTTATACAACATTACAGTCTAAACTAATGCGTTGTACAGAAACAAGAAAAGAAAAAAACAAATGTTCTAGCGGCTATAGAAATACTTCAGCTGTGAATATTTCAACTGTCTAGCCATCACGGTTCATGAGATACAGCCTGGTGATATACGGGCAGACAGACAGACGGACGGACAGCGGAATCTTAGTAACAAGGTCCCGTTATACGCTTTGTACACGGAACCCTAAAAAGTCCGATCAGTTGGCAAGCCAGGAGGATTACAAAACTGCCGAGTCACACCGTCATCTTAGTCTTGGAACCTTGCCAAAGTAGGAAGCTAGTGTGCGAAGAATTATGATGAAGCAGCTCTTACTTAGCTACAGTTTGACTATCAAGACGCTTTGATAAATGGACCAGCGGCCAGTCAATGGCTCCGGCATTTTTCAAATGCCTTGTTGTGCTATAAAGATGTTTTTTTTTCGGTGGGAAAAATCAACCGATGACATCCCCCGCTCTTGGGCGGAGCGGGAGATAGTGTCAGACTTTTACTGACTGAAAACCTACCCTGTTCCTTCGTGCCTTCATACCGGGGTTGAGCTACCTCTCGAAACTAACCCTAGCCCCAGTAGGCATCGACCCAGCTGGGCCCCTGTTGTTGCTGACAACTCCTTGAGGCGCGTGGAAACGGTGCGTGCCGTCGTGGACTTGGGTCCGGTCCGGACAGTTACTGGATTGTCGGACAGAGAGCTACCCAATGCTCGCCGTCCGCAAGCCCGCGCCTATGGTGGTGATAGAAAGATGTTGTTTTTTAAAGAGTAAGTTTGGAGATAGGCGATAACGAAAAAAGCATAAAGAAGGTTGGGTACGGTCACGAGTCTGTCTAAAAAGTCAACCGACTTGAGAATTTTTGAAAGAATACTTATATTACTACTTAAACTTATATTCGATACTTTTTATAAGGTTCTTTATTAGTAAACAATGATCAAGATCTCTTAATCGACCTTGATTATTGAACCAGCGAGCGTTGACTACATCAGATTTCATTTTAATCTAATTACCCAAGTTATTTGACTTTTTAGACAGACTATCAGTAGGTACTAGGTACCTATCTAAGTACTAATAATTCTAAATATAAGACTATAAATGTATTCTTGTATTTACTCTGTTTGTTTTATTTTTATCTGTTTTCTTTATTGTCTTCTGTTTTTCGTTTTGTGTCACAGTTGTACAAAGAAACTCAGTAACTAAGCGGTAAGCTGGCATGTCTACTGTAAATGTTGTGTTTGCCCGTAATTGGCACGTATATAAGGCTGACATGACTTTTTTTAATTACCAGTCACCCTATATACAGTACCTATGATTTGTTTTTTATGTACTGTAGGTGAATCTGAACTAATAAATAAATACCTAAATAAATAAATAATCTCTCTTTGAAACCATTCAGAATGTAATGTTAGCTCTTCGATGGTCATGTCGTCGTGGTTATCATGGCGATCATGGTCGAGTAGGAGTCGAGGAAGTTCCTTAAGAGGGTCCTTTGTCGCCTATCGTCAACATTTAGCATGGTTTAAAAGCTTGTTACTTCATCTTACGCAATACAATGCGATTTTTGATGAAAAGACAACGCGAAAAAAGAGAGATAACGCCTGCACGCTTAGCCAAGTTATTATTCTGCAATCGTTAACGCTGCCGAAAAGTGATGAAACGTATGGGAATGACGTCAGCTCAACGTAAAGTCGCGTGGTCAGAACAAACGAATAGACAATTCGTAGCCAAGTTCACATCGTTCAAAATCGTTTCTACAATGTTTAACGCTACATCCTATGTTAGACAAACGCTACATTGTAGAATGAGCGGCCGAATCAGGCGCGTCAACATGGCTACCAACTTATTGTTTTCTACAATTACTGTCACCGAGGCGTTACCGATTAGAGAACGGAATTCGACACAAACTGGTTGTTACTTGGCTAGGGGGGCTGAAAACTCTGTTAGCATTCGGTAATTCCGTGATTTACTCGGATATTTTACAAAACGTGTTCGCGGAAATACGTGTTTGTTTTTAAATGTTTAAAGTTTTTGAAAAAAAATTTCGTCGTTTAGAATCTCTTGTTGTAATTTGCTAATATTGTATACTTTTTGAATTTTTGAGTCAAACTCCATCCAAAATAGCGGGAGATCAGAGTTTTAACTGCATTAGTTTTACACAAATTTAGAAATGATTAATATAAGCCTAGATAATATCCATAAGATACCTATTATGTTTCCAAAATATCTAATGAAATAGTAGTTTATGTGACAAGGGGATAAAGCAGTGTCTTTAAGTCGCGGGCGGCATGTTAAATTCCGAACGAAACGAAGGTTGCTGATTTAATCCCGAACGACAGTGAGGGATTTATAAAATTAACTCCCGAGCATTGCGAGAGAGTTTATAAAGAAACCTGAGTGAAGTGAGGAATTTAAGCCGCCCAAGACAAAGACAGCTTTATCCCCGTGTTGCATACTCTACTTTTTACACCATCTGTGAGATAATTAAAAGACAATTTTGTCGACCAAATCATATATTAGAGAAATAATTATAAGAATTATATTTACAAGTTCATCAAACAAACAAAATTCACTACTTCAAGATTCTATAGTTTCAATTTTCTATAATACTCCCGTGTCGTCAGTACGCACGTCATATTCTATTTTCTTTTTTTGTTAGTGGCCAGTTTGAATCATAGTGATTACATACTCTTTGGTTTTAATTCACCTACATTTTAATTCACAATGTTGACGATTCTTGATGCTCCAAATTCAAATCTCATTATTTCCTAGGGATCGGCCATACTGCATTATCTCCCTAGGCATATAATGACTTGCTTTAAGTGAGGTTTGTATGACGTGTAAAACGACATTATCGAGCAGGTGGTGTAAAATAGTAGTTTATGTGACTAGGGGATAAAGCAGTGTCTTTAAGTCGCGGGCGACATGTTGAATTCCGAACGAAACGAAGGTTGCTGATTTTAATCCCGAACGATAGTGAGGGATTTATAAAATTAACTCCCGAGCATTGCGAGGGAGTTAATAAAGAAACCTGAGTGAAGTGAGGAATTTAAACCGCCCAAGACAAAGACAGCTTTATCCCCGTGTTGCATACTCTACTTTTTACACCATCTGTGAGATAATTAAAAGACAATTTGGTCGACCAAATCGTATATTAGAGAAATATAAGTATTATATTTATAAGTTCATCAAACAAACAAAATTCACTTCTCCAAGACTCTATGTTTTCAATTTTCTATAATGCTCCCATGTCGTCAGGTTATATTCTATTTTCTTTTTTTGTTAGTGGCCAGTTTGAATCATGGTGATTACATACTCTTTGGTTTGAATTTCGAGTCAACTTATTCGATGCGCCTACATTTTAATTCACAATGTTGACGATTCTAGATGCTCCAAATTCAAATCTCATTATTCCCTAGGGATCGGCCATACTGCATTATCTCCCTAGGTATATAATGACTTGCTTTAAGTGAGGTTTGTATGACGTGTAAAACGACATTATCGAGCAGGTGGTGTAAAAAATATATAAATGGTGTTACCAAAATCGCGTAAGAGCGGTTTTATAAAAAACAGTGAAAATTTATGTCGATTTGCATTCCCTTACAAAGGAATTTAAATATCCGGGGGAGTTACATATGCAATTATATTCTTTTTCTTACGGTTTCATCCTAAAAAATTTGAAGAACTTTAACAACCAATAAAATAATGAGTAAGTAATTAGTATTTAGTACTTACGTCATAGTAGTATTTCTTGTTCTCAGCTTATTATTGACGATGATGATTTTTCTTTATCAAATGGCACCCAATGAACACTTTCAGTAGGTACGTTCTCGAGACGAAACTACACGCACGATATGTGATATGTGTGTTGACTAACGCGTGACAGAGTGACGGAAGTCCAGAAGCAATCATCTGACTCAATGGGGTCGGAAAAAACCCCTTATCCTGAACCGGCGCCGATCGGTACGCAGTCGTTATTTCTAATTTCTCGGTACGATAACGTACCATAATCGTAAAACCTATTTGTAAATAATAAACTGTGACAAATTACAATGTGTTGGTTATCTCCATCGTTCTGTAGGT
Organism: Mythimna albipuncta; assembly: GCA_929112965.1. NCBI lineage: Eukaryota > Metazoa > Arthropoda > Insecta > Lepidoptera > Noctuidae > Mythimna > Mythimna albipuncta. Next base: position 2,798,066 of record OV815960.1, read on the forward strand.
ACCTATAGAAGACCGATGACTTAGTCCCCGCACACGAGCCACAAAAAAAAGCCACTTTTAGCTTCTTTTTGTGGCTCGTGTGCGTCGGTGCCGCCACAGAAAAAAAGCTAGAAGCCGCTTCAAGCTTCTCCAGTCGCAAGCTATCACGCGCTACAGCTTTTTTTTGTGGCCGCTTCTAGCTTTTTTTTGGGGACCGCTTCTAGCTTTTTTTTGTGTGGCCCGTGTGCGAGGATACTTATTGTTAGCCCGTTGCGATCGGGTTAGGTATACAACCGCCAACGCTGCATATAGTCATAATCATAAATTTTCGGAAGAGTGCCTACTGCAGATAAAAATATCACTGCAGGATATCGCACCAAAGTCAACAAAAAAGACCTTTTAAAATCAACGGGTAATATTTCACAACTATTTCGCATTGTAGGAAGCCTATTATAAATTACAAAGGCTAAACATTTAAGCCCTTACAATGCCGTCGTAAAACAATAATAAATAATAGCGCCACAGTAGAGAGACTCACCACTCTAAAATTAAAGAGCTTTAAAAAAAGTTTCTACGGGAATACCCAGTGATATTCTTTTCGTGTAAACAGGCAAATGTTTCAACGAATTAAATCTGGGTCTGCTGAGAAAGTGGTGTAGTATGTGAATGTAGATCCGAGACAGCTATTTTTATTTCGATCTACCACATTCTAAATCATCGCGGGTTTCCCAATGTTTCTCTAATTTTGTGGTTTAACTCGGTATTTTTAGCGGTATTCTGTATTGCTATGCCACTCAATTGAGCTTTTAATAATGTAATGTAGGAATGCGGATTTTCCTGTCTCTATGGTTTGTCCAATAGATAACATTTTGAAGTAATATTTTATAGTATATTACCCTTATTTGTAATCTTAATTTTCCCAGCGATAACCAGCAAATGTAGGGCGTTGTTTCCAAAGAAAAATGTATATTTACTTGTTTGAAATGCACACTCAAAAAGTGCGTTAACCTTTCGTATGCCGTAATTAGAGACACAATTAAAATTTATTGTGTCTTACGTGGATCCACGTTCCGGACACACAACGGGTTAAAGGAGTGGATACAATATTCTTCAGTCTTCCTACGAATGCAAGTCTCAAGTTCCACGAATTACCTTTTATTCCTACGTTTTTATGCGTTCCTATTAATAGAATGAACTCGTTGCTAACAGGACAAAGTGCGGGACATTGAACCTGGTCCGAGTCTGCACGGTAAAGGAATTTCTACAGGATGGAGGTTCCAGGTTGTGGGCGGGTCGGCTATTTAGAGAGACCGTTCACACGTGCCGAGGGTTGACGTTCTAGATTTCTACACATATGAGGTACAAACATTTTCTTTCCATGAGAAAAAAAATGACCGATTTGAATACATTGAAGACCATTTTTGTACAGATTACACTAGTTGTTATCCAGTTCAGATAAATCGAACCGATACCTATTGACTCTTGTGGAAACATCCTGCTCTCTGATTAATAAATATTTTAATAAAAAGTGCTCAGAGAAAAACTCTACAGCCAAATATGATAACAAGTAAAGTGAAAAAATTGCGTGTGGAATTGTGTTTTACCGTTTATTACAACATCGGTTAGCTAAAAATTACGTAGAAATAAAATGTCTTACGAAAGAACGAATATTCCTATTCAAAATGGAAATTACAAAACCTATTCCTAATTAGTAGATAACGATATTACAAATCGTTTCTGAGGAAATTTACTAGAAGGGTTATGTATCATAGAACAATCTGATGTGAACATGCGGCACTTTTTTTATTTATTTAAAAAAATTAGTAAGTAGATATTACAGTAGGTGTCAGATTTTGGGACAAAAATCATTGAGTTTTGCCTAATATCTCTGCATAGGTACCCGAAAAATAAACAGCGAACTGATTTTCATTACTGGAAAAATGTTAAGGGTACAATGCGCTCCAAATGAGAATAGGATCGCCCGCCATGTTGTGACGTCACGATTTACTGTTAAAACAAGGAAAGAAATTTTTAAACATTGATTAATTTACGAAAAATTTAATTTATTTATGAACTGTGATCGAAAAAAGTTTAATGAGAATCCAGTTCTTTGATTTTACTCATTTCTAAGTTCAATTTTGCCAAAATTTCTTCGATTTGACAGTACGACGTGACGTCAAAACATAGGAATCGGTCCTATTCTCATTTGGAATGTACACAACAAATGTCTTAATGTCAAAATATATAATAAGGTCATTTTATTAATCACTATGTCAAATTAATCTGACTCTTACCTACAGTTAGGGTTACCAGATGAAATAATTAAAAGTCCGGGGAAAAGGCCCGATTTCCATTGAAAAATCCTGATATTTTTAACAGATTGAGAATTTTTGAAAATTTGTATTATAATTGGTTTTATACACTGAAAAAAAAATCCTGAAACCTCAGGACAAGTCCTGAGAAATGGTAACCGTACCTTAGTACCCACTAAGGCACTGCTGTTACTACTCCAAATTCTCTACATCAGTAGACGGTTTACATACAAAATCGTTTTTGCTTCGTACTACAGTTGACTCAACATTTGTCTGTCTAGATATTATAGAGAACATAGGTATGTCTATTAGTATGAGCACCCTGTCGCGTATCTACGTAGGTTAATTCCAAGCTACCGATGCAAGACCATGTTAAGTGGAAGCAATTCTTAGTTTCAAAATTACAAGAAAAAAATTGGCGTAGACGACCCAAACACGCATTCAAATGATCTATTGTTATTTGTATGACTCATGCAGATGATGCGTATTTATTGATTACTAGTTGTCTCACGCGGCTTCACCCGCATTTTGGCTTATAGTTCCTCTTTTATTAGCTGTATAGTGATGTTAGCCTTTCTCGATAAATAAGAAATTGACTGGCCTGTTGATCCAGTGGTTAGTAGTTGGTAGTAGCTCTGACTGCTATGGCTTAGGTTGTGGGTTCGGTTCCAAAACAAATGTTTGTGTGATGAGCATGATTCAACACTGTTTTATGTCAGATCGGAATACTAGTTCCTGAGATTATTGTGTTTAAACAAATAAACAAACTCTTCAGCTTTGTAATGTTATAAGTATAGACCACACGTATCGTATATTTTAGATTAATGCACCATTGTTTGATCAAAACGTCATTGGATACCAGTTCCGATTCCTGGAGCTGGAAACGATGCACCACAAACTACGACGGCATGAGGATGACCATCGTGATGACGTGGATGAACATGATACGTTCGTAAGGTTCTGGAAGTCAGCAAAATAGTGTCACGTGCCTCTTATTTGGTAGGAAGCTTCGTCAGTTTCAAAGAAATGTATATTGTTGTCTTTAATTATCGTAACAGGGTTTTTATTAGTTTTCAATGTTCAAAAAGATAAACCAAATAGTTAATAATAATATTCTCTTTAGGGCATAGGGATTAGGGTTTAATCCACCACGTGAGTCCAGCGTAGATTGGTCTTCAAATTTTTGGTTCTAGGACTTATTTTTTGGTAAGAAAATCTCCAATGACATCTCCCGCTCTTGGGCGGAGCGGGATATTGTCAGACTTTTACTGACTAAAAACTCTTCAGACTATTATGGCCTGTACGAAGGCCCGGCGCGAGAGATCGCCGCCGCCGATCGCCCTCACGTGACCACGGCGGTGCTCTGCCCAAGAGGGGCACACCTCTACCGTGTGCTCCAACGTGTCCTCCGGTCCACACAGTCGTGTCACCCAGGCGTCGCTTCCTCACAAATCCGGCGCAGGAACTTGCCGCACTGACCGAGTTCGGTGAGAACCTGCGTCATGCGGAAGGTGAGGACGCCGTGAGGTCTTTTTTTTTTAAATTATGGCATGCCCTGGTTCTAAGACATGCCGATTTCCTTACGATGTTATATTTCACTGTTTAGAGAGAAGTGGTGATGAAATAAAATACGTAAAGTACCTACCTAATGCGCGTGGCTGGGTTGGTTACCACTGGGTGTAAACTGTTTTAAGGTAGAGACAGAATCTTATTTGTTTAACTTCTTGGAATCAGTGGTTACAGTCTCCCAGACCTATGGAACTACCAGCACAAGCTCCAGTTGAGGTTTTCAATGCTTTGCGGCCCATTAATTTATATCTCAAAGTAATTATATTTAACTTCCTCCTACGCTATGTCGATAAGGTAGGTCTAGTGATTCGTATTATATTTAGACTGTTACCTGCCAAATGAATACCTGTTAGGTGACCTGCGGTTTACCTCTTATATAATTTAAAAAGGACATTGACCAGGTTTAGATCAAACGCTGCCCATGCATGCTTCAAAAAAGAAAATGCTTCTTGTTGCTTTTGAAGAGTCAGAGCTGAGACGCATAATTTATTCATTTATTTATTAAAACTTTATGCAACAAAAAAAGGTACAAAGGCAGACTTAATGCCTTAGGCATTTTCTGCCAGTCAACCAAGGTTAGTGAAGAGAAAACAAGGCAGGTGCATAAAAAAAATAAAAGATTTATCAAAAAACCATGGAACAAATTTATATATATTATTTATTTTATATATATATTTTTTTTAATTTATTTGTTTACAAAATTATATTATAACATCTTTACAGGCGCAACATTATTTATAATTTTTTACAACAACAATTTTTATAACATTTTATATATAAAATAAACATACATATAATTATATTTAATCTAATATAAACCTACATATATATAAACATATTATATTATTTATACAGTATGGAAAATAAAAGGATTTTTGAGACTACTTCGCTATTTGTGTAGAAAATAAAGCCGCAACTTCCGCTTAAATGCATACTGAGTCATTATGCGTTTAAGCGAAAGTTGCGGCTTTATTTTATACTGATTGGTGGCCGTCCTGATAACAAAAGGAAGCACATCACACAAAAGTATGAATGGACCTTGTATGAAAGGAAGAACGAACAAAATCAGAACTATGAGAAGGACAAAGCAGTAGAAGATTGTTAGAAGAACGCAGATTCTTAGCATGAGACGATTAAAAAATGTATATTTCGTTTTGATATACAATTCCTACTTATGTAGAAAGAAATCACAAAAACATCATCAACATCATGTGGAAGAAATTTCTTTGTGAAATCAGCTGTACCTTTGTATAAACTTTTATAATAGTGTTAACTTCTTCTGTATGTACATAACTTATAAAATAAATAAATAAACGCAGTTTAATGTACCAATGCTGAACTAGGATTAACCTGAGGAAAATATTGCACTTTGTGACCATTTTAGGCACTTGGTCCAACTCACAAACAAGGATGATCAATGTCCTTTGCATTTACACACGGTATTTCCAAATACAATCTGATAGGGAAAACTAATAGTAAAACCCAAAATTAATATTACGTAGCAGGCACGTGGCGCTGAGTGCCGAGTAGTTTTTAGAAGATGTGTGTGACCTGACGAAAGAAGGTATCTGCGGTCAGTTGTCACCAACCTACTTTATGTGTTTCACAGCTACTTGTTGCCATGGAACCTACTCATTGTATAAACCTACTGATGCTAATTAGTACGCATTTATCTATTTAACGTTTTAGTTAAATGCGGTCTTTGAACTTACGAATTGCGAATTTTGAATATGTATTTATTTTTATATTTAGTTTGGAATCGTGCACTAGCTTCTGACGTTTTATAAGTGCCCATGTAGGCCTATGTGAAATAAAAAGATTCTGATTTGATTTGATTAAAACTTTTTGTAAAAAAAAATCTTTCTTCATGTTGGTATGCGAAGTTGCATTAATTCTTATTCTTGGTAGTTGCGAGATTTAGTTCCAATTATGAAATCAGCGCGCAACTGTTGTAATCGTTGGACTACAAAGTAAAATTCTTTTTATGCTGTGTAGGTCAGCAACAAGCATTGACGGCCACGATTTTGATTTCCCAGAAAGTTTTTTTATAGGTATTACCTACCACAAGTTGTTCCCCACACGACATCGAAAAATTCCGCTTTCCAGCGAGGCCGGAAACTTCGGGGCCGCGTCGACATTCCTCTATCTCACTTGCATCCATAATTTATATATTGAGCAACTCTACCAAACCGCTCGGGATTTTTTTTTAAATCTTGAATCGTTCTTCGCAGAATTGTTATCTGTTTTGAACGGTTTGTTATTGTTTAGCGACATGAGTGTTCGACTCTTGACCACGCGCGTCACTGATTATGTGCATGATGTAACAAATACTAGACGAGCCCCTCATTTACACATTTATATTGACTTTAACGTAATAATGCGTTTGTTAAATCCGTATTTGATCTAGAAAAACATGGAATGACGTAATTGTGAAGTAGGCACAAATTTTATTTTCACGGGGTCCTGTCAAAACATTTCTAATAGCCCTTCGTTACGTCCGCTGAAAGTTTGCGAAACTAGTTGATACCCTCTGACAGACGAGCCTACCTTTTCGTAAAAAAAGTCCGTTAAGCCGGTTGATGGAGCCAATCCAATTTTGTGCGTCTGTATCTGGCGTCCGTGTTAAAAATGGTTGCCATTTTAACGAGGCGAGGCTTAGCGCAGTTTGTCACTGTCACCACACGTCACCGCGCTTGTTCCTCCACTTCATTCTTTACAGACTAAGTATCGTTTTTCATCCTCAAAATCGTAAACATGCGTTACGGCGTAACACAATATTGTGTACTAACCGAAAGGTTTTCCACGAACGATCTGCAAATGTTCCTAAAAGACAGTTTTATCGCACCGACTCATAATCGTACGAATAAAAGTGTTTACTGCGCCGTGACGTCATCGTCACACTCGCGCTGACAGACACATAAAACGAAGTGACAATTTTATTTCCTTTTAGAACTCGAGACATAAAACATGGACTAAGTAGTTTACTCGATTTGTGCAGTGCTGCAACTAGTTAGTCTGAGGAAACCCCATAAAAATGTGGCAACGAGAGAAATATTCTACAAGCTTCTGTGGTTTGATGTCCTCTTTCTTTTATTAGGAAATTACTGAAGCGCGGGAGGAACCAGCTTTACTTTAATATAGATATTTTCAACAAGAACTCGTTTTACCTAGACACATCTAATATAATAAATAGATAAAGTGTTTTTTTTTTGTAGGAGGTAATCTCTGGAATGGTTCAAATTTTTTCATCGATAGAAAGCTGCTTTGTTTCTGAGTAGTGTTGCCCAAATTCAGTCTTGGTCTTGCAGTCTTGGTCTTGTTCTTGCGTTTTTGCAAGACCAAGACCAAGAACAAGACCGCGTATTTTTAGCAAGACCAAGACCAAGACTGACCGTGCAAGACTTGAGCAAGAACAAGACATAGCCTGCAAGACTCTTGCGTCTTGCAGCTAGGACTTAGCGCTATTTCACTGAGTAGTTAGGTGTAACAGTTCGGTGTATAGGTAGGTACGCTTAGGAATTCTATGAGACGCAAAAAACTGTATCAAAGAATATGAAAAACTGGACCTATGCGCATTACGACTAATACCATAAACATAGCTAATAAAAAAATATCTATTAAAATCAAACTGAGTGCATGCATAGTTATGTTTTAACCATCGGCACTTTGATAATGCGGCATCAAAGGTTTTGTACTTACTTCTCAAAGAAATTTGCCGCTTTTCGGAAGTACATGGTTATGATACACGCGCCGGCGGCTTCTTTTGAAATCTAAAACAATCGTTGCCGCCACGCCGAAATCATAACATTTGTGACACTATTTGATTGCCGCCATAGGGCGTAGGTATACTCATGCAAAATAATTTCGAATTTTTTTAAGAGTACCTACAGGTGTTCCAAAGAATAAATAAGTTTTAGAGTGCTTAGAATGAAAATGAATACATTATACTGATCACGCAAGTAGTATTATGATTAGGATAAAATGGTAAGGATAGGTAGTAGATGTCATATTAATTCATTCTAGTAAGTATATATTATAATATTGATTACTTATATGGTTTTAAACTAATTACTTAGGTACTATTATTGTACATTTATTCATTATATTTCTTAAGTTTTTACAAGAAAAAATAGCAAAAAAGTGTTCAAATATCACCCGTTTAATAAATATTGTAGCCACTTTTAAATATACTTGAAACGTGTAAAAAAGTTCTACAAAACTAATAAAATAATATAAAAAGCCTGCGATAAGAGTTTTGTATTACTTACCAGCCCGAATATCTCTGAGAGAGATGATGAGAGTAAGTATTTACTAGCTGTGCCCGCGACTTCGTCCACGAGGAATAGTAACTTTGGAGGTATAGTGACGTTCAGGACTTATTTATTTATTTTAAAACTTCTGTCATCAAACATACAAACGAACTCTTCAGCTTTATAATATTAGTATAGATGTAAGCCAAAACATTCACTTATATGTAAAGAATAGTGATTGGCACTAATTCTATTTTATTCACGCGACGCGTCTGTACAAGTAGGTAATATTTAGTGTGTGTTTGTACGCCGCACGCGGCATTGTTTGATTTGCGGCGGCATCCTTTTCATAGAGCCGGCACGTGGCGAGGCGGCGCGGTAGAAAGCAAGGAAACGTACTATAAATAAAGGAATTATTTTAATTCCAGTCATTTCCAATTGAGCTGTGCTTCGAGTCTAACTTAATAATTGTTTTTACTAATTCTCGTTGTTTTCTAAAAACGTATCACGTGTACAATTTAATATGAGTGACGAAGATTCAAATTATTCTAGTCCGAGTAACGAGAGTTTGAGTCACAGATCTAAAAGACCCAAAAGCAAATTTGAGGAGTTTTTCGAAATAATTCATGCATCCCAAACTGCCTTCTGTAAATTGTGCCAACATAAAAAGATTGAAATAAAAATGAAAAACAGAAACACTTCAGGCTTAAGGAAACATCTAATATCTTTCCACAAAAAGGAATCAGAAATATTTCTTCCTGTTAAACCAAAATTAAGTGGAGATATCACAAGCTTTTTAGTAACCGCTGGAAGAAGTGGACAGGTAAGAATATTTTTTTAACAGTTAAAAGAATTTTAACTCCGCGTAGCTATTCATGCGATACTTTCAAAAACGCCATTAACTTACGTAAGTATTTTTGAGTTAGTGGTGTTTTCATCTAGGGGTGCGACATATTAAGTATGTAATTATCGTCTTAAATATTTTTTATAAACACCCATATTTTCATTTAATCGGCCAGTAACAACTAAGTACTTTATTTTGGTAAATTACAGTACAGTGCAACCTTAATATAACAAATATCAATTTAACGATTTTCTCGATTTAACAACAACAAACCTCCTCCTCTTATACGCTCAAACCTAGTATGTTTTAAATAATAACACAAGATTTATTGTTTTGTTTCAGTCGGAAAACAGCAGTGACAACATCACGACAGCTACAGTTGATTGGGTGGTGAAAAAATATCTTCCCTTCTCATTTTTCGATGACGAAGCTACACAAGTATATTTTCGACGTATTTGCCCTAATATGGTGTTTCCTAAAAGGTCTACACTTAGAAGGAAAGTCAAAGAGCGATTTGAAGAGCTCCAATTGAATCTCAAGGAACGACTTCAACAATTATCATCTAAAATGTCTTTTACCATTGATGGGTGGACGTCAATTGCTGGTAGGAGTTACTACGGGGTTACTATTCATTATATAGACAACGAATGGAAGTATCAATCTGTAGTTCTTGATTTTATACCATCACGCGGTCGACATACTGGGGAAGATATTGCAACGATTTTCCATGAATGTTTATTGGAATATGGCATAATTGATAAAATACAAGGTATCACGGTCGACAACGCAACTGCAAATACCAAATTTATGTATGAACTGGGCAAACAGCTGCCGCCACACTTTGATTCAGACAATCAAAATTTCCGGTGCTTTGCTCACATTTTAAACCTTGGTGTACAAGTTTTATTAAAGACCTTAGCATTACACTGTAAGTCTGACACTAACGCGCAAGATCAGCAGTACGAAGACTATGCAGACGAAACTGAGGATGAGGAAGATGAAGAATCTGCACCAAATATTGCTGACTCGCGTACATCTGTAACAAAGTTACGCAGTATTTCCAGTAAAATAAAAAGAAGTGAGATAGTGAAGAAGAAGTTTCAGTCTGCTTGTGAAGCAGCTGGCGTGCCATCAAATCTAAATGCCATTCTTGACTGTCCAACGAGATGGAATTCCACACATGATATGATTGGATTTGGTTTAAAAGTGAGAGCGGGCATTGACATATTGTGCAGTTCTGTCACTGAATTAAATGATTTTCAAATCACAGCTAATGAATGGCAGGTACTCGAAAAATTACATAAATTTCTAATAAACTTTAAACTTTTAAGTACAAAACTTGGTGGAGACAAATATGTTACATTACCGCTAGTCATTGTATCATTCAATCTCTTGCTAGATAAAATTGAATCCATGGTAAAACAGTTAGATGAGAAACCTAATCGATCTGAAGTGGATGAAAGGCTCATTCTAGCTTTCCAAGCAGCTCGAGACAAAATGCTTAAACATTACAAGAAGAGCAACTGGATTTATTGTACTTCTTTAATTTTAGACCCAAGGCATAAGGCTCAGACTTTTGACCTGACAATGTGGGGGAAGCAACTTAAAACAGAAAGTCTGCCAGACTTTTATATTATTCATAAAGTTCAATGAACTTTATGAATAATATAAAAGTCTACTCACTGAACAAATCTCTGGAATTACCAGAAAAAGAAAATAAAGTATGTGATGAAGATGAAGACGTAATAGACTTTGATAAACTCTATGAATGTCCCTCGACGTCATCTGGATCTTGTCTTCAAGGCTTAGTGATAGACGAGTTGGAGGAGTACCTGAGAAAACCAAGAACTGCCAGCTCGGAAGACATTTTAGATTGGTGGAGGACGCATGAGACAGAGTATCTGATTTTATCGAAAATGGCCCGTGATTTTCTCTCAATACCTGCAAATTCAGTACCTGCTGAGAGGTTATTTTCTAAAGCATCATTAGTAATTAGAAAACATAGAAATAGGTTAAGTGATGGGTCAGCCAGATGGTTACTTTGTATTAATTCTTGGTCAAAAAAATTGATATAAAGTATCATAACCTAATGATAAAGCTGTTGATTTGTGTTGTATTTTATTTTTTATTCAAATAAATGATAAATCGTAAAACTCTTTTATTAAATTTCTTATAAGTTGAGGGTTCAATCTCTTTCTAGACAGATAAGTATTGTTCTTTAAAATACAGTCAAGTTTTTGTAATTAATTTGTTTTTTTACATGTTTTAGCAAATGTAAGCTTATAAATCATAAATGTTTATTAAGAAACAGTTACTTCCATGGAAAACGACATATAGGTCAGTTGATTTTTCGAATTTCTTATCAAATCTTCAGTTATTTATTAATCTGCTTGATCTTTACTATGGCTATGTTAATTCAAGCTCACAATGTTCCAATTCTAATACGTTTTTCTAAGATTTAAAGTAAACTTTAATAAATAGTAATAGACTAATAGGTAATTGCAAGACTTGCAAGACTCTTGCTGCAAGACCAAGACCAAGACCAAGACTGGGAGCGCAAGACCAAGACCAAGACCAAGACCAGGTGTATTGGCGCAAGACCAAGACCAAGACTGGCTAAGTCTCGTCTTGTTCTTGCATTTGGGCAACACTATTTCTGAGTGACATCTATAGGCCATATTTTATGTACGCGGGCGAAGCTGCAGGCAAAAGCTAGTAAGTAATAATCTACTAATGCACAATTAATTGCATATTGTCTCATTGTAGACGTATACGTTTGGTTGGTTCTACTGTAAGATTTGGACACTGTTACATCGTTTATTGCATAGCGTGCAATTTATCAACAAAGTCTGATAACTGATCTTAATGGTTAAGTAAAATACTGCTACAGTGAAGAGCCCCAGCACATAGGAATGTCTGTAGAAGTACAGACAGCAAGACAATCGATCGCACGAACAACAAGGCGCTTCTCAAATACGATTTATCCGCTGAACGACCTTCCTCTCAGACATCGTATCAAATATCTGTGCACTAGCCTCGCCTTTGTCTGCGAAGAAGAATTCGATACGTGCAACTGTAACGAGATTTTCTTCAAACGGAGATTTACAAAAAATAAATCATATTCGTGACAATATTTCGTCGTTTGCCACGCCCCGAGCACTAAATAGACAGGCACAGAAGTCGATCTCATGTATACGTACTTCACTTTTTTATCTATTCTAGGCGATCGCACTAGGGTCAGCGCATTGCGCCGAACTGATGGCTTGATCACACGTACCGAGTAAACGGTCGAGACAGTGCTCTCGGCCGAGTACTCGGTACGTGTAAACACAGCTTCGAGTGCTCGCTTACATCACTGTCTCGGCCGAGTAACATTTTACTGTCTCGCCCTTTTACTCGGTACGTGTGATCGAGGCATATGAGTGCTGGGCGATTGAGCCGAGATGTCGTGTCCGTGAACGGTGTCTACGTGTGCGTTGCTCGAGCGCGCTTTGTATGTAGATTGTCTTCTGTACCTATCTATTTTGTGCCCCGAGTGCGGTTACCATGGAGCGTTTCTCTGGTTTCACGTGTGTTTGCCACAAACAATGGTGGGTTACAAAAGTCTTTGTTTTATCAATGTTGTTTTGCTTTCGAAGTAAGCCTAAGTTAAACAGAGAAGGGTTCATCCATCCCGGGCGCCTCTGAAAGTCAAATAACAACACACAATGTATCAGCTGCTTATTATCTTGTGGATTTTATTTTGTTCTACTGAGAACAACTTTCTGTTTGTCTGACTAACGACTTCCATTTTATTAATTAGAGTTTCTTTATTAACTTTCTTGTTTTCACCGTCCAAGTTTTACTCGTATTTATAAAAGTTGTTTTAAATTTACTGTAGTTTGTTTGAAGATATAGGAAAGTCTAAATTACTAGTTGTATTTAGGTCTTGTAGAATCTTGTTTATTAGCACTTATTACTGTGCTCCAAAATAAGAAAAAAAAAAACAAAATCAAAAGCGTTTACTTCAAATAGACCATTTACTGGGCACTTTTGAATAGTCAAATGTCGATTAGTCAAAAAAAAAATTAAGGTGACTTGCACGTAGTCAAAGCGTAGATCTCTATGGAGATTAGGCTTATTAGGCAGCAACATGTTATGTATAGACCAGTCGGGTCTTTCATAGTACCTCTTTAGTAGGTTTAGAACTAAAGGTACATTATCGGTTGGCTTTGGCTGCTGCGCTATGTGTCGCGAGTTCAAATCCCACACAGAACAAATAATTATATGGTCTACAGTTCCGTGTGTGTCTTGTGTATCTGAGTGTACATGTATTTGAACGTACCCTCGATAGAGAAGTAATTCTTGGTATGAAGGAACAATTAAAAAAGAAATGTATTACACCTACTACCATTTTTCTTTGCATCGCCCAAAGGTGAACTGGTAAAAAATAGCTAAGGCATTAAGTCCGCCTCTGTACTTTTGTATTAAATAAGGCATTTAATAAATAAATAATATTAAGTCGAGTTTTGGATAAAATTTGACGTCTATTCATCTACGTTTAACAAGTCTTTTTACTACCCGACTGCAAGAAGGGTTATGTTTTTCGCGAGTATCTTGTATGTTTGTATGTAAATATTCTTTATTACCTACCTCATATCTTCCAAACCGCAGAACAGATTTTTATAATTAACATATCGTTAGATTCGTCTTGATAACTCAAGTGTTCTTAGATAAGTGACATTAAAAAAAAACAACATATTGACTGTGTTATATGTTAGAGTAAAAAAAATAAAAAAATATTGGTGTCAAATTAAAGGGCTTTTTCATGAGGATTTAAAAAATGGTATGTCATGACCATATTAAAAAAAAAGTGCAACAGGAAATCTATGTTATTTATTTTGTACTGAGGCGAATGCCTTTAGAGTCGGGACCCATTAAAATAATCTAGACTAAAATCATTCTATCTAATGTGGGTCCCGACTGTTGCTGAACTGTGGATTGAACTGGTTTATTATTGTTTTCAGTTTTATTTAAAGTATTTTTTACGCAGTCGGGTTTTTTATTTATTTATTTTTTATTACTATCTCTGCCTAATCTGTAGCATGTAACTACAAATAGTTTGTTATTTAAAACATTGGTAATCCTTCAGGCGTGTTATATTTCCTCAAGTTTTTCCTCATCGCGTTGAAAGTCCGGTCAACAAAAGTGATTGATAGGAATAGGGAAATGCGTGTAACCGAATCGCGTTTGACCGATGTTAGTCGATTTTGTATCGAGTGAACATTCGCCCGGGGCCACGATAGCGGGGATGATGGATAACCCTCTCTTAATAGTAATGGACTCGGCCATCCCCCGGGGCTATCATAAGACATATCTTGGCACTAACGATTCACCCATCCACCCCGAATTTAAATCGAGTTACAGCATCCCTTGTAAATATTTAAGTTCCAAAGTAAACAAATGAAATGTCTGAGTAAATTTAGTTATTAATTTCTTAGAGGAGTCGGCCGTCAATTGTTATTACTTATTAGTTTAGTTTGATTGTTCAGAAAATACATTGATTTTGTTACTTTCAATATTACGTACTACAGAGTTATTTGCATTCTAAGTAGGTTTAGGTTAAGGCTCTTCGAATTTCATAAAACATATTGAACCTTTAAAGGAAATTGGAAAACATCGCGAGGAAACCCCAACATAATGATCTAATATATGTTCCTTTATAAAGAGGTGAAGCCCGCCAGAGGGAAATCACATTTTTTATGTTTATTATTTTATATGGTGAATTGGTTTTTACACTTCATTAGTATTTCGACCAACTTTAATGGTATAAACTAGTGCTTGACTGTATTTCCATCTGACGGTAAGGAGTGATGCAATCATTGATGGTGAAGCGCACTAGTTTATTAAGAGCCTATTCCTTCTTTATGTTGAAAATAAGTACTTACTCGTTATTTAAAGATATTTAAACTTACTTTTCAGTGCAAGCCAATTAAGTGGCTCAGAACGCATACTAAGAAAGTAATCTCCAATCCAGTAAAAGCTGTATCTTTGAAAGAAAATTTAAAATATTCCGAGTGCTCGGCGCGCCGCCGCCAGTTGCAAGTGCAGCATCGCTAATCTCATCAACGTTCAGAACGTTTGTGATTAATTCATTTGGGTCAGTAATTTTATAATCTTTCGCGACAAAAGCTGATGGTTCCTTTGACGTAATGATGATAATGCTATCATTGTGTTATTTACCGCCATTGAACAGCTAAGGAGATGGATGCTGCGGAACCATTGTATCATTACTTCCCTTCACCTAAACATCATTTACCTCTCACCGTTGTAGGTGTTTATTTATGGGTTTTTCAAAGAAATTATGTGTTTGTTTTAGGTGGCTTGGGGCATTGAATGTCACCGATTGTTTGTATTTTGACTTTGTTAAAGAAAATTGGCTGGGGAGACGGGGCAGTGGTTCTTGTACGCTGATTTTGTTTGGGATCTGTTCATTAGTTAAATTCAATTTATAACATTAACAACAAAATATAACTAATTAATGAAATAATATTACTACTTATAAACGTCTAAATAACTATAAAATAAAAAATAATAATGAAGCTCTACACTAGTTCATTAGTTACTTAAAAAATCGTAAGAAAATGCATATTCTAAGAGGTTAATTGTAAGGTCAACAATCTAAGTTATTGAAAGTTCTATACGAGAGGCTTGGCTTTACAACTTACAAAGGCCTTTTCATTTGAAGTCAAATTAAGTCTAAATATCTTATAATTTTACTTCACTACACTACAATTTGCTCCAGCTTCGCACGGTGTTGCATATTGTCACAATTCACGGCTTTTCTTTCAAGTCGTCGACGGCGCGCTCTGTTCGCGCGCGCCTCAAGGAGTTGTCAGCAACAGCAGGGGCCCAGCCGGGTTGAAGCCTACTGGGGCCAGGGTTATCCGAAAGGGAACTCGAGCCCCGGTATGGAGGCTTGAAGAAACGGGATGGGTTTTTTAGTCAGTAAGAGTCTGACACTATCTCCCGCTCCGCCCAAGAGCGGAGGTTGTCATAAGATGATTTTTCACATCGAAAAAAAAAACGGCTTTTCTTTACTTTAATACTTATGCATGTATATATTCTTGAACGTTCTTCATTAATATTACTCTCTCTATTGGAAAAATGACATGAAAATCCATTCTATAGATTTTGAGTTGATTGTGAACTAGCTTTGCCCGCGGCATCGCCTACGTACCTACATACAATATAGACACTCATCAGAAATAATACAATGCACACTCATCAGAAATAATGCAACTTTCTATCGGCGAAAAATATTTAGCAATCGGACCAGTACTTCCAGAGATTACTTCCTTACAAACGAAAGAACTTAAAAAAAAAAAAAAAACTTTACAGCTTTATAACATTAGTGAAACAGTGTAGATTATTGTACATATAGTTAGAATTCACGACTTTTCTCTACTTTAGTATGCAATATTATATTTATATATACTTAAACCTTCCTCATTAGTTACTCTCTCTATTGGAGAAAATCGCATGAAAATTAATTCCATAGTGTTGAGTTTATAGCGCTTAGACAGACCGCCGCGATGGGGGACTTTGTTTTATAATAATTTAATTATGTAAGTATGATTTAATTGGCATGCGAAGCTACTTGCTGCTAACTTAAATGTCTACAATACCTAATTTTAAGGTGCTGTATTATATTTTGGAAACAATAAATTATTATCATTATTACTGCTCGTATCGGCTTCTTTGGGAGTTGTTTTCATGACAAAACTTAACTAATTAGTGCCGGCTTATAATAACTGGCGCTAGTTTATCAAATCAGTAAAAGCCAACGCTAAGGAACCTAGTTTCAACAAGTAATTAATAGCTTCGTTAATATTTTGCGATGTTAATGAGTCTATGAGTCAGCAAAAACTGGATAAATGAAAAATAAAAATATGTATAGAAGAATAGAATAGAATAGAAAAACTTTTATTCGGTACATGTATGTTTATAAGTACTTATTTATTGTATTTTTTTTTTTTAAACTCATTTATTGAAATTATAAAATACAGTTGTACCTTTAAATCTAAAACTCTATACTCTGTATGATATATTATGTATGATAAGAAAGAAAGAAAGAAAGAAAGAAAGAAAGAAAGAAAAGTATTTATTTTGGCGCAAAAAAACATTTTAGACAACAAAAACTTAAGACAAAAACAAAACAAAAAAAAATAATAATAAAAAAGTAACATTGTCTGTCACACGTTTGCGCCAAAAAAGATATATTCTCTATACTCTGTATGATATATTATGTTCATGTATAGGGTGCTGTGCACATATTATTATCTGTTTAGTACCTACATTGTCCGTTTTGAGTTTTTGCTGTGCATGTCAAGTTCCTTACATGCAATATTTTATTCTTCATTGTGCGGTTTGCTGTTAGATAACCCAATTGAGGGTTAAGCTCGCCTATGTACAGCAACTGTACTGTTTTAACTGTATGTTGAAATTGTGTGCACAATAAAGAATAAGAGAAGTCTATCGGCAAACACTTGAGTTCACCGCGTACCGGAAGACGCAGCGTTGGAAGGCCTCCCACAATGACCTGGACCAATGACCTAGGTTGCGGGAATCCGATCCCGATTTCCGGCCACTGTAGTCGCGGGCTTGTGCACAGTGAGCAATGGGTAGCTCGCTGTCCGACCGTCCGTTAACTGTCCAGACCGAGCCTAAGTCGTCGACGGCGCGCACTGTTCCCGCGCGCCTCAAGGAGTTGTCAGCAACAGCAGGGGCCCAGCCGGGTCGAAGCCTACTGGGGCCAGGGTAATCCGAAAGGGAACTGGGGTAAGGGGACTGTGGTATCTACAAGGTGGTTCGATGTTTGACGGCGTGTAGTGCTCCACTTACACTTCAAAGAGATGTCAGCAACCAATTCAACGTATTGTGGGCCCAGCCGGGCCGGTATCGACGGGGGCCATCGGTCCGAAAGGAAACCTCGGGGTTCGGGAACGTAAAGCAAAGACGGAATGGTTTCAGTCAGCAGTAATCTGGCAAGCCCTCCCACTCCACCACCTAGAGTGGGAATATAGCTCGAGCCTCGAGCCCCGGTATGAAGGCTTGAAGGAACGGGGTGAGTTTTTAGTCAGTAAGAGTCTGACACTATCTCCCACTCCGCCCAAGAGCGGGAGTTGTCATTGATGATTTTTCCAGAATAAAAAAATCCCTAGAGTGGGAAGTCATTGGATGGCTTTTTTAAGAGGATTAATCATTCACTTAAAAAAAGTGCGGTTTGGTCGAAAAGTGGCTGAAAGGTGGGACATACCTGTTGGCCAGTTAATAGACGCATCGGATATACCAATATGAGTCTACTGTGAGTCATGAAGACCCCTCCATGTTTGGGTGACCACGGATGATGGTCAGTCTGTCAGCTTCTCCGAACATTTGTTGACTAATTTTTCCTCTTATTTAAATTTAAGAGCTTTGTCCTTGAAGATTTGATTGATTTGTAAACACTGGTGCTTGTGACTCATCCTTTAATAGCTCGCCGTCCGGCCGTTCGGTAACCGTGGACCTAGTGTTCCACGGGCCCAGCAGGGTCGATGCCTACTGGGGCCATGGGTTGGCTTCTAAAAGGACAATCCGGGGCCCTAAAACGCAAGGCAAAGAAAGAACGGGTGAGTTTTTAGTCAGTAAAAGTCTGACACACCCTCGCACTTCGCCCAAGAGCATGGAGATGTCATTGGATGATTTTCCCACCTAAAAAAACCTAAGTATTATGAAATTAAAGTTACTAAAGGTATCTATTTCTCAATTAGAAAGCTAAATGTGCTATCTACACTGTTAATCCGCTATATGTGAGTAAGCTACTTTTTATCGCAAAAAAAGTACGGTTTTTGCGGGATAGATCACGGAACAAACCCGTGGGGAAAAGCTAGTATTACCTATGTAAGTAACTGAAACCTACTTTATTTGAACACACTCCAAATTTAAACACAGTGACGTAACTAGTCTTTTATATGCCCTGTGCGAGCTTTTATAACAGCGCTCCTAGAAAAAAGAACAATAAAAACAAAAAGGACTAGATATTTAAAAAAAACTCGCCCCTCCAGGGACTGCGCCCTTTTCCTGGGCCCCGCTGGCACCGCCCTAGTTACGGCTCTGACTGCGCACGTGGAAAAATGTGGTTATATTTTACGGTGCCTAGCCGGTTATTCTGTCAAGAATCCAATATTTGTGACTAATGAGGAAAACTAGTTAAAACATACTAGTCATGGTTTTGCACTAAACGTAAATTGCAACTTGGTAATTTATTTCGTTCATTAAGTTAAACTAAGCGACGTTATACATTTAGACTTATTTTAGTTTTATGACTAGGTACATTTTATAAACAAAGACTCAGGTATGATTGTTCTTTGTGGGTATTTCATTTACATTTAAATGTATACAATACAACAAAAGGTAGGTACGGCTTGCAAGTCTTTACTTGCTTACTGTATAAACTGCGTATTTCGGGTATTTCCAGTGCTGCTGGATTTTTTTATTGTTTTTAAAGATTATGTAATAACAGCTGATTCATCGGGATTCACAATTTATACTGAGAACATCATCATCAGCCTTTTTAATGTTCCCACTGCTGGGACTCAGGCCTCCTCTCTAGGAGAGGGATTGGGCCCAGTGCTAGTTGGTGAATGTCACATGTCTTCGAATTTTTGTTTCTAGGACATGCCGGTTTCCTCACGATGTTTTACTTCACCGTTTTGAGAGCAGTGGTAATGAAATAAATTTCAAAAAGTAATGCGCTTGACAGGGTTAGAACCCGCGACCTACAACTCGTAAGTTGGAGCTATTACCACTCGGTCACCACTGCTCTGAAAACATAATTCCACAGAATTTCTGACCAAATTTTACGTTTTATTTGCAGGTAGCCAAGTTCTGTGCAGCATTTGATTTTTCCAAACTATTTTTATACGTCCATAATGATGTGTGGCCCGGGGTTATCTATTTTTATTCATATCGGCCCCGTGGCGCTCTGAGCTGACAGTGGACGGAACGAAACATATTGCTCGCTATTTTATTGCAGGCTTTTCATGTTTTTGTTTGAATAAATATTTTAGGAAACGTTTTATTCTGAAAGGTATATTTATTTTGCAATGCACGTTTAATATTTGATTAATTTGTGATTCCTTAAATTCGGAATAAAAGTACTGACAAATAAATTGATTTAATACTTACCTAATTAAGCGTAGGTATTGATTTAATAATTTAGAAACTGGTCAGGGTCGCGGGAATCCAATGGATGAGTGACGTAGAATCGGTCGTTGTGGCGACGCTTGGGGGAGGCCTATGACCAACAGTGAACGTCTTGTGGCTCATATGATGATGTTGATGATGAATTTAGAAATAACTGTATCTGGTGGGGATCGTTACTTATTTTTCCAAAAATCCTCACTAGGCTGATATTGTATAACTAGTGGGGATTTCTTGAAAAAAAAAGTAACAATCCCTACCGGTGGGGATTTGTCGGTGGGAATTTCTTGTATAAACCACTATTTTGTACTTAATCGTAGCGAATTATTTCCTGTTTGACACCACCTGTCACTAACTAAACATAAACCTGCCTCCATTTCTTATCCTAAAATAAACTTGACACTGCACCCCATTATCTACGGGGAACTTTACCCATCCCCTTTGTACCCAAAACACGATGAAGATCATTACGTCGCGACGTCACAGGGCTCACGATGGAGACGCACGGAGGTGGCGGGGCTCGGGAACACGGGTACAGGAGAGGGGCGAAGGGGGAAGGGTACACGGGGAAGGGTACAAAAGGGACATTTTTTTCTACGAGATGTCAAGTCCAGTTGCACAGGAGCGCACTTGGGACCCAGCAATTGACAGGAACTGTGTAGAGACATATAAGACTAGCTACAGGAAAAACTTAAAATAGAAATTGTTTGATTAAAAAAAAGAATATAATAATCTACACTAATATTATAAAGAAGTAAAGTGTTTTTAAGCTATTGCATAGCTTCTATCGCGGGCCTTGAGCGTGGAAACCGAATCCAGAAATTCCGTAACGAAAGTAACCTAACACCCCCCACTCATTTGTTTTTTAAGCGTGATGACCGATAAGAAAACAATTGAGTGAACAATCAATCAAAATTCAATTCAATGCGTGGAAGTGTAACTTCAATTAATATCAAAGAAAAAAAATACAGCATATATAAAATAAATAAATAATAATAATTGCATAAGTTGATAAAAATGCTATGCAATAGCTTTACCGCGGCAGTCCCCGAGTGCCACACGTCTTTTTTTTGGTTTGTTAGAGGTTATCTCTGAAAGTATCAAAGTACT
Source organism: Mythimna albipuncta (assembly GCA_929112965.1). NCBI lineage: Eukaryota > Metazoa > Arthropoda > Insecta > Lepidoptera > Noctuidae > Mythimna > Mythimna albipuncta. Next base: position 2,819,353 of record OV815960.1, read on the forward strand.
GGTTCGATTGTGAAAATTTGTTCACATTCAGAAAGTTGCTTTATTCCTGAGTGACAAAGGCTATATTTTATGTATGCGGCCGAAACCGCGGGCAAGCTAGCTATTAAGAAATCAAAAAGTATTTTTATCTGATTTCCGACTCTTGAGAGAATTTCAGTTGTTGCAAATGTGTTTGCCAAGAGCATTATTACAGACTAGCTTTGTCACGCGGCTTGACCCGCTTACCAGCCGCAGCAGCGTATGTCAGCCAGCAGCCTCAAAATAAAGCAGCTTTCTATCGGTAAAAAAAATCACAATCGGACCAGTACTTTCAGATTACCTCCTACAAACAAAAAATAAACATAAAAAAAGACGTGTGGCACTCGGGGACTGCCGCGGTAAAGCTATTGCATAGCATTTTTTATCAACTTATGCAATTATAATATTTTATTTATTTTATATATGCTGTATTTTTTTTCTTTGTTTTTTTTCTTTGATATTAATTGAAGTTACACTTTTTGAGCGTGGTGATCGATAAGAAAATAAATGAGTGGGGGGTGTTAGGTTATTTTCGTTACGGAATTTCTGGATTCGGTCTCCACGCTCAAGGCCTGCGATAGAAGCTATGCAATAGCTTAAAAAACAAAAAAGCTAACTTTACCTCTTTATTTTAGTGTAGATGTAGGCAATAATATAGATAACCCCACGTGTTTCACTCGCGTCTGAAGTTGGTAATTCTTTTCAATTTGCGAACCCAATAATGGAAAGTGCCAAAATTAGTTAGACATTTGGGCGATCCAACTTTTCTCTACATTACTGTAATAATTCGGACCCAAATAATTTATCATACATTGTTAGTCCGTTCTCAGAATTTTCCCAAAAACTGGAACACATTGTTATTAATGTATAAGATAAAATAACCTACATGTGTTGCTATAATGAAATTTACGTGAGTTTTACACACTTTGGGTCTTCAATACTGATTTATATAAGCCTAGCATTTGCCCGCGCGGCTTCGCTTCCGAAGCGCTTTTTTGTTTTTAGCCATTTTGTTGAAACAGTTGAAAGAAAACCTATTTTTCTGTAATTATTATTAGGTATCCATAGTTTTACCATAAATTACAATACACAAAGAATATCATGTACAACATATAATGTTTATATCTTAGTCAGTTCCCTCCCTGAGGCCATTAGAAGCCGCTAAACGAACCAACTTCTCATGTAGTTCGATTTATCGTATCAGTTACCACTTAGGCGTGAAACACGCGAGGAGTTTATCTAAATGTATATGTATGTCTATTCCACTTAACATTTGCTAAATTGTAGCACTTTTCTTACGACTAAAAGGATGTTGAAATATAAACGGTGGGTCACAGTGGCGTAGATTGCCGTGGCGAAGTAGGCCCTCGCCCACTGTCTCGCACTAGAAAGGGCCTCATATAAGCGAGGGGTTTTTTTTTTATAATTAACTTGCTTTTGCCAGCGGCTTCGCCCGCGTACGTAAAATATAGCCTATGCCACTCAGGAATAAAGCAACTTTCTATCGGCGAAAAAAATTTTGCATTCGGATCAGTACTTTCAGAGATTACTTCCTGCAAACAAAAAAAACAAACTGTATCTCTTTATTATATTATAAGTTTAGTTAGGGTCGCGTTTGACCACTATTTCACCTGATGGTAAGCGACGATGTGGTCGAACACTGGGCTGAGAGAGAGGACTCGACAGTCGCTGTCTCGTTTTCCAATTTATGAAAGAAAACGGCCTCGCTGATCTGCGTTCGCCCACGTCTAAATTAATCCACGCTACGCCTCTGGTTCCAAAATGGCGATAGGAAAACGTATTCTAGTTACTCTTGGATACTTTTGTCCAACCGTGGACGACTTTCGGCTGATATGATGATGATGATAGTCGGCTACCGTTCCTTATTTTGTAGAAAAAAATTACTTGTAAGCAGCATCGTCTAGCAGCCCCCAGTCCGGCTCTGGGTGCAGAGCGGCCGCTCAATGGTCCGTTGCGATGTGACTCCAGGCCTGCAGCATCATATTTTACCAGGTTATTTTCTGTTCAGCTCACGCCGATATACTCCGCCCGTGGTTTATGGCCCTCTATTGGTAAAGTTTTAGTTGTTATTTGTTGCTTTTGTCTGGAATGTATAAAGTAATATGAACATATGTGTAGGTCTGAGAAGGAATTTCAAGCATGAGGTAATTTACATAGCTTTTATTTTTAATCTTAGGGCCCAAGCGCCCGAAAAGTGCCGAGTGTAGGTTTGAAAAAAAAAAAAATTATTACAGATTCTTGAACATTATCAACATTTGATTTTTTTGTGCTATTAATACTTTTGTCTAAAAAAATATTTCGCAATTTTTTTTTTTTCTATGTGAAAAATCATCTTATGACAACCCCCGCTCTTGGGCGGAGCGGGAGACAGTGTCAGACTCTTACTGACTAAAACACCCATCCCGTGCCTTCAAGCCTTCATACCGGGACTCAAGCGCACTTTCGGATAACCCTGGCCCCAGCAGGCCGACCCGGCTGGGCCCCTGCTGTTGCTGACAACTCTTTGAGACGCGCGGGAACAGCGCGCGCCGTCGACGACTTGGGCTTGGTCCGGACAGTTACCGGACGGCCGGACAGCGAGCTACTCATTGCTCACTGTCCGCAAGCCTGCGCCTACGGTGGCTGGAAATCGGAATTAAGCTCGCGTTTGACCGCTATCTCACCTGATGGTAAGCGATGATGGCATCATCATGATATGGCCGATGATGGAGCACGTTTGCCTAGAAGTAACCTATTCACTCTTGACTTAAAGCCCCTTAGGTTATACCTAAGTGGCAGTGACCTATTGCTCGCAGAATAGATGGTCGTTGGGGCGAAAAGGTTCTGGAGTGGCAACCGCGTACCGAAACACGTCCTGTTGAAAGGCCTTCCTCAAGGTGAACCGATGACCTGATGAGGATCGTGGGAATCCGATGGATGCGAGAAGCATAAATCCGTTTGTTGTGGCGACAAAAGGGGGAGACCTATATCCAGGGGACGTCTTTCGACTGAAATGATGATGATGATGGCTCATAAGCAGTGTATTCTAGAAGCCATAGGATACGCAGAAATATTTTTATCAATCTTTTGGATATCTATGTAATAAAAAATGTAGAGAAAAAAGTTTACCGTTACTTACCTGAAAACTGAAGCACGGATACTTAAACCAAGTTCATTTTAAAGAGGTGTAGGAGATACTATCGGATACTTTTCTACCAGTTTCAAGATTAAGCGTAAAAGAAAAAAAGTTTAAATGTTCCCACTAGGACGCATTCTGTGCTTCGTCGTTCAAAGTTTTCAGTACAACGGTGCTATGCCATATCATAAATCAAAGATGAATACACCACACACATTGAAATGAGAAATCTAATAAATAAAACTTCAAATAATAAAGTCGTCTGTAAGCAGAACAGAAGGAGATAAATAAATAAATGGTTGGTAGAAATCGTGTAAAATGTACAAAATGAAAGATTTTCTTGATAGTATTAGATGGTTTAAATTCGTGTCACGTTTGTAGTTTATTCTGAACGTAATAGGTACGGTAGGTATCGCGGTGCTCGCCAACTTAGCTACAACTTTGTACGAAAATAAATTACTTTTTAGAAAGAACCTTTGAAATATTGACTTCAGTAGAAATAAGAATGAATAGTGTACTGAATTTGGAAAATGATCTAACTACCAAGAGGTTTTTATCATCCACAGCGTCAATTTGCCCGCTGCTAGTCATAAGTTTATGTTTTCTTATTTCGGGAGGCACCGGATTATTGCAGAAGAAATGCCGGTTTGTCACCACTGTGTGGACACCCGTTAGAGGAGTGCCCAACTTGCGCAGAAAACCACTGTGTCCTAGAAAGGCCGATTGTATAGGCCATGGTCCGGAGCGAGAAGGAATGGAAGTGGTCGCCTCCTTCTGCGAAGCAGTAATGCTAGCGAAGGAGGCGGCAGCACGTGCGAGGGAACAGTTCTCACGCGCCAGTCGCCGGGATTCATTCCCCGATATCCAGTCACCGTAGGCTTTCACATTAACACAGCACACAGCTCGTCTGGTCGTCCGGAATTCGATTTATAAGCCTTACGTTTAGTATGGGAGGTGGATACACAGCCTTAGGTATTTTAAAGATCGGAGGCTGTGTATAGGCTGCTGCAGGAGCAGCAGAGACCACTTGTCTCTCTTCACATGGCCATATCAAGACAAACGATTCTCTTTCAACTTTGCTGTCACTATAGCGCCAATTTCAAATTTCGTCTAATATACTCATTTCTCACTATTTTTTTATTATTAAAACGCTCACGTTTGACTATTTTTAGTTTTCTATTTTTACCATCTACTTTAGCCATTCTCGTCATACCACTCATCTATTTCAACATTCTTATCACCGCTACATGCAATCGTTTAGGTACCCATCAATTAGGGTAACAACAAAATGAATAGATATAATTAAATATCAATTTGTTTTGAAACCAAATTTAGATGAAAGTGTGCGTGTATATTTCAGCTTAAATTTATTAAAAAATTCGTTACATTTTAAGCTAAAGCTTTTATTCTGATTGCGGCATGCAGGCGGCGAGCATTCCGGAAAAATAATATTTTTAGGGCGCATTCTCTCAAAGTGATTTTATTCACACTTTCATATCTGACCTCGTTTTGTTTCAACCTTTTTTATGCATCGTTGCAGTGGTTAAATTATAATATCTTGAAATATGGTAAGGTTTTTATGCAGCAGCTCTGTTGGTAGAAAAATGTAGCTATGCATTTTTTCATTAAGTTATAATACCCCGGCACCTAATCACATTTACGGGAGCGTTTCTCGCGCGTAACATGGTGTTACAATTTAAACTATGTACTTTATATCTCAGGCAGAAAGTTCCTGGAAGAATTAATATACTTCCTGGATAAGCTGCAGTGAACACCCACTTAACGATCGGAGTTTAATTGCTGGTACAAATCTTTATGGGTATCTTTTTACTTGTCCTGAAATCACTGAACTGAATTCATGTTATTATTGAACACTTTCCTTGGGAAATGCTGTTTTTATTTACTCATTTCGAGGTATCTTGCATGTTAGCTTACTAAGAATGGTGACTTAAATATGTATACATACATAGGTACTACTACAACTATATAGGTACGCCTACTCGACATGAGTAGGTAAGTTAATAAAAATATATTTCCAATTACCTATCGTGAAAAACACCACCTTCAAATATTTCGGATGTGCTGTGACAAACAGAACGAATGGAGGGAAATGATTTCCCTCAAACGTATGATGTTTGTATAACGAATGGAAAAACATATACAAATGTAGCAATCGAACAAACTATGGAGTTCAATCGAGCGAGGTTTCATTCCGCCTTGAGTACACACGGCCCGACGCCGGTTGTATCAACTTTGAAATGGGTTTGAAAACACAGAGCTTTAGTGACTGATTTATTTTAGCATGAAAATCTGTATTAAAAAAGGCAAAGTTCTGATTCACTTAGTCATTAACGCCCAGCCCAAACCCAAACCCTTGAACGTAGAACGCTGGAATTTTAAATTAAATCAAAATCAAATCAATTCTGCCCAAACGTTTTTTATATGGTGTGTGTGACCGATCAAAAATGATCTTGGGATGAACTAGTTTCGCCTGGGCCAAACCCGAGATATTAGTTCAAGAAGGGAGCGAGGCGGAGCGGAACTCCCGCCTCAGCCTATACATATACAAAGAATAAGAAAGGTTTTTTCAAAATACTGGGAAGGAAATGAAACGGGGATCGAAAGTTTGTATGCAGAAAACTACTTTCACGCAGCCGAAGCAGCTGTCAGAAGTTGGTCTGGTATAAAAGAAGGCTTGGTTGCCTACTGCTGCTTTTTCATTTTTCTGTTCGAGCACACGTCCAAATATGTATGTATATGGTCCATAAAAGACGGAGTTCTGAGGTAACAAACATAAAGAATAATGATAAAAAAAAATTCAACCGAATTGATAACCTCCTTTTTTCCTTGACGTCGTTTAAAAAAAAAGGACATAGGTTCCAGCGAACGCGTTTGCAATTACATACGTTGCAGCAGTTTCAGCCACATTCATGAGGTCCTCAAAAGTATCCATGCTTTTCTTTGGAAAACAGTCATTATCTAACATTACTATTGGCAAGTCCTATAGCAAGTACGAGTTTAGTTCAGCAACACAATTAATTGTAAACATGATCTTTTTATCTGAAACACAAAACTGCACTTAATTAAATTTATCCGACTCTAACTGAACACTATTCAAAGAAACTAAAGTTATTCAAAGTAGCTGTGTATACTTAGTAGAAAGTAACATCTCGTAGTTAAGTCTTTAAAGTTTAACATGAAAAAAGTTTGATTAGTCCGATTGGCCCGGAGGCCTGGCCTTGGAGTGGGGTGGTCCATTTAACAGAGTGGCCGCATTTATTGGCGGCTCACGTCTCCTGCATAGGGTACAAGGGATCGGTGAACAGCGGGAAATTGCTTCACTGTGGTACAGGTTGAGAAGCCACCGTAAAGGTCTTTATAGAACCTATAAACACTTTATGGCTGGGTGTTACAGTTAATTAATGTGTTCGGGCACAAATGGATCATTAGGAAAATGCCATAAAGGAGTCCCATGCAGTTACACGCGCTTGGGGATGTCATCAGAAAAAAAGCTAGAGTACATGGTCACCAACAGCTCAAGACTTTGAAAAATGGTAATCTTTGGAAAAGGATTTTATTCATTTTTTTTTTTATAATGGATAGGCTCGCGTTTGACCACAATCGCACCCGATGGTAAGCGATGATGTGGCCGACGATGGAGCACGCTTGCCTAGAAGCAATTTATTCACTCTTGACTTAAAGAGGTTATAGTTATCAGGAATAAATTTACTTGTTTTTGCATAATAGAAGCGACCAGAAATATATAACCGAGATATTATTTATTATACAGAACATGATTTAAGAGAGTGGCCATGGAGTTGCTTGCATATTCTTGTCCTTAGAGATCTACAAAATGTTTAACAACAAGATATTTTTACGCTTGTTTTCCCTACTCCTTTCAAACAGCTTTGCAGATCTTTAAAAATAAGTTTACACAAAAAAATTGCTGGTTAAATGTTCTTTAAAGTGTACATATGCTAATTGATCAATATTTTACAAAGAAAATGAATTTAAAGGTCGTTTAAAGGGCATTTCAAGGCTCTATCCGGGCGTAGCTGGCCATAATTAAATGCACATATAGTCGTGCCGCCGCCCAGACGGCCAGTACGATTAGGTGTGCATTTAATTGTAGCCAAATATTCAAATGACAATACGTCTTAAGTTTGGCGATTCTTCGAGCTATGTCGGTAACTTTGGTTCTCCTGCGGATATCTTAATAGGGTATGAAGGGTTTTCCAGGGTCAAAATAATTACATTTTATTTAGTCCGTATTTTAGATTATTAAAAAAATATGAGACACGTATTTTTTCTTTTTTCGATTAAATAAAAAATAACAAAGATTAAGAGAAACCCATTAAAGTTATGTGTGACGTCACCCCGTGCAAAAAATAAAAAAAAAAATACGTGTCACTTATTTTTGAATAATCTAAAAGACGGACTTATATATTACATTTTTTACGGCAACTAGCCTATTTCTGATGTGCTCAAAGACACTATCTAAATAAATGGACGACTGAAAACAATTTCAGGTGAGTTAAAATGTTCCGTTTCTAGTCGCTCACCGCTTATTCCTCGGCACCCCTCCTCACCACTAACTCGCAGGCAGCATACAAATTCATCAGCCAGCTATGTTTGTTAACAACTTTGTTCTCCTGATAGCCATAAATTGTAGCAGCGACTCTTTGCTCCGAGCAAGCAGAGTTATCGATTGATTGCTGGCTATTTGACGGACGTCGGTCGAGGAATGAGGACGTAAACCAGAGGTCATGTGTGTCGGGACCACTCGCCCCCGACATGTATTAAACATATTGTTGTGACTTTTTTATGATTGGCATCTGGAAATAGTTTTCTGTCGAAGCTCGACTCTGAGAGGCTTTCTGATGATAACGTGCCTTAGTTATAGTGACAGTCAAACTGTTTCGTTAGTCTCGTGGTCGCAAGCCCTACTGTTGAGCGTGGGGTCCTGGACTCAATTCTAGGGACGGGCAAAAACTGCTATTGAGTTTTTCCATTACAAATTAGTTACTCCGTGCTACTACAGGAGTTTGGAATTTATTGGTGTGACACTCTCGTGCTTCGGAAAGCACGTAAAGCAGTTGATCATGCGTCTGTCCTCTCTCCGGTCGTGTCGGATGGCCGTCCCAGCGGACTATGAGAGTAAAGGAATAGAGAGTGCAACGGTGCCTGTGCACTTGCTTGTGCACTATAATATCTCCCACGTACTTAGATAACCTCTATTGAAGAATGAGATTGACTATCGTGATCGTAATTCGGTCAAGAAGATTATAGTGACAGTAATCAATCAATAATTGCGAGTCATCCTTGAAACATTCACGGACGCCGGGAAACACAGATCGTTCTCCGGCCACTGCAGGCGAGGGCTTGCGGACGGCGAGTAATGGGTAGCTCGTCTTCGTTATGGACCGAGCCCGAGTCGTTCACGGTGCGTAGTCTACGCGCTCCTCAAAGAGATGTCAGCAATTCGTAGGCGCCCAGCAGCGCCGTTGTTTGCTGGGGCCGTGAGAAAAAGTATGATATGGATACTCGTGGTCCTAGAAAGCAAAGAGTAGCTGAAGGATCATAGGTGTGGTTTTGGTCAGTAAAAGTCTGACACGCTCTCTCACTCTACCCTGAATCGATTTGTTACATTTTGTGATTATATGATTATGTATGTTGAAAAACCCTTAAAACATTGAAAAACGTAATGCAAATTGAACGTAGACATAAATTAATGATATATTTATTTGTAAGAATATAGGTAGTAGGATAAAAAGTCAAACGACTTGGGAATTTTGTATAATATTTATTAAATTAAAAAAATACTAATATTCGATACTTTTTATAAGGTTCTTCTATTAGTAAACAATGATCAAGATCTCTTAATCAACCTTGATTATTGAACCAGTGTTGACTACATCAGATTTAATTTTGTTTTAATAATTACCCAACTCACTCATTTGACTTTTAGACAGACTTCTAACTAACAAGTTCTTAATATTTAACGTTTCGTATGCCGTAATTAGAGACACAATTAAAAATTTATTGTGTCCCGCGTGGATCCGTGTTCCGAACATGCAACGGGTTAATAGGGTTTCACTACATTCAGCATTTCAGCCGTACAAATATTTAGATTTTACATCTTTAGCATGGAGTAACTATACATTTACTCACTAACAATCTCTTAAAATAATTTCACCATTTAAATTTAAATAGCAATAAAGTAAATAATTCAGAGGTAGGTATAAATCGTCTACTTATTTCAAGACTCCGTATCCCTTGCGTTTAAAAATAAAACCCTGAAACGTCAAATCAAATCACTCGCCAAATTGGAGTAAATGGCTTCTTTTGGGCTTCCAATATTAAATTGATGGCTCGGAAGCCGAGCACGGCCAAATTGAAAGCCCCTCAATATTTCCCGAATGAATGCAATGGATTCAGTAGCTATCATCCAAAACTATTCATCTGTGTCAGTTCGACAGGATTTTGCATTGTTGAGGCTTCACTCTAACGTTTCTCTGATATATTATGTTATTCGAGAGTTCTCATTACAAGAACCAGCCGTGCATTTCAAAATGAATGGTGGTTACCTACAGATGCGTAAAAAAGTAATTTGAAGAAGTATTTAGAGGTTTAGGAAATATCTTAAATACTTTTCTGATTTATTTGGAGTGTAAAAAGAAATAGGAAATTTATTTATAATTATACCGTCAACATTTCAGCCAAAAGAAGTCCACTGTTGGACATAGGCCTCTCTCAAGCGTAGCCATAATTACCGGGACTTGCATCCATAGGATTTGCACGACCTTCACCAGGTTATCAGTCCATCTTGTGGGAAGCCTTCCAACATTGCGTCTTCCGATAGATAAATAATGTAATGAGTAGCTCGCGTTCCGTTATACCTATACTTTGGATAACATTTACGCGTAAACAGTTCGATGTAACGGCCAGATCTGATGCCAATAGCATCCAAGATGGCGTCCGTACTACTGGAGCTGGTAATGTCCGGGGCCAAGGCATCGCCACGCTCGCTGCCAGAAAACATAAACAAGAGTTTATATTGTATCCTGTCTTAGGATGGGAAAACATACGGGACGATAATATTAGCGGTACCATCGAAAGTGGAGAATCAGATAAATGCGGTGAAAACTATTGATGCTAGTTACTTAAATATGATCATCGTGTTGAAATGTGTCTCCGGTTACTTTTTTAGGGTTCCGTAATTCAAAAGGAAAAAACGGAACACTTTTAGGATCACTTTGTTGTCCGTCTGCCTTTTTGTCTGTCTATCTGTCAAGACCCTTTATCTCGAGAACGCGTGGAGCTATCGAGTTGAAATTAACTCTGGTCTGCGGTCCATTGGGACTTTTGATTTTTTTTTCACAGCGTCATGGAAGACCGACCGGTTAACGAAAAAAAAAGATACAGTTGTTTATGTCGCAAAAAGCGTATTTCAACACTCTCAAGAGAATCAAAATTCGTAAGGTACTTCCCGTTGACCTAGAATCCTGAAATTTGGCATGAAGCGAGGTCATAAAACAGGTAGGTACCTATAGGAAAAACTGTAAATTTGTAGTTAAGTCACAAAAAAAAAAATATGATTCGGAAAAATCTTTGAGACTCGATTCGTGAATTTAAAACGGTTTTTATAAATAAGTTTGTACGGAGCCCTCAATGCGCGGTTTTGACTCGCACTTGCCCAGTTTTTCATGATGGGTCGGCTTTTGATTCCTGACTAGAAAGTGCTAGAAGATATGGATCATGTCTACGATGGCATAAGCGAGCCTGTTTGTAGCTGCAAAGGGTTAAACAATGTAAGTTTTTTTATAGATGAGAAATCATCCAGTGACTTCTTTCGTTCTTGGGTTTCAGACCCCCGGGGTTCACTGTCACTTAACCCATGGCCCCAGTAGGGCCTTCCCCTTCGACCCTGCTAGCTCCTACGATTTGCTGACATCTTGAGGCGCGTGGAACACCACGCCCGTCGACGATTGATGTATGTACAGTCAACAAAAGAGATAAGTAACCAGGGTCGTCATATATCAAGTTTTCATAGAAACCCATTGATGGATAAGAATGATACATAGTTAAATTCATCTACACCACTATAATAAAGAGGTAAAGTTTGTTGAAGAGGTGATTTTTTCACCGTTAGAAAGCTGCTTTATTCCCGATTGACATAGGCTATATTTTATGTAAGCCGGCGAAGCTGCAGGCAAAAATTAGTAGTAAATATACAACTCACTAAGAAAATTTAAATTCATACATTGGCGGTGCATAGTGTATGTATTATATTGCAGGGCTTATTCTTAATGGCTTTTTAAATATTTCAGTAAGTAAATAAACATAAAATTTTACTTAAATGTTTTCATTTCGTAAATTATTTAAATACGTATCGCAGATCGATAGCTCGTGTACGAGCGGCCATTGGCATCGTATAAGTGAATTTCCAAAGTGAATTTTGTTAGTTGTAACCGAGTTTAATTAAGTTAAAAATACAGTTAAACGTGGAGGGTCTTGCCCGACAGTAGTTAACTCAAATTAAACGCCGGGTTAAATGTTCAGTTTGTGGTTACTGTCCAAATTAGTTTTACTCTGTGTTTTGGATCTTATTCACTTAAAGACATAAAAGATGTACGAAATAGTACTTCTAAAATTAGATTAAACTTGCTTGAACTTCTAGTTCAAGTAAGGTCTTAGTTATAAACATAATTAGAATTAGAACGATAAATTACAATTTTATTTATCATTAGGCAAATTAGTTAAGCGATGGTTGTCTGAATGCAAATGATGCACTTAATAATTTAAAGACAGAAGATTTCGTAAGATAAAACAAAGGTTTAGGGGCAAGGGATGCCGGGGGAATAAAGATAAGAAAAATGGCAGAGCTCTCTGATCATAAAAATAACCTTAAAACATAGGACGAAATTGACTTTTTTCACAATCACATCACACAACACTGAACTCTCTTCGGTGTATATCTTCTAATAAAAGAGTGAGATTGGATTGAATGAATTCCATCTTACTTCAATCGTATCCTATTTGGAATATGAAAATCTGTTCTTCTCTCGCTCTGGGCGAAGCAAGGAGTGCAACCCACTCGTGTTCTGTTTCCGTTCTGGATTAGAACCCTCCTCCTTCTTCTTGCTTTGTTTATCTTCACTCAGCATTGAAGATCTTGACCTTGACGAATAACTTTGTCGTGGACTATATTTCATCTTTAATCTTATCTTCGGAATGTCGTCGCAGACTGTGGTCTCCAGTATAGAACGGATTTGCTCTAACCAACGGACTCCAGTGTCACCAGTAACTTTTCTAGGTTGATTACCTGTCTTTCTGGCAATGTTGCCAAAGAAATATCTCAAGACCGAAGATTTCGCATATGGTGGTAAGTCTCTTGGGTGTCTTAAGTCCGGCTATTATGGAGTTGTTGATCCGATGCTCTGTCCAGTAGATTCCAAGCATTAACCTCCAGCACCACATCTCGAAAGCGTCAATTTGTGCTACGGCCAGCTTAAAAACAGATACAGATAAAAACTAGCGTGTACATCACAAACCGTTGCCTCCGTATATTTCATGGGTGTATCTGTGCAAAGATATTCCGCTGCGCGCCATGGCGACGAATACGCTGGCCGGGCTAGAATGTATGCACATAGTAAGTGATCCGGCGGACGTCATCCGGACAAACTATCACGTTACTGTGTCTTGTGTTACTGGGATTGAAGGGGACTTTATTTTTGATGAGATTACGAACTTTGATCTAGTGGTTGCAAGCGTGTGCGACCTTGGGTTCGTTTCCCAGGTCGGGCAAAACGTTAAGGTGAAAGCGTCAGGGTAGCCAACGAAATTAAAATTTATGTTTATTTGCGACCGTAACACGCATTAATTTATGATATTATACAAAGTTTTCAGTTCGTCTAACCCTATTGAATGGTTATTTCAAGAAAAGTACACATTGAATGTGCGTGCTGCCAAATAGTGGAATTCCCTGCTTGAGTCTGTGTTTCCTGATAGCTATAACTTAGGGGTCTTTATGTCATGAGTGAATAGGTTACTTCTAGGCAATTTTGCTCCTTCGTTGACCACATCATAGCTTACCATCAGGTGAGATTGTGGTCAAACGCGAGACTATCAATAATAATTTTCAATACGGTGAGCTGGAGTTTCTTCTAATGATGTATTTCCTTACCGGTTCTTCTCCAAAGAAAACGACCAATTTGAACTGTATAAGCTTTTGACGTTAAATAAGTGTTCTTGTACGCATATGTGAAATAAAGGCATTTGAATTGAATTGGATCATTCTACTGGTAACAGTTCAGATTGCTTGTATATGTCTGTTTGACTCCAAGACCTTTTTATTCAAGAACTCAATATTCTTCGCAATAAACATTTCTACCACCCTTTAGATGCCAAAGTATACATTTTTATAATAGGCTTCCCAATCCTATTCAGGAACTTAGCATTAATAAATTTAAAATATTTGTTAAGCGAAAACTTTGCCAAAAGGCTTTTTATTCTGTAAAAGAGTATCTCGAGGATAAAACGGCTTGGGATTGACCTGCTCCAGTACCTACTCACTATAATTATTATCATTTGAATGTTTTTTTGTTTTAACAGCCTTTTTTATATTGACGATTGTTGTTGTTTTACAATTATGATATTGTATAATTATATATAAATATATATCTTATTATTATTTTTTTACAATTATGACATGTTTATTATTACTATTTGACTGATTTTTTTATAAACTCTTTTTTTTTACAATTTGCAATATTTACACTTTTGTAAATTTTATTATTGTGAATGTGAGAACTATGTGGATTACTCTTTCCTTTTCTTTTATATTCACATGATGTCTGGCAGTTTTGAGTATTTGATATGGCCTACCCAAATGTCCTTTCTTTGGCATTGTTCGTCAAGTCGTTGAGCTCCTTAGTAGTCCCGAGTTGAGCTACACGCATATTGACAAATGCTTGCACTGACTGGACAGGTCCGCTTAGAACTGTGTGGTTCTTTCTTCAAAAGACCATCTCAGGCTCAATCTGCATGGTTCTCACATGATTTGACCATTACATGTTTTGCTGTATGGACTTTAAAAGAGACTTTGACCCCTGAGTTTGTTTCGGTGTTTCTTCTCAGGGTAGTCAGATAGGAAACACCGGCCTCATCTAGCATTATTTGACGACAAAAAAAAAAAAAAAAAAAATTGACGTGTAAAAGTGTTTTTATAAAACCTACTTGCAAAATAAAGATCATTTATCATTTACCATCGGACAAACCGACGCATGGCAAGTATCCACCCTTACGTTAGTGAAACATCTACGGTCCGGACTAAGCGTTTGGCCTTGTCATTTATACCGCGTACATCAAAAGACTGGAACAGTTTGCCTGCTGTGGTCTTACCGTCTGATTATAATTTGGGTGTCTTCACGGCTAGAGTGAATAAGCTCTTAATAAACTAGTGCGCCTCACCATCAACGATTGCATCACTGCTTACCATCAGGCGGGATCGCAGTCAAGTACTAGTATCCTTTGCAATAAACATATTCTTTGTTATGTCTTATCTTTATTGTTTTGTTTGGACTCCAGTTTAAGCTATTGTAATAATTTACTGAATAATTATGTCTTCCGCATTTCTCATTTTCCTTCATGTTGAAATATAAATGTATATCTTTACATTACCAAGTATTGGATTTAACTGCGTATTTACTTGTTAATATTAATTATATTTTCTTTAATGTGGATTCAAAGAAATATGGTTTTGTAGGGATTACTTATAAAATTTATTTGATTTACCTTAATGGCAGTTATCAGTAATTTAATAACAGGAAGTGAAACAGCTTCGACTACGAGGCTGTTTCTGGTTATTTCCGTACATGTTGATGGTGTTTCAGCTCAGTGATTATCTATCATCACTTGCCAGGCTGCCGCACTTTTTTACATGGAGCTGAACTGTCTGTCTGATCTCAACAACCTGGTCAGGCACTGAGTTCTTTATTCAAAGCAGCTATATCGTATGTATACTTCCTTACTTATACAACCTTATTTTTGGAATGCGGGGAACCAGAAATACCTGCCCAGTATTTTTATGTAAAGAATCTATTTTTAAATATTTTTGGGAAAAAATATAACATGGTGTATAAATTATTGGAATCGATTCAGTTACTGATTCAGGTTTCGCATTTACTAGAAATAATGTAGTATTTACTTCCCTTTTGGTATTGTTGACAGGCCCGTTTAACTACCATTTCACCTGATAGCGATCATATGATCAACGATGAACTGCGCTTGGCAGCTATCAGGAATCACTGACTCTGCCAGGAAATTGTGCTGCCTAGCGGAGCTATAAACTATGTAATTCCGATGTATGCTCCCATACAAATCCGATAGGCTAGCAATTCGGCTTCCATGCTCTAGATTTTTGAAGTTGGACTCTGGCCTCTGTTTTGAGTATTTATCAAACTCAGAATAGCATAATTTGTTTAAATCGCTCGTAGATTCCTGACCGACTTTTCGCGATTGTCAACCACAAACTGTGGATAGTGATAGTAATTTTTCTTCTGCTATATTATAGGAGGTCTGTCTGGGTGTAATTTATTCGTATCTATAATATGTATTTATTTAGAAATATATAAGTATATTTCTTAGCTGTCTAATACTCATGACACAAGCTCTGTTTAGCTTGGGATTAGACGGCGTTGTGTGATAGTTGTGGAATATTTTTTATTATTTATTACATAAAAATACTCACAAAATCTCTAACACAGTGGCTGCCTCTTAGGACAACACAGGCAGCCATATTGAAGTACATTCGTTAGCTCTACGACTATATTCAAAGTTAAAACTACGGCGCGTGGCAAAGTTGCATCTAATTACATTTTAATGAGACTGTAGCGTGGTCTCATTTCAACCGAGACAATTTGAATGTAGAACAAAAGATACCTCAGTGTCGTTATTATTTTCTGGCCATTAGTTGTCATAATTTTGGTCTCAGTAAAAGTATATTTTGAAACATTGTCGTAAAATATTTAGAAATTTGGTCAGGTAGTCGTTATTGTATAAAATACTGGTATCTATCAACCGATTGATCTGTAAACTTATCTCAACATAGTTGGGTCCAGCTAGGCTGATGCTAATGATTTCAAATTCTTGTTCGAGGTGGTAAAGGCGAGGCAGCAGTCAGTCAGGATAGATGGAGCGATAGTACTGGG
This sequence comes from Mythimna albipuncta, assembly GCA_929112965.1. NCBI lineage: Eukaryota > Metazoa > Arthropoda > Insecta > Lepidoptera > Noctuidae > Mythimna > Mythimna albipuncta. The sequence continues at coordinate 2,835,718 of OV815960.1, forward strand.
GCCAGGGTTATCCGAAAGGGCGCTCGAGCCCCGGTATGAAGGCTTGAAGGAACGGGATGGGTTTTTTAGTCAGTAAGAGTCTGACACTATCTCCTGCTCCGCCCAAGAGCGGGGGTTGCCACTGGGAGATAGTGTCAGACTCTTACTGACTAAAAGACCCACCCCGTTCTTAATAGCCTTCATACTGAGGTCGAGCCCTCTTTCGGATAACCCTGGCCCCAGTAGGCTTTGACCCGGCTGGGTCCTTGCTGTTGCTGACAACTCCTTGAGGCGCGCGGGAACAATGCGCGCCGTCGATGACTTGCGCTTGGTCCAGACAGTTACCGGACGGCCGGACAGCGACTCATTGCTCACTGTCCGCAAGCCCGCGCCTACGGTGGCGAACCACACAGATTTGAGTGGACCTGTCCAGTCAGTACACGCATTTTTCAGTAGTCGTGAAGCTCAACTCAGGACTACTAAAGATAACGATAAAATTTTTAACGATAAAATTATAATTAGGGCATACATACTTACATTGTCAATCTTACAATGTTTCCACTGTTGGAAACTCATGCCTTCTATCTAGCCCAGAAGTGATATAATCTGAGTCTACACGGGTGTGTGTTGATGTCAAACGTCTACGAATATGTTTATAGAATAGAATATAATAGAATAGCATTTATTCGGCGCAAGCAATACCATATACCACAACATAAAATAATAAATTAAAAAATGGTACAGTACAATACAGTTGCAGTGACTGTGCCTGAACCGAAAGGGTCGCCAACTCAGCAAGCATGTTAGTTCTAGGACATATATTTCCTTCACCAAAGTAATGCGCCTGCCTGGGTATAAACTCGTAAGTTGCGGACGTTATTACTATGCTACTGGCCAGTAGTGTTCCAGTGGGCGTAGTTTTAGAAAATATTTAGAGTTTTATTTTGAGTTTTTCTGTCCCGGCTTCATTTTGAGGCGGTCTTTTTTTGTGGCTCGTGTGCGGAGGTGCCGCCACAAAAAAACGCTTGAAGTGGCTTCAAGCTTCATCGGACACAAGAGGTATCGCGCGATTCAGCTGTTTTTTGCGGCCGCTTCTAGCTTTTTTTTTGTGACTGCTTGAAGCGATTTTTTGTGGTGGCGTATTTTTGGGTTTTGACAGTTTGATTGTTAATTTATAATTTTTACTTAAAAGCCGGCAAAACTGCATAACATATTTTTGTTGGTATTCCCAACGTACACAATAAGCGTCTTCGATACTCCAAAAACAAAAAAGGGCATAATAGCTACAGTAAAGCATGTTAGGCCGATGCCGAAGTTTGCTGAATAAAAACTCATTACGGCAAGCTACTCCTCCGAGGGTTGGACGCAAATTACTCCCCCGTACTTGCGAGGGTAGTTATAATGAATTCTAATTTATGGCGGCCATGATGACGAGCTTTTTACAGAGGTGACGACGCCATTTTGTGAGATGTATCGGATATAGGCCGGCGCTCTGTTTGTGTTTTGATTGAGGGATCAATGATGGGATGAAAGCAATGCATTAGGGTACATTATGATTTACGGAAATTGGTACTTTACATCCGGGTTTTGCGTTCCGATTTTAGTAGGTATAATACACGGCATATTAATCAAAGTTGTTTTTACAGTGAAATTAAAAGACGTTTTTTAAATAAGCTTTTAATAAAATGCACTGAAAAAAATCCAGTTGCAAGTTGTGGGTTAAGCTCGCCTATAGTATGTACATCGACTGTCCTAATTTTACTGTATGTATAAATTGTGTGCAACATAAAATAAGTTATTTTATTTTTGGTAGCTGTGATTTTTTTTAATAGCCTATATTGTGTCTCACAGCCTTTTCCTTTTTCCAAAGCTCTCTGTCTCAGGCGATCTGTGTCCAAGTATACTCCGCGAACATGATCTAATCGTCACACCACCTTCGCCACGATAAATAAATAAACAAATAATAATTATTACAATAATTTAAAATACACTCGGTTTATTTCGTCCAATATAGGTAAACCGCTAATAAAGACATGAAAATATTCCCTATGCTTACATAAACACAACCTGTCCTTGGTAAAAGTTCAAGGGCACGTTTGAAGAGGGAAGTTGTATGATACACAAATGTCTGTACTCGCAAACACGGGGTCGCAGGTGCCGGCGAATCCGGGGTATTAATAAGCAAAAAACAACGTGCAACATGCCTTATGTGGTACACTGGATACCTACACATACACACGATTTACCCACAGCGACGCGCTACAATGCCTACAATAGAATTAAATGAAACTAACTATGGGGAGGCTGAGGTTCTTAAAGTTTTTCTTTGGTTTGAAGGTAGATGAAATTCTATTCTATCAGGCATCAGTTAAAACACTTATATCGTAAAAAAAATCAGAATACTCATATACTGTATTCCCTCCTGTTCTCCTGTTTTCCACTCATCAAGCATCGCGAGTGCATTCATAAAGGTATATAAACATTAACACATGACACTCAGGCTATTTACTCATGTGCTCAGGCCCCGAACAACTATCTGCAGGCCATACACGTCAAAATCAAAATCATTTATTCGCAAACATACGTGATATTTATATACAAGATCTTAAAAATCATATTTGTTCTGTGTGGGAATCGAACCCACAAAACACAGGACAGCAGCAAATCGGTCAACCACTACGTCATCTGTGTCGTTACTTACAATTCACATTTGGACTTAGCATCACCTTATTAATTGGGAGCCAGTTGATAGGTTCATCATCATAATTTGACTTGATGTTCTCTGACTTTTGGACATATATACCTCCTCCAAGTTTCGCCACACCGAACGGTCTTATGTGTCCCGCAACCATCGGATTCCCACGACTCTCACGATGTCAACGTTCCACCTTGTCGGAGGCCTTTCTTGATAGGTTAAGTTGAACAAATCAAATACATATATCTACCTATTTACAAAACTTAATTCGCCTCGTCGTACCTGTCAAGTAGCTCTTAAGCTTCCAATGCTTATACTTACCGAATGTTTGTTGAATTACAATAATATTTTCGAAACAATTGCGAAGGCAAATGCTGTTTCTCCCAGAAATACTTTACCAGTCCGATCACAATGTAAAGAATGTAAGGTCGATAAAATTAGTCTACGAAATATCAAAGAGACGAAATTGCTTTGATATTGTATTACTGTTGAAAATACGGAATAATTGGACGTCCAAATACTAATTTGGTTAAAACGGAAGAGGATGGTGGGATGACGTTGCAATGTGATTTATACAATTGTAGAATTCTTGGAATCGTCTTTCTGCATAGAAAATATTGCATCTTACACAATTTGTCTCTGCATCACCCAAAGGTTGACTAGTAAAAAATGCAGGTATTAAGTCCGCTTCTGTGTCTCTCTGTGCATAAAGAATTAAATAAATAACAATTTGCCTGATGTCTTTCCGTCCGATTATAATCTGAGTGTTTCTTGCACGTTCTTCTCCATAGAGATGTACGCTTTGGAACGTGCAATTTAACTTTACTTTTCTTGGACTGACCGACATTTGACTGTTCAAAAGTGCCTGCAAATGGTCTATTTGAAATAAACGTTTTTGATTTGATTTGTTGTGTCTTCAAGACGAGTGAATATTATACATAGGTACGCATTTTGTGGCTAATGACTATTAACAATGCACATATTTAATTTTAGATTTTACGATGTACTTACGGAAAAGAGAGAACCTGTAATTGGCTCAATGTCTCATAAAGTGTCGTTATACTTTTGTTAGAGCTATTGGTACTCCTATGATTAAATAAATACATTGTAACTAATTTTCAAATAGTAACTAGACAAAATTTACTATTTCAAAATTAGTTACGAATTTCTGGTCGAGATAAAGGGGAGGTTTTGTAAATGATTAAAGCAAAAAAAATACACTAGTATCATAAAAAGGCGAAAGATTGTATGTATGTGTGTGTGTATGTTTGTTACTCTTTAACGCTCAAATGGCTGAAAGGATTTCAATGATACACACGGGTAGACTTCGTCATTGAATAGCCCATTGGATACTTTCTATCCCGTGAGATAATTTCGAACTTTTACGCGAGCAAAGCAGTTGGCAGAAGCTAGTATACAAAAGCCGCGTCGTTGATTGGTTGTTTGCCTCCTCAGAGTAAAATTTTACAAGTCAAAGAAGGTTTTTGTTAGTTTACTGTTGAGATTATTAATTTAAAATTGTTTAGGTTCGTTAGTAGCGCTTTCGTAACTAGGGCTTGGGATCTTTAAGACCCTTAAAACAGGTGTATAGTATGTTTAAAAAGTCAAACGACTTGGGTTATTATTAGGGTAAAACGAAATCGAAAACGAGATGTAATTAACACTGACTTAATAATCAAGGTTGATTAAGAGATCTTGATCATTGTTTACTAACAGAAGAGCCTTAAAAAGAGTATCGAATATAAGTATTTTTTAAATGATTTAATATTATTAGGGGATTTATTAACAATGAAAAATGCAAAAGATTTTCGAAATACCTACCTATTTTAGCCTCTTTTAGGATATTCTTGTTACAAAAGTAGAACACAGTACATTTGCAAAGATATAATAGTGTCAAAAGTAAGTATAAAGTGATAACATAAATCTGGAATCGTAAGAGAAATCTGATTCTAAATATTCTACTCTGCTTATTGATTTATCATCACTAGGTATATTACGATCAACATCTGTTGTAGAACAATCACCATCTCGAGAGATAAGTGAATGACAACTAAAATTCGCGTTGTCAACAACAGATTTCTTAATTCCTTGAAAAATTCACTTTTTAAACACATTATAGTTTGTTCTCAAAAATAACACGAGATAAAAAAAAAATGGTTGCTTAACGGAAGTTTCAACGTCAGTGTTTAAAATCCTTACTAATATTATAAAAGCGATAGTGAATTTTTTTGTTTGTTACGTCTTCACGCCTAAATAGCAAAACCGATTTTGATGAATTTTGGTACAGAGATAGTTGGGACCCTGGAGACGGACATAGGCTAATTTTTTAATAAAAAAAAGTGAGAAAAGGGGGAGAAAGAGGGAAGGTCTTTTATGTACCCGGCGAAGCCGCGGGCAAAAGCTAGTTTCTTATAAATATTAACAACATTCCAAAAATTCTTCAATTACAATCTAAAATGGAACAGACGTCACGTTGGAATTTGGGCATAAATAAATAATAAATTGTACATACATACATATAAAAATCCAAAATTCAATTTGGCACCCTTCTCTTGCTTACCTGAATAAACTCATTTATTTTCCCCCTTACGTCTTTTCCGAAACTCATTGCCCATACCCAAACCCTCGCTCGTTCGGAGCGCTTCTGGTAAATAATTTGTGTCCGAAATAAAGCATTTTGGGGACAATGTAATTCGTCTGGTCTTCTTCCGTTATAGAATGGAGCGCGAGAATGGAGGGTGTCAGACTTTTACTGACCAAAACAACACTTGTATCCTTCAGTTACCCTTTGCGTTCTATGACCGCGAGCAACGCCTTTGCTTGGCCTCTATGGCGTTTTATTTTCGGTGGGTAAATATCATACAGATGACATCCCCCGCCCTTAGGCCCTTGGGCGGAGTGGGAGATAGTGTCAGATGCTTACTGACTAAAAACCAACTCTGTACCTTTTTGCCATTCATATAGGGGCCGAACCTCCCTTTCGGAAACAGACCCGTGGCCCCAGCAGGCTTCGACCCAGCTGGGCCTCTACGGTTGCTGACAACTCCTTGAGCCGCACGGGAACAGTGCGCGCCGTCGACGACTTGGGCTCGGTCCGGACAGCTACCGTACGGTCGGACAGCGGACCCATTGCTTGCCGTCCGCAAGCCCAGCCTCTACAGCTTGCTGATATCTCTTTGAGTTGGAACACTACGCGCCATCCAGCGAGTCCGCAAACCTGCGCCTGCCGTGGCTGGTAGTAAGGGTTGCGGTGACCCATTGGTCGTGAAGATGTCCATTCTATTTTGTCTTGCTGTTCGTACCCTAAATACAACAATGTGCTAATGCAGCAGTTTCATTTTGTGGTAACTGTTGTTTTGTTCCTAGGACCTATATTTTTTTTATGAAGATCTATTTGTATAGTGTCAACTTGTGTAGTACTTCGTTGGTCTCGTGGTCATAAGCGAGTCTGCTGAGCCTGGGCGCGTACTATATTCAATTCCCTGGTAGGGCAAAATTGCTATTAGGTTTTTCCAATAGGAATAACTCTGTAGTAGCCCTGAGTTTGGAATTTGGTGGTTTGTTACCCCCGTGCCGCGGAAAGCACGTAAAACCCAACAAGACAAAACCAACGCAATCAATCAAGCGCAAGCGCAAGACGCTGGTCTTACGTCTTGCGCCTGATCTCTCTCCGGTCTTAACGGAATGCCGTCCCGTTGGACTATGAGAGCAAAGGAACAGGGTGTGTTTGTGCACACACTTGAGCACCATAATCTCTTTGGCGTACTTGGCTAATCCCTGTAGACAGTCACCGTCATCTAAATTCGTTCAAGATATTCTTACTAAGAAGAGTAACTTTGAGCACCGTTGTCCCACAGTATACAAAAACTACTTTCATTAGACATTTGGCCTGTGTTCGTGGATATCTAGTTCCCGTAATTCGTCTGCCCCAGGCAATGGCTCGATTACACAACCTTTTCACTTATCAGGAACGCTCTCCATGTTTCTTTCTTATTATATGCTTTTCTTTGGGAAGGATCCGTTTCTTTGTAACCGAACTGTGTGTGAGAACGAACAAACGAACGATATGTGTGTTTTATATAGTAGGTATAATAGAAAATGGATTATTTTTAGAAACTGGTTATACTCGTACTACGGTTATTTCCACACATATCATAACAATCATTAGCATAATCAGCCTTATAATGTTCCCACTACTGGGATTTAGGCCTCCTCACTAGGAGAGGGAATGGGCCATAATCCACCACGCGAGGTCAGTGCAAGTCGCAAGTTTATCCTTACGATTGTAGCGACATCTATGGATTAACCAGTCCCTCACAAAGTTAGCTCTAAGATATAAGCAATGTTAAAAGCTAGCATAAGATAACTGTGTGAAGGGAAAATAAATTATTAAATTTAGAAAAAAAAAATTAATGACCTTTTCCTTCACCGTTTTGAGAACGGTGGTGATGAAATGAATTACACAAAGTAATGCACCTGGCTGGGTTTGAACCTGGGGCCGTTACCATTCAGCCACCAAACACAGCCTGCTGTACTGGTGCAATAGCTGGCCAGTCTAAGGACAGTTCGCAATCTTCGTCTTGGTCGACCGCGTTCTAGGTTGTAATAAGTAATTCACTTGACTATTCTAACAAGAAAATCGTGAACAGCGAATGGATTGATCTAAACATTGCGTGTAATGAAGATTGATAGACTTATTTTTGGTTTAACAAAGACAAAACAACAATGAATTCAGCAACTAGAGTTCTTGGATAAAGTAGGTACATTTTGATAAAAGTGTAGAAAGTTTGTCTTTGCAACCGAGGTGGAATTCGTTTGAGCCGCAGGTGAGTGTGTTATGGAGCCGAGGGCTGCAAGACTTTTTTATAAAGAAATGGATAAACGGGGTTTGACTGGCGACCCCTGGGGGACGACGCGCACCCAGAAAGACTTTTTTATAAAGAAATGGATAAACGGGGTTTGACCGGCGACCCGTGGGGGACGACGCGCACCCAGCCTGATAAGATAAAATGTAAAAACATTGTGGCGGGGAGAGCACGTGCACTTTTCTGCACTAGTACGGAAAACAGTCTATTGCGTGCCGAAAAGCGGTGGGTTAAGAGCGGCTTTTCCAGTAAGTGTATTGAAAAATTCATTGAGTTACAAAAGTGCAATTCTACTTGTATGTAATTACATTATCATAAACAGTGATAGAACTTTTCGGTTTCATCATCATCATCATTTCAGCAGATAGACGTCCACTGGTGGACATAGGCCTCCCCCAAATGTCGCCACAGTGCACAATGCTGTGCGTCTCGCATCCATCGGATTCCCGCAACCTTCACCAGGTCATCGGTCCACCTTGTAGGAGGCCTTACGACGCTGCGTCTTCCGGCACGCGATCGCCACTCCAGAACCTTTCGACCCCAACGGCCATCCGTTCTGCGAGCAATGGTTTTGGTTTCATTTAATAGATAAATAAGGAGTTATGTAACTCTTTTAAATCGAAATTAAATGCAAAATTGCTTCTTCTGCTGTAAACAAACAAATGACGACTAGACGAGAGAATAGACGACGCATCCAGTCCTAAGTTTCAGTCCGTCATCACGACTAGTAATGGCGCATCTAACAGCTTACTACTAACTTTTAATAATATTTGGTCCCGTACTCGAAGTTCACTGTACCAAGAAAATAAGTTTAGAAGGTGAAGGTACAAAGAAGATCAGGGGCGTTACCATGCCGTCTTAAAACGTCAAGCGTGCGAGTGAAAAAGAGGGATGGAGCTTCTTCTTCTTCTTTCGTATCTTTATATATATTTAGCCCCCTGGACCGCTTTGTCGTTGGCCTCGCACAAGTTGCGGAAGGTGCAGGTAGGTGTGCAAGCTGGGCAGGAAAGGAGGTGACGCATATCCTGTGAAGAGGCTTCATACTGGCACTGTATTTGCGATGGGTCAAGGATTCCCCATTTGGCCCGGTTATCTCTGGATGAGTTATCAGGGATGAAGTGGTTTCGCTGTTCCCGCGCGCCTCAAGGAATTGTCAGCAACAGTAGGGACCCAGCCGGGTCGAAGCCTACTGGGGCCAGGGTTATACGAAAGGGCGCTCGAGCCCCGGTATGAAGGCTTGAAGGAACGGTATGGGTTTTTTAGTCGGTAAGAGTCTGACACTATCTCCCGCTCCGCCCAAGAGCGGGGGTTGTCATAGGATGATTTTTCCCATCGGAAAAAAGGGATGAAGTGGTTTAATTCTCTTTGGGGATGAAACTATACATCATAATATAGGTCCATCCTTTAGCAGTTCAGTTTAGGTCGTCAAATGGATCGCATTAAAGGTCGAGGTAGCCTAGGGTCTCAGGGACTTGCAACGGCAAACGCGACGCGATACGGTGCAAATGAAACAAACAGTTTATACTTTATTGCGGTTGTTTACTTGACTTGCACGTGGGTGCGGCGCGGCGAACAGTGAAGCGAAGTGGTCGCGTTTAATCGTCCACGAAGGAAGCCTTATTAAGATCTTCACATCTATCTAGAGCTTTTCTGTTAGATATCACTGTCAGGGGTAAGATCACCTGCGAAAGAACGCCCGGAGTATACGATGGAGCATATGGTGGAGGTGTGCCCAGCTTGGGCGGAGTACTGCCGTGTCCTCGTGGGGGCGATCGGCGGTAGTAATCTCTCGCGACGGGCCCGGGTTCGGGCCATTGTTTGTAATGAGGAGGAATGGCAGGTGGTCGCCTCTTCTGCAAAGCAGTATTGTTAGCGAAGGAGGCGGCCGCACTCAAGAAAGGATAGACGTCTTCACGCCCCAGCCGCTCATCGAGCTTCTGCTTGCCGTCCGGCTGTCCGGTAACTATCCAGACAGAGCTTGAGTTGTCGACGACGCGTAGTATTCCACGTGCGCTAAGATATGTCAACTTCTTGAGTAAAAAGACCAACATCGCTTTAAACTTTGCGAAGTAATTTTTATTCATTGGGTGTCTTTGTTAGTGGAACTTCTGTATCATGTTGTGTAGCAATACCCAGAGGATCTAACGAGAGGGTTTACGGACAGCGCAAGGCGGCAGTAGTCACCCGGTATAATTTAATTTGGGTTAAGTGACAACCCTATGTGTTCGGCTGGGTAGCGACCCTCATATGTCCGTGGCTGATATTTTTTTTTAGTGTTCGCGGTAAGCTTGGGCCTGACAAGGGCCAGAAGTAACGGCTATAAGAAAACTAACACTATTTTTATTACAGTTGACATTTTGTCTCGACATTTTTACAGGTCTTTTTCGAATCTAAACATGATAGGAGTACGGCGAGCAATGGGTAGCTCGCTGTCCGACCGTCCGGTAACTGTCCGGACCGAGCCCAAGTCGTCGACGGCGCGCACTGTTCCCACGCGCCTCAAGGAGTTGTCAGTAACAACAGGGACCCAGCCGGGTCGAAGCCTACTGGGGCCAGGGTTATCCGAAGGGGAAGCTCGGTCCCGGCACGAAAGGAACGAAGGAACGGGGTGGGCTTTTAGACAGTAAGAGTTTGACACGTTCCGCCCAAGAGCGGAGGTTGTCATTGAATGATTTTACCCAACATAAAAAAAACATGATAGGAGTTAGCCAGAGATAGTTAACCGCAAAGTTAATTGAAATTTCTATACAAAGACCGAACGTTTTAATAATGACTTCGCTTTCTGTGAACCAAGATATGTATTTGGAAACAGTGATTTCCATGAACAAAGTTTTCGGCTTGAAGTGAGCTATGAACAGAAATCTCTGCTAACAGTGCTTCCTGAGGACAGAGATATATCTCTGTTCTCAAGAAGCACACTGACACTTTGTTGATAGAAAACATTGTATGTAGATGCAATGTAGATATCTACAATGTTTTCTATCAACAAAGTTTTCTGCGAAACGTGCTGTTTTGGTATAGAGATTTCTATTATCTTTGCTTTCTGTATGTAGTGGTATCGTACAAGCGTGTTTCTATCTTAGGTTCCGCGTTCGTAAAAAAAATTAGGTACATGTAACAATACAGTTAAAAACAACCGAATTGATAACCTCCTCCTTTTTTTGGAGTTCGGTAAAAAAGTAAATGAAATAGGGTTAAAAGCCTATTCTATAAAACAAGGTCTAGGTTCACACTTCTGCCAATCTTGGCACTCATAAAACATTTTGCCGTCCGCAGCCTCCCTCACTATGCAGTGTAGGCAGACGTTCACACCTGGGCTGTCACGTCACCACATTACGTCGCTACCGTGACCGCCTTGAATACGAATCTGCGATTACTCGTAAGCGTTATAACGATCTAAGAGCACCCCATTGTTTACAAAGAGCTTTTTTTCTGTAGTAATAGAATGTTAGTGTTACATTGTGGGCTATATCGTTGAATTTCATGATCTTCAGTTATTTGGCAAACGTTAGTGGCGCTGCGGAATTGAAACAAAAGACAGTGGAGAAACAAAATGCGAATGTATGCCAGCGGTAACGTAGAGATGGGAACGAGTTTTTATTTAGGTATCTGTGAAAAGTTTTCTTGCTCGAGATCTTTGTTCTGTTACGTAAGACTATGATTATGTGTTCACTTTATTATTAAAAGCTGAGTACATTGAAGCTATATTTGTAGAGCAGTTGTGGCCGAGTAGTAACGGCCCCGACTTACGAGTTGTATGTCGCGGGTTTAAACTCAGCTAGGCGGATTACTTTGTGTAATTTATTTCATCATCACAGCTTTAAAAACGGTGAAGGAAAACATCGTGAGGAAACCGGCATGTTCTAGAACCAACAATTCGAAGACATGTGACATTCACCAACCCGCATTGAGCTTGCGTGGTGGTTTACAGCCCATTCCCTCGACTAGAGAGGAGGCCTGAGTCCCAGCAGTGGGAACATAAGGCCGACTATGCTAGGCTTTGTTCGTAGTTATTGAGTAAAGATTTTCTGGTTAGACTAGGATACAGGATTATTCGTTACGATGGGTCAGTAAAGAAAGAAAACATCTTTAGTTGGCACTCAATGTTTTAGCAAGTATTGAAAACTTAAATTAAAAATCGTAATATTTATACAACCTTCTTTTTAGTATTGCGAAACCTGTTACGTGTCTAGGATTTTTATGTAAAGGATCTATGTACAAAATTTCATAACTGCATCTTGAAAAATCACAGAGTTATGTATAACCTTGATATGTCAGCAAAAATACATAGTCACCGGGCCTATAAGGAAACTGAGGGGTGGTTTCACACTTGCACCTGTTTGCTGGCGCCTAATATCCGCTATGACCTTCCATGACATGTGTTGTACTAAGTATTAGTGGTATCCAACTTGTGACCTTTTTAAATATTTTTGGAGAAAAATATAACATGGTATAAAAAATTATTGGGATAGATTCATGCGATTTTCCCAATGGCTCCAGCAGGCTTGGGTGGGGCCCAAGCCTGTTACCTAATTACTAATCCTCCACTGTCTGTCCGTCTATCTCATAAACCATACGAGGTATTTAAGTTTTTTGATTTGATTTGAGGTAGGTAGTTGAAATTTTGACAGAATGTGTATTTCTATTGCTATTACAACAACTAATAATAAAATTAATATGAAGTTAAAAACGAAAGGGGTTCCCATCCATACAAGAAACATTATTTTGTCGACGTTTCTTGCTCGATTTTAATATTGTAGTATGGAACCTTTCGTTTGTAAATCCGACTCGTAATTGGCCAGTTTTATTTTTACTTTTGTTTCAATAATACCTTTCAAAAATGCATTGAATGTAGTCTTTTTTAAACCAAACCATGTATCGATTAATCAAGGAATTGACGGATCAATCATGTTTATACGACCAAGAAACACTACCATGGCAACCAAGACACAGCTACCATAACAGTTCCTCTTCTTTTGCTGCAAAAAGATCTCTCTAACCAAAACCCTTATAACTTTTAGATGAAGATCCTCAAGTATCCTGTAGAACCGCTTAATAAAACTCGTTTATAGGTTAATAAGTTCGTACACAGAGTTGTAAACACTCGAAGTCATCCAGTATTTGGGGGGGAGTCTGGAGAAATAATAGGTTGACAAAGTGATGTCGACGGCCAGAGAAGATGGAGGAAAAGCTTCGGATTGTTCGCATTGATCGGCTGGGAGACGCTCTGTGCTTTGTGGTCCAAGGGAGGAGATTAAGATGGTGTTCTATCAATCTACAGTTGCCATCACGGATCTTGAACGCTCGGTGTCAGAGTTTGCGCATTCCATACATTGGCGAGTCAATCGTCTTCGTTGTTGATACATGCAGCAACGCAGTGAACGAATGAGGAGTGACGTCTATGACGCGATGACGCGGCGAGCCAATCACTGACAATCCCCGCGTCTCACTTCGCACCACTAAAGAGACCGAATATTTGACTTCTGCGCAACTTGAAGCCAGCGCTCAAGATCTGTGACGGCAATTGTACCCTGTTGGTGTAGCGGTTAGTGGTCCTGACTGCTATGCCAGAGGTCGTGACCATCCAGGACAAATGTTTGTGTGATGAGCATGATCATTTGTTCTGTGTCTGGGTGTAATTTATCTACATGTGTGTATTTAGAAATATTTAAGTATGTTTATCAGTTATCTATTACCCATAACACAAGCTCTGCTTAGCTTGGGGCTAGACGGCGTTGTGTGTTCTTTGTGGAATATTATTGTTATTATATTATTGTAATCTGGCCAGCCATTTCCCCGTCTAAGTTAGAATCAGCTTCCAATGAGTAGTAGTAGTAGGTTAGTGATAATGGCCCCGTCTTCTAGGAGCATCACTTTATGTAATTTTATTCATCACAGGTTCTCTACCTTAAGAGCAGTGGTTGCCTGGAGTTGTAACGGACCTCGCTTAAGAGTTGGATCGTAGGTTCAAACTCATCCAGGAGCATTATTTTGTGTACTTTACTTTATCACCACTACTCTCAAAATAGTAAAGGAAACCATTGAGAGGAAACAGGCATGTTCTAGAATCAAAAATTCGAAGACATGGTTACAACCACCAACCTTCACTGGGTTCGCGTGATGGATTACGGCTAACTCTCTCTCTTAGAGTGGAGGCTTGAGTTCCAGAAGTGAGAACATTATAAGGCTGATCGTGGTGTTTTATGTTCTTACTCGTATTTCAACAAAAACTTTTCTTTCAGAAGCTGCTAACAAAAAAATTACCTTGTTGTTATTTGTTAGAATTAACTACGATTCTAACATTTATCAGCAGGATCAGTTTCTAATGGTTTTATAATAAACAATTAATGTTTTCGTTTTTCACATAGCTTAAAACGACCTGTGTAGAAAAGGGAATATAGTATTTGAAGTAATGATTCATTACTCCACAAACATTATTTGTTTGTAGAGTCATGTGTCTGCACATAAGCCAAAGAGACGTACATGCAGGGAGAATTACTTCCGCCTACTAAACTCTTTATGTGTCGTTTAATACGTGGTCCAAACTGAAAGCTGATGCTGCGTACAATAAATATAAAGTACACGGTTGAGAGCAGTGGTAACTAAGTGGTAACGGCCCCGACTTACGACTTTATAGGTCGTGGGTTCAAACCCAGCCAAGCGCATTTGTAACTTGGTTTGAATTTGGCTCTGTGTTCCAATGGTTAGTAATAACTTACCAACTAAAGGGTTAGTAATACTTAAAATAACCTAAAAACTTATCCTGCTGCCGCATCCGTAACCGCAACCAGTGATTGATCACCAGCGCATCATGCTTATCAGCTAAAATTCGAAGAATGCCATCAGAGCTGGTCCTAAATCTGCTTAGCAACGAGGCAGCCTTCGTCCTCATTATAGCGCAAAAATCAGCCACACGCACTAAAGAGAACATGCTCGATTCACTGCAGTATAAAAGCACCCTGAATCCAATACAATACAATAGTAAAACAGTTAGTAATTAACGGTGTTCGATCTCTAATTAAAGCTTCGGAACGGCATACAGTGTAGGTGCATCAAGCTTAGAATTGTTTTAGTTGAATATCAGGTGTTTAAGAGGGTGTCGGGTAGCTCATGGGCGTACGCAAGTTCTTGTATCGGAGGGGGAGGGGAAGTTCAAGAAAGTAAAACAAAAATATGTTAAAATTGTACATTCTGCGGGTTGGTGGATGTCACATGTCTTAGAATTTTTGGTTCTGGGACATGCCAGTTTCCTCACGATGTTTTCCTTCACCGATTTGAGAGCAGTTGTGATGAAATAAATTACACAAAGTAATGAATGTTGTAGATTAAGGCCCATTCCCTCTACTAGAGAGGAGGCCTGGATCCTAACGTTGGGAACATTATAAGGCCGACGATGCTACTTCATTCTGATACAAATGCAGAAAGTTTGCGACCGAGGCGGAATTCGCACGAGCCGTAGGCTAGTTTATTTTGGAGCCGAGGGCTGCAGTGACTTTGCACGTGTATTAAACGACTTTTTCCAATACACTTACAAAGAAATGAATAAGCGGGTGTTGACCGGCGACTCGTGGGTGTAATATAATTGTGGTAGGGGAGAGCATGCGCACTAGTGCGAAAAACACTTTATTATAAGTGCGGATTTTCGAGTACGTGTATTTTGAATGACTTTTATATTTATGTGTAAAAATTTAAAATATCTGTATTAATAAAAGATTGTTTGTGGGGCTTAAATTAAATTTTAAATATTTCGGGGGGACCGCCCCTTTGGATTCGCCCGGGGGTTGCTTCTACATTTAAACCATACCGAGAAGTCAACTGGCGGAGGCAGTTGGGGCTGCCTATCGGAACTGCAGGATTACTTGAGCTTTTCTTTCTAATTAATTAGTAAATAATATTTTTTATCATACAACATCTCAGCTTGATGCATCAGTCGTATGAAAATTCTTGTCTCCAGTATCTCGTGGCTTGTTCCGCGAGGGCGCGAGTGAGGACGTCACCACTAATGAAGCAGGAGTCACTGAACTAAGTAAATTAATGTACGAACATGCTGCAGCAGGTAAACGACCAAAATTTCATCTTTTAATGGACCCCGTTGAGTATTCTTACTATGTTTTTTTTATTTTGGTTAAAGGGGGCAAATGTGGTGTTGTTTTACCGTGTTACTTTTAAAATTAAAACATGTTGAATTTGTTAACCGACAAAAGAATGGTGTGAAGGAAGTTATTGGTAAAAAAGTAACGAGACGAAATGAGATGATATCGAATAGAGAAATATTAAATTAGAAAGGCATATAGGTATAAATACAGGCAAGGTAATAACTTTTATTGGATATTTGGATTCATTGTGCGTACAGCTAAGAAAAAGCTGAAAAAGACGGATGAAAAGAGATTGCATGTAGCAGAGATGAGAATGTTAAGATGGATGTGTGGTGTGACGAGAATGGATAAAGTGAGAAATGAATATATTAGGGGAAGTTTGAAAGTGGCGCCAGTGACTGAAAAGTTGAAAGGGAATCGTTTGTCTTGGTACGATCATGTGAAAAGGAGGGATGAAACGCATGTTGCTAAAAAAGTTATGAGTTTACATGTGGATGGATGGAGGGGAAGAGGGAGGCCAAAGAAAAGATTGTGTGAGAAGCGATATGAAAGAAAAGGGAGTTAGTGATAGCGTGACGAGTGACAGGACAGAATGGAAGAAAAAAACGTGTTGCGCCGACCACAAATAAAACGGGACTAGGGCAGGAAGATGATGATGTGCGTACAGCTAAGGAGTGGAATTCTTTGCCAGAGTCTGTGTTTCCTGGTAGTTGCAACCTAGGGGTCTTTAAGTCAAGAGTAAATAGGTTTGGCATACGTCCTCCATCGTCCACATCATTGCTTACATCGCACATTCCCCAAAATGCAACCGGTAGAAAACCGATAGGCTGGCAACTCTGCATCGGTGCTAAAGATTTTGAAGCTTTACCCCATATTTCTGATTTGAGCATTTAAAGTTGAGTAGGTATATCTATAAAGACTTGAGAAATGAGGAGAAGTAATAAAGTTTGAAAAAAAAAGTCTTGTCAAAAAAGCGTTTTTAATTTAAAATACTTAATTTTGCTCTTTACTGGAAAACTAGAGAATGTTTCAAGTACAATTTTTTTTTTTTACTTGTGTATTAGTCATTTATCATCATCGTCATCTTTCTACCATCCCACATTACCTGGTGTTGATGCAATCAGACTTCTTCCATTCTTCCTTATAAACAGTCAAGTTATTATTTCCTCACTTTTCAACAGGGGCAGGAACATGCATAACAATACATGACAAGGGCAGGAAGATGATCATGAAGTTAGTAATGGGTAAACTATTACTAACTTCATGAGCTTCTTCCTGCCCTTGTCCCGTATTATTAAGGGTTGTTGCAATGTGTTTTTTTTTTCATTCCAACCTGTCATCCGTCATGTCATCACTCAATTCTTTTTTTTTCTAAATCAGTCCTCACACAATTCATCCACCTTTCCTTTAGCCTCCATAAACTTCTTTATCCATTAATAACTTATTCATCCATTATAAACAATAGTTCCAAAAAGCTGGACATAATAGAATTTCATCTTGAGAACAAAGTACCTACTTACAAGTGAATGATAGTATCTTAGAATTTATGCTTATGACCGTACTCAGTAATATATGCTACTGAGAACGAAATACTAAGTAAAATGCGCCACTGAGTCTCAGAAACTGCATGTTATACGCCATTTGAGACTATTACAACGTCTTTTGCGTTCAAATATTCAACAGTGTACGTGGCAATGGAACATACTGCGGTACTGGCTTCCAGAACACTGTTGCAGCATATTCCTTCAGTATATTTTAAAGATCATGTATCGACAATATGCTGCATGCAAGATAAAATATCACGCTGGTTTTTCGCAAAGGGTTGGACAAAGGTGGAGTATCCTAGTTCAATTCTATCACTATCGTTATGTGTATTCTTTTTAAATAATTTTCACATTATCTCTGTGTAAGTATTTGATAAGGAAATATGAAAACGTTATAAACTCAGAACGGGTATTTTTTGTGTTACCGGACCGGAGATGTAATAGATGTAAGTTACACCGTTAAATTTTAATCGTTTTAATCCCGTGGAGGGTCGATCCGGTACATGACACACTATCGATTTGTAAAGATACAATTAAAAAATAAAGTACCTTTTTTTTTCAAAACTCGTATTAATTTATGCATGTACGAAATTAATTTATTTAAGAAAACGTCAGCTGAGCGAGTTCAATGACCTGTAATAATCGGCGTTTCGTATAAACTACTGCCAGATGAGGTGGCCAGGAGATGTCAGCCCTGCCTAAAATTATTTTTTGTGGATACTTGCGCATTTCATTTGCAAATCTCAATCTCGTTCGAAGTCTGATGCCTTTAGTTCCTGTACCAACTGTATCTTATAAAGATGTTATTTCAAACCAAGCGTTAAATTCGCTGCAATGTCGATCCAGATAATCCCAAAGTTGATAAACTTTGCGCTCCTACATTCGCGGTCCGTGATACTCTTTGACGACCACGACGCTGCATTTTTTGCGTCGATTTTGTCCTTTCGAATCATTCAATCCATTGCATAATTAAATTAGTGCTTTAACGCACACTGATGAGCTGCAATTTGAATTAAGCACTGTAGAGCCATCGTACAATCACATAAGATCAAGCATTCTCATAAAATGCGCACATACAAAACGCGCGTTGCTCTCCAGTGTAACAACTCATGGTGACAAAAATTATAAGCCCGCGCTTTGACTGACAACTCCCGCGCGCCGCCATTTTGTTGTTTAAAAATGCGCGCAAAATCAAAAGTGCATTTTTCTCTGGGCCATCATGAATATATACATTTGTACCCTTATTCTTCTTAATATTTTTTTTTCTCTTTTTTTATGCTCCTGCCATGTTTTCTCTTCACCACTCTTGGTTGTCTCTTCGTTGTCTCTTGGTTGGTGGTAAGTCCGTCTTTGTACATTTGTGTTGCATAAATTCTAATAAATAAATAAATATAGGAGGGATGGCGTAACACCAACTTTAAAACGCTTAGACTTAAGGCGTATAGTCCCTTGAGCCATCTGGCCGAAATTATGTGAACGCAACTCTCGCACTCGCCTAGGCGGCAGTACGCAAATATGTGCATTTATTTGCGGCCAGCAGCGCCCGGAAAGCGCTTTAAATCCATTTTCTCTGCGAGATATTGATTGATTTACATATGCAATGTTCACTTTGAAGAATATTTAACCACCAATTTTTATGTGTAAAAATGTTTCTAAAGGTCTAAGCCGTTTGGAAGGAGTAGGGCTAAGTTGCGAAAAGTTGCGAAATTGCTAAATATTTTTTTTCACAAAAGTATTAATTGCACGAAAAAATCAAATGTTGATATTATTGTTCATGAATCTATAATAAACATATATTTTTTTCAAACCAATTGATCTAGCCGTTACGGAGGAGTAGGCCTCAGAAAATCACTGTTTTATGGCACTTTTCGGGCGCTTGGCCCTTAACTTAGGAAGAAGTCTTCTTTTCAGTATAGGAAAATTACAAGCAGGTATCATCTACATATATGCTAATCAAATACGATCTCTACAAAGAATAACCACAGCGGCCATGTTCCACAGAAGGCAGAGGTCGGACAGCCGCGATTACAAGCGCTATTACATACATATGCTGTGTAATTTGGCTCTATATGAGTCGTATAATGGTCACAGGACTGCGCTGCCGGTGTGCTATGTTTTTATATAATAGGTCGTCGCTGTAGGGGGAAGCCTTGTCTATTTTTTGTTTACGAGCGAAGTGAGGTATCCTACAAGGTTCGGAAGGGTAGTAGTTTCTTCCTTTTTTTTTTGTTTGAGCTGGAGGAGTAATGTTTTCTTCTTTTGTTATTGTGATAAAGTAAGATAATGTTTAGAATTTACATAAAAGCAACGAAAAATCATCAGAAACCAGAGAATACATCCTAGTCTCAAACAAATTAATTATTGTCTCTGATAAGTTATATAATTAATTTGTGATACCCGTCGAAGGGAAAATGAACGGAAATAAGACCAAAAGTTAAATTGGTTTTCAGGAAAAATCGACTGGTAATCACAATTCTCATTAAATATCAAAATCAAAATACAGATTTATTAATCATGTCATCATGTGTGTTGTCAATATGTTGTGTGTAGAGGAAACGAAAAGAATACTAAATAATATAATAATAAAAATATGTACATTTAGTATTTTTATTTTTCTAAGAAATATTTGTCTAACGAGCGAATACTTGTTCTGGATTCGAGTGTTTTTTTTTTCGGTGGGAAAATCATCCAATGAAATTCCCCGCTCTTGGGCAGAGCAGGAGATAGTGTCAGAGCTTACTGACTTAAAACCCACTCCTGTTCCTTAGTAGCCTTTCGTACCGGGGCTGAATCTTCCTTTCAGAAACAAATCCTTGGCCCCAGTAGGCTTCGACCCTGCAGGCCCCCCCTATGGTATGCTAACAACTCCATACGCGCGTGGAACAATACACGCCGGGTCTGAGTTTATTATATATGCTAGTTTACATGTTTATGAAAGAACCTATTACGCCGGAGTTATTCCTAGTATAGGCGTTTTATTTTTTCAATTGATAAATAATAACTGAGGTTATCCTCTTTAAGAATCCTCATCATAGACTCCATAGTTAGTGAGTAAACACACACACAAAAACATAACTTAAAAAACAAACCATCATAATTTCCTAATGTAACGCTCCAAAAACTTCATGACAATAACTCACACCCCATTTTATCCTAAACCAACCGCGGAACAGTATCAAAAGTAACATAAATAACGGTACTAGTGTTCCTCGCGTCCCCGTAACAGCTTCATATCACAGTTTTTGCATCCGCACTATAAATCTTTGTCCCACCCCTACTACAGCACACACAGGTATTATCCAGTATTTTAGGCAATTTCTATCAGCGGAAAACAAGATACATTCAGCTTAAAAAGAGGATGATAAATGATCTATGGGAAAATCTACCATATGTTTTTGTTTTTTTTTTTTTTATTAAAATGTTGTTCCAGATTAGTAATTACTTCGGTATCGTGGGTGCGATCACTAACGTGTAAACTAAAATACACAAGACATCCAGATCCGGAACCATTATCTGTAAGCCATAAAAATATTTGTTCAGTGCGGGAATCGAATCTGCGACACACAACGCTGCAACCTCTGCAACAACCGTTTTACTTTTAATTTTTTTTTAGCCACTCACAAAATTCTGTAAACTATACAAATACTTTTTCCGTGCACGGATCGAATCCTCGACATGCAGCGCAGCAGCCTATCTCTCAACCACTACGCCAACCGTACCGTCAAAAGTTATTTGCTATATCAAATTACAAGAAAGTACCTAGAGTGTACTCTAAAGAAAGTAATTTAAATTCTGGACATTTAACGATCACTAATTCCGTCTATCACGAAAACTGTACTGCAGCTTCCATTTCTAGCAATAGCTTACACTGCTTTGAAAAGGCATTCGTCTTTCAGTAAAGGTTCTAAGCCGACTGACTCCAGTCTTCAGAGTAATTGGGAAAATCTCTGTATTCCGCTGAAGATAGCAAATCCGTCGGTGAGGTAGTGAGGCAGAGAGGCAGCGTCCGTCGTTCCGCCATATCTCTGCGGATTAAGTGACTTGCGAGACACACCACCGCCGGATGCTAGCAGGGACGGATTTAGGTTGGTGCATATTTTGCTTTAAATCCGTATTTTAGTCAAATCTCTTTTTTGCTGTTGATAGGTTTGCGCTTGACCGCTATCTCACCTGATGGGAAGCGACGATGCGGTCGACGATGGAGCGCGCTTACCTTTTTTTATGGTGGGAAAAATCATGCATTGACATCCCCCGCCCTTGGGCGGAGCGGGAGATAGTGTCAGACTCTTACTGAATAAAACACCCACCCCGTTCCTTCTAGCCTTTACCTAGAAGTAACCTATTCACTCTTGACTTAAAGATTCCTGGGTTGTAGCCATCAGGAAACACAGACTTCGGCAGGGAATTCTACTCCTTAGCTGTACGAACAATGAATGTGTTCTTAAAAACGTTTTCTTTACAAATTGACTGAGCTCTTTGAAGATGAACTGATTAAAAAAATAAAAATATTTTATTTCAGACTGTAGTCCATATTATGTTAGTTTTTTATTACACCCCTTAAAAACAATGTGCTAATAAAAGATACAATAGGCTGTCTTGATTTAAATATCTTTTGCGCAACCATTGATATTACGCGCGATTGATATTGCGCGAAAAAATTATTACTGAATAGTTCTGCAACTTCTCTGGATGCTTGTTGGTAAGACTGTGTGTGGACATAGTGTTAACATCAAGCCATCCGGCTTAGTGGTATCAAGAGTGCACGAGACGGCATTCCTTGGCCGAGGATACCACAAGAGAGAAGTAACACCGTGCCATTTTTCTTTTTAACACCTTTCTCTCCCCTGCTACTTCTGTAGCAGTAGTCCCTATTACACTCCTCAACCATCGTCCTTGTCCAGTCAAACATGTACCAGCTGCCGCCGACGCAAGCGTGTAAGGAAACACAGAGATGTTAATAGTTAGTACGGTCTAACAGATCTCTGCGGGTGAACGACATCCATAACATCTACAAATAATAGAGCTATTAATATCTAAAGTGGTTCCTGTCCACCAACAAATAGTATCCCGGTATTAGGTATCGTTTTACTTTACGTAACAGGTCGGAATGATCTCGGTTCTGATCCCCGAATCCGGGCCGCGTCACCGTCGAAGCTATCTCCGTAATATGAATGTCGCTTTGCTTAGCATTATCTTAAGTCGTCGGTAACCGGCTATTGAAATACGTTGTTCTTTGGGACGTCACTATCACATGAGATTGTATGTAACGTCACTGGGCATTTTGGCGACACTTGGGGGAGGCCAATGTCCAACAGTTGACGTCTTTCGGCTGAAATGATGATGATGACTAGCAACCTACACCAGCTTCGCACGTGTGTTAGAAATGTTTTAAATTCTCGGCTTTTCTCTACAATTGCATGTATTTATTATAAACTGAAAGCTACCTCATGAATCACTCTGTTTATTGGTAAAAACTACATGAAAAACTGTTCAGCAGTTTTTGAGATTATCGTGTTCAAATTGGTGCAATCCTTTTTTCCAAAGGCCTCCCACAAGGTTTTTTTTTCGATGGGAAAAATCATCTTATGACAACCCCCGCTCTTGGGTGGAGCGAGAGATAGTGTCAGTCTCTTACTGACTAAAAAACCCATCCCGTTCCTTTAAGCCTTCATACCGGGGCTCGAGCGCCCTTTCGGATAACCCTGGCCCCAGTAGGCTTCGATCCGGCTGGGCTCCTGCTGTTGCTGACCACTCCTTGAGGCGCGCGGGAATAGCGCGCGCCGTCGACGACTTGGGTTTGGTCCGGACAGTAACCGGACGGCCGGACAGCGAGCTACCCATTGGGGGAGGCTGCTAGGGTTGCTAGTACAAAAATGAAACGCGATGTTTTATAAAAGAATGAAGAAGGTAATGTATAAATAATATTTACAATTTCTAAAATCAGACAGAGCTACTGTTAGCAGAGATAAGTCATAAGCACATAAAGTATTGTGAATTAAGGTTGCGGTCATTGCCCTTTCCCAAATAAATCTACATAGAAACCCAAACAAAAAACTTTGTACCATTTTTCATTAGTTAACAATGTTTAAGATCACGATATAAATATGTCGAGTCAGGACAATCGCTGTATTAAAACAACCATTAGGAAAAAAAACTGGCCAAGTGCGAGTTGGAATTGTGCACGAAGGGTTACCGTAACTTCTTCAGGAAAATTCGGCAAAAAAATCTCGTTTGTTGTATGGAGCCCCTTAAATATTTATTTTATTTTGTTTTTAGTATTTGTTGTTAGTGAACTAGTTAATTAATGAGTGGAAAGAAGTATGCTCAATGATAAACTAAGAGACCGACTAAAACTTGAAACAATCCGGAAGCAAACCAGAGTCACAGATGTGACATATTGTATCAAAAAACTAAAGTGGAGGTGGACAGGCCACATGATGAGGAACAAAAAGAACAAATGGACAAAAGACGTAACCGAGTGATGTCTAAGACAACACAAAAGCAAAAAGAGGCAGACAGCGTCGGAGGTGGGAAGATGACATAAAAAGAATAGCAGGAACGACATGGAGAAGAAAGACACAGGAACGTACTCTATGGCAAGCTTTAGGGGAGGCTTATGATGAGTAGCAAGACAATCTTCGCAAAACTGGTGTCAATATTAGAAATTTTGTTTAGTGGATAAGAAATATGTTTTGTAAGATTGTTAAATAAAGGCTTTATCATTATTTGTTGTTAGTGGCAACAAAAATACATAATTTCTGAAAATTTCAACTGTCTATCTATCGCGGTTCTTGATATACAGCCTGGTGACAGACAAACGGACAGACGGACGGACTGACAGCGAAGTCTTAGTAATAGGTTCCCGTTTTTACCCTTTGGGTACGCAACCCTAAAAAACAGGGTTGAAAGTTGTTACACTGACGAGCGCTTAACATCTAAGTTGTGGATGTTTGTAAGAAAAGCTGTTACAAATACGAAAACTGCTTTAAAAGATAAGAAAAACTCCATTGAAACATTTCACAGTGTCTGTTACTTTGTAGTTGGTCGAATTACAAGGTTTCTAATGACTATCCGTGGCGTGGAACACTAATCGCTCCGCAGCGTTTCGACGCCCCGAGACGCCCGGGAATGCACTTACGGAAGAAAGTTTCGAATGAGTTATGGTCGTAGTGTAATTACTTTACTTCTACATAATTTATTTGTATAATAGAGTGTAGAAAGTACACATAACATAAGTATAATCAGTTTTTAACGTTCCTACTGCTGGAACTCAGACTTCCTCTGTAGGAGAGTTAATGGGCCGTAACGCAGGCTCAGTACGGGTTGGTGAATGTCACATGTCTTCGAATCGACAATACATAAATACGGCTGGATTTATTCCATTTTAATACCTAAAAACTAATACCAGTGGTATTTATTTGAACGCCTTTTCAACTTTTGTCTTCAAATTTATGGTTCTAGGAACATGCCGATTTCGTAACGATGTTTTCCTTCACTGTTTTGAGAGATAAGGTGATGAAATAAGTTACATAAAGTAATGCGCCTGGCTGGGTTTGAACTCGCGATCTACAATTCGTAAGTCGGCCCCTATCTAGTTACCACTCGGCCACCGCTGCTTTCAGAAAGTACATGTTGGGTTTTATTTCTAACGTATGTGTACTAAAAATACGTAACTAACTACAATTACAGTAAAACTAAAAAAATAAACCCTAAATTACTATTAACAAACTAAAATATAGCGTCAAAGAACTAATCCACATCGCTGTCAACTGGTAATGGGCTCAATAGACTGACGGCATTGCCAGGCTGTATGGCAATGCTTATCCTCTGCCCAAGGTAAAAGCCAGCCCTTGGGTCACGTGAAGTGTCAATAAGAAAGAACATTATTTTTGATTTTTGCGTAAGTCTTTGAAAACTGGGTATAGAGTTGTAGACATCATCAAATCCATTATTCAGAAGCTGCTTTAATGTCGGAGAATCAACCGCCGTCGTCATCTTGAAGTACGGCCTTTTAGGAACCAATTCTCAAAACGTTTTGGTCGCTATGCTATGCTTCTGGTCAGCTAGAACTTTCAGCGGACTAAATTAGAGCCGTTAAGAAAATTAAGTGTAAAGAGTTTCCACATACATCTGTACGTTTTGCCCATCTGGATCAAGTGGCAAGTCCAATTCATCTAAAGACTTCCACCCGCTCTAGAAAGAACTGGAGGGCGTGTCAGATTTTTTCTGACTAATACATTATGTTCTTTCAGTTGCTCTTTGCGTTCTAAGATCACAGGTAAACCTATCAGGAATCAACCCATGGGAGTGTAATGGTCACAATAAGATTCAAAGTAAATACGTGATTAGTATTATTAAAGTCACTGTAGACATCACTGAATTATAGTGAAGTTCAAGATAATAAAAACAACATTTTCCTCCGTTTGCATAATATGTAATAACAAAGTTTGTACAACCAGTGAGCATCACTGTAATCGCATAATGACAAGCTAGCTTCTTTCAAACTGAACCTAAAATTTCTTCAGTATTAAAAACGGCAAAAACTAAATTATAATTTTAAAGTGCTCGAATTTGTTTTCATAGCCGATTATCCTTTGAGTGGGGATGGCGGCCATCTACCCGGGGATGTTAGAGGGGAGGGGGGAGGGGTGTAACTCACCAGGAATGGTTCCAACGGTTTTTAAAATAGCTAGTTGGTAGTAACCGTTTGTTTTTAGAGATCCTTTAAATGCGGCGTGATGTGAAATCTGCACGTTCCTGACATGAATACGAATCGAAAATGGCAACGATTTTTAGTGCTTTTCTTTTGTTTTAAAATAAAATTATGTTTGAGTTTAACTGTCCCCGTACATGGGCTTCAAAAAAACGTCGCTCCAAGCGTCATTTTGAGGTGGCCTTTTTTGTGTCTCGTGTGCGGCGGTGCCGCCACAAAAAAACGCTGGAAGCGGCTTCAAGCTTCACCGGGCACAAGAGGTGTCGCGCGCTTCCGCTGTTTTTTGCGGCCGCTTCTAGCTTTTTTTTTTGTGACCGCTTTTAGTGTTTTTTTGAGGCCTGTGTCTGGGGACAGTAAAGGTCCCCACACACAGTTTCGGACAATTAAAACGAAATAGCTTTATTACTTTTTATTTAATTTATTTCATTACCACTGCTCTCAAAACGGTGAAGAAAAACATCGTAACGAAACCGGCATATCCTAAAAGTAAAAATTCGAAGACATGTGACATCCACCAACCCGCACTGGGCCCGTGTGGATTACGGCCTATTCTGTCTCCTAGAGAGGAGGCCTGAGTCCTAACTGTGGGAACATTATAAGGCCGACTAATGATATGCTAACTTCTATACCCTCGAAAAGGGGAAGAGAAAACTAAGAGGCGTCCAGCAAGATGGATTGATGACATCAAACAAATCATGTTTAGCACCTGCAGGCTACCAGCATTTTGGCATAGAACCGGGGCGAATAACATGCAAACTAGGACATCTCCACTCTTTGCTGTTGGAAAACGGAATGTAATACGATAATAGCAAAAATGTGTAGTAAAATGGCGACAAGAACATAATCTGATGGAGACTGTCCAACGGAAAATTGCATACTTGAACCAGATAGTCTAGCTATACTGCACGCTTTCACGATATTTCTGATACTTGCCGCATACTTGCTTACCAAGTATGCTTTTCGATACACAAAATAGTTTCTACAGAAGGTCGGTTCTAGAAAATAAGCAATTTAGGGCCTTTTTTTTGGTGGGAAAATCTTTAAATGTCATTCCCCGCCCTTGGGCGGAGCGGGAGATAGTGTTAGACTTTTACTGACTTAAAAACCCCTCCTGTTCCTTCGTTTCCTTTCGTACCGGGGCGAATGTGCACACCACGTTTTTCAAACGCGCCGTTGACGCGCGTTTTAGAAATGTGCGTTGGCGGCGCGTTTTTATCCTATTAAAAGTCTACAGGTTGCGTTTGACTCGTGTGCATATCGTGCCTGTATTGCTACAAACGAGTATCAACGGCGCGATTAAAAAACGTAGTGTGTACAGGCCCTAAAAGGTACATACAGACACGCTTGTGTGGCGATCTCAAACAAATGACAGTCATGAATACGCGTGCACTCGTTACGTGAAGCGTGTCTATGTGAAGCGTGTCTTCGCTTGTAGTATGAAACTAGCCTTCTGTTTTATCTAGTCAGTGCTTGATCATCTTCATTCGCCTCTAGATATTGGTTATAGGTAGGACTTACACGAAAAACATATATGTGAAAAAAATGCCAAGTTCTTACTGCGGCTCACGGCTATAAAAGAAGTAACGTTTAACTGTTTTTACCCACCAAGTTGAATTAAGATTACTAATCTCAATTAAACTTTTTTATTTTTTGTTTGCCAAATCATACAATTGAGCAATAAAGAATATACAAAAAATAATTATAATTACTAAAGAACGTTGTGCAGAGATCTTGGTGTAATTATTCTTTTATAAGTGATACCGTTTTATAGGACTAACATATTTTACATTTATGTTTTTATTAGGATATTATTAGGTAGTTTTGGTCGACCATTAGGAACTTTTTATCGTATAAATCATCTTCACAAACAACTTCTTAGTCATTTACAGTGACAGTTTAATAATAACAATATGAAGAGTTTTATTATTCACCAGTTCTATACCAGTCTCTGTTGGAAAGTAGCCACAAGACTGCCCAAAATGGTTTTTGTAATAATTGTATACCTACTTAGGTCCCCACAGCAAGTGTCTTGGGCTTTTTCTCCGTGAACTTGGCTAAACCACTGCCGTGCGTCTAGACAGCTCGCTTGACTACCGATCTGTAGAACGTTCGCAAAGAGGATTACTGAGTTAGTGGCTAATTCTGGCATGGATGTGAATAATCTTGTTACCCTGTGGCCGTGTTATGGATCTACCTCGATAGCCTGGGGGAGCGAACGGGACACCAAGTTGCCTGGTGCTATCTCGTCTGAATATTAAGTTCTTTTTTGATACTTATAGAGATAGTCATAGGTAAATTTATTTTTATTTAAGTAAAGTATGTAAGTATGTGATTTATTTTGCAAATAAACAGAAAAAACGTGAAAAATAAAAATAATGAACTAATTAAATCAATATATATATCGGGTGACTGATCATTTGTGTGCGATACTTAAACACGTAAAATATTGTGCTCATGATATCAAACAACTTTTATTATGGGAGCAAAGCCGAAATCGCGAAAAAAAATATCAGCTGTTCAGCACATTAGGCAAACAGCAGCGGACAACGTACCGGAAGACGCAGCGTTGGAAGGCCTCCAACAAGTTGGACCGATGACCTGGTCAGGGTCGCGGGAATCCGATGGATGCGTGACGCACAGGATCGGTCGTTGTGGCGACGCTTGGGGGAGGCCTATGTCTAACAGTGGACGTCTTTCGGCTGATATAATGATGATGATTTTATGTAGATTTCAAAGGTGGGAAGAATTTTTAAGAATTTTTCGGTAGTTCAATAAAAGGTTTTCTAATCAGATTTTGGGGGCCCCCAAGCTCGAGGGGCCCGGAGGCACTGCCCTGCCTAACCCATAGGCACAAAATAGATAGGTACAGAAGACAATCTCATGTATGTACTTCACTTTTTATACCTACGCTCGGTGGACGCACACTAATGAGCGTTTGAGCCCGAATTGTTCGACGACTGATCCGAGACGCGACCGAGACATCGTGTCTGCGAGCGGTGTCTTTGTGTGCGTTGCTCGAGCGCGCTTTGTATCTAGATTGACTTCTTTACCTATATATTTGGTGCTATAGGTATCTACGCCAATGTTTACAAGAATAATACACAAGAGGGTATTGCCATTAAAACTGAAAACAGTTATACCAATAGCCATTTAGATAAAAGCAAGTATTTGGTCTGTTCAAACTTAAGTATTTTAAAAGAGAATTTTCATAAAATTCTGATGCGGTTTCTTTTAATTGTTACGTAATTATATTCGTTAAGTACTTGGTACTTAAGGAGCGTTTTTAGAGCCGCTTCAGATAGTACGCCGCACTGCAGCACCGTAGTCTGAGACGTCCGTAAATCGCGGTTGTAAATGTTTTATCTAGTCTGGATATTAATTTAACGGCGAATCTAAGGATAACATTGAGACACATGATAATTATTTGTTATTAAAAAAAAGACGTGTGGCACTCGGGGACTGCCGTGGTAAAGCTATTGCATAGCATTTTTTATCAACTTATGCAATAGACCTCGCCAACAGATGCTTCACCCCACCCATCCAGAACCAAACCTCGCTAACAGCTGCTTAACCCCACCCATCCAAAACCAGACCTCGCCAACAGCTGCTTAACCCCACTCATCCAAAATGAGACCTTGCCAACAGCTGCTTATCCCCACCCATCCAATACCAGACCTCGCCAACAGCTGCTTAACCTCTTCCATCCAAAACCAGACCACGCCAACAGCTGCTTAACCCCACCCATTCAAAACGCCGACAGCTGCTTAACCCCACCCATCCAAACACAGACCCCACCAACAGCTGCTTAACGCCATCCATCTAAAACCAGACTTCGCCAACAGCTGCTTAACCCCACCCATCCAAAACTAGACCTCGCCAACAGCTGCTTAACCCCACACATCCAAAATGAGACCACACCAACAGCTGCTTAACCCCACCCATTCAAAACCAGACCTCACCAACAGCTGCTATTGATTGTTCACTCATTTGTTTTCTTATCGGTCTCCACGCTCAAAAAACAAATGACTGGGGGGTGTAAGGTTATTTTCGTTACGGAATTTCTGGATCCGAATCCACGCTCAAGGCCCGCGATAGAAGATATGCAATAGCTTAAAAATATTTTGTTATTTGGTATATTAGTAGATAGTATCCAGTGGTTTTAGTTAATTTGAAGGTTCACCTTATAAAACAAACGCAAGTGTACGAGGTGCGTCTGAAAACCCCAAAACCGCCACGAATAGCGTGTTTCAACAAAACTTCGCAATAGTGCTGCTTCCAAATCTTTGGTTCGAATTAAAAATTATGCATACAGCGCGTTTCATATAAGAAGTTCTTTCGCCATAATGTTGGCAATACGGAAAAACCGAAGAAACAGTGTTGCTATATTTTTAGCAGTTAAATAACTATTAAGGAGGTTATCTGATATTTCGTTAATTATAAGTTATTTTTTTTTCTTTTGGAAACTGTAAAAACTATTTTTGAATAAAATATAGGACGTTTCGATTGTTCTGCAATTCTTTTAAATAGCGAAAACGCCACACCACAATATCGAACCTCTCCAATGTTTTTCTAGACCTGCTGTTTTTAAATAAAATCCCGATCCCCTCATATTTCTCCATAAAGTGGTGCGAGTACCGTTAAAATCGATTTCGTTTCACATTTCGTGCAAAATAGAGTAGGCAACTCTTTTCTTTTTTTCTTTTTTTTTTCAGTGGACAGACAGGGGAGCCAACATTACGGCGAAGGAACTTCTTAAGTGAAACGCACTGTTTAAGAAGTGTATAACTCCATTGCTCTTTTTTCGATCGCACGTGTGACATTTTATAACACAGTATGCTCTTGTCTTCATAGAAAAAGTCGATAATACTGTCTTCCTACATTAGGTACACACACCCACAGTAACTCCCCCCTTTAAAACTAAATTCTTGGCAAACTTGTAAAACGTAACTATTATCTTTTGTGCTGAACCCGCGTTAGACAAAAGTTAATATTTGCTGAGTCGCAGCCCGCGGTCGTTGACCTCCTAACTTGAGCGCAGCGCAGCACCCCGCCTGTGTGGCTGCGGCCCTAAATATTATATTTTTCAATTGCAATGAATTTTGTTTTTTGTTGAGTAAGTGTGTTAGGTAGAGTAGATATTATTTGGTGCGTGTTTTAATTTGTATATTTTGAAACAGTTTTTTTTATGACCCAAGCATTGTTTTATATTCTAGTGACATATTTCTCTAAATGTTCAGCTAAAATAAGCCAACTTAAAAAAGAACACTAAATGAAGCCAAATTATATGTAACTAGCTTTTGCGCGTACATAAAATATAGCCTATGTCACTCAGAAATAAAGCAGCTTTCTATTGGTGAAAAAATTATATCAATCGGACCAGTAGGTACTTTCAGAGATTTCTTCCTACAAACAAAAAAACATAAAAACAAATTTTATCTTGTTATTATACTAATGCAGATTAGCTTTTAATCGCGACTTCATCCGCATACATACATAAAAAATATAGCCTATTTCACTCAAGTATAAAGCAGCTTTCTATCGGTAAAAACTTTTTGCAATCGGCTTAGTACTTTGAGAGATTACTTCCTACAAACAAAAGAACAAAGTTTGCCTCTTTTATAATATTATTGTAGTCTAGCTGACTTGAACTTGAACTTCGTGCCGCCTAACAGTCATTGAATGTCTAAGTATATCTTTCGTTGCCATGAAACAAAGCCTAAGTAATATATAGTTACACACAATTTAAATGTATAAAACTTATTTACATCGATTTCGTACATTTTACGTGATGTGCCCACAAATATAAACTTCTACATATTTATTAATTTCATTGCCATTCAACCTTATTTCTTTTTGTTTATTTTTCAACATTTTTTTCCAAAAAGTTGAAAGCAAAATGACGATGAATTCAACATTTCATTTGTTTTTAGTATAGTTAACATTATTAAATCAAGAAAATGGTATTTACTAGAATCAAACATTCCATTTCATCGAATATAATCAAATTATTGCCTCAAATTCTCCCTAATCAGATAATATCATATGAGATTAGATGACAGTATTATAGTGTTTAAAGTATAGTAGTCAGTTATAACATGTATTTTTGGAATATAAGCCATAGCGCGCACTGGTGACTTTTGACAAATAAGTCGCCGTGTGAATTAAGAACCCAACATGTAGTGCGCGCACTTGGTGACGCGACAGTTACAAAACATGGGTAGAAAAATTATTGTCACCGTGACAAAAGTCACCAGTGCTCGCTATGCCTAAATGTCACCGAAATATTATACAGTCCGTATAATTATAATAAATTTTCATTAGATTATAATTTCTGGATATATTATGAAAAAATCGTGTTCTATATGATAAATTATATCCAAATCAATTAGTTTCCAACATAACCGAGGCTTATTTAGAAAAAATAGTTTACAATATCTCGCGATATTCTAACCGTTTTTATAAAATTTCTAATGTAGTAATAGTTCACTGACAAAACCTAAATACATCAAAAAGTCGACAACAAATTGCCTAGTCGATTATCTAGAATAGACAACCGTTCAGAGCAGCACTATTCAATCAATTGGACGATGTCAGGCAATTCATTTCACTCTGTCCGTAATACGTAAATAAGGACGCGTACTATTCCACAGCGGTGCTCCCGCCATCAATCAGCCACGCGTCCCATCCCTATTTAGACGAAAAACCCAGATATCGCAGGTGCGTTTGAACAAAAAAGATCCTATCTACGATTCGGCGACGCCATTTCCCAGATCCATTCGTCGAGCCACAAAAACCAGCGGTTATTTTTCTTAGGTGGCATTTATCGCGGGTTTCCATCCGATGGGAGGCCGGCGCACAATGCGGTAAGTAGCTGCTCAGCAAAAACACTCGGCCACCGGAGATAGCGGGGGCTTTTTGTCGCCCCGGCCGAATGCGCGGCGATTGTTCGCCGAATTAGGCCAAAACCAATTGTTGGTATTCGGCTTATTGCACGATTAGTTGGAATTCTGTTTGTCATAAATGAAAAGGCAAATTGGTTTGATTTGTGCAGCAATATGGTTAATATTTTTCGTGAAAATGCTTTCAAAATTAATTTTCCATCAATATGAAAGCCTTTGTTATTTTAAACTAATTGGCGCACGCGGTTTCACTGGTATTTTTGGTTAATACTTCGTTTCTATTGGTTTCAGCGTATTGTTATATAGCTGATACTAGCCTTCCTCTATTAATTGGTTATCCAACACTAAATTGTTTTTATATTTGAACCAGTAGTTCCTGAAATTAACGCCATCAAATGCTTAATTTTTAGTCTACATTAATATTCTCATTACATGCAACTCCTTATTTTCCTACAGTGTATTAAAACCTATATCAAAACAGATAAATAATTTGTATTTGTAAAACTATCGCAACCATATACACATGTGCCCCTCCCCCTCCCACTCCGCTACCTACCCTCACACTCACATCCCACATTTATCAAACCTCGGCTCGTTCACTAATGAACGCTTGGTTTTTACACAAATTATGAATTGCTACCGTTGCTCGTTGCTCGCAGCTCGTTGCTAGCAACGGTTGCCGGGCGACCGGGCACCGGGCCGCCACTGTTTGTCGAGAGCTCAGACTAATTAGTCACTCTGACTTAGTTATAGAATCCTGTCAGAGCCAATCAACGGCTCACAGAGGATTTCAGAAAATTCAGAAAGATTATATCATTTAGTGCCTTTTTGTCGAGGGATTATCAAAGAAAATGGCCAAGTATTTGCGCTTTTTTCACAGTCTAAAGTCTGTTGATTACATTTAATTGCTACGAGTAGAGAATTTTTAATCTACGCTTAGGTTTTTGAGACTAGTTGTTCTGTTGTTTTAACTTATCCGATAAAACTTTACAAATGAGTATGATTTGGTCATTAGCATTCATTATTATTCATACATTCATTCATTCAAGTGTAAATATGTATCTTGTTTTAAAAAATGGGCAAGTGCGAGTCGGAATCGTGCATTGAGGGTTCCGTACAAACTTCCCTTTGTAAATAGTTCAATTCCCGAATGGAGTCTCGAAGGTTTTTACGAATCGTATAAAAAGTTTATTTTTTCTTCCTATAACTGTGCCATAAGAGCTTGCTTTGTGCCAAATTTCATAATTGTTGACTCAGTACCCTATGAATTTTGATTCCTTTGAGAATATCCAAATATACGTTTTTTGGGACATAAATGGCCGTATCTTTTGTTTTTGTTAACTTAGAAGATTAATTTTTTGCACAGCTTCAAGGGACTGCAAATCAGAGTATACGGTTTTAACTTCAACTCGATACCTCCACGCGCTCCCGAGGTAAAAGGTATTGACAGACAGACGGACAACAAAGTGTAGTAATAAGGGTTCCGTTTTTTTTTCCTTTTGAGGTAGGTACGGAACCCAAAAAGGATGCTGTTTTCATGTTTTAAGTTGTTAAGTAAGCAATTGTTGATAGATCAGATTTATACATCTTCTACACATATAAATAAAACTAGCTGTGCCCCGCGGTTTCACCCGCGTTTTTCTCGTTTCCGTGGAAATACCGAGATAAAATATTGCCTATATAATTGCCTCCCTCAATAAATGGACTATTTAATATTTAAACAGTTTTCATATCAGATCAGTATTTCCCAAAATTACCGCGTTCATAAATGTATTTATTATACTCTTCAAAGATCTTATACTTACAATCATCAACAAATATATTTCGAAAAAGATTATTACAGGATTTTATGTTGATAAAAACTCTATGGCCCATAACTCATTAATAGGTACCAACTCTTAACATCTTACACACATGATAACTTTTAAACGAAATATCCGATTGAGATGAAACAAAAAGTATTTTACTTCTACATAAATACTCTTGATAACATAATGCTTAATTTCGATAAAGATTAATATTACGATACATATTTAACGTAGTTTTTTTCCTTCAGACGATTTAATACTTATTTTGAACACAAAATCGGTTATTGTGATTAAACCATGATAGATAGATATATGTTCCCGCGGACTTTTTTGTAGGTCTTAATGGGATCTACAAACCCGTAGTACATCATTTTGTTCTGTTGTCAATAGTTTTTGCAGCGCACGCAAAAATAGGTTTTCGATTTAACACCTTGTGTTACAAAATAGCAATTTTATTACGGATCCCTAATTTTGAAAAAAATAAAACATAGCCTATAGCCTTCCTCGATAAATGGACTACCCAACACTGAAAGAATCATTCAAATCGGATCAGTAGTTCCAGAGATTAGCGCGTTCAAACAAACAAACAAACAAACAAACAAACTCTTCAGCTTTATAATATTATATATATATAGTAAGATATATAGTAAGATTAGTATAGATTGGAGTGTGT
Source organism: Mythimna albipuncta (assembly GCA_929112965.1). Taxonomy (NCBI): domain Eukaryota; kingdom Metazoa; phylum Arthropoda; class Insecta; order Lepidoptera; family Noctuidae; genus Mythimna; species Mythimna albipuncta. Next base: position 2,870,990 of record OV815960.1, read on the forward strand.
TTGTAATATTGAAATAACTACTTTTTACAACATGCTTATTATGAATATATATGTACGGTTCATACACCAAAATAACATTTTTTACAATTTTTGTCTGTCTGTCTGGTTGTCCGGGCTAATCTCTGAAATGGCTGGACCGAATTTGACGGGACTTTTTTTGGCAGGTAACTGATGTAATGATAAGTAACATAGGCATGTCACTCCTTATTTTATTTTAGAAAAAAATATTTCATCATCCTGTAGTCCACGTGAACGAAGTCGCGGGCACAGCTAGTAATAAATAAATAAAAGTATTGTCACTATGACCGGCCCTGTGCGTCCGTATAATTTTGTAAATAAAATCATCAAATATGCTATGACCGATTAGACAAGCTAACTCTGAGTGAGATGAAAGAGAACAATTGAAATTAACTCTTTGAATGCCGTAATTAGAGACACAATAGAAAGACAATGGCTTATGTCGAACTGTGTAACATAAGACATTCAAAAGGTTAATAGCTAAAGAAGAAAAATCACAGACACTAGTGCCTGAGCTAGAGATGTACTAAGATTTAACGGCCCTTAATTAGAACTTACTCTCCCAAAATGAGTGTAATTAATTAAAAGTAACGTGCAAAAGGAAAATAAAATATATTTGTTATTTGGATGTAAGTGATTAATATCTAGTAATTTATTTTAGTATATTAATGACATGTAGGTGAAATTTAATTTTATACAACTTATTTTAATTGTTAATGCATTTTTTTTACATTTGACTGACTGACGATATAACTATAAAATCCAATTTAATTTAATGATAATCCAATGATCAATGCAAAATAATATCTAATAATCCAATGTACTTCAAATTAATTTAATTTTCATATTAATATTCAATTTTATCTAATTTTATTATATATATTGTCTGTATGTGTAACTGAAACGAGTCTTTATGATACTTGAAATAAATAGATAATATAATTTAATATACCGCAGCAAATTAAGACCAAAAGCAACTAAAAATTGATTACCCCCTTAAATTATAAGTAGCAGTTAACTTGGGACATTAATATTCACCGCCCGTTCCCCAGATGAATAAATAACTTTACAATTAAACTCTATATTTGCATGAACAGTACTCTGGGAGCATTTACGGGTGGTTTTGGCTTCGGATGAAACCAAAAGGGTGTTGATTAATCAGCGGCCATTTATATATTTTTTTTATTCCAGTGTCGTCCGCGTTGTAACAAGTTAATTTTAATAAATCATACGAAATTCAACGCGGCGTCCCTGTGATGGGGGCTGTCAACGTCGGCGGTGTTTTATTTGTGTATCCTTGATGGTAGAATTAAAATGGTGTGTCTGCAATTTGAAAGACGAGGGTAGGATTATTTTTTCTGTTATATTTTTGTGGGATACTTGCGGTTGTGACCGGGAAACTTCTTGTTTTTCATGTTCAGTCTCGTTTCTCATTAAACATCATCAATCGTGGAATTTGCAGACACAATTGAAAGACAATAGGTGCGCGAACGCCGGCGTTCGCTTGGGGTTTAATGAATTTAAAAATGTTGTACAGATTTTTATTCTTTTTAACCGATTTTAAAAAAGTTATTTAGCTGCTGTTTATAGAGTTTTCAAATTCGCTAACGGCAGGGAATCCACTAAACACAACACATAAGAAAGATTGTTTATAACATACTAGCTTTTGCCACAGCTTCACCCGCATACATAAAATATAGCCATACTAAATAAAATATACTCAGGAATAAAGCAGCTTTTAGCAATTGTACCAGCACTTCCAGAGATTACCTCCTACAAACAAAAAAACAAACTTTACCTCTTTATTATATTAGTGTAGATTTTATTGGAGGTTATTTTCGTTTTTTAGCCTTTCGAATTAGATGCTTTCGGCATGAATCACAAGCACAGTGTTTTTAGCTTCGTTCGTGCATTTTTACGAACTTGACGCAGACGAAGTCGCGGGTAACATCCAGTTATAAATTCTTGATTCTCAATTGATCGCAAGACAAGTGCGTTGCGATCAATATTAAAAACAGAAAATCATTAATTTATATAAATTGATTTTGCAGTAAGACGTTTAACTTTCCTTCTCTTTTTTTTTTTAAGTAATTAACAATTCTGTCTCTACTAATAATATTCTATTGCGGTAAAAACAATCACTCCGTTAAGTATTTTCCCAATTATGTTGACTGTGCTTTTCAGTTTAACAGGTTATAGCTGAAATATTTATTATGCTAAGTCCTGCAGTACAATTTTCTATGAAACAGCCTTGAGCCTTGAGTCAAATCGAAGAAATTTTGGTAAAATTGAAGAACTCAGAGATGAGTAAAATTGAAGAACTGGATTTTGATTAAACTTTTTTCGTTCACAGTTCGTGAATAAAATATTTTTTTCGTAAATTAATTAAAGTTTAAAATTTCTTTCCTTGATTTGACAGTAAATCGTGACGTCACAACAAGGCAATCGATCCTATTCTATTTTTTTTTAATATAATTATAGGCTCGCGTTTGACCACTATCTCACCTGATGGTAAGCGATGATGTGGCCGACGATGGAACACGCTTGCCTAGAAGCAATCTATTCACTCTTGACTTAAAGACCCCTAGGTTATAGTTATCAGAAAACACAGAATCCGGAACGCATTGTGCGTTGTTTTTTTTTTTTTTTAATTGTATAAACTAGTGCCTTTTTTTTATGGTGGGAAAAATCATGCATTGACATCCCCCGCCCTTGGGCGGAGCGGGAGATAGCGTCAGACTCTTACTGACTAAAAGACCCACCCCGTTCCTTCTAGCCTTCATACCGGGGCTCGAGCGCCCTTTCGGATAACCCTGGCCCCAGTAGGCTTCGACCCGGCTGGGTCCCTGCTGTTGCTGACAACTCCTTGAGGCGCACGGGAACAGTGCGCGCCGTCGACGACTTGGGCTTGGTCCGGACAGTTACCGGACGGCCGGACAGCGAGCTACCCATTGCTCACTGTCCGCAAGCCCGCGTCTACGTTGGCCGGAAATCGGGATCAGAATCCCGGCGACGGCGGCGGCGAATACGCCGTTGCCTGATGCGTTCGGCCTCCTCCTTTGCAAGCATTACTGCTTAGCAGAAGTCGGCGACCGCCTGCCACTCCTCCTCGCTCCGGACCATGGCCTCAACCAAGGCCCGGCGCGAGAGGTCTCCGCCGCCGATCGCCCCCACGAGGGCACGGCGATGCTCCGCCCAAGCAGGGCACACCTCGACTGTGTGCTCCACCGTGTCCTCCGGGCGTTCCGCACAGTGGCGACACCCGGGCGTCACTTCCGCATGAATCCGGTGTAGGAAACTCCCGAACGAACCATGTCCGGTGAGGACCTGCGTCATGCGGAAGGTAAGGATGCCGTGAGGCCTTTCCAGCCACGCCTCAAAGAGGGGACTTACCGCCATGATTGTGGCGTGCCCAATAAACTAGTGCCTGCGATCCCACCTGATGGTAAGCAGTGATGCAATCGTTATGGTGAGGCGCACTAGTTTATTAAGAGCCTAATCACTCTTGCCTTAAAGACACTTAAATTATAATCAGACGGGAAGACTGCAGCAGGCAAATTGTTCCAGTCCCTCGATGTACGTGGTATAAACGACGAGGCGAAACGCTTGGTCCGGACCGTAGAGGTTTCAACAACATTAGGGTGGATACTCGCCATTCGTCGGCTTGTCCGATGGTAGAAGTGTGATGGTGGATTGTAGTCTAAATCCAAACAGGTAAATTGTTCCTATTAACAATGTACCTGTTTGGATTTAGTCCACGCTCAGTACGACGCTACGTACGACGTTTTCCAACAAACATTAGCAGCATTTTCTGTTCCTAACATCCTTCCGGCGCCATACAGCATTAATCTACAAAGTAAAACAACGTATATCCAATTAAAACTGAAAACAGCGCTAGACTATTTTGTATGTGTGTGAAAAGTCAGGTGTTTCAGTTGCCCTTTGCGCTCCAGAGCTGCCGTGACTCTTTCGAACATCGTTACACGACTAGTAAGAGTTGTAAACATTACACACATATCTACGTACCTACTAGGTATACATTTCAGTGGCGTAGGTAGGAGAAAAACAGCTCTGGGCCAAAATAAACTGGGGCCCCTTTTTTTACAAGACAATTCATCAAATAACCTCTCCTGCTCTGAGTCTAGGGGGAAAGAGTATCAGACTTTTACTGACTAAAACGAGTTGCCATGATTACAGTAGTGTTGGAACCTAATTAATTTAAATTTCAAAGGTAGTCTACTGCATTCTGATTTTGCATCGGCAATTTTAGTATTTTCAAAGCAATTGAGTTCGACTGTAAACGTGTATTCACATTATGGAAGGTAACGACGAAGATATAGTAATTATTAGTTGTTTATTATCAGCAGAGGAGAAGAAAAATAAAAGGAAACAAAAGAAATAAGTGAATAAAATAAACTGAAGTGAATAAAGGCCTATTTTCAGAGAATTATAATAATGTTTATGTTTAAGATTGTAAAGCTCTTCATATCTTTCAACTAAAGTAATTAACATTTCTTCGTTAATCTTGAGTCGTCGCAACAATCACGTTAGAGCTCGAAACAATCGGGATCTAAATGGCGCGTTCATTGCGGATGATGTCATTGGCAGATACCAATGCCTGGTGCAGTAATGCTGATGCAGTGCACGCTATACCATATAAGTTAAATCAAAGCAATGCATCCGTCTGCTCCGATCCCGTCGCAGTGGACGTTTAGCTTCACGGATTTCTAATGAGGTTTTGGGGCCCCTCGAGCCTGGCGGTCCTGGGGCACTGACCCACCCAGGACTTCGGTAGCTACGCCACTATACACATGAGTACTTACTTCGCTTTGTACAAATAAAAGTGCTGACAGTGCACCTCCACTCATCGTATTTTTGTGACGGAGCGAGAAACAATTTTGTACCAGACTTGCAAAGCTTGGAATGAGTAATGTTGCTTGTTAACAAATTGTCTGGTTTTATTTTTAGCCGTTTTTCCATCTCATCCTAAATATTCCCTATCTGTTAATATTTTGCTGGATTTTTCCCTTTCAGCAGATTGTGAAAATATAGGTAGGTATACTAGCTGTCGCCAGCGGCTTCACCCACGTGATAGTAGAAAATAATCCCAAGTAAACATAATCCTAGGATAAAAAGTATCCTATGTGCTATTCTAGGACATAATATACCTGTGTACCAAGTTTTATCGAAATCTTTTCAGTAGTTTTTGCGTGAAAGAGTAAGAAACATCAATACAAAACAACAAATATCGAATTTACATTTACAGACAGTAAATGTAAATTCGATATTTGAAAGAAAGTAAGAAAATTGCGTTTATTACAAATACGGAAACAACTTAAAATTAAACAAAAATTACACTGAGTAATTATCAAAAGGGTCTCTCAGCATAATACCAAAAGGTAACACAAGGCCACTACCTGACGCTAAGAGCGGGGGTTGTCATTGTCATTGGATGATTTTTCCAACCATAAAAAAAAAACTACCTGACGCTAATTTTCAGCTGCAGCTCATGTGTTGCCTTTTGCACGAAAACAGAAAATATTCATTAAAAGTTTAAAAGATTCTGTGCAGAAATCAATTAAAAACAAACGTTGCAATTCTCATTTCTAAAACAGTCCAAAAAACATTTATGAGCCCATCTAAAACCAATAATAAAAACTGAGATATCATTTAAAAATATTAGAAAAACAGTTAATAACATAGGTATTTCATTTTGAGTTGCATGTTCAACTATTTTTTTAATTATGACTTTGTTGTTTTAAAATTACACTTCTACCTTCTTACCATTATGAAATTGCTGTGTCCGACAGGTCCATGCGCACTTAGTTAACTAATTTATTAAGATCTTATGTAACACATATGATATAGCAATAAATAATTGAATTGAAATGAAATGGTAAAACTTAAAAAGAAAATAAAATTACAAAAACGTATAAAACTGACGTGTAAAAATTGATAACAAATTATTATTAAATTGGCCCCTTCGGTTAGCTGATAACTTTTTGAGGCGCACGCGAACAGTACGCGTTGTCGACGACTTGGGCTCGGCTCATTTATTCAGTCCAAAATTTTCGGATTTCAGGCTTCTAGTTATACACAACGAAGTTATAGAGGATCGAAAATGGGCTGAACAGTTTCGAGAAAAGAATTGTACGGCCGTACCACTTTTTGCTTGGCTTGGTGGGTACACTGCCATACCCCCTAATTTTAGAGGTTCGAATAATCACAGGTATAAATTAACGAGAGTCTTCTTCTATTCCTGTAATAATGTTTGAAAACGATCAGTTAAGAGTTCTCTTGAAATTTTAATAGCAAAACATTTCAATGTAAAACAAAAGCACTAGGGCCTCAAAAACTAGAGAGTAGTGACTAGTGACGCTGATTGATGTTGTTTGCTTTCAAGCGCGAAGCTGGCGCCATCTCGCGGCGTTACGTCGCACGAGTGTGTCTTGTATTTGGGTCAAATTTAAATATTAATAAACGGGAATATTATTAAATGAAGACGTGTTAATTACGAGCGCGTGGTGATCAATTGTTGTTGTTTTCAGTTTGAGATTAATTTTTGCTGTGACATTTACTCATTTTCAACTTATATTTTCGCGTTCACGAACATTTCTTATACAGACAAAGTAACATTTATTGTGCCATATACACAAGACACCTAAAATTCAAATTATTATTTTTTTATTTCACATAGGTCTACCTGTACCCTTAGTCAAGTTCCTAATCTGCAATAGTTAACGCTAGAAGAAAGCTTCAAATTTACGGGAATGACGTTATCTCAACGCTCAGTCACAAGGCTAGAACAAAAGATTCGGCGACGCGGGCAACTCGAAGCGTTCGACGTAAGAGAAACGGTTGTAACTTGGCTAGGGGGGCTGGACACTTATAAAACGTTAGAAGCTAGTGTAAGTTTTCAATTGGTCGTTTTCTATGGAGAAGAACGGGCAAGAAACTCCATGGTTACTCTTTCCTCACCCGGCACTACTATCTGAAGGCCATACTAATATATGTGCTGTGGGGGAATCGAACCCGTGACAAGCAGTGCAGCAGTCAATCGCACAGTTACTGCGCCAACTGTGCAATCAAAATTTTGGTAGTATTCTCGATGAAGTTTACCAAAGATTAAAAGCAATTAGGAAAAAACTTGCCTACCCAATGATTGAAATCAGTATTTTTAGTGTTCCCCAAAGAGTAGAAACGGGGTTCTATTGTTAAGATTATGCTGTCCGTCTGTCTGTCACCAGGCTGCGTATCATGAACCATGGTAGCTAAACAGTTGAAATTTTCACAAATGACAAAACTTCAATTGCTGCTATAACAAAAAATAAATAAAATAAAAATTATTTATTGTCTCATTCAGTTTTTTTTTAATATTCCTCAACTATCACACAACGTTGTCTAGTCCCAAGCTAAGCAGAGCTTGTGTTATGAGTACTAGACAACTGATGAACATACTTATTTATTTTTAAATACATACATATTATAGATAAATTACACCCAGACACAGATTATGCTCACCACACAAACATTTGTCTTGGGTGGGAGTCGAACCCACGGTCTCCGGCATAGCAGTCAGGGTCACTAACCACTAGACCAACCGGCCTGTCAAAGTTTACAAACGTAGATGAAGCCTTGAAGCCCACCACTAGGATTTCCTGTGTTTCTAAATTTATTTATTTATTTTTATAAGCACATGCAATTGTTTTAACCTACCCAAGTGTTGTGGGGTCCGGTCTCTTTCAATCCATATTCAGAAGGTACAGTAATAAAGGCGATAGTGTTTGGTAACTAAACTATATTTTTAACCGTGCTACGGAAGGTACGGCGTTTGGCTTCGTGCCCGCGTCCGACTCGCACTTAGCCGGTTTTTTATATCCTTTCCATCACTTTGCGTCGGTACCTGAAAACAAACGATATCATCAATGTAGGTAACCGCTTTGACCTAGAAATAGCTACAGTAATAATATCGAATACAAAAACATCGCCCAAATATCAAATAATTGAAGAGTACTTTCATTTGATCAATATAATTATAAGGCTTTGTGTAACTAGGTACAGTTGCCATCACGGATCTTGAACACATGCGCAGAAGTCAAATATTCGGTATCTTTAGTGGTGCGACGTGCGACGCGGGGGCGATGAGTGTCAGTGATTGGCTGGTAGCGCCATCGCGTCATAGACGTCCATCCTGATTCGTTCACTGCGTTGCAGCATGTATCTAACAACGAAGACGATTGGCGCGCCAATGTATGGAATGTGCAAAGCGATCCCCACTCTGACGCCGAGCGTTCAAGATCCGTGATCGCAACTGTACTTAAATATAAATATAAATTATAGAACGAAAAGAAGATTTAGCAAATATTTATAAAGAAAAAAAAACATACCTACTTACCTGTGCTACTTATATAAATACTAGCTGACCCGGCAAACGTTTTGCCATATAAATAATTTTTAAGTATTTTTTTTTTTAGTTTATTTTTATGAAAAATAGATGTTGGCTGATTCTCAGACCTACTCAATATGCTCACAAAATTTCATGAGAATCGGTCAAGCCGTTTCGGAGGAGTACGGGAACGAACATTGTGACACGAGAATTTTATATGTAAGATTTCAGCGATATCACCTTAGAAACAGTGTCGGAAAAAACAACGTCTAAAATAGAAACATTCCTCAGACATCTAGAGAGCTATGTAAACCTAAAATCCGTCTGAAAGGTTTCGATAAAGGTGCTGATAGACCTGAGCTTTCACTTGTAATAAAACATTAAGCATTTTCCGTTTAGCCATTATATTCTAAGCATATATTATAAGCTATTCAAACAGTATTTTTTTTATTGTTATTTAATGCGGAAATGTATTTCGGAAGTATTTATTTTCAATACATAAAGCATAGCATATTATGTTACTTGACCAAGATTTATATTAGTAGCAACATTAAACGTTAAATTTAGCCAAAAGCTATGAAAGCCACGAGTGTAAAAAAAAGGTAAGCCATGATTATTTATTTTCGTAAAAAATCTGGTCAATTCAGTTTCCAATTATGACGATTTTTTTGCAGTCTTTAGACTGGCCATAATCTTGATTAGATAAAACAAAGTCAATTATTTCGTTGGTATGTATCATGGCAACTTATATAAGGAAGTACTTAAGCAGACACTTAATAATTTCATCAACAATTTCCTGGCCATTGTTCTTTGTCGAACTGAACAACGAGCCGAGCCAAGAAAAGAGCCAAACATTGCTACGAACATTTTCATGAGCACTCTAGCGAACACTAAAATTTGAATCAAATTTACTATCCCTCGCCAGAACGCTCTCGTTATTTTTCTTTAGGCTTTTTATATAGCCTCTTTTTTTGTAAAGTGAATGTGAGAACACTGTATACTCCACGAACTCTTAGATTACTTCCTATTACAACTTACCTTTTATTGTGCTTTTGTGTACAATATTGACTGGTCTACATATCTATCAATATTGTAATACCAACCACTTTTTTAAAAGAGTAACCGGCAAGAAACTTTGCCGGTTCTTCTCCATAGGAAACGACCAATTTGGAACCGTGCATTAGCTTCTGAGGTTTTATAAGTGTCCATGAAGGCCTATGTGAAATAAAATACTTTGACTTTTTTACCTTTAGCTTGTAATTGAACATTCGCAAGAATGCTCATTTGCGTTTATTTTTTTGGCCTTCATGGCCTATGTGAAATAAAATACTTTGAATTTTTTTACCTTTAGCTTGTAATTGAACATTCGCAAGAATGCTCATTACAAGTGAATGCTTAAATTTATCAGCACCTTAAGAGAGGCCCAGTGTCTCGAGGCAGTCTATTTCTACCCTTACAATTAGTCCGGCCACCGCCAGGGGCGCTGTGGGTGCGTCTAATAGCTATCCTACACACGGATCGGTCTAGACTTCAATCTAGTTTACTTTATCCCCGCTATTGTCAATATGTGGGAGAAATATTTATTTTAAAAAATATATCAACGTATTTTTCTAAATACCTTACGATTAATAAGTAAGTCTATTGACCTACCCACTCCCCGCCACTGACAAGCAAGCCGTACTATAAAAGAGCGCGCAAGGCGCTCTGCCGTTCAGATTTTGTTTGGCTTTGAACTCGGCAAGACGGTTTTGAATAGTCAGGTATGTTTTGGTTTAAATATATTTTTATTGCTGTATTATTATTATTATATTGCCATTGCTATGAATTGTTGTTATGTTGAATAAATGTGATTATGTTTAATTATTAAGTACCGATGTATTGTGTACTTATGTAATAATATTATACTGCTGATATTTTTACGTTAGTGTACCGCTTTGATTAATAAATAATCTAATTTATACATTGCTTTCATTCTTTTTATTTTTACCCCCCACATCAGAAGTGGGATTGAGTGCCCATACATACTTACACATTTCCACTTTGTTTGAGTTTCAGGTACAATGTCAAACTACGAGCACAACGATGCTGCCAACTTTCCTGAAACTAGTGATGTCACTCCCAATGAAGACTTGCAGTCTCCGATTCTTGGCACGCGGGCCAGGTGGCAGCGGCTGCAAGATAACCAAGACACCCGACCTGGTTCCAGCTCGAATCAGAGCAGACCTTCGTGCTCGACGACTCCGGGACCAGATAATCAGGGCGGTAACTCAGTTCCTCTTGATTTTATGAAAACCATGATGAAAGAAATGATGAGCACATTTCTTCAGGCTACAGGAACTGCTTCGACGGCACAAGTGTTACATCCGTTACCACGTGCAAGAAATTTAGATAATGTGTATCTACCCCCTTTTGATCCCGATGATCGCACAGATACCATTCAAATTTGGTGTAGACATGTTGACGAATTGAAGTCTGAATATCAACTCAACGAACGGGAGACTTTGAACCTTGCTAGGAAAAACTTGAAAGGACGTGCTGCCGATTGGGCGCGTCGCAACTATACCACCCTGACTAATTGGGACGAAATAAAGTCTAATCTCATTCAAACATTTTCAGATGAAACACGATATTATGATGACCTCACTGCTTTCATGGAGTATACGAGTGACAAGGCAAGCAGTTTGGCTGAATATGCATCCCGTAAATGGGAGTTGGCGAAAAAGGCTGTAGGAGTTAAGGTGACAGAGCTGCATTTGGTGGACGCCGTGATATCAGGTGTGTTGGACTTTCGTATTAGATCAGATTTGTTACGGCTGACACCTAAAACGTTGCCTCAATTGATACAGAACTTAAATTCCTATAAGCGCAAACATCCAGTCCATGATTCCGCTGATCACAATGTTCCTACTAAAAAGACCAAGTATAACTCGCGAGATTATAAATTCAAGCGCTGTCAAAAGTGCTATAAGGTGGGTCATTTGCAAAGGGATTGTCGTACTCGTATGAATACAGATACTTCCACTGATAGTACTGCAAAAAATCAATCTGATAAAACTCCTGCTCAAATTGACCAAACTAAGGCCTTGCCAACTGGTGTAACCCCTAAAGCTCGTGTGCAGTGTACCTTTTGCAAAAAGTCGGGTCATAAGTTTGAAAATTGCTTCAAACGTTTGAATTCTCAACCGAAGTCTGAAAAATCAGTAAATTCTTTAATGGTTTCTAACAACCGTTCCACGATTGGCACAATCGATGGTCGCGAGTTTACCTGTCTTATAGACAGTGGTGCAGAGTGCTCATTAATGCGTGAAAGTATTGGGGATTCCACCAGTGGCAAAATATCTTTCAAAACCACGATATTACGTGGAGTTGGAGAAAATACATTCTGTTCTACTCGCATTAAAACTAGTCGGATTTGTATTGATGACCTGAATTTGGAGCTGGAGCTTGTACTGGTGCCAGATCATTATATCCAATATGATATCCTTTTGGGGGAGAATCTTTTTAACATTCCTGGCATACAAGTAGTATTGTCTAATGCTAGAACAAAAATTTGTAAAACCTCTTATAACATTAATTTTGTTGAAAAAATTGATTTAGAAACCTGTGTTGACACTGATCTCGAATCAATTCCTAGAGGTCATTTACTTAATATATTGAAATCTTATCAAGATTTATTTACATCAGGGAATTCTGTAACACAAATTAATACAGGGGAACTGTCTATCAGATTAAAAAATCCAGATAAAACGGTTCAAAGACGCCCATATCGCCTTGCTCCCATCGAGCGAGAGAATGTTAAAAAGATTATACAAGATTTAAAAGATAATGGAATTATTCGCGATAGTAACTCCCCTTTCTCTAGTCCTATTTTATTGGTTCAAAAAAAAGATGGTAGCGACCGGCTTTGTGTCGACTACAGAGAACTTAATAGTAACACTATTAGAGATCACTACCCTCTTCCATTGATTGATGACCATATTGGTAAGCTTGTGAATGCCAAGTTCTTTACTGTATTAGACATGGCAGCAGGTTTTCACCAGATACCCATAGCTCCCGACTCCACTGAGAAAACTGCATTTGTCACACCTGATGGGCAATACGAGTTTTTGCGTATGCCCTTCGGATTGTGTAATGCTCCATCCGTTTTTCAGAGGGCCATCAATACAGCTCTAAAAACGTATGTAGATATATTTGTATTAATTTACATTGATGACGTAATTATTTTTTCCAACTCTGTAGATGAAGGACTTGATAATTTGGGAAAAGTTCTTGATTCCTTAAGACGGGCCGGTTTTTCTTTAAATATAAAAAAATGTAAATTTCTCAAAACGGGAATCGAATATTTAGGTCGAATTATTTCTAATGGTACAGTTAGACCTAGTCCTGGCAAAATACAAGCCCTTATAGAGAGTCCTGTCCCTCAGACAGTGAAACAGGTTCGCCAATTTTGTGGCCTTGCGGGATATTTTAGGAAATTTGTATTAAACTTTTCCCAAACAATGAGTCCACTTTATGATTTAACTAAGGCCAATACTAAGTGGAACTGGACGTCAGACCATGATAAGGCAAGAGAAAAAGTTATAAAACATCTCTCTTCTGAGCCTACATTATCCTTGTTCGACCCAAATAAATCTATTGAACTTCATACTGACGCTAGTTCCTCTGGTTTTGGCGCTGTCCTCTTTCAAAAACATGATGCCCAACTTAGGGTCGTAGAGTACTTTAGTATGCGCACCACCGACACCGAGAAACGATATCATTCGTACGAGCTTGAAACTTTGGCAGTGGTTAAAGCTATAAAACATTTTAGACACTATCTGTTTGGTAGAAGTTTTAAGCTCGTCACGGATTGTAATTCTTTGAAAGCATCTAGGAATAAGAAAGAACTTTTGCCCCGTGTTCATCGATGGTGGGCATATTTGCAGTCATTCGATTTTGAGATTGAGTATCGTAAAGGTGAACGCATACCACACGTAGATTTTCTGAGCAGAAACCCCGCAATTCTCAACATAAATAATGTTTTAAATTACAATGACTGGTTAGAAACTGAACAACAGAATGATTTGGAGACCAAAAATTTAATAGATTCAATTAAAAATGCTACAATAGATAAAAATTTAGCTAGCAGTTATGAAATCCTAAATAACTTACTGTATCGAATCTATAATACAAAGGATAACAAGACAAAAAAGTCTTTGTTTGTCCCAAAATCCTATAGATGGCATTTAATTCAGTTGTATCATGACTCCCTTAAACACTTGGGCTGGGAAAAAACCCTAGAAAAGATACGGGAGCAGTTTTGGTTTCCAAATATGTCTAAAAATGTGCGTAAATATGTTGAGAATTGCCTCACTTGTAAAATAAACAAGAGTCAATCTGGGTCTCGTCAAGTTACTTTACATCCCATTGATAAAGTACCTGTACCTTTTCATACCTTGCATATGGATACCACAGGCAAACTAACAGGCAGTAAACTCAAAAAACAATATGCCGTAGTTTTCATTGATGCTTTTTCAAAGTACTGCCTGATAAAACCTGTGACTAACCTAACTGCAAATGCTACCGTTAATTGCCTAAAAGATCTTGTCTTCACTTTTGGGACCCCAAAAAGAATAATTTGTGATCAAGCGGCATCTTATACAGGAAAAGAATTACGGACTTTTTGCCAGAACTGGTCAATTGAATTACATTTTATTGCAACTGGTGTCAGCAGAGCAAATGGCCAGGTTGAAAGGCTAATGAAGGTCCTCACTGACTGTTTCACGGTAGTCGAAAATACCACCCGCAGAAGTTGGAAGGATGCTGTTGGGGAAGTCCAACTCGCAATTAATTGCACATTTAATAAAACTACTGGACAAACTCCCTTTCAACTTCTCATGGGTTGCAATCGGTCACCTCCAGCCATTTCTGCCCTTGTAAATGATATTGAACGCTTGGACCTTAATGCTTCTCGAGAAATTGCGAAACGTCGCATAGACGAACGCGCAGTGGAACAAAAGCTCCAATTTGATAAAAACAAAGCAAAAATTGTACCGTTTAAAATCGGTGATATTGTTTTGATAAAACAAAATCCACGTGCTATTATGAAACTCGATAGTAAGTTTAGAGGTCCATGCGTTATTACTAAGGTCCATGACAACGAACGATATACTGTAAAAGTTCATAGTACTAGAAATGATTTGTATGTTTCACATGAAAATCTAAGACTTGTGTCTCCAGACATGGGCTGTGAACTGACCGAATCACTAGATTCGGAAAATTAGTAACTTTTTGCCTTGTACGCAGCCATTACATTCTGGCCAGGTGTTGGATGAGTGCTTGGTAAAGGGTATACTATTTTGGCCGTATCCTTGAGGGATTATTTACCGAGGCCATTTAATCTATGCCGCGCCTTACACAAGGCTTTTTACCGAGGCAATATTTATGTGATTTATGCCGCGCCTTCAAGTAAGGCTTTTTACCGAGGCAATGTTGTCACAATTTTATGCCGCGCCTTACACAAGGCTTTTTACCGAGGCAATATTTATGTGATTTATGCCGCGCCTTCAAGTAAGGCTTTTTACCGAGGCAATGTTGTCACAATTTTATGCCGCGCCTTACACAAGGCTGTTTACCGAGGCAATGTTGTCACGATTTTATGCCGCGCCTTATATAAGGCTCTTTACCGAGGCAGTAACGTTATAGGCCGTGCCTATCTGCAAGGCTTTTGCCGAGGCCATCTCATGGCGATTATTTTTTGTTAATTATTTTAATTATTAGTCATTTAAGAAATGATATAATTATTATATTATGTGATTATTAAACCATGTTATTGTTATTCACGAGCCATACCGGCTGCTCGTCAGAATGGCCGTGTGGGAGAAATATTTATTTTAAAAAATATATCAACGTATTTTTCTAAATACCTTACGATTAATAAGTAAGTCTATTGACCTACCCACTCCCCGCCACTGACAAGCAAGCCGTACTATAAAAGAGCGCGCAAGGCGCTCTGCCGTTCAGATTTTGTTTGGCTTTGAACTCGGCAAGACGGTTTTGAATAGTCAGGTATGTTTTGGTTTAAATATATTTTTATTGCTGTATTATTATTATTATATTGCCATTGCTATGAATTGTTGTTATGTTGAATAAATGTGATTATGTTTAATTATTAAGTACCGATGTATTGTGTACTTATGTAATAATATTATACTGCTGATATTTTTACGTTAGTGTACCGCTTTGATTAATAAATAATCTAATTTATACATTGCTTTCATTCTTTTTATTTTTACCCCCACAAATATTTGGATCGATCGTGAACTTTGTCTTTATGAGATGGAAAAGTACTTAAAAGTTTTTGGGCGAGACTACTTTAAATAGTTTATGTCTGTTTATGTCACTTGAGTTAGAATAAAGTGCTTCATAAGCTTTGGGAAATGAAACTGTCACGGTGACACTTATATAATTATGTTTCTAATATAAATAAATATTTGGAATACTTTTTATTTTTAGGATTCCCTACCTCAGAAAAAAAAAGTTTTTTTTTAAATTAATTATTAAAAGGCTCGTGCTTGACCACTATCGCACCATATGAGCGATGATGCCAGGGGTTTGCTTCTGAATGGAAAACCCGAAGTCCTGGAATATAAGGCCAAGAAGGAACATCAGAGTGGGTAGTCTGACGCCCCATCCCGCCCTCTAAAAAATGTGGTCGACGATGGAGCACGCTGACCTAGAAGTGACCTATACACTCTTGGCTTAAAGGCCCCTTAGCTGTAGCTATCAGGACACGCAGAGAATTGTGGAATTCTCGAAAAGAGTAGGCTATTAGTCGTACGCACAATGAAGGTGTTTCCAAAACGTTTTGTGCGTATGAGTGGGATGTCTACCACGTATCAAGTGACAACACTAGATTATTGATACCTTCTCAAAAATCTTTAGCAACATCCCTAGAGCTAAATCTAGCAACATACTTCCAGATCTAGGCACTGGCTTTTGACGTTTATCGCCGTCTAGTAAGTAACCTTACAATTATCCCAAACAGACTATCTCAGCCGCCATTTAAGGGGATACAAACATAAAGGGATGATTTAGGATCCTCTAATTAAGGCTTACTTGTCCAGACCTAGATTTCTTAATGTTTGATCTGGAATATTCCAGTAACAAGCTTGAAGAAAATATATCAAAGATTCTTAGGTAGGTAAAAGAAAGAAATAAAATGAATGTTTATTCGTGCCTCAAGAATACAAACTAAAAAATAAAAAGATGAAAAAGAAAAAAAAAAAGATATAATCAGTCTGAAGCCAAAAATGCATCTAGCCCAGCATATGCTGCGTTATTTAAACTAATAAATAACGCAGCGCTGGTATTCTGTTAGGGCCTGCTGGTGCGTTCTTCTTCTTCTTTTCGTGTTCGATAAACTCTTACAACATTTTATCAGACCGGTATTTGGCAAACTCTACAGCTCTGTTATTGGCCTCGTTTAGATCCTGAAAACTGCAGGTGGTAGGGACGTAGAGACGTACATGCAAAAGTACAATGCGTTCCAAAGAAGAATCGCAAATAAGTTTTCTTTGCAAACCGTATGATCTAAGATACGTAGAAGAAATCTGTTCCCTCATCCGTAATTTGATTATGATAATATTATTTGCTAGATTATGCGTTCATTAAGACATTGCGAATAGGTTGCCTAGCTAAATCTGGTGCCAATGATGTTAAACAATATTTGTTGTTACATTTTGATATCAATTATCTCTCATTTGTTATTTGGGAAAGTCGAACATCAGCTGAAAGAATGTGCCCCAAGGAACTGAAAAACTATAGGTTGCCTCCTTTTTTTTTGGTGCAAATAGGGGGGTTGCCTCGCATAAAGAAGTAAGTAGATGGCCATAATTTACCCTCATCTGATATTTAATCGATTGTCTGTTATTAGTCTTTTTTAGCCTAATAGAAGCTGTGTGTGTGAGAAGTGATATGAAAGAAAAGGGAGTTAGTGATAGTTTGACGGGTGACAGGAAAGAATGGAAGACGAAAACATGTTGCGCCGACCCCAAGTAGTATGGGATAAGGGCAGGAAGAAAAAGAAGAAGAAGAAGCTCAATTTTGAAGTATTTGGATAAAGTCGAAAATATGAAATGTTCGCGATCTCAGACAAATTATACTTATTGTTTGACATCATTGGCGCTAGATTTATGTAGGCAACCTATTCGGAATGTCTACAATAAACGCATTATCTAGCATATAACACATATCATAATCGAATAACAGATGATTTCTTCTACGAATCCCGTACTAGTATTTTTCAATCAATATTTGGTAGATCGAGGTTATTGACTTCCCTAATCTTATTTGGAACGCATAGTAAGTAGGTATGTTTGTACGTCTGTCGAGGCGAACAACAACATTTCCTAGCTCTGTAATCATAGTCTCTTGGAAGCCTCCGGCGATGGCAGAGGGTCGCGAAATAGAAGGATGGTCTACAAGCCTCTAATCAGAAGTCTGTTCACCCGACCATGTGAGGGTTGAGTTAAACACTCATTCAGTCCCGCTATATTCGTTTTCCGTACCATCGGATAACTCCGGCTATCTACAAATCCCTTCCCTTGATTTACAATTAAAAAAAATATATATTTTACCAGAGGGCAGAGGTGGCCCAGTGGCGGAGGTGATTCCGATTTACGAGTTGTAGGTCGCGTGTTCAAACCCAGCCAGGCGCATTACTTTGTGTAATTTATTTAATTACCACTGCTCTCAAAACGTTGAAGGAAAACATCGTGAGGAAACCGGCATGTCTTAGAACCAAAAATTTTGAAGAAATGTGACATTCACCAACCCGTACCGGGCCCGCGTTGTGGATTACGGCCCAATCCATCTTTTAGAGAGGATGCCTGAGTCCCAGCAGTGGGAACACTACAATTCAGTTCAGTTTTTTTTATTTGTTGAATATTATTATTATATTTAGTGATCACGGTTCCTTGCTCTCTCCATCCAATTATTAGGGAAGCAATCCAGGTCATCTCGCCATCTCCTTCGTGGTTTGCTGTGGTCACAGCTTGTCGTTTTACGGGTCCACAGCTCGTTAGACATGCGGCAGACATGTCCTGCCCAGTCAAAGTCAAATCTTTATTGCAGTCCCATTTAAGTTGGGCTGCCTTTTGAGCCACATCAACGATTTGCGTTTTGGAGCGCAGTGTTGTGTTTCGAACATGATCTGTTAATTTAACACCTAGTATATATTTTTAAGCAAACATCAAACATATTTTATTCTATTCTACTTTTCTTTTTGAAGACAATATTTTCCATTAATGTGAAAAATAAATATTTCGCAACATTAATGTAGTTTGTCAGATTCGTTTGAACATAACGAGATACTGGATTTGTAAGAATGGAATATATTTTCTGATTCGACTTTTTTGACCTCATTATTTTGAAGTGGTATTAAAATTTGCTCTGTATTATCGTAAGTAGAGATATTTACGTAATGACAACGTTGAAATTCTATTATTCTAATGTACTTGTATCTGTTTTCTGGTCCAAATCAGTAACACTACAGATTTTTGATTCTATTTCAAATAGGCGTCTTTGGTTTAAAGGAATACCCTTTCTAATTGGGTCACAAACTTTAGATAGATTTATGTATAATTTTTTTCTGTAAATATATTCAAATAAACCACATGGAACACGTCGACCACATGGAAGTGGGCTATTCCACATAACCCTAGAACCCCCATTTTACCCCCTTAGTGATAGAGTTTCATAAAATCCGTTCTTAGCGGATGTCTACACCCCATAAGGAACTTACTTGCCAAAGTGAGTTCCTTATGGGGATTTTATTTATTTAATTTTAAGTTTTAAGGTGTTTTTTTCTTTTTTTTTTCGCCGGGTAAAAATCATCCATATGACATCCCCCACCCTTGGGCGGAGCAGAAAATAGTGTCAGACTCTTACTGACTAAAAAACCCACCCCGTTCCTTCTTGCCTTTCATACTGGGGCCGAGGCTCCCTTTCGGAACTAGAAAGCTGGCTCCAGTAGACTTTGACCCTGCTGAGCCCCTGCTGTTACTGACAACTCCTTGAGGCGCGCGGGAATTTTGCGTGCCATAGACGACTTGAGCTTAGTTCGGATAGTTGCCGGTCGGGTCGCACAGCAAGCTACCCATTGCTCACCGTCAGCAAGCTCGTAGCCGGAAATCGGGATCAGAATGGCGGCGGTGGCTGGGGCACTGTGAGCGCCGTTGCTTGATGCGGTCGGCCTCCTCCTTTGCTAGCATTACTGCTTCGCAGAAGGAGGCGACCGCCTGCCACTCCTCCTCGCTCCGGACCATGGTCTGTACCTGGCCTGGCGCAAGAGATCGCTGCCAACGATCGTCCTCACGAGGACAAAGCGGGGCACTCCTCCACCGTGTCCTCCGGGCAAGTTTGTAGGTGGTATAGTTTCTGAGATTTCGTAAATGGTATTTTGCTTTTATATATAGGTATAGATTTGAGCGGAAATTCATTGGACTATGTGCAATAATAAAGACAATGATGTTTTAATGGAAAACCCATTAAAAAATCTTTGGATCTCCGCCAGTCATGCATTTTAATACTATTACAGATTTTAATAAAATAAAATGATTGAGTTTTGTTTTTATTGTGTTAAGGTGGGAAATCATCCATTTATTTCTGTCGCTCTAGGGTGGAGCGGAAGGTCGTGTCAGGCTTTTACTGTGTAAACCACACCTATGATTCTTCTTTGTCCTCTGCGATCCAGGCCTACGGGTTTGATTTTATAAGTATGGCGTTTTCTTGTATCTGCTGGAGGAGTATGATAACTCGTAGTACTTTCATAGACTATGTGACATAGTCACAATAGCCCCTCGAGCGCTGCAAGAAAATTGCTCTGATTACGTAAATAGCCCAATTTTTTCTTTAATTTTTCCAGTTAAATCAAATAATATGTTTAGAAACCAACATTTTCGGCCAAATAACATTCGTACAAATGTGTGTACAAAACGAAAATTAAGCGTTTTTTCAAGGACATCCAAGTTGTACAGACGTATGTACAATCGGCGCTCGAGGGGTTAGTACCCACCTAATCTTTTCTAATATCATAATCATTGATATTCAAAACGTCTCAATCTTCTCTAATCTTGTGATCCGAGTACAGTCACCCTGAACCAACCCTGATCACCGAGTCGAAACTTGGATCATATTTACATACATAACAGTTTATGTAAGATGGATCATAGTAAACGTAAAAGCAGAAGGTACATGAAAAACAAATAAAGTAAATGAAAAGCATTATTGTCGGTGATGGTAATCAAAAACTTTTGTTTATTGAATTATCGGGCTATTCCTAGAATATTCTAATACTTATACTTTGATGTATTATTTATACTATATTAAACCCTTTTTCCTGAGCAGTGTATGTACCCAGTATTAAAAGTCCCGATTTACGAATTTGTCAGCAAGGCGCATTACTTTTTGTAATATTAAAACGCTGATCATGTTTATATTATAAATATATACAGCCCAAAGAATCGTTTTAAAAGTGGTAATGGAGAATTAAAAAAAAAAAAAAATTTTTTTGTAAATTCAGTAATGAGCCTTCTACATTTTCATTTATCATGTATCTCCTGTAAATATGTTTCGAACAACAATATACTTGTATGGCCCATAAAGTCACATGACCTTATGAAGAGGTGGCAGGTACAAGTGCGCAAGTTCGATGGGCTGTCCGCGAGTTAGTGGCACTTACAGTCAATGGGTTATGGACTCGGCAGTAACCGTTAAGTTAACTCTTAACTTTGTGTGGAACTGTTATTTTGAGCTGGGGATGTTGGAGGATCCTAAAACTGCAGTATTATGTTTACAGTTATTTTAAACGAGCGATCGTTGTGTTAAAAGTGGTTTCTTAATGTCTTAATAAGCTTTGGTTTACTAGCGTTCTGCCCCGGTTTTGCTCAGGTGTTAAAAGTCCTCGAAATTGACGGTTTTCTATGTATTTCTACTTTAATATGCTCTTGATATACACTTTAACTTTCATATAAGAATATTGTGAGACATAGTCAACAACAGTGCCTTTTTTTTTCAATTATATATGAATATGTTTCACAATATGTGAGGATAAGGACTGCCGAGGGTCTGAGTCTTTGTCGCACTAGACGCCTCATGCTTGAACTATCGCATCAAAAAAATTCTGTTAACTAGCGGAGGAGAAGGTGGTTTAGATTGGTCTACACTACTTGGAAATTATTCTGTGGCGACCTTCATCAAAATCAAATCAAAAATCATTTATTTCAAATAGACCATTTGCAGGCACTTTTGAATAGTCAAATGTCGGTCAGTCCAAGAAAAGTGAAGCTAAATTACACGTTCCAAAGCACTCCAGATCTCTATGGACAAGAACGTGCAAGAAACTCCATGGACACTCTTTTAAATTAAATTATGTGTTACATAAAATGTTTGTTTACATCAGATCTATATGTCATATGTATTGACTGACAGAAATGCGTCGCCTGTTATTAGACGTTTAGTGCCTGTAAGGTCGTTAGTCTGAGCGAAGTGTTTTAGTATGCAAAGAAACATAATTATCTACTACCGGGTTAAAAAGTAAAAGTATATCCTTTACCAATTGGGTGTAGGTAGTAATAGATGCAGATACCCAGCGCTGTGGGCTCGTCGCATTATGCGTGTGACGACGGCATTATGTCGAGTATTCGGCCGGTTTGCAAGAAGGTGGTGCATATTTTTCCCTAAAGAACGTTTATAATTTGTAAGCTAGTCTTAAGATAGCGTTTCTCAGTTTCATTTCCCGTAAATACATTGTTTTCTTTTTTTCATTATTTCTTTTGTATGAATAAATTTTAAAATGCTATCTAAAATAGGTTATTACACGATTTCTGATAATATATAAAGTTCCGACTAAAAACTATATTAATCATGAACCAAATTATATTAATAACTCCAGATTGTATTGATAACACCTACAATAACACCAAATCCTAATTAAATGAACACATATTTTACAAAAGTCTATCAAACTTAATTAAAATTCTGCTCACACCTTCGCACAGATCCTACTAACAAACAAATAATAATATTATCTCGTCTAATTACCAAATTATTACTTAACTAACACACTATTACAGTTCGTCCATACAACACCCACTAGAGAAAAGTAATTTTAATTAAATAAACTTGATTCTGTTTCGTTAGAACCGTTTGCTAATTGTGTACCTATCTGATATGTAGTTAATCTATTTGTTTGAAATTGTCTCTCATGTTGATTACGGTACACGTTAAATGTGATTCTGCTGATTACTTTTATTATTTGCAAACGTTTTTTATAAATAAATAAAAAAAAATAAAAGGCCTTATATTTTGACATAAAAATGCGCCGAAATTTATGTATTTTTAAAAACTATATGTAATAGAGCAGTGGTGGCCGAGTGGTAATGGCTTCGACTTACGATGTTGGTCACGGGTTCAAACCCTGCTAGGCGCATTACTTTGTGTAATTTATTTCTGCTCTCAAAACGGCGAAGGGAAACGTTGTCAGTAAGGAAACCGGCATGAACTAAAAATGGTCATGGGTTACCTGGGTCTGGAAATACCGGGGTCCTCAAACACAAGGGCTACTCAAGGAACATAAGTGTGGTTTTATTCTGTAAATGTCTGACATGCTTTCGCGCCCTATCCTAGAGTGAAATAAGTCATTCGATAATTTCCCTCCTGAAAAAAATGGTTCTTACAGTAGTATGGTCATCTCACTTGGTCAAAATTCAGGCTTTGTTAAAGGTGAAGGGGAATAATTGCTACGAAAGCTAAAAACGTAATTAGTTGAGGCGTAGTAGCTCGGTCATCAGCTACAACAGTGTAGGCTTCGTAGCGATCACTTGAGCTACGGCGTAGCGATCACCCGAGCTACGGCGTAGCGGCTACGAAGTGGGGTAGGCAGTTTGATTAGGTACATAACAATATCATATAATCGTTTATTTCAGCCAAAACACACCCATATAAAAATAAAATAAAATTGCAAAACACAATAAAAATCTTTGAGGTATGTATACGTATCCATGGAAATTTAAAAAGACATTTTTATAATTTAAGAACTAAGAATTACGTAATTTTTTGTTTTCATCATAATCAAGTTGGCCTCTAATATAACTATTTTGTTAAAGAGAAGTATCAAACTTTGTGTCAATTGTAACCCAGCCCGGATTACAATAACAAACGTTTGGCTGATATTACGAAATAGCAATAATGCTCAAATGTAAACGTTATTTCAGACTTAATTATAATATTTTGCTGAATTAACTCCAATTAACTCCGAATAATATAGTGTTTATTTGTCGAATGTTTACAATAATATGAAACATCCAAATTGACAACATTGTTGTAATTATATCAATTTATCTGAAACAATAATTTAACTTTAATGAAAATGGCAATTAAGACCAAATAATACTGACGTAGTTGAGCTTGGGCGGAGCGTGTCGAAAGAAGTTATCACAGCCCTGAAACTCAAACGGACTTGTCACCATTGGATTTAGTTAACTGTAAATTTTAACATTTACTCTTGCTTCGTACACAGCGGGAAAAGTCATAAAAAAAAAGATTAAATAAACAGCTCTATTTCAAGTTCACTATACACCATATCATAGCATAATCAGCCTTTTTAACTTTCCCACTGCTGGAACTCAGGCCTCCTCTCTTAGAGAGGGAATGGGCCGTAATCCACCACGCGGGCCCCGTGCGGGTTGGTGTATGTCAACGTCTTCGAATTTTTGGTTCTAGGACATGTTGGATTCCTCACGATATTTTACTTCACCGTTTAGAGAGCACTGGTGCTGAAATAAATTACACAAGAAACTGGTTTAACTGGAATTTTTAATTTCTTAGTAAGTAATCATTTACAAAGGCGGACATGTTAGTTTTGTGTATGATGAAATAATAAAATTAAAAGTAAAAAACATTTTTTCACAAGCTTTTAATTGAATGTGCTAAAAAGAATAAAATAAAATTTTCCTTTAAAACTTTTACTATTAACTTAAAACGTCATTTCCCAATTTATATACACAATTTATATACATAAAAGCTTGTCGCGATGTTTAAGTTCTAACTCGTAATTAAGTTGTGTAGTTTGAAAATTTAAATCAATCAGATCAAGTTATTTTCACTGATTTATCTTCACAGGTAAATCTCGCGACAAGCTATTATATCGTATAAATAAAATTAGTAAAAGTAAAATTATGTTGTATATTTATTGCCAACATACGAGTAGCACAAAGAATCGCCAAAGTTAAGTGGCAATGGGCAGGGCACATTGCTCGAAGAACGGTGGCGACCGCGTACCGGAAGACGCACCTGGAGGAAGTTGCGGGAATCCGACGGATGCGGGACGTATAGGACGTTTACGTACTACCTCTACCTCGGATAAACAGTCCAGTTGATCTTATTTCGAGAAAGAGGTGAATTGTCGAATCCGACTCGGCTGGGCAGCGTTCCGGAAGCTACACGGTATCTTCTCATCCAACATGGATGGATGCGGGACACGTAGGATCGTTTATTGTGACGACACTTGGGGGAGGACCATGTCCAACAGTGGACGTCTATCAGCTGAAATTATGTTGATGATGTGATGATATTTATTGCATAAATAAAATGCTAAAATAATATGTATAATAATAATATGTCGGGCAGTAGAAATAATTAATAGCGTCTCTCTGCGATATCTTTTATTTCTCATTGGTGGAAGTCAATCGAGTGACACTAAGTGTATCCTGTGTGTGTACTAAGTATTTCCTCTATGTATTTTGTGCCATTTCTGCAAGGCGTTGTTGTTTGAGACTAACCATCGATTATGTATGTACGTACATGTTGCATGAACTAGTTTGTATGATCAGTTTGCGAGTGGCGTCTCTGAGTACGGCCACTTTGCGACGACACACCACAAATATTTAATTAGTACAAATACTTAAACGGGTTATTAGAAAAGGTCTTGTTATTATTTAAGTGAAGTCTCAATAAATAATATTCATAAAAGGCAAAGTTATTAGTGTTTATTTAAATCCCAAAATGTCACTCATTTTATTGAAAAATAATATAGCATAAAGTCCGTATACATAATATGTAATGGTCAAATTATATGAGAACCTCTTGAGAAATCTTTTGAAGAAAGAATCACAAAGCTTTGCGTGGTCCTGTTCAGTCAGTGCAATCATTTGTCAGTATTTATAAGGCTGAAGTTAAGACTAAGAAGCTCAACGAATTGACGAAAAATACCAAAGAAATGAAATTTGAGTAGGCGTTATAATATACTCAAATTGCCAGATATACGTTAAAATTACTGAAAAGAAGAAAACAAGAATGCACAAAGACCTCACATTCACAATAAAAACAGAATAAGAGTAAATATAATAACAAAAAAGTTTACAAAAAAGTAATACTTAAAGTAAATATTTATGTCAAACGAACTAATGATTCCGTGATAACATAATAAGCTATTCTGTGCATTTTTAAAATGCACTTTCCAAATGAGTGGTCTACGTCGCGGGCGCTCTCATAATAAAACTTTTTACTCCTCTCTCGCAAAGTAATATTATTTATGAACTTCATGTAAACAGCTTATGCTGTCAAGTGCGGATGTGGAGTGAATTCAAGATACAAATATTTATCTGATACTCTTTTGTTTTCAGAATATTTGCGTGTAAGAAACCTAAAAACATGGAATACAGGGGTGTAATTAAGGGTAAGTTGCACCATTTAACTATAACGATAACCAAACCATAACCAGCCGTGAAACGGCCGCCTATTGGTTAAATCGACGATTTGACTACTGTTAACAGCTTTGTTATCGTTATAGTTAAATGGTGCAACTCGCCTTAAAAGCGTACCAATATAAAAAGGTTACCTCGACCTTGCTTGTTGCAATCCGTGTAGACAGCAGATGTAATCAAATGTTGACAAACCAACAGTCAACACAATGGTTGATTTGATTTACAATCCGCTAGTTCTAACCAAGGTGACCTGTTTTGTGCTGTTTGGACGGCGATTAACATCCATGTGGTCTATGCTTTAGCAGTAAAATAACTAAAAAAACTAGGTCATAGTCATCGGACAGGCAACTTAGATGTGTTCCTCATCCTGTACTTACTATTACTGTTGTCAATTAATACAATAAATTAATTAGAAGGCTTGTATCCTAGACTACTGCTCTTTCATTTTATTAAGGTTTATAAATTAATTCTGAGTTGAAATTGTTTAGTGTTTGAAAATTCGAAGACATGTGACATCTGGTGGAAGTCTAGCAGAGTGGAGGCACTGAGCCCGCGCGGTGTGGATCCCAGCCCATTCTCTCTCCTAGAAAGGACACTTGAGTTCTAGCTATGGGAACATGATGTTTCCACAACTAGGACGGTTAAGTCCAACCTCCAAAGCCTTGAGCACAGGTGTAGGGTAGCCAGCCTTTAGGTGTTTTACAGGATGCGTTTTGGAGAGTGTGCGCAGGAATTGCATGACTTGATTCCGCCATCTCAATTCTACCGTCAGACAACCCGACGTACGGTGAATATCCGAATACCTTTACGTTGTTGAAACCTCTACGGTCCGGACTAAGCGTTTCGCTTTGTCATTTATACCGCGTACTTCGAAGGACTGGAACAATTTGCCTGCTGTGGTCTTCCCGTCCGATTATAATTTGGGTGTCTTCAAGGCTAGAATGAATAGGCTCTTAATAAACTGCGCCTCACCATCAGAGATTGCATCACTGTTTACCATCAGGTGGGATCGCAGTAAGCACTACTTACCTTATTTTAATAAAAAAAATATCCATAACTATCATACAACGCCGTCTAGTCCCAAACTAAGCAGAGCTTGTGTTTTGAGTACTAGACACCTGATAAACATACTTTATCATCATCATCATTAGCCTTTTTAGTGTTCCAACTGCTGGGACTCAGGCCTCCTCCTCTCTCTAGGAGAGGTAACGGCCGTAATCCAGCACGCGGGCCCAGTGCGGGTTGGTGAATGTCACACGTCTTCGAATTTTTTATTCTAGGGCATTCCGGTTTCCTCACGATGTTTTACTTCACCGTTTTGAGAGCAGTGGTGATGAAATAAATTACACGAAGTATTGCGCCTGGCAGGGTTTGAACTCACGACCTACAAATCGTAAGTCGGAGCCATGGTCACTCGGCCACCACTGCTCTCTATAAATATACTAATATAATAAAAAGGTAAAGTTTCTTCTTTTTGTTTGCATGAGGTAGTCTCTAAAAGGGTACGTATTAAAATTCCGAATTTTATAAGACCGAATTTTAAAATACCGACGGATGAAATACCGAAAATTGAAACACCGAATGGTCGTTTGGCCGAAAGTTTAAAATCCCGAAAGTTCATTTGACCGAAAGTTTAAAATCCCGAAGTTTAAAATCCCGACATTCAAAATCCCGACTCGTCCGTGTCGGGGTGCCCTAAGGTCCCGATCTGTTTTATTTTGAGAAGTAGCACTCGCCGGCCGCTACCGCGGCACCGCTCGCTACGCTCGCTCGGTTCGCGCGTGGTTGGTCACATTTCTAACCTAACCTAACCTAACCTATTTCGCCCACCGTCATAACTGTGTTGCAGTGCCATCTATGAGTAATCGCGGGAACTACGTCGCTGCTCTTTGGGATTTCATCCATCGGTATTTCGTCCATTCGGGATTTCGTCCTTTCGGGCATTTGAACATCGGTATTTTGTGTTTCGATATAACGACTATCGGCATTTAAAACTTTCGGTATTTTGAATTTCGGTGTTTTGGACGTCGGTATTTCAATCATAGGTGTTATGAACTTTCGGGATTTTGATACGTACCCCTCTAGAAGTACTGGTCGGATTGCTAAAATTTTTTCACCGATAGAAAGCTGCTTTATTCCTGAGTGACATAGGCAATATTTTATGTACCCACAGTGGTTGACAATTACCCAAAAAACTTCAAAACAAAAATCCAAACATCGCATATTATAAAAAAACCTCGTGCATCATTCGCATGTTATTTGCACATAATGAAATCGTCACAGTCGTACAATCGTAGCCCAGCATCCATTGATCTGTACCACATCTGCATCATGTGACGTAATGAGACGCTGTGCACACCAACCGCCTTTGATCTCGAGTTATTGCTGGCGCCAGTCGCTTGTCACTGGCGTTGTATCAACTAGGCCAGTCAAGTGGGAGAGTCAAGCTAGGTGGCAGATAAAACAATAATACTGAAATAGTACATTTTGATACAAGTGTAGAAAGTTTGTCATTGCGACCGAGGCGGAATCCGCACGAGCCGTAGGCGAGGGTGTTATGGAGCCGAAGGCTGCAGTGACAAACTTGCACGTGTATCAAATGACTTTTTTCAGTACACTTACGAAGAAATGAATAAACAGGGGCTGACCGGTGACTCGTGGGGGTCGACCAGCCTGCTTCGATAAATATAATAAAATTATGGCGGGGAGAGCACGCGCACTTTTCTGCACTAGTGCTGAAAACAGTATATTACGTGCTAAAAGTGATAAGATAAGAGCAGGTTTTCAAGTAAGTGTATTGAAAAATGTTTTGAATTTCTGTATCTGTCATCGTTGGACCAATCATTCTCCAACCTTTTACTGTTTATTTTTATACAGCAGCTTGTATGACGCAGGTACTCACTAGACATGGCATGCTCCGGGCCTCGGTTGAGGCCATGGACCGGAGAGAGGAGGAGTGACAGGAGGTAGCCGACTCCTGCGAAGCAGTAATACTCGCAAAGGGGGAGGCCGACCGTATGAGGCAACGGCGTTCTCGTCGCCGCCGTTGGGATTCTGATCCCGATTTCTAGCCACCGTAGGCGCGAGCTTGCGGACAGTGAACAATGGGTAGCTCGCTGTCCGGCCGTCCGGTAACTTCCCGGACCAAGCCCAAGTCGTCGACGGCGCGCACTATTCCCGCGCGCCTCAAGGAGTTGTCAGCAACAGCAGGGGCCCAGCCGGGTCGAAGCTTACTGGGGTCAGGGTTATCCGAAAGGGAACTCGAGCCCCGGTATGAAGGCTAGAAGGAACGGGGTGTGCTTTTAGTCAGTAAGAGTCTGACACTATCTCCCGCTCCGCCCAAGAGCGGGGGTTGTCATTAGATGATTTTTCCCACCATAAAAAAAAATCATATTCCATCGCATGCAGTACCTATTTAGGTAATTTATCATTTTATTTCATAAAGGGCAATTATCACAAACATTACTCCAAAAATGCATCGCCACGGTTCTTCGTTTATACCGCGGAGGTACGTTCAAAGGACTGAAAGAATTTGCCTGCTGCAGTCTCCCCGTCCGATTATAATTTAGGTTTTTAGGTCTTCACGGCTAGAGTGAATAGGCTCTTAAATAAACTAGTACCTTTCACTAACAGCGATTGCATCACTGCTTGCCATCAGGTAGGAACGTAGTGTAACACTACTGAATACCGAAACCTTTAACCGGACCCGGAACCGGTTTCGGTGCCTGACCGCGGTGGCCATGTGTGGAGCGCCGACACTACGAATATTGTAAGATTTATCTTGTTTTTTTTTATTAATCTTTCCAATCTTGCATACAGTTCTTATTGCTCAAATATTCCCTCCTCGCGCACGTAGCCACCTGCTGCAATCTTTGGGAATAGTACCAAGTGTCTAATCTTGATTATTTTCTTGTTTACTATTCATACAAACTTTCCTGAAGACATTTTCAGCAGAAAAAAAGAAGGCTTTATATTGTTTAAGTTCTTTTACGTGGGAACGATTATATTTTTCGTGTCCTGAATAAGTAATGTCGTGATAGGTTTACAAACGCGAGAGACTTTAGCATTTTTTTTTCTATGGTTACAATTTTGCTCTTGTCTAAGAAAACATTAATTATTTGAAAATCTAGGTTCTAAGTTCTAAGATCACTTAAACCTTGAATCAAACGTAAATCTAGGTTAAGACCACTTAAACCTAGAATCGAATTTAAACCTAGGTTAAGACTACTTAAACAAGGTTTTAATTCAACGGCACGGTTGGCCAGGTGATTAAGTGATTGGCTGCGCGTCACTGCTTCGATTCACATACGGAACAAATACTTGTTCGGCCTATAGATAGTGGTTCCGGATCTGAGTGTCTTGTGTCTGCGAAGTAGCACATACATTGCATGAGCAGGGCCGTTGGGGCCGAAAGGTTCTAGAATGGCGCGTACTAGAAGAAGTAGCGTTGGAAGGCCTCCTACAAAGTGGACCGATGACCCGGTAAGGGTTTCGGGAATCTGATGGATGCGTGACGCACAGAACCGTTCATTATGGCGACACTTGCGGGAGGCCTGTGTCCAACAGTGGAGGACTTTCGGCTGAAATGATGATGATGAACTGAGCTGAAGACCTTGATATTAATCACCTGTGTAATCGTGGGTGACCACGTTCAGAGATTATGTGCAAAGACAATTTTACCTCTGAAGTTTACGGGCGATGAGCAATGGGTGGCTCGCTGTCCGGCCGTTCAGTAACCATCCGGACCAAACCACAGGGTAGTCGGAGAACCCGTAGTGCTAGAAGGTCAGACAAAGAATGAGCATAGGTATGGTTTTAGTCAGTAAAAGTCTGACATGCCCTTTCGCTACACTCAAGAGCAGGAGAAGCCATTGGATGATATTTCAACTAAAAATATACATGTTTACAACCCTGCACACTGCGGACTGCACGTAAATAAATAGCTTACACTTAAAATAGAATCAAAGTTGCAAACACACTCAGTCACACTACTTTAACAAAGTGCACATAATTTAATCCAACATAACAGATACAAGTTTGAGGGCACAGCTCACGGCGACGTTAATGTGCCGCGGTCAGCAGCGCCGTGTGACCTACTTACACCTCCCCAGAATGATATTAAGGCCTTAGATCCCGGCAGAGCCTTGAAAGAGTGACTTTCTGAAGCCTGCTCCTCAGTAACTGCTAAGTTAATAAATTCGAAAAAAAATTAGGATACGTTTTTATAACTTCTTAGATACCATAGCAACAATCTTTTGCAAAAAAAAAATAATTATGATTTTTTGTTCTCTCGTTTTCCCTACTCCTTTCAAACGGCTTTGATATTTAGTATTATGATTAAACAAAAATGTAGTTGGTTAAGTGTTCTTCAGAATATACATAGCATAGTCATAGTCATGGGCATAGTTAGGTTTTAAAGGTCAACGGGGCTCTATACTGGCCTTACATAATATTTATTAAAACTGCATTTGGAAATATTATAAAATCAATATTTCTTTTTTAAGAGTAACCATGAAGTTTTTGTCGGGTCTTCTCCATAGGAAATGACCAATTTGGAAACGTGCATTAGCTTCTGACGTTTAATAAGTGCCCATGTAAGCCTATGTGTGAAATAAAAATATTAGTTTTTTTTTAAACGGGCGCATGCGGTAGTACGTGCATTTACCTCCGGCCAAAAGTTCAAGGGACTACATGCCTTAAGCCACGTTTAGAATGAGACACAAAAGGGATACGTTTCAGTGTTAACACGTTTGTTGCTGAAGTGAGACAGGTTCATTATTTCAGAATGCTTTTTCCTAAAACCAGGTGTTCGGGGCTACATAGATAACTATATAAACTGCTTCTACAGGTAGGCAGATATTATGTACAGAATACGACGTGCAACGGTTCTTAACTCAACATACATTGGCATACAACTCGACATATATTTTCACTGTTTTGCATACAACCGCTCTTACGCGATTTTGTATTTTTCATCAGATATTTTGGAAACACAGTATCTTGTGGATATTATCTAGGCTTCTATTGAAATCAATTTATAATTTTCTGTAAAACTAATCCAGTAAAGATCTCTGCAAAACTGCTATTTTGCATGAACTTTGACACTTCATAATTTACTAAAAAATTAAAAATATAAAAAAAGTACAGTACAATTCACGAATAATGGCGGCCGTGAAGTTAGCCTTTGCGAACGTTCGCGCATACTACACTCTTCTCGCACACGCATGTCGCCATTTAGTTCCTAAAACACGTTACTGCTGCAGACTTCTGCGCAAACTTTACGGCCGCCATCATTCGTGAATTGTACTGTACATCAAGAGAAGCCTGGCACATTTAATCACGATTTTGAATTACGACAATTTTTCTGAAAACTTTTTATTGGTTAAAAAAACACGTATTTCCTGGAACTAGTTTTTTGAAATATTATTCGATCAAATAACGGAATCACCGAATGCCAACACAGTTTTCAGGCGTTATCTCTCTATTTTTGTATTGCCTTTTCATCATACATCGCGTTGGATTGCGTAAGATGAAGCAACCAACTTTTAAACCATGCTCGATGTTGATGATAGGCGAGCCTCTTAAGGTAGCTATGCACGCTGGGGCTTTACCTGAGAAGTCATACCGTAACCATACCGTAGGTAAACCGGAGCGTGTTTGGAAATCATCAAATACCTGTTTCTTGCTTTAGGTAGGCTGAATAGAAGTATCTAACTTTTACTAACTAAACCCACACTTTGTTGTTTCTTCAGTTGCCTTATTAGCGCTTCAGGGCTCCTCTTACTAATGTGACAGCTGTTTGAAGCGTGCGTGGAACACAAATCGCACAACACTCACAGAATGCACCATCGACTCTTATTTGGCCATCGGAGCCCCATTTGAGGATGACTTTTGGGAGGTGAGTAGCCCAAGTGGGGCAGACCTCCACCGTGTCCCCCGGGTGATTCGCACAATGGTATCCCGCCGAATCCATAAAAGGAACCTCCCGAAACAACACATTGTCTGTCCGATGAAGACTTGCGTCAGACAGAAAGGGAAAATGCCATGTCGCTTCTGCAACCACTCCTCAAACAGGAGACTTTTCACCGCGCTATAAACACTGTGGATAGAAGGTACTCCTCAACCTACTGACTTTTCCCAAAGGTAATTAATACGGTCAGTTGATTTGACCATCAAGGTTGCGCTGTCAGCATTTTCAGTTAGGGTATGTTTGCCGCTTAGATTGACAATCTTGGTTCAACACACTTGCATCGTCGCCATTTTAGAGGTCTCAATACAGATTAAGGCACTTACCTCTCAAGGTTGCAGGTTCTAAACTGTGCAGGTACCTATGCAAATTTTTGAATTCATATGTTATTTTCTAAGTGTATCCAGGACATTGCTGACTGACACCCTGTACCTCGGAAAGCACGTAAAATTAATAATAATAATAATAATAATAATAATTTTTTATATTTTTAAATGTTTTTTTTTTAAATATTTTTTTTATTTAAGGAATATTTAAAAATGTAATTAATATGTTAAAATAGATAATAAAGGAATAATAATAATAATAATTTTTTTTTTTATGTTATATTTGTTATAAAAAAATATTTAAAAATATGAAAATATGTATTATAAGAAAAATAAAGGGAATAATAATAATAACCCCATCGCCGTATCTCTACGTTGACGTCGTGGTGGGGCTTGCGCGCTCCAATGAACCCTAAGTCTGTGTCGGTAGCGCTTGCTTAGCCGTAACATTCCTAGGGTGAGGGGCCAGACTAAAAGAGATACAATCCGCAGGGCAGTTTTGTGGCGAACTCTTGGGCATTAGCGATCCCACGGACCTGATCTCCCGGGAGAATTCTTGTTCTTCATCTCCGGCTTGCCTTTATTGGCCGGTCGTAGTGAACACTGACGAGGAACAGAGCTCCCACCTCTCTCTTGCCTTTATTGGCTGGCTTGAGTGGAGATTCGCAAGAGCAAATGCGCTCGGGAGAAGGATGTATAATCCAGTAAGGTGCTGGTAGGGATCTTGACCGTACTTCCGGGATTGTCCTGATAGCCGTGGTATACCTCTCCACTCCTCAAGCACATCAGGATATGTTGCCCTCTTGTTGCTACGTCACTTTGTGCTAGCGACCATTTTGGGGGCCCATTTGTTGAGTGTGCAAGTCACCCCTTGCCTTTTTATCGATGGAAATTAAAAACATTGTTTAGGCAGGGGCCATAGTCTTAACATAGTTTCTGGTAACCAGTCCACTTAAGACTCCAAAAACCATAGCCTTATATTAGTTTTTCACGTGTTGCAATAGTTTCCTTTCAACCGGGGGTTGTCCTTGGATGCACTAGCATGCGCATACAGGGATAATCGCCGGTTGGTACCACGTTCCATTAGAAGCAGCTAAAAAGGCCTCTGCGAGTTGCTTTCGGCTCCTCATATGCCTTCCAAAGGTCCAGGATCTCATGGTCCTGAGATAAATAAAAGTATAAAAATAATAATAAATCATTTATTTGGACCAACAAAGTTTTACATACCATAAACCCACCAAACTGCGTAACAGTTTGTCGGCGGGATTGTTGGTCCCGGTTGTTATTCGTAGATTTTCAAGACGTAATGACTGTCAGACTTTCTCCCATCTCAGTCTAAAAAAGAAATATCATTTAGTTATAATAAAATACCTCCCCACATATTAGAACTCAATGAAACAAAATTTAAATCTTGTATTAAACGCACACTATGCAGACAAGCATATTATAAGTTGGAGGATTATATTCAAGATAAAAATGCTTGGCTCAATGCTGGTCCAGCTCCACTACCACTAGAGCGTATTAATTAGTTGATTAGTTGGAAACTAATATTATTATTTTTTAATTTGAAAGACACAATTGCATTGTATAATGTAGAAGCACTTTTTCCAAGTTTGTGAATGTGAAGCACCATTGAGCATTTTTATTAGGTTACAACTTTTTTTTTTTTGACATTACGAGCATGGCAGTTGAGAGTTTGTCATGCTCACTCAAATGTCTCGCTGTTGGTGGCACGTGTTATTGGGTCGTTCAGTTCCCTTCAAAATGGTTGAGCTGAGTGGGGCTGATGCACGCGTCATGCTCGTGAACGGCTGCCGTCAGATGGGACTGGTCATCTCTTAGCTGCCAGTGGCTTAATTCAGTTTCTATCTTTTAATTATTTTACATTTTTATTTCACTATCGACATTGTGCTCACATGATAGAAGCAACAAGTAATATGTAACCAAGCATTATATGTAACACATATATGATTTAAAAGAGTGTCCATGGAGTTTCTTGCACGTTCTTCTCCATAGAGACCTACTCTTTGGAACGTGCAATTTAGCTTCACTTTTCTTGGACTGAC
This sequence comes from Mythimna albipuncta, assembly GCA_929112965.1. NCBI lineage: Eukaryota > Metazoa > Arthropoda > Insecta > Lepidoptera > Noctuidae > Mythimna > Mythimna albipuncta. The sequence goes on from OV815960.1 coordinate 2,906,497, forward strand.
CGACATTTGACTATTCAAAAGTGCCTGTAAATGGTCTATTTGAAATAAATGCTTTGATTTGATTTGATTTGATTTGATTTGATTTGTTGTTGTAGAAATATTGTGTAACTGATTGTTGAGGTCTGATAGGTAGGTGCTCCATGTGAAACAAGAGTATTTTGCCGCATCCTGTTTTACTCGAAGGCGATCACAAGCTAGTTGAGAAAAGACTAATAATAAATAAGATGATGTATTTTTTGTGCTCTAAGTTAGTTGTGACTCATTATAACTTACAAAAAAAAGTGAGTTTGGTTTATGCTATTTTTCGTACCTACAACCCTTAAAACGTACAGATCGACGCGACGCCTCCCCTAGTACTTTGTAATGTATTTTGAAGAGTAAAATAAGATGAAATGTAAAATGTTTCCATATTTCCCACAACGCTTCAGGTCCCAAGTTTGCCGTGAACTGTGAGTCTGTGACCCAGTTTCAGTCACTCGGTGGAAACTAACGATATTCCGTGATTTCATTTTATGTCATTAAATTCATTTGCTTAATTACATGCTGATAATTATGTAGTGGCTTGTTGAGTGGTGAAAATACATGAGGTACAAACCAACATTCAGGACATCAAATGGCATGTTAAAGTGGTATAGGTTTGTAATTGTTATAATTAATTAAAGCAAAACAAATCGTTTTGCGATAGCATAATTTTATACTTTGCAAAACTTATCATAGAATTTGTAATTGACAGGATTACAGCTTCAGCACCAAGTTACAGGTTTATACCTCATCTTTTCTGTCAGTCTATAGGACACTGTGAGACGGGTTAAACCATTATTATTATTTTTTGTTAGGAATTTCTTTATACAAAGATAAATGGTAACACTGATGCGTCCGATTTACATGCGGAGTTGTGTCAATTATTTGATCTAAATAATTACAATCGTTCTGGAAAACATAAATTATTTAATGTCCCATTTTGTCGCACTGTAGCTCGATCCACCTCCCCTATGCCCTATACCGCGTATGCTAACGATGCTCAATGCGCTCGTGGAGATCAACCCTGGATTGTATTTGTTTGCTGATGAATGGAAGATGATATTAGAAAGTTTGAAATTCTGTGCGAAGACAGAGCGAAATGTTTAAAGTAATTTAGTGTTAATGGTTATTTTGTTGTATTAAATAAAAAAATAAGCTCCTATTTTTTATTCCAAACTGCCGAGAACATTTTACGTATTCGTAGTCACAGATAGTAGTAAAATTTGACGATAAGAGACACCTTCCTAAACAAAATTACCACATTGTACCTTCACTTATGGACATCGAGCACCCTTAAAAACAAATGTTATTTCCAAGGATCCGCCTTACACAGGGCATAAATAATAAAAAGAGAGGAATGCGCCACAAATAGGTAACCTTATTTCAATATCCGCTGACCCGGCCGCGTCCTCCCGCGGTACAGCACTTTATTTCCCTTCCCTAAACCCATTGAGTGAGGATCAAGTTAAGAGAGTAAAGGAAGATGACGTATGCGTCATTTACTTTGCATTTCTAAGTGTACATTTTGTAAGGGCTATCTTGTAACAAGCGCGCGGAATGAGGTTAGGTTTTTGGTACTTGCCAAAGCTCTTTGGTCATTAGTATTATTATTATTCTTCTTTGGTATTTGTATTTTATATTATTATGTGTAATTTTTTGATTTTTTAATTGATATAAAGTAGTGCTTGACTGCGATCACTAGTTTATGAGTCCATAGAGCTCTAGTTTATAGTATATTTAATCGGACGGGAAGACCGCAGCAGGTAGATTGTTCCCGTCCTAACGCGGTATAAAAGTCGAGACGAAACGCTTAGTCCGGACCGTAGAGGTTTCAACAACGTGTGTCTAATTAATATTATTTATAATTTGTGTACACTGATCGCCCCAAATCTTTCCTTTTTTTTAGTTTATCCTAAGGTTGTCTGTAAGAAGTGAAAATAGCTCACGATATATTCCCAGACCTACAAAATAATATATATACAAGAAACTTCATAGAAATCTGTCAAGCCGTTTCGGAGATGTTCAATAATCTGTTATTGAACATCTCAATAATCTGTTATTGAACATCTCCGAAACGGCTTGACAGATCTTGAAAATCTCGTGTCACAATGTCTGCATTGTGACACGAGATTTTTGTACTTGTTACATATTTTTTTATTTCAAAATTAAATCTTTACTATTATTATAAAGAGAAAATATTTGTTTTTATTTTTTGTTCTGTGTATATTTTTGTTTGTAAGTAATAAATAAACTCCAAAACTACTGGACCGACTGTAACAATTCTTTCATTAGTAGAATGCTGCTTTTTTACTGAGCCTATGGGCTGAGTGTATATTATATTCTAATTCCACGAAGGCGAAGCCGCTGGCAGAAATTAGTTCCACATATAAATTTGTTAGTGTCATAACAACAAAACTATGTTAGTAAACATATACATAGATGTTAGTAACGTAGTAACTTAACTACTTTGTTAGTAAATAGTATTTACATGAACATGAAGCTTACCTAAAAACCAGATAATGGGACAATCCAATCCAGGATTAGGTATTATTCTACAGTTAAGTGCATGTACATGCATTTCAAACCAATGGCAAGTAAGTGATAAATAATGTTTACTTTGCAAATAGGTATTAAAACACTAACACGTCAATTTTTTCGTCAGTTTAAACTAGATGAGGCCGGTGTTTCCATGCTGACTATCCTGAGAAGAAACACCGAAACAAACTTATAGACACTTTTAAAGTCCATACAGCAGACATAGTAACGATTAAATCATAATTATGAGAACCATGTAGATGAGTGTCAGAGATGGTGTTTTGAGGAAAGAACCACAGAGATTTGAGTGGACCTGTCCAGTGTCCAGTCAGTGCAAGCATTTTTCAGTATTCGCATAACTCAGCTTAGGACTGCTAAGGGACTAGGACTACGAAGTAAGTATAATGTAAGACTGTAAGTAGTTACATTATACTTACTACACGCTTACTTAATTTAATCTTGCGCCAGTTTCGTTGCCTTTCAACAAAATTCAATAAAATAGAAAAATCTCAGAGCACGAAATAATCCATCTTCAATGAGACAAATCGTTTCTATGTCAGGTATTCGACGGCCGTCCCTTTTCACGCACCGTGCTCCACACAAGAGGTGTATAATAAGAATTTATTATTGGATCCGTGAGCTCCTCAGCCACTGACCTCGTTTCATTGCTACGACTCCCGAACTATTATAGTCCCGGAGATCTTTTATTTTTTACGGCACGGTCCGGAATGTATGGGAATTTAAGCAGGGTCTTTGTTGAGTTAAAGTTTTGATAAAATGGGTTCTTTTGATTTCTTTAAAGCTTGTTTTTTGGGTAGAAATTCAGCTCTTGGGTGGAACAAGAGGGTGTGTCAGACTTTTACTGTCTAAAATACACTCCTGTTCCTTTTCTGCCTTTAGGTATTTCACGGCCCCGAGGTTCGGACAACCCATGGCCTCAGTAGGCTTCGACCCTAAAGGGTCAAAGGGCCAAAGGGCCAAAGGGCCAAAGGGCCAAAGGGCCAAAGGGCCAAAGGGCCAAAGGGCCAAAGGGCCAAAGTGCCAAAGAGCCAAAGGGCTAAAGAACCAAAGAGCCAAAGGGCCAGAGGGCCAAAGGGCCAAAGGGCCAAAGGGTTATAGGGCCAATGGGCTGTGCCCCTGTGGTTTGCTGACATCACTTTGAGTCGTGCGTGGGACACTACGCGCCGACAACGACTCGAGCTCGGTCCGAAGGGTTACCAGACGGCTGGACGGCGAGCTACTCGTTGCTTGAAGTCCGCAAGCCCATGCATACGGCGGTTGAGGCATGAGAGCCGTTCCTTCACGCGTACGACCGCCTCCTTCGAGATTTCTTTACAGCTAAAAAAAATGTAGGTAAAAGTATACATCTTGTTCTTTATCAACACCTGTCTCCTTCATTGTCATGTCAATGGAATAAAGTACATAAGGCTTTTTTACATGACGTCATATTTCTTGTTCCCATATCGCTTGCGACACACCTACGCCCTTCATCACATGGATCATGACACGTTATGGCGGCGATTTATGAAAGCATTCGGATAAATAGACACGTATTATGTCGATATCATACTTACAGACCAACTTTAGAAGTATTTGAGAGCACTTCTTTGTAGTATTTCTGTGAAATACTACAATGCAACTCGACATAAATTTTCACTGTTTTTCATACAACCGCTCTTACGCGATTATGACGTTATTACACATTTTTCATTAGATACGACAACACAGTATCTTGTGGATATTATTATCTAGGCTTCTATAGAAAACCAATTTATAAATTTGTGTAAAACCAATGGCGTAAAGACCCCTGAAAATTTCATAACTTACTCAAAAGTCATAAAAGTATAACAGTATCTAGAAACCTTGCAAATACAAAGATTCTAAATTACGACAAATTTTATCAAAAACTTTTAAGGGTTTAAAAAAACACGTATTTCCTGGTGCAAATTTTGTAAAATATTCTAGTAAATCACGGAATTACGGAATTCTAATAGAGTTTTCTGGCGTTATATCTCTTTTTTCGTCAAACATGACGTTGGATTGCGTTAGATGAAGTAACAAGCTTTTAAACCATGCTCGATGTTGACGATAGGCGAGTGGAAAAGCAGCCTCTTAAGGTACCCATCTCTTTTGGACGAGGTAGCTTTCTCAAAACCTGGCAGGTACCAATCTGATTTTTTTCAATTACAAAATTCATATGTACTTTTATAAGTTTAGCTAGGACATTACTGGCACCCTGTATCTCAGAAAACAAGTAAAGCTGTTGGTCCCAGTTGTCATTCGAAGATCTTTGACAATCGTTGTTATCAGTCTATGCAAGGAGCATATTGTTGCCCCAGTAACGGGGTTGTGGAGGACAGATACTCAGTTACATCTTGGTAGACTGGAAACCGAATCTAAACTAGTTGGAAAAAAGTTAGGGAGATAATGCTTCGTTTGGGGGTAGGAAATCAACAAATTAGTTGTCTCTTATCTGGGTGGAGCGAGTCTGCGAGAAGTACCTACTGTAATACTTGTACTGACTTAAACCCACTTCTCTTTTGCACATCCCAAGGCCCCAGTAGGCTCCGACCCTGCTGGGCCCCTAAGGTTTGTTGACATCTCTTTGTGGTGCGCGTGGAACACGCGCACCACAAAGACACGCGCCGTCGACGACTCGAGCTACTCACTGCTTGCCATCCGTAAGTCTACACCTACGGTATCTGGAAATCGGGTGGCTGGTCCGTGAGGGTTCCTTCACGTGTGCGGCTGCCTACTTTGTGATATGAGACTACAAGAAGGGCTGTCAGAGTTTTTTGATGAATTCATTAAACCCCAAGCGAACGCCGGCTTTCGTTCTCTCATTGTCTTTCTATTGTGTATATGAAAGGTTATACGGTATCATTATCATCATCATCATCAGCCTTTTTAATGTTCCCACTGCTGGGACTCAGGCCTCCTCTCTAAGAGAGGGGGGCCGTAATTCACCACGCATGCCCAGCGTGGGTTAGTTAATGTCACATGTCTTCGAATTTTTGGTTCTAGGACATGTCGGTTTCCTTACGATGTTTTCCTTCACCATTTTGAGAGCAGTGGTGATGAAATAAACTACACAAAGCAATGTGCTTAGCTGAGTTCGAACCCGCGACCTACAACTAGTAAGATGGGACCATTACCACTCGGCCACCACAGCCAAAGGTTAAAACCCACCCATATTCCTTCAGCGGCCTCTTGCGTCATTCGAACAACCCAGCCGCTCCGACAGGCATCGACAGTTGTGTGCTAGGTATCATTACATATTTAAATGGGTAACGAGTGATTCTCTGGCACATCCATACTACTTAAAATTACATAGCCCGTTTGAAAACCTATCAATTCAAACATACATGAACAAGGCCTTGATTCCGTGACAGCCCAACTAAACAATCCTTCCACATTATTAATCAGAATCGCAACGACCCAGGATAATGATTAATAGTTTATCACGCACAGATTGTCCAATATATTACAAAGGCGTGATAGCGCGACGTGACGCTGGAGCCCCGGCCTATTGATTTATACATGATACGACAGTCGACAGGGCTGGATATGACATGTGCTATGTTTTAGAAGGAGATACACGATTACATATATCAAGTATCATATAGACAGCAGTGGTGGCCGAGTGCTAACGACCCCGACTTACGAGTTGTAGGTCGCGGGTTCAAACCCAGCCAGGCGCATGAATTTTTGTAATTTATTTCATCACCACTGCTCTCAAAACGGTGAAAGGAAAAGGAAAACATCGTGAGGAAACCGGCATGTCCTAGAACATGTGACGTACACCAACCCGCACTGGTGTATTACGGTCTTTCCTAGAGAAAAGGCCTGAATCCCAACAGTGGCAGCTGGCAATATTGCCACCAATATTCATACTTCATAGTATATATATATTGCCGGCAACGGCACATCTCTAGTCTGGACGGTTACAGGGTGGTCGGACGGCGATCTAATGGTGGACCATTGAATTTCTACTACAAAGAAATTTTGGGCAAGTTAGAGTGGAACTGGACCTGAATGTACAAGCGGCCACCTATCAGCAAACCAGAACAAAGTTCATAATATTTTATCTGTCTGTAATTTCTCAACATTAACAATGTTTCTCTCTCGCAGACATAAATGAGGCGGAAGTTTTTCTTAAAAGACAAAACGTAACTTCCATCGCCACAAAAAAGAGGCAGCACTCAGTTTTCTTCGTGGAAAATGTTGGGAAATGTTTTCTAAGGAAAAATTGTTACTTTTTCTATTGCTCATAGTTAGTAAATTGCAATCCTAAGTGGTATTTATTTATTTATTTATTACAACTTCATGCAACACAAAGGTACAAAGGCGGACTTAATGCCTTAGGCATTCTCTACCAGTCAACCTAGGGTGGTGAAGAGAAAACATGGCAGGTGCATAAAAAAAAAAGAATAGTTTGATAAGAAAACAAGTGTACAAATATTTATATAATAAACATACTTAAATATTCAATATAATATAAACCTACATATATACAAATATATATAATTTATATAAGGTAACGAAAGCTTTGCCAATGCTTTGCCGGCCTAAACAAAGTTTATCTACGAACCTGCACGAAATTGATAAACCTTGCAGCTTGACGCGGGCTTGTGGACGGCGAGCAATAAGTAGCTCGCTGTCCGATCGTGCATATTATTCCAAGGAGTTGTCAGCAAGCCCAGCAGGGTTGAAGCCTACTGGGGTAAAGGATCTGCTTCTGAAAGGAAGATTCGGCCCCGGTAGGAAAGGCTACGAAAGAACAGGAGTAGGTTTTTAGTCAGTAAAAGTGTGACGCTACCTCCTGCTCCACACAAGGGCGCGGAGATGTCATTGGATGATTTTCCCACCTAAAAAAACAACAATGACATTGTTCGAAAACTTATCTTACACGTTACTCTCTTCAGAACACAGGAATCATAATACAGCTACTTCCCGTAATGTGTTCTTTTTTTGAGGGGCAATCATTCAATGACTTCTTCCCTTCTAGGGCGGAGCGGGAGCGTGTGTCAGACTTTTACTGACTAAAACCCACCTGTGTTCGTTTGCGTTCTAGAATCAGTGTCCCTTTCAGAAATACCCCGTGACTCCTATATTGTGACTGCATTCATAAACATTTTACGCCTAAATCTAAATCTGTAGGTTATATTAATATTTTTCAATATACTCACTTGAAAACCCGCTCTTATCCCGCCGCTTACAGGCCCGCAATAGGCTATTTTCCGCACAAGCGCAAAAATGTGCGCGTGCTCTCGCCCGCCATAATGTTAGTACATTTATCGTATCAGGCAGGGCTTATCCCCCACGAGGCGCCGGTCAACCACGTTTATTCATTTCATTGAGTGTATTGAAAAAAGTCGTTTGAAACACGTACAAGGTCACTGCAGCCCTCGGCTCCGTATCACCCTCGCCTACGGCTCGTGCGGATTTCACCTCGGTCGCAATGACAAAGTTTCTGCACTTGTATCAAAATATACTATTTACCATGAATTGGAACCCGCGCAGCAGTCAATCAATCCACCACTGCACCAACTGTACCAGTCTCTATTTCATAAAATAATTCAATGACAGTAAAATATTTTAAGAAGCATTTCAGATATTGATACTGCTCCCACCCGATACCACGGTCCCTAAGACCTCGGTGACGACCCCCGAGGGTAGCGAGGGGTGGTCCATTTGTAACCGGAAACCATACGACACAGCCATTTGTAACCCCATGGGTACCAAAACAACGAATGTATCAAAAATAATAAAAGGGTATGTGCAATAAAAACCGCAATATTTTTTGTTTCTTTATCGTGTACCTGTTTTTTTATGTCAATTACAAAACTTGAAAAGGATCGAATAAAAAAAAATGTTTTTATTTTATGAAAATAACTCCCGGTTGAATATATTTGATGCATTCAAGGCTTTTGTAAAATAAACTTCCAATCCGAAACTATTCCTCCTTTAAAATTGACTAGCTTCTGACGCCGGCTTTCCCCGTCCGGTAACTGTCTGGACCGAGCGCAAGTCGTCGACGGCGCGCACTGTTCCCGCGCGTCTCAAGGAGTTGTCAGCAAGAGCAGGGGCCCAGCTGGGTTGAAGCCTACCGGGGCCAGGGTTAGTTTCGAAAGAGTAGCTCGAGCCCCGGTATGAAGGCACGAAGGATCGGGGTGGGTTTTTAGTCTGTAATCTCTTGCTCCATCCAAGAGCGGGGGTTGTCATTAGATGATTTGCCCACCATAAAAAAAGTCACAGACATAAACTTTCACTTTCATAAATTATAGTATACAATTATCACTTCAGTATGAAAAACTGCCATATTTCGATGGAAGCGCGACGCACAGGACCGGTCATTTTGGCGACACTTGAAGGAAGCAGCTGTGTCAAGCTTCCGACGTCTTTCGGCTAAAATGATAATACAAAAATGTTTTTATAATTCTTTTGGCTGATTTATGTTTATGTCATTTTACTTTTGGTTTAGATACAATAATGAAATAAACTGTTCTATTCTATTCTTTTCTAATGGTGATGATACCGTAATGGCAAAAACGAATGTCGAACAAAACGTATTATTTCCACGATTCCAAGTATAATTAACTTTTCGAATACCGTAATTAGAGACGCAATAGAAAGACAATGAGAGAGCGAACACGTTCGCTTGGAGATTAATGAAATTAATTTTAGTTTACTCAAAACTTTAAAAATTACTTTTGTGATATTATAGAGCAGTAGTGGCCGAATGGTAACGGCCCCGACTTACGAGTTGTAGGCCGCAGGTTCAAACCTAGCCAGGCACATTACTTTGTGTAATTTATTTCATCACCACTACTCTCAAAACGGTGAAGGAAAACATCGTGAGGAAACCGGAATATCTAGAACGAAAAATTCGAAGACATGTGACATCCACCAACCCGCACCGGGCTCGCGTGGTGGATTACGGCCCATTCCCTCTCGTAGAGAGGAGACCTGAGTTCTAACAGTGGGAACATTATAAGGCCGACTATGCTATGCTATGGTGATATTAAATTGTCTAGAACCACGCATAAACTAATGTGATCTCTCGAATGAACTGTTACCGACACCAAGCGCATCACTGGAATTATTTCTGAAGCTTGGAAGTTCCATAAACCACAGTTTATCATATCATGTGCTACAAAAGATACAAATTGCATACAATCCCCAACTCTCCATCTCAGAACACGCCGTCTCCGTTATGCTAATGCAACTGTAGATACAAACAGCCGCTGTTAAACTACAAAAGCCATTTCGTAAATTCGTTCTCACTCCGTCATGATACGAAACAGACGCTTCCGCCTCGAATTCGCGTATGGACGTATGATAAAACGTATTTCAAACAAAAATAAAATAGCGAATGAAACAAAGAAAATAGCGAATGCGAAAAACGAAGCTCTCATAGTGAGGAGCGATCAGATACATATAATATGTATATGTTGTATGCTATTGTTATTGTAGCTATTGTTTGCAGATTGTAAATAATATGTATTACATTTATTTGGATTTACAGGATTCTCTGTGTGATGGTATTGTTATTGGTGAGGAGCGTTTTATTGTACTGCAGTTATAAGATATCTTCTTTTGAATGTGTATCGAAGAGGAAAGATATTATTATTGTATCCACTGACAGCGAGACTTAAGTAAAACAGCGTAATGAATGAGGACATAATTATATTTCAATTAGCTTTTGCCTGCGACTTCGTCTATGTGTCATCATCATTTCAGCCGAAAGACGTCCACTGTTGGACATAGGCCTCCCCCAAGTATCGCTACAATGTTGCAACGCACGGACGCAAAGTTGCAGTCAAAACTAGATAAAAAGTAGCCTTATAGCCTTCCAGATTTGGTACCGAGATATCCGCAGGAGAACCAAGGTTACCAACATAGCTCGAAGAGTTGCCTAACTTAAGTGGCAATAGGCAGGGTACATTGCACGCAGAACAGATGGTCAATGGGGACAAAAGGTTTTGGAGTGGCGACCATGTACCGGAAGACTCAGCATTGAAAGGCCTCCAACAAGGCGGACCGATGTCCTGGTCTGGGTCGCAGGAATCCGATGGATGCGTGACGCACAGGACCGGTCGTTGTGGCGACGCTTGGGGGAGGATTATGTCCAACAGTGGACGTCTTCCGGCTGATATGATGATCTGGTGATGATGATGATATACTTGGTAAAAATATAGTTCCTTTTTCAACCCCTATACTGACCACAGGTGATAGTTACATCATATCAGCCACGAACGTTAACTACGAAACATACGTCAGTAAATGATCCGGTGCAATGAACGGTCAGAACACAGGGAAATTGCGGTAATTGTTACCCTCGACAGACGGACAGATGAACGCGGTTAGTTGCCATTAGACAGGGGGTTACTGCCCAGTGACCAGGCTCTTTAAGGTGAGGTTAAGGTATTTTGTTAGTAGTGGCTTGATTGTTTAATAAAATGTGATGGAAGTTAACTTCATTAAAAACGGGGTGGCTTAAAAATGTATAAATGTATGTAATGAAGAAAGTATTTACTAACATTAAATTAAAAAAACAATAATAAAATTGTATTTACGTTTCTGCAGTGGCTTCACCCGCGTATTAATCGATTATTTTATTCAGAAAAAGTATATTAATAAAATTATTTTTTAATTAAAAACTTTGCCCCAGACTAGGAATTACTTGTCGTGGTATGTTCATACATGTTAACTCACTTATTATACAAGCTACCCAGATCCAGAACACCTATCAGTAGGCTAGGCTATGCAAATATTTTTTCCGTGTGGTAATCGAATCTGAGACCCGCAGCGCAGCAGCCAATCGCTCAATCACTTCGCCTTAATACTGCTGCCTATCTAATTTATCCAACTTCAAATTGTACGTAAACAATAAAAAAAAAATCGTAACCAAGTCATGTAGCGTGTCAAAATAAAAAGCTTCAGGAAGTAAATTCAAAAGTATCTATGAATTACCAAATAGTAGGAAATAAAAATGTTGACTTAGGAACAGAAAGTCTATTACATATGAACTTAAATAAACTGAGGTGTTTTTAAAGTGTCAAAAAATCCGAATGCCAAAAACGAATTTGGAATAAGCCTGATGCAATAATTGCATCAGTCAGCATCTGTTTTAGTGATTTTTGGTATTTGGGTTTTTCGACACTGTAAAAACACATCGTAAACTAATCTACATGTTATCATTATTCTTTGCATAATATCACCTAAATGATTTAAAAAACCACTGATAAATGCGTCCGGAACTGGAAAGATGTAGCAATGGTGCTTGTCCGTATTATGAATATAGATGATTGAGTACACTCCCGGGAAAGTCAAAGAACCATAATATACCTGAAGTGTACTCTTGCGTTATATTATTAGTATTACAAACTGCATCATTAAATAGGAACGTCATAGTAACACATATCGTCACCGTTTCTGATGGAATACATTCGGCTGCTCGTTCGTGCGTCCCTCTGACTCGGCTACAGCCTTGTGTGGACAAGTAATGAAATGATTTCATAACGCACAAGTAGCACACTAAATGTCAGCTGTGTTTGCTGTGAATATTGTGTAGGAGTATTTGCTCAAATAATCCTCAATAACTTCTCGAATAGCTTCGGTTAAAAGTGTAACTGTTATTTTCGGAGTCATTTCCTCGAATCGACGACAGTTATAGCTTTTTGTTTATTGACATTATTCAAGGGTAAATTTACTGTTGTCGTAGCGACTGCATCGTATGGTACGGAGGACTTATAATGTAGACTTAAGACTTAATTGGTTATAAGCTGCGTTTATATAGCATAGCAAATTCACTCGCATGCCTAGATAGGTCTTGTAAAAAAATAATAATTAAATAGGTAACATATGGATAACGTTGTGGGTTACCCATACACTACTAACTTTAAATACTTAGGATTTATTATTAAAACTTTGTGTAACTGTTTGTTTAAAAAAGAAAAAAAATAGCATAGCATAGTCGGCTTTATAATGTTCCCACTGCTGGGACTCCGGCCTCCCCTCTAGGAGAAGGAATGGGCCGTTATCCACCACACGGGCCCAGTGCTGGTTTGTGAATGTCACGTGGCTTCGAATTTTTGGTTCCTTCTTGGATGTTTTCCTTCACCGTTTTGGGAGCAGTGGTGATGAAATAAATTACACAAAGTTATGCGCCTGGCTGGGTTTGAACCCGTGACCTACAACTCATAAGTCGGGGTCATTACCACTCGGTCACCAATGCTGTTATACTTAATTGTAATAAAATATTAACCTCACTGACAGGTGATAGTTTCTTTTGTAAGTTCAAAACTAAGGAAGGACTTTTATAAATGTATCCTCTAAAGGCGTTGTTGTCTTATTATTTTACACGTTTGCATAATTTTAAAACAGTTTAATGTAGGTAAGTATTATATAATAAGGTACTGTAATATAAATGCCAATTAAATCACCACGTAAGGAAATTTACCACTAAAATATTTATATATTTCACTGTTAACGAGAAATGATAACGTAAAAACTCTGCAGTAAGGTTAGCTCTGTCTTCATTATCGTAAACATCAACAAATTAGACGCTTCTAATTTCTGACTATTATGTTGAACTAAGTCTAATTTCAGACTAAATTAAGCTTGTACTAGCAAATAGGCCTGAATAGTACTAACCTTATAAACGACACGGAAAATTATTTTAAAGAAAATTGAAAAGGTCACCGAAGTGAAATAAAAAACAAATTTATTTTTAAATTCTAGGTACTAACGTAGGTACTATTTAAATTCTAAAAACTAGAGACCGGTTGTTTATCAATTAGTCAAATTACATAAATCTACTTATTTTGTTTTTCGCAAAAAGGTATTTCAGCGCTTAGGTATACAAGCTAGAAATAATAAGGGACGTAACGTCTACTACAATTACTCATTTATTATCCCTGACCTTTCGATGACATTCGTGTCGGTGTTTTTCTAGAGTTTTGTATGAATAATAAATATAAAAAAAAACACTGGGCAAGTGCGAGTCGGACTCGCTCCCTGAGTCTTCTGTACAAACTTACCTGTGTAAACAGTTCAATTTCCGGAGTCTCAAAGATTTTTTCGAATAACATTTTTAACAGATGTTGTGTGACGTATAACTAATTTACAGTTTGATTCGTATAGCTGTGCTTTAAGGCCTTGCTTTATGCAAAATTTCAGGATTTTGGGTCAACGGGAAATGCCCTGTGAATTTTGATTGCCCCGATAGTGTCGTTTATACCTACGTTTTTGAGACAATTAAAATTTGATTTTTAACAGCTTCAAGAGACCGCAGACTTCAGTGTATGGTTTTTATTTCAACTCGATACCTCCACGCGTTTTCGAGATTAAGGGCTTTGACAGACAGACAACAAAGTGATCCTGTAAGGGTTCCGTTTTTTCTTTTTGGGGTACGGAACCCTAAAAAGGGTCACTAAGTTACACATTTATAAATGCAGTTGGAAATTCCTCCTGCTTTATTTATCACCCGCAAAGAAAAACTTCTGGCAAGTCCAGAAGATGTTAATTTGACAAACTGCTGTCCAACTTCAAAATACATTTTAGCATTTAGTTAGTTGAAGTTTTCTCGGGCGAGACTTGCTAACATACATAAATAAAGAGTGGCCGGCCTGCACACAACACGGCGCGACCTGTCGGCACATCAACGCCAATTAAACCCTCCCTTTGTTTCACCCTCAAGTTCCCAAGTCCAAATTAAATCTAGCTTCACCCCGTGGACATCCCTAAACTTCGGCAATTATAAAAGTTTCAAGTGTTTTTTTGTCCGTCTTTTGAAGAAACAGGGTGACTCTTTATCGTTATAATACAGAAGGACGCTTAATCTGGAGTCATAGCTCAGAAGGGATGCTGCGAATGGACGTTATATATCACCTACTTGCTCAGGGCTGAAAAAATTCCGCTCGTGAATCATCGGAGAGTTTCGTAACGGCTCGTTTTATTTTTGTTCTATTTGCAGGGCGTGCAAACAGACACGAGAACAGGCTGCGTTCTCACTTTATCGTGGCGACAGATAGTCGTGTAGTTTTAAGTGTTGTGGCTTATGTATTTAAAAGGAGCTGTTTAAATATAGGACGACACGATTAAAGCTAGAATTACATAAGAGCGATACACACGTGTAACACGCCTGATTTGTACGTAAACGACGTGTGGCGTGTGTGGCACAGGTGAGCGCAGTGTAGTTCTATCTTAACCGTCGTTTACAACTTTTCTTGCGGTGACAACAAATTGTTATGATAGTAGGAACGCTAGCACGACAGTCGTAAAACGATACGATGTCAAGACTAAACCGTGACGGAAAATGATTTGTCGTTGTTGCGACTATCTGTTGTGGTCACGATAAACAGTTGTTATAATGAGAACAGTTAGAGACGATAATCGTCCGACGATAAATTAATCGTTACGACATAGTAGGAACACGGCCTTTGGAGTTTTTTGAAGACTTTGAAAGTGGATGTATTTTGACTTTTTACCTAGATACTAGACATCATTTTATCGCTTTTCACTACGACTTAAAGAAATATTACCGTATATTATTTCAGTAAACAATTTTTTTATCTGTTCCTGACAAGTTCTGTCAACACTACTTTCCGATAAGTGTAGATACTTGTAAGGTACCTATTCGGTCAATTTAATACTCAACACATTTTGAGGCGAACTGAAATATATATGAGATCGAACCCTACCCGTACTTTTGACGTGAACTCACTATTATAAGCATATTTAGCTTACTTTGAAAGGGTAAAAGCTTGGTAAGTAATGTGTATAAAAAACCTCTTTGTATTTCCTTATATAATAGTGAATAACATACACTTTTATTCGTAAACAACTCACCTTTTCATGAATGCTCTTTCTGAGTGTAATACATACGTTTTTAGCTGGTTCTGTCCGCAATGTATTCATGTTTTTAGGAATGCTATGCGTAGCCAGCTAATTAGTTGGCAAGTACAGTGGGCGAGTGGATGGAGCCGTTACGTGGGATAGTGCAGAAGGTTTACTGAAATAAAAAGAAACATTTTTGTTATTATGGATGTGCTCGCATTTGACCCCTATGTAACTGATGATATGCGATGTTTTGGCCGACGATAGAGAACACCTTGCCTAGATATCTTAACTTAACCCGTTGTGTGTCTAAACGTGGATCCACGCGAGACACAATGACTTTTTAATTGTTGTGTCTCTAATTACGGCACTCGAGACACACACAATGTATCATATGTGTTATGTTGCTGTATATAAGTGTATATAATCGTTGGTGAACCTAATTTAATAAATAAATAATTATGGTTTGCTCTCCCACTTGGCCGGTTTTTATTTATTTATTTATTAAAACTTCATGCAATACAAAGGTACAAAGGCGGACTTAATGCCTTAGGCATTCTCTACCATTCAACCTAGGGTGGTGAAGAGAAAACATGGCAGTTGCACAAAAAAAAGAATAGGTTAATAAGAAAACAAGTGTACAAATATATATATATATAATAAACATACATATACTTATATTCAATATAATACAAAATTATATATATTCATTTATAGAGGTTTACCTCTATATATATGAATACATATAATTTTGTTTTTGTTTTTAATATTAATCGATTGTCCATTGTGAACGAAATGAGTAACTAAGGACTCTAATATTATTTATTCAAGCACAGTACTATTATTTTATCAAACAAAAAAAAATATTCTGGCGTTGGCGTGTATTGGAAGCCGCTGTGTTACATACAACATAGACTGAAGACCTGAAAAAGGCTACCGGAATCCGTTGGATGCAAGGAATATAAGACCGGTGGATGTGGTGAAATTTGGGGACGGGTAATATCCAGTCCATATGTTACGGGACTACTATGTTATTATTATTATTATTATATCTAGCCCATATTGTCCCACTGCTGGGCAAAGGCCTCCCTCCACTCCTTCCAATGTTCCCGGTTTTGAGCCACCTCTTTCCAATGTTACTATGTTACGGGTCACAAATTGGTAGGTACCCAAGAGAAAGAAGTAAAAGCAAGACTAGACAGATTTGGAGGATGAAGTCAAGCTCACAGCGGGTTTTTTTTTTTTTGTTGATAGGTTTGCGCTTGACCTAACTGGAGAAGAGTAGCACGGGACAGACGGCAATGGAAGCAGTTAGAAGAGGCCTCTGCCAATAGGCTCACAGAAGTGAGACTCATTTTACAAATAAAAATAATGAGAAAAAAAACAGCAAAAAAATAGTACCAAGAAAAAAAAAAGGAAAACGGAAAAACAACCAAAGAAAAAAAATGCAAAAAAATAGTATTAAATAAAGAAAAAAAACTAAAATATATATTTATAAATCACCATACCACCGGAGTCCTCTCGCGCCGGTCCTTGGTTCAGGCCATGGTCAGGAGCGAGGAGGAGTGGCAGGCGGTCGCCGACTTCTGCGAAACAGTAATGTTCGCTAAGGAGGAGGCCGACCGCATCAAGCAACGGCGCTCTCGCTGCCACCGGGATTCCGATCCCGATTTTCGGCCACCGTAGACGCGGGCTTGCGGACGGCAAGTTATGGGTAGCTCGCTGTTCGACCGTCCGGTAAATGTCCGGACCGAGCCCAAGTCGTCAACGGCATGCACTGTCCCCGCGCTCCTCAAGGAGTTGTCAGCAACAGCACCCCAGCTGGGTCGAAGCCTACCGGGGTCAGGGTTATTTTCGAAAGATAGCTGGAGCCCCAGTATGAAGGCTTGAAGGAACGGGGTGGGTTTTTAGACAATTAGAGTTTGACACTATCTCCCGCTCCACCCAAGAGCGGGGGTCATCATTGATAATTTTCCCACCGTAAAATAATAATAATAAAAAAAAATCCACCACACCACCTCCACCCACAGTTCCTCCTTCCTACATTTTTCAATGTTTCGTGCGATCAGGAAGAAGCTAACCTTTACAAAACGCAGTCGGAAACTCTCACTAGACGAATGCAAATTGAATCCGTTGCACTCACATCTTAAGTTTTAACTGTTCTTTAGCTGAAGTATAGCGAGTACACCGAGTACACGAGTACAAAGTGAACTCGAACACACATCTTACGCAAACTTCCAATAAATTCAACCTCTCCAACAAACCTGAACAATTTGAAGTTTGAAACTACTCGAGAGTGGGAGCGATGAATTTTATGATACACAAATAGGTAAGTTTGGCAAGTTTTCATAAGAACACACCTGCTACATGTTTGTAATAAGATTATACTGTTGTAGATTCATCATACCAACTTTTTTTTGATGCGGAAAATCATTAAATTTCTTTTCCCACCCTAGCTAGAACGAGAGGGACACTTATGTTCCTTCAGCTGTCTTCTTTTTAGGGCTATATTTCACCGAGACACCACGGCAGCGCGACAGTCGCCGCGACCAAAAAAATGTGTACAGCTCTATAGAGAGTTACTCACCTGGTGTCCGTTTGGTTGCGCAACCAATGTGGTGGTGCGACCAGCTCGAACATGTGGCGACTTTGGTGTCTTTATGGTGTCTAGTTTGGTAGCTTAGGGCTATATTTCACTGGAACACCATGGCGGCCCAACTGGTCACGCCACCATGGCATCCCGGTGAAATATAGCCCTAAGTCACAACCCTGTAGTTCAAAATTTACCATGCTTGAAACATTACTGGTAAAGGCAATAAGTAGGCCAGAAAAAGTAACTGCTGCATTTCAACTTCATATAAATAGACAATTGTGAAACACCGTGAAATTGGGCGCGTAATTCTCCATTCGACTGTCAAAGATGTTAATGCAGCTGGCAGTAATGTGCGACGACAGTAGGGATGCCTTCGTTCATTGACTTTTTAGTCTATCTCTATTTATTTGAGACCCAAGCACCCGAGCAGTGCCATCAAACAGTGACTCTCTGAAGTCTACTCCTCGGTAACGTCCAGGTTAATAGGTTGTCTGTAAGAGATTGCCCTATGCGATAAGACCGTTTTCGAATGTTTGTCCTGTATTTTTGTTTATGTGGCGTACAATAAAGATTATAATAATAATAAATAAAAAAATATATGTTTTATAGATTCATGAACAACATTATCAACTATAAATGTTTTCGTGCGATTAATACTTTAGACTAAAAAAATATTAGCAATGTCGCAACTTTTCCCTACTCCTTCGAAACGCTTTGGTCTTTAGAGACATTTTTACCAATTGTAAACCAATAAATATGGTACGAGTAAATGGATTTGAAGGTCAGCGGGACTCTATGCGGGCGCAGCTGGCCGGAATTAAATGCACAGATACTCGTGATGCCGTATTAGCGCATATTATAGCTGCATAGGCGGGTACGAGTATGCGTCCATTCAATTCCGGCCAGATGTTCAAGAGACTATAAACCTTAACTTAATTTCAAAATACACTTACAAAATCGAACTAATCTTCTACAGTTTCTACACAACGGCGTCGGTGGCGGAGGCGCACAACCGCAGCGCTGCGGTTGTTTTCATACAACAAATAGCGACCGACGCGCTACATCAGGCGCTGCAGCGCTCCGGCTTGTTTGTGCACCAACAACCATTGAACACCCCCGTGATTGTCCCGGCTGCAAAAATTTGAACAGCGCTTGTAATTTCTGTGGTGATTCATTGTTTTGATTGACATCAATGTTGCAAAACACCAGTTGGATATCTGGAGTTTAAAATTGTGCCCCATTGATGGTAATACTGTCATAGTTCGAAACGACGAGGAGTATCAGGCGGTCGCCTCCTTCTGTGAAGCAGTAATGCTAGCAAAGGAGGAAGCCGCACGTGTGAGGCAATGGTTCTCACGCCCCAGCCGCCGCCGGAATACCGATCCCGATTTCCGGCCACCGTAGGCGTGGGCTTGCAGACGGCGAGCAATGGGTATCTCGCCGACCGACCGTCTGGTAACCGTTCTAACCGAGCTCAAGACGATACGAAGAGTTGATGGCGCGTGTTATTCCACGCGCACCTTAAGGAGTTTTTAGTATACTGTAGCGACCCAGCAGGGTCGAAGCCTACTGAGGCCATGGGTGATGCGAAATTGATCTACGGGGCCTTGGAACAATATCAAAGCAGGAACAGGAATGGAATTTTAGTCAGTAAAAGTGAGACACTATCTCCTGCTCCGCCCAAGGGCGGGAGATGACCTTTAGATGATTTTACCACCTAATAAAAAGCTTAACAGGGTTGAAATGGTGATGATGATCATCAATCGCCATCAAACAAGTAATTTGCGAAATCTGGTGAAACGAGGGCGTACTGTAAGTAAACTTCTGCCTAGCCTTTTGGAGATTACCAGCGTGAATGGATATGTATACTAAACTGCTACAGTAGAAATTAAACAATTTAAAATTTACCATTTCCCATTAGAACGCTGAAAGCCTCACCCTAATTCTTTTTATCAATTCGAAGTTAAATGTGATCCAGTTTTTCTGAGAACATTCTTAATGGATTTTTAAATTTGTTCTTGAACAAGGTTAATTTACTTAATATCTAACTATAGCGAACCTTATTTCCTAGAAGGATCGTCTCCTGATGATTACTTTTTTCTACAAATAGCTTCGATCATTATTGTCGGCATGAAATGACATGTTTTGCAAGAACTACCGCCAAAAACTTCGTATGGTTCCGCACCCAAGGGCTATACCTATAGCAATCGTCCACTGTCCATCTGTCTTTCACCACATGGTTTAAGTGTAGTTTTTTTGCCCTCGCCTCTTCCCGTTACGCAGTTCGCCGTTCGGCTTTATTAATCATGCGGCGCCATTTATTTTGCTGATAAGCATCGTCATCCGTAAGGCTAAGCTTTTGCATGTCCTTGCGAACATTTGTCATCCAGGTAACTCGTGTATACTTTTTCCAATGACCGACTTTTGAAAATTTTAAAGTAAGTTCCTGTAAATTATTTCCAAACAGATAATAAATCTGTAGAAGTTTCATGTTGTGCGGGAATCACGTAAAATGTACGAAATCGATGTAGATAACTTTTAAAATTGTGTGTAACTTGATATGTTACATAGGCTTGGTTTTATCGCAATCGGTTGACTATATCGAAAGATATACTACATTAATTGACTGTTATTTTAAATAAATGTTTCTGTATTGTCAATTAATTCATTAAAACCCAAGCGAACGCTGGCCTTCGCTCTCTCATTGTCTTTCTTGTATCTCTAATTATGGCATTCGAAAGGTATCACGATCTGAGTTGAGTGAAGAAAATGACATGAGAATATAGAATCTAGGGCTTAGATCGTTTTCCAGAAAAATTCCCTGAGGGTAGAATTACTTGAACTACGAATGGATCACTACGTAAAGTGCCTCATAAAGCAGATGTGTGTCCCTCTGTGCAAAGTGAACACTGACCTAGAATAACTAACGCGTTGAAGACCGTAGGCACTAGTTGTTGCTAACACAACGTTGTTATCAGTCCCTAGTGGCTGTGTTGATTGGAAAAATCGAGAATTCAACCGTGCTGTGTTTTTCTAATACTGTCCGTGTCATTATTTGGTGGTTTGAGAGTAGTGGTGGCCGATTGAGAATGGCTCCGACTTACGAGTAGGTCAAACCCAGCCAGGCAAATTATTTTGTGTAATTCTAATCACTATTGCTCTCAAAACGGTGAAGGAAAACATCATGACACAACCGGCATGTCCTAGAACCAAAAATTCGAAGACATGTGACATTCACTAACCCGCGCTAAGCCCGCGTGGTGGATTACGGCCCATTCCCTCTCCTAAAGAGGAGGCCTGAGTCCCAGCAGTGGGAACCTTAAGAAGGCTGATGATGATTAGTGGAGCTGATGCACACGTTGCACTCGTGCTCGGGCGCCGTCAGTTGAGATTTGTCATCTTTTAGCTGCCAGTGGCTTAATTCAATTTCTATTTTTCAATTAGATTTTTTGTATTTTATTACTTATCTAAATTATGCTTACATAATATAAGCGATAAGAAATATGTAACTCATAATAATGATTAAAATTAAAATTATGTCAATGGAGTTTCTTGCACGTTCTTCTCCATAATCAAAATCAAAATCAAAATCAAAATCAAAATCAAAAATATTTTTATTTCACATAGGCCTACATGGGCACTTATAAAACGTCAGAAGTTAGTGCACGGTTCCAAATTGGTCGTTTCCTATGGAGAAGAACCGGCAAGAAACTCCATGGTTACTCTTTTAAAAAAGTGGTTGTTTTACAATATTGATAAATGTTATGTAAGAACAGTGTAGACCAGTCAAATATTGTACACAAAAGCACAGTCAAAATTTTCTCAGTAAAAAACAAAGTAAGTCGTAATAGGAAGTAGTCTAAGAGTTCGTGGAGTATACAGTGTTCTCACATTTAGAATATAAAAAGAGGCTATATATAAAAAAAAAAAACAGGAATAATATAATAATTACAACTATCAATAAAATATTAACAAAATAAATTACTAACAAATTTATGACAGTTGAAATAAAAATAAAAATATTGCAAAAGCAATGTGTCAGAGAAAAAAAAAATGTAAACTAACTGTTAAATATTGTTATCTATTTTATTGTTCTACAAAAACCATAGCGTAAGAACTTCTAGGCCTGTGATACAGGTTTATCCTAGTACAGGCATATAACATAGTCATACCTTTATAAATTATTCCTAAGATTTTATGTTACAATTTTACCAAACTTTAACTCTGAATAAATATTATTATTATTATTATTATCTCCTTTATTTTTCATTTGAACATATTATTTTACATTTTTAAACATTTCTTAAAAAAATAATTAAAAAAAAAAACATTTAAAAATATAAAAAATAGTTATCCGCCGGTGTCGGGAGCAGGGTCCAAGCTACCGGTGGTTAGGGCTCCAGAGACAGGAACCTCCTCACAATACGAGCCGTATCGAGGAGTACTGCCTTCTGTATCAGGCCCTTGATCCATCCGCGCAACGCCAGCTTCGACAGATGGTCGTCGAAGCTTTTGGCTATAAGGCCATTGACGCTCACGACTATCGGCACAATGACAGCCGAGTCCACATTCCACAAGTCGACAACCTCGTGTGCTAAGTCGAGATATTTGATTTTTTTCTCTTTCTCAGCTTTCACGAGATTCTCGTCATGTGGGATGGTGACATCGACTAACATTGCGCGGCGCGCTAATCGGTCTATCACTACTATATCCGGCTTATTGGCTATAATAGTCCGATCAGTAATGATAGACCGATCCCAGTACAACGTGACATGGTCATTTTCGAGAACTGGGTCGGGCACATACCTGTAATACGGTACCTCTGATTCCATAAGTTTGTATTTCAAAGCAAGTTGCTGGTGAATAATCCTGGCCACTTGGTTGTGTCTGTGCAAGTACTCGCCGTTAGCTAGACGAGAACAACCAGAGATAATATGTCTAATGGACTCTCCAGGTCGATGGCATGCCCGACACACGTCCACCGTCCCATCCTTCATTATATATCTCCGGTAGTTATTCGTCAAGATGACTTCGTCCATAATTGCACAGACAAAACCTTCAGTTTCCCCAAAGAGGTTGCTGAAACGTAGCCAGGCGACGGACGCTCCAAAATCTACATCAGGCTCATGAAGAGCCCGATAAAAGCGCCCGTGTAGCTCCTTGTTTTTCCATACTTCCCTACGGTCATCAGTTGTAAGTACCACAGGTTTGCGCCAGTTCTCTTTAGCCATGGACAACGGGGTGAGTCCTTTGTCCACTGCGACCACATCTCGGTGCATACCCACATCGGTTTTTTGAAAGTATTCTCTGAGGCTGCACACCTCGCGGTTGTGTAGGGTCTTCGCGTTTAGAAAACCTCGACCTCCACACTTCCGCGGGATGTACAGTCTCATCACCGAAGATCGTGGGTGATGCATCCGATTTACGGTCAGCAGTGAACGGACCCGCCTATCCAGAGCGTCTAGCTCGGTCTGAGTCCATTTGAGTATGCCGAAAGAGTACATTAAGACCGGCATGACCCAACCGTTGAAGGCGCGCACCTTATTACCTCCTGATAGAAGGCTGTTTAATACCTTCTTCAGGCGGCCAAAGAAGCGCTCCTTCAACGATTGCTTTATGTCAGTAACGTTAATGCCCAACGCTTCCGACATACCCAAATACTTGTAGGTTTCGGTCGAGGAGAGTGATCTAAGGTGTATGGAATCCGAGAGTTGAATCCTCTCAGATTCCATAATCTCCCCTCGCTTTACATGCATGACTGCACATTTATCCACACCAAATTCCATCCTGATGGTACTACTGAAAGTTTCCGTTACCTTCAGTAGTTCCATCAGTTGCAACTTGTTGGGGGCAATGAGTTTCAGATCATCCATATAAAGAAGGTGAGATAGAACCTGACCTCCTCTTCTTAACCGATAGCCTAAGCCTGAATCCTCCAGCAATGTGCTTAGAGGATTCAGGGCTAAACAGAACCAAAGTGGACTCAGACTGTCGCCCTGGAATATTCCCCGTTTAATCCATATAGGCTCATCGTCCCCCCGGATCGATCGACACCCTGGATAGCGAAGGACTGTGTTCCATTCCCCCATACATGACTCAAGGAAGGTGCGTAGAGTTGCATCTATTTTATACAACTCCAACACCCTCATGAGCCATGTATGAGGAACAGAATCATAGGCCTTTTTATAATCTATCCAGCATGTCGACAAATCCTTGCGGGATCGACGAACCTGTTGACTTATGGCCATGTCAATGAGGAGTAGCTCCTTAGTACCGCGTGACCCGTTCCTACATCCATTCTGAGAGGCAGACATAATTGAGTTATTTTCAATGTGGTTGTTAATTTTAGTTCTCAGAATGGATGTAAGAAGTTTATAGACCGTAGACAAGCATGTTATCGGTCTATAATTCTTGGGTTCCGCAGTACTACCTGTTTTATGGAGCAGATGGGTAACGCCAGTTGTTAGAAACTGAGGTAGCGACCCAGACTCTAAAGATGACTGGAATTGGAGCGCGTGTGAGCTACTATACCACTTTAACCAGAAGTTTTGCAGTCCGTCCGGTCCTGGAGACTTCCAATTCGGTAACGGACGGACTGCTCTGGCTACATCTATTGGGCTAATGAATACTTTTTCCATTTCTGGTATAGCGTCGCACACGCGCTCGATATCACGCATCCAGCCACCCTCAGTGTGACAGACGGGCACCGACCAAATGCTGCGCCAGAATTCATTCGTGGCGGCAACATCCGGGCGGAGCACGTCAGTCACACTTTGTTCAGGTCGCTCCCAATCTCTGTATACCCATCTCTCATCGCTCTAGAACTTGCGATTCTGCGAGTACCGGTCCACTCGTCGCTTATACCGTCGAATACGGTTAGCCCATGCACAAACTTTCTGCTTCAGGAAGTCGATGCGCTCCGTGACATGAGCTAAGTATTCTCGAGGGCTAACTCCAGTCCCCGAGAACGCTCGCCTCACGTAGCGCATCACACGTGGTCGTGTATTGCCCTCCCTGAAGCAGTATAGTTTACCAATGAGTGCTCTGGCCCCATCAATACGCCTCTCAATCCTACATTGCCAGGCAGGGACGGCAGGCTTTGGTCGAGTAGCTCCGTCACAACTTGGTAGTTTAACGTTGGCTAAACGACATGCCGCAATAGCCCCGCAATAGAGGATCGAGTGCGTATCAACGAGGTTTACGCTGCTCTCGAACACATTCTCAAGCAGCGAGTCCAGAGCACACACTAGCGCCCTATTTTTTTTGTGCATAGGTAACCGGGGTAAACGAGGTCTAAGATCGATTGGAGTCGATCTGTACTCGCGGAGTGCATCCTCCAGCGCGCTCCTCAGTTGATCGTTGCACTGGCTACTTACTGTGACAACCCTATCATCTGCTTCATCATCACCACGATTGGGCCGCGGCATGACTGCATCCGTAGCCCGTGGTGCCGCAGTCTGTGTCTGTATTGGAGTCGAGATGATACGGTTGCTCAGTACCTCTGAGCGCAGCCTATCAAGTGCGGCGTCGTCCAATCTGTGATTCCGTTGGATAACCCGCACCTGATCCGACAATCGTTGGGTCGTGACGTTGACGGATGGTTCTAGTTCCTGAAAAAGAGACAGCATCCTAACACGGTACGCAGTGAGGTTAGTTCCCCCCTCTGTAGCCCTGTAATATGCGCGCATGACGTTCTCATTGATAGATTGAGTCCATTTCATGCGCTGCACACAACCACCGGCAGCGGGGACCCGGCTCGGGGCCGGTTGGCTCCTAGGTCCTAAGCCGTTCGGTGGTCGGCCTCTCCCCGGCCGACGTACAGGTGTTGGCGACGTCGGCGGAGAGAAATACTCGTCACTCGAGCTCGACGCAACTGCAGCCACCGGTGACACTGGTGATCTGGGGTCCGGCGGCGGCGAGGCGGAGCTGAGCGACGAGCCCGTGGGTGGATGGCGTGCGCTTCGTGTTGCTGATCTCGTCAACATAGTGTTTTCATTCCGAATTTATTCCATTTCATATTATGTTTTCTCGATGATGACATGTGTCATCTGTCCGGTAGGTAGGCATTTTTTCTTCTTAATGGTTTTGATTTATTGGTTTCGGTAAGTTTTTATTATATAATCTATTTTTTGTTACTATTGCAGTAAAAATATGAAAAAATGGGTCCAGAAATGAATATATAAAGGAAAAATATTTGTGAATGAAACAAAAACAACTTTGATGACATTTGGTGTTGCCAGCTTATTATTATTATTATTAAAACAAAGGTGGAGCAGTTAATAGACAAAATATTGATGATTTACCAGGGGGCCACATGTGCAGAGGTAGTCATTGTCAAACAAGCGTGTCCTCGACATAGTCTTTAACCTTGTAATATGCTTTTTCGGTTAGGACACGCTTGATATGACTTTTGAATTTTCCCTCACTAAGTTCTGTTACCGCCTTTGGCAGCTTATTATAAAAGCGAATGCTGTTAACTAAGAATGACTTGCTAGTCTTAGCTAGTCTCCATTTGGGTAAGACAATTTCGTGTTTACTACGTGTATTTTTGTTGTGAAAATCACTTCTGATTTTAAAGAGTCCTAAGTTTTTACGTACATACAAAATGCTTTCCAAGATGTAAAGAGAAGGCAGAGTAAGTATATCGATTTCTTTGAATTTATTTCTGAGGGACTCGCGAGGGCCCATTTTATAAATAGCCCGGATTGCTCTCTTTTGTAATATGAAGATTGAGTCTACGTCAGCTGCAGGTCCCCACAGTAAAATGCCATAAGACATAATACTGTGGAAATAAGCATAGTAAACTAACCTAGCTGTGGCTACATCTGTCAATTGCCTTATTTTTCTTACTGCATATGCAGCTGAGCTTAGTCTTCCCGAGAGAGTTCTAATATGAGTACCCCACTGCAGTTTAGAATCGATAGTTATACCCAAAAACACTGTTTCTGTAATAACATCTAGTTTTTTGCTGTCAAGAATTAAATTGAAGTCAACTTGAGGGACATTTGGCAATGAAAACTTTATACATTTAGTTTTAGTTGCATTTAATAAGAGATTATTAGCTGCAAACCATTTCGAAAGGACAGCCAGACATCCCCATCTTTTCTGTCTACTTTAAAAATAAGAGAGGTGTCATCAGCAAATAGAATTATATCGGATAAATTAGCCATCATGAAGGGAAGGTCATTAATATAAACTAAAAAAAGGAAAGGGCCTAGAATTGAACCTTGATGCACGCCCATCTTTACTAAAGACCCCGAGGACGTCACCCCATTAATGGATACTTTTTGCTGCCTGTAAGATAAATAGGAAAAAACAAGATCAGCAGCTCGTCCACGAATTCCGTAATAATGTAATTTACAGATCAGAGTATTATGGTCAACACAGTCAAATGCTTTAGAGAGGTCACAGAATATGCCAATAGCATCCTGGGACTTCTCCCAGGATTCCAAAATGTGACTGATGAGTTTCACTCCTGCATCTGTTGTTGACCTTCCTTTCGTGAAACCAAACTGATGACTATGCAGAATCCCATTTAAATTAAAATGAGACAACATCTGGTCGAGCATGATCTTTTCATAGATTTTACTCAATGCTGGAAGCACAGATATTGGTCTATAATTAGAGGGATCGCTCTTACTACCTGATTTAAAAATTGGTACTACTTTACTGTGTTTCATTAAATCAGGGAACGTACCACTGTCTAAACACTGATTAAATATGCCTGTCAGGACAGGAGCAATTGTTTCAATAATTTCTCCAAGAATCTTAACGGATATACCCCATAAGTCTTCAGTGTTTTTTATGTTAAGACTTTTGAATGTTTTCATTATTGTATCCACAGAAATACGCTTAAATTCAAAGTTTGGTATATCCTTAGTGAAATGTTCTTTTAAAAAAGATTCAGCTAACAAAGACGAAGAAGGGAGAGATTTCGTAACTTCTATTGGGATGTTGGTGAAAAAGTTTTCGAACGTCTCAGCTACTTTTGACCTATCAGAGACGATTTTATTATCAATTTTTAGTGAGAATTCATTCCAATCTCGTTGGCTTGTCTTTCCAGTTTCCTTGTTTATCACCTTCCAGACAGCTTTTATTTTATTATTAGAATTTCCAATTATCTTACTTATTGATTTAGATTTAGCTTGGGCACAGACTCTTTTGAATATCTTTGAATAGAGTCTAACATGGTTATGCAAATTAGGATCAGACGACAAGGATTTTTCATGATATAGCTGATATAAAGTGTCTCTGCTTTTTCTTATTCCAGCAGTAGCCCATTCATTAAATTTGGATTTATTACCGATTAGAACTTTTTTGACTGGACACGCCTTATTAAATTCTTGGCATACTGTAGAAAATAATGTTCCATAGTTTACATTGGGGTCTTGCGAATCAAAATTGGCTGTTGAGAGACTACTGACGACATTGTTGTTAAAATTATTTAATTTATTTTTAGTAAGCGATCTAAGCTCTGCAGTTGAATCCAATCGAAGCTTTTTGACTAATTCGAAAGATACAAGTTGACCACTATGGTCAGACCTCACGCCACTAATTATGGATGAGTCTTTTATAACACAGTTAGTAAATATATTATCTATGCATGAAGCTGAGTTAGGTGTTATTCTTGTTGCCTCATTAAAAATACATTTTAGATTAAAAGAACTAAACAAAGAGAGAAGTTTACATTTATCTGGTGAATTTACTAGTAAATTAATATTTAAGTCCCCACAAACGAAAACTAATTTGTTGTCTCTAATAAGTTTATTTAGTATTTCTTCAATTATTATCAAAAAAGATGCTAGGTTTGATGCAGGTGGTCTGTACACACATAAGAAAGTTTGGCCTTCAATCTCTGCACATGCTACCTCACATAAGCGATCAACAGAGCAAGCAGTGATATCTTTCCTTTCCTTATATCTTAAAAAAAGTATTACATAATATCAAGGTACCACCCCCTATTGATGATCTGTTGTACGCACTGGCAACTGAAAAACTATTCACATTAAACATCATTCTATCTGGTTTTAACCAAGTTTCACAAAAACATAGGATATCCATATGATATTTATCTATTAACATCTCTACATCTAGAATTTTGCCAGAGAAGCGATTTATATTCTGATGGTATAATGAAATGTTATTATTAGGCTTCCCTTTTGTCGTTTCTAATAGTTTAAAGAAAAAGAAGAATCAATAACAGTATTATTAGATACACTAGATAATACTGATTCGTCACTTAACCTAGTCTCAGTTAAATTATCATTAACTGCGTGTATAATGTGTATATTATAAGCTAGCAAAATAGCCAATAAGTGTCGACTTTTTTTGGGAAGAAACATATGTTCCCGTATCAAAACAAAATCACTAACAAAATTGTTAGTGTCAAAATACAATAAACGGTCACTATGACGGCATGACAGGATATGCATTAAGTTGTTTATGCTAAAAATATAATCATTTTCATGATCATTTAGACTGTTTGAATAAGGCAATGCACATAATATTAATTTACCTAATTTTAATTCAAGCAGGGTTTCAATACCACTAACAATGTCCCTTTTAGTTACACTAAGACTATTTCCAATCATAAGCACTACTGTGGTCTGCTCATTAATTTTAGTATTTTTTATTTTGTAAACAAGCTCATTAAAATGTAGATTATGATAACAATGACTGATAACGGTATGTTTGCAACGGTTATTTAATAAAGATCCAAAACCTGTCCCTAATCTATCTGAATACATAAGAATGTTACTTTGATAAGGATTTATTGTGTCTGAATTTTTAGGTACAACGTAAGATGTAGGAATTTTGTGTTGAGACGTGGGAGGTGGCGGAGCGAGTGCACAACTACAGGTGATATTATTAGTCAAAGACTCGTACCTCTCTGCATTGAACTTCACCAAGTCCACCAACTCACAAGCCTCCTGCATGCGCTCACTTAACATTTGTTGACAAGACTCATATTTACTAAATATATCCTTTATCGTATTCTCCCTACTCAATAATTCCTTTTGTAGGTTTTGTATTTCAAAGTCATACATGATTTTGCTGTTTTCCAAATTATAATTACATTCCTTTAATTGTCTTTGTAAATTAAAACGCTGCTGTCTGAGTTCAATATTAAATTTATAAACACTTTGTGTCTTCAGGAGTTTCTTATACTTTTTAATGTTCTTATTGATTTTAATATATTTGTTAATTTTATTGTGACTACCTAATCTTGGACATTTAGTTAGGGTATGATCCCCAGTTAAGTCTATTGTAACGGTGGGTTTCTTACACTCACGTTCGGAGGTACTGCCAATCAGCTTGTCGAAGAGGTTATTGGTGTTAGCAACCTGTTCACTCGCTCTCAAAGTTTCAACGCTGGATATAGTCTTGCGAGCCTTGGACAATTCCGCTTCAAGGCCTGATATGCGATTCAGTGCCTGGTCATGGGTGTCTCTGCATTCTTGAAACTCTGACACCAGTTGACGGAGATAGTTATGCTGGTGTAGTATGTCCACATGCTGGGTGTGCAGCTCAGCAAGTTGCCTTTTCAGTTGAGTGTTTTTATCAACTATCTTCATGACTTCCACCTCCCTTTCCTCCCTTTCCCGTAGCAGGTCATTGCAAGTATTTCTTGACGTTTCTAGTTCTTTCAGCACGGCATTCAGTTTCACGTTCATGTCACGAACAATTGCTCCACGGGTCATCATGCTTATAAATTACCCCAAATGGCTCCTGGAATGAGACAAGAAACAGCTGAGTATATGAGGAGATGTTTAGTTAGGTGAAAACTTGTGATTAGGGGGAGAAATGGCAGTTATCCAGACAAAAAAGATAAAGAAATATTAAAAAGATAGGATTATAGAAGTGATAATAAAAAACAAGTAGGTAGAAGAAAAATGAAAAATAAATTCTGGTTAAATTAAAATCTAATTAATTAGAGCTATTGAATTGATTTGAACTTAATGTAAATACTAGATAAGCTACTATAAGTAATATTAAATTATTAAACTAGTTTAGAAATTTAAATTAGGTATAGGAAACCTTAGTATGACAGTTTGACAATAGATACAGTTCAAAGTTTTAGAGAAACTAAGAGTAGATTAGAAACAAACAAGCAGATAATTAAGCAAATATGTAAAGTACTTAATGCAGTGAGTGTTTTGTCTGGGCGAATGTTTTCCTCTTCGATTCTGCTTCCACAATTTGTCAAGCAAAAGGAGACATAAACGTTGCCGGTGTGTGCTGGACGTAGCTCAGAAACCTGAGCAGTGTAAAAGTGTTGAATAGTGTACGACAATAACTATAATAAACAATAAAATAAAACCAAATACTCCCCGGGTTTGATGAATTCAAATCAGCAATTCAAACAGTCCAAACTTTGACAGCTGGTCGATCGGATTATCGATTTTGGATGAATTATCGCGTCAAAAACACGATACAAACACTGAGTATGCCACTTTATACTTAGAATCTAAATTAAAGAATAGATTTACGCAAAATAAACAGAATTAATTAATATTTAAAAATTATTTATCTAAGAGGTCGTTTTTTTGCGACCTGTCACAGAGATCTACGCTTTGGAACGTGCAATTTAGCTTCACTTTTTTTGACTGACCAATATTTTTACAATTCTAAAGTATCAGTAATTGGCCTATTTAAAATAAACGTTTTTGATTTCTGATTTCATACTACTAGGTTTGCAGAGATTGTATAACTATATATATATATTTCATCATCATCTGCTTAACCTTTTGAATGTCTTAAAAGTTACACAGTTCGACATAAGCAATTGTCTTTCTTTTGTGTCTCTAATTACGACATTCGATCAGTTAAGCTCGAAATGAATGCAAGACTTAGAATACACCGACTCAGCGGTGCACTCTAAGTGTGTTCATATTTCGTAGACCAGCTTCTAAGGTTAATCAAATGTTAAAAATAAAATGGCTAATTGAAGAAAAAACCAAAAAAATCTTATATCGTTTGCTAAAGAATCCAAAAACCTTTACATTTAGGAAAAAAAAGCACAAAATAATAGGTAAATAACCCTTTTTTAATCAATAACCAAAATACAAGGTGCTGTAATCTGAAGACGTGGAACTTAAAATAATTCCTCTATATTTGTGTTGGGGTCTCAGATTCCAGTCTTATCGGAATTGCAAATGTAAGGGTGGACGGTATCCACCAATTCCATTGTGATGCACGATGAATAACCATAATTGAGGTCAATAAGCTAATGTCATAGCAAAATGTAGATGTTACGGTTGGCGCAATGGTTGAGCGATTGGCTACTGCGCTCCTTATCTCAGGGTGGATTCCCGCTCGGAACAAAATGCTTGTATGACCTACAGATAGTTGTTCTACCTATGTTATAGGAGTAATTTGTAGTGTGGGTCTTAATTAAAAAATGAAACAGCGGTGTAGATTAGTTACATGTGAGTAATAAAAAAAAATCGTTTATCATACAGTCGAATCTCAAAACTTATTCAATTAATTCAAGGTTTGTTAAATTTCAGGCTATTGTCATTTAAAAAGTTAAGAGTTGTTTGAGAAGCTAAAAAAAAATCAAGGTTCTAATTTTTTATTCCACATAGGCCTACATGGGCATTTATAAAACGTCAGAAGCTAGTGCACGGTTCCAAATTGGTGTTTTCCTATGGAGAAGAACCGGCAAAAAACTAGATGGTTACTCTTTGAAAAACCGGAGGTTGAAGAATAGAATAGAATAGAGTAAACTTTATTGTACACCAAAATAGTAACAATTTCACAGAAACTTAAACCTATGTGCACAGCGGCGGGAAGATTTAGTCATACCTGTATTTCAACAAAAAAGACATGTTCATTTATAACGTTGGCTCACTTTCCTTACAGCACAAAGCCCTCCCAACTTTCGTATTCCATAGACTTTTTGGTAAACCACGAAGGAACAGGGTTCATCATCATCATCATTTCAGCCGATATACGTCCACTGTTGGACTTATGCCTCCCCCAAGTGTCGCCACAATGAACGATCTTATGCGTTTTGCATACATCCGTTGCAACCTTTAACAGGTCGTCGGTCTACCTTGTAGGAAGCCTTGCAACGCTGCGTCTTCCGGTACGCGGTCGCCACTCCAAAACCTTTCGGCCCCAATGGCCAACGGGCGACAAGAAACAGGGTTGCATCCAGCTAATTGTTTTCCTGTAGCTAATTACAGAACTCATTTATTTTTTGTCTTGTGTTACAGCATAAGTGGGATTGGACAGAACTCGACGCAACCACTGTTTTATTTGTATTTGTTGTATAAATCAGTGTTTTGTTTGTAAATAAACGTTTGGTTTTATCAAAAGGATTAGTCGTGACTTTAAAAGGACACATGTATTGAAAGTATTTTTTAGTTCTTTCTTACGGCCTGGTTATGACTTCCGTCTTAGCAGTGAGCGGTGCACGGCGCGGCGAGCTGGGCGTCATTGATAAGCGGGCGCGGGGCACTATGAGCGGCGTCTCGTGACCTGCTTCAAACATTTTCTTAGTTACCGCTTACAGTGGCAAGATCGTGAACGAGCTGATGGTCACAGATTAGCTGGTACCTTTGAACATGCTTCTTAAGTTTGGAGTCCAGTCCAATTTAGAGAATTATAGAGTTTACTTGTACATTTCACCAGATTCCTTGGATACGAGGATGATATCCCTGATAATGAGACCCCTACAGGGTGACTGTGATTTCTTACAGCGATCAATTCACTTTTGTTAACATTCGCTCGAAAAGCGTCGCGTGGTAGCTGAATTTTCGACTATTTCAAAATTCTAAATTGTTACATATCCAACTACTTGACTTCTCCTCTCACACCAACATATTGTCTTAGTAAACGCTTTAAGTACAAAACTCAAAGCGTTTATTGTCAAATCTATTCTTGGCCGATCAGCTTCGTCGAATCGAATGATTGTTGTTAACTAATAGTCATCTCCACAAATGCCGATATTGACTAATTCTGTAACAGCAAACCTGAACTCATACAAACATTGTAAAAAAATAATATTGACAAAAAAATATAAAACACAAAAAAAAATATAAAAACCGTTCAAGCAGTTTCGAAAAATCAATCGATGAGTTTGATTACAAACACTTATACGAAATTACGAATAAACATGTTTTTTTTTTATCTTTCTTCGTTTTAAATTTTTAAATCGTGTGTATAGAATAGGCAGATCTGAGAATAGGTCCCTAGACTATTTATCCTCCTATCCCCTTACTTGACAGTTTATATATGGCAGAACAACTGTTGCTAAGTACCGATTTAAAGTAACAAAGAATTAAAAGCAAACATGTTTTAAGACCATCTTCAGAAAAAAAATTGTCTAGTTGCTAGGTAGCCATTGTTCTGAATTCGTCCAAATTAATGTACCTTTACCGCGCAGTTAATAAACAGCGCTAATGAGCTGCCTAATTAGATAGACCCTATTACTTGCCTAGGACAAGACAGTGATAAGGGTCATAAAAGTTAACCTTACTATATTTAAGTAAATTTTCTTGGCATCAGCGAATATTTTATAATGAACTAGTTTCACAGCTTCCTATAGTTTTAGTTTATGCGAAACCTGAATTAGTTTGTTCAGAATCAGTAACTGAATCGTTGGACACTACCAACAATAAGTACAACACAAGTCATGGCAGGTCATAGCTGATATTAAGCTTCCGTAAACAGCTGGGTGTAAGACAAACCCTTTTTTTGGTGGGGAAAATCATCCAATGACAACCCCCGCTCTTGGCGGAGCGGGAGATGGTGTCCGACTCTTACTGACTAAAAAACCCACCCCGTTCCTTCAAGCCTTCATACCGGGGCTCGATATTCCCTTTTGGATAACCCTGGCCCCAATAGGCTTCGACCCGGCTGGGCCCCTGCTATTGCTGACAACTCCTTGAGGCGCGCGGGAACAGCGCGCGCCGTCGACGACTTGGGTTTGGTCCGGACAGTTACCGGACAGCGAGCTACCCATTGCTACCCCTCAGTTGCTTGGATGGCCCGGTGACTATGTATTTTTGCTGAAATAACAAGTTTTTAACTTTGTGAATTTTCATGATACAGTTATGTTTTCTACAAAAATTCTTTACATAAAAATTCAAGACAATTACTTCATCAAAATCTTCATCAGTATTTTGAAACCAGTTTGCTGAAAATAAACCCAACACTTCTGCTTAAATGTATACTGACTGGTCAAGAGAAGGCGCATTGCATAGAAGAAATTACTGTATAGAATCTTTTCTTCTCTTCTTTCAAAAATAAAAACGTCTGGATTGTCATTTTTACTAACTATAAACAGGGGTAGGAATTAGGTATAGTTATTTAAGTACTTATACTGATTTCATACAGCGAAAGAATAAAATGGATATGCCTCAAATCTCAAGATTAATTTTAAAGAGCAGATTTTTTTTTTCATGACACTCACAAATATAGCAGAAAAAATATTTTCCTGCATTAATGACGGGGAGGAGGAAGTGTATAAAGTTAATCTTACCTTAGTTGACGTAGAGAAATCTTTTTCAATGATAAATACTAAGAAAAATTGTATGTTAAATATCTTTGTTTTATTTGTCTTATCTATCTCTGAGGTTTTTATTCACATTATTTTATTTGTAATATTGTTGGCCACACGGGATTTTTCATTAAATATCGTAGGTATTAATATGGATCTTCCATATTAATATTAATATTTCGTTGCATCGAATGTACTTATATAACTCTTCATAATTCCTAACTCTGATTTTAAGGAAACCGTTAATACGTGTGTTACAAAATAGGATCCCAGAAGAACAGTTAGATGGTTAGAAACATCAAACTGTTCAGTGATTCGGTGGAGAAATGTGATTTCCCCGAGGAGGCAGGTTTGCAGGCTGCACTGGTTCCGCATAAACCATAAACTAGCCAGATTATAGATAGAGAAGTTACCTGTGAAGTTCTTCCAGGAACAAAACTAATCGAAATATGATTTATACAAGTCATGATATAACGGGTTTGGTTGTTGGTGGCTGGTTTGCAGGAGGTAATCTCTGGAAGTACTGGTCCGATTGCTAAATCTTTTTCACCAATAGAAAGCTGTTCTATTCCTAAATGAGTAAATGACAAAGGCTA
The DNA here is from genome assembly GCA_929112965.1 of Mythimna albipuncta. Classification (NCBI taxonomy): domain Eukaryota; kingdom Metazoa; phylum Arthropoda; class Insecta; order Lepidoptera; family Noctuidae; genus Mythimna; species Mythimna albipuncta. The sequence goes on from OV815960.1 coordinate 2,942,594, forward strand.
TATTTTATATACGCTGGCGAAGCCGCGGGCATAAGCTAGTATTTTCATTAAAAAAATAAACACCACTACTTAAACTGTAATTTGAGGATAATTTTGAAAAAAACAATAATGAACGTAGATTTCTTCTAACAAAGTTTGAGCGCGCCTACGATGGCCATACCCTTAGGGGTGAATTTTGGAAAATGCTCTCAGTGCTCGCTTACGTCATAAAAGAAAACAGGTTCCTGTATCTCGTGGCTAGATCTTAGAAATTGATCACTTCATGATGTAGCCAACTAAAACTGGCTAGATCATTTTAAACGATAAATTTTGAGTATATTTCAATCCTCGTTTGGGCTACTTTCTTTAGACCTTTTAGTATCAGAAGAAATCCTTCATCAATGATAAGGTCAAAAGAGGATTGATATATCATCAAATGTTAACGTTAAAAATGATCTGGCCAGTTTTAGTTGGCCATATCTACGACACGCCACGACATAATATATAAGACTAGCTTTTGCCCGCGCAGCTTCGCTCCCGCCCTTCCCTACTCCACCCTACTCTACCCTATTCTACCCTACTATACCCTACTCTATCCTACTCTACCCTACTCTACGCTACCCTATCCTACTCTACCTCAAACTTCACATAAACTATGAACTAAATAGTCCGAACAAAGCCTAAACATTTGGTTTGGATAGGTGAGCCAGTTCTTGATGATAACATTACAAAGAAAAGTGGCATTGATTTTTATATATATAGATAGATATCACAGGTTGACGAGCTCCTGGCTAAAATAAAACACACAGCAGCAGCACGGCTCGGTCTATAAATGGGCGTGTAGCGACATCTATGCGCTACTTATGAACTAAAATTCGAAATCGCACATCATGATACTAGCGTTCTCTATGCGATTAGAACATATAAAATTGCCCGAAATCAACTATCAGGTAATTTGGTTGAAGGATCTTCACTTTTCAATTGAGGATTACATTACTTTTCAATTAGGTCTTTACATTTTTCCGCACACCTTAAAGGTGACTATCTTATTCCGGATGACACTTGCAGATCTTGCACAGTCGATACTGGGATAGTGAAAAGCCAGATAATCTGCCAATAGTCTTGCCAAAAGGTCAGATACTGCATACTGACTGCTGTATGTGATTACTGATGGCTACAACCCGGGTATCTTTAGATCAAGAGTGAATCGGTTACTTCTAGGTAAACGCGCTCCATCGTCAACCGCATCATCGCTTTCCATCAGGTGAGAGCGGTCAAGCATAATCCTATCAACATTAAAAAAAATACTGACCCGCTACCCTGGTCTACTCCTTGACTTAGTTTTGGGGCACCTGTGTCAAAAACGGTTGATATCTTAAATCGATTCATTTCTATACTCAAATTTATTGGAACCTCTGTAACCTCTGTGTTTACTTACTGTCAAACGTTCGAAAGCCTTCAAGCTTCGTCACCAAAGTCACGAGTAGGACGCGAGCTCCCCCTACTGATTATTTAAATAGACTCGATTGTATTGTTGTGTGGCGACTGAATAAAGTAAGCTATGTAAATCTGGCAGAGTGTATGGGAGGAGCGGGTAGCGAGGTAGCTGGGGTAGCGAGAAAAGGTGGAAAACTGGGATTAGTCCAAAACGGCATTGACATACACTACTGATGGATTCCGGCTACCGTAGGCGCAAACTTGCGAATAGTGAGCAATGAGTAGCTCACGTCTGTACGTCCGGTAACTTTCCAGGCCGAGCCCAAGTCGTCGACGGCGCGTAGTGTTCCACACGCGACTCTAGGAGTTGTCAGCAACCGTAGGGGCCATGGGTGATGCGAAAGAGATCCCCGGGGCTCAAGAACAATGGCATAGAAGTAACAGGAGTGACTGCGTTTTTAATCAATAAAAGTATGGATCTATCTGTCTTTTTTTTGGCCATATGAGCAATCCGGCGAAATTGTGGTAAATTATGTTTTTATGCTTCATGAACAGTTTGAGGTCCTTTTTAAAACGTGATTATTATTATTCCACGTATCGATATACCTACTTAATAATAAATAAGCATTACAAGAGAACGATAAAAACGATTTCTTTATAAATATATTGCCGATCTCACTTTACTCCGAACTACCCAAGTATTTTACAACAAAAACCGTTATTAATGATATCAAATGATTGATCTAGAGTGCTGCATCATTTATCATCTCCCCTAAAGCCGGCCCTTCCCATGGGTACGTGGAAACAGCTGAATAGTAATGGGGTAGGTTGAAACATCCCAGTTCACCCTCAAAACTTCCGACAGTACAAAATCCTGTACCTACGTGTATTCTATAGTTTGTCGGATCAGCTCAAACATCTGGTTAACGAAGCAAGTTATTTATTAGACAATACGAACATACAACATCTACACTAATATTATAAAGAGGTAAAGTTTTGTATTTTGTTTTTTTTTTTTTTGTTTGTAGGGGTAATCTCTGAAAATACTGGGATCGATTGATTGCTAAAATTTTTTCACCGATAGAAAGCTGCTTTATTCCTGAGTGACATAAGCTATATGAAACCTATACTAAAATAATAAGTTAATAGTGGAAATGTAATGGATAATTAAATGCCTAATATGGACTAAGTGCCTGAAATAAAAAGATTTTATTTTTTTATTTTATTTATATTTTATTTACGTGGCCGAAGCCGTGGACAAAAGCTAGTTTGATATATATAAATCTTGTGCCACAGTATTTGTTATAGAACTTCTCCGAAACGGCTTGACCGATTTCCTTGTGGCCTGTCAATAGGTTGTAGCCTATTTTTGGTCCTACTTTTCATGGATAATTTATATAATAGAAAAACATTTGCCAAGTCAGCTATATAGTAATCGTAACCTAATAAACGCATATCCTGGAATTAGAATGTTCAGAATTGGCTACTCAATCGATTTCCGTTATGAAATGGATTCCATGTTTAAATGAGAAATTAACTATTTAAAGACAGTAATTTTACTTTCCAGAAAAGGGAGTAAGGGTCAACTCACACCGAAAGAGCGGCGAAGGGCAGCATAGTTTCAGTGTCATATGAATTTTAACTTTATTTTCATTTCTATAATATTTATTATCGCATGAGAAACACGAGCGAAAGAATTCCCCGGAATTCCTGCGGCGCCGCGGGCATCCGCGCGACTCGTTCGAGTTTCTCATGCGATAATAAGTATTATGGTAATGATAATAAAGTTAAAATTCATATGAAACTGAAACTGCGCTCCGCTTCGCTGCCCTTCGCCGCTCTTTCGGTGTGAGTTGACCCTTAGTGATAGTGTGACGGGTGACAGGACAGAACGGAAGAAAAAAATGTGGTGCCCTGACCCCCCAGATAATACGGGGTAAGGGCAGGTAGAAGAAGAAGAAGACTTATAGTAATTTTACTTTTCAGTCTCTCACTGGGGAGTGTTGTTATTACACCTAGATGAGATCTTCGCACTACAAATCAGTAAAATGCAAAGTGGCACGTGAGCTCTCCCGCGTTGTTATCTTACATACAATTAAAAGAAAAAAAAAAAAACCGCCTCACCATAGAAAATTGTAAACTTGATTGGACAGTTTGTATGAAGAGGCTTATTTTTTTTTGTTCCTGAAAAAAGTTTTTGTAGGAGGTTGTTCAGTTGTGGAGGGCTGGCCCTTACACCTTGTATACTTCATTTTTAGCAGAACTTTGAAAGACTTTTAAAAGTAAAGTGGCTGTCTATTCGTCAGCATCGGGATAGCCACACTCTTTCTTTTCTTTTGTTCTGTTCCCCACAATATCGAGAGCAATTATGCATCACCCCTCATCATCCTCTCTTCTCCTTTGCTTTCTTCCCCACTCCTCAAGTCATATCGGTGGATCCTTTACTATTCATGCTGTTGGCCTTTGAAATTACTCTTCGTTGGAAGGTTTTCAGCAAAAGCAGCAGATAACATTTTATTACATTACATAACACACACAACATATACGTAATAACAGTATTACATTATTTTTTAAGCTATTACATAGCTTCTATCGCGGGCCTTGAGCGTGGAGACCGAATCCAGAAATTCCGTAACCTGACACCCCGCACTCATTTGTTTTTTGAGCGTGATGACCTATAAGAAAACAAATGAGTGAACTCAAAATTCAATTCAATGTGTGAAAGTGTAACTTCAATTAATATCAAAGAAAAAAAAACAAAGGAAAAAAAAAGTTGATAAAAATGCTATGCAACAGCTTTACCGCGGCAGTCCCCGAGTGCCACACGTCTTTTTTTTTACTAGTAGTGCAAATTGCAGTACACTAGTACTGCAAGCAATTTACTATTTATTGTATGTCTTATTTAGATCACTTCAGGCAGTTGATCATTAGTCCTTCATTATTTATTTAACCTACGGATTAGTCTGTAATGGGACTCGTAGTAGTTGTAACCCATAATCGCCCGTAACGTCGCCTACACGCGTTACTAACAATAGCTCACTTCGACGGTATTAACGGTCTTGGTTTTATTAGAATTCGTAGGTCAGATTACGTAGATTTCGTGGCTAGTGGAGCTCCTTATGAAACCATCCCCCTTCTCCTTGTACTCTTAGTTGGAATTTATAATGGATGTACGTACCTACTTATGATCGAAAAGTGAATTCTGTGGAACTTTCTTGAATCCAAATTTTTATAGCAGGTACATCAAAAAGAGTCACATTACGTAGAGAGCAGTAATGGCAGAGTGGTAATAGCTTCGACTTATGAGTTGTAGATCGCGAGTTCATACACCGTCAGGCGTATTACTTTGTGTAATTTATTTCATTACCACTGCTCTCAAAACGGTGAAGGAAAACATCGTGAGGAAACCGGCATGGCCTAGAACCAAAAATTCGAAGACACGTGACATCCACCAACCCGCACTGGGCCCGCGTGCTGGATTACGGCCCATTCCCTATTCTAGAGAGGAGGCCTGAATCCCAGCAGTGGGAACATTAAAAAGGTTGATGATATAATATATGATGACGAAGATGACGTCAAAAACTGTTTATCTTAGGAACTTGTCTCATGCACATGATGACGGTGCGTAATGTTCCACGCGAACCTCAAAGAGATTTTTTTTTTTGGAATGTGGGGAAACTGTGGTCTGTGAATGAGACAGGTGTGGTGTTAGTTGGTAATTCGTTTAGAATTAGTCTGACATTATTATATCTAGCCCATACTGACCCGCTGCTGGGCAAAGGCCTCCCTCCACTCCTTCCAATGTTCCCGTTTTTGAACCACCTCTTTCCAATTCCTAAGAAAGACATCCAAGTCGTCCCGCCATCTCCTTCTTGGTCTGCCGCGGCCCCGTCATGCGATTTGATGGCACCAATTTTGCGGTTTACTGGCCCACCGTTCGATAGGCATGCGCTCGATTATTATTATTATTATTGCGCTCGATAGGCAGTTTACCTATACTTAACATTATCACTTGGAAGTTTGACTGCGGAATTTATTTCTTAATTAGAACCTAAAATAATGTCACGGTAAGTACGGTTTTAATGTTCTTAAGAACGTAACAATGGCATAGTCAGGGGTCAAAAGTGCAGTGGTACATTACCAATGCTAAACTGTCTATAATTGATTTGTAGAAGAGTGGTAACGGTTCATGACTGATTAAATTTGTAGCAAAGAATCTAAAGTATTAAATAAACAACTTCTATCATTGAACTTTTAGAAAGAAAGAAAGAAAACTATTTTATTTGGCATACACACTCGTAGATACACATAATGTGTACCTTTTACTGTAAATACATTTATTTATTTATATATCCTTTATTGTACACCAAGATAATAAATAACAGATTTGAGCCTTATATTTAAAATATACAATTGGCGGCCTTATCGCATTCCGCGATCTCTTCCAGGCAACCTGGTATGGAAAGAGATTGACTGGACATAAAATGGGGTTGCACATGGTGCATTACAAAACAAGCTAAACAATTACTGATGAAGAAAAGAAAAAAAAAACAAAGTACTATACTTAAGGGGCCGGCGACCGATGAATTTCTATACAAACGTAATACCACGCTCATTTGCAGTTGGAGCATATTTCCAACATATTATGATGATATTCGGTTATAGACAATATTTATCTAGGTTCCTACGTCGAGAATATTAGAAATATTGTTATTTTTAATACAGGAAAAGCCAAATGGCATGTTTTGCCATTTACGCTATAAAAAAGTGCGAAATACAATTTGCTTAAATTTCTTTTTGTTTTTTTTTTTTTTAAGAAAGACGTAGGAATCTAGATAAATATTGTCTATAACTGAATATCATCATACTATGTTGGAAATATGCTCCGACTGCAAATGAGCGTGGTATTACGTTTGTACAGAGATTCATCGGTCGCCGGCCCCTTAACACTAAAATACATACTTAAATACATACATACTAAATAATCATTATATAAGTAAGAAAACAAGTAACAACTACAATTTATACAGCTAAAAACGAAACAAGATTACAAGGACAAGTAATATTCCTTTACAATTGTTTTGAATATATGTGTTTTTGTTTGTATTTTAGATGTTAAAAGTACAGTGGCACGCTAACAATTCTTAAAGTAGATTGTTAGAGTGCTACTGCACTTTTGACCTCTCACTGTACATACATTATGGTGTTCCAAAATGTTACCCAATGAACTCTTTTCCCTCCGTCGCTCGTAACTTAAGCATCGGGAATTCGAGTCGCGGCAAGCTACAGTGATTTGTGTGGTTTGTGTGAAACGAATGGAATAGAAAATGAGATCATTCCGTCTTCCGCCGCGTTTTACAATAACTCCTCTTTTTGTAAGGAACTTTGACCGTTGTGATCTTAGCCTTAAGGACTAAAACACTCGGCTAGTTTGCGAGCTAAAATGCTAAAAGTGCACTTTGATATACTGCTGGCTTCTGAAGTCAGACTCTCATTACGTTGGAAAAATCAGGCGTATTTGCATCTTACCTAGGTTGTTTGTTTACACTCGTATCAGTCGTATCTAAAAATAAATATTGAACACTCAAATCTTATTATAAAACTTACTTTGGCCAGCGGAGTCGCTCGCATGGTAGTTGATTTCTCCATACAAATTTTAGACCCCAATTTTTATTCCCTAAGAAAGTTACTTTTTGGAAAATGCGTTCTTAGTGCTCGCCTACGTCATAAAAAAAAAACCTTGAGCAAAGCACGTTCTCATATGCCTTGATCACACGTACCGAGTGAACGGGCGAGACAGTGCTCTCGACCGAATACTCGGTACGTGTAAACAAGCGCCGAGTGCTCGGCCGAGCGCTTAACTCTACAACTCGCGTATATCACTGTCTCGGTCGAGTAACATTTTACTGTTTCGCCCTTTTACTCGGTACGTGTGATCAAGGCATTAGTCCCAGTAGTTTTGGGTGTGCGTTGATGTCAGTCAATTCAATCAACAAAAGTTTCTTCTTTTATTTATATTCGTTGGCTTTTTGCCTTAATTTTGTACGCCATTCTTTTGGCAAAACATAGTACACTTATTTTTCATTCTATGTACTACCTTAAACCACCTATGTTTAACAAAATAAATGATTGATTGATTGATATATATTCAGATATTATCCAAATATTCATACTAAACTTGCTGTGGATATATAATATGCAATAATAAACTACGTTTAGGCATTGAAGTACGAGGAGAACAAAATTGGCTGTTCTTGCAATGCTTTTTTGGGCAAACACTCAAATTGTATTATTTATATTTAATGTAATGTTAATTGTTAAATTAACATAGCTAAAGCTGGTCTAACAAAATCAAGCGTAAATCTGGTGGCTGAATACATAAAATTGCTATTTTAATTTAAAAACCAACGCCAAATAAAGCAACCGCTGCAAATGAGCCTCCGTGATAAGCCCACATAGCCACCACACTCGCGGCTTTATGATCTAATAAAATAATAATAAAAACACATTCATTTGCTTCATAAACCATGTTTCATAATTCATTTAAATAAAACATGTTAATCGCATTAACTAATGAACGTAGTGACTAATAAAGCGGAAAATTGTTTAATTTTGTTATAAAAACATAGAGATAATTATTTATTATCTAATGTGTGTGGTGTATGAAAATGCTTGTCCTGAAATTACATTTATTGCATAGTCGGTCTTTTTTTTATGGTGGAAAAAATCATGCATTGACATCTCCCGCCCTTGGGCGGAGCGGAAGATAGTGTCAGACTCTTACTGACTAAAAGACCCACCCCGTTCCTTCTAGCCTCCATACCGGGACTCGAGCGCCCTTTCGGATAACCCTGGCCCCAGTAGTCTTCGACCCGGCTGGGTCCCTGCTGTTGCTGACAACTCCTTGAGGCGCGCGGGAACAGTGCGCGCCGTCGACGACTTGGGCTTGGTACGGACAGTTACCGGACGGCCGGACAGCGAGCTACCCATTGCTCACTGTCCGCAAGCCCGCGTCTACGTTGGTCGGAAATCGGGATCAGAATCCCGGCGACGGCGGCGGCGATAACGCCGTTGCCTGATGCGTTCGGCTTCCTCCTTTGCGAGCATTACTGCTTCGCAGAATTCGGCGACCGCCTGCCACTCCTCCTCGCTCCGGACCATGGCCTCAACCAAGGCCCGGTGCATAGTCGGTCTTGTAATTTTCATACTGTAATGTGCGTATATTTTATCGCCAGTTACTTTTGACGGAAATCATCCAATGACTTCCCATCGCTTTACAGTGGAGTAAAATGTGTCATACTATTACTGGCTAAACCCCAATTTTTCAATCGGCCTTACTTGGCTTCTACGATTTTCTTGACATTTCTTTGAGGGCAAGCGTGAAATTCTTGTCATTGACGACTCGAGGTCAATACTAACCTTTTTTTTTATGGTGGGAAAATTCATGCATTTACATCCCCCGCCCTTGGGCGGAGCGGGAGATAGTATCAGACTCTTACTGACTAAAAGACCCACCCCGTTCCTTCTAGCCTCTTACCTGACAATTGGACGGCGAGCAACCCATTTTTCGTCATTCGTAAGCCTACGCAAATTACACACAATACAAAAATACAATACAATACAATATTTAGGATATCGTTCAGTGACTCCCGATGCCCGCGGCGACTAGAGTGTGAAGATCTTCGTTCACTCACGGTTGCGGCCCTCTCCTTTTCTCCCATTACTAATAAAATTAGCTAAAGGAAGTGACCACTGCCCACTTTCTTTCACTCCATACCATTGCCGGGCGAGGCCGCCATCGTCTCCTGAAGGCACTCTGCACAATGGCGCATAGCATAATCGGCCGTATAATATTCCCACTGTTGGGACTCTGACCTCCTTTCTAAAAGAGGGAATGGGCCGTAATCCACCACGCGGACCCAGTGCGGATTGGTGGATGTCACATGTCTTCGAATTTTCGGTTCTAGGAGTCGGTTTCCTCACGATGTTTTCCTTTACCATTTTGATAGCAGTGGTGATGAAATAAATGATACAAAGTAACTCGCCTGGCTGGGTTTGAACCTGCGACCGAACAACTCTTAAGTCAGGGTCGGTACTACTCGGCTACTACCGCTCTCTTACTCTATTACTTTTATTGACTTTTATTTATTAAAGCCATGTGTGAGCCCAATTCGTCAACAGCGCAAAGTGTTCCACCCACGTCTTCAAGAGATGTCAGCAAACCGTAGGAGCTCAGTAGGCTGATGGCCACTGGGATTTTTTTTAGGGGAGAAAATCATCAAAATGACATCTCCCGCCCTTGGGCGGAGCAGGACAGACTTTGTGTCAGACAGTAACAAAAACCAACCCTTTATTCTTTATTGTACACAAAAAAAATACAAACAAAAAAAAACTTTTCGTCGTTCCTTCATTGCTATTGTTCCAGGGCCCGGGGACCTCTTTTGCATCACCCATCGCCCCAGTAGGCCCCTACTGGGCCCCTACGGTTGCTGGCAACTCCTTGAAGCGCGTGTGGTACACTACGTACTGTCGACGACTTGGGCTCGGTCCGGGCTGTTACCGGACGGTCGGACGGCGAACTACACATTGCTCACAGTCCTCAAGCCCGCGCCTGCGGTGACTGGAAATCGGGTCGACGATGAAGCATACTTGCCTAGAAGTAACCTATTCAGTCTTGATTTTTTCTCTAGGTTACAACTACCAGAAAACGCAGACTTCGTTAGGGAATTCCACCCTTTTTTTTTATCTTGGGATAGCACCTAGGATACTTTTTGTCCTGGAAGTGTACAACATTAGTTTGAGATGCGAAATCCGAAACACGGTCGCGGTTTAGGCGCATTAGGGCTAATTCTCATTTTGGCAACCGACTCCCAAATGGACTACTTCTCATTATGGCTACTTCTCACATGGGCTACTTCTCACTTGGGTTACTTCTCATTAGGGCTATTACTCTTATTAGACAGTACTTATTTCAATAAACATTCCCAAATTTTGAGAAGTAGCCCAAGTGAGAAGTAGCCCATGTGAGAAGTAGCCCTAATCAGAAGTAGCCAAAATAAGAAGTGGCCATTTTGGGAGTCGGTTGCCAAAATGAGAATTAGCCTTAATGCGCCTAAACCGTGTCTAGTATTTTTGTATACAAAATTTCCTAACTGTATTATAAAAAATCACCAAGTTATAAGTTTGTAACGATATCAGTAGCCCGTTTCACGTAATCAAGACCGTAACGACATCGTAGCGACTTATTCGTTTAGACCATTAACGTATTCACATCCGTAAATCGAGTTTGAACGACACCGATTTTAAAGTCGTTTGGTCGAAGAGTAGATTTAAAAAAAAAAATTCTGTATTTCATTATCCCGGTAGAATACTTATTAATGTAACTGGAAATAAGTCGTTGATAGATCGTTCAGTTTTGAACCAGTTGAGTTGTCGTTCTATCCAATCCCGATTAAGGGACACGTGAATACCGATTCTGAACAGGACTTCGATCGAACGACTACAAAACTTCAACGATATTTGGCTTGTTTGATTTGACGTGAATCAGGCTACTGGTCACCAGGCTATCCAGGCAAATGTGGGGCTCTTTTGCTCCCGCACCCAGATATATGCTTGCTCCTAATGCCCGCTATGATGACCGCGACCTGTGTTGTACTTAGTGTCGGTGGTGTTTAACTTGTGAGATTTTTAAAATATTTTTGGAAAAAATATAACATGGTGTAAAAACTATTGTAATCGATTTAATTGCTGATTCTGAACAAACTAGTTATATTTAATTTAACATAATTATACTAGAAATAATGTTATATAATAATGTTATATTTCTAGTACTGGGGCAATTTTTTTACTTTCCTGCGAGCAAAGTCGCTAATACAATAAAAGTACAATAACCAATTCATATTCAAAGAAACCAATTATAAAACCTGTCATATTCAACGAACTTTTAAACCGTACACACTGGCTACCAAATCGATATAAACGGTAAAATAATTGAACGTCAGTCACAGCACAAAAACGGACACAGTAAGTTGTATGAAAAACGTGAAATAAAAAACAAAATGTTGTGGTTGGTCGCAAATTGCTCAGTTCAGTGGTTCGATGGCGTTCGACGCTGGGTGCTTGATGCGCGGGCTGATACAGAGACGAGCGTTGCGAAAAATAACTGTGGCTGGAAAAGTTGTGGTCATTGAAAGGGTTATAAAAGCGTGTAAAAATGTTGTACAAAATCAACATTTAACCATTAGGCTCGGCGCCCATTATCGGCATCGGCAAGGAAGAGGATAGATAGATAGATAGATAAATCATTTATTGGTTACAGCACAAAACATGCACCAAAACACATAATGCACACAGATTATAAAAACTAAGCACATAGACAACCACATAGGAAGAAAATAAATAAATAATAACACATGTAGGTACTAAGACAAAAAAAAAGAGAAATACCAAAATAGACCCATAGTGCATGTCGCGCTGCACCAATGGGAGTCCAGCTCAGCCTGTGTCAGGATCCTTCAGGACCCTTCGGCATCCCTACATGCATATATTTCCGACAGTGTGCGCTTGCATGTAGGGATGCCGAAAGATCCTTTTTGTTGCTGATGCTAATAATGGGCGCCGGGCCTTAGTCGATAATGAACTTCTTTTTTTATTTGATCAATATATTGTAGAATGCTTAGTCAAATTGATAACCTACAATCGTTAACGCTAGTAGAAAACTTCGAATGTATGACATCATCTCACCGTTAAGTCATGTGGTCAGAACAAAGAAATCGGAGGCGTTACTGACTGTAGATTGAGAATCTTAACTTGGCTAGGCCTGCTGATGAGCAATTACCTATAAGGTAATTATTCAACACACTTACTCGAAAGCCCGCACCTACCCTTACCGCTTTTAAGTATGCAATTACCGCCTGTTTTTCGCACTAGTGCAAAAAGTGTACCAGCTGCAAGCTGAGCGCCAAGCAGCCCCGTTTATTTATTTCTTCGTAAGTGCACTTCAGCACCCGAGTGCTGCCGTTATGGAGCCGACTCCATAACACCCTCTCTTACAGTTCGGGTGAATTCCGCCTCGGTCGCAATGACAAGGATTCTTCTCTCGTATTATGCTCATGCTTGGGTTAATACCATTCTGTTTTTTATTCATTGTCATATTAATTAAACTGGTTATGAACAATCGTTACAACATTGCTTCAGATCAACCCATCTTGCAGGTTTTCAACTCTTCCACCTATCCATCCACTTCACCAACATTCACTTCACTTGTCAAGACACACAGCGCTCCACCACCAACATTTCCAAACGCCCAATCAGCGCCATCAATCACTCAGCATAACCAAAGCACGTCACCTGTTTGAGGTCACTTTGTACTTCCATTGCATGACTAGCCCTTGTCGCGGCTAGCGTCATGCGTAGACTGCGCTGTGGGGCGTCACCGCAGGGACCCAGGGCTCTGTGGTAGGGGTACCCGTCGCGCGTCAGCTGATTGCAACGTTTTTGAAGGCAAAGGATTTGACGTGGTTATACAAAAAAAAAAAAATGTGTTGCCGTTTTGACCGCATTTCAACTGCAATCCAACTGCAAATTGCAGTTTGAATGCAGTTGACACGACTGCAATAGAACTGCAAACACGACTGCAATAGAACTGCAAACACAACTGCAGTAGATCTGCAAACCAAACGTGCACCATGCGCGGAAGGGTGGAGCGTGCGGGCGGGTGGGTATGATGTAGTTCGGATGCAGTCGGTGTGCAGTTCACACGACTGCAATCGAACCGCACGTTTGGTTTGCAGTTCTATTGCAGTCGCGTCAACTGCATTCAAACTGCACTTAAACTGCAATTTGCAGTTGGATTGCAGAAATGCAGTCTGTTTAGACCCTAAGGTGAGTAAAAGTCTGACACTGTATCTCGCTTAATCTAGAGTGAAAGAAGTCGTTTGGTGTTTACACACTTAAAAAAATAATAATTGAAAAGTAGAGAATCAGTGAGTTTGTTAGTTTGTTCCTTTTTGTAATCATACATAATTAAGAGGGCTCTTCCCGACCTGTCTCTCGTCTACATGAGCATGGTTTAAAAGCTTATTGTTTTATCCAAAGCAATAAACAGGTAACGCGAAAACCGAGAGATTACGCCTGAACGCTCTGTTGGTATTCGATAATTCCGTAACTCACCCAAATATTTTGCAAAACATAATCCAGCAAATACGAGCTTTTAAAAACGTTTTAACGTTTTTAAAAAGCGCGAGAGTGTTTTTTCGCTCTTATTTGTTAGTTTTGTTTTAGGGTCAATTCCCACTGAAAGAGCAGCGGCCGGCAGCGTCTTTTTGAGGCAAAATATTACAAAATATTTTGAATCTTATCTACGTGATTAAAAAGTTCATAGTCATTTGAAGGCAAAGGAGGGGTAGCGTGGCGTCGCGAAGCTGCACGAGCCTTCTACCGACTAGTCAAAAGAGGCGCCGCGCGGCTGATCGCGGCGCAGCTAGCTGACGTGCGGCCGACCGCGGTGCAGCTGACAGACTCGCGGCTGCGCGCGAGCGACCATTTCCAAAATGTTTCAAATTCACCAACTTCTCTTCTTTTCTTCCATAAATCATGTACCCAAAATTTTCTTTTCCTTTTTCTTTCCGTTTTGTTTGTTACTTCTTGTTCTTTTTCTACAGCCAGTGCTATGATACATAAATCCAAATCCACCATATTTATTGCCACAGAACTTTCCTTGAGTGGAGTAGATCGCACACTAGTTTTCAAAGCTACCACGCGGAGGCTCATTGCGGCGCCTCGGGATGCCGCGCTGCCTCTCGCGGCGCCGCACTGCCCCGCGCGGCGCCACACTGCCCCTTGCGGCGTCGCGCTCAGTCACTTGCTCTTACGGCCGCTGCGCGCCGCTGCTCTTTTAGTGGGGATTGACCCTATCGGATTAAATGCAATAATAATGATAAAAATTTAAGTAAATCGTAAAATTTTTAATTTTTTTGAGAAGATTATGAAGAGTTAGCTCACGCAAAATTGCAGACTTTCAAAGATCTTTCTAGGATTCGTTTTACGATATAAATCGATGTTTCGTGATATTTTGATTTCAATAGAAACCTACATAATAGTCATATCTGTGTTCGAAAATATCTGGAGAAACGTGTATAATAGCGTCATAATCACGTCGGAGCGGTGGTATGGAAATGTATCCTTGGGTTGGTCGATCTTACGTTGAGAAGTCAAAATGAGTTCGGTAGGGCTTGTCAGTCTTAAAATATATCGCAATTGTTCTAATACAACATATTAACTCGGATGATTTAATGACTCTTTGACTAGAGCTCCTTTGTGTTCTCGAAGTAGATAGTACCTATGGGTGGTAGCTTTTTGGTCACATAGAACCATCATTTACTAGGATGAGAAAGAGAGCGTGTGGCCGCCAGCCTAATCGATTCTACCGCGTGCGATCAAATTCTAGCTCTATAAAGGATCGGAGCGAGGAGGAGTGGCAGACGGTCGCCGACATCTGCGAAGTAGTAATGCTCGCCAAGGAGTCCAACCGCATCAGGCAACGGCGTTCTCGCCGTGCTGCCGCCAGGATTTTGATCCTGTTTCCGGCCACCGTAGGTGCGGGCTTGCGGACAGTGAGCAATGGGTAGATCGCTGTCCAGCCGTCCGGTAACTGTCCGGACCAAGCCAAAGTCGTCGATGGCGCGCACTGTTGTCGCAAGGAATTGTCAGCAACAGCAGGGACCCAGCAGAGTCGAAGCCTTCTGGGGCCAGGAACGGGGTGGGTCTTTTAGTCAGTAAGAGTCTGACACTATCCCCCACTCCGCCCTAGAGCGGCGGTTGTCATTGGATGATTTTTTCCCACCATAAAAAAGCTCTTTATAGGATATCTAGAAGCATGCGAAGATCTATGGTATACATCATTCTGTTACCCGTAACTTGAACTAAGGAAATATCCTCAGTTTCAGTAACAGGTTTACAATTTCTATGTGGATATTAGAATTAATTACTGTAGGTTACTTCTTGGCAAGCGTGCTCCATCGTCGGCCACATCATCGCTTACCATCAGGTGAGATATATATAATAGCAAAAAAAATATATATTACTCGAAATAACGGTTTTATTCGCCCACGATACAAAGGCGTAAGTACACTTACACCTACACCTCTATATCGTGGGTAAATAAAGCGAGATCTGATGGAATCAATTTAACATTATTTTTAAAGGTCCCACCTCTACAGGTCGATTATAAAACGGTTGGTAAGAGCCAAAACGACGTGTAAGTAGGAGTACCCTCCTACGTCCAATGTGGGTACATATTCCACCTACATATTTGGAGTTAATCCTATTCATCAAGCCTTGATCAATGGTATTACTTTACCTAAAAGTTTTTGGTCGAAATTGGTACTATGTAATCCCCTGTTCACGAGCTAAACTTTGAGAATGTTATGTCCTTTTTTCTCTTATTAAACCCGAAAAGGGACCTTGTATTAACCTGTCAATGTTTTTTTCAACAAACTTTAAATGTTTTGGTGGTTTACACCTGAAATCAAAAAAAATGTCCAAATGAAACATACTCCTGAGACAAAAGATACCCTATGTGCTTTTCATTCAAATCCGTTCAACTGTTCGAGCATGAAGATGTAACAAACATACAAACGTATTCATAAACTTGAGCCTATACATAGATTGTTAGTTTAATTTTACCTCCTTTAATTTTCTTGAACTGTCTGTCAATATGAGACACATAATCTGAACTAGCTGACCCGGTGAACTTTGCGCCGCCAAACAGTCAATGAATGTAGTAGGTATATTTTTCGATATAGTAAACCGAATGCGATGAAACAAAACCTAAGTAATAGATCAAGTTACGCACAATTTTAATGTATAAAAGTTAACTACATGTTCATATTATTATGATAATGTTAATTTGAAATTATATTTTAACCCTACTCAATATTTGCACGCCATTGAACGTGGCAAACATGTCTGGACCGTTTCTTTTTTTTTGTCATCCTGCATGCACGTGTTTTTGTATTATTCTTGTATGTGTACACATGTTTTAGCAAATAAATATCTTATCTTATCTTACATCGATTTCGCACATTTTACGTGATGCGCGCACAACATAAAACTCCTACAGATTTGTTATATGTATAGATTTTCAGTCTTGATTTGAACAAGGGAATACGCTCCATTGTGTCCCTCTTCCATCATACAAGTTTCCTTGCATGAAACTCTGAAAACGAACTAAAATTCGGACACACCAACAGTCATTATGAAAGCCACACGCGTTCCTGTCTAACATTGTTACTGTTTGACAGATACGGCAGCTATACAATGTATGCCTCACCAACCTCTAAAATTGAAACTTGGAAGCTGAAATACCTTTTGCGAATATTCAGCGCATCAAAATATTGCACAGATTTAACTTGGCAGATAGAAAATTTTGCAGCCACCATCCTCTTCGTCATCATCATCAGCTTTTGTAATGTTGCTGGGATTCAGGCTTCCTCTCTAGGAGAGGGAATGTGCCGTAATCCACTAAGCGGGCCCAGTGCGGGTTGATGTATGTCACATGTCGTCGAATTTTTGGTTCTAGGACATGCCGGTTTCCTCACAATGTTTTCCTTCATATCCTCTTCAAGTTTTTAATAACCTACGCAGTCACTCAACTTGTTCCTCCAAACACAAATAAAATAAACAAAAATCTAGCTAAAGCTTCCCATTCAACACGCGACAACTCCGAACAACTTACAAGTTTAGGTAACGCGAGATGATACGACAGTCGCCGGCGGAATCGCAAGCAGAAGTCAACTGGGACACGTATTATTTGAGAGTTTGTCGCTCGCAAACTTCCTTGTTGCCGCGACAAAGACGTTCAACAGAATTACTCTACGTGCTCTGACGCGCGCGCCACGAATAATAACTGTTTTAACGCGTGATCTAAGTTGTGATAGATGATTTTGGGGTTAGAGTTTCGAAATGGATTTTAGTTCTGAGCACGGAGTTGTTTCACTGGTCATCGCTAGCAATGGTATCGCCGAAACTTTCTATACAAACTAATTGTGTCAGTAGGTGTTGCTAAAACCCGCTAACAACCAAAATTCAAAACTTTTACCCAGCGCGTTCTACGGACATAGATGTCATATAGCAAAGGTGTGTCTAGTCGTTTACTATTTGGTGCATGTAAGTAAAGTGTTTGAGGTGTATGAAGAGTGTTAAATCTTCATGTGAGAGCTTCTGATTGTGCACTGGTAGACGACGCACTTTTCTCTTCCCGCTGGGCAATGGGTTGGTAGAACGGTAGCTGGAACGCAAAAAGCAACACTTTTCTCTTATCTTAAAGGACTTTTTTGTAGTACTTATCTGCTATCTTAACTGGTTTTTTCTTTCAGAAGTGAACCCTTGGCCCCAGTAGGCTGCGACCCTGTTGAGCCACCACGATTGTGCAGACATTTTCTTGAGGCGCCCGTGAAACGCTACGCGCCGTCGACGACGGTTATTGGACGGCCAAACGACAAGCTACCTATTACTTGTTGTCCGCAAGCCCGAGGCAAATATGACTACAGTAGACACTATTGAACGGCTGAACGGATCCGGATGAAACTTGGCATATGTGTACAGCATATCTTTAGATAGCACACGATCACTCACGATCGATGATGAGTAGTATTTTGTGTTTACTTCGGCATCAATTAATTTTAAAAAAAAGTGCTAAAGAAATAGCACTTTTTTTTTTTAATTGGTATAAATTAGTGATTGACTGCGATCCCACCTGATGGTAAGCAGTGATGCAATCATTGATGTTGAGGCGCACTAGTTTATTAAGAGCCTATTATGATTAACCCTTTTTTTATGGTGGGAAAAATCATGCATTGACATCCCCCGCCCTTGGGCGGAGCGGGAGACAGTGTCAGACTCTTACTGACTAAAAGACCCACCCCGTTCCTTCTAGCCTTTATACCGGGGCTCGAGCGCCCTTTCGGATAACCCTGGCCCCAGTAGGCTTCGACCCGGCTGGGTCCCTGCTGTTGCTGACAACTCCTTGAGGCGCGCGGGAACAGTGCGCGCCGTCGACGACTTGGGCTTGGTCCGGACAGTTACCGGACGGCCGGACAGCGAGCTACCCATTGCTCACTGTCCGCAAGCCCGCGTCTACGTTGGCCGGAAATCGGGATCAGAATCCCGGCGACGGCGGCGGCGATAACGCCGTTGCCTGATGCGAGCATTACTGCTTCGCAGAAGTCGGCGTCCGCCTGCCACTCCTCCTCGCTCCGGACCATGGCCTCGACCAAGGCCCGGCGCGAGAGGTCTCCGCCGCCGATCGCCCCCACGAGGGCACGGCGATGCTCCGCCCAAGCAGGGCACACCTCGACTGTGTGCTCCACCGTGTCCTCCGGGCGTTCCGCACAGTGGCGACACCCGGGCGTCACTTCCGCATGAATCTGGTGCAGGAATCTCCCGAACGAACCATGTCCGGTGAGTACCTGCGTCATGCGGAAGGTAAGGACGCCGTGAGGTCTTTCCAGCCACGCCTCAAAGAGGGGACTTACCGCCATGATTGTGGCGTGCCCAATTATGATTAACCCTATATTTAATTTTGTACTTCTACGCAGGTGAAATCGCTGGCAGCAACTAGCACTTTCATAAATGCGGGGTTATAAAATATCAATCTGTGGGTCCCCGCCGGCAGCCGCAGACCGCGGGAACTATTTGTTAATACGCTTCGGAACAGTTTGTAAAGCCAGCTTATAGGATTCGTTGCTAATTATATATTTTATTAACACTACGGCTACAGGATTAGTGAATTTAGTGTGGAAATAACATCACTGGTCCCGCTGTATTTAAAATAGATCCTGTTTTTTTACTTTTAAGTCCAGTAGTGTTAAAAAATGGATTTTATGAAAGGTTTTTTGAGTTCGCTTTTGTTAAAGAAAGAAAGAAAAAGGTAGGTTTTAAAGTCGTCAGTAGCCTGATTCACGTAAAATCAAACAAGCCAAATATCCTTGAAGTTTTATAGTCGTTTGATCGATATACCAAGATACTCTGTAATGACTAGCAGTCATTGTGACTTGTCATACAAACATTTTAAATTTTTCGGAGATAAATAGTCATTATCTTCCTAATATTTTCCCAACTAGCTTGGGGTCAGCTTCCAGTCTAACCGGATGAATATCTGTGTTTTACATAGAGCGACAGCTTATCTGATCTTTTTTTTTTTGGTGGGAAAGTCATCAATGACAACCCCCGCTCTTGGGCAGAGCGGGAGATAGTGTCAGACTCTTACTGTCTAAAAACCCACCCCGTTCCTTCAAGCCTTCATACCGGGGCTCGAACTGTCTTTCGAAATTAACCCTGGCCCTGGTAGACTTCGACCCATCTGGGCCCCTGTTGTTGCTGACAACTCCTTCAGGCGTGCGGAAACAGTGCGCGCCGTCGACGTCTTGGGCTTGGTCCGGAAAGTTACCGGACGGTCGGACAGCGAGCTACCCATTGCTCATTGTCCGCAAGCCCGAGCTTATCTGACTTCCAAAACCCCAGTAAATGGACAAGAAAACAAGTGGTGAAAAACACCGAACCGAATTATACTAGCGCGGACGTTCCAAAGAATCATCCCAAAAGGATTATAATAAATAAATATACTTCCTGCACTACAAGTTATACCTATTATGCGTATAATTGCCAAGGACACCAAAATAAGTATAATACATAAAATAAAATATAGTATTATCAGTTACCAGTTTTATTTTGTATCTATACCATCTCTTCATATTACTGTAGGATTTTAAAAATAAAATCGCCAAAATTGACATTGATATCCCGCATTTCTAGTGTTAATGTAGGTGCGTGCTTTGTTGGTGTGTAATAAAGTTTATTATATTCTACGTGAAAACTTTGGAATTAAAAAAAGAAACAGAAAGACTAGAGAACCTCCTCGTTTTTTGAACGTCGGTTGAAAACAAACGACAATCGCACGAAGTTCGTCGAATGTTACCATTTATCTTAAAAATAATTTATTCGGCAGTTAGACCACGCTATGATTGTCATATAGTAAAGCTACGCAATACAAGCAAGAAACATTTATTCAAGAAAAGTCTGAATAAATATTGTGTAACAACGCTTATGTAACAAATTGCGTGGGAAGATCAAACAAACTTAATTATTGTCAAAGTTTATTATTTTTACGATATTGTATCCGACGACGTTCCTTGAGGTAGAAATACGCTTAATTCTTTAACAAAAACATAGCATAGCACACGGTGATATAAACAATTCATGTACAAAGGTGAGCTATGAAGTTTTTTTTAACTCGTCACAGTAATATTTTTTTTAATTTATTTTTTTATTGATGATAGATTCGCGCTTGACCGCTATCTCACCTGATGGAAAGCAACGATGTGGTCGACGATGCAGCGAGCACGCTTATCTAGAAGTAACCTATTCACTCTTGACTTTATGATTCCCAGGTTGTAGGCATCATTAAACATTGGTGTTTTTTAGGGTTCCGTAGTCGACTAGGAACCCTTATATAGGTTTAGAAAATATGATAAAAATCTGAAAAGTAGAACTTTATAAGAACTTTCTAGGAAAATCATTTTGAACTTGATGGAAAGAACAGTTTGTGTACAAAAAAGCAAAAAAGACAAAAAAATAATTTCTGGACTGAGTTTGTAGTATAATCGTATATGCAAGCATTTTTTTAAACTCATAAATGGGTATACTTATTGTGAGGGACGGGAAACTACGGAACCCTACACTGAGCGTGGCCCGACACGCTCTTGGCCGGTTTTTTTTTCTATTAAAAATCTTAATGAATATCTATATTTATCAAACATGTTTTGAAAAAATTACAAACGGAGCAAGAAACCAGCTTGTCCTGTGTGTCCACGAACATAGGAGCGTCCAATATGTTCCGTAAATACAATCGCTACGGGATTACGACCTGTCGTGTCCACTAAAACGTTGTCCGGTAACAGCACGGGTGTCCGGACCTGAATGTGTTCATTTGTTCTTAGAAATACTGTGTTTATTTATTAAGATCCCTTCCTGGGTATGTGATGAAGAAATAGTGTAAACGGTGTTGATAAAATTTTGAAATATCTCTGAAAGCATAATTTAATTTTAGTAAATTTAATTCTCGGATGAATAAAGTCGTAGATTGGGTCATACAGGCGTTTAAAATCAATGTATTTTACTTTTTGTTTTTTAATGCAACTTAATCTAATTGTCAAAAAAAAAGTGAAGCACCATCAGAAAGATAATTTATTGAGCATGACACTTCCAACCGCCAAGGCACGTGTAAGTCAAAGGTATAATTAACAGTAGATAAATAATATAATAGTTCAAGGTACTATTCCTAGGATATCACCAAGGTTACCGATGATATACAAGTACTTGTGAAACCCGAAACACTTGTATCGTATTATAATGTAAGAATCTATGTACAAAATTTTATAACTGTATCATGAAAAATTACGAAGTTACAAGCTTAATTTTTTTTATTTCTTTAAATCAATTTAACTTATTACATACACAACTGAAAACTATAATTACAATAAATTAAAAAATAATAATAAAACCCTACGCTAATTACAACTAACTAAAATCAAACTAAAATATTGCGTCAAAAAAACTCTTCCACATCGCTGTCGACTGGTAATGTGCCCAAAAGGCTGGCGGCATTGTCACGCTGTATAGCAATGCTTATGCTCTGTCCGAGGTAAAAGCCAGTCCTTGGGTCAACTTAACGTTTCGACCAGTTACAAGCTTCTTATGTTACCTGGTTGGCCGCACAAACACATGATCACCGGGTTACCTGGGCGAGTGAGGCGTTGTTTTGCTCCCGCACCCAGCTGTGCGCTAATGTCTAATGTCTGCTATAACCTGCTGTGACCTGTGTTGTACTTAGTCACTGGTATCTAACTTATGACCTTTTTCAAGTATTTTTGTGACTAAATATAATATGCATGCATGCATGCATTGTCTCTGCTTCACCCAAAGGTTGACTGGTAGAGAATGCCTTAAGGCATTAAGTCCGCCTTTGTACTCTTTTGTGCATAAAGTATCTTCTTCTTCTTTCTGCCCTTTTGCATGAAGTATAAAATAAATAAATAAATAAACATGGTGTAAAAATGATAGGAATCGATTCAGTTACAGATTCTGAACAAAATATATTCAGGTTTCGCGTTCACTAAAAATGATTTTGTATATTTTAACACAATAAATAAACACCTTGTAGGTAACAATATAATAAAGCCATATTATACTTGACTCTAACACAATTCCCGCACGTTTCTCCGAGGGACCGTAATTGACGAATTTTTCGTTAATCGAGCCGCACGCGCCCTCTACGCCGAGACGGTTAAGATTTCGGGTTCATTGCTTCATCTCAGGCAGCTCAAGATAATGCCGTCAATAATGATTTCCAAGAATGTGGAGAATTATGAGATACATTGCTTTAATATTTTCTTCTCTTATTAAGAGTTTTAATAACTGAAACAAATCGGGTTACAGTTGTATTCAGATACTTGCTCCTACCAGCGGTTTTGCTGCTATAGTTTACCCCAAGTGATAAAAACAAGTTTTTTATTTAACCCGAAATTGGGTTTTCTTACAAAACTTAATATCTCTACAAGATAGTTGTGTTTTTCTTAAGAGGGCAGTCTTTAATAAACACCTTTTGCAGTTTTTTAAAATTCTAAAAATACACCGTTCTCCCAAAAATAACCTAATAAAGAACCTAAATAGATGTGCCAATGCCAAACCTTAAAAGAAATTGTTTAAAATCGAGTAAATCCTGCAAACATACATATAAATACTGCATAAATAGATAGCAATAGAAAAGGTCGATATAGTTGTTTTTGTTTAGGTGCTTAATAATTTGTTTTGGGTAATTCTGTGCGATTTATTTTTAGAAATTTTTAAAACTATAAAAGATGTTTCTTAAAAACTTTTCCCCTGTAGGGTTCACCCCTACCATATAGTTTATTTATGTTTATACTAAACCCATACAACACACCACAAATAAAACACAACATTAACACAGTCACAGTAATATTATCGTGTACGTTTATCAATAACACTACACTACATTCACGGCATTCATAATGTTTAGCATTATGCTGTCGGATGGTGTCGGTCGCCCCAGCGCGCGGGCCAGCGCGCGAAACGGTTGAGCATCACTGCTCGACCTTAACATTCCTAAATATGTGGGTCAGTCGGACGTAGACCTCGCCGCCTACCGCCTGCGCTCGCGCACCTTTTTAGATTGATTTGGAATATTAACTGTTACGCGAACTGTTATTGTCAATGTGTGTTATTGTTTATGTGAACTATTGTATTGAATTGTGCTGTGATTATATATTGTGTGTCTCATCTGTCCATTTACTCCTTCTGTGTTTTGTGTGTCGTGCCGGACTTAGTGCGAGTAAACGTGAGTAGAACATTTGTGACTTTTATTTCCACGCACCCGCACTCACCGCTACACACATAAACTTTTACCAAACCCCTAAGTACTAGCATTTTTAATTTTTTTATTATTGATAGGTTTGCGCTTGACCACTATCTCACCTGATAGACAGCGATGATGTGGTCGATGATGGAACGCGCTTACCTAGAAGAAACCTATACACTCTTGACTTAACGATTCCCGGGTTGTAGCCTCCAGGAAACACAGACTCCGGCAAGGAATTCCACTCCTTAGCTGCACGCACAATGAATGTGTTCCCAAAACGTTTTGTGCATGTAGGTGGGATGTCCCATGCATTTAATGGAAGAAGACAGAAGCTCTTGATCTTATTTACAAAATCAATCAAATAAATTATGTGTATCTTCTTGCCTATATCTAGATTACGATTGTTGGTTCAGCAATGTGTTGTGCCAATTTATGTTGGATTAAGTCATCTCGATATTAGTTATGGTAAGCCCTCCGAGCACGTAGGTCAAATATTTTGATCTTGCTGTTGTATTGTGTCTGAAAAGATTATGCCAACCTTATCTTGGCTTCGTATTAGTATTAGTGTCGATATCTGTTTGAAAACGGTCAAATAGTATTTATGTAGGAATGTATTGTAATAAGTGTTATGTACTGTAGTGATTTTTGTAGTCTCTTGGCGATAGAGTATGCAAGATATGTATTTATTATATGTATTTACATACCGCAATAATATGGTTTATTTATGTATATTATAAAATCACACAACACAAAAACAGCAACACAATTATTAAATCACATTTATTAATATTCGTCTTTTGGTGTATCGTAATACGATACACCAAACGACGATCATATTTCGGAAGGCATCGGTGGTGTCGAAGGACATGGTTGCATGTGTGCGTGCGATGATCGCACACGCAGTCACCCACGTTGACCTTCAGTCCGCTACCAACTGCCGTGCGCGCTTTTGATTTCTTTTTCCAAATACCTCGTTTCGATAGTCTTACTTTTGTGTATTGTGTGTTTTGAACTTGCGACTATTGTGTATTGTGACTATCATCCACTCCTGTTTTCGTGTTCTTCTTTGTTTTGTGATCATGTATTATTAAAGGAGTAAACCGTGAGAACAAGTGCCCAATAAGACTTTTATTGATCTACCCGCACTCACCCAAATATCACACCGGACGGACTAGAGGTACCTTTACGGTCTGTTCACGACATTGCCACTATGAGCGGTAGCTAAGCACGGGGCGGCGAGCGGTAAGATCAAAAGTATGAAAATGCTTGAAGCAGGTCATGAAACACCGCTCATAGCGCCGCGCGCCCGCTTCCCGATGGATGCCACCCGGCTCGCTTCACTGCTCGCCACTAAGACCTAAGTTCCAGGCCGTTAGATACACAAAATAACTGTACAGTGCACATGTAGGAACGTAGCATGTAATGTAAGCATGCATGTTATGGCAGATTAGCGGATTGAAACGTAAAGAACAAGCGCAAGTTTGATCATGTATGCAGTACTGTTCTCATCGTTGGGATGAGACTGCCAAATATCAGCTTGATGCCCTGGAATCGATTGAGAGGTGAGCCAAGAGGGTCATCGGCATCGGCGCCTAGTTACAAAGCGTTTTGGAAACACATTCATTATGCGTACAGCTAAGGAGTGGAATTCCCTGTCGGAGTCTGTGTTTCCTGATAGTTATAACTTAAGGGTCTTTAAGTCAAGAGTGAATAGGTTACTTCTAGACAAGCGTGCTCCATCGTCGGCCACATCATCGCTTACCATCAGTTGAGACGGTGGTCAAACGCGAGCCTATCGGTAATAATAAAAAAGATGAATAACACATGTCAAACATGATTAAGTGAAAAAGATAAAGTTTTAAAAGATACGAAGAGTGAAAGGGATAAGTAATTAATGTTTTTTTTTATATGTTATATAGTAGTTCCGCGAACAACTGGAATGGCGCTCTGCTCCTCCGCTGGTGATTATGCCTGTCCAGTATGAAGCCGCTCCGCCCACTCCAACTTTGTGGATACAGCACTTATTGAGACATGCCGAATTGCTACTGGTTGCCTTAAACCGACTCCGGTACGAATGTGGTATTAATCCGCATTGCGCCCACAGAAATTCGCAGGTCTCTGGCTAGCCGCTTAGAAAGGGCGAAACAACATAACGACCCTCGCCATCCAATGCCCAATTACAGCTCGGTGCCCCTGAGACTTAAAAGTCGTGAAAGTTTTGTTGCAAGCGTGAACCCATCTCAAAGCAACACCACCTCGGAAACCTCCTGATGATTTCATCGAGCTATCGGAGAACCTCTCTCCTGGATATGAGTCGCCATGGCGAACCTGTAAAACTCTAAACAGACTCCGCACCCAGCAAAGACAATTTCCACAAGCGGGGGTTCTCGGATGGTTCCGATCTTCAGTGTTTATGCAGCGTATCTCCGCAGACCATGTCCCACCTTCCGTCCTTTTTTTTATGGTGGGAAAAATCATGCATTGACATCCCCCACCCTTGGGCGGAGCGGGAGATAGTGTCAGACTCTTACTGACTAAAAGACCCACCCCGTTCCTTCTAGCCTTCATACCGGGGCTCGAGCGCCCTTTCGGATAACCCTGGCCCCAGTAGGCTTCGACCCGATTGGGTCCCTGCTGTTGCTGACAACTCCTTGAGGCGCGCGGGAACAGTGCGCGCCGGCGACGACTTGGGCTTCCGCTTCCACTGTCGGACAGTTACCGGACGGCCGGACAGTGAGCTACCCATTGCTCACTGTCCGCAAGCCCGCGTCTACGTTGGCCGAAAATCGGGATCAGAATCCCGGCGGCGGCGGCGGCGATAACGCCGTTGCCTGATGCGTTCGGCCTCCTCCTTTGTGAACATTACTGCTTCGCAGAAGTTGGCGACCGCCTGCCACTTCTCCTCGCTCCGGACCATGGCACCTTCCGTCCTGCGTCACGTGCCCTGTTGCCTGCTCACGTAGGACCTAATGACAGCATCAGTGGACGGCATTGCCGTGAATGAATTCTGGGCCAGGCAAGGAATTTAACTAATAATAATAATAATTGCCATCAATACGCTAAGAAGAAGTAGTCCTTGACTACGATTCCACCTGACGATAAATAAACAGTGATGCAATCGTTTATGTTGAATCACAGTAGGTTATTAAAAGCCGATTCACTGTAGCCTAGAAGATACGTAAATTAAAATTTAAGATGTGAGAGAGAATATCAGACGGAACACGTAACGAAGAAAAAAGCATTTAATTTTACAAAAGAAATCAATGATTTTATTTAGGCTATAATATAACTAATCCTACGTTTATGACCTACTTATTCAAATCTAAATTTGCAATCTTCTGTGATCATAAAGGGGACGGCGAAGCCACTTTAACTTTAAGCTAATTATTTTACTTGTTCTACTTTTAAACAGTGTACTTATTTATGTTAATGTGCACTTTTACGGATAACTACTGCCATAACTTAGGTGAATAGGTTTCTTTATTACATTAGTACTTGACTTAAGCGTGTTTAAAATAAAATATTGTGCCGAGGTTAACTTGTAATACCTATAACCTAATAAATTAATGTTCAACTAGGTATGAAATTCGTAGTAATAAAGCTACTCTAGGTAAAATTACAATTGCTTTAATTGAATAAAACTATAAATTTTCGGCAAACCTTGACTGGATATGAAAAGAAAATTTAACAAGTTTTCAAAGGAAATATTTTTTTCATAGCGCAGTTTATATGTAGATAATCAAGAGCATTCCAAAAAGTTCAAACACAATAGGGTTATCTAAATTCCTATGGCTACCTTCCGGTTCTATTATCAGATCAGCTCCATGACAAAATAATTTTACATTCAACATTCAAAATATTTTTATTTGAAAGAAAGAAAACTATTTTATTTGGCATACACACTCGTAGATACACACAATGTAATAACAACATGTAGACACTAATAAATTATTATAATTGAAAAAAAAAAGACAACTAGCAATGTGTGTCTCAGGGCGGCGCCAAATAGGTCCAGTTCAGCAATAATGCCAGACAACTACATGGTAGTTGCCTGGCGCTGGTTTTCTACTGAACCTTATTTCGAGTGTACGGTTGAAATTGGTTTATTTTTAGTACTCAGTTATTAGTGATTAAATAGTTATTAATTAGTTATTAAGGATAAATAAATTACATATTATATTGTGTGGTAAATAATAAATAAATAGGTGTGTAATGTACAAAATATATCAATTAAAAAAAAATGACAAAATAAATAAATAAAAAAAAGTAATAGGTCTCGTGCATAATTACATGTGCAAACAAAAAACCGGTTTTAAACCGACTCAGTCTCAAAACACCGCTACGCCCGTCAGCTTGCGCAGTGTAACAGGACGCCAATTCATTTTGCCTAGGGCAGCTAGACGCAATGGACGAATTACCAACAGCGCACATATTTCACATAGGGCTACATGAGCACTTATAAAACGTCAGAAGCTAGTTCTTAAATCGATAGTTTTTCATGTACCGGATCAACCCTCCACGGGATTAAAACGATTAAAATTTAACGGTGTATACACCATTAAATTAGGTAGTTTGTACGCAACGCCGACTATTAACTACAGGTCATTGAACTGGCTCAGCTGACGTTTTCTTAAAGAAATTAATTTCGTACATGCGTAAATTAATAAGAGTTTTGAAAAAAGAGGTACTTCATTTTTTAATTTTATCTTTACAAATGGATAGTGTTCCATGTACCGGATCGACCCTCCACGGGATTAAAACGATCAGAATTTAACGGTGTATATGCAAAACTATGAAACTCTGTCAGCGATGCGGCAACGTCGTGCTAGCGTCACTGCATGCAGGCTTCATGACGTCATGTCAAAATGGCGGGAACTTCTTTGTCGTCTGACAGCATTGTAACCAACGGTTGAGAACATACGCGTGTACACCTCGTGGACAAGGTTGAGTACACGGTGCTGATTAAGCTGTTTGGCGAATTTTGAAGCGTCAATGAAGCTACACGGCCTCAGATACCACTTCAGTCACTATCTAGGTACAGTCTTCCATCAATTAGCAGCTACATAATCGATGTGGCGTATTTTTAGACCATATCCTAAATCAAGGGCACTATCACAAAATTACTTTCTTTCGTACATTCGAAGAGTAGCATTTTTGCGGCTGTATCGTTTGTAGAATGCTAGTTAGAAGTTACTTCAGAGTTTTGACTTCACGTATATTAATTAAATAAAAAACTAATCAAAGATTCGTTCAGTTTCTCGGAATATAAATCCAACATTGGTCGTTCAATGCAAAAATCGCTGTCAAAATAGCTCTCTTTCAACTTTTACCCCAAGAGTATGTTCCGGATAATAATTCAAGGGCACAGCCGCAGGCAGAAGCTAATTATAACATAAGTTATCGTATTCTCATTCCTCAGAATCTGCCGAATTTTCAGGTATTCTATATAGCAAGCATTCAGCCGGTTATGAGCATGCTAGTAATTTCACGAACGTGTCGAGCTCGTAGCTCGCTCGTAGCAGCTGGGTTTGCGTAGCTGCGGTGCTACGCCGTAGCAGACATTGTTTGCGAGCACGATACCGTGGCTAAGCGTTATTAGGAATAGTGATATATTGATTCACATGGTTTCAGATACCATAACTTATATTCGTCGATTAATTTTCTATACACATTTTACTTAATATTTAGGTGTATCTTAAACAAATGAGTACATGACAATTCATATAAACCACCGTGAGCGAGGGTTTAACGGGTAGCTTGCCGTCCACACGTCTTATAATAAAAGACACAGGTGCAGTTTTAATCAGTAAAAGTCTGACAAGCCCTCTCAAGCTACTGTCGATCAAAACCGCCTAACAAGAGCCTTCTAAACAGGTGCTGACACTAACTATATTGTTTCTGTTATAAAATATATCATCGTCCATATCGTCCACTGGTATCTATTTTTTTTATTATGGATAGGCTCGCGTTTGACCCCTATCTCACCTGATGGTAAGCGATGATGTGGCTGACGATGGAACACGCTAGCCTAGAAGTAATCTATTCACTGTTGACTTATAGACTCCTAGGTTATAGCTGTTGGGAAACATAGACTCCGGCAGGGTATTCCATTCCTTAACTGTACGCATAATGAATGTGTTCCCAAAACGCTTTGTACGTGTGGGTGGGATGTTCACCGTGTACTGGTGGCGCAACACCGTACGTCTTGTGGTGCGATAATGGAAGTGACTTGGCGGAATTAAATTATGCGATTCCAGTGCTCACTCCCCGAAATGTAAACGATAGAAAACGGATAGACAAGCAACTCGACGTCGATGCTTTAGACTTTGGAGTTTTGACTTGACAAGTGCATCATTGCGGATGATCTTCTTGGTTCGCTTCTTAATCGACTTTAGTGCAGCAAGTTGGTATTTGGCTGGTATGTATAATTCAGTCTATTTATATCAATTAACTTTAGATAAAATTAAATTCTATTTAATTTAAAAATTGCAAAAATATACGTAAATACATAATTAGTAGTTAAATTAATACGGTAATAGAATTGGCACAGCTAAATGTAATTAACAAAAATAATAGCCAACAAAATACCGCAAGCAAATAAATATGCTGCACTGACTAAAAACCATAATGAATGTAATTGAAACCAATTGCTGAACATCAATTTAATTGGGACAATCAAATAAAATTAATATTTTGTGTAGCCATTACGAAGTTAGATTTAGTTATTTATATCACTGTGGTTTGAGTCATTATTTTGCAAAAAGTGGCAAAATGACTTAATCTAAACTAAGAATAAAAAGAGGAAAGATTTGATTTTTTGTTTGTTTGTATATTACGATTTAACTCAAAAACTACTGGACCAATTTTCAAAATTCTTTCACCAGTAGAAAGCTACTTAATCATTGAGTAACACAGGCTTATATTTTCTATTTTCACGCAGGCGGAATCGCCATCAAAACCTAGTCTAACATAAATAAGCATAACGGGTCCGTTATACCACTTTTAAAACTTAGCAATCATCTGTCAAACAGGACAGGCCGATTGGTCTAGTCATCTAGTGTGTTTGACAGGCCTATTGGTCTAGTGGTTAGTGATCCTAACTGCTATGCCGGAGGTCTTAGGTTCGATTCCCACCCAGAACAAATTTTTGTGTGATGAGCATGATCATTTGTTCTGTGTCTGGGTGTAATTTGTCTATAGTATGTATGTATTTAGAAATATATAAGTATGTTTATCAGTTGTCTAGTACTCATAACACAAGCTCTGCTTAGCTTGAGACTAGATGGCGTTGTGTGATAGTTGTGGAATATCATCATTATTTTATTATTTTAACCCTATAAATGCATATGGTTATATGTACGGCGAGTATCGTTTCGTTTCTAACACCTCTACGGTCCGGACTAAGTCTTTCATCTCGTCGTTTATAGCACGTACATTGAAGGACTGAAACAATTTGTCTGCAATTGTTTTCCCGTCCAATTTCAATAAAGAATTTATTAAATTGATTTTGTAAATGGGACCTAAATCTTTAAACTATCATTCCATGCTCGTATTTAAGAAAATTTACTACTTGTATAGCATGCTCGTATAAATAATCACAAGCCGTAGTTATAATGTTTTATACTAGCCTAGCATTAAAGTAGGCTTTGACATGATTTAAATTCCAAATACTCCATTGAGAAACCGGCCTTAACTATCTTGTATATCAACAGTCAACAGTTTATGTAAAGCCTTTTCTTAGATCCTTACTTGACATGTCAATTCTGCTGTAGACACCACTCAACTCTTAAGGGTTTGGTGCCATTGCCATGAGCCATTAGTCAATGGTACCTTAATGTTCTGAGAAATCTGTTTTGAGTGTTACTTTTATGTACAGAAGTGGCGATTAACTAGTATAGGTATATTTAATTGGGTCCTTAGATGGTTTGAAAATACAATGTGATGCAATTGGGTTCTTTTTTCTGATAACCCACAGATTACCTTAACCGCGAAAAAGAGCTAGTTTACTTTGTAAGGATACTCAGTTTTATGTTACTTTGAAAATAAAGTTTTGTGTGTTACAACAGCTTTCTGCTAACGGTTTCCTCCGCGTGAATATCAGTTATTGCAAAAGCAAAGTTGAAGTTGAAGCTGGATAAAAAGTAGTCTATGTCCTTACTTGTGGTTCAAGCTAACTCTATAATAAATTTCAATAAAATCAGTTACATGTCTTAACCGTGAATACGTAACATATAGATATACGTCTACATTTATAATATTAAGGATTATTCTGACGTTATATTATAAAATTTAAATAATATGCGTCGTTTTAAAATGAAGTCTTAGCAAGTAAATTTGAAAATATATTTCAATAAAACTTGTTCTAATATAAACACGATATTTTGTGCTCAAAATAAAATATTTGTATGACATGACAAAAAGAATGACAACACAACACAAGACATGACATCAATATCAACAGTGTTAGAAAACGGAAACAAAAAAACAGGTTCATGAAGACACTCTTCAACAAAATATTTACAAAAACATCATTAACCCTTTAAGGAGCAAAATAGTATTGGGATGGGTAAATAAAAAAAATACTAGACCAAATCAGTTTTCTTTAATACTTAAAAGAAAATTTAAAACAAAAATAATTTTTCAGGAACCTAATACTGAGTTTTCAGGTTGTAGCTTTTTAGATACAAAAACACAAATATATAAAATAGGTTATTGAAAACTTCGTATCTAAAAATACACAAAATTACTCTCAAACTTGTAAACCATAAACAATAATCAACTTTAAACAACAAAAAATGTTAAATTAAATAATTATGTAACAGAGATCAATGGTTAAAAGTAAATAAATCTAAATTATTGAGCCGTAGTAGACTATTTGGTATGAAATTGAGTAAAGGTTTGATTGATAACAAATAAATCCCATCAATTCATCGTCGAACAATTTTTTGAAGTATTGATATGGAGTATCAATACCAGTGACTTGTTCCTGAAATGAACTGTCTACACTTGTTTCCCTATCCACAGGCCACATAAACTTTGTAGATTTAAATTTGAATTCCATGTTTTCCTTTTTTCTTTTTCTTGAACGCTGAACTTCATCACCAGAAGTCTGGGTTTGATATAGGTCTTCTCTAAAGCTTGATGATGGTTCTATTCTATTGCTTTGGTTTTGAGTTTCTGATCTGTGTGAGCGTAAGAGTCTGGATGCAATTGGTATCAAAGGACTACAAGTATTGGAATAAATGGTATTTGGCGTACTTGGCGACTGAACGGATTGTGATGTGCCTGGTGAAGGATTTGCAAGAGAAGGTGAAGATGGAATCGTAACACTCGTCGCGGCTGGTGCATCAGGTAACCATGGGTATTCCGGTGGAGGCTGTATTTGTGATGGAAAAGAGTCATCTTCGCTATCCGATTGTTCAAAAATATCCATCATGTCGTTGGGAATATCAGGAGCGTCTGAAGACAGGTCTAAATCTATGTCAGAATCATCAGACCCTGAGTCAGCTGGCGGCAATAGGGCTAAAATTCTTGAACTCCTTGACTTTCGCTTCATTTTCTGTAAAAAAACGTAAAGTATTCTTGTATCTTTAAATAAATAAATTCAATTGCCAATCACTGAGAAAGACGCCCAGTATCTATTTAGATACATGGGTAGTCAACTCGATTTATAGAGGTAAGTCGCAATGTATCTATTTAGATACAAATACTTTTATCATTCAATATACGTTAAATAACATAATTTTATAATAAAATAATACTTACTTGTTATAATTAGATGCCTGTACAATAATATGACGCCAAAAGATTTACAATATATTCATTTTTACTAAGACTTTTAGCAAAATTTTATTAAATGTCCACCATTACTTAGTTTCGCCGCGAACCGTCTAAATTTTTGCTGTGACTGGAGGGAAAGAGATAGTACTTGTGGCTTGAAGTGTTGCGTTCTCGTTCTATTGTAGGTTGATAACTCTTACGGCAAGAGGAGCACATTCGCGCGACTTTTGGATTTTGTATAATGTTCGTTTAAATGTTTTGTGCATATTTAGATACAAAAATACTTAAAGGGTTAAACAAAAATGTTCTATGGAAGTGCTCCAATCGTGATCATTATTTCACTGGTATAAAGTTTCACTATCACCGAGTGTATAAAAACTTCTTATCCATGCCAAGCTTAAGTAAACGACACTTTTTTGGAAGTAAATTTTCCTTCTAGCGTAAAATTTGGAACTACTACTACAGATACCGGCACGGATCTTGAGCGCTGACTTGAAGTTGAAGTCGTGCAGACTTGAATGAGAAGTGAAGTATTGGGTCTCTTTAGTGGTATGAAGTGAGACGCGGGAGCAGTTACAGTGATTGGCTCGACGATGTGTACGATGCGCAAATTGATTCTCACTCTTTCGCCGTGCGCTCAAGATTGGGCCGGTATCTATACTTGAAGTCATCTCAACTTTAGTTCGGCTTTGGTCATTTTTACCATTTATAATGTTCTTTAATTGATTTGATATTTTTCATAGTATTTATTAATTTATTATTTTAGCATACATATTTTGTATTTTATTATCATAAATAACTTCTTTATTATTTTTGTTTGAAGTATTGTTATTTGTTTATTGTACAAACCTACCACGGCGTTGTCTTTTTAACCCAAAGGTTGACTGGTAGAAGATGCTTTGTTGCATTAAGCCGCCGATATACCACTAAACGACACTTCCGCCTGACCATCACTAAGTTTATTTTTGCTTGCACTCGAAACGAAAACTTCAAAGGGTTTGGTTCGGCGCCGCGCCGCAGGGTTCCAGCGAAATTTTCTCAGACAGAAATGACTGCATGAAATTTAAGCTCGCCTTTATACATCGGTTTTCTTACTATTTATAATTTTTAAAGTTATGTACATAAAGAATATATAATTAAAATGGTTGTGTTTTCCAGCACTTCTCACAATCAGGCTTTTTTTTCTCTTTAAGGCGGAAAATCATCTAATGACTTCCCCGTTCTGGGGCGTGTCAGACTTTTACTGACTAAAGGTCACAGCTCATTAGAGCCACCCGGCACCTACCCCGCACCGCCTCGGCTCCTGCCGCTAGTATTCTTTATATGGACGTGTATGGGTTTGCGCTCACTATATCAACTCCGTAGCGTCACCGGATCGCCTCGGTCGTAATCCCTCCACGCGTGGACGGCGGGTGGACCACTCGGTGACAACTCGCTGCTCGCATGCTTGCCTCGCGTTGACTGCGCATTGCCAACGCGCGGGTCTCGAGTGGACCTAGTGCCAATCGACTACTTGAAAATTCGTGGACCAAGGGACGTCCACTCGTTGACCACACGGAGTCCACTGGTTGACCGTGCGACGTTTATTGGTGATAACGCGGCGTCCATTCGTGGACCAGACAACGTGTGGACGCCGTGCGTCGAGGCGGTGCGGGGTGGGTGCCGGGTGGCTCGAATGAGCTGTGACCTTAAATCCATATCTATGTTTCTTCATTTCCTTGATATTTTAGGACTTGATATTATAGGTAACGTTTCAGAAATCGATCCAGGGCCCCAGTGGGCTCTCCCGTAAATTTGCATTTTTCTATTAGCGTTAACGATTGCAGATTATCAACTTGGCTATGGGTACTAGTCTAAGGAGGTCACCAATAAACAAAATCAATCTTCGTCTCTTCA
The DNA here is from genome assembly GCA_929112965.1 of Mythimna albipuncta. Lineage (NCBI taxonomy): Eukaryota > Metazoa > Arthropoda > Insecta > Lepidoptera > Noctuidae > Mythimna > Mythimna albipuncta. Next base: position 2,978,121 of record OV815960.1, read on the forward strand.
AAACAAAAATTTCTAAACTAGGTACATCGTTTTTCCGAATGCCCTAATTCAAAGAAGAAATCATAGTCATCTATCTGGTTTATTAAAGAAAAAAGCTGGTCAAGTCTGAATCGCACTCACGCACCGAAGATTCCGTACAACTTATCTATGTGAATAGTTCAATTCTCGGTCAAGTCTCGAATATTTTTCGCGTCGTAAAAAATTAAACGTAGCATAAACGACCTTATCTTAGATCGCGTTGATTAGAATTTTAGAATACTAGAGAGTTTTTAATATTAATTGCACCTCGACGCGTTCCTGAGAAAAAGGCTCTTGACAGTCTGACAGACGGACAACAAAGGGTGTTTAAAGGTTTCCTATCTACTCGTTATTGTGACATTTTGAAAATCCAAAATTACATTACAACTTCAAATGGAATTAAATTGTGAAATTTTATAATAACTGTTTATTTAACATAATGAAATGTAAATTACAAAATTATATTTAATTTTTAAATCATATAACGTATTACTAAATATTTGCATACCAATCATTGATGAAACATGTTGAACTCATTATTGTATGTAACATCCTCATTACCACGTAGCAGGCAAATAAACTTTGACTTTAACTTTTTCAGCCTAAGTACAGAACCCTAAAAAACTCCCCAATTATTTGATCCCAACAAAGGGTCTCTCGAACTGTCCCCATTATCTGGAGGTACAGTCAGGCACGGCGACGCTAATCCCCGGGGCGCTGATAGCGACTGTACACGCCGCGTCGGTGCCGGCAACTTTGATCTGCCCAGATAAGTGCCTCTACAAGATGTGACTTGGCCCTACTCTAGATTATCTGTTAGAACATTGATATTTTTGATTAGACCTCTACTCAGAATTCTTCTTTGAGATTTATGAAAAATTGAAAGGTTAAGAGACCGGATCATTGAATACTAAGTTGATAAGTGACGGAGTTCAAGAAAGATTACTTTTTTATACATTTTTCATATTATTAAATTCTGGTCATTTCGTTATGAAATTCTTTTATGTTTTTCTTTATACATACATTAGAACACCTACACTATGCTCTTATTAAGTTTTTGTTCCCAAATAAATATATACAATAGATCAATGTGTTAAGTTTTACTCTGTAATCAGAATACTTACTGTTTTTTTTTTGTAACAAGATAGTTATTTAATTTATTTTGTATTCAATTATTCATTGCAATCGATTTGTTAAGGTGGCAAAACCGAACCATATTATTATTCAGCGTAAATGCAAAGTCCCAAGCCGCCAAACACAGAGCTGCATGGCGTTGTGTTGCGAGAGAGGCGGTGGTGCAGGACTTGACCAAGACATGATCGCGACCACTCTGTCAATGGTGTACGACTGAGAAGAATAATTAGAGATCATCTGTTGTAAAGCTGTCAATGTGCATTATGGTGGGAGATAGCTTTCTTGTTCAATTGGCGATCTTTGAGGCAGCACGCACAATGATCTGTCTCTTGCTTCATTTTAGTGACAACAAATATTTATGTAATCGAGATGTTTGTAAGACAATAACATGATTTAAAAGAGAATGTGGTCGTTATGGCGACGCTTGGGGGAGGCCTATGTCCAACAGTAGACGTCTTTCGGCTGATATGATGATGATGAAAAGAGATTGAAGTTTCTTGCTCATTATTTTGCATAGAGATCTACGCTTTGAAATGTGCATTTAACATCGATTTTCTTGCTGAATGACTTCTTGACAATTCCAAGGATTGAGTATGTACTTATTGTAGTAATTTATAGATACTGAAGTGAGCGGTTTTATTATAAATCTAAGTCATAAAACAAAACATTACAAAAACGATAACTCGTTACTTAAACAAAAGAGCTTACATCAAAATCAAAACTAACATTATAAAAATCGACCCAGTTAACATCAAAAACTTTACCGTTTACTATAATAACCCTTTTCACAAGTTGAACCGTTGGCTGAATAACCCGAATATTACACTCGAATCGATACCGACACCCCTATTATCAATTATTATCACTGTAACAGAATAATAAAGGGTGGGAATAACGAGGTGACCAAATACAATAAAATGCTAATTCTAATTTGCTAACTAGAGTAGTAACTATCGTACGTTTGTAACTTAATTATGTATGTGGGATCCATTAAAGTTTGTACATGCCTATACATAATTTATTTTATTCAGTAATATTGCTGGACTGGGCTTTTTGGTCAGCTTTTGTTATAATTATTGTTATTAGGTTATGAAATGTTTTTGGGCAGTTCGGTTTTGTGTGTTTATAATTGCGTTTGCAATTACTGTTGCCTGATATTCAAATTTAGATAATGTTATAAAGGTTTATAGCATAACATAGTCGGCCTTTATTTTTCCACTCTTAGGACTTAGGCCTCCTCTCTAGGAGAGGGAATAGGCCGTAATCTAACATGCGAGCCCAGTGCGGGTTTGCGGATGTCACATGTCTTCGAATTTTTTGGTCCTACGATATGCCGGTTTCCTCACGATGTTTTCCTTCACCGTTTTGAGAGCAGTAGCGATGAAATAAATTACAAAAAGTAATGCGCCTGGCTGGGTTTAAACCCGCGACTCACAACTCGTAAGTCGGGGCCGTTAACACTCGACTACCACTGCTCTGCCGGTTATAAATATGTGTGCGTTTATTTATTTATTTATTAGAACTTTATGCAACGCAATTTATCTATAATATGTATGTACTTAGAAATATATAAATATATTTATCAGTGGTCTAGTACTCATACCATAAGCTCTGCTTAGTTTGAGATTAGATGGCGTTGTGTTGAAGAATATTTTTATTATTATTTATGGTGAATCATGCATTTTGTTAACATTTATTATTTAAGCTTTCAAGAAAAGGAATATTATTTTTCCAACTAATTCCAATAAAACCTGCTAGGTCATCGTTGATTTATTCCTCTCTCAAATATTGCAATTTCTAACAAACTAAATCTAAATTTTCGGATGCAGTAATGTGCTAATAATTTGAAATACGACCGGCACGGGCATTTAAGTCTTTTGAGCCATTTCTGCGGCGAGACCAACTTCCAGTGATTCTCTGCATATAGTTCTGGTTTCCTTACCGTTTCCAACTTTACTTGCTTTCAAACGATTCTATAGCTTTAGTTTCCACGATCATGGAGTCTGGATATCGTAGTTATTTTACGTCAATCGGAAAAAACAGAACCCTTATAGGTTTACTTTGTTATTCGTATGTCGATAACCTTTTTCTAAGGAATACGTAGAGGTATTAAACTGATTTTTTTTTATCAAAAAATACTAGCCTACTACACCTTGAAGCAGTAAAAAAGTAAAAAGTCTAAGTCAACGTAATCTAAAGATAAGGAAAGACAGAAAGAAGAAAAGAACGAAAAAAAGAAATATATTTTATTAGGCACACTTGATACACACAGTGCAGAAATAATGCGCTTAAGAAAAAAAAAAGAAATCTAATATTGTGTCTGGCGGCTGCACCAAATAGAAACAGTTTAGCAAAAAATAAGGCCGTTTATGCTCTATTTATGGCGCATATTTTGACATTAAATTAATTCCCGTAGACCTAGAATCTTGGAATTTAGCAAGTGGCATGATCTCATAGTAAAGTTAAAAAAAAATGTCCGAAAACTGTACTTGCGTCAGAACATAATTACTTTTTTTTTGCAATTAAAAAAGCTCTCCGAGATCCGATTCTGAAATCGAATGGTTCACATGAGTAAGTTTGTACAGAACCCTCGGTACGGGAATATATTGACTTTCCGTAATCATGTTTTCACTAATCTGATGCATCAATTAATACTTGTCTTCTGTACTTATATTATAAAGACGAAAGATTTGTATTTTTGTCTGTAATGACTACACTTAAAAACTTACATTGTTGAAACATGCTTTTTACTTTCACGTGGGAGAAGCCACTGGCAGAAGCTAGTCTATAGTAAAGTTTCACACCTACTCAAGCATCACAAGTTATACTCAACCACAATAAGTCAAAGACTTGACAAGATACCAAGAAGTACCAAACCACTAAAGGCTATTAAACTTAAGCTAATTCGGTGATCCTAAAGAGTGTTATAAATCAAAATGCTGAGAACAATGGCGGCCGAGGTCCCGACCTATCGGGCCGAGACGGGTGTAAGACGAATAGGGTAGTCACGAGAAAGGGTGCGTCGAATATCACGCCGATATTTGATTTTGGTTCTATATTTAGACCTAGTTTCTTTGAATTTTGCCTACAGCTTCCCCCGCGTTCATAATATATGTCATTCAGGAATAAAAAAGCTTTCTATCGGTGAAAAAAATTCAGCAATCGGATCAATAGTTTCAGAGATTATATCCTACAAAAAAATTGGTTGCCTGTAAAGTCGGTATACGGGCGAAAGTTTTACGTGACAACGACTTTTATGTCTGTCTCTCTCGCTCTTAGGCGGGCTAACCATGCCCAAGTGGAAGGGACGCGTGCCTCTCACTCGCTCTCATTGTGAGCGCATAACGTGAGCGGAGCGTAACGCAGTTTCTTGAAGTGTCACCCGGCAAACCAATTTATAAGACGTTGTCACGTCAAAAAAAAAACTTTACCTGAACCTTTGTAGAAGTGTAGAAAAGTAACTTAAAACTTAAAAAGCGGCCAAACCAAGATATTTATATTTACAACCGTTTTTACGTAAATATTATCTTTCTCTCTATATCTTCTTACGTATTACTAATATCTTTCTGTAGACATTTTGGAAACATATATATTTTGTGGATATTATCTAGGTTTCTACTGCAATCAAAATTTAAAATTGTGTAAAACTAATCTAGTAAAATCTACTATTTTGCGTGAATTTTGGTCATTCATAATGAACTCATACATAATAATAATATTCTATAGAAATCTTTCACATTAAGGACGCTTTCAAATTAATCGCAAAGTGCCGTACGGTGGCAGTGCAGCTGCAGCGCTGCAACAACTATGTTCGAGCATGATAATATATTATCGATTTGAAGCGCGGCTGCAGCGCGAGTGTAGCGCAGTAGTCGTGAGTCTTTTACCTATATGGAATAACAGAGCAGCACGGCGGCAACGCTGCAGTCACGCTGTCGCTGTACCCTATGCTGCGAGAGCGCCCTTAGTCGAGATTTTGAATGACGAATTTTTTTTCAAATGCCTTTAGAGTTTAAAAAAAAATACGTTATTCCTGGAACAATTTTTTCGTCAATCAAATTTCCATCGTAGACCATCTATATCATTGGTGGTCAAACGCGAGCCTATCAATACTAAAAAAAAAACAAGTTTTGTGAAATATTCGGATGAATGACGGAATCACCCGATGCGCCGACAAAGCGTTCTGGCTTTATCTTTATTTTTTCGCTGGATTGTGTTAGATGACACAACAAGCTTATAGGCAATGCTACTGCTAGAGTAGTAGGTAAGGGACCTCTTGAAACTTTAAAGCCATCGCCATCCAGGCGACTGAGGGGTTGTTTTGCACTTGCACCCAGCTGTTTGCTGGCGCCTAATGCCCGCTATGACTTGTTATGACCTGTTTTGTACTTAGTGTCGGTGGTGTCCAACTTGTGATCTTTATAAATATTATTGGGAAAAAATATAACATGGTGTAAGGACGCCATGAGGTCTTTCCAGCCACGCCTCAAAGAGGGGACTTACCGCCATGATTGTGGCGTGCCCAGCACTGGGTTGCGATAGTCGTTGACGCCATTTCACCATGGGATCCCGCCGGAGCTCTGTCCGCCATGCCGTGACCTGTCGCAGCAGCGGACTTTCACTCCGGCGTTGCATCTCCACGCGCATATCATGCATGCGTGCAGGGATTGTCGCCTCCAGATCCTACGGTAGTAGGCCAGCTAGAAGCCTCGCCGCTTCGCGGGAGACCGTGCAGCATGGGCGCCGGTCGCGTTTTCAGCAACGGTGCCCACACTGGCGCCCCGTAGAGGGCCATGGACCGAACGATCCCCGCGTAGAGCCTCCGGCAGGAGGCACCTGAACCCCCAAGGTTGGGCAGGAGCCGCTTGAGCGCAGCCCCAGCCCGGTATAACCCTCCTTTAGCTTTGCCGTAGTCGGGTAAAAACATGATATTTTGGACATGCCTTTGTATACGTAGGGATCGTCGAAATAAAGAGTAAAGACGAAACTATGCTATTAACTACTGGGCATAGATATGCCTATGCCTAGTAGTTAATAGCGTAGTTTTAGATTCTGAACAAACTGTATTTAGGTTTCGCTTAAACTGAAAATGATGTCGTTTACGTAGTACGTACATTGGCGCATTTGATTAAAATAGTTATCACAGGCAGTAGCAAGTCACCTTCCCCCGACCCTTTTCACCGGTTTTATTTGTTTTAGAATGGTTTTGTTTCAGTAAATGAATACAACGAGTTCAAGTATGTGTCAACTTAAATGTACCACGTCATGATGAACAGTGACATCCATCCGTTATACACTCGAATAACATTAAATGCTTTGTAAATTAAATAATTAAAATATAAATGGTTTCATAATGACTTCGTAACTGTTAGTGTGTGAATACAGTATTGCGTGATACACGTCTTTTTTGGGGTCAAACAAGATACTATTACTATGGCTCCGCAGTGCGTCCGTCTGTCACCAGGCTATATCTCATTAACCGTTATAGTTAGTCTGTCGTTTTCACAGACGACTTATTTCTGCTGCCCACACACAAATACTAAAATATAAATATTTAATTTTTTATTAGTATGGTTCTTTTTTTTAATGTTTAAGTTCCATAATTTTTATTTTTGTTGTATATGTTTATCTATCTATCTATTGAAGGGGGCTCCCGTACAGCAAACGAGATTTATTTTCCGTTTTTATAGATAATGTTACGGAACCCTTCGTGCGCGACTCCAACTCGCACTTGACGATTTTTTTTTTTTTTGTTAGACTTGCGTTTGAAGACTATCTACCTGATGATAAGCGATGATGTGGTCAACGATGGAGCACGCTTGTCTAAAAGTAATCTAATCCCTAGGTTGTAGGAAACACAAACTCCATGTTCAACGGCTGAAACAGTTACGGCTCGTTCAGGGGTGCTATTCTCTAAGAAAACAGCCGCATTGGGTTGTTAATCCAATGTACTGCGCTGACGACTCGTCGCTGTGCCAGCGCTGAGCTCAAGGCTGTTTTCTTAGAGAATAGCACCCCTGGACCTTGCTACTGTGAGTGGTAGCTAAGCGCGTGGCGGCGAGCGGTAAAAAATAAATAATTAAAAAACGTTTGAAGCGTGCCACGAGACGCTACTCACATGGGTGCGCACCCACCTAGCGATTCCGCTCCGCTCGCCGCGCCGCTCGCCGTTAAAACTGTAACAGTGAACAGGCCGTTAGTGGTTCTAGAGATAGTTGACACGTCACGCTTATTCAATAAATATTTGTCGTGGGTTCGATTCCCACCTAGGACAAATGTTTATGTGATGAGCATGATCATTTGTTCTGTGTCTGGGTGTAATTTATCTATAATATGTATTTAGAAATATATAAGTATGTTTATCAGATCTCTAGTACCCATAACACAAGCTCTGCTTAGCTTGGGACTAGACGGCGTTGTGTGGTAGTTGTGGAATATTATTATTATTATTTGTAAGCTTCTGTTAGAAAAATATTTAGGTGTTGAATTTCCAAAATAAATACTAAACTATGTGTGAATGTGATGTGCTCAACCTTTCATCTTCTCTATAATTGTGAAAGTTGGCAACATAATTGCTAAAACCGAATCTAACTAGGTTTTGGATTCCGTGAAAAAGATACATTTATATTATTACTAACGAAAATTGTACCTATTTTTTTTAAGAGAAGAGACCTTTGGTCTCTCTTTGGTCACACACTTTAAAATGCATTTAACACTTTCAAAAATTCTAAAAATACATCGCACTAAATTACACAAAAAAAAGTAATGAAGAATCTTAATAGATGTGCCAACAGCTTCACCGCGAGATATTTGAAAAATTATCCTTAATATCGAGAAAAAATAAAAACAAATGTTTAAAATTTAGTAAATCCTTGTAATAAGAAAAGGTCGATTTAGCTGTTTTTGAGAGATAATATATGGATTTTTTTTTTCTGTCTGCGCTCCGACTATATCAGACTTGGAAACGAAACCATACCGCCATTCAGAAATATCACGCGGAACAACACCATCTATCGAGCTATGAGACAACTTTGTACTTTTGAGTTAAAAACTTTCCTTTCTTCACCTAAGCGTATCGTTGACTAAAATAGTCATCACCTTAAAGTAATAGTGTTTTTTTGGGCCTAATTTTGAGCTACATTGACTCTGTAGATGCATCGATAGGACCTCTTGCGTGTGGTGCAACGTGAAAGGCGCAAACATTGAAGAAGAAAAACCGTCCGAGAGAACTTGCCTGCGGAAATTGTTTATTCTGTGGTCATTTATTAAATAATAATAACAAAAAAAAAAAAATACGTGAAACACTATCTAGTTGCCGTGACTTTGTTCCCATCGGACTCGTAAAACAGTACAATATAATTTGGTCACAGCTGTTTTTTTGCACGGCACACAACACTTTTTCTTTTTTTTTCTAAAATGAAAATAGTCTAATTTAATTTTATTAACATCAGCTATTACCACCGTTCGGAAATAAGTTGGAACAAATAGAAAAGTAGGCAAAAACTGCAATTTTGTTATAGGTATCGCTTTTATTTTCATAATGCATTTAGCAAAAAAAAAAAATTGCACTCCGGGAGTGCCGGCAGAAGTGAATACTTGATTATTAACGTTGAGCATGTTTGATATTTTGGAATGGTTAGGGAATAATTTTGCACCAATTGCTTTATCAGTATAAAAGTACTATCATTTATGTGGTAGAATACAATATTCATTTATTGCGCTATCGTACACAAACGTGACAATTTATATTACATTAAATATTTAACACTTTAAAACTATTACAATTATTTTACATTAAAAAGTTACATACACGAACAAACATACACGAACATTCGCGCAAGCGCCCTGCGCTTCCTAAACGAAACAGTAGGCCCAGGCATACATTTTCGCCGCGCCGTAGAGAGGGGATAGCTGTCTACTCTCCATCCGTCTTACGCTTTTTCGATCAGGTCACGTGTCCTGACGCGAGTTTAAGATTTTATACCCATTACAGAAAAAGTGCTCAACGCCGCTAAAGAAGTTTTCACTTCAAAAAAAAAAAACTACAAACGGTTACTTCGATTTAATTTATACGTATGATTTACTCATTTCAAGCCTGGCCAATCATCATTGCTGGATACACTAACCAACAATCATCATAACGATGATATTCAAAACACATTTACCGACCGCTACACAAAATCCTAATCAGGCAGAACTCGCAGACCGCAGGGATACCAATGACATATATGTTGGTATAATTAGCATAATTTCTAGTGCCACCGGATAAATGCGGTGTAATTAACCCGGGGTGGTAATGAGCCAGTGATTATGGAGCAAGGTGCCGCTCGCCGACATTACCATCGCGTTTAGGCACTTCGTATTGACGTGTGGCCATGTTTTTGAAAGTGTTTTGAATTCATAAATTAAATCAGGATTAGTAGGGTCGCATGAACTGACGGCACGTTCTCAGCAATAGTAGGGGCCCAGCAGTGTCCAAGCCTATTGGGACGGGGAAAGAATTATAATAACCAGAATCCAGATCGTTGAGTCGTTAACATTTAATGATATGTCAAACCTCGTTTGGCCTACGTTCTTTAGACCTTTAATCATCATAGAAATCCTACATCAATGATATGGCCAAACAAGAACTTTATCCATTTTACTTGGCCATATAATGAAGAAATCAATTCAAAGACCTGTAGCCTGATTCACGTAAAATCAAACAAGCCAAATATCGTTGAAGTTTTATAGTCATTCGATCGAAGTCCTATCCAAAAGCGGTATTCACGTGTTCCGTTCAGGATTGGATAGAACGATAACTCAACTGGCTCAAAACGAAACGATCTATCGACAACTTATTTCTAGTTACTTTAATAAGTATTCTACCAGGATAATTAATACAGATTTTTTTATATCGATTCTTCGACCAAACGACTTCAAAATCGGTGTCGTCCAAACTCGATTGATGGATGTGAATACGGAAATGGTCTAAACGACTAAATCGCTACTATATCGTTACGATTTTGATTACGTGAATCGGGCTACTGGCCACAACATATATAATAAATTTTCAGTCAAATAAATCACTCATACTTTTTACTTATGCCGCGTGTTAGTAGAAAATTAACCCAAAAGATCTTTCTCCTGGGATAAAAAATTGTGCGTTATTCCAGGATAGAAGAACAGTGGTAGCCAAGTGATAATGGCCCCAACTTACGAGCTGTAGGTCGCGGGCTCAAACCCAGCCAGGCGTATTACTTTGTGTAATTTTTTCATCATCACTGCTTTAAAAACGGTGAAGGAAGACATTGTGAGAAAATCGGCATGTCCTAGAACCAAAAATTCGAAGAGATTTTACATACACCACTGGGCTTGCGTGGTGAATTACGATCCAATCCCTCTACTAGAGAGGTCTGAGTTCCAGCATTGTCTTAAAAGACTGATTATGCTGTGTATTTCAGGTAATTGTCTGCCCGCATATGTTTCGTGGTTGTAACAAATATACATCCACATTCACAAACTTTCGTATTTATAATAATTAGTGTGTTGTGATTTCGGGAACGCTAAAATTCTATACATACATATTCTGGTAGAAAAAATGGATTATTGGCTCGATATTCGCAATATTTGGAAAATAATTGACGGCACCTAAAAATAGGTTGCTTTGATGTTTCTTGGCGTCAATGTTGTTAAAATGTGTCGACTGAGGCTTAAATTACCATTTTCCCGAAATAAACGTTTGATTTTTTGCTTCGTTACTGATTAAGTCGCGGAATTTTGACATTTTTGTTACGCTACTGATTGAGTCTAGCATATTGTAGAAAATGGGTGCCAAAGGCTAAGTTCTCTCAGCGTAACAGAAAATTCAGACATGGAGAAACATTTTCAGCTATTTTGATTACGATTTCCAGGATTTTGATGATGGACGTGGACTTTTGGGAGCAGATACCAATTCACATTTTGTATTTTTTGATGGTCATTATTGCTAGAATACTAATAATTTACCTTCGCTATTGTTGAAATGTGACTATGTTGAGTCATTCAAATAGGTATGTTTATGTTCAGACAGTGATAAATTTTATGCCTATAAATCCGGACAGAGTTCCGACGGGATCTCATGGTGTTATGAAGATAGTAACTGTCGCAACCTAGCGCTGGACGTGCCACAAACACACCGGTAAGTGCTCTCTTTGAGAATTGGCTAGAAAGACGCCACGACTTCTTCATTTTTCACCTGACGCAGTTTCTCAAGAGCTTCAGTTCAGGCTATAGTCCGAAGCGAGAGAGAATGGAAAATGGTCGCCTGCTTCTACGATGCAGTAATGCAAGCGAAAGAGATGGCCACCACAGTAAGGGATCGGATATATTCATGCCCCAGCCGCCGTCGAAGGGAAAGCCATGGGCGAGGGGAAAAGAAAGGGAAAGCCATGGGGAGGTGCAAGGCTACTGAAGAATACAGGTGTGGCATTCATCATCAAAAAAAAAAGTCCTCTGAACGGTCCTATACGTCTCACATTCATCGGATTCCCGCAACCCTTAACAGGTTATCGGTCTACCTTGTAGGAAGCCTTCCAACGCTACGTCTTCCGGTACGTGGTCACTATTCCAGAACCTTTCGGCTTTACTGGCGATCTGTTCTGTGAGCAATGTTTCCTGGCCATCACTTAAGTTTGGCGATTCTTCGTGCTATGTCGGTAACTTTAGTTCTTCTACGGATATCCTCATTCCGTTGAGGTATTCCGTTCCGGTGTGGCTTTAGTCAGTAAAAATTTGAAAGGCCCAAAGCTCTTAGCCTTAAGTCGTTTCAGGAGAAGTCATTACCTAAATGATGTCCTAACTAAAAAAAAAAAAATGTTTTCAAGGACCTTGCCTCAGTGATAGAAGATAAGAGGTGCCTTAAAATTAAATGACATAGCACACATGACTTGTAAAAATCTGCAACTAGAAAGAAAGAAAACATGTTTATTCTGCCTGAATAGACGCACAATTCGTTACAAAAAATATACAAAAAAAAAAAAACAGTTTCCCCACCAAGCCATGTGTATAACGGGCTTAAATGTATTGCACCATAAGACAACGCAGTTGTCTAAGTTATCTGTTGCAAGTTGCAAGTACTGTTGTCTGTGGTATTATGACGCTGGCTTCAACAAAGACAATTATTGGGACAAACATAAACAAAACAAAGCTATGAAAAAAAACTATAAAAAAATAAAAGAAAATACACAATTAAATTTTACCAAAAAAGTCGACGGCTACAAGTTGAGCGTCGCATCTTAGCAAGAATAGGTCATTGCGCAACATACATCGTGACGCTAGGCAAATCCAGATATCTACGGTGCTGATTTTCAGCAACCACTATTCGAGTGACAATTTTGGCGTCTCGTATACTTCGCCTGCTGCGGTCCGTCCAATCATAATTATTATTTAGGTGTCTTTAAGGCTGTAGTGAATAGACTCTTAATAAACTTAGTGCGTATCAACGATTGCACCACTTTTTACCGTCAGGTAGGATCGCAGGCTAATAGTAGTACTGGACATTTCTTTGATAATGAAAAGACTCAGTGCCACAAAAAGTTTGTCCAAATAATAAGACATTGAACGACTGGATTGCTTTTTACTATCAACGATTGCACCACTGTTTACCGTCAGCTGGGACTACAGGCAAGTACTAGATTATATAATAAAAAAAAAACCGGCCAAGTGCGAGTCGGACTCGCCCATGAAGGGTTCCGTAGCAGCAAGTAACATAATATAAAACTTCTTGTGATGTGTTGTAACTTTGATCGATGTTTTAATAATAGTGTATTTTTTTCGATTTATGACGCATTAAAAAAAAACTACTTACTAGATTTCGTTCAAACCAATTTTCTTTGGTAGTTTTTATAGTAATGTACATCATATATTTTTTTTTAGTTTTATCATACTCTTATTTTAGAAGTTAGAGGGGGGGGGACACACACATTTTACCACTTTGGAAGTGTCTCTCGCGCAAACCATTCAGTTTAGAAAAAAATGATATTAGAAACCTCAGTATCATTTTTGAAAACCTATTCATAGATACCCCACACGCATGGGTTTGATGAAAAAAAAAAAATTTGATTTTCAGTTCTAAGTATGGGGACCCCCAAAATTTATTGCTTTTTTTCTATTTTTGTGTGAAAATCTTAATGCGGTTTACAGAATACATCTACTTACAAAGTTTCAACTGTATAGCTCTTATGGTTTCGGAAAAAGTGGCTGTGACATACGGACGGACAGACAGACAGACATGACGAATCTATAAGGGTTCCGTTTTTTGCCATTTGGCTACGGAACCCTAAAAAGACTCGATGTGTGAATGTCCCAAATAGGACACTTGAATATTGAACGACTAGGTTGCTTGATATAGCATGTCGATCGTATTGTTGTTGACTAATATGTGTAGTTCATAAGCAAATACGCCAGTGTACATGGAAATCCAATCAACATGCAATTGAAATTGGAATTTCCCTGATTAAGACATTATATTAGTATTTCACTAATATCATATATGTATAATAATATAATATTCCACAACTATCACACAACGCCGTCTAGTTTCAAGCTAAGCAGAGCTTGTGTTATGAGTACTAGACAACTGATAAACATACTTATATATTTCTAAATACATACATATTATAGATATGTATGTATTCAGAAATATATAAGTCTAAATATATTGGAACAGATAAACCAGTTTTGATGAAATAGCACTGGGGTAGACCATATCCTGGAAATAGCCTATAGGATACTTTTTATCCTTATATTCCGGTAGTGTGTTCCTTTGGCATGATGTTGAGATATTGATGATGTTGAGAGATTGTCATGCTCACTAAAATGTCTCGCTGATGGTGGCACGTGTTATTGGGTCGTTTGGCTCCCTTCAAAATGGTTGAGCTGAGTGGGGCTCATGCACGCGTCATGCTCGTGAACGGGCGCCGTCGGTTGAGACTGGTCATCTCTTAGCTGCCAGTGACTTATTCAATTTAATTTTTATTATTTATCTTCAATGTGCTCACATAATAGAAGCAAAAATAAATATGTAACGAAGATTCATGTAACTAAATATCATTTAGGTGTCCATGGAGTTTCTTGCACGTTCTTCTCCAAAGAGATCTACGCTTTGGAATGTGCAATTTAGCTTCACTTGTCTGACTGACCGACATTTTGACAATTCAAAAGTGCCTGTAACTGGTCTACTTGAAATAAACGTTTCTGATGGTTTTTCAGCCGTTGGCAGCCGCTAGTTCACTAATGTTATGAAGCTCTAATGAAATGCTCTAATGACATCTCCCGCCATTTTTTTGTCAGAGTTTTACTTACTAAAACCCACTCCTATTTCTCCTTTGCCTTCGTTCCAAGGATCCAGAGTTCATTTTCGCACAACCCACGGCTCGAGTAGGCTTTGACCCTGTTGGGCCCCTACGGTTCGCTGATATCAGAGGCGCCCGTGGAACACTAAGCGCCGTCGATGATTTGCGCTCGGTCCGGACGCTAACCGGACGGCAAGCCTGCGCCTACGGTGAATATTATAAAGCCGCATACAGACATCGCGAGGCGTGCGTCACGAATAGTTCGTCTCGCATGCCTCGGGCTGTGTGGACGAGTGTGCTCACAGCGCGTCGTACTATCGTTACGAACGCCGCCTCAGTAAGAGCCGTGCGCTCCGTGTGAACGGACAGGTGTGGTTTGCGTTTTCTACTGCCAAACTCTGTGCATTGTGGTTTGCGTGCTCAGTTTGAGCATGTGTCATTCTGAACGCACGCATAAATTTACCGTCGTATGCCTCAGGTTGAGGCAAGCCTGACGAACAATTCGCAGCGCACGCCTCGCGATGTCTGTACGCGGCTTTACGATAAGAGTTTGTATGTAAGTGTTTTCACTCCTTCACATTCAAATGGCTGAACTAAGAATAAAATGGTAAAGTAGATAGAAAAAAGGCCTCGCGGGCGCAGCCCAATACGTTGGTCTGACCAGATCCGCGCCGCTCTTGACTTCACAGTATACAAGGCCCTTCCCACCGCCAGAGACAGGAATAAATGGAAAAACATCATAAAAAGTAAAGTGATGAAGAAGGGAGGTCACGACCCTAAGCATTGAGGAATACGACGCACGGAGGAGGAGGGGGAAGAATAAAATTTGACATTTAGTTGACTATGCTCTGATACAGCATGTAGGAAACTTTTTATAGGCAGTTTGTTCTTTTGGAATAACATTTGTACGTTCACGCAGGAGTAGCTTCTGGTAGAAGCCAGGATATTCTATTTAGGACCATGAATAAGTAGTTTGCCTGCTGCGGTCTTCCAGTCTGATAATAAGGATTATAATTTGGGTGTCTTTAAGGCAAGAGTGAATAGGCTCTGAATAAACTAGTGCGCCTCACCATCAACAATTGCATCACTGCTTACCATCAGGCGGGATCGCAGTCAAGCAATTTAAATCAATTTAAAAAACCTGCTTTTTTAAAGCAATTTTTCATCTCCTAAAAGCGAAAAAATAAAGCGCTTCAATAGATAATTGATAATCCTAAAAACCGTTAGCAGAGCGGTGACGTGACGTCACTGAGTTACCTAATTTTCTTACCTTTGGCCAGTTTGAAGGTATTTTACTGAATGACCCGGTTTACTGTCGTGAAATTATGTAGGGTTGCCTAGCAGTTGTTTGGATGGGTATGTCGTTATTTAGTTTGTGATTTAACATTGTTATTATTCACACTCGCTTGACAAAGCCATAGGTTAGAATCAAAGCATAAAAAATCCAAACATATTTTAAATAACATCCCCTATTTCGTCTGTATGTATGTCAATGACAAACTTAAAAAGTATTGAACAGATTTTCATTCAGTTTTCACCAGTAGACAGAAAATGATTCACACATTAATATTAAAGTAGAGAAAAATCGGGAATTTTAATGATTTCTTATATCTAGCGAAGGACGGGTCCCTAGTAATGTAATTGATTGAATTGTTTGTTTTAAATAACTTATTTTATATTTTTTCATTTGAAGTATCTGTTATTTGTTTATTGTGCAAACCTACCACAGTGTTGTCTTTTTTAACCCAAAAGTTGGTAAAGAATGCTTTGTTGCATTAAGTCCGCCAAGAATGCCTTGTTGCATTAAGTCCGCCAAGAATGCCTTGTTGCATTAAGTCCGCCAAGAATGCCTTGTTGCAGTAAGTCCGCCAAGAATGCCTTGTTGCAGTAAGTCCGCCAAGAATGCCTTGTTGCATTAAGTCCGCCAAGAATGCCTTGTTGCATTAAGTCCGCCAAGAATGCCTCGTTGCATTAAGTCCGCCAAGAATGCCTTGTTGCATTAAGTCCGCCAAGAATGCCTTATTGCATTAAGAACCACTACTGCACATGAAGTTTAAATAAATAAATAAATTGTTTAATGATAACGAAAAAGAGTAGATTTTTTTTTCTTGAGGTGGAAAATCATCGGATTTCTGAGAAACAAACACAATACGTGCTATATTATTATTCCTATAGATAGAATAACCTACATTCCAAGTCTGTACGTAACATGTGACCTACTTATTGTAACTTATTACGTTACTAATTAGCGGCTAATTGCTCAAAGTCGTCAATATTAAATCGCTTGTTAACCTAAGAGGCTCAGTAATTTATGTATTAATGGTAAAATTACGTTATCTACATATTCTACATACTTTGGTTTTGGAAAGATCTGATTTTACAGGAGCTTAAGAAAGATTTATAATTGGAGTGTGAACAAAACATTATTATAGTATATGCGAAACCTGAATATAGTTTGTTTAGAATTAGTAACTGATTAGGTTTTAGTATAAATAGTTTATTTAGCATTTAAGTTTTATATGTACGTATGTATTTTAAATAAGTTAATATAATAAATGCATGTATTTGTTCATAACAAAATAAAAGTAACTGAATCGATTCTAATCATTTTTACACCATGTTATATTTTTCCCCAAAAATATTTAAAAAAGGTCACAAGTTGGACACCACCCACACTAAACGGTCAAAAGTACAAAACAGGTCTCGGCAGGTCATAGCGGGTATTAGGAGCCAGCACACGGCTGGGTGTGGAAGCAAAACAAACCCTCAGTCGCCCAGTGACCATGTATTTCTTTGTGATTTTCCTTAATACAGTATTAAAAGAAGAATTCCCGTCCCTCGTACCATATTGCATCACAAGTATATTAATACCAAAAATAATGTCTTATTTATGTCTATAATGTACTAAATTTTGACCACTTTTTTTAACATACTTGTACATAGATTTTTTGTATAAAAATATTATACAGGTGTTACACTAAAAATAAGGTTGTATATTGTGAAACATTTTTGAGTGTTTTTTTTTGTTGTGCTTGAGTTTGACCACTCTCTCCCATAGATATAAATAAGTTTTAGGATCTCTCCTGACGGTTAGCAATGATGTGGTTGACGGTGGAGTACACTTGCCTAGAAGAAACTTTTTTTTTTTTTAATTGAGATATACTAGTGCTTGACTGCGATCCCACCTGATGGTAAGTAGCGATGCAACCTTTAATAGTGAGGCGCACTAGTTTATTAAGAGCCTATTCACTCTAGCCTTGAAGACACCCAAATTATAATCGGACGGGATGACCGCAGCAGGCAGACTGTTCCAGTCCTTCGACGTACGCGGTATAAACGACGAGGCAAAACGCTTATTCCTGCGCACACTCTCCAAAATGCATCCTGTAAAACTTCTTCACTCTTGACTTAAATACCTCCAGGTTGTAGCTATGAGGATATAGTATTCCCGAGAAAGAGAGATGGAGCTTTACACTAGCTTCTGACGTTGTATAAGTGCCTATGTAGGCCTTTGCAAATTATTATTATTATTTTTTTAATTTTACTTACACGTCTAAATTTTGATCGTTTTAATCCCGTAGAGGGTCGATCCGGTACATGAAACACTATCGATTTGTAAAGATAAAATTAAAATATAAAGTACCCTTTTTTTTCAAAACTCGTATTAATTTGTTATGTAATGTAATGTACAAAATTAATTTATTTAAGAAAACGTTAGTTGAGTGAGTCTAATAAACTGTAGGTAGTAGTTGGTGTTGCGTACAATCTACAGGTCATTGGACTCGCTCAGCTGAGCCCTCCACGGGATTAAAACGATTAAAATTTAACGGTGTATAGCTCCATCTCTATAACAGTTCAATTTAGTTCATCAAATGGATCGCTTTAAGAGGTTATGGTAGAGCCTTAGGTAACACAGACTCCGGCAGGGAATTCTGCTCCTTAGCTTTTTACATAATGAATGTGTCATCCTAGGTTGTAACTATCAGGAAACATTGATTCCGGCAGAGAATTGTACTCCTTAGGGACCATCTCCACGAGCGAGAGAATCGCGGCGATATTATCGTCGTGCCACTTATACACTTCTACACACTCTCTTAGAACGTATCTCCACACGGGGATATTATCGCTGCGATGCGACAAGTGGCTGAGTGCGAATGAAACGTGGTCGTATCTCCACGCGCTTGTTGCTACTGGCAGCGGGCCCGCCACGCGCTCGCGACGGGACGTGGCGCTCTCGCAGCGAGAGCGCAACTGTCAAACACAGGTCATTTCTGCGTTGCCTGTCTGCCTAGTAACGTATTGCAGAACGTCTCGTCGTGGGCACGCCTTTTACGATACGAGTCGCGACTATACGCTACTGGTGGAATATTCGCTCGTTCATGGAGACTACCTGGCGATAGAAGAACAGACTCGTCATGAGTCTCTCGCTCGTGGATATGGTCCCTTAGCTGTACGCACCATTAATGTGTGCTATTGATAAAATACTAACTGACTTCGTACCTAAAGAAAGTAGATAAACTCCAAACCGCCAACCCTGCAGCAACTCGAGGTATAGTTTCGAAAGTTAATCCTTTCAACTTAATATAATAGCTAGTATTTCGACATTGTATAGAGGGGTACAGAAGAACTACTCTAATCGAAGAGCAACTTAAAGGTGTGTCCGGCAATCTCAAACTGACTGATGACTACGGTTGTAAGTGCGTTTGCGCTTGCTGTATTCTTTTTTAGGTGGGAAATATTATAATGACATTTCCCGCCCTTAGGCGGAGTGGGAGGGCGTCTCAGACTTTTACTGAATAAAAATCATTGTTGATTCTTCTTTGCCTTCATTCCAGGGCTCCGGTGTTCATTTTCGCACAACCCATGGCCTTAGTAAACTTCGACTCCTTTCATCACCCTGCTGGGCCCCTACTCAGCTTAACACTGCACGCCGTTGACGACTAGAACTCGGTCCGGACGATTACCGGACGGTCGTACGACGGCAAGCAACGGGTAACTCGCCGCCCACTTCTGTGGCGGCTGGAAATTGGGATCGGAATCCCAGCGGCATAAGGGACGTTCCCTTGCGTATGCGGCCGCCTCCATGGCTAGCATTACTGCTTCGCAACATTGCTAAACGTGGAGTGTGTCTACGTGTGAGTGCGCTTTTGATCATTGTATGAAAATTCCTTAAAATAGGCGACACTCAAGTAGTTTGACGCAGCCCGTCCCTTGCTGCCTCCCCCAGCGACGCCATAAGCCGCGGTCTGTACCTTACGTACCGTTTTTTGTAAGCCCTGGCGAGAGTCTTTCATTTATTAAGGTCACCACAGGCCAATCCAGAATAAACAGAAGACAACCTCATAGGTTGGTTGACCTATGAGAGGCCACCCATCACAAAAAAAGCGACTTCTGTCCTTACTTTATATAAATATATATATGTAGTATATATATTATATTAAATATATATGTAAGTGTACATATTTTATCTATAATTATGTATAATTTTTACTCTTGTTTTAATACCAAAATTTTCTTTTTGTGCGCTTACCATATTGTCTCTTCACCACCCTAGGTTGACTGGTAGAGAATGCCTAAGGCATTAAGTCCGCCTATGTACTTTGTGTTGTATGAAGAATAAATAAATAAAAGCGATAGTACGGCAACTGGTGTCCGACCGAACTTTTAGTGTCGATTTCGGCATAAAAACGAGTCTCGGCTGCCAACCATCCAAAACTAATCTTGTCGAAATCCAAACTGAATTCGATAAGGTGCGATGAGACATGACATGTTATGCACCTCATGTATTTTGTAAAAGCTAATTTGGTTCTGTATGTCAAATATTAGAGACCGAATGTTAATCATCATCATCATCATCATTTCAGCCGATAGACGTCCACTGTTGGACATAGGCCTCCCCCAAGTGTCGCCACAATGCACGATCCTGTGCGTCTCGCATACATCGGATTCCCGCAACCTTCACCAAGGCATCGGTCCACCTTGTAGGAGGCCTTCCGACGCTGCGTCTTCCAGTACGCGGTCGCCACTCCAGATCCTTTCGGCGGGAATGTTTAATATATAATTTATAAAATATCTGATTTAAAAATAAAAAGAAATTGATTTATATTGCCAAATTTTTCCCTAAAAAATCTTTAAAAACGTGCTGTTTCATATTTGCTCTGTATCTGTAATGCCTTGATCACACGTACCGAGTAAATGAGAATACTCGATACGTATAAACAAACTGCCGAGTGCTTGGCCGAGCGTTTCTCTCTACAACTCGCTTTCATCACTGTCTTGGACGACCAACATTTTACTGTATCGCCCTTTTACTCTGTACGTGTGATTAAGGCATAAATGTGCCTTGTGGAGCATCAACTTCTGCGTGGCAGTAATACTAGTGAAGGAGATGCCCGCAAACGTGAGGGAACATACATCATCATGGCCCAGCCGCCGCCATAAGAGACGCCCCGGTCGTCAGGAGACATAGGATGATCCCTGACTACCGAAAGCGGAGGTTTACGGATGCTTACGGCCTGACCGTTACCGAAGAGTAGACTTAATAGGTTTGAAAAAAAAATACACCGTTAAATTTTAATCGTTTTAATCCCATGGAGGGTCGATCCGGTATATGAAACACTATCGATTTGTAAAGATAAAATTAAAAAATTAAGTACCTTTTTTTCAAAACTTTTATTAATTTACGCATGTACGAAATTAATTTCTTTAATAAAAAGTCAGCTGAGCGAGCCCAATGACCCGTAGGTAGTTGTTGGCGTTGCGTACAAACTATTAAAATTTAGCGGTGTATACCTCGCCTAGAGAGGAGGCCTGAGTCCCAGCATTAAGAATATTAAAATGTTGTGTTGATTATGCTCATATTATATCTGCATATAGATTCATGAACAACATTATGAAACTTTTTATTTTTTTGATTAACACATTTACCCAAAAAAAAAAAAAAACATTTAGCAATTTCGCAACTTTTCCCTATTCCTTCGAAACGGCTTGGATCTTTAGAAACATTTTTACACATAAAAATTGGTGGTTAAATATTCTTCAAAGTGAACATATCATATGTACTTAAATCAATCAATATTTCACAAAGAAAATGGATTTAAACGTCAGTCTATATCCGAACGCAGCTGGCCGCAATTAAATGCACAGATACGCGTACCGCCTAGGCAGGCAAGAGTGTTGTGTCCATTATTTCGGCCAGATGTTTAAGTGACTATACCGAAAGGGCGCTCGACCCCCGGTATGAAGGCTTGAAGGAACGGGATGGGTTTTTTAGTCAGTAAGAGTCTGACACTATCTCCCGCTCCGCCCAAGAGCGGGGGTTGTCACAAGATTATTTTTCCTATCGAAAAAAAAAGCCTTAGAATTTTTTACCTACCTACTACCAACCTTCTGTAAAATATCGGTTTAGTGGCGATAGTTTCAGTTTATATAAGCCCACCGCTGGACAGTGGGCCGCCGCACTCGTACCAACAAATTGGACGGACGTTTTCCTTACTCTCGTTGTTTGAAGTTGGTTTAAAGTTGGTTTTACTGAATTTATTATTACCATTCTACTGCGAGGTTTGACTTGCGCTTCTAAGTTGGCTAATTAGAAAATTCCTGGATGATAGTTTCCTTTGATGTGGCGTGTCGGGCTGGTTTAGCGTTGTTCGTTCTAGGCTAGGTTCCGGGTTAGATATTTCGCAAGTATCGATTGGTATTTGATGATGATTGATTTGACTGGTCTGTTGGTCTAGTGGTTAGTGGCCCTGACTGCTATGCCGGAGGTCGTGGGTTCGATTCCCATCCAGGACAAATGTTTATGTGATGAGCATGAGCATTTGTTCTGTGTCTGGGTGTTATTTATACAGGAAAAGTTTTTAACCAGTGCGCAAATTTTGTCATGATAAACTTGAATATATTTTAATAAACACGTATTTTTTATTTTGATATGTGTTAATAGTAAAAAATAAAGTTATCGCTTACGAGACTTATTTACATAGAAATTTATTTTATGGTCGCTTGCCAGTCTGGCGCCCGGTTGACCGACTCACGCGTCGACTGGTCGCCCGACCGGCAAGCTGTATCAGCTGAGTTGTAGGTAAGTACTTATGTGCGATCGCTCGATGCGACGGCGCCGACGTAAGTACCTACGCGGTGCGGTTACTGACCGCAATTTCGTGCTACTTTTTAAGTTTAGGTAATTCCAATTTTTCCTTCATACTTTCATGGGCTTAGGACCATCAAAATGCAGAAAATAAATCAAGTAATAATTTTTACATTCAAATTAAAACATTTATGTATGATAATTACTCATGATAAAATTTGAATTGAAAAAATTGCATTCTGGCGTATTTAAAAAATTGGAATCAACTACCTATTTACAACAATGTCCAATCAAAAAGAACCTAACACACTAAGATTGTTTATAATTTCTTACCTCTACATTTCGTTAATCACAGTATTTAAGGTATTGTTCGAAGTGACCTCCTCCTTTTTCCAGGCATAAACGTGCACGTTTAAAATAAGTTTGCATTTAGTTTGTTTAGGTCACTAGTATCACTTTTCACTTCATTGAAAGCGTTATTTATTTTTTGTTTGCCAGTCGAGGTCTGCCAGACCCTAGTGCATGGCTCGGGGTTCTGAACTGGCCGTGATCAAGCAGCCTTTGATTTGCTGCAAGAATTGTCCTTTCATTAGGTACCGTAGGATTACGGATCCCTTGGGCTCGCATACGAGGTACGCTCTCCCTCTCATATCTTCTTCGTGCTGCTCGTAAATTTTCGTGGCTAAGTAGATACACTCGCACCATTTCGTAGTATTCGCGGTGAGTAAAGTTCGACATCGTGACGACACGAGTACGCGGCACACACGCGCGCAGGGATGAATATGAGCGAACGTCCGAACCCCGCTTCCGCAAGTGACGTACTGCAGATCCGCACATCAAAGGCCGCCGCCGGCGCCGCATACCCCCGCCCCCTTCCCCCCGCACCCCCGTCTCGTACAACGGGCGGCGCGGCGGCCAGCGCGTTTTCATTCATAGTATTTAATAGTATTACGATTAAATTATGTCCATGTTATGCTTATTTCAAAATGGGACAAGGTGGAAAAATGTGAAAAAAAAAGTTATAAACTAAAAATGGAAATGTGTTCTATTACTTACACTGAGCCACCAAAAAAAATTTACGCAGTGGTTAAAAACTTTTCCTGTATATAACTAGCTTTTGCCCGCGCGGCTTCGCTCCCGCTCTTCCCTACTTCAGCCTACTATACCCTACTCTACCCTACCCTACTCTACTCTACCCTACTCTACTCTACCCTACTCTACCCTACTCTTCCCTACTCTACCCTACTCTACCCTACTCTACCCTACTCTACTCTACCCTACTCTACCCTACTCTACCCTACTATACCCTACTCTACCCTACTCTACCCTACCCTACTCTACTCTACCCTACACTACCCTACACTACCCTACACTACCCTACACTACCCTACTCTACCCTATACTACCCTAATTTTCATTTTTTTTCCCATAAGAACCTTCTCCTCATAATAACGAACACAACAAAAAAAAAATAGCGAAATCGGTCCAGGCGTTGTTGAGTTATGCGCTTACCAACACATTTTGCGATTCATTTTTATATTATAGATATGTATGTACTTAGAAATGTTTATCAGTTGTCTAGTACCCATAACACAAGCTCTGCTTAGCTTGGGACTAGACGGCGTTGTGTGGTAGTTGTGGAATATTATATTGAGAAAAATATAGATTTGAAATGTGTTAGATAGAAAAATAAAATCTTGAAGGTTTGTTTTTGGTAATTATGTATTATGTTTTGTAATAAGTCATAGAATAAAAAGTTGTTGTTTATGATGTTATTAATAAAGTCCTGCAGGATTTATTTATTTATTTATTTAGTCTTTATGCAACAAAAAGTACATAGGCGGACTTAATGCCTTAGGCATTCTCTACCAGTCAACCTAGGATTGTTACTGTTTTACAAATAACTCCGTATATTTTCTAGTTTTACACGAAGGTACCTTAAGAGCTCTAAAAGCGTTATGATTCTGAAAGGTCCAAGGGCTAACCTCACCAAAATCGGACCTTGCCGAACCGTTCCACCAAATTAACTCAATCTTCCACAACCTTGGGCTCACTGGTCAGATTCACAGCGAAACAAGATGTCGACCATTAATTACTGCTTCGTAATTACAATCCTTTGAAGATGTTCTCTGAACCGGTGCAACCTTTCATTCGATATCTTTGTGTTTTGCGGGAAGATTAAGGAACGCGTCTTATAAAGAGCCTGTTTATGAATCAGTGAAGACCCGTCCCTGCTTCATATACGTGCAATCCACTCATGCGATAACATGTAATCAAAAGATACACGTTTTTGTGCTATCTGTGTCTATATATATGACTTAATTTTAAGTATATGAAGCCTGAATATAGTTTGTTCAGATTCAGTAACTGAATGATTTTTATACCATGTTATATTTTTCCCAAAAATATTTTAAAAGGTCCCAAGTTGGACACCACTGACACTAAGTATAATACAAGGTCACGGCAAGTTATAGCGGTGCTGGGTGCAAGAGCAAAACAACCCCACAGTCGCCTGGAAGGCCCGAAGACTATGTATTTTTGCTGACATAACAAACTGATAAATCTTGTGATTTCGTGTTTCGGGTTTCGCATATAGGTACTAAAACGAATGTTGTATATCTTAATTCGATATTGTATAGGATTTGTTATTTTCGGAAACTATCTCAATGATGATAAAAACCGGAATACAAAATCGTTTAGAAGAATTATGTAAACCAACAAATTGACAGGAAAGCAGACTATTTTATGAGTTTACAATTATTTCTCCACCTGATTAGGAGGTGTGGTGGTAGGTGATAGGCTGATTGCCAGACGTAAGCAATAGCAGCGGCTGTCAACGCTTAGTAATTAATTTAATTTTTTTTTGTGTGCTAGATATAAGCGTTTTGGTCCCCGTACTGTTACTTACAAGCTAGTGCTGTATTTCCAAATAAATTAATAAATAAACGCAACAAGTTTGACAGATAGAAAAGATCAATATAATACACCGAATCGATCACAGAGAAGCGATCTGATATCTCAACGGAGAGTAGCCAAAACGCTTAGCTAAGTTGTTATTCTGCAATCGTTAACGCTGTAGAAAAGTGATGAAACGTATGGGAATGACGTCATCTCAACGTAAAGTCGCGTGGTCGGAACAAACGAATAGAAAATTCGTAGCCAAATTCACATCGTTCAAAATGATAGAATGACTTTCTACTACGTTTAACGATACATCCTTTGATAAACAAACGCTACATTGTAGAACGAGCGGCCGACGCAGGTGCGTCAACATGGCTACCCACTTATCGTTTTCTACAATTGCTGACACCGAAGCGTTACCGATTGGAGAACGGAATTCGACACGATACGGTTTTAACTTGGCTAGGGGGTACACAGATCTTAGGCTAAGAACTTACTTAATGGTTTTCACCCATGCTGGTCGCGGTTGCGGGCCAGAAGGTTCTATAGAATGGAGATATATATTATGAAAATAATTAAAGCACATTTAATGACGTGTCTTTCTGGCGTGTTGTGCGCGGTTGTTTTGAGTTCGCGCAGCACCGGCACGGCGGACACCTAGTAGATAGAATCGCGTGGGTCGCGGTCACCCGCAGCCGCGGCGGGTTATGCCTGCACGCTTTGCGAAACACGACATGAAATCCAACAAACGGTGGATGCACTTAAAACTTGCTAAGCCTTCTATTTTCATTTATCATAAGTCTTCTTGTAATGATTTTTATAGAAAATATTCATAAATCGTTCAACTTCCAATGATAAGCGATAGATGGCGCTAGTAGTTACATGAACTTTAGACATTCGTTGTAGACATTAAGTTATAATTTATAATATTAGACTTTATGGATTTGTTTTGTATAATATATCATAATTGTTAAATGAAATATTTACTTGCAGTTAATTATTAGATAAACTCTAATGTATATTAGTTAGTCAATTGATGTTACGTACTCTTTACTTTGCTCTGATTGGTCGGTTAGTCGACCGAGTGTTTGTGAAAGTTTGTGGTAGGGAGACACTGTGTTTGTAACTGTCATTTTGGACAGAGTCAGTCTGCTTTGAGTTGTTGAACAGAAAACACGTCCGACTAATCTTTGTATTTGTAAATAATTGTTAATAGAACGATAAGTATGAAAATTTTTTTTTTTATCTGTTATAAACTAGTACTTGACTGCGATCCCGCCTGATGGTAAGCAGTGATGCAATCGTTGATGGTGAGGCGCACTAGTTTATTAAGAGCCTATTCACTCTAGCCTTGAAGACACCCAAATTATAATCGGACGGGAAGACCGCAGCAGGCAGACTGTTCCAGTCCTTCGAAGTACGCGGTATAAATGACGAGGCGAAACGCTTAGTCCGGACCGTAGATGTTGTCGAAATTGTGTTGATCAAAGTGAATAAAATATTTAATTTATCCTGAAGTGTTTGATTCATCACATTCTGTAAAGTAAGTTTAACGGAACAGCTTAAAACCCCAGTCTTGTGAGATTAGATTTAAAATAGCTGTTCCGCCATCGCGGCGGGCGCGTGGGAAAATCCGCTCCGTGAGTTCATAGCCTTATTATTAGTGCAAGCGTGTGTGCAAACACAGGTGCACTCTCTATTCCTTTAACTACTCATATAATCCAATGAGACGGCAAGTTGACACGATTGGGGAGAGGTCAGGTGTTAACGGTTCTATGTGCTTTCTGAGACAAACTTTTACACTAAATAAATGATCTTTTCGTATGAAATACCTACTGGTTAAAAACGAGTCTGTTTAAAACATGTCAAACCAAATATTATCAAAGGATGAAACTATCAGTGCCAGCACTTTTATATACTATTGTAATTGTGTGTTTATATTCATACATTATTAGTTGGTGCGTGTCTGCTAAAACAACCATTTCAGTCTTAAAAAAATGGGGCTCTATCTGTTAGTACTCGAAACTGCGGGCCTATTACGACCTCTTAATTCCAGTCAATTTACGCCGTAAAATGAACTGACTTGCTTATCCGTATTATGACATCTTATTGCCAGCCAGTCAGTAGTCACGTGACACTTGACCGTCTTCTGCACGGATATTGGCTGGGAATTCCGTATTATGAGCACCAAACTGACATTTTGTAGCTTGCTAAAGTGTCAAAAATTGTGACAAACTAGCCAGTCAGTTTACGCCAGTTTCTTGTAACTTATAGTGAATTGTTTTGACTTTTTATTATATTTGAATCTATTTGATAGTTAAATAAAACATTAAATATGTGTGATTAGTTGATAATCTTCGAATTTCTCGAAAGTGATGCGTTTATAGTTTTAGAAATGATCGAAGTTTGTAATGTTCGCGATCCCGATTACGTAATTGTAAACTGATGTTTACCTTTTTTGTTTTGTGTCCAATTCTCACCATTACTGTATTTTTAGTTAAAACTTACCTAAAAAATGATAACATAGCAGTTAGATTGACAGTTGGTATAATATTGGGTGAGAAATTGAAAGATTTGTGTTTCAGAATATGACCAACATTGTATCTTTTGCAGTTTTTGTTCTAGAAACTTTTTTATGTGTTAAGTTATGCAAAAGATTATTGTTTTATATGAATGTAGACATCATAACGAGTATTTTGATGTGCATATTGTATATATTATGTGAAAGAATAAATAAATCTGGCATCCGAAAGGGGTCGGCTGAAGCGAAACTAAAAGTAAATAAGTCTAAAAATCATAGTTCCCGCGGACGTAAAGTTTCGGGGTATATAGCCGAACCCCTAGGAACCTTTTCGTCGAAAACGTGTTTTATTGATCCTCTTCGATACCCGCTGTGAGATGCTGCTACGTTCCCCCTTAGTCGAAAACGTACGCATTCAGGGGTGCGTGGTGGCGTACGAGACCAGCGCAACGAGCAACGTACGCCAAAAATCGGGTTGAACTGTCCCGAGGGCTCGGTAGCCAAAGGGTACTGCCCGCTACCGTCACCGCCTCCTAACAGGGGCCAGTCCACCACACCGTAGGTTATCGGATGTTTACGTCTGGGCTCAGGGTGGCGCAGCACTTCAACACCGTCACCGCGGCGACCACCATGCCGATCCCGTGACGTCACCTAGCACTCCAACGCCATCGCTAACCGGGATGCCAATCCGATGATATCACCCTTACACAGCACAGCGATCGCCAAGCTAACATATTTTTGTTAAAAAGTTTTGTTCAAGTTCATACACACGCTTACCCTTAGTTCCGAATTACGTCTAAAGCGAATATATCGCAAATCCGACCAAATGTAATAGTCACAAAATATAAAGACTATCAAGTACTATTTGTGACTTTGCGCGTTGGTCAGATTCGCAATATAATCGCTTTTGACGCAATTCGGAACACGGGGTTAATTTTGTTTTTGCCGGGTCCTGACTTATTCTAGTACGTTCAGAAATGAAGTATATGAGACAATGCTCTATTTTCCACTTTATGACATTGTATTTACGGAAATAACACATAATTCGTTTTTAAACTCGTTGTTAATTTAGATTTCTGTTATAAAATTATATTAATTTCATCATAAACAATATTTCATACAAAAATTTAAAAACCGTAAATACCGGTAACCTTTGTTTTTATGTTTTCGAACGCAATCTTTCAAAGCAGTGCAAACCAGCCACAGACAACTCGGCTGTCCAAAATCAAAACCTAGCAAGGGACATTTTTGATGAAACACGTTTTCTTCAACCAATATTCCCAAAATTTTTTGCTGCGTCTATAGCAAAAACAACTGTATTTCTATCTTAAATAGAATCGGAGATATGAACATGTATGAACCTAGCAAGTGCACTTCGTACTTGGTGTTTACAAAGTGAAAAAGCTAGTAAGTAACATTTCCAAATACAAAAACCTATTAAGTACGGTACATGCTAGGTTTTTGAATTTGTAAATGGACTTACTAGGGTTTTTAATTTGAAATTAGTCTTTTTACTAAGTTTTTGAAGTTGGAATTGTCCCTTACTAGGTTTTTGATTTACAATATCACTGAAGTGTTGAACACGATTATCAAATAATGTCTATAATAAATAATAGTAAGTCGATGAGAACGCGCTGTTCGCTGTTCCATCCAGAAACGAAGCACGTTACTATTATCTACCAGGAAAGGAGAACAAAGATTTGATTCCACTCTGTAAGCGCTTTTTCCTAGATACACTTGGCTTGAGAACTGATGGACCTATAACTGAATTATCAAAAGCTTTAAAGAAGGGACAATTATTTGCAGCTATGACTGGTGAAAACAGAGGTGGAAAAAAAAAGGAATTAACAAAAATTTACTCCGGGAACATATTCTCAGTTACAAACCTACTGTCAGTCATTATCGTCGACATAATTCCCCGTTCACAAAATACTTACCTAGAGAATTAACAGTAATGCACAACAATTTTAAGACGAAATACCCGGAAACACAATGTTCTGATGAAACTTACAGGAAAGAAATTAAAAAAATGAAGATTTCTTTTAATATGCCAAGAGGAGACATATGTGATGAATGTTTTTTTTATATGGAAGAAAAGAAAAAATACGCGGATGAATCTCTTATGCCAGATGATCTAAAACAAAAGTTTGTGTTACATAAAGCTAAATCTGATCAAGCTCTCGAAAAGTACAAAATTGATTCGTCACAAAGGAATTCAAAGCATATAAAGTATTTTTCGATGGATTTGCAAAAAGTAATTTTGCTGCCTATAATGCCCCAAATTAAAGAAGCTGTTTTTATAAGTCGATTAATTACATTTAATCTAACTTTTGCACCTATAAGTAAGCAATCTCCTGATCCAGCTACTTGCATAGTTTGGCACGAAGGTTACGCCGGTCGAGAAGCTTCCAACATAGTTGATGCTATTTTAACATTTATGAAGAATGAAAGAGATTGCCAACATTTTCATATTTGGGCTGATAACTGTACAGCCCAAAATAAAAACTGGACTCTGTTTACGGCTGTAACTACTATAGTAAATACAGAAACAACGATCGAGACTGTGACTTTGAGTTACTTAACAAAAGGACATACTCATATGACTGCAGATTCGGTGCATGGAAATATTGAAAGAAAAATTAAAAGACAAGGAGAAGATGTCGTAAACAGTTCAAGACAAAAAATAAAGGTCATAGATTTAAGTGATTGTAGGAGCTGGCCGAAGAAAAAAAGAGCACCAAGGAAAACGGATAATGAAGACTTGATGAAATCTTTCTTGCTCAGCCAAGTTGTCCAAGTAAAATTCGTTACTGGATCGAGGAAGATTCTTTACAAGACAAGGTAATTATTAATAGTAGATAGATGTAGTAGTGAGTTTAAAGTTAAACCCGTTGATTAATGACTATGGAATTTTCAGCTTTGATGAACCATTTTTGGAGTTAGACTTCCTACCAAAAAAATTTCAAGTAGTTGGGCTGCCTGAAAAAAAATCAGCTCCTCGAGGCATTCCTGGTCAAAAAAAGGATGTGATTGTGGCAAACTGGTACCCTTAATGCCAGAAACAAGGCGTGCGTTTTGGGTTCAAATACCCGTAAACAATGAATCAGTTGATCTCCAAACTGGAGGCGAAGTAGCTGAAGAAATTTGATTTTTTTAAGTTGATATTTTGTTAAGTTGATTATGTACCTTATGTTCCTCAATAATTTAATTAAACCATTTTATATTAAGTCAACTGTTTTTTTTACTATAATTATGCTACTTACTTGGTTGAAATACGACATAAGGTATTAAAAATAATAAAAAATCCAATTCAAAAACCTAGTAAGTGTTTTTACTAGGTTTTCAATGATAGATCCAAAAACTAATGTATAGAGAAACCAATTAATAAACCTAAGTAGAGATCTAACTAGGTTTTTGCTATTGGTTTAGTATCATACATATCTTGAAGTATCCAAAGAAGTCATTAGTAAGGCACATAAAACTTGTCCAAATGCATTTTCATTTAATTTATCTATTTCGTAAAATAAAACAAATCATAATTA
This sequence comes from Mythimna albipuncta, assembly GCA_929112965.1. Taxonomy (NCBI): domain Eukaryota; kingdom Metazoa; phylum Arthropoda; class Insecta; order Lepidoptera; family Noctuidae; genus Mythimna; species Mythimna albipuncta. The sequence goes on from OV815960.1 coordinate 3,009,636, forward strand.
TTGCCATGAAAACAAGATATGTTTAAAAAAGGAATTATATTCAAAATGGCAGCTGAAAATGTTTCATGTCTTCTCCTGTAAAATTAACTCAGATGTACTTGCTAGGTTTTGATTTTGGACAGCCGAACTGTCCAGGATGATTCCAGTCAGAATGACGTACGTCATAATACGAAAAAGAACAAGGCAGTTTACGGCCGTAAACTGACTTGCCTGGAAACTGACTGGATTTTAAAACGGTCGTAATAGGCCCTCAGGGGCCTAGGGGCCCAGGGGAAAGATTGCGTTCGAAAACATAAAAACAAAGGTTACCGGTATTTACGGTTTTTAAATTTTTGTATAAAATATTGTTTATTGATGAATTAATGTAATTTTATAACAGAAATCTAAATTAACAACGAGTTTAAAAACGAATTATGTGTTATTTCCGTAAATACAATGTCATAAAGTGGAAAATAGAGCACTGTCTCATATACTTCATTTCTGAACGTACTATAATAAGTCAGGACCCGGCAAAAACAAAATTAACCCCGTGTTCCGAATTGCGTCAAAAGCGATTATATTGCGAATCTGACCAACGCGCAAAGTCACAAATAGTACTTGATAGTCTTTATATTTTGTGACTATTACATTTGGTCGGATTTGCGATATAATCGCTTTAGACGTAATTCGGAACTAAGGGTAAGCGTGTGTATGAACTTGAACAAAACTTTTTAACAAAAATATGTTAGCTTGGCGATTGCTGTGCTGTGTAAGGGTGATATCATCGGATTGGCATCCCGGTTAGCGATGGCGTTGGAGTGCTAGGTGACGTCACGGGATCGGGACGGTGTTGAAGTGCTGCGCCACCCTGAGCCCAGACGTAAACATCCGATAACCTACGGTGTGGTGGACTGGCCCGTGTTAGGAGGCGGTGACGGGAGCGGGCAGTACCCTTTGGCTACCGAGCCCTCGGGACAGTTCAACCCGATTTTTGGCGTACGTTGCTCGTTGCGCTGGTCTCGTACGCCACCACGCACCCCTGAATGCGTACGTTTTCGACTAAGGGGGAACGTAGCAGCATCTCACAGCGGGTATCGAAGAGGATCAATAAAACACGTTTTCGACGAAAAGGTTCCTAGGGGTTCGGCTATATACCCCGAAACTTTACGTCCGCGGGAACTATGATTTTTAGACTTATTTTACTTTTAGTTTCGCTTCAGCCGAGCCCTTTCGGATGCCATATTTATTTATTCTTTCACATAATATATACAATATGCACATCAAAATACTCGTTATGATGTCTACATTCATATAAAACAATAATCTTTTGCATAACTTAACACATAAAAAAGTTTCTAGAACAAAAACTGCAAAAGATACAATGTTGGTCATATTCTGAAACACAAATCTTTCAATTTCTCACCCAATATTATACCAACTGTCAATCTAACTGCTATGTTATCATTTTTTAGGTAAGTTTTAACTAAAAATACAGTAATGGTGAGAATTGGACACAAAACAAAAAAGGTAAACATCAGTTTACAAATACGTAATCGGGATCGCGAACATTACAAACTTCGATCATTTCTAAAACTATAAACGCATCACTTTCGAGAAATTCGAAGAATAACTCATCACACATATCTAAAGTTTTATTTAACTATCAAATAGATTCAAATATAATAAAAAGTCAAAACAATTCACTATAAGTTACTAAAAACAGGCGTAAACTGACTGGCTAGTTTGTCACAATTTTTGACACTTTAGCAAGCTACAAAATGTCAGTTTGGTGCTCATAATACGGAATTCCCAGCCAATATCCGTGCAGAAGACGGTCAAGTGTCACGTGACTACTGACTGGCTGGAAATAAGATGTCATAATACGGAAAAGCAAGTCAGTTCATTTTACGGCGTAAATTGACTGGAATTAAGAGGTCGTAATAGGCCCGCTGATCACATTTGTGTAGTCAAAAGTAAACAAAAATGAAATCCCAAAATTGTCAACGAAAATTCATAATTGCTAGATTCATAATTGAATAAATCGTTTATAACAATTGCTACTAGAAAATACTGCGCGCAGTTGTTTTTTCATTTTGGTCGCCATTTATTCATTCATAATAAATAGCCTGTACAATACTTCCCTAAATTCAATGATATTTTGGGATATAAACAAACGCTAATAACTTTGCTGTTTATGAATATTATTTATTGAGACTTTACTTAAATAATAAAAAGAGCTTTTCTAATAAGTCTTTTAAATATTTGTACTAATGAAAAAAAATATTATGTACAGTACAATTCACGAATGATGGCGGGCGTGAAGTTAGCCTTTGCGAACTTTCGCGCATACCACACTCTTCTCGCACACGCACGACGTCATTTGGTTCCTAAAACACATTACTGCGCAGCCTTCTGCGCAACCTTCACGACCGCCATCATTCGTGAATTGTACTATATATAGATTGTTTTAATCAGAAACAAAAGACTACTTTAGAACAGACAGTCGTATCATTACACAGATAAAGAAATCAGAACCATCATCATCTTTCTGCCCTTGTCCCATGTTACAACACATTTCTTTCTTCCAACACGTTTCTTTCTTCCATTCTGTCCTGTCACTCATCATGCTACCATTAACTTCAGACCCAACCAAATAACAATAGAAAGTATTACAAAACGCTCAAACCCCAAGTAAGTACTATAGCAGTCGTATAACAAAACCCCTTCGACTTCAAGTACATAGCTCCCTGTATTCTAAGTTATTACGGCGCTGTGTCAGTCAGGCAGCGGATAAAAAGGAGGCTGTACGAAAGCGCGTGACCCAAGTACGGATCGGACCAAAGAGGCGCATTAGTTGGAAATATACGGGACGGGAAATGCGACGGTTTTTTAACCGACTTTAAAAGAAGGAGATGGTGCCCAATGAATTAACGCCTATTTATTTTATGTTTGTTATCTCTGGGTTCCGTTTTTTTATAAACTGAATTGTTTTTTTTAAGCTATTGTATAGCTTCTATCGCGGGCCTTGAGCGTGGAGACCGAATCCAAAAATTCCGTAACGAAAATAACCTAACACCCCCCACTTATTTGTTTTTTGAGCGTGGTGACCGATAAGAAAACAAATGAGTGAACAATCAATCAAAATTCAATTCAATGTGTGAAAGTGTAACTTCAAATAATATCAAAGAAAAATAAAAACAAAGGAAAAGAAATACTACATAAATAAATATTTATAATTGCATAAGTTGATAAAAATTCTATGCAATAGCTTTACCGCGGCAGTCCCCGAGTGCCACACGTCTTTTTTTATTAGAGGAGGGATATATTGCCTAAGGCATTAAGTCCGACTTTGTAGGTACAGTTTTATGTGCATACAGATATAAAAAAAAATTATACAAGTATTCTCAATTGGGCATTTTATCACTTCTCAAACATTATGAGCATAAAGCGACTTTTTTATTTTCATCAACTAATCCAAGGTTTGTTAAGTATGACATGCTGAAGAGGATTGATGAAGAAGACCGCAAATAGCCCGCGAAACTACACAAACAACAGGTAACTCGAATAAACAAACATTTCTGACCACAGGTTTGTTTTGCAAAAAGCTGCGCGACTTATTGCCAGTTCAATTACAATAACGTTAACAAAAGTAGATTCATGACGCAGTGAAGATGACCAGAGTTTGGTGGAACTGGGAGCCACAGGCTAGTCGATGTCAAGAAGGTCTATGTTCAGTAGGCTGGCAAATCTGTATTTTACTAAGGAAACGTCAGCAGTTCTGCTCAAGACTCCTTCCCGTGAGTGGGTTAGCACACAACCCAAAAAGCACTCATGGCGCGGCACTCGTGTGAGTCCACTCTGCAGGCCATGAACCGATCGCACCATTCTCCGCTAAGTAACCGCGTCGTTTAGAGAACCGATGAAAGGAGCCCGCCTTTCGTGCTCTGCTGAAATTACCCGCTGAAAGTTTAGCTGAGGCTAAGAAACTTTAAAAGTTCTGAAAAGAGAAAAGTTTGTAGATTTTTATTTTAAGAAAACCCAGAATAATGTAGACGTGATAGACTGTATACTTACCGTTTTAAATCTGCATATGGATTTATTTTTGAATAGATTTGAACTACTGCTTAACTGCGATCCCACCTGATTGTAAGCAGTGATGCAAACGTTAATGGTGAAGCGCACTAGTTTATTAAGAGTTTATTGACTCTTGCCTTGAAGACACCTAAATTATAATTGGACGGAAAGACCGCAGCAGGCAAATTGTTCCAGTCTTTCGATGTACGCGGTGTAAATGACAAGGCGAAACGGTTAGTCCTCAACGAAGAGGTTTCAACAACGAAAGGGTGGTAAGTCGCCGTACGTCGGGTGGTCCGATGGTAGAAAAGAGATGAGATGAGGAGACGGATGAAGGGATATGAGCTACAACTGCCACAAGCACTGTACGGGCAGACGCCTTTACATATAATGTTGAATGTTTTGCATTAAAAAGATATTAGTGTTCTACAAATAACATTTATCATAACACTCCACTTATTAAATTTACATCCACACTAATATTATAAAGAGACAAAGTTTGTTTTTTTTTGTTTGTAGGAGGTAATCTCAGAAAGTACTGAACTGATTGCGATTTTTTTTTTATAGACAGTAAACTGCTTTATTCTTGAGTGACATAGGCTATATTTTATGCACGCAGGCGAAGCCGCGGGCAAAAGCTAGTGTTATATAAATGTTACTTAAAACTACTAATAAATGATCTATAAAATGTTAATACTATGCTAAATATTAAGAGGGTTCGTTACCAAACGTACTACTGACGTACTTATGTACATGACGATACAGCAAAACCTATCTTTACCCGATTTGCAGTAATTACTAACTAGGCCCAACTCCAATGTACGGATGCTGACCGCACAAGCCCAGCTCAACATTTCCCAACACTAAAACAAACTCAAAAATTTAACGTTTAAATAATTCATTCACATGATAAATCTCGCAAAGTGACAGTCTCCGGAATCCTCTGATACGGCCAGACGCCGCAAACTTGTCGCAAGCCCCGAGCGCGGCGCTTTGCATGCCGCCACCGGCGCGCCGCCCCCGCCTCTCCGGGATATAATCGCGACATCTTTCACCCTTCGAGGGACACAATCCTGAGCTTGCGGATAGAATTACAGACTGTCTTTATCTCAGACAATTTGTGTTTACATGAGCTTATAATAATAACCGGATCATTTCGGCAATGTTTTTGTTAGTAGTTTTTATTCCATTTTGTCAGTTCATTACACGTGGGTCGATTGGGTTGATAAGCAAGTATACAGAAACCATAACGGCAACTGCTTGTGTTGTGCCTGCCTTAGTCTATCTAATTCAATAATATATAATATTCCACAGCTACCACACAACACCGTCTAGTCGCAAGCTAAGCAGAGCTTATGTTATGGATACTAGACACCTGATAAACATACTTATATATTTCTAAATACATACTGTTACGTACGTGGGTAATCAAATGCCGATTTACTGACGAGAGAACTTTATTCGCCACAAACAATAACAAATTAGTCCAGTCAACAATAATCCGAATCGCAATTAACACTAGAGTACCGTTACACTATCGCTTTAGTCGTTGATAAAAAAATCACTTCGAGTACTAGGGTAGTTCGCTCTTGATCGCAGTCTAAATCACAACTGACTCGCTTCCGGCCGGGGGCTCGTATTTATATGTGGAGCCAAGAAAATTCTAGATACCGACGTCCCCGGATTTATCCAGAATTCCAGAACAATTGAATCGCTTCTCGAAGTCATAAATCATTTTTATTTCTCGTAATAATAAGAGTCACGTTCATGCGAATTTCGACTCTATTGTTAACGTAGGAGAGTACAATTTCCCTTATCAGTTAGATATATGCCTACTACTGTTTGTAGGTATGTTGTGGATGTTTCGAGATTTTTCCAAGTCTGTCTAAGCACAACTACTCTAGACCTTTCGAACAGCAATGCGTTTTAATTATTACGTGCCACTCGTTATTTTCTCGGAGATATGGCGTGTTCACGTTTAGTGGCGTAACAATACATATTATAGATAAATTACACCCCGACATAGAACAAATGATCATGCTCATCACATAAACATTTGTCCTGGGTGGGAATCGAACCCACGACCTCCGGCATAGCAGTCAGGGCCACTAACCACTAGACCAACAGGCCAGTCAAATCAAATCAATATCTTTAAGGTACTTAGTTAGTTAGCCTGTTTATATGTTACTGCTGGACAAAGGATTCCCTCTCCCTTTTTCACACACGTATGTTATTGGCAATTTCAGGCCAGTCCCTCCGGTAGTTGTTCATCTCTCCACCTTCGCCTTGGTCTGCCGCGATGTAGCCTTGCGTTAAATGGGACCCAATAAGTGGCTCTTTTATCTCACAGTTCATTCCACATGCGGCAGACATGTCCGGCTCAATATTTATTTTACTTATATTATTTTTCACTAATGTTATCGTCCAAATCGTGCGAAGAACTAAAAATACCACAATGCAGGATTTCGATTTTTATATGGCGCCATAAATGCTCTTACATAATAAATAAAACCTCTTAGATGTTCTAATAACCTAGAAATCTAATATATAAAATTCTCCTGTCACAATGTTTGTGACAAAATTTCTCCGAAACGGCTCGATTAATTCTCAGAAACAAAATTCATGAGAATTAGTCATAGTAATATTATATTCTGTACATTTAAGAATAGCATGTAAACTATTTTTACACTCCCACCTCCAGTCCCACTGTTTTCTTTAATTTATGTTCACTAATATTACTCGTACTAAGAAGTAAAGTTTGTTTATATGTTTTTTTTTGTTTTTAGGAGGTAATCTCTGAAAGTACTAGTCCGATTGCTGAAATTTTTCACCAACAAAAAGCTGCTTTATTCTTGAGTGACAGGCAATTTAGGTTTATTATAACAGATGTACGCAGGCAGAGCTGCGGGCAAAAGCTAGTCATTTATATGATACAACTTTTACTGAGTCAACTAGAATTTTATAAATGTGTGCGTTTGATGTCTGTAAAATCATCATGCTTCAAGTGCTAAACGAAACTTGATGAAAACTAGGACGAAAACTTATCCCCGTGTCTTAAATAAGGACAATTTCATCTCGGTGGTAGTACGTTACAGTGGGAAAGTTTCTGACATTCACGCCGGCTTAGCCACTGGAAAAAGGTAGGCTTTTGTCCCTCGCACACTTAACTTAAAAGTAGGGTTAGAAGTTAAGCCTCAAAAATAGATCCTAAATTTCCGTCTTAGGCTTAGATTGTCTGATAAAACCAAGTCTAGAAAATCCTAATTTCTGTTGTAATCCAGTCTTATCGCACATCGAGACCTCAAAGTAATCTTTAAGAAAAAAGATTTCTGTTTTCGTCTAAAGGCTTTAGGTTTTAGGAATTGGTGATCAAAAACAATGTTTGTCTCCTGATAACAGATGGAGAGTCAAGTTCGTGGTGTGCTTTAGTTTTTACCTACTCTGATCTCAAAGTAGTTTAGAAAATATTGTTTTCAGGGATATTTTAAGCTAGTCTGTCTAATAAGTCAACCGACTTGTGTAATTATTAGGGTAAAATGAGATCTATTTACTTATTGGCACACCAACAGTAAAAATAATAGTAAAAAAAGACGTGTGGCATTCGGGGACTGCCGCGGTAAAGCTATTGCATAGCATTTTTATCAACTTATGCAATTATAATTATTTATTTATTTTATTTAAGCAGTATTTTTTTCTATTGTTTTTTTTTTTTACTTTGATATTAATTGAAGTTACACTTTCACACACTGAATTGAATTTTGATTGATTGTTCACTCATTTGGTTTCTTAATGGTGACCATGATCAAAAAACAAATGAGTGGGGGGTGATAGGTTATATTCGTTACGAAATTTCTGGATTCGGTCTCCACGCTCAAGGCCCGCGATAGAAGCTATGCAATAGCTTAACAAGGCACTGGTATGAATGCCTATTACAGGTATGCACAGCTTACACCATGCTTGGTATAACATTTATTATTAAAAATTTACCTCGAAAAATTAAATATACAAAGAGGGAAAAAAAACACACATACAACTATAAAAATAAAAATAGAAATAGAAATATGTCTCAAATAGAAAATGAAACATTTAGTAATCTGATGTAAGCAACGCTGGTTCAATAATCAAGGTGGATTAAGAGATCTTGATCATTGTTTACTACTAGAAGAACCTCATACAAAGTATCGAATTTAAGTATTTTTTAAATAATTAAATATTATACAAAATTCCCAAGTCGGTTGACTTTTAAGACAGACTATACGTACTGTTTTTGTACCAAGAACCAAGATTCCCGACATAGCCCAAAGGATTGCCAATCTCAGTGGGCAGGGAACACTGCGGATAAGTAACGGGCTTGAGCTTTAGATCGATCATCACAATTCAAACTCACTGACTTTTAGGATATTACATCGTGTATCTAAGTAAAAATAAATTAACTGGAAAAAAATGCATAATTAACATTACATTCAGGAGTTAGTGTTAAATAAATCCCACCAAAAACATACCTGTTAGAAAGGGGGCCGAGTTCCTATCGTCTAAGTGTTCGCTTAAAAAAGGGTTGAAATCCAATCCAATGCCAAGTTTAGATGCACTTTAAATTCGATCATAATCATCTTCATCAACAGCCTGATCCGTAGTCACTGGGGCCAGGGTTATCCTGGGGCCAGGGTTATCCGAAAGGGCGCTCGAGCCCCGGTATGAAGGCTAGAAAGAACGGGGTGGGTCTTTTAGTCAGTAAGAGTCTGACACTATCTCCCGCTCCGCCCAAGGGCGGAGGATGTCAATGCATGATTTTTCCCACCATAAAAACCGGCCAAGTGCGAGTCGGACTCGCCTATGAAGGGTTCCGTAGCAGCAAGTAACATAATATAAAAGTTCTTCTAAAGTAGAACAAAAGTTGTTGTTTATGATGTTAGTAACATAGTCCTGAGAGTTTGCTAGTGTTTTACAAATAACCCTGTATACAAAAACAGCTGTAGGTTTTACCAATAACTCTGTATACAAAAACAGCTGTAGGTTTTACCAATAACCCTGTATACAAAAACAGTTGTAGGTTTTACCAATAACCTTGTATACAAAAACAGCTGTAGGTTTTACCAATAACCCTGTATACAAAAACAGCTGAAGGTTTTACCAATAACCCTGTACACAAAAACAGCTGTAGGTTTTACCAATAACCCTGTACACAAAAACAGTTGTAGGTTTTACCAATAACCCTGTATACAAAAACAGCTGTAGGTTTTACCAATAACCCTGTATACAAAAACAGCTGTAGGTTTTACCAATAACCCTGTACACAAAAACAGTTGTAGGTTTTACCAATAACCCTGTATACAAAAACAGCTGTAGGTTTTACCAATAACCCTGTACACAAAAACAGCTGTAGGTTTTACCAATAACCCTGTATACAAAAACAGCTGTAGGTTTTACCAATAACCCTGTACACAAAAACAGCTGAAGGTTTTACCAATAACCCTGTATACAAAAACAGCTGTAGGTTTTACCAATAACCCTGTACACAAAAACAGTTGTAGGTTTTACCAATAACCTTGTATACAAAAACAGCTGTAGGTTTTACCAATAACCCCGTATACAAAAACAGCTGTGTGTTTTTTATAATCCACCAGCGATTTAGCAAGGAGCATAAAGAGGGTACAAAAGTTGAGGAAGTAGTCGAGCGGTTAATTCGCCCATTACAAGACAATTTCCTCAAACTACTCTCCCAACTTCCAAGTTAACTGCGTGTTCTGCTCAAAACTTTAATAGCTAAGTAATTAACGAAACAGGTCTTAGCTAAAAACTAGAATGTATTGTTGTAACCTCGTATAGTTAAGTTTATTTGTTATTTTGTGATTAATCCGCGTTAGAACCGCGTGCTGGATTACTGCCCATTCTCTCTTCTAGAAAGGAGGCCAGGGTCTCAGCAATGTGTGATTAATCTTGTTTGGGCCGATTTTTCCATTTTCAGATACATATTGTGATTTAAGGTGTGGAGGTGATTCTCAATCAGGCACAAGGGTATTTTTTTATTTTCACGCGAGTGAAAGTGCTGGCAAAGACTAGTCGAAGAATGGTTGTTCGACAACTTAATTGTCAAACCGTCTTACGTAATTACGAGTATTCTTTTGATAAAAGTAACCTGATCATTGTTAAATCGACACTTAAATGGTTAAAAATAAGTCAATAAATCTCTCTTTACCTGGATAATTGTTTGTAGATATAGTAAAACAGTAAATTACGCAATTAATAATAGATATAGATATTATATTATTAATAATAGTACGCAATACAAAAGAATAGAAAGAAATAAATAGAACTAGGTATAGAAGAAAATAAGGCATGATTGAATAAGGAAAAGAAAATAATGACCACACGTTGTGTCTAAAATCTAAACAAAATAAAGCACATGGAAACTGGATATGTAAGTAAAGTAACACGTGCACACGGTAAAGTTGAAACTCGGCGAACAAAGTTGTTGAACAAAACAATGCGTATTGTACGGAACTCACATGCCGCCGCCGCCAGTCCTACTCTTTAATTAAAAACTGCTAATTAGCAGGTATTAAATGAGGGTAAAATAATTAACGGCAATTAGAAGTTACGTGTGTAAGGAGAGATTTCGTGAGACCTGTTGTTGATTAATCTGACTGAAATATTTGCTGCGTTTGACTGAAGTGTTTGGTTGATTTATCTACAATATTTGATTAATATAACTACCTAAATACCTACCAGAAAAGCAAGGACATCAAAAAGTACTTACCGTTAGGATCGCAATAGATAAACTATGGTCTTCGTAAAGAATATATCTTATTATATTTTACAACGGTAACCATTTTTTTAAGCAGCTACAGCGAAAGGTTGTGTGCGAATTTGTTTTTGGTATTCTTTAGGGTTCCTTTTTAAAAAATGGCCAAAATGAGAATTACTCTAATTCAAAAATCAAACATCGCAATGTTTTTACTTCACATTAGTGTACTCGTATCTACATGGGAACTTATAAAGTGTCACAAACTGGCGTAAACTCTTTTACCTATTATTTTTTTTTTTATTATATTAACAAAAAAAACATAAAACTGTAGGGTAAAGTCTACAAAACAGCTATCAGACCCGCCATGCTATATGGCACTCAATGGTGGGCGATGAAAAACATTCACGAGAACAAACTACACGTCAATGAAATGAAAATGTTACGATGGTCAGAGGGCGTTACGAGACTTGATAAGGTACGCAACGAATACATCAGATAAGTTGTCAGAGAGACGTATGCGCTGGTTCAGACATGTCATGAGAAGGGACGAAGAGTTCCCCGTAAAGAATGCCTTAGCGATCCCGGAAAGAAAAAAAGGAAGTGGGCATCCCCTAGCTACGTGGTGGACAACCGTGTCCAAAGATCTGGAACGGGCTCAGCTGGACGCACAGACAACCCAGGACTTAGACTATCCTAACGCCTAAAGACGAGGAGAGCCGACCCCAAATAAAGGGATAAGGCAAGGAAGAAGAAGAAGATTAACAAACAACATAATAGGTTTTTGGCGGGACATTTGCGAATGAAATTCAGCGGCTATTTTATAAATATTCGCAAATTGAGTTTTTAGTGGATATTGTAACCAAAATTGGTGTAGTTTTGTATTTCAAATGTTTAAAATATTGGACAGTATGTGGATTGTGGAAACACGCGCGATCTCGGTAAAATAAAGCTGAGAATTTTAGTTTACCTAGTACCTAGTTTGTTTTGCGTCAACGTTAAGAAATCTATTATCTGAAATAGACACGAGTATGGTCGATAAAAGTACTTACTTTAAAAAATCTAATAGTGACCAAATAATTGTTATTTTTTTACTTTTTTGTCATAATTTCAAAATTTTCGATAGTAATATGAGAGTATATAAAACACTAAGATTTTAGAATTATAGTAAGCTGCAACAATTTGTACAAAGTAATACTGTTCTGCTGCACCTTACTTGCGTGGTCGTGAAGAAGTTTCGTGCGATACCGGAGCGAACATTAACAGGAGAAGAGCTCTTAATACGTTCGGGAGCATTCCCCGGGGGATGATTCCGTCTTACCGACACGACTCTTAAGGTTACTGGAAGCGATTGTTATTCGTAAAGGTTTCTTCAGTAGGGGATTGTATTGCTAGAAAAAACCAGGCAATTCGATTTTCAGTTTGTAATGACTATAAACCAAGCCAATTTGATTGCGGAGGATAAGACAATTTAGTCTTAGTAATTACTCTGTCACACAGAGCAGATTGAAGGCCTATCTAGCCATCAGAGAATCCTGATTGAAATGATAATATTTGTATCATAAAATGTATTTTTTTTAATTATTTTGTTTCAGGAAATTACTCCCATATTTATAAATTATATAGCTAATAACTAGCTTTTGCCTGCAGCTTCACCCGCATACGTAAAATATAGCTTAAGTCACTCAGGAATATAGCAGCTTTTGTATCGGTTAAAAAATTCGCAATCTGACCAGTACCTTCAGAGATTACCTCTTACAAACAATGAAAAACGTAAAAATAAACTTTACCTCTCTAAGATATATTTATTTTACTTTCTTTTTGAAATAAAAAAATAGATGAAATGTAAAAACATCATTAATTAACCCGCGTCTGATCGTTCTTGGTGCAAAGTTGGCCATAACACTTGCTGCATTGCCCCGCTGAATAGCAACGAAACCTTTGCACCAAGAACGACCTAGAACAGAAGTCACTCGTAACCTCTTGTTATTTTGGGCAGTGCGTTTTTTAGGATTTATTTCTCGAGTAATATATGTAGATTTTGACTACGTAAACAAGCTTATGTACATTTGTTTTATAAATATCATTGCCTGTGCTGATTTAAAAAAGGGAGACTTTCATTTTTACTTAAATATATTGATCCATGAGACCAGAAAACCAAAAATATTTAGATATATGATTTCGACTTGTCAATCAAAAAAAATCTACTGTTAAATATCACATCCAGTTTTTCCAAACATCGGTGTCTCTTAACACGCATTGCCTGCGGTCACAGAGCAATGATTATATCAGAGCTCGCGCGGCCACATTTTAACTCCCGCTACACGCTGACTACACATCTGTGACTACTCTGTACCTACTTGTATGTTTGCTAACAAATAAAATGTAGTTAATAGTGTTATGGACGGGAAGGTGTGTAAGTAGGTTAATTAATGGAACAGCCAATTGTCATACAGAAAGAATAAGATTAAATGAACATTTAGGTATAGGAAGAAATTTTTTTAGAAGAAATAAATACCTAGGTTGTATTTAAATTATATTGTGGGTTATGTTTTGGTTTAAACGTCCAGACAGACTCGATTTAAATTTTAAATTTATCATAAGTTAGTACCTAGTACCAAAGATAAGTATTCAAAAAAGAAAATATTTTTTTTTTTTTGTGATTGAGATTCATCGGTTTATTTATGTAAATACTAGCTTTTGCCCGCGACTTCGTTCGCGTGGAATAGTGACTTTCGGCAGATAGTACTGAATTGATGCCGACTCTTGACCAATAGATGGCGCTGTATGTCCGGAATAAATTTTATTTTTTATATTATTTTTTATTTTATTGTTTGTAATAAAAACTATCCTATGTCCTTTCTCAAGTTCCAAACTATGTCTGTACCAAATTTCACACAAATCGGTCCAGTAGTTTAGGCGTGAAGCAAAGACAGACAGACAGACAGACAGAGTTACTTTCGCATTTATAATATTAGTTTGGATTTTTTCGTAAAATACGAAAAAAAAAATTTTCCCAGAATTGCCATAAGTACTACTATAAGTCATTTCATAGTTATCTATCAGAGACCCTATATATGTATTTTATTATTAAGCCTTATAATTTAATGATCATTCATTCTTTAAGTAATAGTAATGTATTATTTATTTATTGTAGACACACTGAGGTAGGTAGTGTTGTCTGATTTAACCCTAAGGTTGGTAGAGGATACCTTTTTTTTATGGTGGGAAAAAATCATGCATTGACATCCCCCGCCCTTGGGCGGAGCGGGAGATAGTGTCAGACTCTTATTGACTAATAGACCCACCCCGTTCCTTCTAGCCTTCATACCGGGGCTCGAGCGCCCTTTCGGATAACCCTAACCCCAGCTGGGTCGAAGCCTACTGGGGCCCCAGTAGGCTTCGATCCGGCTGGGTCTCTGCTGTTGCTGACAACTGCTTGAGGCGCGCGGGAATAGTGCACGCCGTCGACGACAAGGGCTTGGACCGGACACTTACCGGACGGCCGGACAGTGAGCAACCCATTGCTCACTGTCCGCAAGCCCGCGCCTACGTTGGCCGGAAATCGAGATCAGAATCCCGGCGGCGGCGGCGGCGATAACGCCGTTGCCTGATGCGTTCGGCCTCCTCCTTTGCGAGCATTACTGCTTCGCAGAAGTCGGCGACCGCCTGCCACTTCTCCTCGCTCCGGACCATGGCCTCAACCAAGGCCCGGCGCGAGAGGTCTCCGCCGCCGATCGCCCCCATGAGGGCACGGCGATGCTCCGCCCAGGCAGGGCACACCTCGACTGTGTGCTCCACCGTGGTAATTGTCGTGACCTGTGTTGTACTGAGTGTCGGTGGTGTCCAACTTGTGACCAACAAAAAATATAACATGGTGTAAAAATTATTGGAATCAGTTCAGTTGTTTATTCTGAACAATCTATAGTCAGGTTTCGCGTACCGTAAAACGGGGTGAATAGAGACTTAGGGGTGAAAAGAGACAAAACTTTGGTTTGGTTTTCCACTTTGATACTATAATATCGGCCTCTAACAAAGCATCGATTTTTTAGAATAACAATTCATTAAAAATTGATATAGTTAAATGCTGCAAAAAATATTCAAATATCGAGAAAATACACTTTAAAGTTTTGTCTCTATTCACCCCTAAGTCTCTATTCACCCCATTTTACTGTATGTACTAAAAATAATATCATTATACGCTTTACACATCTGTTCTTTGAACTTTCCAACCATACATTTTGCCCTTCTACTAACTTCAATTTAATACAGAGCTTGCGTACTAAGTTCAGGCTGAAGGTAGCAAAACTCTCAATGAACGGCTCCAATTGAACAGGATCTTGTAATTCGAGACATTTGTAAGTTAATTGGGTCGGTGACTTGATACAGTACGAGGTTTAGGTGTTAATCTCTTACTCAAGTTACTGAATTAATCGCTTAACTGTTTCAGTGTGACCTTACAATGGTTCTCTAAGTATTTAACTAAACAATACTAAGTAGATTGGGCTTAGTTTTTCTTAAATGTAGCAATTGTATTCATTGACGTTTACTTACTCGTACCACTGTTACTGTATTAGGTTGTAGGATACCGATGAATGCAGGACGCACAGGATTTTTTATTGTGGCGACACTTGGGGGAGGCCTATGTCCAACAGTGGACGTCTATTGGCAGAAATGATGATGATGATGTTATTTTATTACAGCAATTTTTGTTGAACTGTCTCGTTAGTTTTAAAAAGAAACATCACACAAATATTGTCCTAGGTGGGAATAGAACCCACGACCTCCAGCATAGCATTCAGGGCCATTAACCACTAAACCAACAGGCCTTCTTAGAAATAACAGGACCCTAATGTCAAAAATATATGCGCTGGAATAATTTGGTGCGCGCGGGGCATCATCAGCAGCTGCACCCACCTCCACCTGTTCGTGTCTTGCTACTCAGGAGCAGCTGCAGAAGTACTTACTGCTTTATTCATGTAATGCGATTCAACCTCAGCTCCAATGCAGGTGGCAGCAGTATCAAAGAGATGTTGTTTATTTTATTCTTCGCCCTAGGGAACTAGTGGTACAGTTGCAGTGGTGTCATTTTTCACGTATTTTCTTCGCAAATGTCAAGTTTGTATAGTCAAGGAATAGAGTTTTGTTGACACTTGAATGTGACTGAAAAATAATAATAATAATAACGTTTATTTCGGACAACGTCCATATTCAGTTAGTAGTACAAATTGCTAAAAAAACTATGTTAGTACAATCAATGATATTAAGATAAATATATTATGTTGCTTAGTATGTAGGCTCAGTTACACAATGTATATTATCCAACTAGAACCTGCATGAATAATGATCGGTGCTTTTTTTTTAATTCTACACAGTTATCCGCTTAGAATGGATTTTGACCCCAATATACATATTTGGAAAGATGCCACGGAGAATTTCTGGAAGGAAACTGTGGTCTTGAAACGCAAAGGGTACAGGTGGGTTTTAGTCAATAAAAGTCTGACACGCTCTCTAGCTATAAAGTGGGAGAGTAATTAGATGATTTTCCGATTAAAAGTGGGAAAGGGGTTGGCTGATTAGTTGTTTCGATTTTAAACTATTCAAAGAATTCGACGGCGGGCATAGTGTCCCTTGCGCACCTCTAACACATGTCAGCAAAATGGCTAGCAGGTTTGACTTTTAAAAGGGAACTTAAAAAAAGTGCTACAACTTTATACCTACAAATCAAACATCTGTTCCTATCAGAATAACGGTACACATCGTAAATGAAACAAAAAAAATACCTTACTTTTGAATATTGTTCAAATATTTATCTGAACGTTACTGAAAAACATCATCAGTAAAATAAATCAACCGCCAAAAATAATCACAAATAATCCGCAAAATTGCAATTAGCCCTGTGGCTCAAAAAATCCTATTTATCAGCCCATTCGGACGGAAACGGACCGATCCTTTAATGGATCGCTAATTTCACGAAAATCGCGGCC
Organism: Mythimna albipuncta; assembly: GCA_929112965.1. Lineage (NCBI taxonomy): Eukaryota > Metazoa > Arthropoda > Insecta > Lepidoptera > Noctuidae > Mythimna > Mythimna albipuncta. Next base: position 3,026,418 of record OV815960.1, read on the forward strand.
CGTTTTAATAAATATCGGTGGATTTTTGACCGTTCCACGAACTGACCGTGTTGGGTTTGTTGGAGGGAGAATCGATACCTGATGACGGCTTATGTAAGCAGATAATATAACGGAAAATTGGTCAAAAATACTTTTTTATTTTTACATTTTCATTTATCATTAACTCATGCCCGGACAAAAGTCAATGAGAATCATTGACTTATTGGAATACATAAAATATCTTCGGCCACTTCACAAACTAATTACCCATTTGTCATCCACGTGATGAGTTTATTAGCCATCATTGTAATCTGCGGCAATTAATCTAAGGTGACGAAATCTACACTAATATTGTAATGTTTGTAAGAGGTGATCTCTGAAACCACTGGTCCGATTACAAAAATATTTTTTCACTTATGGAAAGCTGCTTTATTTTTGAGTGATATAGGTTATAATATTTTATGTATACGGGTGAAGCCGCAAACTTAAATAAAAAAAAAAAAACTTTTTATACTCTCTTTTTAATTACCTATGTAAACCAGTGCTTAACTGCGATCTCACCTGATGGGATTGTTCAATCGTTGATGGCGAGGCGCACTAGTTTATTAAGAACCTATTTACTAGCCTTGAAGGCGCAACTGGCAAATTGTTCTAGTCCTTCGATGTACGTGGTATAAGTGACGAGGCGAAACGCTTATTCAGGACCGTAGAGGTGTCAACAAAGTAAGGGTGTATACTCGCTGTACGTCGAATTGTCCAATGGTAGTGAAGTTGATGGCAGAATCAAGTCATATAATCCAGCACATACTCTTCAAAATGCATCTTGTAATATATATATATATATTGATCATTTATCATTTACCGAATGGCTGTACCTATTAAACAGGATTTACAATTTTGTTTGGCACCTAAAATCTGTTGAATTTTCTCATTTTGCTGCCTTTAATAACATTGTGTCTATATTTAAATTAAATCATTTCGTTTTAGGTTCTACTTCAATAAAAAAAATATAAATACTACTAAAAATTGTGCTTTTCGTGTTCAAAATTGTCCATAAAATCGTCCTTTCAGAAAACCCCATGAATATATTTTAGAAAAGAGAAGAATTTTTCGAATCTAGAGAGTTCGGGGAATCTTCTTTATTGCCTAACTTATTACTATTACTTATTATTATTATTAATGTGTGCCTATAATTTATATGTGTGGTGTTAAACTGTAAGTGTAAATTGGCAATAAATAAATAAATAATAAATTTCTGATATCCAATAATACAGCCGCAATACAGTGGTCATAGTCTTAACTCTTTGAATGTCGTAATTAGAGACACAATAGAAGAACAATTACCTTATGTCGGACAGTGTAACTTAAGACATTCGAAAGGTTAATAAAAAATAATATTACGACTATTAGTTAAAAGATGACTATCGTAAAACTCAAAAATTTTGGCTAAACTGTTAATGGTGGCAAAACTAAACTATATTCATTTGACCACTTTAATTATGTGCAGAAGAAACCTGCAAGACTGCTGTATGATTTTGATTGATTGTGATTAATCGTGAAACGTATAGAGAGTCGCGTTGATCAAATACATTCGCTACAACAGCAATACTTCGTACGTTAATCAGCTTAACGGATACTGATTGGTTTCTGGATTGAGAGTCAAATCTTAACAGCTTTCAGGCTAGAGTTTGACAAATACTGTTTAAAATTTAGATATCTGGATTTTATTTAGATATAAGAGGGAAAGTATCGTTGAGGCATAGAAAGAGATGGCAAGATTATCTAGAAGCGTACCACTATGACTGGTTTGATACCGCGTGGGAGAAAAATGTATGCAAGCCTTTGCCCAGCAGTGGGACATTAATAACTAGTAAAAAAAAAAACTGGATTTTGTGTGAATAATGATATTCAGACATAACACTTATCCTAATTTTGATTGAGAACAGACAGTCTCTAGTCTAAAGAAGATATTAAATAATAATTTTGTTATGTTAACGTATAACCCATCCAAATCTTCAGGGTCACCTCCCACGCCGACATTTACTTTAGCTTTATTAAGGAGCAACTTAAATAGGTAGCGAAACGTATCCATTGAGGCGGGCGATACGTCTGACGTCGTCTATATACTTACGCAACTATATTCTACGATTACAGAGTAGATAACGGGACAGACATACGGGGTGTACGGGACACCCCTCCACAAACTTTAAGGGCTTGCTCAGTAGACAAAACAGAACAACCTTAAAAAAAAGCCTCTCCATAAAAACTGTCCAATCAAGTTTGTAATTTTGTATGTTGAGGCTGATTTTTTTTTTCGTTTCCACAAAAAAAGTCTTGTGGAAGGTTGTTCAGTTTTGGTGTACTTAGCAAGCCCTTAAAATTTGTGGAGGGGTGTCCCTTACATCCTGTATATGAAGTTTCAATATTAATGTCATTGTGATAGGAAGTTCTTGATTCCTGACATGGGGCTTCTCTAAATCGACCCCAGGGAACCGTGGTCACGTTTTATCATACGAGTAGGTATGTATATCGCGAAGCCGTTGGGAGACCAACAGATATCCACTTAAGTTTGTTCTGGGACTTGCGTTGCGTGCGTGCGTTTGACTACCTATAACGGCTGTCAAAGATCGACGAATGACAACGGAGACTATAGGCTTTACGTGCTTCCTGAGGTTTGAGAGTGTCAATAATGTCTTAGATAAACTTAGATTATTAAGTGAAAAATTCAAATTGGTACTTACCATCAAAGAGTTGTCAGCAAACCGTAGGGGCCCAGCAAGATCCAAGCCTACTGGGGTCAAGGATTATTTTCTGAAAGGAAGGCTTGGCCCCACAGGAGTGGGTTTTTAGTCAGTAGAAGTTTGACACTACCTCCTGTTCTGCCCAAGAGCGGGGGATGTCATTAGATAATTTTCCCAGATAAAAAAAATGCGTGAGAGGTGGGTGCTTTAACTACTACGCCATCTAGACATTTTTATCATCCCTTTTAAAGACTAGCTATCATTTTAATGTACAGTTGTAGTATAGTTATAAATTATTACATCTGGGCTTTACTCAGACCCTCGTCCCTGTGATTGAAGGGCGCCAGTCCGCCAGACTTTGCATATTCCCTTTCGGTTCCGCTAGCACGAGCTCATGAATATTTCATTCGCTTATGGTTTCTGTTAGGTACTGACGTGTGGTGTCAGACCGTAATCAGGTATCTGATTATTGTTTTTAAGTAAGAAGTTAACTCAGTTTATCTAGTCTCAACTGGCCTGTTGGTCTAGTGATTAGTGGCCCTGACTGCTATGCCGGAGGTCTTGGGTTCGATTCCCACTCAGGACAAATGTTTGTGTGAAGAGCATGCAGACTCGGGCTCGATCTGGACGGCAAGCTTCCCATTGCTCGCCGTCCGCAAGCCCACGCCTACGGTGGCTGGAAATTAAATTTTTATTTTAAAATAACACATATATATTCCACACAATATATATATATATTCCACCATTATCACACAACGCCGTTTAGAACCAAGCTAAGCAGAGCTTGTGTTATGGGTACTAGACAACTGATATACATTTCTAAATACATACATATTATAGATAAATATGCTGAATTTCAAAAACCATTTACTTGTCGTCACCAATCGGTCATATCCTTTTTGACGTCTACAGCATCACAGTCGCGTCCAATCGTCCAATCACGTATTAGTGTTTATGCCATAGTGTATGCAATTGCCACAGATTACTAAAACGAGTTGCACTGAGTTGCGCAAATTGAGCTACTATTGTCTGTGCGATAAAAGAACCGTCGTGGCGTAAAGTGAAAACAACATTAAAGATTTTAAGTAGCAACACAACCCAGCCATCCGTCAAATGCCAAACGTCATACAATATTGACAGAGGGTTTGTTTATTATGTTATTATATTGTGATTTTTAATTGAAATCTTCAGAAATGTGATAAAAAATTTCACTGAGCTGCAAGGGAAATAATATTTAATATATTACAGTTTTGCCAAACATAACAAATGGCAAATCACATTATTATTGATCAAAACAAAGTCACGAACTTGGGAAACATTGGTATGCTGTTTTTTTGGTACGTAACACTTTTGTTTTAATGTTTTTAGACTTCCTAGCTAAATAATGTTTGTCCCAAATATATATAAATTAAACGGAAATTCATTTAAACATGACGATATTTGTTTATTTTGTTTTGGCCAATATTTTCGATGGCTAGTATAAAGAGTATTGATACTTTAAATTTATAATGCGTTTCGACTAACTTAGAACATTTCTTTTCAGGCTTGAGTAAGGATACAGTAACTAAAATAAAAAAGGGCAAGTGCGAGTTGGATTCGCGCACTGAAGATTCTGTACAAATTTACCGAAATCAATTCTCGAATTGAGTTACGAAGATTTCTCCGAATTGCAATTTTTTTTTTTTTTTGTGGCGGATCTACATATTTACAATTTTCAGATTTTTCCCTGTACTTGTTCTATGAGACCTTGATTTATGCCAAATTTCAGGATTCTAGGTCAACGTCACCCCTTTGTACTTTCATTCCCTTGAGTATCGAAATATATGTTTTTTTGCGACATAAACGGCCGTATCTTTTTTTTCGTTTACTCAGAAGTCTGATTTTTCACAACTTCAAAAGACCGCAGATTTGAGTGTATGGTTTTAATTTTAACTCGATACCTCCAAGCGTTCTCGAGTTAAAGGGTCTTAACAGACGAACAACCAAGTGATCCCAAGGATCTTATATAGGAGATGGTCCCGTACAGGCTAAATAGATTTTTTACGAAGCAACATTACAAATTCTGAAGTGTACTTTATTTTCATAGTCATTAAGTTCATATTTTTCATTGATTGAAATTGAACGAGAAAGTGGTAGTGTGTCCCATTTTTACCTATAAGTTTAACTAGGGTAAACATAAACTTGCTGCTAGCTACAATATTCCAGTCAGTGATAATAGACCGATCCCAGTCAAAGTGATAGAACCATTTTCGTTGGGACTGGGTAAGTGGTCGTTGGTGGAACCTACCTAGATAGGCAGTACAGCAGTTTCTTCATGCTATTTTCCTTTACCGGTTCGTGTTTGCATTTAAATGTTCATCATCATTACAATCGAAAGACGTCCACTGTTCGACATACGCCTCCCCCAGGTGTCGCCATAATAAACGGCAATATGCAAAAACTTATAAACGGATGAATTTAATGATAAACTTTGCAATAATATAGCTTATAATCTATATTTTTGCTAAGTTTCACCACGTGAGCAAGTTCAATAAACAGGCTACTAAAATTATAAATGCGAAAGTTTGTGAAGATGGATGGAGGTACTCGTATGTATGGATGTGTCGCGCAAAAACTACTAGGCAGATACTAGAAGATCATAAACATTCCAATAATATAGCACATAAGCTATAACTTTACAGTTTCATTAGGTGAGCAAATGCAGCCAATAGGATATTTTTTATTACAGGGTGAAGCCGCTGGAAGAAGCTAGTCTAACATAGTTTCAAAATATCAAGATTTAACAGTCGCACTATAATGACGTCATAATGTTGCTTACATAACAAAAACGATATTTATCTACAGCAGCGCCCTCAAATCCCACGATGGTTTACTTTCCGCACAGACTCTAATAGGTGCGTCGTGGTGTTGCTACTTCATAAAAATGTATTTGTCACCTTATCTATTTATTTTAATTTTTATTTATAACTTTTCTGTACTTATTTTTAGTTCCTTTTTCTATCTTTTATTCACTGCACCGTTCCGGCTTTATATCGACATAGCGACCGGCCCACGCTGAAAACCAGCGCTGTGAGCTCCACGCATTATGCGTGAGGCCGCAGCTTTATGCTGAGCGTTCGGCCGATTTGCGCGGAGGAGACGCATATCGTCCCTATCAATTGCTGTGATGTTATGTTTTGTTACCTAGATTTAAGATAGCGTCTTTAACGCGTAAATAAACTGTTTTTCTTTCTTTCTTTCTATAAATTACATCCAGATACAGAACAAATGATTATGCTCATCACACAAACATTTGTCCTGAGTGGGAATCGAACCCACGACCTCCGGCATAGCAGTCAGGGTCACTAACTACTAGGCCAACAGGCTGGTCTTTTGGGGCAATTGAGGCAATGTCCTCCGCTCTGGGGTGGGTGAAGGAGTATGCCAGACTCTTAGTAATCGTACGGGTACGCTGGAACCCTATGAAGGTATTTTATGTTTCCTTGGCATGCTTCCCGGAAAGCCTTCAAATTATTATACCAATTACAATTTCCTTGTTTGAAACTATCTATCCAGTCCCCAAAGCACTATAAGTACCACTATCTAGTTCCCAAACAGATCCCACTATTCCTAATAGCCCCTTAGACAGTCGGCAACTCGTTCACAACTATATTCATAGGAACATTGCTTCGCTAATTACAAACTCGTGTAGCGAAGCAATCAATACATTTCTCATTGTTTACATATATTCTGTACAGCTCAAACAATCTTGTAGTGATCCTCAATGACTTGTATGGGAAGTGGGGAGATTTTTATCTACGGTTGCCGTAAGCTGGTAGGAGATCTTCTTAAAATAATCTATGTAATATAGTTTTCCGATGAACTAGTGACGATCGCGGGAATCCGATGGATGCAAGACGCGAGGGATCATCGTTGTAGTGACAAGGGTGCCTATATCCAACAGTGTACGTATTTAAGCAGAAATTCTGATAATGATGAATTAAATTCCAGTTAAGTTTAAGTTCAAAAATCGTCCAAGAGCGTGACCCTACACTGAGTGTGGCCCGGCACGCTCTTGGCTGGTTTTTAAACTTAAACTTAACTGTTTTACTGATATGCGTTACAGGTGCCTACTGAAGTATTCCTCGTTAAAATCTCGGAATCGACCATCTGTTCTGCGAGCAATATGTCTTGTCCAATGCCACCTATAATTGATATAATCATAGCTCAAAGACGTCCACTCCATGCCAAAACGCCAGTCTTAACCTGCCGCATACAGCGAGTTACTCAACAATAATTGCCTTCAAATATTACTTTGAATAAAATCGTCAAAATATAAAAGGCCCGTTTCGATATTTCATGTTTTTATTATTTACGTATTACATTAAAAAATCATATGTAATAAATTATTATTTTATTGTTTCATTCAGAATAGAAAGCAACTTGGTAACTTGGATCGAAACCAAGTTACCAAGTTACATTCTAGGCTCTTTCTCAATTTATGTCATAACGGTATTTTTATTTTTTAATGAGTTTAGAAAAAATCGTGATTGAATCTGACAGCCAGGGGCTCAAACTGTAACTGTAAAAAAGTGTTTTAACACTGTTATTAGTTTTAACAGAAAACACTTTTAAATGTAGCAGATACAATAATGTTACCGAATGAAACTGTAACCTTTAATAAGTGTGATGGAGTGCAACCGAATCAAACTGTAACCTGTTTATATTATGTGTTAATAAGTGTTTATATGTGTAACTGAAATAATCAGTTTTAGTGTAGCTTTGTAAATTGTAACTTTGGCATCGCTGCGTTTACCTGTTACACTTATTAACACTGTTAACACTTTTATATCTGTTACAGATACCTATGTTAGGGTTACACTTTTGTAAGTGTTTTGGGTTAACACATTGAAAACACATAAATAATGTTACATATTTGATTCTGTTACCAATTCAACATGTAACACTTATAATTCTGTAACCTTTATGAAGGTGTTTTTAAGTCCCTGCTGACATCATCAGACAACAATGCTATTCGACAAAATCCAAGGATGCTCACCTCAAACTCATCAATGCTTTTTCCTCAACATATAACCAATTTTAGAATAATTTCTATTATTCCCTCGCTCGTGTCGCGCTAAATGAGAAAAAGCTTAAGCCACGTGCTGAAAGACTAACCTGAGCAAGCTAGTCACACTTTCATAATCGTCACTCGACGCCTTTTAAACGCACGCCAGTGCATAATCCAACCAACGCAAAGTTGGAATCCATAGGATAGTTGAGCACAGTTCTCAACACCTAACGTTGCTAGAAAAGGTAATTAACCGGAGGTAATTAAACACGTGCCAAGTTGTTGCCAGAGTGTAGCCTTTTCCTTTAGTTTGAAGTTGACTTCGCAACTCCTACTCGGCTGGAATTACAATCATTGCGATGTGGGACACGTGTATCTGAGTTTTTATTTCGTTGAACTGTTTAGTGTGTGGTTTACATTAAACATTAGAAGACTTCCAAGATCCTTCGTCTTTGGAGGTTTGAGGTTTTTCTATGTGAAATATCAATTAGGGAGGCTTGGCAGTAAAATTCATTCGAATGCCGTGCCGGCAAACGGTGTGACGCTGTCATGCCGTGATGTCCCCACTACGCTACTACTCTAAACTTCCTTGTGTGTGTGCACGCATGTAACATAAGTAGTTGTTTTACATCTGCCGCACTTGTGATGGCTCGTTTTTCTTTTTTTTTTAATTTTTATTCCTTTCTCTATAAATATTATATCAACGATGCAATGATAAATTTTAACAGCATAGTTTTATATTTATTCAAGCTCAAACTCACATATTTATTACAAAATACCTTCTGCCAGCGGCTTCACCAGCGTAAACTTCCAAAATTTGTCCCAAGGTATCATCCCATGTGCCAAGTTTTATCCAAATTCTTACCTTAGAACCTTATCAGTTTCATATCCACATTGCTATAATCTTTGGAGCAGTAAAATTCCCAACGGCATTAATAGACAATCAATACTTAATTTAATATTGGATTTTATCACAAAATGGAGATATAGCTGATGTTTGTTTACTGATATTTCATATTTAACACTGAGCATATTAATTACATGTCAAATTAATAGAATGGATAAACAAATCATCTAATATGTAACTGAAATTAGGTATTGATGATAAATTGAGGTCGCTCATAAATTATGGTATATTCGATATACTGTCGTGATTTAGGAGTCATGTTTGGGGGTGTGGTTCGAGTTATGGAATATTGATTATCTACGTAATTATTCATTAATTTAGCTTTAAAGTCATTTTGATCTATGAAGTCCTATTTATAGTCAATTATAGACAATGTTGTATGTGTGATGAAAATGGCTGAAAATAAATTTAAACAACTTTTCATTATTTTTTAAGGTTTTGTGTCTCAGTTGGCAAAAACAAAACAGGACTACATTGTTGACTGTCTGTCCTTCTTTCAAGACTTTTTTTGTTAGAAACGCACGGAGGTATTAAGCTGAACTAAGGTCTGCTACTTTTTGTAGCAGTGGAAAAATCTAACGCCAACGCAATCTGAAGATATGACCACCGGTGATTATAGCTCGTTTAAGCACATATTTTGCTACTCGCACTAACTTAGAATCCAGGTCTAATAGTACCAATAAAAGAAGAAGTCTGAATATTATTTATTTGTAGTCTTTTTCTTCTCGAATCGATGATTTTCTTTTCCCTCAGAGTTACAACACAAAATAATAACTTTTTGCGATTCGGATCAATCTTCGAGACTCGATTTAGGAATTGATTTATATTTACATAGATTTCGTTCAAAATCCTCAGTACGTGAGTCTGACTAGCACTTGACTGATATTTTTTGTGGTCTTGAACGACGTGTTTTAGTACACCATAGTCCCAAATAATAAATGCCTCTAATCCCAAGAGTGGATCATTAGACTATACATTAAAGTTTCTTCCTTAATTTACTTCCAACCTTCAGATTAGTACAAAACGAACAATCAAAAAATTAGATCAAAGAAAAAAGTCTGCGCTCAAAATTGTTCGAGGTAAGCGTTTCCTTATACATCCTAAGTAGATAATGTTTGAAGTATGAACGAGTGTTACAGTAATATTGTGAATTCAGTTAAAACGCGTTTTAACCAGTTAAAATAAATTTATACTGGATGCCATTGTCAAAACTAGAATTGTCTTCTATTTAAAAAATCATTTGAGTTAAAACTAGTTTTAACAAAGTAAAGTGGACTTAATACTTTTTGGTATGAATTTTTGACAAAGGTGTACCGCTTTAAAGCGGAACGAAAAGGCGTATTAGACTTTAACAGACTAAATCACACGTTTGTCCTTCATTTGCTATTTTCAAATGTTCCGGCAGCATAGACCTTGCTGCCGGAACATTTGAAAATGGCAAATGATCATAATATAGGAGTCTTCAAGGATAGAGTGAATAGGCTCTTAATAAACTAGCACGATTCACGATCAACGATTGCACCACTGCTTAATGCGGTGGGATCGCAATCATCATCTCCAAACTCTTGCTTACTCTTGAGTTCAATTCCGATCGGTCGACATTGAGATTGTGACGTTTCCTGGAATTCAATGCTAGCGCCAAATTGGTTCAAAATTGCGTGACCATTTTGACAACTAAGTAAAATCGTATATGTTGACAATAGTGTTTTCAAGAGTACCAAATCACGTAACGTCAAAATTGACATTGCAATCGAATTGACTTTAGATTGAAATTGAAATTAATTTGGAGAGTAAACCTGCAGGTTCAGTTAAATTCAATTTCAGTTTTAACCAGTAAGATCGCGTTAAAATTTAATACGGGTTTGCACTGTAACATGTACATACGTATATAAGGATTACCTACCTACTTTGTAAGGCGCGCCGGGATAATATTAAAAACGACTTGGAAACTCGCGCAGTGTGGCCCGAAGTGTTTTAATTTCCGCGTTGTTCAGCATCGAGGGTATTGTGAAATGTGACACCTGCCACGCTGAATGTGACTGACAGGCTGTGTGGAATTGAGTCCTTTTTGAGAGTTGGAATTCATTGGAGCGAGGATAAATAGACTTATATGTTAATTATTAAAGCAATTATGAAAGAAATAGAGATAAACCTTTGCCTTTCTCTATTTTTTCCAATTGTTTTCGACTCTGGGCTTCTCCTTGCCAATTCTTGTGTTCTCGGATGCCGGGGGCGTGAGGAAGGCCATACCCTTACGCGTGCGGCCACCTCCTTTGCTAGCATTACTGCTTCGCAGAAGGAGGAGAGCGCCGGCCATTCCACCTCGTTTGGGACCATGGCTCGCACCAGGGCCTGATGCGGGAGCCTTTGTCGCCGATCGCCTCCACGAAGATACGGTGGTGCTCTGTCTAAGCGGGGCACACCTCTACCGTATGCTCCACTGTGTCCTCCGAACGGGCGTCACACAGTGGTGACACCCGCGCGTCACTTCCGCGCGAATTCAGTGTAGGAACTTGTTCAACTGACCATGGTCGGTGAGAGGCATCATGCAGAAGGTGAGGACGGCGTGAGGTCTTTCCAGCCACTCCTCAAAGTGGGAACTTACCGAAACTAACGTATATATATATAGGTATAAAGGTGTGGTTTAATCAGTAAAACTCTGACATGCCCTCTCACTGTACCCTAGAACGGGAGAAATCAATAAAGATTTCCCACCTAAGAAAAAGACACGGCAACACAGTCTGTAGGCCCCTTCCCATGCATTTTGAGTTTGACTGTCATGAAACATTTTGATTAAAGTAAACGATCATTCTCACAAAATGAACTCATATACCTTGAATACATTTTTCATCATGTGTATAAAAGATTCATTCAACGTATGAGTTACGTACGAACCATTTAAATAATTGAAAGTAGTACCTGCATACCATATCTCTGTTCACAATTTCAGATATTAATGGGCGTAGTGATGTTCAGTTCAATATTTGAATCATCCCCGGTGACTTGTTTAACGGCACTACCAATTCATACATTGTCCGAATGAACGAATCACGTCCGATCCCATTCGTGAACGAATGAACGAATGAATGTATGATTTATTTCCGTTGTTTATGTAACAGTTCGAGCGTGCTGATTGTAATCGCTAGAGAGATTCGTTTTTGTTATTTTCTATTATTTATTGGGTTTATGTAGTTGTTTTCTTTCGTGAATCTTGGCAGCGTAATAAAGTAGCGGGTTAAGAGCGGCCTTATCTTTGGATATTCTGTCGAGTATTATATTTTGTCGTTTTTATTGGAGCCGTTTCGTACCTAATTTTATGTCTGTTGCTTCTTTAGAAGCAATATTATCGCCATTCTGAAAGCACACCTAAGTATCTTCATCACCAGCCTTTTTAATGTTCTCACTGTTGGGACTCAAGCCTCCTCTGTTGGAGAAAGAATGGGCCGTAATCCACCACGCAAATTGCACGTTCCAAAAAGGTAGATCTCTATGGAGAAGAACGTCAAAGAAACTCCATGGCAATACTTTTAATTTAAATCATTATTATGAGTAACATGAATCTTGGTTACATGTTTCTTATCGCTTATATTATGTAAGCACAATTTAGATAAGTAATAAAATACAAAAAATGTAATTGTAAAATATAAATTGAATTAAGCCACTGGCAGCTAAAAGATGACAAATCTCAACTGACGGCGTCCGAGCACGACTATAACGTGTGCATCAGCCCCACTCATCATCATCATCACCAGCCTTTTTAATGTTTCCACTGTTGGGACTCAAGCCTCCTCTCTAGGAGAGGGAATGGGCCCTAATCCACCACGCGGGCCCATTGCGTGTTGGTGAATGTCACATGTCTTCGAATTTTTGGATCTTACATTATCTTATTGACTATCTTATTACAAGATTATTATCAGTTAACAAGCTAGTGACTTCACAAAAAAGCAACTTAATTTTTATGTCTCGTAAATAAAATTGGTTGCTGGCTCACAATATGGCAACGTTCTCTCAAGAACATTTCTGTCGATATCAATCTAAGCATCTACATGAAACAATGAACGGATTCCCCGAAGCTCTCCAGAGAGCAGTTGTCGAATTTCTCGAGTAAAATAACCTCACTTAGGTAGCAACTCCGAATTTGGCGATGTAAAGGAATATGGAAGATGCTTGTATCAATTAATATCCCCTTTCGATCCTCGATTAAGCCTTGGGACGTAACGATCCGTTGGACACAGAACTTTAAACTTCTAGGATTTAGCACCACTTCGAACTTGAGACGTTCACAAAATCTAACTCAATTGTATGCAAAGACTAACGAACTATGAAAGTGTTTCGAATTTTAATGGCGTAGAAGAAAAATTGGAATAGTTGTAGAATATATTTTTATAGAATGACGTTAGATTTAGTGACGACTCCCAAGATTTTTTAAATAATGCAAACTTCAAAGATGAATATTTGGAAGCCGTCCAAGTGTCAGTACAGAGGCTTTACCATACTTTCAATACGATTCATTTGACGACCTAAACTAAAATGTTAAAAGGACAGGGGTATACAGGGTTATTTATATAACACTAACAACCTTGCAAGACTGTATTACTAAAGTCATAAACAACAACTTTTGTTCTATGACTTTTTATAATACATAATTTTAATAACCTTCAAAATTTCTTTGTTCTGTCTAACACATTTCAACTCTCCATTTTAATATACCTATACGTCTGACGTGACACAAGCGCATCAAGCACTCCCGCCGAACCCGTTCGCCTTCGCTATTGTACACATCGCTATCACAGACTTCGTAATATTTAGAACGTTCAATTTAAATGTTTTTGTGCAAAAATGTGATGAACTAAAATATGGTAATTTTTTTAAAAGTCATAGATCAAAAGTTGTTTATGATGTTAGTAACATAGTCCTGAGAGGTTGCCAGTGTCTTACAATTAAGGGCCAAGCGCCCGAAAAGTGCCACAAAACAGTGATTTTCTGAGGCCTACTCCTCCGTAACGGCTTGGTCAATTGGTTTGAAAAAAATATATGTTTATTATAGATTCATGAACAATAATATCAACATTTGATTTTTTCGTGCAATTAATACTTTTGTAAAATAAAAAATTTTTTTAGCAATTTCGCAACTTTTCGCAACTTTTCCCTACTCCTTCGAAACGGCTTGGACCTTTAGAAACATTTTTACACATAAAAATTGGTGGTTAAATATGCTTCAAAGTGAACATTGCATAATGTAAATCAAACAAAATCTCGCAGAGAAAATGGCTTTAAAGCGCTTTCCGGGCGCTGCTGGCCGCAAATAAATGCACAGATTTGCGTACTGCCGCCTAGGCGAGTGCGAGCGTTGCGTTCACATAATTTCGGCCAGATGGTTCAAGGGACTATACGCCTTAACCCTGTATATGATGTACAACTCTATCCTGTTTTTCGCTGGCACGCTTGACATTTAACAGATCATGGTAAGGCAGTACTGAGCTTGTCTGAGCTACCTCTAAGTACCTATAAGTGACATGGTAGAGCTCATCATCATGATCACATCAGCCGAAAGACGTCCACTGTTGGACATAGGCCTTCCCCAAGCGTTGCCACAATGACCGGTCCTGTGTATCACGCATCCATCGGATTCCCGCGACCCTGACCAGGTCATCGGTCCCCTTTTTGAATGTCCCTTGCTCATCAAACAGTTTTTCAATTCCCCTGTAGTTAATTTTTCAGACTAAATATCAACGAAGTATCCGGTTAAGCTTAAGCAGCCTTTTAAACTATTTCTTTACGATTTATTAATTAAATTCTTTATACCCACAAAAGTACAACGTCGGACTTAATAATTTAGACATTTTCGACCAGACAATCTTCGGGTGATGCAGAGATAAATTTTGGAAGGTTTAAATGCAAAGATATTATGTAGGTACATAATATAAGTTATAAATACAATGTAACTAATAACTAAATAATATTATCTAGCTTCTTTCAGCGTCTTTGTATGTATGGAAGTAGGAAATATATAGCCTACCTCTGTCATAAAGTAGAATTCGACTAATGAAAGAATTTCTAAAATTGATTAAGTCGTTTTCGAATTTATTAATTAATTGCTTTTGCCCGCGGCTTCATCCAGGCACATAAAAAATAGCCTATGTCATTCAAGGATAAAGCAGCTTTCTATCGGTGAAAAATTTTTAGACAACGAATCGGTACTTTCAGAGAAAAAAAAAACAAACTTTACCTCTAAATAACATTAGTGTAGTTGGAGACGTAGACAAATAAAAATAGAAAAGTAACAATGTTCTCAGGGATTGTACTTCTATAACTTTGGACATCCAAATACAAATATGAAATATACTGATAATATATTAGTACATGTGTCTTAGTTTACATTCACGCGATGTGTCCGCTCCATTAAACCTTGAGACGTCTCGCAGAAAACGTAATCAAGGTTTATAAGGACTCCTTTCAGATGTCCTTCGCAATTCAGTTCGCAAGCACAGTAATCTTATCTATATTGAAGTAAGCTGGGATCATAAACCGATACAGTATATTCTGTCATTCCTACATTACAGCCAATAAACAGGACTTACTTCGAGAATCCAATCTCTTTCGTACGCTATCGTCCTCGCATGATCCAAAAATCGAAAAGAATTTGATTACAAGCATCGTGCCTTGTTCAAGCGCAGAGAATAAGTTCTTTAGAATGTTAGAATAGTTTAAGGCTCTTGGTCCCATTATGTGCCATAAAACAGCGACTTTCAAAGCCTAGTTCTCGTTAACGGCTGAGATAATAAATTTGAAAAAAGAAATATTATAGATTCATATACAACATTAACTTTAATATATGCAAAATCCGAGACTAGTATTTTTATGTAAAGAATCTATGTACAAAATTTCATACCTATATCATGGAAAATCACAAAGTTATAAGGTTGTAATGTAACCTGGTTGTTCGCACAAATACATGGTTACCAGGCCTCCTGACGCCTGAGGGGTTGTTTTGCTCCCGCACCAACTCTGTGCTGGGCCTAATGTCCATTAAGACTGCCGTGACCTTTGGTACATTTAGTATCGGTGATGTCCAACTTGTGTCTTTTATAAATATTTTTGTGAAAAAATATAACATGGGGAAAAATTATTGAAACTGATTCAGTTGCTGATTCTGTACAAATTATATTCAGGTTCGTGATTCCTTATCAATATAATCATGTTTTTTCTCGTACGCCTAAAATAAATTTTTAATGATACAATATTTTTTTGCTTGTTTTCCTTACTCCTTTCAAACGGCTTTGATCTTTAGAAATATGTTTGCAGAAAAAAAAAAATGCTGGTTAAGTGTTCTCCAGAATGTATGCGTTACAGAAAATGGTTTTAAAAATCAGCGGGACCCTACGCGGGCGCAGGCAGCCGTATGAGTACGTGTGCATTTAACTCTGGCTAAATTCAAGGGAATATACGCCTTAATATTAAACTAAACAGTGTGAATGTGTTTTATTCTAGAAGCTTTGAGATCGTCGACCTGTTTTTCTTGCCTGCAAAGTTAGCAAATGGCGTCGTTGTATTTTTTAATAAAAAAATAACTGGCATTCCTGGGCTCTGTGCTTGCTGTTGACATTCAGTCTGTTCCAAGCCAGTCTAAGGTTTTCTACGACTTTCACGATCTCCGAAGTTTTTCTCGATTGTGAAGATTACTCTTACTATTCCTTTATGGTCGTATAGTTGTATATTGCTAGTAATAGTTGAGTATTGTTAGAAAAGAGATAATATCACATAGAAGACGAACATAAACGCTAGCACATAAATTAGGAAAATGTATGGTGAAGGGAGATACGAGTACATTGATGATATAGGTAATGTGGTTGTATTTTTTTTAAACCAGAATATCACACAGTTCCAAGCAAGCATATTCATGAGACAGCGCTGGCGAGTGTTATGTGCGTGAGGAGGGTACTATTAACATACTACATAGTAACATATTATGATAGGAAACTGTATGTTATAGTGTTTTAAAAAATATCATCACATTACATATATCATCAATATCATCTTTTACACCATTCACAAACCTACATACGGAACCTACATAGAAGGAACAGCCGCCTGTATTCCGACCCCGATTTTCAGCCACTGTAGGCGTGGACTTTCGGACGGCGAGCAACGGGTAGCTCGCTGTTCGGCCGTCGGGCAACCGTCCAGACTGAGCGCGAGTCGTCGACAGCGCGTAGTGTAACATGCTCGCCTCAAGGAGATGGGGAGAAAGAGTCGGGGCCCAACAGGGTCGATGTCTACTGGGGCCATGGGTTCGCTTCTTAAAGATAAACCCGGGGCCATGGAACGCAAGGAAAAGGAGGAACATAGATCTGGGTTTTAGTCAGTAAAAGTTTGACATGCCTTCCCGCTCCGCCCAAGAGCGATAGAAGTCATTGGATGATTTCCAAACAAAAAAAAACTCATTGTTACACTTTATTCTAAAAGAATAGAAAAAAAAAACAAAGCTCCAAACGCAAAAAGGTCAACCGCAAATGTTTCAGCGGTAACATAAAAGTATGATAATAAAAACACGAAAGAAAATACAAATGGCGCTCATTAACTTATAAAATGATCAAGTCCGTGAATACAAGGTGTCGTTAGATAAACCACGGCCGTCCATAACCGCTGCGAACAGTACGAAACCTCGAAATGACGTCATTTATGTCTTTCTTAAACCGTTTCAAGGAATATTGAGGATATTTGCATGCTAAAAGGTAGATTAAATTTCGTCCGAGCGATGTAAAACTGCGCGACTTAGGCTTTAAGTAAACGAGGAATTAACAATATACAGATTAAAAAGAATAAGAAGGTTTTCATAAAACTCACAAAGTATTATTATAATTATTATTATAAGCCTGTTGTGCAGTGGTGGCCGAGTGGTAACGGCCCCGACATACGAGTTGCAGGTCGCGGGTTTAAACCCAGTCAGGCTCCGCTGCCGCGACAGGTCACGGCATGGCGGACAGAGCTCCGGCGGGATCTCATGGTGAAATGGCGTCAACGACTATCGCAACCCAGCGCTGGGCACGCCACAATCATGGTGGTAAGTCCCCTCTTTGAGGCGTGGCTGGAAAGACCTCACGGCGTCCTTACCTTCCGCATGACGCAGGTACTCACCGGACATGGTTCGTTCGGGAGATTCCTGCACTCGATTCATGCGGAAGTGACGCCCGGGTGTCGCCACTGTGCGGAACGCCCGGAGGACACGGTGGAGCACACAGTCGAGGTGTGCCCTGCTTGGGCGGAGCATCGCCGTGCCCTCGTGGGGGCGATCGGCGGCGGAGACCTCTCGCGCCGGGCCTTGGTTGAGGCCATGGTCCGGAGCGAGGAGGAGTGGCAGGCGGTCGCCGACTTCTGCGAAGCAGTAATGCTCGCAAAGGAGGAGGCCGAACGCATCAGGCAACGACGTTATCGCCGCCGCCGTCGCCGGGATTCTGATCCCGATTTCCGGCCAACGTAGACGCGGGCTTGCGGACAGTGAGCAATGGGTAGCTCGCTGTCCCGCCATCCGGTAACTGTCTGGACCAAGCCCAAGTCGTCGACGGCGCGCACTGTTCCCGCACGCCTCAAGGAGTTGTCAGCAACAGCAGGGACCCAGCCGGGTCGAAGCCTACTGGGGCCAGGGTTATCCGAAAGGGCACTCGAGCCCCGGTATGAAGGCTAGAAGGAGGATACAGAGCGGCAAAACGCACCCTCCGAACGGAGATCAAGCGGGCCAAACTGGAGGCCCGCAACGTGTGGCTGGGGTCTCTGAACGCGGACCCATGGGGGCGCCCGTACAAATTGGTACGGGAAAAGCTCCGTCCCTGGGCTCCCCCACTGACTCAGAGTCTCCGGCCCCAGATCGTAGAGGGTGCGGTGAACGCTCTGTTCCCTGCGCGGGGGGAACACTCCCCCCCGTCCATGGCTCCGCCTCCACTGCCAGCGGTGTCTGACGCGGACCGCAACAGCGACGATGACGACAATGCTCCAGAGGTGACCGAGGTAGAGTTGAGAGTGGCGGTGCGAAGGCTGAGTGCCAAAAACACCGCCCCAGGACCCGACGGCTTGCCTGGAAGGGCCTGGGTCCTGGCCATGGAGGCTCTCGGGCCTCGACTGAGAGGGCTCTTCAGCGCATGCATGGAGAGGGGCCAGTTCCCACTTTGCTGGAAGACGGGGAAACTGGTCCTCATAGCAAAGCCAGGGCGCCCTGCGGACTCTCCGTCCGCGTACCGGCCCATTGTGCTGCTCGACGAGGTGGGCAAGCTCTTTGAGAGAGTCATTGCAAACCGCCTCGTCGGGCGCCTAACACGGGTGGGGCCGGACCTTTCGGACGGACAGTTCGGCTTTCGCAGGATGCGCTCTACAGTGGACGCCATCATGCGCGTGCGAGCCCTCACGACGGGGGATGCGGTGTCCCGGGACAGGTGTGTCGTGGCAGTGTCCTTGGACATTGCCAACGCGTTCAACTCCCTGCCCTGGAGTACGATCCGGAGGGCACTCCGGTACCACCGGGTGCCCGAGTACCTCTGTCGAGTGGTCGAGGCCTATCTGTCGGAGAGACTTATAGTCTACCCCGGTCACCAGGGAGACTGGAAACGTCGAGAGATGTCGTGCGGTGTTCCGCAGGGGTCGGTACTAGGGCCACCCTTGTGGAACATCGGGTACGACTACGTGCTGCGCGGCGACTTCCCTGACGGGGTCAGCGTGGTTTGCTACGCAGACGACACGCTGGTCCTAGCGCGGGGAGAGTCGTACCAGGCGGCGGTCGCTCTAGCGACACGCGGGGTTGCGATGGTCGTTGATCGGATCCAGGAGTTGGGACTCAAGGTGGCGCTTCACAAATCCGAGGCGATCTGTTTTCACGGTCGCCGGTCTCGGAACGCGCCGCCATTGAGTTCCCAACTAACGGTAGGAGGAGTTCACATCGGTGTCGGGTCGACCATGAAGTACCTGGGACTCGTCCTCGACAGCCGGTGGAATTTCGTGGAGCATTTCCGACGTCTGGCTCCCAAACTCAGCCGGGCTGGGGCTGCGCTCAAGCGGCTCCTGCCCAACCTTGGGGCTCCTGCCGGAGGCTCTACGCGGGGATCGTTCGGTCCATGGCCCTCTATGGGGCGCCGGTGTGGGCGCCGTCGCTGAAAAAGCAACCGGCGGCCATACTGAACGCCTGACAGAGGGTCATGGCGATAAGGATGGTGCGGGGATACTGCACGGTCTCCCGCGAAGCGGCGAGCCTTCTGGCTGGCCTACCACCGTGGGATCTGGAGGCAACAGTCCTTGCACACATGCACGATATGCACGTGGAGATGCAACGCCGGGGTGAAAGTCCGCTGCCGCGACAGGTCACGGCATGGCGGACAGAGCTCCGGCGGGATCTCATGGTGAAATGGCGTCAACGACTATTGCAACCCAGTGCTGGGCACGCCACAATCATGGCGGTAAGTCCCCTCTTTGAGGCGTGGCTGGAAAGGCCTCACGGCGTCCTTACCTTCCGCATGACGCAGGTCCTCACCGGACATGGTTCGTTCGGGAGTTTCCTGCACCGGATTCATGCGGAAGTGACGCCCGGGTGTCGCCACTGTGCGGAACGCCCGGAGGACACGGTGGAGCACACAGTCGAGGTGTGCCCTGCTTGGGCGGAGCATCGCTGTGCCCTCGTGGGGGCGATCGGTGGCGGAGACCTCTCGCGCCGGGCCTTGGTTGAGGCCATGGTCCGGAGCGAGGAGGAGTGGCAGGCGGTCGCCGACTTCTGCGAAGCAGTAATGCTTGCAAAGGAGGAGGCCGAACGCATCAGGCAACGGCGTTATCGCCGCCGCCGTCGCCGGGATTCTGATCCCGATTTCCGGCCAACGTAGACGCGGGCTTGCGGACAGTGAGCAATGGGTAGCTCGCTGTCCGGCCGTCCGGTAACTGTCCGGACCAAGCCCAAGTCGTCGACGGCGCGCACTGTTCCCGCGCGCCTCAAGGAGTTGTCAGCAACAGCAGGGACCCCAGCCGGGTCGAAGCCTACTGGGGCCAGGGTTATCCGAAAGGGCGCTCGAGCCCCGGTATGAAAGCTAGAAGGAACGGGGTGGGTCTTTTAGTCAGTAAGAGTCTGACACTATCTCCCGCTCCGCCCAAGGGCGGGGGATGTCAATGCATGATTTTTCCCAACATAAAAAAAAAAGGCTAGAAGGAACGGGGTGGGTCTTTTAGTCAGTAAGAGTCTGACACTATCTCCCGCTCCGCCCAAGGGCGGGGGATGTCAATGCATGATTTTTCCCACCAAAAAAAAAACCCAGTCAGGCGCATTACTTTGTGTAACACATTTCATCACCTCACCAAACTGTGAAGGAAAACATCGAGAGGAAACCGGCATGTCCTAGAACAAAAAAATCGAAGACATGTGACATTCACCAACCCGCACTGGGCCTGCGTGGTGGATTACGGCCCGTTTCCTCTCCTAGAGAGGAAGCCTGAGTCCCAGCCGTGGGAACATTTAAAGGCAGATTATGCTATGCTAAGCCCGCTGTGTCCCACTGCAGGACAAAGCCATCCCTTCCATTATTCCTCTCTTTTCTGACCTTAGCCACTTCTGGCCAATCCTTAAGGTAGGAGTCTAAATCGTCACGCCACCATCTCCTTCTGGGCCTACCGCGTTGCCGGCTCCTGCTGTTCGGAATCCAAGTCAGTAGTTGCTTTCGCCCAATTTTGTTGCGACAGGCGGCAGTTCCATTTTAGTTTGGCGACCTACGTCTGCGATTTGTATTTTGGAACGAAGTGTACTGTTCCTTATGCGATCTGTTCTTTTGACCCCGAGAATACTTAGTTCCATTGCTCGCTGGCAGATTCCGAGTGCGAACTTTTGACATTTCGTTAATGACTACATTTACGCTCCGTAGTGAGGGTGGAAAGTATACACATGTCTATGAATTTTCTTTTAAGAGAAAGTGGGAGTTGTCCTTTTATTAGATTTTTTATCGACCAATAGCAAAAGTATTATAAACTAGATAATTAAATTTTGTTATTACAGGCCGGAATACAAATGAAAATATCCACAGGATAACTAAAGTAACCGACTACCTGAAGAATCACCAAACTTAAATGACAGTGGGTTGCAGAACAGATGATGGAGATAGAGCCGCAAAGTTCTGGAATGGCGACCATGTACCGGAAGGCGCAGCGTTGGAAGGCGGCTGGTAAGAGTTTCGGTAATCCGTCAGATGAGAGTCGCAGAGGACCGTTATTGTAGCAATACTTGAGGGAGGCCTATATATGATTACAGGCCACGCTCAGCCTAATCATTATTAAAGCTAAAAGTATAGTCCACTACTGTTCAAGTAAAGCAAAGATCATTGAAATCGGTTCAGTCGCTCTTCAATATAATGGTTTAATAACACGACTATGTTTTATATATGTAGAAGATATATTATATGGCATGGTCACACACTACATCTACGAGTACTACGTTGGTTTTTTTTCAGTGGGTAAAAATCATCACTGACTAAAAAACCCACCCCATTCCTTCGTTGCCTTCTTTTCCGAAATAGACTCTTGGCCCCAGTAGGTTTCGACCCTGCTAGGCCCCTGTGGTTGCTGACAATATCTTGAGGCGCTTGGAAACAGTACTACATAGGTGTAACAAAATCGATGTCCATCAATAGGATTTCAGGTTGTATAAAAACAAAAAATCGGTGAAAAGATTCGAGTACCATTGAGTTCGTTAGTATGCCGGCTGTGAAACTAAATCAAATTGAATAAAAATCGGAGCTATGTGCGTTGGTACTAACTACGACTATACATCTAGCTAGGCATTGTATGCATTATTTTAGATACTTACTTGAATTTACATAAATCGTTTTTTTTTTTTTTTTTTCGATCGGAAAAATCATCTTATGACAACCCCCGCTCTTGGGCGGAGCGGGAGATAGTGTCAGACTCTTACTGACTAAAAAACACATCCCGTTCCTTCTAGCCTTCGTACCGGGGCTCGAGCGCCCTTTCGGATAACCTTGGCCCCAGTAGGCTTCGACCCGGCTGGGCCCCTGCTGTTGCTGACAACTCCTTGAGGCGCGCGGGAACAGTGCGCGCCGTCGACGACTTGGGCTTGGTCCGGACGGTTACCGGACGGCCGGACAGCGAGCTACCCATTGCTCACTGTCCGCAAGCCCGCGCCTACGGTGGCTGGAAATCGGGATCGGAATCCCGGCAGCGGCGGCGAGAGCGCCGTTGTCTGATGCGGTCGGCCTCCTCCTTAGCGAGCATTACTGCTTCACAGAAGTCGGCGACCGCCTGCCACTCCCCCTCGCTCCGGACCATGGCCTAAACCAGGGCGCGGCGCGAGAGGTCTCCGCCGCCGATCACCCCCACGAGGGCACGGCGATGCTCCGCCCAAGCAGGGCACACCGCGATTGTGTGCTCCACCGTGTCCTCCGGGCGTTCCGCACAGTGGCGACACCCGGGCGTCACTTCCGCTTTAATTCGGAACAGGAACCTCCCGAACTTGCCATTTCCGGTGAGGACCTGTGTCATGCGGAAGGTAAGGACGCCGTGAGGTCTTTCCAGCCTCGCCTCAAAGAGGGGACTTATCGCCATAATTGTGGCGTGCCCATGACGGGGTTGCGATAGTCGCTGACGCCATTCCACCATGAGATCCCGCCGGAGCTCTGTCCGCCATGCCTCGACCTGTCGCGGCAGAGGACTTTCACCCCGGCGTTGCATCTCCACGCGCATATCATGCATGTATGCAAGGACTGTTGCCTCCAGATCCCACGGTGGTAGGCCAGCCAGAAGGCTCGCCGCTTCGCGGGAAATCGTGCGGTATCCCCGCAGGCGTTCAGTATGGCCGCCGGTTGCTTTTTCAGCGACGGCGCCCACACCGGTGCCCCGTAGAGGGCCATGGACCAAACGATCCCCGCGTAGAGCCTCCGGCAGGAGGCGTCTGGACCCCCAAGGTTGGGCAGGAGCCGCTTGAGCGCAGCCCCAGTCCGGTTGAACATAAATCGTTTGCCGAGTTGCCTAAATTGTCCACCATTGTAACTACCACCAGCTTATATTTATATCAAAGTCAACATTAAACATTGCCATACAACATGACAATAACACCAGTCTATCGGCAGACTCTATATTCCACCGGGACACCATGGTGGCGCGACCAGTTGCGTGTGCCGCCACAGTGTCCCGGTGAAATGTAGGCAAACTAGACACCATACAAACACCAGAGTCGCCACAAGTCCGAGCTGGTCGCGCCACCAAATTGGTTGCTCAACCAAACGGTCACTAGGTGAATAACTCTATGTAAAGCTATATACTTTTTGTTGGTAGCGGTAACTGGTCGCGCCATCATGGTGTCTCGGTGAAAATTAGCCCTTAAAGTTGACAGTGATGCGGAGGATTTTTTAAGTGTATCCATCTTCTGGGTTCTCTGGCTGATCTGGTAAAGGCACACATACTCCGGCAAGGAATTCCACTCGTTAGCTGCACACACAATGAATGTCTTCCCGAAACGTTTTGTGCGTGTAGGTGGGATATCCACCATGACGCATCGCCGTACGTTTAGTAGTCCGATGATGAAACGGGCTAGGCGGAATTAGGTTATGCGATTCCGACGCACTTTCCCCGAAATGCAACGGGTAGAAAATTGACAGGCTAGCAACCCGGCGTCGATGCTCAAGACTTTGAAGCCTGCTACACTCGATGAGTGTATCATCGCCAATGAATTCTGAGAAATTGAATGATCATCACACATTCATCATATTTCCACTAAAACTGCTTTCAGCTCTATTCGAACCGGAGCCGGTTCATAAACGTCAATTTTGTCGGACGCAGCGCCATCGCGTAAATATTCCAGTCCGAATGTTGGCAGTTACCGAACGACGATTAATTTGGTTGTCGATATATGTCGGACGTCTATAACAATACCTTAGGGCCCTTTACAACCATCGATTTGGATATAAAGGTTTTTTTAGCAGAGGGTTTTATGGTACGGTAGGGACTGAACCATCAGGTTCGTACTTATGAGTAGCATGAATTGAGATACGGCTATCTTGATTCGATCAGCCTTCGTCGATACGGGTCTTGGCAACAGCAACGAGAACCATAATACAGCATTATAGCATAGCATAATCAACCTGTTCCCACTGCTGGGACTCAGGCCTTCTCTCGAGGAAAATAAATGGGCCGTTGTAAACCACGTGGGCACGAGGAGCGGATTGGTGGACGTAACATGTCTTCGAATTTTTAATTCTAGGACATGACGGTTTTTTCAAAATGCTTTCTTGTATCGTTTTAAGAGCAGTGGTATTAAAATATATAACACAAAGTTACGCACCTGGCTAGTTTTAATCTTGCTACCTCCAATTCGTGAGTCAGTAATAAAGGTCGTAACCCCAATGATAATGTTCTTAATTCTTCAGCTAGCGATTTGGTGTAAGTTTTCAGGACTATTATTAAATATAATATTGCCTTGCCATCATCATTATCATCATTTTTCTGTCCGTCTCAAGTCCCCATGTGACCTTGTAAGTAGGATGGCATGCCCTAATGACTGAGATGACTACTAACAGTTCTATGCTGTGACTGGTAGATTTGATCATAGGTGTTTGTCCCTGAAAAATTTTAAATCTGGTATTTACCTTACTGCCAGATTTAAAATTTTTTGGTCACATTTCTTCAAAAGTGGTCAATAGTTTTGCTCTGACTGCTAATCCCTTTACATACAGAGAAAAAGACTTATTGTACAAAGTTTTCGGGACTAGTTCATAAGTCCGAATTGAACAGCGTTTACAATCTTATTAGTCATTCCCATTTATTAAGAACAATGAACGCTACTGAAGTAGTACGTACTAATTCAATTCAAAAACTAGCACTGCTTTCTTAAGTACACTTGGAACTAAAAGTACTTATTTGAATTACTATGTTTTATTTAACTTAAAAATTCCATTCGCTTTCGCTTTTGCACATAAACTGTACTTATGTTTTTTGGTTTACTGCTGAAGGGTTCGCGCTTGACCGCTATCACATCTGATGGAAAGCGACGATGCGGTCGACGATGGAACGCATTTACCTACAAATAACCTATTCACTCTTGACTTAAAGATTCCCGGGTTGTAGCCATCAGGAAACAGACTCCGGCAAGGAATTCCACTCCTTAGCTGTACGCACAATGAATGTGTTCTTAAAACGTTTTGTGCATGTAGGTATGTAGGCATTTGTACTTTTAACTCAATTATAACCCAAATCCCTAATTTAATAATGTTTGGACCATTTCATTTAGCTTGACATGCCATTAATTCAGACATGTGCGTTCACGAGCACACATCCCACCCGTCACAATAAAACCGCAAACAACAAAAAGTACGTTTCTAACTACCCTCAAATTACGGTAAACTCGACACAAACCGACGGCTGTTCCGACAGGGCGACAGTTATCCGTCGTGCCCGCCGACACCGCCGTCGGCGATTCTTGCAAATATACCGAACGATTTATAAAATGTTGCCTATTCTAGCAAATGCTCAAGGGTCAAGCGTCACTTGCACGGATCCCAAGCTTGCGTTCCACTTAAAAGTTTTCGCTGAAATTGCTTTAGAAACTTTGACATTTAAAAATATCCTCGAGACTCCTTGAGTCTTGACTGTACGAAAATATCAATAGAAATTTCATTTGATATCGTATTCTGATGTCGAAACTGTGAGGGATAGTTTTGAATGTGAGGACTCTCAAGTCACAGCCTTGAGACGAATTACTTTGTTTTATTGATCTTTTACACTTGAAATTGTGCCTTTAACACGGTGTTGAGAGCTCAAACACTTAGTTGAAAACGTCTACAAATATACATAGGTATAAAGATTTCAGATTAAATGTTTGGTGATAAAGTGTTTTCAAAGATTTAGCTATTCACATGATTAAGAGAATATTAATAAGAAAAGATAATGTAATAGAACAGAATATCTTCTTAAGTTTGTCGACTCTTCAGTGGGTAGGCAGGGTACTTGCTCTTTGAACGGATGGTCGATGGGACCGAAAGATTCTAGAGTGGCGACCACGCAATGGAAAAGGCAGCGTTGGAAGGCCTCCTACAAGGTGGACGATGACCTGGTGAGAGTAGCGGGAATACGGTGGATGCTGAGAATATTATTTTGATGATGATGAGAATATTATTATTTTTTATTCTACATCAACTTACCAATACGCAAACTAAAAACTATGCTCAATACCAACGGTTTAAAAATGTTTTTCGCATTTTCGTAGTCCTTAAAGCAGTAAAACAAGTTTTGGTACATTTTTTTTTTCTATTTAAACTGAGAACGATTTTGTCACGCGCTAATTACTGATACTGAGTCCGTGGATTTTTCAAAAGAGTCACCATAGCAAGAAGAACAACTGAAATTTCAATACAAACCTAGACAATATAATATATGTCCACAAGATATTTGTGTTTCCAAATTTATATATCTAGAGAAAGCTGTGTTGTTTAATAACACCATAATCACGTAAGAACGTACGAAAATGTACTTCGGGAAGGAAGCACTTTATAGGAGGTACAATAGTACATATTACCAAATCTGTTTTACTTACTACATCAAAAAGGTAAAAATACTCTACGTACTCCGATCTCTGATAATAAACATACCATTCCCTGTTTCTTATCACCTGTACGGTTTCAAAGATAAAGCAGTAAGGTTCACTTTAACCGTGCAAATCAAGTTGAGCGTCAACCCGCCTGCCAGTGCCGCTCGAAGTCGCCCCTATTCCAGATTCGTTCCATTCGTTGGCGCAAACTAAATTAGAGAATCAATAACTATGCTTTTACTCTTATTTTGCGTCGTTCTACACTTTTGAGTGAGAATTAAACTAGCTTCGAGTTGTGTTTACTTTCTTTCAAAGGTGCTGATTTGTGCAATGAGATTGTAAAGATTTAGTTAGTTTGTGCGAAAGAGTTCATTAGTGTAGGGGCTTGGGGTGACACAGCATCTCTCTATCAATTTTATTCGTTACAGCTATATTGGCTTTATGAAGAGGACATACTTATAAGCAAACTCAAGCAGTGTGTTTGTAAAAGAGTTAATTCCGAGGTCTCAGCGTAGTCTATCAGGTGTAATACCAATATTATTATTAGTAATGAAATACATGGTGTACAAAAAAAGGTTGTGGTTTATGATGTTAGTTACACAGTCCTGCGAGATTGTCAGTGTTTTACAAATAAGTCTGTATATAGTCTGTATAAATCTACGATTAACTGAACTGTTTCTTTTTTAGGATCGATACTGAAAAAGTAAGCTTAGATACGATAATTATTATTATATATTCTTTATTGTACACCACATCAACAAAAAAGATACAGGGCCAACATTATTCAAAAAAAGTGTACAGTGGGCGGTCTTATCGCATAGGGCGTTCTCATAATCGAGTAATCATCATCTTTGTGTGTTGTTGGTTTTTATTTGTTTGTTGTCTTTGTATCTTTGTTTGTTTGTGTTTTTTGTTTGTTTGTGTTGATAGTCATCTTTGTGTAGTTAGCTATGGAAGTGCTGATCTGATGGTGAAAAAGTTTTACTGGAAGAGAGTTACAGTGCTGCAATTTAGTTTCATTTCTTGCGTGCTTGTCTCCTGGATACGAGTTGCTATGGCCAGTCAGGAAAACTCTAAACAGACTAAACACTCCACGATTGGACGCAGCAAAGACAATATAGCCACAGAGGTCCCCCTCTGTGGCTATATTGTCTTCCTCCATATATTTCGGAGATATTGAATTTCGTTATCGTTGTTGAAAATGTGACGTTGTCTAAGCCCCCTGGACGGTTCCGACCTTCAGTGTTTGTGCGTCTCTCAGCAGACCATGTTCCACCTTCTTGCTGACTCGCCCTATACCTATTCACGTAGGAATCTAATGACAGTTTCAGTGGACGGCACTGCTGTAGCTGAACAGGGCCAAGCAAGTTTAAAATTAGTTTTGGCATCAACACGCTAAGAAGAAGAAGATGCGTGCTTGTCAATAACATGCGGGTTACGACGTTACAAGCTTACTTTATAACAAAGATCACTTTAACTTACATAAGTTTGAAGACGTAAGAGACTGGTCCTACAATCGGGAGCTGTAACAATCTAGGACTAGGTACTTCTATTCTTGCTCGTAAAACCAAATACTACGGTGAAATCTGCAGTAATGTAGGCTGTGCACAAACTAACGACTTTATTATGTGCTTAAATTAATTCGCTTGAAAATAAAGTATAACAAAATGATGTGTTGGTTAACTAAATACAAAATTATATCATTTGCTGCTGTGGAAAAGTTTGAAAGAGTTACTTTATATGATATTTATTTTGCGAATAGGTTTAAAAAAAAAAATACACTTCATTTTTTTTCGTCGGTGATAGGTGCAATAAAAGAGTAAAAAAAGGCGAATAGAATTAGATACAATTTACAATTATTCAATATATACTCAAATTAATATACTACATACCTACACTAATATTGTCAATTATTTGGTCCTAATCGACAATTTGAAAACATTAACGCTATGATGATAGTACTGTTAACTTCATACAAATTAATTCTTGAATTTTAGTGTGATTTTCTACCACAAACAAAAAATCCCATTAAGACTAGCAAACGTTGTTCCTTCAAGAAAACAGGCAACTATTTCATGCATAATACCAGGGCACCATACATCATACACAACATGTATTAACAGTCGCGTATTAAAATATTAGGCCATATTTCACGATACAGACAAACTGACGTCCGACCAGACCGAGTCGCAAGTGCGCGCTCGCTAAGATATTCTGAATGTGTAAGTGTGCCCGAGGGAGCTGGCTACTTATCGGGTCGGGCATAAAAAACTTAACGTCGCCCCAAAGATTTATGTATTTGAATGTTCCAACCTTCCAACTACGTCCCTACTTCGATTGAGGTTTTCTTTCCTTATAGGTACGTTTGTGCTTTTAGATTTGTATTTTTTTGGTTGTATTTTCTTTGAAAAGAAGGTTAGTTTTAGGGTAAAAACAATGGTTTCTGATGTGAACTCTTATTACATATAATAAACCGATTTACGATGGCAGAAAATTTATGGATCAGCTTTTGGTTTCATTATCATTCTTTTGCTTTTATTTAACGCTGGTTTTGTGATGTTTTATTACGTTACTCGTGGGTCATAGCAAGATGTTATTATATCCCAAATAGCCTTCCTCAATAATTACTTGATTGTCCCTGGGATTAGATATCGACCTTTGAAACAATGCCGAAGGAGCATTACTATTCACTTTAATATTTTTTTATTCTACTTTCTTAATTTTATATTTGATATTTATTAGTATATTTTTTTATATTGTATAATACCTATATATATGTATTTTTATTATGATGTACACTGACCGCCTCAAATTTACATCCTTTCGTTAAATCCTAAGGTTGTCTGTAAGAGATTTTCCTGTGCGATAAGACCGCCCGTTGTAAACTTGGATTTTGTAAATATTTATCCTGTCCACATTATGAGGTGTACCATAGAGTATATAGTAAATAAATAAATTAGTTCGTTCAAATAAAAAACTCTTCAGCTATGTAATATTAAGTATAGATTATTTTCGACTTTTTTAAGCGTGACAGTAATCGCTGTATTATCACAAATATAAGAAACAAACCTTCAAAGAGAGATTCTGTGAATTTAGTCTCCGATTTTTCAATTCCAATACAGAAATGGATATTATTGTTATATTTTATCAGACGAATCTAAATAATAGTGTCTCGATTTTTAAATACAGTGTGACCCATTTCTTGAACAGTTTAATATTATATGTGTTCTTAAAAAACATTCCTCCCGCCCAATTATTATTACATTCACATTCTTTGGAAAATAACAAACTTAGGCTCGATAGAGAGCCTAAAATTCTGGTTACATTGTTCGTTATTCTTGTTATTGTCTGTCTAGACTATAGACATGTATTTCTGTTAGAACCAATCAATATTTTACGAATTCAGATAACATACGGTTTCACGTTACATGTTAAAATGCCTACGTTAGATGGGGGGGGGGGATTATGGGTTGTGTGTGTACTAATTTTTCTTTTACTTTTACACACAGTGTTTTCATTTCGAATTTTCTCCAACTCTCGTTTCGCAGGTATGCTAGAAGAGATTTCATTAAAAATAAGCATCACCGTTGTAGTATTCTTCTGTTTCCTTCTTCTTTTCATTTATTATTGTGTGTACATAAATTGTTAAATAAATAATACTCGTAAATTCCAGGAAGGAGTGCAATAATAGATTTCAGTTAGTAAAAGTCTGACAAACTTTTTCGTTTCTTAAAGACAAGTTACTTTTTACACCACCTGCTCGATAATGTCGTTTTATACGTCATACAAACCTCACTTAAAGCAAGTCATTCTATCCTTAGGGAGATAATGCAGTATGGCCGATCCCTAGGTTTGAATTTGGAACATCAAAAATCGTCAACATTAAAATGTACGTGTATCGAAAAAGATGACTCGAAATTCAAACTGGCCGCTAACAAAAAAAAAAAAAGAAAATAGAATAAAACGTGCTTACTGACGGTAGTGTTATAGAAAATTAAAACTATAGAATCTTGGAGTAGTGAATTTTGTTTGTTTGATGAGCTTGTAAATATAATAATTATATTTCTCTAATATATGATTTGGTCGACCAAATTGTCTTTTAATTATCTTACAGATGGTGTAAAAAGTAGAATATGCCATACAAGAATAAAGCTGTCTTTGTCTGGGGCGGCTTAAATTCCTCACTTCACTCAGGTTTCAGGTTAATTATATAAATCCCTCACTAACGTTCGGGATTGAAATCAGCAACCTTTGTTTCGTTCGGAATTCAACATGCCGCCCGCTATTTAAAGACATTCTTTAGTCACAAACTACTACTATGATTTCCCAATTCAATAGCCGGCTACTTTTCCTCCACATACCAAAGTGTTTGTATAACTTTGAAGTAGCATTTCCCTCGTCCAAAGATGAGAGATTCGTAGAAACAGTATGTCTTGTCTCAGTACATACTCTGCATTTGAGTCGTAACAGTCAGCGTGCAATATTGCTCCAACACGAATTATCTCTTTGTCAAACAAAGGCAAGTTCAAAGGAACCTCCTGTTATTGACATTTCTTGAGATAATGAACAAGCAACTTACGTCCCTGAAATATGTACATACGACTACAACACAAATGTGTTGATGTGTACATAGATACAAAGCAGTGGTGGCTGAGTGGTAACGACTCTGATTTATGAGTTGTAGGTCGCAGGTTCAGACCCAGCCAGGCGCAATACTTTGTGTTATTCATTTCATCATCACTGCTCTCAAAACGGTGAAGGAAAACATCTTGAGGAAATCGGCATGTTCTAGAACCGAAAATTCGAAGACATGTGACATCCACAAAACCGCACTGGGTTCTTCTAGAGAGGAGGGCTGAGTCCCAACAGTGGGAATATTCTAGGGTCGACTACGCTATGCTATGCTATGTGTATAGATAGTAATAATTTACTGTACTCTAACATCGCTTTGTTTGTGGAATGCGTTAACCATATAAGTGAGGCGTGCTCAAACGCTACCAACGCGCGTTTAAAAAGATGGTGAAGGAGCATTAACTTTCACTTTGATTTTTTTTTCTCCTGGTTCAATAAAAGTATATTTGATACTAGCTTTTGCCCGCAGGTTCACCCACGTACATAAAATATAGTACTCAGAAATAAAGTAGCTTCCCATCGGTATAAAAATTTAAGCAATCAGACCAGTACTTTCAGACATTACCTCCTACAACTCTCTCACTTAACTTCTCTTGCAGGTCGGCTTAGCTCAGCTGCATATGCTGTTAGAAAAATCCGCCAATTTACGGATGTTGATACCGCTAGACTAGTCTATTTTAGTTATTTTCATAGTGTCATGTCGTACGGTATCTTACTATGGGGACGGGCTGCTGACATCGAGTCAATCTTTATATTACAGAAAAGAGCCATCAGAGCGATTTACAATCTCCGCCGGTGCGATTCTTTAAGGGAACTGTTTAAAGATATTAACATAATGACAGTACCTTGTCAATATATCTATGAAAACATAATGTATGTTAGAAAAAATCTTCATCTTTTTAGCAAAAGAGGCGATAGACATAATTATGTTACAAGAAATAGGGATCAATTAGTTCAACCAGGTTTCAGACTGGCTAAAGTGGCCTCTTCTTTCATGGGGTACTGTTTGAAATGTTATAATAAAATACCTCCCCACATATTAGAACTCAATGAAGCGAAATTTAAATCTTGTATTAAACGCACACTATGCAGACAAGCATATTATAAGTTGGAGGATTATATTCAAGATAAAAATGCTTGGCTCAATGCTGGTCCAGCTCCACTACCACTAGGGCGTACTAATTAGTTGATTAGTTGGAAACTAATATTATTATTTTTTAATTTGAAAGACACAATTGCATTGTATAATGTAGAAGCACTTTTTCCAAGTTTGTGAATGTGAGGCACCATGGAGCATTTTTATTAGGTTACAACTTTTTTTTTTATTTGACATTACGAGCATGGCAGTTGAGAGTTTGTCATGCTCACTCAAATGTCTCGCTGTTGGTGGCACATGTTATTGGGTCGTTCAGTTCCCTTCAAAATGGTTGAGCTGAGTGGGGCTGATGCACGCGTCATGCTCGTGAACGGGTGCCGTCAGATGGGACTGGTCATCTCTTAGCTGCCAGTGGCTTAATTCAGTTTCTATCTTTTAATTATTTTACATTTTTATTTCACTATCGACATTGTGCTCACATGATAGAAGCAACAAGTAATATGTAACCAAGCATTATATGTAACACATATATGATTTAAAAGAGTGTCCATGGAGTTTCTTGCACGTTCTTCTCCATAGAGACCTACTCTTTGGAACGTGCAATTTAGCTTCACTTTTCTTGGACTGACCGACATTTGACTATTCAAAAGTGCCTGTAAATGGTCTATTTGAAATAAATGCTTTGAATTTGAATTTGAATTTGACAACTATAAAAGCAAAAAAAACTTTAACTCTTTATTATATTAGTGTAGATAATGATTGTCCTGTATTTTTTGTTTATGTACAGTTAAGAATATATAAAATAAATAGTTATATAATCTTTTAAACCTTTGTAATAATAAACTAGACGCGTATCACGAGAACTGGTTAGAGACGGCGCGAGAGAAGAATGTCTGGAAGGACTTAGGGGAGGCCTTTGCCCAGAAGTGGGACAGTAACGGCTATTAAAAAAATAAATAAATAAATAATAAACTATCCTTTCTTTTTATTGAACACAACTTTCACAAATTATCAAAATTTTACAGTTGATGTACACAGGTGAGTTAAACCCACAATTGGGTTTACTTTCATAGTGCGGATAGCCTATTTAAAAGATAAAATTACATGTAAATGATTTTATCCATATAAAATATTGTATTACTAGATATAGCTTTACCGGTGGCTTCGCCCGTGTATAAGTAGAAAATTATTCCAAGGAAACATACTCCTGGAATAAAAAGTATTCTAAGACATGGTCTATCCATATGCTAATTTTTTATTCAAATCTATTTAGCCATTTCAGAGTGAATGATAAATCATATTTATCATGGCCATATTTATTGGCCATGTTGTACAACTTTTGCATTTCACACTCGTACCTGCCTGCCGATATGATAAGAACAAGGCGGGCGATTTGTCAGATATAACTAACTACAGACCTATTTCTTTGGCAACAATAGTTGCAAAGGTGTTTGACAGCATTCTTAACACACAATTAAACAAATACATAAAGGTGCACGATAATCAGTTCGGGTTTCGGCCGGGACTGTCTACAGAAACTGCAATATTGTGTTTTAAGAGTGCTGTTAAATACTACACTGAGAGAAAAACCTCTGTGTACGCTTGCTTTCTCGACCGTTCTAAGGCGTTTGACCTGGTTTCTTATGATGTCTTATGGAAGAAGATGAGATCATCCCAGATACCGCCTGAACTTATTAACACCTTTAAGTATTGGTATGGGAACCAGGTGAACACCGTGAAGTGGGCGGGCACGCTGTCGGACCCGTATAGGCTGGAATGTGGAGTGAGGCAGGGAGGGTTGAGCTCTCCCTCCATTTTCAACCTGTATATGAATGGACTGATCGAGGCGCTCAGCGAGCAACATGTCGGTTGTTACATAGATGGCGTCTGTTTTAACAATATCAGCTACGCGGACGACATGGTGCTGTTGAGCGCGTCGGTCTGTGGTCTCAGAAGGCTGATGAGGATTTGTGAAGGTTATGCAGCTGAGCATGGGCTGATTTATAATGTAAAAAAGAGTCAGTGTATGGTTTTTCAGGGCGAGCACAAAAAAGTCACAGTAATGCCACCAGTAAAACTAAATGGGTTTTTCCTAGACAGGGTGGAAGTATTTAAATACTTAGGCCATTTGGTGACCCCTACCCTGAAGGACGATGCGGACATCGAACGGGAGCGGAGGGCGCTGTCGGTCAGGGCGAACATGGTGATCCGCAGGTTTGCGCGGTGCTCAGATGAGGTAAAAATAACTCTTTTCAGAGCCTACTGCACGACACTGTACACGTGCAGCCTGTGGACTGACTACTCGCAAAAATCGTACAGCGCCCTTCGTGTCCAGTTCAACAATGCGTTCAGGATGTTGTTGAGGCTCCCCCGCTATTGCAGCGCGTCGGCGATGTTTGCGCAAGCGCGTGTTGATTGCTTCCACACATCAATGCGCAAGAGAGGCACGTCGTTGGTGCGTCGAGTGCGGGGGAGCGCTAACAGCATGCTGGCCGTACTTGCGGAGAGGCTTGATTGTGGCATCATAGCGCACTGTTCTATGCGACATGTGACAGGCTTGCGATGTAGATGACATGGAATTATCAATTATTATTTTAATTTATTTAATTGGATTTAATTTTTAATTCGAATGTTAATTTTAATGTTAATTTTAATTGTGACTTCTGTGTTGTATTAATTTTTTATGAGTCATTGATACTTGAAATAAAATTATATTATTATTATTATTATTTATTATATTTATTTTGCAAATAAGTTAAAAAAAAGTTTTATACTAGATGAGGCCAGTGTTTCCTAAAGAAAGAAAGAAAAGTATTTTGGCGCAAAAATCATCGTAGACAACAAAAACTTAAGACAAACAAAAAAAAAAGTAACGTTGTCTGTCACACGTTTGCGCCAAAAAACCTCCTCCTAGCTAGCTGACTGTCCTGAGAAGAAACACCGAATAAAACTCAGGGGTGTCTCTTTTTGAGCAATAATTAACAAGCATACCATACACACCTTCACGCATACATACCTTTGCTTGCCAACTAACATTAGGTAATGTGAGAAAATATAAGCCGCATGCGGGAGTTCGCATGCGGGAGCTCGCATACGGGACCTTGCATGCGGGAGCTCGTATGCGGGAGCTCGCATGCTATACTCAAGTATACTCTCAAGCTAGAACTACGACCGACGCACATGTGTAAAACGTCTGATTTGTACGGAGAACGATTTTACGTGACGTGTATCAAGTGTAG
The DNA here is from genome assembly GCA_929112965.1 of Mythimna albipuncta. NCBI lineage: Eukaryota > Metazoa > Arthropoda > Insecta > Lepidoptera > Noctuidae > Mythimna > Mythimna albipuncta. Next base: position 3,062,615 of record OV815960.1, read on the forward strand.
CTCTTCAAGTCTAGTTTCCATATAAAATGTATGGAGACCGACGTGCTGACGGCGTGTGTGGCACACGTGTGCGCAGTGTTTTCTATAATTCGATGAATCTTACATCGCTGGCAAGTTGTAGCCGCATACACCGTCGCAAGTTTTTCGCCACCTCCTGCCAACTTTCAAAAGCGCAAACTTGCTTTTCAGTTAATTTTCAAGTTCTGTTTCAACTGAAGTTCCATACTTCATGAAAGTATAGCATTGTAAGTAAGTATTGTGTACAAAACGCAGCCCTTTGTTTCTTTCTTTCTAACTCAGCTTAATACGAAGCAAGATTAATTCAGAGCTACCACAAGCTCTTAACGCGATCTATTTCACGACCTAAACAAAACTGCTAAAGGGATAGAGTTATACATATATACCATTTTTTTTTCAGTGGGAAAATCATCTAATGACATCCCCCGCTCTTGGGCGGAGCGAGAGATAGTGTGTGAATGATTGAGTAGGTTAGTTCTAGGTAAGCGCGCTCCATCGTCGACCGCATCGTCGCTTTCAATCAGGTGAGATAGTGGTTAAGCGCGAACCTATACGACCTTATGTAAATATTTTTTGGGAAAAAATATAACATGGTGTATAAAAATTATTGGAATTGATTCAGTTACTGATTCTGAACAAAAAACTATTTTAGGTTTTGTATAAAATAAAATAATGTTGTATAAATGTATAGCTCCCTCTTCACGTCATGGTAAAGCACCAGCTATCTTTTGACGGGCTTGCGGACAGTGAGCAATGGGTAGCTCACTGTCCGGCCGTCCGGTAACTGTCCGGACCTAGCCCAAGTCGTCGACGGCGTGCACTGTTCTCGCGCGCCTCAAGGAGTTGTCAGCAACAGCAGGGACCCAGCCGGGTCGAAGCCTGCTGGGGCCAGGGTTATCCGAAAGGGCGCTCGAGCCACGGTATGAAGGCTAGAAGGAACGGGGTGGGTCTTTTAGTGAGTAAGAGTCTGACACTATCTCCCGCTCCGCCCAAGAGCGGAGGATGTCAATACATGATTTTTTCCCACCATAAAAAAAAAAAAAAACTAACTTTTGACAGAAAATTTGCCACGTATCTCTGATGTTCCCGATATTCATGTGATTATATGACTTTCATTTCAGCTCTTTGTGGGGATGATAAACGATACTAAAACTAGCATGAATAATATTTTGCGAGTAATCTTCAGTCTAGACGAGACTTGTGTTTTCAACTACCTACTTTGAAAAGAAAAACTGAAATAAATTGAAAGATCAAGGTCTTAATCTTGACCTTTTCTGAAAAATATAGGTCAAGATAGTTAATCTCAATAAAACTCACATCACAATATACTAATATTAATAATGCTTTAATGTAAAAAGATTCTAGAATTTCAGGTCTGTAGCTGCGTTATGAATATTGATCTTGGCCATACAAAATAACGCGAATCACAGTCATCACCAATATTCTTTTAGCTGAAAGACGTCCACTGCTGGACATAGACCTGTCCATCGGATTCCTGTGACCCTCACCAGGCCGTCGTTCCACCACGTGGGAGGTCTTCTAACGCTGCGTCTTCTGGTACGTCGTCGCCACTCCTTTCGGCCTAAACGATCATCTGTTCTACGAGCAATGGCATTCCCACTGCCACTTAAGTCGCAATTCTTTGGCTTTGTCATCACACTCACGTTGAATCAATCAAAATGATTGCAGAAAAGGCACAGGCTATATGGGTACAGTATGTTACAGGTTTCTGCGATTCACGTAAAAAGATAAAAATGGTTTATTGTAATATCAATTAATGAATCAAAGTAATTATTTATTCATTTACTTTCCAATTTATGTATACCAAATATGTTTAACTAATTTACTATCGTTCATATCGTCGTACCAACAAAATAATAATAAAAACCCTTAAGTAATTAAAACAAACTAAAATATGGCATTAAAAACACCTTCATATTGCCGTCGACATTGCCACGCTGTATGGAAATGCTTATCGTCTGTCCAAAGTTGGAAGTTATATCTTTGAACCGTTTGCGGTTGAAATTCTTGAATCGTAGGTTCCGAGTGCTCACAAGTTGTATAAAAGGTCGACCACACGGTAGCAAACTAGCGTGCCATCCAAGGTGACCTTGGTTTGTGTGTTTGGTTTGTGTTGGATGTAAACAAGGCGCCAACACGTTCGGTGGTCGGGAAAACGCGCTTCCCAACCAAGGGTGTTGAAGGTCATTGAACTGCTGTCTACACGGATTGAAACTAGCAAGGTCACCTTGGTTGGGACGTTGGTTTCTATCCATCTGGCCGCCCCTTAAAGATCTGTCTAAATATCTTGTGGACACTTTGCGTGACCCAAGGGCTGGCTTTTACCAAAGTGAAATAGTTTTAAAGTACTCTAATTAGTAACTAACACATTTGTGTTAACGAGGCTTTGATAGCAATAGATTTAGTCTTTAATTTGCTGTATACGTGAATATCTGCAAAATTCCGACTCGTAATCATCGCTAGAACGCAACGTTGACAGCATATCAGCAGTCAAATGTACGTCGCGTGGTCGTCAGAATTCGGATAGCGGTAGAATGAACGATGAGCGATGCGATGGCATGTCGATATGTTACCGTCAAATTACGCTCGGTGTAGTACTGGTCAGAGCATGGTGACGCTGCTATTCACGTTAGGTTTTGAATTAGATATCGTGTTCGAGGTTTTGAGGTTTTTGTTGACAGAGAAATTTTAGAAGACTTCTTTGCGATTTGGTAATGTGATAATATTGCTACAAGACGCACATAATCAGCTTTTTAAGGCACTGTAGCTGGCGCAGGCTTGCGGACGGGGAGCAATAAGTAGCTCGCCGTCCGACTGTCCGGTAACCATCTAGACCAAGCCCATGTCGTCGACAACGCGTAGTGTTGCACGCGCACCTCAAGGAGATATCAGCAAACCTTAGGGACTCAGTAGGGTCGGAACCTACAGTGACCATGGTTTGTGCAAAAGTGAACCCCAGGGCCCTAAAACGAAGACAAAGAAGGAGCAGTAGTGGGATTTATTCAGTAAAAGTTTGACACGCCCTCTCGCTCCGCCGAAGGGCAGGAGATCACATGCCACGCGATGCCACGTGACGCCACGCTACGCCACGCAACGACACGCTTCGCGACGCGACGCCACGCAACGCAACGCGACGCCACGTGACGCCACGCGATGCCACGCGATGCCACGCGACGCGATACCACGCGACGCCCCGCGTCTTCGTTATACGTACAAATCAGGCGTGTTACACGTGTGCGTCGTTCTAATGTAGTTCAAGCTTTAATGTCTCTTTAAGAATTTAATGGCAGGCGTTAAAAACTTTATCACACTGTAAAATCACGCAATGTTAAACATTTATTACCAAATAAAAAAAAAAAAACAAGTTTTTTTTTGCGATTTTACATCATGTGGTTGGTGTTTTGCAACACCAACCATTTTAGTTATAAATCCTATTCAATTTTGATATTGCTGGATGTTTCACATTTCTCGCATCGACGTGTATTTGTCGCAGGGAATTGAGTATATCAGAGAATTCACGAAATCCCGGTATTTATGTCAGATATTGTTGTCTGTTTCGAATTCTTGTTAAACGTATATAGCACTAATTTATCGTCAGTGATATTTCGTTACTGCTGAATAAAAATCGAGCCATGTATTTCTCTCCCTCGCTCTAGTACCCGCACGGGCACTAGTAGGAGCGAAACAAATGCGTCGCTCGAGCTCTGACTTTATATAAATATTTTGTCTGATATGACAAATAATTTTAGTAAGAAGACGTAATAAATAAGAATATTCGACATTTACCGGGATTACGTGATATCACTAGAGATTTCGTGAAATCCCCGATTTCCTCATTTCCTTGCGACATATTCACAAACAAATGACATGTTTCTAATTGAACAATCCAATAAGTCTGTATAGTTTGAATGCACCTCAGTAAAATCAGAAATATATATTGAAAACTTTCAATTCATTCAGTTTATTTTCCAATCTATCAAATTGCAAAACTCGATGCATCACAGGTACTATTTTCAACGAATTTTCTGAATTAAACTGCGAATAAAATATTTCGTTGCGATATTTTCATGATAATTTCGTATTTATTTCTGTTAGTTGATATTTTATTTTGTATTACCGTTCCATTTCAGATTACATGCAATTGATATAAGTGCGGCTATGTTATATGCGCGTTTTATGTTGACGACTAATATATCTGCCTATCTCAGTTACCCTAGTTTGGTAAGCAATCTGTAGGTACTATTTTTTTCTAGGTGGGTAAATCCTCCAATGACATCCCCCGCTCTTGGGCGGAGCGAGAGATAGTGTTAGACTTTTACTGACTAATAACCCACTCCTGTTCCTTCGTCGCCTTTCGTGCTGGGGCCGAATCTTCCTTTCAGAAGCAGACCCTTGGCACCAGTAGGCTTCGACCGTGCTGGGCCCCTACGGTTTGCTGACAACTCCTTGAGGCGCGCGTGGACCAATACTCAACGTCGACGTCGTGGGCTCGGTCCGGATGGTTACCGGAAGGTCGGACGGCGAGCTACCCATTGCTCGCCGTCCAAGCAATACATACAGAACTAGCAAATTAATAATCATGTGTTTTTAGTAAACTGGCTAAAGATATCCATTTATCCTGAAAAAAGTCTTGTGGAAGATTGTTCAGTTTCGTCTACTGAGCAAGCCCTTCAAGTTTGTCGAGGGCTGTCCCTTACACCCTGTATACCGCACTATAAAAGCTTGCTATGAAAAAAAATTTTTTCATTGAAAACTTATTATTGATCTCAACAAAAGATACCATTAATTCCTAACCACCAACCATTACACATTCCTCTTACCCAAGATCACTATGGTAACACGGCATCCATATACAGCATCCCGTCGCTCGACATTATGAAGTCGATCGGAAGCTTTCAAAGGAATCGGTGATTACTTGGGCGACGGTGGAGCGCCATACATTTGATTGCACGCCCTTGTAAAGGTGTTTGCACAATTTGATCTCGTTACTCTTAAACGAGTTGGAATTCTATCAGTTGTTTTGATTGATTGTGAATGTTTCAATTTACTTTAAATGAATGTAAATTTAATGTTAGGTAGGTACTTTGATTTCACGTCGTATACGAAACCAATCATCAATAGATATAATAAATCTGTAGAAGTTTTTAGACGTGCGTGTTAAAATTGTGTGTAAATTGTATATTATTTGGGCTATGTTTCTTAATTAATTTATAATTAATTCATCGACTGCTATGCGGTGCCGAGTTCGCTAGGTCAGCTAGTTACGGAAAAAGGTGTTATGTTGGACCAGTGGTGACAGTATTCGCCTCACATGCATGAGATTGCGGTTTCGAAACTAGGCAAGTACCTATATGGATTTTGCAAATCATATGTATAAGTTAATCTAGGACTTAACAGAGACCCTGTGCCTCGGAAAGCATGATAAGCCGATGTTCACAGTTGTCATTTTGTAGATCTTTGACGGGTAGTCAGACGCCAGTGAAGTCGGACTATCAGTCTATCCAAGGAGTCTATTGCCCAATAACTGGGTTATGGAGGGAAGATAGCAGTCGCTCCATATAAAACACGGGTATAAAGCAACATCCGGTTGGACTGAAAGCCGGTTGTGAAAAGATCAGAGAGATGATGGTTGTAATCCAATTACAAATACTTAGACCTACTTAGGCTCCGAAACGTGGTCGCTCCCAATGGGCCTCATCAGAAGGCTTAAAGTCATCCAAAGAAAAATGGAAAGGGTTATGCTCGGGGTTTCCTTGCGTGATCGAATAAAAAATGAAGATATCCGCAGGAAAACTAAGGTTGCCGACATAGCAAGAAGAATTGCCAAACTTAAGTGGCAATGGGCAGGGCACATTGCTCGCAGAACAGATGGCCGTTGGGGCCGAAAGGTTCTGGAGTGACGACCGCGTACCGGAAGACGCAGCTTTGGAAGGCCTCCTACAAGGTGGACCGATGACCTGGTGAAGATTGCGGGAAACCGATTGATGCGAAACGTACAGAAGCGTTCGTTGTGGCTACGCTTGGGGGAGGCCTATGTCCAACGGTGGACGTATATCGGCTGAAATGATGATGATAACGAAGACGATGAGACCTACTTACGATTCAATTACCATATACTGGTGTGTTTTAATCAGTAAACATCTAATACTCCCCCGCACACCTAGAGGGGTAAAGTTTTTTGAAAATTTCTCACATTACGCTGGGCCTTGGTAGGTACAGGCCATGGTCCGGAGCGAGGAGGAGTGGCAGGCAGTCGCCTCCTTCTGCGAAGTAGTAATGCTAGCAAAGGGTACGGCGAGCAATGGGTAGGTCTCCTTCCAACCGTCTATCTGGTAATCGTCTGGATCGAGCCCAAGTCGTCGATGGCGCGTAGTGTTCCACGAGTTCCAGCAGGGTCGCAGCAATCTATTCACTCTTGACTTAAAGACCCCTAGTTATAAAATTTTGTACATAGATATTTACGTATATAAATACTAGACACGTGTTTCGGGTTTCCCATATATTAAAGCTGATGTTGTATCTTTTAGTTTTGTTAAATCAAGCTATTTCAAGCACGCAGAATAATGTTAAAATCGAGTTCTGTTTTTGTTTCAGAATCGTTTAGCGACACGTTAATGACTCATTAACGAATATTAATTATGCCAATATGTACAATTTAGCTGGAATTCAATTCAGGCTGATTTAAAGCTGGTAATTAAAACTTGGCTTCAGTTACAAACTTCTATAATTTGGAAAATTAATTATTTTTTATTGCGATTCGAAGGAATGGTTCGATAAATGGATTTTTTTTTTATTTGGAATTGGTATTTCGGTGGAATAGTAATAATAATAATATTAATTATGGCATCAAGGGCTTGATATAGAAAGCTGTACTCCTGGACACGGCGCGCGTTTTTAGGAGATTCCTCTCTCAGGAGTCCTGCCCACCGCTAGCTTGGGACCTGTTCCCGATGCCGGTGGGCTACTATTTTTATATTTTTAAAATCCTTTTTTAATGTTTTTTCAAATAAATATTTAGAATTATAATAGAATATGTTAATAAATATAAAAAAATGGAATAATAGTGATAAAAATAGATCAAAAACCATAATAATAATACCTATTCCACAACTTCACACAACGCCATCTAGTCTCAAGCAAAGTAGAACTTGTGTTATGAGTACTAGACAACTGATAAACATATTTATATATTTATAAATATTATTAAATATTTATTGTAACTATTATAATTACACGAAGCCATAGAACAAATGTTCGTGCTCATCACACATGTTTGTGTTGTGTGGGAATCGTACCCACGACCTTCGACATAACAGTCAGGGCTACTGACCACTAGACCAATAGGCCTGTCAAAATAGTAAGACAATGATGGAACATACAATTGGCGGCCTTATCGCACCCTTAGGCTTCGACCCAGCTGGACCCCTACGGTTGCTGACATCTCCGACCTTGAGGTGTGCGTGTGCGAATACTACGCGCTGTCCACGGCTTACCCATTGCTCGCCGTCCACAAGCTCACGCGGCTGGAGTACGAGTGCTATTGCCTTGCACGTGCGGCCACCTCCTTTGCTGGCATTACTGCTTCGGAGAAGGATCCTTCTCGCTCCGGACCGTGGCCTGTACCAAGATCCGGCGCGAGAGATTGTTGCCGCCGAGCGCCCCCACGAAAACACGGCGGTGTTCTACCTAAGCGGGGCACGCTTCTATCGTATGCTCCACCATGTCCTCCGGGCGGTCCACATAATAGTGACACCCGAGCATTTCTTCCACACGAATCCGGTGCAGGAATCTCCCGAACTGAACATGTGCGGTGAGAACCTGCGCCATGCGGAAGATACGGATGCCGTGTGGTCTTTCCAGCCTTTCCCTAAAGAGAGAACTTAACGACAGCGATGGACTTCACGTTCGTATTGTCAACACTATAAAATTTATTACTATAATTAAGCCGAAGTATGGATATCAGAAGCATTCTTCCATGTATTACACGCGTTGTTGAATTTTCGTTCATATTTGTAAATTCCAAGCCCAGTAATTGAACTGTAGAGGAAATACGAGTAAAATTTAAATACCGAGCTGCATTATAATGTGAAATAAACCCTCGTTAATTTGAGGGAATTCGATAACATACTGTTTACTAGATTACGGCAGTTTTTTTTTATGTTATCAATAAACTTTATCAGCAAGAATAAAATCGCGTATTTTTTTTTTTTTATTGATATAAACTAGTGCTTGACTGCGATCCCACCTAATGGTAAGTAGCGATCATCCTCTTTTCAACCGAAAGGCGTCCACTGTTGGACATAGGCCTCTCTCAAGTGTCGCCACTACGAAAAGCCTTGTGCGTCTCTCAACCATCGGAAGCCCGCAACCCTTGCTAAAAAAAAGACACAGAACAAATGATCATGCTCATCACATAAACATTTGTCCTGGGTGGGAATCGAACCCACGACCTCCGGCATAGCAGTCAGGGCCACTATCCACTAGACAAACAGGCCAGTCAAAATAAAAATAAAAATTATATTATGCCTATATCACTCAGTGGTAATGTATCTAGCATAATGCTACTTTACGGCATGCGCTCAAGACACTGCTGCTGTGGACCGGAAGCAAAGTGCAGAGCGGCTAGTGGTAAGACCAAAATAATGAAAATATTTGAAGTACGCCACGGGACAGCGTTCATAGCGGCGCGCGCCCGTTTGGCGATGTCGCACCGCTCGTCGCGCCGCTAGCCGGTAAGATCGAAGTTGTGATCAGCCCCCCTAGCCAAGTTACAACCGTATCGTGTCGAATTCCGTTCTCCAATCGGTAACGCTTCGGTGCCAGCAATTGTAGAAAAGGATAAGTGGGTAGCCATGTTGATGCGACGAATAGAATAGAATAGAATAGAATAGAATAGAATAGAATAGAATAGAATAGAATAGAATAGAATAGAATAGAATAGAATAGAATAGAATAGAATAGAATAGAATAGAATAGAATAGAATAGAATAGAATAGAATAGAATAGATTAGAATAAACTTTATTGCACCAAAATACTGACTTTTTTTTATACCTAGTGTAGTTTTTAGTTTTTTTTTTAGCTAGGAAAATCGTCCAACGATATCTCGCGCTCTTGGATGAAGCGGAAGTGTGTGTCAGACTTTTACTGACTAAAAACCCATTCCTGCTCCTTTTTTGTATGTCATACCACGACCGGGTTTGCCTTTTAGAAGCAAACCCATGGCCCCAGATTTCCTGCTGCCCCTTCGACCCTGCTGGGTCCCTACGGAGGCTACCATTTAAGTTGTAGTCTGGTATTCCAAAAAAAATAGTGACAGGATTTTTCCTGATTTCAATTTATTTTCTGGCACGTGTAAAAAGCGTGAATTGAGACCAGCATTGACAATATGTCGCCAGAGCACAGAGATATCTTGGTTATATTGTCTTATTCCAAAGATATATTGTATGAATATGTGATGAGGTGTTTTCAATAAGAATATATTATAGTCCAAGTACCATATATCGTCTTATCTAGCAGTAGAACGACCTCGATATACAGGCTGTGCAATTTATGCTGTGAAATTCTGCCAACTTGTTTCATTTGGTTTTAAACGCATTTATTTTTACAAGAAAATAGGACTTCCTACTAGACTTAAATATTGTCTTTTATCGGTGTAATATATTATGTGTAAATAATAATTACACACACAGGCAATAAATAATTCAAATAAGTGTATAATTTGTTTCTTTAACTATTACGTTATATTTGGATTTAACCTAAATAACGAGTAAACCGAACTCAAAATTTGATAAATCGTCGGTTAAGAATAAATTAAAATTAAACAACATGCTGAACTTTTTTGCGCTTTGAAATTATTACATTTTAATAACTTCTCCCGCTTGGTTGGAGAAAGTGTCCAAATTTTACTTACTAAATCCCACGTGTGTCCCTTCGGTTGCTTTTTACAGTGCAGGGCCACGGTAACTCTTTCAAATAAACCCGCAGCCCTGGTTAACATCTGGCTTGGTGGCCATTAATTGTGCTCATATCTATTCTCCTTACGCGCTGTCGACAGGGAGCTGGTCCTTCGCCGTCTTCTGTACAGCTTGTGTCTACGGTCGCTGGGATAACCTGCAATAGCTCCCACCCACAGGTTCTCCTGTTGCGACAGGGGCTTTTTTTGGTGGGTTAAAATCATCCAAATGACATCCCCCGCCCTTGGGCGGAGCAGGAGATATTGTCAGACTCTTACTGACAAAAAACCAAAAACCCACCCCATTCCTTCGTGCCTATCATACCGGGGCTGACCGACTTTTCGGAGCTAACCCTGGCTCCAGTAGGCATCGACCCAGTTGGGCCCCTGCTGTTGCTGACAACTCCTTGAGCCGCATTACATGGGCTCGGTCCGGACAGTTACCGGAAGGTCGGACAGCGAGCTGCCCATTCCTCACCATCCGCAAGCCCGTGCCTTTAGTGGCCGGCTGCGGCTGGGGCGCTGTGAGCGCCGTTGCCTGATGCGGTCGGCCTCCTCCTTTGCTGGTATTACTGCTTCGCAGAAGGAGGCGACCACCTACCACTCTTTTTCTCTCCGGACCATGGCCTGCACCAAGGCCCGGCGCGATATATCGCCACCACGAGGACACGGAGATGCTCTGCCCAAGCGGGGCACACCTCCACTGTGTGCTCCACCGTGTCCTCCGGGCGTTCCGCACATTGGCGACACCCAGGCGTCACTTCTGCACGAATTCGGTGCAGGAACCTCCCGAACTTACCATGTCCGGCGTTGCATCTCCACGCGCAAATCGTGCATGTGTGCGAGGTCTGTTGCCTCCGTGCGACAGGGGCTTGGGGATTGCTTCTCCTTCATGCTTTCTCTCCTTCGCTCGCATTGCCACCTCCATTGTATGCACTACCTTGCCTGGAGGGCGTTTCTTCCAACACGTAGGGTTTTTAAATAAGAGTGAATAAGTTTACTTCCAGGTAAGCGTGATTCACTATGGAGCTGATCATTGCTTAAAATCAGCGGAGGTTCAAACACAAGCCCTTATTTTAAAAAATAACAGATTTTAGAGCACACCCCGTATTTTTCACACCATTTTAACATCAAATTCTTCAGACACGTAGCAAGTAATAACTTTGTTAAATATATTTTTGGGTAAAATTTAAGGTTGGCTTAAAGTTTAGAATGAGATGCAAAGATAGAAATTGAATATTTTATGCGCAAATATTCATGAAAAACTTTATATTTTGCAGAATTTACTAAGAATCTTTCTAAGTGTTGAAATTATATAATATCCAATATTTAAAAATATTAACCGTTTGGCCACATCGTTTATATCGCTTACATTGTAGTACTGGAACAATTATTATTTGCCTCAGCGGTTTTTCTGTCCGATTATAATTTAGGTAGAGCAAAATAAGCTCTTAATAAACTAGTATGCTTCAGCATCAACGATTGCATCACTACTTACTTAGGTGGGATCGCAGTCAAATTACTTAGTTATGTTGAAATAAATTAAAATAAAAAACCGGCCAAGTGCGAGTCGGACTCGCCCATGAAGGGTTCCGTAGCAGCAAGTAACATAATATAAAAGTTCTTGTTATGTGTTGTAACTTTGATCGATGTTTTAATAATAGTGTATTTTTTTCAGTTTATGACGCATTAAAAAAAAAACTACTTACTGGAATTCGTTCAAACCAATTTTCGTTGGTAGTTTTTATAGTAATGTATATCATATATTTTTTTTAGTTTTATCATTCTCTTATCTTAGAGGGGGGGGACACACATTTTACCACTTTGGAAGTGTCTCTCGCGCAAACTATTCAGTTTAGAAAAAAATGATATTAGAAACCTCAGTATCATTTATGAAGACCTATCCATAGATACCCCACACGCATGGGTTTGATGAAAAAAAAATTTTTGAGTTTCAGTTCTATGTATGGAGACCCCCAAAATTTATTGCTTTTTTCTATTTTTGTGTGAAAATCTTAATGCGGTTCACAGAATACATCTACTTACAAAGTTTCAATAGTATAGCTCTTATAGTTTCGGAAAAAAGTGGCTGTGACATACGGACGGACAGACAGACAGACAGACAGACAGACATGACGAATCTATAAGGGTTCCGTTTTTTGCCATTTGGCTACGGAACCCTAAAAATAAGAACCTCCTCCAGTCTTGAAGACACCTTAATTATAATCGGGCGGAAAGACTGCTTTTTATGTATAGAAATTGAATTTATTTTATGTGGAAATGATCAATGTGTTCTCTTGTCTGTCTCAGGGAACCTTTAAGCGCTACGTCAATATTCATACATATAGTTAAAGCCAAGTCTCTTCAGCGAAATACTTCACACATTATTTAATACGCGCGATAGCGTGACGGGTGATAGGACAGAATGGAAGGAAAAAACGTGTTGCGCCAACCTCAAGTAATACGGGACAAATGCAGGAAGATGATGACTATAACTAACCAACACACAGTATACACCGCAAAATTTTGATCGTTTTAATCCCGTAGAGAGTCGATCCGGTACATGAAACACTATGGATTTTTAAAGATAATATTAAAAAATAAAGTACCTTTTTTTAAAACTCGTATTAATTTACGCATGAACGAAATTAATTTCTTTAAGAAAACGTCAGCTGAGCGAGTCCAATGACCTATAGGTAGTTAATACGCAACGCCCTCACTCTACATAAAACGTAAGAAGCTATTAACGCACAGATCCAATGGGCGTTTCCTGTGGAAAAGATCCGGCTATTCTTAAAAAAAAAAGATTTTCCAATATTTCGCAATATTAGTAGGTATGAAAAGACAGCGTGGACCGGTCAACTTTGTACCCAAAAGCACAAAAAAAAACCAAGCATCTACGGATCTTATTATAAATTATAGTTTCCTGAAGCAGTGTTGAGTTGACAAGCAACTCATTGCCTACTTACGCCTTCTATTTATGATTTTAAGCGAATGTAAAATAGTCAATGATTTTGGCGCTAATTTTTAGTCCGAGAATCTGTACCCCTAGCCAAGTTGATAATCCTCAATCGTAAACGCCAGTGGACATAACGTTAACTTCAAATGTGCGGGAATAACGTCATCTCAATGCTCAGTTACGTGTTCAGAACAAAAGAATCGGGGGCGTGGCCAACTCGAGGCGTTCGACGCAAGAGACTCGAAACGGAACGGTTGTAACTTGGCAAAAACTTGGTAAAATCCACTTAAAAAAAGTCAGCCCTAGGAGGGCTTTTCTTCCTTTTCTTCCTATATTGTGGTCCATAGGTGCGTAAATTATCATTCGGTATCCATTTCATTGGCGGGCCAAGAGGTGGGTGATATATAGTCAGAGTCGTGCTTCCCTCACACCCGCCATTTGCAAATTGTTGAAACGTAAACTGTGATAACTGGACGCTATTTATGTTATGTTTCAATTATTTTGCCTGGTATTATTATAGGTGATTGGGTTTTAATTTGGAATGTTACTGCTGGGTTTGGTTTTTGTCTGATGATGGCATTTTAAACATTTATCTACAACATTATTTTTACAAGCTTTTATTAAGTTTCACCTGTACCGATGTATGTCTGATTAAATAAAAAATAAATGTTACAAATTGATCTACTTTCCTGGTACCGATTGAGCTGAAATTTTGCATGCATGTGTAAATCTGATGAAAATACAAAATTATTATGACATGGAGCTGATCTGATGATAGAACCCGAAGGTGACCGTAGGAACTCAGTAGTTAAACGATATAACTCCATCGAGTTTGGGCTCATATGATTCGTTTTGACGAGTAATAATTACACAGGTATACTGCGCTATAAAAGCTTGCTATGAAAATAACAATTTAGTACTTCGCATGTACCTGAATAAAGTTTGTTTAGAATCAGTATGTAACTAAATCGATTCCGATAATTTTTACACCATGTCGTATTTTTTTAAATAGGTCTTAAATTGGACACCACCAACACTAAATACAAAACAGGTCACGGCGGGTCATACCGGGCATCAGGTGCCAGCGTACAGCCGGGAGCGGAAGCAAAACAACCCTTCAGTGGCCCGAATGGCCCGCTGACCATGTATTTGTGCGGACAACCAGGTAACATTACAAGCTTATAACTCTGTGATTTTTCATGATACAGTTATGTTTTGTACACAGATTCTTTAGATAAAAATACTAGACACGTCTTTCGAGTTTCACACATATACTAAAACTAATGTGTTGGGTAGTTAAAGTCATCATCTTCCTGTACAAATACCGGCACGAATCTTGAGCGCTCGTCGAAAGAGTCAGGATCAATTTGCGCATCGTACATATCGTCGAGCCAATCACTGTAACTACAATGATGTACTCCCAGCTCCCGTGTCTCACTTCATACCACTAAAGCGACACATTACTTCTCATTCAAGTCTGCGCAATTTCAAGTTCAAGTCAGCAATTAAGATCCGTGCCGGTATTTGTATTTGTCCTTTATTACTTGAGGTCGTTGCAACACTTTTTATTTTCCTTTCATTCTGTCCTGACAACCTTCACGCTATCTATGTATTAGGTAATGTATGAAGTTTTTTGCTGAATTTATTTGCTTGAACTATAATGTATGAATATTGACGTAGCGTTTAAAGGTTCCCTGTGACAGACGAGAGGACATATTGATATTTTTTCATATAAAATTAATTCAATTCCTATACATAAGAATTGGTCTTTATGCCCGATTTATAATTTAGGTGTCTCCAGTCTTGGAGACACCTTAATTATAAATATATAAACTATATATATAAACATTAAATTATAAATATATAAACTATGCTCTCTTCGCGTTAAGATTAGAAATTAAAAAAGAAACCTTTTTTAGTGTCTGTTCAACTGATTTTAACTCTTATTTCTTATGCATAAGCAAGGCATTAAGAGCAAAAAAAAAGGTTACAATACCAAATCTTTTTACTGCAACCGCCATTTATCATAATACCAACGTAATAAAAGTCAAAATCGGTTGAACGAACAGTAAGATTTTTTATAAACTAATATAATTTTGAACAGAGTATAGGACCTCACCATCAACAATTGCATCACTGCTTACTGTCAAATGGGATCACAGTCAAGCACTAATTTCATCATCATCTTCCTGCCCTAGTCCCGTTTTATTTGGGGTCGGCGCAACACGTTTTTTTCTTCCATTCTGTCCTGTCACTCGTCACGCTATCACTAACTCCCTTTTCTTTCATATCGCTTCTCACACAATCCATCCATCTTTTCTTTGGCCTCCCTCTTCCCCTCCATCCATCCACGTGTAAACTCATAACTTTTTTAGTAACATGCGTTACATCCCTGCTTTTCACATGACCATACCAAGACAAACGATTCCCTTTCAACTTTTCAGTCACTGGCACCACTTTCAAACTTCCCCTAATATACTCATTTCTCACTTTATCCATTCTCGTCACACCACACATCCATCTTAACATTCTCATCTCCGCTACATGCAATCTTTTTTCATCCGTCTTTTTCACAGCCCAACATTCTGATCCGTACAGTATTACAGGCCTTATCACGGACTTGTAGATTTTACCCTTCAACTTGAGGGGCATCCGTGGGTCACAAGTGGTTCCCGTGACCTGTCGCCACTTCATCCATCCTGCGTTGATCCGACGTCTTAAGGGCCCACCACAGAACCTCCCGAGGTACTCGGTCGTATGCCTTTTCGAGGTCAACGAATACCATGTGCAAGCACTAATTTATTGCAATTAAAAAAAAGTCAGGTTGTATCGTTGTCGTACAATTTTCTTTTATTTAATTTAAAGTTGTTCTAGCAGGCTGATTAAGATATTTCACGCCAAGTAAATGAAAAATGTCTCACTGGAAACCCATTCATTTTACATGTTTTTCGGAACGTTCTTTTGTGGGCAATTTTGAAAAGCAATGTTACCTAAAATGATTTCCAAGGGCCCTTTGGAGTCACCCTAATCATTTGTTAATATTCAAGCTAATGTTACTAATATAATTATAATGTTACTAATATAATTATAATTATGAAATATGTCACATACTAAACTAATTAATCCTGTGTTCCAATTATTTGGAGGTTATTTATGTCAGAATTGGCGGGTGAAATTCAGGTTAACATGGGTTAACATAATTTAAAGAGCATTGTTTGATTTTTTTTTTGTATAATTTTCTAAACAATCTGATTATTTATTTTTCAACAATGTTTTTTTTATGGGGTGAAATCATCTACTGACTTTTCTGGGATTAGGGTGGAGTGAGAGGGCGTGTCTGACTTTTATTGATTAAAACTCACTCATATGCTCCTTCAGTAGCCTTTTGCGTTTTAAGGCCACGAGTATCCTTTTTATACTTTTCCTTAAGTCAATTGCTGGCATCGGCTCTGCTGGGCTCCTACGATTTGCTGACATCTCTTTAAGGCGACTCTGACGGACACCGTTGACGACTCGAGCTCGGTCTTTTTAGGACGAGCGGACGGAGAGCTACTTAGTGCTCGTCGTCCGCAAGCCAGTGACTAAGGTGTTTCTCAACAATGTTGGAGTCGGCTTCTAGTGCAGCAAGATACAGTTTAATTTTTTTCGCTTGACTCGCGATTAATCACTAATTCATCTGATGGTAAACGATGATATTGTGATCGATGATAAAGCACACTTGCCTAAAAGTAACCTTGAATAGGTTATTTTTAGGCAAGTATCTTGACTTAAGGACCTCCAGATAGTGACTACCGTATTCCCAAAACCTATCGCGCGTTTAGTTATACCATTATTTTTCATGGAACGATTGCATAAAACTATAATTGATATTTCTAAAAAGTACAAAAAACACCATAACAAGATAGCTTCACAGTAATTGTTAGAAGAGGCTTTCAAATAGTGAGTCAACGACTGAGCACTGCTCGTATCTTGGGTAGTCGGCAGTCCACCGTTTTATTAGTGTTTATTATTATCAATGTCCAACTGTGGTGGTGAATAACAATACAAACAATAAATAAATATAAATGACAAATAAAATAACAATACACACATAACAACAATAACACAACAACACAAAAAGGTGTGAGGTAAAAAAAGTTATCTGCAATTTTGCGATTTTCTGATATTCACTAAAATATTTCATACTTTTTTACAGATATTGCCTTATTTATTGCTATTAAAAACGTGGCGTTTAATCCATATCATGGAATATAATATTTTTAGTTAGTTTTGTAATTTTTAAAATAAAATCGCATAATTGTAGATGACTTTTTACTTTGCACCCGTCAAAGTAATAATTTTAACTATGCATTATTAAAAAGACCACAGAATAATATGTGAAGGTTGTAGGATAATCCAATAACTGGGTATAATTTACTGGCTGGTATCAGGTTTAACACATAATTACTGCCAAATATGTATAAATGAAAGCCGAGACATTCAGTGCGCTGAATGCGAGTTGTTTTTACGTTAACGCGATCGAAACGTTTAGCGCGTTTGGATGTCTGATTGGTTAAGGGCCAAGCGCCCGAAAAGTGCCATAAAACAGTGATTTTCTAAGGCCTACTCCTCCGTAACGGCTAGGTCAATTGTTTGAAAAATATATGTTTATAATAGATTCATGAACAATTATATCAAAATTTGATTTTTTCGTGCAACTAATATTTTTGTCAAAAAAAAAAAAATATTTAGCAATTTCGCAACTTTTCCTTCGAAACGGCTTGGACCTTTAGAAACATTTTTACACATAAAAATTGGTGGTTAAATATTCTTCAAAGTGAACATTGCATATGTAAATCAATCAATATCTCGCAGAGAAAATGGATTTGAAGCGCTTTCCGGGCGCTGCTGGCCGCAAATAAATGCACAGATTTGCGTACTGCCGCCTAGGCGAGTGCGAGAGTTGCGTTCACATAATTTCGGCCAGATGGTTCAAGCGACTATACGCCTTAAGATCTCAGAGCGGACCAATCGAAGCGCCGAACGTCATAAACGTGTCGATCGCGTTGGCGTAAAACAAACTCACACTAGGCACTCGGCTCGAAGGAGTCTTCTCATTTAAGCTAGACTACACCACTGCACACACGGGTGCCACACAAACCAATCAGGGCGCGTCGATCTCACATTTCATATGGAAACTAGACTTGTGGAGCTGCATAATTATACATTATATTATTATCAGTTATTGTAATACAGAATCGCCGGGATAACACTAAAATTCATGTTCAGTCAGCTAAGACTGGGCGAGCGTTGTATGCAGAGCGCCAATAATTTATAATGATATTCCTAACTAGGTATATTAAAACATTTAAATACAGACCAATTTAAGAAAACATTTAAAAAAATACTGACAGAAAAAGCCTATTATAATATTAATGAATTTTTAAATGATAAATCGCTCTAAAGTTACTGACTGAATATTATACTATTTATTTTGTACCACACAACTATTGACCAAATTTTTAATTTAATTTTAATGATAAATTGTTGTTATTTACATACATATTTTATTATTGGATTCTGTATTTTTACTTATTGTCTTTCGACCTAATTTGCACACCAGCCATGGTCAAACATGTTGAGTCAAAAAATATTAGTAACACTATAGGTACCTAATAACTATCTTACCATGTATATTATCTACACATGTTTATGCAAGTAAATAAATCTGAATCTGAATACACTTGATCCACGCCTCGCGACGTTTTTTACGTACAAATCAGGCGAGTTACAAGTGTGCGTCGGTTTAAGGGTCAAGCGCCCAAAAAGTGCCATTTTTTTTTTTATTAATGATAGGCTTGCGTTTGACCACTATCTAATAAATAATAAAAAAAAAGTGCCATAAAACAGTGATTTTCTGAGGCCTATTCCTCCCTAACGGCTAGGTCAATTGGTTTGAAAAAAATATATGTTTATTATAGATTCATGAACAATAATATTAACATTTTATTTTTTCTTTTTCGTGCAATTAATACTTCAGTCAAAAAAAAAAATATATTTCGCAACTTTTCGCAACTTTTCCCTACTCCTTCGAAACGGCTTGGACCTTTAGAAACATTTTTACACATAAAAATTGGTGGTTAAATATTCTACAAAGTGAACATTGCATATGTAAATCAATCAATATCTCGCAGAGAAAATGGATTTAAAGCGCTTTCCGGGCGCTGTTGGCCGCAAATAAATGCACAGATTTGCGTACTGCCGCCTAGGCGAGTGCGAGAGTTGCGTTCACATAATTTCGGCCAGATGGTTTAAGGAACTATATGCCTTAATGTAGTTCTAACACTAATATATCAACCCAGTGACCCTGGGCGGCTATTGTAACTTACTTACTTATTGTATTATTTCAGACATGCTTTCAAATACAAGGTATTTCTAAGCGTAAAAGATTTTTTTCATTTCAGCCGATACACGTCCACTGTTGGACATAGGCCTCCCCCAAGGCGTCGCCACATCGAACGTTCATCATCGCATCCATCGGTTTCCCGCAAATTTCACCAGGTTATCGGTCCACTTTGTAGGAGGCCTTCCAACGCTGCGTCTTCCGGTACGCGGTCGTCACTCCAGAACCTTTCGGCCCCAACGGCCATCTGCTTTACGAGCAATGTGCTTTGCCAATGACCACTTGTGTTTGGCAATTCTTCGTGTTATGTCGGCAACCTTAGTTTTCCTGCGGATATCTTCATTTTTTATTCAAAAAGATTTTTTTATCTATTGAATTTGCTGAGGTAAACCAAGGGCAATAACCGGATTAACCCTTTGGAACGATAAAAAATCTTTTGGTAATATTTTAGGGATCAACGATAACATTTTTTCAGTAGGGTTTTTGATAGATTTTGAATTATCGGTCGGTAACCCCTGGCTTGGAGGTCTTAGGATACGCGGCAGTCCGGGAGTTCAATGTCTGGTAGTATAATACGATTTACATTTTATTATTCTTCCGTTTAAGTTTCTACGGTACCTACGTAAAATAAATCTGTATTCTCCAATCCCTCTCTGGTATTGGTTTCTACTTACAAGAATTGTGAGGTAAGTTAATATTTTTTTAACCTTGTCATCTCCCTAGAATTTTCTTCCAATTGCCTTTTTTTTACGTGGGACTTTCCACTGAAAGGTAGAGCGGGAGGGCGTGTCAGACTATTACCGAATAAAACTCACTAATATATTCCTTCTTTGTCTTGCATTCCAGGATTATTGGTTCCCCTTTCGGATGTGAACCCAAGACCCCAGTAGGTGTCGGCCCTGCTGGGCCCCTACGGTTTAGCTGACATCTCTTTGAGGCACGCGTATAACACTACGCACCATTAACGATTTCGGTTCAGTCCGGATAGAACCGGACGGTTGGACCACGAGCTGCCCATGGCTCGCTTTGACGTATGAATCCAAAACACTGTATCTCAGAAATTGCTATTTTGCGAAAAATGGCATTTAACCTTTTGAATGTCTTATGTTACACAGTTCGACATAAGCAATTGTCTTTCTATTGTGTCTCTAATTACGGCATTCAAAGAGTTAAAACTAATCTAATGAGTATTATTAAAGCAAAACACTGTAACTCGAGTTACAGTGTATTAGATTTTCACGTCAGTGCTGTACTCTCTCCCTACTAGCTTGAGCTCGGCTTCCACTCTAATCGGATGCGGCTGAATATCCATGTTTTACATGGCGCGTCAATCTATCAGACCTCCACAACACTATTACTGAGCAATATTAGCATAATATTCAGATTTTATTTTATTTTAACGCTTTCCAAGGCGTTTTTAAGTACATATAATATTAATAACTTGACTATTGACTTGGCTCGCAAGTTTACATGGGAAGTGGATTTAGCGATTATTGTACCGATAGCCGTTTCAGCCAATGGCTTAATAGCCAAGAGCTTCGACTTGGAGAAGGGTCTCGTTAGGATTCAGTGATCAAGGGCTTGATTCAGAGAGCGGTACTCCTGGACACGGCTCGTATAGTCAGGAGGTTCCTTTCTCTGGAGCCCTGACCAATGTAGCTTGGACCCTGTTCCCGATACCGGTGGGACATTATTTTTTATATTTTTAAATCATTATGTTTATTTTTTATTTAATCATTTAAAAATGTAATTTATAATGTATGTTAAATGAATAAGCGAATAATAATAATAAGTAATAAACCTTTCAGACAAAAAATACAAAATAATATGATCAGGATATGACTGAGTTTAAAAGAAAACCATAAATTACCTAATTCAAAAATCCAACACAAAGAAAAAATATATCAATAAAAAATAAATGATTTATATTAATAAAAAACAAAAACAAAATGACAGTTTCTATAGGAGTAGGTAGTGTGCCTGCTACGTTCTTCATAAAGGTTTTGTTTCGTTAATTTTTATACATGCCTGACCTTTCTGGAGAGCATCACCAATAATATTAACAATTATAATCCCCCTGACCGAATTTTGGTCACGGTGGCCAATCTCCACAGAGATTAGTCACGTAGGTATATATTAGATATTATAATAGACGAGTGTGTACAAACACAGGTGCTCTATAAGTTCCTTTACTCATAGTCAGATGGGACAGCATTCCGTAAAGACTGGAAACAGATCAAGCTCAGGTCCAAAAGCTTTAGGGAGTGTCACATCACCTACTTAAAAACTTAGGGCTGCTTATAGAATATACGGTGGAGGTGTTCCTCGCGTGGGCGAAGCATCTGGAGCGAGAGGTAATGGGTTACGCTCACATCCTTCTGAGAAACAGTATGCTGGCGAAGGAGGTAGCCGCAAGTTCAAGGAGATGCTCACGCTACGACAGGAGTCGCTTCTGGTGACGCGCATCGCAGAGCTGGTTCCAACTACCGTAGGAAACACATTAGTATCAACATAAGTCCAAATATCAAAATCCTTTATTTACTCACTAGCTTCTGCTAGCGGCTCCGCCCACGTAAAAGTAAACAATACACAACCTAAGTAACTCAACAATAAAACAGCATTCTACTGGTGAAAGAATGTTTAGAATTGATCCAGTAGTTTTAAGTTTATTCATTAAAAATAAAAATTGAATTTGATTCTTTTTAAAAGAATTTGACACAATACACCCACGGTCTTCCCACGCTTCATTAGGTGTGAATTGTGCTTAACATGCCAATATCTGTGATCTGCCTTCAATACAGCATACACTGAAATTCAGGCCGTTTACTCTTACTAAACATTGACTCAGTCCTGCAATACTCACTGTGTCCTGCCCCCAATTGATACACAGTTAAATCCACTGTTTATTTTAACGTGAAACTGACCTCCGACCAATAATTACCGTTGATTGGGTTTTCTGTGTTGTGGGTGCCAATTACCAATAAATTAAACAAACAGAGCTTCAAACCAATGCCTGTAAGCGGTCAAATATGACGAGGTGGTGTGGGGTGCCTATACATAAACGTTTTTAGAATTATGTATTTACGAGCTGCTGCTAACCGCATCACCTGCGTGATAATAGAAAATTGTCGCAAGGAAACAGTTCTGGGATAAAAATAAAAACTATCCTATATCGATACCTGTAATAAGAATTGACGTAAGGGACATATTTACATTTTAGTAAAATAACTCTTACGTCGTGGGGTACATTTTTGAATTTTAGTTAAATTGAATTAAAACTTAAATTCTTATTACAGATTTCGTTATGTGCGTTTCAGGACATGGTCTCTTGGTACATGGGTATGTACCAAGATTGATAGAAATTAGTAGAGAAGTTCGAGCATGAAAAGTTAACAAACACTTACAAACACACTATACACAAACACTTAAAAACTTTTGTCTTTATAATATTAGTGTGATTTAGAAGTAGCTGTACATGCACTTTGTCGGCGAAGCCATAAAGTAGGAGTGTCACGGAAAACGGTTATTAATACTAGTTTTAATTACGTCACTCCTACCTTGCGAGATTGTTTAAAAAAGTTTTGCGGCCCTGGAACACAAAATTTAAAAAGACGAAATCAAGAAATACTGAAAAAAAAAAACGTCCAGATGACATCTCCCGCAAAATACAGTTACGCAAACTAACGGCCATTACAACTGGCCACGGGACCTTTAACAAGCACCTTTCTGTTTTAGGAGTTACAGACAGTCCGCTCTGCAGAGCCTGCATGGAGGAGGACGAGACAGCAGCTCACCTGCTTCTAAGCTGCCCTGTGGTCGCAGGATATAGGGCAAAGTACTTCGGAAACCCAGGTAACCTTAGCGAAATGGTTAGTGACACCAAGGCGCTGCTAGCCTTTCTTGAGGAGCTGGGGTGGATCGAGTGACTCATTTGTCCCACCCGTACGCAAAATACGCGCTTAAGACGTGGAGTTGTGGACAACAGCCCGTTGTACCTATACCTATACCTATACCTGACATCTCCCGCCTTTAAGTGGAGCAGAAGACGCTATCACTTTTACTGACTAAAAAACCCACCGCGTTCCTTCGTTGCCTTTCATACCGGGGCCGAGCCTTCCTTTCGAAGCAGACCCTTGACCCTAGTAGACTTTGACTCTGCTGAGTTGCTACGGTTGCTGACAACTCCTTGCCTTGGTGCGCGGGAACAGTGCTCGCCGTCGACCAGTCGTCGATGGCGAGCACTGTTCTGCTCAGTTCGGACAGTTACCGGACGGTCGGAATGCGAGCTACCCATCGCTTGCCGTCCGCAAGCCCAAAAAAACGCTGTACAAAGGCGTTCTTATTGCTTTAATCATTTTCTACCATGTAGTAGAACATGGTAGAAAATTATATTCCATGTAGTAGATCATGGAATATTATCGCGTCGTACCCGTTTTCCACTTTATATAAATAGGTATACTTCCTTCTACTGGTTCAGCTTGTAGTCTACTCTGTAAGGTACTCTGCAATTAAAGAAAAAAAAAATCTCTTCACTAACTTTTTTCCTTCTGCTTGGAAAAAAGGCTCACGTCCTACCGCTTCCTAAAGTTTGAAATCCCTCTTCACCATCCCAGTTCCGACCAATATCCATCCTCTTAATCCCCTTCAAACTCCTCGAGAGTGTTGTTCGGACGCAACTGTCTCGTTATCTATTCTCTGATAGCCTACTAATTTTTTATCAATCTGGAACATAGCACTGTAACAACCTTTGCCAAAATAACTGACGACAGAACACTAGAATATAACTAACTGTATTGACTTTATGGGACTTTAGTAATGCTTTTAATTCAATTTGATTTTGACACCGCTTAAGGAATCTTTTGCTCTCTTACAGCCTGGTCACGACTTTGGTCTTAGCGGCGAGCGGCGCGGCGAGCGGGGCGGCATTGGTAAGCGGACGCGGGGTGCTATGAGCAGCGTTTCGTGGTGAGCTTCAAACCATTTCAGCCGCTCACCGCCACGTGCTTAGCTGCCACTCACAGTGGCAACATTGTGAACGGGCCATGAATGTCTCTGCACTAGAGTGGTTTAAATCTTGTCTTCTGATGAGAATTCCTCTGAATGGTGTGATTTAGCTGCAGGTGTACCTCAGGGTGGCGTATTCTCTCCTCTTTTCTTCCCAGTTTTTATAAACGCTATCTCTAAGGTCCTATCTTCTGACTATCATCTTTGCGCAGGTGATTTGCAGTTATATTGTCATTTTCAAATAGGTCGCTGAGACTATAGTTGCCATCAGTAATGACCTTGAAATCATCATCATCGTGAACTCTGTTATCCACATAATATTATTATAAATTATTATGACGATAAATAATTAAAGAAGGAATATTTTTGTAAACAAAAACCATTTTCAGAAGCCAGTTGTGACGAGTTTTTCTCGTTCACTTTTAGCGGTATTCCTTTCCACGAGACAAGATGTCGCTATTTCTGTCATAAATAACTATCCATCACTCATTTGTTACAGTTTGACTTCAAAAGGAAACAAAAAAAGCTTACTTTGAAAAGGAAATGAGAGTGCTACGTGCTCTCAAGATAAATAAATGAAATGTCAGTCATGGCGGTGGATCGAGATTTATTTGACATTAATTCGGTGCGAAGGCACTCGAAAATGTTAGCGAAATCGAAGCGTATTACCTGAATGGAAATAGTATCCAGATAACTTACAAGTAAGTCCTCCCTTTGAGGAGTGGCTGGAGAGGCGTCATGGCATCCTCACCTTCCACATGACGCAAGTTCTCATAGGATATGGTAAGTTCGGGGAATTCCTACGCCGGATTCGGCTGGAAGAAACACCCAGGTTCTACGACTCTGTAGACCGCCCTGAGAACACGTTGGGGCATACGGTCCACCGTATGCTCCAACGTGTCCTCCAGGCGGTAAACCTCCAGGTTTGCGCTGCTTGAGTAGAGCATCGCTGAGTCCTTGTGAGGCGATCAGATGCGGCGATGTCTCGCGCTAGGCCCTGGTTCAGGTCAAGGTCTGGATCGAGGGGGAATGGCAGATGAGACAGCCGGTCGCGTGAGTGAACGGATATTCTTATATCTCCACCGCCCCAACCCTGACCCCGACAACCAGCCACGGTTGGCACCAGTTTGCCGACGACGATTAATTGGTAGCCCGCCATCCGGCCGTCCGGTAACTGTCCGGATCAAGCCCGAGTCGTCGATGGCGTATAATATTTAACGCGCACCACAAAGAGGTGTCAGCAAAATCGAAGGGGACCAACAGGGCAGAAGCCTACTAGGGCCGTGGGTTGACTTTTAAAAAAGTTGCTCGTGGTTCTAGAACGCAAAAGGGAACTGAAGGAACAGGTGTGGCTTTAGTCAATACAAGTGTGACACCCCCTCCCGTGGATGGATGCGAGACGCACAGGGTCGGTTGTTGTGGCGACGTTAGGGGGAGGCCTATGTCCAACAGTGTACGTCTTTCAGCAGAAACGATGATGATGATGACCCCCTCCCGTTCCACTTTAGAGCGGGAGAAGTCCTTAGATAATTAGGAAAAAGGTTAAGGAGATGATGGTTTGACATAATTGATTTACTGCTCATTGGCGTTCGAGGGTAGCATATTGCGGCCCCAAAGTTATAAAATTAAAACACTATAGAATTCCATCGGGTTCTCTACATATCATATTTACAGCAAATACTGCAACAATATACATGTACACAGTATACCAGTCTTAGAATTTCCTTGCGCACATTTCCGTGAGCGCTACAGCTCTATTATAGTAGAATTGCCTCGCAGGCATCGATAAACTCTATAACGGCTCTATAATAGGCGTTCCCTACGAGACTATCAATTCCTTTACTGTACATTGTAGAGTAAGCGAAGTACATTTTTATAAGAATTTATTCTTAGACATTAGTGTTTCAGGATGGGAATAGCAGGGACTGCAGGGAGTAGTGTTCGATGGATTTTGAACCAATATGGATATTTCGTTATGAGATGATTCTAAAGGCATTTCAAACTAACACTGTGTAGTAGGTATTTTTGTAAGAAATTTTTAATATAGATATTGAGTTTTTGAGTAGTGGTACCTCAGTGGTAACAGCCCCGACTTACAATTTTATTTTCATCACCACTGCTCTGAAAACCGTGAAAGAAAACATCGTAACCACCATACCCTAGAACCAAAAATTCGAAGACATCTATCTACCAATTCACACTGGGCACGCGTGGTGGATTACGGTACGCTCTTTCTCCTAGAAAATAGACCCAGTAGGAAGTGATAACATTATAATAAGACTCATGATGTTTATGTTATTGTCCTGTGTTGGTGCTGCCATTGCAACTTCGGAGAACTTCAAGCATTAGAAATATAATAACCTTATTTAGTTTTATTTTTAAATCGTTTAGGGGTCCACTGGTCGTGTGGTCCGACTGCTAACAAATTGTATAAAGTCTTAACGCCTAATGACACTTCGTGTAACCCAAGAGCTGTTTTTTTTTACTGACTTCAAAAAGTAGGAGGTCATATATGTTCGGCTGTAAGTATGTATTTTTTTATTTATGTTTGTTCACTGATTTCGCGGTCAATTGTGAAACGATTATGAAAAAAAAAATTGATGGAAGGGTTATCCTTTCGAGTCAATCCTACAGAAATATTGTTATGATCTGAAAATCATTTTCTTCTTCTTCTTCTCATGTCGTTGCTCTCAAACTTTTTCTGACCAATATTTGGCAAACTGATCTGTTCATGAACTTTGAAGATATGAAATAGAACTCCTCATAAGATCATAGCAGAACGGTCGTAACAAATGAAGTTGTTTTTTTTATACGTGTAGTCGATGACTGACTGATTGAAGACGGGGAAGGGATACAGCAAATTGATCTGATGATGAATCCGGAAAGTAGGCACCGGCACAGTCACAATGGTGACACCTGGGAGTTTCTTCCGTACGAATTCGATACAGGAACCTCCTAAACTTGTTAGGTCGGTGAGGACGCCGTAACGTCGTTTTAGTCACTCCCCATGCACTCGTGCACTCCCCAAAGAGAGGACTTACCGCTATAATAAGGGCGTGCCTAATTCTACATTTCGTAGTTTTTATCCTAGACGGACGCCTAAATCCTGAGGGAAACACCTATTTCTGGGGCCAGGGTTAGCTCTGAAAGGTAGCTCGGCCCCGGTATGAAAGGCAAGAAGGAACACGGCGAGTTTTTTAGTCAGTAAGACTCTGACACTATCTCCCGCTCCGCCCAAGGGCTAGGGTTGTCATTTGAGTAATTTTTACCCACCAAAAAAAGGTAAATACCTAGTTAATGATACACGTGCCTCCATCATTATAAAGCAACCAACATCCCATTTGTATCTTACGAAAACCTATCTCTAATTCCCGCTCACCTCACAAGCCTAAAGCTCCTTTACATAACACATCAATAACGTTTAAAATCCCCAAGCCTCCTGTGATAGATCGCTTACGTGTGACATTAGACCCTTCGTTTATCTCCCTTCACCCTTCTTCGTACATTCTAGGATGTTCAAAGACTTTGAAAGCATTTTACATTACTTACTAATTGTTTTTGTAGATTGCTTTTACGCAAGGATACTCGTGTATTAAGTAACTAAATAAAAAAAATAATGTGTAACGAGTTTTGTTTTAAAGTAATTGTATAGGTACTATTGCAACCCTCTCCTTCTTGTGCCCTGAATACTGAGAGGCGTGATTCTCACGGCGGCGGCGTGAGATCATATTAGTCAGTTGATTCCAGGGATAAACAAATTTGGTCCAAACATCTAAGTCCTCATAGTTGCTGACTATCGACTTTTAGGTACAGAAACGAATAGTTGAACCAAATTGAGACCCTTTAACGTTTAATATGAAACCGAAGTTAAACAAGTAAGTAATTTAAAGATAAAAAAGTTACAAAATTATACACGTTTGCTTTGATTTAATTTTGATTGACTGACAAAAAACAAATCAATTTGTTTTTAAGAATTAAAAATTGAAAAAACAACATGAAGAAAAAAAAAATACAAAAGAGTTTAAAATCGATATTTTAATTATGCTGGCCTTTTTAGTTAAAAAAGACAGTAGTCATTTGAAATCAAGAAAAAAAAAATAAGAAAAGAAAATCTTAAGGCATTTTAAATATGTGTGCCCTTGGCCAGTCATTGACACTTACCTTAGAATTAATGAGGTAGTATAATATACTACCTTATGATAGATGATAAATAAGGTCTAAAGCAACAAAAAAAAAAAAACAAATTGATGAGAGATCGCACTTTTGAAAATACACCACTTTTGAAAATTTTGCATAATAGCATTTTTAAAATAAACCTTACCTACCTTAGTTATTTATCTTTTTGCAATTATTTATTTAAAAATAGTACATTATTATGTTTGAAACTGTCACTCAAAATTCATTGTCCAGACAACATTGTTGAAATGAACCTTTTTTGACGCCACCGTGAGCATACACAATAGCATATTTTTTAGAAATAGTAATTTTTTTTATTTCTGTTGTGTGTGAAAGTGAATGTTTTTTAATATTTTTATTCTGTTTTCCTTAAAATATCTGCAATTATCAACAATAAGGTTGGAATAAAAAATAATTATTTTTAGTTTGGTATTGAAAATATTTATTGTAATAATATTGCAGATTATTAGTATTGTAGTATCTAATTTTAGTTCCTAAATAGCGTACATTCTAAATATAAAGTATAATAAAAATGATTCCTTAGAACTGCCGTTCCTTTTGTACCCAGATCATCCTATTTCTGGCACAAAAAGCCCCATAGCGTATGAATAACTCATTCAAATGCCCTCCTATTCAAGAAACCTTTAACAAAGTTGCTCCGTATTTCTTTATTTAACTTAGTCTTGTCTGAATTCGGTCTCAATCTACAGTGTACGCTTTTAGCTAGATTAAACAAGGCTCCCTCTAATCATACTACTCGTATAAAATAAAGTCCTTCACCGCGTCTGTCTGTATGAAAGGAATAAACTCAAAAAGTACTGTACGGATTTTTATGCAGCTTTTACCAATAGACAGATTGATTCACAGGAAAGGTGTATAAATGTGAATATGAAATTTCAGTCTTCTCAACACCCGTGTGAATAATACAAACATATTATAAAAGAGGAATGCTGAAATTTTCGAAGATTTTTAACACCCGTGCGAAGTTGAAACTGGTTGCTAGTATACATAAAAGTAACAAGCTTATACCTGCAGCTTTGCCCGCATACATAAAATATTTAAATACCTATGTTACTCAGGAATAAAGCAGCTTTCTGTCGGTGAAAAAATTTTAGCAATCGGACTAGTACTTTCAAAGATTACCTACTTCTTACAAACAAAAAAAAAACATAAAAACAAACTTTACCTCTTTGTTATATTAAGTGTAGATCACATCTCAATGACTTCACAGCAACACAAGTAGACCATGAGACACATTACAAAGGTAACGTGTGACTACAGCTTTTCTTTTTGTTCTTTTTTTGTTACTCCAGTGACACTTCTTTATTTCAGTATCCTGAAAATCTTGTTTCATACTTTTTCAGCGTCGTTTTTTTTTGTCGTAGGTTTTAGTTTTTTTACTTTTTAGGTTTCCGTACCTCAAAATAAAAATACGAAATAGAATAGAATAGACTTTATTGTACACCAAAAAGTAACACAGCTAAATCTTTGTAGAATCACTTGTTTGTCTGTTTGTCAAGACCCTTTATCTCAGGAGCGCGCGGAGGTATCGAGTTGACATTAAAACTATATACTAAAGTCTACTGTCCCTTGAAGCTGTAACAAAATCGAACTTCTGAGTTCACGAAAAAAACTACGGTATGTCCCAAAAAACGTGTATTTCGACACTCTCAAGGGAATCAAAATTCATAAGGTACTTCCCGTTGACCTCGAATCCTAAAATTTAGCATGAAGGTAGGTCTCATAACACAAGAATAGGAAAAAAATCTGAAAACTGTGAATGTGTACTTACGTCACAAAAAATACTTTTTTGCAATTCGGGAAACTCTTCGTAACTCAATTCTTGAATTAAACTGTTCTCATAGATAAGTTTATACGGAACCCTCAGTGCACAAATCCGACTCGCACTTGCCCGAGTTTTATTGTTTGTTTTCGTCTAAGTAAAAGTGCTTAGTTCTGTATTATTTGTGCTTTGGTGTATGTTATGTGTTGCAATTGCAACGAATAATAAATAGTGCATTTTGATATAAGTGGAGAAAGTTTGTCATTGTGACCTAGCCGGTGTTATGGAGCCGAGGGTGGCATCGGTGATGACAAATTTCCACACGTAGCAAATGATGTTTTTCAATACACCTACGAAGATATAAAAAGAGGGTTGGCGCTGGAATCGTGGGGGTTAAAGTAACGAATTGAGGTGGGGCTGAACTCGCACAATTTCCCGTACTAGTGCGAAAAACAATAAATTAATATAATATTACACGACTATCACACAACGCCGTCCAATCTCAAGCTAAGCAGAGCTTGTGATATGAGTACTAAACACCTGATAAACATACTTATACATTTCTAAATACATACATATAATAGATCAATTACACCCGGATACAGAACAATGATCGTGCTCATTACACAAACATTAGTCCTGGGTGGGAATCGAACCCACGACCTCTGGCATTGCATGCCTAAAAGCAGGTTTCTGAGTAAATGTATTGACGATATTTTTTATCTGTCTACCCAGAGCTAGTATTCAATATAACTCAATGGTATTCCGCAGTCGTCTACTGTTTTATTGGCGTGGCAGATATTGTATAATCTGTGGTCGTATAAATACGAAACCTCGCATACATGTTATTAACTAGGTAGTCACCGGATTTGGTGTTTGTTGCGTAATGTGCGGTATTAGGTACTTATGTGTGTGGTTCATGATTGTTTTATTAATGGGTTTTTAAATAAAATCACAGTAAATTAAAAATATTTTTATCTAGCATCTGATTAGAGTTTTTGTATTCACTGATTCATTTCACTGGCAACGTAAAGTATTAAAAAAAAAAAAAAACCTATAAAACTGTGCGTGCCTGTGCGGACAATTTCCACACTATAGAAGGCGCTCCTCATGCTGAACTGGACCTATTTTGGTGCAGCCATGAGGCAGACATCAATGATATTTTTATTTTATTTATTTATTTTTTGCTTCTTTTATTTTTGATGTATTTATTGTATAGTATTGTGTTTAGGCTTTATGATGTACCAAATAAATTATTTTTCTTTCTTTCTTTCTTTCTTTCTTTCCATATAACAATGGAATAAAGTACCCGAAAAACAAACAATGAACTGCTTTTCATTACTACATCATGTTAAGGATCACGATACATGTCGATTCAAGACAGCTTTATGTCTCTATTACCGTTTTTTAAATTAAGAATGTCAAAAAATGTGAGAGGGTCAATGACCGTCATCCCACGGTTATCTGGCACCTACATTAGGCATTACTTCCGTCTGTAAACTCTTATAGACAAGGCACCCAAGCCCGGAACAACTATCTATACTTCTATACGTTATAATTTTTTTTTGTGTTGAATTAAATTAACTCTTTGAATGCCGTAATTAGAGACACAATAGAAAGACAATTGCTTATGTCAAACTGTGTAACATAAGACATTCAAAAGGTTAATGTCTCATCACATTCTGCCACGTAGGGCGTGCAAATATTGGCGGTACATTAATAATTTTTTTTAAATATTAGATTAGTATTAGGTTAGTAGGTACATTAAAATTTACAATTTATGGCGAGTTATCAAAAAAAAAAAGTTATATTATTCAGTGTGGGAACGGAACTTGCGATACGCAGCGCTGCAGCTAATCTCTCATCCACTGCGCCAACCGTGCCGCTTCAACAGCATCTAGAAGCATTTAATTTTACACAAAGCATCCTTAGGAATGAAAATGACTGATAAGAAAGATTTTTTTCTCTTCATATGGGATGAAAGTTCGTCATTTTGCCGATTACTTGTATCCTATAAGACACACCAATACAAAACATCCTTACATAGCGTTTTGTGACTTGTTAAGTCACTTTCGATTCGTACTGTACAAAGTATACTGAAATTCTTTCAAAAATAATAATATATAATAATAATATTCCACAACTACCACTCAACGCCGTCTAGTCCCAAGCTAAGCAGAGCTTGTGTTATGGGTACTAGACAACTGATAAACATACTTATATATTTCTAAATACATACATATTATAGAGAAATTACACCCAAACACAGAACAAAAAATGATCATGCTCGTCACATAAACATTTGTCCTGGGTGGGAATCGAATCCATGACTTTCGGCATAGCAGTCAGGGCCACTAACCATTAGACCAACAGGCCAGTTAATATATATTTACAATAGGTTAGGTTAGCGATATAGCATAGCATGGCATAGGACTCCCACAAGTGTCGCCACAATGAAGGGTCATATGTATCTCACATCCATCGGAATTCCGCGAATCTCACCAGGCCTTTGGGTGCGGATTTTCAATCCTTCGGTCATCTGTACTGCGAGACATCAACAAGTAATCCGTTTGTAAACCAACACTTAATTAAGCAACCATTAATTACTGTGATACGACTCAATGGCGATCAAACGGAGCAGTCAGAGTTCTACACCGATGCAGTGAAACCGGCAGTAGTTGTGTGCAGCCGCCATTTGTGGTAGACGAACACGGAGTCATGAGCAAATGGAGTGATTGATATTGACCGACTAACCATAAATTGAACAATTATTTTGTTGACTATTAACGATAATTTTGACACACATTATGTAACGTACTCACTCCTTACAACGGAACACATAAATAATATTTATTTTGCAAATATATTTTAAAACCACATTTAGACGTAAATTTTTTCGTAAACTTAAACTAGATTAGGTCGATGGTTCCTAGCTGGCTAACCTAAGGAGAAACACCGCATCGTTTTAGCAACAGCCAAAGTTTTTTACAGTGTATATCTACGATAATTTGCTTACAGCCAGTTTCTTCATCTAAAGTAACAGCCAAAGTAACGTCATAAAGTAAAAGTAACAGTCAAATTCGTTGCTTCACAATTTTAACTGTTGGTTTAACTGTTAATTTTGCCTTTAACTTTTACTAGTCATTAGGCGGCTGCTAAAGCTAAAGTCACTGTCATTTTGATAAAGTTGTAGATTATTTAGGTTTCACTAATATGTTATCACGAACTTCGTCCAGTAAAAGTTCAAGTTTATCAGACGATGAACTTATCGTTAGTTATTTAACGCGTAGACGTAAAAAGTTTAATGTTCGCAAAGATCATTTCGTACGGGACGACGCCGATTTTCTGTTCCGATACAGAATTTCAAAGGAAACAGTTACATACCTTTTTTTTTTTTCGATGGGAAAAATCATCTTATTACAACCCCCGCTCTTGGGCGGAGCGGGAGATAGTGTCAGGCTTTTACTGACTAAAAAACTCATCCCGTTCCTTCAAGCCTTCATACCGGAGCTTGAGCGCCCTTTCGGATAACCCTGGCCCCAGTAGGCTTCGACCCGGCTGGGTCCCTGCTATTGCTGACCACTCCTTGAGGCGCGCGGGAACAGGGCGCGCCGTCGACGACTTGGGCTTGGTCTGGACGGTTACCGGACGGCCGGACAGCGAGCTACCCATTGCTCACTGTCCTCAAGCCCGCGCCTGCGGTGGCTGGAAATCGGGATCGGAATCCCGGCGGCGGTGGCGAGAGCGCCGTTGCCTGATGCGGTCGGCCTCCTCCTTAGCGAGCATTACTGCTTCGCAGAAGTCGGCGGCCGCCTGCCACTCCTACTCGCTCCGGACCATGGCCTCGACCAAGGCCCGGCGCGAGAGGTCTCCGCCGCCGACCACCCCCACGAGGGCACGGCGATGCTCCGCCCAAGCAGGGCACACCGCGATTGTGTGCTCCACCGTGTCCTCCGGGCGTTCCGCACAGTGGCGGCACCCGGCCGTCACTTCCGCCATGATTCGGAATAGGAACCGAACTTGCCATTTCCGGTGAGGACCTGTGTCATGCGGAAAACAGTTACATACCTCCGCCTGTTGTTACAAGATAAACTGACGCCAACCACAGAAAAGTAAGTTTATTTTCAGTTTGTATTTTATACGACTACGTTAAATTAACAAATGTACAGTACGGCCGTTCTATCTCGGCGAGTGTGAAGTTAGACTCTGCAAACTTTAGCGCTTGTGTACCTAAACGTATAAAAATAACGGTTAAAAAAAATGCCAATAACAGTTGTTAATAGCAATAACAACAACTTATAGCATTTTTTTTTAAATCATTTACTTTGTTATTATTTATCAATTCAATTCTAAAAACATTCGTTCGTTGGCGTTCGTATAAACAGACTGTTAGTTCCGAATTACGTCAAAAGCGATTATATCGCGACTGTTAGTTCCGAATTACGTCAAAAGCGATTGTATCGCGAATCCGTCCGAATGTAATTGTCACAAAATATAAGGACTATTGAGTACTGTATGTGACGTTGCGCGTTGGTCGGATTCGCGATATAATCGCTTTTGACGCAATTCGGAACGCATATAAATTGTGAGTAGATTTCTTTTTAATAAAAGTAATAATTTAAACTTGCTAAAGATTGTTATTGCCGTTTTGGAAATTTTAATTGAATTGATTATGTCTAATTATATTCCCTCCTACCATATTCGAGCATTAGCATTCCATTTTCTATAACTTTTGTGTTCAGCCGAAGCCGGGTGATATTTATGAGCAGTGCCGGTCATGCGAAACTGTTCCACAACTTTGTGGTCAGGTGAGCGTAATTGAGATTTTTAATTAAATTTTTAGTTGTGTTGTTAAAAAAAAAAAACATTAAAATTTACTTTTTTATGGTTCCGTACCTCAAAAAGAAAAAAGAACGGATCCCTTATAGAATTACTTGTTAAAGGCTAGCATAAGAAAACTTTGTGAACGAAAAATTAATCGCTTTTAGTTATAAGACCGGCCATTGTGACTCCCTATTAATTTTAAGTTTTTATTGTATTTTTTATTATTGGTGTACAATAAAGAATATATTGATCTATCTATTTAAATAAATAAATAAAAAAAGTTAAAAAACGTTTAATTTTCAGAACTCAATTCGGGAATTTAACTGTTTTCATAGGTAAATTTGTACGGAACTCTCAGTGCGCGAGTCCGACCCGCACTTGCTCGGTTTTCTATGTTATAAATTTTGTACAAACTCTTTCTAGTTTGTTGCTTTGCCCAAGATCATGGAAAGTACATGTAAGACGTTATCTTTGATACTAATTGTGGCTCCTTTAAAAAATGCTTCAAAGAATAGAACGTGTTTAATACATTGTCATTCTAAGTTACATTGGCCATATCTAGACAGGTAATATCCACGGCAGACGCGGGCTTGCAGACGGCAATATGTAGCTCGCTGTCCAGTATCCGCCTGAAGCTAGTCGCAAGTGCACACCGCAATATCATTCCACATGCTCCTCAAAGAGATGTCAGCAAATCGTAGGGGCCCAGCAGGAGTGACACCCGCTAGAGCCGAAGGGATTTTCTGATTAGGAAACCCATGGTCCTAGAACGCAAAAGGCAACCAAAAAGACACAGGTGTTATTTTATTTTGTAAAAGTGTGAGACGCCCTTCCATACCACCTTAGACCAGTAGAAGTCACTGGATGATTTGTCACTTGAAAAAAAATGTAGGTAGTTAAGCATGTAAATTGCTGACAGATGTATACGAAGCATAAAAATTGCTATGTGCTGATAAAATCAATAACAAAGCACGTGTATGTAAAGCCGTTTAAATCCATAAAACAATGAAACTGCTAGTCAAACAAACACAGAAACAGGAAGCAAAATCTATACAAAAACTCTTTCCGCATATTTATTTTAGGTCTGAATTCTCATTACCGCCGCGAAACAGCCGCGAACCGACAAGAAACTCATTTATTACTAGCAGCTTACAAAGCATTGCAAATATAAATATTCTTTATGCGGAGTGCACAGCACATCTCCCATTCAGTCAGTACAAAAAGAAAGGTGCAGAAGGCAGGGTCTTTTTTTCTTTCTTTATAAAAAACGTTGCCACACACTAGGAATTACTTGTATGTTTGTTGCTTTCACAAGACTGTAAACTCTTGACATAAGACACACAGATTTTTTTTTCGGTGGGTAATTATCGTCCAATGACATCTCCCGCCCTTGAGCGGAGCAGGAGATAGTGTCAGACTTTTACTAACTAAAAAACCCACCCTGTTCCTTCTTAATCCTTCATACCGGAGTCGGACCTTCCTTTCAGAAACCGGTCCAAAGTCACAGTAGGTTTCCGCCCTGCTGGGTCCCTACGGTTTACTGACTACTCCTTGAGGCGCGCGGGAACAGTACGCGCCGTCGACGACTTGGTCTCGGTCGGGATAGCAAGCTACTCATTGTTCGCCGTCCGCAAGCCCACGCCTACGGTGACCGGAAATCGGGATCAGACTCTTGGCCGCAGCTGGGGCGTTAGTCATTCCTGCTTCGCAGAAAGAGAGGACCACGTGCCACTCCTCCTCGCTCCGGACCATAGCCTGTACTGTAGTCAATTGATCCATCCGTGCCAATCTATAAATAAAATACGATCGACGTTGCGTTGTAACATGGTTCTCATATGATTTGATCATTACATATTTGCTGTATATACTTTAAAAGACTTTGACCTCTAATTGGTTCCTCTCTGTGTATTCTGGATAGGATCATTGGCCTTACCAATTGTAAATTGATGAAAAAATTAAAGGGTATTGCGCGGCCGCCACTCTAGAACCTTTCGGCCCCATCGACCATCCGTTTTACGAGCTATGTGCCCTGCCTACTGCCACTTTAGTTTAGCGATTCTTCAGGCTATGTCGGCGGCCACGTTTCTCCTGCGGATATCTTCATTCCTGAGGCGATCACGCTAGGAAACTTTGAGCAAAGCCCTTTCCATTGCCGGGTGACTGTAAGCCTTCTGATAAGGTCCATTGTGAGCAACCATGTTCCAAATTAATTGTTTAAAATTTACTTGTATTTTAAATTTAATTCATAAACCATTCTCCTACAAAGTGGACGGAATCGGACCAATGACGTGGTGAGCGCTGCGGTATTTCGTTGAATGTGAGAAGTAGGGAACTAGGTCGATATGCCGATGCCTTGGTTAGGCTTATGTACAGCAGTGGACATCTAACGATTATGGTGGCTAGGGTCACCAGCCGCCGCCGGGTTTTTGATCCCGATTTCCGGCCACCGTAGGCGCGGGCTTGCGGATAGGGAGCAATGGGTAACTCGCTGTCCGGCCGTCTGGTAACTGTGCAGACCAAGTCCAAGTCGTAGACGGCGCGCACTGTTCCCACGCGCCTCAAGGAGTTGTCAGCAACAGCAGGGACCCAGCCGGGTCGAAGCCTACTGGGGCCAGGTTATCCGAAAGGGAACTCGAACACCGGTATGAAGACTAGAAGGAACAGGGTGGGTCGTTTAGTCAGTAAGAATCTGATACTATCTCCCGATCCGCCCAAGAGCGGGAGTTGTCATTGGATGATTTCTCCCACCATAAAAAAGGGTCACCAGCAGTAAGTGCATTTGCTCTGGATTTGTCAATGAGTTCATTCTTTTTATAAAATCTTTTGAATATCGTAATTAAACACACAAAAGAAAGTAAATTGAGGTGGGAAATCATTTAATAGCTTCACCCACGCTAGGGCAGAGCGCGAGGGTGTGTCAGAATATAACACACCTATGTTCCTTTAGTTGCCCTTTGCGGCCCAGGGCCATGAGTAACCCTTTTAGAAGTCGTCCTAACCCCCAGTAAGCTTCGGCTCTTCTGAGCTCACATCTCTTTGAGGCTCGTGTACACTATGTGCCTTCGACGACTCGCTCCGGACCATGGTCTAGGTTCTACTGTTTGTACTTTTACATCTTCCTACATATTTCATGGAGGTACGAGGTCGTCTCGTCCGCGCATCCCGAATGAATCGCTTGCATATGCATCCTTTGTGTTGGCGTGCTTAGCAATGTGTAACAAGGTTTTCGAGTTAGATTGGTGTAAAGTCACGTACAGACATCGCGAGGCGTGCGACGCGAATGGTTTGTCTCGCATGCCTCGTGCTGTGTGGACGTGTGTGCCCACAGTGAGCATTTCCGTCATACGATCGTTGCAACCGCCGGCTCAGTACGAGCCGTGCACTCCGTGTGGATTGACAGGTGTTGTTTGCATTTTCTACTGACGAACACCGTGCGTAGTAGTTTGCGTGCTTTTTTTTTTTTTTCGTTTTTTTTTTCGATGGGAAAAATCATCTTATGATAACCCCCGTTCTTGGATGGAGCGGGAGATAGTGTCAGACTCTTACTGACTAAAAAAACCATCCCGTTCCTTCAAGCCTTCATACCGGGGCTCGAGCGCCCTTTCGGATAACCCTGGCCCCAGTAGGCTTCGACCCGGCTGGGTCCCTGCTGTTGCTGACAACTCCTTGAGGCGCGCGGGAACAGCGCGCGCCGTCGACGACTTGGGCTTGGTCCGGACAGTTACCGGACGGCCGGACAGCGAGCTACCCATTGCACACTGTCCGCAAGCCCGCGCCTACGGTGGCTGGAAATCGGGATCGGAATCCCGGCGGCGGCGAGAGCGCCGTTGCCTGATGCGGTCGGCCTCCTCCTTAGCGAGCATTACTGCTTCGCAGAAGTCGGCGACCGCCTGCCACTCCTCCTCGCTCCGGACCATGGCCTCGACCAAGGCCCGGCGCGAGAGGTCTCCGCCGCCGATCACCCCCACGAGGGCACGGCGATGCTCTACCCAAGCAGGGCACACCGCGATTGTGTGCTCCACCGTGTCCTCCGGGTGTGTAGTTTGCGTGCTCAGCTTGAGCATGTGTCGTTCGGGGCGCACGCATAAATCTACCGTCGTATGCTTCAGGTTGAGGCATGCGTGATGAACCATTCGGGACACACGCCTCGCAATGTCTTTACGCGAATTTAGAAACATTGTAGTGTGTTAAATGAAAAAACAAATGTGAATGAAAATACACCAATTTTTATGTGTAAAAATGTTTCTAAAGGTCCAAGCCGTTTCGAAGGAGTAGGGATTTTTTTTTATTTTTTTTTGACGAAAGTATTAATTGCACGAAAAAATCAAATGTTGATATTATTGTTCATGAATCTATAATAAACATATATTTTTTTCAAACTAATTGACCTAGCCGTTACGGAGGAGTAGGCCTCAGAAAATCACTGTTTTATGGCACTTTTCGGGCGCTTGGCCCTTAAGATTCTTACTAAAACTTTATGTGAAACTAAAACTCGGCCTTGCCGTCATTGTGCATAGAGCGGAGGCAGCACCCAGATGAATTGTTTACGAATACACTCCCCTGCCACACAAGTCTACTCCATGTTTACTTTACTAGGCTTCCTGTGACAAGTGTAGCACAGGCTTTATACTCGTAATACTGGTGTTTGATAACTAAAATAGCTTGACCATGAACTTCACGCAAATAAAAGATAAACAAAAATATATATTTTTCAATACATTTACTCGAAATCCTGCTTTTATTCCTATCGCTTTTAGACATGCAATTTACTGTTTTCCACACTAGTGCGGAAAAGTTCGCGTGTTCATCTCCGTCACAATTGGAGATATTTATAGTATTAGTCCAGGAGCTAAGTGAGTCACTGGTCAACCCTTGCTTATTTATTCTTCTTAAGTATGTTGGAAAACATCGTTTGACACACGTGGTTTGTCACTGTAGCACTCAGCTCCATTAAATCCATCCTGGCCTGTGGCTCAGGCAAATTACACTTCAGTCGCAATGAAAAACTTTCCGCACTTGTATGTATGTGTAGCGTCATCTATGGCGCCACATAAGAACTACAAAGAAAATACAAAATCCTGCATCGCGCAATCAAAGTTCTCCGCGCGATTTGAACATATACGACAGTCCGAAATCATCTATCGGACAGTCGCCCACCAGACCATAACACCTGTCTGGTCGGAGGATCCTCCCTTTTCAAAGGAAGTATGCGGGACTTTACTCTCTGTTCCGCATACCTCCAAATATGTACCTTTTCATGAAATAGCCATTCAACACGGTAAGACGAATTGAGAGGCAGGAATTGGT
Organism: Mythimna albipuncta; assembly: GCA_929112965.1. Classification (NCBI taxonomy): domain Eukaryota; kingdom Metazoa; phylum Arthropoda; class Insecta; order Lepidoptera; family Noctuidae; genus Mythimna; species Mythimna albipuncta. The sequence continues at coordinate 3,103,042 of OV815960.1, forward strand.
ATTGGTGACTTTGAAGAAAGAAAGAAGAAAGAAAAGAAAAAGCGTTTATTTGCGGCAAACATGACGCACACCCTTGGTGATTATAAATCCGTAAATAAATACGTATTACGACGGCCAATGATATTTTAATCAACATACGATTTGTACAACAATACAACATACACTGGTACTTTCACCTTATCATAAAAAAAAAACTGGCTAAGAGCGTGTCGGGCCACGCTCAGTGTAGGGTTTCGTAGTTTCCCGTCTGTCACAATAAATATCCCCACTTAAGAGTTAAAAAAATGGGCTATTTACTACATTGAATTGACATATAAAGTACGGAACTCTAAAAACAGGCCCACAAAGGACGGTGATAACTAAAGAAGACCACATCAACTCAGGAAAAATCTTAACAGCGCGAAATAGCCCAAAGTACAGGGCCATCTATCCATCCTAGAAAGTGTTCTAAAGGGGACTCCCCCTACACGTATAGTGGGGATTGATTTTTTCCTTTGACCCTAATAACACATTTTTTCCTTTTATTTCACCACGTGTCGGCGTGATTGATATACATATTGGTACCAAACAGCTTTCTAGTGCTAACGGTCACTGAGATTATCCGCGGACGGACTAACAGCCAGACAGACATGGCGAAACTATAAAGATTTCTAGTTGACTACGGAGCCCTAAAAACTGGGCAAGTGCGAGTCGGACTCATGCAATGAGGGTTCCGTGCAAACTACAATTGCCGAATGGAGTCTCGAAGATTTTTCCGAATAGCAAGAATAAAAATAATATTTTTAGTGACGTAGGTGACAACAAATTTACCGTTTTCAGATTTTTTCCTTTACCGGTGCTATAAGATCTTGCTTTTCACCAAATTTCAGGATTCTGGGTCAACGGGAAGTACTCTATAACATAAATGGCCGTATCTTTTTTATTCGTAAACTTAGAAGTTTGATTTTTTCATAGCTTGAAGGGACTGCAGACCTGAGTAAATGGTTTTAATTTCAACTCAATAACTTCACGCGTTCTCGAGATAAAGGGTCTTGAAAGATAAACAGATACACGGATGGACAACAAAGTGATCCTTAAAGGGTTCCGTTTTTTTCCTTTTGAAGTACGAAATCCTAAAAAATCAAATATTCTTTGTAACTGTACTTATTTAGGTCGCGAAGTAAACAATAACACTGATTACTATCTTAAAAAAATATTACCACCTTAAACATGTCCATTTAACCCCACAATAGTTTTAAAAGGCCTTAATCTAGCACCAATTCATTGTGCCCATAAATCAGGCTGTCCGCATGCCTCACGACCATGCCTTGTTCACACGACCCGAATGAATCGCTCACGAATACATTAAGTAGGCTTACATTGCCAGGCATTCTTGGCAAGTGTAGCACGGGCCTTAGCTTGTTCATTATGGTTTGGTTTAGTGTTAGAAACGGCCTGTAATGTGAACAGTATAGTGTATGGGCGAATTTACCCCCCGGTCGGTTACTAGCTGCATCCATTTGTAATGATTGAGCGAATGTGTGTATAGTGTGTAGTATGGTAATTGAATTAGTCTGAGCCGTAAATATCGTTTTCAATACACTTGCTCAGAATATGAAAACAGATTTTTACCGCCACAAAGTTTACTAGTTTTACAGTAATTTTCTTTGCAAGTGTTGAAAAACGTCGTATGATACACGTGAGTAATTAATGATTACTGTTCTCGGCTCTCTTAAGACCCTCGCCACGGCTCGGGTCTAAATACCGCCTCGATGGTAATCACTAACATTACACACTTATATCATAATGTACTATTTCATGAATACTTGCAAAACTCTTTTTTTATTATTATTGATAGGCTTGCGTTTGAACACCATCTCACCTGGTGGTAAGCGATGATGTGGTCGGCGATGGAGCACGCTTGCCTAGAAGTAACCTATTCATTCTTGACTTAAAGACCCCTAAGTTGCGCTATCTCTTATAATACGACAATGTATTTGAACAATCAAGAAGAAGGTACCTAGCGCCAATTCATTATAATGTCATCGCTTACCATCAGGTGAGATGGTGGTCAAACACGAGCCTATCAATAACAAAAAAAAAAATGTTTTTTTTTAGTGACGATCTCAGTACACTGTTGCCAGCCTTTAATTCTCTGAGACAGCCGCCTGGACCGCTCCAAGACAACGAGTCTCGGAGATACGACTACATTGAACTAAAAATTTTGATTAAAAAAAAACAGACCAAGTGCAAGTCGGTCTCACGCCTTGAAGGTTTCAACTTCCGTACAAACTCACCTGTGTACTCCTAAATAGTTCAATTCCTGAATGGAGTCTCTAATTCGGGATATTTCTGAATCGAAAAAAAGATATTTTTTTCGATGCCATGGTACTGATTGTAACACAGCCCTAAGCATATAAAATATAAATGCTGACACATAAGTTTCCCCACACTAGTTGATTTGATGGATAGTTTTCGGGCAGTCATACATTGAACTTCGTGGCGGCCACATTAATATTGTATTTTCCCAAATTCTAATTAAAAATCTCTTCAATTTTATAAATTAGTTTTTTTTTTTTTAACTTGCCCCGCAACAGTACATTCACGTTGAACCACAAAAGTAAATAAACTGAATCTTGATTTAATTAATTGGTAACACACTTCAATCTTTCAAGACTCAGAACAGTAAATATGACCAGCCTCCCAAACTCTAAAACAGACTCAAACTTATAACCCATCTCCTTGCATTAAATGAGGTCATGATGCGTGCCCTCTGAAATATATGTGAAGTCTCAGCCAGGCCGCATAACGAATGAAGAGGTCAGGTTAAAAATGAGGATACACTGTTCCCATGGAATGGACTTATAGGTGAAATTAAGAAGGGAAGAGTCATTTGTTTTCAGACCAATGAGTTACAGGAAGTCATGGGAATCAGGGAATTGGGATGTGGGTCTTGGAAATGCTGGCTTGCATTGAACAGCGCGGTGATTCATGCGTATACTTTTTCTATTTAATTCTTTAAAAACCCTTAGCGTTCGCACATCTATGGTCTTACTATTGTGTCTCAAATTTACGGTATCTAAAAAATTAAGATTAGATTTATTTTTTTCAGTCATCACATATTATCATTTCAGCCGAAAAACGTCCACTGTTGGACATACGCGGTCGCCACTTCAGAACTTTTCAGCCCCAACGGCCATCTGTTCTGCAAGCAATGTTCCCTGCCCATTGCTACTTTAGTTCAACGATTTTGCGTGCCTTTCCGGCAACCTTGGTTCTCCTATGGATATCTTCATTCCTAATTCTAATAGTATATTTTTATGAAAAACTATATTTATGAAACTAGGTAATTTTCATTACAAAATGGATCTAAATATCAGGGAAAGCTTTAAAAAGCTGAAATGTTTTGCATTTCAACTCTTCCTTAAAAATATCATCTAAAAACTAGGTGTACAGATAATTTTTTAAACCATCCTATTAGCTTTATTGTTGCTATTGTAGAATTCCATCAGAATACTAACGCGGCTAGAACATATAAAGTACAAGGAGACTATTCGGTTGAAGGAATGTGGTTAGACACCTTAAATAATGCACCTGTTCATTTCTTCAGATAGTCACACTGTTTCTTAAACATTATTAGTACAAATGTAGACTGCTAAGTAGCTAAACTCAATGTAGTCCCCACTAGAATTTACGTTTGAACGCTACGAGTGCTGTCGACCGACTGTCCTTATCCCGATCCAGTGCTGGTGCAAGTGGGGGACCGCCCCCTTCCTTTAATATTTTAAAACCGTTAGTTGAACGACTTCCGGTCTAGCACTCAAATCAATTTAAATGTTGCTACATAAAATAAACTTCAAAATTAAAGTAAATACCAGGTTTTTTATTGAAACCTAACATTGTTTAATTTTCTTTTAATCTGTCTACTAAAAAACAATTTCATCTTATATTTTTTCTTAGAAACATCACACTTAAACCGGCAAATACGAAAACAAAAAGCAAACAAAACTTTTAAACCCATGTACGAAACTCTTCATCTCAGATACTCTTCCTGCCAATAACTTCCATTACATCGATACAGGGCGCCGGGAAACTTCTACGCTCATACATTTATTCATGGGCGCAATAAACAACAGAATATTAACGAGGTACTTACAACTAACACAAGAACAAGCAAGAGGGCTGTTGTAAATAATATAAACTAATACAAATACATATTTGCGCTTTTGTTTTGTTGTGGGGTAGACAGAAACAAAAATGTACATACGTTCAACGATGCTTAGGCTATGTGGCAGGAGTTAGATTGGCTCTTCGTTCAATGACGGCATGCCAAAGACACCGTGTATACTAACACTACCTTTTTACTTAATATAAAACATATTATTGTCTTCATAATAAAGTTGTTGAATATCTTACTACGTTGTCAGCGCGTTAGTACACAGCCTAGGTTATGTAAAAGTTAGGGGATGAAAACCTGTTGGGTTACAATGACGTTCAAAGTAAGACTGTTTTAATCTAGTTTTAGTGTGGGTAAGAGATGGCGCTAGACAACCTGTATAGCTCTGTCTCTTACCCACAATGAAACAAGATTAAAACAATCTTACTTTAAACGTCATGGTCTAAGTTCTGGTGTCTGTTACTCTCACTGATTCCCAAGGACAACATCCAAGTTTAAAAAAATGTTTTTTTTTTTTGTTTATAAATTTTAAAACTATTTTTTTACAAATTTTAAAACTACTTTTTCGAAAATTTTAAATCAAAAATGCGCTCATGCTATTTTTCAAAATTGCACGTATTTCACAAAGAGCAAAACCAAGAAACGACATTGTTTATTTTGTAAATAGATCTTCTGAAACTCAGTTACATATCACTTTAAAAAAGTTTGTGCCGGTTTTCTTCGAGTTGTTACAAACAAATTCAGGGGTCAAGGTCACCTCGAAGTTCTGTCGTATCGTATAAACAAAATGTATTGCGATAATATTGTAAGAAAAGTTTGCGTTGACCTTCTTGAAAGGTTTGTGTCACAAAATAGATAGGTACAGAAGTTAATCTACATACAAAGCGCGCTCGAGCAACGCACACAAAGACACTGCTCACGGATACGATGTCTTGGTCGCGTCTCGGATCACACATCGAGCAGTTCCGGCTGCATCAGGCAACGGCGCTCTCGCCGCCGCCGGGATTCCGATCCCAATTTCCAGCCACCGTAGGCGCGGGCTTGCGGACAGTGAGCAATGGGTATCTCACTGTCCGGCCGTCCGGTAACTGTCCGGACCAAGCCCAAGTCGTCGACGGCGCGCGCTGTTCCCGCGCGCCTCAAGGAGTTGTCAGTAACAGCAGGGGCCCGGCCGGGTCTAAGCCTACTGGGGCCAGGGTTATCCGAAAGGGCGCTCGAGCCCCGGTATGAAGGCTTGAAGGAACGGGATGGGTTTTTTAGTCAGTAAGAGTTTGACACTATCATCCGCTCCGCCCAAAAGCGGGGTTTGTCATAAGATGATTTTTCCCATCGAAAAAAAAGCAGTTCCGGTTCAAACGCTCATTAGTGTGCGTCCACCGAGTGTAGTATAAAAAATGAAGCACATACATGAAATTGTCTTCTGTACCTATCTATTTTGTGTTTCTGTCTAGTTCGGTCTACTGGCCAATTAATTATATCTTTGACCATGTGAAAGACAGCACTGAAACCGTTTAATCAATTATGAAACAAATCAATAACAATAAGACAATGGGGATATTGTTTTTTTATTGACTATTGGTTTTACTATTTTTCGATGAATGCTAGACACTTGGAGGAGGTCTTTGTCCAACAGTGGACATCTTTCGGCTGAAATGATGTTGATGGTGTCTGTTAGCTTTGCATTTGACTATCTCGTATGCACGCTAAGTGCTAGTTATTTTTACGCTCATTCGATTAAAACACTTACCGCTTTTAAATCTCTGATTGGCTAAGAGCTTGGAGCGGGTGCCGAACGACATAAACGTGTCGATACAAACAAAATAAACCCGCACTAGACACTTTGAAGCATCTATAGTCGACCACATCGTTGACTCCAATGCTAGAGGGTTAAAAGACTAATCTAGTCGTGAATTTTCTGACTTAAACGATTGGGTCTCTTGCAACCTAACAATAGATCAGGCTTGCCTAGAAACAAGCTATACAATTTTGTTATGTAGACCCCCAGGTTACAGTTATCGTTAAACGGACTCCAGCATAGAATTACACTCAGTTAAACCCATCATAAAATTTACAGAAACTGCTAAGAATATTCAAAATTCTGCGGTCCGGACTAAGCGTTTCGCCTCATCGTTTATACCGTGTACATTGAAGATCTGGAACAATTTGCGTGCTGTGGTCTTCCCGTCCGATTCAAATTTATGTGTCTCGAAAGCTAGAGTGAATAAGCTCTTAATAAACCAGTGCGCCTCACCATCAACGATTGTATCACTGCTTACTATCAGGTGGGATCGCAGTCAAGCATTGGTTTATATCAATGAAAAAAAAAGTAAAAAAATAATAAGTAATAATATTCCACAACTGTTACACAACGCCGTCGCAAGTTAAGCAGAGCTTGTGTTATAAGTATTAGGCAACTGATAAACATACTTACATATTTACAAATACACACATATTTATACGTCATATAATAAAGAGGTAAAGGTTTTTTTTTTTGTTTGTATGAGGTAATCTCTGGAAGTACTAGTCTGATAGCTAATTTTTATTCACCGGTTGAAAGCTGCTTTATTCCTGAGTGACATAGGCTATATTTTATGTGCGCGGGCAAAGCTGCGGGCAAAAGCTAGTTATAGATAAATTACACCCAGACACAGAACAATTGATCGTGTTCATCACACAGACATTTGTCTTGGGTGGGAACGACCTCCGGCATAGCGGTCAGGGTCACTAACCACTAGACCAACAGGCCAGTCAAGTTGCCGGTATATAAGATCTTCGGATGCCTCAAGTACTTTATCCAGTACATAATGTTGTGAAGCCGACATGTGAGCCCTCTTTTTATTTATCGTTGTAATCTGTAACCTGATCAAGCGTGAACCCACTTGATTAAGTCACGTAACTTGATATTGCAATATATTTTCTTTATTCTTTAAGGTACGGTAAACAAATAAATTACCAGCGACCAATTTAGTCTTAGACACATGTTGGTTAAACTTCGCTGGCACCCCGTCTCCGACTCTCATTCACCACAGCGGTGGGCTTGCAGACGATGAGCAATGAGTAGTTCGCTATCCGGCTGTCCGGTAACCGTCTTAGATAGGCCTGAATGGAGGCGTCGTGTGCTCACGCACGTGCAAGCCTTTGAAGATAAGCGGAGGTTAGAATTGAACTGGAAACATGATGAACTCAAAGCTAGACCACGAACAGCTATAATTTAAGATGTGTCGTTAATGGTGGCCTCTGTGCTCAGAGTCTTTCGGCCAAGGTTGGATATGCAAGTCACATGAGAGCGCATAAAAAAGCAGCAGACCTGAGCTCACCACCACCATAAGAAGCCAAGGAATGCGGTCGCTGTGGCCGAAATCGGCTAGATGGCATCACAACCGTCTTGACCACGGATATCATGGTCTTGACCAAGCCCGAGTTGTTGACGGTGAGTAGTATTCCACGCGAGTCTCAAGAGGTGTCATCAGAACTGTAGGAGCCTAGCAGGGCCGTAGTCTACTGGCGCTCGTGTTGACTTCTGAAAGGGAATCCTACGGTTCCAGAATGCAATGGGCAACTATAGCAACATAGGTGTAGCTTTAGTTAGCAAAAGTTTGAAACGCCCTCTGCCCTGGAGCGGGAATTCCAACGTAAAATAAAACGTTACTTGACCTTAACTTTTTTGAAGTAAGACTAAGTATGATTTATTAATACTGTCCGTATTATTAATAATCGTCTTACCAACATATTTTGATGAAAACAAATACAGTGGTCTTTACCTTTTTAGAATTCCCTAGGTACCTCAGTCGGCAAAACCCGAACCCTTATAGTAGATATCACTTTGTAATTAGTCTGTCTGTCAAGATCCTTTTTGTCAGGAAAGTGTGCAGGTACTTAGCTGAAATTAATATGAAATACTTCATCAATCCTTTTTATTTGGTAAGAAGCTTCCAAAAAGCGCCTGGACTTATAAGGAAAAATCCAGAGTGTGGTATAAAAATACCACATTCCTGTATTTATCTCACTAACATCCACCATAGCGATTACTATCCGCACGTGGAAAGCGAAACCTCTAAAAGACCGGCTCAGAGCTAGCTCTATGCAACGCCTATTCGGGTATTTCCCTGAAAAAATTCAACGATCCTTACTGCACTATGTGTGCTCAAGGTTCGCTAGAATTATTGAACGTTAGCGTCGCGTCGGCTGGCGGCTCGCCAACAGCTTGACACGATGCGACAGACGCGTTCGACACAGCTTTCTTTTTAGCTGCCTAGCCGCCTAGCTGTTGCCCTGCTCTGGTTGCTAGGACGACGTTTTTTAGGCTATCGGTACATCGTGCATCGTCTCTTTTCACTGCTGAGCCGCATGTCAAGGGGTTCGCCGAACGATACAGTTTTGGAGGTGTTGTGGGAAATTGAAAGGATTTTTTCTGTGCATCTTTCGTTCGGTATCCGTGGCTAAAGGGTATTTCCTTTTTGGGAAATTGATTGGGAGTTACGTTGCTTTGGATGACTGTTACTGCGTTTATTATTTACCTGCACTGAATGTAGTTAATAATGTCATAATTTTTTTTATAGCAGCTGTTATTTAGTATAAGCGGCATGTTGAAGCGTTACTACAATGCTACCTTATTACTTTAATTTAACAATAAGGTTTTTATCAGGCGTTGATTTTAACGATCTTCATGACTTTGAATAAAATGACTGACAAAAAATAAAATAAAAACTGCTAATCTAAAAGCAAGTTTTTTTTTTTCTAAAAGTTCCTACAATTTTATACATTATAGCTGGACCATAATGTCACATTGCTCAAATCAAAATCAAAAAACGTTTATTTCAATTAAACCAGTTGCAGGCACTTTTGGATAGTCAAATGTCGGTCAGTCCAAGAAAAGTGAAGCTAAATTGCACGTTCCAAAGCGTAGATCTCTATGGAGAAGAACGTGCAAGAAACTTCATGGACATTCTTATAAATCAAAATATTATGTGTTACCAAACATTATATTGTTTGGTTATATTTCTTGTTGCTCCTGTTATGTGAGCACAATGTAGATAATAAAATAAAAATAAAAAAAATATTAAAAGACAGAAACTGAATTAAGCCACTGGCAGCTAAGAGATGACCAGTCTTAACTGACGGCACCCGTTCACGAGCTTGACGCGTGCATCAGCCTTACTCAGCTCAACTATTTTTAAGGGAACTGAATGACCCCATAACACGTGCCACCAACAGCGAGACATTTGAGTGAGCATGACAAACTCTCAACTGCCATGCACGTGATGTCAAAACGGAAGTGGTAACCTAATAAAAATGCTCCATGTTACGTCACATTCTCAAATTGGAAAAAAAGTGCTTCAATGATAAATGATCTTTATTTTGCAAGAAGGTTTTATAAAAACACTTTTACACGTAATTTTTTTTTTGTCAATTAATGCTAGATGAGGCCGGTGTTTCCTAGCTGACTACCCTGAGAAGAAACATCGAAACAAACTCAGGGGTCAAAGTCCCTTTTAAAGTCCATACAGCAAAACATGTAATGGTCAAATCATATGAGAACCATGCAGATTTGAGCCTGAGATGGTCTTTTGAAGAAAGAACCACACAGTTCTAAGTGGACCTGTCCAGTCAGTGCAAGCATTTGTCATTTGTCTTCCACATTAAACAATGCTATGGTTTCCAAAAACAAAAGTAATAAATTATCACAAGCTTAAACCATAATGTTTAAAAGTTTCCAAATTAATCAATACACCCTAGTGGTACTGGAGCTGGACCAGCATCGAGCCAAGCATTTTTATCTTTAATGTAATCTTCCAACTTATAATATGCATGCCTGCATAGTGTGCGTTTAATAAGACTGGCCAAAGGCCTCTTTTTAATCTTTCTGACGATCATGGTTCTTCACTTTCTCTTTCCAATCAATAAGGAAATATATAAACTTTTCCCACTATCTTCTTCCTTCGCTGCCCCGCGTTGATGTTTTCGGACACGAATTTACGGCTCCACAGCTCGTTAGACATGCGGCAGACATGTCCTGCCCAGACCCTTTTAAGTTGGGCGGCTATTACTTAGAGTTACCAGTTATTGGAAAAGTTTCTCTAACTCAATAAGTTTTAAGAAAGATACTTTCTCAAACTATTGAAAACTTGAAAGTCTAGTCAAAAATTATAATTTTCAAAACAAACTTTTGCACAACTTTAAGATAGTTTGCTACATTAACCACAGAACTTCTATCTTTTAAAAGTCGAATATTATCTTCTTAAACAAGTTCAAAAATCTAATTACAAACCAATTACTCTCATCGGGATGCCATCATGCTATATACCCTATTCACGTCAATAGTAGACATTTAGAGAAACCATTTTTGCTGTCTGTTTAACCAATTTTAACTTCTATTTCGTAGGTTTATACAAGGTGTAAGGGACAGCCCTCCACAAACTTTAAGGGCTTGCTCAGTATATGGAATTGAACAACCTACCATAAAAAAATCAGGAAACGACAAAAAAAAATCCACCTCACCATACAAAATTATTAACTTGATTGGACAGTATGTATGGAGAGGCTGAAATTTTTTTTTGTATCCTGAAAAAAATTTTTATGGTGTGTTGTTCAGTTTCGTTTACTGAGCAAGCCCTTAAAGCTTGTGGAGGGCTGTCCCTTACACCATGTATGGATGGCATTAAAATCTTAAAAGTGGTTACAATACCAACTAATTACTGCAGCCGCCATTTGTCATGCCACAAACGTAATAAAAGTCAAAATCGGTTGAATGGGCAGTAATAAATTACTAATGTTTTTTTTAACAGAAAATAGGTAAGTGCAGAACTAAATCCTTCAACCTAAGGCTGCAGCTGGTCGAGTCGACCGGCCGATTAATCTGCCGCATGTTCTACTTAACGTGAGCCGAGCTAAGTAAATGAGATTGTTCCTAAATAAATGTACTCTATACAGTAAATTGCTGGGCTTTTACGTGAACAATTTTAGCTTTTATCCGCCATTGGAGCGAATTTTCGTTGATACAAGATGTAGTTTGAGTAAATTGAATGTTAAGAATTTGAAATGTAGTTTATGTACCTAAGATTAGATACAACAATGTTTATTTTAATTATAACAATTATTATTTTTATTGACTAGGTTCTCACATTATCGTCTTCTCCTATGATAAAGTAAATATAACTAAGTGATATAGTAGAATTGTACTCGTGAAAGAATTTATATTGAATTGAATCAGTACCTAGTTCTGGAACTATGTAGAGTGGAGTAATCTCTGGAGATTGCTCTACCCTACATACAAAGTTACCGATTTCTTTATAATGTTAGTACCTACTAATAATACTACTACATTAATCCTGCAATGTTTGTTTGTTTCTTGGTTTAGGACTAATCTAGTAAATTAATTTTGAAACAGTAATACTTGCATAAGCAATTAACCGATTAAGCTAAAATTTTAATAATTTTTTTAAGACATGTTTATACTTAACTTGGACGACAATGTACAAATTAGTAGCGAAGAGACGTAATTCTAAATCCAATATTGTGGACTTTTAAAGATTGTTAGACAAGTTACTTTTTCAAAATCCGATCAAAGCAACAAGTTTATTATATAATTTGATTTTACAATAAATTGATAAGTTTGATTTACTTCTTTTTCTTTGTTATATCTCATTTAAATGAAAGTTTGTTTTGAAAAATGTTTTTATTTACTTAATTAATTTTTGACTCTCGTATTTACTTGCTTGACTTTACGAAATCTGATAACTAGCCGACAGAACAATAAAACGAAACAACACCCAATCATGACACACGCAATCAGACTGACATATGAAACCAGCTCTACTTATTACTTAAACGAGAGATTACAAGACGAGATAACGCGCAAAACATCGCTTAGACGTGTCACACGTCTTATAGCGATTACAGACTATAAAATAGGGATTTTGGTAATGGTTAACAGTCTCTGTTCAAAATCCAACTTTGAATATTAGAGATAAGGTTTCATTTTGAAGTGACAAGAGGTTTCCAAGCTAGATCGCCATTCTACGATGTTTAAATTTAGACTAAGCTGTAGATAATAGATATAGTGGAATGAGCTTTCTGTGGTATAATAGGCCAAGCGGTTAGTGCTCTGTGGTTATTAAATATGGTAATGTTGTCTTTGTACTTTTCGTTGCTGAAGTACAAAAGCCCACTTGCTATGACTTAATTAAATTTTCTTGTCGAAGCCGGTTTAAACGGAAAATGTTTTGCTAAGATTCTTTACACAAACCTAAGAGAACAGGGCTTTTGTATTACGTTCAACATTTATTTAAAAGCTGGCTCCTGCTTGCGGGTTTGTCTGTGTGAGTGTTTTATTATCAGGAAACTTATGGATCAAGGATCCTAAGACTAAATTTAAGTCATAAAATATTAGTACTACACTTCCTTTTAGATTGGTAGTTTGTTTGTCAAATTATACTTTAATGCCAATGTTTGCATTTTAGTTTTTTAATTCAGAAATTGGTGAATTGTTGTTCGTATTTCGTAAGTTTTATCAAAATCTGTCAATTAGTTAAGACATAATACAGTTTTTACGCTAAAAACGTACAGATTCACTTTCGTATTTAGCATAATCTTATTATGTGTTAAACAGTTTATCTACCTACATATATTAAATATTAACCAGTTTATCTACATTAATAAAAGTAAGGTAATTTTTTTTAGTAATATATACTAGTGCTTGCCTGTGACCTCAGCTGATTTTAAGCAGTTATGCAATCGTTGATGTTTTAGCGCACTAGTTTATTAGGAGTCTATTCACTCTAGCCTTAAAGGCACCTAAATTAAAAGTGAATGGGAGGACCGCTGCAGGAATATTGTTTAAATTGACTTATAAAAGGACTTACAAGAGAACGAAGCTAAGGTAAGGTAATGATAATAATTTGAATGAGTTTCACGAGAGACTGGCTGTCACATCACATAAGGTAGCAACGAATCAATGAGGTAGGTTCGACTAACGAGATGAAGCTATACCGTGCCTAGGCATGCATGCATGATGCTGTTATGTTATGGTAATGGATGGAGGTAACGAACCTGTTTTTGAAAATACTTATTTTTTGTTAGATATTTTATTGTTTTAGGTATGAACTCATGAAGCCCACGCTTTACTGATTTATTTACCACAAGGTGGCAAGGTTAATCGAAAAATGTAATTAGTGCTACAGAAACACTAATGTTTTAAATTATTTTTAGATAATTGGAACCAGGGTTACGAACGTAGCTCGATCAATCGCCATACTTAAGCAGCAAAGAGCAGGGCACATTGCTAGTAGATCAGATGGTCATTCTCCATCGAAAAGTTCTAGAGAGGTGATCACGTACACGGCAGACGCAGCGTTAGTTAGACGCGAGAGACCTTTCCTCTCAAAACGTAGACCGATGACCTGTTAGGAGCAGGAGCAGTAATCCGATGGATGCGAGATGCACAGAAACAGACGTGTGCTCTCTTTTTTATTTAATATACATAGGATGTTTTGTATCTATATAGTAGTGTTAAAAACTTTTTTGTTAGGTATTAATATTTAGGTTTTTAGTTTTATATATCCTTACTTCTGTCCCGTCCTTTTTACAAACATTATCGTCATTGATAATTGATTCATCATTAGGAGATCTTTCAAAGGAATAATATAGGCGACTATAAATCCCAGTGAAAAGTTGTTAATGCAATCTTCAAGCAGGATCTCAAACAACAAAATACTAGTAGTTAGGGATGATTCTTGCTTAAAATAATAAAAAAGCAAACCGGTTAATTCTTCACTGCACGGTATTGGCGCTCATTAAGGCCAGTGGTTTTGCCAAAAAGTGAGCTTGCTGATGAGGTTGTCGGGAAAATGATGGATGCACGATGTGAAAAACACACCACTTTTTTGATTAAAAAAATATGTGCTGTATAATAATTGTAATACAGAGCCATCTACTAAACAAAAGTAATCTAATCGATTATTATGAAATGGTGAAATTGATTGTTTGTAAGGGGCAATCTCTGCAGGTGCTTTTGCCTAAGTCTCAGGGCGAAACCTACCAAAGGTTTCTGGACTTTTGGGGTAAAGATCACGGAGTCAAGGGTATGTATCTCACTAAAACCGCCCTGGTGATCACCATCAGCACTTAAGGGGGTTCCGTAACCTTTTAAGAGACCACCCTGGTACCCCCTTCATACGTCATGACGGGTCACCCCCTTTGGGAGGCTCTGCAGGTTCTGCACGCTTAGCCAAGTTGTTATTCTGCAATCGTTAATGCTGTAGAAAAGTGATGAAACGTATGGGAATGAGGTCATCTCAATGTAAAGTCGCTTGGTCGGAACAAACGAATAGAAAATTCGTAGCCAAGTTCACATCGTTCAAAATGATAGAATGAATTTCTACAACGTTTAACGCTACATCCTTTGATAAACAAACGCTACATTGTAGAACGAGCGGCCGACGCAGGTGCGTCAACATGGCTACCCACTTATCGTTTTCTACAATTGCTGACACCGAAGCGTTACCGATTGGAGAACGGAATTCGACACGATACGGTTGTAACTTGGCTAGGGGGGCTGGTTCGATAAAAATTATTTATCACTGTAGAAACAAACAACCGGGTTCATGCTAGATGTGAGATAAAAGATTGCTAGGCTAAAATGGGACCAGACGAGTCACGCCAATCGCATGCAGATTGTCCGCTGGGCGGGAGTCTCTAAAAGTGGGTGCTTGAAGACGGATAACCCCGCCGCGACTGATCTGGCATGAGGTGGCGAGATGACTTAGACGCCTGCTACAAGGACGAGTTCGAGATATCTGGAAAAAATGGTTGAAGCTTTTGCCCAGCCGTGGGAAGGAATGGGCTAAATAAGAAAGCATATCATCCGAAAACATGCACAGGCGAAGAAGGCTTTATAAACTGGTGTCACAATTTCAGACATAAGATTAAACAGTTCTCTAAAATTAGACTTACTAACTAAGACTAGTTAACTTTCTACACAAGTTTTTTTATTTTTCGTCCAAACAATATGTGCTCCCCCACATTTGCACTGCATCTAATCCTACGTCATCACCTGCTTTTTGGCGTAGTTTCAAATCTCATACGTAAGTGGCACAGTGACGTCATTCAAACACAACATTAATTTCGTGATGGCTTGTAACCGATACTTGGTCAATAAACGAATGGGTGAGAACAGGGTAAGCAGCGGGCGCGGGGGCGACAGCAGTGCGCGACATTTCAAACATGGTTATTTTCAAGCTAAGATACAAGCCTAGCAAAGGTAAGGTCCCGGGCCAATGATAGGGCGTGTCAGATTTTATCGACTAAAATCCAGTCCTACGTTTCTTCTTTGTCTTGTGTTCCCGGACCTGGTTTTCTTTTCAGAAGCAAACCCATGGCCCCAGTAGATTTTGGCCTTGCTTAGACACTAATTTTTTTTTATTATTTTTAGCTGCACTGTCTATGATTTAACATATCAGAATAATGTAATTGGCGACACCTTAACCCCATACAGGTTGTCCTAGTCCAGGAGTTGAGATCACAATAATTTAATGTTTATTGAAGTTTTAGAAATTATTATTATCTTATAAATCACGATAATAGCGGCAATCATTTTTGTATTATTTAAATTCCTGCGGTACGGGGCGTTCAAGAACTTGTTTGTAAACTATCACTTTGATGGTAAGGGGCTTATTAGACTCCGTAACTTTAAGAAACTGAAGTTTTATTTTTGACTAAGTGCAGTACGAGGTCAAAGTGACTCTGTATTAGAAGAGATATCAACCCTAGTGCAATATGTTTTAATAATTTTCCAAATTAAATCAAATTTATGTTACAGTTCCCACATGGCAGAGGAGACTATATGTTTCTTAGCCACACCACAAAGAAAACACGTACGAGGTGCATTAGATCTCGTACCGCACTGAACGTGTAAATCGCGCCCGCATCCGCTCCAGTAAATACTCGTTCACTCTGACCGAGGTAATACGAGCACCTAGTCTATTCATATGAGTCAGCTGATCGGTAATGTAACCGAACTGGAAACTCGGAACTAGTGACGTGCCTCCCTAGTTCTCAGTTCCGAGTTCTCATCGCGCGACAGCGACTTCCAACTTGTAATTAATAGTTCCAAACTGAAGCGAACTTGTTCCGACATAGTTCTGGAGTACGTTACTTGGAATTGGAATGACCGTCATGCAAGTGAGTGAAGTTCTATCGGGAAGGAAAATGGCGGGCGAGTTTGAAGTTAGTTATCCAATGGATATTTGGAGATCTGAGGACATTTGTTTACTTTAAAATTGTGAAAGCAAAACATCTTTAGACGGTACAATGTTCAACTTGTTGCGATACTGAAACTTTTTTTAAATTTATTTATTCTATAACTAATTTCCCACTTAGGCTAAGCCCTCTCCAACTTCTTCTAGATATTCTTTTCTCGAGTCATCATGAACCAGTTCATCTCACTCTTCTTAGGTCTATCGTAGCAGCGTCTTCCATTCTCAGGCACTCATTTTGTCCCTCGTGGGGGTGATTAGCGGCGGCGATCTCTCGCGCCGTGTCTTGGTACAAGCCATGGTCCGGAGCGAGGCGGAGTGTTAGCTCAGTATAAATACGTAGTGTTAGGCAGTCGCCTCCTTTGACGAAGCAGTAATGCTAGCAAAGGAGGAGGCCGACCGCATCAGGCAACGGCGCTCACAGTGCTCCAGCCACCACCGGGATTCTGATCCCGACTTCCGGCCACCGTAGGCGCGGGCTTGTGGACGGCAAGCAATGGGTAGCACGCTAGCCGACCGTCCGGTAACTGTCCGGACCGAGCCCAAGTCGTCGACGGCGCGCACCTCAAGGAATTGTCAGCAACCGCAGGGGCCCAGCTGGGTCGAAGCCTACTGGGGTCAGGGTTAGCTCCGAAAGGTTACTCAGCCCCCGCTACAAAAGGCAACGAAGGAACAGAAGTGGGTGTTTAGTTAGAAGAAGTCTGACACTATCTCTCGCTCCGCCCAAGAGTGGGGATGTCATTAGGTGATTTTCCCACCGTAAAAAAAGGCATCCACTTTGTGGAAACTCTTGCCTAGCGTTCAGTGTGTATGTGGCTGACGTAACATGCTCTAAGTTCATTTTAGCTACTATTTATCAAATCCATTTTATTGTAAGTTTCTGTAAAAGTTGATGTCCTGTCCAAGTTACCATCGATAACATTTCTGATTGTGCGTTAGAATTGCATTACTCAATTCCTTGAAACGAGTTCTATAAAAATTGCTACATTAGTAAAACAGCGATACACCACCGGTACATGGCGGATATTCCCACCCATACGTATAAAATATTTTGGTAATACAATCATCGTACTTACAGCTTGGGAGTGGAGTTCCCTATCAGAAACTGTATTTCCTGGTAACTACAACCTGGGGGTAACTAAGTCAAGAGTACGTTACTTATAGATATGTAAGCAAGCTCCATCGTCGACTACAATCGTCATTAGACGATGATGATCAGGTGAGATACCAATTAAATATGGTTGGTGTGGTAGTGGTTTGTGTGTGGTTGCGATGGTGTGGTGAGAGTTTTGGTCGAAGGAAGAAATACCGACCTCGCAGCGGAACACGACGCCGTCACTTCGTGTGCTATAATTTTGTTAAAAAGTAAATAAGTCATAATGTATTATTTTTTTTTTCTAGCCGTTGCTGTCCCACTGCTGGGCAAAGGCCTCCCCAAAGTCTTTCCAAAGTTTCTTCTCCTACGCCGTCTCAAACCAGTCCTCGCGGTACGCGTCCAGATCATCTCGCCACCTCTTTCTAGGCCGACCTCGACGGCGCTTTCCTTCAGTAGGGACACACTGTGTGGCGATGCTTGCCCAGCGGTCCCTATGCATGCGGCTGACATGACCCGCCCAGTCCCATTTTAGCCTGGCAGCCTTTTTGTTCATTTGTATTTATTTATTCTTTATGCACACAAAAGAATCTACAGAGGCGGACTTAATGCCTTAAGGCATTTTCTGCCAGCCAACTTTTGGGTGATGCAGAGACAAATAGTGATAGGTGCAATATTAACCATTACATATAATAAAATTCCAAAAACAAATAACGTATAAAATACAAATATACTATATATAATTTATATATATCGTTACATTTAGTCAAACTACAACGATGAGACAAAAAAAAGTGAAAATGTATGAGTTTATTATTTTTAGATTATTTTGTATAGTGTCTATGAGCCATAGTAACCTGAAGCAAAGAATTATTGTAAAAAACTGATCCTCTATGAAAGACAAAACCACCGAGCTTAACTTTCCAGAGGCCCTTTTAAACCCAGTATCCAAACCTCCAGTCACTGTATAATCAATATCAGCCCTTTAGTACCAGGACAGTCGGTGGCACCGAATTAAAGGACCACAATCGATAATCCTTAGTCGCTAAGGAATAATCCGAGCTACTCAAACAAGCCGACGGTTTACATAGCGACTGGTTAATCTAGGCCAGGGGTGCTCAAGCTTGTAATATCCGGGGTTTGTATTTCATGTAGCCATTAGGCAACCGGCCGACTTGACGGCACGGTTGCCGCAGCAGCTGAGCGGTTGGTTGTTGAGTAGCGTGTTGCAGAATCAATTTCCCGCACGGATCAATTCTTTGAACGGCCTACAGATAGTTGTTTCGGGTTTTGGTATCTTGTGGGTATATATGAATTCACTTGTTTGTGAACACATTCACGATACAGTTAAAAATATATTTTGGTAATGAATGACAGAAGAGCCAAAATGTACCAAAAGTTAAAAAAACTTGACGTTTTACCTTGTCTCTAAGAAAGATAGTTATGACGAGAATAATACTCGTTTAAGGGCGTTTTAAATTTATGCGGTTTTTGAGGGCCTGCTTCCGTGCGGATAACGGTGCGTTAGCCGTATTGCGTACGGATAACCAAACGCTTCATACAAAGTGCGTGGTGCGGCAACCGTGCGGCGAACGTCGTTACCACAGATATTTAGTTTTTTTTTACCACATTATCTAATATTCAACTGCAAATTAAGAACTTTCCATTTGAATTGACGGGCTACTCTGGAACATTCGACTTAAGACTGGCAATATTTTCCCGCACAAGAACAAGACTTTTTACAGTTTTTACTTAACTGTCGGTTTTGGTTAGAACTTACACCAAAACCGATTTTCCCTTGGTCACTTCTGAAAAATTTGAACAATTTGCCTGCTGCGGTGTTCTCGTCTGGTTATAGTTTAGATGTCATCTAGGCTCTTAATGAACTATTAACCGTCAACGATTGCATCAGTGCTTACCATCAGGTTTGATTACAGTCAAGCAATACTTTAAATCATTAAAATAAACATATGAAGTAGTAAAGATTTGTATTAAAATTATTAAACACTTTAAAGATAATAAAATAAATTACACAATAAATATTGTTGGGTAAAGTTCTTCTTATTATTTTCTGTTATTTTAACCTGCGATTTGAGCACCCCTGGAGTATGCCAACCGAACTGTAATCTGCCTCCAGCGGTGAAGATGTTGACTATCGGCTCTAAATTTAGAGAGGTTTGTGGATCTTGATGAAAGTTTACCATGTGGTTACTTACTGTAGAAATATTTAGATGTTCAGGGAAAGGGTTTGAAGAACTTCTACAGTACCGGGTTTTCTAGGAAGGTATTCTACTAACAATACCTACATAATTGTTGCGCAAATTAGTGTTAAGTTTCAGTTTTAAAGTAAAACACATAACTTATACTTATTATTATAAAAACTTGTGGTTATAGTTGAAAATGGATCGCTTAACCTTTGTTGAGGCTCCAGATCAATAGGCGGCTAGTTTGTTTAAGAAGTTGTCGTAGGATGAAGCCTTAGTGTTATAGGTTACAGATTTAAGGTCGTAAGATCAAGGTTAGAATGATGTAACTATTATGACGAGAAAGCTAAGTAATGGCAGCCGCACCGGTTGATATATGAGGTTAAGCAACATTTTGCGAGGTCAGTCTGTAGATGGGTGACCATCTTAACGTATCGTGGTTCCTCCGTACCCGGAATGTGCGATTCTAGATGTATCGCTTAACCTGCCGCTTATAACTGCAGATACGCTTTGCCCATGCTTACACTTTCTGCTTCAGGAAGTCGATGCGCTCTGTGACGGGACATGTAGTCTCAGTGGCTAATGTCAGTCCCCGATAATATCCATCTCACAAAGCACATCACTCTTGGACGTGTGTTGCCCTCCCTGAAGCAGATCAGTTTGCCGATGAGTGCTCTAGCCCCACCGATACGACGCTCGATCCTGCACTGCAGAAACAGCCAGCACAGCTGGTTTTGGTCGTGTAGCGACGTCAGTGTTTGGGAATTTGACGTGAGCCACACGATGTGCCACTACGGCCGCGCAGTACATTATCGAGTGTGTATCGGTGAGATCTTCGCAGTCATCAAAATAGTTTGACAACTGCGAATCCAGAGCAGCCACCAGCGAACTATTCTTGTTACACATGGGCAAGCGAGGTATGCGTGGCCTAATTTCGGGTGGTATATTACGATATTCCGGAATCGCACACTCCAAAGCACTCCTCAGTTCATTAATGCCCTGGGTATTTACGTTAGTTACCGTGTCAGTACACTCCTCGTCAGTGGGGAAGAATATAAATATTATGTGCCTGGACCGTGGTACCACAGTCTGCGACGGACGGGTAATGACACGGTCACCCATTTCCGTTCGGAGACGATTAAGTACAGTATCATCCATCATATGATTACGCAGGATGACCCGCACCTGATCTGACAGTCGTTGGGTTGAAACATTGACGGCTGGCTCAAGCACCTGAAACAAAGAGAGCATCCGTACACGGTACGCAGTCAGGTTGTTTCCTCCCTCTGTAGCCCCATAGTACGAGCGCATGAAGTTCTCGTCCATCACATGCGTTGCACACTTCCGCCAGGAGCTGGGATCCTATCAGAAGCCGGTGGGCCTCGAGGTCCTAAGCCGTTCGGCGGCCGGCGTCCTCCCCGTCGACGCGCAGGTGGTGGAGTCGTCGGCGGAGAGAAATCCTCATCGCTGGAGCACGACGCAACTGCCGCGGCCGATGTCACAGCACTCACGAAGGGGTTGATTTCTGGCGGTGGCGAGGCGGAGCTGAGCGACGAGGCCGAAGGTGGTGAGCTTGCCTTGTGGCTTCGAGTTGCGGCTCTCGTCAACATCTTCTTTCTCAGATTATTACCATTCCCATTTTCGGTCTTGTATTATGTGACAGTAGTTGCCACTCACTGTTATAGCGGTATTGTTATAATACAAAATATATTTCGTCATGTTGTATGTTTTAGTAGGATCTTGGTTTATTTTTCTGTTGGCTGCTGTAATTGTGGATTGGAAAAATGTTTTGTAGAAATTTTAATTTGTCGTTAATAGTTCAGAGAATTTATTGTCACTTGACGTTGTTGGTGTTGCCACAGATTTAATTATTATTATTTTAAAATTGGTATAACAAGGTAATAAAGAGATCGTTATGTTATGCATGTACAAATGTATTTTTTTTGTACAATTATATGAGAACTCTGCAGACTAGTGTCTAAGAACTCCAAAAAAGGGAGATTTGGGTAGATCTAGGCAAAGCAACTCGTGTGGAGAAAAATATTGTTATTATTATTATTATGAGCTCGTTGTGTTTCACTGCAGGGCAAAGGCCCCGCAGGCAGGCTTCTGTTATTCCACTCTTTTTTTCCTTAGCCATTTCTGGAGAAAATAGGATAAGAAAAAAAAACTATATGTTTTATTATTCAATAATAGTCCATGACACATAATATGCCTATGTAATTCAGAGAAACACATAAATGTAACAGATGATAAAACTTGGCGTTTGTTATTTTATCTCGTAATAAAACATTGGGAAAGTACGGCGTCTGCTGTATAGTACCTACGCATAAATCTAAGGAAGAAAAACAATTTTATTACTTTACTCTCTCACTAAATGGATTTGTTAGATGCTTATCCAAAATTTTCGTGAAATTAGTTTTTTTTTTCTGGAACACTTAATTCGAGAAGAGACACCTGACCTTTACGTATAATTTAGAGTTCCTTGCGAAAATTTCTCGATCTATCCAGAAAACTAAGTTACTAAGCACACAACATGCTCCATCAAAGCAAAAATCAAGAAACAAATTAACGATAGACTGGAAATTAATTACCACTCGCCACAACGATCGATTACGCGTCAACCGCGCTAACAACCGCCCCTCATGCCTTAACGCCGAGAATTCAAGCGAAACTTTTGAAAAATTCTCATCAAAACACTTCTCGAAAATTCGATTAAAATATTCAAAAGTCTAGAGGTGCCTAAAAGCAGTCGCGGCGACCAATCTTCAGTACTCAATAAAAACTTTGCCAACTTTAATTGAAGTACTAAATCATGCAGATTTTTTGCACTAAACGTTCTAATGCGACTTTTTTCTTTATTATTAGTAGAGGTAGTTAATATAACTGAGAGAACTTGTTTAAACTTGCCCCTTGTTCCTTAGCTTCAGGGTTCGCAGATTGTCGTGAAAAAACGGACAAAAATGCTTGGAAAGTTTTGTTTCTAACAATTGCAAGCTGTTAACTGCCTTTATTAGTTAGGTACGGCTGAAGTGAAAATGAGTTATTGTTGCTTCAAGAATATCAAACAATGTCTGAACAGCTACTGTGGATCTGATCTTTTGTTACCATTTTTCTTTTCCATTTTATTTTTCTAACTGGATGCTGTGTGTTTTTGCTTTGATTGTCGCTCATTTGTAACAATATTGAGGGTTTTTTTTCAGTAATAACTTCATCTGTTATTATACTACTTGAGAAAATCTACTGACATCATATTGACTTTGGAAACATCGCTTCTATGAACGCTTTTATTACAAATTGTGAAATGTCCCGATTTTCACATACATGGTCTCAGCCACTCCGATTTAGCTTTTATAGATTTGACTGCAAATCCTAGTCAGTAATCATATTATCTTCTTATCTTCATCTTTTCCAGCGCTTTAGATCTTTTAGGTCTATTAGTAGACTACGTTAAGTTAAGTCCTCTAAAGTGCAGATTTATGAGCTGTTGAGGCACTAGAAGCAGTGCTTCTATTTAGAACGCAAGAGAAATGCCCTCTCACGCCCTGGACAGCGGCACCGCACTCACATTGGGCATCCAAGAAGTGTTAGTAGCGTTGCGTGTGTAAAAATGTAGAAGAAAACCGACGTGAAACAGATATATTCGAAAAATGGTTGTATAAATAATTATGTATAAAAAATGTTTTTGCTAGGAAAATTCTTTTGAATACCACTGTAAAAGTGAGTTCCTAACTGTCGTGCAAAGCAGTTGTAGACATCAACTTGTGCAAACCAATGTGCATGCAAACATCGTGTCTACTCAAAAAAACAGAGCATTGCTTGTAATATTTTCCAATGGAAGCATTTATTAGGAAGATGAATGGTCGCTCATATTTTCTTGCAGCAAAGAAAACTGTTACATTGTTCGTTTTGTTATTTTTCTTCCATTCTGCGGACTGTGAACAAAAGATAGTTAATTAAGCAACAATTTTTAAATAATTTCATCTGGATATTTATTTATTGTTACTTTTAAAGAAGTTTTGTGTGAACAAGTATTTTGTTATTCTTGTTTTTATCGTAAAAATAGTGTAGTAATTTTATATTTCTAGCTACACACAGCCTTTTTCTCGTGAAAATAATTCCATCGAGCCTGATTTTTCAGTAAGATAAATTTTGTTTAAAGAAGTGGTAGTATCAAAAAATCTGTATGAATAAAACTATCTTATTTCTCTCAAACTCAAAGCATACGCTAGTAAAAAGCAAACGAACGAAATTTCGCAACTGCGAAAAAGATGGAAATTCGCAACTAAGCTGAAATAAATAAACGTTTTGCATTTCGTACTGATTGCTGCAGACGTACCGACTCACGAGAAATGGTGGAAAGCATAATACCAACGATGATCAAAGGATTTTGCAGTATTTGTAATAAAAAATGCTACTGTGAAGAGTGTCATACCATTCTATAATGAACTTCAATTCTGTGTTTGTGTTTTTAGACTATTTCTTTTTATTATTGATAGGTTCGTGTTTCAAAATTATCTCATATTTAAAGCGATGATGTGGTTGATGATGGAACTCGTTTATTTGTATACTTGACTTCAAGGTTTCTAGCTTGTAGCAATCGGAAAACACTGACAGGCAAGGAATTTCACTCTTTAGTTGTACGTACAATAAAAATAACTATTTACAAAACGTTTTTTGCATACGGGTGCGAGACATCGCACCTACGATGTTCTTTTCAGCTAATCCAATAATGAACGCATTAGCATGTCGGCGAAGTGGGTCGTGGTGTACCTACTGAGTAGGCTCCTACAGCCAGACCATATCCAACAATAAAAAATAAAAAAAATACCGATCCATTGTAACGTCGTGCTTGTCTGTAAGAGCCTTTATTTATAGAAACTCAGTGATCAATTTCAGTTCAAATAATAAAACAATGAAGACGTGATACGCACTTATGTATGTTAAGAACTTAATCCAACTTGAATATGTGCATAGAAATTACCTTTCTAAGTATTCATCTCTTTGTCAAAAGTTATATTAAGTTCTTCAACACATTGTGAATTATGTATGTGATAAAGGGAGCTAATAGCAAGCCTTAGAGGCTTCGACGACCTCTCTTGACAGGTCAAGAGATCGGGAGTCAAGGTTCGATTCCGACCCTCGATTTTGTTATGGTGGGCAAGGACATTTAGAACATTCTGAACATTTAAATGCGAGAGCAAAAAACTTGTTATCCTAAAAAGTGGTGTAGGCTTTCTGTCCTTATCTCCAAACTATTAAAGTTATCCCATCAAGATCTTTAATACCGAAAATAAATCATAAAAGTAATTTTGGAC
Source organism: Mythimna albipuncta (assembly GCA_929112965.1). Taxonomy (NCBI): domain Eukaryota; kingdom Metazoa; phylum Arthropoda; class Insecta; order Lepidoptera; family Noctuidae; genus Mythimna; species Mythimna albipuncta. The sequence continues at coordinate 3,128,064 of OV815960.1, forward strand.
AGTTTTTTTGTGGCATCAATTCTGAGTATTTAATGAACTTGCTTAATGGCCAGTAAAATAAAAAAAAGCTAGACTTATTCTCAGGCGTCCAAAAGCTTCGTTATCGAGCGGATCGTGACCACTAAGCTACCATCTACCGCAACACAAACTGACTTGTCCATGTGAGTTTGCCCCGAAATCCACTCAGTTCCTTCTGTCTCTTTTCTACTTTATAGAATAGAGTGAGAGGCAACACTCGTTTGGAAAGCGCTACGGTGTCCAAGTTTATGGTACCGTTCGGGATTTAAAGGGTATGTTTACGATTTAGCGAAGTGTCCGGCAATTTTTCTCGTCCACATTTCCCTGTCCGAGATTTTAACTGGGTGGCCGTATGCATTGACATTTTCGTTAATTTATTGCGGAGCAAAGTTAAAGCTGACGTTTTAAAGTGCTGCGGTTTTAAAACCGTGGAGGAAGGTTACACTGAGGGTTTTTAGCCATCTTGCAAGTTAGATTAATGGGTTTATTCTTCGGGTTTTAAATTGACAAAGCGACAAACGGGTTTTTTGGGTTAACCAGATGGCTATTTGTTGAGTAACTACGCCAAGTTCTTTTAGTAAAAATAAAAACTTCGGCCAATTTTTTTGCTGGAATATTATTATCTAATTATGTGGGTCTGACTTCTTGTTACTGGATTATTAAATTAACTTGTGATCGATGTGTATGGAGCCTTGTGGAGGCCCGTAATCTTTCTAATAATTTAGTTTTTATGATTTTTTGGAAATTATCTATTACATTCAAAATCAAAATGTCTTTATTGTGGGCTTAGGTTAAAACTTGTTGTTACACCAGTCTTTATTTTAAATATAAACAGTGTATTTATTCGTGGCAGGCGGTCGCCGACTTCTGTGAAGCAGTAATGCTCGCTAAGGAGGAGGCCGACCGCATCAGGCAACGCCGCTCTCACCGCCGCCGGGATTCCGATCCCGATTTCCTGCCACCGTAGGCGCGGGCTTGCGGACAGTGAGCAATGGGTAGCTCGCTGTCCAGCCGTCCGGTAACTGTCCGGACTAAGCCCAAGTCGTCGACGGCGCGCTTCAAGGAGTTGTCAGCAACAGCAGGGGCCCAGCAGGGTCGAAGCCTACTGGGGCCAGGGTTATCCGAAAGGGCGCTCGAGCCCCGGTATGAAGGCTTGAAGGAACGGGATGGGTTTTTTAGTCAGTAAGAGTCTGACACTATCTCCCGCTCCGCCCAAGAGCGGGGGTTGTCATAAGAAGATATTTACCATCGAAAAAAAACAAACAGTTTATTTATTATTAGATATTTCTATTACTATGAATGTTAAATAATGATCTGTTACCTTGTTTTGTGTAAAATTCAATTGTTTTGTAAGTAGTTAGAAAGCTTTTTGTTACGCCAGTCTTTATTTTAATATTAGTTTATAATATTGGTTACTTTTATTTCTATGAATGTTAAATATTTATTTGATGCCGTGTACAATTCATTTGTTTTGTAAGGATGAAACTTGTTGCTATGCCATTACAAATAATTTTTAAAATGTTTGAAATACAGTTATATTTATTTAAAAAAAAAATCATTTCATTTACCTAAGTGTTTAGTGTCCAACAATAGTTAAATTTATCTAAGTAGATAAGGTTAAAATTCTATATTGAAACCGTTATTTGTTAAAATTGTTAGAATTTATTTTGAAAAATAAATATTGTGCACACCTGCTTCTATGAACCTCTTTTTTCTAATGTTGCATTATGAATAGGTTATAGGGTATTATACTTGTATTAATAGCCTATCACTTAAGACAGTTTAAAATAATGAAAAGAGACATTCCCTATCGCCTCATAGATGACGGTGTTCGTGCAAGCGGACTAATTAGTCAGTTTGTAATTAGTGGAGCCAGATCCTAGTTAGCATTAGCTCTCAAGTGTTCTAACCAAGTTTTGATCGGTCGCCGTGCACACGCCAGAGAAGTTTAGTAGTCCATTAGTACTTTGATATGTTTATGAGCTTTTGAGAGCCATTCTTTATTACAATCACAAACAGCAATTTTATTGTGTTCTTGGCCTGCTTTTTTTTTAGGTGAGAAAATCATCCAATGATATCCCCTCTTGGTCGGAGCGGGAATATTGTCAAACTTTTACTGACTAAAAACCCATTCCTGTTCTTTCTTTGCCATTGTTCCAGTGCCCCGGGATCTCTTTCGCGTCACCCATGGCCCCAGTAGGCTTCGACCCTGCTGGGCCCCTACGGTTGCTGTCAACTCCTTGAAGTACGCATGGAATACTACGCGCCGTTGACGTCTTGGGCTCGGTCCGGACGCCTACTGGACGATCGGACGGCGAGCTATCCATCCACAGGTCCAATCTCAAAGTTTGTCAACGTGCTAGGAGGCTTGAGGAGCGCAGTCTACTAGATGTTAAAATAACGGATCACGTTCCAAACACTACACTACGCTCCAAAACGCAAATCATTGACGTGCTTCAGAAGGTAGCCTAGCTTATGTGGGACTAGACTGAACATGTCTGCCACATGCTGATCGACTGGTAGGGCAGTAAAACGCTAAGTTGGTGCCTTGAAATCGCACTACGGCGTCGCGGCTAACCAAAAAGAAGATGACTACTTAGATGTATTCCTTGGAAACTGGTAAGAAGCAGTTCAAAACCAGGAACATTAGAAGGAAAGGAGCAAGGCCTTTGCCCAGTAGTAAGACAGCTGTGCTACAAAGTCAAAGTCAATGCATTTATTTCAAATAAACCATTTGCAGGCACTTTTGAATAGTCAAATGTCGGTCAGTCCAAGAAAAGTGAAGCTAAATTGTACGTTCCAAAGCGTAGATCTCTATGGAGGAGAACGTGCAAGAAACTCCATGGACACTCTTTTAAATCATATTATGTGTTACATGTAATGCTTGGTTAAATATTACTTGTTGCTTCTAATATGAGAGCACAATGTACAACTTAATTTTATAGTTGGAATGTATTAGCGTTTGCATTATACCAGTTACATGCTGTACTTCTTTGTGTTATGAGTGATCCTCGAATTTTACTCAAGTAAAACTGCCGGTGAAAACGAAACCTAAATTTGAACACTAGTTTCATGTTTTATTAATTAAAATCAGTTTTGAATACTGATGAACATAGTTTGCTCAAGCACGCGTGCTAACGTAGCGAATATCAGTTAATCAAATAATAACGTTTCAAAACATGTTCAGATATTTTGATATAAAGAAAACTTTATAACGTAATATTTTAATTTATGTTGGTATATTAAAACGTATATAGAATGTAGGTAAGGGACAGATCTCCACAAACTGTAAGCTTTCTTTATGGTGGGAAAAAATCATCCAATGACAACCCCCGCTCTTGGGCGGTGCGGGAGATAGTGTCAGACTCTTACTGACTAACAGAACTATCCTTTTCTTTCTAGCCTTCGTACCAGGGCTCGAGCTCCCTTTCGGATAACCCTGGCCCCAGTAGGCTTCGACCCGGCTGGGTCCCTGCTGTTGCTGACAACTCCTTGAGGCGCGCGGAAATAGTGCGCACCGTCGACGTTTTGGGCTTGGTCCGGACAGTTACCGGACGGCCGGACAGCAAGCTACCCATTGCTCACTGTCCGCAAGCCCGCGCCTACGATGGCCGGAAATCGGGATCAGAATCCCGGCGGCGGCGGCGAGAATGCCGTTGCCTGATGCGTTCGGCCTCCTCCTTTGCGAGCATTACTGCTTTGCAGAAGTCGGCGACCGCCTGCCACTCCTCCTCGCTCTGGACCATGGCCTCAGCCGAGGCCCAGCGCGAGAGGTCTCCGCCGCTGATCGCCCTCACGAGTGCACGGCGAAGCTCCGCCCAAGCAGGGCACACCTCGACTGTGTGCTCCACCGTGTCCTCCGGGCATTCCGCACAGGGGCGATACCCGGGCGTCACTTCCGTACGAATCTGGTGCAGAAACTTCCCGAACGAACCATGTCCGGTGAGGACCTGCGTCATATGGAAGATAAGGACGCCGTGAGGTCTTTCCAGCCACGCCACAAAGAGGGGACTTACCGCCATAAACTTTAAGGGCTTGCTCAATAGACGAAACTGAATAACATTACACAAGATTTTTTTTTCCGGAAACGAATATAAAATTAGTCACTCCATACAAAATTATAAACTTGATTGGCCAGATATCGTTCAGTTTCGTCTACTGAGCTAGCTTTTAAAAGTTTTTTTTTTTTTTTTAATAGTAATAGGTTATGTGAAGCTAGTGAGTAGCTTTGTTGTTTGAGAAAAAAAAAACTGGATAGAAATAATCATCGAACTTCGCCGGTCTACCGCCCCGTCAACCACAAAGGGAAAGCCTTCCTGGTTTATGATTAACGCAACAGTATCATGTCACTTAAGTATACTAAGCATCCAACTAATATTATAAAGAGGTAATGTTTTTTTTTTGTAAGTACTGGTCTGATTGCAAATTATTTTCACCGATAAAAACTTGATTTGTTGCTGATTGACATAGACTATATTTTACATACATAGACGAAGCTGCGGGCAAAAGCAAAAGCTAGTAGATAATTTTTTTATAAACATCATGAAGACCATTTCTTCATAAGGAAGGGAAAAGTTACATACCGCGCTGGTAATTAATCAATTATCTCTCTTTATCTACTCAACTATTAATCATAATTATGATAATTTGTTCTGTTTCTCTTATCAGGTTCCTCGACGGACAAAGAAAATATTATTCATCACAAATGATTTCGGGATTGTATCTATTTCGCCCTATTACTGATTTTAATTAAACTTCAAAGGTTTTGACTAAACTCCGATTTCAACATGACCTTGGATCATTTGTTTATATAGCAACAGAACCCTAATAAATAAATCGTACCTTTGTTTGACTTGTAAAGGGCCCGAACAACCAATTAGAGTCGAAACAAAGCTTCTGTAACAATCTCATTATAGGGCAAAAAGGCGAGGAAAAAAAATTCTAATTTAGCATTGCGAAAATGCTTACTCCGATAATTATCTGATGGGTCAGTTGTGCGTGTCCGTTTAATTAATGGACAGTTACTGGGATTTTAACGGTTTTTTTTCGGCCTTTAAAGGCAGAAAAAGGAACCTCGTAAGTTAAATTGATGTTGAGAAATGTACGGTTTTATAAACGTGCATTTCAGCGGTATTGCCGGGGTTTATTGGGAATTTTTAAACGAGCATTTGTACCATGGAATGGCCAAAAAATAAAAATAAAATGCCCTATTTCCTCACTTGTAACTACAATTGTGTCTCTAAGGATGCCCCTGGTAGCGTGAACCATCACCAAACAGTGCTTACTAAATAATTCATCATCATCATCTCCCTAGACATTTTACTAACTGGCTTTGGGTCGCGTCGGTTTCCAGTTTAATCAGATGCGGCTGAATACCCACGTTTTACATGGAGCTATTTTCTATCAGACTTCCACAATCCAGTTATTCGTCAACACGATACTCCCTCGATAGACTGATGATCATACTTTCTGGCGCCTGTAACGAATGTCAAAGATCTACCAATGACAATGGTTTTATGTACTTTTCGATGCTTGGAGTATCAGTAATCAGTTGCCCTAGATTAGTTTGTCATGCTTCTCAAATGTCTAACTGAATTGTGCTCATGTGTTGTTTAATTCGGCTCCCTTCAAAATGGTTGAGCTGAGTAGTGTTAATACTAGATACGGTGAATGGGTGTTGTCAGTTGAGACTGGTCATCTCTTAGCTGCCAGGGGCTATTTTAATATCTATATTTAGTTTTTACTTTATTTAAATTGTTTTCTCATAATAGTAGCAATAAGTAACATGTAACCGAGATATTTGTAATACATAAAATGATTGAAGAGTGACCATGGAGTTTCTTGTACATCCTTCTAAGCTTTGGAATGTGCAATAAGTATCATTTTTCTGACTAATCAGTTGACTTTTTGAAATTTCAAAAGTGCCTGTAATCTTGAATCTTTGAACAAGTGTTGGTTCACCGCTCGCGGACCTCATCTCGTATTGGATAGTGACTCCCATATACGCCAAAAAAAAAGCACCCTGAACACTGCACATCACCATCTGGAGTCCAGATTTTCTACGACGTTTTTTGGAGGATTAGAATAGAGCGTAACGCACTTTTCCACTACGCCCAGTAAGCTTGGTACGAGTCTAGAAAGAACTTGTGGTCGCCCTTTCTCCTCAGCCTGCTTCTGCGAGGAGACACACTTGCGCAGATCACCATGCCAGGCAGCGATACATAGTGCTGGACCGTGTCTCACGCCCAGGAATTGCTGAGTTGGTGACGCTTTCGGTTCAGGCACGTTCAGCGCAACTGTATTGTATATCTGTACTCTTTTTAATGTTTCTGTTCCTCAAAAGGGAAAAACGGAAACCTTATAGGATCACCTTTTTGTCCGTCCGTCTGTCTGTCTGTCTGTCTGTCTGTCAAGACCCTTTGTCTCGAGAACATGTGGAGGTATCGAGTTGATATTATAACCATATACTCAAGTTTGCGGTCCCTTCAAGCTGTGAAAAAATCAAACTTCTGAGTTAACGAATAATAAAAAAGATACGGTCGTTTATGTTGCAAAAAAAGTATAATTTTGATACTCTCAAAGATCGAAATTCATAGGTTACTTTCCGTTGACACAAAACAAGGTCTTATAGCACAGGTATAGAAAATAAACTTGAAAACAGTAAATTTGTTGTAACCTAAATCAGAAAAAAAAAAAAAATTACAATTCGGAAAAATCTTCGAGACTATTCGGGAATTGTAGTTTGCACGGAACCCTCAGTGCGGGAGTTTGACTCGCACTTGCCCAGCTTTTTCTTATTTTGATCGACGATGGATCACGCTTGCCTAGAAGCCAAACCAATAGATAAACCAATTTTATCGTTGTCGATTATATTGTACCGATACAACGTTCATAATACTCCACATAGTAACACAACTAATATTGATTAGTTAATTATTATCATAAATTTCAAATTCGGGACCTAAGTAAACTTGGCTACAAGCAGCTTAGTACGACGGGGTTAGATCGTCCTTTCCAGGAATCCATTACCTACCCATAGCGGCCTGTTCACGGCTGGTCTTACCCACGAGCGGCGTGGCGAGCGGGACGGTGTCGGTAAGCGAGGGCTGGGCACTATGAGCAGGGTCTCGTGGTGTGCTTCAATCATTTTCGTTTTTCCGAAGAAAATCTAAAAAACTTTTTTAAGCTATTGCATAGCTTCTATCGTGGGCCTTAAGCGTGGAGACCGAATCCAGAAATTCCGTAACGAAAATAACCTAACACCCCCCACTCATTTGTTTTTTGAGCCTGGTGACCGATAAGAAAACAAATGAGTGAACAATCAATCAAAATTCAATTCAATGTGTGAAAGTGTAACTTCAATTAATATCAAAGAAAAAAAAACAAAGGAAAAAAAAAACACTGCATAAATAAAATAAATAAATAATTATAATTGCATAAGTTGATAAAAAATGCTATGCAATAGCTTTACCGCGGCAGTCCCCGAGTGCCACACGTTTTTTTTTGTGATTTTACATAAAAACGCGCAATTACAACAACCCCCGATACGCGCGAGGGGTTAAAATAATTATCTAAAGACGCATGTACTGCAAACACATTTCTAACAAACACTTCACGAAAACATTCACTATGTTATGTTATTTGTAATACCGATTCTATCTTCAGTCTTCGAAGCGTTCTAAAATGGATCTATTATATAAATAAAACTAGTTCTATCAAAAGAGTGTAAAAACTAAAATCTAACAATGACCTGCACAAACATCCGGACGAAGATGACACTGTCTGTGTAGGACATAAAACTATTTGATCCGTGCAGGAATTGAACCCGTGAAGCGTAAAGCGGAAGCCGAGCGTGTATACACAACTAAACTTCAAGCTGTTCTAGAATTTCTGTAGCACTTACAATGTTATTAGAAAGAAAGGAATACAAATATTTTATTTGCCACACACTGTAGAAAGAATATTTGGAAACTCAAAATTTAAAAAAAAAAACCAGGTAAGTGCGAGTTGAATTCGTGCACTAAGGGGTCCGTACAAACTTACATGTAAATAGTTAAGATTATCATTTATAAAGTTTAATTTTTGTATTTTTAGATTTCGTCACATGCTTTGTGATTTTGGTTTTATCAGTAAAGCAAAAAAAAAAAAATAGTATTTATCGCTACCCAGATTTTATGGTGCTAGTAATTATCTCATTGTATCAGATGTAAGCTCATTGGATCGCACCTACTACAGAAAACTACTTACTTGGTTACCAGTAACAAAACTAAAGAAATGTGTTACAGGAAATACCGGCATGATTATTATGTTATCCAAACATCTATTTCCCAAAAAACTCTGAAAGCTGAAACAAAAGTAGCCATTAATCTAAATTACGGCCATTTCGAGCTTCCGAGAAAAAGTTGGAAAGTACTCAATAAGTTTGAGTACAATAAGTAGTTAGTGTCATCGGGAGAGTGCGTCGGTCACAATTAGGAACTTAGGCGGCCCGACAATGCCCGAAGACGCCCGAAAATTCCCGACAGCCATCAATACTGGTTATCGTGAAAGAGGATAGAAGGACTTGGAAGACTTAGGTAGCTAACTTCAGGGGTTTTATTTATGTCTGGATTTTTGTGTTGATTTTCTTATATTGTGTTGGGTTTACTAGGATTTTTCACAATGAAAGATATAATTCTGTTTCTTGTTTATATTTTGCGTTGGTTCGTTTTTTCGGGGAGGGAAACATGAAATTGCTTTTTTCGCTTTGGGTGCAGTGAGAGGGAGAGTTAAAATTTTACTGACTAAAACTCACTTGTCTTCGTTCAGTTGGCATTTACGTTCCTGGGTCATGGTAACTTTTTCAAATAATTTCGCAGCTAGCATCGGATAAAGCGTTGGAAGGCATCCTACAAGGAAACCGTAATCCGATGTATATGAGACGCACAAGACCAGTAGGCATGTGCTTGCGGACTGTGAGCAATGAGTAGCTCGCTGTCCGACCGTCCGGTAAATGTCCGGACCAAGCCCAAGTCGTCGACGGCGCGCACTGTTCCCGCGAGCCTCAGGGAGTTGTCAGCAACAGTACCAGCCGGGTCGAAGCCTACTGGGGCCAGGATTATCCGAAAGGGAACTCGAGCTGCGGTATGAAGGCTTGAAGGTACGGGGTGGGTTTTTTAGTCAGTAAAAGTCTGACACTATCTCCTGCTCCGCCCAAGAGCCCCGTTGTCATTGGATGATTTTCTAAACCAAAAAAAAAGACGCACAAGACCAAAACTATGGCGACACTTAGGGGAGGCCTATGACCAAAAGTGGACCTCTTTTGGCTCAAATGATGATGATGATGAGCATAGCCCTTAAGTGAGTGAAGGAATTAGCTGTGACTTATTTTCAAATTATATTCGTAGGTTCTATTTAATTTATTTCATCCCCACTATATCTTTCATTAGCGAGGCATTCATAATCGCAAGATTACATTAGTAGACACACTAGTTTATATTCTGACTAACGCTAAATTCTAAGACATTCTCTTGAAGTAAGTTAGTTTTATTTCCAACAGTAGCCATATGAAACCCTGATTAAGTAAGTTTTGTAAAACTTTAGTCTTTCGGTTTTAAAAGAAAACAATCTTAAATTTCATTATCCTTTCTACTTCATTAAAATCCGTTTCGAAATTCTAAAATATTTACTTACGTAATCTTAATTAAAAGTTCCAAGTTATACAAGTCCTTGTAGGTATGTGCTAGATACTCCTCAAGAAATACATCCTTATAAGCAAGATCTCTGAATTATAAGGTGCCTAATGAAATATTCATAAATTATCTAAACAGTAAGCAGATTAAGTAATCATTGAATTATTATTAAATATAAACAATTTAACCATTCTGTTTACTTGTTATTCTTTCGTGGAAACAGTTAAACCTCTCTTTGAAAGTGTATTCAAATACATCATTATCATCCAAAAGGGCGCTCGAGCCCCGGTATGAAGGCTAGAAAGAACGGGGTGGGTCTTTTAGTTAGTAAGAGTCTGACACTATCTCCCGCTCCGCCCAAGAGTGGGGATGTCAATGCATGATTTTTCCCACCATAAATATATATATATATATATAAAATATAGCCTAGGTATATTTTATATATGCGGACGAAACTGCAAGAAAAAGCTAGTTTATTATATTAGTGTAGACTGCATTGTACAACTCTAGACAGGATAAACGTATGTAAAAACTAAATGTATAATGGGCGATCTTATTTAACAGTGCAATCTCTTATAGACAACCATAGGAAGACCTGAACGAAAGGACATAGATTTTCCTTTGCTCTCAAAACAATCAATTCAAAAATCAACCTACTTATAATTTAATTTCTTCCAATACAAATATTTAACATTGAATCAACAGATTAACTGATTTAAAGGCTCAAAATTTAGCAAAGTAATATTTTATTTAAGCTTAAAATAGGAATAACAATGAAATACTTAAACAGTCTCAAACTACACAAAAACTCCACAGTTTCAATATTAGTAGGCGTTTGTTCTCGGGGTGCTGGGGCATAGACGAGCTTGGATAGAGTTGTATCCGATTAAATTATTCAGGCAACTCCTATAAAATGTTCAATGGCGTTTTACGAATAATTAAGTAGAGTGGTATATGTGGGCGCAAAATCATTATTTGAATATTTTGATGAGGATTTAATTCGATCACTTCCTGCTTATTTCTTTTAAATATTGCAACATCCTGTTGAATTTTATAATGATTTAATTTAATTAATTTACGCTTATTTCTTTTAAATATCGCCACATCCTGTTGAATTTATAGAAGGATTTCATTTGATAAAATCTTTTAGAATTATTTTAAAATATTGTTGAATTTATAACAAATTAAATGACAACTTCCTTTCTAGAAAATATAACAAAATCCGGTCGAATTTGTGAGGTGAGTTAAATAACTTGACCACTTAATTTTTATTTCTTTAAAAATATCAGAGCATCCGGTCATATTTAAAATAAGAATTTATTGTGACAATTTCCGTTCTAATAATTTATTTAAAATATTTTTCTACCTCCATAGTGAATTTTTATGCTTGTCAATTTCTGAGTATAAAAACCGTTGTAATGTGATTAGAAAGGCACTTTTTGACCGACCATGGAATAAACAACTTGAACTGAAGCAGTGTATTTCTTTATTATCACTCTAAAACATTTCCTGATATCACTGTGACTGTGTATTTTGTGTGACGTCAACTCCGATGGCAATCATGCGCCGACATATATTATGACACAAATATTATAAAGTCCGAAGAATCGCCAAACTTAAGTGGCAGTGAACACGGCACATCATTCGCAGAATAGATGGCCGTTGTGATCGTAAGGTTCTGGAGTGGCGACCGCGTACCAGAAGACGCAGTCTTGGAAAGCCTCCTACCGACCGAAGACCTGCCCAGCTAACCAAGTTGCAACCGTTCTATCTATTCTCTTGTGTCGAACGCCTCGAGTTGGCCACGTCTCCAATTCTTTTGTTCTGACCACGTGTCACACAAGAGAATAGAATAGAAAAGGTTATAACTTAGCTAGTGGGGCTGGTGAGGGATGCGGGAATCCAAAAGATGCAAGACGCACAGGACCGTGTAGAGGTGACACTTGGGGAGGTCTTTTTTCAACCGTGGATGTTTTTTGGCTGTAATGTTGATGAAGATGATGATACTTCTTTACGCTCGAACAGCTGAACGGATTTGGTTGAAACTTCACACACGGGTTGAATATGTTCAGGAATAGCGCATGAAATCTTTTTGTCTCGGTAACCCCTTGGGTCAATTTTCTAGTATCACGTGGCAAGCTGCGGATAGCAGCTAGTTGAATATAACTGGCGAACAGCGAAAGAGGACTAGGTATGTGTAGAATAGTTACCTTATTATTTCTGCCGTAAGTGTTCGGTCACACAGACAGCACAGTGCAGGTAGCGATGCTTGTCTAGGGACCACCGCTCATCGCCTGTACACTCACTGTGGCCACTTATATGAACTCACTTTGGCGTGACTTATCCACGCGCGTCCCGCGTTGCCATCCCGCGCCGCTTACCGCGCCCGCGTGCCACTATGGACACTCAAATGAAGTTCTTGTGTTTGAAATTGATGCGCCGCACTCGCTCCGCACCCGCTCTTCCTGTCTGGCCGAACACTTAACCTTATAAAGGTTATTATTATGAAGTTTTATTTAACAAACTTCAGTGCTGTAGGCATATATTTAATTATCTTTAAAATCAGAGAATAAATTAAAAAATAATATTTTGAAAACCACTTTTATATAGCAGAAAAATAAAATATCTATTACTATTTTTTATGATTTGGTCTTTAAGTATCTCTATACATACTATATTTATTTAATTAAATTAACAAATACATTAAAATACCCACGATAGAAGCATCCATTAATCAATTAACACTTTCCACTAAGCCTATTTTATTTCACGAGTGTTTTTCAAAAAAACATGTCAATTTCCCTAATTGATGGATGTTGAAGTACATTTATATCAATAGTATTTTATGGATTGGTCGCGGGTTTTAAGTGATAAAGCCTATATGACTGCTGGACGGTATCAGAACTCATGTTGCAGGACGCAAGCTTATTGTGAATTTTCATAATAATGCTCCATAATTGCCTAATAGCTTACTTAGCTAGGATAAGTGCTTCTTCTTTCTCGTTGGTATCACTCTGGACAGAGTGGTCGTAGTCATCATTCCAGATGTTGGCCAGCTTCACAACACGTCACCACTCCTCTCTGATGGCCGCCTTTCTCGTGCATTCATGTAGTGATGCTTTTATCTGGTCAGTCCACCTCATAGGCGATCTTTCTCGTGGCCTGGTACCCTGAACCTTTCCCTGGACCACAAGTCGCTCAATAGCTACTTCCCCTCGCTGGATATACCCCGTTAAATTTTGATCGTTTTATGCCCGTGGAGTGTCGTTCCGGTACATGAAACACTATCCATTTGTAAAGATAAAATAAAAAAAATAAAGTATCTTTTTTTTTAAACTCGTATTAATTTACGCATGTGCGAAATTAATTTCTTTAAGAAAACGTCAGCTGAGCGAGTTCAATGACCTGTAGATAATTAGTACGCAACGCTGACTGTCATCATCATCATCAGCCTTTTTCAGAGAAACTCAGGCCTCCTATCTAGGAGATGCAAGAAAAAATATATGCTAATATTATGATTGCATTAAAACTTTCAACACATAACAACACACACTTCCCCTATTACCTCCCCTCCGATGAGAGTGCTAGCCATACAATTAGGAACAGCCGAAAATGAGATCATAACAATATGAGGTTATGAGTGTAACGGCGGTGTTTGGCCGCAATTAGACTAAACAAGCCGTAATCGCACCGTTAGCGAGTGTGGAGTGAGTCGAGGCTTAATATGGCTAAGAGCATAGCTTTCCTACTTAGACTGAATTCGATAAAAAAGTGTATAAGTTTGGTTTAGTGTGGTTACGCACATCTCTAGTACTATTCTGTCAACTTTGGTGAATCAAGCGGTCAACCTCTAGCACTTCTTCGCGACGTGTATGTATGTATGTCTTTTCCCTAAAAGTAAGGGATAAATTGAACTTTATTATATTGTTTATTTATTTATTTATTTTAGGATCACCAATGAGTGTTACAAAATTTAAAAAAAACTTAAGAAATAGAAATTGGTACAAGTAACCTGGTCCTATAATGAACACTCAATTATAGAAAACCACAGCTTAAGCATAAATGAGTGAGCATGGCTTTAAATAATTATAAATATAATAGATAATAAAAGTAATGTCAAAAATATACTTCATTACAATACTTATGTCAAACTATTGTATGCAAGTATCTGGTTTTTCCTTGTTCTTGATTTCCTGGAAGAGATCGCGGAATGCGATAAGACCGCGCTTTGTATGTGTGTGATTTAGTTATAGTTTCCTTTTTGTATGTGTAATGGTGTATGGAGTGTATGTAATGGTCGCGGCAGACCAAGAAGGAGATGGCGGGACGACTCGGATGTCTTCTTTGGGAATTAGAAAGTGGTGGCTCAAAACTGAGTGGAGGGCTTTTGCCCAGCAGTGGGACAGCATGGGCTAGATATAATAATAAAATAATAATAATGGTGTAGGTAAAATAAATAAATATCTTTTTTTTCATTCAGAGGCAGAGCTGCTGTGAACGCAAACAAACTAAAGAGATTACATAATATATGTAAGGTAGGCAAGTACGTTCAAAATACATAGTTCAGCATGCTGTTCACTGCAATATGTTTTGAATTACTAGCAACTGCATATCCGGATAAAGTTACTTCACATTTTGGGAAACGATCAGCGAAACTTTGATCTTAGACTGTGTAAGTAATTAGTTTGAGCTGTTTTAAAGCTCATCATACATAGATGTTATTGTATACTATAAAATACTAGAAAATAAAGTGCATGTTTTTTTTTTGTTATGACTCTTGAAACAACTAATAGCTCGAAATCAACTACAACAGATACAACACTCATTTTTGAGGATGTTTCTTTTCAATGGAAGTATGTTTATGTGGTGCTCTTCCACTTTCGTAGGAGATTCCTGCAATATCTAAGTTGTAGCCAAACTAGGTACTTAATTTTTGATAGGATATATATATTTACTTTTACTGTTAGAAATCACCCAAATGGCTATAAAAGAAAAAACAAAAAGGGCTATAGCAGGAGAACCAAGGTTACCAAATACTATACTACAAATGAAAACTTAAGTGGCATTGGGCAAGGCACACTGCTCGCAGAACAGACGGCCGTTTAGGCCGAAAGGTTCAGCAGTGGTGACCGCGTACCGGGAGACGCAGTTCTGGAAGACCTCCGATGGAAATCCGATGGATGTGAAACGCTTAGAACTGTCCATTGTAACAACACTAAGGGGAGTCCTATGTTCAACAGTGGACGTCTTTCAGCTGAAATGGTGACTACATATACATTTTAATTTTTATTCTCCACCATTTCTTAACACTAAAGTATTCAAGAATACAACCACAAGAGGTATAAACTGCCAAGCTCCAAATACAAAGTACAAACTATTTGTAGCTTGACGCCAGTCGCGGCAACAAGGAGACATGTCGCAAAGTTGCAACACAAACATCGCGGTGCGCGCGACAAGATTACTCGTTATTAATGTGTGCCATTTGTTACTGCATGTGCATCTATCTGGCTAGTAAATAGTTCAGACTGGTACATGCTATAGAGAAGGAGAAAAAGATTTTGATTTTATTGTTCTTCTTCGTGCAATAGTAGATGCGAAAGGAGAAGAAAAGGAAGGTCAGGTATAGATTTACCTGCCTACCCTACCTACTACAACTTTGATCGGCTTACCACGAGTCTGCGTAGCTGACTAAAAGCTTGATTGGCTGACTACGAGCCTATGTAACCTACTACAAGCCTGATTAGCTGACTATATGAGTCTGCGTAACTGAATACAAGTCTACATAACTTACTACAAGCTTGATTAGCTGACTCCGAGTATGCGTAGCTGACTACGAGCCTACGTAATCTACTACAAGCCCGGTTAGCTGACTAGGAGTCTGCGTAGTCTACTACTAATCTGCATAGCTAATACTAATCTTGTTAAGTACTACTAGTCTGTAAACAAAAACTAGCATATCTAGCCTATTACTTAGTCAGCCTAGTTTACTACTAGCCAGCCATGCCTTTTACGATTTAGAAACCAAAGCTATGCGGTATAATGTGGCACATAAATACTTTTTAGGGTTCCGTACCTCAAAGGAAAAAACGGAACCCTTATAGGATTACTTTGCTGTCCGTCCGTCTGTCTGTCTGTCTGTCAAGACCCTTTTTTATCTAAAACGCGTGGAGGTATCGAGTTGAAATTAAAACAATATAATAAAATCTGCGGTCCCTTCAAGCTGTGAAAAAATCAAACTTCTAAGTTAACGAATAAAAAAGATACGGCCGTTTATGTCGCAAAAAAACATATATTTTGATACTCTCAAAGATCGAAATTCATAAGGTACTTCCCATTGACCCAGAATCCTGAAATTTAGGACAAAGTAAGGCCTTATAGCACAGGTATAGGAAAAAAATCTGAAAACAGTAAATTTGTTGTTACCTACGTCTCAAAAAAAAAAAAATTGAAAAAAAAAATCTTCGAGATTCCATTCGGGAATTGTAGTTTGCGCGAAACCCTCAGTGCGCGAGTCCGACTCGTACTTACCCAGTATTTTTTTTCAAAGTTCGCTTTTAACTCAGTGCAGTTTCAGCTGGCCCGTTTGGTATCTACTTTGCGTGTTGGTATATCCACGATTTTAATTATAATTCTACTCACATTACTCACACTGACTTGTTTTTGTTTTCTTCTCCACGTTAATCTCGATTTCATCGCAGTCTCCGCATGATCTTACACACTTCACAACCGTGATTGATGACAAGGCTCCCGTTTCGTACACAACGCTAAATGGACTTCGCCATTTTGTAAAAAAAAAATATGATAAATAATCATCAAAGATTTCAAGCATCGAATCTCTAAAATGTTTTCTGTGTTTACTCTGACAAAAAAGATAGATTCTTCTTTTTTATATTACATTATGGAGATTACACTATGTAAATTGAGATCTATACCTAAATAGGTGAAGAAAATGGATTACTTTTTGTTTCAAATATTAAAGATAGATTTTTTCAAGCGTCACACAAAGTCTAGGAGAACATTACAAGTCATACTTGAAACCATTAACTTACAAATTGAAGCAAGCTGGTTATCCCTGGGGTTTTATAATGGTTACAGAAAAAGAGAATTACTGTGCATTTTTTTTTCAGCTGTGTGCAAGAACTCGTCAGTTGTAATATTGAGCACTATAAATGGTGTAAGGGACAGCCCTCCTCAAACTTTAAGGGCTTGCTCAGTAGACGAAACTGAACAACTTACCACAAAAGAAAAGATTGGACTATTTGTATGGAGAGACGGAATTTTTTTTTCGTTTCCTAAAAATAATTTTGTGGAAGGTTGTTCAGTTTAGTCTACTGAGCAAGCCCTTAAAGTTTGTGGAGGGCTGTCCCTTACACCTTGTATATATTATCATCATAAATTCAGTCATAAAATACAGCGTTGAAAGGCCTCCCACAAGGTGGACCGCCGACCTGGTGAGAGTTGTGGGAATGCGGTGGATGAGAGACGCACAGGATCAGTCGTTGTAGCGACGCTTTGGGGAGGCCTATGTCCAACAGTGGACGTCTTTCGGCTAAAACGATGATGATGATGAATTCCAGTCGAAACACGTCCATTGTTGGCCATATGTCTCCCCAAGTATCACCACAAAGATCAATGACCTGTGCGTCTCGCAATCATTGGTTTGCATGCCAAGGAAACGAGCGAACGAACGCTAAGGAGGAAAAGTCACCGACACTACAAGCTTTGTGACGAATTAATAGACTCAAGAAAACGAAGACGAACGAACGCAGTGTAGTGAATAGACGCGTGTGTGAAAGCAAGAAAATCAGTCTTCATCTGGTTCGCTCATTCGTATAATCTATATCCGGAATAATAATATTGATTCTGATTAAATTATGAATTATTCAGATGACCCATTTCATTTCGTGTCGAAATTACTCAAGCTGTTTTTCATTATTTGCATGATCAATTCGAAATCCTAACTCTCGAATGTTTTAACAATTTTCTCTTGATAAGGATAAATAAAACATTTGTTTTCTGTTTCAATATTTTTTATAATTGTTTTTGGATAATCGTAAACAATATTCATAGAATAATGAATTTGACTATAAAAATAAAAGGGTGGGTGACTGATTATTTTTTGACTAGCAATTCACCTGTGACTAAAATTCATGATTCAATGGCCGTATTATACGCTCTGATACGTATAACTTTAAACAAACTTTTTGATGTTTCCTAATTAATGAATTATCTTTTGGATATAGTTTTCAAAAAGGTATACTGACAAACTATATTATTTGCGTCATCGAGGTATTTACTTGAACGAGTATTCGTTTCAAGTTTTAAGGTTATAACAAAAAATAAGTAAGTAAGTATTACAATAATAGTAAAATAATAATAATAAACGGCCACCTCCCCGCCTCGGTAACCTTTTGAACCACGTCAATGATCTGAGTTATGGATCTTTAGTATTTACTAAAATTTGTATCCGTGCCTAAATCCTATAACGACTAAAAATATCTACAATTGATAGTTGGGGGAACAACGGCACAGCGTGCCTTTCGAGGCATAGAGAAGTCTGGATAGTTCAGCGTGTTAATTTTATTTTTCATTATATAAACTAGTGCTTTACTGCCATCCCACCCGATGGGGGTAAGCATTGATGCAATCGTTGGTGCTGAAACACACTAGTTTATTAAGAGCCTATTCACTCTAGCCTTGAAGACACCTAAATTATAATCTGACGGGAAAAGCAGGCAAATTGTTCCAGTTTTTCGAAGTATGCGGTAAAATTGACGAGGCAGCACACGAAACACTTAGGCCCGTATTACAGAACGTCGCTCAAAACTCAAGCGTTACTTAAAACTAGTTTCAATCAATTAAATGGCTTGAATCTAGTTATAAGTAATGTTTGAGTATTGAGCGATGTTCTGTAATACGGGACTCAGTCAAGATTATAGAGGTGTTACCAATGTACGCTCCCATACGTTGAGTTGTCCGATGGTAGAACGGTGTTTGCGGAATCAAGTCATGTATGTGTATTAATTAACTTAATAAGGCTTAATTTGCGCAACAACAACAACAAACATTGCTCGTGTACAGTTTCCAATAACTTCACAATCTTCATCTTAACATGCCTCGTGCCACCCGTATCGAATGTTATCGAAGCATCGTGTAGGCTGATACAAGATGCCGTGGCTCTTGAATTTAATTCAAATCCACGCCAAATCTACTAGATAAGTAGATTACGGGGTATCGGGTGACCCTTGTCATTCCGCCGTCTCTTAAAGGTAGGTATGAGACAGAAGGGCCACGTTTGTTTATATCTACAGAAAATATTTTCAAATATAATATGGCATATAATATCAGTCGTTTTTCTTTTTAACCCCCGACGGAAAAGAGGGGTGTTATAAGTTTGAGGTGTCTGTCTGTCAGTGGGATTGTAGCGCCCAAACAAATGGACGGATTTAGATGCGGTTTTATTGTTTGAAAGCTGACCTAATCGAGATAGTTCTTAGCTGCAACTTGTGAAGATTTATCTAGGTGTTCAAGGTCATCGGCTCGTTTGTTAGCTGCGGCAGGGATCTTAAACACTTCATGGATATATAATTTACTAATAAACACATATTATGTGACTAGTTCTAAGCACAAGGACCTGATGCTAGAATTAGGATTAAACACATCAAGTTTGGGCTCATTAGATTCGTCTTAACCAGTTCTACACATTTTTTTTTCATAATGTCGAGGACTTCCGGGAATGCGTACTAGTAAAATTGTTACTTTTTATAGATTTTGTGCGTCGAGGTTTCTTTTTAATTTTTAATTTTCGATTATTGAAGTATATTGTTAGATATTGTGGGATATTGTTCAGATACCGAAGCGTCGTCGGCTATCTTCGTCACTCGTCGGGCTGCTTCGCGGGCTACGGTACGCGAGACATGCGGGGCCGCAGGTCCGCCACCACTTCGCTAGCGAGATCGACCGACGATACGAGCATAAAAATAGCATATAATAATCAGCCTTTTCGTGTTCCCATTGCTAGGACTCAGGCCTCTTCTCTAGGAGAGGGAATAGGCCGTAATCCACCACGCGGGCCCAGTGCGGGTTGGTGAGTGTCACATGTCTTCGAATTTTTTTTGGCCTTCCAGTTTCCTCACGATGTTTTCCTTCACAGTTTTGAGAGCAGTGGTGATTAAGGATAGGATATAAAAAATAATAAAAACTAAATCACACCGAAAACAAGAGGCTTAACGTAACAGCAACTATAAAAAATACAGTCAAAAAACCGTTTTCACCGTTCACACTACATCTTCAATTCCCACAGTACGGAGCTGAATTACTGCTCAATCCTCGTCGCGACATGTTTACTGGGACAACACTGTTGCGTCACGCGCGAGGGCTTTCGTAATACCTTCATCGTAGCTATGGCGCCCTGGTACATGGTCGGAGTAACTTCCCAAAGTTAGGTGCGAATTTTGCTAATAATTGAATGGCATTTAAGTTTGAAGTGTAAATTATATTAGGCAAGAGAAAATTTAGATGCGTAATTACCGGAATTATGAACTTCATTATTTCAGATTTAAAACGTGTTATGATATTTCATGTCACTGACATAATCGTCGTTGTTGCAGTTTTTAGATTGCTTGATTGTTATTTAGCAGTCTGTTCATCTAACATATTTAACAGCCATATCTTTTTTATTATAAGTTTGGATATTAACCAATGAGTGCTCCTGCTTTAGAGTAGAGCAGAAGGGCGTGTAAAAAAGAAAGGAAAAGAGTTTATTAGCGTCAAACATGGTGCATACCTTAAAAAAAAACAAAATAGACTTATAACTAGTAAGTAAATACAGGATATGAGTCACTTCCGTGCGAAACGGCCAGCGCTCAGCAAAATCTCGGCCAGCACCAGCCGTCGTCGACGGTGAGACGCTGATCGGCTAGCAAGGATTACATATAATAATAATTATATACTTTATCATCATCATTATCATTTCAGCCGATACACGTCCACTGTTGGACATAGGCCTCCCCCAAGCGTCGCCACAACGGACTTTCCTGTGCGCCTCGCATCCATCGGTATTACTAGGTATATTATACTTAAAATCACTGAAAAACATAAATAACAATAAACCGTTATACGTAAAGGGATACAAAAATAAAAATAAATTAATACTGCAAAACACAATTGGTAAATAAGCATTGACTTATTCGATTATTATTGTGTCATACTTTTAATAACTAAAAGCACACCTGGGTTCTTTAGTTGCATTTTGCGTTTTAGAATTACGAGTTCCTTTTCAGAAAATCTAGATTCCTTCCCTAGACGATTGCTAGACCGCTGGATGGCGAATTACGTCGTCGTCGTCTGCAAGCTCGCGCCTTCGTGGCTGGTAGTCGGGGTCGAGGTTACGGCGGCAGGGCGTGAGGATGTTCTCCTTTACTGCTTCACAGAAGGAGGCGGCCGCCACCCATCTCCCTCCCTCCACACCAAGGAATGAACCAGGCAAATAAATGATTTGATTTTGATTTTCACATCTCAAAAAATGCTATAATTCATTTCTTAGCTTCTTCTTCTTCTTCCTGCCCTTGTCCCATCTTATTTGGGGTCGGCGTAATACGTCTTTTTCTTCCATTCTACCCTGTCACTCGTCATGCTTTCACAAATTTCCTTTTCTTTCATATCATTCTTCACGCAATCCATCCATCTTTTCTTTGGCCTCCTTCTCCCTCTCCACCCATCCACATGTATACTCATAACTCTTTTGGTAACATGCATTTCATCCCTCCTCTTTACATGACCATACCAAGACAAACGACTCCCCTTCAGCTTGTCAGTCACTGGCGCCACTTTCAAACTTCCTCTAATATACTCATTTCTCACTTTATCCAATCTCGTAACACCACACATCCATCTCAACATTCTCATCTCCGCTACATGCAATCTTTTTTCATCCGTCTTTTTCACAGCCCAACATTCTGATCCATACAGTATGACAGGCCTTATCACGGACTTGTAGATTTTACCCTTCAACTTGAGGGGCATCCGTGGGTCACAAGTTATTCCAGTGACCTGTCGCCATTTCATCCATCCTGAATTGATCCGATGTGTTATGTCTCGGTCTACCCCCCATCTCCTTGGATAAGCGACCCGAGGTACCGAAAGTCGGAGCAGATTGGTATGGGCGTTCCAGCGAGAGCTAAGGGCACAGAACCGGAGAGACCGCCAAAATCGCAGAATAAGTACTCAGTTTTCGTTCTACTTAATTTTAAGCCAACATTCTCCAGTCATCTGTTGTACCTCGACCAGGCATAAAACCAAATTGGTTCTGTGAAATTTCACTCTCTTTTCTCAGTCTCCTTTCAATAACTTTCTCCCAGGCTTTCATAGTATGTGACATTAGCTTTATTCCTCTTTAGTTGTTGCATTCAAGCACGTCACCCTTGTTTTTAAAGATGGGCACCAGGGAACTGTTGCACCAATCATCAGGTATGGCTTCTTCCTGCAACAACTTATTGAAGAACAAAGCTAACCACGTCCATCCATCCACTCGCAGCAACTTCCACACTTCAACTGGTATTCCATCTGGGCCAATTGCCTTACCATTTTTCATTCCATTTACAGCTATTCTGACTTCATCCATGCTAATCATTCTCACTAAACCCATATTCACTGGTTTATTCTCCAGAATCCCATTTCAGTTGTTTTCCTCATTTATCAGTCTTTCAAAATAGTCCTTCTACCTCTCTTTGATTTTCAATTCATTTCTTAGCAAATGATTAAAAAAATAAACAGTAATAAAATTAGTATTTGATCTGTTTCGCATAAGTTATGGCGGCAATATTTAGCAATATTTCTTGTACGTTTTATTTTAAAGCTAGAATCAATTTTATCTAAAACTTGCTCCACGATA
This sequence comes from Mythimna albipuncta, assembly GCA_929112965.1. Classification (NCBI taxonomy): domain Eukaryota; kingdom Metazoa; phylum Arthropoda; class Insecta; order Lepidoptera; family Noctuidae; genus Mythimna; species Mythimna albipuncta. The sequence goes on from OV815960.1 coordinate 3,150,645, forward strand.
TTGCAGAACGTTCGGGCTGTTGGAAGGAGGTTAAGTTCCAGATTTATTGAGTTTAAAGGTTCCGTCTGCTATCTAGTATTCTTTATCTAAAATGTGAAGTATACTTTGTCTCTTTTATTCTGAAAGTAGTTCTATGTTAACCACACATTTCACTTAACCAAATTGCTTTTTTTAAAGGCGTAGTCTATTGCCTGATATCCACAACCTGGGGAGTTTTGGGGTCATGAGTTGATTACCTAAAGGGAAACCCAGTGTCCTGGAATGTAATGCAAAGAAGGATCATAAGTGACGTTTTAGTTAGGTTTAAGTCTGACACGCCCTCCCGCTCCGCTCTAGAGCGATAGAAGTCACTGGATGACATCCCGTCTTAAAAAAAAAAACCGGGGAATGTTCAAGTCAAGAGTTAGAGGTTACTTCTAGGCAAGCGTGCTCCATCATCGTCGACCACATCATTGCTTACTATCAGATAAGATAGTCAGTAAACGCAAACCATAATATTAATTAAAGAAAAGCCAACATGAAGAATAAAAAAAAAGACGTGTGGCACTCGGGGACTGCCGCGGTAAAGCTATTGCATAGCATTTTTATCAACCTATGCAATTATAATTATTTATTTATTTTATTTATACAGTATTTTTTTTTTCTTTGATATTAATTGAAGTTACACTTTCACACATTGAATTGAATTTTGATTGATTATTCACTCATTTGTTTTCTTATCGGTCACCACGCTCAAAAAACAAATGAGTGGGGGGTGTTAGGTTATTTTCGTTACGGAATTTTTGGTTTCGGTCTCCACGCTCAAGGCCCGCGATAGAAGCTATGCAATAGCTTAAAAACGTGACACAAAAGCAAGAATGTGTTAAATGGAAAATATTATAATTCAAAAGTTCTAGATTCTCGCACAGATCAAGGACCCCTAAACCAAGACTATAATAATGTAGATGGTAATAAAATATCATCTCGTCGCAGGCAACGATCGACCTTTTTGCATACTGACTGCTCACATTTTCATATCTCTGAGATTCCTGTGGACCTAATGCAATTTATATAATGGACGATAGAATGGAAGTTATGTTGGCAGGGCTAGTTGGAGTTACTACGGCTATTCTATGTAGAAACTGGGTATAGGAAATAGGAGATTTCTTTAAAGACAGTTTGTTTTTCTAGATAATACGAAGATGGAAATGTTTTGTCTCGGCTAACACCCGTAGTTGTGGTTCCGTTTTCTGTTTGTTAAGAATGTTCAGCACTGATGATTCTACAAAGCAACCAGAGGGTTTAGCCAAGTTGATAATTACAATCGTTAATGTTGGTACAAAACTTCAAATGTAAGACGCTAATAACCAAGGAATCGAAGGCGTTACCGATTGAGAAAGAGATGCAAACGAAACAGTCGTAACTAGGCTAGGCCTGCAGTTGAGTATTGTGATATGGCGCAAGTTTAGTGACATATCACAACACTCGACTAGTGAACAGTTAATTGGAACTTGGAGAAAGAGGGCAATCGTCGAATTCGACTCGGTTCAGTTGCGTTCGGGAAGCTGCGCGGTATATTTTCGTCCAACATACCAGTGTCTCAAGACTAAAGTCTACGACCAGTGCATGTTGCCAGTGATAATTTATGGCTTTGAGAGTGTTCGCTCACAATGGACCTCATCAGAAGGCTCGAAGTCACCAAAAGGGCAATGGGAGGAGGAGGAATTAATGGTTAGTCTCAGTACAATTAAGGGCTATGGGATGATCCCTGAATGCAAAGAGCTAAAAACCCTGAAGGAACTCAAACTGAAGCAAGTCTGACACTTCTCGCGCCACCCTGAACGGTAAAGTTATTTCATATTATTTGCAATTTGAAAAAAAAAAAGACATTTGGCACTCGGGGACTGCCGCCGTAAAGCTATTGCACAGCATTTTTTTATCAATTTATGCAACAGAACTCGCCAACAGCTGCTTAACCCCACCCATCCAAAACGCCGACAGCTGCTTTTACTCATTTGTTTTCTTATCAGTCACTACGCTCAAAAAACAAATGAGTGAGGGGTATTAGGCTATTTTCGTTACGGAATTTCTGGATTTGGTCTCCACGCTCAAGGCTCGCGATAGAAACTATGCAATAGCTTAAAAACATAAGTACGTAAGAATGATCGTTCTCTCACATGTGCACTCTTATCATTCGCAAGCATTACTACACTATATACGTTAAGCTTAAAATTGCATGATAGGCAATCTCTGGGAAGCTAGTGTAATATGCATAAGTCTAGAACTTGTAGTCAACATTTCGGCTCTGCGTCTCCTCCGCTACCTTCCAACTTTGGCGCGATAATAACCAGCTTTACAGTCTAATCTCATATCAACTTAGAAATTCTATTCATCGTCTAGTTAATCTGCTTGACTTAATCATTTTACGCCTGAGTGTAGACTAGGATGGCTGAATTTTAGTGTGTGAGTTTGTGTAAGCCTTGAGCTTTCGTACAAAAATGGGAAAGATGAAACCATTTTTTAAGGTGAATTACATTATCAAAACACTTCTCCTGGTTTGGGTTAAGCGAATTGGAATACCAAACTTTTACTATACAAGACGCCAGATAAACTTAAAATATAGAACATTGACCTTTTCCTAATAACTCCAATATATCAAAGGTACCCGAAAAACCATCAATGAACTGTTTTTCAGAAAAAGTAAAGGATCACGATAGATGTCGATTTAAGACAGCTTTGTGTCTTTAATTCCATTTTTGAAATTAAAAATGTCAATAAGTGTAAGAGGGTCAATGACCGTTATTCCACGCTTATTTGGCTCCTAACTTAACTAAAAGCCTCATTGCGTTACTTCATTTGCCGTTTGAACAATACCGCTTTACCATTGAGTTCTTCTATCGTGACAGATTCTGTTGATAAGACATATCACCTCCTCCTCCTTGCATCGTATTCCTCAATGCTGAGGGTCGTGACCGTAGAAGGGATTCTATATCACTTTCATTTTTATGATGTTTCTCCATCAATTCTTGTGTCAAGCTGTGTAAAGGGCCTTGTAATCAGAAATCAGAAACGTTTATTTCAAATAGACCAGTTACAGGCACTTTTGAATTGTCAAAATGTCGGTCAGTCAAACAAGTGAAGCTAAATTGCACGTTCCAAAGAGTAGGTCTCTATGGAGAAGAACGTGCAAGAAACTCCATTGACACTCTTTTATATCGTATTGAGTTACATTAATCATCGTTACATATTTCTTTTTTGCTTCTATTATGTGAACACAATGAAGATAAGCAATAAAAATTAAATAATAATGGTAACAATAAAAATAGAAATTGAATAAGTCACTGGCAGCCAAGAGATGACCAGTCTCAACTGACGGCGCCCGTTTACGAGCATGACGCGTGCATCAGCCCCACTCAGCTCAACCATTTTGAAGGGAGCCAAATGACCCAATAACACGTGCCACCATCAGCAAGACATTTTAGTGAGCATGACAATCTCTTAACTGCCATGCTCGTAGTGTCAAACAAGTTGTAACCAAATAAAAATGCTCCATGGTACTTCACATTCACAAAATTCAAAAAAAGTGCTTCTACATTATACAATGCTATTATTTCCAAATGTAACAGGTAATAAATCACAAGTTCTATTGAAATAAGTAAATAAAATTTTAAAAAGTAATCCGAAAATAACAATCGGAAAAGCCCAGCAGCATCTCTTCAAATATATATAATTAAAATTTAAAGAAAAATAAGAAACACGACTAATTAGTAGCTAAAAATGACTGTGACTGTGGAGCAGGACCAGTATTTAGCCAAGCATTTTTATCGAGTAGATAATATTCCAATTTATTATATGCTTGCCGACATAGCGTGCGTTTTATGCATGTTTTAAATTTTGACTCGTTCAACTGGAGAATTTCAAGTGGAATTTTATTATAAAATTTTACACAGTACCCCATGAAAGAACTAGATACTTTAGCCAATCTGAATCGAGGTTGATCTAACTTGTCTTTATTTCTAGTATTAAAGTTGTGCCTGTCACTTATTTTGGTAAAAAGATGTATATTTTTCCTGACATACATACTATTTTCATAAATGCATTGACAAGGAACCGTCATGATGTTTATATCTTTAAATAGTTCCCTAAGAGAATCGCGCCTGCGAAGATTGTATATGGCTCTGATAGCTCTTTTCTGCAGAATAAAAATAGACTCTATGTCTGCAGCCCGTCCCCATAGCAGAATACCGTAAGACATGATACTGTGAAAATAACTAAAATAGACCAGTCTCGCGGTGTGTATATCAGTAAATTGACGGATTTTTCTGACAGCATATGCTGCTGAGCTAAGCCGTCCTGCCAGAGATGTTAAATGAGGACCCCATTGTAGCCTCGAGTCGAGCGTGATTCCCAGGAAAACCGTGTTTTCGACGAATTCAAGTTTCTCCCTGTTCAATACTATGTTGTATATCGTGGAGTCAAGAGCAGTGTGGATCTGGTCGGACCAACGTATTGGGATGCCATAGACAAGACATATATAATAATAATAATATATAATATAATATTCCACAACTATCACACAACGCCGTCTAGTCCCAAGCTAAGCAGAGCTTGTGTTATGGGTACTAGACCACTGATAAACATACTTATATATTTCTAAATACATACATATTATAGATAAATTACACCCAGACACATAACAAATGATTGTGCTCATCACACAAACATTTGTCCTGGGTGGGAATCGAACCCACGACCTCCGGCATAGCAGTCAGGGTCACTAACCACTAGACCAACAGGCCAGTCAAAATATATGTCTTGGTGTATTGGTGTGATATCACACCAAGTTTGTGTGTTTGTAGGTACTTCGTCCGGCTGAACGGATTTCGATGAATCTTGTCCTTAGTCATGCCCTTAGCACTTACTTTTCCTCTTGAGCGAAGCTACATGCAGCTATCGGCTGCAAGTTACAAAAACAGTACGATATATGTATGTTTTGGCATAAAAATGAACTACTACTCAATAAAAAAAAACTAATATTGCTTAGTTAGTAAATTATGTTCTGTTTCATGTGAAATAAAGTGTTTTGTTTACCGACTGCCATCGGCTTTACGGGGCTTCTGGGTTCGACAGCAAATATCTGGAATAGTCACATGAATATGTTCAAAGGTTTATAACAATAGATTGTGATAACCAAACCAAAACCGACCAGAGAACTACTATAATATTCTATTTGGTAAATAAATTGAAAATTCACCGTATATATATACCAGTCTTTTGGGCACATTACCAGTCGACAGCGATGTGGAAGAGTTTTTTGACGCCATATTTTAGATAGTGTATTTTAGCGTAGGGTTTTATTATTTATTTATTTTGTAATTATAGTTAATAAGTTGTTTATAAGTGTAAATAAAAGACAAAAGGGTTCTACAAAAAAAAAAAAATCTACATCATCATAACATTTACAACATGAGTTTTTTTTTTATGGTTTCAGCATCATTATTATCATAGACTTATATTCTAGTAATAGACAAGCCCTTTCATGGAAACTATTTGTCAAAATACTGAAAAGTTAAAACAAAAGTTCGCTGCAGCGCTAAATTGGCATTATGTCGTCTAACAGAACTATTAAAACATGCAGCGTTAAGATAACTTTTAGAGGATACTTTTTTTGGAACCAAAATGTCTTAAGCGCTATGAATTTCGTGGCACTTACGCGTTTCGATCAACATAGTGAAATGTTCAAAGTGTATAGTCGACATTACACCTGGGTAGACTTAAGTGAGTGTTCGGCACGCCTAGCCTAGTGCGTAGTATATCGATGATTATTATCATTACAGCTTTTTTTTCGGGGGGTAACTGACAGACTCTTACTGACTAAAAGACCCACCCCGTTCCCCCACGAGGGCACGGCGATGCTCCACCCAGGCTAGGCACACCTCGACTGTGTGCACCACCGTGTCCTCCGGGCATGCCGCACGATGGCGTCACTTCCGTTTTAATCCGGAACAGGTACTTCCCGAACGTGCCATGTCCGGTGAGGACCTGCGTCATTACCTTCCGGGTAAGGACGCCGTGAGGTCTTTCCAGCCATGCCTCAAAGAGGGGACTTGCCGCCATTATTGGGCGTCAAAGGGGCGTCTTTTAACTGTTGGATATAGACCTTCCCCAAGTGTCATCACAACATTCCCAGGACTCTCATCTCGCTATCAGTCCACGTTGTAGGAGATCTTCTAAAGCTGCTACTTCCGTCTTAAAATGTTTATCAAGACTGAAATATATGGAGCTTACAATTTTTTTCTTATTCATATGCTAATGGGAGCCATCGAATTGGTTTTAGTGTGGTAAGTATCTCACAGTTTCTGTTATAATCCTCAAAGTCTTGGCGTTTATTTAAGGCCTCTCTGATTAAATAACAATGGCTTCGATAAAGAACCTAAAAAATAAAATATCATCATCATCATCATCATCATGTCAGCCGAAAAATGTTCACTGTTGGTCATAGACCTCACCAAAGTGGCGCCACAACGAATGGTCCCGTGCGTCTTACATCCATCGAATTTCCACGACTCACACTAGGTCATCGGTCCACCTTGTGAAAGGCCTTTCAACACTGAGTCTTCCGGAGCGCGTTTGTTACTCCTGAACGTTTCGGCCCCATCGACCATGAGTTCTGCGAGCAATCTGAACTGCCCACTGCTATAGAAGTTTGGCGATTCTTCGGGCTATGCCGGCAACCTTGGTTCTTCTGCGGATATCCTGATTCCTAAATCAATCACGAAAAGAAACTCCGGGCATAGCCCTTTCCATTGCCCTTTGGGTGAATTTAAGCCTTCTGATGAGACGCTTTGATACTAGTGCTGCGGAATTTATTGTTTTAAATAATGCTGCATATACTGAGTTGGGTGCCTTTTTGGCCTCACACTGATTATACCTTTAGTTTTCATTATGTATGTATTTGTTTGTTAATATGATTGTTTGAGGCACTAATAAACGTATTTTCTTTTTTTCTTTGTCAGTGACCCCGTTTAAATACCTTATAATATCACTAGCAATACTCACTGGTCATATCACTATACCATTATGTCAGTGATATAGTGATATGACCAGACTTTCGTTTTGAGACAATTTGGTATACCAGAAAAAAATATGCGTAACAAAAATGTACCAGGCAATAATAAGTTGACAACAAGTCTCCTGATCTTCAACTTTTCTAACGGCTACATTATCTTGAACCGTTTCGTTCAAATGACCTTAAATATCTTTTACTTTCCCAGATCACGGCCAGGGCTATTCTGCAATGTTACGAGTCCCGTACACAATCACAAATGAAGTAATTTAGAAAAGCTTTTATTTTTTAAGTAGCTCTTTAAATTCTTAAGAGGGACATTGTTATCACTGAGTTAAGTGCTCTGGATGCAGCGCGAGATGAAATATACATGTATTTCCATTATAAAATTGTAGTTGGTGTTGGATGTGCTGTTAATATATAGCGACTTTCGTTTGTTTGTCCAACTTTGCATAAGAATGACACATTTCTCTCGTATTGCATAGCATATAACATAATCAGTCAATTACAATGTTTACACTGCTAGGACTCAGCCTTCCTCTCTAGGACCCATTGCGGATTGGTACATGTTTTCGATTTTTTGGTTCTAGGATATATCGGTTTCCTCATGATGCTTTCCTTCACAGTGGTGATGAAATAAATTACACAAAGTCATATGCCTATTTTTTTATTTATTTGGACTTGTAAATCAGAACCGTTACCCAGTGGTAACGACCAGTGGCCCAGTGGCCACCAGTCTTTTATTGCAACTGTACGAAAATCGCTCAAAATGGACAAATGCTGAAATTATTCAGTCTACCTGTCGAAAAGCAAACGAAAACTTCATTTTATTACATGAGTAATTGTCTATTGTATCACTTTTAACTGTAGCATTACATAAAGTACATATAAGAAAGGCCCGTATGGAACACCACGTGCTGCTATTTTGGGTCTTAATTATGAATCTGTTGACCTCCCTAGAGAGCTGAAAGATTTTCTTGTGCACATGGGTATCGACCAGATCACTTCAATTGTATCAAGGCTGGTGGCGGTACGATGTAGTTTCCCTCGGCTTTCCACCACCAAGACTTGATGGAGCTCTAACCAACGCCCGCCGCTTCGAAGCTGCAGGAACTGAAGTGCGAAGCTGCAGTAACTTAAATGACAGATTTTGCTAGATCTATAACTGTGCTTTGCATCCTCGCCTCCTCCCTTCCGCCCTCTAGGTTAGACACCATGCAATTTCCTCTGAAGCTACTTAGATATTTACTTACGCCAATAATTACTTTTAAACAGGTCCACTATCAAAAAACCGTTAAAAAAGATCAAACAAATCTGCAAGAATTAAAATAAATACACGAGCAAACCCGAACAAAACCGATGTCTGTAAAGAAATAAATTGCAGAATGTCCCACCGGCTCTGGCGATAGTGTCTGTTTTAAAAGCGAAGGATTATTCCCCGGCGACACATTTTGAATTTGATTTCAGTTTTATCCTTTTACGAGTTTTAACCAGTTTTTTTCATGTTTATATTGTTCATCTTAAATATCTTGGTAGTACAATAGATGACTTTAATTTGGCAGGTTACGTAAACAGAGTAGTTCGCGGAATATTATCTGTGTTATGAGTAAGTTTATTTATGTTTTGGTGTTTGTTTCAAGTTCACCTGACTAGTAATTGCTTCTTATGTAAGAGTTTCTCACAGCTCCATCTTTAGAAGGATTTTACTTGTGAATAAAGGCTCCAAGCTACATATCTAATACTGCGATTATACCAAAGTATTTGTGATAGGTTTGTGAGTATTGAGTGGGATTTAATTATCGATATAGATCTCGAAAGATACTCACAACTAAGTATATTTATAAGTATAGCATAATGAGCCTTATAATGTTCCCACCGCTGGGACTCAGGCCTCGTCTATAGAAAAGGGAATAGGACGTAATCCACCACGCCGGACCAGTGCGAATAATTGAATGCCACATGTCTATCATTTAACTTAAAAGTCGAAATCCAATTTTCAATTTACTTTAGAAACAAATTCTCAAGAGGCATACCTATGTAAAACAACTAGGCAAAAATGTCGTGAGCTCAATAAAGCAAACCACTATTGAGACGTAGAATACAGCAAGTGTCCTTATTTTGTCTGATTTAAATATCAGAGGAACGTCTGGCGTGTTTGTGCGGCGACCAACCCCGCGGGGCGTGTGGCTATTGCAATAAATTTACATAGGAAAGATTCTTACTGGAAGCTCCAGCTACCGAATGCGAGAAGTGATGGCGAGTTATGAGTAAAAGTATCGATGGTTTTGATTGGTTTCTGCAGGAAAGATTTATACACAATATTAGTGTTAGTATACGCAAAACCTGAAACACGTGTCTAGTATTTATATATGTAAAGAATCTATGTACAAAATTGCATAAATGTATTATGAAAAATCACAAAGTTACAAGCTTGTTTTGTCAGCAAAAATACATAGTCACCGGGCCATCCAGGTGACTAAGGGGTTGTTTTGCATTTGCATCCAGCTGTTTTCTGGCGACTAAAGCCCGCTTTGATCAGCCGTGACCTGTGTTGTACTTAGAGGCGGTGGTTTCCAATTTTGACCCTTTAAAATATTTTTCGGAAAAAAAAAAATATAATGGTGTAAAAACTGTTGCAATCCCTTCAGTTACTGATTTTAAACGAACTATATTCAGGTTTCGCATAAAGTAAAAATAACTTTGCATATATTACAGACATTAACATTGTTAAACTTGATGAATAGTGTTGTACCTAAAATTAAATTCGGTATCTAAAACTAATTAAAAAATGTTAATAATATTGTAATAACTTCGTGCCCTCGTTCGACAAATGGGACGCTGACAAAAGTCTTTGTAAATGTAACATAGAAGTAAACTTTTATATTACCTCTTTGTAACGATTATAAAGATTCGTCAAGCTATAAATTAAAATAGAATCCTTCTTTTTAGTTTAACTTCGAAAAGGATCTTCAAAAACAAAGTAGGCTGTAACGTCTCACAGTACCTAACTTTTCAAATTGTATTCTGGCCACGCCAGACACTTTTGTATATTCTTGCTTCGCTTGACATAAAACAATTCCCCGCTTTATAACTGCTGAGGAATATGGGCCTTTTGTTGGTATTAAAATTTTCAGAAGTACTACATTTTTGAATGCTGAGAGCCCTATTATAGCCCAAGCGCGACTGTCTAAAGATCTTGAAATCGTTTAGACTAAGTGGTTGGTGTTTAGGCACTTAGGTAGGCAGTGTTAGTAGAATACTCGAGGTTTTATGGTTTTGAACAAAGGCCTTTTTTTCTTACATTTAGGTTAAGATGCGGTGCGACCTTGGTTGTTTTAAGGCACGGCAGACGAGTTTGCCGGAGGATTTGGGGGAAGGGAAAGGCAAACAGCAAATATTTTCTTTGTTATATAATATCGCAGAATTGGACCCCGGACACAGCTCGAAGAATCGCCAAACTTAAGTGGCAATGGTTAGGGCACATTGCACGCAGAATCGGGTCGATGGGGAAAAAGATCGAAGCTTTCGTCCCCATCGAATCGAATCGCTGGAGTGACGACCACGTACCGGAAGACGCAGCGTTGGACGGCTTCCAACAAGGTGGACCGATGACCTGGTCAGGGTTGCGGGAATCCGATGGATGCGTGACGCACAGGACCGGTCGTTGTGGCGACGCTTGGGGAGGCCTATGTCCTACAGTGGACGTCTTTCGGCTGATATGATGATGATGATGAAGCCCGGACACCGCGACGCGAGGCCAAGGTAGACCACAAAGGACGGAGGATGACGGAACGACCTGAATGGCTACCTTAAGAATTGCAATGAGAAAGCGAGGAACTCGGATCGTTGGAAGGAGTGGAGGCAGGCTTTTACTCATCAGTGGGACAATATGAGCTAACTATAATGCTTTATTTTATTCCATCTTTTTATCGACTTATCGACAACACTGTTACATCACTACTCGTAACCGTCTTTTTGTTAATCCGTGGATGATCAAATGGTAAGGTTAAGTTCAGTGAATTATGGTGGAATTAGAAGCAGATTACGACGCGTATACTGTTTGGTGTTGAGCAATGTTCCTTTACATAAATACTTAGTTCATGTAGCAAGTCTTACGGTAATCTCTGTCTTGATCTATATACGTTTAAAAGTGAAACTAAGTGATGTTGAAACTAGATGTTTTGTTGAAATGTTGCTAAGTAAATATAAAGCAAAATTCTTTATCAAAAATCAAACCGAGACAATCGTAATAATTTCATCTTTTTCCTCTAATATCATAAAATTACTTCTCTCTATTTAGGGTGCAGTAAGAGGACGCGTTAGAGAGGAGAAGGAAGTTAGTGATAGCATGACGTGTGACAGGACGGAATGGAAGAAAAAAACGTGTAACGCCGACCCCAAATTAAACGGGACTGGGGCAAGAATAGAATAGAATAGAATAGAATAGAATAGAATAGAATAGAATAGAATAGAATAGAATAGAATAGAATAGAATAGAATAGAATAGAATAGAATAGAATAGAATAGAATAGAATAGAATAGAATAGAATAGAATAGAATAGAATAGAATAGAATAGAATAAACTTTATTGTACACCAAAATAGTAACAATTTCACAGAAACTTAAACCTATGTGCACAGTGGCGGTCTTATCGCGGAAAGTGATGTCTTCCAGACAACCTTGGGATGGAATATAAGAACAAAGAAAGAAAGAAGAAGAAAAGAAAGAAAAAAGATGAAAGAAGAAGAAAAAGAAGAAGAAGAGAAGATGATCATGAAGAGAGCGCGTTAGAGATTTGTTGACAAAAATTCACCTGTATCTTTCAGTTTTGCTTTCTAAGTCCAGAGTAAAGTTAGCATAGCATAGTCGGCATTATAATGTTCCCACTGTTGGGAATTTTTGGAAAAAAAAATTCGAAGACATCTACCAATCCGCACTGGGCCCGCGTGGTGGATTACGGCCGATTCCCTCTCTTAGACAGGAGGCCTGATAGTAAAGCTATTCTTTCAAAAATTGCCGCATCGAATAATATTAACACAACAAATGTTACAAAGTCGTAAATTAATAAAGTTAGGAACCATTACTTTACTTAAATGAGCAAAACGATATCCTAAAAATTAAATTAATTTCCTTTGACGAAAATTCCATTATTACGGGGAAACAGATCAAAAATACCCGTATCGTGTTGTTGTTCCTCAAAGGGAACTTTATTCTTACGGAGAATCGATGCGGCAGAAATATCTTATAGCTGTATAACTTATACCCGCACTTAAAAGGAAAAGAAGAAATCTAAGAATTGGGTCCTTTTCGCATTAGAATGTTTTCCCAGAATATTTGATTACAAGACAAACGATATTTTAAGTCAATAGGAAACGGTTATGCCGCAGCCCCGGAAGATAAGCCGCCATCTTTCCTGTGAGTGTCGAAAGAACCGAATAAGGGATTATATAAGGTAGGCGGCCATTCTACCTGCTATTTGTAATTTATTGCGAAAACTTCTTAAGATCAGATCAATGAAGCTTAGATCGGTACTGCGACATTATTAGAAAAGTATTAAGCTTCACCATCGACTATTTAACATCACTGCATCAATCAGTCAATCAATTTATTTTAACTACTAGCTTTTGCCATCGGTATCGCCTGTATTAAATAGAAAAAATATGCCTATGTTTTTTTTTAATCTTTATTAAGGAGCTTTGTCACAATTTTGACCATGTCGCTCCATCATAGCCAAATTTTGTGTTTTGATTTATTTTAGATGATTGTAATAAATGTTGTATAAAACTCTTGCCTCGTCTGACGTAGGCTTAGCTAAAATGTTGTTGCAAATACCGATATCTACCGATATCTATCTACAAACGCCTATGTTACTTAGGGATAGAGTAGAAAGAAAAACATTTTTATTTGCCTAAAAAGACGCAAACTTAAGACTAGCTGTGAAAGAATTATTTAAATCGGTCCAGTAGTTTTTGAGGTAAATCGTAACAAACCAACAAACAAAAATCAAATCTTTCCTCTTTATAATATTAGTATAGATGTATACTTTTTACTCTAGTTTTTTTAAATAACAATTTCCTTTTTTAGGGTTCCGTAGCCAAATGGCAAAAAACGGAACCCTTATAGATTCGTCATGTCTGTCTGTCTGTCTGTCTGTCTGTCTGTCTGTCTGTCTGTCTGTCTGTCTGTCTGTCTGTCCGTCCGTCCGTATGTCACAGCCACTTTTTTCCGAAACTATAAGAGCTGTACTGTTGAAACTTTGTAAGTAGATGTATTCTGTGAACCGCATTAAGATTATCACATAAAAATAGAAAAAAAGCAATATATTTTGGGGGTCCCCATACATAGAACTGAAACTCAAAAATTTTTTTTTCATCCAACCCATGCGTGTGGGGTATCTATGGATAGGTCTTCAAAAATGATACTGAGGTTTCTAATATCATTTTTTCTAAACTGAATAGTTTGCGCGAGAGACGCTTCCAAAGTGGTAAAATGTGTGTCCCCCCCCCTCTAACTTCTAAAATAAGAGAATGATAAAACTAAAAAAAATATATGATGTACATTACTATAAAAACTACCAACGAAAATTGGTTTGAACGAAATCTAGTTAGTACTTTTTTTTTATGCGTCATAAATCGAAAAAAATACACTATTATTAAAACATCGATCAAAGTTACAACACATTACAAGAACTTTAATATTATGTTACTTGCTGCTACGGAACCCGTCATGGGCGAGTCCGACTCGCACTTGGCCGGTTTTTTGTACCTACCATATTGTCTCTTCACCACCTTAGGTTGACTGGTAGAAAATGCTTAAAGCATTAAGTCCACATTTGTACTTTCTGTTGCATAAAGATTTAATATATAAATAAAATAGTTAAAATAGTAGCACTAGTTTTTATTAATGACTAGCTTTTGCCCGCGGCTTCGCCCGTGTACACAAAATATACACTATGTCATTCAGAAAAAAAGCAGCGCTACTTTCAGAGAATTACCTCTTACAAAAAAATACTTGTAAAGTCGGTTATTTTTTATTTATAAAAAGTTATTTATTTCACACTTTTTAGTTGCAATACACTTACAGCCACAGTACCTTCTTTTTCATCACAATTACAATTAACTCAAACCCTGCTAGAATACATTGTTTTATTATGAAGTTCCCTACCTTCCACCTTACGGCTCCATCATCAGATCAGTTCGATAGTAGTAGTAGTAGTAGTAGATGACAGTTCTAATAAGTCCAAAAACGGCTAGGATGCATTGATTCATTACGGAGTTTCGGTACCTATCTTATGGCTCGATTATCATCATCAGATCGACAATAATACCGTATAGGCAAAGTGCATCTCATGACAATTCTAATAAGCCCAAACACGGGTCCATTGATTAATTGCGGAGTTCCGGTGCCTATCTTCCGGCTCCATCATCATCATCATTATCAGATCAGTTCGATAGTACCTCATGGCCAAGGTGCACCTCATAACAATTCTAATAAGCCCAAACACGGCTAGAATACATTGATTAGTTACGGAGTTCCGGTGCCTATCTTCCGGCTCCATCATCACTCCATCGTCACTTCGATCATATCATTTTCAATATAAATATTTAGAACAATTCATTTATTTGTATTGTCATAGTCGCATAACTATTTTCATTGTGATATCTGTTTGGGTATGAAGTTCCATTGGTCGTTTCTGGTCTTCTTCACCAGTTCCGCCTCATCAAATGTCACTTTGTGACTGTAAATGCTTAAGTCCTTGATGAATATACTAAAATGACTATATAGTTGCATGTAATATTTGAGGATTACCCACGATTTCGCCAAGATTCAAGGCCAAGGCCGGTCGTTGTGGCGAAGCTTGGGGGAGGCCTATGTCCAATAGTGGATATCTTTCGGCTGAAATGATGATGATGAAGGATTAATCAATTGAAAGTTAATAAGAAGACTGGACGATCAACAACAAAAAAAGAAGAAGTAAAATGCGTTCCAAATGAGAATAGGAACGCTCGCCATGTTGTGACGTCATGATTTTCTGTCAAATCAAGGAAAGAAATTTTTAAACATTAATTCATTTACAAAAAATTTAATTTATTTATAAACTGTGAACGAAAAAAGTTTAATCAGAATCCAGTTCTTCAATTTTACTCATTTCTGAGTTCTTCAACTTTGCCAAAATTCTTTCGACCTGACAGTACGACGAAACGTCAAAACATAGGAATCGGTCCTATTCTCATTTGGAACGCGTAGTAAACCGACACTAGGTTTTACGGCTCGATTATCATCATCAGATCGACAATAATACCGTATAGGCAAAGTGCATCTCATGACAATTCTAATAAGCCCAAACACGGGTAGGATACATTGATTAATTGCGGAGTTCCGACAGTAAGACGAAACGTCAAAACATAGGAATCGGTCCTATTCTCATTTGGAACGCGTAGTAAACCTAGTGTCTTATTATAATTAATAATAACTTACTCGTATTTCAGAACATTCCATACAAAATTGATAGTAAAACTTAAAACTGTATTGGCACCTTAAGCCTCCATAATGTAAACTGCCTGTATATTTATTTTAAATTAAAAAAAAAAGGACACCGCCTAAATTAAATCACCAAGAAACAAAATTTAAACTAACAAGACAAATTGAAAAATAAATCAAGCTGAATACTTTTTCAGAGTACAAGCGTTCTTTAAATTACGTTTTATAAAATAAAGCGCTTTTTTCAGCGAATGTATCCGTGTCCCCGCGCCGTCGTTTATCATTTTTGTACTGTTTTGTACTCAGTAGCGTAAAATATCGTGAAACGGTTTTGAAACAATCGCAGTTTGTGAAGGTTTTTTTTTTATAGTTTCAAGGATGTTTTGGTGAAAGAACGAGGCAGGGGTGAGATCTGATTTCGTTATTTAACTTTGCTAATTGTTAGGTATTTTTTGCTTTACCCGCTCTAGGGCAGAGCGGTAGGGCGTGTATATATTCATTCTTTGTCTTGCGTTCCAGGACCCCGGAGTTCTCTTTCGCATAGCCCATGGCCCTAGTAAGCTTCGGCCCTGCTGGGCCCCTACGGTTGTGCTGACATCTCTTTGAAACGCGTGCGGAACACTACGCGCCGTTGACGACTCGGGCTTGGTTCGGTTGCAAACGGGACGAGCTACGCATTGCTCGCCATCCGCAACCCCAGACCCAGAGACCGAAGTGAGATCCGATTTCATTATTTAACTTTGCTAATGGTTAGGTATTTTGATTTATTGTACCTAAGCTTATTGGAGAAGAGTAACCAAATGCGCATGCTCTCCAGATTTCCAGCTACAGAAGACCATTTAGTTTTAGGCAGTAAATATCACAATCAAGTGTATTTCTAAAGGCGTAAAAAAGGGAATAAAATTTTGAAGTGTCAATATAAAGCACATGTATTATTTGCGAAAAAAACGTGTTGCGTCTACCCCAAATAACACGCAACAAGGGCGGGAAGATGATGAAATTTTCGAGGTTCTGATACAAAGAACAAATTTTAAGTTTTTAAATTAATTAAGATGACTGAAAGTAAATCTCGTCCATAACGCCATCCTGGGGAATGGAGTTTTACAGACGTGTGTTCTTGATCAAAACGTGACCCGCACACATCCGCATCGGTGTGCCCTAAGTGACCATACAACTGTATTTTAAAAGGTTTCATATACGTCTACGATGCTGCAACTATGCCAGAATAAACCAAGGAGTGTACCATTAACAGTTACTGCCTATTTAAAAGGTTAAAATACTTTATCCTTGGACATACTAATTTCGCGCATTTGTTCCTAAACTGAAATCCGCATAGTGTTCGTAGGGGTTCAGCAGCTTTGGGGAAACAAAAATGTGGTCCGAGAATTTCTAAAAAGGAAACCCATGGTCCTAGTACGCGAAGGGTAACTAAAAGACATAAACTGCATTATGCCTTAAAGCACCGCGAGGTGTGCGCCGCGAATGGTCCGTATCGTATGCTTCGGGCTATGTGGACGTGTGTGTTTACAGCGAGCATTCGCGTCATACGATCGTTGCCAACGACGCCTCAGTACTAGCCGGCCGCTCCGTGTGGATGGACAGGCGTTGTCTTCGTTTTCTACTGACGAACACCGTGCGTGGTGGTTTGCGTGCTCAGCTTGAGCTTGTGTCTTTCGAGATGCACGCATAAATGTACAGACGTATGTCTCAGGTTGAGGTATGCGTGACGATCCATTCGAGACGCACATCTCGCGATGTCGGTACGCGGCTCTAGAAATCCCCATGATTGTGATTTTAGTGACCAAAACAACATGGTGTTTTGTTGCTGGGGAGCTGGAGAGCATGCGCTTTTTGTTACTTACTCTTCTTCAGTAAGAAATGAGCACAGTGAGTAATTATCATCGATTATATTAATATACGTAGTACTCGTATTGCATAGCACAGTCTGCTTTATAATGATTTCACTGTTAGACTCTTTAGGAGAGGCAATAAGCCGTAATTCACCACGTGGGCCCAGTGCGGGTTGGTGCTATTGTTTGGGTGAGGATGTTGAGTACCAAAACTGCTTTTGACTTCAATTTAAAAATATTTATTTAGCGGACACAGTTTATAAAAACACAGTGGATATATTGATCCGTTTGCTACTGGTCGTTAGGTGTTGAGCGTAGAAGCAGATGATGGCAACTGACTGAATGAAAAGGCGCGAATATATCGCCACGCGTCGAGTTGTAGAGATGTGCGCATGAATCGACTCGACTAATAAAATAATTTTAGTGTTGGGATTCCAACAGCTATGCATATACACGGCTTCAATAAAAGTTTGAGACGCTCTCTTGCGTGGAGCAAAAGCTTAGAGAGAGAGAGAAGTCATTGCATGGAAAGAATGAAAGAAAATTATTTATTTTGGCGCAAAAAACATTGTAGACAACAAAAACTTAAGATGATTTCCAACTTCAAAAAAATGGGTATACCTACTAATGGCTTTCCCCAACGTTCTTACGAAACAAATCCCATAACAGCAAACAGAACGTCAAGGCTAAAACCGTTAAAATTCCACGGCTTATTTTGAATCTCGAAATTAGTATGGAAATGGGCTCAGCCGAGAACAGGGGAAAATTAAAACTGTACAAATGTATGTAAATTTCAAACAAAGGAACGTAATATTCCGCAAACTTAGTTTCCCTGGGAATCGCATTTTCATTCATAGTTTGGTATAAATATCAAATAACTACGGTACATGATTAGCTTGGCAAGATTGCGCCATTCGGTTGAACACTAAGACTATTAAAAGTCCGCGTAGATTATTAAAATTTTGAGCGTTTTGTCTATTGGTTATGTATCTAAGAATGTAAATAAGAAATTCTTCATAAAGTAGTCTGTAAATTTTTCCCGTATTTATACCAATTTAAATGCTTGGGGTCTCAGGGGTTACTATGCCTTTTGGTATTAATTGGTTTTCAAGATGCACGGCACAGTTGGTGCAGTGGTAGAGTAATTGACTGCTGCACTGCGTATAACGGGTTTTTAATTCTTGCATGGAACATATAGACACCCGCTTTGATCAAGGCATTATCTCGGATTACTGTCCAATTTAAGACGGCGTAAGAATAACGGCGTTTTATTACATATTTCTAGCATTGATGCACAGATTAATTTTTTTCAGTCAATATCATACTTTTCCTGTAAATAAAATTCAAACACGGCACAATCACTTTTTGGTTCATTCTGAAAAATTTCTGAATTAATGTTACAACCTCGTTCATTGCGGGTGTCTATATATTTGTATAGGGATAAATATAATGTTTTGTGCCTTGTGTATGTGAGTTTACTTGTCTGTGAATGCACCCGAGAAACAGGAGTAACGGCTTATTCACGACGTTGCCGCTGTGAGCTGGAGCTCATCGCGGGGCGGCGAGCGGTACAAACAAATGTATGAAAATGTTTGAAGCACGTCACGAGATGCCGCTCATAGCGCCGCGCGTCCACTTACCGATTTCACTCCGTTCTTTTTTTTTAAAATTGAGATAAACTAGTGCTTGACTGCAATCCCACCTGATGGTAAGTAGCGATGCAATCTTTGATGGTAAGGCGCACTAGTTTATTAAGAGCCTATTCACACTAGCCTTGAAGATACCCAAATTAAAATCGCCGTTCGCCTGTAATACCTAAGGTAACAAGGCAACGTCTTAAAAAAATGCTACACAACAAAGTATTCCTATATTGATTCCGTTTTTTTTCAGATTAGGTACGGAACCCTACGCTTAAATAAGCTGTCATTAGTTTGTACAATTCAAAAACAGAACAGTGATCGAATGCCTCTCAACTGTTGAACGATTGTCGTTCAAGCAGTCACGGTAGAAGGTTAACTAAATATTAAGTACTTATATAGAAATACATATGATTTTCTAACGTTTGAATAATATCACGAGTAGCTTATCATAATAGCTTTTAAAAACAGAGCCTTGTAATGTTTTCTTATGAGTTTGAAGTATGTATTTATTTAAAACTTTGTTCTCCTCAATTTTCGGTAGGTAACTATTAAATAGAAATATTGCCTCTGCCGTGGAATTTGTTAGTCAGCTTCAGATATGTAACGGAGGACCGATTCCAATTTTGAAAGGTCGGAACAACCGATCCCGTTTGCACCATCGATTTGATTTCGGATTCGATAAATTTTAATCGGAACTCATGTCGAAGGTACAAATGATTTTTTTAGTAAGTAAATCGTAGGAAGTGTTATTTAATAATTTCCGATCCCTCATAAACAAGAAAAAAAATTAAAAAAAACTGTGATTTACTGGCTCAGTGTTCCTGTAGTTGGACACGTTAAGATTGCGACGGTAAGTCCCCTCTAGTTGGACACGTTACGATTGCGACGGTAAGTCCCCTCTTTGAGGAATACTTAGAGAAGCGCCACGATGTCCTCACCTTCCGCCTTAAGTAGGTCCTCACCGGACATGCCCGGTTCGGGAAGTTTCTGTTTCAGATTCAGGCGCAAGAAACGCCCAGATGTTATCGTTGTGTGGACTGCCCGAAAGACTTGGTGGAGCATACAGTGAAAATTTGCCATTTAAATGCTTGGGGATGGGTGATGCTCCATCCACGTGTACTCGTGGAGGCGACCACTTCTCGCTCTTGATCTTAGTCGAAGCCATAGTTCGAGAGTTTGGAGCGAGAAGGAATGGGAAGCGGTCACCTCAACTATGAGGAAACGAACATTCACATGCCCCAGCCACTGCCACAGAAAATGCCTCGGACGTTAGGAGTAGTGAAATAATTCCCGGTGACCATAGGCGCGGGCTTGCTAACGACAAGCAAGGGGTAGCTCGCCGGCCGATAAAAACTTGGCCCGAGTCATCGAAAGCGCGTAATGTTCATCGCACGCCTCAAAGAGAAGTCAGCAAACTGTAAGGGTCCAGCAGGACCGCCAGGTCATGGGATTTTTCATAAGAGTTACAATGGCTATAGCACGGACCTAAAGGGTAACTGAACTGTTTAGTCAGTAAAAGTCTGATACTCTCTCTTGCTCCACCTAGAGCGGAAGAAAATATGTAATGACTAGGTTTTTCCCTCAGCTTTGCCCGCGTACATAAAAAATAGCCTATATCACTCAGGAATAAAGCAAATTTCTATCGGTAAAAAAATTTTCGCAAATGGACCTGCATTTTTATAGATTAACTCCTACAAACAAAAAAAAAAAAACAAAAAACAACTTTAACTCTTTCTTAATTCTTTATTGTACACACAAAAAATTTAACCT
The DNA here is from genome assembly GCA_929112965.1 of Mythimna albipuncta. Classification (NCBI taxonomy): domain Eukaryota; kingdom Metazoa; phylum Arthropoda; class Insecta; order Lepidoptera; family Noctuidae; genus Mythimna; species Mythimna albipuncta. Next base: position 3,171,431 of record OV815960.1, read on the forward strand.
TAATACGTCATGATCATTACCAGCATTTTTAACGTTCTCACTTTTGGGACTCAAGCCTCCTCTCTGGGAGAGGGAATGGACCGTAATCCACCACGCGGGCCCTGTGCGGGTTGGTAAATATCACATGTCTTTGAACTTTTGGTTCTAGGACATGCCGGTTTCCTCACGATGTTTTTCTTCACCGTTTTGAGAGCAGTGGTGATGAAATAAATTACACAAAGTAATGCGCCTGGCTAGGTTCAAACCCGCGACCTACAACAAGTAAGTCAGGGTCGTTACCACTCGGCCACCACTGCATTCTTAGCCACCACTGCCCTTAATACATCATCATCATCATCATCCTATCAGCCGAAAGACGTCCAATGTTGGACATAGGCCTCCCCCAAGCGTCGCCACAACGACCGGTCCTGTGCATCACGCATCCATCGGATACATTGATAGATAATTCATGCACTAAAGCGAGCTAAACTAAACAATGAGTTTTCTCCCATCTGGAGATCATCCCAGATGGAGATCACATTCGAGGGTAGGGTCCAGTGTGCAACATAAACCTACATAAATACGCTCTTTATTGTATTAGTCTAGATTTCTCTAGATTTGATTTGTCTAGATTTTTTTTTTAAAGAAAATCTTATACGTGACCTTTTTTATTATTATTATTTATAGGCTTGCGTTTGACCACTATCTCACCTGATGATAGGCGATAATGTAGCCGACGATGGAGCACGCTTGCCCAGAAGTAACCAATTCACTCTTGAGTTAGCCCCCAGGTTGTAGCTATAAGGAAACACAGACTCAGGCAGGGAATTCCACTTCCTAGCTGTACGTATAATGAATTTACATCTATTCTATTGAAAATCGCATCAATTCTAAACTAAAAACATCCAAAGCATTCCCAGAAGCAAATAAATAACGATTCAAAACACAATGCGGTAGGCTCATAATAAAATAATCATAAATTAAACTTTAATCAAAACAAGGGTGATTTTAATGAATTGCCGCCGCGATATAGACGGATCGAGTTCCCCCAATTCCCAAAAGGAACTGGTAATGAATACTTACATGATATAGTCATCAGGAATACTGATTACTCCGCTGGGAAATCATACGCGTAAATATAAGTACGTATATATATAATGTTAAGCCGAGTGGTGCGTATATATTGCAGTGGTTTGTCGCTCGGAGTAATAATTAAAAAGCTTTTGCACTTCGGGGATTCCTTGTATCAAGGGGTATGGGATTGATCATTTGTTATATTAGAATACTGAATACATGGCATGCCCAAGCCTGATCCATTTCCTGTCCTAGAATCTATCATGGCGTCCCAGATTCTAGGACATGCCGGTTTCCTCACGATATTTTCCTTTACCGTTTTGAGAGCAGTGGTAGCAGGTTTATGAAATAAAAGGCTTAAATAAATAAATACAAACGATTATCTCACGATTTGTACGAATTAATCAAGGGGAAGGCATTCTGATCTTCCTTTAATAAAACCCACCCTTGCTGTAATCCGCGCTAAAGTATTCCACGTCTCTGACTGATTGGCCCATTACTCTTAACGGGATGAAGATACGAAGCTGTTCCACAAAGTTAAGTGTGTATATTCTGTTCTATTTACGTTCGAGCATTGTAGGTTGCTCATCAGTGATAGAACTTGTATTTTGATGACAAGTGAAAGTTTTTATTTAGAGTTTCGATAAACTTCGATAGACTTCGATAGACTTCGATAGACTTTGATAGACTTCGATAGACTTCGATAGACTTCGATAGACTTCGATAGACTTCGATAGACTTCGATAGACTACGATAGACTTCGATAGACTTCGATAGATTTCGATAGACGTCTCAATCAGTAACGTGGTTACATTAGTGATCAAGACGTCTATCGAAGTTCCACTGACATAAACCTATAATTGAGCCCATTACTTTAATATGAAAATTGATGTAAAACACAGCTTCCCTCTCCAAGAGAGGCGGCCTGAGTCCCAGCAGTGGAAATATTTAAAAAAGGGCTGATTATGCTCTACGTGGGACACTCAGAAAGTTTTGAGAAAATAAAAAACTACAAAGAACTCGCCTCTGTACGAAGTTTCACGAGTCTGAACCGATTTTCGAAACATTTTGTCCAGTCCGCCCCAGACCCGTGTACTAGGACCAAGGGTTTCCTTTTTAGGAATTCTCCGTGGCCCTAACGGGCGTCGGTCTTGCTGAGCCCTTACTGCTATCTCCTTGAGGCACACACACAGAAATCTTCACGTGCTGTTGATGGCTTAGTTGTCTGAGTGTTTTTTTTTTACCGAATCAGAAACGGTTACCTCCTGAAACCCTTATGAGCGCTAAGGACCTGCGTCAGGTGGAAAGCGCGGATGCTTGGTGCCGCTGTGGTCAGATTTCATACTCCTTACAGAACCGCGATAGTAATTGCATACTGCCATGATTGTGGCATACCCAGTGCTAGGTTTCAAGTCGCTGTCCCTATACTGGCATGAGATACCACTGGAGTTCTGTCCACAGTGTCGCGATTTGTCACGGCAGCGGAGTTTCGTCCCGGCGTTACACACCCACGCACCACGCGGGTGTGTGCAATGACTATAATACAACACATTCTGAGACCGCTGGCGGCAGTAGCGCCTAGATTCTTTTTTTGGGCACAAATAAATAAGTTACTTTTAACCCGGAAAGACTCCTAGTATCTATTTAGATACGTCGATGATGATCTCGACTTGTAGGGCTAGGTCGCAAAGTATATATTAGAAAAGAAATACTTTATTCCTTCCTTATTCGTAAAATAACTGAATTTGAAAATAAATAATGTTTACTTGTTGTTATTAGATTTAAGCCTTTCAAATAACTTTACACTAAAAAAATTACAGTCTATTCGATTTGATAACTATTTTGAACCAAATTTCGATAAGCGTCAACTACTATTTAGATTTCGTACGGATCACCTAAATTCACGCTGTTTTTTGTGCGAAACGATAGTACACGTGTTATAATCAGAGGTCGGAGTAGGTAGATTGATTTTATATACTTGCGTCAAGAAATTATAATATGGCCATGCCATTTTATCCATAATGTGCGGGAAGTATCGGAAAAAGTTCCGGGATTGGAATTATGGAATAAAATAAAATAAAAAACATACAAATAGGCTAACAAAATCGTTTATTATAAGAATTATTGATTGAATTCAATGATCAATTATTTTTAATTTGTATAAAATAAAATACTGATTTCTTTCACACTGGCAGCGTAGATTGATATTATTAATACGTTTTTCACCTTAAACACAAATTCGTGCTAATTTCAAAATTCCGGAACAAATATCACAATATTTATAATAAATATGAAGTTCTGGTATTTTGGAGGCATATCCATATTATCCTCTACGTTTGACGTCAACGACCTTAAATCAATCTACCTACTCCGACCTCTGGTTATAATGTACCTATTGTGTTTTCGTTTTAACTCTAACGGTAAAAGGCATAAGTTCGCGAGACTTTTGAATTTTGAGTATTGCGCGTTTAAGTGGTTTGTGCACATTTAGATACAAAAACGCTTAACCCCTCAAACCTTTTTTTATCAACACTTTTTGAGTGGCCTGGTATCACTTCACCGATCATTTGATAGCCCATGCAAAAAAGAAACTATATTTAAAAATGAAATCACACGGTGCAAACTCTCCCTTCTACAGTTCTTCGATCTGGTTTAATGAACATTCAAGTTATTATAATAGATTTCTCGAACTTGCGCGAAGTGTACCGATAGAAACGTTTAATAAAATTGAAGTTTATTTAATAGGTAGGTGGTTTATTTTCGTTCAAAGTATTATTTTATCGATATAGCGAACGAAAAAATTAAACTGGAATTTATTAATGTAATCATTTTTAAATCATACAGAAAATTTAATTTGAAAAAGATATGTTTGTAATATTGATATTAACTAAACTTTAAAATTATTTTAAAATATCCGTGATAAATTTGGAACATTCACCAACCCGCACTGATGATATGATGATGATGATGATTTGGTACATATAAATATCCAGATATATTCTACCTAAATAAATAAAAAAAAATATTCAAATTATACTTAAAAATATTTTCTTTTGAAAAATGTTATGTTCATAAATAACTTAAATATTAACTAAATAACTACCTAGTACCTACTAACTAGTGTTCTTGTTGAAATTATAATTATTTATTGAAAAAATGAATAAACTATTTGTTTTTATTTTGTATAATAATATTAATTGTTAGTCTGTAAGGTGTAAATATCTATGGGCCAAGATGCTTGATAATAATTGATTTATTATTATTATTTCGTTCATTCACTAGTTAAACAAATTATATTTTGAAATATTTCAGCAAAAAAAGTAAGTATCAAAAATTTGTACCTCACCGATATCAAGAACAGGGTGGAAGTTACCTGCAGTCAAGGTTTCTTCCTAACTATACAAGCTGTGTCCCGAAGTATCGCATTCTGAGTCGAGCTCTTGATTCAGCCGCTAAACGCGAGCCTCTTAAGGTGTTGGTCGAGGTTTTTGTCTATTAAGCCATTGGTTGTCACAACTATCGGAACAATAACGACTGTGTCAGTGGCGATTGTGTCAACCCCACATGTCGACAACCTCGCGAGCCAAGTCAAGATCTTTCGCAGCTTTCACGTAGTTCTCGTCATGGGAGATCACTATATCAACATTATTATTATCAGTGTTTTCCATATTTCGGTCATCAGGACACGCCGAAAATATGTACAATTGTACATAAATCAGAACAGCGTTCTTAATTTAAGTACCACAAGACCTTAGTAATCACAAATCGTGTTGACCAGACGTAATATTCTCTAAAACGCGATGAGTTTAGACTCATTCTCAACTTATCTCACTTAGTTACTGACAAAGTTAATTAGGAACATCTTCGCAACTTTGGAAAACTTAATCTCTCGACGCAGCATCACACCTCCCTGTCCCACCTAACTACGCACCGTTTAATATCAATTCATCTGGATCTTTAGTCGCACAGTACCCCAAATGAATGATTACACAGTATTAGCGAGGCACATAGATGAATGTGCCCAATCGAATCGGGTTCAACCGGCCTCCAGCCAATTGTTACCTTCAATCTTCATCCCCCAAAGTCCCCAACTTTTGGGGGACTGAGTTTTATGGGTTTCTTTTGTCTTTACGTTTAATGCCTTAAAGTCCCCTCGTTCAGAAGTTATGCGTCGTTTGTTATTGTTTCTACGTATTTACGGCGCTTAGCTTGCTTTATTGTAGTTTAGAGTTTGCGTTCGATTTGGTTGTTTGTGTGAGTTATGCTAGTTGCCGATAACGTCCTTATTACTGGCGGTGGTCGAAGAAGTAACAGATTTGTGAATTAATTTAGATATTAGTGAAATGGGAATGCGGTTATTAATATATCTATTATACTTTCTAGCTTCTGCCCGCAGCTTCGCTCGCGTACATAAAACATATCCTATGTCACTCAGGAATAAAGCAGATTTCTATCAGTAAAAAAATTTTTGCAATCGGACCAGCACTTTCAGAGATTACCTCCTATAAACAAAAAAGAAACTTTACCTTTTTATTATATTTGTTTAGTTGTACACATAACAGAATACCTAACAAAGTTAAAATTAAGTCTAAAACACATACAATGAGAGGCCTTATCGCATTCCGCGATCTTTTTCGGGCTACCTCCTATGATTAGGTTTCCGGGATTATCTATCTGAAAAGCTGTGGGACTGCTCTGCTAGTCCTTGTAAAAGGCAACTGAAGCATCACAATGAGTTTTGTCAGTAAGAGTATGGCATTATTTCACTTATCCCATCGACAGCACGATTTTTTTTGCGGTGTCTATGCTTCATTGTGACCTCTGGGCATTTCGCACAGTGGTTACATTCGATTGTTGTTTTCCGTCGAAACCAAAACACTGTTGGAATCGACGGCTGCCCGAACGACGACCACCCGAAATGACTACCTGAACATGTAACGTGTGAAATTAATAAAATACAAATGTGTATAGTTTAACGTTGTTAGTTGGTAAGTATTTCTATTTAAAATAAAAGTATCCGTAAGTAGAAGTTCATTAAGTGTTAACAATAACAGTTGCAAAACGACTAATGGAAACTGTTCTTTTTTTTTCTGAAAATTTAAAAGCTTTTTAAAATAGCAAAAATCAAAACGAAAAACCTAATGATATTTCTAAACTACAGCACTTATATTTCAATCATACTTTTCTTTTTCGGTTCGACTACCATTAACATTTTGAGACTTATAAAAAATCTCTTTGTCCTAAAATTATCAGCCGATACTATTTATTGCGAAAAAGAAATGGCGACCGACTTTAAAAAGTTTGCCCACAAAAAAATACTAATTTATGTTACATCTAAAACAATGAAATACAAATGGATCAAAGGATTATGTGCGACAGAACAATTTCTTTCAAGTAATGCCATTGAAACTGAAAACCGTAGAATTCTTCTTTTATTTTTGGTCAATTGGTTAGAAATCGCTTTATTGGTAACATTAAGAACTCTTCTTTAATTTGTGTCAATTTCAGAGATAGTTAGTGTCGTTTTCTTTTTTGGTTTGCAGGTTTTGCTCACAATATTTTTGTTGACAATGCTTGATAGTGTTTTAGATTTAACTCTTTGAATGCCGTAATTAGAGACACAATAGAAAGACAATTGTTTATGTCGAACTGTGTAACATAAGACATTCAAAAGGTTAAGCATCTACATTTAAAGTATTTTTCCTAGAACGTGTGTTTTTTTTTTCAGTGGGTAAAAATAATCCAAATGACATACAGTGTATTGCCAGCCCGCCCTTCTTTATAGTTCTGGCAAAATCTGTCTAGTTCGTCCCGCCATCGTCCTTTATCATCTATCGAGACAACCACGGTCCCGGTCGGAGTGTTCAATACCATCCTGTCAAACCCGATTCTTTTGTTCTGACCACGTGACTGAGCGTTGAGATGATGTCTACGCCTACGTAAGTTTTCATCTAGTGTTTACGATTGCAGATTATCAACTTGGTTAGGGGGGTACAGATCTAGCACATTCGCCAGATCTGGCCGCACTACAGCAGTATCACACCCTGGGGCAGAGTGGAAGATAGTGTTAGACTCATAATGACTAAAGGCCAACCCCGTTCCTTCGTTGCCTTTCATACCGGGGCTGAGCCTTCCTTTCGGAAACAACCCTGGCTCCAGTAAGCTTTGACACTGCTGGGCTCTCCGCCCGCTCTGTCGACTTCCTAGTGTGTGATTGTTTATTACTTCTTCACGTTCTCGCAGCCAGTTGAAAAGAGAATTAGATGAAACTTAGGTAGACCAGGGTAGGAAGATAATAAATGAGGAATATCCGCCCGTGTTCCTCCAGAATTCTTTTGCATTCCAGGGCTGTGGCGACTGTTTAAACGATCCCGTACCTAGCACCTACAAGACAAATTTAAGCGACAATATCCTCTATCGATATTAAATATTCAAATTTCATTTTTTTTTTTATTTCACAAAGGCATGGGCAATTATAAAACGTTAGAAACGTCAGAAGCTAGTGCCCGGTTCCAATTGGTCGTTTCTAATAGAGAAGAATCAGCAACAAACTTCATGGTTTTAATAGTCTTCCGAATCCCCATAGATTCTCCTTCCTACTAATTCCACTTCCTATACATTCTCACGATTCAGATTCAATCTCAAAACAGCTTCACAACAGCCGCTAAAACTCACAAATTGGCTAATAAATCTGACAATTAATGTAGTGCATAAATCATATTTATTACAGCCGATTGAAATCGGGTGAGAGCTCTAAAAAGCACAGCCTGAGCATTAATCGATACGAAAGCACTTAAATAACCAGTTCGAGTTAGTAACTGTTCGTATTAGTAAAACGGTTTAACTTGCAAAAGTCGTTAAGCTGGGCCGATTTTATGAAAGTATACTTAGACCGTTTTGTTTTGGTACGTAACTGTGGGCCTGGCTTTAAATGTTTTTCTTGTGGGGCTCGATCTGGAATTGGTTATCGTTTGCAGTGCTGAACATATTGGGTAGGTACGTTTTTTTTTTCAAGTTAAGTTGATTTTCATTTAAAAGTCAGAGATATTTGGTTTATTTCGTCCCCATTGACCATCTCTTCTGCAAACAATGTGACCTGAGCACTGTCACTTAAATTTGGTGATTTTTCGGGCTATCTTAATCAACCAAATTATTAGGCAAACATTGACATCGATGTGGATATATATAGTTTTAGCATAAATCCTTAGTTAATATTTCAGATTCTTATGTAATATTGTTAGAAATTCAAAATAAAAAATCTCAATAAGGCAAACATAAATGTACTAAATAGCTGTTTTTTTTGTCGCGATTTCAGGTTTGTTCCCATAGTAACAGTTGTTGGTTATCATGAGCACAATCACGTGTTTAAGTATCGTACACTAATTACCAGTCACCCTATATGCCTATATATGCTTATATCTGATGTTTGTACACTGAAAACCCTTAATCTATCTCCTTCTGTAAGAGATCGCCCTGTGCGATAAGGCCGCCCATTGTGCACTTATTCTTTTAAATGTTTGTCCTGTATTTTTGTTTATTTGGTGTACAATAAAGATTATAATAATAATAATAATATTCTATCATGTCTGTCTCTCAGAATGGATGTAGGAACGGGTCCCGCGGTACTAAGGAGCTGCTCCTCATCGATATTGCCATTAGCCAACAGGTTCGACGTTCTCGAAAGAACCTGTCGGCATGCTGGATAGATTATAAGAAGGCCTATGACTCTGTTCCTCATACATGGCTCATGAGGGTGTTAGAACTGTATAAAGTTGATGCAACTTTGCGCACCTTCCTGATGTCATGTATGGGGCAGTGGAGAACAGTCCTTCACTATCCGGGATGTCGACAGATTTGGGAGAACAGCGAACCGATAAGGATTGAGCGTGGCATATTCCAGGGTGACAGTCTGAGTCCACTGTGGTTTTGCCTGGCTTTGAACCCTCTCAGCACACTGCTGGAGGGTTCTGGCTTAGGTTACCGGTTGAAAAGAGGCGGTCAGGTCATATCTCACCTTCTTTACATGGATGATCTGAAACTCTTTGCCCCCAACAACTTGCAACTGATGGAGCTACTGAAGGTAACTGAAACCTTCAGTAGTGCCATCAGGATGGACTTTGGTGTGGACAAATGTGCAGTCATACATGTAAAGCGAGGAGAGATTATGGAATCCGAGGGAATTCAACTCTCGGATTCCATACACCTTAGATCCCTCAGTTCAACCGAAATATACAAGTATTTGGGTATGTCGGAATCGTTAGGCATCAATACTGATGACGTGAAACAATCGTTGAAGGAGCGCTTCTTTGGCCGCCTGAATAAAGTACTGAATAGTCTTTTGTCAGGCGGAAACAAGGTGCGCGCTTTCAACGGTTGGGTCATGCCAGTATTGATGTATTCTTTCGGCATACTCAAATGGACTCAGACAGAACTTGACGCCCTGGATAGGAGGGTCCGTACATTACTTACCGCAAATCGGATGCATCACCCACGGTCATCGGTGATGAGACTGTATATCCCGCGGAAGTGTGGGGGTCGTGGCTTCTTAAATGCTAAGTCCCTGCACAACCGCGAGGTATGCAGTCTCAGGGAATATTTCCTAGCCGTCGACGTGGGTATGCACCGAGATGTGGTGGCGGTGGACAAGGGCCTCACCCCGCTCTCCTTAGCTAACGAGAACTGGCGCAAACCTTTAGTACTGGATACTAATGACCGCAGGGAAGTATGGCAGGGCAAGGAGCTTCACGGACGCTTTTACCGGGCCTTACATGGGCCCGATGTAGACCTATTAGCGTCCGTATCTTGGCTACGTTTCGGTGACCTCTTCGGGGAAACCGAAGGTTTTGTCTTTGCAATTATGGACGAAGTTATGATGACGAACAATTACCGGAAATACATTGTGAAGGATGGTACGGTTGACATCTGTCGGGCATGCCACCGGCCCGGAGAATCAATCCGTCACATTATTTCTGGGTGTTCTCGTCTGGCTAACGGAGACTATTTGCATAGACACAACCTCGTAGCCAGGATTATTCACCAGCAACTTGCTCTTAAATACAATCTTGTAGAATCAGAAGTACCGTACTACAGGTATGTGCCCGACCCAGTTCTCGACAATGGCAGTATCACGTTATATTGGGACCGATCTATCATCACTGACAGGACTATTGTTGCCAATAAACCTGATATAGTGGTGATAGATCGACTAGAGCGTCGCACAATGATTGTTGATATAGCGGTCCCTCATGACGAGAACCTTGTGAAAGCTGAGAAAGATAAGCAGATTAAATATCTTGACTTAGCTCGCGAGGTTGTCGACATGTGGGAAGTGGATAGAGCAATCATTGTGCCGATAGTCGTAACGGCCAATGGCTTAATAGCTAAGAGCCTCGAACAACATCTAAGGAGGCTCTCGTTAGGCAGCTGGATCAAGGGCCTGATCCAGAAAGCAGTACTCCTGGACACGGCGCGTATAGTTAGGAGATTCCTCTCTCAGGAGCCCTGACCACCGGCAGCTTGGACCCTGTTCCCGATGCCGGTGGGCTACTATTTTTTATATTTTTAAATGTTTTTTTTTTTTAATGTTATTTTTTTAAGAAATATTTAAAAATATACTATAATATGTACATAATAATAAATAAATGGAATAATAATATACCTTTTTTCTACAAAAGATAAAATAGTTCGTCCACTTCAGATCAAAAGGTGACAGCTATATATTAGATGTTTCTTCAAGTGTGAACACACGAGGTCGTCTGTCCCAGCTATTTTGGTTTAGGTTATCGGGACATTTTGTAAGGACCTCAAAAGGTTAATTAAAATAGGACCTGAATTTCAGACTAATTTTTTTTTGGCGTAAGCTTAATCGTAATGTGTATTTTTTTAGGGTTTCGTACCTCAAAAGGAAAAACGGAACTCTTATAGGATCACTTTGTTGTCCGTCCGTCCGTCCGTCTGTCTCTCTGTCAAGACCCTTTACCTCGGGAACGTGAGGAGGTACCGAGTTGAAATTAAAACCATATACTCAAGTCTGCGGTCCCTTTTCGCTGACAAAAAACCAAACGTGTGCAACAAGTGCTTGACTGCGATCCCACCTGATGATAAACAGCGATACAATCTCTGATGGTGAGGCGCACTAGTTTATTAAGAGTCTATTCACTCTACAAGGTTGGGAAAACCACAGCAGACAAAAGTTTCAGTCCTTCCTTTATCCTTTAGTAAAGACAGAAGGTTCACAATAGTTCTCTATAGCGGAACAGAAACAATCTGGTTTGAATTGCAATTATTTTACTTCTAAATCGAGTCACTCCAAGACTGTTACCACCAACTGGTTTCAGTGATCATTTAAAATACCTGTAAAAGTTGTCCTTACAGAATTAAACCGCGTTAAGCGTGCCATTACCAACAAGAGCTTTAATTTCGCTCTCCACAAACGTAAAACACCTCAAACCAGCATTAGACTTGAACATCTTGCACTGTGACACCGCCATTAACTTTAACGGCAGTTCTAAGTAGCCGAAATCGCGGCCTCAGCGTAATACCGAGCTCGTAACATTAGCAGTGTTCCTGCTACATTGCGCGCCGCACGCCATGAATCACCGTCTTTATTGCCGTCACAACCAGCAATGGTTCGCGTAATTTATGTTTGATTAATTAAATCTGCTCGTTTTATGACTTGTTTGCCAGATAAGATGATGTTTCATTAAGTTGATTTCTTGGTGTTTTGGCTCCGATGTATTTTGAGGTGGTTATATTAATTTTGTTTTGCTTATGTAGGATCATGTGCGGTGGATTAGCGTGTTCATCATTTTGGCCCCTCGGCGATGAAAACTCTTGGATGAGTATGCAATATTCATGATGAGTAAATGTGGTTCGAAATTAGTTACGAACACATAAAATATTTTTAATCATCTTCGCGTGTTTTTTATGATGGGGATAATCATCTAATGACAACCCCTGCTCTTGGGCGGAGCGAGAGATAGTGTCAGACTCTTACTGACTAAAAAACCCACCTCGTGCCTTCAAGCCTTCATACCGGGGCTCGAGTTCCCTTTCGGATAACCGTGGTCCCAGTAGGCTTCGACCCGGCTGGGCCCCTGCTGTTGCTGACAACTCCTTGAGGCGCGCGGGAACAGTGCGCACCGTCGACGACTTGGGCTTGTCGGATGGTCGGGCGGCGAGCTACCCATTGCTTATTGTCCGCAAGCCTACGCCTACGGTGGCTGGAAATCTGAATCGGAATCCCGGCGGCGGCGAGAGTGTTTCCTGATGCGGTCAGCCTCCTCCTGTGTAAAAAACACACACAAACACAGGTTTTTTTGGTACATGTGAAATCTAATGACTTCTCTCGCTCGGAGTAAGAGGTCAGTGTCAGACTTTTACTGACTTCAATTCCTCTTTGTTTATTCAGTTGCTTTTTGCTTTCTATAACTACCGTTTTGTTTTTTTTCGAAAATTTTTAGTCAAATTTACATAGGTTATTTATTGACAAGCGTGCTTCATTGTCGGCCACATCATGGTATACCATCAAGTGAGGTAATGCTCAAACGCGAGCCAGCCAAAAAAAAAAGTCATTCAATAATAAAAGAAAAAAAAAAACATTTCATACGTGATCATGATCGTGATCACCATCAACACAACACATCAACGCAACACGTTTTTTCTTCCATTCTATCTTGTCAGAAGTCACGCTACTTTATCTTTCATATCTAATTCGTGAGTGACATGGGTAAGAATAACTTTCAAGAGAAGTACTGTAACAGAAACCATTATAATAGTGTTTTAACCGATGGATAAGTTAGTTGACGATGTCAAACAGAGAGACGACCAGGGCCTCCCTCAAGATTGACCAACGACCTGCTGAGGACTCCAGGAGTCCGCTCGATCCATGCGATGAGCAGACTCTTGGTGCAGGCTATCATCATCATCATCATATCAGCCGAAAGACGTCCACTGTTCCACATAGGCCTTGGTGCAGGCTGTACAAAACTTAAACTCAATATTATTTCTTTCAGATAGATCACGTAGTCACACATATGTAGATCTTCAACTACATCACTGGCTTGGGCGGAGCATCGCCGTGCTCTCGTGGGGGCGATCGGTGGCGGAGACCTCTCGCGCCGGGCCTTGGTTGAGGCCATGGTCCGGAGCGAGTAGGAGTGGCAGGCGGTCGCCGACTTCTGCGAAGCAGTAATGCTCGCAAAGGAGGAGGCCGAACGCATCAGGCAACGGCGTTATCGCCGCCACCGCCGCCGGGATTCTGATCCCGATTTCCGGCCAACGTAGGCGCGGGCTTGCGGACAGTGAGCAATGGGTAGCTCACTGTCCGGCCGTCCGGTAACTGTCCGGACCAAGCCCAAGTTGTCGACGGCGCGCACTGTTTCAGCGCGCCTCAAGGATTTGTCAGCAACAGCAGGGACCCAGCCGGGTCGAAGCCTACTGGGGCCAGGGATATCCGAAAGGGCGCTCGAGCCCCGGTATGAAGGCTAGAAGGAACAGGGTGGGTCTTTTAGTCAGTAAGAGTCTGACACTATCTCCCGCTCCGCCCAAGGGCGGGGGATGTCAATGCATGATTTTTCCCACCATAAAAAAAACTACATTATTGATTTTTAGCTGAAATTATAATATTTTTTTCCTTCTTAGATACCTCCGTAGAAACCGTTTTTGCTTTTTCCAGAGGAGGTAACAAACTGATTTTTAACTCGTTCCATCCAAGCATGAGGCACAAAAAACTAGTAATATCTTCAAAAGCAGTAAATCATAGAATAATCACGTAAAACCTAGATAAATAACGCTGTAGCTACTATTAATCCCGGATAAACATGGAAAGCTATTCTGTAATTGCCCATTAAAATATTACACCACTTTGCCTCGCCGGTAATTGATATAAAGTTACACGTTGATCGGAAGCCATACACAGTTGGAACATGGAGTAAGAAGTAAGAGGAATGTTTGTAATAATTTACCGGAGGCTATTTATAAGCAGCATTGAATTACAGAATTGACAATTTATACAAATTTATTTATTACAGACCACCACTTTATTATCTCTTCACCAGCTGGGGTAGATTGGTAGAGATAGGCATCAAGTCCGCCTTTGTAATTACTTTGTGTTGCTTGAAAGTTTAATAAATGAATAAATAGAGACAGCTTCTATTATAAGGTCTCAGTACGATAGTGTAGAATAAATATAAATTAATAAATAATATTCAGTTCATACCATTAAATTCAATTTATAACGTTTACAAACAAAATACATTTCTAAAAGAAAATCATTTATTTCAAATAGACCATTTACAGGCACTTTTGAATAGTCAAATGTCGGTCAGTCCGAGAAAAGTGAAGCTAAATTGCACGTTCCAAAGAGTAGGTCTCTATGGAGAAGAACGTGCAAGAAACTCCATGGACACTCTTTTAAATCATATATGTGTTACATATAATGCTTGGTTACATATTACTTGTTGCTTCTATCATGTGAGCACAATGTCGATAGTGAAATAAAAATGTAAAATAATTAAAATATAGAAACTGAATTAAGCCACTGGCAGCTAAGAGATGACCCGTCCCATCTGACGGCATCCGTTCACGAGCATGACGCGTGCATCAGCCCCACTCAGCTCAACCATTTTGAAGGGAACTGAATGACCCAATAACACGTGTCACCAACAGCGAGACATTTGAGTGAGCATGACAAACTCTCAACTGCCATGCTCGTAATGTCAAAAAAAAAAAGTTGTAACCTAATAAAAATGCTCTATGGTGCTTCACATTCACAAACTTGGAAAAAGTGCTTCAACATTATACAATGCAATTGTGTCTTTCAAATTAAAAAATAATAATATTAGTTTCCAACTAATCAACTAATTAGTACGCCCTAGTGGTAGTGGAGCTGGACCAGCATTGAGCCAAGCATTTTTATCTTGAATATAATCCTCCATCATATAATATGCTTGTCTGCATAGTGTGCGTTTAATACAAGATTTAAATTTCGTTTCATTGAGTTCTAATATGTGGGGAGGTATTTTATTATAACATTTCAAACAGTACCCCATGAAAGAAGAGGCCACTTTAGCCAGTCTGAATCCTGGTTGAACTAATTGATCCCTATTTCTTGTAACATAATTATGTCTATCGCCTCTTTTGCTAAAAAGATGAAGATTTTTTCTAACATACATTATGTTTTCTTAGATATATTGACAAGGTACTGTCATTATGTTAATATCTTTAAACAGTTCCCTTAAAGAATCGCACCGGCGGAGATTGTAAATCGCTCTGATGGCTCTTTTCTGTAATATAAAGATTGACTCGATGTCAGCAGCCCATCCCCATAGTAAGATACCGAACGACATGACACTATGAAAATAACTAAAATACTAGACTATATATAGAATAGACTAGTCTAGCGGTATCAACATCCGTAAATTGGCGGATTTTTCTAACAGCATATGCAGCTGAGCTAAGCCGCCCTGCAAGAGAAGTTAAGTGAGGACCCCATTGTAGCCTTGAATCAAGCGTAATCCCCAGGAAAATCGTTTTATCAACAAATTCTAGTTTTTAGAAATTAAGTAAGTTATAAGTATAAAATTACAATTAAATAAGAGTCAACCATAACTAAAATATTTAAATAAAATAAATAAAAGTAATTTGTTATAATGTATTGTAACTACTATGTTGAAGTTACTTTTTATTTGCAATATTTTTCACAAACTTAAATCTTTAATTTAATCTGGTACTATTTAGTTACGGATCAAACCTCCATGTTCTATCTCCTCTATGTTTTAAAAGGTAAATATGTTCTAACGCCTCGCCAGTCGTGTTTTATAGCTGCGATACGTCTCCGTCGCTTGAACGAACTGATAGGGCTGCCATTAAATATAACATTACATTCAGGTGGTAACCCTGCTGCAAATTAGACTAATACAAAAAAGTACCAAAATTCGTGATCAGTAGAAATGGTAATTAAAAGTTAAAAAAAAAAATCTAACTTCATAGTTCATTAAAGTGTTGTAGGATTATTTGAAAGAATCACCACAGCCCTGGAATGCTTTGGTTTTTGAAAGAACTTGGATGAGTTTCAGTAAACGTCTGACACTCCCTCTCGCTCCAACTAGAGTGAGAGGAATCATTTAATCAGTTTTCCAATTAAAAAAAAAGATGCAGTAATTTGGCCTCTACTCCTTTTAGAGGTAAAAGTCTGTCTACACTATTTTATTAAGTTAGCCTAAAATATCCCATTGCTGAGTCTGGATGCTCATTTTATGCCCTTTGGTCAATTTAATACACACTTTTTCAACCACAGCAACTCCTGAAAACCACATTCAACAATAGCAACCACCAGAAATGCGGCGAGGCTATGAAACCTGACGACCGTGACTGCTGAAAAACAATATAATTTATCTAGTGTAGCGGCGATTAAAAATATCCATCGTTTTTTTTTAATTGGGAAATCAACCCATGACTTCTCCCGCCCTGAGAACTTTTACTGACTAAAACCCACTCTTACAGGGTCTAGGGTTTTTCTTTCAGAAGCGAATCTATGGTCCCCGCGGGCTTGCGGACAGTGAGCAATGGGTATCTCGCTGTCCAACCGACCAGTAACTGTCCGGACCAAGCCCAAGTCGTCGACGGCGCGCACTGTTTCCGCGCGCTTCAAGGAGTTGTCAGCAACAGCAGGGGCCCAGCCGGGTCTAACCCTACTAGGGCCAGGGTTATCCGAAAGGGAACTCGAGCCCCGGTATGAAGGCTTGAAGGAACGGGGTGAGTTTGACACTGTCTCCCGCTCTGCCCAAGATGTCTTTGGATGATTTTCCCCACCAAAAAAAAAACCCATGGTCCCAGTAGACTTCGATCTTGCTGGGACCCTACGGTTTTCTGACTTCTAGAAGCGCGTGTTGAACAGTACGCGCCGTCGACGACTGGAGCACGGTCCAGACCGTTATCGGACGGCCGGACTTGAGTTACCTATTGCTCACCATCCGCAAGCTCACACCTACGGTGGCTGGAAATAGATTACTACAGATTTAGCTTAGCGAAATTTTTTTTTTTTTTTCGATGGGAAAAATCATCTTATGACAACCCCCGTTCTTGGGCGGAGCGGGAGATAGTGTCAGACTCTTACTGACTAAAAAACCCACCCCGTTCCTTCAAGCCTTTATACCGGGGCTCGAGCTCCCTTTCGGATAACCCTACCCCAGTAGGCTTCGACCAGGTTGGGCCCCTGCTGTTGCTGACAACTTTTTGTGGCGCGCGGGAACAGTACGAGCCGTCGACGACTTGGGCTTGACCGGGACAGTTACCGGACGGCGCGACAGCGAGCTACCCGTTGCTCACTGCAGTGGAGCTTAACGCTATCAGATACTATTGGAGAGCCAATAATATGGAATCCCAACTGTCTGACATAGATACTAAGTTGATAACGCTACTGTTACCAGGTATCGGCACGGATTAAATCCTACTGGTAGGTTGTTCCGTCAAGATAATCCCTTAGTTTCCTCTCATGACACCCGTGGGAATTAACTGTATGTTCTCCATCTATGAACAAAGTAGAACTGTTTGAAACTATGTTAGACACACAACTTAGGAAGTTGGAAATGTTATTTGATTACGTTTATAAATAAATATCTCGAATTAACACATTGTCTGTCTTTGGGTTTTGGGTTTGTCGAAGCTGGTTATATGTTTATACTGAACTTTAAAATCGTTTATTTAGATAAAATATTTGAAAAGTTTAGGCAAGTTTAATGTGACTTCAAACGTATGTGCAAATAAATCAAGTCTGTACACATATGTCAAACTGCAAAGTATTCTCAACTGGATAATTATCTACTAACTTACAGTGACTTTAAAAAATAAATCTAAATAAAAATTGACAACGATCACTTCAAATGGTTGTAAGATCTCAGGGCCGCCAGACGTCACGTATTTACTCACGAAGGAATTGTGGACGATCGAGTACTGTTAGTATGTATTAAGAACGCATGCCTATCTGCTAGCTTGCTTAGACGGCCAATTTTCAGGTATCAGGTAATCAAGTCATATTTCCTTCGTGAGAAAATAGGTGACGTCTGGCGGCTCTGGGATCTTGGATCACTGTGCTTTTTTTAAAGCTCTTGTATTTTTATAGAGTTGAGGCAATTTTTTTATACAACCTTCATACTCTTTTATGAAAAAAAAATTAGGATGCCTTGTGTTTCAGTTTCTCATAATAATGAATCCTCCTCTGAATATAGTTAGAACTACATTAGACCGACGCACATTTGGACTACTCCTGATTTGTACGTAGAACGACGTCGCGTGGCGTGGATCTAGTGTAGCTCTACAAGTCTAGTTTCCACATAAAATGTATGGATACTGACGCGCCCAGGTAGGCATATGTGTGCGCAGTGTAGTTCTTATCTTTTGCTTTGATAAATTAAATTGTTAAAAGTATTAAAATTAAACTTTTCTTGACCTATCTTTATGAGTTAATCTCGGTTTAATTCCAACCTTGGACCCCAACAGAAAAATTAACCAACAAATCTAGATTAAGACCACGGATAAAAAGTTAAATGAACATTAATTTTTCTGTCACAACGATATTTAAAAACTTTTTGTTACAAAGATGGTTTGAATTTCAAAGACTTCAGGGGCCATTATGGAAACTCTTCGGATCTGATAACATAACGAACAAGAATCAAATAAAAGAGGGGGTTAATGGGTAAAATTAAAAGTTATTAAAGTAAGTGTACTTCGGGTGAATTTGAGACTAGAGTAATTGCCGTCTTGACTAAGAGAATTTTAATAAAAGTGTAGTGAATTGGCCTTTCAGGACTTCGAGTGTCTCTTGAGATCTATTAATTTCATCGTTTTTGAGAGAAGGAGTCTCAAAGTTTGATTAGTCCCACCTACAGATTAGGAAAGTAAATATTTCGTATATGACTAATGAGAAGAGTGGACATCTGCACAGGCACTGCAGGTATAGCCAGTGTCAACATTCTTAAATTATTTATTGTACACACAAACACAAAATAGATGGGTAGAGAAGATAATCTACATACAAAGTGCTCTCGAGCAACGCACACATAGACACCGCTCACGGACACGATATCTCGGATCAATCGCCCGATCGCACTCATACAGCTCGGTGCAACTCGTTGACGTGTGTGCGTTCGCCTAGCGTAGGTATATAATAATAATTAATAATAATTGTATCTATCTATTTTGTGACACAAACATAACATAGTACACCTGTCATAGAATACATAATATACCATAGTACTCAGCTCACCAATGAGTTTTCTCCCAGAACACGTTTGAGTTACAAAGAGAGACCAATATTTCAGAGTGAGATCGAGTGCAAAATATAAACCTATATAAATAAGTCTTAATATAATTAATTACATTATGTCAATAATAAAAAAACTTCCTAATGCTTTATTTGAATTTAGGATCTGCAACAATGGATGTACAGTGTACACAAAGTAATAAATTTTTTAATATATTTAAGTTTTAAATTAGTGCACTCCCTTAATCATGCTGTTGATTTAGAGTGAAAAAATTTAAACTAAAATAAAAACTACTATCTAAAGTTTACTACTGAACTGGCACTCATTAAAACATGTAACATAAAAATTACTTAAAAAAAGAAACATAAATATTGTCCAACTTAAAATAAAAATATAAAACTTAAAAAATAAAAGTAATAAGAACTTTTAACTAAAGAAAAACATTTTATTTTCCGGAAAAGGCGCAAAATTAAGACTAACATATTAGATTTAACCTTTCAATCGTGATAAAGACAGACACAATTGAAAGACAATAGGTGCACGAACGCTGGCGTTCGCTTGGGGTTTAATGAATTAAACATTTTTTTAAATTTTTTATTTTATAAATTTTCCATGAAAAAATAAAAAAAACTAGTCTGTAAAAAAAAAAAAACAGTAAAAAGATATCGGTTGACATACATAAAAAAAAACATACTACCAAACTTATGTAACCTCCTCCTTTTTGTAGTTGGTTAAAAATATAAATGTTCCCTCTTTATAATATTAATATAAATATCCCACAAACACATTGACTGAAAACTGAAAATGAAAATAAATGATTTTTTTTATAAATAAATTAGATAGAGAGTATTTATATAATCCTATATATAAACTCTATGAACGTATGTATATAATTCTGTTGCGTCGTGTTTGGTTCCCGACCACCCTCGGAATAATTACTTGTGGCTTTTGCATAATAACTGCGTGAGTCCCATTGTAAGGGCAGTGCCATACAAGTGAACGTCGTGTGTGTGTGTGTGTATAGTTTTAATATGTATGTGGTTTCACTTTGTAAAGTAAGTGGGGGTGACGTGTAGTGCGTTGGTGTAATTTGAAGTGAAATATGGTGACAATGGGTTAGGCTGCACGACCGTTGTAAAGTGAATGCGTGTTAAATTACTGTGAATTGAAGCAATATAGATATAATATTAGCTTTAGCGTCATCTACCCGGTAAACTTCATCAGGTTAAATCTAAATATTATCGGTTCAGGATCTATCAAATCTATAATTCTGCCATAAGCTGTTTTTTTCACATTTGTACGTCTTTGCAATATTTAATATTATAACAATCAAATAATCCATTGTAATAATCGACCTATATGAAATTTGTTAGGTTAGAAACTTTCAACATTAATATTATTAAAAAATTAAAAATTGTACCTTTTTAATCACCTTTTTTCCAAACACATTATAATAAACAACATCACAACATACATTTTTGTCATAATTATATCGCATCTGTACTCCCCAATGACCACCATAACAAAATAACACGCCCGCCGTTATGGACGCAGCCTTATAGCGGTGGTGCCAAATTGAATATTATTTTTGTCCCCGTTTATATTTTTATTTGCAGCTTAATTTTTTTATACTACGAATTCTAATATGGTTTTTTTTATTATGTTTTTATCCGGCCGGGTGTTTTGGTCAAACGACTGTGTATATTGTTGCGGGTTATACAGAATTTTGCGAGATATTTAAATGGAACGGAATTTTATTTTAAGCATTATTAAAATTGTATTCAATGGAAAAAAAAATCTTAATCGACATCATCTTCCTTTCTTTCCCTGTCTCTTGTTATTTAGGGTCGCTGCAAAACGTTTTTTTCATCCATTCTGTCCTACTAACCGTCACGTTATCACCAAATTACTTTTCTTTCATATTGTTCCTCAGACATTACATCGATTTTTCTTTGTCCTCCCTCTCCCTCTCTATCCATCCACATTTATGATCTTAACTCTTTTAGTAATAAGCGTCTCTCTTATTTACATGACCGTACCAAGACACCTTTCAACTCGTCAGTCACTGCCGCCACTTTAAAACTGCCTCTAATACACTTCTATCTCACTATATCCATTCTATAATATTAGATTTAGAATCTTGACGGCGTTGTTGTCTTATAATATACTTATAAGATAACACCGCCTTTTAAAATAATGTGCTGGCGGCCAAATTTGTGCATGTTCAATGTACTGAAACAGTTTATTACGACAGCTGAATTTTGCGAAAGATTCACATTTCTGAATAAACTGAAAATAAGTTTATTCTAAAATCTTGAACAATCTTTCTTTTTTTTTTACTAGCCAATACTGTTTCACTGCTAGGGACAGGCTTCCCTAAGTCTTTCCTTCACACACAGAGACCTTCTTCTCCTAATCTGTCTCAATGTATTTCAAGATTTTTACGGTTTCTGCAGAAGGAATCCACTGCACGGCGACACTTACTAGCGGTCACTGTGCATGGAGCTGACGTAGCCCACCCAATGTCGTTTGAACCTGGCACCCTTTTTTTTGGTATGCCTGCTTTTTTCAATCATCAATACTAATGTAAAACAACCCTTGATATAAATGTAAACGTGTTTATGATGTAAATGAAAATAAAGAGACCGCAACAAATATAAAAAACAAATGGTCTGTAAACCATCCGGAATAACTTCATAATTTCCGAATTTCAGCATCATTATTAGCTCGCTACATTAGAAGCCATTCGACAAAACAATCATTTTATGTGCACAATAAAAATAAATTTAAATTAAGCTGGAGTGCCCGCCGAGTTTTGACTAAAAGTAATACGGGGCTCGTTCTCAATTTATGGACCTTTTATAATGTTAAAAGCTAGACTTTTGTTGTGCGTAATGTCTGCTTAACCGGCATTACTTGGGTTTTAATAACTTGGGCCAGCAAACCTTATTAAGTCTTTCAAAGTATCAGAAAGTGTGAGGCCGAAATTATGCTAATAAATTTTATTTGCTCTGCTGTGTTCCTGAAAGTGGCTGAAAGAAACTGTAATGGAAAAGTTAGTACGTTACGTTACCTTCAAGAATTTAATGGGCTTGGCAGACTTCGTAGTTTACTACTTGGGATTAAGTTTGGTGAAGTGCGGTAGGTTAGCAACAGCTGCCACCGCCTAATAACTAGCTGTTAGCTCATTTCTAAAAATTTTCCTCTCTTTCCAGTTTTAGTGCTACACGGTTGGAGCGTAGAGGGTTAGCTATTGCATTGGAAACTACAAATACAAGTATTAACTCTTTGTTTTTTTTTAACAGAAAAACGAAAATACATTTATTTAGCACACTGACTCACATTGTGAAAAAACAATTTAAGTAGAAATTTAAATTAAAAGGTAAAATGTAAACAACAATATTATGTATCGCACAGCTAAGTAGGTCCAGTTCTGCATAATGCCAGACAACTACGTAGCAGTCGCTTGACGCTGGTTTTTGACTGAACTTTACTTTTCAGTGTACGAGTTTAAATCAGCAGATTTGCCTTTGACCACCGACTCACCATTCCCCAAATTATAGCAATCAGGAAACACCGAATCTAACAGACAATCCTAAAAAATATTTCTAAAACGTTTTGTTCGTGTAAGTGAGATGTCCAATATACTTACCGATGAGACATTGCTGTGAGTATAGTAGATTAGTAAGATGACGGGACTGACTTGACGGAAAAATTGTACATTTCCAAAGGATTCTCCCCGAAAATTAACCGGTAGAAAACAGAAAGCTTGGTAACTTGGCGTCGATTTTATTCAAGGCATGGGAGCATTAATTTGTCTAGTGTATAATGAAATAATTGTCGATGAGCCTCTTGGTCTATTTTTCAATCGACTCAAGCTCATTAAGCTACTAGATCCACGCCAGATATAAAAGCCTGCAGTACCTACTCCATACCTTTTTTTTGGGGTTCCGTACCTCGAAAGGAAAAAGCGGAACCCTTATTGGATCACTTTGTTGTTCGTCCGTCCGTCTGTCTGTCTTTATCTCGAGAACGCGTCAAGTTAGCTAATTTAATTTAAAATCATATATTATTGGTCCTTTGAAGCTGTGAAAAAATCAAACTTCTAAGTTAAGTTGTCGCAAATACAGAATATAGAAAAGTACGTTACATTTCGATATTCTGAAAGGAATCAAAATACATAGAGTACTTCCAAAAGACCTAGAATCCTGAAATTTGGTATGAAATAAGGTCTCAAATCACAAGTATAGGAAAAAAATTGAAAACTGTAATTATGCCACAAAAAAACTTATTTTTGCGATTCGGAAAAATCTTCGTAACTCAATTCAACTCATAAATTGAACTGTTTCCATAGGTAAGTTTGTACGGTACCCTCAGGGGCGAATCCGACTTGAATTCGCCCAGTTTTTAACATTATTGCAGCTTACTCTATATGACAGCACAAGGGTAACCGACCGACCGAAGGGATAAATAAGGCTTTGTCCTGGCTGAGCGGCTAAACCCTGAAAAACGACGCTATTCACACTAAAGCTGCTACACTGACAAATGCACGCTTCGTCTGCATTCCTTACATGCACGACATACGCTTGTTTCACTAAAATCACACAATGCAACGTACTTACATATTTATGTAATTTTATCATCATCACGATCATCATTTCAGCCTATAAACATCCACTGCTGGACATATCCCCAAGTTTCGTGTGAAAATTATAAAAACGCAGCATTTTTAACAAAAAACTAGATGAATGGTTTCTAAATCCATGAAAGATTACTAGGGATATAACATATAATCTAGATAATCTATACTTATTTATCTATTTAGCTTGTTTTGTCCCACAGCTAGGCAAAGCTCTCCTTGTTTTTTTTCCACACCTTTTTTTTTTATGGTGGGAAAAATCATGCATTGACATCCCCCGCCCTTGGGCGGAGCGGGAGATAGTGTCAGACTCTTACTGACTAAAAGATCCACCCCGTTCCTTCTTGCCTTCATACCGGGGCTCGAGCGCCCTTTCGGATAACCCTGGCCCCAGTAGGCTTCGACCCGGCTGGGTCCCTGCTGTTGCTGACAACTCCTTGAGGCGCGCGGGAACAGTGCGTGCCGTCGACGACTTGGGCTTGGTCCGGACAGTTACCGGACGGCCGGACAGCGAGCTACCCATTGCTCACTGTCCGCAAGCCCTCTTTTCCACACCCATCTATCTCCAGTCACAGCGGGCCAGTGACCAGACCTCACTTCCAATGGGCCTCATCAGAAGGCTTACAGTCACCCAAAGTCAATAGAATGCTTGAGTTTCTTTGCGTGAACGAATCAGGATTGAAGATATCCGAAGGGAAACCGAGGTCGCCGACTCAGCCTTTTTTGTATGGTGGGAAAAATCATCCAATGACAACTCCCGCTCTTGGACGGAGCGGGAGATAGTGACGGACTCTTACTGACTAAAAGACCCACCCCGTTCTTTCTAGCCTTCATACCGGGGCTCGAGTTCCCTTTCGGATAACCCTGGCACCAGTAGGCTTCGACCCGGCTGGGTCCCTGCTGATGCTGACAACTCCTTGAGGCGCGCGGGAACAGTGCGCGCCGTCGACGACTTGGGCTTGGTCCGGACAGTTACCGGACGGCCGGACAGCGAGCTACCCATTGCTCACTGTCCGCAAGCCCTCTTTTCCACACCCATCTATCTCCAGTCACAGCGGGCCAGTGACCAGACCTCACTTCCAATGGGCCTCATCAGAAGGCTTACAGTCACCCAAAGTCAATAGAATGCTTGAGTTTCTTTGCGTGAACGAATCAGGATTGAAGATATCCGAAGGGAAACCGAGGTCGCCGACTCAGCCTTTTTTGTATGGTGGGAAAAATCATCCAATGACAACTCCCGCTCTTGGGCGGAGCGGGAGATAGTGACGGACTCTTACTGACTAAAAGACCCACCCCGTTCTTTCTAGCCTTCATACCGGGGCTCGAGTTCCCTTTCGGATAACCCTGGCACCAGTAGGCTTCGACCCGGCTGGGTCCCTGCTGATGCTGACAACTCCTTGAGGCGCGCGGGAACAGTGCGCGCCGTCGACGACTTGGGCTTGGTCCGGACAGTTACCGGACGCCAAACTTAAGTGGCAGTGAGCAGGGCACATTGCTCGTAGAACGGATGGTTGCTGGGGCCGAAAGGTTTTAGAGTGGCGACCGCGCACCGGAAATCGCAGCGTTGGAAGGCCTCCCACAGGTGGACCGTCAACATGGTGAGGGTTGCAGGAATGTTTTGGATGCGTAACGGACTGGATCAGTCGTTGTGTCGACGTTTGGAGGAGGTCTATCTCCAAGAGCGGATATCCTTTGGCTGAAATGATAATCTTAATCTTCGTCTAAATCTTTCCGCGGATACAGGACCTTCTTCTTATCCTGTCGCAATATTACCTAGCATTTCACGAGACCTAATCAGTTGCTTTTTAAGCATACAGCTCATCCGACATGTCCGACTCAATCCCATCAGAAAATACACAACGAATAATAATAATAATACGTATCTCAAGCCAAGAAAAATAATGAACATAAATTGATTTTTCTTTTGCTGTGCAAAAACTAAGACAACAATGCGCCACGCTGCGCCGGTCGAGCCAACATAAGCCACGAGCAAGAAACTATACGACTCTAATAGTATTTCATACTCTCAAGCTACGTTGTTTCACATTCTGCGACTAAGTAGATATAAATAGTATAGTTATAGGTGTTATTTTCTAAATTTTTAAAAGTATTCATCACCAGCCTTTTTAATGATCCCATTGTTGGGACTAAAGCCTCCTCTCTAGTAGAGGGAATGGGCAGTAATCAACCACGCGGGCCCAGTGTGTGTTGGTAAATGTCACATGTCTTCGAATTTTTGGTTCTAGGACAGCCCGGTTTCCTCACGATGTTTTTCTTCACCGTTTTGAGAGCAGTGGTGATGAAATAAATTACACAAAGTAACGCGCCTGGCTGAGTTCAAACTCAATAGACAGAACTCAGAATACAACTCATAAGTCGGGGCCGTTACCACTCGCCTACCACTGCTCCTCACTACCTACTAAGTATTAAACATTCATAAATCAAGATATACCAAATTTTATAGATTATTATTTCAAAGGTTTTTATTAATACTTAGTAATGGGTATTCAATGGTAATGTGTGTACCTACTTAGTAAATATTGTTCAGTAGGCGTATAATAATACTTATTTCATTATATCCACTTACTGTGGCTGAACACAGAGATACGTATATAAAATTTTGTTGCAAGTAAATTATATCTGTGTGCACAAATAAACCTTTTGATATTGCATTTGACTATTAGGGTCGCCGCACCCAGACCACACGCGACGACCACAAACGCCGTCACGAGAAGCTAGAAGTGGCCACAAAAGAAGTTGAAGCGCGCGACAGCCACTTGTAGCCAGTGGCTGCTACTTTATTAACCCATATTCGCAGTATCAAAATGCACTCTGACGCGGAATGTTTAAATGCGCGAGTGGCTTATGATGGCGTTTAATGGCTAGTACGGGCTATAAGAAGCGAGCAGCGGCGATTTGTAGCCTGTGGCGTCAACCGTGTGCGGTACCTACGGGCCATAAGAAGCGAGCAGCGGCGATTTGTAGCCTGTGGCGTCAACCGTGTGCGGTACCTACGGGCCATAAGAAGCGAGCAGCGGCGATTTGTAGCCTGTGGCGTCAACCGTGTGCGGTACCTACGGGCCATAAGAAGCGAGCAGCGGCGATTTGTAGCCTGTGGCGTCAACCGTGTGCGGTACCTACGGGCCATAAGAAGCGAGCAGCGGCGATTTGTAGCCTGTGGCGTCAACCGTGTGCGGTACCTACGGGCCATAAGAAGCGAGCAGCGGCGATTTGTAGCCTGAGGCGTCAACCGTGTGCGGTACCTACGGGCCATAAGAAGCGAGCAGCGGCGATTTGTAGCCTGAGGCGTCAACCGTGTGCGGTACCTACGGGCCATAAGAAGCGAGCAGCGGCGATTTGTAGCCTGAGGCGTCAACCGTGTGCGGCGAATCCATTTATAATGTATGAGAACTATAAGAAATATGCCGGTGGTGGCGTTTTGTGGTTGTGGCCAGTGGCCCGTATGTGGCGACCCTTACGAGTAGCGGTCCGTCACAAAATATATATAGTTTTAAACTACATCCGTACAATAGTGAAATCTAGTTAAATAGGTCCTAGATACAAATTCTTCTTTCTAAAAAAAAGTTCGTTATCACATACTAGGTGTTATTCCTGTGTCGTGGTTGTTTTTATAAATATTTAAACTCCCATGCACAAGAAACACAGACGTGAAACAACTATCTGTTCATCATACAAATATTTGTTCCGTACGGGAATCAAACTTGTGGCACGCACCGCTTCTGTAATCATACCGTCGAACAATTTACACAGACACAGGCATAATTCATACAAAATTGATAATTATACTGGCAGTTGACAAACCCTCTCACCTACTTATAGCGATAGAAGCTATTTTATGGGAAACCATCACAAAAAAAGCATGCCTAATATTCTTCTGGCTTTGATTTGATTAATAAATTAGTATAATAGTTTTTTCTCACGACTGTACTCCTTGCGGATTATATCACAAAAATTGTGCGTTTCTCGGATAAAAAATAGCCAGGGACACAAAGTTGCTTAGTCGAATCTGTACTACATTTTAAAGATCTGCATACAAAAAAGACCATATTCCATTTTCATTTAAAAGTAGCTTGAGATGTAGATGCGGAGGAGTTTTACGACGTCATATTTAGCTAGGCATTTAGGGTATATATTATTTTTAATTATTTAAGTTGTTGTTTAATTTTTTTATTATTTCCTAGCAATTAATTTTAATAAATTCCTATTCAAAAATGTAAATGATACCTAAAAAAGACAAATAAAGTGGGCCAAGACGAATAATTTCATTAAACAAAAAAAAAGTAGCTTCTAGTAGCAGTGACAGTTGAAAATTATCCCAAGGAATCATAATCCCGGGATAAAAAAGTACATTTTATGTTATTTCAGGCTTCGATCTCAAATGGCTTAATGAACGTGTATACACCAAAGTTCATTAAGCCATTTGACTGTAAAGGAGTAAGAATGATAATTAATGATATTTATTTTGCTATTAAATACAAAAAAAAAAAATGCTATTACGCATCAATTTCAACTAGATGGCTGGTGTTTCTCAGAGATGGAACACCAAAACCAAGTCAGAGGCCAAAGTAAATACTTAACGGCTAAATCATATGAAAAACTTGCAGATTAGTGTCTGAGATAGTTTTTTGGGGAAAGGCTCTTAGGTTAGGTTATGTAAATAAACTTGTGCGATTTACCATCAACGATTGCATCACTGCTTACCATCAGGTGGGGTTCTCACTAATTTAAGTGGATCTAGTCAGGACGAGCATTTATCGTGTAGATAAAGAGCTCAACGGATTAACAAACACACAAACACACACACACACAATAATGATGTGATTAGTTTAGATTTCATTACGACCACCTTTTTTTTAACTTTACAAACCTTTTCGTAACGCTTTTCGCTTTGATTTCTTTTCACTCGTTTTTGTTTAACCAAGGATTGTTACAATTTAACCCTAACAATGCCTGCGTCCGTCCCAAATCTTAACCCGTATAATACCGGCTTCCCGTATCGTATACGCGTGTGAAAAACACTGTGTGATTTATGTACCCGGGCACGGCCATCTCGAGATAAATTATAGTAGGACGCAGATGTACACGTGGAAAGTGAGTAATGTGTGAGAAATTTATGTAGACTCCTCACTAATAAATTGTCGATGAAGTGTGGAGGGACCTTCTCTATTTTTAGGGTTCTGTACCATTTTTTTTGTAGGTGGGAAAATCATCCAATGACCTCTCCGCGCCCTTGAGTGGAGCGGGACATTGTGTCAGACTTTTACTGACTAAAGACCCAGTTCTGTTATTTCATTGCCTTTCGTACCGGAGTCGAATCTTCCTTTAAGAAGCAGATCCTTGGCTTCAGAAGGCTTCAACCCTGCTTGTCCCATATGGTTTGCTGACAACTCTTTGAGGCGCACATGGAACAATACGCGCCGTCCACGGCGTAGGCTCGGTATGGACGGTTACTGGACTGCGAGCTAGGGTTCCGTACCTAAGTCTAAAATGGCTTCTATAGGATAATTGATCCTATAGGGGTCCAGTCCATCCAGTTTTTGTTTACTTCTGGCTGTTGACCATCTGTCAAGACCATTGTATTCAAGAACGCGTGGAGGTATGAAGCTGAAAATAATATCAAATACTAAGGTCTGCTACTCCAAAGCAGCAGTGAAAAAATAAAACTTCAAAGTCAACACAATCTAAAGATAAGGCCATTTAGGCCCATGTTTTGACAATTGCTTGGTAATCCAAACCTATAGGATATTTTCTATGATTCAGAATCCTAAAATTGGAGAACCAGGTTTCATAGCACATAAGAAAAAGTCTCAAAACTGAAACATCTATGGATAACAAATACAGTAGTGTTAGTATTTCTTGATTTCATTACTTAGCGCATTTAACTCGTAATCGTGTAATCCTTCATTAGATACTTTCTTTCGTACGCTTTATTGATGTAACTTTTATCTTCAGGGTCTCTCGCAGTGTATTCGCCTTTCGGAAAATCTCTCTGTTTCGAGTGATTTCACTGCTAGTGTTCTTTAGAGTGACTTTCTTTTTTTCTTTCCACTGTTTTCATTAAAACTACCACTAAAACCACCTCCAATTTTCATTTTAGCGCAAGTGATTTGCAGATTTATCGTCGCTTATTGTAGCTAAAGCGGAATCAGCAATTAATATCATGAATCATAACTTGGACAGAATTAATCAATAGGTTAAATCTAACGACCTACAGATTAATCTTTGCAAGACCCAGGCTATGATCGTAGGCAGTCGATACTATAGCGTTTAAAATTTTCACTTTGACGATAATATTCTTAGCAACTTTAATATTACACAGACACAGATAAAAAATTCAGAGTCTTAATATACAGCTATTTTTCTTGGTAAGATCATGTAAAAAAATTGGGCAAGTGCGAGACGGAATCCTGCACTGAGGGTTTCGTGCAAAGTACAATTCGCGAACGGAGGTTCGAAGATTTTTCCGAATAGCATTTTTTTTGTTACGTAGTTAACAACAAAGTTATTGTTTTTAGATTTATTCCTATACCTGTGCTATAAGCCCTTGCTTTGTGTCAAATTTCAGGATTCTGGGTCAACGGGAAGTACCCTATGATTTTTGATCTTTGGGAGTATCAAAATAGACGTTTTTTGCGACATAAACGGCCGTATCTTTTTTATTCGTCAACTTAGAAGTTTGATTTTTTCACAGCTTGAAGGGACCGCAGATGTGAGTATATGGTTAATTTCAACTCAATACCTCGACTCATTCGTGAGAAAAAGGGTCTTTTTTTTTATGGTGCGAAAAATCATGCATTGACATCCCCTGCCCTTGGGCGGAACGGGAGATAGTGTCAGACTCTTACTGACTAAAAGACCCACCCCGTTCCTTCTAGCCTGATCTACAACAAAGTGATCCTAAAAGGGTTCTGTTTTTTCCTCTTGACGTACGTGTGGAATAAAACAAAGACTAGTTTAATATGCACAGAGGTTTATTGTTTCCAATATAAATTACGAAGCTTTTTAAGAACAAATCACATTTAATAATACGTTACACATTTATTCTTATTTTTAGTTAATATTCTATGTAGTTTTATTCGCAAATATTAGCACAGAAAAATAATATGATACAATATCAAATACCCTCAATTTATTATTTGACTTACTTACAAATCACAGGATGTTCACTCCACAAACGTCGGTTAGCAACTGAGAGCGCAATAATGGCGACATGCTCTTTTAAAAGTATAGGGAGGGGGGGGATGTTGCCATCATTGCGATCTCGGCCGTTACAAACATTTCCTTTTAAAATCAAATTACTTTAGTATAGTTTTGCAACTAAACTTTATACGATTTTCTAGTAACTATCACTTTAATATATCCTAAATGAGGTATAAAGTATCACATGCTTACATACGTAACCCTAAAAAAAGAAAAAGTCATAAGATATAATTTTCATTCTACTGTGTATATATAATATGGAAATATTGTAAAAACCATTAAATTTTTGAAAGAGTAACCATAGAGTTTCTAGCTGATTCTTCTCCATAGGAAACGATCAATTGGCACCGTGCTCTACCTTCTGACGTCTTATAAGTACTAATGTCTTGCCTATGTGTGTTCATGAGAAAATAATTTAAGTACGGACGAAAAAAAAAATGGTTTTTAATTCTATTTTTCACATTACCTATGAAAATTATAAAGAACTGAAGGTCTGGTTTTACTTTTAAGTGACCTGACAGTTTGTCAGTAAAGAGATGGAAAATTGATCCTTTCGTCAAGTAACATGTCCTTTCAAAATGTTTGCCCACCCACTAGTTTGGCTGGGTTAAGTTGCTGGATCAAGCGGCATGATGATGAGTGGCCAGTTGGCTACTGTAAAGCATTCGAGGATTCATCTAAATTGTACAGACGATGAAAAACATGTCCACGATAAACCCCTGTAGAATTTAAATCAGGAGAAGAATAGCGAATGAGGTTGCATGAATTTTCTTAAAAACTTTTAGCGGCAGCTGCATTTTATTACTCCAGAATATGAGGAGCAGGAGAATGGGGGAATGCGAGGTGCCATTTAAAAACACGTAGAGTAATATATCATTTTGTGTCAGCGGGTTTGGCTGAAAGGAATGCAGCGGGATATAATTGCCTAAAAAACGATATTTTTGGATACATTGACAACATGACTTCAAGATTTCGGTTAAGGTATTGAAGGACTCTATTAAAGCCACCGTACCATACCATGACCGTGTTAGAAATATGTCAAGCAAAATCGTGTTCATTAAGCCATACTGGTTAAAATTGGAAGACCTCGCCCGAAAGAAAATATTTTCAAAAATGTTATACTTCTTCTTCTTAGCGTATCAATGACAAAATTAGTTAAATTCCTTGTGTGGCCCAGAATTCAAATGACACGTTTAAGAATGATATACTAAAATGGTTACTAGAACATTTTTGGAAATAATTTTCCCTATAAGAATAAACACTTGCTCTTTCTGACAAGTCAGTAAAACACAAGTGGAGTATAGCCGAGAGAAAGTGGAACGAGCTACACACGCGAGTGGAACGGGGATGATACGCTGTTAATACTGTACTGCCATATGATTAATAAAAGGCATTTTTTCGTAGAGTTAATGGCTAGAAGGCTACTTTATTGAATTTATTACAAAAAAATAAAACCTTTTTATTTCATAATTATCCTGGAGTATTCACATTATGGATAAGTTTGTAGGTAAATACATTTTGGATTTTTTGATCATCACTGCCATGACAAAATAATGCTAGTGTAGCAGTTTAACAATCTTGAACAAAGGAACCGGAAATACCTAAGACTACAGTTCCTTCAGCAAACATGTCGTATGCTCGTTAGCAAGCCCACAACACATTGTACCTTTGTTATGACCAGGTCCTAAGCACGCCGCCTTGTGTCGCCATTAATACGCAAATTGATAGTGCTGTACATTTCCTACATGTAATCACTTTGTCGTCCCCAGAGGCCATTTACACACCTGGGTGTTGGTTTGAAGATGAGATTGTAGTTGTTACTACATACGACATAATATATTATTATGACAACATGATAGTCTACGTCATTGCCATAGAATAGGTTAAGGCTTTACTCATCGATTGCCGTAATTAGAGACACAATAGAAAGACAATTGCTTATGTCGAACGCTGTAACTTAAGACATTCAAAAGGTCCCGTGAACGTCTGGCCGAAATTAAATGGACACAACACGCGTACCCGCCTAGGCAGCAATGCGAATATCTGTGCATTTAATTGCGGCCAGCTGCGCCCTCATAGAGCCCCGCTGAACTTTACATCCATTTTCTTTATTCATTTATTATTTATTTTTGAAATCTTTATGCACAAAAAAGTGCAGAGGTGGAATTAATGCCTTGGGCATTATCTGTCAGTCAACCTTTGGGTGATGCAGAGAAAAAAAGTGGTAGGTGCAATAAACGAGAGGGAGAAGACGAATACAAGAATAGACATAGGTACTAATAAACCATACATATGTTATACAATTATACAATACTAGCTGACCCGGCAAACTTCGTACCGCCTAATAGTTACCTTTTATCTAAGCTGTCAACTCTACCTACTCTACCCTACTCTACCCTACTCTACCCTACTCTACCCTACTCTACCCTACTCTACCCTACTCTACCCTACTCTACCCTACTCTACCCTACTCTACCCTACTCTACCCTACTCTACCCTACTCTACCCTACTCTACCCTACTCTACCCTACTCTACCCTACTCTACCCTACTCTACCCTACTCTACCCTACTTTACCCTACTCTAACCTACCCTACCATACTCTACCCTACTCTACCCTACCCTACTCTACCCTACTCTACCCTACCCTACTCTACCCTACCCTACTCTACCCTACTCTACCCTACTCTACCCTACTCTACCCTACTCTACCCTACTCTACCCTACTCTACCCTACTTTACCCTACTCTAACCTACCCTACCATACTCTACCCTACTCTACCCTACCCTACTCTACCCTACTCTACCCTACCCTACTCTACCCTACCCTACTCTACCCTACCCTACTCTATTACCCTACTCTACCCTAATCTAAGTTAAAAAAAAAAAATAAAAAAAAATAAAAAAAAAAAAAAAAAAATCGGGATATCCTATGTCCTTCTCCTGGTTCTTAGCTACCTCCCTACCAATTTTCAACCAAATCGGTTCAGTCGTTCTTGAGTTATAAATAGTGTAACTAACACGACTTTCTTTTATATATATAGATATACTCAAATTAATAAACTACACACTTATCTAATATCAAACAATTATAATAAGACAAACAACGTGGACCAATATTGAACAATCAACAATTGAAAAACATTAATGTTGTGACGATACTACTGCCAACTTCTTTTTTATTCGAATTAGCTTTCGAACTTTAATTTCGACTTCGCGAAATATTGATTGATTTACATAATATTCTACGAGTATGTTTACTTTGAAGAATATTTATTCACCAACTTTTATGTGTAAAAATCTTTCTAAAGATCCTAGCCGTTTTGAAGGAGTAGGAAAAAGTTGCGGAATTGCTAAATACTTTTTATAGACATTATTAATCGCACGAAATAATTAATAGTTGATAATGTTGATCATGAATCTATAATAAATATATATTTTTTTCAAACCTAATAACTTGGCCGTTGCCGAGGAGTAGGCTTCCGAAAGTCACTGTTTTATGGCACTTCTCGGGCGCTTAGGCCTTAAGCTCTCTCTCACTCACGTGGGCTACATCTGGGCGCGTCACTTCACATACATTTTATATGGCCTGTACAGCTACATTAGATAGACGTACATATTAGGCATGGTCCACGTGTGCGTCAGTCTCACAGTCGGTGGAAGTCAATATCATGTATGTACTTCACTTTTTATCCTACGCTAGGCGATTGCACTAGGGCCAGCGCGTTGCGCCGAACTGTACGAGTACGACCGGATGATTGAGCCGAGATACTGTGTCCGTGAGCGGTGTCTATGTGTGCGTTGTTCGAGCGCGCTTTGTATGTAGATTGTCTTCAGTACCTATCTATTATGTGATCTAGTGTAGTTCCCTCTTTATGTTTTCTGTGAACAAATAAACAGTCAACATTATAAATGTGATGCTCGTATTGATAGGTAGTTTCTAAAATCTAATCTTAATAATTACGTAATAATTATACTGTTATATTACTTCAAAGTATCTTCTAGAAAATAAGTTGTTTAATATGAAAGAAAACGTACGTGAAGTATTTAATCTAAAAACTTATAATTGGTTTATACAGTTGATTTCAAATTCAAATTATTTTATTTCATGTAAGATTAAATGGGCACTTATAAAACGTCAAATTAGTGTACGGTTCTAGTTTATTGTTTCCTATGGAAAAAAAAATCAACAGTCTGGCTATCACAGTTAAGATACAGCCTAATGACAGTACCCTGGTTATTTTTTTAAATATCTAATTTAATATTTCCATATTGCAATATCAATAGGTATGAGAGGACAGTATAGACCAGTCAAGATTTATTTTCATTATAATTTTTTAATGATTTGAATTAATGACTCGTTAGCCTGCTTTTTTAGGATTTTGATTTGTATTATTTTTAAAATTAATTGAAATATTTGCATGTCCAAGGCAAACATGACGATCTATTTTTGTACAGGCTAGTGGCCGTAAAAAACATAATTAGTCCGTCTTTTAGATTAGTCAAAAATAAGGGACACGTATTTTTTTATTTGTTAATTAAACCAAAAATGACTCACGGTTTAATTTACAAATAAAAAAATACAACAGATTTTATAATAGGGTAGTGTCCAGGGTCAAAATAATTACATTTTATTTAGTCCGTATTTTAGATTATAAAAAAATATTGGACACGTATTTTTTCGTTTAAATAAAAAGCTTATAGCCCATATAGCCCATTAAAGCTACGTATGACGTCACGCCGTGCTGCATTTTTCTCACGGGGTGACGTCACACGTAACTTTAATGGGCTATATCTTTGTCATTTTTTGTTTAATAATCTAAAATACGGACTAAATAAAATGTAATTATTTTGACCCCTATTATAAAATCTGTTGCATGCTGATAATTTATTTTGTGACGTATGTACTGTACTCATATTTAAGCAAATAAATGATTATCTCATCTTAAGATGTACCAAATAAGAGAAATGAAATATAATAATAAAGTGGATCGAAATTTTATAATTCGAGGAATCTAAAGAGAGAGAACTTTGAATTAATAGCCGTCAATTATGTACTTGTTACTAATTTTCCTCTTTAACTTGTTAATGAGAGTATCGTGTTTACGGAGTTATAATATTTATTGATTTTGTGTAGGCATAGCAATAACTTGCCGGGGACCGCTGAAGTTAAATATAATACTGTTCTAACAAAATACCAAAAAAGGGTTTGGGGTAGGAGGGTCAAAAATAGCCTACGATCTATTCTTAATCCGTTTATGAGATTTTAATATTTAAGATTATATTTTAAGAATGTCTGAGGTGCCAGGAATGGCAACACGCGGCCGGGCTGTGGTACAAGCAGCTACAAAAGTTTTTTTTTTTAATAATTGGGCTTATTTATAGTGTTTGATTGCAGTGGCAGGCACATTGCTCGCAGAACAGATGGAGGTTGGGGCCGAAAGGTTCTGGAATGGCGACCACGTACCGGAAGACGTAGCGTTGAAAGGTCTCCTACAAGGTGGACCGATGATGGTAAGGGTGGCGGGAATCCGATGGATGCGTGACTCACAGGACCGTTAACTGTGGCGACAATTGGGGGATGCCAATGTCCAAAAGTGGACGTCTGAAAATGATGATGATTGCAGTACTGGCCGACTGGTAACGGCCCCCACTTAGTTGTAGGTTGCGGGTTAAAACCCAGTCAGGCGCATTACTTTATGTAATATTTATTTTAGCACCACTGCTCTCAAAACTGTGAAGAAAAACATCGTGAGGAAATCGACATGTTCTAGCACCAAGAATTCAAAGACATGTGACATCCACACTAAGGCCGCGTGGTGAATTACGGCCTATCCCCCCTCCTAGAAAGGAGGCGTGAGTTCCAACAGTGGCAACATTATAAGGCTAATTGGCTATGCTATAATTATTATTTTGTTAGTAGTACACCGCAGACTACACCCAGTTTTATTTATCACCCCATCAGAAAATCTTTACTTTGAACGTGAACTGCAGCACTGGCCAATCAACCTGGAAATTTCTTAATCCACTGTGGATCCTGGTAGTGCTTTCAGCTTGACCTGGATCCGCAGTTGATTCTACCAAACAATCTGGCCAAATGGGGCTATCTCAACCCATCTCTAACGCAGTGCCAGTGTGGAGTCTCTGCACAGGATATGCGTCACCTTTTATGCTGCCCACCTTGTATTACCACCTCCACTTTTCAGGATTTATACGAGGCCAATAGCAGAGCTGTACAGGTTGCTAAATACTGGCCAGAAAAAAAAATAACAAAAACTGGTTCCATCGACAAGAAAAGAAAGAATTTTAAGTTTTTGCGATCTATCCTAAGGTTGTCAGCTGGGCGAGTTTAATGACCTGTAGTTAATAGTCGGCGTTGCGTACAAACTACCTACAGGTCATTGAACTCGCTCAGCTGACGTTTACATAAATAAATTAATTTTGTACATCCGTAATTTATATACGAGTTTTGAAAAATAGGTACTTTATTTTTTTTTATTTTATCTTTACAAATCGATAGTGTTTCATGTACCGGATCGACTCCCCACGGGATTAAAACGATTGAAAATTAGCGGCGTAAATTTAAGTCTGTGTTTAAGTTGTGTTACACTTTTGGTGCACAATAAAGTTTATTACCTATATTTTGTTAGGTTCCAAAATTGTCGGTCTACGGCGTTGTCAAAACTGTTCTGCCGCATTTTAAAATCTGTTGGAAGAGAGGAAAGCGTTTCTTCTAAAAGTTTTTTTCTTCCTTCTATGAGTGCTCCTGAATAGGATTTGGTGAGAGATCACGGTTAATTATCATAATTACCGAGGCGAACAAAGTGTTATGGTTTTATAAATTTTCAGTAGAATATCATATTATATAGAAATATCGCCATAGCACGCATTGAATTTTATGACTTGCCGGTAATTAATTAACCAGAACCGGTTATAATATAATATAGCCAAATCACAGGTCAACATGAACAGTAGCATAAACAAATATATACTCTTTAAAAGAATTCCATAAAAAAACAAGTTTATAATACTAAAATGTTCGATAACATTTACGCTGACTGTACCAAAAAATCCGTATGGGAAATATTGTCAGCTTACGAAGCATTTTGTGTAACAATACAATCTGACAAACTAATAGTAAGCGCGCTTGTCATCGGCGGGGCGTCCCATATATTACCCACGGATTTATTTATTACACCCGTTGGCAGAATTAATACGAGTCCTTAGCTTGTGGCGATATTGTTTATGTACGACTAGCAAAGTACCATGACTTTGTTCACGAGAATGTTTTCATAAAAACTTTAACCTCTCTTAAGAGTTAGGTAGGTGTAGTGTGAGGAAAGTATAGAAAGAAAGTCAAGAGGACAAAATAAAGTTTATTGCAAAGATTCATAATACACAAAGAGTTCTAATAGATTAGAAAAAGTAGAGTTGTTTAAAAAACGAATAATGTAAGTCTTTATTATTCATTTAGATTAAAATTTGTACCACATTTAAAAATATTTACTCAAAAAATATAAATCTTTTTTTTTTGTAGTCTCCTTGAAAGTGGACCGATAGCCTGGTGAGAGTAGCAAGAATTCGATGGATGCGAGACACAGCACCGTTCATTGTGGCGACACTTGGGGGACGCCTATGTCGAACAGTGGACATCTTTCAGCTGAAATTATGATAATAATGACATAATTTTCAAAACCCCGTAAATTGTACCATTAGGGGCAATTTATTGAAAAATACATTGTATTGTTTGCTGAAATTACTATTTGTGCAAAGTTTCAAGGATATTGGCACACAGAATGAGATTTCGCATATGCACGTAATTCCCCTTTTCCACTCTTTTAAAGATTAGATATCATAAAAGGAAGCTTTGTAAAAAAAATCACATTCCTAGGCGCAATAGTTTTGGATGTGCGTTCATGTCAGTCAAGCCGTTTCTTCTTTTACATATACACTTGAGAGCAAAAAATTCGCCCATGGCTTGTAATTTCGTTTAATACTGTTTTTTTTCTTAAATCTAAAGATATTGAATACAAATTATTAAGCAAAATTGAAGCATACAAAGATAGTTTTATAAAAACATAAAATTAAGATCATTGAACCTCACGTTACTCACAAAAACCAGCGGTATACCCAATTCTCCAAATTAACCCATTTGAATTTCACTACTTGCACCATATGTTGGATTTTGTGCTCTAAACCCTTTCAAGGATATTTTTAGACACTGTATTTTACATCATTAGAATGGTAATTAAATGGGCTTTAAAATAGTGTATGACATGTTTTCAATATTCATACACATTCATGACAAAAACTGCCTGAACAAAAAGAGTTGTGATGTGCGATTTTTTTGCTCTCGAGTGTAGATAGATAAATGTACATTTATTTTTTGGTTGTGTTAGGTATTTAGTTAAAAGATTATGTAAGCAGACGTTTATTTCGTTGTCTTAGTTAATGAAAACTTATAGTATTAATCTTGAGAATCCAACAATGTTTTTGTAGATTAATGTGTCTAAAAGACAGACTTTATTCTGATAGTAGAACTTGTATGCCCTGATCACACGTACCGAGTAAAAGGGCAAGACAATAAAATGTTGCTCGACCGAGACAGTTATGTAAGCGAGTTGTAGAGATAAGCACTCGGCGCTTTGTTTATACGTGTCAAGTATTCGACCGAGAGCACTGTTTCACCCGTTTACTCGCTACGTGTGATCAAAGCATTAGAGATTTTTTATAATTTGGTACCTTCTCGTATTCATTAAATATCTCCACTCGCTTTGGAACCTGCTAAAATGACGTGTTAAAATGTTAAGCACGCGAACGAGAAAGAGAGATGGTCTACACCTTATATAGATCCATCCCTTTACCAGTCCAGTTAAGGTCGTCAAATGGATCGAGTTAAGAGATCGTGGTAGGCTTTCTGGGCAGAGCGAGAGGAGTGTCAAATTTTTCTTGACCAAAAACCCATCTGTGTTTCTTCAGTTGCCGTTTGCATTCTAGAGCCGAAATATGTCTTTCAATTAATCTTGTAGCTCAAATGTTATCTGTTCTTTTAAATTAAGTATTCAAAAATTACTTTTTTAAGCCTTATTAAACAGATATATTGACTTGACGGTACAGTCGGCGCACTGTTTGAGCGATACCTGCTGCGTTATGTGCTACTGGTTCGATCTTCACGCTGAACAAATATTTGTAAGTATGATGTACTGATAAGTGTAATAGGCATCAAATATAGTCCCCTGTGCGGAACATTGCAGCTTGTAGAAGAAGACAATTGCTCATGTGATTCTTGTCTGCACAAGTGTCACTGATGCATGCACACGATCCTTCGGGTCCCCGAATTCCCTCACAGACGCCCTGAAAAACCTAAGAACTTTAATCAGTTTTAGATAAGCTAGTTGGAATAAGGTCACCAAGGTTTTGGCTGCCATAACTCTTGCACAATGATCCAAACTAAGGCATAAATACTAGGTGTTTATGTACGTGAGTTTATTATGTTTGAGAACGTTTCAAAAATACATGCGTCGTCCTTAAAGTGCATCAACATTTTTGAAAATAAAAATTGTTGATAAAAACCTTGGTAAACGTGGGAAACGTAGTCGCTCACAATGGGCCTCATCAGAAGGCTTAACCTTTGGAATGTCTTAAGTTACACTGTCCGACATAAGGTAATTGTTCTTCTATTGTGTCTCTAATTACGACATTCAAAGAGTTAAAGTCACCCAGAGAGCAATGGAAAGGGCTATGCTCGGGGTTTCCTTGCGTGATCGAATAAAAAATGAAGATATCCGCAGGAAAACTAAGGTTGCCGACATAGCACAAAGAATTGCCAAACTTAATTGGTAATGGGCAGGGCACATTGCTCGCAGAGCAGATGGCCATTGGGGCCGAAAGGTTTTGGAGTGGCGACCGCGTACCGGAAGACACAGCGTTGGAAGGCCTCCTACAATTTGGACCGATGACCTGGTGAAGGTAGCGGGAAACCGATGTATGCGGGACGCACAGGAGCGTTCGATGTGGCGACGCTTGGGGGAGGCCTATGTCCAGCAGTGGACGTGTATCGGCTGAAATGATGATGGTGTGGTGATGATAAAAACCTTGACAAAAATGATCAGATTTGTCAACACAGTAAACATGCACGGTTATAACTTGTCATTAATCCTCCGAGAGAACTTGTCTCTCGATCTTTCCGAGAGTCTTTGTAAACAAGTACGACATTCACTTTCCTACCGACATAATAACACTTATAAGTTTGTTAGCATGTCATAGTCGCACGAGTGCGAAGTCATTTTTATGTGAAAACTATGAAGTGGGGAAGTTTCGCGGTTCGGGGGCGATGCGAGAACTTAGTCCTGTTATGTTTAGTAGTGTTTGTAATAGCTGACGTTGAGGGTCTTATCAGTTAGGTACCTAGCTGTTTGCGTATAGTGCATTTTGTTTTTGGTGTTTTTGTTTACAATTGAATTTTGTTTTTTTAATTTATTTATAACGATAAACATTAAGGGTGAGTTGCACCATTTAACTATAATGATAACAAAGCCGTTAACAGTTGTCAAATCGTCGAATGGACCAATAGGCGGGCGATTCACGGCTGGTTATGGTTTGGTTATTGTTATAGTTAAATGGTGCAACTCACCCTAAGTTGAACATTAAGGTGCTCCCTCACTGGGAGAATTCGCGTGTAATGTAACATTATGAATTCGACTTTGAGCATTATATTACGATACTAACTCCTTGACTGACGTGCAATGTTACATACATTATAGATTCGATTATGGGCATTCGATTATAGTTGATTCTATAATGTCAGACTAAGCGGTCCAATATTAATTCGACATTGTTATTTAGATACGTAAAAAAACAGAAGAAATGATATTGGTGTCATAAATAATAAAATTTGGATAATTTAGAACAAGTTGTAAGTCACAAGTTGTATCAAGATAATACACATTGTATCAGTATAAGGTGTGCATTGTAATGCTCGATTTTTCTCCTTCACTGATGTAATGCTCAAATCTAAAACGTTAAATTACACACAAATGCTTCCGGCGTTTGTACACATGTTATATATATGTAAAAAAACCATTGCGGTTTGTAAGTCTCTAAATTCAAAAGCTTCTTGTCCATTTTTTTTTTTGTTTTGTTCACTCTAGTAAAAGGGCGGTTTAAAAAAAAACTTGTATACATAAATCCATATTAATAGTCTTGCGGGAGCGGAGCCGCTAGTGACAGTCAGTAAAACGTATATGTAATAATGTTAAAATAGAATTGCACACACGTGCACAAACAATTAATAGAGTAGAAAATATAATAAAGTAATGTAAACCTTTATTTGAATCTAATATCAAATTAATATCAGATACAATAATATCAAAATTAATGTCAAAAGACAGAGTCAAAGTGTACTATCTAAGTCAAAAGTTAATTTAGAACATTGTATGGGATTAAATATATTTTGTAGGCCTTTCTGATAACTGTCTAATCAGATTCTTGAGTCAGTATAATATGATAAGATTTTGAAGACCTAAAAAGAGGTTCTCAATTTGGTTCAATATTTTTTTTAACTTTGATATTATATTTTTTACATTTATTTATTTTAAAAGTAGTTACCATAATTTATGAACAGATTTATATTTTTATATTGCTCACACTTTTATTATGATGTGAAAATATACTATCGAAATAATGGAGCCGGGTGGTAGGCTCGGGAACTCCGTAATAAAACAATGTATCATAGCCGATGTTTCGGTTTATTGGAATTATCATGAGATGCAGTCTGGTAATAAATAGCCTTAATGGTTGTGATTCTAAAGATGCCTTACTATAAATCTTCACTTATTTAGACTATTTATGTTTGGTTGTAAACAAATAAACTTAAAAAAAAGTACTAACAAATTCAATATAAAAAATATTTTTTATACCTGTGTTTACACAGTCCGTAATAAAACCTTTGATAAAATGCTGCTAAAAAATTGGATGAAGAAAGATTGCATGTAGCAAAGATGGTAATATTCAGATGGATGTGTGGAGTGACGAGACGAAAATAGATAAAGTGGAGTTTGAAAGTGGTGTCAGTGAAAAGTTGAAATACAAAAATTTCTTTGTATGGTCTTGTGAAGAGATAAAACGCATGTTATTACAAGAAGAATCGGATGGCTAGTCAGGACGGGACGAACCTCAACAACAATGAATAAAAAATGTCAGTGGCAGGTTGTCTCCTGACAGGAGACATAGTGGAAGAAAAAGTGTAGCACCGACCCCAAGTAAAATGGGAAAAGAACAGGAAGGTGATGCTCATGATAATCAATTCAGGTAAATTAAACAATTATCTTCTAAATAAACTTAAGAATCTTTTCGTCAGGCTTCATCATCATCATCATCATATCAGCCGAAAGACGTCCACTGTTGGACATAGGCCTCCCCCAAGTGTCGCCACAACGACCGGTCCTGTGCGTCACGCATCCATCGGGTTCCCGCGACCCTGACCAGGTCATCGGTCCACCTTGTTGGAGGCCGTCCAACGCTCGTCAGGCTTACTGCCTTAGAATAAATTCAAAACCTAACATAAATATACTAACACAAATCTCCCAGTGTCTAAATTATAACTAGGTCCTAAGTTCACTTTCATAAATTAAACTCGTCGGCTGCGAGTATGATCACAGACTTTAATTAAAAAACAAATTGTTTGAGTTCTTTTCAAAAACTTTTGACTTCAAAACCTCCAGCATATAAAAAATTACACCCAGTAATTCAGCTGCACATAATGTGCGAAAACAGCGGCACGTGTTAGATTTTTCATAAATTTTCATATATTTAGGGTTTCATAACTTAAAAGGAAAAAAAACCTTTAGAAGAGCACTTTGTTGTCCGTCTGTCTGTCTGTTTGTCAATACCCTTTATTTCGGGAACGCGCGGAGGTATCGAGTTGAAATTAAAACTAATATACTAAAGGTCTACGGTACCTCGTTGCTGTAAATCAATCAAACTTCTACGTAAACGAAAAAGATAAGGCCGTTTATGTCGCAAAAAAAAACATATTATGTATATTGACACTCTCAAGAGAATCAAAATTCATCGTCTTGAAATTTGGCATAAAGCCAGG
Organism: Mythimna albipuncta; assembly: GCA_929112965.1. Lineage (NCBI taxonomy): Eukaryota > Metazoa > Arthropoda > Insecta > Lepidoptera > Noctuidae > Mythimna > Mythimna albipuncta. Next base: position 3,215,705 of record OV815960.1, read on the forward strand.
GTTTATAGCACAGGTATAGAAATAAATCTGAAAATAGTATTTTTTTTTTACATAACACAAAAATATCTTTGCTTTGATTCAGAAAAATTTTCGAGACTCCATTCGGGAATTGAACTATTTACTTATATTAATAAGTTTGTACGGAACCCTCAGTGCGTGAGTTCGACTCGAACTTGGCTAGTTTTTATTTTATTTGGTAATGATGAAGATTTGTCGCAAGTTGAACATTGGTCACATTTATGAAGTTCAAGACCAATTGTGGCAGTAGGGACCCAGCCGGGTCGAAGCCAACTAGGGCCAGGGTTACCCGGAAGGGGCTCGAGCCCCGATATGAAGGCTAGAAGGAACGGGGTGGGTCTTTTAGTCAGTAAGAGTCTGATAATATCTCCTGTTCCGTCCAAGAGCGGGGTTGTCATTGGATGATTTTTTCCCACCATAAAAAAAACGATCAATTGTGCAAATACCTACCAAGTTAATATGGCTGTGTGACATAAAAACTTTACTTTTTATAAATTGCATTGATGATTATTTCTATAAACTAAAATTTAAGTAATCCAGAGGTCAATGTAATTATATATACTATTATTAATTCTTATAATTAGGGGTTAATACGTAGGCATCTATTTATCTGCATAAATGCCCTCGATTTTTGATTTTTCAGTTCGAAATTGAAAAACGAGAACACTTGTGAAAGCTCTTGGAAGTTAAAAATTCACTCATCCTCCTAATACACTTACACATTTCATACGCTTTTCATACGAAAGCTACTAATGTGTGAGTGTATTAAAAAAAAAACAGACGTCGATCGCGATTGCGCTTGCACTCACTGTGAGCCGTGTCTATGTGTAATTGCACCTGTTATCCGGAGTTGAGTTTGAGAGCAGTGGTGGTCGAGTGGTAATGACTCCGACTTACGAGTTGTAAGTCGCGGGTTCAAAGTGCCCCTACTAGGCGCATTACAATGTGTAATTTATTTTAATACCACTACTCTTAAAACGGTGATAGAAAACAGCGTGAGGAAACCGGCATGTCCTAGAACCAATAATTCGAAAACATGTGAAATCCACCAATTCGCATTGGGTCCGTGTGATGGATTACGGCCCATTCCCTCTCCTAGAGAGGATGGCCTTTTTTTATGGTGGGAAAAATCATGCATTGACATCTCCCGCCCTTGGGCAGAGTGGGAGATAGTGTCAGACTCTTACTGACTAAAAGACCCACCTCGTTCCTTCTAGCCTTCATACCGGGGCTCGAGCGCCCTTTCGGATAACCCTGGCCCCAGTAGGCTTCGACCCGGCTGGGTCCCTGCTGTTGCTGACAACTCCTTGAGGCGCGCGGGAACAGTGCGCGCCGTCGACGACTTGGGCTTGGTCCGGACAGTTACCGGACGGCCGGACAGTGAGCTACCCAGAGAGGATGGCCTTAGTCCCAGCAGTGGGATCATTAAAAAGGCTAATACTGATGACGGAGTTGACCTTCTACTTCTATCTATTCTCTCTATTGAGACTACTTTAAGAAATCTGATCAGAAACAAAACAATCAAACTTTTCAGCGTTAGTTAAAGTCAAATAGATTTTCGCAACTTGAACCTATTTTCCAAGTGATTAAGAATAGCCAACAAAACTTTATCAATTAAATAATAATTAATGGTATGTGTTTGATAAATGGAAACTCGCCGCATATTGTTCAGTTAAGGCGTCTAGTCTCTTGAATATCTGGAGATACATAAATGCGTACATACTCGTACAGTCAAATGGGAAAAATGGGAAAAAATGGGGGCTTTTACGTTATTTAACCATTTTTCCTATCATTTAAGTAGTCTTATTTATTCATTAAATGTAATTAAAACTAAAAATGTATTACAAATCAGTAATCATCAACATTTCAGCCGATATACGCCCACTGTTGGACGGCCTATGTCCAAAAATCTAAACTTCTACACTAATATTATAAAGAGCTAAAGTTATTTTTTTGTTTTAATGTTTTTGTTTGTAGGAGATAATCTCTGGAAGTACTGATCTGATTGTTAAAATTTTTTAACCTGTAGAAAGCTGCTTTATTTCTGAATGACATAGGATATATTTTATGTACCTTCGCGGGCAAAGCTGCAGGCAAAAGCCAGCCAATAATCTCTTCTTCCTGCCCTTGTCCTATCTTATTTAGGGTCGGCGCAACACGTTTTTTTCGTCATGCTGTCACTAACTTCCTTTTCTTTCATATCGCTCTTCACGCAATCCATCCATCTTTTCTTTGGCCTCCCTCTCCCTGTCCACCCATCCACATGTATACTCATTACTCTTTTAGTAACATGCATTTCATCCCTCCTCTTTACATGACCATACCAAGACAAACGATTCCCCTTCAACTTGTCAGTCACTGGCGCCACTTTCCAACTTCCTCTAATATACTCATTTCTCACTTTATCCAATCTCGTCACACCACACATCCATCTCAACATTCTCATCTCCGCTACATGTAATCTTTTTTCATCCGTCTTTTTCACAGCCCAACATTCTGATCCGTACAGTATGACCGGTCTCATCACGGACTTGCAGATTTTACCCTTCTACTTGAGGGGCATCCGTAGGTCACAAGTTGTTCCAGTGACCTGTCGCCATTTCATCCATCCTGAATTGATACGATGTGTTATGTCTCGGTCTACCTCATGACTCCTTGGATAAGCGACCCGAGGTACCGAAAGCTAAAAGCTAGTCTATAATAAATGTATTATTTTTTTCAATCTATTAATTCAGTTCTGGTACAGAGGACTAGGCTTCAGAAAGTCTTATTTTATGGCATTAAATGGGAGCAAGAGCCTTAATATTAATAGTCAGGGGATTTGGTGATATCTGGCGTTATAAGCAGATGATTAGTCCATGATTGAATACGTAATTATTGTATGTATTAGCTAATTAGCTGATAAGAATTGCGTGTTAGTTAGGTAATTAATATTGGTAATATTAATCTAACAATGCTGTATGATGTGGGCTTTATAATCTGATGATTAGGGAAAATTAATTTGTTATGGATATTTAAACTTTTTGAAACAGTAATTTTACTATGGGTTTTCTAGCCTGAAATAAATGAATTTATTATTAGTATTATAAAGCTTATTTTGTTTAATACATATTATATTACGCCTATTGTCTATAGACGCGTATTTGTACTATGAAACTCTATTAATTCATTAAACCGCTAGCTAACGCCGGCGTTCGCGCACCTATTGTCTTTCTATTGTGTCTGTAATTTTCACGATTGAAAGGTTAATGAAGCGGCAATGACATGATGTTTCGATGATGTCGCTTCATCAATAGAGATTCAGTTTTGTATAAGTTTTTACATACGTATAGAAACTGAAACTCTAGCTATGAGGAGGCGTATACCAAGCATTTAGTGACAAATATGCGTCTATGGACAGTTGGCTAATGCAGATAAAGCTATATATGGCGTAGCGCACTGTGCTACGAGATGCACACGTCGTAGCATAGTGCGTAGTACTTTGCTACGCCCACGTAGCAGTGCTACGACAGCTAAAGAAATGCTCGTAGCGAGCCACTATTCTGTGTTGTAGAGCTAATCAGATCTCAAAGTCGCGCCAGGATTTATTCGTATTCGTGACAGTGTTTGTTATCTAACTCATCCGAAACGATTGTTCTAGATTTTAAGAAAATTTCATGTGTTTTTTGTTGTTTGCTATTTTTACATCCTCCTAATCTCCCCATTTTTCTTTGGTAATTATATTTATATGGCAGAACAACGTTTGGTGGGTCAGCTTGTTTTTTTTTTTTTTATATAGAAAACAATATTTAACCTCAGACATCGTTAAAAGATTTTTTATTAAAAAAACTTGCATTAAATGTTCACAAACCAATTTCAATACTACATTTCATTCTTTACTTTCTATTCTATAGTCCGGAACATATTTTAAATCCTAATGAATCTACTAATTCTAATTTTTTAGACATATATAAATAATACAATCAGCCTTTAAAAGTGTAAAAGAGAGAATGGGCTGTAATCCACCACGCGGGCCCAGCGCGGGTTGGTGGTTGTCACATGTTCTGAAATTTTTGGTTCTAGGACATGCCGGTTTTCTCACGATGCTGTTTTTAACTGTTTTGAGAATAGTAGTGATGAAATAAATCACACAACGTAATGCGCCTAGCTGGGTTTGAACCCGCGACCGCGAGTCGTAAGTTAAGGCTAGGCCACCACTGCTCTCGATTTTTAGACCCACATATACACACTACAAAATTCAAATACAAAATGTTTTATAATTATCTTTAACAATTAGTTTATTTTTGATAGGAGCCTCCTTTGTAAGCATGATGATGTCTGTATTAGTAGACTTCGTTGTCCATAACTTTAACAGTTTAAAGAAATTAAAAATATTTTACCTAATAATTAAGTAACAAAGTTTTTTTTTTAAATTATATGTTACGTAAAAACTACACTAATACTTAGAATAGCATATTTGGCTTTAGAATGTTCTCACTATTGGAACTCAGGCCTCCTCTCTAAGAGAGGGAATCGGCCGTAGACCTAAGTATTTGATTTTAATTTTAATTTCATACTTCCACACGTTCATCATCATTATCATCATCATCAGTATTTTTTTTGTTTCCACTGCTAGGACTCAGACCTCCTCTCTAGGAGAGGGAGTGGGCCTAAATACACCCCAAGAATACAGTATGGGTGGGTGTATGTCACTTATATTCGAAGTTTCGCCGTTTTGAGAACAGTTTTTATTTTATTTTATTTTACCTAGCTTGGCTTTGAACCCGAGACTCGTAAGGCAAGACCGTTACTACTCGCCACCATTGACACATCACTAAATCAAAATCCTCAAATACAGATTAAAAATTGCTCCATATTTCTGTAAAACTGCCCTCACTATTCAGTCATGAGTACTCGTCACTCGGTTGCAAATCCCGCAGGCGAAGCATGCGTGTGCCGTAATTACGTCATTTGACGTCGCGGCGTAATGCATAGTGATGTGCCGATGCTCACGATTGTCGATTGGTGCGACGTCGACGTCGCAAGCGTTATGAGTGGGATTGTGAATGAGGTAATTTGTGGAGACTGTTTTGTGGTGTGGCCATACTGTCTTGAATGAAAGATAGTAGAAATAAAAAAAAAAAAACATTTTTTTTTCAATCCATTATGTAAATAAAAGCTATCAAAGACAAAAAATATTAAATAAAGATTTTAATGTTATCTATTTTTAACACGCTTATATTAGCTTCACCTATATGTTTGTAACCAACGCCTTTGAGCTCGATTTTGATCTACTTTGGGCGATCAGATTTTCTTCAAACTTTGCACACCCATCAAAGACCGATGACAATAAAATAATCCGTTTTTTTTTAGTGAAAAATAAAAATATAGTTTAAAAAAACTAAAAAAACACGCTTTCATAGCATATCAAACTAAAAAGTGTAAAATAATTTTCAATATAGGTAGAAAATAAGCCCCACGCTTTTTTCACATTGATATTAATATTTTTCGTTCATTATTAGTGTTTGTTTTTTTAGTTTTTTTAAACTATATTTTTTGGTCTATATTAAGTTTAATTGCGAAAAATGATTTTTGTTTGGGTATGAAATCATCAAATATTTAGTTCAGACAGGCCTGTTGTTCTAGTGGTTAGTGACCCTGACATCTATGCCGGGAGTCGTGGGTTCGATTCCCACCCAGGACAAATGTTTGTGTGATGAGCACGATCATTTTGTTCTGTGTCTGGGTGTGTTTTATCTATAATATGTATGTATTTAGAAATATATAAGTATGTTTATCAGTTGGCTAGTAACCATAACACAAGTTCTACTTAGCTTAGGACTTGACGGCGTTGTGTGATAGTTGTGGCATATTATTATATAGTTCTCTCACTCTGGTGGCGAAGCGAAAGAGCGTGTCAGACTTTTACTGACAAAAAAGGGATTATTTGAACGAGTCACTATAGACGTGAAACTAAACGTAAACGTACCAACTGTTGAAATAAGGATGGTAGTAAAAATTTGAAACTATTTGCTCCACACAAAAAGAGAATTTGTTTAAAGGCGTCTAAATTTATTTCTCACATTCCTCCTGGCGAAACTTCTGTAAACTTTAATGTTGGCAAATGTCGACGTATAAATAAATTCAACGTCCATAGGTGAACAAGCCACGTGTTCCAATCTTTCTAAATTGGTACACCGTAGTGACCAGACATTCGGCTTGAGTGTAAATCTTGGCCGCAGTGACTTCTCGAAGCAGAATACTAATCGGTTCACAACTCAAGTTATTTCTGTCCGAAATACTCCCATGTACGGTGCACCGCTTTTTGTGGTACGGTTTTTCTGCTATTTTTAAGTTAAGTTGTTATAAGAATATTTGCATTTCGACTGGCCTGTTGGTCTAGTGGTTAGTGGCACTGACTGCTATGCTGGAGGTCGTGGGTTCGATTCCTACCAAAGACAATTTTTTTTTTCACAACTATCACACAACTTCATGTAGTCCCAAGCTAAGCAGAGCTTGTGTCATGAGTACTAGACAACTGATAAACATACTTATGTTAGCGATTCTTATGATAATGTTCATACACTAGATTATTTTCTGTATTAGCAACATTAAATGTATCTTTTTGCACTGACAACTCGAACGGACTGCGACAGTGACAGCGCGGTGCATTTGACAGTTACAAGAGTTTATAAAAAGGAATGGCGCGCTGTCATGTCTCTTTTTCGTACCGGTTTTCGGAGCAAGCAACATCTCTGTAAGTGCTAGTATATACTTTATTTATTCCTACTATATTGTACTGTTATAGTTATTGTATACTTGTATTATGTGTATGCTGTCAAAGCAAAAGTACAAAGGGTGTGGTACCCGTTTTGGTCGTTTTATTTAAATAACCTGATAACAAACCCCGTAGGTACACTAAATAAGTTTCTTAGTCAATCTTTCTCTAAAGATAACACATACAGATAACAATTCAGAAGTGGGATAAACGAGTCGTTTATTTAAATGCATTCGTTTATCCCGCCCACAAGTGATTTTTTTTCCTAACTTTGCATCTTCTACTTTTGCTTTGAAAGTACCTACGTAACCTATGTAGGCACCGATACAATTTTTTTTGGGATAATGACTATACTATTTTATCTAAGCGGGCAAAGTGATGTGTAGTTTGAAATGGTGTGCTCAGCTTATTCAATATGAGTTTCTTCTGACACTCTGGTGGTACCTTGCCAGGGCTACACCCTGGAGGTACCACCACACCACACGTGCCTCGCCAGGGCTACACTCTGGAGGTACCACCACACCACACGTGCCTCGCCAGGGCTACACTCTGGAGGTACTGCCACACCACACGTGCCTTGCATTGCCACATCACACGTGTCTAGCCTGGGCTGTGCCCTGGAGTTGTTAGAGGATAACTCGAGCTGTGTTCAGGTGGATTATGGACAGGTTTTGGGTCATTGTTGAGTAACCGTAGCAAACAAATCTATCAAATTAGGAGTTACCCAGAACCTGCATTCTGAGTTTACTTATTGAGTTAATGAGCAGACCAGTGATACTTTTATTTGGATATAATCTAAATGAGACTAAAAGGAACAGCCTGTGTTATTGACGTTAACTGAAATTAAAATTGGGCAAATTAATTGTTGATGATGAAACATTGTATGTTATTTTATTTTAGTACCGGCTTGCTCGATAGATGGCGTTAAGGTCGAGTTATAAGTCGATATGGTTTCGTTACCGGCGATAGTATATGGGTAACAGATTTAATTTAAATAAAAGTTCCAAAGGTCAAAAGTTCTACAGTTTCCACTTGGATCAAGACACAATAGTGGCTTTATTTTCAACCTTATAAGTGTCTCCGTTAGAGTTCAAATTAGTCCAACATTACCTACCAGTTCGGTAATAAAGTTTATATTATATGGATTGCCTCTTGACAGATAGCAGGACATTTATTGCCTGCTAGCTTTTGCCCGCGGTTTCGCCCGCGTGCATAGGATGTGGCCTGTATCGCTCAGGATTGAAGCGGGTTTCTGTGGAAACAATAAAAAGGGGAGGCAATCGGACCAGTGTTTTCAGAGATTAACTTCTAAAACCTTAATATATGTATATTATTTTAAAAAGAGCGTGCGACGATCTTTCCTCGTTCAATAGTACCTTCCGCGTAATAAATATTCGAATGAGGTTGCAATTCGTGCAGAGGCATCTGAGGACACGATTGCCAAGAATCAATGGTCTGACTTGGGCTTTAGTCCTGCAGAATATGCAAGAAATGTAATGTAAATTCTATTTAATGACTTTCAGAGAGCAATGTCAAATTGTTTATCAATTGCGTAATACCCATTACCACAAACTCTACTTGGTTTGGGACTAGATGGCGTTGTGTTAAAGTTATAGGATATAATATTATTGAATTACTAAATTTAATGTACCAACTTAGAGGTCATGATTTTTAATGGATCTTCAAGCTATCGTTGCATGATATAAGTATTGGTCGAATTATAATTCGATTTCCTATAGGAAGTTGGTATTTTCATGGAAAAACCAAACGCACAGGTGCAGCAAAGTGTTGTTAAAGTTGGTAAGCCATTGTAGGCATTGTGTTTTTTTTATAAATTTCTTATTACGAGGGGTGGTTAGGAGTTATTGTGGATAAATATATAGCAAGAACTTGTTCACTAAGGATATGGAAAGATAACATCTTCATAATTAGTATTTGATACTATTAAACTATCTCATGAATGATGAGGTCATTAGAATATTTATTTAATACAGTATGTCCATGAATATTTTGATTACCAAAGGGTATTTTTAGAAAAGTGTACCTTCCCACATCTAAAAATGTTATTGGAATAAGTGATTGACGTGAAACCTATTCTTGTGTTAGGAGAAACCAGTCTCTACTGTATTTGCCTTGAATATTTTAGAAGTGGTGGTATTTACGGCATAGTTCATAGTTGGTAATTTTTAATGAATGAAATAAAATGGAGACGAAACTACTTCATAGTTCATGATCATGTATTTTGATTTATTGTAACGTTTGGAGTTTCAATAAAAACTAATTAGAGCCGAAAGAGTAAATTAAATATTAAATAATATGTACCCTTACGTTTTAGTCGAGGCAGTGATTATAAGTCATTGTTGGTCAGTCATTGAACGAATTTCAATTTAGATGTCATAAACATAGGTGAAAAGTAATCATTGATGTCATTGTATGTGACATTCACTTGAAACTTATCATGTACCTAGCCTGAGTGGCCGGGTATTGACCGAAAATTGTACAGAATAATTGATCGCCTGTTCAGGACAAACCAGGAACATATTGGCTTTAGCAGGCAATTGTTTATTTACTAATGTTTGTTTCTATTTACAGCAGGACATTTGAGGAACCTGTCTGTTTACTTTAGAGACAGGACACTTTAGGGGCCTGTGTCTAACTAATGTTTATTTTTCATTGCAGACAGGACATTTGAGGAGCCTGTTTGTTTTTTATTAGAGACAGGACACTTTAGGGACCTGTATGTTCCTAATGTTTATTTTTCATTGCAGGCAGGACATTTGATGAGCCTGTTTGTTTTTATTAGAGACAGGACATGTTAAGGGCCTGTGTGTTACTAATGTTTATTTTTCATTGCAGGCAGGACATTTGAGGAGCCTGTTTGTTTTATTAGAGACAGGACATGTTAAGGGCCTGTGTGTTACTAATGTTTATTTTTCATTGCAAGCAGGACATTTGAGGAGCCTGTTTGTTTTTTATTTAGAGACAGGACATTTTAAGGGCCTGTGTGTTACTAATGTTTATTTTTCATTACAGACAGGACATTTGAGGGACCTGTTTGTTTTTTATTAGAGACAGGACAATTGAGGGGCCTGTATGTTTTTAATTAGACAGGACAATTGAGGGGCCTGTATGCTTTTTATTAGAGACAGGACATTTGAGGGGCCTGTATGTTTTTTTATTAGAGACAGGACATTTGAGGGGCCTGTATGTTTTTAATTAGAGACAGGACAATTGAGGGGCCTGTATGTTTTTAATTAGAGACAGGACAATTGAGGTGCCTGTATGCTTTTAATTAGAGACAGGACATTTGAGGGGCCTGTATGTTTTTGATTAGAGACAGGACATTTGAGGGGCCTGTATGTTTTTGATTAGAGACAGGACATTTTAGGGGCCTGTTTTTGAAAGATTGTATAATAAATAAGATAACGATTTGTAAGAATGAGCTGTCACTGATACATCTGCACTTTCAGGTGCCATTAAAATGTATTTCTTTTTAAAGTTTTTTATAGACAATAATTGATAAATTGGCAATTGTTCAGTTTTGTTTCTACATGACGTGTACAATTAATATAAGTTTAGTGTCGTTCCTAAGTACAGCGAACATCGTATGAATAATGTAAATCTTTATTCACTTCTGTAATAGATATCTGTCCATGTACCTGTAGATAATGTTAAATGTAATGTTATATTCTTTCTTCACTCATTATTTTGTATGTAAAACCAATTTCTTATTTATTTTGTCACATACGAGGTCGTATTTGTTATATAATGGATGGCCGACTGTTAGCGATTCTTATGATAATGTTCATACACTAGATTATTTTCTGTATTAGCAACATTAAATGTATCTTTTTGCACTGACAACTCGAACGGACTGCGACAGTGACAGCGCGGTGCATTTGACAGTTACAAGAGTTTATAAAAAGGAATGGCGCGCTGTCATGTCTCTTTTTCGTACCGGTTTTCGGAGCAAGCAACATCTCTGTAAGTGCTAGTATATACTTTATTTATTCCTACTATATTGTACTGTTATAGTTATTGTATACTTGTATTATGTGTATGCTGTCAAGGCAAAAGTACAAAGGGTGTGGTACCCGTTTTGGTCGTTTTATTTAAATAACCTGATAACAAACCCCGTAGGTACACTAAATAAGTTTCTTAGTCAATCTTTCTCTAAAGATAACACATACAGATAACACTTATATATTTCGAAATACATACGTCTCGTACGTGTTATAGATAAATTACACCCAGAGACCGGACAAATGATTATGCTCATCACACAAACATTTGTCGTGGGTGGGAAAGAACCCATGGCATAGGAGGGGAGGGGTAGTCAGGGCCACTAACCATTAGACAAACAGGCCAGTCAATTTGTATTTGTGTACATATTTAGATAAATATAAGTATGTTTATCAGTTGTCTAGTACTCATAACACAAGCTCTGCTTAGCTTGGGACTAGACGGCGTTGTGTGATAGTTGTGGAATATTATTATTATTTTACTAGTATTAGTCAGTTATAGGCATTTTTTGTAGAGAAAATGAACTGCAAAAACGCAAGTCATTACAAAAGATTGATAGTAATGTTACAGCAGATTTTTTTTTTTACTAAAACTTTATGCATTAGAAAATAACACTGTAGGTACAGTTAAAAAAAAAAGGCATTATGTTCGCTTTTGCAGGTGCAAAAGCGAACATAATGCCTGGCTTTAATTACCAGATAATTTTAAAATGGTCATCATCATCATTTCATCAGATATACGTTCACTATTGGACATAGGCCTCTCCCAAGTGTCGCCACAATAAATGATCCTGTGCGTCTCGCATCCATCGGTTTCTCGCAACCTTCACCAAGTCATCGGTCCACCTTGTAGTCGTTACTCCAGACCTCGCCCACACGGCCTTCTGCTCTGCGAGCAATGTGCCCAGCCCATTGCCACTTCAGTTTGACAATTCTTAAGATGGTGCAGAAACATAACATGGCAGATGTAACTTCATAAATAGACAATCAAAATAAATAAGTATCTACCTACAATAATAAATACAAACTTGGATACACACATATATGTATACGAGTATAAGCAATGTTAATGTGAAGAAACAAAGCTGTGATGATTCCACCAACTTCAAGTGAATGTGTCCCCGTGACTTAAAGAAAAACGGTCTCGTCACCACATTTGAGACCCTTGTAGTCAGTCACTTATTGCTAAATAATATTTTCACATTTTCAATCTTTTTATTACAACTTCATATTTTTAGATCAACAAAACAATTTTGTGGAACTTAAAAACAAAACAAACTCAACAGATCCTGCAGTAAACACAGTTTCGGAAAAGTAAACAATCGTCCTAGAAAAAGTAAACAGAACGACACAAATGTGGGTTTAGCCTAGGGATAGCGAACGTAGGGCACGCGGTTAATAATTCGGGCACCCCTGTAGCATAAGATATTATCTAGGAAATTTGAAACAACAGTTATCACAATGAGTTTGTATTTTATTTTATTAAATATAAAAATGTAAATGAGTTTTGAATTGCTAATTAAGAATTACTTGCGTGATTTAATGGACAACAAAAAAAAACTATAAAGTGGCGCCAGTGACTGAAATGTTGAAAGATAATCGGTTCTCTTGGTATGGTCATATGAAGAGGAGGGATGAAGCACATATTACTAAAAGAGTTCTGAGTATGCGTGTAGACGGATGGAGGGGGCGAGGAAGGCCGAAAAAAAGATGGATGTATTGTGTGAGAAGTGATATTAAAGAAAAGGGAGTTAGTGATAGTTTGACGGGTAACAAGACAGAATGGAAGAAGAAAACGTGTTGCGCCGACCTCAAGTAATATGGGATAAGGGCAGGAAGAAGAAGAAGAACTCACTAAATCTAGATTCTGGCGGCAGGTCTTGATCAATTTTTTTATTAATATATATTTAGTGGCACATATTCCATCTCCGGTTTAGTCAGTAAAAGACTCTAGAGTAAGAGAAGTGATTGATGAACAAAAAACGAAGCATTAGATAAAAAGATATACTCAACTGTCAACCTTAAAAAAATACAATAGGCGTTTAAATTAATAGGGTGTAAAAATGAATAGTATTATCGCTTAAAACAACATTTCATAACACAACAGACGCATAACTCTGTTCCATAATTTAAAACAAGCAAAAATATTCCAATTGGCGCGAACCTTTTTTAAACAGTATAAAACAAAGGCATTGTAGTCAACCCATTCACACTTACCTACTTACGTCGACCCCCAAACGTGCTGGCGTGACAATATCTAGCGTATATACCGCCCGGAATAAATTACGCTTGTGACAGAACGATAAGAACAGTTATATTTGGTCGCATTATAGATTGCTTCGGTACAATCACGTACAGCGAATTTATTATGCGTATGTGAGCTCCCCAAGCCCTTATATATCAGCCAAATTAAGAGGTCCTGCAAAGGGGTTGTGTTTGACCGTCCATTTAAGGGCCGGAGCGGTTTTTTATGTGATATCGCAGATATTGTGAAGTATATTGTATGTAGTTACGTATTTTTATGACGCAACATTTTTGTAAGGGTCTTTTCTGTTTGTGTTGGCTGATTTTTATCTGTTATTAGTAGATAGCTCTATTTGTAGTATAATGATAGTTTGCTTTGCCATATGCAGGGTTCAAATATTTTGTAATATGAATCATATGTTGTGGATATGAAATTTCTGATTTGGTTATATGAATATTATTATTATTACCATTCGAATCAGGAATATCCGCAGAAGAATCAAGGTTACCGCATAGCATGAAGAATCGCCAAACTTAAGTGGCAATGGGCAAGGCACATTGCTCGCAGAACAGATGGCCATTTAGGCCGAAAGGTTCTGGAGTGGCGACCGCGTACCGGAAGACGTACACTTGGGGGAGGCATATGTCCAACAGTGGACGACTTTCGGCTGAAATGCTGATGATATTATACCGGATTCGAATATGATCACCGAACTATTTTTTTTTCTGGTTATCTGCTTGATTCAGAATATTTTCGGTTTTGAATAATAATTTAATACAAATTTTAAAATTATTATAGAAGTAAAAAAAAAAACAATTGTTTGGTTTGACAGCTATGACTTCACTTACTTACTTATTTAGGTTCCTGTGTCCCCTAGATGGGACAGAGGGCGTCCACAGTGCGCCGCCATCCCGTTCGGTCTTAAGTTTCGCGTTTCATTTCGCTCTAGGTCGTCAGGAATGTATTGTAATTATATTGAATTGTAAAATTGTAACCCGACTATCCAAAACTCCAGTATTTTCCTGTACGGATATTATGGAACTCCATAACATCCGTGAATAGTATATGTGGCAGCAAACGTCTTAGTGTACAATTTAATGGACAGAGGATAAACAAGGTGAAAAATTTACGTATTAGATTCATCATCATCATAATTTCAGCCGAAATACGTCCTTTTACGTCCACTTTTGGACATAGGCACTTTTGGACATATGCACTTTTGGACATAATTGCACTTTTGGTCATAGGCACTTTTGGACGTAGGCACTTTTGGACATAGGCACTTTTGGACGTAGGCACTTTTAGACATAGGCACTTTTGGACATGGACATATCCAAGTAACGTATAATGCCCGGTTTTGTGTGTCCACCTTGGGAGAGACCTTCTAACGATGCGATTTTTACCCCTACCCTACCCCTACGACCGTCTGATCTGAAAGCAATGTGCCCTGCCACTACCACTTAAGTTTGACGATTCTTCGGGCTATATCTGTAATCTTGATTCTTCTGTAGATATCTTGATTCCTGTTGCTATCAGATTAGATTACTTACTACCTAATACAGTTAATGCAATCTTACATTACAATCTTAAAGTTATTGTAAACACTACGCGTCTACGAATGTTGCTACGAGAGCCTACGAATGCTACGAGCCTACGCTGAATGCTACGGCGATTACCTGTACCTCATTGTTAATGGAATATTCGAACTGTAAGCCTAATTTGAATTGTAAGATTATTTGAAAGAGTCACCGCCCGCCACCCAAAAACCCAAAATAAAAAGACAATACCCTCCAACAATTTTTATAAAACAAAATATTATACACGACATCGATTTTCCCAACACAATATAGTACGTGCCTGATTATAATGGGGTGCTGGCAATAAAACGAATCCTTTTGCCATTTCTTTAATAGTCTGAAAGTCTGGACCGTATATTACGACCAATAAAGGCATTAACAAGAGTTACGAGTAGGCACATTAGACTGTTTTCTGATAACCTAGCTAATTTGACCCGGCGGGACTTGTAATGATCTGCAGTCGTTAACTGGGAACCTATGCTAAGCTGTTTTGTTTTAATAGGTGATTTTATTAGTCTTAAGTGGGTTTAGCTTTGAGTATGTGATGCTATTAGCATGGTTGAGTAATTGGCTTTTAAACTGATGAGTCTAATGAGATGGACCAAAATCTCATAAATAAATAAATATTTAGAATTTGTTTTTGTTGTCTTTTTTTTTAGTTGGCTTACCTTCGAACAAAATGTTAATAGAAACGTTAGTTCATAACTCTTTCTATGTCTAATGCATGCAGCCTTTAATTAAAGCTACACTCCTCCTCCGTATTGCATCGTATTCCTCAATGCTGAGGGTCAGCCTGCAAGATTACTAGTGGTACTCTTACCCGGCCGGAAACCATGCGCTTTCAACAGCTGTGAAAGTATTGGAAAGGCCTTACGGCGTCCTTACCTTCCGCATGACGCATGTCCTCACGGGACATGGTTCGTTTGGGAGGTTCCTGCACTGGATTCGTGCGGAAGTGACGCCCGGGTGTCACCATTGTGCGGAATGCCCGGAGGACACGGTGGAGCACACAGTCGAGGTGTGCCCTGTCTGGGCGGAGCATCGACGTGCCCTCGTGGGGGCGATCGGCGGTGGAGACCTCTCGCGCCGGGCCTTGGTCGAAGCCATGGTCCCGAGCGAAGAGGAGTGGCAGGCGGTTGCCGACTTCTGCGAAGCAGTAATGCTCGCCAAGGAGAAGGCCGACTGCATCAGGCAACGGCGTTCTCGCTGCCGCCGCCGCTGCCGGGATTCTGATCCCGATGATGATAGGCGCGGGCTTGCGGACAGTGAGCAATGGGTAGCTCACTGTCCGGCCGTTCGGTAACTGTCCGGACCAAGCCCAAGTCGTCGACGGCGCACGCTGTTCCCGCGCGCCTCAAGGAGTTATCAGCAACAGCAGGGACCCAGCCGGGTCGAAGCCTACTGGGGCCAAGGTTATCCGAAAGGGAGCTCGAGCCCCGGTATGAAGGCTAGAAGGAACGGGGTGGGTCTTTTAGTCAGTAAGAGTCTGACACTATCTCCCGCTCCGCCCAAGAGCGGGGAATGTCATTGGATGATTTTTTCCCACCATAAAAAAAAGCTGTGAAAGTATTGCTTCTTAATAAGAAAGAAAAAAGGAAATTACTTTATTTGGCATACACAGGCGCACATACATACAATGTAGTACAAGATTCAAATACCTTTGCCGGGGTAGAAAGCCCTTCTATTGTTCTGTAACCATCCAGTTTCTCCGGAAATTGAAGGCTTTTTATAATTTTACCTTTTTTTTGGTGGGAAAAGTCATGCATTGACATCCCCCGTCTTTGGGCGGAGCGGGAGATAGTGTCAGACTCTTACTGACTAAAACATCCACCCCGTTCATTCTAGCCTTCATACCGGGGCTCGAGCGCCCTTTCGGATAACCCTGGCCTTGTAGGCTTCGACCCGGCTGGGTCGCTGCTGTTGCTGACAACTCCTTGAGGCGCGTGGGAACAGTGCGCGCCGTCGACGACTTGGGCTTGGTCTAGACAGTTACCGGACTTAATAATTTTACCTGACATCGCTCACACCAGGATATGTCGATTTCCTCACAATATTTTCCTTCACCGTTTTGACACCAGTGGTGATGAAACATTACAAAATAGTAACTCTAACACAATCAGCTTAGTACAACAAATCGTATTGCGAAGTTGGATCTCCATGGCCAGTGTACCTTGAACTATACAAACTCATATGAGACTGAAGCGTGCAGTGCATGTGTTATATCGCTTGTTTCAAACGTTTTCAAGTTATCAAAACTTGTTGTAACAGTTCTACAAATAATAGAGTGTATTTGTAGCAGGAGATACGAGTTGGCTAACTTTTAGGGAAGTGTGTTTCTCTTTGTGGGTTAATGGTATAAAGGATCGTGTTTAATTTTGGTCATAATATAGGTAACATTTTTTTTTGTCTGACACATTCTTCATGAAACAAGAGAGTGCCAGTTTATGCTTGTGAGTTGTTGGTTAAAAGGAGTATTTTATTTTGGTCATAATATGGGCAAGATTTGTTTTGTTTTTTTTTTTATCTGTCACACTGCATTAAGCAAGAGTGGAAAAATAAAAAAAAGAAACCTGCGATCTTTAGTGTCCCCGCACACGGGCCGCAAAAAAAAAAAGCTAGAAGCCACTTCTAGCTTCTTTTTGTGGCAGCGCTTTTTTGTGGCGGCCTTTTTTGTGGCGGCGTTTTTATAATAATGATACTAAACGCATGGGTTGAAAATTTTCGCAGCCTCTGGCCACTAGCTGTCGCGCGCTTCAGCTTTTTTTTGTGGTCGCTTTTGTTTTTCTTTTTTTGTGGCGGCTTTTTTTTATGGCCCGTGTGATTATGGCCAACAGTCGCTACTGAACGCTGTCATCAGTGGCAACGGCTTTCAGTAGTTTCATGTGGTACTCCACGGAGGCGGACGTGTGTTTGTCAAAAATGGACGCACTCTTGATTTCGTTATTGTTGCTTATAAACGTCGCAGAATTCAGAACCAACGACGTCCTATTCTTCGGCGTTATTTATAGAATGACAAAACGCGGCCACAAGTAGTGAGCGCCGTCGACTCCCGCAACTTTTGGCTCGGACACGGCCTCTTAAACGCGGCCGCAACTTGTGGCTGCCACTAATCGTTCTAATGTGGTCGCCACTAGTGGCTCAATGTGCGGAGGCTCTTAGATACCGTAACCGATTATCTATGTTCTTTAACCATTTTTATATAATTATACAAATAGATATGAAATGATAATGTGATAAAAAGGCAAAGAAGCGTTCCTGGAGACATTTTTCTAGTGTATGGATTCTGTCATAAACCACAGTCACATTGCAGTTTAACCATCAGAATTAGAACTGAAATGTTTCCTAAACAACTAAAAACAATTTATCGGAATATTCTACAGAGCGGTCACTGCTTTATTGCTACGTTTTGGGAACAAATTTATTGTACGTACAGCTAAGGACTGGAATTCCCTGCCAGAGTTTCTGTTTCATGATAGTTCTAAAACCTAGAGATCTTTAAGTCACGAGTGAATAGGTTACTTCTAAACAAGTGCGCTGCATCATTAACTATATACCCTAGGTGTGGGCTAGCGGACGGCGAGCAATAGGTAGGTCGCCATTCCAGTAAAGTCGAAGCCTACTGGGCTATTGGTTGTGTGAAAGAGAACCCCAGAGTCCTGGAATGAAGGGAAGAAGGAACATAGGTGTGGGTTTTAGTCAGTAAATTCTGACATGACCTCCTGATTTGCCCTGGAGCAGAAGTCATTGGATGATTTCCCATCTAAAAAAAGAAATCGTTGACCACATCATCATTTACCATTACATAATATGATGATCAAATGATCCATAAAAAAAAACATGGCAAGTGCGCGCACAAACTCGCGCACTGAAAGTTCCGTGCAAACTACAATTTCCGAATGAAGTCTCAAGATTTTTCCGAATTGTATT
Organism: Mythimna albipuncta; assembly: GCA_929112965.1. NCBI lineage: Eukaryota > Metazoa > Arthropoda > Insecta > Lepidoptera > Noctuidae > Mythimna > Mythimna albipuncta. The sequence goes on from OV815960.1 coordinate 3,234,251, forward strand.
TTTTTTTTTTGTGACGTATGTAACTGTTAATTTACTGTTTTCAGATTTATTCCTATACCTGTGCTATAAGACCTTGCTTGTGCCAAATTTCAGGATTCTGAGTCAATGGGAAGCACCCTATGAATTTCAATATTTGAGAGTATCAAAATTTACGTCTTTTTGCGACATAAGCGGCTGTATCTTTTTTATTCATTAATTTAGATTGCAGACCTGACTATATGGTTAATTTCAACTCAATACCTCCACGCGTTCTTGAGAAAAAGGGTCTTGACAGATAGACAGACAGACGGACGGACGGACAACAAAGTAATCCTATAAGGGTTCCGTTTTTTCCTTTTGAGGTACGGAACCCTAAAAATGACAATATTCGATCCTTACAAACCACGAACTACATCAAAAACAGTGTATTTAGGAAACAGCCGCCACATTTTATGAGTTAACTCGTCCCAAGATTGATCAAGATCCGCTGTTTATGTAGATCACTACAAGACCGTCTTGAAGGTTTATGTAAAATCTTGACACGAGGGAGCCGAGACCGCTGTGCGACCCCACGTCAGCCATTATTGCTTATCATACATTACGTCACAGACGACGTCCTAAATAAGCAAAAGCATTAACAATGCACACCACATTTCCTTCACTTCTCCGGAATATTCAGAAGTTATTGAACTCGCACAATTCAGCTACAAATGTACGGGTCGTACTCAATAAATCGTTCAAGTCCGATGCTTTCTATCGAACCAGAGCACGTCCTCCGGAACTTCTGCCTGTAAACTTTTTATCTCGAAGCAAAACGTATTTTCCATTAGCCCCCAAACTCGAGCTAGCCGCTTCTTTCTTAATTTGTCACAAACTTTTTCCCCGAGATAAAACTCGACCGTTAATGACACTTGTTTTTCTGATATTTTCATTATTCACAGACCTTTTAACTTGTTACCCCTTGTTATTCTCATTTACTTTCATAAAGTACTCAAAACAAAGTTTGAAGAGAAATATAGGACTTGTAGGAAGAAAAAAATCTAATAAGTATTATTATTTTTGTGCTGGACTCATAACAGATACTAAGGGTGCCTATTCCGGTAAGTTATGGTCGTTTCATATTCGAACCAGAGTCGCTCGTATTATTCTAGAACAATGGCATGGAAAGTCTTTTTTTCTTTATTGTATTATTTAGATTTGTCCACGATAAAAGCACGTTACGCCTATCTGTCCGAATACGTAAGATAGATTTATTTTTCGTTTTAGTTTTTCGCATTACAAGGATTTCTTTAGGGATAAATCAACTTTTGGTGGGGGTTTTTCATCGTTTGTTACAGTGAAGTAAGGCAAAAAGTTTTTCTACTATGTTGTAGTATCAAGTCATGGGTTTTTGTTTGTCAAGCAAGCTTAACATTTTCTTTACCGTATCTTACAGCTAGAAAATAGAAACTTATTTGAGTTTGAAGACGACCTCAATATCTCACCGAAATACCTACTAACATAAGTTTATGGTACAGGTATTTCAGCCTTCTCTACGAAACCGCTATCAATCACGCACCACAGCCTGCAATAGCTACAAAATACTTGAAACCCGCAATCCGGTAACCAATCAATTCCAAATACCTCGCAAATCTGGCCCAAAGCACGCCACAAGTCGGTTCCAGTCGTCGGCTTACCGAATAAAGCCGAAATAAGCCGAACGCGCGTGCGAAGCTTCATCCGACTCGACTTCGATCGTAAATTCGACATTGACATTTATCAGAATAGCCCCCAAGGCCACCTGCGACCGTAGTTCACATTACTACGCTCCGCGCTATCGGGAAATCGATTTGATTTTTTTTTCTGGTTCTCATAAAAAAGATATAGGATTGCAATCCTTAAACCTTTGTGTTATTGGTCGTGCTAAAAAATATACGCGGTATTTTTTTTTGGTAATATTTGCGAGGTTATATACTTCAAGAATGACAAAGACCATTTTGATTGTATCTAATGATTATATATGGTTTTGTTTTTGTAAAAAGATAATCAAATAAAAAAGTCAGTGAAGAGCAGTGGTGCCCTAGTGGTTACTATCCTGACTTACGAGTTGTAGGTTGCCAGGCTTATTACTTTGTGAAATTTTTTTTTTCATCACCACTGCTCTCAAAACGGTGAGCGAAAACACCATGAGGAAACCGCCATATCTTAGAACCAAAAATTCGAAGATATGTGACACCCGTAATGGGCGTGGTAGATAACGGCCCATGGCTTCTCTTAGAGAGGAGCTCTGAGTCCCAGCAGTGGGAACATTAAAAGGCAGATTATGCTATGCTTTGCTAATAAGAAGTGGCTTGAAGAATAAGTAAAACCTTGAACCGAGGAACTAAAGAAAATAACACAAAATTATAACTTTGAGCACGATTCTGTTGGAATCTAATAAAAATATTTGACTTTTTTAATAAACTTTTATCTGAAAATATATAAAATGATTCTAAAAACGTTATTGCAGTCTTCTTATTGTCTCTGCTCACCCCCTGACTTACAAAAAGATAAACCCCTAACACCCACCTCCGTTGTGCGCATTCGGTCTCCGGGTCTATCGATTTCATATCCGCGGGGCCGTAAAACGATGGAATAGGCTCATAGCTCGATGATGCTTTATCAGTATTCAATTGGAGACACTTTCAGACAGCGTGACGCTTAACTGTTGTCCTTGTTTAGTGGTCACGTTTTTTTTTTTATTTATCGTGTTTCTCTAAGGAAACTTACTAACAGCCAGTTCACGACCCTGCCGCTGTGAGCGGTAGCTAAGCGCGAGGCGGCGAGCGTAAGATCTAAAGTTTGAAAATGTTTGAAGCACGCCGCGAGACACCGCTTATAGCGCCGCGCGGCCGCTTATCGATGCCGCCCCGCTCACCGCACCGCTCGCCATTATGAACACCGCGAAGTCGTGAACACGCCGTAATACTTAACAATAGTTTAAGTAAAAAAAAAACATTGCAGTTCACTACATTATCCGCATTTTAACAAAAATGTTTGGTAATGAGTGCCACTAAATGCGCATTAATGTATGTCAAACTAGCCATCCAGCGGCTCCGCCTGCAAAAATGACAAAAATACATAGCCTAATTATGTCACTCAGTAATAAAGAGGCATTCTACTGAAGGAAAAATTGTCGAAATTGATCCTGTAGCTTTTTACTTTGTTCATTTCATACAAATGTAAGTTTAGAAGCATAGGTGAGAAACATTTTCATATTATAGTAATTATTAGAATTTTTAGATAGTTTTCACTAACAAAACCATTAATATACAAACGCAATTCCCTCTTCTCACCCCGTTACAGATTAGATTTTACAAAAACCTTATCTTAGTGCTCATCTATGTCATGGAAGAAAGTCTTGTGTAATCTTTCATGTAACTAGGCACTTTTTTATGTGTCAGACTTTTACTGACTAAAAAACTCACCCCATTCCGCCTCCGTCCCGCCGAGCCTCCCTTTCAGAACTAGACTCTGGTCCCAGTAGGCTTCGACCCAGCTAGGCCCCTGCTGTTGCTGATTTGGGCTCGATCGGTCAGACAGCAAGCTTACCCATTGCGCTCGCCGTCCGCAAGCCTGCGCCTACGGTGGCCGGAAATCGGGATCGGAATCCCGGGACTAGCTGGGGTGTGAGCGCCGTTGCCTGATATGGTCGGCCTCCTCTTTTGCTAGCATTACTGCTTCGCAGAAGGAGGCGACCGCCTGTCACTGTTCCTCGCTCCGGCCCATGGCCTGTACCCCAAGGCCCGGCATGAGAGATCGCCGCCGCTGATTACCCCTATAAGAACACTGCGATGTTCTGCGCAAGCGGGGCACACCTCTACCGTGTGCTTCACCGTGTCCTCCGAGCAGTCCACACAGTGGCGATACCCGAGCGTTGCTTCCGCACGAATCAGGTGCAGGTACCTCCCGAACTTACCATGTCCGGTTAGTAGTTGCTGTTAGTCCGGCTGTGTGTTGATATGGCAGCCAGTCAGTTCCTCCTTTTATGTACATACATACTAGCTTCTACCAGCAGTTTCGCCAGCGTGAACGTAGGTATACATACAAACTTTGGATCCCCGTTTTGTCCCCTTAGGGGGTGAATTTTGGGAAATCCTACAGAGGATCTGTTCGTTTACATCTTAAAAGGAAACTTTGTGCAAAATTTCATGCTCCTAGCTTTAGTGGTTTTAGCTATATACAACAACATTAGTGTTAGTATATGTGAAAACCGAAACATGTTTCTAGTATTTTTATGTATAAATTTGCATAACTATATCTGTCATTTATTTATTTATTTATTTATTTATTTCTTCATCTTACATCTATCTTTACAGGTTTTTTTTTTTATCCCCAATGCGATAAATGCGCTTATCCTAACTTAATTATACTAACATCTATAGCTAATTATAAATAATGCATTCCTTGTGAATTCACCCAGAGTACAACAAAATAAGTCCGTCTCATTAGCTATCAGGTTAAGCGTGTGAAGCGCGCGCGATAGCGGCGCCTCCCTTAAAAGGTTGGTCCGGCCTCGCGGCTCCACCAGCAGGCGCGGTCGCCGTCGTCGCCACACGTACCTGTCCGGAACACACAAGCTCAACTGTCCCAAAACAATTGGATTGTGCACCTTTCCTCTCAATATTTTAAATATATATGAGGTAAGTGCTAGATCCCTCCTAACCCTTAATTCGTTGTATCCTACCATACCCAAGATAAATAGAGTAGGATACATCAACGGATACATTGGATAAACACCGTAATATCTCATATACAAATCTATATATATAAAAGAAAGTCGTGTTAGTTACACCACTTATAACTCAAGAACGGCTGAACCGATTTGGCTGAAAATTGGTGGGGAGGTAGCTTAAAACCAGGAGACGGACATAGGATACTTTTTTTTTTTTTTTTTTTTTTTTTTTTTAGGGTAGATTAGAGTAGAGTAGGGTAGGGTAGAGTAGGGTAGAGTAGGGTAGAGTAGGGTAGAGTAGGGTAGAGTAGGGTAGGGTAGAGTAGGGTATAGTAGGGTAGAGTAGGGTAGAGTAGAGTAGAGTAGGGTAGGGTACAGAAGGGTAGAGTAGGGTAGGGTAGAGTAGGGTAGAGTAGGGTAGAGTAGGGTAGGGTAGGGTAGAGTAGGGTAGAGTAGGGTAGAGTAGGGTAGAGTAGGGTAGAGTAGGGTAGAGTAGGGTAGAGTAGGGTAGAGTAGGGTAGAGTAGGGTAGAGTAGGGTAGAGTAGGTAGAGTTGACAGCTTAGATAAAAGGTAACTATTAAGCGGTACGAAGTTTGCGGGGTCAGCTAGTATCTTATAAATTTATTTTGTACCTTCTCCAGCATGAGACTATATTTAGCTTCATGCGGAGACCAGATGACTGCGTTACACTCTAGCTGACTCCTCACCAGTGCGTTATACAATGCTACAACAGCTTTCAGATTCGTGAACCCTCGTACTGTACGAAGCATGAAGCCCAGGTTCCTAAAGGCTCTTTTACAGCATCGCGTGACGTGATCACGAAAAGTCAAGCTGGTGTTAAAACTTACCCCCAAGTCCTTGACTTCTGTGACCCGTACCATAGGCACCCCGTCAATATGATAGCTGCATAAGATAGGATTGTGTGCACGAGAAAAAGTGATTGTCACACACTTCGAGCTATTGAATTGCAAGAGATTTTCTTTGCTCCAGCTCACGACCCTGTCAATGTCCCCCTGTAGCCTCTCACAATCCTCCTTGCTCCTTATTGCGAGAGATAATTTGAGGTCATCGGCAAACAACAGGCAGTTAGCGTCCTGGACTACTTCTGGTAGGTCGTTTACTACTAAAAGGAACCCTAAAGGTCCAAGGTTACTGCCCTGACTCACTCCTGACCTCGTGAAATATGGATCTGACACGTGTCCCGCATATTCCACATATTGCCGCCTATCTCTCAAATAACTGGCAAAAAATTGGAGCGAATGTGGGGTGAAACCAACACCAGCTAACTTTGTAAGCAACACGTCATTATCGACTAAGTCAAATGCTTTTCGGAAATCAAAGTAAGCAGCATCCGTTTGCCCCCCACTATCCACTGTCGGCACCAAATGAGTCATGTGACAGAGAAGATTACTGGTGGTACTTCTTCCCGGTCGAAAGCCATGCTGAGCGTCTGAGAGCTGTGCGCTTACCTGTTTATATATGCTCGTGTAAATAGCCGTTTCCAGTACTTTAGCCGCTGTTGATAACACTGCCACCGGCCTAAACCCATCTACAGATTCAGCTGATTTCCCCTTCGGAACCGGAACTACGCGAGTAACTTTCCATCTCTCCGGGAACCTGGCAGCTTGCAGACACTGGTTATAAATATGAAGCAGCGGCTGCGCTAGCACCGACCGACAATCCTTAAAAATGTAGGGTGGAATGCCGTCCGGGCCTGCGGACCGCTTTGGCTTTAGGTCTTGAAGTGCTTGACATACGTCTACTAGCCTTAACTGGCCCAAGTGCACTCGCGCTGCTCCGTTTCCACTACCAGCTCTCGATATGGCCGCGTCCACATCCAGCACAGGTGGCTCTGCCCTATAAACCGAGTAAAAATACTGCGCAAACTCTTCAACACACTGTTGACCAGACAATACCTCCCCATCTTTCAAAATTTCCTGCGGACTTCTCCTACCCCTCTTGGATTTAGTATAATTCCAAAACGATTTAGGGTCACTCAGCATTTGATTTTGGACGCGGTTAAGGTATTGTTCCTGTGCGACTATAATCATATCTTTAACGCGCTTCCTACAGCAAGCGAACGCTTCGTAGTCGACTCTCGACCCACTGGCCTTGTACTTTTTATGTAGCAAAGCCTTTAATTTTATGTCGCGAATTATTTCACTAGTGTACGAATCAGGATAAATGTATCTTGACTTTACACTACTTCGCTTTTTTTTCGGAACACAGTCATCTATAATAGAATTAATAATAGTATAAAAATAATCCAAACCTGCTTCTAAGTCCATGTCATATAAAGGGGTCCAATCAACGGCTGCCATTAAAGAATATAACTTCACAAAATCGGCTTTGTTGAAGTTCCAACCTCTAAATTCAAAACTATTTACGTCGGGAGCAGCCGAGCCCGCTGAGCCCGCTGAGCGGGGTGCAGCCGAGCCCGCTGAGCGGAGTGCAGCCGAACCCGCCGAGCGGGCTGCAGCCGAACCCGCCGAACCAGGGTTCCGATGCTTACGCAAGCGTGTACCGACCGAGATCTCGAGCGGCGGGTGGTACGCGTCTACCGGGACGAGTGGCGCCTCCGACGCGCGCACACTCACAGACCCACCCCCAGCCAATGTACTCAACACTAAATCCAAATACCGTCCATTACGATTTTCCACCTTGTTACTCTGAGTGAATCCACAAAATGTAAGAAAGTATTCGTAATAACTACTTACGGCTAAAGAACATGAATACAAGTTAAAATCCCCTATCACTATAACATCATCGTACTTACTACAGCACTGTTCAATAATGTGAAATAATAACATGTACTCATTATCACTGCTATTAGGCGGTATATAAACCACACAAATTAAAAACATAAATCTGTTACGTAGGTACACAGTAGCACAAACTAGTTCAAACACATGATTGTTAACGTTCAAGCCATCGGGTAGCGACGCACGCCGCAACTCAAAACGCGGTGTGGCCACGAGACACGCGCCACCTTGTTTCCGCCCGTCCGCTCTGTCACACCGTAGAATTGTGTAACCTGGCGGAATGATTTCGGCGTCATAGATGGAGTCATTGCAGCCCGTTTCCGTTATGGCAAATAAGTCTGCATTTCCGGTTGAAATATTGGTGTAACATTCCTCCAACTTAGTTCGCAGCCCTCGCACGTTTTGATATAGTATTTCTACTGTGCTATATAGGATATCTGGGCTTGCTTGCTCTGCGAAACCACACCCATTCTGCGAATTCTATGTTAACTGCCCAGCTCTCCGGTTGACACAGCTTTTCGTATTTGCTTTCTGGGACCCCTATTATAAAGGATGCGTAATCTCTCTCAGTCTTGTGTTTTATTTGTTCAACTGTAATGGGTACTTCTTCCTCAAAAATTTTTTTAACATGTTTTTCCATATTTTCCGTTGTCGTTTGCTTATGTAACCGCCATACATGTAAATATTTTTTCTTTTCCATTCCCTGTATATCAATTGTTGCACTCGTATTTCCGCCTTTTTTTACTTCGCTAGTTGAAAATCTGCTCTTTTTCCTGGTAACGGTAGTCCAATTTTCTTCTTTATCCAATTGTTCCATTTGCACGTTTACAACATTCTTAGATTTCTTTTCACTGTAAGTTACTTGCATCTGTTCCTCATCATCCGCTGTTTTCGCCGATTTCGTGGCCATACATTCCTTCGCTACATTATTTCTTACTACCTTCTTATTATCTTTTACAGCATTTGCAAAAGATAATGCTAATCCTTTAGAGCTTTGTTTTACCTGATTTGGCAACGGACTATTCTTAAGTCTAGCTTCTAGGTTCTCATTCTTTTCTATAAGTGTTTTTATTCTCGTTTCTAGCATCTCAACTTTATTTGCCTTTTCTTGTACTACCTTCAATATTTGTTTCATTTCTCTTAACTCAATTTCCGTGTTAATAAATCTATTTTGTAGTAAAATATACTCCTTTCGTTGCTCTTCTAACTGGGACATAACTTCGAGCCGAAATTGACCAACTGGGCAAGCAGCTGTTTGCTAGCACCTAATGCTAGGGTTATTAAGCCAAGGTTGTTTTAGACACCACCGAAACTAATGTTGGTGTGGTTTAAAACAACCTTACACCACCGACGCTAATGTCGTTGGTGTCTAACTTGACTGTGACCTTTTTAAATATTTTTGGGAATAAACATAACATGGTGTAAAAACTATTATTCCATTGCGTTACTGATTTAGAACAAACTATATTCAGATAAACTTAAAATTATGTTGTATATATACATTGTTATAATTAAACTAGCTGTGCCCCGCGGTTTCACCCGCGTTTTTCTCGTTTCCGTGGTACCAACTCTTAACATCTTACACACGTGATAACTTTTAAACGAAATATCCGATTGAGATGAAACAAAAAGTATTTTACTTCTACATAAAGTATTTTTCTTCTTTTGATAACATAATGCTTAATTTTGATAAAGATTAATTTTACGGTAGTTTTTTTTTTTTCTTCAGACGATTTAATAATTATATTGAACACAAAATCGGTTATTGTGATTAAACCATGATAGCTAGATATATGTTCTCGCGGACTTTTTTGTAGGTCTTAATGGGATCTACACACCCGTAGTACATCATTTTGTTCTATTGTCAATAGTTTTTGCAGCGCACGCAAAAATAAGTTTTCGATTTTACACCTTGTGTTACAAAATAGCAATTTTATTACGGATCCCTAATTTTGAAAAAAAAAAAACATAGCCTATAGCCTTCCTCGATAAATGGACTACCCAACACTAAAAGAATCATTCAAATCGGACTAGTAGTTCCAGAGATTAGCGCGTTCAAACAAACAAACAAACAAATATATATTAATGGTATAGATATAAAAATTAAACCAAATTCTTCAACGTTTAAATGATTATAAAGTTGCTCAAGTCTTTAACAGATTTAAATTTTTCCTAAGAATATTTGAATATGATATTGAATCATTATTTAATTTGCTAATTTTAGTTACGAGGAAAATTTTAGTCTTTATAGAATACTCAAAGGAATTCTCGGAGAAAGCTCATTGGTCCATAATAATTTGTAAGTAAAATATCTTCATTTTACTTAATTACTTTAATATTTAAAGAAGTACCTACTTAACGGTTGAACTGATAGTAATCTAAAATGTTTTAATAACTTTTTTGTAAAAGAAAATTCCGATAGTAGAATTTAATTTTGTTTCGTTTTTGCTTATTAGACAGTTTATAGGCTATTTTTATCGAGGATAAAGATTTTTGTGTTTTTTTTTTTTGTTACAAATTCCCTTAATTCGGAAATGTACGGAACCTGTAGCGAATAGGAAAATATTCCGACTGATTCTTGGTAAAAATTGATTGTCAAACGGTTTGTACTTTTGTTAGAGAAACCTGACTCGCTTACTGAATTAACTTACTTATGGTCTATGAGAATTTGGTTTACGAAATTTGTTTATAGAATCGTATCTCACTAAGACCCATCAAATACTTTTTATTGACATTTCAATTCGTCTGTCTTAATAATGAATATGGATTTTTTTACAATATCCCTATTAATACGAAATTTACTACTGATTGAGTTACTGCTTTTTAGCTTCCAAGGGCAGCAAATACGTGTACGTTTAGGAACTATCAAGGTTATCGAATGGCAGGAAGTTTTTTCTTATTATTAGTAGGTTCGCACTCGACCACTCTTTCATCTGATGGTAAGTAATAATGTAATCGACGTTAGAATGGAGTGGTTCACTCTTGACTTAAAGACTCTAACAAGGTATCCCACTCCTTTGCTGTACGTACAATTAATGTGTTCTCAAAAGGTAATGTACATATGGGTGGGCAACGCAGTACGTTTGATAGTCCGATAATAGAACGGACTTGGCGGAATTAAATTATGAAATTCCAATGCACATTCCCCGACATGTAAGCGATAGAAAACAGACAGGACGGACCGTTCATCTCATTAAGTCAATACTTGGCACTCTTAGAAAACTTCGGAGCTAGGCTGGAGATTGAACTGGAATGTGGCCATAGGAACTCCGTAAACGGACAAAATCGCACTATTGTATTTGGGCTCTTTGGATATGTACCAAATAAACGTATTTTCTGTCTTTCTTTCTTTCTTTCTTTCTTTCTTTATGTATTGACAAATTATATATATTGACTGGCCTGTTGGACTAGTGGTTAGTGACCCTGACTGCTATGCCGGAGGTTGTGGGTTCGATTCCCACCCAGGACCAATGTTTGTGTGTTGAGCATAATCATTTGTTCTGTGTCTGGGTGTAATTTATATGTAATATGTATGTATTTAGAAATAAATAAGTATGTTTATCAGTTGTCTAGTACCCATAACATAAGCTCTGCTTGCTTGAGCTTGGGACTAGATGGCGTTGTGTGATAATTGTGGAATATTATATTATTATTATATTATATTATTATATAACATTGTTGGTAAAGTTTGTTTTAAAAAGATATGTAGTAATTGCTTTATCAATACACGGAAAGAGATATCTTGTTGACACTTCATGTGACCCAAAAGCCACCACACCATTGACTGAGGATAAACATTGGTATTACAGCGTCTTTTAAGCACATTACCAGTCGACAGCGATGTGGAGTTTTTGACGCAATATTTTAGTTATTTTAAGGCGTTTTAGTATTGTTTTTTGGTTGCTGTAATCAATTATGGTTAGTACTATGTTTTAAAATGTGAATTATACGTATATTTATGTAAAGATAAATGACAGAAGTGCAAAGTTATGTTCTCAGAAAGCCTGCCTTAATTCCGGTACTGATATGTCGAACCATCTCTCCCATATTATTAAGACAGGCACAATGTATCGCAACATCTCGCGGGCACCGCCGACACCCGGCGCGGCACACTAATGGCCTCATACATACTTAATCCGGTTTTACCTTTTTACGGTCTCGCGAATTCTCGTCTATTCGATTTCCCTACACATCTTGGGTTTATATAAAAATTCTGCTTGCTAACATTTTTAGAATATTTCCCGTTTTCATGGTCACGCGGATAAAATTGGTGTTCTATTTGGGAATAAAATTCCTTTGACAACTGGGATGAAAATATTCCCAACATTTTTTTTTTTGATGGGAAATTATCAAGAAACTTCTATATCTCAAACTTATAACCTGCTAACCCAGCTTCTTCTTCTTTTCCTTTTTTAAAATTCTATTTCTTCTTCTTCATTATGTATGAGTTGTGTTACTTTTTAATGTACAAACCTACACCAAACCAATCTGTATTCCTTCAGCTGCCCTTTGAGTTCCAAGGCCACAGTTACTGTGTCTAAAAATCCCGTAGTCAAAATCATTCTACTGATAATGAAATCTTATATAAAAGAAGATCTAGACCTTGTGGTACGTACCTGTCATCGGCATCGGGCACTTTGCTCGCAGATCCGATGGTCAATGGAGCCGAATGGTTCTGAAGAGGCAGTCTCGTACTGGAAGACACAGCGTTGATAGGCCACCCACATGGTGAACAGGTGACCTGGTGAGGATCGGGCATCCAATAGAAGCGATACGCACAGGATGGCCATTGTGGCGACATTCGTGGGAGGCTTATGTTCCACAATGGATCTTTCGGTTAAAATGATAATTATCGAATCAACATAGTTTGCTTGTAAAGTCGTAATGATCCGCTCATTGATTTCTTGCCACTATATGAAATAGTAGTATATGTGACTAGGGGATAAAGCAGTGTCTTTAAGTCGCGGGAGACATGTTGAATTCCGAAAGAAACGAAGGTTGCTGATATTAATCCCGAACGGCAGTGAGGGATTTATAAAATTAACTCCCGAGCATCGCGAGGGAGTTAATAAAGAAACCTGAGTGAAGTGAGGAATTCAAGCCGCCCAAGACAAAGACAGCTTTATCCCCGTGTTGCATACTCTACTTTTTACACCTTCTGTGAGATAATTAAAAGACAATTTGGTCGACCAAATCATATACTAGAGAAATATAAGTATTAGAGTTTGTCTAATAAGTTAAACGACTTTGGTAATTATCAGGATTTAATTAAATCTGATGTCGTCAACACGGGTTCAATAATCAAGGTTAATTAAGAGATAGAGATCATTGTTTACTAACAGAAGAATCTTATGAAAAGTATCGAATATAAGTATTTTTTAAATGTTATACAAAATTTCCAAGTCGGTTGACTTATTAGACAGACTTAATAAGAGTATTTACAAGTTCATCAAACAAACAAGATTCACTACTCCAAGATTCTATAGTTTCAATTCTCTATAACGCTCCCGTCAGTACGCACGTTTTATTCTATTTTCTTTTTTTTTGTTAGTGGCCAGTTTTAATCATAGTGATTACATACTCTTTGGTTTGAATTTCAAGTCAACTTGTTTGATGCGCCTACATTTTAATTCACAATGTTGACGATTTTTGAAAAGCTGGTTAAAATGTACGTGCATCGAACAAGTTGACTCCAAATTCAAACTGGCCACTGATAAAAAAAAAGAAAATAGAATAAAACATGCTTACTGACGGGAGCGTTATATAAAATTGAAGCTATAGAATCTTGGAGTAGTGAATTTTGTTTGTTTGATGAACTTGTAAATATAATACATAACTATTTCTCTGATATAAACGATTTGGTCGACCAAATTGTCTTTTAATTAGCTCACAAATGGTGTAAAAAGTAGAGTATGCAACACGGGGATAAAGTTGTCTTTGTCTTGGGTGGCTTGAATTCCTCACTTCACTCAGGTTTCTTTATTAACTCTCTCGCAATACTCGGGAGTTAATTATATAAATCCCTCACTAACGTTCGGGATTAAAATCAGCAACTATCGATTTGTTTGAAATTGAATATGCCGCCCTCGACTTAGAGACACTGCTTTATCCCCTAGTCACATAATCTACTATTTTTTCAGAAATTTTGTTACTATGATGACCCTACAGTTTTATGAAATAGACATAAATATTTTGCAAAAATAATAAAGCTATATTTTATAACTGAATCCCAGTATTTTGTAGCGTTAAACATTGCTTTATGTTGACAGGAGCACGCACTTCAAACTTCAGTGAGCATGAACCAGTCATGCGGACCGTACCTGAGGGTGGGTGGTCCGACACAAATATTGGTAGGTACACCTTCAACAGAGGTTCAACTCAAATTGTAACTTTGTAGGCTTACTTTTATCCAATCTTTGTCGGTGACAAATGAATCGTTCACATGACGTTTTTGGGTCGACGAAATGGAATGTCCTGAGATCCTGAGGTAAATTGTTTGACCCACATAGAAGACCATTTTAGAAATATTTACTACTTGTTCATGTGTATGTTTTTGGCAACGTATAAATTTCAATTCATCAGGATCTTGGACTTCTAATATTCAATCTTGACTTTGCTTTATGTCATTCCTAATACTTGTGAGTTAGGCATTTGCCGAAAAAGACCTAGGTGTCGAGAGTTGCACACGATCTTTCTGGTTGTTTTCCATATAAAGCCTATAATATGATGTAAAATACATTAATGTTTTTTCCATTTAAGATACGATATCTAAATGCAGATTTCTAAGTCAATGTTCACAATCAAACTTACAACAGGTTCTTTCATATTAAATTACCCCTAGGCAACAACCCATTAGCAACCTTATTACTACTGAATAAAGATCACTGTGATGTTGATGCTCACAGTGGTGTAAAATCTAGTGCGCCTCACCATCAAAGATTGTATCACTACTTACCATCAGGTGGGATCGCAGTCAAGCACTAGATAATACCAATAAAAAAAAAAATCAGGGATATTAGAAAAATCATTTGTGACGCATAATGAAGGGTTTAAAAAAAAAGAAACAAGTTAAAAATACACTTTTATTCCAATGTCATGCACATCTACAATTTGTTTCCACTAAAGAGTAACAATGTGATATCGCTTGTGCTAGTCCACTCGTGAGCTATCCAGTCTGTCGGGTCCAACCTGGGTTTATACATAGTGTGGAAACTACATCTTGCGAGTTGTGGTGGCACGTTACTTAGAATTTTCGAAATAAATGACACTTAGAAAATAAATAACTTTACCTTCCAAATACACAAGTAATTAAAGACACAATAGAAAGACAATGAGTGATCGAACGCCAGTTTTCGCTAGGGTTTAATGAATTAAGAAACAAATACATATGTTGTTGGCACCTTACGATTAAAATTCTTATTTGCAATTCTTTAATAAATGAGATATAACTTTACGAATATTGCTAAATATATCTTTATTTTACATAAAAATTTTAAGTTAATTATTGCACTTAAATCAATTGGAATCAATCACATCTAGTTACGAGTTTAAACTTTGCATATTCAATCTCGATTTTTGTAGAACTATCTAACAACCAATATAATATTAAAATAAAAACAGTCATTTTGGTTGAGGATCACTCCGGTTAAGGTTGTATCAGCATAATTAGCCTTATATGTTCCCACTGCTTTTTTTATGGTGGGGTAAGTCATCCCATGACAACCTCCCCCTTGGGCGGAGCGGAAGAGTGTCAGACTCTTACTGACTAAAAGCCCACCACGATCCTTCAAGCCTTCATACCGGGGCTCGAGTTGCCTTTCGGATAACCCTGGCCCCAGTAGGCTTTGACTCGACTGGGTCCCTGCTGTTACTGACAACTCCTTGAGGTGCGCGGGAATTGTGCACGCCGTCGACGACTTGGGCTTGGTCCGGACAGTTAAGTGACGGTCGAACAGTGAGCTACCCATTGCTCACTGTCCGCAAGCAGGCGTCTACGGTGGCTGGAAATCGGGATCGGAATCCCGGTGGTGGCGAGAGCACCTTTGCTTGATGCGGTCGGCCTCCTTCTTTGCGAACATTACTGCTTCGCAGAAGTTGGCGACCGCCTGCCACTCCTCCTCGCTCCGGACCATGGCCTTAACCAAGGCCCGACGCGAGATCTCTCCGCCGCGGATCGCCCCCACAAGGGCACGGCGATGCTCCGCCCAAGCTGAGCACACCGCTCCACCGTGTCCTCCCGGCGTTCCTCACAGTCAGAGGTGACATCCGAGCGTCACTTTCGCTTTAATTCGGAACAAGAACCTCCCGAACTTGCCATGTCCGGTGAGGACCTGCGTCATGTGGAAGGTAAGGACGCCGTGAGGTCTTTCCAGCCACGCCTCAAAGAGAGGACTTACCGCCATATGTTTGTGTCAAATAGAGAAAATTACCAAAATAACTCATTGCTTACAAATATGTAAGCAATGAGTTATATTTTGGTAATTTTCTATCTTTCTAATATCTAAAAAAATTATACTGCAATAGTCAACAATGACTAGTACCTATAGTTAATTTAAAATTAATTATTTTCACTTAATTATTGCAATTTTGAGCCACCAATAACAAAGAAAATGTGGTTTAATTAAAATGTAATAACAAGTTACCACATTGAGTTAAAAAAATAATTAGTTCTAACATTTCGTTAAGCATTAATTATGACTAATTTAAAATACAGATTACAATTTTCCAATAACAAGTCATACCACAAAAAAGGTCAAAAGGATTGCACATGAAAATACTCTGACTTAGAACTACAAAACGAAATTGCGATGCAATGCGATGTAACATCGCAAAAACCTACAATGCGAAATGCTGTGATGCAGTTTTTTGCGGTAAAGCATCGGTTTAGATGACCATACAATGTGCAATGCGAATCGATTCGCCAGTTCTTGTGATGTGTCCTGCGAGCTAGCAGATTTTGATGACGCGACATCGCATTACAGTTTTTTGTCTGGATCTTTAATAAGCATACAAATTTCAATCCTCATTTCAATATCTATTCTCTAGGTATATATTTCCTGTACTACATAGTATATTAAATTAAATACAAACTTAAAAAGTTAAGAAGGTACAGTAGATATTTTTATATTTGTTTTGATAGTGCAATTAAATAAGGCACATTACAATTAAAACAAACTCTTAGTGGAAATAATAAAAAATAATATTCCACTCTGTATTTTTTTAAAGTAGACATTCTGTTCTTCCCTATTCAATACATGCCACCACAACTCACAACAGTTTTTGTCATTTAATATTCCAACTTATTAGTTAACTGTATGTATTATATAAAGATAGACTGCATAGATTTATTTATTGCTATGTCTTACTGCGATTTAAAAAAATGAAGTTAAAACTAATCGTCTTACAAAAGATAGTATTACATTTACAATAATATTATGTCCCTATCTTGGTGTTTCTATGACTGTGTTTCATACTTAACAAAATAGAATATTTCAACTAATTTTGCTACAAAAGGTGTAACTCCAAATCTCTTACTTTTGGCAATGAGCAAAAAACGTAAAGGTTTCGTGAGCAGATGACAGAGAGCTTTAAGAAAATATTGTAGTGTAGTAAAAACATTTTCTTCACCGAACTACAATTTGACATATTATACCGATCGAATGAGCGCAAAAATGGAGTTTACGCCCTTTGTAGTAGAAAAAGTCGATCATTAAAAATATTTCATAGGCAACCTACCAAAACAAGTTATTCTATCACACAATATAACAAAAACTAAAATAATTTTAACACAGTTTTTTAAACACGTAATAACCAAAATATACAAGTCTATTAAATAAACCTGTTCTTTAATCAAGATATGGAAATATTGTCCCTTAGGGTTGCAAATATTAGTCTGGAACCAAAGGCATATTTTGTGACTGAGTATATATAATATACATAGTGTATGTCGAGGGAGCAAGCCATCTTAATGTACAGAGATATTTAAATACGGAAACTAACTCTTGAATAAGAAAACGTAATTAAAAGATTAAAAGTCAGTTCAAAAGGAAAATATACCTTAAATTAATAAAATATGAAAAAAAAAAATACCTAACTCTGTACAAAACATTACAAAAATAACGTAATAAAATAGTTTATCAATGGAAAGATATCGCTAATTAGATAGCTCAAAAGCAATGAACATTTTTTTTTTTATATGAACACACAAAAATTAATCGTAACGTTTACGTAAAAACGTAAAAGATATTCTATATACTTTAAGCCCAATGTTAGTATCAATGCAATGTAAAAATGATTCATAAAAAAAGTTCATATTAAGAATTTTGCCGGGACCCGCTATCTACCAGGGTTAAGAGATTTTTTGTATCATGTTATCCCATTCTCATGAATTCAAAGAGTAACTGAAGGTTTTCGGTGGATTATAGTTAGTACAAGTCTGATACTCTATCTAGAAAGGGAGATCTTACTGAATGTTTTCCCACCCAGAAAAAAGATAAAGACCTCTGCTATGGTCGTATATATTAGCTGATCTAGCTGTGGTAAGTCTACAACAGTGTGTAGATCGAAGAATCTTCTTCACCTTCCTGCCCTTATTCCACATTACTTGGGGTCGGCGCAACACGTTTTTGTCTTCCATTCTGTGCTGTCAATCGTCAAGCTATAGGTTACTAATTTCCTTTTCTTTCAAATCACTCCGAACATAATCCATCCATTTTTTTTTTGACCACCCTCTCCCTTTCCATCCATCTACATGTATACACTTTTAGTAACATGTGTTTCATCCCTCTTCTTTCTTTGTGCAGACCGAAGAATAGTACGAGTATGAACTAAATCCTCAGCTTTATGAAATAAGTTAAGATAGCATAGCTCAGTCCATGATCTGCTACCAGCTTGACGCAATCGTTGACAGTGAAGCGCATTAGTTTATTAAGAGTCTCACTCATAGTCTTGAAGACATCTAAATTATAATCAGATGGGAAAGCCGCAGTAGGCAATTTGTTCCGGTCCTGTACAATGTTTAAACGATGAGTCGAAATGCTTTATGATCAAAGTAGCAACTTTTTGTAACTACGTATTACAATATTTCATGATGTTATTAGTAATGTGTACAAAATTATTCATTACATGATTTATTCATATTCTCGAAGGTACCTAAGAGTGCTTTCGTACAGAGTTTTTTCAGCTGTTATTATGAAATGAAGGAACAAAAACAAGAGCTGGGGAGACCGCCTCTAATTTACAAAGACTTGCGGCTGCGATCTCGACGCAATTTAATGAGACTATAGCTTCCGCTTTCAGTCTAGACGTAAGCCAAGTCTATCCTATCTTCGTGATTATTATTTCTTTGTAGTAAGCAGATGAAATAGTGTTCGAGTTTCAAAAGATTAAATCGAGATTCTGCTGGGATTTCCCGTTATAAAAACGTTGACGTAATATTTTGAATTATGTTCGCCATTACCCATGAATGAGACTCTAAACACATGTTAATGCCACTGTTGGTTGAACATCCATTGCTTGACCTGCATTTTATTTGATAATATATTGAAAAATTTAACTGACTTTTGCCCCTTACATTGTAAACAATTTTAAATGAAAAACAGGAATATATCCTATCCTCATATATGTTCTCACTCTGTAATTCATAGGTTTACTGGGAGAAAACTCATTGCTGAGTTAAGCGAGAACTACACTAAACACGCTTGATTTGTACGTATGTAGAACGACGTCACTTGGTATCGCGTGGCGTAGCTCAAGTGTAGCTCTACAAGTCTAGTTTCCATACAAATGTATGGAAATTGATGCACCTAGAACGGCGTGTGTGTGGCGCAGTGTAGTTCTACCTTCAAACTCGCCTATGTACATGAATTGTCTATATCACTGTGTACTATGTATGTTTTTGTGAAAAATAAATAATTAAACAATAACATCACCAGGACCACACAAAAGAACAACCAAAAAATTTAAAAGCTCCATTCATATGTAAAAAAATCAAGCCCTGCTAAAAGTCAAATTACAGTTAATCGCATCCTCACCACCACCATCAAAAGAAGCAATTACGTTCATAAAAGTCTTTAGCATCACATAACGAGATCCGACATTGACTAATAGAGTCGCAGTTATCTCCCAAACTTCGGACCCGGGGCCCAAAGTTACAATAATCATTGGCCATTACACTGAGCTGCTCCTCATTTATCCTGATGTAACTTTTATAACTTAATTATTCATTCACCTGTCAGGATTCCCTACTAAATGCGTAGTTATGCAACGTTGGTTTTATTTATTGGAGGAAAATTCAAAAGAATCTGTTAAGGCCAGGTTTTACTCATTTTGAACTTTTTAAAACCTCTGGAAATAGTCACAGTCATAGTCATAGTTATTATAAATTAGTTGGCCTGATAAAAAAATTGCGAATCTGACACTAACTTATGATTTCAATCGAGTATGTCTATGATACTATGTCACGGAAATATATATATTTTTCTCAATAACTATTTAAGATTTTGGTTTTTGCGAGGCTCTTTCAAAAAACAAGCTGAACTATCAAGAAACTTTTTTATTATTATTATTATTATTGATAGGCTCACGTTTTACCACTATCTCTTGATGGTAAGCGATGATGTAGCTGACAATGGGGCACGCTTACCTAGAAGTAACTTTTTCACTCTTGACTTAAAGACCCCAGTTGTATTTATCAGGAATCACACACTCTGACAGGGAATTCCACTCTTTAGTCGTACGTACAATAAATGTATTTCCAAAAAGCTTTGTCATACGTACAAAGCTTTTTGGAAATACATTTATTGTTAATACGGTTGTCCACAATGTATAATATATAAGTCGGTACCAATCCAGTATAGTTTCTCAACAAATTAATGAAATACATGCATACTGTCTACTAACACTATTGCGTTGTATTTCCATTCGCACTATATTTACAACGCTAGGGGCTCTGGATTTACTAAATCCAACTAGCCCGTGTTGGCGTTGAAGCTGGTTTACATCCCATTAAAAACAGAATGGATATCGAGATTGTGCACGAACCACTGTAACCCAATTATTACCGACACCGATATCCTACTTTTAAGCGAATTGTAGACTCTAGTATTCACGGTATGCACAGCCATTTGCAGATTAAGACCTAAACTAAATTATGGTGCTTTTATACGGTACAGACTTTGTTCATAAAAGAAGTTCTATAAAAATCTACGTTAGTCGATGCTAAATCTGTATCACGAAGATAGACCATTTTTTTTTTACTCACGTAGCCTTTTCATTTTCTTAAAATAAAGGATAAGTTTGTCAATTTGTCACGGTGAAACACATTTTGACACATCTATTTAGGTACTTCATTATTTTTTATTTTTTTCAGCACGGGGTTTTTTTATACATTTTGAAAACTGTAAGAGGTGTTTCTTAAGGACTCTCCTCTTCTGTAGGTTAAGAGCTTAGCAGGCCAAATGGAGCACCGAGTGTAATGGAAAATAAACTCGAAGAAAGTATAGGCAAAAGAAAGAAAGTATAGGTAGGCTAGTTGCCGTAAAAAATGTAATTAGCCCGTGTTTTTTTGAATTATCTAAAAAATATAAGGGACGCATATTTTTTTATTTGTAAATTAAACCAAAAATGACAAAGATATAGCCCAGTAAAGTTACGTGTAACGTCACGCGCTGTGCTTCATTTTTTCGCACGGAGTGATGTCACACGGAACTTTAATGGGCTATATCTTTGTTATTTTTTGTTTAATCGAAAAAAGTAAAAATATGGGTCCAATATTTTTTTATAATCTAAAATACGGACTAAATAAAATGAAATTGTTTTGATCCTGGAAACTACCCTGTGTTTTTTAGGGGGAAATATTCTGATGACATCTCCCGCCTTTGGCCAGAGTGTCAGACTTTTACTGACTAAAACCTACTCCTGTTCCTTCTTTACCTTCGATCCAGGGCCCGGGGATCACTTTTGCACTACCCATGACTAGGCACTCTGATAGTTTTTCTGTGTCTGGGTGTCCTGTCTATATATAATATATATATAATATTCTACAACTATCACACAGCACCGTCTTGTCCCAAGCTAAGCAGAGCTTGTGTTGTGTCTATAGGGGTTTACGTGTGTGGACACAACCACGATCAGTTCTAATGTGAGTCAACAAGAAAGAGGTTAAAAAGAAAGAGAGAGAGAGAGAGAGAATAAAAGAAGAATTGACAGATTGAATTGATTATTGATAAGGTGATGGTGGTGGTTGCGTTTTTAAACCCTAATAGAAAATACTTTGTTAAATAGTCCGCCTATACATAAATTTAAATATATAAAAATCTAAGTAGAGGCTCGGATTAAAGTAATTAAAACCCACAAATGACAGAACCGACATACATTTGTCTCCTTCACCATAATAACACAGTCCCTTTGACAAAGTTCCAGCTCACTCAAACAAACTCTTCGAATTACATGCCAAATAAATATCAAACTTATGATCCAGTAATTAAGGTTGTTACTCTATTAATTAATGAATAAATTAAGTTGAAGTGTCTCTTTAATAGTTGGTGTTATTATGAATGAGTTTGGCTAACATCCAGACCCCGTATTACTCAAGGTTATGGGTGTAAGTTTACGCAGTCATAAATATCGTTAATTTCTGTGCGGGTAGGGTTGTGAATGGCTTTTGTGTACGGTTCCGGTTTTATGATATCGATTTGTGCCCGGTTTTGATAGTTACCCGGGGTATTTTTCAGAATTACTTGGGAATTTACGGTTTTAATGATATCCATTCGCATCCGGTTTTGATAGTTATGCCTTGATCACACGTACCAAAGTAAGTGAATTGTAGAGATAAGCCCTCGGCCGAGCTGTCAGCGATTTTTTATACGTACCGAGTATTCGGCCTTTAGCTCTGTCTTGCCCATTTACTCGGTACGTGTGATCAAAGCATAAATGGGATATTTTTCAGTTTCACTTAGGTATTTACAGTTTAATGGAACACAATTAAAATTTAAGCGGTGTTGGTTTTTACTTAAAGGTCCACAGCAGACAGGCTCGACGTAACAGTGAGACAATAGAAGGGAATAGAAAAAACTGAAAAAAAAGAATTGATTGGAATTTTACTTTCCCGAGAACTTCGGAGATAGATTTCTTCAATTTAATGTAATCGCAAGTCTGTTTATTCATTTATGAACATCTCGGAACATAACATTACGCCGTTAAAGGGACTAGCAGATGTGTATAGACCTCCATATTCTGTCAATCTTGTGTACAAGTATCTTACCTAAGAATTTGAAAACTATTTAGTTTTTATAATTTGTAGTGTAATATAAACGAAACTTTAAAAATAAATGTTTTGTTACTAAACAACATTTTACAAAGTTTTTTTTTTCTTTTACATTGTACTTCCAAAAAAATGTCGCTGTAATTAAAAAAAGCTTTTGTTTTTATATTGAAATGTTTTACAGTTATGTTGCCTACTCATAAAACAGTATCTACAAAAAAGTTTAATACATTGTTGTCACATTTTTGTGTCACACCTTTCTGCTGGAACCTTAAACCTGTATTAATATCATATAATTTAATTTATAATGAAAATAATAATAATTATCATGGAATTTAATTAACCTTGACGATTCCCATCAATTAATTAAAGTGTTTAACATACCAGATTACTTATTACAAGCCATTATTAATGATTAAATTGTAATTAGCCGTTACTCATTAGGTAAGTTGAACCCACCTTTAGTGAAATTGGTTCATTTCATACTACCCGCATCAGTGCAAACAAATTAAACCATTTAACCCGTTTAAACATTACGGGTAATGTTTCCACACGTGATGACTTCCCATCAACTATATTTAGTACCGTCATTTATTATTTGGATTATAATAGAAAGTGATTTACCTATTTTTTGACAAATAAAATTTGTGAAATACAATCAAAGAAGAATTAATTTTGCCATATATAGCTGCCACGGTTTTTTTTTTCTTTTCAGCAATAGTGAAGCCTGGGACCATGTCTTAAAGGACTGTATAAGAAATCAATAACAAACAAAATGAGGTATATCAAACGAAGTTAGAGACTTTTAGTAGATTACTATAGTTTTTATCGGGCGTTATTTTTCTTAAATAAATCTACTCTATCTTCGATATTTTTAGTTTTCCCATTGTTAAATATAGTTTTCGTTTCGGTGTTTCTGGTGGGTATGCATAAATAGTGTCAATCATCATTGTAATACTAGCTAACTAGCTACTATTTATTCGATTGGTTTAACGTTTTGTTATGAATGGACAGTGTAGACTAGTCAACAAATACGTACAAAAATTAAAAAAAAAATGATGTGAACTTTGAGAAAAGTATGTAGTCATTACAGCTTTTTGTCCATTGTTTGCCAGCCTTTTGGATATTATTATTTTACAGCGAAACATAATCCATTGTTAAGTATCTGAATAAACTGTTTCGTATATTTCGAAAGTAAAGTGGCTTTGCCTGCGTAAAAGAAGAAAATATTAATATGTCACTCACTTTATGGTAAAATATTTTTTAAATCCTTTCAGTTTTTGTTAGGTTTGTTAATTACAAAAAAAAAAAAAAAAAACTAGCGGCTTTGAATTCGGTAGAGAGGTATACGAAGAGGCTAATGGGTGATCCAAATCTGGTTGAGATCAATCTACACAGCCTGAAGAACAGGCGCAGGGCAGCTGGCCTTGGACGCTCGAGCCCCGGTATGAAGGCTTGAAGGAAAGGGATGGGTTTTTTTTGTCAGTAAGAGTCTGACACTATCTCCCGCTCCGCCCAAGAGCGGGGGTTGTCATAGGATGATTTTTCCCATCGGAAAAAAAGGGCAGCTGGCCTTTTGGTGTTCTGTAGGGTGCATTTTAGAGAGTGTGCGCGGGCATTACATGGCTTGATTCCACCATCGCTTTTCTACTCTCGGACAACTCAAGGTATGGCGAGTGTCCAACCTCACACTGTTGAGACTTCTACTGTCCGGACTAAGTTCTCCACATGCATCAAAGCCCTGGAACAATTTGCCTACTACGGTCTTCCCGTCTGATTTTAATTTAGGTGTCTCCGAGGCTAGAGTGAACAGGCTCTGAATAAACTAGTGCTCTTCACCATCAACGATTTCTCATTGTTTACCATCAGGTGGGATCGCATTCAAGTACTAGTTTATGTTATTAAAAAAAAAACTAAATATAATTTTTACTTTTTATAATATAGTATAGATAAATATGTAACAGTTTTTACCCAGACTATTTTATCTACTCCATAAAAAACAGCACCCTATATAGTCGTTATTTCACTGACAAAGCTTTGATGGTTTGAAGTCACATATATGTTATTCATATTGTGGCCAGAGAAGGGAAACAAAATGCTGACCGACGCATAGTTTTATTGGTTTGTTCATCTGAACCTGTCCAGGAAATTGAAATGGTTTTGTTTACTGGCTGGGGACAATGAAAGTGGCACTTGGAAGTATTACTGTGACTTGTTTATTGTTAGTTTTGAATCTTATTGTTTTTGCTTTGAGCTTTCCTTTTGATGACAAACTCTATTTTATGGTAATATATTTTTGATATTTAGGTATATATAATATAGTTGGCTCTAGTGCTATTGCAACCACTGTCGTTCTCAATGTTATTTTGGTCACGTTAATGATTAAGGCCTACTGCGAACAAAGAAAGAAAGAAAGAAAGAAAAATATTTTATTTGGCATACACACTCGTAGATACACACGTAGCAGCATAGAAGCTACGCGTAGGCTTTGGCTCAAGTTCTTTAACCAATACACAATAAGTACACTGTTTGATCTTATTGGTCAATGAGTTTAGGCCAAAGTAACACGATGTTAGGTACTATAATGCCATTACCTATTATTTTACGCTGCTTGCTCAAAACTATTAAAGTTTATTTATTGGTAACACAGACTAAAGACCGACGGGACAAAACAATGTAACAACGATTTGAATTTTTGTTTGAATTAAAATTTATTTCTATCAAAATGTGCTGTCATATTGTCGCAAGTGCTTGTCTGTAAGATCCTTAACTGATACAAAGGTTGACTACCACACAAAACTAATTTATAACCAGTGTGGTATCAAAACAATCACAAAGTAGGTAATGATAGAAATTAAACTGAACTATGAAACGTTTAGTCATAGAAACAGCATATCTATTCTTAGGAGATACCCTGATATCAATTTAATACTTAACATCAGCTACTTAGATTATAGAAAGTAAGTAATTACTAATATTTACAACTATTTACATTATTATTTATTAAAAATATTACTCGACAAGATCTTTCTTTTAATCTTGTATTTTTTAGATCATTAAATAATATTCGATTTACACTTGAAAATATTTTAATACTCGTAAAGTTACGAGCAGTAAGACATATACATTGTCATATTTTCAATATACCTTAACAGCTGTTATTCAAGAAATAAGTGTATGGACAAATAGTTCTTAATTCTAGAACCAGTTATCGTTTATCTATTTTTTTTAATAGAAGAAGTCAATAGACATAGAAAAAATTGACAATATATATAAATCTTATTGCTCGTGACTGTAATTTTTTTATTATTCAGTAGATATCGTCTTTATTGTGTGCATAATTTAATAAACCTTTTATTATACTATTCATTAAAATAAATGTAATAATTATAATCCCAAAATAAGATCATCAGAAAATAATCTAGATTTAGTGAATGTTATAGAAAAATGAAATCAAAATGCATTCTAACGATACAAAATTTATAACTGAGAAAGAGATTTTAGAGATTGCATGTATGGCAATAGATTGCGAGTTATATAATAATATAGTATCTACCATTCGATATCTTTTAACAATTTTGAGAATCATAAAACGTACTCAAATACCTATAAAAAAGGCTGAATAAACTGCTTATGCGCACTCCTTAGAATTTTAAATGTTTGGTATACAGACAGAATATTAAAACAACTTTTATTAATATTAACATCAATCCAGAGAGGTTACTTACTTATTAATCGTATAAAACATCTTATATGTCGGAGACGTTCTGAGAGTTTTATAGAATTTAAGAAACAACACACATGAAATATTTTATGACATTGAAATCTGTGATATTTTTTGCTGCTAATAGATGTTTACGGAGGTGTTTTGCATCTTTATCAATAATCATGTATGTTTTGTTAAATAGATTTTACTGAACAACCAGAATATCAATGGAATGAGGCCGTTCATCAGTTTCTTTAAGCATTGTTACAAAATACTATTCGGTAATACCTAAAACGTTTTTAACGTATGGAACATCTTTGCACAATGAAATGTTAAAAAGTTCAAATTCCATAACCTAATCAACGATACTATAGATATTTCGTAGAAAAATTAACTACTGTCTCTGTAAAGACGTTTCAATTATCCTCACAGAATTGAAAAACACAGTCGC
This sequence comes from Mythimna albipuncta, assembly GCA_929112965.1. Classification (NCBI taxonomy): domain Eukaryota; kingdom Metazoa; phylum Arthropoda; class Insecta; order Lepidoptera; family Noctuidae; genus Mythimna; species Mythimna albipuncta. Next base: position 3,261,105 of record OV815960.1, read on the forward strand.
CATAAAAATAACTAAATTGAAATTGGTAATGATATTTGGTTAACCATTTATCGACGACTGTCGAACAAAGGCGGTATCAAATGGACTTACACTTCCGAAATATACAAAATTGCAAAACAGGGATCAAACAGGATCGTTCGCTAAGTAATGGAATTCCGCCTCCATTCGCCGTCGCCGCGAGCTCATATATTTACAAAACTACTTTATACTCAGTCGCTTTATCACTTTGTTAGCGTCTAAATTGCCCTGTTTAAGCGTTATCGGTCTGGCGTCGTCGTCAGATATCGTTAGCGTCACCGACGTAACCCTCATCGGGGCTCTCCGAACATATGTCAGCGGCACACTTCGCGTTAGACACTTGCGGTAAGGGTTTGAGCACACTCTCTGTGCCCTCGCCGGGCAGCCGTGCGTCCGTAGTCTGAGTGTCCACGCACCGAGTCTCGACCTGGTAGCACCGACCCGGCCCCTCCGCCACACTCATCGGTACCATCACTGCACACGTCCCCTTGGGGTTCACCCACGAACTGCATGCCTCCGCTGGCGCACAACACTGCACTGGCTCCGTCTTGTACCCCTCCGGTGGAGACGGTACGAACTCCTCATTATAATACACCGTCCCGTTGCCAACAAACGCGATCTGCCTGTTCCTTGGCACCGGGTACCCCTCCAACGTACGCCGCACATTTCCCGGCCCAAATGGCATTTCAAAATTAGGACAAGCGGGTGGCGTGGGCGCGTTAAACTCCGTGTCTTTCGCGAATTTACAAACAAGCTTCTGACCCTTCGGCCGATTGTGCGGTAACGTTTGATAAAACGGACCGACAACCGAATAGTTGGACATTATCGGCGGCCGGCAAGGATGTTTTGGGAGACCGTAGTCGTACGGATAACCTTCGTTATCTAGGAAGCATCCCGGATTGAGGTGAACATCCGCAGAGTGCTGGTACATGTTGTTGATGGTGCTCTGCGGCATGTTGATGGCCTGCTGGTCTTGCCACGTGACCTGCCGGGGTATTGTCGGTGCGGTGAACGCGGTTTCTTCCTGAAAACCGTCCCCACTCGCGGTTTGAGCTTTGTATACTGATAACACTGTGTTCTCGTTTTGCGCATTGTTAGCTACAGTTTCCGCGTCGCTAATTAGGTCGGGGTTCCTGTCGACAAAGCCTTTCATGTTATTGCTTTGATACACGTCGCTCGACTCGTAATCACGGTTTGTTTGTACGGTGTAGTGCAGTGCGTGATGAGAGTGCGCGTTCACAATCACGCTGCCGTTATTTTTAGGCATCCCGTTCCCTCGGTTTGAAGGGAGGATTTGATTACACAACGCCACGTCCTTGCCGCTTTCCTTTTTCTTGCGGCTCCGTGTATCAGTTTTAAATTTTAATAATACTACGGCTATTATGGCTATAAGTAAGACGATAATAAGAAACACTACTGTGACTATGACTACCAAGTGCCTCTGCGGGAACGTGACCACGATCACGACGGGCTCCTCTTTCACTAGTATTCGTATTGTGTAGTTGGCGCGGGACCTACCCGCAGGGTTCTCGGCGATGCATGAGTACGTGCCATTGCCATCGCTCCCGATATTGAATATGTACAATTCGCTCTTTTTATCTGTAACGCCATTCTCCACATAATAGAGGTCGTGAACGTCCGGTGACATGCTCGAATAATTATGAATGATCTGGCCCTGATATAACCACGTTATTTGCGCTTCGGGTATCGCTTTCACTAAGCACTCGAGGGTCACATTGTTGCCCGCGTTCGTCTCTAAGAACACGGACGTAGGGCTCATTTTCGGTAGACATGCCAACTCGTTTTCGACGACGTTCGTGATCGTCCGTTTCCTCAAACGTTCAGGGAGGGAGCAAATTGGTTCGACGGCGTGCGGCATATTGAAATTCAACAACCAACTATGTAAATCCCTGAGATGGCAATCGCAATTCCAATTATTATTTTGCAAGTTGATCCCTCGCAGCGTATCGGGGAATAAATTTTCACCTTGAATATTTGATAGTCTGTTGCCGTTCAGTCGCAGCCACTCCAGGTGGTTGAGTCCGGAAAAAGCTTCTCTCTCTATTGTTTCTATTTTGCAATCGCTCAGTTCCAAAGTATTCAAATACGATAAATGTTGAAAGCAGTGAGTTTTTATGCTCGTTATTGGGTTGTTGTTAAGCGAGAGCCTCATTAGCGACGGGAAGAAAACAAAGTTGGTCGACGGTATGACTGTCAAGTAATTGTTGGAGAGATCCAACTCGACGAGGTTCGCGAGACCTTTGAACGCGTGGTTATCGATTTTCTGCAATCTACATTTCTGTAGGTAGATTTTCTGAAGATTGAGCAAGTTTAATTTGTGGAATGTTTCTTTTTGTAGAACTTGTAGGTCGTTGCCTGTGAAGTCTAGTACTTGTGTTTCTGGGTCGAGAGAGTTTGGGATTGTTTTGAGGTCTTTTTCTGAGCACTCGACGTATCGTTTGCCGTTCTTCCACTTGCAGATACATTGCGAGGGGCAGGCGATGGCGGGCAGCAGCAGGCACGTGGTGCACAGCGCGATCAGCCTCACGTCCAAGCTCTTTCTCACGTTCATATTGCCTCAAGGCGTCCGAGTGTGGACCGCGAACATTATCTGTAACAAATACAATAATTTTAATTTCAGACGTAACAATAATTAGAAATCTTAATTTAAATATGGGAAAAAACCCGGTTTTTTGGTTGCTATTTAACCTAAATAATCTTGTAATCTTTGTATAAATGATAATAAAAAAAAAAAAATTTGCAATACAATATTGCAATGGACCACGTGTTTCATTATTTTTTCAGTAATATTTCGTATCATTATTGGTTCATGTATTTTTAATTCATAAGTATATTCATAAATATATTATTTGGCATTTCACAATATAAACGGTAGTACAAGCCAGGTCTCATTACACTCTCTTGTTGCGAAATATATTTCGTAGAGCCATTTGGCTGTTTGTCGGCGTGATTCATAACGACGGCATTCTTCATGGGAAATGAATGACAATGTTTTCATTTAATCCGTTTGGCAGGACGAGAAAAAACTGGTGAGTGTGAATTTTGGAGGACGTTTGCTTGATTTTAATATAATTTGGCTAAATGTCATGTTCATTGGCATTTGTTTGCGTTCGTTTTTGGGATCATTTATACTTTTAGTTTACGACGCTGTTCAATCAACTGCAAACAGAGTTTATTGCTTTTTTTCGATACATATATTTTTTTATTGATCTAAACTAGTGCTTGGCTGCGATCCCACCTCATGGTAAGCAGTGATTCAATCGTTGATGGTAGGGCACATTAGTTTATTAAGAGTCTTTTCACTCTCTCAGCCTTGGTGACACCTACGTCTAATCGGACGGGAAGACCGCAGCAGGCAAATTTTTCCAGTCTTTTGATGTAATTGCAATCAATAGACTTTTTATAAGGCATAAGAAATATGTCTAATAATACCTAAGTGCTTCTGCAACTCCATCCTACCGATTGATTGGGTGATAACCCACAATGAAAACACACACGTTTTTATTGCCTGTATTTACCTACGGTCTACGTTATCATTCACGCACGAGTAATTCATTAACTTCACTTCGTTGAATAACAAAAAAGACGGCTTTTCCTGAACCCGATGAAAGTCAAGTACATGTTTATACCCTTCGTCTGTTGTAAGACAATAGGAACAAATTCCTCTGCGTCAAACAGGTGACAGACAGACATTGAAATAACTCAGAAAATACATTTACTACGTACCTACTCGTTTATTTGGAAATAAGGAAATGCTAACTTTTCTTTCTTTTTGGCCCTGTCAGGAAGAGAAACAAAACAATAGATTAAAATTCTTATCTTAATTATGCTTAATGAATTTGGCAAAGGGTGCATTGGTACGGTATCTTGCAGACGAAGTAATGTTGGAATTGTTTCTCGCTGAAATATTCGGCGCTAAATTTTGAGAGGGGCTTTTGTAAATGAACGAAATGTGTTTTGTTTGTTCGTTGCGCTGTTGAGTTTTATTTAAAAACAGGTCGTAGTGTTTATGTTCTTGTCGACAAATGAAATTCATTTTAATGAATATCATGGTTTGTAGTTGGATATAACATTTTGACGATACATATTTTATCGGAATTGTTGTTTTATTGTATTCCACACTATTGAGCTAAGTTTAGACATTATTTGACAGCAAATAACGTGTATTATAACGAAAACAATACGCCACATCGCTCGTCTTTATATCAGAGACGCATTAATTTATGTAAAGTTTCTGTCTTTTTTTTTTGCGAATTTTATAAACCAATACTATACACTGTAGTTAGTTAAAATAAAATCAATAGTCTTCTCAGAACTTTATTGATGGACAGATATTTTCGTTGTTTAGACAGTTTTCCGTCCTGTGTCATTCGCGTCACTGACATGTTACAATACAACATCCACCTTGATAACAAAATAACGAAACAGGCGAATGCTTTCCATTAAATTTTCACTTTGTTCAGGAGTCACAAATTGGGATTGAGCCCCCTCCACCCCCCACAGTTCTCGTGACATCGCGAATTTAACGGACTGGCAAATTAAAAGTAGGTATCATTCGGACATTGACGAGGGTACCAATCCACCAATGTTTGTTTTTTCGTTGTTTCCGTTGATAGAACCAATTATTGGCTCGGGTAACGAAATTTTGCGTTTCAAAATTAAAATGTTGCTTCAGCGATCCCCAGTTACGTTTCATTTGAGAGTGTGATGATTTATTCAATGGTAAAGCGTCCCACGTTTTCGCACTTCTCCATTAAGGAATTAAATGTTTCTTGTAGTTTTTTTTTTGTTGTGTTCTAATAAAACCTACTCACTTATTCATTGCCATTAGTAAAAGTTTTGTGTTTTTTTTTTTTAAACTTTGCTTTTGCAATTTAACGAACTGTAAAGAGCAGAAGTAGAATTTATATTAAATATCAACGGAACAGTTACACTTTGGCTAGTTTATATTCAAACTTTCCACTTTGAATTTACCTAAAACCATCAAACAGAGTTCAATATTCATATCACGTTTCCATTTTGAAAACTACTGAAATGTACAATTAGGGCACTGTTCATCATTATTTCACCCGAAAGACGTCCACTGTTGGACATAGACCTCCCCCAAGCGACGCCATAATGGCCAGTCCTATACATTCATTGGATTCCCGCGACCCTCACCAGGTCTTCGGTCCACTTTGTGGGAGGCCTTCCAACGCTGCATCTTCTGGTACATGGTCGCCACTTCAGAACCTTTCTTCCTCATCGATCACGTGTTCTGCAAGCAATGTGCCCAGCCCACTGCCACTTAAGTTTTTTTTTATCCGAAAGGGCGCCTTTTTTATGTTGGGAAAAAATCATGCATTGACATCCCCTGCTCTTGGGCGGAGCGGGAGACAGTGTCAGACTCTTACTGACTAAAAAACCCACCCGTTCCTTCTAGCCTTCATATCGGAGCTCGAGCGCCCTTTCAGATAACCCTGGCCGCGCTCGAGCCCCGGCTTTTCCCATCGAAAAAAAAAGTCAATATCGGTAACCTTGGTTTTCCTGCGAATATCTTCATTTCTGATATGATCACGCAAGGAAACTTCGAGTATATTTTTTTCCATTGCCTTTTGGGAGGGCACTGTTAGTTGCAAATCTTCTACACTATAAAAGGTAAAGTTTGTTTTTTTGCTTGTAAGAGGTATCTCTGAAAGTACTGGTCCGATTGCTAAAATTTTTTCGTCGATAGAAAGATGATTTATTCCTAAGTCATAGTAAATATTTTATGTACGTGGACGAAGCCGCGGGCAAAAGCTAGTAAAATATATTTTGTTAAATTGGATTATAGTTCTTTGATGTAACAAATAAAGATTTTCGATTTTCCAAATGGGCACGTTTGTTATTGAAAATGAAGTTCAATAATAAGGGAATGGTGACGGGAGGTCAAAGAAAAAATGGATATATTGTGTGAAGAGTGATAGGAATGAAGAGGGACTCAATGTAAGCGTGACGGTTGACAGAATAAATAGAATGGAAGCAGAAAAGTATAAAGGTGGCGGTTCGCACCGCGACAGAGACAAGCGACCGAGACAGGAGACCGCGACCGAAAACCGCGACCGTTACTTGACGTTAGGCAATGTATGAGCGACAGTTCGCGAGCCAGACAGAGACAGGAGAACTGTCGCTCATACATTGGCTAACGTCAAGTAACGGTCGCGGTCTTCGGTCGCGGTCTCCTGTCTCGGTCGCTTGTCTCTGTCGCGGTGCGAACCGCCACCTTTATACTTTTCTGCTTCCATTCTATTTATTCTGTCAACCGCCACGTTTACGCGGCGTCCAATCAACAAAGCACAAATAACATATAAAGGCAAGATGATGATAAATGTTTCGCTATTTTAACCTATTTTGTAATTAGGTTATACCTAATACATGCATACCAAATTTTTGTTATATTAAACCAGATGAGGCCGGTGTTTCCTTATTTTCAAAGGTCAATCTTTTTTAAAGTTCATAAACAGAGTATATTTTGGTATCTAAACATTTTGAACCAGCTAAGTTTTTTTTTTATATTGGCCCCATTTCCTCATTCCTCTTAGAATCTTAGAATATGACACTATAAAAATAATTATTTGGGTTTTTTCTAAATCACACAAAGTAATAATTAAGCAAAACTATTAAACAAAATAGATGAGTATTAAGATCTCCATTTAAAACTCTTCAACCAAAGAGTTGTAGTTTACTTAGACACGAAGGTAGGAAACAAATTCTCAATTGCACTTGCCGGTCGTGCGATTCTGAGCAATATACCCTATATTGCTCAGAATCGCACGACCGGCAAGTTTCTACTGCACTTCTGAAACGAACCACTTTATTCAACGTACCTTTTGCTCAGAATATTGTTGTTTCGCTTAGTTGTACTGTTATAAAGTGCACATGCAACCTTTGTCCTGCCACTATTTGTTCGTCGATTCAATTTCAAAGTTATGAAGAGGGGTTACCGGTTAGCAAAAGGCAAATTTGGACGCACTCGGTATTGAAGATTGTAACAGGAGTTGTAAAGCCTTTTAGATTGTAATTTAGCTCTTAAGGCGGGTTTCTGAATTAAGTGTTATGTGTTAAGAATATCTTAAAGCCGATTTTCATGCGAAAATAGAATTTGAGAAATACTCAACTTCAAATGTTTAATTCAGAAATTGGAGTTTAGAGATTCTTTTGGTCAGCTTCGACCTATCACAAATTCGCGGAGACCTCTCGCGCCGGGCCTTGATTCAGGCCGTAGTCTAGAGCGAGGAAGAGTAGCAAGTGGTCGCCGACTTCTACGAAACAATAATGTTCGCAAAGGAGGAGGCTGACCGCATCAGGCAACGGCACTCTCACCACTGCCGGGATTCCGATCCCGATTTCAGGACACCACAGGCTTGGGCTTGCGGACAGTGAGCAATGAGTAGCTCGCTGTCCGACCGTCCGGTAACTGTCCGGACCAAGTCCAAGTCGTCGACGGCGCGCACTGTTCCCGCGCGCCCAAGAAGTTGTCAGCAACGGCAGGAGCCCAGATGGGTCGAAGCCTACCGGGGCCAGGGTTAGTTTCGAAAGACAGTTTGAGCCCCGCTATGAAGGCTTGAAGAAACGGGGTGGGTTTTTAGTCAGTAAGAGTCAGACACTATCTCCTGCTCCGCCCAAGAGTGAAAGTTGTCATTGATGATTTTATAAAAAAAAACATCACAAATTCAAATCAAGCTATATGTTTTTTTTTTAGTTTGATCGGTGACTGCTTTTTTTACCAATACACATACAACAAGATTGCTGTTTATACACGTAATATATGCTGTGTGGCTACCTACAACAACTAATTAGGTATACTAGTTGGTTTTATGTGCCTAATTTAGTTCTATATGTGTAAAAATACATATACTTATATGTTTTTTTAGTATACCTATACTAATGCTATCTTTGGTCCTCTTTTCCGAAAAAGTAATAACTTGTTACAAAAAGACATAATTACAGTTATTTGCTCTTTCAGTCCATATTAAAAATTTCTAGAGAAAAAATATCGTAATATTTATATACTTACCAAAAAAGTTTCAGGGCAAAAATTGACTAAGGCAGCGGATTTTCCTAGAAATTGAAATCGCTGTATGACCTAAATAACAAAAAACAAAATTATCTCGAAAATTTTGTTTTCTGAACAGTTTCATTTCTCTGTGTAATGTTTTTGCAAGTTCTTTTCGTTAATGACTGAATATAAAAAACGATATTTTATTGGCACAGATTTAAGATTTTTGTAACTTAGTGATAGTGTTTTTTTTTCTAATTTAATCACTTCATTATTCAGTTTTGTTTTTGATATCGCGGTTAACCGAGTATTAGTCATTCAAACATTGTATAATAGGTATAGGATATATTAAATTTATACGACCTTATATGACAGCAAGATCAAACCTGACTAAAACTCAAACGACGTGTTCGTGGCATAAATCAAACCTTGCCAGCATTTTTTATGTCTGGTTCGTCATAAAAATAAACGATCACTTTCTTAGTTTTCTTTAAATCTATTTTAACAAAGGTTTTTTTATTTTATTTTTGACATAACACATACTAAACATTTTGACTGAGTGTACAAAGAGGCTGTCAAAATGGAAAAGCATTAGAATATTGCTGTATGTTAACATTTATTTTTAAGTGGGTTTTTATAAAAGAAAAGAGATTTCTAGAGAATGCTAGATTTTTTATTAACACCTATTCCTATAGATTTTCGAACTATTTTCTTCACATATGTACTGCTATGCCCTACAAATGTCACATATTTGATAAGCTTTTGACCTAAATGCCATCTGATGGTAAGCAATGAAGTGGTCGACGATGGAGCACGCTTAGCTAGAAGTGATCTATTAATCCTTAACTTGAAGACGCCTAGGTTATAGCTATCAGAAAACACAGACTCCGGTAGGGAATTTCTGTGCTCACAACAAATGGGTCCCTAGAACGCTTTATACATATAGGTGAGATTTCCACCATGTACCAGTGGCACAACGCTAAACGTCGTGTGATCCAATGATAGAACGGGTTTGGCGGAATGTGCAATTTCGATGCATGTTCCCCAAAATATAAACGATAGAAAACCGACAGGCAACTTGGCTTCGTAAACGAGGTTAGTGCAAAGTTCTCTTTTTGCATTCTACACTATCTAGCGTCATGTTATCAAACACTCTCTTGTCTTTCATATCATTCCTGACGGAACGAACTCTATAGAAGCATTGGCTTCCATGACTATCGAATAGTATAATACAAAAATATTAATGCAGTTAGTGATGTACTTGTTAGTACACGATACAGCTTTTCCAAAAATTAAATAAACTGCAATCATTATGATCATCATTTTTCATACGCCTCCTCTAGTGCTACTATGACTGGTTTTGTTCCTCTCCCATCCGTTGAATTCTCATAAGACCGAGGTCGTCGGTCTACCTTGTAGAAGGTCTTCCAACGTTGCGTCTGACCCGTCGACCATTTAATCTACAAGCAATGTGCTCTGCCCACTGCTACTTAAGTATGGTGATTCATCACCTGGGTTCTCCTCCAGATATCTTAATTTGTGATCCAATCATGCAAGGAAACTCCGAACATATCCCTTTTCATTGCTCTTTCGGTGACTCAGAACTAGAAACTGCATTAGCACTAGAATACTGCATAGATTTTTCCAAACTAATGCCTGATTCCATAACTCCTAGTAGTAACTTACAATTCAAACATAACCCACAGTACTCAGTAGTGGATAACCGTAAACACGGTAGATATCCACAAATATCCGCCGCTAATGTGGCATGTCAATTGTATTTGTTGATCTCGGCGTCCATATTGCATGCTGGTCCATTATGTACGGCATCAACCGCGCCCGCTCCGCCCGTACGGCTATTTGTACGACTACGGAGATCTGATCGCGCATTGTGTTCAAGAATTGTAATGGGAGCTCTGATGGCCGTTATTGGGTTTCGCGCCTTTATTTGGTAGTGTTCCGTGTTTGAATTGGGTGTATTGATTTTTGTTTTTGTGTTGATTTCTGCCTATAGAAATTCTTTTTCACATAGATTGTGATGGTGTGTGCGCAGAATCATGTATAGTTTTAGTGTGAACAAACTAATTTCTATGACACCGACCGTTCCGTGCATACGCACAAAAAAAAAGTGTTCGTAAATCTTCACAAACATTCATGGTCAACCCAACTTGAAAAAATAGAACCGCTACTATGTAGGTAGGTATGAAATTGAAACAATATAAAAATACTAATAAGATGCAAGTAAAGATCATGTACGTGCTGACTAAAATTTTGTAAGTGTATTTTTTTTTTTTGTTTTAGCTTCAATCAATTTGTGCATTTAGCTAATGTTAGGTTTAGAAACTATTTAGTTCTTAGTACACTTCCCAGTCACATTGTCTATCACTAGAATGAATATATAAAACATAATCTAATGTTTTGCAGTATTTTGCGTTAAGTTTCGTTGAGGTGGTCAATACTTCAATAACTTTCTCAACTCAATTAACTGAAATTGTGCATGTTTCAATTATTTTACAATATGGTCCAGTTATGTAGGTACTAGAGATAAAATACCATATCAATTTTACATCACATTGTCTACACCAGAAAATACTTTTCAATTAATCAAAACAGCCACTGAACTTCATTCATAAAATACCAAAAACTCTAAAAGGTAAATGTCTTTTGAAAAGGCTGCAACGAAATACTCCTTGCTTAAAATAAGTAAGTAGGTACAACCAGATCGTGCCGACTTCAAACGATTCTTTTCTTGCGTATTACTTTTACATCATTCCTATCTTTAAAATCCTTTTAAAAATCCGTAGAACATTGAAATAAAAGTGCACTAAATTCTCTAAAACGTGTAGGAAGCTCCAAAAAGGAACTAAATGTCGGCTACTCGTGCATTTCTCTTCATGCACGGTTTCAAGACTCGCGCCTGTCTTTAAAAGATTCGGTTTGAAAAATGAACAGCTCCACATACTAGGAGTGCAGGAACTGGGTGGAGTAGGTACAATGTATTATTTGTGTTGAATAAGAGCGCTAGAAGGACTCGTATCAAGATGGCGTAGTGGCCACTTGGGAGAAACTGGGACAAGGCTGCTAGAGTATTATGAAATGTCATTATTTGAAAATGGAATATTAATGAGCTTAAAACGCTTTCTATGTAGCAGTGTTATATCTACTTTGTAGACACTCTATCTCAAGAAATACAAATAAAGAAAGTAATCTATAGCTACTAAAATAAAAGTTTGCAGACGACATCACGAAAACATCAGACTACTATTCAACAGGGCCAGATGAAATTAGTTTACCTAACTCTATATATATGTGATGATAGGTATTATATACACCAGTGAAGAAAAAACAACCAAACCTGATAATTTCAAGTAACTAGAATACCACAGTGAGGCCGTTGGTGACATAGCTACAGTTACTAGTAATAGACCAATTTATTTTTTGTTACTGCATGGTTTTTGTAGCTGATATAAAACATGAAATGTCATGTCATGGGAATGCGATGGGCGAGGCCTATTTTCAGCAATGGACGTTCTTCGGCTGAAATGATGATGATGATGATAAAACATGAACACTTAAATCTTATAACGTCAATTGATTACTACTAATTAGCACACCGGCTCCCAACATTTCCCTATTAATACATTATCACTTTTACTTTACAAAAAGAAGGCTTTTGTGATGAAGAGTACTCCATAAATGATATGCTTGGCAGTAAAGATGTTGGGACATCGAAACAGGTCCGAAAATTGGAGTCTAAAGATGTCGGCATGAACTAGAATATGCTACTAAAAGATTTATGGGAATACTTGGATGGAGAAAGACAGGAAGGCCTAAGAAAAGATGGATCGATTGAGTTAGGAGAGATATGGAAGAAAAGGGAGTAAATGATGGCATAACAGGTGATAGGACAGAATGGAAGAAAAAAACTGTGTTGTACCGACGATACCGAGTAATACAGGAAAAAAGCAGTAAGATGATAATGAAAAAAATTGAGAGCGAATAAAGGCTTTGTTATTTTTTTTTTGTTAAAAATTGAAAGAAATTTTAAAACATGTTCCAAATAGACGTTATATCTTCTTTCCAATTTGTAAGGGATTCTCTAAAATTGATCTTTTGTGTTGAACCGAGGATTACTTCGTAGTAGCGATCTATGATTTGTCGAAATTGTCTTCATTCGTTTTATGAGACGGTCTTATTTATTGAAATTATAAAGTTAATGTACGTCTTGCTTCAGATGTACTGATACAGAAGTTTTGACTGTTGTAATTATATTTATTTCTCTTTATCTATAAGATACTTAGGTAGCTACATATTGATAATAGTTATTCCTTTCTTATAAATATCTTATTGGACAAGTCCCATCTTTGATGTGTAGATAAAGAAGTGCTACGGTTGACACGGTTACTTTAAGAGGTTCCTGCATTTTTGATTTTCCATTCCATGTTTGTTTTTTTATTTTATTTTATATTATGTAATTTTTAAGATTACTTGTAATTAAAAACGATAGCTTTAGATTATTTTTACCTTGTCGGGAAATAAACGATTTCAAATATGAACAAAAACGAAAAAGAATTGAATTCAAACTTAGACTTACTACAGCCTAACCAAAAAGCGAAGCTTGAAAATATCAGATAGATAATGTAATTGATATTGCAAAGGAACGGTCTGTAAGAACAGCCGTGTTTTGAAATTGAACCTAATTTGAGAACTGGGATTATGAATAAAAAGAGCGAGTGGAATTCGTCTGCTTTTAGCGAAATGAAAGCCAGTAATTGAATTCACTTCGAAGACGCCTAGATGGGTATTGAAATATGAGAAAACATGCCTATATCAACGCTAAATATTTTACACTAGCATTTGCCCACGGCATCGTCCGCGTACATAAAATATTAATCTGTCACTCAGAAATAAAGCAGGTTTCTATTGGTGAAAAAAAATTAGCAATCACACCAGTACTTAGAAAGATTACCTCCTACAAACAAAAAAAATAATTAAAAAAATAAAATTTACTTTTTTTATAATATTAGTGTAAATTATGGAATATAAATGATTGAAATGATTTCAAACATAATCTACGAAAAATTACCAAACTGTTGGAAAAACAATAGAATGAAATTGAAGGGCGATTTCAACATATGCGTTTTTTAGACGGCCGGCTGCGGTACTGTAGCGGTATCGTACTATGCGCAAAGACAATCTTTTTTTTCATACAAAGTGCGTGATGCAGTAACAGCGCGTCTCCGGTATCGCGAACGCTCGACAGCTTGGTCTTCTTTTTCTTCTGGTGTCGATTTGACTCAAATTTTGTCCAACCAATATTTAGCTCTATCGTTGGCTTCGTTTAAGTCAAAGAGGATTAGACAACTTGATGATTTTCAACACTACCACTAACAGTAATGTTTCTACGTTAGGCTTCACTGTTACGTCACTGGTATATAAACGCACGGCAGCCGTATCTACTTTGCGGGATAGGTATAACCATGGGCACAAAACGTGCGGCAGTGGTCCGACATGAAACGTATAAAATGAAAGCGCCCAAATAGATACACCCGATGTTTTTCTTCTCTATCGACCACCGATCAGTACAATAAATTATGGTGTATTTAATTACGTTAACTCTGCCAAAAAAAACAATTAAAACTATAATATTTATGATCAATAAAAGTAGAACTTTCTTTGTTTTATACTAGCTTTTGCCAGCGGCTTTGCCCGCGTGGCATTAGGTACTTAAGGAATCGGGATAAAAGGTAGCTTAAGTTCTTTTCCATGTCAAAGGCTATATGCATGGCAAATTTCATCCAAATCCGTTCAGCCTTTTTTGCGTGATTAAGTAACAAGCATCCAAACGTCCAAACATCCACACTTTCACATTTATGATATTAGTTAGGATTACCCTTAAAATGCCTACTGAAGTGGGTTTTCACCTATTTTCATTGACACACGATTTAAATAAGTACCCGACTATTTTGTTACCTTTCTTTTGCGGAGATTGTTTGGGTTACATGTCCTTCCAATTTGGTTTATTCCGAATTACCTTAACTGTTATGTGTAACGATTTTTTTAAGCTCGAATTACACTAATAATACAAAAGTTATGTTACTTATAGATATGAAAGAAAAGAATATAGATAGAAAGAAAGTAAGAAAATCAATTTATATACGGGAAATGATGCAATCTTAAGACTGACACGAGACATTTAAATCATAATATTTATTGGAAAAACACACTGGAGTTATAATATATCACGAGTTTTTCTAAGTATCGTTTCAGCTATGTCTACCTGTAACAATTTGAGGTTACCGGCAATAAAGGCTCCTCAGACGGTCGAGATATGCGAAGTGACATGTGCCACCGTTGTGAGGACCATTTCCGCATCGGTGTCGTCGAGGCGCACTCATTGTACTTGAATAAATAATTTCTGTACATCGCCGTCAATAGCAATCAAATATCGACTGTAAAGTTATCGATTTTGAGTTGACTTTTAATGGTCACTTACACATAATAAAATTGTCACTATGTGGCGCTCTAATACCGTGATGCAGGATTTATGATATTTTAGTTCCTATGTGGTGCCAAAGATGTCGCTATAGTGTGAATTTTAGAATGTATATTTAGTTTTTGATACTGAATACAATCATTTTGTTAACATTACAATGCGAATGAATTAATATTAATTCCAATATTTTTGACTAACTCAGTAAGTAATAATCTAGACTAACTTAGTGAAACTTACCGAAAACAGCCTTTGCAGTAAAATTCACTGAGTTAGTCTGGATTGCGCTTGTTTCGAAAAAAAATACGTACGGATTCATCCGTTCGTATTTTTTTTCTAATTGTAAACATTTGCCAATTTTACATCTCAATATTCAGTAGGAATCAATTTGCATCTAGTAAAAACGGCCAAACTCATTCGAAAAAACCGACAATAATTCCAAATTTGAAAATTACATTGAATCCTAAATCCAAAAATGGTTTGGCAGCACCGGAAAACTTAAACAGACCTGTTCGAGACCCTGTCTTCTGTAACTCACCTAACGCGATAATTAATATTCACGCAAAAGAGGTTCCGTCTATTTTTAGAAGCGTTCCATTTATTTTAGCGGCACGTTTAGTCTCATACCAGCGTAGTTAGGAGGCGTGGTCTAACATAATATAAAGGAAAAAGTGGTGTTTGTTTAGCTGAAGCTTTTCTCGTTTTAACAACTTTGTAACTATGTATTTCTCGGCGTAGACTTTCATCTGTGTATATTCTTTTGTTGTTTCGAGAAAAATCAATCAGCGTAGCCTTCTTTTAACTATGTTGGGCTCGGTTTCCAGTATAGCTAGTTGCAATTGTAATTTAGAAATTTTACTATCCTGTCGATAATTTCTTAGTATTACTTTTATCTTTAGCAGTTTTTTTTTTTAAATACCGGCATGCTAATGCATAAAACAATATTCTGAATCTAGGTATTATAACGTTGCTCAGCTCAAGGTAGGCTTCGTGTAGGGATTCTTCTATAAAAATGAAAGACTCGGGCCGGCACCAGCTTTTCTTACGCAACACACATTCTCTTTTCTACAAATTTTCAAACCTATTCTAGAAAAGCATAATCCTTCAAAGTATGTTTTACAAGTCACTTCATTGGCTGTATAAAAAAAAAAAAAAACAACTCATGCGATCTCCTTTTGATATCACAGTATCTTGTGTTGCTACATGTTTGTTAACGCACCCAAGATACTGGAGTAATTCCTGGTATGGAACAGTTATTTAAAAAGAAAATATCATCACTTCCACGGAGATTCTTACACAGATCTATTTTTACGCTGTATAAAAATAACATACTATAAATACTAGCTCAACAATTTTATCTCCAACCGTTTTTCCTTTCATATTCACTAATAGGATAAATGAAACCTACGTATTTACCTGTTCATAACGAACTATTGAAACATGAAAGAGTTCTGATTATACCGACTATCATAATAATTAGAATTACCTACAAACATCTATACCTAATATGGAATGGCTCAGTAAACTGTAGACCACTATTCTCGGGGATGTAGAACAAACATAATCTGAGCTTGTGGCAGCATGCCAATTGGGCTGCTGGCACTATCAATAAGTAATACAGTTAGGCTGTGGTAATCATTTATGTGGGGTTATGCTGCTCTCGTAATGGTGAGAGGGTAACTGTTATTACATAACCTTTTTTAAATAGCGTGTGGTTGCTCATATATAATCGTAGGTAATGATAAGCGTTGTTGAAATTCTACAGGACATCTCTGCAAGGTGACCTAAAAACTATAAGACTAAATAGCACATACAATCATACATGTTTCCCTATAACAGTGCCTTGAGAAAATAAGTTGAGGTCGCAGATAGCCACAAAAGAGATGGCGTGATGAAATGGACAGTTTTCTCAAAAATTGGAAGGATTGAGAGGAAAAGAGTGGAGGAATCCCATTGCAAAGAAGTAGGTCAGAAAAAGTGAAAAACGGGTCAATTTTTTAATATATGAAATATGTGTGTGAATTTGAAGTTTGTAACTTCGATGTTTTTTCTTAACTTGACATAGCTTTACATATTATCTAAAGTAAAATTAATTTACAAAATTATTATTTCTAAAATAGACTCCGATTTCTGTTAGCTAGGTACACTAGTACGGACAGTGAAAATTGAATATTGTAGAGGTTTCTCACAATACGTTTTTCATTACGAAAACATATTACTTCAGCTATGTCCACTGTATCGGACGATGAAAACCGTTTTCATTAAATTATAGGAAAAAAGTCAAAATGTGCGCACAATAATAAAGGCGTCAGTCGCAAAATTTGTTTCGGTTCAATGAAGTTAAACTGGATAAATACTGTGGATTCACACATTGAAATCAACACGAATATTATAGTCAATTTTATTTATTTTTAGCCGACTTAAAAAATATGGAGGAGGAATAAATTCGGTTGCATTTTATAATATCACGCTACTCGTAATGTGATATTATTATTATCTACACTAACATAATTATAAAGAGGTAAAGATTTTTTATTATTTTAGGAGGTAATCTCTGAAAGTACTGGTCCGATTTTTCACCGACTGAAAGTTGATTTATTCATGAGTGTCATAGGCTATATTATTATGCGTGCGAAGCCGCGGGCAAAAGCTAGTAATTTTATAAAAGTGAAAGTTTGTGCGTGTATGTTTGTTACTTTTTCACGCTCGAACGGTTTTGATTGAAATTTGGCACACGTCCTGGAATAGCACATAATATACTTTTTACCCCAACAAAATGTTTCCTCGTGACAATTTTCAACTTTTACCCAAGAGAAGCCACTGGCAGCATCTAGTATGCAATAAAAATCTATTACCCTTATTTTACTGTTTTTCCATTATTTCTAAAACATCTTCAATCGAACAAAATCCATCGATCTTTTCTTAGGTACCTCATTTTTTACAAAAAGGTTTTCCATTTTTATCTTCATCATTCTTGTAAATATCTTTTGAGTAATCTACTGAAATATTTATTTTGAGCCAGGTATTACTCTTAGACTTAATATCTTCACACAAGCGTTATAATATTATGATTATATTAGCTTTTTACCTCCAACACATGTATACAAAAAATATAGGTACTCTTATGGTAATTCTAACATTAGTTATTTTCTGAAAAAATATTGTTAGAATTACTTTTCTTATTTTGTGTTATTTGGAGTCGAAGCAACACGTTTTTTCTTCTGTCCTGTCACCCGTCAAGCACACAGTCTATCCATCTTTTCTTTGTCCTGCTTTTCTTTCTCCATCCGCCCACAAGTATATTCATAACTCTTTTAGTAACATGGATTTCATCTTTTCTCTTCACATGACCATACCAAGACCAACGATTTCCTTTCAACTTTTCAGCCACAAGCGCCACATTCAAACTTCCTCCAATATACTCATTTTTTATTTTACCCATTTTGGTTACACCACACCTCCCAATAAAAATGAAGATATCCGCAGGAGAACCAAGGTTACTGACATAGCTCGAAGAATCGACAAAATTAAGTGGCAGTCGTCAGGGCACATTGCAAGCAGAGCATAATTCTGAGTGGCGGCCACGTACCGGAAGACGCAGCGTTGAAGGGCCTACCACAAGGTGGAAGATGATCTGGTGAAGGTCGTGGGAATCCGATGGATGCGTGACGCACAAGACCGATCGTTGTGGCGACGCTTGGGGGAGGCCTATGTCCAACAGTAGACGTCTTTCGGCTGAAATGATAATTATGACGACACATTTATCTCAACATTCTCATCTCCGTTCCATGCAATATTTTTTCATTTATCTAAAAAATTGAACATAGAAAAATCCTAAAATAAAAATTTTAGTTTTCATTGCTTTGAAAACCAACTGAATTATTAAATGAGTACGACTCTTGCTGGGTTTGCGGTCTGGTTAACCATTTGTAGAATGGGTAGACGAGCGATATTTTAATGTATTTTAGTTGAAACTTATTTGAATAACACCATAATGAAAATAAACACTATGGGTGAGTTTAGTTAATTATATTTACTATCATTTACACATTATTTTCATTATTTTAAACATAAAATTTTGTTTTGTTTATTTTTGTTTCTCGATCATTCAAACTATCATCATCATCATCATCATTTCAGCCGAAAAACGTCCACTGTTGGACATAGGCCTCCCCCAAGTGTCGCCACAATGAGCGATCCTGTGCATCTCGCATCCATCGGATTCCCGCAATCCATTCAAACTATAATTTATTTCATCTGCTATAATCAATTCACAATTTTATTTTGCCTACTTAAAGGCAATGTTACTCCTGGAACTATTGAGCTCAATTGCCATCGTAAAAACCGGGCCAAAATCTTTGACGCTGCTCTATCGTCAACAATATACTCATATGTCGCAGCAAAGTGTCTCGCAAGTTGCGCGTCTGCAACAAACACCCCTTCATTTCTATTGAAGAGCCTATTTAATAAAAAACCTAGTGGCTCGATTGCCGTCCTCACCCACTTCGCCAGTCGTTTGAAACGAGACTTTATATTGTTCTTCAGCTTTTATAGACAACTATTGCTCTGTGTATTGTTATTTTATGTGTTTTATCGACTGTAACTTGAATATGGGTAAGTAAAAACTTTTAGATTGCTTTTGCACACTTTCAGAGTAATGGAAAAGGGTGAAAAATACGGATTATCTTGTTCAGGGTTTTGTTTTATCAAAGAAGAGGTTGATTTTTCAAAGTGTATACAAATAAATGCGGCATTAGTTCAACAATCTGTAAAAGCGAAATACTACTCTTTGATTAATTACGAAATCTCAGAAACTATAATACCTACAATCTTACAATTTGGCAGGTAGGTTCATTATGGGGTATAGAAATCCGATAAGAATGAATTTTACGAAACTCTACCCATAAGAGGGGAAAACGGAAGTTCAAAGGTTATATTATGGAGAAACCAAATTTCCATGGAGAAGCCGCCGGCAGAAGCTAGTAATAACATAAATTAAATAAACACAACATGAACTTTCAGTTCATGTCAAAGAATGTACAACTACAGAACTTTTAAACAGCTCGTCAAAAATGTACGACTCTTACAAACTTACAATGAATATTTAAAGTAAATCAGAGTAAGGCAGTTGAATAATGTTCTCGAAAGTCTTGCAGTAGTTCCAGTGGTACATTGAGACGATGGTCGGTGCAGGCTTCTGGATTTTATGTACATTTAAATGGAATCTGGACAGGTAAGACTAGAATACTCGTGCTTGTAATATTACCGACAGTATCGGGAAAATTGAGATGTAAATGTGGCTTGGAAGTTGTGATGGAATTCTCGGATTGAGTTAGGATTGATTTCGTTTCCTTTTTTTTTAAGGTTGCTTTTTTAATCATTTTGCAATGGTAAGTGAAAAAGGAGATGTTTAAATGACAGCGATGTAATGGAGCACTTCGATGCTTAAAAGTATTTGATTTTTATATAAAACACATACATAATTATTTATTTATTTATTTTACAATTTATGTACACACAAAAATAACAGAAACAGACACTTAATACATAAAAGACGTTAGTACAAAGATACTGCTTATTTCCAAAGAAATTTCTTCCAGCAGACCTGCGAAAGGAGAAATCAAAAAGAAATGTAGACCATAGTGTGTAGGAAGCAAAAGAAGAATGTGTGAAGTCTTAATCCAAAGTCATATAAAAAAATAAAAAAAAATAAAAATATCACAATTGAGGGGAAAGATAGTGCTCTTTTAATCGTTTTCGTTCGTTTTTTAGTTTTCTTTTTTTAATTATGTACGTACTTTAGGATATATGCACTCATAGTAAGTTAGTATTTAAGTTATTAACGGATAATATATATTTTTTGAAGTCTTAAACAATTTATATTGCCTGAGAACATAAAAATATAAATATTTCATTTACATGAAAGGCTGCGTCTGCCATATAACTGTTATTCAGTTTAGCAGAAGTAATATATATATATTACTTAAGTTTCTTGAATAATAAAGCTTGCGAAATTATTATATGTACAATTCCGGGTATCTCTTTTCAACGTTCATCATTACTTGTTTAGTTATATTCCATTATGTTTCTCAGAAGACAAGATAATTATGTCAGTAAATAAAAAAGTAGGCCGAAAAATGTAGACAGTAGGCTTTTCAAGTTAAAATTTCAAATGAATAATAAATGTCCTCCTCAACCTAGTGATTAAAAATAGACGAGACAGAATAAAAATGTTTCCTTTTAGCCAACAGCCATTTACAATTTTCTTCTGTTCAAATGAATTTTCAAGACGTCATATTTTTGGCAAGGACTCTCGTAGTAACTGACTGTTTACTTTATATGTTTGTACTAAAATTATTTTCTTTATTGTACTGACTTTTATTATGAGCTTTATGATAGCTACACAGCAATGTACCTTTGATAAATACATTGCTACGTAGCATAACACATGTTGATGTAGCAATATTTGTCTTGAAATTTTCTATTATTGACTTTATTAGACCTGATTATCAAAGTAGACTGTAAGTAGGTATTTATATTGATAAAAATATAATGTAAGCGATTCTCTTGTTAGGTTAGAACCTCAAAAAACCAATCAGTAAGTACCTATGGCCAAATTAGCAGCAGCTCGTTCGTTGACATCCAATTCAAACGCTGCTAGACTTTACCCAGATTACTTCAGATTAGTTCGCGCAGCTACAATAGACAGAGTTCGGCACAGAAGTAATTTGAATACAGAATCTTATTAATTAAAACTAACGACAAAAACTGGAGTAAAGTGTATGGAATGAAAACATTATCTACTAAATTGATAGTATCCTACTAAAATAAAATGAATCAAAATTCGTTCCATAAATAATTATGGTGAATTGTTGACGTACAAAAAAGTGAAGCTATTATTATATCATTTCAAATGACATATGCCACAACTTGTTATAACATCGGAAAGATAGTCTATACAAAAATGCCCATTGTCCTTTCTATTCTAGCGACAGCGTCTAGTGAAAATGTTGAAGAATATTAAAAAAGAAAGATGACACCTTGTAGATATTCCTGAAGTATAAAATAAAAAGTTAAAAGTCATTGTGACAGCAAACTTTACTTTTGATTTATGACACCCAGGTTTTTAAGGCGATCCTCCTTTCAAAGATAATAATAACTTACAAAACTATTTTTAGTAGTTTCGGTAACTTTATTTAGAATTGTTCTCTCAGATAATTATAATTAATGCCCTTATAATGGCGCTTTTAATAATTTAATGAACCTCTAAATTAGGCACTTCAAAACTTGTTATTTTTAGATTGACATTTAAGTTTAGAATATTATTTGTTTGGGTAGTAAAACAAGGCTTTTATGTTTGTCAATTCCCTGTTGTCTTCAGCTCAGGACTTGTTTGTCAAGCATTTTTTTTTTCTTTTTTGATTGAGCATCTAGTATTCTTTTGTACACCATAAACAAGACTGTTTGACACTAGTCGGTAACGAAATAAATAAAAAAAGTATTTGGTAGAGAAGATTCTTGGTAAGGCAAAAGTATATATTCTAGTGTCGGTTTTGAATACATACACCAATGATTGTACTTTTTCGCCATAGATACTCGTACATTTCTCAATCTACACAATATATCATCATTATAATCATCATATTAGCCGAAAGACGTCCACTATTGGACATAAGCCTCCCCCCCCCCCCCAAGCGTCGCCACAACGACCGGTCTTGTGCGTCACGCATCCACCGGATTCCCGCTATCCTGACCAGGTCATCGGTCCACCTTGTTGGAAGCCTTTTATGTTTTATAATATATATAAAAAGTAATCCCTACTACTTATTATTTCCTTTGGTCACGTCATCAAGCGTCAACGACAAAGACAATTTTGCCAAGTCTCTTTTATGTAAGAAGGGGTTCTATGTATTTTTGAGCGATTGAGAGTTTGCACGTCTGATAGTCCTTTGCTAAGATAGAATAATATCTGTCGGGTCAGCTACTATGTATATAATTTAATATTTTTAGAATTAAACTGTAAGTCGAGTTTAAAGTTAACATAAACCGTTAGGTATTGATTTACGTAAGATTTTATGTGTAATCCACCAAGCAGACGATGTTACATTATTTCGATATTTTATTTTTGTTCTACAGTATGCGGGTATTCCTCAATGTTTTCTTTCACTATTTTGAGAGAAGTAGTGATAAAATAAATTACATAGGTGCATATAGTAAATCCCAAGGACTAGTTCGAGGTGGCTCAAGAAAAGAATACTTGGAAGAAGTTGGGAGAGGCTTTTGCCCAGCAGTGGGATAGTATAGATTATTAAAAAAAAGTAAAGCGCCTTTCTGTATTTGAAATCAAGATATCTATTAGGCCGTTACTGCTGACACACAAGATTTTTCAATTCAAAATCTTAACTTCGTTTTAATCCTATTTTCAACATCGTTATCTCTAATCAAGCAAGATGCTATTTTTAGAACTTCACCGTCCAATAAATTTCGTCTGTTTTGGGGAAGCAATGAAAAATCACCGAGACTACCGCTGCAGATTCGTTTGATTGTGATTAATCGAGGATCAGCTCCGCTCCGGGTAATCCTTTCATCTCGTTCCACTTACAGCTTCAGTAGGCTTTGTAAGTGGTGTGAGCTACTGAAATTTCTGTTACTGGTATTTTTTGCACGAAGCTTTTGGAAAAAAGAACAGTTTTCGATATTGTATCTTTCTTAAACTTCATGCACAGTAGTGGTACATAGGCGGACTTAATCCAACAAGACATTTTCTGCCAGTCAAAATATGTAATAAAAAATAATTTAAAAAATAAAAATACTGCGTAAAAATTACATTAAATAAAAAGTCGGGACCCACATTAGATAGAATGATTTTAGTCTAGATTATTTTAATGGGTCCCGACTGTTGCTGAACTGTGGACTGAACTTGTTTATTTTTCTTTTCAGTTTTTATTTAATGTAATTTTTTATACAGTCGGGATTTTTTATTTTTTAAATTATTTTTTTTATTTTACACTTTTTAGTTACTATCATAGTAATTATCACGATTTATTCACTATATTTTAAACGTAAAATCACTATAAAGTTCAAAAACCGACCTAGGCATTCGCCTCGGAACAAAATAAATAACATAGATTTGTTGTATTTTTTTTTTAATATAGTCATGACATACCATTTTGAAATCCTCATGAAAAGCCCTTTAATTTGACACCCATATTGCAGAATTAAAAAATATATATATATTCTAACATAATTATATAGCATCTCACAGTCGAAATGTTGTTTTTTTTTTTTTATGTCACCTACTTGGGTTATCAAGACCAATCTAACAATATGTTAATTATAATAATCTGTTCAGCGGTTTGGAAGATATGAGGTAATAAAGAATATTACATACATACAAGATACGCGCGAAAAACATAACCCTTCTTGCAGTCGGGTAAGAAGACAACACTGCGGTAGGTTTGCACAATAAACTAATAACAGATACTTCAAACGGAAAAATATAAAATAAATTATTTATAATAATAAAATACATATATAATATGTATGCTTAAATAAAAAACTAATAATTAGTATGAAAAATATCAATTCTGACGAAGACCGAACTAAAGTTGAGAGGACTTCAAGTAGTAGTAGTATTTATTGTGGGTACGGATATGGAAAAAATACTCGTACTTAAATGAGCATACAAATCAATGATAATATATTCACATCAAAGCCGCATTAATATTATAAATGTGGAAGTATGTCATGGTGTGTGTATGTTTGTTACTTCTTCGCGTTAGAATTAGGTACTAAATGGATTTCGATGAAAGGTGAACGGGTAGATCATGTCCTGGAATAGCACATAATAATATCCTGGCACTTATTTACTTTCAAGTGAGTAATTCTGCTGGCAAAAGTAGCAAGCTCTTTTATAAATAATTTAAATTTTGACTCGTTTAATTGGAGAATTTCTATTGGAATTTTCCAATTAAACGAGTCAAAATTTAAAACATGCATTTAACGCATGCTGTGTAAACAAGCATATTATAAATTGGAATATTATCTTCTTGATAAAAATGCTTGGGTAAATTCCGATCCTGCTCCACAGGCACAGTCATTTGTAGCTAGCTACTAATTAGTCGTATTTTTTTTTTAATTATATATTATTATTACTTAACTGCATTGTGCTCACATATTCCATGGAGTGTCTTGCACGTTCTTCTCCATAGAGATCTACGCTTTGGAACGTGCAATTTAGCTTCACTTTTCTTAGACTGATCAACATTTGTCTATTCAAAAGTGCCTGCCAATGTCTCTAATATGGGTTTTTAATAAATTTAATTTAATTTATTTTAAAGCATTAAAACAAAAAAAAAAAAAACTTAAATATTGACAAAAATATTTAATACATCTGTTTTATTTTGTTTATTAATTTCATTAAAAAAAATTAAATGCTTTTTTTAACTTTTTTTACATTAGTTTTTTTTCTCGTATTTTTTTTTAAATATTATAGTGGTAATGGTGGGATCGAAGTCAAGCGCTAGGACTTCGATCCCACCTGATATTAAGCGATGATGCAATCGTTGATGGTAGAACGCACTAGTTTCTTAAAGCTTAATATGAGTAAGTACCACCTTACTTTGAAAACAAGCGATAATGCAATCGTTGATGATGAGGTGCACTAGTTTATTACTTTGAAAATATCGACCACCAAACCCGCAATGTCCCAACGCTATTCACATTTAAACGTCACGCCCAACACTAGTGAGTAATGGTAGGTTATCAACTGTAGTGCTCTCACCGTTTAACTGTGCTTATAAATCACTATACGTTTAGTTACGTCACTATGGCCTCGATCTGAAATACATGTCCTACTGCTAGTTCACAAATAGGGATTATGTATAAGTATGTGTGATGATGAATAAAAAAAAATATAAAAACGTTTATTTGTTTACAATCTATACTAATTTATATTATAAAGAGGATTTTTTTTTTATAATTTTTATGTTTGTTTTTTTGTAGGAGGTAATCTCTGAAAGTACTGGTCCAATTGTTCTAATTTTTTCACCGATAGAAAGCTGCTTTATTCCTGAGTGACATAGGCTATATTTTGTGTACGCAGGCGAAGCTGCGCGCACAAGCTAGTTGTATATACATTGGTTAAAGAAAGAGTTACATTTAGGAAGTGCAATGTTTCACAGTAGGTAGAAGAAAGAAGAAAGAAAGAAATCATCTGATGTAACCACAGAACTTGGCCGAGAGCCTTATTATGATGAGTATGATTCTGTGATGTTGATACAGGTTGCAGAGTCCCAGTCACATACTTCCGTTGAAAAGAGAGGATCCTCCGACCAGACGGATGTTTGATCTTGACAACTGTCCTAGAGATAATTTCAGGCTGTTAAACAAACATTCATTTTAGTGTTCATGCAAAAGCCGAAACAAGTGTCTAGTATTTTTATGTTCTATGTTCTATCTATAAATTTTCATAACTGTATCCTGAAAAATCACTGTTATAAACTTGTTATGTCAGCCAAAATATATAGTCACCAGGCCATGCAGGCGACTGAAGGTTAGTTTTGCACTTGCAGCCAGCTGTTTGCTGGCGCTTAATACCCTCTATGACCTGCCGTGACCTGTGTTGGGCTTAGTGTCGGTGGGGTCCAACTTGTGACCTTTTTAAATATTTTTGGGTAAAATATAACATGGTGTAAAAATTATTAAAATCTATTCAATTATTGATTCTGAACAAGCTATTCAGATTTTGCATAAACTAAAAATAATATTGTATGTATAAAAGTTGGGCAGGACATGTCTGTCGCATGTCTAAATCGTCGTGTGGGCGCGTAAAACGCTGGATTGGTGTCCGGACACAGCAATGCGGGGCCGAGGCAGACCACGAAGGAGATGGCGGGATGACCTGGATGACTTCCTTAAGAACTGGAATGAAAAAGCAAGGAACCGTGATCGTTGGAAGGAGTGGAGGGAGGCCTTTGCCCAGCAGTGGGACAGTGTGGGCTAAGTAAAAAAAAAATGTATAAAAGTTTAAATCATGCGAAAAACTTTAATTGCGCGATACAGGATTTCGTAATTTAGAATATTATTATGTGACGCCATAGATGTTGCTACAAAGTGGAGAAAGTTTGTCATTGCAACCGAGGCGGAATTCATGAACTTTGACGTCGGACCCCTTTGTCAGACCCTCTTCTTGAAGACCATATTGGACATCTCTTTCTTATTAGCAGCTTTGAAATTTTATAAATTCATTGTGAATGAGGTGTTTTTTTTCAGATCCTATGGTGGTCCTACGAATAGAGAGAGATAGAGAAGTCTCGCAAAAGCTGACCATGACCACTCCGCCAGGAATGTACGACTAAGAAGAAGAAGAAAAATTATTGAATTTAGCAAATAAAAAATGTCCCCTTTATACTAAACTAACCCCAAATTGCTATTAAATCGTGTTCAACATTAATATTTCAGTATTTAACCAAATTGTTCAAATCAGATTACAAATCCCACAGCAGGACATGCGAAGTTATCGTGTTCGTACTCAATCAAAGCCTTTTGTTCCAAATGAACGTTTGAATCAAAGGACTATCAGAATTTAAATTGCTTTTAGTTACGACATTCGTCCGAATGATATCAGTTGAGGGATTTAGTGCTCAGACAAAACCACGGGAAGAAACTTAAGTTAGACGAAGTTTTTCGAAACCTATCTGGCGTTGGATCAATATCTGTTTTATTAAAAACTTGCCTTAGCTTGCCACTTCAAGTGAATGTCAGATGTTGCAGACTTGAAGTCAAAGCCAGATAAATACTAGCCCGTGTCCTTCCTCGGGTTTCACGCTCACTCTTTACCAAATTTGATCAAAATCGGTTTTGCAGTTTAATATTTGACTATTGGTCAAGTGGTTAGTGGCTCTTACTGCTATGCCGAAGATTCCCAGGAGCCATGTTTGTGTTATGAGCGCGATCATTTGTTCTATCTGGTTGTAATTTATGTACAATATGTATGTAGTTAGAAATACTTATCAGTTGTCTAGTAGTCATAACACAAGCTCTGCTTAGCTTGAGACTAGACCGTAGTGCGTAATAATCTCAAATTCCGCATCACCCGACATTTAGAAGTTGTTAGTTGATTTCGAACCTAAAAAAAGCCCTAGGTATTATACAAAGGTATAAATCAAACACTAATTCAATCTACCTAGAAGGTATATTGGTCACTCTTGTTACGTCTTGTCACCGGTCACTGTGGCGAGAGAAGCGACCATCAATTCGGTCGGCAAATATTTACTTTGCCAACGTTAGTGATGGCGCAATGAACTATATTCATTGCCTTTGACTGGTTGACAGAGGGATCGGAGTTTATGTAAATAGAAGATGCTTTTAGCAAACGTTTGTGTGGACCATTCAGATTTTGTATAAATAATGATAGTTATGGTTGACTAACATCTAGAAGTCTAACGAACAAGGAAGCGCAGAATACGAGGTGTTAATATTAACGGATGGAGTTTGAAATGTCATATTGGGCTCTAAAACCAGTACCCCTAGCCAAGTTGCTAATCTGCAGTAGTACTGACGTACTTGCATAGTTAACGCTTATAGAAAGCTTCAAATGTACGGGAATGACGTCGTCTTAACGCTCAGTCACGTGATCAGAACAAAAGAATGGGCGGCAAGGTCAACTCGAACGTTTGAAACTTGGCTAAGGGGGCAGGATAGTTTATCTTGCTCAAAATGCTGCTCAACTGACATGAGATTGAGCAGGACATATTTGGGGGTAAAACTGTGGATCAAATTACCATAAAATTGGTGTCCTTCTTCTTCTTAGCGTGTCGATGACAAAACTAATTAAATTCCTTGTCTAGCCCAGTATTCGGCCACGGCATTAGTACTGGTGTCCTAAAACGGTGCGACGGGAATGCAACAGACCACGAAGAAGATGGCGCGAAAAACTAGATAGATTTTGCCAGTTTTGGCAAGAGGAAATGTGGGCCCGGCTTTGCTCAGAAGTGGGCCAGAACATCCATCGTTGTCAACATCATCGCTTGCCACCAAATGACAAAATGAAAAAGAATATTATGACATAAAATCTTTTAATATAGCGGAGAAAATTACGATGTTTGTACTTGACACAGTAAAACAATATACAATGAAAGCCATTGTAAAAATGTTTCAGGATCAAGCCTTGTAGTAATTGTAGTATATTTCAAAAAGTGCTGTCAGCCGCACAATACCTATTGTTTTAATAATATTCTTTTAATAGTGGAAACATGTGAATATTTATAATATTATTTGCTACTTCCATTTGTTTTAATTAAGACAGATTTTGTAATAGACTCTTTATTGTTCACCATAAAAAATTAATATCGATTTATCATAAAAAACTAGTGAATAGCTTGGCGTCTCTATCATCAAGTTTTTTGATGACCGTGTACATATATGATAAAGGAACTTGAAATCTTGAAAAATATTGAACAGGACACTGTTTAGCAGAGACAAAATGTGTAAGCTTCAGCAAAGACGTATTAGAAACCATTCGTTTTTTCTACAAAAATCACAGGTTGTCCTGTCTTATATTTTATTTTTTTATTTATTTCTTAAACTAAACACTGTGTAGGTGGTATTATGCTGCGTCATTTATATGGTGTCTCTGAGGGACGTTCAGCCAGGGCAGTGGCGTTCAGATATTGCTTTAGATAATGTCTCATTTCAAGCCATGGTTTAGTCAATTCAGGTTATCGGAAAGTGCGTAGGATACTTCTTGCACCGTCGGCGTCGCCTGTTTCTGTGAGGTAAAGAAGATCGCAAAGGAGGAGGTGGACAAGGAGTGGAGCGATTTCTGTTTGTCATAGGGCAGGGTCTGTAAGTAACAGACTTAAGGTGTATGTGGCCGTGTTCCGTGTCCACCTATTTAGAGGACAGCCGCAGAGGGTGACGGAGTCCACATGAATTCACGCAAGTCAACCCGGCTGGACGAGTGGACAGAAATAGACAAGCACTTCAGCGCTCTGGCCAAACATAGCTGCAAAACACTCTGTTGTTTTAGTCAGTAGGTAATAGGGTGACAGATCCCTGCACTCTTCCTGAGTTTATGGACTACCATAAGAGTTTCAACAAGCAAAAAAAAAATTGATTGATTATTATGGATTCAAAAAGTCAAAAAAAAAGTCAAAAGTTTTTTATTTCACATAGGCCTACATGGGCACTTACAAAACGCCAGAAGCTAGTGCATGGTTCGAAATTGGTCGTTTTCTACGGAGCACCGGCAAGAAACTCCATGGTTACTCTTTTAAAAAAGTGGTTGTAGTTACAATATTTCCAAATTACAGTATTAATATGTATTATTTAAGAACAGTGTAAACCGGTCTATATTGTACTCAAAAGAACAATAAAATCATCAAAATAATCATTTAAAAAAAGTGAATCAAAATATGAAGTAATCTAAGAATTCGTGGAGTCTGTAGTGTTCTTCCATTTACATTATAAAAAGATGCTATATAAAAAAAAAGCTTTCAATAAATGAGACGTTAACAACCAAAAAAGATGGATTTAGACGTCCATGAAAATTTCAACACCCATAACTATTAAGGATTGATTTTATGTATTTTTCTTATGATGCTGAGGTTTAGAAGTTTATATGATGATGTCGTGCACTTAAGACTATTGTCTTTTCTCTATATTGAAATGCCTATTTTAACACTTACTATCCTACGTAGTGTTTCATAGTAGGTACTCGTATCTAGTCAAGGCAAAAGTTTGTGTGCATGTTTGTTACTTCTTCACGTCCTAACGGCTGAACGGATTTGAACCATGACCATACAGTTCTGGAAAAGCACAGCTTCAACTTTTGCTCGCTGCGAAATGATAAACTTTTTTCTAGCATACTAGCCGCGGCAGGGTCCTGGTGACTTGTAATACTACTTGTACATACCTACATCAGGCACCAGTCCCTCTCAAAGTTAGCCCTAAATTAAATTATAAGCATTTTTAAAGGTTAGTATAAGAAAGTTTTGTGAAAGGAAAATAAATAATAATAATAATACGTTTTTATTACGGACTATGATTTCTTGGGACAAATTTCTACTTTATTTATTATTTATTTATTTACAACTTACTTTTTTTTACTTTCACGCAAACGAAGCCACTAGCAGCAGCCAGTGTATTCCTACCTTAATTTAAAAACTGTGATTCATAAATACAACAGTACCGCCATGACACCTAGGTGTCGGAGCAAGGGGGAACCTAACCAAATTATTTTGCAACGTGCGATGATTTACGAACAGGCGGATCTAAGTTTGCATCGTAAACAAGTCATATGCCACACGTGAGGGGGACATATGTTACCGACTACTGTGCTCACGTAATTAACTAAGATTTACAATATTTTGTTTACATTAGTAGAGGCTTCTATCTGTCTATCATTATAATTATCATCATCATCATAATCACCAGCCTTTTTAATGTTCCCACTGTTGGGACTCAAGCCTCCTCTCTATAACAGGGAATGGGCCGTAATCCACCACGCGGGCCCAGAGCGGGTTGATGAATGAGGACATGCAGGTTAACCTCACGATGTTTTCTTTCACCGTTTTGAGAGCAGTAGTGATGAAATAAATAACACAAAGTAGTGCACCTGGCTGGGTTCGAACCCGCGACCTACAACTCGTAATTCGGGGCCGTTACCACTCGGCCACAAATGCTCCCATCCATCATTATATGAACAATATTATTTTTAGTTTATGCGAAACCTAAATAAAGGTTGTTCTGAATTAGTTATTGAATGAATTCCAATAGTTTATATAACATGTTATATTTTTCCCAAAAATCTTTAAAAAAAATCACAAGTTGGACACCATCGAAACTTAGCACAACACAGAACACGACAAGTCATAGCGGGTGTTAGACGTCATCAAAAATCTGGGTGCAAGAGCAAAACAACCCATCAGTCGCTTGAATGGTCCGATGACTATGTATTTTTGCTGACATAACAAGCTTATAACTTATGTGATTTTTTATAATACAGCTTTATTTTGTACAAAGATTTTTTGCATAAAAATACTATTTAATGTATCAGGTTTCACATATACATTAAGAATAAGGTTGTATATACCCGTATGTCATGTAACGAATACCCGTAACGACTGTCAAAAATTTGCAAATAATAGCCGGGACCATCGGAGTATTTTTTTTGTTCGCTTTTTCGTACCCGGTGTAATCAAATATCGTTTCCAAAAAGTGTCAAGCCGAAATAGATGTTTCGGTTTAAAAAACATTCAACCTCGTGCAAAAATAAAAACATAAACCAACATTTTTTTTTAATTGTAAATAGGTTCGCGCTTGACCGCTATAGCGACCGCTTGAAAGCGACGACGCGGTCGACGATAGAAAGCGCTTACCTAGAAGAAACCTAGTCACTTTCGACTTAACATTCTGTCTATATCAATAAAAAAATATTACAGAGTTAGCTAGTAGTAGATTATTCGAATGAGTCACCTCAGTCCTGAAATACTAACGGCAAATAAAGGAACACGAGTGGGTTTTAGTCAGTAAAAATCTGAGACTCTCTCGCTCCACCCAGAGTAGAACGAGTTATTCAAAATATCCCTGTGGTGTATAAGGCACGGTCCAATGTGGAAACACATACTAGTTTACTTTTAACAACCAACCATCAAGTTAGATATAATAGATAAGTTAAGATAGATATGTTCAAAGTTCCTAAGTAGCACGTAAACCAGGTATATAAACATACTAATAAATGGAGGGTCATCGAATTGTCTTCAGTTGACGATCAGTTGTCAAGAGTCGACATCAGTGACCCTTGGAGTAGCTCAGTCCATGTCGTTTACATAACCCTCATCCTCCCACATCGCATCCTAACCAAAATGTACAATGAAATATGAAGTTAAAACATTAAACTGTTCCATTATAGAAAATAGAAATTCTTTTAAAAGTACCCAATTTCATTTTATAGCAAAACCTGCCACTTTACGTCTTAATAATGCGCGCACTATTTATTTTTATAAAGACTTTTACAGACTGAAATTCACTCTCAATTAAACTTCGAAAATAAAGTAATATCGGAGTTGTATGAGAGACATTATTATTTGTGTTTAGTGCCTCTAATGTTTAGCCTAATGGAGTAGAAAATAGATATAAATCAAAAGTCCATTGCTGCGTTTGAGCGCTCAAGCGATTTATTTTTCTCTTTAGCTGGCTACGAGTTGGTACTCAAACCATTCTAGGTTAATGTACTAGCTGATTTGAGACATAAGCTGACTACCAAATGGCAGTCTTCAAAATAACCATCTGTGTGATTTGCTCGTAACTCATTTATATATTTTAATTTTATTCACCAGTAAAACATAATGTTCCAAGACACACCAAGTATTTTCTACCAGATAACCCTCGAGTGATGCAGACACCAAATGGCATCATCATCATTTCAGCCGAGTGTTGCCACAATGAACGATCCTGTGCAACCCGTATCCATCGGATTCTCACTACCTTCACCAGGCAACTGCAGCTGCAATTTAATAGTCACAAACAAAAAAAAAATACAATAAGCACATACATGAAAAACCAATCCAAGTTATCAATACCCAACTAATACCGTAATAATCTTTACTTTAAAGGAAAACCCACTAGTTGTCGTCCTGATATTCAGTGGAAGTTCCTTTGAAAGAGAAATCGCCCAGACAAAAAAAAGCCATGGATAAACCCAAAGCTATGTGAAGGACTTCGTAGAAGTCGTTTCTCGGTGACCGAAGGTTTTTTATTGTGCGCAAAGCAAATAAAATGTTTTTTTGGAGTTAGATGTGAAAAGGAACAAGGCTTATCTTAGCGCTCTATGCTTACGAACAGCATAATAGATATCTATTTAAAAGAGAAATCAAATATGTTCTCTCTCCCTCTCCCTCAAATATGTTCTCTCTCTGTTACTCAAAGGTTTGCTGGGAGAAAACTCATTGCTGAGTTAAGCTCTCCTTTGTACGTGAACTGTCTGTATCTCTACATGTTATGTAATCTCTTTGTGTACAATAAAGAATTAAAGAAGAATGAAAGAGAAACTGAGAGAAAAGAGAAACTGACTGTCTGACATATCAATGCACAACCGATACTACGATTGAGAGAGTAAAATTTTGCACGAGGTTTCCCTTTATGACGTAGTTAAGCACTATGCGAGGATTATCTCAAATTCACCTCCCAAAGTTTAAAAAACGGGAGTCCAAAGTTTGTATGGAGGAACTTACTTTCACGGGAGCAAAGTCACTGACAGAAGCTAGTGATGTTTTTTTTTAAGCTATTGCATAGCTTCTATTGCGGGCCTTGAGCGTGGAGACCGAATCCAGAAATTCCGTAACGAAAATAACCTAACACCCCCCACTCATTTGTTTTTTGAGCGTGGTGACCGATAAGAAAACAAATGAGTGAACAATCAATTCAATATGTGAAAGTGTAACTTCAATTAATATCAAAGAAAAAAAAACAAAATAAAGAAATAATTATAATTGCCTAGGTTAATAAAAATGCTATGCAATAGCTTTACCGCGGCAGTCCCCGAGTGCCACACGTCTTTTTTTATTGTTAATAGGTTTGCGCTTGACCGCCACCACACCTGATGGAAAGCAACGATGCAGTCGACGATGGAACGCGCTTATCTAGAACTAACCTATTCACTCTTGACTTAAAGATTCCCGAGGTGTAGCCATCAAGAAACGCAGACTCCGGCAGGGAATTCCACTCCTTATCTGTACGCACAATGAATGTGTTCCCAAAAAGTTTAAAAAGAATAAGAAAAGATTTTCCAAAATGTATCCTCCAAAACGGGACACTAAAGTTTGAAAGGAGACATCTACTTTCATACGGTCGAAACTGCAGGCAGAAGCTAGTTTCACAAAAATATTTATTAATTTCTATTGAAAATTCGAACATCATTATGACATTATCATAACGATCACATTTCTCAAATTAGTGTAAAATGAAACGATCTTCATCAAAAGATAACGACTATGATGTTTACAATAATGACAATGCCGTCGAGATTAATGACAGACGTTTCTTATAAATCTACGTCCAAAATTTATTAAAATGTCTCGACTCTGACTAACTATAGCTTTTTCATTTTAGAATGGCAAGAGCGGTTATTAACCCAACAATATTAAAATAAAAAACTTAATATCTAATAGGGAGGAAGGGGGTTTATAAGGCGTGTCAGACTTTTAATATCTATAGGGGCTATAATATACAAACTAGACACCAGCGTCGAAACTCGTCCAAGCATTAGCCCGATTCACGTAATGAAAACCGTAACGATGTCGTAGCGATTTAGTCGTTTATCCATCAATCGAGTTTGGACGACACCGATTTTAAAGTCGTTTGAAATTCGTAGATTTATAAAAAAATCTGTATTACATTATCCTGGTTGAATACTTATTAATGTAACTGGAAATAAGTCGATAGATCGTGAATACCGCTTTTGGATAGGACTTATTCTTCGATCGAACGACTATGAAACTTCAACGATATTTGACTAGTTTGATTTTACGTGAATCAGGCTACTGGTTGCGCCACCAAATTGGTTACGCAACCAAGCGGAAACCCATACGAGTAACTCTATAAAGAGCTGTATACATTTTGTTGGTAGCGGCGACTGGTCGCGCCGCCATAGTGTCTCGGTGAAATATAGCCCTAATAGTCGGGGAAATGGGAGGTTCTAAGATGACTCGGACTTTTACTGGTTAAAACTACACCTATGTTTCTTCTTTGCCAAGCGTTTTTGGAACCCAGGTTTCCCTTTCAGAACCCATGGCCCCAGTAGGTTTCGCCCCAGCTGGGAAAATCAGGTCGGGGTCTCGGCGGCTCTGGGTGAGATAATGTCTGTTTCCTCTAAGTGTGGCCACTCTCATTCACTAAAAAGGAGGGGGGGGGGGAATGCGATATTCAATTTCCTTATAATTAATATTATAGGCAGGTCTTGTATCTACACAATGTATTGTTTGATTATTAAAAAAATATTAATACCATTGTTGCCATGCTTTTCAAAATTTTTCTTCAATATTTTTTCTTTAAAATAATTGGCTTTCATCAAAATAAACACGATTTTTGTGAAACCCTTCAAGTTAATTACGAAAATGAAACTTGACAGTGAAGATTCATGTTATCCAATATTTCTATGAAACAAACCAGAGATGTATATTAATAATTGGTAGTGAAAAAATAAAATATGTTCACAGCATTAATATAATTAAGAGAATGAGATTTAAAATTAAATTATTTTTAATATAATTTATATCAGATATCGTCTATATAGGTAAAGTGCACATTCCATGAATTTTAAAAATATAATAAGTTCAAATAAATCTGACTTAAAAGACCTTAATGTCAAAAGAGATCAAATGTAATGCTACGTAAATTCAATTCAATTTTATTAGAATTGATTACACAGCACTGTACAATTTTAATATTTACCAAAGCATAGATTTTACATTTTTACAAAATATAAATGTAAATTGCTTTTGGATAATTTATTATTTTATTCAAGTTAATATTTGAGAGAGCAGTGATGGCCGAGTGGTAAAGGCCCCGACTTACGAGTTGTAGGTATCGGGTTCAAACCCAGCCAGGCGCATTACTTTGTGTAATTTATTTCATCATCACTGCTCTCAAAACGGTGAAGGAAAACATCGTGAGGAAACCGGCATGTTCCAGAACCAAAAATTCGAAGACATGTTACATTCACCAACCCGCACTGGGCCCGCGTGGTAGATTACGGCCCATTCCCCCTCCTAGAAAAGAGGCCTGAGTCTCAGCAGTGGGAACATTAAAAAGACTGATGATGATGATAATATTTGATGTAAATGAGCCTGTTACCTTTTGGCGAAGCGATTCCCGCACGGAATAAATATTTGCATGGCCTACAGACACTTTCACCAGGTCCGTATACCTTAATATTACATGAGTTTACATTTTTGTGAAAGCACCCATAAGACAGGAGTAATTTTTAGTGTAGTGTAACCACAGTTTTAATAAAAAAAAAAAGAAAGTAACTAACTCAATTTTCAGTAGACGTTCTAGGCCTCTTAAAGAGAGTGTACCATTTAAAATCTTCAATTTTTTCAGAAAAATAGACCCACTCAACTAAAGAGATGACATAAAAAAAGTTTTCACTTCTGTAGTATAACGGTCATATTCAGATGAAAATAAATGATGACACTCCCACGACTATATGAAAAAAAAAAATATTTGATTCAAATTAACATATTATGGTTAAGAGTCACATTCGACAAATACAATGTTTCACAGCACTTCTGATTATAACCACCAAACTAAGCCAAAGGAACAAATAGATGGGTACAGAAGACAATCTCATGAATGTACTTCACTTTTTATACCTACGCTCGGTGGACGCACACTAATGAGCGTTTGAGCCGGAACTGTTCGACGAGCGGGCCGAGGCGCTCCGAGATATCATGTCCGTGAGCGGTGTCTATGTGTGCGTTGCTCGAGCGCGCTTTGTATGTAGATTGACTTCTGTACATAACTATTTTGTGCCGAAGGCCTGTATGATGGTGGTCCATTGTTCAGCCATGAAGTTCAGTTAATTCATACTTAGAGATTATCGCTGCATTGGCACTTGTTTTAACCTAGAAGACGTTCTATATTGTAACCAAAAATATAAGTAAAAACAAAACAGTTGAAACAACAGACCTCATTTCAACTAATTAAGATGCAGACACCGACCCGATACATACGAACCCCGATAGCATCAACTTTAGAGAAAGAACAAGTATTGTGGTAAGCCTCTCACAATATCTGAGTCGTGACTTAGGCATTTTGGTTCCAATCCAGCATTTTGGATCCTACTGGGAGCAGACGTGACTGAGATTCTGATGAAAAATGTTATCCCTTGACTCTGAAATTGTCTGTGTTTGCCGAAATTTTCGGCGGAACTTCTATAAACGAAGTTTAATGGCTGTTTTAATTTATTTCCAAATTGATTCCTAGTGGACCATTTTTTTTCTCTTAATATTGATTGCAATTTAGCCTAATTTTTTTTTTTTTTATCTCTTATAAACTAGTCCTTGACTGCGATCCTACCTGATGGGAAGTAATAAGTAATTTAACTCTAATTTATTATTATACGTTATAGGTTTTATTAAAACTAAGAATAGCGTTCTTTAGCACTTTTATAGTGCTCCATAGCACTCAGAGTCTGATATTGGTAAAAAAAAATTGGTCATGTGTTAGAATGCATAGCACAGAATTGATCACTATTATACACCAACTTTAAACACTACACTAACTCAAAGGGTTTAGTGGACATTGTGATGTATAATTTTATATCTCAAGTATTTATACAACTGGACAATAATTATGTGGAATCATTGAAACATCCGCGATCTCGGTAATACGGAGCTGAGAATTTTATCGTAGTTTGAGTACCTCAGCGAAATTTGCCGTGAAGGTTTACTTGATACATTTGCTGCCAAATACTAAAAAAAAACATAAGAATGTGTACATCTATACTTGGTATGTAAACAAATTAACTATACAGACGAAGACATGGCATAAAGGACTTATCCGAGCCAACACACATTAACAAAAAAATACAGTGTTTGCTTTATTATTAATTTCAGTATACGATCAGAATGTTGATGAAAGCATTAAAGGCAGTAAATTAAACGAAAATGTTGTGTCGACTGGTGACATTGAAGCATCAGATTGAAAATTTATTCCGATTATCACAATTAAAACAAAATATTAACATCACAATTTAAAAGGTTCATATTTTAAGCAGTTATGTAAAATATTGCGAATAAAGGATCGAATAGTTAATAAAATCGCGAATACACTGTAAGGGTAGTGATTAACGATCTATCTCTCTTGGTATTCAGAGAGGAATTTGCCCTGCATTAAGACAAAGGCCAAACAAGTCAAGGTTTATTACTAAACAATAATCTGTATAGCCCTCAAGTCCTTAGAGACA
The DNA here is from genome assembly GCA_929112965.1 of Mythimna albipuncta. Taxonomy (NCBI): domain Eukaryota; kingdom Metazoa; phylum Arthropoda; class Insecta; order Lepidoptera; family Noctuidae; genus Mythimna; species Mythimna albipuncta. Next base: position 3,299,625 of record OV815960.1, read on the forward strand.
AACAAGCTGTTTTCTTCCAAGGTTCTGTCACAACAATTCCGGGCACTCAAAAACTTTAGGCCGTAAACAAATGAGTTCCGGAGATTTATTACGTTATCTACCAGAGTGGAATCGTAAAAATTGCCTATCTCTACGTATTGGGAAGAAAAGAACATAAGATTTTTTTATTGGATATAAACTAAAGCTGTTTGGGAGATTGAAAGATGAGTACACTGAAGTAAGATTCTTAAATTAACTTTGGCTTAAAAATTTGTTTAGAGCAGTGGGCCCCAGAGGCCCAACTCCGAATTAATTCGGATTTAGTAATTCGGAGTCGCCAGTCGCCAGTCACCCAGCCAGTCGCATTTTTGTGAAATGTATTTAATTACCATACTACTGCTCTCAAAACGGTGAACGAAAACATACTGGGAAAATCTAGAACTGTGTCCTAGAAGCAAAACTTCAAAGTCATGTATGTGTCATCTACAAACTCATTTTAGGCCCACATATTGAATCACGGCTCATTTCCTCTTCTAGAGACGAGGCTTGAGTCCAACAGTTGCATTATAAGGTTAATTATGCTATATTATTGTATCCTTTTTTTAATCGATATAAACTAGTGCTTGACTGCGATCCCACGATTTCTGATGGTGTGGCGCACTAGTTTATTCTTTGCTTCTCTAGCTTTTATATTTAAACACTTTTATCCAATTATGTTTAAATTGAAACAACCATCCAATCGGTTATTAAAAATTGATAATGAAATATTAACCCGGTGCTGCTGTAGCGTTGCGGACGAACTATTATGAAAGGCTCTTTTATGAACTGGAACATCATTTTACAAAGCTTTATAAAAGATAACGATTTTTTATTTTGCCTGACGGCAATATTGCAAAATGTTGATTAACCTTTCATTTCCAATCTTTCATTTAACCGTACAACAAATTACGCTGACAACTTATTTATTTTTGTTATTTAATTTTATCATTCAGATGGATTTTTGAACTGCATTAATTTGCGATTGATTAATGCACTAAAATACCTATGCTATTAATAATATGCTTTGGAAATCTTTCATGAGGTACCATACTACTCCATCATTTACTTGTGAAAATCTACACTTAATATTATAATTACTTAGCCAATAAATATAAAAAAAAACTGCTCAAAAGTTTTGAAGAGATACTTTCTGGATTATAATGTGATCTATAAAGTATCTTGATGACCTATTATATAACAACTGTTCACCGAAAATTATGTTTTGGGGCCTAGTGCTTCTGATATACCACTGTTAAACCCGAGATGATTAACATTAATTAAATACGTTAACATAAATGTACCTATTAATGATGTTGTTTAATAATAATAATAAAACTTTTGGACGGCTGAACAAATATCTTGATTAAACTTGGTATACGGCTAGAACATGTCCTAGAATAGCATATAGGATTCTTTTATCCCGGAACTAAGTTCCCTTGAGACGATTTCCTAAAAACCGCACCAGTTATTCTTATATAAAATTTTTCTCTCCAAAAACAGATATACTTTACTCTCATTACGGAAAATCCTGCCTAACTAATTACTTATTTCATCTGTTCTAATAATCAAAAATGAATAATGAGCGAACAAAAATGGAATCGCTGTCTCTACCTGAAGTTGTTGGCGAAGGCCCCTTTCCAGACACTTAATAATCACTCCGGGGAGAAGATCATTCACGTTCTCTGTCAGCCTAAAGTATCGTGAACTTGGTGAATCCCCAGTGGAAAAATCGGGCTTCCGCTTCGGAAGTTGCAGACTTCAAAGGCACAAAAGTAGCCATCTAAAAGAGAAAAAAGGTCGCAAGACTTTTATAAAGATTAATTTATGACGATCACTTTGATATTGTAATTAAAAGATTTTTTTTTTCAAGAGTTTTTAACAAGTTTCATAATGAAGTCTTTGGGGAAACGAGTTCTGAAGATTAATTTATCTTTAGTTGTTTGCTGTCTGGTCACTTAGTTTATTGAGGCTTCCATTCTTGAGAGCTAATAACGTTAGTTAATGTTTTTGACGCTGAAAGTTCAGTAGTAACTTAGGCCTAATGTCCACGGAGGTGTAACTTCATAGACGCGTATTTGTCGTTATGCGCTAAAATTATGAAACTCCATCGAAGTGGCAACACCACAACAGTAGTTTGTAGTTTTGTAGCAGGCGTATACCAAGAATAAAACGAAAAAAAACTTTTTCCTAAAAAAAAAAAAAAATACAACGGACTTCAATGTAGAAAAACACTGAAAACTACAAAATAACTTTAATTTTGGAAGTCGGTGTTTCTATAATAGTTTTGTCTCTTCGTTATTTAACACCGACTTCCGAAATTAAAGTTATTTTGTACTTTTCAGTGTTTTTTTATTTTACACTTTTTAGTTACGGTATCATCACTCAAAATTACCTCTCAGCCATACCTTATAGTCAAAGAGCATCTTTCATAACAATTCTTATAATCCCAAACACGGTTAGATTACATTGATTTACCTTCTGGCTTCATCATCAGATCAGTCCGAAATATCCCCTCCCCCTTTTCCTTCAGCTAGTCAACGACTACACGTATTAACAAAGCAATTTTACTTGTTACGACTGTTCTGCTGTGATCCTATGAGAAGTTCTGTGCCATATTTTTGAAATTCATAATTGGATCATAACAATATTTCAATGGGACTAACTTGGAAGCATTACTTTTCAATCGAAAAAAGAATTTTCAAAATCGGTCCACAATTGACCGAGATATCGGTGAACATACATAAAAAAAAAAACATACATTCAGCCGAACAAAGAACTTCCTCCTTTTTGAAGTCGATTAAAAATAGGCATTATTCATAAATACTACTGTAAAATTTAAATTTAAATTAATTGCACATTATTTAAATACCAATTATGTAATTAATACTAAGAACAACCAACAGTGCATTTCATTTTGCAGACACTGAAACTGAAACAATTTTAACGCGAAATATGTGTTTCGAGGTAAACAGCGAAATAAACTTTATACCTTTCGAGCATTTAAATTTGCAATGTTGACATTGAAAAAAAAAACCACAAGAATTTAATTTGATATCGCATACGACGAACCAACATCAAATATGGAAATATTTACAGACGTGCTTCACTGACAGCGCTCTTGTTACACTATAACTCTATCGCTTCACAAATTAAAGCCAAATCCCCCCAGTAGAGTCGATCCCCCATAGAGTCAGGCCCCCAAGAACTCCCCCGTACAATGCGTACCTGGTAGGGAGCCCCCGTGCACGTACATAGCTGCGAGAGCGTGACGGATTGCGATCCCACGTGACCTGCACTGCACAAGGGGAGTGCAGAATATTGGCGGTTTTATACAGGTACGATTGTATACGGTTTATTACGATGGAAAAGCGAGAATTGAAAACTTGGTTTGTGAGGTATTTTTGCAGGAATGTTGGAACTGTTAAGAGAAATATAGCTAGATAGCTAGCAACTTTTATTATTTGTGAGAATTTATTTAAAGTAAAATGTATGTACTACATAAATACACACTGCTTGTTTGTGCTTCACACAATCGTATAAACTAAAAATACATAAGAAAAAATTGAAATGGACACATTATAACTGATTCTCTTTTAATAATATAATTATAACCTATATGTATGTATACACGCATCCGTTATCCTATTTGCACAATGGTGCGAGTTATACGTTTTTACTTCCCTGATAAAACTATTGTATATTGAGTCCGTATTGCACAAATGTTTTTGTCCCAAATAAATAAAAGATAATTAAAATCTGTGCGAGGCCAAAAACGCGCCTAACTCAGTATATGCTGCGATATTTAAACCGATAAATAACGCAGCGCTAGTATTCTGTGTTCACATGGGGATGTATCTACTGTATATATCTGTCTACCAACCTCAGGGAAATACAGATAATGTAAAATAGTTCACATTAATCAATATTGGTTTTTAAGGTAAGTATTTTTTGGCACTTTGACCTAATTTTTATTAAATAAAAAATCGTAAGTAAATTTATTGCAAAAACCAACTAAATGCCATTTTTGTACTATCTTATAATATTATTATTATTTTCGATCAAATCTGTAGGTTATTTAATTTTGCCGAAGCTATCTTTGTAAATAAATGTCGTAGCTAATAATCGGTTTTACCTGTAGATTCGTCTTGATAAGACAAATCGATAGCTATATTTAAATTAATTTGGATGTAAAATTGCAGATAGTTGGTTTTTGCAATAAAGGTACGATATACTGTTTTATGTCAAAATAGCATCGAAGTTTTTTGTGAAGTACTTACTCTCTTGGTTTAAGTCTGGGTACATTTCGATGGTGAGGGAACACCTACTGCTACACAATAAAACCCACATGTGTTACTTGTATCCAGACATGGGTTTCATAGTGCAGAACTAGGTTCCCAAATAGACAGACGATACCTAGCTCTCCACATTTTCATCAGCATGGCATAGCATAGGTTATAGTGTTCCCACTGTTGCGAGGCGCAGGCCTCCTTCTAGGAGAATTAATGGACCGGAATCCACCACACGGGTGGATGTCACAATCTTCGATTTTATTTATTCGAAGACATGCCGGTTTCTCCACAAAGTTTTCCTTTACCGTTTCGAGAGCAATAGTGATGAAATAAATTTAACAGAGAATTGCACCTGGCTGGGTTTGAACCAGCGACCTACATCTCGTAAATCGTGACCGTAACGACTGAGGCACTACTGGTCCTGCAAGTTTTTATTAGTCAGTCAGAGTATGTAGATAGATACTCATATCTTATTTGCGGGAGATTCTCAAAACTCTCTCTTCAAGTTATATCTACAAGTGATCTTATAATATCTTGTAATGCCTTCTAAGTCCTTCCCACAGAGCATCAAACGCTTCAGTGGCCACGGCTAGAGAGAGCATATTCTAAACTTTCTATAGAAATAAAGAATCCGGGAATAACCGATAAACTCTCATAGAAAACTCAAAACACTCATTGCATTTTTTCTCTAATCAGTTCTTTTTTGAAACATTTTACTATTTTTAAATTAAAAATGTATATAGTTTTTATGAAGTATGCAAAATATCTATAATATTAATTTTGGAATTGTATTCAAGTGCATAGGACTTTTGGGTTGAAAATCAGCATCTTACAGTTTGATCTTACGCTGAAGTGAAGCCCGTATGGCTTAGTTAAGCATTTAATTCTTTAATCTTATATTATTCTATTGTGTAAATGCCAATTAACGAATTTTCCCTTTTCTTAATAAGTAGATGAGGCGTATTAGTTAAACTAAAAGTAAAATGGACTATAGTCGTTGCCGATGCGGCCATTTTATGCTCTGTGGTCCTTCCCTTACCAACGAGTTTCGTGACGGATCGCGCAGCCTACGTGACCGGTCTACCTGTCTTCTTGAGGAAATTATGGATATTCCGGGGAAGACTGATGGAAAGTTATGGAGGCCGAAGAGAAAAGAATTATGGGGGCTTACAGTTTGGGGGCTTAGTGCTAATGAAATTGGGGGTGGGTTTGATGAAATATATTATGTGTTGCATTGTTCTACTATTTTGCTATATTTGCAAGTAAAGTTGCTTATGGGTACTAGTAATTAGAAAATCTACAGAAATATAATAAAGAGGTAAAGTTTGTTTTTATATTTTTTTGTTTGTAGGAGGTAATCTCTGAAAGTACTGGTCCGATTACTAAAATTGTTTCATCTATAGAAAGCACCTTTATTCCTGAGTGACATAGGCTATAATATTTTATCAACGCGGGCATAAGCTAGTTTCTTGCTGTAATAAAATTACAGGTGCGTTTCAATAATTGAATAATACATTAACTAGAGATAATGGACGAATAAGAAGTCAAACTAAGATTGTAAGTGATTAAAAAAATAAACAAATGTACCGAAATGGCAAATAATGATAATGACGTAACAGTAATTAAGAATAAACGGGTCGTTGAACTGACTTAGAAGATTGTCATAATATTGACGTATTTATATATATCAAATGATGATAGACTGGCCTGTTGGTCTAGTGGTTAGTGGCCCTGACTGCTATGCCACAGGTCGTTGATTTGATTCCCACCCAGGACAAATGTTTATGTGATGAGCATGATCATTTGTTCTGTGTCTGGGTGTTATTTATCTATGGATAATATGTATGTATTTAGAAATATATAAGTATGTTTATCAATTGTCTAGTACACATCCAAGCAGAACTTGTGTTCAAACTCTGCTTGGGACTGGATTTAGGTGTGTGATATTTGTTGAATAAAAAAACTTTATTTGGTAAACAGTCAACTCACTCCCCCTGAAAAATAAATATTAAAAATAAGTGACAAATGAATGACATTTTTATTACAGGGTCGGGAGAAACCGTATACTCATGGTGGAAATTACTGCCATTTGAAATGATGACGTCATCCCATATCTTTTGTTTGTATAACGTCACTAATTTATTATGCAGGATCCTAACTCTTCTCTTGTTTTGCTTGAAATAATGCCATCACCAACAGCCAACATTATTTTGTGCAAATTTTTTTTGGTGTTTAATTTTCCGTTGAATTAACTTAAACATTTATATACACGGGTAAGTATCTGGACTCATTACATTTAAAATTTAATGAATTAAAATTAAAGTTGTTTAATTCATTAAACCCCAAGCGAACGCCGGCGTTCGCGCACCTATTGTCTTTCAATTGTGTCTGTAATTATCACGATTGAATGGTTAAATATAAAATGTACAATATTAATTTTAGTATACGTAAAAAATCTAAGTACATAATTTTATAACATTAAAAATCACAGCTATAAGGAAAATGGTCACATCCATCACGTTAAACAGATTAGTGTCTAAATTGTTTTTTTGATTAAATAACCAAACTTTGAGTGGACGACTGAGCGTTTGTTTTTAACTACCGCATGTGTTCATATTTGTGTCGTGACCAGATCTTAAAAATATCGCTTCATGGTATGAAGATAAAAACGTGTTGCGCCGACCCCAAATAAAGCGGGACAAGGGGAGGAAGAAGAAGAAGAAGCAGAAGAAGATATGGTCAAGTAAAATTGGCTAGATCTTTGTAAACGTTAAAGGTTAGTGATAATTCAATTTTCGTTTGGCCTACTTCCTTTGGACTTTTTATTATCTCAATGATAATAAAAAGTCCAAAGGAATCCTACATCAATGATATGGCCAAACGAAAATTGACATGTCATCAAATTTTAACGTTTAAATCAAATATTAACTTTTGAAGATCTGTCCAGTTTTAGACCATATTATGAAGTGATCAATTCTATGATCAGGCCACAAAATTTACAAGGAAACAATTATCTTTAAAAAATGAAATTAATAATAATATTCCACAAATATCACACAACGCCGTCTAGTCCCAAGCTAAGCAGAGCCTGTGTTATGGGTGCTAGAAAACTGAAGAACACACTTTGTATTTCTAAATACGTACATATTATAAGAAAATTACACCCAGACATAGAACAAATAACCAATTCAAGGTCAAATTTGAGTTTGACCTTGAACTCATCTAACCTTGAAGTTGACATGTCCCTAAAACCAAAGACGAGCTCTTAAAGTGCAAAACCATGTCATTGGAAATCAATTATTCTCATTAATTACTTAATAGTCTGAAATTAACAAATTGAGCTAAATTTTGTTTGATGGATAGACACACTGATCGAATTAGCAATTTATTCATCTTACTTAAGAAAAAAAAAGTCACCATCGTTAGGCATTAGCATAGATTACTGTAATTGAATGTAGAGCAAGATAAAAATGTAATCTGAATATTTATTTCATTAGTAATAATAAAAATAATATTCCACAACTATCAGGCAATGCCGTCTAGTCCCAAGCTAAGCAGAGCTTGTGTTATGGGTACTACTAGACAACTGATAAACATACTTATATATTTCTAAATATATACATATTATAGATAAATTACACCCACACACAGAACAAATGATTATGCTCATCACAGAAACATTTGTCCTGGGTGGGAATCGAACTACAACCTACGGCATAGCAGTCAGGGTCAATAACCACTAGACCAACAGGCCAGTCAACGCAACGCTAGTCACACAATCGCACGTCGGAGACAAAACTTTGGTTTTGAGCTAGCCTAGAGGTTCAGTAGTAAGCCATAATAAAACGAATATAGATATTGTTTTTTTTTTTAAAGAAAACTTTGTCTCGTGCTAGGAATAACTTCTGCATCATAGTTGCGTTCACGTACACATAAACTCACTTTCAAAAGTTAGACGTAGACCTGAAACCACTATCTGTAGGCAACTGTTTTGTATAGTTAGGAATCTACCTCTCGACACGCGGCGCTATAATCAAAAGTACTACAAAGAGAATGCTCAATCGGTGAAAAACCTACTAGTGCGCTTTTTTTTTTTTTTCTATGGGAAAAATCAACTTATGACAACCCCCGCTCTTGGGCGGAGCGGGAGATAGTGTCAGACTCTTACTGACTAAAAAACCCGTCCCGTTCCTTCAAGCCTTCATACCGGGGGGCTCGAGCGCCCTTTTGGATAACCCTGGCCCCAGTAGGCTTCGACCCGGCTGGGCCCCTGCTGTTGCTGACAACTCCTTGAGGCACGCGGGAACAGCGCGCGCCGTCGACGACTTGGGCTTGGTCCGGACTGTTACCGGACGGCCGGACAGCGAGCTACCCATTGCTCACTGTCCGCAAGCCCGCGCCTACGGTAACTACTAGTGCGCTTCAATATCAGCGATTGCATTACTGCTTAACAGCGCGTTAAATCATAGTTAAGCACTATTATCAATTATTAAAAGGAAAAAGCTATCAGAATTTACGGACTAAGCGTTTCACCTCGTCGTTTATATCGCAAACATCGAAGGACTGGAGCAATTTGCCTGCTGAGGTCTTCCCGTCCGATTTTAGGTGTCTTAAAGGCTAGAATAAATAAGCTCCTAATAAACTAGTGCGCCTCACCATCAACGATTGCATCACTGCTTACTATCAGGTGGGATCGCAGTCAAGCACTAGTTAAATATTATCTACACTACTAAAAAGAGATAAAGTTTGTATTTTTGTTTGTAGGAGGTAATCTCTATTACTAAAAGAGTTCTGAGTATACATGTAGATGGATGCGTTGTGTGAGAAGTGATATGAAAGAAAAGGGAATTAGTGGTTGTTTGACGGGTGACAGGACAGAATGGAAGAAGAAAACGTGTTGCGCCGACCCCAAGTAATATGGGATAAGGGCAGGAAGAAGAAGAAGAGGAGGTAATCTCTAAAACTTCAGATCCGATTGTAATTTAGTTTTCACCGATAGAAAGCTGCTTTATTCCTGAGTGACTTATGGTATATTTTATGTACGCAGGCGAAGCCGCAGGCAAAAAATAGTAAAAAAGAAATTACCTGGTTTCTTAACAAAGAAATCATTTCACAAAACTTAATCAGATCAGCTTAATGCACATTAAATGTACGGTTGAGGCAAAAATACCTTTTTAATTATAAATAAAATTACACCCGGTTTGGCTTGAAAAATTACTCGCTTGTGAAAACGGAGCGGTTAATTTAAAGCAATGTCCAGGGATCCGTTTTATCCGGCAGACTGATTGGCTGGACACAATTTAATTCATTAAACCCCAAGCGAACGCCGGCGTTCGCGCACCTATTGTCTTTCAATTGTGTCTGTAATTATCACGATCGAATGGTTAACTGAACATATGCTCCGTATTTTGTTATGAAAGCCTTCTTTTATTTCAAAAAGTATATAAATATTTTAAATTGAGTGGTCTTTCATCCAAAGAATATGAGTGACAGAATAAAGAGAATTAGAAATAAGTCATATAAGAGAGTTACTACTAAGATTGTATAATTTTGTAAATTTATTCATGAAACCGCAGTAAATAGTAGTAATTTTTGTCACTAGATGGCATTGTTAGATGAGCTCACTTTTTTTACATGTCGCTATGGTTTTGTTACCAAGCTTTCATATGGTCTCGACTGAATTATGATTAAACGTCTTAGTAACATTTATTTTTATTCAGAGCATTAATGACTCATTAATGACTTACGAGTTATAGGACACAGGTTCAAACTCAGTCAACCGCTTTACTTCGTGTAATTTATTTCATCAAAAACACACTTAAAATGGGAAAGAAAAACATTGAGAGTAAACCGGTATATCCTAGAACAAAGAAATCTTCCAAGCCGCACTGAATCCGCATTGTAGATTATGGCCCATTCCCTCACTTAGAGAGGAGGCTGGAGTCCCAGTAGAGGGAATATTAGAAGGCTGATTGTATATATATGTTATGTATGGTTTTGTTGACATCTCTTTGAGTCGGGCATGGAACACTACGCACCGTCGAACACTTGGGCTGGGTCCGAACGTTTACCAGATGACTGGACGTTGAACTACACATACATTATACAATTTGCGCTTACCTTCAGTACTTGTCGACCTAATTTATTTGCAAAATACTTTATCACAACTCTGCATCAAACTTTTTTATTATGTATGTTTTTATTACACTTTCAACGGAACTCGCAGCAAGAATACGTGTTAATGTTCACAATCGCTCCATCGCACACAGTTGCATACAACGCACTGGTGTGGGTGAGTACAGTGAATACACAGATTGCATCCTCCAACTCGCTCGAGATTTACCTACCCACATTTTTAATTATTTGGTGCATTTATTTTACTGTTGTATATATTTTTCTTTATCTTGTTACATTTTTGTTTTAATATTATCTATTATTTATTTTCAAACTTTAATTTATATTTATCTTATCTTTATGATTTATATGTAAACATACCCTTTATATATTATTTAAATACACATCACTGAGATTATATTATATTGCACTCCAAAACCGGTTTTACGTCCGTTGCGTCACAACCACAGGTTCAGTTGAAAACCAGCGTCAGGCACTAGTTGTCTGGCATTTATGCTGAACTGGACCTATTTTGGTGCAGCCATGAGGCAGACATCAATGATATTTTTATTTTATTTTTTTTTTCTTCTTTTAGTTTTGATGTGTTTATTGTGTAGTTATTGTGTTTAGGCCTTGTGATGTACCAAATAAATTATTTTTCTTTCTTTATTTTCTTTCACATTGCTCTTTGTCTGCAAACTTCCACCAACCGTGGCTGGTAATCAGAGTCAAGGTCATGATGGTTGGGGCAAAACAACGTGACTAGTCTTTTGTTTCCCTTGAGCGTACAATCGGCGCTCAAGGGAAACAAAACGGCATACGGTTATACAACTTGAATGACCTTGAAAAAAGCTTTTATATATTGTACCATAGAGATCATTTCTGCCTGATCACTTAAAAAAATGTTTGCTTGAATCCTGCAGCGCGGCACCAAACCAAACCCAACGAAAATATCATTTCGAGTGCAAACAAAAATGATCAGCGGTGGTCAGGCGGAAATATCTTTAATGGTACACATGGGTGTAAGAAATTTATTCGGCCAAAAATATTGGTCTCTATATTTTCTTTTATCCTAGAAAAAAACAGATTTTTTTTTCAATATTTTTTGGTAATTTTACTTAAGAAATACGTAATAATAATACCCCATGCGCGCGAGGGGTTAACTTTACAAACAGTTCATAAAACAACAATTTACTTCAGCTTCTACACAACCTGTACAAAAAACATAAGCGTTATTTCTGCACCATTATCTTTGTGAAATATCAACGCGTATCTTTTTTTATATCACTGTAATTTGAAACCCACAAAGGCAGGCCTCCATTTTATACGTGGCCTCAAATACATTTCCCATTTTTATTTATTCCATCCAAAGCCTCATTCGGATTCCGTGGATAATCCTCATCTTTAAAGTAAGGCTGTGTGAACATCGGCGACAAAATGCAAATACATTACAACTGTCTACATCGTATGATTGATCGTTCTCTTTGACGATAAAAAGGGAGATTTGACGCAGCGTAGTTTCTTCCAATCCTTCAGTTTTATGACGGTCACCTTATAAAATAGGTATTTGTAAGGTTTTACTATGTCTTTCAGTTGAATTATGGACGACTGTCGACTGATGATAAACTTGCAGGGTTTATTTTATAGTGTGTGTACTTCATTGGACCATATGGTTGATGGCTACGAGAGCCTGATATCTGATTGGACTGCCACGCTTGGAACTGCATCGTTTCAGCCGAAAGACGTCCACTGTTGGACATAGGCGTCCCCCAAGCGACGTCATACCGGCCGAATGAACTCTTTCAACTGAACTCTGGGTTTGAATGCCTCATTTGCGAGGTAAGCTGGTCTTAGAATTATCTACATTAATATTATAAAGAGGTAAAGTTTCTTTTTTTTGTTTGTAGGAGGTAATCTCTGAAAGTACTGGTCCGATTGCTAAAATTCTTTCACTGATAGAAAGCTGCTTTATTCTTGAGTGTCATTAGGATATATTTTATGTACGCCGGCGAAGTTGCGGGCAAAAGCTTGTGTTGTATAAATAATGATACGTAACACTACGTATCATTATTGCGCATGAGGTCGACTCACACATGGCCGGTTTTTTTAATAAAACTGCCCTCTTCCATACTGTTCTATTTTCTACAGTACCAACTATTTGTGTGTTAATTTTGCACAAAAAAAGGAAACACTTTAACTTAAATAAGCACATAGCTCGGTAATGTAGTCTCATCCATAACGCATACTTAGATACATACTAAATAGCGGACACTATAAAATCTCCATATGGATGACTACACGCTTCAGCCGTGATTTACTGCTTCGTAAGTGAGTGCTACAAATAGCCGTGCGTATACGATGAATTTCAGGCATAACGTGATGTAATAAAACCGGGTTATTTCACCATTTTCAGTGAATACTCGGCGAGTAAATCAGGTTTCGGAGTCTATGATTCAAGTTCTAGATTATAATATATAGGTACTCTTTTAGTCTAGAATTTTTGAACTAGAGGCTAGGTTTTGAAGTGTTATTACTAGAAACGTTGGAAATAGTTACAAGGGTTATTTTTTGATGACTAGCTTCTGCCAGCAGCTTTGCCTACGTGAAATCATAATATACCCCCTAAATTTTAATCCCGTGGACGGTCGATCCGGTACATGAAACACTATCGATTTGTAAAGATAAAATTAAAAAATAAAGTACCTCTTTTTCAAAACTCGTATTAATTTACGCATGTACGAAATTAATTTCTTTAAGAGACCGTCAGCTGTTCGAGTACAATGATCTGTAGGTAGTAGTCGGCGTTGCGTACAAACTACCTACAGATCATTGGACTCGAACAGCTGAAGTTTATATAACTTATGTAATAAGTGCTCAACAAGGCCGACGCCAGTTATGGCCATGGGAAAAAGTATGCAACGGAATACTCATGGTCCTAATACGCAAAAGCTAACTGAAGGAAGGAACATAAGTGTGATTTTAGTCAGTAAAAGTCTGACACGCCTTCTCACTATACCCTGGAGGAGATGTAGTCATCAGATGATGTCCCTGCTTAACAAAAAGAAAAAAAAATAGTCTCAGTAAAAAATTAATATTCAACTAGTGAATGAATGTTTAAAATCAATCCAATAGTGTTTTAAGTTTCTTCGCTACAAACGAAAATGAATAAATAAAAATCTTTCCTCTTTATAATACTTACTCAGTATAGATTACAGTACAGTATAGATATGATGATATTATTATATTTGAGCAGTGGTGGACGGACCCGACTTACGAGTTGCAGGTCGCGGGTTCCAACCCAGCCAGATGCATTACTTTGTATAATTTATTTTATCACCACTGCTTCAAAACGGTAAAGAAAAACACCGTGAAGAAACCGACACGTCTTAGAACCAAAAAATCGAAGACATGTGACATTCACTAACCCGCACTGGGCCTGCTTGTGGATTACGGCCCATTCCCTCTCCTAAAATGGAGCGCTGAGTCCCAGCAGTGGAAACATTGAAAGACTGATTATGATAAGCTATGCTATAGATGAAGTTAGTTAGGTCTTTTCACAAAAATTCTTGAGTAAAACTAACTCTCTGAAAAAAAAGCATGAAACGATAGACGAATATAAACTGGAGAAAATATATTATAACTCCATCCTTTTGTTTTTCTTTGTGAATGAATTCTTTAGTGAAGTTAGGTACTCATAGCATACCTACGGCAAATGTTCTAGATATAACGTTAAGTAAATGGAGACCCATTAGATAACAGCTGCGTGAAATTCTTAGTAAGTAAGATTTCAGAGGTTAGACTAAATTTAAAGTTTATTTAGCTTGTATTTTGAGCGAAAAACTCTGCTTAAAATATGTATAACATCGTCATTTCAGCCAAAAGACGTTCACTGTTGGATATAAGCATATAGTTATCGGTACGAATATTGAGTGCTGGATTCAAGTTGCGCAGAAGTCAAACATTCGGTCTCTTTAGTGGTGCGACGTGAGACACGGGGACGGGGAATGTCAGATGTGCTATCATGTCATAGACGTCACTCGTGATTCGTTCCCTGCGCTTGCTGCATGTTTCTAACAACGACGACGATTGGCTCGTCAATGTATAGAATGCGCAAAGCGATCCCCACTCTGACGCCGAGCGCTCAATATTCGTGCTGATAACTATACGTCTCGCAACCATCGCAGTCCAGCAAATTCCAAAGGTTCTGGAATGTCTGTTTAACCGCAATAAATATATCTATCAATAAATATATCTGTATATGTCTATATCTCTCTTTCTTCTTCTTCTTTTCCATATACCATATTATTTGAGGTCGGCGCAACCCGTTTTTTTCTCTTCCATTCGGTTCTGTCACCTGTCACACTATCAACTAACCCCCTTTCATGTCACTCCTCACACAATCCATCCATTTTGTCTTTGGCCTTCTCCTCTCCATCTGTCTACATGTATATGTATACCTAGAACTCTTAGTAACATGCGTTTCATCCCTTTTCTTCATATGACAATATATATATAAACAAAATATAAATATATATATTTATATATACAAATATCATATCAGAGTAAACAAGCCATGAGCAACATAAACATTGCACCAGTCAGTTGAGTAAATTTATTTAAAAAAATCCTCAAATTTAAAACGAAATATCTCACAGTAAAATTTCATGAATCCTTAAATTTAAAATGACTGCAATATAAAATTGAAATAGTATCCAATTCGTGATTCGTTTAAAATAACCGGCTATCATTGAAGTTATCGAGTTTAATAATAAAGTTTGAACAGATACCTCTTCGTTATAAATTTTAATGCTAAGGTTTGGTTGTACTTATTGCGTCGTTTTTCTATTACTCTTTTGTTACAAAAGTTGTTTAGGCACATGACGTTTTCATTTGTTATTAAGAGTACATTGCACCATTTAACTATAACGATAACAAAGCCGTTAATAGTTGTCGAATCGTCGAATTGACCAATAAGCGACCATTTCACGGCTGGTTATGGTTTGGTTATTGTTATAGTTAAATGGTGCAACTCACCCTAAGGTAGCCGTACATGCTAGGGTATACCTGACAAGTTTGTCTGTATAATCATACGTGTCAGGTAAGCTTTTGTGGAAACCTGCATGGTTGTGCAACATACAACGACTGGCCTGTTGGTCTAGTGGTTAGTGACCCTGACTGCTATGCCGGAGGTCGTGGGTTCGATTCCCACCCAGGACAAATGTTTCACAATCATTTGTTCTGTGTCTGGGTGTAATTTATCTATAATATGTATGTATTTAGAAATATATTAGTATATTTATCAGTTTTCTAGTACCCATAACACAAGCTCTACTTAGCTTGGGACTAGACGGCGTTGTGTGATAGTTGTGGAATATTATTATTATATATTATTATTATTATACACCATCCGGTTTACCTGTAAAACTCAACTGTACAGGCACAGCAGCAGCAGCAGGTAGCAGGCAGGTCTGTGTAGGCTGTATATGCTGAGTTAGGTGCCTTTTTGGCCTCGCACTGATTATATCTTTCTTTCTTCTTTTCATTGTGTATGTTAGTATATATGATTGTGTGTGGCACGAATAAACGTTTTTCTTTCTATTTTTTCTTTTTTTTCTTGTATACTCTAGCGCATGTCGTTGGCTACCTTTAGAAGTTGGAATTGCCAGTCATATAGACTGTCTCATAGACAACTCTAATGATGGCCCATTCCAATAACAATTAAGAATCATTCTTTCTTTTTATTAATATTATAAACAAGCTTCTGTAAATGGTAGCGCCTGCATAAAAGTAGAATATTTGAAGCTGGCAGAATCAGGACACGTCACTATATATTTTGATGGCGACATCTTACATTTATTTAAGTGAGTACCTATGCAAACACACATATATCTGATACTCCTTCGTATTAAAACAGTTGAACGAATTTAGATGAAATTAAGTATCAAGTAGTTTATATTCTGGATTAACACAGGCTATCCTTACAAAACAAAGTCCTACACCGTGTCTGTCTGTCTGCATGAACGTAATAAACTTAAAAACTCCTGAATGCATTTCCGTTCAGTTTTCAACAATAGACAAAGTGATTTATGAAGAAAGTTTAAATGTACAATACATGTATATTATGGTAGAGAAGAGCCAAAAATATCAAAGCTTTATAAAGAGCGAAACGGAACACTAGTAATTTATTAATGGGGATAGTACTAATTTCACGCTTTAGAAATTAGGTTTTTAAATAATTTCCGTCATATTCGTGGGCAATATCGTTAGCAGGACACATATTATTATTGTAAGATGGGCAATTTAACCTTTTAATCACAATAGAAAGACAATAAGTGCGCGAAAGAATTAAAGGGCTACGCTTGGATTTTTTTTTTTGCGGTGACGCATCACAAATAAAGACAACTGCTAGGTTACCGACTTAGCTCAAAGAATCACCAAACTTGAGTGGCAATTGGCAGGACACATTGCTCGTAGAACAGACGGTTGATGGGAACAAAATGAGTGGTGTCCACGTACCGAAAAACGTAGCGTTGGTTGGATTCCCTCGAGGAAGACCGTTGCCCTGGTGAGCGTCACAGGAATTTGACGGATGTGAGATGCACAAGACTAGTCTATATGGTATCACGGTCATGATCACGTATGTCTAATGGTCCATGTTTTCTCTTCACTATCCTTGTTGGACTTGCAGTGAATGCTTAAGGCATTAAGACCATTTTTGTACCTTTGTGTTGCTTAAAGTTTTAATAAATGAATAAATTATGACTGTAAAATTCCTTATATTTATTTCTCTTTAGTGATTTGTTAGCAATTGGTTTACATATCTTTGAGTGTAGTTTTGTTTCACTATTGTTTGTACTAACTGTATTATAGCTAAGACAACACATAATTATTCTGACCACGTCACAAATAAGTTTGAACACGGTCGGTGTTGCCCGAAGTGTACTAATTGTTACAATTTTCATGTAAATCAACACAGAACTGTTGATTGTAGACCTTGAGGTGTTTTGCTGTCTTCATTAGACTGTATTTGGATATTGTGTGTCTACTTCATAAAATCCGGAATAATGAGAGATAAATACGGAGTTTTTATAATAATTTTATCGATATTTATTGGGAACGTTAAGTATAGGCAAATACTGGTCACACATCGCCGTTTGTGGTTCAATGATGGTTCAGGCACACCCCTGAAATGTAAACGATAAAAACCGAGAAGCTAACAACTCAGCATCAAGACTTCATCTTTGACATAATTGCCGATGCTTGTGTGCATATTATTGGCCACAGTAAACTCTTCCAAACTTTTCCACAACCTTAGTAGACGTCCCCAGTGGTGTTATCAAAATAAGCAATACCACAGATGAAAAAGTATAAACTGAGGTAGCTGAAGAAACATGTCCACAGAAGACCACTCGCTATCTGGTTAACGTGTAGAAGACCTGCAATAAACTCAAATCGAAGATGACACTGTATAAAACAATACTCACTAGAAAAGTAGAAAAAGGAAGGACATCCCCAAGTGGATGGTACAAATGGTTTAGACGGCAGACGAAGAAGTAATAGAGTAGAGTCTGTCTAAAAATGTCAAACGACTTGGGTACCTAATTATTAAGGTAAAATGAAATCTGATGTAGACAACACCTGTTCAATAATCAAGGTTGATTAAGATATCTTAATCAATGTTTGCTAATAGAAGAATCTAAATGATTAAATAGTATACAAATTTCCCAAGTCGGTTGACTTTTTAGACAGACTATATCACCCGACGAGAATATGAAAGCTGAATTCAGCGATTGATTACTGCGGTCTAACTTTGACAACAGTCTGTCGTTTAAAAACTCAAGTTGTTAAACAGTTGCAAAGTTGCAAATAAAAAAAAAAACCGAAATTAATCGATGAGTTATTTCAAAGTCTTCTTTAAAATTTTTAAATAATCATATTTATTTTGGATCTTTGGATTGAAGAACAAAAGAAATACAGTAACACAAAAGGTTCGTTGACGAGTACTAATTCAATTAACGGACATAATAACATGTACATATACATAACTAGGTACTCGTGAGTACCTAGTTATGTATATGTACCTTTGTCAAAACATACATATAAACAAGATACAAAATAACTTTGAAGAAAATTAGGATGAAATCTTGCTATTCATAATAAAAGCGTTTGTATTTTTTTTATTGTTAATAATCTAGGTGACCTCATTTCATTGATACTCGTATCAGTATTTAATAAATAGAAATGGGTTTGAAGAGAAATCTTACAATACATACTGCTATTGTAATATTTCTCTTCAAACATATTTCGATTACTGTATTTTTCTTTAATAATGGAAAATTCAGTTACAAATCACCGTTGTATTTACATTCCGTTGACAATATATATAAATAATCTGTCCTATGATTTTCCCACTGCTAGGACTCAAGCATTTTCTCTATG
Source organism: Mythimna albipuncta (assembly GCA_929112965.1). Taxonomy (NCBI): domain Eukaryota; kingdom Metazoa; phylum Arthropoda; class Insecta; order Lepidoptera; family Noctuidae; genus Mythimna; species Mythimna albipuncta. The sequence continues at coordinate 3,318,485 of OV815960.1, forward strand.
AGAGGGAATGGGCCGTTATAAATGTACTAGAATTTGTTCTAAATTACCTCTGTGATTCATAATTAAGATAAATATTGTCTTACACTTATTTCTTGAAGAGCAAAAGTTGAGTTAAAAATCGAGGCAATGAATATACCTTATTGCTTGTGACTGTACATAATAATAATTGTGGTGGAAATTGTTAAAATAAGTTGCTAACTAAATTAATAAACAATATCCAAGAATCTAATAGAACCAAGTAAGTCTTTTGCGATTCCCCCCCCCCCCTCCTCGAGTCGTATTCCTCATTACTGAGGAGGGGCGGTCTTTTGTGATTACCAAACAGAAAAAGCTATAACCAAAAAAGCAGAAAAATCATGCCTGTAACGAAAACACTTTTAGAACAAAAAATATGTTGCGACAGACACATTACATAGATATGTCATTATCGAGGCTCAGATTTATTTCTTTTAGGCTAGACTGTGGGGCCAAAACGCCGGCAACAGTTTCCTGTTTACTTCAATGTCAGGCTTTTTTTCTAGTTGATTCATGTAACAGTCTAGTTATTTTGCTTTATTGCCGTTTTTGTATTGGTGTGGTTATTTTTTATATTAGTTTTTATTTCTTGTTTTCAGTTGAATGATCGTAATTATATATTGTATGTTCAGAAGCCCTACCACGTGCTCTGACACGATCCATTTGACGACCTAAACTGAACTGTTAAGGAGATGGAGCTATGTAGAATGTATAGCTGCATCCTTCTTTCTCGCTCGCACGCTTGACATTTTAACACATCATGTTCAGGCCCCATTTCACGAAAAGTAATTTCATTAATCATACGTAAAGTCTTTTACTAATAACATTTGATATCTGCTATACCTGAGTGCCATTGGTTACTTTCATCACTAAAAAGTGTTTCGTGTGATAAGAGGCAAAAGAAAACTAGAATACAGTATTGTATTTGCTTTGTGGTATGTGGGGACTCGGTTATGTTAATGCTAATCCGAGTCTTTACAAAATTGTTGAATTTCGTCGCAAATATGTGATTTTGTGGCCACAACTCTACTTTAGTTTTTATGACAGGTACTTTAAGATAAAGGTTTTGTCTGTGGCACGCGTATTTGGGGCTCTATCAATATCTGATTTAGAAATGTTTGGCCCATATTCTTTATTTTTTTTAGATTTGTGGTCTCCTGCAAGGTAAAAGTTTAACCTTCATTTAAAGGCTTAAGCGTCTTCTGTTAGTCTTTTCAAAGAGAACTTTAGCGATGTGTTAATAAAATTTATTTAGGTTTTCATTTTGTCTGCAAATTTTGTAGTTTGACTTTAATGCTGCTATGTTTGTGCACCTAATATTTATCTTTTTGTTTGTAAATAACGAAGTTAAAGGCGCTCTTTTGATGCATAATATGCTGCAGTGGTTACTTTGATTAAGGTTCTCTTTGATTAACTATCGCGTAAAATAGCAGTTAACATCTTCCAAACAGAGTTGTACCAATCTCAAACACATTTTTTATTTTACTTCTTTTACTCTCATGTCACTCGTTTTATTTATAACACAACAACGCTCTTTTTGGAGGATAAAGTGAAGTAATAGGTGTTCGCGGAATTCTCAACGGAGCACGAAATTTAATGAGTGAGAACAGTAACAATGAGAAGCTGTTTTTCAAAAATTGCCGTAAACAGCCAGTAATGTTTTTAATAAAATGGCTTAATAGTATTGGCCCTAGATGAGAGCACTGAGGGACTCCAGATGTGATAAAATATGTGTTCCGTTTATAAGCCTCTTACGATGATTATGATCTATGTCCTAAGTGTAAAGTAACATATTATGGTAAGTTACTAGTGATACCGTATGCAGGCAACTTAAAATCGTATGCATGTAACTTATTATAGTAGGATTTTGTAGGAAACTTTATCAAAGGTCTTGAGTCAGTGTAAATGATTTCAACTTGAAGAAACAAATCAGTGTCAATTAAAAGTTCCCTGAAAGGAATCAGACTGGAACTTGTAGATCGTGATCCAACAAAACCATGTTGATATTCGCTAATGAATATTTGAGGTGGATTAAGAAAGGTGGACAGACTGAGAGAAATAGAGAGGTACTACAATTCGAATACTTTGGTATACTTTAAATGAAATTTTTTATCAATTTTTTTTTTCGAGGTGAAAATTTTTCCAAATACGTTTTTAGCCCTCGGGTAGAGTAAGAGAGCGTGTCAGATTAAACTAAAACCACACCTTTGTCCTTCAGTGTTTCTTTGCGTTCGTGCGACCCCAGTAGGAATTGGCCATGTAGGACTAGGGATCCCACATGACCTACATGGCATGACTGATATCTGTTTGAGGAGCGCAAGGAATATTACTCGCTGTTGACGATTTGAGCTCGCTTCGGACGGTGAGCTACGTCGCCATCGTCCGCAAGCACGCGCCTATTGTGAGTCAGAGTGACACACAGCACATTAGCAATTTTCCATTTTAAGGAAACAGCAGCTATCTTTAAGATTTTCTGTATAAGCTTAAGCGAACACAAACTTTGCGCAAGCTGTAATCAATGTTGGCGGGATGTCGTCTTGGTCAGCGCTTTTATTGACATCTAAACTTTTTATATTTTTAAACACAGTCTCACCGCTAATGGTTAGACTTTCTAAGCTTACTATTGTTTCCAAGAGATTGTTTCAATCATTTAGAGTCGATTTCCTTGTCGAACCCTTGATTGATTGACCTCAAAATACAGGCGCCGCGCCGCTTAGTTTGGGGACTACCGTATACCATATATATAACTGAAGCCCGCAATTAGTACCTATAATACGTAACTATTTGTAACAATGGTTCAATAAATTTATTATTATTATTGGTGTTATAAATGTACGAGAAATTAGTACCAATATCTCGCATATTTATATACCATTAGATGTGGATACCAATCGGTTTATCGTGATCAAGGTTAGGTAAAGGATCGTCATTGTTTAATCTTACACACGTCTTAAATAACTTACGGTTTTTTATTGCCTTATTTTATAAGTTTTTAAGACAGCTTCAATTCAATCAAACCAAATTTGATGTTTTTTTTTTTGTGTTTATTTAACAATTTATGTACACACAATAATAAAAGAACTGAAGAAGGAAACAGAAGAATAGTACAAATGTGATGCTTATTTCTAAAGAAATCTCTTCCAGAATACCTGCGGTTGGAAAATTGGAGAAAACAGAGATGTAGACACTGTATTTATTATATAACTTTTTTTTTTCTTTATTACATGACGTATCGTGCTTATGTTTACAGGCATAAAATATACAAAGTAATGTATATCATACACTTAGACCCGTATCAACTTGGACACAATTATGGTAAAAAAACATTTTTACACTAAACTTGAACTTGCGAGAAAAACGCAGAAAACAATTGCCCGTACTTGATTAAGGAGCTCGAAAAATAGTCCAATTAATCTAACAATTGTTCTAACCTAACCTATCTACTTAAAACACTCACATTATAAAGATATTCAGTTGACTGAACCTAAATGGTTGACTGCCACATACATATTCGTCACGTGGCCACTACAAAGACAGATCCTACGGCCCACATTCATAAATATATAATAGATATAGCATGCGAAACAGCTATTCATAAAATCAGGACACAGATCCATAAACAAGCCTTATAAACAAAACACATAACGTTGCGTGTTACGGACTTATGCGTGTCTGAATAATGCCGTTTGATTGGTGGACGCGTGCAAACACATAATGCGTGTCGACAAGAACGAAGTAAAGGAGTTTGTTTTGTTTAATCTGGCATGAAATATGCTAATTATGGTAATCGAGAAGTGCTTTTGATGTGGAGGTCAGAACTGTTTGAATAAGTTATAAAACAAGAGAAGTTAAAAGGACTACAACAGTTAATCGCGAGTTTTATGATACACAAAAGTATTATGATCAACTACAGTAAACAGAATCAGATAATGTATGTTATTATTCTGGTAAATATTATAAAGAGATAAAGTTTGTTTATTTATTTTCTGTTTGAAGGAAAGTACTGGTCCGATTGCTAAATTTTTTTCTTCGATTGACTACTGCTGTATTTTTGAATGACACAGGCTTTTATGTACGCAGGAGGAGCTGCAGGCAAAGACTAGTACATATTATATTCAAAGCGTAATACATATAATTTAGTACGACAGAAAAAAATCACGAAGATAGCTCTAAAAATTACTTTTATTGATTAAAAACTGGACTAATACACACGCAGTCATTCTGATTCTTTTTCAAAAACATATTCTATAAGCAACATTTTAATGTCACAGCGTTTTAATTTTGTAATCAAATCTGTAGGTTTTTTTAGTAAATCGGCAAAATGTCTCATCTTTTTCTTTTGTCTGAGCTTGAGAATCACTGCGCTTTAGGTCGTGTGGTCTTCAGAAATGTCCTCAAAGTGACATCTATCAATCAGAAATTGTTATGACACAATGCCATGCAAGCTATAGACTTTTGTGTCAGGCACGTGTCTCTCAGCCTTAAGCTGCGTACAGTCATCGCGAGGCGTGCGCCGCGAACGGTTCATCAGGCTTGCCTCAAGCTGAGGCATACGACGGTAAATTTATGCGTGCGTCCCAAACGACAAATTCTCAAGCTGAACACGCACATCACCACGCACAGTGTTCGTCAGTATAAAACGCAAACCACACCTGTCTTTCCACACGGAGCGCACGGCTCGTACCGAGGTGGCGTTCGCAGCGATCGTACGGACGCAAATGGTCACTGTAAGCATACTCGTCCACATAGCCCGAGGCATGCGAGACGAACTATTTGCGACGCACGCCACGCGATGTGTATACGTGGCTTTAAGAGTGTTTATAATGTATCAATTTAGCTTCACTTTTCTTGGACTGACCGACATTTGACTATTCAAAAGTGCCTGCAAATGGTCTATTTGAAATAAATGATTTTGAATTTAAATTGTTTTTTTTTTTTAAACTCTTCCGTAGTCCTTTGATCTCGGAATAAAAGTCGGTAATTCAATATCTACCTAAAACATTTTTTATTATATAAACTAGTGGTTGACTGCGATCCCGCCTGATGGTAAGCAGTGATTGATGGTGAGTTGTATTAGTTTAATAAGAGCCTATTCACTCTAGCCTAGAAGACACCTAAATTATAATGGGACGGTGCAATTGCCAAGAAACAAAGTCCAAAGTACATAGAGACAGTTGAAATACAGCGGTGACTATATTTTTTATTCGATGTAGTTCAGTCTGTGTCCCGTCCACATCTAGTCCATTCCCTTGTGTGCATTGCGCATTCAATTTGCATTGCATTAAGCAGCTTTGCCACTCTGAAGTAAGCCATAAATAAATGCGTTAGTGAATCCTCATACTTGAACAGCTGAGTGTCAGTTAAATTGGGCAGCCTGGTCGCAAAATGTTTTTTTTAGTAAGAACAGAATAGAATAGAATAGAATAGAATAGAATAGAATAGAATAGAATAGAATAGAATAGAATAGAATAGAATAGAATACAATACAATACAATACAATACAATAGATTAGAATATTGATTTATTTGCTCAGAATATAGATATTTACGATAAGGCGATAAAGATAATTATTAAAGTATCCTTATGTTGGTTCATCATCAAACATATTAACATTAATACACATTTAAAATTTATCAGCTACAAAATCCGATACGCAGTACTAAGAATGTTAGAACTTTAATAATAAAAACTAGGCAAGTGCGAGCCGGACTCGCACCCTGAGGGTTTAGGGTACAAAGTTACCTATGAAGACTTGTTATATAAAATTTTAGAATTCTGGATAAAAAATAATTAGGATTCTAGGTCAACGGGAAATACTCTAGAATTTTGTTTCCCTTGAGTGTCGAAATATACGTTTTTTGCAAGTTAAACGGCTATACCTTTTTTTCCATTAGCTTAGAAGTTTGATTTTTTCACAGCTTCAAGGGACCTTAAACCTAAGTAAATGATTTTAATTTCAATTCTATACCTCCACGCGTCGCCAAGATACAGAGTCTTGACAGAGACGGACGGACAACAAAGTGGTTCTGTTTTTTCCTTGTACGGAACCCTGAAAAAAAAAATTATCTCTTCTACATTCACGATGTTAGCGAAACACGCAGTTTCTTGACCTCATAACCATAATTATTATCAATTCCACGCACCGAATGGACCACCCAATAGGCCTCTAGGGCTCCACAATAGCAATAAAGACAGATAACATATTGCTTCGCATTCTTGTACCAAAAGTAACATTAGTAGCGTTTAGGGGTTCAACCACCGGTCGTTACAAATACCTATTTTATACAATATTCAGAGATACTAATTATTATCCTTACTAAAAGCCTGTGTTTACGCTACTCCCTTTTTGTTTTTAAACTTTGTGTTTCAGTGGCTTTTTACTGAATAAATATTTAGGGTAAACATAAAACTATTTAGTATCAAAATTGTGGAATATGAAAAAACCTTTGCTCCATGAATGGGACACCACAGTTGGATCATTTTGCAATTTGATCTACACTAATATTTTAAAAAGGAAAAGTTTGTTTTTATGTTTTTTTTTTGGTTGTAGGAGGTAATCTCTGAAAGTACTGGTCCGATTGCTGAAATTTGTTTTCGCCGATAGAAAGCTACTTTATTTTTGAGTGAAATAGGCCATAAGTTATGTACGCGGATGAAGGTGCGGGCAAAAGTTAGTTTCGAATATTTTGAGCCTATTTTTCGATGCTCAAATGTTTTTTTTTTCTTTTTATCATCTAGCATATTCATCACCATGTTTATTCTGGAAATAAAAGTCAAAGTCTGTCCTCAATATGTAATTATAGATACCTGTTCTTAAAGCGATCTCTATTACTTTGAGACTGTGGTATCTACATCTGCCCATACGGCGTGGTGGCATGAACAGCCAGGCACTTGTGTTTGCAGGTTGTGGATAGCCCAGCTCCGGTTGCAGGACCGCTTTTTGAGCACTTAGGTCAATCTCGAGATCGCAAGAGAGATTCCTGGGAGAAAAAATCAGGCTTACTCTCAAGGAGAGAAAATGGGCCGTAATCCGCTACGCAGGTTCAGTACGGTTAGGCGGATGTAACATGTCTTCAAGTTGGAACCAAAAACTTTGGTTATGCCAGTTTCCTTGCGATGTTTTTTTTCACTGTTTTGAGAGCAGTGGTGATGAATAAAATTACACTAGGTAAGTAATGTACCTAGGTTCAAACCAGCGTCTTACAACTGCAGGCTCAGACTGGCCGATTTAGAAATAATCTGGCTAAGTAGGGTTTCCTTGACCCATTGCAAATACAGTACCAGTGTGGACAGTCACAGGATTTACGTAACACCGTTCCTGCCCAGCATGTACAACTACCTGCGCCTTCCACGTTTTATATGAGGACAAGCAACAGAGCTATCCAGGTGGCTAAATATTTTGGTCGAATAAGATTTGAGTCGGATTGACAAGAGAAGAAAAAAATTCGGTGCCCTTATAATTGGGCTACTACTGCTAGCCTAGCTAAGTTACAACCGTTTCTTTTCAATTTTCTTTCGTCTATCGCTTTGGCCACGCTTCCTATTCCTTTGTTCTGACCACGTGACTAAGCATTGAGATGACGTTGCCAACTCAAGGCGATTGACAAAAGAGAAACGAAACGGTTGTAACTTGACTAGGGAGACTGTTCCTTTGGCGCATATTCAACCTATAATTCAAAACACAGTTGTAGTAACTGTAATGGTATTAAGTACGATTCCAGTGAGTACACTGCTCTGAAACAATTTCCAGTAATTTCGCAATTGTATGCAATTAACTTAGATTGCAATAGCTAAGCACATGTTGTGTTAGTTATGTGTGATGTGCGAAATAGACTGCGCTTTTGTGTTTCTGTTTATGCTTGTTTTGGTATAAAGGTAGACGCTAGGGTATTAGTGACAAGGTTGCCCGTACAGTGATACTTGTCAAATAAGCTTGTGTGGAACCGTACCTGCAGTTGTGCAACAACACGCTCCGATTTACTTGTAAAACTCAACTGGCAAACCTGTCAGCTATGCTCTAAAAATGAAGATATCCGCAGGAGAACTAAGGTGGCTGACATAGCACGAAGAATTGCTAAACTTAAGTGGCAATAGGCAGGGCTCGCGGAACAGATGGCCGTTGGGGCCGAAAAGTTTTGGAGTGGCGGCCGATGACCTGGTGAAGATTGCGGGACGCAAAAGAACGTTTATTGTGGCGACGCTTGGGGGAGGCCTATGTCCAACAGTGGTCGTATATCGGCTGAAATTATGATGATAGATTCAATTTATGTGGAAATTCATGTGGTCTAGGAACTGTGTTCTGACGATAAAAATTACGAACTTAAATACAAACTTTTTTCATCAAATAAAATTATTTTCTTTTTTTTTGGGATGATTTTCTTAATATTAGATTCCTACTCATTGCTTGCTTTTGTTTCTCTTTGCATGTTGAGTCTGTCTAAAAAGTCAAATGACTTAGGTAATTATTAGAGTCAAATGAAATCTGATGTAGTTAACGCTGGTTCAATAATCAAAGTTGATTAAGAGATCTTGATCATTGTTTACTAATAGAAGAACCCACACGCACAAAACGTTTCGGGAACACATTCATTGTGCGTGCAGCTAGGGAGTGGAATTCCTCGCCGGAGTCTGTGTTTCCTGATAGCTACAACCCGGGAATCTTTAAGTCAAGAGTGAATAGGTTTCTTCTAGGTAAGCGCATTCTATCGTCGACCGCATCGTCGCTTTCCATCAGGTGAGATGGCGGTCAAGCGCGAACCTATCACCACAGACAGACTCTTTAAGAAAATACATTTATTTAGCACATAGACACCTAAAATGAAGAAACAAGTAGATACTTATTAAGAAATATAATAAAAAAAAACAACAACAAAATTATGTGATACAATCACTTTTACTAGCTGTTAGGTAAATAATTAAATGTGTACTAAGTGATAGTAGTTGTCTAGTAGTCATAGATGTGTATAAGAATAATGTGAAAATACTAAGTCCACAAAAAATATAATATGTAATGTGTTTCTAGACCCGGCTAGTGGTTTATGGTTCATATATTATCTGTCTGTGTAATTAAGATTTTTATTACACAGAGGTAAATGGGACGGTGTGATATACTATCACATTAAAATGTGACGGAGTTGTATCATCTACTTAGGTAAGCAATCAAAAAATAATAAACTAAAATGTTTTAATTTAATTTAAGGCCCTTGAGTAATAGCTTGTATTTTATTTCTAATTTAAAATAAACTTAAAATTGTCGAGTGTGGAGACGAAATCAAACGTTTATATACAGTTAAATTGCTAGATTGTACTGCTAAAAGCACTCCTTAATAAAATACTAGCTTTTGCCCGCGGCTTCGCCCGCGTACATAAAATATAGTCTATGTCACTCGGGAATAAAGCAGCTTTTTATCAGTGAAAACATTTTAGCAATCGGACCAGTACTTTCAGAGATTACCTCCTATAAACAAAACATAAAAACAAACTTCACCTCTTTAATATATTAGAGTAGATTTCAAACAATTTTTATTTTATTTTATTGACAACTTAAAAACCATTTTCCATCAAAATATGAAAACTTTCCTTTTTTTACCATAAACCTTAAAAAGTAAAAACACTTTGCCAGTGACCTTAAAAACCACAATGGTATATGTACACTCACTTACAAAAGTCGATAGGAATTCTTAAAACGTATTCGTTTGACGTTTAGTTTGACTTACGACCTTTTATTTTCAAGTTTCGCCAACAAATGATTCAAATTCACAATTTCATCAACTTAGCATAAGTCAAGATGGCCCAGTGGTATAGGCACACAGATTGAAGCGCAAATCAGTGTGCCGCAAGTTCAAATCCCACGCAATTATTGACTTTTTGTAAGTTCTTAGTTCTCCGATTGGAAGTTATGTATTTGCATTACATATATTAAATTATTCTTTAACTTGTTCACACATTTCTTAGAGTTAGAAAGGTAGATCACAAAAAAACTAAATAAAGAATTAGATTTCTGCGAGGTAGACATGAGTTTTAACTTGACCGAAATGAACTATCGTTTGGTTGTAGTTGTTGGTTAGTGACGTGTGGTTGACAGTATTGTAATATTCGCAAAATGCAGGCTAATATTAGTATTGAAGTGAGGGCGACTATCATTGGGCTGCATAAAAGTGGTTTTAATAAAACACAAATATCTGAAGAAACCGGACTGAATGTGAGTATAATAGCTATTAATGAATTGTAACTTTATTACAAATTAATCTTCTAATTAAAACGTATGCCATTTATGAATCCATTCATCGTATCTATAAGAGGTTTAGAAGAGAAATACGTAAATCGTTGGGTTTATTGGATTGGTTATTGGATTAATAAATGCAGTTTTATTTTAAAATTATATTCAATAATTATGATTATTAACATTTTATATAATGAAAATGAAGTGAAGTAGGTATAGCTGCCTAATATATATATTTTTTTTTATTTTAGAAAAATACTGTAAATCTTTGGCTAAAAAGATATGAGGAAGAAGGTAGCCTTGCTAGTCGAAAGAGAAGTGGGAGACCGAAGCTTATTAGCGAGGCGCAGCGACGACATATGGTGGACGTATACGAAACGAATGGTTTCGCACCAACGAGACATTTTGCGGAATTATATGACACCTCGATGGATACTGTTCGCCGTGCACTTCACGCTGAAGGCGTGCATCACAGAAAACCTGCTAAAAAGCCGTACTTGACAGAGAGGCACAAACAAGAACGATTACGTTTCGCACTAAATGTTTAATGTTAACTAAACTAAAGGGCCTACCATTTTATTTTAACATATCTGTGATTATTCGTTAACAAACACTGTATTATATTGTGTTTACTTTCGTTTAAAACAGCTATATCTTTTAATTTGTGCCATCGCCTCATCTTAAGAATGCAGTGAACTCGCTATCAATTTTGTTGACAATAATCATGAGTCTATTTTGTTTTTTATTCTTCTACCCGCACTGTTATAACATAATATTATAGTTCATTTTATTTTGCTCATCTAATTGACGATTATCTTGTGAGAACTAAAGTTCTTTTAACAGAAATTGAGGTTTAGTTTCAATCTTCTTTTCGTCAAGAAAATGAACAATTAAGCTATGACCTCAATACATTAATTGTGACGTTACACAAAAATAAAATGTTTACAAAGTCTAAATCATAAATCACTTTTCAATAAATAACTGGATATAAACAATTACCTATATTTTATTTTATTAAAATTTGAATATCCGTTCATTGTTACGTTATTCATAATATGAATGGTCTAAGTGGGTATACTTCCAACAAACAATCTTACGCGTAACATAGATAACGGTTACAAGATAACTTTTTGCTATTCGACGTCACAATTCTCATAAATGTTTAATTTGTAAATATAAAGCATAAACATTTTTATTAAACACGTCTTTTTATTTCCACCTTACAACATCGAAAAGATGTAACAACTAAATAATTGCAAATTACGAATGTGATTCTTCTTGTGGTTAATAGATCACATTCGTAATTTGCAACTATTTAGTGCAAAAAATGCAATAGTATTTTTCATAGAAATTTTAAAAAATGACTATATCAATATAGATTGGAAATTTTCAAAGTAAGAAATAACTGCAACGGACTGACCATGATTTGAACTCGGGTTACGTGATTTGCGAATCCAACACTTAGTTCACACGGCTACCAGCACATGACGTATTTGCGCGAATTTTATCAATGCTATGGTAAGAACAGAAAAATAATAATGTTTTGCTCAGTGCGATGACAGTTCCTTAGTGTGTGTTATCTGTGGAATGTGGATACTCATACATACGCACACATACGCATCGCGCTCGCTCGGTTCATAGCAATGTAATCTTTAACGTTCCTATGGACTTTTGTCTTCTTACTGTACCTACACACACCGTTCCGAATATTGTCTCGTTATTGATCTTTATTAAAATACACACGAATACCCACAATAACGCTTTGAAGAACACCTATCATTACTTCTGAATGTATTGTTATAATTGAAATAGAAATTACACAATATAACGAAGAACCAACCAACCCAGCCAACCAACAAAGGGAATGTTTCAATCGACTCGAAATTTTCTTACTTATTGTAACCCAACGTTTTTGCTCTTTCAGACATTGCTATCTCCCTCTCTCTCATATGACAGGCGTAAGGGGAAAGAGCACAACCAAATCTCATTATTCAATCACAAGTGGGTTAACCGTCTTTTATCTGGTCTTTGGACTAATAAAACAGAAAATGGAGGACACGATTCACTGTGTACAGGAAAAGGTTAACTATAGCTAAGCTAACATCATCAACATCCCGCACGTCTCAAGGAGATGTCAGCAACAACAGGGGCCCAACTGGGTCGAAGCCTACTGGGGCCAGGGTTAATTCGAAAGATAACTCAAACCCCGGTACGAAGGCAACGAAGGAACGGGGTGGGCTTTTAGTCAGTAAGAGTCTGACACTATCTCCCGCTCCGCTCAAGAGCGGGGGTTGTCATTGGATGATTTCTCGCACCATAAAAAAAAACATCATCATTATCATTATTTCAGCCGAAAGTATACCATGACCTTTAACAGGAGCTATTGGAGTTATAGTTCTTGTAACAGAAATAGTAAAATGATTTCATAATTTTAATATAAATTTATTAATTTTAGAAAATTTAATTATTATTATAACAATATATCAATGATGACGAGATATTTGTCGTGAAGGAACTTTGTAAGGTAAACATACAGTTTTAGTTACTAAAGGACTTCCACTGCTGGGCATAGGCCTCCCGCAAGTGTCGCTACAACGAAAGGCCCAGTGCGTCTTGCATACATCTACTCTCACCGGTACATCGGTCTTCGTTTGTGAGTGAATTATTTTAGTAAACTCAACAGTTTATTTATTATGTTGCAAGAGTTAAGATGGCCCACCCCACTATCAATGAACTGATATTTGTTACTTCGTTATGCTAGAACGGCTGGACGGATTTCAATGTAACTTGGTACACGAGTAGACAATGTGCTAGAATAGCATACAAAATACAAGTGTACTAAGTAGAAATCCAATATCGTATTTTCTCTTCTTTTATTTTGTGTCGTGTTTACCAAACTATTGTGTGTGTGCCTCGTGTTGTGCCAAATACATAAATACAATTTCCTTTTTTTCTTTCATTCTTTTTTTAGGGTTCCATACCTCAAAAGGAAAAAATGGAACCCTTATAGGATCGCTTTGTTATCCGTCTGTCTGTCTGTCAAGACCTTTTTTATTAAGTTGAAATTAAAACCATACACTCAGATCTACGGTCTCTTCAAGCTGTGAAAAAATTAAACTACTAAACGAATAAAAAGGATACGGACGTATATATTGCAAAAAAAAAACGTATATTTTGATACTCTCGAGATTGAAATACATAGTGTACTTCCCGTTGACCCAGAATCCTGAAATTTGGCACAAAGCAAGGTCAAGAGGGAAAAATCGGAAAACAGTAAATTTGTTGTTATGTACGTCACAAAAATAAAAATTGCTATTTGGAAAAATCTTCGAGACTCCATTCGGGAATTATAGTTTGCACGGAACCCACAGTGCGCGAGTCCGACTCGGACTTGCCCGGATTTTTTTCTTTGTTTCTTTCTTTCTCGACTTCTCGCCGCTTTATTGCTCCAGAGACGATTGAATAGTTATCAACTTACTACAGAGAGCAACTGCCGTCCAAATCCTACAACTCAAAAACTGAAGGATCCCAATATTGTCATGATTGACACGTTGTCACACTTTACGTTATAACTGTCATAGATATTCGTAAGATCGACGACGGTTCGACGTGGTCTTCAGATCACTCGTGGGTTACTAAGGATCAATGGGCGCAGATGTTTCACCCTGTTTTACTAAACCGGTTGATTCATTTAGTTTGCGTACTACTATAGAACGGAAAATTCATCAATTATTTGGTAATGTGTTTTGGAGAATATAATCTTCAAAATTTTAGTGTGAGACAAAATTATATACTACTAGCTTTTGCCCGCGTAGCATTATGTACTTAAGACATCGGGATAAAAGTTTACCTATGTTCTTTTCCATGTCAAAGGCTATATGCATGCCAAATGTCATGCAAATCCGTTCAGCCATTTTTGCGTGATTTTAAGTAATAAACATCCCAACATCCAAACATCTACACTTTCACATTTATAATATTAGTTAGGATTACTGCCACCCCATTACCATTACATCTACACTAGTCTTTTAGAGGGGTAAAGTTTTTTTTGTTTGTTTATATTTTTGTAAGAGGTAATCTCTGAAAGAACCTCACGGATGCGGCTATCTCCTTCGCTAGCATTACTGCTTTGTAGAAGGAGGTGACCGCATCCTATCCCCTCTGTACCATGGCTCAAACCAATCCCAAAATATATCGTATTGTAATTATAATTGGCATTAAGCTTTAAATGCATCAGTATCCCTAGCCAAGTTGCTAATCTGCAATAGTTAACGCTAGTAGAAAGATTCAAAAGTACGGGAATGACGTCATCTCAACGCGTGGTCAGAACAAAAGATTCGGCGACGCTGCCAACTCGAAGCGTTCGACGCGTTACAAATATTAGTTATGTTAGGAGTCTCCTTGCGTGATCGCATCAGAAATGTAGATAACCGAAGGAGAACCAAGGTTGCCGACATAGCCCGAAGAATCGCTAAACTAAAGTGGCAGTCGGCAGGGCACAATGGCACATTGCTCGAAAAACGGTTGGTCGATGGGGCCGAAAGGTTCTAGAGTAGCGACCGAGCGCAGAAAAGTAGCAGCGTTGGAAACCCTCCTACAAGGTCGACCGAAGAACTGTTGAGGGTCACCGAAATCCGATGGATGCGAGATGCACAGGACCGGTCATTATGGCGACATTTGAGAGAGGCTTATGTTCAACTGAGGACGTTTTTCGGCTGAAATGGTGATCATCACCATTTCAGCTGATGATTTACAAATGAAATAATCTGATAACATGTACAAACTTCCATCATCTAAAACTTCCTGATTACTGTGACAGTACTCAGGATTCCTAACAATCGTATTTGATAGAACCGCAGAAAGATCTCCAAAGTTCAATCTAAGTTGAATACATGTGTACAAGACAGTTACTTTGTATTCCTGTGTACTTTAGTAGTAGCGCCGCGACGTGGAAACTGTTTTCTTTATTCTTTTGTGGGAGTTTGGCGGGCAGAACGAGGTTTTGGACGACATGTGTAAGGATATATAGATATACTGAGTAGTTGTTAAGTCAGTCATATAAGTGTTTGATTATACCTAGAGCATATTTGTAAAAGATGAAATGATTTGATGGTGGGAAATAATTTCTCGTCTAATTTACTGACATAGCTTGAAGAATCGCCAAACGTCACTGAGAGTGGGTAGGGCACATTGTTTTCGCCACTCCAGAGCCTTTCAGCTCCAATGGCCATCTGTTCTGTGAACAATGTGCCCTGCCCATTGCCACTTAAGTTTGGCAGTTCTTCGTACTCTGTCGGCAACCTTAGTTTTCCTGCGGATATCTTCGTTTTTTATTCGATCACGCAAGGAAATCTCGAGCATAGCCCTTTCCATTGCTCTGTGGGTGACTTTAAGCCTTCTGATGAGGCCCATTGTGAGCGACCACGTTTCGGAGTCATATGTCATCACTGGAAACACGCACTGGTCAAAGACTTTCGTCTTGAGACACTGTGGTATGTTGGACGAGAAGATACCGCGCAGCTTCCCGAACGCTGCCCAGTCGAGTTGGATTCATCGGTTGATCTCTTCGGCATCGGTGTTAAGCCTCTCACAATGTGGACCGATGGCCTAGTGAGTGTCACGGGAATTCGATTGATGTGAAGTGCACAGGACTGGACACTGTTAAGGCATGGGGAAGGCCTATGTCCAACAGTGGATGTCATTTGGCTGATATGATAATGATGAATTTCTCGTCTGACTCTGATTGTGAAAATACTTCGACGAATAGAAAACTTTTCACACTATCATCATTTATGATCGACAAGTTACTTTTGTCTAGAAGACATGAATAGTTTCTTACGAGAGGCCTCGGCAGTGGAGACACGGGAATAGCTAGATGTCGACGAAGGTAACAATCATCTGACTATACCACTAATAATTAAACAGTAACATATTACAGTTAAAGAGATGTAGATTGATTCTTATACAGATTTGTTCGCAAGATTAGAAGTAAATCGAATACTTAGTAATAAAAGAAGGTTTTCTATTGTCTTTCACAAGTTAAGCTTTTTTTATAATTATATTGTTAAGTAAGTAAGTAAAACGACGATACGGTCGACGATTGAGCGCGCTTACCTAGAAGTAACCTATTCACTTTTGACTTAATGTTCCACGGGTTGTAGTCATCAGGAAACACAGACTTTTACATACACACACAGACACAGGCTCATCACATAATATAAGTGCAAATCAGACCTATCCAATAGCAATATCTATTGCTAGTGTATCACTGTCAATAGGTACATGTAACAATTCCACTCAAGCATTAAACACAGTGTGTATTGTGGACAGACGTAGCAATAACGTGGTTATGCGGCTAACCGCATTCCCAGACAACGGCCGGTGAAACAATCGAGCAGACAAGGAAACATATATACGAATGTAATCATACAGAATGTATTGCTAGGACATTTTGAAAGACTTGAATTTTGACTATCTTCATTCAATATACTACCTGTTTTCTTGTAAAAATCACGATTACCAATAATATATTTTTACACTTCGATACAACACTATTTTTAGTACTTATATGTGAAACCCAAAACATGTGTCCAGTTTTCTTGTGTAAAGAATCTATGTACAAAATTTCATAACTGTATCAAGAAAAATCAGAGTTATAAGCTTGTTGTGCCAAAAAAATTCATGGTCACCGAGCCATCTAGGCGACTGAGAGGTTGTTTTCCACTTACACCCAGCTGGGTGCAAACAACTGTTTGCTGGCGCCTAATGCCCGCTTTGACCTGACATGACCTGTGTTGTACTTAGCGTCGATGGTGATCTTTTTAAATGTTTTTGGGAAAAAATATAACACGGTGTAAAAACTATTGGAATACATTCAGTTACTGATACTGAAGAAACTTTATTCAGGTTTCGCATAAACTAAAAATAATATTGTGTATGAATGTAATCATACAGAATATATTGTTAGGACATTTTTGGCAAGCTTATATATCGAGATTTTTCATTCAATATACCTGTCTCTTTGTGAAAATCACGATAACCAATAATATACTTTTACAGATCTAGGTACCTATATAAAAAGGCAAAACCCTGACTTATTTGCTGACTTATCAATCATCATAATAATCATTTCAGCCGAAAAACTTCCGCTGTTGGACATAGGCCTTCTCAAGCGTCGCCACAACGACCAGTCCTGTCCGTCTCTCATCTGTCAGATTTCCGTGACCCTCACCTGGTCATCGGTCCACATTGAGGGAGGCGTTCTAACATTTCGTCTTGCGGTACGCAGGTATCAATGCCCAGCTCGAAGGACTGGAACAGTTTGCCTGCTGCGGTCTTCCCGTCCGATTATAATTTGGGTGTCTTCAAGGCTAGAGTAAATAGGCTCTTAATAAACTAGTCCGCCTCATCATCAAAGATTGCATAGCTAATTACCATCAGGTGGGATCGCAGTCAAGCACAAATTTATCTAAATTAAAAAAAAAAAGCTCAATGTTGATGATGAAATATTTTATGTTAATTTATTTTAGTACCGACTTGCTCGATAGATGGTGTTAAGGTCGAGTTATAAGTCGATATGGTTTCGTTACCGGCGATAGTATAAGGGTAACAGATTTAATTCAAATAAAAGTTCAAGTTCAAAAGTTAGATCAAGACACAATAGTGGTTTTATTTTCAACCTTATTAATGTCCTCAACTAGTCCAAATTAGCTCAACATTACCTACCAGTTCGGTAATAAACATTGGTCCATCGACCCTGGATAAGACCCAGAACAATATTTTTGAGTCAGTGCGGCCATCCTTTGGCCGAATCCGACGTACTCGCAGTGGATCGCTGCAGCAAGAGTACCGGACCCCCAGCAGAAGCCACGTCAAGTAAGGGTGACTGCTGAGGATTTTTAGTTCAAATAGACGCCACCAGTAGTACCTGCATCGCCGGTCAATACTTCGGGTCTCAGCGGCAGCTTCGTCGGCAAGGTTCGTGGTACAGAAGATTGCAGTGACGACACAGAGGACGTCACCAGATCAACTTGTGTTTGTGTGAGTGAAGTGAAAACGTGAGTACAATTATTTACATAAACATAGGAGCAGACACATTTTGCCACGCAATTGTGAACTTTATTTAAATGAACACTTTAACTTCAATAATATTTTAGAAGTTACACAATTGTGAACTCTATTTTAATGATGATTTTAACTTAAACATTTTAGTTTTAAAATTGTATATTAGTTTAGGACTTAGAATAATTCTATAAAAAACGAGGGAACGTGGAATCTATGCCCGATTTCTGTCAGTCTATTTTGTTTCAAACACTTGTAAATTTTTTGCTTTTTTTTGAGACTTAGAATAATTACTTAACCTCTTAATCCCCGCGCGAACGCCGGCGTTCGCGCTAATGTCATCGCGCCATTCCGTCAAACCCCAAGCGAACGCCGGCGTTCGCTCTCACCCACTTCATTATAAGCCTTATTTTGCGGTACTTACAGACTACTTCTCTATGAACAAGTTTGGATATTTACGTTCTTGGATAAATTTCCTATAGGTTGAACGCATTAATTACTGATTTTATTGGAGGCTATTGTATATTTAAGTTCGTTTCAAATTATTGTTTTGTTTATTGTTAAAGATGGAAGGTAAAGTTAATATATTGAAAGATCTTCAAAACGTGATTCAAAAGGCCTATACTAATTTTAAAAAGAGTCCGAAAGATAGACTTACGTTAGAATATTTAGAGACAAGGCTTGAATTATTGGAAAGAGATTGGTCGTTATTTAAAGATACTAATACGCAACTTTATGGCGCTTTTAAGTTAGAAGACATAAGTCAACAAGTTGTTGACATGTACGATGCGACTGAAGATGTCTATATAAACTGTAAATGTGTAATAAAAGCAGCCCTAAATAAAATTTGTGTCAAAGCATCACCACCACAGGATAGTGGAGCTAACAATAATCCCTCCAAGCCATATAATTGTTATGTAAAGTTGCCTAAAATTACGATTCCTACGTTCTCTGGCAAATATAGTGAATGGACAACTTTTTATAATCTGTTCACATCATTAGTTCATAATAATACATCTTTGGATAATGTGCAAAAGCTGCACTACCTCAAGAGTCATCTTACTGGGGAAGCTGAACAGCTAATAAGGCACACGCCAATCACAGATGCCAACTACAGTCTATGCTGGTCTCAATTAGAAAAGCGTTACGCAAATAAAAAATATTTAACTAGTTGCATTCTAAAAAGATTATTCAGCCAAAAACGCCTACATGTTGAATCAGCTTCCGCATTAAAAGACCTATTAGATACTACAAGTGATTGTCTTAACGCCCTAGCAAATTTGGGAATTGATGTGAGCACATGGGACGTTATGATCATTCATCTAGTCACGTTCAAGCTAGATAACGAAACCCGTAAGCAATGGGAGTTCAGCGTTTCTAATGACTCTAGTAACGATTTACCCACATTTGAAAAATTTAAATCATTTATTGAAAGTCGTTTCCGCGCCTTGGAATGTATAGAACCAAGGAAGGCAGTGACGTATCAGGGCAATGCTAGTTCACAGGCTCATAGTTCAAAAGCAATGTTAGCGACAAGTTCATCCAATATACAGTGCGAATACTGTACGGAATCCCACAAGCTCTGTTTCTGTAAACAATTTGCAAAACAATCTACAGAAAGCAGACGCGAGTTCGTCGCAAAAAATAAAATCTGTTTTAATTGTCTAGGCAGCAATCATACAGTACGTGATTGTAGAAAGCAGACCTCTTGTAGAGTTTGCAAAAAACGTCATCATTCGTTATTGCACCTCAACAATGAGTTGAACGGAGAGAGTCCAGGTCAAGAGGCTACAGCAAAGGCTGCTGTCGACAATACTAGTCCTTCGACTAGTAATGGTCAGATAATTGCGTGCTTGTCTACTGGCCACTCCGACCAGCCCACCAAACCCGGACAGGTTTTATTAGCCACAGCGCTAATAAAAGCAGAATCCAAGACGGGTGAATTTTATGCAATTCGAGCTTTGTTAGATCAAGGCTCCCAGGCGTGTTTCATCACAGAAGCCACAGTGCAATATCTTGGGCTGAAGAAAGTCCCAGTCCGAGGCCTAGTCTCCGGTTTAGGAGACAATAGATCAACCATGGCAAAGAACATGGTATATTTGACATTTAAGTCCACAGTTGAACCAGATTTTCAATTTAATATTAGTGCTTATGTCTTAAGTAAAATAACATCATTCTTACCTGAGAGAACTATTAATACAAGTTTGTTGGATTGGGTTGATATTAAAGGTCTCTATCTCGCAGACCCTAACTTTAATACACCCAATAAGATAGATATTCTCTTGGGTGCAGATGCTTACTGCAGTATAATAAAGGAAGGTGTAAAAAAGAATCCATCTGGTACTATGATCGCACAAAACACCACTTTAGGATGGGTCCTTTCAGGTGTAGTTAAATCAAGTAGTGAGACAAAATATGATACAAAAAAGATAAATGTACATTGTGCTCAGTTCAATGAAGATAACATTCTCAAGAAATTTTGGGAAATAGAAGAACAAATTAGTACAAAGAAAATATTGAGTCCAGAAGAACAAAAATGCGAAGAACTTTATGTTAAAACAACTAAAAGAGATGATACAGGCAGATACATTGTGCGGCTACCATTCCGAGATGAAGATCCTATGTGTAAGGGCGGACATTCACGTGAGATAGCTGAAACAAGATTTAAATCATTAGAAAAAAGGTTAAGTAAAGATATTGGTTTAAACGAAAAATATAAAGAGGTAATTAATGAGTACTTACATTTAGGACACATGAAACCTGTAAAAGAAGAGGATGATAAAAAGGATCAAGCTGTATACTTACCACATCACGCAGTGATAAGAAATGACAAGACTACGACGAAAGTTCGTGTGGTATTCAATGCTTCTGAAAAAAATAAAAACGGAGTTTCACTGAACGACACCCTCATGGTAGGACCAACTCTGCAAGCGGATTTAAGACACACTGTGTTGAAGTGGAGAATACACTCTATTGGGATTGTGGCGGATATAGTAAAAATATACCGTCAAATCAGAATAGCCGATGAGGATACTGTCTTCCAGCGAATACTCTGGCGAGAAAGCCCTGAACAGCCTATCAAAGATTATGAGCTAGTAACAGTGACCTTCGGAACAGCCTCTGCACCATACCAGGCAGTCAGAACACTTCATCAGGTAGCATACGACGAAGGCGACAAATACCCCCTTGCATCAGATAAGGTTCTAAACTGCTTTTATATGGATGATCTGATGACTGGGTGTAGTAACATAGTAGAAGGCGTAGAAATCTGCAAACAGATGTCACAATTATTAGCAAAGGGTGGATTTATGTTACAAAAATGGAACAGTAATGATCAGCAATTATTGAATAGAATAAGCTCACTGGATACAAATGAATTAATAGAGAAAACAGGTCAAATAAACTTGAAAAATGAGGACATTGAAAATGAAGAAAAACAGGACATGATAGAAAAGGAAAGTAAAACAGAAAATAAGGACATAGAAATTAAGGTAGATACTACCATAAAAATATTAGGACTTACCTGGAATCGCCACG
Source organism: Mythimna albipuncta (assembly GCA_929112965.1). Lineage (NCBI taxonomy): Eukaryota > Metazoa > Arthropoda > Insecta > Lepidoptera > Noctuidae > Mythimna > Mythimna albipuncta. The sequence goes on from OV815960.1 coordinate 3,340,320, forward strand.
AAGATGTCTTCCAGTACTCGGTACAGCTTCCACCGCCGACGACAGCACCTGTAACGAAGAGATCAATAATATCAGATATAGCTCGTTTGTTCGACCCATTAGGATGGTTAGCTCCGACTGTGGTTGTAGCGAAGATATTTATTCAAAAATTATGGCTCACCGGCGTCAGTTGGGATGAGGAATTAACTACAGAATTAATAACAGAATGGAGTACTTACCGTCAAGAATTGTCGTTACTCACCCAAGTTAGAATACCTCGTTGGCTTGGAACACATTCAACAGATCAACTAGAGTTGCATGGTTTTAGCGACGCGTCTAAAGCAGCATACTCAGCAGTGGTGTACTTGAGGATAATTGATTCCTCAGGCAAAATTCATTTGTCGTTAGTGATGGCAAAAACAAGAGTCGCTCCGATCAAACAAGTAAGCATTCCTCGATTGGAGTTATGTGGCGCTGTTCTCTTAGCAAAGTTATTGCTAGAGGCAGCAGACGTCCTAAATATTCCGAAGCAAAGGATTTCAGCTTGGACCGGTTCGACTGTGGTGCTTTCATGGCTCAACAGCCACACGAGCAGGTGGAAAACATTCGTTGCGAATCGGACCTCTGAAATATTGGGTTCAATGAATTCATCTCAATGGTTCCATGTGTCAACCAAAGACAACCCAGCTGACTGTGCTTCAAGGGAAGTCTTACCTAGTTTGTTAATAAGCAATGAGCTCTGGTTTTCAGGATCTTCATTCCTAAAAAACAAAATAATTGAGTACAAAAGACCTAAGAATTTAAACATAGATTTAGAACAAAACACAATTAAGGCACACACAGCTATAGCTCCAGTACCAAAATTTAAGGACATTGTTTTGATTAAGGAAGATCATTTACCACCCAGTCACTGGTTGTTGGCTCGTGTTGTGGAAAAACACCCAGGTGATGATGATGTAACCCGTGTGGTCACATTACGCACCAAAACGTCTATCATTAAGAGGCCAACCTCTAAGTTATGCATTTTACCAATTTCATGAATTGTTATTTTACATTAGTTTCATTTTTGTTTTTGCATTTGGTGTTTGTAATATTGCACAATTGTATTATATACCATTCGTTTATTATTTTTTGAAGTTCACCATTTATTGTATGAGTTTTAGTATAAGCCGCCATTTAATAAGTTTGTCAAAGATAATTGTTTTTAGTTAAAGTTCACCTTCTAGTATAAGGAACAATATAAGAAGGACATTCTGTCACTAAATGTCCTTGGCGGCCGGTATGTTGATGATGAAATATTTTATGTTAATTTATTTTAGTACCGACTTGCTCGATAGATGGTGTTAAGGTCGAGTTATAAGTCGATATGGTTTCGTTACCGGCGATAGTATAAGGGTAACAGATTTAATTCAAATAAAAGTTCAAGTTCAAAAGTTAGATCAAGACACAATAGTGGTTTTATTTTCAACCTTATTAATGTCCTCAACTAGTCCAAATTAGCTCAACATTACCTACCAGTTCGGTAATAAACACTCAAAATCATGGACTTACAACGTTAAAATTTTGCACTGAGGTTCGTTAAAGGATGTATACAAAGAATAAGAAAATATTTTTCAGAATTCACTCTCTAAAGGGACGAAACTGGTGTGGAAAGTTTGTATGGAGAAACTTGCTAACAAAGCCGCTTGCAGAACGCCCCAGGCTTCGGTTCACTGAAGTGAGAAGTCATAAACAAATAGACTAGGTACGCACTTTAAAAAAGGTTTCTTTGAAAACTGTTGTTTTATCTATTTGTTTAAATTGTGGACAGGTCCATGTTAGATCACTATCTCATCTCTCTCCAACTAAGTCTGCTGCAAAAGGGACATAATACAACTATTGTTCTCGCACTGCAAAGTTTCAATCGTGAAATCAAAAATAAAAATTAGAATTTCAAATCAGAATTTTCTTAACTCTACTAAGTTGCGTAATGTTTCTTTCAAGTTCAAGTAAACCTACTGTTACAAATTCTTTATAGTTAAAAAAAAACATAGATGATATAAAAGTAGCTATTGCTTACGACTTTGTAGAACAAGTAATTGAGTTCAATGTTACAGAAACCGCCTTTTTATTGTAAAAAAAAGCTCTTATTACAAAAAAGAGAAAAGTTTGAAATGTTTCGACGGCAAAATTAAAGCAAAAAATCACAAAATCACTCACGAAAAATATCTTCTCAAAATTAATGTAACTAACCTCGTAGCCAAATTCGACGCAAACAGAATAAAAAGTTCACTAGCCCTGCTGTCTCAGCGATTTTCTTAGACAAAACTAATGTAACAAAAACTATTTTGTATTCCAAAGAATAACGCATTACATCCATCTATTATAACCCTCACAATAAAACTGATGATATAATCCGAATCTCCCTTTCATTGCTAAAATGTATAACGCATTACTGAGATTTATTTACTTGTCACTCAATCTGAAAATGCGCCACATTTTCTTACAAAACCTAGGCATTGTCGGTGAAAAATAGTCTGATAGAGAAAAACCTGGCGTCTAGTATATGCAGGTACACGTACAGTCGCGTCGGTTATACCTTCTTCAAATTATTTTTTTTATCGAAAAAGGATCATGGCGAAGTCCCGAACTATATTTTGCTGGCAAAGTTTTATAGCGTCAACTGACGAAAAATATGCAAAAGAACAAAAGATTGATAATGAAAAATATAAAAGATTAAATTTCCAAACAATTTTTTTCTCAAACATTACTATTAATAGAATTCGTATATTAAAGATATTCCAGTTTAAAGTTGATGAGATTACATATATTATGTCAATAATACCTACGTACCTCCTTATGAATTTAAAAACGAATTTTTGAACGAATGACAGGTTGTCATGTCATAATGTCATGTTTTCTTTTTCTAAAAGTTATCAGGCTGGATGGCAATGTCTAATATCATGCTTTTTTCTGTTGATTTGATTCTCGTTATTGTATTTATTGTAGTCCCAATGTCACATTGTGTCATTTTAGCCACTGTATTTTTTTTTTATGTTTATTGTGTTATCTAAGACGGAAATGTATTTCCTAAGTATTTATTATCAATACATAACGCAAAGCATATTATGTAACTTGACCAATATTTATATAACTGGTAACTTTAAGACTTTAGTTTTGCTCGCTTGACTCCATGGTTTTACAAAAACCATGGAGTCAAGCGAGCAAAAAGAAACTAGGCCATAATTACTTATTATCGTAAAAATCTAGTCAATTCAGTTTCGAATTATGACAATAGTTTTGCACTGCCTAAACTGGCTAATAGCGTGTTTTGGTAATATTTAGTAAATTATCTCGCCACTAATCCTGGCGATATCAAACATTTCCTCGCCGTTGTTCTTTGATATTGCATTACAGAGCTCAATGCTTTGTAGGACTCATGGCAGTAAGCACTACTTTTGGGCTTGGGTTAGATGGCAGTGATGTAGGATTTTACCATTAGAGATAATTCTGTAGCAACTCGCTGATTGGATGTAAAGTGGTGGTGAACTACGAGACCAGAGAAGCAGAGAGACTTGTTTTTGTGCATACATTTCTGCACTATGACAAATCTCCTTTCATGATCAAAATTCAATCGGAAGGATTATTATTACAACTGTTATTTTATCACTTGATATATAAAGCTTAAAACAGCATAAAAGTTTTACTAAAGCCTAATGGTCTTTAAATTGAAATCTTTTTAGAGCACTAGCATTTATTAATTGACTTGAAATCTATTTGATTTTATTTACATCATTAGTGTCATTTTTCAGAATTGGTAAAGCACAAATCGAGCAAAGAGTACCTAAAACAGATTTTAAAGTGACGAACTTATTTTTGTTGTGACTGTATGTTTATGTGGGAACATAAAGTTGATTTAGTAAACGATACTCTGAAGTTGATGGATGGAACCTTAGGATCCGGGTACTGTAGATAGTATGCGGTCATTTTTCAAAATACAGATATGAAGGGAACACATTTTTTGAGCTGTTGTGGTGCTGGAGTTATTAATGTTACGTTTTGGATCAACAAAATGTGACGCTGTGTTGAATTACTAAGAATCTTTATTTATTTATAACATTCGTTTTAGTATATGTCATTAATAAATCATGAAAGATTACAATATTATAAGCTTGTTAAGTCGGCAGAAATACATAGCCACTGGGCCATCCAGGCGACTGAAGGGTAATTTTGCTGTTTGCTGGCACCTGATGCGCGCTATGACCTGCCGTGACCTGTGTTGTACTTAGCGTTGGTGGAAACCAACTTGTGCCTTTTTTGAATATTTTTTGGGAAAAAATATAACATGTTGTAAAAACTATTCTCTTAATCCATTCAGCCTTGATCACACGTACCGAGTAATCGGGCGAGACAATGCTCTCGACCGAGTAATCGGTACGTGTAAACACAGCGGGGAGTGCTTGGCCGAGAGTTTATCTTTACAACTCGTTTGCATCACTGTCTCGGCCGAGCAACATTTTACTGTCTCGCTCTTTTACTCGGTACGTGTGATTAAGGCATATACTAAATAAAGATGTTGTGTACTTTATTGTACACCAACATGAGAATGACAAGCTTTGGAGCCATAATAAAACACACACACACAATTTACGGCCTACTCGCTTTCCGCGAATAGAATAAAATGGAAATTGTATCAGAAAAAATAATTTTCAAAAGGTTTCTTTTTCGGATTGAAACTTAAATTTTCATTACGGATTATGCGAAAAGTATTTTCATGCATTTTTCCAGCCAATTATTAAACAAGTATTTTTAATGGAAAACGGTAAAATGAGTATTTTTAACAAGAGCTGAAGCTGAAAGTTGGCTCCATTTCCAGGAAAAAACAGAGTTATTTATAGTGTCCAGACGTGAGTCATATTTTCATTACCTCCTTCTCCTTGAGTCGTATTCCTCATTACTGAGGGTCGTGAAGTTCCTCGCGCCGGGCCTTGGTTGAGGCCACGGTCTGGAGCGAGAAGGAGTGGCAGGCGGTCGCCGCTAATGCTCGCTAAGGAGGAGGCCGACAGCATCAGGCAACGGCGCTCTCGCCACCGCCGGGATTCCAATCCAAATCTTGAAGGAGCAGGATGGGTTTTTTAGTCAGTAAGAGTCTAACACTATCTCCCGCTCCCGCCGCCCAAGAGTGGGGGTTGTCAAAGGATGATTTTTCCCATCGAAAAAGAAAGGGTAATAAAGTTCCCACTGTATTAGCTTTGTAGAGCCGTCACAGATCACAAGATACCACCAATAGATGATATCTCGTGTTCTGTGACGGCTCTTAGCGTCATGAAGTGCGACGTGCGATTGAGTGTCCAGTGTGGAGCGGACCTGAGCTGCCCATGTTTTTGGGCTCCGGCTTCTTGTTCGTTTGCCATCAACCATGCCAGCTACGATCAAGGTTGTAGCTATTTTTCCTGACAATGTGGCCAAAGAAGTCCAATACTTTGCGCATGCAGGTAGTCAACAGTCTGATCTTGATATCTACATAGTAACTACACTAGTCATATTTTTAATAGGAGAGCTGAATTTCATAAGCAAGGTTTAAATTAAATTACTTAAAAGAGTGAAAAAGCAGGCTGTAAAGTAAAACATAAAAGAACCTAAAGTTGAGTAGTTATATTTAGTTTTTTCATCGAGCCATTACTGTCCTACTTTTACGAAAAGGTCTTCCCAAAGTCTTTGTAGACCTTCTTTTTCAAACCTTCTCAAACCAGACCTCGTGGTACGCGTCTAAATCACTTCACGACAGCATTTTCTTTTTGCAGGAACCCCACTGCGTGGCGAGTAGTTATTATAACGACAAATATATTTTCTACTGTATAGTAGAAAAAAAAATTTTTTGGTATTATATAGGTAGTAGAAATTACAAAAACTCATTCTGGTTTTTTTCCGAAGCTTTTAAAATGACTCTGTAACGTGTTGACTTTCTAATATACCAAAGAAAACTTTTAACGGTGAGTCGCAAATTATTTACTTCTGGTTCAACGTGGAGCATAAATATTTAAGTAATAATTTAGCCAATTCATTTAACCATGTTTTGATTAACGACCGACTGTTTAGCCGTAAAAGCACAAGTTTTAGCTACATTTGCTCGAAAGTTTAGATTTTCAGCGGGAGTTTAGCGATTTATTTAGTAAACTGTTCGCCGTTTGCAACTGAAGAAGTTTAAACGTAAAGTATTGATACTGGTGGAACTAACGATTAATGGTTTGGCTGTTCAGTTTGGTTTAATTTTGTAAGCGTTTCGTAGATACTGTGCAGGAAATCTCTTGAAACATGAGTTTGTCATTATTTTCTGACTTATTATGACAAAGTTTACCTATATAGGATCAACTTTTTATATTTAGTTATTATTCAGAGGCTCGCGCTTGAAAACTATCTCCCTTGTTGTAGTCGACGTTGGAGTTCGCATGTTTACAAGACCCCTAGTTTGTAGTTAAAGGGAAATACAGATTTCGGCAGGGGATGTACGAGTAACTCTTCTAAATATAGTTACTCAGTATAGAAAAGTTGGTTTATTCGGCATAACACAAGTCAAGAAATAGAAACAAAAATAAAATAGTTCAGCAAAAACGAGAGACAAATAGTGTCTGACACAGGTTTTCAATTATTCCTGAAGTTGTGATGTGGATATAATTCAGTCTTGTGATGTAATAGTCTAATATTATAAAGAGATAAATTTTGTTTTTGTTTGTAGGAGGTAATCTATGAAAATACTGATTCGATTGGTATATTTTTTTTCACCGTAATTTTTATACCGATGCTTTATTCCTGTGTGACATAGGCTATATTTTATGTACATCGGCAAAAGCTATTAATTCATATATATTTCACGTCCCTTGATCTCCTGATGCACAAAAAATACACAAATGAAAAAAAAAATCCTCTTTTTTACGGTTTTTAAAAGTCTTACAACTAATAACGTTTTCAAAATGTGATTTTACCGTTTTAACATACTAAAACACATTACTCGTAACCAGACCAAAATGGAGCGTTCACCGGAGTATATCGAATCGACGTAAAACGAAGATCTCAGTCACGATAATGTTCTCTCATTTTTACACCATTCCTTAACCGAGCGGTTTCCTACGCGTTGTGAATTACTAAATGCTTTTCTCACCATTTTCCTAAGTGCTAGAATAGGTTCCAAGTCAGCGTTATGTGAAGAAAGACTGGGCAGCTTTGAGAAATGTGCCCCAGTTCTGCCCATATGGATGTAATGGCCTATTAAAATTGTGACGATGTGTGGAACTGGAAATATTAGGGTGATATTTTAAACCCTTCTTACTGGATCAATTACCTTTTCGGGTGTACGTTCAAATTCTCGCGTTTTTGTAATGATCACGTTACTATTATATCATGAAAAATAATATATAATTATAATTTCGTATACATACGATGCGTGATGCACAGGACCGGTCGTTGTGGCGACGCTTGGGGGAGGCCTATGTCCAACAGTGGAAGTCTTTCGGCTGATATGATGATGATGATAAATACGTTCGCGTATGCAAACTCATCAAGTTAAGTAATAAACTGTTGTTAGGTTACGTGGTGGTTACGCAATGAAAATCAACTGTGTTGTGCGCCAACTAGGTACTTAGCGTGACACTATTGCTTTTTCCACCACTTCCTATAGTAGTGAATCCATGAGAATTGGCCTATAAAATAGATGTCCAAAGACATTCCGTTGAAATAAATATGACAATGTAGAGACCGTCGTGTGACGTTGCATTTCATATTATATCGGCACGACGTTTTAATGCATTGCTCACGCATTCGTCTTAAGTTTAATCGAATTGAAGGGCTAAAGCCCACACGTGGGCCACGTACTTTGTTGCGTACGTGCGTGTCAGTTTTCATACATTTTATATGGCAACTAGACTTGCAGAGCTACATTAGATCCACGCCACGCACCACGCCGTTGCGTACAAATCAGGTGTCTACGTGTGCATCGGTCTAGTAATCGTTCTTGCCTAAAAAAACAATTCATAAAAAAAAAACAGTGAAAGTTTTTATTTATTAAACTTTATAAAAGTTTTCATTTAATAATTTTTAAAGTTGTCATTTAATATCTTCATAAAAATTCGTTAACATTAATTACTCAAAATTTTAAATTTTTTAATCAAAACAAGTGAATCTTTTCATCCATATTTTTTAATAACGTCATTTACGAAGCAAAATTAATCACTAGTTAAAAAACTTATAATATTCTGCAACAATTAACTATAGCTTGGTTCCTATGCCCCGGCAACTTTCATTTATTTTTACATTTAGTTTAAAAAAGTTTCAGCCACCGAGTGCATTACGGAGACATGAAAGTTTTAATGAAACCCCCTCTTTTTAACTAACAGCAGAGTGCCGTATCATTAATATAGTTTTAAAACTCATTTAGTTAATTCTTTTGTTGGAAAATGAGGGTAGTTGAAAAAATATATTCGTTGCACGGAAAACTGTCACTGATTTATTGATTTGAATTTTTGCAGCAATGAAGATATATGATAAGAGGACCAGGGTTACCGACATAGCACGAAAAATAGCCAAACTTAAAATATGGTAATGGGCAAGGCAAATTGCTCGTAGAACAGATGGCCGTAGGGGCCGAACCGTTCTAGAGTGGCGGCCGCCGTACCGGAAGACGCAGTGCTGTCAGGCTTCCAACGAGGTGGACTTAGTGAATGTTGCGGGAATCCGATGAATGCAAGACGCACAGGATCAGGATAGCTCTTTGAGGCGCGCGGGAGCAGTGCGCACCGTCGACGACTTGGGCTCGGTCGGGCGCAGTTACCGAACGGTCGGTCAGCGAGCTAGCCATTGCTCGCCGTCCGCAAGCCCGCGCTTACGGTGGGTCAGACTGTCGCTGACTTAAACCCACCTGTGTTCCTTCAATTACCCTTTGCGTTCCAGAGTCACAGTATGTAACTCTATCGAAATAATAGAACCTTAGACCTCAATCTTCTTAAAACAAGAGTAAGTCACGAATGTATGTGTATTTATGGCCTAATGCACTACTGACGATTAGGATCCCTTCCCCATTGTTATCAAAATCGACCGTTTCTATTCAAAAGTAAATGAATCAATATAACAAACAATGATCAGGTTACATAATCATTAAAATTCGGCCGTTATATCAAAACAACTGAGATAAATCAGCCACACTTTTAGCCGGCCAACTAAACTTTGGCCATTCAAAATTCAATTTAAGTTATGAACAAAACCATGAATAGAGCCTATTGGGTGGTACCATCAACAAAATTGTGTGTTCGCCTTTGATGGCTTTTACACGTGTATTGTAATTTGTGAGAAGTTTGTGGGTTAAGGCACGTGTAAAAATTGTTTTACCATTATCTTCGTTAGGAGTTTGTTGTTTTATTGATTTGTTTATTTTTAGTTGAACGTCCCAAATTTGGTGGCCACTGGTGGTGGTCGAATGGTAACAGCCCTGACTAACGAGTTATATAGGTCGCGGGTTCAAACCCAGCCAGGCGCATTACTTTGTGTAATTTATTTCATCAACACTGCTCTCAAAACGGCGAAGGAATACATCAGTGAGGAAACCAGCATATCCTAGAAAAAAAAATTGAGGACATGTGACATTAACCAACCCCAGTCTCGGCCTGCGTGGTCCAGTCAATTCGAGGATTTAACAACTGTTAACGGCTTTGTTAACGTTATACTTAAATGGTGCAACTCACCCTTAGTTTAGTAGGGTAACCATGAGTTTATAAATTATATAAAACTACTTTTTAGTATCCACCAAGTAATAGTGAAATATTAATTAATCAATAAATAGCGAAACATATGCGACATATATATTGTCTGTATTATACGTAATATTTTATGTATTGTATATATGATTAAAAGACACCAGAAACTACCTTTGTATCTTTTTTCTCCTTTTCTGACAAATCCGTCCAAAGGTTGTCTGAAAAAAAAAACGTTTTTAGCGATAAGACCGCCCATTGTGACACCCTATTAATTTTTCGTTCCTGATGTAACTTTTGGTGTACAATAAAGAATACATCTATCTATCTACTTTCAGAACTATGTGTGCCTAGCGGTAATAATAATAGTAATAGTTCATACCCTATTTGATACTGACGAAGGGTTTATTCATACAACCCTGCTAACCCTTTTAAGGAAAACAGAGGCTATGTACGCAAAATGACGTCTAAACTACATTCCTATGACTACGGTACATCTCCACGGCTCCAATAATATTCCACTAATCTCAAAAGCACCCCGCATCCTCGCCGAACCGACCCAAAGCTATGTATGCGTATAGCTATACAAGTCTATATACGAACCTATCTACCGACGTGCGTTGTCAAGTGTTCGAGCAACGTCTCGATATTTAGGTCAAGTCGATACGCCTTGCCTTAATAAAGTCGGCTTATTTAATAGACAATATTTGCTATGCAAGGAGGATTGTAGGCGGAACACCTGCTTTGGAATTAGAAAATGGTGGGTAGAGAGGAATTTTCCACGTTTGATGGTAGGTACATAAATTCGTATTAGAGAAAGAAATGGAAGTAACCCGTTCATGACTTTGCCATTGTGAGCGGTAGCTGAGCGCAGGGAGGGAGCGGTAAGAAAAAAAGTATGAGTGTGAAGCAGCCACGAAATGCTGCTCATAGCACCCATTGCCTGCTTACCGATGGCGTTCTACTCGCCGCGCCGCTAGCTGCCAATACCGAAGTCGTAAAAAAACCATAAATGGTAGTATAGTCAAGCAGTGGTGACTCAGTGGTAACTGACAAGTTACAAGTTGTAGCGACCTACTATTCAAACCCAACCAGGCGTATTACTTAGTGTAATTTATTTTATTAAAACGGTAAAGGAAAACATCGAGAGGAAAGTGGCATGTCCTAGAAATAAAAATTCAAAGATACCTATGTGACATCTACCAATCCGCACCTGGCAACTTTTAAAATTCTATGACTTAATTTTATAATAGGTAGTATTTAAACGAGTGAATGTAAATTAAAGTTTTAAGTGATAAAAATAATTAATTTTAGGTGATAGAATTAATAAGTGAGCGACTGACTGCAAGTGATGAGAAATTAATAGAACAGCGACTTACAAACATCGATTTGAGTTACTTGAAATACAACATGTGAAGCTTCATAATATTTGAGCGACCTGATATTTGTGTGAGTGTTAACGTTACGACCTGATTTTCTTTTTTCAATATTTTTCAAATTATTTATTTATACTGATGGGCATTTTATCTAAATGAAGTGTTTCGAATGTCCTAAATATTGAAGTAGAGAGCATCGTTCTCTCCTGGCGATCTCGAACGACCAAGGTGAAGGTAAGAGAGATGAGCAAGATAACTACCCGAGGGACTGGCCCGCAATGACCAAGGACAGAAGGGTGTGGAAAAGGGAGAGGCAGGCCTTCGCTCAGCAAAAAATCGGTACTAGTTTTTTTTTTTTTATTACTTCCCTTCACACCATTTTATTGCAATTTTTACGCCATTCATTCATTGTGGCTTCAACCCAATTTTTTGACATAAGTGGCCTCAGATGTAGTTTAATTTCGTGAAGAAGATTCAATGTAGACTTAGTAAAATGACGTATTGGGAACATTAATTTGAACGCTTGTTTATGAAAAACCATTTATCAAATCTGTAACATATTAACGATACAAAGGTCAAAGACATTTAGAATTTGGGTCGGGAGTGTGTCGGTATTTGTAAGCTTTGGCACATATTAAACACAATATATTTCTGCCGAATTTGCCGAACGCTACTTGAAATGTAGCCAATCTACCTCCGGCCGTACTTACTCCACTCAGGGATATACGGAGTGTGCACAAACCACATCAATTTATAATATTTGTATTTTCTTTAAAGCTTTTGTTAATTTTAATAAGCTTTCTCTGAATAATATTTACCGCAGGATATTAATATATGATACTTATCAAATTTAATAGGCTGTCTCATGATTATTTCGTATTATTTTTATGTAGCTATTTCATTATCTTTTTGGCAGTTCTTAAGGGAATCAATTTATTTTGGCAGTACTGCCAAAGTAACATAAATATTATATTGAGTATTGATTGGATTACTTTTTTCACAATACCATTCTTTATGTTAGTATATAAGTATCTCAGTAGGTATTTATTGTTGTACTTTTATATTTGCGTGTCTTCTATCAAGTTCCACCTGTCACGTTATGTTTCTACACCACTCTTAGTTTCCACCATAGGGCTTGCAGCCGACGAGGAATGAGTAGCTTTTTGTGCAGCCTTCTTCCGGAGTAACCTGGAAACGTAGACGGTGCGTAGAGTTAACCATAACCAAAACCATAAGGGCCCAGCAGAGTCGAAGCATATTGGGGTCTTAGGTTTACTTCTGACAGGGAAACCCGTGGTCTTGGAACGCAAAGGCCAAAGAAGGAACATAAGTGTGGTTTTAGTCAGTAAATATCTTATTCTCCCGCTCGACCCCAGAGCGGGACAAATCTTTAGATAATTTTTCACCCAAAAAAAAAAAAAACCATTGAGGACATTTTCTGCCACTCATATCAGTAAATGCCTAAAATATTAAGTTTGCCTTTGTACAGTGTTTCATTAGCACTAGAAGCACAGGTGTTCCATTTTTGACCCATTGCTATGTTCTTTCTGCGCTAGTTTTGTTATCCGTTAAATAGTAACGTATACCAATATATGTGTAATACGTAATAAAAACATTTTATTATCAGTTACCAGTTTTATTTATTACTATATTACTGTAGCAAAAATTAAATGGTCAAAGTTGAAATTAATAGTCCGAACTTCTAGTATTAGTTTATGAAAAATGAATAAATAACTGACTAAGCACACGAGCCAAAAAAAAACGCCGCTTCAAGCTTCTCTTTGAGGCGGCCTTTTATTGCGGCTCGTGTGTAGCGGAGCCGCTACAAAAAAAACGCTTGAAGCGGCTTCAAGCTTCTCTCCAGACACGAGGTATCGCGCGCTTCAGCTTTTGTTTTTGTGGCCGCTTTTAGCGTTTTTTTTGTGGCGACGTTTTTTTGAGGTCCGTGTGCGGGGATGCTAAATGTTGCAATACTCTAGAGTTACATAACCAGTCAAAATAGAAACAGTTCCTACACGTGCCACGTTTAACCATTTCGATCTGCGAACTGTTATTTCAAGATAACATATTTCACGACTTCAAAGGAAAGTAAACAAAACCAAAAATATTAAAACGAACATAACTTTGATTACATGAAAGGAAAACTTTACAACTGAAATCTTTTCGCAACCACCGAAGTTGTAAATAAGAAATCGTTTCAATAAAAAAAAATATCATATTCAATAAAAAAACAGCCAAGTGCGAGTTGGACTCACGCACAAAAGATTCCGTACAATATAGCAATTAACGGCAAAAATTCTCGTCTGTTGTATTGAAGCCCCACTATTATTTATTTTATTCTGTTTTTAGTATTTTTTGTTATAGTGGCAATAGAAATACATCATAGAATATAATAGAATAATATTTATTGTACACCAAAATAGTAAAAAATTCACAGAAACTTAGAGCTATGGGTACAATGGCGGTGTTAAAGCGATATCTATCAGACAACCTTGGGATGGACTATAAGAACTTAAACTAAAAAATCATCAATCATCATTTGTTTTTCAGCTGTCTAGTTATCACGATTTATGAGATACAACCTGGTGACAGATAGATAAATAGACAGACGGACGGACAGTGGAGTCTTAGTAATAGTTTACACTCTAGATACGGCACGGAACCCTAAAAATATATATAAAATTTATATTCAATGAAAAACAAAATCCTTGTAGGAGCAATAAAATGGAATAAATTATATTACTAGTGAATACTACGGCTCGAGGCAAAAACTCTACTTATGTTTATAATAGTCGTAAAAATTGTGTTTTTTGGCGACAAACTAAGCAAAAGCTGTGATCTTTTCTTGGCTATGAAATGTTATGTATAACGTTATTCTAGGAGATTGTTTGTAAGAGTTACCGCAGTCTTAAAATGGAAATGGCAAGTGATGGAACACTAGTGTGTTTTTTTTAGTAAAAATAGTCACATTTTTTTTTTCTCGTTAAAATGTGACTCCTTGCTCTAAAGTTTCTTGCCGGTTCTTCTCTACAGGAAACGACAAAATTGGAACTGTGACCACTACCTTCTAACGTTTTATAAGTGCCTATGTTAGCCTATGTATATTTCTAAGAAAAAGGATCTTAACAGACGGACAAGCCTATGTAAAATAAAAACATTTTGAATTGAAATTGAGTTTATAATATCTTACTTCAAAAAAAGATGTTATTATCTACTAATCTATGTATATACGATAAAAAAACAACCATAATTAAGGGAAAAAAAATTATTCATAGGCTCGCATTTGACCACTATCTCACATCCTAATTCATTCGTTTCCAACATAACCAACCAACTATTCTTTGTCTTATTTAGAAAAAACATAGCTTACTATTTCAAGAAATAATTCATAGTCTTACGGAGTTTGCAATTTTCCTGTGGTATGGCTTGTTCTAAACTAACATCGCGATCAAATCAAGAACAATGTCTTACTGTAATCGTTAAGTTTTAACTACCATACTAATGACTTTATTGAACGACGACGCTCAAGTTAAAGTTATTACGGTCCCACCCAATGCTGTTCCTAATTTTGATTGCAGAAGGATTCATTTTATTGCGTAACAAGTTAACCAGGCCAGAATCATATCATTTGCTGAAGCCAAATGTAGATAGGTCTTTCAATTTCAGTCCGGATATCGACCAGACCAAACTTCAGTAGACGACAGCACGTACGCGCTCCTCAAAGAGATGTCAGCAATTATCAGGGCCCAGCATGGTCTATGCCCGCTAGGACCGAGGGAATTTTCAAAAGGATACCTCTAGTCCTAGAATGCAAAAGGCAACTGGAAGAAACAGGTGTGGTTTTAGTCAGTAAAAGTCTGACAACCCCTCCTGCTTTACCTAGACCGGGAGAAGTAATTTGATGAATTCCCATCTTAAAAAAATATAAATATATCTTTCAACTTACTGAAATAGTAAACAGAATATAAAAAAATCTTGAGATGGTATTGTAGGAATAACTTCTTAGACATTTCGGCAGCAATGTTAATGGCAAAACAGACGAAAATGTTTTAGTACAATCAAAAGAAAATCTAAATTTCTGAAGACTTTTGTCGTAAGTCTGCCAAAGCTTGGAATATCTCTACGAAATAATTTAGACAAGAGCCAGAAATGTTCTCAATTTAAAAGTTATGGCGATTATTCCCAGAAATAGACGGAAACTATTCTAGAATTCCTGAATTTGATCGCTGAATTCGGGAATATTTTCGTTCATCTAAAATGGTGTAGGTATAAAAAAAGAATCCTCCGAGAGTAAAAACAGTCAGTGTGGAGTAAAAGTGTCTGTGCGAATATTACTAAAAACAATTTTATAGATCTAAATGATTCTATGAAGAAGAAAAATAGGTTACTTATATATCGTACCAAAGAGTTATAAAACACTTTATGAGTTAGTAAAGCCTTGTGTCGAATAAAATTAATAAATTATTTTATTGTTGAAAGTAGGCAAAAATGAATGCCTTTGGTACATAAGTAGAGTTATTTACTTTTGGCAAAGCTTGGAGTTGTTTTAATTCCCAAGTTTGTTTTACCCATATTTCTTCTTATACTCACGATGCTTTTCTTCTCTCTATGCTCTTCAAAGATTATGTGATTGGTTTTGAAGGCTTGACCTTGTCTTGGCTGCCAGTATAATCACAATATGAATAAGTCTGCCAAAAATCATTGGCGGGAATAAAATAGTGACGCAACCAACTAGAAACTGTGCTCTTTGAGAAAAGATCAAAGAGTAAAATCTGCTCAAAAAGGTCTAACAAGAAAACTAACAAATTATCCAAAAGGTCAACTTCAAAAGTTTGAGACCAACAAAAATACAGTCCATTACGAGTTTAGCTTTGACAAGATATTGTGAGCTTTACGAAATTCTATACAAACAAGATGGAATAACCTCTATGGTGAAAACCTTATAAATCTGAGTACGTGGTCGAACCTTCTTTTGTAGTCCGGTGTGGGTCGGCAAAGGTCTTGGCTGTTTGTTTTACATTATCAACTTGGACCCTCTGCTTCAATAGACCACTGTACTAATAAATGAATAAAAGATAAGATGTATGAAGTATATCGTCAAACTGTTAAAATTAGGTCGTTTTAGGCTGGAACTTTTATTACCTTTTAGTAGATGTTTTAGGAGAATGGTAACGTGGATTTCTATTAGCGGGCGGTTTCGACGAGGCGATTGAAGCGTTTAGTGTTTTGATTCATTAACTAACATAAACTTACTGTATGCTTTAGGACGAGTAGGTAGAAGTAACATCCACATTACTATCAATTTGATATTTTAACGTAGATGTGAGGGATATGAGTAAAATAACACGTGGGACTTTTGAATATTACAAACCTACAAACCATTTGTTAATAAGACTTAATAAAAATATTGTGTTTGTATATTTCTAGATCCTGGGGTCCTGGACCTTTGGAAGGTTACGAGGGACCGAAGCCAATTCGCAGAGCTATAGTTTTGGGAGGTTTAGTAAAAATATGATTATTAGACTCACTGTCTAAATTTATACAATTTTGTACAAAAAATCGTTATAGAACGCAAAAGAGTATTGCAGAAGCATTTTTGATAATCGGTTTTGTAAACAACAACAACAAGTCTAAAATTTCCATCTACCATATAAAGAAATGGAAATTTGATAAAAAATTCGAAATTTTTGTCAGCAGATAGGTACATGGCTTGTGAATAAATAAAACATAAATAAAAAAGAAAACAATACCTATCAAAATTGAAAGAACAGCAAAGGAGACGTAACAATAAGTACCTACTAATATTATAAAGAGATAAGCTTTGTAAGTTTGTGTGGAGGGGTAATCTCTACTATTGATCTGAGTTTGAAAAATCTTTCTTCAGTAGAATAGGTACTTCTTTAACACTGAGTAACAAAAGTATATTTTTATTTTTCGTGGGCAAAGTCACTGGCAGAAGTAAAGGCTTTATTTGTCAGGCTCTTATTAAAACACCGTTTTCTATGACAGCTGTATTGGGCGTAGTAAACTTTGGCGTCAAATTCCACGTCAGAATTCTTGTTATTAGCAGCTTTGAAGCTTTATAACTACGTTATTGATGATATTTAAAAAAATCCTTCATAATTGTTTTAAATTTAACAAACAAAAACCATGCTTAAAGAATACTCTCTATCCATCAATCAAGTACCTATTAATTTAAAAACACCTACAGATTGATTAAATTCTGAATTAATGACCGAAAGCAAATGAGTTCTGGGATACGTTACGTAATCTGCATTCCGGCGATCCCAGTATCGCTTAAGGCTGCTCTACAAATATCATGCGAACATATTAAGATTATACGAGAAAATCTTAACCTGACAGTCCTCGCAATTAAGTAGGTTTATACTCGTATAGGAATAATGGAAATATTTGCTTATTTTTGATATTTACAGACTACTTTATGAAGAACTTCTTATTTAAATTCTTATAGATAAAACACTCAATATTTTATAAACTATGGCGACGCCGACGTTCGTTTGGGTTTTCAACCGCATGATACGAAATCACGCGCGAAGTTCGCTTGAGGTTTGAGTAACGTTGTAGCTTAAACTCTGCAGAACTGCTTACTTCGGTATTAATGCGTATTGGTGTAGTACTTTTAATATTTTTTTATTTAGTAGACATTGGTACTTATTGAATACATTTTTAAATATTTCTATTACTATTACTGCAGCATTAATGACAACTCCAGAATCACCAAACACAGAGCTGCATGACGTTGCATCGTGAGGGAAGCGGTGCCGCTCTGGCAAGAGTGCACGAATAAGAAGAAAAAAACATAAAGTGAAAAAAAAACCATTTCAAAGCATAAAAAATGTTATCCTACCTGTATTGGAAAAATGAAACAGGGCTTCTTAACAGCCGGCCGGTCAGGACTCCGGAAAAAGAAACGTCCTAACTGTACGAGCCGTGATCAGAAGTAGTGTTTTCTGAATCAAGCCAACCCAGCCATCTGACGAGAGGAAGAAGTCTTAAGAAGTTGCTCGAGGCTCGTGGTTATTAGACCATATGGCAACACGACTATTGGTATAATGATCGCTAAGTCCAGATCCTATATTATGTCGACAACCTAGCGAGAAAAGTCATCCAGTAGTTTTTTCTTAAAAAAAAAAGTGTTGTTCACAGGTTCAAAACTTTCCCCGTCAAAGTGCGTTAGGAAAGAATTGATATATAAAGCAATATTTATTTCTTTTGTCCCTAATCTTATGTTACTCAGGGTGAATGTAACTTTCTAATGGAAAATTTTTTTAATGGAGAATTTTTGAAATCAGCACCGTAGTTTTTGAGTTTATTCATTACAAACATACACACAAAACACAAATTTTATTTATAATATTAGTGTAAATTTATTGGTAAAGATCTACACGTGTATGTAAGGATTAATTTTTATTTATATTGAATTGAGGATGACCATTCAAACATAAAATAGCAGGCATTATTAAATTTAAAGGATATTGACGAAGCTGAAAAAGCAATATACATCAAAAACCGTGTCCGACGTAATGTAAATTTGCTGTAAGCACGTCGATAAACTGTTTACAATAACGAGGTGAACACCTCGATGAATGATATTACATGAAATTGTTAAAATTGCAGTCATTTATTTTAAATATTTTATAATTGGTTTTGGTGAGGTAATATTCTGATAAAATTCAGTAGTGGGTATTACGAGGTAACTCAATCATGGAGTTTCTTGCCGGTTCTTCTCCATAGGAAACGACTAATTTGGAACCGTGCACTAGCTTCTGACGTTTTATAAGTGCCCATGTAGGCTTATGTGAAATAAAATATTTTGACTTTGACTTTGAGCACTGTGTGTTTGATACATTTTGGATAGTGTGCCCGGGAATTGCATGACTTAATTCAGCCATTACATTTCCACCATCAGCAACCCAACAAACGGCGAAATCGTAGACCGTCGTCGTGGGTCGGTCCGGACCGTAGAGGCACAAAATAGATAGGTACAGAAGTCAATCTACATAAAAAGCGCACTCGAGCAATACACACAAAGACACCGCTCACGGACATGATGTCTCGGTCGCGTCTCGGATCGCTCGTCGAACAGTTCCGGCTCAAACGCTCATTAGTGTGCGTCCACCGAGCGTAGGTATAAAAAGTGAAGTACATACATGAGATTGTCCTCTGTACCTATTTTGTGGTAGAGGTTTCAACAACGTGAGGGTTCCACCTCGTCGTTTATACCGCGTACATCGAGGGACTGAAGTTTTCCTGTTCAATTATAATTTGGGTGTCTTCATGGCTTGAGTGAATAGGCACTTAATAAGCTAGTGCGCCTCACCATCAACGATTGCATCACTGCTTACAAGCAGGTGGGATTGTAGTAAAGCAATAGAATATATCAATTAAAAAAAAAAGGATGAAAATAGTTTAGGAAAAACCATATTTAATGACAATACATTTTTCAAGTGTGTTTCACTACTAGGCGTCCCCCCAAGTACTTCGACACACAATTGCCGTCACGGATCTTGAGCGCTGACTTCAAGTTGTGCAGAAGTCAAATATTCGGTCTTTTTAGTGGTGCGAAGAGAGACGCGGTGGCGGGGAGTGTCAGTAATTGGCTCGCCGCGCCATCACGTCATAGACGTCACTCCTAATTCGTTCCCTGCGTTGCTGCACGTATCTAACAACGACGACGATTGGCTCGCCAATGTATGGAATGCGCAAAGCGATCCCCACTCTGACACCGATCGCTCAAGATCCGTTTCGGTAATAGTAATCGTCAATTTGACATCATAATTATTATAATTTCTAACAAAGCGTCAACTTTATATTGGATTTGATATTTATTTAGATCTGCACACGTTGACTATCGTGAAAATAGTCTTTAAAATTTGTGGCACTCTAGCATTTTTGGTCAATCTGTTTCACGATATTATTTTATAGCTTCAAAGTTAAAACACAAATGAAACAAACCCTTATATCCACGTAGGTACACTGGGCGTCAAGTTATTACAACGCATTTAGTGGTGATAGATGAGCCATCCAACGCCACTCGCCTGGGAGCGCAGGCACCATAATAATCAATTTCGTTTAGTGATTGATTGACGAACTCTTTTCGGCGTTTTCCTACTTATTTAACATCGAAACTGTAGCAAAAGGTTTATTTTGTGCTAGCTTCTGCCAGTGGCTTTGCCTTGAAAGTTGAAATTGGGGTAAAATGATGTCCTATTCCAGAGCATGGTCTATTCGTTTGCCAAGTTTCATCCAAATCCGATCCGTTTTTCAGGTAACAAACATAAATACAAACATTCGTCTTTATAATATTATTATGATTGGTGTAACAATGGCCACTTAAGGGTTACGTGTAAAGTCTTAAACGAAAAATTAAGTGAGAATATAGTGGAAAAGGTACACGATTATATAATTATATAGATGAAATCTACACTAATATTATAAAGATGTAAAGTTTGTTTTTTTTTGTTCTATTTGTACGTTATAAAACAGTACATGTGCGTGTTATCTCCTTTCGACATTAACACGTTCGCTGCGGCAGTGATTTTACTATACTTTCCATTCCTGCTTTATTACCAGGTGTAAAGACCTTGTACCGTCTATACACCTGGTAATAAAACTTCAATTGTGGCGGCAAAAGGCCTATAGACCCTGTAACTTTTAAGAAACTCTAATCTTTTTTTGGATTCATGTAAAAATATATCTCTTTCCAACACCGAACCAAATTGGAGTTATGCTTTCCGCACTACAAGAAAATTTATACGGCCTCATCTAGTATAAACAGACGAAAAAATAATTGACGTGTAAAATGTGTTTTTTAAACCAATTTACAAAATAAATACAATTTATCATTTATACTTTTCTTAGCCGCACTGTAAGTGAGACTTAGTACAAGATGTTTAAACCTGGTATCACACTTAACGTGTTAAACTAACTGAGGCTCTACCTAAGCAATCTATTTGACGACCTAAATTGAACAGATTGTTAAAGGGATGAAGCTATGTAGTGTGTATAATTATATCCATCCATGTTTCTTGCTCTCACGCTTGACATTTTAACACATAATTTTAAGTGTCCCCGCATATGGGCCACAAAAAAAGCGCACCACAAAAACAAGCTAGAAGCGGCCACAAAAAAAGCGGAAGCGCGCAACAAAAAAACGCCGCCTCAAAAAGAAGCTTGAAGCGGCCACCCTTACGTTTTTGAAACACCTACAGTCCGGACTATGCGTTTCTGGCCTCACCTACAGTCAGGACTGGAACAGTTTGCCTGCTGCGGTCTTCCCGTCTGATTATAATTTGGGTGTCTTCAAGGCTAGAGTGAATAGGCTCTTAATAAACTAGTGCGCCTCACCATCAACGATTGCATCACTGCTTACCATCAGGCGGGATCGCAGTCAAGTACTAGTTTATAATAGATAAAAAAAAAGCGGCTTTTTTGAGGCCTGTGTGCGGGGACACGAAACTAAGGCGCTAGAACGTATAATCCGCACCCGCAACAATTACCCGCATTTTGTTTTCTTATGACGTCATAGCATTTTTTTTTTCTAGCCGGTACTGTCCCACTGCTGGGCAAAGGCCTCCCCCAAGTCCTTCCAAACTTTCTTCTCCTTCGCCGTCTCAAACTAGTCCTCGCACTACGCATCCAAACGTCGTCGTGACGTACGTCGACGTCATAGCATAGAAAAGAAAATTCTGAAAAATAGACAAGATTTAAAAATAGAAAGTCTTTAAAAAGCTTACTTTTTTTAAATTAGGTATGGATAGGCTGACGTTTGGCCACTATCTTAGGTAAGCGATAATGTGGCCGACGATAGAACAGGATTGCTTAGAAACAATCTATTCACTCTTGACTCAAAGACCCCTAGGTTATAGCTATCAGGAAAAACAGACTCCGGCAGGGAATTCCACTCCTTAGCTGTACGCATAATGAATGTGTTCCCAAAACACTTTGTACGTATGGATGGGTCATTCTCTCGAGACACTGCGAAATTCCTTTGTCTATAACGTAGGTACCTACGTAGAAAAATATTTACTTCTCTCCATCTTGAACATAACAACATAAAACACCCCAATAAGGGTGATGGTATTAAGAAATACCTACCCCATAATAAATCAAGTAAACACCCACCCCAACATAAGTTGTTTGAACATGTCCCCCTTAGCAGTTTCAATTAATTTTCACCATGACGAAGAAATCCATGAACGCCTGTGTGTAAATGCGTTGCGACTGTTACACGTAACACTTAGCACAGCATTTGAGCAACTCGAAATATTTAAGGCATAACAGTCCTTTGAACATCTGTCCAGAATTAATAGCAAATATACTCGCACTGCAACCTGCACCCGCATAGAGCCCCGGCCCCGTTAACTTTTAAAACAATATTGTTTGCGAATTATTGTTTGATGTACATTTGCTATGTACATTCTAAAGAACAATTAACCAACATTTTTTTTTGTAAAAACAAAGTGAAGATCAAAGCCGTTTGAAAAGAGTAGGGAAAAGAAGCGAAAAAATATTAAGATGTAATTTATTTCTTTCTGGCAAACAAAAAAATCATAATTATATTAATAATGTTATACATGAACCTATAACCATAAACATTTATTTTTTTCAAACACATCAAATTAGCGTTGCCGATGAAGTAGGTTTCAGAAAGTCACTGTTTTATAGCACTTCTCGGGAACTAAGGCTTTAAACACGTTTCGATCGTTGAACTTAACAGCGCATTTAAGCAACACGAACTATTTAACGTGGTGTGAAAAGCATTCGCTATAAACGATTCACATTAGTTCCTCCCAGCTCTCATTGTGACGCTACTTTCGACTAAATTATATACTACAAGCGCTCATTCGGTTAACACTTAGCACTCGTTTAATTAATGGAACTGCAGAGTTGAAGCTGTGCTGCAGAGTTTATCGTAAGTGGGAAATTGTTTAATTGAACGCTTTTGTACGTGATTGTATGTGGTACACTTGAGAAGCGATAAGGTCGGGGAATTCTCAAGTGAGAAGAAAGAAAACTATTTACGAAAAAAAGTAAAGCCCGACTACGACAAAAAAAAGACGCTGAAAAAGTATGAAACAAGATTTTCAAGATGCCGAAATAAACAAGGTAACTGGAATAACAAAAACAGAACAAAAAGAAAAGCCGCAGACACACTTTATAGGTACCAACCGAAACACTTTAAAAACGTGTGACTACGGATACATAGCCTGTCAAAATCATAACCCTTCTTTGACTTTGCCGTAGTCGGGTAAAAAAGGTCTATTGCATAGTGCAAAGTTTTATGATGCTCAGTATACTAGGTATAAGAATAAGGGATCGCGTTAGAAACGCTATACTACGCTCCAAAATACAGATCGTTGACGTAGCTCAGAAGACTTTAGACAGCTTAATTGGGAACATGCTGGACATGTCAACCGCATGCTGATTAAGCGGTGGGCCGGTAAAACACAAAGTTGGTGCTATGAAATGGCACGACCAAGTCACGGTAGACCAAGAAAGAGATGGCAAGATGACTTCCTAAGGAACTCACAAGAAGTGGCTCAGAGCCGGAAACAAAATGGAAAAGCAAATGGAGAGCGACTACCCAGCAGTAGAGGTTAGATATAATAATAAAAAAATAACAATGCATAGTGATGGTAAAAAAAAAATACTAACATCCGAATTGGGAACCTCCTCCAATTTTAGAAGTCGGTTAAAAACGTTCTTAAATGAGAATTTGATTCTGTGATTGTACATGGAAGGTTAAATAATTTTGAATCAACATTTGTTTAATCGAGCTTAACTCATAAAATCAACGTGTCACAATTTAATATAAATACCAACGGAGATCTTGAGACAAGTACCTACAATTTAATCCAATACATTCCGGAAAATTCTCGAGAATATTTAGACAGTCGTAGACGACATTGCGGCCCTTTGGGGAGTCTAGCGAGGGGTTGATATCAGAAACGTAGAGGGATGGACTGAGCGTTCCCACTCTGACTGTGCAGTTACAATAAAAACTGTGTGAGATAGACTAAATGATCTTGGGAAAAGGAATTGTCTTTATAAAATCCTGATTGATGTTACAATTTCAATGTAATGTCATTTTAAAATCTCTGTATATTTGCTGCATCATCTTTATGGTGTAATGATTTAGCACACCACATCCACCATTCTTTTTGGTGGGTAAAAATTATCCAAATAACATTATTTTTACGTATGGTGCGCGTTTGTCAATGACCATATCTATAGTTTGTCAGATAATTTCCACACAGTAGTTTTGTCTCGTCCTACACCATAGTCTAAATTATTGCTCTCGCTCAGTCCATTCCCCCAAGCCTATGGTTTTTATAAGGGTAGTGAAGATTTTTTGTCGTCTCAACGTTCCCTCACGCACACTTAAGTCACCCCCTATTTATCTAGAGCTTCAACGTTTCGCTGCATAGTATAGCGGTACCTACACTGATTTCACTTGCTAATCCAATTCGACCTTTTTCAGACTTTGTTAGTCAATTCCTTTGGAGTACGACGATGTTCTTTGATAATCTCGCAAAGAACTTATGTAAACTGCTTATTTGATTTAGGTTTGGTAATTTTGAAGATTTTGTTATTTGAGACTGTGGATTATACTCGTAGCACGCAGTGCCTTTGTCGCGACATCTATGACAACACTAAGGAACTAAAAACTATAAAATCTTGCATCACAGTATCTCTCTCTCGACTAGACGAAGAACCGAAAGGTTGAAGGATCCTCCCTTTTCAATAGAGTTCTGCGTAACTTTAAACTTTTGAGTGCTATATCGTTATATTTTTGAAGGAACTGACGGAGGTTTGACTGAATAAAATTAAACAAACTAGAATTGACGCTGTGTTTTCCAGTACATGTGTGTGTGAGTGGCGGCCAAGTGGTAACGACCCTGACTTATGAGCCAGCCAGGCGAATTACTTTGACTAATTTATTTAATCACCACTGCTTTAAAACAGTGAAGGAAAACATCGTGAGGAAACCAGCACGTACGTACGTACGTAGTAGACACACAGACACGTTACATTCACTAGTCTGCACTCGGCCTCTGCGCCCGCAGTGGCAGTAAAATCTGTTCTGCAAGAAATATCTACTCACTACCACTTAAGTTTGACGTTTCCTCGAGCTATGCCTTTAACGAGGATGACAGACAATTTTAAAATAAAAATATTTAATAATATATATATTCTATGGCAAATAGAATCATTTTAACACAAATACGGATGACAAAGCGTGAATGCTGCCTAAATCAATAACGCTGTAATTACAAAACACAACAACAGAACACCCATTCCTCAAGATATTATATGTACATTCTCACTTATCATTACTGTTGAAGTTAACAATTACGCCGACGCGTTTCTAACTCCTTATGTGCACAATAGGGATACTATATCATCCCCACGAACTCCCCATTTCTCTTAATTAACTTTAATACCGACCGTAAGTCGTCGCTTACGATACACGAGGGACCTTGCTCTTACAACTAAGACATACAACTGTGTTAAGAAGTAAAAACAACATTTATATCGTGTTTTGGTTACGTCTTGCGGATATAGGATCCAATGAAGTTAGCTTCGGAATTTCTAAAGACAATAAAACTGTTCTGGATCTAAGGCAGATTTATTTATTTAGTTTAGTTATCCTCACATCGAAAAGTTATGAATTTACATGTGGATAGATGGAGAGGGAGAGGGAGGCCAAAGAAAAGATAGGTGGATGGATTGTGGGAGAAGTGATATGAAAGAAAAGGGAGTTAGTGATAGCGTGACGAGTGACAGGACAGAATGGAAAAAAAAAGTGTTGCGCCGACCCCAAATAAAACGGGACAAGGGCAGGAAGAAGAAGAAGAAGACATCGGAATGCCTTGCAACAATTACACCAATGACCACTATTAGTTCAGATTTGGCGTTTTTTATTTAAATCATTTCTGCAGTGGAATGGTAGTTATAAAAGGAGCGGTGCAGCGTTGATCACATTCGCTCGCTTCTGTAGCATCAGGCCACCGCTCCTCCAGGATTCCACATTTACCAAATCTCATGTCGCACACATTTTGAAATGATAAAGCTCTTCCAATGAGAAGAAAAGAAATTCAATAAAAATTGAGATAAGTGAATGAGCTGACTGTAAACATATTAAGAAGATATCTCCTTTATTCTCACCCGTGACACGGGCAGTAGTAATACTTAATAGCATCCTCCAGCAATTAGATATCATTACTTGCTCATAAGTGGAATTCCAGAGGGTGACACTGTTATCCTCTATGTAACTTGCACCGATTCTCCAAGGAATTGCTTGAGACTGACCATCGATTATATCTATGTACATGATGGCAGCACTAATTGGTATGTGATCAGTTTATGAGTGGCGTTTCTGAACATTGTATGTTTTTAAAAATGATTCAATATTTAAATAAAAGAACAGTTTTACACTGAGGCATCGATTGAGGTACGCAAGTACCTCTGAAGCCGTCGGATATAATGCTACCTTTTTTTTGAGTTCCTAAAAAAAAACCAGAAAATCTCCTTCAGATAAAATATATGCGATAGATAAGCGTGTAATAATAAAGCAAATATACTAATCCAGATTATGCAGCTGATTTATTAGGATGCAGGCTTTAGATATATAATCAGGTGTCGTTGGTTGAGACTGATCATCTCTTAGCTGCCAGTGGCTTAATTCAATTTTTATGTATATATTTTAAATTAGTTTTTTTTACTGTTATTTGTTATCTACATTGTGCTCACATATTAGAAGCGACAACCTATATGTAACTAAGATTCATGTAACTTAAAATATTATTTTAAAGAGTGTCCATAGAGTTTCTTGCACGTTCTTCTCCATAGAGGTTTTTTTGCTTTGGAACATGCAATTTAGCTTCACTTTAACTTTTTGACTGACCGACTTTTTGACAGTTCAAAAGTGCTTGTAATTGGTCTATTTGAAATAAATGTTTCTGATTTCTGATTCACAATTTCTAGGGCATTGTTACTCATGCGGCTGTCGCCAGAGAAATTTTATCTGTTTGGCTTGCGTGAAGTAAGCCCCGACTCTGTCAAGTGATGTGTACGCAATACAATGCTTCGCTGTCAAACCGACTTTCGTACTATTGACTGCACTGACACAAGCTTCCGTACTATTGACTTCGCCGACATATTATATTATCTAACGGTGAATAGTGGTTGCTCAGTTGTTTACCGGCCTCGACTTACGAATTGGGTTCAAACCTATTTATGTAATTTATCTCATCACTACTGCTCTTAAAAACGGTGAGAGAAAACATGAAGTAACCGGTATTCCATCATCACCTTTGTCTGTCTGGTTTGTGATAGTCTGAAAAAAAAAAAACTACTGAATTCATCCGGTTTTCAAATTTAAAGACAGTGATTCATGAAGAATGTTTAAATAAATGTTTTTTTTTTTTTGTAAATAGTTGTTTTAAAAACTTTTTTGCACGTCAATTTTTTCGTAACCTGGATGAGGCCAGTATTTCCTAGCTGACTACCCTGAGAAGAAATACTGAAAAAAACTCAGGGATCAAAGTTTATTTTCAATTCCATACAGTAAAGAACATGTAACGGTCAAATCATTATGAGAACCATCCAGATTAGTGTCTGAGATGTTTTTTTGAGGATATGAGAACCACACAGTTTTGAGTGGACCTGTCTAGTCAGTGCAAGCATTTGTCAGTATTTGTATAGCTCAAGTTAGAACTACTAAGGAGCTCTACGATTTTACGAACCAAAGAAAGAATATATGGGTAGAGCGCAGAAATACTCAAATTGCTAGTAAGTGTACTTATAACATATCCATATTGTAGCAGGAAAAGCCGAGAATTTTAAAAATAACACCCGTGCAAAATTGAGGCAGAAGTAATTAAAAATGATATCGACTTTCTCGTTCCTACAAGAGGATGTTTGCCAAATTGGTGTCATCGAATTTTGTATTTCCGTGTGCTCAGAGAGTTGCGTGATTCTTGGAAGGTATCAATTTCCGGGCGTTTATGATTGAAAGCTAGCAAAACAAAAAGATCTGAGAAGTTTATAAAGAAAACAACTCTACAGCCGAGAACGTATTTTATTATTGTCAATCTTCATCTCTAATACTGTTTTTTTGTTAGTAGGAGGTAATCTCTGAAAGTACTGCTTCGATTGATATTTTTTTTTCACCGATAGACAGTTGTTTTATTTACACACTACTATTACTACGACTATATTTTATCTACGCAGATGAAGCTGCGGGCAAAAGCTAGTTTAATTTAAAGAGACTGAGTCGATGTTGAGTTAAAAAGAGGAAATGACTTAGAGAAACTTAATTGAATTACTTAATTTGAGAGTTTGAGCACAATTTACATCTTACAGATTAATACGAGTAACTTAAGAATAAAAGTACAAAAATAAGCAAAGTAAGTACTCGTACGTGAAAATTTAAATGAAGTAAGCTGTCAATTTAATAGGACAGTGGTTTTTGACTAGTGGTTTATTGACCTTTAATGATTTGTAAGAGCTGATATCACACTAATATTATAAAGCCGATAGTTTGTGAGTGTATTTTTGTGTCTTCGTTGCCCATTCACGCTATTACAGCTGAAGGGAATCGGATAAAATTTGGCACATGGGTACATCATAACCTGGAATAGCACGTACTTTTCATTCCGGGAGTATGTTCTCTTGAATATTTTTTTTTACTATCGGTTAACAAACGGTCCAGTGCATCTCGTGTCGCAAAAATGTCGTTGCAATTCGAAACGCACAAGATTGTTCATTGTGGCGTGGGTACAAAAAGGGGGAAGCCTATGTCCAACAGTGGACGTCTTTCGACTGAAGTGATGACGGATCGCTACTTTTAGTTTTGGAAGGTGTGCTTCAAGTTTTGAATTTATGATACTAGTAATTTTTTTTTTTTTTTTTTTTTAATTTTCTTGACATAGAAATTAAGTAGTCCCAGGTCAAAAAATATTTGAAAACCACTAATGTCAGAGCTAGAGATAGACAACAGCCAGCTTTCCACCTAGAAACTCACCATTTTTATTCGTTCTAGAACAAGAGTAACAATGAAGTTTTTTACCAGTTTTTTCTCTATAGGAAGCGACTAATTGGAACTGTGCGCTAGCTTCTGACGTGATATAAGTGCCCATGTAGGCCTATGTAAAATAATATGTGTCCATGGAGTTTCTTGAACGTTCTTCTTCTTGTAGATCTACGCTTTGGAACGCGAATTTAGCTTCACTTTTTTGTTGACTGATTGACATTTTGAGAACTCAAAAATGCCTGTAATTGATCTATTTGAAATAAACGTTTCTAATATCTGATTTTTGAATAAAATAATTTTAAGTTTGAGTTTAAAATATAATACTAAAACTCTAAAAAGCTTTCACTGACATTCTCATTACAAATCAATAAACGTTACCAGTCCGGGTTTTGAAACAGAAAAGCCAACATCACCCACAGACTATTAGTTTCCCACTCAGCCCCAACTAAGATAAATGCGGTGGGGTGGCGCCGCCAGTCGTATACAAAAGTTAGGGTGGAACTTTGTGATCGCAGCCCATAGCCCAAGGCAGGACTGACTGACTTCCGCCCCAATAAATATATTCGTCTTTGATGTGAATTGCTGCCAAATATATCAGAGTAAACTCACATGGTATGTGCGTGTAAAGGATAGCTTCTATGTACATAGTGTTCAAGCGTGTAATTACTAAGGGAATATTAGGAAGGAATGTCTGCGATCAATTTACTTCACTGAGACTTCAATCTATATTTTCTAATTTTTTCTCAAACTTTTACGTAAAAATATAACCGACTTATATGCTTCCTTATAAATCTATTTAGAAAATTTAAACGTGGCAGGAAAGCGTTTTAAGAAATTATTCGCAATTTATTGTAGGAAAATAATAAAGACATCGACACACTATACTGGTAGCGCATCGGTACTGGTATTTGTATACACACATGTTTGATCGCCAAACTTTAGGGGAAAAGGACAGGGCACTTATTTGTGGTTTGGTTTTTTCGTGGTTTAACACCGACTTCCAAAAACCAAGTTTCAGCTCATCATCAGATCAGTTCGAGGCTATCATTTTTATCAGCATAATTTGTTTCGTCAAAGCTTTGTGACCTTCATCAGTTCTACTTCATCAAGTGATTGTTGCTGAATTTAAGTGCTTAACCTCTTGCAAAAAAATAAAGCAATATCACTAAATACGTGCTTACAATATTTTAAAAGTTCCCTGGATTCCTCAGGAATGTCATCAATGAAACTTAATCTTGGTAAAAAGTGAACTCTATATACTTCATCATCTAATAAACGGTAAAGGAAAACAATGTGAGCATGGCAACTGGCATGTCCTAGTACCAAAAATTCGAAGATATGTGACATTCACCAATCCGCATTGAGCCCACGTGGAGGATTACAGCCAATTCCCCCTCCTAGAGAGAAGGCCTAAGTCCCAGCAATCTAATAAAAGAACCGAAATCGGTTCATAAATGATAAAGTTCTAAAACCACAAACTAAAAAAATATACCCAACCTGTAAAATTCCCCCTTTTTTTCAAAAACCATTAAAAATCTTAAGGTTAGATATTTATTACGACGTGAAGATAAGTACTTCCACTTGTTATTTATACAACCTTTTTTTTAGTATATGCCAAACCTGAAATACGTGTCACGTGTTTCATAAGTGTAGTATTACATCAGGAAAAATCCAAAGCTATAAGCTTGTTATGTTAGCAAAAATACATAGTCACCGGGCCATCCAGGTGACTGAGGGGTTGTTCTGTACTTGCACCCAGCTGTTTGCTGGCGCCTAATGCCCGCTATGAGCTCTCATAACCAGTTGTACTTAGTATCGGTGATGTTCAACTTGTGACCTTTTTAAATATTTTTGGGAAACAATATAACATGGTATAAAAACTTTTAAATCGATTCAGTTAATAATTCTGAACAAACAATACTTAGATTTCGCATAAACTAAAAATAATGTTGTACAGTTTATTGATAGTATAGGCATATTAGTATTTTCTTAACTGTTTTCCTTATTGATAATGTAATTATGTTCGTGAATGAACGTTGTCAGTTGAGGCAGGTCATTTCTTAGCTGCCAGTGGCTTATTTTAATTTCTATAGGTACTTAGTTTTTTTTATATATTTACATTGTTCTTATATTATTGAGTTCACATACCAAAGAGAGAATTTAAACCAGTGCCTGACTTCGATCCCACCTGATGGTAAACAGTGATGCAGTCATTGATGGTGAATCGTAATTATTAGTTCCTTAAGATCCCATTTACTCTAGCCTTGAAGACACCTGAATTATGAACTTCCACTTCAAATAAAATTGAGACACTTTAGCACTATATAGAGCGCCGGATAAACTTAAAATAAAGAACATTGACCTCTACCTAATATCTCCTATATATCGAAGGTACCCGAAAAACCATTAACGAACTGTTTTTCAGATAAGGTAAGGGAGCACGATATATGTCGATTCAAGACAGCTTTATATCTTTAATTTCGTTTATGAAATTAAGAATATCAATAAATGTATGAGGGTCAATGACCACGTTCATTTAGTGCCTAGCTTAGTAGAATGCAATTAAACCTACTTTTGTTCTCTGACTGTACATAACTTTTGTTTAAATAAAGTTTAATGGGCATCTCTTTAAATATTTGTACTTTTCTCGAATTAATGGAAATTTTTACTTCAAATCTTTGTTCTGAAAGTTCTAAGAATAAAACTTTAACTCGTCAACTGTTTCATCAAACATAATCAGGGTTCAATCGAGGTCACGTAAAGGCTATAACTTTATTTAATATCTAAAAGTCAACTACTTTTATCAATAAAGATTTAGAGTTATTAGGTAAATATGAAGCAATTACAAAGCGCTAGAGATATCATTAAGTTTAAAAAAAAACATTTAAATTGACAGAAAAAGATTAATGTACCTCTCGCTCCGACCAAGAGCGGGGGTTTTCATTGGATGATTTTCTCCACTGAAAAAAAAGACCTACGGGGTTCACTTACACACAACTCATGGAAATATAAACGTTTGGTATATAGAATCGAACATAGCAATAGAAAATTCGAGAAAAATAGAACTTAACTAACCTTCTCGTTTAAAATTGAAAAACTAGAAACAAAACGAAATGTACATTAAGCTGAGAAAAACATAATTCCATATATCCCTGAAACTCTTACGTAAAAACTATTTGGGATAAAGCGCTCGTGCAGAGTTTTATTGCAAAATGGAACGTAATTACTGTTTAAAATTTCTGTTTAACTTAATAAAATAGTTCTCGTTTGAAGTCTAAACAAACTTTCGTACGACACAAAATGCAATGCACACGTATAAAGTTACAAACTGAATTATTTATGCAATTTTCCGGTATCCACCTGTATTTAGCAAAACTGACAGTACACTTAGGTTAATTTGCTATTAGTTTTAACGAATTTATTACAGATCATTTGTTCTTAATCTATACATATTAATAAAATTGGAGTGTCTGTTTGTAATATTGCAATAACTGCTTTTTACTACA
This sequence comes from Mythimna albipuncta, assembly GCA_929112965.1. NCBI lineage: Eukaryota > Metazoa > Arthropoda > Insecta > Lepidoptera > Noctuidae > Mythimna > Mythimna albipuncta. The sequence continues at coordinate 3,372,961 of OV815960.1, forward strand.
TGCATATAAATATATACAGTACACAAACCAAAAAATTTTTTTTTTACAATTTCTGTCTTTCTGTCTGTTTGTATCGGCTAATCTCTGAAAAAGCTAGACCGATTTTGACAAGACTTATTGGCAGGTAGCTGATGTAATAAGGAGTAACTTATGCTACTTTTATTTTAGAAAAAATAAATTCAAAATCTTGTAGTCCTCGCGAACGAAGTCGCGGGTACAGCTATGTACCTTTAGTAATATATTCGTTAACTACAAAGTTTATTTTATAATCTGCTAATTAAAAATAAAATATTTGTAATATACTTATCATACAGCGATCGAGCAGTTTTTAATAAATCTTATCATAAATATATTTTTATTTTATTTTGTTTTGAATACAGCAAGCGATTAATTATACTTAATATTATCTGGTAGAATATAATATTAATTAGCTAATTGAAATATTATTACGAGACCGTTTTCGTTGCATTTCAAGAATTTTACGGATAAATTATGCGGTCGCCATTTGCAATATTTATTTGATGTTTAAGCGAGAAGTGTTAAATGTAGGAAGCCAAACAAGAACAGCTCAATGCGATTAAATTGGAGCTTAATATTTTGGTCAAAAGTTAGTTTTGGTACGTTCGTTAATGAGAAATAATTTAATACGGCTGCAATTTCAAGTTGTCTATTAAAATGGGTTTTCATTGTTTGTGCTGACACATAAATGATTCATTTCGAAGTCGCGTAGTTCATTGTGTTTAATTATTCAATTTTTAAAGAAAATTACAGTGAAATCCTTCTTCAGTTTCTAGCTTCAAATTCGTAGTAAAAACAAAAACATCAACCTACATGAAATTATTTTAAGACTTTCCCAGACTATTAAAATTATTACAATACATAATTTATCTATACTAATATTTTATAGAGGTAAAACTTGTTTTTATGTGTAGGAGGAAGTAATCTCTTACCTCCTCCTAAATATATTTTTCACCAATAGAAAGCTGCTTTATTTCTGAATGACATAGACTATATTTTATTTATGTGGGTAAAGCCTCGGGCAGAAGCTAATTTATAATATTTATACACTTCTATATAATATATGATGCAATTAGGATTTAAAAAACACTTTTACGCGTCATAACAGCGTTTATAACAGATAAAAAAAAATTGTCAGTTTGCTAGCTGATAGTAATGCGTGGTCGAAAGAACGACTGTTTTGTTGTACCATCTCATGTATTACCCATACGCAAATAAATAAATGATTTGTATTTATAAACTTTCCTAAACACAATAACATATCCAACAAACAACTTCTCAGAACCTTCCACAGTTACTAAAAACAATTTCCTCGAACAATGAATGTAACAAAATTACAGTTTACGAATAATAATGTCGTTTCGTATGATCATCCCTTTTCGTTTAAGAGGCAATTGAGGGCAGACAATGGGCGACTAGGTCGGAAGCACCCACTAGGCCGGAACCACGGCGCTAGGCCGGAACCACCTACCCGGCTAGGATTCCCGAGTCAGGGCGCTGCCGCTACTTGAGCTTTGTTTTAAGAGTTTTCTCTGGTGATTACGGATAATTTATTACGTTGTTTCTGCAAAGAAGTATTGAACTTTTCTGAATAGGTTGTCAACAGGGAAACGCCGGACTATAAATGTCAAAGTTCACAATTGAGTAATGAGATTATTAATAGACTTGGCATTTAATTATAAAAAAAATCAGGCGCTAAAATATCCGGTCAAGTTAATATTTTAAAAGCCATTATCTAAAAATAAATTGTGCTTAAAAAACCGGCAAACTGCAAATCGGACTCGCGCACTGATGGTTCCGTATAAAACCTTTTTTATTATGAATAGGCAAGCGTTTGACCACTATCTTACCTGATGGAAAGCGATAATATGCCTGACGATGGAACACATTTGCCTAGAAGCAACCTAGTCACTCTTCTCACCTATGTAAATAGTTCGATTCTCATAACGAGTTTTTAAGATATCCGAATCGCAAAAAAAGTAAATTTTATTTTGTGACGTTACTGTATACATGAGATTTTGCTTAATTTTAGGATTCTAGGTTAACAGGAAATGCTTATCCTATAGGTTTTGATTTCCTTGCCAGTAGTAAAATATTATGCACCATAAAGCAAGCATAAACTTAAAGGCTTCATCTTCAGATTATGTTGACTTAGAAATTTGTTTTGTTCACTGCTCTAAAGGACAGCAGACCAAAGTATTTCATATTCATTTCAGCTCAACACCTCCATCCTATAAGGGTTCCGAGGTAAAGAACCCTAAAAATTAATCGAAAATTAACGACTAATTCAATCATAAGAACTTACGAGCCTTTTAATTTTTAACCTTTATATTTTTTATTTTTTCTCATAGAAGGAGATGGCGTGACGATTTGGACTTGGAGACTGGACCTTAAGGATTGGCCAGAAGTGGCTAAGGACCAAAAAGAGTGGAATAACGGAAGGGAGGCCTTTGCCCTGCAGTGGGACACAATAGGCTCATAATAATAATTATTAATTTATTTATCATTTATTTGCTAGAAGGAGAGAGAGTGAGATGAGATGGAAATCATCTCATTAAAAAAACTGATTAATCAGAAAAACAATTATAGACAGCAGCTAGTCAATTACAAATGCTCACTTATTATAGTAAGATAAAGATAATTTTAGAGTTGAAAACTGAGTTTAACACACGAAATATGTTCATAAAATCTGTCATAATAATGTAAACGAATCTGTAAGACTTATAAAAAAAGTATGTGAAAACCACTTCAATCAATTCTCATTTCTTCTCTATCAAAAAGCACTACAGTAACACAATTCCAAATTTGAATTATTACATCACAAATACACAAAAAGGTACCAAACCACTGGTTTCTATTCCCTGGCCGCGGACTAATTCTGTCACCAGATACGAACCTCCAGGCCGCTTTTATCTTACCAAAATAATCCCTTAGTCGTCTTACAACCCCCAGGGGTGATGACAGGCGGATAGTTTCAGCTAGTTTGGAGAGCATTATACAGCATCCCATTTTCCTTAACAGTTTCTTGAACCCCCTATACCTAGTTATTTATACAGCTGTATACTAGTTTTATTGCGGTTATTTCATTAAGAGGAGAGTATAATGCAATCAAAAGAGCTCGAAAAAATATGTAAATAAGGTTTTATTCCATGTACGGTGTAATGTTGCCAATTCGCAACGGAATGTGCAATTAGCATATTTTTTCTGACTTAATGGCTTTCTGAAATTTTAAAAGCCAGTAAATGGTTTATTTAAAGTAAAATACTTTGGAAAAACAAAAAATCATTCGCATGTAAGGATACCAATTTTAATTTCAGGAAAAGAATTCACCGTTATCAACCGAGGCTTTTAAGTTACATAGTTCAATTTTACAAAAATTCATGCATGCTTCAAGTCTGAAACGCATGAATACCCCTGAATCGGTTCACGAGAATCGACGATGAAAAAAAAAATACATTTCTGCCTCAAAAAGGTTTCTCACTTCAATAAAACATTCATCCCTGACAAGTTTTTGAGCAATGGACGGAAAATCCTTTTCTCAAATTTTCATTTGCGCCGGAAAAGTTATTCCGTGGTTTTTCTTAGCGAAGAAAATTTAAGCAACGAAAACTCAGTATTTCTTATTTGCCGGAAAATATATGATATTGTTTTAAGCTCGGTACTTTTTTGCAAAAATTATAAAATTATTAAAATGTGAAAAGATAATTTGAAAAGTTTCTTAGATTTTGATTAATTCATGTTTTTTGTTTTTATTTGAAAATTCTAGTTTACGTTTGTAAACTAGTGATCAACGCGCGTATAACATTTTTTCATCTCCTTCCTAACAGAAGGCTAGAATATTGTCACAGGATTTCTCGAAAAAAGCAAACCATTTTCATAATTAAGAATCCCTTAATAATAAACATAAATCATCAAGAATACATACGTGAAGCACATCCCGGGTTAGAATCCACACTAAACGAGTATTTGTTTTTAAGTGCATTTAAGTATGAAACATCACTGACACACACACTTTAAACACTGATCATTCATACGACACTTTTCACAGTACTATGCAGTCAACATATTTGTGGTTTTTCACACCGTGTATTATAAGGGTTATGATATATAAAACGACGGGAACGTCGTAACCATTCGAGGGTTGGTTTTGACTGAAGGCGGGGTGGAGGCGGGTGCGGGGGACGCGGCGCCGCGCAGGCGGACCCGGCTCTCCCCTCGCTTCGTCCACTATCGGGAGTTCGGGGCGAACTTTATTTTTCCTGTTTTCAGATCGGCCACTTATCTTTGCTGGTGCCGATTGATACAAAAGCGCAATTAAAGTACGTAGTTTTTTCTCTTTTTTTTTCAGTACGAATAATTAAAGTTTTCCACTAAAAGCTAGGTACGAAATAGTTTCGAACGATTTGTATTCTAGCTTGGGCTTTATTGTATTGGTCGTATTTTTAGCTGAGTTAGGCTTACTTGTACAAGTACCCCGTGTAATCATTTGTTGCCTTACTTAACATTGTCCACTTTATGAAGTTGATAGAGATAAAGATGTCGTGTAGACTGTCCTTAGATGTGATAACATAACATCGTTTATACCGCGTATATCAAAGTACTAGGATAATTTAGCTGCTGCGGTCTTCTTTTTCGTTTATAATTTAGGTGTCTTCAAAGTTAGAATGAATAGGCTCTTAACCTCTAGAGCCCCAGCGGCACAAAAACGTGCCAGTAAACAAGTATTACCGTTGAGCCCCGCTGGCACAAATTTGTGCCACCAAACCCGACGATTTAATACTGTATTTGTACTAAAGATAAGTCTTAAAATCGTTTATGAACGAATGTTCTCGACGGCAGATAATATTTTACTGATTATTAATATTGGTTGACGTAAATAATTGCGGTCCTTGAGAGGTTAATAAACTAGTGCCCTTCACCATCAATGATTGCATCACTTCTTACCATGAGGTGGGATCGCAGTTAAGCACTAGTATAAATCATAAAAAGGTCACCTTTCTGTATCTCAGAAGGCACATTAATCTGATGCAATCACATGAAGATCTTTGACAGTCATCCCGTATAGCCAGAAGCGTTGCCGCAGATTATCGTGTTACTCAATTACTGGGAAGTCAGATAGGCAGCCGTTTCTTGTTAAATACTGATTTCCAGCTACTGCATCCAGTTAGACAGGAGGCCAATCATAATACAGTTAGCTCTATTTGATTTCATTACTTAAAATTACTAGGCAACAATGTTATCTATTTTATACGAATACTAATGGTCCCGACAGACTTTGTCTTGCCCAAAAAATGGCATTCTGGAGGAAAATACTCTCTAAGAGAGAGAATGGGCCGTAATCCACCATACGGGCCCAGTGCGGGTTGGTGAATGTCACATATCTTCCTCTCAGAGATCTTTTCTCCAGAATGCCAGTTTTTGGGCAGGACAACTTCTGTCGGGAACGTAATCTAAATCTATGAATTTTTAATTCTAGGATATGCCGGTTTACTCACGATGTTTTTCTTCACCACTTTGAGAGCAGTGGTGATGAAATAAATTACACAAAATAATGCGCCCGGCCAGATTTGCACCTGCGACCTGTAACTTATAAGTCGAAGCCACCACAGTGCCACCACTGCTCTCTGACTAATCAAAGACCAGCCCAAACCCTTTAACCTAGAACGCTGAAATTTTGCAGAGGTTCTCTTTATAATGTGTAAAAAAAATAAGAATGATTTTTTTTTAATTTACTTTTTTTTAAGTTATGAAACGGAGGTCCGAAGTTTGTATCGAGACACTTTACTTAACAGACATTGTTGAATGGCCTGTTGGTCTACTGGTTATGTACTACGCCGGAGGTCGTGGGCTCAATTCCATTTTTTTAAAAGAGTAACCATGGAGTTTCTTGCCGGTTCTTCTCCATAGGAAACAACCGTGCACTAGCTTCTGACGTTTTATAAGTGCCCATGTAGGCCGATGTGAAATAAAAAACTTTTGACTTTGACTTTGAATTCTTATCCAAAATAAATGTTTGTATGATGAGCACGATCATTTGTTTTGTGTTTTGGATGTAATTTATCTATAATGAAATATGTATGCATATGTAAGTTTATCAGTTGTCTACTACTCGACTAGATGGCGTTGTGTAATAGTTGTTATCATCATTCAATATCATTTCAGCCAGAAGATGTCCACTGTTGGATAGATAGGCTTCTCCTAAGTGTCGCCATGATGACCGGACCTGTGCATCTGGCATCCTTTGGATTCCTGCGGCCCTCACCAGGTAATCGATCTACCTTGTTGGAGGCCTTCCAACGCTGCGACTTCCGGTACGTTATCACCACTCTAGAACCCTTCGTCCCTATGAAACATCTGTTCTGCGAGCAATGTGTTCTGCCTAATGACTGCTGTGATCTTTGTGCAATATTAATTATAAGAGTATATTACTACCTATTTTTTATAACCGAACTCCATTTTTGTTGTATTATTATCTGCAAGGTTAAGTTACCTGTGTAACCACAGATTGTAATTATATTAATCAGTCGATTGCTTGCGCAGTCGTGTCACTGAAACCATTGAGTAAAGACGATCCAGTCATTCAAGAGATCATTATGTTTTGGTGTATGAGTGCGATTTTGATTGAGTTCTCACTCACTTTTTTTAGTTGTTTTCCTATAGATATATAAAAATCATAATAAACAATTAGATATTGTTATTTAAACAATTAATAAAATTATTCTTAGCATTTGTTCAGTGAATTTACTAGCAGTTGCCTTGCGGAGAGGGGTGTAAAAAAAATGGACCAATATACCTCCCGGCAACATCCAGAATCATAATCTGCATGCTTTTCTGAGTCCAAAACTATTCACAGAAGGCGGTCCTCATATTTTGCACACTCAACTCCCTTTGGCGCCTGCTCTATGAAGTTTGTACCGATGAATAGGGTAGGTTAGGGTAGAGTAGGGTGTAAACTCGGGCGGTCCCGAGATTGATAGTCGAGCTTTTTCAACAATCAATTTTTAGAAACTATTTCGCTATTTGCGCTGCATAGCCCACCAAGTTTTAACATTGGCCGGGAATGCCTGGAAGGCAAACTCATACGATAGTTAACAAACTCTCTCCCAACAGATACTGATACTGTATACATCGATTAAATATTGCTGTTTTTTTTTTATGTAAATATTCCTTGTTCTCTGTCTTTGATGGTATTATACCTTTTTGTTAGGAATCCTTATAGATACCGTCTTTTCATATTTTTTTTCTTTGGGACAAAAAAAACAGTTGTATTATACAGAATCAATATACAGTAGTTTTATCAGAGAAGTAAAAAAGAAATATAATCCACACCATTGTCCACGGAATAATACGTGAAATAGGATAACGGACTCGTGTCAAATAAGAGTAAGAGTTAATAATAGGAATACATATATATATAAGGTATATTATTCAGGATTTTCGAAATAAACCAAATTGTTTCTCTGAAAACAAAGTTTTATTTTATTCAACACGCTTTTACATTATAACAATTATCGTTTAACTAAAATTACACTTTTATCTCACCTGAAAACAAAGAAACGACATTTAAAGTTCACTAATATAGCCAATCCCTCAATTATATCCCTTTATTTATCTCTCTACAATTTTTTTTTTTATTTCAATTAAATGCACAAAATAATATAAACATCATCTGCCATTGAATCATACGTCACCCCGTATCCACAGCTTAAAAATTAAAGAAATGAAATGTCATTTCCAAGGAGGTCATTTCATTACAAATACTTTTAAAATATTATAAGAGAAACTCAGGTTGGCCGCTGCAAAGATAATCTGGTCAAATGGGGTTTCTTTGACCCATTGCAAATACAGTGCCAGTGTGGAGCCCCTTCACAGGATATAATGTGTCACCTCCTTTCCTGCCCGGCACAACTACCTGCACCCACCTTGACTTAAACGAAGCCAACGACAGAGCTGTCCAGCTGGCTAAATATTAGTCGGACAAAATTTGAGTCCAATCGACACGAAGAAGAAGAAGAAGATAAGAGAAACAAATACATATGACTCCATTTTAAGGGCGGTGAGCCAACAGATGACAAGCCACTCTCCTAAATTTAGATTGAGAAAGCGCGAAAATATCTAACTCTATAAAATGTGAGTTATATGTTTTATTCAGGGAGAACGGAAGGTTACGTTTGAGTCCTAGCAACTAAAATCGCACTAGATACTACAAGTCGGAGACCCCGAATACAAATGTTGCTATACCCAGTAACCAGGTAGGTATAAAAGTTGGATTCTTCTAGTTAAATGTTAAGTCATCTTAAGCCGAGATAAGACTGTTTACTATCTAAAAAGGAATTCAGTTTCTTACTAAGATCATTTTTTAGAGTGGGCTCACATTCTTTTCGTTTTTCTCTTTTGGGTACATGCTCATATCTGAATAGAATTTTGTCACGTGCTCTTATTTCTAGTCATCATTGTTCGTCAACTGCTGGACAGAGTTCTCCCCCAAGAGCTTCCACAATGACCGGATTTCTGCTTCTCGAATTCGACGGATTACTGCGTCCCTCACCAGGTTCAATCATCCAGGATCGGTCTATCTTGTAGCGGACCTTCCAAAGCTTCGTATTTCGGTATGCGGCTACCATTGTAGAAATATTTTGGCCTCATTGACAAGTTTAGCAAGCAATGCGCCCTGCTTATTACAACTTAAATTCCCTAGTCATCCACGCTAATATTTTATAGAGGTATTTTTTTTTTTTGTTTGTTGGTGGTATTTTACAGAAAGTACTGATACTTTTTTCACTGATGGAAAACTGCTTTATTCTTGAGTAGCATAAGCTATATATACACGGATAATAGCTAATGCGTAATAAAATTCTTACACAAAGTGTCCCTAGCAACATCAAATACTCCATTGTGAGATCTTTGAAAGAGCATAGTAACAGTATCTATCTTAATATTTTACTTCGCGTTGCCGGCTCGCGCACATTTCAAACAAATAAACTTGTCTTGCCAACAGGAATTCCGTATCGTGCGGAACCCAAAACAGCGGTACTTTCATGAATTTCTGGAAAAAATAAACAAATTCTTACAGTACTGTAAGAAAATAGTGTTCTCTAGTTGTTTGCTGGAACAAATAAAGAAAGAAATTAGATCGGCTTTTCTTACTTTTAAGTGTTTTCAGGTTTGTTTATTTTGTAGTGGAAGTATCCTGTTCATTTCTTTGAATCTTTCAAAGAAGTCCTTGAAGATTTTGTTGTGACAAAGTAATCAGAGATGGGAATGTAATTAATTAAACTACGTAAGTATTCAAAGACCAAAAACCTTACCGTGACGTGTTAGAATGTCAAGTCGAAGTTCGTTTTATAAGTGCCCATGTAGGCCTATGTGAAATAAAAAACTTTTGACTTTGACAAGCGTAGGAGCGAAAAAGAAGGATGTAGCTATACATGATATATTATATAGCCCTTTTCTTGTAGTGACCTTGTTTTGGGTCACAATATGTATATGTAATATGCAACATCATAAAAAATCTTTTATTTTGGACCATCAATGTTATTATTAGTAAACCCATTTGCGTAACAGCTTGTCGGCGGGGATAATGTTTGTTTATTTGTTACAATAGACAATATGCATGAAATAAAACATTTGTTGTCCAACCGGTTTGTCAGAAATGTACAAAAATATAACACGAACAGTGAAAACAATATCAATATCGGTTGAAAAACAAACGATATCTATAATAACCGCTTTTTACTACATGCAAATGAAGATACCTATTTATATACGTTACATACACTAAAATAACATTTTTTTACAATTTTTGACTGTTTGTTCCGGCTAATCTCTGAAATGGCTAGACCAATTTTGACGGGCCTTTTTTGGCAGGTAGCTGATGTAATAAGGAGTAACTTAAGCTACTTTTATTTTAGAAAAAATAAATTCAAAATTCTGTATTCCACACGAACGAAGTCACGGGCACAGCTAGTATCTTAAATAAATATATACCTGTCACCACTCAACTCTTTTCACTCACATTCCAGAACCTTTCGTCCCCATCAACCATCTGTTCTACGTGCAATGTGCCCTGCAATGTAACCTTGGTTTTCCTGCGGATATCTTCATTTCTGATGTGATCACGCAAGGAAACTCCAAGTAGGAAACACTTAGCCCTTACTTCAATTGTTATAGCTTATGCGCACTTACCTTGCCGCATTTAATTTGAGCATGCAATACAAGCCAGAGCTCGTGAGAAATGTTTATTTGAAATGCAAACATAAATTCTCACTAAGATATATTTTGTTTTACTGCATTATGTCTTAACTACTTGTTTAGATGGCTTGGCTCGCTGCCTACGTCTGATGTAGCTGTATATCTATAAAATACTTTTCAATACACTTGCTCAGAAATTGACTCTTATTGCACTGCACTTATGTATATAAAGGCACTTGTTACCGAACTGTGACATTTTAATTACCATCACGCACTCGTGCTATAATGAAGTTAAAACCTTTTTGTTCAAACTCTTTGTTTGCAAAACAAATTTTAAGTATGAAAAAATATCACGTATGTTATTGGGTTCAATGGTATAAATTAGTGTCTTACTTATTTATTTAATGCAATTGTGATCATTTTAACTTGTCAAAACGATTTTTTTATAAAAAAAAAATCATTTAGTAAATAAATCGTACTTTCAAATGAAAATTGTCACGCAAAAAGCATAAACGTAAGACTAGGCAGTATGATCAAAACACTTTAGCCTTCCCCTAGGGGTAAATAAAAAAATTAGGCGCGCGCATATGAAAACAGATTTTTACCGCCATGTCACAAAAAAAGTTACTAGTTTTATCAACGGTAATAATATCATTACCGTGGTTTTACTGTTATTTTCTTCACAAATGTATTAAAAAATGTCGTATGATATACGTGAGTAATTAATGATTACTTAAGACCCTCGCTAAAGGCTCGGGTTTAAATACCGCATCGACTGTAAGCACTAATATTATACACTTACTATGATGTAAGTATTATTGAAACCCTTTTAAGACTGATTTATCATTTGATCTTTGCAATGTTTGAAATAATAGTATATAATGGCTTTTATATGGTTCTAAATCATCCAATGACTTCTCCCACCAAGGATGGAGCGAGAGGGTGTATCAGACATTTTACTGACTATAAAAACATCTGTGTACTTCAATTGCCCTTTACGTTCTCACACCATGGGTTTTCGGTCGATGCTGGGATGATGCCATCTGATTGGTGCTATCTCTTTAGGGAGCCCATGGAATACTACACGCTGGTGACGACTTGAGCTCGATTCAGACAGCAGGATGGCGAGCTATCCATTGCTCGAAGCCCGCGCCTACCTTGGCTTTTTTTTTTTTTATGGTGGGAAAAATCATGCATTGACATCCCCCGCCCTTGGGCGGAGCGGGAGATAGTGTCAGACTCTTACTGACTAAAAGACCCACCCCGTTCTTTCTAGCCTTCATACCGGGGCTCGAGCGCCCTTTCGGATAACCCTGGCCCCAGTAGGCTTCGACCCGGCTGGGGTCCCTGCTGTTGCTGACAACTCCTTGAGGCGCGCGGGAACAGTGCGCGCCGTCGACGACTTGGGCTTGGTCCGGACAGTTACCGGACGGCCGGACAGCGAGCTACCCATTGCTCACTGTCCGCAAGCCCGCGTCTACGTTGGCCGGAAATCGGGATCAGAATCCCGGCGACGGCGGCGGCGATAACGCCGTTGCCTGATGCGTTCGGCCTCCTCCTTTGCAAGCATTACTGCTTCGCAGAAGTCGGCGACCGCCTGCCACTCCTCCTCGCTCCGGACCATGGCCTCAACCAAGGCCCGGCGCGAGAGGTCTCCGCCGCCGATCGCCCCCACGAGGGCACGGCGATGCTCCGCCCAAGCAGGGCACACCTCGACTGTGTGCTCCACCGTGTCCTCCGGGCGTTCCGCACAGTGGCGACACCCGGGCGTCACTTCCGCATGAATCCGGTGCAGGAAACTCCCGAACGAACCATGTCCGGTGAGGACCTGCGTCATGCGGAAGGTAAGGACGCCATGAGGCCTTTCCAGCCACGCCTCAAAGAGGGGACTTACCGCCATGATTGTGGCGTGCCCAGCACTGGGTTGCGATAGTCGTTGACGCCATTTCACCATGAGATCCCGCCGGAGCTCTGTCCGCCATGCCGTGACCTGTCGCGGCAGCGGACTTTCACCCCGGCGTTGCATCTCCACGCGCATATCGTGCATGTGTGCAAGGACTGTTGCCTCCAGATCCCACGGTGGTAGGCCAGCCAGAAGGCTCGCCGCTTCGCGGGAGACCGTGCAGTATCCCCGCACCATCCTTATCGCCATGACCCTCTGGCAGGCGTTCAGTATGGCCGCCGGTTGCTTTTTCAGCGACGGCGCCCACACCGGCGCCCCGTAGAGGGCCATGGACCGAACGATCCCCGCGTAGAGCCTCCGGCAGGAGGCGTCTGGACCCCCAAGGTTGGGCAGGAGCCGCTTGAGCGCAGCCCCAGCCCGGCTGAGTTTGGGAGCCAGACGTCGGAAATGCTCTACGAAATTCCACCGGCTGTCGAGGACGAGTCCCAGGTACTTCATCGTCGACCCGACACCGATGTGAACTCCTCCTACCGTTAGTTGGGAGCTCAATGGCGGCGCGTTCCGAGACCGGCGACCGTGAAAACACATCGCCTCGGATTTGTGAAGCGCCACCTTGAGTCCCAACTCCTGGATCCGATCAACGACCATCGCAACCCCGCGTGTCGCTAGAGTGACCGCCGCCTGGTACGACTCTCCCCGCGCTAGGACCAGCGTGTCGTCTGCGTAGCAAACCACGCTGACCCCGTCAGGGAAGTCGCCGCGCAGCACGTAGTCGTACCCGATGTTCCACAAGGGTGGCCCTAGTACCGACCCCTGCGGAACACCGCACGACATCTCTCGACGTTTCCAGTCTCCCTGGTGACCGGGGTAGACTATAAATCTCTCCGACAGATAGGCCTCGACCACTCGACAGAGGTACTCGGGCACCCGGTGGTACCGGAGTGCCCTCCGGATCGTACTCCAGGGCAGGGAGTTGAACGCGTTGGCAATGTCCAAGGACACTGCCACGACACACCTGCCCCTGGACACCGCATCCCCCGTCGTGAGGGCTCGCACGCGCATGATGGCGTCCACTGTAGAGCGCATCCTGCGAAAGCCGAACTGTCCGTCCGAAAGGTCCGGCCCCACCCGTGTTAGGCGCCCGACGAGGCGGTTTGCAATGACTCTCTCAAAGAGCTTGCCCACCTCGTCGAGCAGCACAATGGGCCGGTACGCGGACGGAGAGTCCGCAGGGCGCCCTGGCTTCGCTATGAGGACCAGTTTCCCCGTCTTCCAGCAAAGTGGGAACTGGCCCCTCTCCAAGCATGCGCTGAAGAGCCCTCTCAGTCGAGGCCCGAGAGCCTCCATGGCCAGGACCCAGGCCCTTCCAGGCAAGCCGTCGGGTCCTGGGGCGGTGTTTTTGGCACTCAGCCTTCGCACCGCCACTCTCAACTCTACCTCGGTCACCTCTGGAGCATTGTCGTCATCGTCGCTGTTGCGGTCCGCGTCAGACACCGCTGGCAGTGGAGGCGGAGCCATGGGCGGGGGGGAGTGTTCCCCCCGCGCAGGGAACAGAGCGTTCACCGCACCCTCTACGATCTGGGGCCGGAGACTCTGAGTCAGTGGGGGAGCCCAGGGACGGAGCTTTTCCCGTACCAATTTGTACGGGCGCCCCCATGGGTCCGCGTTCAGAGACCCCAGCCACACGTTGCGGGCCTCCAGTTTGGCCCGCTTGATCTCCGTTCGGAGGGTGCGTTTTGCCGCTCTGTATCCCTCATACAGCTCCGCCTCTCTGGCCTCCGCATCCGGCGGGCGGATGCGGCGCCTGCAGTGTCTGGCGTACCGGCGCCGCGCGTGACTGCATGCGTTGCGCAGTGCAGCAATCTCCGGCGACCACCAGCACACCTGGCGCTTAGCTCGCCCTGGACGGACTCGGGGCATTGCCGCGTCGCAGATTTGCGACATGGTCTCCCGGAACCACTCCGCCTCGACGTCTATGTCGACAGGCCTGTCCGGTGCTTGCACCCAGGCCTGTACCGTCGCGGCTTCCAGGAGGAGCTCCCGGTCCATCTGCTTAAGCGCCTACCTTGGCTGGTAGTTGGGGTCACGATGGCTGGGACGAGAGGATGTCCGTTCTCTTACACGTGCGTTTGTCTCCTTCGCTAGTTTTACTGCTTCGCAGAAGGTGGTGATCACCAGCCATTCTTTCTCACTTTGGACATGGCCTAAACCAGAGCCCGGTGCGAGAGGTCACTGCCGCCTATTCCACGAGTGTGACTCCATGAGGATATGGCGGTACTCCGTCCAAACGGGGCTCACCTCCGCCGTAAGAGTAGGTACAGGACGGCTAGACATTATGTTATGTACATTTTAAATTTTTAAAATTTTTATAACTACGTCAACACATTTTCGGACCCTGAGCCCTTAAAACCCTTAAAACCATTTCAAGGCCCGAAACCAAATTCCAGATATCCCGCTAAAAATGATTTAATAATTGAAATATATAGATAAGTAATTGTCTATTTTTTTTTAAGTAACTAAACGTTTCTTTATTACATTAATTTTCTGAAATTCATAACTAACTTCAGTTTTTTTTTTAAAGCTGAACATATAGGGTTTTGATAAGCTAATAATGGAGAGACTCCTTAAAAATGTTACTTTGAATGACGTTAAAGAAACCATCACTTAACTATATTATCTTCTAATATGTAAAAAAAAACATGTCGCAGTGTTTGTTATCAAACTCTCCATAACGGCTGGACCAATTTTTATGAAATTTTTTGTACATGTTCGGTAGGTTTGAAAATATGTTGTATTTTTTAACCTCCCTCCCCCACCCTCAATATTTCTTTGATAATATAAATGTCAGAACAACGTTTGTCGGGTGAGCGAGTTCGGTTATAACTTTATAAGTCACAAACTTTTCATGTCTCGTTGCCTTTTCAAACTAAGATTAACTTTAAAACTGTAACACCAACCCAATTTCAAATTAATATTGGGTCACCGTAACGCTAATTTTCGGTATAAAAAAAAACTTGTTACATCATCCTATAATACTAAATTTACTAACGGAAGTCCCCCTCCTTCTTACGTCGTATTCTTCAGTGCTGAGGGTCGTGATTTCCCTGCTTCATCATTTTCACTCGTAGATATTCCTCCATCAGTTTCTGTCTCTGGCGGATGACTCTACAGTCCAGAACGGTGTGGATTTGGTCGGACCAATGTTTTGGGCTGCGCCCACGATGCCCTTTACCGTTTATTTGCCGTCACCGTCTTTCCTTGCAATATTCCTAACAGAGTTACACCTATACAGGGTTATTTGTAAAACACTAAAACCCTGCTAGACTGTATTACTAATATCATAAACAACAACTTTTGTTCTATGACTTTTACAAAACAATTCATTTACCAAAAACAAAGCTTCAAGATTTCGTGGTTCTATCTAACACATTTCAACTCTGTATTTTGCTAAGCTAGTATACATACCTAGGGTAGTATTTAAACGAGTGACTGTAAATTAAAATTTTAAGTGACAAAAATAATTATTTTGGGTTATAGAAATAATAAGTGAGCGACTGACTGCGAGTGACGAGAAATCAATAGAACAGCGACTTACAAACTTTAATTTGAGTTACTTAAAATACAAAATGAGAAGCTTCATAATATTTGAGTGACCTAATATTTGTTTGAGTGTCAATGTTTTGTTCTGCATTTTTTTCCAGATTTGGCCAATGATTTATTTATACTGAGCGGCATTTTATCTTAAATGAAGTGTTTCGAATGTCCTAAATATAAATGTACACAGTATCGAATGTCCTAAATACCGATATTTATGTATTATGTATGTCACAAGGTGATTTGATAATCCGGATATTGCGAAAACCCCAATTATTAAAAAATGGTGAAATAAAATCTGATCCGAGCAACTTGGTCGTAGCGTTCGCCGGCCGCTGCCGCGGCACCGCTCGCTTCGCTCACTCGGCTCACGCGCGGTAAGTCACAGTTCTAACCTAACCTAACCTATTTCACCCAGTTCAAATGATGAATCTACCTGCGACTAGATAATTAGACAATGATGAAAACATTTGCTAGCGTAAATTCCTTATTTAAAACCTGATTTTTATTTCTAGTCGCTCACTTATTATTTTAGTCGCTCACATACTAATTTAATCGTTTAACTAGGATTTCAATAACCCACTTTTAGTAAGCTCGTTCTGGATTTTATTGTTAATCAATATTTGTTGTTAGTTTAGTTAATGTGTCGCTTACTCAAATTCATACCGCTCAAGTTATTAAAACAGTATCTCATCATCAGTCGCTAAGTTTTTTTTTTTTAGTCGCTCGTTTTTAATTCCCCGTATACCTACCTAAGTCTGTATGACGCGACGCAAGCGCATTCCCACTCACATCCGCTATTGTACTATAGCTTGTTTAGCACAGATTACGTAATATTGTAACGTTCAATCTCATTATTTTAATTTTTGTATGAAAATCTGATGAACTAAAATATGATAAATTTTTAAAAGTCATAGAACAAAACTTGTTATTTATGATGTTAGTAACGTTGTCCTGACAGGTTGCCAGTGTTTTACTAATAACTCTGTATCATCGTCATCATCAGCCTTTTTTAATGTTCCCACTACTGGGATTCAAGCCTCCTCTCTAGGAGCGGGAAGGGGCCGTAATCCACCACGCGGGCCCAGTGCGTGTTGGCGAATATCACATGTCTTCGAATTTTTGGTTCTAGGACATGCCAGTTTCCTCACGATGTTTTCCTTCATCGTTTTGAGAGCAGTGGTGGATGAAAGTAATTATACAAAGTAATGCGCCTTTCTGGGTTCGAAGCCGCGACCTACAACTTGTAAGTCAGAGCCGTTACCACTCGGCCAACACTGCTCTGTATATCTTACTATATTATGTATCATTCATTTGTTATAGCTTGTCAAAGACATAGTGAAAATCATTTCGTTATTAAAATCTTTTTCCATGTTACGTACCATCCTTTCCTATTCTGTATATTTGCTATGTTGATCCAATATCAATTCTGTTCCAAGATTTCCTTTTATATATTCTAACCACGTAACTGTACAATAACTAATAATACCGGCTTCATTGTCCCACTGTAGGGCATAAGGATCTTCACTTGAATAAAAGAAATATGTGATTACTAGCGACTGCCAGCGGCACCGCCCGCGGGAAAATAGAAAATTATCCTATGGAATTATATTTCCGTGGGATTAAATGTATTCTATATACGGCAGGCTTGCGTACGGAGAGTAATACGTAGCTCTCTGTTCTCACACTGAGATGACACAACCATAAATCACAATGCTTGCTTGGTGATTTTATAGAAACAAAAATATTAAATTTTCTTTACGAGATTTTTCTTTACCAATATCTTAGGTAAAGTAAGGAATTTAGTAAATATACTTTGCCATTGCAAACTACACTTCTGGACACATCTATTGGCCCACCTTAGAGTTTAGGTTTCGATGGCCCCTACCGAAATATGATTGCTAGATTGAACAAAAACTGTTGATGCAGTTTTAAACCTGATACATTTTACCATCTTTTTCGATCGTATTGTTTTAAATTTGAATTCAGAATACCATACGACATGGAGCTACGCCTAACAAGTCGGATATGCGCCTTGTTAAAGGCAATTGATTTTTGAATAAAAAACATGTTTTATCAAATAAAGGTTTAATTTAATAACGCGTGTTGCCTCCATGGGCATCTACCACAGCTCTCATACGATTAGGCATAGAGTTTATCAACCGCTCTATGAAATTTTGAGGGATCATCCCCCATTCCTCTTCTATGGCAGTTTTCAATTCCTGCATCGTCTGGGCAACTGGCTGACGAGCCCTAACACGTCGTTTTAGCTCGTCCCACATGTGCTCAATGGGGTTCATGTCTAGGCTTCTGGCTGGCCAGTCCATAACTGTGATATTCACATCCCGAAGATATTCCCTGACGATGCCGGCCGCATGGGCTCTTGCATTATCATGCATAAAAAGGAAATTTTGGCCCACATAGTCCGCGTATGGTATCACGTGAGGTTCTAAGCACTCACGAATGTACCTTTCAGCATTTAATGTTGTCAGCCGTGGTCCTGTAACAACCTCAAGTTGAGTTTTGCCGCTCGCGGATATACCGCCCCAAACAGTCCATGAGCCACCGCCATAAGCAACCTTCTCTTCAAAGCAGCATTGTGCGAAACGCTCTCCTTTACGGCGGTAGATCTTCTTCCTTTCATCATTGCCATGTAACTCAATTTTAAACTCATCAGAAAAGAGTACACGGCTCCAATCTTGCTGTGTCCAATTTAAATGACTGCGTGCGAAATGAAGGCACGCTGTTCGGTGGGCTCGCGTTAGTTTGGGCCCATTAGCTGGCTTGTGTGGTACCATATCGCGTTTTTTTAACCTTCTCCGAACAGTTCGAGCGCTCACAGATACTCCGTGAAAGTCGCGAAGTTGGTTTTGTATCTCAATGGAGGTAAGGTGACGATTTCTCAAGCTGGTCGTCACGATGAATCGATCCTGCCTTTCAGTTGTGACCCGAGATCGTGGCCTTCCTTGGCGGTGAACAAAGCCGCCAGTCTCTAGGTACCTCCGATAAACATTTCGTACCGCAGATCGACTTAAATTAAGTTGAGCACTCACGTTTCTTTGGCTGTGTTTGGCCTGAATAACTGCCACAGCTTGGGCGGCGACTTCAGGTGAAGTATCCATAGATTATTGATAGAACCTACCCTTAATGTTAAGAATAAGTAATGTTTGTTGCAAAACCAAAGATATCAATCACTTTTTCAAGAATTAAATCCAAGTAAACCAATAAAACCAAGTTTTCTTAGTATTCGATTGTTTGATATCAACAAACAGGCTCCAAATTGTCTTTTGTTTCTTTAAATTCTGTGTTCGAAATTCAAAAAAAGACTATTGAATGAAATTGTGAATGTGCCAGGTTCAAAACTGCATAAAAACTTTTTGCTCGACCTAATATAAAATTTTAGCTAGAATCAAACGAAACTGAAAGTACAAGGTGGGCCAATAGATGTGTCCAGAAGTGTATATGGAAATTGACGACTATTTTATTTAATATCGTTATACTAAAGCAGCCATACACGTGGTACGTGGACACGTGGGCCCACGAATTTTTTAGCCCACGAATTAATGCGGGTCTTAGTTTTACAAGCGGGGCACTTTATCTTGAGCCGAATGCCTGGTTAACCCTACCACCACCATCAATTGGTGCTGATATGATGATCCATAGCAACACCATTTCATACCTATACTATCTACGTACAACATCAAAGTACTATCAAAACAAATTGCTTTTTCGCCTCATCGTCGGCTCCTGGGAGCAAATATTAAACTCTTAATAAGGACTTAGTTTAAAAGTTTCACCGCGATATTCCGGCAAATTACTCCATACCCTTAAAATTCAGTATAATCTCTTTAGGAGTTATTAAAAGAGCGTTCGATACAAATTGTTTTATAATACCGCTGGGGAAGCGGCACATAAAGTGGAATATAAGAAAGTGTGTGAGTTGAAGGACGACGGGAGTGTTCCATGACCTACATATTTTTATTTTTGACGAGAAAAAACAACTTTGTTTTGTTGAAAACTTAGGAAAAGTTTGTTTCCGCTGAATTTTAGTTGTAGCGGTGATAGAAAATCTTGTCGAGCGTTCGGTCAACATCCTCATGGCGCTTAACAGACACGGCTTAAGGCCACGGGAATTTTCTGAAAAGGCGTGGCCCTAAAACGCATAAGACAAGTGAAGGATGTGTGGACAGGTGTGGATTTATTCTGAAAAGTCTGACATGTTCTTACGATTTATAATCGACTTAAGATTTAGTAGCTTTGGCACTTTCTGTATCCTATTTCTGCAATCTTTAACATATATATAAATAAAAAACTAAGTGTAGGTTGGACTCGTGCACAGAGAGTTGCGTACAAAATTATAGTAAGACGTTTATTTTGTGACGTAACAATTAATTTACTATTTCCAGACTTATTCCTATATCTTTTTTTTTATTATGGATTCTAGCGTTTGACCACTTTTTCACCTCATGGTAAGCGATGCTATAAAACCTTGCTTTTTTCCAAATTTAAGAATTCTGAGTCAACAAGAAGTACCCTATAAAGTTTGATTACCTTGAGAGTATCGTCTATCTTTTTTTTTTTTTGTTAACTTAGTAGTTTGATTTTTTAAAGCTTCAAGATACATACAGACTTGAGTATCTATATAGTTTTAGTTTCAACATGATACCTCCACGCGTTCACGAGACAAAGAGTCTTGACGGACATACAGACGGACGAACAACAAAATTATCCTATAAGGCTTCCCTGTTTTTTCTTTTGAGGTACGGAATTCCAAAAAAAACCGGCCAAGAGCATGTCGGGCCACGCTCAGTGTAGGGTTCCGTAGTTTCCCATCCGTCACAATTAGTGTACCCACTTATGAGTTTAAAAAAATGCTTGCATATACGATTATGATACAAACTTAGTCTAGAAATTATTTTGTAGAACCCTTTTGTCTTTTTTTTACAAAAACTGTTCTTTTCATCAAGTTCAAAATAATTTTCCTAGAAAGTCCTTATAAAGTTCTACTTTTCAGATTTTTTTTATATTTTCTAAACTTATGGTTCAAAAGTTAGAGGGGGGGGGACACATTGTTTTTTACTTACTTTTGAAGCGATTATTTCCGAAATTATTGACATTATCAAAAACTGATTTTAGTAAACCCCCATTTATTTTTAAATACCTATCCAACAATATATCACACGTTAGGGTTGAAATTAAAAAAAAATCACTTCCCACTTTACATATAGGCCCCCCTACCCTAATAAAACATTTTTTTCCTATTTTTATTTCACCACTTTGTTGTCGTGATTGATATACATATTGGTACCAAATTTCAGCTTTCTAGTACTAACGGTCACAGAGATTAAGCGAGGACGGACAGACAGACAGACAGACAGACATGGCGAAACTATAAGGGTTCCTAGTTGACTACGGAACCCTAAAAAACCTTCGAACTTCCACGCTTTACTCAGATAAAGTACTACTAGTTTAGGAGCTAAGCATAAAACCGACGTTATTTATATCCTAGTATAAGAGAGCTTCCAGAAGAATTTGCTTAAAAGTTACGCCGCGCCGTTAGTGTTTATAACAAGTGGTTTAGTACACACGTTTACATACTTAAGTGTTTACGTACTTAGTTTACGTAACCGAATATGTAGGAAAAACAAAGAGAACGGGGGGGGGGGGGCAGTGAAGTAAATACACCTTCATTTCTTCAAGTATCTAGGTTACCTTTGTCCATTACAGGGCACCTGGAAAAAAAATGCCTTCATGGGGGCGATCGGTGGCGGAGAACTCTCGCGCCGGGCCTTGGTTGAGGCCATGGTCCGGAGCGAGGAGGAGTGGCAGGCGGTCGCCGACTTCTGCGAAGCAATAATGCTCCCAAAAGAGGAGACCGACGGCATCAGGCAACGGCGCTCTCGCCACCGCCGCCAGGATTTCGATCCCGATTTCCGGCCACCGAAGGCGCGGACTTGCGGACAGTGAGCAAAGGGTAGCTCGCTGTACGGCCGTCCGGTAACTGACCAGACCAAGCCCAAGTCGTCGACGGCGCGCACTGTTCCCGTGCGCCTCAAGAAGTTATCAGCAACAGCAGGAGCCCAGCCGGGTCCAAGCCTACAGGGGCCCGTGTTATCCGAAATGGAACTTGAGCCCCGGTATAAGGCTAGAAGGAACTGGGTGGGCTTTTAGTCAGTAAAAGTCTGACACTATCTCCCGCTCCGCCCAAGAGCGAGGGTTGTCATTGGATGATTTTTCTCACCATAAAAAAGGGCAACTGGAAAAAATCGTGGAATGTGTTTTGACCGCCAATTGTATGACTTAGTTACGAGTAGTTGATTACGTCAATTATTCGCAATGGGAAGATGGGCCACCTGATTTTTCCATACGGGACAAGAGTTACATACAGTAGACGCTCAGCGGTGTTTGCATCTCCATGCGCAAATCGTACATGTATCCCATAGCGGGAAAATTACAGGAGACATTAAGTATTTGCTTTTAATAAAATTAAATTTGAATTGAAGAGTTAAAGATTAAATAAAACTTTTATGTAGTTTGACGTTTTATTTATACAAAACTTAATTTTACTAAAATAAATTAGCAAAGGACCCAATATCAAGCCTTGTGAAACACCCATTTTGACTTTTAAACCCCGTTTATAGCTCCTTTCACGACGCCCACGGGTCTATTAACATACAAGACGATATCGTAGTACCCTCATAAGTGTAAGCAGCATTAAGTTCATTAGGTTACCAGTATCAAGTGTGTACAGGTATAATTTAATTTAGTTGACACCAACAACATCTTGTAAATAGACTACATTTTTCTTGTGACTTCGGTCTTGCATCCCTCAGTAAACGCGCATATTATCTTCTGTTTGTAAAATAGCTTACAAAACTTAGCGATAGTGTATGCCTATGCCACTCCCGAATATACAGCATTCTATCGGTGAAACAAAATTCGCAATTGGACATTCAGAGATTAACTTCTAAAAAAAAAAAAACTTTACCTCTTAAATAATAAAAATTTTGATTGATTGATTTTAATTTTGATATTCTAGTGATATAATAATCATGGGGCGAGTCCGACTAGCAATTGCCAAGTTTTTTTTATGTTAATGAAACCCATCAAAATCTGCTGCGTGGCTTAGGATGAGTTGGCTTAGTTAATAATAATATAATACATACTTAATCAGCATTTTAAAAGTTTCCACTGCTGGGTTACAGGCCACCTCTCTAGGAGAGGGAATGGACCGTAATCTACCACGCGGACCCAGTGCGGGTTGGTGATAAAATTATTATATCACCACACTATCAAAATGAATTTAAGATACTGCCAAGCTGAAATCTCATGACATTTTATCTTTACGTAACAGACCAAAATAGAAGGTGTCTACAAACGAAAATGCAAATCGATACACTACAAAGTAAACTTTCCTTAACACCCACTCGCTCGAACTTTAGATTTGAGCTCTCAGAGCGACGGGGATCTATGATGTCACACCTCGTCAATTTACTCAGGTTTAGAATTAGTCGGGGCTTAAAAGTATTAAATATTAGAAGGCTGGTAACAAGAACTTTATCTTTATGTTCTATATAGGAGTTTGATGATTCACTTTGTGTGTCTAAAATGTTTGATATTAGGGTTACCCGTGATCCTTCAACATAGGTGTGGTTTTTAAATATATTGTAAGCTAGCTTTTGTAAGCTAAATATTTACCCACGTGAAAACCAAAAATAGACGCTCATGCCACTCAGGTAAAAAGCAGCTCTCTATAGGTGAAAAAATTGTATCAATTTGACCAGTACTTTCTGATATTTCCTCCTACAAACAAAAAAACAAACTTTACCTCTTTATAATATTAGTGTATGTAAAATTAGCTTTTAAAACAAAAAATAGACGTTTATATCACTCAATACTAAATAAGCATTCTCTTCTGTTGAAAAAATTTAAACAATCAATCCAATATGTATTTATAATTTGGAATATTTTAATAATGTATCGAGACTAATATGACTAATTATGTTTTAATTTCTGATTTTTATTTTAATATTGTATGCCTCAACGGTGGGGCATAGCTGAACTTATTTTAATAATTTAAGACCTGTATTTATTATGTATACCTATAGTCCACAATAAAGATGATTTGATTTGATTTGATTTGAATAGTAAGTATATTCAATACAAAAAAAAAAACCAAATCTACCGTCCTCTTTATAACATTGGTCTATTTTGCAAGCTGATTTCACTAAAAACTTCATCTAAAAATGCACTAGGAATGGAAATTAGCTTTATTAGTGTGTTAATAAGTAAGTGAGTTTTGATTTCATCCACCAACTCATTTTTTGTTTCATCAATAAACGCCTTAAAGATTGCAGGTTTGTTATCGAATTATAAACTTTAAAACAAATTACTTAACACAAGTGTCACAACACAGGACGATCAAACCAATTTACGTTTATAGATAAAACAGCGGACAAAAACGAAGTGTTAAATTCTCCAAGTAGGATTAGAAACCGTTACCCAACAGTTCTTGTCAGAGAATATTCTCTAAACCAGTGGTTTCTAAATTTTTTTTTGACCTTGCATCAATTTGGATTTTTTGGCATTTATAGGTGGGAAATCATGCCAATCAAAGCCATTGCTTTTTCCGATCTAAGGCGTTGTGGGAGCTTTCAGTATTTTACTGACTTAAACCCACTCTTATGTTCCTTGTTTGCCTTGCGTTCCAGGACGGACCGGACGGACTGGACGGCCGGACAGTGAGCTACCCATTGTTTTCGACGGTCCAATAATCGTCCGGACCGAGCTCAAATCGTCACGACGCATAGTGTTCCACGCGTGCTTCAAGGAGATGTCAGCAAACCGTGAGCCCTTACGGTTTGTAGGGTCGAGGCCTACTAAGGCCAAAGTAACGAGCATTATTACATAAAACATAAGATCAGATGGAAACTTAAAATCAATCCGCATAAATGTCACTTTTTTAAATTGTCGTTAAGTTCGCGCTTAACCACTTTCTCACCTGATTGAAAGCGACGATGAATTCAACGATGGTGCGCGCTTGTCTGGAAGTAATCTATTCACTCTTGACTTAAAGATCTCTTTTTAGTTTTTGAAGCTTTCACAGACCGTATTTAGCTAAATTCTGAGTTGACTAAACTCGTTACTGGCCAAAATGTGTGTCATCTGCTACTGTTATAATTAATATACTTTACTTAAATTAAAATTTTGAGTTCTTTGTTTTCTGAGTTCGTATGTTTTTTTTTATAGTATTGAAAGTGATGAAGATATATATGTTATAAGTAAAATATATATGATAAGATATGTAGGGATATCCGCAAAAGAACCAACGTTACCGACATAATTTATATTCATATTCATATATTTATTCATATAACAATTTACATTGTGTTTGAATTTTTTGTACATTAATTAATCCATAACATCTAGAAAAAAATTATATATTTTAAATTTCAAAGAGGAAATTAACATTCAATAAACACTAAGTAAATCCTGAGTTAAAAACACTAAACAATTTACAACATAAAAATCAATAAATAATAGTCAATAATCAATCACATAATCAATATTCAATAAATAATAGTCAATAATCAATAATAAAAAAGAAAAGATAAATAATACGATGTTAAAAAACAACATTAAAAATTGTAAATAGTCATTATAATTATTATTATGAATTAAATGTAAATTTTATAAATCTCGAGAAATCCCAGAAACCTTTGGATATATTTACGAAAGTATGTCATAATTAAATAGTAGTTGTACGAAAAATGATGGTAAATAGTTTTTATATTTAAGTAAATTACTTAAATATAAAAACTATTTACCATCATTTTTCTCTAATTCAGACAAAGAATATAAACATTTATTCAACAGGAATGCTTTAAGTTTAACTTTAAAATAAAAAAGAGTACCTTTATAAATCAATGACCTCAAGTCAGTAGGTAACCTATTAAATAATTCCACAGCTTGGTATTTAGAGCAATGTTTGGCAATTTTGAATTTAGGTGCAATTTTGTTTTTTATAATATTTCTTCTAGTTTTCTCTCTAAGTTCACATTCATATTCGTGTATGTATTTTGCAAAGTGACTGAGTAGCACTAAAACATATAAACTTGGTACCGTTAATATACCTAACTGTTTAAAATAATCTTTACAAGACTCTTGTTGTGGGATTCTAACAATCGCTCTTAATGCACGTTTCTGGAGTATGAATGCTCTTTGGCATACCCGTAACTGCTCCCCCAAAACATAATGCTGTATCGTAACCTAGATTCTACCAATGCATAATATATTGTTTTTAACTGTTTTACATTGATTTCGTCGAGGTTTCTTAGCGCATAGCAAGCCGAAGATATTGAGGAATCAATGGCGGTGAGCTCTTTTTTCCAATTTAATAAGGAATCTATGTAAACTCCTCAAAATTTTACTTCGTTTACTAGACCAATATTATCCCCTTTGAGCGTAACATTTATGTTACGCTCAAAGATGAGTTTATCGCGAATAAACAGACACTCAAATAAACCAATTGGTCGGTGGAGGAACTTTGTTGGAGGTGCTTTGTTTAATGGAGGAGAAAGGACGAATTAAGCTAGAACTACACTGCGCACACGTGTGTTACGTACGCCGATTTGGGTGCGTCGGTCTCCATGCATTTTATATGGAAACTAGACTTGTAGAGCTACACTTGATCCACGCCACGCGACGCCACGTGACTTTGTTCTACGTTCGTGTTACACGTGTGCGTCAGTCTTAAATAGTAATTCTAGATTAAGCAGGTACTGTTTGTATTCGGATTATTATTGAAAAGCGTTTCTATTGAAGAAACAAGGGTTCTAGGAATAAATCTTATAATCCTGATGGCTTATAAGCTATGCTCCTAGAACAGTACTTAATTATTTTACTACTTAGTTATGCGTACAGCTAAAGAATAATATTTCTTGGCGAAGACTGTCTTTTGATAGCAACAACCTAGAAGTTTTTTTTTTTTGGTGGGTAAAAATCGTCCCAATGACATCCCCCGTCCGTGGGCGGAACGGGAGATTGTGTTATACTCTTATTAGCTAAAAAACTCACCCTGTTCCTTCTTGCCTTTAAACCGAGGCTGACCTACCTTTCGGAGCTAACCCTGGCCCCAGTAGGCTTTGACCCAGCTGGTCCCCTGCTGTTGACAGCTCCTTTAGGTGCGCGGGAACAGTGCGCGCCGTCGACGACTTGGACTCGGTCCGGACAGTTAACGGACGGTCGGACAGCGAGCTACCCATTGCTCACCAACCCCGAGCCCGCGCCTACGGTGGCTGGAAATCGGAATCGGAATCCCGGCTGTGGCTGGGGCGCTGTGAGCGCCGTTGCCTGATGCGGTCGACCTCCTCTTTTGCTAACATTACTGCTTCTCAGAAGGAGGCGACCGCCTGCCACTCCTCCTCGCTCCAAACCATGGCCTGTACCAAGGCCCAACGCGAGTGATCGCCGCCGCCGATCGCCTCCACGAGGGCACGGCAAGCGGCCCAAGCAAGGCCCACCTCCACTGTGAGCTCCACCGTTTCTTCCGAGCGTTCCACACAGTGGCGACACCCGGGCGTTACTTCCGCAAGAAACCTCCCGAATTTACAATGTCCGGTGAGAACCTGCGTCATGCGGAAGGTGAGGACGCAGTGATGTACTTCCAGGCACGCTTCTAAGTGGGGACTTACCGCCATTATTGTACAACCTAGAGGTCGACAGGGGATAGGTTACATCTAGACAAAAGTACTACATCGTCGTCTTCGTCCGGACCTTAAGGTGAGATATGAATTAAATGCTATCAACAATAGAAAAAGAAATGTAGTCATTATATAAAATTATTACAGCCGTCCTACTCTCAACTGAATTTCGATTCATACAAAGCGTTTTGGAAACACATTCATTATGCGTACAGCTAAGGAGTGGAATTCCCTGCCGGAGTCTGTGTTTCTTGATAGCTACAACTTAGGTGTCTTTAAGTCAGGAGTGAATAGGTTACTTCTAGGAAAGCGTGCTCCATCGTTGGCCACATCATCATTTACCATCAGGTCAGATAGTGGTCAAGGGCAAACCAATCAATAGTAAAAAAAAAATTAAATAAAAAAATTTTGTCATCACCACCAAATTCAAAATCAATTTTTTAACATAATCCTTTAGAAGTTTATTTTTCTAACCTGCCCTCAAGTTAGTTAATATAAGCTATTAGCTTTTGCCCGCAGCTTCGCCTGTGTATATAAAATAAAGCCTATGTCACTCAAGAATAAAGCAGTTTTCTATCAGTGAAAAATTTTCCTGCAAACAAAAAACCTTAAAAAACAAATACCCCCGACAATGGACGTATTTCGGCTGAAATGATGGTGATGATTACTATCTTTATACATATGTATATATTATATAATTCTTCTGTACGTTTTTTTGCCAGTTAACTCCTAAACGGCTTGACCGATTCGGATGACCTTTGTATATTGGAGTGGGTCCTTGGATGATTTGAAAATACAATTGAACTTAGTTACAGGTGGTGTTGTATTGGCGTTTTATTTATTTTTTGTCAAAAAGCCAGTTTTTAAACAGGACAACGTTTGCCTGGAAACTAACATAATAAAAATAATAATAATCGGACTGCTTTAAAAACGCTATTTAACTTTTTCGTGTAAGAAGTTAAGCGAAGCTAGAGAAAGTTTTAATTTATTACCTCAATAAAATCCAATCATTATGCAATGTCATTGTATTGAAGAGAAAGAAACAACTCAATTTGTAAAATTATTCAAGAATTATGACACAATATAATCACTTTATTGTATCTGTATATAGCCCATTGTTTTCAATCCGAATTTCAACATGAATATTGGAAACAGTTAAAACTTTCTTGGTATAATTAATTCCATTCGAATTTCTCCGAAAACGAACACTGTAGTCCCTTAATATTCGATAAACCGTAAAATGCTACGGTGCCATAAACATTTTACATCGAAATAAATTGACAAATTGAAGCCTCAGATATCTATCTGAGGTTAAAAACATAAATCTTTATATATAAAAGAAGAATCTGACTGACAGACAAATCAACGTAAAAAAAATCTTAGAGAACTGTCCTTGTATACAGGCCAGGACAGTATTACCATCATCATAAACAACAACTTTTGTTTTATAACTTTTTACAAAACCATACATTTACCAAAAACATACTGTGTGAGTCACTGTCATGTGTTGCCTTTTAATGGCGTACAAAATATAATTGAGTACGAATCATAAAATTATTTACTCATACATGCAATTATAATAATTAAGATTATTTAATATCAACAATTATTATTTTGTTCCAAACATCATAATCATAGTCAATAATTAAAACAATTTATACATGTCAAGAATAGGCTAGTGGCCGTAAGAAATGTAATTAACTGTCCGTCTTTTAGATTATTCAAAAATAAGGAACACATATTTTTTTATTTTTAAATTAAACCAAAAATGACAAAGATTACCCCTTAAAGTTACGTGTGACGTTACGCCATGCTACATTTTTTCGCACGGGGTGACGTCACACGCAATTTTAAAGGGCTATATCTTTGTAATTTTTTGTTTAATCGAAAAAAGAAGAAATATGTGTCCAATATTTTTTTATAATCTAAAATATGGACTACATAAAATGTAATTATTTTGACCCTGGACACTACCCTACTAGGTACATAAGTCAATAAATAATAATAACAATAAAAATAGTCAAGTGTATCGTTACCAATGATCCTCTTGGCTCGCTCAAATTCACGCGAACGAAGTCGCGAGCAAAGCGTCTAGTATAAAATATTTATGTTCATTGTCACCGGTCGTAACTTCGTACGTAAGCCTAAAACCTAACAAATGAATCGCCTGTACGCAGTAGGGTTTTTGTTTTAATACTTTTTTTGTTTTCTGATTTTTTTCATTATAAAAGCCTGACTTTGAATAACAGCCGAGTCGAGCTGTAACAGTAACTCAAAGGTAGAATTGTGAATTTGTCATGGTGTTTTTTATAAAAGTAAGTAATACGGTAAAACAAGTGGAGCTTTCATGTTTCATTTTGAACTAACGGCTGCCTGCGGCTCTGCTTGTGTGTAAATAGTTTTTGTCGTTTGAATTATCTACATTTATAACATAATAAAGAGGTAAAGTTTGATTTTTTGTTTCATTGTAAGATGTAATCTCTGGAAGTGTTGGACCGATTGCTAATTATTTTTTATACCGATAGGAAGCTGCTTTATTCCTAAGTAATATTTTATGTACGCGGGCGACGCTGCGAGCAAAAACTAGTAGTATATGTGTTCCAGTAAAAAACAGACCCACATACTATCACACATACATGCAAACTTTCGCTTTTATAGCTTAAGAGTGATGTGATAATATCATCATCACATATGCTATAATGAAAATAATTGAATCAGGTCATAAGTTTTTAATTGCCTGAATTTCATGCTATAAAAGCTATTAAGTAATTAATATTTTTATATTTTATATATATTTTTATTGTTGCAAGGTTCGTTCGCGCTTGACCAATATCTCAGCTGTTGAAAAGCAACGATGCGCTCGGCAATGGAGTGCGCTTACCTAGAAGTAATCTATTCTAAATAATATATTAAATATAGACCTTTTATTCACTCTTGGTTTAAAGGTTCTTTGTTTATTTTATTTTTTTATTGTAACCATCTTTATGCGACCAGTATTCTAATTATAAGCAAGACGTTAGTGTCTGTCTAAAAAGCCAAATGACTTGGGTAATCTAATTTAACCTTTCGAATGTCTTATGTTACACAGTCTGACATAAGGTAATTGTTCTTCTATTGTGTCTCTAATTACGACATTCAAAGAGTTAATAATCGAATTCTTAAAATCTGATGTAGCCAACACTGGTTGAACAATCAAGGTTGCAATAAAAAAACTTTTTACAAAAAAAAAATAACCGACTTACTAAAAAAACACCAAATTCCGAAATTAAAGTTATTTTGATAGTTTTAGTGTTTTTTAATTCTTAATTCTTTATTGTACACCATGATAGATAACAAAATATGTGGACATCAGAGAGTTCATGTACATAGGCGAGCTTAACTCAAAGTTGAGTTTTCTTCCAGCAAACCATTGAGTGATAGAGAGAAATCATAGTAGAGGGTAAGATCCAGTGCACAATTAAAAATAAAATAAATAAATAATATGAATAAAATAATACATTAACATACATACATATATAAATACATACTTATATAATATATACATAAATACATATGTTTACTATGTCATTGTGAGAGGAGATGCTCTTTAAGTTTCCTCTTGAAGACGTCCAGAGAAGGGCTATCACGTAAGGAGTGCGGGAGAGAGTTCCAAAGGCGCACTGCAGTGACAGAGAAAGAGCCATCATAACGGCTGGAAGTGTGAAATGGAGTACGAAGAAGAAGAGAATTGGCAGTGCGACAGGGTTTACCCCTCGGGACGAAGTATTCAAAGCGTTCACGGAGATATTGAGGAGAATTAGGATTGTGCAGGATAGTGAAGAGTAGTGATAGGATATGGAAATCACGCCGACGCCGAACGGGCAGCCACTTCAATCTGGTCCGAAATTCCGACACATGGTCGTATTTCCGGAGACCAAAAATGAAGCGGATGCACAAGTTCTGCAGTCGCTCGAGTTTGTTTAGGAGAACCTCCTTTGCATCTAGAAAACAGACATCCGCATAGTCTATTAGCGGTAGAAGAAGAGATTGCGCAAGAGTCACCTTAGTATGAAACGGCAAGAATTTCTGGAGACGTTTAAGGGACTGAAAAGAGTAGAAGACCCTCTTACTAACATCAGCTATATGAACCTCCCAAGAGAGGTTAGTATCTATATGGACGCCTAGGTTTTTCGCACTTTTCGAGTACAATATAGGCACTGAGTCATATACTACTTGCGGGAGATACTGGTGATCCAATAAATTGAGCATGTATCTGCCACCAACAATGAGCGCTTGAGATTTTGTCGGGTTCAGTAAAAGTCCAAAGGATTTAGCCCACTTGTTTATGTTTTCAAGGTCACAATTGATGGCATCTACAGCTTCAGCCAGTTCATCTATTTTAAAATGACGATACAGCTGCAAGTCGTCTGCGTAGAGATGATAGTTAGAAGTCAGGGCCTTAGTGATAGCGTTTATAAAAATAGAGAAGAGAAGAGGAGAGAGGACGCCACCTTGAGGTACACCCGCAGCCAAATCACACCATTCTGAGGAATCCTCACCAAACCGAACTGACTGCGAGCGGCCCCGAAGATATGATTTGAACCACTCAATTACTGGTGCAGAGATATTAAGGGAGGAAAGGATTCCTAAGAGGATGTCAAAATCAACTGAGTTAAAAGCACTACTGAAATCCAATAAAACCAATATGGTTAGACATTTGTTTTCCATAGCCAGTCTAATGTCGTCGGTTATTTTAACAAGGGCTGTTACAGTGCTATGGCCAGGTCTGAAACCAGACTGGTAAGGACTCAGCAGGCTGTTAGAGGACAGATAACGAGACAGTTGATTCTGAACAACACTCTCAAGGACTTTGGAGAGGATTGGAAGGATGGATATTGGTCGGAACTGGGATGGTGAAGAAGGATTTGACACTTTAGGAAGCGGTATGACGTGAGCCTTCTTCCAAGCAGAAGGAAAAGAATTAGTGAAAAGAGAAAAATTTACTATATGAGTTACGATAGGAACTATTTCATTCAGTATAAGAAGGAACATTTGGAGCTGAAGGCCATCGTCACCTACCGCCTTGGTAGATATTGATTGGATACATTTCTTAATATCTGCTTCAGTAATCGGGTGAAAAGTGAAAGAAGTATTAACTGGCAAAGGAAGTTTAGAGAGATCATTAAGTGTTGAAGATTTAACATTATCATCGAGTGTAACAGGTGACATAGAAAAATGCGCATTAAGGGCATTGAGGTCCATTTTATCCGGAAGACTCTTGCTAGAGGCTTTGCCAATACCAAGAGTCTTTAGAAATTGCCATACTTGTGTTGTGTTTGAATTTTCAATTGAATTGTGGATGTGGCGCCTTTTTGCATCTCTACACAAACGACTGCAGCGATTTTAGTAGGTACTTAAGTCGTTTGTTTTTTTTTTTTTGTAAACAGTTTTTTTATTTCACACTTTTTTGTTGCAATACACTTACAGCCAGAGTACCTTTTTCTCATGACAATTTCAATTAACTCAAACCCTGCTAGGATACATTGTTTTATTATGAAGTTTCCGTATCTACCTTCCGGCTCCATCATCATCATCAGATCAGTTCGATAGTACCTTATAGCTAAAGTACATCTCATGACAATTCTAATAAGCCCAAACACGGCTGGAATACATTGATTAATTTCGGAGTTCTGGTGCCTATCTTCCGGCTCCATCATCATCATCAGGTCACATCGATGATACCATTTTCAACATACCTATTCAGAACTATTAATTTATTTGTAACTATGTTCATTGGGAGATCTGTGTGAGTATGATCTTCCTTTGGCCATTTCCGATCTTCCCCACCAGTTCCACTACATCAAATTTCATGTTTTGACTATAAATGCTTAAGTCTCTAATGAAAACACCAAAAGAATTATATAGTTGCCTATAATATTTGGGGAGTTCCCTCGATTTCACCAAGATTCCATCATCAGATCCCGACTTGGTGACTATGGGACCATTTGGGAAGTATACCCTTTTCAAAAAAAAATAATTTTTCAAATCGGTTGGCAAGTGACGAAGTTATGCGCGAACATACATAAAAAAAATACAAACATCCGAATTGAGAACCTCCTCCTTTTTTAGAAGTCGGTTAAAAAGATGATCATTATTTACTAATAGAATTTTATAAAATGTATTGTTTGTAATAAATATAGAACAGGACAGATTGGAAGAAGAAAACGTGTAGCGCCTAGCCCAAGTAATATGGGATAAGGGCAGGAAGAAGAAGAAGAAGAAGTATTGTTTGTAATACATATATAACAGATTCTTTTATTCGTTTAATATTTCCAAGTTGTTTGACTTTTTATACAGATTTATAAACCATCTCATATAAAAATTACATAGAAACTTCCTCGATCCCAAGACTTACTGTACTTATTACAGAAGCAAGCGAAGCAATTTATTTTTTCTCTAATTTTTCAAAGGGCCCTTAGGAATGGTTGCTACGATATAAATTCACTCATGAAATATGTAACAGCCAAAGCTAGCTGGAATTTTTGGGCGAATCGTTTTTGTTTCCATGGTAACTGGAATAGGAGCGTCTTCTATGAGAAATCGAATAACGGAATTATATCAAAAAGGAATGAACGTAAAAACGCTTTATTTCTGTCATACTGTATGGATCAGAATGTTGGGCTATGAAAAAGAAGGATGAAAAAAGATTGCATGTAGCGGAGATGAGCATGTTGAGATGGATGTGTGCTGTGACAAGAATGGATAAAGTGAGAAATGAATATAGTAGAGGAAGTTTGAAAGTGGTGCCAGTGACTGAAAAGTTGAAGGTAATCGGTTGTCTTGGTATGGTCATGTGAAGAAGAGGGATGAAGCGCATATTACTAAAAGAGTTCTGAGTATACATGTAGAAGACCGAAAAAAAGATGGATGGATTGTGTGAGAAGTGATATGAAAGAAAAGAGAGTGATAGTTTGACGGGTGACAGGACAGAATGGAAGAAAAAAACCTATTGCGGCGACCCCAATATGGGATAAGGGCAGGAAGAAGAATTCGCTTCACTTCAATACTTGGTCTTTGGAGACAAAGTGTAAGTCCCACAAACCTTCGTTGACAAGGGAAGATCTTCCAACCAGACGGGTATTATGTCTGGTGGATAACTGCCCGGCAGATGATTTCGGGCTGTTCTATATGTTCAAATCGCGTGGAGAACTTTAATTGTGCGATGCAGGATTAGTTTTTAATGGATGCCATAGATGTCGCTACAGGTCAAATAATTAGTAGACTCTGTTTTTTATACGGATTACTGATGACTTCTCTTGGCGTATCAGACTTTTACTGACTAAACCACAAGGGACGTAGGCCCTTCAGTTGTGCTTTGCGTTCTAAGAACACTAGGGTTTCCCTTTCAGAAATTGAGCCATGACCCGAGTAGGCTTCAGCCCTGCTAGGTTTTACTGACATCTCTTAGAGGTGCGCGTGAAGCATTATGCGTCGTCGACAACTCGAGCTCAGTCCGGATGGTTACCGGACGGTCGGACGTCGAACTACCTACTGCGCATCGTCCACAAGCCCACGCCTAGGGTGGCTGGTAGTCAGGGTCGGGGTCTTGGCGTGAGGATACGTGGTGCGAACGGCCTCCTCTTTCGCTAGCATTACTGCTTCGCAGAAGGAACGTCAACTGAGCGAGTCCAATGACCTGTAGGTAGTAGTCGGCGTTGCGTATAAACAACCTAAAAGTCATTGGACTCGCTCAGCTGACGTTTTCTTAAAGAAATTAATTTCATGCGTAAATTAATACAAGTTTTGAAAAAAAGGTACTTTTTAATTTTATAATTTTATCTTTACAAATCGGTAGTGTTTCATATACCGGATCGACTCTCCACGGAATTAAAACGATCAAAATTTAACGGTGTATAATCCATACTCGATGTAAATTTTCATAGGCCATTCAAACCGATTGTTGTTTTTTATTCATGAAAATAATTATATAAGTGCACTTTAAATTAAGCGAACAAAATGAAATGTGAGCTGACACAAAAGGAATTTAATAAAAGCGCTCCACTGTTTTTTGTGTTCTTTTATTTTTAAATAGGTAATGCTTTTATGTTATTTTATTTAAATATTTTTGAATGAATGAATTTTATTTTTTTATTTTATAAATTAATTAAAACAGTAGTAGTAGTAGTTCTAAATCTCAGATAAGCCGTTTGCATTTTTTCAAATTGGTTTAACATAAAAATACTTTTCACAAATTCTTATCTGGCTCACACTGTATCACCCATTTTTTTCATTCCAAGGTCAAAAGGACGATGTAGACAAAGTAGATACTAAATTAGCTTTTTATTGCTACTATAATTTAGGATAAAGAGACAAACTTGACCTAAAGGACGTCGTTTCTCTGGCAATGGATTACATAAGTCTTAACGACGGCCACGTTTATCTAAGACCGACACATATAATTCATATTTTTCCGATGCCTGTGTGTATGGCCACAAAATAGACTTGTACAGAAGACAATCTACATACAAAGCGTACTCGAGCAACGCACACATAGATACTGCTCACGGATACGACATCTCGGCTCTATCGTCCGGTCGCACTCGTACAGTTCGGCGCGACGCGCTGACCCAGCGTCATCGCCTAGCGTGAGTATAAAAAGTGAAGTACATACATGAGCTTGACTTCTGTACCTATATATTTTGTGGTATGGCCTAGAATGACTCGATATTAAAAGATAAGCCCCTGAACTATATCTGACATGTTCTCTTTTATTGATGAAAATCGCTGACAACAACGTTGTTCAGCGATACATTGGCCTTCGACATTGATTCGTAGATTTAGTAATTAAGAAAAAAAAATATTAATGGGAACCTGCAGTGATATAACTTCAGAGTTTACATTCCGATTACTTTATTTCAGATAACTAGGCCTCTAGAAGTTTCACAAATTGTGTACATAACAAAAGACAAATTATAATAAAAATCATAATAAACGTCATATGTTTTGAATGCACAAAAAAGACAGGCATAGACGTTATTTTTTTAATTGACTTCAAATAGAAGGAGGTTCTATCTTCAGCTGAATGTATTTTTTATAGATGCGTATATGTCGGTCAATTGTGAACAGATTTAAAAAAGTTGTTTTGATTGAAAGGTTATGCTTCCTACATTGGTTTCATAGAAATATTGTTATAATTTGACAATGAACTTTGAGAATATGGAACAGAATTCCTCAAAGCAGAACTGCCATAACAAGTAAAATTGATTTGTTTATGCTAGTTTTCTGGTCTTACCAAAGATGAGAACTAAGTTCGGCAAAAAAATGTTAACATTTGAAGGAGCACAGTTTTACATCAAAATACCCCCAGTTATAAAAAAAATGTACGCTCATTCAATGCATTCAAGAACCAACTTGCACAATATGTCATCATCACCAGCCTTTTTAATATTCCCACTGTTGGGACTCAAGCCTTTTCTCTAGAAGAGGGAAAGGGCCGTAATCCACCACGCGGGCCCAGTGCGTATTGGTGCCAAATATGTAAAAAGCAATAATTAAATGTCTACTTAAAGACTGAATGTATTGAATGAGTTCATCAATTTACATACGTGGTGACAAACTAATTTAGAATAAGGAAAAATTGTTCTCAAGTAAGTGTGACTTTGGGTCTCATTTGAGAAATAAATATCTTTAAACCTACGTGTAGTTGATGCCTGACTAAAAGACAAGGATATTGAACTGATCTGAAGATGAAGCCGGACGGTAAATTAATGCAACCTAACCATGTTTGGGATTATAAGAATTGTGATGAGATGCACTCTGGCTCTATGGTATTTTCGTTTGACTGAGGGGAACTTTTTAGTGGTGGTATTATGACTAAAAAGTGTTAAATAAAAAACTTAAAAAAAACCACTGATCATAACAAAAAAAGACATTAAAAAGTACAAAATAACTTTAATTTCGGATGTCGGTGTTTCTATAATAGTTTTTTGTCTCTTCGTTATTTAACACCGACATCCGAAATTAATGTTATTAATTTTTATATTTCCTGGATTGTCTGGACGTTTCCGAAGATATTATTGGCGAATAAATATACCGTTTAAAATTATCTAAATTGTTTCAAGATCCTCTTAAAGTGAGTGAAGAAAATCCGCGCTGCTTTAAACATTTTTGTTACCAAAACATTATTTGATCTGATAAGTATAAGCTGACAAGTTCTCAAGTAAACTGAGCCTAAAGTTGACAAGCTAAGTCCGCCAACGTGACTCGTAACTGGAGGGTTTTGATCAATATTTATGTCTTGATTAGCGGCATGACAAAGAACAATGAAAAAGTTCCGAAAAAAATTGCTTATATTGTTTTATTGCGTCTGTAAATGAAAAATATTGTATCAAAATATAGAGCTCGATTTTCTGAATAGTTTGGTCTTCAGTTATATTGTTTTGGGCAGATAGACGAAATTAGAAATATCTACTTAGTTCTTTAAATATTATTGGCAGAAATGCATTTTTACTGCAAAATTAACAGGCAATATGCAGGCATGCATTACATATTTACGTATTCAGAATTAAATAAAGTTGACCGGTAAGTGCGGAAACCAATTTACAAAGTCGATTGGTGCTTATACAACAACCACGTCAGCAAAAAAAAAACAATCGTTGCCAAGTTACGTATGATCTTGTCCACTGAAGATCATACAAAGATAATTGCATGGCTTTAATATCTAACAGCAGTTGATTCACCAATTAACAGATTCAAGCAGGATTTTAAGCCCGACTTCCATATTCAGAAAATGTCATCGTTTAAACAGGTCATCAGCCGGGTGATAGATGAGATGTCGTAACTTATTTACATTACTACTGCTGACATCAGAGATCCTACCAGCTTGTAAACTTTTAACGCGATCTATTTGACAACCTAAACTGAATTGTTAAAAAGGTCGTCAGTAGCTCCATCTATACAGGGTTATATGTAAACCACTAACAACCTTTCAGGACTGTATTACTAACATCATAAACAAAAACTTTTGTATTATGACGTTTAACAAAACATAATACATTTACCAAAAACAAACCTTCAAGATTTCGTTGTTCTATCTAAAACATTTCATCACTGTACTTTGCTATACTTACCAACGTCTACATAACGTGACCGTGACGCAAGCGCATTAAACACTGCCGCCGCCCAACCCGCTCCCCTCCGCTATTGTACTATCGCTTGTTTCGCAAATAAACTTCATAATATTTAGAACGTTCAATTTAAATATTTTTATTTTTGTATGAAAATCTGATGAACAAAAATATGACAAATTTTTGAAAGTCATAGAACAAAAGTTGTTGCCTATGATGTTATTAACATAGCCTTGAGAGGTTTCCAGTGTTTTACCAATAACCCTGTACAGGGTGTTTGGCTCCAACCCTCTTTCTCGTTCGCTGGCTTGACATTTTATCACGTCGTGGTAAGGCCCCTGGTCAATATCTGAATTGTGGAGGTCAAATAATAATAAAAAAAATTGTGCTTATATTTGAGGAAACTAAAAGACTTAGCATCACCATAACTATAACTATTTTCAAATTTTATCATGATGCAGATTTGTTTTCCTGAATATTGATAATAGATAAACGTATTGATTGGTAAAAAATAATTTAAAAATCACAATCAGATAGGTGTAGGTGTAATGTAATGGTACGTAACGGTAAGCAGTGTGTGTAACTTGGAGTAGATCTTTACTACACGAAAACAGTAAAACTTCAGCTCAACCAAAAGTCATGATGTCCATCCTTAAAAAAAAAAACACTTGGCAATGATTACTTTCATCATAAAACCAGTAAACTTTTTTCCAGACTTCTATATCTATAGGTCTTAAATTTGATTTGATAAATTTCGTAAATTATTTTATCGATATCTAGAGTGGTGATATTTATAGACGCTTAAGAATTCCACCGACCAATTCTACTCCATTGTTCTTTTAGTCTAGCGAAAAATATAAGATAACCTAAAATTCAAAATTAGATTTATGAAAAATTTGAATTTTGTATTTTTATGAATCTGGTGAAGGTTTTAGGTGTGAATCCTGGAATTTAACTTTGAATAATTTTGAAACTAAACTATTCGCGTTCTGTACGTGCTCAGCGTGTAGGTACTTAATTAGTTCATCGTCACGATCATTTCAGCCGAAAAACCTACACTACTGGACATATCACTCCCAAGTGTCGCCATAACGACCGGTTTGATTATCAGGACTCTCGCCAGGTCATCAGTCCACCTTGTAGGAGACCTTCCAATGCTGCATCTTATGATACGTGTTCGTCACTCCTGTCTCACATTTTCCCAGTTTTTTACATGAAGCGATTACCTGTTTGACCTCCACAATCCAGTAGGAGCTGTGGTGGCCGAGTGGTTGGAACCCAGCCAAGCGCATTGCTTTGTGTAATTTTTTTCATCACCACTGCTCTCAAAACGGTGAAGGAAAACATCATGAAGAAACCGGCATGTCCTAGAACCAAAAATTTGAAGGTATTTGACATTCACCAACCCGCGCTAGGCCCGTGTGGTGGATTACAGCCCATTTCTTCTCCTAGAGAGGAGGCCTGAGTCCCAGCAGGGGGAACATTAAAAAGGCTGTTGATGAATCCAGTAAATAGGTAACACAATACTCTTGGCAAAACAAATGTCAGATTTACTGGCTTACATCTCATCATCTGTAATGACCGTCATAAATCTACAAATGATAGCTTAAACCAATGATGAACAACGTGCTTTTCGAGGCATAGCGGAGAAGCTTATGTTAACATGCTGTTACTATATAATATATCTTTGATAGTCCAATCACTCTTCGAGTCCTAACTTACAAGTACAAATTGAATAAATTTTGTGAATCCAAATGAGGAAACAATCCCTCTGACATTAGCTAGTGACCCAACAAGATGTGATTAAAACAAATCAAGAGGTAGTTGGAGGACAAATGTCGAGCGAGGAGAAGAAAGGGGGGGAGGAAATGATATATACAAGTTTTCCAGTACAGAATAGATAGCTACAAAAGGTCAGTTTTATACAACGTGTAAAGAAACACACGCAGCCATAGACACGCTTTAAAAATAGTCATCGCAAAATAAATGCAAACGCACTTTCGACTATCATTTGTTTCAAAGAGCCACAGTGCGTGCATATTAAGGGCTATATTTCACCGGGACACCATGGCGGCGCGACCAGTTGCGCCACCATGGTGTCTTTCATCCAAAGTGAAAATTTACCATGGTTTAGCCGCTCGGCTTACACAGACCTGGGGTGCAACCCAACAACAACAACAACCCAATGTAAAGTGGCATTGGGTTGTTAATTCAATGTATTGCACTCACAACTCGTCGCTGTGCCAGCGCTGAGCTCAAGGCTGTTTTCTTAGAGAATAGCACCCCAGGACGACATGAGTATAAGGATTCAAATTTTTATCAATGAAAATTCGAACTTAACCAAATACAAATACGACATAAAGAATCATGGCAAAGTCACAAACAAAATTTTTCTGGCATATTTTTTTTTTTTGGCGTGTTGTTCTACTACTTGTTTACTTCAACATAACTTGGCATGCAGTAGAAAAGGGCTGGTATACTGCCGTATCAAAGCGTCAAGTGTGCATTAACTAGCGGCAAAAACCTTTGCCTTGCCATCCCGGACCGCGTAGGTCGTAATTTATTTATTTATTTATTTATTTATTCACAAAATCCACAGCTCTTTTACAAAAATTTTACTTAAAAATAAACTAATATTCCAGCCAATTAAGGATTTACTATTTACTATCTAAACATTTATGCCTCAGAAACAAACAGAATAAAACATAACATAACATAACATAACATTATTAATTATATACTTCGAAAATAGAGCAATGAAACAAGGAGCTTGCTGATGACGAAGACTGTAATGACGCCTACCGACTTAACACGCGGTAGAGTGG
Organism: Mythimna albipuncta; assembly: GCA_929112965.1. Taxonomy (NCBI): domain Eukaryota; kingdom Metazoa; phylum Arthropoda; class Insecta; order Lepidoptera; family Noctuidae; genus Mythimna; species Mythimna albipuncta. The sequence goes on from OV815960.1 coordinate 3,414,299, forward strand.
TAGACCGCCCTCTAGTGGAGAAAAAAGGAAAGATAGGTACTAAAAAAATATGATATTATTCTCGATTTTCTACAGAATCATATGACTGCTTCTTCGTAGGTACTTTGCGATACACCACAAAAAAAAGTTATATCTAAAACACATACAATAGTTGGCCTTATCGCCTTTATGCGTATTGGTGACTGTTTCTGCGAGTTCAAAAGACTAAACCTTCTGTATACATTTGTATTGTGACTTAAACTTGATACTAAACACAATAAAGTATACAATAATCAATTCATTAAACAACAATTGCTTAAGAAGCACAGCGGATTACATCTTACTCACGCAGGAACCGTTTTGACAAGATGTAAAAGGCTTCATAGAAAATTCTCATATTGTAATGAGATCAAAAGGAAGGCTTTACAGTAACTGAGTTCTCAAATTATTATTCAGAATTAAGGGATGCTGTTTGAGTAATGTAAGCGAACGATGGTTTTGGAGAAAATTATATGCGGAATATTTCATGAAGCTGACACTGTTATAGGATGGCGTGTCAGTCTTTGTAGGAGCATATTATAATTTTGAAGGAAATCGTTTATTTCAATATTGTTTTGAATATGAGTTTTACTTATTGTAATTATTAAGTAGCTATTGTGTAACGCTGATTTAATGATGCCGTCTTCGCCTGCAATAAAGCAGTTTCTCCATACAAATTTTGACATCCCATAATTGACCTCCAAGAGGATGAAATGCATGCCCTTAGAGGTCAAGAATGGAAAATCCTTTCTTAGTGCCCGTCTGAATCATAATTCTAAATTCTATCAGAAAACACTCCACCAGGGAATTCTACTTCTTAACTGTACGCACATTGATCATGCTATAAGATGTGGCTAAAGGCAGAAAAAGATTCGAAGTCTTTTGCTCTACAGTGGAAACCAATAGATTTATGTTAACAAGTAGGTAGTAATCGTGAACACTGAAAGTTTCTATGTAAAAAAAAAATCATGTAATTCAAGTAAAAACCCATATTAGAGAACATAATTGAAAAAAAAAACTATGCTATGCATACCGCTACCGGCATTTCCTAGAACCAAAAATTCAAAGACATGTGACATCCACCAATCCGCACTCGACCCACGTGGTGGATTATGGATCATTCCCTCCTTTAGAGATGAGGCCTGCATCCCAGCAGTAGGAACGTTATAAGTCTGATTATGTATGTATGTTCTGGTAATGATAAGCTTATACTTAAAATATTAAATACCCACCCAGTTTCGAATACCTATTATGACTTACTTTTTTATTACGATTATTTTTATTGTGATTCTAATAATACTATGGTATATTATTATTATGGAAATATTGTAAGAGCAAGTTATCTTGTCAGTTCTTCTCCAAAGGAAACGACCAATTTGAAACCGTGCACTAGCTTCCGACGTTTTATAAGTGCACATGTACATAGGCCTTTGTGAAATAAAAACATTTCAATTTGAATTTGAATTTACGGCCATTGACCCGCTGCTTGCTACAGTCATTGCCGCTAGACGAGCAACGCTTTACTTTCCATAAAACATTTCTCTTTGTTGACTTCCAGTTTGTTATAAACTGCGGGTAAACTCCGCGGAAAGTTAACATAAATCATTGTAAAATATCATAAAAACCAGCTCTTTTGAACTTTGTTCAGAGTTACGAGCACATAATATTACGTTCGATCGACTTGTTCGTTCTGTTCAAGTTTCGTCTCCGTAACACTTTTATAAACTTCATATAAATATTCCCCCAAAGAACAACAGGACTAATGTTGCTCTCCTACCCCAGAATTACCAAGAAAATTATTCTTCTCCCTTCAAACTTTATTTTCATTAACTTTATCTTTAAATTCCTTAATATGCATTACCAAGTTCGATGTTCAATTTCGCCTCTCCAACGGTTAATTGCTTTTTAAATTCAAATTGCGAATCGAGTTCACTAACTAGGGCCAACTTGCGCTGGGTCTTGTTGCTTCGTTAAAGCAAAACCAACTTATAGTTGAACCTTGTGAAAATCTGTTTACATGTTAAGTGGTCAGTTTAATCTAAACTGTTGGATAGCTGAGTAGTGTTTATTTTTAAAGCCTATTTTAGGTAGACAGCGCACGTACTACTTGATCCAAAAGTGATTTAGGATTTTTGACTTTAATATGTGAAAAATAAGGATTAGATTAGCATGGAGAGTAAAACGCGACAAAATCGATGAAAGGTTGATGAACGGAAGGTGTTGCTAGGAAAATACGAATCTGCTTTCGTTTTTAACTGCTGCCGTACATAATGTAAGGGGGAAGATGGAATACTCGTTTTCACGTACCGAGTTAGGCTCAAAAGATGCTTTTAAGTCTGCAAGCTTGGCTGGGCTCGGATAAAACGCGTTCCTAGTTGAACCTCAGATTATTTCATGTAGAAATGATGTATCATTTTCCGTAAAAAAGAGGTGGTGTGAGTGAAGCTTATGTACGAAGTGAAAAGAAAGTGCTTTTGCTTTCAGAAATACATTTGACAACCTAAATTGAGTGATGGAATACCTGGGTTAGAGCCACGGTGTTGATATACGCTGTAACTGAATTTGTATGTAATCTACATACGATGTCCTCCATGTGTAATAAAATAGCTAACTTTAGTATAAAATAACTAGCTTTTGCCTGCGCGGCTTTGCTCCCGCTCTTTCCTACTCTACCTTGCTATACCCTACTCTACTCTACCCTACTCTACCCTAATATACCCTACTCTACCCTACTATACCCTACTCTACCCTACTCTTCCCTACTCTACCCTACTCTACCCTACTCTACCCTACTCTACCCTACTCTACCCTACTCTACCCAACCTACCCCACTCTAGCCTACCCTACTCTGCTCTACTCTACTCTACCCTACTCTACCCTACTTCATTTGTTACAAAAAATGTGATAAATGAAGAACCGCTCGACCAATTTTGTACAAATTTCACATAAACCATCTACTAAATAGTCCGAACAAAGCCTAAACATTTGGTTTGGATAGTTGAGCCCGTTCTTGAGTTATACAATTACAACGAAAACTGGCATTGATTTTTATATACGAGTATATACATATATATTTAACTTTTGCATTCTTTAGAAGTCAGTCAGTCAGAATAATGATGTTAATTACACATTTCAAAGCAAAAAGTTACCTACAGAGAGTAGAATGAACAAGAAACTACACAGACACTCTTTAAAATGTTTCTATCCAGTGGAACCACTGTCCGGTAACCGTCCGGACCGAGGCCAAAACGTCGACGGCGCGTATTGTTTTCCACGCGAGGCTCAAGGAGTTGTCAGCAAACCATAGGGGCCCAGCAGGGTCGAAGCCCCGGTAGAGCCAAGGATTTCTTTCTAAAAGGATGATTCGGCCCCGGTACTGAAGGCAACGAAGGAACAGGAGTGGGTTTTTAGTCAGTAAAAGTCTGACACTGTTTCACGCTCCGCCTAAGAGCGGGGGATGTTATTGGATGATTTTCTCACTCAAAAAAGACAAAAAAAAAACAGTGGCATTGCTTTGTTTATTCATTGTTTTATCAGATATAAATTAGGGCTTGACTGCAATCCCACCTGATCTGATGCAATCGTTGATGGTGAGACGCGCTAGTTTATTAAGAGCCTACACTCTGGCCTTGAAGACACCCAAATTATAATCGGACGGGAAGACCGCAGCAGGCAAATTGTCAGTCCTTCGATGTACGCGGTATAAAATTAAATGACATCAATTACTTTCATAGAAATTACAATCGCCTCGTTCATCCAGCGGGACCCTCGGTTCTTATGCGCTATTACGTTCTATTACGCTTATAATAGATAGTGGATAAAAATAATACTACAACTACTAAATATATATTTGTTTTTATTAACACAACTTTAGAATACAAAAAATAAAAAGCAGATCAAAACAGTTTACACCATTTCAATATACAGAAGCTATGTATAGCTCGAGATGAAAACGTTAAAAATGCATTAGGAAGATTTTCTTCGAGTTTGTGAGAGTCTGAAAAAATCGTGTCTGAATAGTAATGGCGAAGAACGCGTGTAAAGTAAGTTTAACTGTGTCAGCTTAGCTGGGGGAGATTAGATGCAGGGGGGCATAACGTCCTCCCTGACTGGTTTTCATGGCAAAATTTTGTACTTATCTTCTTTTTAGGGTTTCGCAACTTAGTCACTAATAACGTAACCCTTATAGGATCATATTGTTGTCCGTCTATCAATACCCATTTTTTCTCAATAACATGTGGAAGAGCAATGGTGGCTCCGACTTACGAGTTGTAGATCGTGGGTTCAAACCCACCTAGGCGCATTACTTTGTGTAATTTATTTCATCACCAGTGCTTGCAAGATGGTAAAGGAAAACATCTTTAGGAAACCGGCATGTCGTAGAACCAAAAATTCGAAGACATGTGACATTCATCAACCCGCACTGGGTCCGCGTGGTGGATGACGGCCCATTCCCTCTCCTACAGAGGAGACCTGAGTCCTAACAGTGGGAACATTATAAGGCCGACTATGCTACGAGTATACTATGCTACTTTACGTCTTCCATCTCTTGAAACTGTGTAAAAATAAAACTCAATTCAACGCAATCTGAAGATAAATCCATTTATGCTCCCTTTATGCGCTTATTTTGACTCTGGCCAGAAAATCAAATCCTTAAGAGTACTTTCCGTTAACCTAGAATCCTGAAATTTGGCACGAAGCAAAGTCTCATCTAGAACAAATAAAGGAGAAAGTCTGAAAACTGTGTAGTTACGTCACAAAAAAAAAACGTTTCGAAAAAGTCTTCAAGACTCGATTCGGTAATTGAACTTTTTACCTAAGTAAGTTGGTACGGAACCCTCGACTCGGTCGATTGTACTCTACCGACCTTTTTTGTATCGGGGAAAATTCTGAAAACATAAACCAAAAACGATACAGGCCAATTAATGCGGGGCGCCAGCGCACATATTCTATTGTATTCTATTGTATTTTATTGTATTGTATTGTATTGTATTGTATTGTATTGTATTGTATTGTATTCTATTCTAGTCTATTCTATTCTATTCTATTCTATTCTATCAAAACTGTTTCATGCAGGACGTAGCTGTAATGAAAGCGCTAAAAACAAACTCTTTTTTTATTCCGTTGTTTAAGAATTTTCATCATGAAAATGCAGCGCTCAAGCACATTGCGTGTATTATTTAAGCTAATCTAAAATCATACTGGCGAAACTTCAAGCGCAATTTATAACCCTGCTAAGAAAAACAAGTTTGATTTAAAGACTGTGATAGTGCAGTCAGAATTAATGGCCTGCTTATGGCTCAAGATAACGATCTATTCTTTAGATTTTTCAAAGCTGGTAAGACTAAAGGGATTGCGTTTTTTGTATATTTTGTTTTTGTTGAGATACTTTTGAAGATCAGTTGATTTTTATCAAAGACAATTGCTATTGACATTTAGATCATCAATCTTTGTCAAAGTTTTTATTATATTTTGTGTTTGAAGTACTTTAATATTAGACCTTTATTGTTACATCCATACAGTTTTTAAGACTATCGCTATTTGGTTTACTAGCTACATACAATGTTCAGGAGATTTTATGATCGGTCTGGAGATAATTTTGACATAATAGTTTGCAGCAACAATGTTTATAACTTATTACATGGCTGGCTTTTCGACAAAATGTAAGCCGTGTAAAATTGGCAACCATTCATATTTTACATTTTATGATACACTATCGTTTATTGTTCAAAATAGCTGTGGTAACCCAATGGTTAGGTTAGGTAGGCACGCTCTCATGCATGAGGTTGCAATGTGTATTTTTCAATTCATATAGTTTCTCTAGATCATTACTGACACCCTGTGTCTCGGAAAGCATGTAATATCATTGGTCGTGGTTGGCATTCGTAGATCTTTAACAGTAATAATAATAATGTATTGGTCCAGTCTTACAGAGTAAGTCTTAAAAACTAAACTTATGATAAGTAAGGGTGTTCACAGTAACTGGTAAAATTAACATTAAGTTGAGCTGTGTTCTCCAAACTAGGCAGCGCCTGTAGCTTGGGGGCAAAACAGTCATTACAGACAGTCAGACCATCAGTCTATTCAAGGATTATCGTGTTTCTCAATAAATAGGTCGTGGAGGTCTAATAAATAGCCGCTTCATGGGGTACACGGGTATTCAGACGCTTCCTGTTAGGCCGGAATCCTACCTCAAGCTAAAGTGGCTGAAAAATCAAGGAAAATCGATCATTGTTCAAAAAACTGTACAGATAATAATATTTCTCTTGCAACCACTTCAAGTCCAAAAGCTTGCACACTCGACATCAAATTAATTCCCCAATTATTCTTGTCTGAAATCTAAACCCAACGGCTGAGAGCCTTAATTCCTATATAAAGTTGTCGTGTCTAGCCAATATTGGCGCATAATTGGCCGAGCTTTGAGTCGGAGCTCGTTAAACGATATAGATTAAGGTGTACTGCTTCCCCTGATGTGTTTAAGTGTTTATCCTCTTGGGGAGATCGGTAATGGTATCGCTCAAAATTAATGGGGTAATTATAATTGAGATGGAATTATTTTACTCATTGGAAAAGTTAGCCGGGATGGTAGATTTTAAATGGAATGTTTGTAGACGAAATTCGGGATGAAAATTTGGAGGAAGGTAATGCAAGACACAATCAAGGATAAAAACGTGGAGATTCCTATAGCGAAGGTTCGGAACTTCTGATTAATTTTGCTCCTCTGATTCCGATTTCAGTTCCGATAAATTAAAATCGGAACCTATATCGGACGTCTAGTTTATATACTCCCCACCCACGTACCTTCTGTCCATTACTCTTTTATTTGTTTTGTTTCGTATTTGAAATATTGTGCATTCGCTCTTTATTTATACATATCCGAGCTTTTGATTAGTAGTATTTCATCTGGCACTATTGATAAATAAAGAACTAAACTAAAAATAACATTATTTTTAGTATAATTATGCAAAACCTCAATGTAGTTTGTTCAGAAATAGTAATTGATTGGTTGATTGATTGTTTTTTGATTGTCGGTAAAAAAAGAATGGCTCGACTGAGTTACTACGAATACTTACAAAATTGCCAGTGATATTTTTTGAGAACATTTGTTAAACGGACATATTAAGCGAATCCATAATTACTCATTCATTGTGACTCCCTTAATATTTAACTAAAGATGTTAAACTAAAAACGATAACTACATCATAATATTTTCAGTAAAACCCCGTTTAACCCCTCGAGCGCCGATTGTACATACGTCTGTACAACTTGAAGACCTTGAAAAACGCTTAATTTTCATTTTGTACACACGTCTGTACGAAACTTATTTGGCCGAAAATTTTGGTTTCTATATTATATTATTCCATATTTATTATATTATTTGTTTTTTCTAGAAAAAACCAAAAAAATATTTTTATTATTTATTTATTTATTTTATTGGTGATTTACGTAAACACGGCAATTTTCCGGGTCATTAAACTCTGGCGCTCGAGGGGTTAATAACAAGCTCCAATAGGGAAGAATTTTTATTAATAAAATCTTCCACTTTTATCGGAGGAAAAATTGCAAATCGAATTTGAGAAATCGTTATCGACGGAAATGTAATATTATTATTTCACTCCTCTATATAGGTATTGGCTATTTGGTTTTTGCATAGTTACGTGACTATGATAGTTGTATTGACTGCGTAATCATTAATATAAGCTTTTGCTGGTCAAATTTAACGACGTAAAAACTATTGGTATGATTGTTTCTGGTTCTCAAACTGGAAGAACTGGCTTCCCTAAAACGACCACTTGCATCTGTGATGCAGTAATGCTAGTGAAGGAGGCGGCCGCTCGCGTAAGGGAACGGATTTCTTCACGCTCCAGTTACCGGGGTACCGACCCCGATTTTCAGTCATCGTAAGCTTGTGGATGACGAGTAATGGGTAGCTCGCCGTCCGACCATCCAGTAACTTTCCGGAGCAACCCTGTGTCGTCGTCAATACGCACCTCAAACAGAAGTCAGCAAAACAAAACCGAAGCGTACCTACTAGGGCCATAGGTTGGCTTCCGACAGGAAAACCCATCTTCACCATCAGATCATGGAATACAAGGCTAAGAAGGAAAATAGGAATGACACGCCCTCCCGCTCCACCTTACAGCGGAACAAGTCATTAGATAAATTCCCAAGTACAAATAAAAAAAGTATCGTCGATTAATTACATTGCTTCCTCTGCTTGCTATGTGCTAATTAACGCATTTAGTGTAATAGCTTCTATTTGATGACTTTATTAAACATTGTATGACGATGAACCTTAATTGATTTGTAAAATAAGAACAGCATCTGTTGGTCGCTTCAACCAATTAGTAAGAGAAAAGCATCTGAGAGACACTGTGATCTCTCTCTTGAACTAGCAATTTGTCATCATTAGTTCACTAATTCCATTGTGCAACTGAAGGCGTTTGTGTACTACAACGTTTATAGGAGAATTCTACACGTTTTATTGAAAATATAGAAAGATACGAACATGTATTGAATATAAAACAAGTGCGAATAGAAAATGCATGAAAGTAGAAGCATCTTGAATATGCTATTGGCTCATCTACATACACCGTGTTAACCTAATTCCAAAGTGAAACAGAATATCATTTGTTTATAAAATAAAGGTTTTATTCCCGGATTTTTTCTTCCATTAACAGCTCAGCACGTGAAAATAAAACACCCAGAAACTGTATTAAGTGCAAGAACAACCTGCCTCTGTATACCACGGGACATGATAAAAACCTTTTCCCAGATCCGAGCGGGAATGAAGGATAAAGTGATCGGTATTTGCATAGCCAGTGCATTTCTTTTAATGTTCGATGTAGAGACAAAGACTTGTATAAACAGACGAAATGTTACGGTCACTTGGGCAACTAGGCCATCGTAGGCAGAACTTCAAATGGGGTAATTATGGGGTGAAGTTTAGTACTTGAATGTTCTAGTTTCAGCATTTTTTTTTTTATGTTGAGCGGTAATATCTGTTGGATTCGAGCCAAGTTTGTTGTGATTTTTTAGTTTCTTTGATGTTAAAATTGATAACATGATTTTATGATTATTGCCAAAACCATGCTCCTTACTTTGAAAAGATGGTAGTCTAGTCAGTATAAAAAATAAAATTGCGGTGAAAGTAAGGTACATTTTATCAAAATCAACGAGCTTTGTATTATAAAACTCGGTGAGAAAAAATGAATGTGACGACATTTCCATACATGTTAGTATGTAGGCTAAGATGGCCTTAGTTAGGGATTTTTTGACACGAGGAAAAAATACGTAAAATATACATTCCATAGGCACATTTTCACGCATTCCCCTAACCTTTACGAGGAAAAGCTCAAGAAAATTAAGAAGATAAGAAATGCTTGTCGTTTAATAAAATTTAATGTTAAAAAGTCTAACATAGACGTGAAAAGAAATTCTCGTGAAGCACAGCATTATGTATAAAATTAATTTTAAGAAACTATTTCTGCTATACGAGCAAGTTTTCCATAATATCGTCTTTTATAACCAATAAACTTATTCATGGATGGCGAGCCATTCGTGCTTAGATTTATGTCCGCACAATATCGTAACAAAGTGGAAGATCTATTATTGTGGCGTCTTCGATTTGTCGTAATGTATGACTATAGTATTATTACGAATTCTCAGATTGTATTTAATAATATTAATATATACAATCCGTATTCCTGAATACATAAACGATGATGGGTCTACAATCGTAGGTATATACTCCTTTCACTGATGTCCATAATAATTGGGGATGGTACACCCTTTTTTCGTGTATCGGGTTTCAAATTCCGGACTGCTAATGAGAATTTTCTAACAGAATGATTCAATAACACTGCCGGATCCGGGATTTTACGAATTCAAACACTGATTTATTTTCCAAGTAAAAGTAAATCATCTCTTTGATCCTCAGTTGAACATAAAATAACCGTTTATTAAACACCAGCTTAAACAAACCAAATTTAAATTAAAGTTCATAATGGAATTATTACCTAGAAATGAGATCAACTAACTGTTAATCTTTGATAATTTCTACTATTTTTTTTAGGTGGGTAATTCATCTAGTGACATCTCCCGCCCTTTGAGCGGTGCGAGAAGGCTTAGACTTTTACTGACTAAAAACCCACTCCTGTTCCTTCGTTGCCTGTCATACCAGGGCCGAGTCTTCCTTTCAGAAGCAGCTTAGTCCTTTGACCCCAGTAGGCTTCGACCCTGCTGGGCCCCTACGGTTTGCTGACATCTCCTTGAGGCGCGCGTGAAACAGTACGCGCCATCGAAGACTCGGGCTCGGTCCTAACGGTCAGACGGCGAACTAAGACAAACATTACACAGTTATGCAAGCGTCATTCAAAACCATCAATCATGAATGATGGTTTTCCGTCAATCAGTAGATCCAGTATTAAAAACCTTCATGCAAACGTCATGCAATGCATTACACGGTAGGTTTTTCGTCAATCAAGGTTTTACAACAAACTGACAGTAAAACTGACCGTGTAATATTCGTCTAAAGATTTGTACTATGGATCGTATGAATAACAGATTTTATGAAATGTAATTTTTTTCTTTTTGATATCCAGCGGAAACCTTCAAAAGGAGCCTGGACTTTTTGGGAACTGAGGAATGAAAACTTACAGAATTAAAAAAATGGAGTGTGACGGTGCATTGGACACAGCCGTGTGTTGTACGATTCACGTAGTAATGTGTAATTTCAATGCTTACACAGTTCGGCGGCACTATGGAAGCTATTTCATCATTCATCTTTTTTAATTGCCCCACTATGAAAGCAATTTTAAAAACATATATTAATATGAAAATACCCATCTCACTGCTTGCTGACAAACATATCAGTTAATAATTAAATCCTGCCCACTTTTAAAATCGTTATTTAATCATCAATTGTAATGGAATTCCGTCACCGCACCGAATATGAAGCAAAATATAAAATGATACATAAAATACGAGTAGAATGACAATGGATAACACATGAATAAGCGATGGTGATGATACTTTGACGAGTACAGGCTTCCGCTCTCCAAGCGACCAGCCAGTGTGGCGTAAATTCATAAATGAATCCCTGAATATTTTAAAGACAAGTTCTGTTGGGAACTTGCGAAGAATTAACAAGTTTTTTTTTCACCGGTTTTTAGACCGTTGATTGCATTATGCATAGAATCCAATGGAAAAAGTAAGTACCTAAGCTTTTTATCCGTCTTTTAAATTGTCAAATATCAACGTTCTCTAGCGTTTCTTCTGTGTCTGTGTAGAATGTCCCAGTTTACTCAGCTAACAGAACTCTGATAGCTTTGTCTGAGTAATTACTGGAAATTCTTGTTATTATTCTTTTGGATTTAAGAGTGAGATTAAGCACTCAAAGTTAATGTATCAAGTCAAAAAAGGATTTTTGATGAACGTATCTTTTGTGATAAAAAAAAATCAATTGAGTAAACGAGAATATATGTAAAGTAAAAATTTTTAAAAATGATACATGGTCAAATAACAAAATTAAATGTTAAATTACGTGTTGGATTAAAATAAAAAGGCGTGATTTTTCGAAATTATCTGAAGATTTGTAGAGTGAAAGAAATCATCAGATGATGATTGGGTGGAATTGGGCGTTTCAGACTTTGCTGACTAAAACTACACATATGTTCCTTCAGTAGCTCTTAAGTTCCAGGGCCGGGGTACAATCCCACAGATTTGGCAAATATTGGCTCTCACAATCCTAAGTTTAACTCATCTCGCTCACCTTGTACAGGTGAACACAGGCTAAAACGGACGTTCTAATCATAGCCATCTAGCTGCGACCAGCCACTTTGCCTGCTTGATAGTTGAAAATTATCTCAACGTGACTTATTCCCGGGATAAAAAGTATCCTTTATGCTATTCGAGGACATTGTTTAACTGTGTACCAAGTTTCATCGAATTTCGTACAGCTGTTCGAGACTGAAAAATTAACTAAAATACTGCACACTCACAAACTTTCGCTGTTAATAATTTTAGTGTAAAGAGTATTTTTTTTAAGTATCATAAATTCACGCAAAAGATTTCTCGATGAAATAAATAAAAAGGGAGAAAGTCGTTTATTCTATAAATGAATTTCAAAATCACTTTCATATCTGACTATTCCTGGGGAAAGATGAAAAAACAAACTCAAAGGTCAAACCTAATTTCAAAATACATGAAAGCATTTAGTTTGACCATTTGAAGAAAATTTCCATAAAAGGTATAATAATCAAATAATTGATCGACAAGGTAAATTCAAAACTCTACAAGTGGTTTCACTTCAGAGCTATTTTATTTATAAAATTAAATCAATAATATCAATAACGTTCGAGGAAATGAACAACTCAAATACGGGTTCAGCGATTACTTTACAATGCGTGAAGTGTAATAATCAAATGAAACAGGACCACCCAACGGTAAATCCACATTGAAATCAATCACTGAAATTATATTATGTGAATTGTATTGGTTTTAAAATCATCTTAGGTGGTAAAATCATCCAATGACATCTCCCGCTCTTGGGCGGAACGAAAGATAGTGTCAAACTTTTACTGACTAAAAACCCACTCCTGTTCCTTCGTTGCTTTTAGAACCGTGGTCTTCCTTTCAGAAACAAATCCTTGGCCTCAATAGACTTCGACCCTGCTGGGTTCCTACGGTTTGCTGACAAATCCTTGCACCTTCGACGTCTTGGACTCGGTCCCGACGGGCATAAAATAGTCTCGTGTGTGTAAATATCTAAAGTAAACAAAATTTTCCCTTATTCCCTATATGTAGGTATATATAGGTATACCTATAGATATCGGACGATTTAAAAATGTCATCATCAGCGTCATCATTTCAGCCTAAATACGTCCAATGTTAACCGTATAAAAATCAAACTTCTAAGTTAACGAATAAATAAAAAACTTAAAAAAAATATACGACTTCGCTAAAAAAAAAACACTAAAACCATCAAAATAATTTTAATTTTGGAAGTCAGTGTTTCTCGATATTGTTTGTTCCTTATTTAACAAAAAATTTTTTAATTCACACTTTTTAGTTGCAATACACTTACAGCCAGAGTACACCTTTTTTCTCATGACAATTCCAATTAACTCAAACCCTGCTTGGTTACGTTGTTTTATTATGAAGTTCCCGTGTCTACATTCCGGCTCAATTCTAATAAGCCTAAACACGGCTAGGATACATTGATTTATTACTGATTTCCAGTTCTTCCGGCTCCATCATTATCATCAGGTCACTTCGATGATACCATTTTCAACATACCTATTCAGAACCATTCATTTAAGTATTTGTATTATCGTAGTCGCATACTATGTTCATTGTGATATCTGTGTGAGTGTGAACTTGCGTTGGCCATTTCTGGTCTTCTTTACCAGTTTCACTTCATCAAATGACATTTTTTGACTGATTTACGCTTAAGTCTTTGATGAAAATACCAAAAGAACTATATGGTTGCCTACAATATTTGAGGAGTTCCCTCGATTTCGCCAAGATTCCATCAGATCCCGACTTGATGACTATGGGACCATTTGGGAATTTAATTTATACTCTTTCCAACAAAAAAAGATTTTTTTAAATCGGTTCGCAAGCGAAGAAGTTATGCCCGAACATGTATAAAAAAAAAAAATACAAACATCCGAATTGAGAACCTCCTCCTTTTTTAGAAGTCGCTTAAAAAGATACGGCCGTTTATGTCGCAAAAAACGTATATTTTGATACTCTCAAAGAACGAAATTCATAGGGTACTTCCCGTTGACCAAGAATCCTAAAACTTAAAACAAAGCTATATTATAGCACAAGTATAAGAATACGAGTAAATCTGAAAACAGTAAATTTCTTGTTACATAAGTCACAAAAAAATTATATATTTTTTGATTTTCGGAACAATCTTCGAGACTCCATTCGTTAATTGTAGTTTGCACAGAACCCTCAGTGCGCGATTCCAACTCGCACTTGCCCAGTTTTTTTGTTTGTAGGATCGCCAATTTTTGTTTGTAGGATAGCTTGCTATCCAATTCCAGAGATTATCTGTCTCTGGAAGTACTAGTCCGATTGCTAAAGTTTTTTCAACTCAATTCAAAAAAAATCCAATGGTAAGTTGCTTTATTCCTGAGTGACATGGGCTATATTTTATGTAAAAGCTAGTAAACAATAAAATTCAGTCCTTGCAGTAATAAAATACAATACTATTAAAAATACAAACCGTAGTACAGTTTTCTTATCCTTTAATGTTTCGATGACCAGTCTTGGCAGACGTTATTGCTGCTAATGGAAAATGTATTTATGAATAGAGAATTTCGTATAAGCCAGCTGGTTCATTGGATTTCTTTCGAGAAATCTGCAAGATATTAATAAATAAGCATTCTGGACCTTTTCAGTTTACCACTACCTACCCCGGCAACGTATAGAAATATTTATTCCTTTTTCTTAAAACACTTTATTTAAGTAGGTACTAGTTGTAAAACTAATACCTCTAGTGCGCTTTACCGTCAACGATTACATCACTGATCACCATTTTTTTTGATGGTGGGAATGTCATCTAATGACCAACCCTGCTCTTGGGAGGAACGGGAGCTAGTGTCAAACTCTTACTGACTACAAACCCACCCCGTTCCTTCAAGCCTTCATACCGCCTTCAAGCCTTTCGAAACTAACCCAGCTAGGCCCCTGCTGTTGCTAACAAGTCCTTGAGGCGCGCAGGAACAGTGTGCGCCGTCGACGAATTAGGCTCGGTCCGGACATTTACCAGACGATCGAATAACGAGCTACCCATTGCTCGCCGTCCGCAAGCACGCGCCTACGGTGGCCGAAAATTGGGATCGGAATCCCGGCAGTGGCGAGAGCGCCGTTGCCTGATGCGGTCGGCCGCCTCCTTTACTAGCATTACTGCTTCGCAGAAGTCGGCGAGCGCCTACCACTCCTCCTCGTTTTGGACCATGGCATGGCCCTTGGTTCACCAAGGCCCGGCGCGAGAGGTCTCTGCCGCCGATCGCCTTCACGAGGGCATACTTCTATACTAATATTATAAAATAATGTGAAACTGTCTGTCTGTCTGTTACGCTTTCACCCTAAAATCGCTGAACCGACTCTGATTAAAGGTACAAAGATAGACTAGAGCTTAAGAAAAGACATCTAAGACTATAAACTATCACTGGCTATGGAGAAGGTTTAAGTCAGTGAAGAAGATTTTTGTTTCAGTTCACGCACACCTCGCCCCACCCTGAGGAAAGAGGTATTTGATGCTTTGCCACGTAAAAAACCGCTAGCTTTATTGCATAAAAACATCTTATCATACTTTCATTAACATCATTTCAGCCGAAAAACATCCACAGCTGGACATAGACCTTCCCCAATATTCCAATAATGTCCAGTCCTGTGCATCAAGCATCCATCGGATTCCCGTGACCCCCACCAGGTCATACTAGATAGTTACTAAATTCATTGCTATATTTTTAGGTTAGTTAGTGCATTGAACCAGTATCAAGTTAAACCTAATGCCTTGATCATATGTACTGAATAAACGGGCGAGACAGTGCTTTCGATCGAATACTCGGTATGTATAAACAAAGCGCCGAGTGCTCGGCCGAGCCCTTTTACTCGGTACGTGTGATTCAATTCATTTTTCAATTCAATGTCTTTATTGTAGATCATAGGTTTGTACATAATACAGGTCTGAAATGAATTAAATAGATCAGCTACGTCCCGCCCTTTGGGCATACACTAGTCACTTAGGAATATAGGTACATCATTTTTACAAATTATTAATATTTCAAATAAAATTATACAACCACACAAAACGAATCAAAGTAGGCAGGCACATAACAGTAGGCTACTGAACACATCATGACTGAGAGGTACTATATTGGAACAGTGATTTGTCCAAAAAAAAGTCTTTTATAGAGTAGTAGCACTTGTCTACTAATAGATCATGCCGACTCTTTTTATTTTTTTTTCATTCTGATAGGCCAATACGATCGATACGTACCGAGTAAAACGGCGAGACAGTAAAATGTTGCTCGACCGAGACAGTGATGTAAGCGAGTTGTAGAGATAAGCGGTACGCCGAGCACACGGCGCTGTGTTTACACGTACCGAGTACTCGGCCGAGAACACTTTCTCACTCTTTTACTCGGTACGTATGGCAATGGCATAAGTTCTTGATACAATTACTTTGTTGCAGTGTTTGGCAGCTTTAACTGTAACGAGTCAGCCTTTACAGTAAGCTTCACTGAGGTAATCAATCTGCGATAAAATCCTCAGTTCAATTTTACCAAAATCGTACCTGTTCTAATGATTCTACTTATTGTACAGTTGTGTAGATACGTGAAATATAAAAATACTGCAATTTTACATAAAAAAATTCATTATTATTCAATTTGCGAATAATTTAAATAGCCGCTGAAATTCAGACATACTACCTACCTATGTAAAAAAAAAACGAGCCAAACAAATTAAATGAAAATAAATACAATGTTGAAACGCGTAAAAGTTTTTCCGTGTACTACATATGAACGAAGCGGAAATTCCTACAAAAATACGATTTGAAATGGATAGTTATTTAAATTTCGTACCATATAACTAATTGCTATCGAACTGTACTGATTTTTTTTATATTGTTTAAAAGTTCGCGCTTGACCGCTATCTTACCTGATTTATTAAATTGAACCTATGTGTTTATTGTAAGGTTTCGTAGTTGTAAATATAAATTTCAATGTACGATATAGTATATATTGTGTGTATATATTATTTATTTTTATATACATGTAAAATATAATCGGTCCACCTCCTGCAACCCTTACCTGGACCGATTACCTGGTAAGTTTTGCGGGAATCCGATGGATGCAAGATGCACAGGACCGTTCATTGTGGCGACACTAAAGGGAGGCCTATGTCCAACAGTGGACGTCTTTCGACTGAAATGATGATGATAAAATATAAAAGAGAGTTATGAAAAGAAAGAAAGAAAAATATTTTATTTTCTTTCACTTCTGGGAAAAAGCCTTCCCAAGCCCTTCCAGACATTCTTCTCCCACGCCGTTATCAACCAGTGATACGCGTCCAGTCCAGCGGTGCTATTCTCTAAGGAAACAGCCTTGAGCGCAGTGCTGGCCGCAGTGACGAGCCGAAAGCGCAGTACATTGAATTAACAATCCAATCTAAAAGCGCATTGGATAGCTAATCCAATGTACATATTTGGATTTCGCCGCTGCGGCCAGCGCTGCGCTCAAGGTTGTTTTCGAATAGCACGCTAGATCATCGCGTCACCTCGACAGCGCTGAACCTACTGCGTGGCAACATTTGCCTAGCAATCACTATGTGTGGCTAACGTAACCCGCCAATCCCATTTGAGTCTGGCAGCTTGAATAACACGCTGCGTTTCAAAACGGGTGTGGGCAATCTACACTAACATAATAAAGAGGTAAAGTTTATTTTTATGTTTTTTTGTTCTAATCTCTGAAAGTACTGGTCTGATTCCTAAAATTTTTACACCGACAGAAAGCTGCTTTACTCCTAAATGACATAGGCTATATTTTTTGTACGCGGGGGAAGCTGCAGGCAAAAGCTACTAAAGAATATAATAATATAAAATATAATAAATCTAAATAAAGTCATCCAGTGATGACTTATGGCTCCGAAACGTGGTCACTTACAATGGGCCTCATAAAACTCAAAGTCACCCAAAGGGCGATGGAAACGGCTATGCTCGGAATTTCCTTGCGTGATCACATCAGAAATGAAGATATCCGCAGGAGAACCAAGGTTGCCGACATAGCTCGAAAAATCGCCAAACTTATGTGGCAATGGGCAGGTCACATTGCACGCAGAACAGATGGTCGATGGGGATGAAAGGTTCTGGAGTGGCGACCTCGTACCGGAAGACGCAGTATTGGAAGGCCTCCAACAAAGTGGACTGATGACCTGGTCAGGGTCACGGAAATCCGATGGATGCGTGATGCGACTCTGCTGGGCCCCTACGGTTTGTTGTCATCTCTTTGATGCACGCGTGGAACGCTACGCGCCGTCGGCGACTCGATCTTGGTCCGGACAGACACCGGATGACTGGACGGTACAGTTGCCATCACGGATCTTGAGTGGTTGCATAGAAGTCAAATGTTTGGTCTCTTTAGTGTTGCGAAGTGAGACCCGGGGGTGGGGAGTCTCAGTGATTGGCTCGCCGTACCATCGCGTCATAGACGTCACTCCTAATTCGTTCAATGCGTTGCTGCATGTATCTAACAACGAAGACGATTGGCTCGCCAATGTTTGGAATGCGCAAAGCGATCCCCACTCTGACGCCGAGCGCTCAAGATCCGTTTTGGCAACTGTAGGCTACTCATTGCTAACTGAAACAAAGTCACGTAGCTGATTTAGAGCTTCTACAATGAAATTCTCGTTGTTTATTTTTTGACTAAAACAAACTGAATTCTAATTATTTTCATTTGTCACAACATAACGTGACTAAAGTGCGGATTAATAGTGGTCATAAAGTTAGGACTCTGCCATTTGTACAACGGTTGATAGAGCGTCTGCCTCTATGGTCCCCATGTGGAGGTTTTATTACTACGATGATGTAGAGTTGGTAGTTACGGACGCCATTTTGTTTTAGATGGTTTGGGGTTTAGGAGAAGCGTTTAATACAATGTTAATTTAAAAAAGACGAAATTGTGTTGCGAGGTAGGTTTTTTGGAACTATTATTAATTTTCTTGTTAAATATATTTTTTTAAAGCTTTACTTCACAATCGGAACCACTTCTGTGTTCCTAACAAACTTAATTTTTTTAGGTGGGGAAATCATTTAGATAACATCTTCTGCCGTTGGGCGGAGCGAAAGGGCGTGTCAGACTTTTACTGACTAAAAACACACTCCTGTTTCTCCATTGCCATTGTTCCAGTACCCCGGGGATCTCTTTCGCATCACCTATGGCCTCAACCACACCTATCTACGGCCATACAAGTATTTGTTCTGAGCGGGAATTGAACCCGCGAGATGCAGTACAGCAGCTAATACTTCAGCCACTGTACTAAATATGAAAACTGATTAACATATTAATATTCTATCATCTAATTTGTCATATATTGCTCTATTAGTGCATACCACATAAAAACTTAGGTCAATAAACTACTGCAAGATTGGACGCCTCCATCCACCTAGTAAAATAAAACACGATTAAAATTTACGTCACATACGAGTATTTATTCAAGATGCGGTAAGGCTGTGTTTTGAATGTTAAACCAAGCCTTGCTTTGCCAAACAAATATAAAACGTAGAAACGGAATTACTAAAACATTTCCGAATTCGCAGGCCAGCTATAATCTAAATTTTAAAGTGAGAATTAAGATCATAGCTCAAACTTTTCAAGAAGTCGAATTTCCTGCGTCCCCATCTGTAGCCGCAGCTTCGTTACCAAAAACGACTTCGGACTTCAACTTCAAATGAATATTTCCTCGCAATCCACTGAACATCAGTCAAGGTCCGACCTATTTTTCCACAACGACTTTAATCTTATAGCATAGCATAGCACAGTCGGCCTTATAATGTTCCCACTGTTGGAACTCAGGCCTCCTCTCTAGGAGAGCGAACGGCCGATAATCCGCCACGCGGGCCCAGTGCGGGTTGGTGAATGTCACTTGTCTTCGAATTGTTGGTTCCAGTACATATACTGTTTCCTCACGATGTTTATTTTCACCGTTTTTAGAACAATGATGATGAAATAAATTACACAAAGTAATACGCCTGGCTGGGTTTGAAACCGCGACTTACAACTCGTAAGCTCACTTTAATCTCTATTATGCTGAATTTTTAATAATATTCAATTTAGCACATAATTGATATAAGGTCAAAAGTTTGAATGGAATTTGGAGAAGCTTAAAGTATCTCCAAAGTGTATTTTGTCTCGCTCTAATCGAGTAATAAATCTAAATATAACAAGAAAAAGTGCGAGTAACTTAAACAGACTCAACTTTTAATGACTTGCTTCGAACTTGAACTTGGCAAGAATAAATATGAAGTTATTGTCTATATATTATGGTAGAGCTGATCTTGGTGAGTTGTGTTATGTGTTTTAGAACACTGAATGGTTTCAAAACTTTCTTTAATTTTAATTTATAGTCTGTCTAAAAAGTCAAACTTGGGAATTTTTGTAGGATTTTAAAAATCTGTTGTTGGCAACTCGAATTTTAGTTGTCATTCACTTGTTTTTCGAGATGATGATAGATCTACAAAAGATGTTGATCATAATATCGATACCTGTAATAAGAATTGACGTAAGGGACATTTAACTAAATTTAAAAAATGTATCTCACGACGATTGTCTTAAGAGTTTTTTTACTAAAATGTGAATAATTCCCTTACGTTATTTGATATTTCTGGTATACATATGGCTAATGATAGTGAATCAATAAGTGGTATAGAATATTTAGAAACAGACTTCTCTTATGATTCCAGATTTATGTTATTACTTTACATATACTTACTTATGACACTGTTATTGATAAATCGTCCAGCGTCCTACTGGCAGGACTTTCAGTCCTTCCGGTAGGACGCACCTTTTTTAATGAATATTACGTGAACGGTCCAGCTGGCAGGATTTGTAAAAAAACAAGTAGATAGTCAGTCTCTTTCTGATTGTAGGAGTGTTTGTTTCATCGTTCTAGCATTAGTGTGAGCGAAATGGCTACGATATTTAGACGTGGAGATCGCGTGAGTTCGCTAGCATCGCACTACGATGCGCCGGGAACGAATAACGCCTGGAGTCGTCAACAATTTGGTGATGAATTTGCAACATCTTAATGTTATGGCCGACATTTTATTACCAAAACCGTTTTGTACACCACAAAAAACAACAGAAAGCCAGCTGATATATATATAGAAAGAAACACAATAACTTTTTCCCGCGTCCACGTAGACGAAACCGCGGTAAAGTATTGAATGGTATAATACTTTATAAAATAAAAAATGAATTCTACAATCGTAATTACAACATTGAGCACCTACCAAAAGTATATATAAACATATCAATATATTATAAAAATAAATATATGTTACCTACCTTACCTTACTGTTATTTATAAACACAACAACATAACTTTTCGTTTATTTCAAATAAATAAATAATTAAAAGTGGGTAGTTCAAAATGTTTGTTTCCCCTGATTTAGTGATTCGTCTGAGTCGTCCTGCCAGCAGTCGGTGTACTGCCAGAAGGACGTGCGTCAATTTTCATACAAATTAAAGTCCTGCTAGTAGGACTTTAAAAGTCCTTCCAGAAGAGCTTCTAGAAGGACATTTTTTTGGACGATTTATCATTATATCTTTGAAAATGTATCCTACTTTTGTAATAAGAATATCATTAAAGATACTGAAATAGGTATATTTTAAACTAAAATCTTTTGCCTTTTTCATTGTTCAAAAGTCCCCTAATAATATTAAATCATTTAAAAAATATGTATATTCTGTACTTTTTAAAAGGTTCTTTTATTAGTAAACAATGATCAAGATCTCTTAATCAACTTACAATTGATTATTGAACCAGTATTGACTACATTAGATTTCAATTTACCCTAATTATTACCCAAATTGTTTGACTTTTTAGACACACCATCGTAGGCAGTAGATTAAAGGGATAGCTTATTAGACCCACCCGACACCGGTCCAGCATCACCTCATCGCTCGGTGGCCACTCATTGTCGACAGGTGGTCCACGGTTGAATGTCATGTGTCAACCAGTAATAAGAGTCGGTTGTAGTCACTGAGTATTTTGTGTGCGGCTCCGTAACAGCGGTTTTTTTTTTTTTTTTTTTTTTTTTTTTTTTTTTTTTTTTTTTCAGGTCATCCCGCCATCTCCTTCGTGGTCTGCCTCGGCCCCGCATTCCTGTGACCGGACACCAATCCAGCGTTTTACGTGCCCACAGTTCGTTAGACATGCGACAGACATGTCCTGCCCAGTCCCATTTAAGTTG
Source organism: Mythimna albipuncta (assembly GCA_929112965.1). NCBI lineage: Eukaryota > Metazoa > Arthropoda > Insecta > Lepidoptera > Noctuidae > Mythimna > Mythimna albipuncta. The sequence continues at coordinate 3,436,311 of OV815960.1, forward strand.
GGCAGCCTTTTGAGCCACATCAACGATTCGCGTTTTGGAGCGTAGTGTTGTGTTTCGAACATGATCTGTTAGTTTAACACCTAGTATGCTACGCTCCATTGCACGCTGGCAAACCTTGAGTTTGGACTTTTGGATGTTAGTCAAAGACCAAGTCTGTGCACCATAGGTCAGAATAGGGAGAATACACATGTCCATCAGCTTACGTTTCAGTGACATGGGCAAAGTGCCCTTAAATAATTCCTTCATGGACCAGTAGCTCTTCCAGGCATTCTCTGTTCGGCGTGTTATTTCTTTGTCTTGCCTTGCCTGGAAAGAGACCACTTTTATTTTATTGTATACAAAAAAAAAAGATAACTATTTAAGATTTTAGTTTTTGCTAAGCCCTTCTAAAAAAACAAGCTTATTATTTTTTGTAACCTTCAAATATTTTTGTGACGTAATCGTAGACACACGTTTGAAATCATAAATTGGGTCGGATTCACGATTTGTTTTTATGCATCCATCAGCCCTTTTATTCCTTCCAACTGCTAAGACTCAGGCTTTTTCTTTAGTAGTGGAAATGGGCCGTAATGCACCACGCGGGCCCAGTACGGGTTGGTGAATGTCACATGTCTTAGAATTTTATGTTCTAGGACATGCCGGTTTCCTCACGATGTTTTCTTTCACCGTTTTGAGAGCATTGATGATGATATAAATTACACAAAGCAATGCGCCTGGCTGGGTTCGAACCCGCAACCTACAACTCGTAAGTCAGGGCCATTACCACTTGACCACCACTGCCCCGCGGTTGATCATATAATTTTGCTAAAATAATTTTTCATCGTGTTCTCTTTTATATTTGTGGATTACCAGAGGTTCAAAAAAGTTCAAAATGAATAGAACCTGGCCTTAACCGGACAACATCAATAAGTAGACATTTGCGTTATTCGCAAATATAAACATAATTTATCAGGGAATTAAGGTGTAGTGTATCGCCAATGCATCGTTTTCGCGCGTGAATTATTCGCGGTCAACACTTGATTCATTCGTGATTAGAGCGTGGGCAACGCAAGGCAAGCATGCAAGCAACGGGTGATCAATGAAAGAAAAAGAAAGAAAGAAAATAAGTTTATTTGGCACATAGGTACACACAATGAGATAACAATTATTATAGTATAGAAATTTAAACTTAAATATATCTACACGGTATGTCTCACGGCTGCGCCAAATGGGTCCAGTTCAGCATGATGCCAGGCCACTACGTAGCAGTTGCCTGACGCTGGTTTTTCAACTGAACCTTGCTATGAGTCTACGGATATTAGTCCGAGACTCATAGCAAGGTTCAGTTGAAAACAACGAGTGGTCCACTCGCCGTCTACGCGCTGTCAGCCCGCGGGCGAAGCACTCCAGAATGGATGTAATGAGCATAAATCCATAGTACTCTGTACAAATAATACTAGCGGTTAGTATAAAAGGAGTAGGGAAAAGAAGTGAAAAAATATTTCGTTAATTTATTTTTACAACAAAAAAAAATTGTCACGCGAAAAAATTATATCGCCAGTTGAAAGGCAAAAATTACTAAGCGACATTGAGTAAAGTTTACAGGAGAGAGTTTTTAAAGTTATAAGATTATTTAAAATTAAGAATGACGAAATAGGTTTAGATATAATTAGCATCATGGTAATAGTATCTAAATGTAACTCTTTTTTAGGGTTCCGTAGTCAACTAGGAACCCTTATCGTTTTGCCATGTCTGTCTGTCCGTCTGTCTGTCTGTCTGTCCGTCCTCGCTTAATCTCTGTCGCTTAATCTGTGTGTGTGTGTGTGTGTGTCACTAGAAAACTGTAATTTGGTACCAATATGTATATCAATCACGCCAACAAAGTGGTAAAATAAAAATTGGAAAAAAATGTTTTATTAGGGTATCCCCCTATATGTAAAGTGGGAAGTGATTTTTTTTTTTAATTTGAACCCTAACGTGTGACATATTGTTGGATAGGTATTTAAAAATGAATAGGGGTTTACTGAAATCATTTTTTGATAATGTCAATAATTTTGGAAATAATCGCTCCAAAAGTAAAAAACAATGTGTGTAACTCTAACCTCTAACTTTTGAGCCATAAGTTTAGAAAATAGGAAAAAAATCTGAAAAGGACTTTCTAGAATTTTTATTTTGAACTTGATGGAAAGAACAGTTTTTATACAAAAAGACAAAAAGTTTTTACAAAATAATTTCTGGACTAAGTTTGTAGTATAATCGTATATGCAAGCATTTTTTTAAACTCATAAGTGGGTACACTTATTGTGACGGACGGGAAACTACGGAACCCTACACTGAGCGTGGCCCGACACGCTCTTGGCTGGTTTTTTAAACAATCAATATGTTTTCTATAAATTTTAACTTTAAATCATTCTCCTGTAAAGCTTACTCAATGCTAAGCAGCATTGAGTAAGCTTTGCCTTTGTAATTTTTGCCTTTCGAGCGTAGATATGTCGATAATGTTTTACATAAATCTGTTATAAATATATATTTTTTCTAACCTACTGACTTGGCAAAGAGTAGGCAAAATCATTATTTAATGGCACAGCTCAGAAACTAAGGCCGTTAATAAACTAAGGCCTTAAAGAAACAATTGGTCAAGCATTGTGCTCTATCATCGAGTGTGATAAGCCAGTACCTTCTATTCAAAAAAATTCATTGTTCTTGTGATAAATACTGTAGAGGCGAAGACGTGGAAGAAGTACGTATAAAACAAAGTACAATTTTTCCAGACGTTTGCTCCCGGTAGACACACAGTTTTTCAAGTATGAATTGCATTCTGCATTTTGCATGTTACGGGCAAAGCAAACAAGTTCACAGGTGGTGCATATGGAGGGGCTTGTTCCAAGATGGTTGAGGTATTTTGTCTGGCGTGTTGGTCTAGTAGTTAGTGGCTCTGACTGCTATGCCGGAGGTCGTGGGTTCGATTTCCACTCAAGACAAATGTTTGTGTGCTGAGCACGGTCATTTGTTCTGTGTCTGGGTTTTTTTTTTCTTGGGTGGGTATCTGGGTGTAATTTTTTAATGTTACATATATTTAGTAATAAATATGTATAGATATCAGTTGTCTAGTAGTCATAACATAAGCTCTGCTTAGCTTGGGACAAGATGGCGTAAAGTGATAGTTGTGGAATATTATTATTATTATAAAGTAAAACTTTGTACAGCTGAACTTGAAACGGGCTTAGAAACTTTTCGGATCGTGGAATTTAAGTGCTTACAATTGATATAAAGACTTGTTATTTGAAACTGTGTGTACCTTGGACTGCGAGTGAGAGTAACATAAACAGTCAACAGCAATGCAAAGAATTTTTTCAACAACGTAATATACAACTTTGTTCTTGTGTTCGTGTGTATAATGATTATTGGGTAGTCGAAGTTGAAGCCAGATGAAAAGTGATGACTTTCGTTGGGGTTCAAGCTTACTCCGTAATCTCCGTAGCAAATTTTATCAAAATCGGTTTCGTAGTTGAACCGTGAAAGTATAGGTATAACAGACAGAGTTACTTTCAAGTTAATAATATTTTTGTGGATTCGTTGCGGTTTTTGGACCTGCAAGAGGCTACAAAAAAAAATCATATTGCCCTTTTCCATGCTGCATAGACGGCACTGATATAGAAACTGTATCACGACATGGTTTGAATTGAATAGGCAATACCTATATGTGATCGATGATGGAGTGTGTTTGCCTAGAAGCAACCTGTTTTTATTTTTTACTTATAGACTCTTAGGTTGTAGATATTAGGATTCAGACTTTGGCAGGGAACTTTAATTCTTTTAACTGTATGTACAATAATTTGTTCCCGACAAGTTTTGTGGGTATGGATAGAATGTCCACCATGTACCAGTGAGGTACCGTCGTACAGCTGCTGGTTCGATGATGGTACGTGTTAAGTGGTATTGAGTTAGCCAATCCCGACACACTCCCAGAAATGGAATCGGTAGACAACTGTCAGACTAGCAACACGACTTAACTCGGCGGGATTGTGTAAGAGTCAAGAATAGAATAGAATAGAATAGAATAGCATTTATTCGGCGCAAGCAATACAATATACCACAACATAAAACAATAAATTAAAAAAATGGTACAGATATACAATACAGTTGCAGTGACTGTGCCTGAACCGAAAGGGTCACCAACTCAGCAATTGCTGGGCGTCAAACACCCAGCGCTGGTTTTCAGCTGGCACCCTGCAGTGACGCACGGATGATGGAGAATTATAGAGATCAAGAGTTGTGTCATAAGTTTCTGCCTACGCATACGAAAAAAGTTGTACGAGTCGTGACCACGTACTGGAAGACGCAGCGATGGAAGATGATCTGGTGAGGGTAGTAGGAATCTGATGGATGCGAGACGCACAAGACCCATCGTTAAGGCGACACTTGGGAGGCTTATATCCAACAATTGACGTTTTTCGGCTAAATGATGCTCCGGGCCTTGGTTGAGGCCATGGTCCGGAGCGAGGAGGAGTGGCAGGCGGTCGCCGACTTCTGCGAAGCAGTAATGCTCGCAAAGGAGGAAGCCGAACGCATCAGGCAACGGCGTTATCGCCGCCGCCGTCGCCGGGATTCTGATCCCAATTTCCGGCTAACGTAGACGCGGGCTTGCGGACAGTGAGCAATGGGTAGCTCGCTGTCCGGCCGTCCGGTAACTGTCCGGACCAAGCCCAAGTCGTCGACGGCGCGCACTGTTCCCGCGCGCCTCAAGGAGTTGTCAACAACAGCAGGGACCCAGCCGGGTCGAAGCCTACTGGGGCCAGGGTTATCCGAAAGGGCGCTCGAGCCCCGGTATGAAGGCTAGAAGGAACGGGGTGGGTCTTTTAGTCAGTAAGAGTCTGACACTATCTCCCGCTCCGCCCAAGGGCGGGGGATGTCAATACATGATTTTTCCCACCATAAAAAAAAGGCTAAATGATGCTGATGTTGATGACACGGAAAAACCGTGATTTATAATATGTATGGTCTAGCTTTAACAACAAGTATCTCATGTTCCATCAATAAATATTACCATGAAACCCTTCCCCATACTTCCAATACAGTGCCACCAATAACTCTCCGCATACTGACCACTGCCTCAGTCCATGTCCATCTAAATTTCATGAGTTTGCGCGTTCATGGCTTCGGTGCGCTCCCAGTCAAAACTCATACACTATTCATACAACAAGGTGCGGCCAGTCCTTACTTCTTTATAGCTGACTAGCAACTGCCATCGGCTTCACCCGTGTCATAGTCGAAAATTATCCCGAGGGATCGTACTATAGGGGTCATGGTCGACCCGCGTTTTGACTGTCACCAAAATTCGTTTAACTTTTGAAGTATAATTAAAACATCAGAACGTCTACATTTTTACATTATTATTTTTGTTTTTTTTTTTCTTTTTGAAGGTGGGAAAATTATTCAATGACAACTCCATGCCCTTCGGTGGAATGAGAGATAGTGTCAAACTTTTACTGAGTAAAAACCTACTCCTGTTCCTTCCTTGCCTTTCGGACCCAGTATGCTTCGACTCTGCTGGGCCCCCATGTTTTGCTGACTTGCTGACAACTCCTTGAGGCGTGCGTGATACGCGCTGTCGACGTCTTGGGCTTGGTCCGGACGGTTACTGGACGGTCGGACAGCGAGCTACCCCCGCGCCTACGGTAGCCGAAATTTTCACATTTATAATAATTTCCTTTAAGCTTATCTTTGCGCAGATGTGAGGCACCCTTTTTTTAGTTTCTCTTATACCTATGTAAGTAGTGGTTGTGTTGTTTTCTATTTCTTTTTCTATCTTTATTTTAGGGGCAAAATTATCAAATGACTTGTCACTATGGTGCAGCAAGGTGTGTCAGGCTTTTACTTACCAATACCCACCAGTGTCCTATAGTTACCCTTTGTGTTCTAGTACCATGGCATCTCTTTTAGAATGTTCCCTTATAATAAAAAAAGCTGATGTTAGAAATTTTGGACGCGTAAAGTCGCAGAATTATCCCAAAGTCAAAATAAAAAGTATCCTATAGTCTACCCAAGTGTCAATTTCCACTAATTTCTTATTGAACCGTGATTGACAAACCAAAATAAACAAAACAGACTTTCACATTTGAAACAAAGCTGATAAAGTATACGATCCACCGAAAAGTTATGGAATTGAACGTTTGATGGTGGTAAATAAGTAATTAGATTCGGCTTAATCCTGCTATAGTGTTGGGGAAAGTGTTTCATTGTGAAAAGTTTAGGGATGTTGTTCAATGAAACGTGAGTGATCTCCCTTATTTAATGAAAAAGTTTTACACTCACCTAGTATAAATAGTTTATTATTCAAATAGAACTTCACGTACCTATGTGGTCCGTAAAAAATGTTTTTTTTTTTTTATATTTAGGTACGAGTATATTATCAAATGACTTCGACTTCTAGGGCGGAATGATCCCATTCCGCCCTAGAAGTCAAAGTCAGACTTTTACTGACTAAAATCACACCTATAATCTTTCAGTGGCTCATTGCATTCTAAGACCACGGGTTACCGCATAGGTTTTCCCTTTCTAAAATAAGTCCAGTAGGCTTCGATCCGTCTGGGCCCCTGCTGTTGCTGACAACTTCTTGAGGCGCTCTGGAACAGTGCGCGCTGTCGACGGGTCCAGTTGCTTTTACATGGTTACCTATCTTGGCAGTGGGCAGTGCACATTCTTCGTAGAACGAATTGTCGATGGGGCTGAAAGGTTCTAGAGTGGTGCCCGCGCACCGGTAATCACAGTGTTGGAATGCTTCTCAAAAGGTGGATCGATGACCTGGTGAGAGTCGCGGGAATGCGGTGAATGCGAGACGCACAGGACCGTGCATTATGGCGACACTTAGAGGAGGCCCATGTCCAACAGTGGACGTCCATCGGCTGAAATGATGATGATGATGAGTTACCTATATTTACACTAGTTACCGGTTAGATTTACAATGCGTTCCAAATGAGAATAGGATCGCCCGCCATGTTCTGACGTCACGATTTACTGTCAAATCGAGGAAAGAAATTTTTAAACATTAATTAATTCACGAAAAATTTAATTTATTTTTGAACTGTGAACGAAAAAAAATTACTCAAAATCCAGTTCTTCAATTTTACTCATCTCCAAGTTCTTCAATTTTGCCAAAATTTCTTCGATTGGACAGTACGACGAGACGTCAAAATATAGGAATCAGTACTATTCTCATTTGGAACACGTAGTATGTTACTTCACTAGTGGGGACGGAACTATTGCCTCAACTGGCCTAAAATCAAAATTCACCCAAACAAATCTTTTTAACCTTTGTATCCGTCTCTGTTGCTAATTTACCTCTTAACGGTGAGCAGATGAATTTGGATAAACTCCACATCCGGGTAGATAATGTTCTAGATTAGAACATTATGATTTTTTTAATGCCTGGAATAGCATGTCTGTTGGAGGGTGGGACGGTGTCCATACAAAATCCGGTATCCTTTAACGTCATAGAACGTTGCTGGCCCAAACGCATTAACATTATTTTAAATTTTGCTTACCTTGAAGAAATGATAAGTATAGTTTACATCTATCCAAATATCGTATAACTCCATTAAGTTCCAGTGTTCTGTTTTAATTGAGTTGTCAGTTTGACTTATCTTTTACCGATCTAGATTGGTTTGCCAAATTAATTAACACAAGTAGATCCATATTATCAGATTGGATAAAGTGTCGTGATGGCACAGTGGTTAAGGTACCTAGGCTGGTCTTGTCTGAGTTTACGAGTTTGAAACCGAGCAAGTATCAATATAAATTCAATTCATATGTACTTTTCTAAGATTATCTAGGACATTACTGACACTCTGTGCCTCGAAAAGCACTTAAAGCCATTGGTCCTAGTTGTCATTAGATCTTTGATAGTCGTTTTAGGTAGTCGAGCGAAAGAAAATCTGACTTGAGTTTTGGAGGTCTTATAAACCGACCCTAATACAGTTTGGAAAAGATTAGGGAAATGATGAAGTAAATCCATCAGATTGATCAAAAGTAATTGTAACATGAACTATCACGTGTGACTTTTTGTTATGAATAGCACAACGCCGTCTAGTCTCAAGCTAAGCAGAGCTTGTGTTATGAGTACTAAATAACTGATAAACTTACTTGTATATTTCTAAATACATACATATTATAGATAAATTACACCCAGACACAGAACAAATGATCGTGCTCATCACACAAACATTTGTCCTGGATGGGAATCGAACCCACGACTTCTGCGAGCAGTCAGGGCTACTGACCACTAGACCAACAGGCCAGTCAGATTCGCGTTTGACTAATATCTCACATGATGGTAAGTAATTGTGTGGCCGACAATGGAGCACGTTTGCCTAGAAGTAACCTATTCACTCTTGACCTAACTCTTTAACTTCTAGAAATAGACAGAACTTTACAAAAAGCAATCAAGTCACACTCATGTCAACACTTTTAACAGCCGACCTGTATTATTTTGAACGTTAACCTACTTTCAAGGGACTGTAAAAGTCATATTACCTGATATTCGACCGACTAGTACCGTTGAATGTTTTACGGGGGTCATAAAAACACCATCGCACTGCCTGTTCCGTAATGGAGAGATAAGGTGTTTACTATGACCCTGTCGATAGCTGATAAAAAGTCTTTGGGTCAACATGTTTTTAACCAGCTGCAAGCTTATTTTAACGATAAGAATTTACATTTGATAACCTCCCCTTTTTCTCCGGCAGTTTAAGTATTTCGATGGACGAAATCCCGATGAACGCTATAGAAAAACGCTTTTATTTCAGGCAACCTCAAAATAAAACACCACATAAGACAAATACTAACATTGTACTATTAGACATAAGCTTCACAAGATATCATTTTTCATTTCAGCCGAAAGAGATCCACTGTTGGATAAAGGCCTCCCCCAAGTGTCGCCATAACAACCGGTACTGTGCATCTCGCTTTCATTGGATTCCTGCGACTCTCAGCGCGTTATCGGTATGCCTTGTGGAAGATCTTCCTACGCTGCATCCTCCGATACGAGGTCGCCATTTAAAAACCTTTCGTACCCAACAAGCATCTATTCTGCGAGCAATGTGCCCTGCCCACTGGCATTTAATGTTCGTCGATTCTCGGGTTATGTCGGTAACTTTGGTTCTCCTGCGGATATCTTCATTGCTAATGCGAAACTACGATTATCCACACGTAAGATAATTATTACGAGCATAACCCTTTCTATTGCCTTTTGGGTGACTTCTGATGACACCTGTAAGGGCAAAAAATTAATTCTCCCGGCAATAATGCGGCCGGTAACGCATACCACATGAGCATGGTGGTGTGTATCTCATCTGATCATTGAAGGTTAGAAAAATGATCTGCACGAATATCGTGGAACAATCTAACAGATGTGCTTTTTGATCTGTTGTTTGCAGCTTTAGTTAAAGACAAGATATATTATAGACAAAACCGGCCAAGAGCAAGCCGGACTCGCCCATGGAGGTACGGAATGAGAATCTGGAAGTCTTTTTCTTATATCAGCGAATTTATGTTAATAAAATAGAATTGTCCTCTATCGTGGAAAACTTTATTGTCTAAGATCAAATTCTTTTCTCGATGTTTCTAAGACTGCAAGATTGTGAGGTATAAACCCGTAAAATGTTTTTTTTCTTCGTCTTTTAATAAAATTTGAGAATAAAAATTAACAACATATATATTTGTTTCTACTCGCAACTTTTACTACAAGAGCATCTTTCTTTGTAAAACTGAAATACATAAAATCATTTGAAATACGTTTGGCTAAAAGAAAACTTGATGATCCAAACATTTCTCAGTCAAACGTTGCGCAACTCACTGTGAGACGGTTCCTATAAATTCTATTCCTAGTGTTTTGAGTCCTTTGATATGAAAACAACGAATACAGAAGTATCAGTTGTGAAAGTAATAGTGTTCTTTTTTATTTTACGTTGAACTATAAGCATATGTACTCGAACAGTATAGTGTAGTGAGTGGACTTAATGCAGCATAGCATTGCCTTCAATTCAACTTTTGCGTCAAAGACTACACTGAGGTAGGTGTAAGTAGGGGATTCCTTCTATCTGCCATACCTAATCACTGGCAATACAAAAACGCTGGTCAAAAAATTATAATACCTATAAAGTAGGAATCGATGTCGATTTTATTCAAAACCATATAAACCCTAGTTGAGCATCGTTAACTAGGTTATATCGTCTTTAATATCGTTTTAACAAGAAGATGGAGGCTTTTACAAAGTTGTCCTTCTGAATCCAACCTACATTGTTCCCCTGCCGTGACAAACGCAGGTTCTCTAGACGTTGATATTGGCCATTACGAGCGTCGCTGTAACCTTTTTGCTTATTTCTGCCGTTCACCTAGACTCCAGCGAGTCTGCCGCTCAAGCGTTGATCCTTCTGATGCTAAATCACGCTTGTAAGTCGGCGGGATGAAATAAAGATGGCGGGTAATGAACATGTTGAGGTTGAGATTTAGCAGTTTTGTAGCTGTAATTTCAGCGGTTATAGTTTAATTGTTTACAAGCTTTGATTTTCCTTTAGATAGAAAATTGTTGATAAAATTATTATCAAATTACCAAAAGTCGTTTACAATTAACGATTCTGTGTGTCTTGTATTCATCGGTTAAGCCATAGTCACACATATTAAATAAAGTGTTACGGTTGGTACGTGTGACTACGGTTTTTCTTTTAATTCTGTTTCTGTTTCTCCAGTAACTTGTTTATTTCAACATCCTGAAAACTTGTTTCATACTTTTTCAGCGTCGTTTTTTTCGCAGTTGGGTTTTAGTATTTTTACTTTTTTACGTCTATGTTTTTTCTGATACGTGTGTGTTGTTTACCGTGCTTTCTTTACGTTTTTTTCATTCATTTTTAGGGATTTGTATTAAACATATTATATTTATGCACAGTACGCTGTATTGTTTGTCAGTGAATTTAGATTTGTGTAGATAAAAATTACTTCGATTGTAATTTAGAACATAGAGTCATGATCAGATATTTTATTGACACACTCATTCCAAATGATCAAATTCATTTTTTTTTAATTGAGATAAACTAGTGCTTGACTGCGATCCCACCTGATGGTAAGTAGCGATGCAATCTTTGATGGTGAGGCGCACTAGTTTATTAAGAGCCTATTCACTCTAGCCTTGAAGACACCCAAATTATAATCGGACGGGAAGACCGCAGCAGGCAGACTGTTCCAGTCCTTCGACGTACGCGGTATAAACGACTAGGCGAAACGCTTAGTTCGGACCGTAGAGGTTTCAACAACGTAAGGGTGAATATTCGCCGTACGTCGGGTTGTTCGATGGTAGAATTGCGATGGCGGAATCAAGTCATGCAATTCCTGCGCACACTCTCCAAAATGCATCCTGTAAAACACCGTTAGGCTGGCTACCCTACGCCTATGCTCAAGGCTTTGAAGGCGTAAATACAAGTAATACGAAAAAATACCAACCATTTCAATATTATATAAACAGGACATATCAAATTAACAAAAAGCCCAACTGTGCCTTATTACCATTTGAGCGTCAGGTAGAACCTACTACTGGTCCCATGGGGGCGACGGTCTAGATAAACTGCCTGAAGTGAATGCTTCTACCTTTTTGCGTAAGGCCCTGAATACGTAATTATAATGTCAAGTTGTCTGTAATGTTGTAACATTTTAGCTATAACAAACCATTTAGCTCAAGTGTTTTAATTGCTTTGTTAGTAGGCTTGAGTTTATTAGTTAGTGAAAATTTAAAGACGTGATGGGTATTGACGACAAACCTAGCAAAAACGATTTTTCTCGTAACAATTTTAGGTTTTTTAGTAGATAAGTCCTAAAAACTTAAGATAACTTAAGATAAGAGAGACAATGATGGATGTTGAGAGGCTTCTAAACTATTACTAATATCGACTTATATTCTAGTGATGGACAAGCCCTTTCATGGAAACTATTTGCCAAAATACTGAAAAGTCAAAACAAAATTTCGCTGCAGCGCTACATTAGCATTATTTATTTATTTATTTAATTCATATAGAATGGCCGAAACCAATCACACTGTTTAAACACAACACAAAAAGAGAAAACATTAAAAAGAACACAGACAAGTCAAATCTCGCACAGGACATTAGTGGTAGACACTACTTATTTAATCAATAGTAGACACAGTCATGCATTTATCTCACAGAATTTCATACATTCTGACAGTATCGTCTTCCATTCTTCCCCAAAATTTCTGTTTTTATTAAGGAGAGCATTAAGCGCAGAGAGTGTCCGCGGTATGGGCGATTTGGAATGTGCAACTGTTCGACACGTCGGAACTGCCAGGAGCCGATGTTTCCTGCCACGGTTTTAGTGGTTTAGTATTATGTCGTCTAACAGAACTATTAAAATATGCAGCGCTAAGATAGTTTTTAGAGGATACTTTTTTCGCGATCAAAATTTCTTAAGCGCCATGAATTTCGTGACACTTAAGCGTTTCGTTCTACATAGTGTAATGTTCAAGGTGTACGGAATACTTTACACCTTTTTTTATGGTGGCAAAAAATCATGCAATGACATTCCCCGCGTCATCTCTTGGGCGGAGCGGGAGATAGTGTCAGACTCTTACTGACTAAAAACCCCGTTCCTTCTAACCTTCATACCGGGGCTCGAGCGCCCTTTCGGGAACACTTTACACCTGAGTTGATTGAAGTGAGTGTTCGGCATGCGTAACCTAATGCGTTTTACATATTACTATACTGTACATCGACCATTAATAACAAGTACATATGTGATCCTTTTAGGCACAATCATAGCCAATCTAGTTGATGTACATGTTTTTGGTAGTTTTTACTCTAAACTCTCTGTCCGCACCCGTGACGGATATAAAAACAATATCATACCTGATTTTTGCTAGGGTTATGAATTTCGGATTATCCATTAATATGAGATATTTTCGATAACGGATTCGATATTATTATATTATAACAGTAAAATTTGACGCCTTTTTCTTTTCCAGACTTTATTCATTTATTTATTTATTTAAAGCTTTATGCACAAATAAACTGTACAAAGGCGGACTAAATGCCTTAGGCATTATCTACCAGTCGACCTTAGGGTGGTGCAGAAACAAAACATGGCAGGTGCAACTTAATAAATAGACAAAACAGGAGAGAAACAAATATATACAATAGTAAATACATACTTAGATACATACATATAACAAATACAATGCTGTTGTGAAAAAACAAATCCAACCAATTAGCTCGGTGATGATTCTACCAACATCTTGCACATATGCTACTTTATTGTTTTTACAATCAGTCTTGTAAGTAAATGTACGTGTATATGTGTAATGTGTATGTAGACTGTTGTTGTTGGCTACTTTTAAAATAGATAAAATCTTTTTTTGATATATTTTTTATGAATGTGTGTTGGTTTGTACTTACGTAAATAACTTTCCTCCGTAAGTTGTTAAGCAAACAGCGCTTGAGTTGTGATCGCAACTTAATTTTCTAATCAAAGTGTAGAAGGGAGTGTTTTATTCCCGTTACATATAAACAATGGATGACAAAAAAAAACCATTCCGAAAAAAAAAGCCAAAACAGTTTGTTAACTTTCCATTCTACCCTTTCACAAGGAAACATGCACGCGGGCACTAAAGCAAGGCCTCCCACAATCAACGCCACGCCATTCACGCTCCTTTCAGAGACAGGACTGCCAGGATTACTCCGTCTTTGTCTGCTACCTGATGAAAGACTCGAGTCTTCATGTGAAAGCCTGCAGCCTCCGCAAAGTCTCAAGAGATAGAATATTCTAGTATGTTTGCGGTGAATGAATTGGGTGAAGACTGAATGGGTAGTTTGTTGACCTGTGTAGGTGGTTTTAAGGACTAGTTTTGAGTGAATAAAGGATATTTAACGTCTCAATTTTACGCTTAGCTCTAAGGAAAATATTTTACCTCGATTGGATATTCTATAAATAGGACTATTTATTTTTTGCGTTTGCTCAATGCGTGTTCGCTATTTCAGATTATAACTGAGACTAACAGTCTTTGAACGGTCAATTATTAAAATCAGCGATGTTGGAGCGGGTGATTTCAAATTCAAATAACTGGTCAATTGTGTAATTAGGATTATAAATATTGTAAATGAAACACCGAACTCAGTATGTGAGATTTTATTAACAACATAGATTGGATCTCAAAAATTTACATACAATCGCGTTGGTGTATACTAAATAAAACAAATTATAAAACCAAAAAATATTGCGAATTTAACTGATTAATCTACACATAGCATCCTGTCTTTATTTTGGCGAAGTATAATTAGAAGGTTACTTTACCTAATTATATCTATGGCTTTTGATCATTGAATCAACAGCCTTTAGGTATTTTATAGAATGCATTTAGGAGAATTTGCGCAAGAATTACATAACTCGATTCCGCCATCAACTTTCTACCATCGGGCAACTCGACATACGATGTCCACCTGAACGTTGTGGACACCTCTACGGTCAAGAATAAGCATTTCGTCTCGTCGCTTATACCACATACATCGAAGGAGTGGAATAGTTTACCTGGTGCGATCTTTCCTTACGATTAAAACGATGTCATTAAGGATAGAGTGAGTAGGCTCTTAATAAATTAGTGCGCTTCACCATCAACGATTGCATCACTGCGTCCCATCTAGTGGGATTAAAGCCAAGCACTAGTTTACATCATTAAAAATATATATATTACATAAAATGTATGTGTGTAAAATTGTATAAATGTAACACAAAACTCAATTATTTAGAGACAGCACAGTGTCGTAATTACACACGTTGCACTTTATCGAGTTAATGTTCTGAAAACTGATTATGTGTGAGCGAGCCCGCGTAATAGGTTTGACACCATTACTTCAGAATGTATTGGCAAAATTTTAGATACTTATTTTATATTGCAAGTCTAGTTTGGTGTTACATCTAAATAGCGTTAGTGTAGCTAAAAGAACGTTGCGAAGAAGAACATAGGACTTATCCACGTGACATGTGTTATACTACATTGCTATACATTGCGTTTGATGACCACTAGTCATAGGTATTGCACTAACAGTATAAAGGTGATAGTTTGAGAATATATTTCTATGTTTGTTACTTGAGCGTGTGTTTTATGCCACGTACAGGTATCGCGAGGCGTGCGTCACGAATGGTTCGCCACGCATGCCTCAACCGCATACGACGACGGTAGATACATTTATGCAGGTGTCCTCAACGACACATGCTTAAGCTGAGCACGCAAACAACCACACATGGTGATCGTCAGTAGAAAAATGGCTGCAACATTAGACGAGACGTGCAGATTGTAGCTGCGGCCTATATAGTGATTAAATATAAAAAAAAGCTGTTGGACAATACGATTAACTGCGGGATTACATTATGCAACAATATCACCTTTAAATCCGTCCACACAGAGCGCACGGCTCGCACTGAGGCTTGCAATGAACGTATGACGCGAATGCTTACTGTGAGCACACACGTCCATACAGCCCGAGGCATTCGAGGCGAACTATTCGCAACGCACGCCTCGCGATGTCTGTACGCGGTTTCACTTCTTCGCGTTTGAACGACAAAACGGATTTGGATGAAATTTTGCACACGGGTGAACTATATCCTGGAATAGGGCATAGAATACTTTTTATCCCGGGAGTATGTTCCTTTAGGATTACTTTCTATTATCACGCGGATGTCAGCGGCTTGCTGGCAGTTATGTTATATTAATGAGATCATTTCGTTCGAATAACTTAAAAAAAAGAGAAATAAAAGAAATAAAAGAAACCAATTGAATTTTCGACGTTTTCCAAACCTAAGTGTGGTTGAGGTTTTTATTTAGCAGTGGCAACAACGGTTCTTTGCATTTCATATTTTTAACGATGCCCATCGCAGCTAATATAAATTTCGTAGTCTAGGGAGGAGGTAACGTTTATTTTTTTGTTTGTAGGAGGTACTTAATCTCTGAAAATACTGGTCCGATTGCTAAAATTTTTTCATCGATAGTTAGCTGCTTTATTTTTGAGTGACATAGGCTATATTTTGTATACGCGGGTGAAGTCACTGGAAAAGCTAGTAAAATAATAATAATTGTTTATTTTGTCCATAATAACTGTAAAAATTTTGACAAATTATTAAATTTAAAAAAAATTATTAAAATATACTTGTGGATCTCCACAAGCTACAAAAATGCCAAACAGGTTTCGATTTTTTTATGTTTCTATGCATACAATACTTTACCCGCGTATTTACATGTTTGCTAAATATTTATTTATTTATTTATTTGAACTTTACGCAACGCACAGGTACAAAGGCGGACTTAAAGCCTTAGGCATTCTCTACCAGTCAACCTAGGGTGGTGAAGAGAAAACATGGAAAAAATAAAGCCGAGAATTTCTGGAACGACTCTTAATTAAATAGTTTTGCGTTCAAATAATTCAGAGTTACGTTACTGTAATTGAAATATTACCTGCAAACATAAAAGTTTACTGTTGTTTTCCAATTTGAATATTCTGATGCTCGTTTTCATTGTACATTTTTATATTTGGTTCAGAATTTTTAAACCACAGAGAGAATTTCTTTGCAAAATATTTGTTATTTACATATTTCATAATGTCATGTTACATTGTTACGTTGTAACATTTTTAGGGTCCAGCAACCAAATGGTAAAACGAGATTAAAACTCTGCTGTCCGTCTGTCTGTCTGACCGTCTGTCACCAGGTTTATATAGGTATCTCATGAACCGTGATAGACAGTTGAAATCTTCACAGATTACGTATTTCCGTTGCAGCTATAACCTTAGAAAACAGTTTAAAATAAATATTTAAGAGGGCTTCCATATAACACATTTACTTTTTCAGCGCAGCATCGCCGTGCCCGTGTGAGAGCGATCGGCGGCGACCACCAAGGCCAAGACCCGGCGCGATCTCTCACGCCGGGCCTTGGTACAGGCCATGGTCCGGAGCGAGGAGGAGTGGCAGGCGGACGCCAACTTCTGCGAAGCAGTAATGCTAGCGAAGCAGGAGACCGACCGCATCAGGCAACGGCGGCGCTCACAACGCCGCAGCCGCCGCCGGGAGACCGATCCCGATTTCCGGCAACCTTAGGCGCGGGCTTGAGAACGGCGAGCAATGGTTAGCCCGCTGTTCGACCGTCCAGTTACTGTCCGGGTCGAGCCCAAGTCGTCGATGGCGCGCACTGTTC
Organism: Mythimna albipuncta; assembly: GCA_929112965.1. NCBI lineage: Eukaryota > Metazoa > Arthropoda > Insecta > Lepidoptera > Noctuidae > Mythimna > Mythimna albipuncta. The sequence goes on from OV815960.1 coordinate 3,453,529, forward strand.
CTGCGGGCCTCAAGGAGCTGTCAGCAACAGCAGGGGCCCAGCTGGGTCGAAGCCTACTGGGGCCGGGGTTAATTCGAAAGATAGCTCAAGCCCCGGTACAAAAGCAACGAAGGAACGGAGTGGGCTTTTATTCAGTAAGAGTCTGACATTATCTCCCGCTCCGCCCAAAAGCCGGGGTTGTCATTGGATGATTTTTCCCACCATAAAAAAAAACTTTTTTAGTGTATAAAAAATCATGAAGTCCTTTATTTAAACCTGAAAAGAGTTTCACCAAAGACTCTTGAAACTACTTAAACAGCAGTATAAAATATTTCTGCCATTGTAAATATTTTCACTGGCAACTTGAAGTTTGTTGGGTACTCTTAGGAAACGCCTCGAAAAACATTCTAGATTAGGGATGGCAATCCAAAATAATACGCATAAAAGTAGTTTCCTTTATTTTGAGGTGGGACATCATGACATCAATTTTGCAATATTTTCTTTAAAGAAAAGAATAATAGATATAACATTTACATTCACAGTAAAAAAAAAAAAACAATACAGAAAAGCACAATAAAAAAAGGAGTAATCATGGAGTTCTTTAAACCGGGTCTCTCCGTAAGAAACGACCATTTGGAACCGTGTACTAGCATCTGACGTTTCATAAGTACCCATGTAGGCATATGTGAAATTAAAACATGAATTGAATTGAATTTGAATCAGGTTTAGGTTCAGACTTTTTCTGACTAAAACTAACTGTCCCACAGGCTACAAAAACACGCTGCCACAAGAAAAAGCTTGAAGCGGGCCACAAAAAAAAGCTCGAAGCGGCCACAGAAAAAAGCTGAAGCGTGCGACAGCTTGTGGCCGTGCAGTAACATAATGCACTCTAACGAAGAAGGATTAAATGCGCGAATGGCATGGCATTTTGGCCGCCGAAAAAAAAAAAAACTAGAAGCGGCTTCCAGCTTTTTTTGTGGCGGACATTAAAGTTTTAATCGTCAGAGACCTGTATGTTTTACAATTGATGCTTCGTAAACACTCAACTCGACCTTCCTCAGAGCCATCAGGCAGAATCAAACACAGTTTTTCTTCAAGAGACAATCACTTTCATAGATTACCTTCTACAAAAGAAAAAAAAAACACAAAAATAAAAACAAAGTTAACTTTACAATATTAGTGTAGATTTATTAAAATTAGTTTTTTTTTAATCTTAAAATAATTCTTGCTTATAACTAAGATAAAATTTTACCAATTTAGTTTTTCAAAATATGAAATCGATTCAATATTTCACTACTTTCAGGATGTATTTTAATAATAATATTACATATTTTTTTATTAAAAAAGATGCGATCACTAACAACATGAAACTTCGCCATCCCTGTTCCAGCAGTTTGCCACAACTTACAACTACCCACATAGGCACGATTGACGGTACAAGTTTCTTGATACTTTTATATACTAATTTTGTACAGGAAATTTTTCAAACAAAATTGAATTTTGTTTTTTGCAAAAAAACCTACTGTGTACATTTTTGTTTAACAGTTAATTTGTAATTGAAATACATATATAACGTTGAAGGCAGCGCTGTAGTTTAACATGGTTTTATATAACTACTACCATCGAATTAATTCGTTAACTATTTTTTAATTCGTATTTGTGTGTGCGTGTGTAATACCTATAACAATAAACTACCAACATAGTGTGTGGGTGTATTTGCTTACATCTATGATAACTATTACTAAAACACTATCCAAGTACATTTAAGTAATTTTTTATTGCTTGAAAACCACTACTCATTAAATTTCACTCAAAACTAGACAACAACAACTTTTTTACCCTACTACACGCAACACTAAACACTAACCACAAAAACAACACAAATACTAAAATTCAAAAGATATCTGGTGTTTTATTTCTATTCCGATATTGATACGAGAATATATAGTTAAAATTTTATCTAAAAGCGAAAAGAAAAATCAGAAAGTAATATTTCTCGGACAATTTATTGGGAACGGTGTCAAAGACAGACGTTGAAAATCGTTTAGATTGTGCAATATACAGGCTGGATATTTTCTAGCTCGCCAGGTTTGGACATGAAACTAAGTTATTTGGTTTGGAGTCAGTTACAGATCTTGAGCAAGTTGTAACATTTTTACTAGATGAAAAAAGACGATTTCTTTAACCTTTCAGACACCGTCAATTTTAGACACAATAGTAAGACAATAGATGCGCAAACCCCGGCGTTATATGTGTGTTTAATATCTCCTGATGTTTTCAACTTATAAATACTCGTTCAAAGCCAATGATTGTTTTCCCAAATATTGTAAATGACTATCCTCAAAAATATGCATTTTTTTCCGTGAATTTCGGTATGGGTATACAAGCCGGTTCTAGAGTAGCGACCACGTACCGGCAGTCGCAGCTTAGGAAGGCCTCCCACAAGGTGAACTGATGACCTAATGAGGATCACCTGAAGACCTGTCGTTATGGCGGCGCTTAGGGGAGGCCTATGTTTGGATAACATCTTTTGATTGAAAAGAAAATGACGATGAAACTTACTGAGAATATTACCGGGTGAATTACCGTCCCAGCACAAGGGCATCAAAAAACGCCGCCACAAAAAAACGCTAGAAGCGGCCACAAAAAAAGCTAGAAGCGGCAACAAAAAAAAGCTAGCAAGCACCTCTTTTGCCCGGAGAAGCTGGAAGCTGTTTTTTTTTTTTTTGTGGCGGCACCGCTAAACGCGAGCCACAAAAAAAAAGGCGCCTCAAAAAGCAGCTTATAGCGGCGTTTTTTTGTGGCCCATGTGCGGGGACAGTAACAGAGCCTTTTCCCAAAACCAAACACATTTTAAAACAACCTGTACAGTAAAGTCACTTCAATGTTCTACGAATATTTAGTTTATTTTTATCAAAACTTTGACAGGGCCATTCAGAATCCATATAATTTTGATTAATAAAATGAAAACAAGATTTCAATGTTGGCAAACTCGCCTGAGAGCAAGATTTAAATATAAATTGAAGAAACACAAATAAATGCTGACAAAGTTTGCTTCTGTCAGGATTTATTAAAACGTAAAAATTTGCATATTTTATATGATAAGTAAAAGACAACAGAATAGCTTTTAATCTTGATAACCCATTCAAGTAATACAAACAACGAAATATTAATAATCAACATATCCACAGTGTAACTAATTACAATTCGAGCGGTATCACAATGGTTCACAGAGTAATAAATAAGGCACAGAGACTGCTAACAATGGCCGGGGTGCGAGGACAATTGAAAGTCGCTGTAGCTACAAATCTATTTGCCTGCTCACAGTTTTCCACGTTGCCATGCCGCTTACTCGTCGACCCTTTTATACTTTTGTGTCGATACAAGTAAAGAACGATAAGCGGATAATTTGGGCTTATTGAAATTAAATTGGTCTGTTTGATATGATTTTTCTTTGTACTAAGTTGTAGCATTTACGCAGTGACATAAGAACTAAAGATATAAGGTCACACAAATCCTATACCATGATTTCAAAATTCTTCACCAGAGCCGTACAAGTTGCCAAAGTTGGTCAAAAAAAGTATAGTTTGAGAGCACTGACACGAAAAGAAGAAGAAGAATTTTCCACCGGCCATATACTATAGTCCGAAAACAACTATTGGAAAATTGCCCGGGCCAGAAAAAACCGCTGTGCGGTTAGCAAATCTTCTTAAATCGTTTTGAATGGAGGTTTGTGGAATTTACAGCGTTTTCATTATAAGAAGACTTTTATTAAATTATAATCTGAACTGTGTACCTAGTGGTCTATAAGTGAACACCTAATCGAGATGGCCGGTTATAAAGCTAGATTTGCTAGACAAAAGGATAATTTGTAATCAGAATCATTCGTGAGTTATAAGGAGACGACGTTTAATCAAAAAAATAATTATTTATCTTCTAAATGATAATTGAATAGAGTCTTTTTGTGACTAAAAGTTCCAAATTAGATTAGGTTTTAAATTTTGGGAGAAGAATAATTTAAGTATGAATTTTCTTCATTTCATATGCAATTGCTGACAGGCCGGTTGGTCTAGTGGTTAGTGCCCCTAACTGCTAAGCCGGAGGTCGTGGGTTCGATTCCCACTCAGGACAAATGTTTGTGTGATGAGCGCAATCATTTGTTCCGTGTCTGGGTGTAATTTATCTATAATAATGTATGTATTTAGAAATATATAAGTATGTTTATCAGTTGTCTAGTACCCATAACAGAAGCTCTGCTTAGCTTGGGACTATATCTTAAGAAAACAACTTGAATTGTATCCGAGAGTTTTCCACGTTAAATTAAATGAGAAATTCTTAACTGCTACAATTTCTAATATCACGACAAGGTTTTTTTATTGCACACACTGTTGGCGGCTGTTAAAGTTTTGTTTTAAATAGCTTTCACTTAACAAGGAGGATAAAGGTGGAGATAGGATAGAATAAATACTAAACATTTTAAATTTCTGCAGCTATATGAAGCACTTTAAAATTTTCGCTTGGTACTTGCTTGCAAGCTCAAGCTCAAGTTCGAGCTCAAGCTCAAGTTCGAGCTCAAGCTCAGCTTAGGTATACGGCATCAGCCGAGTGTTGTCTGATTAATAAACGAATTGAATTTATTTCCCACACAGTAATAATTATATCGACACTAATATAATAAAGATGTAAATTTGTTTTTTTGTTTGTAGGAAGTAATCTCTGGAAGTACTGGTCCCATATCCAAATTTTTTCACCAATAGAAAGCTGCTTTATTCCTGAGTGACATAGGCTATATTTTATATACACGGATGAAATCGCGGGCAAAGGCTAATTAATAATATTATTGTATAACTACAAAATTAAACTTAATAAAATTTGTAATATTAAATTAAGATTCTCAATTTATTAAACAATATTAGCTTTGGACAGTTTCAAAGATCCAATTAGGAAAATTTTCTAGCGAATTAGCCCATTTCATTAAGTACCTGAATAAGTTTGAGAAATAACTTACTTACTTAGTGAGTAACTATTAAAACAGTTTTGTAAAGTCACTTTAGTTGAGGCTTTGACCTCTGAGTTGCTTGCGGTGCTTTTTCTCAGAGTAGTCAGTTTGGAAACTGATTTTATAATCTTTATTACATTGATGATATTGATATTTATTATAATTATGTTATTGTTTTTTTATATAATTTTAATATTATATATGGGATGGCGCAAGAGTATCAACACCGCTACCGGTGTTAATACTCTTGCCATATCGTCGCGTGCCAGGCCATGAGGTTCCAAACAGTATGTCTTTATTTCCTTGGAAGATGGGTAGGCTTTATTGTGGGACGCTACCTGTGTCGATTCTCTTGCGCCATCCCATCTTCTTAGCTCATCGTGCTGTGCTGGTGCTGCCGTGGCGGATGCAGAGAACCTCAAGCAGTAGAAATATAACAGCCTCGTCGGCACTTATATTATTGAGCCGTTTGGGGTTGAAACTCTCGGGCCGTGGGCTCCGAGTGCTCATATGCTTTTTAAAGAATTGTCAAAACGCTTAATTGACGCTTCGCGTGACCCAAGGGCTGGCTTCTACCTCGGTCAAAAAATAAGCGTTGCCATACAACGTGGCAATGCCGCCAGCCTTTTGGGCACACTTCCAGTCGACAGCGATGCGGAGGAGTTTTATGACGTCATATTTAGCTAGGTATTTAGTGTATATATTGTTTTTAATTATTTAAGTTATTGTTTAATTTGTTTAATTATTTTTAACTAATTTAAGTATTTTTTAAATAAATAATTTATACACATTTATATCATATCACATGACGTGACACTATACGTGAGGACTTGTAATTGGCTGGCTCTCGTGTATGATTGTTTATTTTTTTTAATACTGTATGTCCTCCAAGCTGTAATAAATAAATAAATACTTGCCAATCAACAAGCATTGGTGGCAGAGTAGTAATGGCGATTGTAGGTCGCGAGCTTAAACCCAGCCAGGCGCATTATTTGTGTAATTTATTTCATCATCACTGCTTTCTGATTTGCGATTTTTTTATCGAGCCAACAAAATATGTATATTTTTACCCAGCGCTTGTTCAATTTGTTCATATGGTCAATTTAAATAAAATATTTTTTCTTGCTGTTTTGTTTTATATTTGATTCCAGAGGTGATTCCAGAAGATCAAAAAACTTCAAACAGAGAACTGTCCTGTACCTGTCCTTCACAATAGACGGTGTCTTGATATAGCACGTAGGATATTTTATTTTATTTCCCGGGAGAATGTTCCCTTGTGACAATTTTCTACTTTTGCACGGGCTGCTGACAGCACCTAGTTGGTTCTATAATAGATACTTATGCGTGTCCATTTTTTAACCGACTTCGAAAAGGAGGAGGTTCTATGTTCGGCTGAATGTGTTTTTTTTTTATGTATGTTCACCGATATCTCCGTCAATTGTGGACCGATTTTGAAAATTCTTTTTTTGATTTAAAGGGTATGTTTCCAAGTTGGTCCCATTGAAATATTGTTATGATTTGATCATGAACTTCGAAGATATTGCACAGAACTCCTCATAGGATCACAGCAGGACTGTCGTAACAAGTAAAATTGCTTTGTTTATACGTGTAGTCGATGACTGGCTGAAGGAAAAGGGGGAAGGGATGTATCGGACTGATCTGATGATGAAGCTAGAACGTAAATTAATGTAATCTAACCATGTTTGAGATGATTAAAATCGTCATGAGATCTTCTCTGGCCATAAGGTATTTAGGTTTGGCTGAGAGATACTAAAAAAAAGTTTATCAAATAATATAATAAACATATAGATTAATGTTTGAGACGATTTTATAAGGAAAGCCCCACACACACTTAACTGAGCCTGTAACAAATCAATCAAAAAAAATATATTTCACTTAGACCATTAGCAGGCACTTTTGAATAGTCAAATGTCGGTCAGTCCAAGAAATGTGAAGCTAAATTGCACGCTCAAAAGCAAAGATCTCTATGGAGAAGAACGTGCAAGAAACTCCATGGACACTCTTTTTAAATCATATTATGAGTTACATAGATCATAGAGCAGTTAAATACTTCTTGACGCTTCTAATATGTGAGCACTATGTAGTTATAAGTCTGTCTAATAAGTCAACCGACTTAGGAATTTTGTATAATATTTAATCATTTCAAAAATACTTATATTCGGTACTTTTTATAAGGTTCTTCTGTTAATAAACAATGATCTCTATCTCATAATCAACCTTGATTATTGATCCCGTGTTGACTACATCAGATTTCATTAAATCCTAATAATTACCCAAGTCGTTTAACTTATTAGACAGACTTCTAAGTAATAATAATATATAAAAAAAAGCTTTAAAAGTAGAAACTGAATTAAGTCACTGGCAGCTAAGAGATGACCAGTAACATACAGTAGGTATAAATCAATTGTCAAACGACGTGTAGTATAACTTAGAACTCTAAAGGAGTTCAATGATAATATAATCTGCATTTGAAAGACCATGGTCAATTGGTCATAGAAAGCAAATAACAATTTAAAAAACACGGGTTGGTTTGAGTAGCTCGCTGTTCGTCTGTTCGGTAATTGAGTGGACCGATCCCAAGTCATTAATAACGCTTAGTGTGTATTTATTTATTTATTTAAGTTCACCCACAGCACATATATACACACACTTAGAGGCAAATCATAGGTACTGTTCTAATATACGTGCCAATTACGGGTAAACACAACATTTACAGTATACATGGCAGCTTACCGCTTAGTTACTAAGTTTTTTTGCACAATTGTGACACAGAACAAGAAACGTAGTACAATAAAGAAATGGGTTACGAGAAAAAAAAAAGAAACAGACAAAAACGAAAAAAACAGACTAAATACAAGAATAGACTTGATTACATGTCCCTGGCGTGTAGGAAGCCAAAATTCTTGCGTTGAACCACAAAATAGATAGGTAAAGAAAAAAATCTCATGTATGTACTTCACTTTTTATACTTACCCTCGGTGGACGCACACTAATGAGCGTTTGAGCCGGAACTGTTCGACGAGTGGGCCGAGGCGCTTCGAGATATCATGTCCGTGATCGATGTCTATGTGTGCGTTGCTCGAGCGCACTTTGTATGTAGATTAACTTCTGTACCTATCTATTTTGTGTTGAACCTTGCCTTATAATCGTTATAATAATTATCAGCTTCGGGTACGGACTTATAAAATGAATTTAGGTTGTTAAACATTTTGATGAGTGGTGAGTTGAAATTTATGTTTGTAGAAGTAGTAGGGCGTTGTACTCGTAGCAGTGTGGTTATAGGAAAGCGTGGATTTTGTGTGGAACTTTTATATACGTGATATAAGTTCACTACAGTCTATGCGACCGTTCACTAATTTAAAAAAATATATAAAAACACTTTTTGACATTTAGAGCCATACCATAATATTTTTATTACTTGTGTGTGTGTATGGTATGCTCTCCTCCGGTATCAGTATCCTCTCTGTGAGAGGTCAGCAAACCGTAGGAGCCCAGCAGAGCCAATGCTCACTAAGGCCGCGAGGATTTTTTGAAAAGGAAATCCGTGATCTTAGAACGCAAAGGACAACTGAAGAACACAGGTGTGGTTTAAGTGAGTAAAAATCTGACACGCCTTAGCGCTCCACCTAGTGTGCTAGACATCATTTAATGATATCCCACCTTTAAAAAAGGGTGGTTTCGAGTCAGTATAAGTCTGACACGCTCTCTCGCACCACTTTTGCTTTGTCATTTGATCATTTCCCACCTCAAACGAAGTTATAATCTATGAATTTAATGAGTCACTTCTATACACCGTTAAATTTTGATCGTTTTAATCCCATGGAGGGTCGATTAGGTAGTTTGTACGCATCGCTGACTACTACCTTCAAGTCATTGGACTCGTTCAGCTGACGTTTTCTTAAAGAAATTAATTTCGTACATGCGTAAATTAATACGAGTTTTGAAAAAAGGAAAACTTAATTTTTTTATTTTATCTTTACAAATCGATAGTGTTTCATGTACCGGATCGACCCTCTACGGAATTAAAACGATCAAAATTTAACGGTGTATTATAAACAAGTTATAAAAAAACATTAAAATATATCAACACAGCCCCAAAAAATACAAAAATAAATATTTATTTGCATATACGATGCATATGTCCCATCTTTCGTTACTCTCCCGTAGTCAGTCCAGACGTTTCCTTGCATTAGCTCACCCTTCTTCCTCAGTCACTTACAGCAAATTTCTTCTGACTCGAACCCCAATTTTTTTGTATGTGAGAACCGCTCGTTGGAAGGTAATTAATGTCTATAATAATCGTGTTGACCCTCATTACGCCGCTGTTACGGCCACCTCTTTAAGAATGCTTTATTATCCATCTGAAAGTTTCTGAGTGCCCACCTGACTAGCGATACATTTTTATTTAGGGACCTTTTCCACTTGGCGTAAGGATAAGTAGGACCCCTACTAATCCTATGTACTTGAAGTTTTGATTCGAGATAACTTAAATTTATCGCCATCAACTCAAGTATTTATTTTAAATTGCTAAAAAAGGCCATAAAAAGTTTTTAAGAATGGAATTTGAATTTTTTATTTAACTGCATAGAGTTTGGTGTTTTAAAATTTGAAAATTAATTCGAATTTTAAATTGAAATGAAGAGCTACAATTTTTGACGTCGAACTTTTCCGAAACGGCTTGACATTTTTTTATGGTAGATCTAAGTATAGGTCGCAGGCCTTTTTTCATCGTCTTACCCCTCCATTTTATAATCACCATATTAGTTTTTTTTTTGTTTCGATTATGCTCTTGTTCAAGAAAACAGCAGAATAAATTTTGCTGGATTAGCTAGTATTATGTATAGAATGAAAAATTCAAGATAAAGAAAATAATCTCTATGTCATGACAATGCAATCCATATGTTTTGTATGTTTGTAAACATTATGGGTTCTAAGTTCATTTTAAGTGATTATTCGTCAATGATCACTTAAAAAACCAACTTATAGTACATAACATTAAAGTCAATACTTAAATTGTGACAGATATAAAATATAATAACATACTTTGATAACCAAGCCTCGAAATATTTAATATCTATGAATTGCGTGTATATGTGTAATACACATAGGTGTATGGAATACTTGTTTACGAGTATGTTTAGTTTAGTTATTCTAGATATTAGATTACAATGTTGTTTTTGTTTACACGGGTATGATTAATATGGTATTCTACTTTGACTTGGTAATAAATATTGGGTTTCATTTTTATTAAAAGAAAAATGTATTTCTTCTTTTACATAGCATAGCATAATATCATCTTCATTATCATAATTTCAGCCGATATACGTCCACTGTTGGACACAGGCCTCCCCCAAGTATCGCCAAAATGAACGATCCTGTGCGTTCCGCATCCATCGGATTCCCGCGACTTTCACCGGGTCATCGGTCCACCTTGTAGGAGGCCTTCTAACGCTTAATAAGTGTTTTGGTCCTGTACTGTGAACTTATATTTTTTATTACATTTTTTATTATAATTTGGTAAACTGTAATTTATTTCTTAACCATGTTTTCTTTCACCGTTTTAAAAGGAGTGTTGTTTTCAGAATGGTGAAAGAAAACATCATGAGGAAACACGCTTTTCCTAGAATAAAAAAATTGAAAAGTATCGTTACCAGTCCGTATTAGGCCTGCGTGTGAGATTACGGCCCATTCCCTCTCCTCATTGCAATGGAAACAGGCTGATTATATTACGAAGACTTTCCAAACTTGTGCCAATGGGCAGGGCACATTACTCGCAGAACAGATGACCGTTGGGGCCGAAAGGTTCTGGAATGGCGACCACGTGTCGGAAGTCGCAGCGTTGGAAGGCCTCCTACAAGGTAGACCGATGACCTGGTAAAGATTGCAGGAATCCAGCAGATGTGAGATGCGCAGGATCGTCCATTGTGGCTACACTTGGGGGAAGCCTATGTCCAACAGTGGACGTCTATTAGCTAAGATGATGATGATGATGATCCTTAAAAATAAATCAGGACACACCAACATTTCTCAGTACACAAGACTTTTGCATTGCGTGAATTTTCTCGTCGCAGACCGCAACAAATTTATTAAAACCGACACAGCAGGAAAACATCTTCTATCGAATCTAAATTCCAGTTGAAACGATCCTATCCAGTTCTATTAAAACCTCGACTTAAGACTGAAGACACCCATTATTGATTTTGTACTAACCCAGATTCCGTGTTAAAATTAAATCGTCTGTTGTCGGCGGCATTGGGATATTGTTCTACTTTGCACTTTGAGGATCTCATAATCAACGATCACCTTCTGTGGGTGATTTTTTCGAGGTGAGAAATCTTCCAATTACTTTTCTGGTTCGAGAGTAGAGCATGGAGGCGTGTTTAGATTTTTACTGAGTCATTACGCACAGTCAAGAGTTAGAAAATCTGACATTAGCCTTTCCGAAGGATATTATGTTATTCAGTTACTGGTTTGTGAAGGTCAGATAGGCGGACGTTCCATATAACATACTGGTCTAAGGTCATATCCGATTAAACTGGAACCCCAATCATTGTTTGGAAAAGTCTTAGCCAATAGAGTTGTGAAAAGTTTTAAGCGACAGAGTTGGGAATATTCTTAGCCGATTAAGTTGGAAATAGTCTTAGTCGATTAAGTTGAGAAAAGTTTTAACCAATACAGTTAGGAAAAGTCATAACCGATAAAGTTAGGAAAAGTCTTAAATAGAGTTGGTAAATGTATTAGCTGACAAAGTTAGGAATAGTCTAAACCGGTTGGGAAAAGTCTTAGCCTATAGAGTTGGAAAAAGTATTAGCCGATAAAATTGGGAAAAATGTTAGCCAATAGAGTTGGAAAAAGTGTAATTTGATTGAATTGGGAAAAGTAATAGAAGCTAGAGTTTTTAATAAACTTAGCTGATAAAATTAGAAATACTTTTAGCTGATAGAGCTGAGAAAAGTCTTAGTCGTTAGAGTTAAGAAAAGTCTTAACCGAAATTGTTCAAAAAGTCTTAACCGATAATGTTAGGAAAAGTTTTAGCCAATACAGTTGAAAAAAGTCTAAGCCGATCGATTTAAAAAAAGTCTACGACAAATGAGTTGGCAAAAGTTTTGGTTGATATATTGTGACTTTACCCAGAACAGTGAGCAAGCTTCTTTATAAGCAGGGTCATTGTTTCACCGAGACCTTTTCCCTAAATAGTGTGGCACAGGTGTATTGCTCTATATTTTATTAGAGAGGGTAGATCGATGATGTTGCTTTGTGGGGATGTATTTTTTATGTAATACTGGTTAGATAAGCTGTAGTGGAGATAGTATTGTTTTTATACACAGAGGTAGTTTCTATGACCCGTCGTAGTAAGTAAACAAAGCGAAGAAGTGTTGCGCATTCTAACTTATTTTCAACAAGTATCGAAGTTTTTTTAATCGTGCAACGAGTGTGCCGATTTGGATAAAATAAGACGTCTACTCTTACTAGGTTCTAGATCAGAACTTTATTCATTTTGTTATTGTTTAATTTTTTATTTCACGTCAATTTTAATATTACGTAAACAGTTTTTATTTAACACTTTTTATTTGCACCTTTCAGCTAAACTTAATTAGTACACTAGGTCTATAATAAGGTACCTATAAAGTGTAACTATTACAAGTGAACTTATAAATTTAAAATATCTTTTAAATTCTTCAGGATTCTATCATCATATCCTGACCTTGGGACAAGGGCACCTCCTTGTTAGTATCCGTTTTAAGCAAAAGAAGAACTTTCTAAATCGGTCCAGACATGTATGAATAATCGAGAAAAATATAAAAAGAGATTTAGATGAATTGAGAACCACTTTCTTTTTTAAATCAAAATGGTGCCAGAAATTTAAGTACTGCACAATTTTTAGTTCTGATTTGTTTCTTTGCTAATTTGAAACTCAGACATGGTTAGGCATTTCATCGACAATTCCATAGGCTGAATGGACCAAATCGACTTTTCATCGCTCTGTAGAGCCTATGATAGCATGACTGCAATTTAATCGAATTAACAGCGGCGATACCGCCACGCGTGTTTGAATTTACGATTGAACGGTCGGGAATTCAATTCCGTACTCGCTGAGTTGTTGCAAAATGTCCGCGTTTAGATCTAGTTTCTAGTTGAGTTTGTTATTGTTAAAACTGTGGTTTATTCAATTATTTATTGGCTGCGATCCGATCCGCTTAGTATAATAGTTTTTTCCCTTCCCTATGTCTATATATACTGTAGATGATGTCTGTAGATGATGTGTGATGAATTCTGTGATAAGTCGTTTGCGATCCAAGCGGTGCGTTTGTGGAATGCGTTACCATTACCAATTAGGCAAGCCCAGTCACTAGTTTCTTTTAAAAATCTAGTTAAAAACCATTTCCTTTCTCTCTAATTCTATACTATTTCTACGTAATTTAATTTCTTCCACCAACCCTACTTTACTCTTTTTTTCTACCCTTTTTACTAATTAAATTGTGTAACTTATTATAATATGTATGTATATATGTATTTATAATTGAGTATTGCGTTTTATATAGTTACCAGTACACCACATTATTTTAAGCTCTTATCCATCCTAAGGTTGTCTGGAAGATATATCACTTTCAGCGATAAGACCGCCATAATTGTACCCACAAATTGAAGTTTTTGTACAAGCTGTGTTACTTTTTGGTGTACAATAAAGTCTATTCTATTCTATTCTATTCTATGATGGAATACCTCCCGCAAGGTAAACCGATAACCTGGTGAGGGTGGATGGATGCGAGACGCACAGGACCAGTCTAGCGACGCTTTGGGGAGGTCTATGTCCAGCAGTAGACGTCTTTCGGCCGAAATGAATGATCATGCTTATAACTGCAGTATAGGAGCGTTTCTGTTATAGTACTGTAATGAATCCAGATACCTTAGGTCATAGCATAGCATAGTCGGCTTTATAATGTTCCCACTGCTGGGACTCTGGCCTCCTCACTAGGAGAGGGAATGGGCCGTAATCGAACACGATTTGATGATTTAAATCGTTGAATTTTGTGTAGCGTAGTTATAGTTTTTCAAATAAATGGCGTTAATAAGCTATCGACGTCTCTTCAAGGGTGATTTTTTTACTATTGCCATCAACTGTACATAGTGAACATGTTCATGGTTAGTCTATTTATCAGGAGTTGTGCCCCACCTGGATGGAACACTGCCGTGTCGTGTCGTGAGGGTGATCGGTGGCGGCGACCTCTCGCACCTGGCCCTGGTTTAAGCCATGGTCTGGAGCAAGAAGGAATTGGATCCGGTTGACGCCTTATGTGAACTAGTAATACTTGTGAAGGAGATGGCCGCAAATGTGAGAGAACGGACATCCTTAAACCCCAGTGGCCACACCCTATTAGTCATAGTCATAGTCATTTATTCAATAACAAACATCTTGTATCTGAATCACATAATTAATAATAGATTAAACATTTTCAATTCAATAATAATTCAGCAATTCAAATCAATAGTAATAAAACAAATACAATTCAATAATAGTAATAATTCAACAAATCCAATTCAATAAAACAATAACTAAACAAATCAAATTAAATAATAATAATTCAACAAATCCAATTCAATAAAGTAATAATACAAATACTAATAATCATTAAAGGACATTTACAATTCATCAACAGAATATAGACACCTATTCAACAGGAAATTCTTAAGCCTTATTAATTTTAAGTTCCTAATGCAACTTTTATTTTTGGCGTACAATAAAGAATAAATTTATCTACCCATGATAGTAAATATAACATCCACCTGCACAGTTCAGAGACAATCTACTGACCCTACATGACACAAATCTACTCAAAATCAAACTCCCATGATCGATACAATCCATCCAATAAAGAAAGATTGCAGTACAAAAAAAAACACAATACAGAGATATTTTTAGCCCCCATTGGATCATACCCTCATCTTGATAAAACGTAATATGCCATCTGTTACCATGATGTAGCAGATAGACACGCTTGAGGAAATATGCAGCTTATCTTTCGAGCTGGATGTTTTTGAGCATTTCCTTGTAATATATGACTTGTGATTTGTAGGTTAAATCTCGAAGTTATATGTTTAAAACTACAAAGTACAAAAAGTCATAAAGAAAATTGATGACCAATGCATCGCTCGATATAGGAATGTTTTTTAAAACAGTATTTTCAGTCTTTAATTTGGTTCAACACCCAAATTAATGACAGAATCATAGTAATCAATCATATAATGTTTCCACTGCTGAGAATTTGGCCTACTCAGATGGCTGTTAACCATCACATTGGCCAAATTCGGGTTGATGGATGTTACATTATGTCTCTGAATTTTAGTTTCAAAGATATGTCGGTTTCCTCATGATGTGATGTGTTATGAAAATGAAAAAACTATAGCTTTATTTATTAGAATCGTAAAACCTAACGAAAAAAAAAAGTAATCTTACCGTACATTCCGTATTGCATCTAATAAAATATTATTTTGTATGAGTATTTTTTTTTTTGGGTGAGTCAAAATCATCTAGCCCTTCCCTTGGGCGGAGCGGAAGTAGTGTCAGACTTTTACTGACTAAAAAACCCACACCGTTCCTTCGTTGTCTTTCATACCGGGGCTGAGCCTTCTTTTCAGAAGCAGACCCTTGTCCCTACGGTTGCTGACAACTCCTTGAGCGCGCAGGAACAGATACGTGCTGTGGACGACTTAGGCTCGGTCCGGAAGGTTACCAGACGATCGGAGAGCGAGCTACTTATTGCTCGCCGTCCGCAAGCCCGCGCCTGCGTTGTATGAGACACTCAATTTTTTTTCGGACTTGAAAATGACTCTTTTTTGAAGAAAGTTTATTTCTAAGTAAAAAAAAAGATAATCCCATTTACATTTCAAACTTTATACAAAATTGAATTCAAAAGTTTCCCGAAAAATATTCAATTCACTGACTCCCAAATGCTTTGTACACAGTCTTCCCTCTCCGTCATAAACACGTTTGTGTCTGTAAATATGAGGTCTGACCAATTGTATTGGAAGCCGTTCTGATGTGTTTGTTGCCAGGCTATTATGATAATATTGCGATATTCCTTACTCAGGGTAATTTGTTATGGGATCTGAATACATTAGAAGCAAGACACGATGTAGATGTTGCGCTGTTAGTTAGTTTATTTGTAAACTTCTGCTGTATTCTGTGATAGTAAATGACAGCGTATTTTGGCTTTAAAGGGGCGGCCAGTTATTTGTAAACCAACGTCCCAACCAAGGTGACCTAGTTTCAATCCGTGTAGACAGCAGTTGTAAACCATGACCTTCAACGCCCTTGGATGGGAGGCGCGTTTTCCCAACCACCGAACGTGTTGGCATGTGGTTTGCATCCATCTGGTCACCCCTTTAAGTAATAGAAAAGTGGTCAAGGAAAGGGGTGACCAGAAGGAGGTTACAATCTAGAGTTCCAACCAAGGTCACCTTGGTTAGATCTTGATTACATTCAGATGTACTCCCGAAAGGGCAGTAGAGTCCGTCACTAGTTGACAGTCCGATATGAGCTTCTCTAGAAGTTTCACCACAGATTTGTGTTTTAGCTACATGGATGTAAACCACACGCCAACACGTTTGTAAATCAGTCACTACTGCAAGGATGTTGAAGGTTATGGTTTACAACTGCGGTCTATATGGATTAAAACTACCAAGGTCACCTCTGTTGTCCCTTTAAACTTTGGTGTAACTGGGTACAAGTTGTGCTATAAAACTTCAAAATGTGCTACTGCATTTTATAACTAAACATGTCCATGGTTAGAGTTTAGTTTTTCCTATAACTATAAGATAAATGTGTGATTCAGATATAAATATGTCTAGCAGCGATGGAGTAGTACCTAGTATTAATTATATTAGGTCTCACTGATGGGCGAAGGCCTCTCTCCCTTTTCCACACACGTCTGTCCTCGGCCATTGTGGGTCAGTCCCAGTAGTGGTCAAGCTCATTTCTCCACCTTCGCTTTGGCCTACCACGACGCCGCCTTGCGATTAATGGGACCCAATAAGTGGCTCTTTTAGTCCAAAGCTCATCTAACAAGCAGCCATATTGCTCAAAAATTTTAAACGCTTGTATTTTTTTAAACCTTCAAGCAAATATCAAATATTGTCATATTTGATATTTACGTTAGATTTTTTTTATTAAATTTAAACGAAAATGTTTTTTTCCACACTAAATAAACTAAAATTTACTACAACGTAATCCGCCATGTAACATACACATCGTGTCGTATTTTCATCGCAGTTTTTCAATTTTGACAATATTTTGATAGCAGCGTTCCACACTATTTTTTTTCGTGCTGTTATCCGAGTATCGAATTTGGAAAATTTTTGTTACTGAATATCTCCCTAGCCTCTCGCACCAGAGCGGAGCGAGGTGTCTCAGACTTTCACTTACTAAAACCCCTATGTTCCTTCTTTATTTTTTAATTATAGGCTTACGTTTAATCACTATCTCACCTCACTTCCTAGTATTTCGAGTAACTAACTGCCTCTCAGAGCTCTACAACCCAATTACTGGGAAATACTCTTTGGATAAACTGATTATTTCTTCATCTGGTTACCTTTAACGACTGTGACAGATCTATGTCTCTAAAGATGACAACTTGGATCCGTTAGTCGTCGAGAAGCTGTTACTTTACGTGTTTTCCGAGGCACTAGGTAATGTCCTAGATAAATTTAAAAACTTTTCGAATTGAAAAAAATACTTTGGTCTTAGCCCGGACCTGCAACCACATGCAGGAGATTTGGGCCTTAACCCTTGGGACGTTTACGGTGTTTACCCGGTTTCGAATTGTTCATGCTGAAACAGGCGAGATGTCGGCCAAGATTCCACATAAGTACTGGCCTTGTTATCTAAACACATAAAACACAACGCTTCCCCAATTTTACATCACAATATTCACTACAACAATAGATTTGCTAACAATTAAAATAGTCACTGAATTTCACTAGAATTTTTTTTTTTCATAAAATCCGACGTTTGATTTTGGTGACGTTACAGCATGTTCCCACGAGTTTTGCACTGCGTTGTTAGTTTCCTGTTTGTTCTTGTTGTTTTTAGATTTATTGTTAGAACTGTCAACTAGCGTGTAGTTGTTATTGACCTATCTGTCTGTATCTATGTATATAAAATGAAAAAGTGACATATCAACGCATAGCCGAAACTAGTGGGCCTAGATGCGTTAAATTTTGGATAAACATAAAAGGAAGCCTCTTTTATGTTTTAGCGAGCAATAAGAAGGGGTTTACAAATCTATAGTGTTTCATGGGATTAAAACGATCAAAATATAGCGGTGTATATTATTAATTCGTATGTTTCTTGTTTACCACTATCGCTGTCACAAAATTTAAGTAAGTAATTTGCGTAAGTATATGAAGGTTAATTTAACACAAGCATAGCATAGTACAGCATAGTCTGCCTTTTAATATTCCCACTGCTGGGATTAAGGCCTCCTCTCTATAGGAGATAAGGCCATAATCCATCACGCGGGTCCAGTGCGGGTTGGTGAAAGTCAGCCACCGTAGGCGCGGGCTTGCGGACAGTGAGCAATGGGTAGCTCGCTGTCCGGCCGTCCGGTAACTGTCCGGACCAAGCCCAAGTCGTCGCGCGCTGTTCCCGCGCGCCTCAAGGAGTTGTCAGCAACAGTAGGGACCCAGCCGGGTCGAAGCCTATTGGGGCCAGGGTTAACCGAAAGGGCGCTCGAGCCCCGGTATGAAGGCTTGAAGGAACGGGATGGGGTTTTTAGTCAGTAAGATTCTGACACTATCTCCCGCTCCGCCCAAGAGCGGGGGTTGTCATAAGATGATTTTTCCCATCGAAAAAAAAAAAAACATGTCTCCGAATTTTTAGTTCTAGGACACGTCAATTTCCTCATGAAGTTTTCCTTCAACGTTTTGAGAGCAGTGGTGTTGAAATAAATTACACAAAGTAATGCACCTGGCTGAGTTTGAACCTGCGACCTACAACTCGTAAATCGGGCCGTGTGTGAGCCTCATACTACTTGGTTAAACGTCAGCTCCATCCATATATCTACGATTGAGATAAAAGAGAAATCTCCTAACACATCAAAGAGGCGAAACATTAATACGGTATGATTTTGAAACAAAAGGTCTGTTTATAATAATATTAGTTTAGATCTCTCATTAATTCGTTACCCGTAAATGCCTTTCATCTTGCCCCACCGATGTACTCATAGGCCTAAGTAAATAGTGTATTATGTATATCTAATGTACGGTGTACATTAGAAGTATTGATTACTTAATGTCTTTGTTATAACAAAACGAACAGTTATCTATTATGGGCTTAACATTAAGGTTCAATTTTGATTAAGTTATTAGATGATGGTGTGTTGGTTTAGTTCTGCGAAATAGTAGAGTGAATGGGTTACTTCTAGACAAGCGTGCTTCATTGTCGACCACAGCATCACTTACTGTCAGATAAGTTTGTGGTCAAACGCAGGCCTATCAATAATAAAAAGTTGAATATTTTGTGATACTATTGATACAATATACGACATAGAAATAATATTGGACATGAATATATTAAAAAATCAAGTTATATGCTATATATAAATAGCTTATTGAATGGATGGTTGATGAAAGAGATCGTGGACTTGCAGGTGGCGACCAATGGGCAACTTGCTGCCCGATAAAAACAAACCCGCATCGATAGCGCGTACTTCACTCGTACATTTGCCATCACGGATCTTGAGCAGTTGTGCAGAAGTCAAATATTCGGTCTCTTTAGTGGTGCGAAGCTAGACACGGGGGCGGGGAGTTTCAGTGATTAGCTCGCCGCGCCATCACGTCATAGACGTCACTGCTTATTCGATCCCTGCGTTGCTGCATGTATCTAACAACGAAGACGATTGGCTCGCCAGTGTA
Organism: Mythimna albipuncta; assembly: GCA_929112965.1. Classification (NCBI taxonomy): domain Eukaryota; kingdom Metazoa; phylum Arthropoda; class Insecta; order Lepidoptera; family Noctuidae; genus Mythimna; species Mythimna albipuncta. Next base: position 3,473,441 of record OV815960.1, read on the forward strand.
TGGTATGCGCAAAGCGACCCACTCTGACGCCGAGCGCTCAAGATCCGTTTTGGCAACTGTATATGAGATGTTAGCAAAATTGACGAGGCCCACTAGGCCCGATGTCTGCCAGAGCTGAGAAATTAATCGGAATAATCAGAAAAATTACCGCAGTGCTGGAGCGTATAGTGTAACGTAAATTAATAACACAGGGGTTTTAGTCAGTAAAATTTTAACACTCCCTCTCGCTTCATCCAGAGCAGAAAGAGATATTTGATGAATTTTTGAACTTCAAAAGACATATATATAGAAAAAAACCAGAGAACAATGAGAATAAGAATCTGGAAGCATATTATTTAAAACGGAAATAAAAAAACGAAAAAAAAAATTACTACCGAATCGAGAACCTCCTCCTTTTTTGTAAGTCGGCGACTTGTAAAGACAAATCGAGCCTATGTACGCAAATTGCGCAATGCAACGTCACGGACCGAATGTGCACTTTTTCTCAACAGTCTGGCTCTAACTAAATATGGATTTTTTTTTCAATATTCCAACAACGATTAGGTACGGGGTTATTTACCATTTGTGATGGAGCATGTTTTAGGCATTTTAATGTAAAAAAACTAAATGATCAAATAAAAAAAGTGATTGTGCTTTTTGGTTTACTAGAGCAGTATGACATCATGAGTTGTTAAATGTTCATTCAACTAATCACAGTAGCTAATTTGTCTGTACAAGACCATATGCCACACTTATTTTCATCCTAGAAACAGGATTTTAATGGTACCACACCATACATCAAAAGATATTATGGTCTAATTTCCTAAAACTGTACAAATTGTATGTGTGTTAGTATAAACATTAAAACAATTAATTTACACAATAACTACGTAAAGCTTGCATTATTACTCATTTAACTAATGTTAATTATCATGTTAGCAAATATATTTTATGGTAAATAATAATTTATACCACCATTACTATTAGAGTAATATTATTTGGGTCTATGTTCACATAAATTATTTAACTATGTAGCTAATAAATGTAGCATTATTAAGTTTATTTTGATACAAATGCACGTAGGGCCATATCATATTATTTACATTTTCAACAAAATATTTGAGTATTTACAACCTAATTACATTATTAAGAAAATATAATGTACGAGTAGTGGTGGCCGAGTGGTAACGGCCCCGACTTACAAGTTGTAGGTCGCGGGTTTAAACCCAGCCAGGAGCATTACTTTGTGTTATTTAGTTCATCACCACTGCTCTCAAAACGGTGAAATAAAACATCGTGAGGAAACCAATATGTCCTAGAACCAAAAATTTGAAGACATGTGACATTAAAACCAACCCGCACTGAGCCCGCGTGGTGGTTAACGGCCCATTCCCTCTCCTAGAGAGGAAGCCTGAGTTCTAACAGTGGGAACATTATAAGGCCGAGTATGCTACGCTATGCTAATGCAACAGGAACATTAAAAATGCAAAGTCAATGTCAATATCTAAAAGTACTCAAAATTACATATCTTAAAACAAGCGCACCTCAGTAAAAGCCGTAGCGTAGCATCGTAGTATATGCCGCTTTCAGTTGTTCGTACCCCCTGTGTATTTATTATTAACTATATAATCATTATCATATGAGCTGAAAGACGTCCACTGTTAGACATAGGCCTCCCCCAAGCGTCACCACGACGACTGGTCCTGTGCGTCAAGCATTCACCGCATTCCCGCGAGCCTCCCCAGATCGTCAATCCACCTTGTGGGCAACATTCCAACGCTGCATCTTCTGGTATCATATGCATACCTTTATCCCATGTTACAACACTTTTTATTGTTCCATTCTGTCCTGCCAACTATCACACTAGCACTAACTCCCTTTTATTTCTTATCACTTCTCATACAATTCATCCATCTTTTCTTTGACTGTACATACATATAAACTTACACAGGTACAAGTTACTACTCGTAAGAAAATTATCACCGACACTGTGGTATCACATGTCAATGACGTGTTAGGGTTGTTCGCGACGAAACTCCGTCTGGTTTCATTAGTTATAATGAATATGAACCTAAATTACTGTTGAGGGAATAATAAACATACAGTTACTGCTATTAAATTATTTAGAAGTTGTAAATCTGAGCTTGTTTATGTAGATATAACAATGTTTTAATTTGTTATAAACTTCTTGGAGAAATTTTATGATTCTTTGTTTTTGTTTAACCGTTTTGCTACTTGGAAGTTGTCTGTCAAGTTCAGACGCTAAATTATAATATTTTGGCACAGTTTATGAAGAAAAATACCTACGGATTTAAAAATGTAAAGTTTGGATAGATTTTTGAGTCAAAATGGTTTTCCATGCATTGTTGACTACGTAATCAATTACCATTAGTTAAGGTAGTAGTTAAAAGTGAGCCTTTAAATATTAATGAAATTGGCCTCCTTGTAACTAACAAAAAAATCTTAAGAGGGGCCAAACCCAGGTACATTTTCATACAACTGCACTTCGTGATTATGATGTTATTATGTATATTTATTCCAGATATTTTGGATACACACCTTGTGGATGTTATCGAGGTTTCTATAGAAATCAAAACAAAAACTTGTATTAAACTAATCCAGGAATGACTTCTGAAAATCTGCAATTTTGCATGAACTTTGGCCCTCCATAATGTATATTAAAAATATATCTGTAAAAACGTTGCACGCTTATTTATTCAAAATTCTTAATGCCGAAAAAGCACGTATTTCCTGAAACAAGTTTTGTGAAATATTCAAGTAAATCACGGAACTACCGAATGCTAACAGAGTTTTCAAGCGTTATCTCTCTTTTTTTGCTTCTTCATCAAACATCGTGTCGAATTGTGTTGAATGAAGCAACAAACTTTTTAATTGTGCTCGACGTTGACGATACGTGAGAGTGGGGAAGAATCTTCTTACCGTTCGCGAGACAGAAAACATGGTAAATAAAGATCCGGTTACCTACTGACACATCAAATTAAATACATTAGAACATAAAACTATTTCCTACAGCCATAGTAGACACAATCCCTTTGTATTTAATTTTATGGTTTTAATACTAACTAGCTTCTGAGAGCGGTTTTACCCAGGTAGAATTCTGCTTACGTATTTACTCAATACGTAAGCAGAATTCTACCGGTGAAATAAATTTTAAAATCGATCCTATAGTTTGTGAGTGTATTCATTATAAATAGAAAAACAAAACTTTTCTCGTTATATTATATTTATACATACGAGTATATATAATATTGTATAAATTTAAGATTGCTTTCAATTTATTTTAAAATTAATTGATATTTTTTTTTTTTTTGGTGATCTTGTTATTTTTGGTGTTTTATGTGATACATACTGATCTCAATTTATAAAGTAGATGAAAGAAGTTACTGGCTCCTGAAATACAGAAACCTAATCTAGTTCAGGAGTTAAGGTTTCACTTATTTTTAAACCTGAGTATCTGTCAATAACTTTACTCGTAAAACTTATGATATGAAAATATAATTGATATTCTACACTCAAAGATGCATATGACTGAACGAATTTTTAAAATCGGTTCAATAGTTTCACAGATTACATCTCTACACACCAAATTACAAATATCTCTCTTTAATATATTTGTGTAGGTAAACATGGATATTTTGATGCAAGTTCAAATGACATAATTATTATTATATATAATGACATACTATTCTGAAGGATAGAAAAATTAAAAATGTCATGCTTTATTTTTGATGGATAATGCCAAACAGTACAGTTATCATTCTACAATGTATCTACATATATACATAAAAATCAATGCCACTTTTCATTGTAAGATTACAAACAAAATGTTTAGGCTTTGTTCGGACCATTTAGTAGATGATTTATGTGAAGTTTGATAGAGTAGAGTAGGGTAGAGTAGGGGAGAGTAGAGTAGATTAGGGTAGAGTAGTATAGAGTGAAGCTGCGCGTTCAAAAGCTAGTATATTATATAATAATGCAATAGAAATGGAATAAGTGAGCTGAGGTCGCAATGTACCACACTATTAGCATCTAAATATCCCTACTCGAGACATAAATCTATTAGGTTTAGATACTTCAAGATATCCCGCACTAAATCCGACTGTAGCCCTAATAGGATATGGAGAGTAAACTAAATTATGTCAGCGGTTTCGCTTAACCAGAAATTATTCTAAGAGAACATACTTCCGAAATGAAAAATATGCTTCACCTACCCATCTTCGATACCCTTAGTTTACTTGACTTGACTTAAGTTCCTGTGTCCTCTAAATGATTCTAAGGGCGTCTACAGTGCGCCGCCGCCGTTCCCACCTGTTCTGTCCCAACCTGGAGCAATGATTAAGGGCGAAGTTCAAGACCGTATCACGCTTCATTTCGTTCCAGGTCTTCCTTACGTACTTCGTCTTTGCGATAATTATAATCATTTGTCGCCAGTTCTGTTTAGCGCTTTCCTTGAGGATTTCAGTCTATGGCTTGCCTTGGTATATGTTCAGGGTCCCTTTGAAGCGTGTGGTTTATCCAGTTCCACTTGCGACGTGTGATCCGTTGATCGATCGAGGTTTCTCTGTAACGTACCCACAGAATCATGTCGGTCTTCTAGATCCAATCAATGTTTATTCAAAGTTACATAAAACAATGTTTTAAGTGTGGAAATATAACAAATAGACAGACGAAATTACTGTAGAATTCAGAATTATTTGGATAATATAGGATATATTAGGTAATTGTAACCACGTCAGTATGTAGCGGCATGGTGAGCTGAGCAATGATAGATATATAATGAGTTATGACAATAATGCGTGCACTATTTAATCATTGATAGAAGCTGAATTGGCATTAAATTATCATAATCACATGCCATGTAGAAGGTATTATTGGTTGAAACTCCAATTTGTTTGGATTAATATAATAATAATATTCCACAACTATCACACAACACCGTCTAGTCACAAGCTAATCAAAACTTGTGTTATGAGTACTAGACAACATACTTATATTTTTCAAAATACATACAATATGTTACCTAGTGATTATTTATTAGATTAATTGAATTGAATTAAAAAAATAAATATACATATAATACAAATATAAATATAACAAAACCAGTAATTGAAACACAAAAATAGAAATGTACAATACATAAATTAAATTATAATATATCTATAAAACAAAACTTCGCGAGATGGTTTAGAGGTAATGATCTTGAGGATTCTTGTTTTTTCGATCTATTTTTAGACCAAAATGAGCTCAGAAATGAAAGCGGTTTAAAAATAAATCTTTTGATCCCTGTCCGCAACGTCCTTCAAGACCTTCTTCAGACGATGAGTAGATTAACATTTTTTAAAGATTTATTATTAGAACAAATTAATAATAGGAATATTCCCCAACTATCACTCATAGCTGTCTAGTCCCAAGCTAAGCAGAGCTTGTGATATGAGTACTAGACAACTGATAAACACACTTATAAATTTCTAAATACATATTAATAAATTATTACACCCAGACACAGAACAAATGATCTTGCCCATCACACAAACATTTGTCCTGGGTGGGAATCGAAACTACGACTTCCCGCATAGCATGATTGCTATGCCGGAGGTCGTCGGGCTACTGACCACTAGACCAACAATAAATCTATTTACAGTAGGGACTATACGATTAGATTTCGAGTCAGAAATGAAGATATCCGCAGGAGAACCAAGGTTGCCGACATAGCACGACTCGTAGAAGACGACGGACATTGGGGCCGAAAGGTTCTAGAGTGGCGACCACGTACCGGAAAACGAAGCGTTGGAAGGCCTCCTACAACGTGGACCGATGACCTGATGAATGTTGCGGGAAGCCGATGGATGCGGGACGCACAGGATCGTGCGTTGTGGCGACACTTGGGGGAGGCCTATGTCCAACAGTGGTTGTCCATCGGCTGAGATGATGATGATTCTAAGCCACCACTATTATCACTTTTAGTATCACACTAATATTATAAAGACGAAAGTTTGTTTGTTACTGGTTCATGCTCGAACGGCTGAATGGTTTTAAAAGAAACTTGTCACAGGAGTAGGCCTTGTCTTGGAATACCTAAAAAGGATACTTTTTATCCTGGGAATCATATTAGGCAGGCAAGCATATTATAAGTTGGAGGATTATATTCAAGATAAAAATGCTTGGCTCAATGCTGGTCCAGCTCCACTACCATTAGGGCGTACTAATTAGTTGATTAGTCGGAAACTAATATTAGTTATTATTTTTTAATTTGAAAGACACAATTGCATTGTATAATGTAGAAGCACTTTTTCCAAGTTTGTGAAAGTGAAGCACCATGGATCATTTTTATTAGGTTACAACTTTTTTTTTTTGACATTACGAGCATGGCAGTTGAGAGTTTGTCATGCTCACTCAAATGTCTCGCTGTTGGTGGCACGTGTTATTGGGTCGTTCAGTTCCCTTCGAAATGGTTGAGCTGAGTGGGGCTGATGCACGCGTCATGGTCGTGAACGGGTGCCGTCAGATGGGACTGGTCATCTCTTAGCTGCCAGTGGCTTAATTCAGTTTCTATCTTTTAATTATTTTACATTTCTATTTCATTATCGACATTGTGCTCATAAGATAGAAGCAACAAGTAATATGTAACCAAGCATTATATGTAACACACAATATGATTTAAAAGAGTGTCCTTGGAGTTTCTTGCACGTTCTTTTCCATAGAGACCTACTCTTTGGAACGTACAATTTAGCTTCACTTTTCTTGGACTGCCCGACATTTGACTATTCAAAAGTGCCTGTAAATGGTCTATTTGAAATAAATGCTTTGATTTGATTGATTTGATTTGATTTGAATCCTTTGGGGATAATTTTCTACGCAAGCGAATGGGCTTACATGACATTTGGCACACGAGTAGACCATATACTGGAATAGGATATTTTTTATCTAGGTAGTCCATTTCCTTGTAACCATTTTCTACTTGCACGCAAGCGAAACCGCTAGTAGTAGCTAGTAAGTTCAAAACTATGAAGTTAAAGATCAGAAGGTCAACGTCAGCAAAAAAGCACGCACACTTCCTACAGTCCTGTCCCCTTAGCCAAGTACAGAACCGTTTCGCTTGCGTCGAACGCTTCGAGTTGGCCGCGCCGCCAATTCTTTTGTTCTGACCACGTGACTGAGCGTTAAGATGACGTCATTCCTGTACATTTGAAGCTTCCTACTAGCGTTAACTATTGCAGATTAGTAACTTGGCTAAGGGTACTGGGTAGACTAACAAACCATAACCTAAAGAGTTTTTATCGTTACACAGAGAGCATCTAAGATTAACCAACTATTAGCTGTGGATCTGAAGGAATACGAGTGGATTCTAATCAGTAAAAATCTAACAGTCACTCTCACTTCCAAAATTAGAGAAGTGGTTTGATGATTTTTTATCTCGAGTGTCAAATTTTGACCGACTAAAACCTACCTGTGTATGCCACACAAGGGTGATTCTTTGAAACTGAGAGAATTTCTCATTCATCTGGCTTCATTTTCGTACCTACTTTGATTCGTAAGCCACAGGGCGCAAATGAACCTTTGATGCATTTAGTGATCGAAGAAAACTAATATGATAATAAAAATATTATATTAAAAATATTGACCTGTTAATCTAGTGGGTTTGATTCCCTCCCAGGACAAAGTCTGTGTGATGATCACGATCATTTGTTCTGTGTCTGGTTGTAATATATCTATATTATGTATGTATTTAGAAATATATAAGTATGTTTATCAGTTGTCTAGTACTAGGTAGTAACACAAGCTCTGCTTAGATGCCGCCGGTATTTCGATCCCGCTTTTCAGCCACTGTAGGCGCAGGCGAGCAATGGGTGGCTCGCAGTCCGACAGTCCGGTAACCGTCGAGACCAAGTCGTCGACGGCGAGCGACGGCGACTGTTCCCGCGAGCCTCAAGGAGTTGTTAGTAATCGTGAGGGCCTAGCTGGGTCTAGAAGCCTACTGGGGCTAGGGTTTGATTCCGAAAGGGAGGCTCGGCCCCTGTACGAAAAGCAAGAAGGAACGAGGCGGGTTTTTTACTCAGTAAGAGTCTGACACTATCTCTCGCTCCGCCCAAGGGCGGGGGTTGTCATTTGGATGATTTTTACCTAATGAAAAAAAAAGCTCTGCTTATTTTGAGACTAGATGGCGTTGTGTGACAGTTATAAAATATTATAAAGAAAAATCTAGGCCAAATGAATGAGACATTCTCTCGGTTTCAAAACATCACCCACAAACTTTGACTGGCCTGTTGGTCTAATGGTTAGTGACCCTGACTGCTATGCCGGAGGTCGTGGGTTCGATTCCCACCCAGGACAAATGTTTGTGTGATGAATCATTTGTTCTGAGTCTGGGTGTCATTTATCTATATTATGTTTAGAAATATGTTTATCAGTTGTCTAGTACTCATAACACAAGCTCTGCTTAGGTTGAGACTAGACGGCATTGTGTGATAGTTGAATTAAAAAAAAGATATCTTACTTTCACGATTTCAAAGAATCACCCACAAACGTCTGTATGTTTTTTCAGCCTTCTGTGTCTATCCATATTATGGCAAGCCGTTGGTTAAAGGACGTGATTAAGATGCAAGGTATACACAAGGTACCGAGTCTCGCCTTTGTCCCACCAGACGCTCATCTTGCGAAATGAAACGCACCGGTACATGCTGCCGCCGTTTTTCTAAGGAACGGTGCACAACTGCTACTAAATAGTCTTGGTCGTAGTGGGTTTTAAATTTTCTTGAAGATGGTTTCTGGATTCTTGGAATAAAGCGGTTTTTTATAGGATACTAGCTTTTTCTAGTGGAAGGTATATTGTAGTATTTCATGAATAAAATTATGTCCTGTCTTATTCCATGATAATTATAGTCTACCCGATTCTTTTTTACGTCAGTAAAAGTCTGTAAAAACATTAAAGTTTGATACCCGCTCCACTCTACAATAGAAATCATTGAACAATTTCCCACCTAAATAAAATGCCAAGACCAAATCTGTCGTATTAAGTTCGATCATGTGTTAAATCTATTATGATGTTCGTTTAGGGAGGCTATAATAAGTCTGTTATTATGTTTTAGACATCCAAATTATCTCGTAAATAGTCTAAGTCTGAAGTCTTAATAGAATTTTCTATCTAACACATTTCAACTCTGTATTTTGTTATACCTAGATGCGACACGCAAGCGAATCAAGCCCCCCGACGCCTGATCCCCGCTCCCCTCCACTATAAATTGTACTATCGCTTGCTTCGCATAGACTTCGTAATATTTATTTAGAACATTCAATTGAAATGTTTTTATATACTACATAAAAATAAGTCGGGTTTTCCTTCCTGACGCTATAACTCCAGAACGCACGAACCGATTTCCACGGTTTTGCATTCATTGGAAAGGTCTCGGGCTCCGTGAGGTTTATTAGAGTAGAGTAGGGTAGAGTAGGGTAGAGTAAGGTAGAGTAGTGTAGAGTGGGGTAGAGTAGGGTAGAGTAGGGTAGAGTAGGGTAGAGTAGGGTAGACTAGGGTAGAGTAGAGTAGGGTAGAGTAGAGTAGGGTAGAGTAGGGTAGAGTAGGGTAGAGTAGGGTAGAGTAGGGTAGAGTAGGGTAGGGTAGAGTAGGGTAGAGTAGGGTACGGTAGAGTAGGGTATATTAAGCTGAAGTAGGGAAGAGCGGGAGCGAAGCCGCGCGGGTACAAGCTACATAGTTTTTGTATGAAAATCTGATGAACTAAAATTATGATAAATCAAGTCATAGAACAAAAGTTCTTGTTTATGATGTTAGTAACATAGTTCTGAGAGGTTGCCAGTATTTTATAAGTAAATAACCCTGTATAAATCCAAACAAAAGTAACCATTACCTACCTAATATAATGTATATTATTATCCTATGCGCCTTATCTTAAGCACAAATGAAGTTTCTTACCTTCGCAGTTAGCAACTGTGATGAGTTATAGCTGTTTAACTAATAATGGTAGTCTGTAAATAAGCTTTGTAAGTAAAGGAGGGTTAATTCGTTCCCTTGTTTATGGGCAGCGGGGTTTAGATGTGGTTTACGATTTATGGTGTAAATTGATCGTTTAAGATGTTTGGGGGGAAACATTCAATGATCTTTAGCTAGGGTTTGGAAGGAAGTTTTAAGTAATTGTAATGACCCAGCTGTTAAGGCACTCGCCCCTCGGGCATGCAGTTGCGGGTATCAATATGATTTTTTTCAATTCGTATGTAATTTCCTATGTTTATCCAAGACATTACTGACACACTCCACAACTTTGGAAAGTACACAAAGAGGTTAGCCCTGGGTTTTTGATCTTTGATTATCTTTACAGGTAGTCAGACGCCAGAAAGTCTAGCCGTCACTTTATCAATTTATTAATCAACAAATACGGTTAAGAGACTACCCATACAACACTGTCGTGACTTTTTCTTCTATAGGTGAAATGTAGTCTAATAATGTAATATAATAATATTCGTCCCCATCGACCATCTGTTCTGCGTGCAATGTGCCCTGTCCATTGCCACTTAATTTGCTATTCTTCGAGCTATGTCGGTAACCTAAGTTCTCCTTCGGATATCTTCATTTCTGAGGTGATCCTGCAAAGAAACTCTGAGCATAGCCCTTTCTATTGCCCTTTGAATGACTTTGAGTGACTCAGCTTAGATGTTAGTAAGGAATACTGCCTAACGTCAAACTTTTTAGTCTCTTTTAACGTCTAACTATTCGCATAATTGGACCTTTCAAGCTTAGATATAAAATTCCATCAACCATTTATTTACGTAAACACCAACGCAACTTTAAGGTAGAACTACACTGCGCACACGTATGCGCTGATCTGGGTGCGTCAGTCTCCATAGATTTTATATGGAAACTAGACTTGTAGAGCTACACTAGATCCACGCCACGCGACGTCGTTCTACGTACAAATCAGGAGCTTGTCACACGTCTCTTAAATGGGTGAAGGAAAACATGGTGATTAAACCGGCATGTCCTAGAACAAAAATTCGAAGACATGTGACATTGACCATCCCGCACCGGGACCGCGTGGTAGATTAAGGCCCGTTCCCTCTCCTTGGCTAGGCCTGAGCTGAGTTCCAACAGTGGGCACATTAAAAAGACTGATGATAATGTTACACGTGTGCGTCAGTCTAATGTAGTTCTAGCTTTACCTATGTAATATTCCAGAGATGGAAGTGATACGGTTTGTTCATATTATGCAAGGAATATCCAATGTAGTTTCCTTGCTTGATTTTGTCCTGAAACTGTGTTCTAAATTGAAGAGCTGGAGCTTTACCATGGCCTGTTTACAACTTGGACATAGCGGTGAGGGGTGCAACGAGAGGTGCAGTATCGGTAACCGCACGCGTTTGCGCTATGAGCGGCGCCTCGTAGCGTGCTTCAGACATTTTCATACTTTTGATCTTACCGCTCACAGCAGCAAAAGAAAGAGCGTGAGAACGACAAAGGGGATTGATATACAACCTTCTTTTTTTTTCGGGGGGTAAATCATCACTGACTAAAAAACCCACTCCGTTCCTTCAAGCCTTCACACTAATACCGGGACTCGAATTCCCTTTCGGATAACCCTGGCCTCAGTAGGCTTGGAACCGGCTGGGCTGCTACCCCTGCTGTTGCTGACAACTCCTGGCACGCGGGAACAGTGCGCGCCGTCGACGATTTGGGCTTGGTCCTGACAGTTAACGGACGGCCGGACAGCGATATATAGCTCCACCCATTTAACAGTTCAGCTTGTGTCGGTCATCAAATGGATGATGTTGCAGGCATGGAACATCTCAACCATGATTTTTAAGTTATCTTGTAGCTGAATTTACCAGGAGGGGCACAGAAGTTATGGAACCAGGGCCAAAGTTTTGTGTTAAGCTTCGTAGTTAGTAGCATATATACTGTAACTATTATTTTATCGTGTAACCTATCCTAAGCAGGGTGTTAAAATTTTTGCTGCGTACCATTAGTTACATCATCATCATCATTACATCCGTAACACATCCATCCTGTTGTACATAGACCTCCCCCAAGTGTTACCCCAATAAACGGTCCTGTGCATCTCGCATTCCGCAACCCTTGCCAGGTCATCGGTCCACTTTGTCGGAGGCCTATGAACGCTGCTTTCAGTACGCGGTCGCCTCTCCAAAACCTTTCGGCCCCAACAGTCATCTGTTCTGCGAGCAATATGCCCGAACAATGAATATTGCTATTGCCACTTAAGTTTGGTCATTTTTCGTGTTATGTCGGTAACTACCTTGGTTCTCCTGCGGATATCTTCATTCCTGATTATAATAGGCTAGTAACGGCACTGTATCTTACCACTGAATGTATTAAATTAGCAAACTAGTAAAGTTTAGTGATAAATTCATACACTGTGTGGTAGGTTCATAACTTTAAAGATATGTCAAGGAAAATTCTATTTAGACTTCAGACCTAGGCCATTCATGAAATAATTTGTGCCTGTCTAAACATATAACAGAGACTTATTTTTGCCTTCGTATACAAACATCATAATAGTGTTGTACCAAGTTCGAGTATACACACTCGAACTTGGTACAATGGTTTTGGTCCACCGTACCAAAGTAGAGTGTATAATACAATCTAACTTAGTACGATAGACCTTTACACTGATAGACGTTTGACCTTGGTACGGATTGACCGAATTCGGACGTGTGTTAACACTGTAACTTTTAAACGACCCTATTTTTTGTTAAAACAGATTAAAGCCTTTAGGAAAGCATCTAGATACATACGAGTATGTACATAAATTCTTATTGACTGACGTACGTAAAATAAATAAAGGTCTGAACTTGAGCAAACACAGACACAAGTATAATACACTCTCGCACACAATCTTACACATACACGTATATACAGATACACCAACATACAGTGAGGGCCAAATAAACCGCGTCCAGTCTTGAAGCACTTTCCCGGGGTTACTTTGAAAATTTATTTGTCCCCAGGCGCGGTTAAATACTTGCAATACTTCATACTTTGCCGAGGATCATTTAGGCTTCGCTCGGCTTTTGTTCTTTTCACAAATAAAAAATAAAACCTTATGTATTCTTTTTTTTTCCTTGCTTTTTGTACCTGGAGTGTTGGCCGTTTTATACGATAATCTCTTGAGAACTTTACAATACAATGGGAGAATATTATTTTGTACGAAATAATGTTGTTTTGGAGTAGGTTCTGACCCCGATAGGAAATGTATTTAGATTTATTTTAACTACTTGAAGCGCGGCGACTGGAAATATAATGGTAATGTTATGTATCGAAATCGATTTCGTTCTGTAATAACACAACTGAATAATGTATTTTTATAGTAATAACGAATAATCTCAAAAACTGATTGATCATCGGGTGTGATTGCAGTCAAGCTACTGCTTGACTGCCCAGGCCCACCTAATGCATTATTAGCATAGCATAGCAAAAGCAGCTTTATACTCGTATATAGTGTTCCTACTGCTGGGACTCAAGCCTCCTCTCTAGGAGAGGGAATGGGCCGAACTGACTTTTTAAATTCATTCACCAGTTGAATGCTACTTTATCACTGAGTGACTATGGCTATATATTTTCAACTTTCTTTACGGAGCTGCTGACAGAAACTAGTTTGCTTTTATTGTAAGCCTGTGTCTTCCTTTTGCAATAGTCGAGCTATTTTATTTCTAATCTATGCATATTAATTAAGTTCTTAATGTTAGGTGCAGATGCAAATTCCTCAGACATCTCTTGTATCTCGGAATAGAGTGACGTCTCTCGAATAGCTAACTGACTTGATGCTTGACATAAACGCACAACACGCTCACAACGCTCTTACAGTAACGCTATGGGTATACAACTGTTGTGAACGTGTTTCCTCTTTTTTCTTTCTTTGAATTTTATCATGACAGTAGAGGTTTTATAACAGCCTAGGTTTGTTTACATTATCTTGACTTCCAATCTTGTAATCTGTCCTCTAATCTGTAATCTTTTTATCCTGGGAATATGTTCCTTTAGGAATCTCCTACTGTGCTAAGCTGCTAGCTGCAGCGATTCGTATTTAAATATATGAGAGTTAACTCATTGCAAGGAAAGACGGTGGCAAACTCATAAGGCTCATTGCAAGTGGAAGGAAAAAGGCTTCGCGGGCGCAGCCCAATACTTTGATCCGACCAGATCTGCACCGCTCTTGAAGCGGTCTGATCTCTACGTCGCCACAGACTGAAAGAGATGGAGAAATATCATAAAAGCTAATGATGAAGCAGAGAGGTCACGGCCTGCAGCATTGAGGAATACGACGCAAGGAGGAGGAGAAGTTAACATCTTGAATAAGCATCAGTCATGACCCCCACATCTGGACTTGTTCGGCAATTCGCTACTATGAAAGTCGCGAGCGCTTGCGAGTTGGCACCTTTTGATTTTACCTAGTTTTTTTGCCACTGCCTCGCTCAAACATAAAAATCTGATGTATTTTCATGTACACTCACTTTAAATGTATAAGAAATTGCAAGCGCGATTTTCGCAGTCGGGAGTTGAAGAATAAGTCAAAATCCAACATCTAATGATGAAAATCGATTTATAATAAATTATTTGTAGATACGAGTGGTAGCTAATACATCATTAGACGCATTTTTGTTTCTACGAATAACGATGAAAAGACGGCAGGGAAAGAGCAATGACCACTATTGTCTGACTAAATCGAAATAATGATTGATATATTATATTAGAAAAATAAAAACACCATCTCATTTGAAAGACACTGGTTTTATGTAATGCTTAAACCATAAATCAGACACGATTCAAGACAATACATTTGAAGAGCAGTAATGGCCACCGACTTACGAGTTGTAGGTCGCGGGTTCAAGCCTTACTTGGTGTAATTTATTTCATGACGACTGCTCTCACAACGGTGAAGGAAAACATCGCGAGGATACCGGCATATCCTAGAATCAAAAATTCGAAGACATGTGACTTTTACCAACCCGCACTCCGCCCGTGTCTCAGCAGTGGGCTGATTATGCTTATTATACATTTGAATTCAATTAAAGAGTTTGTTTTTAAATAAATGGCACAAACAAAAACACAAACAAACCGCAAAATTGAAGAAGAAAATAAAAGAACAAAACATTTTTACCTTCTACAATTTTCCATTGAGAAGTTTGTTCAAAAGATTCTTTTATTCAAAAAAATGTTGTAAAAAGAAATATGGCTAATAAAAGCGAAGTATTTTAGGAAAAGGCCAAAAAAAAGGAAAAGTTTCAAGGTTGCTGAGTAATGAATACTGCCGCCAAAAACAATACATGAGATGAAACTTTTTGATACACTTCCTAACAAAAGATCTTGTTCAAATATATCATGAGAGCTTCTATGTACCCAAACTCACAATGTACTATGTCTACATGTATATGTTAGAGATTTGCTTCATCCCAAATACTTATACCACGTTAAGTATCAATATAGGTACTTTGTTATTTTTGGAACACGCTAAGTTTCCTTAAGATTATAGAATCCTAGTTCGTATCAACGCTTTCACTGTTCTTCCTAAAATGTTGTGTTTGTTTTAAACTCACTAAAAATCAGCAAAAGCTTGCTATTTGATGCGACATTTGCAGAGGAAAATATAGCTAAGATACGGTTTTTTATTGCACATTGAAAATGAAAATATCAATTTGCTTGCTGCGGACTTCCCGTTTATTATAAGGCATCTTCAAGGCTAGAGTGAATTGGCTCTTAATATACTCTACTAGTGTGCTACACCATCAACAATTGCAATAATTAATACTTACTATCAGGTGGGATCGCAGTCAAGCACTGGTTTATGTCAAGTAAAGGAAAAAGATATCCACTAGATTTTTACACGACTGTTCAATATATATAAATATTACAAAATACATATCTACAAAGATGTTAAAGTGGCTTTCTTGAATTAAGTAGAAAACTATTCAATGACTCTCATGCTTTTGGAGGTTGTCAGACTTTTACTGACTAAAATCCACTCTTATATGGCTTTGACCACATCAAAGCAAGTTTTAATCAACAGATTATAGTCTGTCTAAAAAGACTTGGGAATTTTGTATAATATTTCGATAATTTTTATAAGGTTCTTCTACTCTAAACAATGATCAAGATCTCCTAATCAACCTTGATTATTGAACCAGTGTTGATTACATCAGATTTCATTATAATGATTATCGAAGTTGTTTGACTTTTTAGACAGACTAATACCTACTTGCCGTATGTAACTAAACAAAAGGTACTGATGTTATTAAATCTAACGTTTTAATGTGCTCAACTTCATGCCATAAACACTATCTCATCCCGGAATTCAAACCATCTCAAACTGGCATGCCCTTAAACATTACGCAAAGTTCCGTCCCAACATTTCAAAACATGACTAACGATGGGTCCAGCTTTACAGACCACAGTTAATTCTTACAGCTTCCAATTTAGGATCAGGTACTTCCAAATTCACGGTAATGGTGACCGAACGGACAACTGCTACCCACATCGTATGCTCATGCTAAATTCATAACCTCCCTTTCAACCCCTGTTGGACAATAATTACCGTCTGATAAATGGTAATGGGTATACTTTATAACCCTATTTACACCCCAAGTAACGATATTGAAGGATAAGATGTCGGGAAAAAACATGATATTATTACGGTACATAGAGGTATAATGGCTAGATGGAGAGTTAGTGATGATAAGGTGCTTGGATTATGCTTTTGTTTAGTTTGCCTGCGTTTCCTGTGAGTGGGTCATCTGCACACAGGACACAGTGCCCAGTGGATCATAAGGCGGAGGTGTGCCCTGCATGGGAGTAGCATTGCCGTGTCCTCTACCCTGGATAAGGCCATGGTCAGGAGCGAGGAGGCATAGCAGGCAGTAGCAATCTTCTGCAAAGCAGTAATGCTAGCGAATAATACGGCCGCACGCGTGGGGAACGGATATTTTCACACCCTAGCTACCGCGATCCCGATCCTGACTGCTAACCATAGTAAGCGCGAGCAATGGGTAATGGCCGTCCGATATCATCCGGACCGAAGCCAAGTCGTCGATAGTGCAAAAGAAAATACTACAAACTATTTCTGTGTCATGGATGCGTTCACTATCCTGTGGACGCACATTCACAAGCCACCGGAACACTAATCGGACAAATATTTGTAAAGCCTTCAGATAAGTATTCCGGTGGCTTGTGTATTCTTTCATTTCATGGTTCTTGACTTGTGACCAGATAATGATAGCCACTTTTTCTATTACTAATGAGACATTATACCATAGCAGGTTGCTTTACACTTACATTTTTCTTTTACATCTGTGCGTACTAAGCGATGTTCCTTCTAGGAGTTGTTATTCCAAGTTATAACCATGATTGATTCTCATTTTTAAGCGCAAGTCATTGGGGTAATCTTAAGGTTATTGGATCCTGTAGGCGCCTGAGTACACTGAGATAGATATCAGCTATACATTTCTGTGGCCCTAGTGAAAAGGGGTATAAGTCCGATTTTGTCGAAAATGAGTTAGGTATAGCGAAATGATCAGAAAAAAATGCTCTATCGTTTGGTGAAAACAGATCTAAGCTAACCCTAAATATAAGGGAGTTACTTTGTGCAAAAGGATTCAACAGACACCAAAAAAAAAAACACAAAAGTTGGCTTTCTTTTGTGTTTTATAATCTAAATTAACATAAATCAACCACATTTCAATTTGGTTAATGTTTATCGATACAACAACACTTAGACCATAAAAATGATTTAAGTTAGAAATGATATTATTAGACTTATATCCGTTTTTTCCGAAATAAAGAGAAAAAATATTTCTTTGCATTAGGTAATTAGTTATTCAAAATAATTTCAAATGCGTATCCCTTTTCACGTGCATGAATTAATATTTAACTTATGGGAGAAGGGGTCTAAATTATTTTATACCCTTCTGGAATTCATTTTGTGATTGGTATAAGTCACTATCTTAACAACTATTAACTTTACATAAAAAATAACCCAATAATTATAGTAAAGAGCGTAAATTCTTTACCTATAAAAAACCTCACATGTATTTCATTTGGTAGCGGTTTGAATGACACACGAGTACAAACACGAATTTGAAGCACGCAGAATGTTTTTTACGTTGCATTTTTTTACTTAGATCCTTTTTGCCTAGGGCCACAGATTTGAGGCTGTTGCCAAGATCTATTTCGTTAGGGAGTTACGTAATGTTAAATTAACTATAAACAGACCATTCAACTTTGACTTTGCCTATTATTGTGCAAATTTTGTTTTGCCTTTATTTCTTAGTGATTATTATCTTAGTACAGAAATGAGAATTCGTTAAAAAAAATCGCAGATAGAAACTTTAATAATAGAAACTTTCTTGTGATAATAAATAGGACTTTGTCTTCAATCTTTTGCGTTTTTATTTCTAAAGTACTTGGTGGCTTGGTGTTTACGCAAAAATCAACGGTGTAATAAGAGTTTTATAGTAAGACTGGCTTTAGCCCGCGGTTTCACCAGCGTACATAAAATCTATGTCACTCAGGAATAAAGCAGCTTTCTATTGGTGAAAAAAAATTTAGCAATCGGACCAGTAGGTACACAAAAAAAAAGAAAAAAAACAAACTTTGCCTCTATAATAAATTGGTGTAGACTACGTTTGGTCACCAATCAATGGCCATCTGGAAGATAGGTCAAGAAAATGTTAAGCCTAAAAGATTGATCGAAAGACTGATAACAGCTCTTGAACGCAAAAAGCATCGGAAGAAACACAGGTGCGTATTAGTCAAAAAAAAAAGTCTGACAATAACTCACTGCACCCAGAGTGAGAGATGTTATTAAAAAATATACCACCTTGAAAAGAAAATAAAGCGTCGTCAAGAGGAACGAATCTAAAGTCCCATTAAAAAACCTACTTACAACTGTAAAAAACAATCGGGCAAGTGTGAGTCGGACTCGGGTACTGAGGTTTTTGTACAAACTCATTATGCTGCAGTCTTCCCGTCCGATTATAATTTGGGTGTCTTCAAGGCTAGAGTGAATAGGCTCTTAATAAACTAGTGCGCCTCACCATCAACGATTGCATCACTGCTTACCATCAGGCGGGATCGCAGTCAAGTACTAGTTTATAACAGATAAAAAAAAATAGTTCAATTCTCAAATAGAGTCTTAAAGACTTTTCCAAATCCCAAAAAAAAAAAATGGGACGTAACACAACAATTTCATTATTTTCAGATTTATGCCTACACTTGTGCTATATGCCAAATTTCGGATTTCTGGGTCAACGGGAAGTACCCTATGAATTTTGATTTCCTTGCAAGTGTCGAAACGTACGTTTTGTGCCACATAAACCAAAGTATCTTAATATGTAATTGCTGTATTTTTTTAATATAAAAAAATATTATTTATTAGCGGTTTTTTCTCGTTACCTTACAAGTTTGAAGTTTTTACAGTTTCAAGAGACCGCAAATTTGAATTTATGGTTTTAATTTCAATTCGATACCTACCCACGTCCCCGAAATAAAAAGTTTTGACTGACAGACAAACAGACGACAACAATGTAATCCTATAAGCCTTCCGTTTTTTCTTTATGAGGTACGGAACCATAAAAACTGGGTTGTAAAGAGACCAAGACCTCATGCACTTCCAGACGAAGTGACTAAATGCATCAGCTGGACACACAAAACGTCCCGCATTGAATATTTATCACCGCACCCACAGACCACTGAATATTGCAGGTGTTGCGTTCAGACAGTCGGTGGTCCTCTGAATTACTGAAGCACTACGCTTTCAACTGTCCAGGGTTAAAGTATTGCCTCATTTGAAGCTTTAAAATGGGTGGTATTAGAAGATGGAGGTTGAAATCTGGGATTTTATAATCCTGTTTTTGTCTGTTTTATATCGAAACAAAACAGACAGGCTATTTACTCCGCATCGATTTAAAAAATAACCTTTTTATTTTACAAGAGAACTTTTCACTACACACAAAGATTCCTTATGCTGTTTTCTTCATTTTCGTCTCGAAATAATACACATAAAATTCTGTTCATTTAAAAGCGTTTCATAAAATTAAAGTGAAACGTCAAAGTTTTGAAACATTTTAACACTCAACAATAGCTACTTAATGTCGAAATTCTTCGTAACTTCAATACTATCGGGTGAAACTTGGACTTTTAAACACTTCTTACTTAAATATAATACACTAGCTGTGCCCCGCGGTTTCACCCGCGTTTTTCTCGTTTCCGTGGAAATACCGTGATAAAATATTGCCTATAATTACCTCCCTCAATAAATGGACTATTGAATATTTAAACAGTTTTCATATCAGATCAGTATTTCCCAAGATTACCGCGTTCATAAATGTATTTAAGTACATAATGTGTGTGTGTGTGTTTTAATGTGTTTTTTTATTCAAAGATCTTATACTTACAATCATCAACAAATATATTTCGAAAAAGATTATTACAGGATTTTATGTTGATAAAAAACTCTATGACCCATAACTCATTAATAGTTGGTTACCTCTTAACATCTTACACACGTGATAACTTTTAAACGAAATATCCGATTGAGATGAAACAAAAAGTATTGTACTTCTACATAAATACTTTTGATAACATAATGCTTAATTTCGATAAAGTTTAATATTACGATACATATTTAACGTAGTTTTTTTTCTTCAGACGATTTAATAATTATTTTGATTTTTTTGTTTTTTTTTGTAGTACATCATTTTGTTCTATTGTCAATAGTTTTTGCAGCGCACGCAAAAATAGGTTTTCGATTTTACACCTTCTGTTACAAAATAGCAATTTTATTACGGATCCCTAATTTTGAAAAAAAAAACATAGCCTATAAGCCTTCCTCGATAAATGGACTACCCAACACTGAAAGAATCATTAAAATCGGACCAGTAGTTCCAGAGATTAGCGCGTTCAAACAAACAAACAAACAAACAAACTCTTCCGCTTTATAATATTATATATATAATATAATATATAATAATATATAATATAATAATAATATAATAGTAAGTATAGTTATGCAACTTAGTGTATAAATAATTTAACTTAATTTCATAATATGACGAGTGTTGAAAGAAATAAAATCTTTGTTAAATACTTAAAGTAACTAAGTTTTATTCTTGGCTCAGTTTTCAATTTCTTATTTATTTCTTTTCTTAAAAGCGGTTCGCAAACTATTTTTCGGAACCCTATTGGACAGCAAAATATTTGACGGAGTCCGTAAAAAAATGTGTACGGGCAATGTTTTCTTTGAATAAGTTACAGTAAAATCTAATGCGAGGTACGACACTGCTTTTATTTTTTAACTGGTTCCGCGGACGATTAGGGTAGATTTAGAGTATCACACAAAAATATTAATGGCAATACAAGTTTCGAGATGTCAACATAACCTCAGGGCTCAGCAGGACTGAAGTTTACTAGGACCATAGCTCAACTTTTGAAAGAGTTACCCATGGTCATGGGAGTTAAAGACAACCTGAAGGAACACAAGTATGGTTATAGTCAGTAAAAGTCTGACACCCACTCCGCCTTAAATGATTTTCAAAAAACAAAAAAAAAAAAACAGGTATCAAAATCACGGAATTCAAACTTGAAAGTTACCTCGAGACTGTTTTTGTTTTTTTGAAGATGATTTAATTATTTGTAAAAAAAAACTATGTTCTTTTTTTGCAGGTCAATTTTTGTTTGAAACCAGATAAATATAGACCAGGTATATTTTGACCAAGTGCTTTTTGTATCTTTTGGCTGCATCGTCCACGTTTCATTATTCCTGTCTCTTCTATAAAAAGTTTAAGAAAATAATAGACGGATGATTTAAAGAAACGTGTTTTACAATTCTAAGAACCCTTTTAGGGACTATTAAAAGTACAATTCTTAACAAAAGTGTTGATTGGAATAACGCTAACTTTTAGATCGTAATAAATTTTGGCAGTGATTGTTTCATTTTCCTGTTTCGGCAAGTCGCCTGTTGAAAATTCATTCAATATTATGCGAAGTTTTTATTACATTTCATGAAAATTGTAAAATTGCGTGTTTTAATGTGCTATGCAGTTTGTTGAATTTATTTGAAACTCGATCATTCTAATATTATCTTCATCAACTACTATAATAAAGATGATGAGCTTTTTTTTGTTTGTAGCAGGTAATCTCTGAAAGTACTGGTTCAATTGCTAAAATGTTTTCACTGATAGAAAGCTGCTTTAAATCTGAGTGACAAACTAATTACAAGCAAAATATACAAGCAACCACTTTATATGGTAGAATGTGTTGTGTATACATACTCAGTATGTTTATAAGTTTGTTACTACTGCAATTTAAAACTGCAAAACAGATTTTAAAAGATAGAAAGAAACACGTTTAATTGTACCTCACAAATATATTTAAATTTAAAAAAAAAATACAGAATTAGGTTATATTAAAAAACTTAAAAATAGAAAACGGTTTTGAGATAACTTTAAAATCTGTGTAAGGTTTTTTTTTTCAATGGGAAAAATCATCTAATGACAACCCTCGCCCTTGGGTGGAGCAGGAGATAGTGTCAGACTAAAAAACCCATCCCGTTCCTTCAAGTCTTCACACCGAGGCTCGAGCGCCCTTTCGGATAACCCTGGCGCCAGTAATCTGTGTAAAGTCAAAAAGGCGCCTAACTCAGTACATACTGCGATATTTAAAGAGATAAATAACGCAGTGCTGGTATTCTGTTAGGGCCCGCGGTGATGCCACGGTCACACTCACAGAGATTAAATAAACTACATATATATAGGTATCGGAACAAATTGATAAATACGAACATTGGACAAATAGTAATTAATTCATAACATTGGTAAAAAGCGTGAATTTATGTTAAGAAGTGTCTCATCATCATCAGCCTTTTTAATGTTCCCACTGCTGGGACTTAGGCCTCCTCTCTAGGAGAGGGAATCTTCGAATTTTTGGTTCTAGGACATGCCGGTTTACTCACGATGTTTTCCTTCACCGTTTTGAGAGCAGTGGTGATGTAATAAATAACACAAAGAAATGCGCCTGGCTAGGTTCGAACCCACGACCTACGACAACTCGTAAGTCGGGGCCATTACCATTCGGCCACCACAACACTACACCACAAGAAGTGTCTAGTGTTAAAGAAATATAGAATGTAATAAATTATTATTTTGATGAAACTTTACAAGTTTATAATTAAATAACTATGTTTACAACTTATATCAAAATATTAAAAAGAACTAAGGAAGGGGAAGGGGTTATGTATAACGGAGAAGTACTAACTTTCACGTGGGCGTAGCTGCCGACTGGCAAAAGTTAATTAGGTAAAATACAGGTTAATTGAAATTAGTTGTGTTTGATACGTGTTGTGAGTTTGTGAGACTGACTTTTGAAAAACATGGCTAGCTAACGAGTTGATGTAATATTTTATTTTACAAAGCACGAATACAATAAGTACACGAATTCCACTCTTTTTTCTAGACTCTCACGTTCTTGGATTCCGTACCAAAAGGGTAAAACGGAACCCTATTTTAGTAATAGGGTCTCCGCTGTTCATCTGTCCTTCTGTCTGGCTGTCTGTCTGTCCGTCAGTCACCAGACTATATCTCATGAACCGTTATACTGACAGTTGAAATCACACATGATATTATACTTCTGATGCCGCTGTAACAATAGATACTGAAAAACAGAATAACACATATATCAGATGGCTCCCATAAGACAAATGTGTTTTTTTTTTGCTTTTTTTTCTCGTTTTTTGCTACGGACGGACGGTACGGAACCCTTCGAGCACAATTCCCACTCGCATTTAGCTGTTTTTTTTAGAAACGCTGTTTGAATCATCTTAAACTCGAATTCGTTACGTAGATAGAGCCTTTTAGGTTTAATGCGTGCAACTATGTATTTTTGATTTGGAAATGCTAAATGCTTTTTTTATCGAAAGTCATCAAATGCTCTCTGTGCTCTTCTGCTGCTTTCGATGGAGCGAGAGGGAATATCAGACTTACTGACAAAAATATACAACAGTGCAAATTCATCGTGCAAATAGTAATGAATAGGGAATTCATTCACTTTCAATTCATCAATTCCTTAAAACCAAGCCCACGGTCACTATTTCTAACTATTCCACAAATATTGAAGTACCTACTTAAAATTATTTTATTAAATTGATATAAACTGGTGCTTGACTACGATGCCACCTGAAGGTAAACATTGATAAAATCGTTGTTAGTAAGGCGTACTAAGAGCCTTTTTTAAATATGACGAATATTGTAAACAATTACGTAAACAGGTTTTTTTTTTTGGTGGGTAAAATCATTCAATGACAACCCCCGGTCTTGGGCGAAGCGGGAGATAGTGTCAGACTCTTACTGACTAAAAACCCACCGCGTTTCTTCTAGCCTTCTAGCCGGGGCTCGAGCTACCTACCAATACAGGTTGAATCAAAAATTTTTCGTCAAACGTCAGTCTACACCACCCATAAACATTTATCACAAAACCCATAAACATACCAACTTAACGCCACAAAGATTTAATCACCACACGAGGAAAAAAGACACGAACATACAACACAAGAGAAAATAACGGCGACATTTTTCTTGCCAACCTTACCATAATAGCGAACATTTACGAGAATGCTTTGGATTTCTTTTTTAGGATTCCGTACATAAAGGGTAAAACCGGGATCCTACTACTAAGATTTCACTGTCCATCTGTCTGTCAACAGGTTGTATCTCATGAACCGTGATAGCTAGACAGTTGATGTATTTTTGTTGGCGCTATAACAAAAAATATTAAAAAAAAAAAACAGAATAAAATAAATATTTAAGTGGGGCTCACTTTTAACAAATTTGTTTTTTTTTTTTGCCGTTTTTTGCTCAACAGTAAAAACAAAAGTTTATAATGTAATGCCTAGTGATTGCTTATTTATATCTTAGGGAAAACAAAGAACTACGCATAGTTTTTAAATTAATAATCCTTAGTATCTAAAGTTAGTAAGTGTACGTATAACTCACACATAGAGGATAGATTTATTTACTTATTAAATATTTTATGCACGCAAAAGTCCAGAGGCGGACTTACCCCCTCGAGCGCCAGGGTGTTAACAACCTGGAAAATTGCCGTTTTTACGTAAATCACCAAAAAAAGTTTTTCTGGATATTTCTAGGAAAAACAAAAATGTAGAAACCAAAATTTTCGGCCAAATAAATTTCGTACAAACGTGTGTACAGAACAAAAATTAGACGTTTTTTAAGCATTACTCTCTATCTCTTCGTTACTTTAGGCATTTTCAGTGGTAGGTGCAATAAAAAAATATACACAACAATAATAGATATTATACTAATGAATAATAGACAATGGTACGGAATCCTTCGAGCGCGATTTCAACTCGTTCTTAGTCGGATTTTTGTTACTTTAGCGGCTCCAGTCTCCTCGAGTCATGGTTTAGACTGGTATTACCGGCTGCTATAGACCGGTGTTACCACGTTACGGCTTGCAATACGATCGCTTAATTCCACTGAGGAATGGGAAGGAAAGGTACTGTAATTTAAGGGGAGGGGAATTTATATTGTGTTGTTGGGGCGGGATTGGAAGAAATAATGTTGTCAAGTGTTGAGATCAGTTTGTAAAGATTTAGTACAGTTTATAGGTTTTTTTTAAGCAGATAGGTTCGCGCTTGACCACTACCTCAATTGATAGAAAGCGATGATGCGGTTGACGATTTTTTTTTTTAAGTTGAAAATCATTTGAAGATTTCTCTCGCTCCAGGGTGGAGCTTGAGGACGAGTCAGACTTTTTACTAACTAACACCATACCTGTCTTCAGTTGCCATTTGAATTATAAGACCACAAGTTTTCTTACCAGAAGTCAACCCATGACGCCAATAGGTTTCGACCCAGCTGTCGATGTCTCGAATTCGGTCCGGACGGTTACCAGGTGGCTACCTATTGCTAGTCGTCCACAAGCTTATGAATTCTGTCCGGACGGTTACCATACGGCTAGACAGCGAGCCACCCATTGCTAGTCGTCCACAAGCTCATGACTACGGTGGCTGACAATCGGAAACAGGTCCGACTTCGTTCCCTCACGCGTACCTCCGTCTCCTTCGCTAGCATTCCTGCTTCGCAGGAGGAAAGTTTTCAAATGTTGCCATCATTATGTAAAGATCTTGTACCTACTTACTGGTTTTTTTTACTGTACTATCAGGCTCGCGCTTGACCGATAATGGAAAGACTTTTTCTGCTTACCTGACCTCCTCACTCCACCGGTTGCCCTTGAGTATCGTGATACCCATTAGTATCACGATACTCAAGGGCAACCGAAGGCATAGGTGGTAGCCACAGGTATGGTAGTCAGTAAAAACATGCCACGTCTTCCCGCTCCGCTTTAGAACGGGAGCAGTCATATAAATGATTTCCTACATAAAATAAAAAAAAACCTTCTAATGGCCAAAACTTTGTTTCAAAAAATCCTCAAAAACTAATGAAAACTAAGATTTGGAACTTTGTACCATAGTAACTTTAACTGTCCCCGCACACGGGCCTTAAAAAAACGCCGCCACAAAAAAAACGTTAGAAGCGGCCACAAAAAACAGGTGAAGCGCGCGACACCTCTTTCGTCCGGTGAAGCTATGAAGCCGCTTCAAGCGTGTTGTTGTGGCGGCAGCGTCGCACACGAGCCACAAAAAAGGCCACCTCAAAATGAAGCCGTGAGCGGGGGGACAGTTGTTCAGCTCAAAATTAGCTATGAAACGATATAACGCACATAGCTAATGTAAGATAGGCCCAGATTTCATAGAAATCCTGGCATCATTTTTTAGAGTAGCGGTCATTGACCCTCCTTTATTTGTATTCCTAATTTAAAAAAAGGGAAATAAAGACATAATAAGGTTGTTTTGAATCGAAACCTGCCAAGATTCTTCACAATTTCTAATAATGAAAAGCAGCTCATTGTTAGTTTTTCGGGTAGCTACTTAGAGATATTAGGAAAAGGTCAATGTACTTTGTTCTCAATTCATCTGGTACCTTAAATAAGTGTGTGGGTACGAAGCGATCGTCGTGCGACACAGTATGTCCGTGTCGCAATTACTTTTTCAGTAAAGTCGAATTAAATTTTATCTACCCTAGAGAACGAGTTCGAGTTTGCTGAACCAATTATTATTAATGATTGTAACTGTGTCGTTAATAAAACTCACTTCAATATAAAATAATACACATTTTATTACTCAATCAATCACTTTTGAATTATTAAGGCTTATAGTCCCATGAACATGATGATATTAAATGGACGCAACACTCGTACCCGCCTAGGTGGTAGTACAAGTATCTATGCATTTAATTCTGGCCAGCTGCCCGGATAGAGCTCCGCTGACAAATCTTTAAATCCATTTTATTTGCGAAATATTGTTTGATTTACACAAATATGCTATGTTCACTTTGAAGCATATTTAACCACCAATTTTTATGTGTAAAAATGTTTCTAAAGGTCCAAGCCGCAATATTTTTTTCAGACAAAAGTATTAATCACACGAAAAAATCAATAGGTTGATAATGTTGTTCATGAATCTATAATAAACATATATATTTTTTTAAACATATTAACCATGCCGTTACCGAGAAGTAGGCTTCAGAAATTCACTGTTTTAACGCTCAAGAGCCCAAAAAAATGCCATAAAAAAAATGTTTATTATAGATTCATGCACAACATTATAAACCTATTGATTTTTTAACAGCATCTGCAAATAAACCAATAGTTCGCAAAGAAAATGGATTTAAAGGTCAGCCGCGCACTATTCGAGCGCAGCTAGCCGCAATTAAATACACAGATACGTGCACGGCCGATTAGGCGGGTACGAGAGTTGTGTCCATTTAATTTCGGCCAGATGGTTCAAGGGACTATAAGCCTCAAGGAACTGCTAAGGCGATTGGGCCTTAAGGAGTAAGCCAGAAAGATTATGCTAATTACACATCCAAAACCGTAAAACTTATGGAGAATAATATACTAGAAACTCCATGGCCACTCTTTCAAATCGTGTTACGTATAACAAATATCTCGGTTACATTTCTTGTCGCTAGAATAATGCAAAAGACAAATTGTACGTCTGATCTCAACGATCGTCAACCAAATAAGAGAGAGCCTGCCCATCAATGTAAGTGTCACTCGCACCATCCCATAGCAACCAATGTAACTGCATCAATTCGATTTCATTTAACTAAGTTTGTCCGCACCTTGTGCCAACAAAAAGTATTTAACTTACTTACGAAATCAGTAGGTAGGTCAAGTCCAAATCTGAGTTCATCAAGAATTAAAACGCAAAACTCACCTCACTAACATACCTAACCAAAAAATAGAACCAAGATATTCACTTTCCCACACTACGTCATAATATGAAACAATTTACACCTACCGCCAAGAATGACGAGGCAAAATAAGGCCATTTCTCACACACATAAGTTAAACATTGTTACTTCATGCGGCACCCGTTCGTCCCGCGTCCCGCGTGTAAATGCCGCCATTCCCGACAATGAGTAGCTACCTTTGTATTAACCTCGTTTGCCGTAATGACGTTGAATTTATTATTGTTAGGCTTGGTTTACACGTGAGATGAAGGGCTGAGCAGAATATTGAGAAGGTTTTGACTTAGTTAAGCATCCTTACGTGAAGTGGTCTCGGATTAAAGATCACATTCTCTTTATGAAGGTGGTCTAGGGAATTTATTTAGTGCTTATTATTTTAATGTACTGTTGAAAATAAGTCGTCATGAATCAGTCTTCTTTTAATCTTGTTGAATACCTTTTGAGAGCAGTGCGTCAGAGATTAATGTGTCCAGTTGTGCTATACTGCACAGCACTTGCTAGAAGAGTGTCCAGCATGGGCCTCAGAGCGATGAGTCCTGGTCATCAGGATCTGGCAAGATCTGTCTCTGTCAGCAGTAGTTGGTGAAGCCAGAAAATTGTAGAGAGGTTCCTTCGTTGCCTCCTTCAGTAAGGTCGTGATGGTCTAGAAGGCTGCCGATAGCAAAGGTAGATTCGATCCCACTCGGAGAGGAAGTGCTGATGATCAATTCTAAGCACGACAATACCCAACGTTGTAAGCGTATCAAACACGCCCGCCAGATTCCCACTCCCCTCCACTATTGTACTATCGTTTGCTTTGCATAGACTTTTATTTCTCTTTTTTTTTGTATGAAAATCAGATAAACTAAATGATGATAAATTTTTAAAAGTCATAGAACAAAAGTTGTTGTTTATTTTGTTAGTAACATAGTTCTGACAGGTTGCCAGTGTTTATTGTTTACGATGTTAGTACTACTCGTATAGCCCTGAATGGCAACCTGTTTTACAAATAACCCTATATACGTACTCGCATATTTGATAGCCACAAAAGAAACAATGAATGTTCAGGATAGCGTAATCACTTCCTAAATTCAATAACTTTCAAATAATCCCATTCCCATTTAATTTTCAGTATAAACCTGAAGAAAATCCGAGTACCTTACCTAGAAATCAAGAGTTAATGCAATGAAAGCATCTAACGTCGTCCTCTTTTTGCGAATGCTCTAACAACGCTGGAAGTCGAAGCGATGCTCAACATCGACAGATCGACGTGTTCGGGGAAGTATTTCCAGCGTTCAAGTTACTGTGGTAATGGTTCTAGACGGTCTAGTCGAATCCTTTCGTTTTCTGCTGCGTTATTGAAACTGATAGTGTGAGGTACTGAAATGTAGTGTGTAGAAAAAGTTACCAGGTTTGTCAAGGAAAACAACATTAATGAATCGATATGATTTTTATAGTTATGACTATCGAAATAATCGCATTTTACGTTCGAAGTTACTCTAATAATGTGACAATTACCGGGTAGGTGATACTCACTCACTCACTTTTCGTCAGTAAACAGTAGCAAGCACGTGATAATCCTCGGGTTTATGCTTACGGACGACAAGCAATTGATAACTCGCCACCCGGTAACCGTCCAGACAGACCGAGCCATCGATGATGCGTAGAGAGAGAGAAGAGATGTCAGCAAAATTGTAGGGGCCCAGTAAGCTTGATGCCTGTTAGGGCCATGGAGAAAAGTATGAATATGGTACCCTTGGTCCTAGAACGCAAAGGGCAACTGAAGGACACGGGTGTAGTTTTAATCATTAAAAGTCTGACTCGTCCTCTCGAATCACCTTAGAACAAAAGAAGTCATTAGATGATTTCCCACCTTAAAGAAAGGGGCCCAACACAGCCCATAATCTGCTAGAGCCAAGTGGTATTTCTGAAAAGAAACCCCATGATCCAATGCATAGAGCACCTGAAGGACTCAGGTGTCGTTTTAGTCAGTAAAAGTCATGCCTTCATAAAAGTCTCACACACCCTTTTGCAACACCCTAGAGCGGGACATTATTCATTAGATAATTTACGAAATCAAAAAAAAAAAATGTCACAATCCTGGCAGAACTCGCTAAAACCTGTTTACAGTTTCATTCGTTTCGTTTCGTATCATAATATCACGTATCCCACTGTAATAATATCTATATTAAGTTCTTTTACGTGACCAATCCATTTTAGACTCTGTTTATCTCATAGAGCGTGACAATAAACCACACTAAGTCAAAACAAATAAAACTTGTGCAAGTGAAGCACGATTATTTTTCAGTTTAATTGCCTCATGTCAGTTGTCACCACGCTGTAATAATGTGTGTATCAAGTTCTTTATGTGACTCCATCTATTTTCGACTCCGTGTTACTCAGAAAACGTGACAATAAGCTACATTACGTCAGTGTGAAACTTTTCTAAAATACATCACAAATATTTATTTTTACAGTTTAATTGTCAACGTATCGTTTTTTTTTTTTGAAGTGATCAAATGCCTTTTTTCTGTGTGAAACGGGAGTGTCAGATTTTTACTGACTAAATCACACGGTGGTCCTTGTTTTAATTATTGCAAGGGCCAGAGAAATTAATTCGAACAATCCGTACTCCTAGGAGGCAGTTTAGGGTCGATAACTGGACCCATTAATTTTGCTGATATCTCTTTGGTCCCTATCAAACAACTGGACGGCGAGCAACCTGTTTCTTGCCATCAGCAAACTCACACTCTCGGTGACTAACAATCGTCCTACTACTCTCGACGCCCGGGATATAACGCCATAAGGCTGGGTCGTCTCCTGTGGAGAAATATCACAATTCCTGCTATAATAACCATCTTTATCAAATTATAATAATCTGACTCAATTTTACTCAAAGAGCGTGAATATAAGCCACACTAACGTCACAACACACGTGTCACGTGTCTTGAACCGGGCCGTGCACGATTTACAGTTTAATTGCGCCGTGTCACGCGTCACGCTGTAATAATGTCTGTATTATGCTCTTCCAGGCAATTTGTTGTGCGGCCAAAAGTCCAGGTAAATAGGCGTGTAAAATATAGACGTTATAATAAAAAGGCCCCGAGAATGGACACGTGTAATTTTGACGCTTTTTTAGTGAGCTTTGCAGAACACAGGAAAATAGACACGTATTAAACTGAATTACACATAATGAAGGCCTTTTTTGTCACGTTTATTGAGCAAAAAAAAGCATTTTTTTGGGTCTCATAATCACGCTAATATTATAAAGGTGAAAGTTTATATTTATGTGTGATGGGGTGTATGTTATTTGTTATTCTTTCACGCTCAAACGCCTGGACGGATTTGGATAAAATTTGATTCCTCTTTATATGTCAATCTCGGATAGCTTGTCGTATAAACTGTTATATATAAGTGGAAAGTATTCACTTCATACGACCGGAGCCACGGGCAGTATCTACAATAAAATTATTCCTAAATTGTGCTAAGTTTGTCAGTTTAACTTGATAAGCATAAGCAGCCTTTTTTTTAATATTCCCACTGTTGGGACACAGGCCTCTTCTGTAGGAGAGGGAATGAGCCGTAATCCACCACGCAAGCCCTGTGCGAGTTTGACTAGATACCTACTTAGCTATTTTCAGGCGTTAGTGAGTTGGTCTCACATAATAATTATCATTACTTTTTATACAATTATGTTAAAAGGTTTTTTAAATGTAAAACGTGTCGTGCAGCTGTATTAAAAGGAATAAGTATTTTTAATAATTAGAAGAAGGTTGGCGGGATCTAGTGAGCAAGCGAAGCGAGCAAATACAGACCCCGCCATCCTTTCGTGATTATTATTTTTTAGACAACCCAGGAGATTTTTGTGCACAATTAATGTGTTTGTTGTAACAAAGGTAGATTTTGAGTAGAAAATAGTACAGCAAAAATAACACATACACTAAAAAATAAAGAGTTTCAATAGTTTGTTAAGTTTTCAAGTTTCAGTCCAAAACACGAATCCTTTTCAAAGGCTTTATTTTCACAGCGCTTGGGTTTTAGAGTGCGACGAGCACGAATATCAAAGAGGGATCAACGTCAAAAGTAAAACTTCACGGTGCTCCAACTTTGCTGGGTGAGCACAAGGACTCGTACCCAGGAATGTTTCATATGGATTCAAAGCTGGAGCAGAACAGGCACTCGGAGATTTAGAACAGGCAATTTTGGGTTCTAGTATGGCGAATCCTAAGATTTCTTCCTATTTTGACTCACTTTTTTAAAATGGTTATTTTAATTGTGCTTTTGAGTACAATATAAAAAAGGCATTCCAATGTGGCAATAACTTATTCGATTATTGCTACATTGGAATGCCTTTTAGCAATAACGTCAATGGAGAAAAAATTAAATTTGGTCATAAATCGCAAATATAAAAAAGGTGTAACGGACAGCCCTCTACACACTTTAAGGGCTTGCTCAGTAGACGAAACTGAACAACTTTCCACAAATTTTTTTTCAGGACTCAAAAAAAAATTCAGCCACTTGAATGGACAATTTCAGTTTCGTCGTCTACTGAGCAAGCCCTTAAAGTTTGTAGAAGGCTGTCCCTTACACCTTTTATATATTTGCGATTCATGACCAAATCCTTATTTGTTCTCCATAGACGTTATTGCTAAAAGGCATACCAATGTGGCAATAATCAAATAAGTTATCGTAAATAATTAGTTAGCTTAGCCTTCTGTCCACTTCAAATATAATTTTCAGATTACACAGATGTATTCACAATTTACAAATTCGTATCTTTTTTAATCACTCCCTAAAAACAAATGATATGCGAAAAAAGTTTTATCAGAATATTTTTATGGGACAACATTAATTTTAACAATCGCGTTTTATGACTTCACTATATGTATCCCCGCACACGGGCCACAAAAAAAGCCGCTTCTAGAGTCTGTCTAAAAAGTCAAACGACTTGGGAATTTTGTACAATATTTAATCATTAAAAAGTACTTAACTATATTCGATACTTTTTATAAGGTTCTTCTATTAGTAAACAACGATCAAGATCTCTTAATCAATCTTGATTATTGAATCAGTGTTGACTACAGCAGATTTCATTTTATCTTAATAATTACCCAAGTCGTTCGATTTTTTAGACAGACTATAGCTTCTTTTTGTGGCGGCCTTTTTCGTGGCCTATGTGCCGTGCTGCCACCACAGAAAAAAGGTAGAAGCCGCTTCTAGCTTTTCCGGCCACAAGCTGTCGCGCGCTTCAGCTTTTTTTTACGGCTACTTCTAGCTTTTTTGTGGCCGCTTCTTGCTTTTTTGTGTGCTTTTTTTGTGGCCCGTATGCGAGGACATTAAGTGGTACACATTCGAATAAACCTAAAACTGAAATTCATGCATCAAATAATAAAAAGAGGGACGTTTCACAATTAATAAATGAATAATCGCTATAAAGCAAATCCATTCTCAGTGAAAATCGAGGACTTTTCACATAAATTAATACGATTGAATCCAAAAGTTGATTAACTAAGTAATGGATTTTAATTAAATAAGCTGCGTTGTCGTTGTGATTTATTTATTAACAATTTAATTTTAATATTTTGCAGGATAGAATCGATTACATGGTTATCGTGGTAGTCACATGTTTTATTCGATTGCAATTCATCATCATCATCATCATTACAGTAAGAATAGCTTCTTACCATCCAAGTTCACGCTTCACGAACTTTTTTTTGGTGGAGAAAATCATCCAATGACAATCCTCGCTCTTGAACAGAGCGGGATATAGTGTCCGACTCTAACTGACTAAAAAATCCACCCCATTCCTTCAAGCCTTCATACCGGGGCTCGAGTTCCCTTTCGGATAACCCTGGCCCCAGTAGGCTTCGACCCGGCTGGGCCCCTGCTATTGCTGACAAATCCTTGAGGCGCGTGGGAACATTGCGCGCCGTAGACGACTTGGGCTTAGTCCGGACAGTTACCGGACGGTGGGACAGCGAGCTACCAATTGCTCAATGTCCGCAAGCCCGCGCCTACGGTGGCTGAAAATCAGGATCGGAATCCCGGCAGCGGCGAGAGCGCCGTTGCCTTATGCGTTCGGCCTCCTCCTTCGCGAGCATTACCGCTTCGCAGAAGTCGGCGTCCGCCTGTCACTCCTCCACGCTACGGATCATAGCCTCAACCAAGGCCCGGCGCGAGAGATCTCCGCCGCCGATCGTTCCCGCGAGGCACGGCGATGCTCCGCCCAAGCAGCGCACTCCTCGACTGTGTGCTACACCTGGGCGTCACTTCCGCTTTAATCCGGAACAGGAACTTCCCGAACTTGCTATGTCCGGTGAGGACCTGCGTCATGCGGAAGGTAAGGTCGACGCCGTGAGGTCTTAGGTAGGTAGGTCGTAGGAATTATGTTTTGTAAAAAGTCATAGAACAAAAGTTATCTAGAATATATATATTATAACAAAGGAATAAAATTTGTTTTTTTTTTATGTTTTTTTGTTTGTAGGAGGTAATCTCTGGAAGTACTGGTCCGATTGAGATAATTTTTCACTAATAGGAAGCTGCTTTATTCTTGAGCGACATAGGCTATATTTAATATACGCGGGCGAAGTTGCGGGCAAAAGCTAGTTGTTTATATTGTTAGTAATATAGTCTTGCAGGGTTGTTAGGGTTTTACAAAAACCTTTTAGATGTTTAAAAATCTCTTGTCACAGTATTTGTTTTTGAAGTCCTCCAAAATGGCTTGAACAATTTTTTTTACATATTTGGTAATTCTGAGAATAAATCGTAGGCTATTTTTTTTTTACCTTACTACCCCCATTGCTATTTTTCTTTGATATATAATAATTTATATGACAGTCCTTCTCGCTTCATCTTAGAGCAGGAGGATACATTTAATGATTACTCAACCAAAAAAAAAAACTAAATATTAGTCTTGATATTTAAAAACAGCATTTAATTTTTTCATAAAAATATTCAATCCAATTAAAACTCTAGTATTACTGAAGAGCTTCTGCTGGTATGAGTGACGACTCGAGAAAGTTTAGAAGCAATCGACTAGACTTCACTCCTATCGGGTGCACCTCTACAAAATAATCGATTCAAAATCAAACCGTTGTAACAACAAATTCGATTCCAACTGAATTTGAATTTTAGCGCTACTCTAATAATGGCAGAACTTTTCCTAAATTAATTTGCATTTTAATGCATTCACCTAAAATTAAATGTAGAAAGTTATAAACACAGCGGAGCCTTTTGATCCAATTAGCCTTTGTTTGACGAAGGGAAAAATGTTAATGTTTTTGACATTTCAGACAGTTCTGAATGTTTCCTGAAAAGTTAACGTTATGTTACTTATTTTTTTTACGTGGAATTTCCTACGTAGTCTTATTTAAATGTTACTTACTTTAATGATAATAAACATTTATTTCAGGTAAGATTCCCATATAAACAG
This sequence comes from Mythimna albipuncta, assembly GCA_929112965.1. Taxonomy (NCBI): domain Eukaryota; kingdom Metazoa; phylum Arthropoda; class Insecta; order Lepidoptera; family Noctuidae; genus Mythimna; species Mythimna albipuncta. Next base: position 3,509,190 of record OV815960.1, read on the forward strand.
AAATACACAAATACACAGAAACACACAAAGCGCAAACAAAAACATAGTAAAAATAGACTTTTTTGTCTAACACTTTTATTTCAAGATAGTTGAGTTGAGTGAATAGACTACTTTTAGGTAAGCTTATTGTTTTTTATAATGTAAACTAGTGCTTGACTGTGATTTCCGTTGATAGAGAAGCGCACTAGTTTATTAAGAGCTTATTCACTCTAGCCTTGAAGATAATCAATTTTTCTTTTTATTTGTTATTAATATTGATATTTGAATTATTGATTTGTAATGGAATTTTACTCTCTTGGCTGTAGTTACGCCAGCACTGAAGAAAAACCTAAAGTAATAGTTAAAGATCAGTATCAAATTGGTAAATAATAAATATTTTATCCAAGAATGTAACCTGCATTTCAAAGCATTCCACAAAAAGTTTAACATCAGGATTTTACCGACACGGATGCATTACGTACACGAATCGTATGCATAAATATCCGACGAAAGCAAACGTCACGTCGTAACGTTGCGGGAGACGGCGCGCGGCGCGTTAAAAAATTTCTATTTTTGACGTGAAAAATATAAATATTTAGAAACGAATCCACGGTTATTATTGACGTCGTTTTGCAAAGGTGTTCTCGTAGTTAGAATGGTTTACTAATGATTAGCATAAAATATATTAGCATAATAATACATTGGCATACCAAAATTCAGCATAATGATCATTACGCATAAAATTATTAGGCATAAAACTTTAGCCATAATGCTTGTTGTTATAAATACTACTAGCATTATAATAAAGAAGCATAATTTTATAAAGCATAATGTTATAAACGCATAATAATAAAAGTACATAATGTTCTTTGGAATAAAACTAATAAACCCTAATCAATAACTCCAAACGGTAAGTTGTAGACACTATTTCATCTTATTGATTATAATATGTTATTGGGCGTCCATGATGGCATTCTCCATCTCATCTCAGACTCCTGCAACAAAAAAAAACCTAACCAACAATACTTTCACCACAAAAACATCGCCTAAAGATCAATTTAAAAATATTGACTATATACTCCCAATAATGACTTTTTTATATTTATGGCTCATGATTATTAGACGAATAAATAATTATTATGCCTGTAAAATTTATGCAACTCCAATTTAAGCCGAAACATATTAGACTAAATGATAGTTATGCTAAACTATGCATAATGCCAAAGTATAAGTATGCAATAGTATTATTATGCTAAAAAAAATATGTGAAAGCGTTACGCCAAACAATATTATGCCTAAAAATTTTATGCCAACAAGGATTTTACCAGTTAGAACTAGGGTAGTATCTTCAGAATTTCGAGTTTCAAGTTTATATTTGTTATCTTTTTTATGTCGTACTAGCTTCTGCCCGCAGCTTCGCTCGCATACATGAAATATAGCTTATCTTATACATGAAACATAGCGCAATCGCACCAGTACTTTCAAAGATTATCTCCTACAATCAAAAAACATAAGAAAAAATCTTTACCTCTTTAGAAATTATATTTAGGTGTAGATTAATATTATGAAAGCGAAAGTTTGAATGTTATATTTGTGTGTGTTTGGTATTCCTTTCCACTCAAAGGGCTGAACAAATTTGGATGAAATTCAGCACACTACTTTACTTTTCTACATTTCCTCCCCCTGTTGCCTTATCTTTCTCTCTCTCTTTCCTTCTCTTCTTTTTCTTTTGTTTTACTCTTTTTTGTATTCTCGCGTGATTGAAGCCGCGGATAGAAGCTGATAGAGGCACAACATGATTTAATCTCCGAAGTTCGATGAGATTGACCCTTAAATCGAAGGCCAAGCCTCACAAACGCTTGCAAATACAACTAACTCTCAAAACAAACCGAAATCAAAGCATTCTCCATCTAGACAACTGAAGTTTCAGTACTACTACTACCAAAGGGTATCTATCTAACGAAACTGAGCTAAACACGACGGCCTTTCAAGACGAATCTAAAACAATCAACACTATCTTTCTACCCAATTACGTTACACCAGTCTCGAGGTTTCTGCAGCCCACAGAACAAACCTCTGATTTCACATTTATATCGACCACACAATTAAGATTAGATCCTGAACCCTTTACGTCCATTATGGCCCATTTGGCCCACCTTCCACGATAAATTGTGGCCAATTAAGATTGTAAGCAGAGGCTATTCTAGATTTGGAGTCTTGTTGCAGAGGCCATTTTGTTTGGCAGCCGTTGAACTGTGAAATTGATTTTGTTTTGGGAAGGTAGTTGAGATGAAAGCTGAAAATTTTATTTTTATTTTTTAAAAACTGAAAATTGTGTTTTAAGTAAGCATTCTATTTTAAGTACAATGTAGATTAAATCATCTGATTTGTTTATTTTTTTTCATTGGTTTATTATCTTATTAATAATAATAAAATAATAATAGTCTTTATGACTCCTCACAATGTTGTTTATTCTAGTTTTTAAAATATATATATATATCGAAAATAGGACAGGGCAATAATTTTTAAAAAAGTGCAGAACCGCCGACCTTAGGCTGGTCATCGGTTCTGCTATAGCTATAGTGGACTATATTTTTAAACTACAGGCAAGCTTAAGGAAATTCAGCAAATGAAAACAAGTAAAACATTTCAAATTAATAGTTTTTTAATCAGACAAACATAGGTTCTACTTACAATGTTATTTCTCCAAAAATCGGCAGCAAAGTGAGCTCCGCGCTCAAGTTACGCCTTTTATAAACTCGTTCGCCCCACCCGAAGCGAACGTCATTCACAAATCAAATAACGTTAAATTTAAATACTAGGTTTTTTAGTTAAGTATTTACAAAACAATATTGCAAAATTTCAAATTATTTAAAGCTAATCACAATTTAATTTTTAGCAGCAATTATTAGATCTAATTGGTCACAGTCTTGACATTATTCAATGTCAAGACTATTACCAACCGAATCTGAGGATATTTATTTAGAAACAAAACTGTTCTATATATTGGCACTGTTTAAACATATTTGTCGTTTGTAATCAGGTAATTATTTTATAGTAAATCAATTCAATCAGTTAGGTAACAAAACGAGTTTTATAATAATCAACCAGATAATCTTCGCGGCGACATATATATTAGTCTCAGTAATAATGTAACAAACTAGTGTCTCAGTTAGCCATAAAATACCTGTATTACAAATTAACAAGTCAGTTAATTTGTAATACACTAACTTTTGCCCACAGCTTCGCCCGCTTACATAAAATATAGCCTATGTCACTCAGGAATCAGCAGCTTTCTACTGGTGAAAAAATTTTAGCAATCGGACCAGTACTTCCAGAGATTACCTACAACAAACAAAATAAGCAAATTTTACATCTTTATTACATTAATGTGGAAGTGTAGAAAACCCTCTGTGCCGAGGACGTATGGAGTCAAAAGAAACTGTCGCGCATGTGCTCTTCGAGTGCACAGCCGTCAGCGAGATAAGAACACGAACCTTGGGAGCACCGAATTCACTGAGGGACGCCCTGAGCAAACTGAAGAGAGTCATCTGTTTCTGGAATGAGGTGGGCTGGTCGGAGTAAAGGCCGCCATGGCCCACGCACAATGTTCCGATAAGGACTAAGTGTGGAAACCAGACCACAAAGATAAGATAAGGTTTGGTATACAGGCTTCTACAAATTTGAGATCCAGAGGGGGAGAGCTAACTATTTTTCAATGTGCCATGGAAAAATAGTTAGCTCTCCCCTCCAAATCTCAAAAAAGGAAACGGAACGAACCTTGGCTATCAGTGTAAAAAATATATCCAAGTCTTTATATACACACAGCAACTTTTGTGCTTATAATTTTAATGTGATTATTTATAGAACCTTTCAGTCAACTGAAATTGAAGAACCCTAAAAACTCCAAAAGCATGCAAAACAAGAAACTTTATAACATTTTCCAAGTACAACTTGTTTACATCATTAATATAAATAAAACCAAATCTGTGGCGAGATTTAAATACAGCCCATCTGCGAACGTCATAATTGCATTAATTTGTGCTTTGTTTTTTGCGAAGGACAAACCCGTGATCTGCATTGCTAATGTCGGTTTATCATATTCGTGACGTCGTTGGCGTCAGGCAGATGGCGGTATTGTCTGTACAAGTGTCCTGTTGAATGGAAATTATAAGGTTTTTGTTGATAATTGAAAACGGTTTTACGTATTAAGGAATATATTTTTGGGACTAAGAGATTTGTTTTCTGAATGCATGATTAAAATCTACTTAAAAAGCATTATTTTCTTATTTGTAATCCTCAAGTGACTAGATAATATATAAAACCTGTACCTCAGAGGTAAACAATAGTAATTCCACTTTTTTGAAAATACATTTTTTTGCACTGATAAAATCGTAAGAACCAGTTCTACGTAATGGTATTGGGGATCAAGTCCTACGACATCTAGGAAGAGAAATATCCAATCGTTTAAGACAAAAACATATCGAGTATGGGACTTAAAATGATGATAAAATTGTTTACTCGTCAGCTTTACGCGCACTTAATGTTGTTCTAAACTTTATTGTAAATATGTGTGATACATAATAATTCCATCTAATAATTAAAAAAATACAATTGAGTTTGTTTCAATATCTTTAAAGCAACTATGTCAAAAATACATTTAAAGTTTCTATCCGCGCGTTTTTGGCTCTCCTTTAAAATTTACTTTTTGGCACTTACTGTTGTTTACCTCTGAGGTACAGAAACATATTTTCGTTCCGCTGTTGAGAAGTTCTTTCCTGATTTCAAACATCAAAAAATTATTCAGTTAATGATATAATCATTAACTGAATAATTTTATTTTTTTTTCCTTTTTTTGTGGTTTAATATTTCTATGCGCCGAGTTGTAAATTACATAAAACGTAAGAAAAACTGAATTTCGCTACGCATTCTACGATTCTACTTCTAATACTAGAAGTGCACCTCTACTTGCCCAATGCGATCACTCCCGGCTACAACTAGTTGATAACTAAAATCGAAAAAAGAATAAACCCGTGAGGTGAACGACATGGTTTAATTACTGACCTGATTTGAATAGAATGGCTACTCAAATCAGGCCCAGAATTTAAACCGTTGGAATCAGATCGACCCGTACCGAAAGATGTAGTCGGGCTAAATTGTTCCCTAGCCTGTATTTTATTCTTTTTTCTTACCTTTGTCTCATTCTAAGAAATCTGTGGATAATGTCCATAGAATATCAGATTATTTACTGAATATTTTTCCAAGAAAGTACTAAGAATGAAACTTTTTCTAGAAGGCTGCGTAGCTGGGTAAATTAAGGAGAGGAGAAAACTTTTAATTTTGTTTCTCTAGGTGTCTGGCGCAATGAAATGTCACAAAGAATAAATGTGGACGTGACCGAGAAGGAACTAGAAATGTTGGAAAAAACTTGTTGAAAAAAGACCTTGTCCCATACTATGAATTACTCCTGTATCGTGGATGAGTTAAAAAACGAGTATAACCTGTAAACAAAACATTCAGACGCAAAAGAACTATCTGAAGGCCTTAGAAATATTTGTTCCGCGCAAAAATCGAAGCCGTGACACGCAGCGCAGCAGTCAATCGCTCATCCACTGCACCACCCTAGACGTCAACTGACAGTTGTTTCAGATTTAATCAATAGTGTTTAATATACCTACATATTAATTACTATTTTTAATTGCCTTTTTTTTCATTTTTGATGAAAAAGGGATTTAAAAAAGTCGATAGCTTAGTAGAAAGATAGACAGAGGGACTTTCCAGATATAAATTGATTACAATTCCTGATGTCATCATCATCATCATCATCAGCCTTTTTAATGTTCCCACTGCTGAAACTCAGGCCTCCTCTCTAAGAGTGGGAATGAGCCGTAATCCACCACGCGGGCCCAATGCGGGTTGGTGAATGTCACATGTCTTTGAAATTTTGGTTCCTCACGTACCTACAGTTAATTTATGTTTTGTTTCATTATTAGTATATTACTATACAAGCTGCTGCCCGCGACATCGTCTGCGTGAAGACTCTACAGCACCAAAAATACCTTTATTTTCTACTGCAAAATATGCGTTTGCTCCACCAGAAATACTAATTGCGCTAAAATGTACCTTAGTGTAAAAACAATAAGCACGCAATTTGATGGCGGGATTGAGTGAGTGAGCAAAGCGAGCTAACACAGACCCCGTCATCCGGTAAGTCCCCTCTTTGAGGCGTGGCTGGAAAGGCCTCACGGCGTCCTTACCTTCCGCATGACGCAGGTCCTCACCGGACATGGTTCGTTCGGGAGTTTCCTGCACCGGATTCATGCGGAAGTGACGCCCGGGTGTCGCCACTGTACGGAACGCCCGGAGGACACGGTGGAGAACACAGTCGAGGTGTGCCCTGCTTGGGCGGAGGATCGCCGTGCCCTCGTGGGGGCGATCGGCGGTGGAGACCTCTCGCGCCGGGCCTTGATTAAGGCCATGGTCCGGAGCGAGGAGGAGTGGCAGGCGGTCGCCGACTTCTGCGAAGCAGTAATGCTCGCAAAGGAGGAGGCCGAACGCATCAGGCAACGGCGTTATCGCCACCGCCGTCGCCGATCCCGATTTCCGGCCAACGTAGACGCGGGCTTGCGGACAGTGAGCAATGGGTAGCTCACTGTCCGGCCGTCCGGTAACTGTCCGGACCAAGCCCAAGTCGACGACGGCGCGCACTGTTCCCGCGCGCCTCAAGGAATTGTCAGCAACAGCAGGGGCCCAGCCGGGTCAAAGCCTACTGGGGCCAGGGTTATCCGAAAGGGCGCTCGAGCCCCGGTATGAAGGCTAGAAGGAACTGGGTGGGTCTTTTAGTCAGTAAGAGTCTGACACTATCTCCCGCTCCGCCCAAGGGCGGGGGATGTCAATGCATGATTTTTTCCCACCATAAAAAAAAGTCCCCGTCATCCCCTTTTAACCTAATCTGTTGGAGTCGGAGTACCTCAACCTGCTTAATAAGAGGGAAAAGTCCATTAATATTTGGTTAAGTAGTATTTTAATGAAGAGTAAGATTTTTGATGCGTAGTTAAAAATATCCCTATTATTACTAAAACTATGAAAAACGATTAGAACATTAAAGCAGTTTATCAAAAAGTTACACCAATAAATAAAAACGTTATCTAGCAAGTCTTAACCCTAACATATTGTGTTCATGTTAAACTGCAATCTAGCTCTCCCCGGAGACCTAAATACAAGTACTAAAATGCTTTCCTTGCGAGGATTTCAGTTAAATGTATTACTAGATCTTCGATGTTTTATTTTGCTGAAATAAACTTTAACTGAGACTTAGATAAGATAGTTTTTAGTTTTTAAGTTCAATTTTTAATTAACTATCTAATGTTTGTGTGTTGTTTTGTGATATGTTGTTACTAGGTATTGTTGTTTACTATTTCATAATAAAATAAAACATAAAATTTGCCCATAAATTAAAGTCTCTCGGTAAGTAACAGAAACCACAACCCTTTTTAGCGTTCCGTATGGGCAAAAAACGGAACCCTTATGGATTCGTCATGACTGTCTGTCTGTGTACGTATGTCACAGACACTTTTTTTCCGAAACTATAAGAACTATACTGTTGAAACTTTGTAAGTAGATGTATTCTGTAAACCGCATTAAGATTTTCACATAAAATTAGAAAAAAAAACAATAAATTTTGGGTGTCCCCATACTTAGAATTTTTTTTTTGTCATCAAAACCTGGGTGTGTGGGGTATTTATGGATAGGTCTTCAAAAATGATATCGAGGTTTCGAAAATATTTTTTTTCTAAACTGAATAGTTTGCGCGAGAGACACTTCCAAAGTCTTAAAATGTGTGTCCCCCTGTAACTTCTAATTTTATCATTGTCTTATTGACAATGATAAAACAAAAAAAATATATATGATGTATTTTTCTTTTTTATCATTATAGAATAGAATAGAATAGAATAGAATAGAATAGCATTTATTCGGCGCAAGCAACACAATATACAACAACATAAAAAATAATAAAAAAAGAGTACAGACATACAATACAGTTGCAGTGAATGTGCCTGAACCGAAAGGGTCACCAACTCAGCAATTGCTGGGCGTCAAACACCCAGCGCTGATTTTCAGCTGGCACCCCGCAGTGACGCACGGATGATGGTAAATAAAGTATACTTATACAAATAAATATAATCTATATAAACATAACCCATAATTAAAATAAATATTGATACGAGTGTATTTGTGTGATAATATTGTTGTATAGATACGTAATTAAATATTTTATAAAAAGTGCCATGGTAGTTACAAAACCAATTTTCTCACTATACCCACAATATTTCAACAAAATATATCGCGGGAAACATAGTGCATCGCGCAATGCGACGGTTGACTTGATGACGCATAACTCGAGACACATCGCTGCACCGGCTCGGCGACTAGCCGCTATCTTGGTCTAAGACAAATATATACAAATATTACGTAAAAATAATGTTGGTTTCCAGAAAAAGAGTTTATTTCGATTGCCAAAGTTTATAATTACAAATTAGGAAAGGAGTAGAATAGAAACAAAACCACCATTACCATGCAAACGGCCAACGAAAGTTGGTTTGAACGAGATCTGGTAAGTAGTTTTTTTTTAATACGTCATGAATAAAAAAAATACACTATTACTAAAACCTCGATCAAAGTTACAACGAACTACAAGAACTTTTATATTATGTTACTTGCTGCTACGGAACCCTTCATGGGCGAGTCCGACTCGCACTTGGCCAGTTTTTTGTTTGACAAATCATGTGCACTCAAGGTGGAGTGATAAGGAGTGTTAGAAGTTATGCAAATTAAAACCACCCTTGTTCCCTCAGTTACCATTCTTGTATCAGGGTTGCGGTGACTCTTACAACCTTAGTGAAAGCAGTTAAGTAGGCATCCCAAAAGTTAAACACACTGATCACATAGAGAACGATGAAGATATCAAAATTAACTTGCTGATATAAGTCTCACGGCTGCCAAACTTATGAAAGGTCATTATAATAATATAATATTCCACATACGAAAAGCATTTTAAAAAGTATACTCCGTCATACTTTTTATAATGTTTCTTAAAATATTATAAGCTTGGTAGCCGAAGTCTTATATCATTAATTTGAGTTTACGTATTTTAATCCTGTATCCCCAGCACAAATTATATTTTTTAATTGATACGAGTATAAACTAAAGCTTGACTGCAACCACCCACCAATCAACCAGCCGACCCACCTGATGGTAAGTTGTGATGCAATCGTTGATCGTGCCTCTAACTTTGAAGACGATTACATTGTAATCGGATGGGAAGACCGCAGCAGGCAAATTGTTCCAGTTCTTAGATGTACGCTGTATAAACGACGAGGCGACACGCTTGGTCCCGAACGTAGAGGTTTCAACAACGTAACGGCGCGTACGTTATATTAGTTGTTTGGGGGTTGTCTTTGTAAAATTCGACACTATACATCAAAATGTCACGCTGCCAACGCCGATACATCAAATAAGGGTCATGTTTCCGGTTACACATTATTCAATGTTACTCAACCTTGATGTCAATACTTGTTCAGAAACAAATACACGGCGCTGTTACTATGCAACGGAAACACTATACATGGTGATCATAGTACAGTTTCTGATTTTTAATTTCTAAGCAAAGATTCAAAGCATTTTATTTCAAATAAACCATTTACAGGAACTTTTGAAATGTCAAAAATTCAGTCAGTCAGACATAAATATGATAATTGCACATTCCAAAGCGTAGATCTCTATGAAGAAGAATGTGCAAGACACTCCATGGACATTACTTTCAATCATGTTAGCATAGCATAGTCGGTCTTATATTGTTCCCACTGCTGGGACTCAGGCTTCCTCTCTAGGAGAGGGACTGGGCTGTAATTCACCACGCAGGCCCAGTGCGGGTTGGTGGAAGTCACATGTTTTCGAATTTTAGGTTCTAGGACATGATGGTTTTCTTACGATGTTTCCCTTCACCGTTCTGGGAGCAGAGGTGATGAAATAAATTACACAAAGTATTGCAAACAGGAGTAAATTAATAATAAGAGTTTGAATCCGCGAACTACGATTCGTAAGTCACGGCAGTTACCACTCGGCCACCACTGCTCCCTTCAATCATGTTCTGTAATTACAAATATCTCTGTTACATCTTTCTTGTCACTATCATGTATGAAAACTAAATATAGTTATTAAATTAGCAACTTCAGCTTTCAGCGTTCAGATATTGCTAAGTCTGGACTCTGTTATTTTAGTTTTATCATTAGGCTCGCGCTTGACCATTTTCTCACCTAATCGTAAGTGATAATGTATTCGATGATGTAGCACACTTCCCTGGAAGTAAGTAGGTAACCTATTTTCTCATACTTTATCATACTACACATATATTATATAATTATTATCTAATCGTCAATGTTTATCGTGATTGCAAATTCATAATGCGATCAATGATCAAAATGATTTAACTCCATGTGGTTTATGAATATGTATTAAATTCTTGTTTGCATATATTAATATTTTGTACGCCTTAGAGGCAAAACACAGCGCCCTCAATATTTTAAATAAGATCTTATAATGTACCTATGTTTTACAATGAATAAATCAATCTTGAATCTCTTTTCATTTATTGTTCATGATTTTACGATAACATTGTTTAGTTATGCACTAAAATAACTTCGTTTCTTTCACGGATATGGAGCCAATAGTTTTTGAACGACTGTACATCCTGAGAGACAGATATAAGATAAAATGAATAAATGATAGGTTAAAATAAATAAATTGCCATTCTCTCCCTAAACCCTATAATTAGTTTTATATAAAGAATTAAATTGAATCGAAAGTGGTAATACCGCCAGTCTCTTGGATACACTTTCAGTCGACACCGATGCGGAGGAAATTTTCGATACCATATTTTATTTAAAAGTTATTGCCTCATGTGTATACAGCATTATTTTTAGTATAATATTATATGCGAAACTTAATATGGTTTGTTCAAAATCAGTAACTGAATCGATTCCATTCATTTTACACGACACTAGCTTTTGCGCGCGGCTTTGCCCACGTTCATAAAATATAGCCTATCTCACTCAGGAATAAAGCAGCTATCTGTAGTTGAAATAATTTTAGAAATCGGACCAATACTTTCAGAGATTACCTACTACAAACAAAAAAACAAACTTTACCTCTTCATTATATTCTTCATTATATTAGTAAGTATAGATTATATTTTTTCTCAAAAATATTTAAAAAACGGTCATAAGTTGGACACTACCGACCCTAAGTACAACACAGATCACGGCAGGTCATACCGAGCATTAGGCACCAGCGCACAGCTGGGTGCAAGAGCCAAACAACCTCTCAGTTCGACCGGATGGCCTGGTGACCACGTATTTGTGCGGTCAACCAGGTAATATAACATGCTTATAACTTTATGATACAGTTATGAAATTTTGTACATACATTCTTTACATAAAAATACTAGGCACGTGTTTCGGGTTTTACATAAACCAATTTTTTTTTTGTTGATCGTTTTAATTTGTTGTGTTTTTATTTTCATTTTTTTTTAGTATTTGATTATTTACCTGGAGATGGACGACGCCGCCGAGGTCGACCTAGGAAGGACCTGGATGCCTACCGCGGGGACTAGTTCAAGGTGGCTCAAGAAAAGGATACCTGGAAGAATTTGGGGGAGACCTTTGCCAGCAGTGGGACAGTATTGCTATGGTCTGTTAAAAAAAAAATTACTAAACAATTTTCATAATAAACAAAACAAATATGTATAGGAATGCTGATTCCTCCACATAACGACCAGCTCTGCATTTTCCACAGCCATGAATCAAAATTCAGCTTCGCCAGAATTTGTAGTTTACAAACTGTCCCCTATGTTATGACAATATGTTCGGATACCGAAGATGTTCGGTTGCATCGTAAACCAGCGTTTATATGGCAGTGAGAAGAAAATAGTGTGCGCTTCACTTTGATACGGTAACTTTGTTACGACTAGGGAGGGGAACTGTCGATAGATAAGTTTGGTTTTTAATTAATTTGGCTAAATTTTTTGACCTCTTAAGAATTTTTTTTTTTGTTCAATACCCAAAGAGAAGAAAACCCTATCACCAATATCATATGAGCCTAAAGACGACCATTGCTGGACATAGGCCTCACTCAAGCGTCGCCACAACGACTGGTCCTGTGCGTCACGCATCCATCGGATTCCCACGACCCTGACCAGGTCGTCAGTGAATACATTACTGACTAAATGGTACGTGAGACAGAAAATCATTTAATAACTTCTGATAATTTTTGTTGCTGATAGTAATAAAAATTTTTCTACGCTACGGTGCTACGGTTATTTGCTACGACAGCGTAGCCGCGTAGCAAACGTACTCGTAGCACTACGTCGGCACATCTCGTAGCAATCTTGAAGGCGTTAATTAAGGTGGCTTAGGTGGCTAAGTGTCCACACGGGTCACAAAAAAGCCGCCATAATAAAAGCTCGATGTGTCCACAAAAAAAAAGCTGAAGCGTGAGACAGCTTGTGGCCGGAGAAGCTAAAGGCGGCTTCTAAGTTTTTTTTTGTGGCGGCACCGACGTACACGGGCCACAAAAAAAAACGCCACAAAAAGAAGCTAGAAGAGGCTTTTTTGTGTCTTGTGTGCGAGGACACTAAATGCAATTAAGTAATCACTCCCTTGCACACTGCCGTGTCATGTCGTGGGGTCGACCACCAAATAAAAGCTGCTTCTAGCTTTTGTGGTCCGTGTGCGGAGACAATAAGAATCAACGCCTACCAGATTGTGTTATCACTGCATACATAATAAAATAATATACAATTGCAAATAATATTCCTATTTATGTCACAGATTTTTTTTCTTTCAAATTGCCGATATCAGAAAATATTTCTAAAATCACAATGTCAAAGCGAAACACTCGATTGAAATGGAGAAAGTCATCTTCAAAAGAACGTAGAATATATCATATTTAACTAAACAACCGTAGACCTTTAAAAACAAGACAAAGAAAAAAAATCTAACATCCTACTTTGCCCAAGATCACGTTAGCGATAGGTATTATCGACTAGAAATCATTGACTTAATCCCAGCCCTAGCAACAGTAGGTATGCTTGAGATAAATGAGTATTTCAGTTCTTGGTGTACGAACATCGGCTATCACCGCGCACTTATTTGTTAGTGCCTTTTTATCTCGACTTAGCGTGCTTAGCTTCAAGCTTTTGTCTGCTGTTTTAAAACGTATACGTCGCTTTTGCTACAGAGATTTTAAAATAGTAAAACAATTCTTACACAAGGGTAAGAAAACTGAAACAAATTAATTTGTAAATAATAATAATAATATATGGCGAGATGATCTAGACGCGTATCACGAGAACTGGTTCGAGACGGCGCGAGAGAAAATTGTCTGGAAGGACTTGGGACAGTAATGGCTAGAGAAAAAAAAAATATATTCAGTTTTTTGTTGCATTATAATTATTATTTTATGAACATTTTTACTATTGCTGTATAAACACCACTAATTTTTAATTAATACAAATACCAAAAGAGCTTATTAGAAAAGTTCTTGTTATTATTCAAATAAAATCTTAATCTATACTTATATAATAAAGAGGTAGAGTTTGTTTTTTTGTTTGTGGGAGTTAATCTCTGAAAGTGCTAGTCCGATTGCGAAAAACTTTTTTACTGATAGAAAGCTGCTTTATTCCTGAGTGACAGGCTGTATGTTATGTATGCCGGCGAAATTGCGGGCAAAAACTAGATAGTAAATAATATTCATTAATGGCAAAAATATTAATTTTTCTTTTTTAATCTTTATCAAGGAGCTTTGAATTTTGTATTTTGATGTATTTTAATAAAATGTATATAGAACTCTTGCCCTGTCTGACGTAGGTTTAGCTAAGATGATTTTGAAAATACCGATTTCTAAAAAAATTTAATGTGCTAAACTCATCTGCTAAATTCTCCTGAGGCGTTCGCCCCGCTCACACTCAACCAGAATATTATGTTGTACGTCCTTGATTATTCTGTATTTTAAACAATTAGGTGAAGCTGTGATACAAAGTTGTTGTTTTCTGAAACACTCAATTTATGGAAATATTGTACAGGTTTTGATTAATAAATGACGATCAAAATAGAAAAATCACGGCACGTAGTATTTTCTTGTAGCAAATAGTATGAATGATTGATTCAATTATGAATTTACCAATTTCAACATTTGTGGATGTTTTTTACTTTTGACTACTAAAATATGATCAGTAACCAAAAATAGGGCAATTAGGGTATTTAATACAAAAAAATAGGGCTACATCAGATAGATCCCTATTTTTGGTACTAATTAAAAAATAGGGAATAAATGCGATTTATATTTAAATGATAGTCTAGTGTTTTTTAAAAGTAAGTCTCCTTGTATTAAAAAAAAAGATAGGTACATTTCAAAGTTTTCAAGTTTCCTTAATTTAGAACGCTGTCATACATCACGTATAACAAACACTTAATATTATTTACAAGATAATTGTGTACTTGAATACATTTCCTGGCATTAATACGCTACATTGATATCTGGATTCGCAGAACCTTTCCTTTTTAGCATTTTATCCGCCCAAAACCCTCGTGGAGTAAATCCTAAAATAACACGATGTTTTCAGAAAAAAATATCATTTCTTTTTTCAATGGAAAAGTTCAGGGTCTCTTGAAGGTCAAGTTCATGGAAATTTTACTAGCCAAAATCCGGCAATGGCCGATATCTTTAAGAAAACGAGACTTATCTTATTTATTTTGCAAAAGATAGCTGAAATTTAGTAGTCAAAGTGCCTTTCAGAAATAATAATTCTCGCCAAAGAATAGTTTTCAAGTGACAGTTAATTTAAAGATAAATTCAAACTGAAGTGCCAATATCGGTCTTACGATTTAAATTTAACTATAAATATTTCTGTGATCTTGACTTTTATTCATATATCATACAATATGATAGGTTCAGAGAACTCATAAATTAAACTTCTATATAGGTTCGTTTTGTTTTCAGTCCTTTTTTAGGGTTCAGTACCTCAATCGGCAAAACGGCACTATGTTGTCCGTCTGTCGAGACCTTTTTTCTTAGGTATGCTTAGGGTTAATTTATCTAGCGCAGAGTCGAAGCGCATCGGAGCGTCAAATTTATTACAACTAAAGCGAAACCGCAAGTTTTTTTTTTCATTTACTTCTCTCATAACTTTTAATTGTGCGCGTATCCGCCAGAATACGCGCGTACTCTTTTACGTGTAGTAATGGGCATCAACAGCAGTACTCTACATTGGCCAATTTCCGACTGATGATGCGTAGGTTCGCTAGTGGGCGCATGTATACGTGAGAATGCGCGCGCACCAATCAGCGTTGTTCACGCGCAGACGCACGAATTCCTAAGAAAACGCGCGTCTTTTTAAAATCTCAGAAGTAATGTATACGTGTGGAGTTAAGGTTGAATTTGTTATGTATAGTTTTGGATAGACCCTTCGATGCGCTTTGACTCTGCGCTAGTGTAAATTGATCCTTAGCGGTGTTAAGCTGAAATTAATGTCAAATATTTAGGTCTGCTATTCTTTTGGAACAGTACAAAAAATAAACTTCCAAATCAAAGTAATCTAAAAGAAATTCATGTTACATATTTATTTTTTGTATAGATTACTTGCTATTTAAATTATTTAACTATCTATAATCTAATAAATAAAAATCAAGTGTCATGGTGTTTGATACTGAAATTTTGTATAACAGCTGAACCGATTTTTATGAATTTTTTTGTGTATATTTAGGTAAGTCTGAGAATATATCATTGATAATTTTTGCTCCCTCCCATTAGTCGATTAATACAATGTAACCAAAAAAAAAAACACTATCAAAACTTGGTGACAAAACCAACTAAAATATGGCGTCAAAAAACTCCTCCACATCGCCGTCGACTAGCTAGTAAAGTGCACTAACTTAACTTTCCTCCAAACGCAAAAAAAAAAACAAAAAACCCACCTACTACAAAGTTTTTTTGTTTGATTCTTCGTAAAATTAAAATTATGATAGCACAACACAACCCGCAAGAAGAAAGACAACTCGTTTCAAAGTACTGAACAAAGTTTGAAACTCTTCTTACCGACTTTAAAAAGTCGGCCAAGTGCGAGTCGGACTCGCGTTCGAAGGCTTCCGTACCATTACAACATTAGGCAAAAAACACGTTTGTTATACGGGAGCCTCCATTAAATATTCGTATCAATCAAATTATATTTATCTTTAAAGTGAATGTACAACTAAATATTTTGTTAATTGAATGTTTCAAGCGTCTACCTGTTTCCATTATATAGTTTCTTCTTCTTAATTACTTCTCTTCTACTTAATTATCTTATATTATTTCTAATCTTATAGTCTTTCTACTTATTTTCTTTTTCTGTTTTTAGTTTTTTTTTTTTTGGTTATGGTTAGTCTCGCGTTTGACCACCAACCAACTGCTCATAAGTGATGATGTACCCGACGATGGAGCACGCTTACCTAGAAGTAACCTATTCACACTTGACTTAAATCCTCTAATTTGTTGCTATCAGGAAACACAGACTTTGGCAGGGGCTAGCGGCATGCACAAAATTTCGTTGTTATAGCGGCAACATCTGTAAAAATTTGAACTGTCACTGTGTATCACGGTTGATGAGTGGTGACGGACAGACGGACATTAGAATCTTAAAAATTGGGTCCAGTTTTTACCCCTTTGGATACGGAACCCTAAAAAAGCGGCAATATGAGGAAGACACAAAGTATATAAGTACATAGGTACAAAGTTGGTGTGATCGTTTCCTATACAATATTCAATCTCGCGAGCTACTCTGCAAGTGTTAAATATTCAATGCTTCGGATCGTTTTAACTCAATTTTAGAACTTTTCAATGTACTTAATAACTACTTACCTACATATGTTGTCTACTTACATGTGCGTAGAGTACTAGAGTTCTTTGACCACATTGCCAGACAAGATGGCCACAACCTTGAACAGCTCATCAAAACTGGCATGGTTGATGGCAAATGACCAAAAGGCGGCAGCTCAAAAAGATGGGCAGATCAGGTCCCCTCCACACTGGACACCCAATTGCACGTCGCGCTTCATGACGCTAAAAACCGTCATATATGCCAAGATACCATCATTAAGAAGCTAATCCAGCGGGAACTTCTTGACGTTCAGTGATGAGGAATACGATTCGAAGAGGAAAAGGACCTACATATTTATTTTTACGTTAAGCTCTCAAGGCAGTTCCAATATTAGTGTTAGCACGAACTTACGTCGCGTCGAGGAGATGGTCAGCACAGGGTCCTGGTTCAGGCCATGGTCCGGAACGGGAGGAAATGGGAAGCGGTTGCTTCATTTTGCAAAGCAGTAATGTTTTGAAGAAGATGGCCAAAACCAAGAGGAAACGGTCATCCTCTCGCTCCAGTCGCTGCCACAAGAGACGTCCCGAATAGCTCGCCGTCCAGTCGTCCATAAGGACCGAACCCAAGTCGTCAATAGCGTGTAGTGTTTGTTCGACGCTCGTTTCAAAGAGATGTCTGTAACGGCAAATTCACGACTTCAGTCCTAGCGGCGAACAGGGGGCATCGGTAAGCGAGAGCGTGGCGCTACGAGTGGTGTGTCGTGGCGTACAATGCATTCCAAATGAGAATAAGATCGCCCGCCATGTGGTGACGTCACGATTTGCTGTCAAATCGAGGAAATAAATTTTTCAATATTAATTAATTTACGAAAAAAATATTTTATTTATGAACTGTGAACGAAAAAAGTTTAATCAGAATCCAGTTCTTCAATTTTACTCATCTCTGAGTTATTCAATTTTGCCAAAATTTCTTCGATTTGACAGTACGACGAGACGTCAAATCATAGGAATCGGTCTTATTTTCATTGGGATGCGTAGTACTTCAAACATTTTTATACATTTGTTCTTAGCGAGGCCGCGAGGCGCGTTTAGCTACCAGTCACAGCGGCAAAGTCGTGAACGGGTCGACGTCCGCTGGGGCCATGGGAGTTACTCACAGCGGCAAAATCGTGAACGGGTCGATGTCCGCTGGGGCCATGGGAGTTACTCACAGCGGCAAAATCGTGAACGGGTCGATGTCCGCTGGGGCCATGGGAGTTACTCACAGCGGCAAAATCGTGAACGGGTCGATGTCCGCTGGGGCCATGGGAGTTTTAAAAAAAAGATACATATACACAATGTTTCTCTTTAATCAGTCTGGCTCAAACGCTGCCAAATTCAGATAGTCCATGACAACTCGTCAGAAAAGTGTAGATCACTTTGTAATTCGGTTTTTTACGACCAGCGTATTTTCCTTTTTGTGTTTTTATTCCGTGATTATGAAGCATTGCAGTTAAATCTGTCAATTAGTCGTTCAGTAAAGTTTTAGACTTTATTCAATATAGGCACTACCACTGCATTTTTTAAAATAATAAAATAAAAGTATCTTCACTTATTACGAGTTTTGCGTAATAAGTGAAGATACTTTTGTTTTATTATTTTAAAAAATGCAGTGGTATATACTATACAGACAATTATATGTAGTTAATCTATGTAGGTACTTATTACATAGAATAACTACACTAATTTTTTTTAAGGGATAAATAAACCTATCGACCTAAAGGTTTTTAAATAGACGCCTACTAGGGCCCTGGGAAAATGGCAAAGAAGGAAGAGGAGTGGGTTTTTCGTCAGTAAAAGTTTGACACTATCTCCCGCTACGCTCAAGAGCGGGAGCATTGAATGACTTTCACATTTAAAAAAAATTATGTTTGAAATTTTAAAGTAAACACTTCTTACCAACTCTTGCTGCTAAAAGCAGTTATGACCATTGACCATGGCATTGTTTAAGAGACTTAAATAAAATAATTGGCATAAGTGATGACACACGCCTCTGCTTAATCCAAAGTGGAAATAAAAGCATTATATTACACTAATCTTGCTTTACATTTGAATTGTTCCTGACACTCGCATCGCATATAATTTGGGTCCGCTTCCTCCTACTTCGGATTAAATTGACGGCGTGGCCATGGTCTATAATGGACCATAAGGATTAATAATTACTCAAATGAACACAAAGCTCATTCGACTTAGTGAGATCTCACTACATTCCACGTACACTAGTGTGCACATACATACATGTGTTCCGCTAGCCTAGTGTTCATGATTTCGGAATTAATAGGATTGTGCGTCGTGTGATGAAGATTTAGATTGTGTTGCAGATAGGAGTAAAACTAGTATTTTGAGTCTTAATACTGTAGCGACATCTATGGCACCACATAAGAACTACGAAGAAAATACAAAATCCTGCATCGCGCAATCAAAGTTCTCCGCGCGATTTGTACATATACGACAGCCCGAAATCATCTATCGGGCAGTCGCCCACCAGACCCCAAAAAACCTGTCTGGTCGGAGGATCCTCCCTTTTCAACGGAGGTATTGGGACTACTCTCTGTTCCTATACCTCCAAAATACCATTATTATAAGCATAGGCATAAACAACCTTATAATACGTATATTCCCACTACTGGGTCTCTACCATGCGGGCCCAGTGCGGTTTGGTGGAGGTGACGAGTCTTCCAATTTTTAGTTCTAGGACATGCCGATTCCTCACGATCTTTTTCTTAACCATTTTAAGAGGTAATGAAATTAGTAACACAAAGTAATGCGCCTGGCTGGGTTTGAATTCAGGACCTACATCTCGTAAGTCGGGCAGTTAACACTACTCAGCCAACACTTCTCTCATAATACCATTATTATTCTTTTATTATTTTTATCTAATTATTTCTAAATATTTAAATAAAAAGTGGTTCAGTTTGAGTGGGACTCGCGCATCAAGGGTGCATGTGTGAATAGCTCAATTCCTGAATCGAATCTATCAATTTATCTGTATCATTAAATTTTTTTTTTTTATTGTGATGTAACTTAGTTTCAGTTTCTCCTATACCTTCTAGTGCTATAAGACCTTAGCTTCAAGCTAAATTTCTTCAAAGTCAATAGGATATTCCCTATAGGTTTTAATTTCCTTGTGAGTGTCAAAATATGCGCTTAAACGAAAAATAAACAGATATATTTTTAGATTGCGTTAACTTGAAAGTTTAATTTTATCATTGCTGCTTGGGGTAGCAGATTTGAACATTTGATATTAATTTTAGTTACGTACCAGACAGACAGACAAATGGAAAGATGGGCAACAAAGTGATCCTTATTATAATTCTATTTTTGCAGTCTTAAATTTAGAACACATTTAGAAATAGTATTCCACTGGTATAGGGATCAGGGTCCAATCTACCGGTGGTCAGGCGTACAGAGAAAGAACAATGCGCGCTGTGTCCAGGGGTACCGCTTCGGAATCAACCAGGCGCGAGTGCTTCGTGATGTATTGACCGAGGCTTTTGATTATTTAGATTTTGGCGTATACACCTTTCGGTACAATGATCGCAGAGTTTAAGATTAAGTAATATCATTAACTAATCAGAAAATTACCTATGTATTCTATTGTTTCTATCTTGATCAATAAACTCAAAAAAGGAAAAATTTTGCTGTAGAAACCGCTTGGTGACCAGCATCCTCCCCGTCGACGTTCAAGTACTAGCGTTGGGATAACTACTTGGCGCACCAGTGAAGCTGAGCGACAAAGCTGGAGATGGTGGACCTGCTTATCTACATAGATGCGCCTCTCGTCTAAATCTTTTTAATAACATTAGGTAACAGCTGTACCATTTTTTATTGGTAAATAAAACAAGTCACAATATATTTCAATTAAATAGTTACGTAAAATATTGCTCAAATCTGTACAAATAAAAGGCAAAATACTGACTAACTTACTGGTCCATCAACGAATAGCTCAAACCTTTGGACCCAGAATGAAATTCTGCACACAGGTGTTTTTATGGTGTATACAAAGAAAAAGAAACGAAAGCATGAGAGAATAAAATAGAGGTTCAAAATTTGTGTAGAAAAACCTACCTACTCTCACTGGGGCGAAACCGGTGAAAAAAACTAGTTAATTAATAGATTTAAAGGTAATTGATCTTTGAAAACATCGTTCTATTAAATATTGCAACAATAATTACAAAAAATAATTAATTAAAAACAAAAACTTTACTTATGCACTTCGATTTTCATTAGAACTCCAAATATTGTATCAATGCTAACAAACAAAGCCTTACTATGGGGCTAACTTCTAGTAACTACAATAATGTTGAATAGCAGATTTTATTGTGGCAAGCCGACCATCTTTAGAAAATCAGCTAATTATTCTATTCAATTTTTTTTTTGCAATCCTACAAAACCTCGCACGTCTAGTAAAGCGTATTACTAACTCAATTATTCGAACTTCAAATCCTACATTGACCTTGAACGTGACGTAATTGTCTTGACCTTGATATTCCTATTTTCCTCCACGGTTCCTGAGGAAGTGTCTAACGTAAGTGCGTGCCAGACAGAAAACAATGATGGATCTAAGGGTGGTTTTATTTTAGTAAGGTCGGGGTTCTATTAAACAAATATAACCTTGCGGCATTTTCAGTAATCTTTATAAATCGAATTGCTATGGAACAAAAAGAGCAACTGAAGACACAAAAGTTGATTTTAGTCAGTTAAAGTCTGACACACCCTCTCGCTCCATCTTTAGAGTAAAAAAGCCGTATTTATCGTCATCACTTCTGTCATTCAACTGACTGTCGCAGTCTTCATCAGGTCATCACCTTCTGGGAAGCTTTTATCTTGAGGGACGATGTTACTACTCCATACCCTTTAGACCACATTGTTGTACGTTTTTCGAGCAATGTGATACATATTCCCATTCAAGTATGGTAATTCTTAAGGTATGCATCGGTTACTACAAACCAAATAAATGATTACGATTATGATTATGATTATGATTATGATTACTGCTGTTCTTTTCTGGATTTCTTCATTCCTGACTCGAAAAGGGCAGGACATTCTATATTAAAAGCGTAGGCTAAGTTTTGGTTCTCCAATGTTCATTAGATGATTTCGAGTCTTCCAATGATGTTCATAGTGAGCGACATTTGATTCAAAAAGGAAAAACATGCAATCTACTACAAAAAAAGCTAAAATTCATAAATTTGTGGCTGTGAAATTTTTTTAAAGAATGTCTGCGGTCCTGGAATACAACGGGCCACTAAAGGAGCACGGGTGGGTTTTAGTTGGTATAAGTCTAACCGATATTCCCTCTCGCTCCATTCAAGACCAGATAAGTTATTTCGTTACAAGTATTTTGCTGAGCACCAGCCGTTTTGCGCGGATGTGACGCATAACTTATGTGCTACTTTTGTCGACTTTGTTATTTTGTTTTATTTTAAGGTGTGCGCCATGTTTCCCGCAAATAAACGCTTTTTTTTCTTTCTTTCTTCTTTCTTTTACCGGCGACTTCGCCTGCGTACATAAAATATAGCTGTAATTTAAGAATAAAGCAGCTTTCTATCGGTGAAAATATTTTATTAATTGAACCAGTACTTCCACAGATTACCTCCTACAAACAAAAAAAAACTTTACCTCTTTAAATTATATTAGTGTAGATGTCACATGAAAAAATTAGGAATTGCCGAAAAAATGCTAATGCCTTGATTAATAAGCAAGCGTACTTCATCGTGGACCACATTATTGCTTACTAGGTGAGATAATAGTTAAAACGAGACATAATTAAAAAAATAGTCTTCTGTGATCTAACAAATTAATTTAACAAAATAACATGTTCAACCCTTCTCTTTTTATCAAAATAATCTGCTCGTAAAATCTGGTTATGTAATAAATCTACAACACCTTTCTTTGACAACTTAATATTATTTCTCAGTAATAACATAATTAAAATATTCACAACTAGCTTTTGCCCGCAGCTTCGCCCACGTACACAAAATATAGTTTTAGTCACTCAGGAATAAAGCAGCTTTCTATCGATGAAAAAATGTTAGCAATTGGACCAGTACTTCCAGAGATTACTTCCTACAAACAAAAATACAAACTTTACCTCTTTATTATACTAGTGTAGATAATTAATAAGATACTGTTAGTAAGTGGATATTAACTACTTATTAACATTATAAATGCAAAGTTCTGCATGTATGGATATTATAAAATCACGTCTGAAAGGAATTTTGAAAACAGATACAGTATGGCCCCAATCTGGTCATAGGATACTTTTCATCCTCGGTGTGATTTTGTACCCCACTGAGCTATTTTTAATACAATACTTGAAATCTATTGCAAAGTTTAATTAATTTTATGTGTTTACTAAAAAAAAAATGCTGTCTCAACTTTTCCATTAAGATTAAATTATTTCGTTTATTTAATCATAAGCATTTTTATCTACACTAATATTATTTATTATTTATCAGTGTTACTACTATTTGGTAATTACAAAACTAATTTAATACCTATAGTGTATACTCTTATACACTATAGGTATTAGTCTTTGATCAATTTTATTATAATATAGGTATATAAATAAGTATATAAGATATCCGCAAGAGAACCAACGTTACCGACATAGCCTGAAGACTCACCAAACTTGAATGGCAGTGGGCAGGGCAAATTGCTCGTAGAACAAATTGTCGATGGATGAAAGGTTCTGGAGTGAAGTCGTAAAGCTGGAAGGCCTCTGACAAGGTAGACCGATAACCTGGTCAGAGTCGCAGGAAACCGATGGAAGCAAGACGTGCAGGACCGCTCGTTGTGGTGACGTTTGGGGAAGGAGGCCTTTCTCCAGCAATGGACCTCTTTCGGCTGAAATAAGATGAGAACGTTAATTTATATTAAAAAAAAATACACCATCACATATACGGCGCTGAAGTACACTTTCTCATCTGTCAGATGTCAGCCGGTGTGTACGAACACGCCATTATTTGGACAAAGAATGAGCCAGCCCTCTGGTCACGCAAAGTGTCGATCAGTCGGCAAGAAATGTCTTTGTAAAGATGACGTGCACTCGGACCTTATTACCATTGCCTTTCGACACCCAACGGCTCCAAACTGTTATTAAGTAACAAAAAGGTTACAGTATTTGCGCCGCGAGTATCAGGATGCTTAGTGGCAACGGCGCTTAGCGCGTCGTACTTGAATATGAAATGACACAAGGTGTTTTTTTGAATGAAATCAATTACGTCACAAAATATTCAATTTGAATCTTTCTAGAGAACCATTGGAAATTTCTTTGCTCTCCTCTAATCTCTGAATTGCTATTGCTATCACAAACACATATACACCTTATACACCATACACACACAGCCATTTTGTAAAGTCGTCTACATTACTTTTTTGAGCTAAACATAATTTTCAATATCGCAGAGTACGTTTGCTCTTACATTCTAAAAAAACATATAAAACTTGCATTACTTGCATCGGTACACAAGTGCAGCAGACGTGCGATAATGCTGAGTTCAGCTCAGCTGCTCAACTGCTCAGCGGTGCGATCATGTGCGCGAACATTGAGCTAATCTCCTAAGTGCGCGGTGCGAGCGAGGTGCGGGCTAACACAATTACCTTTAAGCTAAGAAGATGTTATTGATTGCGTTGAAAGGTAATATTTGTATATTGATCGAGGGATGAGATTTGTGAGATATGGGGGCTTTAGATAAAGTACATGTCGATGGCGCATGATTTTTTATATATTCTTCTCTATCTATTTAGTAATAAAATGTCAGTTGTTCGAGCGAGAAAGAGAGATAGGGCGTAATTCCCTATACAACATTAGTTTTTGTATATGCAATACCCGAAGCACTTGTCTAATATTTCTATGTAAAGAATCCATGTACACAATTTCACTACTGTATCATGAAAAATCTCAAAGTTATAAGCTTGTTACGTCAGCAAAAATACATAGTCACCGGGCCGTTCAGGTGACTGTGGGGTTGTTTTGCACCCAGCTGTTTACTGGCGCCTAATACCCGCTATGTCCTACCGTGACCTGTGTTGTACTTAGTATCGGTGGTGTTCAAATCGTGACCTTTTTAAATAGTTTTTGGGAAAAATATACCATGGCGAAAAAAACTATTGGAATCCATTCAGTTACTGATTCTGTTTTAATTTTGTAATAATTATTCTGCTGGTTAAGTTCTAAGCACTCCTAGCCTGCCTTAGGCATTCTCTACCAGTGAAGCCAGACGGATTAAATACTTAGTATTTGCAAACCAATTTCAAAGGTTTACTTTTTTCGTACTTTATTTTTATTATTGATGGGCTCGCGCTTGGCCATTATCTCACTTAATCATAAATGATAATTTGGTCACAATCCATCGTGCTCCATTACCCTCATCTACAAATAACCTATTCACTCTTGACTTAATTCATTAATCGCAGAGTGAACGCCGGCGTTCGCTGTCTCATCTGCTCTTGACTGGCCTGTTGGTCTAGTGGTTAGTGGCCCTGACTACTATACCACAGGTCGTGGGTTCGATTCTCACCCAGGACAAATGTTTGTGTAATGACCATGATCATGTGTCTGGGTATAATTGATCTATATAGAATAGAAATATCTAAGTATGTTTATCAGTTGTCTAGTACTCATAACACAAGCTCTGCTTAGATTGAGACTAGACGGCGTTGTGTGATAGTTGTGGAATATTATTATTATTATTTCTATCGTGTCTCAGGTTGCAGCTATCGGGAATTACAGACTCCGTCAGGAAATTCTGTTCCTTAGCCAAAGCCTAAGCTGGTAGGCTAAGTCTCGTGTACTTTAGTTATATCATTGGTCCTTAACATTTACGATCAGTCATTCTATACACAAGCTACGCTTCTGCTACAGTTGCGGGATTTTCCAAAAGAGTGAAGGTAGAATTGTGCCTGTGTTGGCCATGTACGCTGATCTGGACTCGTCGGTCTCCATACATTTTACATGGCAACTAGACTTGTAGACCTTCATTAGACCCACGCCACGTAATGCCACGCGACGCGACGCTACATGCAACTCTGACGTTACCCACGTGTGTATCGGTCTAATATAGTTCCCGCTTTACCTAAGCCCTGGATCAAACCTACCTGTGTTAGTTCAGTATCTGACCCTTTCGTTTCCTCCACCCAGATAAAGTAATTTAATGATTAAAGATACCACTTTAGCAAATCTACAACTATGTTTTATGCATTCACAAATGCAATTAAAACCAGCGAAAAGCATTTCACTTGTGCAGTACAATCCTAAATTCAATTACCATCACAAATATAAACAGTTATCAAAGCCAAGCGTATCGCGTACTAAGAACTAACCGGTACAGACAGAAAATTAAGTACGAAAAGCGAAACTACTTAAGCTAATACAGGCGTCCTAACGAATGGGACACAGTGAGAGACGTAACAGTACTGTTTGTATGCAAATTTTTATTTGCGAAGAGATAAAAAGTGGAGAACGATCTCCGAGCTGGCTTTAGGGTGGTGACAGACAAAATGTGCGCAAATTAAGTATCGCTGTAATTTTTGTGTTTTTGAGTGATATTTTTCTTTGGTTTGTCATTTTAATTTAGAGTGTTAGTTTGATTTTGTTTTTTAGGATTCCGTATCCAAGTCGACAACATTTTAAACCCTTTTAGAATCACTACGTTGTCTACAACTAACTTGAAACGTAATCTAATAAGGCCGTATATGCTTCGTTTAGGCGCATGTATTTTAACATTTGCTAGGAAACCAAAACCCAGGACACTTAGCATTGACCTAGAATCCTAAAATCCAAGAATAGGAAATAGTCTGAAAACTGAACTTCACAAAAAAAAACGATTCGGAAAAATGTTCGAAAACGTTGAAAAGTTTGACACGCCCTCCTGCTACGTCCAAGGGCGGAAGATGTCGTTGGATGATTTTTTAACTAGAAAAAAGGTATCTATAAATTAGTGTATAGAAAGATCGTATTCTAATCAGCCCCCCTAGCGAAGTTACAACCGTTTCGCTTGCGTCGAACGCTTCGAGTTGGCCGCGTCGCCGAATCTTTTGTTCTAACCAAGTGACTGAGCGTTGAGGTGACATCATTCCCGAAAATTTGAAGCTTTCTACTAAACTATTGTAGGTTTTCAACTTGGCTAGGGGTACGGGTCATACCATCGCCTATTCGCTTTAACTGCTAAGATAGTCGGCAACAACAAAGTAATCTAGGTTCGTGTTGCTTGTGGCTCAGGTAAGTTCACCGCAATAATCCGAGCCACGCGTAAACGTAGCGTGTGGCGATCAAGCCACAGATAACTAGAACGCAACGTTTCCTTTTCCGCATTCTTTCTTTTATACTGTCTGATAGACTTATCATAAAAAAAGTTCTTTACTGTTTTTGTAAGTTCCCCCCTTCACTGGGGAATTTTAATTATGGCTTATTTTCCGTTTCTTTTCTTATCGTCCCTTGTGGCCTCTAAAAGGTTCGTAGCCTATTTAAAAACATCAGGTACTTAATCTATAAAACAAAAAGTTTCAGTCAAAAATACCAACTTTTGTCGATCTTGCAATAACTACTAGATTTAAATTATTTATCATCAACATCAGCCTTTTTAATGTTCCCACTACTGGGATTCAGGCCTCCTCTCTAGGAGAGGGAATGGGCCGTAATCCACCACGCGGGCCCAGTGCGGGTTGCTGAATGTCAAAAGTCTTCGAATTTTTGAATCTAGGACATGCAGGTTTCCTCACGATGTTTTCCTTCATCGTTTTGAGAGGTTTAAATTCCTAAACCATAAGGTAGGTAGGTAGGTAAGCCAGCCTATATTTTTTTTCGTGGGAGAGCATCAAAAAACTCCTCCTGCTCAGGATGTAGCGAGAACCTCCTGCCCCTGCTCCTTCAGCTGGCACTGCTGTAAACGCGATCCATTTTACGACCTAAATTGAACTGTCAAAGGGATGGAGTTATATAAAGTGTAAGCTTCATCCTTCTTCCTCACTCGCACGACTGACATTTTAACACATCATGATAAGAACTCGTCATCAGACAGCGTGGCCGAACGCATCAGGCAACGGCTTTATCGCTGCCGCCGCTGCCGCCAGGATTCTGATCCCGATTTCTGGCCACAGTAGGTGCGGGCTTGCGGACTGTGAGCAATGGGTAGCTCGCTGTCCGGCCGTCCAGTAACTGTCCAGACTAAGCCCAAGTCGCCGACGGCGCGCACTGTCAGCAACAGCAGGGACCCAGCCGGGTCGCTCGAGCCCCGGTATGAAGGTTAGAAGGAACGGGGTGGGTCTTTTAGTCAGTAAGAGTCTGACACCACGATCACTCTGGCAAAAGTGTACCGACTGAGAAGAAGAAGAAGACGATACGTCTTCTGTTATTCTTTGCGGTCCAGGCCAGCCTAGCAAATCTCAAGATACAATTTTACAACCTGTTCAAATTTTTTTTTTATAATGGAGAGGCTCGCGTTTGACCACTAACTCACTTAATCGCTTAAAAACCTAGTTTGCTTAATTTTCCTTTCATAACTAACTAAAGCATGAGGAAGACATGGTAAAATTATCACACCTCCTCTGGCTCCGTTTAAACCATAATATATTAATAACGAGGAAGTTTCAAGTGACATGGCAACTTGCTTAATAGAAATTCTATCCACCCGCAATAGCTGTGTATTGTGGGCGCAGGAACGCGTTAGGCACTGTTCACACTATGTTATGACTGTGACTTGCATATGAATAGAATACAAGCGTTTTGAGCTCTTTGTCGTCTATAGCTGTCATATTTTCAGGTCCACTTTGTGGGAGGCCTTTTTTATGGTGAGAAAAAAATCATCCAGTGACAGTCCCCGCTCTTGGGCGGAGCAGGAGATAGTGTCAGACTCTTACTGACTAAAAGGCCCACCCCATTCCTTCTACCCTTC
Source organism: Mythimna albipuncta (assembly GCA_929112965.1). NCBI lineage: Eukaryota > Metazoa > Arthropoda > Insecta > Lepidoptera > Noctuidae > Mythimna > Mythimna albipuncta. Next base: position 3,538,016 of record OV815960.1, read on the forward strand.
ATACCGGGGCTCGACCGCACTTTCGGATAACCCTGGCCCCAGTAGGCTTCGACCCGGCTGGGTCCCTGCTGTTGCTGACAACTCCTTGAGGCGCGTGGGAACAGTGCGCGCCGTCGACGACATTGACATTGCGGACAGCGAGCTACCCATTGCTCACTGTCCGCAATTCCGCGCCTACGGTGGCCGGAAATCGGGATCAGAATCCCGGCGGCAGCGGCGGCGGCGGCGGGAACGCCGTTGTCTGATGCGTTCGGCCTCCTCCTTTGCGAGCATTACTGCTCTATTCTGCGATCAATATGTCGTGCCTTATGCCACTTAAGTTTGGCGATTCTTCTTTGTTTCTTCGGTGAGTTAATTATTATATATTAGTACTTACCCCTCGTTGAGTAGTAGAGAGAGGAGCAGGTGATTTTTTGTTTTTCCTGCTTGTTCTCATGGGAAAAAAAGACGTGAGTTAACACAACTTCTACCTAATATAATAAATGCACATCCTGAAATTAGTATGCTGAATGCTCAGAATCGATTGCAACTATTTTTTTAAATAAGTAATTTTTAATCCTAAAAATAATTCTTGATGTTATTGTAGAAAACAAATATACTTTTTGATAAATTCTTGATAAGTCTTAATTGCGGCACTAGAGTGTATGTGTGTGCATGCGTAGATGCCAACACCGATGCGCTACCATTGTAGTGCATTGATTCCTATATTACTTACCTTTTTATTTATTTAAGGATCACCAACGAGTGTTACAAAATAAAAAATACTTAAGAAATAGAAATTGGTACAAGTAACCTGGTCCTATAATGAACATTCAATTATAAGCAACCACAGCTTAAACATAAATAAGTGAGCATGGCTTTAAATAATTATGAAAATATTAATAATAAAAGTAATGTCAAAATTAAACTTGATTACTATACTTATGTCAAACTAATTCTATTAGAATTGGAATTAATACATTACGAATAAATTAAATTAAAATTAAATAAATAAAAAATAATAATAAAATGTCCCAAAATAAATTAAAATGTCCTGAAATAGATTACATTCCATAAATTCAAAATTAAAATCCTAGATAATCGTGTTTGGATAACCTACCTATAATTAAGATAACTTAAAAAACCACTACCTTAGTGCATTTAAGTATAAGTTCAGTGCTTGAATTATGATTTTAACGTAATTTTCCAATTGAGGTGTTTATGGGTATGCGTTATTCTAATTACACGTTGTATCAAAACATGAAATGATGATTATGATGATGTGGTAATACATGATTATAATGATTTTATTAATATAACGTATATATTTCATACAAATGTACCACTAGATACTCAGCGTTCATTCAAGCATCTCGGTTCAATATTAGCTCTCACGATCTCATGCATTTTATCCAATGCCGATAGGAATATTCGTTTAAAAGCAAAATTTTCTTCATTTGACTTTTAATAACTATATTATTTTCTGGATTAAGTCGGCTTGCAATCGTAAAGAAATAAATAGAAAAGAACATTGTTGTACACCAAATAGTTACACAAACTTCAATTTACTGGTATAATGGGTACTTAGACCTAATCTTTAATCTTATTGGTGAATCATTTCGGCTTGATAATATTAATAGGCCATAGAGTCAGGCTTGTTTATTTTCTGCCTGCATCAGGGCAGAGGCCTACCTCAAAGCTTTCAACTGTTTTCCAAAAACGTATGACTACCTAAACTTCATAAAGATCTTAAAAGAGAAAAAAAAACTGGACAAGTGCAAGACAGACTCGCACAAGAAGAATTCCGTACTACAGTTATTCAAAATCGGAGCAAAAAAATCCAAACAAAATAACGTTTGCTTGTATGAGAACTCCTTTTAATTTCGAATTTTATTTTTATTTAATTCATTAAACCCCAAGCGAAAGCCGATGTTCGCGCATCTATTGTCTTACTATTGTGTCTCAAATTGACGGTATCTGAAACGTTAATTGTTGTTGTAGAGGAAATAAAAATAAATATTCTGTGAATATAACTCTCTACCTCTTACGCTGTATAAGATACAGACCGTTTATAGACGAACAGACAGACAGACAGACGGGCGGACGGCCAACGGAGGCTGTTATTTGAACATAAGTTTTAGTTTAACTGCAGAATAAGTAGAAGAAGGACATGGTCGTCATCTAAATACGTATTTTTTTCTCTTTCTCTGTCAAATACATTTAAAGGTTGTCTGTAAAAAAACCATTTTAGTGATAAGACCGCCCATAGTGACACTCTATTAAATTTAAGTTACAATAACGAATATATCTACCTATCTATCGTTGTCTGCAAACTGTGCATTAGTTATTATTATTTTCTGCGATGATCCTTGTCCTAATAGTGTGCATCAAAATTTTGCAGTGATTTCCCTGCAGTGGGGACTGCTATGGCATACCACGTACATTTTACAAAACATGAGAAAAACTTTCTTAATTAATCCCAAACTTAACCCTAAAATATTTAAGCCGTCAACAAAAAATCCATTACATAAAACTACGCTCATTAACTGAACCCGATTGGTTTCGGAACTAGTTTATTTAGATTCTAAAGTGAAGGCGATCGGAAATTTCGAACTTGTCCAAATTGGAATAGTTAGGAATCCGGGACCCGAAATGTTGGGGATAGCGTCACGCCCCTTGGCTAGGTCATTATCATATTAAATTGCGCTGTGTTTTACACTTCGATTTATAGATACCCTTTATAATTGCGGATTTAGAATTAGCTGTTTAATTATCAAATTGACTTCAATGTAAAACAAAAGCACTATTACTCGTACGTTCAAAATAATTTTAATTTTGGAAGGTATCGTTTCTAGGATTTATTCCGTTTTATTACCACCCAACTAATGCCACTGGTATTTGTTGAAGGTCGTATTTGTTGTCTATTCCGAATAGATACTATACTATATTACTAAAACAAAATTCAAAGATCTAAAGTACAAAAGTGAAAAAAAAAAACAGTTAAATCCAAAAAAAGAGATGTTTTCAAATTTAAAATTATTTGACCCTTTTTAATGTTGTATTTTTTACATTGAATAAATAGATAACTAATATTAAATAAATAAACGTAACAACAATTATAGATAGTAATAGCACCTATAAATAAAGTAATTCTTCTCTTCTCTCAGATGTAATTCTTCTGGAAGAACTTTGAGTAGGCTTTTGCCCAGCAATGTAAGGGTTAGATAAAAACAAACAATGTGGATAATTTTAATTTTTATTACAGTTCTACTATGATGAGGAGTGTGAAATGACATGACTTTATTCCACATATTTCAAATTCGGTCCACAATTTAACCGAAAAATCGGTGAAGATAATTTAAAGAATAATTATTGTAGGCGAACATATAACCCCTCTTTCAAGTCGGTTAAAAAGGAATTTAGCTATCAACATAACTAATGCGACATTGTGTCTGTATACATTGAATGTGACTATGCAGTCAAAGTTTCAGGTTGTTGTCAGTAAAACATAACTGTATAAAATATGTACATGTATAAAATATTTAACAATGTATGCACGTTATTAAATACCCACTAGAAACATACCTGTTAAAAAGGGGACCAAGTTCCTATTAGCTAATTGCTCGCTTAAAAAAGGGTTGAAATCCAATCCAATGCCAAGTTTAGATGCTCTTTAAAATCGATCATAATCATCTTCATCAACAGCCTGATCATCGTTAAATTTGAACTGGCTGAAGCTTGGCCTGCGCACGGCCGTGCGCTTAGATTAGAAGCACACTGAAATTTGATACATATATTATAGTAATGATATGAAAACAAACTGAGTGTCAGTGTTTGTTCCGAAATCTCAGTCTTTCCTACTTATGTTTATTAAATATTTATATTTCATACCCACATATTACCTATAGATGTCTTTGATTTGTCACTCCTTCACGCTTAAACGACTAAACGAATTAAGATGAAATTTGGTTTCTATGTATACACATTATATACATAAAATAAAATAAAATTACTTTTTTAATTTAAGAAGTAGTGCAGGCATTACGATCATAAAGGTCCAAAACTCACGTAAAACTTGTGCAAAATAACAGATTTTTGTTTACTGGATTAGTTGTACGCACACTACTGTCTTATCTACACTAATATAATAAAGAGGTCAAGTTTGTTTTTATGTTTTTTTGTTTGTAGAAGGTAAAGCACATTATTTAAAAACTAGCGATAGCACAAAAAGCGCTCACGATATATCAATTTTAACATAACTAACTCCCACATAAATAAAACACACGTCCATAACTCAAATATTATCACGGCCATTTATATTAACGTTATAACCAATACATCAACTGTCAATCGACATATTGTTGCACTACCAGAATCCGAAGTGATTGAGCCCAATTTCACTAAATGTCATGTATGGATATTCAATAACTAACAATAATAACAGTCCTCTAGATCGAATTTCGATCACAACAGCCAATTATTACATAGATGGGAGACTAGGCATCCACGTGGAAGATATTGAATTCAAACCGATACATTTTATTTCACATAATATTATGCTTACTAGCAGCGGTGGTGGCCTAGCGGTAACGACTACGACTTACAAGTTGTAGGTCGTCGGTGCATTATTTTGTTTAATTTATTTCATCACCTCTGCTCTCAAAACGGTGAAGGAAAACATCGTGAGGAAACAGCATGTCCTAGAACTAAACATTCGAAGACATGTGACATTTACCGACCCGCATGGCGGGGCCCGCGTGGTGGATAACGGCCCATTGCCTCTCCAAGAGAGGCCTGAGTCCCAGCAGTGGGAACATTAAAAAGCTGATTATGCTATGATAGGCATATTCAGACTTTTAGTACACTTATGCTTACATGCGCCTTTATAAAATGTCAGAAGCTAGTGGACAGCTTCTATTAATTATTGCCCATAGAAGAGGTAAAAAAAAGTCAAAAGTTAAAGCATTTATTTGAAATATACTTAGAATTATAGTGGAGCTGGACCAGCACTAAGCCAAGCATTTTTATCTTGAATATAATCGTCCAACTTATATTATGCTTGCCTGCATAGTGTGCGTTTAATACAAGATTTAAATTTTAATATAAAGGCGAAAAGAAACTCCACAGTTTCGTTTTTATGCATAACAAATTGGAATTGCACAATTTGATTCAGCCAAACCCATTCCATCAGACCATTAGATGTGTGGTACAACTGGTGCATGTCTTTTTGTTAGGTGGGAAATCATCCAATGACTTCTCCTGCTGTATGGTTGAGCAGGAGCACGTGTCAGACTTTTACCGTCTAAAACTCACTCCTATATTCCTTCTTTGCTTTACCTCCCAGGACCCTGGGGTTCCCTTTCGGACAACCCATGGAACCGGTACATGGTGGGGTCATTAATTTTTGGGAACAAATTCGTTGTGCGTACTCACATTATCATGATGTTTTCCTTCACCGTTTAGAAACCGGCATGTTTTAGAACCAAAAATTCGAAGACATGGGAAATTCACCTACTAGAACTGGGCTCGCGTGGTTGATTACGGACCATTCCCTCTCTTATAGAGTGTCCTAACAGTAGGAACATTATAAGGCCGACTCTGCTAGTCATGCTATGCTACTTATAGTATTGAAGCAGTAGTAGTTTATAAACCATGCCTAACCATTACCTTCGTATACTGCACTTCGAGCACAAGAGAGATTGAGTTAAATTCTACTTAATGCGTATCAATATACATTAATGGAAACTATTGGAGCAATATCCGACTACATGCAGCGAAATTGTGTTATGTCAATACTGATCTGAAGATAATAGGTAGGTATGTATAATGTATAATCCATTATCTTGATTACGGTGGATTGCAATACTCGCTTAGATGGATTGTATAATCACAGAACACTTATAATCGTCAAACATAGATTTCGCAGTTCTAAACTATATAAAATTGGAAACTTATACAAGATTGAAAAAACGGATCTTTAAGAGGATAGAAGTCGGACAGACAGAAGCTTCTTGGATTAGAAGTAAGGGTTTTCAGCTGCATTCATCCTGGTACAGTGCTACATTCATCCCAATACAGTAAAAAAAAAGCTAGACAGGTGACGATGAGGACTGGAAATGGAATAATTTTAATGATCAATGATATTTATTTTGCTAAAAGGTTTAAAAAATAAAAATACTCAAGCACTATAATGCAAAACAATACAATACCAATAAAAAAACAATAAACGTACTACAACAATACTTAGGCATCACCATTTATTTTTTGTGTGTACATAAATGGTTAAGGCGTATAGTCCCTTGAACCATCTCACCGAAATTATGTGAACGCAACGCTCGCACTCGCCTAGGCGGCAGTACGCAAATCTGTGCATTTATTTGCGGCCAGCAGTGCCCGGAAAGCGCTTTAAACCCATTTTCTCCGCGAGATATTGATTGATTTACATATGCAATGTTCATTTTGAAGAATATTTAACCACCAATTTTTATGTGTAAAAATGTTTCTAAAGGTCCAAGCCGTTTCGAAGGAGTAGGGAAAAGTTACGAAAAGTTGTGAAATTGCTAAATATTTTTTTTTGACAAAAATATTAATTGCACGATAAAATCAAATGTTGATATTATTGTTCATGAATCTATAATAAACATATTTTTTTCAAACCAATCGACCAAGCCGTTACGGAGGAGTAGGCCTCAGAAAGTCACTGTTTTATGGCGCTTGGCCCTTAATAAATAAATAAATATTTTTATACGTCAATTTGTTTTTCCTAGCTGACTACCAATGCAAGCATTTGTCAGTATTCGTGTGGCTCAAACTTAGGACAGCTAAAGAACTCAACAGTTAATAGTCTTCAGTCTTCGTCAGAAATAGCAAAATGAGAATATTGACTTGTACCTATGTGTTTTCATCAAAGAAAGCAAAATACCTACGACTAAATTTTAAAATCAGTGTGATTACTCTAACTTTCTTTATTAGTGAAAAAAAAATAATACCGCAATTTTTACGGCATACAGTTTTTAATTTATATCATTATATATATCATAAATCAAATCATCTTTTCAAAAATATTTCTCAGCGCCTGATCAACACTACGTATGCTCGATGACCCGCTAGTTTGTTCTTTACAATCTGCAATTATGCTAGTTTTTTAGGTACCTTTTCGAAAATACAAACAGGAATGTGGAAAATACAATTCACACTTCGACGATTAATTGTATCTTTTTTTTACATAATAATAGTTATATACGGTTATAAACATTTAAGTCTTTTACGTACATTATAATATTTTATTTTATCCAAAAAAATGGTACTATTATCATACGATTTAAGTACCACATAACACTTTAAAATACTTCCACTAGGTTGTGATTTTAAAAAATTCGCAGTGAATTCTAAACCAGTTTTGATATCTCTGTCCAATTAAATTGAAAAACATTTTCAGCTTTTTCCGGTACCACTTTTTGTTACACAAACTAACACAAACACAATTTAAAGTAGAACGTTATGAAATGATATTCTCAGAATAGTTTAGTAGGAAAATAAATGGACGCAGAACCTGTCAGTCTGTTACGCTCTAGTGAATTCGAGGCTTTAGAGTATTATTTTATGACGTAACGTAACGTAAACATGTACGTTTAGTTTTGCATGTATTGTGTTTTGCATATATTGCGCAAGGATATTGTGGATAAGTAATAAAAGCAGTATGGTTCGATTCCCAAGGTTAAACAATAACATAATAATTCCATAAGTTTCACACAACGCTATCTAGTCCCAAAATAAACAGAGCTAGTGCTATCAGTACTAGATAACTGATAAACATACTTATTTATTTCTAAATACATCTAAGCACATATTGTAGGTACAAATGATCGTGCTCATCACACAAACATTTGTCTTGGGTGGGTATCGAATCCACGACCTCCAAAATAATAGTCAGGGTTTTTTTTTGGTAGTAAAAATTATCCAATGTCAACCCCCGCTCTTGGGCGAAGCGGGAGGTAGTGTCAGACTCTTACTGACTAAAAAACCCACCCCGTTCTTTCAAGCCTTCTTACCGGGGCTCGAGTTCCCTTTCGGATAACCCTGGTCCCAGTAGGCTTCGACCCGGCTGGGTTCCTGCTGTTGCTGGCAACTCCTAGAGGCGCGCGGGAACAGTGCGCACCGGATGACATTTTTCCACACCGAAAAAAAAAAGAAAGCTCCTGAGAAAAAACACCAAAACAAACTAAGGGGTCAAAGTCTCTTTTAAAGTCAATACAATAAATACGTAATGCTCAAAATCACACGAGAACCATATAAATTTGTCTGAGATAGTCTTTTGAAGAAAGAACCATACAGATATTGATGGTAAGCTGTACAACACTGATGGTGTATAGCTACCAGCAGTATTGTATATTGTGGCTTAGCACATGAGACAACGTGTATAATGTCCAGTGTCAGTACGGGCATTGGTGTAAACATCTGTTTACACATTCGGTGCAATCAATTAAAACATGCCTGAATTGCGAGAGGCTAAGCTAGTGGTGTAACCACTGAGTAGCAGTTGTGTTTCAATCCCATGTTATAGGCAGTGAGCTATCAACGTAAAGCGACATTTATGGCACCACAAATCGATTTCCTGTATCGCACAATTAACTCTTTGAATGCCGTAATTAGAGACACAATAGAAAGACAATTGCTTATGTCGAACTGTGTAACATAAGACATTCAAAAAAAAAGTAGTAAGTAGTAGTTTAAAGTTCTCTGCGAGATTTAAACCTATACAAAAGCCCGAAGTTATTTAATGGCGCAGTTGTCCGGATTAGACAAAACTTCAGTCTGGTCAGAGGATTCCCCCTTATCAAGGGAAATACCTTTGTGAGACTTTATACCCTGCTCCGCAAAGTTCTAAACTGGTGACCCTTAAAAATTCAAACTCTTAATAATAATCCCACCCATTCGTACAAAGCGTTTTGGGAACACATTCATTATTCGTAAAGGATTGGAATCGCCTGCCTGAGTCTGTGTTTCCTGATAGCTATAACCTAAAAGTCTTTAAGTTAAGAGTGAATAGATTGCTTCTAGGCAAGCGTGTTCCATCGTTGGCTACATCATCGCTTCCCATCAGGTGAGATAGTGATGAAACGCGAGCTTATCCGAAATAAAAAAAAATACTGTTGTATTTTCGGCCCAACTCACGAATCAATTTCATGACCAGCCACGCTTCATAGTTGGGCTTGCAACCACTAAAATAACGAGGTAGTTTTTAATTGAGGTTAATCAGGATAAAATTACTACCATTTATGGACGGTTTAAACAACTTTGCTTTAATTTGGTATTGGTTTGCTTCATCTGCAAAATATCAGTAACAAAAATAAAACAGCGTATATTTTATCACCAGATACTTTTTTGTTTTGATGACGGAAATCATTAAATGAGTTCCTTTGCTTTGCAGTAGAGTGAAAGAGCGTGTCACACTATTACTGGCTAAACCCCACCTGTGTCCTTCAGATGCCCTTTGCATTCCAGAACCTCAATTACTTTTTCAAAAAATTGCCTCAGAACTAGCGGGCATCGACCCTGCTCGGCGCCTACGATTTTGTTGACATCTTTTTGAGGCACACATGAATTTTTACGTGCCATTGACGACTTGAGCTCAATCCTTGGATGGCAAGCTATCCATTTTTATTTTTATTTATCCATTTTTCGTCATTTGCAAGCCCGCACCCACAGTATCCAGAAAATCGTCCTGTGACTTCCAATGCCTGGGGCGACTAGAGTGTGAGGATGTTCGTTCCCTCACGGTTGCGGACATCTCCTTGGCTCCCATGACAGCTTCACAAAAGGACGGGGAAAGGACGGGGCCCTCTTCCTATTTCTTTTTACTCTATACCATGGCCGGGCAAGGCCGCCATCGTCTGCTGCAGGCATTCTGCACAAACTGTAAACCACAACTCGAATCCAGTGTGGGTTGGTGAATGCACATGTCTTCGAATTTTCAGTTCTAGGACATGCCGGTTTCCTCACGATGTTTTCCTTCTTCGTTTTGAGAGCAGTGGCACGAAATAGATAGATACAGAAGTCAATCTACATACAAAGCGCGCTCGAGCAACGTACACATAGCCACCGCTTACGGACACGATATCTTGAAGCGCCACGGCCCGTTCGTTGAACAGTTCCGGCTCAAACGCTCATTAGTGTGCGCCCTCTAAGCTTAGGTATAAAAAGTGAAGTACATTCATGAGATTGTCTTCTATACTTATCTATTTTGTGGCAGTGGTTATGAAACAAATTACACAAAGTAATGCGCCTGGCTTTGTTTGAACTCGTGGCCTACAACTCGTAAGTCGGGGCCGTTACCACTCGGTCACCAAAGGTCTCCAATGCACATTGAAGGCATTTTTTTCACTTAAATCCGAAACAAAACGTCCAGAATTGCGTCATGATATAGGTGAAGATGCCGTAGTACCTCGCTAGTCTCTCCTCAACTGCCAGTCACCTTGACCTACTTTGGTATAAACCCTTGAACCCGTTAACTCTCGAACAAATTAACGTCTCTGCACTAAAGCGGTACCTATCCAATTATGATTATCTGACATGCAATTTTGGTAAAAGATATTTTCTCAGTGTTCCACCGAAGCACCAGAAAGCATCGTTGTCGTTCTCAATTACTGTCGAGTGAGCTTGTAGCTTTAAGAGTATTATTTTATGACGTTCGCTTCGCGGTAAAGTTCTTCTTTACGTTTTTAGGTATGTATTTAATTTAACTGTAAATTAATTTGACTGAATGTGTATCGGTATTAATTATATGAAAACAAAGCAGATGGTAACACTAAGCAGTCAATTTTGCTGCAATGCGGTTGGGCTATATTACAATGATGTTTTTCAAAATGTTTGACATAAGGCTTCCCGTCATCAATTAAAAAGAAAAACAGGCCAAGTGCGAGTTGGACTCGCGCCCTGATGGTTCCATACAAACTTACCTATGTAAATAGTTCAATTACGGAGTCTTGGAAGATTTTTCTGAATCACAAAAAAAAGTGTGACATAACAACAAAATAGTTTTAGATTAATTCCTGTACTTGTGTTATAAGATCTTGCTTTATGCTTTTTTTCGATTCTAGGATAACGAGACCTGATCACATTGCAAGGAAAGACGATGGAAACCTCGAAAGGCTAATCGTGACTGGTAAAGTAGATGAAAAAGGCCTCGTGGACGCAGCCCAATACGTTGGTCTGACCAGATCCGCACCGCTCTTGACTCCACAGTATACAAGGCCCTTCACACCGCCAGAGACAGAACTAAATGGAACAACACCATAAAAAGTAAGTGATGAAGCAGGGAGGTCACGACCCTCAGCATTGAGGAATACGACGCAAAGAGCAGGATAATGGGAATTACTACCCTATGAGTTTTGATTTTCTCGTGAGTGTCGAAATGTATGTTTCTTTGCCACATAAACCGAATTCCCTTTTTTTTGTCGTTAATTTACAAGATCGATTTAGCTTAAAGAGTCCTTAGACTTGATAATATGGTTTTAATTTCAACTTGATATCTCATCAGACAGACGGATGGACAACAAAGTAATCCTATAAGGCTTCCGTACCACAAAAGGGAAAGAGGGAAAGAATAGATGTAAAAGAAATAAGGGTCAGTGATAGCGTGAAGGATGATGGGTTAGAAAAGAAGAAGAAAGCATGTTGCACTGACCCTAAGTAACATGAGACAAGGACGGGAAAACAATTTTCTTCTTGTTCTTCTTCTTCCTTTATTTTAGTCTGTGTGTGTTTGTATGTTACTTCTTCACTAATAAACGGCTGAAACCGACGAAACTTGGAATACTATCCTATAAAAAGTATCCAATGAACTATTCCAGGATACGTTCTGGAATAGCTTATATTTAGGATACTTTTTATCTTTTCTGCTTTCAAACAAGTGAAGCCAAATGGCTTAGAGATTTTACCAGACGAAAGTGATGATTAAGACGCTTATTTTCTATCGAATATTAAAAATATTTCTCAGTATTTTATTTTCAACATTGTTATCTTTCTCCAAAAGACTGTGTCTAGCGACAGCACATTGTAATCTTTCAAGAATAAACAACGTCTTCCTACGAAAATTGAAGATTTTGTTATAAACTTTTGTCTCTGTTTAAATAAAACTTAGTTATTTCTTCCCTTTAAACACTAAATATTGCGTGGGCTATTTAGTTGGTTTGATATTTACAAATAAGCTTCAGATATTTCAGAATTGAAATTTAAACAATCTTTTACAAAATATAATATACTTTATTAAAATTTGGTATAATGGGATAATTGTAAAACACTAACGACTTTGCAAGACTGTGTTACTAACATCATAAACAAAAACTTTTGTTCTATGACTTTTCACGAAATATAATTAATTTACCAAAAATAAACCTTCAGGATTTCGTTGTTCCATCTAACACATTTCGCCCAACCCATAAATTAATATCCATTATTTGGAAATTTCACTCTCCAGCCATAACCTACCCAGGTGAACACCTGAATAATTTATACAAAAATATTTTTTATTAGATATATCGTTGATGTCTTTTTATTGTATGCCACGCTTTAGTTATTGCTAACATTAGTTTTTAGTCTTAACCTTTCAATCGTGAAAATCACAGACACAATAGAAAGACAATAAGTGCGCGAACGCTGGCGTTCGCTTGGGGTTTAATGAACTAGTCTTAATAGAGTATTTATTCTGTCAGTAATATCGCCTGACATAGCCCGAAGAATCACAACTTGCTCGCAGCACAGATGGTCGATGGGAACGAAAGGTTCTGAAGTGGTGACTACGTACCGGAAGACATGGCATTGTAAAGGTCATAGTACAGTTAAACAACTCTGCTCTAATACCGCTCTCACCCAACACCGCCCTAAACTAACGACTACTCGCAATCCAAGCGGCTACAGCTAGCAGGTACCCAGCAGTCCACGCGGCGATAGCTAGCAGACGGCCAGCTGTCCACCCTCCAACCGCTCTCGCTTTTGTGTAGATTCTGACCGAATGAGCGGTGACGCCGCGGCGACTGATAGCTGTGAGCGCGCGGACACCGCGCTGACCACTCGTCTACAACGTTCAGCCAGCGAGGCGTCAGTTACCGAGCAGTCTGACGGCGGTAAGCTCGCTGACAGTGAGCTGTCTGCTAATTTATGTTGCCAATGTAAAATATGTCTTAATGGCTATATTAAAAGCCTAATAAATACATATTTACAACTTATGGCAACAAAATATATACATAATAAACTAAAATTAAAATATTTAAGTATGCTTAACCTAACTATACACACTAAGGGCTACTTCCTACTAAAATATGGCGTCATAAATACATATTAGAATGATATTCTTTTTGCCGGGTGGGAGCAGAGTCGTGTAAGTGACCTTAAGCTACCACAAGGTGGACCGACGAACTTGTAAGGGGTCACAGGAGTACGATGGATGCGTGACACGTAGGACTGATCATTATAGGGACACTTGGAGTTGCCCTAAGTCCAACAGAGGACGTCTTTCGGCTGCAATAATGAATAGCGTCAGTCAAAATATCATGTTTGTGATTGACCACGCCACATTTAAATAGTGCATTCAATCCTACACGTATAGACACATAGGAATTATTTGTGAGAGTTATCAAGATCCTGGATCGCAAAGGCAACTAAAGGATTTTTTTTTTTGTTTGGAAAATCATGCATTGGAAGGGAAGGGTGTGTCAGACTTTTACTGACTAAAAATTCACTCCTGTTCCTTCTTTACCTTCGTTCTAGGGCCCCGGGGCTTATTTTCGCACAACCCGCAGCCCCATTAGGCTTCGACCCTGCTGGGCAACTACGGTTTGCTGATATCTCCTTGAGGTGCGCGTGGACAATACGTGCCGTTGACGACTTGGGCTCGGTCTGGACGGTTACGGATGGTCAGAATACAGGTAAGTTTTGTCAGTGAAAGTATGACACTTCATCTTGCCTCACCTAGAGCAGTTAAAGTTATTTGATGGCTGACCCCAACTTTATTGTCGCTTGATTGTCACTTGGTCCAGCCCCCAGCCAAGTAACAACCGTTTCATTTGCGCCGAACGCTTCGAGTTGACCTTGCCGACAATTCTTGTGTTCTGACCATCTGACTGAGCGTTAAGATGACATCATTCCCGTACATTTGAAGCTTTCTACAAGCTTTAGCTATTGTAGATTAGCAACTGGTACAGAGCCTTTTAACATTACGATGTGCGGTAGTAGTTCCTATGTACCACCATGTTACTCGATCGTTTATTTTATTCAGCAAACAGCCGTTTGTTATTTCAGTTTGCAACGAATGTGTGGGAATTCCTTCATTGATATTCAGAACGACTGTTAGAAAAGGAAAAATACATTGACGTGTTATTGAATGTTACATTTTATTGTTTGGTTATTGTTCGGTTCCGTGGCTGTGAAAGTGTTTAGTATGTGATTTTGAATGTGAGAATGGGGAAATATGTACAGCTTCAAATGCATAGTGTTGTCAGAGTCTGAAGATTTTATTGACTACTAGCTTCTGCCAGCGACTTTGATCCTGTAATAGTCGGTTTTCCTTTACAAACTTTGGACCCCCGTCTCATCCCCTTAGGGGGTTAAATTTGGAAAATCCGAAATCCGGCAGAGTTTTTCTAATTTTTAAGTTTGTAGGTGTTAAAGTTTCTGAGATTTCGTGATTAATTTATTAGTGAGTGGTACAATTGCCGAAACGGATCTTGAGCGATAGGCGTCAGAGTGGGGATCGCTTTGCGCATTCCATACATTGGCGAGCCAATCGTCTTCGTTGTTAGATACATGCAGCAACGCAGCCAACGAATTACAGTGACGTTTATGACACGATGGTGTGTCGAGTCAATCACTGGCACTCCCCGCCCCGCGTCTCACTTCGCACCACTAAAGAGACCGAATATTTGACTTCTGCGCAACTTGAAGCCAGCGCTCAAGATCCGTGACGGTAATTGTATTTCGCTTTTATATATATAGAAGATAGGTATTTTGTTAATTAAATGGCTCTGCAACGTGACCACTCAGAGTGGGTCTCATCAGAAGGCTAAAAGTCACCCAAACAGCAAAGAAAAGGGTTATGCTCAAAGTTTCTTTGTGTGATCACATAATAAATGAAGATATTTGCTAAAGCACCAAAGTTACCGTTATAACCCGATCAATCGCCAAACTTAAGTAGCGGTAAGGCATACGTTGCTTGCAGTTTAAACGGTCAAAGGATCTGAGAGGTGCTGAAAATTCCACATTATTTTTTTCAAATATATTGTGGAAGGTTGTTTAGCTTAGTGTATGGAGCAAGCCCTTCAAGTTTGCGGAGACCAGTACCCCTAGCCATGTTGCTAAACTGCAATAGTTAACGCTTGTAGAAAGCTTCAAATGTACAGGAATGACGTCGTCTTAACGCTCAGTCACGTGGTCAGAACAAAAGAATTGGCGGCAAGGTCAACTCGAAGCGTTCGGCGCTAGCGAAACGTTTGTAACTTGGCTAGGGGGGCAGTGCCCTTATACCTTGTACATACAGATTTCTTACCACATATACAGTTGAAGTATTAATATTTATCTTTTTCTTTCTAACAGTACAGTTATGTTTTACACATTTTCCTGACCCAGTTTCCATTCTTCAATACACGCGTAGTTTGATTATTGTCAGAATAATAATAGGTAAGTATAGCAATTTTCCTTTGAGTCGTAATAAAGGATGTCCCATTAAAATACTGAATGATAAGGATACAAAGAGGAAAATCATCATTTCCGCTCCTATTACGAATGTAATAACTTAACAACGAAAATTGTTTATGTATGTAAACATAAGATATATTGTTTCACGACTTTAATATGAGAGAAAACAAAGAAAGTTGTATTTTAATCAAGTGTAATAAAAAGCTTAGGTACATATACGGCAGATTATGTTTGAGATTGCTCGGGGCAACAAAGTTATTCGTCATTTTTTCGATAAATAAAATGTAGCTGCAGAACCCACGTGTGATTCTAAAACCAGAGTAAAGAACTTCCTATGGGTTTTAGTCTGTAAAAGCCCCCTGTATTCCCATCATATGAGTATTTAAATATAAAACGAAGGAGAGCAGTGGTGGCCGAGTAATGGTCCCGACTTACTAGTTATAGGTCGCGGGTTCGAATCCAGCCAGGCGCATTACTTTGTGTAATTTATTTCACCACCACTGCAAGCTCTTAAAACGTTGAAGAAAAACATCGTGAGGAATCCAAAAATTTGTAGACATGTGAACATCCACCACCACTCACTGCCCCCGAGTGGTGGATTATGCTCCATTCCTCTTTTCTAGAGAGAACGCCTGAGTCCCGGCAGTGGGGATTATGTCTTATGCTTTTGTAACAGTATTCCATTTTTGCACAAACGTTTAGACGTCTCACACGTCTTTAAAAGTATATATGGCTGACTAGCCTGCGTACTAACCAAGTAGGTACATTTTAATGCGAGCTCCATATTGCAATGCTTAACTGACTGTGGACTTAGGTTGGCCGCTGTACAAACAATTTGGCCAAATGGACTTCCTCAACCCATCTCTAATGCAGTGCCAGTGTGGAGCCGCTACACAGCATACGCGCCACCTGTTATGCTTTCCACCTTGCACAATCACCTGCAGTTTACAGGATCTATATATGAGGCCATTACACAGCCGAAGAGGTAGCCAAATATTGATCAGTAAAAAAATTGTAACAGTACATCGACATGAAAAGTCACAATGCTTAAGGACTATCTACATTACACATTCTGACTATATCGAAGCAATCTGAACTACGTCAATACTGATATTGATTGGAATAGTTTCGCTTTGAAACACACGTCATGTTTAGATTAAGTAAGATGTGAACGCAAATGTGTATACTCAAGTAACAATAATTTTAAGATTGCTGTTACTATATTGTTGATTAGAGACATCTTTTTTTAGTCACAAACGCTATTTATCGTAAAAAGGAAGCGTTAAATCAGAAAAATAATATAGTTTAGGTACGTACTCGTGTTGTAAGAATTGATATTTTTATTGTTGAGTTTTTGAAATTATCCAGTACATTCTCTCCAGGGAAGAGCAAAAGAGCGTTTCACACTTTTAATGACTAGAAACCACTTGTTTTCTACAACTTAAGAAAACGACCATGATATATTTTTCAGGAATTTCACTGTTTTTCAAATTACTTCTCATAAGCGATTATGAACTTATAACACATTTTTCATTAGATATTTTAGAAACACAGTATCTTGTGTATCCACAATAATATATCCTAGATAATATCTTATCTAGGCTTCTATTGAAATCGGTTTATAAATGTGTGTAAAAATAATCCACTAAATATGAAAAATCTGCCATTTTGCATAAACTTTGACACTTCATAATTTACTCAAAACCAAAATTTAAAGTTAAAAAAGTATAACAATAGAAGCCTTGCAAAATTTTATCAAGATTCTAAATATCGTATTTTTTTCTAAAACGGATTAAAAAAAAACACATATTTTCTGGAACAATTTTTGTAAAATATTCAAGTAAATTATAGAATTACCGAATACTAAAAGAATTTTCAGGCGTTATCAATCTTTTTTTGCTTTGCCTTTTCGTCTATCATCGCATTGGATTGCGTTAGATGAAGCAATAAGCTTTTAAAGCATGCTTTATGCTGACGATAGGCGAGTGGAAAAGCAGCCTCTTAACGAAAAATACTCATAATTTCTATAAAAAACCGGCCAAGTGCGAGTCAGACTTGCCCATGAAGGGTTCCGTAGCAGCAAGTAACATAATTAAAGTTCTTGTAGTTCTACAATGAACTACAAGAACTTTAATTATGTTACTTTGATCGATGTTTTAATACTAGTTTTTTTTTTAGACTTATGACGTATTAAAAAAGAACTACCAAATAGATCTCGTTCAAACCAATTTTCGTTGGTAGTTTGTTTGGTAATGTACATCATATATCTATTTTTTTTAGTTTTATCATTCTCTTATTTTAGAAGTTAGAGGGAGGGACACACACATTTTACCACTTTGGAAGTTTCTCTCGCGCAAACTATTCAGTTTAGAAAAAAAATGATATTAGAAACCTTAATATCATTTCGAAGATCTATTCTATAGATACCCTACACATATAGTTTGATGACAAAAAAAAAATGAGTTTCAGTTTTAAGTATGGGGACCCCCAAAATGTATTGTTTTTTTTCTATTTTTGTGTAAAAATCTTAATGCGGCTCACAGAATACATTTACTTTCAAACTTTCATCATCTCTTGTAGTTTTGGAAAAAAGTGACTGTGACATACGGACGGACAGATAGATAGATAGACAGACATGACGAATCTATAAGGATTCCGTTTGTTGCCATTTGGCTACGGAACCCTAAAAAGGTATCACCTCTCTCTTTTAACTATTTGGTTTTAACGAGAAAAATTTTACGTAGGTACTCGTTTACTTGTATTTATGTTAGTATAAAGCCGTATTTATATTTTTGTGGTGAAAACTGGGACAATGGAGCAGTAATCTAGGGGTAACCTCACAAGTGCCATTGTTTGTGCGCTGACTAGGTCGCGCGGTACGCCGTAGTGAATGGTCACCTCTATCGCAACAAAAATAAATGAAAAACATAACTCACGGTATTTAGGTTTCGAAATTAAAATTATGAAGTACTAGCTGTCCACCCGCGACTTCGTCCGCGTGTACTTCGGTTATCGCACTCTAAACGTGTTTTTCCTTAGGAATAAGATGATTTTCCGGGATAAAAAGTAGCCTATGTTCTTTTCCATGTTATGGAAAAGATATATGTCTATATGCATGCCAAATTTCATCCAAATCCGTTCAGCCGTTTTTGCGTGATTAAGTAACAAACATCCAAACATCCACACTTTCACATTTATAATATTAGTTTGATGAATATTGAAGTAAGGTTATAACAAAATGGAAGATAAGTTCATTGCTTTCTCTTTATGAACTCGAATTCTGAATTCACAATTTCAATATTTCTATAAAAAAATACATGTTAAGATCGAAAATCATTTTTTGATCAATATAAAACGTAGTATCAAGTGGCAAAATTCCAGAAACTTAAAAATTTCTCGAGATACTCTATTATTTTCACTTAAAGAAGAAAGTTCTCACCTTACGTAAAAATTCGAAGGTCTTAAGTGCTTTACCACTCGCATTATTCATCTTTTTAGTCATTTTGCGATCTAAAAATGCGATAAGTCCGCATATTGTATTCTTTTTAGTATTAACATTAAACTTAATAAAAATGATTTCTAACGTATCGTTAAGGATCATTGATTATTCCTTGTTAAAACTAAGTTTTTATTGGATCTACAAAACCATGCAACTCACTTCCATACATGTTTTGGGAACACATTCATTGTGCCTACGCTAAGGAGTGAAATTCCAAATTGGAGTCCATGTTTCCTGATGGCTACAACCCGGGAATCTTTAAGAAAAGAGTGAATAGGTTATTTTTAAGTAAGCACGCTCCACCGTCGACTGCATCGTCGCTTTCCATCAGGTGAGATAGTGGTCAAGCGCGAATCTATATACAATAAAATCTCTTACCTAATTTCTCAAGTTACACGTGCCGTGCTACAACTTCGTATGTTATTCAAAAATGTTACATTATTCAAGACTGAAAACTTATGAATATGTAATAAATTTTCGTTTTCATGAAGCAGACGGGTGTTTGTCATAAACATGATATTATTTTCAACACCGTCCTGTATTTTCTGGTACTACCTTTTTTTTGAGCATAGAAAATTATGAAATAACTTCTTTTACTTTGGATGAAGCAAGATGAGCGTGTCAGTTTTTACTGACTAAACTCTATATGTGTTTCTTCAGTTGCAGTTGCATTTTGCGTTCAAGGGCGCGCCTACGGTGGCTGGAGATTGCACTGCGACTCCTGATGACTGTCTAATGCAGCGGCTGGGGCGCGAAGATGTCTTCTCCCTCACGTTTTCGGCCACTTCCTTCGCTCACATAACTGCTTCGCAGTATGACGTGACTGCTTCCCATGCTCTTTTGCTCTTTACCAGAGCCGATTACCGGAGGCCGCCTTCACCGTGTCCTCCGGGCAATAAATGTAACGGTAACACCCGAGCGTATCCTCTCACTGTAACTGAAACAGGAATCTCCCGTAACACTTTTGTTTGGTGAGTACCTGCATCAGGCAGAAAGTAAGGACTTCGAGTTATAACTTATACTAATTTAACTACAAACATTCGAGAAATAGATTCAAAGAAGTAAATAGAAAGCTAATCGCAAACAGCGGATCCAATATTTATTTTGTTCTTATTGGTTAACTGACTTACGAATGCCAAAGGGTTTCTTAGAATTTTATATAGAATTGTAAGGCACAGGCAATTACTGTGAAAGTAAATTCACGAGATCAAAGACACAGGAAACCTTTGGATTTTATTCTTAATTTAATTTTAAATTAGTTTTCCTTACACAATTTTGTCAACCAATAAACTTTGGTTATGATAAATAAGAAAATAAACAGATTTGTATTTTTTTTTTGGGATTTTTTTAACTTAAAAAGTACTAAACTGATAATAAAAATTCTTTCACCAATAGAAAGCTACTTTACTACTAAGGCAGAAGAACATTTGATTTCTTGTGAACCAGTATGAAATTATCCACTCCCTACGTAAGCATTTTTTGTGTCCACTTGCTTCCACTTAATACGTACTCATGACGATCAAAAAGTGTTCTGTGTCGGTAGCTGGAACAAAATGTCTTCGTTTGCGCAGCGTCTAAGAGACATAGGCATACATTTTTTGCCTTCATGCGTACGAAGCCGCTTATAGAAGCTTGTGGTACATAAAGTTCAATATGTAACTGCAACTACAGAAATGTCTCACCACGTGATACACTACGGTGTTATAGATTTTATGATTTCTAGATGGAATACAGTTTTAAAGTAAATATGATTCTAGTAGGTTATATTGTTTGTGTGAAAGTTTTTTTTTTATTATTTAAACTAGTGCTTGACGGCGATCCCACCTGATGTTAAGCAGTGATTCAATCGTTGATAACGAGGCGTACTAGTTTATTAAGAGCCTCATTCTCTCTAGCCTTGAAGACACCCAAATTATAATTGGGCAAGACCGCAGCAGGCAAATTGTTCCCGCCCTTCGATGTACGAAAGTAGTAAATAACTCCAACAGAGCGTATTCTCGGAATAAATAAGTATGTTATGTGTTATTTCCAGGACATGATTAGGAGGACTTAAGAGCCTTTGCCTGACCTTAGGAGTCTTTAAGTCGAGAGTGAACAGGTTTTTTCTTGGCGAGCGTGCTTCATCGTCGACCATATCATCGCTTACCATCAGGTGAGATGGTGGTCAAACGCAAGCCTATCATTAACAAAAAAAATGATTAACCATGAGTCAAATTTTTACAGTTTTTATGCTCGCACTAAACCATATAGCGGGAGAAGACATTATAATGACTTTCGAACTTAAAAAAACACTAATACCAATTATAAAGGCGAAAGTTTTTGTGTATATGTGTGTGTACGAATGGCTGAACGAACTTCAAGGACACTCCGTATACGGGTAGGTCATGCCCTAGAATAACATATTATAGAATACTTTTTATCCCGAGAGTATGTTTCTTGGAATAACTTTCTGCAATCATGCGAGCGGACTCGCTGGCAGCTGTTAGTGTTTATACATACACTCCTATTTTTTTATTACTGCAACAAAAATGGTGCTCTATCTCTACCTATGTCTCTCTCTGTGTTTAGTTACTGATTATATTTTTGTAGTCAAGAGTAAAAAAAAACGAAATTCCAAAATTGTCCATGAGTCTTAATTGGTTTTATAATACTTATAATTAATCATTTATAACAATTGCTACTAGAAAATATAACGCGCAGTGTTTTTCCATTTTGATCGTCATTTATTCATTCATAATCAATAGCCTGTACAATGTTTCCATAAATTGAGTGATATTTTGAGATATAAATAAACGCTAATACTTAACATAACTTACATTACATAACTTTGCTGTTTATGAATATCATTTATTGAGATTTTACATAAATAGAGACTTTACATACAAGACCTTTTGACTATAATTTGTACTCCCCTGAGACCCCAAGCATTTAAATAGGTATAAATACAGGAAAAATGGAAAGGTTACTTATTTTCGTTTACAGACTATTTTATGAAGAATTTCTTACATATATACGCGGGTTCGCGTTCGCTTGGGGTTTGATGGGTTAAAAATTTGTGGTTTATAATGACTTCACATTACTTAAAAAAAAACTATACTCTGCACTTTAGCTATCTAAATAAAATATGATACGTTGACGACCTTTAATGTAAACACCTTACTTTTAATGTAGCCGTTTTAAGTATCCAAAAAATTGAAACGAAGACAGCTAAAAATAGCTCAAGTTACATTAAACAAATAGCCCATGAAACAAAGCACCTATCTCCTTTTAATTAAAAAAGAAGCAACAGAAAAAAAAACTTCTTTCATAATTTAAAAATAACAGTCATTAGATGGAACGAATGACAATAGCTCTCGGGTTTCGAAGCAAAATAGAAATAAAGAGAATAATAATCCATTGTTGAATATTTAAAACTGAAGATAATTGTATGTAGAACGGGATTATAATGACACGTGAACGCACTCAAGTTGATAGAAAAATATATTTCTATTTCATTGAATAATAGTGATTGGCGATAATGTGATCGCCTCTTTTTTTTCTTTTCGAATCGATAATTTTCTTTTCCTTCGAAGTATTAGCACAAAATAGATAGGTACAGAAGACAATCTACATACAAAGCGCGCACGAGCAACGCACAAATAGACACCGCTCACGGACACGATATCTCGACTCAATTCAGCTCATTACGAGCGGGTATGCATCCGATTGGGACACACGTCTGTGAACTTTTTTGTGAAATAATGGAGCAAAAAAAAATTGTAACTGTTTAGTGGACGGTTTTTCAACATGAATTGCTTAGTTGTCGTTTTTTAATTTAAGCTACCAGTTTTAAGACGTAATTAGGTAGGTATTTGTCGACGCGCCCGTGCGCTCTGAGCGTAGGTATCAAAAATGAAGTACATACATGAGATTGACTTCTGTAACTATCTATTTTGTGGTATTAGGGTCCAGCAGGTTGCCAAGTTTATAGTATAGCGGCAGAGGTGACTGTAGCGTTTTTAAGTTCCTTCAAAATGCATATTTAGTCAGGAGCACTGTACTCGCACTGGGTGTCGTAGGGGTCTATAATCCGCCATTTTGACGGGTTGTGATTGCAACAGCCTACTTGGGTGCGCAGTATATTGATCGTGGTGTAAGAGTGATAGTTGAAACTCTAAAAAGTGCTAGTATGCTTTTAGAGTAAACTTGACTGGCCTGTTGGTAGAGTGGTTAGTGGCCCTGACTGCTATGCCGAAGGTCGTGGGTTCAATTCCCACCCAGGACAAATGTTTGCGTGATAACCATGATCATTTGTTTTGTGTCTGGGTGTAGCTATAATATGTATGTATTTATGTTTATCAATTGTCTTGTACTCATAACACAAGCTCTGCTAAAGAAGCCCCTTAGAGCCTATACCAGCTACCACTGAGAATGCGTTTGAAAGAGAGACCTAGGCCTTAGAACGTTAAAAGGAACTACACGCTCCGGTTTACCTCTACAACTTACAGGCAAACCTGTCAAATATACTCTAGCGTGTATGCATTAAAGTAAAAAAAATATTATGTATGGCGATATTTTAGCAGGTTCTGGGCTTTTAACCAGATCCAGTTTATAATTAGTTCAACGTTTCAATAACATTAGAAATGGTAGGAACATGTTTTTCTTAAATCTAAAGCGATGGATACTCCACATTGTAACATGAGAATTACTACTGTTCTCGTATGTGAGAAAATATTATTTTAGGCCGACGGCTGTACCCCATTCTTATTCAGAAATTAAGATCATTCATTTGTTGAAATTGTCTGTTTTATATATACCACATATTTAATGTGAGTAGTATAAGCAATTGGTTCGCAGTGTTAACATTTATGGCGTAAATCAGGGTTTTTCAAACCTTATTCATACCACGGCCCTTTTAGTATGAAGAAATTTATCGCGACCCCGATCGACCATTGTAAATAATATTAAATCCAATACATTTACTTATTTTCACAATTACGGTTCGGATAAATACACATTTTTTTTTTTAATATAGATAAACTAGTGCTTGACTGCGATCCCGCCTGATGGTAAGCAGTGATACAATCGTTGATGGTGAGGCGCACTAGTTTATTAAGAGCCTTTACTCTAGTCTTGAAGACACCCACATTATAATCGCACGGGAAGACCGCAGCAGGCAGACTATTCCAGTCCTTCGACGTATGCGGTATAAACGACGAGGCGAAACGCTTAGTCCGGACCGTAGAGGTTTCAACAACGTAAGGGTGAATATTCGCCATACGTCGGGTTGGTAGAATTGCGATGGCGGAATCAAGTCATTCAATTCCTGCGCACACTCTCCGAAATGCATCCTGTAAAACACCGAAAGGCTGGCTACCCTACACCTGTGCTCAAGGCTTTAAAGGCTGAACTTAACCAAATAGCCTCTTTGCACGCCTTTTCACCAAGTCCAAAGCTGCCAGGTGGCATTTTGCAGTACGAGCCCATAGGTGACTGCAGTACTCCACACACGAACGGACCTGTGCTTTGTATAACATTAAAAGCTGTCCCGGTCCCAAGAACGCCCAGCTTCCTAGCAGCTACCTTGGCTTTGGACTCAATGAACGGCCAAAGTTAAGTTCTGAGGGAATTTCAACCCCCAAGAGCTGAAGGCGGTCGGTGTACTCCAGGGATAAATTCTGAAAAGTAGGAATCAAGGTGCATGGGCTCCTTTTGGCGGTGAAAAGACACGCTTGTGTTTTGGCGGCGTTGAATCCCACCAGATTGGCTTCACCCCACTTGGAGACTGCCTGAAGTGAGATATTCGTTCGCTCTACCATAGCCTCTCTGTCGGACCGGATTAGCTCCTTACTACCCCGAGCACTGGGCAAGTATCTCTCTACAAATGTGCTATCATCTGCATACCCATAGATACTGGGCACCAACAGATTGTTGATATGTAACAGGAAGAGAATTGCAGAGAGAACAGACCCCTGAGGAACTCAGGCATTAATCGTCATGGGCTCTGATGAGCATCCGTCGACAACAACTCGGAGAGACCGTTCACTCAGGAAGTCTTTTACCCAGTTAATCAGACCAAGAGAAATGCCATATGCTGGAAGCTTACTCAATAGGCTAGCGTGCCATACCCAGTTGAAGGCCTTCGAGACGTCTAAGGAAACTGCAATCGCTTCCCCATTCTTCTCGAGGGCCTCGCCTCACAATTGGGTGGCATAAACCAGTAGGTCCCCAGTAGACCGCTAGCGGCGAAACCCGTACTGTCGGTCACTGAGGAGATCCTTAACTTCCAGGTATGCCATGAGGCGCGAGTTCAATACACGCTCCTTAATTTTGCAGAGTATGAAAGTTACCGAAATCGGCCGATAGTTGGCAGGATCGGCACGACTGCCCTTTTTGGGCACGGGTTGCACGTTGGCAAGCTTCCAGGACTTAGGCACTATACCAGTCCTAAATGAGAGGCGATCCAAGCACTTCAATACAGGAGACAACTCGGCCGCACAAGCCTTTAGAACAATCGCTGTTATGCCATAGGTCCACTGGCCTTATTTACGTCTAGACGACGCAGCTTTCTCAGAACTTCTCTGTTCCTCATGTGAACCTCTTGCATTGAAGAGTTACAATGAGACTGAGTCGGTGGAGCAGCATTGCTAGTGGTCAAGACGAGAATTATTGGCAAAGAGAGATGCAAAGAGTCCTGCTTTTTCTCTTGCCGTATGAGTTTTTTATTACATTATTTTCATTATATAAATGTGAAACTTTATATTTTTTTAAGTTAATAAAGTTTTACGTTTATATTTTTTTGTTCAAATAATATTTTTAATATCTGAATTCACATCGTTTAGATGATGTGCAGACCTCTCACGTTCGACTCTGGTTCAAATTATGGTACTTTATGAAAGGGAAGCAATTTTAGCATCACAAAGTTCATAAAACTTAGCCAGGTCTGTTTGACCTTGTAAAACAGTTTTGCCTTCATTAAAATTCACTTGTACACTAGAAAAATACAGGCATGATTTTTTATGACCTGAAAAATAGGGCTTCTTCTTTAACAAAATGTCTCTTCAGTTTTATATTATACTAAAAGCATCTATTAATTTAATTTACCGCAACAATTTTATTTAGCAAGGCAACAACGGTCATTGTCCTCTTACCGTCCCCGCACACGGCCCTCAAAAAAATGCTAGCGGCCAAAAGAAAAGCTAGAAGTTGCCGCAAAAAACAGCTGAAGCGCGCGACACCTCTTGTATCCGGTGAAGCTTGAAGACGCTTCAAGCGTTTCTTTTTTGTGGCAGCACCGCCGCAAAAAAAGGCCGCGTCAAAATGAAGCTTGCAGCGGCGTTTTTTTGAAGCCCGTGTGCGGGGACAGTTAGTTATATCGTTTGAATCTATATCTAAATAAAAGATTTTTTTTAAATATATTTATTATGAAAAATAATACATTATATAACACGTTTTTACAATAATGCATATGCTTGTACATCTCAGTTAGAAAATTCAGTTCCTATCATTATTTTAGTATTTAAAATGTACTGAAATGCACTGATGTAATGTTTTTATTTTAAGAAATTAGTTATTCTAATAGTACGGTAGTAACATTGGCATCGAGGCATTACATTGGCACCGCAGCGGTATTGGTACACACATACGCCAGTGACGCAATGAAGACTTGACAACGTTTTTTTCCTGATTTTTTTTATTTAAATAATTATAATACAAATATTTAGTAGTATGTATCAACTAGCTGACTCAGCAAACGTTGTACTTTCGTAAAAGTGATCAACGAAAAAAAAAAGGGAAAGAGACGTAGGAGGGTGAAAAAACAGCCTACAATCAATTTTCAGATCTACGAAGCATACAAAAAATATTAGTCAAATTTTTTCGGAGAAGTCGATGAAACAAACAGTAACATTCTCGAATCGATTCATTATTTGAAACAAACAGTAGTAGTCTTTTTAATTAAATATATTATTAAAAAAAGACGTGTGGCACTCGGGGACTGCCGCGGTAAAGCTATTGCATAGCATTTTTATTAACTTATGCAATTATAATTATTTATTTAATTTAATTATGCATAATTTTTTTTCCTTTAATTTTTTTTAATTTGATATTTATTAAACTTACACTTTCACACATTGAATTGAATTTTGATTGGTTGTTCACTCATTGGTTTTCTTATCGGTCACCACGCTCAAAATCAAATGAGTGGGGGTGTTAGATTATTTTCGTTACGGAATTTCTGGATTCGGTCTCCACGCTCAAGGCCCGCGATAGAAGCTATGCAATAGCTTAATAAATCAAAATACTATTTTTTATGTGTAGTATTAAAAAGACATTAAATATACTACTGTAAAGTATTTAAATGTTATTAAATCAAGAATGTCAAGAAATATCGATGGATGAATGAATGCTGGTGACATGATAAAACAAATATAACTGTCTAAGTATTTACACCGTTTCTTCATTTTCTATTATTCCCAATCGTCATTTCAAAACGTCGTCAATTTTCTCGCAGCTCACTACTAAGCCAAGTTTGAAGTGCTCCAGTGTAGGCAAGGCCTCCGCCATTATTCAAACTTTCATTTAACTTTGAATTATAAAAGTTATACCTTTCAAGTTATCGCTTACCTACTTGAGAGTTTCAGCCTTCTAAGGTGCGAGGAATTGTTGGTTGGAAAGAATCTGCTTATTATTACGGTTCTTACAATATGGCTCAATTTTAATGTCCAAATTATGTTGTAAATTATTTCGTTGACGAGTGTCTATTAATTCAGAAACTTTGGTTAATTTCATAAATTTCATATTTCCTTTTTGTCTTTTTGTACAAAAATGTTCTTTCCATCAGGTTCAAAATTATTTTCCTATAAAGTTCTACTTTTCAGATTTTTTTCATACTTTCTAAACTTATGGTTCAAAAGTTAGAAGGGGGGGGAACATTGTTTTTTACTTTTGGAGCGATTATTTCCGAAATTATTGACATTATCAAAAAATGATTTTAGTAAACCCCTATTCATTTTTAAATACCAATCCAACGATATATCACACGTTAG
Source organism: Mythimna albipuncta (assembly GCA_929112965.1). Taxonomy (NCBI): domain Eukaryota; kingdom Metazoa; phylum Arthropoda; class Insecta; order Lepidoptera; family Noctuidae; genus Mythimna; species Mythimna albipuncta. The sequence continues at coordinate 3,566,210 of OV815960.1, forward strand.
GGTTGAAATTAAAAAAAAAAAAATCACTTCCCACTTTACATAATATAGGGGGATACCTTAATAAAACATTTTTTTTCCAATTTTTATTTTACCGCTTTGTCGGCGTGATTGATATACATATCGGTATCAAATTTCAGCTTTCTAGCGCTAACGGCCACAGAGATTAAGCGAGGACGGATAGACGGACAGACAGACGGACAGACAAGTGACCATACTAATATTAAAAAAGTGAAAGCTTGTATGGATGCATGGGATGGTGTATGTGTTTGTTAACAGACTGAAATATATTTATTTATTTACTCATAGGAGAACCAAGAGCTATAACAAAAAGATGACAACAGTATAAGAAACATTGAGCCTATTACAAGTTCTCACGAGTAGACACAGTTAAAGTAATAGAAAACTTACGATCACTAAAAACACATTAAAAAAAAACATGGGAGCACAATGGCGGTAAGTTGAGATTGAGATGCTCCGTAGAGTCAGTCTTAAAAGTCAAATGACTTGGATTATTAAGGTAAAATGAAATCTGATGTAGTCAATATTGGTTCAATAATCAAGGTTGATTAAGAGATCTTGATCATTGTTTACTAATAGAAGAACCTTATAAAAAGTATCGAATATAAATATTTTTTAAATGATAAAATATTTTAGAAAATTCTCAAGTCGTTTAACTTTTTAGACAGATAATACCATGGGTTTCATCGACATTATTTTATTGCTTATTTCTTGCGTCAGAGGATATTTTGAGAATAATTTTCGTGTCCACTGTACACTGTGGTTTTATTTATAAATTTTTTTATCACTGCTGGGCTAAGGTCTATCTCCATTCCCTCTATTGTTCTCGGCTCTGAGCTTCCAAGTCGTCCCACCATCTTTTCGGTCTGCCGCGGCTCCGTCGTACGATATCAGGGCACCAACTTTATTATTTTATTATTTACTAGCTTTTGACTTCGGTTTCGCCCACGTTCATAAAATATAACCTATGGTACTCGGGAATAAAGCAGCTTTCACTTTACACTAAATGAAAATTAAAGCCCCAAATAAACGTATATTGTTCAGCATGGGACTTTGTTCGAAAACCATATTCAGATATACATATATATTTATGTAAGCCCTAAAAACTAAAAAAAAAATCTAAAGTACGGCGTCGGAAACCTCCTCCGGATTGCTGTCAACTGGTAATTTACCCAGAAGACTGGCGGCATTGCCACGCTATATGGCAAAGTTTATCCTTTGTTCGAGTTAAAAGCCAGCCTTTGGATCACGCGAAGTGTCAACAAGGCATCAAAAACAAAAAAAAAAATATCCAATAACGAAACTAGTACAATTTCACTTTTAAATTCTCTCACGTGAGAGTCGCTCGCGAATTAGCTCACTTGAAGAACTCAGTCATTCTAATGCCGAGTCGGCGGTTACAAACGTTCACAGAATTCATCTCCACGAATGTGCTATCATTTGACTCGTGTCTACTCTTTGAGGAGCACGTGCATTTCTATCGTCATAAGGTTTTTCATTTTTAGGATTCCATGCCTCAGTCGGCAAAAACTGATTTATCCCTTAAAAGATCACTTTGTTAAAGATTCGGTGGTTCGTTTGTCATTTTACATAGTTTGGCCATCTGTCCGGTTGTCTGTTCGTCAGCCTGTCTGTTTGCCTGTCTGTCCACCTGTTGGTCCGTTAGGCAGTTGTTGCCAGGTACGATTGGCTGCAATAGTGGTTGGATAGTACAGAAAAAAAATCGTGTGAAGCGAGAAATGACGCCATCTAGCGTAAAATCAGATTGAAATGTTGTTATTGACAACATTAATTATACTGCAACTAGGTGGCGTTGCTGTGCTTCAAATGCTTATGCTAATGCTTTTTTTTGTAGCTTCTTTTGTTTCTATAAACATTGAAATAATTTATACATTTTTTTATCAAGTGTTGAAAATATTAAAATTTAATAATTATCAATTTATAAATATCTGATTGTCTATGTGTCAGTTTCAAAACTTGAGACGGTAGGTTGAATATGGATTTATAAATAATAATTAGTAGGTAGTATAAATAATACTTAGACCAAAGACTTGTGACTAAGCTTTAATTGATTGTTCGCAAGTTCATTTCGATTACCTCGTTCGAGCTCCTTTCGTTTAATTTTTTTTTTAATCCGGTCAATTTATGACAATGAGTATGAATTGTAACATAGATGTAGTGACAAGAGCTCAAATAATTGCTTTGCATAGTCAAGGTAAAAATTTGTCAGAAATAGCCAGAGAGATCGGTGTAAACGTAAGTAATCTTATTTTACACTTTTTTATATAACAAAACACTCCTCTTTATAATAATCATTATTAGGTATTATATATTTTTGTTTTATTGTTGCAGAGAAAAACAGTTGTTCTATGGGTACGACGATTTGAAGAAGATGGTTCTTTGAAACACCGTCAAAGAACTGGTAGACCAAAACTGATAAACATGTTGCAGCGTCAAACCATGGTAAGGGAATACGAGGAAAATGGATTTTTGCCGACGAACCATTATGCTGGTTTATTTGACACAAGCGTCGACACTGTCCGTCGTGCTCTTCATAGTGAAGGGCTGCATTATCGGAGGCATGCTGTGAAACCTTTGCTTACGGAAACCCATAAAAGAGCAAGATTGCAATTTGCTATGGATCACATAGACTTTGATTGGAGTAATGTCATCTTTACTGATGAAAAAACTTTTAAGTCCAGTGAACACGGTCGATTACGTCTGTGGCGTCGAGATAATACGCGATACACAAGTGGTCACGTAGTGCCCAATAGGCAATCTGGCCATATAACGGTGAACATGTGGGGATGGATGAGTGCAGCCGATCCTGGGGAACTAGTGAGAATACCAAGCCGAGCAAATAGTGCAAATTATATAGAAGTGCTGGAGGAGACAATGTTGCCCACAGTTCGAACGGTGTATCCAAGCGAAGAATTGCCACAGATAACATTTGTGCAGGATAATTGTCCAATACACCGTTCGCACAGTGTGCAGGCTTGGTTTCGTCAGCATAATGACATTTGCGCTATTCCTTGGCCTGCTAGATCACCGGATTTAAATCCAATTGAAAATTTATGGGGTGTTATTGTTCAACGGTGGAATAATCAAAACGAGCGTACTCCAGATGCGTTAGAGGCTCATTGTTTACAAATATGGGAGAGTATTCGTGGTTCAGATCTGTGTAAAAATTTGATTAATTCAATGCGTTCCCGAATGCAAGCTGTTATTGACCAAAATGGTGGTTACACGAGATATTGATAAATATATTTAATTAATATTACATATTTACTCAGTACGTACTGGAGACCTCGTTACGTGTGTTTTACTTAATACCTGTATTTGAAATAATTTTAAAAAAAGTTATGAACACTTAAAGTTATAACACAACATAATTTTGTTTTTTTTTTATGTTACCTACTAAACATTTGATATGTTGTTGTGCAATTTTGTAGTTTTTTTTTAATATCTTGCCTCTTGTTTGTTTTTGTTAAGGTTACATAAGCTTCAATCCTCTTTCCAATTTGGGAAACGAATATTTAAGCTATGGCCTCAATAAAAAATTACAAGTAATATTATAATCTTATTCGATGATTAATAATCTGACTGTTGAATAGTAAACTGTAAGAAATAAATATCTATATTATTTTATTATTGCCTTTTTGTTTGATGAGCCTGTTTACCTGCTTTTTTTTCCTTTTGCTGCGTAACTACCGATTTGAATATTAATAATGATATTACACAACGCCGTCTAGTCCCTAGCTAAGCAAAGCTTGTGTTACGAGTCCTAGACAATTGATAAACATACTTATATATTTCTAAATACATACATGTTATAGATAAATTACACCCAGATTCAGCAAATGATCGTGCCCAACACACGAACATTTGTTCTGGGTGGGAATCGAACCCACGACCCGGACATTGCAGTCAGGAGCACTAACCACTAGACCAACAGGCCAGTCATAATGTTATATTACAATTAAATACTTCCACTTTGTTAGTTTCGATATAAATCCTACCGATTTCTTTTATTAATTGTTATTCATAACTTCAAAAAGTACAGAGGAACCAGAAATCTGACCCACCTGGCAGTAGAAGGTAGATAACATAAGACATCCTAAAAGTTAGACGAATTTGAACCTTCTGCAATAAGCAGAAGTTAAGTGGTATTCAATTCGGAGCTAATCTAAATGAGTAAAACGAGGTAGGTAAGTGGTCAAATATTATAGAATACTGATATGACAATTTGATTTAAGACGTAACGTTAACTTGTGAATACGGACCGTATGCCACGTAATGCACTTGTTAATTTCAACATTATTCCATAAGTCAACATAGTCTAATGGTAGTAACTGTAGACTTATATTGACGTGGTTGCCGGTACTAAGTTCAAATCAGTCACGCTACTTTTAGTAGGTTTGTGTTTAGAATACTGAATTGTTTTTTTTTTTAAATCAAATTAAAATTTATAAGTCTTAAATTAAATTAATTATTTAAATCAAAACTTTAATGAAAAACAACTAAATATTACTTATACAAATACTTTACTTTACAAAGAAATTTAAGTATTCGTCTGATAGATTTAATTTAAATAACTATGTATAAAGGTAAAACACATAAAAGAAGTGAAGATATTAAATTGCTTATGACAGAATAGAATTATTTGAAATACAATTTTGAACATGACAAAAACGATTCAGCAACCGTTCTCCTAAGACCGATTCGCCATTGGACTGTTCGTCGACAGGATGATTCATTTATGTCCGTTTCCCCAGCAGGGTCTTTCACCTATGGACATTTCGCCGACAGAACCTTTCATATGCGTCACTTTCGACGACAGCCCTTTTCAGCTACTAAGTGTTTCACCGACACGACGATAAACCTATAACTCTTTTAACTACAGACCTTTCATCTACGATGGAGAATTCGCAGTCAATCTTAAGACAAGCAATATTACAAAAAATGCACATATCTATCTATCTACAGCTCACTGTGTCTTTACTAAAAGATCAGGGCCAGCGAGAATTCAAACTTAAACAACAAAATCTAGACTAAAATCATTCTATCTAATGTGGGTCCCGATTATACTCCCGACTGTTGCTGAACTGTGGACTGAACTTAAACAACAAAACAACAACAAAACCACACAACACACTACAAATACTAAAAGATCAGGGCCAGCAAGTATTCAAACTTTGGTTGCAACTCAAAAAACTTAATAATAAAAAAAAATCCTACCTATAAAAAGCATTAACCGGGTACTTATTTATGTACTTTTAATTACTTCTATTAAATAAAAATAAAACAATAAAATTATCGTGTATTAATAGAATTGTCGATACGTTATTGGGTTTGGCCGATAGTAAAGACACAGTAAGCTGTAGATAGATAGATATGTGCATTTTTTGTAATATTGCTTGTCTTAAGATTGACTGCGAATTCTCCGTCGTAGATGGAAAGGTCTGTAGCAGGGCTTGAAATACCGTTAAAAATATGGTATCGTTACTGCCTTTCGATGCAGATATCGTTATCTAATAAATAACGTTACCATATTTAACGTTAAATCTGGCACATTTTAACGTTAAACATGTGTAACGTTAAACGACTATGCTATCGTTAATTTTATCGTTATGAGTTAGTTTTGTTACCGTCGCTCTCGTCCAATCGCAACAGTTAACATTTTGTAGTCACTATCAGAAATTGTTATTCTAGTGAAATAGATTTAACAGACTGTAAGAGAAATAATGAAATTTACAATATCTACGATTACAGTGTAGCACCTGATTGGCGACTCTTGGGGAGGCCTATGCCTAACAGTAGCCATAGGTCATTATAGCGAGAGGAGGCCTATGTCCAACAGTGGGCATCAATCATTATAGCGCCTAGGTGGTGACACTTGGGGAGGCTTATACCCAACAGTGGGCGTAGGTCACTATAGCGAGGGGACACTTATGTCCAACAGTGGGCGTCGATCATTGTAGCGCCTAAATGGCGACACTTGGGGAGTCTTATGTCCAACAGTGGACGTGTATCGACTGAAATGATGATGATGGTGATGAACCTTCCGATCTTATTATGTCCAGTGAAGACCATACAGGTGCAGGTAACATGAGAAAGTCAAAAGTAACGTAAAATATTTTTAAAGTAACTTGGGTACCGTGCACCATTGGCCGCATCCTACTCGCATCATTCCTCACCTTAAACGTAATATCCTGAAACCTAAGTAGATAACCGGTATAGTCTGCGTGAACAAAGCCACGGGCAATAGCTAGTTATTTATAGTGATTGTTTTAAACCTGTTTTTATTTGACTACTTTATACGTTTGAGCGAGATGCCTACAGAAAAAGTAGGTGAAATCGGAAGGTGCCAGCTCGCTCGGACTCGCGCGAATCGCTTAAAAGCGAGTTACGAACAATCTTTCTTTTCTTACGCCCCATGTTGAATTTTTCGTAATCGTTACTCAAAACACAAAAACTAAATCAGCTGTAATAGATAATCTAAATTTAAGTAATAATTCGCGAGCGGGTTCTGTAAGCGCGTCTGACTGCCATGAGAGTTGAGAAGACGACAAACGAAGTGGCAACAGCGCGTCAGAGGGGCGCGTGCTGCCGCCAGCACCCGCCGTGTCGCGCCGGCGACCGGCCTTGGAGAAAACGGCAACGTCGCATAAAATAACTAAAATATACCGTTTACTTGTTACCGCTATTTTCACAATAACATTAAAAATACCGTTAATTTTAAGGCAGTTTTTAACGTTCTTATAATGTTATGCTACTAAGTAACGCTACCAAATCATACCGATATGCAAGTATCTCTATGGAAATTCTGTTATTTAACGTTATTTTTAATGTGAATTGGTAACGTTTTCAAGCCCTGGTCTGTAGTTAAAAGAGTTATAGGTTTATCGTCGTGTCGGTGAAACACTTAGTAGCTGAAAAGGGCTGTCGTCGAAAGTGACGCATATGAAAGGTTCTGTCGGCGAAATGTCCATAGGTGAAAGACCCTGCTGGGGAAACGGACATAAATGAATCATCCTGTCGACGAACAGTCCAATGGCGAATCGGTCTTAGGAGAACGGTTGCTGAATCGACAAAAACAGTTTATTTATTTCAATAGTGCCAGTGGCGGATTAACCACGTAGCAAAATTAGCAAATGCTACGGGCTAAAAATTGTTTACACGACGTCACTGCAATTAGTGTCGACTGGTTTTAGTGTTATTAGAACGGTTCATTTTTATTTCTCTACCCTAAACTAAGTAAACTAAGTAACATTTGAATACCAGTTTTATGATGAATATGCCTAATGGTCGTGACTACCCACATATTACAAGTCAAGCGAAATTATTCCAAATATGTTTGAAGAATGTTCAATTTGGGGTTTTAAATCGAAAGCAAAAAAATACACAAGATTTGCGATTTAGCCTCGTGCCTTACTGCGTCAAAGTCTTTACATAAACCACTAAGCTAACTATGATATTAAAAAATGTATTTTAATTTTAGACTATGACCATTTACTTAATTTATCTATCTTAAGTAAATACATTATTATTATATATTAAAATAATAAACATTTTATTTACTTGCAATACTTTCTTTCATTTCTATACAAACTGTCCATTTAATTCATTAAACCCCAAGCGAACGCCGGCGTTCGCGCACCTATTGTCTTTCAATTGTGTCTGTAATTATCACGATTGAATGGTTAAAAAGACATTTCCTGACTTACGTTATTAAAGAAAAGTAAAAAAAATGCCAACTAAAACACAAAAGCTGGAAAACAAAAAGTAAAAATCTTAACTTGAGATTTGAACCAGAAACATGTGCATCACAAGCCGCTGTTGGCACCATTGGACCAAGTGGACTCTTGTGGACACATTTGAAATTTAACGTTACTTGTAATGCTAGACGCAATATTCGTGCCCGTTTACAAACAGTTGATAAGAATCACGAAATTAGTTAAGCTTGTGTCTCATATTTTTTTATCAATCTACCCTCACACTCAGTTGTTGACGATAACGATGACGCATGTATCTATTTTCTGTCAAACTAAAAGTCAAGTTTATGGTTTGTGAGATTGCCTTGGTCGCCATTTAGCTGGGAAGCAACCAACGCCATCTAGTTACATTTTCGAAAACTTGAATTTTAACGTGCAAGGGAAATTAGACACTAGTGTACCCAGGCAATTTCACAGCTGTCTGTACACGTAGAGATGAAATTTCAATCAAGTGCTCAAGTCTGCTACTCTTTGGAACAGTAAAAAACTCAAAATTCCAAATTTTTTCCAAGACACTTCTCGTTTACCTGGAATCCTGAAAGGTAAAAAGCAAAGTGTCATAAAATAAGAACAGTGGTGGCCGAGTGGCTACGGCCCCGACTTACAGGTTGTAGGTCGCAGGCTCAAATCCAGCCAGGCGCATTACTTTTTGTAATTTATTTCATCACCACTGCTCTTAAAACGGTGAAGAAAAACATCGCGAGGAAACCGGCTTGCACTAGAATCAAGAAGACATGTGACATTCACCAACCCGCACTGGGCCCGCGTGGTGGATTACGGCCCATTCCCTCTTCAAAAAAGGAGGCCATAGTTCCAACAGTGGGAAAATTATAAGGCTGATCATGCTCTGGTGGTCCTCGACATGGGGATGCAGGCAGGCCAAGGAAGCCCTACCACACCTCAATAAAGTCCTCACCAAAAAACTTTTAAGATTGAATAGAGGCGGCCTGCGCCTGGTGACGGGGACCATCACCGGACACTGCACACTGAATAAGTACCTCCACACAATAGGCATCACAGACAGTCCCCTGTGCAGAGCATGCTTAGATGGGGAGGGGAAATTGCGCATGTGCTCCTAGAGTGCACAGGTGTCACTGAAATACGCACACGAACCATAGGATCCCCGAATTCCCAAATACCCAGAAAAACCTGAGAGGCCTAATCTGCTTTTGGAGAGAGGTGGGCTGGTTGGAATAAGCCCGCCCAAGGTTATGGCCGCTATGGCCCAAGTACAATGGTCCGCATAGGACTAAGTGTGGAAACCATACTCAGACATAGACATAGGCTGATCATGCTATATGCTATATATAAAAAGATTTGGTATAATTTTCGAGACTCGATTTAGAACTGAAGCACCATTTTGTTAGTAGGTATTGATTAACGTTACTTTTATGCAGAAGTGTGTCATTTCTTTTCTTGAGATTCAAACTATTTTCCCCAATAACTTATTCTGAAATAGTTAACACAATGTTTGTTCTGGTTTCAGAAATAAAACATAACGAAAATTAAGATGTTGATGATATTTTTGACACATTAAGAAAAGAGCACCATTTCAAATCCCCCAAAACCCTTATTTAACAAGATAATACCCACAATACATCAACAATTCCTTCCGCCACTCACACAAAACGCTTAGAATATCGCAAAGATAAACAAATAAATAATAGCACCCTCGCCCTGTCACCGATCCCTAATTCCCTTATACATCGAAAAAATACGGCCGCACCTCTTAAAATAGAGATGTCGAGTAAAATTCCGTAGTCAAGGGTAAAGGGTCTCGGGTTTACATTACTTTATAGGTTCGGATACTGGCCGTTGACACGTCAACTGTATTCGATTCACGAGAACTTTTACAGTACGATTCAAATGTATTAGCTAAACGACGTTGAGTGGTACAACAGCAGTAATGCTTGTGAAGGAAGCGGTCGCAAGAGTGACAGACGTACGTTCTTTTTTTTTCGATGGGAAATATCATCCAATGACAACCCCCGCTCTTGGGTGGAGCGTACGTCCTCAAGCCACCGCGACAGAAGACGCCTTAGGCGCCTGGTGTCACAGAGCGTCCTCTGGTCACCGTAGGCGTGGGCTTGCGGACGACGAGCAAAGGATAGCTTGCCGTCAGCTCGTCATACAAGAACCAAGCCGAAGTTGTCACCAGCGCATTAAAGCGATGTCAGCAAGCCATAGAGGCCCAACTGGGCTGATACCTACTAGGTCCATGGGGAAAAAGTATGGATACTCACGGCCTTAGCATGTAAAAGGCAACTGAAGGAACATAAGTGTTGAGCAAGAGCGCGTATTCACATTCCCTCTCGCTCTACCTTGCAGCAGGAGAAGTCATTAGATGATTTTCCAACTTTTTTTTTTCGATGGGAAATCATCTTATGACAACCCACCCCCGCTCTTGGGCGGAGCGGGAGATAGTGTCAGACTCTTACTGACTCAACCCATCCCGTTCCTTCAAGCCTTCATACCGGGGCTCGAGCGTCCTTTCGGATAACCCTTTCCACCTTAAAAAAGCGTAAATTGTACCAAACTGATTTTTTAAATTCTAGATAGATAGCAAAATAGACCCAACCTACTCTCACAGCTTGTTTATTGATAGGTAGAACAGAAATAAGATTTGAAACCCTTCTTTTTGCAGTATAAAATATTCTCAAGACGTCTCGCAGAAAAATACTCGCAACAATGAAGCGATGAACGTAAAAAGCGAAATTCATGAAATTGTAGCTCAGTTCTATTTGCTGGATCTAAAGTGGTTCTAGCATCAAATTAAATTGCTATTTATTTTTTTGGCTGAAAAATGTAAAGCGATTTATGGCACCGCTATTATTGAAAACTTTAATGGATTGAATAAATTATTTCGATGACTTAAGTAAGTTGACAAAGCCCCTTACTTCTAGAATCTTTAAGAACCAAATTAAGGTTTAATCAAACGCTTATATTTTCCAATGCTTAAAGCACCCACTAGCCGTGCATGAGGCTGCATTGTATTATAAAGTAACTGGATTTTAAAGGCCTTATAAGCATTCTCTCCATGTCCTTCTTCTGGCGTCGTCTATCTTCAATGTTGATGGTTGTGACCTCGACGAACCCCTTTTTTGTTGACTATATTTCGCTATATTGTCCTTCGGCGATGTGGATGGCGTCGCAGACTTTGGTCTCCAGTGTAACATGGATTTGGTCTGACCAACTTTACAGACTCCTGCCCTTGGGCCTTTTCCCATCTACTTTTTCTGCCAGAAACAACTTTTCCAATTTATCTACCTCTCTTTCTGGCAATGTGGCCAAAGAAATCAAAGACTCTCCTTTGGCATGTGGTGATGAGTCTCACGGGTGACCCGAGTTCGGCTATTATGGAGTCGTTTGGTCCGATGCTCTGTCCAGTGGATTCAAAGCACTTTCCTCCAACACCATATCTCTAAAAAGTCTATCTAAATAACTATTAGCTTTTTTAAGGTTCCAGGTCTCTGCAGCATACAGGAAGATGGAGAAAATGAGGGTGGTGACAAGCTTTCTCTGATCTTACACAAGATGTTCCTGTCAATCCAGACTTGGTTCAGCTGTGAGATGGTGCTCTTTGCCATCCCAATACTTCTTAGTAGGTCCTGCTCACACTACCCATTGTTCGTTATAGTAGAGCCCATATAGACAAACTTGTCTACCATAGAGAAACCGAACCACACGGTTTCTCTCTCCATGTAAAACACAGGTATTCGGACGAATCCAGTTAGACAGAAAGCTGACCCCAAGCTAGTTGAGAAAAGGCTAGAGAGATGATAATATATTCCTCATACGCAAGAGTAATTTTTAAATATGAGTATCATTAAAAATAGAAATGTGCAATTTATATTAGTCAGTTGCCTGAACATCCTCAAGCCCCAACCAATGAGACTCCGACACCGACTACCAGCCACCTATCGTTGCTAGTCGGTGTCGGAGTCTCGGTGGACTTTGAACAATGTAGTAATGTTGTAGCTCGCCATTTGGCAGTCCGATAATCGATCGGATCGAGCCACTGGGGCTGGGTCCGGTTGACAGGGCATAGTAGGTCCATACTCTCTTCAAAGAGATGTCAGCAGATGCCAACCGTAAGGGGCAGCAGGGTCAAGGCCCGTTAGGACCGAAGGATTTTTTGAAAAGGAAACCCGCAGTCTTAGCAAACAAAAGGCAACTGAAGGTCATAAGTATGGTTTTAGTCAGTAAAAGTGACATGCTCTCTTGCTTTACCTAGACCGGGACTTCATTTTTCAAAGACTTTGGATGATGTTTTAGCTGTATCCAGTAAAACTGAAAACCGGTCTCAACATAATTAAGCAAAGTCTAGACAGATGATGTAACAAAAGAAATCTCCGGAACTCGGCAGCGAACGCAATTAACTGATCCAACTTTGTTATAACTAATCCTGACATTTATGGACAAAATATTAACGATACCTCGTCTGTCTTTCAGATCAATTAATACAAAAATGGCTTGACTATCCACCGCCAAATCTGGTATCCCTCATTTATAATCGTCACGCAGGTGCGAATGATGAGATCCAATCAATTTACTGAGATCGGTTGGTGCTTTAGAAATATCGTGGAGTTGGATTGAGGTGGTGTCTTTTTACTTGAAGACAAGGCCATAGTATTTATATTAAACTAAAGTCTGACGTCGTTAAGTACTCACAAGAAATGCAGTGTTACGTAAAAGGAAGATTTTTTCCACCTTTTTGACATGAAATCTACTGAAAAGTGTGCTGATTTCTTTACATGATATATACACACTAGCTCTTGCCCGCAGCTTTGCCCGCGTACATAAAATATACAATATGTTACTCAAGAATAAAGCAGCTTTCTATTGGTGAAAAATTTTTAGCAATCGGACCATTACTTCTAAAGATTAGGAGGTAAACTTTGGAAGTACTGGTCCGATTGTTAAAATACATATAAAACAAAAAACAAACTTTACCTCTTCATAATATTAGTATAGAATGATACAATATTCTACCTTTAGTTATAGGCTATTATTTTTACTATCACATCCACTTCTGGAAATATGCGCTCGAAGTGAAACCTGTGCGTCTCTTTTTTTATTGATATAAACTAGTGATTGACTGCGAACCCACCTGATGGTAAGCAGTGATGCAATTCCCACGCCCTTCACCAGGTCACCGGTCCACCTTAAGTGACACTTTTAAAGCTCATATTTTTGCCACGGTATAATTTATTTTATATTTTCCTGCCAATATGTATGATAGAAGAACAATAATCGATCATGTTCCAGCAGCTTTGTGTACAAAGTGAACGATCTCTCGATCTGGCAATAGACGAGGGCGATGAACTGACGAAAGAAACGAAGTGTACTACGATCAAACTGTTGACGTGACAACCAATATATTGTAATACCATAAATATTTGCTCCAATGATCGATGTGAGAGCGTCGCTGCTGACTTGCAGGAGATTTTATGACTTGTGGTTCAATATAGTTTTGAAATATTGTGTTGTGTGTGGTCATTTAGTGGAGCTGACATTAGCGTCATATCCGTAAACGGATGCTGTCAGTTGAGACTGGTCATGTGTTAGCTCCCAGTAGGTATTTTATTATCTAAAAGTTTAGTTGTTTTCACATATACGTAATAGTAGTGACAGGAAACATGTAACAGAGGTATTTGTAATACATAAAATGATTGAAAAGGATGACTATGGAGTTTTTTGCTCATTCTTCTCCATAAAGATCTACGCTTTGGAATGTGCAATTAGCAATTATTAATTGTTTTCCTTAACTTAATAGAAATAATGCCTAAACTTTCCCTTCACCTAGAAAACCAAATTCGGCAAGAAGTAAGGTCTCAGAGAGGCTTAAAATGAGAGAACTTTATATTCATATTTTTAGATTAAAAAGTTATGATGAAATTATTGTGGCTACAGTTATATTGTCAGACGGATTGCCGATAGAAATAAGACTTCGCTAAAGATTGGTGATCATAATTTAACGTTTCAGTAACTTGGCATAGAGCTTATAATAAGGATGGGCTGAATAGGCCGATTAGTAACCGTAGTGGCCTGCCATTATGCTGAACTGGACCTATTTGGCACAGGCGTGAGACAGTTAATGATGTTAGTTAGTTTTAGTTTCTGTAATTTTTATTTCATTGTGTGTACCTGTGTGGTAAATAAATGTGTTATCTTTCTTTCTTTATCTGCCATAATTTTTTTTTTTCTATAAAAATAATTAATATAGCACCAGCTCCGTGTGTCACAGTGTGTAGAGAAAGGTTGAATTAAAATCAAAATGCGTTGAATTAAAAACAAAGTGTTCACTTGATTTTTTTTTTATTTTATGGTGGGAAAAAATCGTCCAATAACAACCCCCGCTCTTGGGCGGAGCGGGAGATAGTGTCAGACTCTTACTGACTAAAACACCCACCCCGTTCCTTCTAGCTTTCATACCGGGCCTCGAGCTGTCTTTCGAAACTAACCCTGGCCCCATCGACCGATGGCCTGGTGAGGGTCGTGGGAATCCGGTGGATACGTGACGCACAGGATTGATCATTATGGCGACACTTGGGGGACGGCTATGTCCACCTGTGGACGTCTATCGGCTGAAATGATGATGATTATTTTTTTAAGTATTGCGATCGGTTGGCCAAAATATAAAAGCTAATCAAATCATTTGACAGCATATTAATTTTAGCGTCTGGAACCCTACTCCAAAACCGAGGGTTTCTACCGATGTCAGCTGTTATAAAACAAATATTGAATGTGTCAGACTTTTTTTATTTTTAAACTTTTTTTTTTTGTTAATTAAAGAAAAATTGGGCGTGATGTAATGCTACTTGTATAACTCGTATCTCTGTGCCTTATTTGTTAAACTCGTTAACTATAAAAATAATATGCTTGATTTAAATATTAATTGGTGGATTTTTAATTCAAATACTCAAATATAATTAACCTCCTAACGTCTGAAATTAGTGGTTTATGAGTTTAACTTTTTACTACATGTAAAAAGTCAAACTCATAAACCACTAATTTTCATAGTAAATTTATATTTTTGCGAGGCTCACGGTTGACCACTACCTAAACTGATGGTAAGTGATGATGTGGTCGACGATGGAGCACGCTTGCCTAGAAGTAACCTGTTCACTCTTGACTCTTGATAGACATCCAGGCTGTAGCTAACGTAAAACTTAATTTCTATCGTCTAATTCGCTGCTGGAGTATAGAATCAAGCAGGGAATTTCACGCCTTTTACGATTAGATACGTTTTGACCTTAAAAAAATATTCACTGTTGTGCGAAAGTTTTTAATTTTGATAGACGATGGGTTAGCTAAAAATCTGCTAATAAGTGTTTAAACCAATCACGTGGCATATTCAAATACACCACAAATTTTTAATTTTAACAAATACTTAACGAGCTTATTAGAAAAAATGTCGTTATTATTAAAGTCTCATTAAATAAAAATCATAAATAGCAAAGTTATGAGAGTATGTTTGTATCCCAAAATGCTGTCACTTAATTTATGGGTTTACTGTATAGGTTATTGATTATGAATGAAAAACAATGGCAAAATACTGCGCGTAGTATTTTCTTAAGTTGTTAATGTTATGCATAGTTGATTTAATTATGAATTTACGAATTATGACAAATTTTCGTAGACAATCTTTTTTTTTTACCTTTGACTACACAAATATGATTAGTAACGGGTACGGATAGAACCTCATTTTTTGTACTAATCAAAAAATTGGGGTGCAAATAAATAAGTCGATTTTCATTCCCTTGAATGAATTTTTGATACAACACATAAATTACAAAATAAATCGATCAAATTTTATCGTTGTCACAATCTATTCTAAGTTACTTTAACAAAGTTCATAGATAGTAAAGTTCCAGCAAAGGGTCGACTAACCATCGGTCAGGGAAGCAATTAAAGCCGTACAGATGTACGATTGAAACTTCATTATTCAATTCCGCCTGGATCAGCTGATTGATTACACGATTGGCCAAGTGGTGTAATGTCTGTGTTTGTCTATATTTAACGGATATTGTATGTGGGACTTTATGTTGGTTAGTTTTGAATGCGAGTTATTTTGTAAAGCATTAAGAATACAAAATTAGTTTTAGTATTTACTTTTGTTTAACATAGCTAATGGTTCAGTCGACTGCTCGGAACTGGTTGGCAAAATTGGGCTGCGTGTTCCATCCTTTACATTAAGGAATCATCAACCTCTATATATGTTCTTTCAGCGCGATGTATTTACAGGCAGAACTCTTACATGATAAGAGCTAGCAAAGCGTACAACGCAATGTGCGAATATGTTGATGATCTAGACCTGTTCTCTACCAGCATCACCAAACTTAAGAATATTTTTCGACGACCGAACAGTTTCAGCGATCTTCAAGAAATCTAGTGCACATACGTATAATTTTCCTTACAATAATTAATTATGTACTTGCTCCGAGCGTCTTTACTTTTTTCTTTTTATCTGTCTACTATCTCTTGTTCTGCTCTAATATTATCTGTGAAAACTTGTAATTGGCCTTCTTTCAATATTTTTCAACTATCTGTATCTTAGCTGTTAGTATACCGAAAATAATAAAATAAAATAAAAATAAAATAAAATTTGCAAAACTCCAATCACGTGTTTATTATTTTTATTTAAGAATCTTTGTACAAAATTTCATAACTCAGTCATTGAAATCATAAAGTTTTAAGCTTATTATGCTACCTGGTTTAGCGCAAAAGTACATAGTCACCGGACCATTAGCATGATTGAGGAGTTGTTTTGCTCCCGCACTCAACTGTGCGCTGGCTCTTAATGCCCACTATGACATGCCGTTACCTATGTTTTACTTAGGTGATGTTCAACTTGTGACCTTTTTTAATTATTTTTGGGGGAAAAAAACATGGTGTAAAATTTTTATTTTTTACACCATCCCTATTTACCGGTGGTTAAGGCTTCAGAGACAGGTACCTCCTCACAAAGCGAGTATCAAGGAGTACTGCTATCTGTATCAGGCCCTTGATCGAACCGCGCAACGACTGCTTCAGCAAATGATCGTCAAAGATTTTGGCTAAAAGGCCATTGGTTGTTACGACAATCGGCACAATTATAGCCGAGTCCAGATTCAACATTTTGACAACCTCATAATAATATGCTAAGTTAATTATATTTATAAGTATTATTTGATATGTTTCTCTTTCTTTTATTATTTTTGTAGCTAGCCTATGTTATCCCATTGCTGGGTAAAGGCTTTGGTTAATTGTCAAACTTAAATATAAATATATATATATATATATATTATACTACGGTTTCCAGGTTCATTATAATTATGAGAACTTCATGCAACAGAACTACACAGAAACCCCACGCTTTCGAAGCACCCTCCACTCCAACATAATATGACACAATCGCCGTCAAACTTCTAAAGAATCTTTTGTCCCATCTTGAGTACGCACGACAAACTTTTTGTTTCAATAAAAGAAGTCGCAATTCTCCAGTATATTGGCATTAATATAATTGAAAAGGTCGGGAACAAAGACATAGAGAACTGTACTGCGCATTACAGTCACTTTATTGACAAAACGGATGTGCAACCATTTTTGATTTTTGTGTGAGCCCTCTCGCAGGTCAGTCAACATACGAGGTTGTCGTCTGCTCAACCGGACTCGCTTAAATAAATTAAAACCTCCAGCCGGAACGTAGACTAAGGTTCAGTTAAAACTAGCGTTAGGCAACTGCTACCTAGTCTTCTGACAATATGCTGAACTGGACCTATTTAACGCAGCCGTGAGACACACAATGTCGTCTTTTTTGTCTATTTTTCTTATTTATATCATTAAACCCTAAGCGAACGCTGGCGTTAGCTCTCTCATTGTATTTCTATTCTGTTTCTAATTACGGTATTCGAAATGATAAGTTTCTATGTACTTGTTTCGTCACGGTGTGTGTCAGTGTGCTAAATAAACGTGCTTTCTTTCTTTCTTCTTTCAAGATTCACAAAACTTAAAACTAAGTGACTACAGACTAAGAGGGAAGCCCTGTGGAATACGGATCTCGACTGAGGGCGTCGCTGGGGGAGGACAACATGGACGGGCGATATCGAACAACGGCAATTGTGCGGCCAATACTTGTCAATCTACTGGTCAGGTAGGGTAGTAGTACCTCTGTCGAGTGGTCGAGGCCTATCTGTCGGATAGATTTATAGTCTACCCCGGTCACCAGGGAGACTGGAAACGACGAGAGATGTCGTGCGGTGTTCCGCAGGGGTCGGTACTAGGGCCACCCTTGTGGAACATCGGGTACGACTACGTGCTGCGCGGCGACTTCCCTGACGGGGTCAGCGTGGTTTGCTACGCAGACGACACGCTGGTTCTAGCGCAGGGAGAGTCGTACCAGGCGGCGGTCGCTCTAGCGACACGCGGGGTTGCGATGGTCGTTGATAGGATCCAGGAGTTGGGACTCGAGGTGGCGCTTCACAAATCCGAGGATATGTGATGCAACGCCGGGGTGAAAGTCCTCTGCCGCGACAGGTCGCGGCATGGCGGACAGAGCTGCGGTGGGATCTCATGGTGGAATGGCGTCAGCGACTATCGCAACCCCGTCATGGGCACGCCACAATTATGGCGATAAGTCCCCTCTTTGAGGCGTGGCTGGAAAGACCTCACGGCGTCCTTACCTTCCGCATGACGCAGGTCCTCACCGGACATGGTTCGTTCGGGAGTTTCCTGCACCGAATTCATGCTGAAGTGACGCCCGGGTGTCGCCACTGTGCGGAACGCCCGGAGGACACGGTGAAGCACACAGTCGAGGTGTGCCCCGCTTGGGCGGAGCATCGCCGTGCCTTCGTGGGGGCGATCGGCGGCGGAGACCTCTCGCGCCGGGCCTTGGTTGAGGCCATGGTCCGGAGCGAGGAGGAGTGGCAGGCGGTCGCTGACTTCTGCGAAGCAGTAATGCTCGCAAAGGAGGAGGCCGAACGCATCAGGCAACGGCGTTATCGCCGCCGACGTCGCCGGGATTCTGATCCCGATTTCCGGCCAACGTGGACGCGGGCTTGCGGACAGTGAGCAATGGGTAGCTCGCTGTCCGGCCGTCCGGTAACTGTCCGGACCAAGCCCAAGTCGTCGACGGCGCGCACTGTTCCCGCGCGCCTCAAGGAGTTGTCAGCAACAGCAGGGACCCAGCCGGGTCGAAGCCTACTGGGGCCAGGGTTATCCGAAAGGGCGCTCAAGCCCCGGTATGAAGGCTGGAAGGAACGGGGTGGGTGTTTTAGTCAGTAAGAGTCTGACACTATCTCCCGCTCTGCCCAAGAGCGGGGGATGTCAATGCATGATTTTTTCCCACCATAAAAAAAAAGGTAGGGTAGTAGTAATTAGTAGAACTGAAGATAACACTGAAAGCTTGTAACTCGGACCAATCAAAATTCTAAAGTGGCATTTGACCTCACGATCTCTCGAGCTTTGTCTCACTCACACTATCTACCATTTTCATTTGACAAAAACAGGGAACGCTTAGTCCAGATCTCTATATCTATGATCGGTGACGGTACAGTTCGCTAAAACCTACCGAATAGTATTGATATGATTTATCTGGCAATTTTGTGTTACCAGATCGTACGACAACCTAGATTGCTTTTTTTCAACAGTAAATAGAGCGTTATTGCTAGATATCTACTTAAATAGACAATTTTTTGCCTGAAGTCTATTGGAACTTAAATTTTATTTGGATTTTGGGTTCGTTGGTATTATGCTATCGAAAGATGGTGTAAATTAATTGATTGTAATTGTTGAGTCCAGAAATTAATAGTATCATTTTATTTAAAGATTTTTTTATAAAAACTGTGGTGTAAAATAACACTGACTTACTTTACGAGTCAGCCTTAGGAACTTAATGTCGAAATAAACAACACAATATTAAGATTTATTTACAGGTACTACGGTACGTAATCATTCTTTTAATTTCCCCACTGCTGGGACTCAGGCCTCCTCTCTAGAAGAGGGAATGAGCCGTAATCCACCACGCGGCCCCAGTACGAGTTGGTGAATGTCACATGTCATCGAATTTTTGGTTTTAGGACATGCCGGTTTTTCCTCACGATGATTTCTCCTTCACCTTTTTGATTCCTCATTGGTGATGAAAATATAAATTATACCAACTAATGCGCCTGGCTGGGTTTGAACTCGCAACCTACAAATCGTAAGTCGGGGCCTTTACCAATCGGCCACTAATGCTCTCTAAGGAAAGATTAAAAAATACTAATTACTTATCCCACACTTTAGCTAACAGGAAAACTTTTGTTTAAAATTTTGTCCGCTGAGTTAGCCTGAGCCAGACTTAAAACAAATGAAGGCAGATAAAGTCCTTATCAAAAATAAAGCGGCTTTTTAGTTATTTTTAACATGACATAATGTTCGCACTACCGTAGGGGCCTAGCTGAATTGAAGCCTACTGGAGCCATGGGTTTGCTTCTGAAAGGAAAACCAGGCCCTGAAATAAAAGGCAACGAAGAATAGTCAGTAAAAGACTGACACTAACACTGGGAATTTGGATGATTTCCCACCAAAAAAAAAGTAAAATAATGTTTGCACTATTAGGTCTGTATAATCCACTAGACCAAAGTGGATTGGTAAAAGTTACACCTTTTTAAATCTAAGGTATTATGGTTTTCATAAGATGTTTTCTTTCACCGTTTCGTGAACCATCTTTTTACACGCGCCGGGCCTTGGTACAGGCCATGGTCCGGATCGAACAGGAGTGGCAGGCGGTCGCCTCCTTCTGCGAAGCAGTGATGCTAGCAAAGGAGGAAGTCGACCGCATCAGGCAACGACACTCACGTCCCAGCCGCCGCCGGGATTCCGCTCCCGATTTCCAGCTACCGTAGGCGCGGGCTTGCGGACAGCGAGCAATGGGTAGCTCCCTGTGCTATAGTCCGGTAACTGTCCAGACCGAGCCCAAGTCGTTGACGGCGCACACTGTTCCCCTGCGCCGCAAAGAGTCAGGGCCCAGCTGGGTCGAAGCCTACTGTGGCCAGGGTTAGCTCGGAGAAATAGCTCAGCCCCGGTATGAAAAGCAAAAAAGAAAGAGGTGGGTTTTTTTGTCAGTAAGAGTGCTACTATCTCCCGCTCCGCCCAAGAGCAGGGGATGTCGTTCGGATGATTATTACCCACCGAAAAAGAAAAACATCTTTTTACAAAGTTATAAGTTATCCTATTACGACTATTCCATCGCACGCTCTTGTCTTATAAGAATCTAAAATTCTACTTACTGTCTAAATAAGAAATATATTGAAGCCTCTATAAATGCGAAACGCAAATTCAAATTCGGTGTTCAACTATTCTCAACGTGTCGTACTTCAAAAGATTTCTTGTTTAATTAATTGTCCTACCGAGTTTGGAGTTCTGAACAAACTTGGTAAAGGTGGATCTTGACATTCAGACCCTACGAATTTAAAGTTGTGACTTGGAGAGTTCGCGAGGCTGTGTGACGCTAAGTAGCTTACGTAAAGGGAATCTTTTGTACGCATCTGACGCTGGGATGTTGTTATCGTATTTTTGGACGTTTTATTATGATAACTTAGGAAGTGAAGGTATTTCTTGAAATTCCAGATGTCATCAGCATCATCATTCTTAAATTAATGAATAAAAATAATATTTTCTGAACCATTTATAATCAAATTGTTATAAAAGAGAAAGATATTATAAAAATTATCATAATTCTGAAGTTATCATTTTTATATTTTTAGTTTTACCTGTCAAGATGTTTGTCTGTAATTAAATCTTGCAAATTAAATTTGATCCACTTCGCGGTTACCGATCGAGCTGAAATTTTGCATGCATGTGTAAATTAGATGACAATGCAAAATTATTATGACATGGAGCTGATCCGATAGTGGAACCGGAAGGTGGCCATAGGAGCTCAGGTAACCCTATAATGTTTGAGTTTTTCGAATAGTCTAATCTTAACGAGTAATTATTATTATAGGTATATTTGCTCTATAAAAGCTTGATATAAAAAAAAAATATTATCATTGAAAACTTGTTTATATATATATTTTTTTCTTTATTTACTGTGTTGCACAAAGACCTCCTCCAAAAGTCACCATAACGACCGGTCCTGTGCGTCTCACATTCATCGGACTCCCGCGACCCTTACCAGGCCCTCGGTCCAGCTTGTGGGAGGCCTTCCAACACTGCGTTTTCTGATACGTGGTCGCCACACTAGAACTTCTTTTTTCGTCCCATCACCATTTAGACCATCTGTTCTGCGAATAATGTAACCCTGTCCTCTGACGCTTTTGTTTGGCAATTCTTTGGGCTATGTCGATAACCTTGGAATTTGGATCTCCTGCGTCTATCTTCATAGGAAACTCCGAGCATACAATTGCCGGCACGGATCGTGAGCGCTGGCTTCTAGTTGCGCAGAAGTCAAATATTCGGTCTCTTTATGGTGCAAAGTGAGACGCAAAGGCAGGGAGTGTCTGTGATTGGCTCGCCGCGCCATCATAGACGTCACTCATGATTCGTTCCCTGCGCTTGTAGCATGTATCTAACTACGACGACGATTGGCTCGCCAATGTATGGAATGCGCAAAGCGGTCTCCACTCTGACGCCGAGCGCTCAAGATCCGTGAAGGTAATACCTCTTTCCGATGTCCTTTGGGAGTCTTTGATCCTTCTGATGAGATCATGAGACTATTCCATTTCAGACTTAAAGGTCAGAAAATGCACGATCCATATCTTGCCGACAAACCATTATTTTCTTACAAAATCATGATACTTTAATGAAATTGAAAAAAAAAAGAAATCTCGTTCAGCCTTCGTTAATACTCCTGTCACATTTAAAAATAAATTTCCAACACTTAAAAAGTCTCCTATAAAAAGAACGTTAATACCCACAAAACGTAAGCAAACATTTCCCTCCGTACCCTTCATTATTTTACCACAGAGAAGCAGGTGTTTATTTCACATCCATAAAATCATGTGTTTCAGCCTATTGCATATACATCATTAAAACCGACATGACCTACTTTCAATATTTTCCAATATTTTTTAACACATTTTCGTACCATGGGATTCAAAGTTTTAATTACATATAAAGTGGTTATCACACTGCCACGCACCCCGCAGCGTAGTGCGTGAATGCGTGTCTTAACGTTGCTTGTAAGTATCTCCTTTTGTATAGAAAACACGCACAGTCCAACACACTGAAAATGCATCCACGCGCGTTCGTACAGATCACGCACCTACATGCGGAGCAACATGCACTCACGTGCGTGGGCGCGGGGCGACACGCTAGGTATGGCACACTGGGTCTCGCAGTACCGTGCGTGATTTTGTATGAAATGAGTGCGTGCCTGCGTGAATTTACAAAACGCACCTACGCGCGTGAGTGCGTAAAAAACCCGCACGATGATGCAGACCTGCACTCCCGCAAGTACGTGCGTATGTGTGTTTTCACGCGCTACACTGCGTGGTGCGTGGCAGTGTGATAACCGCCTAATTACATATAAGTAACGAGGGTTTGCTTAATCGGTGATTATTGAAGTTACACGGCGTGTCGCTAGATGGCGTTGTTAGAACCATTATAGTTGTTTGATAATAAATGTGTGGGGAGACCCTAGTCGGTGATTCATCGTAATTCATCTTCCCTAATCGAGGCTGTGTGGAGGTCGTCTTTATGGTTGTCACGATAAGGTTGTAGATAAAATAATAGTGTCAAATATTTTTTTTATTATATACTTGTACATCTCACAATATGGACAGGATAAAAATTTACAAAACTAAGTGTATAAAAGGCGGTCTTATTGCACAGGGTAATCTCATATGGACAATTTTAGGATGGACTGAACGAAAAGAGATAGATTTGAAGCGGTCTGTGTACAAAAATCATATCTAAGTTGATCAATTTAACATACATTGAAAGTTGGGCAGTAATTTCATGGGGTGTACTGCGGGCGGCAGCTGGTAGTGTAATCTACACTAATATAATAAAGAAGTAAAGTTTGTTTTTTTGGTTCTAGGAGGTAATCTCTGTAAGTACGGGTCCGATTGCTAAAATTTTTTCACCGATTGAATGCAGCTTTATTCCTGAGTGACAGTAAGCTATATTTTGTGTACCCGGGCCAAGTTATGGGCAAAAGCCAGTAAATAAAAAAGGAAAGAAAAAAATAAAAACATTTATTTCTGACTTACACAATACTAACAAAAAAAAAATGTTAACTGGTCTATAAATAATTTAAAAAATACAACATTAAAAAGGAGGCCAAAAAGACTTCTATCTCAGAATATGTTGCAATAACTCCACAGATTATAAAACAAAGTCGCCTTCTGCGTCTCTCTCGTTCTGTGTTTCTGTGTCGCTTTTCTGTTCATTTCTAACTTCGTACCCAGAAAAAACAATAAACAAACAAGTTTTACGTATATCATTTGCACCCCTGTGGAACTGAACCGTTTGTTAGCTCCTAATATACCTACATAGGTATATCTACTTAAACCGAACATAAAAAAAATCTAGATACACTCACGTCAAGTTTTGATAAGTAAAAAAAATATATTCAGAGATAAGTTCTTATTTAAAAATCACAACTTACTTTAATTGTTAAGCTAATTTCTGCTCAAATCGGCTTACTGAATAAAACAAAACTCTTTATTTGAATTTCAGACAATGGTATTCATCTGCAATCAACCTCCATTTCAGTTTTGAAGTCTGATATTAAAATCGTCGGCTACAAAAATATAATACTAAAATTTTTACGATTCCCTTCTACTTTTTTGATTGAATCGCCCATTTTGGATATCTTTATGACTGAAGTTTGTTACTTGGCCGGTAGTTAAATACCCCAATTTGAGCTGAATATTACTGAAAATATTTGAATAATGAGCCCTTAAATGTGGGCAGGGCTTTTTGGTATTCATATCCTCTTAATAGTCGTCATAAAGAGGGGAGATCTACGTAAATATACTAATAGGGAACGAAAAAGATGCTGCGAAAGCTTTATTAATACTTAAGTCTTCGTTCATTGCTTTTTTTATATTTGATAAGTTAGCGTTTAATTAGTTTTACACCGGATGAAAGCGGTGATGGGGTCGACTGCGTCATACCTGCCTAGGATTCTCCGCACTCGTGAATCACAAATTAAACTAAGAGCACATTTAAAAAGACTTTAGAAACCAAGGCCTTAAAAAATAATATTTATTTAACATATTGAACTACACATATTCGACTACCTTTAACGAACGTCAAAGATTTACGAATGACGACTAATTTAATTCATTAAACCCCAAGCGAACGCCGGCGTTCGTGCACCTATTGTCTTTCTATTGTGTCTGTAATTTCCACGATTGAAAGTTTAAATGCTTTCCAAGCACAGAGTGTCAGTAATGTCTCAAATAAACGAAAAATTCATCATATGATAAGATATGATATAAATCTACAACTATTACATAACGCCGTCTAGCCCCAAGCTAAGCAGAGCTTGTGTTATGAGTACTAGAGAACTGATAAACATACTTATACATTTCTAAATCCATACATATTATAGATAAATTAAACCTAGACACAGAACAAATGATCATGCTCATCACATAAACATTTGTCCTGGGTGGCAATCGAACCCACGACCTTCGGCATAGCAGTCAGGGTCACTAACCACTATACCAACAGGCCAGTCAGATAAATGAGGTTACTCATGCGTGAGACGTGGGCCTTGACTGTAAACACAATCTGTAAACTACAAAAATAATTAAATTGAATCGATAATCGAGCGTGTACCAACCCTAATACGAGTATCCTGCGGTACTACGAATTTGGAATAGGTATATCTCGATTCGAACAGAATGAGAGTTAGATGCGTAGTTTTACATTTGTTTTTGATTTGACGCTTTCAAAGGCGACGTGTGTGTGTGCATGACGACTTGTTTGTGTGCATGAGCTTTTGTTTGTGTGCATCTTATGGGGAGCACTTATCTTTATTAGCTACCGTTCAAGATCTCAAGGGGGGGAGAAGGTAGAAGCTATCAATGTGAGACGGTTTGGGTGAGAAATGATTAGGTTAATTTCTTGGGTGTCGTGGTTTCTTGTTGGTTTGATGGGATGATTAAGATGTTTTTAGGAAGTTCATCAGTAGGAAAACATAAACTATGCCTTGTATATCAAGCCTCATCCCTCATCCTCGTGTGCAACAAACCCTTCTGTAGTATCTAGAGAGACTTCCGCTCAAATTTCGATTATGGAGGCCAATCTCAACGGAGATTTGCCGGACATGCAGGACAAACAGTGGTCAATAGTGTACGCAAAACAGTTGCACTGACTTTTCTATACTGTCCCGTTCTGATGGATATGTAATCCAACAGGACTAGAGAGAGATCAAGCGCAAAAAAACCGGCCAAGAGCGTGTCGGGCCACGCTCAGTGTAGGGTTCCGTATTTTCCCGTCCGTCAAAATAAGTGTACCCACTAATGAGTTTAAAAAAATGCTTGCATATACGATTAGTCCAGAAATTATTTTGTACAACCTTTTTGTCTTTTTTGTACAAAAACTCTTCTTTTCATCAAGTTCAAAATAATTTTCCTAGAAAGTCCTTATAAAGTTCTACGTTTCAGAATTTTTTCACATTTTCTAAACTTATGGTTCAAAAGTTAGAGGGGGGGGGGGTTTGCGATTATTTCCGAAATTATTGACATTATCAAAAAATGATTTTAGTAAACCCCTATTCATTTTTAAATACCTATCAAACAATATATCACACGTTAGGGTTGAAATTAAAAAAAAAAATCACTTCCTACTTTACATATAGGGGGGCTACCCTAATAAAACATTTTTTTCCAATTTTTATTTTACCACTTTGTCGGCGTGATTGATATACATATTGGTACCAAATTTCAGCTTTCTAGTGCGTACGGTCCCAGAGATTAAGCGAGGACGGACAGACAGACAGACAGACAAACATGGCGAAACTATAAGGGTTCCTAGTTGACTACGGAACCCTAAAAAGCGCTAATGGCGAAATTCAATGCCAATAGTTTTTGGCCAACTTGGTACTCCAAAATAGTAGAGTACCTATATTTATATAAGAGTCTATCTTAACTCCAAGGCAATTAAAACAGATTCTTATATAAATATACTCCACTTATTAGGTCTGTGAAATTGCTGTTATTTTTTTAAAGGATTTCTTTGAAGTGTTATATCTTTGGATTAACTTGGAATTTTAAGTTCAAATAAACTTTATGTTAAAGGTACGATATTTTTTTTTTGAAATTAGGTATTTATTGGTTTCTTTGTGTTTTGTATTTTCTGTAATATCGCTTTATTTATGTATATGTAAAAACGGCAATTTCATAGGTAAAGAAATGACATATTAGATTATGAGTATTATAGTCTTAAATACCGTGGCAAATTGTATAGATACCATAATTATGCAATGCGTATCCTGAAAGTAGTAAGATTTCACCTATTTTTAAAATACGTAATTTTTTTACCATAAAATAATCAAAATTATTTAAGGTGAGAAAAATTACCTATTTTGAAAAGGTCTTAATATATCTTCATTATGTCACTAGCGTATTTTGTGTGTGCGTGCGTAGGTACCAATACTGATGCGCTACCAACATAATACGTCAATTTTTATATTATTTACCTACAATTAAAACACATTACCTAAATACATTTGAAGTAAAACAGTGTTGAATTACAATTAATGTAACTTAATTTTATAATTAGGGCGTGCATCATTCTAGTTGCACGTTGTATACATTGCAAAAATATGTTATTTAAAACATAGTCTTAATAAGTTTGACTGGCCTGTCTGGTTTGAGTGGTTAGTGACCTTGACTGCTGGAGGTTGTGGGTTCGATTGAAGGAATCAACAAGGAAAAAGGTTTGTGTGATGAGCACAATTATTTGTTCTGTGTCTGGGTGTAATTTAGCTATAATTATGTATATATTTAGCAATATAATGTAATTATGTCAAACGCCTCGAGTTGGCCACGCACCCGATTCTTTTGTTCTGACCACGTGACTGAGCGTTGAGATGACGTCATTCCCGTACATTTGAAGTTTTGTACCAGCGTTAACGATTGCAGATTATCAACTTGTCTAGGAGTACAGTTGTCTAGTACTCATAACACAAGCTCTGCTTAGCTTGGGACTTGACGGCATTGTGAGATAATTGTAAAAAAAACTGATGTGATCTACACAAGACTAATTCAAAAACTGTATGTAGAAACAAACGATTCATAAACTTTATATCAGAACCTCAAACATATATTACAAAATCTTTACTGGCGCAAAAAAAAATCAATCTTTCTCAAACACCAGATCAAATTGACAACAGAGAAAGGGAAAATCGTAAACCAAATGTTGGCAGAGTAAAAACCCGCATTTGCTAAACCGGGAGGTAGATATTGATTGGTGGCACCGGGCGGGGTGACTGAATCAAACTCTCGCGGCTAATGAGGCACCCTGTATATAGGTAGGTCGTTTATGGAAAGGTGGATACAGTTCAGGGGTATACGGGATGAAGGTGCGTGCGGAAACGTTGGTAATGTTATGTTGATTTTGATTGTATGGTGGAGCAAGGCATTTTTAATCCCTGACGGAAAAGAAGGGTGTTAAAAGTGGTTTGATTAGAAGCCCTACCAAAAACTCTTAACACAATCCATTTAAGGACGTAATCTGAACTGTTAATCGAGCTATACAACAATAGTTATTAATTTATGCGAAACCTGAATATAATTTGTTTAGAATCAGTAAATGATTTGGTGGATTCCAATAGTTTTTTCACTATGTTATATTTTTTTCCCAAAAATATTTAAAAAGGTCTCAAGTTGGACACCACCAACACTAACTACAATACAAGTCTCGGCAGGTCATAGCGGGTATTAGGTGCCAGCAAATAGCTGGGTGCAAGTGCAAAACTAACCGTCAGTCACTTGGATGGGCCCGGTGGCTTTGTATTTTTGCTGACATAACCAGCTTATAACTTTGTGATTTTTCACGATACAGTTATGAAATTTTGTGCATAATTTTATTACAAAAAAATATTAGACCTGTGTTCCGGGTTTCGCATATATACTAAAATTATTGTCACAAAATAGATAGGTACAGAAGTCAATCTCATTTATGTATTTCACTTTTTATACTTACGCTAGGCGGTCATGATATGGTTAGCGCATTGCGCCGAACTGTACCTGCGAGTGCGACCGGCGATTGAACCGAGAAGTCGTGTCCCTGAGCGGTGTCTATGTGTGCGTTGCTCGAAAGCGCTTTGTATGTCTTCTGTACCGATCTATTTTGTGCTAATGTTGTATGCATCCTACACACAATAAAACATAGTTAAGATAATAATTGCAAAGTTAGCGTAATATTCCCGGAATACAATCCCGTGAAAGCCACAGAGTAGCAACAAATAACTAATTCAGCAGTACACTTAATTCTATCACTGCACGAGTCTCTAGAACTTCCGTCCCTATGTTTTTAACTTACTTATACTGTGACGAGCCGACAGCCGTAACTATTGCTTGGTAGCTTTGTGAGATATCTGTCACCTTACTAGTCTGTAAGGATGGAAGAAAAGGGTCGTTTATCGGGCTTATATTGGTGACGCTTCGCTGGTATTGTAGCGTCTGATAAGTAGCCTTTGAAAAACACGTTCTTTTTATAATTTTATAATATATATACATTTAGTTTTAGTATGCAGGATGTTACAAAATGTATGTTTTGTTCGTATATGTTTTACATTTATGGGTAAGAGGGTTGTCATTGAATGTTTTTCCCCAACAAAAAAGGCGTACAAATTTATAAAGTTTACAATCATTCACAAAAGCTAAATTAAGCACTTTAAGGTTGATAAGTAGGTGAGTCATTAAAATACATTAACAAATTAATCAAAAAATGTCAGATAAAATAAAAATGTCAAATTGTCATTAATAATGCATTCATAAATGAATATCACAATAAAATAAAAGTTTCAAATGGTCAATAAAATGCACTAATAAATTAATCAAAAAATGTCGAAATAAAATAGTTCCTGAGTTTCATTGTAGCTAATGGGACGAATGATGGTGATTTAATTTCAACTAGACAATATATAGGCATTTTCGAATTGTTAAAATGTTGGTCAGTCAAAAAAGTGAAGCTAAATATGATGATGATAATTATTGTTATTAATACATGTAAAATCTATAGGTCTTGATGTCCCAGCGGTTAAAGCTCCCGCCTCTCATGCATAAGGTTGCAGTTTGAAAATCGGGAAGTAACAAGTGGAATGTGAGTTTTGCAATTCATAGGTCTACTTTTTAAGTTTACCTAAATAACTCTTCCTGCAGTCTGGTAAAAAGAAATTACTTATTTTAGTCTCGGTTATGATTCATAGATCTTTGATAGTCGTTATAGGTAGCCAGATGCTAGAAAGTCTGACCATCAATGTAGGTGCTCATGGAGTATCATATTGCCCAGTAACTGTATTGTGGAGATCTGATAGGCGGTCGTTTCATGTATAATACAGGTATTCAGCCACATTCAGTAAGACTAGAAGTCGACCCCAAATAGGCTGGGAAAAGGTTATGGAGATGATGATGGCATGTGAAGTTTTATATGTGTTCTGATAATATTGGAGTAAGCTATGAATATTATGACATAAAGAAAAAGGTACCTAATCATTCCAAGCGAGCAAACTCTCAGAACTTTTACCAGACAAAGTTAAAACAAATGAAAAAATTAAACTCCTCAAACTCGATCCAATACGTCCATGCAATCATGATTTCGGCCAACAGAACGTAAATAAAAGAATTCACGATTGTAAAGAGAAACATTAGAAGCAGATAGCTCTTAGCACTTATACCGAAACCAAGTTATGTAAGGTTTTCTGTCCACAGAGGCGTAGCTTCATAGATGCGTCATCATAAGCTCGGAGTAAATCTGAAAGAAAGAAAGAAAGAAAGAAAGAAAAGAAAAGAGAAGAAAAGAAAAGAAAGAAAGAAAAACAGTTTATTCACACTTACATACAAATCTATGAAAGTCTGTCGACGACGCAGCAACATCGTGCCATACAATGACAAATACGCGTTTATGAAGCTACGCATCCGTGGATAGTATGCCTAACAGTTGCAAAAGAACAAAACCAATAAGCAGCGTACCAATATGCGAACCTAAGAATTTAATACAAACCTCTCGAAGAAATACTGCAAAAGTTGGACCATTTCTAATGGCAGCGTGGAAAGAAAGTTCACGCGAACGTGTCGGAGGGTGACCTATTCATTAATCAAGCGAATCAGTTTGATAGATGGTCGAAAGATTGTCGTTCATTTTTGCAACGCCTCCCCTTTCTTGGTGTAATGAATTATGCTCCTAATCGAAGATTGGTTGGATTGAAATGGAATCTGGTCAATGATCTTTGTCCTTTGTGGGTGTCACGGTTTTTGTTCATTCTTTTTGTAGACGCTTTGTAGGAACTGGGTAGTTAATTCTGCTGTTAGTGTCTCGTTTAAGTCTTACATATAGTATAGGCTCATCATTATCATCATCATTTCTGCCAAAAGACGTCCAATACTTCAGTAGTCTATGTTCACATAGACTTCAAAAAAAGGCCTCAAAGAAACGCCACAACATTTTCATGATCCTTTAAAATTACCACTATAACAGCTCAATGCCACTTGGCAAATCATTGTAAACTGTGGTATTTATTTTTTTGCACATTCCTAAATAAAGAAAAGAAAGGCACGTAATATTGAAACAAGTTTAAAGAAACTTAAATTAAGAAAAACAATAATTGTCACAGTGAGTCTCTCACAGACCCAGTAGGTCCAGTTCAGCAAAATGCCAAACGTAGCAATTGCCTAACGCTAATTTATAACTAAACCAACTTAAATCTAAACAGATGCAAATAGTTTTGTTAGGTGTTTTTTTTTAGGTGGAAAACTACTTCTTGCGCTTTAGGGGCGGGATCATGTCATGTCGGATTTTTACTGACTAGAACCCACTTCTATGTTTTTTTTTTCCTCGTGTTCCAAAAACCTGGGGTTGCCTTTAAAACAAACTATGGCCGTAGTAGGCTTTGGCCTTATTGGGTCCCTACGGTTTGGCTGACATCTCTGTGCCGTTTTCTTTTGTACAAATCCGGTACACTAACCTCCCGAAGATGCCGAGTCGTCCGTAGAGGATCTGCGTCATACGGAATGTGTGGATGCCGTGACGTCTTTCCAGCTGGAAACCTTAAAGAGGGAACTTATCGCCACAATTATAGCGTTGCGACTGTAGACTTTTGCCCTGGCGTTGCATAGGTGTGGTCACAAAATTGATTTGAACTCTAACCAAAGTATCATCAACAAACATGTTAATCTTAGCAGCATCATCATCACCATCATCATATCAGCTGAAAAACGTCCACTGTTGGACATAGCCCTCCCCCAAGCGCCAGCAGACAAAATTAAATTAATAATCTTTTAAAATTTTGTAAAACATCGTAATTTCATCATATTGGTTGCAAATTTAAAAATAACGACACTTTAAACTGCACTGCCGATAAACTGCAAAATATAATTTACCTCGATCATATTATTAATATGTATTTTCTGGACCGGCATAAGAATGAGTGAAAACATATTTACTACTATACCATCTGATATTGGGTTTAAGCTTTCGAATTTCTCGTTGAGTTCAAAAATTAATATTGCTGGGAACCAGTGAAGTGTATTTCAGCGTGAAAAAACCGCTCTTGAACATTTTATTCCTACTACTGCATTTATGTTGGACCGGTAATGATCTGTCCAATACAATACTTTTGAGCTCTTCATGTAATGAGGTGTTTCTCATGTATGCAGAGATATCTTTGCTTAAATTATAAAAAAATACTAGGTTTTTACCATGGCTTCGCCCGCGTACATAAAATATAGCCTATGTCACTTAGAAATAAAGCAGCTCTCTGCAATAAAGCAGATCTGTAAAAAAAATTTAGCAATCTGACCAGTACCACAAAATACTCGTAGATAGGCACAGAAGACAATCTCATGTACGTACTTCACCTTTTATACCTACGCTCGATTAACGCACACTAATGAGCGTTTGAGCCGGAACTGTTCGACGAGTGATCCGAGACGCGACCGAGACATCGTGTACGTGAGCGGTGTCTATGTGTGCGTTGCACGAGTGCGCTTTGTATGTAGATTGACTTCTGTACCTATGTATTTTGTGCCAGTACTTTCAGAGATGGGACTCCTACAAACAAGAAACAAACTATACCTCTTTATTATATTGGCGTAGATAATGTACGTGATGGTAATATTAAGTATAATACAGGCCATGTTTTGCAACATTACTGTAAAGTCATATTTTATTAACAACATCTTTGACTGGCTTGTTGATCTATCCTTTAAGGATCTTGACTGCTATACCAGAGGTTGTGGGTTCTATTCCCACCCAAGACATATGTTTTATGAAGACGAAGATCTTTTTGTTCAGTGTCTTCACCAAAGGACGTTGTACAACTGACGCGGGTGTTTCCTTACTAAAACACATTTTTAATGCGTGGGAAGAGGCACAAGATGCTATAGGCATCTTCTGCGACCTATCTAAGGCGTTTGATTGTGTAGTTCATGAAACATTGCTTCGGAAACTCAAGCATTACGGACTAGGCAATGCAGCGTTAAGCTTATTAAAATCTTATTTGAATAATAGACAGCAATTAGTGCAAATAAACGGTGTCAATTCGTCGGGATTGAATGTTGAAATGAGGGTGCCCCAAGGTTCAATTTTAGGTCCTTTTTTGTTTTTAGTTTATATTAATGATTTACCCAATTTGTTGCAAAATAAACTTAATATGGTGTTGTTTGCTGACGACACTTCTTTGATTTTTAAGATAAATAGAAAAACTAACAATCTTGACAACGAAAATAGCGCCCTATTGCAGGTTCAAAACTGGTTCACTGCTAATAATCTGGTTCTAAATGGGAAAAAAACTAAATGCATAAGATTTTCCTTACCGAATGTCAAAAGTAGTGATTGTGACATTGTATTGAATAATGAAAAACTAGAATTTGTTGATAAAACGATTTTCCTGGGGATTACGCTTGATTCAAGGCTACAATGGGGTCCTCACTTAACTTCTCTTGCAGGGCGGCTTAGCTCAGCTGCATATGCTGTTAGAAAAATCCGCCAATTTACGGATGTTGATACCGCTAGACTAGTCTATTTTAGTTATTTTCATAGTGTCATGTCGTATGGTATCTTACTATGGGGACGGGCTGCTGACATCGAGTCAATCTTTATATTACAGAAAAGAGCCATCAGAGCGATTTACAATCTCCGCCGGTGCGATTCTTTAAGGGAACTGTTTAAAGATATTAACATAATGACAGTACCTTGTCAATATATCTATGAAAACATAATGTATGTTAGAAAAAATCTTCATCTTTTTAGCAAAAGAGGCGATAGACACAATTATGTTACAAGAAATAGGGATTAATTAGTTCAACCAGGTTTCAGACTGGCTAAAGTGGCCTCTTCTTTCATGGGGTACTGTTTGAAATGTTATAATAAAATACCTCCCCACATATTAGAACTCAATGAAACGAAATTTAAATCTTGTATTAAACGCACACTATGCAGCAAAAATGCTTGGCTCAATGCTGGTCCAGCTCCACTACCACTAGGGCGTACTAATTAGTTGATTAGTTGGAAACTAATATTATTATTTTTTAATTTGAAAGACACAATTGCATTGTATAATGTAGAAGCACTTTTTCCAAGTTTGTGAATGTGAAGCACCATGGAGCATTTTTATTAGGTTACAACTTTTTTTTTTGACTTTACGAGCATGGCAGTTGAGAGTTTGTAATGCTCACTCAAATGTCTCGCTGTTGGTGGCACGTGTTATTGGGTCGTTCAGTTCCCTTCAAAATGGTTGAGCTGAGTGGGGCTGATGCACGCGTCATGCTCGTGAACGGGTGACGTCAGATGGGACTGGTCATCTCTTAGCTGCCAGTGGCTTAATTCAGTTTCTATCTTTTAATTATTTTACATTTTTATTTCTCTATAGACATTGTGCTCACATGATAGAAGCAACAAGTAATATGTAACCAAGCATTATATGTAACACATATATGATTTAAAAGAGTGTCCATGGAGTTTCTTGCACGTTCTTCTCCATAGAGACCTACTCTTTGTAACGTGCAATTTAGCTTCACTTTTCTTGGACTGCCCGACATTTGACTATTCAAAAGTGCCTGTAAATGGTCTATTTGAAATAAATGCTTTGATTTGATTTGATTTGATCTAGATATAATTTATACAAAAATCTACCTAAATATTTAGAAATATATATTAATGTTTATCAGTCTAGTGCTCACACAAGCTCTGCTTAGTTTGAGACTAGAAGGGCTTGTGTGAAAGTTGTAGAATAATATTATATCCGCACAATAAAAAAACTTTGAAAAACTCTTCGCGAATTTAACTTTTATTTGCACTAACCACCATAAAAACTGCTCTCAAAAAATCATTCACCAAACTAGCCACCTACCAAAAAATCTCCATTTCTAAAACGCAAAAACCCGCAGGGCTATCCATAACAATAATCCTGTCTAGTGTGTCACCATTCACTGTTACTATAAAAGTCAGTGGCAGGGAGCGAGGCCCGAATTATGGCCGCTGTGATATGCACCCGCAAACTACCGCGTAGTTACTATCCACCACTCGTAGTTAGTAAGGATGAAATTTGGAGAATTGATGTAAGTTTAGAGATATCTGAATGATAGGTAGGTGACTAAGTTAATATTGAAGAGAAGGTTGATCTAAACTTGCAGTGATTGATTATATAAGTCCATGGTACAGGAACATGCAGCATTAGAAAGCCTGCCACAAGATGAACTGATGACCTGGTGAGGGTTGCAAGAATCCGATGCATGCGAAACGAACAGGACAGGTCGTAATATCGACGGTTGGAGGAGGTATATGCCCTTTAGTGAACGTTTTTTGGCTGAAATAATGATGACAAACCCCATCAAGAATGTCCAAATGACAAAACAAAATTCTTCCCGACTCAGATTTTTTTTTTTCGATTGTATAATCATCAAATGACTCCCTCTGCTCTGGGTGGAGAGAAAACCCAGGTGGTCCTGACACAAGTTACAAAACTAGTCATACAGCAATACTAATCTTGGCTAGTGGCCCACTCTTTTATGAAACCATAGACTATGTAGCAATAAACGTCACTAGCACCAGTCAAGGCGCAAAATATAACCGCACCATAGTGAGTCGAGTGGCTAACGATATAGCAGGATACTTTTAAAAAGAATGAAAACACTGAAACTACAAATAGTTTTAAATGTTCAGAAAGAGCAAGAGCCTGCTTCTAAAATAGTAAGTTTATAATTGGACATTGAGAAAGCAAAGGTCTTGTCAGATTCACTCACTCATATGCCATAAATTCAGAAATGAAGATGTCAAAAGAATCAAAGTATATAGAATCAGGGGTTATGGCGACGCTTGGGAGTGTCACAGTGTAATCTTTATTAACTCAAAGGTTGGTAGAGAATGTCTTATTGCATTAAGTACGCCTATGTACCACTACTGCACATGAAGTTTAAATAAATAAATGGACTTATGTCCAGCTATCACAATAGATCTTTTAGGTCGCAGTGACTACATCCCCTACACTATCGGTGATGCATAGTCCCCTATCTTCTAAATAATAATAGTATGTCCAGCTATGGACGTATTCTCTATGATTATGATTATGATAGGTTCATATAGGTGTATTCATTCATTGGGCACCAGTTTTTTGATCGAAAACTCTCAAACGGTTTCTACACACAATTTTATGAATCCATATATTCTGAACGTAAGAAAGGATAGGGCCATTAGCGACTGACGCGTCAAAAGAATTTGCCATCGATCCTATGTCATCGTCGTCTGTCAAAAGAGCCGCAAAGTAAGGCGGTTGCTTTTTCTTTTGTTTTATTCCATTTTTTTTTTGATCCCACTGCGCCAGGATGTATGTTTATTTCTTTGGCATGCTCTAGAACCAAAACGGCTTATTGCATTTTAATTTTAGAGATGTCGTTAGATTTGATTAGTAGTGAGAGACAGTACTTAAACGTATACTAATATTTAAAAAAAAAATGCAAAATTTTGGCATCAGATTATAACTTCAATTTTTGCATAATCATGTAGGGTTGAAGACAGGTTTTCAAAAGTAATGGTCATTAAAATGAAGGAAATAAAAAACTTAGCATCAGCATCAAAAACCTCAAAAAACAAATAAAACTTCTATAAATAAAACTGACTATGTTCTGCGTATGTTCTTTTACTTGCCTTTGTGTTCCAAATGATGTCAGCAAAACCGTAGTGGCGTAGCTAGGCCGATGCCTACTAGGGCCTTGCAAGGATCTCTGAAAATGCAACCCGTGGTTTTAGAACACAAAGTGTAGTGATGGAATATAGGTGTGACTTTAGTCAGTAAAAGACGCGCTTTGCAGAAGAGTAAAATAAGTCATTAAATGATTTTCTACCTTAAAAAAGGGCCCAAATACTTTTTCGAAAAATTCAGCTGGCTTTGTTATGTTTCACATGCTGCAACGATCCACAAATAAATGAACAAAAAACTGAAGGCATAAAAAAATTCAAAGGGGAAAACAAATAGATAGGGACCGTGCTGCACCGGCTGTGGAACTGGTTCTGTGGTGAATGGAGACTCGAAATGAGGGAATATGCATTGGTAAAAAAACAATGAGATTTTTTTTAAGGATACCTTTGGGGTATGAAGGGGTAAAGTAACTGATTGTTTGTTTATAGGTTTGTAGCGACATCTATGACGACACATAGGAACTAAAATTCAAAATTCAGCATCGCAATATTTTAATTCTTTCCACGATTAGAACACATAAAATAGCCTGAAATCAACCATTGGGCAGTTGTTCAAACCAGACACAGTACCTATCTGGTCTAAGGACTTTACTCGCTGTTTCGCATACCTTTAAATGTTAGTAAGATTTAATCTCTGAAAAAACTGATCGTATCACAAAAGCTACTGGGAAGTATTGAAAGAGAAACCGTGATCCTAAAACGTCAAAGGCAACTGAAGGACATCAATGGGTTTTAGTCAATAACAGTTTGATACACCTTCTTTCTTCTCGCTCTACCCTAGCGCGAAAAAAGTATTGAATGAATTTCCACCTCAAAAAAAAAAAAATGCTTTTAAACCTAAAGGTTGACTAGCGGAGAATGCCTTACGTACCTATTAAGTCTGCCTATATACATGAAGGTAAAAAAAATAATCTCAAAGTGATAAAAAGGCAACACTAGCGCAGAATATTTAGCAAAATTCTTGATTAATTCTGGATAAGTTATGAAAGCGAAGAACAACGTACCAATCTTCCTTCAATATCATATTCCATACAAAGTGATAAATGATATTTATTTTGCAAATACGTTTAAAAAAAAAAAACACTTTAACAAGTAATTTTTTTTTTCGTCCGTTCAAATTTGATCTGGCCGATATTACCTAGCTAGCTACTTTGTGAAGAAACACCGAAGCAAACTCTGGGGTCATAGTATCATAATTTCCATATTCATGTCGAAAATTCGTCAATTTCAAGCATAGTTTACTAGCTACCCACACGAGTAGCCCATGGACACGATACCCCTCCATCACAATGAAGTCACCTAGCAGGATGTACAGTGGACGGGCTTGGACAATATACCGTACACAATGGCCCACAATGGCCCTTGATGCGACACTAAGCTGTGTTATCAGACAGGTTTATATGGCTTGGAAAAACCATATTTTGGAGCAACGTGACATTTAGTTGTTGTCTATGAGGTTTCAGAGTAAATTTTATTGAGACAGAGTGTGTTTGTCAGAGGCTGTGAGCTGATATAAAGCTTTGGGAGGGTCAGACACAATAAAATAAACAACATCAGACTGGCTTTTGATGAAAGGGTAGACAGAAGTCACAGAGGTTTATGAAGAAACACACGTTTTACCATGTATGTGCAATCCTTTTTTAACTTTTCGAATATCGTAATTAGAGGCACAATAGAAAAACAATGAGAGAGCAAACGTCGGCGTTCGCTTAGAGTATGGCTTTACAATTAATTAAAAGGTAGTAAGTAATCAAATAACTGATTAAGGCCTCACATGGAGTTGTGGATTACCAGACATGTACCAATGTGATTTGTGATTTTCAACTTATAAATAGTGTTTTCTTTTCTAAGTTTATTAAGGACATTACTGACAACCCATGCCTTGAAAAGCACGTAAAGCTAAAGGTCCTGGTTATCACTCGCAGATCTGCGACAGTCGTTACAGGTACGCCAGAGTCTGACTATCAGTTTATCCAGTCGCCCAGTATCTGGACTGTGGAGGTCTGATGGCAGTCACTAAATGTAAAGCATGGGTATGGCCGCATCCGGTAAACTGGAAGCTGGCCGCAAGTTTTTGCAAAAGCTAGATCATAAAATAAACAAATAATTTCTGTCGGTCGAGGTGGAGTTAAAGGAAGTGTCAGATTTTAGTTTACTAAAAGCTACTTGTGTTCCTTCAATTATCCATGCATCCCAAAGCCGCAACAACTTTTTCGATAAATCAATAGATTCCTGTAATATCGACAAAGTCTATTTAACCAGATCCCTATTAATTCTACCTGGATAGATAAACTTATAAACAGGTTTCCCGTCCTAAACATTTTACCCCTCGCGATTGAGCTAACATGACATAATTGTCATTTTTAACCTTCATCGCCCCAGTGCCTAAAAGCTTGCTTAAAAGATTTAGGACTAAGAAAAAATATAATAACACTACAAAACAAAATATAGCCTATATATCACTCAAGAATAAAGCAGATTTTCATCAGTGAAAAAATTTTAACAATCGGACCAGTAATTTCAGAGATTACTTCCAACAAACAAAAAAATTTAAAACTTTATAATATTCTTTATAATATTATTAGAGATGAATATTATTTTTTAACACAACATACGGAGGACGAAAGTTCCACAAACATAAAAACAAGCGCAGTTGACCTACTTCGCGATACTCCCCAATTAAATTCAAAACTCCGTATGAACTGTCTCGTATATTGGATGCAAACGATGCTAGCGTAGTGCAGTTAAAACAGTAGTTTAACTTAGGATAGTGCCGACAGTGAACCGATCATTTCCGACACATATATTTAGCTGAGATGGAAAGAAGCCATATTTATTTTTGCCACTTGGCAAGACGTGCTCGACCAAGAGGGCAGCCTCGTGGCCCGCACTATCCGAAAACAGACTTGAGTGGAACAGGGTCAGGAAGGTCTTTGCACTAAGATAACATTGGTTCATTAGATTAGATAATATTAAATTATTGATTTTTGGTTGGTTTTGCATACAACGTAACTACATGCAACACTATCCGAAAATGTGTTTCAAAGCGTATAAGTTATTTTTAAAAGAAGATTAACCCCGGCTTTAATTTTCAAATTAGTAAACGATAGTGGTGCATATGGTTCTGAAATGTAGTCGCTCGTAATGGGCATCATCAGAAGGCTTAAAGTCATCGAAAAAGTCAATAGAGAGTGCTTGGAATTTCCTGGCGTGATCAGATCAGAATTAAAGATATGTTATCCGCTCGATAACCAAACTTACCGACATAGCCCTAAAGCTATCCTATTGCTATTTAATTGCTCACTGAGCAGGTGATCGATGGGGATGAAAAATTTTGTAGTGGCAACCACGTACCAAACGACGTAGCCCTAGTAGGCTTTCCACAAGGCCGACGGATGACCTGGTAAAGGTCATGAGATCATGAAGTCATCCAATGGATGCTAAACGCACAGGACGTGTGTTGAGG
Organism: Mythimna albipuncta; assembly: GCA_929112965.1. Taxonomy (NCBI): domain Eukaryota; kingdom Metazoa; phylum Arthropoda; class Insecta; order Lepidoptera; family Noctuidae; genus Mythimna; species Mythimna albipuncta. The sequence goes on from OV815960.1 coordinate 3,606,806, forward strand.
TGATACTTGGGGATACTTGAGGTCTTTTGGTAGAAATGATGATGGTGAGTGGTCCTTTATCATTTCTTTTTACATCTTTATCATATTTTCAATCAAATAACGTGCACTGCTGGACATGGCAAAGTCGTGCTACAAGAACTGCATTCAAGGGATTCCCGCAGTTGTCACCAGATCATCAGTTCACTATATGCCTTCGAACGCAGCGTCTTCTTATATGCGAGTCGCACAAAAACAAATAAGGTCACGTTACAATTAAAATACTAGAATTTAAAAAATGATTTTAAATTGAACTACTACTTTACATTCACAATGACCTCTTCACGCTTAGAAAAAAAATCCTCGTTTGAAATCAAACGGCTGGTACGCAAAGTACAAACGTGCACTCTATGGAAATGCTGAAATAAAAATATAAAAAAGTTTGTTTACTTGCTTTATGAAATATTAGCTGCTGCCAACGGCTTTGTCTGCGTGAATGTAGAAAATTGACCTAGAAACCTATTCGCGGAAGAAATCCTATGTGATATTCCAGACAACGCATTTTTTTTTATGCTTTAACGTAATTTAATTTAATTATTTTTATGTTTTTTTTTTATAATGTACTGTACAAGTGCCGAACACGCCTTTAGTGATAATTAATGCTCCACCATATTTTTTTTATTCATTTGCACAACATTATTTTTTATTTATTTATTTAAGGATCACCAACGAGTGTAACAAAAAAAAAACATTAAGAAATAGAAATTGGTACAAGTAACCTGGTCCTATAATGAACATTCAATTATAGGCAACCACAGCTTAAGAGAGCTTTTATAGTGTTAAACAGTGAATGAGTCGTTGGTGTGTATACAATATACAGGGTTATTTCTAAAACATTGGCAACTTCTCAGGACTCTGTTACTAACATCATAAACAACAACTTTTGTTCCATGACTTTTAATTTTTTTTCATATTTTAGTTCATTAAATTTTCATACAAAAACCAAAATATTTTAATTGAACGTTCTAAATATTACGAAGTCTATGCGAAGCAAGTGATAGTACAATAGCGGAGGGGAGTGGAATCGGGTAGCGAGGGTGTTTGATTCGTTTGCGTCGCATCCTACATACCTAGATAGGTATACTAAAACACAGAGTTGAAATATGTTAGATAGAACAATGAAATCTTGAAGGATTGTTTTTGGTAAAATGAATTGTTTGTATAAAGTCATAGACCAAAAGTTGTTGTTTATGATGTTAGTAATACAGTCCTGCAAAGTTGTTAGTGTTTCACAAATATGAACAAGGCCTACTCATGTGCCAAATTACTATTCGAGCGTGAAGAAATAACAAACATACACATTCACAATCTTTCATCGTTATAATATTAGTGTGTTTACTACGGTTGCTTTAATATAAGTGCGACTTAAAACAATATTGACACTAAGTTTGTTTGGAGAATTTTCACTCAGAACTTATTAAGACTTAAAAAGTTTTAACAGTATTCAGCAACATAATTATTGCTTGTTATATGGCATGAAAGAAAAGGAGTAGATGATAGCATAGAGACTGATAGCGGAGAATTTATGTATTTATTAAAAACACACACTATCTTTACAGGCTGGACTCAATACAACAGTGATTTTAGAAATAATAGGAACAAAATAAATCATTTTATGGCTAACACTTATCTAAAAATCTTAAACAACATTAAACTCTATTACAACATATTATTACTAACTATAAAAATACAAAAAATAATAACAAAAATATAACCTTAACCTATATGTAAGTAAATAAAATCAGACTTAATACTTTAATTAATATTTTAATATAACAAACAAATTTTAATAAAACTTGCGAATTCTGTCTCATGGCTTGAAAATAGGTCAAACCTCTCATGCATTTCATTTAGCACGCGTATTGTACAGGTAGATGAGAAAAAAAGAACACACACTGAATCACGCCAAATAAAACGTATAAGTTTTTCTGATCAGCCCATTAACACAAAGCCCTTTTTTCATAAATCTTGCTCCGCTCTAGAAATATCTCCTGTATCTTAAATGCGTTCACAAACATGTAAAGTCACATACGCAAGACACTTAAACCGGGAACACCTGTCTGTATGCCATACAAATTTTTGTTCCATGGGGGAATCAAATCCGTGGCCCACAGCGCAGCAGCCAATCGTTCAAGCACTGCGCCAACCGTAAAAAGAACAGACATTCAGGTTGCTATTACGATAATCGAAACCATTCCGAAATGGAGCTATAATCTTTCCAACTGAGCAAAAGAAAAAAATAAAAAAAATAAAAAATTACAGCAGATGGCGCAGGTGTGTCTTTCGTAGATATTTACATAATTACAACCACAAAATACTACGACTTTATCCTCTAGACGACGCGATTTGTTGTGCAAGCCGGAAAATGGCGCGACCTGCAAGCTTCGTCGCATGTTTGGAAAGCAATTTCACAAATATGCGAATATTTTACTTAGTATGTGGGCCGCCATTTCATTTCAACAGCTCTGTTCTACACTATTTCATTGACCAAATGGAAAGATTACTGGTTTTAATTTGAGTAGTGGTTGTATGTGAGTTGATGAAATTTTTTTGTAGGTGAAAATATATACAAAATATGTGAGTTCATGTACCGTTACGGTCATTTTGGCCAGATCACTTAAAAAAAAATATCCTGCCGCGCGGCGCCAAACTATAGTAATATAAGCGAAGTCAGGCGGAAGTGTCTTTGATGGTACATAGACGAGCTTAACTCAAAGTTTAGTTTGAGTGTTTACTAGTAGTTTTTTTTCTACTTCTCTTTTGTTCAGGATTTAGGGCTCTTTTTACCATAAAGTCTTTGCTACGCCTCATTACATGTCCATATTATCTGAGGCGGAGCTCTGTTAGTCCGCGATGAGCGTAATCTCATCCATCCACCCATCCTTTTTAATGTTGCCACTGCTGGGACTCAGACCTCCTCTCTAGGAGAGGGAATGGGCCGTAACCCACCACGAGGGCCAAGTGCGGATTGGTGAATGTCCTACGTATTTTTAGTTCTAGGACATTCCGTTTCCTCACGATGTTGTCCTTCACCGTTTTGAGAGCAGTGGTGATGAAATAAATTACACAAAGTAATGCGCCTGGCTGGGTTCAAACCCGCGACCTACAACTCGTAAGTCGGGACCATTAACTCTTTGAATGTCGTAATTAGAGACACAATAGAAGAACAATTACCTTATGTCGGACAGTGTAACTTAAGACATTCGAAAGGAAAGAAGGAGAAAAAATCATGATTCATCAGGAGGAGGAGGAAGAAGTAGAAATCATGTACGACATGAATAAAATTAATTGCACAAAAACAAATAAATTTTTGGTCAAATATGTACCAATTTTTATAAAACGAGAGAATTGCTTTAAACGTGGGTTTCTATAATAAGGTATTCCTGCCAGTGGCAGTAGCTCGATGTACCGTTACTAAGGTGTCGTATAAAAGCGAGTACATTTCTTGTGCCAGTGAATATCACAATTTTTAGCCTGAGGCTGTAGATCGTGAAATGCAGTACTGTACTGTAAAAATAAAGTAACAACATGTCCAATAATTGTCTTAAGATTTGTTTGAGGAAAAAACCAAAGGTTGTCTTTAAAAAATCGCTTTTAGCAATAAGACCACCCATTGTGGCACCCTATTAATTTTAAGTTTCTTATGTAACTGCTTTATTTTTGGTGTACAATAAAGAATTTATCTATCTATCTATCATGACATTAAATGCAATTTTATTCGTCATCATCATCATCATATCAGCAAAAAAAACGTCCACTGTTCAACATAGGCCTCCCCCAAGAGCCGCCATTACGACCGGTCCTGTACGTCTCGCATCCATCGGATATCCGCGCACTAGGTCATCGGTGTACCTTGTGAGAGGCCTCACAACACCTTCCCGTACGTGATCGCCACTCCAGAACCTTGCGTCACCATCTACCATCTGTTCTGCGAACAATGTGCCCTGCCCACTGTTATGCGGCTATATCGGTAACCTTGGTTCTCCTGCAGATATCTCAATCTCTACAATTTCAGCCTTAAGGTCTAAATAGATATGCCTGTAATTTGTACTACAGTATGCAATTAACTAGCATGCTATAGTGACATCCAACAATCAGATTTTGTTACAACTCTCTGGCATGCAAGCTACTTGCATATTTTTGTGCTAGCTACAGGCATGTGTATCACCTCACCACCTTAAGTTAACGTTTCTATACAACGCTCATAATTTTATTATGCTTTGGGTCCTGAGTAACTTTTCAAATTTTTTTTTTTTTAATTGAGATAAACTAGTGCTTGACTGCGATCCTACCTGATGGTAAGTTAAAATAGTTCTCGCTTATTATATAGGCAAAAATTTTGTACGGATTTGTGAGTGTATATTTATAACACCTTCACAGTCAATCAGATGAATGGATTTGGATAAAATTGAACACAAAAGTAGACCATGAGTTGGAATAGGATATGGGATACTTTTTATTCGAGTATCTTTTGGAATAATTGTCTGATTCCACGCAGGCGAAACCACTGACAGAAGCTAGTGGCGGTTTGTTCTCATTTAAAAACTGAAATTACTGAACCTGTTACGAAAACTTCTTTCACTAAAAGTTTCACAATTGTTGCGTGTCATCGGCACATTTTACTAACGAAAAATGGAAGAATACAGCGGAAAAAACTGAGCAAGTGCGAGTCGGACTCACGCACCGAGGGTTCCGTGCAAACTACAAGTCTCGAAGATTTTTTTTTGTGGCGTATGTAACAACATATTTACTGTTTTCAGATTATTTCCTAAACCTGCTATAAGATCTTGCTTTGTGCAGTTAATTTCAGGATTCTGAATCAACACAGAGTACTCTATGTATTTCGATCTTTGAGAGTATCAAATATACGTTTTTTTTTGCGACATAAACGGCCGTATCTTTTTATTCGTTAACTTGGAAGTTTGATTAATAAATCAAACACACACATATGTGAATACACAGCTTGAAGGGACCGCAGATTTGAGTATACGGTTTTAATTTCAACTTGATACCTCCACGCGTTCTCGAGATAAAGGATCTTAAGGCAGATAGACAGACAGACAAACGGACGGACAACCAAGTGATCCTATTAGGGTTCCGTTTTTCCTTTTGATACTTCAACGGAACCCTAAGAAAACCGAAGAGTAAAGTAATCGGCCAAGCCTTATCTGCAGTATTTTAATGTCATAGTAACTAAACCATAAAATATATCAAGATTTACGTCCCTATATTTTATTATATCGCCATGATTTTTATACCGTCCACCATAAAACTACGATTTAAAATTTTATTGCAATGCGTTTCAATGTTTTAGCACTTGTAGTTCAACTCTGCAACCGTTTCGTTTCAAGTGGTGCCTTCTGTGCAATATTTGTGGCCCACTCGTGGATCCATTTAATATAACTCTAAAAAAAACTAATCAAGTTTCAGTACGAGTCGGACTCCCGCACCGAGGCCGCGAGGGTTCCGTAAAACTTACCTATGTAAATTGTTCGAATTATTGATTCCAGCCTCGAAGAACTTTTTGGACTGAAGAAATGTACCTAATTATTTTGTGATATCAATTCTCATTTACGGTTTTCGGATCCGGAATTTTACCTTTCATGATTCTAGGTCAACGGGAAGTCCCCTATAGTTTTTAATTTCCCTGCGAGCATCCAAATATGCTCTATAAATGAATCATAAATGGAGTTGGGTCTCGTACAGTTTAATCATTTTAAAGTAATTTTTGTAGGCGCCACCAAAATAAAACAAATAGCTTTATCTTTTGATTGCAAGTTTGTTTTTTTCGCTTCTTCAAGAAGTAGCGGACCTGAATATTTGATAGTAATTTTAGCTTGATATATATACGTTCCTGAGAAAAAGAGGTTTAACTGTCGTAAAAAAAAACAACAAAGTGATCCTTTAACGGTTCCGCTTTTTTGAGATGTGCAACCCTAATTATAAACCAAGAATTTGAAGTAAGATTCTCCACCAAATACTATCCAACTTTTTACAGCCCTAAAGGTCAATTTCACGAATAAAATTCATCTCTATCGGCACATTAGTATTCCATAGCTCTAATGATATGCCATCCGTGTCAACTGTCAATATTATTGTAAAATACCGAGAGTAGCAGCTTTTAAACATTAGATGACATGTATCATTTCATTTTAATGTTGTTAAAATTGTTTATTTCTTTACAAAATTAATTTACATTTAAAAACCTACCTAACTATAATTACAGTAAAATAAAAAAATAAATAATAAAAACCCTAAAACTAATTACTACCAATTAAAAACAAACTAATATGCTCGTATACCGTCAAAAAACTCGCTGTCAACTGGGAATATGCCCAAAAGACTGGCGGCATTGCGACGTTGTAAGTCAATGTAATTAATTTTATTTGAGAAATTCTGCCTTTATGGATACAATGCATTTCTCTACACGTCTCACTTATATCGCTACACCCTTATTACTACTACCCTCCGAACACTATTTCCGTATAAACCGGTTTAGCCTAGGTCAAACTAGTTCGTCTAAATTGTGTTAGCAACTCTGTTTAGTGAACGTGAAACTAACTTAGTTTTACGTACTTTTTGTCCTGTCGACGTACATCGTCTTTAACACGTCGCTAACTAATTGATAACCTCATTGAGAAGTAGGTCAATGAGTTCAAAGAGCTCCTGACTAAATAATAACACACGCAGGTCGGGCTTCCCGTTCAAGGAACTTTTACTGAGAAAGGGATGTAGATGGGTGACTATCTATTTTATACTCAGACCCTTCTGTACCTTGCTCCGAAACCTGCTGTAGACGCCCCGGGCGTGGGGAATCGCAGAACGATTTCCAGTTACCGTATCCGCAGGTTTGCGGACAGTCAGCAATGGTTAGCTCGCCGTCTGGCTGTTCGGTATGGATAGGGCCGATACCTGCTAGGGCTGCGGATAATTCGGTGGAGTTACTATATAGCCCTCGCGAAAAGTGCAACTGAAGTTACAAGTTTTAATCAGTAAAGTCAGACTCTTCCTCGTGCACCCAGAGCGAGAAAAGTCCACATCAAAAAAATACCGATCCGTGCCTCGAAACGCATGTTAATTCATTAAACTCCAAGCGAACGCTAGCGTTCGCTCTGTCATTGTTTTTCTATTGTGAGTCTAAATGACAGTATTTGAAAGGAAAAAAGTTTCACAGAAATCTATACAACCATTCGAGTGTAACAAAGTAATAAATATAGACACAGAAACATTCATAAACTTTCGCCTTTATAACAGTAGTGTGATTTGTATTCACCTGCATCCAGTTCAATTAAAAAAATATAAATATTTTTTTATCTCAAACCTACATGAGAACTTAAAAATCATCAGAAGCTAATGCACGGTTCAAACCAATCGTTTAGAAAAAAAAGAGAACAGCAAGGAATACTACAAAAAAGATTTTGTAATAAATTGGTCGCTTAGACTGTAAACTTTATTATAAATAAGAAAAGCTAGGATTTATAGAGAAATATGTAAATGAAGCTATCCATCAACTCGTTGAAGTGAACCCTTTATTGGTATATCACAAAATTTAATTAAACTACCCCCTAAATCACAATTTATTAGTATTCATAACTTTATTTGTTTAAGATTAATTTCTCGACCAGTGACCCGGGTTTCAAAACAATTGGATTAATTTCTAAACTAATTCAGTTTCGTCTCTGTCGGTCCTCTCAAGTCTAATTCATTATAAGAAGATTCACGGACGACGGCTTACTCAAAGTTCTGTGTGTTTAAGCAGTTGGATGTATTCAGTGGTCGCCAGTTGCAATCCCTGGTAATGCAATTTTATTCTTTGTCTTTCTATTCTCTCGGTTTCTGGTTCTTTTAGTTAGAAAAGCTGGGCGAGTTCGATAGTTTTATTTGGATTTCTGATCTCGTAATTTTCTTTCTATCTTTAACAGAACTAACACTTTTCATTGTTTATGCTTCTGCACTAGCAGACTTAGATTATTGGTATCTACGCACGGACACACAAACACGCCGGTGATTTATCAAGAATACGTACCTAATATTTTTATGCTATATGTAAAAAATAACTGAAACCAATTAACCCCTCAAACCCCAAGTGAAAATCCACGTAGATTATTAAAATTTTAAGCGTTTATTTATTGGTTATGTATCTAAGAAATTCTTCATAAAGTAGTCTGTGAATTTCGAAAATAAGCAACCTTTTCTATTTATCCGAATTTACACCTATTTAAATGCTTGCTGTCTCAGGGTTAAGTGGTCGATTCTGAACATATAACTTTCAGGATGTGATACATCGTGTATACGTAAAGAGATAAAATTTTTTTTACTTTTTTTTTGTTTGTAGGAGGTAATCTCTGAAAGTACTGGTCCCATTGTTAATTTTTTTACCGATAGAAAGCTGCTTTATCCCTGAGTGACATCTAATAGGCTACATTTTATAGACATGAGCAAAGCCGTTGGCAAAAGCTAGTATAAAATATATTTCTTTCTTTCTAATATTGAGTCTTAAAACTCATTTTTATCTAATGAAAATAAGTGCAGAAGAAAATCTCAATATTCGTCACTTTCGTTTCCCTTTCTCAGATTGCGTTCGGACCGCGCGTTTACCCACTAAGTCCAATATCACCCTTCCGATAGTCTATCTTGTTCCGATGTTTTATGACACTCAAACTGATTTGCGAAAGTTGTGATCGCCTCGGCTACAGTTTACGTGGTCCATTTTATTGTTCTGACTTGTACAACTTTATCGTAAGCAACTTTATTTGTCCTGAAGTGTAGTGTTTGATGTAGTTGTTTGGGTTGTATATTGTTTGTGTCCAAAGTTTGTATTAAACAATCTGCTGTTGACAACAATGTGTATGAGTTGTGCGCATTAAATTATGCCCCTTGGTAGATCAGCATGGCGGACAGAGCTCCGGCGGGATCTCATAGTGAAATGGCGTCAGCGACTATCGCTACCCATTGGTGAGCACGCCACAATTATGGCGGTAACTCCCTTCTTTGAGGCGTGGCTGGAAAGACCTCACGGTATTCTCACCTTCTGCATGACGCAAGTTTTCACCGGACATGGTAAGTTTGGGAGGTTCCTGCACCGGATTCGTGTGGAAGTGACGCCCGGGTATCGCCACTCGTCCGGGTATCGCCACTGTGAGGAACGCCCGGAGGACTGGTTTAGCACACAGTGGAGCACACAGTGTAGGTGTCCCTCGCTTGGGCAGAGCATCGCCGTGCCCTCGTGGGGGCGATCGGTGACGGTGACTTTTTGCGTCGGGCTTTGGTACAGGCCATGGTCCGGAGCGAGGAGGAATGGCACGCGGTCGCCTCATTCTGCGAAGCAGTAATGCTAGCAAAGCAGGAGGCCGAACGCATCAGGCAACGGCGGAGCTCACAGCGCCTTAGCCGCCGCCAGGATTCCGATCCCGATTTCCGGCCACCGTAGGCGCGGGCTTGCGGACGGCGAGCAATGGGTAACTAGCTGTCTGACCGTTCGGTAACAATCCGGACGGATCCCAAGTCGTCGACGTGTCTCAAGGAGTTGTGAGCAGCAGCAGGGGCCCAGCTGGGTCAAAGCCTACTGGGGCCAGGATTAGCTCCGAAAGGTAGCATGGCCCCAGAATGAAAGGCAAGAAAGAACGGAGTGGGTTTTTTTAGTCAGTAAGAGTCTGACACTATCCGCTCCGCCCAAGAGAGAGATATTAGCAAAACCATAAGGATCTTGCTGGGCCTAGTAGTCAACCTATGACCCCAGTAGGCTCTCATGGATTGACTTGCAAAAAAGTTACCCTCAATCCTAGAACCCAAAGGGCAAGTGAACATAGATGTGGTTTAAGTCAATTAAATTCTGGCACGCCCTTTCCGCTCTGCCCTAGAGTGGCAGAAATCGTTAGATGATTTTCCTAGGTACTATGAAAAAAGGTTTCACTTACAAACTCTCGTCACGACCACTTCAAAAGCCTATAACAAAACTACACAAGCTTACAACAAATGGATTGGTAATAAAATAGCAAAAAAACATATCGACCACGAGTCCAGCCAATCCAGAACAGGTCTGGACAAAATTATTCGTCTGTCAGTGACTTATGAGGCTCCCGCACCAATCGAAAGATTAATGTCTCGTTCATTGATGTGGACTGTGGTTGCCAAAGTTTGAGCAAAAAAATGAGCCATTTTTATGGCTGTCTGAGTCCTTTATTTGGACGAAGTATTGGCTGGTTCCAATTTTTTGTGATGAGAAATGATTTATAGTAATGCGGCTTATATTTTGTTGGTATTTATGTTAATAGTGTTAATATACTATAACCAAACTATAAAGTCTGTTTTTGCACACCTATTTAAATGTCGTGATGTTTGTTACCTCGTCTGTTCAGGAGCCGATATTTTATATGCAAGTGAACTTATTACAAGTAGAAAGTTGGTAAATAAAACATGTGAATCCCATAATACTTTCATTTTATTAGCTTGATATCACTCTTTACCAAACCAAAAATCATCATGATCATGATCATTTCAGCAGAAAATCGTCCGGACATAGCGGTCCCCTAGCGTCGCACGAAGATCGATTCTGTTCATCTTGCATTCCTCGGATTCGCGCGATCTTCACCAGGTCATCGGTCTATCGGGTGCCATCCAATATCCCCTGCCCACTTAAGAATCACCAACTAAAAATGATATTTCAGTAATTACAAAGAACCAATTACATAACCCAACAAATTGAAAACAGTACGAAAAACCACAGAAACCAATATGTAAACAAGCCACAATAATACGAGACGTAATCGTAGATTCGTTTTAGATACGAAATGATTTATGATTCGTCGGCTTCCATCGGAAATGTCCCTTGTACGTCGCGTAATGGATTCTGAAGACTCCCCGGGGAGGAATGGAAACGTTGAGCGCCACTGTCATAGGATACGCATAGTCGCATCACGCGAAAATTTCTCACTTAACGTAGCTGCGACTGGAAATGGGGTTTCATAAGATTTTTTTGTTCTTTCTTTGGGCTGCTTACGCTTTCAAGCATTGTATAGAAGGTACCAATTTCATAGATGTTGCGTTTTTTAAATAAGCGAGTTACTGTAAAAACAACACTCAAACTAAGCAAAAATGGTTACTAAAACTCAAAATCATTCTACAATTTAACAAAAAAATGTCATGCTAGTGGATAAATATATCCAAGTTCTTTAAAATACGCGATTCGAACATCAATAGTTCAAAATCGTCTAAAGGACAATTTTCGGGATAACGAGGTGTTCAAAGGAGACTTGCGGGAATTTACACCCTATAAATCTCTAGAAACACACTCGGAAACAAAATTTTGATTATTGACTGCCCTACTCCATTCAAATCCATTTAGAAGATTGTTTACCTTATGGCACTAAATTTAATATCTACAATAAACTCCTCTACTCTTTGTGTCATGTAAAACGAACAAGCACTCGAAATACAAATTATATTTTACTTAGAACCGTACTCCAGATTACAAGAAAATAAAATCTCAAACTAAGCATTTCGCTAAACAAAATGATTTATTCAGAAACTTTAAAATTAAATTCAGATTGCTCTCTCTAGGGCGCTGTGACAAGATTGAGCATCTCTGTCATAAGACCTCGAGCCAAACTTTGCCACTTAGGTCTGTCTCTCCGTCAGCTAGGTGCCGATCCGTCGACGGTCTGTCTTTCAACTTGGGCTACATTAATATTTATTTCTACTTAGTTCAGAACTCAGATATTTTGTTGTTGAAACAAATTTTAGGGTTCTGTTTGCAAAGTAGAAATAAAAACATAGCACAGGATTAAACTGTCAAGGTTTTTTTTTTTTTGTAGGAAATTATCAAATGATTGCTCTAGGGTGAAAAGTGTCAGACTTTGATTGACTAAAACGCACCTATGTTTCATCGGTTTATTTCAGAAATCTCCACTAATGAATCTCCACCAGTGGGGATTGTTACTTTTTTACAAATCCCCACTAGCTAAGTAAAATCATCCCAGTAGGATTTTTTTTTATTTAAAAAAATTTAGTGTATATCCATCAGATATTTTCCTATCCAGATTATTAAACAAAAAATGCTAAAAGAAATACATTACTTCAGTTCAAATTGTTTCCATGGTCAGTCAAAAGGTCTAATCACATTACAACGATTTTTGTACTCAGAAATTGACAAGCATAAAAATTCACTATAAAGGTAAAAAAATATTTAAAATAAATAAATAGAACGGAAATTGTCACAGTAAATTCTTATTTAAATATGACCGGATGCTCTGATATTTTTAAATAAATTAAAAGGAAGTAGTCAAGTTAAATCCTCACAAAATCGACCGGATCTTGTAATATTTTCTAGAAAGGAAGTTGTCATATAATTTGTTTTAAATTCAACTGGATGTCACAATATTTTAAAATAATTCAAAAGTTATCAAATGAAATCCTTCTATAAATTAAACAGGATATCGTAATATTTAAAAACAATTTGAAAGGAAGTTATCAAATGAAATCCTTGTATAAATTCAACAAGATGTTGTAATATTTAAAAGAAATAAGCAGCAAATGGTCGAATTAAATCCTCATCAAAATATTCAAAAAATGGTTTTGCGCCCATATTTACGTAAGTAATTGCGTCATTATAATCAACTTTCATTATTTGTGCTGAAACTTAAATCAAAATATTTACAACAATTGACTAGATTTAAATAAAAATAGTGTTTGTATAGTGAAGTTCAATGACAATTTTAATTACTCACAAATCGATTTCTTGTATTCACAAAGATTTATGTTATCACACCGGTTTCACGTGTCGTAGCAATCATGTTTTAACCACCAATCTTCTTCTTCTTCTTCCTGCCTTTATCTCATATTACTTGGGGTATTTTAAACACCAAGAAAATTAGAGTAAAATCATTTTTCTATTTACTCGTAACATGAAGGTTTAAAAAAAAAACTATTTCTCATAGAACAAGGTTCATTTAAAATGACTTTACATAATCTTAATCTTATTACTTCCTTTACTAGATAGGTACATCTCTTATGTTACTACCTAAAATATATCTTTTATTATTTTTAGCTTACCAAACAACTCTTGTTACTTGATTTTTTAGGAAAGTCATTACAGAGTTGTACTATCAAACAAAAAATTCAGCTGCCATAAGTTTTTATTCTAGGTCTGCATATTTTAATGTTAGAGTATCTTATTGTATCTCAGATGTGAGAAATATCTTAAAAATACAATAACACTAAATACCAACCGAACAAATAGATATTTCAACGAGTTTATTCAAAACATTACTAAAATTGAACGTACTACAGAACCCTTTGAATTACAAATACATTCAAGCGTTTGTAGAGTGTTGACTTTCTACGGCTCTCATGTGACCTTCCAGCGCTGAAAACATCAAATATAGGTAATATCTTGATTTTCTCTCTAAAATACGTCGTGGGTTTTACGAACGGAATATTTTGAATACCTTATCTGTGATTTGTGATTATATTTTAAAAGGTAAATCAAGAAAAAGAAACATCAAATTTCATGAATCACAAATTCAGTGTGGCTTAGGTTTTATGATATACAATAGAATCTCAGTAATAATAGTAATATTCCACAACTATCGCCCAAAACCCCAAGCCAAGCTGAGCTTGTGTTATGGGTACTTACCTACTGATAAACATACTTAAATATTTCTAAATACATCCATATTATAGATAAATTACACCCAGACACAGAACCAATGTTCGTGCTCATCACACAAACTTGTCTTAGGTGTCCTCCAGCATAGCAGTCAGGGCCACTAACCACTAGACCAACAGGCCAGTCCGGTCCAGCGCTATTGAAAAATAGAGGATGCCGAGTTATTGGAATGTTCGGATTATTTGATAATACAGATAAATTCTGTTATGAGCTTAGACTGCCCAACAACGACGGGGCGCTTACGCTGTGCGTAGCGTAGGGAGTAGGGAGGCGCGGGCGAAGAGTGCTGGATTACTGGACGTGTTGATCTATTAAATTGCCGGATTAGTAAGATTCTAGAGTATATTTTTTTGCGGGATTCCGATCTCGATTTCCAGCCACCGTAAGCGCGGGCTTGCGGACAGTGAGCAATGGGTAGCTCGCTGTCCGGTCGTCCGGTAACTGTCCGAAACAAGCCCAAGTCGTCGACGGCGCGCGCTGTTCCCGCGCGCCTTAAGGAGTTGTCAGCAACAGCAGGGACCCAGCCGGGTCGAAGCCTACTGGGGCCAGGGTTAACCGAAAGGGTGCTCGAGCCCCGGTATGAAGGCTTGAAGGAACGGGATGGGTTTTTTAGTCAGTAAGAGTCTGACACTATCTCCCGCTCCGCCCAAGAGCGGGAGATAGTGTCAAACAAAATGTCAATAGTGATCAATCAATCAATCATAAGACGATTTTTCCCATCGAATAAAAAAAGCCCTGGAACGTAAAAAGCAACTGAAAGAACATGGCTGAGTCAATAAAAGTTCGACTCTTCTTCTTGCATTGCTCAGAAGTTATTAACCTTTCAATCGTGGAAATCACAGACACAATAGAAAGACAATAGGTGCGCGAACGCCGGGTTTAATGAATTAATTTGGTTTTATTTAGAAAACTTTTTTTTTAATATGTGATAAACAAGTGTTTGACTGTGATCTCACAAGGTGGACCGAAGACTAGCAAGGATACCATGACGTTCAAAGTAAGATTGTTTTAATCTAGTATCAGTGTGTGTAAGAGATAAGAGATGGCGCTAGACAACTTGTATTGCTCTGTATCTTACCCACAATGAAACAAGACTAAAACAATCTTACTTTAAGCGTCATGGTCTAGGTCCTGGTGAGAGTCATAGGAATGCGGTGGATGCAAGACGCACGGGATCGATCGTTGTGGCGGCGCTTGGGGGAGGCCTATGCCCAAAAGTAAACGTCTTTCAACTGAAGTGATGATGATAATGACTGTGATCCAGTCTGGTGGTAGATCGCACTAGTTTATTAAGGTCCTATTCACTCTAGCCTTGAAGACACCTGAGCTATAATCTGACAGGAAGACCGCGGCAAGCAAATTGTCCCAATATTATTTCAGTACTTCGATGTTCGTAGCATAAACGACGAAGCGCTTAATCTTGACCGTAAAAGTGTCAGCAACGTAAGAGTGGACACTCGCCATAGGTACGTTGGGTTGTCCGATGGTAGAAAGGTCGAGTCATGTAATTCCTGCTTCTTATCTGTAGTAATTTCTTCTTCGTGGAGCCGGAGGGCGTATCAGACATTTACTGACTAAAACCGTAGGTACCTGTGTTGCAGTGGCCATTTGCATTCTAGGACCACAGCTTTCCATTCAGAAATTTCCCGTGACAAATTAGTGCGTCTATGTTTATCTTACTTGTTACTTGTGAGGGCTTGAAGATTCACTGGCCATTGGCTTCCAAACCTTCAGCTCTGTTTACTCTAAAATATGAAATTAAATACACACATAAACGTTCAACATACGAACGGTAAGATTGCTTAGGATAATTTGCGCTCCCATAGGTAAGTGCGTCGCAAGATAAGTCTTATTGAGTGCGTTGTAAGGTGGGATTTTATCTTATAATAATTACTTCTCCCGCTGTAAGGTAGAGCGAAAGGTTGAGTCCCTGCTGGGTCCCTACGGTTTGTATTATAATGTCAGTGTTTTTAACTTATATGAACTATGCAAATGGAACTGATTTAATGATGTAATGTTTGTCATTACAGCATTAAATCAGTTCCATTTACCAATCAAAAATAAAATCGGAAGGTATATTCAAAATCTCCAATATCACAAAGTCGACGTCAACTTCCAAATTCGTAGAACTATGCGGGGCACGTCACATTCATTTTTGCGTCTCGTATTTGCCGTGAAAAGGCCAGAATCCCCTATCCGCAATTCTAGCCGGATATATTTTTTTACCTGAGTTTACGTTTAGGATTGACGTGATCCAAAGCGTCAAGTTTTTTTTTTTTCCTGAAAAGATAGATTAAATTGGATGGCCAAGTTTTTCGCAAAATTTACGAGTAAAAACACCAGCTTCCTGCTACTTTAGGCAAAAATTCGCCCGTATATTGACATATTTGCTACTTTTGAGAATATTATGATTGATTTTAACTGAAATTTGATTTAACAGTTTGTGCTTAAATCTGGTATGAATTCTACGTATTTAGGATGTACAAGTACATAATGCATATTTTAAAAACCACTCAAACAAAAATATCTAAAATATGTTATCAATAACTTCTCTTTATTGCATCTACTATGTGCTCAAAAGTCCGGTGGTAAAGCTACGCTGTATGGAATGTTTATCTCCTGTCCATGATAAAATCTAGCCCTTGAATCATGTGAAGTGTCAACAAAGCGTTTGAAAAGGTCTTTATACAATTTGTGAGCCCTTGGACCTCATGACTTGAGAGTTTTACCCCAAACGGCTTGCATTACTGTTACGTTCATTAAACATACTTTAATAATATTGTTTCTGCGGCACTTACATAATTAATTTTATTATTCTTATTATTCATACAAGCTTTTGCTATTGAAGTCTCGCCACTCTATAAAGTTTCAGCACAAACTTCAAGTATTCAGACATCCAATTTTTTATCCCTCTTCGGCCGTTGCAAATTGGATCAAAACGTTTTTCAGCAGGAATTGCGTTTCCGAAAAACGTTCGAGAGCGTAGAAAAACGTGTCGCATCATTAATACAGTTCAAATATCAAGCCTATACGTATCTGACGGGCCACCAAAAATCCACTCCGCTCCTAAAAACTGCCGTGCAAAAAGACTGCCTGAAAAATCTTTTTCACAAAAAATCTCAATTCACCAGTTTGTTTTTATTGCAGACGGGAGCTAGTTGGGATACTTTATTTTTTACAATTTTGTACTGTATGTATGTTGAAATCTCGAAAATTGAACCGAACGATGTCAACGCGCGCGGTTTTTTTTTTTATTTTCACCAGCAACATCGATAGTTCGCGGTCAACTGACTGGTAAGCTTGAAGTTAAGTTCTTGTTATTTTAGTTTCATGGGTTTTTTTTAACATAAGAGGTGTATTGGGTATTTTAACTTTCATAATATATTGCCGTCATCTTTTTCGATTATTTTGGAAAGTTTCACTACCAAACTAGACCAATTACTACTACTAGTTTCGACCAGTTCTATAGCTTTATGCTGAGCGTTCGGCCTTTTTGCGCGGATGTGACGCATATCTTCTCTATCCATTGATTATGTTTGTTAGCTAGTTTTAAGATTGCGTCCTATCTCGTTAATAAACTGTTTTTCTTTCTTTACAAATACTTATCTACTCATTCAATTTAAATTATTATATCTAGCCCATATTGTCCTACTGCTGGGCAAAGGCCTCCCTCCACTCCTTCCAATGTTCCCGGTTTTGAGCCACCTCTTTCCAATTCCCATGGAAGACATCCAAGTCGTCCCGCCATCTCCTTCTTGGTCAATTTAAATAACTTACTTAATTTTTAATACTCACCCAAAATTAAAAAAAGAAAACTGATCCTCTATACAATCATAACAAAAGGTATATTAAGCAACAAAACGTTTTCTTGAACAAACTGATGGGTACTTTGCGTAACCACAATTTGTAGATATAGGCAAAAGATATCATTTATATTGATTTGCATAAAAGATATCCGAAATAAAACTTGAAGCCTTTACAAATACCAGAAAAACGCCGCAGGCATTGCCAATTGTCAAAGTTGGTTTTATTTAAGCAAAGTTGGCTTTCAAATAGGAACCATATTCTAAGGAAATAGAGTTTTTATTTAAATGGTATGAAAGTTGTAAAGAGGGTGAATTTGCGGTAAAGAGCCATGAACTGTAAATACAAACTGTTCACAATCTGAGATTACTACGAGTTGAATTTGAAGAGTATTGCTCTAAAGATATACGTACAGGCTATGAATCTTAATAACCTTTTAGAAGAAGTAAGTAGTATACCTAAGCCTTTGAACAACCGATGATCCCAATCTTCTTCAGAGTGCATATCGATTGTTAAAAGAAAAACATGTTCAGTAAGAAGTAATATAGGAAAACCAAATCAGAAAACGACCTCTCTATTCGAGTTAAAATCAATACAAAGAATAATTAATATTCTCTAAGCTTCAATGTCGGAAAACGAGTTATAGTACTTAAATGAAATGGCAGGACTTATGATTAGGTGACAGCATGTGACGGAAGATGGAGTGTTGGCTGTCCAGCAACGGGGAGTGCTGAGAAAATTTTTGCCACCGGAAGTAAAAGCTGGATGATGGTGATACAGGAACTGAGTTAAAAAAGAAGCCATAGCCTAACTGTGGGTGAAGCTGACTGTGAAAGAAAGAAAAACATCAAATGTCTTATTTTTGTTGTTTGTTGAAATTTTTGTGTACAATAAAGAAAAACATTTTATTTGCAAGTAATGACGCAAATTTGTAATGGCTTACAAATTTAAATCATTCTATAAGGAAAATTTGAGCCACTTTTGCGCGAAAACGGTCAAACGCTTAACATAATGCCGTGACCAAATTCATAATACGACCACTCCACAGCGCTGATTTTCAGTGGAGGCCGTTGACAGTATTGGCATTCGTGGATAGTTACTGATGATGACTGCACAGCCATATCATAGCTGTATTACTATAGACATCAAAAGAAACGGTCACAGAGCTTACAAAAACGGCACAAGGTCTCCAAGGAGAACTCCATTGATGACACAATTTCTCCATCCAGAACTCCAATTTACCCAGTCCTGTGATTACAGAGCGAAGCTTCGTTACTTTTATATGTAAATGACTATCTGTGTATTATGCAGTGGAAATGTTCCAGTTGGCTCGACAACCCGCAAACTGGTAAACTATTAATTGGGCAACTGGGAACAAACAATTTGGATTACAGATTCGGAAAGCTACAGCCGTTACAGGCCGTCTCCAGTTTTCCAATGCAAATACATGTAAGTTAGTGGACTGTAGCTTTGCTGAAATTAGAATTAAATTGCGTTTGTGAGTATACATTTTTCAGCTTAATTGGAATTAAAAATGCCTTTTTAAATTGCGCCGTGTTATTTGCTAGACTGCAATTTCTAAGGTATTAAAAAATGAGGCTTTTTTGGCTAAATGTGTTCTTTTATTAAATAATTTACTAATAGAAACAGCTGGTGGTGGTGGTATAATAATTTCACAAAACATAATATAAAAAATATAACCAACCCGAGACTCTTTTTGAAGTCAGTAAAAAAAAAAAAAATTTGATATTACGAAACTTGATTGTATAACAAACTTGAAATAATATTAAAAACTATTATGGAAGATCAAGACGTATTATGGCCAAATATTTTCGTCCACAAAACATCCTGGATACTAATTTAAATATCCCAATCACGCGATCACTATAAAAGTAATTACACAAATCTATCCCTTCAAATAAATATAGATCAGAACCAAACATCTCGTACGTACAAAGTTGGAGCAACTTTACAGCCAGCTAGCTTGTCCAATCCTCAAACTTGGCCCGATATGAGGTACCGAGCGTTATCTCGGGACGTGCACGGAAACTTACGAACATTCACGGAAACTTACGAATGCTTATGAAGATTCGGAGCGGGATGACTTGAGTCTTTGTTTGTTGATCCTTTGAGATATCCTTTCTATCAGAAAATTCAAACGTTTTTATTTTTCAATCTAAGAATAAAATATTGCAGTAAGTAGAAGAAAGAAAGAAAAGAAGGAAAGGATGTGTGTGCTGTATTTTTTTGTTTGTGGTGTACAATAAAGAATATAATAAATCTATACGTATAAATAAAATTGGAGTGTCTGTTTGTAATATTGAAATAACTGCTTTTTACTACATGCATATTATGAATATATATACGGTACATACACCAAAATAACATTTTTTACAATTTTTGTCTGTCTGTCTGTTTGTCCGGGCTAATCTCTGAAATGGCTGGACCGATTTTGACGGGACTTTTTTGGCAGGTAGCTGATGTAATAAGGAGTAACATAGGCTACTTTTATTTTAGAAAAAATAAGTTCTAAATCCTGTAGTCCACGCGAATGAAGTCGCGGGCACAACTAGTAAATAAATAAAAACATTGTATTTGACAAAATAAAGCGCAAGTTATGGACTAACAAATTATATGTATACTTAGTGAAGAAGTTATTTTTTTTTTTTATATATATAGGAAGCATGACGATTTTTTAGAGGAGAAACAATTAAACAGTATGGAATAAGGGTAGGAAGATGATACCATTTTGAATGAAGCAAGAATATTTTATGTAATTTTTAGCTCGCACAATGTTCAAAAAGTAAAAACTACGAATCATCATCATCATCATATCATCCGAAAGATGTCCACTGTTGGACATAGGCCTCCCCCAAGCGTCGCCACAACGGCCGGTCCTGTGCGTCACGCATCCATCGGATTCCCGCGCCCCTAACCAGGTCATCAGTCCACCTTGTTGGAGGCCGTCCAACGCTGCGTTTTCCAGTACGTGATCGCCACTCCAAAACCTTTGATCTCCATCGACCATCTGCTTTGCGTGCAATGTGCCCTGCCCATTGCTACTTAAGTTTGGCGATACTTCGAGTTATGTCGGTAACCTTGGTTCTCCTGCGGATATCTTCCTTTCTGATGTAATCACGCAAGAAAACTCCAAGCATAGCCCTTTCCATCGCCCTTTGGGTGACTGCGAAAACTGCGAGTGTGACCATATTTTTGATAGATTTGGCTGAACTCAACATTTTAACTATATTTTGTTTTAATTGTATAAGAACATTATTATGTCAAGGAAATAGTATTTTCTAAAATCAAACATTTTATTGGACTTAATCAAATGGACCCAAAATCTACCTAATTCCATACTACATGAAAAAATATTATGAACGTATTAGACTACTCTAGCAAAAAAACAGAATTGTATGGAAAAAAGATAAGGAAGTTTTACCCAGCTGAGGGAAATCAACTAGAATGATGAACAGACATAAAACCGCATTGTCTTCATAAATTCCCCAAAAGAAAACCACTCAAACCAAATCACATTAATCTCTCCTCATTGTTCACACCGCTGCCAAACCTGAAACAAACATTCAAAACAACAACGAAATTAAAAACAACGAATTCAATTTCATGCTCAATTTCCAACAAAATTAATATGAGAAGAATCTCTTCAAAAATCATCTCCTTCCGACAATTCTGTTAAGAGAACAACGTGATAAATTGCAAAGTATTTATTTACGCAGTACATGACTAATGTTCCTTCTCAAGTCTGGAGTAAGTCGGGCTACACCGACTTTGAGGAAATTATGTAATATGTCACCGTACTTTGACGAACACTGAGACTGTTCCTTGCTATGAGCTGTGTTGCATGGCTCCAATGTTACCGGAAAATTACAAACACCTTATGTTTGTAATAATTTTTACTAGATTACAATTTATCGATATGTTATGAGAATTCGTTTTATATATAAAGGCTTTTAAAATATATCAGTAGTCTTAATCGGATATGTCATGCAATGAAAAGCGATCTGTAATAAGGTATGGTTTATCAGGCAAAGGGACACTAATTACAAATCAAATCACTTAATGTTAGCACTTCACTCTAATCTTACTTTTAGTTTTCACAAAATAATCACTATAAAAATCATGGCAAGTATATTATAAGTTGGAGGATACTGGTCCAGCTCCACTACCACTAGGGTGTACTAATTAATTGATTGGTTTGAAAACTAATATTACGTTTATTTTATTTTTTGTAATTTGAAAGACACAATAGCGTTATTTAATGTAAAAGCAGTTATTTCAAATTTTTGAATGTGAAATACCATGGAGCGTTTATATTAGGTTACAATTTTTTTTTTTGACATTATGAGCATGGCAATTGAGAGTTTGTCTTGCTCACTCAAATGCCTCGATGTTGGTGGCACGTGTTATTGGGTCATTCAGTTCCCCTCAAAATGGTCTAGCTGAGTGGGGCTGATGCACGCGTCATGCTCGTGAACGGGTGCCGTCAGATGAGACTGGTCGTCTCTTAGCTGCCAGTGGCTTCAAATTCAGTTTCTATCTTTTAATTATTTATTTTTTTATTTTCATATATACATTGTGCTCACATAAATTTATTATAATATAAATAGAAGCAATAAGTAATATGTAACCAAGCATTATTTATGTAACGCATAATAATTATAATTTAAAAGTGTGTCCATGGAGTTTCTTGCACGTTCTCCATAGAGATCTACGCTTTGGAACGTGCAATTTAGGTTCACTTTTTCTGGACTGACCGTCATTTGACTATTCAAAAGTGCCTGCAAATGCTCCATTTGAAATAAATGCTTTGGTTATGATTTTGAATCATTACACAATGTTTATTACAACAAAATAGGGAACACAATTAAGACTCTCCATTGAACCCATAGCGCACATACAAACATACGGAAAAGGAAACAAAAAAAGTGAGGGCCATCTCATTTGATTTTCTGGCGTGTTGCTCCAAATTCGCTCGTCCGCTTTGAAGAATGCATTCGTCGTGATGGAAAATATCTGGACTGTGTATTCCATACAAAAACCGCACTACTGTACTATAATTTACTGCAATTAAAATATAATATTATAAATACAATTTTTTTTTTTAAATATTAATCAAAGTTTAAAGTCGGCACAAATCAGATGACACATTTCACTCTAAACCACTAGCGCTACTATAAACAACTAGCGCCATCTCTGATATCTTTTGAAAACTAATTTAAACACAAAAGCGCCATCAAAATGAATTTCGAGTGGTGTAATAAAACCTTATGAAACGTTTCGGCGATACCTATAATTCAGCTTTTTTTAGATGCGGAAAATTATACAATGGCTTTTCTCGCTTTAGGGAGAGCGAGACAGAGTGTTAGATTTAAACTGACTAAAACCAGCCTGTGTTCTTTCAGTCTGTTGCTCTATTTGTTTTTGGTGCCGCAGGTCTCTTTTTAACAATACAGCAGTTCTGCCAGGCTTAGCTTTAGTCTATTAGTAGAAGTAAGTGTCTCAAAAGTGAACGAAAATATCTTTACTCCTTAGTAAATACTTAGAAGTTCATAATCAAAATCGTGATGGTGATCAATCAAAGTATTTATTTGTGAAAATATGGTACCTACGTGTATATAAGGTGTCACAGTAATTTCAGTATATTCCTGTCATAACATTCAAAGATTGTGATGTCAATTACTGACGGTGAATATATTTGTGTGCGAAATCAGTTCCCGGTATGAAGCTACCTAGATAATGTTTATCACTATTATTAGGTAAAATTTTCTTTCTAGACTGGACTGATTTTGATTTCAGATTTTCTGTAACATTATAATTGTTAAAAGTACCTCTCCTTGTATAAACGAGGAAGCAACACATCATTAGAATGTTTTTCTCGGTATGGTAAATGTATCACATGTCGCTTCTCTCTTAAGGCCCTAACTCCCGAGCAGTGCTATAAAACAGTGAATTTCATAAATAACAACATCAATAGGTTTGAAAAAAAAGTAATTATTACAGATTCATGTAAAACATTATCAACATATTATATGATTTTTTCGTAAAAATAATAACTATTGCCATAAAAAAAAAATGCCACATGATATTTTTCGCTTGTTTTCCCTACTCCTTTCAAACTGCTCTGGTCTTTAGAAATATGTTTACACAAAAAAACTGATGCTTAAGTGTTCTTTAGAATGTGTGTACATAGCATATGTAAATCAATTAATATTTTGCAAAGAAGATGGATTTAAAGGTCAGCGGGGGTTGGAATTAAATGCATAGATACTTCGCCGCCGCCTAGTCGGCAATATGAGTATGTGTGTTAACTCTGGCCAGATATTCAAGGGACTGTAGCGACCGTCATATAAAAAACTTAATTATCCTGCATCGCGCAATTAAAGTTCTCCACGCGATTTAGGCATATACGACAGCCCAAAATCATCTGTCAGGCAGTTGAGACTTTACTCTCGGTTCCGTTTACCTCCAAAGGACTATACGCCTTAAGGAGCCACCGAAGCGTATATAAAGAACATGTTTAACGGCCTACCGCTCATTTCCACGAAGACGAATCGTATTACATGATTATCTTTTTGTATATCCTCGTAAGTCACCTGAGGAGCTCTTATTGTGTTTGTGGATGAGGGATCGTCTGATTATTCTGTTTGTGATGTTTTTTGTTTTGCTAAACAGACGACATATATAACCAACGGATTATGTTTCATCATTTACGTAATAATATGAATTACCTTTTTAGGGTTCCGTAGTCAACTAGGAACCCTTATAGTTTCGCCATGTCTGTCTGTCCGTCTGTCCGTCTTCGCTTAATCTCTGTGACCGCTAGCACGAGAAAGCTGAAGTTTGGTCACAACAATCACAACAATCACGCCGACAAAGCGGTTAAATAAAAATTGGAAAAAAATGTTTTATTAGGGTAGCCCCCCTATATGTAAAGTGGGAAGTGATTTTTTTTTTTAATTTCATGCCTAACGTGTGATATATCGTTGAATAGTTATTAAAAAATGAATAGGGGTTTACTAAAATCATTTTTTGATAATGTCAATAATTTCGGAAATAATCACTCCAAAAGTAAAAAACAATGTGTCCTTTTGAACCATAAGTTTAGAAAATATGAAAAAATCTGTAAAGTAGAACTTTATAAGGACTTTCTAGGAAAATCATTTTGAACTTGATGGAAAGAACAGTTTTTGTACAAAAAGACTCTACAAAATAATTTCTGGACTAAGTTTGTAGTAAAATCGAATACGCAAGCATTTTTTTAAACTCATAAGTGGGTAGGTACACTTTTGGTTGAATTGTGACGGACGGGAAACTACGGAACCCTACACTGAGCGTGGCCGGACACGCTCTTGGCCGGTTTTTTTGTGAATCGCACAGGATAAGTAAAAAAATATTAAATAACTGAAATATAAAAAATGAAAAATAATTACAAAGTAAAAAGAGTATAAAGGATTATGCATGTTTGAGGCCTGTGATATACTTTAGGGAACACAGACTGAAGAATAGAAATAAAGCAAACTAACACAATTAATTTGTAAATATGAAATAAATAATGACCTTGAAGTCAATAGTATGGAAGCTTGAGAACGAATGAGTGAACTAAGTGACAGGTGACACATGCCACTTTGACAGAATCCACGCTAAAGTTTGCACGAACCGAGCACATAAAAGTGCCGACCGCAAGGGGGCGGGGCTCTTTCTTCTATCGGCAGCGGTGCGAACAATATCTAGTTTGGGAATATAAAATATGACCTCAGGAATAAAGTAGCTTTCTGTCAGTGCAAGAATTTTAGCAATAGAAACAGTACTTTCAGAGACAAAAAAAAAAAAACAAAAAATATAACTCTTTATAATATTAGTGTAGATGGGCAAAAGCAAATCTACACTAATATTATAAAAAATTACTACTCCATAAAAAATTACTGTCCCCGCACACGGGCCTCAAAAAAACGCCGCCACAATAAAAAAAAAGCTAGATGCGGTCACAAAAAACCGCTGAAGCGCGCACCTTTTATGTCCGGTGAAGCTGGAAGTCGCTTCAAGCCTTTTTTTGTGGCGGAACTACCGCACACAAGCCACAAAAAAAGGCCACCTTCAAATAAAACTTGAAGCAGCGTTTTTTTGAAGCCCGTGTGCAGGGACAGTTAACGAACATTCAGTAAACAACAGGAGACGTGAAAATTCAATTTTATTTTCGCACCAAATTCAGAGAAGTGAAAAATTCGCAGCAGCTAGTGGTCAAACGTCAAATAAAACAAAGGAGCATGCCCAAACCAATTCCTGGAAACGCCACTGTTAACGTAAAACAATGCATCGCCATATTCTCCATTAAACATGCAGATTCATTGGCGTGCGAATTGAATTCCTACATTTAACGGAGGACATCTTTCTGCGCGTAATAAAATCTCAGATTAATGAACTTAAAGCTTTCATTACGAGAATCACGATCTACAGTATTATAATTATAGTAGTGCAGTTATGTAGAGGTCTGAGTGAAACGATGAAGCGAAACCTTGTATAGTGAAGAAGTAGTTTTTTGGAAGATGATTTTTACAATTTATATTTAATAAAAAAAACAGTTGCCACAATTGTCTTGTATCGTAATAGCGTTTACAAACTTATAAAATCAAAATCATTTATTTCAAATAGACCATTTGCAGGCACTTTTCTTGGACTGACCGACATTTGACTATTCAAAAATAACCAAATGTCGGTCAGTCCAAGAAAAGTGAAGCTAAATCGCACGTTCCAAAGAGTAAGTCTATATGGAGAAGAACGTGCTAAAAACTCCATAGACACTCTTTTAAATTATAGCATGTGTTACATTTATAATGCATAACTCAGGTACACGAGTCACTCAGATCCAAAACAACTGTCTACGGCTAGGCAAACATAGAATTAAAATTTGCTTAATGCGAGAATCGAATCCGTTACACAAAGCGCAGCAGCCAATCGCTCAAACTCTGGAAGAATTTTTAAGATTACAGAAATTTCTTCACTAATAGAAAGTTTTGTACGAATAATACAATTGCCTTCAAATTTTTTAGATTTATTTTTTTGGTGACGGTTATATTTTTTGTAAAATAGTTTTTATTTTTCCCTTTATACATGGTGTAAGGAACAGCCCTCAACAAACTTTAACGGCTTCCTCAGTAGATGAAACTGAACAACCTTAAACAAGACTTTTTAACAGAAAACGAAAAAAAAAAATCACCCTCACCTTACAAAATTAAATCTTGATTGAACAGTTTGTATGGAGAGGCTGATTTTCTTTTTTCGTTTCCTGAAAAAAATATCTTGCGGAAGGTTGTTTAGTTTTGTCTACTGAGCAAGTCCTGAAAGTTTGCGGAGGGTGGTCCTTTACACCTTGTAGTTGTGTTAACCCACATCTAAAACTAAATTTTGAGCAAGTTTACTAGTAGTCGTCAAGTCCTTTTTTAAAATTGAGATACATCAAATGACTTCTCGAGCTCTACGCTGGGCGAGAGGGAGTATCAGACTTACTAAAATCCAACTCTTAAACCCAAGGTCCTGGAATGCATTGCAAAGAAGGTTTTAGTCAGTAAAAATATGTTTAAAAAAAATGAGTTTTTTTTTTAAGTAGCTTAATAATTGCATAAAATATATGGTCAGTAATCAATTACACTGAACAACATTCATATTAAGATAATTCAATACACAAAAACCGACTATTTCAAGCCTTACTAAAGCCTTGTTCTCATCTCTAAGGTAGTGTCAATTTATTAGCTCATCGGCTATGAGCGATGAAGGGCAATCGCCCATTCCTCTCGCCAGGTACTTAAGGCGAAGGACTATTTAAAATCTTGAGCCTACGGTTCGTGCCCACCTTTTAATATTCCTGATTATATTAACGTTTCCGACACTGCCTTCCCTTAAATCCTTACTTTTAATTATGATGACATTTTTCGTTTTGGAAAACGTTTGACTGTTTTTTGCCTTAGTAATTTTATTGAGTGATGTAAAGGTGTTTTTATTTGATTTAATTAACTGACCAAATTTTAATTTGTTTCCTGGAATATTAATTGAGATTTAAGATATAAATGTTCATATTGTTATTGATTAAAAGCTTATTTGACTATTATAAAAGAAAAAAACTCAAAACAACCTAGATTAATAAATGAATAAATGATAAACAATCACAAATCGAGATGTGCCGTTGCCGGCAATATGGGAATATTGCATCTCTAATCACAAACCGTTACACCGATATGATTCAAAAGTATGATCCCTAAAACGCGTTCGTTTAATCCGTTTTCCCGAGCAAAAGTGTCCGAGGCAAATGCATACACCGCTCATGGTGTGTTACCCCCTCTATTTGACTGCGTCCACGACATCGCAATCGTGTGATGTCATCTTCTTAACTGTCAAATGCTCTTTGAAGATTTTAACTAGAAAATGTCTCGTATTTATAAAGCCGTAATTACATAAGGTTAGAATTTTTAATTTTAGAGTCTCGTTCTACAGCGGAGTAACACACGTTACTTGATAAAATACTGAAGTAACACTCGACGCTAGGTGGTTTTTTGTTGACAGTTTTAACTTCAAGCAATTTCTTAACTATAGAATACAAATGTAGTTACTTTTACTTTAAATTACTAACTTGTCTATAAATACGGGTGTTACATAACCTAATTTTTGTTCCGCAAAAAATTTAAGACAGGTGAATAAAAATTGTTTACTGACGATAATATTGTTTCATTAACATAACATTAATTTGTATTTCCAGATTGAACTCCAAACCAGAAGGCATTGTGTGGGAAACACACAATTCCTTCAATTACGTAACCGAAAAACATTTCAATCGTAAATCGTGGTAAATCAATCGAGTAAACCCCGTTCATTCATCACTTGTACCAGTGCGACGCGACGGCGATGGATGTCGGGGGTGTTATTATGCAAATCTTTCGGCGACGGCCCAGCCCGCAGATTGAGCAGGGCTGCTATCTCCTCAAGTGTTCGACTTATATCTCGTATACCATTGGGATTGGGGGACACTTTCTTTAGATGCGGAGGATCCTTGATAGGATTATAATAATGTAAGTTGTGAATGTCGTGGAATTTGTTGAATTGAATTTCAATTTGGACAGGGTTTTACTCGGTGTTTCTTACGTGATCGTACCAGGGACGAAGATATCCGCAAGAGAACCATGGTTACCGATATAGCCAAAAGAATCACCAAACTGAAATATTAGTGGACAGATCACATTACTCGCAGAACAGATGGTCAAAGGCGCCGAAAGATTCTGGAGTAGCGACCACGCACAGGAACCCAGGATCCATGAGCCTTAGAAGGCTTCCCACAATGCTGCCGCGACAGGTCACGGCATGGCGGACAGAACTCCGGCGGGATCTCATGGTGAAATGGCGTCAACGACTATCGCAACCCAGCGCTGGGCACGCCACAATCATGGCGGTAAGTCCCCTTTTTTGAGGCGTGGCTGGAAAGACCTCACGGCGTCCTTACCTTCCGCATGACGCAGGTACTCACCGGACATGGTTCGTTCGGGAGATTCCTGCACTCGATCCATGCGGAAGTGACGCCCGGGTATCGCCACTGTGCGGAACGCCCGGAGCACACAGTCGAGGTGTGCCCTGCTTGGGCGAAGCATCGCCATGCCCTCGTGGGGGCAATCGGCGGCGGAGACCTCTCGCGCCGGGCCTTGGTTGAGGCCATGGTCCGGAGCGAGGAGGAGTAGCAGGCGGTCGCCGACTTCTGCGAAGCAATTAATGCAAAGGAGGAGGCCGAACGCATCAGGCAACGGCGTTATCGCCGCCGCCGTCGCCGGGATTCTGATCCCGATTTCCGGCCAACGTAGACGCGGGCTTGCGGACAGTGAGCAATGGGTAGCTCACTGTCCGGCCGTCCGGTAACTTTCCGGACCAAGCCCAAGTCGTCGACGGCGCGCACTGTTCCCGCGCGCCTCAAGGAGTTGTCAGCAACAGCAGGGACCCAGCCGGGTCGAAGCCTACTGGGGCCAGGGTTATCCGAAAGGGCGCTCGAGCCCCGGTATGAAGGCTAGAAGGAACGGGGTGGGTCTTTTAGTCAGTAAGAGTCTGACACTATCTCCCGCTCCGCCCAAGGGCGGGGGATGTCAATGCATGATTTTTCCCACCATAAAAAAAAGGCTTCCCACAATGTAGACTGATGACTGGGTGAGACTGCTAAAAATCCAATAGTTGCAAGACGCACAGGACCGATCGTTGTGGCAATACTTATGCAAGACCTGTATCTAACAGTGCACATCTTTCACTAACATGATGTTGACTATGGAATTAGGCTTTTATAACAATAACTCTCAGAGGAGATAACTCACTGTAATTGTAAGAAATCTTTTTTCAGGAAACTAATCAAGTATCTTGAAAGGGAAATTTATTAATTTTAATCCTTATGCACAAAAGCTAACAGAGGCAGACTTAAGGCCATAAAGCATTATCTATCAGCCAACCTTTGGTGGTCTGATGCAGAGATAAATTAAAAATTGAAGTCTTAGGCTGTTTTTAACCATGGCTTTTGCTTAAATTGTGTCACATAATGTCTGTCTTGAATATACTTATGGTACAGGCTCATATTGCCAATGTGCTACCGATCTTTAATTATTGATTTTAGTTGCAAGAGCGATTAAGACAGATTATGATTAAAATATTATTTCTTACTTTCAAATCAGATCACCATAATTTCCAAAAATAATATCAAACAATGACAAAATCAGCAGATGTGACAGACTTACTTGATATGAACAACGGAACCAACATTATCTTGGCCGCTAATAACAACATTCTGTGATCAGCAACGCAATGCCGAGGTTGTTATTATGCAAATCGCCAGGGACACAAAAGCGTCCGAACAGATCGAGAGATCCAACAGGGTTGCTGCGAGAACCAGGAAGAAAATTACCTTCCACAATTTATTATCAAGCTCTCGCCCACGTACATAAAGTGTACCTTATGTCACTCAGGAATAAAGCAGCTTTATATTGGTGAAACAATTTTAGCAATCGGACCAGTACTTTGAGAGAAACTTTACCTCTGATATTGTGTAGGCTATATGGCAATTTTTTATTCATGTTTTAAAAACATGTAGGAAAACCAAAGTTACCGACACAGCCCAATAGCCCAAATGATGTAGTGGTAAGCAGGATGACCGATGAACTGGTGAAGGTTGCGGAAATCCGATGGATGCGGGACGCACACGATCGTTTATTGTGATGACACTTGGGGAAGGCCTATGTCCAACAGTGGACGTCTATCGGCTGAAGCGGTGATGAAGCAGGGTACATTTCTCCCAGAAGCGAAAAAGATAGTGCTGAAAGTTTCAGAAACGGCGGCCGCGTTCTGGAAGACGCATCGTAGATAAGCCTCCTAGAAGATGGACCGATGACCTGGTGATGGTCGTGGCGATCTGCTCGCGTATTATGTTTGACATCACATTATAATGAATCTGCAGTACGCCGCAATCTTCCGCCAACTTCACAAATTATTGCAAAACAAGAAGAACAGCATGTAGTGATTGATTTCCGCACTAACAGTAACAGACAGCATACCAAACTTCTGGTCGGTAAATCTCCGTCTCTAGTTCAAAGTAGAAAACTATCTTATCCCATGGGAATATATTCTTTTCAGGATATGGTCTATTTGTTTAGCAAATTCCATTCAAACACCTTCAGCCTATCGAGAGTGAAGCAGTAACAAACATACACCTTTCTAATGTTAGTGTGATGTGTTTTTGTTAATTTCCAGTCAATCAATGTCGTAAAAATGCATGCTTTAAAATTTTGTTAGCGTTTACATCGTGGCCAGATCTTAGAATTGATGGTATGTCCAATTAAAACTGACCAGATCGTTTAAACGTTAGAGTTTGATGATTATAACATAATTATGTCAGTTCTCGTTTGGCCATATCATTGATGTAGAATTTCTATAATAATAAAACGTCTAAAGAAACTTAGCCAAACGATGATTAACATTACTATCAAACTTTAACGTTTAAGGGCTATATTTCACCGGGACACCATGGCGGCGCGACCATGCAGTTGCGTAAGCTACCAAACTAGACACCATACAGATACCAGAGTCACCACACTTCTGAGCTGGTCGCGCCACCAAATTGGTTACGCAATCAAACGGACACCAGGTGAGTAACTCTCTATAGAGCTGTATACATTTTGTTGGTAGCGGCGACTGGTCGCGCCGCCATAATTTCTCGGTGAAATATAGCAGTGTTACTTGGCCATATCACGAAAGTGATCAATTTCTAACATCTTGCCACGACATTTATATTTATTCGAGAATTCCCTAAACCTCACCTGGCAGCCCTTACAGCATACTGATTAAACGGGGCCTACCAAGTCAGCTGCTAGATACAACTCGAATGGAATGATTTATACGTGATTCGGAAACAGATCCGTGTAATTTTGAATGTTAATTTGCCGTAATAGGCCATTGATTGCGTTTGATCGACCTCATTTACAGTCTAGGGTGGTAAGATGAGAATTGCTTCCTTGAGACTGTTTCTTGTTAGGGTTACTAGGAGTACACCGTCTATTAATATTCCGATAGGTATGTAAATTTGGAGCTATGCGGCACAGAGAGTAAAGTCCCACAGTCCCACTATGTTCAATCGCTTTAATAGGCTAGTTGCCATAAAAAAATATAATTAGTCCGTCTTTTAGATTATTCAAAAATAAGGGACACGTATTTTTTTATTTGTAAATTAAACCAAAAATGACAAAGATATAGCCCATTAAAGTTACGTGTAACATCATGCCGTGCTACATTTTTTCGCACGGGGTGACATCACACGTAACTTTAATGGGCTATTGCTTTGTTGTTTCTTGTTTAATCGAAAAAAGGGAAAATACGTGTCTAATATTTTTTATAATCTAAAATCCGGACTAAATAAAATGTCATTTTGACCCTGGAAACTGCCTAGTTCTTATGTAACGTCATAGATGTCGCTACAAGTTTTTAAGTTGTGTTATCATCTAATGCTAAAGTTCTCCTACACAGTGGACGCACCTCATCAAAACCGTGACACATGGCAGCGTAAATGAAGGCTCCCAAGTCGCCAAACACAGAGTTGCA
Source organism: Mythimna albipuncta (assembly GCA_929112965.1). NCBI lineage: Eukaryota > Metazoa > Arthropoda > Insecta > Lepidoptera > Noctuidae > Mythimna > Mythimna albipuncta. The sequence continues at coordinate 3,639,435 of OV815960.1, forward strand.
TGGCGTCGTATCGCGAGAGAGGCGGCGGTGGGGGACTCGACCGAGACATGACTACGACCACTCTGTCAAGAGTGTAAGACTGAGAAGAAGATCATCTAATGGTTTCTCCTGCTCTAGAGCGGAGCGAGATGGCGTGTCAGAATTTTACTGGCTAAAACCACCCTTATGTTCCTTCAGTTGCCTTATACTCGATATATGTCTCAAGAAAATGGGTAATCCTTTTAAAAGTCGACCTGTGTCCCAGCTGGCTTTGATTGCTGAACTCCATCTCTTTGAAGTGAGCATGGGACACTACGCACCTTAGATAATTTGAGCTGTATCCAGACCGTTACCGAACGACCGGATGGCAACATACCCGTTGCTCGTCGTCCGCACACCCACGCCTGCGGTGACAGGTAGTCGGGGTCAGGGTTTCGGCGGTTGGGGCGTGACAATGTGTAGACTCCATTTAAAAAGACAACCGACTTGGGAATCATTCAAAAAATATTTATATCCGAAACTTTTTATAAGGTTCTTCTATTAGTAAACAATGATCAAGATCTCTTAATCAACCTTGATTATTGAACAAGTGTTGACCACATCAGATTTAATTTTACTCCAATAATTACCAATTAATTAATTAATTTAGACAAACTCTACTGTTTCAGATAATTCTAGAAGTCTTGTTCCAATTGAGTCTCAAACTTGTTCAATTATCCAAAGTATTGATAAAATTAGGTAGGCGTGAAAAGGGTTGCCGATTTGTTTGAAAAAGTTTCCGCAGCTCTCAACCGCAAAGGGTAACTAAAGGAACACGGTGAGTTTTAGTCAGTCTTCACCAATTTCTGAGTTAAGTATTTGAAGTTAAGAATGTCTTAAAGGCTAATTTTACTTGAAAAGCTATTGAAATTAGGATTTCGCACGAAGCCTGAAGAAAATTAATTCTCGTTGACCTAGAATCCTGATACGTTAAAAAAATCTGAAAAGTGTTCGGTTGTCATGACTCAAAAAAAAAAAATACATTTTGCGTTGCGAAAAAATCTTCAAGACTCGATTTGGTGATTAACTATTTACGTAGGATTTTTACACGGAACCCTCAGTGCACGAGTTCGACTCCTACTTACCAAATTTTGTATTATTGATAGGCTCGAGCTTGATCACTATCTTATCTTATGAAAGAAGAAAGATTGAAAAAACATTTTAATTGCCCGAAAGAAGCGTACACTAAAGAAAAAAAGAAAAAAAAAAAAAACAAAAAAAAATAATAGAAAAACATAGATGACAGATTATGGTCGAAGATAGAGCACGCTTGCCCAAAAGTAGACTATTACTATTGACTTGTAGCTATCAGGAAACACAGACTCTCTCAGAGAATTCCACTCCTATGTGTATCATGAAGACTTGTTAAAATAGTGTACATGGAGTTTCTTGCTCATTCTTCCCCATAGGAAACGACCAATTTGGAACTGTGCACTAGCTCCTAACATTCAGAGCAGACATAACGGTGCAACTAGTCGCTGCCATCAATAAAATGTATACAACTCTATAGAAAGTTACATACTTACGCAACCAATTCGGTGGCGCGACCAGCTCGGACGTGTGGCGACTCTGGTGTGTTGCGTCCAGTTTGGTATCTTAGGACCATATTTCACCGGGACACCATGGCGGTGCAACTGGTCGCGTCTCCATGTTGTCTTGGTAAAATATAGCCCTTATAAGTGCCCATGTAGGCATATCTATAAATATAAATAAAATTGGAGTGTATGTTTGTAATATTGAAATAACTGCTTTTTACTGCATGCATATGAATATATATTATATACGGTACATACACCAAAACATTTTTTTTTTTACAATTTTTGTCTGTCTGTTTGTCCAGGCTAATCTCTGAAATGGCTGGACCGATTTTGACGGGACTATTTTTAGCAGGTAGCTGATATAATAGAGAGTAACCTAGGCTACTTTAATTTTAGAAAAAATAAATTCAAAATCCTGTAGTCCACGCGAACGAATTCGCGGGCGCAGCTAGTGTGTAACAAAAAAGAATTTGATATCAGTGCTGTCTACTAATTAGTTAAATATTTTATTGAAGATGCCTATTAATAAATTCTGTCTATCTTGCCGTAAAGACTATTTTATCAGATCATTTTATTCCTCCGGAGACCGCTTTTCATTTCATTTTCAGCTGGAATACGAGTGGCTATAGACGCCATTATAGTAGAAGTTTCTCCACAAGTCACAAAAACTTTTGCTCTCTGAACGATAGTTTATAACATTTCTGTGAATCTTGATCTAGACGTTATTACAGAGCCTACAGCTATATTTCGATGTGTCAGGGAAGTCATTATCACATAAATCACACTAATATTTTAAAGACGAAAGTTTGTAAGTGTGTATGTGTTTCTTTTTTTTTTCGAGTGGGTAAAAATCATCTAGATGACATCCCCCGCCTTTGGGCAGAGCGGGATGTGGCATCAGACTTTTACTGACAAAAAACCCACGCTGTTCCTTCATTGCCTTTCAAACCGGGGCCGAGCCTTCCCTGGGACACTGCATCCCACGTCGTGAGGGCTCGCACGCGCATGATGGCGTCCACCATGAAAATGTTTGTGTGTGTGTAGGTTTTTGTTATGTCTTCACGCTCAAACCACTGAACTGATTTCGATTAAAATTCTTATTAATTACTAGCTTTTGCCCGCGGCTTCGCCCACGTGGCATTAGGCACTTAAGGAATCGGGATAAAATGTAGCCTATGTTCTTTTCCATGTCAAAGGCTATATGCATGCCAAATTTCATCCCAATCCGTTCAGCCGTTTTTGCGTGATTAAGTAACAACAGCCCAACATCCAAATATCCACACTTTCACATTTATAATATTAGTTAGGATAGTTAGGATTGCATAGATTCTTACCGTGTCTACAGACCATTAATATTACAATTGACAAAAGCGTCTTTTTAGCTTAACGACTTTATAAAATTCATCTTCATCTTATTTCGCTTAGGTGCCAAAGCAGAAAATGTTATTTTATTTTACGCACAGCGGTAAATCGATCCGACCACTCCCCTCAACGTCTTTGACACTTAAAACTTATTTTAAATTCAAACCCTTTCGCTGATTTTTATGAATAAATTAGAAATCCATTAAATTGCTAGAAGACATTTGATCCGATTAGGGTTCCGTTGAAAGGTTCCTTATAAATACATTTACACCACAATCTTGAACATTATGACCACCTTGCAACCCTTTACTACCTCCTAATGAGTAATAAATATTTATCGTCGTCGTCTCACCTTAGGGGAGGCTTCTCCGAAAGATAGAAGAGGTCGGAACCCATCGGATTAACAGTCTGGAGAAAATAGGTCATACGCGAAAATGATGTCAATATGTAATGTATGAAAGTTTTACTGATTGAAGGATTTACCCTCGACATCTGAGGCATCAAGGACATAAACCTGACCTAAGTGTCGCCACAATGAACGATCCTGTGCGTCCCGCATCCGTCGTATTCCTGCAACCTTCACCAGGTCATCCGTTCACCTTGTAGGAGGCCTTCCAACGCTGCGTCTTTCGGTACGAGGTCGCCACTCCAAAACCACTTCAATTAAATGTGATTTCACTAAATTAAATTGAGGGACGTTATTTTAGACAGCTTTCTTTTCCTATTACTAAGAGTCTTGGGTTTTGAAGAAGAAACTCTTATGTTATGGGGCCTCATCCTTCCTAAGATTGTAAAAACTGCAACAGTAAAAAAATGTGTAATGTTATTTTCTAAATTTTGTAAATATTAAACATTCATGTATGAAAAAATACCATCTGGATTATTCAAAAGATTTTTATTAGTACTTATTATAGTGAGTATTAAATAGTAACGTGTGTACCTACTTAGTCAATATTGTTCAGTAGGAGCAACAATACTTATTTTATTAATATTTGTATGCCACTTACTGTGGCAGGACACAGAGATACCTGTATAAAAACATTTGTAACAACTCAATTGTACCTGTGTGCACAAATAAATTTTGTGTTTGTAATTTTACTCTTAAAGGAGTGTCTAAAGAAGTGCTACAGTATCCTCAGTTTCCGCCAAACGTCTGTTTTAGATTTAGTAAGGGACTGTGTTGACGCGAATTTTAGAAACATGGGTCGACGGCGGCTTGTTCGTCAACTCGCTTAAGCGATTCGCGCGAGTCCGAGCGAGCTGGCACCTTCCGATTTCACCTATTTTTTCTGTAGTCATCTCGCTCAAACGTACAGTAAAATAAAAACAGGTTTAAAACTATTTCTATAAATAACTAGCTATTGCCCGCGGCTTTGTTCACGCAGGCTTTACCGGTTATCTACTTAGATTTCGGGAAATTATGTTAAAGGTGAGGAATGAGGCGACTAGGATGCGGTCAATGGTACACGATACCCAAGTTACTTTGAAAACATTTTACGTTACTTTTGACTTTCTCATCTTACCTGGCATGCATTACCTGGTGGACATGGCAAGTTCGGGAGGTACCCGCATCGGATTCAGACGGAAGTAACGCTCGGGTATCACTATTGTGTGGACCACCCGGAGGACATGGTGGAGCATACGGTAGGGGTGTGCCGCGCTTTGGTAGAGCACCGTTGTGTACTCGTGGAGGCAATTTATGGCAACGACCTTTCACGGGTTCTAATTCAGGCTAAGGTCCGGAGCAAGGAGGAATGGCAAGCGGTCACCTCCTTCTGCGAAGCAGTAATGCAAGCGAGGAAGGAGGCCGAAGGTTCTTCGGCCGCCGGAATTCCGACGCGGAGCAATGATGTAGCCGGCTGTCCGGCCGTCTGGTAACTAACTAGACTGAACCCAGCCGTCAACAGCACGTCGTAATCCACGCGCTCCTCAGAGATGTCATCAAACCGTAGGAGTCCAGCAGGGCCGATGCCCGCAAGCTAGGACCGCGGATTTCTGAAATGGTCACCAGTAGTCCTAGAACGCAAAGGGTAACTGAAGAACAAAGGTTAATCATGAAAGGAAACGTATCCACAAGAAAGATTTTGTTCATCGTTTGGGCACTCTTAATTTTTTTTTAACACAAAATATCGTATCGATACTGCACATTAACCACTCACGTGTATTTCTAACCCTCCCATTCCGCTTACTCAAACGAGTGCTAAATAATTTTTAGTTTACTTATAAACATTAAAGGTTAATATTAATTGTACGTCAACTTTGGTTACTATTGTTGATAAGTGATACAAAAAAGTTATCGGATGAATTCCCAACTGAAAAAAAAGACAAATAACATTATGCGAAATACATATAACGCTTTACTTTGTGAAATTTATTTCAAAACCACTGCTTACATAACGGCGAAGGAAAACATCGTGAGAAAACCGGAATGTCCTAGAATCAAAACATTTGAAAATATATGACATCCACAACCCTGCAATGGACTCGCGTAATGGAATACGGCCCATTCCCTCTCCTAAAGATGAGGCTTGAGTCCTAATAGTGAGAACATAATAAGGCCGATTATGCTAATGCCTATACCGATATCGGTCAACAAAGTTGGTCTACATAACGAAACCCACAGAAAAATCAAATAGAAAACCCGTTTAAAACACATAATTAATTTTTAATTCAATTTTCATATATTTTTCAAACGATAAGTGCAAAATTAAACTTCAATTTATATTCAATGCTTTCTTCTAAACCGTTATCCTACACCCTCTAACCAATATCAGTAACCACAAAAAATCGCTGTTATATAAAATTTTATCTCTTCACTAAGTGTTTTATTTTTCATACGATGACTGTCTCAGTATCTGCCCTTTTTTAGCGAAGTTACTGGACCAATTTTTCGTTTTTTCACTAACACACGTACTTGCGTAGGTACTTTAAACACCCTTTCACGTGACAGGAAATCTTCCCCTTTCAATGAAGCCTCCAAACCTCGTCTGCATAATAATATACTTACTGGAAGTGGAGTCTTCCACGAGACGACGTGATACGCCTACGAAATACTCGGTTTGTGCACTTTTGGTGTGGTGTCTCAACTGTGCGCCCTTGCTTTATTAGCGAGTGTTTCAAGAATTAAATAATTTACGTAGAACGTTTGTTTGTGTCGAAGATGCGTGGGCTTTAAATGAGCTGAAGAATAACATGAAGTTAGTAGGTTTTCGTTTCAATTTGTCACCTTGTTCTACTTCCTCGTAAATATTTACAATATTGTGTACCACCTCAACGGCTTAACGAATTTAGTTGAAATAACGAAAAATTATAATATCATTGCGAAAAAAGCGTGGGGTGCTCGATTTATGAAAAATATGTCACAAAGCGCCCCACGCTTTTTTCGCAATGATATTATAATTTTTCGTTATTTTACACTTTTTAGTTTGATATGCTATGAAAGCGTGTTTTTTTTTTAGTTTTTTTAAACTATATTTTTGTTTTTTGTATTGTCATCAGTCTTTGATGGGTGTGCAAAGTTTGAAGAAAATCTGATCGCCCAAAGTTGGTCAAAATCGAGCTCAAAGGCGTTGGTTACAAACATACAAGTGAAGCTAATATAAGCGTGTTAAAAAGTATTGGTGACCTGAACTGTTCCTTCGGGATGTTTTTTTTATTATTGATAGACTCACGCTTGACCATTATGACGCCATCAGGTGAATGATGATGTGATCGACGGTGGAGCACGCTTGCCTAAAAGCAACCTATTCATTCTTGACCTTAAGAAGATTTTAGAAAAAATCACAAAAAAAAACAAACACATGACAAACACATTGAGGTGTCATTTGTGTTTGTCTAAAATCTTTTTTAATCAAGCTTTGAATCCACGTCTTTGATTAGTTTAACAGATTTTTATTCTTTTTTTACAAAATTAAAACGTAGAGATCAACACGGGAAGTAGCTTCTGGATAACATGGGCACGTTCAATAAGCGAAAATTTTTATGCAACAGATATTTACTCGACAATTATCCTAAAGCATGTACTGAGTCTGCTACAAGATCGATACGATGGAAATTATTCGACATCGCAGATTGTCGCCGCACATCGCAAGCTCTCGCCGAAGCGACCACAACATGTAGATTCCTCTCATTCTTAGATCCGACCACAATTGCTCCGAGTTTTCAGGCTTACAATTGCGGACTAGGAAAACAAATCCATTACTTTTATGCATTCAATTAAAGGATTATGTGTTATTTTTTATTTTATCTGTTTTTTGTCATTTTCATATACATCTACTCTTCTATACTAGTATAATAAAGTGGTAAAGTTTATTTTTTTGTTGTAGATACTCTCTGGAAGTCTTATTACTAAATTATTTTCACTGATAGAAAGCTACTTTATTCTCAGGAATAAAAGCATAGACTATATTTTATGGACGCAGGTGAAACCGCGGGCAAAAGCTAGTCTCTTATAACTTTATACCTTCAATCGTGCATGAAGCCATCGTGTGGGCTTGTGGACAGTGAGCAATGTGTAGCTCTCTGTCCAGCCGTCCGGTAACTGCCCGGACCAAGCCCAAGTCGTCGATGGCGCGCACTGTTCCCGCGCGCCTCAAGGAGTTGTCAGCAACAGCAGGGGCCCAGCGGGGTCGAAGCCTACTGGGGCCAGGGTTATTCGGAAGGGAACTTGAGCCCCGGTATGAAGGCTTGAAGGAACAGGGTGGGTTTTTTAGTCAGTAAGAGTCTGACACTATCTCCCGCTCCGCCCAAGAGCGGGGGTTGTCATTGGATGATTTTCCCCAACAAAAAAAGCCATCGTGTAAGTAATCAAAAGATCAGCCAGGCAAGAAGGATGGTAGTAGGTCCCGATAGTCCTCTACTTGGCCGTGGCCTGGGGTCCGATGTATCAGATATAGGACTGGTTTGACAGGGACCCTCCCTGTTAAAATACCTACAAAATTTTCCAATAATAAAATTCTTACACTACTATTTTTTTTCAAGGCTGATAGGCTCGCGCTTGACTACAACCTCAACTGAAGGAAAGTGACGATATGTTCGGCGATGGCGCACGCTTGCTTAGAAGTAATTAATTCACTCTTGAGTTAAATATCCCCAGATTGTAGTATCAGGAAACACTGACAGGAAATTCCACTCCTTAACTATATAGCATAGTCGGTCTTATAATGTTCCCACTATTGGGACTCAGGCCTCCTCTCTAGAAGAGTGAATGGGCCGTAATCCAACACGCGGGCCCAGTGTGGGTTGGTGGATGTCACATGACATCAAATTTTTAGTTTTAGGACATGCCGGTTTCCTCACGATGTTTTCCTTCACCGTTTTGAGAGTAGTGATGAAATAAATTACGCAAAGTAATGTGCTTGGCTGGGCAAACCCAGTGACCAACAACTTGTAAGTCGGGGTCGTTACCACTCGGTCACCACTGCTCCTTAGCTGTACGCATAATTAATATGTTCTTAAAACGTTCATTGTCTTTATATCGTCGTACATGCACTTCTGAACTCTTTTCAGTATCGCTACATCGATAAATCCTATCCATGTGATGTGTCCTTATGGGACGCTTTCAAACGTGAACGGAAGCCTGCACTCGGTCGTTTGTGTAGAATCTTTGAGCTCAATAGAGTACCCTATCAGCTTACATGGGAGTGTAACTTAAATTGGCAAGTCTATACATTGCCTCGGTAATCTTGGTTGTTCTCAAAATTCTCTTCATGTCTGTATTTTTTTCTTTAATTATGTAATATGTTTGACTGCAATCTCACCTGATGGCAAGCAGTGATGTAATCGTTGATGGTGAATCGCACTAGTTTGTTAAGAACCTATACTAAATAACTCTATCATTAGCGTAATCTGCTTTTTAAAATTCCCACTGTTGGGACTAAGACCTCCTCTCTAAGAGAGGAGAGGACCAGTGCGGGTTAGTGTATGTCACATGTCTTGAATTTTTTATGGCATAGAGTAAAGCGCCTGGCTGAATTTAAACCCGTAACCTACAACTCGTAAGTCGGCTCCGTTACCACTCTCTACTCTAGCATTTAAAACCTCTAAATTAAAATGGGAAGAAAAACTGTTTGCACCCTCTCGAAAATACATCCTGTAAAAATATCAAAAGACTACCCTACGCCTATGCTCCAGGATTTGAAGATTGGTGTTAACTAAATCTGGAGCACTAGTTAGCCTTTTCACATACCTTTCTACTGAGGGCAGCACGCAGAATAGATGGTCGATGGGGATGACAGGTTCTGGAGTGGCGACCACGTACCTCCGGCCTCCAACAAGGTGGACCGATGACCTGGCCAGGGTCATGGGAACCCGATGGATGCATGACGCACAGGACCGGTCGTGGCGACACTTGGGGGAAGCCTATGTCCAACAGTGGACGTCTTTCGGTTGATATGATGATGATATTATAAAGGCGAAAATTTGTGCTGGTACGTTTGTTACTTCTTCACTCTTAAACGGCTGAATGAATACGGATGACATACACACAGGTAAACCAGGTCCTGGAATTATAGCACTTAGGACTTTTTATCTCGGGAGTACCCCGAGTTACCTTGGAACTATTTCCTTCTTTTACGCAGGCAGAAGATAGTCTCGTAATAAAACGCAGACCTTTAGGTGACTTTCAGTATTCCGATAATTACGTTCCATTAGAACCGACCACGTTTGAATGTTTATGCATCACACATTCAATATCAACACTGTATAAAGTGTTACTCTTTTGTAAATTGACTGTATGGATTACTTATTTTGTCTGTAATTTTAACACAATGTCTGGCAGTTTTGAGCACTTTATACAGCCCATCCATTTGACCTTTCTTTGGTAAACTTCGTCAAGTCACTAAGCTCCATATGTAGTCTTGAGTGGAGCTACACTAATACTGACAAATGTTTACACTGACTGGACAGGTCCACTCAAATCCGAGTGGTTCTTTCCTCCAGAGACTAACTCAGATACTAATCTGCATAATGCTCATATGATTTGATCATTACATGTCACTGTATGGACTTGAAAAGACACTTTGACCTCTGAGTTTGTTTTGATGTTTTTTCTCAGGGTAATCAGCTAGAAAACACCAAACTCGATCGACGATTGTAAAACCAATTTGCAATTATTTATTTTTAAATAAACTAAACATGCACCTAATCTAGTGTAACATTTCCACTTCACTGGAGTCGTTAATTGATTCCTGCACGTTTACCTTATACTATACATGTGTTAAAGAATTTATCACGGCATCAAGCGTCGGGGAAAACATCACGGAAACCCGCGGTGATAATACATTCCGAACGTGTGCTATTTTGTGTCGTATTTACACTATTTATGTTGGATGTCGAGTTTTCTCAGATTTACGACTGTAAGAACGTTAAATTTGAAGTACAAATTAGCAAGGACCGTTGGTTTTAGAAAGTAACTCTTGTAATGACATTCAGTGGAGGTAACTTCATAGAAGTCTTTCAATCAACCTCTTTGGACCTTATTTAATCTATCTATTTGCCATTATCATCATTATAACCAAAATACGGCCACTACTAGACGTAGGTCTACCCTAAATACCGTTTAATAGATCAGTCTTATGCCTTTTACATACCTACAACTGACCGCATTTGGCCTTTACCAATTCAAGCGTGTGCTATTATGTATTTTCATTTTACTAATTCAAAACTCAATTTACACTATTATACACAGAACACAGGAATCATACAGCTATAATATAATAAAGAAGTAGTTTGTTTTTTGTTTGTAGGAGGTGCAGGTGTAAAATACTCTTCGATTGCAAAAATTTTACCACCAATAGAAAGGTGCTTTATTCTTGAGTAACATAGGCTATATTTTATGTACGCAGGCGAAGCTGCGAGCAAAAGCTAGTAATGGAAATTTAAAAAAAAACTGAAATATTACCAGTATAATAATACTTTACTTTTCTAAAGTGCCTGCCAATTGGATCGGAACCACATTTATTTTTTGGCTTGCATCCAAATCGATCCGTGTGACAACTTAAGACTTCAGGTACATTTAAAAGCCATTTCTGGGCTGACCGAAGATTGAAAAACGATAACCTGCTTCATTGTGAAGAAAATAGGATATTCTGGCACTGAGTGGATACCAGGGATGTTATGGAGCTCTATGAACGTAACCCAAACTATCGGATATCCGAAATAAAAAAATATCCGTAACCATACCTGGGCGTCAAGTCTGCTATTACAATAGTGTCAGAATGGTCTATCATTGATGTCATAATTATCGATTTTGACAAGTTTGGTAATCTACTAATAAAATGGCGTCATTACGACTTTCCAATGGTCAACCACTGACACTCCATTGAAAGAAGTGGCATAGACTAGTGGCTCAGGCGCAAAACGTCTCTTTCGCAAAATGTCCCCTGGTCGTAAAACGTCTCTTTCGCAGAATGTCTCTTTCGTAAAATGTCTCTTTCGCAGAATGTCTCTTTCGCAGAATGTCTCTTTCGCAAAATGTCGCGCCAGGGACTTAAGAATAAAATTTTGATTTTCAAAACAAAAAATCAATTATTAAAATTATAGTGCAATTATGATGTTAAAATTTTGGTACTTAAATTTACTTAAGAATGTTTTCCAAATAAAAAATAAATATTTTGTTACAGTTAAAAATAATATTTTGGTACAATTTAAAGGCTGAGCGTAAGGAACTGACGTTTCCACAATTCTTAAAAAAGATTATTTTTTTACAAATTTTCAAATAGCTAAATTTAGGTTATTTGCTGAGTAGGTATCATTGTTTATTTTGATTTACAATTCTTCATTAGCAAGTAATGTACATTCCAGAATGAAAATAAGTACATTTATATTTTGTTTTTCTTAATGAAAGATTTATTTTCATAATCATTTACGAAAATAATAATTTATATAGCAAATTTTAATTATTAACCAAGGTTTATTTTAGTGCGAAGATTAAATTTTTTATCATTTATGAAAATGATAACAAAAGTTAATTTCAGTGTCACAATTAAAACATAATTTCATTTGATATGTCATATATTTATATTTTCTTTTTATCAATAATGTTATGTTAATAATTTATGAAAATGATTAAAATTTTTTTTTTCGCAATTCTTGATTATAACTCAAGTAAGTTATAATGCCAAAATTTATTTATTTGACATTTTAATATTAAATATATATTTTTTTAACCATTTTAAAAATGGTATAAAAAATATTTTCATTTGCAATACTTAGTTAATGTTTAGTTACTATTAGTAATAGCTCCTATTATATTATCTGTTGATATGTTTACTAACAGTATTGATTCTTTTGATCTAAATTTTGAATGTGTGTAAAATGTTTGATACCTATTGATATTGTTTTTATTTGGAATACATTCTTAAGTAAATTTAAGTACCAAAATTTTAACATCATAATTGCACTATAATTTTAATAAATGATTTTTTGTTTTGAAAATCAAAATTTTATTCTTAAGTCCCTGGCGCGACATTTTGCGAAAGAGACATTCTGCGAAAGAGACATTCTGCGAAAGAGACATTTTACGAAAGAGACATTCTGCGAAAGAGACGTTTTACGACCAGGGGACATTTTGCGAAAGAGACGTTTTGCGCCTGAGCCAGACTAGTAATCTCGTACATATTGACAAATGAATACTTGACGTATGCGATAATTTGCTAAAACTTTGACAGTTTATTTGATCAGTGTTCTACTATTAGAATGTTATTGTACAGCTATTGGTTTTAATCTGCTCGATATTATCATTCTACCACAACTCTATTACGATACCACTGATGATCGATCATTATGAATTAGCAGGTTATGAACTTTTAGCAAAATGAATATGTGATCGTGTTGGAATGACGAATTTATAAAAATAACAGACTTAGGCCCCTGAAACCGATACAAAAGTTTGTTATAATTTTGGATAAAGGTAAAGATAGGAAGAAGAAAAAAAAACTGTTTATTTACGCGAAATAACGCAATATTAAAACTAGCTAACAAACAATCAATAGATAAGGAAAATATATGTCACATCCGCGCAAAACGGCTGAACGCAATTTTGGCCGGGAATTGCAAGACTTGATTCCGCCATTTCATTTCTACCATCGGACAACCCGACGTACGGCGAGTATCTACCCTTACGGTGCGTTGTTGAAACCTCTACGGTCCGGACTAATCGTTTCGCTTTATCATTTAGAAAGAAGAAAGAAAGAAAACATGTTTATGCTGGCTGAATAGACGCAAAATTCGTTACGATTTATACCGCGTACATCGAAGAACTGGAACAATTTTCCTGCTGCGGTCTTCCCGTCCGATTATAATTTGGATGTCTATAAGGCTAGAGTGAATAGGCTCTTAATAAACTTGTTCGCCTCACCATCAACGAATGCATCATTGCTTACCATCAGGTGGGATCGCAGTCAAGCACTTGTAAAGCATGAAGAACTTTGTAAATTTGTTTGTTGTAATAATCTCTTAAAACTAATGAACCGATTACAAAGCAGTAATGCTCGCAAAAGAGGCGGCCGCACTTGCGACGGATCGGACTTCTTCACGCCGTAACCTGACCCTCATTTCCAGCCAGGCATGGGCTTGTGGACGGGGCTAACAATGGGTGGCTCGCTGACCAGACCGAAGCCAAGTCGTCGAGCACGTAACGTTCCACGAGCGCCTCCTTTTTAGATGTCAACAAAACCATAGGGGTCCAGCAAGACGTAGCCTATTGGGGCTATGGGTTATGCCAATGCGAACCCCAGGGTTCTGAAACGAAGGCAAAGAAAGAACACAGGAGTGAGTTTTAGCCAGTGAAAGTCTGATATACCCTTTCGCTTCGCGCTGTAGTGGGAGAAGTCATTGGATGATTTCTTACCTAAAAAAATAAGTGAATTTAATCGTTCATTCTGAAAGAAAGACAAAACCGGAAGAAAGAAACAAATATTTATAATTTATTTGGCATTAAATTACTAGGCAATAAAACTTTAATCAGCTTTTACTATTAATCAATGTATTTTTCTTGTACAAATATGCTGATGTTGCAATTTTACCTAGTGCATGGAAATAATATGCATTATTTACTCGTAGTTAGTTAAGTTCTGTTCGCCGCGCCGCCGCGGCGTAACCTATTGCGCCCAAATAGAGACACTTAAGAGAGACATTGTCCGTAGTAATAGTGATTAAAGTAGCATAAGTAGAATGCGACGTTTGCCGTTTTTTAAAAAGACAAATAGAGTGATTAATTAATCCGTGCTATAATTACTACTTCAGCATCCAAGCTAACATAAGTTGTAACATGCTGCACATCCTTCATAACTTATCAGAATTAGTAATTAGTTAAGTGCTTGAGAGCAAATTCTCGGTGCTCAGCAGGTAGTAGGTTCTACTTGCATGATACACTAGTCTGGCTTGCACGAAGTTTGGATATCAAATACGGCTATCAAAGTTTATGTAAACTGTTCCTTGATAGAATTAATTACGCAGGTATATAGTAACAGGGTAGTCAGCTAGGAAACATTAGCCTCATCTAGTTTAAACTGACGAAAAAATTGACGTGTAAAAGTGATTTAAAAAATCTATTTTTACTGCAACAATACAAATCAGACTAAATGTAATATCTACCGTTAATTTTTTTTTTATCAAATGTTTTAATCTATAATTATTCATTCATCATTCGTGGATGGAGCAATCATTGTGCCGATAGTCGTGACGGCCAATGGCTTAATAGCCATAGCCTCGACCAACATCATTCTGTGGAGGCTCTCGTTAGGCAGTTGGATCAAGGGTTTGATCCAGACGGCTGTACTCCTGGACACGGCGCGTATTGTCCGGAGGTTCCTCTCTCAGGGGCCCTGACCACCGGTAGCTTGGACCCTGTTCCCGAAGCTGGTGGGCTACTATTTTTTATATTTTTAAATCTTTTTTTTAAATTTTTTATTGAATATTTAAAAATATAATTTATATGTATATATTATGAACTAGCTGTGCCCGCGACTTCGTTTGTATGGACTACAGGATTTTGGATTTTATTTTTTTCTAAAATAAAAGTAGCTTATGTTACTCCTTATTACATCAGCTACCTGCCACAAAAGTCTCGTCAAAATTGGTCTAGCCAGTCCAGAGATTAGCTCGGACAAACAGACAGATAGACAGACAAAAATTGTATTTTGGTGTATGTACCGTATATATTATATTCATACACCAAAATAACATTAAAAAAACCGCATTAAAATCGGTCTAATCACTTAGGAGCTACGATGCCACCGTCAGAAACACAGACACGTCAAACTTATAACACTTCTCTTTTCCGACGGGGGTAAAAAATTGCGGACATTTGGTAAACCATACAAAATGGTACATAGAACAAGCATAGAAGTATGCTGATTAAATCATTTTGTTTCAGAACTTTCCCGAAGTCTCTACCTAAGACTCCTGTCGCATTCCCAAGTTCCCAGTTCGCAGGAATTGGTGGAATTAATCCGATTTTGCATGCTTCTCATTCATTACTTTACGAATAGAATCTCCCATATCTACATTTCAAGTACAAGTTACATGGAAAATTTGTCGACAGTTACGGAACGATTTAATGTCTCAAAACATATTTTGCTTGCGCAGTTCAGGCGAAAATTTGTTCGTACAGCTAAGGACTCGAATTCCCTGTCGAAGTCTGTGTTTTCCTGATAGTTACAAGTGTTATAACTCGGGAATTATTAAGTCAAGAATGTATAGGTTACTTCTAGGTAAGCGCGCTCCGTCGTCGACCGCATCGTCGCTTTCCATCAGGCGAGATAGCGGTCAAGCAAACCTACCAACAATAAAAAAAAGTTTGGCTGGTGCGTGGTGTTTTTTTTTTAGGTGGGATTAATCATCCAATGACTTCTCCCGCTCCAGGGCAGAGCAGGAGGGCGTGTCAGCCTTTACTGACTAATATCAGATCTATGTTTCGTCTATGCCTTGCTTTCCAGGACCCCGAGTTTACTTTTCGGAAGCCAACCCATGGCTCTAGTAGGTTTCGGCCCTGCTGGGTCTCTACGGTTTTGCTGACATCTCTTTGAGGCGCACGTGGAACAGTACGAGCCGTCAATTACTCAGGCTAAGTCCGGACGGTTACCGAACGGCCGGACGGCGTGCTAGTAATTGTTCGTCGGTGGCTGGAAATCGGGGTTGGGATCCCGGCGACTCGGGCGTGACGAAGCCCGTACCCAAACGCCTGCGGCCACCTTGTTCGCTAGTTATACCGCATCGCAGAAAGAGGCGATCGCCTACCATTCCTCCTCGCTCCGAACCATGGACTGCCGCATGGTCGCCTCCACCGATCGCCCCCACAGGGATACGGGGATGCTCCGTCCATGCGGGGCACACCGTATGTTCTACTGTGTCTTCCGGGCGGTCCACACAATGATGACACCTTGGGGTCTCTTCCTCGCGAATCCAGTAGGAGCCTCCCGAACTTACTATTTCTGGTAAGGACTTGCGACACTATGACGGGCCGACGGACTTGCCTGTGCCCGTTGTCTAGCATTCACGAGCAAACATTAGACCGACTTGCCCGTGACGGGCAGCCCGTCGTTTATCTGGTAGTGAATTCCCCGCTATAAATGAAATATGAAAGTTTATGCTTCGTTTACGTTCATTCATCAATGCGCTGAGTGTGAGTTGTAAATTGCCTTTGACTTTTTGATTGGTTAAGAGCTTAGAGCGACCCAGTTGAAGCGCTGAACGTCATAATAGTTATTACGTTGAATGGCAAAAAAAATGGCTGGTTTTGTGAAAATAATGAGCTAGTTCTAAGGTCAAGCAAAGTGTAAATCAGTCGGTGAGAAATAAAGTTACTTGAAAATGTGACGAGTACTCATTTTTTTCTGCGGTGGACAATCATCATGTGATTTTTTTAATTCTAGGGTAGAGCAGGAGAACATGACTGACAAAAACTCACCTAAGTTCATTGGCCCTTTGCGATCTAGGGACATGGTAACTTTTTCAAACCCTGCAACCCTAGTAGGTAGACCCAATAACTCAAACTTAGTAGAAAAGTCTTCAGATCTATATAGAGGTAGGATAGCGTAAATAAGGCGTACGTGCCCCAATCGGTAACATGCCTCACTAGCAAAATTAAGACACGTATTTAAAATAACATAACTAATTATACAACGCAATTCAAACCTACATTGAAGATAGTTTACATAGCCGGCATACTTATAAACTAACCAGATTGGCTCAAATAAGCACCTCTTGAATGCAAATAATAACGCTTTACACAAAAATCAGTGAATTTTCGGCGTGACTTTGACATATCAAAGCGTCGACTTCGTCTCCGTATCTTTCTCTTGTACGCATATATGAAAAGACTTTTTCTTTCCTTTCATTTAAGAGAATGCTCCGTTACCCACATTATTATGAAACACGCATCACGTATGAGTTTAATCACCCGTAACAGGAAACATACGAACATGCTGTTGTTAATATATTCTGAACGTGTGTTTCTGAGGGGAGACGGGCCGATTTGTCACAGGCCGTCAACTGGCTCGACAACTGGCACACCTTGCAAGGTTTATGTACGTTTATACCTGATTCGTAAGACCATTTGTAGGTAGTAAATCTGAGCTTAACTTTCAACAGGTAAATACATACCAAATGCTCTTACTTACACTATCCATTTGATGGAAAACTTGAGTTTTTTAGTCATTAATTTCACTATAAGTGTTGGTACTAGGAGATCAGTGGTGGCTGAGTGGTAACGGCCTCAACTTACTTTGTGTAATTTATTTCATCACCACTGCTTCTGCTCTCAAACTGGTGATGGAAAACATCGTGAGGAATCCGGCATGTCCTAGAACCAAAAAAAATCGAAGACGTGTGACATGCACCAACCCGCAGTGGGCCCTATGTCTTAATTTCAGATTATATACTACCTCAAAAAAAGGAGCTAGTCATACATACAACACAGACCTATCTCCAATCATGCTGATATACTTAAGCACACTAATATTTCACAACTATTGGCACATACAGAGCTATAAAACATTAAAAATAGACACTCGTACAGAAATAAATATAAATAAAAATCTTGTTTATGCATTGCAGAAAATCTAAGATGGAATCCTAAACAAGATTAGTTACTCAATAAATCAGGCATAGTCGCACTGATCCCAGCACTGCTCGAGTTAATACAATTTATATATACGGCTTTCGTTGAGGGACTCGGTTTGATTCCCGAGTCATATCTCTACTTTCCAGTGTTCTGATAATGCAATGTGACTGTTATTACATTATGTCATGTAGATTTGTTTATTACTGAATTGTGAATGTTGTGTTAAAAGGATTACTAATTGTTTTTTTTTTTTTGAGGTAGGAAATCATTTAACACCTTCTCCCTTTAAGGTGAAACGAGAGGTTGTATCGTACTTTATGTCCGTCTCTGTACTCACAAGCGCATAAAGTAATAAATAAATAACAATTATACTAGCTTTTGCCCGCGCGGCTTCGCTCCCTTTCTTCCCTACTCCACCCTACTATACCATGTTATACCCTACTCTACCCTACTCTATCCTACTCTACCCTACTCTACCCTACTCTACCCTACTCTACCCTACTCTACCCTACTCTACCCTACTCTACCCTACTCTACCCTACTCTACCCTACTCTACCCTACTCTACCCTACTCTACCCTACTCTACACTACTCTACCCTACTCTACCCTACTCTACCCTACTCTACCCTACTCTACCCTACTCTACCCTTCTATACCCTACCCTACCCTACTCTACCCTACTCTACCCTACTCTACCCTACTCTACCCTACTCTACCCTACTCTACCCTACTCTACCCTACTCTACCCTACTCTACCCTACTCTACACTACACTACTCTACACTACTCTACCCTACTCTCCCCTACTCTCCCCTACCAAACTTCACATAAACCATCTACTAAATAGTCCGAACAAAGCCTAAACATTTGGTTTGGATAGGTGAGCCCGTTTTTTGAGTTATAAAATTACAACGAAAAGTGGCATTGATTTTTATATATTATATAGACTAGGCTTTGACAAACATTTAAAAACTTACATACACTAGACACCCAGACCAGGAACATCTATCGTGTAGTCAAATTAGTTCCATGCGGAAATCACACTTTTTTTTTTCATTTGGAAAATCTCCATAAGACTTTTTTCATTATGAGGTGGAGAGAGAAAGCGTGTGAGACTTTAACTGACTAAAACTACACTTATGTTTCTTTGGTTGCCTTTAGCGTTCCAAGACCATGAGTATATGCTTCTCAGATCGAATCCTATGGCCCAAGCAGCATAAAATAGATAGGTATAGAAGACAATCTCATGTATGTACTTCACTTTTTAGAGTTCCGTAGCCAAATGGCAAAAAACGGAACCCTTATAGATTCGTCATGTCTGTCTGTCTGTCTGTCTGTCTGTCTATCCGTCCGTATGTCACAGCCACTTTTTTCCGAAACTATAAGAGCTCTACTGTTGAAACTTTGTAAGTAGATGTATTCTATGAACCGCATTAAGATTATCACATAAAAATAGAAAAAAAGCAATAAATTTTGGGGGTCCCCATACTTAAAACTGAAACTCGAAAAATTTTTTTTCATCAAACCCATACGCGTGGGGTATGGATACGTCTTCAAAAATGATACTGAGGTTTCTAATTTCATTTTTTTCTAAACTGAATAGTTTGCGCGAGAGACACTACCAAAGTGGTAAAATGTGTGCCCCCCCCCCCCTCGAACTTCTAAAATAAGAGAAATAAAACTAAAAAAAATATATGATGTACATTACTATAAAAACTACCAACGAAAATTGGTTTGAACGAAATCTATTAAGTAGTTTTTTTTAATGCGTCATAAATCGAAAAAAATACACTATTATTAAAACATCGATCAAAGTTACAACACATTACAAGAACTTTAATATTATGTTACTTGCTGCTACGGAACCCTTCATGAGCGAGTCCGACTCGCACTTGGCCGGTTTTTTTACCTACGCTCGGTGGACGGACACTAGTGAGCGTTTGAGGTGGAACTGTTCGACGAGTAGTCCGAGACGCGACCGAGATATCGTGTCCATGAGCGATGTCTATGTGTGCGTTGCTCGAGCGCGCTTTGTATGTAGATTGACTTCTGTACCTATCTATTTTGTGCTAACAGGCATCAGCTATACTGGGCCCCTACATTTTGACTTTGTCAACCGCACCGTCGCGTCGCCTTTAAATGGGCAATAATTACGTTAATGACTGTTTAATTTAGTTCAAACGATTTTATTATCTAACAAAGATGGACTGTTTTCAGCAATAATAATGGAAAACAATAATAAGAACGTCTTAATACCATTTAACCTTTTCTCATCTAAATTAATATTAAAACAAAGCCTGCTAAATTTAGAACAATATTATTATCAACTAAATACAAGGGCTGAAGGCACTAAATCAAGCGGTTGTGCCTCGGTCTAGATTTAAGAGATTAGCCCTGTACCTAATGCTTAAGCGTGAAATATTACATATGCTCCTTGAATTAAATGGAACATACATTATCATATAAGGGTTGAATGGAAGATAGAGGTTGTGAGTTATTTTCACACCCTGGTTTTTTTTTTCTGTGGATTAAATTATAACATATTTATTTAGATAAACTCAAATATTTGAGTAAAATTATTTAAATACCAGCTTTTGTCCGCGACTGCGCACCTGTCAACTGATCACTTATCCTACCTAGTTACATACCCTACACTACCTACCCACCTATTTTACCCGACTCTGAATTAAATGGGACATAGAGTATCACAATTATAAGAAGGCAGGAAATTTTATTCGCGCTCTGGATTTTGTTTTTTTTTTTTAACTACAGATTAATATAAAGCTAATTTATTATTTGGATAAACATATATCATCATATGGACAGCTAATATAATAGCTGACGTGCACATATGGACATAGACCTTCCCCAAGCGTCGCCACAACGACTGGTCCTGTGCATCATGCATTCATCGGATTCCCACGACGCTGACCAGATCATCGGTCCACCGTAAGACGCAGCGTAGGAAACCCTAGGAGGGTTACACAAATACTTAAGTAAAATTACTCACATATTTAAAAAAAACTTAACTATTAATATTTAGAGCTCCGATTAGCTCGCTCCACGCTCTAAACCAATCAGCCGATTGCGAATAAGAGGGAGAATATTTTTAATGTGCCTTGTTAAAATAAAAAACATCGTAAATAACTATAAAAAGATTATACCAACTCAAAAATTAAAGTGCAATTTAAAGGACCATACAATTTAATATTATGCTGGTCCAATTTAGAATACAATTTGTCAATATCGAATAACTATTGCTCCAGGTGTCAGGAGATGCAGGTCGATTCTCGGCCACCGTAAGCGCGAGCTTGTGAATGACGAATAACGGATAGCTCGCCATCCAATCATAGAGTCTGATTCGTTGACTGCGCCTAGTGTATCACTCTAGAGTATCACTAAAATCCGATTACGAAGCCCTTGCGGAATCCCACTTTTAAAATAAGTACGAAAAAATAGATTAAAAACCAATGTCCCAAATTAGAATAATTTAAATTAAAATCACACTATTATCAAATTCTAATTAAATCTTAAATTAAATTACTTTATTAATATGTCAATCACATAATTATTAAGTTAAATTATTTTAGAGAAAATAAATATAATTCAATCACTGTCCAATTATATGAAAATATTACCCATCATCATTATCATTTCAGCTGAAAGACGACCACTGTTGGACACAGGCCTCTCTCAAATGTCGCCACAATGAACGGTCCTGTGCGTCTCGCATCCATCGGATTCCCGCAACGCTTACCAGGCCAATATTAATAAATTACAGTTAAATAGCAACATTACATAATTACAATTTTTGCAATGTCATTTTATAAAAACGACAAGCAGAAATCAACAGAGCAGGCTTTATTGTAGAAAGTCAACATTCTATTTAGAGGCACGGAGACACAGGTTTGCGGCATGGCTTAGTGGCAAACGTTCAACATCGGTGTGCTTAGACTGAAGGTAGGAGTGATGAGGTATGTCTATGCTGATTTTACTAAGTAAGTCTGGCGCTGACGGCATCCCTGGGGCACACTGGAGATGCACGCAATGTACTCTGGAAACCTATAGTCATTTACCACCACTCTTTTTGTTCGTTTGCACAAATAAGATCGAAACCATTCCAGAAAAGCTCCTTGCATATCAAAATGATGCAGTTTCAGCGGCAAGATTTGGTGTTCGACCTTATCGAAAGCGCTACTGAAGTCAGTCTAAAGAGAATCTACCTTTTGACAGGAGTAAATTTTCATGCAGATCTCACCAAAATATGAAACAAAATTGATGACAGAGGATTTTTTGCTGCAGAAATCATGCTGTTGATGCGAAAATTACGTTTTTATATAGGAGGCAGTCATACTGGGCAGACCTTAGACCCAAAAACCATAAAAAAAAAACACAGGATAGAGATTGGTCTATAATTTTTGACGTCAATTTTCTTGAAATGTCACTAATATGCTGTTTAAAAATCCTGCTGGATGCTTGAATATTGTTTTGGTATCTTGCCCAACCAAGGTGCCAGATTATTGATATGGTAGAGGCTGCTGCATTGTTGTCTAAAGCCAATTCCAGTATGTCTCGTGATAGTTCAAGCATTGCCTGTGTGTTTGCTTGCGTCCAACACGTGTTACGAACATAGTGGTTTCTTGAGGGCTGAAAACAAGCAACAAAAGAATAAATAAAAATAACAATTATTTATTAATTCCTTAGTATATGGTACATACAAGATCTCGAAATTAAAAATGTTTCACATACACTTCCGTTGCCAAAATATTAAAAATTGTATTAAAGACAAAAAAAAAAAAAAATACACAAATATAAGACCGACCCGAGATCCGAAAACGTGAGATATACCAACTGTTGATATAATTTCATTACATATAACATTTAAATGTTCTAAAGCTTATTTCATATAATATTATTAGAAATAACGTTTATTTGACCTTAAATCATCAGATATATCGTTTAAAATATATATTGATAGTAATGATACTATAAATATAGTTAAACATCACGATTTGAGGAATCAATCACTTTTCTGACATTTTGGTCACAAATACATTTAAAGACGGTTACTTGGTAGCATTTTTAATATTAAATTAAAATAGTGTTATAAAAAGTCAACATGTTGTGCTACAATTTTTTTTTTTATTTATTTATGTACACACAAATACTTAAAAGAAAAGAACAAATACAGTTCAAAGGTGCTGCTTATTTCGACGAAATTTCTTCCGGCAGACTTGCGACAGGAGAGTTGAATGAGAAATGTAGAGACAGTGTGTATAAATACGAGTAATTCATAAACCTTAAAATGGATTAAAATAAAAATCATATATAAGTACATATAAATATATCAATAAAAGTATATAACTGCACATATAACGACTTATGTGTAGAGTATTATTATGATTTTTGTATGTTTAATATCTATATATAAAACATACAAAAATTATAATAATACTCTTACATATAAAATAATATTACTTTACGACATAGTAGAGAGGTAATGTTCTTTCACTAGCTTTTTGAAGACGGATATGTTTTCAGCGTCACGGATTTTTGCTGGGATTGAGTTCCACAGTCGTACTGCATGAAAGGAGAAGGAGTTGGGATAGAAATGGGTTTTATGGGGAGGGAAATTGAGATGGTGTTTAAGGTGGGATCTACATGGGGCAAAGCCAGAGCGTGTAAATGAAAAATGATCACGTAAGTAGCCAGGATAAGCAGGGTTGAAGAGAATGTTGTACAAGAGACATAATACCCGAGTGTTCCTACGAAGATGGAGAGGAGCCACTTGAGATTCGTGCTGAATTGAGAAAGATGGTGTATTTTCTAAGGCTAAAAACAAAACTTAGAAATTAGTGACAGGAACGAATCGCAGCAGAATGGACTTTACGTAGTCTTGTCTGCCCTACCCCTAGAGTGGCCTACGAGCTGAGGAGCAGGTGTTAAAACCATTTGCGACGATAAGCTCGCGTGAGACCGCCCAAACCAACAAGTATTTTTAACTAAGCGTTTTTCATCATATTAGACTTAATAAGTGAGTTATCTTCTGAGTTGTATATATAACGATTTTATATTCAATTAATGTTATGTTTAAAAAAATTAGTTATAATAAAATTATATCAACCGTTTTTGATACTAACTGATCATTATATCAAATAAAATTATAGACTCAGTTGTTATAACTTGTATATTAGAGATTTTCTAATTATATCAAATATTATTTACCCCAAATAATGGGGAGGAAGACAAGCTTATGTTTACACCAATTTTAGTATCAACGGTATTTTTTGTTTACAATGTTTACATTTTCAAGTTTGATATTATCATATAATGAACATTTTGTAAGTCCTAGGTATATTATAACATATCGACTTGAGACCATATATCTGTATGGTAAAGATGTATAAACCATAAAGGTGAATGTTTTATTTTTTATTTTATATACTAATTCAAGTAAGAGATATTTATAATAATGAAAAGCAAAACGCTTACCTGGTAATTTGTATTCCATGATAATAGATCAGTCAGCAAAGAACACTCTATACTGACATTATGGTGTCTGACTTTTTTTTCACAGACTTTCCACAACCAAGGCAAACCCCAGTAGTCTGTCATGTTCATCAGTTTCATGGATGATAAATAAATGTATCCAGAGGCAGCTGAAAATACACACACTACGATTAACTTATAAATATCACATGACATCATTAATATTAAAATAAATGAGATAGAATTTCATCTACTCCAACTTCATACCTGTACTTGAGCATTAGTTCTCCAAAATGAAAGTCTTGTTTGATGCTGTGCTAAAAGCGAGGATATGAAATACTTCTGCAACCTTCGTAAGGCTATTCCGCAGTTGAGGTAGCTCATAATGATCGACAGATATAGATAGCAAGATAATCGAGGGGTAGATGGTATCAGATCGTACAGTTTAGCGAAAGTCACAATTATATTAGCAAAGAATTGCAAAACATTAAAACACTACCTAGGCACTCATCGAAGAACGAATTAAAATGACCTTATTTATTTTATTTCGAAATGCTATGTAAAATTATAAACAATGTCTAACAACATCGTTGCAATAATTTGACTGTGGGGTCGGTGAGTCTCCAGACACTCATACTTCGAATTTAAAATAAATATTACACTTATAAGTATAACTTACATTACATTGACATTTGATGTAGACAAAACACATTACATAATTACATTTACACATTAAGGTTTCTTTAAAGAAATCATTGAAAAATACTAAGAATTTCTTCTGTATCGTGGGTGCTTTGGAAAACATGTACAACCACATTCAGTAAACAAGACACCTGGACCCGGAACATATATATCTGTATACAATATTATTAGTTGTTCCGTGCGGCAATCGAACCCACGTTACGTAGCGCAGCAGCTGATTGCTTAACTATTCTGCAAGCCATAATTGAAAGTCTAGTCACAAAAAAATCTTTACCTTAACACTTATTTAGGAAGAAATTCTTACTTTCTCAAAGATTTGTAATTATTCTAGTAACAGGTACATTTTACACATCAAGAATCACCCGGTAGCGCTCAGCAGGTTCACGAATAACTGGTTCATTCATGATGATATTTTCACTTCTCTGCCTCGCTGACAATCTTTGATTTTGCCATTTTACATAAAAGTCGTACCATTCTTTACGATTACCCTTTACAGCGATCAAAAAGACCATCATTAGAAGTGGATTAAGATAGTCCATTAAAAGTTGTATTATGACACCTGGATGAAAGCCTAGATTCATTTTTTTGAAATAAGTGGTCATTAATGCAACATCACTCAATAAAAATATTAAGGTGGCAATATAAAAGCGACGCCACATATTTTTACCTGTATGCGTGCTATTATTGAAACTACGACAAAGTGAAAATACTGTTACAACGTAAAGAAAACTGTTTATGACTACAGGTATAATTTGATCTAAAAACAGCATGATCGTCATTGCGAAATTTATATTTCGTTTTATCATCGGCAAATACAAACGTCTGCAAAAATTAAAAAAAAGACAATGATCGGCTAAATACCAACTAACAGAGGTTGTTATGATAGCGACACCCCAACCAAAGACAAAGGCTTTTAAATGTCGCCTTTTGACATTCTGATTAAAAACTTTGACAATGTCTACGTAAAACATATGACTAATAACTAATAACCAGTGGTTCTTCGCTGTTTTAAGATAATGATTTAATTTTAAAACAATTAACCAATTATACTGGTTGGTTACTATAAATCGCAAACAAAAATACAAAAAATACATAAAGAAGTTTGATAAAATTGCGTTAAGAAACACAAAGTTTCTGAAATTTCGGAACTTCTTCAAGATGCACCAGGATGTCAGTCCGTAGATCAACGCAGCCAGTGTCAGTCCACACATAATTTTATCGGTCCAGATGTGATAATTCATTTTAAATTTCACTGCACAGACTGTGTATTTCGCTTTGAGTTTGCATAAATCAAAGATGTTTTAAACTTCAGGTAAACACTGCTGTACCTTTAAACTGGTATTGCTTTGGACACAGCCGATTTAACAATAGTAGTAATAAATATTCTAACGCTATAAAACTAATGAATCACTGCATGTTTTTTTTTTATCTAACGTGCACTAATTTAATTAATTTTAAAAATTTCTGATGTTGATATCGCTTATTATAATTAACATAATACAATTCCAAAACCCGCAATTTTAGGATTTACAGTTATTAAGTTAAATACTAAATTTGAAAGTCAATAATTCTGATTCACAAAAAATCTCTCTTATCGTATGAACCGGGAATGCTCAGACAAAAAATTAATGACATTCATTAGTAAACACCAAAAGCGATACGGACACGTGACCTACGGACACGTGACCTTTAACCTAACTATACTAATTTACAAACAAAAAGACCTGTGTATAAGAAAACGGTAATAACAGTGTCTTAAGTTCTGTTATTACCAGCACATTTGTCGGATCAATTACTCACCGGTTTTCTGTTACCATCTCGGTGCTCATGTCTATAATTATTTTGGTTAACGTTACTTAACTTAAGTTCCTATTTCCCCTAGATGAGGCAAAGGGCGTCCGTATCAATGCGCCGCCTTGTGTATGGTAGTGCAACGCCGGCGTAAAACCCCACTCTCAACAAAGCGCACCATTGTGCAGAGTTGCTAAAAAAAATAATTGAAACTCAGCGCTGAGAATGCTACAATCGTGGTAGTAGTCCCTCAAGGAGTGGTGAGAAAAGAGTCACGGCGCTTCCACCTTCCACTTGACGCAGATCCTAAACAGACATGGCCAGATCAGGTTCCAGATTCAGATACAAAAAAAGGATATCACTATTGTACCGACCGCTCGGACGACAATGTGGAGCATATGGTGAAAGTCCCCATGTAGGTGGAGCACAACCATGTCCTTGGGGAGGTGATCAGCAGCGGCGACTTTTCGCATTAGGACTATGATCTGGAGCGAGAGACAATGGGAAGTGGATGAAGTAATAAGAGCGAAAGAAATGGCCGCAATCATAAGAGAACAGACGTAATTACGCCCTAGCTATTGCCACGGGTACCGCTCCAGGTGTCAGGAGACGCAGGTCGATTCTCGGCCACCGTAAGCGCGAGCTTGTGACTGACGAATAACGGATAGCTCGCCATCCAATCATAGAGTCTGATTCGTTGACTGCGCTTAGTGTATCACTCTAGAGTATCACTAAAATCCGATTACGAAGCCCTTGCGGAATCCCACATTTAAAATAGGTACGAAAAAATAAATTAAAAACCAATGTCCCAAATTAGAATAAATTAAATTAAAATCACACTATTATCAAATTCTAATTAAATCTTAAATTAAATTACTTTATTAATATATCAATCACATAAATATTAAGTTAAATTATATTAGAGAAAATAAATATAATTCAATCACTGTCCAATTATATGAAAATATTACCCATCATCATTATCATTTCAGCTGAAAGACGACCACTGTTGGACACAGGCCTCCCTCAAGTGTCGCTACAATTAACGGTCCTGTGGGTCTCGTATCCATCGGATTCCCGCAACCCTTACCAGGTCAATATTATTAAATTACAGTTAAATAGAAGCATTACATAATTAAAATTTTTGCAATGTCAAAAGTAAAAAGTAAAGTACACCTGCAGCCTGTGGACTAAGTACACGCAGCGTGCTAACAGTGAAAGAAAGAAAGAAAGAAAGAAAAAGAGTTTATTCGCGTCAAACATGACGCATACCATAACAAAATAAATAAATAACAATATCAACTAAAAGTAGCACGTAAGATATGCGTCACATCCGCGCAAAACGGCCAGCGCTCAGCAAAAAGCTGAGGCTCATGAAAAACAGAGCCACAGCGCTGATTTTCAGCACCAGCCGTCGTCGACGATGAGACGCCGATCGGTCAGCAAGGATTTAAAATACTTGCAATCAATTCAAAAAAAAAAATAATCAAATTAAAACATAAAATAACAATAAATCGAACAATAACCTTAATTATACATTAAACATAAACATAAACAACAACCTTAATTATACATTAAAAGATAAAGAAAAACACAAATTGACTAACAAACAAGAATTAGTCGATTATTTTGATCGATCAATGACCGATCGTGACATTTTGAGTCTGTGGGTGGTAACAAAAAAAAAAGATGGCTGATCGGTGGATAACTACGGAAAGTTATGTAATTATTACGCAAAAAATAAGATTCCTGACCTGCGCAACTTACGCAATCGATTTGTTTGCCTATATGCGTTAATGGGTGAATTAAGTTGTTGAAATGTTGAGTTATAGTGAGTTGTAAAGAAACTTAGGAGATGTTTGAGTGCGCATAGATGACAGACACGGACAGATGAAATTGGCAAACCAGCAAGAGGTATATTATAGAGGAATATCAACAAAGGTAAGGGTGATAAAAAACCAAACTTAGAAGTATGTAATAAAAATCAATAAGAATAAAATAAATTGGAATAAATATAAAATGGACAGAAGAATGTACCTACAATAATATTATGACTTATTACAGATATTTGAAAAAAAAAAAAAATAGTTGGCAAGTGACCAGTAGAGTCAAAGAGGTGATTAACATTCCGGACCAGCTTGCAAAACAAACAGAAGGGGCTTGAGACTCGATGGTTAAGGCAGCTCGCACCGCTGGAGATCCCCGCCAGTGCTTGATGGCCAAAACCCCTAAGGTACAAACAGAACAGTGTAACAAACAATTTAAGATGACAGTTGTTGAGACATAAGTAACTTTTTATATTGAAACTTGAAACACTGCAATGTTTTCAGGCATCTTAAAGGTGGCGGGAGGTCGTTCCAGCAATGCGTAGAAGCGAACCTGAAGGAGCCCCTGAAAGCAGCAGTTCTGTGCATTGGCACAGTTAGCGGGCAAACCATGGAACGGAGTTTGTTTTGTAAGTAGTTTTGCTTCCAAGTCAACTTTGCAAATAAATAGTGAGGTTTATTGGTCTTTATGATCCCAAAGAGTAAACAGGCCAAGTGAACCTTCCTCCTGGCAGCCATCCTAAGCAAACCTATCTGGTTCATGAACGGAGTTATGTGACTTCTACGAGGCACTGTAATACAAAATCTAACACAGGCATTTTGTATACGTTGAATCACTCTCTCTGTTTTATTTAGCAGGCATGGTCCATAAACAGTATCACAGTAATTCAGTTTAGACAGTATAAGGCTGTCAACAAGTTGTTTCCGTACTGGCAAGCTCAAGTATTTACGAATCCCATACAATACTTTAAGTCTATAGAAGCAATTTCCCAGAACTTTGGTTATGTGAGTTTCAAAGTGTAGGCCTGGATCCATAAGCAACCCCAAATTACATGCCTGCTCGACCCGAGCTATCTTTTCCCCCTTTATAACAATCTCAGGATTGAAAGATTTGATAGCGCAGACTTGTTTTTTTGTGCCTAACACAATAAATTTTGACTTAAGAGGGTTCAAAACTAGACAATTCTTCTCCGACCATTGTACTATTCTGTCTAAGTCTTGGTTCATCCTCTGCACTGCTAGAGATGTGTCATCAGCCTTAAAGGATATGTATAACTGAATATCATCCGCATACATGTGATATTTGCAATTTTTTATGGATTGGATGATATCAGCACTATACAGTATATACAGCAACGGTCCCAAGATTGATCCCTGAGGGACGCCCCGAGTCACGGCAAGAGTGGAGGATGATAGGGTAGATCCGTCTTCCCTGCAGATTTCAACATACTGCGATCTGTCAGTAAGATAACTTTTAAACCATTCCACTGCGTCGCTATCAAAGCCATAGTATGATAACTTTGACAGCAGTAAATCAGTATTTATAGCGTCAAAAGCCCGGGAAAAGTCCAACAAGGTAAGAATAGTCCCTTCACCCCTGTCACGTGCCTCCAGAATATTCCCCACAACATCAGCCAGGGCCGTTGCCGTACTTCTTCCCTTTCTGAAACCAGACTGAAGGTCAGGGAGAATAGTGTTTGTCTCTAAAAATTCGACAACTTGTGTGTAAACTACACGTTCAAGGATCTCTGACAAGCAGGGCAAGATGCTTATAGGTCTTAGATCCTTCATGTTTGCTGGGTTACTGTTCTTAGGGATTGGGCGGACAACAGCACAACGCCAGGGTTTCGGGAATGTATTCGTAAGGATAGAATGGTTGATGATGTCTGTAATAGTTTGCAGTGTAGTAGGCAAAGTAAGGGTTAACATGTCCAAACTTATCCCATCCACACCCTGGGCATTGGACCCCAGACTCTTAATGATTTTAAGAACTGAGTCTGGGCTAGTTGTTGTGAGAGAGAATTTAGCAGGGCCATGTTTGTGTGAATTAAAAAAGGATAGGAGAGAAGTGTCCGTACGACAGCTACCTGGGACATCCAAAAATGCCTTGTTGATGTCATGTGGATTGTCAAAATGTCCCGGGAGCAATTTTTGCTTATGGTCCGGAAGCACATTAGATTTTTAATTTTGCCACAGTTTTTTTGGGTCTTTGATTTCGTCATTTATACTTTTGGCAAAGTACGCCTTTTTTTCATTATAAAGTGCCAAAGTGGCTTGGTGCTTGAGGTCAAGATAATACTTCTTATGTTGTTCCCCTGACTTGTGGAAAGTAGCTCTGGCTTCATCGCGCAGTTTGAACATAAGTCGAATATTATCGGTTATCCAGGGGGTAGAGCGATTCTTAAACGTCTTCCTCTTGACAGGAGCGTGGAGATCAAAAAGCTGGGTCATAAATAAATTAAATGTTTGAACCATTGCATCAACATTGTTCATGGATCCAATACTTGACCATGGAAATAGTTTCAGGTCGGTGTCAAAAAGGTCCCCTAAAATGTTGGTGAGCGGGCGATACACGACTAATCTTGGTTGAGGCTTTGGTTTTTTAATGATAGTCTCACATGTGATAAAGGAGTGGTGGCCAAGATCAGCAATGTGGTTCACCTCGACATTGCGAATATTTGCATCAGAGCAAATCAAGTCTATCAGGGAACTGCTGTCACCTGTAAAATGTGTTGGTGTTTGAACTAGTTGGGTAAGGTTCAAAATCCTAAGAAAATCTAAAAGTAGAAGAGATTTAGAGCTATTTGTGTCCAATAAGTTAACGTTAAGGTCACCTAGCAAGACTATTTGGTCATATGGGGCTAGGCCACTAATACTGGCAGTTAATCCCTCAAGAAAGACCTCCAAGTTAAACCAGGGTGGACGGTATGCAGTGCCAATGAGAAACTTCTTTTTATTTACAGTAAGGCCTAACCAGAGTTGCTCAACGTCAGCCTGGGCAGGATGAACTCGTACCCTCGCAGCCACGCCGTCCTTAATGTAAAAAGCAACGCCCCCACCGCGACCGCCGCGCACGGATACAGGTCGTGGAAGATGCTTAAGCCTGTATCCTGGAACGCTAGGCGCCCGATCTTCCTGCCCTTCACGAAGCCACGTTTCGTTGATAGCCATGATATCCACGGCATGGTTACTCATTGCTATCAAGAACTCATCGTGGTTAGTCCCCAGAGAACCCGCATTCCATAGGCCAAACTTAATACATTTACTGGGAGCCATTGCATCTGTCTTCTAAGTTATGTATGTATGTGTATATGTATTTGTATATGAATTTGTATATGTATTTGTATATGTGTTTGTATATGACAAAGTATGTGGCGGTGTAATTAGCAGAAGGCTGGAGTAAGCTTAATTGGCAACTCATCTTGACTATGTGATAGGCGCAGATATAAAAGGCCATATAAACTAGTATTATGAACTTAGATACACAAGCATAGTAAATTGTAAACTCAAAACAACAAGTATTATAATATGTAAAATGTAAGTATATATATGTAGAATTAAAATTTGACTAAAAACTAACATGCAAGCACACAAAAAAACAACATGATCATAACTACGCTGTGATATTGACAGGTTCAAAGACACGGGACAAGTCTGCTTCTGAGCATATTCTGTGAGTGGCGTCTCCTGGTTTTCTTCTGGCGAGAATGCGACCACGCTTGGTCCACACGAACTTCCAGTCAGCGAGACTAGCAGCGTCACGCGCCCTGCGGAACAGCTGGCGGTTAGTCTTGGTGAGCCGCTCGTTGAGAAAGAACCGCCGGGCGGGGCCCGGCATGTCGAGGTCGGCTGTGGTCGCGCCGCGACGCACGCGAGCGCTTGCTAGCAGCTTGTCGCGCAGATCCCGACGAGCCAGGCGCACGACAATGGCGCGCGGCCGAGATTCTGTCGCCCCGGCTGAGTCTGTCGCGCTGAGTTTCCTACCGCCGACCCGCTCGGCGCTGACCACGTCGCGCTCGTCGAGTGCGACGCCCAGCTTCAGACCAATCAGCTGGATTATATGGGCTGGGTTGTCAGCTGAGGCCTCCGGAATATTTGAGACCTCGATGTCGTTACCTAGAAGGTCCTGGTCTCTGTCATTGAGCTGTCGCTTTAACTCGTCGATGACATCATCAACCGCACCAGGCTTCGGCGGGTCGGAGGCTCGCTGTTCTAACGCATCCAGTCGCGCCTCCATGCTGTCGATACGCGCGCTGCAAGTGCTCAAGGTAACTTTGAGCCCCGACATTTCAAGCTCCATCTCCTGCCTGAACATTTGTATTTCAGCTCGCATCGCTCGCAGTTCCTCCATGATCGAATATGCATCTGGGGCGGTGATTATCGGGATATTGTGGCACTCAATGTCGGCAGAGGAGGTGTCATGCGGCGGAGCGTCGCACATGACAGGGCTGACAGGTTTGGAGACGACTTCCTCTACCGATTTCTTTAAGGAGTATTCGGACGCTCCTCTTACGGGAGTGTCAGCCCTGTTGTCCCGCGCATCACCCCTCTTACATTCGGGACAACGCCAGCTTGCAGACAAAGTCGCTTTATTTGGAACGCCCACACAGGCTCTGTGATAATGAGCTTGACATTTGCCACACCTAACGCCCTCTTGCGTCGAGGCAAAGCGACCGCATCCACCGCACTTGAGACCTGGCATGGTAATGGTACTGAGACTATTAGCAGTTTTAAGTGTTGCAAGGGCGATGCTCTAGATGGCGCCAGTGGGGACCCAATATGGAATCGGAAGATCAATAAACCAATAATAGTGTAGATGGCTCTGGAGCAAATTTAGATAACTCACTCTACTTATAAAATAGAGGGTACCAAATTCTTTAACCAAATGTTGTAATATTCTCCGATTGAAATATGTCTAATAAACTCACTTATATGTAGCTCACTTCAATAATTGTCACGTAACTTATCACTATGTATATTATTAAAAACTTATTATGTAGCAAAACGAGTTGTTTTATTTATTTATTCAAAAACAAGCGAGACGGGGCTAGACCGACACAGACGTCAAACGTCAAACTGTGACAACAGTGCTCTGCGTGTACAATATAATAACGCATTCAGGATACTGTTTGGGCTACCACGCCACTGCAGCGCTTCAGCAATGTTTGCGGAGAAAAGCGTTTTTACGCCATCATGCGAAAGCGTTGTGCATCTGTGATGGAGCGCATGCGGAGCTCGAACAGCCTTCTGAGTGTGTTTGTGGGTCGCTGGGACTCACCGATGTGGCAGCACTGGATGCGACTACACACTGAGGGTGGTCGCGTCCAGGGCTTGGCATAGACTGGTGCTACAGTGCGGTGCCGCTTTGAGTGTGTTTGTGTGTCTTTGTATGTACTAACAATAGCTTTATAAGGCTTCTTGTGTTACTAACAATATATGGACTTTTGTCTGAAATAAATGTCATATTATTATTATTATCAAAAGTAAGGGTGATCACAAGTAAGTTGAATGATTTTGGCTCTAAATCTTGGCAGACTATCAAAGATGATATCAATGCAGCTATCGTCAGAGTAGGCTTTATTGTAGAAAGTCAAAATTCTATTAAGGAGAGTGTACCGAACCAGGTTTGCGGCATGGCTTAGGGGCAAACGTTCTATTGGTATGCTTGGACTGCAGGTGGGAACGTCGAGTTATGTCTATGCTGATTTTAGTAAGTAAGTCTGGCGTTGACGGCAACCCTGGGGCACACTGGAGATCGCAATGTACTCTGGAGACCGATACCCATCCACCACCACGGTTTTTGTTCGTTTGCACAAATAAGATCGAAAACATTGCAGAAAAGCTCTATGTATATCAAAATGATGCAGTTTCAGCGGCAAGATTTGGTGGTCCACCTTATCGAAAGCGCTACTGAAGTCAGTATATAGAGAATCTACTTGTTGACAGGAGTAAATTTTCATGCAGATCTCACCAAAATATGAAACCAAATTGATGACAGAGGATTTTTTGCTGCAGAAATCATGCTGTTGATGCGAAAATTACGTTTTTATATAGGAGGCAGTCATACTGGGCAGACCTTAGACCCAAAAACCTTAAAAAAAAAATACACAGGATAGAGATTAGTCTATAATTTTTGACGTCAATTTTCTTGAAATGTCACTAATATGCTGTTTAAAAATCCTGCTGGATGCTTGAATATTGTTTTGGTATCTTGCCCAACCAAGGTGCCAGATTATTGATATGGTAGAGGCTGCTGCATTGTTGTCTGAAGCCAATTCCAGTATGTCTCGTGACAGTTCAAGCATTGCCTGTGTGTTTGCTTGCGTCCAACACGTGTTACGAACATAGTGGTTTTTTGAGGGCTGAAAACAAGCAACAAAAGAATAAATAAAAATAACAATTATTTATTAATTCCTTAGTATATGGTACATACAAGATCTCGAAATTAAAAATGTTTCACATACACTTCCGTTGCCAAAATATTAAAAATTGTATTAAAGACAAAAAAAAAAAAAATACACAAATATAAGACCGACCCGAGATCCGAAAACGTGAGATATACCAACTGTTGATATAATTTCATTACATATAACATTTAAATGTTCTAAAGCTTATTTCATATAATATTATTAGAAATAACGTTTATTTGACCTTAAATCATCAGATATATCGTTTAAAATATAAATTGATAGTAATGATACTATAAATATAGTTAAACATCACGATTTGAGGAATCAATCACTTTTCTGACATTTTGGTCACAAATACATTTAAAGACGGTTACTTGGTAGCATTTTTAATATTAAATTAAAATAGTGTTATAAAAAGTCAACATGTTGTGCTACAATTTTTTTTTTTATTTATTTATGTACACACAAATACTTAAAAGAAAAGAACAAATACAGTTCAAAGGTGCTGCTTATTTCGACGAAATTTCTTCCGGCAGACTTGCGACAGGAGAGTTGAATGAGAAATGTAGAGACAGTGTGTATAAATACGAGTAATTCATAAACCTTAAAATGGATTAAAATAAAAATCATATATAAGTACATATAAATATATCAATAAAAGTATATAACTGCACATATAACGACTTATGTGTAGAGTATTATTATGATTTTTGTATGTTTAATATCTATATATAAAACATACAAAAATTATAATAATACTTTTACATATAAAATAATATTACTTTACGACATAGTAGAGAGGTAATGTTCTTTCACTAGCTTTTTGAAGACGGATATGTTTTCAGCGTCACGGATTTTTGCTGGGATTGAGTTCCACAGTCGTACTGCATGAAAGGAGAAGGAGTTGGGATAGAAATGGGTTTTATGGGGAGGGAAATTGAGATGGTGTTTAAGGTGGGATCTACATGGGGCAAAGCCAGAGCGTGTAAATGAAAAATGATCACGTAAGTAGCCAGGATAAGCAGGGTTGAAGAGAATGTTGTACAAGAGACATAATACCCGAGTGTTCCTACGAAGATGGAGAGGAGCCACTTGAGATTCGTGCTGAATTGAGAAAGATGGTGTATTTTCTAAGGCCAAAAACAAAACTTAGAAATTAGTGACAGGAACGAATCGCAGCAGAATGGACTTTACGTAGTCTTGTCTGCCCTACCCCTAGAGTGGCCTACGAGCTGAGGAGCAGGTGTTAAAACCATTTGCGACGATAAGCTCGCGTGAGAACGCCCAAACCAACAAGTATTTTTAACTAAGCGTTTTTCATCATATTAGACTTAATAAGTGAGTTATCTTCTGAGTTGTATATATAACGATTTTATATTCAATTAATGTTATGTTTAAAAAAATTAGTTATAATAAAATTATATCAACCGTTTTTGATACTAACTGATCATTATATCAAATAAAATTATAGACTCAGTTGTTATAACTTGTATATTAGAGATTTTCTAATTATATCAAATATTATTTACCCCAAATAATGGGGAGGAAGACAAGCTTATGTTTACACCAATTTTAGTATCAACGGTATTTTTTGTTTACAATGTTTACATTTTCAAGTTTGATATTATCATATAATGAACATTTTGTAAGTCCTAGGTATATTATAACATATCGACTTGAGACCATATATCTGTATGGTAAAGATGTATAAACCATAAAGGTGAATGTTTTATTTTTTATTTTATATACTAATTCAAGTAAGAGATATTTATAATAATGAAAAGCAAAACGCTTACCTGGTAATTTGTATTCCATGATAATAGATCAGTCAGCAAAGAACACTCTATACTGACATTATGGTGTCTGACTTTTTTTTCACAGACTTTCCACAACCAAGGCAAACCCCAGTAGTCTGTCATGTTCATCAGTTTCATGGATGATAAATAAATGTATCCAGAGGCAGCTGAAAATACACACACTACGATTAACTTATAAATATCACATGACATCATTAATATTAAAATAAATGAGATAGAATTTCATCTACTCCAACTTCATACCTGTACTTGAGCATTAGTTCTCCAAAATGAAAGTCTTGTTTGATGCTGTGCTAAAAGCGAGGATATGAAATACTTCTGCAACCTTCGTAAGGCTATTCCGCAGTTGAGGTAGCTCATAATGATCGACAGATATAGATAGCAAGATAATCGAGGGGTAGATGGTATCAGATCGTACAGTTTAGCGAAAGTCACAATTATATTAGCAAAGAATTGCAAAACATTAAAACACTACCTAGGCACTCATCGAAGAACGAATTAAAATGACCTTATTTATTTTATTTCGAAATGCTATGTAAAATTATAAACAATGTCTAACAACATCGTTGCAATAATTTAACTGTGGGGTCGGTGAGTCTCCAGACACTCATACTTCGAATTTAAAATAAATATTACACTTATAAGTATAACTTACATTACATTGACATTTGATGTAGACAAAACACATTACATAATTACATTTATACATTAAGGTTTCTTTAAAGAAATCATTGAAAAATACTAAGAATTTCTTCTGTATCGTGGGTGCTTTGGAAAACATGTACAACCACATTCAGTAAACAAGACACCTGGACCCAGAACATATTTATCTGTATACAATATTATTAGTTGTTCCGTGCGGCAATCGAACCCACGTTACGTAGCGCAGCAGCTGATTGCTTAACTATTCTGCAAGCCATAATTGAAAGTCTAGTCACAAAAAAATCTTTACCTTAACACTTATTTAGGAAGAAATTCTTACTTTCTCAATGATTTGTAATTATTCTAGTAACAGGTACATTTTACACATCAAGAATCACCCGGTAGCGCTCAGCAGGTTCACGAATAACTCGTTCATTCATGATGATATTTTCACTTCCCTGCCTCGCTGACAATCTTTGATTTTGCCATTTTACATAAAAGTCGTACCATTCTTTACGATTACCCTTTACAGCGATCAAAAAGACCACCATTAAAAGTGGATTAAGATAGTCCAATAAAAGTTGTATTATGACACCTGGATGAAAGCCTAGATTCATTTTTTTGAAATAAGTGGTCATTAATGCAACATCACTCAATAAAAATATTAAGGTGGCAATATAAAAGCGACGCCACATATTTTTACCTGTATGCGTGCTATTATTGAAACTGCGACAAAGTGAAAATACTGTTACAACGTAAAGAAAACTGTTTATTACTACAGGTATAATTTGATCTAAAAACATCATGATCGTCATTGCGAAATTTATATTTCGTTTTATTATCGGCAAAAACAAACGTCTGCAAAAATTAAAAAAAAGACAACGATCGGCTAAATACCAACTAACAGAGGTTGTTATGATAGCGACACCCCAACCAAAGACACAGGCTTTTAAATGTCGCCTTTTGACATTCTGATTAAAAACTTTGACAATGTCTACGTAAAACATATGACTAATAACTAATAACCAGTGGTTCTTCGCTGTTTTAAAATAATGAATTAGGTTATAAAAAAATAACCAATCAAACGGGAAATAAACAAATTCCATAACTGGCGTACAAACCCAAAAAAAATACATAAAGAAATATGATAAAATTGCGTTAAGAAACACAAAGTTTCTGAAATTTCGGAACTTCTTCAAGATGCACCAGGATGTCAGTCCGTAGATCAACGCAGCCAGTGTCAGTCCACACATAATTTTATCGGCCCAGATGTGATAATTCATTTTAAATTTCACTGCACAGACTGTGTATTTCGCTTTGAGTTTGCATAAATCAAAGATGTTTTAAACTTCAGGTAAACACTGCTGTACCTTTAAACTGGTATTGCTTTGGACACAGCCGATTTAACAATAGTGGTAATAAATATTCTAACGCTATAAAACTAATGAATCACTGCATGTTTTTTTTTTATCTAACGTGCACTAATTTAATTAATTTTAAAAATTTCTGATGTTGATATCGCTTATTATAATTAACATAATACAATTCCAAAACCCGCAATTTTAGGATTTACAGTTATTAAGTTAAATACTAAATTTGAAAGTCAATAATTCTGATTCACAAAAAATCTCTCTTATCGTATGAACCCCTGATACCGGGAATGCTCAGACACTAAATTAATGACATTCATTAGTAAACACCAAAAGCGATACGGACACGTGACCTACGGACACGTGACCTTTAACCTAACTATACTAATTTACAAACAAAAAGACCTGCGTATAAGAAAACGGTAATAACAGTGTCTTAAGTTCTGTTATTACCAGCACATTTGTCGGATCAATTACTCACCGGTTTTCTGTTACCATCTCGGTGCTCATGTCTATAATTATTTTGGTTAACGTTACTTAACTTAAGTTCCTGATTCCCCTAGATGAGGCAAAGGGCGTCCGTATCAATGTGCCGCCATGTGTATGGTAGTGCAACGCCGGCGTAAAACCCCGCTCTCAACAAAGCGCACCATGGAGGCAGAGTTGCTAAAAAAATAATTGAATCTCAGCGCTGAGAATGCTACAATCGTGGTGGTAAGTCCATCAAGGAGTGGTGAGAAAAGAGTCACGGCGCTTCCACCTTCCACTTGACGCAGATCCTAAACAGACATAGCGACGACAATGTGGAGCATATGGTGGAAGTCCCCGCGTAGGTGGTGCAGCACCGCCATGTCCTTGGGGAGGTGATCAGCAGCGGCGACTTTTCGCATTAGGACTATGATCTGGAGCGAGAGACAATGGGAACTGGATGAAGTAATAAGAGCGAAAGAAATGGCCGCAATCATAAGAGAACAGACGTAATTACGCCCTAGCCATTGCCACGGGTACCGCTCCAGGTGTCAGGAGACGCAGGTCGATTCTCGGCCACCGTAAGCGCGAGCTTGTGACTGACGAATAACGGATAGCTCGCCATCCAATCATAGAGTCTGATTCGTTGACTGCGCTTAGTGTATCACTCTAGAGTATCACTAAAATCCGATTACGAAGCCATTGCGGAATCCCACATTTAAAATAGGTACGAAAAAATAGATTGTCCCAAAGACAAGACCAATGTCCCAAATTAGAATAAATTAAATTAAATTCACACTATTATCAAATTCTAATTAAATCTTAAATTAAATTACTTTATTAATATGTCAATTACATAATTATTAAGTTAAATTATATTAGAGAAAATAAATATAATTCAATCACTGTCCAATTATATGAAAATATTACCCATCATCATTATCATTTCAGCTGAAAGGCGACCACTGTTGGACTGGGCACGCCACATTTATGGCGATAAGTCCCTTCTTTGAGGCGTGGCTGGAAAGACCTCACGGCGTCCTCACCTTCCGCATGACACAGGTCCTCACCGGAAATTTCAAGTTCGGGAGGTTCCTGTTCCGAATCAAAGCAGAAGTGACGCCCGGGTGTCGCCACTGTGCGGAACGCCCGGAGGACACGGTGGAGCACACGATCGCTGTATGCCCTGCCTTGGCGGAGCATTGCCGTGCCCTCGTAGGGGTGATCGGCGGCGGAGACCTCTCGCGCCGGGCCTTGGTCAAGGCCATGGTCCGGAGCGAGGAGGAGTGGCAGACGGTCGCCGACTTCTGCGAAGCAGTAATGCTCGCAAAGGAGGAGGCCGACCGCATTAGGCAACGGCGCTCTCGCCGCCGCCGCCGGGATTCCGATCCCGATTTCCAGCCACCGTAGGCGCGGGCTTGCGGACAGTGAGCAATGGGTAGCTCGCTGTTCGGCCGTCCGGTAATAGTCCGGACCAACTCCAAGTCGTCGACGGCGCGCGCTGTTCCCGCGCGCCTCAAGGAGTTGTCAGCAACAGCAGGGGCCCAGCCGGGTCGAAGCCTACTGGGGCCAGGGTTATCCGAAAGGGCGCTCGAGCCCCAGTATGAAGGCTTGAAGGAACGGGATGGGTTTTTTAGTCAGTAAGAGTCTGACACTATCTTCCGCTCCGCCCAAGAGCGGGGGTTGTCATAAGATGATTTTTCCCGTCGAAAACAAAAAAAAAACCACAGTTGGACACAGGCCTCTCTCAAATGTCGCCACAAGGAACGGTCCTGTGCGTCTCGCATCCATCGGATTCCCGCAACGGTTACCAGGTCAATATTAATAAATTACAGTTAAATAGCAGCATTACATTTACAATTTTTGCAATGTCATTTTATAAAAACGACAAGCAGAAATCAGTAAAGGTAAAAGTAGAAGTAAAAGTCAGCCTGATCACAAGTCAAATTGAATAATTTTGGCTCTAAATCTTGGCAGACTATCAAAGAAGATTATCGATCAATGCTAAGGTCGACAGAGCAGGCTTTATTGTAGAAAGTCTACATTCTATTTAGGGGAGTGTTCCGACACAGGTTTGCGGCATGGCTTAGTGGCAAACGTTCAACGTCGCACACTGGGGCAAGATTATTAAAATGTGTCGTTAATTCAGAATGATGATTTGGAGACGATATTTCGATGGTGACATGATAAGGTTGGTGAAATAAAAAAGAAAATTGTTTGTATAAGCTTATATGTATAAAAATATATATTATATGTACAATCAAAATAATATTTATAATGTGTTGCATATTAAATAATATTACTACCCTAGGCAACGACAAAGTTAAAGGTCACTAGGCAAAGCAAAAGGTCATAACAAAACTAATCAATATCAGCGCTATAGTCACTGTCATCGTTACAGTCAGAATCACCTTCTGTATCATCATCCGTAGATTTTTCTCTTGGCGGCTGTAATGATGGTGGTATCAGAAGATCTAGAGCTTCTTTAGGCAGTGAAGTCAACTTTTTCTTTGGCTGGTTATGAGAGGATCTGATGATATGAGGAACAGATTGAAAATATCAGTGTTCGATTTCTCGCGACTACGTACGAGAGTGGTGTTCTCTGAATTTTTTAAAGTCTTTATTCCGGGCTTGTTGGGCCTCTTCCGTTAGGTGGCCTATTGGCATAATAATATATTATGCATTCTTTGTATCAATTGTAAATCCAGCTTTGTAATTTCTGCAGACACTGCGGCATTTTTAAAAAATCGCCTCGCGGTGTTGCCATCATTGGTATTTCCAAATCCTGGTTTGGGCTTGTCCACTATCTAGCCTAGTCTTTCTCGAAATTGTGCCTGAATTGTTCTCTTGGTTTCTTCGACCTGATCTTAATACATATATTGTACTGATGACGAG
This sequence comes from Mythimna albipuncta, assembly GCA_929112965.1. Lineage (NCBI taxonomy): Eukaryota > Metazoa > Arthropoda > Insecta > Lepidoptera > Noctuidae > Mythimna > Mythimna albipuncta. The sequence continues at coordinate 3,681,827 of OV815960.1, forward strand.
ATAAGTTCGCTTCGACTATGAGTGCTAGAGCATTCTCTGCAGACTTCATCGTAACTGTTCCTAGTGACTGTTTATAGGCTTTTAAATATTCAGTAGGCTTTGATGGATAAGATAACACATCTTTCATTATTTTTGAAGCTACACCTTGTCCTGAAGCTTTCAGTTTCATTTGCGTAGCATAAACCAGCTCAGATAAAGGTGTATCTTTTCTCAAATCTTGAGTCTTTTGTCGCTTCATCCTGTTTGTGTTTTCCTCAAAAGATATTGTTGGACGACATGGAATATTTCGTTTTGCGCTGCTTCCCATCGTGATTTGTATTCAGTTTTAAAACGATTTATCGTTTTCACAATAACTTTCCGTTGTTCATTGTCACATTTTGTTTTTTTTTAAATTTCCTTCTGAAGTGACTCTATCTGATCTTCAAGTTTATTCTGACCAGAGTTCCTCATAATCATAAGTAACTCTCGCCTTGTTACAAACAAGGTATTGGAGCTTGTACCTGTGTAAAAAAGTAACAAAGGAATTTAATAAAAAAAAGGAGATATTTTGAGAATAACGGCCTCACCACTAATATTATTTATTTTAAATCGGGCAATTATGTGCAGAAAATTAAGAAATAATCTTAAATTATAATAGTTACTGGTACTAAAAACATCTAAACGTAACCCCGTTCAGCTCCGGAACATAATTAATTATCTAATTGAATTATTACTTTTTAATTCTGACTTCTTCTATTTTTATGCAATCTTTGACTCACAATTTTACCCATCACAAAAATGATTAAAACATAAATATATTGTGAAATAATAAGATACATACCTGAACTTGACCCTTCCATAATAGCTTTTGGTGATTTTATCACAAGTATTTAAAAAATCGAATGTACACTTCGTTATTGCGCAAACGCACGAATTCACTTGTTTGCTCCACGAGTGTTCGCCTTGGACTTGAGGGCGTGTTAAGGAGCGGGGGTTAGGTGGATTGCGTCCGTTTACCTTCGCTGTTATTCCACAAGTACTTGACTATGCCACAGCATACACAGTAATATGGTAAAGCAAAATAAAATATTTTCATTTAATGTATCAATTTGAGTAATTTTGCCCCAGTGTGCGTCGGTATGCTTAGACTGAAGGTAGGAGTGATGAGGTATGTCTATGCTGATTTTACTAAGTAAGACTGGCGCTGACGGCATCCCTGGGGTACACGGGAGATCGCAATGTACTCTGGAAACCTATAGTCATTTACCACCACTCTTTTTGTTCGTTTGCACAAATATGATCGAAACCATTCCAGAAAAGCTCCATGTATATCAAAATGATGCAGTTTCAGCGGCAAGATTTGGTGGTCGACCTTGTCAAAAGCGCTACTGAAGTCGGTGAATCTACCTGTTGACTGGAGTAAATTTTCATGCAGATCTCATCAAAATATGAAACTAAATTGATGACAGTGGATTTGTTGCTGCAGAAACTACTTATGCTGTTTATAGGAAAGCTACGTTTTGATATGGGAGCATACTGGACAGAACATAAACTCAAAAACCTTAAAAAAATAGACAGGATAGAGATTGGTCTATAATTTTTAACTAAATTGTCACTAATATGCTGTTTAAAAATCCTGCTGGATGCTTGAATATTGTTTTGGTATCTTGCCCAACCAAGGTGCCAGATTATTGATGTGGTAGAGGCTGCTGCATTGTTGTCTAAAGCCAATTCCAGTATGTCTCGTGATAGTTCAAGCATTGCCTGTGTGTTTGCTTGCGTCCAACACGTGTTACGAACATAGTGGTTTCTTGAGGGCTGAAAACAAGCAACAAAAGAATAAATAAAAATAACAATTATTTATTAATTCCTTAGTATATGGTGCATTACGGGGCGCCGGTGTGGGCGCCGTCGCTGAAAAAGCAACCGGCGGCCATACTGAACGCCTGCCAGAGGGTCATGGCGATAAGGATGGTGCGGGGATACTGCACGGTCTCCCGCGAAGCGGCGAGCCTTCTGGCTGCCCTACCACCGTGGGATCTGGAGGCAACCGTCCTTGCACACATGCACGATATGCGCGTGGAGATGCAACGCCGGGGTGAAAGTCCGCTGCCGCGACAGGTCACGGCATGGCGGACAGAGCTCCGGCGGGATCTCATGGTGAAATGGCGTCAACGACTATCGCAACCCAGCGCTGGGCATGCCACAATCATGGCGGTAAGTCCCCTCTTTGAGGCGTGGCTGGAAAGACCTCACGGCGTCCTTACCTTCCGCATGACGCAGGTACTCACCGGACATGGTTCGTTCGGGAGATTCCTGCACTCGATCCATGCGGAAGTGACGCCCGGGTGTCGCCACTGTGCGGAACGCCCGGAGGACACGGTGGAGCACACAATCGCGGTGTGCCCTGCTTGGGCGAAGCATCGCCATGCCCTCGTGGGGGCAATCGGCGGCGGAGACCTCTCGCGCCGGGCCTTGGTCGAGGCCTTGGTCCGGAGCGTGGAGGAGTGGCAGGCGGTCGCCGACTTCTGCGAAGCAATAATGCTCGCTAAGGAGGAGGCTGACCGCATCAGGCAACGGCGCTCTCGCCGCCGCCGGGATTCCGATCCCGATTTCCAGCCACCGTAGGCGCGGGCTTGCGGACAGTGAGCAATGGGGAGCTCGCTGTCCGGCCGTCCGGTAACTGTCCGGACCAAGCCCAAGTCGTCGACGGCGTGCGCTGTTCCCGCGCGCCTCAAGGAGTTGTCAGCAACAGCAGGGACCCAGCCGGGTCGAAGCCTACTGGGGCCAGGGTTATCCGAAAGGGCGCTCGAGCCCCGGTATGAAGGCTTGAAGGAACGGGATGGGTTTTTTAGTCAGTAAGAGTCTGACACTATCTCCCGCTCCGCCCAAGAGCGGGGGTTTTCATAAGATGATTTTTCCCATCGAAAAAAAAAAAAAAAAAAAAAAGATCCGAAAACGTGAGATATACCAACTGTTGATATAATTTCATTACAAATAACATTTAAATGTTCTAAAGCTTATTTCATATAATGTTATTAGAAATAACGTTTATTTAACCTTAAATCATCAGATATATCGTTTAAAATATATATTGATAGTAGTGATACTATAAATATGGTTAAACAACACGATTTGAGGAATCAATTACTTCCTGACATTTTGGTCACAAATACATTTATAGACGGTTACTTGGTAGCATTTTTAATATTAAATTAAAATAGTGTCATAAAAAGTCAACATGTTGTGCTACAAAATTTTTTATTTATTTATTTATGTACACACAAATACTTAAAAGAAAAGAACAAGTACAGTTCAAAGGTGCTGCTTATTTCGACGAAATTTCTTCCAGCAGACTTGCGACAGGAGAGTTGAATGAGAAATGTAGACACAGTGTGTATAAAAACGAGTAATTCATAAAACTTAAAATGGATTAAAATAAAAATCATATATAAGTACATATAAATATATCAATAAAAGTATATAACTGCACATATAACGACTTATGTGTAGAGTATTATTATGATTTTTGTACATATGTTTTATATCTATATATAAAACATACAAAAAGTTTAATAATACTCTTACATATAAAATAATATTACTTTACGACACAGTAGAGAGGTAATGTTCTTTCACTAGCTTTTTGAAGACGGATATGTTTTCAGCATCACGGATTTTTGCTGGGATTGAGTTCCACAGTCGTACTGCATGAAAGGAGAAGGAGTTGGGATAGAAATGGGTTTTATGGGGAGGGAAATTGAGATGGTGTTTAAGGTGGGATCTACATAGGGCAAAGCCAGAGCGTGTAAATGAAAAATGATCACGTAAGTAGCCAGGATAAGCAGGGTTGAAGAGAATGTTGTACAAGAGACATAATACCCGAGTGTTCCTACGAAGATGGATAGGAGCCACTTGAGATTCGTGCTGAATTGAGAAACATGGTGTATTTTCTAAGGCCAAAAACAAAACTTAGAAATTAGTGACAGGAACGAATCGCAGCAGAATGGACTTTACGTAGTCTTGTCTGCCCTACCCCTAGAGTGGCCTACGAGCTGAGGAGCAGGTGTTAAAACCATTTGCGACGATAAGCTCGCGTGAGAACGCCCAAACCAACAAGTTTTTTTTTTTTCATCATATTAGACTTAATAAGTGAGTTATCTTCTGAGTTTTAAATAACGATTTTATATACAATTAATGTTATGTTTATAAAAATTAGTTATAATAAAATTATATCAACCGTTTTTGATACTAACTGATCATTATATCAAATAAACTTATAGACTCAGTTGTTATAACTTGTATATTAGAGATTTTCTAATTTTATCAAATATTATTTACCCCAAATAATGGGGAGGAAGACAAGCTTATGTTTACACCAATTTTAGTATCAACGGTATTTTTTGTTTACAATGTTTACATTTTCAAGTTTGATATTATCATATAATGAACATTTTGTAAGTCCTAGGTATATTATAACATATCGACTTGAGACCATATACCTGTATGGTAAAGATGTATGAACCATAAAGGTGAATGTTTTTTAGGGTTCCGTAGCCAAATGGCAAAAAACGGAACCCTTATAGATTCGTCATGTCTGTCTGTCTGTCTGTCTGTCTGTCTGTCTGTCTGTCTGTCTGTCTGTCCGTCCGTATGTCACAGCCACTTTTTTCCGAAACTATAAGAGCTATACTGTTGAAACTTTGTAAGTAGATGTATTCTGTGAACCGCATTAAGATTTTCACACAAAAATAGAAAAAAAGCAATAAATTTTGGGGGTCCCCATACATAGAACTAAAACTCAAAATTTTTTTTTTCATCAAACCCATGCGTGTGTGGTATCTATGGATAGGTCTTCAAAAATGATACTGAGGTTTCTAATATCATTTCTTTCTAAACTGAATAGTTTTCGTGAGAGACACTTCCAAAGTGGTAAAATGTGTGTCCCCCCCCCTCTAACTTCTAAGATAAGAGAATGATAAAACTAAAAAAAATATATGATGTACATTACTATAAAAACTACCAACGAAAATTGGTTTGAACGAAATCCAGTAAGTAGTTTTTTTTTAATGCGTCATAAACCGAAAAAATACACTATTATTAAAACATCGATCAAAGTTACAACACATTACAAGAACTTTTATATTATGTTACTTGCTGCTACGGAACCCTTCATGGGCGAGTCCGACTCGCACTTGGCCGGTTTTTATTTTATTTTATATACTAATTCAAGTAAGAGATATTTATAATAATGAAAAGCAAAACGCTTACCTGGTAATTTGTATTCCATGATAATAGAACAGTCAGCAAAGAACACTCTATACTGACATTATGGTGTCTGACTTTTTTTTCACAGACTTTCCACAACCAAGGCAAACCCCAGTAGTCTGTCATGTTCATCAGTTTCATGGATGATAAATAAATGTATCCAGAGGCAGCTGAAAATACACACACTACGATTAACTTATAAATATCACATGACATCATTAATATTAAAATAAATGAGATAGAATTTCATCTACTCCAACTTCATACCTGTACTTGAGCATTAGTTCTCCAAAATGAAAGTCTTGTTTGATGCTGTGCTAAAAGCGAGGATATGAAATACTTCTGCAACCTTCGTATGGCTGTTCCGCAGTTGAGGTAGCTCATAATGATCGACAGATATAGATAGCAAGATAATCGAGGGGTAGATGGTATCAGATCGGACAGTTTAGCGAAAGTCACAATTATATTAGCAAAGAATTGCAAAACATTAAAACAGTACCTAGGCACTCATCGAAGAACGAATTAAAATGACCTTTATTTATTTTATTTCGAAATGCTATGTAAAATTATAAACAATGTCTAACAACATCGTTGCAATAATTTGACTGTGGGTTCGGTGAGTCTCCAGACACTCATACTTCGAATTTAAAATAAATATTACACTTATAAGTATAACTTACATTACATTGACATTTGATGTAGACAAAACACATTACATAATTACATTTACACATTAAGGTTTCTTTAAAGAAATCATTGAAAAATACTAAGAATTTCTTCTGTATCGTGGGTGCTTTGGAAAACATGTACAACCACATTCAGTAAACAAGACACCTGGACCCAGAACATATTTATCTGTACACAATATTATTAGTTGTTCCGTGCGGCAATCGAACCCACGTTACGTAGCGCAGCAGCTGATTGCTTAACTATTCTGCAAGCCATAATTGAAAGTCTAGTCACAAAAAAATCTTTACCTTAACACTTATTTAGGAAGAAATTCTTACTTTCTCAAAGATTTGTGTTATTCTAGTAACAGGTACATTTTACACATCAAGAATCACCCGATAGCGCTCAGCAGGTTCACGAATAACTCGTTCATTCATGATGATATTTTCACTTCTCTGCCTCGCTGACAATCTTTGATTTTGCCATTTTACATAAAAGTCGTACCATTCTTTACGATTACCCTTTACAGCGATCAAAAAGACCATCATTAAAAGTGGATTAAGATAGTCCATTAAAAGTTGTATTATGACACCTGGATGAAAGCCTAGATTCATTTTTTTGAAATAAGTGGTCATTAATGCAACATCACTCAATAAAAATATTAAGGTGGCAATATAAAAGCGACGCCACATATTTTTACCTGTATGCGTGCTATTATTGAAACTACGACAAAGTGAAAATACTGTTACAACGTAAAGAAAACTGTTTATGACTACAGGTATAATTTGATCTAAAAACAGCATGATCGTCATTGCGAAATTTATATTTCGTTTTATCATCGGCAAATACAAACGTCTGCAAAAATTAAAAAAAAGACAATGATCGGCTAAATACCAACTAACAGAGGTTGTTATGATACCGACACCCCAACCAAAGACAAAGGCTTTTAAATGTCGCCTTTTGACATTCTGATTAAAAACTTTGACAATGTCTACGTAAAACATATGACTAATAACTAATAACCAGTGGTTCTTCGCTGTTTTAAGATAATGATTTAATTTTAAAACAATTAACCAATTAAACTGGTTGGTTACTATAAATCGCAAACAAAAATACAAAAAATACATAAAGAAGTTTGATAAAATTGCGTTAAGAAACACAAAGTTTCTGAAATTTCGGAACTTCTTCAAGATGCACCAGGATGTCAGTCCGTAGATCAACGCAGCCAGTGTCAGTCCACACATAATTTTATCGGTCCAGATGTGATAATTCATTTTAAATTTCACTGCACAGACTGTGTATTTCGCTTTGAGTTTGCATAAATCAAAGATGTTTTAAACTTCAGGTAAACACTGCTGTACCTTTAAACTGGTATTGCTTTGGACTCAGCCGATTTAACAATAGTGGTAATAAATATTCTAACGCTATAAAACTAATGAATCACTGCATGTTTTTTTTTATCTAACGTGCACTAATTTAATTAATTTTAAAAATTTCTGATATTGATATCGCTTATTATAATTAACATAATACAATTCCAAAACCCGCAATTTTAGGATTTACAGTTATTAAGTTAAATACTAAATTTGAAAGTCAATAATTCTGATTCACAAAAAATCTCTCTTATCGTATGAACCCCTGATACCGGGAATGCTCAGACACTAAATTAATGACATTCATTAGTAAACACCAAAAGCGATACGGACACGTGACCTACGGACACGTGACCTTTAACCTAACTATACTAATTTACAAACAAAAAGACCTGTGTATAAGAAAACGGTAATAACAGTGTCTTAAGTTCTGTTATTACCAGCACATTTGTCGGATCAATTACTCACCGGTTTTCTGTTACCATCTCGGTGCTCATGTCTATAATTATTTTGGTTAACGTTACTTAACTTAAGTTCCTATTTCCCCTAGATGAGGCAAAGGGCGTCCGTATCAATGCGCCGCCTTGTGTATGGTAGTGCAACGCCGGCGTAAAACCCCACTCTCAACAAAGCGCACCATTGTGCAGAGTTGCTAAAAAAAATAATTGAAACTCAGCGCTGAGAATGCTACAATCGTGGTAGTAGTCCCTCAAGGAGTGGTGAGAAAAGAGTCACGGCGTTCCCATCTTCTACTTGACGCAGGTCCTAAACAGACATGGCCAGATCAGGTTCCAGATTCAGATACAAAAAAAGGATATCACTATTGTACCGACCGCTCGGACGACAATGTGGAGCATATGGTGAAAGTGGAGCGTAGGTGGAGCACCGCCATGTCCTTGAGATGGTGATCACCGGCGGCGACTTTTCGCATTAGGACTATGATCTGGAGCGAGAGACAATGGGAAGTGGATGAAGTAATCAGAGTGAATGAAATGGCCGCAATCATAAGAGAACAGACGCAATTACGCCCCAGCCGTTGCCACAGGTACCGCTCCAGGTGTCAAGAGACGCAGGTCGATTCTCGGCCACCGTAAGCGCGAGCTTACGGTGGCGAATAACGGATAGCTCGAACTGACGAATAACGGATAGCTCGCCATCCAATCATAGAGTCTGATTCGTTGACTGCGCTTAGTTTATCACTCTAGAGTATCACTAAAATCCAATTGCGAAGCCCTTGCGGAATCCCACATATAAAATAGGTACTCAAAAACTGATTAAAAACCAATGTCCCAAATTAAAATAAATTAAATTAAAATCACACTATTATCAAATTATAATTAAATCTAAAATTAAATTACATTATTACTAAGTCAATCACATAATTATTAAATTAAATTACATCGGAGAAAGATAAATATAATTCAATCACTGTCTAATTATATAAAAATATGACTCATCATCATTATCATTTCAGCTGAAAGACGACCACTGTTGGACACAGGCCTCTCTCAAGTGTCACCACAATTAACGGTCCTGTGGGTCTCGTATCCATCGGATTCCCGCAACCCTTACCAGGTCAATATTATTAAATTACAGTTAAATAGAAGCATTACATAATTAAAATTTTTGCAATGTCATATTATGTAAACGATAAGCACAAATAAGTAAAGGTAGTAAAAGTACACCTGCAGCCTGTGGACTAAGTACACGCAGCGTGCTAACAGTGCTCTGCGTGTACAATATAATAACGCATTCAGGATACTGTTTGGGCTACCACGCCACTGCAGCGCTTCAGCAATGTTTGCGGAGAAAAGCGTGGATGGTTTTTACGCCATCATGCGAAAGCGTTGTGCATCTGTGATGGAGCGCATGCGGGTCAGCTCGAACAGCCTTCTGAGTGTGTTCGTGGGTCGCTGGGACTCGCCGATGTGGCAGCACTGGATGCGACTACACACTGAGGGTGGTCGCGTGCAAGGCCTGGCATAGACTGGTGCTACTGTACGATGCCGCTTTGAGTGTGTTTGTGTGTCTTTGTATGTACTAACAATAGCTTTATAAGGCTTCTTGTGTTACTAACAATATATGGACTTTTGTCTGAAATAAATGTCATATTATTATTATTATCAAAAGTAAGGCTGATCACAAGTAAGTTGAATGATTTTGGCTCTAAATCTTGGCAGACTATCAAAGATGATATCAATGCTGCTATCGTCAGAGTAGGCTTTATTGTAGAAAGTCAAAATTCTATTAAGGAGAGTGTACCGAACCAGGTTTGTGGCATGGCTTAGGGGCAAACGTTCTATTGGTATGCTTGGACTGAAGGTGGGAACGACGAGTTATGTCTTTGCTGATTTTACTAAGTAAATCTGGCGTTGACGGCATCCCTGGGGCACACTGGAGATCGCAATGTACTCTGGAGACCGATACCCATCCACCACCACGGTTTTTGTTCGTTTGCACAAATAAGATCGAAAACATTGCAGAAAAGCTCTATGTATATCAAAATGATGCAGTTTCAGCGGTAAGATTTGGTGGTCCACCTTATCGAAAGCGCTACTGAAGTCAGTATATAGAGAATCTACCTGTTGACAGGAGTAAATTTTCATGCAGATCTCAATAAAATATATAACCAAATTGATGACAGAGGATTTTTTGCTGCAGAAATCATGCTGTTGATGCAAAAATTACGTTTTTATATAGGAGGCATTCATACTGGGCAGACCTTAGACCCAAAAACCATAAAAAAAAAACACAGGATAGAGATTGGTCTATAATTTTTGACGTCAATTTTCTTGAAATGTCACTAATATGCTGTTTAAAAATCCTGCTGGATGCTTGAATATTGTTTTGGTATCTTGCCCAACCAAGGTGCCAGATTATTGATGTGGTAGAGGCTGCTGCATTGTTGTCTGAAGCCAATTCCAGCATGTCTCGTGATAATTCAAGCATTGCCTGTGTGTTTGCTTGCATCCAACACGTGTTATGAACATAGTTGTTTCTTGAGGGCTGAAAACAAATAGAATAAATAAAAATAATATATTTATTTATTCCTTAGTATATGGTGCATACAAGAACTCAACCAATTTCGTACCGTGCACTAGCTTCTGACGTTTTATAAGTGCCCATGTAGGCCTATGTGAAATAAAAAACTTTTGACTTTGACTTTGACTACAAAATTAAAAATATATCACATACACTTCCGTTGCCGGTGAAGAAATATTAAAAATTGTATTAAAGATTTAAAAAAATACACAAATATAAGACCAATCCGAGACCCGACCCCAAATAACGGGGTACGTCTTATGTGATATAAACTTATTTGGTATATTTTCATTTCAATAACGTTCATAGGATATAATAAACGTGAGATACACAAACTGTTGATATAATTCCATTACATATAATATTTAAATGTTCTAAAACTTAATTCATATAATGTTACTAGATGTAAAGTTTAATTAACTTAAAATCAGTAGATATATCGTTTAAAATATATATTGATAGTAATGATACTATAAATATGGTTAAATAACACGATTTGAGGAATCAATCACTTTTTTGACATTTTGATCACAAATACATAAAACTGAGTATATAGACGGTTAGCAGGTAGCATTTTTAATATTAAATTAAAATACTAACATAAAATGTCACATGTTGTGCTACAAAATTTATATATTTATTTACACACAAATACTTAAAAGAAAAGAACAAATACAGCTACAAGAGTACAAAGGTGCTGCTTATTTTAACGAAATTTCTTCCATCAGACCTGCAACAGGAGAGTTGAATGAGAAATGTAGACACAGTGTGTATAAATACGAGTAATTCATAAAAGTTAAAATAGATTAAAATAAAAATCATTAAATGGCCTCTGTAGTTTCAAATGTCAGCCAAATAGGTACATAAACTCATATGCTTGCTTGCACACATATAAAGTAAGTAATCATTTGTGTAAAAAGGTTTTTGAAACCAATAATTTTTTTTTTGTCCCTTGTTGGTGATTAGGTATTTGAACAATAAATTTTGAAGAGTTTTAAACCTTTAATCTTTGTAATAGTGAGATTTTCAGCAAACATAAACTTTATACTGATTTGTTCTTTTTTTAATTTGCTCTCCTTTAAACGTTTTGCTCTTATGTAAATTGGTAAAAAAATCCTGATCCAAGTCCTACATATGTTGCTGTTAACTCAAATTACAGTTATTCCTTAAATTCAACGATAAAACCCAATATTTCCGAAGTCTAGCTGGTAAAAGTAAATACAGATCAAGTTGGACTCGTCCAAGATCTAAAAAATCATGGTCACTAAGATATTTTACAGTACTTTGTAGATATAGGGTAGTAAAACCTAAGGCCTCGCCCACGGTGACATTTTGACGTTTCGTAAGCGTGCGACGCCATTGCTACTTGCTACTCACATTTGCAAGCGCTATAGAAAAGTTGCCAACGCGCTATAGCATCGCGACAGTAACGATGTAAACGCTCTATAGTCTGTGTCAATCTGTGCTTACCTACTGTGTTACCTCGTGGGATGGTGCTGCGAAAACTATCTTGCTTCCTCTAGAACGTGCTCAAAGAGCAATTCTAAAGGTTGCAACTTTCCGACCTTTTAGGTTTCCCACGCACGATTTATATACAGCATGTAAAATACTAACAGTGCGTCAACTATTTATATTGCACACCATACTTTATCAGCACTCGGAGCTTCCTTTAGACCCAGTACCTTTAGCCAGGAGGAGGAAAGATTTGGTTTGTGCAAAACCACAAACGAGACATGCATTTTCTCATAGATTTTATGTATTTTTAGGTCCTTTTTTGTACAAGCTAAACAAATTATTAGATATATATATAGCGTTAATTATATTAAATGTAGTACATTGATATCGGTACATCTATTAAAACTAAATTTCACAGACACAGAAAACTATTGGAAGTTTTAGTATGATTGTAAGGTTTAATTCTTAAGTTGTTATTCTATAATATTCTTGTCGTTTAGTCTTGTAAGTGATGACCTGAAACACAGGTTTTAAATGTAAACTTAGCTCAGGAAAGTCGCTAATTATACATAATTCTAGGTTTAAAAATATGTTTCCATAAGTCCTGAAATATCGATAATTTAGTTATACACATAGTTATTGGTTGGGAACTAGCATAATTATTTATTTAAGATTTACTTGTGGCTATTATATGTAACTGAACTTTTCTGTGTAAAAGATTTAATAAAGATTATTATTATTATATTATTATAAAGATTATTATTATAGTATCGCGCCAGTAACGATGTAAACGCGCTATAGCATCGCGACAGTAACGATGTAAACGCTCAATAGCATCGCGACTGTATCGAAGTAAACGCGCTATAGCATCGCGACAGTAACGATGTAAACCCGCTATAGCATCGCGACTGTTTCGATGTAAACGCGCTATAGCATCGCGACTGTATTTGATGTAAACGCGCTATAGCATCGCGACTGTTTCGATGTAAACGCGCTATAGCATCGCGACAGTAACGATGTAAACGCTCAATAGCATCGCGACTGTATCGAAGTAAACGCGCTATAGCATCGCGACAGTAACGATGTAAACCCGCTATAGCATCGCGACTGTATCGATGTAAACGCACTACAGCATCGCTACAAAAAGGCGAGATGGCTCTTAGGTCCTTGACCTTTTATTTGAGTTAAATAACGACGACTGACAAAATCTTTCGTCATTTGTTCAAAGTTCAAACTCGAGATTAATGATTAAGACAGATGTGTTACTGGAGAGTTCGTTGCTCCACTTCCTCCCAGCTGCTTTGCGAGTTGGCGTTGTAGGAGACACTTATTAATTTTTGCCGTTCAAAACGAGCAGACTCTCAGCCTAATTATTATAAATGATTTCTGATTTCAGCTGAAAGATGTCCACTGTAGGTCTCGGACAAGCACCGTCACTATGCCTGTTAAAAATAATATTAAAGATTCGATCTACTAAGCTCTAAGCTGAGCTGTTCTAAGCTGTATTACTTTTTGGTGTACAATAAAGTCTATTCTATTCTATTCTGTTCTGTTCTGTTCTGTTCTGTTCTGTTCTGTTCTGTTCTGTTCTGTTCTGTTCTGTTCTGTTCTGTTCTGTTCTGTTCTGTTCTGTTCTGTTCTGTTCTGTTCTGTTCTGTTCTGTTCTGTTCTGTTCTGTTCTGTTCTGTTCTGTTCTGTTCTGTTCTGTTCTGTTCTGTTCTGTTCTGTTCTGTTCTGTTCTGTTCTGTTCTGTTCTGTTCTGTTCTGTTCTGTTCTGTTCTGTTCTGTTCTGTTCTGTTCTGTTCTGTTCTGTTCTGTTCTGTTCTGTTCTGTTCTGTTCTGTTCTGTTCTGTTCTGTTCTGTTCTGTTCTGTTCTGTTCTGTTCTGTTCTGTTCTGTTCTGTTCTGTTCTGTTCTGTTCTGTTCTGTTCTGTTCTGTTCTGTTCTGTTCTGTTCTGTTCTGTTCTGTTCTGTTCTGTTCTGTTCTGTTCTGTTCTGTTCTGTTCTGTTCTGTTCTGTTCTGTTCTGTTCTGTTCTGTTCTGTTCTGTTCTGTTCTGTTCTGTTCTGTTCTGTTCTGTTCTGTTCTGTTCTGTTCTGTTCTGTTCTGTTCTGTTCTGTTCTGTTCTGTTCTGTTCTGTTCTGTTCTGTTCTGTTCTGTTCTGTTCTGTTCTGTTCTGTTCTGTTCTGTTCTGTTCTGTTCTGTTCTGTTCTGTTCTGTTCTGTTCTGTTCTGTTCTGTTCTGTTCTGTTCTGTTCTGTTCTGTTCTGTTCTGTTCTGTTCTGTTCTGTTCTGTTCTGTTCTGTTCTGTTCTGTTCTGTTCTGTTCTGTTCTGTTCTGTTCTGTTCTGTTCTGTTCTGTTCTGTTCTGTTCTGTTCTGTTCTGTTCTGTTCTGTTCTGTTCTGTTCTGTTCTGTTCTGTTCTGTTCTGTTCTGTTCTGTTCTGTTCTGTTCTGTTCTGTTCTGTTCTGTTCTGTTCTGTTCTGTTCTGTTCTGTTCTGTTCTGTTCTGTTCTGTTCTGTTCTGTTCTGTTCTGTTCTGTTCTGTTCTGTTCTGTTCTGTTCTGTTCTGTTCTGTTCTGTTCTGTTCTGTTCTGTTCTGTTCTGTTCTGTTCTGTTCTGTTCTGTTCTGTTCTGTTCTGTTCTGTTCTGTTCTGTTCTGTTCTGTTCTGTTCTATTCTATTCTATTCTATTCTATTCTATTCTATTCTATTCTATTCTATTCTATTCTATTCTATTCCATTCTATTCTATTCTATTCTATTCTATTCCATTCTATCATGACGGATGAGGGACTCACAGAATAGTTCATTGTGGTGACACTTGGGGGAGGCCTATATCTAACAGTGGACGTCTATCGACCGAAATGATGATGATCACTCAAAAAAGCTGCAATTTTGAACACCTGCAGAATAGTGAGAAAGCTCATGCAGATAGAAGAAAATGAAATTACTCCTCTTAACATTCACTCTACATCAACTACACACATGCTACATTAACATGGCATGGCAGCTAATGTAGCTAAAAACTAGACAAAGAGCTAAAGAAACAATCTAGTTTTTCCGAAATATTAATAATAATTATTAAAATCCACTACAATGCCTTTTACCATCTTGAACTAATAACTAGAATACACCTTGGTTTATACAAGTTTCTAAATGAAAAGTGAACATACATGAGAAAGATTAGCTTAAAAACCATATTAATCAGATAACCAATGAACCAACCATAACCATAATTTCATCGTCCTTTCCACAAGTGCAATCACGCATCATCTCCTCCATAGTCTAAAGTTACTAAGTCTAAAAGATACCCTTTATACAGGTAACCTTAGAAAAAGCTGTCGTCTTTAGTGTTGAATTGTCAAAAAGTTCTTACAAATTGATAAACACAAGATAGATCCCCTTCTCAACACATTCTCGATATAACTCACCACAAACTACATCTACTTTACTTAGCCCGTATTTAATACTAGCCAGCCAATTGAAAAGGCTCGCGTTTGACCACTATCTCACCTGATGGGAAGCGATGATGAGGCCGTTTGCTTAGAAGCAACCTATTCACTCTTGACTTAAAGACCTCTAAGTTATAACTATTAGGAAACTGGCTCTGGCAGGGAATTCCACTCCTCAGCTGTATGCTTAATGAATGTTTTCAGAAAACGCTTTGTACGTATGGGTGAGAAATTCACCTTGATAAATACAGGTTAAGCATCTGTTCCGTTGTGAAGTAACGTCCCACCTTTGCTAAGATTCCTATTTTTTTATTTATTTGAAAAATACCAAAACTTCAATTTATACACAAGAACTAAACAGCCTGCACCCAGCAGCATTTTTTTTTTATTCTTTATTTATTTAGGGACATTTATAATCGCTATGCGTATGTCAGTCCCATCGTAACCCAGCAGCATTTCTAAGACCTTTACCTATTGGTTTGTCTTTGTCTAGTTAACCCAAGTAACAATAATAACATAAAGAAGTCTTAGAATTATTAGTAACTGCCTTATTGTCTAGTGGTTGGTGGCCCTGACTGCTATGCCGGTGGTCGTGGCTTTGATTCCAATCCAAAACAAATGTTTGAGTATGAGTACGATTATTTGTTCTGTGTCTGGGTGTATTTATTTTGTGTAATTTGTCTATAGCTAGTGTATTTTAGATTATATAATTAGGTTTATCAGTTATCTAGTACTCATAGCCTAAGCTGTGCTTAGAGACTAGGTGGTGTTGTGGAATATTATTATTAACTAACGAATTTAGTAAAGAATTTCATTAAAACGTGTTAATTGTTAATTATTTCTCATTGTAAATAATGAATATTAATTGACAAATCAGTAGCAATTAATTAATACAAATTCATTTAATCGACAGCTTTACGCATTTTCAGTTGCTGCTTTCAACAGATTCTCTGAAAACATTTGTTATTTCCATAATTATTTTAATATTGTTACTGAAATTGGCCAATGGATTTGCTGGCTTGCTATAAAATTATATTATCTGAAAATTAAGTTAAATATAAAATAACTACTGACGTGATTTTTTATTGCAGTCACTGTAAAATACAATCGCTGTAGTGTACTACAGCGATTTTATTTTATAACTAATTATATAAAACTAGAGAATTAAAAACACTTATGGCTATAAGATGGTTCTACAGCTAATGTTGTTATAAAGAAGCACTAGAATAAATAAATAATATTTGTATCAGTAAGTAACCTCCAATGGCGCTTCGCACTAAAAAAAGGTTAAGTTTCGACATCCACGCGAACGAAGTCGCGGGTACAGCTATTAAAAAAATAAAACATAACGTCAAAACATTCTTCCACATCTCTGTCAACTAGCATGACATATGAGCTAGGCGACGATGCTTATGACTTTAGTTGCTCACGTCATGAGCTTTGTGGAAAGAAAAATGAGGTAGAAATCTTTTCCTATCGCGGTTATTTTCGTACCTACTAATTGTACGCAAACTTACAATACAGGCAGCTGAAAGATAGGGAGCCAACTGGGCTATATTTGACAATGAATCTTGCAAAGTTTTGTAAATAAGAACGCTTGTTTATGTACCTACTGAGGACAAGAAAATCTTAACAGCGAGAGCACTTTTAGGTTTATAACCCTTCATAGCTCAAGTAAACCGGTCAACCCAAAACCGGTCACATTGAGCCCAAAAGATGTCTAAAAAAGTCCCCACAACTAATTGAAACATCTTCACATCCATAAATAAGAAACATCAATCAACATTCATCGCCAGAAAATAATAACACACCGATAATTTCTATATAAGTTGTGTCATTGTGTTCGGCCCATTTAATAGAGGCAATGGCCCATAAATGTCAGTTTACTGTGAACGCTGGTCGTAACGACATTGTTTGGAGCTCAGCCGTCACGCCAAGAACGTTCGCGTTTTTCGACTTAATGTGTGGGAGAACTCACACGAAACTATTTCAGGAATCTTACGTTTGTAGCATCTTGGTAAAGATATCAAGAGGTAACTTAAGGGCCAAGCGCCTGAAAAGTGCCATAAAACAGTGATATTCTGAGGCCTACTCCTCCGTAACGGCTAAGTCAATTGGTTTGAAAAAAATATATGTTTATTATAGATTCATGAACAATAATATCAATATTTGATTTTTTCGTGCAATTAATACTTTTGCACAAAAAAAAATATTTAGCAATTTCGCAACTTATCGCAACTTTTCCCTACTCCTTCAAAACGGCTTGGACCTTTAGAAACATTTTTACACATAAAATTTGGTGGTTAAATATTCTTCAAAGTGAACATTGCATATGTAAATCAATCAATATCTCGAAGAGAAAATGGATTTAAAGCGCCTTCCGGGCGCTGCTGGCCGCAAAATAATAAATGCACAGATTTGCGTACTGCCGCCTAGGCGAGTGCGAGAGTTGCGTTCACATAATTTCGGCCAGATGGTTCAAGGGACTATACGCCTTAAGTATTAACGACAGCCTGAGTAATAATTACACTAATATTATAAAAGCGATAGTTTGTGAGTGTATAGTATGTTTGTTACTTTTTTCACTCGAAAAACTGAATGTATTTGGATATTTGCCACACAGGTAGGCCTTGTCCTACAATAGCTCGTGGGATACTTAAGATTAGTGGTATTTTGGCCTATTTCGGTAACCTTGGTTCTCCTTCCTGTCTCGGTTCTTTTGCACTAAAAACCATTTATAACAAAATAATTTATTTTATAACAAAAAAAATATTTATATTTATTTTAGGCAACATGTACCCTTGAACACTTCACTTCGCACTATTTTGTCTTGGTGCGGTCCTATGGCTTTGTGGCACCTTTTTCTTTATAAAGGAGGGAATTTATCAAATAACTTCCCCCATACAGGTACAGGGGTTGTAGTTAGTAAAAGTCTGACACGTTCTCTATCAGACTTTTAATAAGTACAACACACCCGTGAGCTTTCAATTGCCCTTTGCTCTCCAGGTTTGAGGTGACTCATTAGAACAATCTTACAACCTTGGCAGTTTTCTAAGACCTGACTATGCGATCATTACTCAAGAACACATTATAACTCGAATGAAAACCACCTCGCACCGATAATAAATTATATCTAACACTTTACTTAATTGCTTATATTAAACTTCATAATAAATTAATTTAATCAAGAATGCATTGCACTCGAAATAGTTTTGTGTCAGAAGATTTGATTGGTTTAATAAATAATTATAATTGTAAATGCTTCTTAAGTAGGTACTCATAATAAATTATTTTACATGCCAACTGTCCGTCGAAAACTGACGTCTCATTATTTATGAAAGTATGGTGATAAATAGTTTTAAATATTAGATTTAGTTACTTAAGCCATATTTTTCACGAAGTTCTATCGAACGATTTTTTTTTTACAACTACCACACTACGCCGTCTAGTCCCAAGCTAAGCAGAGCTTGTGTTATGGGTACTAGACAACTGATAAACATACTTGTAAATTTCTAAATACATACATGTTATAGATTAATTACACACAGACACAGAACCAATGATCATGCTCATCACATAAACATTTTTTCTTGGTGGGAATCGAACCCACGACCTCCAGCATAGCAGGCAGCGATTATAGTTGTAACTCAAACATAAGTTTATTTTTTTAAGGTACGATTTCATTCAATGACTTCTCCCGCTCTGGGTGGAGCGTAAGGGCGTGTCAGGCTTTTAGTGCTTAAAACCAAAGCTAAGCTTTGCGTTCTAAGACCACGGGTTTTCTTTTTCGGAAAATCCTCGCGGCCCTAGCAGGCATCAGCCTCGCTGGATCTCTACACTTCGCATTCATTATAGATGACTTTCGCTATAAAAATTGTTCTACAATAAATTATCCGTGTGAGCAGTGGTAACCGAGTGGTAAAAGTCCCAACTTACGAATTGTAGGTCGCGGGTTCAAATCCAGCCAGGCGTATTACTTTGTGCAATTTATTTTATCACCACTGCTCTTAAAACGGTGAAGGAAAACATCGTGAGGAAACCGACATGTCCTAGAACTAAAAATTCAAAGACATATTGTGATATTCACCAACTGGGTCCGTGTGGTGTATTACGGCTCATTCCCTCTCCTAGAGAGGAGGCCTGAGTCCCAGCAGTGGAAACATTAAAAAGGCTAATTATGCTTATTATGGTATACGCACACTGAAGGAGTGATTAAATTTATCAATATTTTCATATTACAGAAAAAATTAAATAACTTATCGGCCAAAAACAATTTTAGCGACACCTTGTTTAGTGGCGAAAATAGGTTTGAAGACAACACCGGCTCTGCAAAGAGATTTGACAGCTCTATAACCCTTCTAAAAATTGTGCTCGATAAACTGGTCTGTGTGAGTTAGCATCTACTCTATTTCAGCTTGTCTCGTCCGCGTATATCTTTGTTTATTCCACTCACATAACACATAATTCTGTGCTGATCCCCGGCGAAAGTGAAATGTATTGGCTGCTCGTTTCAAAGTTACATTCTTGTAAACACAACTGTGTCAGCGTTAAAAATCTAACGATATTTACTATATTTTGAAAATATCATTTTTTTTCTGTAATAGTAATATTTCTACCGGTAGCTTAGACCCTGCTTCCGACACCAGTGGACTACTATTTTTTTTAATGTTTATCAAAAATATTCCAAAATATGTAATGAAAATGTTACACGAAATAATATTTAAAACGTTTATTTAACTCCAACAAATCACGACTCAGCTTTTAGTTGACAGGTAGTTTGACAAGAGAGAGAACGTAATTTTTTAAAAGATATCGAGTCTGAACTAAACTTACGCCTGTATTTTAGAGCTCCAGACACTCTCTTTACATTACAAATTAAAATAGTCAATAATTATATCTATAATAATCATAATCAACCTTAAAATGTGCCCTCTGCTGAGACTCAGGCCTCTAGAAAAGAAAATGGACCGTTATCCAAAACGCAGACCAAATGCAAATCAGTGGATGAAACATTTATAAAAAATTTAAATTTTTGGTTCTAGGCCGGTTTCCTCACTATATTTTCCTTCACCGTTTTGAGTACAGTGGTAACAAAATAAATTATACATAAAATTGCATCTGACTGGTTCGAATCCAAGATCTTACAACTCTTAAGTCGGGGCCGTTACTGGGCTACTGAACTGCTCTTTATAGTATGTCGATCAAAAATAAAAAAGGGTGGCAGTGGGAGCAATTCGGGGCTTCATCATTAAAAATATGGCCGTATCGCTATTAATGAGCTAAGTGGCCAAAATGATGACAGTATTGCCATGTTGATTCTTTATCCAACCAAAATGATCCAATTTTTTTTGTGGTCGAAAGCATCAAATAACTTCTCCTGCTCTTGGTGAAAGGAGAGGCAGTATCATATTTTTACTGACTAAACCCACTCAGTGTTCTTGCAGTTGCAGCTTGTATTCTACTCTATCAAGCAATCCTACCGCCCATATTCCAATAAATCGTGAGCATGCAGGCGCTGGTATAAGAAAAACCAACCCTCTGACAACGTAAAGAGCGGCCACCTTTTTGTACTAGGAGGTCGAGAGGTTGGGCCGTTTGGGATTCAAATACCATGACACGGTGCAAACGTAAAGATACAGTAACCCTAGCCAAGTTGATAAAATCTGAAAGTATTACTTCAAATGTACGGGAATGACGTCTCCACACACACTCAAGTGCTCAGAACAAAAAAATCGGGGCCGTGGCCAACTCGAAGCTTTCGACGCAAGAGAAACGGCTGTAACTTGGCAGGAAGGCTGGTTTTTTAATCCTGATGTGTCGGTACGGGTCGGTACAGATAGGTACCGGTCAAAACAAATATAGAAACAGGTAAATCTGTGTCTGTAAAACACTGCACTAGCCTTTAAACTCGCTTTAAGAACATAACGGGAAATTATACCTGCACCGATCGGTACCGACCCGCTCAGACTCACATGCACTGGTAACCTGTATCTTTATGTATGCACCCCTAATTAGGAAATTATCCCAGTTATTGTCCCAAATATCGCAAATATAAAATTTGCAGAGAGCTTATTATACTATTAACCATTGTCATTAGAAAACGGGATAGTAAAATCTGCTTTTCGCAAATGGTCTGTCGACTCCTTTAAACAGCATTGTTATGCAAATCTAGAAGTGGAAAAATACCTGCAATTTGTCTCCGCAAATCCTCGGTATTTTCTAGAAAACACTGAGCTTAGTCTGTAGTGCATTTAGTAAACGGTTTGCGCCATGTGATACAAATTTCTTAGAAAATTGAAGCCATTGTAACAAAGTTATACGTAACAGTTTAACATTAATAGTAGGCATTTTTTTATGTATCATTTGTGTAGAACAAGGAAGAAAGAATTAAGTTCAGTTTATGCGAAACCTGAATATTATTGTTGCCGACATAGCACAAAGAATTGCCAAACTTAAGTGGCAATGGGCAGGGCACATTGCTTGCAGAACAAATGGCCGTTAGGGCCGAAAGGTATTGGAGTGGCGACCGCGTAAAAAGTGGACCGATGACCTGGTGAAGGTAGCAGGAAACCGATGGATGCGGGACGTACGATGTGGCGACGCTTGGGGGAGGCTTATGTCCAACAGTAGACGTGTATCGGCTGAAATGATGATGATGAAACCTGAATATAATTTGTTCAGTACCAGTAACTGAATGGATACCAATAGGTATAACACCATTTATATTTCTTCCCAAAAATATTTAAAAAAACCAGCCAAGTGCGAGTCGGACTCGCCCATGAAGGGTTCCGTAGCAGCAAGTAACATAATATAAAAGTTCTTGTTATGTGTTGTAACTTTGATGGATGTTTTAATAATAGTGTATTTTTTTCGATTTATGACGTATTAAAAAAAAACTACTTACTAGATTTCGTTCAAACCATTTTCGTTGGTAGTTTTTATAGTAATGTATATCATACATTTTTTTTAGTTTTATCATTCTCTTATTTTAGAAGTTAGAGGGGGGGGACACACATTTTGCCACTTTGGAAGTGTCTCTCGCGCAAACTATTCAGTTTAGAAAAAAATGATATTAGAAACCTCAGTATCATTTTTGAAGACCTATCCATAGATACCCCACACGCATGGGTTTGATGAAAAAAAAATTTTTGGGTTTCAGTTCTATGTATGGGGACCCCCAAAATTTATTGCTTTTTTTCTATTTTTGTGTGAAAATCTTAATGCGGTTTACAGAATACATCTACTTACAAAGTTTCAACAGTATAGCTCTTATAGTTTCGGAAAAAAGTGGCTGTGACATACGGACGGACAGACAGACAGACAGACATGACGAATCTACAAGGGTTCCGTTTTTTGCCATTTGGCTACGGAACCCTAAAAAGTCAAAAATTGGACACCGTCGACACTGAGTACAACACAGGTCACGGCAAGTCATAGCGGGCATTAGAAGTCAGCAAAAAGCTGGGTGCAAGTCTACAAAAACCCTTCAGATTTAGCGCGAGTATCATTTATACCAAAAAATTAAATTATGTAGCGATGAACATTGTAGTAACGATTAAATTTAATTCTGTAATATTGAACGATGTGAACTTGGCTACAAATTTTGTTGAGATGATGTCATTCCCATACGTTAGATTAGTTTTCTACTAGCGTTAAATTATAGATTATCAACTTGTCTAAGCCTACTGGATTAGAAAGGGCTTAGCATCAATGTCAATGGTGAGTACATCACTCACACTTCAATGGCTACCGATATAGTAGTCAAGGCTGAAACTATAGAGAAACTCAGTACAATGTTCGATAACTTCAAATTTAAGTGACTTTAAGCCTTCTAATGAAGCCCAAATTTTACAGAATTGCAAATCTGCAATCCCTACCCAAAAAAATAATAATAGAGGATGTCTTCAAAATTCTGCAGGCCTAGCCAAGTTATAACTGTTTCGTTTCGAATCTCTTTCGTCGATGCCTCGAGTAGGCAACACCTCCGGTTCCTTTGTTGTGACCACGTAACTGAGCGTTAAGATGACATCATTCCCAAACATTTGAAGTTTTCTACTAACCTTAACGATTGTGGATTATCAACTTGGCTGAGCCCTCAGTTCGATAACCTCAGTAGAGCTTTCAAAAGAGGTCTTAAGATGAACATTGACAAGCCCAAGGTGAATCCTCATGTATCACCCAACCGTATTCATATTTACTACTAGCTTTTGCTCGCGGCTTCACCCGCGTACATAAATTGTAGCCTATATTACTTAGGAATAAAAACAGGTTTCAATCGGTGAAAAAAATGTTGGCAATCGGATTAGTATTTTCTGACATAAACAAAAAAACAAAAAAGACAAAAACTTTGCCTCTTTATAATATTAGTGTAGATTGATAAGTTCGCAATTGGCCGCAATCTCACCTGATAAATAACGATGATGGAGCACGCCTAGAATTAACCTATTCACTCTTGACTTAAAGACCCCATCAAGGCTCCTATCAAGATCGGAGACCCGACACTCGAAGTTGAAGATGATTATATTTACTTGGGACAAACGGCCGATGTACTTATGATGGTGTATTGTGGTTCTGTAGTTTTTTACTTTGTGTTTGAAACTGTTCTGTGTCTGTCCCGAATAAAAGTATTTATAATCTTTTTATTACATAAATGTAGGTAGGTCTTAATTTGAGGAAGAGGTCAATGAATTTTTTTTTACGTCTCACATAATTTGCCATAAATAAAATTCTTTAAACCTACTTAAGTGTGTCTCATCGGTTTAAAGAATCTTATTTCTCTTAAGAACAGATATTATAAAAAATAAATATTTTTATTAATTAATTACAGTTCAGTTAAAATAAGATATAAAGAGCTTATATTATAAGTATCGTAACATTCGCATTTGGTGTGTTGGCGATGTTTTTGAAGTGAAAACTTCTTTAGCGGCGTTGAGCACTTTTTCTGTAATGGGTATAAAATCTTAAACTCGCGTCAGGACACGTGACCTGATCGAAAAAGCGTAAGACGGATGGAGAGTAGACAGCTATCCCCTCTCTACGGCGCGGCGAAAATGTATGCCTGGGCCTACTGTTTCAAATATATAGATATATATAAATATATATATATATATATTTCAACGTATATAGATATATTATATATCTATATACGTATATATATATATATTTATTTATATGTATATATATACATATATAAATATTATATATATATATATTTCAACGTTAATAATCAAGTTTTCACTTCTGCCGGCACTCCCGGAGTGCAACCCGTCTTTTTTTTTTTATTTATACTCACATAATATGAATATTGTTACACTTCTTTAATTCTTCCGGTAAATCGAATATTCAGATAAAAACTTCATTTGTGTTTTCAAATTTGGTTGTTGTTTTATTAAATACTTAAAAAACAATATTTGGTACAGCACAAGGCCCAAACAAAATAATATATAAAAACACGTATCAAAAATAAACACTACAATAGTAACTTACATTGTTTTCGCAAAATCTTATACTGAACATCCAACTTTACAATTGCTAAAATAAATAAAAATGTAAAATTTTCTTGTGTGTGTAAGTCGCAGTGCTCTACCTACAACATTGCCAAAATTGACTACCCCCCAATTCGGTTCTAATTTAAAGAAACATCAATTAATTCATTAAACCCAAAGCTAACGCCGGCATTCGCTCTCTCATTGTCTTTTTATTATTCCCTAATTACGGCATTCCAAAAGTTAAACAGTCTATACACGAAGAATAGAATAGAATAGACTTTATTGTACACCAAAAAGTAATACAGCTTAAACAAAAACTTCAATTTGTGGGTACATTTGGCGGTCTTATCGCTGAAAGCGATATCTTCCAGACAACCTTAGGATGGATAAGAGCTTAAAAAAATACACGGGGTAGTCTGTGGTGTACTGCTAATTATATAAAACACAATACTACACGAAGCTCCACACATAAACTCACGATAAATACCCATATCTCAATTCAACTGCCTGTATATCTTCTCAAAAGCCATAATATCTCCAACACAAATAGGATCAATCGCCATGACATATGGCGGTACCATTCATTAATAAGATGGCAGCGAACAAATAGTAAATGGCGAGCGCTTTGTCTGTACGTTTTGTATGCACCGGACCGCAGTACTGGGTAAGAAAAGCAGAAGGAAAATAGAAATTACTTTTTTTAAGAGGATGGAAATTGGAAACAGCCATGAAATTGAAGGCAAATAGTATTCCTTCAGTTGCCTTTTTCGCGGCTAGCAGTGCTAGCACCGGTAGGCGTGGGCTTGCGGATGAATAGCAATGGATAGTTCGCTATCAACGGCACGTAGTATACCAAGTGCGTCTCAAAGAAATGTTAGTAAAACCGTAGGAGCCCATCAGGTCATTGGCATCGGTCCGCATTGGCATCGGGGAATTTCTGAAAAGGATGTTCGACTTTTTAGATCGTGTGGGGTTTCTGAAGATGACCGGTGTGGTTTTAGTCACTAAAAGTCTGAAACGCCTTCTTGCTTTACCCTAGAGCAGGAGAAGCCAAAAAAGGGTCCCATTTACTACTCATATCTTCACTCATCGAAGTAAACTATCTTTGGTTAATTTAATTAAACTATTCGTTGGAAAATATTTATTTCGAGTCTTTCTACTGAATATAGACCACTTGTACAATGACGGCTTCGTAAAAGAATTATAGTTAGGATCAAATATAAAACCGATTACCGTTTTGAGACGCCAAATAGTTAATCATATTCGCACTTTTCCGCACTCCGAATTCCAAATCCGATTGAGAGTTTGTGAAAGGACGGTTTTCTCACAGAAACTCAACATTACGTACCTAATTCATTATAAATACTTGTCCCAAGGGAACCTACTAAACTCCTTGATATTCCGTCCGCTCTCCAAGTATTGAGAAAGGTCATTTATCTGGAGATTGCGCCTCGCCTCAAAATAAATCACTATTGACGGAGAGCGTTTGAATAATATCTCTCTAAAATATATTTGACTGGTCTTAGGGTGGGAACATACAGCAGGAGGTTACCGGTGCAGGCAAGTATGTACGGGTCGGTACCGATCGGTAATGATATTTTCTTGCGTTCTTATGCGCTCATTTATAAAGAAAGAGGTTTATACTTGTCGGTACCGACTGCCTGTACCGAGTTATACGGTTTTAAGCATTGGCCAGTGTAATGTTTTACACATACAGAGCTCATCATCATCAGCCTTTTTTTAATTTTCTCACTGCTGGGACTCAGGCCTCCTCTCTAGGAGAGGTAATAAGCCGTAATCCACCATGCGGGCCCAGTGCGGTGGTTGGTGAATATCACATGTCTTCGAATTTTTGGTTCTAGGATTGCCGGTTTCCTCAAGATGTTTTCCTCCACCTTTTTGAGAGCAGTGGTGATGAAATAAATTACATAAAGTAATTTTCCTGGCTGGGTTTGAAATCGCGACCTACATCTCCGAATTTGGGACCATTATCACTCGGCCACCACTGCTTTTGCACCCTTATAGTCAAAGTTTTCTTTGTACAAGTATCGGAAATAGACGGTAACGTTGTATGTGATGGGTGTTTGTCTTCTGGGTTTAGAGATGATATCAGCAAAACATTGAAATTGAAACTAATCTTTAGTTTTCAAAGTTTCAAACCTGTTAATCCGCTTAAACAACCTTGGTTTTAGTACATGCAAAACCCGTAACACGTTTCTAATATTTTTATGAAAAGAATCGACGTAACGAATCACAAAGTAATAAGTTTACTGGTTTTCCGCACAAATACATAGTCACTGGTCCATCCGGGCGACTGAGGGGTGGTTTTGCTTCCACATCCAGCTGTGCACTGGCAGCTTATGCCCAATATTACCTGCCGTGACCTGTGTTGAACTTAGTGACGCTGATGTCCAAATAGTGACCTTTTTAAAACATTTTTGGAAAAAAAAAATAACATGGTATAAAAAGGAATCGTTTCAGTTGCTGATTCTGTTCAAACTATGTTCCGGTTTCACATTATTAATAACTAGCGACCCGCCCCGGCTTCGCACGGGTGCAATGCTGATACTAAATACACTACAGAAAAACTGTGAACGTTGTATATAAAAACATAGCGGCCCGCTCCGGCTTCGCACGGGTATAAAATATATAGCCTATGTGATTAAAATCGATTCAGTAGTTTTGATTTATTCATTACTGCCCGTGGCCCGCACGCGTTAAATTTGGAGTAAAACAATCCCCCTTTCCCTATACCATGAAGAGGCACGCTCTTGCCGCATCGGGCGGCCGGCCGGTACCGCCGCAAACGCTACGTCCCGCAATTTTTAAATCTGTAATATCTTCGAAAATATTCACTTAAATCATACGGTGTAAACGGGCCATATAGATCTATATTAAATGAACAATGTATTCAAGGTATTTAATTGGTTAAGGATTAATGCTGTATTGGTTAAAATCCCTTCGAAAATTAGCCATTATTTGTCGTAAAAAGAAAATGACAAAAAAAAGTTATTGTGGGTTATCCATAAGAGATAGACATATACCATCACGGACTTTTCTGTAGACCTTTTCAATGTGTACAATACTTAGTACATTATTTTGATAAAACTCGTAGGGTTCAGCCTGCGTTGGCAATGTAAGCGGAAAAAATGTAATTATTTACGACATCACATTAGAAACCTCAAAAATAACAGTACTTCTCCACTATTTAATGGATGTTATTATACATATAAACCTTCCTCTTGAATCACTCTATCTTTTAAAAAAAAAACCGCATCAAAATCCGTTGCGTAGTTTCAAAGATTTAAGCATACAAAGGGACATAGGGACAGAGAAAGCGACTTTGTTTTATACTATGTAGTAATAATGTTTAATTAATAGTAATTCCGAGTTCCGGAGCAACCATCCAACTATCTTGGAAACCATAACGAAATTAATTTACACTAATATTATGTAGAAGTAAACTTTGCTTTTTGTTTGTAGGAGATAATTTCTGAAAGTACTGGTTCGATTGCCAAAATTATTTTACTAATGAAAGCTACTTTATTCCTGAGTGATATAGGCTATATCTTATGTATGCTGGTGAAGCTGTGGGCAAAAGCTAGTCAGAAATGAATAACGGTGTGAAAAAAAAAATTATAACAGCAGAGTTGAGATATGCGTAAAAGGGAAAGCACTAAAATGTTATTACTCTTTCAATTTTTTGTATAATTTTGTGTAAATACATTTTTTTTGAGACAGCATCACATATCTTCGCCATTCTAGATGGAGCGAAAGGAATTGTTAGACTTTAATTGACTAAAACCCGCCCGAGTTCTTTCAGTAACCAGTTTTTTTCTGTCAGTTCCAGAATACCAGTAACACTTTCAAGCAATCCCACAGCTTTATATATCAATTTGTAATTTAGTACTGCATCATAAAATAATAAATCAACACAGCTAAATAGGACTCCATGTTGAAATTGTGTTGTCACAGGCATAAAAGGTCCTTTGGGAACTACAATCGCAATATTTTAGATTTACTCTAAATTCTAAATATTATACATAAAATCCCAGGACAATACTAATGTTCGAAATATAACTGGTAATACCCAATACGTATTAATGTACCCAATCTATGTACCAAATAGGATTAATAATCTATACATGGTGTAAGGGACAGCCCTCCGCAAACTTTAAGGGCTTGCTCAGTAGACGAAACCGAACAACCTACACCAAGATTTGTTTTCAAGAAACGAAAAAAAAATCGGCCTCGCCATACAGATTGTCCAATCAAGTTTATCATTTGCCGACTTCGAAAAGGAGGAGGTTCTATGTTAGGCTGAATGTATTTTTTTTTTTATTTATGAATGTTCAGCGATATCTCGGCCAATTGTAAATCGATTTTGAAAATATTTTTTTTTGATTGAAAGGTTATACTTCCAAGTTGGTCCCATAGAAATATTGTTATGATCTGATCATGAACTTCGAAGATATGGAACAGAAATCTTCATAGAAACACAGAAGAACTGTCGTAAGTAAAATTCTTTGTTAAATACTTGAAGTCGATGACTGACTGAAAGAAAAGGGGAAGGGATGTATTTAACTGATCGGATGGTGAAGCTGGAAGGTAAATAAATGTAATCTAACCACGTTTGGGATTATTAAAATCGATATGAGAAGCACTCTGGCTATACATTATTTAAGTTTGGCTGAGGGGTGCTTTTTAGTGGTGGTACAATAACTAAAAGTGTAAAATGAAAAATTCTTCCAAAAAAAAAAATGACGGTCTTCAATATTAAAAAGACATTGAAAGGTACAAAATAACTTGAATTTTGGATGTCGGTGTTAAATAACGAAGAGACAACACTATTTTAAAAACACCGATTAAAGTTATTTTGTACTTTTCAGTGTTTTTTTTTTTTATAATATTGAAGTCGGTTATATTTTTTTTTTATATATATATATATATAATATGAGTACTAAAATAAGATCTTCTAAAATTCATCCCCTAAGAGGATAAAGGAATGTAAAGGATAGAGGAATGTTCTGACAATTACTGTCTATTCTAGGTTGCCTGGAAGAGATCGCGGAATGCGATAAGGCCGCCCATTGTACGTGTTTTAGATATAAGTTTTCTTTGTTATGTTTTGTATGTACAATAAAGTATATAATAAATAAATAAATAAATAAAATGAGGGTCCAAGTTTGTGTGGAGAAACTTACACTCACGCAGACGAAGCTGCTCGAAGAAGCTAGTTTACCAAACGGATTGATTACAGAACTCACTCAGACTACTAATGAAACATAATCGCTTATTTTCAGTCATCTCGATTGATTGCGAGTTTGTTATATAATTATTATCAATTCTGATATTCAGGTCGTTATGAATTTTGGCTCTCAAGGGAGAATTTAAGGAAATTGGATCTTTCATCTCGTTCAGTAACTTTTACAATCAATTTGGAGCGATTGATTCAATGTTTCTAAGTCGTTAGTTGATTTGAAAAGTGGTTTATATATAATATTCACGATGGTGGATAACTCTTTCAATGCAATACACACTTCCAAGACCACCTGAAAGTGTGCATTGCATTAAAAGAGTTAAGGACTTTTTTTTGGTGGAAATTATCAAATAACATCCCCCGCCCATGGGCGGAGCGCGAGATAGTGTCAGACTCTTACTGAATAAAAAACCCACCCCGTTCTAACGTGCCTTTCGACGTAACGTGTATCGGGGCCAAGTCTCCCTTTTGGAACTAGACCCTAGCTCCAGTAGGCATCGACCCAGCTGGGCCCCAGCTGTTGCTGACAACTCCTTGAGGCGCGCGGAATCAGTACGCGCCGACGACAACTTGGGCTCGGTTCGGACAGTTACCGAACGGTCGGACAGTGAGCTAAAGAGTTAAGGGTTAACCAGTCGGTTGCAAATAAGCGTTCCAACCAAGGTGATCTTGGTTTATGTATTTGGTTTGTGTTGCAGCTACATACATGTAAACCACGCGTCAAAACGTTCGGTGGTTAGAAAAACCCACTTCTCAGCCAAAGGCGTTGAAGGTTGGTTACAAAGTTACAACTGCTGTCTACATGGATTGAAACTAGTAAGGTCGTCTTGGTTGAGACTGGACGCAGATTTTTAACCGTCTGGTTACTCTTTTACCGTACGATGCAATTCATTTTGAATTTTCTCTATACATGCGTCAGATTCAATGAAAATTGTCGCTGCACTAAAACTCATAAATTATTGCCATGTGCGTAATAAAGCAGATATTACTTAGGGCGGTAATAAAATACATCATCGTCATCATTTCAGCCGAAAGAAGTCCACTGTTGGACTGTGCGTCTTGCATACATTGGATTCCCGCAACCCTTATCAGGTTTCAGGTCAGGCCTTGGAACGCTGCATCTTCCGGTACGCGGTCGCCACTCCAGAATTTTTCTGCCCCATCGGCCATCCATTCTACGAGCAAAGTGCCTTGTGCATGGCGATTCTTCGGGCTATGTCGGCGACCTTGATTCTCCTGCGGATTCCAGACATGATCGCGCAAAAAATCTCCGAGCATATATATAATATATAATCCATGGCCCTTTGAGTGGTTTTAAGCCTTCTGATGAGGCCCATTGTGAGCGACTACGATTCGGAGCCATATGTCATCACTGGCAACACGCACTGGTCATAGACTTTCGTCTTGAGACACTGTGGAATGTTGGATGAGGTGATACTAGACAATATTAGCAAAATAATCAATTATTTGAGTACCAAAAAAATAAAAACTAAATATCTAACATCAGTTAGTAAACCGAAGGACCAATTCTGTTTACATCCACCATTTTGCTTCTCTGAATAAAGTATAAGTCCTCGTTCCACTCATAAATAAATCTATCAATTATTTCCCGAAACCTTTTCAATTTTCTTTGCGGACCACGAAAAAACAATTGAAAAGAAATTCGCATTGTTCTACCTCAAAATCGCGTTAACCATTCCGCTCGATAAAACAAAGGGGACCGATAGTCGAATAAACATAATAATATCTGAATTCAATTTCGAAGTACCCTCAGTTTGAACGAAGATAATATGGAAGTTTCGGAGGGCCTTCCTTCCTCTTTATGTCCTTATTAACTGTTTTGGAGTTTGTTATTGTTTTTTTCTATGAGATCTTGCGTTTTTCTGATATTTTTATAGTACTACACATAAGTATGTTTATGTTTTATTTTTTTATAAATCAAGTAA
Organism: Mythimna albipuncta; assembly: GCA_929112965.1. Taxonomy (NCBI): domain Eukaryota; kingdom Metazoa; phylum Arthropoda; class Insecta; order Lepidoptera; family Noctuidae; genus Mythimna; species Mythimna albipuncta. The sequence goes on from OV815960.1 coordinate 3,713,755, forward strand.
ACTTGATTCTGTAGGTCATTGTTTGAAATGAATTGAGACATTCATTCATTGTTCAGGTTTTTTCTTACAGCCTTGTTAAGCAAAAATTACTTCTATGATTAGAATTTAAGTCATTTATTTTTATTCCATTTATTTATTTTATATACATATTTATTACATTTTTAAATATTTCTTTAAAAAATAACTTAAAAAAAATACAAAATATAAAAAATAATAGCCCACCGGCATCGGGAACAGGGTCCAAGCTACCGGTGGTCAGGGCTCTTGAGAAAGGAATCGCCGAACAGTACGCGCCGTGTCTAGGAGTACTGTCTTCTGGATCAAGTCCTTGATCCAACTGCCCAATGAGAGCCTCCTGATTATGTTATTATTATAAAAGGCAACTGAAGGCACAGTACACTGCGGGTTTTTTAGTCTGTAAAAGTATGATACTACCTTCCGCCCCAAGTAACAGAAGATATGATTAGCTTCTTAGCTTTTTTTTCTGGTCTTAAATAAATGTTTTCTTTATTTCTTTTTTTCTATGTAAAAGAGAACCATATATACACATACAAACTTTCACTTTTATAATATTAGCAAGAAGATTTCCAATCAAATCAAATGCATTTTCGCCTTTCAAGCACGTCCTAGATCAAGATGGATAGAACCCAGAACTAGTGCTGCAGTTGTAATAGATTTAGGTAACGAGGTGCTGGACACAACATGAGGTGGGCGATCTGCCAATTCCATTAGTTACCTAAATAAAAAACTACCTACCCATTTGGAGCTGCAAACGTGATCAGGCTTACTCAACGACTAATGTGGCAATCTAAGTAACTGAGCGTTGCATAATGCATATTATCACGCTTGTATTTCCGATAAGGGGTAGGCAAGAAGATACACAACTAACAAAGTAAATAGACTCTCTAATAAACTAGTGCGCGTTACAATCAACGATTACATCACTGATTACCATCAGGTGGGATCGAAGTCAAACAATAGATAAAAAGCTTATTTATTAAAAATAATTCGTTACTCTACATAAAAAAAAACAAACTTAAACTATTGCAGCAGCACTACTCCGACTCACCGGAGCCTGCAGCATCATCCCGACTCACTGGGATACCAACACCCCGACTCACTGGGGCATCACCGCAGACAGTTCCGACTCACCGAGAACTATGCGGCATCGGTTCCGACCCACTGGAACCAACCTACGCTGGCCTGGCGCGCATCAAGAACCATCGATCTCCGATCTCCGGAGGGGAGTGATGTAGCGACATCTATGGCGCCACATAAGAACTACGAAGAAAGTACGAAATCCTGTATCGCGCAATCAAAGTTCTCCGCGCGATTTGAACATATACGACAATCCGAAATCATCTATCGGGCAGTAGCCCACCAGACCATAACACCTGTCTGGTCGGAGGATCTTCCCTTTTCAACGGAGGTTTGCGGGACTTTACTCTCTGTTCCGCCTACCTCCAAACTACTATTTAATAAACAATAGATTATATTGTCTATTAAAAAAAATACACACTATTTAACTTACCAATAGTTAATAAAGAGTGGCCATGGAGTTTCTAGCTCGTTTTTCTCCATAAAGACCTATGCTTTAGAATGTGCATAATAGTTTAATTTTGTTGAGTGACTGACTTCCCGAAAATGTCTTTAAATAAATATAATTCTTCTGTAAATGTGTTTGTGAAAATACAAATGAACCCAGCAGGTGGCGCTGCAATTGGGTTCTCAGTTTTTTTTTTATCTGTGGAGAAGCCAGCTTTCAGGCAGAACAATATCGGTTGGGAACGCTTGAACATAAATAAATGAATCACCAAAACGTATGTACGCAAATAACTTCTGAAATACTACCAAATTATATAATACTTCGGTACAAGATTTGGGCTAAAGAAAATTGCACGAAAACAAAAAAGAAAATTGCACGTAATCAAAAAAAAAAATGCTGCGAGTTTGAGAATTATTTTCATGACAATGAGGCAAACTGTAAAATTGTAAGTAATACTCAGAGGACTGGATATTTTGCAGCGTGTTACTAATAATTTTTCACTCCTTCTCTCGATACTCCGCTCTTCTCTTCTTCCCGTCCAATTATAATAAGTTTATTCAAGGTTAGAGTGAATAGACTCCTAACAAACCAGTGCACTTTACCATCAACGCATCACTGCTTACTATCAGGTGGGATTGTATGTGTTAAACTCTAGTTTATATTATTTAAAAAGTTTTAACTATCAACAGTCATTTTCACCACTCAATTTTGGCAAAAAAATCCTTATTTTTTCTCCCACCACAAGCAGTTAGCATGCAATAGCTATTTATCACCTTTGCGACATCGAAATCTAATTTCTACTTGCATCTCCTAATAAACCAGTTAATATTGTAGACGCCACTTCATAATCCCACCCCCCTAACCCACTTCTACAAACAATAACTACAATCTGGGCCCTAAACTATTTACTACCTAACTCTATTCCTATTCAGTACTGCATTCATTAATTAGATTGAGCACAACACTAGCAAACTCGCTTACAATACTCTGTTAAATAGGTTACTACCATAGAGTACGGAAGCACTGCAATGGCAGCGAATAGTTTCTATTCACTAACGCGCCATTAAAAAAAAAATCGTAATTGCACAATCGGACGCAAATATCAGTTGTCATTTGTCATGTGGGTCAATTTCTATAGCCGAGTTGTTAGCATTGACAATAATCGACTATTTTCATTATTTGACTGGCCTGTTGGACTAATGGTCAGGCGCCCTGACTGCTAACCCGGAGGTCGTGGGTTCGATTCCCACCCAGGACAAATGTTTGTGTGATGAGCATGATCATTTGTTCTGTGTGTGGGTGTAATTTATATAATATATAATAATATTTTTATATTTAGAAATAACAGGATTATTTGTAAAACACTAGCAACCTCTTAGGTGCTAGTTATGAACATCATAAACAACAACTTTTGTTCTATGACTTTTAAAATTTGTCATATTTTGGTTTATCAGATTTTCACACAAGTAATAAACAATGAAAGATTAAAGTTAAGAATTTTTTGATGCCGAATAGTTTTTAGATTTTGTATTGACGCGACTTTTGGTGACTAAGAATTTTCCAAAGATCTTAAGTAACAAATTTTAAGTACTGCAGGTTTGTTTGGAGATCTACTAGCCAAATAAAGTAAAAGACACTAATGGAAATAACTTTTCCTAAGAACCTTTGATTCTAAGACATGCTTTACAAGTATGTTGTTCGCCTATTGAGGAATTGCAAGGTTTCGTATCTATTTATGAAATACGACATCCACATTGATAGACATAAAGATAGTGTTACATAGTTGTACGCTTGATTTGTTTTTACAGTTTTGACAATGCTGTGAACTGATATGGCCGCCAAAGAGACTCCGTGCTCTGTACTTAGTACAACTATACACAAGACTCGGCTGAACCAAATTGTATTGTTGAGATACAATCTTGTGATATATTCATGGATTATGTGATTAAGTTTGTGCTAAACAGTTTAGTTGATATCTGGGGTAATGGGGATGTATTGCATCGGCCGAGCGTTTGTCAGGTCTAGTTATTAAGGCAATATTGGCTTTAGGTACCCGGGAGTGCAAACCGGAGTCGAACCGAGAACTATTGGCCTATGCCTGCAGGTAATTTTTACGGGGTTTGGTAGATTTACAACATATTTGTACATTTTTGGTCTAAAATAAACGTTTCTTATTCTTTCCCAAAAAAATTCAAAAGGATGCCATGCCATTTTGACCTCACAATTTTATCATTACGTTTGAAACTATTTTTTGTAGACATAGAAATACTTTTGTGCAAATAAAAGGCATATGTTTCAGCCTAAAGTAGTACACATTAGTTACTGATGGGTAAGAGAATGCGAAGCTATGACAAGGGCAAGTGTCATTGTATGTCTGATAAACAACAAGGGTGACAAAGGTGCGAGTGGATTTTGATCCTTATAACCTGGATATGATATGGATTGATACTATAGATTTATTTATTGGATAGATTTGGATATCACAAAAGGACCTGAAATAAAAATTAAAATGAGAGAAGAATTTGCAAAAAACTGTGAGAAAATGCCCCAACATTTGGTACAATAGCTACAAGTCAGCGATTTTAATAATAGATCAGTGGCAAGAAATTTTCCAAGAGTACATTGTCGGCTAGCTCTACTTTTGCAGATTCTTTTTGCCATTGAAATTAATAACCTAGAGATAGGTATAATTTTAAAGAATAGAAGTTCAAGTTTTTGGTGTGTAATGGCTATGATTCGGAGAACGTTTCAAGAAAAAAGATGTATACGCTGCTGAATGGGTTGCACACACCTTGGATGTTACCTTGAAATGATAATCACCGACAGCTGAAGACGATCTGATTTATTGCGTAACTTACTATGTATGAATGTAGTGTGAATGATCGCTAATGAGTACAACCGTCTGTGAATGCTAATTGTGTACTATCGCTTTACAATATAATTCGTGCAAGGCGACGAAATAGTGCTGAACTGCAATACGCGAGGGCCATGTACCACACATGACTCGTACCTCAAACCACAACAACCTTCTTCTGACATGTTTCCAAAAGTTTTATTTATCATGATCATCATCATAGTAGCCAATACACGTCCACTATTGGACATAGATCTCCCCCAAATGTCACCACAATGAATGAGTGTGTTTCCTTGCGTGATCGAATCATAAATGAAGATATTCGCAGGAGAACCAAGGTGTGGCAATATGCAGGACACAACAGATGGTCGTTGGGGTTGAAAGGTTTTGGAGTAGCAACCGCGTACCGGAAGACGCAGCGTTGGAAGGCTTCCGACAAGGTGGACCGATGACCTGCTGAAGGTTGCGGAAATCCGGTGGATGCCGGAAGTTTAATTCATTTGTAATGAATTACTTAAATTGGTAAATATACAATACTACAACCTGGCTTCTGCCAGTAGCTTCGTTTGCGTGAAGAGAGGATTCTACATACAAAATTCTGGCCCGTTTCACCTCCTTAAGAGGTGAACTTTGAAAAATTGAGACCATTGAAGGCAAATAAAATTGTTCCAATCCTTTAAAGTACGAGGTATAAACCATGAGGCAAAATGCTTAGTCCGGACGTCTAATTTTTAAAGTATATCTTTACACTATTAGACTTTAAACAGAATTCTCCATTCCATGAGCTGCAACAAAAAATGGACTTTTACAAACACAAAACTTGTTCTGTTCAATGTTCTATACTTTCATACTAAAATCTATTTATTTATTACATGTCAAAAGATACAATACGTCAAAAACCATAAATACAAAAGAAATAACGTTATAAAAACAAACGAAATGTCAAACGTCATTAAATAACACGTCCCTGATCGTTCCCGGTGCAAAAGTACCCATGACACTCGTCGCATTACCTCGCTGAATAGCGATAGCCATTCTTTGCATCAAGAACGACCTGGACCGGGAGTCACCCGTTGCCTCCCTGAGCCTACGGCCCAAATACCCCACAAAACACTTGCCTCAGTACTCCAACTGCCCAAAGTCTCCACATCAACCGGCACAAAATGGTAAAGCTGATCCAAGGAAGCGTACTTCAGCCTTTTTTAGAGCAGGCGTCTTCAGCGACGGCAGAGGCAGTGTGCATGGTGCGACTCAGGTGACTGGCAGCGACAGTGCTGACTCAAGTTGCGTCCCAGATCACTTCCCGTTTTTCCATGGCACCAGAGTCAGCCCAACCGGCCTCTTACCATCAGACCGGCTAAAACCTAAAGGCTCAAGTACGCAGGGGACGTTCACCGATATAAGGACTCTACGGACTATGTCATTCAAGGCATGATGACGAGGGAACCTCCCTGTGTAACGACGACAGCTCAGTGCATGATGGCCATCGGCTTCCACCATGGAACCGCAGGTGCATGTATGAGGTTCGCACACCTTACAGCCCAGGCAGAGAGCCACTGCCACACGCAAAGCGTCATCGTCGAGGAGGGTGCCCAAATGAGGCGAAGGAATCGCCTGTAACCATGCCCCGGACTCGGGTTGCCCGTAGTCTTACCGACTCCTTTCCTCCTCCTTTCATACTTATATTAATCATTACCCATCAACGTAATGAGATGAGCATATTTATATCTACGAAGATACGCTGAAGAAAGATTTCGCTACAAAGTTAAAAGTAAATAAAGATAAGTGAGGATAATGTGTAGCATTTAAGAAACCATTAAGAAAATCAAGATATTCTGAGGACTTAACACGCTCGGCGAAGGTATAATAAAATTATATGGTATGTGATGAGATCCGTGATAAAATCCGCTGCTCACTGACTGTATATTTAATACAATCCTGTGCTTTATAGTTGGGGGATGTTCTAAGCAAGAACGTTGAGAGTTTCTGGAAGAACATATTGTATTTTTCTTGGAAGGTGAGGATATATGACTAGAAGAATGCATATGGCCGTCGTAAGTCCACTTTTGAGCTTTTTGTATGCATAAAGTGCTAAATTATTTATTTATTTAACACTTTTTGCACATGAGTACAGAGGTGGACTTAATGCCTTAGGCATTCTCTTCCAGTCAACCTTTGGGTGATGAAGAGAAAAAGTAGTGGTAGGTGCAATAAAAGAGTGGGAAAAAGGCAAATACAAGAATTGTTTTTTTTTTTAATGTTGGGAAAAGGCATCCAATGACAACCCCCGCTCTTGGGCGGAGCGGGAGTGTCAAACTCTTACTGACTAAACGACCCACCCTGATCCTTCTAGCCTTCATTCCGGGGCTCGAGCTCCCTTTCGGATAACCCTGGCCCCAGTAAGCTTTGACTCGCCTGGGTCCCTGCTGATGATGACAACTCCTTGAGGCGGAAGAATTGATATACTAATAGACCATAGAATAAATATATACAATATATACTCAAATTAATACACTACATATATGCACTAAAATGGTCAAATAATCAATAATTAATTTATCTATCTTTTCTATCTTCTTTTTTTCTGTTCTCTTTCTTAACTACTTCTACATTAATGTAAATGGAAGAATTTTTTTGCTTAAGTGCAGTAATCTCGGGAACTACGACGTATAGGCGGGATAAATGATACACAATATAGGTTTTATAAAATCACACCACAATCCACGAAGCTGCGCCGAGTAACCAAAGACGTAGGTGAAACCGCAGTGGTAAATAATAAATGGCGTCTGGCGACATTCATACGTGAATATTGTTAAGTAGTGTAGTGTTTTCAAAAATGTTCCGAGTGTTTTTAATCATCATAAGTAGAAGTTTCTTGTATCATCGATGTTACATGCATTTGCAGATCAAAACAAAGGTCAAAATAATAACTAGGTGAAAAAAAGACAGAAACAAAAATCCGACACCATCGTAGGTTTGGCAAACCTCTTTTTTTTCGATGTGCAGTCTAAACAGAAACATTACAACGTTAGCAACAGAAAAGCTTACCAAAACAAAACTGAGGAAATCAGCTTTAGCTTGCAACAAAACTATTTTGACTGTTCGGCCATTTCAAATAAAACTTCGTCTGCTTACTGAAAAATTGCATCGTATCCCCAGAATTCCGTCTTCTACAAATGCATCTCGAACGTCTCAAAAAAATTTAATATCACTACGTATTAAGTTGAAACTCGAAACTTCGTCCAGTGGCAAGTCTGCAAAAATATATTTACAGAGAAGTTTGTCCGTCTTCCGAGCCAGCGATTTTAATCGAAGTTCGAGATAGTTCGATACGGCGTTTAATCTCTGTAGGTATCTCGTACGGAAATTGAAAGGAGATAAAAATGTTTTGTCGTAATGCCCCCCCCCCCACCTGCCTCGATGTCTGCCGTGCCTGCTATTGCTGTGGAAAACGCCTCGATGCATTTTTGTACGGCAAGATTTGATAGGGCGAACCGGACTGTTGTCGGCTGTCTTGATTTCATATATTTTTTCTTAAAAATATGACAAGTTTGTTGTAGAAGTTATCTTCTTCCTTAAAAACAACATAGTGAATAAAGTATCATAAATTAAGAACCTCATCAGAAGGTTTTAAGTCACCCAGTTTCTTTGCGTGATCGCATCAGAAATGAAGACATCTGCAGGAGCCAACCATGGTTGGCGACGTAGGCCGAAGAATCTCTAAACTTAAATGGCAGTGATCAAGACACGTAGCTGAAAAAAATTCTGGAGTAGCGACTGCGTACAGGAAGACGAAGCAATGGAAGGCCTCCCAAAAGGCGGGCCGACGACCTCGTGAAGGTAGGAATCCAATGGATGCGAGAAGCACAGGACCGGTCGATAAGGCTACGCTTGGGGGAGGCCTATGTTCAGCTGTGGACGTCATTCGGCTGAAAAGATAATGATGATGAGATGAAGATCAATATGAAGATCAATAGTAAGAAAATAGTTTGCAGAATTGTCGATATAAAGTAAACTTGATGAAATTATTTTAATTACTTAGAGATTTTATTTATTAAAGCGATATAAAAATTCAAAATTACATATTTATTGTTCATTTACAAACTTTGTAATATATAAATTTCTCAGAACTTTATTTTATTAAAAAGATGACTCGTAAAGTGTTTACGTAATCCTAAAGTTAATGAATTTTAAATTATTTTCTTGCACAAACATTACCTACAACTCATTCTGAAGCACCTCATTATTAAGTTGAGATCTTATGTTTCAACAAAAACAAAATTGCTTACAATAAAGTTGCAATTTTAACTTTGCACGCAGTAATTATTGTTCACAAAATATAATTAAATTTAATATAAATTGTACTTTATAAAATGTTAATTTAAAAGTGAACAACGGTCCCAAAATGAAAATAAAATTTTATTTAATCTAAGTTCTTTAAAACTTTATGAGTGATTAATTTCAATTTTAATTCACTTTAGTTCATTCGGTCTATAATATTGCTTGTCAAAGACTCAGGTGGCCGTTTGTTTGATTGGTTGGATGATTGGTCCTTGAATGGGTCATCGTTTTATAATTATTATATTGAGTCAAAGCACTAGTGGAAAGCAGTGGTGGCCGAGTAGTAACGGTCCCGACTTACGAGTTGTAGGTCGCGGGTTCGAACCCAGCCATGCTCATTACTTTGGGTAATTTATTTCATCACGATCTCACCTGATGGTAAGCAGTGATGCAATTTACAGTACAATTCACGAAAGATGTCGGCCGTGAAGTTAACCTTTGCAAACGTTCGCGCATACTACACTCATCTTGCACACGCACGTCGCCATTTGGTTCCTAAAACACGTTACTGCGCAGCCTTCTGCGCTAACTTCACTGCCGCCATCATTCGTGAATTGTACTGTATTATTATCGCCAAACTATCTAAAATTCAGATCATCCAATCGAATCCTTTCTGTGTACCAGCTGACCATACCATTAAAAAAACAAACAGTGACAAATATTTATTTATTTGCGAGAGTCGCCAACGGTTCTCTACCCTATAATATTTATTTATCGAAAAGTACGCCGTTTGCTCTCAGAACAGATTGGATGCTGATATTGTGAATGCGGCTGTGATTCTTGTGCCTCGAATTGTTTACTGTACCTCGTTTTATTTGCTGACTATTAATATTTCAAAATGTTTTATTGTTTATTGGGTAAGGAAGAACTTTTAGGTTAACATAACTTAAATGATTTAAAAATATCATAATTATAAAGATCGCATTTTGAAATTTGTTTTTTTTTTATCATTTTTTTTTTAATTGATATAAACTAGTGCTTGACTGCGATCCCATCTGGATGGTAAGCAGTGATGCGATCTCAGATGGTGAGGCGTACTAGTTTATGAACTTATTTACTGTTACTTTGAAGACACTCAAATTATAATCGGACGGGAAGACTGCAGTAGGCAGATTGTTCCAGTCCTTCAACGTACCCGGTATAATCCGCCTGAATACAGCATTATCATTAGCATGATCTTAAGATGTCATGGTAGGGTCTAAAGTTTGAAAGGCATCATTTACTTCATAGTTGTACTATAAACTTGAAGCCTGGTTTAGGGAGGCTAAAGTAAATATTATTGTCATTTTTTAAACTGTTATAATAGTCAATTAATTTGTTTAATGCATGCAGTATACACAATATAAATGATGCTGTGCCCTTCCGGGGTCCATGTTTGAGACAATATAATTATGTAAAAACTATTTACAACATGTGTGCAAATAAATAAATAAATAAGAAACTGTATACTTAGTTTATCATTGCTATTTTAATTAATGATTTTCAATGTTCTTCACTCATAACTACTGAATTCAAAACTAAGGCCGAGATTTAAATTAAAATATGAAGTAGAATAAAATAATATTTTATCATTATTCAAAGCCTTGCAATTTTACGCGAATACTGGGAAGCTGAACACTGGCATTAACTTTGGAATAATTTCAGCAAAGCCATGTTAATGCCTGGAAATGAAAGATTGCAACCCGAAGAAAATCTTTTAGTACAAATAATATTTTAGTTTCCAGCAAACAAGAAACTATTGGTAATATTATGGAGTAAACGCTTTTGTTTAAGTTATGGTTTTGAATTTGCTCGGAAATACAATGTGATAACAAAAGCAAAAAGGATATTTTGAAATTATGCAGTCGGTGTTAAACCGAATGAAAAAATTTTTAATCTGTCATTAACTAGTACTTGACTACGATCTCGCCTGATGGTAAGCAGTGATGCAATCGTTGATGGTGAGGCGCACTAGTTTATTAAGAGCCTATTCGCTCTAGCCTTGAAGACACCCAAATTATAAAAAGACGGAGAGACCGCAGCAGGCAAACTGTTCCAGTCCTTCGCCTCCTTCCTCCTCTCCTCCTCCTCCTTCTTTCTCCTTTCTCTTCTTTTTTTATTATGGTTATGCTTGGTTTGACCACTATCTCACCTGATTGAGAGCGATGATGTGGCCAACGATGGAACACGCTCACCTAGATGCAACCTATTCACTCTTGACTTAAATACCCCTAAGTTGGAACTGTCAGAAACACAGACTCCGATAGGGAATTCCAATTTTTAGCCGTACGCATTATGAATGTGTTGCCAAAACGCTTTTTACGTATGGGTGGGATGTCCACCATAGCCGTAAGTAAACCAAGGTTACTGATATAGCTTGAAGAATTGCCAAACCGTTTAGGGCCATGAGTATCCTTTTTAGAAGCCTTCCCACTGCCCTAGCAGGCATTAGCCCTACTACGCGCCGTCGATGGACTTGGACTCGGTCCTTATAGAAAGAACAGATGGCGAGCTAACCGTTGCTCATCGTCTGCAAAAATGACATGAGATAACACGTAACAGAGACCAAAACCCTACACCAATACTCACCCAAGCCGATTTTTCCAATGTCCAAATTACCCATTATGTAGCATCGTCATTCAATGACTAGATATTCGATAAATGCGAAGCAATCAAGTACAATGGGTAAGCACTTCACTACATGACAGCGATTTGTATCAAATGTTCTAGCATTTTCCACTCGTTGAACCAATTTGTCAATTACTGGTTACACGGTCATAGTGGCAATGGAGTGAGTTTTTTCTATTTATTTACTTAAATGGTTCACACAGGACCGGTCATTATGGCGACACTTGAGGGAGATCTATGTCCAACAGTGGACGTCTTTCGGCTGAAATGATAATGAATGAAATGGTTTATTCCGTTTTAATGATAGATATAAGATCTTAAAACTGTCGGCCGTTTGCCCCAATGTGCATATTTTATGCAATTCGCGCGGACATGCACACGCCCCCTTGCCACTTCTCTTGTTTTTTTTTTATATTTCTTTGCTTTTAATACTGCTCAACTAATACCACCGGTATTTTTTAGAACCCGAGTTCATTTTCTGTTTGGTAGAAATTATTAGAATGTAATAAATCATTTAAATATTATCGTAATCACAACATAAATATCAACTCGTGCTTCATCGTCGACCACATAATCGCTTACCATCAGGTGAGATGGTGGTCAAACGCGAGCCTAACAATAATATTAATAGCCAAGAGCCTCGAACAACATCTTAGGAGGCTCTCGTTAGGCGTGTAGCGACATCTATGGCGCCACATAAGAACTACGAAAGAAAAATACGAAATCCTGCATCGCGCAATCAAAGTTCTCCGTGCGATTTGAACATATACGACAGTCCGAAATCATCTATCGGGCAGTCGCCCACCAAACTATAACACCTGTCTGGTCGGAGGATCCTCCCTTTTCAATGGAGGCATGTGGGACTTTACTCTCTGTTCCGCCTGCCTCCAAAGGCGACTGGATCAAGGGCTTGATTCAGAGAGCGGTACTCTTGGACACGGCTCGTATAGTCAGGAGGTTCTTTACTCTGGAGCCCTAACAGCCAGTGGCTTGGACCCTGTTCCCGATACTGGTGGGCTACTATCTTTTATACTTTTAAATGTTTTTTTTTTATTTAAAAATATAATTTACAAGTTGATAAACTGAATAAACGAATAATAATAATAAAAAAAACATTAATATTTGGAGATGGAGTCATTCGTATAAATAGGAGAATATCCGTAGTAAATGCCTACACGTGTGCACTGGTTGATGTTAATCAACTCTGGCGATAGGTTTCTACGAATTCGATAGCTCGCACCGAGTGATTCCAAGCAATCAGTCGAAAGGGCAAACACGCCAAATGGCCTAACCAGTTAGTTCAATTCCACGTAATTCTGACATACGAAATTCTGACAAACGCTATACCGATAGATCTAATTTCCAACCTGCAGTGAACCGACGGAATACTATGCCAATGGAGTTTAGATCGACTTGACATTTATCTCGCTGACAAAACACTAAATTGAAATTTGGAATTTCTTGCTGGTTCTTCTCCATAGAAAATGACCAATTGGAACCGTGCGCTAGTTTCTGACGTTGTCGTAGTGCTAATGTAGACCTGTCTCTACACCAATATTTTATAGAGGCAAAATTTGTTTTTTCTTTTTGTTTGTAGGAGGTAATCGCCACTTAAGGAACCTTTCATCCCCAACGGCCATCTGTTCTGCGAGCAATGTGCCCTGCCCATTGCCTTGAGTTTGGCCCATGTTTCGGCACCATATGTCATCACTGGCAACACGCACTGGTCATAGACTTTTGTTTTTCATTCCGCGTACCGGAAGACGAGCGTCAGAAGACCTCCTACAAGATGAAGCGATGACCTGGTGAAGGTTGCGGGAATCCGATGGATGCGGGACGCACAGGATCGATCATTGTGGCGACACTTGGGGGAGGCCTATGTCCAACAGTGGACATCTATCGGCTGAAATAATGATGATCATGAAGAGGTAATCTCTGAAAGTACTGGTTCGGTGGCTAAAATTTTTTCACCAATAAAAAGCTGGTTTATTTTTGAGTGACATAGGCTGTATTTTCGCGAGGGCAGCCGCGGGCAAAAGCTAGTATGAAATAAATTAAATATCAGGTTACGTTTTGAACTAGACTAACTGTAAGCTGATCGATATCAATCCGATGTGCAGTAGACCGACAAAAAACTTCCGAAACATAAGGTAATCATAAATTAGATAACTTATTTGTCGAGAAAACGAGAGAACTTATCAATCATGTTTTTATATTCGGTGGCACGCTCAGTGAGCTGAAAGACTTGATTGATAGACTTTAACAAATGAGATATCATATGATATGTTTAGTTTTTTCTATACATTTTTCTCATTGTTTTTGAAAGACTACAAGGCGGCCAAGTGTAGTAATTTTATCGTGAATTGTTTTATATTGTACTAGCTTCTGCCCACGGCTTCACACACGTACACAAATGTAATAAATGACTTGTTAGAAAGAAAAAAGAAAGAAAAACAGTTTATTTACGCGTTAAAGACGCAAACTTAAAAGTAGGTAACAGAACATAACATCAAAATAGGGAAGATATGCGTCTCCTCAGCGCAAAACGGCCGAACGCTCAGCATAAAGCTGCGGCCTCACGCATAATGCGTTGAGCTCACAGCGCTGGTTTTCAGCGTGGTCCGGTCGCTGTGTCGACATAAAGACGCTGGAACAGTGGCTGGTTGTTTTATATTGTACACGTCCACAAAATATAGCCTATGCCGCTCAAGAATAAAGCAACATTCTATCGTTGAAAAAAAAAAAATTAGCAATCGGATCAGTAGGTACTTCCAGAGATTACCTATTCTTACAAAAAAAAAACTTTATTATATTAGTTTATAATTTTATGTGTTGGCCGGTGTATGCAACTCTACAGCGTGTATTTTGCATACGAGTAGGACTTAAGGTCAAATCACACTTAAACGACTCTGCTCCAACACGGCTCCCACCCTACACCGCCCTAAACTAAGACGACTGCTCGAAGTCCACGCGGCGTCAGCTAGCAGGCACCCAGCAGTCTACGCGGCGACAGCTAGCAAACGGCCAGCTGTCCACCCGCCGACCTCTCTCGCTTTTGTATAGATACTGACCGAATGAGCGACGACGCCGTGGCGACTGCTAGCAGTGAGCGTGCGGCCAGCGAGGCGTCAACTACCGAGCAGTCTGACGGCGGTAAGCTCGCTAACAGCGAGCTATCTGCTAATTTATGATGCCAATGTAAAATATACCTTAAGAGCAATATTTAAGCCCATATTTGAATGATATTCTTTTTGCCGGGTGCAAGCAGAGTCGTGTAAGTGACCTATGTCCTTTGTGTCAATTAATTCACCCCACCTCTTTATGGAAGGCCAACAGCGCCTTGGTGTTACTGACCATTTTGCGGAGGGTGCTTGTGTTCTCAAATTACTTTCCCCTGTGCCCAAATACCACTGGGCAGCATAGGAACAGATGAGCTGCTGTCTCATCCTCCTCTATGTAGGTTTTGCAGAGTGAGCTATTTGTATAATTTCTATGGCAAACATGCTTATTAAAGGAGATTGACTTAATAGAAAGACAATGAGAGAACGAAAGCCTTCGCTTGGGGTTTAATGAATTAATACGTTTGATCCCCGTGCTTAGCTCCCGCTCACACCAGCAAAGTCGTGAGTGGGCCATACGGGAGCACTAGACCATGGGCACACGTGGAGATTTTCTGTTTTTCGTAGCACCCCTAACAAGTTCTTTTATGTACGTTTAACGCTAAAATCATTTACTAACTGTCTACAGGCCGTAGTCTCTTTAATACACTACTCCTGCACACAAACAACCATCTAAAATGGCACACATACAGATGATAAACATGTTACAAACGATAGATGGACGAATTGATTTGATGTATTATAATCTAAGATTATTGCTTCAATCTGCTAGTTGCCATTACAACTAGTAAACATATCGAGAATGCGTATTTACATTCTATACATTTTTTTTTTTTTTTTTTTTTAATGTGGGCAAAAATCATGCATTGACATCCCCCGCTCTTGGGCGGAGCGGAAGATAGTGTCAGACTCTTACTGACTAAAAGACCCACCCCGTTCCTTCTAGCCTTCATACCGGGGCTCGAGCGCCCTTTCGGATAACCCTGGCCCCAGTAGGCTTTGACCCGGCTGGGTCCCTGCTGTTGCTGACAACGCCTTGAAGCGCGCGGGAACAGTGCGCGCCGTCGACGACTTGGGCTTGGTCCGGACAGTTACCGGACGGCCGGACAGCGAGCTACCCATTGCTCACTGTCCGCAAGCCCGCGCCTACGGTGGTTACATTCTATACATGGCCTGAACGCAACCATAAGACACAGCTCTCGTATACTTTGAATAGCTATTTTTTAAATCTACAACTACAATGTTATTTAATCGTCTTGTTTAGTTTTTATGTAAAGTGTAAGCTCGCGGCCTAGTCCCAAACTATAGGTACTACAGTTAAAATCACTTACGCCTGACGAAAACTAATATGCGTCTAAAATGATCATGTTCAATTTTTTTATTGATGATAGGTTCGCGCTTGACCGCCATCTCACCTGATGGAAAGCGACGATGCGGTCAACGATGGAACGCACTTAGGTAAGTAAAAATTATTAGATGAATAAATAAAAATAGTAAAGGAGCATTACCTTTCACTGATCTTTCTCCTGGCTTAATTACATATTTGATATTTATTAGCATATTTGGCAATGTATGTATTTATTTGTTTTGTTATTTCTTATCAGTATTATTTTTTATATTGTACACTGACAGTCCTAAATCTTTCTCCTTTCTTTCAGTCCATCCAAAGGTTGTCTGGAAGAAATTACCTTGTGCGATAAGACCGCTCATTGTACACTTATTTTTAATAATGTTTGTCCTGTATTGTAAAGAATATATAATAATAATGATTTTCAACTTAACCTACTCCAAAATTAGAAGAGGATAATAGTCACTATTCTAACCTAACCTAACCCACATCATCGCTTCGTTTACTTGCCATTGTTTATAGTCACTATTCTAACCTGGGGCGCGATTATCCGATCTACGCACTTTTCGTCTATAATCATACGAGACTGGCACTGTATATTATAAAATAAGGTTTGATTATTAGGTCACTACGAAGTATACTGTTATATATTTGCGTCCTACTCTTGTATACATTGAAAGACCTTGATTAAAAAAAGATTTCTTATCTATAAGCGACTAGTTTCACGCTGTTGCGTTTTAACCATGTACAGAATGTAAATACGCATCGAAAATTATACAGATAGTACTAATCGATATATAATTAATAGACTCTATACTAAGTTCGATGTGGTTTCATATAAGCATCAAGTCTTTGTATCAATTAAGAAGGGTATCTGTAGAATGTCCTAAGTTTTGTTTGTACTATTAGATTGATTTCGGTCGCGCAAAGTGAGAGGCAGAGTGGGTAATTGGTTGGAAACTTAGTGTCTTAACTTATCTTTCTAAGTCTAAGTTACTCCATAAAAGGTCGCGATAATATCAGCCGTAACAGATAGACAGACAAAACAACATAGACAAACAATTTTAAAATTGTTTTTTTTTTTGTGTTTTTGAATTGTAAATTTGTAAAAAAAAAATTCGCTACAAGAACACGTATGTATGACGCGACGCAAGCGCATCAATGGACTGACCGACAAGTGAGGGTCGCCCGTAAATAGGTCAAGTTCATGTTCAGCTACCCTCCGCTATTGTATTATCGCTTGCTTCGCATAGACTTCGTAATATTTAGAACGTTCAACTTAAATATTTTTATTTTTGTATGAAAATCTGATAAACCAAAATGAAACATTTTTAAAAGTCATAGAACAAAAGTTGTTCTTTATGATGTTCTTAACTAGCACCTAAGAGGTTGCTAATGTTTTACAAATCACCCTGTACAATAAATTTTATTTACAACATTATATTTAGTTTGTGTGAAACCTGAGTATAATTTGTTCAGAATCAATAACTGATTGGATTCCAATAACTTTTACACCATATTATATTTTTTTTTCCAAAAAATATTTAAAAAGTTCACAAGTTGGACACCACTGACACTAAGTACAATACAAGTCACGGAAGGTCATAGCAAGTATCAGGTGCCAGCACACATCTGCGTGCAAAGCAATGTCGCTAGCAAATCGTCGTCAGTCTTTCATCACGTCAGATTTGTAAAACAGTACAATGCCATTGGTGACAATTTAGATTTTAGACAACAAAAAGTATTTTTTTCGTGCGGAACTCTTATTCCTTTTTAAATGAAAGTAACTTAAATTAGTCCTTACAAAATCAGCTAAGCTTATTAAACTCCGTCAAAATCGGTTCAGCGGTTTTGGAGATTGAACGGAACAGAAAACTAGACAAAAATAAAAAAATGCATTTTTGTTGTAATTATCAAATATTCTATTTAGTTTAAAAAAAATAAATAATAAAATACAAACGCTTTAACTTTATTTATATGAATAGCTCGTGACTTCATGCAGTTATTTTTAAAATCAGAAAATTTTCATTTTGTTTCCAAAATGTTAATGCTGATGATATCCATATTAATTATTTATAAAATTCACAAGATTTTGCGTTAGTACACATCAGTAGATTAACAATGGATTACACTGAGAAATATACTAAACCAACCACGTCATATATTATCAACTTAAACTATTTCCACCAAATTGCTTTTAAAGGTAACTGACATTGACTATAACTCATTAGGGATTATTAACATTAAATGTAATTAAATACAAACATTATTACATTGAGTATTTAACAACAAGCCATGCTAATGGGACTTGATACACAACATTCAATGTATAACAAACTCATTTGAAATCACGCGTCGCTTATTCGTACATTACCGCTATTGTTTGTAGCTCAAATTGACAAATCAGATAACGCTGTATTCAGTGAATTGACGAGGGGACGCGTTGTGAATGTTGTAATTTGCGGGACATTATTTTATTTGTCAACTGGTTCGTGTTATCAGTGTGGTTGAATTAGTGGCAGAGATTGGGAACGTTTTGATGTGGAAATACGGAGCTGCCGAAGTTTCGATTCAATGACTATCGCTAGAGTCGTGTAAAATGGATTAGGAATTTCGCATAGCTAGCTGCTGTCAGTACTCGTCTTTGATGAAGAGTGTAAATTGGTCGATTAAGAAGAAGATTGAACGAAAGAAGAAAGAAACTGAAGGATATTGTCAAATCAATATTAGTGATGTGACGAATATTTGCATTCGCATTCGCGAATAGTCGCAGAATTCACAAGAAACATGCGAATATTTGGCAATTTTTTTGACAATTTTTATAGTTTTCTAGGAGGTCCTCGAATCGGATGCTGACTTATGACTATAGTCCTCATGGGATTCAGCACAAGTAATGGTGTGTGTGTATGTACGTTTTTTTCTTCTTCACGCTTGAACGGCTGAACGGATTTAGTTAAAGTCTAGTGCACGGGTAGAACGTTTCCTTGACATTTTTTTTATTTCGGGAGTATATTACCTTGGGACAATTTCCTACTTTCACATGGGCAGAACCACTGATAGCAGATACGAGTAGTAAATAAGCTCTGTTGTGACCGGAATTGATACATATGTGATGATTGCAAAAACGCAACTTTTAATTTCAAGAAACAGTTGACTTCTACAACTGACTAAAAGGTTAGCGACTGCTGGTAATATAAAATTTACGATTTCGATTAGAATTTTTTTTTTTATTGATATGAAGTAATGCTTGATTGCGATCCCACCTGATGGTAAGTAGCGATGCAATCTTTGATGGTGAGGTGCACTAGTTTTTTATTATTATTTATTGAAATTATGAAAGTTTATACCTTACCCAATATACTCATCACGTTTACGGAGTATCACTGGCCAATTTAAAATTACCTACTGTTACTTAGAACACTTCAAAAGAAACAACTCTTGGTTTTATGAACATAATTTATTTAAATACATCAACTACAAAAGTGCGATTTTTTTATTGAAATATTTTACTTTGATCGACAAGGATGCCGTACAGTGTAGTATTCTAAAAAAGACTATTCTCGCAAAGGACGTACAAATACTTTATTGAAAATGACTTAAAGTTTAAGCTTATAGAAGAATATGCCTGTTTTTTAGATTGTAAACCAGGAAGCTGGTACTAAATATCACATCTTATATTACATTTACTAACATTTTTATTATAAGATATATTTTTTTAGGTAATTGAATGATATCAGCATTCGTTGATACTGAAAAAACCTGCATCAGCAACAACCCTGCTGATATTGCAGTGCAAGTACTCCAAAATCACAGTTAACCAGCATACCGATCCAGTGACGTCACTCTTAACTTTCTAAAGAGAGCACAGCAAACGCCAATACTATGCATACCAAACTCCATAGAAGTTCTGAACTTACTCAACTACTTATTCACTAGAGCATAGACTATCTTCGCCTCAGTCTAGATTCTCACCATTCCCGAAGTATAGTCCTGAATTAAATAGTGTAAGCATCAGTCTTAATCAGGCCAGATCTGCATCCACACTTGACTGGAGCCGGGCAACACCGACACAATGGAGATACAATGGATATTATCGATTGAGGGTAAGATTAAGGAGGTTATTCCCTCAATCGATAATATTGACAATTTAACACGCGGTAGATTATGATTTAACAGTTTCACTTCGATAGATTATAATTTATCAAAAAATAAGCCGTTAAATTATACGGTTCACAATCTTTCGATAGTTTACAATCTCGCGAGATTTATATTATAATGATTATAATATATATTATATAATAAAATTTACAATTTTACGGTCACATGATAGATATCTTATCTTTTCATATTAATACTACCTAAACTAACTTAAAGCGGCCATTTTTTAATAAAAAAAATCTTTTTGTTACCATTTTTATGCTGATTATTATTTATATTTACACGTGATTTTGCGATAGTACACATCAGTAAGTTAACAACGGATTACACTACAAAATATACTGAACTAACCACGTAATAATTTATTAACTTCTCATCTCACTTAAAGTGAGCGGGCTTGCGGACAGTGAGCATTGGGTAGCTCGCCGCCCGACCATCCTGTAACCGTCCAGACGGAGCTCAAGTCATCTACGGCGCGTAGTGTTCCACGCAAGGTCGAAGCCTCTAAGCCTACTGGGACCATGGGTGATGCGAAGGAGAACCCCGGGCCTCCGGAACAATGGCAAAGAAAGAGCAGGATTTTTGGTTAGCAAAAGTCTGACACGCCCTCGCGCTCCGCTCAAGGGCGGGAGATATCATTTAGATGATTTTCCAAAAAAAATCTAACTTTAAGCTATTTATAACATATTGCTTTTAAAGATATGATGTATGCCCAGAGTACAGTCTATCTCCACCTACATTATTTCCGACCTGACCTGAATTAAACAGTGGAAGCATCAGTCTTAATCAGTCCAGATCTGCATCCACACTTGACTGGAGTCTGGTAACACCGACACAATGGAGCAGGTTATTCTTACCCTCGATCAATATCTTGATTTGCATACTGACTGCATAGCTTAGCACGTCTTCGAGGCGTCTATTTAGCTTAAAAATATTTTAGTGCTTGTGTATTTTGGTTGTGAAATGTAACGTGTAAATATATTGTTTTAGACTCTGTCCGATGACCTGGTGAAGGTAGCGGAAACCTAGAAATAGATGCGGGACACACAGGGACGATCGATGTGGCGACGCTTGGGGGAGGCCTATGTCCAACAGCGGACGTGTATCGGCTGATGATGATGATGAGATAGACTCCTATCTAAAAACTCAAACGACTTGAGTGAAAAGGCAAAATGAAATCTGATGTAATCAACGCTGGATCAATACGAGCAATCAAGGTTGATTATGAGATCCTGATACTAATAGAAGAACCGTTTACTAATAGAAAAACCTTAGAAAAAAAGTATCGAATATAAGTATTTTTAAATGATTTAATAATATAAATATTATACAAAATTCCCAAACCGTTTGACTTTTTTGAACAGACTTTAATAACTATTTATCTTCACAAATATACACCGCTAATTTTATTATTTATATTAATTTCTTTTAAAAAAACGTTTGCTGAGCGAGTTCAATGACCTGTAGGTAATTTGTACGTAACGCTGACTATTAACTACAGGTCTTTGAACTCTGAGCGAGTTTTCTTAAAGAAATTAATTTCGTACATGCGTATATTAATACGAGTTTTGAAAAAATATAGTAAAAGTTGTTGGTTATCATGAGCACAATCACGTGTTTAAGTATCGTACACTAATTACCAGTCACCCTATATTAGAATTCCCTTGTATTTTTGGATAGTGTTTGTTTGTATTTTTTGTGTAGGCATAGTGTTGGGTTAATAGCCGGATGCTTTGAGTTATTATCGATTATAATCCATAAGTAGCCATTAATAGCCGTCCAATGGATGATAACCCTGCTATTAATGTATTGTTAAAAAAATAAATGCTTTTTTTTTGTTAAGTCTAAAATCTGTGGGTGTGATCATAAATTGGGTGCGTGTACGCAGTGTGATTCAATGTATTGTAATTCTTTTTATATAATTTCACTTTTTGTATGTGAAAAAGTGTTAGTAATAAAATGAATACACATTTTTTGTGAAATTCAGTTTTGTAAATTTAGAGATCCAATACTATAAAAACCATAATTACTATTGACACATCGCTTTGTGGTTTAACCATCTACCTAATTAATTACTTGATTTAACAAAATGGAGTACTATATTCCATTCTCTGACGTAGCCATGTCTGGTCGAACTCGCCCTTGATTTGGTGCGGAGTCTGATCGCGCTAACGCGCTCAAGCACGCAGCATTTCAGGTATGGGCCGATGCTCGTATGCACAATACGAATGACGTAAGCCAGAACAAGAGAGCTTTCAACAGAGCTGCCAAGTCTTGCAAGAAGGTGATGCAGAGGTCTCGGTTCGACCACATTAGCCGCATCGGGAACAAACTAGCTTTATACCCTGCGGGTAGTAAGGCGTTTTCGTCCCTGGCTAAGTCGGTTGAATCGAACTTCTGCCGCCCTTCACTACCACCACTGCTGAAACCCGATGGGTCGCTGGCACATACCGCTGAGGAGAAAGCAAATTTGTTTGCCTCACTCTTCGCGGAATCTTCGCGTTTAGATCCAGGTAACGCGCGACCCCTGTTCACCCTGATGGTTACGATACGAATATGTCGGTTATTCGCATCCAACAGAAGGACGTCCGTAGGGTGCTACGTAACTTTGACGTGAACAAGGCTAGCGGTTCAAACGGGATACTAGCAATTGTTCTGAGAACGTGTGCGCCTGAATTGTCTACGATCCTGACACGCCTATTTAGGCTTTCATTTGAGGATAAAAAGTGACCGATCTCAGTAACGTCCATTCTCTATAAGACCATGGAACGTGTACTCAACACTAAGCTCCTGGCATACCTAGAAGCTAATGATATCCCTTAGGATACCAACCGTCAATACAGCTTTCGCCGTAATCGATCAACTGGAGATCTTCTAGCGTATGCCATCCACATCTGGAGTGAGGCCATCGAGAAGCACGGGGAAGCGCTTGCCGTCTCCCTCGATATCTTGAAGTCTTGTGATAGGGTTTGGTACGAAGGGCCTTATTAGTAAGCTTCCATCTTTCGGTTTACCCGCTGGATTATGTGGTTGGATCGCAGACTTCCTGAGTAACCGGTCCATCCGAGTGGTTATCGATGGCTGCTCGTCCGGTCAAATGGCAATTAATGCCAGGGTCCCTCAGGGGTCAGTACTCTCGGCAACATTATTCTTGCTGCACATAAACGATCTGCTCAAGCCCGGTACCTTTGAGTATGCAGATGACAGCACTGTTGCCGAGAGTTACATATCCAACGTGCAAGCTAGTAGGTCACAGATCCAGTCTCTTCGAGAGGCTATGGTTGAGCACTTGAACTTGTCCTTTCAGGCAGTCTCCGAATGGGGCGATGCCAATTTGGTCAAGTTCAATGCTGCAAAAACCCAGGCGTGTCTATTTTCCACTAAAAGGAGCCAATTCAGCCCCGCTCCAATTTTCCGGGATGCAACCGTGCCGATAACCGACCATCTTGACCTACTTGTACAGAATGTAAATACGCATCGAAAATTATACAGATAGTACTAATCGATATATAATTAATAGACTCTATACTAAGTTCGATGTGGTTTCATATAAGCATCAAGTCTTTGTATCAATTAAGAAGGGTATCTGTAGAATGTCCTAAGTTTTGTTTGTACTATTAGATTGATTTCGGTCGCGCAAAGTGAGAGGCAGAGTGGGTAATTGGTTGGAAACTTAGTGTCTTAACTTATCTTTCTAAGTCTAAGTTACTCCATAAAAGGTCGCGATAATATCAGCCGTAACAGATAGACAGACAAAACAACATAGACAAACAATTTTAAAATTGTTTTTTTTTTGTGTTTTTGAATTGTAAATTTGTAAAAAAAAAATTCGCTACAAGAACACGTATGTATGACGCGACGCAAGCGCATCAATGGACTGACCGACAAGTGAGGGTCGCCCGTAAATAGGTCAAGTTCATGTTCAGCTACCCTCCGCTATTGTATTATCGCTTGCTTCGCATAGACTTCGTAATATTTAGAACGTTCAACTTAAATATTTTTATTTTTGTATGAAAATCTGATAAACCAAAATGAAACATTTTTAAAAGTCATAGAACAAAAGTTGTTCTTTATGATGTTCTTAACTAGCACCTAAGAGGTTGCTAATGTTTTACAAATCACCCTGTACAATAAATTTTATTTACAACATTATATTTAGTTTGTGTGAAACCTGAGTATAATTTGTTCAGAATCAATAACTGATTGGATTCCAATAACTTTTACACCATATTATATTTTTTTTTCCAAAAAATATTTAAAAAGTTCACAAGTTGGACACCACTGACACTAAGTACAATACAAGTCACGGAAGGTCATAGCAAGTATCAGGTGCCAGCACACATCTGCGTGCAAAGCAATGTCGCTAGCAAATCGTCGTCAGTCTTTCATCACGTCAGATTTGTAAAACAGTACAATGCCATTGGTGACAATTTAGATTTTAGACAACAAAAAGTATTTTTTTCGTGCGGAACTCTTATTCCTTTTTAAATGAAAGTAACTTAAATTAGTCCTTACAAAATCAGCTAAGCTTATTAAACTCCGTCAAAATCGGTTCAGCGGTTTTGGAGATTGAACGGAACAGAAAACTAGACAAAAATAAAAAAATGCATTTTTGTTGTAATTATCAAATATTCTATTTAGTTTAAAAAAAATAAATAATAAAATACAAACGCTTTAACTTTATTTATATGAATAGCTCGTGACTTCATGCAGTTATTTTTAAAATCAGAAAATTTTCATTTTGTTTCCAAAATGTTAATGCTGATGATATCCATATTAATTATTTATAAAATTCACAAGATTTTGCGTTAGTACACATCAGTAGATTAACAATGGATTACACTGAGAAATATACTAAACCAACCACGTCATATATTATCAACTTAAACTATTTCCACCAAATTGCTTTTAAAGGTAACTGACATTGACTATAACTCATTAGGGATTATTAACATTAAATGTAATTAAATACAAACATTATTACATTGAGTATTTAACAACAAGCCATGCTAATGGGACTTGATACACAACATTCAATGTATAACAAACTCATTTGAAATCACGCGTCGCTTATTCGTACATTACCGCTATTGTTTGTAGCTCAAATTGACAAATCAGATAACGCTGTATTCAGTGAATTGACGAGGGGACGCGTTGTGAATGTTGTAATTTGCGGGACATTATTTTATTTGTCAACTGGTTCGTGTTATCAGTGTGGTTGAATTAGTGGCAGAGATTGGGAACGTTTTGATGTGGAAATACGGAGCTGCCGAAGTTTCGATTCAATGACTATCGCTAGAGTCGTGTAAAATGGATTAGGAATTTCGCATAGCTAGCTGCTGTCAGTACTCGTCTTTGATGAAGAGTGTAAATTGGTCGATTAAGAAGAAGATTGAACGAAAGAAGAAAGAAACTGAAGGATATTGTCAAATCAATATTAGTGATGTGACGAATATTTGCATTCGCATTCGCGAATAGTCGCAGAATTCACAAGAAACATGCGAATATTTGGCAATTTTTTTGACAATTTTTATAGTTTTCTAGGAGGTCCTCGAATCGGATGCTGACTTATGACTATAGTCCTCATGGGATTCAGCACAAGTAATGGTGTGTGTGTATGTACGTTTTTTTCTTCTTCACGCTTGAACGGCTGAACGGATTTAGTTAAAGTCTAGTGCACGGGTAGAACGTTTCCTTGACATTTTTTTTATTTCGGGAGTATATTACCTTGGGACAATTTCCTACTTTCACATGGGCAGAACCACTGATAGCAGATACGAGTAGTAAATAAGCTCTGTTGTGACCGGAATTGATACATATGTGATGATTGCAAAAACGCAACTTTTAATTTCAAGAAACAGTTGACTTCTACAACTGACTAAAAGGTTAGCGACTGCTGGTAATATAAAATTTACGATTTCGATTAGAATTTTTTTTTTTATTGATATGAAGTAATGCTTGATTGCGATCCCACCTGATGGTAAGTAGCGATGCAATCTTTGATGGTGAGGTGCACTAGTTTTTTATTATTATTTATTGAAATTATGAAAGTTTATACCTTACCCAATATACTCATCACGTTTACGGAGTATCACTGGCCAATTTAAAATTACCTACTGTTACTTAGAACACTTCAAAAGAAACAACTCTTGGTTTTATGAACATAATTTATTTAAATACATCAACTACAAAAGTGCGATTTTTTTATTGAAATATTTTACTTTGATCGACAAGGATGCCGTACAGTGTAGTATTCTAAAAAAGACTATTCTCGCAAAGGACGTACAAATACTTTATTGAAAATGACTTAAAGTTTAAGCTTATAGAAGAATATGCCTGTTTTTTAGATTGTAAACCAGGAAGCTGGTACTAAATATCACATCTTATATTACATTTACTAACATTTTTATTATAAGATATATTTTTTTAGGTAATTGAATGATATCAGCATTCGTTGATACTGAAAAAACCTGCATCAGCAACAACCCTGCTGATATTGCAGTGCAAGTACTCCAAAATCACAGTTAACCAGCATACCGATCCAGTGACGTCACTCTTAACTTTCTAAAGAGAGCACAGCAAACGCCAATACTATGCATACCAAACTCCATAGAAGTTCTGAACTTACTCAACTACTTATTCACTAGAGCATAGACTATCTTCGCCTCAGTCTAGATTCTCACCATTCCCGAAGTATAGTCCTGAATTAAATAGTGTAAGCATCAGTCTTAATCAGGCCAGATCTGCATCCACACTTGACTGGAGCCGGGCAACACCGACACAATGGAGATACAATGGATATTATCGATTGAGGGTAAGATTAAGGAGGTTATTCCCTCAATCGATAATATTGACAATTTAACACGCGGTAGATTATGATTTAACAGTTTCACTTCGATAGATTATAATTTATCAAAAAATAAGCCGTTAAATTATACGGTTCACAATCTTTCGATAGTTTACAATCTCGCGAGATTTATATTATAATGATTATAATATATATTATATAATAAAATTTACAATTTTACGGTCACATGATAGATATCTTATCTTTTCATATTAATACTACCTAAACTAACTTAAAGCGGCCATTTTTTAATAAAAAAAATCTTTTTGTTACCATTTTTATGCTGATTATTATTTATATTTACACGTGATTTTGCGATAGTACACATCAGTAAGTTAACAACGGATTACACTACAAAATATACTGAACTAACCACGTAATAATTTATTAACTTCTCATCTCACTTAAAGTGAGCGGGCTTGCGGACAGTGAGCATTGGGTAGCTCGCCGCCCGACCATCCTGTAACCGTCCAGACGGAGCTCAAGTCATCTACGGCGCGTAGTGTTCCACGCAAGGTCGAAGCCTCTAAGCCTACTGGGACCATGGGTGATGCGAAGGAGAACCCCGGGCCTCCGGAACAATGGCAAAGAAAGAGCAGGATTTTTGGTTAGCAAAAGTCTGACACGCCCTCGCGCTCCGCTCAAGGGCGGGAGATATCATTTAGATGATTTTCCAAAAAAAATCTAACTTTAAGCTATTTATAACATATTGCTTTTAAAGATATGATGTATGCCCAGAGTACAGTCTATCTCCACCTACATTATTTCCGACCTGACCTGAATTAAACAGTGGAAGCATCAGTCTTAATCAGTCCAGATCTGCATCCACACTTGACTGGAGTCTGGTAACACCGACACAATGGAGCAGGTTATTCTTACCCTCGATCAATATCTTGATTTGCATACTGACTGCATAGCTTAGCACGTCTTCGAGGCGTCTATTTAGCTTAAAAATATTTTAGTGCTTGTGTATTTTGGTTGTGAAATGTAACGTGTAAATATATTGTTTTAGACTCTGTCCGATGACCTGGTGAAGGTAGCGGAAACCTAGAAATAGATGCGGGACACACAGGGACGATCGATGTGGCGACGCTTGGGGGAGGCCTATGTCCAACAGCGGACGTGTATCGGCTGATGATGATGATGAGATAGACTCCTATCTAAAAACTCAAACGACTTGAGTGAAAAGGCAAAATGAAATCTGATGTAATCAACGCTGGATCAATACGAGCAATCAAGGTTGATTATGAGATCCTGATACTAATAGAAGAACCGTTTACTAATAGAAAAACCTTAGAAAAAAAGTATCGAATATAAGTATTTTTAAATGATTTAATAATATAAATATTATACAAAATTCCCAAACCGTTTGACTTTTTTGAACAGACTTTAATAACTATTTATCTTCACAAATATACACCGCTAATTTTATTATTTATATTAATTTCTTTTAAAAAAACGTTTGCTGAGCGAGTTCAATGACCTGTAGGTAATTTGTACGTAACGCTGACTATTAACTACAGGTCTTTGAACTCTGAGCGAGTTTTCTTAAAGAAATTAATTTCGTACATGCGTATATTAATACGAGTTTTGAAAAAATATAGTAAAAGTTGTTGGTTATCATGAGCACAATCACGTGTTTAAGTATCGTACACTAATTACCAGTCACCCTATATTAGAATTCCCTTGTATTTTTGGATAGTGTTTGTTTGTATTTTTTGTGTAGGCATAGTGTTGGGTTAATAGCCGGATGCTTTGAGTTATTATCGATTATAATCCATAAGTAGCCATTAATAGCCGTCCAATGGATGATAACCCTGCTATTAATGTATTGTTAAAAAAATAAATGCTTTTTTTTTGTTAAGTCTAAAATCTGTGGGTGTGATCATAAATTGGGTGCGTGTACGCAGTGTGATTCAATGTATTGTAATTCTTTTTATATAATTTCACTTTTTGTATGTGAAAAAGTGTTAGTAATAAAATGAATACACATTTTTTGTGAAATTCAGTTTTGTAAATTTAGAGATCCAATACTATAAAAACCATAATTACTATTGACACATCGCTTTGTGGTTTAACCATCTACCTAATTAATTACTTGATTTAACAAAATGGAGTACTATATTCCATTCTCTGACGTAGCCATGTCTGGTCGAACTCGCCCTTGATTTGGTGCGGAGTCTGATCGCGCTAACGCGCTCAAGCACGCAGCATTTCAGGTATGGGCCGATGCTCGTATGCACAATACGAATGACGTAAGCCAGAACAAGAGAGCTTTCAACAGAGCTGCCAAGTCTTGCAAGAAGGTGATGCAGAGGTCTCGGTTCGACCACATTAGCCGCATCGGGAACAAACTAGCTTTATACCCTGCGGGTAGTAAGGCGTTTTCGTCCCTGGCTAAGTCGGTTGAATCGAACTTCTGCCGCCCTTCACTACCACCACTGCTGAAACCCGATGGGTCGCTGGCACATACCGCTGAGGAGAAAGCAAATTTGTTTGCCTCACTCTTCGCGGAATCTTCGCGTTTAGATCCAGGTAACGCGCGACCCCTGTTCACCCTGATGGTTACGATACGAATATGTCGGTTATTCGCATCCAACAGAAGGACGTCCGTAGGGTGCTACGTAACTTTGACGTGAACAAGGCTAGCGGTTCAAACGGGATACTAGCAATTGTTCTGAGAACGTGTGCGCCTGAATTGTCTACGATCCTGACACGCCTATTTAGGCTTTCATTTGAGGATAAAAAGTGACCGATCTCAGTAACGTCCATTCTCTATAAGACCATGGAACGTGTACTCAACACTAAGCTCCTGGCATACCTAGAAGCTAATGATATCCCTTAGGATACCAACCGTCAATACAGCTTTCGCCGTAATCGATCAACTGGAGATCTTCTAGCGTATGCCATCCACATCTGGAGTGAGGCCATCGAGAAGCACGGGGAAGCGCTTGCCGTCTCCCTCGATATCTTGAAGTCTTGTGATAGGGTTTGGTACGAAGGGCCTTATTAGTAAGCTTCCATCTTTCGGTTTACCCGCTGGATTATGTGGTTGGATCGCAGACTTCCTGAGTAACCGGTCCATCCGAGTGGTTATCGATGGCTGCTCGTCCGGTCAAATGGCAATTAATGCCAGGGTCCCTCAGGGGTCAGTACTCTCGGCAACATTATTCTTGCTGCACATAAACGATCTGCTCAAGCCCGGTACCTTTGAGTATGCAGATGACAGCACTGTTGCCGAGAGTTACATATCCAACGTGCAAGCTAGTAGGTCACAGATCCAGTCTCTTCGAGAGGCTATGGTTGAGCACTTGAACTTGTCCTTTCAGGCAGTCTCCGAATGGGGCGATGCCAATTTGGTCAAGTTCAATGCTGCAAAAACCCAGGCGTGTCTATTTTCCACTAAAAGGAGCCAATTCAGCCCCGCTCCAATTTTCCGGGATGCAACCGTGCCGATAACCGACCATCTTGACCTACTTGGTGTTAAGCTGACATCAACACTCAACTTTGGGCCATACATCGAAGCAAAGGCTCAACTGGCTGCAAAAAAGCTGGGAATCCTCGCAAAGGTCAGACAGTACTTCACGCCGGAACAGCTGCTGAAACTTTATCAAGCTCAAGTTCGATCGTGTATGGAGTATTGCTCTCATCTTTGGGATGGATCTGCCTGATACCAGCTTGATGCACTTGAGGCAATTGAGAGGCGAGCCAGAAGGATAATTGGCGATGATACACTCGTCGAGTCGAGGCTTCAAAGTCTTGAGCATCGACGCAGAGTCGCTAGCCTGTCGGTTTTCTACTGGTTGCATTTCGGAGAGTGTGCGTCAGAACTGCATAACTTAATTCCACCTAGCCCGTTCCCGTTCCATTATCGGACTACCAGACGTACGGTTATGCGCCACCGGTACTTGGTGGATATCCCACCTACACGCACCAAACGTTTTGGGAACACTTTCATTGTGCGTGCAGCTAGGGAGTGGAATTCCTTGCCGGAGTCTGTGTTTCCTGATAGCTACAACCCGGGAATATTTAAGTCGAGAGTGAATAGGTTTTTTCTAGGTAAGCGCGTTCCATCGTCGACCGCATCGTCGCTTTCCATCAGGTGAGATAGCAGTCAAGCGCGAAATTTTAACCGATACGTAAAAATGTAAGGTACAATAAGTAAGTTACTTATTAGCTCTTTTCTGTGAATACGACGTAGGTAAATTATAGACAATCGAAAATACCCGAGCGATTAGTTAGTAGCGCCAGAAAGATACCCCCGTTTCTCGTGTTATATCTTTCTGGCGCTAATATTATTCATGCCAGAAAGAGATGCATGAACTGCATTACAGCGACGCCAACCGAATCCGGAATCAGTACGTCGACTGATATGTTTCGGTGAAGAAGTCCTTTTTCGTTTGTTGTTGGTTTGTGTGTATAATCATAAAATAATTAATATTTTTAAATAGGCCAGATTAGTTTTAAATTGCACATTTATTTACTACAAAGATGATGAAAATGAAGTCTAATCTGACAGTCCTAAGCCTGAAAACCATGGAGGGAAATTTCAATCACTAAAATAACATTAATAGCAGGGTTATCATCCATAATTGCTATTAATGGCTATTAACTGAGTTTTAATCGATTATTAGCCAAATGATATTAACCGGATTATTATCATTGCCCATCACTATGTAGGCAGATGTTATATTCAATGTGCAGTTTTAAATCTACAGAAAATTCTAAATTTTATAAAACTCGAAAATAAACATATAAAAATACGATACTTTATTTTTGGCTATGCCGCCAGTCTTTTGGGCACATTACCAGTCGACAGCGTGGTGGAAGAATTTTTTGACGCCATATTTTAGTTTGTTTTTAGTTAATTATAATTAGCGTAGATTTTTTATTTTCATTTTACGGTAATTATAGTTAGTTAAATAATTTCAATTTCAGCACTACCTGTTGCCCGCGATTCCTGTTGATTTCATAAAACTGTACAATCATTCTGTGGTTGCAAGTAATTCCGAAAATATCGAAACTATTTATTTTATTTTGACATAAAAAGGTTAATGGTGAAAACGCAAACTACCTCGTGTAATCTCTATATAATACATTATAATGGACTCGTACATGTATATGTGTACATGTACAAGAATATAATACTTGTGTATTATGTCAAAATGTATGAACGTCAACGAACAGAAAGAATTCCTATTGGTCTCATCATTAAAATTGAATTTTGATAAAAATGGGACCTTTCTGATAGAAAGGTAGACTTTTAAATGCAAGTATATTATAAAATTATCTTCCAAACCTTTCATAAATGGAACTAATTGACGTTAAAACATTTTCTACACACAATCAAATTCAAAACCTTCTTGTTTTGAAGTCGGTTAAAAATTAAAATATTATCACACTTCCAAAGCTTTGACTCTAAATTAAATTAAAATACATTTGTTTCGGAAACCAAATCCATATACATAGAATATAAAATTAAAATATAAAAAATGCTTTCCGTTAAGCATAAAAAGCATAAAAGTGAAAAGCGGACAGATGATAACGAGAAAAGCAGAATAAAAATAAATAATACAAGCGTGAAAATAACATAATAAGCCGATGCTCGTGGCGTAGGGAATTTTCTTGTTAACACCATAAAGAGAAAAGATAATCTAGCGACTGTCATGTATTTTCTGGGAACTACAAAAAAAACTAAGTAATCTTGATCCTTTACTAGTAAAATGTTTTTACAAAGTTGAATACGTGTTTTAGAAGTTTTTTTTTTTTGTGTAGTTCTGCCAGCCTTTTCTCATGTGGGAGTTAAAGTTATACGAGTTTATTGAAATTTTTAAAAGTCATAAAACAAAAGTGGTTTTTTGTTTTTTTTTATTGTTGATAGGTTCGCGCTTGACCGCTATCTCATCTGATGGAAAGCGACGATGCGGTCAACGATGGAACGCGCTTACCTAAAAGAAACCTATTCACTCTCGACTTAAAGATTCCCGGGTTGTAGCTATCAGGAAACACAGACTCCGGCAAGGAATTCCACTCCCTAGCCGCACGCACAATGAATGGGAGCACCAAAACGTTTTGTGCGTGTTGGTGGGATATCCACCATATACCGGTGGCGTGTATTCGTATGTCTGGTAGTCCGATGATGAAACGGGCTAGGCAGAATTAGGTTATGCAATTCCGACGCACACTCCCCGAAATGCAACCGGTAGAAAACCGACAGGCTAGCAACTCTGCGTCGATGCTCAAGACTTTGACTTTAACTTTGTTTGTGATTTTATTAAAACAGTCCTGAGAAGTTGCCAGTGTTTAACAAATAACCCTGCACCTATGTCAATCAGTTATAAAGTAGTATTCTATTGGAGAAGTATTTATTAAAATCGGTCCAGTATTTTTAAATTAATTCATGGCAAACAAAAATGCTGAATGCTTTATCAGAAAGAAGGTTCAAAGTCACTCAAATGATCATGAAAGACTTGAAGGGGAAAGGAATGGATGGGTATTAAAAATGAAGATATTTACAGAAGAACCAAGGTTATCGATATAGCACAATGTATCACCAAACTCAAGTGACAGTGGACAGTGTACATTGATCGCAGAACAAATAGTCGATGGGGCCGAAACGTTCTGGAGTGCTGACCACTTACCGCAAGACTCGGCATTAGGCGCAGCTACCGGTACATGATGGCCAGCCATATGTACCAAACGTTTTGGGAATACTTTCATTAGCATACAGATAAGGAGTGGAATTTCTTTCTAGAGTCTGATTCCTGGTAACTACAACGTACGTTTCCTGGTAACTATAACGTTCTTTATGCAAGAGTTGGGCCCAATAGGAGACGTCAGTAAATTTGACCGGGCCAGTTAAGGCCGATGCCTGCCAAGAGTGCGGTTTGTTTAAAGAAGTTAACATAACTCTCTTAAAAAAGGCAACTGATGGAACACTGTGGAAGAAGTTATTTTTTATGTTTCCACGTAAAAAAATATCAGCCAAACCTATCAATAATAATAAAAAGCAATCATGCGGATGCAGTATGAACTGTTTTACTGAAATTACCATTCATTATCCATTGATCATTGTATCACTAGAGGCAACTAGCAAAATATTCCAAACAGGATGATATCGGGCTTATAAAGTGCGATAGCATTAGCATACTTAATAAGCCCGGTTTACTCCACAAATAACTCAGTTCTAGCATAAGTCACCTACATTCGAAAACCATATATGAACCTATACTAGTTAATATTCCAAATACTAACAGAAATTTGAATTAACTATTACTACGCACTGCAAATCAGCTGGATATTGGCAAAACCACTACAATCGAGATTACTCTAGTTTATTATAAATTCCAACTGAATGTGTCCCGAAAATGTTACGTGCATTAAATTGTACGAAATCATTTGCAACGCCAACAATTTAAATATAATATTATTAATGAAACTAATGAATTGTTACACAGCGTAAGTTTTAAAAACATATGATCATCGCGCAAATTCAAACGAAATATGTTTAAAATTGTTTAAATTCCCAACGTAACTTCGTGAGGGATTTTAAAAATTGTTTTGATATATTGAAGAATCCAATATGTATTACAGACTACTTGACTTGCGAAGCAGAAAGTTTATGCATGGGCAAATCGTACCCGGCGGAATACGACTATTGGGTCGATATGCTGAGAACCGCATGTTTTGAAGCGATCAAAGGTAGAGAGAGCAATAGGTACATAATTTTTTTTTTACACCACCTGCTCGATAATGTCGTTTTAAACGTCATACAAACCTCACTAAAAGCAAGTAATTCTATCCCTAGGGAGATAATGCAGTATGGCCGATCCCGAGGGAATAAAGAGATTTGAATTTGGAACATCAAAAATCATCAACATTGTGAATTAAAATGTACGTGTATCGAACAAGTTGACTCGAAATTCAAACTGGACACTAAAAAAAAAGAAAATAGAACAAAACGTGCTTATTGACGGGAGCGTTATAGAAAATTAAAACTATAGAATCTTGGAGTAGTGAATTTTGTTTGTTTGATGAACTTGTAAATATAATACTTATATTTCTCTAATATATGATTTGGTCGATCAAATTGTCTTTTAATTATCTCACAGATGCTGTAAAAAGTAGAGTTTGCAACACGGGGATAAAGCTGTCTTTGTCCTGGGCGGCTTGAAATCCTCACTTCACTCAGGTTTCTTTATTAACTCCCTCGCATTGCTCGGGAGTTAATTTTATAAATCTCTCACTATCGTTTGGGATTAAAATCCGCCCGCGACTTAAAGACACTGCTTTATCCCCTAGTCACATAAACTACTATTGTTAAAGACTTAATGCTCAAGATAATATCAACGGTAGTAACTCTTATAAAATGACATAGAAACTCCACGTAGGTACTATACGGGAAGTCAAAGACAACCACCAAGGTTATAATTAATGAAATGTATGATAATGTTACAAAAAAAAATACATAAATTACCCTGGACAAAGTGACTATCTATCAGCTGTTCTGACTGTCATATTTATAAGTACCTGTATATAAAAAGCAAAGTCCTAACTCACTCACTAACTCATCAATGTCCAGTCCAAACGCTTGGATCTAGAACACAGAAACTTTGCACATATATTTCTTTAATGATGATCATTTATCTCCTTAGGGGATGACATAGAAGTCTAAAGATTGTATGAAGAAATTTTGTTCAAATGGGAAAAATCGCGGTTAGAAGCTAGTTACTGATATAATGCCTCCTCGTGAAATTTGCAGCTAATTGAAAAGGGATTATAAGAGAACTAGACGCGTGATTACCACAAGACAGATTCATAAAAAAAATATGAAGTTTTTTATAAATATATCTTGTGACTATTATTAATATACCGACATATCACAAAGAATTGCCAAACTTAAGTGGCAATGGACAGGGCACATTGCTCGCAGAACAGATGACCGTTGAAGCCGAAAGGTTCTGGAGTAGCGACCGGGTACTGGACGACGCAGCGTTGGAAGGCCTTCTACATGGTGGACCGATGACCCGGTGAAGGTAGCGTGAAACCGATGGATGCGGGACGCGCAGGAACGTTCGATGTGGCCACGCTTGGCGGAGACTTATGTCCAACAGTGGACGTGTATCGGCTGAAATTATGATAATGATTATTAAATAAAATAAATAATAAATAAAATCTTTTTATTTCAGACACTTAGTCCATATTAGGCCTTAAAATTATCCATTACATTTCCACTATTAATTCATTATTCTAGTATAGGTTTCTTTTATTAATTTAGTATAGGTAAGTATGTCAATTCATTTTAAGTATTAGTTATGTCATTACATTACATTGATTAATCATATTATGTTATGTATTAATTTATATTTTCTGTTATATTTATTATTAATAATTCAATTTAACTTTATTACGTCATCATTACATTGTATAATTATTATGTATTTATATTTAATATTGTCATTATATTATATTATCAGTTCATTTAAATAATTCATTGTGTCATCATTACATATATCTGCGTAAAATAAAAAAAATAAAAAAAATAATAATAATAAAATAGTTAGTTTAAATATTTGCCTCCAACTGGGACCCCAGGCACGCGCACTTGAGTTTGAACCCAGTGTCCCAGAAGGGGGCTGTCAAGCTTGTGGCTGAGCACGTTCAGGATGGTGTTGGCGCTCCCACGCGTACGGAACATCAATGAGGCAATTCTACGCCGCAGCACGGTGTGAAAGCCGTCTGTGTGCGCGTGCGCAAACATCGCAGACGCACTACAGTAGCGTGGGAGCCCCACCAGCACTCTGAACGCGTTATTATATTGTACTCGGAGAGCGTTGATGGCCCGCTGCGTATAGTTGACCCACAGATTGCAGGTGTAGAGAGTTTGACAGAATGCTTTAAACAACGTGATCTTTACCTCTAGACTACACCTCGCAAATCTACGTGCCAACATGTTACAGCGGACCGCCATCGCCCTCCTCTCTCTTTCTATGTCTTTATCATCTTTTAAATCCTCGGTGATCACATGGCCAAGGTATTTAAATTCCCTCACTCTTTGAAGAGCGACAGCGTTCAGCAGCACAGGTGCCACATCCCCCAGTTTACGACCTCTGGCTTGGAAAACCATGAGCTCGCTTTTCTGCTCATTGTACAGGAGACCGTGTACTCTCGCATACTCCTCACACACGCCTATCAGCCTTCTGAGCGCGGCCACTGTTGGGCTGAGCAGCACCATATCGTCAGCGTAGCTAATGCTGTTGATAAAGTGACCATCAATAGAGCATCCCACTCTGATGCTGCTCAGCTCAACAATCAGCCCGTTCACATACAAGTTGAAGAGTGAAGGAGATGTTAACCCCCCCTGTCTCACTCCACACTCCAACCTGTACTCATCAGAAAATTCTCCAAGCCATTTGACCCGGTTAGTTTGGTGAGCATACCAATACTTAAAAATATTGATAAGCTCACCCGGCACACCTGTAGACTTTAATTTATGCCAGAGAATATCATACCTAACCAGGTCAAAAGCCCTGGAGAGATCAAGAAAGGCTGCATACACAGGCGTGCTCCTGTCTGTGTAATACCTGACAATCTGCTTGAGAGACATAACTGCGCATTCTGTCGAAAGTTCTGGTCTGAAACCGAACTGTGCGTCGTTTAAATTTAGGTGTTTCTTAAGTTGTCTCTCAAGCAGTCCATCAAGCACCTTAGCTGTGGTTGTAGCCAATGATATCGGGCGGTAGTTGCACTTATTAGAATTATCTCCAGTCTTGTTTTTAATTATAGGCACTACCACCGTCTTCATCAGCTCATTTGGCAGGTAGGAGTGCCTAATACAGAGCGTAAATAACAGTCCCAGGAGCCTCGGGAGATGGGGCCCCGCATGCTGAAAATGTTCGATGCTGAGGCCGTCGTGTCCGGGCGACTTCCCTCGAGTCATGCCTTTTATTATTAGAGCAACTTGTTTTGCTGTGACACGCTCGGGCACCGCTGACACGACGACCTCCGCATCTCTTGTCGGCTCACCTTTAAGCGGAGACTCCACTTGAAAGTGACATCGGAACATGTTTGCTATGTCTCTCGGTTCACAGATGCCGTTGACACTCGCAGGGACACTAGGTTTCGGGTTTAACTTTTTTGTTTGTTGCCAAAATCCTTTAAAATCTTTGTTTTTATGTTTAGTAGCTAAAATATTCATTTTTATTAATTCTTGGTTATTTTGACAATAGTGTAATTTGCTTTTGAATTTTTTCCTAGACCCGTACATTTCGTCATAAAATTTACCACTGTTAGGTCGGCCATAATATACCCAGGTTAAAAACTTCTGCCTAGCCTCCCTGTGAGCGTCACGAACATACTTGTTCCATCCGACAATATGACGGCCGCGGTGCCGTCCGCCACTACCGTCACGACCCGCATAGCTATCAACAGCAGCCTCTTGTAACGCTGTTACAATGTCACCATAAAGCGCGTCAATCGCTGCCAGGTGATCCTTGCCACTCTCACTACACACGCTATCACAACACCGTTCGTATTCAAGAGGGAAAGCAAAGTCTCTTAGTTTTTTGTTGCAAAATGTTGTATATTTTTCTATTTGATTTAAATCCCTGTCTCCCCAAAGAACTTTATTGGTTCTGGTGACCGGTGGCTTAATGCTTCTACAGACTGTTTTTAAGTTACACTGAATCTCTACTGGACAGTGATCAGACCAGAAAATGTCGTAGCATACCCTTACTGAAGTAACCGTCTTTAGTGCAGCATCAGTAACAACGCAGTGATCTAGCCACCTACAGCAACCGTGCGCTTCACTCACAAACGTATAGGTATTCGAATCCGAGCCCAACATCTTCAGGTCGACACATGTCCAGTTCTGATCATTACAAAAATTTTTAAGCTCATTTCCAAACAATTCCCCAGGATGAGCATTAAAATCTCCCATAATAAATACACTTTCAGTATTGCTACTCTCAACTATTGACATAATTTCGCTCAAACATTGAACAAATTCCAAGAGATTGTCAGCACTGTCGGTAGGCATATAAATTGAAAAAACGAGTATAAACCGATCCGACACACACACCTTGATTGCACTTATTCGTTTACTTTCACACGGAATCACAGACACATTGGTACACTTACTGTTTCTCCATAGAAGCGCCACACCGCCGTACGGACGCCCCCGCAGTATACCACTAGTTAGGTCTACCGCAGATTTGCCGCAGTATCCGAAATCACTGCTTACTTTGCCGAGTTCAGGTATCTCATGCGCAAGAAGCCACGTTTCCTGCAGCGCAATAATGTCAGCAGTTAAGCAAAGACGTCTTACACACTCCGATGATCTTTTAAAAGACTTGCAGTTGAAAGTGATGAATTTTAAACTTTCATTCATTGGTGTACTATCCATTTAGATTTATTATTGCACTAGTATCAGACTGCTTACGTCTGTCTAAATCTCTTCTGCCGAAATCCACAAAACGTCGGAAAGCTATACCATCAGGCCATAACGTACAGTCCAGAAACAAACTCAGCTTCTCCTTAGGAACATACATTTTAAATGAGTTGTACTGTTTCTGATTTTTAGGTTCAATCTTTTGTAGTGAGACTTCAACATTTGTTTTGCTCCTTATGTAGTCAACTATATGATTCTCGCAGGTTTCCTTGTGAACATTATTAATAAATAGAGGGACACTGATATTTGCAGCCCTAAAACTGTCAACTATTTCCGTGCACGTCCCTTTTTTACTCATAAATTTATTCCTGTACCTTTTTCTTTGTACAACTTTCCAAACATCGTCTGCTTGCCGCGCAGGTACAGCGCTATGCGGCTGAGGCGTTCGAATCAGCTGATTGTTCGTCGCACCTACATGCATAGAAGTATTAGCCGTATTAGTCACCGCGGCATACGAGGCGCCCGTTGTTCGTTTCTCGGTGAACACCGCCGCGCTCGCGACGTCTGGGCCCTGTGTGACAGAGAGATCATCGCTAGAAGGCGGCGCACACGAGCGAGACGGGGAAAGTGAGTGCCGCGCCTGAGTTCTCTGATGCTGATCTACCTCCTTATCCATCCATTTTTTCTTTGGCTTCTCTCTCCCTCTCCATCCATCAACATGTAAATTCATAACTTTTTTAGCAACATGCTTTTCATCTCTCCTCTTTACAAGACCATACCAAAACAAACGATTTCCTTTCAACCTTTCAGTCACTGGCGCCACCTTCAAACGTCCCCTAATATAGTCATTTCTCACTTTATCCATTCTCGTCACACCACACATCCGGCCGACAAAAAACTATGGCCAAAAACTATTTAACAACAATTACAATCCTTTGTCTTTTTACGGACCTATAATCAGACCTTCACATATTTATACACCAG
Source organism: Mythimna albipuncta (assembly GCA_929112965.1). NCBI lineage: Eukaryota > Metazoa > Arthropoda > Insecta > Lepidoptera > Noctuidae > Mythimna > Mythimna albipuncta. The sequence goes on from OV815960.1 coordinate 3,753,947, forward strand.
AACCCGCCTCATTGCCTCTTATTTACCCTTCGCTCGCAGACCTCTTTCGTTAACGAGTTCATTGGACCTGACATTCACACGCCACTCTCAAATTAAAACTATATTCTGAACGTCGATTCACGAAAATGAAATACAACATGGCAGCCATTTTCACAAATTAATTTCTTTTCACCGTCGGAACGTCGCAATTCTTGTTAAAATAAAAATGGCCGAACCTTGGATTAAAAATAAAGATTAGGGTGCGTAAATGAATGTTAAACAAAAGGTGTCGTTTGACGGTCTCCCTGGGCACGGATAAAAAATATGAATAAATTGTCCGGTTAATAGTATTGCGGGTCACATTGGGCTGTGCCCTTTTTCTTTTTGCGCTACAATTGCAAATTAGTGACGCGAGAGAATACAGCGCAAAGATACCCCGTATTACCTAAATATACTTAAATAGTTACAAAATTTAAATGTACTCAGTAGTTCATTTTATTGGTTATCTGACTAAAAAGATTCATGTTTCTGGACAGTCATTTGCAATTAGATGATATGTGTTCTAAAATATTACTTTAGAATTTAATTTCAACCCATTAGGTATTTAGTTTAGTTAGATTGCCAAAAAGTTTGCTATTTTGTTGCAGAAACTAGCTAAGCAGCTGCTGTTAATGACTAAATTTAATTAAAAAATATATATTTATATCAAACCATTCGAATTATAAATTCAGAATAACGGTTACTCGAACAAAGTTACGGATTTTCATTCAATCGAACAATTTAAGTATTCCAATACGGCTATCAAATCTTCTCAAGAATATTAAGGCCCGCTGCAAACTTTAATTTCAAAGAAGGGCATAAAACAATCAACAAATGGCGCACCAGGTTCGTTTGTAAGCCGTTTTATTATATGTACAGCTGAAACCAAGTGAAAATAATCAGAACTTTTAATAACCTTTGTTCTAAGAGGCGGTATTATTTCAGAGCAGGGATGACAAACATGTAGAGCATTTTCCGTAATATCCTTAGATAGATAACTTTTTTTTCATGGTTGTGTGCTCTGCTTGTCGTTGAATCTGTGGTCATTAAGAAGATGTTATAAGTCATCTGTAATAATTGTACCGAGAGTTTTCTTTTTCTTTACAATAAAACAGCTAATAAGTGTTTTTTTTTTAACCAGCTCATAAGTCTAATTCTGCGTTTTTGTTACAACTTATATCAATTTATGAAGAATAATTTTTACTTTTCCAAAAAAAAGCAAATTAATAACAATTAAGGAACGATTACTATGGTCATAGAAAATGGCTATTACATCACAATATAAGAATTATTTATTTATACTTCATGCACATAAAAGTACAGAGACAGACATAATGCCTTAGGCATCTTCTTCCAATCAACCTTTGGGTACTGCAGAGAAAAACAGTAGTAGGTGCAATAAAAGAAAGAGATAAAGTGATTCCAAGAATTGATATATTAATAATCCATAAATAATACATATTCTTACAATTACCTATATAATAATATATACATACTCAAACGAATAAACTACATGTATACCCTAAAATAGTCAACTAGTCGGTTCAAATCGACAACTGGAAAACTTTAACACTGTGATGATACTACTGCCAACCTCTTGCGAATTATCTCGTGAACTTTAATTTTGAATGCTAATCGGATTGATGGCCATCCTGATCTCCTTCATGTTGTTTTTAAAATTCTACCAGTTTACGATTTAATAAATTATCGAAAGATGTAAATGTTAAACAGGTAAGTGTATTATAGTTTGATCTAATGCGGAAATAACTAGTTGTGCTAAGTATGGGCAATAAACCCACATTATCTATATTTACCTAACCCAACTGAATTAGGGAAACTATGTACCTTTTTTAAACTGAACGACCACTTTACAGCAAATAACTGGCAAAAGTATTTACCTTGAAGTTTAAAAATACACTAATTGAAAATAATACACAAGCAATACGAGTTTCAGAGAACAAAAATCAACAGATTTACCTATATAAATATTAAATATTAAATTTTTATAAAAGATCACCAAAAAAATAATATTTTCTCTAAAGGTAAAAAGTCAACAGCAAAAGGTTTGCCATCCCTGATCCAAGCTTGAGCGTCTACAAACACTATGAAATTGAAATTGCAACTCTCCGAGCATTTGACCTACGGTGCGAATAATAGTTATAAGTAATTACGTAGCTTATTCTAATTATTATTTTATTCATGCCAATTATTTTAAGAAGTAGCAATAAGATTTTAGTTTCAAATCCAATTGAATAGAAGGTTTGATAGAATGGAGTACTAAATGATCTTGACTTTTTGAATAAAATTAATTTTAAAAGATAGTAGACTAGTCATCTTTAAATTCAATTCTAAAGTAACTTCAATAATTTTTGGAATGAGATTTAAGTAGTATGTAACTTAAAGCCAATTTTTAAGTTCAATAATTAAAGTGCATAGAATTAATATTGATCTCATTTTAACCTTTCGTATGCCGTAATTAGAGACACAATTAAAAAGTTATTGTGTCTCGCGTGGATCCACGTTCCGGACACATAAAGGGTTAAACTAGCTGACCCGGCAAACTTCGTACCATATAAAAGTCAATGAATGTAGTCAATGTAGTGTATCTTTCAATATAGTCAACCGATTGCGATGAAATGCAACCTCACTTTGGTTACACCAGTTATTTCTACCATCGCACAAGCCGACGTACGGCGCGTATCCACCCTTACGTTGTTGATACCACTACGGTCCGGACCAAGCGTTTCACCTCGTTGTTTATACCACATACATCAAGGAACTAGAACAATTTGCGCTGCGGTCTTCCCATCCGATTATAATATAGGTTTCTTCAAGGCAAGAGTGAATAGGCTCTTAATAAACTAGTGCGCCTCACCATCAACGATTGCATCACTGCTAACCATCAGGTGGGATCGCAGTCAAGCACCTACAGATTTATTTTATGTATAGATTAGTCTGACAAACTTTTAAGTTTAGATACCTTTTCATTGTCAATTGGTCAGGTAAAGGGTGAAACTGCAGTAAAAGGTCGCCACGCGTGACGATTTAGGCTTATTAGCCAGTTTCAGTGTCTTGCTTCCTCACAAATGTCGTGTGTAATGGCCTAAAACCCTAAATGTGTGGCCAGGAAAAAAGCGGTGTCAATATGACGACTCTTGCGGGAGGCCTATGTCCAGTGGTATGAGAATAGAATAGAATAGAATAGAATAGAATAGAATAGAATAGAATAGAATAGAATAGAATAGAATAGAATAGAACAGGATAGAATAGAATAGAATAGAATAGAATAGAACAGAATAGAATAGAATAGAATAGAATAGAGTAGAATAGAATAGAATAGAAAAACTTTAATGTACACCAAAAAAAAAACCTTGTCTCTCCAAACACGTTATAATCCAGTGATGACAGTAGAGCTGATATGACAGTAAATCAATGTAAAGTAATGAATTAACAGCCTATTCTAGTTGAAACAGGCTCCTACTTCGGAGAAGGTGGCGGATAGAGTGAGAGAGAACTTTAAGCTCTAGTCGTCGCTGGAGACTCTCCAGTTGCGAAGGGCGAATAATAAGTTGCTTGCCGTCCTATATGGACTAAGCCCGGGTTCCATAATTTACAGGTCTGATTCCGGTTAGGGATGTGAATTTTTTTCCAGAAACGCAACGGGAAACTGAAGCAACTTAGTGTGGGTCTGTAAAAGACTGACATTGAAAAAAAACCTATTCTATTATAACTAACCTATTCTCAGTTAATCTTGAATTTTTCAATTTTGTTACGAAAAAATTACGGAGTCCATATTTACACAAAAATTCCAGCATACAATAGAGACAGTGACTAAAAAAATCTATTTTATCTGTAAATTAAATCGAAAAAAATATTGGACAAAAAAAAAATACGACAACAATGTGCAATGGAATTTTGCAATACATCATTCCTTGATGATTGATTTACCTAGAAGTAATGTCTTACTTCAATTGATTGATTTACCTAGAAGCAATGTCTTAATCAATCATCAAGGAATGATGTAGTGCAAAATTCCATTGTACATTGTTGTCGTATTTTTTTAGGAGTGGGGGCATATGACAATATCAATGTTTAGGAGTGGGGGCATATTGTCATATGCCCCCACTCCTAAACATTGATGCATTTTATCTTTGTCAATGAAATTGTTATTGGTTTGAAAAAGCAAAAATATACAGCTCCAATATTTCGTGGCAAAGCAGAATTGTCCTTTTTTTCCAAAGAACCAAACCCCATCCTAACCTTATTCGAACCTTATTTTTCAAGTTTTTCTCCAAAACCCTTCTATTCCCCGCTGTTCTCAAGCCCTCAGTACATTTGATCCGGTTCGCATTCATTAGCGGGATTGGCCAGCGCGCTTAACGTTTATGTGTCCTGACCCCACTGTCATACTGATGACCAGCTTTGTTATGAGCTGGACTGTTGTGTGTCTGCAATCAAGCGCGGAAAGGTACTACCAGGATATTAGGTAGGTAAATTTTGATGTTACTTGAATGTTTAGGTAAAAGTGACACATTTTTAGATGGAAAAATAAGCGAATGATCAACAGGCTGAAGATGGATCAATAATAATTATAACCATTTTGTTTTCAGGCAACGGAAGCACATAGATAAAATATATAAAACTAGCTTTTGCCCGCAGCTTCGTCCACGTACGTCAAGAATTAAGCAGCTTTCTATTGGTAAAATTTTTGCAATCGGACCAGTACTTCCAGAAATTACACTTCCACAAATAAAAAAAAAGATTCAGATTTTCTCTTATATAGGTATAATATATTATGTGTTATAAAACCTTGCATCATGCCAAATTTCAGGATTATAGGTTCACGGAAAGTGACCTATGAATTTTGATTCCCTTGAAAGTGTCGAAATAGACGATTTTTCCGACATAAACAGCCTTATCTTTTTTTTTCGTTAACTTAGAAGTTAGATTGTTTCACAGCTTCAGCGGAGGAATTTTTTGTCGCCATATTTTAAGATATTATTAGTCAAATAGTTTTTATTTTAAGTGTACTACTATGTATTATATTATATGTATTATAAATTTTATATTATGTATTATTTTAAATGTATTTTTCATTTTTAACGTTTAATACCCGTTAATTGAATAAATAACATCACGCCCAGAATAAAGAATAGGATTTAAATTCCATTTTCATTTACATAGTTCCTAGCTTTCCTGTGTTTAAATATTTAAACATCCACTATTACACGTCTGTCTACACACTGTTACTGGCTTTGTTCCCTACAATGCAAGTAAAGTAATTAATTCCAGTGTAACTTCATAGCGACATCATTATTTCTCGAAGTAGTATTATTTTCGACTGTACTAGAAATTGTTTTGTGAATTGGATATAGGATTTCTTTTATTATTATATATTGATAAATAAGTGGTGAAGGTAGCGGAAAACCGATGAATGCGGAACGCACAGGAACGTTCGATGTGGCGACTCTTGAGGGAGGCCTATGTCCAACAGTGGACGTGTATCGGCTGAAATGATGATGATGATTGATAAATAATTATCCGATGACCGGGTAAAGGTTGCGGGAATCCGATGGATGAGGGACGCACAGGATCTTTCATTGTGGTGACACTTGAGGGAGGCCTATGTCGAACAGCGGACGTCTATTGGCTGAAATGATGATGATGAATCACTATCTCTACTGGTAAGCGATGGTGTAGTTGAAGGTGGAACATGCTTGCTTAGAAGTATCCCTTAAAGACCACTAGGTTGTAGCTATCAGCAAACATTGACTTCGGCAGGGAATTTCACTCGTTAGCTGTTCGTACGTTTTGTGCGTATGGGTGAGATATCCACTGGTGTACCGGTGGCACATTGGTTTACGTTTGGTGGTCCGATGAGTGTGTTTGGTCATCTTTTTTTTATCCTCTTTACATCTATTTTTACAGGCTTTATAACCTAATGCGACAGCTAACAACTATACTTAACCCTAAACATACATTTATGGTAAAATCTAAACAATAGAAATTAAAATATGTTAATAAATCTATTAAGAATAAAACTTAAACATAAATAATAGAAAGAAAGAAAGAAAGAGAAAGAAAAAACTTTTATTCGTACCTCACACATACAGTAGAATTCGATAATAAAAAAAAATACTTACAATGTTTTATCCATAACTGACTATATTTAATAAAACTCTTGCGAATTCACTGAAAATGCACGAGAATACATCCAGTCGCTCATGAACTTCATTCACAATACGAATTATTCTGGTGAGGGGTGTTTTCGCCAGCAGGTTGGTTCTGGCTAATGGAATATACAGTAATTAAATCATAATTAAAGGAACGGGCTTGGTAGAATCAAATTATGCAATTCTGATTATGTATATGTATAATTGACATATATTATTCTAACTTTTTCACCGATTTACCATTACTGCCTCGCTCACGGCGACAAAAAGACGTCGAGGGTGAATTCGTTGATGGTGTAGTAGCATTTTTCAATTAATATTTAGTTTAACGCAACATTACTCTGTACAAAGGCGAACTATAACATCAAGACTGTTGTTTCTTCATTCTTCTTTTCCCTCGCTTCTTTCAGACACGCGAGCCCGGCTTTTAAAAACATTCAGTGCCATTGACTTCGCTGATATACAGCGAAATATGCTTATGGGTCGTCTGCATAAAATTAGCTCAGTACCTCTTCCAGTTATTGGAATTAAATTCCAATGCGCAGTTGAGAAATTGGTATAGCATTTCGTTGTTTTGATCTTCCGTCGCTAAAGTGGACGCTCTAGTATTCGTCGCGTTCGCATCGCCGTCCCTGAGAGAGACGCTCTAGCCTTAAATCGCTTTCCTTTCATGTTGTCCTCGTTATTAATATGAAAATTGGCTATTGGGTACAGTTAGTAGCCGCCTGATACTAAAGCATTAATTAATTAATTAATTTATTGACACTTCTTGCACAAAAAAACTGTACAAAGGCGGACTTAATGCCTTAGGCATTATCTACCAGTCGACCTTAGGGTGGTGCAGAGACATAACATGGTAGGTGCAACTGCAAGTCAAACAAACAAAAAGAAAAATTAAAATCAATATAAATACAAAAATATATAAATAAATACCTATATAAATACATACAAATAAACAAGATTATTATGAGAAATGACCATAACAAATCACTGCTGTGATGATTCTGCCAACTTCTTGCGAATGTGTTCACGAGCCATTACCTTAAAGGTGAACCGGTTGGATGCCATCCTGATGTTCAACGGGAGCGCATTCCAAAGAAAGATCGCTTGGACAAAGAAAGAGGATCGGATAAACCCAGAGCGGTGTGAGGGAAGTCGTAGAAGACGATTATTCGTTGATCGGAGATTTTTACTATGGGCAGAGCAAATGAATTGAATTTGAGAAGTCAGATAAGAAGGAGAAGAAGGTTTGTCTAGAAAAGAAAACAGGGTAGTCAAGGCCCTTAGTGCTCTACGCTGACGAATAGGTAGCCATTTCAAAAGCGAACGATGTTCAGATACATGGTCATACTTACGGAGGTTGAAGACAAATCGAATGCAGTTATTCAGAAGGCGGTCAAGTTTATTGAGGAGATCTGCATTCAGATCATAGTAGCACACATCACCATAGTCAATAATGGGAAAAATTAGGGATTGTACAAGCAATACCTTTATATGAGCTGGAAGACGATTTTTAAGACGATAAAGCGACGGCGCCGGTACGCCAGACACTGCAGGCGCCGCATCCGCCCGCCGGATGCGGAGGCCAGAGAGGCGGAGCTGTATGAGGGATACAGAGCGGCAAAACGCGCCCTCCGAACGGAGATCAAGCGGGCCAAACTGGAGGCCCGCAACGTGTGGCTGGGGTCTCTGAACGTGGACCCATGGGGGCGCCCGTACAAATTGGTACGGGAAAAGCTGCGTCCCTGGGCTCCCCAACTGACTCAGAGTCTCCGGCCCCAGATCGTAGAGGGTGCGGTGAACGCTCTGTTCCCTGCGCGGGGGGAACACTCCCCCCCGCCCATGGCTCCGCCTCCACTGCCAGCGGTGTCTGACGCGGACCGCAACAGCGACGATGACGACAATGCTCCAGAGGTGACCGAGGTAGAGTTGAGAGTGGCGGTGCGAAGGCTGAGTGCCAAAAACACCGCCTCAGGACCCGACGGCTTGCCTGGAAGGGCCTGGGTCCTGGCCATGGAGGCTCTCGGGCCTCGACTGAGAGGGCTCTTCAGCGCATGCATGGAGAGGGGCCAGTTCCCACTTTGCTGGAAGACGGGGAAACTGGTCCTCATAGCGAAGCCAGGGCGCCCTGCGGACTCTCCGTCCGCGTACCGGCCCATTGTGCTGCTCGACGAGGTGGGCAAGCTCTTTGAGAGCCTCGTCGGGCGCCTAACACGGGTGGGACCGGACCTTTCGGACGGACAGTTCGGCTTTCGCAGGATGCGCTCTACAGTGGACGCCATCATGCGCGTGCGAGCCCTCACGACGGGGGATGCGGTGTCCCGGGGCAGGTGTGTCGTGGCAGTGTCCTTGGACATTGCCAACGCGTTCAACTCCCTGCCCTGGAGTACGATCCGGAGGGCACTCCGGTACCACCGGGTGCCCGAGTACCTCTGTCGAGTGGTCGAGGCCTATCTGTCGGAGAGACTTATAGTCTACCCCGGTCACCAGGGAGACTGGAAACGTTGAGAGATGTCGTGCGGTGTTCCGCAGGGGTCGGTACTAGGGCCACCCTTGTGGAACATCGGGTACGACTACGTGCTGCGCGGCGACTTCCCTGACGGGGTCAGCGTGGTTTGCTACGCAGACGACACGCTGGTCCTAGCGCGGGGAGAGTCGTACCAGGCGGCGGTCGCTCTAGCGACACGCGGGGTTGCGATGGTCGTTGATCGGATCCAGGAGTTGGGACTCAAGGTGGCGCTTCACAAATCCGAGGCGATGTGTATTCACGGTCGCCGGTCTCGGAACGCGCCGCCATTGAGTTCCCAACTAACGGTAGGAGGAGTTCACATCGGTGTCGGGTCGACGATGAAGTACCTGGGACTCGTCCTCGACAGCCGGTGGAATTTCGTGGAGCATTTCCGACGTCTGGCTCCCAAACTCAGCCGGGCTGGGGCTGCGCTCAAGCGGCTCCTGCCCAACCTTTGGGGGGTCCAGACGCCTCTTGCCGGAGGCTCTACGCGGGGATCGTTCGGTCCATGGCCCTCTACGGGGCGCCAGTGTGGGCGCCGTCGCTGAAAATGCAACCGGCGGCCATACTGAACGCCTGCCAGAGGGTCATGGCGATAAGGATGGTGCGGGGATACTGCACGGTCTCCCGCGAAGCGGCGAGCCTTCTGTCTGGCCTACCACCGTGGGATCTGGAGGCAACAGTCCTTGCACACATGCACGATATGCGCGTGGAGATGCAACGCCGGGGTGAAAGTCCGCTGCCGCGACAGATCACGGCATGGCGGACAGAGCTCCGGCGGGATCTCATGGTGAAATGGCGTCAACGACTATCGCAACCCAGTGCTGGGCACGCCACAATCATGGCGGTAAGTCCCCTCTTTGAGGCGTGGCTGGAAAGGCCTCACGGCGTCCTTACCTTCCGCATGACGCAGGTCCTCACCGGACATGGTTCGTTCGGGAGTTTCCTACACCGGATTCATGCGGAAGTGACGCCCGGGTCGCCACTGTGCGGAACGCCCGGAGGACACGGTGGAGCACACAGTCGAGATGTGCCCTGCTTGGGCGGAGCATCGCCTTGCCCTCGTGGGGGCGATCGGCGGCGGAGACCTCTCGCGCCGGGCCTTGGTTGAGGCCATGGTCCGGAGCGAGGAGGAGTGGCAGGCGGTCGCCGACTTCTGCGAAGCAGTAATGCTTGCAAAGGAGGATGCCGAACGCATCAGGCAACGGCGTTATCGCCGCCGCCGTCGCCGGGATTCTGATCCCGATTTCCGGCCAACTTAGACGCGGGCTTGCGGACAGTGAGCAATGGGTAGCTCGCTGTCCGGCCGTCTGGTAACAGTCCGGACCAAGCCCAAGTCGTCGACGGCGCGCACTGTTCCCGCGCGCCTCAAGGAGTTGTCAGCAACAGCAGGGACCCCAGCCGGGTCGAAGCCTACTGGGGCCAGGGTTATCCGAAAGGGCGCTCGAGCCCCGGTATGAAGGCTAGAAGGAACGGGGTGGGTCTTTTAGTCAGTAAGAGTCTGACACTATCTCCCGCTCCGCCCAAGGAATGCATGATTTTTCCCAACATAAAAAAAAAAAAAAAAAAAAATGACGATAAAGCGACCGTAACGTTCCGGTTACTTTTCTACTGACACTTGCAACCTGCTTGCGCCAGTCAAGGCAGGCGTCGACATGTAGACCCAGATCCTTAACCTCAGAGCCTAACGGAATGACCGTGCTGTCAAATATTACATCTGGAATAGTTTGGTTATTAAGCTTTCTCAAACTATGGGGGCTCCCTACTATAATAGCTTGACATTTAAGCGGGTTAACTGCCACACCAAAACGGTCAGACCAGCTTTTTATTGTTTTTAAGTCTTGGTTAAGCTTCTCGATCGTATCAGATACGTTGTCAACACCTGACTGACAGTAGAGCTGCAAATCGTCGGTGTAAAGATGATACGCACACTGAAGCTCGGGGGTTATGAGATTGATGAAAACGGAAAACAAAAGAGGAGATAAAATACCGCCTTGAGGGACGCCAGCTAAAAGGTCACACCACCTTGATGAGGAGTTACCAGCACGAACTGACTGCTGACGTCCCTGAAGATAAGAAGAAAACCACTCCAGTACCTCCTGAGAGACCATAAGATAAGAAAGGATGGACAAGAGGACGTCGTGTCTGACGGTGTTAAAAGCATTGGAGATGTCGATTAACACTAAGGTAGTAACTTTAGTATCCTCCATTCCCTGCCTTATATCGTCAATCACTTTAAGGAGAGCTGTCACGGTACTGTGCCCGGGCCTGAAACCAGATTGAAAAGGGCTGATGAGGGAGTTCCGATAAATGAAATTAGATAATTGTTTGTGGACACAGGCCTCGAGCACTTTAGACAGGAATAGAAGGATGGAAATTGGACGAAAGTGACTGGAAAAAGTGGGATTGGAAATCTTGGGTAAAGGACGGACATAGGCTTTACGCCACAGGGAAGGAAAAACACCAGAGTAAAGAGAAAAGTTGACGATGTGGGATATAGCAGGCAGAAGTTGATCCAAAGCCGACACGGTCATATGACGACTGATGTCATCGCAGCCCACGGCTTTGGACTTGATGGATAGGATAATCTTTTTGATCTCTCCGGGATCAACTGGAGTAAAGACAAATGGGGCAATATTGGGGCGCGTCAGACTAGCAAGGTAATCAATAGTTTGACATTTGGTTAGACTATCAAGCGTAGGAACGGTAGTGAAACGACAGTTTAGCTCGTCCAAACCAATTGTATTAGGAAGGTCTGAATATCGCGATTTACCGACACCTAGAGTTCCAAGGAATTTCCAGATATCGGCAGAAGAAGACGAAGTTATATTATTAAGAATGTGGCGGCGTTTAGCGTTGCGTATCATCAGGTTACATCGATTCCTAGCAGTCTTGAAGAAAGTCCAGTTGTCTTCAGAGCGATCCCTCTTAAATTTCCGAAACGCACGGTCTCTCCTTCGCATTGCCATCCGAATTTCAGTGTTCATCCATGGTGCAGGTGGACGCTTCAGCTTAACTTTCCTAATAGGTGCATGTGTGTTATACAGATCGATCACAATTTTGTTAAAGACACAAACTTTGTCATCCACTGTAGCAGCTTCCTCCAGGGGTGTCCAGTCAATAGTTGATGCATCTTTTAAGAGTTGCTCACTACTCATACGTGCAAAGGCACGCCTGTACTGGAACAAGGGTTTGGGTTTAGGGGGTTTAAGGACATAGGATAAGTAAATAAGATCATGATGGGAAAAGCCGGGAGCATCAAGTTGACCATGTGAGGATGTTAAAGAAGGATTAGAGGTAAGGATAAGGTCAAGCCAGGTATCATCACAGTCTTTATTATGATGAGTTGGCTGGAGAGGCAATATATTTAAACTGGCTGACTCCACAAGATGCAAGAGTTTACGGGACCAAGGGGAGTTTTGGGCAAGGAGGTTGGTGTTAAAATCTCCCATGATGATATGATGTGCATACTCCGAACCCAAAGATTCTAGTACCGATTCGAATTCGGTGAAAAAATCAAGAGTAGGGGGACAATAGACGACACCTAGAACGACTTTAGCTCCTTTGACACAAACCTCAAGAAAAAGAAACTCAGCAGTATTAATCGGAGAAGAAGTATTTAGAATTTTAAAAGTAAAATCACTGCGTAGGTATATAACTACACCACCCTCTCTCCTACCGATCCGATCATTCCGAATAAGAACGAAGCCAGGGAGAGAGTAGGAAGTAGACAGAAGTAATCAGTTCCAGGTAGTAATCTACCTGGAAGCCACTGCGCCATTGATCAGTAGCCCGATTCACGTAATGAAAACCGTAACGATATCGTAGCGATTTAGTCGTTTCGACCATTTCCGTATTCACATCCATCAATCGAGTTTGAACGACACCGATTTTAAAGTCGTTTGAAATTTGTCGGTTTAAAAAAAAAACTGAATTACATTATCCTGGTCAAATACTTATTAATGTAACTGGAAATAAGTCGAAAGATCGTGAATACCGTTTTTGGATTGGACTTCGATCGAACAACTATAAAACTTCAACGATTTTACGTAAATCAGGCTACTAAATAGCTTCGGTAGGTATCTTAGGAAATACGTCAGTATTTGATAAACAAAGACTGCTACAATATCGACACAAAGAAACCTCTCCTCTTCCTATCAACACAGTTATGTCAAGCTCAAAAACATCTCTAGCTATATACAATCATCTTATTGAATCAACCAAGTAATCCTTTAATGCAATATTTTATGTAATCTATTCCACAGTCCAATATTTGTTCGCCAGATTTGTTCTTACGACTACGCCACTAAATAAGTTAATAAAGAAGGTCAGCAGGCTAAGCCAAGTTTATAATCTACAATCGTTAACGCTAGTTGAAAACTAATTAAATGTATGGGAATGGAACGACATCATCTCAACTTTAAGTCACGAGGTCAGAACAAACGAATAGATAATTCGTAGCCAAGTTCACATCGTTCAAAAAATAGAAGAAAATGTAATCGTTTCTACAATGTTCATTGCGTCGTCCTGTAGTTTTATGGTATAAATAGTAGCCAAATTACATTTTGTAGAACGAGTGAACGACTCAAGCACGTCAATGTAGACACCAACTTATTCTTTTTCTAAAATTGCTAACGCGCCGAGGCGTTACCGATTGTAGAAAAAGATACGACACAAAATGGTCGAAACTTGGCTATACCTGTTGATCTATAACGAGCAAAAACCTAATCGTATGTACAAATAGGCGAACAGTCCTTTTTGTCGGGATTTTTTCGCCCCGCCATGTGCCACCAACTTACTCGGACTCTCTGTCCAGTCGACTAAGGTTTTTTATTGGTTTGAGAAAAGTAGTTTGATATCGCTGCACGCACGCTTCTAACGGGAGAAAAAATACCTCTTAACAAAGTCAAGAGTAACTTTGTTTTCTAACGTTGTACGAAACCACACCTACTTATAACAATAAAGTGAATAGTCCAGATAAAATGTTTTTGAGAGTAGGTCGTTGATGTGGGATGCAAAATGTGTCAACACTCGTGCTGTGGCAGCAGCTAAGGTGCAGAAAACATTAAACGGTGTAAATATATACTTACATATAATAACCAGTACGAGCGCTCATCGAGTTGTTCGGGATACCAGTAAACGGCCGGTCGACTCTTCGTTTTACCAGAGGTCTGGACTTTTCTTTGGTCAATAAAACAGCATAGCTATCCAACGTGACAATGCTGGCTGCGTTCTGGGTACTTTTCCCATTTAAATCGTTTTGGATGATTTTTTTGACGCTCTATGAATTCTCTTACCTTAAAAAAAATCATAAAGTGTGTTTTAACTCTCGTGTTTTCACACCCTTAAAAAATTCACGAGTCTCACCTCTAGTGTTTTTAGGCCCTTAAAAAATTTCACAAGAGCCTTAAATAATTTAATAAAGTGGAACTAGTGATAACTAAATTCAACATTAGTTCATTCAGATTCTATAAAAATGAAACTAGTGATTCAAAAAAAAACAACAGTATTTATATCATGGAACTGTTAGTGGTACTAGTGACAAAGAACAGAATATATATCATGGAACTGTTAGTGGTACTAGTGACAAAGAACAGAATTTATATCATGGAACTGTTAGTGGTACTAGTGACAAAGAACAGTATTTATATCATGGAACTGTTAGTGGTACTAGTGACAAAGAACAGTATTTATATCATGGAACTGTTAGTGGTACTAGTGACAAAGAACCAAATTATGTTCTAGCTCTTTGAAACGTTCTCGCAGTTCGAGCATTTGGTAAATGTACGTGCACTTTCAAGCGTTGCGTTAAATGGAAGTTCTGGGTCTCTCCTACTTGTACCTTCACTCTGCTTGCTTCGCACAAGTACATAGCAAATACATAAATGTATTAGGTACATAGTGGAAATAGAAACGTTTTGGTAATGAAGCAAGTTAATTGAAGTTGCTAATTAAAAATAAACTAGTTTGTACAGTAAAGGATTGTGTTTGTATAAGATGCATGATTAAAATTTTGTTACTGTTATTTTACTTGTATCTTGAAGTAATAATGAAATCTACACTAATTTTATGAAGAGGTAAAGATTGTTTTTTTTTTTTTGTTTTTAGGAGTAATCTTTGGAATTACTGGTCCGTTTGCTAAAAGTTTTAAACCAATAGAAAGCTATGTTATATTTTACGAACGCGGGCAAAGCTGCGGGCAAAAGCTAGTAATCTATAAAAAGAGAAACTGACTGACTGACATATTATCTACGTACAGCCAAAACTACCGGTTATAAGAACATGAAATTTTGCGCAATTCCCTTTATGATGCACGCGAGCAGTAGGAAAGGGTCGGCGTTTTCGCCGCCGCCGTCGCCGGGATTCTGATCCCGATTTCCGGCCAACGTAGGCGCGGTCTTGCAGACAGTGAGCAATGGGTAGCTCACTGTCCGGCCGTCCGGTAACTGTCCGGACCAAGCCCAAGTCGTCGACGGCGCGCACTGTTCCGGCGCGCCTCAAGGAGTTGTCAGCAACAACAGGGACCCAGCCGGGTCGAAGCCTACTGGGGCCAGGGTTATCCGAAAGGGCGCTCGAGCCCCGGTATGAAGGCTAGAAGGAACGGGGTGGGTCTTTTAGTCAGTAAGAGTCTGACACTATCTCCCGCTCCGCCCAAGGGCGGGGGATGTCAATGCATCATGCCACCATAAAAAAAAGACTAGGAAAGGGTTTTTGAAAATCCCATACGTAGGTAGTAAGTAATGTTTTGGGAATACATTCATTATGTGTACAGCTGAGGAGTGAAATTCCTTTCCGTATTTTCTAATAGCTATAATCTAGGGTATTTAAACCAAGAGTGAATAGATGACTTCTGGTCAAATCACTTTTGACCAGAAGTAACGTATTCACTCTTGCCTATACATAATAAAAAAATACAATCTTTAAGGGAGTGATATTCGTTTGTATGCAAAATATTCCTTTACCCTAGGTATTTGAAACTTAGCACTAATAGTAATTCAAGTAAATATTTTTTTTTATTATTATCTGTTTTTTAAAACTATCTCAATAAAATGATTTAGGGGCTGTTTAAGTTTGTATTGGAGATTTTTTTTCCTTGGGTTAATATACTTGAAACTGAGTACAAATTCCAATCATCATCATCATCATTTCAGCCAATAGACGTCCACCGTTGGACATAAACCTCCCCCAAGTGTCGCCATATTGAAAGATCCTGTGCGTCCCGCAGTTCTAATCAAAATTAGTATATTATTATTAGTTTTATAAAACTACCCTCAAAATGTGGCTTGATTGGTGTTATCTAAAGTTTTTATTGAAACATTGTCGCGAACGAAGTCGTTAGCAAAATACTAGTTGAATATCAAATGAATGTTATAATTAAAATGTTGCGCGAAAAAATTCACGTCAATGAACCAGAGTCAATATTTAAATAAGAAACCTAATTGACGATATATTTATTCACCAAAAAAGTCTAAAAATTATTGGCATTTTCGTGTGTAATGATGTGAAAACCGAGGTCTTTGATCTCAGGACTCAGTCTTTGAATTGATAAAACCTAATCGTACTTCATGGTTCGTTGGTTCAGACTACGTTTCATCATAAAATAGAGGCACGCGTTTTATTTCTGAAATTTTAGTGTAGGTACATATTAAATACTTTGAATAGCTATTAGAGTTTTGTAAGTTTCCTTTAAAAAAAAAGAAAAGCTTTCTGTACGGAAATCTGAGTATAGTCTTATAGACTAGGATTTAGAAGACATGATAGCGGTTTTCAAAACTATAGACCCCGATCAATTGCCGGTTTTTGTCGCCTACGAGCTACATAAACTGCCCCCTGTGTGTTTCGATCACGTAGACGTTACAAAACTATTAAAGGACCTGTTAGTTTTGCGTGCGGAATTAAATGATATTAAACATAATTGTGTCACTAAGAACGACCTAGAAGTAGCCCTGAAAGAGAATAATATCATACAATCTTCTGATAATCAGTTAATAAATCCGATATTTAACTCAAACGTGAATAAAATTAGAGGAGGAGGGTATAACTATAACTTAAGCAGCGGACCGTTTGGATTGTCGCCGCACCTACCGTCACAACATTCACAGCTGATCGATTCTGACTCACATTCGCAAACGCAGCTAACGAGTGTCGATGATGGACCGAAGTATCGCTCTCTCGTTCACTCGCACGCACAGGTGCTACCGGCTGTCGATGAGTCAGCTACCACTCCGATGAACTCGACTTTTGTTGAAAATACAGATAACGCCAATACGAATCAAATGCAATCAATGCAGGGAAATAAAACTATGGTGGACGTATTAATGCAAGGTGAATGGCCTAAAAATTGCTCTAAAGATGGCTGGACGCTAGTTCAAAATAAAAAGTCAAAAAATCGATTCGAAGGTAAAACGGGAACTGCAAGCCCTAATGAGAACTTTAAATTTAGGGCTGCTGATTCAAAAATTCCGCTATTTATTACGAATGTTGACAAAGAGACTACGGAAAAAGACATATGTGATTATATACAAAATAAAACGGAAGAAATAGTACATCTTCAGAAAATTAATATGCAATCAGAAAGACCGTATAATGCATTTAAATTGTTTGTCTCAAAATACAAATTAAATTAATTCCTAGATGACAAAATATGGCCCGAGGGTATACGGTTTAGACAGTTTATTTACTTTAAGAAAAATACTATAAAAGTAAATAAGCAGCAAAGTGTAGTAAAAATAACAAACACATAATGGGTTGTATGTCGAACGTTAAATTATGTACATTCAACTGTAAAAATATATTTCGTTCAGCGGACTGCGTTCGTCAATTATGTGCACAAGCCGACGTGATAGCGTTACAGGAGACCTGGCTGCTACCCCACGACGTTCCCTTCCTAGCGACCATTGATGGAGACTTCGCGTACACTGGGAAATCAGCAGTGGACACCTCTCAAGGTGTTCTGGTCGGAAGACCGTTCGGAGGTGTTGGGCTGTTGTGGAGGAAATCGTTATTTGCGTCGGTATCGGTTATAAATTGTGCTAGTGATCGTGTCGTGTGTATTAAAATAGCGCAGGGCGAGCGGTCCTTGCTAATATTTAGTGTGTACATGCCCACTGACTGTGCCGAAAATCTTGCGGAGTTTACGAGTTGTCTTAGTGAGATCATCTCTGTGATTGAGAGCAGTGAAGTGGAGTCGGTCTTTGTGTTGGGAGACTTTAACGCGCACCCAGGGACACGATTCTCACGTGAGTTACTTTTAACCTGTACAGATCAATCATGGTCTTGCGTTGATACAGAACTTTTGCCGCAAGACTCGCATACTTTTACTAGCTCTGCCAACGGTTCCCTCCGCTGGCTAGATCACTGTGTTGTCACAGAGGCCGCCAGGCATTTGGTAGAGAGTGCGTCTATTTTGTATGGCGTTTACGTCTCTGACCATATTCCGTTATTAATAGAATGTAACATAAATTTAATCAAACCCAAAATGATTGAATCCAACATTTATTGTAACAAAGTTGTGTGGGGTGAGAGAGATCTAGAACAGATAAAAAAGTATTTTGATTACTGTAATAGCAACTTAAAACTAATAAATTTTCCTCCAGAATTTTGTAATTGTGCTGATAGTATGTGTCATAATCCTGAACATCAGTTGATGATAGACAGGTTATATAATAAATTGATCTGTATTTTGAAAAAAGGAGCCGAACTCACTCATGCTGGTTCTGTTATGAAGCGTCATAAGGGAGGCTATGTGGTGGGGTGGAACAAACACGTCCGTGAGGCTCACCGTGATGCCCGGCTGTGTTATCAAACGTGGTTGTTGTACAACAAACCTACTTCTGGATTTATTTATGAAAGTATGTGTGCAACGCGAAAACTTTTTAAAAGTAAATTAAAATATTGTAAAAACAATCAAGAGAAAATTAAAATGGATATGCTGGCCTCTTGTCATAAAAGTAAAAAATTTAATAAATTTTGGAAATTAACGAATAAGTTAAAACATAGGTCGGGGATACCGGTGAGCGTTGCGGGTGTGAGCGACCCCATTGATATAGCTAATGCCTTTCAAAAACATTTTGACGTCAAGTCACGTTTGTGTGGCTATAGCGAACCGTCATATAGTGGCGCGGGGGCTGCCGTGACCGGGACGCCTACCGTCAGGTTCTCCGCTAAAGATGTCGCGACAAGTATACAGAACATGGTGAGGGGAAAGTCCCCCGGTCACGATGGCCTCAGCGTCGAACATCTTAAATATGCTGGGGTACACTTACCGCGAATACTTGCTCTGATTTTTAACTTATGTGTAAGTCATAGTTACTTACCTGCAGAACTTAGCGATACGACTGTTGTGCCGGTAATAAAGAACAGGACTGGTGACGCCTCCGATATTTCCAACTATAGGCCGATATCGCTTGCTACTATCTGTGCTAAGGTATTGGATAGTCTGCTTGATAAAATTCTAGCTAAACATATCGCTCTCGAGGATGGTCAGTTTGGTTTCAGACCTAACTTGTCAACGGATAGTGCAATTTTATGTCTTAAGCAGACTGTCCAATATTATACGGACAGAAAGACCCCTGTTATAGCATGTTTCTTGGATTTATCGAAGGCGTTCGACCTGGTCAATTATGACCTGCTTTGGCATAAGCTCTCTCATGACACTACTGTCCCGGCTGATGTGATATCACTGTTTGAATGCTGGTACAGTACTCAAAGGAATAAAGTTAGGTGGGCTGACGCTTATTCTGATATGTATGGGCTGGATTGTGGGGTGAGGCAAGGGGGTTTGAGCTCTCCTCGTCTTTTCAACTTATACATAAACAAACTGATAGGTGAGCTCAGTAGCACTAATATTGGTTGTCACGTCGACGGTGTTTGTGTGAACAACATCAGCTACGCTGATGACATGGTGTTGTTGAGCCCATCTATCGGTGCAATGAGAAGGCTTCTCAAAATTTGTGAAAGTTATGCGGTGGCTCACGGGCTCAAATACAATACCGATAAGAGTGAATGGTTAGTTTTTAAATCGGGTTCGTTAACCTACAAACAGTTGCCTGAACTCTTACTCTCTGGGTCTCCTTTAATTCGGGTTTCGAAGTTCAAGTATTTGGGTCATTGGGTCACTGATGACTTAAAAGACAACATTGATATAGATAGGGAGCGCAGATCGCTGGCTGTCCGCTGCAACATGCTGGCCCGCAGGTTTGCACGCTGTACTGACTCTGTCAAAATAACACTTTTTAAGGCGTTCTGTCAGTCGTTTTACACGTGCAGCCTGTGGACCAAGTATACCCAGCGGGCATACAGCGACCTGCGCGTACAGTACAATAACGCATTCAGGGTGCTTTTGGGGTTACCGTGGCGATGTAGCGCATCAGGGATGTTCGCGGACGCATGTGTTGACGGGTTTACCGCAATCATGCGGAAGCGATGCGCTTCCATGTTGGCGCGCCTGCGCTCTTCTTCCAATGGCATCCTGAATGTGTTTTCAGATAGGTGGGACTCCCCCCTGTTACGAAGGTGGATAAGTATCCAAACTCCTTTATTGTAATGGACTAATGAATCATTGAACTGCTCGTGAAATGGTTCATTGGTTGTTTATTATTTTAATTAAATACTAACCTTAGGCTAAGTTTGTACCACTACTAACAAATATGGATAATTATCTGAAATAAATATTTGAATTTGAATTTGAATATAGAACATTAGTTTTAGTATGTAGTAGTAGTTATGTCTGTAAAATACTAGTTTTATTTAAATAATCTATTTACCTACAAAATTTCATAACTGTATCATGAAAAATCACAAAGTTATAAGCCAATTATGCTACCTGTTTGGCGACTTAAATAAATAGTCACTGGGCCACCCGGGTTACTAAGGGGTTGTTTTGCTCCCGCACCCAGCTGTACTGGCTCCTAATGCTTACTATGACCTGGCGTGACCTGTGTTGTACTTCATGTCGGTAGTATCCAACTTGTGACTTTTTTAAATATTTTTGGGATAAGATATAACATGGTGTAAAATTATTGGAATCGATTAATTTACTAATTCTGAAAAAAGTACTTTATTCAGATTTCGTATAGAATACCAAAAAAGACGTGTGGCACTCGGGGACTGCCGCGGTAAAGCTATTGCATAGCATTTTTATCAACTTATGCAATTATAATTATTTATGCAATTTTTTTTCCTGTGTTTTTTTTTTCTTTGAAAATAATATTAATTGAAGTTACACTTTCACACATTGAATTGAATTTTGATTGATTGTTCACTCATTTGGTTTCTTATCGGTTACCACGCTCAAAAAACAAATGAGTGGGGGGTGTTAGGTTATTTTTGTTACGGAATTTCTGGATTCGGTTTCCGCGCTCAAGGCCCGCGATAGAAGCCATGCAATAGCTTAAAAATAAAGTCGTACATGAACTTTACTGAAATTAAAGAAATTTTTAATATTAACCCCAGAATATAATAAGTAAAGGTTGTGAAGAAATATTTATGTTATAAACAAACAGCAGGCAGCAGGTAGCCAGTGATTACATATGGCTCTGAAAGACTTGAAGTCCCCAGTCAAGTCATAGTTTAAACTCATTTATGTCAAAACTGAATTCCGTGAATCTCTCAAAGGTAAGGTCTACGCTTTACGGCTTGCTTCTCAAGTGCTGAAGCTCATCATTCGAACATAAGTAGAACAGCGGAGTTTACAACTTGTTCTTAAAAATTCGTCTGGAGCTAAGCTATAAACTCAGACTGAGAGAGGTATCCGAGCTTCCATAAAAATAATAGCTCGGAAATATTTTACAATTGCATTTTATTATTATTCTGCAACACGGATTGTAAAAGCAGAATCAATTTCCTTTTGGAATTTGCAAGTTTTATGTGATTGAAGAAGATTGTAGATTAAAATTATGAGTTAGACAGTGGCTGTGTGAGTTGCATCAGTAAGAAGTCTAATTGCGTTTAGTTCTTTCATGGCGATTTACATTTTAAAAATCGAAAGTTAACAAAGCGAGATACTCTATGTAGAGTCTGTCTAGAAATTCAAAAGACTTGTGTAATTATTAGAATTTAATTAAATCTGATGTAGTCAACATTGGTTCAATAATCAAGGTTGATTAAGAGACATTGGTCGTAATTTACTATACCTTAAAAAAGTATCGAATATGAGTATTTTTTATATAATTAAATATTATACGAAATTCCCAAGTCGGTTGACTTTTTAGACAGACTATATTTGGTTTTATGGAGGATACCTCACGTCATATTATGGCCTAGTGGCCAGACATGCAGCAAAAAACCCATCAGGCCAAGTAGGTACCAATAAACACTTTGTATGGAACAGCTGTTTTTTTTTTTTTTATAATCGGTGCTCCCTAATGTGACATTGTGCAAATGGGACATTATGGGAATGGGATATTGTGCGAATAGGATATTCTGCGAATGGAATATTCTTCGAATGGGATATTCTGTGTCAGCGGGTATTTTTGCGCATGGAACATTCTGCGTCAGATCCATGTTAGTACGATGAATATAATAGAATAGAATAAACTTTATTGTACACCAAAAAGTAACCTAGCTTATACAGAAACTTAAATTTATGGGTACAATGGCGGCCTTATCGCTAACAGCGATATCTTCAAGACAACCTTAGGATGGATAAGAACTTAACATAATACAGGGGGTAGTCTGTGGTGTATTGCTAACAAATTGATCAAACTCTAGCTATGTATATGAAACACAATATATAATTATAAATATATTATATGTATATACATATTATAATATGATAAAATATAACTCTACCTTCACTATAAATCCCTCTTATTCCATTTATTAAGAAGTCATTACTTCTGTCAACGTGTACTACAGTGTACGAGGATTTATCCTGATAAGTTCTATCACCATGGTGATCTCATACCCACCAGAAAGTCATTATCAGAATGAGATTTCGCTCAAAAGGCAATCCAATCGCTTTTTGTTCTTCGGTTTTCGTACCCGAATGGTGGTAATGGGACCCTCTTAGATACTAAGCCTCCGCTGTCCATCCGTACGTCCATCTGTCTGTCAGCGGGTGGTATCTCATAATCCGTAAGAGGTAGGAGAGATAGGGGAGGGAGCTGAATTTTTTACAGAATGTGTGTATGTCTATTACCGCTACAACCAAACACAATAAAACTAAAATAAAGTTAAGAAGGGAAGTCAAATTTTTAAAAATCGATTTTTATTAAAGTGAGAAATTGTGTTTTTTTTGCTATATGGAGGGGTATTTCTTTAGTGTTTCAAGGACTTGTCAAGTTTATGTATAATATAAATCTGCTTTCACTTTAAATCCCTCTTATTCAATTTATTAAGAAGTTTACCTCTTTTTCTTTTTTTTATACCATTTTTTTCTATTATTTTTTTTCTTTTAATTGTTTTATTTCTTTTTTTTATATAAATATGTATTATGTTAGTCTTTAGTGTGCGCCCTGTTTCGGGCAAATAAAATGTTTTTCTTTCTTTCTTTCTAACATTACCTCTCAAACATCTCGTAAAGTAATATTTTAAAGATACATATATTTATAATTTAATTGATGTATTGTATTTATATTAATGTGTTGCATTTATTGGTTTTGATATATTTACATAATTATATATTTATTATATGATTTAACTTAGAAAATATCTTTGAATTTTCTGACTCATTTGTTCCTATACACTGTGTCTACATTTCTCATCCAACTCTTCTGTCGCGGGTCTGCTAGCAGAAATTTCAGTTGAAATAAGTATAAAGTACCTTTATGATGTTCTTGTCTGTATTTGTTCATTTCATTACTAAGTGTTTGTGTGTACATAAATGATTAAATAAATAACTTTTAGTGTAGGTAAATTAAGTTTTAGGGTATTACGTACTTCGATCATGTAGGTAACACAGTTATTTTAATGTGAGAAATCATCCAATGACATCTCCTGCTCTAAGTTTTAATATAAGTGCAGACTTTTACTGACTATAATCACACCTGTGCCTTCAGTTGCTTAGAACACAAAACGCAACTAAAGGAAACATGTGTATTCCGAATGATTTAGAACAAAAGGTTTCCTTTTCTGTAATTCCCCATGGCCGTAGTGGGTGTACGTACTGTACGTAAATTGTTTTATTTTTATTAATTACAACGGTTAGACAACTAATTACAGTATCCAAACAAAACAATTATAAATAATATGTACATCAGTCTCTCTCACAGTACTTCTGACAATTTATCTAGCCATACGTACCCCAGGCGGTAAAGTGGGGCACTTGCAAAACTAAGACACGCTTTTAAAATTACATAGACTATACAACGAGTTAGACTTGTATCGTATTGTTTACATCACCGTCATGCTTGGAAACTAGAATTTTTATAATATGTACAATTACCGGCACGGATCTTGAACGCTGGCTTCAAGTTGCGCAGAAGTCAAATATTCGGTCTCTTTAGTGGTGCGAAGTGAGACGCAGGGGCGGGAAGGGTCAGTGATTGGGTCTCCGAGCCATCGTGTCATAGACGTCACTTCTGATTCGTTCCCTGCGTTGCTGTATGCATCTAACAAGGAAGACGATTGTCTCGCCAATGTATGGAATACGCAAAGCGATCCCTACTCTGATGCCGAGCGCTCAAGATCCGTTCGGGCAATTGTATTGGTTAATATTGCACTTACCACAATTTATCTCTGCATGACCCAAAGGTTGGCTGGTAGAAAAAGTCTTATAGGGCATAAAGTCCACCTCTTCTCTTTTCCTTCTCTTTTCTTCTCTTTTGTGCCTATAGAATAAAATAAATAACTAACCAGATTAACTGGCACCAAATTTTAAAAAAGTGTCTTAGTTTTGCAAGTGGAGCACATTAGTGACTGGGGCGTGTATGCTTATTGGTTTGCCATATCAGTATGGTGTTCCATACCACCATAATGAGATACGGCGCGCACTGTTCCCGCGCGCCTCAAAGAGTTGTCAGCAACAGCAGGGACCCAGCCGGGTCGAAGTCTACTGGGGCCAGGGTTATCCGAGCCCCGGTATGAAGACTAGAAGGAACGGAGTGAGACTTTTAGTCAGTAAGAGTCTGACACTATCTCCTGCTTCGCCCAAGAGCGGGGATGTCATTGCATGATTTTTTCCCACCATAAAAAAAACCATATTGAGGTTCCGCTCAAAATTACACATCTTGTTTATTTTGAATCACAGTCTTACCACAGTGTCATCATGTTGGACCCAACTCAATTTTCATAAAAAATTAAAGTCACCATAGCCAGAGAGAGATACACAGCAATTTTCATAAAAAAATATAATCTAGTGGGTTGTTGAACGAAATTGGGCAATGTTGCTGACTGAAAGTAATATCCGTTGTGAGAACAAAACTGGATCGTTCACCACTATTGGCTCTTTGTGTTCCCTTGTGCAGATAAAATGCAAATCACAAATGGACTGACAATGAAATGCAAGGTTTTATAATAATATATATTTGGAATGGAACAGTATGTTCTTGTTATTTGTTCTAGCTATTTTTAGATGTAGGTTATAAATACTTTAAGGATCAGAACGCTGGGCTGCGACGGATGAAAATAATATAGCAGAATACATGTACAAGAGATGAGAATATTGGGTGGCTATGTGCAGTGACAAGGAATAATACATTATTAGGATTAAGTGTGTTGGCTACACAGAAGATTTGTTGAAAAGTTCTATCGAGTCAGGGTTATTCTGGATTAGATTTAAAGTCATAAAAGTATTTTTTAATACAGATCTACGCTTAATTGAAAACCCACTCTCATCCCTACCGCTTTTAGGCACGCAAATTACTGTTGTCTGTAATAGTGCAAAAAAGAGCGTAAGTAGGCTCCCCGCCACAATTTATTGTACATATATTATCAGGTTGGACGCAAAGCGATTTTCACGAGTTGCACATCAACTTCCGTTTGTTGATTTTTTCATAAGTATTTTGAAAAACACCATTTTATAAACGTGAAAAGTCTCTATAGCACGCTGCACTGGTTTGGGCGAATTCCGCTTTGGTCGCAGTGATAAACTTTTTCCACTTGTGTGAAAATGTGCAGTAAACCATTAACAGGTACTGTCAAGAAATCGATCAATCGGTAGGATGAAGCTAATTGCTTCTTCCAAATCGTAGAGCTCAAAGATGGAGAAGGAGAAAAATTCCTTGGAAACTTGTAAACAGAAACTAAAGGCTCTTAATAAACTAGTGCGCCTCACCATCAACGATTGTATCACTATTACCCATCAGGTGGGATCGCAGTCAAGCACTAGTTTATATCAAATAAAAATATAAATACCAGAATTTATAGAGACAAACATATTTATCAGTTTATGTTGACTTCTTCCTCATCCTCAGCCTTTTTAAGATTCTCACTTTTGGGACTCAGGCCTCTTCTCGTGGAGAGGGAATGGGCCGCAATCCACAATGCGAGCCCAGTGCGGGTTGGTGAATGTAACATGTCTTCGAATTTTTCTTTCCTCACAATGTTTTCCTTCACCGACTTGAGAACTCTAGTGATGAAATAAATTACACAAAGTAATGCGCCTGGCTGGGTTCAAACCCACGACCTACAACTCGTAAATCGGGCCAGTACCACTCAGCCACCTCTGTTCTTTCATGTTGGCCAATTTCTTCATTTGTAGGTACTAACTAGATAGATAGATAGATATAGCATTTATTTGATGCACTCAGAAAAATAAACAGAAAGTATACAAAAACACTATAAAATACAAACGTGGGTTCTTACTCATGTTAAACAAATTAAAAAATAAAACAAGTTAATGTGTATTGCGGTGGGCGCCTCAAGGCTGCATCAAATGGGAGCCCAACTCAGCATGTATCAGGCAAATATTCCTGACGTTGGTATTAACTGTTCAGGTATTGTTATACTACTCATTCATCTGACAAAATCACTAAATGTGGCACCGTAATAATGTTGTGATATTAAAGGTTGTCAGAACAATACTGCATAATAGTCAATTAACGGTCTTCGAGTCAAACGACCGAGTTAATGGAGTCTTGAAGAGCTTATAATTGTCAACCTTTATAGTCAGGTTGAAAGGGAATGAAAATAGAAGTGACAGTCGTTACATTTGTGATGATTGTTACCGTTTTATCTTTTTCATTTTTTTTTATATTAGCTAGCCCGTATTGTCCCACTGCTGAGCAAAGTCCTCCCTCTATGCCATCCAACAATCACGGTTCCTCACTGTTTCATTTCAATTCTTAAAGAAGCCATCCAGGGGCCCAAATCTGCTATTTTTATGAATTCATAATTCCAACACAATCCCATTGTCATTTTGCTAGAAGTTCGTAATCTGCTAATAAATAATGATCGATAATTGATCAGCCAATGGTCTCGTAATAGAATTGTGATAGAATGATAATATCGAGCTTATCAAAAGCAATGACTGCACAATGATAGATCACTGATCAAAGGAACTGTCAAAATTTTAGCAGATTGCCGCAAGAGTACTTTGATGCCTTATTGTATTTTGTTAGTTAATATAATTACGTACCTATAACGAGGATAAACTCGAAAACTACAAATAGTTTTATCAGGTTTATTTTTCGAGTTCACTCTAGGATGTAGTGAGAAGATTTTTTTGTATTTAATCTTATGATTTATTTAATTGAATTGATCCAAATTGGGCGCAGCAAACACAATCTCTACAAATGGGGTTCTCAGACGATTTGAATGAAAATCAAAAAAAAAAATCAAAATCAAAAATATTTTTATTTCACATAGGCCTACATGGGCACATAGAAAACGTCAGAAGCTAGTGCACGGTTCCAAATTGGTCGTTTCCTATGGAGAAGAACCGGCAAGAAACTCCATGGTTACTCTTTTAATCTTCAGTGTTTGTGCGACTTCTCTCCGCAGACCTTGTCCCACCTTCCAACCTAATGACAGCATCAGCAGACGGCATTGCTGTGGCCGAATTCTGGGCCAGGCAAGGAATTTAACCAGAATTGCCATCGACACGCTAAGATGAAGATTGTGCCTAATATTAGCACGACAGAAACATTCAAATAATGTAATGTTAAAAATCGTTCCATCGTCGCCGAAAAAGGAAACACCTCAATGTTGTTACCAAATTTTCACAACATTTTATTACTAACACAGAATAATAATATCATTCGTTCATTCATCGTTAATCGGTTTGAAGGTGCCCTTAATAGTCAGTCTATTGATAACCATACAAACAAACTCGCCATTGTGAAGTTTCCAACTCTCAGTTACATTTGTCTGTTAATTTGTATAGTAACCTGTTTGTCTGAAATAGGTTAGTGGGACGGCCAGGGTAAAGATGCCGAGACAATGGGGTGATACGTAAATGGTTTGTTTATATGGTGATAGACGACAAAGTAAGTTTAGACGACGCTGGGTTGCTGGCCTGTCGGTTTTCTATCGATTATATTTCAGTGAGTGTGCGTTGGAATTGCACAATTTAAGTCCGTTCCAGCATCGGACTACTAGATGCACGGCGTTGTGCCATCGGTAAATGGTGGATATCCACCCATACGTACAAAGCGCAAACATATTAATTATGCGTACAGCTAAGGAGTGGTATTCCCTGCTCGAGTCTGTGTTTCCTGATAGCTACAACCAAGAGGTCTTTAAATCAAGAGTGAATAGGTTACTTCTAGCCTTTCGTGCTCCATCGTCGACCACATCATCGCTTACCATCAGGTGAGATAGTGGTGAAACGCGAGCCTATCAATAATAATAAAAAAAAGTTAAAACGTAGGCGAGTTTGTGTTACCCTGTTTGACTCCCGTGGGATGTATATTAACAAAATAATTACTTAAATTGTAAACAATAAAGGGTTCAGGTGAAGGATGGTTTTCTAACTTATCTAGATGTACGGTATTGTTAGGGGCGGAGACTCATTAAAGACTTTTGTGAATATAATATACAACATGGCACTGACGATACATTAAATTCAAATACTAAGGCCGCGTTTCCACTGACGCGGAGCTGGGCGGAGAGGAGCGAAGAAGAGCGGTGAAAAGTGATCAGTGTTTCCACTGAAGCGGAGCTGGGTGGAGAGGAGCGGAGCTGGGCGGAGAGAAGCAATGAAGAGCGGTGAGTGGTCAGTGAGCGGAGCAGAGCGGAGTGGAGCATACTTTTGGAATCGCGCACTTTTGCACTTAGTTACACTCAATCTCTCGATCCAATTGTCTAACAGTTTCAATGAACTTCTCATCCATTTTGATACGTATGCACCTAGTGACGTAACGAAGACAACTGACACACTGCACGCGAGTCACGCACCGCCCCGCTCCGTACCGCCCCGCTGTTCTCCGCTCTGCACCCCAATACTCGCTGTCCTCCGCACTGCACCGCCTCGATGTATGAATATCCGCTCAGCTCTGCTCCACCCCGCTCGTACTGTTTCTATTGAAGCGGAGCGGAGATTTCAAGCATAGTCATTGGTCAATTTGTGCACCGCTAAGCTCCTCTCCGCCCAGCTCCGCGTCAGTGGAAACGCGGCCTAATACGCCACCAAATTGGTTGCGCAACCAAACGGACACCAGGTGAGTAACTCTCTATATAGCTGTATACATTTTGTTGGTAGTGGCGACTGGTCGCACCGCCATGGTGTCGGCAATTAACAGTAACTAACTCGTCAGCCAAATGATGTGATGATGTGCCAAAGTACTCCAACTGTCTCAAAAAGCCTGACATAATGAAGCTTCAAAACATAGAAACAGTGAGAGGTAGCTATGTTGTACAAAACAGTAGCAGCACTCTACAGGACATTGACCCGAGACCGCATCAGGATAATTATAATTCATGAAGACTGCACAAATTAAAACTATTTCATCAAAATATTCAAGGTATCTCTTCTAAATTATTGGAAATTGAAATGTTATTAGAAAAATCAATGTTCGATGTAGTATGTATTAGCGAACATTGGTTGAAGGATTACCAGGTTACCATCAGTTATGAAAATTATAGTGTGGGTAGTTGTTTTAATCGGAAATCTATATTGCGTGGTGGTTCCCTGATCTTAATAAAAAAAAGCTTAAAATTTAAGCAACGTAATGATATAGTTAATTTGTCAACGGAACATTACATAGAACTGTCTTGTGTTGAGCTAGATAAGCATATTATAGTGTGCGTGTACAGACCCCCGAACCCTCAAAACTTTAGTCTTTTTGAATCAACAATGGAAGATATTCTCGCCAAACTTGTAGATAGTAACAAATCCATAATTATTTGTGGAGATTTTAATATTAATATTTTGGAAAATAATTTAAATAGCAGCAGATTTTTAAATCTTTTTAAATCATTTCATTTGTCTAACGTTTTTACAGAACCAACGAGAGTAACCCCAACCTCTGCAACTTGTATTGATAATGTTTTCTGCAATTGTGACTATCTAGATAAAGCTATAGTAAATTATCTTCCGTCTGATCATAGTGGACAAACGGTAACTTTTATGTCTCAAGCAGCCCTGGAAAAGACTCAGATTCAATTCAGGCCAATTACAATTGGCAAATTAACTAAATTTAACAGTAACTTACAAAATAAGTTAAATGTTCTAGGCCATGATATTAATGATGCCAATAAATTTTATGATAACTTCTTTTCATTGGTACTTAATGAATTTAATACAGCTTTTGAAAAGAAGTCGAAAAATATATTCCCAAAGTTTGTTTTTAGTGACTGGGCGACTAAAGGTATTAGAATAAGTAGGGAAAGACTGTATGAGCTATATGGCCTTAAGCCATTCTTCAATACTGAAACCTTCAATAAATATGTAAATAAATATTCTAAACTTTTCAGAAAGATTTGCAAGGTAGCAAAGGCCCTGTACATTAGCAACAAGATCAAATCCGCAGACAATAGAATAAAGACTGTGTGGAAAGTAATTAATAGTGAAACTGGTAGGAACAAAGTACGCAGCACGGATTTTTTATTAGAGACTCCACATGGTCCCAAAAGCTCTAACATAGAAGTAGCCCAAGAGTTTGTGAATTATTTCACCAATGTACCTCTTAGGACAACGGAAGCTCTAAATTCCTCCCCTGAAGCCTCAATTACTCTATTAAAAGCAAACTTGCCAGGTTGTCCGGTTGAATTTCAATTCAAACATATAAACCCTATGACAGTCATAAAGGCTTTCCGGCAAATCAAAGTCAAATTAACTGAAGACCTATGGGGAATGTCTGTTAAAGTATGCACATCAATAATTGAGACTATAGCACCATACTTAGCTTTAATATTTAATTTGTGTGTGGACCAAGGCGTCTTTCCAGATATAATGAAATACAGTAAGGTTATACCACTTTTTAAATCAGGTGACCATAAGGACACTAATAATTACAGACCTGTATCAGTATTGCCGGTGTTCAGTAAAGTGTTTGAAAAAGTTATGCTTAATCAAATGCTTTACCATTTTAATAGCAATAAAATCTTTCACGATCAGCAGTATGGTTTCACCAAAGGTCGTTGTACGACTGACGCTGGTGTCACTTTATTAAAACATATATTTGCAGCGTGGGAAGAAGCCCAAGATGCGATAGGGATTTTTTGTGACCTCTCAAAGGCTTTTGATTGTGTTAATCACGAAACCTTGCTTTTAAAGCTTGAACATTATGGGCTAGGTAAACTTGCACTTAGCTTGGTAAAATCTTACTTAATTGACAGGCAACAGCAAGTTCAGATAAATGGTGTCAATTCTCCGGGTTTGAAAGTCAAAATGGGTGTACCGCAAGGCTCAATATTGGGTCCTTTCCTCTTTTTAGTATATATAAATGATCTACCGCATCTATTAAAAAAACAACCACATATTGTATTGTTTGCTGACGATACGTCGTTAATTTTTAAAATCAATAGACGTTCTACAAACCTTGATGACGTAAATAATGCTCTACAGCAAGTCCAAAACTGGTTTACTGTTAATAATTTAGTATTGAATGGAAAAAAAACTAAGTGCATAAGATTTGCGTTACCGAATGTTAAAAGCAATTATTCTGACATAGTATTGAACAAGGAGAAAATCGAGTTCGTCGAGAGTACGGTTTTCCTAGGGATCACGCTTGACTCGAGGCTACAATGGGATCCTCATTTAACATCTCTGGCAGGACGGCTTAGTTCAGCAGCATATGCTGTCAGAAAAATCCGCCAATTAACTGATGTAGATACTGCGAGACTAGTCTATTTTAGCTACTTTCATAGTATTATGTCTTACGGTATTTTGCTATGGGGACGGGCTGCAGACATAGAGTCTATTTTTATACTGCAGAAAAGAGCTATCAGAGCCATATATAACCTTCGCAGACGCGATTCCCTTAGGGAACTATTTAAAGAAATAAACATCCTGACGGTCCCTTGTCAATACATTTATGAAAACATCATGTATGTTCGGAAAAATATTCATCTTTTTACTAAGATAAGTGACAGGCACAATTTTAATACTAGGAATAGGAACAAATTAGATCAACCTCGATTCAGATTGGCTAAAGTACGTAGCTCTTTCATGGGGTACTGTGTAAAATTTTATAATAAAATACCAATTGAGATTCTACAACTAAATGAGTCCAAATTTAAAACATGCATTAAACGCACACTATGTAGACAAGCATATTATAAACTGGAAGATTATCTCCTTGACAAAAATGCTTGGCTAAATGCTGGTCCTGCTCCACAACTACAGCCACTACACATACTTTTACCTTCAAATTAGTTTTTTTTTTTTATATAAATATATAAATATATTTCTAAATATTGGAAGAGATACTATTCCCCTTTTTGTATTTTTTGCTTTCGAAATGTATTTTTTATTTATTTGTTTATTTCAGTAGAGCTTATGATAATTTATTACTTTTTTTAATTGGAAACTAAATAGCATTGTATAATGTAGAAGCACTTTCTTCTTTTTTTCAAGTTTTGTGAATGTGAAGCACCATGGAGCATCTCTATTAGGTTACAACTTGTTTGACATTACGAGCATGGCAGTTGAGAGTTTGTCATGCTCACCCAAATGTCTTGCTGGTGGTGGCACGTGTTATTGGGTCATTCGGTTCCCTTTAAAATGGTTGAGCTGAGTGGGGCTGATGCACGTGTCATGCCCGTGAACGGGTGCCATCGGTTGAGACTGGTCATCTCTTGGCTGCCAGTGGCTTAATTCGGTTTCTATTTTTAATTACATTTAATAAAAAGAATAATAAACTATTATTATTATGTATCTACCAACATTGTGCTCACATATTAGAAGCGACAAGAAATATGTAACCAAGATTTATGTAACTCAATATATTTTAAAAAGAGTGTCCATGGAGTTTCTTGCACGTTCTTCTCCATAGAGACCTACGTTTTGGAACGTGCAATTTAGCTTCACTTTTCTTGGACTGACCGACATTTGACTATTCAAAAGTGCCTGCAAATGGTCTATTTGAAATAAATGATTTTGAATTTTGAATTTTGAATTTTGAATTTTGACTGATGGCAGATATAAAATAAAAAAAACTGGTCAATTGCTTATCGGACTTAGGCACCGAGAGTTCTATATAAACTTACTTATGTCTCGTCTCGAAGATTTTTCCGAGCTGTAAAAAATAATTATTATTTCGTCATTTAACTACAAAACTGTATTCACATTTTTCTTTAGTTGTTATTAGAGGCTTTATTTGCAAAATTTCAGGATTTTAGGTTAACGGAAAGTACTATATAGGTTTCGATTTCCTTGAGAGTGTCAATATTGGACCTAAAAAAGTAGAAACGTCCAATCCTGCTCCAAAAAGGAACAGACTTCAAATATTTAGTCATCATCATTATCATATCAACCGAAAGACGTCCACTGTTGGACAAAGGCCTCCCCCAAGCGTCGCCACAACGACCGGTCCTGTGCATTAAGCATCCATCAGATTCCCGCGACCCTGACCAGGTCATCGGTCCACCTTGTTGGAGGCCGTCCAATGCTGCGTCTTCCGGTACGTGGTCGCCACTCCAGAACCTTTCGTCCCCATCGACCATCTGTTCTGCGTGCAATGTACCCTGCCCGTTGCCACTATTTAGTATTAAGGTAGGTAGCACTAACACGTGAGCTACACACGGCGTCGGTCTCCATACATTTTATATGGAAACATAACTTATAATATTAATCCACACTTATTATTAATCCACGCTACGTGACGCCACGTCACGTCACGCGACGTCGTCTTTCTATGTACAAATCAGGCATGTTACAAATGTGCATCGGTTTAATGTAGTTTTAGCTTTAATTTCAGCTTAATAACTCCACGTATATTAGAGAAAAAAAAGTCTTGACACATAGTCACACGTACAAAAAGGACAGATGAACAACAAGGTAATTTTGCGCACTCAGGTATGAAACCTCAAAAAAAAATTGAATCAAAACTCAAATGAGTCGTGGTCATTATGAAGGAATCGGGTCGGGTAAAGTTAATACCTATAAGTTTGACAATACCAACACACTTTGATCAAGTGCAAGTAGCAGTGGTGGCCGAGTGATAACGGCCCCGACTTGTACCGAGTGGTAACGTCAACGACCGAAGGAAAACATCGTGAGAAAACCGGCATATCCTAGAATCAAAAATTCGAAAACATGTGACATCCACCAACCCGCACTGGGTCCGCGTGGTGGATTACAGTCCATTCCCTCTCATAAAAAGGAGGCCTAAGTCCCGACAGTGGGAACATTATAAGGCTGACTATGCAATGCTATTGGCCAAGTGTGGTCAAAATTTCGCAATATGCTCGTAAAGTAGTTAGTAAAAGATTCAATTTAAAAATGATTTTCTTGTAAACCGTAGATTGAACATCGATTTCGTGAAATTGTAAACTTATATCTGCAACTCGAAACCGTTTTGGAGAATGAAACACAATTTCACTAGATGATTTCGGAAAATTGCTTTTCAATTTTACTGTGAGTTCACGTGAACATAGGTGAGTCGATTCAGATATAAGGGACCATCTCCACGAGCGCGAGACTCGCGACGAGTCCGTGCTTCAATCGCCGGGTAGTCTCCACAAACGAGCAATTATTCCACCAGCGTATCGTCGCAATTCGTAACGGAGTAGCCGCTTTTCTGCGACGACTCGCTAAGAAATCGCCGCGTTACCGCTACGAGGCGTGGTGCAATACGTTACTTGACAAACAGGCAACGCTGATGTGAATGACTTGTGTTTGACAGTGCGCTCGCCGCGCTCACGCAGCGGGAGCACCACGTCACTACCTATTTTGTGGCCACGTCGTGTGGGGAGCGCGCGGCAGCCCCATTGCTGTAGCTACAGGCGTGCGGCGAAAAGACGATGTTTCACTCGCACTCAAACACTAGTCGCATCGCCATCTTAGAATCGCAGTGTGGAGACACGTTCTAAGAGTGTGTGTAGAAATACGTAGCACGACGATAATATCGCCGCGATTGTCTCACTCGTGGACATGGTCCCTAAGTGTTCACTATAGAATCAAACCTGAAGCCCTATGACGAGCTCTTAATGCAATCCATTTGACGACCTAAACTGAACGGTTAAAGAGTTGGAACTATATCGATGTATCGCTTTCGCTCTCGCTGTAGGTATATCTCTTTCTTATTCGCAGGCCTGTTATTTTAACATGTCATGGTAAAGCCCTTGTAAAGTTTTAAATGTTCACCGAACACACTGACTAAAAGCTCAAAATAGACAGGTAGATACAGAAGAAAATCTACATACAAAGCACGCTCGAGCAACGCACACACATAAACACCGCTCACGGAGACGATATCTCGGCTCAATCGCCCGGCCGCGCTCATACAGTTCGGCGCAACGTGCGTCCGTGTATACAATCGCCTAGCGTAGGTATAAAAGTGAAGTACATACATGAGATTGACTTCTGTACTACCTATCTATTTTGTGCTAAAAGGTTTTTTTATTATTTTAGTTTTCCACACTGCGTATTCTGGTAGGAATGCCACCCACAAGATTGACCGATGACTAAGTGAGGGTCGCCGAAATCAGATGTATGTATGCGATACGCGCAGAACCAATTGTTACTTGGAGGAGGCCTATGTCCGTCAGTGTGATAATGTCTTTAGTCTTTGTTTTGAGATAGGCTGATTCCCATTGCTCTGAAAACGGTGAAGGAAATCATCGTGAGGAAACCGGCATGTCCTAGAACCAAAATTTCGAAGACATGTGACCTTCACCAACCCGCACTTGGTCCGCGTGGTGGATTACGGCCCATTCCCTCTCCTAGGAAGGAGGCCGGCACGCTTAGCCAAATTGTTATTCTGCAATCGTTAACGCTGTCGAAAAGTGATGAAACGTATAGGAATGACGTCATCTCAACGTAAAGTCGCGTGGTCAGAACAACGGAATAGACAATTCGTAGTAAAGTTCACATCGTTATAAAAACGCTACATTGTAGAACGAGCGGCCGACTCAGGCGCATCAACATGGCTACCAACTTATCGTTTTCTATCATTGCTGTCACCGAGACGTTACCGATCACCGACTTCTGCGAAGCAGTAATGCTCGCAAAGGAGGAGGCCGAACATATCAGGCAACGGCGTTATCGCCGCCGCCGTCGCCGGGATTCTGATCCCGATTTCCGGCCAACTTAGACGCGGGCTTGCGGACAGTGAGCAATGGGTAGCTCGCTGTCCGGCCGTCCGGTAACTGTCCGGACCAAGCCCAAGTCGTCGACGGCGCGCACTGTTCCCGCGCGCCTCAAGGAGTTGTCAGCAACAGCAGGGACCCAGCCGGCTAGAAGGAACGGGGTGGGTCTTTTAGTCAGTAAGAGTCTGACACTATCTCCCGCTCCGCCCAAGGGCGGGGGATGTCAATGCATGATTTTTCCCACCATAAAAAAAGGCGTTACCGATAAGAGAACGGAATTCGATTGTAACTTGGCTAGGGGGGCTGAGCCCCAGCAGTGAGAACATTAAAAAGGTATAAGAATAACAATATCCACACACTAGCTATATACACACACTTTAGTTATATAAACGGGTATGTATAACCGGTTATTACATGTCAAAACAAGACCTAGATTTGCCCTTTCACAACCTATTATGTGTCAAACAAACTAACCGAACAACATGCCTATTTAGCGTTAATTGAAAATTTCGTAACCCTGAAAGTTCAGGTGGTTGGTGGTAAACTATTAGTTCATTACTTTGAACTTGGGCAAGTATTAACAAGTTAAAGCCGGGATTAAGTAGAACTGGAATAATTGTTGAGTGGGAATGTTGAATTATACTTACATAACATAATGTAACTAGCTCCCCTGAACTGCTTTGCCCTCATGAAAGTACGTCTCTCCATACAAACTGTGGAATCTCGTCTCATTTCTTTGGGGAGGAGTGAATTTTGAAAAATCCTCCCTCAATACTCGCCTACATCATAAAAGGAACCTTACACATTTCACGTCCTCAGTCCCAATCGTTTTAGTTGTGCGTTGATTTGTATCAGTCCATAGTTACCTTGATCACATTTACCGAGTAAACGGGTGAGACAGTGCTCTCGGCCGAGTACTCGGTACGTGTAAACACAGCGCCGAGTGCTTGGCCAAGCACTTATCTCTAAAATTCGCTTACATTACTGTCTCGGCCGAGAAACAATTTACTGTCTCGCCCTTTCACTCGGTACGTGTGATCAAAGCATTGTTTCTCATTTTATACGTATATATAAAACTTCTCAATTCAGTACAAAATAATAAATATATATTTATTTTGTTCATCTGTATAAAAAAAGCTGAACAAGTAATAATTGACTGTAATATGCCGTCGCTTCATACTCTACAGAACAGAACAAATGAAAGAGACTAGAATGGTAGGGCAATGCTCATAGTTCAACTACCAATAGCAAACTTGCGATCTAAGTGTGCGTGGTCTGTTAGTTGCGTAACGCGCGTTCGTATTGGTTTATTGCCTGTAGAGTTAAAGGGTGTGAGACAAGCGGTGACACTCGTTGTAGTACAAATCGGAAAGTATTTCCCTTCTAACATCTTTGATCTTTTCTGTGCTCTACAGTAAAATAATATTTATTCAAACAAAAAACGCGACAAGAAGGTATTTATAGCAAGCAGGTATTCTAACAAGACGTACTCAAATAATAACGAAATGTTACATAAACGCCGCCCATATAAAGAAAGGTATGAAGAATATAATAACATTTATATGATTATCAGCTAATAGAAATCTTATTGAATGAGCTGGGATTCTTGCCAACGGCTCAACATCCATCAAATCAGCATGCCACGTACCAGTAAAATATATGGATGGCGAATTATTCTGCTCGTGAATGTAATTTGGCCTTGGTCAAGGTTATTTGGGATATGTTTTCTGTTATAATATACAAAGTGTCGGGAAGGTGGAGAGAGATACCTATAATATTCCAGACTATTTTCTGCCCGTGGCTTCTTTCGCTTGAAAGTAGAAAGCTATTCCAAGAGAACATATTCCTGGAATAAAAACTTGAAAGAAAATATGTTTATTTGGCACACAGGTACACACAATGATATGAAATTTTATTATAGTATGGGATCTTAAACTTAAAATATATCTACATTATTTTCCCACGGCTGCAACAAATAGGTCCAGTTCAGCATAATGCCAGGCCGCTACGTAGCAGTTGCCTGACGCTGGTTTTCAACTGAACCTTGAAGTCTAAGGATGTTAATCAGTTGTTAGGTGTGAGGTAAATACATATATATTTATTATTAAATGTAGGTATAAATTAGTGTGTAGTAAATGATAAATAATAAGAAGGTGTTATGTGACAGATACATATTAAGAAACAGGAGAAAAATAAACACATACTAAGAATAAAATGTCATCATCAATACTATACGTAAATTCAATCACACAATCCTTACGGCAAAAAAAAATCATCCAGTGAATTCTCCCGCTCTAAGGTGGAGTGGAAGAGCGTGTTAGACTATAACTGACTAAAACCACTCCTATATCCTTTATCTATATTAATATATTATAGAGGCATATAATCTTTAAAAGGGGATTAAATATAATGACCACCATAAAACGCTTTGGTACCCTAAGTTCTTTTGTCAAAAATATATTACTTGACACCAAAAAAATGAAATCCTAAAGTTACAATAGTATTTTAGTTACGACTGTACTTTAAATTGTATTCGAACACCAAATGTAGTAAATGATAACCAAATCTTAGCGAGCAAATTAATGCGCTCTTTTTAGCCCCGTAGAGCAAGATGATACTTTGTCTAATCAACAATCTATCTTAGTGGAATTTTAGGGCACCCCGGGTCGGATAGATTTAGGTTAGAAGAAGGTGGCGGGGTCGGGGGGGGAAGCGAGCGAACACAGACCCCGTCACCTTCTTCGAGGTTATTTTTTTTTAAACCACCCAGAAGTAGGAGCCCCGCGGCTCCGTCGAGCTGCTGCTTGGCAGGTAGTTAACCTAACCTCAAAATTTTAACTACTGATATCTCCGTAACCATGGGGTTCTGCCGATGCTTTATTTGGATTCATTTTGCTTAAATAGGATAGCGAGATGTTAAAACTGGTTATAATTTTACATTAAAATGTAGGTTTAATTTTGGTGATCATTTACTATTTTTGTCTTTTATATGTTACTCTATCTGGTGGTAAGTTAAACATAAGCCCTTTAAAAGTACTAAATTGCTAAAAATTATTCACCGACAGAATGCTGCTTTATTCCTGAGTGACAGAGGCTATATTTTATGTACGCGGGCAAAGCCGTGGGCAAAAAGTTAGTTATATACATAAATACGGTAGATATTAAGCATGACGTTGAGTATCGACCACTTGGTATCATATCAGCAACATCCAGTGGTTTACCATAGTTGTAAAAGTCTGACACTATCTCCCGCTCCATCCCCGGGAGATGTCATTTCGGTGATTTTCCCACCTAAAAACGAGACTGAGGTAAACACTATGGACAGCAACGTGCAGTATAATTTGTAGTACAGTTTCGGTGCGATGTGCAATTCCAAATCATTCAACTATTCCCTTTTGACAATTTGCCCAGTGCTGTCTGTTATGCGCGCAGCGGGTCCAAATCTGTCACTGAATACCACCTAGTTATAAAGTCATTACCAGAAA
Organism: Mythimna albipuncta; assembly: GCA_929112965.1. NCBI lineage: Eukaryota > Metazoa > Arthropoda > Insecta > Lepidoptera > Noctuidae > Mythimna > Mythimna albipuncta. The sequence continues at coordinate 3,793,705 of OV815960.1, forward strand.
TAGTACACAATTATTCTGAGTCATGGGGTCACGTCTCCTTTTTACGAAAATTTCACGTCGACTGATTGACACTTTACGTGACCAGAGGGCTGGCTCGTTCTTCGCCCGAAGAATTAGCATTGCCATTCCACGTCAGAAATCAGAAATCAGAAACGTTTATTTCAAATAGACCAGTTACAGGCACTTTTGAATAGTCAAATGTCGGTCAGTCCAAGAAAAGTGAAGCTAAATTGCACGTTCCAAAGAGTAGGTCTCTATGGAGAAGAACGTGCAAGAAACTCCATGGACACTCTTTTAAATCGTATTGAGTTACATGAATCTTCGATTACATATTTCTTTTTTTGCTTCTATTATGTGAACACAATGAAGATAAGTAATAAAAATTAAATATAATGGTAACAATAAAAAAAGAAATTGAATAAGTCACTGGCAGCTAAGAGATGACCAGTCTCAACTGACGGCGCCCGTTCACGAGCATGACGCGTGCATCAGCCCCACTCAGCTCAACCATTTTGAAGGGAGCCAAATGACCCAATAACACATGCCACCATCAGCGAGACATTTTAGTGAGCATGACAATCTCTCAACTGCCATGCTTGTAGTGTCAAACAACTTGTAACCAAGTAAAAATGCTCCATGGTACTTCACATTCACAAAATTGAAAAAAAAAGTGCTTCTACATTATACAATGCTATTATTTCCAAATATAACACGTAATAAATCATAAGTTCTATTGAAATAAACAAATAAAATTAAAAAAATAATAATAATCCGAAAACAACAATAGGAAAAGGCCAGCAGCCTCTCTTCCAATATTTATAATTAAAATTTAAAGAAAATAAGAAATACGACTAATTCGTAGCTAATGACTGTGACTGTGGAGCAGGACCGGCATTCAGCCAAGCATTTTTATCGAGTAGATAATCTTCCAATTTATAATATGCTTGCCTACATAGCGTGCGTTTAATGCATGTTTTAAATTTTGACTCGTTTAATTGGAGAATTTCAAGTGGAATTTTATTATAAAATTTTACACAGTACCCCATAAAAGAACTAGATACTTTAGCCAATCTGAATCGAGGTTGATCTAACTTGTCTTTATTTCTAGTATTAAAATTGTGCCTGTCACTTATTTTAGTAAAAAGATGAATATTTTTCCTGACATACATAATATTTTCATAAATGTATTGACAAGGAACCGTCATGATGTTTATATCTTTAAATAGTTCCCTAAGAGAATCGCGCCTGCGAAGATTGTATATGGCTCTGATAGCTCTTTTCTGCAGAATAAAAATAGACTCAATGTCTGCAGCGCGTCCCCACAGCAGAATACCGTAAGACATGATACTGTGAAAATAACTAAAATAAACCAGTCTCGCGGTATGTATATCAGTAAATTGACGGATTTTTCTGACAGCATATGCTGCTGAGCTAAGCCGTCCTGCCAGAGATGTTAAATGAGGACCCCATTGTAGCCTCGAGTCGAGCGTGATTCCCAGGAAAACCGTGTTTTCTACGAATTCAAGTTTCTCCCTGTTCAATACTATTTCCAAATCATTACTTTTAACATTCGGTAACGCAAATCTTATGCACTTTGTTTTTTTCCCGTTTAATACTAAATTATTGACAGTAAACCAGTTTTGGACCTGCTGCAGAATGTAGTTTACGTCATCAAGATGTGTGGAGCGTCTATTTATCTTAAATATTAAGGAAGTATCGTCAGCAAACAATACTACATGTGGTTGTTTTTTCAATAAATGCGGTAGATCATTAATATACACTAGAAAGAGGAAAGGACCCAATATAGAGCCTTGTGGTACACCCATTTTGACTTCTAAGCCCTGTGAATTGACACCATTTATTTGAACTTGCTGTTGCCTGTCATTTAAATAGGATTTCACTAAGCTTAGTGCAAGTTTACCTAATCCGTAATGTTCTAGCTTTAAAAGTAAGGTTTCATGATTGACACAATCAAAAGCCTTTGAGAGGTCACAGAAAATTCCAATAGCATCTTGGGCTTCCTCCCATGCTGCAAATATGTGTTTTAATAAGGTGACACCAGCGTCAGTCGTACAACGTCCTTTGGTGAAACCATACTGCTGTTCGTGTAAGATCTTATTGATGTTAAAATGAATAAGCATTTGATTGAGCATAACTTTTTCAAAGACCTTACTGAAAACCGGCAACACAGATACAGGTCTATAATTATTGGTGTCATTATGGTCGCCGGATTTAAATAGAGGTATAACTTTACTGAATTTCATTAAATCTGGAAAGACTCCTTGGTCCACACACAAATTAAAAATTAACGCCAAGTATGGTGCCACGGTCTCGATTATAGACGCACAAACTTTAACAGACATTCCCCATAGGTCCTCGGTTAATTTTATTTTTATTTGCCGGAAAGCCTTTATGACTGTCATAGGGTTTATATGTTTGAATTGAAATTCAACCGGACAGCCTGGCACGTTTTCTTTCAATAATGTAATTGAGGCCTCTGGCGAGGAGTTTAAAGCTTCCGTTGTCTTAAGAGGTATGTTGGTGAAAAAATTCACAAACTCTTGGGCTACTTCTATGTTAGAACTTATGGGACCATTGGCAGTCTCCAATAAAAAATCCGAGTTTCGTTCCTTATTTCTACCAGTCTCACTATTAATAATTTTCCAAACGGTCTTTATTTTATTGTCTGCCAGTTTTATTTTTTTGCTAATGAAAAGGGCCTTCGCTACTTTGCAAATTTTTCTAAAGAGTTTAGAATATTTATTTACATACTTGTTAAAGCTTTCAGAGTTAAAAAATGGCTTAAGGCCATATAGCTCATATAGTTTTTCCCTACTTATCCTTATACCTTTATTCGCCCAGTCACTAAATACAAACTTAGGGAAAATATTTTTCGACTTCTTTTCCAAACTTTTATTAAATTCATTGATTATTACTGAAAAGAAATTATCATAAAATTTATTAGCATCATCAATATTGTGGCCCAGAACATTTAATTTATTTTGTATGTTACTATTAAATTTTGTCAATTTGCTAAGTGTAATCGGCCTAAATTTAATTTGAGCTTTTTCCAAAGTTGCTTTAGACTTAAAAGACACCGTTTGTCCACTATGATCAGACGGAAGATAATATACTAAAAATTTATCTAAATAATCACAATCGCAGAAAATATTATCAATACAAGTTGCAGAGGTTGAAGTTATTCTAGTTGGTTCTGTAAAAACATTAGACAAGTTAAATGATTTAAAAAGGCTTAAAAATCTGCAGCTATTTGAATTATCGTCTAAAATATTGATATTAAAATCGTGGCAATGCTGTCAGTCTTCTGGACACATTTCCGGGTGACAGCGATGTGGAAGAGTACTTCGACGCCTGAGTATACTTTGTGTTTATGTATTATATTTATGTAAATAGATAGGTTTCAGTATAAATAGTTTAGTTAATATTTAACTAATTTTTTATGCACATATAATGCAGGTAAGTAAATTCTATTACAAATAAATATTTTAGTTTTTTTTTTTAATTATTCTGTTTATGCTAGTCAGAATCCAGTTTGACGATTTTCAATGACAATCTCATGACAGATATTGATGAAGGAAAATCCGTTAAAAAAAAATCGAAGTCATAAAAACTCAAAAGATGATAATATTCAAAGTTGACGGAAATGAAAAATGACAGGGTTTGTAAATTTATTCAAAGACTATCGTCCTGCTGGGTTCGTGCCGGGGCGGTAATTTGGCGAATATTTGCTTTCGGACTCGACGCTCGGGTTCCCGGATAAGGAAAGATTTAAATATCAGTAGTTGTCCAGAGGCATGCTGATTTCATCATGTCTTTGTGTTGTGAGTTCATAATTATACAATGACACGTCATTATTTGGTCAGTTATGCAAAAAACAACAAATGCAGTCTAGAATTTTCTATTGGTGCTTATTTTCTTCAGCAGTAGTAGATACCTTACATATCTACCCATTTTTTTTTCGATGGGTAATTATCATCCAGATGGCATACCCCCCCCCCCCCTTGAGCGGTGCGGGAGATAGTGTCAGATTCTTACTGACTAAAAAAACCTACCCAGTTCCTTCGTTGCCTTTCATACGAAGCCGAGCCTCCCTTTCAGAAACAGTCTCTTGGCCCCAGTGACTTTGATCCTGCTGGGCCCCTGGGACATGATTTTCTTGTGCACCTCATACAAATTTGTTCCACTGTTCGAGTGTTAAACATTAACAAACACACACACGTACTCACAAACTTTCACTTTTATAACATTAGTATGATGTTTTGCGGCTCGGCCATCTTGGACTATTTTACAAGCTTTTATTTAGTTTCACTCGTCCCGACTTTTGTAATAATTATCATGTCGATCAAATTTAATTTGTAAATTAAATTTGATCAACATCCGGGTTTGATTGGATTGAATTTGTATTCATGTGTTAATCAGATGACAATACCAAACTATTATGACATGGAGCTGATCTGATGATGGAACCGGAAGGTGGCCGTAGGAACTCGATAGTTAAACGACACAACCCCATCGAGTTTGAGCTCGTATGTGCTATAAAAGCTTGTTATGAAAAAAATGATTTTCATAAAAAAAACTTGTTATATATTTAGGGAGAAAATCTGGTCTCAAAAACACAAACATGATAAAACAGTATTAATACAGTATTCATGTCACTGCACTGTCTCTTTCCAGTATAATTTTATTTTCCGTTAACATGGGATATTCAATTCTATAGGAAACCAAATCAAAATACTATAGCAGAATGTGTAAGTACCGGCTTTATGCTTTACAATAGGATCTTTACAGGATTCGCAGCTCAAAGGCTGGAGTCCAAGCTTGGAAATTAATTAAATGGCGCAATGCATTGTTGCCTCGGATATCGATGAAAACATAGAAGTACCCAGAATAAATTTAATATATGTAGGTCTTCGTTTACCAGGAACAGGTAAGTCGAACTTGTTTATTTTCGACCGACTATAAATAGGAGGTATTCAATTCTTTTGTTTTTTTTTTTATATTTATTGTCTTATGTCTCCGTTATTTATAAACAGAAGTGGATATTCTTTTTTTGTATTCGTAAGAGAACAGTGGTGGCCGAGTGGTAACGAGCCCGACTTACAAATGGAAGATCGTGGGTTCAAACCTAGCCTGGCGCATTACTTTGTGTAAGTAAAAAGTAGTAAAATTGTGAAAGTAAACATCGTGAGGAAACCGGCATGTCCTAGAACCAAAAATTCGAAAACATGTGACATCGACCAACTTGCACTGAGCCCGCGTGGTGGATTACGGCCCATTTCCTCCCCTAGAGAGGAAGTCTGAGACAAAAGAGAGCGCCGTTTATGTTATTCGAAAGAGAAAACTTTCAAAATTGTTGAAATTAAATGTTTTTAAAATCCAGTTTTGGTGATGAGATCCGAAAGGGGTTGTGGAAGGAAATTCTTTAAATATAAATGCCTACAAATTTATAGTGAAATGGATATTTTTATCGAATAGTAGGTATTTACGTAAAGTAAAAGCAGATAAAGTAATGATGAAGAAGTTATGGGCTTATTTAAATTATCATGAGATACAATTGTGGTTGGAGTTTGATATGACTGGTGATATTATATGGAACTTATTTTGAATGAGTTGAAAAACAATAAACGATTTAAATGGATTGGATGTCTCATGTCTTCGAATTTTTGGTTCCACAACATGCTGGTTTTGGGCACCCCACAATTATGTCGGTAAGTCCCCTCTTTGAGACGTGGCTAGCAAGGCCGCACAGCGTCCTTACCTTCCCCATGACGCAAGTGCTCACCGGACATGGTTCGTTCGGGCGTTTCCTGCACTGGATTCATGCGGAAGTGACGCCCGGGTGTCACCACTGTGCGGAACGCCCGGAGGACACGGTGGAGCACACAGTCGAGGTGTGCCCTGCTTGGGCGGATCATCCCCGTGCCCTCGTGGGGGCGATCGGCGGCGGAGACTTCTCGCGCCGGGCCTTAGTTGAGGCCATGGTCCGGAGCGAGGAGGAGTGGCAGGCGGTCGCCGACTTCTGCGAAGCAGTAATGCTCGCAAAGGAGGAGGCCGAACGCATCAGGCAACGGCGTTATCGCCGCCGCCACCACCGGGATTCTGATCCCGATTTCCGGCCAACGTAGACGCGGGCTTGCGGACAGTGAGCAATGGGTAGCTCACTGTCCGGCCGTCCGGTAACTATCCGGACCAAGCCCAAGTCGTCGACGGCGCGCACTGTTCCCGCGCGCCTCAAGGAGTTGTCAGCAACAGCAGGGACCCAGCCGGGTCGAAGCCTACTGGGGCCAGGGTTATCCGAAAGGGCGCTCGAGCCCTGGTATGAAGGCTAGAAGGAACGGGGTGGGTCTTTTAGTTAGTGAGAGTCTGACACTATCTCACGCTCCACCCAAGGGCGCCCCCGCCCTTGGGGCATCCCCATGCATGAAAAAATAAAATAAAAAAAGGACATGCTGGTTTCCACACGATGTTTTCCTTCACGGTTTTTAGAGCAGCATCAATCAGCAAATCAGCTCTCAGCATTTCGCTCCAAAGATTTGGCACAGTATTCACGTACAACATAAATAAAAAGAAAATGCAGTAAATTCAAACACAAAATAAAATCGTGGAGCAATCCGCGTTGCTCCGGGACATATATTAGAGGCAACATGTCACAACGCGACATTGCTGACACAGTAAAGAAATAAAGAAAAAATAAAGAAAGTCGAGCCACCGTCATTGGTTCACACGGGAACATGGATAGACGAAAAACAAGAGAAAAGAGGGTACTATGGTTACATACGAAGCTGTGTTGAAACGAAATTCGTGCACTCGCTCTCACGAAATTCGTTTATCATTTAAGGGGATTGCAGAAACTAGTCGCGTGTTTTATAATACTTAAAAATATTTAATCTACAACAGTAAATAGCAGAAAAAAACTGGCCAAGTTCGAGTTGGAGTCCCGCACAAAGGGTTCCGTAATGCCCTTAGGAAAATTCGGCAAAAAAATCGCGTTTGTTGTATGAGAGCCCCCCTTAACCTTTCAATCGTGGTAATTAGAGACACAATAGAAAGACAATGGGTGCGCAAACGCGGGCGTTTGCTTGGGGTTTAATGAATCAAATATTTATTTTGTTTTGTTTTTAGTATTTGTTGTTATAGCAGGAACAGAAATACATATTTTGTGAAAACTTCAACTGTCTAGCAGTTCTTGAGATAAAGCCTGGTGACAGACAGATGGTCAGACGTACAGACAGCGAAGTCTTAGAAATAGGGTCGCGTTTTTACCCTTTGGGAACGAAACTCTACAAAAATACATGATAAATGCTAGATAGTGTGCTAACAACATAATACAGCTAATTCGCACTATCGTTTATTATCGTTTTAACGATAGAAAAACACGAAGATGCCTCTAAAATTTATAAGAATACATAGTATCGTACTTCATTGAGAGCAATGGTGGCCGAGTAGTAATAGCTCTGAATTACGAGTTGCGGGTTCAAACCCAGCCAGGCGCATTACTTTGTGTAATTTATTTCATGACCACTGCTCTCAAAACAGTGAAGAAAAACATCGTAAGGAAACCGGTATGTCCTAGAACCAAAAATTCCAAGACCTGTGACATTCACCAACCCGCACTAGGCCCGCGTGGTGGATTACTGCCCATTTCCTCTCCTAGAGAGGAGGCCTGAGTCCCAGCAGTGAGAACATTAAAAAGGCTGATGATAAGGGCCTCAGAAGCCTAGGGGCCCTTTATCAGTGAATTGGCTGATACAGTGGTACGCGCCTGGTACGAGTAAATGGAGCAATAACGTTTTCCAATACAATATAGCTCTAAGGCTGCCATCAGGCAGACTGCACCGCAGCAACCGCATGCAGTCGATATATTCAACTGCATGCAGTTGTACATTCGACTTCGTTCAGTCCTGATATCAACTTCAGTTTTGTGAAGTTAACATTAACTGCAAACAGTCGTGACTTCAACTTTATGCAGTCGGCTACAGTTGTGTAGTCTCGACGCACGGTGTACATGGCTAACCGCATACAGTTAGTGTGCCGTAATTAGTCAAGTCAAGTCGCATTGTAAGCACATTGGCATTATGCGATCAATGTCATCTTTATTTTGAGGTTCATACAGATCAAATCTTACACTGAGCTCTTGGGCTTGATTGTCAAATGCGCATAGGCATTACTACTGCAGATAACTGCATGCATGTTGCTGCGATGCAGTCCGTCTGATAGCAACTCAAGAGTAAAGAGGTTATTATGAATGGAAAAAAAAAAACATAACAAGGTAAAGGTGAAGATGATAAAGCTATAAAAATTACATTTAACAAGACCTGTAAATCTTTATAAAAAGGAGATAATTTAATTTTACAAATTAATTACGGGGACTCATTTTGATACCCCTATTATTTTGCCCAGCTTAAGTAGGACTGGACTGGGCATGGCTGCCGCATGCCAATCGAGCGGAAACACAAAATTGTTGTCTAAGAATCGCACAATGTGACGGGGTCGCGACAGACTACGAAGAAGATAGCTTGAAGCAATGGATGTTTTTCTTAAGATTTGGCAAGAATTAGCCCGATAACAATAGAAGGAGGCAACTTAGATATTTATAAAATATCTAATAATTATTTACATGTCACCTATCAGTGCACACTTATAGGTGGCTAGGTAAGCATGCTCGATCGTCGACCGCATCGTCACTTTCCATCAGGTGAGATAGCGGTCAAGCATTAACCTATCAACAAAAAAAATATATTTCTTTTGCAAATAAGTTTAAACGTCATTGTGCTAAAATGGTAACCCATCCACAGGCTGACCTCAGCCAGCGTTGCTTAACGTTGGAAATCGACCCTAGCAGTACAAGCTTACCCAAACTTTTATTCTAGCCATGCCCGTAATAAAAACCAAACAGTTACGCTAGCCGTTCCCATAACCTTCAACATTATTGCTGTAGCAGGACTTTTGTGACCCATCCAATTTATATAAGCCTTTAATCGCATCTTACGGTGCCATGTGGAAGGACTTATGTACCTCCCGACCTATATAGAGGACATATAGTTATTACTACGGCTTGTTCACATTAAAACAAGGTTCTGTACTAAAAGCTTAAGCACAAAATAGATAAGTTACAGAAGTCAATCTACATACAAAGCGCGCTCGAGCAACGCACACATACCTAGACACCGCTCACGGACACAATATCTCGGAGCGCCTCGGCTAACTCGTAGAACAGTTTCGGCACAAACGCTCATTAGTGTGCGTCCACCAAGCGTAGGTATAAAAAAATAAGTACATACATAAGATTGTCTTCTGTACCTATTTATTTTGTGGTTTAAGGATCAACTTGCGGGATTAAATTGGTATTCAGCAGAGATCGGGATAGGTAGAGTACCTGAACTTCAAGGAAGTAAGTAACACAGAGTTAATACCTTCTCTAAAACTCAGAATCAGGAACATGATAATTAAATCCCGAAATTGCCAACAAATGCTAAAGTTGACGACATGACTGAATTCTGAGAAGAGTGTTATGTTTCTGCACCACCCTAAGGTCGACTGGTAATTTTCAACAGCTAATAGAGCAATTTACGTCTAATATCTGCTTTGCTGAAATAATTTCTCTCCAGATATCGAATGTGAGTTGTATCAGAATCAAAGCGTTTGAGCCTATTTTGGCGATATTGGCTCTTTAGAATTTCTCTTCCATTGAGAGCGCGTTCAGAGACACAAATCTCCGAAGCGCAAATATCCCGCGCGGAAACACAGCTGTAGGGCATACAAATATTTTGTACGCTTGAGTTCCATATCCGATCAGTATTGGTCCACATATGGTGAAGTATTGCGAATCTACACTTTGTCTATAGAAACTATTTTACAGATATACAGGACAAGTTTTCAATGCCTAGGAAATTAAGTGAAAATCAATTTACAAAAGAGAAAAAATCTTGAATTATTGTCATCCTCATTTCAGAGGTTTACTTCTGGATATGTGGTGTCATGTGTCCTGCACGATCGATCCTGCGCATCTCGCATTTATTGGATCCCCAAGACCATTACCTTGTAGGAGGCTATTAATGTTGCGTTTTTTGGTACTAGAACCTTACGACACGATCTACGGTCTGTCCGTTGTGCCAACAATGTTAAGTGACAGTGCATCAAGCTGCTGCTTTTTTTTAAAAATCGGCACTTGTGATAAACGTAAAAATTCGTCGTTTTTGCATTGTGGTGTCGCTAGTCGCGGTGGCTTTGCAGTTGTGCTAAAATTCTAGGAACTTGTGAGTTGGGTGTCGGACTCACTTTTACATTTATTTTTTATTTTTTTATTCGTTAAATGTAGATATTGTAATATCGATGACATTGCATGTGCAATTGTTTTTATTAACTTGCGGAAAAAGATTATTTTTTAAGTCGGCTCTCAAACCACCAAGTGGATTGAATAATTTTATAAGGTTATAAAGTGCAGTATCTAAGTGTAAACATGATAAATTAGATGCACAAGAGTGTTTCAAATCTTTTCATTTCGTTCAGTCTGTACCCTGAGCAATAAAGTCAAAGCTAAAACATTTATTGCGAACTAAATGTCCAATGTTGTTGTCATAAATCATGTCAATAGTTTTGACTTTGCCTTTTACTAGCATTGCAATTTTAATATAATCTAATAAACATTATTATTATTATTAATATACGTGCATGTACGTGCGTGCGTGTATGTATGTGCCTATTGTACATTTATTATTTTTGTAAATGTGTGTCCTGTAATAAGCTAAAGCGTACAATAAAGTAATAAATAAATATGATTAATATCTAAAACGGCCAAAGTGTGACTTTGAGATTGATTTTTTTTTATTCTAAAAGTAAATTGCTTCGTGAGAAAACCTGTTATTTTCTTCTTGTTTTTTTTTGTTTTGTTTTTTTTTTTACTGGTAGTCGATGATCTAGTCGACGAGAGTGTATGCTTACGTAGAAACAATCTATTTACAATTGCCTTATAGATAGGGATCTTCCGAACGGCATGTCTGTTTCCTAATAGCTACAACCTGGGGGGTTGTAGCTATCAGGAAACGGACTCGCCGGCAGAGCATTCTACTTGCCGATTATACTAATCATAGTTTTCAAAATATTTCTACGACAAAGAAGCTATTTTAAATCACATTCACAAGACGAATTGCTGAACGTAGTTCGACAGCGCGACCTACATTCTAATAATATATTGATGGCAAAAATTGTTTCAAAACAAACTTTCCCGGTTTTATAATTCCCGGTCCTTTCTCCCGGGATTAGTGTCAGGGGGATATGTCTGAAAGTTTTCCCGCAAACAGGGAAAGTTTCCGTCCTTTGATCCAAAGTGACGCGAGAAGACAAATAGACGTGTCGTGTTCTATGGAAGTTCTCAGTTAGAAGATGATGAAGCGATCGGCTTTCGCAAATGGCTTTTTGAGGTGTGAAGTATGCGGAAATTGGGCAGGTTTGCTGTCGTTGACGGTTTTGTTCATTTGCAAAAACACTATAGATAAAAAGACGTGATGATATTATTTTTAAATAAAGTCATCGCTTGGTTTTTGCTACTATAAAGATTCTGGTTCTGCCACTCTGGCTTTTTTTATTTTTATTTATCTCTATATCGACACCGTTACTGGTAAACCAAAAACCAGCGCCTTAGACTCGCCGCTTTTTGCATTGGTTGCTCGGAAGTGGCACATTCTTTTATTTTATGCATATATTTACAATTTGTTAATCTTTTTCGGCATTTTCGACAAATAAAATGTTTTTCTTTCTTTATTTCTTTCTTTGATTGAATTTTATCTCGGCAAGCATTAAAAAAACAGGTATTAAGAGGACTATCGCAGCTAATCTCGAGTTTTCTAATGCGCAAAAATGATCATATACTTCAGTAAACAAGATTAGAAAAATGTATGTTAGTTTTAGGAGAAATTCCAGATAAGATAATGTTTTATAACACAGTAAATTCAGTATGACAGAAAAAATCACGAAGACGCTTATCAAAATTAGTTTCGTGGGTCTGTCTAGGCACGTATGATATTCTGTAACGCCAGCGGTTAGGAGCAGTCACTTGCTAACCGCACTATATATCAGTCAGACAATAAAAATTATATTACGTAGTCAGTCATTTCATTTACTAGCCAACAGAGTCCCTAAAATTGTATCGATAAAAGCAGAATTTATATAAATTATGATTGTTTGTTAATTTTTTTTACAAACATTGTTTTACGTTGTATTGTTTTAATTTCATAATCAAACGTGTAGATACATTTTTAATGAATCACTATAATGCTTCATATTCGCAAGCGTTGTGTTTATGCACATCTCGTTCTTTCGTATGGAGACCAAGATTGATGCCATTTTAGGTGCTGTAGCAATCTTAATATAAATAGTTGTAACGTCTAAAAAAATGTAGAGCTAATAAAAAGATAAACCATAGATCGATGAAGCCAGCGAGACTTTAAATAAGAAAAGAATATCGTAACAAACAACAAATCCTAAGAGACTACAATAAAAAAAAAAACACAACAACATAGAAAGATTAAGAAAATATCTCCAGAAAAATATAACAATAATTGGACTAAAGAACGGGGGACCATTTCAACAAGAGTTCCTACCACGAGCTCGTAAGGGACAGCGCAGACAGAGAGGAATAATCCTCGCGCAGTTTCGGACATTTTATGACGGATGGCGTATGTCAAAGATATGCTTCCCGCGTATCTTCGAGGACGCGCGAGCATTTTTTGTCAGGTTTAAGCAATTATGCACTTTATCTATACATACATACATAGGTCATGTAACATACTACATACATATAAATAAAATTGGAGTGTCTGTTTGTAATATTGAAATAACTGCTTTTTACTACATGCGTATGAATATATTATAGGGCACATACACATAAATAACATTTTTTACAATTTTTGTCTGTCTGTCTGTTTGTCCGGGCTAATCTCTAAAATGGCTGGATCGATTTTGACAGGATTTTTGACAGGTAGCTGATGTGATAACATAGGCTATTTTTATTTTAGAAAAAAAAAACAAAATCATGAAGTCCACGCGAACGAAGTCGCGGGTGTTGCTAGTTTGCAATTTTAAAGTTCATTTTCGGTTGCTTTACTAAAATCCTCTCTGCTGCGCTGCTCTCTGTCTGTGCTGACTCTAGCGCGATCCACTTGACGACCTGAACTGAACTGTTAAAGAGATAGAGCTATGTAAGGTGTATATCTCCACCCCTCTTTCTCGCTCGTTTGACATTTTAACACTTCATGGTAAGACTTAAGTTGGAAATAATAACGTTGGAATTTCAATCGTCGCTTTATGCACTTTCCTTTTCAACCTGTCTCTCAGCTACGCCGTTGCCTCAACGTTTTATTAGTTCCAAGGGAGAAATATATTATTTTCCCACGAGTTTTTTTACGATGTCTCCCAGAATTTTTAGGGTTCCATAACTCAAAAGGAAAAAACTGATCTTTGTAGAAACACTTTGTTGTTCATCTGTCTGTCAAGACCCTTTATCTCAGAAACGCGTGGAGGTATTAAGTTGAAATTAAAAACATATACTCTAGTCTGCAGTCCCTTGAGTGAGAAAATCAAACTTTTGATGTAGCAAAAACAAAGATACGGCTGTTTATGTTGCTAAAATCGTATATTTCGTCATTCTCTAGGGAATCAAAATTCATTGGGTAGGTACTTTCCATTAACCTAAAATACGGAAATTTTGCATGATGTAACGTCTAATAGCACAAGTGGCAAGCACTAGTTCATTCTGAAAACTTAAAAAAATGTAATTAACTCATAAAAAAAACTTTGCAATTCAGAAAAATCTTCGTAACTCAATTTGGGAATTAAATTGTTTTCACAGATAAGTTTTTACGGAACCTTCAGGGTGCGAATCCGACTTGCACTTGTGCGGTTTTTTTGATTTATTAAATAGTCTACATAATCCTAAAAAATCTTACATAAACGTACAACGTTCATGTAACATTTTTTGAGATTGTATTTTGGACACCCGTTTTAAAGCTCGGAATTTATTTACGGATTTGCCCTCGATTATGCGAGCAGTGGTGGCCGAGTGGTAACAGCTCCGACTTACGAGTAGTAGACCGCGGGTTCAACCCCGCTAGGCGCATTACTTTGTGTAATTTATTTCTTCACCATTGCTTTCAAAACGGTGAAAGCAAACATCGTGAGGAAACTGTGTTTTCCTGAAACCAAAAATTCTAAGACATGTGACATGCTCCAACCCGCATTGGGCTCGCGTGGTGGATTGCGGCCTATTCCCTCCCTAGAGAGGACGCCTGAGTCCCAACAGTGTGAACATTTTAAGGTAGACTATGCTATGCTATGCGAGCAGGCTAGGATACTACAGGTCTGTGTGTGTATGTGTGTACAGGTTTAAGGGGGAAGTGCCAAGATAGCCCCTAACATTCAAATTTTGTTGAGTTTTTTGCATGTAAACCGATAAAATAACTTGTTAATAAATAGTATTTTCATGAAATAGTTCATCATCACCATCTTTTTAGCCGAAAAGCGTCCATTATTGGAGATATCCCTCCCCAAACGTTGCCACATCGAACGCTCCTGTCCTCCTAAGCGTTTAGCCTCGTCATTTATACCTCGTACGTTAAGGGACTGGAACAATTTGCCTGCTGCGGTCTTCTTGTCCTATTATAAAATAGGTGTCATCAAGGATAGAGTGAATAGGCTCTTAAACTAGTGCACCTTACCATCAACGATTGCATCAATGCTTACCATCAGGTGGGATCGCAGTCAAGCACTGGTTTTTTTTTATTAGCCTATACTTTTCCACTGCTGAGCAAAGGCTTCCCCAACTCCTTCCATGTATTCTTCTTTTGAGCCACCTCAAATCAGCTCTTGCGATAGGTGTATAGGTTGTCCCATCATCTCCTCACAGTTTGACCTCGGTGGCGTCGTCCCTCCTCTGGTACCCACTTTGTGGAGATTCTTGCCCAACGGTCAGTGTGCATGCGACTGATGTGACCCGCCCAATCACATTTTAGCCCGGCAGCCTTTTTCCTACGTCCATGATTTCAGTCTTTTGGCGCAATGTGGTGTTTACCAATAAAAAAATAATCTACTAAATGTCAGTCAAAACAAATATTGTCCAACAACTGTCTCGATTTGAGCAAGTTTTTCTTGGGAAACAACTTAGGATGCGGGTATTGGTCCTTTGAGACTGAAGTATTTCTCTTCAGGTATTTTATTTTCTTATTTCGATTTGGTGGACAGTTTGTCAGACTATCACATCACCTTCGGATAGATTTAGATGTTTGTGAACTCGGATTTTATAAGACGGATTGTGGAATAAAATTTTTTTGAAAACCTTTTTTAAAATACGGTACATTTTTATTTGTAACTTATTTGACGTTTAGGTCTAATGAAAAACGTTGAGCAGTGATGGCTGAGTGGTAATAGCTTCGATTTACGAGTTGTAGGTCGCGGGTTCGAACCCTGCCAGGCGCAGTATTTTGTGTAATTTATTTTATCACCACTACTCTCAAAAAGGTGAAGGAAAAGATCGTGTGAGGAAACCAGCATGTCCTAGAACCAACAATTCGAACTCTCCTGTCGCAGATCTACTGAAAGAAATTTTATTTGAAATAAGCAGCACCTTTATATTCTTTTATCTGTATTTGTTCATTTCATTTTTAAGTGTTTGTGCATGTAAATAAATGAATAAATAAATAAACATGTTTTCTAATTTTTTTGCAAGAAAATCAACCGGTGAATCGATAAATTGAACACAGAAACAGCCAGCGGAGCGATCTAAGTAAATAAACATTTTATACATGCATCATGGAGCTCATTTCTCACGAAGGGAAGAAGAAATACTGCGGCGCCAAAATCTTGATTATAACAACCCTTGAGTTTTAGGTACAAATGTGTATAAGTAGCACGTGTCAATCATTCGAATTTATACCTTATTACAAGGGTTTAGGAGTTACATGATGTGCTCGTTATTTTCATTGTCTTAAAATAAAGTACCAAGTATTTTTGTAATTATGTAAACGATGCTGTTTTTGTTATATGGATTTTTTTTTTTTGAGTTGGGAATCATCCAATGACTTTTCCCGCTTTAGAATGGAGCGACAACAGAAGCCCATACATAAAATACAAAATATGTATTTTATTATTATAAATAACTTAATTAATTTTTTTCCGTTTGAAGTATCTGTTAGTTGACTTTGTGTATTATGTTTACCACAGTGTCATCTTTTTTAAACCAAAGGTTGACTGGGAGAGAATGCCTTGTTGCATTACTCTCACTACTGTATAAGTATGAAGTTGAAGAATATAATATAAAAACCCTCAGAGTCCATTTTTTTTCGCTGTGTAAAAATCATACTGTGCCTCAAGTCTGCTATTACAATAGTGTCAGAATGGTTTATCATTGATTTCATAATTTGTGATTTTGACAAGTTTTGGTAATCTACTAATATAATGGCGTCCTTATGACTGGCGGACGGTTACCGGACGGTCGGACAGCGAGTTACCTATTGCTCACCGTCCGGAAGCCCGCGCCTACGTAAATCGGGATCAGAATCCCGGCGTGGCTGGGGATCCAGTTGAAAAATTCGAAGACATGAAAAATACGCAATGTAATATTTGGTTATTTCAAATAGAATTTCATTGATGCGCTGGTTTAGCACTGTCGTGCTATAGTTATGTCTCGGGTTTGACTCGCGCATGGTAAAAATATTAATAATAAAAAATAATAATAATAATATATATAATAACCAGCGGCTTCACTCGCGTGAAAATTGTGAATCTAAACCATTCCCAGATCCCCTTGAACACACACAAAAAATTTCATCAAAATCGGTCCAGTCGTTTGAGAGAAGTTTAGTGACATATACACTCACAGAAGAATTATATATATAAAGATTAAGATATTATTTAATAATTATTTTTATTAATTTTTGTGATTATATTTATTCAGGTCCTAACTCCTTCTAAGTCTGCATGTCTTCTGTATGCTTTAGTGTTTGTTGATGCATCCACAGAAAATAAAGTTTATAAAAAAAAGATCACTGGAAAACAAATCTCAAACCTTCGAAATGATTAGACCGATTTCTATAATGTTTTTTGTGTTTATTTGGTAAGACTGAAAAAAGGTCGGGTTCTATTTTTTATCCTTGTACTCCTAATATTTTTCCTTGGTAATTATAATTTATGTAGCAGAACCATTTTACATATATTTATCAACTTCCCCAAGCATCGTCAAGCATTCCTAAATATTTGTGTTGTAGCTAATAAATGCTCTATCTGTCTATCTATCTATCGTCATAACAACTGGATTCCCGTGACCCTCACCAGGTCATCTTTCCACCTTGTGGGAGGCCATTCAACGCTGCGTCTTCCAGTACGAGGTATTACTTAAATAATTATTATCTGGAAGCTTGTCGTAGCCATTTCTACAGTGGCAAACTTAGAGAAAAGTTTAACAGGCGCAAATCTAATTCGGTTCAGCGAAATCACGTTAAATCGTAGTTAATTTAAAACAGAACATCCAAAATATATCTGTTATTCAACAGATCAGATTATCCGAACTCCTAAATCCATTATCGGATGTCAGTATAACAATCAGTGTCGAATCCAATTTGTTGCACTCTGCAGTTTTGGAATAATATATTAACTTTACGCTACGATTAGTTAGGTTTGATTTTTGGTACTGTATTGTTGTAAAATTTAGGGTGTTTTTAGGAACCCTTATAAGATGACTTTGTTGTCCATCTGTCTGTCAAAACCACTTATCACGGGAACGCGTGGAACTATGAAAAAATCAAACTTTTTAGTTCACGAAAAAAAAAGATACGGTCGTTTATGTCGCAAAAAACGTGTATTTCGATACTCCTGAGGAAATCATAATTCATAGGGTACTTCCCGTTGACCTAGAGTCCCGAAAGGCAAGAAGCGAGGCCTCATAGCACCAATAGGATAGAAAAAAATCTGACTGTTTTGTGGTTACGTCAAGTTAGGTCACAAAATATTTTTCTAGCTTTTTTTTTACGATGGGAAAAATCATCTTATGACAACCCCCGCTCTTGGGCGGAGCGAGAGATAGTGTCAGACTCTTACTGACTAAAGAACCCATCCCGTTCCTTCAAGCCTTCATACCGGGGCTCGAGCGCCCTTTCGGATAACCCTGGCCCCAGTAGGCTTCTACCCAGCTGGGCCCCTGCTGTTGCTGACAACTCCTTGAGGCGCGCGGGAACAACGCGCGCCGTCGACGACTTGGGCTTGGTCCGGATTGTTACCGGACGGCCGGACAGCGAGCTACCCATTGCTCACTGTCCGCAAGCCCGCGAAATCTTTGTAGCTCAATTCGGGAATTGAACTGTTTTCATTGTTAAGTTTGTATGGGACACTTAGTGCCCGAGTCCGACTCGCACTTGCCTGGTTTTTTTAGTTTTGCAATAAAGCCCTATTTCATTCTGTTCTGTTTTGCTCTGGAGCAGACTCTTCTCTGTTCTTTTTCTATTTTACTCTAATCTGTTTTAATTTGATAAAAAAGAACGTCTCAACAGATTTGGATGGGTGAACCTTATAAGTAGAGCAGTGGTGTTCGAATGGTAACGGGTTGTAAATAGCGGGTTAAAACCCAGCCAGGCGACTTTGAAAAACTTTGTGTAATTTATTTCATTACCACTACTCTCAAAACGGTGAAGAAAAACATCGTGAGGAAACCGGCATGTCCTAGAATCAAAAATTCGAAGACATGTGACATTCACCAACCCGCACTGGGCCTGCGTGGTGGATGACAGCCCATTCCCTTTCCTAGAGAGAAGAGGCCTGAGTCCCAGCAGTGGGAACATTAAAAGGCTGATTACAATTACAATACAAATAAATTAAGAATAAGAATAGAATAATAATAATTTATTATTACAGATGATACATTTATATAAGTTTGTTTCCTGGAACTCACACTAGGATTCCCGGTGACGTGAGATCCAGGCTCTTTCCATACCTTACTTTTTTTTTCGACTTGAAAACATGTTCCTTAAAAGCTAAATTAATTTTAAGAAAGATTAAAGAAAAATCAAAAAATAAAAATAAATAAATAAAATAATGGTTACCGAACGTGTGTGTATAATGGTGTTAGCTAAAATAAGTGTTTAGAAATTAAGAATTATGTTATAAACGTAAATGTGAGTGTTGGAATATAAATAGATATATATGATCGTATGAACAACAACGTGTGCTCCGTGAGTTTACCACTTAGGCTGATTAATTTTCGGTTGCGTTAAAACCTAAATTGTGGAATACATATACAGTATCGAATCCAATGTAACAGTAGCAGTTGTTTCAATAAGGTTGCACAAACCACGTTAGCGAGCGTGTTACTGTAACCTGTTTATCTACCGGATACGTTTGTAAGTGAGTTGTGACGACCCGTTGATTCTGGCTAGTTTAGTTAGCCTTGATTTTTAGTAGTACACTGTTGACTGTTTAAAGTTTTTTTAGGGCGTATTGTTGACTATTAAACTAAGTTTTTTGTTTAATTTTTATTCATTACTAGCTTTTGCCCGCGACTTCGTTCGCGTGGAATAGTGGCTTCCGGCAGATTTTTGGTTTTACCCACATACATAGTTCCCTGAATTGATGCCGACTCTTGACCAATAGATGGCGCTGTATGTCCGGAATAAATTTTATTTTTTATTTAATTTTTTGTAATAAAAACTATCCTATGTCCTTTCTCAAGTTCCAAACTATGTCTGTACCAAATTTCACACAAATCGGTTCAGTAGTTTAGGCGTGAAGCAAAGACAGACAGACAGACAGACAGACTTACTTTCGCATTTATAATATTAGTTTGGATTATAAGCACATACAATGGTTTTAACAGTTATACCCAAGGTAACAAAAGCAGTCGCAAAATAGCCTAGCACTCAGAGATACCACCCACAAACTGATCAGATATCCATTAGTGCATGTAACATACATACATAATAAATACTTAATCGATGGTCAGTCTCAAGCAGCACCCTGGAGAACCGGCACAAGTTACTCGTTCATAGAGGACAACACACTAAGTTGATTAAATGGAAGTGATTTGGTATCACTTTCATTAAATCAACTTAGTGAGCTAGCTACTGAATAAACACTATTCTGAGGCCTTTTTTTTGTTAGCCTGTTCTGTCCCACTCCTGGACAAAGGCCTCCCTCCACTCCTTCTATCTGTCGCGCGCCCGGGCTTCTTCTTGCCAATTCTAGTCGAAGCTATCAAGTTCATCGCGCCATCGCCTTCGTGGTCTACCGCGACCCCGACGCGCTGATTCAGGGCACCAACTTTATGTTACTTTGGCCTACAGTTTGTCGGGCATGCGGGAGACGTGTTCTGCCCAGTCCCACTTCAGTTTGGCAGCTTTTTGAGCCACATGAATTATTTTGGTTTTGGAGTGCAGTCTTGTGTTTCGTAGTCGATGCGTTAATTTAACACCTAGTATACTGCGCACCATTGCTCGTTGGCAAACCTTAAGTTTTGACTTCTGGATGTTTGTCAAAGACCAAGTTTGTGTGCCATAGGTTAGGACGGGGAGAATACACATGTACATGAGTTTTTGTTTCAGTGCCATGGGCAATTCACCCTTGAATAAGTCTTTGTTTTGCCTCGCCTGGAAAAAGACTACTTGACTGCTCTGAGGTCTTACCATTTTTTTTATTTTTTTGCTGGGAAATCATCCTATTTCCCGCTCTAGAGTGGAGTGCGAAGGCGTGTTAGACTGCCTGACTGAAACTCACCTATGTTCCTTTCTCGCCTAGCGTTCTAGAGCCCCAGGTATCCCATTCAGAAGCGAACACATGAGAACCTTACCATGATGAGTTAGATCAGTGGCGAAGACCTCTCGCGCCGGGCCTTGGTTCAGGCCATGGTCCGGAGCGAGGAGGAGTGGCAGGTGGCCGCTCCTTCTGCGAAGCAGTAATGCTAGCAAAGGAGTAAGGTCGATCACGTCAGTCAACGGCGCTCTCGCCACCGCCTGGATTCCGATCCCGATTTCCGACTACCGTAGGCGCGGGCTTGCGGACGGCGAGCAATGGGTAGCTCGCTGTCCGACCGCCCGGTAATTGTCCGGACCGAGCCCAAGTCGTCGACGGCGCACACTGTACCCGCGCGCCTCAAGGAGTTGTCAGCAGCAGCAGGGGCCCAGCTGGGTCAAAGCCTACTGGGGCCAGAGTTGGTTTCGAAAGAGTAGCTCAGTCCCGGAATGAAGGCACAAAGGAACTGGGTTTTTAGTCAGTAAGAGTCTGACACAATCTCTCGCTCCGCCCAAGAGTGGACGTTGTCATTAGATGATTTTCCCACCATAAAAAAACCATGATGAGTTAAAATGTAAGACGTGCGGGAAAGAGTGATAGAGCTTTACGCCCTTTACCATCTTTAACATTTCAGTTTAGATCCGGTCATGGTCTCGTGGGGCTTCTGGTCTCAGATATAATCAAAACTGGACTCAAACTCAAAACATTTTGAACTAACTGCTACCAATGGTTTAGCCCACGTAAAAATAGTCCAAATAGAACTTATTCCTGAGGTTAAAATTATAGCATTTATTATCCCAAAACATGGTCTATATGTGTAACAAGTTTAATTGAAATCCGTTCAACTGTTCAAGCTTGAAGAAGTAACAAACATCACATATGGTCACACTTTTTATCCAAAGATTAAAACATATTCTGTCATATAGGATTTTTTTTTTACTTTCACGAGGGCAAATACACTGGTAGCAGCTAGTTTTAATCTAAACCTCAAGATTGAATTTAGTTTAAGGGGCTGGCGACGGACGAATTTCCATACAAACATTATACCACGCTCATTTGCAGTTGGAGCATATTTCCAACATATTATGATGATATTCTGTTAAAGACAATATTTATCTAGGTTCCTACGTCGAGAATACAATTTTTTTTTTTAAAAAGAAAGACGTTGGAACCTAGATAAATATTGTCTATAACCGAATATCATCATAATATGTTGGAAATATGCTCCAACTGTAAATGAGCGTGGTATTACGTTTGTACGGAAATTCATCCGTCGCCGGCCCCTTAAATTTTATTCTCAGATATTTGTAACACAACAACACAAAACTATTGACTGCAATAAAAACCTTCCACGATAGAATATAAATCCTTCATACAAGTCTTAGCTGAGTCGGAATAAAACGCAGAATACTATTCAAGATAATAATATTTTTACAGTCCTCTCGTAGACACAGCATTATGCTGGAGTCGTAAAAGAGAAACAATCTGAGAACGACGAAGATTACATTAACGATTTAGATACGTTTGGCATGAATACTTGAGTAGATCAAAATACTTGAACACTTTAAGTATATCTTTTTAAGTAAAGAGTGAGTTATAATGTGCAAAGTTAAAAAGGACTGTGATGTGCTTTTGTTTTAAAGAAAAATGTGGCTTTTATTGCTTTAGGGTGCGTCTGGCCTGTTGGTCTAGTGGTTAGTGGCCCTGACGGCTATGCCGCAGGTCGTGGGTTCGATTCCCACCCAGGACAAATGTTTAAGTGATGAGCATGATCATTTGTTCTGTGTCTGGGTGTAATTTATCTATAATATGTAAGTATGAAAGAAATATATAAGTATGTTTATCAATTGTCTAGTACTCATAACACAAGCTCTGCTTAGCTTGGGACTAGACAGCGTTCTGTGATAGTTGTGGAATATTATATTATATTATGATATCTGTTTAAGTAAAGAGTGAGTTATAATGTGCAAAGTTAAAAAGGGCTGTGATGTGCTTTTGTTTTAAAGAAAAATGTGGTTTTTATTGCTTTAGGGTGCGTATCGACAAAAGTGGAGTGGAGAAGAGCACTGGTAGGTGTTTCAAAATCAAAAGTATATTTTAAATAAACCATTTGCAGGCACTTTCGAATAGTCAAATGTTGGTAAGTCCAAAAAACGTGAAGCTAAATTGCACATTCCAAAGTGCAAGAAACTCCATGGCCACTCTTTTAAATCATATTATGAGTTTCCATTGAAGCTTTCAGTCACTGGAGCCACTTTCAAACTTCCCCTAATATACTCATTTCTCACTTTATCCATTCTCGTCACACCACACATCCATCTTAACATTCTCATCTCCGCTACATGCAATCTTTTTTCATCCGTCTTTTTCACAGCCCAACATTCTGATCAATACAGTATGACAGGCCTTGGCATTGACATAGGCTATATTTTATGTAGGCGGGCGAAGCTGCGGGCAAAATCCAGTTATCAATAAAATTATACTATGCGTTCCAAATTAGAATAGGATCGATTGCCATGTTGTGATGTCACCTTACTGTCAAATCGAAGAAATTCGGTAGGGTGAACAAAACAAGCACGAATCGTGAACGAAAAAAAGTTTAATCAGAATTTAGTTCTTCAATTTTGCTCATCTCTGCGACACTGTGTGAAGTGTCTGAGTCAATGTCAAGTCTAAGCAAATGGAAAAAGAAAGCGAATTGTTCTTAACAATGAAAATGAGATATTTAAAGTTTTTTTTTAACTAATTATGTATTAAAACAATATATATTTAGCTGACGTATATTAAACAATAACGTTTTTATGTCACCTAGATTTAACTAAGACTTAGTAATACAAAGCAATAAAAACCTTAATTGATACGAAAATAAGTTTTCTTTGCAAACTGTACTTTTTCACTCGACATTTGACAGATTGAGGTTATTGGCTTTCCTATTCTTATGTGGAACGCATTGTACGTCCACAAAGAAACAGGCTTCAAGAAAAAAGTTGATACGTCATTCATGCCAGTTATATCAGGACTCCCCATGATTCATAAGACTAAGGCCCGGCGTCCATTATCGGTATCTGCAAAGAAAAGAATCCATCGGCATCCCCTACATTCATACATTTCCGACAGTGTGCGTTTGCATGTAGATATGCCGAAAGATCCTTTTTGTTGCTGATGCCGGTAATGGGCGCTGGGCCTAAGCCAACTTTCACACGGCAGTCCAGTTTTTGCAGGATGCCATTTTCTGCAGGATCCCGTTTGATGGTGACTGTGTTTATATACTAGCGATCACAAAAGCATCCCGCATGCTGGATCCTGTAGAAAACCGATCCGGTCGAATTGAGCCATTCGGTTTTGTCACTAGATACTGGATCCGTCATCCAGTAAAAAACGGTATCAAGTTCAATCACACATATATTTCAATACCACACATAGTTCACACGGCTTCCTGCGTGCGGTTTTCTATTGGACACTGTTTATTGCGGTATAGTGGAGTGGTGGCAGCCCGTCATTTTGGATTCTATTTCACCTGATGACAGGCATAGGAATGGTAAAAAAACAGGATCCAACCGTCTTCATACGGCAGTCCAGTTTTGCGGGACCAGCTTTTTAATGGATCCTGCAAAACTGAACTGCCATGTGAACACAGCGTCCAGTTTTACAGAATACAGTAAAAACGCGGTCCTGCAAAACTGGACTGCCGTGAAAAAGAAGCGTACCTATATCAATGTAGTTTCCGAATATAGCCCTGACTAATATTTGTGCTTTACGTGGGTCTTAAATACGCAATCCTAAGTACACAGCTGAATGGTAGGCCGCTGCTATATATAGACCATTTGACCTGAATCTTTCTGGTAGATTTTTTTTTGATATTATGAGACGAAATTGTGGGGACTTATGAATATTTCATAAGTTGTTTAGATTATATTTAAAGAACTGTGACAAAAATTAAACCTGATAAAGAAGGCTGAAGAAATTAGACAACTGAAAAATATTAAAAAAATGAAACAATTATTTTTTAATCTTTTTATTAATTCTTAGTTGCTTAATTTCTTGATTAAATTGAATCTAAACAACATATCTAAATCATCTTGTAATTTGGAAGCTTGTAATTAATTAGGTAGTAAACGTAAAACCCATTCAAGAGATACTAGAATTGTTTCGTAACCATTCAACTACGAGTAGTATGACTTATTAATCTTAATTAAAGCTTTCTTCAAAATTAAAAATCAAATCACAAACACAAATAAATTCAACACGACAGCCCAAATTTTTATTAGACTTAATATTATGAAGGCGAAAGTTTTTATGGATGTACCATTAAAGACACTTCCACCTGACCTAACCGCTAATTTCATTTTTGCTTATACTCAAAACGAAATCTTCCAAGGGTTTGATTTGGCGTCGCACCGCAGGATTCAAGCGAAATTTTTAAAAGTGTTCACACCGATAGTACATAATTATGTTAATTAATTATTTATATTTATATTTGAATTACAGGGGCCAAGGATCTGCTTCTGAAAGAAAGATTCGGTCCCGCTACGAATGGTAACGATGGAACTCGAAAAGGGTTTTTAGTCAGTATATTTTAGCCAGTAAACGTCTGACACTATCTCCCGCCAAAAAGCGGGGGATCTCATTGGATAATTTTCCCACCTAAAAAAAAGGTTGGAAACGTGAAAATTTGCACAAGTCTTCATTTATGACGTACAGGAGCACTAAGAGGAGGATTTTCTGAAATTCACTCTCAACCTGGATGAAAAGGAGGTCCAAAATTTGTAACCTACTTCCACACAGGGCATAGCCGCTGGCAGAAACTGGTAATAATATAAATGAGTAAGTACGAGTTAAAATCATTCTCTCACTAACAGAAAACCACAGTAACCACAATTTTCTTCAAACCAAACACACTTGGCAGCCTTAATGAGCCGCCGTGGATCCGACATTAAACAGCAGACGCAGTCAACCGACGATAAATCAACCCGGTTGCTTTGCATAACAACCCGGGACAATAGCAGTTTGTGCCGTGTGCCGTGTTGTCGTAAGTGCTGACTGCGGGTGAAAAATTGCATCTGTTTTATTGAAGCTGGTATTCTCTGTGAAGTTTAGATCGATATTGGAGACAGAGACATCGTGATGTGAAGGCGGTTTTGGTGCAGTCAAAAGACCGGTTAAATTTGATTGTTAATCTCACGCTTGACCACTATCTCACCTGATGGTAAGCGATGATGTGGTCGATGACTTTTTCATTATGGATAGGCTCGCGTTTGACCATTACCACCTGATGGTAAGCGATGATGTAGATGACGATGGAGCATGCTTGCATAGAAGTAATCTATTCACTCTTGACTTAATTACCCTAAATGCTTTGTACGTATGGATGGGATGTCTACCTTGTACTGGTGGTGCAACGCCGTACGTCTTATCGTTCGATGATTTAATGGACTTGACAGAAATTAAATTGTGCAATTCTAATGCACATTCCTCGAAATGTAAACGATAGAAAACCGACAGACCAGTGACCCTACGCATTGATGCCCAAGACTTTGGAGTTTTGAGCACACTTGCCTAGTAACCAATTCACTTTTAACTTAAAGACTCCTAGGTTGTAGCTCTCAGGAAACACAGACTCCGGCCGTAAAAATATCACAGTATAAACGTTTAACCCTTACATTTGCCAATACTGATGAAATTTCGCTTAGTATCTATGGTATGTTGATAAGATTTTCTTAAGAGGATCCTTTTCCAGCCTATCTTCAATATCGAGCATGTTTTAAAAGCTTATTACTTCTTTTAATGAAGGGACAATGCAAAAAAGAGAGATAACGCCTGAAAACTCTGATGGTATTCGGTGATTCTGTGATTTACTCGAATATTTCACAAAACTTGTTCCAGTAAATAAGTGTTTTTAAATCCTTAAAAGTTTTTCAGAAAAGTTGTTGTCATTTAGAATCTCTATTAAAATGTGCAAGGCTTCTGTTGATTTACTTTTTTATATTTTTAATTTATGATTCCATTAGAGCCAAAGTTTTCATAAAATAGCAGATTTTCAGAGGTCTTTACTAGGTTAGGTTAGTTACTGTTTAGCGAATCCAAAAAATCATCAACACTTTGGGATGGTGGCCTATAAATAGCTATAATTACTGTATCGGGAATAATTTTAATTACTAAGCAGTTGCAGTTTAAAAAAAGGGATTGTTTATCTACTAATATTTTTTATATAAACTACGACACCATCGTTCTGGTGGTGAGAAAGTTGTGTATTTACATCATAATCACATAAAAGTGGTTTTATGATAATGTACCTTGAAAAGGACGCCCTTAAGCCCCCTTTCTCAAGAATCTCTCCTAAGTTCAACCCATTATCTTCAGTTTTTAATTAAGTCCCTGTTCTAGTGAATCGACGCTATTGACTCGGCAGACCGCTTTCAATGGGGAACGATAAATCAAGTCGCTCGCTTTACATAACAAGTAATAACAATAGCAGTTTGTGCTGCATTTTCTGAGCTTCATCTAACTGACGTGAATGAGAAATTGCATCAGTTTTATCTTCTAGAAGTCAATATTTTACTTTGTTGATTTTGTCGTCTGAAATAGGGGATTTGCTTTCCATTTGTGGTGATCCCGATGCTACTGGACGCTGTTAATGTAAAGCATTGCTATTGATAACTTGCATAACTTGAGACAAACAATGTCAAAAATGATAAATTGTAGAAAAGCTAGTTTTGAAATTTTTAAGTTTATGGCAATCTTGGTTTTTGCTACCATAGCAATTTTCAGAAAAAATTTTGGAGGGATCTCATAGTTCGATAGCGACAGTGTCGGACCCAGTGCTGGACATGCCATAATTATGACGGTAAGTGTCTTTACTATCCATCGTAGGCGTTGGCTTGTGGACAGCGAGCAATGAATAGCTCGCCATCCGGCTGCCCAGCCGGTAACCGTCTGGACAGAGCTTGAGTCGTCGGCGCTTAGTGTATCACCTGCACTTCAACGGATACGGAAATATCAGCAGGGCCAAAGCCCTGGGTTAGTTTCCAAAAGGGAAACCCGAAGCCCTGGAATGCAAGGCAAAGAGAAGGAACATAAAAGTAGATTTTAATCAGTAAAAGTTTAACACGCCGTCCCGCTCCATCCTAGAGCGGAACTATTTTTGCAAATTGGGAGTATAGACATTAATGTCTCCCGAGCACACTAGAGCAGTGGTGGCCGAGTGGTAACTGCCCCGACTTAAGAGTTGTAGATCGCTTGTTCAAACCCAACCAGGCACATTACTTTGTGTAATTTATTTCATCGCCACTACTCTCAAAACGGCGAAGGAAATCATCGTGAGGAAACCGGCATATTTTAGAACCAAAAATTCGAAGACATGTGACATCCACCAACCACACTGGGTCCGCGTGGTGGATAAGTCCCATCCCCTCTCCTAGAGAGGAGGCCTGAGTCCCAACAGTGGGAACATTATAATGCCGACTGTGCTATGCTATGCTATGAGCTCAGCATGTTTCGAGAGTTTCGCTTACTACGTCATACGGAAAGAAAGAACTCTAGCCACTCTATAAGATACCCCCGTTTACTGCCCCATTTGTCGCGTGCCTAGAACATTATAAACTGATAGTGCTATCTAAATAACGTAAGGATAGCCTTTACCGGGTAAGTGAGGCTCCAATTAGGCAGAGCTTAATCACCAGATAGAATACCGCTTAACTTGGCACTAATTAGAACCTGTGGCCATGACAAGCTCTAATTATACCAAACCTAAATACGTCAGTGTAACTGACACGTTATTGATATACCTACACTAATATTATTAAGAGATAAAGTTTGTTTTTTTTTTGTTTATAGCAGGTAATCTCTGAAAGTACTGGTCCGATTGCAAGATTTTTTCACCGATAGAAAGCTGCATTATTCCAGAGTGACAAAGGCTATATTTTACGTACGCGGGCGAAACCGCTGGTAGAAGCTAGTATTATAAATAGGTAAAGTTTGTATTTTTGTATTTTTTGGGTTTATAGGAGATACTCGCTGAAAGTACTAGTCCGATTGCTAATTTTTTTTCACCAATAGAAAGCTGCTTTACTCTTGAGTGACATAGGCTATATTTTATGTACGCGGGCGAAGCTGCTGACAAAAGCTAGTCATACATAACTCCGATATTCTCAATATTGTTTTTCACTCAAATCAAGCAAATTGAAAGAAAAAAAACACGTTTATTTTTCACATAGGTACACACAATGAGATAACAATTATAGTATAGAACTCACAGCTGCGCCAAATAGGTTATCATCGTCATCATCAACCTTTTTAATGTTCCCACTGTTGGGACTTTCGCCTCCTCTCTAGGAGAAGGAATGAGCCGTAATCCACGCGGCCTCAGCACAGTGGTGAATGTCACATGTCTTCAAATTTTTGGTTCTAAGACATGCCGGTTTCCTCATGATGTTTTCGTTCACGGTTTTGAGAGCAGTGGTGATGAAATAAATTACATAAAGTAATGCGTCTGGCGAGCCAGAAAGACCATGTCAGTTAGGCCCGTGAAACTTTAAGTAGTTTTTACAATATGGTAAAGACATGGTAATACCTCTACTTATCTGCTCCAATAACGTCGATTCGCCGACAAAGTACCTACCCTCTCCTGTGAGTACCAAAGCAATCTAAGTTATTGAACTGAACACTTCACTTACTTCTTTGTGAATAAAGTAAGTTGGATCGCTGTAAAGCATCTCCTAACTTAAGTTAGAAAGAAGACTTGCTAAGCTTTATTGAGTTGTTGTAGGACTTTATATGAAAATGTCACAATGACAAACTATGTGTGTCAAAGTTTAAGGCTAACATAAACAAACAAAATAAAAGTCTAAAAATTACAAGGTGTACCTACTTCTATCATCATCTGCCTTTTTAATGTTCCCACTGCTGGGACTCAGGCCTCCTCTCTAGGAGAGGGAATGGGCCGTAATCCACCACGCGGGCCCAGTGCGGGTTGGTGAATGTCACATGTCTTAGAGCTTTTGGTTCTAGGACATGCCGGTTTCCTCACGATGTTTTCCTTCACCGTTTTCAGAGCAGTGGTAATGAAAATAATAAATTACACAAAGTAATGCGCCTGGCATGGTTTGAACCCGCAACCTACAACTTGTAAGTCAGAGCCATTCGGGCCACCACTCGGCCACCCCTGCTCTCAATACCTACCTACCTACTTCTATAATAACTCAGAACCCCTAGCCAAGTTGCGAATCTGCAATAGTTAACGCTAGTAGAAAGCTCCAAGTGACGCATGACGAAAACGGCAACGACGACGACGGAAATGACGGGTATGTCGGTGGTGACGGGAATGACGTCATCTCAACGCTCAGTTACGTGGTCGCAAGCGAAACGGTTTTAACTTGGCTAGAGAGCAGTTTATATTTGGAATATTATCATTCGTAGATCTTTGACAGTTGTAGTCCGACACGTCTGTCTATCCAAGGAGTATTATGTTGCTCAATAACTGGGTTGGGGAGGTCTGATAGGTTGTCGCTCGCTGTAAAACACGGGTATTTGACCGCATCCGATCAGACTGGCAGCCGACCCCAAGTTAGTTGGGAAAATGATTATAGAGCTATTTATTTATATTTATGATAGTTGGGGTTTTGGGGTGGCGACCACGTACTGAAAGATGCAGTGTTGCAGGGCCTTCTATAAGATTATCGGTCCACCTTATGGAAGCCCCTCCCTTATCTTATCTCGACCTTGTGTAAAATGTGAGCCTTTTATATTTCAGAAGCAGGATTAATGCAGTTGTGCATTAGTAGAAGCTTGGCGTAAGCCTAATCCTGAATCCTGCGGTGGACGTCTTTCGGCTGACACCAAAGCGTAGATTTAAAGAAAAAAGAGTCCAGAGAAAAGAAGGATGGAAGAAAGAGATAGAACGGAATGGAAGAAGAATTCTTATTACTTCATAGTAGTAACGACTCTCTGTATCTTTAAATATTTGGAGTCATCTCCAAACAACATGTAAAGAGACAGAGAGTCGTTAATAAAAAGTTGTAAAAAGGTTTTTCACATTTTTAGGCCCATTTCTGTACAATAGATTAAATAGAAAATTAGATTTGTACAAATTAAATTATTATAACTGTAAAAAGATTATTGTGCAATACTTACTCAGCATCTCTTACAGAGAGACGGAAGATCTCCTAATAGTTTGTAAATAAAATATGTTTTGCTCTTATTTAAATTAAATGTATGTTATTTAGTATAGTTAATTTAATGATTGTTAATTTATTACTTGAGGTTATTTGTACTTTTTAGCCTGAAATACAGGTCCAACCTAGTTCAGGCAACAAATGCAATGTATGCGTTAAAATTGTTTTTGTATTTTTATTTAAATGTGCCACTTTTATTAAATAAACGATATTCTATTCTATTCTATTCTAATAAAGGGAACAGACAAAGCCACATTAACACAAAAGCATCCACGTACCCACTTTTTCACATTCGTAAAACAACGGTATCCTACGTAGATTGGTCTAAACGGTGCCATAGTCACGTCTCGTCGCCTCCGGTTATTGCCTCAGTTTCTTCGTCCATCCCCATTTCAATGCAATAAACCATGCTACCTATGTGAGAACTACCCTCTAAACTAATATAACGTGTCGTTTTGTTTGTGTTTGCTTTTGTGAAACTCTGAATTCAGATTTTGTTGGGTTGTGAAATGTAGGTCAAAATAGAGAGAGCGAAATGCAGTATTACGGTTTTTTATGGTTTCGTACCTCAAAAAGTAAAACGGAACCCTTATAGGATAACGTTGTTGTCCGTCCGTCCGTCTGTCTGTCAAGACTCTTTATCTCGAGAACGCGTTGAGATATCGAGTTGAAATTAAAACCATACTCAGTCTGCGGTCCCTTCAAGCTGTGAAAAAATCAAACTTCCAAGTTAACGAATAAAAAAGATACGGACGTTTATGTCGCAAAAAACGTATATTTTGAAACTCTCAAAGATTTAAATTCATAGGTTACTTCCCTTTGACCAAGAATCCTGAAATTTGGCAGAAAGCAAGATGTAGGAATAAATCTGAAAACCGTAAACGTCACAAAAAAGAAATGCAATTTGGAAAAATCTTCGACACTCCATTCGGGAATTGTTGTTTGCACTGAACCCTCAGTGCGTGAGTCCGAATCCCACTTGCCTAGTTTTTTTATTATTAACTAGCTGGTGAGCGGCGCGCCTTGGTCTTAGCGGCGAGCGGGAGTGGTGAGCGGGTGTGGTGAGCGGTGTCTCGTAGCATGAAAAAAAAGAAACGATCCAGAAATGTTTGCCACGTTCAATGTCTATGTTCAATTGTTCGTTCAATAATAAAAGTAAATATTCCCAAAATGATTTGAGCATATCGATGAAATGTCTTCAATGCAACGGTAGTATGGCGAACGTCGTGTTTAGTTTTTGAATCTACCTCAGGGAGCCGGATTTAATTTTGTAAACCGGGTATTCAAATGGACTTTCAAGAGGTATCAAAGTCAGTGTCTATTTGCTCTTTGAAAGCTGTTAACAGAGGACTACAGAACAAAAGCCTTTATACAGCTTGGAATAACTCAACCCTCTGTCAACTACTCTGGCAGAAACAGCTCTCCTAGCTAAGTTACAACCGTTTCTCTTGCTTCGAACGCTTCGAGTTGGCCAAGCCGCCGTTTCTTTTGTCCTAACCACGTGACTGAGTGATTAGATGACGTCATTCTCGTACATTTGAAGTTTTCTACTAACGTTAACGATTGCAGATTATCAACTTGGCTACGGGTACAGCACCCCTAGGCAAGTTGATAATCTGCAATCGTTAACGCTGATCGAAAAGTAATCAAATGTATGGGAATGACATCATTTCAACGTTAATTCACGTGGTCGGAACAAACGAATAGAAAATTTGTAGCCAAGTTCACATCGTTCAAAATGATAGAATGAATTTCTACAGCGTTTAACGCTACATCCTTTGATAAACAAACGCTACATTGTAAAACGAGCGGCCGTCTCAGGCATGTCAACTTCGTCACTTATCGTTTTCTACAATTGCTGACACCGAAGCGTTACCGATTGGAGAACGGAATTCGACACGATACAGTTGTAACTTGGCTAGGGGGGTAGGTATGGCATTTGTATCTCCCAGGGAAGAAGACAGAGGTGAAGGAGGAGGAAGGGGAGATTTGTAGTATCTATTCCTTTCAATATATTTTTAATAGCCTATTCTGTGTGTGTAAAACTGCTGTTCAAAGGCCTCTCTTTTCTCTTTCCAAACCTCTCTATTTAGGGCGATCTTTGGCTTAGTTTTCCACATCACCTTCGCCGCAATCGACCTTTCAATGCAAACGATTAAAATGAGGAAAACAAGTAAATAAACGAACTACGGATTATTCAAAAGAGCTACCGTGGCCATCGTGGACAAAGGACAACTAAAGTAACGCTAAGGGTTAAAGTCAGTAAAAGTCTGATAATCCTTCTTGCTCCACCTAGAGTGGAAGAAGTCATCTGATCATCAGAAGGAATACTGCATCAGAAGGAATACTGAGGGTTTTAGTCAATAAAAATCTGACACTTCTCGTTCTACCATCATCATCTTCCTGCCCTAGTCCCGTTTTATTTGGGGTCGGCGCAACACGTTTTTTTCTTCCATTCTGTCCTGTCACTCGTCACGCTATCACTAACTCCCTTTTCCTTGATATCGCTTCTCACACAATCCATCCATCTTTTCTTTGGCCTCCCTCTTCCTCTCCATCCATCTACATGTAGACTCATAACTTTTTTAGCAACATGCGTTTCATCCCTCCTTTTCACATGAGCGTACCAAGACAAACGATTCCCTTTCAACTTTTCAGTCACTGGCGCCACTTTCAAACTTCCCCTAATATACTTCTCGTTCTACCATAAGCGGGAGAATTCATTTGATGACTTCACACGTAAAAAGAGTCTTCTTCTTCTTCCTTTCCCTGTCCCATTATTTGGGGTCGGGTCTTCTCACTTTCCTGCGCCACGTGGCTCAATCTTGGGTTGACACCTAAAAAAAATTAATTTCGAAAAATAGGAATGCCGTTATCTACAACCGGTTCTAGAAATCAAACTGAGTCACCTAACAGTTTATTTCACAAAACACTTTAATATTACACCAATATTAAAGACCAATTTAAAACTAAAACTAATAAACTTATGAATGAAGACCAAAAGTCACAGTAACTGGAGTGTGCCTGTCACTCCTCATCCTATCATATACCTGTCATACCTCAACTTGTAGAACACTAATGAGGCTACTGTCATAAGCCGGACACCGAACTGCTATTCAGTAATGCCAAGTTGAAAACTGTTCAGTAATCCATCTGAATGGTAATCATACATTATACCCAGCAGGAGCGCTTGCAATGAATAAGTACAACGTTAAAATGACCACTGCGTAACTAGCTGTTCCAGGAACTATTCTAAAAACAGAAACCATAGAAAATCCAAACACTAAAACAAATACTAATCAAACCCCAAAACTGGAGCTAGTATACTGTAACGAAGTTTAAAACTTCGTTTTAAACAAATCACCATCTAGTACAACTCCACAACCAAGCAATTCATTTAAAATCGATTTTGTTTATAGAGTAAACTGCATGGCAGGCTGCCACTAAATGTGACGTACAGAAAATCTACTCCAGTAACAAAATGGAGGATAGGTTCTCAGGTTCAGTATAGAAAAGAAAAGAAAAGAGATCCGTAGGATAATCAAGGTAACCGACTTTTCCTGAAGTATTGCCAAATTAAAGAGGCAAAGATATGTTATATACTGTTTGTTGACGGCTTGAAGATATGGGAACCGATAAAATGACGATGACAGTAAATTTATTGTATTGTATATATTACTGTATATGTAGGCTATGATAGTGGCTTAATGGTTGAGCGATTGGTTGCTGCACTAAGTGTTGTGGGTTCGATTCCCGCACAGAAATATTTTTATCGCCTGAAAAAAGTGGTTTCAGGTTCTTGTGTATATGAATTTATATTTTTGTATACGCGCCTTCGACAAAAGTAATTCCTAGTTCCTAAAAGAAATGAGACCAGTGGTGGCCGACTGGTAATCGCCCCGACTTTCGAGTTGTAGGTCGCGGTTTCGAACCCAACCAGGCGCATCACTTTGTGTAATTTATTCCATCACCACCACTCAAAACGGTGAAGGATAATATCGTGAGGAAACCGACATGTTCGAGAACAAAAATGGTACACATGTGACTTTACTAACCCGTACTGGGCCCACGTATTCATTCTCTCTCCTAGAGAAGAAACCTGAGTCCCAGCAGTGGGAACATTAAAAAGGCTGATGATTAAAAGAATAATTATTACAAACAAATCTTCAAGTATTTAAACAGTGGAGATCCTATTTTTAATAACAGAACACAATACAGACTTCTGTTCGACGACCGACACTCACGTTGCAGCTTTAATTATTATTGCATGTTGCATAATTACATTAATTTAATCGCTCCTTCGGCTTGTGCATAATTTTGCTCGACGACGCGCTACATACTGCAACTAAACATGGTGAACAAATTCATACTTGGTGTCTTTTTTTTTTCAATTTGTAAAAATCATCCAGATTACCTTTCCCGCCCTTGAGCGGAGCGGGAGCCAAACGGTGCGAGTGACGGCCGAGCTGCTGTCATGTACGAGTTGCTGCTGGGCGAGCAGGCGAGTGAAAACAAAAAAAATGTAGTAACTCGGATGCGAGCTACTATCTAACTCGCACGTGCGAGTTACTCATAAGTGACGGAAACACGCGAGTTACTGCTACTCGGCAGGCTAGCTCGTACGCTAGCTCGCACTGTGTAAACCAGCCACGAATAACGCAAAAAAAAGAATTAGATATTGTATTTTGTGTTTTAGCGATATAAATTAGATATTGTTTCCTGATAGCTACAACCTGCTCTTCTAGGTCTTTAAGTCAAAAATTAATAGGTGACTTCTAGGTAAACGTGCTCCATCGTCAGCCACATTATCGCTTACTATCAGGTGAGATAGTGATCTAACGCCAGCCTAATCATTATAAAAATGTTTGTATCTAGATTATAATGTTCATAAGTTTTATCTGTATGACTAATGATTATATTCAAATATTTTTTTTTATAGAAAGATGATTGCTACATTTAACCTAAAAAAGCTCACAGCTCCCATAGACATAAATCACGAGAGCTAACCCGCCAGCGTTAATATTGTATTGTAGTCTCCGGTTGAAGATTAAAGTCCTCAAGTGCATGAAGTGGATCTTCTTCTTACCCTCACGTTGTGCCCCAGCCGTCAGACGCGGGTGAACTGCAATTAAAATCCAGTCTACCGCCTGCCATTAACAGGAATTGTTATGTGCATAATATGGCGATATTAATTTTACGTTCTCAAACATTATTTATTTATCAGGAATTCCTGAAGTGTTGAAATAAGGGCGATATGTTACGTTCTCTTTATGTATGATTTTTTTGTTACGGAAATTTTAGTGATCGGTTAGTAATGCTGGAAATCTGAGTGCTGTTATGAAATACGAAGGTTACTTGTAAGTCTTATAAATTACGACATGGTTGGCGCAATAGTAGAGCTATTGGTTGATGCGAGGATTTCCGCTCTAAATAAATATTTGTATGGCCTACAGATAGGTGTTCCGGCTCTGGCTGTCTTGCGGATGTAAGTTTACATGTTTGGGAACGCACCCGCCATACAGGAGTTATTCCTAGTGTGGAGCAACGTTTTATGTTATAAGTAAACTTCCTTGCTTTGTCATACTAAGAATTCAAATATATAACTAGCTTCTGTCAGTTGCTTCGCCTGCAGCAAAATTGAAAGTTATGCCTACGAAACACACTACAGACAGAAAAGTAATAATAATGTTCTATTCCAAGATGTGTTCTACCGACTGCTAAGATTCATTCCTTCAAACACACACACGCATGCAACCTTTTGCCTTTAAAATATTCTTGTGATGGGATGTAATAATGTGATAAGCATAAACTGAGAGTTTACGTTCCTCAATGCTGAGGGTCGTGACCTCGACGAATAACTTTCTTGTGGACTATATTTCGCCATGTTGTTATATCTTCCACGATGTGAACGGTATAACAGACTGAAGTCTCCAGTGTAGCACGGATTTGGTCAGACTAACGTATCGGACTCCTGCCCGTAGGTCTTTTTCCATCTACTTTTTCTGCCATTAGCAACTTTCTCAGGTTATCACCTCTCTTTCTGGCAATGTGGCCAAAGTAATCAAAGATTCTTCCTTGGCATATAGTGATGAGTCTCATAGGTAAAGAATAGAATAGAAATACTTCGTTTATTTTACTTTGTTTACCAGGAGGTCGGAATTTCCTTACGGAAATCAACCCATGGGTCCAGTAAGCTTCAACCCCATTAGGCCCTTCAATTTTGCTGGCATCTTTTTGAGGCGTCCGTGGAACACCACGCACTGTCGATGACTCGAGCTCAGGCTGTAGGGTAACCAGGCAGCCAGACGGTAAGTTGCCCGTTGCTCGTCGTCAGCAAATCCACGTTCCTAATTAGCTTGGGGTCCGCTTCAGACTTGAAGCTGACCGTGAACGTGGATTAGCCGTATCCGGTTAGACTTAACCGGATACGGCTGCATACCCATTTTTACATGAGGTGATTCCTTACCACACCTCCATAATCCAGTTACACATAAACGGTAGCACAACTGATATTTGTCGTTCAAATATCAGTTGTGCTATTTGAACAACCAGTCCAGAAAGAGGGATGATGCAATATACCCTACATAGCTCCATATCTTTAACAGTTCAGTTCAGGTCGTAAAATGGACCGCATTAAGAGCTCGTAATAGCATTGCTCTTGTTATCATGTCCAAATTAACCATATCCAATCGACAAACCACCAAATGCCAATAGGACCCTATTTCCATACTCCTCTAAAAGCCGATTTCACTCGTTATATTTGCAGTGTCAGGGCAAAAGTCGTGCGTGTTTATTGTGCGTGTTCGATATACATATGTATATACGAAGTAATTGGTTTTTGTGATGTTATTTCGATGGCTTATAGAATGGGGCCCTGTTTGTATTGGCAGAAAACATTTTAGTGGCGTTTTGCGTGTTTGGATGACATAAATGTGTGTTTGTTCTGTGTTTCAATGATTTGTTTGTGTGTTTTGTATTTGATTGGCATGCGGGTTTGTTTTAAGTGGTTCAGTTAATATGTATGGTGGAACAACGATACGTTTTGAATATTTATTTGATTTGAATTTCAGTTTGGTAGGGATGTAACGAAGCGGCTATGTCATCGAAGCGAAAAAAGGTTTTAAGGATTGAAAGTTAATGGCTTTTGTAATTTTTTAAAACCCCATGGGATAAAGCAATGTTTACCTATCCTACAACGCCGGATGGAATGTATACATTTCTTTAGCACACTCTAGCTAGAGCCTAAATGGGTTGTTTAGTTTAAGCTTGAGAGGTATCGTTAGATTCATCTTAGTTGTGAGAGTAGATAGTATGCATGTTGTGATTATTGCGTTCTCGTTTTGTTGTTAGTTAATAAATCTAACGGCAAAAGGCATAAATTCGCGTGACTATTTAATTTTGAGTTATGTGCGTTTAACTGGTTTGTCCATATTTAGATACAAGTATACTGAAAGGGTTAATATTAAACTCAATGCAGATCACAGGATTGTAATAATATTAAATCACTAAAACCTAACAAAACAACTGCGCTATGCGTTACACCCGCCGTGATCAAAAGTACTCATTTAAAGTTAAAAAATAAAACTTAAATATAATTTATCAGTGTCAATCATATTATCATAATGTTACTAAATCTCATTTCCTGTACAATAATATTAATTTGGCTGACAAATAATATTATTTCCGTTTTTTGTTTTTGAAGTCACTATTGTATTAATTTATATAAAACTTGCAGTTCGATACGCGGGCTATTACACTGAAAATAAATTAAATATATTTTACAGATTTCTTATTGAACTAGTAAGACAACATAATTTCACTATAACAAAGAGATTTGTGGAAAAAAAATGTTTTGACCCACCCACACACATAGCGTAAGAAACATGGTAAACTGTTCAGTGTTCATGCAAGTTTCATTTGCAAACCAAATTACTTTAATACCACCACGCAAATCACCGTTTAATCAAGCCTTGAAATCCCAAGAACATTTCAACATTCATATAGAAATAACCAGCAAAGTTTTAATACAGTTGTAACTGCATAAACGTAGGAATAATATTAATCCTGCAGCCCGAGGCACGCTGGGGAATGCAAAGCTTACCGAATGTAAGTGGACTCAGACTGACGACATTAATATTTCGTGTAGTGGACACCATTTATCATTCTGTGTGTTGTATTGTCTGGTTCTGTGACGGAGCGTGTGTGGGTTTTTATTTAATTTCCTTGCTGGGTCATAGCTGGTATAATAATAATGGTTTATGGTTCAAGAAAAATTAGGGGGCACGGTAGTGTCCACCAAGGCAAACAAAAAGTGGCACGGCCGTAACATTCTTTTCTCAAAATAGTTCAGACCGCTTTCGATCCTCTATAACTTCGTTGTGTATAACTGACTAGAAGCCTGATCTTCAGTAACCAAGCAGGCATTGTACAAAAACGGTATGTTTAAAATTTATTTCAATAAATTATAACTGGTCAAAGTTTTTAAATTTTGTTACTCATGACGGACTGATCATCAAAAGGCAGACACAGAAGCTTCAACTTTTGAGTACAATTAGTATTTAGTATATAAATCAATGAAAAACTAAAACATTTTGCAATTACAGTTTTTACATAAATAACTTTGTAATCCCAAATAAATATATAGGAAAGTGTTAAGGTACTTGGGATTAAAATTAGAATTAAGATACACTATTATACAGATAGATATTAAAGTACTAACACCTAGTTTAAGATACATATTATATTATTGTAAGTTGATTAAATTTGCAAGAAATATAAAGCTTTTTATTTTATTTTTATTTCAGTTTCAACATCATTTACATTTCAAAAATACTTAACTAATTTACAGTAAAATAATAATAAAAAAAACCCTACGCTAAAAAAAAAACTAACTAAAATCAAACAAAAATATGGCGTCGAAAAACTCTTCCACATCGCTGTCGACTGGTAATATGCCTAAAAGACTGGCGGCATTGCCACGTTGTATGGCAATGCTTATCTTTGTCCGAGGTAAAAGCCAGCCCCCTTTTTATTCATTTTTTTTTTATTTTTACCCAGCGCAGCAGAGCATTGTCATCAAAATCCATTCCCACGAAATCAAAGTTTCAACAAGACAAAATGAGTGCAAACCGTAGTTCTCCCAACACATCACAGACAGGGTAAAGAGGTCATGAATACGTTTGTAAAAAAGCTCTCATTCAAATTAAGTCTCCTGTTGAATAATTCATACAATTTGACAGGAGTGCCACTTTGGTGACACAATTTGAATCTAAAAACGTTGTATCTAGAAAAATCCCCGTGATCCTGAAAAGTGGGTTCTTGGGAGGCTTTTGAGGAAACTACATTACCATACATGGCTTATCTTGTGCCAACGAACAGAGCTTATTCTCGCTGCGTACAAAATTCAAGGAGGAATAAGGATAAGTGCTCACAATGGCTGTGGGATAAATATTTCCGCGTCACAACTATGTAGACTTGGTGTTATGAATGGGGTGACTGCGTGTTGTGGTGTTGTGGGATAGTTTAGCTTTTAATAATTATAGTTAGTTTTGTATATGAGAACAGCAACAATTAATTGACACTGATTCAGTAATAAAAATAGGAATAATATTTTTATTTATATATTTTTTGATTGTATAAAAAAATTACACTGTATATTAATATAAAAATAATTACTCGTAGAATTGAAATTTAAGAACATTAAAAAATATAAATATAAACAACAGACAAAATTAATTATTTGCAATAACAACGTTTTGCAATTCCCGTTTTGCATGGTTTATGGAGAAATAATATAAAAACAACAACAAAATAATAATACAGATTCAACCTTTACGAATGTCAAAAGTAACAATATAAGGACAATAAAAATGGTGACAACAGAAGCTAAAAATAAAAAAGTAATGGCAATAAAGTTATAGTTAAATATAGTGAAAATATCATTACAAATGTTACGAGTACTTACGTGCATGAATTTATTGGAAACCTTTTTATGATTACTACTCTGGTTACTGATTACGACCATGAAAGATAGTGTAGGATTTACAAAATATCTATAATAATTTTTTCTCTTGACCGACTCACACACGAAACAAGAGCACGCCTAAATCCTATTAATTTAACATTTACGAGGATGTCAAAGTAACTGATGTATAAAGAACATAACTTTTATACGTTTGCCTCATAGCACATAAAAAATGCGTGTGTCTTTAACCTCAAAGTTTTACGAGCGTTGTTGATGGCCAGATCTTTGGTAAAACTCTTAATTCCGATAATTAAGCGCAAGTCGCACTTAATTAAGATCATTAGGTGCCAATGTTTTAGTGCTATGGAATTACTTTATATAAGGTTCCTGCAGGATATTTTCATTGTAAATGAAAATATTTCTGATTAACAATTAAGAGACAACGCGAATAATAATATTTATAGGGCTCCATATCTTAGTAAAAATACGGAATCTTTATAGGATTATTTCGTGGTCCGCCCATCCATCTGTCAAGATCCTTTTTTTCAGGAACGCGTGGTTTTCGTTAATATCAAATATTCAGTTCTGCTACCCCTTGAAGCAGTAAAAAAAATCAATTGCGAGTGTCAAATTATGACGTATATTTTGAATCCGTAAGGAAATCAAATCTGTAAGCTTATTTGTTGACCTTATGAGATATTAGTTCTTGCCGCAAAACCTGAAAACCATATATTTGTTACATAACAAAATCATTGCTTTTTTCAATATGTTAAATCTTCATGTTTTTCAGGAAACTTTGGTGCAGACTTACAGAAAATAATGCGAGAGATATTGTTGTTCCAAGCACGGTCATGATATGATACAGTGTAAGTTCTGGATATACTTCTTAAATCTGATGTTTTTGTTATTACAGTTTTAATATTTTGTGTTTTCCTGCATTACTTTCATTGCCATCTAATGGGTTAAATAAAAATACTCGTATTTATTATCTATCACTTTTTATCCATGTTTAATTGATGATTTAAGTGAACAAAATAAATACAAATATCCTGTTAAAATCAAAATGGTTGTCAGCCTAGTTCTTAGAGCTGCTTGCTGCAGGAGCGTGATAGACAGGTGGCTCCCTCTGGGATAGCACGGGACTGTAATGCGCGCTAGGTGTATGTAATACGAAACTGCCTGAATAATTTCATAAACTGCATGCGATACCGCTTTTATGAGTTTAAAAATGTTACAATACTCGTATAGTGCAGTTGCAGTACTTTCTGTTTCCTTTCCAGCTCGTTTTGAATTTTAATGTGATGAGACTTTTGGGAGCAGTGGTGGCCAAATGGTAATGGCCGCGACTTACGAGTTGTAGGTCGCGGGTTCGAACCTAGCCAGGCGCATTCTTCTTCTTCCTGCCCTTATCCCATATTACTTGGGGTCGGCGCAACACGTTTTCTTCTTCCATTCTGTCCTGTCACCCGTCAAACTATCACTAACTCTCTTTTCTTTCATGTCACTTAGCCAGGCGCATTACTTTGTGTAATTTATTTCATCACCACTGCTCTGAAAACGGTGAAGGAAAACATCGTGAGGAAACCGGCATGTCCCAGAAATAAAAATTCAAAGACATGTGATATTCGCCAACCCGCACTGGGCCCGCATGGTGGATTACAGCCCATTCTCTCTCCTAGAGAGGAGGCCTGAGTCCCAGCAGTGGGAACATTAAAAAGGCTGATGATGATGAGACTTTTGGTATCTGTTCTGCGAGCTAGTACCCTGCGCACTGTCACGTT
The DNA here is from genome assembly GCA_929112965.1 of Mythimna albipuncta. Lineage (NCBI taxonomy): Eukaryota > Metazoa > Arthropoda > Insecta > Lepidoptera > Noctuidae > Mythimna > Mythimna albipuncta. The sequence goes on from OV815960.1 coordinate 3,836,403, forward strand.
TTGGCGATTCTTCTAGTTATGCAATGAGAAGGACATTAGCATTTGCCAACTTGTAAAGAAGGAAGAACAAAAGCAAAACAGTTTATTTAAAAAAAGGAAACAGTACCTAAAAGAAAAAAAGTCCTTTTTTGAGATGTTTGTTGGGACCAAAAGGTTTTAGAGTGGCAATCGCGAACCGGAAGACTCAGCGTTGGATGGCCTCCCACCAGGTAGACCGCTGATCTGGTGAGGGTTGTGAGAATCCGATGGATGTAAGACGCACAAGCCGTTCAGTGTGGCGACACTTGGGGATATATTCAACAGTGTCCGTCTTTGACTGAAATGGTCCTGATAATGATGATGAGACTTTTCCCAAGGTTGGCTTCTTATTCAACTGGATATAGCTGATCAACAGCATTTATATAAAATGCTGATATTCAGATGAGGACGTGTTTAATTTTTTGCTTTTACGTAACAATTTATGTTCCAGGGTTACGGTAAATCTCCGCAAAGCTTATGAAACTAGTTATATTTTTTCAATTGTTACTTCTCAAAAAAAAGCCTAACCATACAAAAATCTTAAAAAAAGCCTACACAAAAGAACTTTTAAGTACATTTATTAAGTAAACAAACTTGTACCTTGCATTATAGTGGATAAAGATACCCATATTACTGAACAACTTAAACAAAAAGTGAGCGATGGAAGTTGACGCACGCTGGGAATTGCGTACTTACTAAGTTTTATGAAGAGACAGCCTCTTTATTCTGACGTGATATGTTATTTATTTGTTACTCGATTTGTTATTGTTACTTTCGTATTATTCTTAGAGAAACACAGTATAGACTTGATTTTAATAAAAACAATATTTATAAGAAACTCTCTCTATTTAATTCATTGAACTCCAGGCGAACACCAGCGTTCGCTCTCTCGTTGTCTTTATATTGTATCTCTATTAACTACGATATTTGAAAGGTTGAACAAGTTTTCAATAAAAATATTTTTTTCATGGCAAACTTTTATACAAGGAATGTACCTATATAATTAATACTCGTCAAAACTAATCAGACGAGGCCAAACTCGATGGGTTTGTGTCGTTTAGCTACCGAATCCCTGTGGCCATCTTCCATTTCCATCATTAGATCAGCTCCATGTCATAATAATTTTGCATTGAAATCTGATTTACACATGCATGCAAAATTTCAGTTCAATCGGTAATCGGGAAGTGAATCATATATAATTTGCAAGATTTGATTACAGACATACAAACATCGGGACAGGTGAAAGTAAATAAAAGCTTTTAATAAGAAATACTATCCCACTGTCAGCCAAAGGCTACCATCTCAATTTTCTACACATCTCGTTTTTCTCAAAATACGGGGCAGACTCAGGATATAGCCATCAGAAAACTCAGACTCCGGCAAGAAATTCCATTCTCGTTCCCAAAACCGTTTTATGCGTGTGAAAGTGATTTATTCCACTATGTATCTGTTGCGTATCGCCGTATGTCTGACGGTCCGAAGATGCGATCGACGTACACTCCATTTGCACAAAGCACTATCGTTGTCCACTCTCCATCTTCAAGCATCAGTAAAATGCCTCTAAAATTATCGTTGAATACCCAGATTTTCTGTATCCCTTTAAAACTCAAAACTCCTGTACTATCAAGCTGCATAAACTGACAGACACCCAGCTCCCAAGACGTCGCTTACGGTACCAACCATTTATATACCGTTTATAAACGGTAAAACGCAAGTATATCCCTTAGTTTATTCAAGGCAGGGTATAAAACGTGGGAATTATCCGCCATTTTATGTTGTTACGTTGGTTCCAGACGTTGGTTCCAACGCTACGACCACTTTGTGGTTGGTGAAAATGATATTTAACAGAGAGCCGAGACGAGGTAATTTTCATTTCTATAAGAAAGAATCGCAAAATAAACTAAGTAAATAGGATGACAGCAGCTCATAAGGTATTCATTGACGCATAAGAAATGAGAGACCAATGTCTAGCTTTGAGCAAATTTGAATTTAATAATAATAATAAATATATTAAGACACTTTCCTTCTTATACTTTAAGCACAACGAATGTCATTCGATAAGCTACTAAATTGTTATATGGTGTAATACATATAAAACCACTTTCTCTACCAGAGGTGACTTCTTGCACCGGGCCCTAGTTCAGGCAATGATCCGGGGCGAGCGAACAGCGGAAGGAACGCACTTTCTCACGCCCCAGACGCCGGGATCCCAATTCCAATTTCCAGCCACCGTAGGCATGGACTTGCAGACAACGAACAATGAATAGCTTGCCGACCAGCCGTCCTGTAACCGTCCGGACCAAACCCGAGTCTTCGACAGCGTTCCACCCACGCCTCAAAGAAATGTCAATAAAACCGTAAGGACCCACCAGGGCGTACGCCTACTGGGCCTAAATATGGGTTGACTTGCAACGGAAAAGCCCAAAACAAGGACAAAGAAGGAACTTAGGAGTGATTTTAGTCAGAGAAAGTTGGACACGCCATCCTATTCCGCCCTAGAGCTAGAGAAGTCATTGGATGACTTCCTACCTTAAAAAAAAATGCTTTCTTCACAGCCCCGAAGCATCGTGAGGAACAACATTCTGTAACCAACATTGGGACCAAAGTGTGGAGCCAGTGTTAGTTGTTCCCAGCTTCCATGGTTATGCTGCAGTTGATATCTTTTACTATGGCCGTAAGAAAGCTATGTTTTCTTGCATTATATTTTCATAGAAATATGTTTTGAGATTGAAGATATTGTTAAGGCAGTCTGACATTGACAGCTCTGTAATAAAAAGGGTTGAAAGAGAGACAATACAATTTGGCTAAGGGTGAGACGTAAGTACGTACTCGTATATTCAGGGTTTCGTGCATCTTGATAAATAACGCTTGATTTGAGCAGTAGTGGTCGAGTGGTAACGGCCCCGACTTACGAATTGTAAGTCGCGGGTTCAAACCCAGCCAGGTATATTACTTTGTGTAATTTATTTCATCACCACTGCTCTCAAAACGGTGAAGGGAAACATCGTTAGGAAACCGGCATGTCCTAGAACCGAAAAATCTCGACCGACCATCGCTACTGCACATTAATGTTACATAGTCTTTCCTTGGCATAGGTAATTGTCTTCTTTTATTCAGGTAAAGCCGCTGGCAAAAGCAAGTAAAGTAATATAACAACTGTGTTTAATAATATCAAATATTTCAACGCAAAAATACAAGATTTTAACAAAACTGATTATTTTAATTGGCTTTGTCGAAAGTGTTTGTGACTTAGAAAAAGCGTGACCTTATATTCTGAGACATTTAATTTACTTGAACCAACGTTTCTTTCTTTATTTATTTGAAGTCCACATGTATACGCTTTTGTCCACAATACGCCTCATCCACAAAATAGATAGGCACAGAAGACAATCTACATACAAAGCAAGCTTGAACAACGCACACATAGACATCGCTCATGGACACGATATCTCGGCTCGATCGCCCAGTCGGCTTCGCACAGTTAGCCGCAACGCGCTGCGGTGTAAGCGATCGCCTAGCGTAGGTATAAAAAGTGAAGTACATACACGAGATTGACTTCTATACCTATCTATTTTGTGCCTCATCTAGTAAATCTAGTACTAAATAGTAAATCTACGACCTGACTTATAAGTCCACATGCGACCCTACTAAGACGTTAAGTTACTTAATAACAGGCCACTAGGCTAAGAGCTAGGGACAATCTTTTTGTTTTGTGTTTTTTCTTCACTTAAGTTAGGTAATACGTAGATTACATTGTCTTTTTTGTTTCGATTTTTGAAATTCTTAGTAATATCTTTTGTTCTAGGGCTGATAAAATGTCAGACAGACTTTTTTCTTTTCTTTTCTTTCGTCTTTATGTGTTTGGCCGTTTGTGTCAGTTTTTTGCAGTTTTTTTTAGAGTAATATTCAGTGGCGAGTTTAGTTATGTATGCATATTTTTTTTGTGGATAGTGCAGTGTGAATTGATATACGCCGTTAAATTTTGATCGCTTTAATCCCGTGGAGGGTCGATCCGGTACATGAAACACTATCGATTTGTAAAGTAAAATAAAAAAATAAAAAAGGTACCTTTTTTTAAAAACTCGTATTAATTTACGCATGTACGAAATTAATTTCTTTAAGAAAACGTCAGCTGAGCGAGTTCCATGACCTGTAGGTAGTAGTCGGCGTTGCGTACTAATTACCTTATGTAAATTAACCTTTCAAATGTCTTAAGTTACACCGTCCGACATAAGGTAATTGTCTTTCTATTGTGTGTCTAATTACGACATTCAAAGAGTTAATACGAATTTTAAAAAAAGGTACTTTATTTTTTAATTTTATCTTTACTAATCGATAGTGTTTCATGTACCAGATTGACCCTCCACGGGATTAAATCGATCAAAATTTACCGGTGTATTTTTGTATCTCAATGGACTACACATTTGTGGAATCATAGAAAAAGGTGTGATCTAAGCAAAATGGTGCTGAGGATTATTATTCTAGTATTGACTATTTTAGTACAGCTTGCCAAGAACGTCTCAATACTTTTTTACCGCTAAATACGACAAAACATTCGAACATGTTACATCAATCTGTAACAAAAACAAAATACATCAACATTAATTCTAAATTTGAATCTAGCTACATGCACAGACCGTGTGAAGCCAATAGAAGACAGTTAAAGAGTACGCCGTGTTCTCTTCTTGTCCACTTCTGGCGAGAGAGGAGGGTAGGGCAATCATATTAGAGCAAAATATCCTTTTCGTCATTTATCATCATTCCCCAAATGGCACCACAACGGCCGGTCCTGTGCTTCTTGCCTTCACCTTATGGGACGCCTTCCAACACTGCATCTTTCAGTACGCGACTGTCAGTCCAGAACCTATCAGCCTCATCGACCATCCGTTCTGCGAACACGAAAGACAGTCGTCCAGTGCCACGTAAGTTGGGCGATTCTTTGGGCTATGTCGGTATCATTGGTTCTACTGAGGGTATCTTCATTCCTGGTGCAATAACACTAACAAACTCCAAGATAACCCTTTCCTTCCTTCCCTTTGGGTGACTTTAAGCCAACATCTGGTTACTAAAACCAAAATGAAACCAATAAATCCCTGTCATTCTTAGTGTAGCAAGACACAACTCATATTTCTTTGACTTTATCAGACAATCAACACACATAACTTCGTTTTATGAGAGGCGACAGTTTATTTCAACAGGAAAGTATGATTTATTTCTACACTCAAACGGAACCACACAAAACGCAAAACGTTGTAAATCAACATAAAGTTACGGAGAACATTTAAGAAAACTGCTTGTTCAATAAACATGACCTAAAGCGTTTTGTCACCGGCTCCTCGACTATAAGGAATCATTAATGTCTGAATTTTATATTGAACTGTCGGCTGAAAGATTCAATTACTACACTCTCAACGCTTAGTATTGAACACTGGATCTATTACTTTACTATGTAAGGCGGTTATTATACTACTGCCTTGTACCACGCAGCGTAGGACGTGAATGCGTGTCTTAACGTAGCTTGTAAGTACAGAATCTCCTTTTGTATAGAAAACACGCACAGTCCAAAGCACTGAAAATGCTCCACACATCCGCATTCATGCAGATCACGCGCCTACATGCGGAGAAACATGCCTGTGAGGCGTGGGTGCGGGGCACGACAGACCTTGCGAGACACGCAAGGTATGGTACACTAAGTCTCGTAGGACCGTGCATAATTTTGTATATAATGAGTGCGTGTCTGCGTGAATTTACAAAACGCACCAACGCGCTTGAGTGCGTAAAAAACCCGTACGATGATGCAGATTTGCACTCCCGCAAGCACGCGCGTAGGTGCGTTGACACGCAACATGCAGCGTGATGCGTGGCAGTGTGATAATCGCCTAAGTTGGTATATTTTAAATTGTATTTTTAAGCCGTTTGGGGTAAAGCTCTTGGGCCATGGGATCTGAGTAGACGCTTTTTATAGAATTATCCAAACGCTTTATAGACCCAAGGGCTGGTTTTTACCTTCGGCAGAGAATAAGCATTGCCAGTCCTTTGGGTACATTACCAGTCGACAGCGATACGGAGAAAGTTTTTGACGCCATACTTTAGATTACTTCTAGTTAGTTTTTATGAATTTTGACATTTTATTCTAGATAGATAAGAATAGTGATGGATGATAGTTAAGAATTGAATATTAGTTTAGTTAGTAAGATGTTTACTTATTTTTAGTCTTTTCAAATTAAAATAAATCCTCATAGTGTGATGAATTCTAAAATTAAATTGGATTGACATAATCAACATGCAATATAATAAATACACATCCTGAAAGTAGCATGTTCAGAATCCGCCGCTCTATGGATTTCAGCTGTTTGTTATTTTTTTTTATTTGGCTCTTCAACAATGAGTGTACTATTACATATGTATAAAGAAAAACAATACAATCTTACGTCTAAGTGCCCCATCACTTAAAGAAGAGCACTACATGCACTTATTTGTACGCCTTACCAGATAATAATAATAATTAAAACACAGAATGAATAATAGTAGGAATAAACGGATTTTTTTTATTTTTATTTTGATCATTAGATTAAATTTACACTAAATTTGGACAAACAGAATCTAGAAATTGACATTAAATATATTTTTGTTGTTAATTGTGTAACAATATTTCTTTAGGACAAAAATACCTAATATCCATTTTATTACATTTCCATTATTTATTTAAACTTTATGTACAGTAGTGGTATATAGGCAGACTTAATGCAACAAGGCATTCTCTCCCAGCCAACCTTTGGGTTAAAAAAGACAACACTGAGGTAGGTTTGCACAATAAACAAATAACAGATACTTTTGACGAAAAAAAAGCCCTCACATCATCATTGCGTAAATAGAGTGTGTATGTATGTGCGTAGATTAGGATACCGCGCTACAAATATAGTGTGTCGAATCCCATATTTTGTTTTTCAACAATTAGGATAACTTTACTGTTAAAACTCATATCCAAAATCCTGCGTTGCCGTAGTAGTCAAGCGTTTAGAACTAGAGGTCAAGTTTTAGAGGTAATAAAAATAAAAAAATATTTAAATTGTTTTTTAAGGAATATTTAAAAACATATTATAACATGTATAAAATATGAATAAAGGAATAATAACATTCCACACTATCACACAACGGCGTCTAGTCCCAAGCTAAGTAGAGCTTGTGTTATGGGTACTGGACAACTAATAAACATACTTATATATTTCTAAATACATACTCGTACATTTATAGATAAAAATCACCAAATTCAGTAAAACCAGTAATATAGGTTAATATTTGTTTTGCGCCGAAATCGAATTAGTAATACTCATCACAGCAGCCAATCGCACACAACTGAGAATCGGTTATGTAGCATACGCTTTACACCAATGATTCTTTCCCTTCTTCTGAAAACACAAGTGGTTTTTCTTCTAGATAAAACAATGATTTTAAAATATTTAACCTTTAGGGATTACCAAGTACACCACCACGTGTCTAGTCATATTTTATTATAAAATGTGCAGTCCATCTGTTAGTACAAGAGAGCCACCTCAGTGAATGCTCTAGGGGCAGCTGTGATTAATCTTTTATGTACATTGTTCGCTTGCACTAAAGAAAAATGGCCGCCATTAACTCAGCTCGCGTAAGTTAAGAGGCGATTTAAAAGTAATGTGGTTTGATTAACGATGTAGTGTTTTGCATTTGCTTTTTTTATAATGTTTATATTTAAGTAAATAGAAGCCCGGAAACTCCGAGCTTAGCCCTTTAAATTGCTCTTTGGGTGATTGTAAGCTTTCTGATGAGGCCCATTGTAAGCGACCATGTTGCTAACAATGCATGTTGCCATGTTGCTATCTGTCATCACTGGCAACACGCTTATTATTACAGGTTTATAATAATTATTATTATTTATTATCAAATATTAACTCTACAATAGAATACAATTATTACCCATTATTACACGATACTAAATGTTCAAATTATAACACTACTTAAGTTCCATCTACCCAATCCCTCCCCAAACTCTTAAGTCCCCACAATTTCCCCCACTCCACAAAATTGCATCGCATCTCTCAGTATTCTTGCTCGTCAATTATTTCCATTGTGCGGCAGCTCTCGAGTCCAGCACCCTCGACATCCCAACATTATTGTTCGGTACACCGACGTTCACTCCAACATTCGTTAACTATACACCAAACATTGTGTCTTACAGGGTTTTTAGCGAGTAAAACGTTGATGTAACACGTGATGCGATAGAAAATGTAAACAAAAACATGATGTATAACAAAATCAAAGACAACAGGCTTCTATGCCGGAATTTTTTCATGTAGGCGATTGGTAGCGCTGACATCTCACATTTAGCCCGGTCTGCAGTCCCTTGAAACTGTGAAAAAAATCAAACTTCAGAGTTAACGATAAAGATACGGCAATTTATGCTGCAAAAAACGTGTATTTCGACATTCTTAAAGGAATAAAAATCGTAGGTTACTTCCCGTTCACGAAGAATCCTGTTTGGCATGAAGCAGGATCCTCGAGCTTAAGTGTAGATAAAAACCTGAAAACTGTGAATTTGTAGTTATGTCACAAAAAAAATATATTTAGTGATTCGGAAAATCTTCATAATTTTATAATAATAATATATAATATATAATTTTAACATACAGTTTGGAAATTGAACTGATTTCTTGTAAGACCGTACAGAACCCTCAGAGCGCGAGTCTAACTCGCACTTGCCCAGTTCTTTAATAGAGTAGCGGGATCTTTTCCAAAGATGCTAAACACCCCTTGCCTCGCCGTGAACTTTACTGCTAGCGTAGTCAAGGGTAGAAGGGTTGTCGGAAACAAGAGGTTATTTCTCTGTTTCAAGAAATCTTTAAAAAAAAAACCACAACTTTAGCACTATATTGAGTAAGTTTAGCAAACCCCTCCCCACCGATCAATTCCATTCCAAAACAAAAGCCACCATACTCCATTCCAAATCCAAAATCAAAACAAACTAACATCACTAACAAACTCAAAATGGCGTCCACCGCTCGAAACCACAGCCGATGACACGCGATCACGTACAAAGTAAAGCTAAAATAGTCTGCAACGCAATCACGCCTGATTTTGCTGTCTGCTGCCATGATTCCGGGGCACTGCATTTGCAGTCAGCTTTGAACCTTAGTCTGTAATTATATCAGCTGTGAAATGCGTTTTAATCCTGATACGGGATTTTGAGGAAGGTATACTGATTCCAGTACTGTTAAATAATAGAATGGTATATGGAATTTGCGTATTTAAAACCACGGTCAAATGATCTGATTTGATGTGAACTATGCTAACTACTAGCATAGGTAATTTATTAAAAGAAAAATACTATTCGCCTTATACTAAACGCGATTAGGCTACCATAGTTATTTCTATTTCTGATCTCGATTTCCGTTCATCGCAGGCGCGGGCTTGCGGACGGCGGACAATGGGTGGCTCGCCATCCGACCATCCGGATTGAGCCCAAGACGTCGATTGCGCGTATTGTTCCACGAGCGCGGAGTTATCAGTAAACCGTAGGGGCCGAGCAAGCCTACTCCACAGTAGGCTCCCCAAGGAGAAAGGAAGATTCGGCCCCGGTACGAAAGGGAACGAAGGAACAGGGGTGGATTTTAGTCAGTAAAAGTCCGACACTATCTTCCGCTCCGCCAAGGAGTGGATGCTTTAATTGGATGATTTTCCCACCTATAAAAAAAGATACTTCTATTTCGACACTAACGCCATCTCACCTTTATGCTTGTCTTTTCTTCTTCTTTTCATATCGATGTACTGAAACTATTATTTTTTTACCAGTATTTGGCAACCTCTGTTATTGGCCTCATATAGACCCAGAAAGTGCAGGTTGGGCAGCATAGCAGGTGACGCATGTCCTGTGCAGAGGTTCCACACTCGCACTATGTTAGAGATGGGTTGAGGGACAACCATTTGGCCAGATTGTTTTTGCAGCGGCTAACCTGGGACCGCAGCGAAACGCCACCATAAAAGTCTGACGCTCCCCTTCACCACCCAAAACAGAAGGAGTCATTTAATGTTTTTACGGCTTTCAAAAAAGATTATTGCTAAGCTATAGCAGCTGCAAAACACTGAATATTCATTGCCGCTCATCGCCCATAAAAGCAAATCACCGTAAATGCTTGCAGGAGAACTGGGAGCCATATTTATCTAGCTGCTTCCCCGCTATAATTGTGTGCCAGACATGTCTCACGTCTAGACCGATTCCGCCTCCAATTACGTAACACGGCTTGCGTCGCGTCGCCTAAAACGCGATCCGCTTTGGGAAACACAGAGGAGCAACTAAAATGGAGTGCGTATAGAAATAGGATTACGAAAAGCTACATTGCGATAGCTGCGATAGCAAGCTTGTTAAAATCTGAGATGAATATGTCATACGACTTTTGAGATAACACTGTCGTGTATGTCTGTTTTCTACACTAATATTATGATAAAATCAAAGAGATTGTTTGAATCCGATAATTTCAGGAACTACTTTACTTATTCGAATTTATAGACTTATATCTTTTTTGGATAGCCCATTTATTGAGAAAGGCTATATAACTTCACACTACGACCCACAAAATCGGATTAGTTACCAAAGACATCGGTGAATCTGCGAGAAACAAATAGTTCATAGCCACTTTTTTCATTGGTTTCTTGTAATGATAATAAGGTCTGAATTAAACCATCCTTGAGTTATTTGGTCTTTAAAGTTATCGATTACGATATTGTAGCCTGTATGGCTCAGAGGTAGTTAGTTACTTACAGTTGGATGTGAGTTGACAAAAACCACAGACTTCACAATAATTACGTATATTCTCAAAAGTTACACAAAGTTAAGTTGGATGCTAATCCGCGGTTATAGCGCTACGGCAGCTATCGGTCAACTAGAATTAATATAATTACACGTTTTTAAAGTAAACAAAATGAGTAGTAAAAAGTAGGTCGCGGCGTTAGCGTTTTGCCTGTACGTGAACCGTACATGCTCCCGAGGGAAAAGTGGGATGAACATCCATTACAAAGCAAATAATATCTAATATAAAAAAGTATAAAGTAAATATTAAACAATAGTAAATGTGTATAAGTATAAACGTAATAGTTGTCACTCAATTCACATCGTCAAAGTGAAATACTTTCTTCGGCTGTCTTGCTTCGCTGTAAACGGGCTCCGCTGCTGTCGAATGTATTTCATGTAGCTCGATGTCCTCTCCCAAGTTATTCTTTCCTCTAGGTGTCGTTCTTGTTTTGGCACCGTTCTTTGTTTTGCAGCATCGTTTCATAATAACAAAGAGGGCAAGCACAGCGATTCCTCCCAACAACAAAGAAGTAACGGAGTAGAGATAAATGTCGTGACTTGACAAGTCAGACTCAGACACCTTTGGTAAGATTTCTCTGCTTTTTTGGAATTCTAACTGCTGGTCTATTTTTCTTATTTCTACTGCAGTTGGCGTCCCTTGTTCTGTTATGTTCAGTTTAGCATTTTTCCAGCCGAAGTCAAAGATGTGGTTTATTGTGGAATTTATCGTTGGAACTTCTATGTCTGGTTCCATGTTAAAACTACTTCCCAGCTGATTCTGTGTAAATATTGTGGCGTCCTTTTTCTGTAGTATGCACTTTGATTGCAAGGTAATGACTCCAGTTCCGTCGATGACCGCTGGCGTAACTTGATCGTTACATATAACGCGCATCAGCTGTTTCCCGCATAATGTAAATAGCCACATGTTCGGTTTGTGGAGCTTTGTCCAGGTTTCCTTGCATGTTACGTCATTGAGGATACATGATAAAGACTCTTGTTGATTGAAGACTTGGGCCTCACATGGGGCATCTTTATCGTGCAAATTGTACACCGGATTGCGTGAGATACAAATAAATTCGTCTTCTCCGTATGAAGTACATTGGCGCATGTCTTGATCTTCCATTTTGATATAAGAGTTTTTTCTGAAGTTGATTGCGATGAAACTGGAAGTTGGTTGTATGAGTTTCAGATTTCCATGTCTAAGGAACGGTATCGGAATGACTCTATATATGTTGTAGTCTTCATCGCTCAGTAGCGGGATGTGTATTTCAAATAGCATATAGTTGTTTGTTATTCGAGCCTTCACATGAATGAGGTCATAGATGTTTTGCAAATCCGTTTGAATGTCCTTTACAGGTGATGACAATCCCTGTGGTAACCTTCCGGATATGATGTTTAGCTGCTCGATCAGTTGGTTGGCTGGGAATAGATGAGTATCTAAATGTCCTTTGTAAATATTGGCGAGGGCATTTATCAACATTTCCAGTATTCGATTCAAGTCACTTAAAATCAAAGTTGACGTCACGGCAGCGGAATTTATGTCATTCATCGTGAATAGCATGTGTGTCTTGTTCTCTATTTTTGTGATTTCGCTGCAAGTTTGGCTCATATAGACGCTCAAGGTCTTGAATTGTTTTTCCATGAAGGCAGTGTTTCTTTTTATTATATTGTTTTCAGCCTCTACAATTAATGTTTGGTTTTTCATAAGTTGTAGTAGGTAGTCATCATTAGATTGTAGATTTTGTATGTCTCTTTCGTACTTTTCGGCAAAGTCTGCGTCGAGCACTCCGAAAAGAGTTTTTGCTAGCTTCCCAACTCCATCAAAGTATCCTCGTTTTGGTCTCGAGTGTTGAGTGAGCAGCATCGAGTTGTAGTCGGCTAGGTGGCTCAGTTCATGACGTAGGTGGCTGACAATTGTTTCACAAGGCATATACTCATGTGATATCCTTTGACATAGTTTATCTATTTGGTTGACATAATCATTAATCCGATCAGTTGCTTGCCAGTATGACGTTAAGTTGTAGTAAACCAATAGAGTCCATTCGTCATGTATTAGTTGTATTTTCCCTGCTTCGTCGAAGTATATCGGATGATTGCTTGGTATAGCTGTAACCTTCAAGTTGCTAGTAGTTGGCGCTGACTGAGCAAATTCCGTAATTGCTAATATGGATAAAAGAACAAGTGACAGCCAATTGTTCTTGTGTTTTGTTGCCCCTCCCCGTTTTTTAGTTTCCGGAGTAGGAGTTTTTTTATCATCCTCTTCGTCTCTTCTCGGTTCTTCGTGTTTCAGCGGTAGAGGTGAAAGCTTCGTTATTGGCCGTTTAAGTGACCCTTTCCTGGTTTTCAAAGTAACAACCCGTACTTGACCATCAGCGCCTGGATGAAGTTCCTGGACTCTTCCTATGGCCCAACGACCAGGAGGTAAGTGTTCATCTTTTACTAACACTAGGCTTCCTTGTTTCAGGTTTTCTTTTGGTTGCTGCCATTTGCTTCGGATTTGAAGTTGGTGTAGGTATTCGTTCGACCAGCGCTTCCAGATGTGCACGTTCATTTGTTCAACTAGCCTCCATCTGTTTCTTAGATCGTGCTCAGCAAAATCTTGCTCTTCTTGCGGTAGTGACAGTAGGGGGCCGCCTATGAGGAAGTGACCGGGAGTTAAGTATTCCAGGTCTTCGACGTCTTCTGTCAATGGGCACAGCGGACGAGAGTTAAGACAGGCTTCAATTTGATTTAGTAATGTAGTGAATTGTTCGAAAGTAAGCTTCTGTTCCCCCAGTACTCGATGTAAGTGATATTTCATTGCTTTAACGGCAGCCTCCCACAGACCTCCAGCTGTTGGCCAAAGAGGGGCATTGAAATGCCACTCAATTTGTAAGTGGCTCATCTCGTCAAAGAATTCTGAAGTCTTGAACGTACTGTGTTTTTCAAATTCCTGTTGAAGTAGTTTTGCTGCGCCCACAAAATTTGTTCCGTTGTCGGAGAATACGTGTCGGGGTGTACCCCTGCGGGCACACATCCTTTTGAATGCAGCAAGGAACGTTTGCGTGGTCATGTCCGACACCAATTCCAAATGCACAGCTTTGGTCACCATGCATATGAAAATTGCTATGTAAGCCTTGCAAGTTTTGACTCCTCTTCCTTTGTTGATTTTCACATCAACGTGTCCGGTATAGTCGACGCCCGTGTTTGTGAACGGTCTCGATGGAGTTACACGCTCCTTTGGCAAGTCTGCCATCAGTTGGACGTTTCGGTTTGGTTTAAAACGATGACATCGGACGCATTGTCGAAGCTCCTTCTTGACTGTTCTGCTGCCTCCAATGACCCAAAATTTTTGACGTAAATGGGCCAAAGTAAGCCGGGCGCCTCCGTGGAGAGTGTTGCGATGAGCCTCTTGAATAATAAGCTCCGTTAATCTTCCTGTAGGCGGAAGTATGATTGGATGTTTAGCTTCGGGAGATAAAGTTGAGTAGCCTAGTCGCCCCTTCACGCGCAGTATTCCACTGTCGTCGAGAAATGGAGTTAACTTCAGCAAGCTGCTTTTTGTTGATATTGGTCGTTTTTTCTTCAAATGTTCAATTTCGTCGCCATAGTTTTCATTTTGGACGTTCTTGATGACCAATTCTGTTGCTCCCATAATTTCTTGAGGTGACAAACACATAACCCTTTTTTTGTTACCGCAGTCGGCTAAGTTATTGACGGAGTTTAGTGTGCGTTTTTGCTTACGAATATTGCTCAATCGTAGAATCCATCCAAGCACTCGTATTACACGTTTATAATTACTGTTTTTATTCAGTAATGTGTCAATTATTTCACAACCTTTGAATGTGACTGCGCAGCAGTTTTTTTCTTGCAACTCAATGTTTGTTGTGTAGGTCAGGCAATTGTCTTGATGAGTTTTTGGCATGTTTGTTTTTAACCAATCTGGTCCATTCCACCATAGGTTAAAATCTAAGAGTTGAGAAGGTGTGAGCCCTCGAGTTGCACAGTCAGCAGGATTTTCTTCTGACTTCACATAGTTCCAGCAGTTTGGCGAGATAATGCTATTTATTTGTTTGACTCTGTTAGCCACATATTTCTCCCATCGATTTATATCGCCCTGCAACCACGCTAAAACGACTTTAGAGTCACTCCAGCACCTTATATGTAGGTTTTTATTGTAGAGAGTGTTCTGAACCTTTTCTAGCAGTTTGGCCAGTAAAACGGCCCCGCAAAGTTCCATTCTTGGCACAGTTATTCTAGTACTGATTGGTGCCACCTTTGTTTTTGCTGTAATTAGTGTTGTCTTGTATTCACCGGCTTGATTTTTCACTCGGCTATAAATCACGCACGCGTAAGCTTTTTCGCTTGCGTCGCAAAACCCGTGTATCTCTAGGTTGTTTTCTAGACTTTGTAACCATCGTGGTATGGAAAGTTTGATGAGCAACTGTATATCTTTTCTTATGGTTTCCCATTCTGTAGCGAGATCGTCGGGTAAGCGTTCGTCCCAGTTGATTTTGCTGATCCAGATTTTTTGAAATAGAAGTTTTGTTTTTATCGTAAGTGGCGATAGCAATCCAAGTGGGTCATATAGCTTGCTTATTTCGCTCAGCAGTACGCGTTTTGTTAGATTTTTCATGACTGGTAGATCCCATTGGTATGTGAAACTATCGTCGTCTTGATTCCATCTCATGCCCAACATTTTTGATTTTGTAGTTTGTTCTGGGCTGAAGTCGATGTTTGTACTGCAGCTTTTTTGATCATCCCGCAAGTCTTCCAAGATAAGTGGTTCGTTTGATTTCCACTTTCTCAAGTTAAATCCTCCTTTTTTCAGCAACTCAATTAGCTGAGTGACCAGTGTTTTTGATGCTTCGATAGTGTCCTGCCCGTAAACCAAGTCATCCATGTAGAAATAGTTTTTCAGGACGTTTCCAGCTTCTGGATAGGAATCTTTTTCATCTTCTGCGAGTTTATGTAGAGTGCGCATTGCTAGAAAAGGTGCACTTTTCGTTCCATAAGTTACTGTGCCCAACTGCCAATCTTGTAGTGGTTCGTTAGGGGAAGATCTCCAGATTATAGTTTGTAGATGTTGTTGATTTTCGTTCAGCCAGATAAATCGATAAAGTTTTTCCACATCTGCCGTAAAGACGTATCTGTACGTTCTCCAGTTGATTAGTAGTGTCAGTATATCCTTTTGTAAGTTCGGACCGCAGTACATGTGATCGTTGAGACTGGTCTCTCCTTTTGTCTTGTACGACGCGTTGAACACTACTCTTAGCTTGGTTGTAGTGGACTCGGCTCTCAAAACGCCATGGTGAGGTAGGTAGACTTGGCCCCTACTTTCTCCTGTGACAGGTTTCATGTGTCCCATAGCGATGTACTCGTTCATGAATCGCTTGTACTCGTAACCGAGTTCTTTGTTTTTCAGCATTTTCCTTTCCAGTTGAAGGAACTGTGCTAAAGCTTGTGACCTCGCATTTTTTAAGTTTGCTTCGAAATTTGGCTTCATTGGCATTTGTACAATATATTGTCCGTTCGCCAATCTTCTTGTGGTTGCGTTGTAATATTCCTCGCAGTGTTGTTCTTCACTAGTTGCTGATGAGGACTTGTCGGGAATTTCCTCAGTCTCCCAGAATCTTGTCATGTTTTCGAAGTCGTTGAGAGTCACGAAGCAGTTGAATGTCTTTACATTCCCGCATAGAACCCAGCCTACTTTGGTTTGTTGAGCTACTGGGTATCTATTATCGCTCCTGATGACGCCGTTTAGTATAAGTTCTGAATAGACGTCCGCGCCCAAGAGCAGATCAATCGGGCCTGACAGGTTGAACTGTGGATCTGCTAGTTTTAAGTTTTCCAGATAGTCCCAGTTACTGATTGAAAAGGATGCGGTAGGTAAGTTGTTTATAAGTTTTTTCATAATTAATGCTTCAAAGTTGAATTTATAATCTGAATGTATTGACTGACACTCTAAGTTCATTGCCCCTTTGCAGTTACCGCTAAGGCTTCCTACACCCGATACAACAGCGCTCACTTTACGTCGCTGTAGTCGGAGGCGCTGTGCCGCGTTTTCCGTGATCAGGCTGACTTGGGAGCCTTGATCAAGTAGACCTCTCAAGTTGATGAAGTTTCCATCTATTGTTTTAACTTTCAGAAGTACGGTGGTCAACAACACTTCTTTTTCTTCGTTTGTTACGTTGTTGACCCCATAGGAAGTCGAAGGGGTCGACGATGGGTTTTCCTCCCTTTTCACTTGTTTGTTGCTGGATAGTTCAGTTTCAGCTTCATGCATAAGCGTGTGGTGTGCCTTATGACACAATTTACACGTCTTTCGTGATTTGCATTGTTTTTCCCCGTGGCTGAATAAGCAGTTTTTACAAATATGCAAGTTACGAATTGCGTCACTCCGTTTGTTTATGTTCATAGCCAAGAATTGTTTGCAATTCATCAGAACGTGGTTAGTTTTGCATATTGGGCATGTTTTCGCTGTCGTGAAGAAGGTTTTTGGCGAACTTTGTGACTTGTTAAAGTACGATGACCCCTGTGTTTTATTTTTGTAGTTGTTATTTCGGTTTTCTGATCCCGTATGCGTTGGCTTTTCAGATTTCCATGGTTTGTTTGATGGCGATAGTTTTTGACTATTTCCCTGTAGAGCTTCCAGAGACATGAATTTGTACTCCAAGAACCCGGTGAACTCTTCCAGGTCGGGAAACTCCCTAGGATGTTTAATCTCCTTTATATATTCGTTGTACGTAACACTATCCAGTTTTTGAATCAATAGGTGAACGATGATTGGATCCCAATTGGTGGTATCTAGCCCGATGTTTTTGAGCCCGTTCAAGCACTCCATCATGACGTCGTGAAGAGTCCGTATGCTTGCAGCGGTTGGTTGCTGGATACTAGGTTGATTCAGGAGCGTGTTCATGTATGACGTGAACAACAGCCGTTTGTTATCGTAGCGGTGGGTCAGCATCTCCCAGCACGACGCATAGTTCTCAGCACTGATGCCGAGATGCTGGACCAGTTTCTCCGCCTCACCTTTCAGTTTTGTTTTCAAGTGTTGCATTTTTTGTGCTTTTGAAAGTGTCGGATTGTTGTGTACGCTTTCCAGGTAGAGGTCTCTAAAGGTCAACCACTGGTTATAGTTTCCATGAAATTCCGGTATTTGGATTCTTGGCGTAGATTTTTCATAATGTGCGTTGTTCCAGATGTTGTGTTGTAGTTTCCTTTTCAGGTCATCATAAAAGTTTTCTGCTGTATTGTATTTCTGCTGATAAACTGAGTCCTCATCTTGTAGTATGTAATCTAGCTCCCAGTTTACCCTTTCGATGTGCTCCCATTTCATTTTCAGGGTGCTCAAGTTGTCTTCTAACTCCCATTTTTCCATTGGTACCGCCAATGATATGCTTATCTTCTCCACAGTGCGTTCAAACGCCCTAAAGTTGCAGTATTGTTGACGCAAAAGATCTTGTTGCTTTTCCGTCGACTCACTTGTTTCCCGAAGAGGTACGTGGAATTTGATGTCGTCGAAAGTAAATTTCGATTGCCTCATAGCTTGCTTAGGCGTCGCAGGTGGCTGTTCCGTCTTGCTAGTAGATGCAGACGGCAATTCTGCTTTACGTTTCAGCAAGTCTTGCAGCACTTCTTCATACATCTTCTTCGTACTGCTAAAAATGTCGTCGTTGAAGTATTGAAGGTCCGTCACTCCAGACTCTTCCAGTAGTTGATGGTTGTGAACAAACTTCTCCCAGTTGTTATTCAGCTTAGAGAGACGCTCCTCCAGGTACGCCAAGTTCTTCCTGGTGGGACTATCCTTCTTGTAGTTGGTACAAATAAGCTTCAAGTCCCTGAAGATGGTTTCTTGACGGCTTATCAGTTCTGTTACGCTCTGAACCATTGTTATAAGTTATTGGCTTGACCGTTGGTAGAGTAGAGTTGTATCACCTCAGGTACTAGTTCACCAAAGTTGCGAAGTTTCCGCAAGTTCTGGATATTGAGTGCGTCGTCAGTTCGTCACCCTACTAACGCGATCCGCTCTTCTGTTATACCAGCTAGACCGATTTAAGTTAATAGAGACAATACGCACCTGTTATCCGGCTCGAAGGACCACTTTTATGTATGGCTCAGAGGTAGTTAGTTACTTACAGTTGGATGTGAGTTGACAAAAACCACAGACTTCACAATAATTACGTATATTCTCAAAAGTTACACAAAGTTAAGTTGGATGCTAATCCGCGGTTATAGCGCTACGGCAGCTATCGGTCAACTAGAATTAATATAATTACACGTTTTTAAAGTAAACAAAATGAGTAGTAAAAAGTAGGTCGCGGCGTTAGCGTTTTGCCTGTACGTGAACCGTACATAGCCTATTACAGTTTTTCAAGCTGGAACTGTGAATGTGTGTGTGTGATTGATGCATTAGAACCTACATTTAAAATAAATATCTACACACATATTGCTCCATTGGCTAACCAATCTTTGGCTAAGAACATTAGAACCATTTGTATGTATAGGATAGGGATTTCCGAGGAAACTTTATGCTCTTCTTTAGATTTAAGATGCCAGAAGAAAACAGTGTGAAGTTTTCTTATTTTCAGCCAGTGTTGCAGTGAAAATTCGTCACCTAAACTTTGGCACTGTGAGCGATTTTCGATACGAAGCTTCTGCAAACAGTCGCGACGCAACTTTGCCTCAGCTATGTGATAGTACGATAGCGGTATTACGTAGAAATTGTTCTGGGATATTACGGGCATCTTAATTTTCGTAGAACAATCACACTAATAATATAAAGGTGAAAGTTAGCGAGTGTGTGTCTATGATTTTTACTTCTTCGTGGAACCGAATTCGATGAAATGAAACTTATGGTAAAACCATGACAGGGAGTATGTTTCTTTGGCACAATGTTCTACTATCTGACAGAAGCAATTTTTTTTAGATAGGAACTGATTAAAACTATTAAAACAGCGTTAATAGAGCTACATATTAATATGATAAATCTAATGCCGAAGCAATTTAATTACTGTGTTGGTTAGATATGGGAGACGACTTTTTTCACATTTACTATCACTATTATCTCCAGTTTTAGCTGTAAACATGTGATTAATAATTTTAGTATACCTACCTACCTAAATGTTTGTTACTACTTAAAGTAGTTTTACGAAAAATACGACGTCCGTTGTCAAAGTTTCAATCATCAAAAAGAAATCCAAAGTTTAAGCCGCTAAACTTTTCCACTTAGATCTATTTTCTTTTTCTTTTTTCTTTTTTAATAATAATTTTAAAACCCAATAGCATAGGAGCGAGGGCCTCACTCTATTTGTACACATTTTTATCCCAATTTTATCAAGGTGACATCGCGGCAGACCAAAGCGAAAATCATTCCTCTTTTGGCACCAATTTTTTCGGCACCAAAACTATCCTTCTTTCGGCACCAATAGGTATGTTAGATCCACATTCGCCAGCAAGCTAACATACCTATTGGTGCCGAAAGAAGAATAGCGTTGGTATTGAAACCATTGGTGCCGAAAGAGGAATACTTCCAAGGCAAAGGTTGAAAGATTAGCTTGACAAATGCCTGAGGGACTAACGATGGACATGTGTGGAAAAGAGAAAGGGAGGCCTTCACCCAGCAGTGGGACTTATTAGGCTAACAACAACAACAATTAATTATTAGCTATCGAGGAAACGAAAAAAAAGACACAGAGTTTTAAAATTATCACAGATTCCATTCAACAGGTTCAACATAAAATCATTTTATTGGAATATTTTTTAAGCCATTAATAACACAAGGTATGAAAACGAATGTGTGTAATAAATAGCAAGAGTTTTTACCACAGTTAGCTAACTGTTGTTGCAATGCTATTTGACTTAATCTAACCTTTTTTCTTTTTGAAAATTAGCTTTTTATTTGAAAATAATTTGACATCTCTGACGTATACGGTAGTAAAGCAAAAGGCATTTTTTCAGGAGAAGCGTTATTGTTATTTTTAATTGTGTAAGCTTTGCATTATGTAATCAACAATCAGTTAAAGGTGACTGTATCAAACTTTGGATTACTTTAACTTGTGTTACAAATATTAATAAATTAAAATTTTAAAATACAAGTTGACTCAAAAAATGTGTCATGACTTTAATATATAACTACGCGCCTCTGTAGTGCGTCACAAATGTATATAAATGCGCGAATTAACAGATTTTACGCTATAACGCGTAAGAAAGTGGCGTCATTATTTCAAAGGCAGCACCAACAGCCTTTTGCAAATGATTGCATCTCGTCACGACTGTGTCATACAGGCACATTGAATGGGATTACGGGAAGATTGGAAGGTTATTTATTTATTTATTACATCTTGGAGGACTTACAGCTTAAACAAACTAAAAATAAAAACAAAAATAGACGAGAGCAAGCCAGTTACAAGTCCTCACGTATAGTAACAGAATTAAAATTGAGAAGTGAGCATAGCACCTTTTACGCAATGATTGATGAAGCTTATTAAAATGTTACAGTTAAGTACCGAACAACAAATATAATGTAAAATCACCAGTATGATAATCTTTGAATTGGACTCACAGTTCACATCAAGCCTAAAGCATAAGCATAAAGAAACATAACAAAAAAAAAAACATAAATCTAAAACACTTACAATGGGCAGCCTTCTTCCAGGCAACCTCGAATGGATAATAATTGTCAGAACATAATATGGGGCTGTCATAAGTTTAACAATAAGCACCAAAATTAATTTTCTTCATCATGGAAAGAAAATTATCTTCGTCTTTAAAGACTAAGAGAGAAAGCATCCAATATCCAAGAGGAAAATCTTGTCGCTCATCATCCTCTCTTCTCCTTCGATTTCCTCCCCATTCCTCTAGTCGGTACAGTGGTTCTTTTACTGTTCGAGCTGTTCGCCTTTGGAATTCTCTTCCACACTCTATAAGGGCTAGCCCTTCGTTGGACGTCTTCAGGGGAAGGATCAGGGAACATTTCCTGTCAACATGACTCATGTATATATATGTATATGTATATATTTATATGTATAGGTTTTATTTGTTGTATTTATGTAGTATATTTATAAGTATTGTGTGCTATGTAAATTATTTTGGTTTTTGTTGTGCATTTTTTATGTTATCCTCCTATATAAAATTTCTATAAAAATTAAGGTTTGCTGTAAGAAAACCCAATTTTGGGTTAAGCTCGCCTGTGTACATCGGCTTTCTTACTTTTAATGGTGTATGAATTTATGTACAATAAAGAATATAAGAATATATAAATTTTTCAATACACTCACTCGACAACCCGCTCTTATCCCACCACTTACAGGCAGGCTACTTTCCGCACTAGTGCAAAAAAGTGCGCGTGCTCACCCTGCCATAATCTTATTACATTTACCGTATCAGGATGGGCGCGCGTCGTCCCCCAGAAGTCACTGGTCAATCGTCGTTTATTTATTTTAGTGAGTGTATTGAAAAAAATCGTTTGAAACAAGTACAAATCTGTCAGTGCAGCCCTCGGCTCCATAACACCCTCGCCTACGGCTCGTGCGGATCCCGTCTCGGTCGCAATGACAAACTTTCTGCTGGCACTTGTATAAAAATGTACTAGATATTGATTTTTTTTTTTTTTTATCTGATCCAAACTAGTACTTGACTGCGATCCCACCTTGTTTTACATATCGTAGCATTTATGCAAGATTAGCCTCACACAAGCGTTAGTTTATTATTTATTTTTCTTTTTAATGTTTATTTTTTTTATATTAAGTTATAAATATAATATAGAATGATATACATGTTTAATTTGTTATTGTTTGTCTTGTGCGAGTCACGGAGAAATATTTTTCTTTCTTTCAATAATCTTAACTTAAAAAACTTAAAGAGATACTTATGTATTCATAAAAACACAACTTTCTCAGAAAAGCTACAACATATAAAACATTACCGACAACATCTTTATAATATTAATCTCCATATTCCTTTTATATACGAGTCAATTTCACAGAAACATGCTCAGACGGCTCTATTCAAAGGAAAACGGTTTTATTGCAATGTTTTTACATAAACCTCACATAAAACTAATTTATAGCCGTCAGAAGAAAGTATCAAACACGCTTGTGTGAAACAATTTGGGTATAAGCGCTGTTGTTGGGAGTAGGACAAACAAGCGATCGGTTTGTGAGCAGACTAAAACTGTTTTTGAGGCTAGCTTGGGTCATCCTTGCTGCCTCAAAACAGTTCTGTTTCTTCCACTCCCTTTCCACGTCGTTTCGAACACACTCCATGACCATATGTCGGAATTGCGTAACCTAATTCCGCCTAGCCCGTTCCATCATCAGACCACCAAACGTACGGCGATCCGCCACCGGCACAAGGTGGACATCCCACATACACGCACAAACGTTTTGGGAATACATTCATTGTGCGTAAGTACAGCTAAGGAGTGGAATTCCGGAGTCTGTGTTTCCTGATGGCTACAACCCGAAAGTCTTTAAGACAAAAGTGAATAGGTTTCTTCTAGGTAAGCTTGTTCCATAGTCAACCACATCGTCGCTTTTCATCATATGAAAACATGACAAATGATGTATGTAGGAGCGTTAGGCGTCAGTCTATGATTTACTAATTATTCTTGCACTATATTTATATATTACACACATATAAATTCACGAATTTTATATACATATATATATATTCTATCTCTTCTTTGTTTATTCTTTTTTCAAAGACTATTATTATGTAACATCCGTAAGTATGTTCGTGACGTCACAGCAGGGCCTAACAGAATATCAGCGCTGCGTTATTTATCGTTTTAAATAACGTAGCATATGCTGAGTTAGGTGCCTTTTTGGCCTCACACTGATTAGATCTTTCTTTTTTTCTTTTCATTGTGTATTTTTAGTTTATGTTATTGTGTGAGGCACGAATAAACGTTTTTCTTTCTTTCTTTCTTATATGAGATAGCGGTCAAGCGCGAACCTATCAACAATTAAATAAAAAAATGTTGCCGATCCTCAAATTACTTTCAGATGCCCTTTGCGTTCTAGAAGCGTGGGTTTCCCATAGCGATAGCGATTGTCTCTAGCGGGCATAAGCCTTACTGGGCCACTACGGTTTTGCTGACACATAATTGAGACGCGCCTGGAAATTAACAACTCAGGATCAATCCTGATAATTACCGGGCGACTGGACAGCGAACTACCCATTGTTCGTCGTCCGCCTACGAATCGGTTGACCCGGCCCGGTTATTTGCAAGAGATCAAAAAATTTTTGCAGTATGAACCACTCATTTAGGTACCAAAACAACATAATATTGAAATGCAGCCATGCACTGGCATGACTGCATTTCTATATTATATTGTTTCCATTTACTTTACCCAAATATATATCAAAACACCACTAATAGCCTATTTATGTAACATTATTTCAAACTCTCGTTTACTAATTAATTAAATTCGTATATTAATAGACCAATTTATTGAGGCAGTATTAATGGCATCACCGTTCCACGCAATTACAGGTTGTACCACAGATTTGTAGCGATGATCGCCAATTGTGGCGATAATCGCAACTCTGACTTTGGATTACAGTAATAAGAAGACAATATTAGGCTTGAGAGTCGACGTTAAAATCTGTATCTCTAGTTTCATTTTACAGACCATTGTGCGGCGTTTAAACGGTTCTTTAAATGTCTTTATTGTGAATTTTAGTACGATTTTAAAGGTTTCCGGCGAATACCAAAATAAAAATATATTTTTTATTAAACATTTTTTTGTCGAGTGTATTTTAATATAGGTAGGTAGCAAAAGCGTTTCATGGAATTTCATAAATAGAACATTGGGATTCTATTTTTATTTATATGACGTCACTTTTTTAAAAACACTCTATTTATAACAGGCTGAATAAACACAATAAAAACAAAAGAACAAATAAAAATAATTCCATTTTTAAAAAGTCTTCGCTGCTACATGGATTAGGTACCTATTAGGCAGAGTGAAATTCAGCAGCTGTTTAAAATATTTGCAGATTGATTCCTAGTAGATAAGTTTTGTATTTCAAGTGTCTACGCACCTGGACAATACGTCGAATTATTGAAACAGGCACTATTTTGTTAAAATGAAGCTGAGAATTATTGTAGTATTGACTCGCTGACCCGATACATTTAATAATAATATTATTAGGTAGGTAATATTATTATTCAGAGTAAAAATTTGGATAAATAGTTACATAAAATCTTAGAAATAATTACAAAGGTAAGTCTATGTTATGTGCTAGTACTAGGACAAACCTGTATTACAGGTAGTAGAAGTTCTTACGCTATGGTTTTTGAAGAAAAATAAAATTGGTAACAATATTTAACATTAAAATTCTACAATGGAAAAAAATAATTTGCTGCCAAATAATGCATAAAACATTAGAATGTATTAATTCCAATGGAACTTAGAGTAACATAAAGTGACTGAAAACTTGATACTTTCTAAACTTAACACTAGCTTTGCATGGTTTGCGTAAAGCCAAAATAATAATTTAAAAAAAAATCTACATTCGAATTTCAAACTAAAAACTTCAAAGTATCAAGATCTCTTGACACAATTAAATACTTATCGCGGGTGCCTACACTTCTTATTACATCCTCGCAAGTCTGTAACAGCCCTAACATCAACTTCTCAACCTACCCGGCCATGTTTCCGCAGTTTTCGCTCGATATGACTTCCATTCTCCGAAACAATAGACTATCGCCTATAAACAAGATACATTACGCTACATAATACAGTTTTCTTAATAAATAACTAGCTTGGATGAGGGATTCTGTTGCCAGTTTTAGGGAAACTGTTGTAAAAGGAAGTCGTGGGTTTAGGTATCCTTCTATTCATCAATTAAACAAGAAAAATCGTTAGGAAAATAACGGGTTCGCAAATAAAAATAGATGCTCTGTATTTTTTTATTGCAGTGTAAAGAACCGAAATCTAACTTGAAACACAGGGGGCGTTTTTTTTTTACGTTTCATTCGGATTCACACTTTTGGTGACTGAATTTTTTAACCCATAAGTTGTCAAAAAATAAAAGCTAATTTTGACATTTGTATTTTGACTACCTAGCGGCTTGTCCGGTGTAGTGTAGTTACTTCTAAAATAGCTACGACACCTTATTATTTTATTGTTTCTTTCCGAAGACCGTCTGGTAATTGGCCGGATCAAGCCCAGGGGCCTAATTCTGCTATTTTTATAAATTAGTCATTCCAACACGATCCCATTGTCATTTTGCTAAAAGTTTGTAATCTGGTAATTCATAGCGATCGATCATTGATCGGTCAATGGTCTTGTAATAGAATTATGGTAGAATAACAATATCGAGTTTATTAAAAGCACTAATGGCGCAATAACGTCGCAATGGTAGGTCACTGATCAAAGGAACTGTCAAAATTTTTACAGATTACCGCATACGTCAGATATTCATGTGTCATTGCCATTTCTTTCAATAGAGTGTCAGTGGTTGACCATTGAAAAGTCATAATGACGCCATTATAGTAGTAGATTACCAAAATTTGTCAAAATCAACAATTATGAAATCAATGATAGACTATTCTGACACTATTGTAATAGCAAACTTGAGGCCCTGTTGTCAACAGCGCGTAGTGAAAAAGATGTCATCAAACCATAGGAGCCCAGCTGGGCCCCTGGGAAATTCCCCGCGGTCCTAGCTAGAGAGTACTACTCTCTAGCTAGGACCGCGGGGAATTTCTGAAAAGGAAGCTCGTAGTCCTAGAACAAAAGGAACAACTGGAGGACAAGGAAGTTTTAATTAGAAAAAGATAATAATTTCCATCCTTAAAAAAGCTGAACTTGATGTAACATTTGCTTTTATGTTTAGGTATACTCATGATTTAGCAAAATAAATAATATTGTTTATCTAGTGACTGAGGCTAGACCAGATAACTAAAATAAAATGAAAAATATCATATCATATCAAACCAACTTTTCAGTATATCATAGTATCTACAACCACAAATATTTCACGTCCGTAATATAATCCTCGGAGATCCCTCATTGGGATTCCTCCCCCGATTGTCGGGAACTCGTAAAGATCCGCTAAAGTTAAATTAGGGCTACTTGTTAGTGTCACCAGGCTTATCTGAGACCCGTTTGTTTTTCGATAACACCGTCCAATGACGAGATAAAAATAATTTGCGAAGCTCGGAGTGAAAAGTTTAATTAATTTTGCAGGAGGACCATTTTGGTGGGATTGATTGGGGAAACTTGACCTTTGTGTGGAGGACTGGTTATAGTGGGCTGGCTGTTGACCCACATTCAGTATTTGAAGATTAACCATTATTAAAGCTTCACCATTATTTTTATATTATATTATTATAGTTATCCCGTATTGTCCCACTGCTGCGCAAAGGCCTTCCTCCATTATTTCCAACGATCACGGTTCCTCGCTTTCTCATTCCAATTCTTAAGAAGCTCATCCAGGTCGTCCCGCCCTCTCCTTGTGTTCGGGCACCAATCCTGTGTTTTACGGACCCACAGCTCGTTAGACATGCGGCAGACATAATTATTTTCCTGCCCAGTCTTATTTAAGTTGGGCAGCCATTTGACGTGTTAAAATGTCAAGCGAGTCGGCGAGAAAGATGGAGCTATAAACCCTATAAATACGATTATACCTATAGTTACGATTATACCTAAGTTTTTAACTAATAGTTACTTGAAATAAATAACGAAAAATTAAGTAATCATTGTTTTATTCCTAATGGGACGGTAAAAGCCCGAAAAAATCGTCCCATTATATTAAATACTTACATTTACCAACTCATGTCGGCAAATCTTAGGTTTTACTGGAAAATCTTAAGATTTACTGCAGCTCAAGCTTTTACAGTAACATGTACACAAAATGAATCCCTATTTCCCTTGACTAATTCTAATGAAAAAAGTGATTTGCGTAACGTTTTATTACGAGAATCATTACAAAAAAAAAAAAAAAATACAGTTCGCACGTTTGACAGTATAATCATAGCTAAGACAAAACAATGGCCTGTTAGTGTAGTGGCCCTGACTGCTATGTCACAGTAAGTTACTTATTAGGTTCTTAATAAATAAATGTTGTAGATATTGTTCCTTTAGTGCACCGGGAACAGGCTCATCTAGTTTAAATTGACGAAACAATTGATGTTTATACATAATTGTTAAAAATCCTATCTGCAAAATGAATATTATTTGTTATTGTTCTCCAAGCTTTAACTTCTTTTTATGAACAACGTTTGACTGGCCTCTTGGTCTAGTGGTTAGTGACCCTGACTGCTACGCCAAAGGTCGTGGGTTCGATTCCCACCTAGGACAAATGTTTGTGTGATGAGCATGATCATTTGATCTGTGTCTGAGTGAATTTTATCTATAATATGTATGTATTTAGAAATATATAAGTATGTTTATCAGTTGTCTAGAACCCATAACACAAGCTCTGCTTAGCTTGGGACTAGACGGCGTTGTGTGATAGTTGTGGAATATTATATTATATAGTTTATCTATTGAGTCAGGCAGTCCTTTAAAAGGATTCCGTTTATAATTCATTCGGGCGCACGTGTCCCTAAAAGCCATTAAATAATACCAAATCGACACAAAAAAATAACCATTAAATCTGTCCCAATTTCCTTTCGGACAAACAATTTGCTACCTCGCATTTTCCCACAAACTATTAGGGTAGATTTTTGTCTTTCACAAAATTGTATATTGATTGGGGGATGAATAAACATGTGTTGGCAGTTTATCATCACGTGTGAGTCGTAAAATGGGACCGAGAGGGTTAGGGCGAGATAAGCCGACGATCCGTCACCGGAATATTGGCGTATCTGCGGCCTGACGCTGCTTTTCTTTTATAGGATCAGGTTGGAGTGCCTACTTAGACGTTTTCGCGATCTTACTTTGAGGGGATTAGATTCGTTTTTTCCTTTTTCAATTACTTGTTGTGTGTTGGTTAACTTTTTGATAAAATTGGATGGTTGCCATCACAATGTTATTACCGGTTAGGTGAAAGTATGTTTACGATAATATCCATCTAGTAATTAACATAACCGTGAAACCTTGCCGCTTTTTGCCACAGAAAATGACCAATTGGGGGCACGGGCTTGCGGACATAGGCGCGGGCTTGCGGACAGTGAGCAATGGGTAGCTCGCTGTCCGGCCGTCCGATAACTGTTCGGACCAAGCCCAAGTCGTCGACGGCGCGCACTTTTCCCGCGCGCCTCAAGGAGTTGTCAGCAACAGCAGGAACCCAGCCGGGTCGAAGCCTACTGGAGCCAGGGTTATCCGAAAGGGCGCTCGAGCCCCGGTATGAAGGCTAGAAGGAACGGGGTGGGCCTATTAGTCAGTACGAGTTTGACACTATATCCCGCTCCACCCAAGAGCGGGGGTTGTCAAGACGATTTTTCCAATCGAAAAAAATCTAAATCTAGGTTATGACATTTTATAAATGCCCGTGTAAGTCTATATCAAATAAAAAATATTTTGGAACACCTAGTTGACCACTAGGTGTACCGAAATATTTTTGATTCGAAGCGGAGAAATCTTTCAGCAACATATTTTATGTTATTTTTTTTTTTTTGAGGGAGGAAAAACGAGAGAGAGGCAAATGAAAAGATGAATGGATTATGTGAAGAATTATATTTATGAAAAGGGAGTTAGTGATAGCATGATGGGTGATCGGATAGAATGGAAGAAAAAAACATGTTGCGCCGACCCCAAATAACACGGGACAAGCGCAGGAAGATGATTATGATGATTTTGGATTTTATTTTAGTTAGTCCGTTTCTTTTTTAAGCTATTGCATAGCTTCTATCGCGGGCCTTGAGCGTGGAGACTGAATCCAAAAATTCTGTAACGAAAATAACCTAACACCTCCCACTCATTTGTTTTTTGAGCGTGACCGATAAGAAAACAAATGAGTGAACAATCAATCAAAATTCAATTCAATGTGTGAAAGTGTAACTTCAATTAATATCAAAGAAAAAAAACAAAGGAAAAAAAATACTGCATAAATAAAATAAATAAATAATTATAATTGCATAAGTTGATAAAAATGCTATGCAATAGCTTTACCGCGGCAGTCTCCGAGTGCCACACGTCTTTTTTTTTGTTTTACTGCATATAAAATATTATAGTTATTTGTGCATTTTAAGTATGTAGCAACTGTTCAATAGAAGTTACCCACAATTAGCCAGTTTTATCTTTAAGCATAAAGCTAGCGATTCTATTACCATTCCCACCGGGTACAAATATATAGGCTACCACTGAAAAATGATACATTATGTTTGACGAACTTTTATAAAATGAATGTTTGTTTAATTGTTCGTCAAACAATCGAAGTAATGACATTTAATACAAACCATGTGACGAATTTAGCAATTTTGACCGACCTCGCTTAACAAAACCCAAAATCTAACCAAATTAATTTCATAAGTACTAGTGAAATATTTCAATTAAAAGGATTTCTTTAAACCCAAATTGGTTCACCCTTGATCATTAAACTTTTTATTTTATCTTTTAAAACGTTTTTGGATTAATTTATTCAGGGCTCGTATTTCATCTGCTGAGATTTATGAAAAATATTATAAGAAATTAATTTTTCTCTTTAGGCAACGGATTGTGGAATAAGTAAATATTTGATTAGCTTTGATTGTCAAACATGAATGATTTGTTTATCTTCTATCTTCTATATATATAAAAATGAATAGCTGTTCGTTAGTCTCGCTAAAACTCAAAAACGACTGAATTAATTTGCCTA
The DNA here is from genome assembly GCA_929112965.1 of Mythimna albipuncta. Taxonomy (NCBI): domain Eukaryota; kingdom Metazoa; phylum Arthropoda; class Insecta; order Lepidoptera; family Noctuidae; genus Mythimna; species Mythimna albipuncta. Next base: position 3,866,977 of record OV815960.1, read on the forward strand.
ATTTTAGTCTTCAAATATTAGTGGAAGACCAGGGAAAGTTTAAACGGTGAGAAAATCTGGAAAAAAACACGAAAAAAAAAATCTCATACAACGCCATCTTTAATTAAAATGTAATTTTTAAATTAATTATGCCCGTAGATGGCGTTATTTGACAGCTTAGCTAAAAGGACTATTATGCAGTACGAAGTTTGCCGGGTCAGCAAGTTACTGATAAAGTAATAAAAAACATTCATGTTTAACAGTTATATATACATATCTACCCTTGCTATAACTTACACTAGCTTTTGCCCGCAGCGTCGCCCGCGTATATAAAATACAGCCTATGTCACTCAGGAATAAAGCCGCTTTCTATTGGTGAAAAAATTTTAGCAATCGGACCAGTACTTTCAGGGCCTGCGCTCACTTGACACAAGACGTCTTAGACAGACTTGTCTAAAACGTCTCAGACAAGTCGGAGACGTCTTCAACAAAACAGTTTTTTCTACGACACGGGGCGTTAGGGCTGTTGATTAAATATCGAAATATTGAAATATCGATAATACGCAGTACTCTAACAGCTGAAAATATAAACATGTATTTATTAACTACTTGAGAAATACTGGTACTTAACTACTTGAGAAGTATTGGTACGCATAAATGTTTTATTACAATTGAAGAATATATAATTACTGAGAACGCTACATTTTCATACATTTATAATTTAATTTGTTTAGTAAATATCATGAATTATTAATTGAATAAATTATTTTTGAACCGACTTACGATTGTTTTTTAAGAGAATGCCGATTAAATAAATTCGAAAAAAATATCTATATTTCGATCATTATTTTATCAACAGTCCTAGCGCCCCGTGTCGTAGACAAAACAGTCTTGTGTAAGATGTCTTGTCTCAAGTGAGTGCAGGCCCTTAGAGATTACCTCCTTCAACCAAAAAAACAGAAACATAAACTTTACCTCTTTATAACATTAGTGCAAAAACGAACTGCCGAGCTTCTTGAGCTTAGCAGGACGAACATATGTGCGATAGCCCGCGCCTTAACCGGCCACTGCAAACTAAACAAGCACCAATTTCACATGAAACTGAGTGACACTGATGTTTGCCGGTACTGCAATCAGGAGAGGGAGACGCCTAAGCACCTTTTGTGTGAATGCGGGCCCCTTATCCACAAACGCAGTGTCCATCTGGGTCGACACATTATTCGCCCGGAGGAGATTAAAACTCTAAAAGCTAGGAGTATTCTAAATTTCTTGGAAGCCTCAGGGCTAAGAGAGTTACTCTAACAAGGTGGCGAGTCACAATAGATCTTTTAGGTCGCAGTGACTACATCCCCTACACTATGGGTGATGCATAGCCCCTTATCTTCTAAATAATATAATAATATAACATTAGTGTAGATGTGTAAACAGTACAATAGTTTTTGTCGACGGTTTTACTCTTGTCAAAGTTGGGAGGAAATTATCCCAAGGAAATACACTCTTGGAAAAACAAGTATCCTATGTCGTAATCCAGGACATCGTCTACCTGTCTGCCTCTCATACAAATCCTCTCAGCTGTTGGTGCTTGAAGGAGTATAAACATGCACAGACACATATAAACTTTTGCTTATAGAATACTTATAATTAGTGTTATTAGAAAGGAATCCATATTTTGTTTGAATGACCCCTACTTGAATTATTAAATTATTTTCAGGAAATTTATTATTTACTATACTATACGACCAGCGCCTTCGCCTTCTTCTTACATAAGATATAGCCTTTGTCACTGTCAAAGCAGCTTTTTATTGGTGAAAAATTTTAGCAGTCGGACCAGTACATCTAGATATTACCTACAAAAAAAAAACTTTACCTCTTTATAATCAATCAATCAATCAATCAATCAATCAATTTTATTTGCATAAAACATGGTGTACAATGGTGTTATGTCAAAAATTATTAGAGCATACATGTTTTGCTTATATCACAGCACGCAAATATTTTACAAATTATTATGTCAAAGAAAAAATTATTATATGTCAAAAAATTATTACATGTCAAAAAAAAATAAATAAAAATAATTATTACATATAAAAAAAAATTACATGTCCAAAAAATTATTACTTGATATCAAAAGAAAATATTACATGTCAAAAAATTATGTCTCAAACAAAAAAAAAAAAAAAAATATATATATATTACATTTAAAAAAATAATAATAATAATATCATTTCATGTCAAAAAATTCTTTTAAACTATAAAAATTATGAGTGCTTAACCATGTATATAGTTTTTTTTTAAACAATCTAAGATCTAAAATTTTAATGTCACTTGGGATTTTATTAAATATCCTAACACACATGGCCAAACAGCTTTTGCTATATTTCGCCAGTCTTGGCAGATCGCTCAATACAAGTTCATGAGGGTTCCGCCTGTTTCGAGGGTATACATCTTTTGCTTTTTTAAATAAGTCTTTATACTTTTTAACAAACATACATACTTCATATAAATAGAGAGACGGTAGCGGTAACAAACCAAGTTCTTTAAATATTGGCCTACAAGATTCATCAGGTTGAAGCCCATATATTGCACGAATACATTTCTTTTGTGCAACAAATATCCTATTTTTATCTGTGCTGTTGCCCCACATAACGAGCCCGTAGCGTATTATGGATTCAACATAAGCGTGATAGGCAGTGATGGCAGTTTTGAAATTTGTTATATTTTTAATCTTTCTTAGCGCGTATACGAATTTATTTATTCTTTTAGATATATCATCTACTTGTGCTTTCCAATTTATGTCTTGATCAATTATTACTCCTAGAAATTTCGTTTGTGTTACTTCATTAAGTTTTGGTATGTCAAGTTTCAAATTATATTTATTATTGTTACATTTATTAAATTGTATATATACAGATTTCTCTAAATTCATTTTTAGTTTATTCATATTAAGCCATTCAATTAATTTTTCAATCGTGTTGTTAATTTCTGTTTCATGTTCGTAACTTGTATTATTTCTTTTATCGGACGTCACTATAATGGAAATATCGTCGGCGAACAGTATGCATTTATGATGTGTTATATCTGTAATAGAGTTTATATAGAGCAGGAACAATATTGGGCCCAGAATACTCCCTTGTGGGACACCACAATTATTGCATTTATACTCGGATGAGTATGATGTCATGACTTTGTGTTTGTCTAGTTTTGTAATAATAACACATTGCTGGCGGTTTTTTAGGTATGACGATATCCATTCCAGTGTATGTCCCCTTATTCCGTTTGCTTCCAGCTTTTGTAGTAATAGGTCATGTGACACTAGGTCAAACGCTTTCGACAAATCAAAGAATAATCCTGTAGTCAGATATTTTTTATTAAGATTGGATAGTATTGTTTTTATCAAAGTGTAGGTGGCCAATGACGTAGATTTGTTTTTTTGAAAGCCATATTGATCTTTATTAATAATATCAAACTTGTTACAGAAGTCAACTAATCTTTTGTACATGCATTTTTCTAATATTTTTGACAGAATAGGTATTAAGGTGATTGGTCGATAGTTATTTATACAATCTTTTTCTCCCTTTTTATAAAGTGGTTTAATTATGGAACGTTTTAATATATCTGGGAAAGTACCAGATGAAAAAGACAGATTAATTAAATGTGTAAGAATTCCAACTATTTCATTAATGCATAATTTAATAATTTTTGTGCTAATTTCATCATAACCTTCTGATTTAGTGTTAGCTAGCGACATTGTTTCTGTTCTGACTTCCTTTTCCGATACCGGTCTAAGAAACATCGAACCGTGACTAGAATTGGTAACACAGTTATTTTTTGTTTTTGTTGTTGTTGATGATTTGTGTGACAAGTTGAGGTACTGGTTATTGAAAGCAGATGCTATTTCGATAGGGTTTGTAAGTATTGTGTTATCAACTTTAATTTTCTCTATGTTATCTTTGTAGTTGGTGTTAAGAATTTCATTTTTCACAACTGTCCAAGTGGCTTTGCATTTGTTTTTGCTTCTATTTATAAACTTAATGTTGGCGTTTCTTTTTGAATAATAAATACACTTTTTTAATAATTTTGAGTATGATAAATATTTTGTTTTGTTATCTAGGTTTTTATGTTTATAGTAATTGTAGCGTAGTGTTCTTTTGATTTTACAACTTCGCTTTAGTCCTTTGCTAATCCAATTTTGTTTATTTTTTATATTAACATTTACTTTTACCCTTATTTTCGGGAAGCAAAGATTATAGAATAGGCATATTGTTTCATGAAACTTACTGAATGCTATGTTCAAATCTTTTTCCATGTATATTTCTAACCAAGATAAATTTTTCAAACATTCGCGAAATTTTTGAACGTACTCCATACTGAAGTCTCTCTTATATATATAATATGTAGTTGGTTTTTGATTTTTATGTTTTAATGGGATACTTAGCATTTGTGCGGTGTCGTGGTCAGATAGATGAAGTGGTAACACTGTTGCTATCGCATCTGGGATGTTACTTATAATATGATCTATACAAGACGACTTACGCGTGGGCATGTTAATGTGAATTTTCATATTGAAGTTATTTGATAGGTCATATAACTCATTCGTAATATGGCCTTTTTTTAATGTATTTATGTTAAAATCGCCTGCTATAATTATATTTATTTTAGATTTGTACTTTTTATTAATATCATCCAAGAGATTATTAAGTTTAGTCAGAAATAAGGTAGGATCTGATGACGGTGTTCTATAAAGACAAATAATAATTAATTTATTAGATACAATTTCTATGCCGCAGGCTTCAAAAGAATGTTGTGTGGCATATGTTTTAATAAATAGTAGTTCTCTAAAGATGAATCCTCTTTTAACTAAAATGCATGTACCACCTCTTTGCTTATCTCTGCAGAAATTAGCAGCCATTTCGTAATTGTGAATTTTTATGTAGCTCTCATAGCCTTTTTTAATAAAAGTTTCAGAGAGGCATATGACGTCTGGTTCATTATGTGCGTCACGTAACTCTTGTAAAGTTAATTCTAGTATTTCTCGCTTTGACAATACACTCGCTATATTTTGATGTAGAATTCTAAATTGATGTGTCGTGGAAGCAGTAAGCTTATGCTCGAAAAAAAGTATTGTTCTTATTGATAGTCGAAAAATAGTAAGGTATAGTGCCTTTCTTTAGTGTCCCCGTAGTTTTTATAGGGTTTTCTATAGGGTGAACTTTAACACTGCTTTGGCGACTAAAATAGTAAGGGATTGTCCCTTTACCTGGTTTGTTAACATTAACGTTCATACTCAATTTATTACTTGGTTTATTATCTGCTATTCGTTTCTTTAGTGCGTTTAGGTTTAAATAATTGTTATCATAATCGCTACAGTCTATAAGGTAATTAATGGAATTACAAATATCAGATGATTTTTGCGTAGTGCTAACAAAATTACATGTTTTATAGTCTTTACATAAGTTTTTAATGTTGTTATTTAATTTATTAACTTGAAAATAATCATTTTTTAAAACATTAAGTACCAAAATCATGTTATTTTTAAAATGGTCTAATACAGTTTTAAGTTGTGACAGGATTAGTTCCATGTTGTAGTCGTTCTCCCCTACGCAGATTATAAGTTTGTCATCTTTCTGCAGCCTCGTCTTTCTACAGCTCTGTATTATTTGATTACTGAGTGCGTTTGGCTTGGTATATGCAACCACTTCATATTTTTCGTATTGGGTTTCCACTCTTGAGCGCCAAATTGCTGAAGCCAATCCAACACATTGTTGAGCGCCGAAGATTAGTAATCTTTTCTTTTCAGGTTCGCATTTTTGAGGTTTGTTATGTGTCGGGGCTGTATTGGTCTGTACTGCCGGTATTCCAGGTGCTATTTTATTACCGTATAAGCTATCTGTATGGCTCTCTATTTGTTTCTTAAGACTCTTAATTTCTTGATTCGCATTATTTAATTTTTGTTGTAGGTTTGTAATTTCTTGTTGTAAGACTAATAATTGAATGTCGTTATTACAGTCAATTTTTGTCGAGGGACGTAACGTAGCAGTCAAGGTTGTGGTTGTCAAGTTGTGCGGTAATAGAGAATGTCTCTTCTTTTTCACACTAGTGTTGACATTACTCTCTATTGGTGATGAGCACAGAGATTTCAATAATTTTATTTCTGCACTGAACTTTATGATTTGTTTGTTAAGGTCGTTGTTTTCAAGTATTGTGTTTTCCAGTTCCTTTTGAGTACTATTAAGTTCATCTGTTAGCTGGGAAATCGTGTCTTTCATTTCGGACATTGTTATTATCCCAGATATTGTACCGTCTACACTCTTTGACAGTTTATTTGGTGTTAAGTATGATTCCTCTGACGTATCAAAATCTGTGAGTATATGGGAATCCAAGGCGTTATTTGTACATTGTGGAGTGACCTGTATATCGTTCATACGTTTCTCATTCTTTGTATTGCAAGTTTGTTCTGGAGATGTTGAGCTTAAAGTAATGTTTGTCTGTTTTTTCCTCATCGTAATGTTAGAAATATCAGAACTACCTTTTTTAGTTTTCATGCACAATTTGCACCTCCATTTTTTTTTTGCTTCTTTATCCATTAAACGGTAAGTTTGTTCCGGGTAACCGTCGCAATTCAACTCGTATCTGTTATTGCATGTTGAACACAGTACCGTATCTTTAATGTTAACATTTTTTTTGCATTTGAAGCAAGTAACTAGTGCTGCCATCTTACAGCTACTATTGTTTGAAGTAGAAGGAATATTTTTATGAGACATTCTATTCTTTTTCCCGATGTGGTGAGAACTTTATTTGTATTTTAGTGATAACATCATTTAAAATACAAAAAGTCGAACTGTCTAACTGAGGATCGAACTCACGACGTTCATCCCAGCAGTCGCGGCCGATTCCACTTGACCATAGGGCTTCTAGTAAAGTGTTTTGAATTTAGTGTATGGTTTCTACAAATTTTATATTATTGCGTTACAAAAACCGTGGGTGTTCAAATTTGAGAGTTTTTAACACAACCGTCACCGTTTTTTACTAACACAGTTTATGCACCTATCACGTTAAAATATACTAAATAGCAATTGTTTAACATTTATTTGAACGTTCTTCACACTGCAAGAGTTTTTCTATATTTGTTGTGTAATGTTAACTCACGTATTGATCATTTGAACACCACTATTTATGCACTGTTATGGAGGGGTTTTAGACACATTTCTTAGTTGTAATGTTTACATAACACTTGCACTTATTTGCTGATCAGTTTTTTCCAATTTTCACTATTTATTATGGACTTATCTTTCTTAGTTATATTTTTAAACAAAAAAATATTGTGGAGCTGATTTCAAAGTTGTTGACAGCTGCTGTCAAACCAATATATTATATTGTTGACAGCTGCTGTCAAACCAATTTATTATATGCTGTCAAACCAATATATATATTATCAAGTGTAGATTTTATAAAATACTAGCTTTTGCCCGCAGCTTCGCTCGCGTACATAAAAGACCTTCCCTCTTTCTTCCCCTTTTGTCACTTTTATTTATAAAAAAATTAGCCTATGTCCGTCTCCAGGGTCCCAACTATTTTTGGACCAAAATTCATTAAAATCGGTTTTGCTATTTATGCGTGTAGACGTAACAAACAAATAAACAAACTCACTTTCGGTTTTATAATATAGTATAGTAAGGATTTTTTCACCCACACTAGGGACTTCACAAAATTGATTGAGGAATTGTTACTGAATTTCCCTTATCAAATAAGACATTAAAAGCCTCAGGCCATAGAAATTGATTCGCAATTTTGTCATTAAATACAAAAAAGGAGGATTACAAGATTATACCATTGACAACGCTGATTCAACAGACGAGATGAACGACTCAAAATCTCTCGTTCACTCCATCATTAGAGATCAGCCCATTAAATCTCAAAAGACTCACCATTTGAAGTTAGTTAGTCTTCCTAATTCTGATTAAACTTAACGTTAAATTACTTAACATTTTCCTCAAAACTTTGAACTTAAAAGGTAGGCAAGATTAAGCAATTAAGTTTAACTAAATAAGTCTTATGAGCGGGGAATAGTAAATTGGAAAGCCGAGGACTGTTTGCTGACTGTACCGGGACGTCAGTTGCTGTTGATCCTACTCCTCAAGTTGGGGAATTGACACGTACTGACACAAACACGCTTAAGTAATTCCCAGTGATTAATTAGGCACACTAATTTCCTTGCTTTACGAGCTCCAGTTAAGTTGAAAGCGTTTAAGGTCTTGAGGTTCTGAGGCACATCGGCTAATTGTAATTGCGCAATAGGAAGTTCGCCTGTATTGATTTTCAATTGAGCTGTAAACTTTCTAAATACTTACATAAAGATTTTTCAATTTTAATTAATAATAACAATAATAATGTTCTGCATCTATCACGCAACGCTGTCTAGTCCCAAGCTAACCAGTAGCCCTATTCACGTAATGAAAACCGTAACGATATCGTAGCGATTTAATCGTTTAGACCGTTTCCGTATTCACATCCATGAATCGAGTTTGAACGATACCGATTTTAAAGTCGTTTGAAATTCGTCGATTTAAAAAAAAAATAGATTATCCTGGTAGAATACTTATTAATGTAACTGAAAATAAGTACTTCGATCGAGCGACTATAAAACTTCAACGATATTTGGCTTGTTTGATTTTACGTGAATCAGGCTACAGAGCTTGTGTTATAAATACTAGATAACTGATAAACACACTTATGAATTTATAAATACATACTTTTTTTTTTTCGATGGGAAAAATCATCTTACACACAGAACAAATGAGCGTGCTCATCACACAAACTTTTGTCTTGGGTGAGAATCGAACCCACGACCTCCGGCCTAGCAGTCAAGGCCACTGACCACTAGGCCAACAGGGCAGTCAAATTGTTTTGTTACTATTAGAATGTAATACCACTAGAGCACAAAATAGACAGCCGGTAACTGTCCGGACCAAGCCCAAGTCGTCGACGGCGCGCACTGTTCCCGCGCGCTTCAAGGAGTTGTCAGCAACAGCAGGGACCCAGCCGGGTCGAAGCCTACTGGGGCCAGGGTTATCCGAAAGGGCGCTCAAGCCCCAGTATGAAGGCTAGAAGGAACGGGGTGGGTCTTTTAGTCAGTAAGAGACTGACACTATCTCCCGCTCCGCCCAAGGGCGGGAAATATCAATGCATGATTTTTTACCACCATAAAAAAAGGTGAGATAGGTAGTGGTCAAACGCAAGCCTATTGGTAATAAAAAAATAGCTTCTCCAGTTCTGATTGTAGCCCACCGCAGGCGCAGGCTTGCGGACGGCGAGCAATGGGTGGCTCGCTGTCCGACTGTCCGGTAATTGTCCAGATCGAGCCCAAGTCATCGACGGCGCGCACTGTTCCCACGCGCCTCAAGAAGCTGTCAGCAAAAGCAGGGGCCCAGCTGGGTCGAAGCCTACTGGGATCAGGGTTAAATCGAAAGATAACTCAAGCACCAGTACGAAAGGCAAAGAAGGAACAGGAATAGGTTTTTAGTCAGTAAAAGTCTGACACTATCTCCCGCTCCGCCTAAGAGAGGGGGATGTCACTGGATGATTTACCCAGCACGAAAAAAATAAGAGCTCTGAGTGGAGCGAGAAGAAGTGTTATTAGACTTTAACTGACTAAAACTCACAATGTTCCTTCAGTTGCTCTTTATTGCGAGGACTGCAGTAATTCTTTCGACCAATCTGCAGCCCTGTCAGGTGTCGGTGCTAACTGGATCCTACAATTTTGCTGACATAGGTATCTTTTAAGCGCGTAGAACGCAACACGCCGCGTCGACCCGGACAGATACCGTGGCCCTATAACACGAATAAAGGCCAACTGAAAGATATATTAGTGTGTTTTAGTCAGTTAATATATCACACGCCCTTTAGATCAACCAAAAAGTAAAAAAGTGGGAAAAGGCATTAAAAAAAACTTAAAATGTGATAGAATTTACTGTCCCAAAAAACCGGCCAAGAGCGTGTCGGGCCACGCTCAGTGTAGATTCCGTAGTTTCCCGTCCGTCACAATAAGTGTACCCACTTATGAGTTTAAAAAAATGCTTGCATATACGATTATACTACAAACTTAGTCCAGAAATTATTTTGTTGAATCTTTTTGTCTTTTTTGTACAAAAACTGTTCTTTTCATCAAGTTCAAAATGATTTTCCTAGAAAGTCCTTATAAAGTTCTACTTTTCAGATTTTTTTTCATATTTTCTAAACTTATGGTTCAAAAGTTAGAGGGACACACACACACACACATTGTTTTTTACTTTTGGAGCGATTATTTCCGAAATGATTGACATTATCAAAAAAAATGATTTTATAAACCCCTATTCATTTTTAAATACCTATCCAACAATATATCACACGTTAGGGCTGAAATTAAAAAAAAAACAATCACTTCCCACTTTACATATAGGGGGCTACCCAAATAAAACATTTTTTTCCAATTTTTATTTTACCATTTTGTCGGCGTGATTGATATAGGTACACATTGGTACCAAATTTCAGCTCCTACTTTACTACGGAACCCTAAAAAAGAACATAACAATAATCTCATTGAAACTTATCAATAAAACGTCGACACATAAATAAATCAACCAAACAATAAACAAAAATAAACACTTTTGTAACACATTTTTTATAATAAAAACTTACAGAATAACATGTAAATAATTCATACAAGCAACTCACGAGCGGGCCCGCGGACAAAAACAGGTTCAAACATAAATCGAGTGGGGAAACCATTTTTATGACGCGTAAAAAATCTTTATCGAACAATTTCGCCTTTAGTTTTCTGTGAAATAAACGAGTACAGTTTTGTTCCAAATAAATTTATGTGCGCACCACTTTTTGCCGCAGTTCGGGTTGTGAGGGCGTCTTTTTTTGGTACCCAATCTGTTAATATAAATTATGACTTGATATTAGCTTCTTGTCGTGTTGGCTAGGCTGTTAAAAGCGAACCTCTATACAAGGTGTAAGGGACAGCCTTCCACAAACTTTAAGGGCTTGCTCAGTAGACGAAACTGAACAACCTTTATTTCTATTTTTTTCAGGTGAAACATCATCTAATGATATCTCCCGCCATTTCATATCAGACTTTTACTGACACACTCCCGTTCCTTCTTTGCTTTCGTTCCAGGAACCTGGGGTTTACTTCCGCACAACCCATGATCGGTGGCCGGAAATCGGGATCGGCTTCGCAGAAGGAGGCGACCGCCTATCACTCCTCCTCGCTTCGGACCATTGACTGTATCAAGGCCCGGTGCAAGTGATCGTTGCCACCGACCCTACGAGGACACGGCGATGCTCTGCCCATGTGGGGTACACCTCTACTATATGCTTTACCATGTCCCCTGGGCCGTCCACACAGTGGTGATACTCGGGGGTTACTTCCTCACGAATCCGGTGCAGGAACTTCCCGAACTGATAACTGGTTCGTATGAATTAATACTTGTGTTTGTGCATGCATGTCCATTAGTCTTTCAAGTTAAGAAGAGCAGAGATGGCCCAGTAGTAGTAACTCTGACTTACAAGTTCCAGGTCTTCATCACTGGATTCAAATCGGTGAAGAAAAATATCCTAACGAAACCAGCATATTCTAGAACCAAAAATTCGAAGATATGACATCTAATAACCCGCACTGGACCCTATTCAGTGGCGGATTAGCCATGTAGCAAGAGTAGCAAATGCTACGGGTTCTGCGCGTTCGCAGATCCTGCACATGACGCAAAAAAAAATAGTCTAAGCATATAAATTAAAATCTTACAGCTGCAGTTTTGAATATGATAGTCAATTTACTTCAATTAAAAGTCTTTAAAATAGCAGATCACTTAGAATTCCCTCAACCTCTTTTTCACGAACCTAACCCAATCTCAAAATCCACGCGGTTATTGGAGCCCATTATAATTTACACATACACACAAAATCTGTAATCGAATTAGTACCAAGAGACCCTAATGAGAATTTAATTGTACTATACTCCATCTGTAACGTAAACAATCTTGATATGTCTTTTTATTTAACATAAATCGTATAAATTATATACAAAGAATATTTAAATTTATTTAATTATATAGCACCGGTTTTGGTAAATACCTAATTGTAAACATTTTTAGACATTTTTTTAGATTTAAGACATGTTAAGATTGTTTACATTTAGTTAACTACCTAAATAGATGGAGTATAAATATGTATCTAAGAAAAAAGATATTCACAGGGGCCCCTTGGTCGACTTAGCTACGGGCCTCGCACTTGCTTAATCCGCCACTGAATAGTGGCCCATTCCCTCTTCGATAAATGAAGCGTAATCAGCCTAATAGTGATCCCGCTACTAGGATCCAGATCCTAGAAAAACATAGAACATATGTAACCCTTATCACTTACTGCTTATAATTACACAGAAGAAAAAGCATGTAGCGATAAACACAGCAATGAGTGACGAATGCTTAAGTGGTATAGTTCGTTCACATGAATTATTTTACCAAACAAACCCAGGGCACTACATATTTCTTCACGATAAAATACTGGTATGTCTATTTTAGCCTTGAGGAATCTGTGTTATTGTTTCACGGAAATTCACGTTCATTCTTTTGTTTATTCACTAAATGAGTGGATTATATATTGGATTTTGGAATAAGGTAATAATATACGAGGCTTTTTTTGCTATTATTGCCGAACAGTCAGTGTGTGGTTAGGGTTTGTGCACACTACGCTTTTAAACACGCCGTTGACGCGAGTTTTAGGAACGTGCGTCGACGGCGCGCTTTCGGTAGGTAAAAGATCTACAGGCTACGTCTGACTCACGTATCGCGTCTATAAATGCGCGTCAACGGCGCGTTTAAAAAACGTAGTGTGCACAGGCCCTTAGTCTTTCTATCGTTGAGAATCAATTCATTTATTTTTGTCAGATTTTGCCCGTATGCAAGTAGAAATATATCCCAAGTTATACAGGGGGGGAGGGTAGACATGGTAGATTGCTTCGGAACATATTGACCTTCCATCTGTTTAAACATTTAAGCATGAAAGAGTAAAGACAGATACAAAATTGTACCTTTATAATACTAGTGTGATTAAAACTTATCGCAACACAAAGATACGTTATTAAAATAAGTTAAACATAGCATAATCAGCCTTTTTAATGTTCTTACTGCTGGCATTCAGGCCTCCTCTCTAGGAGAGGCTTTAATCCACCACGCAGGCCCAGTGCGGGTTAGTAAATGTCACATGTCTTCGAATTTTTAGTTCTAAGACATGCCGGTTTCCTCACGGTATTTTCCTTCACCGTTTTGAGAGCAGTGGCGATGAAATAAATTACACAAAGTAATGCGCCTGGCTTGGTTCAAATCCGCGACCTACAACTCGTAAGTCGGAGCCTTTGCCACTCGGCCACTACTGCTCTAAATAATAAACATACATAGGTATACATTGAATAAATTTTACCTGCGGCTTCGCCCGCATACATTAAATATATCCCATATCACTCAGGAATAAAGCATCTTTCTATAGGTGAAAAAATTTTCGCATTCAGACGAAAACTTTCATTACCTACTTCGAACCAAAAAAAAAATACTTTACGTCTATATAATATTAAGCGTAGATTAGTGTAGATAATACATGTATACCAAAAACGTCCTATTATATATTATAGTAACCGTAAAGAAACATCATGTTCTATAACTAAAAAAATAAACGATATTCACCACGAACGTCGAACCCTACCGACACGTGGAAGATCCCGTTTCCATGCGCTAAAAAACTATTTACGTCAAGGGACAACAAACCGCTTAACGCTTAGGACTATATCCAAGTTGAGGCGAAAATATCCCGAGTCAAGTATTTCGCCACTATCTACAATATCTCGCCAACCCTTCGGAAAAATCTCCAGCCCGTGTAATTGAAAACGAGCCAAAATAAAGACATCTTCTGAATATTGAGGTTCCTGTTTCCATCGAGACTAGAGAATTTGTTGTTCTTACAATGCAAAGTTTCATCTCGACGACTCGCACTTGGCTGATTTTTGGGGCTCCATACACAAAAGGACCTTATTACTAAGACTCCACTGTCCGTTTGTCTGTCAACAAGCTCTATCTCATGAGCTCATGAGAGTTGACAGTTGAACGTTTCACAGATAATGTATTTCTGCTGCTGTTATGACTATACTGAAATAAAAAACAGGATAAAATAAATATTTAAGTAGGGCCAAACCACCATAATAACACACGTGTTTTTTTTTTAGAAAGCCAGTTAAACTTCGCTATTCGTGACATACTAGGCGCTGGAAGCCAAGCCGGGTTCCAGTGCAGTATCGGTCTTACTCATGATTGAATAACTCTTGGAAATTATTAAAATGGATTTACTTCTCAGAAATGAAGATATCCGCAGGAGAACCAAGGTAACCGACGTAGCTCGAAGAATCGCCAAACTTAAGTGGCAATGGGCGGGACACATTGCACGCAGAACGGATGGTCGATGGGGACGAAAGGTTCTGGAGTGGCGACCACGTACCGGAAGACGCAGCGTTGGACGGCCTCCAACAAGGTGGACCGATGACCTGGTCAGGGTCGCGGGAACCCGATGGATGCGTGACGCACAGGACCGGTCGTTGTGGCGACGCTTGGGGGAGGCCTATGTCCAACAGTGGACGTCTTTCGGCTGATATGATGATGATGATGATGATGGATTTACTTCTCACTTTACTAAACAGGTTTTACTCAGTAAAAGTTTAATACTCCTTCTTGCTCCATCCAGAGCGGGGGAAAACTAACCACATGAAAAAAATACTTAAAATTCTTACCATAGCAATGACAGCAAGCTGATGTGTGCAATTTAACTTCACTTTTGTTGGACTGACCGAAATTTGAATACTCAAAAGTGCCTGCAAATGATCTATTTGAAATAAATGCTTTGACTTTGACTTTGATGGTGCCCCGTATCCTTACTGTCAATCCAGAATTTAGTTGATAGGCACTCCGCAGTATGAGAGTTCATTTCTTCGTTAGTTACAACACAAACAGTGATGATAAAGTTACATACAACTACAGAAGGTTTACATAACCGTTAGCTTGTATAAAATCCCCGGAACACTACGTTAAGGCTGAAGCTTTACTTGTAAGATAGGGCGTGATTTGTTTTACGCGTATCCACAGCGTAACATTCTCTCTGCAATGTAACGTTACGCTCGATGCTAAAAGCTAGAACAATCGAATAGTGTATACTTTGGGATACAATGGACGTATTTGTGTTCCAGAAAGTGAGGTTTGAAGGCATCATGAACCCATTTGTTGTCAGATTCATAATGGCGTGTTTGCTTCAGTTTCATGGAAGTCAGTAAGTATCTATTTCAACATTTTGCTTGTTGAGTGAGGTAAATCTCGTATATTATGCCAAACTCATTCCAAAACATTACTTTTTCCAACGACGAGGTTATAATCCATTAGAAAACAAAACGATTGCCGAACGATTACGACAAATAGTATTTTGCTAAAAATCCATTAAACGTAAGATTCATGTGTAGATGCCGCAAAATGCGATTATATTTATAAGGGTATATGAGCCTGGAGATTTGTTATACAGGTCCTGAACCTATTTCAAATTCCAGCTCTCACAAAGGTTTTAATTATAAGGCAAAATTTTATAAATTTTATGTTACAATGTACAATCAAAGACACTTCCGCCTGATCACTGCTAAGTTAATTTTTGCTTGCACTCGAAATGAAACTTCAAAAAATATGGTTCAGCACCGCGCCATGTAATTCAAGCGAAATTGTTTTTTAAGTGATCAGGCAGAAATTAACGCGATGGTACCTTTATTGGCGAAATAAAGATGATGTTTGTTATTATTATTTTAGTACACCATACGCGTACGAGTAAAAATGCTTCGCCTCTACATTACGATATGGAGAAAATGAGCCCCACATTACATTAACCATTGAACGTTGATAAAAACGATAAGTACATATCTACCTAATATTTTCCTCCATAAGGCAATTAAAGCGATCACTTTATCACCTACCTAGCTTAAACGGTACCGACTCCCTTATCTTAATTACCCCATAAAAGTAACCGATTTACACACTTCCAACAAAAAATACTCACTTTTGAAAGTAATTAAAAATCAATATAAAAAGCATTACCACCGACTTCCCAATAAAACGGAAAAGCGGTATTAAACTAAAAAGCTTAATAAAATTTTATGCCGATCATTATTACATTCGTCGACTATAATAAAATTGGGGGAAAAAGTTATGTTGATCGCGTAAAATAAGTGAAAGCTTTATCCGATATAATATATTTATTCGTGTTGAGTTACCTGCAACTTTAACATATATGTATATCGTTGCATTTTATAAGATAAGCAGAAAGTTCAGCCTTGAGATTTATGACAGCCATTTCTACACGCCTGTAGTTTTTGAAATAGTATGAAACTAGTTATAGGTCGAGAGCTAGAACTTCCTTGGAACATTTCTTGAAAACAATGAATAAAGTTATGTATTATAAATCTACCATTTCCCTCCAGCCTATCTCGAAAAAAATATCGTGAAAAATACAAAATAATAGAACCCTAAAAACGCTGGGCATTATATTGTATTTTATATTTTTTACCTCACATGACACACACATCACAGCACATTATGTTTTTTACATCACGAGAGGAACAAATAATAATATAACTTTTTTTTCTAATTAACAAATCAGAAAAATGCTTACATTACATAGTTATTCACCAAAAATATCTAACCTAGAACGATTCCATCAATAATATTTTCACGATACCACTTTACGTCTTGCAATAAATAAGTAGGTACCACTAATATTTAAGCAGTGAGCTCTTAAACTATTGCAACTAGGTTACGAATTGCTGTATGCGGTAAAAAAAAGAAAATTTACGAGTGCACGTTACACGGAACGAACAGACATGCTGTGGTCTTTGCTTGTTTGTTTTTTTTTTTAGATGCTTTGTTCTGTAGTGCTAGAGCTGAGTACTACAACGGTTTTAGGATTTTGGTTTTAACAATAATACTAACCTAGATAGACGCTATAAAATAAAGAATCTCCAAATTTAAGTGGCAATAGGCAGAGCTCGTAGGACAGATGGTCAAGGGGGTTGAAAAGTCCTGGAGTGATGACCGCGTACCGGAAGATGCAGCGTTGAAAGTCCTCCCACAAGGTTAATCGACGACCTGCCCCCCCTAGCCAAGTTACAACCGTTTTGTATCGATTCTTTTTCGTCGATCACCTCGAGTCTGCCACACCTCCAATTCCATTGTTCTGACATCATTTCAACGTTCAATCACGTGGCCAGAACAAAGAAATCGAATGCGAGGCTGACTCGAGGCGATCGACGAAAGTGAAACGAAACAAAGTCGCGGGAATGCGATGGATGCGAGGCGCAATGGACCGTTTATTGTGCAAACACTTGGGGAAAGTTATGTTCAGCAGTAGACGTCTTTCGGCAGAAAAGTGGACAACTTTCGGCAGAAAAGATGATACAATAAATGGCTGAATGATGTACATGTAGACAGTGTACTAACTCAGTTCCAATTGGTCGTTTACTAAGGAGAAAAACCGGGTTAAGTTCATGTTTAGACAACACATGTTTCAGTTACTACAAAGTACGTTAGAATAAACTTCTAAAGTTCTGATATAACAATAAATATGCTGTATAAATTGTTTTTTAATCTTTAATAGTAAGTTTTGCGACGGTGAATTAAAATTCAAACATCACAAAAATTAGCAAATCATACAATCTGCCTAGTCTATTTCTAGCTACCTTGGAGTCGGCTTCCAGCCTAACTGGTTTACATGGTGCGACTGTTTATCAAACCTTCGCCACCCAGTTACTGGCCAACACGATACTGCTTGTGTAGACGGTCAGACCTTCTGGGGTCTGAATACCTAATAACTTTCAAAGACCTACAAAGAATAACTGGATCCAACGTGTTTACCTGCTTTTCAAGACACAGGTTGTTACGGGGTCTGTCCTTGATAAACTTAGAAAAGGACATAATTATGATTCTTCTTCTTCTTTTCGATGCTCTCAAACAATACTTTTTGTGACCCATATTTGGCAACCTGTAAAGCTCTATTGTTGGCCTCGTACAGATCCTGAAAACTGCAAGTGGTTATGAAGGATGAGCACCATAGCAGGTGGCGCTTGTCCTGTGGAGAGGCTCCACATGGGCACTGTGTTAGAGATGGGTCGAGGAAGCCCCATTCGGCCACATTATTTTACAGCGGCCAACCTAGGTTTGCTGTCGATTTAGAGATTTCCAAATTGGCCAATGTAGTTCATTTCCAGGGGGAAGATATTCCAACATATGAATTGAAAAATTCACATTGGTCCTGGCCCCGTTTCGAACACAAGGAAAAATTCTCAAATTTATACAGATAATATTTTCATTTTATTATCTACTAACTTTTGCTAGCGGCTTTGCCCGCATACATAAAATATAGCCTATGTCACTCAGGAACACATTTTCGCAATCGGAACAGTATTTTCAGAGATTATTTCCTACAAACAAAAAAAAACACGTATTACTAGCGACCCATCCCAGCTTTGCACGGGCAATAAATATAGCCTATGTTATTTAGGGTGAAAGTAGCTTTCCAATGGTGAAAGAATTTTTTAAATCGGCGCAGTAGTTTTTGAGTTTATTCATTACAAACAAACACACAAAAATACAAATTGTCCCTCTTTATAATATTAGTGTAGATATAGTTATCTATATATTTAATCATAAGTCAAATACCATGTGTTACAGCCCGTTGAATACAAATCAATACAGCCGCCCCCCTTCCCCCACTCTCTCACACAACACATTAAACAACTTTGCATACATACTATTTCACTTTCTCTAACAACGTTGGATCAGTGGTGCTTAATCTAAGGGCAATGTGACCCACTTAGCTTATCCGTGTGTACTTTTAGCTATAAATCTGTTTTGTTCAATGTTTTAGTTAAATGAATATAATAATTTAATGCTAACTAGATAATACATTCAGAGATTACTTTTTTTATTACTATTGATAGTCTCGCGCTTAACCACTATCTCACATTTTCTTTTTTTTTTGTCTAAGAGTTGACTTGTTGCATTAAGTCCGCCTATGTGCCACTACTGGGTATTTATTTACATTGACACACCAACGACTCATTCACATTGTTTTTTTTTTTTTTTTTATTAACCATGGGCCCCACTGCCATTTACCCAGCAGTGGGAACCACGATTAATAATAAGTCACTACCCCATACTCCTTCCAAACTTCTCGTCCAGGGCGATCTCTGGCCCTGGACCACCTTTACCGAAAATTTGCAAATGAAAAGATATTGTAGTAAAATCACTTACGCGTGCACAGCACTTGTATATTGTGAAGTTTAAATAAATTATGTAACAAAACCTAACACAAATAAAGAAACAGCATAGAAAATTCAGAACTTGCGACCCCCTTCAGCTAAACTTTGAGAACCCCTGAACTAGATACTTCTCACCATTTCTCAATATTCAGTGAACGAGGCGTTCTCGCTGTCACCGACACCCGTTGGTTAATTAATGTTCATATTAAGAGAAATAATTATGTAAACTGTATCGGTAGCGGACGAAAGCTTCGACTTTTGGCAGGATTTATTTTTAGACTGAATTTTGCTTTGTTATTCTTAATGCTTAATTATTTATTGTATACTAAAACTAGCACGGGCTGGGGCTCAAGGTCATCAGATAGGACCAGAACCCTTCTGTGGTATCTCAAAGAACCAGGCCATGCAGACCCTTGAGGGCAACTTATTTGGCGATTCAAAAAAGCACTGGTTGGTACAACCAGGTCTGCTACACGCCAAATCTCTTAGAGAAGGCTACTCACAAAAACGAACTGCCGAGCTTCTTGAGCTTAGCAGGATAAACATCTGTGCGATAGCCCGTGCCTTAACCGGCCACTTCAAACTTAACAGGTATCAATTTCACATGAAACTGAGTGACACTGATGTTTGCCGGTACTGCAATCGGGAGAGGGAGACGCCTAAGCACCTTTCGTGTGAATGCGGGCCCCTTATTCACAAACGCGTTGTCCATCTGGGCCGACACATTATTCGCCCGGAGGAGATTAAAACTCTAAAAGCTAGGAGTATTCTAAATTTCTTGGAAGCCTCCGGGCTAAAAGAGTTACTCTAACAAGGTGGCGTCACGTCAAGTCACAATAGATCTTTTAAGTCGCAGTGACTACATCCACTACACGATGGGTGATGCATAGCCCCTTATCTTCTAAATAATAAATAATACTAAAACTAGTCTTATACTACACTAGCGGTCCCGACAGTTGACGTTGTCCTGCCCGAGAGCTGGCACGCTGTCGGAAAAAAATAAGAAGCCGATTGCAGCGCCATCAACTGGGTTCAATTGTATTTTCAAACTATCCACAGACCCAATCAAAAATACACACAAAATTACTTTCGGTCAAGCCGTTTAGATGGAGTTAGGTGACAAACACACGTACAGAAGATAATTAATACAGATTCAAATCATATTTGATGTACTAGGCGAGTTTAACTCAAAAATGAGTTTTCTTCCAGCTAACCATGGAGTGATGAAGATCACAATACGGAGTAGGATCCAATCTGACACTCCATTTCGCTCTTCCCAGGGAGGAAGCGGTAATGGAGGCGTATGTAGGTATAGCAAAATACAGAGTTGAAATGTGTTAGATAGAACAACGAATTCTTGAAGGCTTATTTTTGGTTAATGTATTATGTTTTGTAAAAAGTCATAAAACAAAAGTTGTTGTTTATGATGTTAGTAATACAGTCCCGCAGGGTTTTTAGTGTTTTACAAATAACCTTGTATACTATTGATTTTTTTCGATCTCTGATTACTCGTAGCTATTATCAAAGGTCCACAAAGGCTACGGCGAAACTAAACCGAAGCGTTTTAGTAACAGATATAAACTTCCAAATAAGCAACTGTTTCTGTAAAGAAACAGAAGATGACAAGTCTCCCCCACAATGTTGACGCTTCCAAATTCAGAGCATACATAGCACGTAGCGCCATATAAATAAAATGTTTACAGCTTCGTTTACAACTTGTGCACTTATGCACTTATGACCTCGCCACATTACGGTTCTGCAAAGGGGCTTCCGAAGAGGTAGCTTCCTTTGAAATTACTTTACCCAACACAAAGACCAACCCGACACGATGTATGGAGCGACATTTATTTCATTAGCTATCTTTTTTTTTTTTTTTTTTTTTTTATTATTATCCAAATGATATCCCCCCCTCCCTTGGGCGGAACGGGAGATAGTGTCAGACTCTTACTGACTAAAAAACCCATCCCGTTCCTTCTTGCTTTTAATATCGGGGCCAAGCTTCCCTTTCGGAACTAGACCCTGGCCCCAGTAGGCTTAAACCAGGCTGGGCTCCTACTGTAGCTGACAACTCCTTGAGGCGCGCGGGAACAGTGCGCGCCGTCGACGACTTGGACTCGGTCGCCGCCCGCAAGCTCGTGCTTACGGAGGCCGGAAATCGGGATCGAAATCCCGGCGACGGCTGGGACGCTGTGGGCGCCGTTGCCTGATGCGGTCGACCTCCTCCTTTGCTAGCATTACTGCTTCTCAGAAGGAGGCGACCGCCTGCCACTCCTCCTCGCTCCAGATCATGGCCTGTACCAAGGCCCGGCGCGAGAGATCGCCGCCGTCGATCGCCGGGCCCACGAAGACATGGCGATGCTCTGCCCAAGCGGGATACACCTCCGTCGTGTGCTCCACCGTGGCAATCTTTTGGAATGAAAATAATCATAAATATGTTCATCTTTTGGAATCAATCCTGATCAAAACGCGATGTGAAAAGAGTAACGATTTTTTATACATTAAGCTTTTACTTATTGAAAGTTTTCCAATGCATTAAGAGTCACTAGTATTTTTTTAAATTGTTATATCTGTGGCCCTAGTGAAAAGGGGGAACGGGTCTAACTTATTTTATACCCTTATGGAATTCATTTTGTGTTTGGTATAAGTCACTATCTTAAAAACTATTAACTTTACATAAAAAATAACCCAATAATAGTAAAGAACATAAATTGTTTACCTATAAAAAACATCACATATATTTCATTTGGCAGCGGTTTGAATGACACACGAGGTCAAACACGAATTTGAAGCACGCGGAGTGTTTTTTACGTCTCCTGTAAAGTTGCATTTTTGGACTTAGATCCTTTTTCACTTGGGCCACAGATATACTGTGCTTGACTGCGATCCCATCAGATGGTACCACCAACCTCTCAGTTTCCCCAAATAGTTCTGCTTCACTAAGCACTCTTGTTACACCAAACAGTTTATTTTCAACAAACACATTCATTTCATAAAAGATTTTCGTCTCTCGGCGAGGCGAAAATCTGAGAGATCTGAGTGAGGAGAGGCGTTTCACTATACAGTTTCGTTTCATCAAACAGTTCAGTTTTACCAAACAGCTTATTTTCAACACTTTCATTCCATCAAACGTTTTCGTTTCATCAAACATTTTCGTTTCACTAAACATTATTGTTACATCAATTATTTTCATTTCACCAAACAGAATAGTTTCATTGAACAGTTTCGTTTCATTACACAGATTCGTTTTGTTTAATTAAACAGTGTATTTTCAACAAACAGTGTACTTTCACTAAAAAGTTTCATTTCACCAAACATTTTCATTTCACTAAACCGTAGTTTCATTCTTCGTAGTCATACTGTAGCATTTCGTAGCATTACGTCATTTCGTAGTCGCGTAGCTGCAGTGCGTAGCAGATGCGCTACGACGTAGCTTGTTTTGAATCTTATCAAACATAATTATCAGGGCGATTCTCAGCCACCATGGTAAGTGCGTGCGGACGGCGAGCAATGGGAAGCTGTCCGACATCTGGTAAGGACTACGCCTGCTAGGGCTACAGGAACGTTCGAAAAAATAACCGTGTCACTGGAGCGCCAAGTGTAACTGAACGAACATATCTAATAATATATAGGCTTTCTCAAAGGAGAGTTTTAGCCGAAAGTTGTCGTGTATCGACGATTTCGTGGAAGGATACCGACCTCGCAGCGGAACACGACGCCGTCACTTCGTGTGCAATAGTTTATAGTTTAATTCATTTTAATAATTATTAGTTATAGTATCTTTTTATGTATTAGTTTCTTAATTTGTAAGATTATTTTCATATTTTATCTATGGGCCTTAGATGCCTGATAATAAAGGATTATTATTATTTAGTCAATAAAAGTCTGATACGCGTTCCCACTCCACCCTAGAGCGGGAAAAGTCTTTGAATAATATTCCACATTAAAAGGGCTAGTAAATAAATAAAGGTCTTTCACATTCATGTGGTTTCACTCTAAAAGGTCGAAATAGAGATCACCCGACCATTTTGATCGAATAAATTGTCAGTGTTAGCAGGAAATAAATCAGTCCGTAATTCTATGTAGGTCAGTTTGTACGCCCATCGCTTGTAATTAACTAAATGCCGATTAAACCAACAACGCTAAACCGAGTTAAATCAAATAATCCGTTTTTGTGCTTTAGGTACCATTTTTTTAATAGATCGACAAATAGATGAATGATGTTTGTTTCATTACTGATTGCGAGATTTTGAAAGAGTTTGCACAGGCCCGGTGAACAAAAGGCAACCGAAGGAATACAGGTGAATTTTAGTCAGTAAAAGTCTGACACTCTCGCTTGCTCTTTGCTGAGCGAGAGGAGTTTTTTGATAGCCATCAAAGAAAATACAGCGTTTTTTTAAGTCATAGAGGGTTCAAAATCCAACTGTAAGCTTTAATTCATTAAACCCCAAACGAACGCCAGCGTTCGCACTTTCATTGTATTTCTATTGAGCCTCCGCGGTATTCGAAAGGTTAATTTAGACTGACATTTTGGAGTTGTGTAGTCAACGGTATCCGATCATATTAATAAAGTCAAGGATTTACTGAAAAAACATTGAACAAAAGTACTTTTGTAGTATCTTTTAATGTCTCACCAAAATTAATAGTAAAAATCATGACCACCATTATTATGATGACTTTTCACAACCCTAAAACAACCTTTGAAAAAAAATATGGCACTTAAAAACTGCCTCAAGTCCAAATGTAATTTATAAGATGCAGAAATATTCCCAAGAAATACACTCGTATAAAAATGGCTTCGTAATTAAAAAGTAAAGGAATAAAAACATCTTGAAGGGGAAATAATTTAGCACGGGAAAGAAATGAAAAGGGAAACAAAAATGTAAGGAGATTCACCCCGATGAATGGACGACGAGTTATATTTATTCAAGATCATAATTGACGATGTTCCGTAACGATTTCAGTAATTATTCATTTACTTTGGAAAATTGAGCCTTTAAAAGGGGTTTGTAGGTAAACATAAACGTTTGAATCGATCGCTTTGAAGGCTAGCAGTTGTTTACTTATTCAGCAAATGGATTTTGTTCTAAATAAAATGTGCGTTTTCCATGCGCTCCTAGAGATGTCAGCAAAAACGGAAGGCTGCAGGGTCGAAGGCTACTGGGACCATGCGTTCGCTTCTGAAAGAAAAACTCGGGGTCCTGAATGCAAGACAGAGAAGGTACATTATTAATGTTAGATAACCCATTTATCAAGGAAGTATAGTTTTCCTTGATAAATGGCTTGATATATGAGTGGATTAGTAACCAAACCGTGAGGAACAGCGAGTATTAAAAACCCCTATTTTTAATTATTATAAAAAATGAGGCTGTATACGTACCCGTTACTGATCATATTTGTGTAGTTAAAAGTCAAAAAAAAATTAAATTCCAAAATTGTCGACTAGGCATAACTGGTAAATTCAAAATTGAACTGAAAACTACGCGCAGTGTTTACATTTTGATCGTCATTAAATTTATTCATTCAAAATTATAGCCTGTACAATAATTCAATAAATTAAGTTACATTTTAGGATATAAACAAACGCTAACAACTTTGCAGTTTATGATTTTTTTTTTGAGATTTTACTTAAATAACCTTTTCTGATCAGCTCTTTAAGTATTTAAACTAATTAAAAATTAGTGATGTATATTTAAGTTGTAGAATATTTTTGTATATCAAAATAATTGATTTATATAGACAATACTTTTAGTTAATGAAACATTTACATTTTTGTCCACATCAAACATTTTGTTCGACTCAGATATTTTTTTGATAGTAGAAAATTATCCCAAGGGATGTACCGTTGAATAATATACTCCCCTGGAATACAAAATATCCTATGTGCTAGCCCAGGATATGGCCTAGTTACATGGGTCTCAAGTTTCATCGAAACTTTGCCTCATTTGGAAATCAAATCTAGGCACCCATGCTCAGCTAAGTTTATAACTGTACACCTACTTCATGTCGTCGCTTGAGACAACCAAAAAACTATCTATCATAGTAGCTTTGACCGCAGCTTCGCTCGAGTACATAAAATATCACCTATGTCACCAGGGCCCGATCCAACAAAGCCGGGCATTTGCCCAGAGAAGCAAAACATGAAGGGCGGCAAAATTGACTCATTCCTGTTTTTCAACCTAGCCTACACCCAAATTGGCAGGTTTAGAATTTTATGTGCCACCTTCAAACCTACTTCAGGTTAGATAGTAGAAATATTTAAGACTTGAGACGTTATTTTGTTTAATCCTAATATCGTACATAATAGTTTTAAAATTATCTTTTCAAATAGTTACTTTTTAAGTCGTTGAAAATATTGTCTTCTTTTTCATTTAGTTTTTAATTCTATTATTGTTATCTTCTTTTTAAATGTTTGATGTGTATGAATGGCCTGAAACACAGGTTTTTATTAACCTAGATCAGGCAAATCTATATTATAGTTAGAATTTGTTATTTTCTCAATTTATACTTAATGTAAATCGTAATTTTACTTACGAGTACTTTATACTTGAATAAAATTTGATTATAAATTTTATTATTATTAAGACGCACGAGTTATGGTTTTGTGTATATAAAGGGCGGCGAAAATTATCTTTGCTCAAAGCCGCTAAATAGCTGGATGTATGCCATGTATGTCACTCAGGACAAAAGCAGCTTACTATTGGTGAAAAAACTTTAGCAATCGAACCAGTTCATTCAGAAATTACTTCCTACAAACAACAAAACAAACTATATCTCTCTATAATATAAGTGTTCATTAAAAAGATCAAAACAGACGATCTCTAGCTCCAAATTCCTACCAGAACACCAAAATCCAGCGCACATTGGGTTTAATTGCCGAAATTCCAATTAACAAATAAACTAGCAATTTACAAGTAATCACGAGAATTGCACTTTAAATGAATCTGTTTTGGAACAAACGCAATGATTCCACATGCTCTTTCTGCATAAATAAAAACTTTAATCGTTTACAGTTAGCGAACAAAATAGATTTCACGTTTATTTGAAAACACGTTTTGTTTTTATTAATAATCATTTGGAGAGCAGTCGTGAGGGTTACCGAGTGGTAACGGCCCGGATTTACGAGTTGCATGTCGCGGGTTCAAACCCAGCTAGGCACGTTACTTTGTGTAATTTATTTCATCACCACTGCCCTCAAAACGGTGAAAGAAAACATCATGAGGAAGCTGGCATGTGACATCCCACACTAGGCCCGCGTGGTGAATACCGGACCATTCCCTCTCCTAGAGAGGAGGCCTAATTTCCAGTAGTGGGAATGCTAAGTGCTATGTTAATAATAATTATAACATATGATTATCTATTTGTTAAATTTAGTATCATGAATGACGAACACGACATGACTTGAACGACGATTCGTTATCATCAACATTATCATATTATTTATATTTACTTATTTATATGTTCCACATACTCTTCTCTTGTTTTCTACACAGTTAGTAAAAGAACTTTAGACAATAACATTTGAACAACTTTTAATGTCCCCTTTCGCAGGCATGCTGGAATTTTATTTTGAAATAAGCAGTAGCTTTGTATTAATATAATAATAATATAAATTTATAATGCATTATCTTATTCGGTTTCTATGTATGTGTAGATAAATAATTTAAAAAAAACTGGTCAAGAGCCTGTCTAACCACGCTCAGTGTAGGGTTCCGCAGTTTCCCGTCCGTCACAATAAGTGTCCCCACATAAGAGTTAAAAAAATGAGCTATTTATTACGTTAGTTGACATTATAATTACCGAACTCTAAAAACAGGCCCACAAAGGACGGTGATAACTAAAGAAAGAGACTTTATCAACTCAGAAAAATTCTTAACAGCGCGAAGTAGCCCAAAGTACAGCGTCGTCTCTCGGGAAATTTGGTTACTAATTTATACAAACTAGACGGGTTTTGTACCTATGTTGGATTTTTGGTGGTTATTTTGGATTGCGTGAACCTATTTTAATTCTTATTTTTTTTTTTTAAGAAGATACATTCAGGATAATAAAATATGTAAATTAAGGTAAAATACATGCTTGCATAT
The DNA here is from genome assembly GCA_929112965.1 of Mythimna albipuncta. Taxonomy (NCBI): domain Eukaryota; kingdom Metazoa; phylum Arthropoda; class Insecta; order Lepidoptera; family Noctuidae; genus Mythimna; species Mythimna albipuncta. The sequence continues at coordinate 3,894,406 of OV815960.1, forward strand.
ATACATTACAAACTTAATTTAGACATTATTTTGTACAACTTATTAAAAACTGTTCAACCCATCAAGTTCAAAATAATTTTCCTAGAAAGACTTTATAAAGTTCTGGTTTTGAGATTTTTTACATATTTTTGCCCCAACGGCTATCTGTTCAGCGAACAACAATGCCTATACCACTGCTTACTCCTAATTGTCATTTCAAATTTCGCAAGATAGTTAAAAAGTAACAAAAAAAATTAATAACTACATCTTCAAAAGAATACGCTGACAGAAAACAAAAAGCCAACGCTCCAACTTACGAGGCTTAAAACTTGAATCCAAAAAGCGTTCCTCTCCAAAAAACAAGGAACACTTCTGTCGCCCTTCTGTCTGGCGGGGACTTCGTAATTGTAATGATTAATGTCTCTGAGATGCGTGCGGCGAGTAGCTAATTATAAATAATGAATGGATGGATCGCGACAACGATGCAGGAATGAGCCGAGTTGATTATGAGGGATTAGAGGGTAGCTACAGATTTTGGAGACTTATTTTGAGTGAAATATTAATATTACTGTAGGTTTTTCATTTCTTTGACGGATTTTTCCGAAAGAGTTATGGCCCTGAAATGTAAAAGACAACTGGTGAAAAGAGGTGATTTTAGTTCGTTAAAAATTGACGCCTTCTCTCTGTCCGTCTAGAGTGGGAGCGGTTTGCGAGGATTTACCTCGACTACCACCACTCATACTACGCGTTCCAAATGAGAAAAGGACCGATTCTTATGTTTTGACGTCTCGTCATACTGTCAAATCGAAGAAATTTTGGCAAAATTGAAGAACTTAGAGACGAGTAAAATTGACAAACCAGATTCTAATTAAACTTTTTTCGTTCACAGTTCATAAATAAATTAAAATTTTCGTAAATTAATTAATGTTTAAAAATCTTTCTTAACCTACCGTACTGGTTGGTTTGGTTCTGTGCCCATTTTTTAATTGATTAGTATGTTAGGTCGTAGTGAACTTTCTGTTTGAGAGCCTTTAGAGTTTATGAAATTTCCAACATAACAATTAATCGGCTCAATTTATTTAAACCATCAAACTATTTAATTCTCGTGTAAATTTATTTTAAAAAACTGCGTACCACACTGAGTTCCATGTCTATTTTTTGTTTTACAAGCTTCAACCACAATCCTTTAACAAAAAAATCCTCGTAATACAAATCTTTTTCAAATCAAGTCCCCTTCGCTGAGTATACAACCGGTTTTTTTAAACTTAGTTACAAGAGAAAAGAATACACAATCCCCGAGGCTACACTCGCACTGGGTGTAAGAACATAGCCTGAAAGGATTTGCAATTTAAAACAAGATGACAAAATAATTAATAGCGTAAAATCTGCTTCCATTTTCAAGTCTGCAACTTGTAGGTATTTGAAAAAGTATTTTATAGAAGCACCTATTTATTAATTTATTGTATTGATATCTGTGACGCCACATAAAAACTAAAATTGAACATCCCGCATCGTGGAATTAAAGTTCTCTACGCGATTAGATCGATGAGTCTCCTTGCGTGATCGAATCAGCAATGAGGATATCCGCAGAAGAATCAAGGTTACTGACATCACGAAGAATCGCCAAACTTAAGTGGCAATGGGCAGGGCACATTGCTCGCAGAACAGATAGCCGTTGGGGCCGAAAGGTTCTGGAAAGGCGACCACGTACCTGAAGACGTAGCGTTGGAAGGCCTCCTAGAAGGTAGACCGATGACCTGGTAAGAGTTGCGAGAATCCGATGCATGCGAGACGCACAGGATCTTTGATTGTGGCGACACTTGGGGGAGGCCTATGTCCAGCAGTGGACTTCTTTCGGCTAAAATGATGATGATGACGCGATTAGATCAACACAACAGCCCGAAATCAATTACCGGACAGTCGCCTAGACCTGATACAACGCCCGTCTCGACTGAAGATCCTCCTTCTTCAATGAAGGTTTTCGGGACTATACACCCTGTTGTTTACCTACTTTAAATTAGTACTAACATCATCTTCTAATGTACTAAACATTTTTGGCATCAAATAACTTTTCTCGCTCTGGGTGAAGCGAGAGGGAGTGTCGGAATTAATTATCTATACTAATTTATAATTATAATTATAATTATCTCTGAAAGTACTGGTCCGGTTGCTAAAATTTTTATATAGAAAGCTTTCTACCAGTGAAAAATTTTTAGCTATTATTTCGTTTATTCACAAATATTACATACTCGTATAAACTTTATTTTTAAATATTTCAATATAATATAAAACATTTAAATATTTAAAATATAGTTGCCCACCGGTATCGGGAACAGGGTCCAAGCCACCGGCGGTCAGGGCTCCAGAGAAAGGAACCTCCTAACAATACAAGCCGTGTCCAGGAGTACCACTTTTTGAATCAAGCCCTTGATCCAGCTACCTAACGCAAGCCTCCTCAGGTGTTGATCGAGGCTCTTAGCTATTAAGCTATTACCCGACACGACTATCGGTACAATGATCGCCGAGTCTACACCCCACATGTCGACAACCTCGCGAGCCATGTCGATAACGAATAGTTGATTTGTTTATCTTTCTCTCTCTGTAAGCTATTATTATTATTATATTAGTTATTCCTGACTAACATAGGCGCGGCAATCTGCGCGGGCAAAGCCGCTGGCAGAAGCTAGTATATTATAATTTAGTGACTAAAACCTGTGTTCTTCTAAATACTCTTCACGTTCTTGGGTCACAGTCTCTTTCGGACAACTCCGCATAATGAGCTACTCTGTTTATTTCCTTATTAAAAAATACTCGTTCATATCCAAACATTTCTTCAATCCACGTTCTCGTCACCAAATCATTATTTAATTAGTACCTCTCCACTAACCACCACGCTCGTATCAGAACATCCATCGTCATCAGTCACCCGCATTCTTAGCCACCAAAGAAACCTCGCACCGAACCTAAGCATTTGTAAAGTGTCCGTCACTTCATCGCATTACGTCATTTATAAAAAAAAAGGTTGAAGTAACCCACTTTTAACTATAAAAGTGGTTTAGTAAATTTATTTCGAATAAAACTGGTGTGAATACTTTATGCACCAGCTTTTGTTTTATTAAATCTTTGTTGTGGTTGCCGGTTTTTCAACTAAGAATCGACTTTAGACCGGACATAATTATCACATCAAACTAAAGGGGTGACCACATGGTTGTAATCCGACGTCCCAACCAAGGTGACCTTGCTTTCACTTTCTTGACTTCAACGCCCTTGGTTGGGAGGCACGTTTTTCCAACCACCGAACGTGTTGGCGTGTGGATTACATCCATATAGCCGCAACACAAACCAAACATATGAACCAAGGTCACCTTGGTTGTAACGCCTGCCACTTAAAGGGTTGGCCACACGGTTTGCAACCACATTGCTCGCAGAACAGATGGTCGATTGACTGACCGAAAGGTTCTGGAGTAGTGACCGCATACCAAAAGATGTAACGTTGGAAAGCCACCCACATGATGGATCGATGACCTGATGAAGGATGCGAGACGTACACGTTGTGGTGACACTTGGAGGAGGCGTAAGTCAAATTCAAATTAAAAATATTTTTATTTCACATAAGCCTACATGGGGCACTTATAACATCAGAAGTTAGTGCACGGTTCCAAATGGTCAATGGTCGTTTTCTATAGAGAAGAACCGAAGTAAATAACAAAGGTAACTTTGATGGGCTACCATTAAAGTTACGTGTGACGTCACGCCGTGCGAAAAAATTTAGCACGGCGTGACGTTACACGTAATTTCTATATCTTTGTCATTTTTGGTTTAATTTACAAATAACAAAATACGTTTCCTTTATTTTTTAATAATCGAAAAGACGGACTAATTAAATTTTTATGGCATCAAGCCTATTATATTTACACACAAACATAATTACTCGTAAATGGCATGTAGGTGAAATAAATAACTCTTAATTTTAGTTTTATACCGCTTACATCGAAGGATGGGAACAATTTGCCTGCTGCGGTCTTTAAATTAATTAACTCTTGTGCGATTTACCATCAAAGCTTGCTTGACTGCTTGATTACTTGATTGCTGAATGCTTACCATCAGGTGGGATCGCAGTCAAGCACTAGCTTATATCATTAAACAATAGCATGGAAGTTGAACTAAACGTCCTTCTGACGCAGATTGATTAAAATAACAAAGTGCTCTATCGAATTTGTAGGCAGATGAGAAATAAAGATAGGAAATTCAGTTAAAAATTTACATAACTGCGTAGTTTTGGGGCTGTAACAATCCAGAATTTATTTGCTAAAATTAGATATAAAATTCAAAGTACCCAAAAAATCCATTACCATCAAACCAAGTCACAAAAAGCTAGTTAAGATGTAAATCACGAATTTTCACACCAAAAGATACTGATAACACAGTTAAGAGGTTTAAATGTAATCCTTCCGAAACAAAGCGCTGAGTGTTTCAGGAAGAATCTCAGGTAAACGAGAGATTAATCTTGCAAATCTTGTCGCTTTTGCTCGAGTCTTGCCTTTTTGTCTGAAATTATCACAGCCTTATTTGAATGAATGTAATTTTGCCGTAGCTTGTGAGCAGTGGTGGCCAAGTGGTAATGGTCCCGACTTACAAGTTGTAGGTCACGTGTTCGAATCCAGTCAGGCGCATCACTTTGTGTAATTTATTTCGTCATCACTGCTCTCAAAACGGTGAAGGAAAACATCGTGATTAAACCGGCACGTTCTAGAACCAAAAATTTGAAGACATGTGACATTCACCAACCCGCACTAGACCCGCGTGGTGGATTAAAGCCTGTCCTAGAGAGGAGACCTGAGTCCCAGTAGTGGGGACATTTAAAAAGGCTGATGATAATGATGATGAATTTTGACGTAACACTGACATCGTATATCTTTTATGCATGAACCACCGAACTCACAATCCTGTCTTGTGACTTTTTCAATATAATTTGTGGTCAATTTAAGATATTGAAAGGAAGGAAACCAATCAAAATTATTTACAATCGATCCCCTCCGAAAACCTAGAAGGAAATTTTAATAAATTTCGCTACCCTCAAAATTCCAATCAAACCACTCTATTAAGAGCCTATTTAAACATGTTTTAACAGCAATAACGATTCAATCAACTTCGTGAGGAGTTAAGTAGGTTATTATTTCTATATAAATACTTATAAATAAATTAATTTTCGAAAAGGAAACCAATCCGAAGTTTGTGAAATTACAAAACAAGCTTTTGGGGTACCTACAATAAATATTGTTGAAAACTCCATCTGAACTAAAAACTTACAATATCCGCGATAACCGGTTCAATCTAGCTTAAGCCGGTCCAAACTTGCCGGGGTTGGTCCAAACTTGTATTAGCCAAGTTCATTTCACGGAACTATGGGTGGAGTATAAATTTTTCATAAAACGGACGTTAGAATTAAGTGTTTCCGTACTTTTTGATGAGGGTTTGCTACTTGTTGGCAAGTTCTGAGTTACTAATTTATCTGCGAAACGTCTGGACCCGGCTCAATGTTATGCGAGAATTTTGAATGTTTGAACAGTTTTTGCTTATGGCTATTTGATGGTGTCTGATATGTGAAACTTGTGTGTGGCTTCTGATTTTGATGTAGGAAAATTTTAAGAGTAGAACAGTGCGGGAAAGAGATCTTTTGGGAAAGTTTTTTGTAACTAAACTAACTGACCTGGAAATCTCTGCCATATAAATGATCAAAAATAAAAAAAAAACCGGCCAAGAGCGTGTCGGGCCACGCTGATTATGAGTTTAAAAAATGCCTGCATATACGATTATACTACAAACTTAGTCCAGAAATTATTTTGTACAACCTTTTTGTCTTTTTTGTACAAAAACTGTTCTTTCCATCAAGTTCAAAATGATTTTCCTAGAAAGTCCTTATAAAGTTCTACTTTTCAGATTTTTTTCTTATTTTCTAAACTTATGGTTCAAAAGTTAGAGGGGGGAGACACATTGTTTTTTACTTTTGGAGCGATTTTTTCCGAAATTATTGACATTATCAAAAAATGATTTCAGTAAACCCCTGTTCATTTTTAAATACCTATCCAACAATATATCACACGTTATGGTTGAAATTAAAAAAAAAATCACTGCCCATTTTACATATACCCTAATAAAACACTTTTTTTTTCAATTTTTATTATACCACTTTGTCGGCGTGATTAATATACATATTGGTACCAAATTTCAGCGTTCTCATGCTAACGGTCACAGAGATTAAGCGAAGACGGACGGACAGACAGACGGACAGACAGACATGGCGAAACTATAAGGGTTCCTAGTTGACTACGGAACCCTAAAAATGGGAATGTGGGGATTTTTTAAAGTGGAAAATCATCTAACCACTTCTTCTGCTATAGGGCTGAGCGGGTGGTCGTGTCGGACTTTTATTGGTTAAATCCACAACTATGTTCCTTTAGTTATCATTTGCGATCTAGTTCGACTACGGGTAATCTTTTCAACTATGGCCCAAGTAGGCTTCGGCCCAGCTGGGCCCCTACGCCTTATTTTTCCGAACCAGTCTTTGAGACACGCGTGGGATACTACTCGGCGTTGATAACTCTGGCTCGGTCCGTACAGTTACCACACTGCAATAAAGCGTTGGGATCGCAGTGAAGCACTAGATTACCTCAATTAAAAAAAAAAGCGAGGTGAGAGTAGGAGGGTGTAAAATACTTTACCAACTTTTCTCAGACATATATATGTACACACAATAATAAAAGAAAAGAAGAATAGTACAAAGGTGTTGCTTATTTCTTATTACAAGTTTTTATTTAGTTTCACCTGCCCCGATGTTTGTCTGTCATCAAATCTTGCAAATTAAATTTGATCTACTTCCCGGTTACCGATTGGGCAAAATTTTTGCTTGCATGTGTAAATCAAATGACAATGCAAAATCGTTATGACGTGAAGCTGATCTGATGATGCATCTGGCTATAGGAACTTGGTAGTTAAACGACACAACCCCATCGAGTTTGGGCTCGTATGATTCGTCTTGACCAGCATTAATTGTATAGGTATACCGAGCTATAAAACCTGCTACGAAAAAATAATTTTCATTAAAGTCTTGTTTTAATATCAAATGCTAATGCAATCTCCAGGTCTACAGTCTGTAAGTAAAATTATAAGAACTTGAGACATTTCAACGTACGTATTATAAGGACCAAAAAAAAAATGCGAGGAAGCTAGAAAATTACTTCCAGTCGAAATTAATAAAAGTATCTTATGACTTCAAGTGGCCCTCTTTGAACGGCGGCACAGGACGATCTCACTGTTTACGTAATTAAATTAAATACCCCAAGAGATTAAATTGCGTGGCGGTTTTTTTTCTAAGTACACACTTACTTTTGACGAGCTTCCTTTATAAAGTAAAATAATCAACTAGCCTAGATATTTTGCAAGGTGAAAGTATCCCACTTCAAATCTAGAATGTAGTATTGTATAATAAGCCTACTTTTGAAAATCACAGCAGAAAAATAGAATAAACTTTATTATACTTCAAAATAGTAACAAAACTTTTTACACTTACTTAAATCTATGGGTACTAAGAATGGTGTAATGGCGATCTTATCTCTGACAGCGATATCTACCAAACCTTAGGTACATAACTGTAATCTTTACGTTCAAACTACTGAAAGGATTTGGATCCAACTTGGTACACAGGTAGACCATGTTCTGGTATAGCCTTTTTTTTGAGTGGGAAATCTTCAAATGACTTCTCCCACTTTAGGGCTGAGCGGGAGGGTGTGTCAGACTTTTAGTGACTATAACTTACTACTATGTTTCTTTTTTGTCTTACGTTCCTGCAGGACCTCGAGTTTTCCTTTCAGGAGCGAACGCATGGTCTCAGTAGGCTTCGACCCTGCTGGGCTCCTACGGTTTTGCTGCCATCTAGAGGCACGCGTGGAACACAACGCGCCGTTGACGACTCGGTCTCGGTCCGGATGGTTACCGGGCGGACGGACCCCGAGCAACCCAATGCACACCGTTGGAATAGCGCATGGAATATTTTTTACTCAATACTCAATACTTTATTGCAATCCATATGTATACATAGATGGTTTTAAAAATTTACATAAATCAATATGGACCCTGTCGGGCACAGCAAAATGTAGGAGAAAGGAAGAGGGCTAATAAGCAATTCACGGAGTTCAATAGATAATTATTGTAGATCTAATTTGCTGCATTTAATCAGGTTTATTATTATGTATGTATATTATTATAGCACTATATCTTTGTATAAGTATGAGTAAAGTATATATTTAATGTATTTTATGGTTATTCTGTGTCGTCATTAAAGTATCTAAATTATGTGATGTATGTATATTATTATTTTATGTTTGTGTATAAGAATGCGTAAATTTTATCAAATAATTTTATTTATTTTTTATCGTCAGTATTATTTCAATTAAATTAAATTAACGAATGTGTATAATTATTATGTCGTGTATAAGTAAAAATAATAATTATGTCAGGTATCCTTTTTTATCGTCATTATTATTAACTGTGTTTATTAATTATTTATGTATATGTGAATAGGGGATTACATGATATATAAATAATATTAATTATTTATATATCATGTCAGTGTATGTGAATAGGGGAATTATGTCAAGTATTTTTTGTTTCTTATCGTCATTATTATAAATTATATTTTTATTTAAATTGAAATATACACGTATGCATTTTATTATTAGTATGTCCGTGTATTAAAAATAGGTAAAATAAGTCATGTATTATTTTATCGTCATAATTATTAATTGTGTTTATAAATTATTTATATGTATTACTATTATGTCAATGTATGAGAATAGGTAAATTATGTAATTTTTTTTTTATTATTCTTATCGTCATTATTGTTAATTACATTTTTATTCAAATTTAAATTATACATGCATTTTATTATTATTATGTCCGTAAATAAAAATAGGTAAATTAAGTCAAATATTATTTTTAGCGTCATTGTTATTAACTAATATTTTTATTTAATTACATTATGTTATTATTTATAATTATGTCTATTGACAGTAATAATAATATGAATTAGAAACAAAGTAAAGTCGAAGGCGTACTTAAGTTATGACTTAATAAGTTTATCACTTAGGTATTCGTTTACCGAGTAATAACATTTACTCAGTAAAAACTGTCTAAGTTTTTTTATAAATACATTAATTTTCTCTTCTTTCTTTATGTCTGCGGGTAGTTTATTGTATATTTTAATGGACATAACGTAGGGGCTTGTAGAATGCATTCTTAATCGAGAACTAGGCAAGTTTAGCCTTGATCGGTGTCTGAGTTGATAGCGTGACTGAATGTCTCCACGTTTTGAGTAAAATTCTTGATGTTTCCGTACAAATTTGCATGTTTCTAAAATGTATATACAAGGAAGGGTTAAAATATTATGTTTTTGAAAGAACGGTTTGCAACTGTCCGTTTGATCAATGTTAACTAGAATCCTTAACAATTTCTTTTGCAGGGTAAAAAGTGTTTGTGCATCGGTGCTGTTTCCCCAAAGGGTGACACCATAGCTAAGCCATGCATAGGCGTAAGCATAATAGGTGGTAAGAGCTGTTTGGAAATTGGTGGTCTTTTTTATTTCATGAAGAGCGTACGAGAATCTAGAAATTTTTGAGCGAGTTTTTTGTACGTGTGATTTCCAATTTATATGTGTGTCTATATTTAGTCCGAGTAAGGTAAATTCGTTAACGGTTTCTAGTTTTGAGTTGTCGAAAGTAAAATCTAAAGATAAAGGCGTTTTTTGGTAAGGGTGGAAAGTTATTAATTTTGTTTTGGTGTAGTTTATCTCGAGGTTATGTTCGTTCATCCAGTTCCTTGTTTTAGTGAGTATGGAATTTAGAATTTCTTCTATACCTTCTTTGTTTTGGCATGAGACTAAGATGGATATATCGTCCGCGAATAAGACACAGGGGCCTTCTATCGTCTTCGGTAAGTCATTGATGTAAATTAAAAATAATAAGCATCCAATGACGCTTCCTTGAGGAATTGATGCATTAATTACTTTACTGTGGGATCGAATTTTTTCGATTTCTTTAGTTTGATGGTTGAAGTATTCTATTTCAACTAGTTTTTCTCTGTTCTTAAGATAAGATGTTAGCCATTCGTGAGCCTTCCCGCGTATACCTATTCCGTATAATTTGTTTAGCAGTATCCCAAATTGTACCTTGTCATAGGCTTTGGTCATGTCTAGTAGTATTCCTATTGCATATTTTTTGTTATTAATAATATTAAGGGCTTCTTGAATATACTTAACAACGATAACAACGTTTTTTCGAAAACCGTTCTGACTTTCATTAAAAATATTATATTTTTCGCAAAACTTATAAATCCGGTCACACATAGCTTTTTCAAAGATTTTTGAAGCAGATGGTAGAAGAGCAATGGGACGATAATTATTTGGGTCTGTCTTGGTATTTTTTTTATGGATTGGTTTTATTATAGATGTTTTTAATAAATCAGGGAAGATACCTTCGTCAAAAAACTGGTTCAGCAGCAGATAAAACGGTAAGGTGAGTTCGTCTGCGCATTCCCTTAAAAGCATTGGTGGTATTTCATCGATCCCGTGACTATTTTTGTTTTTTAAGTTTTTAATTATTTTGTTTACTTCCCATGCATCTATTGGGCCAAGAAACATTGAGTTCTCTGTGGGGTTTAGTACTGAAGTGCTCCCCAGTTTCTGACTAGATGAACTGACGCTGTTATCCCCGATGGTTGCAAAGAATTTATTAAAAATGTTGGCTACTTGTTCAGGTTCAGATATAAGATCATTTTCTATTTGCAATTTAATGTTATTATACTCCTTTTTTTGTTTTTTGTTTGTTCTCTCATTTATGATACTCCACATACTTTTAACCTTGTTGTTAGATTTCTTTATTTTATTTACGTATTGAACCCTTTTTGATGCAGTAACTAATTTTTTTAATATTTTTTCATAGTTTTTATAATAATTTATAATGATTGGATTTTTCATTTTAAGAGTGAGTATTTTTAAAAGTCTTTTATTTTTACAGGAGATCTTGATGCCTGTCGTTAACCAATATTTTTTAAATTTAGTTCGTAGTTTTACTTTACATATTGGTATACAAAGGTTAAGGATATTTGTTAATTTGTCATGAAATGCTTTATAATTATCATTTAAATTTTGGTTTTTAGGGAGGATATTTTTCCAGTCAAGTTCATTTAGTTTAGATTTAAACTTTAAGATATTTATTTTGTTAAATATTCTTTTTTTACAATACCAAGTCATTGGTGTAACTAACTGTGGTGTTGGTGAGGTGACCTGTATTATTGTTCAGCTATGGTCTGAAAAACCTAGTTCCTCTACAGTTGTAAATATTTTATTTGAATTAGTATTTGTGAATATTAAGTCCAAACATGTAGATGTAGTTTGTGATATTCGTGTGGGTGTTTTTATGTGTTGCGTTAGATTATATTCCAGCATTAGATCTAGGAATTGACTAGTTTTAACATTTTTCTCTAAGATATTTATATTAAAGTCTCCACCTATAATAATATTAAATTTAAAATACTTATTATTTATATAATTTAAGATACATTTTAACTGGCTAATAAATATTTCTTCCTCTCTTCTATTCCAATACATTGTTACTAGTAATATGTTTTCATTGGGTAACTCGATTGCACATACTTCTAAAATATACTCAATGGACATATTCGTTATATCGTTTCTTTCTTTGAAGTCGACATTATCTTGCAGGAGGATACAGACGCCGCCTCCCCCTCGTGTGCTGCGGCAGTATGATGCTGCCATTTTGTATCCATTAAATTGTATCAAGCTTAGTTTTTCTTCTGACAGCCAGGTCTCGGATAAACATATTGCACTATAAATCGAGTTGTCTGCGATGAAAGCTTCTAGTATGTGTTGTTTATTACAGAGACTCTGAATATTTTGAAATAGAACTTTAAATAGTTGGTCTGTATTTTCGAAAGGAATGATTCGCAGTGTCTAATTGTCTGTTGTCTGGATCTCGGTGGTAGGAGTCGCAGGGAGTTTTTGAATTAAGGTTTTTCTCATTTTCCATGTAGCTTGGACGATTTTTGTGTGTGTCGTCTCTTAATGTAGTGACTTCCCCTTCTATATACAGTTGATTATTTCTTATTACTGCATATAGGCCCTTCTTTCTAGCTTTTAACATTTCATCTCGCAATTGTTGTCTTTCCTTACGTGAATTTGCATCCAAAAATTCAGATACAGACAGTTGGGTTCCCTGAAAACAATGGCTATTGTTTTTAATGTATTTAGCCATTCTTTTGCTAATTAATTCTATTACCAGTGGTCGGGTATTGGTGTTATTTCTGCCTAATCTATACATATTTTCAACGTAACCCATCAGGTCCACTTGTAGAATATCGTGAAACATTCGATGATTCGGTTATGGAGATCAGTTTCAGACTCTTTGTAGTACTCGGTGAGGCCGTAGATGACTATCTTCTTGGAATTGCTCTCTGTACATTGGATTGCAGGCGCTGTGTATGTTGATTTTAAGTCAGATATTTCTTGTTTTAATTTTTCATTCTCCTTTGTTAAGTTTTGTATCTTGATGTTAATCTTTTCAATATCCTGAATTCGTTGTTCATTTTGTTTTGATAAATTAGTGGTTTTTTGTTCGAAATCTTCGGCAAGTTTTTTAATAGCTTTATTTATTTCAGTTTGTATAGTGTTACGTAGGTCGGTTATTATTGAATGATTATTTTCTTTTAGACGCATCATAATGATTTCGCTTAAGTTTTGCAATGATAGTTCAGAGTTTATGTTGATGTCTGAGGTGGTTTTTTCCGCCGAGCAAATTGTATCGCCTAAAAAACTTAGATTCTCAAAAGTGGTCGAATCGTTGTTATGGCAGGTTTTTCTCCGAATTGTTACATTATTTTCTTCGTTAGGGGTAGTTGTTAGTTGCTTTTGATTAGATGTCTGTGGTCTTATAGGAGTATCTGTGTTTCCTATTTTTGGCATTTTGCAGCGGCAGCCTTGACATTTCCAAATTTTTTTATGGTTAGGAGTCATATTCTTACTAAAGTGATTTATGGAGATGTTCGCACACTCTAGATCATAATCGTTATTGCATAATGTACAAGTGAGATGCAGTTTATTTACTAGATCTTGGGTACAACCGGCGCAGTTATGTGCTTTTTGTGCCATTTTGTGCAGTTCCTTTATTATTATTACAACTGCTGACCTCTAGTGGGCAATATTATAGGTAAGCGTCAATAGATCGATGGGATGAACTGCTTCCACCGCAAAAGGATAGATGGCGCTTCAGTATCACCTTATCAGGATGAATAATTAGCTGGTGCTGACCTCTAGTGTGCCAAGTGCCAAGTTATGAACTGTATCCTCCAAGAAGGATAGATGGCGTTAATGAATGGAATCAAACAGGATGACTGGTATTTTTCATAATCATTTTAGATGATGTTCCAATAATTGTATTAGTATTAATCACTCTCATACCTTTCTTGGGCTTAATCCATTAAAGATCTTCGAATTTTCAACAGAATAAACAGGTTCTACTATTGGTACAGCTGATGAATTTGTTTACAATTTGAATTGTGTTCGTTGAACCTTGTAGTACTAAAAGTGGATTTTCTCTCCGGTCTTCTTGTATTTCTTGCGTTCTTTATTTGTGTCACTTAGGTTTACAGTTTTTTATATCTGGAACTACTTTACTTATACTTTAATCACTTGTAACTATTTTTAAATTAAATAAATACGTGGAGCTGCTGTCAGCTTACGCACAGTAGCGCCCTCTCACTTTTTATCCCAGGATTATGTTCCCTTGGGATAATTTTATCCTTTATCGTTGACAAAAGCGGTGCATTTGCAAAATTTAACGGTATATATAGTGTGATGACTGTTGACACTGTGGCGTGGGGAGACGCAAATAAAAGATTTTATCTTTAACTTGAACTTATTATATTGATAGGAGCCTTCAAATGATGTTATTATGCAAAATTATATTAATACTAGCTGACCCGGCAAACTTCGTACCGCCTAATAGTTACCTTTTATCTAAGCTGTCAACTCTACCTACTCTACCCTACTCTACCCTACTCTACCCTACTCTACCCTACTTTACCCTACTCTACCCTACTCTACCCTACTCTACCCTACTCTACCCTACTCTACCTTACTCTACCCTACTCTACCCTACTCTACCCTACTCTACCCTACTCTACCCTACTCTACCCTACTCTACCCTACTCTACCCTACTCTACCCTACTCTACCCTACTCTACCCTACTCTACCCTACTCTACCCTACTCTACCCTACTCTACCCTACTCTACCCTACTCTACCCTACCTTACCCTACTCTACCCTACTCTACCCTACTCTACCCTACTCTACCCTACTCTACCCTACTCTACCCTACTCTAACCTACCCTACTCTACCCTACTCTAAGTTTAAAAAATAAAAATCGGGATATCCTATGTCCTTCTCTTGGTTCTTAGCTACCTCCCTACCAATTTTCAACCAAACCGGTTCAGCCGTTCTTGAGTTATAAATAGTGTAACGAACACGACTTTCTTTTATATATATAGAAACTTTTTTTTTAATTTGATCGCAGCGCTAACTGTCGGGACAGACTAAAATTAAAATTCGAATATTATTTAAAATTTGACACTGTGATGGTAGCGCCGTCTGTCGGATCCAATGTAAAACATTCCAAAATCAACAACTACTAATAAATTAAAAATTAATTAAAAAAAACATTGTCCAGCGGACAAAATTGTGAATCTAAACCATTCCCAGATCCCCTTGAACACACACAAAAAATTTCATCAAAATCGGTCCAGTCGTTTGAGAGAAGTTCAGTGACATACACACTCACAGAAGAATTATATATATAAAGATTTTTCACTTTTCTGTTGAAAACTTCAATCATATTCGAATCTGTTCTATTTTTGAATAATATAATCCTTAAAAGATCTATTACGTGGCTAGTTTTAACCCCAACTAATATGTGACCTTCATAGTCGTCACAATACCATTTGTATAATAAAGCGATTTGATTGAAAGCGCAAACAGCGATAAGCTCTCAATAGCATTAATATCAATCAGTTCAGTTGGAGGACCTTATAATGCGATTACATTTCGTTACTTGTCTACAGAAAATCATAACTAATAACTCTGTGAACATCGTCTAGTAACGCTCAATTTCACATTCCCAAACAAAGTCAGTAGTTATTCAGTAAAACGTACCGTCTCCATCTGTTCCATGGCAGGGTATTTAACTATCTACGCAACAAACTGAGAACAAAATCGTCTGTACACAAAGAGTACAAATATTTTTTTTTAGACCCATAGTAGATCTCTTTCGTATCATCTGTGGCATGTAGTGGAGTGGGTCACATGTACCGACAAACATATATAAGGTATATTATTGAGGATTTTCGAAGTAAACCAAATTGTTTCTCTGAAAACAATTTTTTTTTTTATTCAACACGCTTTTACATTATAACAATTATCGTTTAACTAAAATTACACTTTTTACAACAAAGAAACGACATTTAAAGTTCACTAATATCGCCTCCTCAATTATATCCCTTTATTTATCTCTCTACAAGTTTTTTTATATCAATTAAATGCATAAAATAATCTAAACATCATCTGCCATTGAATCATACGTCACCCCGTATCCACAGCTTGAAAATAAAAAAAATGAAATGTCATTTCCAAGGAGGTCATTTCATTACACATACATATACAAAGCACGCATGCACTTTACTCGGACCTGGCTGACTAGAGCCATTGGTTGTCCGAAAGGGAACCTCGGGGTTCTAGGACACACGGCAAAGAAGGAACATACCCTCTCACTCCAACTTAGAGAGGGGAAAATTCAATAGATGATTTGGATTTCCCATCTTAAAAACATTGTAGTCAAACTTATCACATCTATTTGTTCAGCAAATACACTTCATAAAGCATCATCATGATTGAACGCCACTCCCAACTTTCGAAGGCCAGTTTAATACTCCATTATATTCAAGAAAAAACTATTAAAAACTTATATAATAAAGTAGAAAATACCATCTGGTCCTTATTACAGAAGTGTCATAACTATCCAAGAGCTTTATTGTCTTCATTATAAGTGTGAAATATTAGCTATCAAATAAAGAAAATGAACATTCAATTAAATTAAATAAGGCGTTGTTGGGGCTGTAACTTATAAAAACACAAGGAAAATTCAACTTAAACTTAGAAAAATAGAGCTCATTTTCCTCTGGAGATTCTCCGCCCCATCACTTTCACTCGAGATAAGGAAAGAGGCACTCGAGGTCTAATTCCAACCGTTAATTATTTTTGTATCCCCTGTCAAAGCAAAACAAAATTAAAGAATATTTCATAACTAAATAATGTATCATTTATAATGAGTTCGCCATTTGCAAAAGGAAAGTTGAAATAATTTATTGCATTTTATGTTTGTTCGAATATGTCGGATCGTCGTCATTATTTGATTCATAGGTAGTATTTTCGGCAGGTACATTATCTACCCTGGTCACCAGGGAGAGTGGCTTTGGATTGCTTGGCTTGCGAAACGGCGAGCAATGGATAGCTGACCGTCCGACCGTTTGGAAAAGGTCCAATACGTCGACGACGCGTATTGTTCCACGCGCGCCTCAAGGAGTTTTCAGCAAACAGTAGGAACCCAAACAGGGTCGAAGCCTACCGGGGCCAAGGATTTGTTTCTGAATAGAAGATTCGGCCCCGGTACGAAAGGCAACGAAAGAACAGGAGTAGGTTTTTAGTCAGTAAAAGCCTGTCACTATCTCTTGCTCCGCCCAAAAGTGGGGGATATCATTAGATGATTTCATACCTAAACAAAAAATTGGGCAAGTGCGAGTCTGTTTCGAATTGCAATTTTTCTTTTGTGACGTAGGCATCAACAAATTTACTGTTTTCAGATTTTTCCTAAATCAGTGCTATAAGAGCTTGCTTTGTGTCACATTTCAGGATTACTACTGACTATTAAGTATCCTATGAATTTCGATCTTTGAGACTATTAAAATATACGTTTTTTAGCGACATAAATAGCCGTATCTTTTTTATTCCTTAATTCAGAAGATTGATTTTTTCACAGCTTGAAGAGACCGCAGACTATGTTTGCAGTATATGGTTATAATTTCAAATCGATACCTCCACGCGTTGTCGAGATAAAGGGTCTTGTCAGACCGACAGACAGACAGACGGACGGACAACAAAGTGATCCTATAAGTGTTCCGTGTTTTCTTTTTGAGGTACGAAACCCTAAAAAGGACTTACTATCGTGATACCAAATTGTGAGGAGACTCGACTCCAGATAATAGGAGAATAAAGAAAAAGAAGAAGAAACACTTGTAGACAAATTTCTGCAGTTTAAATCTTTATTTTTTTTAATAAACGCCATTTTATTTTATTTTTTGCCGAAACTGAAATACTACCTTCATTCGATCTCTAGTTTTTACTGCTACTGTAAAATCTGCGTCAGTTTTATTTGAAAACTTAAATGAAACTGATGGATTCAATTTAAGTTTCACTATAAATCTGTCAAATAAAAAACCTCACTGAAATATTACCAATAAATGCAGTTATTCATCGAAACATAAAAACCAGTACCAAAATATCGTAAAAACGATTGAAGACACATGCATATGCTCTAATATAGAGGGCACATCATCAGCTATTAAGCTGTAGGTACAAGTGTACACATGCACCTCAGTTAAACGACGGCGTGCAACTGTCAACTGTCAAACGACGGCGTGCAACTGTCAACTATCAAACGACGGCGTGCAACTGTCAACTGTCAAACGACGGCGTGCAACTGTCAACTGTCACTGCCCGTGCACTTGAGTATACAAACACAGTAACCGACCGGTATCAGGAACAGGGTCCAAGCTACAAGGGGTCAGGGCTCCACAGAAACAAACATCCTAACGATACAAGCCGCATATATAACGGTAAAACGTTCTCATTGATGGACTGCATCTATTGCAAAAGCTAGACCCTATCAGAGGTCAGTGGGTCTCGAGATATTGAATAGGTACTCATAGTGTACGGACGCACTGAATGCGCGGGCTCGGGGTGGGCGCGGCACGGCTATCTCAAACATGTGAACTTTGTTTGTGTATCCAAAGTAGGCATGAGGACGCAGGAAGCAGGAACTCACGCCATAGTTGTTCATACAAGTGGCTACAGTTAGTGCGCGGGCGGCAAGTGGAAACCCACACGGTAGCTGGGACTGCAAACTAGTTCGAGCCATGCTATGGCAGCAGCCGCTCCCCGCACCACCAATATGACCAAGCGAATCGCTCGCGTTCCGCTCCCACGCCGCTAGCCGCACTGCGCTACCAGTGTGGCCGAGCACTTAATCGTGCAATATGTGCACCATAAAAAACAAAATTAAATCAGAGTTTCATTAGAAACAACCATTAGTCATGTTTTAAAATAAGACCATTCTGTTCCCAAATGAAACCACGCGCCACGGTAGTATAAAAACAGGCCGATATCAAAATAGCTATGAATAGGAACGGCAAAGACAATGACAAATACACGCGGATGTAGATCGGCCCAATTTTAGCTAGTGCTGTACCATTAGTGGAATAAGTGTCTTTTGGGATATCTGAGTTCTTTTTCTTAACACTTTTAAAGTACTAACGACATCTAGTTATAAATAATAATAATAATAATAATAATGGTTTATTGTTCAAGAAAATATACACTTTTACATTAAATACTTCACTGGTCTCCACACTAGGATTCCCTGTGTCGTGGAGACCAGTCTCTTTCATCATATTTCAAGAACACATACAAACAAGAACATAGGATAATTATGTTAAATATAATACATGAATATTTATAAGAAGGCATGGCATTTTGCAAAGTGAGTAAGGAAGTAAATTGTATGGTGATGGTGCGTGTATGTGTGTTGGTGTGGTTATGTGCGTTATGGTGGGTGTATGTGTGTTGGTGTGGTTATGTGCGTTATGGTGGGTGTATGTGTGTGAGGTGAGTAGGTGAATGTGTGTACGCGTGTCATGTCTCCAAGATCTAATAGAATGATCATGACAGAGTATATAAATAGTATAAATATAATATTAATAAATAATTAATAGTTTCTCTGTGTCATCATAATTCAGATCTTTAAGGTAAGTTTTGACATGAGATTTACATTTCGATTTTGTCTTATGTAATAAATTCGAATTCTTGTTCAGTTTACTGTAAAGAAATGGTCCCATATAGTGAAAACACCTTTTTCCAAAGTCAAGTCGGCGTCTTGGTTTGTGCCATACAGGCCCCCTCCGGGAATTTGATTTTGGTTTAACTACTAAAGCTACTTTATGGAACCTTAAAGCAACGGCCAGTATATATATTTGTCGCACGCTCAATACACCCGTTTCTTGATATAAGGTATCAGTTGGGTAACGCCTCGGTTTTTTATAAGCTACCTTGAGAACAGCCCGTTGTGCACGTTCAGCCTTTAACAAATGAGTTTTTAGTGCAACACCCCATGCGACTATACAATAACTAAGAATAGATTCGCACAGAGTAGAATAAATCATCTTCAAAATTATCGTGTTTGCAATCTGACCCATTCTCTTAAACACATGCAGTAGTTTCCTAATACGGGCACTCACTTGGTCTATTTGCTTTGTCCAAGTGAGGTTTTTGTCAATGTAGACCCCAAGGTATTTTATAAATGCTACCTGTTCAAAGCATGGACATGGACAATTAGTGTTTGTGCCACTAAGGCAGGTATGTAATTTAATAGCCAAATTACTTGGGACAGTATTTTTTGCACTGGCACTAAAATTGACTACTTTCGTTTTGTCCACATTAAGTGTCAATAAATTGTAATTTAGCCATTGTGCAACCTGCCTTACTCCAGACTCAGCCGCCTCGTAAACAGACTCCCACGTCTTATCATAAAATACTATGGCTGTGTCATCAGCGTAAGCAAAAATTTTTGCTTTGCATAGTGTTAAAGAGCAAAGGCTGTTGACATATATAATAAAAAGAGTAGGCCCCAGTACGCTGCCTTGCGGCACACCGTAGTTTAGACTGGCATAGGAACTGAAAACATTACCTAGAGTTAACCTCTGTGTGCGATTGCTAAGGTAGGACTGGAACCACTCAAGAGCAGTGCCACGAACACCAATGCCTTCAAGTTTACTTAAGAGGATGCTTCTAGAGACAGTGTCGAAAGCCTTCGCAAGGTCAAGGAAAACGCCAGTACATTTATTGCCATCAACGCCAGTACATTTATTGCCATCAACGCCAGTACATTTATTGCCATCAACGCCAACAAATAAAATGGACAACAGCCCCTTCTCAAGAGATCGAGCTAATCTCTCCGCATCTCCAGCGAAGACGATGACCCAAAATCCAGCTCAATCTGATGCCTCAATCGAACCTGTGTCAACATCCGAGATACAAAGATGGATGTCAGCCATTGAGCACCATTTAAACGAGGTTTGTACTATTGCCTCGGATGGCAAACTCAACTCGGAGCAGAAATTGAAAATTTCAACCTTGTGCCGTAAAATAGGATCTGGCACCTCACAGATGGCAGTCCTATATCAATCCTTGAAGCAGAAAGCAATCCAAGAGCGCATCCTCAATGAAGATCTGATGGAAAAGTGCCATTTGACAGACCACATATTGGACCTCACGAAGACGATTAAGGACTCCGGTACTGTTTCGTTTGCCGACATGGTGAAAAAGGGGACAAATGATTTCGTTCGACCAACCAATTTAAACTCCGTGGCCATATATCCCAATAACAAATTGAAGTCCAGTGACGAAACAAAAGTCCTCGTGCAAAAGATGATACGACCAGATCAAGTCAAGTTGCATATACGTGGTGTCCATAAAACTAAAAACGGAGGCGTCATAATTAGTACGGAGACGAAAGATGACGCGGATAAAATTAAGCACGCAGTCCTGCAATCTGAATCTGGCCTTACCGCCGACGAACCCAGCAAGCGCAAACCCCGGATTGTAGTTGTAGGAGTGCCGTCTTCTTTGACCGAAACTGAAGTCTTCAGGTACATTTACGAACAGAATGTAGCCGAAAAGTTTCCGACGATTGCCATGGATTCCTTTTTGACCATGGTTAAATTAAGTCACAAATCGGGGAAGAAAGACTCGCATACTTGTAACTACGTGGTTGAAGTTCCAGCCAACATACGAAGAGCTCTAATTTCCCAGACAAGGATTTTCATAAATTGGACTTCCTGCCCTGTCAGGGACTTCACCCTGGTTACGAGATGCTACAAATGCCAGCAGTATGGACATGCAGCAAAAACTTGTAGAGAAGTCAACTCGACGTGCGGCCACTGCAGTGAGACAGGACACTCGATGTCTGAATGTGCAAAGAAGGCGGACACACCGAAATGTGCCACTTGCTGTCGTTTTAAAAAGCCCTCCAACCATAAAACAGGAGACGCTGAGTGTCCTGCTAGAAAAATAGCGGAATATAGATACATCAACTCAATCGATTATGAGGGCGCCTAGAGCGTCATACTCAAGGCCAGACTTCCGTGTAACGCTTACTGCTGATTCAAAATTCCAGTGTGTTGACCTACTAACCATAATTTTTCTTATTATTTTAGCATATTTGTCCAATGTAAACATAACTCTTTAGAATTAACGCAACCTCGACTTTAACCCAATAACTAATTCGCAAAATCATATGTGTGTAACTAGAGAATAAAGTGCAAGAAACAGTTTTAGAATATAAAATAACATAATTATTGTGACCTATTGTAACATATTGTGTTTAAGTAAACTAAGTATATAACATTATAAATAATTTAATCATATTTTTCACTACTTATAGACTTTTTAAATATTGTTATCAATAGTATTGTCCTAAAAACTATAATGTAAGAGCTTCCACCGCCTGTGATACAGGTTTATCCTAGTACAGGCACATAACATAGCATTTACCTTTGTAATTACTCTTAAGATTCTATGTAACCATTTTACCAAATGTTATTCTGAATAAACATATTATTATTATTATTATTATCTCTACCTTATATAATAAAGTATTTTTTTCACTTTTGGTTCTGGCGAAGATAAAGTCGGAAAGATTGATATCAAAATGGCAAACAAATTATTTAATGCTCTAACTTTTTTCCACAGGATTACCTAGCTTAGTAATAAAACATTTTGATAAATGCTGCTTAAAGTCCAGCAAGAACCACTCATCAAAAGGTTCGTAACTTCAAGGACTATAGAACAAATAAGTGCGAGTCGAAGTTTGATTTTTTCACAGCTTTAAGGGATCACATACCTGAGTCTGCAATCTATCGATACGATTTTAATTTCAACTCGATACCTCCACGCGTTCCCGAGATAAAAGGTCTTGACAGACGGATAGACGGATGAACATCAAAGTGATACTATAAGGGTTCCGTTTATTCCTTTTGAGGCACGAAATGCTAAAAATCAACTGAGATAGTAGGTCATCATCATCATTATCATTTCAGCCGAAAGACGTCCACTGTTGGACATAGGCCTCCCCCAAGCGTCGCCACAACGACCGGTCCTGTGCGTCACGCATCCATCGGGTTCCCGCGATCCTGACCAGGTCATCGGTCCACCTTGTAGGTGGCCGGAGATAGTAGGTACTTCAATATAATGACCTTCATTAACGGGGAAGTAACATTGAAGCAGCGTATGGGTATTGAAGTAGTAATTAGTGGTTTAATCCGATGATTTCACCACTAATTACTACTTCAACAAGCTCAATGCGTTGTTCGCTAATATTAACCACAATATCTACACTAATATTATAAAGAGGTAATGTTTGTTTTTTTGTCTAAAAGTACTGGTCCGATAGCTTACCATTTTTCACTGATAGAAAGCTGCTTTATTCCTGAGTGACATAGGATTTAATGCACGCAAGCGAAGCCGCGGACAAGAGCTATTTATATATATTTACTAGCAGCACTTTGCCATATCCTTTTAAATAAAATGTTCGTCCGACCCACAGAAGATCATACTGTGAGTAGATTAGGTTACTCTGATGCATAACTTAAAACGAGCGAAGATCTTAGCCTTGACCGACATTTTCGCCTCTCGAGTATATTATGTCGCCGTTGTCAAACAGAGGCAGGTCGGGCACAGAGGGTGCATATTTAAATAATGTTACCACAACGCTTTGAAGGTTTGAGTACTCAGCTACACTGACGACGAAAACTGAGAGTTTTATTTACTAACCGCCGCGCAAGAGGACGAAAGGTTCTGGAATGGCGACTACATATCGGAAGACGAGTCTTATAAGAAGACTCAAAGTTAACCAAAGAGCGATGGAAAGGGATATGCTCGGAGTTTCCCAGGAGAACCCAGGAACCGACATAGCTCGAAGAATCGCCAAACTTAAGTAGCAAACGGCCAGGCACATTGCACGCAGAACAGATGGTCGATGGGGACGAAAGATTCTGGAGTGGCGTTCACGTACCGGTCTTCCGGTACGTGAACGCCACTCAACAACGCAGCGTTGGGAAGCCTCCCACAAAGTGGACCGATGACCTGGTGATGGTCGCGGGAATCCGATGGTTGCGCGACGCACAGAACCAGTCACTATGGAGGCCTATGTCCAACAGTAGACGTATTTCAGCTGAGATGATGAAGATAATTATTATTTACCAACTAGCTTTTGCCAACGGCTTTGCCCGCTTGAAAATAGGTTTCTCCATGCCAACTTTGGACCCATTTTTCATCCCCTTAAGTGTGAATTTAGAAATCTTAGTGTTCTGTGCTAAATTTCACGTTCCTAGTCTCAGTACTTTTGTCTATGAGTTGATATGTCAGCTCAGTCAGTTTCTCCCTTTATATAGGGTGACTGGTAATTAGTGACCGATACTTAACCTTTTGAATGTCTTATGTTACACAGTTCGACATAAGCAATTGTCTTTCTATTGTGTCTCTAATTACGGCATTCAAAGAGTTAAACACGTGATTGTACTCATGATTACAAACAACTTTTCCAAAGAAACTTTTTTTGTAAACTCATTGCTTTTATTTTTATGACAATAATAAGACAGCTGGGGGTGGAGGGGACGTTGCCTATGTTATCGATAAAGCGGGCGCGAGCACTTCGCCGCTAACAGCTGATCGGGTGAAGGCACGCGCGCGTATTTAAAATTTTGTACGCATGCCGGTTGTTTTGTTATTGTGATAAAAATAAAACTAATGAGTATACAAATAAAGTTTCTTCGAGAAAGTTTTTTGTAATCATAAGTACAATCTCGTGTATAAGTATCGGTCACTAATTACCGGTCACCCTATATAAGGACATGGTTGAAGCTGATATATCAAAATAACGATAATAAATTAGTTATCATTTTATGAAAATTGAAATCTGTAAAAATAGTTAAACCCGAAACGCAAATAAAGATAAGACAACGTTTTAAACTCGTACACTACCGTATATTAGCTCAAATATCACACTTATATAATAGGGCAAAAGTTTGTATGTTTGTAATACTCAAACGGTTAAACAGATTTGGTTAAAATGTGACACATGGGTAAACCATGTTTTAGACTAAATTTTTTTTAGTTCAGGAGTACGTTCCATTACCCTATTCTGCTACTTTCACGACCAAAGTCTATCTATCTGTTACATCTTCATATTAAAACCGATAAACAGATTTTGATGAAGCTTAGCAAAGTATTCACGCAGATAGAGAGATTATAAAAATTTAACTGCCAGTTATCCACAGCCTTCCGTTAGGCAGGTAGTCGAATAATATCCACAAATAGATTAGCGCAGTGTTCATTTATTTATAAACGTAACAGTCGACAACGCTGACCGCAAAAGTCTCAACTTGTCAGTCACCAAACAAGGAACTTTCCCCTTCCCTAAAATAGTCAGAATACGTAATGGAGTTTCAAAAGTACCGTAAGTGAACAATTTATCACACCTATAGCATTATTGGCCGGAAGAGCTAGGCTTTGCAGGGCAGTAGTTTATCTTCATCTTGATGACCACGTAACGGAGGATGCAGCGTTGAGAGACCTCCTGCAAGGTGGACCAATGACCTGGTGAAGGTTGTAGGAAGCCGATGGATGCGAGCCGTACAGAATCGTTCATTGTGGCAACACTTGGGGAAGGCCTATGTCCAACAGTGGACGTATATTGGTTGAAATGACAATGATGATGATGATGATGAAGGACCTCGAAGATGACGATGCTGTTACTTAGTAACAACAAATTAGTTCTTCTTTAATTCTTTAATTCTTTATTGTACACCATGATAAATAACAAATAAGTGGATATCAGAGTTCATGTACAAAGGCGAGCTTAACTCAAAGTTGAGTTTTCTTCCAGCAAACCATTGAGTGATAGAGAGAGATCACAGTAGAGGGTAAGATCCAGTGCACAATTTTAAAATTACTAATAATATGAATAAAATAATACATAAACATTCCTACATATATAAATACATACTCACATAATATATACATAAATACATATATGAATACATACTTATAATTATAATATATACACAAATACATATATACACCTACTATGTCATTGTGAAAGGAGATGCTCTTTAAGTTTCCTCTTGAAGATATCTAGAGAAGGGCTGTCACGTAAGGAGTGCGGAAGAGAGTTCCATAGACGTACTGCAGTGACAGAGAAAGAGCCATCATAACGGCTGGAAGTGTGAAATGGAGTACGAAGAAGAAGAGAATTGGCAGTGCGACAGGGTTTACCCCTCGGGACGAAGTTTTCGGGAGTTCTTCGAATATAAGACTACACTAGAGTGCACTAGCTTCTGACGTTTTATAAGTGCACATGTAGGCCTTATTTAATGTTTTTTCTGCTTTTAAACTGCCGTACCCAATGGGTAAAAGCTGGACTCTATTATTAAGACTCTATAGTTATCGGCACGGATCTTGAGTGCTGGCTTCAAGTTGCGCAGAATTCAAATATTTGGTCTCTTTAGTGGTGCGACGTAACACGCGGGGGCGGGTGAATGTCAATGATTGCGCTTGCTGCATGTATTGCAAGTACGACGATTGACTCGCCAACGTATGGCATGCCCAAAACGATCCCCACTCTGACGCCGAGCGCTCAATATTCGTGCCGATAACTATACCATCCTGTCTGTCACTAGGATGTATCTCATGAAACATGTCATCTAGACCGTTGAAATTTTCACAGTTTTGATGTATTTGTGTTTTTTTTTTCTATGTGAGAAAATCATGCAATGCTATCTCTGCGCCATTAGGCGGAGCGGGAGACACTTAGCCTGTGATTTTTTTATCCTCTCGAAACCTTTGTTTAACTCAACGTTAATATCACGCCATCACAGCGGCAATTAAAACTGTTATTATAGGATGAGGACACGTTGATTAGCTGACCCATTTACCCAAGCTATATTGAAGCTCCTATTTCCATTCTAAAATTGATGTAAATTCGTCCGGCCAAAAACCGAATGTCCCAAAATTGTCCAATCACATATTCACACAACACTATCCCGGCCTTGTTCAGCTGGCCCACAAAATGCCTGCGGTTCGACGGCGCCACGAACAATAGATGCATTACCGCCATTTTTTTCTGTCTTCGCCAAAAATACTGGATATTTCGATTGGCCAGGGACACTTCGAAAGCATTTGTTTGTAGGTAAGTAAGACTCGGTAGTCTTTTGTTGTTAGGATGAGAATAAACCCCGATGGCTGAGTAATTTGGACGACAATAAGGAGTAATGGATTTGTCAAAAACAGATATTAAGGAAGAATGGCGAATAATTCGATTTGTAAGACAAGGGGCTGAGAGACTAACACTGTTTGACAGGGAGTCTAAAGGTTGTAAATTGTTTAATTGGTGTTGAAGAGATGTCTACTTGGTGCTCTAAAATAAACAATATAAGAGGACTGTATTTATTTAGAGATAAAAGCTTTCGGCATATTATTTGATGAAGGCTCTTATACCTGTGATTGATCCCATTAAGTAATAGTTATATTTTTGGGATGTTTTCGCGTTTAATAAGGGGATTTATGTCTCTTAGATGCTGCGATAGTGGCGAGCCAATGATTTTGACACGCCAGTATCGTAGCATCTAAGGGTAAGGTTCTTCTCTGAAGAGTGGTTACAGAGGCACAACAACATCCTCACTTTCCACCGGATGCAAGTCTTTATCAGACACGGTTATTTCATGAGGTTCCTATTTTGGATACTCCTGGAGGACATGGAAGAGCATACCGATCAGCGATTTCTCTTAAGTCCTGCCTTACTTCAAGCCATGTTACGGAGCTATAAAGAATGGGAGGCGGTCATATCTTTCTGCAAAGCAGTATTGCGAGAAAAAGAGCAACTAAAACCATGAAGCTGAGACTAGCCTTACACCATCGCCCCCACTAGAGAAACCGCGGACATCGGGAGTCGCGAGCGTTTCCCGGACATCATAAACACGGGCTTGAGGACGATGAGCAATGCTTAACCTGCCATCCGACAGTCCTGTAAGAAGAAAGGCTAGATTGACGGCTCGTTGTGTTCTACATGAGCAAAATTGATGGAGTACGTCAGGACCTATGCCTGCCGGAGTTGTGGATTAGAATCTGATGCAGCAATTACAAATTTAACTATAGCTAGTAGGTGTCTAGTTAGGTTATAATTAGAGTACCTACGTTGTATTACATTTACGAGTATTGAATAAAAGTAATCATATTATCCTAATCAAACCTGTAGCTGAAGAAGCTAGGTAGTTAGTATGTAGTTTATTAATTTGAGTATATATTGTATAATTGTATTATATATATGGTTTATTAGATATTGTTGTATTCGGCTTCTCTCTCTCATTTATTGCACCTACCACTATTTTTCTCTGCATCACCCAAAGATTGACTGGCAGACAATGCCTAAGGCATTAAGTCCGCCTCTGTGCTTTTGTATACATAAACCATTTAATAAATAAATAAGTAAAATCAAAAGCTCACTTTGTAAGCTAGTTATTTCATTCATATTATTTTAACCTTTTGAAAACCGTAATTAGAGGCACAATATAAAGTCAATGAGAGAGCGAACGACGGCGTTTGCTTGGAGTTTAATAAATGATGATATTTAATTCTCTGGTCCTGACCACTCTTAGTTCAAACCACTACATTACATAATTGGCATAATTTGAAAAAGCGGATATGCACAGTTACAGTGAACCTGAAAAAAACTGAAGGAGTATTGTAGCTATTAGTTATAAAAGCACTCTAAATAACAACAAACTTACTTTATACTAATAAATAAATAACTTATAACAAAATAAACTAATAGATACTATGAAAAATATCAAATCATGAAGAGAACTTAATAACAATTCTGAGAAAGTCCGAACTAAGTAAAGTCTATTAATACAAAGAAGATCATTTCACGTAG
Source organism: Mythimna albipuncta (assembly GCA_929112965.1). Lineage (NCBI taxonomy): Eukaryota > Metazoa > Arthropoda > Insecta > Lepidoptera > Noctuidae > Mythimna > Mythimna albipuncta. Next base: position 3,922,826 of record OV815960.1, read on the forward strand.
ACACACTATTGTTTCCATTAGATACAATTCACATTAATAATCGATTGTATAATGCTACTCAACAACTAGTGACTGCATCGAACTTATCGGCCATTTTAGATTCAATAGCCAAAACCATTCGGCAGTCGAGTAACGAATTGTAATCGCATTATAAAGCCCTGCAACTGAACTGATTGACAATAGTGCTTTTGCTTATCGCTTTTTGCGCTACATTTTATGAAGCGCGTTCAATCAAATCGCTTTATGATATAAGTGGTATCAACACTGATCACTGGCCGCCCGATGCAGTCAAAGAGAAATAGTTATCTGTACATCTATATCTTTGATTGTTTTGTTTGTTTGTAATATTTAAATAACTGCTTTTTACTACATGCATATTTACATATATATACGGAACATACATCAAAATAACATTTTTACAATTTTTGTCTGTCTGTCTATCTGTTTGTCCGGGCTAATCTCTGAAATGGCAGGACCGATTTTGACGGGACTTTTTTTGGCAGGTAGCTGATGTAATAAGGAGTAACATAGGCTACTTTTATTTCAAAAAAATAATAATTCAAAATCCTGTAGTCCACGCGAACGAAGTTACGGGCACAGCTAGTCACACTATATAATATGTTTTTTTTGTTTTTATATTTTTTTTATTTTTTTTTTAATCTCATATTTGGTTAGGGGTACACTGCCATTTAAATTTGGAGGTCGTGGTTCGGCCCCATGAAAGGTTTTGGAGTCGCGAACGCGTACTGGAAGACATAGCGTTGTTGGGCCTCCCACAAGGTGGACCGATGACCTGATGAGGGTCGAGGGAATCCGTTGGATACGAGACACACATAACTGATCGTTATGGCAACACTTGGGGGAGGCCTATGTCGTACAGTAGATGTCTTTGAACTAAATAATAATGACGATTTAAGTAAATAATATGTTTATCAAGCTTGGCAATCTTTGATCGCAAAATATTTTAATACAGTAAGGAACGTTAAGATACAAAAGTTTTGACCTTCTCCAATATAAAGACTTTTGAAATCCTTAATGAGATCATGCTTTCAATCAGGAACCCAAGTTCCCGAAGGAATTAAGACTTGAATGCTTTCAAAAAAATGTACAAATCAATCTTATCATTCAGTCGGAATTGAAGGCTTCATTACGGTACGAGATTTGACTGAAGGCTTTTGATTATTATTTAACTGTACTGAGTCCAACAGAGCAAACATGAGTATTTGCACTCGAGAAAATCTTTTTTTGCCCGTCTTACATTTTCCCCGAAATTGAAAGTGATGATATAGGTCAGAGAATAGCCTTTTTGGGATAAACCTAAGCTCTTATGTGGGTTGAAAAAATATTTGATTTAGTATTTGACAGTCGATACCTAAGCCAACTATGTCAAGGGATTTCACATAAAAATATCTGCCGAGATGTCGATAGGTACTGAAGGTTTTTTACGGTATAGAATATAAATTTCTTAGGGAATAAATTACCTTGTCAGCTTGTATGTGTGGCCTGGCATAATAATGGACGATTTTTCATTTGTATTGGTATCTACCAACTTTTCATGCTTTTTCAAAGGAAAATTAATTTGACTGTAATGTATAGTGACTTTTTTATGAGTTTCTAATTGTCAATTTGACTTTTATTTTATCTACACTATAAGAGGTACCTAACTTTTGTTTTTATGGTTTTTTTTTTTTATAGGAGGTAAATCTCTGAAATTACTGCTCCGATTGCGAAGATTTTTTCACCGATAGAAAGCTGCTTTATTCCTGAGTGACAAAGGCTATATTTTATGCTAGGCATAGGCTATTTTTAGGGCCAAGCTGCGGGCAAAAGCTAGTTTGTTGTACATTTTTTGGTTTGACATCTATTATAATTAAAAAACCTAACCCTACACGAGTTTAGTTGTACACCATGCATTTCATTTTTATTATTGCATGCAAAAATATTTGTTCTATGCGGAAAACGAACCCAAGATACGCAGTACAACAATCAATCGCTCAACTCGCCAATCGTGGAAGAAAATAATAACAAAATATTTTTACAGAAACAAAAAATATTCTAAAATTTAATCCTCATTGTTCATTATTGTAGGTAGACAATCAACAAAGCTATATTCACCAAATAAAAAAAAGTCTTTAAAATGTATGTCCGCAATACATTAATAAAATTGGATGAGTGAAACGAGTTATATTATTCCGGACAAAAAAGCTTTCATCGGTTGGATTAGCCGAGCTTTCAAGGCACATTTTATGGTTGTAAGCATTTAATCAATTAGGCTTATTGCGCAGTAACAGCCATGATAAGGTATAGCTACTGTAAACAAGTTAATAGAAACATAATGCTTGTAGAAGTAAAGGATATTTTTTTATTTATTTTTTTAACTACCTACAACGTTACGCTACGTTTTAACTATAACAAAGACTAAGGTGGGAGCTCTGCTCTGCTTTGCTCCCACCTTAGCTAATTTCTAATCTAGCCTTAAATTTAAAATTCCGAGATCTTTTCGTTTGCTTTTGCTCTGATATCGTGGGTTTGGCTTAGGCAACACTAGTTTTTTTTTATACTAGTGCTTGACTACGACCTTACTACTACAGTGATGCAATCGTTGATGGTAAATAGCACTAGTTTATTAAGAGCCTTTTCACTTAAGCCTTGAAGACACCTAAATTATTATCGGACGAAAAAACCGCTGCAGGCATTAGCTGCTTGATGGTAAGCAGTGATGCAATCGCTGATGGTGAGTCGTACTATTTTATTAAGAGCCCATTCACTCTAGTCTTGAAGACACCTAAATTATAATCGGACGGGAAGACAGCTGCAGGCAATAGCTGCAAGCAATATTCAATATTCTTCTTAATTGTATGGCTTATTAAAAAGAATATTTTAATATAATAGAGAGGTATAGCTTGTTTTTTTTTTGTTTGCTGGAGGTAATATCGGGAAGTACTGGACCGATTGCCAAAAATTTTTCACTGATAGAAAGCTGCTTTATTCCTGAGTGACATAGGCTATATTTTATATACGCGGGCGAAGCTGCGGGAAAAAACTAGTAAGCTATAAAAATATAACAATATTCTTTCCCTTCTATTAATATTCTCATTTCAACCAAATCATACCTACGTCAGTTTCATAAAACGGCGGAAATACATAAACGGTCGGGCTTACTCCTCGTAATTACTACGAAAGAGTTTCGTAAACGAAAGCCTTTAAAAGAAACATTACATGCAGGCAATCTTTTAAAAAGGGTCGTAAAATAATCATTGTGTAACCTCTCTGGTCGAACCGACCGGCTACTATTTACTGGCTGGAAATAAATATAATATTGAAAGCTTCGTGGTTTCATGGCTTCCATGCTAAGCACTCAATACGAAACCCTCGTTACCGTCATTTCCGACTGTCATATTTTATTGATATTGCAATTATGGATAGTGATGTTTAGGGTTCCGTATCTCACAAGGAAAAGCGGAACCCTTATAGGATCACTTTGTAGTCCGTCTGTATGTCTGTCTATCAATACTCTTTATCTCGGAAACGCGAAGAGTTATCGAGTTGAAATTAAAACCATATACCCAGGTCAGCGGTTTCTTGAAGTTGTGAAAAATTTAAACTTCCAAGTTAACGAAAAAAAAGTTATGACGCAAAAATCGCTACAAGCCATTTTTTGACAGACAACTTTTGGATGAATCGAGAAAGTAAATTAATTTAAAAACACCGGTAATATATGTTTTGAAACAAAAGAATAACAAAACTTCTTAACAAATTAAAACTAAGGGTGATTTGCACCATTTAACTATAACGATAACAAAGCTGTTAACAGTTGTCGAATTGACCAATAGGCGGCCGTTTCACGGCTGGTTATGGTTTGGTTATCGTTATAGTTAAATGGTGCAACTCACCCGAAGTAAAATAAACTAAAATGTAATGTTAAAAAACGCATGTGCTCAAAAGACTAGCGGCTTTGCATTTTTATAATGGACCTAGTAGATAAATGCCTTAATAATATAGCTAGCCTAGCCTAATTTACTTACTTTATTTTGTATGTTATCTCCATGAAACAACATAACCCCACCAAAACAATGAATTAAGAGAAAACCGTAACCAACATACACAAACTCATAATGATGTCTACAGAATACCCCAATGTTTAATTTCAGTAATTAGAGTAAATTTTGTATCCGAACTGCTTCATAATAATGATCGTAATTCGTAATTATCGTAATACGTGGAATGGGAACATTTTGTTTATATATTCGAAAGCCAACTTCGTCTCCCTACTTTACGCCTGTAGGAATCGATTACTGATTACTTCATCGATAAAGTCAGGCACGGAAAATTCTACTCTACTTGAATAGAATGTTAAACTTTGAACTCCAGTTGTGATGGAACCCCGAACATGTAACAGGTAATCTATTGTTGGAATATTGAAGCATAGTGGATCAGCAGTTGCTTTGAGTAACTATAAAATAAGATACTAAAAAGTTAGTAGTAGGAGTAGCAAACGATCTTAAAGGGGATTTTAATTAACCTTTCGAATGTCTTAAGTTACACTGTCCGACATAAGGTAATTGTCTTTCTATTGTGTTTCTAATTACGACATTCAAAGAGTTAAGGTACCAAATCATCCTATGGCTTCTCTCGCTCCAGGGTGGAGCGAAAGTCCAACTTTTACTGACTTAAACCCACTCTTACGTCCCTTCTTTACCTTTCATTCCAGGACTCCAAATTTGCATTTCAGAAGCGAACCCATGGCCCCAGTGAGCTTCGGTTATGCTGGACCTCTACGGCTTTACTGACATCTCTTTGAACGCTACGGTGAGCTATCCGTTGCATCGTCCTTAACAGTCTTAAGAGACCCCCTTTATTACGCATCCGCTTCAACATTACCCGTAAAATTTAAATTTCAGTTCAGGCGAAGTTGACACGTATTTAATTACAGAATTATAGTCATTAAAAACATCGACACAACCCTTTCAGTTTGTCTTACTCTATTAATGGACCACCAATCATATTTTAATCAACGCAGAACGTCTGTATAATTTGTTAATAATCGGCCTTTCTGACAAATAAATGTGTAACTTTCTTTCAGAACCGGACCTCCGAACCTGCAAAATGCAAAAAACTTAAGAAAGTTTCCTTGGCGATTTTACCTTAACATAACCGAGATAATGCTAGCCAAAATTCGAATTAACGAAAACATTTAGATGCCATTTCCCCAACTTCCAAAACCATCTGATGCTTTTCCAAATCAAGTGGACTAAAAAAAAACTCAGTGTGGTCCCTTGACAGCGCTAAACATTACAAGGACACAACTGCTTTTCTTTCGGGTCAGTTGCTCCAATTTATTTTATTGCAGCCAACATCCGTGACGAGACCAGCTGGATTAGGAATCTGTAGAGACACATTTAAGATGTATGAGTACAGATTCCTTTATTGGATGCGCAGTGAGATCTGAGGAATACGGATGTGTAATGTTGCGAGGTGGTTTCCTTAGAGATTTGGGAATGGAAAAAGCATTCCGGTTTTCAGCTGTATAAAACTTCGCGTTTGTTATTTATGTATAACTTTCACGAGTAGAAATAGGAAGCATTTAGTATTGGCTGCCAACAAGTTATTTCTACTAATGAAATCAAGTGTTTTTTTATGATGCTTGAGTGCTTGACTGCGACCCCACCAAATAGTAAGTAGTGATGCAATCGTTGATGGTTCACACTAGTTTATTAAGCGCCTATTCACTTCAGCCTAGGAGACACCTAAATTATCATCGGGTAGGAAGACCGCAGCAAGCAAATTGCTCCAGCTCTTTGATATACGCGGTACAAATGACGAGACGAAACGCTTAGTCCAGACCATGGAAGTTTTAACAACGTATTTGTGTTGTATATCGGGCTGTTATCCGCAACTCCACAGTTAAAGCGCGTATTTTACGTACCACTAAATTAACAACGTAAGGGTAGACTCACCGTACGTCGGGTTATCCCATGGAAAATAGGTGATGGGGTGCGAAATCAAGTTGTGAAAAAACAGCGTGGTTCAGCCGAAAGATTGCGAACTGCTAGGGCAGTGGGATCGGCTAGTTCAGTTAAAGTGTGATTAACGACTCGTAGAAAAAAATAGGTCAGCACGTCTAGTGTCTTGAAAGGAAGGTTGACAAAATAGCTGGTTAGTCCACAGCACAGCTTAGCACACACGATGTCACTATTTTCGGGAAACAAGCGCCAAATTTCAATCGATTTTGAAACAAACGCAACACGAACAGGATCAGTCCAACGACGCCATTTAATTTTTTCAATGGCACGTGTGTCATGAAATGATATTCCACAAACGATTACGAGGTTAGCTCAGTCCCTTTCACACGATAGAAATGTGCAAAAAAAGGGTTGATATTAGAATCGCAGTTTACAGTCAAAAAATAAAGAATCTTTAGCGCATAGAAACAGCGTAACTAAAAAAGGTTTTTCTATGAATTGATTGCTTTTTTAGAGTCTAAGTCAAATACTAAATGTCCTTTTCAAAGTTATACTAGTGAGTTTACAATTTTTTTTTAGGTGGGATATCATCCAATTACATCTTTCGCCCCTGGGTGGGGCGGGAGGTATCAGACTTTTCCTGACTAAAACCCACTCCTAGTTCTCTCGTTGCCTTTCATACCAAGGCCGGGATTTCCTTTTAGAAGCGAACCTATGGCCTGTAAGTTTACAACATACTTATTTGCGAACAACATTTAGACTGAATAGTTCATATTTTATTGAAAACTAGCTTTTGCTCGTGAGTTCGTTAGCGTGAATGTCGGTTATAGCAGATGCGAAGTCGAATTTGTAGACAGATAAATTCTATCCAAAGACCTATCTTAGAATCTAAGCTCACTCAATTGGTCCAGTAGGTAAGCCTAAAAGACAGGCATTTTTACAGTTAAAACGTTACTACGGAAGTACGGATCAATTTTGGAAAGCTTTACTACTTTCAAGGCTCCATATAATTTTATTTCTTTTTTACACAAACTATATAATCAGACATCGTGAATAGTTCCACAGTTGCCCTACCCAAAACATACAATTAACAATATTAATTTTAGTGTATCAAAAACCCGAAACACACGTGTAGTAGGATCTATGACATTTCATAACTGTATCATGAAAAATCTCATAGTTATAAGGTCGTTATGTCAACAAAAATACATAGTCACCGGATCATCCAGGAGACTGAGAATTTGTTTTGCACTTGCTGTTTGCTAGCTACCTACCCGTATATACCCGTTTTGACCTGCCGTGACCTGTGTTGTATTTTAAGTCGGTGGTGTCCAACTTTTAACCTTTTTAAATATTTTTGGGGAAAAATATAACATGGTGTAAAAACTATTGGAATCTATTGAGTTACTGATTCTGAACAAACTATATGCTAAAAATAATGTTGCATACTTAAAATTAAAATGTACAGTTAGTACTGAAGTACACTACAAAGTTGGATTCAAGCCCAAAACTCCAAGTCGTCCAACGGCATACCATATTAAACTACTACTTACTTCCCTCTCCCTCTCCTACAATTTCAAATGAAGATGAGTAGCACTCAAGTCTTAACTCCGAACTTGCTACAATGCGAAGTTTCTTGCACTAGATATTCAGATGCGAACGCAGTCTAGAATCACAGTGCACGTACTAACAGTAGTACAGCGCTTAAAGCCCAAGCGCCCGAAAAGTGCCTTAAAACAATGACTTTCTGGAGCCTACTCCTCGGTAACGGCCAGGTTAATAGGTTTGAAAAAAATATATGTTTATTATAGATTCATGAACAACATTATCAACATTTGATTTTTTCGTGCGATTAATACTTTTGTCTAAAAAAATATTACATAGGTACAACAATTCACATTCATAACTTTCCCTACTCCTTCGAAACGGCTTGGATCTTTTTCTCGGGGCTCTGTCTGGGCGCAACTGGAGATGTCAGCAAAGCCATCTGGGGCCCAGAAGAGACGAAGTACAAGGTAAAGTCGTCTTTAAATGTGAGGCAAAAAATCCAACACTGAAATATTTTTATTTCACATAGGCTTGAATGGGCATTTATAAAACGTCAGACTGATCGTTTCCTATGAAGAAGAACCGACAAGAAACTCCATTGTTACTCTTTTTAAAACCGAAGCAACACAGGAGTGGGTTAAAGTCAGTAAAAGTCTGTCGCGTTATCCCACTCCGCCTTAGAGTGAAGAAGTCATTGGATGATTTCCCTTAAAAAAAAAAACTTTCCAAAATATGATTACAGTTCTGCAAAAAAACAATCTCGTTGGTCTACTGATGTGCAAGCAACACTGTGCCTCAAACCAGATATTATGCACTTACAAATACGAAGAATTTGTTATGTAAACAGCTCATTGCCGTGGTTTCACTCAGGGGGAATTAGATATCATCCCTCCTTAGGGGAGGGGAATTAGGGCGGAAACACACATATGAACATCTGTGCGAATTTGGTTGGGTTGATCTTGATTGAAAATCTAATTTCCTAACATGATTTGTGGACGCTTAAATTCACAGGCGCTCCACGAAAAACATTTTTGGCGGTGATATTTTTTACATTTATGGCAATGGTGAATTTTAAACAGTGTTGAAGCACCACAGTGCATACAGAGGCTCTATCACAAGCTCTTAACGCGATCTAAACTAAACTGTAAAAGGGATGAAGCTATATTATAGGGTGTACATCTTCATCTGTCTGTCTCGCTCGCACGCTTGACATTTTAATACGTCGTGGTAAGGCACCAGGACTTGTAGCTACAGCAATTCTTAATAAAAATCTAATCGTTTCTCCTATCAAATATAAACCTTTTATCCCACGTCTCTCTTCTTCTCTGTCGGTATCACTCTTGACAGAGTAGTCGTGACACTTCAGGTGTTAATGGCAAGCTCAATAACACGCCGCCATACCGCTCTGGTGGCCGCCTTCCTCGTGCATTTGTGCAGTGATGATGACCCATTTACTGCCGCTTTTATCTGGTCAGCCAATCTCATGGACGATCTTCCTCGTAGCCTGGTACTCTCAACCTTTTTCTGGACCACAAGTCGCTTAATAGCTATTTCCCCTTGGCGCCATACGTGACCAAAAAAAGGAAGAATACGAGACTGTCTGTACCAATGACGATAAACGCTGCTTGATTGCGAGTTTTCGAAGTATAGACTCTTCAGTACGGAATTCAGTACACGATACTCTGTGCATTCTCCTGTTGTGGATGGAGCTATGTAGTGTGTATAGTTACATCAGTCTTGACATTTTAATATGTCAAGGTAAGGCCCCAGAACGTATAGCTGCTGCAAATCTTAAAAACAGTCTCATAGAATTTTCATTTTTTAATATACCAAAAAAAATACATAACATTATATTTAAAAAATTGCTGCTGCCAGCAGCTTTATCTTCGTAAAAGTAGAAAAATTGTGTCAAGGAAACATACTCGCTGGATAAAAAGTAGTCTAAGTGCTACTTCAGGTCATGGTCTAACCGAGTGCCTTTCATTCAAAGCCGTACAGCTGTTCAAACGTGAAGTAATACTTATTAAACACACAAACTTTCGCCTTTATAATATTAGTGTAATACCTCCAGAGAAAGGGACCTCCTAACAATACGAACTGTGACCTCCTAAAGTGACCATGAAAGCCTTCCAAATTGTCGGTCGTTGCTCCATAATAATAATAATATAATATAAATAATAATATTTCACAACTATCACACAACGCCATCTAATCCTAAGCTAAGCAGAGCTTGTATTATGAGTACTAGACAACTGATAAACATACTTATATATTTCTTAATACATACATATCTTTTTAAATAAAAATGAATTCCTATTTCCTTGGTCACGCCATCAGGCTGGCTGGACCGATTTCACTAATTCTTTTTTTGTTGTGTTCGTCATTGTGAGAAGAATGTTCTTAAGGAAAAATAAAATAAAATTAGGATAGTGTAGAGTAGGGTAGAGAAGGGTAGAGCAGGGTAGAGAAGGGTAGAGTCGGGTAGAGAAGGGTAGAATAGTGTAGAGTAGGATGGAGTAGGGAAGAGCGGGGGCGAAGCCGCGCAGGCAAAAGCTAGTTATAGATAATTTACACCTAGACACAGAACAAATGATCATTCCCATCACACAAACAGTTGTCCTGGGCGGGAATCGAACCCACGACCTCCGACATAGCAGTCAAGGCCACTAACCACTAGACCAACGGGCCAGTCAAATAATAAATATGTAGAAAAACAATCAAGGACACATGCCTGATACTGATACCTCTTATAGAACTTACATGTAAGTTATTATTGCATTACAATAGTGATATTAATGCTTGTCACTAGTTGTCAGGGGTCGTCCTTAGGAGCACGTACAGGGATAATCGTCAGTTAGTATCACGTTCCATTAAAAGCGCCTAAGGGGCCTCTGCGAGTTGGTTTCGACTCCTCGTACACCTTCGTAAGGTCCAGGCCCCAGGGTTCTGAGATATATTAAACCATAATAATATTAACTCAATTGGTGTTTTTAATATCGTGCGAATTTCGTCACGCATTTGATTGCCCCGCATACACAAAATTCCACAATGTAAGTTGAATTTCTTGCCGGAATCTGATAGCTGCAACCCAGGAATCTTTAAGTCAAGAGTGAATAGGTTACTTCTAGTTAAGCGCTCCATCGTCGACTGCATCGTCGCTTTCAATCAGGTGAGATAGCAGTCAAGCGTGAACCTATGAACAGTAACAAAAATTTAAAAAAAACGCGTCCCTCGTGCCTTTTCCAAGCATTACAATAGATACTTGCATGAAATGGACATTAGTAAGGTATACGCGAACGGGGTAATCCCGCAAGCGCGATCAATGTCGCAAGATATTAAAAACGTAAATAACACCTTCAGATACACTTTAAAGGTAAACCAAAACATGAAGAAAACAAATATATACGTGACAAAGAAAATATAAATCCTTTTGGGTTCAAATATTCTCGTGTTGACCTCGAAACCGAAGAAGCAAATACGTAGCCTTGTGCTCATAATATTATGCAAGAAGTGTTTATATCATATAATGTACACATACATACGGCTTCTCTTCTATCTTAATTTTCTTAGAGGTTTATCTTCAAAGCACTCATCCAACTTTAGATGGAGTTACTCAGGGAACTTACGTGTCAAAGGTAACAAAAGTGAGAATTTTCGCTACCGACTTTAAAAAGGAGGTTGACAAATAGATGCTTCATTATAAAGTCTTTTGTTCTTGTTAGACATTGACAGCATTAATTTTAGTCTCTATGAAACCTGGATATAGTTTGTTCAGAAACAGTAAGTGAACGGATTCCAATAGTTTTTCCACCATATCATATTTTTTCACAAAAATATTTAAAAAGGTCATAAGTTGGACAACACCGGTACTAAATACAACACAGGTCACGGCAGATTATAGTGAGCCTTATGTGCCAGAAAAAGCTAAGTGCAAGTGCAAAGCCAGCCTCCAGTCACGTGGATGGCCCGGTGATTATGTATCTTTGCTGACATAACAAGCTTATACCTTGTGATTTTTTATGATCCAGTTAAGAAATTTTGTACATAGATTATTTACATAAAAATATTAGACACGTGTTTTAGGTTTCGCATATATTAAAACTAATGTTGTATAAAGGTCACTATACCAATTACAAAGGTTAATATAAATACCGGCACGGATCATGAGCACTGACTTGAACTTGAAATCGCACAGACTTGAATGAGAAGTGAGAAGTATTGAGTCTCTTTAGTGGTATGAAGTGAGACGCGGGAGCTGGGAGGACATCTTTTTAGTTACAGTGATTGGCTCGACGATGTATATGATGTGCAAATTGATCCTGACTCTTTCGACAAGCGCTCAAGATTCGTGCCGGTATTTGTAACTGTGTGGTTTAGAGTCAAAAACAAAGACCACTTACATAATTCTACTGTTACACATTTGCAGAGCCTTCTATGGGGCTTTCGCTTATCCAAAAAGTGGACCAAACCTATTAGATGACACATAAGTTTATTTTCAGCAATTTTATTAAAACTATATATATTATTTTATTATAACTATATATTATTTTATTTTTTATTGGGGAAATCAAACACGTTTTGCCCAAAGAAAGTATTTACATATTTTCACAAATATGATATCAGCAATGTTCTCCGCAGATAGAACCTTGACACATTTTGGTTTGATAACAATATAGGTATATACATACCTATAGAAACTTAGAAAAAAAAACCTTCTAGTCCTGAACTTATGTTTTTTGCTGCATTCCACACTAACATACTGTCATTTCATTTTCACGATCACAACAGGAACTCCCAAATTTTTTACTCCTATCCAATCCTGTGAAACATAAAAACCGTATATTGAACTGTTTTTTCGCTTGAATATTTACGTGCGCTAAATAAAATAACGCAACCTAACTAAATAAACGTGGGTACCGAAAATCAATCAGTTTGTACCTGATCAGGAATTAAACACTCCAGCCCCATCAGCTGAATGCAATCAGTTCGTCTCATTTCCAAGTGGGATGCGTCGTTTGCCGCGTACCTTCTGCCATAACACAAGATGGTGCAGAATTCATGCTCAGTGCAAATTATTGTTTAAAAATTTTACGAATTCTATCCAAAACATCTTGGGAACACAGTCACACAACCACAGAACAGTTAAGGCCTTAACTCCCGAGCAGTGCTATGAAACATTAACTTTCTGGAGCCTACTCCTCAGTAACGGTGAGGTTTAGGCAAAGGTTAAGCCAATTTGGGACAAAGCATAGTCTTATAGCACCGGTGTTGGAATAAATCTGAAAAAAGAAAATTTGTAGTAAGCTACGTCACAAAAAAAAAAATTGACCCGGTGACCATGCATTTGTACGGACAACCAAGGGCCTAAGTCTGCTATTTTTATAAATTCGTCATTCCAACACGATCCTATAGTCATTTTGCTATTTTGTAGTCTACTAATTCATAATGATCGATCATTGATCGGCCAATGGTCTTGTAATGGAATTGTGGCAGAATGACAATATCGAGCTGGTTAAAGGCACTAATTGCGCAACGACGTTGTAATGGTGGGTCACTGATCAAAGGAACTGTCAAAATTAACATTTTTGCAGATTACCGCATACATCAGATATTCATTCGTCATTATGTACGAGATTACCATTTTATGCCATTTGCTTTCATAATGGCGCCATTGTGTTAGTAGATTACCAAAACTTGTCATAATCAACAATTATGAAATCAATGATAGACCATTCTGACACTATTAAAATAGCCGACTTTGGGCCCAGGTAACATGACAAGCCTTTAACTTTGCAATTTTTCATAACACATTTATAAAGTTATGAAGTTTTGTACATTCTGTACATGAACATACTAGACATGTGTTTCGGGTTTTGCATATACTAAAACTAATGTTGTATATTATATATATACTCGTATGTTCACTCAAATCTCTTAAAACTTAACAAATCTCTTAATTCATTAAACCCCAAGCGAACGCCGGCGTTCGCGCACCTATTGTCTTTCTATTGTGTCTCTAATTACCACGATTGATAGCTAGGTCTTCTTCTTCTTCCTGCCCTTGTCCTATCTTATTTGGGGTCGGCGCAATACGTTTTTTTCTTCCATTCCACCCTGTCACTTGTCATGCTATCACTAACTTCCTTTTCTTTCATATCATTCTTCACGCAATCCATCCATCTTTTCTTTGACCTCCCTCTCCCTCTCCACCCATCCACATGTATACTCATAACTCTTTTGGTAACATGCATTTCATCCCTCCTCTTTATAAACTTAAATAGCTAGGTAACAAATAAAATAAATTATGCCCGTTTTTGAAACTAGCCTTCTGATTCAGTTCATTTTCTACGTCATACGTCGAGGTGTATATATGTATACGTATGTTTACAGAATTCAATTTACCTGCAGACAGCCGCTTGCCCGCGGCTTGGCTTCGACATTTATGTTAATATTACACTTTTATTGATCCGTCTGCGTGTTATATTCGATGTAGGGAAATGGATTGAGTTTATTTAATTTTGGGCCGTGGGTAAATGTATATGGTCGATTACATCTAAGATGATAAAATGAGATGCTACTTTGTATAAGTATAATTTGGAACTATACTTATAGAAAGTAGCATCTCATTTTTTTTGTGTGTAATTAGGACTTACTTCTGGCGGTTATTTTTAATATTTTTTTTAATAAAAAATACAAAATAACATTCCCAAGTTGGAATTTAAAGCAATTACTAATGATAACGTTTTTAATAACCTTAAATAAATATTCTTTGACCGAATTTCTCAAAAAAGGTTCTTGTCAATCCTATCATTACAGAAACGTGTTGTAGATCGTTTTGGTACTGTTTTGGTGTTGCAGGACCCACTGCATTTTTATATTTTTATGTTGTTATTAAGCCAAATTGTGTCTAATTTAAATTTTTGTGTTATATTTTAAAGTCTGTTATTTAATTTTGTGATAGTTTATAAACATAATATTTGTTTAAAATAATTCTAATTATTAAATTGTATAAAGTTTTTGTTTCTGTAATAGAAACAATATTTAAAAAAATAATATTTTACTGTCCATTAGGTTTAATATTTTTCTTAAAAGGAAATTTCGTGTGAAATATTGTAGTTTTGCTTACTATGAGCATCACATAACGTATTTTAATATTTGCATGCCAACTCATGGCAAAATGTGTCTGCACTATTATAATAAGTTACCATCTCCTGTACCGCATTTAATGCAAATAAATGGCTTTGACTTTGACTTTGAACCAACTATGGTAGTCCGTAAGTAGCAGACGTTTTTGTGACAAAAAGAACTTTAAATATTCGACTCTAATGCATTTAAAAAACGTATCCAACCTACAAACTGAAATACAAATATATTATTAAACTAGCGGTCCTAGCAGACGTTGTTCTACCCAAAAGCTGGCACTGTAACAGAAAAACCAAAGAATCAATTGTATTTTCAAACCATTCAAAGACCCACTCAAATATACAAACAAAATTACTTTCAAATCGGTCAATCCGTTTAGGAAGAGTTTGGTGACAAATATAAGTGCAATACAATTATATTTAAAAATACACGGTTATTTGTAAAACACTAACAACTTTAAAGGACTGTGTTAAAACATCATAAACAACAACTTTGTTTTATGACTTTTTACAAAACATAATTCATTTACCAAAAACAAACCTTCAAGATTTCATTGTTCTAACACATTTCAGCTCTGTATTTTGCTATACCTACCTACGTCTTTATGACGCAATGCAAGCGCATCGCGCACCACTGCCACTCAATCCCGCTCCCCTCCTCTAGTGTACTATCGCTTGCTTCGCATAGACTTCGTAATATGTAGAACATTCAATATGATTTTTTTTTTTTTTATGAACGTGTGAAGAACGAAGAAGTCATAGAACGAAAGTGGTTGTTTAGGATGTTAGTAACATGGACCTAGACCATGACGTTTAAAGTAAGATAGTTTTAATCTTGTTTCAGTGTGGGTAAGAGACAGAACTATACAGGTTGTCTAGCGCCAGCTCTTACCCACACCGAGACAAGATAAAAACAATCTTACTATGGTAACCCCGATAGTCTTGAGAGGTTGCAAGTGTTTTTCAAATAACGTTCTATAAAGAGCTGAAAGATAATTATTTTTTAATGTGAGCAAATCTAAAAATCAATTAAAGTCAAACAAGCTAAAACCACCCATAACCGGCTTACCAATGACAAAAAAATTAAATCAACCTTTTCTATAAACAAAATAAATGTAAGCCACATCCCCGTCCCTTCAAAGGTACATCCAGTTTGAGTGCTTCATTCGATTTTCAATTTCGACCCAATCACTGCGCAGCCGGGTTGAACTCCGGCGACAAATTGGGTTCCGTACCGTGCAGTCAAAGGCGCACGTTATCAGTGCAGGCAGAGATGTAGGGATATGAAGATTGAAGGATTAATGGCATATGGTTGTACCGTATCAACAAAATCTATTTTGGTGTAAATAATTGTACAGGACGAAAGCTATTTTATAATAAAAGTAAAGTGTCCCTTTCATCAAGTTTTCTATATACACAGAATGGGGACTAACTGACAGAGTACTGATTAACTAGGTCCAAAATTATGACACCCAACCACCGTAATATAAGGCCACAACTGCCCATGTGATACCCAATAATCTCAAAATGAAAATCAACCCGATTCATATTGGCGCCCAACTATTTTACGATGGCGCCCAACTATTTTACGATGGCGCCCAACAGGACTCATAATGGCGCCCAACCCTTATTGGCGCCCAACTATCTTATGATGGCGCCCAACCGGAGTCATAATGGCGCTAAACAAATATTGCTGCCTGTCTGATTGAACTATCAATGATCTAAAACTCATTGTACCAATAATTCGGTAAAAATTAATTAGTTACCCGAGTGTTCATAAAAACTATATCAGCAACAAATTGGGTTCCGTACCATGCAGTTAAAGGCACACGTTATTAGTGCAAGTAGAGATGCAGGGATATGAAGATTGGAGGATTAATGGCTAAATCTTCTTGTAGTACCGTGTACATAAGGTCTATTTTGGTGTAAGCAATTGCACAGGACTAAAGTTATAAAGGGACATGTCACTTTTCATATTGATGTTTTGCATTTTCAATACAAAGAATGGCGGCTGACTAAAACAGAGTGCTGGTTAACTGGGACCAAATGACACCCAACCATCCTGGCCTCTGACCTGGCCATCTGATGCCCAACCATCTCAAAATGACGATCCGATTCATATTGGCGCCCAACTTTCTTAGGATGGCGCCCAACCGGAGTCATAATGGCGCCCAATAAATATACCAACCCGTTTGATTGAACTATCAATGATCTAAAACTTATTGCATCAATAATTTGGTAGAACTGAATTAGTTACCTGAGTGTTTTTCAAAAGTATATCGGTGACAAAATGGGTTCCGTACAGTGTAGTCAAAGGCGCACATTTTTAGTGCAGGCAGAGATTTTATTTTATTAAAACTTCATTGTAGATCAATATTATATAGATGTAGGGATATGAAAGTTTAAGGGTTAATGGCAAAATGTTCTTGTTGTACCGTGTACATAAGGTATATTTTGATGTACATAATTACACAGCACTAAAAGTATTTTGTAAATAAAACAAAGTATCACTTTTCTTATTACTTTTTTATATCATGTTTTCTAGTACAATACTGACACTAAGTGTTATCCAACTGGGACCAAATGATACCGAACTGCCGTAAGATAAAGTGACACCTGACTTATAATGTGGTAACCATCTCAAAATAACCACCAACCAGGCTCATATTGGCGCCCAACATGATGATTTACGTAAAACGCGTAATCACGTAATAATAGTACCCTCTCCGTGCGCGAGGGGTTAAAACAGTATCAAGCAACGTGAAGAGTTTTCAGTTATTTCCAAGATTCAATTATAGTAAACGACTTTACAAGATGTAGCGATGTTATCGGTATTTGCAGTCAATCGAATGATTCACTGAGTATCCTTTTATTGAAAGAGTGAATGAACTTCCTACGAAGTACCTATAATACCTGGGTAAGTATACAGCTAAAATTATAAAAGCAATTTGTAAATAGGTTTATAAATTTGTTACTTCTTTACGTTCAAATGGGTTAACGGATTCGGATCAAATTTGGCACACAGGTTAGGTTTTTTATCTCGAAAGTATATTCTTATAGGAAAATTTGCTACTATTATAGATATATATTCACGTGGGCAAAGCAGCTTGCAGCTAATAAAAAATAATAAAATCGTGATATTTAAGGTGTATACGTAACGATTGATAGGTATACATTACTACAATCTAAACGAAATTACATTTCCTAATAGTTAATTTTAATAATGGACATCATTATTTTTTGTGGAAAGCGTAGTCAAAAGACCGTCTTTGTTCGATTTGTCTGACAAAGAAAGAACACGAAGTAGAAAAAGAAAACAGCATAAATTCCAAAGCCTAGGCAATTATCAGAATCAATGCAAATGGCTCTCCAACAACAACTCGAGTCCAATAAATAACTTAACTTTATTTAACTGCACAATAAAAACAATTGTACTTTATTTTATTGCGACCTTTTATACGTTATTGCTTACGTGGGGTCCGCATTACATGCATTGGTCCCGCTTGGTAAGCAATTCGTGCTCCGCAAAGGAAAAAGCGGTGAATTAAACAAATGTCTTGCACAACACGCTATATTCTTTTAATGCTACTTTATTTTGTGTGGTTTCCGGATTGAGAAAAACTTATTTTCTTGGACTTAGAGATTGCAAAAACGTTGAAGGAAAACATCGTGAGGAAACTGGCATGTCCTAGATCTAAGAATTCGCAGACACATGACATCCATCAACCCGCATTGGGCGTGCGTGGTGGATTACCTCCCATTCCGTCTCCTAGAGAGGAGGCCTAAGTCCCAGCAGTGGGAACATTATAAACCGACTATGCTATGCTTGAAATTGCAAGGCTGTGTTCTCTTTACAATTGTTAATAGTGTCTAATACCTAATAATGGTTATAACATCCAAAGATATCCATGTTAAACAATAATGCATCTTTTAAAAATGAAACTGAAAGGACTGAGTTTTAAAACTGATTTCAAAAATACATTATTAATAGATAAAGATAATTCATTTATTGTTTGTCACAAGCTCAAATATACTGAAACATACCCGTAGCACAATATTTAAATTCACAATTATAATAAAATTATGTCAAGAGAAAATTACTCTTATGCAAAATAAAACATATCAATTGGCATTTGTCATAACCATAATCAGCCATTTAATGTTTCCTCTGCCGGGAATTAGGCCTCCTCTCCAGGAAATAAAATGGGCCGTATTCCACTACGCGGTCCAAGTGCGGGTTGGTGAATGTTACATGTCATCGAATTTTGGTTCTAATACATATCGATTTTCTCACTATGTTTCCTTCACCGTTTTGAAAGCTATGGTAATGAAATAAATTACACGAAGTAATGCGCCTAGTTGAGTTTGAACCCACGACCTACAACTCGTAAGTCGGGGCCGTTGCCACTCGGCCACCACTAGCATTATTATTTATAAAATTTTTGGCAACGCTTTTGTCATTTATGAACCATAAAGGCAGTTATATGTCTCTTACGTCAAAAGAAACATTACATTTACTTTACATAATAAAAGGATTGGTGCTAAGAAGCAAAACTTAGGTATATATTTAACTATATTTCAACCCCAGCTTAAGTTAAACTCCGACATTTGTCGAAAATGGATCCGGAAATCGCTTAGCGTTTGTGGATTTCACTTCAAAGGTCCTGACATACTAAGTCTACTCTTTTGAAGTTAGAGAGAGATAGCTAATGTTACCCGGTCTCACTCGTTGAATAACATTGATAAATATTTTGAATGATGGCACCATTTTGGAAACTTTGATGAATAACTCATACTCATTTGAATAAACTAGTGAGGTAGTAAATTATTGAATGTAATTCTAATCAATATCGTTGCATTTTTATTCAGACGCGTATTGGAAGCAAATAAGATGACAACTTTGGTTTACGTAATTGGTTTAATAGTTAAACAGGAAAACGAAAAGATCTTATTTATTTATGTATATACAAACAAACACTTAAAATCGAAATGAACACGTACAGACAGAAGAGTACGAAAGGGGACTAGAGCCCCGGTATGAAGGCTAGAAGGAACGGGGTGGGTCTTTTAGTCAGTAAAAGTCTGACACTATCTCCCGCTCCGCCCAAGAGCGGGGGTTGTCATTGGATGATTTTTTCCCACCATAAAAAAAAAACTAAGGTGCTGCTTATTTCTAACGAAATTTTTTCTCAGCAAGACTGCGATCTTACATCAGCTGCCCTACTTTTGTAGTTTGTATAAGTTGTATACAGGATGGTTGATATCCTCTGTTACAGATATTCTCAAAGCCTGACCATTTGGGCGATCATTAAATCGTTTGTACATGGTCGAGGTCGATCAGACTTATAACGGTCTGATCACAAGTCAAATATTCCTAGATTCTAGTTAGTTTTAAAACTATTTTTCAATACGCTACTCGAAAATACCTTCTTATCTACACCGCTTTTAGGCACGCAATTCACTGATTTCCGCACTAGTGCAGAAAAATGCGCCAGCTTGTCCCACCACAAATTATTGTATTTATCGTATTAGGCTGGGCGCTAAGCAGCCCCCACTAGTTGCCAGGTAGGCTCCGTTTGATTATTTCTTTGTAAGTGTTTTAAAAAACGTCGTTTGATACACGTGTAAACTTTTAACTGCAGCTGATTGGCTCTATAATACCCTCGCCTGCTGCTCGGGCAAATTCCGCCTCAGTCGAAATGACATCCTTTCTCCACTGTATCAAATCAACCTTCAAATGAAAAGTTTACTTACTCAAAAAATAGCTCCACTAGATTGGAATTTATGATCAACATCAACAATCAGAAAGGCCAAGAATTTATTCAAAGCTAAGTCGGCAAACAACTCCAAAGGATCAAAACTACAATAAAATCTGTAGCACGTGGCAATAAAATGTGGCAGTGTAAGCGTAAACAAACTCGCAATTGTACGCTGTAACTCGAATGCGGCAACTTTGTTGTTGACGTTTAATAAACTGTCAAATGTTACAGACTTTGGGTTAGTGTTGTAACTGAGCGGTTATTGTGTTGTTTATTTGTTGTGTACCTACTTTCTAAATGTTGTTTAAAGAGATTTTGCGTGAGTGAGATCATTTGTTAAATATTTTTCTTTTTATGGCTCAGTATCTGAAGTGTCAATGAACCATGTTACTAAGGCCCTTCACCCACGGTGACTTTTGTAGCGATGCGATGCTGTAGCGCGTTCACATCGATATCCTACACTATGACGTTTAAAATAAGACTGTTTTAATCTTGTTTCAGTGTGGGTAAGAGACAGAGATATACAGGTTGTCTAGCGCCATCTCTTACCCACACGGAAACAAGATTAAAACAATCTTACTTTGAACGTCATGGTAAACCGACAGTCATGAATTCACGATGCTGTAGCGCGTTAGTAGCGCGTTGGAATTTTTTCTATAGCGCTTGCAAATGCGACTAACACGCGTTAGTAGCGATGCTGTCGCGTGCTTACGAAACGCGCGACAGTATGTCCACTTTATCAATTCATCATCATCATTATCATTTCAGCCGAAAGACATTCACTGTAGGACATAGGCCTCCCCCAAGTGTCGCTATAATGACCGGTCCTGTGCGTCTCGCTCGCATCCATTAGATTCCCGCGACCCTCACTAAGTCATCAGTCCACTTTATTAATTAAAAAATCATTTAAAAAATACTTAATTAACTTTAATTACAGTAAAATAAAAAGTAAAAGTTATAATTTTAGTCGTTATATTGGTAACTAACAAAATTTATCATAATTTTATTTAAAACTGTTTCAACGGCCTTCACCCAAAACAAAATTATAAATCTGTTACTATCGCAAATTGGGTGAAAACTGTATTCAGGCAGTCATGATTAATAAACTAATTTAACAATTAACTTAATTTGGCACAACCCAAGTACAATATTTTGTAAAATGTAGCAAGTCCAATAGTGAACAAAATCAATTTCATTTTATTAGAGTTGTTTTCTGTTCCAAACATTTCAAAGGTCAAACGAAACTGATTAACATAGAAATAACAAGATAAAACGAAGTTTCCTATGTAAATGTTTTATTTCCATGCTAATTTTGCAACGGGGAAAAAAGTTTTAAAACTCTTAACGATTCCTGTGGTATTTGGCAAAAAGAATGTTTTTTAATGTGCAGCTAGATGGAACTATAGAAAAAGAATTATAGGAAAAGTTGACGTTGTCACTGACTAGCTAGCTCCAGCTTTGAACAGGTGTTACAAATCATCAAAATTCTTACCATTTCTCTACTTAGTCGCATTTAGTAGGTGATCTGGCAAACTCTGTTCTACCATATAAATTATCAAAGAAAACTATGGGGGATGAGGGTAGAAGATCAAAAATAGTTTACAATCTATTCTCAGACCTACCAAATACACATAAATTGATCGAACCGTTTCAGAGTAGTTCGATAACTAACACTGTGGCACGAGATTTTTATGTATTAAGCTACAAACTTTAACCTTTCTAATGAATAATTTTGTGTATTGGTAAAAATTGCATGAAAATCCCTAATTTTTGAGTTTCTCGTGTACAGACAGTCAGAGGCGGTAGGGAACTTAATTTTATATTATGTAAGGATAAGGGAGTTAACGCTGCTGAATATCTAACGATTAATTACTTTTTCCCTAGACACCAGACCTTCAAAGACTTTCAATTCTCAGTACCAACGTGCCTTCTACCAGGAAAATTTCATAATTTCCTTCATCAAAACTTTACTATTAATATTCCGTCGTAATACCAAGAACTGTTCCTTCATACTTAACAGTATCTCTTCAAACCCCAACAATGTAATCTTTAGAGCTAATGCAACAAACTTTGTAGTTGTACGTAAACACTGGTCTTTCCCGGGAGCTTCAGCCACCACATTTATCTTTTTATCTCTCAACCAGTAGCGTAGCGAGTCCCAAAGGGGCCCCATATAAATTTCGTCTTTGTCGTCATGTGAATAGGCTCTCAATAAACTAGTGCGCCTCACCATCAACGATTGCATCACTGCTTACCATCAGGTGAGATCGCAGTCAAGCACTGGTTTATATCATTAAAAAAAATGTTAGACCGAAACCAATTACTTTCTTTATTGGAGCATTCTCAAAATACATATTTCTGAACTCAATAATTTACATTACTAGGTGAAAGGAGCATCCTTTTATGCATGTAATGCCTGCATTAGGAGACTCCGGTGTTCCACAGTAATATACAATTATTAAATAATCTAGATATAAAGCATGCTTAGGTGTTTGTGTGAAAGTGTATGTTCATGTTTTACTTTATTTGTTGTAAAAAGGCCTCAGTGTCTGCTTACTTTAGAGTTTTAAGTAGAAATAGAAGAGAAATTAAGTTTTTATTGTGATCAGAGAATGCTAGAACGAATTGAGCGGCCTATAAAAATGGAAAATCCTTTTATTTAAAAATTATTTTATTCATAAACTACGCATCTCTTTAATGAAGGTTATGGTTAAAATGTTACGAATTTTTACACGGGGCCCCTGCAGCTTGGGGGCTCCGTATCATTAATACAGCGGCAGCTACGCCCCTGCTCTCAACCTCGGCACTCCTAGTGCAAATAAAAGCACTCTTTACTCTTTTAGTTTTCATCTTTGTTTTAATGTGGTCAAAAAGCTGTGGGAGGAGAACCCTTGTTAATATGCGGTGGAAAGGAACGGGAACTTGTGAGAAAATGTGTGTGGTTCGGGAGTGCGGTCTCGACCTCGAGAGGAGATTTTATTTAATCTCGTGGGTGTTGTAAAGGATGTTATTAAGATAGCGTGTGGTGAAAAGTGGAATGTGTTTGATAAAAAATAGGACAGGATATTTATTTGACTAGAAAACAAGCGATGCCTGGTTTGCTGAGGGATTCCTTTCTAGTACAATATTCAAACTTCATTTTTTTTTTATAATTATGTATTGCTTACAAACTTTCGTTTATAATGTTAGTGTGATTCAAATTTTTTTTCATTTTTTTATCTTTTCGCTGGAAGTTATTTGTTCAAGAAGGTTATTTAAAAAAAATACATTTCTTTTTTTATATATTCGTATTTGATAGCAATGATGTGTGCGACGTTGAAGCACGCTTGCCTACAAGTAACATAAATTCACTCTTGATGGATTGACTCATGGGCAGATCATAATCGTAAATGTGACTGTAAATCTCACACACTCACAATCTTTCGCCTATAAAATATAAGTATGATATACGGAGTTATTCTTAAAAAACTTGTAGGACTGTATTACTGACATCATAAACAACATGTTTTGTTCTAGGACTCTTTACAATTCATTTACCAAAAAACAAACTTTCAAGATTTCGCCGCCCGATCCTCCACTATTGTACTGTAGCTTGCTTCGGATAGGCTTTTTTTTTTAGATGGGAAAAATCATCTTATGACAACCCCCACTCTTGGGCGAAGCGGGAGATAGTGTCAGATTCTTACTGACTAAAAAACCCATCCCGTTCCTTCAAGCCTTTATACCGGGGTTCGGATAACCCTGGCCCCAGTAGGCTTCGACCCGGCTGGGCCCCTGCTGTTGCTGACAACTCCTTGAGACGCGCGGGAAGAGCGCGCGCCGTCGACGACTTGGGCTTGGTCCGGACAGTTACCGGACGGCCGGACAGCGAGCTACCATTGCTCACTGTCCGGGCTTCGGATAAGCTTCATAATATTTAGTACGATCACTTAAAAAAAAATGTATGAAAATGTGATGAACTAAAATATAATAAATTTTTAACAGTCATAAAAGAAAATTAGTTGTTTATGATGTTAGTACCATAGTCTTGAGAGGTTAGTGTTTAACCAAGAATCCTATATAGGTACCAATAGATAATATTAGTGTGAAATATACCAAAGCACACTTAGGTATCAACGAAAACAAATGTTGTTAACAAACCTCATGTCGACCTCCTGTGGCCTTTCCCTAGTAACATCACCATACCCTGTTGCTTAGCAACTCATCATTAAACTCAACGCAAATATTGTGGTTTTCATCCCAACACTTAGAAGACACTACAACGCGTGCTCTTTGAAGGTAGCATAGATGTGGTTACCTAAGGTTAATGCTTGAGTGTCTACACTTACCGCAATAAGGAACAAACTTGTTAAGTTTTGATTGTATATTTCACTAGGTGCTACCAGTGACATCGCCCGCATGATAGTAGAAAAGTGTCCCAAAAGAACATACTGTTGGGGTAAAAAGTATCCTATGTGCTATTTAAAGACATGGTCTACCCGTGTACCAAGTTTCATTCAAATCCGTTCTGTCGTTTGAGCGTGAAGAAGTAACAAACATACACTCTCAAACTTTCGCAAATAAACCTTATATTGTAGGTACGTTAGCCTGGTGATTTGTAATAAAGGTTAACACCAAAAACAGTGAAGACAGAGTTAGATTTCTTTCGAATATATTTCTAAGGGATTCTCAAGGTCCCATTTTAAAATGTCCCGGATTTCCCTCTTTTGCAATATAAAAATTGAGTCCACGTCAGTCCAGTGGCAGATAGTGGGTGATATTTATTACCAACTAACTTCTACTTCAGCACTTTCGTCATCGTACATAAAATATATGTCACTCAGGAATAAACCAGCTTTCTATCGGTGAAAAAATTTTAGCAATCGGACCAGTACTTCCAGAGATTACCTTATGAAGAGTGATTCAAATTTTTTTTTGGCTAATGTTTTTTTTTGTGCTAATTTTGGTTGTATCTCTTGATCGAGAAGGTATTGAAGAAAATTCGATCATCCTTTTTTTTGTTCACTATCTCTTCTACTGCTAAGCGATGTTGAATCTATTCACTGCTGTCTTGAAGTTCCTCAGGTTGCATCTATCAGGAAATGCAGACTCCAGCGGGGTACTTATCCAATTCCATAGCTGTATCGTGAAATGAATGCATATCAGTAGGATGTCCACCGTGCGCCGGCGGTGCATCAGTATACTAATTACGACCGACAATGCGGTTCGATGATGGAACGAGTTTGGCGTAATCGAATTATGGGAATACGACACACAGTTCCCGAAATGTTATCGACAGAAACCCCAGGCTAGCAACTAGACGTCTATTGATGGCGTCTTTTTAAGAACAGTCTTATTCTTTAGTTTTATCTCAGTAACTATCAAAACATACAAACATTGCTGATGAGAGAAAGCTAACCAATCAAGCAGACAAAACGCATATAACACATTACGCGTCCAATCACATCAACCACGATTACATGATAAACGACTCAACAGTCAACCGTACTGCTTATGTTCAC
This sequence comes from Mythimna albipuncta, assembly GCA_929112965.1. NCBI lineage: Eukaryota > Metazoa > Arthropoda > Insecta > Lepidoptera > Noctuidae > Mythimna > Mythimna albipuncta. The sequence goes on from OV815960.1 coordinate 3,948,739, forward strand.
CATGATACCTCTATCTCCTCACTAATTGACGAACATGACGCCACGATATCAATTTACAACCGTAACGTTAACCAAATCAAGGGTTTCAGCCCCAATGAGCAACTCATCGCACCCTCATTAATCGATTTGGTTAAAGCAAAGGTCCCCATCGATAAATAATTAAACGATCCAGTTAAAACGGAGGTATCTAATCGAACGTGAGCGTCGCAAATGTCCTCGATTACAAATTAATCGAGTCCCAAGCTAGCTAGTGTGAATTTGCGAATGTATGGGCGTTTAATTATAAGGAATCATTAACGGAATTGGGTAGTTTGCGTTGCTTTTGTTGGAGATGGGTGGGAACTGTTTTTTATGAAGATTTAAGCTCCGTGTCCAAGTGGTAACGGCCTCGACTTACAAGTTGTAAATCGCGAGTTCTAACTCAGCCAGGCGCATTACTTTGTGTAATTTTATTTCATCACCACGGTTCTCAAAACGGTCAAGAAAAACATCAAAAGGATACCAGAATGGCCTAGTAACAAAAATTCGCAGATATATGTGACATCGACCAAACCGCACTGGGCCCGCTTGGTAGATTACGGCTCATTCCCTCTCCTTGAAAGGAGGCCTGGTCCCAACAATGGGAACATTATTAGGCCGACTATTCTAAGCTCCTTTCCTTTCTAAGCGCCTTTGGTCTCGGTTGTAAATTCTAGAACTTTTAAGTAAAAGTAAAAGTTCTAGAATTTCCTTTCTAGAATTTTCCGGTCTTCTGACTAGAAGACCGGATAATCTGAAATAATTTGATATCATATCATGTCACGGTGGCCGGGCACATTACTCGCAGAACCGATGGTCGATGGAGACGAAAATTTCTGGAGTGGCGACCCCATACCGGAAGACGTAGCGTTTGAAGTCATCCCACAAGGTGGACCGATGACCTGGACCTAGAGCTATACAGGTTGTCTAGCGCCATCTCTTACACACACTGAAACAAGATTAAAACAATCTTACTTTGAACATCATGGTAACCCCGCTTGACAAAGTCTCGAGAATCCGATAAATACGAAACAGGACCGGTTATGGTGACGTACACGTTTTTAGGCTGAAATGATTCGATGATGTTGATGTTGATCCGAAATCAGTATAAGATATATTTAATACCTACCCGTAGCCGTATTCAGATCCAAAATTGCGACTTAATAGACAAAACCTAATCAACTGCGGGATATTGTTGTTATCAAAGAGTCTCCACAACGATTGATTCTGTGTGTTTCACATCCATCGGATTCCTGCGACCCTCACAAAGTCAACCTTCTACCCACCGTGTAGAAGGTTCCAACCTTTTGCACCATGGACCAACGCAAAGAGCCATGTCCACTGCTAGCTAATTTTGACGATACTTCGGGTTATATCGGTAACCTTGGTTTTCCTACGAATATCTTCATTCCAGATTCAAACAAGCAAGGAAACTCCGAAGCTCTAATTTTTAAGCGGCGTTATTTAGTACTTACTCAAAGGCCTTACTATGACGTGTAAAATGTCAGTCGTGCAAGCGAGAAAGCGGATCCCCCCTTTCTCGCTTGCACGACTGGAGCTAAATAACCTTTATGGCTCCATTCCTTTGACAATTCAGATTAAGTCGTCAAATGGATCGCTTTAATAAGACCTCTGGTGTTGTCGTATGCACGGTACAATCAACGTTCTATTATTTTGAAATTCCACCCAATTATCCACGTATAATGACAATGTTCACGGATGAATCGGATGCAGCTTATGTCAATATGTTCAAAGTTCTCCGAAGGTAATTGTGTTTAATTAAAATAAATAAAATTCTCATTAATTAGCTGTGGTATCAGTGACCGTAGGTATGACAATAATTACTCTTTGAATCAATATTATTTGGCAATGTCGCAAAATTTATTGAGTTCTTTATTTTTTATTTTAATAAGTACAATGACAGACTACAGACTAAGACAAATCTGCACAATTAATTACTGCACATGTAAAATTTGAAGTCCAATAATTACTCGCCCGGGTGTCGCCACTGAGTGGACCGCCCGGAGGACACGGTGGAGCACACGTTAGAGGTGTGCACCGCTTGGACAGAGCATCGCCGTGTCCTTGTGGGGGCGATCGGCGGCGGCGATTTCTCTCGCCGGGCCTGGATACAGGCCATTGTCCGGAGCGAGGAGGAGTGGCAGGCGGTCGCTTCCTTCCACGAAACAGTACCTAATGGTAGCAAAGGAGGAAGCCGACCGTATCAGGCAACGGCGCTCACGCCCCAGCCGCCGCCGGGGTTTCGATCCCGTTTTCTGGCCAACGTAGGCGAGGACTTTCGAGCCCAAATCGTCGACGGCGCGCACTGTTCCCGCGCACCTTAAGGAGTTGTCAACAGCCGTACGAGCCCAGTAGGGTCGAAGCCTACTGGGGCCAATGGTCTAGCTCCGGTGGGTTTTTTAGTTAGTAAGAGTCTGAAAGTCTTTCGCTCCTCCCGGGAGGTCATCTGGATGATTTTTACCCACTAAAAAAAAGTCCGATAATTACTGTACACAGCATTTAATGCCCACTAAAATTTCAAAGTCGGTATTTAATTAATTACATATTCAAATTCGGTGTTTTTTAACAAAATATGTGACCTATTATATGTAAACTTAATAACAAAATATGTACATCTAAACATATAAATAAATTGGAGTGTCTGTTTGTAATATTGAAATAACTACTTTTTACTACATGCATATGAATAAACGGTACATACACCAAAATAAAATAAAAAACAATTTTTGTCTGTCTGACTGTTTGTCCGGGCTAATCTCTGAAATGGTTGGTGCGATTTTGACGGGACTTTTTTTGGCAGTTAGCTGATGCAATAAGGAGTAAGATAGGCTACTTTTATTTTAGAAAAAAATAATTCAAAATCCTGTAGTCCACGCGAACGAAGTCGCGGGCACAGCTAGTATTTAATAATCGCTATATTTGAATTAGAGTCATCTAGTGATATAAGCTTGAAACGTTATATCAGTTTAACATCATGCACAGTTCAGAGTTTCAAGTTCAAATATACAACCACAGATGGCGTTGTATTCAATTTGTTCAGTATCCGACTAAAATCAATACGGTATCATTGCAGAGCTAGTTCCGGGGGTTGTTTTGAAGACTCGCGTCCCGATCGATGCGCAGTTTTATGTATAAAATATATGCTACATCTTTAGACCGTTTTATCTTTCTCAAAATTATAATTTTTAGTCGACTGATAGCAGTAATCTATGTCTTATTACCCGACTGCAACTGAAGGACTCTTGTTTATTTTTGTAGTTAAATACTTTTATGTTACTTAATACTCTGTCTACCTTTTACAAGTTCCTTTTGCTAGGTTGTTCTAAGGAATGACTGCAGCTCTGGAATGTAAAGACATCTAAAGGCATGATTGGCTTTTAGCACCTTTTAGTCAATAAAAATCTGACACTTGCTAGCTCCACCCACAGCGGGAAGTTAAAACTCATATATTTCTGTCAAATAATCTCATAGAAAACATATTTGAAATCGTAAGTTAGAATCAGATACGCGATTTTTTTTTATCGAGCCAACTAATATAATTATCGTGTTTTCATTTTTACCAAGCCCTTGGTATAATAAAATATTTTTTCATTGCGTTCTCTTTTATATTTGTGGATTTCCAGAGATTTAAAAAAGTTCAAAATGAGTAGAAGCTCGCCTTAACTTAGCCCCAATTCGCTAGGGCCACAGGAAATTTCTAAAAAAGAAACCCACGGTCCTATAATTTAAAAGCTGTAACTGATGGAACAAAGGTGGGTTTAGTCAGTAAAAGTCTGACAATCCTCTTGCTCCACAAGAGTAGTCATTAGATCATGCAGAGGAGATGCAGAGATTTGCATCCTGAGTGCCATAGCTAGTAGACACGATTGTCCACTAATGTGGAAATTAGTACAGCGGACAAAGTCGCTGCTTACTATAACTTATTAATATTACTGTAACAAGATGGATCTCAGTTATCTGATTTAGCTTCATGATTTATTGAACATGAGTCCAAAGCTAAGGCAACTGTTAAGGAAATAGGCGTTCTTGCAAAAGTACTTCACACCGGAGCTTCTGATGTTATACAAAGCACAGATCCGATTGTGTATGGAGTACTGCGGCCACATATAGGCCGCTGCTAAGACTTAGTCTAGACCCAGTGTAAAGGTGTGCGAAGAGGCTAATTGATGATGCAGAGTTCGCAAAGTCTAATCTACAAAGCCTGGACTACAGGCGTAGGGTAGCCAGCCTTTCGCTATTTTACAGGATGCATTTTACGGCGAGTATCCACCCTTACGTTGTTGAAACCCCAACAGTACGGATTTAGCGTTACGCCTCATCGTTTATACGCCGTACATCGAAGGACTGGAACAATTTACCAGCTGTGGTCTTCCCGTCCGTTTATGATTTGGGTGTCTTCAAGGTTAAAGTGAATAGGCACTTCATAAACTAAAGCATCTCCCCATCAACCGTTGCATCACTGCTTACTCTCAGGTGGGATAGCAGTCAAGCACTAGTTTAATTATATTTAAAAAAATACATTGGACCAGGTCAATAATGAGTTGTGTTCCCCGCACACCTTATAACGATGTCAGCAAAGACGGGGCCCGTTAGAGCCGACGCCTGGCAGGGTTGCAGATTGTTTGAAGCAATTACCATAACCCTCTCAAAAAGAGCAACTGAAGGAACACAACGGGTAATTTGACGGATTGTAAGGTACATCTTTTCAAAAACTTCCGGACAAGTTTAAACAAAGAAAAGGATTTTTGAGATGAATCCGCTATTTGTATAGAATACAAGCAGACTGATGACCGTCCTAGGGTCGAGAGAAAGCGCATTCCACTGACGTGTGAACTATATATAAAAGGAAGAATAATTAGAAGTATGAGAAGGACAGAACAGTAGAAGATTGTTAAGAATGCAGATTTTAAACACGGGAAGAACATAGATATTGAAAGTGTGTTAGAAAATAAGAAGCAGGGGTAGAAGAGTTGAGCAGAGAGAAAAGAGTAGTTAGTGCGCGCACACTCCTTCTCTCGCAAATGGTCATCAATTTGAGCTCAGATCTGTAAACTCGAAACATGGTCATATTTTCCCTAATTAAATATGAATTGAAAGCAGTTAATGAGGAGTCTGTCAAGTTTATTTAACAATACCGCGTTCAATCAAAGTAGTACATATCCCGTCTCTTCCAAAATAACCGGCGTACCGTTGCCTTTTAATATACAAAAACATAGGATCCTCCCATAATGATGTCCTCATTGATCCGCCTCCTGCACCCAGTATTTGTCTACCATAAAAAGAAATTCTGTGCTGCCATAAACATGACAGTTCTATCAAGACTCATTACAATATGGGGTCAGATATTAATTCAAACAACAACATTATAAAAATCACAGTCGTTTATTTAATAATAAATACTGGTAATTAGGATAGACATAGAGATTTATGAAAAAATCTTTAGCGTAATGAAAGGTACTTTAAAATACTAATTAAATACCTAAGAATGTTGAGTACATACAAGTTGATATCGCCTACGCGTGATGTTATAAATGAATCATAAACTAACGTATGAAAAATCACAAATTAAAGAACTTAAAAATTAAGTCATGGGCCCGATTTCCTATAAAACCTTAACAACTATCCCCTATGGGTACGTATAAACAATCTATATTTTATCTGCGTACTAAAAAGCTAAAGTATTTCGAAAACTATTTTTATTATTATAACTACAAACTTGCTATCAGAATCCGTGATGATCAAAGAATTTTGGAATAGAATCGGACTTAAGACCGTTGAGCTATATGGGGCATTTCCCATTAAGTACATCCCTAATATTAAAGCATAGCTAGCTGTGACAACACGTTTATATTAAAAAACAAACTTCCATAATCTCTACGAACCTGAACACCTCATCAGCAAACACACGAAGCTCAAACCAACTTAAAACATAATAATTTATCCTTAGGAATGATTCATTAATATCCTTTTGGTACACACACTCTACCGAATCACGCAAAGATTCACTTAACTCCGATTCCATCAAAATCGAAAAATTTAAAGAAATAGTCATCGCCAACGAAGCTAATCGTCCTGATCGTTTTGTGCGAGCATCTACTGCATCATCTTCAATTTGAACCTTAAGACTAAGTAAGAGATTACCCTAATGAAGACGAAGAGTGCGCTTAGTGCGCCGGCATCAATCCAAAAATTCGCTTTATCCATCGTCATTTCCTTCAGGAAGAGATTAGGATTCCTAAAGTGGCAGTAGGCTTCGGAGCAGTGAAGTTTTTCTCTTCCAAATCCATATACTGAAAGCATGGCTCCTTCGAAACCGTATCGAACATAGCTGAGGTAAGTAAGCCATTGAAGGTAGCTGGGTATTGCGTTAAAGTTGACAAAGAAGCCTGAGAATAGTACTACAGGGATTGTAGTGACAGGTCCCAGGTAGACCCCGGTCTCGATCTTCATGGCGGCCCCGATGAGCAAGCCGAGGGACTGCGCCACCAGGGCCGTGAGGATGTTAATGGTCGTGAACATGAGCACCCGATCCGTCTGCATCGGCTGGCCTGTCATGAAGTAGACTATCATCACGTACACGCCGCTGAAGACTATCTGTTAAAGGAAAAAAAGTCTTGTGAGTTTTCCTTTATTAAAATTTTATATAACCAACAAAATAAGGTAGAATTAGATGTGGTAACACTTAGGGAAAGCTTTTGTCTAGTAATGGACGGGAGTTCCTTCGGCTACAATGATATAGATAGATTCGGTATCAATAGATATGAAAAAGATAGAAGCCGTCACAAATAAGGCAGATGTTAACCTTAGATTAGCAACTTATAAATGAAACAAACACAAAGCAAGATATCATTAAGAGTAGTCAGAGTAGATTAACATTTTTTCATATCTAACACGATGAGACATTTTATGAGATGATAAATAAACAGCTGCTATAATACGTCTGTTATCATTGCGGAAGATACCATCACATGCAGGTGTTACTTTAACAACAAAGAAATAAAACTAATTCTTTGTAAATTGCTTTTTTTTTTCATTGTTCATTTAGTATTTGACATTGAGTGCCTCGCATCAATATTTAGCTTCCAATTGTAGCTTGATTGTAGTCAAGTACCTAATAAATACAGTAGCGGTGTCTTTATGAACAATTAAGGCCATGTCAGTCAGAATCTGACGGGCAAATATGTATCATTAGTCGTAAACATTATAGTCAAAGTTCACTCCGCTTACAATTAATTGAAATCTTGTTTATCCATTGTAAGTATCATGTATGCCTACAAAAGATCTAAGTTTCTAATAGCAAGGCTGATAAAAATATCGCATTTGAGTGAAATGTTAGCCGAGACCATTGGCTGCGTATTAAATAAATATGAGCCTAATCTAAATGAATTTCTATTTCTGGTTACTTCATAACTTAAAAATACTTTTTTAAGTTTTATTAGACTATACTAAAAATATCAAATGTATTGTTTTTACCTGGAATGGTAGATCTGCCATAGTTTTAGCGAAGTAGAAGGCTTTCAGCGAGTACCAATAGTTCAAATGCTCCCTCACAAACACGCTCATTTCAGTAGGGACTGTAACAAAGAACAAAACACAATCGTTACACAATGGTTGCTCATGAATAAAATATTTGACATCAAAATGATGATATACTGTCAGAGTTAATGTAAGAGTTTAACAAAAAAATACTCTAAGTCCACCTAGCCTGTTATGTATATGTTTAGTGGTGACGTTTTAAAATTTCCACTACCTATAACAATAGTTTTAACAGTAAAATAACAATGATATGGACAAAATCAAGATCTAAATAGTAGAATACTTACATGTAAGAATGGTAGGCATCATAGCAGTAAACATAGTGAACATCACAGTAAAGAATATACAGCCAGCATTGCTCATCACCTTCGCAGCATCTCGCCCAATATCATAGTACAGGAACCCAATCAACAGCCCAACAACCGTATGTGAACACAGCCTTAAGTGCGTGAGCATCTGATCTCGCAAAATGCTTCTAAAGGTACGTTTCAATAAGATCCAGAATTGCTTCCACCCCGATGTGGGGAAGCCGGTCTTGATGGGTTTCTTTGTGAAGCTTTCACTGGAATCGAGGAGTGATGTGGTGCAGGTAACTGGTGCGAGGTTAGTGGAGGTGGGCAAAGCGTTCTGCTTTTCTGGGTTTAGGACTGGTTCAGACATGTCTATCACAGTGCAGGTTGGTTTATCTGTAAACGAGAAAAAGTAATATTGTCAGTGTCTAAAAATATAAGGAATTTTAAGTGGCTCTTCCAAATATTTTTAAGCCTTGGTCATTCCTGGATAAAATTATTTGGCAAAAATTCAAATTCTATTTAGTTAGCTACAATGTTGCTTGAATTCGTTCACTGCACGTGCAATTTATCGTCTGCATCAAATTTCCTTATCAATTTATTCTAATCTGAGACCAGCGTGCAGCTACATTTGCACTCAATTTTACGCCAAACTTTCATTTCAATCTTTGTCATTATTTAAGGTGGTTATTTAAACCTATATCTAAAACTACCATTAAAAAAAAATCGCTCACCTATCACAATGGCAAGTGCTTGTTGCTCTGCTTTCTGAGCATTGTTCTTGCTAATCTGGTTATTGTAGTTCAAGTTCTGAGGTACTGAGGATGATGATGATGAAGATGAAGACTGGCCTCTGCCGCAGTTGCCTTTGTTGACTGCCATGACCAGCTTGTGTACCCAATCACCATGCTCGCCTGTTGCTACTTCCATCACTGAAATAAACACAACGTAGAAGGTTAATACTGGATATGGTGGACCTACAGATATAATTGGTAGAAAATATTAAAGACTATACGTCTCTTGCAATGTAATGTGACTTCAATAAACCGGTCATTAGTCTTATAACTAGGAACAGGTCGACATGACCCACTGGTCCTAAAAAACATTTGAGGTACAATTGTGGAATATTATTTAGGAGCCTGTGTGTTATAATACGGCTTTTGCGTCATGATGATAAAATATGTGGAAAAGACTACCTAGTCTCTACTATTAATAGTTTTAGAATATTTATAATCAGAATACAAATAATTTTAATTGCATCATCATAGATATAAGATTCTTAAGATTGCATGTCATAAATAAACAAATCTATTACGTTGAAATGTGTTGATGCTGAACAAATGTTTTCGCTTTCAGTACCGTTGATTCAAAAGTAAAGACAAACAGTGCAAGCGTTGAAGAAAAATTGTTGTTTTTATGCTCACAGGAAGTTATAAAGTCAGTAACAGACGTATTTAGGTTATCGCATCGCTAAAAAGATATTGTTCTGCTGTATCTCCCTTTCGTGTTCCTGATCTGAATAAAATAGAGGAGGAGGAATAGGTAATACTATAAAAAGGTTTATATTTAGGAGCACATTTAGAAGATGAGGGTTTCGCACTCGCAGATGATAGCACTTTATTTAAGGATGAATTTGGGTCAGTCGGGTAAACAGATACAAATGTTGATTGATCAGAAAGGATTCTGTACATATTGGCAGAAGATCCTTTAAGGTAATAGTCTTAAAAAAATCTGTACTTTGTAAGTGTCTTTGGAAACTTTATAATGCACAAAAGTATATGATCCATTGCACTGAACAGAATCAGTAAAATATATATGCATTTTTTTCAAGATAAATGATAGATAGATAAACTTCTCTTATTTACACTTATAAAAAACTTAATAACTATAATTACAATAAATTACAAAATAAATAAATAATAAAACCCTACGCTAAAATACACTAACTAAAATATGGCGTCAAAAAACTCTTCCACATCGCTGTCGACTGGTAATGTGCCCAAAAGACTGGCGGCATTGCCACGTTGTATGGCAATGCTTATCCTCTGTCCAAGGTAAAAGCCAGCCTTTGGGTCACGTGAAGTGTCAACTAGACGTTTTGACAGATCTTTAAACAAACTGTGAGCACTCGGACCCCACGATCCAAGAGTTTCAACCCCAAACGGTTCGAAAATATAACTTCCAACAAGGTTGTTATATTTCCGCCGCTTGAGGTTCTCCGCAGCCGCAGCGGCAGCACCAGCACGACACGACGAGCTAGGAAGATGTGAAGGCGCAAGAGTATCGACACAAGTAGCGTCCCATACTAAAGGCCTTCCCATCTTCCAAGGAAATAACGACATGCCGTCCGGTCTCTTGCCATCGTCGCGTGCCAGGCCATGGGGTTCCAATACGGCTGGAACGCCGGCGGTGACAAGAGCGCGTCTGATTATGTCGTTGATATTCGCGTGTCGCGCTATGCGACCCGCACTTCGGCTGCATGACAGACCGTGGTGTCCGAGGCTGTTGACAACTTCGCCACAGTGACAGCGATGAGGAGAACAGCAGGGAGCGCCTAGACGTAAGGCAACAGCGAGGCGGAAAGTATTATCGTCGAGCAAGGTGCCGATGTTCGACGACGGCAGTGCGTGAAGCCAGAGACCCGACTCCCACTCTCCCACAGCCAGCAGGCGCGCTCGCTCCGCAGGGGCAGTAAAAGTATCAATCAGGTTTTCCTGCACTACTTTGCAGAGCGGCTCATCCCACCGTCTTTGGGATGATGGTATGTCGGGTGGATTAGAATTCGGGCAAGCGAGTCTCCAGGCATTTATAGCCTCGATGAAGCACGGCACATTGAAATCAATCAGTGAGGGAGATAGGATATTCCTGATTAATTTCTCAGTGCCGTGAACCGAGGATATAAAGGCTGGTAAACTAATACTAGAAATTTTGCGGACGCCGAGGCCACCCATACGGATAGGAAGAGTAGCCTGAGCCCAAGCTCGGTCGTCCATGGCCACGTTTAAAATAGATGTAAGAGTTCGCCGGATAATTTGGTCCATTTTATCCAAAAGATGAGGGTGTTTCCAAAAATGAGAAGCGCGAAGGAAATAAATTAATTTAGGGCCGAAACAGCAGAATCGAATTATAGTGATGGCCGAATGCATATTAATTTGTAGTAATCTTTCCGAAACATCATTAAAATTTTGAATTTTTTCCTCGACAAAGTCGGGAAAGGAATCCTCAAAAATAGGAGACCCCAGGAGACGAAGAGAACTTCTGTCTATAATTTTGATTTCCGGGGCTATTGCGTTAAATTTGGAAAGAGTCTGTTGTCTGTCGGTGGTGTCAGATAAGAATAGTTCACATTTTGAAAGGTTCAGATCAAGTCCTATAGAGTGAAGTTGATTTTTTAAGAAGTGTAGATCATCTAAAACTGTGTCTGCATCGCCTCCAAGGGTCCCGTCGTCGAGATACCAAACGTTGAATTTGGAATTTAACTGTCGAATAATGGGATGAATGGCTAAACTGAAGATCACTGGCCCGAGGGGATCACCTTGTTGACAGCCAACAGCGGATTCCAAAAGATTGTCTCGATATAGTAATTTTGATGGTTGTCTGTAACATTGCCAAAGAAAACTAAAAATTTGGGGTAATTCTTTTTTAGATTCTGTCAGCAAGGTATCTCTATTAACCGAATTGAAGGCATTTTTTATGTCAACCTTCAGGATGACCCCTCCTAGGTTAGAATTTAGGTAGGTCGACAAGGCGTGTACGGCAGCCTCGCAGCCCCCTTTGGACCCGAAGCCTAGCTGCAGGGGCTGAAATTTTTTCGAAACAGCCTCACCATAAAATTTACAGCAAATCTTGGCTGCCATACGACGGTATGTAGTGCCCACGGCAATGGGTCGGATGCCGCCATCTCTCTTGCGTAGGGCACATAAATTGGCCCCGTACAGAGTGTCAATGACGGCCTCGTTCACCTTGCCTGAGAGCATTAGGTTAACCAGAGCCGTAAGCTCCTTCAAGAGTAACTCACCAGCTTCCCCGGCGCCTGAGCAGATGAGGTCCTTCAGGTGTTGGGGACTTAGGCCGTCGAGGCCAGATAGATAGATAGATAATGTATTGTTCATTATAGCTAATTTAATGCGATAGAAAAAATCATGAAGAAATCTTTAGAAATACTTTGATAGATTAAAACTCCAATATCAAAAGTACTAAATAAGTAATTTAATTATTAATACACTTGCAATTATTTTGTTTGTTTTTCAGATTATTCTTACAAGCAACGTTTTACCGTTACGGTGTTTTTTATAATCCAATCTGTAGATTTTTGTAATCATCTAAAATGTTTTATATTTCCAAACATTGTGTCTTTGTGCATCTCTTGATTTTGTAGGTATGCAGTTCATGATTGACCACGCTTTAATGTAGCCATACACGTTAGGGTATACCTGACAGCTTTACTTGTACATTTGAGATTTACAGATAAACCGGAGCGTGTATGTTGCACAACTGTGCTGGATTCCACACCAATTTACCTGACAGGTATAAATGGTCAGGTATAGCTGCGTGTAAGGCTACCTAGCGTGTAAGGCTACCCTTAAATTGTATACTTCTTTCAAGCCAACTTCTTAATTGTGTAGCAAATCAATTGTAGACGATTCTTTCAATTACATTACCCGCATGGTAACAGTAATTGTCGGATTTTTGTCTTTATGTTGTCAGTCATTCTGCTGTGTTTCAAATAAACCTTAACAAATTCAACCTTCATCCTGTACTATTACATCAATGCGAGGTCATCGTAACAGTGTATCTAATGTTTTTTGCTTTTATCAAAACGAAACCCAAGACAACCCAAACAAAACCCAAAAATAAAAATCCCTTTAGCTCTCTGAGCGATTATCCCTTTTCGCAATCACAAAAAAAAAAAACAAAGTATTTTTAAACCTACTGCTTATAAACATATATGGTGTTTGCTTGACATTTTAATAGTTATTCATATGAACCAAACAAGTACACTCACATACACAAGGCACTTAGATCAGGAACAAACATTATAGCCAGTATAAATATTTATCCCGAGCAGGAATCGAATCCGCAATTCACAGCGCAGCAGCCAATCGCTCAATCCCTTCAATCTTCAATCTGGATATAATATGTTTTCTTGTATTTCAAATTAATGTTTTCCATACGATATTCAATCTTCATTATTTTTTTTTACGAGTAATATGGGAGATTTCTTTGTATTATATTATTGTTTTTTATATTGATTTTGTCTACAGCCACCTATGGCTTTAGTAGGAAACAAATATTTATCTATTTTTCAGCTATTTTATAATCCTATATTAACTTTAATTATCGAACTGAACAAAAATAAAGATTTTTTTTTTAATTACAGTCAAGATCATTTTACTTTTAATAATTGGTATCTACTGATCACTAAAAACAACAGCAAAGAAGAAAGAACAGAGGTGCATATGATGTCAGTACTTGATCATTTTGTTTACGACTCAAATAACTCACTTTATAATAAATGAGACAGAACCAGTTGCGCAAATGAAAACAAACTTCATTCGCTTCAGCTGCGTGAACTATTTCGACACCAACTGGTATATAATTAGGTAAACTAGACTTGAAATTTTTTCAAATGTAAAAACTGTTTTGATCTGAATGTCTATCAATATAATTCCGATATGATTTAGTAGACCATACTGAAGTTGTTTTTAGAATAGTATAGTTTCTTTATTTAAACTTTAACTCCCGTTTCGTTCCCCTGGTAGACGATATTTTGAATAAATCTCTCTTTGTGCTCGCTTACAGCATAAAAGGAAACCATGTGCAAAATTTCATAGTCTATGACCAGTAATTACGGGTGTGTGTTAATATGTCAGTCATCTAGTTTCTCCTTATAAATTATAGGTATACAGATTAAGGATGTTCTGCTATTGAACTCAAAACGATTATTCAAAATGAAATATATATATACAACTAGCCAGACAACAGCCATAGTACGGACGATGAATAAAAGTAGATATTATTTATTTTTAATTATAAATTAGTATCCTCAAAAAATATTTGAAAACACTATTCAGAAAATACAGCAAATCATAATATTTTCATACAAAACGAACAACTATTGAACAAGAAAGCGTGTTAATTTAATAACATTTCCATTTAATTTACTAACTTCACCGGTCTTTGTTTGAAAAGCAGGTATTGAATTTCCTTAAACTGACCTTATTGTTTTATTGAGTCCTTCCATGTTTAACTGTAGTAATATTACGATAAGTTTTTCAATCAATTTGATTGATCAAGTACATCAAATCAAGGATAATATTAAACAGTACTTAATAACATGAAATCTTTTAATTAAATATTTATTTAGCTGAATCTTGCCGGTGATAAAATAGTAGTATAACAGAACCACTAAAGTATGATCTCAATACTATTTTTCCACTGTTTGCCTTCAATTTGAAATAAACTTGAGCTTGTACTTAAATTAATTATTTGATATTATATGTAACACTTACCGTAATCAGCAGGGTTGTGGTAACTCGGACAGTGGAGACCCATTGATGACAAAAACGGCACTAAACCACTAACTTTTCCTTGATATATACACTGCCCGTCGGCCAAAGTGTACAAAAAGTCAAACATCTCAAAAAGCCTTGCGGACGGTTGATGTATAGTGCATATGATAGTTCTACCGCCTCGCGCTAGTGACTTCAGGAGTGATATACATTGGAAACACGATGAGCTGTCCAGTCCTGAAGTAGGCTCATCGAAGAACATCACAGGTGGGTTGTTAACTAACTCTAAAGCTATGGACAGCCGCTTCTTCTGGCCGCCTGATAAGTTTATAGTCCTCGTATCTCCCGCCTCTACGAGCCCCAACATTTCCAATATTTCGTCTATGACGATCTTCTTGGCAGTGACTGTCATGTCTTTCCCTAACTTTAGATTCGCCGAGACGTGCATAGCTTCCTTCACTGTGAGGTGTGGCAGCAAACAGTCGTCCTGCATTATGTAACAGGATAACTTTCTGAATCGTCTCAAGTTCCTTTCCTTGCCGTTTATGAGAATCGATCCGCTGACATTGGACGTTCTGAAAGCAGAAAGCGTATCGTAAATGAAAAAGGAATTTGGAACATTTTGGCAGCACTCCAATAGTAGCATTCCGCACGTAATTCGTCATTTTTGAAGCCACGTACTAAAGCTAAAACATGTTAGTTTATACTGTGTCTACGACGCATATAGCAACTACGCGTATGACGTTGTTCAACTTTTAGTGAGTACATTTAAACTAAAGCTGACCTAAAGTTTATCTAACGTCAATATCTAACCCGGAAAAATTAGTTGTTATTTTATTGGGCTGATAAGTAGAAAACATTTATTTTATACAGAATGAAGATTTACTTACTTGTATCCCGCTAAAATATTCATAAGCGTACTTTTCCCAGCCCCCGAAGGTCCCATGATGGCCGTAAGTTCACCAGATCTAAATGTGCCATTTATGCATTTGAGCAAGGCTTTGTAGCCCCTTTTTCTTCCCTCACTGACTGAGTATGACAAGTCTGAGAACTCGATGTCTACCGGTGGACGTTTGGGCAAGTGTGTGAGTGAGGCCATGGGTTTCTTCTGGTCTCCATACCCATTGGGTATTTTTGGAAGGCCTGTCATGGCTGTTGTGCCGGCACCACCGTTGCACAGGTTAATCTGTGAGCCTCTGCAAAAATATAAGAAAAAGTTGTTAATAAAACAAAATCTCTACGCGTTTTAGTATATTATGAACAAGTACAGAATACTTGTTCATAATATACCGAATAATAGCAGACCGAATTCAATTTGGTTAGCGTTAGAATCCAGCTTTGTATCGCAAAAAACCAATAATGTAAGATAAGCATTCAAATTTTCCACGTATGACGCTTTCCTAGCAATAACCTCACACGACTTTTTCTATAAAAAAACTAATAAGCAATATTGCCTAGCACTCGTTGCAATACGCTTGTAACTGAAATGTAATAATGTAAGCGAAGTTGTCATATTATTTCTTTAAAAAAAAATGGATTTTAGTAAAGTGTTTTTACTGATTCGTATCATCAAAAAAAGGTTTGTTTTTTAAAAGAACGTACAGTTACAAGCCGTACTTACAGGGCAATTATAAATAAAACTAATATAGGACTATCAGTCGTCTGTCAGCCGTCTAGACCACATCAAACTTAAATGAAACTAGACGAAACACTAGCTGTGTTTCGTTTATATAGACGACATCTCTTCACCGTCGACAATTATTGCTATTTCTGCTGTATTCATTATTGGCATGAATAAAACCTTGAACTGCTACTTTATTAGATTTAGACCTTGTTTTTATAGGATCTATAGTACTATAGAACAAAAAATCATTTATTTTCGTGCCATTAGATTGTACGCAATGATAGTAAAACCTATTCTTTTAAATCTAATCTTTTCACAGTTTTTATGAAATAATATAGTGAAAAACAGGTTTTTGTTACCTAAATCGAACAAAATGCTTTCAGACATAATTTGCGTAATTTCATTATCGCTTTCCACGTTCACCGGACAGGTACGAAAATTCTTCATAATTGTTCCAAACACGGCCATTACAGAATTTTGAGCACAAAAAGCTGTCATGTCAGTTATTCAGTCATTTACAACGCCCTGGATCGTTGCCAACTGGCATTGTACATCTCGCGAAACAGTTCAACAGAATCCAGTGGCATACATGAATGTACCTCATAAGCATTGCTGAAGAGGATGCACATCATGTTACATTAACGACGAATTAATATAAATTATTATAAAACAAAGAATATGCACCTGGGTCGTGAAAAATTATTAAATGTGACAGAATGCATAATCAGATAGAAACACTGTTACACAAGGTCGGTTCCTTATCCACAATTTAAACAAAATCAATTAAATATTTTCTGAAAGAGCAAAAGTATAATACAACCGTTTACAAATGAAATATATTTTAAACTGATAATGTAACTCGACATGATACTCTTAGTAAAACGATAATATTACTAATAGGTCACTACGCGATATCATTGTTTGCGGAAAACGAACCAAGGGCAATATCGCAATTCGCGTAATGGATGACTTTCATTCAATTATATTCTGACATCACGACACAGTAGCATAATATTTATGTTAGAGAAAGGTCAACAATGTAAATAGATTGTCTACTTATACTTTGTTTTGAATTGTTATTGTAAAACGTCATAAACCTGGTATATTGCCTCTTATTACCTAAGTATCGACCTACCACAATGGAAATTGATTTAACGTTATATGATAAATATGTTAGAGTTCAATACAACATTTAGTAGGCATATTAAAATTGAGACGATCAAAAATTACAATATTTTGGCGATAGTTGAAGAAAATGTTCCACAGTCAAAGTTGGTACAAGTAAAAAAAAAAAAACAAAAGAAAGTCGGCCTGTTGGTGTTATTCACACGTATGTAGAACGTAAGATAAAAGGACTCCATAGTACTGGGGCGTGACAGATTACAAGTAATTACTGCTAATGCAACGTTGCATGTTTCAAACGATGAACCAACTTTCCCTATGGGACTTTTAATGATACCATTAAGCCCGAGAGTACTTGGCAATCAGCTTACAACGAAAGATATAAAAACTTTGGTAAATATAAACCAATGACGACACTGGCCTTAATACTAACCTCACAGCTTTCTGCACGTCGGGCGCGATTTCGATTTCAGGATCGTCCTAAATATTTCTAACCGAGGAACTTAAACAAGTGTAAAATTTTGTACAGTGTATAAAATTTATTATAACCGATAACTTTCAAACTCGCACGGAGCACTTAAAAGAGATTATAACTCAGCGAGTTTGCGTATGGAACTAAAATTATCTATTCCTGAACCTATGATCTGTTTCAAATCAGATACCAATCGATGTTTTATTTATCTAGCACATTATGTTGTATTCGGTACATCTGACACAAAATATCCAATATTCATAAATGCCTACGATTGGACAGTTACCATATTAATGGTGTTGGAGCCATTGACGTCAGAGCTGTATTCAATTCACAAGTTACATCTGAATGTTGCATCCGTAGTGATCCCGTTATCATCATTGGTTTGTTGATTCGTAATTTTGTTTTGTGCCAGATTTTGAAGCAAAAAACGATAAACTTTACTGAAACGATAAACGTAACTGTATGTTTACGAATAGTAATCACAGTATAAACCTGCGTTTTGCTGTTTCTTGTATCCGGGTTCTTTTTGTTGCTTATGTTAGGATAATATAATGTGTATATTTCAGTGCGTCATGACTTTATTTCAGAATTCCTTAGACAGTTGTCAAGTTTTTTTTTGTTACCGTTACATACTATTTACTTTTTCTTTTTTTTTACTTAATACCTTTATAACAAATAAATTGTACAAAAATAACCTGCCCAATTCACCTACCAGTAAGTACCTAATGCAACAAACAAATCATAAATAATTTAAAGCAATTTGTAATAATGAAACTCATGTGATATTTTCCCGAGCCCAATTTAAAATCCAACTCGTGACTGATATTATTGAGGTAATAGTATTGTCTCTCAATTATTAATTATATCTCTCTTTCACTGTATAAAAAAACATTAAATAGTTACGATAGTAAACATGTTTATCTGAAAGAAAGCTCGCATAAGCCTTTAGTAGGTACATCTACGATGATTTATGACCTTGACGCTGATATTAACCCTAGATAGATAACCATATTTCACTGTACACTAAAGATAACCATACGTCGACTCGACGTGCGAATGTTTGAGTGAGCATATATTGGATTATGTGTATACTAGGTTTATAAATGTGATATTATATATTATGTACTATAATTGTATTGTGAGTAAATGAAAAACATTAGAGTTTATTTATATATTTATTAGAAAAAAAAATTCAAGAACAGAACAAGGCACTTCTTACTTTACCAATCTTAAGCATTTCGGAAATTCTCCGTCAGTCGTGTAACTTACTATGTATACTTTTTAAATTTAACTTTTTACAATCTCTATAATATAAAAAACCTAAGAAAATAACACTTTTTATCCATTTTAGCCTCAAAGGTACTTAGAACAGGCCCTGGACTTGTGCTTTCCACAAATGAGATTTTTGCAGCGGCCAGATATTGTTTTTGTCATCCTTCTAATTTTTGATGGAAAAAGGCATAATATTTTCTTTCCTTTACCTCAGGTATACCTTCACGTTGTGTGGAAGGTTCGGCTTGTCTTTTTGGCAATATATGACAAAAAAAGTCTTATAGATTCGTCTGCAAAGTAAGCATTTGCTACCTTGTCTAAATTCATGGGGTCATCAAGGTATTGCAAAGTTTCGTCATAAGTTTCATCAAGTCCACATAATATAATGTCCTTACATATGAAATTGGCGTTTGGTATAGGAATAATATATTTTTTTGTTTTTGTAAAAAAAATATTTAGTCAAAGTATGCACTGTTGTTATCTATGCCCTTTTGCCATCTCATAGATAGTTCATTGATCCTTTTACTAAATAAACAATGAGGGCGAGAATCAATAAACTCTTTGAAGGCAGTTTGGACTGCCGCATCGCAGTTGAATTTTTTTCTTGTAAGAATTTGTCCTAATTCCAGAAAAAATAGTAATCTTTTGGAGCAACGTCCGGGGAGTACGGTGGATGTCGCAGACATTCCAATTGTAGACAAAACGCTAATTTCATATGTAAGGACCTAATATTAGCCACTTGTTCTATCTTTAGTAGCTGCACAATGATGATCGTGTTTTGTTCTAAGAATTTGTCACTGTGGCATGATAGTACAACTCAGCATACTTGGCGAAGCATTTTGAGGAGTTTCAGGATCATTTCCAGAAACATCTTCAATATCGAATGGATATACCACTAGGAGAACAGTCACTTTACTCTTCGGTATCACTCTGTACTTTATCTTCTAATAAATTGTCTTCAGATTCACTGTCCGACCCCCGAATCTCTTCATGGCTCGTTTCATGCAACAACTGACTGATTACTGACCCGTCTGTATGATTTCGTGACGTCATTATGTCATTTTTATTGTGACTATAACAAGTAAAAAAACTAATAAAAAAACATGTATATTTATTCTCAAAAAAGAAAGTTACACATTTTCCCAATAGTCTAGAACCTGACACTAAAGATAACCATACGTCACTTCGACGTACGGCAGATAAATATCGACGAAAGTATTGCACTTACCTGAGTGGTGAGGGTATGTTCTGCAAGCTCCGATAGCCGACTGAGTTGGCAGGAATGGGCAATTTAGTGATGCAAAAAACAAACGAGTTACAACACTTTTTCAAATTCGAATACGTCGTTTCGACGTAGGTTATCTATCTAGGGTTAAGGTCACACCACTTTTCAACCACCCTTTCCAAATAGCGTTTGGAATACTAACACTTCGCGGAAGGCTGAATATTCTACATACCAACTGATACCCTATTAATGTCTGTTTGCATAACAGGGGAAAAGATTTAGGGTTAGAGGTGAGGTTGTTATTGCGAAATCTGACCAATATTAATTGGTTTAAAAAAGAAAACCATTCATAGAACTCCCACTAGGGCCGATGCCTGCTAGGGCTATGGGAATATTGGACAGTTTACCGTGACCCTAGAATGCAAAGGATAACTCAAGGATACAGATGGGTTTTAGTCAGTACCTAAGAGTCTGATACGCCCTCTTACTCCACCCTAGTGCTAGATCGGGCCTTGGTACAGGCCATGGTCCGAAGCGAGGACGAGTGGCAGGCGGTCGCCTCCCTCACTTCTGCGAAACAGTAATGCAAGCAAAAGAAAGATGTGGTTGGCCTCCTCTTTTGCTAGCATTACTGCTTCGCAGAAGGAGGCCGACCGCATCAGGAAACTGCACTCACGGCCAAGCCGCCGCTGGGATTCCGATCCCGATTTCCAGCCACCGTAGACGCGGGCTTGCGGATGGCGAGCAATGGGTAGATCGCTGTCCGACCGTCCGGTAACTGTCCGAACCAACCTCAAGTCGTCGACGGCGCGCACTGATCCCGCGCACCTCAAGGAGTTGACAGCAACAGCAAGGATCCAACTGAGTCGAAGTCTACTGGGACCAGAGAAATTAACAGAAGCTACAAGGCAAATCCGCCCCGATTGCTTTAATCCACATAGAAAATGAATGAGTAATATAAATACTTTCTCTATAATTTATAGTACAGTTTAGAACACATTTTAACCATAATGAAGCTCTTAATAACGAAGAAAACCATTAGCCATAATTAGTTAATGAACTTTTGTACAATTTGAGTAATATTTATATCCTCTTTAATGTTGCTACGGGTATTATATTCAGCCTTGAAGTATATAATAGTGAAACATCATATAAAATTAACGAACTAAGTAATGGTGGGGACAAAGCGTCGTTCTACCAAAACGGGGCGCCGTGCCGACCTTAATAATGTTTACTCCGAATCTTGTTCATGAAAGTGTAAATGTGCCTGTAGATAGGAACCAGAATATCTGAAAGGAAACGTTATTAAACAGGGTCCCTCAAGTAACTGGTGTAGAAATAAAAGATAATTTGGTTCTTACTACTATTGTGTTAGCAGTTAAAAAACCACAGAAAGTATTTAGGGTTTTAAATGACAGTAATTTTCTCTCTTCTTATCTTTCAAATACGATAAATATTGTGAATTAATTAATTTTTCAAGCAAATTTGCAAACAGTTGTGAAAGCTAAATTTTTTACTGTTTTATTTTTCATTAATATGGGAAACCTGGGCTCAACAGCAGACATTTATATTCAGGTTTCATTTAAAACAATGGCCTCTACAACGCAACCTTTACGAAAATTGGATTTTTATAGTACTTGAAGAGGGCAAGGCTGTTGCCTATCTACCTGAACATTTAGCTACCAAACCTACTGAGGAACAAAATTTCTGTATCAAACGCACTGAAATTGAAGTACCTACACTTCACGTTATCAAATCTTAATGTACTCGAACATACTAAAGTGACTCTTCAACAAGATTAGAAAAACATATACTTAACAACACGGATTCATGTATACGTAAGTGTGCACATAAGTTTACAAGGAGTGAAACCTCTAAAGTGTTTCTTGAGAAACGTAACCTCAAGTTTATTAATCAGCTGGTATTGTGTGTTATAAATAGAACGAATAAGAACAGGAAAACATGCATTACTAACAGGTAATGAAAATCATAACATTTTATTTTCTAAGCTTAAAATAGGATACCATATACATATATATGCTATAGCAAACTGATTTCTATTGTTATTATTTCCAAATTGTTTCGGTCTTTGTTTTTTGTAATTTATTGTGCGTCTATTTGGGCAGAATGTAGATACATGTTTTCTTCCTTTTATTTTTTTCTCTTTACAAATATGTTGTGATCAACAAATTAATACCAAATAGTCTTAGATCAAATCTTAAATTTTATTTCAAAGTACCGTTTCAGTTGCTTCACTCGGCTGAATTTACCGTTTCAACAACTGACGTCAAAGACGCGTATTGAATAATTTTATTACAGAGCAGAGCAGAAATTAATTTTATTCACGCATATACTCGCACTTCTAAAAAATTTTCTTCACCTTTTACCGTGCTAATCGTAGTAATTAAAAGTCAATTATAAAGTGCTTCACGTGAGTGCTCTAATGGTAACGTGAAGAGCACTTAGAACATAATTACAGGATTAGACTTAAGTAGCCATAAATTGTTGCTATCTATCGACAGATTTGTAGATAGACTAGACGTTATGTTACCTTTAAATGAGGGTATAAAATTCCTAAAAGGCACGCAATTATGATAGCTTCTATGGAATTGATACAAATTTTCTATTCGTTTGATATATCAATTATTAGGTTCTTACAGAGGAAATTAGTGTTTTTTTTAAACTTTGAACTATTTAAATATCATCATAAGAATTAGACTACTGGATTAATTTTTCTCATCCTACTCTAAGTGCAGCGAGAGAGAGTGTCAGACTTTTACTGATTAAGAAATCCATCTGGTTCCCTTCAGTTGATGACACTTTCGAATGATCCTGCACCAGATTTAACTAGCTAACTTTATTGCTAGATATTTGGTAGACCAATAAAGCAAAAAATAATAATGCTTAATTATTATGCGGTATCACATTCCAGTTACTATCTTTATAACATTTGAAAAACTTGTGGCTAAAATAATAACAGCTGCACGAGTTGATCTGCAAAGTTAAGCAACGCTTGCCGAAGACGGTTTGTGGATTGGTGAACATCTTAATAAACCAATATTCCTACATGCTACGGAAAGCGCGTTAAGATGTTAGTCCCGGCCGTCATAAGAACATCTCTAAGATATAGAATATCAATGGAATAGCGGATAGCCAGAAGCCAGGATATCTGACACCAGTCTTACCAAGGGGTATCGTATTACCCAATTTTTCGGTTATGGAGGCCAGTTAGGCAGTTATTTTATGAAAATTTCTGATACAGATAGCTCAAACATGGTTAGGAAAAGATAATTCAGATTGATTTATCTCCATTAGATTAGAATTTTTCATGTTGTTCGTACTTTCACCATATTCATCATCTACCGTGACTAACTAGAGTTATTTCTTCTCGAATCCTAAAACAACATTACTAATGAATGGAGCGTTGTTCTGAAGCTTCGTAACTACAGTTTTTGGCAATTATCCAAACATGACCTTCGCTAAGTCTGTGGTAACAGCTATGTTGTTCACCAGCACGTTTATTTACACTCGTTTTCATGCAGGGTCGGCGGAAAATTTCTCCTCTTGCCCTTTTCCCTAGACAGGTCACATTTTTACACAAAATGTGTTTGCCTTAATTAAAATTCTACTGTAGGATGTTGCTTTAATTTTTTTACTACACTAAAATATACATATTACAGACACTCGTAAGATAGAACCTGTTCCGAGTTTTAAAAAACCTTCCCGTGTTCAAGTTTTTATACCGACAAATTAAGATGTGTTACTTGTTTATGCTTGCCTTATTCTGACGAGTAATTAATCTCACTTAATTATGAAATCCCGCCATTATGAAACTGGTAGAATAATGATGAGAAGTTTTGTTTTTGTAGTTATATAACTTATTTTTTTTTATTAGGAATTAAATTTTAACTGTTATCATGAGCTAAATATTACTATCAGAAAAATCACACATTACCATACAATGCCTTTTTTTATAAAAAATATTACTGCGCACTAGGAATTACTTCATATCGTGGGTACGTTGACAAACCTATAAACTAAATAGCTATACAAAATACTCACACCCGAAACCACTTTCTGTAGGTCATGCAAATATTGGTTCTGTGCTAAAATCGAACCCGCCATACGCTGCAGAGCAGCCAATCGATCAACTTTCGAATCATCCCGTAAAATACCATACCTAGCCTTGAAAGCTTCAATACCTCAGATATATTTTGAAGTCTCAACAAAAACGACTAACAGCCAGTTTTTTCATCAACAACTAAAACTATCAGTAAAAGTATTAACTTTTACTTGACTATTACTGATATTATAGCAAATGAGTTTCTTCATCCAAGTAACAGCTAAACTAAAAGTCAATAGAGTTACCATAACACAAACGGCATAATTACCCCAAAAAAACGTGGGGAGCTTTTTTTACGCATGACAACATCGCAATATCTTCTGTCAAGTAGTGTAAAAAAGTCGAATGTCATTTGATTCTGTTTATACGAACGCCACTTTATTTACCTGGGCTCCAATATTAGTAACGATGGGTCGTGCGAGGGCGAAGTTCGCAGGAGAATTGGCATGGCTAAGAGCGCTATGTCTCAGCTTAGTAAAGTCTGGAGGAATCGCAACATCTCCGTAAAGACCAAAACCAAACTGGTACGGACACTAGTCTTCTCGATCTTCTCGTATGGCGCTGAGACTTGGTCGCTAAAAGCTGCAGACCGCAAACGCATCGACGCCTTTGAGATGTGGTGCTGGAGAAGGATGCTCCGTGTCCCTTGAACAGCATTTCGGACCAACGTATCCATTTTACAAGAACTTCAAATCGCCTCACGGCTATCGTCCGAGTGTCTTCGCAAGGTTCTGCAATACTTCGGTCACATTGCAAGAAAGGACGGTGGCAACCTCGAAAGGCTCATTGTGACCGGTAAAGTGGATGGGAAAAGGCCTCGCGGGCGCAGCCCAATACGTTGGTCCGACCAGATCCGCACCGCTCTTGACTCTACGATGTACAATGCCCTTCACACCGCCAGAGACAGAAACAGATGGAAGAACATCATAAAGACTAAAGTGATGAAGCAGGGAGGTCACGACCCTCAGCATTGAGGAATACGACGCAAGGAGGAGGATACGAACGCCAATGAACGAATGTTTTTAGAATTGAATTGATAAATAATAACATAAGTAAATGATTTAAAAAAATAAATGCTATTAGTTGTTGTTATTGCTATTAACAACTGTTATTGGCTTTTTTTTAACCGTTATTTTTATACGTTTAGGTACACAAGCGCTAAAGGTCGCAGAGCCTAACTTCACACCCGCCAAGATAGAACGGCCGTACTGTACATTAGTTAATTTAACGTAGTCGTATTAAATACAAACTGAAAATAAACTTACTTTTCTGTGGTTGGCGTCAGTTTATCTTGTAACAACAGGCTGAAGTATGTAACTGTTTCCTTTGAAATTCTGTATCGGAACAGAAAATCAGCGTCGTCCCATTCGAAATGATCTTTGCGAGCATTAAACTTTTTACGTCTACGCGTTAAATAACTAACGATAAGTTCATCGTCTGATGAACTTGAACTTTCACTGGACGAAGTTTTTATTTATGGTGGGATAAATCATGCATTGACATCCCCCGCCCTTGGGCGGAGCGGGAGATAGTGTCAGACTCTTACTGACTAAAAGACCCACCCCGTTCCTTCTAGCCTTCATACCGGGGCTCGAGCGCCCTTTAGGATAACCCTGGCCCTAGTAGGCTTCGACCCGGCTGGGTCCCTGCTGTTGCTGACAACTCCTTGAGGCGCGCGGGAACAGTGCGCGCCGTCGACGACTTGGGCTTGGTCCGGACAGTTACCGGACGGCCGGACAGCGAGCTACCCATTGCTCACTGTCCGCAAGCCCGCGTCTAAGTTGGCCGGAAATCGGGATCAGAATCTCGGCGACGCGCGACCTCGGCGGCGATAACGCCGTTGCCTGATGCGTTCGGCCTCCTCCTTTGCGAGCATTACTGCTTCGCAGAAGTCGGCGACCGCCTGCCACTCCTCCTCGCTCCGGACCATGGCCTCAACCAACTGGACGAAGTTCGTGATAACATATTAGTGAAACCTAAATAATCTACAACTTTATCAAAATGACAGTGACTTTAGCTTTAGCAGCCGCCTAATGACTAGTAAAAGTTAAAGGCAAAAGTAACAGTTAAACCAACAGTTAAAATTGTGAAGAAACGAATTTGACTGTTACTTTTACTTTATGACGTTACTTTGGCTGTTACTTTAGATGAAGAAACTGGCTATTAATAATTTTCTATCCATTCTACTCAAAATAATTCTCGCCTTGAACCTGCTTCCGACCCAAAAAAACACGAACGAACCTACGAACAGTCTATTATTTATTCTTGTTTGTAACCAAGCTAATAACATATATCAGATGAGCAAATGACGGCCGTAAGTTGGACAAGAAACGGCTAAGTACGTTACCCAACTTTTTGTGAGCAGCAAAAACTTTTGGGTATATTCGCACTGAGAATAAAACAACGGATACAAAGTTTGAAGACCCCTTTTTTGGCTGATCTTGTATTCAATTTAGGCTCTAGCTTTTTTTTGTGTAGCTATGTGGATTCGCGTCTTTCTTTCAGACTAAGATGTAAGCTATCGATTCAGACGTATATACACTTTCCACACTCAAACTTTCTTTATTTTTTGGTTGATCTTGTATTGAGTCTAGGCTCTGCCTATTTTATTGTGTGTGCCTATGCGGGTCCCCACCACCCTTTGTGACTAAGATGTAAGCTTTACAACTCAGACATCCACACACTTCTTTAGCTTTATCTATTTCTGTAACATTTCTCTTACATTTGTGAATAAAAATTCTTTTACGTATATCATCTCATCTACCACGACCTAATTTATTATTAAACAATATTGTATCATTATATAGTTTTTTTTTTTCTTGTTTTAGTACTTTACTCCAATTTAAATTAGATTTAAATCCCTTGAATGATAGTAGGTACGTATTTTCCTAATTCCTATTCTATTTTCATATTTGCCTAATTAATATATCGATTATGCTCAAATAGATCAAGTAAGTGTATGGAAAAGATCTGTAATTTTACATTACCAATTTCGCTTTTCTGACCCAAATTATTCTGATTTCTGACATATTTTCCCGGGTCCAAGAAGCCGTTATTTAACCTAATATACGACACCGAAACTCGAACCATCCCATTTTCACCTTATTCAGTCAGTTATAAGTAAACTGAAATTGCGTTTGGCCTTTTCCAGACTGCTAAAGATTATTATTCTCTGTCAATATCTCTCTGAGGGATTCCGAATGTCTGTGTGTTCTTAATAAATTGTATATCGGTGTTTGGGTATTTTCATCAAAAGATTTTCTTATTATGACTAGAGTAATATAATATTTATTGGCTTTCAGATTGCGATAAATAAGTATTTTTATTACGATCTGCTATAATTTAAGATTGCTTTTTAGAATCTTCGCTTCCGAGGTGTTTTCTTACTTTTCTTTACAAGAATTTACTGTTTCAAGTCCGGTTAATAAGATATACTTATTATTTTACTCCAAAACCTGACAAATCATTATAGCCCATAATTTTTTTTAGACTAGAATAATGCAATGTCTTCTTCCGCTCTCGCGGATCGAGAGGGCGTCAGACTTTTACTGACGAAAACCACACCTGTGTTCCCTTGCGTTCCAAGACCACAGGATTTCTTTTGAGAAGTCAACCCATGGCCCCAGTAGGTTTCGGCCTAGCTAGTCCCCTACGGTTTTGCTGACATCTCATTGAGCCATGGATGGCACGCCTAAATATGACACTACACGTGTCGTTGCGTTGAGCTCGGTCCAGACTGTTACCATCGGCCGAGTAAGATACTGTTCCTTTGCTTAGTAATCTTTACTAAAATACCAAACCATTCCAAAAGTATTTCTATCTAATCCTATTACGTCTGTAGTATCAGAAAAGATATTTACCCTAACAGCTGTCCATTATTGAGCTGCTCCGAGTACGGCGGCGACTTGACCTGGGCGAATGTCACTTTATCATTCAGCTCTCCTTTGCTGCCGCGACCCATCAGCGGCAGGTGGATCTGGGTGCCTTTCGACTCCATCTTCAGGCCCGACGTCATCGCTGCATTGACATCGTGTGATTTGGGGCCCTGGAAAGATAAAAAAGGAAGATGTATCAATAACGTACTAGAATTTTTCTTTCATTCATTATCGTAAGTACACAAAAATATTACATAGTACACAGTGATTTGACAATCGATGTACAAAGGCGAGCTTAACTCAAAAATTAGTCTTTTCCCAGCAAACTTTTGAGTTATATAGAGAAAACATATTCGAGAGTAAGATCCAGTGCACAGTATAAACCTACATAAAATAATATAAAAAGCCTAGAAAAGATGAGAAAGTTTTTTTTCTTTGTAAATATGAAAAGGTCATGTCAAAATTAGAAAAGTTGTGTTTAACTCAACTCATACCAACTTTATCATATTAGCCTTATCACAGAATGGTGTTGTACTATTATTATGTCATTCCGCGTAAACAGTAAAATTAAAAATAATTATCACTTATCAACCGTGGTTAATTAAGCCAGCACGTTTTTTACCTTGTGAAAAAAATGCAAATAACCAAACCCAAAATAACGTTATAATTGACTTTTATTAATTTATAAATTGTAATATTAACAAGTCCAAAAACAGTTCAAATAATCAAGACGGTTGAGTTATTTTTAAAATGCAATAAAAACTTGAGCGTGAAACTGGTTACTTTTTTGAGTTCTCGGATCTTAGGAATGATATATAAATAAATTGCAAAAAGTTTAAGAGTTTTATAACTCTTAAACTTTTTGCAATTTATTTTAAAATAACGTAAGTTTTATCTGGTAAACTGTTTTAATACTACGATTCAAAATTAATTGTCTGAGATACAAAAGATAAGTAATTAGGAATGTGATGTTATCAAAGATAAAGGAAGTAAAAGTGTGCATTTTCCTTATTTTAGCGAGGTAAATAAAGATAAAATAATTATATCAAGCTTACTGCAACTTAAAATAAACTACATCATCCTTTCTCATATTGACAAACAGGCCACCAAATAAAAAGGTATAAACTTGCAGTTGCCATTTCTCTATAAAACGTTTATTAATGGTAGCTGAGTGTTCATGATTTGTAAAACAAAATAAATCTGCCAGCCTCTTTCAACTATAAAAGTAATAACTTGGCTAGAGACTTGTATCGTTAACCGAGTGAATAACAACTGCCAGTCAAAGTGAAGAAGATTGATCCCATTCAAACATCAAAATAGCTCCTAAGAAACTATCTCAAAAAAAAATGAAGCGGCGTTTTGATTGTACTCAAACGTGAAAAAAGTTGACAGATAGGTATATCATTTTGAAAGAAATAAAAATATATCATTTTGAAAGAAATTAAAACTTTCGAACATCATAATGATACAAATGTACACATGGAGGCAGATAATCATTTCCAGAATAAAATCATATTTCCGTACAATGAAAAGCCAGCTAATACAGCAGCGTGATATGTCACCGTGTGTAAGCAAAAGTCCCAAAGTCTATGGCTCCCATTGGAGTAATCAGTTAAAACATTAGAGCCAAAAGCCTTAGTTAAAACCACGTTCATTTGGCTCAGGTGTTGTTAAAAGTTTATGAAACCCTACGTTTCAGTGACAGACCTTTGCAAAACCCTTTGCCAATGTTGTAAAACCCTTTTCATTTATTTTTTATAAATTAAATGAAATTTTTAATCTGATATACTCGTATCTAAAAGAAGAGAAAAAATTAATACAAGATCAAAATTTTAACGTTTTTTTTTCGCGGCGGGAAATCATCATCTAATGACGTCCCCCGCTCTTGGGCGAAGCGACAGATAGTGTCAGACTTTTATTGAATAAAAATTCACTCCTGTTCCTTTGTTGCCTTTCGTACCGGGGCTGAGCTATCTTTCTCAATAAGTTCATTTTCTTCAACATGAAGTGTTCAAAATAGACAAAACTATCTATTCTAGTCAAACACAATCAATCATTTAGACACATCGGTAGACCACCTTTTACTTGAACAAACTTTGAAACTATACACCCACTTCATTCTAAAAAAAGAATAATATTAAATCAAAAGTGTGACGTAAACGTATGGGAAATACATTGACCGCGACATTAACTTTTGTTGGACGTAAGAAGACTATCGATTTTCTTATGGATGACGTCACACTAACAGAATTGGAAAACAAAATGGATTGGACAAACATAAAGCTTGTTTGTGATTTATTGAAAGGATTGGAGTAGCAATTCCATTTTTATATTGCTGAAACAGAACGAATTACAACGATGGATTATGTTCAAAGAGACCCTTTAGAATGTTAAACTGTTCAATGAAATTGGTCATCGCTTGTGAATTTTCGACAATTTTTTTCCTTTATTTAAACAAAACAGTAATACCGTAAACCCTATAAAGTAATAATCAGTCACTGTGACTATTAATGATATCATGAAAAAAAAAACAGTTACTTGAATTAATAATAATCAATAATTATAATCTGTATAAAACATACGATTTAAACTTTAAAAAACATTAACTTTTTAAGTTATTTCTCTTTAAGAATTAGCATGCTTAGTCAGCAACAAAACAACTAACTACATTAAACTGAAAAAGGCGTAAATACTTGGAAAAATACCGGACGTTTGTTATGGCAAGGCAGAAGAACAACAAATTAATTAGCCAAATACTTGTGGGCACTCCCAAGGTACAAACAATAGTTTAATTACGACAGTTTTAAGTGAAATCTTATTTATTTTAGTCGTTTTATTAAAAGTAATCGCTTACGATAGGTCCAACACTAGCAACTTAGATTAAAAAGCTAAATACATCAAGTGGTATAAAGTCAATTTCGTCAGTAACGGTATTCGCTTCTGCTATATTTTTCACTTAACCATTGTCTACAAGAGCGATATCTTCTGGTTCACTTAGTTCAATCGATTGTACTTCTGCATTAATATTACAATCTTCTGTTAGGCCCTAAAATATTTACGTACCACCCACGCTAGCTTGCTGGCTAGTGGCTATTTCTGGTACGGAAAAATGTATTACGTATTTATGTAACAAGGAAATGAAAATTCAGTTATTTACTTTTCTATCGTCGTAAAAGATTAAAGAGCTAGCGAGCCACGTTTAATTTAGCTGCTTTTTGTTCAAGTATTTGATAATATATTTCGTATTGTAAAATGGAAGAATCGTTCATGGGACAATTCAAGGCTAAATAATTACGGATATACTTACATAATTATTATTTACGTGACATAACCTGTTTGTATCAGCAACAACTGTTTTTACTTCGATGACCGGTTATCTGAAGGTTATATTTGAACCTTCTAGATTCTAAAAATGTAATAGATGCAACATGTTCAAAATCAAGATAAAGTAATCATTATATAGCATTTTAAAAAAGCTGGTTATGAGGTGTAACAGTAAAAAGACGGTTATGACGAAACATTTTAGATTATGATCAGTACGCGACTTCCTGTAATATAATTAGAGGTGCCAAATGTCTTACCTTATAATATTACGAGTGCCTACCTACTTAGTTAGTGGACCAAGACAAACTAAACAGTTATAGACGTAAGAATGATCACTTTTATTACTAAGAGTCAAATTTTCAGTCATCTGATAACTGTTAATTTTTTTTTATCGTCCACATATTTTTTTAAATAATTTCTCGGAAAGTTGACTTTTAATATTTCCAGTACGTCGTTTCGTGCACCTTCCTCTTCATATAAATCAGGTTTAACATCCAGCTTTGCCCAAATACCCGAACAAACGAAATTGACTTCGTGCATAAATAATGCCTGTGTTATCGTTTTCCGATAAGACATACACCGAATCAATGTTAACATAGAAACTATTCAGTATTCTGGAGATCATTAGCCTTTTGGACTTATAATAAATAATTTTAAGATTGCAATTACTTGTTATACTAAATAATTAGCGTTTAACACCTGTACCATATGAACAAAGAAATACGTAAGTATACAGCTGTAGAGTATTACTGGATTAAACTGATATATTATCAGATTTTCTGTTGTCCAAACATCTATTTTTTATCTGCTGTTTCTATGATTTATAATTATAAAATGTAGGTCCCTAATATGATACACAACGACAGAAAAAAAAATCATTAATATTATATATTTACATAATTTAATGCAAATATTTTGGGTCGATATGCTGGACACATTATTAAGAAATAAAAACGAGACAAAAAGAAACTACAAAACGTTTTATATGCCATATATATCAATGAATTTATAGATACAACGAAACTGATAGTCAATTCATCTGATTGGTTAACAACTCCAACGATGCAGTTAATTCGATTGCGCTAACATACTACCCACACTGTTTCCATTCGTGGGCTCTGCTGACCAAATTACAGATGTTTCTATTTTTATCTTTTACACAATTTTATCAACAAGTGCAATACCTAGCAACTGTGAAGTAAAATATGAGGCACAAAATGCTACAGTTACACAAATACCTATGTAACGAGATGGTATGTAGTTTTTCTAAAATATGATTTTGAAATCTACTTGACACTTCAGTCATTTTATGCTTCTACTCACAGATACAGATTGCCGTTTTTTTTTTTTTTTGTTAGCCTTACTTTATTCAAATTTTAATTCTAAAGTCTATCAATAGCACTGCTAAGATCAATCTACCGATGATAAAATAAAACTATGAATTTACGCTTTATAAACATAAAGTAATTAGGAAAACTAATGACGCCGTAATAAAAAATTCTTCCAATTAGGGTTGAAAACACTCAGTTCTAGCGACTGACGTTGATTCTTTGTTGTAGACTTGTCTCATCGTAGTCATGAGGGCTAGGGGAGCATATACGAGAAGCATAGAAAGTATTCTTTACGACGTCAACAGATTTCTTGTCAAGCTTATATGAATGAAAATATAATTTGTTTGGTTTGCAGTTGGTTTAATACTCAGTGTTTTTTGTCGTTTCGTAACAATATTAAAACCAGGTTTTTATTCTGTTAGAGTTAGAAGCAAATATTTATAAATACGAATCGCCAGAAGTCTATTCTTTTCAAAAAACCAATATGATTAAGAACTTAACGATAAAAGACATATTATTGTTATTATTATTCTATTAGTCCTCAACTATCCCAAACTAAGCAAAGCGGTAAGAGTACTAGACAACTGATAAACATAGTTATATATTTCTAAATACATTTATTATAGATAAATTATACCCAGGCCCAGAAAAAAATATCGTGCTTATCACACAAACATTTGTCCTGGGTGGAAACCCACAACCTCCAGCATAACAGTCAGGGTCACTGAGCACTAGACCAAGCCAGAATTGGATTAACTGTAAAGACTTTCTTGTTTGATTAAATTCTTAATATTTCAATCAACATTGACTACACCTATGCAATTAAAATCTTCATTATCATTAACGATCGAATCAAACCGATAGATCAGTAGATACAAACGGTACGGGGATCATTAACGGAGGTTTAATGAGCATCATGTTTACCAGAATCGATAAGAACTAAATGAACGACTGTGTCAGTAGGTAGAAAGATAACCTTATCGTACACAGCCTTTCTTTGTTTGAAATCTGATAAAGATACTAATTACCAAAGGTCGACGATCATTAACCTGATTTTAAGATTCTTGAAAGCTTTCCTCTTTATAGAAATCCAATGAAAGGATACGCTAGTAACTAAATTATAGATAGTGATCAATTGGAAGGATAAAAACTTCTGTTTGAATCTTTTCAATATTGTTTTCCATATGCAGCATTTAATTAAACAAAGGCAGAATTTAATAAATCATG
Source organism: Mythimna albipuncta (assembly GCA_929112965.1). NCBI lineage: Eukaryota > Metazoa > Arthropoda > Insecta > Lepidoptera > Noctuidae > Mythimna > Mythimna albipuncta. Next base: position 3,982,714 of record OV815960.1, read on the forward strand.
CTTTATCTTGAAAATCCGTCATAAAGATCACAGAAAAGGTTTTTTAATAGTGATGCCGTCAAAACCTTCCCCTTTTTGGCAGACTGTAATGCATACAAACTAAGATAATGATTTGTTTGTTAATAGTCGCCGTGAGAAGAATATCAAACAATCACCTTGTTTTGATGCATATGATAATGTATTACGTAAGGACAAATTAGATAATATAATATCTGCTCGATCAAACAACTTGCATCATAATGATACTAACTATGTAACAAATTCTGGTGAAAGATAAAACAAAAACAAAGAGACACAAGAGACAGAAATAAATTTGTCCTATTGCTAAATACATATTTAGTAAGAAAATAAACTTTCATTAATAATAACGATGAATTAAAACAAACTAACAACATCAAGACAGAAACAGGATCCGAAATTGCTATGAAAGTTTAAAACGATTCCATTCAGTATTCAGAACGATTCGCGTTCAGAAAGGCTTACTAAACTAAAATACTGTAAGCATTTCGTGAATAGTTGGACGGCAGTACAATAACTTGGTGCAGACCTGATTCTAGACAGTTCGTAAATTATACTCAAATCGGTTTCCCCAAATGAACTACTACAGTTTATAAATTCATCTATGAGATTTTTACCTTCGATCTCGATTTAAAATTAGCCGATTTACGTAATGCACTTAGTTTTTATAAAAGCTACGTTAAAATTGATTTTTTTTAATGAGTTTTGTGGAGGAAAATTATATGATCGATTACTATTCGGAAAATTAGCATCTTGGGCTATTTATATTAAATCGTAACGCTATCATCAATCAGTCTGCCAAGCTTGTTTGATATGGCAGCAATATCTCGGAGCCATTTATTATGGCTTGGTGACCTTTATACTATTTTTAATCCCAATATTTTTATAACAGAGTCAAAGGTATCTATTAACAGAACAAATGACATACTTTGATATGTATTTCATGTGATCTGTAAATGTATTTTAAAGAATAGATACTAATGTTTAAAATTTAGTGAGTATAAGCCGCATTATTTCTATTATATCATCAAGTAGAACTGTTGGTATATTTCTTTGTGTAGGTATGCGTGACATGATTTGGAGAACCTAGCCAGGACTTGGATACTATTTAATTATAATGGTTAACATTTCTATTTGTTTCCTTTTTGTATCTATATTTATACTGATGACATGTTAATTATATTTTATTTTTTTAACAGTTTATAGAAATAAAATTATTATCTTATTGAAATATAATTTACATTTTTAAATGTTTCTTAAAAAATAGTTAAAAAAAAACATTTAAAAAATATAAAAATTGTAGTCTACCGGTATCGGGAGCAGGGCCCGAGCTATCGGTGGTTAGGGTTCCAGAAACAGGAACCAGTTTAAATTAAAATTATCATAAATATTATTATAATAAAGACGTATATAAAGAAAAGAATAACCGTACAATACTACTTAAAACAAAAAATACCAGCTGTTAATTATTCATTTTAAATAAATATTTGAATGTCTCAAGGCCAAATACAAGAACTTTTCTTGCTAACAAAAAATGCATCAATCTATAATAATTATTAACCAGCGTCTAAGTTCGCTGACATTTTCAATAAACTGGTTTTATCGTTACCATATGATTATCATAATTTGTATGTCATCGACTATATTTTTTAAGAAATTAAAATCCATTTATAAAATTGACACGCAGATTTCCTTAAATATTGTTCAGAAATTCGTAAGGGGAATACCTCATACGTATTTCCTTGGCATTTGTGTAAACAACATAAAAATCAAATAATATTATAATTTTATTCGAGGATTTGAGGTAATAAATTTTAGGCTAGATCAATAAGACCCTTTGGAATCAAGCCAATAGGTACATTAGCATAAAAACAATGCCACCGTATAATCATATAGGTATGAGAGTTCAATTTTGGTACCCTATGCGTACGGAAGAACTAACTGAATATAACAAAAACAAATAATATTTTTTTTATGTTATAAACTAGTACTTGAATGAATTATATGAAATGGTATGTACTTACCATCTCATTCAATAAACTTTTTGTTTTTTTTTTGTTATAAGTCTTTCTGGCTAATCCGTTATTATATATTAAAAAAAAAACAAGTTAAGACAGCAGGCAATAATATTAAATATTAAATACTTTCCTAAAGATGTTTTTAATATCATGCAGATTTCTTCAGGCACGCGGGTTGCGAAGTCCCGCACGGGTCTCACGTGCATTACAATAAATACTTGTATGAAATGGACATTTGCGGGGTTCACGCGTGTCGTGTGGAGCAAATCCGCATGCGTGATGACATCTCCACGATATTAAAAGCACCTTAATACTGTAAGATATATTGATTCTAACAAATAATATCAAATTTCATGTAGGAGACTTGAATTGTCTCAGATTGTTATAACTCAAAAACTATCACGTACAGACGTTGAAATCTAGTAAAAATTAAAATAAAATTAACGCTACAAGAGTTCATATTTATCGATATATCTAGCCATGAACCTAAGAAAGTGTAATAAACCCAGAAGTCTGCACAAAGTTTATTTTCTATGAATCGTATGAACTGAACCATATGGCAAAACGTAACAGAATTATATTGCGCACGTTTCACTCCTGATTTAATAAGAAATGTAAAATAGACTTACCTAATTTGAACGAAGCACGTGGAACAAAACATATTAAATTATTCCATCAAGGTTCTACAATATCCAAAATATTCAATGAAAAATCGCTCGGTGTTAACTTCAAATTTTTTGTTGTAATCATTTTGCTAATAGAGTCTGTCTAATAAGTTAAAAGACTTGGGTAATTACTAGGATTTAATGAAATCTGATGTAGTCAACACGGGTTCAATAATCAAGGTTGATTAAGAGATAGAGATCATTGTTTACTAACAGAAGAACCTTATAAAAAGTACCGAATATAAGTATTTTTTAAATTATTAAATATTATACAAAATTTCCAAGTCGGTTGATTTATTAGACAAACTATAAAATTGTGCATTTTATGATTTTGGTTGGAAGTAGAAACAATTTAAAAACTGACAATATCTGTAATACTGTGACTGTAATTTATTTAAATAAATGTAATGAGATTTATAAAGCATTATTTATTTTTCAAACTGAAAAATCAAGTCATGATTATTATAATTATCATAATTATAAAGTTCCAGTACTCGACAATCAAAATAATCCCTATTTCAATACAATGTTGATAGATGATATGATAAGTCGGTCACTATTTCACATTTGCATTCGATAACACGAAAACATTTTACAAATTAAATATTTGATCATTATTTTAAATTCTGTTTATCAGTATTTTCTTTCATACACCCATAATTTTAATTAGCACAAAAAATGGGGCTCGTTCCATACCCGTAACTTATCATATAAAATTTGTGTAGCCAAATTAAAAAAAAAAAAATTGTCATAATTGGTAAATTTCAAATTAAATCAATCATTTATAACCATTGCTACTAGAAAATACTACGCGCAGCATTTTTTTCCATTTTGATCGCCATTCACTTATTCATAATCAATAGCCTATCTGTACAATATTTCAATAAATTGGTTACATTTTGGGATATAAACGAAATTATTATATTATTTATAAATTTTATATTCATTATTAATTAAAAATAGTGGTTTATATTCTTTTATACATGTTTTATCGTTTGATGTCTTTATCGTTTGCTTGCTGAGTTCTATTGTAATAATTTTAATTCATCAGGTCTCAATCAAATGAAACCTTCAAACTCCGACCTCTGTGTGTCATTGCTCTTAACTGAACAAAAGCGTTGCTTAATAACAAAATAAACAGTTGACTAACTCAAAATGTAGGATTTCGAACAACAGGCCATTCTGCCGTTAACTTTCATGACGTGGCCCAAAAGAAACACAATAGGTAACCAATTTGTCCCCTCAACATTGTTCAGTAGAACTCACAAGGCTTCAGTTAAAAAAATAACAACTGTAGCCACGGCAATTCTGTATTAACGAATGAAAGAACATTTTCTAAGTTACCTTCCTAAGCATAAATGGAAACTGAAAGAACTTTACTTCAAATAAACAATTTGACTAAATTCTTGACAATTGAAAAGTGCCTGTAACTTTCCAGGTGTCAGAAAAATAAAGCTGATTGCATATTCCTAAGTATAAAACTCTATACTATAGAACTGTTAACTCCATGAACACACTAAAATCAGTTGCGTTACAAAAATCCATTTTTATACTCGCATATAATGAAGATAAAAAATAGTTTTTTATTTTCTACACAACAATCCCGAATACGAAGATCTGAGTTTAAATTGATGACTGATACGTAAAGTGCAATGTGGCAAAAAGCAAAGAGGCAATCCTACACACCTCGGCGATTCAAATCTAACGCTGGACTGAAGAGCAGCTTTGATTTCAAATCGATATATAACTCTTTATCAGCATTCCAATGGATTCTTGTCTATCCTTTTTATATCCATTTACAAGCTTAGCTGTTCAGACTTTTTGCATTATTAATTTCAATCACACCAGAACAAGAACAGTATTTTGCTTAATTTTTATAACTTAAATATTAATCTAAATTAACCTTCCACATTTTTTTAGACCTATAGCAAAGAATCAACTATGACAAAAGTACCATTTTTACTTTAGTTAAGGAGCTTAAACGGTTAATACGCCATCAAAGTAAAAAAAAAAAACAGCTTAAGCCAGAAGCCATTGAACCTCCATAAACGCTACCGAAATTCGTTTCATCTTAACTAAATTCGATTGATCCATAAATTTCCGTGTCTTCTACCGAGGTTCGTGCACGAAAATTTTGTTAAAGATCGACTCCCCGGGCAATTTCAGTTCATTGAACGTAGATAATATTTGGTCTACTTATGGGGCTTACGACGGAGGCACGAAATAAATCCTTGTTTAGAACTAAATTCTCTTTGACTAACCTTAATCTTTTGTCTTGCAAATATATTATATGAACACTAGCAAGACTTATATGCTTTTGCCTTTTCTTTTAAACCTTTTCACAAAGTATCAGTTTAAAGGTTTTTGTGAAACTAATTCGTTTTACTTCTTTGTAGTTATAAAAAACTTCTTAGCTTGAAGATTGTCCAAGTTTATTGTAAATACGTTTAAGTTTAGCTTTCGCAGTATTAGGTTTGTAGTTAGAAACTGAAATTGGTCTTGTTACAAAGTTTTATCATTAGAGCTCTTATTGTTTTCATGTTTGGAAGTTCAAGCAATTTGGAATAATAGGTATGTGATAATTTTGCAAAACGAATGAAAGATTTAGATTCATCATATGCTGAGCAAAAAGGACAAGAAATCAATAAGGTGTTGATAGAAATTACTAAGCCTATAAAGGTGGACAATAGTGCATGAGGTTGTGATTATTGTAATAAGGAAACTCCAATAAGGAAAGTATACCCGTTAGTTGGAGGTTAGAGAGATGATAGGTAGATAAATCATAACGTAATACGTAATGAAGATATTAGTAAATCTTTTAACGGAAAAATAGGTAGAGCGAAACATAATACTTACCAAAAATAAAGAAAGCAGCAAAGTTTCGTAAAATAATATCACAACAAAACCAAACACAAATATTAACATTCTTGAACTTTTGTGGGCGAAGATAATGTCAAACTTCCGGATGAGAAAGTTCTATGGATTTTATGTAAAACAACGTATGTATAAAATAAATATTAATTCAAAAGTAATCAGTTTCCACTCCCACGCATATACAAAAAAACTTTTTTAAGGATAATGCTTTATATCAATAAGATTTTGGGAGACAAAAATGATATTCTTATTAAAATTAAAAATATACCATATAAAACACTGAGTGATAAAATTGGATAATATAATAATATGGAAGTGTCGGTTCAGCAAGCAGTAACTCCCCCTGGAAGCGTTTTATTAGCCTACTTTAATACATTGGCGCGGGAGTATTAACTACAACAATGTATGTATGTATTTTACTTTATAGTATAACACAAAATTTCTAATAAGAAAATTTAACAACATGAAATATGGCTGGAAAAAAGCCACGTAAAGATACTTCGTGCAAAACCGCAAGACGAAATAATTTATTTGTTAATATAAAATAGTAATTCTGGCTTTAAATTCAATGCAATCTTTTAAAAAAAAATCCAATATTGGAAAAAGTAAAGTAAGAAAATAAATGCGGTCAATTTCAAAAGTAAGCTAGCTCAGACATCATAAAGCTGCTACTCCCGTTACGAAAGACATAAAACCCAGCTATGACGCAAACTACATAAATGGTGCACTATGTTAGGAAAAATCAGCACCTCAGTTTGATTAGAGAGAAGAAAGAAACTAACTTAAATACGGCAGTCTCCATGTTAATGTGACCAAAATAACTATATACACTAAACACGCTGAATTTTGAGTTTACCAACACTAGTAACAGGCCACTGTGATTGATAAACATTTGAACAATTCGAACACAAAACAAACAAGGATAAAATAATAATAAAGACCTACCTGCACCCAAGTTGCGCTTAAATTAATCATTACACAATTTGTACCACAATCACGTCCAACACACGCGGGACATCGGCACTAATTATGAAAATTGATTTCAAATCAGTGTCTCAATTAATTACCGATACCTGCCTACCTGCTTAGCAACTATCTGAAATCTTATGATAACAATTCACGTCAGGCTGAATTTCGGATAGGGAAATGCGTATAGACCATTGAGGATTATGGATTAAAAGTACTGATTATTATAGTATTGCATAATACATGCGACTCAACTGACTACCCAAATCAACTTGATGAAGACTATGCATCACATAAGCAGCCAAAATTCAAAAACAAGCACTTGACTAAACTTATAGCCATGTGCTATACTTGCATTCTTCTCAAGTCGAAGTATACATATAAAGATAAATGATGGCATAGTGACTAAAGACAACAACATAATTTTCCTAAAGCTATCCACCTACATTACAGATGTAATTTAAAGGAGTGCTTTGACACTACCATATCTATCTCTCTGCTTATCCCGTCTAGTGTTATACTCGTGACTTCACGTATATTAGGTACTATTTATGTACATACGTAGAGTAGGGTGGAATTGAGAACGGCGGTAACACCTGGCTCTACATCCAGTGCCAAGCACTGATTACGAGTATTGGCAATCGTGAAAGTAATTTAGTATATGAGGTAATGAAAGCTAGAATCTGAAATGTAATTACTTAAGCAAACGTGGAAGAGTTTGTAATTACTCAAGGTTGAATACAGAAATCAATCTAGAACATAATGCTAATGGATAACGATAAAGAAGTAGAAGATAGCTACAAACTAACGAGCGATCAGTCATTGACTCTGACAAGTAACAATAGTCTACCTACGATTAATATAGATAGTAATTGGATTAAAAATTACAGAAATAGATAGAAGAAAAATACATTTCCTTCAACAAAAGTAGTATAATAATAGAAAATGCAATAATTCACAAGTAGCAATATTTAGCTAAACAAGAAAATGAATTATAGTTCTAATAGTACAGTCGTCAAAACAATTCAATATTGAATGTACAACACTATATTTTCTTTCAATTTAGAGTTCATTCATTTAATAAAGAAGAGATACTCGTAACAATACTTGAAACGAGAATAACATTTCAATTACTTTCTTCCCACACCGTAATATAGGGATACAATTAGATACCGCTAAATGCAGGGACTACAACAATAAAAGGAAACTGGCAACACTCATCATTTGGTGACCTTTAACCTTGAAATATACTGAACAGCTGATTTTTATTTCATATTTCTAAATGGTTTGATCCCATCTATACATGTAAATAAAATTGGAGTGTCTGTTTGTAATATTGAAATAACCGCTTTTAACTACATGCATGAAATTATACGGTACGATACATACACCAAAATATATATTTTTTTTTACATTTTTTGTCTGTCTGTCGGACTCTGTTTGTTCCGGCTAATCTCTGAAATGACTGGACCGATTTTGACGGGACTTTTTTTGGTAGGTAGCTGATGTTATAAGGAGTAACATAGGCTACTTTTATTTTAGAAAAAATAAATTCAAAATCCTGTAGTCCACGCGAATGAAATCGCGGGCACAGCTATTAGTAAATAAAAGTTGACCAATGAGTATTTCCAGTGTTTTTACTTATTATTGTATTGTCATCTCTACATTGTATATTATATCTTTGACTGTTGATAATGCACTTAAAAGTTGCGATAACAATCATTTGTTTTTGAAAATGGTAGATGATTGATTTGATAAAGATCAGGTTAACAAAGTAAATTAGATTAATATGTTGTTTGATCATGAAGATAATAAGCTATGAATCAATTTATCAAAAGGGTAGGTTGGAATATACTTAAGTGTTTTAAATGTCAAATAGTTTTAGTTTTTTGCTTTAAGTCAAAATGCAAAGTAATTTTTGCCTTTTATAGTTCATCGTCTATCATAAGTTCTAAATTTTTTTCTAGAAAGGTTTTATTAAAATTTTAAATAAAACAAAATTGTACTACCTTATTTTCTAGCTTAACTTATCGAAGGATCTGCTAAAACTCTCTTTTCTTATCCTTAACTCGTAGCTAGCAATTTATTACTTGCATAAAGATTGCAAATATTTAAACTTACATCTTTTTGATTGAAAATTACTTCAAGAGTTTTAACGGTCTTCAGTTATTGTTTAAATTTTGTTAAACCTATATTTTTATCAGCATGCCTATCTTACTTTGCTGCTAAACCATGTACTTTATACATTTCTAAGAATAGACTAGGTACCCTATTTCATCACGTAGGTGACACGAGGGGCAACTTAGGAACTACGTACCTTAGCGTGGGCGTTGTGGCTTTATTAAGTCAAATTGCAAAACGTGCTTTCCTTAAAGGTCTTGGTGGGTTTATGTAACCGAAACACAACAATAATTGTAAATTGAACTATCTCAGAAATTTTAAGAAAATATAAGAAGTAATAACTTTGTTTTAGCATTATTTGAAACAGTTAAGAATTCTGACTATTAAGAGATATATGTACATATATAGCCCTGACACTTTTCCTGATGTGGAACATCATTAAATAACTTTTCCTCTCTGGGTAGAGCGTGAGAGATTGTCAAAGTTTTACTGACTTAAACTCAATGTTTTACTACAGTTGCCCTTTTTAAAGGCCTTGGTAAAAACCCATCTGTGTTACTTCAAACACAGATAGGTAAAAGAAGAAATTGCGCTTAGCAATCCAGGGCCGTGATAACTTTTTAGAACAATCTCATAAACCTGGCAGGACACAGCTGGGATTACTACTGAATAAACAAAAACCCCTCTAAAAAAAGTCAAAAACAAAATATTATAAACTCAGTAAAGAACTAAGTAGACATAAGACCCAACATGATATGAGTGGTCTTAAAAAGGAAGATGCAGGCAAGGTCGGTACTACGGAACGGATCACAATCTCCATAACTAACAAACTTGGGTATCTTGTTTGTAAAAGCAAGTTCGTGTTACATGATTTTTACGAAATGGTATACAAGAATTTCTTTAATAAGAATTTAGATTACGAAACTTGGTAGGTTAGGCTGGATATTAAAGACAACAGCAAGATATACACCACCCCTTTGGGAATTACTTTATGAAAACTGTTTACCGCTAGTAAAACCATGAAGTCTTATCGAGGCTAACCGCAGTTAGATTTTCAATTACTCTTGAAACAAATACAAGTTCCCATTTAATCTCAATGTATAAAATCAAACAATACATTATTAAAGGCTTAATTTCAGCTCTGGTCTTATCTCACACAAACTGAAATTGCCATAAATTTATTTCATACCACAATGACCAACCTTCAGAGATTACGCCAATATTTTACCTGTAATACTATGTAATGGAAAAATATTTAATGGAACGACTTTTATTGATTTTCCTAAAGTATATAGTACTTTAATACCTTTACCTACGCTTTTAGAGGAAATTTATTTTTAAAATGAACTTTTATTTTTACCCAATTCAAAAAATGTGCTATAGGACTCCTAGGAAATTCATAGTTCCATTCCTTTTTTATTCTATGAAATAGTGACAGATTTACCGACAGTAGAATGGAAATCGGAAAAAAACCATTTCAATTTGATACGGAGAAATCCAATTCGACAGACAGAGTTCACAGCGTTAGATGGGTTACTCTTCCTTTGTTATCTTTGTCAGATTTTATTTCTCCTAGTAACACATAAAAACATCACATTTCTTCACTATTTATGGAAATATAATACGATCAGTCAACATAGTAGGTTATTAATGGCTGCTTCTTTGTTCGTTAGAGGAAGCGATAGTTTTACCATCGGCCAGGAAGTTTCCGTCTTCACCAAGGCTTAATCTATTAGGCCTCATATAAATATTATGGCGTAAACAGCTAACAAGTTTAGTCCTTAGAGTTTATTGTCTTTTATTCTGAAAATTTAATAAGTACCTACATAATTTCTATAAAAGGTTTAAGGGCCAGCCCTCCACAAACTTTAAGGTCTTGCTCAGTAGACAAAACTGAACTAACTTCCACAATTTTTTTTTCGTTTCCTGAAAAAAAAATTTGTGAAAGGTGGTTCAGTTTCGTCTACTGAGCAAGCCCTTAAAGTTTATGGAGGGCTGTCCCTTACACCTTGTATATATTCACAGTTAATGCACATTCTCTTCCTACAAATATGTACGCCACGATATGCGGTTGAACATCCTAAAATGTGTGTCATTATCTATTATCTTGCACGCGTCGTATCATGTACACCATTTTTAAACAAATATTTTTTTATATACTCAGCCAAATTATTAATATACAAATTTTATAGAATCTAAGGCAGTTTTACCGAGTATCACTCACAAATAAGCTGTTAATAAATGACACAGACACAATGAAATAGATAAGTATGAAAAAGACGTAACAGTGAAACAGCTGTACCCTATTATTGACTTTGAAAATTAAAAAAAAATATATATTATAAGGTGTTTATTACTTCTTCACACACACGGCTGAACGGATTAAAATGAAACTTGGCGTACAAGAAGAAATTCAATCTGGGAAAAACTATAAATTTAATAAAACTAGTATTATTCTGAAAAACAGACATTTTGGACTAATTCTTGAACAAATAAAAGGAGATAAAAAAAATAGCACTATGCATAATATTTGCTTGAAACTCGTTAAAACATTTAATGTTATCTCTAATTTGTTATTCAACTTCTGTAGACAGTTGTTCGTCGGATACAAATCCAAATTATTATCTACCAGTGTATCAAAAACAGATTTATACATGTCACGTTGTCAATATTATCTGCGAAATCTGTATTATCTCTTTACCTACTTTCAGTATCTCAAACGTATGTGGGTAATAAATTAACAGTAATCAGAATTCTCTGATTTCATATCGAATGAAATGGAATCGTCAAATAACGTCACTGATAAGAAAATTACAATTATAATGATATGGGTTAGCTTCTATTATTGAAGTAGAAAAAGAAGTAATAGGCAATTTTTATATCATAGAGTCTATTGATTTAATAAATATTAAAGACAATAAATCTATACAGCATGTAAGGAGAAATTTAAAGATGCGGAAATAATTTCAGTAGTCTAAAATCAGCTACAATAAAAGCAAAGTGATAAGATAACAAAACTGTGATGTGTTAGTGAACTTAACAGCGTAAGGATTACAATTAACCATGTTTACAACTACATGCCGTGTTTTTCTGACTATGTGAGAGAAATATTTCAAGATGAATGCAATGAACTAATGACGCATGTTTTTAATCTCATCGTTGATGGGTGAATCATTGATATGATCTTTAGACTCTCGGAAATAGTCAGCCTGCTACCATTCTTCTTGGAAATGTAAGTACATTTCTAGTCTAGTTCTAAAAATTTGTGACAAAAGTAAGGTTTCATGATGTTAGTATTTTTACTGTTAGTGTCAGTAATGAATCATTTCAAACTACACACAATAAGAGTATAACAAAGAAAATTCTTGGTTCATAATTAGTCGCAAAGAAGAACTGAAATGAAAAATTTGTGCCTCAACTATACAGGTTCAAGAAACAAAGAAATATTCGAAATAGTTAGAATTAAAAAATCGCTTATAAAGTAAATGAAATTCCTTCGAATCATTCCTAAGTAAATACCAAGATATAAGTAAGAAACTTGTCGGTATTTTAATAGGGGCTGAGAGCTCATATGACTTTACTATAGACTTGCTTTTAATTGGTCGTTGGCACGGTCCCTTTATTTAGAAAGGACCTGACCTTGACAAGAATCTTACGTAATTTTTTGGAAGGAACCTTCGGTGTCAAGACTTGATATTACTAAGCAGAAAGCCTTCTGCTTAGTAATATCAAGCCGTCTCCCTTTTTATATTCTTATGTAAAGCCTTACATAAGAATATAAAAAGGGAGACGGTTTCATTTGTCTCAAAATAAACGTATAGACGTAGACAAATACAGATAGCTCAATTCATTGAATATTAATTGATTCTTGCTGTCCGCAAGCCAGGTAACAGTGGTGCTCTATTTTCGTCAGACTATTCACATTGAATTAAAATTAGAAACTTCTACTTAGTAGAAGTTAGTATTTCTATAAAAAAAAGGCCATAAAACGAGTAGTATCTGAATTCAAATATATTTTAGTCTATCACACACAATCCCAAAGCACATAATTCTGCTGGTTCAAAAGCTGCAATCAAATCCCATAATAAAACAGTAATCCTCGATTCTCGTTAAACAAGATGAAATTCAAAGCAGTAAATGCAAATGAGTGCGGAACAGACGAATCTGACTTGCCGACTGAACATGAACGGCGAAATTTAAACGTATTCCATTTACGGTTTATTACCTAGGCAGTATATTATTAAGCTCAGGCTGTATTGAGTTAACTCAAGTGACTGGTGAAAGACATGAAAATCAAGTTAGGAAGAGTACGAAATTATTAAGAAGTTATGCCCAGTCCAGTAAAAACTATTTACATACTTGAAATAACTAAAACGCCAATCGTAGTTAGCATGGACATTTTATGGACCCTGTGGATCTAAGCAAAACGTTTAAAAAAGTAAAAAAAATGCCATATAAATATCCAAATAATCAAAGACAGATGACTTCTCATAGAAAATAGGCGTGGCCCCGCAGTAGAAACATTATAGACTGATTATGTACCGACTTGAGCAAGACAATTATTCAGAAATAGGTTACGCTACGGAAGGTAGGCAGCTTAACGACTTAACTGAGCTACAGTTTACGCCGCCATGTTTCAACCACGTTGCTATGCCAACTAGTATATTGCCTGAATAATGAGTAGATTTGATTTATTAGTACTATCATGAAAAGCTTCATGTAACTACTGAACATAAAAGATCATACTTCAATGTCTATCGCAAAGACCACCCGTATATATTTTATGTTGAATAATGTGCGCTTAATAATGGAGCTGTTATTCTTTAGCAAGAGTAAGCCGAACATATCTGCCGCATATCAGATGAGCTGTAGGCTAAAAGAGTCACTTATTGGGGCCCATTAAATGCTACGCGACATCGCAGCGGACAACGAAGAAGGCGCAGAGATGAATTTTTCACTTACCGGAGGAACAAAAGAAGAAGCCAGTGGAACGTAACGAGCTATTCAGATTCGATTGGAGATGGGCTGCTTAAGGGCAGAGATCTACGTCTAAGGTTTATCAGTAGCAAGCCAAAAGCATAAACTTGGAATTTAATAAAATCAAACAAAAACTCTCCAAAATGATAATATCGGACAAGTTAATCAGGTTGTAAATACAAACAATTATTTAATTCATGAATGAACATTGAAATACTACCAGTATTGCACATTATAGGCAAAATACTTGTCATAGGAATAGAAGAAGCCATACAATTTCAAGATCAAGCATAATGACATGCAATATAAGTTCATAATACACTATTCTTGTCCTCATACTGTCTTATTTTCTCCGGCACGAGTAAAATTTGGAATATCTAGATTTTTTTTTCAGATTTCAATCGATTTTCTGTCAAGCATATTAATTTTTTCTCGGAAAATACAGAAAAAATTAATATGCTTGACACAAAACCGTTTTTTTAAATTTTATTGTATATAATTTATATTTTGTATACACAATCGTATTGGGTTGGGCTGTAATGACAGCTGTATGTACATACAGCTGTCATTACAGCCCAATATACAGCTAATAAATAAATAAAAAATCTTAAACATATTCTTGTGTTGACCACAGTCGTATTATTTAAAGTACCCCAAAACCTTTCACTTTTGTCAAAAACAATTGTTAACTAAGTCTCTCCACGAGTTTACATAATCATTCTTATTGTAGCTGACGTAATAGAAACACTTCTAAAAGTCACTGTAACAATGTCGACGATCGATACGGTTTTGACTGTGCCAGAGCACGCCACCCTTACACGCAAATTCTCATATAAAAATTCTGACCTTCGTACGTACAAGTTCGAATAGCTTCAATATTATATCGGATTGCCGATCCTTGCTTACCCGTGGAACACACGCAACTGTTACTATGTTTATACTATAACATTTGAAAGCTTGAAATTCCTGCTCATAAGGAACCATTTCATTAATTATTCCAAAAATTATCACATAAAGCGAATGTTTGAATTATATATAAATGTATATTGTTCGTTAGTTCTTACGCACAAACAGTTTAATTGACTTATATGTAATTTGGCACATGGGTAGACCAAATCGTGTAATAGGTCATAGAATTTTCATTACTTCTTATTCCGGAACTCTGCTCTCTTGATAAACAGTGAATCGCTGGCTTAAAAGCCAGTGTTATGTCAAAATTAAATGACGAAGGATTTACTTTAATAGATGATGGTACAAGAAATTTAGATTATGGTAAACATAAAGATGAAAAATTTAAAGAAAAAACAGCTTAGAAAAATTTTATTGGACTAGTACTCGAAACACGGGATATTAATAATTTCATTTGGATCACAAAAAATAAAGCAAAATATAATTTCGACAACATAATTTTAGCGCAAATGGCAGTCTAAATTAGATTACTTTTTTCATTTACTTCGAGACTCGGAGGCCTTATAGGTAAGGCGTCGCCTTGAGCATGAGTTTGTGTAAATGTAGATCCTTCGTGTACAATTTGCTTTATGATTTCAAGTGGAGCAAACAATTGTGCTTGTTACGAGCATAAGCGAAACAATCAGTTCCAGCTGGAAATTGATGATCTAAATAACTTCGATTATTGGACATCTGCATTCCGTTTGATTGAGGTTTTTGACTCTATTGTGGGTTCAAGGTTCAAACAAAATGTATGGTATGGTAAGTAGTTTTTTTATTAGACTATCTATCACATTTAGAATGTTTAACAAGCAACCTCTTAAAAGTTTAATGCTCTTTTAGATTTGCACGTTTTTCAGACTCTTGAAAAAACTGGTTCTACAACTTGTTTTTTTTAACGTTGATGGTTTTTTTCCAGTACCTACCTACTACAGTAATAATATTGTTACATGACAAGATGGCGTCACTTACCACTGTCTATTTTGTCGACTCTCAGAAGTAATATCGCGTTGTCAGTCCAGAATTTACTTCTATATATTTTCCATTTGTATTGGCATTGGGAGTTTATTCCGGAAACTACTGAACAGATAAAACTTCAGTTTACTCCACAGTCCTATTAGAAGCGTAACATATTTTATTTTTATTTTATTCTCTTTTCTTACCAAACGCTTGTGAAGTATTAAATAAGCTAGCCATTTTATTTGCCTCTAGAGAATATCGAATTTTAGACTATATTTAATAGCTAAAGTTATTAATAAGCCCCACTCTCCAAGGGCCTTTACGTCCATAGTTATTAACTTTAATATCTCCAAATATACATGAGTCTTGAGAAAACTCATTAAGGGCTCGTCAAATTCCAGGGATAATCCATCCAGCAATTGTGAACAACAAACCCTCTCCAATAGCTCGAAACTAACCTAGTTTATCGTGATTGATTACTTCACCAACTTTCAGTTCGTACCCTACTTATGTGGAGTTGGGTCTGCTCCTCAATGCGCTGGTACTGTACTGTATCTACTCGTACATAGTTCACGTAATAGCATTTAGTGGCTTCCTAACCCAGTTTGTGAGATTATAAGAACTGTTTCGGTAAGTTTGACCCTTATTATGTAAGCATAACATTGTTATAATCATCTTCAACGTCGGGCATGAGAAATTGTGCGATTATGGAGTGTTGCCAAGTTCTCAAGGTAATTTAGGTGCATTGTACTACGAATATTTCAGTACCTAAAGTACTCGTCGTCTAGTGAAGTATATTTATTTATGAAACTGTAATTTTATGTAATTCAAAAGATGCTGATATGATATCAAGGTCAGATTGCAATATGTATGTTTCTCCTTTATTTTTCTGAGACATAATTATGAAGTAATATAAACGACTCTCAAAAGTTGCAAAAAAAAGCCATAAATAATAGTAAAAAAAATCCAATCACAGAGATATTTACAATTTTTCCACAGAAACGAATGGCGAAGTGCCCAAAATTTTGGCACCATTGTTAGCTAAGCTAAGACCACTAAAGGAAAAAGACCCATCCATCCAAGTCTAGTCAGCAACTAAGCCATTGGAATTTAGACTCAAAACCTACGACTTAAGGAAACATTTGGATAAATAACGTTTGTCGTTCAGACTCCGCGGGAGATACAACATTCTATTTGGCCTCCGTCAGTGTCACTTTCGATTCTGAATCACCGTTTAAAGACACGTTTGTAGTTTACTTTGCATTTAGTGGTTTATGTGCGAAAGAATATGGTTCGAATAAAACTATATTATTTTTCAACACACGAATTCATTTTCTGTTGCAACACCCTCGCCTCTTGTTGAAAAAAAAATTCATTAGAATAAAGACCGTCTGGTTCACTATGGTTGGAAAACAGGAAAAAGAAGCTTAATACGACGATATTAGCATAAAAAACGTACTTATTGGAGAAGAAAAACATGGAACGCTAACTCCAAGTAAACACACGATTGAGAAGGGAAACCAAGAAGATGAGACACACTAAGTACATGCAAACCAAAACAAATCAGTTTTACAGCAATTTCATAAATTAAAAAATGAGCAAAGTGACATAAAACTCGCAAGTGCCATTGAAATGCATGCGCTACATTTTAATGTTCCACACTTACGTTCAGGCTGTTACGTGTTTCCGATCTCCGATAAAATCTCGTATCGATTGCTTAGTTTCATAGTTTTAACTGCTAGTAATCGTAAATTCTAAACACGTTATGCAAAGCTCCAATGCGATGGTCTTTGGTTCCTATTATCTGGTTACTATCCCTATTGAATTAGTATCAATTTCTACAGAATTTAATTTACAAATTGTTCTTCTTGCGAATTTTGTAGACAGGTATCTTGTAACATCTATCTTGAGTGACATAGCATACAATTCGGTAATTTAATGCCATGATGGAAATTATATCAGAGGGGTAATTTTCATCTCAAAAAGATGTCATCCCCATCAATAGTTGACGGGGATTTGGTCAGTAAAAGTCTGACATGCGTGGGAACTCGTTACACCCAGAGCGGTAGAACTTAAAAAAAGAGGAATCCCATATTTTTGGAACGTTTGCATTCGCATAGCAGTCGCCATCTGTTTAAACAAATGTAATTACTCTATTTAAATGTGAATAAAATGATTTTGATTTTGATTTTAAAAATTTCCTCATTTTGACGTTGATAGACTAAGACGATATTGCAACTTAATTTAAATACCAGAATTGACCTTCAGAAGACCCCAAGCAAACGGAAAGATACCATATGAATTTCCATTACAAATATTTCAAGATAATAAATCAAATGTCAACAATAAATTTTAGCTCAGCGTTCAAGCGCCAATAAAAACCCCATCCTTCACTGAAATTCCTTCAAAATCAATAAATTTTGCTCCTTATCACATTGTTCAAATTCCCGAGAGCTCCAGTATGAAACGAAAATCCTTACATAAATTCTAGTAGGCAACTACTGCTAAGGACTAAACTGATCTACGCAAAGTACATTTATCGGTAAATGTCCTTTGTCAAGTCAAACGTGTATCTTTTTGAGGTCAAGGTCAAACAAGGGCGGTTTATAAGGATGATCCTTTAGCCTTTGAAAGTACTCGAGTTTTACACGAGAAGATACTATGGTCGATATTATTAGCATGGCATAGGCATAAATCAGCTTTATAATGTTCTCACTGCTGAGGCTTATGTCTCCTCTTTTGGTGAGGGAATTATTAGTTTAGTTCCAAACCAAATCATTAAACCAAAAATGATAATTATGAAATTTTTATATACAGTTTGGTTTTTGTTTAAATTTATGTGGCAATTAAGAAAGCTCCGTCGAGGCAGGCTTGAAAAGAGGTGTCGGAATGATTTGGACGCATACCTCGAGAACTGGTAGGAGACGGCACGGGAGAAGAAAGTTTGAAGGACTTGGAGCAGGCCTTTGCCCAGCATTGGGATAATAAGGACTAGTAAAAAAAATAAAGTGGCATTTATAAAATTACCAAGTACTGTGCATTAGAAATACTCATAAAAATAATGAAAAACATGTACGATATTAATGTGCCTATGAGTTTACATATTTTTTAACGCAACTACGATACAGTAATCATTTGTAGGGCACGGAAATGTTTGATGAATTAAAAAAAAATCGTACTGCATATACAAAAATCTTCAAACCTTCAAAATACATCAATGATTCTATAAAAAGTACATTTTTGAGTTTTTTTTTTCTATGTGTGTCAAATTCTACCATAAATTTAAATTAGATTAAGAGGTTTTTCCTTGATTCATCTCAAACCTGGGTTGGATACGAGCCAAATTGAGTGCTCACTAACTTTTTAATTGTCATTCTTTACAGTAGGTATGAAAGTGGACGTAGGAGTATTAAAGTAGAGGAGACTTTTCTGTTCATAATTCTCTTGACCTTTTCTCGCCTAGATAAGGCAAAAATAAAAACCAAAGTTTGTAGCTTTTTTTTCAATGAAGCGACCCTTTTTATATTATTTTTTTGAAGTCAAATCATAAAATTACTTTTCCTGCCCTAAGGTGGAGAGAGAAGGCGCATCAGAATTTTACTGAATAAAACCTACTTGTGTCTGACACTTTGACGAAAATTTACGCGATCCTAACGGTTTCACTGGGTCCTGACATCTCTTTGGCGCGCGCGTGAAACACTACGCTCTGTCAATGACACCGGCTGGATCCTTACCAAATGGCGAACTACAATATGCAATCCTTGGTTTATAGAAAAGCAAGACCTGAGCAGAGGGGTTTTTGTTTGGGGTCATCATCAATCATCAAATAACTTCTCACGCTCTGAATGGAGCGACTGAGAAGCGAAAGAGAGAAAAACTAAGATCTAACCGTGTCTTTTAAGCTGCCTTTTGAGTTCCAGGAGCGCGGCGGCTCATTCGAATAATCTAGTAGTCCTGACAGGAGAAATTCGTGTCGCAATCTGTCAAAAGCACCTCTAAGTATGTACATAAAATTTTGACATTGGCCAATTTTTTGACGTTGAGACTGTGATGATATCGAGACTTGAATTTTCACGTTTTGCAAGTACGATATTAGGTTTTTTAGTCGGTCTTACGCTCGAGCGCCGATTGTACATACGTCTGTACAACTTGGATGTCCTTGAAAAACGCTAAATTTTCGTTTCGCACACACGTTTGTATCCACGTGTTAATCCTTGGTGCTCGAGGGGTTAAGAGCTGTCAGGTTCTCCGAAATCCCAAAATACTTGACCGATTTTAAAGAACAAAGCTAGGGCTTGAGTGCCTTGCTGATTACTAAGTCTGACCTACTAAAATCTTTTGTTTCTTATTTTTGTAAAAAGTGTGTATTAGGTGCCGCCACACATTGGCCACATGCCACAGCCACAAACACTGCCACGAGAAGCTAGAAGCGGCCACAAGCCACCTGTGGCCGGTATCTGCTGCTTTTTTTTAAGATTTAAATGCACGAGTAGCGTATGACGGTGATTTGTATCGGTGTCTGGTGATCAGTGCGGGCTATAAGAAGCGAGTAGTGGTGATTTGTAGCGTGTGGTGGCAAGTGGTGTTAACCGTTTGCGGCGAATCCATATAATATGTATGAAACCTACTGGAAATATGCCAATAGCAGGGTTTTGTGGTGGTGCCCGGGGGCCTGTGTGCGGCTACCCTAATTGTTTGCAAGCTGCTGCTGATGCTTGTTTTTGTATATTTTTTCAGTAAAATTGCTATAGCCGGAACTGTTTCGAGAAAAAATGGTATGGCCACGCTGCTTTTTTGCTTGCCTTAGAAGCTCGACCATGCCCCTAATAAATGCATTACATTTCTCTTTGATATATTTTTCTTCTTCTGGTTCAAGTATACTCGTATATTTGATATTTTATATTTTTTTTTTCGTCTTTAAATAAATGAATAAATGCATTCAAAATATTTATTTTTGAATAACACTGATGTTCTTCATCTCCCTAGCCTTTTACCAACTTCCAGACTAACGCAACCCAGTTACTGGACAACGCGGTACTTGGATAGACTGATGGCCAGAATTTCTTGCGTCTGGCTTCCTGTAACGACTGTCAAAGATCTTCGAATGACAACCGAGACCAACGGCATTACGTGTTTTCCGGGCGTGTCCGTAATCTTCTTCTTCTTTTCGAATTGATGGTAAACTTGTCAAACCGTTGGGGCCAGTAAATGATACGTTAACTGCAGCATCTGTCAGTGCCACCCACTCAATAAATCTTCCATTGTGCAGGTGTATGACCACTTAGAGCACATTAATATGTGGCTTATGTTTTAACAGAGACACCGCACTCACAGTTATAATCAATCACAGTAACGTTCTAATTCAACTAAAAAAGTGAATTGAAAAATTCACATTTCAAATCCTCATCAAGCTTGACCAATACGGCATTTTTCATATGAAATCACTGATGTTGTTTACAGGAAATATGTACGTATGCGTAACTCGAAGAATTTATATTATGATTATTGAACTGAATTCTTTAAAAAGAATATAAATTCTATCCTTCAGTGTTGTTCACTCATATCTCAAGATTATTTACGTGGAACTGCTGGATATGATCCAAAAGTCTAAAAGAACTGCTCTCTTTTTAATAATCTTGTAAATATTTTGATAGCTGATAAGTGTTGTAGAAGTTAGGAAGGAAGAAGAAGTAATAGGCAATAGAAGATGACAAAATATCACAACAATGATCTAAATTAATGTAGAATTAAAATACAGTACTCCTAGCTACAATCTAGGGGTCTTGTGCATAGTGTAGGCCACAAGAATCGAGCAGCAGCTTTTTGCAGCGTCTGGCGGCTTCCGACATCAACCGTATCCGAAGAGTCCATATAAAATGTATGAAACCTACAAGAACTATGCATGTGGCGGCATTTGTGGTTGTGGCATGTAGCCCATGTACAACTACACTAAGTCAAAAGTAAACCAAATACTTCTAGGCAAGCATGCTACATCCATGCTCGCATCATCTCATATTATCAGGTGAGATAAAGGTCAAACGTGTGTATCAATAGTAAAAACCGGCCAAGTGCGAGTCGGACTCGCCCATGAAGGGTTCCGTAGCAGCAAGTAACATAATATAAAAGTTCTTGTTATGTGTTGTAACTTTGATCGATGTTTTAATAATAGTGTATTTTTTTCGATTTATGACGCATTAAAAAAAAACTACTTACTAGATTTCGTTCAAACCAATTTTCGTTGGTAGTTTTTATAGTAATGTACATCATAATATTTTTTTTTAGTTTTATCATTCTCTTATTTTAGAAGTTAGAGGGGGGGACACACACATTTTACCACTTTGGAAGTGTCTCTCGCGCAAACTATTCAGTTTAGAAAAAAATGATATTAGAAACCTCAGTATCATTTTTGAAGACCTATCCATAGATACCCCACACGCATGGGTTTGATGAAAAAAAAAATTTTGAGTTTCAGTTCTAAGTATGGGGACCCCCAAAATTTATTGCCTTTTTTCTATTTTTGTGTAAAAATCTTAATGCGGTTCACAGAATACATCTAATTACAAAGTTTCAACAGTATAGCTCTTATAGTTTCGGAAAAAAGTGGCTGTGACATACGGACGGACAGACAGACAGACAGACAGACAGACAGACAGACAGACAGACAGACAGACATGACGAATCTATAAGGGTTCCGTTTTTTGCCATTTGGCTACAGAACCCTAAAAAGACACTGTCTTGTAAATATGTCGTTGGTGTTCTTACTAACAATAAATAAATCAACCATGCATTTTAATTAAAATGACAATCAAGTTATAGTTTATGAGCTTTGTTAAAACTTTTTTTTTTTTTGCAAAATTCAGTTAATGTTTTTAGAAATTTTGAGTTGCTTCAAAGTTTTAGATTTTCATATAAATTCTGCAAAATTGTGCAGGTCCATATCAGTTACAGCCAAACTTAATTATCTTCATGTTTACTGCCTTGCACCTAAATACTCGTACATCAAGCCCGTGAAATTTACACAGCGGTGATTTAAACATTTAGCAATTTCTACCATGGCGAATTGGTTTCAATATTTTCGATTTTTTACCATAGCGATGCTGTTTCAATATTTTCGAATTTCTACCATGTCGAAGCTGTTCCAACATTTATGAATTTCTACCATTACGAAGCTGTTCCAACATTTATGAATTTCTACCATGTCGAAGCTGTTCCAACATTTATGAATTTCTACCATGTCGAAGCTGTCCCAACATTTATGAATTTCTACCATTTCGAAGCTGTTCCAACATTTATGAATTTCTACCATGGCGATGCTGTTCCAACAATAAAGAATTTCCACACAGAGTAGTCTAAGAGCTCTCTCCCATGCACTTAACGACATCAATGCACTTAGATATGTTCACTTATAAGTGCTGCAAATTGAGGCTCTTGAATTTTAACTCGGTCCATTAATTATATTTGCATGCATTACCTTTGTTGATGCTTTTACCATTTTTAATTGAAAGGCATATTATTAATTTGTTAACTGACTTTAAAGAGAAGGAGGTTCTATGTTCGGCTGAAAGTATTTTTTGTATTTGTTTTATGTTTGATTAGGTACTGTAAAATGTTTTGGGATCACATTTATTGTGCGTACAGCTGCAATTCCCTGCTAGCTAAAACCTGGGATCTTTACGTCAAGAGTGAATAGGTTACGTCTAGGTATGAGTGCTTTATCGTCGACCGCATCATCGCTTTCAAAAAACAAATAACGTCAACTTCATATTCTGTTTAGTATTTTATTGCCATTTCCAGAGGCTTCACCCACTTTAAAGTAATAAATTAATCCCAAGACAGCACAGGATACTTCTATTCTTATGTGTTATTCCAGGACATGTCACACAAGTGTGCCTTTCATACAAATCTGTTAAGCCATTTGAATTTGTAGGAGTGTCAAACACATTAGCCTTATATACCTTATAATGTTCCCACTATTGAGACTCAGGCCTCCTCTCTAGTTGACGGAATGGGTTGTAATCCACCACGCGGGCTAAGTGCGAGTCGGTGGATGTCATATGTCTTCGAATTTTTGGTACTAGGACATGCCGGTTTCCTCACGATGTTTTCCATCACAGTTTTAAGAGCAGTGGTGATGAATTAAATTACACATAGTAATGCGCCCGGCTGGGTTTGAACCCGCGACCTTACAACTCGTAAGTCGGGGCTGTTACCACTCAGCCACCACTACTCTATCATAAACACAAACATAAATTTATTAAACCATGAAGCTTTTAAGTAACATTATGTTATAATTAACTATAATACTCATAAAATATTTGACATACATACCTATTTTGATATTACAATAAAAAAAAATTGGTATGAGTCCAACCTAGCAGTAGCTGACAAAAGAATAGAGAAACCCATGGAGCTTCATAACATGCGAAAGATGGAAAAAAAATTGTGCAGAATTTCGTGCGATTAATCAACATGCATGCTAGATATAAAATATAAAACATGCTACAGACTTTCTACTTCAAATCTATATATATATTTTACGATACAGTATCATAAGAATATAAGAGATGTGAACAATAGTGCTACTTTCTCTTGGATATATAATATTTTATGACTAGAACTAATAGTACTAATTTAAGAGTACGTTATGAAGTCATGTCGTTAAAGTGTCACCAATTTGAGGACAGTTTTCTATGTAGATATGAAAATTTGTCTAAAAAAAAATTTCCTAACCTTCATCTGTAAGTAATTTTATAACCCAGACAGAATAAACAATTTCTGCTTACTTTTTTATTACGGATTCTGCAAAATGGCTTCAGATTAAGATCTATTTGCACAAAGATGTTTTAATTCATTAAACCCCAAGCGAACGCCGGCGTTCGCGCACCTATTGTCTTTCAATTGTGTCTGTCATTATCACGATTGACAGGTTAATGTAATGTCTTAATAAAGTCGCAGATAATAAAAACATTTCTATTTCTTTGAATGTCAATTTTATTCATTTGGTTTCCATTTCATTACTTTCAAGTAAAAGAGCCGAAAGTAGAAATGTTGTTGCTGTTACCCACCCAACGTGGCTCATTATAATCTGATTAATTACACCAAAGCACGCCATTTTTACAGCACTGAAACTGGATAATTTATGTATATTATATTTTTTTCATATTCTGTACCTTGAAGTGCGTTCGTTCTGTCGCAACTATTAACATGGGGTCAAAAACAAAACAAAAACAATACAGCAATTTACTCGATTAATAACCAATTTTACACTAAAAACTGAACGCAGCCATAATTTTCACTGCATTAAATAAAATAATGAATATTCATCCGACCTGTTTTGCACAAAAGCGGACATTTTACCATTCAGCATTCACAAACCTAATATTAGAGAAAATAAATAAACATTTCTTACCTGATTCTCAATATAGCTATCCAAATCCAGAGATCATAAACAAGCTTCTGTCACAATATGCACACGCCTGTCACACACATTGAAATAATAATAATAATAAAAAAAAAACGAAATGTCTACGCACTACAAAGGATTTGGTTAATATTTTATTGTTGTGTGCAGCTCGCGGCAACGCGCTCTCTCACTACCAGCGCTCATGTGCTACTGATTCATCACGACAACGAACTCAACACGGCGCTTGGACTATACGTACTGGATGTACTTGTACGTCCCTGGCACCGAACAAAGACGATGGTGGCCGAAGCTCTACAGCTGTTTAATGTTTGTGAACCCGACACATCGCCAATCGATTGTCAATTCTAACATCTTGTGATGTAAGGTAACGCATTTCTTATTTCAAGTCTTGTTTTTGACTCTATGACCCAAATGTTTTTAAGAATTTTTGACAGTTATTTCTTTTTTAATTTCGAATTGTTTAGAAAATATTTGAATCAATTCAAATTTTTCCACCCTCTGTGATATCGTTTTAGTCAATAATCATCGTGACTAAATCGCGGAAATGGTTTCAATTCAGACACAAAAAAAATCAAACCAATCCGCAACGCTGATTACAATTCAATTTATCGTTTCTAGTACGTTTTGGTTACATCAGAATGAGTGCGAATCGAGTACACCACGCACTGTCGCTCAACGTTCGGGTGCATTCTTGGTGCGGGCGTACCGGCGGCGAGCGAGACAGGTTTATGTAGTACTTGCTCTTTCTAACATCGATTTCGGTCATTGTGCCCGTCCTTTTCTGGCGCAATGTGCCCCTCTTTCTGGCGGGGCGGCCGCGCACTGCGGATGTAGCGGCTCGGGAAATAACTGCCCTATTTTAGGATAAAGTTGTGAATGCATTCTCCAACTACGTTACTTCATGCCCAAAATAATACTACCAATATAGTAGACAAACTCTATTGAGAAATCTATTTTAAATGGATTTTATTTTAGAATGAATACTGCCATATCAGATTTTAAAATTTTACAGCTACCTACTCTCATCTTAATAAGGCTGCTCGCTTAGTTTTTAGATACTATTTTTAATCTTGAGTGGAATTTTAATTTCTTTTTTCGCATTCAGTGCACGAAGATAAAGCATAATTAATTAAAAATACGAAAATGAATGGGCTTTGTTTATTCTAGTTTTACATAATTGTTTTTTTTTTCTGTATAAATTGTGCGCATTAATAAAACAATGTGACTCATTTTTTTTTAATCATGCAGTTTTTTAAAACTGGTCTCACCGTGCATGTTAATTAAAATCATGAATCACAAACAGGAAATTTTATCAGAACCAATAGAAAATTATTCTATCATATTTTGTTTTGTACAACTTATTACAATTTTGTATTATATAGAGTGCACAAATATTAGTTAAAATCTAAAATAAAAAACGACGAATGAGTAAAAAATAATCTAGGTCGAGCTCCTAAACTAGAACAACAATTTTATGTTAAAAACAATATCGTATACTCTGATTTTTATCATGAATAAATTGCTAACGTGAACCATTAAAGCATGTACGTAAGGGTATAATTATGTGTACTATAAACCAAATACAACTAGAGCCAGACCATCTTGTTTCTTTTTTTAAATATTTCAGTAGTACGCATACCCTTAAAAGTCATCCGGGTACAGCATTCTCGTAAGACTTTAGCATAGACATCTCTCGTCTTACAATGTTTCCACTACTGGGACTCAGGTCTCTTAGAAGAGGAATGTGTCGTAATTAGAGGTGTGCTGTTGCTGGCAATATGGGAATATTGCTGTCAATATAGCCACCAAATCCTACATCGGGCAATATTCCCACCAACATTCCTATTACACGGCAATACTGCTAGCGACGGCATATCTCTAGTTGTAATACCTCTACACAGGCCCAGTGCGTGTCAGTGGATGTCACATGTCTTCAAAGTTTCGGTTCTAGGATACGCCGATTTCCTAACGATGTCCTTGATCGTTTTGAGAGAAGTAGTGATGAAATAATTTTCACAAAATAAACCTGCTTGTGTTTGAACCTATGACTTTCCCGCAACTCATAAGACCACTGAATCTTCACTGTAGTCGTAAATACTCGTATATAGCCTAAATGAAGGTTCTTTATCTATATATATAAAAATCAATACCACTTTTCGCTGTAATTTTATAACTCAAGAACGGGCTCACCTATCCAAAACAAATGTTTAGGCTTTGTTTGGACTATTTAGTAGAGAGTTTATGTGAAGTTTGGTAGGGTAGAGTAGTATAGAGTAGAGTAGAGTAGGATAGGGTAGGGTAGAGTAGAGTGTAGTAGGGTGGAGCAGGGAAAAGCGGGAGCGAAGCCGCGCGGGTAAAAGCTAGTAAAGAAATAATTGTTCCTTACAGTATTTTTTTTCTTTGAGGTGAGAAATCATCAAATTACTCCTCTCACTCTGGGTAGAACGAGAAAAAGTGTCAGATTTTTACTGACTAACAACTACCTGTGTTTTTTCAATAGCCCTTAACGTTCCAGGACCGTGGTAACTCTTTGTACAATCCCGCATGTACCTAACATCCTACTTAGAACAATTGTCCGTATTCCTCAACAAGAAAACTGTCGAACCTATTTTAGAGAACTTTGCATCCTCACAGTACCTGGACTTTACATTTCGGTACTTTTATCCAGCTTAAAAAATATATTTTTCACTTTGAAACTCATGAGGATAGACTGGAAAGAGAAAAAACTCGTAGAAAGAATTTAGATAACAAACTAATTCCATCACTAAACACTGTTAAACACAGTCCACTGTACCAGGCAGTTAAAATATTTAATAAGTTGCCTCTTGAATTAAAAAGCATATTGTATACAATCTCGTTCAAATCAAGGCTCAAGGCATTCCTGTTGGAGAAATGCCTCTACTCCCTAGACGAATTGTAAAATATATATTTTTTAATTATTTATTTTTTTAATTTATGTTATTAATTTGCCTTTTTTTGTATGGACATTGTTATCATTTTTTTTAATTACTATAATTATTTATTGACATTGTTATTATTAAATTATTCATTGACATTATTATTGCTAAATTATTTATTGACATTTTATTTTTCTTTCTTTTTTTTTGTGTAACTTTTTTTGAAATTTTATTGTTATTAGTCATTACTGTCCTAGTTTTGTTTTAAGTGCGTGTGTGATCATAGTTTTTTAGTTTTTAGTTTTTTAGGTTTAATATTCGTATACAATTAATTGTTCAAAAATAAATAAATCAATCAATCCTAGTACTATTCCAATATCCTACATCCAAATTTATCCTCAGAACCATCACGCGCGGTCCAGTTCAATTGCCAAAAGTAATTTTAGTGGTTTTTTTTTTCGATGGGAAAAATCATCTTATGACAACCCCCGCTCTTGGGTGGAGCGGTGTCAGACTCTTACTGACTAAAAAACCCATCCCGTTCCTTCAAGCCTTCATACCGGGGCTCGAGCGCCCTTTGATTGGTTTGTTCTTCTTCCAAGTTCATGATCAGAACATAACAATATTTCTATGGGACCAAGAAATATTGTTATGTTCTGATCATGAACTTGGAAGAAGAACAAACCAATCAAAAAAGGTGATATTTTTAAAACCATTAAAACATACGATCAGCAAAAGGATCGTTTAACTCTCCATTTTCAACCTAAAAGAACAATCAAAAGTTTCAAATGATACAACCATCTGTACGCAGAAAATGTACGTCAGATTGAGTTAGCAAGTTGGCAGTCACTACGCGTAGATTTTATATTAGGTTAGAATTTCCAATGAGGATGTTTGAAATTACTTTTCATTTCAGCTTAGATGTGCAGTTAATCGTTATTGTGGTCGAGATCTGTTCCATAGGAACTGTCAACTGTCTTTTTAGAGTTCCGTGTCTTGGAAGGAAAAAACAAAAAAAGGTATTGAAATTAAAATTTACTAAGGTCTGCAGTCCCTTGAAGCTGCGATTAAAACTTCTAAGTTAATGGAAAAAAGATACAGCCGTTTATGTCGCAAAAAAACGTATATCACTCAAGGGAACTAAAATTCTAGGGCACTTCCCGTCGACCCTAAATCCTGTAATTTTGCAAGGTCTTATAACACGAGTATAGGAATAAACCTGAAAACTGAAAATTTATTATTACGACAATTTTTTTTTTTTGCGATTTGAAAAAATCTTCGAGACTCCAAACGGAAAATTAACTCTTTACATAAGTAAGTTTGTACGGAATCCTTAGGGCGCGAGTTTGAACCGCACTTGCCCAGTTTTTTCAGCACACAGCTTAAGTGATGAGTAACATCATTTCAGTCGAAAGTCACTGAAATCCACTGTTAGTCACTGACAAAAATCTCATCCAAATGTAGCCAATAGATTCCATTGGTCGAGACCCAGTCATCGGTACTCCTTGTTCGGCCTGCCAATACTGCGTCTTCCGATATGCGATCAACATCTAAAACCTTTCAGTCTAATCGGTCACCACCAGATTTCTGTCAGTGAAAATAAATTCGTGTCCGGACCAGGTCAAATACTTAACTGTATTATGAAGCTTATGCCAGGCCTCATCCGCATGAACATTTAACATTATAAGGAAAAGAAAGAATCATAACTCATACTCAAGGCAACATACTCTAGGAGATGGTCTACGCGTCCATATTTCATTTAAATCCGTTGTCGTTTCAGCCCGGAAGAGTAACAAACATATATAGAAATAAAAAAAAAACAAGAGGAAAGAAAGGCATTTTCCCAGTAGTGGGACGTCAAAAATTAACAGGAAAAATATACTTATAATACAGATAATATCCTCTTCTATTTAGACTTTCAAAGTTCCCACTGCTGGGACTCAGGCCTCCTCTCTAAGAGAGGAAATGGGCCGTAACTTACCACGCGGGCCCAATGCAAGTTGGTGAATGTCACATGTCTTCGAATTTTTGGTTCTAGGACATGCCGGTTACCTCACGATGTTTTCTTTCACCGTTTTGAGACTTCTATTTGGATATCCATTTACTATAGTTCTTTATTAGCTTTGAATAGTTCGCTGGACCCTTCGATCTAATATCGACAGTCAGTGAACTGTGATATAATATTACATCTCTGTCACGCTCCGGGGATCAGAGGCAACGAGGGACACCTCTACTGTATATAGGTGATGGCTAGGTTGGCAACGTACAAAGGGAAACTACCGGCTAACAAGTAAAACATTTTTATTTGTCACTAGCTGCTGCCCGTGACGTCGTCTGCGTGAAGCCTCTACAGCACTAAAAATACCTAAGGTGCCAGTGTCGCTATAGCATTATAAATAAACAACTTTTAAAATAGCATTATAATATAAGTTTTTTTCGCAAACGAAGCTAGTGAAGAGAGTTATATGGGAATCCTGCTGAGTTCAGTCATAAGATGTGACTGAAGGAAATAGAGAAAATAATGCAGGAATACATTCCAGGACACAAAAGAGTAAAAATACGTATAAAGGTATCTTACAAGACTTCCCTATAAACTACGTTGGTAGTTATACTGCCAGGAGCCAAAATGTAAAGAGAAACAGGACTGGTGACGCGGGAGCAAGCGACATACAGTTGCCCGTGTGAGAAGCAACTCGTCCTGAGGTCGACACCCGCTGCCATCAGTGTCTGCCCCTGCGACTTATTGATGATCATCGCAAAGCAAACACACACGGGGAACTGTACGCGCTTGAACAGGAACGGGAAGTTATGGGGTATGAGGGGAATGCGTGGCATAAATACTGCCTCGCTGACGTCACAACCCGTAAGAATTTCCACCTCAATGGTGTGTCTGTGTGGAGCGAGATGACTTTAAGGCGGGTCCCGTCACAACTTCGAAGCATAATCAGGACACCGACCTTCAGCTTGATGGTATGCGCCGGAAGTCCACTTGCTGACAGGGAGTACAGAAATTCCACGGAATAATGTGTGGCATCATCTTGCTCGACAACAGTGTTTATCGAGGTGTAGAACACTTCATTCTTTTCAATTTCCGAGAGAATGCATTCGCTAATTGCTGCAGCCTGATCATTTTTGGGCGTCTAAATGGCCCGCTCACACACCCAAGAATTCTGCTGGTGCGGTATACGACTGATGTCCCCGTACACACAGTGAATGAGTTTTTTTTAAGCTGGATACCACTCTACCGAGAGACTCTGGAGCACCACCTGTCCACCTCTCTCTTCTGGTAGAGTGCCTTCGCCAAGACTTAGAAGGTTATCGGAGAATTCTTGAGCACGTGCATTACCGCCGAGCCGAGCTCTCATATTAATGGTCAAGCGCAGAGTATGAACTCGTGACCACAACGAAGATCGTTTCGACGAAGCATACACCTCGTCAGCCCTCGATCCCCGCGTCACCTCGGGAAATGTTTGCCGGAAATCGCCACTGAACAGAACTGTGACACCATCCATCAAATGTTAGTTCCTGCAGATGTCCTGCAGGGTTCACGCCCTCAACTGCCTTCCTATTGGCCATCGTACACTCATCATCAGAGAGCAATCCTTGAGCACGTGTCCCTTATCGCTGTTACGTGACACACCACAAACAGGCGTTTTGGCGCTCTCTAAATCGATGGGAATAATTAACATGGCATGTGCTATCTTGCCTTCCGGAAGCAGTGTGGCAGCGATTCCCGACGACGCTACAGCAATAGCAATTTTGCCTTGGCTCCTGACCTCTGCAAGTATGCCAGTGGTAACAAATGTTTTTCCTGTTCCACCAGGAGCATCCAAGAAAAACATTTTACCCTGGTTTTGCCCAACGTTTTCAAGAACGATGTCATAAATTTGGTTTTGCTCTCAAGAGAACAAAGCGACATGGTAGTTTCGTATGGTGGTTATTTCGCCCGGATCGTAATTTGTAGCGTTAAACTCCCGATTTCCACGGTCTTGATATGGTGATGATTGGAGAGCTGGTAACCCATATTCGATCAGTGGATTGCCGCCGATAGAAATGACCATATCTTGAAGTGAACTGAGACTGGTGTTCAGCGTTCGTTCGTTTCTAGTAGCACGCCTCAAAGTTCGTAGAAAATCTTCAGACAGATGATGGCGATACTTCACCCACAAAGCTACCGGGTTCGCGACTCCACAAAACACCAAGATGAAGGCAAGCAGATGACGCATGTGGCTGGGACTGTCACTGACGCTTGCCTCAGCGAGGGTGTCATCCCAATTAGGCAAAAGGCTGCGCAGTAAGTGGGATACTCCACGCCATAAAATGTCCTTAGAAAGGCGAAAGACGTTGGGCCTGGGACAGTGTGATGTAACAACCGCAGAAAATAGCATTCCCCACTATTCGGGTGCACGGTATAAACCCTACCGAATGCGGTGTCCTTGAAAATTCCCAGAAAACCTTCCACAGCACCTCCTCGTCGATGTCGGTTGAATACACCCCTTTGCTTGTCGTACGTGTAATATGAAGGCACCACGTCATACGTAAGGGATTTCGCAAACTGGTCGATTTCACAGAGTCTGAGAAATGCCACCATGTAATACCTAACACCGCATTTTTTTTAAAGTGTTGAAGAAAATGCACATTGCCATCTATGAATTTTAAGAATAACTAACTACTAACCTCGCCAACATGATCAAATTTAAATGATTAATTTCCAAAAACTGTTAACATATAACTTGATTTGATTTTGATGAAATCTCATAGATGGCGCTGCTTTAAAATTGTGTTTATACTACTAACATTCATTAAACTATGTTTCTCTGCCCAAGTTACTTTAATGGCGTAGTTTTTATAGTGTAAAGCTAGATAATAGCATGACTTACTCAAAAACAACATTTAAATTTGCGTCCTTATATTACACGCTGTCACAGAATGCGTAAGAAAAATAAAGATTCACAGCTCCTCCCCCGTAGGTGATAGCGTGATAATATGTAGCCTATATGTTGACCCGACCTCTTAGTAATATTCATGCAAAATTTGAAGTAAATCCAGCCAGTACTTTTTGAGTTTATCCCGGACATACATACAGACAAACAGACACAGACAAACAGACAAAAATTCTAAAAACTATATTTTTGGCTTCAGTATCGATTGTAGATCACGCCCCAAGTATTCTTTTTAAAAAATATTCAATGTACAGTTTTGACTTTCCTACGATTTTATTATATGTATAGATGTATAGGCTTGCGTTTGACCACTATCTCACCTGATGGTATGCGATGATGTGGCTGACGATGGAGCACACTTGCCTAGAAGTAACTTATTCACTCTTGACTTAAAGACGTCTAAGTTATAGCTATCAGGAAACACATGTCCTAGTAGGGAATTCCACTCTTTAGCTGGGCTAGAGGTAGCCGCCTGCCATTTCTCTTCGCTCCGGATCATGGCCTGTACCAGGATCTGATGCCGGAGGTCGATGCCGCCGATCGCCCCCACAATGACACGGGCGGTGCTCGGCCCAAGTGAGACACACCTCTACCGTATGCATCACCGTGCTTTCCGGGCGGTCTACACAATGGTGACAGCGACCCGGGCGTTTCTTTTGCACGAACCTGATGCAGCTAGGAACCTCCTGAACTTTCCATGTCCAGTTAGAACCTGAGTCATGTGTTTGGTGAGGACACCGTGGCATCTTTCCAGCCACTTTTCAAAGAGAGAATTTACCGTCATCCTTGCGCCGTGTGACAATCGCTGTCACCATTCCACCATAAGATCCTGCCAGAACTCTGTCTGGCTTGTAGCGGCAGTGGAGTTTCGCCCCGGCGTTGCATCTTCATACGCAAATCGTGCATGCGTGCAAGCACTGTCGCCTCCAGATCCCACGGTGGCAGGCAAGAGAGGAGTCTTGCTGAATCCCTACGGCATCATCCACGGATTACAAGTATATGAAATCCAGCTTTAAAATTCAATAACGCTATTTAGCTCCTGATTAAACAAACCATCGCAATTCTACTCAGACTCATAGAAAAACTATAAAAAAATTAGTCTCATAGACAAACTATAAAAAAATGGCAAATAAAATTAAAATCATGACGAATGATATTTCAATTGAGTTAGACCTACCACCAGACATATATTTACTGGCTATTCTCTAAAAATGTCGTAGGCAGTCTAAATATAAAATTGCAATATTGGCTAAAACGAATTTAGGTCCAAGTCAGCAATGCAATTCTAATAATATACCCGCTCTATCATGCACCTAGCAATTGTTTGCCAGTTGCAAAACGTATCGTCAGTGCACAACAATTACGATTTTAATGTTATGCAATTTACAAAAATAGATTGTCATTGCCACGTGTAAGAAAAGTACCGACTTAATACAATAATAGGTTTAAAAGGTGTAATCCATTGGAAGTTTCTAGGATGTGCGAAGGCTGCCATCCTTGTGGGGGCGATCAACAGCGGCGATCTCTCGCGCCGTGCCTTGGTACAGGCCATGGTCCGGGGCGAGGAGTGGCAGGCGGTCGCCTCCTACTGCAAAGCAATAATGCTAGCAAAGGAGGAGGTCGACCGTATCAAGCATAAGTGCTAACGCCCCAGCCGCCGCCGGGATTCCGATCCCGATTTCAGGCCACAGTAGGCGCGGGCTTGCGGACAGTGAGAAATGGGTAGCTCACTGACCGACCGTCCAGAAACCGTCCGGACCGACCGAGCCTAAGTCATCGACAGCGCGTACTGTTTCCGCGCGCCTCAAGGAGTTGTCAGCAACCGTAGGGTCCAGCAGGTTTCCGAAAGGGAGGTTCGGCTCCGGTATGAAAAGCAACTAAGGGACGGGGTGGGTTTTTTTAGTCAGTAAGATAGTCAGTGACAATATGTCTCGTTCCACCCAAGGACGGGAAATGTCTGGATGATTTTTACTCATCAAAGAAAACCATTGGACTAGCATAATGAGGGTTCCTACAAACTACAATTCCCGAATAGAGCCTCGAAGATTTTTTAACAACCAATTTACTGTTTTTAGATTTATTCCTCTACCTGTGCTATAAGACCTTGCTTTGTGTCAAATTTCAAGAGAGATTTTTCATTCCAAGGTGCTGGAAATAACAAAACAATTGATCGACGTTACAAACACACCTGCAAAAACAATAACCTATAAAATATGAGTGTGCATTTAACATGCAACTGCGGCCCTACCACGAGCTTCTTAATGCGATCCATTTAAGGACCTAAACTGAACAGATATACAACCTTATTTTTCCTATAACAAAACCTGAAACACCCGTCTAGGATTTCTATGTAAAGAATCTATGTACAAAATTTCAATACTGTATTATGAAAAATCACAAAATTATAAGCCAGTCATGGTACCTGGTTGGCGACATAAATACATGGTCACCGGGCCGTCCAGGCGTCCGAGGGGTTGTTTTGTTTCTGCACCCAGCTGTGTGCTGCCCGCTAGCTATGACCAGCCGTGACCTGTTTTGTAGGTACTGTGACGACTATGAAGGTCACATATTAGTTGGGGTTAAAACTGGCCACATAATGGATCTTTTAAGGTATTGAAAAAGTTTAATATAGAAATCAGAACAGATTCGAAATATAACGGAAGCTGTCACCAATGAAAAACATTCATGTAATTTTTTTATAGAAAAAAAAATAGAATAGAATAGCATTTATTCGGTGCAAGCAACACAATATACAACAACATAAAATAACAATAAAAAAAGAGTACAGACATACAATACAGTTGCAGTGACTGTGCCTGAACCGAAAGGGTCTCCAACTCAGCAATTGCAGGGCGTCAAACACCCAGCACTGATTTTCAGCTGGCACCCCGCAGTGATAATAACATAATTCAAGGGCTTGATACAATATAAGCGTAAAAGTTAACTGAAAGCCTTTCATTTGCTTCTCCCCACACCACAGTACTTAGTGTCGGTAGTGTCTAATAACTTGTGACCTTTTTATAATATTTTTGGGAAAAAATATAACATGGTGTAAAAATGATTCAGTTACTGATTTGGAAACAAACTATATTCAGGTTTCATATACTAAAAATAATGTCATATAAGTTCTCTAGATCCATCCCCTTTTATCGCTCGCTCGCTTGACATTTTAACTCGTCATGATAGTCTCTGTTCTAGAAAGGAATATCGTATATTACAAGGGCAACCGCAAATGATCACAACACAATTGTGGCACAATTATCGTTGACTAAAGTTAGACACAGATGTAATGCAAACCGACTGAACTGACCTGACCTCATTACGTAATATAACATCGCGCTTGTGACCCTGGCGGGATTAGGTAGAGGTGTATCCCGCATATATTACTCCCGCATCCCATCAGCCTGTTGCACAGCATCCAGGCGCAGATCTAGACTCGGATATTTAGCATTTTTTTTTAGTTTTTGGCTCTGGTCGTGGTACGAGAAGAGCCGACCCCAAATAAAGGGACAAGGCTAGGTTAAAGAGAGAGAGTTTTTAGCTCAGGGGAATTACCATGACCTCTTATGGAAACGTTCAATTCCCAGTGAGTAAAATTCCTTTCAACAGCAGGCCTGCTTCTGAGTCGCTAAAAATCGTACCATGACAGTTTTAAATTTAAACGATTTTTGTACAGAGGTGAACAGTTACGCTTGAAGATCGCTTAATTTGACATTACAGACGCTCAAAAGACGGTCATCTGCTGTCAAATACATGTCAAATAGCACGTCGTATCACAAAAAGTCTATACAAAAAAAAAGGGGTGAACGAATCTTGAGCGGATTTCCGGCCTGCTATAACGAAGTCATAGTTAAGAAATGGCGGGCAGTTCAACTTCAGCCCTGCTATATGAGGTCATGGTAAGCCGCCTGGTAACTAAATATGAAATACGTAAAACACCAACATAGCCCGAAGAATTGTCAAACTAAAAGTGGGGAGGACACATAGCTCGTAGAACGGATGGTCGATGGGGCCGAAAGGTTCTGGAGTGGCGACCGTGCACCGGAAACGCAAGACCTTCCACACGGTGGACCGACGACCGGTGAGAGTCGCGTGAATGCAGTGGATGTGAGACGCACAGGATCGGTCGTCGTGGCGACACTCAGGGGAGGCCTATGTCCAACAGTGGACTTCCTTCGCCTGAAATAATGATGATGATGACTTTACTCAAATACGAAAAATTAAAATATCTTCATAGACAACGAAGTTATAAAGCTTCAAAGCTGCTAAAAAGAAAGAGAAGTTTGACATCGTCTTTAATGTCAACGGCCATGACCGCCAGCCACCATAGAAAATGGCGGCTTGGTAAGAGAGGTAGATATATTTGTTTAAAATTGTTATACATTAGTTTTATATTATATGCGAAACACGAGTCTGTCAGCTGTGCGCTGGCGCCTAATTTCCGCTAAGATCTGCCATCACCAGTTACTTAGCGTCGGTAATGTCCAACCTTTAGTAAATAGTTTTGGAAAAAATATAACATGGTATAAAAATTATTGGAATCGATTGAGTTACTGATTTTGAACAAATTAAATTCAGATTTCATATATATTAGTATATACACCGCTAAATTTTAATCGTTTTAATCCCGTGGAGGGTCGATCCGGTACATGAAACACTATCGATTTGCAAAAATAAAATTAAAAAGTAAAGTACCTTTTTTTTTCAAAATTCGTATTAATTTACGCATGAACGAAATTAATTTGAGATGTCGGCGTTGTGTACAAACTACCTACAGGTCATTGGACTCGCTCAGCTGACGTTTTCTTAAAAAAATTAATTTCATACATGCGTAAATTAATACAAGTTTTGAAAAAAGGTATTTTTATTTTTTAATTTTATCTTTACAATTCGATAGTGTTTCATGTACCGGATGGACTCTCCACGGGATTAAAATGATTAAAATTTAACGGTGTACTTAAAATAATGTATATCTCGTTTACTTTCCTAATAATTTTGATATTGCTTTCACATTTACACTTATTATTCTACTTTTACAATAATTAGTATACTATTTTTGTATATTTATTGTTAAAACTGGTTAGTTAATTCAGAGAATGTCACAAACAATATTCCTTGAAACTAATTGGTTAAAGTTGAACTTATACTTGACTTGGACTACATGACATTTTGTGTCCTAGCGGAGAGCCCTTTGCTTAGTGGAGTAGAAAATCGAACTTTCTGCTTGCGATGACTTAATTAGGCATCGTTAAGAGTAATTATCTCACGTACCTCTGCCCATTAGTGTTCACAGAGGCGACAACAAGAATACCTCAAGACGACCCATAGCTGCATCCTCAGTAAACTCAGTCACCACTATAAACTAAGTTAATCAATGGACATAATATTAATACCTTTTTTATCGATGGATATTATAATAACATTGTTCAGGTAGGAGCCATAGTCTTTACATAGTGCCTGGTAACCAATTCAATTAATATTCCAAAAACCTTATGGTGTCTGTTTTGCATATTTCACAATAGTTTGTCACCAGCCGGGGCTTGTCCTTGAGTGTACTGTTCCGAATATGGATAAATAACAATTGAACTCTGAAATTACAGTTACAGAAAACCCCTTAATTCGGTGTACCCCATAGCAAAGGTCTCCTCCAATGCTTTTCACTATTACCTGTCATCAGCAACCTTCCTCCAGTTTGGTCCTGCAGTCAATTGTATTTCGTCTTCCCAACCTTGTATGTTATCTTCCTTACATTGAGTGACCTATCATCGCCGGACATAGATCTCCCCATTACCCTATCCTTTTTTTTATGGTGGGAAAAATCATGCATTGACATCCCCCACCCTTGGGCGGAGCGCTTGGGCGGAGCATCGCCGTGCCCTCGTGGGGGTGATCGGCGGCAGAGACCTCTCGCGCCGGGCCCTGGTCGAGGCCATGGTCCGGAGCGAGGAGGAGTGGCAGGCGGTCGCCGACTTCTGCGAAGCAGTAATGCTCGCTAAGGAGGAGGCCGACCGCATCAGACAACGGCGCTCTCGCCGCCGCCGCCGGGATTCCGATCCCGATTTCCAGCCACCGTAGGCGCGGGCTTGCGGACAGTGAGCAATGGGTAGCTCGCTGTCCGGCCGTCCGGTAACAGTCCGGACCAAGCCCAAGTCGTCGATGGCGCGCGCTGTTCCCGCGCGCCTCAAGGAGTTGTCAGCAACAGCAGGGACCCAGCCGGGTCGAAGCCTACTGGGGCCAGGGTTATCCGAAAGGGCGCTCGAGCCCCGGTACGAAGGCTAGAAGGAACGGGATGGGTTTTTTAGTCAGTAAGAGTCTGACACTATCTCCCGCTCGGATAACCCTGGCCCCAGTAGGCTTCAACCTGGCTGGGTCCCTGCTGTTGCTGACAACTCCTTGAGGTGCGCGGGAATAGTGCGCGCCGTCGACGACTTGGGGAACCTCCATTACCCTATCCAACCACATTCAATTGTCAGTCTTTCGAACATAAGCAGCCCGCTAAAATTTCAGCTTACTAAATATAAAAAAACCCTGAATGTAAATAAATAAATGAAGCATTTTCTATCAATCAATCAATCAATCAGAAACATTTATTTTAAATAAGCCATGCACTGCATGCAAAAAATTTCAAAATGAAAAAAAAACGCGTCCTGCGTGCGTATTCCACGCATAACAACAAATAATATGAGTAGTTTGAAATGGACATTTGCGGGAGTTACGCGTGCGGCAGAGCAAACCCGCATGCACGATATTAAAAACACCCCTAGCACCTAGCACCATGCGTTTCATTCTTCCGCACTAAGATAAACGATTCTATTTCAACTTTTTTCCAGTCACTGGCGCTTTTTTCATGCTTCCTCAAATACACAATAATATATTTCTCACCCTTGAAACAACAATATACATATAGTTATTATCATTCCTACACCTGTTCTACGTAATTCACCTGAGAATACAGTCATCACGTGTTTTATTGGGTTCTAGTGACAGAAGCTGGTTTTTCTACTGAAGCCGAAACTAAAACCGAATTTCGGCAACAATCTCAGTTTCGGCCGAAACCGAAACTTACAAGGATCATGTTTTGAGGGAAAAATTTAGAAAACGTTATATTGTAATCAGTCAGCCCTTTTTTTTAATGCATTTTAAATTTAGGTATTATTAGTATTATTATATTCGTTGGCTATTATGAATTTTATTGCACTCGATTTTAGTTTGGGAGTAGGTAAAACGAACTGCAAACACAAGCCAGTGAAGACATGATTAGGCACGTGGTCACGGCAAAATGTCTTCGCTTCTTACTCGCTTGAAAGGAATTTAACGCGCTGAACATGACCGATTACAGCGCGAGAACTCCCGAGCGCAGTTTCGGATTCGGTCGTAATTTCGGCAAGTTTGCCACCGAAACCGGAATTAAGCCGAAACTCGACCAAAAGCGAAACCGAATATTAGGTCGGACACTATTGGGTTCCATCCGACTTGCAAGGTAAGCTCGTCGCTATAGGAATTCCCTCGACGGCTTTCATACCTTTGTCTAGCTGTATTTCATGAATAGATAAGGATGAAACACAATCTTCGTATTTTCTTATCCCAGGATGTTATCATAACAACGTCTTCCTGTATTGGAATATTTTATTGTTGTGTTGTTTATAGGTATTGTTTATTTTTAGAGTTGGGAAATCATGGCCGTTGGGGCTGAAAGGTTTGGAATGGTGACCGCGTACCGGAAGACGCAGTGTTGGAAGGCCTCCTACAAGGTGGACCAATGACCTGGTGAAGGTTGCAGGAATCTGATGGATGCGGGACGCGCAGAACAGTTCGTTGTGGCGACACTTGGGGGAGGCCTGTGTCCAACAGTGGGCGTCTATCGACTGATATGATGAAACCATAAAATAACTTCTCCTGCTCTGTGTGGAGTGAGAGATGGTATCAGACTTTTGCAGGTTAAAATTCACCCACGATCTTTCAGTTGCCATTAGGCAATCCAATTCCGCAAATGCAAACGTAGTATAGTATCCCGCACCTTTTTTGAGGGATAATACACACGGGATCCCGCGATGATTAAATCTAATC
Organism: Mythimna albipuncta; assembly: GCA_929112965.1. NCBI lineage: Eukaryota > Metazoa > Arthropoda > Insecta > Lepidoptera > Noctuidae > Mythimna > Mythimna albipuncta. Next base: position 4,023,592 of record OV815960.1, read on the forward strand.
CCGGTGTCGGGATTAGATTTAATTATCCTCAAATGGGCTCTGACGATATACCGTTCTACAGTGTCATTATTCTCAATAATAAGTGATTTAACAACTTTCCATAGAATTCATGACTTTTCTATGGAATTTGGTTTCTAAATATGACACTTTTTTTACTGGAAATTATAGTCAAAGTAAAAGCCTTAACATTCATAATTGCTTTATAATGACGCCAACATTTTTTTACGTTACCCAAAGCCAAAAGGAAGTGCTAGCAAATAAACAGTACCCAAAAATAACCTTTTTTTATGGTGGGAAAAATCATGCATTGGCATCCTCCGCCCTTGGGCTGAGCGGGAGATAGTGTCAGACTCTTACTGACTAAAAGACCCACCCCGTTCCTTCTAGCCTTCATGCCGGGGCTCGAGCGCCCTTTCGGATAACCCTGGCCCCAGTAGGCTTCGACCCGGCTGGGTCCTTGTTGTTGCTGACAACTCCTTGAGGCGCGCGGGAACAGTGCGCGCCGTCGGCGACTTAGGCTTGGTCCGGACAGTTGCCGGACGGCCGGACAGTGAGCTACCCATTGCTCACTGTCCGCAAGCCCGCGCCTACGTTGGCCGGAAATCGAGATCAGAATCTCGGCAGCAGCGGCGGCGATAACGCCGTTGCCTGATGCGTTCGGCCTCCTCCTTTGCGAGCATTACTGCTTCACAGAAGTCGGCGACCGCCTGCCACTCCTCCTCGCTCCGGACCATGGCCTCAAACAAGGCCCGGCGCGAGAGGTCTCCGCCGACCCAAAAATAACCTGATGTAAAAATTCTATGAATAAAATTATTTTTAAAAGGAGTTATGGGCCTCCCCACGGTGGACCGATGACCTGGTGAAGGTTGCGGGAATCTTTGGATGCAGGACGCGCAGAAACATTCATTGTTAGCCTTTTGGTCTAGTGGTTAGTGACCCTGACTGCTATGCCGGTGGTCGTGGGTTCGATCCCAAATGTTTGTGTGATGAGCACGATCTTTTGTTCTGTGTATGGGTGTAATAATTTATCTATAATATGTATGTATTTAGAAATATATAAGTATGTTTATCAGTTGTCTAGTACCCATAACACAAGCTCTGCTTAGCTTGGGCGCTGATGATGGCGCTTTGTGATAGTTGTGGAATATATTATATTATTGTGGCGTCACTTGGGGGAGGCCCAAGTCCAATAGTGACTGATATCATGACGCTGATGATATGACATATTTACGAGGTTTTCCATGACATGAAAAATAATACTACTTCTACTTATCAACGTCATTTCAACCAAAAGACTTCCATCGTTGAACGTAGTCTTCCTAAGCATGTCTCTCAGTAACGCCTGGCTCTGCGTCTCATATCCATCGGTTCAACGCAACCCTCACCAGGTGATCGGTCACCCTTGTGGGATGCTTTTCAACGCTGCGTCTTTCGGTACTTAGTCGCCCCTCTAGAACCTTTCGGCTTCATCGACCACCCGTTTAGAAAGCAATATGCCCTGCCCACGGCCACTTAAGTTTTGTGATTTTTCGGGCTTTGTCGATAACCTTTTCTCCACTTACTAACGAACTTCAAAACGTTGGCATATTTTTTTTAAAACATTGCCCCACACTGATAATTACTTCTGGTATCATGGGTGCATTTGAAAACATGTAAACTACTTACGCGTGTTTTAATAGACAACCTAGACAACAAAGTTGTCTATGGTTCCAATCTGTTAGGCCTGGTCTACACTTGTCGTTATGGCAACTAATTTTTATTTTTATTTTGTTTTTCTTTTAATAATTTTTATTTTGTAATTATTTGTGTGTCTATACGGGCAGAATAAACATGTTTTCTTTCTTTTCTTTCTAAACTCACTTATTAATATAAGTGAGTTTAGAAAGACACAGATATAAGGTATAACTCACATATATATGTATTTAATCATTTGTTGACTAAGTATAATGTAAGACTCTGTATTTGACTTGTAAGAATCCCTTACCAATAAACTACTATGACTGACTATGACTATGACTACAAGTCACCCAGACCCGGATCATTTATACAAGGTGTAAGGAACCGCCCTCCTCAAACTTTAATGTCTTGCTCAGCAGACAAAACTGAACACATTCCACAAGATTTTTTTTCAGGAAACAAAAATAATTCGGCCTCTCTGTACAAACTGTCCAATCAAGTTTTTAATTTTGTATGGTGAGGCTGATTTTTTTTTTCGTTTCCTGAAAAAAAGTCTCGTGTAGGTTGTTGAGTTTCATCTACTGAGCAAGCCCTTAAAGTTTGTGGAGGGCTCTCTCTTACACTCTGTATGTAGGACATACAAAGATTTATTCAGACGGGAATCAAACCCGCAACCCACAGCTCAGCACCCAATCGTTCAATCACAGCGCCAACACTGCCGTCATTTGATCTAGATTTCTGACTAAAGTCCATTTCCGACCTAGATCTAGTCATTTCAAGCTGGCGATTACGAGAAGTAATTACTTTAGCATTTATCTATAAGCTTGTATCTAATAAGTGACGTCATTTGAACAGTGTGGGCGTGTCTGAATAGCTGTCACTTATACGAAATTTGTACTGAGAATTTTATTAGAATACTAATTGAGTGCGTCATTGATATAACTAATAGAGATTACTTACGATCGATCAATAATGTTCGCTTAAATTAGTACTGTAACCTTTCCGCCATCGCCAACTGTTAAAGGATGCAGGTTTTTTGGCATTAAGTACGAGTGCTAACTTTTTTTTATTTTTTTTCCGACGGGAATAATCATCCTATGACAACCCCCGCTCTTGGGCGGAGCGGGAGATAGTGTCAGACTCTTACTGACTAAAAAACCCATCCCGTTCCTTCAAGCATTCATGCCGGGGCTGTAACGCCCTTTCGGATAACCCTGGCCTCAGTAGGCTTCGACCCGGCTGGGTCCCTGCTGTTGCTGACAACTCCTTGAGGCGCGCGGGTACAGTGTGCGCCGTCAACGACTTGGGCTTGATCCGGACATTTACCGGACGGCCGGACAGCGAGCTACCCATTGCTCACGAGTGCTAACTGAAAGGCATCAGCCCATTCCTCAACGGAGTGGCCGTCAGCGTTTGTATCGTGGTATCCCCACGATAAACTATGGCTATTGAAATCACCAAGTACTATTTTACTACGCCGGCTATCAAAGTTAGCGGTTTTTTGAAACTCGAATGGTGGATTAGGGGGCTTATAGACTGATGTGATTGTGCAGGCACCTAAATCCACTATAAGAACTTCTATAGAGTTTATGTTGCTACAGGTTGCAGACGTTTCGCCTCGTCATTTATACCGCGTACTTCGAAGGACTGGAACAGTCTGCCTGCTGCGGTCTTCCCGTCCGATTATAATTTGGGTGTCTTCAAGGCTAGAGTGAATAGGCTCTTGATAAACTAGTGCGCCTCACCATCAACGATTGCATCACTGCTTACCATCAGGCGGGATCGCAGTCAAGTACTAGTTTGTAACAGATAAAAAAAAAAAAACATTACGGCGACTCTAGGCTTATTGAATTAGTACTGGATGCTATTTATGTCTCTCGTAAATCACATTTTGTTTGTAATATATTATTTTATCATCCATCATCGTCATCATTTCAGCCAAAAAACGTCCGCTGTAGGACATAAGCCTCTCCCAATTGTCGCCATAATAACAGTTCTGTGCGCCTCGTACCGGATTCCCGTGACCCTCACGAGGTCATCGGTCCACCTTGTGGGAAGCCACTCCAAAACCTTTCGTCTCCATCGATCATCTATCTTGCGAGCAATGTGCCCTGCTCAATTACTTATAGACAGGAAAAAAAGGTAAAAAAATTGTGACATTGGCTACCTCTATGAAACAGGCAGCATACATAGAAATAGCCTTTATATATAAACCAACTACGTTTCTCTGTATAAAGTTTGAATCCTCATTTCTTCGTCTTAGAATTATATGAATATGTGATTGGTGAATTTTGTAAAATCCTTTCTTGTTCTTTGTATACGTCATAAAAGGCACCTATGTGAAAAATTTCAGCATTCTGGGTTCAATGATTTGGGTTGGGTGTTAGTAAGTCAGTCAGTGAGTCAGTACTTTTTCTTTTATATATTTAAAATATAGGTAAAAATGGTAATTCGAAAAGGCCAGTTTCGGCCATATTTTAGGAGGAATGATACTACGTACGATGAATTCTTAATGAATACTTCAACGGAGAAATGACGGTTCATTACAATACCGCCAAAATAAAACGAAAACAATCAGACGTAAAGCGATGCGCCACCGGTATAGTGGATATCGCATACATACGCACAAAACATTTTTAAGGAACATATGGCGAGGGATTCCCTGCAGGAGTCTATGTGTTTCTAGCTACAACCTAGAGGTTTTTTAAGCCAAGAGCAAATAGGTCACTTCTAGGCAACTGTGCTATGGAGCACGCTTGGCGAATTTCCACTTAGTTGTTCTTCATAATACTTGCCGCTACAAGAACTTGCTAATTAGCAATTAATGGGCATGTTGATTCAACGCGGATCTTGGCATAAAGCCGAGTTCCTAGAACGTTCGAAATTTCCCACACTATTATAATTATATTCTAATTAAGTCAGTCTGGGGTAGCGCGAAGTAATAAGATTTGCTTAGCATCACACCCGGTGCTTCCGCAACTCATCACAGTTTAAAACACAATTTAACTGTGTAGCACCTGAGCAGAGTTGGTCGCGGATTCAAACCCAGCCATGAGCATTACTTTGTGTAATTTATTTCATAACCACTGCTCTCAAACCGGTAAAAAAAAATGTCCTGGAACCAAAAAAATCAAAAATGTGATAGCCACAATCCTCACTGGGCCCACGTGGTGGATTAGGTACTGCTGATTTCCTCTCTTGGAGAGGAAGCCTGAATCAGACAGCAGTGGGAATAATATAAGAAAGGTTATAAAAATCTATGTTATGTCATATGTATAAAAATGTAGGTGCCAAAGGTGAGCTGGATGCGTTGCGCAATACTGAAGATATTGTGTGTGTGTTTTTTTTTAAGATAAAGAGGAAGATAGAATGGACTGTTTTGCTCACCACAGTAATGTTTCCATTCTGAAAGAGTTTCGCATCAAATAAAGACTTATCGATTGTAAAACTGTGAATGAAAGCTTTTTGGAGCGTTTAGTGGTATAAGGAAATGTAAGTAGAGCCACGTTCTCGCAGCCGATCACCCACCAGATAAAAATGATCCAGATGACATCCCCCACCCTTGGGCGGGGAGCGAGAAATAGTGTCAGACTTTTACTGACTAAAAAACGAACCCCGTTCCTTCGTTGCCTTTCATACCAGGGCCGAGCTTTCCTTTCAGAAGCAGACACTGGGCTCCAGGGGGCTTCGATCCTGCTGGGCACCTACGATTGCTGACAACTCCTTGAGACGCGTAGGAATAGTGCGCGCAGATGGACAAACAATCATTCAATCGTCTTCGGCTGGGCAGTCACTGGAAAAATGGTTTAGATACATGATAAAAAACTTTTTACAAAAAAAAAACAACCGACATCAATGTCAAATAAACACTGAAAAGTACAAAATATTTTTAATTTTGGAAGTCGGTGTTTCTATAATAGTTTTGTCTCTTCATTATTTAACACCGACTTGCGAAATTAAAGTTATTTTGTAATCGAAGTTTAATTTTCAGTGTTTATTTAACATTAAAGTCGGTTGTATTTTTTTTTTTTTTTTGTAAAAAGTTTTTTATTTTAAAATTTTTAGTTATGGTACCTACCACCACTAAAAAGTACCTCTCAGCCAAACTTAAATACCTTATAGCCAGAGAGAATCTCATAACGATTCTAATAATTCCAAACACGGTTAGATTACATTAATTTACCTTCTGGTTTCGTCATCAGATCAGTCCAATACATCCCCTCCCCCTTTTCCTTCAGCCAGTCATCGATTACACGTATAAACAAAGCAATTTCACTTGTTACGACAGTTCTGCTGTGATCCTTTTCTGCTGAATCGCCTACTGAATCGACTTCAGCTTTTTTTTTTTTTTAAATAGGTCATTTATTTAATCTTCTTCTTCTTTTTCCTGGCCTTATCCCATATTACTTGGAGTCGGCGCAACACGTTTTTTTCTTCCATTCAGTCCTGTCACCCGTCAAACTATCACTAACTCCCTTTTCTTTCATATCACTTCTCACACGATCCATTTATTTATTTAATCCTGAGATGAAAAAGTAAAATACCAAATTCTTACTTCACTAGGGGTTAGTGTGTGCGTCTATAACCATTTTATTTACCAACTTTTAGATAAACTATTTTTTTTTAATTTTAGTGCTTACATGTTGCATTCTACTGGAAAAAATGTTTTTAAAATCAGTCCAGTAGTTTTGAGTTTATTCATTACAAACAAAAATACAAACATACACATAATATTAGTATCTAAGTATAGATTTCATATTTTATACTTTGATATAGATCCTTTTGCTGCAAAGACCGTGAGACAAATACCAGCTGATATCCTATTTTCATAAACGTTGGTAGTCACGCACCCACTTTTTCTGGTTTCATTTACTTTCAAGTCACTTTCCCACATTTTAACTTACTCCATCTTTATCTAACCCTGCAAGTTTTACAAACCTGCCAATCAAAATGTATCGTCTCACAAACAATATGTTAAGCAACTAGTTTATTTACGTTGTCAATACCACTTTGTCTGAAATACAATTACGTATTTATTACCATAGAGTTTCAGACAACGCACCGATACGACGCCATAATCTCAATGCGTTTTATAAGGGAGGAGGCGAGGTGGAGACGTGGTGCTCACGAGAGGTGAACGACGTACTGATAATCACCTGTTGAAGTGAAAATGCGTTAATGTAACGTTTTAAAGGACCTTTTTTGTAGAGGGAGAGAGTTAGGCTTTTACTGACTAAAACCACACCCATGTTCCTTCTGTAGCCTTTTATCCAGTGTGGACCTGTGTCATCCGGAAGATGAGGACACCGTCGCAATTCTCCAGCCATTCCTGAACGCAATCATGCCATGTTCAGCGCCAAAATACCCTATAGATATCATAAATTAATTGGGTAATTTAAAGAGCTCTGCCCATCTGATATTGCTATTGGTGTAGAATGAGAATAATAATTCAACACCAGTGAACCCCCTGGAGTATACAGTTATGTTTTCTAAGATAACTTTCAGTATCGTAAAGGAAGAATTTACACTGACTCAGGCTTAAACGAAACACTAATTAGTAGACTCGGTATCACAGTCCGCTAGGGCCGATGCCTTACTGCGAGAGGGAATTTCAGAAATCATGACGGTGGCCCTGGAACAAAAAAAAACAAGTGAAATGTGAAAAACACTGAAAGGTTTAGTCAGTGAAAGTACGACATACCCTCTTGCTCCACTAAGAATGGGCGGAGTTACTTGATGAATCGGAAAACATGGTCTATAAGACAAGAAAAGTTTAAAAACCTCTAGTTTAACCTCTGTTAGCCTCAAAAAAACACGGGTCACAGTAAAGCACGTCTTTAAATTAACATATCTCAGAAGCAATTAAACATCTCAAGGCACTACTTGAAGCGACTAACAATTACTCTAGAACTACTTTAAAAAGAGTTAAGATAAACTGATTAATTAATTGGGTCGTTGAAGCAGTCATTTAACAAATTATGCTAAATACGGTTAATTGATAAATATAGAAGCTGTGTCCTTTTCTTTTAATATAGTGGCCAAGGTAAATAAAGCACGCTATGGTTATTTACATCCTGATGAAGTAACCAGTGCACTGGCCATAATTGTGCTTCAATTTGTATTTTGAGCTTTCTCTGTGAAGCAATTCTTGTCGCTTTTTTTTGCCATAAAAAATATAAAACTTTCAGTACTTCAGAAACATATTGTCTGCTTTCCAGTGAATTTCAAATTTAATTTAAAAAAAAAAAACTAAAGACCATCGATTCGAGAAGAAGAAAGAAAAAGAAGAAGGTAGAGCATACAGATACAAGACATATATATCTCACCACATCATTTGTCAACTGACTTCTTCTGGTTTCTTTGCTTCTATAAACCATTTAAGAAGACAAAAGTAACTTCCGATATAAATATTAAAGACATCTTTTTTTTCATATCAGGAATTCATGACACAATATCCACTCCATCTTAATCATTCTCGTGAAAGACTTCCACGGCTGGACACAGAGCTCCTCCAAACTTCGCCACCCACCTCACATCGTATTCGCGTCGTCCCCGTTACGGCAGCCTTGAGCAAGGCTCCCTCTATCCAGTGCAACGACCCCTATGCTTCAATTTACATCGTGGGGTCGGGAAACGCAGCCGAATCGATTTACCTGCGCACTAGGCACTACAGACTATCATAGTGAATGGGTGACATTGAACCGAACAAACTTCAAGGGATCCTGTCTAGACCTATGTCTGTAAGGCTGTTCATTGAATTATTGTAGGAGGCTGTAGTTGTGTAGGAAGCAATGAAGGGAGTACTGTTAGTGCCTTTTAAGAACCTGTTTCTAAGTGTATATTTTAAGGACAATTTAAATCCCTGTAAAAGATCTCTGCTGCTAATAACAAATAAAATTGAGTTTTCGACACCTTTGTTTTGAAATTACTCTGTTATTTTTTTTTCTTCCTCTGCATTGCCTTATCGTATTACGCAAGGCCGGCTTTCACAGTCATGCAATGTCATTTATTGAAGAAATACCTCTGTTATCTACTGTAAATAATAAACCTCAATAGCCAAGATATACCTATTCTAAAAATTTTTATTTTTCTATGTTCTCTATGTCGTCCGTTCGATTATAATTTAAATGTCTTCAAGGCTAAAGTGAATAAGCTGTTAATAAACTAGTGCGCCTCACCATCAACGATTGCATCACTGCTTACCATCAGATGGGATCACAATCAAGCACTAGTTTATTATCAATTTAAAAAAAAATGTTTACTTCTGTAATTGGGACTGTTTAGCTCAATCATCATCATCATTTCAGCCGAAAAACGTCCACTGTTGGACATAGGCCTCCCCCAAGTGTCGCCACAATGAATGGTCCTGTGCGTTTAGCTCAATAGCCTCATTAAATAAATTCATAATTTAGCACTTTGATTTTGGTCCAGAGAGGTTGCGATATTAGTGTTTGCATAAAAATTTTACTTTCGAGTTTCTTCCCGAACAGCCCCTTTGTAAAATCAATATTTTGTTTAGCAAACGATTTTCAAGTACATGAAATTATAAAGCAATCATCTAAATCTTAACAATATTGACGTACAAAGTGTACGCTGGGCTGCTGATTTCCACTGCTAAAAATAACTTAACCAGAAATCGCAACAATAAATACAGTAACAAGAAATTCTTGTTATCACTACCCTTGTTCGAACGAATTGGTGTTCCTGAAATTCTGATTCTCTGAATTTTAGGGACTGTTACATATTTACATATACAGGGCTGTTACAGAAATGGGCCGTTAAATTTTTGAGTGGATCTAACTTTCTTCAAGCAAGTTACATTAGCCAAAAAACATATATACCTGTGGTACCTTCCGTATAAGTCATCACCTTATCAAAATTGGTATGAGAGGATCAAAGTAAATTTAAAAAAAAATATATATAACTATTTCGTTATCGTCAAGTTGGACATTGCTCACAGAACATTTATGGTGCGTACAGCCAAGGAGTGGAATTCCCTGCCGGAGTGTGTTTCCTGATAGCTACAACTTAGGGGTTTTTAAGTCAAGAGTGAATAGGTTACTTATAGGCAAGCGTGCTTTATCGTCGACCACATCATCGCTTAGCATCAGGTGAGGTGATAGTCAAACACGAGCCTATCAATAATATATTTTTTTGTGTTTCTGTTCTAAGTATAGGGACCCCCAAAATTTATTGCTTATTGCTCTTATAGTTTCGGAAAAAAGTGGCTGTGACATACGGACGGATAGACAAACAGACGAATCTATAAGGGTTCCGTTTTTTTGCCATTTGGCTACGGAACCCTAAAAAGAGTGGATGGCCGATTTGGCCGATGGCCGAAAGGTTCTAGAGTTGCGATCACGTATCAAATAGCCAGTATTTAAAATATGACCATCGGTTTCCCTTACACCCTGTAAAGAGTATTTCAGAATTTTCTGAAAAACATTAACTAAGTAGTAACTAAGTTTCGTAACAATAAAACCAATTTCCTGGTAATACAATAGATTTCGAAAACACTCGTTTTAGTATTTATTAGAGAAAATAAAGTAACCTTTTCTTTGGCTGGCCAAATTCGATGTATACAACTTAGTTTTGCCACCTTTCATTGCTCCGGTACGATAGGCTACGAAGGAGTGGGTTTTGATTGGCGACATTGCCACGTTTTATGGCAATGCTTATCCTCTGTTCTAGGTAAAAGCCAGCCCTTGGGTCACGCGAAGTGTCAACTAGACGTTTCAACATATCTTGAAACAACTTGTGAGCACTCGGACCTCACGAACCGAGAGTTTTAACCCCAAACGGTTAGAAAATTTAACTATATATGTTATATTTCCGCCGCTTGAGGTTCTTCGAAGCCGCAGCGGCAGCACCAGCGCGACATGACGAGCTAGGAAGATGTGAAGGCGCAAGAGTATCGATACAAGTAGCGTCCCATACTAAAGGCCTTCCCATCTTCCAAGGGAATAACGACATGCCGTCCGGTCTCTTGCCATCGTCGCGTGCCAGGCCATGGGGTTCCAATACGGCTGGAACGCCGGCGGTGACAAGAGCGCGTCTGATGATGTCGTTGATATTCGCGTGACGCGCTATGCGACTTGCATGACAGCCCGTGGTGTCCGAGTCTGTTGACGACTTCGCCACAGTAGCAGCCATGAGGCGAACAGCAGGGAGCGCCTAGACGTAAAGAAACAGCGAGGCGGAAAGTATTATCATTTGTTTTATTTTATAATTAGTTAAGTATTTTTTAAATGTAAATTATTCATGTTCTTATAAACTAGTAAAAAATAATATCTAATATAATATCGATGTAATCGTCACAAAACAATTGAAATTAGATTTTTTTAGTAAAATGTATACGTTTAGATTCTACCTAATGCCATCGGATGTATTTACTAATAAAAAAGACACTTTTTGATATTGAACTCATCTTAAGTCCTACCGTGGTCGAATAAAAATGTTACTTTTTGTTCCGGAAGAAGCTTTTCGGGTTGATTTTTCTATGAAAAACGTGCTCTTGTTGATCTTTATCATTGCAGATTCGTTTAAAAAATAACCTTTAGAGCCGGATTAAAAAAAAACAAGTATAGCCAAATACGTAGATGACACCTTTTGTTCCTAACCTCCTCAATTATATTTGATAAAAATCTTAGCTTAAAATTGTATACATTTGAGTTGGTCACCCTGTAGAAAATGTAATTTCATTTAGAATAGGTAGAGTTTGTAATGTAAATAACAAAATATCTCAGAAGCTTTGTTTTATTTACAGAATTGAAATGAAACAGTAATTTATTTAATGAGTACTATTTACCATAGATGGATATTATAATTCTATCTATTTGAAATAAATTTTAGATGTAATAAAAATATAATGTAGGTAAATAGAGATATAGAGAGTTATAGAGTTCTATCTATTGTAAATTAACAGTGAAGCTGTGACCAAGTAAAGCTTTCAGAGTCTATTTTATGGACAAATTTCTCCTAAATCCCATAACAGATTTCGATGAGGTTTTCACAAATAGAAAGAGCAATAAACATGTGAAGCTTTTGAGTATAATTTGCAACCGAGCAAAACCGAAGTGGGTCACAAGCTGTTGATAAAATCATTTCATATAGTGAAAGCAATAAAGCCAACATCGGTTTTCTGGTAGAGAGTTCATGGCATGGAATAAAAATAATTTGGCAATTACAGATCTATCGTAATCCAAGAGAAACAATAATTTCGTTAGAAGCGTCCGCACTACTCGACGGATTACCTAAAAATGTCACCCCTCCAAACGATTCCGCTCACATGACTCGTCTACAACGTCACAGAGTTTCTCCTCTCGCCGCGGTACTAAGAAAACAACTGAGTGGTTTTTTCTTCGCTGGGTAAAAATCATCCAGATGACCAGTACATCTGGCGCTTAGCACGTCCTAGACGAACTCGGGGCATTGCCGCGTCGCAGATTTGCGACATGACCTCCCGGAACCACTCCACCTCGACGTCAATGTCGGTTTCAATGGCCTATCCAGTGCTTGCACCCAGGCCTGTACCGTCGGGACTTTCAGGAGGAGCTCCCAGTCCATCTGCTTCAGCACCCCCGCGGACCACAAGGATCAATTGAGTCAATTGAGTGTCTTATTATCGCAAAAGTATCGTGATCATGGACATTTAATAAAATAAATCTTTTTGTAACTTCAATTATATTCTTACCACGTAACTGTGCGTTGAGTAAGAGTTGTTTTTCAGTTAACGCGATCGAAACATTTACCGCTGTTGGGTCTCTGATTGGTTAAGAGCTTGGAGCGAGCCAATCGGAGAGCCTAACGTTATAAACGTGTCAGTCGCGTTAAGGTAAAACAAACTCGCACTAGACTTTCTGATGGCCGTACAAAATATTACACGAAAAAAAAAGGTACAGGCAGGCATTTGAAATCTAGAATCAAAATAAAACCTGAATGAGAGACATTTTTATGGCTTACATTTATCTCGTTTAATCCACAATACTGCGGGTTTTTGTAAACATAAAATGCAAATAAAACCATTTAACCTACACCTGACTCACTGCATTATGGTTTACCTTTAATAGATCTCCATTTTACTGTCTTAATGTAATTTTTGTGGCGGAATAAAAAATACACTGTGTTTAATTCTGAGAGTAAATATTCTTTAGAGTAAGTGCCAGAAAATGTTGGCACTGTTTAGGCAACAAGATAGGCGAAGCCAACGATGTTAAAATCATTAGGTAAAGCTAAGAAAATATGCTGGACAGAGTATGGGTTCTGGAGAATATACATAGTTCTTAGGAAAAAAATGTTATACGAAAAAAATAGAACCATGAAAAAACAAAACACTAAAAAGTGCAAAATAACTTTAATTTCTGATGTTGGTGTTTCTAAGTTTTCTCTTTGTTATTTAACATTCCAGAAATTAAAATTGTTTTGCACTTTTTAATATTTTTACATTGCTTTTTGAAACACTTTTTTTTTATTTTTATTTTAAACTTTTTTGCTATGCTACTCCTCAGTTAAACTTAGATAGTGTCCGAGTTCTATAGTATGATATCATTAAAACCACTTCAAGCCAGAGTTACATACATACTACATTTCACGACCATAACACACTAAGACACCGTTAGGATACATTATTTTGTTACGAACTTTCTGTGTCGAGATACTTTATTACCAGAATGCTTCTCATGCCAGTTCTAATAAGCCCAAACATGGCTAGGATACATTGATTTATTCCGCAGTTCTAGCGCCTACCTTCCAGCTTTATCAGATCATCCTGATCCCTCTTTTTAATTCAGTCATCGACTGCACGTGTAACCAAAGCAATTTTACTAATTACAATAGTTCTGCTATGTTTCTATTAGGAGCTTCCATCCATATTTTCGAATTTCATTATCAGATCATGATAATATTTCAATGAGACCGATTCGGGAGTACACTAATTTAACCAAATAAAAATCAAAATCGATCTACAATTAACCGAGATATCATACAGACGAACATTATGACCTCCTCTTTTGAAGTCTGTTAAAAACTAAAACGCAACTGCTGCTTAAGTGCTTACTGATTGGTAGCCGTCTTAATATCAAGAGAAAGAGCATTCTACAGTAGTATAGACTATTGCACTTAAATCACAAATTTTAACTTCACTGACAGTATTAACTGAGTTCTAATAAATAATTTATTTGATAATATCAGATTTGTTGTAACCACTTAAATTAATAAAAACAAAGGGTAAGGTATATAAAACTGCAGTCCGTCCAGCGCTACTGTATGGCTCCGAATGTTGTACAGCAAAGAAGACGCATGAACAAAAGGTCCATACCAATGAAATGAAGATGCTGAGATAAGCGGGGGGTGTAACTAGACTTGACAGAGTGCGAAATGAGCACATTCGGGAAAGTTTCAAAGTCACTCCAATCTCCGATAAGATGACTGAAAACGCCTTCGTTGGTATGGACACGACCAAAGACGTAGTAGGACCACGTGGTCCAAATCGCTCTAAGCCTACCATAACAAAAAAGAGGTAGAGACCGCCCACCATTGACCTGGTGGTCAAATATAGAGAGGGACCTCAAGAAAGCCAAGTTGCCAGAATTGACAACGCAAGATAGAGCCACTTGGCGCAGGAAAGTGAGGAGACCCGACCCCAAATAATGGGACTAGGGAAGGAAGAAGAAGAGATTTTTTGTAATCTTTAATATTAAAATTGTCTAAATATTAACAGTAGACCTAATCACCCTTTAAGTAAGTACTAACAGTTCTATTCAATAGTTTAAATTTTTTGCATGTTAGCTTTACTATTTTTTTAAGTACGTGTAGTGTTTACCTTTAAGTAATTGTTGCACTGTTTATTTTTGTACCAAGCTGTTGTGTAAACAATTGTTGGTAGACCAAATAAATCTACACTAATATTATAAGGAGGTAAAGTTTTTGGTTTGCAGGAGGTAGGTAATCTCTGAAAGTACTGGTCTAATTGCTGAAATTATTTCACCGAAAGAAACCTGCTTTATTGTTGAGTGAAATAGGCTATATTTTATGTACACGAGCGAAGCTGCAGGAAAAAGCTAATAAATAATAATTAAATACTAGATATTAACAATATCTGCAAAGATACATGCAATACAAGACATGACATCAATTACATGATCAAATCTATTTTGTTCAATAGTAAACACAAACGTTAAATATCACATCGCTCTAATAATATTGTAGTACATAACATCAATATTTACTTACGCGGAACATTATCGGGTGTTACGTCTAGCAACGAAAATAATACGTCATCGTGATTAGGTAGTAGATCAACACATGTAGGTTTCTTGAGTCTGAGGAAAAGTGCCAACCAGCAAATCTATTATACGAAAGTCTAAAATCTTTGGGTTAGACCACGTAACATTTTGGTAGCACTAAATAATTCCGTGAATTTCGACTATCTGTCTAGGCCACAGCCTTCTTGATGTCTTCATTTTCATCTTTTCTCTCAGACAGTCACAGTTCTGAATGTTTATAGTTGTTTCCCAATACATATTATTCATATCCATATTGTAATATATCCGTATGTTGCACCACACTTCAAATTACTCCTGTATCATGGGTATGTTCATAAACATGTAAACTCACACACACAAAACTTAGACCCAAAGCACTTATCTGTAGCCAATCTTTCAACCATTGCGCCAACCGTGCCGTCATTAGTTCCTTGACCAAGTACCTAATTACTTTCAAATCTACATTACTTGCGCTAGTTCTTCTTACTTTGTATTCCTCATATCCTGTCAGAGTTTTGTTACGTTCCTTTTTCTATCGCAGTTAGGTCTTCAGTATATTGTAGCCCACTTACTTCCATTAGTGTCTTACCCGTCTTCCTAAGCGTCTATTATAATTCATCATTGGTTCCTAGACCTAGTAGACGATTTAAAATCTGGGTTTGTTGCCATACTACTGTTCCTTTCTTTCGTTGTATGGTCTTCAGAATATTGTGACCACTTCCACTTGTTTCTTTCTATTCGTTTTTTTTTGTTCTTTCCCATTTTGTTTCAAACATTGTGAACAACCAGGTTTATCGATAAATATATGATACAGAGATGATTTTAATTTTTAGCAATGGAGTATACTTAGATGACTTTTCATACGCACTCGATCATCACTCTTCGATCATTTGCTATTCTAATAAAATTAATTCTAGCCTGTATTACTGTATAAATCGAAAGACAAGGTGGGTTTATGAGTATTGGAGGCGAACGGTGGCAATTACCTCTCACGTCCTGCCCCGGTCCAGGCCAAGGTATGATGAGAGCATGGGAAGCAGTAACCTCCTTCGTGTCAGCAGTAATGCGGACAAACGAGGTAGCGGAAAGCGTAAGCAATAATCACGCCCCATCTGCCGCAGGAGATACCTCGAGCGTCGGGAGTCGCTGACGATTCAGTCTTATAAGAACCAGACCTGGGTTGACGGCTTAATATGTTCCACAAGTGCTTCAAATTCAGAATAATTGACTAAGCCCGCTAAGGCCAGAACCTGCCATGACTGCAGAATTGAACGAAAGAGTCTCAGCGGCCCCAGAACGCAAATGGCAATTGAGGGAACACAGGTGTGTTTAGTCAGTAATAGTCTCTCAAGCGTCACCCAGAGAATGAAAAGTTGGATCATTTTCCACCCCCAAAAAAAGAAGTGAAATGAAAGGTTTTTGCTTCTCTTAATTTCAAACAGTTGTTATTTTGTTTGGCACGACCAAAACATTTATTTATTATAGTTTAACTAATGAACACTTGTAGTCAACCCAATTTATGTTGATGTTTATCATTGTATGCCCGCAGATCAAGGTCAACACAAGAATAAAAGTGCTGTTATCTATTAATAGTTATTTAAATATTGCTGGAAATAACAACATATTTTTTTATCTAAGCTTCAGAGTCCATTTGATTAACAGCTATATTTACCTAAATGACGTGTGTGTTAATACCTATTTTTTTTTTTGCATTTTAGAAGGAAAAGAAAATTATTCTTAAGAAGAGATACTGTTGGTAGTCATTAATAATGATTTACACAAATATTTTATAAAGTTATTGCTGTCTATAAGGCTTAAAAATTATTGATGATCAATTAAATGGACATACAATGTCCATACACACACAGTACATTGGTGTGTTACAATCTCTCAAGACGAAGGTCTGTTACCAGTGTATGTTGCCAGTATATTTGGTCACACTTCAATTTGCTGACCGAATTTGGATAAAACTAGTTACAACGCTAGACTATGACATAGAATAGGACTTTTTATCTCTGTAGTCTACACTACCACTGTTGGACATAAGCCTCCCCAAAATGTCGCCACAATGAACGATCCTGTGCGTCCCACATCCATCGGATTCCCGCAATCTTCATCAGGTCATCGGTCCACCTTGTAGAAGGCCTTCCAACACTCCATCTTCCGGTACGCGGTCGCCATCCCAAAACCTTTCGGCCCCAACGGCCATCTGTTCTGCGAGCAATATTATGGCCGCCCATGCCCACTTAAATTTGGCGATTCTTCGTGCTATGTCGGATATCTTCATTTCTGATTCGTTCATGCAAGTACGTACACTAATATTATAAAGAGGTCAAGTTTGTTTTTTTGTCTCTAAAAGTACTGGTCCGATTGCGAAAATTTTTTCACTGATAGAAAGCAGTTTTATTCCTGAGTAACATAGGCTATATTTTATGTATGCGGGCAAAACCGCGGGTAAAAGCTAGTACGTTATATTAGGATGATAAAGCATACAAAGATGCTAGCAGAAGCTAAAACCTAGTAACCCATATAATAACTCAAGAAACTAAATAAAAAGCGCCATCATCAGG
Organism: Mythimna albipuncta; assembly: GCA_929112965.1. Classification (NCBI taxonomy): domain Eukaryota; kingdom Metazoa; phylum Arthropoda; class Insecta; order Lepidoptera; family Noctuidae; genus Mythimna; species Mythimna albipuncta. The sequence continues at coordinate 4,041,101 of OV815960.1, forward strand.
TCACGCTAAAGAGGTCAGCCTATTTCTCTTTGAGGAGACGCAAAGATGGCTTTTCAGTAAGGCTACGCAAAGATTGCGCTTCGGTAAAGCTACGCAAACATAGCTACGTGTCCACTACGCATCGCCTTTGAGGTCTAAGAGGCTTATCTGTCGGATATACTTCGTTATCCGGGTATCAAGGGAATTTGGTTGTGATTCTTTGCATGCGAATAAGGAAAATATCGTAAGAAAAGTTTCGTGTATGAATATGTCTTGTTATAACTGAACTAGCTTTTGCCCGCGGCTTCGCTCGCCTATATACTAATTAATAAATGCTAATAATATAATAATATAATATAATTAATAGCTAATGCTTTATATTACTAATAAATAAATAAATAAATATAAAATATAGCCTATGTCACTCAGGAATAAAGCAGCTTTCTATCGGTGAAAAAGTTTTCGCAATGGACTAGTATTTTCAGAGTTTACCTTCTACAAACAAAAACACAAACTTTACCTCTTTATAATATTAGTCTAGATAGTGTAGATAATATCTGATCAATTTGTGGTATTTGTAGATATCATATTTCTGATACAGCGTGGAAATGCCGCCTGCCAGTGTTTTGAGCACATTATATTATCAAACGACAACGATGCGACGGAATTTTTCGACCCCATATTTTATATTTTTTTTATACGTTTTAATTAGTTTTGGCTTATATTTTTTTGTTTTAATGATGTACTTAGTTATAATTATAGTTACTTATCTGTTATTTTTTAAATGTAAATCGTATTTATAATTAGCTTTAAATTATTTTTGTTTAACAATTAAACAAAAATAATTAGTAGTGGTTTAAAAGTAAAAACTCTTATTAAAAAGATTTGATCTTATTCATATCAACAACTTGCTCACTACAAAACAAAAAAAAACCTACAAAGCTTGGAGCACAGGTTTAGGGTAGCGACCATTTCTACCTAAATGGGTTTTTACCTGAAATTAATGAATTTTATTTTATTTATATATTTTTATTTTATTTCGGTATTTTAAAGAGTGTGTGCTGAAATGATATAACTCCTTGATAATCGACTTGACTCCGCCATTATCTTGGCTTTCTACGATCGGACGGCCCGACGCACGTAAGGCGAGTTTCCACTCTGACGTTGTTGACATCTCTATAGTCCGGACTAATTGTTTCGTCTCGTCGTTTATACCACGTACATCGAAGGACTGGGACAATTTGCCTGCTATGGTCTCCCTGTCCGTTTGTAATATATGTGTCTTCAAGGCTAGAGTGGATTCTCTTATTAAACTAGTGCAGCTCACTATCAACGATTGCATCTCTCTATCAGGTGGGATTACAGTCTATATTATTAAAAAAAAAAAACAAATGTTACCGACTCGCGACTAATATTATTTTATCTACGAGCACCTTCACATATATCTATTAAGTTTTATAAACGTCAATCAAAAGTGACATTGCGTGAAATAAGTTCCCGTCTTTACGATTTGGCCAATGAACTCGCAATTAATTTGTCGTGACTAAAGTGACGCTACCAATAAACGCAAGACCAATTAGAATTAAGTACAAATGGTTTGATGAACCAGTGATTAAGGAAACTACTTCTTAATCACGAGTCAGGCAGAGCCCTGTATCTTAGACTGGATGTGCAAAAATTCGTAACCTATTATCCACACATTTCAATTTCCCAATTGATAAGAGGCCCGCAATACATACATGAAATAAATTTTTATTTTTATTTTTGGTGTACAATAAAGAATATATCTATCTATCTATACAAGTATACATATAATAAATCTGTACCTACTTAAAAGTTTTAAGTTGTATGCGCATCACGTAAAATGTACGAAGTCGATGTAGATAATTTTTATTCATTAAACTTGTGTATAACTTGATAAATTACTTAGGTTTCGTTTCATTACAATCGGTTGACTACCTATATCGCGTTAAGTTAGATTATTAGTAAGTTATATTACATTTAATAAATGTTACGCGGTACGAAGTTCACCGGGTCAGCTATTAATGAATATATTATAATAACTATAGTATAGGATCATATACTTTTATAGCTCACTTTGCTCGTTAGCATTCTCAATCACAATAAAAACTAAACCTATTTTAGTCAAAAATGCTTTAAGTTATTTTTTCGTTCGAACTTTCGACAGCTCGAACTACTATCTATCAAATATTGCAGTATGTCATACACATAAATATATGTTCACAGAAATGTCCTGCCAAACTGCAGTACAGTTTGTCGCCAGTGCTCTCGTGGATAGTCTTCTTGAATAACTAACTAACAAATACAGTAAAAAACATTATAGGTACTGGACGTGTGGTGTAAAGTAAATTTTTAAGGGCACTCGCCCGCCATGCCTGCATGAACAACGTTCGTGTACAATTTGATTGTCCGATCGCGAATTAGCTCAACCTCAACCAACTCAACCTTTGATTCGCAGTCCATCGCGCAACCACTGGATTCTTAAAATACTTACTAAAAATCCACCATCATTGTAACTAGGTTTAAAAATTACATTATTTCGCGGACTAAATATAAATTCATTGCCAAGTGCTAATGTAAATATTTATAATAGACCGCTTATCTTTAGTGCGCATGCACTCATTTAGTTTATAGTTTTATACTATAATTATGTTTATGTACTATATATTATTTCGCTACCAACTAGCTTAACCGTGATATCGGCTTATTTATTTTACTTACGACGGTGTTTCACTTTTCAATTCATATACTTTTCTAAGTTTATCCAGAATATTACTGACACCCTCTGCCTCGGAAAGTATTTACTTAAAACAATTAACAATTTGCCTGCTGCGGTCTGCCCGTCGGATAATAAAACTAGTTGGCAAAAGCTAGGGAGAAGAAGATTGTGTCGTCAGTTCATTGCCGGCTGGAAGCTAATTAAAATAAATTTTGCTTACCAGTCTAGTCTAGTAATCTTTCTTGCTTTCCCTCTTGCTCTTGGTTTTGTTGTTGCTTACCTGTTCTTGCTTGGTTTGCTCTTGCTGAAGGAATGACTGAATATAATTCGGTCGGCTAGTTGAATAGCGCCGAATCAGACAGTTAGCTAAGAGGCGAATAAATAGTTCAATATTGCAGCAAAATTCCAAAAGCCCAAATCGGCCATCCAAACATGTGGTGCAACCACATCTTCAACATCATCACTATCCATCCACCATACCGTATGGTTTTGAAATACTTTGTGTACTTACTTTAAATAACTTACATTTAAATCGTAAACATTCAGTCTTTTAAGCACTTTTAAGCTTAATTAGTGGTACCTATTATACTGTAATCTATGTTTGTTTTTACTTCATAATCCATTAGCAATAACAAATGGCTATCAAAATTATTGTAAAATAATTATTGCACTTTGACCCCCTTATCTCAATTACAACAATCCAATTCGCACGTACTTTTAATGATAATACTTTACCTACTTTGTCCTATCAAAAGCAAAACAAACTACCTCGCTAAAGGGGTGACCAGACGATTGCAAACCAGCTCCCCAGCTCTCCAACCAGGTCACCTTGGTTGGAACGCTAGTTTCGTTCGTGTAGTCAATCCTTTAGTTAACTGAAACAGTCGAACTAGTAATGATAGTAACTAGGTTAGTACCTACTGGCTATCAGCCCCCATCACATGCCCGAATTCAATTAGCACCCCTGGGTACCTCCTGGAGATGCAGTTCCCGTCTGACGTAGATGCAGGCTTGCGGACGGTGAAGAACGGGTATCTCGTCATCCGATAAGGGTGACTGCGCATTGTTTTCCATGTACACATCAAAGATCACGGGCCTGCTGACAACAAGGTATAGTTAACTCTGGGCCCGACCGTCCACTACCAGCAAAAACGTTTCGGCCCATTAGGACCGATGCCAGATAGGGTCCCGAGAATCTCACGCCGGGCCTTGGTTGAGGCCATGGTCCGGAGCAAGGAGGCAGGCGGTCGCCGATTTCTGCGAAGCAGTAATGCTCGCAAAGGAGGAAGCCGAACGCATCATGAAATGGCGATCTCGCCGCCGCCCCCGGGATTCTGATCCCGATTTCCGGCCACCGTAGACGCGGGCTTGCGGACAGTGAGCAATGGGTAGCTCGCTGTCTGGCCGTCCGGTAACTGTCCGGACTAAGTCCAAGTCGTCGACGGCGTGCACTGTTCCCGCGCGCCTCAAGGAGTTGTCAGCAACAACAGGGGCCCAGCCGAGTCGAAGCCAACTGAGGCCAGGGTTATCCGAAAGGGAACTCGAGCCCCGGTATGAAGCATAGAAGGAACGGGGTGGGCTTTTAGTCAGTAAGAGTCTGACACTATCTCCGCCTTCGCCCAAGACGCGGGGTTTTATCATTGGATGATTTTTCCCAACATAAAAAAGGGCCACGGGAATTTCTGAAAGCGCAACTGAAGGACACAAGTGGGTTTTAGTCAGAAAAGGTAACCCTAGAATAGGAGAAGTCTTTGGACAATATCCCACCACAAAAAAAAAACATCACTGTATGATAATTCAGAATAACCGACAATGAAAGGAATATTCGAAAAGTTAACGCAGCTCTAGTAGTGCACAAAGACATCCTTGTGTAGGATGTCTTTGTGCACTACTAGAACAACAAAGAACTGTCATCATCATCAGCCTTTTTAATGTTCCCACTGCTGGGACTCAAGCCTCCTCTATAGGAGAGGGAATGGGCCGTAATCCATCACGCGGACCCAGTGCGAGTTGATGAATATCACATGTCTTCGGAAAACAAAGAACATGCACATTCATACAATTTAGATTTATCTCCAGTTAGATCGAACATCATAAACCTTAAAGGAAACACTGATAGCAAAAAGATCAATAATAAAGACTTTACATTTTCCCTTTTACAAACTAAGCTAATTTCCTACTAATTAATTGAACAGAACAACATACTTAATAATTAATTAGAGACTGATATAATGTAGGCCATTCTAAGTAAGTGATAACGTTGTTGCAATGTAATGTAGGTCGCACGTGGTCACTCGTTGCTCATACTTCACGATGCGTGCAATTAAACAGACCGATATATGACTCGCATATTATACGAGTCAGCAGTCTGTTGTTTACCAGTTTATTTGCACTAGATCAACGGGCTGGCACAAAGTACAAAGGAACCTTTTAGTGTGCGGGCTTGCGGACGGCGAGCAATGGGTACCTCGCCCTCGAGCCCAAGATGTAGATGGCGCGTATTGTTCCACGCACGCCTCAAAGAGTTGTCAGCAAATGTAGGGCCCAGCTGTAGGGTCGAAGCCTACTGTGGCCAAGGAGATTCGTCCCCAGTACGCAAGGCAACGAACGAACTGGTGTAAATTTTTAGTCAGTACAAGTCTGATTCTATCTCCCACTCTGTCCAAGAGCGGGAGATTGAATAAGTGTCGCGTGTGGTCTGTGTGCCCTTTTATTTAAATTGGTAAATCACGTTTGAATGTATGCGGAACAGAGTATAATCTCCCACATACCACCGTTAAAAAGAGGAATCTCCAACCAGATGGGTGTTACAGTGTTACGTCTGATTTGGGCAACTGCCCGATAGATGATTTCGGGTTTAGTTCTTATGTGATACCATAGATGTCGTTACAAATCAAATAACTTCTCCCGCTCTGGGTGGAGTGAGAACGAGTTTCAGACTTCAATTGACTAAAATTCACCTGTGGTCCTTCAGTTACTCGTTGCGTTCCAAAGTAATGATAATTCTTTATCATCCACATCAGGCATCAGCCTTAGAGTTACTGACCATATTACGGAACATTTGGGGGATCTCTGAAAAGGAAACTTGTAGTCCTATAATGCAAAGGGGAACTGAAGACAATCTCAATTATGTACTTCACTTTTTTTTATTTTGTGATAGGTACAGAAGTCAATCTACATACAAAGCGCGCTCGAGCAACACACACATAGACACCGCTCACGGACACGATATCTCGGAGCGCCTCGGCCCGCTCGTCGAACAGTTCCGGCTCAAATGCTCATTAATGTGCGTCCACCGACCGTTAGGTATAAAAAATGAAGTACATACATGAGATTGTCTTCTGTACCTGTCTATTTTGTGGTAAAATACTAATAGGTACTCCCACTCGCTTCACCATAGAGTGGGAGAATGTATTAGATAATTTCCCACCTAATAAAAAAACCTATTTCACATATACACACAAAAAATGTCGTCTTTTTCATATTAGTGCGTTCACTTTTCGTAGTACGTACGTACTATTGTTTATAGACTCTATTTTACACTTGTTTAGTTTACAACGAGTGTTCCCTTCTTTATAATGAAAACAACACTCTACCAATATAACTTCACTTTTAACTAATAAAATAACGTTCAAAAATGAACTTTATGATTAACTTCTAAAGAGTGTCTATCAAAATTACGGCTGCACGTAAAATTTGTACGAAGTAAAGTCATGATCAGAACCGAGCAGTTTTGGGTTAGTTTGAATAACTTAAACCATGTAAATATGGGTAGGATGAGTCACTTTAGTTTGATCAGACGGAAATACTAGCAGCTTAATTATTTCCAAACTATTTCGGAGATATCTCGCAGTCAGCCATATGCAGCTAGATAGGAATTCAGTTGCACATGGCTGACTTCGGTAGGTTACACGGGACATTTTTGAAAGAGAAACTGTGGTCCTTGACAGTTAGGGCAACTAAAGAACACATGGGTGGGCTTTAGTAAGTAAAAGTCTGACATATTCTACCCTTTGCTTTGCTCCGCAAACTAACTCAACTTTGAAACCAATCAAGTCAACCAATGTCTGTCTGTGGGAGGACCTTCTCTCTCTCTCTCTTATATTTTAACGTAAGACTCAGGGGACCGCAGTGGTCCTCCCACAGACAAATATTAGCCGGTGGACCCAGAGCGGGTACAGTTCCACAGTTCAGTTAATATTTGTAATTTTTCACTGCTCGTCTCCGCATTGTGTGGTGTAGCACATCCCAGAGAGGGGAGAAGTGAAATTAGTAGAGAGGGACAGGAAAAAAGAATTTATGGAGTTTACTGAGCACGTCCCGGTAGAGCAAGCTGTAAAGACATACGCAGTCACGTAATTGCCGGGAGTGTCTCCAATGGTCCGTGTGTCGCAAGGCGGGTGTTAGCTACAGTGGTGGGAGGTGGAATTTGCTCGTCTCCGCTCTACTCCGCTCCGCAATAGAAACGTACCCTTTGAGGTGGAATTTTGAACACCAGTGCCAGCAAAACACAATATAATACAATACAATAAATAAAGAAAGAAAAATTATTTAGTTGGCGACAGTCATCAGAATAACAAAACTAAAACAAAATAAAAAGTAAATACAATAAAATACAAAACATCTCTACAACATTTTGGTTAAAAGACCAATCTTGAAATCTTCGATACGACGGACAAAGAGAAATAGGAAATAAGATAGACCAAGTACTCTCTGATTCGTAGCAATAAACTGAGTGCACTCAAACTCAATGCACTCGAACACCCAGAATGCCACGCTTGATTGCGCATCTGAGGAAGGTGCAAGATAAAGTGAAAGCGTCACGGATCTAGAACACAGACCAACAGATGTTCAATGTATTGTGTAACTGGACGATCTTGTTTCTTACACTGACTTACACTGTTCTAGTATTTACTTATTTACACTAATATAATAAAGAGGTAAAGTTTTTTTTTTAAGCTATTGCATAGCTTCTATCGCGGGCCTTGAGCGTGGAGACCGAATCCAGAAATTCCGTAACGAAAATAACCTAACACCCCCCACTCATTTGTTTTATGAGCGTGGTGACCGATAAGAAAACAAATGAGTGAACAATCAATCAAAATTCAATTCAATGTGTGAAAGTGTAACTTCAATTAATATCAAAGAAAAAAAAAACAAAGGAATAAAATAAATAATTGCATAAGTTGATAAAAATGCTATGCAATAGCTTTACCGTGGCAGTCCCCGAGTGCCACACGTCTTTTTTTTATTTTTTGTTTGTAGGAGAGATAAATAATCTCTGAAAGTAGGTACCAGTCCGATTGCTAAAATTTTTTCACCGATTAAAGTTGCTCTATTCCTGAGTGACATATAGGCCATATTTTATATACGCGGGCGAAGCCGCAACAAAAACATTGTGTGTCTCATGGCTGCGCCTTTGTCCAGTTCAGCATAACGTCCGACAACTACATAGCAACAGCCTGTCGCTAGTTTTCAACTGAACAATCAATCATTTTTTTAATGAATAACGGTTCTACTTCATAAAAAAAATACCAATTGATTCGTCCCCATTTAGGCCTATGTGAAATAAAATATTTTGATTAGAAGTCAATTGAATTGTGTCCAAATAACAGTAATAATAGAGCCGTTGACATGAAGTCAATAGGGGATCTAATTGACAGTAACATCAGCAATTTATTATAGCTACAGAGTGCAAAAAGTAACGGTAGCGGCTAGAGACGATAAACAAATGTTTCGGCTGTTAGAAACATGGTCAGAATTGTCATGACATGAGAATGTCAGAGACTTTTGACGTCCAATGCAACGACGATGTTCACCTTATTCAACAATATCGGCGTGACCCGCCGTCCTAATTGAATAGGTTTTATAACATATTCAGTGCACTTTCGTCTACATTTAAACATTTCATTGACATTTTTAGCTTTAATAAACACCGACACCTAGCTACGTACCCCGACATATTTTTTGGTCCTTCGAGCCGGATTGGATCACGCGACACGTAATTTCGGGATTCCGGGATTCTGGTGCGGTCTGAACTATCGTAACAAATATATTTTTTTTAGTTGGGAAATTATCTAATGTCTTCTCCCACCCTTGAGCGAAATGAGAGGGCGTGTCAGACTTTAACCCCTTAAGAGGAGACATACCGCTATAATTATGGCGTGCCCAATAACTAAAAAAAGATGAGTTTGTCATAATTGCCATCGCAGATAGAACTTAGATGTAGCTCTAACACAAGAAAACCAAGACCAGCAGAAAATATATCTTCGTACTCTGCGATTTAAACTAAAACAAGATGCCCAAGTCGTCGACGGCGCTCACTGTTCCCGCGCGCCTCAAAGAGTTGTCAGCAACAGCAGGGGCCAAGCTGAGTCGAAGCCTACCGGGGCCAGGGTTAGTTTCGAAAGACAGCAGAGCCCCTTTATGAAGGCACGAAGGAATGGGGTGGGTTTTTAGTCAGTAAGAGTCTGACATTATCTCCCGCTCCGCCCAAGAGCGGGGGATGTAATTAGATGAATTTCCCACCAAAAAAATAATCTATTGAAGATACGTCAAACGTTACTTATTGACAAGGCTAAGTAATTGTTATAAAACGAAAAGCAATTGCTTCTCAATTGGTATTAGTTAGCACAAATCTACATCAGTTAGCGGCTATCAGATCAATTTGCGCATACGCACAGCTGCGGATCAACTGGCTTTGTGCTAACGAATACTAGTTATAGATGAGTATTGTGAGTAGATTATAGCACAAAATAGTTACAGAAGTCAATCTCATGTATGTACTTCACTTTTCGTCGCTTTTCGTCGCAGTGAGCAGTGGGTAGCTCGCTGTCCGGTCGTCCGGTAACTGTCCGGATCAAGCCCAAGTCATCGACGGCGCGAACTGTTCCCGCGCGCCTGGAGGAACAAGGAGTTGTCAGCAAAAGCAGGGACCCAGCCGGGTCAAAACCTCTGGGGCCAGGGTTATAGGGTGCCCACTATCTCCCGCTCCGCCCAAGAGCGGTTGTCATTGGATGACTTTTTCCCTCCATAAAAAAAAAAATGATGGTGAAGATGATGAGCGGTGTCTGTGTGCGTTGCTCGAGCGCGCTTTGTATGTAGATTGACTTCTGTACCTATCTCTTTTGTAGTTGTTTTTTCAACGACCGCGTTAATTGAACTTTGCTCATTTAATTAAGATTCATTTGTTGTGCGGTCCTTTGAATATAATATAGTCGCATATGAACCTTGACCATAATATAGTCGCATAATTTTTCCTCCACGTATTCTATGTCCTGAAGCAATGGCGAGGGTTATGATACTAGATACTTATTAATATGTACGCATTGGAACGCCTGCCACAAGGTGGGTCGATGACCTGTTAAGGGTCGACGATGGATACGCGAGATGTACTGGAGGGATCGTTGTGGTGATACTTGGGGGAGGGATTTTTTTAAGGAGAGTAATCATCCAATGACTTCTCCCACCCTTGGGTGTAGCGAGCGGACGTGAAACACTTTACTGAATAAAACCCTCTCCCATGTTCTTTTTTTGCCTTCGTTACAGGGCGCTGGGGTTCCCTTTCACATTACCCATGGCCCAGTAGGCTTCAACCCTGCTGGGCCCTTACAGTTTTGCTGACATCTCCTTGAGGCGCGCGTGGAATACTACGCACCATTGACGACTCGGGCTCGGTTAGGCCGGACGGCGAGCTATCCATTGCTCGCCGTCTGGGGAAGGTCTATGTCCAGCTGTGGACATCTATTAGCTGAATTGATGACTTTCGACCACCAGAAGCGCTTACTTCACCTACATATTTTTACTTATCAACTGACCACGCCATAATAGCCGCAACATTCATTCCACCATTCTAACTTCAAATTCAAAGACACAATCGACATTCAAAACGATTAGCTCGATAATGTCCATCTTCCATCTCCCTCTTATTTCTTGAGACAGAAAGAGACAGCAGACAATGGAAAACCCTGCCACCACCGCAACAAAGGAGTGAACTTTAAACCATTATGTAAAGTTGGAGTGTAGTGATTAATGTTTCATACTTTGTCGTACTCGTAGTACTTGGTTGATAGTTGTATCGCCTGTGCACACAATGGCTGAAGCTGGTAATTCAGAAGCCAGTTATTTTGTTGCCTTGATTTGTTGGATTCGTTTCTCATATTGTTAATTTGTTTACAACCTTATTATTAGTTTAAGCGAAACCTAAAACATCTGTCTAGTATTTTTATGTAAATAATCTATGTACTAAATTCTAAAACTGTATTATAAAAAATCACAAAGTCAAAGTCTATCTAAAAAGTCAAACGACTTGGGTAATTATTAAAGTAAAATGAAATCTGACGTAGACAACACTGGTTCATTAATTAAGGTTGATTAAAAGATCTTGATCATTGTTTACTAATAGAAAAACCTTATAAAAAGTATTGAATAGAAGTATTTTTTAAATTATTAAATATTATACAAAATTCCTAAGTCGTTGGACTTTTTGGCACCGGCCCTAACAGGTTGTAAAGTCTCGCAAACCTCCTCTAAAAAGGGTGCATCCTCCGACTAAATACACTTTGTGTATGGTCCAGGCAACGTTCCGATAATTGATATCGTACTGTTCGATATATTCTAAGCGCTCGTAGAACTCTGAAACCGCGACGCACGATTTTATAGTTCAATTCCTATGTGGCGATATACACCAGGAAGTTAGGTACATATAACTTAAATAATGTGTAAATAAGCATAACAAAGGATGTATTAAAACCGAGGGTGGATGCCTACAATGATGCCACAATGAGCATTGTCCCCAGCGAAATGACAAAGAACATAGATGCATTATGTTTCCGAAAACTATAAGAATGAAATCCAAACATTTTAATGTTATGAACACTGTATTATGAACCTGTTTGTTTTTAAACAATAATCTTCTCTGGATCAAGATTCAAAACAAGCTTATCGTATAACGAGAATAGTCCTACTTACATGTTTTGCTTGGTGTATGTTGTGTTACCGACATAGCCCGAAAAATCGCCAAACTTAGTGGCAGTATCAGCACATTGCTCAGAAAACAGATGGTAGTTGGGGCCAAAAGGTTCTGGAGTGGCGACCGCGTACCAGTAGACGCAGCGTTAGAGCCGGGCCACACGATGCGTTGCGGCGCAGCACCGCAAATATTTCGACGAACGGGCGGGCACACAAGTGATGCCACCGTGCTCGTAAGGTCCACCGATTCGTCGAAATATTTGCTTTGCGGCACCGCAACGCATCATGTGGCCCGGCTATCAAAAAGTCTCCTACAATGTGGACATATAACCTGGTTATAGAGTCGTGAGAATTCGATGGATGCGAGACGCACAGGACCGTTCGTTATAGCGACACTTGGGAGAGGCCTATGTCTAACAGTGGACGTCTTTCAGCTATGATGATAACGAATGTTATTCCTTCAGTTACCATTTTGCTACGGACACCGGTAATTCTGTCGGACAATTCCACAACCCTGAAAATCGGTCATAGCAGTTCCAGTCTATGCTATCACTTGAGTTATTGGGTCATTCGGTTCCCTTAAAAATGGTTGAGCTGAGTGGGGCTGATGCACGCGTTATGCGAACGGGTGCCGTCAGTTGAGACTGATCATTTCTTAGCTGCCAGTGGCTTAATTCAGTTTGTATCTTTTAATCATTATTTTTTTATTTTATTATCTACATTGTGCTTACACAATAGAAGCAACATGAAAATTTGTAACCAAGCTTTATATGTAACACATAATATTATATTATTATTTAGTTTAAGTTCTTATATTCCATCCCAAGGTTGTCTGGAAGACATCGCTTTCAGCGATAAGACCGCCGCTGTGCACATAGGTTTAAGTTTCTGTGAAATTGTTACTATTTTGGTGTACAATAAAGTTTATTCTATTATATTCTATTCTATTCTAATATGATTTAAAAGAATGTCCACAGAGTTTCTTGCAAGTTCTTCTCCATAGAGATCTACTCTTTGGAAAGTGCAATTTATCTTCAGTTTTCTTGGACTGACCGACATTTGACCATTCAAAAGTGCCTACAAATGGTCTACTTGAAATAAATGATTTTGAATTTGAATTGAATTTGCTACTTTATCCAATTCCTTGAATGTCCAATTCTGGGAGTCACCAATTCCCAAAATTGATACCATATTTTTCATTCGTTTCATCGCTCTATATAAACATATTTAGCTAATAAACAATACAGCTTAATAAGTAAATATAAACTGAAAATAATAATTATGTACAAACGGGTACAAAAAGAACTCATTGGGCATCAAAAAATTGAACTGCATCGATATTAATGGGAAAAGTGCCCAGAACGCTATCAGCATTGCCAAGTTGGATAGCAATACTAATTCGTTGACCGAAGTAAAGCCCAGCCCTGGTCACGCGAAAAGTTGAAGTTGAGTTGATGAGCGCTCGGACTCCGTGGCCCTAGTTTCTTCAACTCCCTCAATCTCTCTCTAGTCTTGACTTTACACCTGCCTCCCTAGCCATGTTACAACCTTTTTGCTTGCATCGAAGGCCTCGAGTTGGTCATGCCCCGAATCTTTTGTTCTGACCACGTGCCTGAGCGTTGAGATGACGTCATTCTCATACATTTTAAGTTTTCGACAAGCGTTAACGATTGCAGATTATCAACTTGGCTAGGGATACTGATTATAAAACCGAGTCATAGTGAACTTGTGACAAGTATCCTGAGACGTCCAAATAGGTCTGTGTCCTCATTCACATTGTTGTTATGAAGGATCCACATTTGAAGTAGTATTAAATTTAAAAGGCTCATAGTTTCAGAAGGATCATGTTGCTTGTTAGTTTGAAACATGAAAGTATCGGTATCGGTAAGTTAACAAAGGTCTTTGAAAGAGAACTTAAAGCCGTTGACCTTTGTTATGGCTTTCACCCAGTAACTACCTGGATCTAGTGTCGTAGAGTCTTGGTTGAAGTGGATTGTTCGAGAAAAAGTTGCTGCGGCTCTGGAATGGAAAAAATAGCTGAAGGAATACAAGTTTTATTTTTAAGGTGGGATATTTTCCAATGATTTTTCCCGTTCAGTAAGTTAAAGCGAAAAGAAGACACCTTTTCGCCACAGCTTAGAGCGGCCAAAATCTTTTTTAACGACTAGTGTGTAATTGCGATCCCATCTGATGATAAGTAGCAAAAGAGCCTACTCTAGCCTCATAAACAGAAGATCTCTGCAGGAAAATTGTTCCAAGATTTTTACTGACTGAAACCTCACCTATGTCATTCAGTCGCCTTGTGTGTTTTAGGACCAAGGTTTTTTTTTTCAGAAATACCCCGCGGCAATAGGGGGCATTGGCTCTACTTAGCCTCTACAGTTTTGCTGATATCTCTTTATGAAGCGCACGAGGACACGACGGTGCTCCGCTCAAGCGGGGCACACCTTCACCATGACCTAGACCATGACGTTTAAAGTAAGATTGTTTTAATCTTGTTTCAGTGTGGGTAAGAGACTGAGCTATACAGGTTGTCTAGCGTTATCACACACGAACGTCATGGTAACCCAGCAAATCTTGACCGCTGTCTTTCGGTGATTTACAGGATGCATTTTGGAGAGCGTGCGCAGGAATTACATGACTTGATTCCACCATCTCACTTCTACCATCGGACAACCCGGCGAACGGCGAGTATCCACCCTTATGTTGTTGAAACCTCTAGTCCGGACCAGGCGTTTCACCTCATCCTTAATACCACGGCGTACATGGAAAGACTGGAAAAATTTGCGTGCTGCGATCTTCCCGTCAGATTATAATTTAGGTGTCTTCAAGGCAATGTTAATAGGCTCTTAATAAACTTGTGCGCCTCACTATCAACGATTGCATCATTGCTTATCATCAGGTGGAAGTCAAGCATGTAGTCAAGCACTAGTACATATCAATATTATATATGTTAAAACAGTAAAAAAGTGACACTCTCGAACTCACCCAGAGGGGATTAAGTAATAAATATAAAAAATATTTGCATACATACATACAACATAGAACAGTTTATGTAAACTCACGGCATGAAGGTAAGCAGAACAACAATGCGCCACATTTTACAATCCCAACAACGCCTTTTATCAAAATAAGTTTTCAATGAAAAACCTTTTCTCATCATAACAAGCTTTTTTTGTGTGGTACTCGTATGTAAAGGTAGTATTCATAAAGTCCATTTCAAAGAGCTCAATTACGATTTTGTTTTTTAGGTAAGATATCGTCCAAAGACTTCTCCCGGTCAAGGGTGGAGCAGAAATTTAGACTTTTGCTGACTAAAACTCTACTCTCAGTCCTATACACTCTTAAATTTTGATCCTTTTAATCCCGTGGAGGGTCGATCCGGTATATGAAACACTATCGATTTGTAAAGATAAAATTAAAAAATAGTCCAATGACCTGTAGGTAGTAGTCGGTGTTGCGTACTAACTACCTACAGGTCATTGGACTCGCTCAGCTGACATTTTCTTAAAGAAATTAATTTCGTACATGCGTAAATTAATACGAGTTTTTAAAAAAAGGTACCTTCTTTATTTTTTAATTTTATCTTTACAAATCGATAGTGTTTCATGTACCGGATCAACCCTCCACGGGATTAAAACGATCAAAATTTAGCGGTGTATTCCTTGTTTGTCTTCGTTCCAGAACCCCGGGGTTCTCTTTCGCACCACTCAGGGCCCCAATGAGCTTCGTCCCTGCTGGGCCATTACAGTTTAGCTGACATTATCTTGAGGCGTGCGTGGATCACTACTCGTCATCCATGAAGCTCAAACACTGATGGAATTATTTTGATAGTAGATGTAGTTTGATAGTAGTTATAGGAACTACTATCAAACTCCTTATTCAAACAAAATTGGAATTCTACCTAGTTATAAGCAACTACAATTGTACCAAATTTATTTCATCATTTCAGCCGAAAGACGTCTACTGTAGGACAAATGCCTCCCCCAAGTGTCGCCACAATGAGCGGTCCCGTGCGTCTCGCTTCAATCGGATTCCCGCAACCAGGTCATCGGTCCACCTTTTGAAGGCCCTCCAACGCTACGTCGTCATTCCAGAACCTTACGGCCCCAACGGCCATCTGATCTGAAAGAAAATTTATTTAATAAACTTAAATTGTGGTATTATACTAAGATTAAAACATTAAAGGTGTCCGACTTCTTTAGTCTTTCCAGCTAAACTTGCTAGTCTATGGTTAGTCCAAGAATGATGGCAAGTTAAATAGAAGATTGTAAACAGTATTTTACATGTTTCATGTTTACATATTTGGCAGTCAATCACAACAAAACAGCTGATTAGGAACCCGTGTAAATAAAACTTACGAGCTTTTTTGTGGGATTTTTATCTACACAATTTAGGATTAACACGCAAGCAAAACCCCTTTTAAAAGTTAGTTTATGTCTTGCCAAAAAAAACATTTTAAATAAACAGGTTTTCTCTTCGTAATCTATCGACAAAAAGCCTTGTTAGTACCTAACGTAGGTTTTATAAATAACTTGTAATGACCAGGCAGATTTTTCTTTAACACATACCTACAAATGACGTCAAACTAAACAAAGTAAATCGTTTTACTCACTATCATGGAATAACACCATAAAGTGATGACTATTTTTTGTGTAACATTCTACGGGCAAGGAAAAATTACTAAGTTCTTAGAACAAGCTAGTAATCTAGAATTAATGACTAGTGTCGCTAGTAATGCCATGATTTGTGTGATTTTTGGGACAAGGTGACCCGATGGCCTTGCCAGGGTCGAGGGAATCCGATGCATGGGACCGGTCGTTGTGGCGACGCTTGGGGCAGGCCTATGTCCAACAGTAGACGTCTTCCGGCTGACATGATGATGATGATGCTAATCATGTCATGTATAAACACAAAGAGACAGCGAAATAATACCACCACGTAGGAGACGTGGTCTCTTCCTCAAATCAATACTTGAAATGCTAATTTTCTGCTTCATTTAAAAACAATTTTGATGCTGTTTTCAGAAAAAGATTTCTTTGTAGTGTTATTTTTTGTTAAGTATACAATATTATAAATAATATAATAAATATTCAATTTTAATCCCAACACCAACATTGGCATTGGACTTTGGTCGTAATGACTTAATATAAAATAAACAAATTACAATGCTATTAACCATATTATAATTATGTAAAGTTAGAAAAAAAACCCTTACAGCGATGAATTTTAGTCGAACTAGAAACCAGCTAACACTATTTAGGTACCTATAAGTTTTCCTACAGATTTCCATGTGTTGTTCTCACCTTAACCTCTAGTCCTCTAAGGTCATGGTAGTTGAGTTAATATTGTATTTCTAGTATTCTACTACCTTATGTATCTAACACATTTGCGAGAATGACGCAGTTATAATGTGAGAAATAACGGATTCAAACAAAAGGTAAAACATTAAAAATATACAGAGAGTTATAGTTATTCGCACGAATATTGAGTGCTCGGCGTCAGAGTGAGGATCGCTTTGCGCATTCCATACATTGGCGAGCCAATCGTCGTCATTGTTAGATACATGCAGCAAGCGCAGGCAACGAATCACGAGTGACGTCTATGACACGATGGCGCGGCGAGCCAATCACAGATATTCCCCTTCCCCGCGTCTCACGTCGCACCACTAAAGAGACCGAATATTTGACTTCTGCGCAACTTGAAGCCAGCGCTCAATATTTGTACCATAACTATACAGAAATAAACTATTTAGAGTATATACATTATATATAAAATTAAAGTGTCTCTTTGTATCATCAAAATATTTTTTCACTAAATTCATACGAAACTACACATACTACTCGTAAACCTATAAACGGTGGATTTTTAAAAATGATTGTTATCTTTGATACGGCTGGATCGATTTTGATGAGACTTTCATTGGTACCTAAACCACTGATGTTGTGAGACATAACTTGGTCACTTTTATTTTAGAACAATAAATTAGGGTTCCGCACAAAAAATCCTTTCTGTTGTTTTATGAGTCTGTAGTGGACGAAATCGCGGACACTAGCTAGTAATTAAAATTGTATATTTTAACTTGGTATATTGGCCACTGTGTCCCAACCTTGAGAAAGATAATAATAATAATAAAGCCTTTATTTAACAATCTTTCAAAACATATTTCTTATCTCCTAAACAAAATTTCTAATATTGACACCAGTTTTGCGAAGATTGTTTTGCTAATCAGCATAGGCCTCCCCTAAAGCTTGCCATAGAGTACGTTCTTGTGTCTTTCTTCTCCATGTCGTGCCTGCTATTCTTCAAACGATAAAGAATGATAATGATTTGCTTTGTGTAAAATTAATGGCGAATCACGTGACTACCTTCCTACATATTTTCTGAAACTAATACAACATCGAGTCATTTCAGCAAGAACTTAGTAAGCGACAATTCGCGTTTTCGCAGCAATGTGTTTTCTATTCACTTATTAATAATTATAAAAAAACAACGAATACAAATTACTATTCTTATAATTAAAAAATAAAATAAAACAAGCCTTTCGGATATCGTTCAATAAGTTTGAAATACTCAGTAAATCCTTTTATCTGCATGTTTATTCCTTTATTTTGACAAATATACATTTATATTTCAGGAAATATTTCATGAAGATAAACAACATAACACAAAAGCCTAAATACCACTAGGGTAGCGGAAGTCAGCCGGAAGTAGACCCATGTGGACCTGGGATCTGCCGTATCTGGAGAATACACCGGTAGTCCCCTCGTTGGGTATATAAACGTAAACAGTACCCGTAATGAAGTATTTCCTGAGTCCCGGGTAGTGGAGTATGATAAGTACGATGACCAAAAAAAGTGTAGTATTAAAAGGATAAACGACAAGACTATTTTTTTTTATGAAAAAGATTGTCGAGAGTGTTGAAATGTTTGTTATAGTTATATCAATATCAGAAAGACTAACTAATTAACTGAAAAAAAAACTATCTTAAATCGAATAAAATAGTGTCTTTTTGAAAAAGGTATTAGCACTGCACAGCTATAAACCCATAAAACCTATCTAATCAACCACACATGTCATTTTTGTTAAAATTATGAAAAACTAGCAGTTTCGGCGCGGCAAAAATTATACCAAGGGAGCATATGCCTGGAATAGAAAGTATCCTTTTTCAGGGCACACAAAGCCATTTAGTCGTTCGACCTTGAAAGTGTTACAAATACACACTCACTAACATTGATACGAATAAACTTCGGTATGAAGGCTTGAAGGAACGGGATGGGTTTTTTAGTCAGTAAGAGTCTGACACTATCTCCCGCTCCGCCCAAGAGCGGGGGTTGTCATAAGATGATTTTTACCATCGAAAAAAAAAAAAAAGTTACGCCTTTACAATACTACTGTGATCTATTTCTTATCTTACTAAAATGTCCGTAAATTCAAATTTAAACCAAATACCAGCTCTATAAAAACAAAAACCAAAAAAACTCACCATCAACAATTTAACGTCTAACTTATACCGAGATTACATAAAATAACTAACATACAGAGACCGCGGTACCAAGTCCCGAGTTTTAGGAAATGATGGTCACTATAACGTGAAAGGTTAGCGTACCTAAGTACACTCGTACTTAACCACGTGTAGGTACTCGAGATGAGGTAGTGAATCTTTCCAGATTTTTTTTTATGATCCGTAATTTTTTGTATATTGTCAGGTGAAGATGAAGAAATTCGTCTAAAGAGACTACCTGTAATATAAACCTGTATAAAAATCCCCTCTTTGAGAAGTGCGTAGGAAGGCGTCACGGCGTCTTCACTTTTCGCATGACGCAGGTCGTCACCGGACATGGTACGGACCGACTTGCCACACGTCTAACGAGCTGTGAGCGCGTAAAATGCAGGATTGGAGCCAGGACACAGTAAAGCGGGGTCGTGGCAGACCACGAAGGAGATGGCGGAACAACCTGGATGGCTTCCTTATGAATTGGAATTAGACAGCGAGGAACCGTGATCATTGGAAGGAGTGGAGGGGCCTTTGCGCAGCAGTAGGACAATATGGGTTAACTATAATAATATAATTAAGTTAATTTCCTATTCCCAAAAGATCAGGGCCTCAAGTCTGCTATTACAATAGTGTCAGAATGGTCTATCATTGATGTTATAATTGTCGATTTTGATAAGTTTGGTAATCTACTAATATAATGGCGTCATTATGATTTTCCAAAGGTCAACCACTGACACTCCATTGAAAGAAGTGGCATAGAATAGTAATCTCGTACCTAATGACAAATGAATGTCTGACGTATGCGGTAATTAGGAAAAGTTTTTAAAGTTCCTTTGATCAGTGATCTACCATTAGAACTTCATTGTGCAGTCATTGCTTTTAATAATCTCGATATTGTCATTCTACCACGAGACCATTGACCGATCAGTGGTTGACCATTATGAATTAGCAGATTACGAGCTTTTAGCAAAATTACAATGGAATCGTGTCGGAATGACGACTTTATAAAAATAGCAGACTTGGGCCACTGGAGCAATGAGACAGCAAGGAACCGTGATCATTAGAGGGAGTGGAGGGGCCTTTGCCCAGCAGTGGGACAATATGGGCTAACTATAACAATATAATAAGTATACCTATTCCCAGAAGATCAGGCCAAATGAAAGCTTTCCACCAAAGAACAAAGTACCTAAAGACGATATAGATTTTCATGAGAACAGTTGCTACGTCCAGTCAGAAAGTTCAAGGTCGAAGGAATGGACAAAAGGTCTAATCTAACGTTTCGATGTTCTCCGCAAAATGTGTTCCGTTGCGGTCCTGCGAAGGTCACTAGGGTCAGTTGATAAATTGTGTAGTCGGTCCGTGTGGAATAACGCTAACTGATACTTGTATTATTTATTTTATTTGACTCTTGAACTTGAAAACATTTCAATGTTAAAAAGTGCCCTATAACTTAAAGGAGAGCACTGCAATACATCTAGATACTATTTCATACGCCTGAACCGCTAATTAAACAGCTGAAAAAGAATAAAAATACTCGTAGCATCACCTTTGTCCTTATTTTCCCGTCTTTTTCTTCTTGTTTTATTTTTTACATTTTTAAATATTTTTTAAAACACATTTATATAAAAAAATGTTATTGTTTAATTATTTATTTCAATTAACATTGGATCATAAAATTACATTATATTAATAATTATAAATAAAATTAACGGATTGGATTTGAATTAAATGTGTGTAACATAAATAGTTAAATAAATAATTAAAAAATAAAACAGATCAAAATGAAAATGACATTATGTACAGTAACTTATCAAAAATAAGGCTACTACATGCTGTTTTATTCAGCTATAATACTTACCTACCTAATAAAAGTGTAGTCATAACAATGAGTAATAGTGTTTACTAATTTAGATTAAAACACCTACCTACTTCACACTAGCTGAAACGGCAGACGTTATCCTGCCCAAGTAGGGTTGCCAAAGATTCGTAAATTCAAAGCATTTTATTTCAAATAAACTTCACAAGCACTTTTGAAATGTCAAAAACTCTATCAGTCAGTCAGAAAAAATGATGCTAATGGCACATTCCAAAGCGTAGATAGTTATTAGCTCTATGGAGAAGAATGTCCAAAAAATTCTATGGACACTCTTTTCAATCATATTATTATGTCAATTACAAATATCTCTGTTACATGTTTCTTGTCGTTATCATGTGAGAACAATGTAAATAAAATAAAAATAAATTATCAATTATTTATTTCTTCAAAATAGCAATTGACAGCTAAGAGATGACCAGCCTCAACTGACAGCACCCGTTCACGAACATGACGCGAATATTAGCAACACTCAGCTCAACCATTATTAAATGATGAGGTTAAGTAGGTATACCGGCCAACGTAGGCGCGGGCTTGTGGACGGTGAGCAATGGGTAGTTCACTGTCCGGCCGTCCGGTAACTGTCCGGACCAAGCCCAAGTCGTCGACGGCGCGCACTGTTCCCGCGCGCCTCAAGGAGTTGTCAGCAACAGCAGGGACCCAGCCGGGTCGAAGCCTACTGAGGCCAGGGTTATCCGAAAGGGCGCTCGAGCCCCGGTATGAAGGTTAGAAGGAACGGGGTGGGTCTTGTAATCAGTAAGAGTCTGACACAATCTCCCGCTCCGCCCAAGGGCGGGGGATGTCAATGCATGATTTTTCCCACCATAAAAAAAAAGTAGGTATACCTAGTTTGGAGGGTGACAAAAATCTCGAGCTCGTACTAGCGCCTTAAACTGACATATTTAAAAAAAAATAATATCTCTAATGCTCTTAACACTGGAGTGTGACTTGTTTACTGGGAGATGGATAGTTGTGTGTCATAAGCTTCTAAGATATTGTGAAAAGACGGATGAAGAGATAATCCTCTTAATTTACTTACCTGTGTGTTATTTGTATTGTCACAAGATTTATGGTGTTAGTGGAAATGTAGTTGAATTATTTTATTTGTATGTTCTATTTTGTTGGTTTTTTTAGGGTTCCGTAGTCAACTAGGAACTCTTATAGTTTCACCATGTCTGTCTGTCCGTCTGTCTGTCTGACCGTCCGTCTGTCTGTCTGTCTGTCCGGCCTCGCTTAATCTCTGTGACCGTTAGCACTAGAAAGCTGAAATTTGGTATCAATATGTATATCAATCACGCCGACAAAGTGGTAAAATAAAAATTGGATAAAAATGTTTTTTTAGTAGTAGCCCCCCTATATGTAAAGTGGAAAAAGATATTTTTTTTAATTTCAACCGTTAGGGTTGAAATTAAAAAAAAAATGTGGTATATTGTGTGATAAATTGTTGGATAGGTATTTAAAAATGAATAGGGGTTTACGAAAATCACTTTTTGATAATGTCAATAATTACGGAAATAATCGCTCCAAAAGTAAAAAACAATGTGTTCTCTAACTTTTGAACCGTAAGTTTAGAAAATATGAAAAAAATTTGAAAAGTATAACTTTATAAGGACTTTCTAGGAAAATTATTTTGAACTTGATGGAAAGAACAGTTTTTGTACAAAAAAGACAAAAGGGTTCTACAAAATAATTTCTGGACTAAGTTTGTAGTATAATCGTATAGGCAAGCATTTTTTAAACTCATAAGTGGGTACCCTTATTGTGACGGACGGGAAACTACGGAACCCTACACTGAGCGTGGCCCGACACGCTCTTGGCCGGTTTTTGTTTTTTCATATTGTACATAAATGTCTACATAAATAACTTAGTCCCTTTTTCCTTATGAAATCAAAAAATCTGTGCATATATATACCAGTTCGGAGGCAAGGACCTAGAATCTCCAGCATTTACTTTTCACAAGGCTGCAAAACCAAAAGGTGTGGGTGAAGTTGGCCGCTCCCGTAGGCTCTTTAACAAAGAGGGTTTTGTTTATAATTTACTAGCTTTTGCCCGCGACTTCGCCCGCGTATATAAAATATAGCCTAAATATGTCACTCAGCAATAAAGCAGCTTTCTGTTGAAGAAAAAAATTTACCAATCAGACCAGTACTTTCAGATATTACTTTTAAAAAAAAAAAACAAACTTGACCTCTTTATTATATTAGTGTAGATAGGCTCGCGATTGACCACTATTTCACCTAATGGTAAGCGACAATGTGGTCGAACACTGGGTTACAACAATAACCGCTAAAGCGCCTTCACCCACTTTTAAATTAACTTACACTACGCCTCTGTACTTATCCACCAATCCTGTTTCAATTTTAATCATACCTACAGATTTGTACAGCAATTCTAAAATAATAGGCCCTAACGCCACAGCATTAGTATTACTACGATTAACTGTCTAAATTAAACGGTCAATTTAGACAGTAGTCATAACAATGAGTCACAATATTTACTATTTTATTTACAATTATTATTACAAATTAAACTGTGTCATGAATGTCATTATTCGCGACTTGAAGATAAATTATAATTAATAAAAAAATAATAATATATTATAGGTTACTTCTAGGCAAGCGTGCTCCATCGTCGACCACATCATCACTTACCATCAGGTGAGATAGTGGTCAAACGAGAACCTATCAATAATAATAATAAAAAAAATCACTTACAGAAAATGTGCCTTTGCATAGTAAAAATAAAACTTAAACAATTAAAAAGTTTAAAAAGGACTGCCTATGAGTATATAAAGGACCTGGGTAAAATCGGAAGGTGTCAACTCGCGAGCACTTGCGAGTTCCGCAGTCGCGAGTTGACGAACAAGTCATAAGTTTCCGCTTCTATTTTTTCACAGCTTAAAGGGACCGCAGATCTTAGTAGGTGATGGTTTTAATTTCAACTCGATATCTCCACGCGTTCTCAAGATAAAGGGTCTTGACAGACAGACAGACAGACAGACAGACAGACAGACAGACAGACAGACGAACGGACAACAAAGTGATTCTTTATGGGTTTCGTTTTTTCCTATTCATTACGTTTACGAGAATATACTAGGAACAAGGACAAAGTGGTTTCTAGAACCAGGCACAAAAAATAGGAGGCTCATTTAAATGCATATTATTATGTCTTACTTGAACAAGCAAATCAAAAAAATTGAGATAACGCCTGAAAACTCTGTTGAATTTCGGTAATTCCGTGACTTACTCGAATATTTCACAAAACTTGTTCCAAGAAATAAGTGTATTTTTTTAAACCCTTAAAAGTTTTTCAGAAAAATTGTCGTCATTCAGAATATCTCTCTCTCTTTGCATAGTAAGCATCATTTATCATTTGTAAATCATACATAAAATTAGTTTCATCATAACATTGTACCCAACCTAATCAACATCAAATTGCAGTATAAAATCATTTGAACAAAGCACAGAGTACTCAGCGGCCAGTGCATCTCGTACCGTTACGCACTTAATTGAGTGCAAAGGTAATCGGCCGGTCCAGTGCGCATGCACTTACAATGTACTCGGTTAAACGAGACGCCTTTTGTAGTGTTGTCCAATGACGATTGAAATCATTTGAACAAAATCGCGACTGTTTATGTTTTTTTTTTATAACTAGCTGTGCTCGCGACTTCGTTCGCGTGGACTACAGGATTTTGAATTTATTTTTACTAATATAAAAGTAGGCTATGTTACTCCTTATTACATCAGCTACCTGATAAAAAAAAGTCCCGTCAAAATCGATCCAGCTATTTCAGAGATTAGCCCGGACAAACAGACAGACAGACAGAAAATTAAAAAAAAGAAATGTTATTTTGATGTATGTACCGTTGGTATATATATTCGTGTGCATGTAATAAAAAGCAGTTATTTCAATATAACAAACAGACACTCCAATTTTATTTATATGTATAGATTATCTATCTATACAACGTGTAACATTAAATGCGCAAAACATCAAACACCCGAAATGATTGTTAATTTAATTGACCTAATTCAGTAAGAAAAAAAACATTAAAAAAAATTAAAGGTTTCATGTGCAGTTATATTTTGTTTAAAATTCGTATCTGCATTGAAATAAGAACTTTTATTATCCCGCGTATGAGACAATTTGATTGGACTACAACCATTTGTGTTTGTTTACCTATTTAAGCTTGCGCACGTGATGGCTTGACCTATTAATATATAAACAGGGCAACATTTTTAACGATTTTTTTTATATACACATATAACCTATATTATAAAGTGGTTCAGTTGATACTGCTCGTTATTCAATAGATTGATCAAGCTATTTTGACAACTATTCTGACATATCAACGCATAGTCGAAACTACTGGGCCTAAGAACGTGATATTTCGCACAAAGTTTACTTTTATGACCTAGGCAAACACTAAGAAAGGGTTTTCCCAAAATTGGACCCGTAAGGGTATGAAATGGGCCCAAACTTTTTATAGAAAAACCGATTTTCACGCTGGCAAGCCGCTGGCAGAGGCCAGTTATTTATAAGCTCGCACTTGTCAACTACCTCTCTCTGATAGTAAGCGATTATTTGGTCAATGAAGCAACCTATTAATCTACTCCAGTAAATAAATCTCCTCTAGATTGTAGCTATTAGGAAACATACACTCCAACAAGTTGTTTGTGCTTATGGCGATCGGTAGGTACCTACATAGTTGACAAAACTATGTACGTACCGGTCGCGCATCACCGTAATTCTGGTTGGCCAAGATGGAATAGGCTTCGCGGAATTAATTATTAAGTTATGCAATTCTGACGCACACTCCTCTAAATGCAACTGGTAGAAAACCGACAGGCTAGCAACTGACGGCGCGGTGCCTGCGTCCGAGTCCAAACGTTGACACTTCCACTCCACATCATTACCAATGATTCACTCACAAACACACGAAACTGTGTTAGTCATGTGATACAAAATTGAGATAATATCACAAAACGTTGTATGAATTCAATTTGATATTGAATGCTAATAGAACACGTACGAAGCGAGTGATTATTATGAATACGAAATTCTATGCAAACTATAGGCTGAACAGTTTGATTCTATAAGTAGTATGCTAGTTAGTTGGAATGGAAAAACTATTCTCTTTTTGTTCCCGTAAAACAAAAGAGGAAAACGATAAAAGAAAAACCTAAGTACATTCAACCTAATAACAGTGCCGGACTTAGTCAGTAAAGAGCCTATAGCAAATTCTACCAAAGGGCCCACCCTAAACATATTTTTGTTGTTGACTAACTAACCCGGTGAATTTCGTACCACCTAATAATCAATGAATATATCTTTCGATATAGTCAACCAATTGCTATGAAAAATAACTCAAGTAATATATCAAATAACACACAATTTTAATGTATAAAAGTTCTCTATATTGATTTCGTATATTTTTATTTATGTATCGACATATAATAATATATAGATGTATAGATGGGCATGCGTTTGATCACTATCTTGCCTAATAGAAAGCGACAATGTGGTCGACAATCGAGCGCACTTGCCATTAAGTAACGTATTCACTCTTGACTTAAGATCCTCAAGTTGTAGCTATCAGGAAACACAGACTCCGGCAGGGAATTAAAGCTTTAAAAATAACCCACGGCCGACTCGCGGTCCTGTTGTCAACATTGTCTTTATCAAAAATCCATAATGGGTTGGATTTATTCAAGATGAATGTTGTCTTGTATTTGTGTATCCAAGCGGGGCCCACTCCGATGCATGGGCCCCGTATCATTTGCTACTCTCGCTACATGACGAATGCGGCAATGTCTATTGGAAGTAACAAAGTGCGAAAGAAGGCAAGACTGAATTGTCCTTTCGTCCTTCAAACTTACCATCTGGCTTTTTGTGTAATCGATATTAAACTAAGTTGTGTAAACATTTTGTATGTCGTCCGTGCAAACAGAGATATGGAACAGGTAGTTTCCAAATATCTACATGTACACTAATATAATAAAGAGGTAAAGTTTTTTTTTTTGTGTTTATGTTTTTTTGTTTGTAGGAGGTAATCACTGAAAGTCCTGGTCCGATTGCTAAAATTTTTCACCGATAGAAAGTTGCTTTATTCCTGAGTGATATAAGCTATATTTTATATACGCGGGCGAAGCCGCGGGCAAAAGCTAGTAATAAATACAATAGCAACAGTTATTCACTTCTTCTTCTTCTTCTTCTTGCCCTTGTCCCATTTTATTTGGGGTCGGCGCAACACGTTTTTTTCTTCCATTCTGTCCTGTCACTCGTCACGCTATCACTAACTCCCTTTTCTTTCATATCACTTCTCACACAATCCATCCATCTTTTCTTTGGCCTCCCTCTCCCTCTCCATCCATCCACATGTAAATTCATAACTCTTTTAGCAACATGCTAAAAGAGTTATGTTAATAAGTTATTCACTTATGAGCACCTAAATTTTTCTAGGGTAAACTTCTGAAAGGAAAATCCATGGTCCTAGCACGCAAGGGCATAGATAAATGTGTGATAGATTAGTCAGTAAAAGTTTGACACATCCTCTCGCTCCACTCTAGAGTGGGAAAAGAGAGAAGCATTGGATGATTTCGATTTCGTACATAAAAAAAACACATTTCTCTAGTTGTGTCCTATGTACTAGAGGTGGATCCTATTCCCATCAAGCCGGTAAATATCCTAATTGCAGGCAATTGTTATCTGAATTCTCGCTTGATAGAAGTAGGAAATTACTGAAGGCTACGCGATTATTTGAAAGAGTCACTCCGGCCCCGAAATGTAAAAGACAACTGAAGAAGTATGGATTAGTTTTAGTTAGTAAATGTTTTTTTTTTTATCTGTTATAAACTACGTAGTACTTGACTGCGATCCCGCCTGATGGTAAGCAATGATGCAATCGTTGATGGTGAGGCGCACTAGTTTATTAACAGCCTATTCACTCTAGCCTTGAAGACACCTAAATTATAATCAGGAGTGCGATTCACTAAGGCAAAACATCTTTACAACCAAGAAGTCATCGTTGACACCTCCGATGAAAACAAATCGGTATTCTTTAGTTACAACTGCGCGATCGTAGCGCCTCAACGATGTCGACGGCGCGACATAGAACTAAAATATGGTTTCGAATGTATGAAAAACGGTATTCAGAAACACAAAACATCTTTGCCTTCAACGACAACGGTGCCTTCGCCTTCGATTTTAACTGTCAAACCGTAAAGCTTGTAAATTGTAGATGTTCTCTTGGTTGTAGACACAATTCCGTGGTTGTAGACGATTAAAATGTAAGTAAAACAAGTTATTTATTAAAATTAAAATGCTTTTATTGTTTTGTTTATCGTACTTTAATTCCTGAAATGTTTATGCCTATTTTTAATGTTTTAGATGGCAGTGCGTCTTTCTTGTGTGGTTTTTTTGTTGGAAGCAGCTAGGCGTCAAGATAATTTAGAAAAAAGACGTCAGGCCTACATGATTCGTAATATGGGTCTTCTTTCTACTGATACAAATTATATTAAAGTATTCAGGTTGACTGAAGAGCTGATTACACAATTGGAGGAAGATATTTTTAAAGGCGAAACGTCGAGGAGGAATTAGCAACCGAACCAAGGTATTACTACTAAATCATTATAAAGTAATATAAGTCACCTTAGAGTGGAATATTAATACTTATCTAAAACTTACTCTCATTCCAGGTTTTATGCACTCTCGCATTTTTAGCAAGTGGGAGTTACCAAAAAATATTATGTGAGAATGCAAGAACTTATACCTCACAAGCATCTGCTTCGAAAGCTATAAGAAATGTAGTAGATGCCATCAACTACCCAGTAATTATAAATAAGTACATTAGATTTCCCCAAAATGCAAATGAAAGGCGAATTCTTAAAGAAAAGTAGGTATTTCTTAAGTTTCACACTTTAGTTTTAATATTGACTAAGTAGATACATACTTTCATGAAAACGTGAATCAAACCATATTGCTATTTATTTTTATGTTACATTATTTTTAAATCCACTATGTTATTTTTAAATTCTCTATTTTTTATTTAGATTTTATGAAAAGTTCAAACTGCGTGGAACCATTGGTTGTGTTGATGGTATCAATATTAATAATAAATTCAGATAGTTTTAGTATTGTAAAATTAAATTAAATCCCTATTTATTTCAGGGGACTCTGGTTTCGCTCTCAGGCCATACATGATGGTTCCATGTAACAACCCTGAGCCTGGGTCAAGGGAAGAATACTACAATGATCTGCATGCCACTGCAAGAAATACTGCAGAACGAACTATTGGCATACTTAAAGACCGTTTTAAGTGCCTTTTGGTTCATCGTGTTCTTCACTACGATCCAGAGATGGTGGGAAAAATTATTAAAGCTTGTTGTGTATTACACAACATTTGCAATCAAGCCAGAGTACCTCCAGTAGAATTACCAGCTCATTTACAGAGACAAGAAGCGAGGGTGATCCAATTACTACAAGGAAAGCAAACGTCTGTCAGTGATTTGGACAGTGGACGTCTTGCTAGAATGTCGTCTAATTAATAGACTGTGGAGTGGACAAAATAGTTAATAAATAGAAGAAAAAATGTTCTAACTATAGACTTAAGTAATTACTAATTCAGGATGACAGTTATCTTATTAATGTGCATAGTATGTTATATAGGTAGCAATGTATATTGTTTTTCATAAAAATTAGAAAGTGGATTTTTTTTCATAGATACATAATGTTTTACCTAAAGATAAAATTAATAATAGAAGTAAATACTAACAATAGACTTAAGATATTACTAATTCAGGATGACAGTATATTAAAAATAATATTGTTGTTAAATAATAATGTATATTGTTCATCATAGAAAGTGGATGTGGTTTTAATCTTGTTCTATACATGTTTTACCTAAAGATTAAATTAATATAGGCTAAACAAATAGTATTTACCTTGGTAAAGTCATTTTAATATAATCAATTAATAAATAAAACAATCTTTTAACATATTTCTTATTTTTATTTATTTATTAGGTCTCTAATTGCACTACTTATTCTATCTAGAGCCTGAGCCATAGCCCGTTGGTCCTCTAATTGTTGGCTAAATGCTTGGGCAATCAAGAGCTCTGCTTGTGCTCGGCGTTCTTCGATGGCTATGAATCGCTCTGTGATTCTAACCATCTCAGAGCGGCGTTGTGACGGAGGTGACCTTCTCAACAGTCGCCGGCGTGCTGCAGATTGACGTGGAGATAGCTGGTGAGCAAGTCGGTGACCACGTAATGTCTCCCTGCGCACACGCCGAGTAGGAGCTGCAATTAACATATTGTAGTTATTAGTTGTTCTTATCGTATTACCCCATCGTGTCCATTTATCTGTATCCTAAATTGTAGTTATTATGATTTTATATTAAATATTTGGTTAGAGAATGCAACTTACTTTGACTTTCCCTTTCCAAAACATCATTTGGCTGTGATGCAGGTCTTGTTGGCTCAGTAAAAGAAACCTGAAAATGTATATATGATTGTTGAATTATTCTTGTGTTTGTTTCTATAGAATAGTTTTAAGTTTTAATTTTCCAAAACCATACCCTATTTTCTTCAGCATCTGGACTATGAGCATCTGGTGCTGGTTCTATTACTTGCCGTGATCCAGATGTTGTAGGTATTTGTGCCAGATTGTCTTGCACACTATCCCCATCAAAAGCAGCAAGATTGGGCTGAAATAGAATGTGTTGTTAGGTTCTTTTATTTAGGTATTCGAGATAACATTTGAAATTATACTCACAGCCCACAGCAATACCTTGTCTAGTATTTAGCAATACATGTAAGTTTGATCCCATTTTATTTATTATATACCTTGTATTGATCCAACTTAACAGGCTTAAAATGGGTGTTATGCATCTTAGTATAGAGGTGATGAGACTTATGAGAGTTAACAGCACAGATAGCATCTAACACTTAGTAGAAACATCCATCAATAAAAGAATAAACAAATCTTATACCCGTTGCATTTCATGGCCTGGTTCATATAAAAGAACCTCACCTTGGTCAGCCTGCTGCTCATTTGGAGGGACAACATTCTGAAAATAGAAAGTTTACACAATGTTATATATATACTTAGATAGTAGTTCCAGACACTGTTGTATATTAAAGAAATGTTACTGTGTACTTACTTTCGATAGGTTTAGAACCAAACTAAAACAAAGAACATGTAGAACGCCATTGGATAGGGGTGCAGAATTTTTTGCCCACTTAGCCACTTAAAACCACTCCAAGTGGTTTTTACTTTGGAATTTCGTATTTCGATAAAAAAAACTCTCAAGCTTTAAGATCAAGTTGTTTGTTTTGAAATACATAACCTACAATGACAAATGTCATATTGAATAATTATTTTCCAAGTCGAAAATGATTTAATTAATTAAATATTCGTTGCATAAAAAATATAACGTGTTTTATACATACTTACCGTGCATTTGTATTAATTTATAATGACGAAATGACTTAAAAATAGCTTAGTCGAGATTTTCTCGATTATACTTTAGATTAAACATAGCAACACTGTAAACATCTTACTCATCATCGTTGTTCGACAGATCGTCGACGAGCTTATGTAGCTTAGTGAATACGGTTTTCATCAACGTTGTTTCTAAAAGCGATATTTACGATGCAACATCAGTGAACGTCGTCGATGTTAACATCTATGATGAGACGTTAGTGAATCGCATTGCAGACGGGGACACCGCAGCAGGCAAATTGTTCCAGTCCTTCGATGTACGCGGTATAAATGACGAGGCGGAACGCTTAGTCCGGACCGTAGATGTTTCAACAACATAAGGGTGGATACTTGCCGTGCGTTGGTTGGTCCGATGGTAGAAATGAGACGGCGGAATCAAGTCATGCAAATCCTGCGCACACTCTCCAAAATGCAATCTGATAATTATCTAGACATTCTCTCGCTCCGAGAAACCAAATAGTACTTTACCTGACCCAGGAATCTAACCTAAGACCTCATGCTCAGCAGTATCATTTAAGACCACTGGAACGTTGAGGCACACAAAATGAAAATGTCCGATTTCACACTAAAGTTGTCAAAAAATTAAAGACCAGTTTTGACATTTGTATTTTGACTACCTAGCGGCTTGCTGGTGTAAGTACTTGTAAAATAGCTACTACTACACGGGACCCCTAATTATTATTTTATTGTTTTTTCAATTTCGTTCCAAGTTTAAATTCTAGGGTTTTTTTCTCAAATGTCAAAAACGGCTTTTTGTTTTTAACGAAAATGTGGGAAAATCATCTAATGATATCCCCCGCTCTTGGGCGGAGCGGGAGATAGTGTCAGACGTTTACTGACTAAAAACCTACTCCTGTTCCATCGTCGCCTTTCGTACCAGGGCTTGAGCTATCTTTCGAATTAACCCTGGCCCCAGTAGGCTTCGACCCAGTTGGGCCCCTGCTATTGCTGACAGCTCCTTGAGGCACGCGGGAACAATGCGCGCCGTCAACGACTTGGGCTCGGTCCGGACAGTTACCGGACGGTCGGACAGCGAGCTACTCATTGCTCGCCGGCCGCAAGCCTGCACCGACGGTGGCCGGAAATCGTGATCGGAATCTGAGTTTATACGGTGACCTTGCTTTTTTCTATTAATACGTAATTCTGTCTGTATCGAAAACCGGTAAAATACGGCTCAAGACTTGTTCATAATCAACTATTAATACATTGACATAGTAAACTGAATGATGCAAATCAATTACAATGTCATTTGGTGCAAAGGCAATTCCATTTCAGTACGCGAGCACTTAAAACGCACTTGATGCAACGAGTTTTTGCTGCCAACTTTATGTTTGTAAACTACCCAGCTGCTTCATTATAATGTGTATATTGACGTCACTACATAATGAATCATGGTGGGAAGTGTCAATGCATTGTCTCGGCCGCAAGTAGTGGTAGGTAGAAACTGTCACTCTCTAAAAAGTAACCAATGACAGCGTTGATAGGTCACTTGGAAAGCGTGTAAAATACTTATTTATCCAAGCACTAACTTCTTCTCTACCGAGAAACTCCCTGGAGAAGTTTTATCTTGTTACTTTTTCTCTGAATAGAATTTTCCTATGAATTTTCTGCTTGACGTCTTTGACGATTACTTCATCATCGTCCTCCCGGCCTTGTTTTAATTTACCTACCAGTATAATATTCTCCATAGTCTTCTAAGAAATAGAGACTTGAAGATTGTCTACTACGAAGTCATTTTAATTAGTAATCGTAGAAATTAGGAATTCAATTCCAAATTAACTGTAGGTTTTTTTTTTTATATCATCTGCCTGTCCTTGTCCGGTCTTGTTTGGGGTCGGTGCAAAATGGTTTTTTCTTCAATTCTATCCTGTTACCCTTCACGCTATCTTTCCTTCTTCCTTTTTCTTTCATATCACTTTTCACACAATCCATACATTTTTTCTTTGGCCTCTCTCTCCCTCTCCACCTATCCATATACTCCTAACTCTTTTAGTCACATTCGTTTAGTATTATTATTATTGAATGAATATTTTATTTATTTTGTTATTATTATTATTGTACTGCCTAACTGCCTGGCTTGACTTTGACCACTATCTACCTGATGGTATGTGATGACGATGATTTGTGGTCGACGATGAAGAACACGCTTGCCAAGGTTGTAATTTCAACTGATAACAGTCATGATTAATGCCCCAGTTTGAAATGGTCAAGGATTTTTTCTAATAAATCTCGCAGGATGTGGTTAGTCACGCCAACTGATTGCTTGATTCCAAGTATGCGAGAGTTAAAATACTATTGCAGCGGTCAGACCGTTCAGTACGCGTGCACTCGAAATGCACTCCTACATAGCACTAATGTTACTACTACTAACTGTTTTTTTTTTTTTCTGGTTTGTTAAATAAAGAAAATCTGGTACAGTATGCATATTAAGCCTTCGGATGATTCCTTTCACATAAAATACTTATGATGAATTTAAAAAATGTTTTCCTAGAAACTGGCATATATCCACACACCAGTTTTACACTTAATGCCAGATTCTACACATTTTGAACTTTTTTTGTACCTTTGGAAATTCATAAATATAATAGAGAACACCATGAAAAAATATTTTATTAAAATTGACTACCAATCTCCGGGCAATATCAAATGATATACATAAATTAGTTAGCTCGAGAAAAAAATCACGGGTCTGACCCTAACTTACGATTTCCAACGTGTATGTCTATGAGATTCCGGAAATATTTGAAAGTTACAAAAAAATATGCTTAAAGCTTGTTTTTTTAAAACGGCCTCGGAAAAACAAAAATTTTGAATAGTTATTGTTTTTTTTATATAAATAAAACTGCTGTTACGGGCCGCTAAATCGATAGACCCGGGTGGGGTTCACACAAAATACTCAGTTACTACAACCGGCTCTTATAGTCCAAGATCCCAGGGCCGCCAGACGTCACCTATTTTCTGACGAAGGAAATGTGGACGATTGAGTACTGTTAGTATGAACTAAGAACGCATGCCTATCTGCTAGCTTGCTTAGACGGCCAATTTTCAGGTATCAGGTAATCAAGGTACATAAAAACAGTACTTATTTCACGTAAATTCTCCAAGCTGATTTTTACGTATATTTTATGCAATATCTTTAAAATCAAGTCGCCAATACTCCCAGACACATTCCATGGGCCGTGTTGAGCTCCCAAAATAATGACATAACTTCACGTAAATTCTCATGCTTGATTTTATATATGTTCACCAGACAACTATTTTAAAACCTTTTACCTTCTAAGGGGTAATTTATTTCATTAACTTTGAACCAACAACACAATCTTGCAACTGTGGCTTATGACAAAATAAAAGTTTTTGATAACCTCTGGCACCCAATGTAAGATTTAACACTACTGCGTGTGTGGGTTTCCATAGCTACAACCTAGGGGTATTTAAGACTAGAGTGAATAAGTTACTTCGTCGACCACATCATCGCTGACAATCAAGTGAGATAGGTCACTACCTATCTCAATCCACTGTCAATCGCGAATCTTTCTACAGTAAAAAAAATGCGGAAAACGACTTTGTTTTATAATCTTCTTCAACGTCGACCTTTTTGTACCTTAGGCTATATAATTGCTAGCAGTTTATTAACTCAACACGTACCTATTATGCAACTGTACATGTAACATCTAAGTACAAAGGTTCGACAGAATCACAAAAGAGAGATAAGTACAGAAGTCTATCTACACTCAAAGTGCACTCCAGCAACGCACACGTTGACACCACTCACGGACACGATATCTCGGACCGGTTGAAACAGAGCACGAGAGCCAGTGCCACCCGCTTGAGACACACGTCTGTAAATTTTTTGTGCAAAAAAGAGACCAAGAAAAAGAAGTTATTATAACTGATCAGTAGATGGTTTAAATTTCGTCAAATTGTATAACAACTTAATAAAACATCACCGATGAAGTTCAAATATTTTAGTAATTATTGTTTTATTAAATATTTTCGTTCTTCCTGCTTCATTCTTAAAAATAAATAAATCAAATACTTAGATAAGAGTGCCACTACCACGAACAGTTTTTTGCTCACAAGCTAAAGTTGTACCAACCCACACTGGGCCCGAGTGGTGGATTACTTCTCCTAGAGAGGAGGCCTATGTCCCAGCAGTAGAAACATTAAAAAGACTAATTATTGCTATGCTAAGCCAAAGTTGAAATGCGAAGTAGTTTCAATTAGTTTATAATAACAATGTTTTTGGAAATCACAAACCAAATTTTTGTATCACAATATTAAATTGCTTTTTCTGTACATTACTTAATAGTATCTAAAGCAAGCAAGTATAAGTATAGCAAGTTCGATTGTCGAAGTATGAATAACTTACCATAGTTTTAAATTTTAATCATATAAGTGAAATGTAAATTTCTTTATGAACAATTAATATCTTTAACCAAAAAGTTGACGACCACGACCGCCGAGCGTAGATATAAAACTAAAGTACCTACAGTAAAATGGGATGAATAGAGACCAAACTTTAAAGAGTATTTTCTCAATAATTGAACATTTTTTTGCAGCATTTAAATATATAATTTATTTAATGAATTTTTAAACTAAAAAATCGATGCTTTGTTAGAGGCCGATATTACAGTATCAAAGTGAAAAACCAAACCAAAGTTTTGTCTCTTTTCACCCCTAAGTCTCTATTCACCCCACTTTACGGTACGTGAGATTGACTTCTGTATCTATCTGCTTTGTGACGGTGTACACTTCAGTACACTCGCACTGAACGCACTCGGATCTACGCAAACGCTCCGTGTCAACTCAAGTATTTTATGTTATTTCACTCCATCCGCGGCGATGGACAATGAAACCTCATCTCTTTATATATCTTGTTGTGAGTGACTCGGAAGGTCTGAGGCTGTTAAACTTTAGTACGGGCTGAGGTTGTTATTTTTATCAAGGATTTAAACTAGTCGAGTTATGTTTGACGATAGTATGGCGACATAAAACGGTTTTACTAGTCGTGTTTTGGAAGATAGAAAAGTATCAAAGGATGAGACTGAAAACAATGGTTTTTTACTCAGTCAGTTTACTTAGCAAATGATATGCTGCGTTCGATAGATGGAATATTGCTCACTCCCAGTCACTCATCATGAGGGCATAGGTTGCTTCAAGGCAAGCGTGCTCCATCGTCGGCCACATTGATCATCGCTTTCCTTCAGGTGTGATAGTGGTCAAACGCGTGCCCATCCATAATAAAAAAAAAACATCATCATTTCAGTCGA
This sequence comes from Mythimna albipuncta, assembly GCA_929112965.1. NCBI lineage: Eukaryota > Metazoa > Arthropoda > Insecta > Lepidoptera > Noctuidae > Mythimna > Mythimna albipuncta. The sequence goes on from OV815960.1 coordinate 4,077,933, forward strand.
AAGACGTCCGCGGTTTGGGATATATTTAGGCCTCTCCCAAGTATCGCAATAACGAGCGAGCAAGGTTCCTGATTCTTCGGACAATGTCGGTAAACTTGGTTCTCCTGAGAATATTTTCATTTCTGATTGAATCCCACAAGGAAACTCCGAGCATAGCCCCCTCCATTGCCCTTGATTATGCATACTGTGTAACTAAGGCACAACTTGCATGCTGTGATCTTCCCGTCCGAATACAATTTAGGTGTCTTCAAGGCTAGAGAATTGGCTCTTAATAAACTAGTGCGATTCACCATCAACGAGTGCATTATAGCTTAGGTACCATCAAGTGGGATCGCATTCAAGCATTGGTTTATATCATAGAATGCTGTCTAAAGTAAACTTGGAGACATTAAGTCCTCTACACTAATAAAGAGCGAAGATTTGTATTTTTGTGTGTATATTTGTAGTGAATAAACTCAAAAACTAAAGTGCCGATTTCAATAATTCTTTCACCATTGGAAAGCTACATTCACCCTGAGTAATATAGGCTATATTTATTACCCGTGCGAAGCCGGGACGGGCCGCTAGTTAAATATAAACACGAATAACGAATACAGTATTGTTTATTTATATGTATGTATCTAAGTATGTATTTAATATTGTATATATTTGTTTCTCTTCTGTTTTGTCTGTTTATTAAGTTGCACCTGCCATGTTATGTTTCTGCACCACCCTAAGGTCGACTGGCAGATAATGCCTAAGGCATTAAGTCCGCCTTTGTACAGTTTTTTGTGCATAAAGCTTTAAATAAATAAATGAATAACGGAGTCAAGTGGTCGAGTACATACGAACCAAATGCACTGGAAGTTTTGTTACTATCGTGTTTAAATTAACCGGTTGTAGTTACACGTCAGATATTGTTTGGTTAGCTGTGCTGTTGTATTCACCATCAGTTTGGTGTGTGCAAGAATGCGGAGTTTGCTTACATTTAACTGAAATGTAGGTAGTTGAGGGAAGTGAATGTGGTTAAATGCATTTTTTTTCAGTTGTTTTTTTTTATATGTAGGTTGCGTTAAAAAAAAATCATCCAATGACATCACCACGTCTGTCAGACTTTTAATAACTAAAAACCCACTCCTGTTCCTTCGTTGCCTTTCGTACTACTACCCTTGGCCCCAGTAGGCTTCGACCCTGCTGGGCACCTATTGTTTGCTCGGTTGTGTTACCATCTCAGTGTCGGGGTAAATTAAGGTTTTGATAGTACCTCCTGAACTTGTTTGAAAAATCTTGGTAAAATATCGATACACTCGATTATTGAGACAGGTACCTACAGAGAGGTATTGGCTGATACCTACCTCAACTGTTTTAGCTAACCTCATTCACAAATTTTCGCTGGCTTTGATAATATTGACCCAAAAAACAGAAAGTTCTCAACTCTGAGCAACTTTTCGCCAATTCCTAAGAAAGACATCTAAGTCGTCCCGCCATCTCCTTCTTGATAATACCTAAAATAATAAACAATATTATATCTAATAAAAATAACAATTATCTACGTATTATATTAGATGGGAAATCATCCAATGATTTCTTCCGCACTAGGCCGAAGCGAGGGGCATGTCAGACTTTTTCTAATTAAACGGGAGCTTGAGAGTTAGACTAATCGTTATTTTTTTTTGTAAAAATCTCAAAAATCATAATACTAGATATCTCGTGCCTCATGATTTTTACAAAATTACAAATTAATGTAACCAGTGGTTAGTTTAGTTATTTTTATTCTAAGTGGATTTGCAAAGGTAAGAAGTAAAAGATAATTCTATTGGTATTATGCCTCTTGGCCTTCCAAGCCTTCGCAGCTTCGATGTTGAGTGCGGTAATCCTCCTCAATAATATAGTAAGTAGGTGCTGAGGTGAGTGGCCTCGGTACGCGTGCACCTAACGCACTCGGCGACGCAACTTTTGTTTAATAACGTAGGTGCCGTGTGGTTTCCCCAGTTGTAGCTACTTATATCTTGTTATGTAGTGAACATTGAAATGTGTTTTGATGATGTTTTGCAATCGTGGACCATGGTTGTTTGAAAGGGAACCTTGGGTTATTTGGGGGGGGGGGGGTAAACATCATCCAAATGACTTCCTCCGCCCTTGGGCTGAGTGGAATATAGTGTCAGACTCTTACTGACTAAAAAACCAACCCAGTTCCTTGTTGCCTTGCATACTGGGGCCGAGCCTCCCTTTCGGAACTAAACCCTGGCCCCAGTAGGTTTCGAACGCCCCCCCACCCCCAAATGTTGATGACAACTCCTTGAGGCGCGCGGGAACAGTGCGCGCCGTCGACGACTTGAGCTCAGTCCGGACAATTACTGGCCAGTCGGACTGCAAGCTACCCATTGCTATCCGTCTGCAAGCCCGCACCTACGGTGGCCGGAAATCGGGATCGGAATCCCGGTAAGGGAACCTTGGGGCTCTGAAACGAAAAGTAAAGGATAGGGTTTTTTTCAGTACATGTATGACACGCGCTCCCGACCTTCCTTGAGCCAAAGAAGTCATTGTATGTTTTCCAACCGAAAACAAAAAAACAAATCGCGGTTGGATGGTCGATCGTCGTTTGGATCTCATTCTTTCAATCAGGGAGCATAGCATTGCCCCCACCAAGGCAAGCAAAAAAGTTGCACGGTTGTACCATTCTTCTCTCAAAACAGTTCAGGTCATTTTCGATGCCCTGTAACTTCGTTGTGTATAAAATCGAAGCCTGAATTTCCAGTAACCAAGCAGGTATTTTGATGTTTCTATTATAAAATACAACTGCAATTTCTTTTTATGTTTCGATTTTTTAAAAATCGGTTTAGTATGCCATGCATGTAATTTCAATTCTATTGGTGGTCTCCACATTTTTGAAATTCGAATTCTCAATTCAAAAGGAAACAAGAATTAAATTAAAGCTAGAACTACATTAGACCGACGCACACATGTAATACGCATGATTTGTACGTAAAACGACGCTCGCGTGGCGTGGATCTAATGTAGCTCTACAAGTCTAGTTGCCATATAAAATGTATGGAGATCGCCGCGACAAATCGGCTACGTGGAACACGAGTGCGCAGTGTAGTTCTACCTTTAAGCTATTATTTCTTAGTAAGTAGGTAACTTGCCAGTTCTGGTGGAATCTGTCAAGTTCGTCGCGCCATCTCCTTCGTGGTCTACCGCGACCCCGACGCGCTGTTTCAAGGCACCAACTTTGTGCTACTTTGGCCCACAGTTTGTCGGGCATGCGGCAGACGTGTCCTGCCCAGTCCCACTTCAGTTTGGCAGCCTTTTGAGCCACATCGACTATTTTGGTTTTGGAGCGCAGTATAGTGTTTCGAACTCGACAAGAAGAAGCCCGGGCGCGCGAAAAATGGAAGGAGTGGAGGGAGGCCTTTGCCCAGGAGTGGGACAGAACAGGCTAATTAATTAATTAATTAAGAAGGTAACTAGGTACAACATAATTATCTACACTAGTCACAGTTCTTGGGCATTAGTGTTCAAGAACAAAGCCTGGAAACCAAATGGACCTTGAACAGTTTTTTATAAGGAAATAAATACTCGAAGTATCATTGATACCTAATAGGTTATAATTGTTGCATTTATAATTAAGTAGGTAGGTATTCTGGTATTTATAAGAATGGTAGGTATGGAGTATGGACTAGCTGGACTGACTCATTGGTTACAAATGCTACTTCTGAGCATGAAGTCTATAGTTCGACCCCTCGAGCGCCGATTGTACCTATAGACCTTGAAAAACGCTTAATTTTCGTTTTGTACAGACTTCTGTACGAAACTTATTTGGCCGAAAATTTTGGTTTCTATATTATATTATTCTATATTTATTATATTATTTATTTTTCCTAGAAAAATTCAAAAAAAAAAATATTTAAGTAGGTCAATCAAATCAAATCAAATCAAAGCATTTATTTCAAATAGACCATTTACAGGCACTTTTGAATAATCAAATGTCGGTCAGTCCAAGAAAAGTGAAGCTAAATTGCACGTTCCAAAGAGTAGGTCTCTATGGAGAAGAACGTGCAAGAAACTCCATGGAAACTCTTTTAAATCATATATGTGTTACATATATTACTTGTTGCTTCTATCATGTGGTATGTATGTGGTGTGTATCAGGTATTTATTTTATTGGTGATCTACGTAAACACGGCAATTTTCCGGGTTATTAAACCCTGGCGCTCGAGGGGTTAAGCAAGATGCTATGGGCTGCAAACTTGTTCGAAAAAGTTAGGTACCCTGACGCTGGAGCAACTGAAGAAACCCAGGTTTAAGTCAGTAACAGTCTGCAATCAACTTCAAGAACTTACAGCACATTCGTCTGACTTCAACGGCTTTTATTTTATTAGGTTTTCCTCTCATTTACTCCTACATTAAGGAACACTTTAATAGTATAAAATAAATAAGCCGTTAAAATACTTTCACTTTTATTATAGTTGGACTGGTGCAGCGCAAATTGCCAGCTAGGTCGCTGGAACTAGGTGACTATTGCAATAGATAAGTACTTAGATAAATTGGCGGCGAAGTAAACAGAGTAAAAACTGGCCAAGTACGAGCGAGCTGGTCCGTACCGTCCATACCAAAAACTTGCAAAAAAATCACGTCTGTTGTATGTCAGCCCTACTTAAATATTAATTTAATTCAATTTTACAAGCTTTTTATTAACTTGCAATGTATGTAACTATGTACGCTCGGCTCAAATTTTGCAAGTCAATTTTGAAGCAGATATCTTCAACCGATTGACCTGATTTTTTTAGTATTTTTTGTTCTATCAGTAACAGAAATAAGTAGGTATATCATCTGTGAAAATTTCAACTGTTTAGCTATCACGGTACATGAGATACAGCCTGGTGACAAACCGACGGAATTCCTGGCCGGAGTTTGTGTTTTCTGATAGCTGTTGTAGCAAGGGGTCTTTAAGTCAAGAGTGAATAGGTTACTTCTAGGCAAGCGTGCTCCATCTTCGACCACATCGTCGCTTTCCATTACGTGAGATAGTGGTCGAACGTAAGCTTATCAATAAAAAATATCAATGATAACAAAAAAAGACGAAAATGGAAGAAAAAACGTGTTGCGCCGACCCTAAATAAAACGGGACAAGGGCAGGAAGAAGAAGAAGAAGATAATGTGATAGCAATAGGGTCCCGTATTTCCTAATTGGGAACCCTAGAAACTATCTGCTATAAGACTGAGCGACTATTGCCGTAAATGAGTGTTGTTTAGCAATGTCGTAAGATATTTTAAATCTTGTCTTTAGCCTAATTTTAATCTCTATGATCACAGTTTCTTAAGAGGACACAAAAACTTAACATAGTACCTATAGTACAAAGTAATTCGACCATTCATGCATAAAGGCTAGATTTACTTAAATATGGGTTTTTTCCCAGCAAACCTTTGAGGTAGAAATCATATTTGAGAGTAAGATCCATCAACTTTTCTCTTGAAAACATCCAAAGACAGAAGGACTGTCGCAAAAGGGGTGTGGGAGAGAGTTCCAGAAACGCGCTGCAGTTACAGAAAAAGCGCCATCATATAGCGGCTGGACCTCTCGTGACAAGGTAAAGCATTCACGAAGGTATTGAGGAGTATTAAAATTGTGTAGAATAATACAAAGAGGAATTAGAATGTGGGTGTCTCGCCCGAACTTGCATCCACCTAAAACTCAGAAACATGGTAGCTTGGAACTTAGAGGAGACGTATTTTAACCTAAAATCTATTCAGATATTCATCCATACCGAGTCTGTGAACTATAAACATTAAAAAAGAGTAAAAATAACAAGATTTATAAAATAAATTCGACCATCTCCTTGACCTTATAAAAGGTTCAAGAAAAACAACTCATAAGAATCCAAAGAAAAATTGAACACACATTTGTACAATAGGCAGTATACTATAACGAATAATATCAAAAATTAGGTCACACAATTGAAACAGAAACCAATCAGTTTTGCAGTTTATAATCACAACCACGAACAAAGCAACTGAACAAAAACAGTTCGTAAGCATGAATGAACCAACTAAAAAGAACAGAAAACAGTCGTCGAATATTTTCAGTCCCTTTTTAATTGAATATTCAATAATGATAACCTTGAAACATTATAATCACAAGGGTTCGGCCTTTTTTCAGTACTTTCATTAGGAATTTAAGAAAGCAATCGTGCACAAAAGATTGTTTAAGTTATGTAAGGCAGCTCTAATGGAAACAAACTTTTCTTTGTGTAAAACAAAAACAAATTTGCGAAATAACATTGCAGGGTGTCACAGCAATTATTAAAGCTTCTTTTTGAGGCATCCGCATAAGCTGATATAACGGAATATTAATAAAGTAGCCTAGCTAACTACCTAAACAAAACTTTACCTAAATATTATTTTATCTATCTAAAAGAATATCTTAGATAGCAAAACAGCCTTTCTGATTGCCATAACAATATTAATCACGTACCGTCTTTTAAATCTTTTAACAATTAATTTTAATTTAATAAAAATTCCCATAACCTTAGTTAATTGAAGTCAAGTTAGGTATTAAACCAGTAAATTTAATTAAATGACAAACATTTATAAATATGTGCTTATGTGGTATTTTTGAATGAAATGTAATTAATTAGGTATTTATTTGTATAATGAATGTGGGTTTAAAACGAGCCTATTTAAGCTTTGTATATGAATACTGAACTAATATTTATTTTGACACTTTTTTTTAACAATGCAATTTATTTGATTAGGTATTTAAATATACTTAGTGCACTTGCTTGGAATTGCTTTGTTATTTTAACAGAACATTTTATTTGCATATTTTATTTTATCTTTTTCATGCAGTGGCTTTCTTACAGATTTCACAAAACACACTTTTATCTTTGTGAGGCCCATAGGAGGTGCTAAATGGATAATATTAGTCATAGTCGTAGTACCTATACCATAGGCCTCCTACAAGGTGGACCGATGACCTGATGAGAGTTACGGGAATCCGATGGAGGCGAGACGCACGGGACCGCTCATTGTGGCGACGCTTGGGGGAGGCCTATGTCCAACAGTGGACGTCTTTCAGCTGAAATGATGATTATAACAAATGATTACGTTACAATGTCAAATAATATAAAATTAGGGTGGGCCCCTTAACCCATAAAATTTGTGAGGCTAGATTCCAATGGTATGGTCACGTTATGAGAAGACCAGACGATCACATGATTAAAAGGTGCCCCTCCATCGCTACAAGAAAGAGGGGAAGAGGAAGGCTCAAACAACCTGGCTCTCTTTCCTAAAGGACATAAAAGTATTTGGACGTGAAACAAGGCATTCGAGGAAGACAACGACCAATTTGGAACCGTACACTAGCTTCTGGCGTTTTATAAGTGCCCATGTAGGCCTATGTGAAATAAAACCATTTTGACTTTGACTTTGATAAATATGTAGATTCGTATGATTGGGAAAGCCGACCCCGCGTAACGGGATAAAGGCGAGGCAGAAGAAGAAGTCAATAAAATGTCAAACAAATAAAATAAATACCTACAAGAAGAAATAAAATATAAATCATAACCGTCATGAAGACCGATCCTGTAGGAACTTCTGTCACGCCATTAATAGGAAAGATATTAAAAAATTAATGATAAGATGTGTCCTTATTTGAGTCATCGTGTTTAACATAGCTCCAAAATAAAAATTACATTAGGATTGTGGGCACATTGCTCGCAGAACAGTTTGTTGATGGGATGGAAAGGTTCTAGATTGATGGTAGGACGTGCAAAAAGATGTACCAAAGTTGACCGTGTGCCTGGTGAGGACCGTGGTAATCCGATGCATGACGTACAGGACCGGTCGTTGTGGCAACACTTGGGGGAGGCCTAAATCCAGCAGTCACCTCGCCTTTCGGCAAGCATAAAATACCCACAAAGTTGAAAGACCCGGGAATCTTTAAGTCGAGAGTGAATAGGTTTCTTTTAGGTAAGCGCGTTCCATCGTCGACCACATCGTCGCTTTCCATCAGGTGAGATAGCGGTCAAGTGCGAACCTATCAACAATATAAAAAAAAAAAAGATCTTGCGCGCTTTTTTTAGGTGGAAAAATATCCTCCAAATAGACATAAAAAACAAATAAACAAAGAGCAGTGGATCCCAACTTACGAGTCGTAGGTCGCGGGTTCAACCCAGCCAGGCGCTTTGTGTAATTTATTTCATCACCACTGCTCTCAAAACGGTGAAGGAAAACATCGTGAGGAAACCAGCATGTCCTAGAACCAAAAATTCGAAGTCGAAGCCATGTGACATTTTTTTTATGGCGGAAAAAAATTATGCATTGACATCCCCTGCCCTTGGGCGGAGTGGGAGATAGTATCAGACTCTTACTGACTAAAAGACCCATCCCATTCCTTCTAGCCTTCATACCGGGGCTCGAGCGCCCTTTCGGATAACCCTGGCCCCAGTATGCTTCGACCCGGCTGGGTCCCCGCTGTTGCTGACAACTTCTTGAGGCGCGCGGGAACAGTGCGGGCCGTCGACGACTTGGGCTTGGCCCGGACAGTTACCGGACGGCCGGACAGTGAACTACCCATTGCTCACTTTCCGCAAGCCCGCCTCTACGTTGGCCGGAAATCGGGATCAGAATCCCGGCGACGGCGGCGGCGATAACGCCGTTACCTGATACGTTCGGCCTCCTTCTTTGCGAGCATTACTGCTTCGCAGAAGTCGGCGACCGCCTGAAACTCCTCCTCACTCCGGACCATGGCCTCAACCAAGGCCCGGCGCGAAAGGTCTCCGCCGCCGATCGCCCCCACGAGGGCACGGCGATGCTCCGCCCAAGCAGGGCACACCTCGACTGTGTGCTCCACCGTGTCCTCCGGGCGTTCCGCACAGTGGCGACACCCGGGCGTCACTTCCGCATGAATCGAGTGCAGGAAACTCCCGAACGAACCATGTCCGGTGAGTACCTGCATCATACGGAAGGTAAGGACGCCGTGAAGTCTTTCCAGCCACGCCTCAAAGGGGGACTTACCGCCATGATTGTGGCGTGCCCAAAGCCATGTGACATTCACCAACCCGCACTGGGCCGGCATGGTGGATTACGGCCCATTCCCTCTCCTAGAGAGGAGGCCTGAGTCCCAGCAGTGGGAGTTATTACATCTGATGTATGTACACTGACAACCCTAAATCTATCTCCTTTCTCTCTGTCCATTCAAAGGTTGTCTGTAAGAGATCGCCCTGTGCGATAAGACCGCCCATTGTGCACTTATTCTTTTAAATGTTGGTCCTGTATTTTTGTTTATTTGGTGTACAATAAAGATTTTATTATTCAATGCTATACCTAGGCATAAAACTAAAAAACTTAAATAATAGTGATTGACTGGTTTGGCTGGTCTGGTTTGAAAAGCCATATGTGATGGGCGATGGCAGTAGCCCATTTGAGTATCGACTAGGTACTTATTTAGTAAGCTATTTCGATGAGGTAGTACCAATTAGCATAGCTTACTCAATAAAGTTGGCTATTAAACGTTAAAAAACACATCAACAAAACCGTCGCCACACCCTGGGCCGAAAGTGCCGCTAACAACCTTGATATTCATTTCACCAAAACACGGGTAATTCGCGTATCGATCGAGCCAACACAAGAGAAGCTGAAGACGCGAAATTCGCGCATAAACATTTACAATAGCTTACAAAACAATTTCCATAAATAAAACTGCGCTACAGTTATCCCTAAACAACATCTGTACAACATTAGATTGCAAAATTAAGTATTTACTAACAAAGGTCTTACTTCAGAGAGCAAACGCTAGGTATAACTAACCACCCGTACCCAGTACGGAAATCGGCCGTATGTTTCGCAACCGGCCGGTCGCCGGTGCACGCGTACCGAACGCACTCAAGTCGCCTTAGTACTACGTCAGGATTTGGTGCAAGCGATAAGCGAAATTATGTCATTTTATCGATGTTTTGTTTGGGTTATCGGCGAAGGTCTTTCTGACAATTATAGTGATTTTATTTATCCCTATAGCTCCATTCTTTTAACAGTCTCTATAGTTTTCGTCGTAAAATTGATCGCGTAAGAGCTTGTGGTAGCAGGGTCTCTGAATATTTGAGTGTGGACATCAGTATCAACGGGTGGTAATACAGAGTTCGTTTGGCGTTAAATAAAGAAAAACATTGTTACTTGGGTGTTTTTGTATGGCCACTTGGCCACTTAGTTCGTCTAACTAAATTAAGAATGGTGATAGCAATCTGCCGGTCGATCGTGGCTGGTAATCCAGTCGATCCTGCCAAACAATAACGTATTTACTTTTAGGCCAAGAAGTTTGTGGCGTGAGTGCGCTACATTCTATTCTATTAACCTGTCACCCTGTAACTTCTTTTTCATAAAAAAATCGAACGAATTCGAGACAGGTTGCTCAAATTTTTAAGCTAGCTTCGCTCGTTCTTTCATATTTAATTACCTACCCAATTTATCCATTTTAAGTTCAACATCAAATAAAAGACCACTCAGAAGTGTTGTCACTTAAGTTTGATTTATCGAAGGCTAGTTAGTGAACAGTAAACCTAGGATCGAATCAAGTCGGCCACCCCTACTAAGCTAATTAATAGATCTTGAGGTTGTTTTACCATAGTTTTAAGTGAGTAGGTAGAATGTACTCCGTGTGCCTTCTCTTCTTCTTCTTCTGTATGTACCTTCTATAAAGTACAGCGTTCGTTTTTTTTTGACTGTTCTAAGCCTATTTCTTTACAAATTACATTTCTAACAATAATAATGCGAACGTGTGCACTAGCTTCTGACGTTTTATAAGTGCCCATGTAGGCCTATGTGAAATAAAAAACTTTTGACTTTGACTGTGAACGTATCGTAAAAATCAGATTCTTAAATAATCGAACTTTACTAAAAGAATCTCGGAGGTTTCCGAAAACATTAGATTCTCACTAAACAATAAATTATCCTGTTCCTAAAAGGTTGTTGCACTCTTTCTCCAAATCTAAAAATGCATCCACATATTTTTGTACTACGTATTAATCTCAAGATAACATATCTAGATACAGTTGCACTTTTCTACCTAGTCAACAATCTCAGGCTTATGCAATTTGGATGATACAGTCGCGACAATATGTTATGACGATATTAATACAATGTAGTGTTTATCTTTAATCTTTATTCCAATCTCTTGATTAATAAAAGAAAGTTATTTATAATACTCGTATTCGTACAATGTTGCATGTCATTAACTTTCATTATTTCTGCAAGTATTTCCGAATTAGCGTAGAACGAACGATAAACGGTTTCTTTGTTAGTATATCTACTTTCTTCAATGCCTTTACCTATTACGTTACGCAGTACATTAAGCGTTGTTCTAACTTTTGACAGTCATACCATTAACTAACTGAAAACAATGTCAATAATGGCTTATTATGATGACTGTGATGATGATTATGAAATCACAGCAACGTCAATACTGAAAAGTCCTTTGAAAACATAGTTATCACTTACTGGAAAAAACGGTTATTGTGACATTACATTTTACAAACCAGCATTGCTTTTCTTAAATTAGAGTTTAAATATTTTGAGCTAGGGTTGCGGGAACTTTGAAAGAAAGAAGGAAAATATGTTTTCTTTGATATTAGGGCTACGGGAATGTTTGAAAGAGTTACCGTGGCCCTGGAACGCAACGGGTTACTTAAGAAACACAAGTGGATTTTAGTCAGTATTTTTTTTAAATGTCATTAAAATTCTGTCACTCCCATTAGCTCCACCGAGAACGGAAGAAGTTCTTTGACAAAATTCCACCATGTAAAGCTAATACGAAACTAAATTAAACCACCATCTCTTTTGACGATGTCAGAAGTTTATTTCAAAACTTTCAAATTAAAACTATTAAATCTTCACAATTCAAGCTGCACGTTTGTGGAATGCGTTACCCTTAAAAGTAAGGCGTGCTAAAACGCTACCAATATTTAAAAAAATGGTGAATGAGCATTACCTTTCTCTTTGATATATTTTTCTTCTCCTGGTTCAACTATATATTTGATATTTATTAGTATATTTTTTTGTATTGTATGTATGTATTTGTGTTAATGTATCTTGTTAGCATTATATCTGATGTTTGTACACTTTATATTTGATATTTGTTAGTATATTTTTTTGTATTGTATGTATGTATTTGTGTTAATGTATCTTGTTAGCATTATATCTGATGTTTGTACACTGACAACCCTAAATCTATCTCCTTTCTCTCTGTCCATCCAAAGGTTGTCTGTAAGAGATCGCCCTGTGCGATAAGACCGCCCATTGTGCACTTATTCTTTTAAATGTTTGTCCTGTATTTTTGATTTTTCGGTGTGCAATAAAGATTATAATAAATAAATCTGCCCGCTATCTCTTTTAGCTTGGACCAAATCAATATGTACAAACTCGTCACCCGGCAACGGTGAGTCAGTTCGGATCCATTGTGAACATCCGTCTGTGATACATGTCTTTGTTTTGCATATTATGAATCTCAGATAGGACATACGTACGTACGACATACGACCATATATTTACTTACCTCCGAATTAGACATTTATAGTCCGTTACTGGTTATCCTTGAGAGTAAACGACGTGCTGTTTCTTTTTTTTGCGTTTTTAGGCATAATTGTCAACCATTATCTTTCCTAATAATAGGCGATGCTTTAATAATAATAATTTATTTTATTTGCAAACATGGGTATAGTACACAGGTGTTTTTTATAATACAGTCCTCCATATTTTGCCATCACATTGGCATGCAAATTTTTAATTTTTTTTTTTAATTTCGTTGCAATTTAAAAAAATGAAAAAAAATATATAATTATGTTCAAAATGTCAGCGTAATAAAGGTCATAAGATTAAAAAAAAAAAAAAATAAGACTACATGTCAAAAGGAAATAAAAAGTAAGTCAAACAGGATCAAAATAATAATGACAAACGGAATTAAAAAGTAAGTTAATCAGGATTAAAATAATAATGTCAAACAGAGTAGCTGTATGTCAATCAATTAGTAAACCGTCATTAAGAAAATCGTCAGTCGTGTAATATGCTTTCATAATTAAAAATTCTTTTAGCGCCCTTTTAAATTCAATTGTTGGCTTTGTTTGAAGATTTTTCGGAAATCATGCAATGACTTCTTTCGCTCTACGGTGTAACGCGAGGGCGTGTCAGACTTTTACTGCCTTGCGTCCCTGAATCCCGGAGTACCATTTCGAACGACACATGGCCCCAGTAGGCTTCCCTGCTGGACCCCTACGGTTTTACTGGCAATGTGGTGGAAGATGGAGCACGATTGCCTAGAAGTAGCCTTAAGTAGATTTAATTACCGCCACATCTTCATGATAAGATTTAGCAATTGGTATGAGGAGTAGAATAGAATAGAATAAACTTAATTGTACACCAAAGGATTCGATTTAGCAATAACAATAATAGGTATGAGAACTCAATTATATTTGATTGTTCTACAAAGAATCGGAACACTCGAAACGGAACCAGTACCGATAGGTGCTCTAGGACTAGGTACTAGGAGGATACTCCATCATCACTGCCGTCCTCTAACTAAAAAGCAGCTAAGTTACTTAGAAACAAAAGCACTTAGCTGCTTTTTTAGTTAGAGGACGGCAGATCAGAGCTGTATTTAGGCTACAAGTTTGTAACGTTTTTTAATGAAATTCCATAATACGCTAGACCATCTCAAGGTCAAACTTTTACCATTGACGCTCGACCTACTGTACATTGAACTGAAATATTTTGTTTTTCTCTTTTATAGAGGAAATTTTCATAATTCTTACTAGCTTTAGCCATTGGCTTCGCTCGCGTGAAGATCGAAAATTAAAATCTAGGACCAACTTCGCACGGGTGTTGGAAATCTTGGAAATTCTCGAATTTTCTTTTTTTCTTTATCATACATTGAAACCTTCCTCAACGGTCACTCTGTCTATTGGTGAAAACTGCGTGAAAATCTGTTAAGTAATTTTTCAATGGGCCCGCGTGGTGGATTACGGCCCATTCTCTCTCCTAGAGAGGCCTAGGGCCCGATCTAAGGGGGGGCAGGCCGGGCATTTGTCCAGAGCGGCAAAAACTGAGGGGCGACAAAATTGACTTATTCCTATCTTCCAACCTAGTTGGCAGGTTGGCAAAAAAGTAATATTTTGTGATAGGTATTTTTCTTTATTCCACAACTATCACACTACGCCATCTAGTCCCAAGCTAAGCAGACTACCCATATATTTCTATATACACACACATAATAGATAAATTACACCCAGCAGAGACATTAATGATCTTGCCAACACACAAACATTTATCCTGGGTGGGAATCGAACCCACGGCCTCCGGCATAGTAGTCGGAGCCAATTACCACTAGACCAACAGGCCAGTCTAAGTAGTATAACTATAGATTATATACACAATCTTCAAGGGATTTGGATGGCCACATCATGATGCTCAGCCGAGCAAACGACCGTTGTGGAGAAGAAGAGTAAAAAGGCAATGCACCGAAATTGAGCAGCTGCAGATATTATGATAATTCAGTGAACCCTCAGTGAACCCTCAGTGCACACACGGTTATTAAATACTTTAGAAAAAGGGGTTAATCCACTAATTTATGCGTCTGTATAATTAATTATGGGCCATTGCCACATGAACCTGATATCTGACCACATCTGACCGAGCGGCTGCGTGTAAGAATACGATGCCTGTTTCTGTCTAATCGCTTTTTATTTTTTTATTTAATGTTCCAAAACTTTCACACAAAGCCAAAAGCCAAACTTTCTTAATGAATATTTTTTTATATTTAAACCATAATTTATTAAAATTGTTTGAATTTATCTCGAAAAATAAATGGTGTGCACCCTGCATCTATGAATATCTTTTAAATTATCTTATGCAATCGTGAATGGAGTCTAGTCTCAAACTAAGCAGAGCTTGTGCTATGAGTACTAGACAACTAACATAATCTACTTTCTAAATTATATAGAATGCATAGTACCTAGTTACCTACAGGTGTGTATGATGATCAATCATCAATGATATTTGCTCCGACCGCCTTGCGGCCTATTCACGACTTCGGTCATGACGGCGAGCGGCGATGGCGCGGCGAGCGGAGCGGTATCGGAACTAGTTGAAGGCTGAATAACTAACCTCATCATCACCTGCATCATCATTTCAGCTGAATGACGTCAACTGTTGCACTGTTGAATAGGCCTCCCCCAAGTATCGCTACAACGACCGGTCATGCATCTCGTATCCAACAGTTGCATGACCCTGACCAGGTCTTTCAATTCACGGTCGACACCCAAAACCTTTTGGTACCATCGAGCAATGGAATCTACCCACTGCTAATAATTGTCTTAGAATAGGTTTATCTATTTTTTTTTTAATCATAAACTTATACAGGTACCTAGGTACCTTTCAGGTAGGTACCTTTCTAGGTATCACAGTCCTACGATCCGGTGATGGGTAACTGTGCTGTGGGAAGAAGAATTTATTGGGTAGGTATTTATATCATGAACCCAACAAGTGGATACAGACAAGTGGTGACAGTAAAATCTCTCAAATTCTCATTTGCCAACTAGAAGAACCCATTGCTGAATATAAGCCTAATTTTATTCAACGCTATTTTATTAACGTCGCACCTCATGCCAAAACATACTGGATACACTGTCTACTAGTCAATCAATCTGTTTTCGTTGCTAGTACATAGATAGATCATGAAATAATGTTTTTTTTTTTTCTGTGATGCAACGAATTTTCGTTAGGTAGGTACAAGAATCTATAAAAAATTCTAGGGAAATATGGTCATTAGCTTTACCTACTTTTTATTTTACTCTAGAAAGATAGAACTAGACTGAACTTAACCAACGTGGCCACATAAGAATCACATAATCACTAAAATAAATAATAAAATTATACCATTTGACATGCTACATTTTTTTAAAGTTTCTCTACCACAACAAAAGATGGCGCTAGCATCGTCGCAAGATCATATTGTGATAAAAAGAATTAACTTGTTTAGTTACATCATGAAATGTTATATATTTATATTAAAAATAAATGCAATTTCACTAATCATTTCGACGGTAAATTATAATCAAATGTAATTAATAAAAAATTTATAATATTACGTTTTAGCTACTTCCATGAACGCTTTTTCTTATTAGTTTTTATATTGGCTAAATTGCATGGCGTTCATGTTGGCACCTCTGTTTTGGTGTGACAAGTAGTAAAATATTACCCAACTTGTGCGAAAATACTGTATTAACTACAAATATATAATTCAATAACTTCCGATCAATCCACAGTAATAAAAAAAAAAACATTGTTCACAAAATAGTCACCTACTCGTTTTGATACTTATACGTTAACCAAGTTTGTTTTTTATTTATTTATGAAACACTATTTTCCTTAAATTTCTTAGAAGCCTGTTTGTAGAAACAACGAGCCAACCAAGTAATACCTCCAAAATACATTTTAAATTACTAGTTACTGCGTTGGGTATATCTATAACACTTATTATGTCAACAAAAAACAACAAACATTCCATATTCTTACAAATAAATCAAAATTCCAACTACTACCAAACATCTACGATCATATGATCGTATTTCTCTGGTTAGAAATATTTCTAACCAGAGAAATAAATAATACAATATCAATTAATTATATTTCAATAAAAATAAATAAATAAATAAATATAAACAGGAATGCAAAATGTATTAAATTCGGGAAAATATTTTGGGTAGGAAAGGAGAGGTTGTAGCTTATGTGAGGTAGTACGGATCACAGTCTGGCAACATTTTAAAAAAGAAAGTGAAGTGAAAGAAATGAATTTACGAGAATAGGTCGCAAGTCGCATAGATTTTTGGTTGATTTCCTTTTCACTTTTCTTTCGTATTCTCCATAAGATCTAATAAACTAGAGCTTATTTGTGTTCCTCGTTATATTTTGATTCAACGGACTCGGCGCCGTACCACCTAAAACAGGATAAGTACAAAAGTGAACAGCATCTTATTGATTTTCTTCCCTTGCATATGCTTTCAACCAACGCGAAGTGGTGGTGTTGTTATAACTAACGAAGAACGTGGATCTATGTTTTAACTCATCCGTTTTATATTTTTTGTAATAAGTCACAGGATCCTGTGACTTTTCACCTGATTTGGTGTAAACATAGAAATAGGAAAAATGATGGCAAATACGCTCGACAGCGTAAACGCGAACCAGCCCACGCAAAATGGTAGCAAGGTCCAACCTTGCAATAATGAGTCTAAGACCAACCTTATAATCAACTATTTGCCGCAAACGATGACTCAGGAGGAGATTAGATCGTTGTTCTCGAGTGTCGGCGAAGTAGAAAGTTGCAAGCTTATTAGAGACAAAGTGACAGTATTCCCCGACCACATTCTGAACGGGCAGAGTTTGGGGTACGCATTCGTGAACTACCACAAGGCGGAGGACGCGGAGAAGGCGGTGAACACGCTCAATGGCCTGAGACTGCAGAACAAGATTATTAAGGTATCTTACGCTCGCCCTAGTTCCGACGCGATTAAAGGCGCCAATCTTTACGTATCGGGTTTGCCGAAGCACATGACACAGCAAGAATTGGAGAAACTCTTCAGTCCGTACGGAACAATCATCAGCTCGCGCATACTTCATGAGAATGTGAATGTCGGCCATTTACTGCAAGTGGGCGGCGACGAACCGACCATCGTCGGACCCTCGCGAGGCGTCGCATTCATCCGCTACGATCAGAGACACGAGGCCGAGAACGCAATACGTGAGTTGAATGGTACTATACCTCCAGGTGGAACAGGTCCCATCACAGTCAAATGTGCCAACAACCCGAGTAACCAGAACAAGGCACTTGCTCCACTGGCAGCGTACCTGGCGCCTGCTGCTGCTCGCCGCTTCGTAGGTCCTGCTGGAAAGGCACTGCTGGCCATCAACAAAGGTCTCCAAAGATTTTCTCCATTAGCTGACCCTCTCATACAGGGAAATGCCATCGGCGGCTCAGGTTGGTGCATCTTTGTCTATAACATTGGAGCTGATACTGAAGAGAGTGTACTTTGGCAGCTCTTTGGCCCATTTGGTGCCGTCCAGAGTGTTAAAATAATTAGAGATCCTACAACCAACAAGTGCAAGGGCTATGGTTTTGTCACCATGACCAACTATGACGAGGCTGTTGTTGCCATCCAATCCTTGAATGGATACTCGCTAAATGGCCAGGTACTCCAGGTCAGCTTCAAAACGAACAAGAGTAAATCTTAAATGATCCAGTTTCTAGTCAATAAATTGTAGCTAATGCAAAAATGTTGATCATTACTTTGTCATGGTTTGAAGTTTGACTAATTACTGAGTGAAATACGGAATAAATGTGATTCAAATCATGACATGATGTCAGTTTGAACCGATGTTCATACATTATAAGTACAAAATAAAATCATCACAATAATATCTAGAAAAATTTCTAAATGACTGACATTATACACCAAGTATTCTACAAAATTGACCTAATTTTAATTTATGGAGTCCATGAAATACCTGTCTAGTGAAATACCTGATATATTAAATGTCCTAAGATAATAAAGTTAGTAACAAGTGATGCAGTACTTAGATGGGTAAACTTTGTGTAATGTTTTAATGGCTTACCTGACTAACTGAGTTATAAATCAGATGGTGTCAGTAGCTTATTCGTACGTATATGAATTGAGAACGATGACATACATACATATAAATAATTAACTGCATACTTTTTGCTAACTCAATGTTTATGTATTAACTTATGTCCATTGGTACAAGTCTTTTTTTTAAGACTAACCTGTAGAATTCTGGTATTGTAATAGGATAATGATGCCAACAAGATTCTAATATTTAACCGTAATTCAGGCAATAATTATAATGTGTTTAACGATTGACAGTGCAATATTAAACTTTTTTTACTGTAAGTAAAAAATAAAAAAAAATATTTTATTAAAATATGTATATTGATATGCTGTGCAATTTTTATTGTACCAACAACTATTATTATTTTTTCTTTTGAAAAATAGTTGCAATAATAAAACATAATATATGTAAACAAAATGTTCATTGTATAATTATTACCAAAGATGTCAGAAATGCATTGACTGATATATAAAATGGTGTTTGTAAGTAAAACTTTGACTAAAAACTATACTTCCATTCATTTTGATAAAATAAGGATGGCCCCATTATTATAATAACGTTGGATATAATAATATAATTCTGGAGCTTGAATTGTGCACAAAGTCATAAGTAAGGTGGATACATTTTATAGAGCAATTATAATTAGGATCATAATTATTATTTACTTAATATGTATAATTTGATTCCATTCATAACATCTACTTGAAATCTGACAAGAAAATCTCGATTGAAATTATGTATTTAAGGACCATGACATTACAACTAAATTAGTTATTGATCAACATTTTATTATGACTTGGATACCTTCATGTATCACATTGGGCACATAATTATTATAGTGATTGTATAAAAGTGAAAGTCAAATTGATAATTAATAATTGGAAATTTTTCGTGTGCATTTTGAAATCGAAATTTAAAAACTTGCAATGCAATCTTCTCCAGAAAGTTTGCATATACAACTGCACAAAGCAAAATCCATGACATTTGACTTTCACGTCATGATATTGTCTCTCTAATTTGATTGTATAATCATCACTATTTATTATTAAATTTAAGTAACTTAAAAATTCATTGTAAACATAATTTATTGTCATAATCGTAATAGAAATTATAGATTTCATTTCGATGTTTATATTAATATATTGAATGTAGTGTAAGTTCAAAATTAGTTGGGTAATCTACTCAGTACTATACCTTATCCAACTGTTTGTATCGTTTCTGATATTCATTATAGTAATTTCTGTAATAGTTAAATTATTGATAGTCAAATGCATATCATAATTAAAGTGGAATAAAAACCAAGGCAAGATATTCACAGACACATAAGAATGGCTTGTATAATGCATTTTGATTAAGTATTTTCTTTAATTTCTATGGTAAGGATAAATGTTTCATTAATATTAATTATTTATTTAAAGTACTTAAAATACGCGAAACTAGTCAGTTATAATTTTGCGCAACATTTAAATCTTTAAGTAAGTATACTTAAGTATTTAAAGAATACTGTGTTCTCTAATTTAAATGTAGATTAGGATTTTGGTTTAAAATTATGTTGGTGTGGTGTTTGGTTTAATATAAGTAATATACCCATATAAAGCACACAATACATAAAAATACTAAATGGTGTGTATCAAAACTAGTCAAAGGTAGATGTACCTCTGAGTTATATTGCTGTGTTGTGGATGTGCTGTAACTTGTGCGCGATTGTACACGCTACTTTTGCGAGTGGCAACTAGAAGCGTCTAACTTTTAATTGAAGATAAATTAGAAAGGGTTGATACAGAATCGAAATTCGGCTGGAAGGGAATGGCCAAAGTTTATCAAACCCAATTTATAACTTGAATTTTATTGCCGCTTTCGGCTTCCCGTGCTAACATGCAAACATTCGCGCATAAAATAAGCAAGAATCCATTTTACAATTACTGATAGTCTATGTTGTGTCGTCCCTGAATGGTAAAAACAAATACGCTTGCTTTCTCCACCGAAATAATACCAGTACACACCTGTCCACTTATTCGTTTTGTTCAACTTTAGTATTTTGTGTTCTAAGTTGTGGTATTTTATTTATTTAGAATAGTTTCTGTTTAATTTATATAACTAACATCTTTCTATTTAGTGTTTATTTATCCCACGTTTAATGATTTGGTTTAGTTTTTTTTCGTTTGTATTTACTTTGGGCAGGTTTGGGTATTGTAGGGTTTGGCCTAGAATGTAGCTAGAATTATAAGACAGAGTACAAATCGCCGATAATGTATGAAAAAGTGTTTGGCTTACTTACATTAATTTTTTAAATAATGTCAACGAATGTAATCTGACGTAGGGGATATTGATAGAAATTAAATATTGACCTTAGCAATAATACATATAAATAATGTTTTATTTCAAAGAATCTTTTTAATTCCCCTAATTTCGCTTAAACAACAACCAAATCGAAATATTTCAATCCGAAGCATTTCCTCTCTTCGGTCTTATCGTCTCGCATCGTTCGGATTACGCCATTTGCAAGGGTGATTTCCCTAAGATGTAGGTTATGATTTTCGTCGACTCTTGGAACATGCTGGAAATACAAAAAGGCATTTCTTAAAAAAAAAGAGATTCATAAACTTATCGAAATAACATGATTTAGATAATATAGAAGTGGTGAAGACTCCAAAAGTTGTAGTCAATATAAGCCAGAGAGCATGTAAAGCTAACGCTAATATAAGCCGGGGGTGGCACGAACCTACGCAGTACGCATGCATCGATCCGAACCACAGACAGCAAGGCGCCACACCCGTTAGCTAGAAGCCCGCCAATTGGATTCCAAACAAAGCTTTGAAGACTCGCTCAATGGTCAGAATAAAGCAAAGAAGGTACAATAGGTAGTCAAAATTTATTTGTTCCAACTAAGTTCCTGTATACTTCGATTTTTCATCGTTGGCGACAGTGGACATCTTGAAACCCAAAATCAGGAACAAAGCTTCCAAAAAATATAAACGCGTACCGACCTACGATAATCCAACAATTACCTATTTGATTGATCTAATACGATGTAGGATAAATAATAATTAGAATCCACGAACCTATTATTTTCACCTTATTACCTAAATAGGCAAGTAACTAAGTGCCTACCAACCTACTCTTAAGTAATAAAACTAGGGATATCTCGAAAGGGAAGATGTGCCTAATAAACAGGTTCTTTTACTCGTCCTTTAGGTTTATTGACTGAATACAATACAAGTTGTCTTTGATATAATAAAACAAAATCTTATTTGATTTTGTTCTACAGCTACAAGAATCATTACTTCGGAAACCGAACGCTAGATAACTCGAAACAATAATTACGTGCTACATTTGGACATTACGTTTGTAACATGTGCATTAATTAAACTAGGGGGTGAATGGTTACCCCATTTTTAAATCGGAGGGTCGATGACCCCGTAAAGGATATTGTACTACGAATGAACTCGTCGATAGCGCCTGGTATTATTCTTATAGCAACAATGTTCATGCTGGGATTTGCAAAATGATTGCCTTCATTTACATGAATGAGGTAAGACGAGTAGGTAATTGTAGTAAATACAAAACAGTTAAGAGAAATATACACAGATGGATATTCATAGAACTGGCGTGTCTTTTTATATTGATCGCATTTGTTTTACAGCTTGATAAAGTGAAACAAAAAATCAAATGACATAAATCATGAATAAAGTAGGTAGGTGCCTATCAATGAGTTCATGACTAATGAATATTATTCTAATTGGTTGATTCTTGCCCTGCGCAGTGTGCTTTCTTTTTTATTGGCATTTGATCCGGTTTCGACTATTTGCCGTAGGTATGCTTTTAACTTGGCTTATAAAATCCCCTTTTATGATTTTATTGATTGTATTGTCTGCAAGAATTAATAGAGAAGAAGTAACATGCAAAATTTTAGTAATGACACTCGTAAAGCCAAGGCAAATGATAATGAAGAATATTTGAAGGAAAGTTAACATTGATTCGTAGGTTGGTATAGGTATATAATACTTATATAAGTAGGTACCTATTTTTAACTTTTATAGCCGCCATTTTAATTAAATATTATTATCTATGGAGCATGGTTTTATATATCACTAGCATTTGAAATTGGACTGAATTATGTATTATATATTGTAGGTACCTACTCTGTAGACAAAATATAAACAAGGAATATCTAAAATGTAATTAATATAATAAAAGTTCCTTGAGTATAATACACAGATACCTATGTCATGTATATTTACACTAACTGATAGTGTGATATTGGAAAATTGTCCCGAGGGAATTTACTCTGGATAAAAGTGCATGGATAATAATAATAATAATTATAATAATAATCATTATTATTATTATTATAAAAGTGCATGGACTACCCGTAAACCAAGTTTCGTCTAAATCCGTTCAGCCGTTCGACCGTGAATTATTCTGTGGAAGAAGTAACAACATTCACACACGCACACAGTTACTGTGATCTATGGTTTCACTATAAATAAATTCATGCTGTTCATTAGTTCATTCATTCATCAGAAAATCCCTTAGTTCCGAATTGCGTCAAAAGCGATTATATTTCGAAACCGACCAAAGAACAATGTTCAAAACGTCCCCACCCTTGTAGCACTTTAAAACCTATAAAAAAATGGAAAAATGTACTGAGCAAGACAACGACAGAAATGCTCTGTGTCCTTTTCTTACCTCTATTTTAACAAGGGTAACCATAATTTTACTAAATTAATTGTTATTATTTTTGTCACTCTAGCATTTTATATTAATAGATGCTATACATTTTTATATCGATGGCAAATCATCAATAACTCCGGTCTGTGAAATCTGAAAAAACAGTTTAATCTATCGAGAAGTTTTTAACACTGGAATCGAGCAAATGCTACAATACCTTAGCGACACAAGCCATAAGGTTGGAACTAAATGCAACATAAATATGGGTGAAGAGAATATACAATAAGTATGTCCAGGAATATCTCTACTTGGATCAAGTGATTTCCATCCAGGTAAGACAAGACAAGGAATTAACACGCCGAACAGAAAATGCATGGAAGAGTTACTGGTCCATGAAAGAACTATTCAAAGGCACCTTGCCTACGTCACTTAAGCGAAAGCTAATGGATATGTGTATTCTCCTCATTCTGACCTAACGTGCACAGACTTGGTCTTTGACTAACATCCAAAGGTCCAAACTTAAGGTTTGCCAAAGTGATATGGAGCGCAGCATACTAGGCGATACCTACACTAGCGGATCGCGTTCGAATCACTACAGTGCGCTCCAAAAGGCAAATCGTTGACGTAGTTCAGAAGGCTGCCCAACTTAAGTGGGATTGGGCTGGACATGTCTACCGCAAGCCGATCGAGCGGTGGGCCAGTAAAACGCAAAATTGGTGCCATGAAATCGCACAACGGGGCCGCGGCAGACCAAAAAGGAGTTGGTGGGACGACTTGGATGTCTTCCTTGGGAATCGGAAAGAGGTGGCTCAAAACTAGGAACATGGAAGGAGTGGAGGGAGGCCTTTGCCCAGCAGTGGGACAGCATGGGCTAGATAAAATGTACACCGTTAAATTTTAATCGTTTTAATGCCGTGGAGGGTCGATCCGGTACTTACATGAAACACTATCGATTTGTAAAGATAAAATTAGAAAATAAAGTACCTTTTTTTTCAAAACTCGTATTAATTTACGCATGTACGAAATTAATTTCTTTAAGAAAACGTCAGCTGAGCGAGTTTAATGACCCGTAGATAGTAATCGGCGTTGCGTACAGACTACCTACAGGTCATTGAACTCGTTCGCCAAACTTAAGTGGCAATGGGCAGGGCACATTGGATGCTAAACAGATGGTCGATAGGGATGAAAGGCTCTAGAGTGGCGACCACGTACCGGAAGACGCAGCGTTGGAAGGGCTCCAACAAGGTGGACCGATGACCTGGTCAGTGTCGCGGGAATCCGATGGATGCGTGATGCAAAGGACCGGTCGTTGTGACGACGCTTGGGGGAGGCATATGTCCAACAGTGGACGTCTTTCGGCTGTCATATCAGCCGAAAGACGATGATGATGATGATGTGTTTTATAACTTCTAGTTATTAATGTCATGTGGGGTAATTTTGAAATTGCTGACACGTTGGTTTAGTTAGGAGGTATTTCCGCATTTTAATTTGATTGACAATGACAAATGTTTGAATTTATGTTAGACAGAAAAGTTTATAGAGTGTGTCTGTCGATTCGGTGAATTTTCTCTAAAGCGCCTATTACACTACGCGCTATTCAGCACACGATATTCAGACTATCACTAAATTCACGCAGGCTCTGACTAATTTTAATAAAAAATTTTGACTGACCTGTTGGTCTAGTGGTAAGTGGTCCTGACTGCTATGCCGTAGGTCGTCGGTTCGATTCCCACCCAGGACAAATGTTTGTGTGATGAGCATGATCATTTGTTCTGTGTCTGGGTGTAATTTATCTATAATATGTATGTATTTAGAAATATTATTTAGTTGTCTAGTACCCATCATACAAGCTCTGCTTAGCTTGGGACCAGACGACGTTGTGGAATATTATTATTATTATATTAAAATCACGCACGACACTATGAAACCTCTCAAATTTTATCGCTTCACTAGATATTTTTCAACAGCAAGTAAACATCCAACACTTATAGTCACTGGAGACATTAACATTGACATATGTAGCACGACAATAATAAACATCACGACTATATGTACCTTCTGGCTTCATATGGCTTACTTCCTGTGATTATCAAACCGACCAGACAAAAATCTTGTCTTGATCACATATTTTTTAAGTGCAATACCCAACCCAGAGGCATAGTCTGTAAAAGCTCCATCACAGATCATGACATAGTAATACCAAATATTCCTCTTAAAAATACTTATACTAGTCGCAATAAAAAAAGCCGGATGCTCAAATTAAACGAGGATGACTTAGCCACAGAGTTAGCCAAAATAGATTGGACTGATACCCATAACCAACACCATGTGACTTCGGTGGCTGACTGTTTTATTGGAACCCTAGCAAAATTAATAGAATCACACACATATGAAACCAAAATTCCTCGCAGTAAACGCAATATTCAACCGTGGATCACACCCGGACTGATGAGATGTATGAAACACCGGGACCGGCTACATCTATCAGTTAGCAGTGACCCCACAAACAAAACAAAAAAAATAATAATTTACCAACGTTATAAAAACTTCTGTAACAAACTCTTACGCAACTTTAAAATTGAATACGACAGTCGACAAATTCAGAGAAATAAGCAAAACTCTCAAAATCTATGGAAAGTTCTAAAGTCAATATACGACCCCAGTGTCAGAAAGTGCAAAACGTCCAACTTACTGTCAAGTTCACTGGACCCTGTCGAGTCTCTCAACAAGTGTAACTTCTACTTCACTTCCGTAGGCGAAAACCTGCCTGACACCATAATAACAAAACGGCCGTATCTTTTTAATTTGTTAAATTGGAAGTTTGATTTTTTTACAGCTCGAAGGTACTGCAGATCTGAGTGCATGGTATATAATTATATAGTATATGGTTTATGAATTTCAACGCGATACCTCCACGCGTTCTCGTGATAACGGGTCTTGACAGATAGACAGACAGACGGACGGACAACAAAGCGATCCTGTAAGAGTTCCATTTTTTTTCCTTTTAAGGTACGGAACCCAAAAAAGGAGTTAAGGGGTCGAAGATTTTCGAACAACAATAAGATGATAGCGGCTGTAGACAGCTATTTTAAAGAGAAATGTAAAGGTTTCCTTTTTTGGTGGTATAAAAGCATTGTGATGACGTTGTGACAAGTGAATTTCACTTGAGGGGAATTATATTGAAAACTAAAAAACTGTTTAGATCTTTCATTATATACATAAATACCTTAGGCCACGGACTTATCAGCCGCGTGATCTGCATGAACGGGCGTGGATGCATTTTCGGTATGTTGGACTGTGCGTGTTTTCTATACAAACGGAAATACTTACAAGCAATGTTAAAACACGCATTCACGCGCTACGCTGCGTGATGCGTGGCAATGTGATAGTCGCCTTAATAAAACCTCCGAAGTGATTTTTTTGTTTTCATGTTTCAAATACAGTTTGGAGTTATTGGTACTTTGCTGTTGATATGAAAATGTACACCATCAATTAATATGCTGCGGTGACATAAATCATAACAATTAATTTAGTAAAATAATGGTTACCCTAGTTAAAATGGAGGTAAGAAAGCGACACACCGATCGATTGGTCGTTGTCTTGCTCAGTACATTTTTCCCTGTTTGCATGTCAATATGAACTTAATATCAATGTAGTTAAAGAATACTTTAGAGTATGTTTGCTTCGTAGTCAATCTAGTTTATCCGTGGGATATATAAAATCTTTACTCTAGTGTCAGTATGGTGTTTAGTTTGGTAGCAGGCTATATTTCATTGGGACACCAGACTAGCGCGACTAGTTGCGCCACCATGGTGTCCCGGTGAAATATAGCTCTAATAATCACAAAACTTGTGGAATTATGGACTATTGAGTACCATTTGTGACGTTGCACGTTGGTTGGATTCGCGATATTATAGCTTGTGACATAATTCGGAACGCGGGGAATGTAACCCTTAGTTCCGAATTACGTCAAAAGCGATTATATTGCGAATCCAACAAAATTTAATAGTCATAAAATGTAGGGACTATTGAGTACTGTTTGTGACGCTGTGCATTGGGTCAGATCGCGATGCAATTGCTTTTAAAGCAATTCGGAACGCGGGGCTGATGTCACATCATAGAATTATGTGCTCTGTGGTGACACTGTCAGTCAATCGAGTCAATAAAAATATTATTGGAAATTATCAAGCCAGAAATTACACTGTTTGAGAAAACTTGCGTAATTAAATTACAATTAATAAATTGCTTTTCATCAAGTTTTCATTACGTTTTTCATATTAAATTCGTGACTAGTATTCTGTGTGTTTAATTTTGTAAGTATATAAACAAGAAGAAATAAAAACTATTCAAAAATCATGGAATCACTATCGAAACAAGAATTAATATCAACTATTACCAAACAAGCTGATCAAATCAAGCGATATGAAGGTCGTCTTAGAGGTGAGTGCTACAAATTCTTATAATAATTGAACCAACCAAACCATATGTTTTGTTATCTACCAAACAAATTTTCCAGATCTCTATGATATACTTTTATCCATTTTACCAGCTTGTGCCTATGGCTTCGCCATCTCTATATTGCAATCCTATGGAAAAATATTACTGGGTTTTTTTTTAATGATCTTATACCAGTGCTTGACTGCGATCCCACCTGATAGTAAGCAGAGTGACGCAATCGTTGATGGTGAGGCGTATTAGTTAATTAAGAGCCTATTCACTCTGGCCTTGAAGACACCTTAATTGTATTTGGATATTGGGATAAAATTTTCTCCAACTTACTCAAAAATTCAAAAAATTCAAAATTCAAAATCATTTATTTCAAATAGACCATTTGCAGGCACTTTTGAATAGTCAAATGTCGGTCAGTCCAAGAAAAGTGAAGCTAAATTGCACGTTCCAAAACGTAGGTCTCTATGGAGAAGAACGTGCAAGAAACTCCATGGACACTCTTTTTAAAATATATTGAGTTACATAGATCTTGGTTACACTCCAACCCTTACTTTATGTTCCAAAGTTTATATTAGTGGTCTAATACAAATGTACTTACTTTGTACTTGTACGAATAATAGCCGTACGTACCAGAAGACGCAGCATTGGAAGGCCTCCTATAAGGCAGAGTGGTGGATTAATGACCTGGTGATGGTTGCAAGATGAGATGCACAAGACCATTCATTTTGGTGTCACTTGGGGGAGTTCTGTCCAAAAGTAGATGTCTATCTGCTGAAATGATGATGATGATGACAAATGTACTAGTAATAATATAACTTTAATACAACTGGTAGCTTGGACCTTAGTCCTGATGCTGGAGAGAAACTATTTTTTAAATTTTAATACTAGTGTACCAGACTGACATTGTCCTGTCCGATAGCTGGCTATTCATCAGAAAAAAAAATTGAAAACCCGAATGCAGCTAGTGTATTGAACATACAATTGGACCTGCTAGGTAATCGGGTCCAATTGTATGTTCTATACACTAGCTTCTCACGTTTTATAAGTGATGGGCACTTATAAAACGTAGGCCTATGTGAAATAAAAACTTTTGAATTTTGAATGTCACATCATCCCGGGACTCACTCCAATAGAATAGAATAGAATAAATGTAAGTTTCCAATGTAAGTTTTCAGTAAGTTTCATCCAAATCTGTCAAGCAATTTAGTAAAAACACACATATATTGTGTGACCAACACTCATACTGAGGGATTATATATATAAAGGTTTAAAAATGTAAATTATGTTTAAATGTATAATACATAGTATTGAAATGAATAAAAAGAATTTTAAAAAACCGGCCAAGTGCGAGTCGGACTCGCCCATGGAGGGTTCCGTAGCAGCAAGTAACATAATATAAAAGTTCTTGTAGTTCGTTGTAACTTTGATCGATGTTTTAATAATAGTATATTTTTTTAGATTTATGACGTATTAAAAAAAAACTACTTACTAAATCTCGTTCAAACCAATTTTCGTTGGTAGTTTACATAGTAATGTACATCATATATTTTTTTTAGTTATATCATTCTCTTATTTTAGAAGTTAGAGGGGGGGGGACACACATTTTACCACTTTGGAAGTGTCTCTCGCGTAAACTGTTCAACTTAGAAAAAAATGATATTAGAAACCTCAATATCATTTTTGAAGACCTATCTATAGATACCCGACACGTATGGGTTCGATGAAAAAAAAATTTTTGGGTTTCAGTTCTAAGTATGGGGACCCCCAAAATTTATTGCTCTTTTTCTATTTTTGTGTGAAAATCTTAAAGCGGTTCACAGAATACATCTACTTACTAAGTTTCAACAGTATAGCTCTTATAGTTTCGGAAAAAAGTGGCTGTGACATACGGACGGACAGACAGACAGACAGACAGACAGACAGACAGACAGACAGACAGACAGACAGACCGACAGACAGACAGACAGACAGACAGACATGACGAATCTATAAGGGTTCCGTTTTTTGCCATTTGGCTACGGAACCCTAAAAAGCTAGCTGAAAAGTAAAATTCTGGCAACTCTATATATTATTATTCTGCCTTGACCTGTTCTAGATTTTAAACTGTTGGAAAATTAAACTAATACAAATAGAGAACTATAATTATATTATTATATAGCAACAGTGTGCGGAGCATATTTATCACAATATTCAATTTAGATAATCTGAAAAGTAATCATGGCAATTTTCAATTTATGTTATCACTATATTAATCCTCATAATAAATATAAAAGCATTATACTGTATTGATACTTACAATATCAATTTGAAAATCTAGTTTCTTTTAAGCAACTTATTATAATTATGCTAGACAAAGCACCAAAAAAAAGTGGAATAAAGTACATTGACCTTTTCCTAATATCTCTGCGTAAGTAGCCTATAAACAAACTGAACTGGTTTTCATTTTATTTTTATTTTTTTTAATTGAGGTAAACTAGTGCTTGACTGCGATCCCACCTGATGGTAAGTAGCGATGCAATCTTTGATGGTGAGGCGCACTAGTTTATTAAGAGCCTATTTGTTGATAAAACGATTTTCCTGGGGATTACGCTTGATTCAAGGCTACAATGGGGTCCTCACTTAACTTCTCTTGCAGGGCGGCTTAGCTCAGCTGCATATGCTGTTAGAAAAATCCGCCAATTTACGGATGTTGATACCGCTAGACTAGTCTATTTTAGTTATTTTCATAGTGTCATGTCGTACGGTATCTTACTATGGGGACGGGCTGCTGACATCGAGTCAATCTTTATATTACAGAAAAGAGCCATCAGAGCGATTTACAATCTCCGCCGGTGCGATTCTTTAAGGGAACTGTTTAAAGATATTAACATAATGACAGTACCTTGTCAATATATCTATGAAAACATAATGTATGTTAGAAAAAATCTTCATCTTTTTAGCAAAAGAGGCGATAGACATAATTATGTTACAAGAAATAGGGATCAATTAGTTCAACCAGGTTTCAGACTGGCTAAAGTGGCCTCTTCTTTCATGGGGTACAGTTTGAAATGTTATAATAAAATACCTCCCCAAATATTAGAACTCAATGAAACGAAATTTAAATCTTGTATTAAACGCACACTATGCAGGCAAGCATATTATAAGTTGGAGGATTATATTCAAGATAAAAATGCTTGGCTCAATGCTGGTCCAGCTCCACTACCACTAGGGCGTACTAATTAGTTCGTTAGTTGGAAACTAATATTATTTTTTTTTTAATTTTTAAGACACAATTGCATTGTATAATGTAGAAGCAGTTTTTCCAAGTTTGTGAATGTGAAGCACCATGGAGCATTTTTATTAGGTTACAACTTTTTATTTTTTTATTTTTGACATTACGAGCATGGCAGTTGAGAGTTTGTCATGCTCACTCAAATGTCTCGCTGTTGGTGGCACGTGTTATTGGGCCGTTCAGTTCCCTTCAAAATGGTTGAGCTGAGTGGGGCTGATGCATGCGTCATGCTCGTGAACGGGTGCCGTCAGATGGGACTGGTCATCTCTTAGCTGCCAGTGGCTTAATTCAGTTTCTATCTTTTAATTATTTTATATTTTTATTTCACTATCGACATTGTGCTCACATGATAGAAGCAACAAGTAATATGTAACCAAGCATTATATGTAACACATATATGATTTAAAAGAGTGTCCATGGAGTTTCTTGCACGTTCTTCTCCATAGAGACCTACTCTTTGGAACGTGCAATTTAGCTTCACTTTTCTTGGACTGACCGACATTTGACTATTCAAAAGTGCCTGTAAATGGTCTATTTGAAATAAATGCTTTGATTTGATTTGATTGATTCACTCTAGCCTTATTCATTACTAGATAAATGTAAAGGATCGCGATAGATATTGATTGAAGATAGCTTTATGTCTTGTCAAGAAGGTCAATGACCAGTATTCTAAGTTTATCTGGCGTCTGATTAGATTTACCATTATACACTAGGTTTACTATTTTACCAGCAACATTACCAATATTAAAGTTAAAAAATATCCAGATTAACTTTTTGGTTTACCTAAGTGCCAAATTTTATACAGATTCATTTATTCATTATTGAGGTGTAATTAATTGAGAAATAGCGAACACAGAACACTCAAACACTGCATTTTACCTAAACCACTTAAATGGAAGGATTGGAACAACTTACCTTACACTCTCCTCAAAAACTTACTGCCATAATGCTTATCATCAGGTGGGAACGCGATCAAGCATAAGTTTAAATCATTAAAAAAACACCCACTTTTACGTTTACAATATTATACAGGGCGCCAGATAAACTTCAAATAAAGTACATTGACCTTTCCCTAATATCTCCAATATATCAAAGTTACCTAAAAACCCATCAAGGAACTGTTTTTCAGAAAAGATAAAGAATCACGATGGAAGTCGATTCAAGACAGTTTTATGTCTTTAATTCCGTAAACGTAGGAGGGTCAACGATCGTTATTTCATGTTTATTTCGAACCTACCATAACAGAAAGTAAGCTTAATAATTTGATGATTCCCATATTTTTTTTTTTCAGATGTTGTTGCTGCATACAAAGGACTCATTAAAGAAAAGGAAGCACTGGAAATTAGTTTGAAAGCACTAAATAAAACTGAAAGTCCTGTTGAAGGCGGCGGGACCGGTAAGCATAATTGATATTCCCTTTATTAAGATAATTTTCTTCATTACCATCACCACAAAATATATAGGTACAGAAGTCAATCTTCATACAAAGCGCGCTCGAGCAACGCACACAAAGACACCGCTCACAGACACTTTGTCTCGGATTACTCGTCGAACAATTCCGGCTCAAACGCTCATTAGTGTGCGTCCACCGAGCGTAGGTATAAAAAACCGGCCAAGTGCGAGTCGGACTCGCCCATGAAGGGTTCCGTAGCAGCAAGTAACATAATATAAAATTTCTTGTAATGTGTAGTAACTTTGATCGATGATTTAATAATAGTGAATTTTTTTTTATTTATGACGCATTTAAAAAAAAACTACTTACTAGATTTCGTTCAAACCAATTTTCGTTGGTAGTTTTTATAGTAATGTACATCATATATTTTTTTTAGTTTTATCATTCTCTTATTTTAGAAGTTAGAGGGGGGGGGGGACACACATTTTACCACTTTGGAAGTGTCTCTCGCGCAAACTATTCAGTTTAGAAAAAAATGATATTAGAAACCTAAGTATCATTTTTAAAGACCTATCCATAGATACCCCACACGCATGGGTTTGATGAAAAAAAAATTTTTGAGTTTCAGTTCTAAGTATGGGGACCCCCGAAATTAATTGCTTTTTTTCTATTTTTGTATGAAAATCTTAATGCGGTTCACAGAATACATCTACTTACAAAGTTTCAACAGTATAGCTCTTATAGTTTCGGAAAAAAGTGGCTGTGACATACGGACGGACGGACAGACAGACAGACAGACAGACAGACAGACAGACAGACAGACAGACATGACGAATCTATAAGGGTTCCGTTTTTTGCCATTTGGCTACGGAACCCTAAAAAGTGAAGAACATACATGAGATTGTCTTCTGTACCTGTGACGCACACATGTAACACGATTGATTTGTACGTAGAACGACGCCGACGTCGCGTAGCGTGGATCAAGTGTAGCTCTACAAGTCTAGTTTTCGTATAAAATGTAGACCGACACGCCCAGATCGGTGTGTGTGACACACGTGTGCGCAGTGTAGTTCTACCTTAAGGCGATTATCGATAGCGCGTGAATGCGTGTTATAACGTTACTTGTAAGTATCTTCGATTGTAAAGAAAGCTCGCACAGTCCAATAAACTGAGAATGCATCCACGCGCGTTCGTGCAGATCACGCGCCTACATGTGGAGAAACATGCACGCACACGCGTGGATACGGGCGACACGCAAGGTATGGCACGTGTCGTAGTGCCCTGCGCGATTTTGTATGAAATGAGTCGGAGCCTGCGTGAATTTACAAATGCACCTACGCGCGTGAGTGCGTAAAAAACTCGCTCAATGATGCAGATCTGGACTCCCTCAGGTACGCGCGTTGGTGCCTTGACACGCAACATGCGCCGTGATGCGTGGTAGTGTGATAAACGAGTAAAACTTAGTTCACTATCATCAATTCTGCTAAAAGACGTCCAAAAGCCGATTTTACTGCATCATATTCTCACTGCATCATCTCTTTCCAGAGGAAAGCAGAGATGAATCGGTTTCAGCTCTCATGCTGTCCCTATCCACCTTAACGGCAGAGAAGTCCCGGATGGAAGAAGCTTTCCAGGCAGACAAGAAACTAACTAGAGATAAGGTATGCATTCATTACAACTGGCTACGGGACCTTTCTTATGTACCTTCGTCATAGGAGTTACAGACAGTTCACTCTGTAGAGCCTGCATGTAGGAAGACGAGACAGCAGCTCATATCATCAGACACGGTGGAGCACACAGTCGAGGAGTGCCCTCGTGGGGGCGATCGGCGGCGGAAACCTCTCGCGCCGGGCCTTGGTTGAGGCCATGGTCCGGAGCGAGGAGGAGTGGCAGGCGGTCGCCGACTTCTGCGAAGCAGTAATGCTCGCAAAGGAGGAGGCCGAACGCATCAGGCAACGGCGTTATCGCTGCCGCCGCCGCCGCCGGGATTCTGATCCCGATTTCCGGCCACCGTAGGCACGGGCTTGCGGACAGTGAGCAATGGGTAGCTCACTGTCCGGCCGTCCGGTAACTGTCCGGACCAAGTTCCCGCGCGCCTCAAGGAGTTGTCAGCAACAGCAGGGACCCAGCCGGGTCGAAGCCTACTGGGGCCAGGGTTATCCGAAAGGGCGCTTGAGCCCCGGTATGAAGGCTAGAAGAAACGGGGTGGGTCTTTTAGTCAGTAAGAGTCTGACACTATCTCCCGCTCCGCCCAAGAGCGGGGGATGTCAATGCATGATTTTTTCCCACCATAAAAAAAAGCTCATATCATCAAAAATATCTAATAACATCCGACAACGTGTCAGTAGGATGGATTGATACCCCTCGACATAGCTTTATACTTTTCCACACAATGCAATGTTTAGAATCAAACCATAATATTATACAAACATCAAATTGATTGATCAGGAACTCGTTTCAATCAAAACAAGATCGTGTCATTTAAAATTGAAAGCATTCATGCGTTACAAATGTTGAACATAGCATTTGGGTTTTTACTAATTAGATTGTATTGTAGGTATGTGGAGCGTTGACACCCTGTCAACTCCACCAGAAGTGTAGCGGACTAATTTAGACGTAGGCGAAGGTACATCAGCGAGGCCTTTTTTCTATATACTTACAAAAATACATTGGCAATCTTTTAGGACTAAGTTATTAACATCATAAACAACTTTTGCTTTACGACTTTTAAAAATGTATCATATTTTAGTTCATCAGATTTCATAAATTGAACGTTCCAAATATTAAGAAGTCTATGCGGAGCAAGCGAAAGTACAATAGCGGAGGGTAGCAGGATGGGGCGGCGGGGACTTGATTCGATTGCGTCGCGTCATACAAAAGTGGGTAGGTATAGCAAAATACAGAGTTGAAATGTTTTAGATAGAACGAATTATGTTTTGTAAAAAGTCATAGAACAAAAGCTGCTGTTTATGATATTAGTAATACCACTCTGCAAGGTTGTCAGTGTTACAAATAACCCTGAATAAAAGGAGAAACTGACTGACCGAAATGTCACGCACAGCCAAAACTACAGGGCCTAGGGGCGTGAAATTTTGCACAAGGTTTTCTTTCTAGGCGAGCACTAAGAGAAGATTTTCCAAAATTTACTCCCTAAGGGGATGAAACGAGAGTCTAAAGTTTGTATAAAGAAACCTACTTTCACGCAGGCAAAGCCGTTGGTAGAGGCTAGACTATCATAAATTCGAAAACGAGATAGCGACTGTTGCAAACTAGTGTTTGATCACATCGTCGCTTTCTATTAGGTAAAACAGTTGCCAAACGCGAGCCTGTCAATTATAAAAAAAACCTTGTTCTTAAAGAGCTCTTGCTTGTGCGAGGCCCCTTTGGGCCGTGGGCGAGGGCCTACTTCGCCCATGCCTAGCTACGCTTCTGAACTTCAAGTCTAAAGCCGGGTCCGCTGCGTCAATTTTCTAATAAAATTTGTTATTAAACATGTTACCATGTGTGTTATGTTGCATAATACCATGTTATTAAACATGTTAACACGTGTGGCCTAACCACACGTGTTAACATGTTTAATGTTGTTGTTTGCCGAGACGAATGTTTCGGTCACGCCCCTATTCGGTTAGCGAACACGAAAACACTGCGCAGCGGACCTGGCTTACACGCATGGTTTCCGTATAAGTGGATCAGATGTGTCATTCGATTCACCCCAGCTCTTTAACGAACGCCAGCAGCGTATTAGTACTATTACTAACCGTTTCGCGGAGGGTACCTGGGTCCTGATTTCCTGAATTACTTTACCCTGTATTGAGCGACCACTGGATAAAAGAAGGAAGTCTGAACACGATCGTATCTTGATGTTTAATAATCGTCTTCAGTTTTGGTGGTGCGACGTGAGAACCGCCTTACCGCTTACCGCGGCGGTGCACGGTGCCGTATTTAAGGGTGCTTTTCCACCAGAGATGCGCTATGCTACATTACTATGAATGCGTTTGGTATCCACCAATCATATTCTTTTGTGCATATAGCTTAGCGCTGGTGGAAATGGATTTAACTAAGATATGCTTTTTGTTTGGAAGGATGTGTGCTATGGATGCTATGATATCGATAAACGATCGATACATCGCATAGCTCGAGCTGCGCATCTTCCTCGCGCAGCTATTTTGCGGCGGCGCGTCTTTATACCACATCCTACTCGCACCGCTACAGAGCTTAGTATCAGTGGAAACGGTCACATAGTTTTTTAGCTTAGCTTATTACATTTTCGCAGCAGAGCTGCGTAGCACATCGCTGGTGGAAAATCAGCTTTAATCGTCTCTCTTAGGCCTACTGTCCACGGACGCGTAGCTACATAGCTACAAACAAAACTATGAAACTCTGGCGACGAAGCGGCAAAGACACGACGTCGTGATGTTGCCGCCTGTGAGCAGGCCTACACCAAGCGTATGAAGACGAATACGAGTCTAATGAAGCTACGCGTCCGTGGACAGTAGGCCCAAAACATTGAATAGGATAATTATCGTATTCTTCATTCACAGTATGAAAACCAAATAGCAGCAATGAGAGAAGAGACGAGAACATTAGTGCAACAACACATGGCTGAGATAAACAATTTGAAGGCTAAAGTAGCCTATGAGATACAGGAGAGGGAGAAGGAGAGGGCTGATCATCAGGCTATGATGAAGTGAGTATTTAGAATTCATTATCATCATCATCATCTCGACAGGACTACGGGACATAATCCCCCCCCCCCCCTCCCCCAAAGTGTCACATTATTGACTGGTCCTGTTCGTTACGCAACCGGCGGACCCTTGCGACCTTCACTAGGTCACCTGTCCACCTTGTGGAGTATCTTGTGCACCAGTTCTGCAACCGGTAACCTCCTATCTTCAAATCTGAATCAATCACGCAAGTAAATCTGAACATAGCCCTCTTTATAGCCCGTTGCCCTTTTATGAAGTTGTCAACCGCTGTTGAATATGTGAAAAAAGGAACTCTGTAGGAGTTATGTATCGTATATAGCCTCTTTTTTGCGAAATAGTGCTGAAATGCAATCGTGTATTGCAGTTTAGCACTATTTTGTCGCCTTGCACTAATTATATTTTTTTGTTTGACAGACCTGTTGGTCTAGTGGTTAGTGACCTAGACTGCTATGCCGGAGGAGGGTTCGATTCCCACCCAGGACAAATGTTTGTGTGATGAGCACGATCATATGTTCTGTGCCTGGGTGTAATTTATATATAATATGTATATATAAGAATGCTTATCAGTTGTCTAGTACCCATAACACAAACTCTGCTTAGCTTGGGACTAGACGGCGAGGTTTGATAGTTGTGGAATATTATATTATTATATTGTAAAGCTACAGTATTCACAGATGGCTGTATCCGTTAGTGATCGTTCACGCTACATTTATATGTCATGTACGGTTCACTCGTACAATTCGAATATGTTATATTGAGCTTAATAAGCATTTTGTACCGCGTGCGCAATTTACTTTAGTTCGCGCTCGGGCTTCACCGCGTGTACTCACTAATAAAAGCATTGATACAACTATCATTATTATATCATTTCAAGTTGTCCCGTACAACTTTATGGTCCTTCGAGCCATCGTATTGGCGGACCTCGCGTATTTGTGCATTCTGCCGAACCAGAGACTGGTTGTACCCATCATTATCAGTATCAACCACCAGGTAACAAGCAGCAGATACCGGTGAGTGAGCATTCATTATCATCGCAATAGCGGAGCGTCTGGTCTAATTTCTACGAGTGGACTCGCCCGCGAGGTTAAGCACGTGTAACGTGGTTGTTGCACCATACAACCATAGCAGCATACTGCACTATCAGCACTTCGAGTAGACTACTATCGGCTATCATAAAGCATCTAAAGAAAAAGGGAGTCTGCTCTCGTGCAAGTCTTGCATAAAATCATTTTATCAATATAAGGTACCTACTTATCGTTTTCCACGCTTAGTCGACAAAGCAAGGAATACAGAATCGAGTAGAATTCTAGAAATATCATTTTCCTTTATCATTTATCAAGCTTTTATCACTGAAGATACATCAGCGTCTCTAGAATGGAGAACCTACTCGAAAATCAGAATCAGCTTATGCAGGGCATAGATCAGGTAATACGCAATTTTAAAAAGGATGGGCCTGAAAGAAAATCTTCTACGTACATCAAAAAGCGTTTAGAGATTCTCGACTTGGAGCAGATGTTTTCTCATCGATCATCATGAATGGCCTCATCAAGGAGGGCGATTCACAGGTAGTGGCACAGCAAACACGCCTTGGCTGGATTATAAGTGGAAACGTTAAATCATATCAATGTAGTGTTGTCTTAAATAACATAGAGGATATTCAGAGGTTCTGGGAAATCGAAGATGTTGTTGACGATAGTCAAAATAAGTTTTCAGAGGAAGATTATAAGTGCGTACAGCGCTACAAGGCAGACACATCAAGAAGAGAAGATGGCCGTTACGTTGTTAGATTGCCTCTAAAGGCAAACATTGAGAAAAAATTAGGGGAGTCCAAGCACAAGGCCATTGGACAATTTTATCAACTTGAGAAAAAGTTATCGAATAACGCAAATATTCAAACATCCTATAGGTCTTTCATACATGAGTACATTGAATTAGGCCACATGCAGGAAAGTACATTCGACAAAAATCAATTTAGCTGCTATTTACCACATCATTGTGTAATGAAATCGGATTCCACGACAACTGCATTGCGGGTCGTTTTCAACGCTTCTGCGAAGACATCGTCAGGGCTGAGTTTGAACGACTTAATGTATAGTGGACCTAACTTACAAAAAGATTTGTTTTCGTTGATCTTAAAATGGAGGCAATACGAATTTGCATACACTGCTGATCTGGAGAAAATGTTCCGGCAGATCTTTTGTCACAAGGACTATCTAAAGTATCAAAAAATTATATGGCGTGACTCTCCAAACCAAGTTCTTCGTGAATATGAACTCATGACCGTCACATATGGCACAAAAGCAGCGCCATTTTTAGCAATAATGACGCTTAGACAGTTAGCAAATGATGAACGTCACAAGTATCCAGCAGCAGCGAAGGTCTTAGAAGAAGACTTCTATATGGACGATCTTCTGAGTGGTCATCACACTCTGCAGGAAGCAAAAAAGTTGCAGAAAGATTTAATAGATCTTCTAAAATCAGGAGGTTTTAACCTTCGCAAATGGTCATCGAATAAGGCGGAGTTACTCGATGACGTTAGTACAACAGATGAGGTATTTGATTTTCGGCACCAAGAATCTACCAAGACTCTCGGATTACGCTGGCACCCTACTGAAGATCAGTTCACCTTCCAAAGCAAAATCAAGCAGCTATCATCAAAAACTGTGACGAAACGATCCCTCTTATCAGATATATCTAAAATCTTTGATCCCTTGGGGTGGTTGTCTCCTATTACCACCAAACTCAAGCTACTATTTCAAGCAGTTTGGCAGCAACAACTAAAATGGGATGATCAAGTTCCTGAAGAGATGGTTAAGCAATGGTCACTAATCACAGAAGATTTACAGCATATCAATGAGTTTAAACTACCGAGATGGCTGCAATGTCACAGGGAAGGAACAATCAAGCTTCATGGTTTCTGTGACGCATCAACGAAAGCATTCGCTTGCGTAATTTATTCCATATACGAAAATGAAGATACCAATCAAATCTCAACAGTATCATTAGTAACTGGAAAGACACGGCTTGTCCCTACAAACAAGGATATCACATTACCAAGACTGGAATTGAGTGCTGCCGTACTACTATCAAAGTTAATGTACACAGTAACACAATGTTTGGTTGGACACAATATCGAAATCTTTGCATGGTCGGACTCCACAGCCGTATTGGGATGGCTTAAAGGTGACCCAAGTCGCTGGAAGCGTTTCGTAGCCAACAGAGTAAAGCAAGTGACCGATATCATACCATCAAGCAACTGGCGTTATGTGAAGTCTGCAGAAAACCCAGCTGATTGCGCTAGTAGAG
Organism: Mythimna albipuncta; assembly: GCA_929112965.1. Lineage (NCBI taxonomy): Eukaryota > Metazoa > Arthropoda > Insecta > Lepidoptera > Noctuidae > Mythimna > Mythimna albipuncta. Next base: position 4,118,377 of record OV815960.1, read on the forward strand.
GCATGTCTGTAGAACAACTTAAGCAGCATAATCTCTGGTGGCACGGACCCTCGTGGTTACCTTCATTCGATGAAAATCACCCGGAGGAAACCCCGGACTATAACACATGCGAAGAAATAAGAGCGATAACAACATCACAAGCCACCTCCACGAAAACACAACCAAATGACGTCATCAACACAATACTGAGCAGGTATAGCAGCTTTGCGAGATCGACTCGTATACTTGCTTGGATTTTACGTATATCGGCAAGATCGCAACCAAGGCCGTCTTTTCTTACAATCATTGAGCTAAGAAGAGCGAAGTACATTTTAATCAAGTATGTACAGCAACATGAGTTTGCGGAGGAGATCAAAAGCCTTCAAAATCAAAGCAGTGTAGACACTAAAAGCAAGCTACTTAACCTAAATCCGTATCTAGACGAACACGGACTACTGAGGGTTGGTGGCAGGATAAACAATGCAAGGATAAGCAAAAACATGCAACATCCTATTATCATTCCTCACAGCGGAGTACTTACCGATCGTTTGATTGATCAAGGTCATCAGATGACCTTCCACGGCGGGGCTCGCGTAACTCTGGCGTGGTTAAGACAGGAGTTTTGGATTATTGGCGGTAATCGTGCTGTTAAAAAACGCATACATAACTGCGTCACATGCAGAAGGCACAATACTGTAAAAAATACACAGATAATGGGAGACTTACCTGAATCACGATGTAATCCATCACGGCCATTCCATCATACTGGAGTCGATTTCACCGGCTATGTGGAAATTAAAGCAAACAAAGGTCGTGGTATCAAAACCACCAAGGGCTATATAGCAGTATTTGTGTGCATGGCTACCAAGGCTGTGCACCTAGAACTCGTTTCCGACCTGACTTCAGCTGCCTTTCTAGCAGCATTAAGGAGAATGGCAGCCAGAAGAGGAGCACCTGCCCATATCTATAGTGATAATGGGACAAATTTTGTCGGAGCCAACAAGGCTTTGCGTGAAGAGTACATCAACTTACGAACCACTCTTGACGACGAGTTCTACCGAGTAATCACAGATATGCAAATACAATGGCACTTTAACGCGCCTTCCTGGCCGAGTGCTGGGGGGCTCTGGGAAGCGGCTGTTAAAAGTCTCAAATACCACATTAAGAGAGTTGTGTGCGAGCAGAAATTGACGTATGAGGAGTATTCCACATTGCTAGCACAGTTGGAAGCCTGCCTTAACACAAGACCTCTTTGTGCCATCAGCGAAGATCCGGAAGATATAGACTATCTGACTCCATCGCACTTTTTATCTAGTGGTCCCACACTTACCATCATTGAGACGGAAAGAGACGCAAGAACACGCTGGCACCTTACCCAGAAGATTTTTGACGATATCTGGAAACGCTGGAAAAGCGAGTACCTGTGTCAGCTATCAGCACGTAGCAAGTGGAAGCAGCAACGATCAAACTTAAAGGTCGACGACATAGTCATCATTCAAGACGCTAACTTACCACCTGGAAAGTGGGCCCTTGGCAGAATCGTAGAGCTGCACCCCGGCATGGACGGCAATGTTCGTGTAGTATCAGTTAAAACCAAAAATGGGGTAATTAAGAGGCCAATCACAAAACTTTCCTTGTTGCCAGTCCACAAAGATCAACAACCGGAAGTCAATGCAGAGCAAACTGATCAATCTTCTGTATGCAATAATAATGAGATAACGAAAAATAGATCAAGACGTAGGAGAGGAAAAATCGGCAATTTTATCTACATTGCCCTAATATTTTTGATGCTAATCATAACACCATCTAGTTGTGATTATAAAACAACACCCTTGAATAGTAATCAGAGCATTTATTTCGACAAAATCTCTAATATGCGCCTCGAACGAGACGAATGGAAACTGATTGTGTACTATGATATGGAGCCGTATTGGCAAGGACATGACCTGCTTAAAAAATACGTTGATCATCTGGGCAATCTATGTGCTAATACAACAAAGATATCACAGTGTGACGCAATCCTTATGCAATTACGTCACGGCAGCAATGAACTTGACCATTACAATAGCATGTTGCTTGGTCAGCAGTTCACGGAGAACGTGCGACATAAGCGCGGCCTTATCAATCCTATAGGAAGCATAGCACGGAGCTTGTTTGGTGTCTTAGACGACGATTTTGCACAACAATATGCTAGAGACATTCATCAAATCAGACGTAATCAAAAACGTTTGGATTCCTTATGGAAAAACAACACATCTATTGTTGAAGCCGAAAACAATATTATCAAAAGAGTAGAAAATGCAATGGATAGACATCACAAGGTATTTAATCAGCACCTGATGACTTTAGAAAAGGGATTAAACACAGTTCAGGTCGGAGTTCAAGAGTCACTTATGACTAATAGTTTCAGCGTATCATCTATAATTGCCAACAGTATTCTGATGAACTTGAAAACCATCCAGGAAACTATCGTGGATACTATTACGAATCTACACCACACAGGGTTCAATTTCCACCTTATAACACTTGAACAGCTGACGAATGAACTTAATATCATAATAGGACAGTTGTCAAAAGAATTGACTCTTCCAATAGATAATATTCAATCGGATTTATACAAATTGTATCATTTATTGAAGACTAAAGCCAGAGTCATGGAGCAGTTTATTATCTTCGAGGTCAAAATCCCGTAAGTGAGTAGAGACAGTTACGACATCTACAGAATCATAACAATTCCGCAGCAAGTTGGAAGTAATATGATCAGCATAATGCCCATCGCAGACCTTCTCGCAATTAATATACAAAAGGACTCTTACATTCCAATGACGGAAAACGATGTCCAAAATTGTATGTTTTACGACTTAGAAACATACATCTGCCCGTTGAAGGGTCCGATTCATCAGATGAGATCAGATGATACCCTCTGCATGAAAGATCAGCTGTCCAATCGTTGCAGCACAGCATCCATAATTTGCACGAACCGTTGGATACAGCTAAATAAATTAAATACATATTTATACTTTTGTTGCGGACCGTGCTCCATACGAATCATTTGCGAGTATCAAGTTACGGCCGAACAATTAACCAAGGCTGGCGTTATCATGCTCGGCGATGGATGCGTCATCAAAGGCGATACCTTCACAGTTTATTCACATAGGAAGCTGACCAACGCACTTAATACTACCGCAGACGTTCTGAAGATTGACATCCCACCCATCAACAATATAATCAACTTGTCCATACCTATCGGAGCGATCGATGAACAGTCTGACCATATTCATATGGAGACTCAAGATCAAGTAAGGAAAGTTCATGATCAGTTGAGTCAGATAAACGATGAACTTAGCATTGATGACGATATGGAAGATGGGTTCTCATATCACGACGTGCATCATTACACGGTGATATACTTATTGGTGCTCGCCCTGTGCGTGGCAGGAGCCGTGCACGTGTGGCGGCGCCTTCGACGTGTGCGCAGCGTGGCTCTGCCCGCGCGCTTGCCTCGTCAGCAGCCTCAGAGTGCTAACGTTATCAGTGTACCGTGTATCAGTGTTAATGAGCAATGTGAACCTAGAGAAATTGAGCTCAATACAAGTGCGGGTGTGATTAGTGCGCGTAAACAAAACAAGGCTACATCGCCTGTATTCCGCGAATCTATTTTCGGTGAAAGTGAATAAGAATTTTTAGAGACTTACTTAAGTTTTTGCGTGTATACCTAATTATTGTGCTTTCGATTTTATTATCATTGCTTTTTTTAAGCTAACTTACATTTCTAATGTTTCATTTAGATTTTTATATTTTTTACTTTCAATCTTTATCTTAGTCTCTCGTGCCTGGGAGCATGTACGGTTCACTCGTACAATTCGAATATGTTATATTGAGCTTAATAAGCATTTTGTACCGCGTGCGCAATTTACTTCAGTTCGCGCTCGGGCTTCACCGCGTGTACTCACTAAGAAAAGCATTGATACAACTATCATTATTATATCATTTCAAGTTGTCCCGTACATGTCATAAGTTACGTGGTAGTTAATATATAATACGCAATAAATCAGATCTTCTTTGACTATCATTTCAAACTAACATCCAAGGTATGTGTGACCTACTCAGCAGCGCAAACAAACTCTATTGACTCATTTTCATATTTGAATTTCCAGAGAACTGCATCTGAAACTAAATAGTGAGAGGAAAACAAAAGAAAAGTTAGAAGATAAAGTGGTGCATTCCAGCGAGGCTCAAGGTAATGCATTAGTTCATACTGGGTTCTACCAGTGTCTTCACAAGTGTGAGATCTGGAAATTATTTTAAGAGAACGTATTCTCGGAACAGGTCCGTCTTCAAAAAGTCCAGTCTGTCTCTACCAAAATATGCACACCTATATATTTACCTGGTTACAGGTGGGTGGTGGTATCAGGTGGGATCGCAGCAAAGCACTAGTTTATTTTCATAAAATTTGCTTCAGCGTAGGAGAGAAACCGATGGATGCGGGACGCACAGGAACGTTCGATGAGGCGACGCTTGGGGGAGGCCTATGTCCAACAGTGGACGTGTATCGGCAGAAATGATGATGATGATGAAAAGAGAAACGAAAAAAAAACAGACAGCATTTACTTACGCTTTAATACAAAGTCTTTTGCATTGGGGCTCTAGATAAATTGAAAGACTGTAGCGATTGACAGCATTACGAGGTACAGAACTTGTATTCAAAACAGAGTGATAGTTATACATATTTTTCGCCGATTTTTTAATTTTTTTTGGTACCCAATTCTCCTATAGTCCAAAGCTAGCCAAGGTAAATCAAACATGCATCTACATAAACACAAGTTTATACCTTCTAGCATCTCAAGCAGAGCTAGAGAAGCGCGTGCGTGACCTGAGCAGCTCGCTGGAGGCAGCGCAGCGGCGCCTGCAGCGCGCGGAGGCGCGCACGGTGGAGACGCCGGCGCACCTGGTGCGGCTGCAGCAGAAACTGGCGCTGTTGGAGCAGTCGCACTCTGTTGCTATAAGAGAGGTAAGTACTGCACCTTACAAGCACAGCTAGAGACCGGAGCAGCTCGCTGGAGGCGCGCACGGTGGAGACGCCGGCGCACCTGGTGCGGCTGCAGCAGAAACTGGCGCTGTTGGAGCAGTCGCACTCTGTTGCTATAAGAGAGGTAAGTACTGCACCTTACAAGCACAGCTAGAGACCGGAGCAGCTCGCTGGAGGCGCGCACGGTGGAGACGCCGGCGCACCTGGTGCGGCTGCAGCAGAAACTGGCGCTGTTGGAGCAGTCGCACTCTGTTGCTATAAGAGAGGTAAGTACTGCACCTTACAAGCACAGCTAGAGACCGGAGCAGCTCGCTGGAGGCGCGCACGGTGGAGACGCCGGCGCACCTGGTGCGGCTGCAGCAGAAACTGGCGCTGTTGGAGCAGTCGCACTCTGTTGCTATAAGAGAGGTAAGTACTGCACCTTACAAGCACAGCTAGAGACCGGAGCAGCTCGCTGGAGGCGCGCACGGTGGAGACGCCGGCGCACCTGGTGCGGCTGCAGCAGAAACTGGCGCTGTTGGAGCAGTCGCACTCTGTTGCTATAAGAGAGGTAAGTACTGCACCTTACAAGCACAGCTAGAGACCGGAGCAGCTCGCTGGAGGCGCGCACGGTGGAGACGCCGGCGCACCTGGTGCGGCTGCAGCAGAAACTGGCGCTGTTGGAGCAGTCGCACTCTGTTGCTATAAGAGAGGTAAGTACTGCACCTTACAAGCACAGCTAGAGACCGGAGCAGCTCGCTGGAGGCGCGCACGGTGGAGACGCCGGCGCACCTGGTGCGGCTGCAGCAGAAACTGGCGCTGTTGGAGCAGTCGCACTCTGTTGCTATAAGAGAGGTAAGTACTGCACCTTACAAGCACAGCTAGAGACCGGAGCAGCTCGCTGGAGGCGCGCACGGTGGAGACGCCGGCGCACCTGGTGCGGCTGCAGCAGAAACTGGCGCTGTTGGAGCAGTCGCACTCTGTTGCTATAAGAGAGGTAAGTACTGCACCTTACAAGCACAGCTAGAGACCGGAGCAGCTCGCTGGAGGCGCGCACGGTGGAGACGCCGGCGCACCTGGTGCGGCTGCAGCAGAAACTGGCGCTGTTGGAGCAGTCGCACTCTGTTGCTATAAGAGAGGTAAGTACTGCACCTTACAAGCACAGCTAGAGACCGGAGCAGCTCGCTGGAGGCGCGCACGGTGGAGACGCCGGCGCACCTGGTGCGGCTGCAGCAGAAACTGGCGCTGTTGGAGCAGTCGCACTCTGTTGCTATAAGAGAGGTAAGTACTGCACCTTACAAGCACAGCTAGAGACCGGAGCAGCTCGCTGGAGGCGCGCACGGTGGAGACGCCGGCGCACCTGGTGCGGCTGCAGCAGAAACTGGCGCTGTTGGAGCAGTCGCACTCTGTTGCTATAAGAGAGGTAAGTACTGCACCTTACAAGCACAGCTAGAGACCTGAGCAGGTCACTAGAGGCAATAGCAATCTGGAAGCTGGTTTAGCAACAGAGTACGACTGCTCCTACAGCTCCAGTTTGCTCTCTGTTACTACTCCAAGCTCCTCAATCTTTTCTCGTAGATTTTTTGCAGGTATTTATAGACCCCTGGGTGTCCAGGAGCTCGAAGTTAGAATTTATAAGTTTGACGCAATGGTGTGCAAAATAATTTCATACATTTTGTACAAGTTAGAACCATGTGTGTTACGGCTCTAAAGTAAGTATTCTTTTAATTACAGGAGCAAATAAAAGCGAAACGCGCCGAGGAATCAGCTCGCAAGATATGCGCCCGTCAAGAAGAGAGGGTGGCCCTTCTGGAGAGCAAGATCGCCGAGCTGTCGGAGACGGTCGGGCAGTACGATCTGCGGCGCCGACACGACCAGCAGCTCATCCAGCAGCTGAAGGACTCCGTTAATGGAAGGCTCATGGATAAAATCGCTGCTAATTCTAATTTTGGTAAGCATACATACAGGGAGTAAGGGACAGCCCTCCACAAACTTTAAGGGTTTGCTCAGTAGATGAAACGAAAAAAAAAAATCAGCCTCACCATACAAAATTAAAAACTTGATTGGGCAGTTTGTATGGAGACGCCGATTTTTTTTTTGTTTCCTGAAAAAAAGCCTTCTGGGAAGTTGTTCAGTTTTATCTACTTCATATCTTTTGCAGGCGCTCTACTGCCATCCTGGTGATGGCTGATCGGCGCTTGATTTCGTCTTTACATCCTAATTTCGGTTCACTATCATAATTTTCTTCTTGTCCCTATTAGTCAGTTCGAATTGACGGCTTATCGTTTCCAGACGAGTCAAGAGAAGAGCTCTTCCAAATCCTCTTTAGTTGTTGCAAGAAGGGTCGTATCATCAGCATACCTTAAGTTATTTATCACCAGCTTACCCAGTGACACACCCTTCCCCCAACCAATCTAATCCAAGACTATGTGCATGGTGTATTCTATACGTGTTAAGTAATAAGGGCGACAAAATACATCCCTGCCGAACACCGGACTCCATCTTAAAACTTTCCGAAAGAAAATCATCTACCCGTACTGCTGCAGTGCCATCTTCATATAGTCCCTTCAGTAAGAATATCAAGAGCTGTGGTACTCCTATCTCTAACAGGATTTTCCAGAGGCATTCCCATATGACAGTGTCGAAAGCCTTGCGGAAATCAACAAAGCAAACGAAGAATGGTGTGTTAAATTCCCTGGCTTTTTCAATGATCTTCGCAGTATAAGTATCTGTTCGCGCGTGCCTCTCCCTTTTTCGCCGGATATATGACTTGTTAAAGTTTCATGGTGTAACAATAAATCAAGATTATATTTAATTTTACAGAAGAAGCAACAGAAACATCACAAAAAAGTGAGACAGACAACGAAAAGCTAGCCGACAGCGAATATCTACAAACACTCATAGACAAAATACACATTTTGAAGAAAGAACTCATAGCTGAAAACGACAAACTTGGCAATCCCATAGACATACCAACCGTCTTCAAAGTCCAAGGTTATGAAAATGTACACTTGAAGTGTCGAGAAGAGTATGAGAGTCTAAAGGTGGAATTTGATCTGTATAAACAGCAGATGAAAGTGAGAGACGCTGGGAGTGATACTGATGACACAGTAGATTTGAAGAACGAGATAGCGTTATTGAAAGAAAAGGTGGAGACTTATAAAATGGTGTTGGAGGAAGAGAAGCAGGATAAGTTGGATACTTTGAAGTTGTATGAAGAGGTAATTTGTTTATTTCTTTGCAGTGTTTAAGTGTTGTGTAGAAATGATACTCTAGGTTTAAATGTAGGTAGTTTGACAACGATTTGTATTTAGGAATTTAGGGTCAACGCTGTGTTATGTGGGTCCCATAGCGGAAACCTGATATATATCTGCGTAGTGTCGCTAGTTCAACTTTAATGGTGTGCATGTAGAATAGAATAGAATAGACTTTATTGTACACCAAAAAGTAATACAGCTTATACAAAAACTTCAGTTTGTGGGTACAATTATGGCGATCTTATCGCGGTTATGTAGTCGTGTTGATGGCAAACAACTACGCCTGTAAAACGCGTCGTCAAAATGTGCCTTATATATTTTTTTACATTCCGCAACCGCGAGGATGCGGGTGAATTTCGCTGGGATTTTTATTATTTTGACTTACATTGAACTAAATTTTGTTTTTTCCTGAGCTATCTTTATACTACGCAAAGATGAAGATTTTTACACAAATTAAACACATTTTTTAAAATTCAAAACCAAATTGAATCATTTTTTTTTAAATATTTGTTTTAATGTTACAGAAAATCAAAAATGAGCAAGAATTCCAGAAGGAGATCGTGTCGGACCTGAAGACGCGTATATTGAGCCTGGAGAAGCAAGTGCAGACACAGCGGGAGCGCTACTCGGCGCTGCTGGACGAGACTGATAACTACATTCGCGCACGGAACGACCGCGAGCGTCGCGTCAGCGCGGAGGAGCACACGCACTTCAAAGATGGCATGCTTACGGTAAATAAAGCAAGTGGGCAAGTGAATACGTAGTGGAAGCGCTACTTGGCATTGTGGAGATGTGTCTCGCTTGGGCGGAGCACTGCCGAGTCCACGTAGGGGCAATTGGTGGCAACTCGCTTTCGCGCCTTGCCTTTGTACAGGCCGTTGTCCAGGGCGAAGGGGAATGGGCGGCGGTCGCGGAGGCGGCTCATGCGATGCACCGCTCCGAATAACGTGGCTTTGTTTAGATTAATAATGGTGTGAATATCACTTTTTCTCTTTGGCAAAACTGTATTATATAATATTATTTCCCTTGTATCCTATGATATATTTTGTCACATGTTTCTGTATAGTTTATAACAAAGACATTAAACATATACTACCAATAGACAGGACATAGCGAACAAAAGTCCAAACCGATACTTGTTACTTGGTAGTAACAAGTCGCTCAGTCTAGTATGACACCCCTAAACGTCAAGACGTGTTTGTATCCGCTTTAGGCACTAAAAGAAAATCATTTCCTGAGAAAATGTGCTGAGTTGCGCATTACGCTATTGCAAATCTTGTTATGGTAAAATTATTGGACCTAACTTCGGTTTATTTTCGTAAATATTCTTGGTATTTACGCAGTAATTAATTAAAATTCAACAATTACCATGAATAGTTCTAGAACATTTGCTGATTTTATGATAGCGCCATCTATTGCTGAAAAGTTTAACCTTACCTAGCACACACCAGTGGCGTAGCGTGGGTTTTCGCCGCTTGGGGTCGACCAGAAATACGCCGCCCTTTGTGGTTTATTATGTTTAAGAAAACCAGTATTTATAATCAGTTAGATCCTTTTTCGTTCGTACTACTGACATTTTAACATATCATGGTAAAGCTCCTGGCCACCTACCGAGCAATAGTTAAATTTATACAAATTTTGACAAATTTTATTCGCGTGATTGCTATTCAAAGCTAGATGGCGTCACTGAGAGATAGGATGACAGTTTTTCTAAGACATTTCTCCTGATAGCCGCTCTATTGTATCTCTTTAAATCTCTTTGGTTTATAATAAAAATTTCAATAAAATAACATAATAAACAAAGCTGTGTCACCACGAAATGACGTTTGGCATTTGACGGATGGCTAGGATGTGTGACCATTTAAAAATTTTAATATCGTTTTCACTTTACGCCACGACCATTCTTTTATCACATAGTCTCTACGATGGCGGTCATATCACTGACAGCGATATTTACCATACAACCAATACCATATAAATATAAGTAAACATTTCCAAGTAAACGTTTCTTCTCAGGGTAGTCAGCTAGGAAACACCGGCATTATCTAGCTTCAATTGACTACAAAAAAAAATTGACGTGTAAGAGTGTTTTTAAAAAACCTACTTGCAAAATAAAGATCATTTATCATTTCTAGGACGTGACAGCACCGCCGCATATGCTTCACTATGCGCACGAGTTGGCTCGCAAGGACCTCGACATATCGCAACTGCGGAAAGAGAAGCATATCATGGAGGGACAGTTTAGGTATAAATTATTTATGTTCACTTTTTATTTATTGATAGGCTCGCGCTTGACCTCTATCTCTTACCTGATGGAAAGCGATAATGTGGTTCACGGTGACGCACGATTGCCTAGAAGTAACCTATTCACCCTTGACTTAATGCACGAGGCCTTTGTATGTGTTTTGATACTTACTAATGTTATGTAGGTCTATATTAGTGATGTAACGAATATTCGCTATTCACAATCGCATTCGCGAATATTTGCGCATTTTTTAAAATTCGTAATCGTTTTCGCAAGAAACATGTGAATGTTTGACGAATGTTTCTGACAAACAAAAAGAAAATAATATTTTGATTGAGTGGATATACCATTGAATGACAATACGACTGATATGATTTTATATTTACTTTAACATTTTTCTATCACACAACTTGTATTTCACATGTGCAGTGTCACAAATTGTGAAACAACATGTTAACCTCAATTCATGACAAATCTTGTCGATGATCACATTGACAAGATTTGTCATGAATAGAGGGGTCATGAAGCTTCGTTTAATCAGTCTTCATTAAACCTGTATGTTTGTGCGTATTTTGTTTGAAAGTCAACATTCGTATCACATTCGAATATTGAATTTGAATATTCGTGAGAAATCTAACATTCGTTTCATCACTAGTTCGTATAAACACAAGCGAATCTACTGACAGTTAATAGCACACTGTTTTACTCGTAGGTCGTAGCGGGTCCATACAGTGAAATACACTTATCCTCCACTCCCTACTCCCACCACACTACTCACACTACTCTCTTCTTTTCTCTACTGTATTTTTATTTATGGTGTGGAGTATATCTTCTACCTAATTTCTATATTGGTCTCAAAAATTCATAAAGTAACTTATCCCGCTCAGGGTGGAGCGAGAGGGACTATATTCGTGCATACAACAGATACATGTTTTTTTTGCGTTTTATTTTTGCTCGATTTTAATATTGTGTATCACATCCTTCTTGGTACCGGCAAATTACAAAAGAACTCAGTGTATCAATTAATTTTTTTATTAAATTTTTATTATTTAACCATAATTATAATCATTGATCTGCACGTGTTAAATTGTTAGTGCACAGACTAATTTGAATAAATAATAATGAAATTTGAAGAAAATGAATAATTGAGTTTGAATAAATAATGTTCCGTCAACGTAAACAGTACTATAAATAGTATTATTATCGATTACAGAGATTGTCAACGTGAGGCGACCATCGAAAAGGAACGATTCAAAGAAGTTATAAGAACGTTGAAAGAAGAAATTGACAGGTAATTACATTATACTTTACTCTGTAATAATAATGCCATCAAAAAAATTATCATCATCATCATCATCAGCCTTTTTAATGTTCCTACTGCTGGGACTCAGGCCTCCTCTCTAGGAGAGTGAATGGGCCATAATCCACCACGCGGGCCCAGTACGTGTTGGTGAATGTCACATGTCTTCGAATTTTTGGTTCTAGGATATGCCGGTTTCCTCACGATGTTTTCCTTCACCGTTTTGAGAGCAGTGGTGATGGAATAAATTACACATAGTAATACGCCTGGCTGGGTTTGAACTTGTGACCTACAACTCGTAAGTCGGAGCCATTACCACTCATCCACCATTGCTCCAAAAACATAACTTGTAAAAAAACCCAAGGCTCGCAACTCAGTTCTTCTACCGTAAAAAGCTGTGAGATCCATGTAATACCAAGTTGGTTAATTTATTCAGTCCTTAGGTTAGGTTACTTAACCTTTCGAATGTCTTAAGTTACACAGTTCGACATAAGCAATTGTCTTTCTATTGTGTCTCTAATTACGGCATTCAATGAGTTAAGGGACCTTGATGACCTAGATTGATTTGGCAATCGGACTAAACAATCTAATCTACACTAATATAATAAAGAGTAAAGTTTGTTTTTATGATTTTTTTTTTTGTAATTTTTTTTGTTTTTTGTAAGCTCTGGAAGTACAAATCCGATTGCAAAAATTTTGTCACCGTTAGAAAGCTGCTTTATTCTTGAGTGACATAGGCTATATTTTATGTACGCGGGCGAAGCCGTTGGCAAAAGCTAGTCTAATATAATACGTAACGTACTATTGTGAAATACATGCCTGCTACACAACAAAGCTTTATGGGATCGAAAATGGCTTGAACTGTTTCGAAAAAAAGATGCCACGTCGTGATACTTTTTTGCTCGCCTTGGTGGGGGCACTACTGTGCCCCCTAACATTAGAGCAGTGGTGGCCCAGTAGTAACGGCCCTGACTTATGAGTAGTAAGTTGTGGGTTCAAACCCAAACCCCGTTGTGTAATTTATTCCATTATCACTGCTTACAAAACGGTGAAGGAAAACATCGTGAGGAAACCCGTTTGGCCTAGAACTAAAAGACTCGAAGACATGTGACATCCACTAACCCGCACTGGGCCTGCGTGGTGGGTTATGGCTCTTTCCCTCTTTTAGAGAAAAGATCTATATCCCAACAGTGGAAGCATTAAAAGGCTGGTGATACTGTAACTGTGTTGTACGTAGAACGACGCACACTGGGACCCGTCGAGTCGTTGAAGCTAACCCTGGCTCCAGTAGAGCCAGGGTTAGCTCCGAATGATAGCTTAGCCCCAGTATGAAAGGCGAGAAGGAACGGGATGGGTTTTTTAGTCAGTAAGAGTCTGCTACTATCTCCCGCTCCGCCCAAGGGCGGGGGAAGTCATTTGGATGATTTTTACCCACAAAAAAAAGATGGGAAGTCGTTCAAACACTTCTCTTACTCCAGGGTGGGAAGGCTTGTCAGACTTTTAGCTGACTACAACCACACCTGTGTTCTTCAGTTGCCCTTTGCGTTCTAGAAAATGGGTTTCCTTTTTAGAAATTCCACGTGACTAGCGAGCATCGGCCCAGCTGGACCTCTACAGTTTAGCTGACATCTTTTCAAGGCGCGCGTGGAACATTACGCGGTGTCGAATATTTAGGCTCGGTCTGGATGGTTATTGGACGGTTGGAATTAGGTTTGCATAGGGATCCACGTTTAGAACTAGAGAAAGGGGATTGCCCAGCCTCTATGGTGTTCCAGGTCAAAGATGGACATCAAATATTACAAAAAAAAAACAACTGTTCTAAAATTTTAATGATATTAGGTATCTAAAAAACATATACAAATTGACGCCATTATTATAGATATATTTAAACAAGAGAAACCCTTTGACTATGAGATAGCTTAAAAACTTCTCGTTTTTCAATGTCTGATACTTAGATTATCAAATGAGGGCTGTTCCTATTAATATATTTTTATCCAGTTGTGATGGGTACGAAGAAAGACAAACTTTCCATTAAAAAAAAATGTATTTTTTTAAGGAGCACCGTTTTATAACAAAAACATACTCTCGTGTATAAAAAATCCACACTTATTCAATACATTGAAGAACCCACCCTATGTAATATTTGAACCACTAGCCCTATGTAATATTTGGTATCAAACTATTGTTTTTTCAAAAAAGTTACTTTTTATTTACGACTTATTGTTTATTATAGTGGTGCTCATTTGGAACTACGGGAATACATATTTTCTGATGGCAAAATTAATGAACAAAGTATTTTATTCTCTAGTCAATTGTCTGCTCATGGCCTTAAATGGGCAATCCCCTTTGGTGTGTGGATAACTCTTGTGCTTTTTATTTCAGATTACGTCGGATACAATCCCGGGAAGGGGCGAACCTAGAATACTTGAAAAACGTTGTGATGGCGTACCTCATGTCTACAGATTACGCCGGCAGAAAACACATGTTAAACGCGATAGCGGCTGTTTTACACTTCACTGCCAACGAAAAGAACTTAGTATCAAGCAATCTTTAGAAAATGTAACAGTTTTTGATTTATTACGTAGATTATTTTGAAGTTAATGGAGGTGCTTCCAATATTGTTATAATTTCGCACATAGAAAAGATGAAAGAGGTTAGAAAGGAAATACTTTCTGTTTTGTACTACAACGAGTGTCGCCGCTTGTCTCACACCCTTTAACTCCACTACAGGCAATAAACCAATACGAGCGTGCATTACGCAACTAACAGACTACGCATACATAAATCGCAAGTTTGCTGTTGGTAGTTGAAGTATGAGCATTGCCCTACTTTGTGACACGCTTACCCCGCCCACAAGGGCATTCTAAACTCTTTCATCGGTTCTATGGTTTTGTACCTTAAAAAGGAAATTTATTTTAAAATATCCATTTCTTTTTCTTTTTTCATAATTGTTAGGTTCGCACTTGACCACTATATCACTCTGTGGTAAGTGATGATGACTTTAACTTTACAATTTCCTCAGCACTTTCGTAAATTTGTAGACTTTTACATCTAATATGTCCTACTATTTTGTGCACAAAAACTTTCTTGTTTCGAGTTTTGTTCATATGCAAAATAAACAATAACATAACAATCCATTAAAATAAGATAATTTACTTTCTGTTATCGTGGCATTTTTAAGTATATAAACATGTTTCACTAATGTTAAGAGATTCAAGCTAAGGTGCTATTAAAAATCTTATTTTGTCATGTTTCAACCTAAATCTTTACAGAGACTTTTTTATTAAAATTACAGCTGTGTGGGTTGGCATGTTATTGCTTATTTGCATCAAATTACGTGACGTAATGCATTATATTTATGCGCTAACAATACCCAGGCGATGATACATCGTACTTTAAGAACCACGAATCACAATAGTATAAGTAACATTGACGACACTGCCGCGCCGAATCTTTTTTTAAATTGCATCTGTTTGGGTTGTCATGTTATTGCTCACTTGCGTCGAATTACGTAAAGTATTGCATATTATTTACGCGCTAACTATACCAGGTGTAGGGGAGGAAATGAAGAAACCAACACGTAAAGATAACTTCGAAGATGTCGCGGACTAGGACGGTGTACAACTGTACATCGCTGACCTGTTGCATCGATCACACTAGACAATCGCCTCTCGCATATGCATAAGCTCCTCGAACGTTCTTTTGAGTTTATTATTAACACAAATTTACTCGTACAAAAGGCGCATAAGTAATTGAAATCCTAACTAATATTATAAATGTGAAAGTGTGGATGTTTGGATGTTTGTTACTTAATCACGCAAAAACGGCTGAACGAATTTGGATGAAATTTGGCAAGCCTATGTTCTCTTCACACAACAACATCTGATTCCTACGGGGAAACACGTTTAGAGTTCGATAACCGAAGTACACGCGGACGAAGTCGCGGGCGGACAGTTAGTATTATATAAATGTAACAAACAACGAATTTAAAAACAGAAATGTTAGTTCGCAATGTTCAGATAGTAGTCCGATTCACGTAGTCAAAACCGTAACGATATCGTAGCGATTTAGTCGTTTAGTAGACCATTTCCGTCACACCTATCAATCGAGTTTGAACGAAACCGATTTTAAAGTCGTTTAGCCAAAGAGTCGATTTAAAAATTTAGTTTCGTAAAATAGAACAACAACTCAACTGGCTTGAGTTGTTGTTCTATCCAATCTCGATAAAGGAACACGTGAAAACCGCTTTTGTATCGGACTTCGATCGAACGACTATAAAACTTCAAAGATATTTGGCTTGTTTGATTTTACGTGAATCAGGCTACGGGGCTTATGATACAACGAATTTTACTTTTAGAGCCGCGAATCACAAGTATATGTATCATTGACGACACTGACAGTGAATCTATAAAATTATATTTATAAAGTAAGATAAGATCAGGTAGAATCTTTTTTAAAACTCGAATGTTCTTATTGTATTCCTGGCTTTTATCTTATAATTTACTGTCCCCAAAATATCATGACGTAACAAATGACAAAATATAATTTAAATTTTATCTAATATTATAAAGAGGTATTTTATGTGGCGCCATTTTGTTTTTTACCCACAGTTTCTTGCCCCTCAAAAATTTTTATTGTAAATATCGTATGTTTCTCAATTACATTTTTTAAACTTTATTAGTTAAAGTGCGCTGGGACTTCATTTGGTATTTTGGCATTATTATTATTTTTTGGATTGTAGAAAATTATCTAAATTATACTAATCTATGTATATAAAAGGAGAAACTGACAGACTGACATATCAACACACAGCCTAAACTACTGGGACTAAAAATAAACTTATTAATATCACTGTAAATACGATATTTACATTAATTTTCGAGGGATATAAGCGATTATTGGTAAAAAAGAACATCCCAACTACGAATTAGAACGTAGAACGATTACTTATTAGTGATGTAACGATTATTCGCATTCGAATTCACAAGAAACTTGCGAATATTTGGCAATTTTTCTTGACAAACAAAAAGAAAACAATATTCGCGAATATTATTTGCCAACGCGAATATATTCGCGAATATTCGTGAATGCGAATGCGAATTTTCGTTACATTCGTTACATCACTATTACTTTCTAAGGAATAAAAACAATTTTGATAATATTGTATATTTTGGTAAGAGATCTTTTCAAAACAGTATTATTTACATTCACATGTACTGAAACTTATCACTATACTGATCTCCTTAACGAATAAGACAAGATTTTTTATGTAAAACATAATTATTATAAATGTGAGTTTTTGCAAATACATTTTGAATAGGAGGGAGGCAGGGTCCTGTATTGATTTAAAAAATAATTACATTATTGTGTTTGACTCATTTTTATGTAAACGAGGCTCGGGCGACGGGTTCGCCAATAACAAGAAAGCTAGGAGTTAAATTAAAAAAAAAAAAGTGAATTGTGTTTTCATACACCTGATTGGTAAATATCTGATCTGATTGATAGCAATGTGAAATAGAGACTGTATAATAAGTTGCTTCATTAATTCAATCAAAACATTTATTTTCAAAAAATAAACATTTACAGGCACATTTAAATTATTAAGAAGTCGGTTAGACAAATATGAAGCCAATTGCAAAGCGTACATCTCTATGGAAATGAATGTGCAAGAAACTTTACGACTCTTTTAAGGCGTATAGTTCCTTGAACCATCTGGCCGAAATTATGTGAACGCAACTCTCGCACTCGCCTAGGCGGCAGTACGCAAATCTGTGCATTTATTTGCGGCCAGCAGTGCCCGGAAAACGCTTTAAACCCATTTTCTCTGCGAGATATTGATAATGCAATGTTCACTCTGAAGAATATTTAACCACCAATTTTTATGTGTAAAAATGTTTCTAAAGGTCCTAGCCGTTTCGAAGGAGTAGGGAAAAGTTGCGAAAAGTTGCGAAATTGTTAAATATTTTTTTTTGACAAAAGTATTAATTGCACGAAAAAATCAAATGTTGATATTATTGTTCATGAATCTATAATAAACATAAATTTTTTTCAAACCAATTGACCTAGCCGTTACGGAGGAGTAGGCCTTAGAAAATCACTATTTTATGGCACTTTTCGGGCGCTTGGCCCTTAAATCATGGTTTAGTATACACATTACAAAAATCTTGGTTTTATACATTTAATTTAATTCAATTAATTTTCTACAGTCAATTTCATTATTTGATTTGTTTTTAAATAATTTGTGATGTGTCGCGAATTTATTAAAAAACAGTGGACCTTTCCCCCTACTTAAGTTTGGTCTAGATTCTAGATGATTGACGTTCGTGGTAGGGCTTGTAGTTGAAAATGGTCCTATTAAAACACTCTAACATTCCTGTTGTCTATTTATAATATAACTTATAATAAAGTTTATAAAATTACTGTAAATATTGTTTTTTTCTTCCATTCTGTCTTGTGTCTCGTTACACTATCATTAACTCCCTTTTATTTCATATCACTCACACAATCGATCCATCTTTTCTTTGGCCTCCCCTCTCCCTCTCATCCACCTACATGTTTATTCAGATCTTTTTTAGCAACATGCGCTTCATTTCTCCTCTTCGCATGACCACACCAAGAGAAACGATTGCCTTTCAAGTTTTCAATCACTGGCGCCAGTTTCAAACTTCCTCTAATATACTCATTTCACACTTTATCCATTCTCGTCACATCGCACATCCATCTCAACATTCTGATCCATAAAGTATGGCAGGTCTTATCACGGACTTGTTAATTTTACCCTTCAAGTTTAGGGTCATCCGTGGGTCACAAGTGTTTACTGCATATTTAATGTTGTTATGTATCTCAAAGAGACCACGCGATGAATCCATAAGCAGCTGTCTACACTGTCTTTATGGATACATAATAAGGTATCACGACTTATTTTTGTACGTGCAAGCGGGGCCCATCTCAATGCGCGGGGCCCGTAGCATTTGCTATTCTTGCTACGTGGTCAATCCGGAACTGACGGCAGACCACAAATAAGATGGCAGAACGACTTCGATGTCTTCCTTATGAATGAGCAAAAAGTGGCCCAGTGTCATGAATAGCGAAAGGGATGGAGGCATTTGCCCATCAGTGGAAGAGAATAATTATTAAAAATTATAATATACAATTTATCTAATACATTTTACATCACGCTACGACCAAGAAGGGGCACAGCGGTTACCAAAGATGCAGGAAATAGCTACTCGTGGTTCTAAAGTTACAACTGGTTTCATAGTTATAAACACAGTTGTGTTTTTCATAATTTGTTTTGTAAAATACTATAGCATCGAGGATCCTATAGAAAAATTAGCTTCACGAGTAGCACCATCTATGCTATAAACTTCACAACTCTTAACAAAGTTGAATTTAGGTAGTTACGGGTGTGAATTTTATTAAAATACAATTTCTAATACATAGATGGCGCTTAAAACAACTTGGCCAGTAGGTATAGTTTTACTTTTTTCAACCTGTATATTATCACTCATAGCTGGGCAAAGGTCAGCAATATTAACCGAGGCCAGTCTGTGGAAGGGTGATTAATGTGAGCATCACCAGGAAGAATCTTGATATTATATGTACTTACCAGCAAATACACTTCCGCCTGACCACCGCTAAGTTCATTTTAGTTTGCACCGGGCGAGCGGGCTGGCGGGCGAGCTAAGCTAGCGAAGCGCGGGCGAGCTAAGCTAGCGAAGCGCGGGCGCGCCAACGAGGTGAACGAGTAGCTTCGCTGGAATCGTCGGATATTTCGTTAGCTTAGCTCGTTAGGATCGTCGGTAGCTCGAGGTGAGAAACGAAGTATGTAAAGAGGTGAAACGATGTTCGCCAGCCTAGCCCGCCCGCCCGCTAGCTGCCGGTGTGGCCTGTACTTAAACGAAAATTTCAAAGGGTTTGGTTTGGCGCTATGTCGCAGGATACAAGCGAAATTTTTTTAAGTGTTCAGGCAGAAATTACCGCCATAGTACCTATAGATTCTTCCGTGTCTAGAATGTTAATTCCTAGGTCTCGACTGTCATTTGTAAATCTTTGACAGTCGTTACGGATAGACAGAAGCTTGGTCAAAAGCCAGATAATCTGACACCAGTCTTACCCAGTGCCGTAACTAAGCCAAAGCTACCAGCGAGCTACCAGAGGCGCCAGCACTCATAAGAGGAAAATAGTAGGTGCTGTTTTTTAAGGGTTGGCACCAGGCGTTTAAAAGCCTAGTTACGGCACTTCTTATCAAGGAGTATGATGTTAATTCTGGGTCCAGCTGATAGACTGGAAGCCGATCCAAGTATAGTTGAGAAATGAAGGCGAATTGATTGATCTATCATTAAAGATTCATTTTCAATCTTAGGGTAACTCTTCTTTGAGTGAGTAGCACGTAGCGCCTAATACCTAAGAGTAGGTACTTCAGGCTGTCTACTAAAGGTAGGGTACCTACGAGCATATCGAAGATGTAAAAACGACCTAGTCTACTATTTTATGAGCCTAACATATGGACACCTCATGTCTTTACGATCGCACTCAGCTCTCCGACCAATCGCTTGAATATTTCTGGATCTTGCAATATAGATCGACGTATGGAGTCGGACTCTCTTTCAGTAATAACTATCTAGGATTCTAGGCTATACGTTGACGGATAGTGTCTATATGAACCATAGATACCTAAATATGAACCTATAAAGGTGGGTCTACGCTTGAGGAGCTGATCACGATCTGAGCACAAGCCGAGCCGTTCCTTCCGTCTAATTCCGAAACAGGAACCTTTTGAACTGGCCATGTCCGATGAGGACCTGCGTCACGCGGAGAGTGAGGACGACGTGTAATTACCTATACTACAAACACTGTAAATAACACGAATATACAAAAGAAAATAATCTTAAAAACCACGTACCTATTAAGGCTTTCTAAATATGAGTTCGTATTTATTACGATAAATGATAAGTCATAAATTACCTCAATAATCACTCCTATATCTACATACATCGAAAGACTGGAACAATTTGCCTGCTGAGGTCTTCCCGCCTATCTATAATTTGGGTGTCTTCAAGGTTAGAGTGAATAAGCTATTAATAAACTAGTGAATCTCACCATCTGCGATTGCATCACCGCTTACCATCAGGTGGGATCGCAGTCAAGCACTAGTTTATATTACCTAATTTAAACAAAAAAAAACCTACGTATAGATATATTTTAATATGAATTCGTTCGTGTTAGCATAATCAGCCTTTTAATTTTCCCCCTGCTGGGATGCAGGCCTTCTTTTTTTAAAGGGGGAATTCGTATTAGTACGTATTATTATCTTCAATAGTCACTCAGTTGTATTTTAGCTGTAGACTGTTTAAGTGTAGGTACCTAATCATATCCTACGCATTATTTAAATTGGTTTAGGGTTTTTTTAGAAACTCATGTCCTCCTTTCATAGTCAGTTAAAAAATCCACCAAACAAAACACGTAGGTACCAACTAATTAAGGAACAAAAGGGGTAAGTAGCAGTATATTAATCAAGTCGCCAAGTCCATTAGTAAATGTTCGCGGGACAAAAGAGTTGAAGACAATCGATATAATCGCGCGGTGCCCGCAAAACGCTTCGGGAATCCTAGGGAGACCATGATTACCGGCTTTATGAAACTTTCCCACGATTTCTAAATTCATCAGATTCTATACAAGGTGTAAGGGACAGCCCTCCACAAACTTTAAGGGCTTGCTCAGTAGACAAAACTGAACAACCCACCATAAATGTTTTTTTCATTTTGTTTTTTCAATTTCATTCCATAAATGTTTTCTGAATAAAATCATTTATACTTTTGTCTGAAAACATCGGTAAATATAGCATTAAAGTACGGTTTGATACGTTCATAAATTTAATTATTGACACAATCCAGAAACCGGATTCAATATCAGGTAATAGGGTGAATAGCTTATCTTATTGAATGACTATTTCATGAAATAGCCATTCAATAGTATTATAAGAACTGAGAAAATTGTATTGTCAATTTTAGTTATTAAAATTTCGTAAATAAATACGTGTTACGGTCGCAGATGATACTTTAATGGGTGCTAATTAAATAGACTTCTTTTTAACAGCATTATTCGCTATTAAAAATGCATAGTGCCAAATTACTAAGTTAGCCACAATTAACGAGCGTCTGAATAATACTATCTTAGCCATTAGTTATCTTCCATGTATGCCACTTTCTGAGTGGATATAAAGCTGCGCTCCTCTCCGCAAACACACATAGAGCTACAGGCTCTACTGCCGCTACCGCCAAGAACAGGCGACCTAACGACAAGCCTGTCATCACAGGCTACGGCAGGTCTCCGCGCCCAGAGGGCAAAGCCCTGGCGTCCGTCGTAGTCCACGAGTCCCGCCTTAGTCTTCAAACCAAACGTGTCCGTGTCGGAGTGTCCTACAATTCCGATTCTCGCTTCGCTTGCTTGACCCTCTAGGATAAGCAGGGAGTCGCTTGAGATCAGCCCCAGTCCGATCTAATTTCAGAACCTGACGTCGGTATTGTTCCTCGAAATTCCACCGGCTGTCGAGGACGAGTCCCAGGTACTTCATTGACTCGATGCCGATGTGAACCCCTCCTGCCGATATTTGGGAACCCAATGGTAGCGCGTTCCGAGGGTCGAGAAAACATATGGCCTAGGACTTGTGCAGTCCCAACTGCTGGATTCTCTCTCTATGACTGTCGCAACCCCGCCGTGTCGCTAATTCTACCGCCCCGCTTGGTACGACCCTCTGTGAGCCAGGACCAGCGTGTCGCGAGTGATTTTAGTCTGTAACAAACACAAAAACTTTTGCCTTCAAAATATTAATTTGATTATTATAATATAGATTCGTCACAAGCGTGGTCGCCCTACAGGAATGTCGCGTTCAACAGCGATGATGGATGAGCGGTATCGTCTGAGACGCTTCTACACAGAGTACTCTGTTCTCTAATACTTTTTAATGAAATGAAATGTTTGTGTGGGTCTATTCTGACACCATGAACGAAGACTCAAGCTACCTACCTAGGAGTCTAGAAAAAGAAATCGTCTACCTCGCTTATAAACGATGTACTTATCTACTAAAAGGAGCGATTAATGATGAAATGCTGAAAAACTTATTTTGCTCTGGGTGGAGCTGGAGAGAGTGTCAGACTTCTACGGTCCGGACTAAGCGTTACGCATCGACATTTATACCGCGCACATAGAAGGACTGGGAGAATTTTCCTGCTACTGTCTTCCTGTTCGATTATAATTTAGGTACCTATCTCAAAGACTACAGTGATATAGAATCCTAATAAACTAGTGCGCTTCACCATCAACGATTGCATTAATGCTTACTGTCAGGTGGAATCGCAGTCAAGCACTAGTATATCTTATTTAAAATAGCCAGACTGACTAAAACCTACATAGCTCTTTCAGTTACCCATAGCGAGGGCCTCAGTTACTGCTTCGAATAATCCGCAACCTTAGCAGACTGGCCCCATCAATCTTGTTTGATACTTCCTTATCGGACGGCGAGTTACCCATTGCTTGCCTTTCTCAAGCCGCATCCAAGGTGGTCCGTAATCGCCCTGCAACTCGTGACGGCCGTGGCGTTTCTGATGGAGGAATAACTATAGCAATCTAGGAAGATGTTTTAATTTTTTAATAATATTTACACATGCATTTTTTAAAACAACTTGTACACTCTTATGTAAAACTCTGTTTTATTATTCAGTTGTTGCACTAATGTCTTACCCAAAGCTTTTGCGACCCTTTGTGTTGCCTTCTCCGGATAATCCTGTACAAGGTCTAGGATTTTCTGAGCTCACGCTAGCTTCTAATCCTGTCTTTGCCTGACTTGGCGACGACACGTCTTATTCACTGACGAGTGGCGACTCAACAACCGGATTACTTAGATGTTGGAAAAACTTAGAAAAGATTTTTTTTTGTAATATCTCTAATTGGAAACATCTTCTGCCTATTTGTGCTACCTTTCTGTTTTCTGGTAGAAAAAATCCATAAAATATCCTATTTAATCAGCTTTATAATAATCCCACTACTGAGTCTCAGGACATCTTTGTAGGATAGAGAATGGAACGTACCTAATACGAAAACTATATCTGTGTAGATGTTAAAACCACGCCTCCACTCTTTCTCAATATTTTGAATGTTAATAAATTGTTGCTTTATAATAATGTTTTTTTTTTTCAGTAAAAATATTTTTAGTATCATTTGTTATTTAAACTAATATAATAAAGAGGTAAAGTTTTTTTTCTTTTTGTTTGTAGGAGGTAATCTCTGAAAGTGTTGGACCCATTGCGAACATTTTTCACTGATAGAAAGCTGCTGTATTCCTGTGTGACTTAGGCTATATTTTATGTATGCGGGCGAAGCCGTGGACAAAAGCTAGTATAATTAAGAGGTAAAGCTTTTTTTATGTTGTTTGTTTGTAGGAGGTAATCTCTGGGTCCGATTGCTAAAATTTTTTCACCTATAGAAAGCTGCTTTATTCCTAAATGAAATAGGCTATATTTTATGTGTGCGGGCAAAGCCACGGGCAAAAGCTAGTGTTGTACAAAAATATACAGGAAAATACTCCATTCTTTTCGACGCACAACTTTCAGCGGTGGTAACCATTTTCAATTCTTTAAATGGAGTCGTCTTTTACATGTTTCAAAAAAATATAAACTCCTAATGAAATATGATCGATCCATTTACCAACGTAAAAAGCAGGGAAGTATTTCCAGCATCCCCTGGGTCCATGCCTACCCAGGCAGCACAAAAATGTATTTTCCGTTGAGGAGGGTACTTCCTCTGTTTTTACTCCCGATGGCCTGTTGAGATTTGATTGAGGAAATGACGTGCTTTTAGTTTTTAATGTTATGTATAATTATTGCTGTTATATTTTGTTAATACAATCTGGATAAGAGAAAAATTTTTACCTACGTAAGTAATAGCCAAAAAAGTATATCGGCAGAATTTATTTTGATACTAAACATTACTAAAAACCTCTTAGCGTATATTTACTTTATTGTAAAACAAGATATATGAAAAGGAAAAATAAAAAATCTTCCAGGCAATCTGGAATTAACAGTATTTGTTAGGATATAAAATAGGGCTCTCATTAGTATGTGTCATATTAAATCGATTTGGAATTCGGCTAAGAGTTTGGCACCAGTCTTCATCAATTTCTCTCTTCTTTTCTCTTACCCTTATCCCAATACATTTGTGGCAGCAACATTATAATTCTTCTTGATACTTTTCTTATTAGTCACCATATCAATAGCATGGTAGAAGGCCTCCTTCAAGGTGCACGAAGACTTGGTGAAAGTTACGGGGGTATGGAAAGGTTGACGTGACGATACTTGGGGAAGGCCCATGTTCAGCAGTGGACGTCTTTCAGCTGTAATGATGATGACATCATATCGATTGCTTGAAAGGCAAAAAATACTAAGCGACATTTACATGAGATATAGGTACTTATTATATAGTTTAGAAAAAAAAGTCGGATTTAGATTGCACCCACTATGATGTTAATATTATCTATTTTCCATCGGTTTAGGGGGTTAACTAAAGGTAAACAATCTTGATATTGTGTCTTTTTATTTAAAATAAATCGTATAAAAGACATACAATGATTATTTAAATTTAGTTAATTACCTAAAATCGGTTTAAGTAAATACCTTATTGTGAACATTTTTTAGACATTTTTTTCGATAAAAGACCTGTTAAGATTGTTTACATTTAGTTAACCTAAACAGAGAATGAATCCGATAATTCGCCAAATAATTTTTGTTTTTTTTTTAATTATTTTTTCTAAAATTTTTAACTTTAACCCGTTGTATGACCGGTATGCGGATCCACGCGGGACACAATAACTTTTTAATTGTGTCTCTAATTACGGCATACGAAAGGTTAAATAACTCTCCTGTAAAGTTCACTCAATGTCGTTTATTAATTTTTGACTTTCAACCGTCGATATGCAAATCAATTCCTGTTACGCAAAGACACCAACAATAACACAACATTTGCACTTCGGTCTGGAATCGTCTACGCTAAGAATAGAAAATATATACTTAATACCTGGAATGAAAACTAACATTTGCCTTGAACATAAGCCTCCTCATCGTATCGCATTTGCTCGCTGAAACCTAGACGTCTGACATAGGAATGACATCGTAATAAAATTGTCTGTCTGTCTATTCTGCCATATTTTTTTAGACTTCTCATAAAACTAGGATCTTAGGACTTTTGAAAGATTCTTCTTTTGACTTCTGCCCCCCTAGCCAAGTTACAACCGTTTCGCTTGCGTCGAACGCTTCGAGTTGACTTTGCCGCCAACTCTTTTGTTCTTTTTGTTTAAATTTTATTTTATTTTTATTATAACCGGTTGTAGGTAGATATTATTATTGAAAAACTTTTCGTTATTTGTAGTTAACTAAAAGTTCTATACATATCTTAATCTTGTCTTTTGACGCCCTCATAATTTTAGTCGATAGACGTCCACTGCTGGACATAGGTCTCCCTCAAGTGTCGCCAGTGTCGCCACTACGACCGATCACGACTCACGAATATTCTTGCATAATACACTAGAGTATACTATCTTAAATATTTAATTTCCAAGCAAAGTCACATGTTTCTTCTAGTTTTCTGTAAAACAAATACGATAGCATACACCTCTTTCCGTCTAGTGCGAGTACAAAGTCTCTCTAATTAAAATTAAACTTTGTTAGACTTACAAATTATGTTGAACTGTTGTAATGTACGTTAGCTATGTTATGTTTCAAGTGGGGATGGTGATTTAGGAAACAGTGATCGCCGCTCTGGAACGCAAAAAGCAAATGAAGAAACATGAATGGGTTTTGGTCAGTAAAAGTCACTTCGTCTCGCTCCACCTAGAGCAAAAGGAAATCTATATATCTATATATATAAAAGAAAGTCGTGTTAGTTACACCACTTATAACTCAAGAACGGCAGAACAGATTTGGGTGAAAATTGGTAGGGAGGTAGCTTAGAGCCAGGAGACGGACATAAGATGGTAGGGTAGAGTAGGGTAGAATAGGGTAGAGTAGGGTATAGTAGGGTAGAGTAGGGTAGAGTAGGGTCGAGTAGGGTAGAGTAGGGTAGAGTAGGGTCGAGTAGGGTAGAGTAGGGTAGAGTAGGGTAGAGTAGGGTAGAGTAGGGTAGAGTAGGGTAGAGTAGGGTAGAGTAGGGTAGAGTAGGGTAGAGTAGAGTAGAGTAGGGTAGAGTAAGGTAGAGTAGGGTAGAGTAGTGTAGAGTAGGGCAGAGTAGGGTAGAGTAGGGTAGGGTAGAGTAGGATAGAGTAGGGTAGAGTAGAGTAGGGTAGAGTAGGGTAGAGTAGGGTAGAGTAGGGTAGAGTAGGGTAGAGTAGGGTAGAGTAGGGTAGAGTAGGGTAGAGTAGGGTAGAGTAGGGTAGAGTAGGGTAGAGTAGGGTAGAGTAGGGTAGAGTAGGGTAGAGTAGGGTAGAGTAGGGTAGAGTAGGGTAGAGTAGGGTAGAGTAGGGTAGAGTAGGGTAGAGTAGGGTAGAGTAGGGTAGAGTAGGGTAGAGTAGGGTAGAGTAGGGTAGAGTAGGGTAGAGTAGGGTATAGTAGGCTGAAGTAGGGAAGAGCGGGAGCGAAGCCGCGCGGGCAAAAGCTAGTATTAAAATGAATGCCACTTTTCGTTGTAATTTTATAACTCAAGAACGAGCTCACCTATCCAAACCAAATGTTTAGGCTATGTTCGGACTATTTAGTAGATGGTTTATGTGAAGTTTGGTAGGGTAGAGTAGGGTAGAGTAGGGTAGAGTAGGGTAGAGTAGGGTAGAGTAGGGTAGAGTAGTGTAGAGTAGGGTACAGTAGGGTAGAGTAGGGTAGAGTAGGGTGGAGTAGAGAAGAGCGGGAGCGAAGCCGCGCGGGCAAAAGCTACTATTTGATTAATTTGTACATACCTATTACATAGTGTTGTAAAAATAAGCGCTGAGAGTCGAGCGTTGAGCGCTGAGTCGACGCTATTGAGCGTTCAAGGCTCGAGCGTTAAACGCTCGAGCGTTTAGGACTCGTGAGCGTTGAAAAATCGGGCGCTCGACGCTTGAGTCGCGCGCTCGAGCGTCGAAGCGTTAACATTTTTATTGGGGGTATATTAATAATTTTATTTGACTATAGGGAAATCTTTAATCGTTGCGATGCATGACGTGCTTTAGATGCACTTCGACTCAAATCTTTTGTGTTTATAATATTTTCGAAACACAAAAGATTTCTTTTTATCATTATTTTATAATACATCGTTAAATTTTAATAGTTTTAATCCCGTGGATGGTCGATCCGGTACATGAAACACTATCGATTTGTAAAGATAAAATAAAAAAATAAAGTATCTTTTTTAAAAAAAAAAAGGTACTTTCCTCAGCCAAAATCTCGATTTCACTGACGAATCGTCAGCTTGATCAGACTCGAGCTCCCTCAAGCCTCCCCCAAGTGTCGCCATAATTATCGGTGCCCACTGTTGGACATAAGTCTCCCCCAAGGGTTACCATTAGGCGCTATAATGACTGATGCTCAATGTTGGGCATAAGTCTCACCTCGCTATAATGGCATATGCCCACTCTTGGACATAAGCCTCCTTCAAGTATCACCATATAGGCGCTATAATGACTGATGCCCACTATTGGGCATAAGTCTCCCCTCACTTTAATGACCTATGCCCACTGTTGGACATAAGCCTCCAAGTGTCGCCATTTAGGCGCTATAATGACTGATGCCCACTGTTGGGTATAAGTTTCCCCCTAACTATAATGATCTAAGCTCACTGCTGTACTTAACCCTCCCCCAAGTATCGCCACCTAGGCGCTATAATGATTGATGCCCACTGTTGGACATACGCCTTCTCCAAGTGTCGCCATTTAGGCGCTATGACTGATGCCCACTGTTGGACATAAGCCTCCCCCAAGTATCGCCATTTAGGCGCTATAATGATTGATGCCCACTGTTGGACATAGGCCTCCCCTTCGTTATAGTGACCGGTGTCCTCTATTGGACTGTCCAGGCGCACTAGTTTATGAGCCTATGTCCAACTTGGACACCTAGTGCGCCTCACCATCAGATTGCATCACTGCTTACCACCAGGTAGGATCGCAGTCAAGCGCTAGTAATATTAATTTAAAAATAAATACGCATTTAAAAAAATCAAACATGAAATTTTCGGTTCTTTTGATATTTTTCCGTTTTTTTCGGGTTTATTGGAAAAATACATGAAATTTATACTTTATAAATTACTTGAAAGTTTCGAATATTTTAATGAATAAAACAACAGTATTGGAAAGAAACGGGAATTTTGCCTGCTTTTTTCAACGTTAGTCCCGAAGGAACTGATAAAACTTTCTATACCAAATAAAAACCACGCAGATAAAATCGCGGGAATAACATATACAATGAGTAGTTAGTATTAAACTGATTTGTTCTTCACCTATTTTATAACGACTCGTGCTCAAGCTCGAGTCGAGCGTCGAGTCGGCGCTATTTACCGAGCTTTTTTTCAAAAACGCTCAAGTCAGCGCTCGAGCGTTTTCAAACCGACTCGAGTCCCGACTCGAGCGTTTTTAAACTGCTCGAGTCCGGACTCGAGCGTTTTTACAACACTACTATTACAAGTTTGTTTAAAGAAACTCTTCTCAGTCGCAAAAACAACGGGAAGAAAGTCCTAGTTTATTTCAATAAATAACAAGATATCTTTCTTCTTCTTCTTCTTTGTCCTCTCCAGGGGCCTTACCATATTATGTTAAAATGAGAAGTTTAGAGCGGGAAAGAGGACTTACTTGACTTAAGTTCCTGTGTCCCCTAGATGGGGCAGAGGGCGTCCACAGTGCGCCGCCATCCCGTTCAGTCTTGAGCTTCGCGTTTCATTTCGCAGCAGGTCTTCCCAATGTTCTTCGCCTCTGCGATGACCATTCGTCGCCAGGTCTGCTTAGAGCGACCACGTTTACGCTTTCCTTGAGGGTTCCAAGATATATGTTCAGGATCTCTTCGGCGCATGTGACCGATCCAGTACCATTTGCGGCGTTTGATCTGCTGGTCGATCGAGGTTTTACCGGAGCGCTCCCACAGATAAACATTTGGGATTTTCTCGGGCCAATAATACCGAGAATACGGTGAAGACAGTGGTTGACAACGACCTGGAGTTTATGCGAGATGACATTTTTGTGACCTTCCACGTCTCACATTCATATGATATAGCATGTAAGAAAGAGGGATACAGCTATACACCTTGTTTATAGTTTTTTTGTTTTTTTTTAAACTTTCCTGTTCGTTCGAAGGGATTAAAAACAGACCATGTGTGTGTCGGACTCATGTATGACTCAGCTTTTTTCCATTCGATAATATCATCTTTCACACTGTCACTAACTCCCTATTCTTTCATATCACTCGTCACACAGTTCATTCATGTTTTCTTGGGCTGTGTTTCCTTTTCATTTCTCCTCTTTACATGACCATAAACATGACTTTAAACAATCTGCCATCATATATTTTCTAGCCTTCAAAATCTAACTGCCAAAAAGCCCACACCGATTTGTAAAACACGGTGCCACGCCAGGGTCGTGGCAATCAGTCAATGTAACCACAAAGTGGGTGCATAGTCCGGGCTCATTAATCACTATCCACCTAT
The DNA here is from genome assembly GCA_929112965.1 of Mythimna albipuncta. Taxonomy (NCBI): domain Eukaryota; kingdom Metazoa; phylum Arthropoda; class Insecta; order Lepidoptera; family Noctuidae; genus Mythimna; species Mythimna albipuncta. Next base: position 4,148,814 of record OV815960.1, read on the forward strand.
GGCGGTACATTCGTCGCCATTGTACTTTGGCGCCGACTCTGAATACAGAAGCGCCATAATGCGTTGTGCGACGGGATACGAATCTCATTCTTAACATTATACGATGAATTTTTATTTTTGTATAAAAAATGTTGGATAGGTTTTTGAGGGGGTTGAAAAGATGTTTTTGAGGGGGTTGAAAAGTTGTTTTTGCGCTGGGGATGGTTTTACAGCGCAGCGTTGGAAGGCCTCCCAAAAAGAAGGACCGTTGATCTGGTGAGGATCGCGGGAGTCAGATGGATGCGAGACGCACAGGACCGGTCGTTGTGGCGACGCTTGAGGGAGGCCTATGACCAACAATGGAGGTCTTTCAGAGTCTTTTTAGTTAGGCAGTCACATCACGTAAAATATTGGTACACAATTGTATACAGTTCAGCCCCCCTAGCCAAGTTACAACCGTTTCGCTCGCGCCGAACGCTTCGGGTTGATCTTGTCGCCAATTCTTTTGTTCTGACCACGTGACTGAGCGTTAAGACGACGTCATTCCCGTACATCTTAAGGTTTCTACAAGCGTTAACTATTGCAGATTAGATACTTGACTAGGGGTACAGGTTAGATTGGAAACAGACCCCCAATCATCACCATCTTTCTGCCCTAGTCCCGTTTTAATTTGAGGTCGACGCAACATGTTTTTTTCTTCCATTTTATCCTGTTACTCGTCATGCTGGGCAATATTGCGTTATACTTGGGAAAAGACTATCTACGTATACTGTATTGATTGCTCATCATTTCTGCAGAAAACGTCCAGTACTGAACACAGGGCACTAAACGGGTTTTTAATATCGTGCGGTTCTGATTACACATGCGGGATTGCTCCGCACGCGTAACCCCCGCTTATGTCCATTTCATACAAGTTTAATGCGTGGAATATTTTTTTGCATTTGGAAATTATCTGCATCAAATTTAAATTCTAAAGTTTTATTTCACTTAGGCCTACATGGACACTTATAAAACGTCAGAAGCTAGTGCACGGTTCCAAATTGGTCGTTTCCTATGGAGAAGAACCGGCCAGAAACTATTACTAGTTATGTGTGGCATGCGGAGCAAACCCGCATGCGTGATGAAATCCTTACGATATTAAAAACACCCTTAACGTTGCCACAGCGACCGGTCCTTTGCTTCTTAATCCCTGCGACCCTCTCTAGATTGCTCAATACCTATATTTATTAAGCTATTGCATAGCTTCTATCGCGGTCCTTGAGCGTGGAGACCGAATCCAGAAATTCCGTAACGAAAATAACCTAACACCCCTCACTCATTTATTTTTTGAGCGTGGTGACCGATAAGAAAACAAATGAGTGAACAATCAATCAAAATTCAATTCAATGTGTGAAAGTGTAACTTCAATTAATATCAAAGAAAAAAAAAAACAAAGGAAAAAAAAATCTGCATAAATATAAATAATTATAATTGCATAAGTTTGATAAAAATGCTGTGCAATAGCTTTACCGCGGCAGTCCCCGAATGCCCCTCTTTTTTTTTTCTTCTACACTTCATTGCAAAGATCCTTCAAAGATCAAACTCACCTTCACAGTCAAACAATGATGAGCAATAATAATAAGGTCCATCCAGCTCCTATGTGATGAGTGACGGTCCGCACTTACGTTTCTCGTCACGGCGCGCGCCTAACTCGCCTCATTCTGGCGAGCGTGTGGCGCCGATCCAAATCCGATACTCGTCATTGTCTTTAAACTTACGATATATCGCCCAAATGTGATTTACTTTAGTTTTCTGGGGGATGTTTTTATTTTTATGCCGTGAACGTAGCGGTAATATTTCTTCATCGTGTACAATACTTGTAGCTTTGCTAAGGTATGTAGTAACGCTGGTCCCATTTAGATCTGCAACTATTGTTTATAATATACTAAATCATTTAATTTCCTACTAGCTTTTCCCCGCGGCTTCGTCCGCGTACATAAAATATTTATTTTAATGTTCATGCAACACAAAGTACATAGGACTTAATGCCTTAGGCATTCTCTACCAGTCAACCTAGGGTGGTGAATAGACAAATGGTAGGCGCACAAAAAGAAAATTAAAACAAGAGTAAAAGTATACATAATTATAGATAAAGTACACATACATATGTATTAAATATAGCCTAATTCAATCACGAATAAAGCAGCTTGCTATTGGTGAAAAAATTTTAGCAATCGGACCAGTAGTTACTTTCAGATATACCTCCTACAAAAAAAAAAACAAACTTCACCTCTTCTATCAGTGAAGAAATCTGCGTAATCACCAGATCTTTCAATGTCCCTGAATTCGTTTTAAATAGTGGCAGACTCCCCAACGCTGTCTATAGTAATTGAGTTAAGATTGTCATGTATATGTATACGTAAATATGTAAATATATACCGCAATCCGAACACGTCTAGTGAAATATGTGAGCTAGTTATCCAAACGACTCTTTGATACCACATGAAAGACTACTTAGACGAGCTTAAAACTCCTTTCAACCTAATATAATCATAAAGTTCGCGAAAAAAAATTCAGAAAACATCAGCTTAGTAAAACTTGGTAAAAAAACTCGGGACATGTGCGGCAGACATGTTGTTGGGACAGTTTCTTGGCACGCGAGGGTTTAATTACAATCTGGCCGGCCACTCGGGACCACAAACATCCTGGACATATAGGACACTTGGCAACCGTTAGCCCGAAAAAAAAAAAACGTAAAATTGTTCCCGTAATTGCGATGTGAATTTGTGAATGGAACGTTTTGTGGTCTTTGCCTTTTGGTGGGATGAATTGGCAAGCTGGAAACCCCTTTGTTGCTTAGGTTAGATAATGGTGTCTACTTACATACAGAGAGGTCGTTTTACACTTAATGTTTGTGACGATGAATTATTTTTCTGATTAGTTTTTCAGCTGAGCGAGTCCAATGACCTGTCGGTAGTAGTAGCGTTGCGTACAAACTACCTACAGGTCATTGGACTCGCTCAGCTGACGTTTTCTTAAAGAAATTAATTTCGTACATGCGTAAATTAATACGAGTTTTAAAAAAAAGGTACTTTATTTTTTAATTTTATCTTTACAAATCGATAGTGTTTCATGTACCGGATCGACCCTCCACGGGATTAAAATGATCAAAATTTAGCGGTGTAGGTATATACCACTTCTGGTATGGAATACGTACTAATCGCGCGGAAGAATTCTATATTAGAACAGTATTCATTTTACAAATACCTTATAGACTAACATACCTTTAGTCATACATGTACATAGTCTATAAACAATACATGGTAAAATAGTTATGTTACATAATTTTGTTAGTAAATAATGATATGTTATTAACGCTTTATTTTGGACTATAATGTCTGGGTGTGATTTGTATGTCAAATGCCAATTTTGGAAGTGACGGAACACAACACGCTGTTGCTAAAAGTTTTCTTTGACAATATATGGTACAGAAAACAGATGCGATGTGATGCGATGTGCGTGTGGTGTGTAGGATATTTTTTTATCCTCGTCGTACTTACTTTAATATAAATAAATAACATATGTAATTCTCATTCAGATGAATTGACCCACATAGGAACATCTACATACTAGTATAAATGCGGATCTTGAGCGCTGGCTTCAAGTTGCGCAGAATTCAAATATCGGGCCTATTAAATGGTATGAAGAGAGACGCGGAGACGGGGAGTGTCAGTGATTGGCTCGCACACCATCGCGTCATAGACGTCACTCATGATTCGTTCCTAGCCTTGCTACATGTATCTAACAACGACGATGATTGGCTCGACAATGTATGGAATTCGCAAAGCGATCCCCACTCTGACGCTGAGCGCTCAAGATTCGTGCCGGTACCTATACACACACAGGTCTTTTTTCCCTGGTCCTAGAGTACATTCAAAGGATGAATTTTAGTTTTTATTACAATCTAGTAATCTATTGATAAGTAATTTAATTATATCCTAAACTAATAAATTGTCATCACTAAGAATGTGCCCAATTGTACTTTTCTACTTCGTTCTTGTATTTATTAGGTAGCAATTGTACTACATAACACTATTTAATCACTAAACACTAACTCAAATGGTTTTGTTCTATAAACACAGGTAAATTGATTTAGTTGAAAAGAAGACGGGTACACCATGGCCTGGATTAAAGACTGGTTCCATGATACTCTTAATACTGGTAGTACTTTTAAAATTTTCTTCCTTCACACTAGTGAAATCCCTGGCAAAACGTTCAACCACTTTGGTGAAAGTCGTTACATACCTATAAAACCTAACCGTACAACTTGAAACTTGAAACGTTGGAACTAAGCTTATAAATCTACGTTCATTAATTCAAAATTATAAGAATCAACAACAAACTGATGCGAGACGGAGGCGCCTTTCAAAACTGAATTATCAACCGAATTTTGAGCCTCCAATGCAAACTCTACCTTACACGTTTCACATAAAGTTAAAAGTCGTTTAATAGGGTTACTTTTGAAATAGGATTTTCTCGTCTTTGTTTTGTATATTCGTATATAGTTACGTCACAAAATAGATAAGTACAGAAGTCAATCTCATGTATGTACTTCACTTTTTATACCTACGCTAGGTGATCGTGGTCAGCGCGTTGCGCCGAACTGTAGGAGTGCGACTGGGTGATTGAGCCGAGACGTCGTGTCCGTGAGCGGTGTCTATGTGTGCGTTGCTCGAGCACGCTTTGTATGTAGATTGTCTTCTGTACCTATCTATTTTGTGGTTACGGGCAGACAACTCACGAGTTGTCGTCACATGCACTGCGACTCCGCGACTCAATAGCATTATTATAAATGTTATATTTTGTTCACTGGCTCCCAGACTACGTTCAAAGGATGATTATAAGCCTTAATTTGGATGTTGCGTGTGGATGTACACGTCAGTTTTGGACGGCAGTTAATGAAACTGTGTTTTGTGGGCTATTTTCAGAGGATAATGGTGTTATTTTGAGCAGGTTTTGGAAAAATTTGTAGGTTTATTATAATGTAGTGAGTAAAGGAGTTTTTTTTTATTTTCGTTGGGTAAAAGTCATCCAAATGACATCCCGCCCTTGGGCGGAGCGGGGGATAGTGTCAGACTCTTACTGAATAAAAAACCCACCCCGTTCCTTCTTGCCTTTCATACTGGGCCCGGGCAGACAGTTACCGGACGGTTGGACAGCGAGCTACCGATTTTTCGCCGTCCGCAAGCCCGCGCCTACCGTGGCGGGAAAACTCGGTGGCGGCTGGGGCGTCAGCGCCGTTGCCCGATGCAGTCGGCCCCCTCCTTTGCTAGCATTACTGCTTCTAAGGAGGAGGCGACCGCCTGCCACTCCTTCTCAGTCCGGACCATGGCCTGTAGTAAGGCTCGGTGAGTAAAGGGGTGACCAGCCGGTTGCAAACTAGCGTTCCAACCAAGGTGACCTTGGCTTATGTGTTTGGTTTGTGTTGCAAGTTGCAACTACATGAATATAAACAGGTCCGGTGGTTGGGAAAACGTGCCTCAACTGCCTCCCAACCAATTGCGTTGATGTTCATGGATTACAACTGCTGTCTACACGGATTGAAACTAGCAAGGTCAACATGGTTGGGACGTTGATTTGCAACCGTCTGGTTACCCCTTCAGCATTCAGGTTTAGTTTTTACAACATTAAAATTTTTTCAATTCTTTGATTGAAATAAAATGAGGTTTTACGTACTAATGAGTTTTCCACGCGCGCCTCAAGGAGATGTCAGCGAATTCGTAAGGGCCCAGCAGGGCCGAAGCCTACTGGGGCCATGTGTTGACTTCCGAAAGGGAAACCTGTGTTCCTGTAACGCAAAGGATAAAAAGGAACAAAGGTGTGGTTTTAGTTAATAGTCTGACATGCCCTCGCGCTCCGCCTTAGACCGCGAGAAGTTATTAGATGATTTCCCTCGTCATCTTAAAAAAGGCCTTGATAGGTCATTCCTAAATTAATTCATACTTTAGAATATATAAATTAATTTCATCTTACTGACAGTCCAAGTAAATGACAATTCAAAAGTGCCTGCAAATGGATTCCTTGGTTTCGAATGTTTCTTAGAGTTTTGTATAATTATGTATGATTGAGCGCCAATAACCTTATAGTATAATTGATACAATTTTAATATATATTTTTTTATTAGCCTACTGCGGGTCCCACTGCTGGGCAAAGGCCTCCCTTTTCTCCTTCTAAACTTCTCTGTCTAGGGCGATCTCTGGCTAAGTTTGCCCCGCGAACATGATCAGATCGTCATACCACCTTTGCCGCAGTGGTGATAATAATTATTATTATCATTTTATATCAGGTAAGTAAACAGTATCCATATCATAAATACCTTGAAATAAACTAACATAAGTACATATTTTTTTTCATGTTGGGAAAAATCATGCCTTGACATCCCCCGCCCTTGTGTGGAGCGGGAGATAGTGTCAGACTCTTATTGACTAAAAGACCCACCCCGTTCCTTCTAGCCTTCATACCGGGGCTCGACCGCCCTTTCGGATAACCCTGGCCCCAGTAGGCTTCGACCCGGCTGGGTCCCTGCTGTTGCTGACAACTCCTTGAGGCGCGCGGGAACAGTGCGCGCCGTCGACGTCTTGGGCTTGGTCTGGACAGTTACCGGACGGCCGGACAGCGAGCTACCCATTGCTCACTGTCCGCAAACCCGCGAACATAACATATATATACATCATTATCATCATTTACTACCGGTTAAGTCGCAAAAAATGAATATTTCGATGCTCTCAAAAGAATTTAAATTCTTAGGGTACTTCCCGTTGACCCAGAATCCTGAAATTTGGCACAAAGCAAGGTCTTATAGCACCGGTGTAAGAATAAATCTGAAAAAAGTATTGATGTTACCCACGTCACAAAAAAAAAGTTTTTTTCAATACGGAAAAATCTTCGACACTCCATTCGGGAATGTTGTTTGTACGGAACCCCTAGAGTGTGAGTCTGACTCGCACATGATCAGTTTTTTCTAATAAATAAACAAATTGTATTTCATTTTTTTTTTTGCGTAGTAGGACACGCTGCTGGTTATCCATTGGTTAATTTATCTATATATACGGGGTTACCAAAACCCAGCCCTAATTCAACCATATTCTAAGTCTAAGCTCACACCATAAACTTGGAATTGAATTGGATAACTAAAATGCATTCTGGGTGAAGTGCAAAAGGCGTTGCTGTGCTGGTATCAGCGCACTCAACATGCAAAGTACGCGTCGTCTTGAGAAGGCGTCGCTAGTGATGTGACATGCGCCGCTGAGCTGGATTATCTAAACTTCCAAACTTATATAAGGTACAGTTTTGACTATGATTGTAGTAGAGGATACGGTTAAGAACGACCTTCACCGGTTTGTTTAATAGATGAAACGTATTTTATGATAAATTTAGTATATTAAATAATATAACGCGGGTGGGTTGCCTGAGAAATTCCTGGCCAAATTTTTTTTTTTTTTTTTGGAAAATGCACCGGTGTGTTTAACGAATAAATTTAATACTAACCGAAAGTGTGAAGCCTATAAAACATAAAAATGTTGGGTTGCCTATTTGTTTCTTGGCAATAAACAAGAGTTTTTGTTTTGATATACAACAAATTATATATCAAATTAAACGCTGTTTCATGACGAAAACGATGTTATAGTGTTGTCTGCAAAAAAATCTGGTATGAATAACGGTTGTGCATTTTTCTAAAAATAAGGTAAATTTTCAATTTTTAATTTATTATATTATTTAATATACTAAATTTATCATAAAATACGTTTCATCCATTAAACAGACCGGTGAAGGTCGTTCTTAATCGGATCTTAGACTATTGCATCTTTACGGAAAATTTTGTTTTTGGAGAGGTTTATTAACTCTTTGAATGTCGTAATTAGAGACACAATAGAAAGACAATTACCTTATGTCGGACTGTGTAACTTAAGACATTCGAGAGTTATTCTGAATAATACTCAAAATTAAAAAGTAATCTAAAACAAAAAGTACCTATTATTGATAATTATTGACCAGTGTTCGTAGTTTTTTAAGATTATTTACGAGTTTTATAACAACCTCCTGAAATTTTGTACGGATTCAAAACTGTTCCTTTTTGTCGGCGGAAAATCATCTAATAACGTTTCTTGCTTTTGGGCAAAGTGAGAGGGCGTGTCAGACTCACTGGCCAAAACCCACTCCTATGTTCCTTCTTTGTCTTCCTTCTAGGGCACCGGGGTCCTCTTTCGAATAACCCATGGCCCCAGTAGGCTTCGACCCTGCAGGGCCTCTACGGTTTTGGTTATCTCCATGAGGCGCACGTGGAACATTACGCGCCGTAGACGACTTGGGCTCGGTCCGGACGGTTACCGGACGGCCGAACGACGGCGAGCTATCCATTGGTCGCAGTCTGCCTACAGAAGGAGAAGCGATTGTACGATTTTCGACCTAAAAAAGACATGTATTCATGTACATGTCTTTTTTAGGTTTTTTAGTAGCACATGTGATTCAAAGATTACTCAAATGTGATAACCACGTGATGAAATTCTCGACATAATATATTCACCTCTAAGGTCACACAGATTATTAAGTAGTTAATTTATATTTCATACCTTCAACATATCTTAACTTATCTCTTTCTGTAATGCTTTCACGCCATGGTGTCCCATCCCTACCATCCTTAACATATTAGGGATCGTTCGCTACAGACGCAACACTACTCGGGATTTTTCCGCACCGTCTTGTGTTTGCGCAACTTAAACTGATTTACAAATAAATTGAAACATTACGACTTGTAAATTTCGACGCTCCGCTCTGTATGTAAGTTGGAAAAGCAATTTACTTTTGAAACAGTTTGAAGATGAATGAAAAGTTACAGTATTAAAAGAGATAGTGACTTCTAAATCTGTTTTAATTTCAGTACCATTTGGTACTGGGTGGATGTAAATATTTTACGGCAGAAATCATTTTTTGTTCATTGGAATCATCATTATTTCAGTTATAAGACGGTCACTGCTGGACATAGGCATCCTCAAGTGTCGCCACAACGACTGGTCCTATGCGGCTTACAACTATCGGATTCCCGAGATCTTCAGCAGGCCATCTCTATCGGTCCAATATTGTGTGAGACCCCCATGTGAGCAAGCGCGATTTGCGCGTGGAGATGCAACACCGAGGCGAAACTCCACTGCCGTGACATGTTGCGGTATGACAGACAGAGTTCCAGCGGGAGCTCATGGGAGTGGGGATCGAGCGACGGGAGTGTTTGATGCGCTTGCGTCGCGTCACACAGACGTAGGTAGGTATGACGAAATACAGAGTTGAAATGTGTTAGATAGAACAACGAAATCTTGAAGGCATGTTTTTGGTAAAAGAATTAATATGTTTTGTAAAAAGTTATAGAACAAAAGTTGTTGTATATGATGTTAGTAATACAGTCCTGCAAGGTTATTTGTGTTTTACAAATAACCCTGAATGGGGTTTACAACTCCATCCCTCTATTTTGCAAGCACGGCTGACTTAGGCCTTAGTTACACTTGACGGAAATTTTGTCGCGGAGGATCCACGACTCAAAGTCAAAGTCAAAGTCAAAATTCAAAGTTTTTTGTTTCACATAGGCCTACATGGGCACTTATAAAACAACAGACTGAGCGCCGCTGCATGTTATTGCTTAGAAAACCGACCGACCGTCCGCGACGGAGCGACGGATCATCCGCGTAGTGTGCCTGCTATTTGTAATTTATTTATTTAGTTTTTCTGTCAAGTGTAGCGCTGGCCATACACTATCATTATAGTAAGCTGTAGTTACTCTAATTCCGTCCTGAATTTTACTTAATCCTAAACAATAGTGCTAATTCCTCTCTACCATTTATTTTCGCCACACATCCGCCATCTTGGCACGGTCTCCAATCCGTGCGGATACATAAACACATCGTTTATTTTATCATTCTATTGAGTATCGTCGCGAGTCGGCAATCCATCAACACAGCTGTTAAAATCCTTTTGCGTGATACGCGTTACATTGTCGCTTTACGACCAGTGGTCGACTGAGTGCGGCTAAGTTGTTCGTTAATGTATATACAAGAGTATGTTGGTCGATAAAAGTGACTTTGTAAGCTGGGCTTGGCTGTAAAGGTGTGGGACATTACATACTGGTTGGCTGTTGAGAAGTTTTGAATCCTATTAAAACCCCTTTTCCACCAGAGCTGCTCTAAGCTTGACTAGAAAAATTAAGCTATCTTATTGGTTGATTTTTCTTCATATCATAGCATAGTCAGCCTTATTATGCTCTCACTCTTGGGACTCCGGTTTCCTCTCTAGGAGAGGAATGGACCTCGGGCCCAGTGCGGGTTAATGGATGTCACATGTTGTCGAATTTTTAGTTCTAGGACATGTCGGTTTTCTCACGATGTTCTCCTTCACCGTTTTGAGAGCAGAGGTGATGAAATAATTTAAGTACACAAAGTAAGGTTGAGTTTGAATCCGCGACTTACAACTCGTAAGTCGAGACTATTAGAGATTTTTCCTCACACCCCGCTTTTCTGTGCTTTTTAGAGAAATATAGCCTTCATAGATAGGTACACAGATATAAGATCATCAAGTAGAAGGAAAATTGTGTCTTAGACAAAAAAAGCTAAGATGCACAAAATTGAATGCACAAGTTAGGATTATTATAAAATAAAAACTGTACATGTTATGCCTGCCTGGTTGCGCTAAAAAAATAATTTCAGTAATCGTCATCATCATCATTTCAGCCGAAAGACGTCCACTGTTGGATATAGGCCTCCCCCAAGTGTCGCCACAACGACCGGTCCTGTGCATCACGCATCCATACGTGATACGTGGTCGCCACTCCAGAACCTTTCGTCCCCATCGACCATCTGTTCTGCGTGCAATGTGCCCTGCCCATTGCCACTTAAGTTTGGCGATTCTTCGAGCTACGTCGGTAACCTTGGTTTGGAATGCATAGGATATTAATGCATAGGAATATTATAAAAAAAAACTATGTTATGCCTGCCTGGCTGCGCTAAAAAAGAATAATTTCAGCAATTTTACTAGACAAATGCTGCTATCGCTATGCTATCGCTGTTCTATGCTATCGCTGTTCTATGCTATCGCTGTTCTTAGGTATAACCAACCTAGAGTAATGAATGACGGAGCCAGTGGTTTGAAACATCATCTTATTAGTACAAGTTATTTTGACGCTGAGTAAGGAATATGTCTGGATGGTATGTGTCTAGATATTATTGAGTCTATCTTTCTTACTAGCTGCTGCCAGCGGCTTTGCCTGTGTGATAGTAGAAAATTGTCCTAGATTAACATACTCCAGCGATAAAAAGAATCCTATGTACTATTCCAGGACATGGTCTACCCGTGAACCAAGTTTCATTGAATTCCGTTCTGCCTTCAAAAGTGAAGAAGTAACAAACAAACACACACACACCCACTCGCAAACTTTTGCCCATACACGGTTTATTTGTAAAACACTAACGACCTTTTTTTTTTAATTGAGATAAACTAGTGCTTGACTGCGATCCCACCTGATGGTAAGTAGCGATGCAACCTTTGATAGTGAGGCGCACTAGTTTATTAAGAGCCTATTCACTCTAGCCTTGAAGACACCCAAATTATAATCGGACGGGAAGACCGCAGCAGGCAGACTGTTCCAGTCCTTCGACGTACGCGGTATAAACGACGAGGCAAAACGCTTAGTCCGGACCGTAGAGGTTTCAACACTACGACCTTGCAGAATTGCATTACTAACATCATAAACAACAACTTTTGTTCTATGACCTCTAACAAAACATAATTCATTTACCAAAAACAAACCATCAAGTTTTGGTTGTTCTGTCTAACACATTTCAACTCTGTATTTTGATAAAACTACCTGCGTCTGTATGACGCGACCTCTCTCCCCTCCGCTAATATACTATCACTTGTTTCGCAAGTTCGCATAGACTTCGTAATAGTTAGAACGTTCAATTCAAATATTTTTATTTTCTATGAAAATCTGATGAACTTAAATATGATAAATTTTTGAAAGTCATAGAACAAAAGTTGTTGTATATGATGTTTCTTTTTTATTTTTGTTAATGATAGGCTTGCTTTTGACCACCATCTCACCTGATGGTAAGCGATGATGTGGTCGACGATGAAGCACGTTTGCCTAGAAGAAACCTATTCAGTCTCGACTTAAAGACTCCTAAGTTGTAGCTATCAGGAAACACAAATTCCGGCAGGGAATTCCACTCCTTGGCTATACGCACAATAAATGTGTTCCCAAAACGCTTTGTGTGTATGGGTGGGATGTCTACCATGTACCGGTGGCGCAACGCTGTACGTCGTGTGGTCCGATGATGGAACTGAATTGGCGGAATTAGATTGTGCAATTCCAGTGCACACTCCCCGAAATGTAAACGATAGAAAACCGACAGACTAGCAACTCGGCGGCGATGCTCAAGGCTTTGGAGCTTTGACTCTACAAGTGCATCATTGCCGATGATTCTCTTGGCTCGCTTCTCAATCGACTCCAGCGCATCAAGCTGGAGTATGTTAATAACACAGTCCTGGCTGAGAGGTTGCCAGTGTTTAACAAATAACCCTATATAATATTAGCATGATGGCACACATGCTTACATGTCTCCACAATCTATATCTCCAAACCGTGTAATACAAAATATTTAACCATGCCCGTCATAAAACTCAGACTCGTCGCTCAACTCTGGACAAAGCGACGTTAAAAACATGTCGTACCTTTGGGAATGAATAAAGTAACGCTAAAAGATTAGTATGATGAGAAGCTTCCAATGATTATGTAATGGATTGGTCACATGAGCTACAGCAGAGCAGTCATGGAGACTGTTCTCGGTTAAGAAGATTAAAAAAAAATATATGCAGAATAGGTATTTTACTTTTTAAATATCCTAGCTATGTTACTTTTTGTGTACAAAAAGGTTTATTCTATTTGTTGGAGATAAAACCTTCTTGCAAGCTTCCTAAATTATATGAAAAAATATGACACTTCTATTTGTCACTTGTCTTCACTTGTTTTTTGTAAAAATATAATGTTCACACCGAAAATTATTAAAACTAATTTGCATTGAGCATCCAGTCATTGATTTTCATCAGAATACCCATAATTCTCGCACATGGTCCATAACGAGCCGGATGAAATATAATTAAGAAGATCAGCGATTATTTTCAAGAAAAAGAATAGAGACTGACTTCCACGCTGAATGGAGGTTCATGAGTTCACTGCTGGAGAACTGGATTGATTTCAAGCAAGTTAGTTAGTGGTGTACAGTTATAATTACGCTAATATCGTCACCCAACACTCAGGTAGTATATATAAGTAGTCATACTAAGGTCAGTACTATTTTATTAAATTACCAATTATATTGTGTTTGAGTAAAATCATTAGGTACTTTGTTGCATTGTGATTAGTATTTTATTCAACAGCAATGTTAAGTTTAAACTCATACTTTTAACAGTATAGTTAGCTATTTTGCTACATTATTAAACTTACATTATATTAAGCTGTAACTAATTACATAACTACTTAACAGTGGTATTAATTTTTAACAAGTATCTTGACATAATAAAAATATTTGAGTGTTAGATATTAGTACAAGTCATTGTTATAAATTATAGTTAGCAGTCAGAAAGGGCATAGACTACAGCTAGGCGTATAATTATTGAAATTATATTGTTGTTTTAATTTTTATATTCCTGTATCAATGCCAGGTTGACAACACTCGTCTCCCAGAATGTCTGAGGAAAAGGATTTAATTAAGAAGCGAGGCAGCTTCAAAGGTCGCTTAACTAGTTTCCTCAATTTTCTGGACTCATTCAAGGACAAGGAGCTATCTAGCTGTGATGTGTCCGAGTTGCAGTTGCGCATGGGCAAGATAGAGGCGTTGTATGAGCAGTATGATGAGGTACAGTTACGTCTAGAATGCATTGTTGACGACATCAACTTACAATATTCTCAGCGTTCCGAGTTTGAGTCTATTTATTATAAAACCTTATCTAGAGCCCAGAATATTCTGACTGACTACAATAAAGATAATAAATCGATGGAAAGTTGTAAAAGTACTCATGTTAGCATAAAGCAGCCGGTTAAATTGCCAACGATTCAGTTACCAAAGTTTAGCGGATTATATTGTAATTGGCTTGAATTCCGCGACACCTTTACTAGCCTAATTCATTGTAATGATGACATAGACGCAATCAATAAGTTTCACTACTTGCGAGCATCACTTGAGGGAACAGCTGCTATAGTTATCAAATCCATTGAGTTTTCTTCAAGTAATTACTCTGTGGCATGGTCATTGTTATGTGATCGGTTTGACAACAAAAGATTACTGGTTCAGAATCATATAAGTTCATTATTTACTATTGAATCAATTACAAAAGAATCTTCTGTTGCCATTAAGAATTTGATCGATCAGTTAAATAAAGACTTGCGAGCTTTAGAGTCATTAGGGGAGCCTGTGAAACACTGGGATACACTTTTAATCTACATTGTCACACGAAAACTTGATCAAAAAACCTATCGTGAGTGGGAGGAGTGCAAAGGTAGGATAGACAAGGATGGCTTAATCACGTTTAACGCATTTATGCAATTCTTACGCAATCGAGCCGACCTCATCGAGACCCTGGAACTCCCCCGCAATCATTATTCGCAATCACCAGGTAAATCAGGTCCTAAGATCAAGTCAATGGTAGCACAATCTCCTATCAATTCTAGCACTGACTCAGCTTCTAAACCTTGTCCTAAATGTAATAACAACGATCACACATTAAATAATTGTCCACAGTTTCTCGCATTGAGTAACGATGACCGTCTCAAATCATTACCTAGTTATAAGGTATGTTTTAACTGTTTTCGTTCCGGACACTATGCTAACAAATGTAAAAAACCAGGCTGCAAACTATGCAAACGTAGGCACAACACATTAGTTCACGTACATTCTAATGGCACTGTATCGAATACACCTAGTGGTAATTCGATGAATAACTTGTCTGCTACGACTGAAACGAATAACGTAGCTTTATCCGCAAACATTGCATCTCCGTGTGGTCATACGCAACGAGATGTGTTGTTATCAACCGCTTTGATCAAATTAAGAGACCACAATGGGTGTGTGCATCTCGCTCGCGCGGTGCTCGATAGTGGTAGCACGTCTTCACTCATAACAGATAGGTTGTGCAATAAACTTAACTTTAAAACTAGCCAGGTAGATAGATCAATCCTTGGAATCAATAACGTCACTTCGCACGTAGGTAAAATATGTCGGGTTAAGGGTACGCCATTAGATGATAGCTTTGTATTCGAACTAAATTGTTTTGTTCTTCCGTTCATTACGAGTAGTGTTCCGTGTCGTCAGATAAATATTTCTGATTTCGACTTACCCTCGAATATTACTTTAGCTGATCCTACTTTTTATAACCCTGCCGATGTTGATATTTTAATCGGCGCTGATCTTTTTTGGGATTTGTTAGGATCTCAAAGACTAAAGTTAGGTACCGGGAAACCAATATTATGTGAAACCCGTCTAGGATGGATAGTTTCCGGTCCAATTACTCAGAATACTATCTCACTGCTGACGAATGACGTAAAGTGCAATATGTCTAAAATGGTTGCCGACAGCGATGGTGACTGGGAAAACCTCAAGTCAGAATTGACAAAGTTTTGGCAATTAGAGGAGGTGAATGCGAAGTCTTCCAATTCTTATATGCCTGAAGAGAAATTGTGTGAAGACAATTTCGTTACAAATACGACACGATTGTCTGATGGTCGTTTTTGTGTTCGCATCCCCCTTAAGAAAGATCCTTCAATTTTAGGAAATTCTTTTAATAAAGCCACACATTGTTTACATTCTTTAGAGCGTAAATTAAAGGTTAAGACGAACTTTAGTAGAATGTATCATGACTTTTTGTCAGAATACGAGTTACTTGGTCATATGACAAAAATTAATAAACCTAATTTATGTTTGGGTTATTTTATTCCACATATGGGAGTTTTACGCGAGTCGAGTACCACGACCAAACTTCGTGTTGTTTTCAACGCTAGTGCTTCTACTTCGACGGGAGTGTCCTCTAATGACCTACAGATGGTTGGGCCAACCGTACAGGACGGTCTATTGTCTATACTTCTTCGCTTTAGAGTCCACAAGTATGTTTTATCTGCGGATGTGGAGAAGATGTATAGACAAATAGTCGTCCACCCGTCGGACAGATATTTACAACAGATTGTTTGGCGTGATAATGTTAGTGATCCTATTAATGTTTATCAATTAAACACCGTCACGTACGGTACGGCCAGTGCGCCATTCCTTGCGACACGATGCCTTAAACAAGTAGGACTCGACTGTAGGAACCCTAAGATATCGGAAATCATCCAACATGACTTCTATGTCGACGACTTGCTGACCGGAGGGGATGACTTAGATGAAGTAAAGTTCATTCGCACTGAAGTCACCAAAGCGCTTGCGTCGGCATGTATGCCATTGAGAAAGTGGAAGTCAAATGATTCTCAATTATTGTCGAATGCTGTCCCTGCGTCATACGATTTGAACATTGGACAAAATGAGCCAGAAAAGTTGCTTGGTCTCTGTTGGCATATCGGCACTGATGAGATAGGGTTTCCTATAGGTCTGACTAAATCTTCGACTAGGTACACAAAGCGTGACTTGTTATCCGTTATTGCGCGAATCTTTGATCCCTTAGGTCTGTTAGGTCCTATTGTTATTACTATGAAGATCTTGCTACAGAAAATGTGGTTAGATAAATTATCATGGGATCAACCATTACCTAATGAGATTTGTAAACAATGGGAGATTATTATTAAATCTTTACCTCTTTTAAATCATGTTCGCATTCCGCGACTTGTAGTCTGCAATTCATTTACGGAGTTAGAACTCCATATTTTCACAGACGCGTCTGAGTCCGCGTACGGTGCTTGCGTCTACATTCGCAGTGTTAATGCTAAGGGTGAGTACATGGCTCGCTTGTTAATGGCAAAGAGTCGAGTTGCTCCCATTAAGCCTACGACAATTCCGCGACTGGAGTTATGTGGTGCGGTAGTCGGTTCTCGTCTTCACGAGAAGGTGATGAGCTCACTTCGAGTGAAGATCAGTCGGGTTTATTGTTGGACTGATTCAACCATTGTCTTGGGATGGTTACAGATGATGCCTACCAGACTTCAGCCCTTTGTGCGCAACCGCGTTGCTGAGGTTTTGGATAAGTCGGGTAACTGTACTTGGAGGCACGTCCCAACAGATCAAAATCCAGCAGACCTAATATCTCGTGGCATGGATATTAGTGATCTGCAGGAGTCAGATCTGTGGTGGAAAGGACCAGATTTTTTAAAACTAGATTCGTCTGAATGGCCTTCTCAAATTACGAGCCCAGGACTACAATCGTTACCGGAGACTCGACCTAAAATCATATTACATGTTGTAAACGATTCGAAACCTGAAGTTTTAATTGATTTTAGGCGTTATTCCAATTACACACGGCTCGTACGATCTGTTGCCTACGTATTACGATTTATTAAGTCATGTAGAAAGCATTACCCTAAAACCAAATACTTGTCACATGATGAGGTACAAGATGCACTAACTCTTGTCATTAGACGATAATAATGTAATGCGAGTAGGAGGACGTCTCGATAACTCTAATTTTGCTTATAGTAAGAAACACCCTATTTTATTACAGTCCACTCATGATTTCACTAAACTATTATTTAATTTTGAGCATAAAAGGCTGATGCATGCTGGCCCACAATTATTATTAGCTTCCATTAGGGAAACTTATTGGCCAATAGGAGGTCGCAAGTTGGCGAAAGCCTGTTATCATAAGTGTGTTTTGTGTCACCGTATGAAGGGTAAGGTTGTAGCTCCCTTAATGGGTAACTTACCACGAGAACGCCTTCGTCCAGGTTATCCCTTTGAAAGCACAGGCGTTGATTACGCTGGCCCTATTATGTGTGCTAGTCGCCAGGGCCGTGGATGTAGGTTAGTAAAGGTGTATGTCGCTATTTTTATTTGTTTCACAACCAAGGCCATTCATTTGGAGCTCGTTGGTGATTTAACTAGCAATAGTTATTTACTGGCTTTGTATCGGTTTATTTCTCGGAGAGGTAAACCTGCTGATATTTTTTCCGATAACGGTACCTCATTTGTCGGTGCATACAACGACCTTTCCAAATTTTTAAAATTAAATAGTTTGTCCTTGGGTGAAAGTGCAGCAAACGACGGAATAAGGTTCCATTTTATTCCCGCCTACACCCCACATTTCGGTGGACTCTGGGAGGCGGGTGTCAAGTCAGCAAAGTATCACCTTCAGAGAGTGTTGGGAAATTGTAACTTGACTTTTGAGGAGCTGTACACCACACTAACCAAGATTGAAGCCATCTTGAACTCTCGTCCATTGACGCCGTTGTCTTCAGATCCTGCAGATTATACTCCGCTCACGCCAGGACATTTTCTTGTGGGACGGCCACTTACTTCTTTGCCGCAACCTGATTACCAGGATAGCTCTGCCAATTATCTGTCTCGTTACCAGAGGATCGAGCAGCTTCGCCAGCATTTCTGGAGCAGATGGAGCAAGGAGTATGTTGCAGAATTGCAACAACGCTCCAAATGGCGTTCCTGCAAGGATGGCTTGATGCTGAACTCCTTGGTGGTGATCAAGGAAGACGATCTTCCTCCGTTGAAGTGGAGACTTGGACGGATCGTGGCTGTTCATCCAGGAACGGATGGTATCGCCCGTGTAGCTGACATTCGGACGTCTACTGGAGTCGTTCGACGGGCATTCAACCGAATCTGCCCTTTGCCTGTGTCTTCAGAATCTGGTTGAAACCATTGGTTTCAACGCCCGGGGAAATGTTGGAGATAAAACCTTCTTGCAAGCTTCCTAAATTATATGAAAAAATATGACACTTCTATTTGTCACTTGTCTTCACTTGTTTTTTGTAAAAATATAATGTTCACACCGAAAATTATTAAAACTAATTTGCATTGAGCATCCAGTCATTGATTTTCATCAGAATACCCATAATTCTCGCACACTATTCTATTTTATTCTATCCTAGTGTATCATACCATAGCAGTCCATTGTTTACATCTATACTAATATTATAAAGAGGTAAAGTTGGTATTTTTTTGTTTTTTTTTTGTTTGGAGGAGGTAATCTCTGGATGTATTGGTCCGATTGTGACATTTTTTTCATCGATAACAGCTGCTTTATTCCTGAGTGACGTAAGCTATATTTTATGTACGCAGACGAAGTCGCGGGAAAAAGCTTATTTTATATCGAACACCAGTTCACTCTCTAATTGTGGATAAATTACAATAAACTTTCTATGTTCCTTTCCTTCACGATCATAATGTATCGACTTATTTTTCCTACACAAAAATGTTCCCTTATTATCAGAATATTCTTTTGGCTGAATAAAATGAAACAATGGCTCGCAGTTACCTGCCAAGTTTGCCGTTATGAGCCTACAGGCATTGCACAGATATTGACAGTTTCTTGGCGAGCACCGATTTAATTATAGACCACTTTTTACAGGCCGCGGCGGTTCGAGCCCCGAGCCAAACTGTTGGCCAAGCATATGGCCGTCTGTTGTGCAAGAAGACGCTGCGTTTATTAACATGTGCAATATTCCAATGGGCTTCATCAGAAGGCTTAAAGTCACCCAAAGGGCAATTTAAAGGGCTCGCGGTTCCCTTTCGTGATCGAATAAAAAATGAAGATATTCGCAGAACAAAAGTTGCCGACATAGCACGAAGAATTGCCAAACTTAAGTGGTAATGGGCGGGGCACATTGCTCGCGGAACAGATGGCCGTTGGGGCCGAAAGGTTCTGGAGTGGTGACCACGTACCGGAGGACGCAGCGTTAGAAGGCCTCCTACAAGGTAGACCGATGACCTGGTGAAGAACGCGAGAAGCACAGGATCGTTCATTGTGGCGTCACTTGGGGGAGGCCTATGTCCAACAGTGGACCTATATAGGCTGAAATAATGATGACGATGATGATGATGAATATTCCCACTGCTGGAACTCGGACGTCTCCAGGACAGGAAATGGGCCGTAACCAAGAGCCTAGTGCGAATTGGATTAGACGTCACCACGGAACGGTCGTGGATGTCACACGTCTTCGAATTTTTGGATCCAGGATATGTGTGCTTAAAACGCTGATGAAAATGGGCCACCACTGAAGGAGCAGTCGACAAAAGCCTAAATTATAAAACTCATGACTTATTACTTATTTTTTGTCCCACATCGTCACCTTCCGCAATACACTCCCGTGTATCCACCAAATTTCCTGGCACAACCAAATCGCAGTCGCGAATGTTTTCATGCACTGTAATTTATACGACGATTGTCTGTCGTCCTGTGCTACCGGTAGTACAACTGTTGCTGTCTACAGCTATTGTATTATTGGCAGCCGTTTTATGAGAACCACTTGAATTTAAATAGCTGAATGGATTAAGCGGTTCTCTTGATTGTTTCTTTGATTTATAGCTCAAAGTAAGTCTATTGTTTTATTAATACATTGCTGTTCTTTCGCGAATTCTCTTTCTCGATTATTCGTTTGTGTTATGTTCGTTATACTTTCCTTTCTGTGCTTTTCACATCACGTAATCTGAATAGCTCGTATTTTTCACGTCATATTTTTGCAAGGAGACTCAACTGTTAACTTTCTGGAATTTGTCACTTAAGAGAGCTCTTTCCGAGCGGTCTATTCTCAACGTGAACATGGTTTAAACGCTTGTTGTTTCATCCAACGTAATTCAACGCAATGTTTGATAAAGAGGCATTGTGAAAAAAGAGAGATAACGCCTGAACGCTCAGTTGGGCATTCAGTAATTCAGTTATTCACTCGGATTACAAAATTTGTTAACTGTTTTAAATCCTTAAAAGTTTGTGGAAAATATTTTTGCCATTCCGAATTTAATATGCAAGGTTTATAAGGATATATTTTGTTTACTTTTTAATTTATGAGTACATTTCGAAGGGCCAAAGGCCAAGTTCATTCAAAATAGCAGATTTTTATTTCAACAGAATCCTAGATAATAACCGCAAGTTATTTGTTAATCTAAAAACCTAGAGACAGATGTGTAAGAACGTCATAATCACGTAAAAGCGATAGTATGGGAAGTATTACAGGTTAGGCGCTCTTAAGAATTCCTGTATATTTTGAGATTAAATCGAATGTTGTTTAACAAAAAACTGATGGTAAATAGATTGTATTCATCAAATAATTAACTTAACACTATGTACAGAAGTCCTAAGCTGGACATCACCATCATCATCATCATTTCAGCCGAAAGACGTCCACTGTTGGACATAGGCCGCCCCCAAGTGTCGGATTCCCGCAACCCTTGCCAGGTCATCGGTCCACCTTGTAGAAGGCCTTCCAACGCTATGTCTTCCGGAACCTTGTCGCCATTCCAGAACTTACCGGCCCTAACGGCCATCTGTTCAGCGAGCAATGTGCCCTGCCTATTGCCACATAAAACTGAACATAATACTTTCAAATCCATCTCACGTTGTCTCTTTCATGATTGACAGTTAGGTCCTGAATATAACTAACCAAACTGTCACTTTAACGAACTCACCAATTAGTTCTCACAGAACACAGCCACACTACACGTTACAAGTCTCGTTCCACCAAAAACAGAAACTAAACGATGCCCAATCCAGCTTGTTCTAAACACATATTAATAGCCGATGTCCCTTCGGTCTCATTATACTCGACGATAAATAGTTGGTTGCACGGCCATCGGTTGCCGTTCAGTCACCAATGTAGATGGTTCCCGGGATTAATCGCGTGTCGGGCCGTGTAACAGTTGCTGCAACCAACAAGTGATGTGTTGCAGTGTTCGGATAAATACTGGTTGTGTTAGATAAGCGTGGGATTAGCTGTTTAATGTTTGGAGCGTGTTGTCATTTGTTTTATTGCAAGGAGACTGATTTGTGGTTAAAGGTTAGGCTTTTGACACGGTTTTGTAAAATGGTCTTTTACCGTTGTCTTCAAATTCGCCAAAAGGCAGCCGTGTAACGTTTTAAATTTGCGTATTTTTATAATATGTTAACCAAGGTGGTCGACATAGCCATAAGAATCGCCAAACTTAAGTAGCACAAGGAAGCGCACAATGCTCGCAGATGGTTGATGGGGCCAGAAGGTTCTGGAGTGACAAACACGTACCGGAAGACATAGCGTTATGTTTTTATAAAATGTTAGCCAAGGTTATCGACGCAGCCCGAAAAATCGCTAAACTTAAGTGATAGTGGGCAGGGCCCATTACTCGCAGATCAGATAGTTCATTGGGCCTACTAGGTTTTGGAATGGCAATCGTGTACCGGAAGACACAGCGTTGGAAGGCCCCTCACAAGGTAGACCAATGATCTGGTGAGGACACACAGGATCAACAGGATCAGGAGGCGTACAGGGTCGGCAGTTGTGAGGACGCTAGTGAGAAGCCTGTCCTTTAGTAGACATCTTTCGGCTGCAATGATGATGCTGGTGTAGTTTATTTAGAAAAAAAAGACGTTTTTTTTTAATGATAAAAACTAGTGCTTGACTGCGGTCCCACCCGATGGTAAACAGTGATGCAATCGCTGAAGGTGAATGATAAATGATATTTATTCTGCAAATAGGTTTTAAAAAACACTTTTACACGTCAATTTTGTTTTCAGTCAGTTTAAACTAGATAAGGCCGGTGTTTCCTAGCTGATAATTCTGAGAAGAAACACCGAAACAAACTCAAAGTATATACAGTAAACATGTAATTGACTTACTTGACTGGCCTGTTGGTCTAGTGGTTAGTGACCCTGACTGCTATGCCGGAGGTCGTGGGTTCGATTTCCACCCAGGAAAAATGTTTGTGTGATGAGGATAATCATTTGTTCTGTGTCTGGGTGTAATTTATCTATTATATGTATGTATTTAGAAATATATAAGTATGTTTATCAGTTGTCTAGTACCCATAACACAAGCTCTGCTTAGCTTGGGACTAGACGGCGTTGTGTGAAAGTTGTGGAATATTATTATTATTAATTAGTGAGAACCATCAAGATTAGTGTCTCAGATGGTCTTTTGAAGAATGACCCACACAGATTTGAGTGGATCTGTCCAGTAAATTCAGAATCACACTAGTTTATTAAGAAAATTATATATGTCTAAATATTTTTTATAATGGATAGGCTCGTGTTTGACCACTATCTCACCTGATGGTAATCCACTCTTGACTTAAAGACCCCTAGGTTGTATTTATCAGGAATCACAGATTCCGGGAGGGAATTCCAGTCCTTAGCTGTACGCATAATGAATGTGTTCCCGAAACGCTTTGTACGTATGGGTGGGATGTCCAGCATGTACCGGTGGCGCAACACCGTACGTCTTGTGGTCTGATGATGAAACGGACTTAGTGGAATTAAATTGTGTAACTCCAGTGCACAATCCCTGAATTGTAAACGGTAGAAAACAGACAGGCTAGCAACTCGGCGTTGATGCTCAAGACTTTGGAGCTTTGACTTCACATGTATATCATTGCCTATAATCTTCTTGGTACGTATCAAACAAATTGTTTAATTCTTTGCTGTTCGTGGTATAAACGACGAGGCGAAACGTAGAGGTATTAACAATATAAGGATGAACACTCACTGTGAATTCTTTAGGATTGGATCCGGTCAGATTATCTTTGAAACCCTATAAAATTGATCTGAAAATTATGTTTGTCTACAAACTAAGACAAGCAGACACTAAAAAGGATATAACATAATAGTGAACATATAAAAGCTTTCAACATTACCTGTGAATGGCTGAGAAGGCACCATTTGCGTCATAAAACAATATCAGCGTGACGTTAGATTGGCTGCTAAAGTCCGTTACATTGGTTGCTTAAGGCCCTTCTTCCCATTTAGCATATTGGCACTGTTGGGACTCGAGCTTCCTTTCTAGGAGAGGGAAATGGGTCGTAATCCACCACGCGGGCCCAGTGCGTGTTGGTGGATGTCACATGTCTTCGAATTTTTGGTTATAAGACATTCTGGTTTCCTCACGATGTTTTCCTTCACCGTTTTGAGAGCAGTGGCGAAGAAATAAATTACACAAAGTAATGCGCCTGGCTGGATTTGAATCCGCGACCTAAACTCACTACACACTACAACTTGTAAGTCGGAGCCATTACCACTCTACCACCACTGCTCTTCCCATTTAGTGTCATAAAACCAGTGACTTTCTGAAGTCTACTCCATCTACTTCACCGGTCATGATTAGCCTTTCAAGGTTTCCATTGCCTTTCCTTGCAATGTGACTGAAGTATTGCAGAATATTGCGAAGACACTCGGATGACAACCGCAATGATATTTTTAATTCTCGCAGTACTACAGCATTTTGGACCAGCAGGTCCAAAATGCTGTCCAAGTAATAAGGAGCATTTTTCTCCAGCACCACATCTGAAAGGCGTCATCTGCTGTTTTCACCGTCCAAGTATCAGCGCCATATGAAAAAATCAAGAAGACCCGAGTCCACACCAGTTTGGTTTTGGTCTTTACGGAGATATTGCATAGCTGAATAAATTTTGTTTAGCTGAGACATGGGGCTCTTACCCAAAACAATTCTTTTGCGGACAAAAAAAAAATGTTATGATATTTTTTCCCTAATTTTCTGTACAGATTTCAAACGCAAAGCCTTTTTTAGAAATATGTTCACACAAAAATTGCTGGTTGAGTGTTCTCAGAATGTATATAGCAACGTAAATCAATAAATATTTCGGAAAATAAATCGTTTTAAGGTCAAGTTTATGCGGATACAGATGGCAGTACGAGAATGTGTGCATTTCAAGTATGTAGTTCCAATTCCGAGTATGTATGTAACTCCGGTGAGATGTTCAAGGGACGTTACGCCTTAAATACGATGCATTGGCTTCTAAAATCCGTTACATTGTCAGTTTATGAGGCGACGTAAACCGAGTATGTTGCGGTTAACGTATCTATTATCTAATGTATAGAGGTTTGATTCGAATCAATGATGGATTACTAAAATTTATGCTCGAATTTACCATCTTTTCATTGCATTTTATTGCATTAGTGACTGTGCGTGTTGCTGTAAGTATAGTCATCGTAATTCTACCATCGGACAACCCGACGTACGGCGAATATACACCCTTACGTTGTTGAAACCTCTACGGTCCGGGCTAAGCGTTTCGCCTCGTCGTTTATACCGCGTACGTCGAAGGACTGGAACAGTTTGCCAGCTGCGGTCTTCCCGTCCGATTATAATTTGGGTGTCTTCAAGGCTAGAGTGAATAGGCTCTTAATAAACTAGTGCGCCTCACCATCAAAGATTGCATCGCTACTTACCATCAGGTGGGATTGCAGTCAAGCACTAGATTATCTAAATAAAAAAATAAAAAAATAGTCACTTACTACCCGTTTAGCATAAGCATAGCATAATCAGTCTTTTAATGTTCCCACTGCTGGGACTCAGGCCCCTCAGGCTCCCTCTCTAGGAGAGGGAATGGGCCGTAATCCATCACGCAGAAAAACGGTGAAGGAAAACATCGTGAGGTAACCGGTTTGTCCAAGAACCAAAACTTCGAAGCCATGGCTCTGCCGTGCCCCCTAATTGAAAAATTTACATTTGGCCCGGTTTCGGACCTCATGAATGAGACGCAGGTGTCTTAACTATAGGATTATCACAATGTTTTTCTTTCTATACATCATAAAAGGAACTTTTATGCAGGGCTTGATGAGTCAGAACTTTGCCTTATATATACACGGTTATTGGTTAAACACTAACAAACTTGCAGGACTGTATTCATCAACAACAACATCTTAAACAACAACTATTGTTCTATGACTTTTTACAAAACCTAACACATTTACCAAAAATACCTTCAAGATTTTGTTGTTGTATCTAACACATTTCAACGTTGAATTTTTTTATAGGTACTTACATACGTCTGTATGACGCGATGCAATGCATCAAGCACGCCTGCCGCGCTGCGCCGCCCGATCCGCACTTCATCCGCTATTGTACTATCGCTTAATTCGCATAGACTTCCTAACATTTAGATCGTTCAATTTTTATTTTTTGTTTTTGTATGAAGATCTGATGAACTGAAAGTTGATAAATTAAAAGTCATCGAACAAATATTGTTGTACATGATGTTACCGTGTAAACAGTTTTTTACTATATTATATTTATTTATATTATTAAAACTTCATGCAACACAAAGGTACAAAGGCGGACTTAATGCCTTAGTCTTTTTATATATAGCCAATACTGTCCCACTGCTGGGCAAAGACTTCTCTACATTACTTCCAGTGTTACCAAGTTACCAATATATACTAAGACTATTATAAAGATTACTATAAAGATAATATACATAAGTATATTATCATTTTCTCACGACCAATCCTGTGCTTCTCACATCCATCGGTCTCCTGCGACCCTCACTAGGCCATCGGTCCACCTTGTTGGAGGCCTTCCAACGCTTTGTCTTCTGGTACGTGGTCGCTACTCTAGAACCTTTCATTTCCATCGACCACCATTCTGTTCTACATACGTATATTATCTTTTCGAGCGTATATTTTTCAAGTTCTTTTGTTTTTAAAAAGAAAAAAGATAGCGAAAAAGACTGAATTTTGCAAGGAGCCTTTCGGTGCATAAAATTATACACCTTGCTGTCTTAATTACCAACTGCGACCATATTTATCAGGTCTGCTGCTCTTACTATCTTACGTATCTTTTAAGAACTCATAAAAATGCAAGTCTTACCGTCGGGCGTTATAAATATTTTTAATGACTATATTTAATTAAAGTTTGCCGAGATATCGTTGCGTGATAGAAATTGCTAATGAGAATATTTTTTTAGGAAACGCTACTTCGTTTATATTTGTGAGAAAACATTGCAGTAAATAATTTTGTTTTGTCTTTATTAAGGTGACTCGGAAGGAATTTAAAATTGGTCTTTTAATAGAGATGTTACGAAGGTTCCGATTTTTATTTCCGTTATGATACATTTTATTCGGAACTTATAGCGGAGGTACAAACAAGTTTATACTAGGGCTGCCCCTTGTATTTGTTTTAGATATAAGTTTTTCATTGTTATATTTCTTTATGTAACTAAAATAACCACCCTAGGTTGACTGGTAGAGAATGCCTAAGGCATTAAGTCCGCCTTTGTACCTGTGCGTTGCATAAAGTTTTAATAAATAAATAAATAAATAAATAAATAAATAAATAAAGCATATCCTTTTCATGCAGGGAACTTCTCTCACCCTGCGTCTTCTGTTGTTTCTTTCTTTCACTAGTTGTTTCGATTCGTATTTGATACGTTCTGAGTTCGAACTTCATTTTTACTTAAACGAGCTTTTAATAGGTCCTCTCTGCCGCAAGTGTCTCTATAACGACCAATCCTGAGCTTCTCGCATCCATCGGTCTCCCACGACCCTCACTAGGCCATCGGTCCACCTTGTTGGGAAGCCTTCCAACGCTTTGTCTTTCGGTACGTGGTCGCCACTCTAGAACCTTTCGTTCCCATCGGCCACCATTTTTTTTTTTTTTTTATAATGGATAGGCTCGCGTTTGACCACAATCTCACCTGATGGTAAGCGATGATGTGGCCGACGATGGAGCACACTTACCTAGAAGCAATCTATTCACTCTTGACTTAAAGACCCCTAGGTTATAGCTATCAGGAAACACAGACTCCGGCAGGGAATTCCATTCCTTAGCTGTACGCATAATGAATGTACTCCCAAAACGCTTTGTACGTATAGGTGGGATGTCCACCATGTACCGGTGGCGCAACGCCGTACGTCTTGTGGTTCGATGATGGAACGGACTTGGCGGAATTAAATTGTGCAACTCTAGAGCACACTCCCCGAAGTGTAAACCACCCGAAGTGTACCATTCTGTTCTGCGAGCAATTTGTACTGCCCGATTCCATTTAAGATTGGCAATTCTTTGGGTTATTTCGGTAACATTGGTTCTCCTGTGGTTTGTGAACCACAGGAGAACCAACTTTTAGAAGAACAACTTTTGGAAGGAACGAAAGGGTGTGCCCTTTCGTTCCTTCCAAAATAGTAAAACTATTTGATAAAAAGTATAACAGTAGAGCAGTGGTGGCCGAGTGGTTACGTTTCATCACCACTGCTCTCAAAACGGTAAAGGAAAACATCGTGAGGAAACCGGCATGTCCTAGAACCAAAAATTCGAAGACATGTGACATCCACCAATCCGCACTGGGCCCGCGTGATTACGGCCCATTCCCTCTCCTAGAGAGGAGACATGAGTCCCAACAGTGGGAACATTATAATGCCAACTATGCTATAACAGCTAAGTACTACAGACCCTGGGTACAATAGAACTCTATCGGAAAAGACGCAACAACGAGCGCCACAGTAATTATTCCCCGCACTACTTCGGAACCGTCGTTAAGTAATTTCGCAGCGCCTACCTGTCCCCGCTCGGCGTGTAAGCTAAATTTCTACACTACATTATCGTGAGAAAGTTTGTTGTTAGTACTATGGGTAGACGATGAGTTGTCACTGTTTTGGGATTCGCGTTCGCGCACGAAAACCCAAACTCTTTAGAAAGTGCACTTATAAAACGTCAGAAGCTAGCTCACAGTTCCCATTGAGCAACTGGCAAGAAAGTCAATGGTTACTATTTAAAAAATAATTATTAATTCTATATTATTTTGACATCTAATTTTTTATATATTTTTTTATTTTCAGGGAAATTGACGGGCAGTTGACGCCTATCAGGTCTGCAAATTGTACGAAGAAGGTACCGTACCCCTCGCAAAATGGTCAACGGAAGGAATACTGTGAGTTTAAGCGAGTAAAAGTCTGACACTTGCTCCATTGCAAAAAAGAACATTTCCCATGGGGTCGATGCTACTAGTTCGTCTTCCATTCTCTACTGTCAACTGTCTGTTTTCATACACCCTCTTTCTTGTACAGTAATCAACGAATTCATCATCATCATTTTGAATAATTGTGATTTAAATTTTGATTTTAATTTATTTATCATGATTTTCATTTTAATATTGACTTTGTTTATATCTTGATTTTAATTTAATTTAATTCTGATTATTTAAATGTGATTGTAATTTTAATTCTTTGTTTTTAATTTTGATTGTAATTTTGATTTTAAGATATGTGAGTTCTAGTACTATAATGAAATACCAGTGTGGATGTAATGCCTGCTATGAAATTTCATCATCATCATCATCAACCTTTTTAATGTTCCCACTTCTGGGACGCAGACCTCCTCTCTAGGAGAGGGAATGGGCCGTAATTCACCACACGGGCCCAGTGCGTGTTGGTGAATGTCACATGTCTTCGAATTTTTGGTTCTAGGACATGGTAAACCTATGAACTTTATCTGATAATAAATTATTTTTTTTAGACCACAAATCGACCAAAAACAAACCGCAAAAAATCACAAGCGATAGACTCCCGAGTTTCCTTGTTAATCCTTCACTAGGTATTCATTTTAACATGGCCTGGGACAGTTTAAGAATTCGTGCCAAGATCTGTGTAGCCGGGACCTTTCAGGTACGGATTACATTTTGGCCGATGATCAAAGTTTTTGAACGCTATTTCCTTTTAGAGTTTTGTGGTCTTAAATGCATCGATTCAGCTACTTTTGTGGTGAACTGAGTACGGATAGTCTGGGTAAAATGGTTTATTATTTTGCCTGGTTTTGTTACTGGAAACTGTAGATTGTACTAAAAATTTTGAAAATTATAATGTTTTATTTACAACATTAATTTTAGTATTTGCTAAATCTGAATATAGTTTGTTTAGAATCAGTAACTGAACCGATCCATTATTTTTTACGCCATGTTATATTATTGCCCAAAAATATTTAAAAAAATGCCACAAGTCAGACACCACCGACGGCGGAGTACAAAACAGGTCACGTCAGGTCATAGGGCATTAGGTGCCAGCATTTAGGTGGGTGCGGAAGCAAAACAACCCCTCAGTCGCATGGATGGCCCGGTGACCGTGTATTTATATCGCCAACCAGGTACCATAACTGGCATATATTTTGAAATTTTGTACATAGCTGGGATGGCTTAGACCATCCGGTAGCCATCCGGACCGACCCCATGTCGTCAATGTCGCGTAGTGTTCCACGCGCGCCTCAAGGAGAAGTCAGCAATCGTAGGGGCCCTGCAGGGTCGAAGCCTACTAGGGTTATTGGTAATGCGAAAGACTACCTCGGGGCTCTGGAACGAAGGCGAAGAAGGAACTGAAGTGAATTCACATCCTCTCGCTCCGTCCAAAGGCGGATATCATTGGATGACTTTCCACCTAAAAAAAGATACTTTGAGTGTTTGTCAACCATTTTTAATACACTCTAGTCTTTTGGTTCTAGTACTAAAAAGTATTTGTCAAGGTAAGTAGGTACTATGGTAACTACCTACTAGCTGTGCCTGCGACTTCGTTCGCGTGGATGACGAAACTTATCAATGAGGTTTTTTGTTTAAAGTGCTATTTGTGTAGAACGTTATCTTTCGAGCATTCCGGTATTAATACTTCTGCCCCAGTGCGGGCTCTTTAAATGAGACACAATAGAAAGCCAATTGTGTCTTATTAGCGGTGATTAAGAGGTATCTGATATCTTTGCTCCCGGCATCGCTCGCGTTCTGTAAGTTTTTTGTAGTAGATTTCTACTTTGGTATGTACCTGTTTAGCAGGATAATCGATAGCAAAGCTGACGTTCATTGCAACGAATGCTCACAAAGATAATGGTAACGACAGTTATAAGTATATCCGTATTAAAAATAAAGAAATCTCTAAGACTATCTTTATAGAAGAGTCCTAACACCTAGCGCCTACTAATAAATAAGCAAAATCCCTAAAAACTAATATCTATACGAATGACTAATCTTACCTGGTAAGTAGGTACTATTATAGTAACTATGACCGTTAAAATAACCTGAAGTGAAAAGTTTCAAACTCCCGTAACCAACACAGTTCGTCGCAAAAGGCACATAATAAGTATTAAACTTAGAATTTAGAATACATGGTGATGTCATAATGTGCGAACCCTTGGCCGCTGATTATGACTCTCATGGGAACTTATGGGCCCCTTTTATTAACGCATCCTGTAATTTATTGTAGAACATTTCTAAGGGAAATTAATAGTTTTAGTTGCCCTACATAGCCAAATATATATAGTATAAAATACCCAAAGGAATTATGGTCTTTGAAGGTTTTTAGAAGAGCGGAAAAAAATGCTTTTGATTTCTAAGGCCTATTACAGTGTCATTCTTATACTTCGGGATGAGATATTTTTTTTACTCAGGAATTAAAATGACGGTTTGACAGTTTTTTTATATAAATAATATGTCAAACCGCCATATTTGTTACTTATAGCTGACCTAAGTTTACCGGGTCAGCTAGGTATACCAGGTTATCCTAACTAATATTATAAATGTGAAAGTGTTGATGTTTGGATGTTTGGATATTTGTTACTTAATCACGCAAAAACGGCTGAACGGATTTGGATGAAATTTGGCATGCATATAGCCTTTGACATGGAAAAGAACATAGGGTACCTTTTATCCCGATTCCTTAAGTACCTAATACCACGCGGGCGAAGCCGCTCGCAAAAGCTAGTACAACATATACTGAAATATAAGCTGACATAGCATCAAAACTTGTAACTTTAAGACTTTCGTTTGTAACCTTCTTCTTCTTCTTCCTGCCCTTGTCCCATTTTATTTGGGGTCGGCGCAACACGTTTTTTTCGTCCATTCTGTCCTGTCACTCGTCAGGACAGAAACGTAACCTAGGTCACAAATTAATTAATTAATTAAATTAAATTGACACAATTCCGTAAGTTATTATTATTGTGTAAACCACACAGCTATACCTATTTGTGCTTTTTACTACAAAAAAACATGAAAGCTTTAATAACACGTTTTTCGTATTTGGACTGATGGTTGCGGATTCCATTGCAAATATTTGCATTGATTGGATGTAAACTGACTATTTTAATGTTATCCGTAAATATTTAGTCATGATATTCAGTCGTGACATATTACGTACAATTGACCAAAAAAAAAGTTTAAAGTTTTTTGTTGTGAGTGTGTATTTATTTATTATTTATTCACAAAATCCACAGCTCTTTTACAAAAATTTTACTTAAAGATAAACTAATATTACAGCCAATTAAGGATTTACTATTAACTATCTAAACATATTATTTATTATATTATTATTATATTTTATTTATTTATTTTATTTTATTTGTTATGGCCGACGAAGGAACACGCTTTCCTAGAAGCATCCACTTCACCATTCACTCTTGACTTAAAAACACCTAGGTTATAGCTATCAGGAACCACAGCCTCCGGCTGGGAATTCTCCTTAGCTGTACGCATAATGAATGTGTTCCTAAAACGCTTTGTACGTATAGGTGGGATGTCCACCATGTACCGGGAAACTTCTCCTGCTTTGGGTAGAAGGAGAGGGAGGGTCAGACCTTTAATGACACAGACTATACCATGTTAGTATAAAAATCAGCCTAATTACCACTATTGTACATGTAGTTTAAATAAATACGAGTAAATAAATAATGTTCCCATTGCTGGGATTCTAGGATAGAGAATGCCGCGGGCTTGCGGACAGTGAGCAATGGGTAGCTCGCTGTCCGGCCTTCCGGTAACAGTCCGGACCAAGCCCAAGTCGTCGACGGCGCGCGCTGTTCCCGCGCGCCTCAAGGAGTTGTCAGCAACAGCAGGGCCCCAGCCGGGTCGAAGCCTACTGGGGCCAGGGTTATCCGAAAGGGCGCTCGAGCCCCGGTATGAAGGCTTGAAGGAACGGGATGGGTTTTTTAGTCAGTAAGAGTCTGACACTATCTCCCGCTCCGCCCAAGAGCGGGGGTTGTCATAAGATGATATTTCCCATCGAGAAAAAAAAAGGATAGAGAATGCCACGTTATTGTTTTTATATATTTTTTTTTGTATTTAAAGTACACACTTTTTTCATTATTGTGTGAGCCTGTATGCCATGCCAAATAAACATGTTTTCTTTCTTTCTTGCAATGGTGGCGGTAATTGACGTAAGAATAATTATATATCATCGTCTCTCTAGCCTTTTCACATACGCGGATTTCCCCATATGCTGTTGAACCTGTAATAAAACAGTTCAGTTCCGTAAAAAATATTATATTCATTACTCTATCATTTTAGTTGTCACGAAGTCAGTCAGAAAAGTGATGCTAGTTGCACATTCCAAAGCGTAGATATCACGGAGAAGAACGTGCAAGAAACTCCATGTGTTCATGGGGTTTTAAATTATGTTTTTACATTACCTATAAAAGAATCTTACACGCAAATACTTGTCTAAATTTGTTCACTATAAAACAACATAGAATGTGACTCGAGTCCTCCTTTGTAGTCTGTAGTTGAGTATGGAATAGTACAAATCGCGGCGTTAAACATAAAAGTACAAAAATGATCTTGGGTTGCCACAGATATTAAATAATTTGAATGTCAAAACGAGTGTTGCAACCCACCAATAAATTATAATTGAAATAGTCGATTATTATAAATGCTAACAAACCGCAACACGATATTCCTTAGATAGACTGATAGCCAAACATTCTGGCGTCTGACTACCTGTGACGTCCGTCAAAGATCTACAAAAACAACCAGCTCTAAGGGTTTACGTGTTCCCAGGCCCAGCTCACATTGTTGCCTACTTACCCGGTCTCAAACCCGCAACCTCATGCACGAGAGGCGGGTGCCTTAACCACACATAAATAAACAACAGCAAAAGGGCAAACAAAAGTAAATTTAGGCAGCGATATATTCTTACGACTCATCTCATTTTCTCAACTAAACTCACCTACATAAGCTAGTAAGAATCCTCTACCATTACATTAGAGTAACAAAATAAAACCTGTACCTACCGACTGATCCTCCATCAAATTCATTCGTACGTAGGATCGTTCGTATAACGTAAAACCATTTTACTGACAAAGTTATTAGCGCTGTTATTGCCTGTAAAAAGCTACTTGCGAGCCGACAACGGCCCCTCATTTTACAACGCCTAACTTACATGTCAGTCATACAAGATATATGAAACAGAAGGTCTGTTTTGCGGGAAAATGTTCCAAATGAGGTACTAATATAACTTACACTTTAATAACCCTAACGCGGTGTCCAACGTAGGCGATTCAACGTGGTTGCGGTGGCAAAGCGATCCGATGCGGTTTATGCGGATTCAACGCGATGCAGCTCCGTCCTACATGCGCGCCAAGTCGCGGCTTTAGCTGACATTTCTAGAAAAACAGCTTTTGCCCGCGGCTACACCCACGTACATAAGATATGGTCTATGTCACTCAGGAATAAAGTAGCTTTCTCATCGATAAAAAAAAAAACAATCAGACCAGCACTACCAGATATTACCTCCTACAAACAAAAAAACATAAAAACTAACTTTACCTCTTAATTTAAGAGTTGAAGAGTAGATAAGCCACCGCACTGCGAGAGTTCGCGCAAAAATATCAAAGCAACAAACGACCGCTTCGCTTCGCTCAACGCCGTACCACACCCACGTGTGGTTGGTCACGTAAACTACCGTAATAAAGTATTAATTGTTTGCTAGGACATCCTGTGAGTATCCACTCTTAAGTTATTGAAACCTCTACGGTCCGGATTAAGCGTTTCACCTCATCGTTAATACCACGTACATCGAAGGACGGGAATAACTTGCCTACTGCGGTTTTCCCGTACGACTATAATTTATGTGTCTTCAAGGCTAGGTGAATAAGCTCTTAATAAACTAGTGCGCGTCACCATCAACTATTGCATTACTACTTACTATCGGGTGGGATCGCGGTCAAGCAATAGTTTATATGAATTATAAAAAAGAAACATCGCGTCAGTGTATCCAAACAAAGTGAACCTTTTGGCAAACCTATCCAATGCACATTTTGTGCTATCTAAGCTAATAAAATTGTTTGTTCCCCCGTATACAGTTTGCGAATTACCAAATTTATGTCAAAGACATGTTCCGGTTGGAGTCATTCAAAGTAAGGTGAGGTCAATTCGCAGTCCTGAATTACGCAAGGGAAGTGCGCTGTAAAAATTATACCTGAGATAAAAAGTTATAGATGTAGATACTATCATGACAGGTAATGTCTGTTATGTTGGTAGTAAACAAGGCTGTATAAAGCAGTTTCTTTATCGTTTCTTGAGGTATAGAAGAATGGCTCAACCTTTACTGAAAACATTGGTCTTCAAGGTCTTCATTAATCATCGCGAAAGCTCAACTGAAGACCTGAGTCTTCGCTTTTGACCATACGTTTCATTCGTTTGTGTCAAAAAGCTCTGTTGTGACTTGTCTGTGTACATAGACTCGCTTACTGGATTTCTTTTTGCATATTTTACCACCATGTGGCGATGGTCGTACTTTTCCTGGTGGTCGGTTAGGGATCGTATCTTGCATAACATTTTAAATTTATTTTATGCACTGCCGGAGTGTAGACCTTTCATTCAGTGTATGTTTTTGTTTCCAGATATATAACCCATAAGTCAACCTTTAAAGCATCAACATGCAGCATCTTCTGGGCTCGCTTTTCCTTTGTGGAGTTCGTGTACGGTTTTCGTCGGGTGAAATTGAGGGCAATTTCTTTAGTTAACAAACTGATATAAACTGTCCTAAACTAGTCCTAGATCATAATCATCATCTTCCTGCCCTTGATCCGTTTTATTTGGGGTCGGCACAACACGTTTTTATTCAATTCTGTCTCGTCACTAGTTCTACATAATAATTTGTTTATTTTTTCACAGTGACGTAGTTACATGGTCTCCAAACATAATATCAAAAGAAAAATATGTCATGGGCACTTTTACCGTCCAGGTAAAATGAACCAGTGTTTACAGTAGGCAATCAGTTTTTATTTGACCAATCATGAAGTATCCATGTCCCCTGCAAGTTATGGTAGCATTAAGGTCAATTTAGTTTAGTAGTAGGCAGTACCGGTGTATAATTTAGGTTACTGTGTCATCAAGTCTTATGAGTTGGAAGAATTATGTTTGCCTCCCCAAAAATTATTCTTGGTTCATTGTTTTTAGTTGATTTGTAGGTTATTGAGTTGGAAGTAGGACTTCCCTTCCGATTATAATTTAAATGTCTTCAAGGCTATAGTGAATAGGTTCATAAGAGCCGGTTGTAGTCACTGAGTATTTTATATGAACTCCTCCAGGTCTATGTCGATTTCGCGGCCTCGTAACAGCGGTTTTATTTTTATAAAAAGAAAATAATTATTCAAGATTTTTGTTTTTGCAAGGCCCTTTTAAAAAACCAGCATTATTTTTATTTTTTGCTTTCAAATATTTCCGTGACGTAATTTCATAGACACACGTTTGAAATCGTAAGTTAGCCCACTAACTTTTATCATGTTCTGATTTTTGCCCGACATTTGGTCATAAATATAGTAAATTTTTTGGTTTTTTATTTATAAAATAATTTTATGGTGTCCTCTTTTATGTTTGTGAATTTTCAGAGGTTTAAAAAAGTTCAAAATGAGGAGAACCTGGCCGTAATAATGGTGCGTTTCACCATCAAAAATTGCTTCACTGCTTACCATCAGGTCGGATCTCAGTCAAACAATTGTCTTTATTATTATTAATGGCGCTTGACGACTATCTCACCTGATGGTAAGCAACGATGTGGTCGACGAAGAGGACGCTTGCCTAGAAATAACTGATTCCCAGATTGTAGCAGCTATCAGGAAACATCGACTTCAGCAAGGATTTCCAATCCTCAGACAATCCATCCATTATTTTTTGGCCTCACATAGACTTTCTACGCAAATGATATTTTAATTAGTCGCTGTATGTGTTGGTTCTTACGGAGAGATGTACTACCATCTTACTTAAGATTGCCGCTTAGAAGCATTTCCATGTTGCGGTTGTAGGGATGTGCCGGGAAAGGAAAACGAACGGTTTGTCTCTGTGAATTTTGTACATTAATTGACATATGTATATCTACAATATGTAGCATAGTAACAGCGTATTCTGAAAGTAATATGTTTAGAATCGATTACTGAATTCAATTCCAGCTATTTTTAACCGACTTATTAAAAAAGGAAGTTCTCAATTCGGTTTTATTTTTATGTTTGTTAACTTATAATTCCGTCGTTTATGGGCCAATTTGCAAGTTTTTTGTTTTTGCTTTGTAATCATTTTTTTTTTTTCGAAATCCATTTCTAATGATTTGATCCATCAGGTATCGACGGAACTCTCCAAATATTATAGGCGACTATACAGTGATTTTGGTATTTTCATCAAGAGCATCTACAGTTAAAAGTATCATCTGATGAAGAAAACAATTTAGGATCTTTGCAAAGGTGAGCCTAGCAATAATAATAAAAAAAATCAATAATAATAAAAAAGACTGCTTAAGTTCTCGATGAAAATACTAAAATCGTTATTTGGTTACCCATAATATTTGAGAAGTTCCCTCGATTCCTTATGTATCCCATCACC
Organism: Mythimna albipuncta; assembly: GCA_929112965.1. Classification (NCBI taxonomy): domain Eukaryota; kingdom Metazoa; phylum Arthropoda; class Insecta; order Lepidoptera; family Noctuidae; genus Mythimna; species Mythimna albipuncta. Next base: position 4,186,337 of record OV815960.1, read on the forward strand.
AGAACTGAATTAAAAAAAATGAAAATCTGAAAGTGCATATTTCTAGTTGAAAAATAAATTTTGCATCTCGGTCCATAAACGACGAACTTCTGAGTTAAAAAACATAAAAAATAAATACAACCGAAATGAAAACTTCCTTCGTTTTTTGAAGTCGGTTGAAAGAAACATAGTTGGGAAAAAGCTAGGCCGCTTATACTTTGACTGCGATCCCACCCGATGGTACGCAGTGATGCAATCGTTGATGGTAAGGCGCACTAGTTTATTAAGAGCCTATTCGCTCTGGCTTTGAAGACACCTAAATTATAACCGGACGGGAAGACCGCAGCTTGACTAGCTATCTGCTTCAAATAGTCAAACTAAGGTTACAGTGTACTTATCAGGTCGTGTAGGAAAAGTTTTATGAGTACATGCTGAGGTGACAATAAATATTTTTCGTTGAGCTTCAGCGCTTACAATGTCACGTCGTGTGTGGTTTTATGACCAGACGATAAAAGAGGTTTTAATCGGTTACTTACTGTGTAATGCATACCCGTGATAATGTTGACAGATAAGAATTTATGGACCCTGTGGCCTTACCATGACGTGGTAAAATGTCAAGCGTGCGAGCGAGAAAGAGTGATAGAGCTAACACCCTATACACCGTTAAATTTTAATTGTTTAATTCTCGTGGAGGGTCGATCCGGTACGTGAAACACTAGCGATTTGTAAAGATAAAATTAAAAAATAAAGTACGTTTTTTTTTCAAAACTCGTATTAATTTACGCATGTACGAAATTAATTTCTTTAAGAAAACGTCAGCTGAGCGAGTCCAATGACTGAATGAGCAGTAGTCGGCGTTGCGTACTAACTACCTACTGAGTTTTGAAAAAAAGGTACTTTATTTTTTAATTTTATCTCTATAAATCGATAGTGTTTCATGTACCGGATCGACTCTCCACGGGATTAAAACGATTAAAATTTAGCGGTGTATAGGGTGACTGGTAATTAGTGACCGATAAATATACACGTGATTGTATTCATGATTACAATTCCCAAAGAAACTTTTTTTTTTATAGAATAGAATAGAATAAACTTCATTGTACACCAAAATAGTAACAATTTCACAGAAAATCATTATTTAACCGGAACATGTACACCGATGGGTTTGAAAGCGGCGCGGGTGCAATATCACTATTGTAAGTAAGGTACATGAGACAACGGGTTACGCGGCTAACAGCTGAGAAGTCGAAGGCGCACGCGCACGAATTTGGGCAAACAGCTGTTTTGTTATTGTAATAAAACTAATAAGTATAAAAAAAAGTTTCTTTGGGAAAGTTGTTTGTAATCATGAGTACAATTACGAGTCTAAGTATCGGTCACTAATTACCAGTCAATTTATGTGTTATTGAAATAATCCTATTATAATAATCAAATTAATTATTTTCTAAAATTCCATACAACTATCAACATTATGTATAATTGATTATTTTTTCTTTTTAATTTTTTTACAATTCTATCTTAATTAATGTAAGTGGGCATGTACCGTTTTAATTAACTATAAATAAATAAATAAATCATGGAGATTCGATGAATTTATGTTGCACTAAACCAGTTTCTACTATCGTCTTTGTTCGCTTGAAAGTAGGTTTCTCTATACAAATTTTGAACCCTTGTTTGCCTTAGGGTACGTAAAATTCACAATTTAGAAAAATACTTTCTTATTCTTTATTATCATAATCATCATTATGCCCTAATAGGCGTCCACTGTTGTTGGACATAAGCCTTCCCCAATCACCATAATGACCGGTCTGATTCTTTGTCTTATCTTTCAGCGTTTTAGGCCCAAAAGTTTAGTCTGAGCGTTGAGGAGTCAGACAAAGAAAGAGAGAGAAAGAGAAGAGAAGAGATGAATCATTCATTTTGATGTTCTGCATTTTGTAGTTTTGAACATAATACATAACTGTCGAATTATTTATCAGAGAAATGGTTGTCGTGCCGTAGTCGTATTGTCGAATCGAGCCTGTCTATAGAAGTTTCTACGATACTCTATTTAGACTGATCATTGAGGCGAATAAAGGTAATTTCTTTCTTCAAACAGTTTATCAAACATCAAGGTAACTACAGCAATAAATTATGTGTTTGGAAAGCCTGAGTATTTTTCTCTTTGACCGTTCATTTTATCTGTATTATTTTTTGTCAAAACTATACTTTTTACCAACAAAATAAATTGCCCGATCAAAAAAATCTATCTATACGCAAACTGGCTTTAATACACTTCAAGCCCATCACCGGCCTTTCGCCCCAAAACAAAAGCCTCATACATATTGCATCGAAAACTTTATCAATAAATAACGTTATACCATGAAATACGGCACTTTTACAGAACCCGGTAATTCACGTGAGCTTTGGAAATATTTTAGAGTTCAATGGTAGAATGGTAGAATTATGAAATAGTGTTGCGCTGTGCGGGCACAGGCTGCAAATGAAAATTTACGCACGGCCAAGGCATCGTTGTTTATTGTACCGTCTCTGATGCGATTATGTTATAACTGAGCCACTTTCCAGTAACTGTGTGTTTAGGTGCACTTCAATATGCTTGTATTATGAAGAGGCGGTTTTAAAACCGTTGACTTTGCTTTATTTACTGTTAAAAAACGTTGCTAGTTAAAAAACGTTTGTGAAAATTGAGGCTGCCTTACTGGCTACTATTACGTTTGACGTTTTCGTTACATTTTCGAGAAATAAAGTAATCTAGTTATTAGTTTTATAAAATGCAAAACCCGAAACACGTATGTACAAAATGTCATAACTGTATCATGAAAAATCACAAAGTTATAAGATGTTACCTAGTTGTCCACATAAATACAAGGTCACCGGGCCATCCGGGCGACAGAGGGGTGTTTTGCATCCGCACCCAGCTGTGCGCAGGTACCTAATACCCGCCATGACTTGCCGCGACCTGTGTTGTACTTAGTGTTGTCCAAATTGTGGCTTTTGAAAAATATTTTTGGGAATAAATATAACATGGTGTAAAACTATATTGAGGGTTCGTATATATTAAAAATAACGTTGTATATAATTTTTCCGTACGTGTGTTTGTCACCAAACTTTATTTTTTCCTCTTGAACACATTCAGATATCGAGAATTATTAAGTTGAACATTTTGAACAATCTAGCCGTACTAAAAAAACACTCCAAAATTATGATGACTTTCAACTTGATAATAAACTCTAGGTACCTACCAACGAAGACATATTCATTTTAATAGGTGTCATGTTTCACCACAGCTTCGTTAAAACTTAATGAACCGCAAAAAACAAACTTTAATTAAGACATCTTAATCATCATTGTTTTAATACTCTTGTCTTATGTTGTTGACGGGCGGTCAAGCGATAAATGGCGAAGATTGGTTTTATTTACTAGTGGATTTTTTAATTTGGCTGTTTTGTAATTTAATGGGGTATTTATGTGAAGAGGATTTTAGTAGCTAAAGATACGAGTGTAAGCTTTCTTTTAATTTGAAATTATGAAAGCAAGAAGTGAGTAAGAACATTAACCTTTCGTATGCCGTAATTAGAGACACAATTAAAAAATTAGGTATTGTGTCTCGCGTGGATCCATGTTCCGGACACACAAAGGGTTAATATCCAACCTTAGTTTTAGTATTAAATGCTAATCCTGTTTATTGTTTTCAGATTTATTCCTATATCTGTGCTATAAGTTGCTTTATGCCAAATTTCAGGATTCTGGGTCAACGGGATAAAGTACCCTATGATTATTTTTTTTTTAAGATTTTCAAGATGCACGTTTTTGGGAATAAAACGACCGTACCTTTTTCCCGTTAACTTAGAAGTTCAAATTTTTCACAGCTTCAAAGAACTGTAGACTTGATATACGGTTTTAATTTCAACTCGATACCTGTCTGGGTTTTTGAGATAAAGGCGATTATCACAATGCCACGCATCACGCTGCATGTTGCGTGTGAACGAACCTACCGGTAACGCTATGCCGGGAATGCAGATCTGCATCATCGTGCAGGATTTTTATGCATTTTCTGTGTGTTGGACTGTGTGTGTTTTTTACACAAACAGAGATACTTACAAGTAAAGTAATACACGTGCGTGGTGCGTGGCTGCGTGATAATCGCCAAAGGATCTAAACAGACAAGCAGTCAGACAAATAGACGGACATAAAAATGATTCTATAAAAGTTCAGTTTTTTTCCTTTTGAGGTACATAACCCTAAAAATGGGTTATCAATAAATTGAAATGCCACCAACGCATTAGTCAATCCATTTGTCACACCTACACGAAGTTAAAACTAAGTCAAAAACATTCACAGGAAAGGTATCTTTGCCAATTTTTCACCAGGAACTACACGCCATATGTTACAAAATTAAAAACAATATCTCGCCAGTTGCCAACTAAAAATGTTTCCAGCATTAAATTCACAAAGTACAGGGTATTTGGCATAATGACACAATTTTGCCAAGATTGCCTGCATGATGCATAATGGAGGTAGGCCTTGCCAAAGAGTGTTTCCGACAGTATATCATGTCTTACAGCGGGCTGTTGCTAATGTTACGACATTTTTATGGATAAACTTATTTGTAGTTTATTTTTATGTGGTGGTGGTGATGGATTGACGGACACTTTGGCATCTTATTCTTTGACAATCAACCCATTCAGAATGGGACTGGGTCGAGTGATCCTGTGGGCCCAAATAGAGCGAGCCCAATTGACCACAGACCCTTATCATTGGACGGGCTGATATCATGTTGTGTTGCTTGTTTCATGGTATTTGTTTTGATTCGTTATGTATAAGTAGTACACCGTGGAATTCCTGTCTTTATGTTGATCCTGTTTTCCTGTAAAAGATTTATTTTTTCAGTTTAAACAGAACGACCGAAGCCAATTACACCATTTAAACACAGACAAAACACAAAACAATGAAATATAAAAAATAATTAAGATTAAAACAGACAATTCACAAGTAGCGTAAGACTTTTAGTAGGGGTAGATATAATATAAAACACAGTCATACATTCATCTCATTGAATTTTATACATTCTGATAGCATCGTCTTCCATTCTTCCCAAAACATATCAAAATCTGAGTTCTTGTCTAGAAGATAGATTTTAGCAATGAGATCATCTACACCCCTACTTTTTAATTAGTACCCAAAAAAATAGGGCTGTATCTGTACCCGTAACTGATCATATTTTTGTATTCAAAAACCGAAATCCTAAAATTGACCACGAAAAGGTAAATTCATCATAGATTCAATCATACATAACAATAGCCAGTAGAAAATACTGCGGGAAGTGTTTTTCCATTTTAATCGTCATTTATTCATTCATAATCAATAGCCTGCACAATATTTCCATTAATTGAGAGACATTTTGGGATAAACACAAACGCTAATAACTTAGCTGTTAATGAATATTATTTATTGAGACTTTACTTAAATAATAACAAGGGCTTTTCTAATAAGCCCTTTAGGTATTTGTACTAATTAAAAATTAGTGGTGTATAATTGTATAGTTAATCCCTATTACCTACCTATCTTTTAAGCTCTGAATTGTAATTGGGTTAAGTTTTGTTATAAGTATCTAGTAACCAATTATTTTGTCCATCAATATAACGCATACTAACGCGTTACGTCAAAGTTTCCGAAAGAAATGGTCAAAAGGGTCAAGGGTAGGCGCGAAGTGATCAATCGGATATTTGTACCCTTGACCGTCATCGTTATCGTGTTAATCCCGTATTTTTCTAGAAATCTTAATTTAACTCTTTTTTTTTTATTAATGATAGGCTTGCGTTTGACCACTATCTCACCTGATGGTAAGCGATGATGTGGTCGACGATGAAGCACGCTTGCTTAAAAGAAACCTATTCACTCTCGACTTAAAGACTCCTAAGTTGTAGCTATCAGGAAACACAGATTCCGGCAGGGAATTCCACTCCTTGGCTGTACGCACAATAAATGTGTTCGCAAAACGTTTTGTGCGTATGGGTGGGATGTCTACCATGTACCGGTGGCGCAACGCTGTACGTCGCGTGGTCCGATGATGGAACGGACTTGGCGGAATTAGATTCTGTCAAAAACACCTCTGATTTCTTTCACTTTTCGACATTTATTGCCACTGACATGAGAACGACTTGAAATTCATCGTTTTTAAAGTACAGGAAATAGCGGTCAGCTCCACAGTGTGAGTCAAATATTTATTCTATCACCGTACAAGCCTTACAAAAATGTTCATACTACATTTAGCTGACCTCTCCAAAACCGTGTGACAGTACTCACAAAATAAAACTGTAGGAAAGTCTGGACTTTTGTCTACTGATAAAAATTAACGTCAGACCCATTCAGCTAATAGTCGGCGAGAAGAGAAGTTGTTTGTTGCATTAGATTTGTATGAAGGGGGGCGATTGCGGCAACACACGATATTTTGGGCGAGCGGAAAAGTTTTTTTTGGAGTGCGAAATTATCAAAAAACTTCTCTCGCTTTTGGCAGATCAGAGAGTGTCAGACTTTTACGAACTAAAACCCACCTGTTTTCCTTCAATAGCCTTTTAGGTTCTAGTGCCGCGGTGACTCTCCCGTTTATTTTTAACATTAACGTTCCTTGCTTTCTTGCATTTTATGCTTTTGTCATTTTGCTACCTATTGTCGCACTTTTGATACAGAGCCTTAACTCGTTTGAATAAATGTAACTGATATAAATGTAGTGTCATCTAAAATAAACAGTAAAAACTTTAAGCATGTGTCTACTGAAATAAAATATTTGTAGCCTATAATAACCACTTTTATTTAAGAATACGAGTATATTTCAACACGTACTCTTTTTCTTGCTTGCAAAAATGTGTATCTACAAAGACTTTGCGAGAAGGTGTAAATTGAGTAACAGGATTTGCCTACATTATATATTTGTGTAAACGTGTAAATGTTTTGGGTTGTTCCCTGACGACCCCAATCCGAAGGTATATTATTTTGTTTGCCATTGCCCAGAAGAGGTAAAAAAATAACATGGTAAGTATATTATTTTGATTGATCATTTACACTGACATTATAAAGAGGTAAAGTTTGTTTTTTGTTATTTTTTTTGTTTGTCGGAGATAATCTCTGAAAGTACTGGTCCGGTTGCTAAAATTTTTACCCGATGGAAAACTGCTTTATTCTTGAGTGACGTAGGTAATACTTTATGTACGTGGGCGAAGACGTGGGCTAGTGTTCAAATAAATATAATAATTTCACGTTTATTTCTTATGCTCTTCTTATTTTGATGTCGACCAAAATTATCATTTCCTAGTTATTTTGTCGATTCAAAAAATATCGATTGCTACAAGAATACAAGCGTTTTCAGGCATTGCCGCGCGACTCAAGTTGCGAGTCTAAGTTTTTGTGACAAGCCAACTCTCCCCGAAATGTTTGAGTTTACAGCAATTTCGCAGTTCGCTTCTGACGACGCTTCGCGACATTAGTACTAGTTAAATTGAGTTTCTCTTCGTATTCATGTTGGGAATCAAATTAGACACGTCTGCGCTGCTTTTCGGTTTTATTTCGGAAATTGACAATTAGCTGCAGCTTGTGGTGAATGGTGTTTTATTCAGTTTCTGAGTTACATGTCTCGAGTTTATTGGCAGATTATGCAAAGCCTTCATCTATTTTTAGATCGCTGTACTGGATATTGCAAAAACAGAACCCTTGGGGCTATATTTCATCGAGACACCATGGCGGCGCGACCAGTCGCCCTTACCAACAAAAAGTATACAGCTCTATAGGCAGTTACTTATCTGGTGTCCGTTTGGTTGCGCAACCAATTTGGTGGCGCGACCAGCAAGACTTTGATGACTATATGGTGTCTAGTTTGGTAGCTTAGGGCTATATTTCACTGGGACACCATATCGGCGCAACTGGTTGCGCCAGTTGAAATATTTACCAGAAATATTGAAATATTGTCCCGATGAAATATTTACTACTTATAGAATCACTAGCTTTTGCCCGCGGCTTCGCTCGCGTACATATAAGACCTTCCCTTTTTCTCCCCCTTTTTGCAACTTTTTATAAAAAAAAAAATTTGCATATGTCCGTCTCCAGGGTCCCAACTATCTAGGCGTGAAGACGTAACCAACAAATAAACAAACAAACTTACTTTCGCTTTTATAATACGAGTATTAGTAAGGATTTGGTTGTCTTTCTGTCCGTCTGTTCAAATTCTTTTTCAGGCACGCGTAGAGGTCATCACCATCATCAGCCTTTTTAATGTTCCCACTGCTGGGACTCAGGCCTCCTCTCTAGGAGAGGGAATGGGCCGTAATCCACCACGCGGGCCCAGTGCGAGCTGGTGAATGCCACATGTCTTCGAATTTTATGTTCTAGGACATGTCGGTTTCCTCACGATGTTTTCCTTCATCATTTTGAGAGCAGTGGTGATGAAATAAATTACACAAAGTAATGTGCGTAGAGGCATTTAACTGAAATTAATAAAATACTCTGGTCTGTACTAGATTAGAATATTTTGGAAAAGAAAAAGATCAAATTTTTAAATCAACGCAATCTAAAGATAATGCCGTTTATGCTTCTTTTATGGCGCATAAAAATAAGAGGTTATTCATTTTAATATATCTACATTTAAAATTAAGGCCCTGGCTCCCGAGCAGTGCCATAAAACAGTTTTTTTCGATACGTACTCCTCGGTAACGGCTTGGTCAATAAATTTGAAAAAAATATGTTAACTATAACATTGATACACAATACGAGTATTATCAACATAATATGATTTTTTCGTATGATTAATACTTATGCCAAAAATAATAATAACAACTTAATATTTTATCGCTTGGTTTGTCTACTCCTTTCAAACAGCTTTGATCTTTAGAAATATGTTTACACTAAAAATGTTCTTCAGAATATACATTGCATATGTAATTCAAACAAAATTTTGCAAAGAAAATGGACTTAAAGGTGAGCGGGGCTCTATCCGGGCCGGAATCAAATATTAAGTACGAGTAGGTGTACAATTAATTCCGGCCAGATTTTCGAGGGACTATACGCCTTAAAATAGTATTCCGGAACAGTGTCTAAGCTACCAGCGGTCATAATATCTCCAGAGAAAGGAACCTCTGAAATATGTGTACGTGTGCCAAATAAAATTTTAATTTTAATTTATTTATTTTAATTAATTACAACGGTTAAATATCTTTCTTTCTTTAAAAACACGAGCAGTGTTCAGAAGTCGTTTTTCTGAATCAAGTACTTGATCCAACTGCCTAAAAGGACTCCTAAGATGTGGTTATTAAATCCCATAATATTCAGTTTTCCACCACTAAGGAAACGAACCTCAACTCCTTATTAACAAGCCGCAAACATAAATTACTTTCCCATTCAATATCACGATAAACAACCTAACCCAGCACCTGAAAGGATCCCATTAATCTCACCGATAATTCATTCCATACATACTAGAGTGTATAAGAAAAAAAAGCCCGACTTTCTTCGACAACCCCCTCCCCCCCTACTTCTCCAACTTCTCCCCCCACTTCGCCAATTTACTCTATTTAGAAAAACATCCTTACGTACACAAAATATCCGCAAAATGAACCGAACACGATTTGAATATCTAAATTGGCAATCCTTCGGTATTCCCAACTTTCCTCATTACAGTCGCGTTCACCTGTTAATTTTTAGGGTTCCGTAGTAAGAGGGGGCGGGGCAATTGGTGATGTTACCCGATTTAACAGAATTTCGCGAGTAACGTCTTTGTAATCGTTTATTTTCTGTAGAAAGGTTTCAGAAAAGTATAGGTTTTGTATGTTAATTAACATATCTATTGTCACAAAATCATATCAGTAAGATTGTTTGTAATTAACTGTTATTTTGTTTTGATTGATTTCTCTGTCTGTTATTTTTCCACTTTATTCAAGTCTTAACGACGGGAAAAGCCAAATAAAAAATCTCTTAAATAGTACTGAATTTCTTTCAAATTAATATTTCAATTGATGAAAAAATGAAACTAACTACTTGAATTATGAACTTAAAATTAAAGATCTTTATATTCGATAGTGTTGAAACAAATTAAACAATTTTTCTAAATAATAATTCCGAATATTCATGTACACTCTTACTTGGAAAAAGCCCCCAAGACCAATATTTAGGGCAATCTAATTTTAAAGGCAGAGAGCAATTTGCAAGTACTTAAACGCGACTGCCTTGCAAAGAAGAACAACATTGTTATTATAATAATATATACTCGTATATTTATTAAATTTAAGATCGTAATAAGTTCAATAAATTAGCATTGCCATTCAACGTGGTAATGTCGCCAGTCTTCTAGGCACATTCCCGGATGAGAGCGATGTGGAGGAGTAGCTACTTCGACGCCTGAGTGCACTTTGTGTTTTTGTATTTTATTTATGTACGTTATGTATTTATTTAGGTTTTAGTATAAATAGCTTAAGTTTTTTTTAATGTACATATGTAAATTTTATCTGATATAAATATTTAAATTAAATAACTAAGTTCAATAAATAAATGATTTAATTTTTAATATACGTAAAGGAATTAAAAATTGTTTCTACAGGGACAAATTTTTGTCTGTTGGAAATCAGAAAGATCCACCTACGGAACTCCTGCTTTCAGTACTCACTCACACAAAGACATTTTCCCCCCACTTCGGTTCCGACTATCTTCACGTTTTGCGGGTAATTTTTATTGTAATTTATCGAGACCACGTGACTAGGCACTTTAGTTAGTACATAATAGTCTGCTAGGAGACAGAATTATAATTGTACTTCAGAATTTCATGTGGACACTTTGTGGGAGCGGTTTATGGCCTTTACTGGGTAGTTTAGTAATGGAGTAAGTTTTTGATAGTGGTTGTAACGTGTTTGGAAAAGGTTTTTATTGCGTGAATTTGTGGGTAAAAGTATCTAGTGTAATTGCAGTAGTTTTAACCCCTTTTCAGGGAAGGTACAGTTTGCAGCACAGTTGCTATGAGATCTTTGTTTAGTTAAGTTCACCGTCCGGTCATCAGATAAAGTCCAAGACTTAGTCAACAGGGCATTGTGTTCTATATGCGCCTCAAAGAGATGTCAGTAAAACTGAAGCGCCCAATAAGGCCAATCCCTGCTAGGGCTGCGGGATTGATTGTAAGAGTTACCGTGACCCTAGAACGCAAAGGGGAACTGAAGGAAGAACAAAATTCGCGAGAAGTTATCAGATGATTTCTCACCTCAGAAATGAGGGTAGGCTGAGTTAGCACCACAGTCTATGGGTCAACTCACACCGAAAGAGCGGCGAAGGGCAGCGACCCGTTTACCGTTTATAGAATTCGCTGGAATTTCCGCGGCGCCGCGGGCATCCGCGCGACTCGTTCGAGTTTCTCATGCGATAATGAGTATTATAGCAATGAAAATAAAGTTAAAACTCATATGACACTGAAACTGCGATTCGCTTCGCTGCGCTTCGACGCTCTTTTGGTGTGAGTTGACCCTATCTAGTATCTAGTTATGAACCATTGACCAACTTCTACAAAGAAATTTTAGACACTTTAATTCTGAAACAGTGCAACTACACTTTAGACTCCTGACTGTACGTTATTCCAATTACATGTTGTCTATATTGTAAAACTTATATTTATGGTTAGAAATTCGATTAAAAAATCTAATCTGCAACGATGCTACTCGACGGTTCATTGCATCTAATTCGTTCAACTCCATCAAGGCCGACAGTCCACCCATTATTGATTCAGAAGTGTAAAGTCCCTTTCCTAGAGAGGAGGCCTGCGTCCCAGACTACCAGCAGTGAGAATATTATAAGGCTGTATTTAAAACTGTATTTTTATTTAACTAAAATAGTTTATCATTGCAAGTCTTAATAGTTTATCTTTAAGTCAAGAGTGAATAGATTGTCTATCGTCGGCCACATCATCGCTTACTATCAGGTGAGATTGTGGTCAAACGCGAGTCTATCAGTAAAAAAAAAGTCTTACTTACACATGTGTTTTTTTTTAAACTTCGCATAACCTACCACTAATTGTGTGTGTGTAATGTATTTATTTAAAGCTTTATAGCAGATAATGCTTTAGGCATTATCGATGTTTACGATAGGCGAGTGGAAAAGCAGCCTCTTAAGGGCCAAGCGCCCGAAAAGTGCCATAAAACAGTGATTTTCTGAGGCCTACTCCTCCGTAACGGCTAGGTCAATTGGTTTGAAAAAAATATATGTTTATTATAGATTCATGGACAATAATATCAACATTTGATTTTTTCGTGCAATTAATACTTTTGTCAAAAAAAAAAATATTTAGCAATTTCGCAACTTTTCGCAACTTTTCCCTACTCCTCCAAAACGGCTTGGACCTTTAGAAACATTTTTACACATAAAAATTGGTGGTTAAATATTCTTTAAAGTGAACATTGCATATGTAAATCAATCAATTTCTCGCAGAGAAAATGGATTTAAAGCGCTTTCCGGACGCTGCTGGCCGCAAATAAATGCACAGATTGGCGTACTGCCGCCTAGGCGAGTGCGAGAGTTGCGTTCACATAATTTGGGCCAGATGGTTCAAGGGAAACAACGCCTTAACGCGTTGAAATGATGTCATTCCCATACATTTTACTAGCATTACCGATTGTAGACTATCAGCTTGCATAGTTTTGTAATAATGACTGTTTTTGTATAACTTTGTGTCCTATCCAGGTAATTTTATAATTGTATTGGCTTATGTGCACGTAATTTCGAAGGCACACTGACTTCTAAGAAACAGTTTGTTCCTAGTTTTGAAGTCAGGGTCTTTTTGCTCTGGCCCACTTAGCCATGTTCCGAAAATGTTAGATTTGTGATTTTTTTTGGAAAAATAAAGATTTATTCGTACTAGTTTTGCCCGTGGCTTCGCCCCCGTACATAAAATATATTTGCCTATGTCACTCAGGAATAAAGCAGCTTTCTATCGGTGAAAAAATTTTAGCAATCGGACAAGCACTTCCAGAGATTACCTCCTACAAACAAAAAAAAAATAAAAAAACAAACATTCCCTCTTTATTATATTAGTGTAGATGTACATTATTATTTTTTAACTTATCTAAGTCTTCTGTTGTAAAGAACTGTGCACACTATACACGACACTACCATTCTATAACATATACATACAATGCCCACTATTTCTTTATAACATTTTACACTAATCCGTATATTTCAGACTGAAAACACTAACCTTGACACTAAAACTAAACAGCGTCAACCCGAGACTACATAAGTACTAGTTCGATAGAGGGCGGGAGTTCTGCAGGACATTGCCAGTACCGCGTGGCTCTCGTCCGCCACGCACGCGCCACGCGTGGCGGTGACGTCACGGACACACGTGGCGCGGGAACCGGCCGTTTTCTACGTTGTACGTACTTTTAGTTTCCGTGCATTTGTTTTGGATGTCACATGGTAAGTAGATGGTAATGTTTAGGTGTAAGCATAGTGAGGTTATGTTTTGTAAACATTGTGCTGATCGATCAATGTAGTGGTGAGTGATGGACTTGTTAATTGGTTATTGTTAATTAATTAATTGATTAAGTGGTTGTGGGATGAGGTAGGCCTATGTACAGTTGTGGATATCTTTGTTGTGAATCAGGATGACAATAATGAAATTTATATCAACCTATCAGATACATAATTTATCTATCTGTATTTTTTTTTTTTGTAGATCTTATGTAGAGACTGGATCCCTCGACACAGGGAATGCTAGTGTGGGATCCAGGGAATTTGTAATAAGTAGAATTGAAGTCTTTTGTGTGTTCATGACTTTTGTTTAGTATATTTAAATTATTGAACCTTGTCAAAATGAATCAAATAAAGCTTTTATTATTATTTAATGACTGATCAAGTTCGTGATATCGAAAGCTATTTTCATTGGTTCTTCGATTACTGTTAAAAATGGTTACCAGTTTCTTTAAATTTAATTTGTAGTGCGGTTACTCAGGTTACCTTATCTAGGCACCTATAAGTAGATATCTAAGTTCGTCATTCTTGTCATTTCTACTGAAATATAGATTACCAAACGTTAGTGAGTTATTTATCATAATATGATTGTTCTATGATATTGTCATAGCTTAATCAGTCTAATGACGATCATTGCTGGGAATCAGGCCCCCTTTCTAGGTTAGGTCTCTTCCTCATGACAAAGGCCTCCTTCCCCCTCCTTCCAAACCTTTCTGTCTTTGGCAATCTCTGGCCAATCTTTACCGTGCTAGCTGTCAGATCGCCACTCTACTTCGCCATGGTCGAATCTAACCACGTCGTCTTTTCTAAGGCACCCAGTGAATCCGAAATCAACAATCGGGCAGTTACCCAGATGCTCATCTGTAGTTGCCCGTCTAATCGGAGGATACTCCATTTACAACAGAAATGAAGGACTTTAAACCCTGTTCCGTTTTCTCCTAAATATCTATAAGTAAATTGGTCACAGTATTAGGTGTTCAATTGTTCATAAACTTATGTAATTGTACCTGTTATTATGTATGGGAGGTACCGTTATGCCGATTGTGTAACTAAAGTACCTTTCGCATAAAGGTCTTGAAGCTATAACTTTGTAATCGCTTCAACTAATCTAAGTTTGGACTGATCGTTGGTGAGATTACTTTGAACTTAGTTTAACAATGTAGGTATTCTATTTTAGGAGAGATGTTATTTGAACTTTAGTAACATAACATTACATAGTAGCATTTCTTCACACTTCTATTATTGTAGAGGGTATGCAGAAGCAGCGCTGGATTTCGACTTCAGCGGCCCATACATAGGCAGAGCATGTGGTGGGGGCCTTGAAATCGTTTGATTTTAATTATTGACTGATAAACGCGTCTCACTCGTTTTCTCAATGGGAAAAGTCCTGCCCCCCTAGCTAAGTTACAACCGTTTCGCTTGCGCCGAACGCTTCGAGTTGACCTTGCCGCCAATTCTTTTGTTCTGATCATGTGACTTAGCGTTAAGACGACGTCATTCCGTTCTTTCTACAAGCGTTAACTATTGCAGATTAGCAACTTGGCTTTTTTTTTTTATGGTGGGAAAAATCATGCATTGACATCCCCCGCCCTTGGGCGGAGCGGGAGATAGTGTCAGACTCTTACTGACTAAAAGACCCACCCCGTTCCTTCTAGCCTTCATACCGGGGCTCGAGCGCCCTTTCGGATAACCCTGGCCCCAGTAGGCTTCGACCCGGCTGGGTCCCTGCTGTTGCTGACAACTCCTTGAGGCGCGCGGGAACAGTGCGCGCCGTCGACGACTTGGGCTTGGTCCGGACGGTTACCGGACGGCCGGACAGCAAGCTACCCATTGCTCACTGTCCGCAAGCCCGCGTCTACGTTGGCCGGAAATCGGGATCAGAATCCCGGCGACGGCGGCGGCGATAACGCCGTTGCCTGATGCGTTCGGCCTCCTCCTTTGCAAGCATTACTGCTTCGCAGAAGTCGGCGACCGCCTGCCACTCCTCCTCGCTCCGGACCATGGCCTCAACCAAGGCCCGGCGCGAGAGGTCTCCGCCGCCGATCGCCCCCACGAGGGCACGGCGATGCTCCGCCCAAGCAGGGCACACCTCGACTGTGTGCTCCACCGTGTCCTCCGGGCGTTCCGCACAATGGCGACACCCGGGCGTCACTTCCGCATGAATCCGTGTAGGAAACTCAGCAACTTGGCTAGGGTTACTGCTTTTTTCATGGTAAAAATTATGCTCGCGCCGTGTGACACGCCATTTTCCGCTGTTGCTATTGGTTTAGCGCGGCGAAGTACAATGTGCGAAATGTTCATACTTTGCGCTGATTGATCCCGCAGATTTTTAAATGTTTATTTTTCCCGTTCAAAGAAAAAAAAGAGATCTTCGTCTAACTATTTGTAACAAAACTCAGTATGTTTTGTTTTTACTGAGCCTTTATCGATTTTTTTTTTGTGGTGTGATGGTGGCCCATAGTAGATAGATAGATAGATAGATAAAACATTTATTTGATGCAACAAAATTAACACACAATACACAAAAGCACAATAAAATTACAAACATAAACCTAAACACAAAACTAATAAAAATTAAATAAATAGAAAATGTAAAAAATCACAGATATAGATACATTGAATTACATACATAAACAAAAAAAAAAACTTTAAAAAATTAAACATAAAAGCATAAAAAGTAATAAAATCCAAAAAAAAAAGTAAAGCTTAAAAGTTTTGTGTGGCAAACAAAAAAACAAAAAATGCATAGTGCAGTGTGTGCTTCACGGATGCATCAAATGGGAGCCCAACTCAGCATGTGTCAGGCAAATATACCTGACGCTGGTATTCTGCTGGGTCCCTGTAGTGGCATACTGACGTCGAGCTGAGTCTGTCGAAAAAGACTATGTGTGTGTTATGTGTAAAGTGTGAAGTGTGGTGTGTACAGAAAGTAAGAAAGTAGATAGTCAACTGCCTATGTTACCTATGCTTAAATCCGGAACTGCACAGAAGTGTAGTTAAAGGTATTTCATAAAACCCCAAGCGAACAAGCGTTCGCGCACCTATTGTCTTTCTATTGTGTTTGTAATTTCCACGATTGAAAGGTTAAAGGTATTATTTTATATTATAGGAGACCAGTTATAAATAGGTAAAGTTTGTTTTTCTTTGTCTGTAGGAGGTAATCTTTGAAAGTACTGGTCCGATTGCGAAAAATTTTTAACCGATAGAAAGCTGTTTTATTCCTGAGTTACATAGGCTATATTGTATGTGTGCGGGCGAAGCTGCAGGCAAGAGCCAGTCGTGAATATAGTCTGCTACTGAAAAATACTTCTTTACTAATATTATAAAACTAAAGAGATGGTCTAAATCGCAGGAACTGTAGAATTGAAAAAAATCTTTCAATATTGGAGAGCTCATTTATTGGAATCATTTGAGAATATATGATTGGTGGTTTTCAAATGTAAATAGTAATTTGTAATGCTTAAATACAGGAATAGTTTCCTGAAAAATAAATGATTGGATTAACAAACTTGTCAAAATCAACAATTATGAAGTCAATGATAGACCATTCTGACACTATTGTAATAGCAGATTTGAGGCCCTGTTCAGATGTCCTACTGGGGCCAGGGTTAGCCTACTGGGGTCAGGGTTAGCTCCGAAAGGTCGGTAAGCCCCTGTATGAATGGCAACGAAGGAACTGTATTGGGTTTTTAGTCAGTAAAAGTTTGACGCTATCTCCAGCTCCGCCCAAGAGCGAGGGATGTCATTAGATGATTTTCCCACTGAAAAAAAAAATCTGTTCATAGATCTTTTGCGTTCCAATGCCACGGTAACTATTTTGAAATGTCCTCGGCCTCCGTGTTTGTTACACCTTCTTGCTCAAACAGCAGAACGGATTTGGAAGAGATTTGGCACACAGATAGATTACTTACATATCAATCAGTCAGAGATGTTGTCTGAGGCGCCGGTAGGCTTTGCTGCCACAACCAGGAAAAGATCCACTTCCCTACTCACTCGCGTTCGTGGCAGCACCAACACTATACGGACTATTTTTGCTGATAGGTGTGAGTTGCCTATACTGCAAAGATATGCGGCGTTCATGTTATAGTGTAAATACTAACATTAGTTTTTATTTTTAAGATATTGTTACTACCAAAATATGGACCTTGACTGGAGTAAATATTTATTACTATTCTAACCTGGAGTAGGGCATAAAGTCCTGCAGCAGGAAAAATAAATAAAATTAAGCTTAGCTGGTTTCGACCAACGACTTGTAAGAAAGCAAGAAAGAAAGAAAGCAAACTATTTTATTTGACATATACACTCGTAGAAAACACACAATGTAGCAACAACATGTAGACACTAATAAATTATTATTTAAATAAAAAAAAGAGACACCTAACAATATGTGTGTAAGCTAATATCATTAACCACCATTGCTCACATGAAATGGGATTCGATATAGAAAGAAAGAAAGAAAACATGTTTATTTGGCACACAATGAACAAAACAAGTATAACATTAATAAAATATAAAACTTCAAACAAAATAATAAAAATAAATAAAATAAAAACATACAGCAACATTGTGTCTAGACAACTGTAGCAGTTGCCTGACGCTGATATCTAAATCTACACTTCATATTATTATTAATATTATTTTTTTCTGTTTATTTGTTTGTAGGAAGTAATCTCTGAAAGTACTGGCCCGATTGCTAACATTTTTTCATCAATAGAAAGTTACTTTATTCTTAAGTAACATAGATTATATTTTATGTAAGCAAGCGAAGCTGCGGGCTAATACTAAAAACTTATAAATCATTGTAAGTAACTAGGTACTTTGTATTAAAATCATTCAACCAATAGCTACTCTGCGTTTATAAAGATATGTGTATGTTTATAGAACTGGTACAAATTGCTACAGGTATAGATTTATAACCGTGCCTATGTAAATCTCACCCACTTTCACAGGCATCTGCCAACGACGCTGCCAATACAGGCGTGGGGATATGTAGGTCTGTAGAGAAAGATATACGGCGGATATAAATCAACATATAGAAAATAGAAGCTAACCTAGAGAAGCTGAGGCTAATAATAGCCGCACAAGACGATATCTTCAAGGTTGAGAAAAGCCTATCGAGGTCGGTCTGTGGATGGGTGACTAATAATAAATTCTACAGAGTGTTTGTTTCAGCAAGGCAAGGATGGCTAAATGTCTAGTATAACTGCATCTGCTGAGAATGGAAGCCGTTCCCTAGATGAAATGAGTAGTTAACCTGTGAGTCTTGTTTCTAGATAGAAATCATTTGAACAAATATGCAAAATTATACAGGTACTATCAGACGACGATTTGGTCAAACTGTAAATGCTGCTGCGGTCTTCCCGTCCGTTTATAATTTGAGTGTCTTCAAGGCATGAGTGAATGGGCTCATAAACTAGTGCGCCTCACCATCAGAGATTGTATCACTGCTTACCATCACGTGGGATCGTAGTCAAACACTAGTTTGTATCAACTCGGCTGTTAGGAAATGTACTAGAACCAAAAATTCGAAGATGTTTGGTATAAACTAACCCACATTCGGCTCGCGTCATGGGTCCCATTCCCTATTCTAGAGTGGACATCACAACTATGGTTGTGATGTCCACTCTAGAATAGGGATAGAATAGGGAGATATAAAAAATGGTATGTAGGTATGGTCACAGCAGTGGGAACATTCTATTCTATTCTCTATGCACAAGCCTATGCTAATAATAAATTTAAAAAGTCAACAAGTCACACAAACGATTTGATTGTAGTCAACGCCACTTCCAAGTAAAGTGTACATTGATGTTAGCAACCTAAAATCCAAAACAATCATTCCAAAAGCAACATCCTTCACGTACTAACAAACTAAAATAATATCCGCGCCTAAAGACAGCGACACACCGAGCGATATGCAAATTGCAGCTTGTTTACAATGAATCAACGAACGCAGCTGCACAAATATGTGTGTAAATATAATGTATAATTGCGTCGCGAGATGGCGCTGCACGTTGCCGCTCTGTCAGGATTAGGGATCCGGCTAATTGGATGAGGAGCCGGGTTCAGTGATTACGTGTGATTATGTATTGTACGGCATGACATGTTGCTTGTGTTGTCGTGTATGAGATTAGGTGGCTGCATTTTAAGGCCCATGTGAACGGTGTTCAAGCATGAAACTAGTGTAAAATCTGTCAGATTTGACGCTAATCTGGGCTTCAATCTGTAGATCGAGATTGATGCTTGAGATTGATAATAAATTACGAACCTTACAGACAGTGCCGTAACTAGTCTTTTATAGGCTCGGTGCCAAATTCTGAAATTATGCTCCAAAGAGGAAGTTTAATCCGACTGACACAGGCCCTCACCTGACTTCAATGTTTCTGGAGGTGTTTCGGATCTGGTGGGAAGAATACCCAGGTGTCACCATTGTGAGGATAGTCCAGAGCTCACGGTGAAGTTTATGGTGGAAATTTGCTCCACTTGGGCAGAGCCTCGCGGTGTTCTCCTGAGCGTCCGGCCCTAAGCTCGTTCAGATTATGGTTTTCACACCATGGCAAGAGGCAATAGGAAATAGTAACCTTCTTCTTATGAAATGAATGCTACAAAATTAGGCCTTGGTTTGTTAATTTCTGCGCCCCATAAGGCTTTGCGCCCTGTGCCCGGGCACCGCTGGCACCGCCCTAGTTACGGCACTGCTTACAGAGCATGAGCAAAGGTAAGTCTACAACACTGTTATCCTGGTATTTTCGTAAAAGTAGCTGAATAAGTGTAGTTTATTCTGTATCTGACTTTTATTCATGGTATACAATTTAAATAAATATTTAACTTAACTTATTTAAAACTAAGAAAATAAAAATAAAAGCCCTAAAGAACTATTAAAAGCAATCTTAATTACGGCATCGTATACAATTACTAAAACAACTAATTAATTATAAAAATATACACACTTACGAAATAATAAAATCCATATCTATTTAAAACTAGAAAACTAAAAAATATCACAAAAAAACTCTTTCGAATCGCTGGCAATTTACATAAAAGACAGCAATGCCATGTTATATGGATATGCTTATCCTCTGCCCCAAGTAAAAGTTAACCTTAGGTTCACATGAGTTGTGCAATCAGAGAGATTCATCCACAAATAGCTCTAAAATATAACTGTAAACAAGGTGGTTTATATTTCTGCTTGAGGTCCTCCGTAGTCGTTGTGGCAGCACCAGCACAGTGCGATGACCTGGGAAGAATATAAAGTGTCTATAAGTATACTTACACTATGTTTTGTGTTGTTATAAAATTTCAGAATACTAGTTCATACATCTGGTGACACATGTACGCTGTTTGTAAGTCACACCTTTCTAAAGAATTTTCGTCTAGGTTTAATTAATTCGTTAGACAGTTAGATTCGTGGCCTTAAGCGCTACTGTTCGTAAGATAAATACATGCGTAAGTGACATAATTGAACAACAAAAAAAAACAACAAAAAAAAAAACAACAAAAAAAAAATCGGCCAAGTGCGAGTCGGACTCGCCCATGAAGGGTTCCGTAGCAGAAAGTAACATAATATAAAAGTTCTTGTAGTTCGTTGTAACTTTGATCGATGTTTTAATAATAGTGTATTTTTTTCGATTTGGGACGCATTAAAAAAAAACTACTAACTAGATTGCGTTGAAAACAATTTTCGTTAATTAAAAACCTCAGTATCATTTTTGAAGACTTATCCATAGATACCCCACACGTATGGGTTTGATAAAAAAAAATTTTTGAGTTTCAGTTCTAAGTATGGGGACCCCCAAAATTTATTGCTTTTAATCCATTTTTGTGTGAAAATCTTAATGCGGTTCACAGAATACATCTACTTACAAAGTTTCAACAGTATAGCTCTTATAGTTTCGGAAAAAAGTGGCTGTGACATACGGACGGACGGACAGACAGACAGACAGACAGACATGACGAATCTATAAGGGTTCCGTTTTTTGCCATTTGGCTACGGAACCCTATAAAGAACAGCAACATTTCTTTGCGCCAGTATATTCTAGTCGTGAACCTTTGTAGAGGTTGCTACACTGCCATCGAACTATGAGAGTAAAGTAACAGAGATTGCGTCTGTGTTTGAGCTCATGCTTGTGTGATAAGCTCTGTTGAGATTGGCCACCGTGATCGAAATACAGTCGGGAGGATTACTATGTCCGTCTGTAGCATATCAGTATTTACGCACGCGTTCAATATTTCAGTGCTAGCGTGCATCTACGGGTCCTATTAGCTGACAGACTCACAGTCTCGTAGCCTAAACAAACGCCCGTCATTCGACATCCCCATTCACCATCAGAATTGAAGTGCGAGCATCAATCCACGACGTTGCGAGGCATCGATGCATAATGCAGTATGCAAATCTGTTGGCCACAAACTAGCGACCGACTGATTGCTAGTTCTAACGAATTTACATTTTTTTCCATGTCTCGCATAGCCGATTGGCCATTTGAAACAATTGGATTACTTTGTGTTTGCACCCGGTGTGCCTGTGACAGTGAAGAGCGTTAGTTGCTGTTTTCCTTTTTTGAATTTTATTTGTCTTTCAGCTGGATTAATTTTGTACTCTTCTAATTTTGAAAACGGGATCTTACTGAGCCTCGCTTCGTCTGTCGAGCTATATATTTTAGACTAACTTTTGCCTGCGGCTTCGCCCACGTACATAAGATATAGCCTATGTCACTCAGGAATAAAGCAGCTTTATATCGATTAAAAAATTTCGCATTCGGATCAGTATTTTCAGAGATTACCTCCTACAAAATACCAAAAAAAAAACCAAAAAAAAAACTTTACCTCTTTATAATATTAGTGTAGATATCATAATTTAAGTACACTATGCCATGTTTAAAAGGCGTAGTGTACTTAAATTTTTTTGGTTATTACCTTCTAGTACCTTTGTTTTTTTTTTTTTTTTGTTTTCGAGGGGAAACCTTCAAAAGGCGCCCGGACTTTGGGGATAAGTCCGGGGAGTGTGGGATTTTTACCTCACTAAAACCACCCCGGTGATCACCATCAGCACATAGAAGGGGCCCCGTTACCTCTCAAAAGACCATTCCGGAACCCCCTCAGTGCAACGCCTGTAACGACACATCCCTGAGGAGACTTTATAACGGTCTCCCCTGACCCTCTTTATGCACGGCAGCACGTGATCACTGTGCTACCGTCTTCCCTGGAATCCCTCGATGAGCGAGTAGAGTCCCCACTCTGCGCGCCCATGGTTCCAAAGTCCCACTTGCATTCAATGCAAGCGGGGTTTCGGCGTGTTAGGCATCAAGGCGGTTGCCTCCCCGACGCCTTCTTCTCCGAGCGGGATCGGCCCTTTCACGATCTCGCTCAGCCGCCTCCTTCTGGACCATCACGGTCTCACAGAAGGAAGCAACTTCCCTCCAGTTTTCTGGCTCCGCCAACATAGCCCTCACTACTGCTGGCAGAGACAGATCTCGCCCGATCTTGCCGACCAGGACTCGTCGCTCTGTGGCCCACGCTGGACACTCTTCCAGCGTGTGCTGTGCTGAATCCAGGTTGCCCCCGCAATGGTGGCAATTAGCCGTGGCCTCTCGCCCAATTCTGTTCAGGTACTCACCGAAGCAGCCGTGCCCGGTCAGCACCTGAGTCAGTCTATAGGAGATGCGCTCCTTTCTTGCCAGCCAGGTTTCGAAGTGCGGTAGAACGGCTTCGACAACGCGCTTGCACGAGAATTGCGGCTGCTGTAGCCGCTCGCGCCACCTCTCGAGCGCGTGTCGCCGTTCCTGCCGCCTCAGCCTTACTACAGCAATTCCCGGCACGCTATTGCCACTTTGGCGCATATCACGAATCCGATTATAGACTCTTGCGTCCATATCCGCCAGAATGTCCAATGGCGGAAAGCGTGCCAGGAGAGTTGCCGCCTCGAAGGATACCGTTCGGTATCCACGTGCGATGCGGATGGCCATTTTCCGCTGCAAACTATTAATTTTAGTCCTGCAGCGACGGACACCTGAGAGTCTATTTGACCACACAGGTGCCCCGTAAAGGACCATCGATCGCACGACCCCCGCGTAAAGACGACGAACTTCTTCCCGAGGACCCCCGAGGTTGGGCAGCACTCTGTGCAAAGCACCCACCGCTTTCCCAACGCGGGGAACCAGGCGCTCGAAGTGCTCTTCGAAGCCCCACCGACCGTCCAGAGTTAGGCCAAGGTACTTAATATATCGGCCCACCTGAACTGACGTATCTCCAACTAACCTTCTAGTACCTACTCCTTTAATACTACATATTCAACCATCCAGGGATCTTTAATTCAAGACTGAATATGTCACGTCTAGACAAGCATGCTTCATCGTCGTACAAATCGTCGCTTTTAATCAGATAGAGGTCAAGTGTCAGCCTAAAAAAAAAGACGTGTGGCACTCGGGGACTGCCGCGGTAAAGCTATTGCATAGGATTTTTTTTTTAAATTATGCGATTATTATTATTTATTTATTTTATTTATGCAGTATTTTTTTTCCTTTGTTTTTTTTTCTTTGATATTAATTGCAGTTACACTTTTTGAGCGTGGTGACCGATAAGAAAACAAATGAGTGTTAGGTTATTTTCGTTACGGAATTTCTGGATTCGGTCTCCACGCTCAAGGCCCGCGATAGAAGCTATGCAATAGCTTAAAAATCAAAAAATATGTTCATGAGAGCTTTTTTTTTTTTTTTTTTTTTTTCGATGGGAAAAATCATCTTATGACAATCCCCGCTCTTGGGCGGAGCGGGAGATAGTGTCAGACTCTTACTGACTAAAAAACCCATCCCGTTCCTTCAAGCCTTCATACCGGGGCTCGAGCGCCCTTTCGGATAACCCTGGCCCCAGTAGGCTTCGACCCGGCTGGGCCCCTGCTGTTGCTGACAACTCCTTGAGGCGCGCGGGAACAGCGCGCGCCGTCGACGACTTGGGCTTGGTCCGGACGGTTACCGGACGGCCGGACAGCGAGCTACCCATTGCTCACTGTCCGCAAGCCCGCGCCTACGGTGGCTGGAAATCGGGATCGGAATCCCGGCGGCGGCGGCGAGAGCGCCGTTGCCTGATGCGGTCGGCTTCCTCCTTAGCGAGCATTACTGCTTCGCAGAAGTCGGCGACCGCCTGCCACTCCTCCTCGCTCCGGACCATGGCCTCGACCAAGGCCCGGCGCGAGAGGTCTCCGCCGCCTATCACCCCCACGAGGGCACGGCGATGCTCCGCCCAAGCAGGGCACACCGCGATTGTGTGCTCCACCGTGTCCTCCGGGCGTTCCGCACAGTGGCGGCACCCGGGCGTCACTTCCACCTTGATTCGGAACAGGAACCTCCCGAACTTGCCATTTCCGGTGAGGACCTGTGTCATGCGGAAGGTAAGGACGCCGTGAGGTCTTTCCAGCCACGCCTCAAAGAGGGGACTTATCATGTTCATGAGAGCTGAGATCACTGAAATATGTAGGTCGCCTGCTTGGATGCTACTCATTAAATAAAAATGTATCATACCTACTTGAAACATGCAGCAAAACTAAAGTAGCTAAACCAAAACTCGTTAAATAAACAGCACGTAAAAGAACAATACCGAAATTCCCTAACGAAAACCTATCACCACAAAAAACAGAAATCGAACGAACACTATTCCATACATCGAGCCACAAGTCTCATCATTCATAAAACACAGAATTTATTCTCTGTACCTTACGAAATCCGTCCGCCATTCGATTCGGGCATAGATTAAGAAAAAGTAGAAGCGACGAAGATGTTTGTCATGGTATGGTCATGTGTAGAGAACAGATGAAACGCATGTTATTTACTCATCGAATGCCGTAATTAGAGACACAATAGAAAGACAATAAATTGTCGAACTGTGTGTAACTTAAGACATTCAAAAGGTTAAAAGAGTTATGAGTTCACGTGAGAATGGATGGAGAGGGAGAGGGAGGCCAAAGAAAAGATGGATGGATTGTGTGAGAAGTGTTATGAAAGAAAAGGGAGTTAGTGGTAGCGTGACTAGTGACAGGACAGAATGGAAAAAAACGTGTTGCACCGACCCCAATTAAAACGGGACAAGGGCTGCAAGCTGATGACGTAGATGTTTTCAAGTTCATATTTATATATTTATTTGCAGACCATAATGTCATTAAATATGTTACATTAATTGCTTAAAAGTTAAGTCACAGTTATGGACCCTGTAGGGCTCAGCCAAAAATAAAATCAAACTGATAAAATTGAATTAAATAAAAAAAAAGAAATCATCAGTTCAAAGTTAATTGATTTTTCGTCGTACTTATTTTCCTTTCACAGAGATTTCTTCAGATGCAAACATCAATTTTGAACAAAAACTAGGAGAAAAAAACATAATAATTGATACATAGCCTATTTTTCAGTTAATAAAACAAAAAATTGAATTTTGTAGTAATTTTTATGTAGTAAGTTTGAGCAATAGTAGCCCAGTAGTTAAAGCTTCGACTTACAAGTTGAAGGCAAAGAAGTTAGACAAGCGCTTTACTTTGTGTAACTTAATTCATCAGCCCTGCTCTCAAAAGTATAAAGGAAAACATCTTAAAGAAACCGACTGCACTGGGCCCGCGTGGTGCATCACTGCCCACTTCCTCTAACAGGTCTCTGTCCCAAAAGTAAGAACATTAATATGCGAAATATACCTACGTCAATGAATAAGAAACTGCAGCGGAACATAATTCCTGGATTATGCTCTGCTGCAAATGATTGTTTCCTATCTCTACGAATATCATATTCTTTGTTACGAGCTATCGGTACATTATCTTACACATTTTTGCCACACTGTCACATAAAGTGACAATACATTATTGGTACCGTTAAAATGGGTACGTAAATGTATCGAGACGTTTTGGTTACGGACTGTTTATATATGTGCGTAACGTTATAGGTCGTCCCAGTGAGTTTTTATGAGAATGAATGATCAGAGGTGTTTGTTATGGAACCTCGGTGACGTAATTTTCGATGCTGTCTGAGAGTTGTTCTATCAGATCCAGGATTTCGAAGATAAGAAACTTATGAGTAACAAGAACTAAACGAGAGAAATAAATGCTTAACAAAGTCTATGGGTGGGTTTAATTAAAGTGTCCATACCACTTCACCCTAATACTATGAAAGCGAAAGTTTTTGTATACCAATTTGTGTGTGTATGTATGTTGGTTACTCCTTCATACTTAAACAGCTGAACGGATTTGAATGACATTTGTTACATGGGTATTAGAACATGTCCTGGAATAGCACATAGAACTTTTTATCCCGGGAGTATCTATCTAGGGGATAATTTTCTACACTGACGAAACAAGTATAAAAAAAAGAATAGAATAGAAATACTAAGCTGGTACAAATTAAACGAAATCAAAGCACTTATTTCAAATGTAGAATTTAATTTACTGGCACTTTGAAATGTTAAAAGGTAGTGAATCGTAAAAATGATACTAAATAACAAGATAAATATCAAAATATGGTAAGTGCTTACTGTGATATTTGTCTTTTATGCTACACTTTTCCTGGACAACAAAGTAAAATACGTCCCTAAAACCTCAAACCAATATAAACAAAAGCACTTTTAATATTTAGCCAGTAAATATAATATACATTGTATTAGAACTGTAAAAACCTAAACGCATCAAAGGACTGGAACAGTTTGCCTGCTGCGGTCTTCTCGTCTAATTATAATTTGGGTGTCTTCAAGGCTAGAGTGAATAGGCTCTTAATAAATTAGTGCGCCTTATCATCAACGATTGCATCACTGCTTACCATCAGGCGGGATCGCAGTCAAGTACTAGTTAATAAAATAAAAAAAAACGCACATTTTCGTCAAATTTCGGATGTGTAATAGAAAAAGAATGCGTAAACAAAGTTTCGTCACCAGAAATAAACAAAAAGGCAGACACTCCATAAATATGACAATTAAAAACTAGTTTCGAAATGAAAATTTTATTAGTGACTGTTCGATATTACAATAGACAGAAACAGTGCAACGAACTATGCAGCCGAACTTCACATTCCATCTGTTCAACTTTGCGGTCGATTGTGAAATAAACCTGTCGTAACGTGTACGAATTTGCTTAGTGTATAAGGCTGAAGATGCTGACTGGTGTAACTTAAGTAGGTGTACTTTGGAAGGCTCCTTCTTCGAAGCAGTAAGGGCTATATTTCACCGAGACAAAATGGCGGCGTGACCAGGCACCACTACAAACAAAATGTGTACAGCTCTATAGAGAGTCACTCACCTGGTGTCCGTTTGGTTGCGCAACCAATTTGGTGGCGCGACCAGCTCGGATGTGTGGCGACTCTGGTGTCTGTATGTTGTCTAGTTTGGTAGCTTAGGGCTATATTTCACCGGGAAACCATGGCGGCGCGACGAGTTGTGCCGGTATAATATGGTCCTAATATTAGCGAAGGAGAAGATTGCACGCGTGAGAGAACAGACATCCATAGGCCCCAGCTGCCAAAAACTCGATCTTGAATACCAGCCACCACAGATGTGGGTTTGCGGACGACGAGCAATAGGTAACTCGCCGTCCGGGTGTACGGTCACCGTCCGGTCTGAGCTCGAGTCGTCTGCGGCGCGTAGTGCTCCATGCGCGCCTCTGCGGGATTTCAGAAAAATCGTAGGGCAGCGGCAATTTTGAGTTACTATGATCCGGGTATAAAGAGGGCAAGTGAATGGACATAGGTGTGCTTTATGTCAATAAAAGTTTAATACAAAGGGTGTGTCAGACTTTTACTGATTCACCACCTAGAGCTGGAGATGTCACTTGAAGATTTCCCACTTCAAAAAAGGTTTTTTGACCTCTTGCTATGAAGTTATATAATTAGATTCTGGTGTCAGTCCACGTATTTTTTAGTTATTAAATTAAATATTATTAATCTGTATTATCGATATTATACTGTTATTTCTTCAATCAACTCAAAACTCTCAGTAAACATAACAATGCCGCTTGTCTCATTACGAGAACCATGTTTTTTCATTCTTCATTGTCTAGAAATTCCTTTACATTTACTAAATATTCCTTGCCTCAAGGAAAACGTAAGCAAAATCGGGCTTTTATATAAAAAGTAAATATATTAAAATAAGATCGGACAGGGCAATATTTCAGATACAAATTGCGAGAGACGGCGTCACATTTTTTATCATTATTTGAAGGATGCGGTCGCATTTTTTATCATTATTTCCTTTTAATTTATTGATGGTCTAAACGCGGTTGGCAGTTTGGGGGACTATGATGCTCTGAAAAGAAAAAGATGCTGTGTTTAGATTGGGAAAAGATGGTGTGGGTGTATCAATCTTTTATATAGACTTTTTGTAAAAAGCATTGGTTATTGAAATTTTATGTGTCTATTCAGGGTATCATGTCATAATACATTTGATTAGTTGTAATAAAGCTAGAATTCACTGGCGTACCTATCAAAAGTGTAGGTGAGGTCAGTGCACCGGGGCCTCCAAGCTCGGGGGCCCCAGAAAAATAGATTAACAAACCTTTTATGGAACTGTCGAAGAAGTTGCAAAACTACTTTAATTATGGCAACTCGTCTGAAACTTCCTCCCGCTCCACCCTGAGTACGAGAAGTTACCACTATCAGAATTATAGTTTATTCTAGTAAGAATTGTCGATGAAGAGATACTGTTAAATTGTAGCATAGCATAGCATTGTCGGCTTTTACTGTTGACTGACAGGCCTGTTGGTCTAGTGGTCAGTGGCCCTGACTGCTATGCCGAAGGTCGTGGGTTCGATCCCCACCCAGGACAAATGTTTGTGTGATGAGGATGATCATTTGTTCTGTGCCTGGGTGTAATTTATCTATAATATGTTTGTATTTAGAAATATATAAGTATGTTTATCAGTTGTCTAGTACCCATAACACAAGCTCTGCTTAGCTTGGAACTAGACGGCGTTGTGTGATAGTTGTTGTGATATAATATATACGTCTTAGTCCTACTGTTCCCACTTCTGGTACTCAGGCCTTCTCTCTAGGAGAGGGAATAGGCCATAATCCACCACACGGGCCCAGTGCGGTTTGGTGGATGTCACATATCTTCGAATTTTTGGTTCTAGGATCATCTTATTTACCTACTTGCATAGTTCTGCTAAATTATGCTAGTAGGTAAAAGACACTCAAAGCAAAACGACAAAGCACATCTACACTCCTGCACGTGTGAGGGAATGAAAGTCCGCACGCCCCAACTGTCGAAATACCGACTTCGACTTCTAGTCACCGTAGGCGGAAGCTTGCTTACGACGAGCAATACGTAGCTCGCCGTCCGGCTGTCTGGTAACCACCCGAACTGAGCCCGAGTCGTCGACGGTACATAGTGTCTCACGCGTACCTCAAAGAGATGTCAATAGAACCGTAGGAGCTTAGCAGGGCCAAAGCCTACTAGCCTCGGGTTGACTTCCGAAAGAAGCAAAACCCGTGGTTATGGAACGCATGGGCAATGAAAGAACGTACACTAAAATTGCCATAGGATGGTGCGGGTGATAGCTGTTGGATTCATACATGTCCCTCTCCTTTTTTCTCGTCTTAAAGATGCATATTTTCGTCCTTTTTTTATGGTTGGAAAAAATCATTCATTGACAACCCCCGCTCTTGGACGGAGCGGGAGATAGTTTTAGACTGTTACTGACTAAAAGACCCACCCCGTTCCTTCTAGCCTTCATAGCGGGGCTCGAGCGCCCTTTCGGATAACCCTGGCCCAAGTAGGCTTCGACCCGGCTGGGTCCCTGCTGTTGCTGACAACTCCTTGAGGCGCGCGGGAACAGTGCGCGCCGTCGACGACTCGGGCTTGGTCCGGACAGTTACCGGACGGCCGGATAGCGAGCTACCCACTGCTCACTGTCCGCAAGCCCAGAAATCGGGATCTGTATCCCAGCGCTGGCGGCGGCGGCGATAACGCCGCTGCCTGATGCGTTCGGCCTCCTCCTTTGCGAGCATTACTGCTTCGCAGAAGTCAGCGACCGCCTGCCACTCCCCCTCGCTCCGGACCATGGCCTCAACCAAGGCGCAGAGCGAGAGGTCTCCGCCGCCGATCGCCCCCACGAGGGCACGGCGATGCTCCGCCCAAGCATATTTTATCCTGCAGTCATCCAACCGATGCTATTTAAAAAGACCTTAGGTAGGTTTTAGTCAGTAAAAGTCTGACACGCCCTCCCGCTCCGCCCTCGAGCAAGAGAAGTCATTGGATGATTTCCCATCATAAAAAAATACACTTCAGTTCATTTTCAACTTACCAAAATTTCGCTAGCAAGACTAGAAGTGCCTTTAAACTAAACACAAAGGCAAAAAACATACGGACAAAAAAGGACGTACGACTAAACTGTGTACCGCACTGGAATTGTAATAAAGAAATTAAGAAACATTTTATAAGTGATTAAATAATAAAAATGTATTTATTATATTCTTTCTTGTTTATATTTTTAATGTTACAATAATAGGTAATAATGGGAACCTTAATAAAGAACGAAAAAAAAAAACGTAAAAAACATTTTTCGACTTGCACGGGTGCATACTTTTATTGAGTCGTACGAGTTGTAGAAATGGTTTTAATCATTAAAAGTCTGACATTGTATTCGTTGGATAATTTCCCACTTAAAAAAAAAGACCTACACTCCAGTTCATTTTCAACTTACCAAAAATTTCGTTAGCAAGACTGGAAGTGCCTATAAAATGTAACACAAAGATACGAAGCCCCGGCTAATGCGGCCCGCCGTCACGAGAATTTTGGCAGTGATGCACGGTTTGTTTTGGCTATGAAACTACGTCTCCGCTTCATAGAACTTCACCACTAATGGACCCTGTTTTCGCATTAAAAATTTCTCGTAGCAAATCGTAAAATTCGTGACGGATTTTTATAGTTTTGAATTTTTATGTTGACAACATTTTGTCGTTGTGTGGTTGTTTGTTTTGTGAGGTAAAAGTTATATGTGGGTTGGGAATATATATACTGAGTTATTTATTGACTCGTTTTCATGATGTGTCAAACATAATTTCGGATATAGAGGTAAATGCTTTTATTCAATCGGAGAATAGCACAGCCAACAGTCAAGTTACGATCGTTTCGTTACGAATCTCTTTCGTCGATCGCCTCGAGTTGTCAACGCCTCTGATTCCTTTGTTCTAACCACGCGACTGAGCGTTGAGATGACGTCTTTCCCATACATTTGAAGTTTTCTACTAGCGTGAACAATTGTAATTGGCTAAGCCCTGGGATGAAAAGCGACGATGGAAAGCGCGCGCCATCGTCGATGAAGACGATGAAGACGATGGACCGGGCTAATCTAAAAATAACCTATTCACTCAAGAAGGGCCGAAGCCAATTACACCAAGTATTTAAACACAGAAAGAAGTATCAAGAAGACAGAACAATATAATACAAAAAAAAAAAACTAATAAATATAAAAAAATAGACAAGACCTATTCAATAAATATAAAACTTATACATTCATCCATGTCACACAATTTCATACATTCTGACATTATATATTATATCTTCTATGCTTCCCCTACAAATCACAATCTGTGTTCTTGTTTAGAAATGTTGATCACTTACTCACTCTTTTGTTTTGTTTACTTTGTCTTCTCTACCTGGTTGGAAACCAAAAGAAATAAAATCATTGTAAATCATATTACGTAAAAAGTAGAATGATAATGGCCTAACCTAGGTACCAGTCTCTCCCAATAGATGTTTTGTGTATCACTGTACACCTGTTTAAATAACATCTGTATTCTGTGTTGAGAAAATAAATACAAAATTGATTGATTGTTTCTCTTTTTTTTTAGGCCTTACATTCTAATTACCATTATTGAGTTCTTCAACACTCTATTCATCTACTATATTTGTTGTCTAAATTTACCAAAAGGCAAGGCAAAATCGCACTAACTCAGATCTACAATTCTCTGATGAAGGTAAAGGTCCCTTTGATATTAGGGGCCAGTTTACCGCTATTTATCGGCCACCGTCCCACCCTATACCATAACACCGTCAGTTTATATTACGGAAAAACCAGATCTCAAACTTATTAAGGTACCAGGATTGCATAAGCGGTTAGGAGATTTATAACAGGGAACCTTAAACAAGCTTCATTCTAAATTCAATCCGACCCACAATAATCCGCACAAATTAAACCGTCAGTCTATCACATTGCCACCGTGTTATGGTGCCCTGGTACATCTAATCAGATTTCGTCTTTATTGCGAGACCTAATCAAAAGACCGCATGATTAAAATCCAAAACAGGCGGGAATTAATTAAGAGAGACATCCGAAATCCTCCGTAAAAGTCTGGATTTTGAAGGCTGGCGTTGAAAATAAAATTGTGATTTTAATAAAATGCAAATGTGGTGTTGCGGCGTCGGCGGCTGCCGTGATGGAGCGACGGGGACGGCCTGCCATGTTTTATGTGTATGTTGTAAGTTTTGTCTCGAGATGCGCTTCAATGTTATGACGGTGGCGTATTGGGATGTTTCGGCATTTCCTGGTGATACTGTTTATGAAGTAGTTTTGTTAGTATATGAAGAATGTTCAAGAGGAAGTTGTGGAATCATTTTTTACACAAATTGCTGAGTCGTCTCCAAAACACTTTTCCATTAAATTGTATACTAAATAAAGATACATGTACATTAAGTAGTTGTATTAGGTAGCAGTATAGTCGTTTTAAGCGACTTCAAAAGTAAGGAGGTTCTATGTTCGGCTGAATATACTTTTGACCCAAAGGTTGACTTTGAACATACATTTTGTATTGCATGGAGTTTTAATAAATAATGGAACCTAATAATAAAACTAGCTGCTGCTGGCAGCTTTGCCCGTGGGAAAATAGGAAAAGGTCCCGGGTTAAAAATATATAGATATAGGCTATTCTATAATATGGGTCTATCCGTGTTCCAAATTTGATCCAAGTCCGTTCAGTCGTTTGAGCATGAAAAAGTAACCAACACACACGCACACAAATTTTCGCTGTTTAAATGTTAGTGTGTTGATTCAGATAAGAAAGTTTAACAACATCTCCATAGAAATCTACGCTTTGGATCATGCAACAAGCATCTTTAGGACGTTACAACTCTTGACAGTGAAATGTTTCATGTATTAATATTGAGTTTTTTTTTGTCAACATCAAAATTTGAGCGTTTTTCTACACAGGCTAAAATTTTGATGCAAATAAGGCCCAAAATAACTGGCACTTTTTTACACAATTCGGTTTTATCCCGTTGTATCAGTTTTGATCAGACCGTTGCAGACGAACCACTTACAGGAAGAAATTGCTTGGCTTATGCTCCTCCGGGAACCACTAGGCTAGGCTAAGAATAAGCCACCCAATCTCTTCCCCTAAGTGTCCTCGGCGGGTAAGGAATTATATTAGGCAGATGGCACAACGACCTAGTTCAGCCTGT
The DNA here is from genome assembly GCA_929112965.1 of Mythimna albipuncta. Lineage (NCBI taxonomy): Eukaryota > Metazoa > Arthropoda > Insecta > Lepidoptera > Noctuidae > Mythimna > Mythimna albipuncta. Next base: position 4,220,216 of record OV815960.1, read on the forward strand.
GATGGATCAGGCCTTGGAGAATATATAGTCCATAGAGTTCTTGTATGCAGGTGTGTTTTTATAATAATTATGATATTTCACAATTATCAGACAGCTATGAATTCTAGGTAACTGATAAACATACTTATATATTTCTAAATAGTTACATACATATCCAACACGGTGGACCGATGACCTGGTCAGGGTTGTAGGAATCCGATGGATGCGTGACGCACAGGACCGGTCATTGTGGCGACGCTTGGGGGAGGCCTATGTCCAACAGTGGACGTCTTTCGGCTGATATGATGATGATGATGATGACATACATATAGAGAAATTACACCCAGACTCAGAACAAATGATCGTGCTCATCACACAAACATTTGTCTTTGATGTGAATTGCCACAGCATAGCAGTTAGGGCCACTAACCACTAGACCAAAACAGTCAAATGGACAGTAATAAATTGACGAATTGGTGAAGACATGTGCTTGTGTGTGTGAGTGAATTATGCTTTTGTACATTATGTTTTCAATTTATTAATCGAATAAATGTTTCATTCTTTGTATAGACATATGTGAAGAATCTTGCTACGTACTCTCAAATTGCTGTATGCGATATTTGGTTTTGTTTTATTTCTATATAAGTTTTGGTTACATATTTTGTACGTAACGTAACTTTAAACTTCAATTACCATCAGGTGAGATGGTGGTCAAAAGCGATGCCTTTCAATAATAAAAAAAAACTGTGGGTAACTTGTTAATTTTTAAACTATGAATTTAAGTTCATTTAGCTATTTGGATGGTTCATAATTGTACATACTGTCGCTTCTAAAATACTCGCTATGTGCATGCCACACATTTAGCGCTCTATATTTTATTAATACTGTATCATAATTTAGGGCTGCCAGTATAATGGCAGTATGAACAAGTTCTAATGTAACTGTGTATGGTTAGAAGAGGTTAGTTCTGTTTATCTTAAACCAGATTAGGCTAAGAGGGTAGAGTGCCAAAGGTCAGAATAATGTTGAAAGAGGATTGTTAAAAAGTTAAAAGGGTTTTTTCGTGTTCCAGAGTTATATTTGCGTATGTAAGGGGTGAAATTTGTTTTAAGGGTGGGCTGATTTATTCTCTGTGTTCATCCCTTTAATCCTACAGCGTGGTGATAATATAGCTGGCCTGTTGGTCTAGTGGTTAGTGACCCTGACTGCTAAGCCGGAGGTGGTGGGTTCGATTCCCACCCAGAACTAAAGTTTGTGTGATGAGCATGATCATTTGTTCTGTCTCTGGGTGTAATTTATCTATATATCTATGTAATAATTCCAAAATGTCTACCAATTATGACAAATTTTTGTGGACAATTTTGAGGTTATGTTTTTTTTTTATTTTTGACTACAAATATATGATCAGTAATGGGTACGGATAGAGCCCATTTTTTTTTGTACTAATAAAAAAATAGGGGTGTATATAAAAGGGAAAGTTCTGGCTTACTCACTAACTCATCAACACCTAGCCCAAACTGTTGGACCTAGAACTGTGAAACTTTGCACTGAGGTTTCTTTTATGATACGTACAAAAAATAAAAAAGTATTTTTCAAAGTTTGTATGATGAAACTTACTTTCACGTGGGCTAAGGTACTGAAAATTAGTAAATTATAAATCCAGACCTTTTTTTTATTACTTAATGGTAAGCAGTGATACAATCGTTGATGATGAACGCTAGTTTATCAAGAGCCTATCCTAGCCGTGAAGATATCTAAATTATAATCGTACGAGTAGACCACTGCAGGCAAACTGTTTCAGTCCTCCGATGTACACGGTATAAATGACGAGGCGAAACGCTTAGTCCGGACCGTAGAGATGTGATCAACGTAAGGGTGGACGTTGTAGTTGTCTCGTTGTACGTCCGGTTGGCTGATGGTAGAAAGTTGATGGCGGAATTAAGTCATTCCTGCCGATTTGAGCCGCATTATCATCATCATCATCATTACACCCGAAAGACGTCATCTGTTGGACATAGGCCTCACCCAAGCGTCACCACAACGACCGGTCCTGTGCGTCTCGCATCCATCGGATTCCCACGACCCTGACCGGGTCATCGGTCCACCTTGTGGAAAGCCTTCCAACGCTACGTCTTCCGGTACGCAGTCGCCACTCCAGAACCTTTCGTCCCCATCGACCATCTGTTCTGCGAGCAATGTGGGGATTGTCACTTAAATTTGGCGATTCTTCGTGCGTTCTTCGATGTTGGCAACCTTGTTTCTCCTGTGGATATCTTCATTTCTGATGTGATCATGAAAGGAAACTTCGAGCATAGCTTTCGATCGCCCCTAACAAATTATTATTTATTATTATCTAACCTGTTAAACTACTGTTGCATTTGTAATTGAGTAAAAAATAAACAAAACAACTGCATAAAAAGGGCAGTAATTAACTCTCTCATTAAGCTGAACTAGTTTATTTGAATAATTACAATTAACATCATTTTATTCATAAAATCTGTTTACAGTTTACTTTTTGAAAGAGTGTTTACGTAACTTTTATGGATGCAAGTCAATTGGAATAATATCGCTTTTAAATATTGAAAATGGAGTTGTAAAGCTGGCTGCAAAAGAGCTTAATTAAATATATCTCTTTTACTTAATTATTGTATTAATAATGCGCATGTGTGTTTGATGCCTTTCATGTGCAGTACACGGTGAAACATTCGTGGAAAAGAAAAAGAATCAACATTAAAATGCTGGAATAAATGTATGTGATTTATTTTATGAAGTAATAACAGTTTAATTTTTGTTATATAAATGTTAATGATGTCATAAATAGAGCATTGTATTGGTAACATGTTCATTATCTTTGTAAAAGCTTATGTTAAGCGGCTGCTTTTCCACTCGCCCATCGTAAACATCGAGCATGGTTTAAAAGCTTGTTACTTCATCTAACGCAATCCAACGCGATGTTTGACGAAAAGGCAACGCGAAACAAGAGTGATAATACCTGAAAACTCTGTTGGCATTCAGTAATTTCGTGATTTATTCGAATATTTTACAAAACTTGTTCCAGGAAATACGTGTTTTTTTTTTAACACTTTCACAACAAGTTTTTGAAAAACATTGTCAAAAAGTACAACATAGCCAGCATAGCATATTTTATTAAGAATCTATATATTCTTGATAAAATTTGCTACCCTTGTATATTGTAATTTTTTGATTTTTTATATTTTTGAGTAAATTATGAAGTGTCAAAGTTCATGCAAAATAGCAGATTTTCAGAGGTCTTAACTGAATTAGTTTTACACGAAATTAATCGATTTTCATAGAAGCCAAGATCACAGATTACCGAATAGTTACTACGCCAAGATAATATCCACAAGGTACAGTGTTTCCAAAATGAAAAATGTGTAATAACGTCATACTCGCGTAAGAGGTTGTATAAAAAACAGTGAAAATGTATGTCGAGATTCATGCCCTTAAAGTTCAAATCACTCTAGGTTTTCAGCTAGGGAGATTCCGGCCAACTTCGAATAATATAATTATAGCAATATAATGCATATAATCTTCATCTTTCGTGTCGATTTGACTGTTTTTCCGACCAATGCGTAGCCATATGGATAGGTCTATCGTTAGCCCCGTTTAAGTCGAGGAAGGTGCTGGAGGTTGGGAAGGGGGTGACGCATATTCTATGGAGAAGTTTCACACTGGCACTGTGTTTGCGATGGATACTCCATTTGGCCAAATTGTTTCTGCTGCATATGCTTAATAGGGAGGAATACTAATGTTACGTGCGTGAAGTTGATTATGAAACTATAAAAAACATAATCATCATTATTACAGCAAAAATACGTCCACCACTGGACATAGCCTCTCCTAAGTTTTTTTTAATTTTTATTTTTGTATTCACACAACGCCATCTAGTCCCAAGCTAAGCAGAGCTTGTGTTAGGGGTACTAGACAACTGATAAGCATACTTATATATTTCTAAATACATACTTATTATAGATAAATTACATGCAGACACAGAACAAATGATTATGCTCATCATCACACAAACATTTGTCCTGAGTGGGATTCGAACCCACGACCTTCGGCATAGCAGTCAGGGTCACTAACCACTAGACCAACAGGCCAGTCAAGTGTCGCCACAACAACTGATTATATGTATCTCGCATCCGTCGGATATTACGACCTTCACCAGGTCCTTCCAGTGGGAGGCCTTTTAAACTCACGACTCCTAGTACATGGTCGTCACTCCAAAAGCTATCCTCCTCATCGACCACCTGCTCTGCAAGCAATACTCACTATCACTTAAGTTAGCTGATGCGTCGGTAATCTTAGTTCTCTTGCGGATATCTTCATTTCTGATAAGACCATGCAAGAAAATTCCGAGCATAGTCCTCCCTCATGTTTTGTCCGAAAAATAAACCCGGGGTGTATGTTTCTACATAGGAGTGGGTATTAGTCAGTAACACGCCTTCCCACTCGCCCTAGAGCGGGAGAAGTCATGGAATGATTTCCCACATGAAAAACCCTCTTCATTACCATTTGGGTGACCAGTATCGAATCGACTAAGATAAATACGACTTAGGCCCCTCTCCACGACGATGTTTTGTAGCGAAGCTGTCACGCGTTTTGTAAACCCGACAGAATCGCTACTAACGCGCGTTAGTCGCATTTGCGAGCTCTATAGAAAAAATGACAACGCGCCACTAACGCACTGAAGTATCGCAACTATTACGATGCGTATACGCTACAGGATCGCTACAAACGGCGCCATAGGCGAGGGGCCTTAGGTACGAGTAAATGCATTACTAATACTTTTTAGCTTCTCATGACGTTCTAATTGATAAAGTCAATAGTTCTGAACTAGTATCAAGTTAAGCTTAGCGCGATATTGTAGAATTTAGCAAGTAATTGAACCGTGAGACGGTAGGTATTGACGAGTCGAGTCGTTAGTGCCTAAACACACGGTCCCCTGTGAGTAGACGAGCTAGAAACGATTAAGTTCAGTCGATTAATTTGTCTGAAAATGGCTTTCTATTTTCAACTGTCTTTAGTTTTAATAGTGTTTAGTTACTTGAATAACCAAAATTGAGGTGTAATTGTGCGTTTACACGTGGGCCCCGTCTCGGTCAATCACCAATTTGTAAACGGGGTTTCCCCTTTTTTTTTTAATGGCTTGGGCTGTTGGCTACACGTACTATAATGACTTGTCTAAAGCAGGTAATCGATGTGATTTAGGATATAAAATAAGACTTTTTTGGTTTAACTACATTTTATTGCAATCGGACATTTATTGTTTAAGGGTGAGTTGCACCATTTAACTATAACGATAAAAAAGCTGTTAACAGTTGTCAAATCGTCGAATTGACCAATAGGCGGCCGTTTTACGGCTGGTTATGGTTTGGTTATCGTTATAGTTAAATGATGCAACTGACCCTAAGTCAGTAAAAGTCTAACACGCCCTCCCACTTTTCCCTAAAGCGAGAGAAGTCATTAGATGACAACGTTTGGGTAAAAAAATGACAGAAATAATAAAAATCAATCAACTGTCTAATTAGCGTAAATATTGTCCCTTTACAATTGGAACTGCAGGTAAACTTCTGTCTAATTCCAATGCAAACATATCACAAACTTTCCCCAAACAAAATCTAGAAATATTTAATAGGATACCAAGTGACTTAAAAGTTCTTAATACCAGATTATTTAAAGGTATATTGTATGATTGGCTGTCTACTAAAAATTTTTATAGTATTAAAGAGTTCTTTGACAAAAAACATTAATGACCCAACCGTATGCACAAAAATTAGCTCGCTTATAATGTTAAGCAAAAACATGTATGCTCTGTATGTAATCTTTGTACCATCTTTTATACCGTGTTTTTATGCAAATAAAAGTTATCTACATTTATATAATAAAGAGGTAAAGTTTGTTTTTTGTTATGGTTTTTTTCTTTGTAGGAGGTAATCTCTGGAAGTACTGGTATGAATACAAATTTTTTTTCACCGATAGAAAGCTGCTTTATTTCTGAGACATAGGCTATATTTTATGTATGCGGGCGAAGCTGCGGGTAAAAGCTAGTTCTATTCTATTTTCACACTTGTAAAATATTATGTGATCGCAGTCATGACTGACTGGTGGGTAATTTTAGAATATTGCAAGCGCGTGTATGCACACGTCGGCGACATCAGTTGCACTAACCTTGATCGATTGATCGATGGCGCGGGGGCGTGGCTAGGGCGTGTCGCGCGGGAGATAATTGGTGCTTTACGTTGCGTGTATGTGTGTGAAAGCGCAGTTTAAATAATGGTTCGTTTGTGTGTGTGAAAGCGCGGTTATAAAGGAGGTATCAGACTGGCTGCGTTTAAAAAAAAGGTAGTTCACACATACCGATTTCCATAAGAAAAAAAATAAAAAAAATACCTACTTATCTTATTATTGATTCGGGTCGAGAATCACTAACATAATTACCTCCTGAAATATTTTGCATCTTCAAAACGACACCTTGTATAATTAATTGCTTATTTCAATTATCGTATTATGAAATGATTCAATTTTTTTATCGAATAGGCAATAATTTAATTTATTTATTTTTTGTGGAATAAATAAAGCTATTTTATTATTATTTTTATTATATGAGTAACTCGAAAAACGTGTTTAGTATTTTTATGTAAAGAATCTATATACAAAACATAACTTTATCTTATCTTTATATCATAACTTTATCTACCCCTTAGTCGCCCGGATGGCCAGGTGGCCATCCGGGCGACTAAGGGGTGGTTTTGCTCCCGCACTCCGCTGTGCGCTGGCGCTAATGCCCGCTATGACCTGACATAATCTGTGTTATACATACTGTCGGTGGTATCCAACTTGTGGCCTTTTTTAATTATTTTTGAGAAAAAGATAACATGGTTAAAAAAATCCAAACTTAATATTATAAATGCGAAAGTAACTCTGTCTGTCTGTCTGTCTGTCTTTGCTTCACGCCTAAACTACTAAACCGATTTGTGTGAAATTTGGTACAGACATAGTTTGGAACTTGAGAAAGGACATAGGATAGTTTTTATTGCAAAAAATAAAATAAAAAATAAAATTTATTCCGGACATACAGCGCCATCTATTGGTCAAGAGTCGGCATCAATTCAGTACTGAAATTTCCGGAAGTCACTATTCCATGCGAACGAAGTCGCGGGCAAAAGCTAGTACTATATAAATATATAAACGATTCATTTACTGATTCTGAACAAACTATATTCCGTTTTCGCATATACGAGTACTATGTATATACGCCAACACGTCAATGCCGTGAAAATGCGCCGCCTGCCGTGATCAAAGTATATTTGATTCAGCTTTTACTTCATAAGATTATAGTTTAATAGTATGTGTTTTTACGGTAATTATGCCAAGTACAGTTTTTAATTAAGTTTGGTGTTATTATAATATCCTCGTTTATCGCGATAGCTTCACGTGCGTGTTTTCTTTTAGTTTTAAAGCTGATAACTGTTTAGTTAGCTTATTCAATGCTGTAGGGAATGTTAAAATTATATTTATATGTAATGTTCCAGTTAAAAGTAAATTTATGTATTTGTTTAATTAGGTATACTATAACACTCTTATAAACGCATCTGAGGCGATAATATAAATTCCAAATAAAATACTATTTAATTAACTACATCAGTAAATACAAAATAAGTAATGATTATAATATATATATGTATATTTAAAACTAGCTCTAGCACGCGGCTTCATCCGCTTACATAAAATATTTTTTATATATTCCACTCAGGAATAAAGCAGCTTTCTATCGATGAAATAATTTCAGCAATCGGACCAGTACTTTCAAAGATTACCTCCTAAAAACAAAAAAAAACAAACTCTACCTCTTTATATTAAGTGTAGAACTGTAGATAATAAATTTTTACATACATTTATATAAAATATATACAAATTTAAAGAAAGAGATTTTGAAATGACTCGGCGCTTGCTATCTGCTGTTTTTGTAAAGACCCCTTGTATCTACTCAATTATGGTTTATGTCTACTTCCAAAGGCTGTCCAATAATTTCTACAATCTTAATTCGTTATCAAAGAATCCCCTATCATAGACAATCTAATTGGATTACCATAGTTATAAAATTTGGCACGGTGATCAACAATTTATCGTGTTTTAATAGAGTACCATAGTCATCTAGCGTTAGTTATGGAATTATTAAGTCTCTGTACAAAGCATGAGCGGAGACCGAGATCGAAATAACTTGGTCTAAAGGCAAAGATTAGTCATTTCAGCCGAAAGACGTCTACTGTCGGACACAGGTCGACAGACCGCATATGTATATACCTGTGTATTTATTTATTTAAACTTCATGTACAGTAGTGGTACATAGGCGGACTTAATGCAACAAGGCATTATCTCCCAGTCAATCTTTGGGTTAAAAAAGACAACACTGTAGTTTTAGGTAGGTTTGCGTGCAGGCGGTCGCCAACTTCTGCGAAGCAGTAATGCTCGCAAATTTCCCGATTTCTGGCCACCGTAGGCGCGGGCTTGCGGACAGTGAGCAAAGGGTAGCTCGCTGTCCGGACAGCGAGCTACCCTTGGCCGGCCATGGCCATGGCCAAGTCCGTCATCCGGTAACTGATCGGAACAAGCCCAAGTCGTCGACGGCGCGCACTGTTCCCGCGCGCCTCAAATATTTGTCAGCAACAGCAGGGACCCAGCCGGGTCAAAGCCTACTGGGGCCAGGGTTATCCAAAAGGGAACTCAAGCCCCGGTATGAAGGCTAGAAGTAACGGGGTGGGCTTTTAGTCAGTAAGAGTCTGACACTATCTCTCGTTCCGCCTAAGAGCGGGGGTTGTCATTGGATGATTTTTCCCACCATAAAAAAAAGGAGAAGCACATTCCAGAGTTTTATGGTGGAAACCAAGTAAAAATTGGACATAAAGCCCGTACGGTGAGGAGGAATATGAAGAAGTATGTTTTTGGATGCACGAAGGTTAAAATTATGAGAACTGCTAAACACTTTAAAATATTGTTTTAAATAATCAGGAACGCAAGGATCGTTCATACATTATTATTATCGTTCAAAGGATTATAGGTTTATAACTCCAATGACAGCCCCATTTCTTGTCCAGGAAATGACTGTCCGTTCCAGATTATCTGGAAGAGATCGCGGAATGTGATAAGGCTACCCATTGTATATCTGTATTTTAGTATTATTTTTCTATTTTGTAAGTGTAATGGTATACAATAAAGTATGAAAAAAACATGATTGTGTTAATTCTCTACCAATCCTACAATGTTACTAAATGTGATCGATGGTCATCACATAGTTTGCTTTTGTTTTTTTTTTTATTACTCTCTAAGCCTCATATACGTTAAGGAATAAAATGTCTCCCAACGCTCAACTTACGTGACGCTGCAACGTTGTCCAGTGCTCCGCAACTAGCCTCCAACTTTTATGATGCATTTACGTGACGTGAGACTTGTTGCTGGATAACTTGATAGCGTCGCGCATCACGTGGGGGACATTTTGTTACTATTCATTTAGTGTATTTAAGACTTTAGTTTTATCTTGAGTTGACAGGGTTTTGAGATTATTTCGAAAAGTCGACACAAAGGAACACAAAGGGCAACTGGAAAACCCCGAGTGGGTCTTAGTCTGTAAAAGTCTGACACTCATCAAAGAGGTTATTTAATGATAAGAAGTTTTTACTTGATGATGATGAAGCTCAAAAAAAAGTCCTGTCCAAATTGCACACGCGTTGATTAGGTCGAAAACAAAAGCAAGGACGAGAAGACTTGGTGACTACTTTGGATTCGTCATATTTGTAACAAAATTTACCATGACAAATGAAAAATATCTTATGGTCGCTATAAGCCTATCCCTTGTACCACCCCTTCAGAGGTTAATATCCCGAACATTCCAGGTCGCAGCAAGTTGAGTAAGCCGATAGTTCGGGAATCTCAAGAACCCGCTAAGACGCTCCAGGCTTTTAATTAATTACCCCTACACACTCGGATAATTTGATCTGCCTATCATCCGTGAACACTTCTTTAGCTTGCCAAATGAGTTTTATGGAGTTTCCAGTGGAGTTCCAGGAAGGTAGGAGTTCTGTAGTGGACTTTGAGGTCGGTTTAATTTAAGTTTTGAGATTACCCTAAAAATGAAGGTTGTCATTTATCTTCGATGGACGTAGAATGAATAAATTACCAAAATGTATAAGATATGAAGATAATGTCTGCAAATTAAAAAAAATGGTTTTGTTTCTAATAGACAAGACTTACTATTGAAGATTTTTTATGATAAACTACTAAATTACCAGCCTTTTACTTTTCACATGTATTTGAAATTGATTATAATTATAAAAAAAAAAAACAAAGAAATTGTTAATAATATTATATTCATATGACATTATTTACTATAATTTGTCATTGAATTGTTATTACTTACTAAAAGTCATTTGTACACCAATTTAATTGGTATTACAAAGATCACAACTAAAATGTTTATTTAAGATCTTATCTTGAATGTCGTAATTAGAAACACAATAGAAAGACAATTACCTTATGTCGGACAGTGTAACTTAAGACATTCGAAAGGTTAATATAATATAAATAATAATAATACCTATGTTCACAAATAAAGATGGATTGATTGATTTGCTTTGACGAGCAACGAAATAATGCATGGGTAAGAAACGAACGTCAAAATGGTGAAGGAAATTATCGAACCAAAATTTCGAAGGGGGGTTTGCAATCCACCAACCAACACTAACTATGTTGGTTGGTTTACGGCACATTCCTTAATTAAAAACTGCATAATTTAAAGCAAATATAGAGTGTCGAAATTCAACCCCAATTCTGCAATCATTACGTCACATCCCGTTACAATCCGCAGCCAATAAACTACGGCTAACTAACTAATATGGCCTCCTTTTGTACCTTTTTCTTGTGATCTAAAACTTCCTCAACTTCGTGTTATGGCTGGCAGCTAAATTTCATAATAAACATTTTTTGCTCACAATCGCCAAACTTAAGTGGCAGTGGGTGGGCACACTGCTCGCAGAACAGATGATCGATGGGGCCGAAAGTTCTAGAGTGGCAACTACGTACCGGAAGATGCAGCGATGTAGGCCTCCAACAAGGTAGACCAATGATCTGATGAGGGTCACGGGAACCAAATGGATGCAAGACGCAAAGGACCGGTCGTTATGGTGACACTTGGGGGACACCTATGTCCAACAGTGGACGTCTTCCGGCTGAAATGATGATGATGATGACATTTTTTGCTTCCAACTCTAATGCCATTTTGGAACAGTGCAAATCTGTTCATATAACCGATTTTTGGGAAACAAATCGTTTGTTGGTTCTCTATAAAATTCAATAGTTCGTACTGGGTTTTATCTATGACCCGTTTTTGTTCTTGGATATTGACTTGCGAATGTGCGGAGAATTGAAAATACATAGTTTGTGTGCGAAAAATTTTATTTGTTGCATTCTGGTTGTCCAATTTTAAGTGAACTTTGAAATCAGACTTAATACTAATTATGTAAAAAAAATTTGTTGGTTAGAATTTACTACTACTTCGCGACCGCCTGCCACTCCTCCTCGCTCCGGACCATGGCCTCGACCAAGGCCCGGCGCGAGAGGTCTTGTGTGCTCCACCGTGTCCTCCGGGCGTTCCGCACAGTGGCGACACCCGGGCGTCACTTCCGCTTTGATTCGGAACAGGAACCTCCCAAACATGCCATTTCCGGTGAGGACTTGTGTCATGCGGAAGGTAAGGACGCCGTGAGGTCTTTCCAGCCACGCCTCAAAGAGGGGACTTATCGCCATAATTGTGGCGTGCCCATGACGATAGTCGCTGACACCATTCCACCATGAGATCCGCCGAAGCTCTGTCCGCCATGCCGCGACCTGTCGCGGCAGAGGACTTTCACCCCGGCGTTGCATCTCCAGGCGCATGTCGTGCATGTGTGCAAGGACTGTTGCCTCCAAATCCCACGGTGGTAGGCTAGCCAGAAGGCTCGCCGCTTCGCGAGAAATCGTGTGGTATCCCCGTACCATCCGAATTGCCATGACCCTCTGGCAGGCGTTCAGAATGGCTGCCGGTCGCTTTTGCAGCGACGTTGCCCACATCGGCGCCCCGTAGAGGGCCATGGACCGAACGATCCCCGCTTAGAGCCTCAGGCAGGAGGCGTCCGGACCCCCAAGGTTGGGCAGGAGCCGCTTGAGCGCAGCCCCAGCCCGGTTGAGCTTGGGAGCCAGACGTCGGAAATGCTCCACGAAATTCCACCGGCTGTCGAGGACGAGTCCCAGGTACTTCATCGTCGACCCGTCACCGATGTGAACTCCTCCTTGTGACTTGTGAAGCGCCACCTCGAGTCCCAACTCCTGGATCCTATCAACGACCATCGCAACCCCGCGTGTCGCTAGAGCGACCGCCGCCTGGTACGACTCTCCCTGCGCTAGAACACAGCCGACAGGTAGGCGTCGACTACTCGACCGAGGTATTCGGGCACCCGGTGGTACCGGAGTGCCCTCCGGATCGTACTCCAGGGCAGGGAATTGAAAGCGTTCGCTTCGTGGGGATCGCTTAGCGCGTAGTTTTAAACGATAAATGTAATAAATTGTGGCCATATTTTTCCGCACTAGTGCGAAAAACGGTAAATTGCTTGCCTAAAAGCGGTAGGGATAAAAGCCAATTTTTGAGTAAGTGTGTTGAAAAATATTTAGTGTAAATATAATAGTGTAAAAATATATAATAGTGTAATTTTTTTATGAGAATTAGATTTACGCATGGCGCTAGAAATATATAAAATATGAGCCTACGTTAACCTTGTGCCAAATCTTACGACAATACTTCGACTCACTGATCCGTGAAAGCAGGACAAACAAACTAATAAAACAACTCGTATTACTAAGAATTTGTCAAACCAATCACTTGGATCGCTTCTCGTTCGCAAGCTTCTATAGAATAGACCAGGCCAAAGTCCAAGAAGCGGTTATTGAAGGCTTGGTGCCAAGAAATCGGCCTTAATGCTATCTCCAGCCGACACTCCGTATCAGCTTAGGCCTCGGTCCTCTAGGCCCCCGGGCCTCGGAATTGTTCAAACGAGATTATATTATAGAATCGTATAAGAAAATTTTATGACCTCATGTGTATTGGTATTGATGTTTGTAAAATTGTTTTAATGGCTACTAAAAAGTGGTATCAAATTATTTCAGGCAACATGTACCCATATCTTAAATTCTCAAGTCAGTCTTATCGACTAAGATACATAACTACTTATAATAAATCAATTTGTAAGTAAACATAATTTTCAAATATGTTAGTAACTCTTCAGTTCGCACTATATTTTGTTTTTATTTCTTTGTATTGGAAAGCTTGACAATTTTTGCATTAGGCAAGTTAGTCAGAAGATCCGTATTTTCATTGGAACAGTAAAGAAATCACTATTTATATTTACTTATTTTATAAACTATTTTTATTTAGAAAATTCGCCTTATTCGTAAAATCGATCTAATTGAAACTAAATAAAGATATAGGCTAGACTTGAGATACTTTTTATCAACACTACGCGGGATCACGGTATTGCATTTTAGCTTTCAAGAGCAGTACTAAGGGCGAGGCCACAATTTTGCGTTATGGCATCGCATCGGCAAAACGACAAATTTTCCTTCGATTCTTAACAGGTTTTTGTCATCTGTATCGAGACGCTTTTAAGATTCATGAATGAATCGTATTATACTCGTAGATCGCTCGTTACTTCGAGCACTCATCGCGATATAAAAATATTATACAAGTCAAATAGTCTAGAAACTTCGCTTTGTTCAGCTGTTTTTTTTTTGTTTTGTAGGAAAGTATACGTGTTTCAGTATTTCATGTGTGTATTGAGAATTTTCTCTTAGTACGATAGGTAAATTTTCTAACATAGACACAGACGTTATAGTGTAGTATTGTTCGTCAGCGCCTTCACTCGCGTGATAATAGAAAATTGTCCCAAGTCCTAAATCCCATGTGTAATTCCAGTATATGCTCTATCCGTGTACCAAGTTTCATCGAAATCAGTTCAGCCGTTCGAGCGTGAAGAAGTAACAAACATACAAATATCACCTCTCGCATACTTTCGCCTTTATCTATAATACTAGCTGTTGTCAGCGACTATGCTTGCGTGGAAGTAGAAAATTCCTTCTACAAACAAGAAAACAAACTTGACCTCTTTATAACATTAGTGTAGATACTAGTTGGTGCCAGCGACTACGCCCGCGTTAAAGTAGAAAATTGCCTCAAGGGAAAACTCTCCCGGAATAAAATGTTTCCTATTCCAGGACGTGGTCCACACGTGTGCCACATTTTTTTATTCGTTCAAGCATGAAAAAGTGGTCAACATACAGACACACAAACATTCACCTTTATAATATTAAAAAACTGGTTGTATGTAAAAAGCGCTTTTAGCGATAAGACCGCCCATTGTGACACCGTATTAATTTTAAGTTTCTATTGTATTTTTAATATTAATGTACAATAAAGAATCTATCTGTCTGTATTAGTGTGATTATAACGTATAACACTCACAATCGCTTTATTTAATTTCATAAATGTAGCCATTTGAAGGGCATTCGAGTGTAAAAGAGCGCGCTGATAGGTCAGTCCTTGGATTAGCTTCTGACGTTTTAAGCTTTTGCGAAATAAAATATTTCTTTTTTAATCGATTTGAGTTTTCTGAAGCCTATTTTTATGTTAGGAGCGAGTTTAAGAAAAGTCTGTAGTAGGAAAAAAAAACACAACATCAAGTCCAACTTTATATATTTTTTTAGGGTTTCCACTTTCTGTCTGTTTATCTGTCGGTCCGTCCATCTGTTAGCGTGCTGTATTGTTAGGTAGATTTAAAATTTTCGGGGCGTTCCTATACAAAAAACATTATTTTGTCGGCATTTTTTTTTGGTTGATTTTAATTTTAGTATGGAACACTTTTGAGACTCACTTGGTCAGTTTTTTTTTCTTTTTTAATTAGTTTTCATTGTCTTATTGCTGGGCAAGTATCTCCCCGTGTTCTTTCCAAACTTCTCCGTCTTGGCGATTGCTGCCCTAGAAAGTGTCAGTGTGGCTCTGAAACGCAGTGGGCAACTGAAGGAATCATCATCACTTCAGCCAAGAGACGTTCACTGTTGGATATAGGCATCCGTCCCCACAGCGAACGATCCTGTGCGTCTCGCATCCATTCACCCTGACCAGGTCATCGGTGAAGCAGTAATGCTCGCTAAGGAGGAGGCCGACCGCATCAGGCCACGGCGCTCTCGCCGCCGCCGCCGGGATTCCGATCCCGATTTCCAGCCACCGTAGGCGCGGGCTTGCGGACAGTGAGCAACTCCATGAGGCGCGCACTGTTCTCGCGCGCCTCATGGAGTTGTCAGCAACAGCAGGGGCCCAGCCGGGTCGAAGCCTATTGGGGCCAAGGCTATCCGAAAGGGCGCTCGAGCCCCGGTATGAAGGCTTGAAGGAACGGGATGGGTTTTTTAGTCAGTAAGAGTCTGACACTATCTCCCGCTCCGCCCAAGAGCGGGGGTTGTCATAACATGATTTTTTCCATTGAAAAAAAAAAAAAACCAGGTCCACCTTGTGGGAATCCTTTGAACACTGTGTCTTTTGGTACGTAGTCGCCACTGATGAAACAAAAAGTCTGGCTCGCCTCTTCTCCCCCACACAGATTAGGAAAATTATTTGATGTATGGAGACCCCAAATACAAAGTGATTTGGCTGAAAAGATCTCATGGCATCTTCACCTTCTGCATAACGCAGGTCCACACAGGACATGGTTAGTCCGGAAGGTTCCTGCAAAGGAATCGTGCGGAAGTGACGCCCGGGTGTCATCATCGTGTGGACCGCCAGGAGGACACGGTGGAGCATACGATAGAGGTGTGCCCCACCTGGGCAGAGCACCGCCGTGTCCTCGTGGGCGCGCTCGGCGACATCGATCTATCGCTTCGGGCTTTGCTACAGGCCATGGTCAGCACCGAGTAGGAGTGACTTGTGTTCGCCTCCTTCTGCGAAGCAGTAATGCTGGCAAAGGAGGCGGCTGCACGAGGCAACGGCCCTCGCGCCCTAGCCGCCACTATCGGCGCAGGCTCGTGGACAGCGAGCAATGGGTAGCTCACCGTCCGACCGTCCGGCAACCGCCCGGACCGAGCTCAGGTCGTCGACGGCACGTGTTCTATGTGCGCCTCAGAGTGTTGTCAACAACTGTAGGGGCCCAGCAGGGTTGAAGCCTACGGGTGCCATGGGTGATGCGAAAGAAATCCCTGGGGCCCTGGAACAATGGTAATGCAGAAATAGGAGTGAGTTTTTAGTCAGTAAAAGTCTGACATTATCTCCGCTTCGCCCAAGAACGGGGGAAAACAGATGATTTTCCCACCAAAAAAAATATACAAGGTGATGTTTTTAGAGCGACTATTCGCTTAACACCTAATACTGCTCTCCATTTTTATATCTGAAAAACCCAAAACCTTTTATTCCTCAGACTGTTCAATAAACCCCAGCATCACCCAATGAATGGCTCAGCCCAGTCGGCATCAGTAATACAGTAGAATTATTCATGACCAGCATCTTGGATCATATCTTCATCTTGCGGTAATGGCGGCTCCGGGGTTGAAGGGGCTGGAGGGGGGAGGGGCAGTTGCACGTAATGACGTGATTGTTGCACGGCTTTAGTTGTTGAGAGTGGACTTGGTGTGTTTGGTGATGTTGATTCGCTTTGTGTCGACTTTTGATTTTATTTATCTATTTTTAAGCTGTTGCATAGCTTCTATAGCGGGCCTTGAGCGTGGAGACCGAATCCAGAAATTCCGTAACGAAAATAACCTAACACCCCCTTACTCATTTGTTTTTTGAAATGAGTGAAAATCAATCAAAATTCAATTAAATGTGTGAAAGTGTAACTTCAATTAATATCAAAGAAAAAAAAACAAAGGAAAAAAAAATACTACATAAATAAAATAAATAAATAATTATGATAAGTTGATAAAAAGGCTATGCAATAGCTTTACCGCGGCAGTCCCCGAGTGCCATACGTCTTTTTTTATTTTAAGAACGTTGCCACAGGAACGTTCGATGTGGCGACGCTTGAGGGAGGCCTATGTCCAACAGTGGACGTGTATCGGCTGAAATGATGATGATGATTTTTTTTTTTGTTTAATTGATATAAACTAGTGCTTGACTGCGATACTACTACTAGTACTAGACTAGTGCTTGTTATTTACTAGCTTTTGCCCGCAGCTTCGCCTGCGTACATAAAATATAGCCTATGTTACTCAGGAATAAAGCAGCTTTCTATCGGTGAAATAATTTTAGCAATCGGACCAGTGCTTCCAGAGATTACGACTTACAAACAAAAAAAAAAAACAATTATCTAGAAGATGTAAATTGAAACTTTATTTACAATACTATATATAAAGTTTATAATAAGGATGTATATATAAGCGGACTTATTAATGCAATAAGGTATACTCTATCAATCAACCTTTAGATTAAAAAACCGGCCAAATGCGAGTTGGACTCGCATACGAAGGGTTCTTTACCGTCCATAGCAAAAAAACGGCAAAAAAATCACGATTGTTTTATGGGAGCTCCACTTCAATATTTATTTTAATCCTTTTTTAGTGCTTGTTTTTAAAGCGACAGAAAAAATATAACATTTTTCTAGCTATCACAGTTCATGAGATACAGCCTGGTGACAGACAGACAGACAGACAGCCGGATGAGTCTTAGTAATAGGGTACAGTGCCCTAAAAAGACTGTGTCACTGCAGGAAAATTGTTCTAGTCCTTCGATGTACGCGGTATAAACGGACCGTAAAGGTGTCAACAACGTAAGGGATAGGGACAGTTACGGGAATCACTCGCCGTACGTCAGGTTGTCCGATGGTGGTGATGGCGGAATCAAATCTCACCATATAAAACCTGTTAAACACACCAAAAGGCTGGTTGCCCCACGCCTGGGTCCCAGGCTTGGTAGACTCTCTATTTTGATAAAAGCTATAACCAATTGAACCCAACTAACAAATACGTCCATAGCATAGCATAGTCGGCCTTATAATGTTCCCATTGTTGGGACAGGCCTCTCTAGGAGAGGGAATGGGCCGTAATCCACCACGTGGGCCTAGTGCGGGTTAGTGAATGTCACATGTGTTCGAATTTTTAGTTCTAGGATATGCCGGTTTCCTCACGATGTTTTCCTTCACTGTTATGAGAGCAGTCATGATGAAGTAAATTACACAAAGTAATGCGTCTGGATGGGTTCGAACCCGCGACCTACAACTCGTAAGTCGGGGCCGTTACCACTCGGCCACTGCTCTCACACAAATACGTCCATCAGGCTTAAATTGAATCACTATAAATGCTATTGATAGTAATTTAAACTAAAACAACAAAATAAACAGAACATTTAATTTCATTATAAATGAAATTGCATCCGATTGTAGTGAAAACGAGGCGTGAATGACGAAGCACATATTGCGTTGCTACGCCGTAGCACCGTAGCACCGTAGCTTCGTAGCAGATGTGCTACGACTACGAGAGCGAATAATTTTAAAAGTAAACGGAATTGATGTTAAAAATCTGGAATTATTTTAATTTCTGCTTTATATTACTGAGAAAAAAAAAAATCTTAACAGTTGGTTTAAGGCTTAGTGAGTTATATTTCACCAAACCAATTATTGAACTAAAACCTCCTTTGGTGTAAGGCATTACCGTTGGACTAAGAGAGTAAACTGTTAGTGCCGCTGCATATGGGCCAAGGGGCTGTCCTTGTAGCCGATGGCTGCTGCATAATATTGATAAATTATATCCAGACACAGAATAAACGTTCGTGCTCATCACACGAACACTTGTCTTGGGTGGGAATTAATGACCTCGATCATAGTAGTCAGTGGGACTGCGGTGATCTCTTGCACCGGGCTTTGGAACAGGTCATGGTCCAGAGCGAGGAGGAGTGGCAGGCGAGCGCTTCCTTCTGCGAAGCAGTAATGCTAGCAAAGGAGGAGACCAATCGCATCAGGCAGCGGTGATCTCGCCACAGCTGGGATTCTGATCCCGATTTCTGGCCACCGTAGACGCGGGCTTGCGGACGGATAGCTATGGCTATTCGCTAGCTAAAGCGTTTTGGAATTATGCGTACAGCTAAAGAGTGGAATTCCCTGCCGGAGTCTGTGTTTCCTGTTTGTGTTACTTCTAGGCAAGCGTGCTCCATCGTCGGCCACTTCATTACTTACCATCAGGTGAGATAATGGTCAAACGCGAGCCTAGCAATAATAAAAAAAAAGCTCGCTGGCCGACCGTTTTTGTATATTCTTGGTGAAACTAACAAGTAAATGTAAAATACGTATCATTTTGCCATTCAAAACAAACAAACGCTGATAAACAATTGAAATGGCAACTAAAAATTTATTACACAAAACGGATAAATACGACGTAATTACAACGTCGTATTTATCCGTATAAACTTTAATTCCATTCAAAATAACTAATTACCTGTCATTCAACAGGTACTCTATGTTAATTTATCAATAAATTGCACAATTCAAATAAATATTGTTCAAAATGTGTATTGGTATTGTTTGGACAAATTAATTTTCAAATTAATGTTTTGCCTTTGTTAGTTAATTAACAAATATTTTCTTTAAGAGGGCCCTTCCCGATCCGACTCTTGTTAACGTGAGCGTGGTTAACCTTTCGAATACTATAATTAGAGACACAATAGAAAGACAATGAGAGGACGAACGCCGCGTTCGTTTGGGGTTTAATAAATTAAAAACTGGTTGGATCTAACGCAAGGAAATTAGATAACGTCTGAACGTTCTGTTGGCATTCAGTAATTCTGTCACTTACTCGAATATTTCACAAAACTTGTTCCAGGAAATTCAACTATTTCCAAAAACGAATCCTACAGTTTATTTTGATTAAATGTGAAAGGTTTCAATATTTTTTTTTACTCTTTGGTTTATGAGTACAGTATGAAGGGCCCTCTTTGAGGCGTGGCTAAAAAGACTTCACAGCGTTCTTACCTTCCGCATGACGCAGATCCTTACCGGACATGGCAAGTTCGGGAGGTTCCTGTACCGGATTCGTATGGAAGTGACGCCCAGGTGTCGCTACTATGCGGAACGCCCGGAGGACACGGTGGAGCACACAGTCGAGGTGTGCCCTGCTTGGGCGGAGCATCGCCGAGCCCTCGTGGAGGCGATCGGTGGCGGAGACCTCTTGCGCCGGGCCTTGGTTCAGACCATGGTCCGAAGCGAGGAGGAGTGGCAGGCGGTTGCCTCCTTCTGCGAAACAGTAATGCTAGCAAAGGAGGAGATCGACCGCATCAGGCAAAAGCGCGCTCCCTCTCCGGAATTCTGATCCCGATTTCCGGCCACCGTATACGCGGGCTTGCGGACGGCGAGCTATGCGTAGCTCACTGTCCGACCGTCCGTTAACTGTCCGGATCGAGTCCAAGTCGTCGACAGCGCGCACTGTTGCCGCGCGCCTCAAGGAGTTGTCAGCAACAGCAGGGGCCCAGCTGGGTCGAAGCCTACCGGGGCCAAGATTAGTTTCGAAAGACAGCTCGAGCCCCGGTATGAAGGATTGAAGGAAGGGGCTAGGTTTTTAGTCAGTAAGAGTCTGACACTATCTCCGCTCCGTCCAAGAGCAAGGGTTGTCATTGATGATTTTCCCACAATAAAAAGGATAACAGATTTTCAGAAGTCTCAACTGGATGCATTTTATACAAAATGTTTTGATTTAAATGGAAATCTAGATATTTTCTACAATATATCTGATCTTTTTTTAAATATATCTAGAGAAAGATGTGTATTAACGTCATAATCACGTAAGAGCGGTTGTATGGAAATGTATCTCGGGTTGGGCGCTCTTAATGAATACCGGTGAGTTGAACTGAACCCATTTATGAAATAAATTGAACTGTCCTTTAAAGGTCACGAAACAAATTGAAGATTTGTTAAGGCATCATGATTCATAAATATTCTCCTCAACTGTTCATGCATAGCGGTTTTAATTTTCCTGGACGAAAATATCTCTCATTTTTTGTACGGAAAGGGCAACTCTCACTTAACGTTTAATAAGTACTTACATACATAATATACACAATCAGTCTTTTAATGTTCCCACTGCTGGGACTCAGGCCTCCTCTTTAGAAGAGGGAATGGGTTGTAATCTACCTCGTAAGCCCAGTACGGGTTAGCAAATCGTTTTCGAATTTTGGTTACCAAAATCGAAGGGAACAATTAGTACAATCATAAATTTTATAATAGGGTAGTTTCCAGGGTCAAAATAATTAAATTTTATTTAGTCCGTATTTTACATTATAAAAAATATTGGACACGTATGTATTTTTTCTTTTTTTGATAAAACCAAAAATTACAAAGATATAGCCCATTAAAGTTACGTGTGTCGTCACGCCGGCGGCGTGCTATATCTTTGTCAATTTTGGTTTAATTTACAAATAAAAAAATACGTGTCCCTTATTTTTGAATAATCTAAAAGACTAACTTATTACATTTTTAACGGCAACTAACCTATTCTCGTGACCAAATGCTTACCTACTTTGAGATTCTATGATATCATACACGACTGCCAGCAAACGTGCAAAAAGACAATACCCAACCAAGGCTTCCACACGACCATTTAACACCGAAACGCTTGCCAAAATTAGCATAAAAACAAAAATTCAATTCGCTCACTTACACGGTTGTAACTGTTAAACGCTCGTGCAAGGCGACTCTAGCCGACCTACTCCCTTCCCGTGGGGCCGCCTGCCAAAATTCTGCCTGCTATCTTCTAGACCACACTCCAACCTACGATTTATATCGAAACTTGCTGGCATGGGAGACAACCTAAACGTATTAGCCGACTGTACACCGTAAAGCCATATAAAAGTGTTCAGAACTTACTTTTCTGGCACGGGTTTTCGTTACAATTTTTGAACTGGCCTTTTTTTTGTGGCCACGAAAATTATGTTCCTTTTTAAGTATGTTGGAGTTATTGAAATATAGTGTGTGTAAGTATTTTTGTCGTTTTTGTACGGGATTTCTTTTTTTAAGAGACGTTTTAAGAGACGAGCGTTTCGGAGATGAGAAGGTTGAGAAAGATGTGTTGTGTGACGAGAGTGGATAAAGTGAGAAATGAGTATATTAAAGGAAGTTTGAAAGTGGCGCCAGTGAATGAAAAGTTGAAACGTAATCGGTTGTCTTGGTATGGTCATGAGAAGAGGAGAGATGAAGCGCATGTTTCTAAAAGAGTTCTGAGTATACATGTAGATGAATGCAGAGGGAGAAGAAGGCCGTAGAAAAGATGGATGGATTGTGTGAGGAGTGATATGAAAGAAAAGGGAGTTAGTGATAGTTTGACGGGTGACAGGACAGAATGGAAGAAAAAAAAGACGGGTTGCACTCCGGGAGTGCCGGCAGAAGTGAAAACTTGATTATTAACGTTGAGCATGTTTGATATTTTGGAATGGTTAGGGAATAATTTTGCACCAATTGCTTTATCAGTATAAAAGTACTATCATTTATGTGGTAGAATACAATATTCATTTATTGCGCTATCGTACACAAACATGACAATTTATATTACATTAAAAATTTAACACTTTAAAACTATTACAATTATTTTACATTAAAAAGTTAATCTCTCCGAAAAGTCAACGTCGCCCATTGACTTATATTCTAGTGATAGACAGGTCCTTTCATAGAAAAGATTTGTCAAAATATTGAAAAGTTAAAACGAAAATCTGCTGCAGCGCTACATTGGCATTATGTCGTCTAACAGAACTATTAAAATATAAAGCGCTGATAGCTTTTAGAGGATAATTTTTTCACGACCAAAACGTCTACTTACGCGTTTAGTTCAACATAGTGTAATGACATGTTATCCATATAGATGTTTATACCGCAGAAGTGACATAGTTTTTGCCTACAATACTTCACATTACAATAAAACTCTATTTAAAAATTTTACCAATAGTCCACGTTCGTGTAAATTCAGAAAAATACGTCTAATAATTAGTGAATTCAAAATCGTGTAAAATAATGAAACCATTGAACCACCAGAAAATGATGGTCAGGACTGCGCTGCTAATATTTAGTAACAAAACAAACAACAACTATAACTATAGCATAATCAGCTTTTTAATGTTCCCACTGCTGGGACTCAAGCCTTCTCTCTAGGAGAGGGAATGGCCCGTAAACCACCACGCTGGCCCAGTGCAAAATCAAAATCAAAATCAAAATCAAAGCATTTATTTCAAATAGACCATTTACAGGCACTTTTGAATAGTCAAATGTCGGTCAGTCCAAGAAAAGTGAAGGTAAAGTGCGGGTTGGTGAATGTCGCATGTCTTTGAAATATGCTGGTTTTCCTTCACCTTTTTGAGAGCAATGGGGATGAATTAAATTACATAAAAAACTAAAACTTTTTTTAAATCTATTTTCAACTTTATTTTTCGGGGCGAATCAAAAATTGATTCGGAGTCAGAAATTTGCACTTGGTTTAATGATGTAGGGGAAAGCTATAAATGTTTTAAAGGCACATTCTGAAGGAATAGCATTACTGCAAGGAATAACCGACTCATTAGAAAACGTTTTCCAGCTTTAGTATCATCAGTTTAAAAGTGTGAAGAGCAGATAAAAGGATATTTTGTAGGAAGCCACGTGTTGTCACGTCTATCCTCTTAAGATGTTTTATCAATTTTTCTCTTTTCGGCTGACCAGAGTGAACAAACTTGAAATAATTATAATTATAGTTTATGAAGGACGAAATCTCAATAACAGTAATGATCACTTAGTGATGTATCACTTATATTACACATATGACTACAAATTCAACTGAACCTGAGTTTTTACAGTATCGCAAAACAGACGTATTCATATTTATTGAATTTGACGGAATTCATTGGTACCTATTATTTATACAAAAAAGAAAAAAATATTAAACAGAATATTAAAAAAAAAAAAACGGAATAAAACATCATGCAAATTCGTGTTCACTAAATAAAAAAATTGTAGGTAAAAAACCCGGTTTTTGTGGGATGGAACATCTGCATGTTTTAGTCTATGATTGTAAAATGGAAAATCTTTTAAATAAAATAATATAATTTCTAACATACTATTACGAAATTTGAAGCAATTAAATTGCTTGAATAATCAATTATTTTATTTTCATGACTACTGAATTATTATTTACGTCCCAAATTCACTTTCTTTTGAATTTATAAGCTCCGCTCTCAACTGTATGAACGTCAAAATTGCACTAAAGTCATCAATGTCAATTTGCCTAGAATTCAGTGCAAAGGATTCGTTTGAAGTGAGTGTTCAGCACGCCCTATCTAGTACTTAGATATCGATGACGTCGCCGTCTTACGCTTTTTCGATCAGGGTCACGTGGCCTGACGCGAGTTTAAGATTTTATACCCATTACAGAAAAAGTGCTCAACGCCGCTAAAGAAGTTTTCACTTCAAAAACAAACGGAATAAAACATCATGCAAATTCGTGTTCACTAAATCAGTTGTAGGTAAAAAACCCGGTTTTTGTGGGATGGAACATCTGCATGTTTTAGTCTATGATTGTAAAATGGAAAATCTTTTAAATAAAATAATATAATTTCTAACATACTATTACGAAATTTGAAGCAATTAAATTGCTTGAATAATCAATTATTTTATTTTCATGACTACTGAATTATTATTTACGTCCCAAATTCACTTTCTTTTGAATTTATAAGCTCCGCTCTCAACTGTATTAACGTCAAAATTGCACTAAAGTCATCAATGTCAATTTGCTTAGAATTCAGTGCAAAGGATTCGTTTGAAGTGGGTGTTCAGCACGCCCTATCTAGTACTTAGATATCGATGACGTCGCCGTCTTACGCTTTTTCGATCAGGGTCACGTGTCCTGACGCGAGTTTAAGATTTTATACCCATTACAGAAAAAGTGCTCAACGCCGCTAAAGAAGTTTTCACTTCAAAAACATGTTGCGCCGACCCCAAGTAATATGGGATAAGGACAGGAAGGAGAAGGTAACGCATTAATGTTACCTTCTTCGAAGGAGTTAGGTATCGCGACTTTGGAACGCAAAGGTTAACTGAAGAACACAGCAGGTGAGTTTTAGTGACTAAAAGTTTAATACTCAATTTAATCAAAGGCGTAGAAGTGACTTTTCAACTATAAAATTAATTGTAGAAAAAAGTTCATTTCAAAACAAGAACGTTTATCATACTTATTACTATTTTAAAAAAAAATTTAAATTGCATTAAAAACCCTGAAATTTGTCATGAAGTATGGTCTCATAGCACAAGTATAGAAAAAAAAAACATTGTTACGTCACAATTTTTTTTTCTATTCTGATAAATATTTGAGACTCGATTCGGGAATTGAAATATTTACATAAGTTAGTTTGTACGGAACCCTTATTGCGCTGGTCCGACTCGCACTTGTCCAGGTTTTTCTTTCTTAACCTACATCGTTTATAAGAGTTTACTGCTGCCTTCACATCAATCTATCTAGTCCACGTGTAACGTTGTTGGGACTTACGTAAAAACCTACGGCCAGCCTTGACCTTAGCCTGTATTTATCTAAAGGTACAGCTTCGAAGGTCGATGGCATCAGTTACGAATGGCACCACGCCAGATAGACACTGAAGAAGCAATGTAAAAGTAAAAGAGGTCTATATGTGGAGAAATAGAAACTGTCACCTTAAACTTGAGTTATTTGTAAAACATTAACAACCCTGCAAGACTATTAACAAATTCATAAACAATAATGTTTGTCTTAAGACTTTTTACAAAACATAATTTGATTTACCAAAAACAAACCTTCAAGATTTCGTTGTTCTATCTAACACATTTCAACTCTGTGTTTTACTATACCTACCTACGTCTGTATGACGCGACGCAAGCGCATCAAGCACCCCCACCGCCCCACTTCCGTCCGCTATTGTACTATCGCTTGCTTCGCAATTCGCATAGACTTCGTAATATTTAAACCATTCAATTTAAATATTTTTACTCTTGTATGATAATCTGATGAAGTAATTTATAATAAATTTTTAAAAGTCACAGTGCAAAATTTGTGGTTTATGATGTTAGTAACTTAGTCCCAAAAGGTTGCCAGTGTTTTACAAATAACCCTGTATAAATACACTAGTTTTTGATCATAGCTTCGCTCGCTTTTTCACGATCCAAAAATGACGAACTTCCACATAAACCTTTTTTCTTCCTTTTCTTTTGGGTGGATATTTGAAAAATCCGTTAATGTACCTCGTTTAAATTTTAGAAACAATAGTTGGAAAAAAACCGTGAAAGTGCGGAGGCCGGACTCGTGCACTAAATGTTCCGTACTTTTGCTATTTTTGACTAGGGATGAGTCAAAAATAGCAAAAAAATCGCGTTTGTTGAATTTTTGAAGTCCCACTTAAATATTTATTTTAATCTGTTTCTAGTATTTGTTTTTATAGCAGAAATGAAAACACATCATCTGTGAAAAATTTAATTGTCTTGCTATCACGGTTCTTGAGATATATCCCGACAGACAGACGGAAAGCGGAGTCTTAGCAATCTTTAATCTTCTCCTTCTTCTTCCTTATGTGTATCACTCTTCATCACTTCAGGTGTTGGTGGCAAACTTCACAACACGCCGCCACTTTCTGATGGCCGCCTTCCTAATGCATTCATGCAGTGATGATGAGCTATTTACTGCCGCTTTGATTTATTTATTTATTTTATTCTTCAAGCCTTTATCTGGTCAGTCTACCACATAGCCTTAGCAATAGGATCCTATTTATACTCTTTGATTTGTGATACACTAGCGTGCTTTATTTTTTTTATAATTATCTTCCCTTCAAGAGGTGGCGAGATGATCTAGACGCGTATCACGAGAACTGGTTAGAGACGGCGCGAGAGAAGAATGTCTGGAAGGACTTGGGGGAGGCCTTTGCCCAGAAGTGGTAATGGCTATTAAAAAAAAAAAAAATCTTCCCTTCGGCGTTACGGAACCCTTAAAAGGCTACATAACATCACGACCAATAGAAACTACATAAGTAGAAAGTTAAGGATTATACATTGGCCCAGTTCAGATTCATCTGTCAGAATGTTATATTGCATAGATTCCGCTCGGGTACAAATAAAAGGTTCCAATACCTAGACAGTTTAATCGAGGCCGCATTTGACCTAAAATGTTTCCAGACATGTCTCGTTGTGATTGCGACTCGAGGCTTTCACTGTTATTTGTTTCGAGAATTCGTGTATCAAGTTTCAAGTTAACGTCGTGAACGTAAACGCGTTGGTTTTTTTTTAGAAAGTCATCCAGGTCGTCCCACCATCTCAGTCATGGTCAGTCCAGACACCAATTCTGTGTATTACGGACCCACAGCTCGTTACAAATGCGACAGTTATGTCTTGCCCAGTCCTACTTAACTTGGACATCCTATTGAGCCACATCAACGATTTGTGTTTTGGAGTGCAGTGTAGTGTTTCGAATGTGGTATGTTCGTTTAACACATCATAGTATGCTGTGCTATATAGCTGGTAATCCTTAGCAAGCCAGTAAAGTGTTATTTATTTATATTATCTTATTGATACGGTCGTATGACCCTTTTATCTGATGTTAAGCGATGATGTGGTCGACGATGGTGCACGGTTACCTAGAAGTAGTCTATTCACTCTTGACTTAAAGACTCCTAGGTTGTAGCTATCAGGATACAGGACTCAGCAATTGTTTAAATTCGACTTATTGCTTGTTGATATTACATTAAATTATCATCCTTATAGTATACAGAAGGGTTGGCAGATGTGTACCTATAGTAGACCCACAGTTGGCCAACCTTATTGATTTGATTATTTTTCTGATACTGTCATCAGTTTAGTTGTTACCAGAACTTAGCAGGAGGCCCTGAATTCGATTCTCGGGTCGGGCAAAGTTGGGTTTACTGGAATGTCTTATCGGTGATTCGTAGTCGGATTCGTTATCGGTTAAGAACTCCATTAGGTTTACATGTGCTTTATACTTACAACAGGTAAAGCGCTGCTGGAGATCATCAAATGACTCTTCCCATTCTGGAGCGACAGGGAGTATCAGACATTTACTGACTAAAACGGACTCTGTTCCACCTTAAAGAAAAATTGTTCCTTCA
This sequence comes from Mythimna albipuncta, assembly GCA_929112965.1. Lineage (NCBI taxonomy): Eukaryota > Metazoa > Arthropoda > Insecta > Lepidoptera > Noctuidae > Mythimna > Mythimna albipuncta. The sequence goes on from OV815960.1 coordinate 4,248,363, forward strand.
GTTGCCTTTTGCGTTTCAAGGTTGTGGTGACTTTTTTGGTTAATATAACAAAAACAAAGCGGCCAAGTTCGAGTTGAACTTGCGAACTGTATTATAACCTACTAGTTTTTGCCCGCACAGCTTCGCTCCCGCTCTTCCCTACTCCACCCTACTTTACTCTACTCCACCCTACTCCACCCTCCTCCACCCTACTCTAGCCTACTCTACCCTACTCCACCCTACTCTATCATACTCTACCCTACTATACCCTACTCTGCCCTATCAAACTTCACATAAACCATCTACTAAATAGTCCGAACAAAGCCTAAACATTTGGTTTGGATAGGTGAGCCCGTTCTTGAGTTATAAAATTACAACGAAAAGTGGCATTGATTTTTATATATATAGATTTTCTACTCTGACCTGTCCCAGCGTTTCTTTGTTGAAATGTCACTTAAATATTTATTTGATTCTGATTTTAGTATTTTTAGTTGTAACGGCAGTAGAAATACATCATCTGTGAAATTACAACTGTCTATCTACGGTATATGAAGTACAGCCTAGTGACAGACGGACAGTAGTCTTAATAATAGAATCTCGTTTTTACTCTTTGGGAACACTATTATAACAATTATTAGTAATATTTAGTATTGGACTATACAGTAATCTGCCTTCGTACGTGACATTATAGGCACTTCTCCATCGAATCTAGACTCAAAATAACACTGCAAACTTACCTAAAGCCGCGTACAGACATTGCGAGGCGTGCATCGCGAATGGTTCGTCACGTATGCCTCAACCTGAGGCATACGACGATACATTTATGCGTGCGTCCCGAATGACACATGCTCAAGCTGAGCACTCAAACCATCTAGCTCGGTGTTCGTCAGTAGAAAACGCAAACAACACCTGTCCGTCCACACGGACCGCAGGGCTCGTACTGAGACGGCGTTCGCAAAGATTGTATGACGCGAATGCTCACTGTAAGCACACACGTCCATACAGTCCGAGGCATGTGAGACGAACCATTCGCGACGCACACCTCGCGATGTCTGTACATGACTTTAAATCAATGAAACACGTACCTTGAATAAGTCTGTGAACAACTTACGATCCGTCGCGCTGCACGGCCGAGCTCTGTATGAACTTATGTGAAACTGTATGAAACTTAGCTAAACTTGTACTAGGCGGGTGTCATACGTTCTAACAGTATGCAGGCTTTTGGCAGGATTCTTACATGTTTCTGCCAAAAGGCTGTATTGTGGTAGGCAAGGTATTGTTTGGTAATCTGTGAGGAGAAAAGAAGCTAGTTTTATTTTATGCATAGGTGGGTTGGCAGTATAAGGAAAGGTATGAAAAATGTCGTTCAAACGAATTCATTTTCAAGAAAACTATGGCGCAAGAAGACTAGCTGCTTCCATCGGATTCACCTGCGTGATAAAGAAATTTATACCAAAGGAAGCTCATAGTCTACTTTTTATCTCTGGAAAATGCTTCCAGAGTTAAAAAGTAGACTATGTACGTTTTCAGGACATGGTCTACTCGTATACCAAGCTTTATTGAAGTCCTTTCAGCCGTTCGAGTGTGAGGAAGTAAAAAACGTACAAATAAACAGACGCACACACAGAAACTGTTGCCATTACATTATTAGTGTGATCAGTTGTTTTTAAAGTAGAAGCTAATTTTATAAAAAGATGCCGTAATTCGAAAGAAATGGTATTTCTTGATTTTAAGTTTGCCACAGGAAGTTATCTTCAGTCAGCACTGCTGGCTCCACGGCACGATTGGCTGGCTAAGGTACTGAACAAACCCGCACAGAACCATACCGTTTCGGGTTTGGATGTCTCTCTGGCTCTCCCGCTCGTGGGTGGAGCGGGTGGGCGTGTTAGACTTTTTCTGACTACTACACCTATGTTCTTTCTTTGCTTAACGTTCCAGGATCTCGGGGATACCCTTCGGACTATCCATGGGATCTATATATAGCTGGACATAAGCTACTCCAAAGGATTGCTGTCGCTTATAATCCTTCGTAGATTTCTGTGATCTTCACCAGGTCATAGCTCAAGGTCGACTTTTAAATATTATCAGATCATAATGAAATTGAAAAAGTAACGTTGCTACTTACGACAGGCTCTTTATTAAAACTTATAATCTGTTTTAAAAATAATGTGAGAAGAAGACAGTAAAGATAAGAATTTTAATTAAGTCATTTTCGCTTCTGATAACAATTTCGCAGACCAGGTGTTGGAGAAACTTTTGATTTTTGTTCTAAACTTAGTAGACGCGACCTCGTTCTGAACTTCACAACTTTAATTGGGTACGATGTTCGGTGAACTATGTGTGCTGGCTTTTTTGTCTTTACCACGTTATTGTTTTAGTATAACACAGCACTTACGAGTCGTACGTCACGGGTTCAAACCCAGCCAAGCACGTTACTTTGTGTAATTTATTTCATCAATACTGCTCTCAAAACGGTGATGGAAAACATTGTAAGGAAACCGGCATGCCCTAGACCCAAAACTTCGAAGACATGTGACATCCACCAACCCGCACTGGACCTGCGTGGTGGATTACAGCCCATTCCCTCTCCTAGAGAGGAGGCTTGAGTCCCAACCGTGGGAACATTAAAAAGGCTGGTGATGATAACACAGCATAGTTGGCCTTATAATGTCACCAGGTCATTGGTCCACGTTGTGGAAGGCCTTTCAACGCTACGTCAGAATCAACGACGATCTGTTCAGCGAGCAATATGCCCTGCCTACTGCGACTTAAGTTTGGTGATTCTTCGGGTCATGTCGGTAAACTTGGTTCTCCTTCGGATATCTTCGTTTCTGATGCGATTATGAAAGGAAGTTCCGAGCATAGCCTTTTCCATAGACTTTTGGGTACCTAACCTCTAAATGTTTTTTTAACTTGCTCTGTAAATAGAGGTCACTATTATGTTTGGCTTTGTTGGTGGTGGGTCGTTTGTCTTTATGGATGTACTAAAAACTACGCATTTTGGTTCAAGGGAAGGAAGATGCCTACTGCAAGGGCTGGTTCTTATTACAAAGATTCTGATTCTTGGTTGGTATTTAGAAAGACTTGGAGGGCTTCTCCCAGTAATGGGAAAGGATAAATAAATCCAAATCCAAACTAATATTATAAATGCGAAAGTAACTCTGTCTGTCTGTCTGTCTGTCTTTGCTTCACGCCTAAACTACTGAACCGATTTGTGTGAAATTTGGTACAGACATAGTTTGGAACTTGAGAAAGAACATAGGATAGTTTTTATTAAATAAAATAAAAAATAAAATTTATTCCGGACATAGCGCCATCTGTTGGTCGAGAGTCGGCATCAATTCAGTACTGAAATTTCCGGAAGTCACTATTCCATGCGAACGAAGTCGCGGGCAAAAGCTAGTCTAAATATATTACCAACACTTGTATCAATGGCGTCACATAAGAACTAATCCTGCATCGAGCAATTAAAGTTCTCTGCGCGATTTAAACATATAGAACAGCCCGAAAACCATTTATCGGGCAGTTGCACACCAGACATAGCACCCGTCTGACCCGTCAGTTTATAGGACTATACTCTCTGTTCAAAATACCTTCAAACATCTATAATAAGCAGTTACTTAGTAATAATAAAGAAATCCCTTCAAACAATTAAACTATTCAACCCACTCAATTTCTTCGAAGACTCCATTACGCCTAGATTTGCATACAGGCTCAAAACAATTAACAGGCACTACATGACGTCATTCTCATGACGTCATCGGCGCCGCACGCACGCTCGTCTCCACCATAAAGAACCATGGCGCCATCATGCCAATACTATTAACGGCAACCATTTAACTTGGCCCCTGTATCTCGTCCTAGACACCCCTTTATCACCTAGATGCAGTCAAAGTAGAAAGGTGAGGAATGTCTTAATAGAATGGCGACGTAAAAATGTTTATGCCGTTGAGCGCATTCCGTCGGTGCTTGAGTACAATGATGCTTCAAGTCGAGAGTGTCTCTGTAGGTGAGAATGTATGGCGATTAGAATTAGGTATTGAATGTGTTATTGGTTGTGTGTGTCGTATGTCTATCTGGGAATAGAATTCAGTTAGTTGCAGAGCCATTTTGCAAATGAAGACTAGAATTGTGGGACAGGAAATGGATACCTTTATGAATTTGGGGAGTATGAGACTTTTCTCTTCAGAGGGGTAGTGTTAGGCGAAATAAAAAAAAATCTGATCAAAATTTAGTCCAACTTAAGCACATAAAGTTTCGGGTTTCGTACACACTTAGGTACCTTTGTAACACACGGACGGACAGACAGAAGGACAGACGGTTAGACAGACAGACAATAGAAATAATGAAAGACGGCCAGACAAATAGACGGATAACTTGATACTGATCGGAAAAATGCTAAAAACTTAAGAAAATTGGAAATTCACGGGATACCCTGGAGCTTCCACCAATTTTTTTGACAAGTTGTCGCCGTCGCGAGGCTATCACACTAGTGTAGTAATAAACACTAGTACTTCACCATCATCGATTGCATCACTGCTTACCATTAGGACGTGGGATCACAGTCAAGATATACATTGAACATTGTAGAAGGCGTTACAAGTATCGAATCAAAATTTTACGTGATACAAGATTGTGTGTTAAGAATTTACTCTCCAGAAATATAATAAAACTGGCTTCTGCCATCGGCTTTGCCTGTATAATAATAGATTTCTACATACAAGCATTTTGGACCCTTGATCATCCCGTTAGAGGAATATTATAGAAAATCCTCTCTTAGTGCTAGGCGAGCATAAAGGGAAACCTTGTGCTAAATTTTGTAGATCCAGCAATTTCGGCTGTGTGTTGATATGTCAGTCAGTTTCTACTTTCATGATAATTATGTTGTAGCCAACTTTAGTTGTCGGCGATGCGTATTAACTACCGGTCAATGGACTCGCTCAGTTGACGTTTTCTTAAAGAAATTAATTTCGTACATTCGTAAATTAATACGAGTGTGGGTGACTCACATACATTTACACTGTATACACTACACGTACACAATAAATATATATTCACCTACATCTATTATGTCTATTTATACATTCATATATATTTATATGTTTCCAAGTTCACAACACACATATTCACCAACACTAAACACGACATACACATTGACGTGACGTATTGGGCACGCGCACAGTCGATGACGCGCCGGCGATTTATTTTCTTCTACCGCCGAGTTGTAGCACTAAGTTATATTTCGTTTCTCACCAGTCACGATCTATGCTGCTCGCTAGGCTTTCGTGCGCTTGCGCCGATAATATTAATTGTGAACTGTATCTACCCGCGCTAACTGTATAGCTGTGTTTGCAAAGCCTGTGCATTATATTTCACTGCTTATCTTGCGCCTTCTATTAACTTGTGTTGTTGTGCTGTGTGTAAGGATATTATACCTGGAGATACTACAACAAGGAATTTCATTTACTCGCCGCCTACCTAGTGAGTACTTACCTACACCACACACACACCACCTAAACAACCAAACGAGTTTAAAAAAAAGGTACTTTATTTTTTAATTTTAACTTAATAAATCGATAGTGTTTCATGTAGCGGATCGATCCTCCACGGGATTAAAACGATCAAAAAACGGTGTATAAAGATAAAATTACCTAAAACTATATCATACCCGAGGTTTTCCCTCTAAGCCATCGCAACCCAGTCGTAACATTGCTATGATAACATTAAAAGTTCAAGGTACTACTCGTATCATTTTCAATCGACAAAATAAAAAATACGAAATTTATTTCCATTCTAAGTTGGATTGTTATAGTTGTAACTCTTCCAATATTATTCTGGGCTACCGTCCGTTGGTTTGCTCGTAAAAAGCAAACACATTTTAGCCGTTAGAAATACATATTATCGGACCGTGGCTCACTATTACAGTTTACATTCACTGATTTGGTGCAAGTTATAAGCTTGTTGAGTGTAAATTATGTTAGACTTAGCTAGCCCATATTCTCTTCCGGCGGGATCTCATGGTGGAATGGCGACAACGACTGTCCCAACTTAGTGCTGGCCACGCTACAATTATGGCGGTAACAATGGAAATCTTTTTGAGGAGTGGCTGCAAAAACAACACGGTGTCCTTACCTTATGACGTAGGTTGTCACCGGACACGGTCAGTTCGAGAGATTCTTGCACCGGATTCGTGCGGAAGAAACGTCCTGGTGTCACTATTGTGTGAACCACTCAGAGGACACTATGGAGCATACAGCAGAGGTGAGCCCCGCCTGGGCAGAGCACCGCCATGTCCTTATAGGGGCGCTTGGCGGCAGCGATCTTTCGCGCCTTGGTATGGAACATGGTCCGGAGCGAGGAGGAATGGTAGGCGGTTGCCTCCTTCTGCGAAACAGTAATGCTAGCAAAGGAGGCGGCCGCACGCAACGGCCTTTTGCCCCAGCTACCGGGATCCCGATCCCGATTTCCGGCCACAGTAGGCGCGCTCATACGGACGGTTAACAATGGGTAGCTCGCTGTCCAACCGTCCGAGCTCAAGTCACTGTTCACTGTTCCCGCGCGCCTCAAGGAGTTGTCAGCAACAGCAGGGGCTCAGCTGGGTCGACGCCTACTGGAGCCAGGGTTACTTTAGAAAAAAAAGGGCCCAGCAGTGTCGAAGCCTGCTGGGACCATGGGCGATGCGAAAGAGAATCCTAAGGCCCTGGAACAAAGGCAAAGAAGGAACAGCAGTAAGTTTTAGTCAGTTAAAGTCTGTAAAGAGCCTAAAAAGCTCAAATTGCCTCAGTGTTGGTCAAAGGTCAAAAGAAAGGTCAAATGTCTTCATTTTTTCCAACGATTACGGTTCCTCGTTTTTCTTGCGAATTCTTAAGGAAGACATCCAGGTCGTCCCACCATCTCCTACGTGGTCTGCGGAAACCTCATGTCGTTTTTGGGTGCCAATCTTGCGATTTACGAGTCCACAGCAGCTTTTTAGACAGATCCTGTCTAGTCCCATTTAAGTTGGGCAGATTTTGAGCAGATATCAACTATTTGCGTTTGGAATGCAGTGTAGTGTAAATTCAAACTTTAATCCTTATCTTCAAGCTCCTAAATCTTCTGTTGTTTTTTTAAGAACTCAGACTTTTTTTCTATCAGTATTCAGTTGTTTGATGCACAATATGGAATATGTACGGCATATTTCGATCATGATCATTTCAAAACGCAGCTTTTTAAAAAAAGTCTTTGATACCGTCGACAGGAAAGAAAGAAAACATGTTTATTTGCCACACAATGAACAAAACAAGTCGTATTGAAACATTAATAAAATATAAAACTTAAAACAAAATAAAATAAAAAAAAACAAACTGCAACAATGTGTCTCACGGTAGTGCCAAATAGGTTCAGTTCAGCATACTGTCAGACAACCGTAGCAGTTGCCTGACGCTGGTTTTCAACTGAACCTTTCGCATTCGTAAGGAAGGCACTCGCAAACCTTTAAGTACTAGTAGTATATGTAATTTAACAAAATGGGTACCGTCCCACGGACTATAATAATTCTAAGTTTCTAATTTTAATAATTAATGATAGAAATCTAAGTAGATAACTATCCTAAAAAATGTTAACGTTCTTCCTTCAAAAGAAGTTAGAACTTTGACTTATTAAAATGTAACTAGCTTTTTAAGGTCACGTCTCAATTTGGCTTAACCTTTCTATCTTACTTAATTTATCATTTTATAAACTCGCTGTCTAAGTAATAAAGGTCGTGGCGATTATTATTAATAATTCTGCTCTGTATTTATTATTATTTCACTTAAATATGATGGAGATAAGTAGCTTTTGTGTAAGTTATTGTCGGATTACGTGGGTAGTGATCAAAGTAAAAAGTTATTACTTTTGCTAACGTATTTTGTTAACTCTGCCTTTTGGCTTTCATCATCTTATAACTTCTGCTAACGGCTTCTTTATTTTAATATTAGCTTTTGCACGCAGCTTCGCCCGCGTACTTAAAATATAGCTTAAGTAACTTAGAAATAAAGCCACTTTCTATTGGTGAAAGATTTTAGTAATCGGACCAGTACCCCTAGCCAAGTTGCTAATCTACAGTAGTTAACGCTTGTAGAAAGCTTCAAATGTACGGGAATGACGTCGTCTTAACGCTCAGTCACGTGGTAGAACAAAGCGTTCGGCGCAAGCGAAACTGCGAAACGGTTGTAACTTGGCTTGGGGGGCTGTACTTCCAGAGATTACCTCCTATAAATAAAACTTTACCTCTTTATTATATTAGTGTAGATTGATAGGCTCGCGCTTTATTACTGGGCGATGAAGCGTACTTGCCTAGAAGTAACTTATTCACTCTTGACTTAAACAGGTTGTAGCAATCAGGGCTTTGTATGTCCTGACTGCTTGAACCTTAGGTTCTTTCTCCATTTCCATGATTTGATAATAGGGTTGAGTAATATTATATTTAATAATTGTTTTGTAATGTTATTGACATTTTTTTCTAATATGTTTGTTATCTATGTTTTATTGAATTATGTATGATATGTTAGTTTTATTATTTTAATTACTGGTTTTTTATTTATTAATTCCAAACACAATGTAAATTGATCCTGAGTAAAATAAATTGATTGATTGATTGAATCAATGTGTTTCCAAAACCTTTTGTGCATACGGTTGGGATGTCCACCATGTACCATTGACCCATCGTCGTACATCAGGTGGTCCGAAGATGAATGTTTTACATGTGCGAAAGTAAAAATTATAACAAAGGTACATAACTCCGGGATCAAATGTGTTATTGTAGGGCCAACATTGTGAGCTAATAAAAAACTTGTAAATAAGCAGGTATGGAAGAAATGTTACGAAAAGAGCAAGAGCAACATAAACAACACTTGGAAACCTTACTTAACCTTTTGAATGTCTTATGTTACACAGTTCGACATAAGGTCTCTAATTACGGCATTCAAAGAGTTGAAGAGTTTTGGCCGAAGGGTGCCGTGTATCGACGATTTCTTGGAAGTATACCGAACTCGCAGTCTCGCAGCGAAACACGACGCCGTCATTTCGTGTGCAATAGTTTATAATTTGTTAGGATAGAATTTTTATATATTTTAGTTTATTATTTTGTAAGATTATTTGATATGATTTGGTTTGGTTTGGTTGTCTTAGTTGCATGATAACAAAAAAAAAATATTGTTATAAAGTGACATATAACACGCAGCTATGAAGGTGGACTGAAGGTCGCGGGAAACCTATGGAAGCGTGACGCACACGACCCGTCTTTGTGGCGACGCTTGGGAAGGCTTATGTCCAACAGTGGACCTCTTCCGGCTGATATGATGATGATGATGACACATAACAAAAATCCTTGACATAAAAGAAAAAAAATCTGAGCTGCGCTTATAACTTGCACCATACTCCCGCATCTCTCGCGGAGATTGTCCTGGGACGTATTCAATTTTGCACGCTGCCCTATCTGCAGGCTCTATTAGTTGACTTTGATGTTGCAGATTGCATGTTCCTACTTGTTTGAATAACCGTATGTAGATCGGTAATTAGGGAACACTGATTGGATGCTGAGCGGTACGATATTGGAAGGGGGAAATTGTGAATTGCTTTTTAGTGTTCCGCTTGAAAATTGGGAGGGTGGGATGTTATGGCATTGCAATTGTCTGTTGTCATTTGCTTTCTTTACCTTTTTTGATGTTAGTTGCAATTTTATCAATACAGAGATATTGTGGAAGTCAAATTATAGAGATACAAAAGCTAGTATCCCGCGACTTCGTCCGCGAAAATAAAATATAGTCTATGTCACTCAGGAATAAAGAAACGTTATATTCTATCTATCTATCGTTATATTGGTGATAAAATTTTAGCAATCGGACCATTACTTCCAGAGATTACCTCCTAAAAACAAAAAAAAAAAATCATTAAAACAAAAAAAAAAAAACTTTACCTCTTTATTATGTTAGTGTAGATTATAATAATTAATAAACCTACTTTTAAAACGATTAATCTATTTGGCAATTTACAGAACTATGTACAAGTACATAATAATCATCTATATTGTAACTATGCAAAAAAATTAAGCTAAGACTAAATCTTGAATTTTTGTTTTTAATGGTACGGCTAGTGTAGCAGTTGAGCGTTTGGGTATTGCGCTACACGTCACGGATTTGATTTCTTTTCGAACAAATATTTGTAAGGCTTATAGATAGACCAGGTGTCCGGGTCTGTTTGTCTTGTATATGTGAATTTACGTGTTTATGCTGTAGCTATGACTTGTTTTTTTTTTACGTGGGAAATAATTAAATCTCTTCTTCAGTTCTACGTGGAGCAGAAAGGCTTTTACTAACTAAGACAGTGTTCCTTCAGTCTGTTGTTCTTTACACCACCATACCTTATCTGCGAAAATATTTAAGTGAAATAAAGCTCTGTACAGTTAACAACAGCTATTTATAGTTTTGTTAATGAATCATGGTGAGAGAGTATTGCTGTCGATTGTCTGGCAATTATTGAAATTAAAAATGTCAATCAAATTACTTATAGGCAGGTAATTCATGATTGATGCGATTGAAGTACCTCTTATATCGTTTACTGGGGAATTGATTCGTAATTGCTTTTCGACCGGATATTAATGTGTTTTCATTATCTAGGCTTTAGACAGAAATATTTAATGGGTATTAATTGACAGGCCTGTTGATCTAGTGGTTAGTGGTCCTGACTGCTATGCTGGAGGTCGTGGGTTCGATTCCCACCCTAGACAAATGTTTGTGTGATGCGCATGATCATTTGTTCGTCTGGGTGTAATTTATCTATAATATGTATGTATTTAGAAATATATAAGTATGTTTATCAGTTGTCTAGTACTCATAACACAAGCTCTGCTTAGCTTGAGACTAGACGGCGTTGTGTAGAATAGTTGTGGAACATAAAAAAAAAAGTTGTAACAAAGGGATTATGGTACTACGTTTTTTTTTGAGTAGGGATATCATCCAATGGCTTCTCCTGCTCAAGGGTGGAGCGAGAGAGCATGTCAGAATTTTACAGATTAAAAGCCACTAGTGCTCTTCAGTTGCTCTTTCTGTTTTAGGGCCCTAGCAGACGCTGCGAGTACGTTTAAGTAGGTCAGGTAGGCCAATGCCTAACTGGGCACCTTTAGTTTTGCTGATATCTCCTTTAAGGGCCTGATACTTAGGTACTGGACGGGGAAACGACGACTAAAACAAATACAAAAAAAACAAACTTCTTCTTCTTCTTCCAGCCGTAATCTCATATTACTTGGAGTCGGCTCAACGCGTTTTTTTTCTTCCGTTGTCCTGTCACCTTTTTTTTTGGTGGGAATAATCATCCAATGACAACCCCCCGCTCTTGGGCGAAGCGGGAGATTGAGTCAGACTCTTACTGACTATAAGCCCACCCCGTTCTTTCAAGCCTTCATACCGGGGCTCGAGTTCCCTTTTAGATAACCCTGGCCCCAGTAGGCTTCGACCCGGCTGGGTTGCTGTTACTGACAACTCCTTGAGGCGCGCGGGAACAGTGCGCACCCTCGACGACTTGGGCTTGGTCCGGACAGTCACTGGACGGCTGGACAGCGAGCAATCCATTGCTCACTGTCCGTAAGACCGCGCTTACGGTGACTGGTTCCTGCCCTTATCTCATATTACTTGGAGTCAACGCAACACGCTTTTTTTCTTCCATTAAGTCCTGTCACCTGTCACACTTACTAACTCCCTTTTCTTTCATATCACTTCTAGTACAATCCATCCATCTTTTCTTTGGCCTTTCTCTCCGTCTCCTTCCACTTACATGTATTTATGTATCAAAAATGGTAAAAAAAAAAACTGACAAATCTGATGTCAGATACTCTCCGGAGTCATTATATTTTTTTAATTTATATTATAGTTAATGGTCAAGGTAGAACAAGACTGTAATTCGCAAAAAAAAAGAATATAGACAGCAGCACCAAAATATTCTATATCTTCGCTTCTAGCAAACGGCTATTAACAGGATTGATTTTTCGCCTCACCTGCTGTTGTTTATAGTTTCAATTCCGCTGAGAGGTTGCCATGGTGTTTTTAGGGTTCCTTGACTAAATAATTAACTACATCCGGTATAAAATCGAGAGGTTCGTCTATGTGTCTTCTTATAATTGAGAGATTCTTGCTGCTGGTTCATTAAAACTGGGATATATCGCATAATATAAGTAAAGATTGAAATAAGTTGAGTATATTTATCTAAAGCACGCTCAGCGCAATCTGTACGTTTGTTTTTTTTTTACTTTTTGTTTCTAACCGTAATTATTCTATTCTAATTTACTCTATTTTTCTCTACCTTATCTATTTTATCTTATTCTATTCCATTAAAGACGGAGTTGATAAATATTTCCTCAAATTTTCAGACTGTTAATCTGGAATTTTGAGCTCAGACTCTGTCATCAACTAAATAACTTATTAAAAACAAAAATAGTTCTTAAAATCAGTCTCTGATGTTCATGTATGTGAAAACTTTTGAATAGCGGTTTTAAACAAGATCTATTCACTGACAAGAATTTTGGTACCTATCTTTTTAAATTTTCTCTACGGAATCCTTAGAACTAGGGTGTGTCACGCACTTCGCCTATTTTTTATGATACACAGCGCTATGGTTCTCGTATCGAGTGTGTACGAAATGTGGTCACATGTGAAAAAATTCACTGTGTCGTGTATTTTATGGAGAAAATCCATCTGGAGATGGGCTGTATATCTTGATAGGCTATTGAAGTGGGGGTGGAAAATGAGGTGTTACTACTATGTTGTTTTTGTTTACAACTTGTGTTGTTGTTTTTAAAAAGTGAAGATATTTGAATAGAACTTCAGAGTCGGCGAGGGATAAGACTTGAATTAATGTAAAGTTTGTTTTTTTTTCTATTTTTAAGTAGCTAGGTACTGTCAGCGGTTTCGCCCGCCTAATAGTCTACTATAAGGCGGGCGACAATTTGCTAAAATTGTCATGTTAATGATATAATCTACTCGTGTGTCCATTGAAAGTCGTTGAGCTGTTTAAGCATGAAGATTGAAGAAGTAACAGTCACTTTTATAATATTAGTGTGATTACACACACTTCCGACGCGCGACTCAGGCCTCCTCTCTAATAGAGGAAATGTCCACCACGTGGGGCCAGTGCGGTTTGGTGAATGTCATTTTTGATTCTAAAATAGCCCTGCTCTTGACGATGTTTTCCTTCACCGTTTTGAAAGCGGCGGTGATTAAATAAATTTCACACAGTAATGAGCCCGGCTGGGTTTGAACCCGCGACCTACAACTCATAAGTCGAAGCCATTAGCACTCGGCCACTACTGCTCCGAAGGTACCAATTAAATCAAAACCAAGGTCACGACCGTGATTCTGTAAAAAATTTTTTACCAATAATGATTCTCAAAATAATTTCCATATCTTCTATTAAAATAATTTACATTAAACAAAGACTTTCATAACACAATCACCTTAATATCGAGAATATTGAATAATAAAAGACTTTCAGATTTGAAAACTAAGTCCTGGCGGAGTGCTATGAATAATTCAGACTAAATGACTGGCTGCTGATTTGCACGAGTGAGAGGAGTGAATGCTTATATTAACTATTGTTTGTCGTCTTTGTTTGTAGCCACAATGTGGCTTTATTTAAATTTCAGATGGTTAGAAAGCGAGAGATGCATTTTAATTCTTATATACAGTTGTCGAGCAGTAGTGGCCGTGAGTTCAAAGCTAGGCAGGTACTGTAGGCGCCTAGCTGGACTGAAGCCTAGTCGTTGCTTCATTTTCTACTTTAATTTTTAGAATACCGTATTTAGAGACACAATAGAAAGACAATGAGAGAGCGAACGTCGGCGTTTGCTTGGGTTTAACAAATTAAAAAACTGGGCAAGTGCGAGCTGGACTCGTGCACTGAGAGTTCCGTGCAAACTACAATTCCCGAATGGAGTCTCGTAGATTTTTCCGAATTGCATTTTTTTTGTGACGTATTGGACAACAAATTTACTTTTTTTCATATTTTTTGCCTATACCCGTGCTATAAGACCTTGCTTTGTGCCACATTTCAGGATTCTGGGTCAACGGAATGTACCCTATAGATTTCGATCTTTGAGAGTATCTAAATATACGTTTTTATGCGACATAAACGGCTGTATCTTTTTTATTCGTTAACTTAGAAGTTTGATTTGTCAAAACAATTTGACGAATTGCAGTCCCTTTAAGGACTGCAATTCTAAATAACTATATGTTTTTAATTTCAACTCGATACCTTTACGCGTTCTCGAGATAAAGGGTCTTGACAGACAGTCAGACAGACCGACAGACAGACAGACAGACAGACAACAAAGTGATCCTATAAGGGTTCTGTTTTTTCCTTTTGAGGTACGGAACCCTAAAAAGTAACCGACTTTAATTTCATAAGTCAGTATTTTTAGTATTGTTTGTTCGCTATTTAACTCTGACTTTCGAAATTAAAGTTATTTTTATCGTTTCAGTGTTTTTTTTTTTGAACATAAAATGGTTTATTAAAAACCGAAGAGTTCTGAGGTAACAAAAAAATAAAAAAAAACAATCGAACTGATAACCGCCTCCTTTTTGGGGTTCCGTAGCCAAATGGCAAAAAACGGAACCCTTATAGATTCGTCATGTCTGGGCCCCAAGTCTGCTATTTTTATAAATTCGTCATTCCAACACGATCCCATTGTCATTTTGCTAAAAGTGTGTAGTCTGCTAATTCATAATGATCGATCATTGATCGGTCACTGGTCTTGTAATAAAATTGTGATAGAATGATAATTTCGAGCATATTAAAACTAATAACTGCACAATAACGTTCTAATGGTAAAACACTGATCAAATAAAATGTCAAAGTTTTAGCAGATTATCGCAAACGTCAAATATTCATTTGTCAATATGTACGAGATTACCATTCTTCACTACTCTTCACGTCACTTCTTTCAATGGAGTGTCAGTGGTTGACCATTGGAAAGTCATAATGACGCCATTACATTAGTAGATTACCAAACTTGTCAAAATCGACAATTATGACATCAATGATAGACCATTCTGAAAATATTGTAATAGCAGACTTGAGGCCCTGTCTGTCTGTCTGTCCGTCCGTATGTCACAGCCACTTTTTTCCGAAACTATAAGAGCTACTGTTGAAACTTAGTAAGTAGATGTATTCTGTGAACCGCTTTAAGATTTTCACACAAAAATGAAAAAAGAGCAATAAGTTTTAGGGGTCTCAAATTATTTTTCATCATACCCAGACGTGTGGGGTATCTATGGATAGGTTTTCAAAAATGATATTGAGGTTTCTAATATAATTTTTTTCTAAATTGAATAGTTTACGCGAGAGACACTTCCAAAGTGGTAAAATGTGTGTGGGGGACACCCTGTAAAAAACTAAAAAATATATATGGTGTACATTACCATGTAAACTACCAACGACAATTGGTTTGAACGAGATCTAGTTAGTAGTTTTTTTTTTAATACGTCATAAATCTAAAAAAATACACTATTATTAAAACATTGATCAAAGTTACAACGAACTACAAGAACTTTTATATTATGCTACTTGCTGCTACGGAACCCTCCATGAGCGAGTCCGACTCGCACTTGGCCGGTTTTTTTGAGATCGATTAAAAAAAGGAAGGCGCTTTGCTTTGTGTAATTTATTTCATCACAACTGCTCTTAGACCACTGAAAATATTGTAAGGAACCAGCATGTCCTAGAACTCTGGATCTGTCCAATTACTTGAATACAGGTACCAGTAACATAGCAACGCAGAACTCGCTTCATTCACTGGTCACGGCCCATTTCCTCTTCTAAAGAGGCCCAGCAGTGGGAATATTATAAAGCTGATTAGGTATGCTACCTGTGGATGGATTTAAAAATCCATGCAGCCGTTTTATTTCGGTGATGTAGTTTTTTTTTTTTACCATTTCAATTATTAATAACTAGCTTTTACCTGCGACTTCGCCCGCGTAAATAAAATATAGCCTATATCATTCAGAAATAAAGCAGCTTTCTATCGGTAAAAAAAAAAACTTTAGCTTTTTATTATATTAAAGTGCAGATGCTGTTAAGTTTGATATTCTTTTAAAACATAGTAAGTTAATTCTGTAGATAAGTTCAATGTAGAAAATACATACTTATAACTATTAGACAAATTACAACATTCGATATTATTTTAATCTGTACATGTAATAAAATAAATCTGTAGAAGTTTTTAGTTGTGCGCGCATCACGTAGAATCTACAGAATCGATTTAAATAATTGTTATACATTAAAATTGTATGTAACTTGATGTATTACTTAAGTTTTGTTTCATTGCAATCGGTTGACTTTATCGAAAGATATACTACCTTCTTTGACTGTTAGGCAGTACGAAGCCAATAATTCATAAAATCCAGAATTTTCCTTAAATATCTACATTTCATCGCCACACGATAAATGAAAAACCAGCCGTTTCATTACTACACTGAGCTGTTTATATTTTTTACGATCCAATTTATTTCAATATCCAGGCTTCAATATCAATTATTTACTTTCCGATGAAAATCATAGCCACAAAAATGACGCATGTTGTATATAAAATTTCAGTCAGTAAACCAAACTGTTTCACGTGTATTTTTATATTGCTGTATTTTTAACTATATTGAAAAATGTGTAGCACACAATGTTATCTGATACAGGAGTCAGTTTTGAATGTTAAAATAATAATCCAACCATTTTCTGTAAAGCGCACCGAGTTCAGAGGTATTTTTAACAGAATACTCTTGTTAAAATTACATACAGAATATACATAAATGTTATCATCACACGAAACGTTTTCGAATTATTTTCTTTGTTCGCACAAGGAATTGGATTCCCTGCAGAAGTGTGATGAGGTCTAATAAACCTCGTATGAATCTTCCTTGTGGTGTGACTAAGAAAAACATTGTTCTATCTACCGAGCAAAGGCCGTATAACTTCAATTTCGTTTAGTTTACGAAAGAGATGAATATATATCTAAGATGCTTTATAAAAACAGAATGCGATGGTGTATTTACTTTAAGACGGGGCTACTTTTACCTGTTACCGCACTGAAGGAATAAAATAATAATAATAATATTCCACAACTATCAAACTATCACACAACGCCGTCTAGTTCCAAGCTAAGCAGAGCTTATGTTATGTGTACTAGACAACTGATAAACATACTTATATATTTTTAAATAAATAGATCATGTTCATCACACATAGATTTATCTTGGGTGGGAAATTAAACCCATGACCTACGGCATAGCAGTCAGGGCCACTAACCACTAGACCAACAGGCCAGTAAAAAAATATATTTACTTCTAATTTACCCACAAAATGCTTTTAGTTTCTTAAACTTTACGAGGTTTAATAGGCTCTTTACTGCTATAACGATAGTTTTCAAACGAGGTCTTAAATGCCCCGTATCGCAAAAAAGGAAATAATACAAAAACGAGAGCCGCTTTCAACGTGTTAAGGTTCCATTTTTAACAAATGACTGAATTATACGGAATAAAGGTGAGAGTGTTAGTTGCATTTATCCGACGTAGGTGGTAAAAAAGTAAAACAAAAAAGTAGAAGAGCACATAGGTGTTCATTCTTCAAAAAGATTTTTTTTTCCATCAGGCCTGCGACAGGAGGCAAGGAGTCACGAAGAACTTCGTTTATAAGCAACCATAATTTCCCTCATCAAACTCACAGCTAAACAAACCAATCCATATGCCACGCAACTTTTACCCAGTACACCAATACGTTGTACTAATCGCCTCACCGTATGTGACAGCTAAATACCGCTGCGCCGCGTGTATGGGCGCAAACCGAGTAGGTTGGCCTGTCGGATCTGTATAGATAATTCAGGCTATTGTCCGTCTGTGGGGCGTGTTGCGGTGTTATCACAGTGTTTCGTGATGCCCAGATTAACACTGGGTCTTTGCTAGACTGGTATTTGTAGGCTGTGAATAGAAATGATCTTTGAATGAATTTGTGGGCAAATTGAAAGTATTTTTTTTTTCTGGTGAAGTTGGAAGGAACTGCACACAGCACTGACCGCAGAAAGTTAAATATCTCTTAAGTCTCTCTTATAGAACGCAACTGTAGGAACAAAGTTTTTGGGTATCTATGTATCATTGTTACTTCTTCACAATTTAATGGCTAAACAAATTTAGATAAAATTTAGTAGACAGATAGACCATGTTTTGGAATAGCACAGAAGATACTTTTTATCCCGTGAGTATGAAGGCAAAGCCGTTGGCAGTATCTAGTAGATATCATATAAAAATAACAAAAGATCAAAATAAATGTTGCCTAGCGTAAACAACAGAATTTTGAGTTAGCAAAACTATCTAGTCTTTTTGCAGATCCAGAACAAAATATTACAACATTTATATACAAGGTGTATAAAAGGTTTCAACACCAACACAATCTGGGTACGTGTTACCCAAAATAAGATTTCCCTATCCTCAGCTAAATTCCAACAGTCTCAATAAAACTCAGAATGGTTACAAAGACTGATCATATTATAACTGACAAAGCTTAAAGGTTCAGGCCTTTCAAAATGAGTCATCTAAATTCCGTAGAGAGGCCAAGGTGTCAGTCTCCATACCTTCAATTTGAGTGCTCCTCTAAATTACAAAGGTCTTCTCATAAATTGTTCCAATATTCTACGACGCCAACGGCATGTTAAGCTTAAGTAGGACGGCTGTTACACCGCAGTGAATGTGGGGGCGAAAAAAAACGTTTATATAAAAAAAAATAGTTTCACCTGTCCCGATGTTTGTATGACTGTAATTATTGCAAATTAAATCTGATCCACTTCCCGATTTTACCGATTAAGCTGATATTTTGCATGTATGTGTAAATCAGAGGACAACGCAAAATTATTATGACTTGGAGCTGATCTGATAATGGAACCGGAAGTGGGCCTTAGGAACTCAGATAACTTTATCGTGTTTGCGCTTTTTGGAACGGTGATGTAAATAAATTGGTGTTTTTTTTTAACAAACCACGTATTTCAACCATCTAAGCACATTAGTGATAGATATCCTCATCCTGATACTAGTCATGCATCATGCATAGGGTCTATATGGTATTGTGTTTAAAAAGGAATCACTAAATTTCTTATATCACCAATATATATTTTTCCCTTTACTATAATAATATGTATACCGTGCTATAAAAGCTTGATATGAAAAAATGTCTTTCATTGAAAACTTGCATTAATTTTTTTTAAAGCTTTTATTTAACTTGTAATGTATTTAAAGTGTAAAATAATTTTAATTTTGAAAGTTGGTATTATTAACGAAGAGACAAAACTATTTCGTAAGAGTGGTTGCATGAAAATGTAACTCGAAAAGGATGCTTTTAAGTCAATAGGACTCGTTAGTTAACTCACTACCTAAGCACGCATTACACTTCGGTGTGACAGTCAGCCCTTTAGTCACGTAACATCGAACGCGTCGACGGATCGATGCCGAATGCCGAAGCGTGCGTATTTTTCATTAGCGCGTTCGCCAATTAGATATACAGCTCAGCTATTGTGATAGAATAATAATTGGAGTTATGCTGGACGAAAGTGATTCGGATACCAATTACGCATTCCTGTGGAATTAGTTTGGGCTTTGTAATTGATCGAAAATATGAGTATTTAGAACTAGCAAAATTATGCAACGTTATTTTTAGTTTATGCATTGTTTATTTTTTTTTTGTTTATTGTTTATTACTAGTTTATATCAATTTAAAAAAAAAACTGAATTTAGTGTGTTCAGAATCAGTAAGTGATCGATTCCAATAATTTTTACACCATGTCATATTTAAAAAAGCCAAGCGCTAGTCGGACTCGCCCATGGAGGGTTCCGTAGCAGCAAGTAACATAATCTTGTTTATCATTCTCTTATTTTAGAAGTTGCTGGGGGGGGGGACACATTTTACCACTTTGGAAGTGTCTCTCGCGTAAACTATTCAATTTAGAAAAAAAAATGATATTAGAAACCTCAATATAATTTTTGAAGACCTATTCATAGATACCCCACACGTACGGATTTGACGAAAAAAAAATTTTTGAGTTTCAATTCTAAGTATGGGGACCCCCAAAATTTATTGCTTTTTTACTATTTTTGTGTGAAAATCTTAAAGTGGTTTACAGAATACATCTACTTACTAAGTTTCAACAGTATAGCTTTTATAGTTTCGGAAAAAAGAGGCTGTGACATACGGACGGACAGACAGACAGACAGACAGACAGACATAACGAATATATAAGGGTTCAGTTTTTTGCCATTTGGCTACGGAACCCTATAAAGGCCACAAGTTGGACACCATCGACACTAAGTACAACACGGGTCACGGTAGGTCATAGTTGACATTAGGTGGCAGTATACAGCTGGGTGCTGAAACAAGACAACCTCTCAGTCGCCTGGGTGGCCGGGTAACCATGTATTTATGTTGCCAACCAGGTATCATAACTAGTTTATAACTTTGTGATATTTCATGATACAGTTTTGAAATTTTGTTCTTTACATAAAAATACTAGACACGTGTTTCAGGTTTCCCATATACTAAAATATAAGGTTGTATACTACGACCCGTGGTGGCCGGTTGGTGTAGTGGTTAGTGACCTTGTTTGCTATGCCAGAGATCGTGGGCTCGATTCCCACCTAAGACAAATATTTGTGTGATGAGCACGATTATTTGTTGTGTCCGGGTGTGATTTATCAATAACCAGCTTTTGCTTGCGGCTTCTCCCGCGTACATAAAATATTGCCTATGTCACTCAGGGATAAAGTAGCTTTCTATCAGTAAAAAAAAAATGCAATCAGACCAGTAACAAAAAACGAATTTTACCCTTTTAAAAAAAATAGCAATCAGACCAAAGATTACCTCCTACAAACAAAAAATCCAATTTAACCTCTTTAAAAAAAACAGCAGTTAGACCAGTAACCAAAGATCATCATCATCATCATAATCAGAATCACAAAGTCCTACAAAAAAAAAACAAAAATTTTTACCTCTTTGTAATGTGTTCAGACTTACGAGTAATCCACGACCTCGTGAAATCAAACCCAGCCAGCCGTATTTTTGATTTATTTCATCACCACTGCTCTCAACACGGCGAAGGAAAATTTTATAAGGAAACCGGCACGGCATACCCTTCAACAAAACAATTCGAAGATATGTGACGTTCATCAACCACAACTAGGCCAGCGTGATGGATTACGGCCCATTAGGCCCAGTCGATTACGGCCTAATAAACTAGTGCGCCTCACCATCAACGATTTCATAACTGCTTACCATCAAGTTGAATTGCAGTCAAGTACTAGTTTATAACAAATTTAAAAAAGAAATTCCTGTTTTAGAGAAGAGGCCTGAGTCCCAGAAGTGGTATTATTATAAGGTTGATGATGCTATGTTAATTTTATATCTGCTTTGTCTGCCTGAATATTAGGATGTGTTGAGACGATTGTGAAAAAGTATTATTCAGTTCTGCTTGTGTACCAGAAATTAAATTCATTGGGAGGTAATTTAAAGAGTATTTGAGCAGCGATCAAATATCTAAGCTTGCGTATTTGACCATCGCTCGTTTTATATGATTCCATATTTTTGGGTGATGATACTGGGGAGAGTTTAACACAACAAACCTAGAGTAAGAGAAGTCATTAGATGGTTTACAACCTTAAAAAAAAGTCTTAGTCACATGATCAATCTCAAACATTTTGGAAATTACACCATTGTAATCGCCAATAGAGTATTAATTTATGTCAAAGCCCCCTTCCCATAATAAATTGTACCTACTAGATAGTATTCAAGTGAACTAAATCACTTTTTAAAACATCAACAAGAGTATTTACAAACTAAAGAATCTTACATTTTACTTGAAAATACGTCGACCAAAGACCACGGAAAAATAGCAGCTTTTAATAAAGCGCAAAGAATAATCTTCTGCGGCTTAGACAACTGAGACAAAGGCACAAAGAGTTTACTTAAAAAACATGGAAATAATCAATGACGAGACGCGGTACATGAGGCTTTCAAGATGGAGTCATTATCTTTTACCTTGCTGGAGATATAAAATATGAAATTGAGTCGTTTATTCGCTATGGTTCGAAACACTGTTACATTCTACCAAGATATAACTGTCAGCGATTTTTTTGTTGAGGTGGGAAGTTATCTAATGACTTGTCCTGCTCTAGGGTAGAGCGGGAGAGTGTATTAGACTTTTACTGACTAATATTTAGTGAACTATGCATTCTAGAGTCACGGGATTCCCTTTCAGTGAACTTCGGCCCTGCTGAGCTTCTACGGTATTGGTGAAATCTCTTTGAGGCGCGCGTGGAACACTACATGCTGTCAACGACTCGAGTTCGTCTGGCCGCTTACCAGACGGCTGAACGGCAAGCTTCCTATTACCAAGGCTCAGTGATAACTGCAAGCAATGAAACCGCTTTGGTTCCTATAGATTTGTGTAACATTTATGTTAGTAATTTGATATACTATTAATTAATCACATTGGCGGGACTTTTTAGAGTGAAGTTTAATAGTATTGATTCTTAGTAGATATTGTGAAGCCATTTCGCTGAAAGATACTCCATGGTCCTGAAATGTAAAGGAAAACTGACGTTGGTTTATTGAAACTGGATTTTATGCACAGGTTTTCTTTTTTATAAACGTGGTTCAATAATCATGATATGTGGAGCTTACAAATATTTGAGATAACTTAGAGATAAAAGTATACAGTATTTTCATAATTAGTATCTAGGTAATAAACAAATGAGAATATAGTTTAACAAATGCAAACCTTTCTTGCTTTTAGTATACGAAAGAAGCCGTGACTATTACCCAAACATACTGGAAGCAAAACCCTATTCCATTCCTTATCTTTAATTTGAAAGCGAAAGAATACAAACATCACAGACATCTGAAACGTTCCCACAAATTCTCACCACAACAACACAAGTCACTCATCCCACAATAAAGGAGAAAGCAAGAAAATCTTTACATAACAACGCCAAATCTTCGCATCTGGCTACAATACGGTGCGATGTGCACACAAAATGCGCAGTCTGTACAAATTGCATGAGAGCAATAAATGAAAGTTACACATTATTACGGCGAGCCTGTAATAAATACATCTAAAACAAAGGGTTCCGTATATTTCAAACCACTCGCTTTTACAACTGCATTCAATCATTTCGAGTCCAATTTCGTCTCGGTGGAAGTTGTAAGTGATGAGATGTAGCGTATTTCAAGGTTAAGTCCAATCTTCAAAGCCTTGAGCACCCTACGCCCGAGGTTGCAATTTGGAGAGTGTGCGCAGGTATTGCATGACTTGATTCTGCCATCTTGATTCTATCATCAGACTACCCGACGTACTGCGAGTACTAAGCGTTTCGCCTCGTCCTTTATTCCGCGTACATCGAAGGATTGGAACAAGTTTTCCCTCTCCGTCCGATTATAATTTGGGTGTCGTCAAGGTAAGAGTGATCAACGATTTTTTAAATATTCCACAACTATCACACAACGCCGTCTTGTCTCAAACTAAGCAGAGCTTGTCTTATGAGTACTAGACAACTGATAAACATACTTATATATTTCTAAATACACACATATATCAATAAATTACACCCATTGCATCACTGCTCACCCTCATGTGGGATCGCAGTCAAGCATTAGTTTATATCAGATTAAAAAAAATGTAGCTTCTGTCATCTTAAAAGAAGCGACTGTTATCCAGCTGTGCTGCTAAAATCATTTATCAGCGACTGGTGTTTGCGTGGCTGAACTTTAGTCTGATCATAATATTGAACAAGCTTACCTCAACCTTTTTTTTAAGGTCATCTAATGACTTCTGCTCTAGAGTGGTGCGTGAGGACATGTCAGACTTTTACTAATTATAACCATATCTATTTTCCTTCACAGTATTTGCATTCTAGGACCACAGGTTACCTTTTCAGAAAATCTCCGCGGCCTTGGCGGTCACCGGTGCTGCTAGGCGGTGAGGTTTGCTGCCATCTCTTTGAAAAGCACGTAATACCACGCGCTGTTGGCAGCTTGGGCTCAGCCCGAAAGATTAACGGACGGCCGGACGGCGAGTTATCCATTTGTCATCATCCGCAAGGTCACGCTTGCCGTGGCTATTAGTCGGGGTCGGGGTCGCGACGGCTGGGGCGAGAGAATGTCCATTCCGTCACGCGTGCAGTCGTCTCCTTTGCTACCAATACTATTTCGCAGAAGGAGGCGACCATCTGCCATTCCCTCTCGCTCCTTGCCATGCCCCGAATGCACAACGCGAGGGGTCGCCACTATCGACCGTTTCCATTAGGATAAGGTGGTGCTTCGTCCGACCAGGCACACCTCTACCAGATGCTCAACCGTACCCTCCGAGCGGTCCATGCAGTGGCGAATCTCCGGCCACTTCGTAAAGAGAGGACTAACCACCATTATTATTGTGTACCCAGCGTGTACTTGAAGTGACACATTTTTTATTGAATTCTGATACAAATATTGCTAGTTATCACTCAATTTATATTACAATGTATAGATCTTGAAAACCATCAACCGGATTTAGTTAATGTAGGTATTGACCGGCCGGCTGCTATCACAAATCGCCAACGCTTATACGTCGCACCACTCGTCGCTAGATGCAACCGTTCTCTGCCAGTCCCTGTGGACTCCTATCGCTGAGAACCGGGCGAGGCTTAATCTAACGAATGTAACCCTAACACAAGTTACTACAAATGGAATTCGATTCAGGATTTAACTAAGAGCTTTTATATAAAATGATATTCGCTGTACGTTTGCCTGTAAACACTTTATTTCTTTGTTATGATATTGGGGTTGCAGTATAATGAATTTTGGGTAAACGGTTTGTCGGGTTTAAGTTTTGTTATATATACATGTGAGAAATACAAGTTATTTAGAAAATACAAAAAAAAAAAACATTGTATTACAAGATGTACGAAGTAGTGTGCTATATTAAGCATGAGCTAGGTCTTGAAAGCATCTCTTTAGATTGTGAAAAAATTACCACCTGGCGTCTGATCAGTATGTTTTAATTTGTCTTGGTTGTACCTACTTTCCCATTGCGGAGCAAAAGGCTTCTCCAACTTCTTCAAATACATGCGTGTTTATATCCTACTGGCAGCTGCTAGAAACTTCGCCCGTATGATAAAAGACTTATCACCTAAGGGTATAAAAATAGCCTATGACCTATTCTCAAAACTTATCTAATATATGTAAACAAAACAATTCATAAAAATCTGAGATTTTTATACAAGGATGGTCAAGAGACTAATTGACATATCAACAGTGCTTGATTTTCTGATGGCATTTTACTGATAGTATATCTTTTTACTAAGGCTCTCGGCTAATTCTTTGTAACGATGTCTTCGTCACTATGTAGGAACTAAAATTCAAATTCCTGTATCACAGTATAAGAGTACTCTGTACGATTAAAACATAAAACAATCAGGACTATTGGAGAGTTGCATGGACCAGACAAAACTCCCATCTAGTTAAAAGATCTTCTCTTTTCAACGGAGGTTTACGAGACTTTACTCCCTGTTCCTGATGTTTTGGTGGCCCTCGAAACAGTCGTATTGCTTTATTTTTTTTGTTAAGCCTGTTCTGTCCCACTCCTGGGCAAAGACTTCCCTCCACTTCCTTCATCTTTCAAGCACTCAGGCTTTTTTTGCCACCTCTGGTGAAATCTATCTAGTTCGTCGCACCATCTCTTTCGTGGTACCTTAATTTAATTTCTGTCTAAAATTTTTAGTACGTTTACTTTTACCGGCAGTGACATGGATAGTCATACCTATCTATGGATTAAAGTCAATGAGCAGACACCTAATGAGGCTAATTGTTGAGCAAAGATAATGGACCTCAACGACGACCTAATGGATAACAGCCTCCTAATAATGCAGCATAGTGACAACATATTAACGACAACGTTACATTGTATAATTAGTTGTTGTAAAGGAAACTACAGACCGCGTTTAGTGTAACTCTAGTTACTAAGAAAACTGGCTTCAGGTATGAGGACACTTCAACAATGTTGCTGGATTTACAGTTCTATAACGCAAAGGGTAACTTAAGGAACATGGGTGGGTACTAGCCAGTAAACGTCACTCACTCCTTCCACTCAGAGCAGGAAAAGAGTACTTTTTAAAATAGTAATTCAAATATTTGTCTCTTTTTAGTTACTTTGGTCCAGTTCCGCATCGCTTTTGATTCTACGGTACAATGCCCTTCATACCACTAGAGATAGAGACAGATGGAGGAATAAAGGAGGAAGAAAAAGTGATGAAGCGTGGAGGTTACGGCTCTCAGCATTGAGGAATACGACGGAAGGAAGAGGAGGAGTTGCTTTTGTAGAAGTACTAGATCTGTTAAAGCCTATTCACATAGGTTTTAATAAACTAGTGCGCCTTACCATCAACGATTGCATCACTGTTACCATCAGGTGGGATTACAGTCCAGCACTTTACAGTTTATATTATTATAAAAAGAGCATATTTCTTGACTTTCAAGTTAATTTGTCATCTAATAACTTTGTCCGAAAAAGCTTGTAGAGACAGCTTGTCAACTTGTGATTGCGAGAGTGTGCGTGTAAGACTTTTATTGAATAAAACTACACCTATGTTCCTTCTTTGCCTTTGCGTCCCAGGACCACAGGATTCCTTTTCGGAAGTCAACGCATGGCTATAAATCAGTTACATTACGGTATCGTTTTCCTTCGATGACTTAGGATTTATACAAACAAAATAATGTAAAATAAAAAATATTCTAAATAAAAATATACCTTCTAACAATTAATGAGTAATTTGTGACGTAGTGACGTGCCCCAGTTACGTCGACGCGACGTCGGCGTCGGGAGCAGTGTTTGATTTGACGTTATCTGTGCTGACGAGGGTCGACCCGCTACTGTCAATGTATTGTGTGCCCAGTGTTACAGAGAGGGTAGCTAGAGAAGTAAGGGGTACAAGTTATGGCACAGGTTGTGAATTTTGAAGCGTATGATGTTTTTATAGGAGTCTAAAAGCCAGTCAAAGTAAGTTTGAGCACGCCACAATCGTAGCGATACTTTCTTAGAGGAGAGGCTAGAGAAGCGCCACAAAGTCGTCACGTTTCGCTTGACGCAGGTAAGGTAAGTTACCTTCCGCATGACGTAGGTACTCACAGGACATGGTTCGTTCGGGAGTTTCCTGCACTCGATTCATGCGGAAGTGACGCCCGGGTATCGCCACTGTGCGGAACGCCCGGAGGACACGGTGGAGCACACAGTCGAGGTGTGCCCTGCTTGGGCGGAGCATCGCCGTGCCCTCGTGGGGGCGATCGGCGGCGGAAAACTCTCGCGTTGGGCCTTGGTTGAGGCTATGGTCCGGAGCGAGGAGGAGTGGCAGGCGGTCGCCGACTTCTGCGAAGCAGTAATGCTCGCAAAGGAGGAAGCCGAACGAATCAGGCAACGGCGTTATCGCCGCCGCCGCCGTGATTCTGATCCCGATTTCCGGCCAACATAGGCGCGGGCTTGCGGACAGTGAGCAATGGGTAGCTCACTGTCCGGCCGTCCGGTAACTGTCCGGACCAAGCCCAAGTCGTCGACGGCGCGCACTGTTCCCGCGCGCCTCAAGGAGTTGTCAGCAACAGCAAGGACCCAGCCGGGTCGAAGCCTACTGGGGCCAGGGTTATCCGAAAGGGCGCTCGAGCCCCGGTATGAAGGCTAGAAGGAACGGGGTGGGTCTTTTAGTCAGTAAGAGTCTGACACTATCTCCCGCTCCGCCCAAGGGCGGGGGATGTCAATGCATGATTTTTCTCACCATAAAAAAAAAGGTAAGGTAAGTTCGGTGGAAGAAACGGGTGTGCCCATTATGTGAACCGCTTGCTTGGAGCCCCACTTGGATAGAGCATTGCTTTGTCCTCGTAGAGGCAATCGGCGGAGGTCACCTCTTGTACCCGGTTCTGGTTTAGGCTATGGTCTAGAGCAAGAGGGAATTAGAAGCGGTAACTTTCTTACACGAAGCAGTAATGCTAACGAAGAAGAAGGCAACCGTGAGGGAACGGACATTCTCACGCCCAACTACCTAGACTCCGACCCCGACGACCAGCCACTGCTATAGGAGATGCCACACATTAGGAATCGCAGGGCAATTCCCAGTCACCGTAGGGGCGGGTTTGTCACTGAGCCCTAGTCGTCGACGGCGAGTAGTGTTCTACGCGCACTTCAAAGGGAAATCAGCAAAACTGTAGGGGCCCAGAAGGGCACATGGCCGCTAGGGCCACGAAAATGTTTGACAAAGGTGGCTTAAGGCCACATTTTCGCTAAAACGCAAGTGCCCGAAACACCCTTCTGCTTCATGCTAGAGCAAAAGATGTTGATGATAACCCACCTCAAAAAGAGCTTAATCTGACTTATCTATTACTCTTCATTTGGTTACTGCATTTTGATTTACCCTGCCGAAATAGACAGATCTGCAGAATTGTTCGAAAGAGTTACCTTGGCCCTGAAACAGAACAGGTAGGTAACTGAAGAATCCCAGGTGAGTTTCTGTCAGTAATAATCTGACATTTCTACATGCTCCACCAAGAGCGGGAGGAGTTATTAGATCATTTTGAACAAAAAAATATCAGTTGTGCCTAACCCTACGAACAAATTAAAAGAACCTGCTTATATTTTAAGTGAAATAAACATATTCCGCCCCCAGACTCGGTCGACTCTCGTAAAATAGCCTTTTGGGATCATTCGCGGAATAAAGTTAGCGTTCAAAGTTTGATAGAAAGTTAGCTCAGTGCCTCAGTTGGGCGGGATACCTAGGTCTTTCAGGAATACATTTTTATTTCAGTACTAGTGTGAATATTCGAGGTGGTACTTCGCTATTGATTGCTATATTTTTGTTCAAGGTTCTTTTTCGCTAAAGATTAGATGGAGTTTTATATTTTTCTGTAGTGGTGTACACATATGTGTACATACGTGTTTTATATTGAACAGTGATGTATGTGAGGTGTACACAGCTTTACCACACAAACTTTAAGGGCTTGCTCAGTAGACGAAACTGAACAACCTACCACAATTTTTTTTTTCAGGAAACAAAAAAAAAAATTCGGCCTTTCCGTACAAACTGTCCAATCAAGTTTATCATTTTGTATGGTGAGGCGGATTTTTTTTTCGTTTCCTGAAAAAAAATTTGTGTGAATATGTATTCTTAATTCATATTTATGTGATATGAATATTTCACTATGTTTCTAAGTAGAACAATCGTCGTTTGTTCTATTTAAGAACATAGTGATTCATCACGAAAACAGTGATTCTTAAAATTAATGAATATAATTTATCGTCATCATCATTTTAGCCGAAGGACGCCTACTACTGAATATAGGCCTCTAATAGTCTTCAACACAAAGTCAGGTCTTATTAGGCGTTGGTGTATTGTCAGTTTTAAAATCCTAAAACCAGTTGTAGCTAAAACAAAAGACTCCTTTGAATTAACTTTGTAAGGCACTCGGACTTGCCGGTTCCCTCGCGATGTTTTCCTTCACCGTTTTGAGAGCAGTGGTGATGAAATAAATTACTCAAAGTAATGCACTTGGCTAGGTCTCTTTCACGGTGTTATACTTTTTGAATAGTTTTCAGTTTAGAGTTCATAATTAAATGCATTATGTGTTGAAATTACGTTTATCTCTAATATTAGTATAAAAGTATTTATAGTTAATATTTAATTTATTAAACCCCAAGCGAACGCTCTATTGTGTCTCTAATTACGATATTCGAAAGGTTAAGTTTGTTACGTAGTTTCTTAAACCAATAAAGCAGCATTTTATTATAATAAAATACTTATACCAAAACTCGATCATCGACGCGTAATCACAAACAACATAGTCTGATTCACTTTAAACTTGTATCCGCAAGCCAACACAACTCTGTTGTATGCTATCGAAAATAATTTAATACTGTTAAATTCGGGGCGTGCTGCGTTCAAAAACCGCAAGCCTTACCATTTGCTTGTGATATTGATATTTTGTATTTAGACGTCATCTCATGTGTGTAGTGTGGGTTTCTCGGTTTCTGGTTTCTGGGTATGTGGTTGAGGAAATATTTGTGTCGAAATATAATACTAGTAAAGAGAATGAGCAACTGAAGGGAAGATGTCTGCTTTAAAGTTTTGAAATAAATTCTCCCACTCAAGATTAATCCCATTCAGGCGAGAGAGAGTGCCAATCTTATATTTTCTAAATCCACCCGTGTTTTTTTCAGTTACCTTTTGCGTTCTACTACGTGGACCCAGTGGATTACGGCTCATTTCCTCTCCTAGAGAGGAAGCCTGAAGCCTATATCCTATGTAAAGGTTGAAAGAGTAGAAAGGTTATAGAGTGGAGACCACGTAGGTACTGAAAGACGTAAGGTGGACTGATGACCTGGTGAGAGTTACGGGAATCCGTTGGATGTGAGATGCAAAGGACCAGTCATTATGGCGACACTTGGGAGTGGCCTATGTCCAATAGTGGACGTCTTTCAGCTGAAATGGATATGATGATGATGTAAAACCTATGCTAATATCTGTTCGATATTTTTTGTAAGCCAACAAACATTGGATACTTAGAAAAAATAACAAACTCTTTTCCACCAGTACAAAGTCACAAAATACTCGCTCCAATTAACGTCTGTACTCCTAGTAACTGGATATCGTCAGGCGCAAGTTAGCCAAACAACTTAGCACGGACTTAGGTAACATTTGTAAGACGTACCCAACTCAGAGCCAGCCGAGTCATCGCCAACTGAGCGTGCGATGCTAATTGTAGCATTGTTTTTGTGTTAACATGTCTGGCATTAGGAAGTTCTAA
This sequence comes from Mythimna albipuncta, assembly GCA_929112965.1. NCBI lineage: Eukaryota > Metazoa > Arthropoda > Insecta > Lepidoptera > Noctuidae > Mythimna > Mythimna albipuncta. The sequence goes on from OV815960.1 coordinate 4,279,185, forward strand.
ACTTTAATCTTTAGAAGCTATGTACAAATGTACATAGAAGGCGGTAAGATTCTAGTGACTTATATATTTTCACTCGGGTATTCGATTACCAGTCTATTACTAAAAGAGTTCTGAGTATACATGTAGAAGGATGGAGAGGGAGAGAAAGGCTGTAGAAAAGATGGATGGATTGTGTGAGGAGTGATATGAAAGTAAAAGTGATAGCTTGACGGGTGACAGGACAGAATGGAAAAAAAAACATGTTGTGCCGACCCCAAGCATAAAGACAAGAAGAAGAAGATTCAGTTACCAGTCTAGACATTGTAACAATTTTTGCTCATTATTTACAATTCTTTTTCAATTATCAATAGGTAAAAACCTTTACCTTTCGATCTTTCAATGTCTCTCATCTCTCCATATTTTTTACAAAATGATTTTCTAAATAAAAAGCAAAAAGTAATTGTAACGGTATTCACGTTTTTATAATAATCGAAACGCTTCACTAAAGATCTCGTCTCAAAGAGAATCTTAAAAAAAGGACCGATGAAGAAAAATAATGTAATCACAAAAAATAAATAAAAGAAAGGCACAAGAAAATAATGAATGTCATTGTCAATAACCTGAGCGAAATGTAGATAAAAGAATTACTGACAGAAGTCTTATTGACAACATATGATTAGGATACCATTTTAATTGTTTGTGTACTTAGCTTTATTGGACATTAGAGCAGCGGGAATTGTATTGCAAATGCCAATATCATAGGTTTTACAGCATCCAAGAACATTGATCATTGTATTTTCATTCCGATCAGTATATTATTTTAAGACCGCACTATCGTATTAGGTATTTACCTGTAATGATAGTTGTAAGAAAGATAAATAAATAATTAAATTCCGGTGAATACAATTCGAAGACAAAACTTTCTTCATTAAATAGTTAAATTTATTTGATGGAATATGTCCGGAACGAAGTCTTAAAGCTATAGTTACTAAATTTTAATGAGACCACTGTCAATCCATGGAATCTTAAAAATCTCTGGTTGGATAATTCGGTACCATATCTCCTTTTCTTTGACCTTTTGTTAAAATATTCCTGCCAAAGTTTGATTATTATCATAATCAGTGAAATTTTGAGACTACAGGCTTACGTCACCAGAAAGATTAACGGATAGATGTAACTACTATGTATGTCGGGAGAACTTGCTGAATGGGACTTCTGAACTTAACCTCTTTCAATTCAAAAGCGTCCTCATTCATTTGGCTGTTACAGTTTAATTACATTTGGATCACAAAGCGAATGGACTGCTGATTGTGATGCTAAGTCTGTTGCTAAAGGTGCTGTGGTCACAGTTTTATGAATGAGTCTTCCGTTTATTTAGTGTGAGACAATTCCGGGTTCTTTTGTTGCTTACCTACATTTGTAACTGATGGAAAAGATTTGGTATCTGTTCTTCGACTTACTTACAGTCAAGAATAGATACCAAATATTTTCTACTATAAGGTGCAAAATCTCGCATTCTTCCATCTAAAGCGTAGAGCTAAGAAGAGAAGAAGTGGAGTGGTGTGTTGTAGTGTGGAGTGGGTGGCGCGTGTAGTGTTGTGTGTGTAGCTTGCAAGTGACCAATCGTTATACATAGTTATAATTGTGTGCAAATCATACAATCACCTCCTATTCCTTGATTTCCTTTGGCCAATCAATGGACGTAGATTTCTTCTAAAAGTTTTCACAATCAAGGGTTTTTGACCTTTTGCCTTCTGTTCTTATCTTATTAAGATCTATTTGCAAATGATAAATAAAACATCGCACAAATCAGACAAAACTAAAACCATGAATAATTCATCAAGAAGTATTAAAGGAATCTACACAGATCCTATGATTAACATTGAAACAATGGTAATATTGAAAGCCACCTAAACAGTAATTCCCATTCAAATTAAACCCGTAAGTCGTTCATCCATTGAGCTAATTTATCATAATATGAAAGTTATACAATTCTATTGTGTCGGGACTTAGTCCTTAAGCTTTGACGTCGACCATTCATTGTAATAAAGCAGAGAGGTTTCGTCTTTCTGCCAACGTAATCCCTACTTAGCCACGTTATATCTAGAGTGAGACTCGTTTGCTTTAGGTAAACATTAATAATTCAGCGGTGGCCGCGGGCCGCGACAAACACTACCCCTGCATATTCATAGGACGAGCGAAATATATTTTTTGTCGCTCCCGCATTCGGCTAATTACAAAAGTCTTCAACGTTTTCGACTTTTTTCCGTTTCCCATCTGCCTTTGATTGGGTATCGGGACAGGAGAATATGGATCGACGATTTAATTAAGGCTTGCTTTCTATACGAAGTTTGTTATGAATGAGATCGTTAGCGACTGTTGAAACTCGCTGCAGATTGATTACAAAAGTTGACAAAGATTTTATTCATATATTCATTCGTTGGACGCTACTTATTGTTTCTATTCGTTCTTTTATATTCTCTCTAATAAGTTTGGAAGTGGCGGACGTTTCAGAACGGTCCCGAGGGGACGAATGATTAATTGAAATGAAACCAACGTTTTTACTTCTACCAAAGATGAATTAGAGAAATAAGGCAAAAGTAACAGATTACTTTACTGATTGTGCTTGATGGCCATCCTATGGATTCTTTTTACTTTTAGTATTTTCTCGCTTATTTCCGAATGCTATTTCCCGTTAACACCATTACTGCTTTGTTCCGCTAACCGCATAAATATTACTTTATTCCCACTTTCGGTCATATTTCCTTAATTGTCTGTAAGTAATCTGTCGAGCGTCTTTTTATGGTTCCGTACCCAAAGAGTAAAAACAAAACCCTATTACTAAGACTCCATTGTCCGTCTGTCTGTCACCAGGCTGTATCTTGTAACCTGTGATAGCTAGGTAGTTGAAATTTTTACAGATGATTTATTTCGGTTGCCGCTATAACAACAAATAGTACAGGCCGATTACTTTGACCGTTAGGTATAACTTTGGTCCAAGCTAATGGACCAATAGAAACACAGTATCCCGTGTTCCTATTGGTTAATAAGCTTGGGCCAAAGTTATACACCATCATCAGCAAGATCATTTCAGCCGAAAGACGTCCACTGTTGGGCATAGGCCTCCCCCAAGTGTCGCCACAATGAGCGGTCCTGTGCGCCTCGCATCCATCGGGTTCTCACTACCTTTACCAGGTCATCGGTCCACCTTGTAGGAGGCTTTCCAATGCTACGTCTTCCAGTACGTGGTTGCCATTACAGAACCTTTCGGCCCCAACAGCCATCGGTTTCCACTATTGCCACTTAAGTTTGGCGATTCTTCGTGCTACATCAGTAACCTTGGTACTACTGCGGATATCCTATGGTCCTGCGGTTATACACCAGGGCCAAAGTAATTCGACTTTTCAGTACTGAAAACAGAAGAAAATCAATTGTGTAGAAAAAGTTGTGTAGAAAATGTTACGGAACACTACATGCGCGATTCCAACTCGCACTTGGCTGTTTTTTTTTTGTCGTTGGTTTCTAGTCTAACCAGAGTCATTTGACTTCCAAACCCGGGCATCTTATATCGCCTAATTACCGGTAACTGGGCGATATAAGACTCTCTGGCGAAACTGGTATTAGATTCTATGGCTATTAATTACTATTGTAATTAACACAATATGATTGAAAAGAGTGTTCGCCATTGAAATCTTTGCTTTAGCATCATTATTTCTGACTGACTGACTTCTTGACGTTTCAAAAGTGCCTGTAAATGGTATATTTGAAATAATATAAAATGCTTTGAATCTTTGAATTTTAATTCTTTCAAGTACTTACCATTCAAAAACCAAGCAGGTTGGTGGACCATTGTAGGTGCTGGCTTACGGAGCGAGCAATGGGTAGCTCGTTGTCCGACCGTCCGGTAATTGTCCGGACAGAACCCAAGTCGATGGCGCTCACTGTTCCCGCGCGCCTCAAGAAGCTGTCAGCAACAGTAGGGGCCCAGCTAGGTCGGAGCCTACTGAAGGAAGATAGCTTAGCCCCGGTACGAAAGGCAACGAAGGAACAGGAGTGGGTTTTAAGTCAGAAAAAGTCTGACACTATCTTCCGCTCCGCCCAAGAGCAGAGAATGTCATTAGATGATTTTCCCACCGCGAAAAAAAAGCACGTTCGTTAAAAACACGAAAGTACAAATGCAGTCTTCTTTTTTCTTCAACTTTCAAACCTAAACAAACAATGACGGGGCATTTCCTTAGTTCTGCTAATAAAATTAGTTGGTTAACAACACTTTCATGCATAATTGGTCGGCGGAAGCAGTTGTTCCGAACGAATCGATATAAACTTTTCTTTTGTTTTAAACTTGTGTTGTACTTCAATGTTCTCGCCGCACGTTTTAACGTTGTTAGTTGAATGAGTGGTTTGTTTTGCGCTTTGATGGTTAATTTAATTAGGTTTTATACTTAAACTAGCTGCTGTTAGTGGCTTCGCTCGCCAGTAAGTAGAAAATTGTCTCAAGCGAATAATCCTTCTCCTCCTCGAGTCGTATTCCTCATTACTGAGGGTCGTGAAGTTCCCGCTGGATTAGCTTCTTATTGATGGAATCTCGCCATCTGTGACGGTTCTTAGCGTCATGAAGTGCGACGTGCAATTGGGTGTCCAGTGTGGAGCGGGCCTGATCTGCCCATCTTATTGGGCTGCGGCCTCTTAGTCGTTTGCCATCAACCATGCCAGTTACGATGAGCTGTTCAAGGTTGTGGCCATTTTTCCTGGCAATGTGGCCAAAAAACTCCAGCTTCGACAGTCTGATCTTAATGTTCAGTTCTCATAAGATAGAGCAGTTTGTACAAGGGAATAATACTCTTGGGAAAGAAAGAAAAAAAAATATTATGCACACAGTGTAGAAAAACATTTAGAAACTTAACATTAAAATCTCTATTTATTTACAAGCACTTACATACTACATTACATATTATATAATTTTACTATTTATAAACAACTATATAACTATGGACTAATTTAAAAATTTAATAAATAATAAAACCCTACGCTAATTGAAACTAACTAAAATATGGCGTCAAAAAACTCCATATCGCTTTCGATTGGTAATGTGCCTAAAAGACTGGCGGAGTTGCCACGCCTTATGGTAATGCTTATCCCCTGTTCAAGACAACAGCCAGCTTTTGGGTTTATTAAATGAAAATTCCTTTTTAATCTAATAAAATAATATCAATGAGATACAAATCGTGTCTCACGACTGCGCCACCTTGGTCCAGTTCATCAATAATGCCAGACAACTACGTGGTAGTCAGTTATAATTGCCTGAGGCTGGGTTTCAACTGATAAAAAGAGATATTTAGGATATAGTCTACCCATGTGCTAAATTTCATTCAAATCTGTTCAGCCGTTAGAGAGTGAAGACCTAACAAACATACACACACTCACAAACTTCCGCCTTATAATATTTGTGATGTTTTAAAGAAATAAGTATGCGGGATTATTCGAAACCGTCACCGTGGCTCTGTAACGCACAGGGCAACTAAAGGAACACAGGTGGGTTTTTGTCAAATAAAGTATGACACTTCCTCTTGCTCCACCTAGCGTAAGAGAAGTTTTTGGATAAATTCCCAAACTGCGAGTGCTCAGAAGGGATGCGAGTCTTCATTTGCCTTTCTCACCTGGTGGTGGTGCTTTCTTCCTGTCTGACTGAGACGCAAAGCAAATTTTCTGTCATTTGTATTTAGAGATGAAACCGAAGAATGTAACAAAATATTTTCTAGTAAAACATTATAGCATCAATTAACCCGTTGTCTGCCGGAACGCAGATCTACGCGAGACACATGGCTTTTTAACTCTTTGAATGCCGTAATTAGAGACACAATAGAAAGACAATTGCTTATGTCGAACTATGTAACATAAGACATTCAAAAGGTTAATTGTGTCTCTAATTAGGGCATACGAGAGGTTAAGCCATGCTTTAAACAGTAATATAACAATTTCACTATTTAAACTCCTCTAAATATTCAAAGAGCATAAAATTCAACATAATATTTCATAAATTTTCATCCTCAAAAATTCATAGTATTCATCCTGCGGGAAATACAATGATTCCAGCAGAAATCCGCACGGCTCGGGATGTGTTAAATTCCATAATAGAATTCCCAAGCGTGGAAATTTTAATTATGTCCGAAAATGCAAGTTATGTAAACGCCTAGTCAGGCGCTGTGAGTTGGTGGGCAGACGAGCGGCGACGGGAAATGTGCTTGTATGTAGATACATACAGCTATGTATGTGTGTCCTTGATATTGGGGCATTGAGTGTGAAATGTGTGGATACTAGTAGAGCTGATCGCTCATTATGAAAGAAAGAAAGAAACAAAGACAGGCACACAGTAAAAAGTAAGAAAAATAATAAGAGAGAAAGAAAAAATTAAGTAAAAAAGTATGAAAACAAAAAAAATAGAAAAAGGAAAGAAAAAAATAAGGAAATAAATTTTATTTGGCACATATTGTTATTGTCAGAATTGTTATTAAGTTCTCTCAATGATTTTATATTTTTCTTAGTATTTATTAGTTTATTATTTTAGCATATAATATGTATTTTATTATTATAAATGACTTATTTTATATTTTTCCATTTGAAGTATCTGTTACTAATTGTTTATTGTGCAAACCTACCACAGTGTTGTCTTTTTAACCCAAAGGTTGACTGGTATAGAATGCCTTGCTGTAAGTCCGCCTATGTACCACTACTGTACATGAAGTTTAAATAAATAAATTAATTAAAAAATAACACTAACACATTGTCACAATGTCTTACAGCTGCGTCATATAAGCGCACTAGAAGTACTTGAGATTCCACTCCGATCTTTTGAGATTCTTTATCAAGATTCAAGAATCGAAACATTTATTTCAAATAAAGCATTTACAGGCTTTTCTATAGCACTTCAGGCATTTTTGAATTGTCAAGAAATCAGCCAGTCAGACAAAATATGCTAATTTTTTTCATCAAACCCATACTTGTGGGGTATCTATGGATAGGTCTTCAAAAATGATATTGAGGTTTCTAATATCATTTTTTTTCTAAATTGAATAGTTTACGCGAGAGACACTACCAAAGTGGTAAAATGTTCCCCCCCCCCTCCCCTGTAACTTCTAAAATAAGAGAATGATAAAACTAAAAAAAATATATGAAGTACATTACTATGTAAACTACCAACGAAAATTGGTTTGAACGAGATCTATTAAGTAGTTTTTTTTAATACGTCATAAATCTAAAAAAATACACTATTATTAAAACATCGATCAAAGTTACAACGAACTACAAGAACTTTTATATTATGTTACTTGCTACTACGGAACCCTCCATGGGCGAGTCCGACTCGCCCTTGGCCGGTTTTTTTTTGACTTTACAAAAATATCTTGGAATATGAAGATAGAAGAAAAATATATTTCTTCTATCTTCATATTACTCCCATTATCACATATTTCATTATAAGTTTTAATACTTATAGCAAAATAATATAAACAAAATGAGCATTCAAAATACTTGCACTCTATTTCTTTAGACAATTTAATTTCCTGAATTGAATTCAACATTTACTGCTAAAATGTTGACGTGACAGAAGCCTAATTGCCAGCGTGCCTGCAGCACACCTTTCTCCATTCCCGTAGCAGAATTAAAACAAAGTTTAAACATACATTATGGAATTATCTACAAAACTCGACGGTGTTATGCGAGAGCGTCGGTGTGCCCAGTAATTGAATGAAATGGCACTAGGCACGCTGTTTGGCAATTAAAAACTGGCGTTCTGCTGCTGACATGCAGTTTTGTACAACGTGCATTTGAATGGGTGACAAATTATGTTTTTTTTTTTAGATTATTTGGTTAACTGGTAGTTACTGGTGAGTGGAGCGGAGTTATCAATGGCTTTGTTTGGAAAGTCTGTCGTTTTGAAACTGTATTTTTTTTAGTCAGTTTGCATTTTAATTGAGATAGTTTAACTAGAGAGTGGAGTTTTGGACGAGAAGGAAACAATCTCGTTTATTTTGAAGTTCTTTGATGAGGTAGACTGATGAGAACTATGATTAAAGACTGAATAAATCTTCTGTATGTGAGAAACACAAGACTAGTTGATGAGATAAGTATATATACATCTTATTTGTTGATAAGTTTATTTTTAATTTTTATAGCTCTTTTATTACGTGAATGTGAGAATAGTTTAGACTCCGCAGATTTATAGATTTTTATTATCAACTAAAAAATTGGTTATAAACTTGACTGGTCTATACTGTCCTATAAATTTTGCAATATGGAAATATTGTAGAATCAATAACTTTTTAAAAAGAATAACCATTGAGTTTCTTGCGTGTTCTTTTCTATAGCAATAGACCAATAAATTGGAAACAAGCACTAGCTTCTCACGTTTTATAAAGTGCCCATGTAGGCCTATGTGAAATAAAATGATTTTGAATTTGAGTTGTCCATTGACCAGCAGTGGACACTTTTTAAAGAAAGAAAGAAAGAAAAAGTGTTCATTTGCGTCAAACAGAGAATAGAAAAAAAAAGTTAGAAATGTTGAATTAACTTCATATATAACTAAAAGCCCAATTCCCCTAAAATAATTAAATTCTAATCCAATACAGGCTGTGTAACAGCTGGAAGATATGACTGAGACATTCATTTTTCATTCTTAATGTAGTAATAAAGGAGACAGGTGACACGGATTCCGGTGTACCCGTATAGCTCACGGTTGAAGTAAAAATTAACTCAGAAATTGAAAGACTGCTTACTGCGAAATAGTAGAAAAATACATTAAAGCATCAGAACTATTTTAGACGAATTGATGTTTAGTTTAAGTGCGTCCCTACTTTTTTCGAATCTTTTTTTGTTATTTGGTTAATATTTCTCAGAACTTTAGAGTCTTTGATCGTTAGAAGGCGTTCGAGGAGACGAAACCAACTCGCAGAGGTTCCTTACACGCTGAACTTGGTACTAAGCGATGATTATCTCTGCACCAAGAGTACCTAAGGATAACCACTATTTCACCTGACGTAAAGCCACGATGTGATCGAAGGTGGAACTCGCTTGCCTTGCCTATTCACTCTTAATAAGTTTTAGCTATCAGGAAACCCCATATAAACCGATAACAAACTCTACAAAGTTTACATTTGCTATTAAAATAAATCTAATCCAAATCTCCATGAAACATTGTCACCTGCAACATAACTCAAAGAGCCCAAATGCACTAAACTCTTACACATATTATGTCACCTGCTGAACCTATTAGTTCACCCGTTTAAGATTGATTACGGCTAAGCTCTCGGTGCGTCGCTTTAAACCTCAAGTTGGTGGCTGAAATCGCTTCGATCAATCAAAATTATATTACCAATAAATCTACGGCGGCTCACGGTACGTGAGCAAGAGCCTTTATGAATGGCGATGTTGTATTGGTGTCGTCTCATTTTCAGGATATGAGATGGGAAAATTATGCTGACTCCTATTATGATTTCAGGAGAATAATAATAATTTTCTGACTGACAAAAAAAAAACGGTATTAGGCCAGTCGAATGATATTCAAATAAATCTAAAACAATCAAATAATGCATTAATGATTTTAGTTACACAACAAGCAATTGGTTGCTTGCTGTCAGGCCGTCTATTAACTGTCTGAACTAAACCCGAATCGTCAACGGCGCGTATGCCATGCGTGCCTCAAATAGATGTCAGCAAAACTGTAGAGACCCAGCAGGGCCGAAGATTCAGTAGGCTCCAGTGAGTCATAGGTTTATTTCTGAAAGAGAAAGCCGTGGTCCTGGAAAGCAAAGAGCAAAGAAAGAACATAGGTGTTATTTTAGTCAGCAAAATTCTGACACAGTGGGAGAAGACATTACATGTCATGATTTTCCATCTTAAAAAAAAATAATTCAGACGATTCTTGTTTATTTCTTAAGAATCATTCTAGGCTCACATATTTAAATATAATTTCTTCAATGAAACATCACTGGTCGCATCGTTCCCGCATCGCCGATACAAAACAAGGCCCAAACTTTTGCCATACACTGATTGCTTCATAATAATTTATAGTCCGTAATCTGCAAGCTATCGAGCGTGGTATATTACTCATCGGAAGCCGGTAAACTCGGTTACGGCTGATGTGTTCCGATTCCGCGTTTTAATTTGGATTAATATTTTTCATTTAAAATGAATTTTGGGATTTTAAAATTAAATGCAATGGTTGGTTTCGAGATTTCGTCTAGTTAAATTTTTGTTCGGTTGAATTTCAATTGTTCATTTATCTGTGTGCTGCAGAAATAATTTTAATATTTTTGTGGATTACAAAGACAACAATTTAGTTTAAATAGATGCAGTGATTTATTTGTAGTTGATATAATTATAACGGTTAAGTAACACAAATAGGGAAAATATTCTTTACGATCCCGCAAAACAAGATTAGTCAGCAAGAATATTGCAACTAGTCGTACTTATAAATTTTTCTTCTTTCTTTAGTTGATGGCATTAAAAAAAAAATGTTCAACATAGGAATATAACTTCCTTACTTATAAACATAATCCTCAACAATTACCAATGCACTATAATTCTCGAAAAAAAAAAAAACTTTACAAATATAATAATGCAAAGAATTTAAACGTATTAAGTTTCTTGGCTGCTTTTCAAACGTCAGTCGAGTCCCCTGGCAGATTCAGATCCACGCATTTATCCCCGCCTGACGACTCCAAACTATTTAAATTCAAATAAAGTTTCATTGTGAATTGTCACGACTCACAATTGTGTTCAGGTCCGCTGTCATTCTTTTAATATGTATAAGTTCGAAAGAAGTTAAATGGATCTGGTTCTTGGATACAATAAAATTACAATTTTGGTGGAAGTTTTAGATTTTGACTTGGTCAAAGTATAATTTTATCTATTCTTAAGACAATCATATTTATGTATTAATTGTATCTAAAATTGGATAGTATTATTTTTTCTACTGATAAAATATTCATCATTCAATAGTAGTTTATGTGACTAGGGGATAAAGCAGTGTCTTTAAGTCGCGGGCGGCAAGTTGAATTCCGAATGAAACGAAGGTTGCTGATATTAATCCCGAACGATAGTGAGGGATTTATAAAATTAACTCCCGAGCATCGCGAGGGAGTTAATAAATAAATCTGAGTGAAGTGAGGAATTCAAGCCGCCCAAGACGAAGACAGCTTTATCCCCGTGTTGCATACTCTACTTTTTACACCATCTGCAAGATAATTAAAAGACAATTTGGTCGACCAAATCATATACTAGAGAAATATAAGTATTAGAGTCTGTCTAATAAGTAAAACGACTTGGGTAATTATCAGGATTTAATTAAATCTGATGTAGTCAACACGGGTTCAATAATCAAGGTTAATTAAGAGATAGAGATCATAGTTTACTAACAGAAGAACTTTATGAAAAGTATGGAAAATAAGTATTTTTTAAATGATTAAATATTGTACAAAATTCCCAAGTCGGTTGACTTATTAGACAGACTTTATACGAGTATTTACAAGTTCATCAAACAAACAAAATTCACTACTCCAAGATTCTATAGTTTCAATTTTCTATAACGCTCCCGTCAGTACGCACGTTTTATTCTATTTTGTTTGTTAGTGGCCAGTTTGAATCATAGTGATTACATACTCTTTGGTTTGAATTTCAAGTCAACTTATTCGATGTGCCTATATTTTAATTCACATGTTGACGATTTTTAACGTTCCAAATTCAAATCTCATTATTCCCTAGGGATCGGCCATACTGCATTATCTCCCTAGGGATAGAATGACTTGCTTTAAGTGAGGTTTGTATGACGTATAAAACGACATTATCGAGTAGGTGGTGGAAAAAAATCTATTTTTGTACAAATAAAAAGATTGTATAGATGACATGGTGTGATAATATCTGGTAAAAGTGTCAAAATATTCTTTTCTCTTTCAGTAAACATGTCAATCTGTATAGAGAATTTAATCTATAGAATAGAATATAATAAAATAAACTTAAGCAGTCATTAAACCCTACTAAAACCATTTAATGTTAAGAATACAAACGCAGTAAGCGAAAAGCATTTAGTTTCAAGTACTGAAAATACAGAGTCAATTTGCAGTGCTGTCGTTGCTGTTGCGGGGTAAACAAGTCAACGAGGAAAATGTTTATACAAGTACACTTGTAATAAAGAAGTATAAAACCAATTTACTCCTGTTTCACACTCATGACAAACAAAACATTTAAATCACTACTCGCTACCAAAAAATACGGTTTAATTTTCAGTTTCTCAATGAATGTAATAATTAGTGAAATTGCCGCTTGCGAGGCGTACACAGCACCGGATAATTAGTTCAAAGCACTGAAGTATGCGCCGCGCCTAGGTGAGATGCCACTCGACGTTCGCGTTTTTCATCCCCCCACTTTTTACTCCTATTTCACCCTTCTCTGCGGGCAACAACCATTACAATGTAAAATTCTAATTCACTCGTTAAGTCCTCTGGCCTTTTCTGGGCACTTTTGCGGAATATAAAACAGGTTAAATGGATTTGTATCTGTATAGGTAGGTCGGAAATTATGGTAATTCACGTTCTCTTGTTAGTGAATATGGATGGCCGTCTGTATTTTATATTATTCTATATTTTATGTATTTTTCCGTTCTTGTTATTTTATGTTAATTTGTTTCGTAATGAATTAATGCTGTTCTTTGCTTGTAAATCATTATGTGGGGCACTACATCTGCATATAAACAAGTAAGTTTTATAATAATGTAGTAGCGTGTTTGCGGACTAATAATGAGCATAAACAATGAAACAACGAGAATGATTAAACTGTTATGGTACCTATAGGTTTTATATGCTTAAAGGATGATATTTTTGTAAAAACAAAAAAAGAATTAAATATTGTTAAGTTATAGAACTGCGAAGTCTTCTAATACGGGCATTATTTACCTAAAAAGAAGCTCCAATTATAATCTGTTGTTAGGAAATATTTGGTTCTGAAAAATTAAAGTTTTGTATTTTGTATTTGTATTCTAAAAATAATAAGCCAGACACAGACATCAAGAGAAACATTTGACGAGTTTGGTAGCTAGCTATACAACTTGTGGCAACTGTCAACTGATGGTTTGACATCATTGATAAGACTAAACGGTTATCAGCATCAACGTCACTGCAGCACGAGTTTATTTCAAACTAGCTTTTACCCGTAGCTTCGCCCACGTACATAAAATATAGCCTATGTCACTCAGGAATAAAGCAGCTTTCTATAGATGAAAAATTTTAGTAATCGGACCAGTACTTCCAGAGATTACTTCCTACGAACAAAAAAACAAACTTTACCTCTTTATTATATTAGTGTAGATAAAAAAAAATGAAGACTGTCACTATGGTCACGATGGTCATCGACAAGAAAAATATGGTACAGAGCACTTTCATAAGTTTATTTGTAGAGGTTTACTGCTCGAAAAATTATGGTTTTGTCATGTCAAGATTTTAGCTTTTTATTGTGGTTGGAATTCATCAAATAACTCTTCCATATCTGGGTGGAGCGAGAAAGTGTCTGACTAGGACTCAACTGTGTTCCTTCTATTGCTCTTTGTATTCCAGGACCGCGGTAACTCTTTTAAACAATCAACAATCTTGCAGCTCTAGTAGGCATTGGACCTAGCATGACCCATCAAATCTTTATTTTAGCTGAAGTTGTATGTGTGACATTTTTACTATGGTCAAGGGCTTCTTTACTTTAATATTCATTCTTAAATACAATCACTTTCAGAATGCTGTCTATTGTCGTTCTTTTTCAATTACGCATAGTCCTATTCCTAAATAAATTTCTATCTAAATCTTCCAGCCCAAAATTCTAGCACTTCATCCAAACAAACGTCAATCAAAGATCTCTCTCTCCACTATAAGCCTTCGTGTTTAAATCAAACCCATTTATAGCCCGCACTACACAGCGGTGTATTGTTATTTTACTATATGTGCCAGTCGGTACGTCGCCTCACATCGCACTGTCACTTGTGTTAATTAAACGAGCTATCTGCTGCTGTACAGCTCCATGGATGCGGTACTGGACGAGGCTTTTGGAACACAACCAGACAGAAAAATTTATATCAGCCTGACTAAGGGATATTGTGTTATCCTGGGTTCAAGCATTCACATCATTATCATCATCACCATCACCATTACCTTCGAAACATAAGCCTCTCCGAAGTGTCACCATATCAACCAATTCTGTTCTTGCATCCATCAAATTTCCACGACCCTCACTAGGTAAAGTTAAGTATAAGTTTTTCTTTTTTTTATGTGTGAGTTTTAGGTCATCGATCCACTATGTGGGAGGCTGCGTCTTACTTTACACGGTTGCCACTCCAGAACTTTTTGTCCTCGTCGAACGCCTGGGTCGAATATGGTCTGAATCATGAAAAGTCTGCATCAATTCACTGCTGGATATGGGCATTTTAATAATATTGCATAGATTTACGGTTCTAATTAGCAGAGCATTTGTTCCATAAACCTTACGTTAACATTGAATTAAATATACATCTAACTTGCTTCGAGCATTCTAAGTTTATTTCTTCCGGAATATCTCTTAAATTCCCGGATACCCAGTAACTGGGTTGTGATGATCAGATAGACAGTCACTGCATGTACTTGGTGTTCAGCTGCACTAGGTTCGAATGGAAGCTGACCCCGACATAGCTAGTCTGTTTGGCTAGGTAGATTAATTTTTGGAACACTGTTAGGTATAGTGGTATTCCTTTTTGGCCTCGCGCTGATTATATCTTTCTTTTTTCTTTTCATTATATTGTTTATGCATTATTTAACTTTTTGGATTTTTAGTTTATATGATTGTCTAAGGCACGAATAAACGTTTTTTCTTTCTTTTCTTTCTGTCTTCTCTTTAGTCTTTAATGGAAGGCAACTGCTGGATACGGGTGTTCCTGATTTATTTTATGCTGAACTGGTACCAAACTCTGCTTTTCTATAAGCTTTGTTATCGACCACATTTTGTATAAATTAACATTGAGCCAATTAACTATCGATACCATTAATCTCCTTTTCGTGTCGATGCTTTCAAACTAAATTTTATTTGACATGTTTTGATTTTATTGATACCATAAAATATCAATAGCATAGTATAGTCGGCCTTATAATGTTCCCATTGTTACGACTCAGACCTCCTCTCTAGGAGAGAGAATAGGCCATAATCCACCACGTGGGCCTAGTGCGGGTTGGTGGATCTCACATGTATTCAAATGTTTAGATATAGGACATACGTTTCTGTTAAGTTTCCTCACGATGTTGTCCTATACCGTTTTGAGAGCAGTGGTGATGAATAAATTACACTAAATAATAAGCTTCATTATCGATAATATTTTGATTGAAGTAATTAACTATCGACAGCATAAAATGTCTATAATCTTCATCAATTCACGAATCATCTACATCTAAAACAGGTGCAGAGTTAATTCTCACTTCAGGTTTCATTATTTTCTCTTCAAATCCCTTTCCAGCCATACAAGTTCTCTGTTGTCGCGTTTACCGGTTCTATATGCGTATACACACACGTCCGGACAATGCTCGGTTGTATTTATGTACAGTTTTTCCGTAATTGGTTTTCGATTTAAAGGCAGAGGGTGGCTATGTAAGGCTTTATACAGAATTATGTTTTTACAGGTGTCCGAAAGTGTACGTACGGTTTAAATTGGGATTCTGTAATGATTGCTGAGTTGGTTCAATGTTTGTTTGTGAGCCCGTTTGAGTGTTTCGGTTAATGCTTGGTGTTAGGGATTTAGGTTGTTTTGTTTTGTCCTAATTCCGATTTCTTTTGGTCTGTTTCTGTGGATTTAGTTAATTGGTTTGCTAAAATGTTTTGTTGTGAGTTAAGGAGCACAAAAATAAATAGAAAAATGCCTTAGTGCTTTCTAAGTGATACTTTTTTGTCTAAACATTATTTGTTAGAAAGAAAATGTAATCTATTTATATTAATGCGTAATGCGTATGCGAGCGTATGCGTGTGTGTGTGTGTGTATGCCAAATAAAATATTTTTCTTTCTTTATAAATAAAATTGGAGTGTCTGTTTGTAGTATTGAAATAACCGCGTTTTACTACATGCATATGACGGTACGACACCACACATACACCAAAATATTTTTTTTTTAGAATTTTTGTCTATCTGTCTGTTTTTTCCAGCTAATCTCTGAAATAGCTGGACCGATTTTGACGGGACTTTTATTGGCAGGTAGCTGATGTTATAAGGAGTAACTTTTATTCTAGAAACAATCTTTTATTTTAGAAAAAAATTAATTCAAAATCCTGTAGTCCACGCGAACGAAGTCGCGGGCACAGCTAGTTTTAAAATATAGGTACATTACTTTTCTCTTTTCACCTGAAAGAGACCTTACTAGTTACCTTCAAAGGGCAAACTTTAGTAAACACAAAAGTAATACGAAAAGGTTTCCAGTCCGTTCGTTCGGTATAATTCAAACACACAGCCGCCATATTTACCCAAACTCCAACTCTAACCCTTTCAAGCCAGCACTTTACCCATTCTGAAAAACTCGAGTCGCGGAAACTATTTCTTACAGTTTCAAAAACCAAAAAAGTTTTCGACTAAAATTTGTTACCATCCTTGCAACTCGAAGTCAAATGCTATTAAAACTTTTAATGACTTGAAGCATTCTTTCGGTTCTCTGTTCGAAGTGGTATTAATTAAAAAAGAGAGGCTGGATCAAGCACCCGTTGGTTTCAAGTTGGGCCAGCTGTGATCCACGGCTGAAATAAACGTCGAACTTTGGAGCCAAGACTGCTTGCCAAAAACAAAGTTTCTCGGCTAGAGTTTGTGTAAAAATGTTGTGTTTTAAATCGAGTGTTTTATTGACTGGCTCTTTTTGGCTCAGGTTTCGTTATCCGTACCTGTCTGTGAGGTATGGTAATAATATAACATGGATTGTGAATTTATTGCTTGATATATTTCAGGAAAATTTCTGTTTTGTTTTGTTTGCATTATTTATGATTTTATCTGTAACAAGTATTAATATACCTATATTAGACGAGAAAGTCATGTTTAGACTTAAAATTATAGTCACAAAAACAGTAAATTTCAAATTCTCTAACAAAAAAAGTGTCATAACTTAATACTCATATCACAGTATTTCTCTAAAAAGCTATTCGAAATGGTATAATAAAATATAGTATTGATAGCAGATATTTCAGGAGGTAAAGCAGTATAAACACCAGAAAATGAGACTTCGTATGAACGCACAAGACTGCAGAGAAGACGAAATCGTAATCACAATTGCTGGTCCAGCTCCACTACCACTAGGGCGTACTAATTAGTTGATTAGTTGGAAACTAATATTATTATTTTTTATTTTGAAAGACACAATTGCATTGTATAATGTAGAAGCACTTTTTCCAAGTTTGTGAATGTGAAGCACCATGGAGCATTTTTATTAGGTTACAACTTTTTTTTTTTTTTGACATTACGAGCATGGCAGTTGAGAGTTTGTCATGCTCACTCAAATGTCTCGCTGTTGGTGGCACGTGTTATTGGGTCGTTCAGTTCCCTTCAAAATGGTTGAGCTGAGTGGGGCTGATGCACGCGTCATGCTCGTGAACGGGTGCCGTCAGATGGGACTGGTCATCTCTTAGCTGCCAGTGGCTTAATTCAGTTTCTATCTTTTAATAATTTTACATTTTTATTTCACTATCGACATTGTGCTCACATGATAGAAGCAACAAGTAATATGTAACCAAGCATTATATGTAACACATATATGATTTAAAAGAGTGTCCATGGAGTTTCTTGCACGTTCTTCTCCATAGAGACCTACTCTTTGGAACGTGCAATTTAGCTTTACTTTTCTTGGACTGACCGACATTTGACTATTCAAAAGTGCCTGTAAATGGTCTATTTGAAATAAATGCTTTGAATTTGAATTTGAATTTGAATTTGAAATCAGAATCAACTATTATGGCGGTTGCTAACCATTCTCCTGATTCACTGAACAAGAAAATTCCTAACTCACGACAAAACGTTCACAGATAAAATTTAAAAACGAATCATATTCGAAAATGGAACGCTGCCAGCAATCTGTATGATCTGTGACGCACGAACGCTTTTACAAGTTCATCGCTGCTCGACAAGCTACGTGATCGTGTGTAGTCGTTCTTACTTCACTCGCGAACGAATGAATCAGGTCTCGTTCAGTCATATTCAATGCATTGAATCTAGGCACTTTAGCTATGCTGCCATTAAGTAGTGGAAAGATAAAAATTGATGGTTGTCTGCAGATTTTATTTTTGTATTGAATGAATCTCGCATCATTAGAAGATCTCATCGTTAGTTGAAAGAATTTCTATTCCTATTGATAGTTTTGAATTGCTTTTCAAGCTACTGCTTGCTGGCAGGTAAATCTAATTATGATGCCCTGTTTTGTTCACAGGTTTATTGTATGTTGCTTGCAAATTTGAAGGACCATTTTTCAGTTAGTGCCGTGGTCGAATCGCTCAACGATTAGCTGCTGTTCTGCGTGTCACGAGTTTGATTCCCGCACGTACCAAATATTTCTTTACCCTATAGAAGGTTATTTTGAGTCTGTGTGAGTATTTACATATTTCTGGTTGCCCCATATTATAAACAGTAATTCATATTGTATGGAAAAGTTTTATTACTATAAAAAAAATCTTTTAATTTTTGGAGAGGCTGCGCGGGAATTGCATTACTTGATTACGCCATCTTATTTCTACCAACGGACAACCCGATGTACGGCGAGTATCCACCCTTCGTTGTCGGAACCGCTACGCCTCGTCCGTTATACCGCGTACATTGAAGGACTGGAACAATTTGCCTGCTGCGGACTTTCCATCCGATTATAACTTGGATGTCTTCAAGGCTAGAGTGAATAGGCTCTTAATAAACTAGTTCGTTTCACCATCACACACACCATATTAGGTGCCTTTTGTCTTCTTAATACCTTTCAGTTCCATAACAACCTCGTCTAGCTCCTTCCTGCAAAAATACGAACAAACTAGAAGCTATTGTATTAGCAAGGGGCACGTTTTTCAAAGGACGAGTGCATAAATAAAAACTCCAGCGCGGACGTTCTACGGTAATTGGGTTTGGATGTCCAATTCCGTGCTTGGAGCGACGACGTTGAATAGCCGCTGTACAAAAGCAGAGATAGTGACTGGCATCTGAGAAAAGATCGCTTTAAACTCGGCCTGGGAGAGTAGCGTTTAGCTTTTGTTGGGACGGCGATGATTTTTTGTCAAGAACGTTAGCTGCTAAAATGGTCTGATGGTAACTTGAATAGGTGGTGAATCTGTTTGTTATGGTTGTTATTATTAAGAAGGTAGTTGGGTTTTTTTTTTTAAGTTGGAATTTCATCAATTGTGTCTGGCTCTCCCGCTTTCGGGCGGAGCTTTCAAGGCGCGCGTGAATTACTACCCGACGCATCGTTTCCTGTCGAAAAAAAAAACCCTACAAGGTCGTTAGTGTTTTACAAATAACCCTAGATACAACATGTAACATTATAATAGCACAACGTGAAAGTAGTATACTCAGAATCAGCTATTTTTAAAAGTGCGCGTATTCACCAATTTTTTTCAATTAATTGATGGGGATCCCCCCTGGATGTTCTGGATGGCTTTATAAGAATTGGAATGAGTAAGCAAGGAACCGTGATCTTTGGGAAGAATGGAGGGAAGCCTTTGCTCAGCAGCGATGTGGGCCAATATAGGCTAGCTAGAGTAATAACAATTATTATCCTAAAAAAACTCATTGACAATGTTAGGATAAAAATCAATCGGTTGGAAAAAATCATGTGCATTTAAGTGAAATTTCAGTTCTTAATTATTATGATTGTAACTTGATTCTCTAATTGTGGTATTTAAAGGTGCGCATTATTCCAATTACATGTGGTATAAAAGCCACCTACTAACTTCTCTCGAACGCTTAATCTATAAAGTATTTATGAAGAGACACTGGAATAAAAACAATTAATTTGACTTTTCGTGACAAGCTGCCACTCTAATTTCATGGCCACAGCGCTATGTAAAAAAAACACGACATTGAACAAGGGGAGCAGATGTAAAAAAAATGCATCTGTACTGTAATCTGCGGAAAGGAAGTACTTACGAATGGTCAAACCGAGATACATTTCAATACAACCTCTTTTACGTGATTATGACGTTACTAGCTTCTGCCAGCGGCTTCGCCCGCCTTCAAGTTTATCCCATTAGGGAGTGAATTTTATATAATCCTCTCTTAGTGCTCACCTACGTCACAAAAGGATACTTTGTACAAAAATTACACCCAGACACAGAATAAATGATCATGCTCATCACATAAACATTTTTTTAGGTGGGAAAATCATCCAATGACATCCCCCGCTCTTGGGCGGAGCGGGAGATAGTGTCAGACTTTTACTGACTAAAAACCCACTCCTGTTCCTCTTTCCTCTTCGCTCTTTCGCATCACCCATGGGCCTAGTAGGCTACGACCTACGACCCCCGGTTGATGACAACTCCTTTAGGCGCGCGTGGAACCTCACGCGCCGCCGACGACTTGGGCTCGGTCCGGACGATTATCGGACGGTTGGACGGTGGGTTACCCATTGCTCGCCATCCGCAAGCCCGCGCCTATGGTGGCCGGAAATCGGGATCTAAATCCCGGTGGCTCGGGCGCGAGGGCCATTGCCTTTCTGAAAATTGGGGTCAAAATCAGGCGGCTGGGGCGTGAGGATATCCGTTCCCTTACGCGTGCAGCCGCCTCCTTTGCTAGCATTACTGCTTGCAGAAAAAAGCGACCGCCTACCACTCCTCCTCGCTCCGGACTATGGACTGTACCAAGGCCCGGCGCAAGAAATCACTGCCGCCGAGCGCCCCCACGAGGACACGGCGGTGTTCTGCCCAGGCGGGGCACACCTCTACCATATGTTCCACCGTGTCCTCCAGGCAGTCCACACAATGGTGACACTCGGGCGTTTCTTCCGCATGAGTTCGGTGCAGGAATCTCCCGAATTGACCATGTCCGGTGAGGACGCCCTGAGGTCTTTCCAGCCACGCCTCAAAGACGGGACTTACCGCCATAATTACGGCGTGGCCAAATAAAAACGTTTAAGGCACATAACGGCCACGTGAGTGACTAATGAGTTTAAAAACAATTGCCTCAAGAAAAATTTACTTGAAAAATAGGCCGAAAAATCGTTTCGAGAAAAAGAGAAAGATTTGGAGCCACATACATTGAGCGGAGCGACTTGGGGTAATCGAATATGAATAATTTATATTTCCACAAAAGTCCTGAGATGCGATTGAAAGAAAGGGGTTACTGTAATATTGGGACGTGACTTTTACGATATTTCTGAATTGTAAAGTGTTTTAACTCTTCTTGAGACAGATTCGGAAAGGGTTGCGATTTGGTAACGATTGAGAGGTTTAGAACCCATATTTTTGCATATTTCTTTTTTTTGTCAGTTATAAACTAGTACTTGACTGCGTTCCCGCTTGATGGTAAGCAGTGATGCAATCGTTGATGGTGAGGCGCACTAGTTTATTAAGAGCCTATTCACTCTAGCCTTGAAGACACCCAAATTATAATCGGACGGGAAGACCGCAGCAGGCAGACTGTTCCAGTCCTTCGAAGTACGCGGTATAAATGACGAGGCGAAACGCTTAGTCCGGACCGTAGATGTTTCAACAACGTAAGGGTGGATACTCGCCGTACGTCGAATTTGCTTAAGATACTGTTCCTTGTTTCTTTTTAACGATATTCATGTATTTTTTAATATTTTGGAAATATACTACTTGTACAGGAGAGCGAGAGAAGAGAGCTGTGGTGGCCGAGTGGTAATGGCTCCGACTTACGAGTTGCCTGTCAGGCGCATTACTTTGTGTAATTTACTTTATTCATTGTAGACATGTGACATTCACCAACCCGCACTGGGCTCGCGTGGTGGATCGGCCCATTCTCTCTCCTAGAGAGGAGGCCTGAGTCCCAGCAGTGGGAACATTAAAAAGGCTGATGATGATAATGATGACGATGATGACTACCAATACTTTAGTGCTCCATTAACTATTCGAGAAGAGAGCATTATTATATTAGAAACTAACAGTATCGATAATCATAATAAAATTCCTTCTGTCAATAGCTTCGGTCGCATGAAAGTAAAAGATATTTAAGCTTACTTCCGAGATAGAACATATTTTTTGTTCTTATTTTCCTTTTCAGTTAAGGCGTTAGTCGGTCAGCTTGAGGTCTTTATGCAGCCTACCTGTTTATTACCGAGCTGGTAGGTAATGTTGAACTAATTTTGAACACTAATAAGGTTGAAAATAAAGCCACTATTGTGTCCTGATCTAAGTAGAAACTGTAGAACTTTTATTTGATTTACATCTGTTACCCTTATACTATCGCCGGTAACGAAACCATATCGATTTATTTATAAATCGACCTTAACGCCATCTATCGAGCAAGTCGGTACTAAAATAAAATAACATAGATGTTTCATCGTCAACACGATCCCATGGTCTTTTTTCGTATTTTTCGACGACGGACTGGACAGGTCTATACAAAAATCTGAGTAGTTCTTACCTCAAAATACAATCTTAGACAATAACATGATTTGACATATTTATGTTAATATATGGTAGCCAGTTAGGGAACAATGGCTTCCTCTAGTTTAAATGGACGTATATAAGAGTTTTTTTTTTAAATTCATTTATTTTTTTGAGTGCGAAGGTGATAAATACTCACAAAGCAAATAGACATGTGACCTTGGGTACAAAGATATCGTGCTTTAAATGCTACATTCATATGTTAATTCATTAAACCCCAAGCGAACGCCGGCGTTCGCACACCTATTGTCTTTCTATTGTGTCTGTAATTTCTATGATTGAAAGGTACAGGTCTGCCTAATCCTTTTAAAAATATAAGCGTAATGTTATATTTCCTAATGCTAGCAGAAACGTCACAGTGACTGGTTTTCTCAATACTTCTATTCAACCTCGGCCCCATTACATACATACCTTTGATCGCTCACCCATACAATAACCCACATTCCAATTGAAACTTCGTCGTCCATTTAAAAAAGGAAATCTCTCTTATTCGAAATAATATTTTTATCTAAAAATGTCCGGGGCCATGGTAAAGTTTAATAGAGTGGGCTAGGTATATAAGTTGTGTGCAGTATGTAGCACAAAGGGGCATGTTGCCCGTCAGCGAGTTTCCGAGCTATATGGTGGGACATACGGGGGGAAAGGATGGTTAACTGTGATAAATAGATCGATGGGTATTTTTTTTTTGTTGTGGGATATCATCAAGTGTCTTCTCCCGCTCTAGAGTGGACGAGAGGGCTGTTGGATGTCGGATTTCACTGGCTAAAACCCACTTATATCCTTCAGGATGGTAAGGAGCGATCCAATCTTTGATGGTGAGGCGCACTAGTTTATTAAGAGCCTATTCACTCTAGCCTTGAAGACACCCAACTTATAATCGGACGGGAAGACCGCAGCAGGCAAACTGTTCCAGTCCTTCGACGATAAACGACGAGGCGAAACGCTTAGTCCGGACCGTAGAGGTTTCATCAACGTAAGTGTGAATATTCACCGTACGTCTCGCCGGGTTGTCCGATGGTAGAATTGCGATGGCGGAATCAAGTCATGCAATTCCTGCGCACACTCTCCAAAATGCAACCTGTAAAACTCTATTGGAACCCTACGGTTTCACTGACATCTTTTGGAGGCGCACTATTCACCGTCGACGACTCGGGCTCGGTTTTAACAGGGTTGGAAGGCGAGTTGCTCATTGCTCGTACACAAGCCCGCGCCTCGCGATCACTGTATAAAAGTTTCCCCAAATTGGG
Source organism: Mythimna albipuncta (assembly GCA_929112965.1). Taxonomy (NCBI): domain Eukaryota; kingdom Metazoa; phylum Arthropoda; class Insecta; order Lepidoptera; family Noctuidae; genus Mythimna; species Mythimna albipuncta. Next base: position 4,303,028 of record OV815960.1, read on the forward strand.
TGCCTGAAGACTAATAACTCTGCTGAGGCTTGCCTGGGAAGAGGTGATGAGTTGATCTAGATGCCTGCTTCCACAAGGGCTGGATCGAAGTGACTCAAAAAAAGCATACTTGGAAGAAATTTCGTGAGGCCTTAGCTGTAGGAAAGGATAATTTTTTTTACTGCTTACAGATCAGTGGTGGCCGTTTGGTAATGGCTCCGACTTACGAGTGGTAGGTCGCGGGATCAAACCCTGCTAGGCGCATTACTTTGTGTAATTTATTTCATCACACTGCTCTCAAAACGGTGAAGGAAAACATCGTGAGGAGATGGGCATGTCCTAGAACCAAAAATTCGAAGACATGTTACATCCAACAACCCGCACTAGGCCCGCGTGGTGGATTACGGCTCATTCCCTCTCCTAGAGAGGAGACCTGAGTCCCAGCAGTGGGAACATTAAAAAGGCTGATGATAATGATGATGACTTACGGATCCCGGGAATCTGTGGTTCATGTTCGGTCATGTCGAAGGGGACTTATTTGTGTAGTTACCTATAAGAAATAATATGTTTCTAAAAAAAAAAACTATCCATTCCATGCTCCCGTAAGTCCCGCAACACAAGACTGGTACAGCCGCCGGCGCCGCGCGCAACACTAAGCCTCGTTTAATAATGTGGACATTGGACTCTCATAAGTCGGTAACTCTGCCATCTGATCTAGACAATCGTAATTAGTTGTCCGACTCATGTCATTGTTTTATCTTGCTGTAAGTTTGTTAGTGTTTTTCTTTAGTATTGTCTTACCATTCTGCAACTGAGTACAGACGACTGAGTACGGGAGCCCATCTGCCATTACTTAATTTTTTTTTTTAGGTGGTAAGTCATCCAATGGCATCTTCCGCCTAAGGCAGAGCAGGAGGACGAGTCAGACTTTTACAGAATAAAACCTAATCCTACTTATTTTCGCGCCGGGTTTTCCTTCCATATGCGAACCTGTGACCCCAGTAGGCTTCGACTCTGCTCGGCCCCTACGGTTAGCTGACATCTGCTTGAGGCACGTGTAAAACTCTAAGCGCTGTCGACGACTTGGGCTTGGTCCGGATGGTTACCAGACGTCGGACGAAGGTCGGATGGTGAGCTACTCTTTGCTCGCCGTCCACAAATCCGCGCCTATAGCCTATCGCTATACGGACTGTTTCGAAGAATGGAATGAGTACAGATTCTAGTACAGGTGCCTATCTGCCATTTTTATATTGATTTTTCCGAAGACACGACACATTATGTATTGGAGGAGTGCTTAGTTTGGAGCCATCTGGTAAGGACCGAAGCCCAGAACCCGGCGCATAGTATTCCATGCGCGCCTAAAAGAGATGTTAGCCTATAGAGGCCATAGGCAATAATACTACACGCCCTCGACGAATAGTCAAACAAAAACCGAAAAATACCAAATCTGCAGTTACCGGAAGGCTGGACGGTGAACTCATCGTCTGTCATCTCACACATACGGTGGCTGAAAATTGGGGTCAGAATCAAGGCAGCTGGGGCGTGAGGATATCCGTTCCCTTACGCGTGCAGCCGTCTCCTTCACTAGCATTACTGCTACGCAGAAAGAGGCAACTGCCTGCCAATCTACCTTGCTTCGGATGTTGGCATGGACCAGAGCCCGGTGCAAGAGGTCACCGCCACCGATAGCTTCCACGAAGATACGGTGGTGCTCCACCCAAGCTTAGAGGCCTTCCAACGCTGGGTCTTCCAGTACGGGGTGGTCACTCCAGAATCTTTCGGTCCCATCATCCATCTGTTCTGCGAGCAATGTAGGGTACATTCCATCCACTGCCACTTAAGTTTGACGATTCTTCGGGCTAAGCAACTCGTGAATTGCAAAGCATAGCATAATCGACCTTATAATGTTCCCACTGCTGGGACTCAGGCCTTCTCTCCAGGAAAGGGAATGGGTCGTAATCCACCGCCCGGGCCCAGTACTAGTTGATGTCACATATCTTCGAATTTTCGGTTCTAAGACATGCCGGCTTCTACACGATGTTTTCCTTCACCGTTTTGAGAACTTCAACTCATGAATGTTAAGCAGCATTTCATCCAGCACTTTCCAAAACAAACTCTTGACCGAACAGCTTGTATGTAACCCAAAGTTATTTTAAGCACAAGGCCCTGTAAGTATTAACTTACACAAATTCCTTCGACCGACGTTGTCATTGTTAATTGGAGATGTATTCAAGTTGGGATAGTTGTAGAATTCTATTAGATACTAAGTAGTTAAGTTCTGAAGGCGATGTTGTTTAAAGTGTAATCAAAGAAGTTTGCGTAGCGAGCGGAGCTGTGCGGAATGTATAACAAATGGAAACCGCTTTGAATAGCAACTGGAGTTTGAGCTGAGTTTTATTATGATAAGCTTAAGAGTGTAGCTTTGGAGGTATGCGGAACAGGATGTAAGTCCCGCAAAACTCTATTAAAAAGGGAAGATCTTCTGACTAGACGGATTTTATTTCTGGTTGAGGCAACTGCCTGATATGATTTCGGCTGTTATTATGTTCTAAAGAGCAGGAAAAACTTTTTGGTAATTTTTCACAAAAAAAAAAAAAATGTATTTATGAACGCGGGAGTTGAGAGAAGTCTTTGTCTAGTTATGGACGTATTTTGACTGCAATGATAATGATGAAGGCTTGTTACGACCTCCTGTTTGTTGCTTAGAACTTAGGCATTTTGTTTGTTAGCCCACTTCCGTTTCAAAGTAATCCATTGAAATTAACCATAGGTTTTCATCAGCTGTTGATAATGATTAATTAAACACCTATCAATGATTTGAAACTGCACTATTCTCAATTATTTTAGCTTCTAAAAACGAAATCGACGATCACCAGAAAACCGCGGAGTCAATGAAGCTCGAAGTGTTCGCGAAAAAAATACTTAATTATCTTGAAACTGTCCTATATTGTTTATTCTGTTTTAGCTACAGTAAGATAAATATATTCTATTATTTTTCTTCTTTCGTGTCGAAAGAAAGAAAAAGAAGCGTCGATTGGACTTCAATTTGGTCCGACCAATATTAATAATTGGCCTCGTTTAAGTCGTGGAAAGTGAAGGCAGTTGTGCATGCCGAGCAGGAAATAAGGTGACGTATATCCTTTTAAAGTGCTCAAACAAGGATTGTATTTGTGATGGGTGAAGGATACCCCATTTGGCCAGATAGCTTCTATAGCGGTCTATTTGAGCCCGCAATCGGCTCATTTCATTTAAAAGCAGGGCCTGAATTGCTCTAACTGCATCCACATTTCAAATCCTTAAATCAATAGAAGTAGAAACACATCCGGTAGCAAAACCACATGACCGTTTACCGATTTAATATCGTGTACGGCACAGGCTCCAATAAAAAGTAATTAAAGTCGCCGGCCGGTTCCAGGCAGATTTGTCTTCACCATGTGCCATGGATATGTGAAGAGCACTTTATTAGAAATTAATTTTGCCTGACAAAAATATACGACATGTTGTCGCATGTCGTAACGTCGATGTGGCCTGCCAAGCAGACCTAGCCAAGTTATGCCTCCGATTCCTTGGTTCTGGTCATATGACTGAGCGTTAAGATAACATCAGAACAAAGGAATTGGAGGCGTGGCAAACTCAAGGCATTTGACGCAAGAGAATCAAATGAAACGGTCGTAATTTGGCTAGGGGGGCAGTTCCATTTTGGTTTGGCGGCTGAGGGGAAACTGAACACTCACTGAACTGAACTGGTATATGATTTTTTTTAAGATTTAAATTAGTGCTTGACTATGATCTCACCAGGTGACGTGGGCAATTGTTGATGGTGAAGCGCACTAGTTTATTAAAGCCTAACCACTCTGGCCTTGAAGACATCTAAGCTATAATCGGACGGGAAGACCGCAGCAGGTAAATTGTTTCAATCCTTCGATATACGAGGTATAAACGACAGACGAGGCGAAACGCTTAGTCCGTACTCTAAAGATGTTAACAATGTAAGAGTCGAAGCTGCGTTAAACGGGCGCACATGCGGCTCCATACAAAAGTGCTCCGTTGTGGCTCGCCGGCGGGCACACGTCGCGGGAAACCGCGCCCCACGTCCCTTTTGCGACGTAAGTTCTCCATCGATACGACTACATGCACACCGTAAAAGTTGAACTAGTGACACTGCGCAGGTAATAATGCAGTTTCCGCTACGGAAATTTATTTATTTACTAGCTTTTGCCCGTGGCTTCGCCCACGTGGCATTAGGTACTTAAGAAATCGGAATAAAAGGCTATATGCATGCCAAATTTCATCCAAATCCGTTCAGCCGTTTTTGCGTGATTAACTAACAAACAAACAAACATTCAAACATCCACACTGTCACACATAGTTAGGATTTATTAAACTCTTTATGCACAAACAAAAGTACAGAGGCGGACTTAATGTGTTAGGCATTTTCTGCAATTGCCACGCACGACACACTCGTGACGTCACGCGACGTGTTTATATTGGTCCTAAGGATGGAGACTTGCGGTACATCAGGGTGTTGATTGCGTTACTGGGGCCAGGGTTATCCGAAAGGGCGCTCGAGCCCCGGTATGAAGGCTAGAAGGAACGGGGTGGGTCTTTTAGTCAGTAAGAGTCTGACACTATCTCCTGCTCCGCCCAAGGGCGGGGGATGTCAATGCATGATTTTTCCCAACATAAAAAATAAAATAAAAAAAGGGTGTTGATTGCGTAGAGGTAGCATTGAAATTTTAACCGAACACCTTACAGAATTCTAATCAAACAAACAAACAAAATCAAACCAATGGAATACAAATAACCAATAACAGGAACGGTACAGATACCGTATCTGCCGGTTCTCACTCGCTGCGGCCCAGATCGACCGGTCGGGCGGCCAGCGCAAAGTTGCTCAAATCTGCCGATGGTTCCGCAACTATTACTGCACCGGATTGAATTCAGCCAAATTTATTCGGAAGCCAACGCGATGCCCATTCATTTTTATTTGCCGTTATTTTTTGTTTGTTTTTACGTAAACTTTCTGTTTTATTTTGTGTCTTTTTTTTTTGTTCATTTTTGTGGCTCGATTTTTGGCTAGACTGTTTAATTGTAAGCTGTTTCCATAGTAATTGATTAGTTTATGTTTACTGTTACCTTTAATCTGTCACTTTATTTGCTTGTCTTAGATATTAAAGATGTCCGTCACATTTTACTATTGAAATGCTAAAATGTGTTCAATTGTTTACTATGTATGTATGCTCCTTTATATTGTACATCAAGTTAACGCTTGATTAGTGTTTTGTTTAATTTTTCTAGTTTTATATTCAGTTAATGTGAATAGTTATCTTTTAATAATCCATAAGTTCCTAAATCTCTTAGCGACCTTGCAATCAAAATTATAGTTTAAAATAAAATTGCAATAACTTTACAACGTTGAGATATCCCAACGACGATATAAGATATGCCACTTATCTTAAGCATAATCAGCCATTTAATGTTCCCATTGCTGGGACTCAAGTCTCCTCTCTAGGATAGGGAATGAGCCATAATCCGCCACGCTGGCCCAGTGCGGGTTGGTGAATGTCACATGTCCTCGAATTGTTGATTCTAGTATATGCCGGTTTCCTCAAAATGTTTTCCTTTACCATTTTGAGAGCAGTGGTGATGAAAAATTCGCGACCTACAACTCGTAAATCAGAGCCGTTACCACTCGGTCACCATTACTCTATGTGGTGCTTATCGGATGAAACAGATGAGGTTCGAGAATCAGGCAAAAAATATTTTTTACATTTGAAAGTCAAAAATGCGACTATTGTAATTTTGGGTGGTATGCATGGAGAGCACCGGATAAATAAGCATCCATACCACACCGGTGTGCGTAAGTAGTAAAACGGTGAGCATACAGGTTATAACTGTGTACCTGTCCTGACCATTATGCACGGGCATGTTATGTTGTTGAAAGCAGTGTTGGCCAAGTGGTAACGGCCCCGACTTACGAGTTGTAGGTCGCAGGTTCGAGCCCAGCCAGGCGCATTATTTTGTGTTATTTATTTGATCACCACTGCTCTCAAAACGATGAAGGAAAACATCGTGAGGAAACCGGCATGTCCTAGAACCAAAAATTCGAAGACATGTGACATTCACCAACCCGCACTGGGCCCATGTGGTGGATTACGGCCCATTCCTTCTCCTAGAGAGGAGGCTTGAGTCCCAACAGTGGGAACATTAAAAAGGCTGGTGATGATGATGATGTTATGTTGTTGATACCTTCTACTGGGCATAGAATCCATGTCATGTTGATGCTTGATACGTTCCTGCCATGGTCATGGTATGACCCTTTAGAGATACATAAACTTTATCAAATATTTGGTGTTTGCGTTATTAACCATAGTATTTTTTTACAGGTACTAGGAAACTACCGAAAATGACGGCAACACAGATAAGGTAAGTGCCTTAGTTCCTTGATTTTATCTACATCTTTAAAACATCTAAAAATACATACATATAAATAAAAGCGGCTCATTTCCGGCTAACAGCGATGTGGAGGAGTACTTTGACGCCTGAGTGTACTTTGTCATTTTGTATTAATTTATATTTATGTACATAGTTAGGTTTTAGTATAAATAGTTAGTTAATATTTAAGTTTTTTATATACTGTGAGTAATATCAAAATATTTTTTTTTACTAAATGCATGTGAAAATATCGGTCCTATGATAAAAATGCATTAGATTTTTTTTATCGGTGTGTGTTTATACCGGCAAATCTTCGAACCTAGCCGGTTCGAAGATTTGCCGGGACTGATTGTGACGGAATTTTTGCTGGTATACAGCTGATCTTATAAGAAATAACTTAGGATTTTTTTTAGAACAAGAATTTGAATGCCGCACAAAAAAAGCTTCTTAGAATTGTGAAGCTGAAGAAACGCCCGGTTGTCGGGCGTTTCTTCCGCTTAAACTCGATGCAGGAACCTTCTGAACTTACCATGTCCGGTAAGAACCTGCGTCATGCGTAATGTGAGGACACTGTGCAGCCGCCCCAGTCAATCCTCAAAGAGGGGACTTACCGCCATAAACATGGCGTGCCGTGGAAGAGCTACCAGTCGAATTGGGTAGGTATAGCCAGATTCATGATGAACAGGATAACGCTAAGACTCACGGAATAGTAACCAAAATCGCAGATGAAACCGGGGACGACAGCTAGTTTGATATAGTACGCAAGTCTTATTTACCAGAGATGCTTCATATTACCCCTATCTTCATACTTTGTGTGTCGTCTCTAAAGTAAAGAACAATACTTGTTTGAGAAGCTGCCAAACACAGGCGTCGCTCACAAGCGGTGGAGTCTAAACAAAAAACGTCGGTAAAGTTCCCAAACCGCAGGTACATACTTGGGGAAATATTCTCGAGTTGTTTTTTTGAAACCGTCCAAAAAGTCGAGCAACTCATTAGCCGAATGAGCGAAGGCTTCCGTTTTTCGTAACTTTCAGCCGGTTTTGGTTTTCAGTCTTACTATTTGTTTTTTTTCAGTTAGTTTGCTTCGGAGGTGATAATTACACGAGTTTGGCTGCACTGTTATAGTATTTTGGGAATTTCGCAAAGCAATACTTTCGTGTAAATATTTTATTTGTTAAGGTTTTACTGTTGAAACTCGTAATGATAACGATTAACCTTTCAATCGTTATAATTACAGACACAATTGTAAGACAATAAATGCGCGAACGCCGGCGTTCGCTTGGGGTTTAATGAATTAAGGGCGCTTGCAATTTATGCGTTTTTTTAACGGTCTACTGCGTTACGTATGTGGTGCGTTAGTCGCACTGCGTACGGACGGTCATCAATTAGAACTTAAGTATAGTGTACAATTATATTAGTGACTTCATTAAAAAAAGACGTGTGGCACTCGGGGACTGCCGCGGTAAAGCTATGGCATAGCATGTTTTATCAAATTATGCAATTATAATTATTTATTTATTTTATTTATGCAGTATTTTTTACCTTTCTTTTTTTTTTCTTTGATAATAATTGAAGTTACACTTTTTGAGCGTGGCGGGTTTTTATATTTCAATGGTGGCGACCGATAAGAAAACAAATGAGTGGGGGATGTTAAGTTATTTTGGTTACGGAATTTCTGGATTCAGTCTCCACGCTCAAGGCCCGCGATAGAAGCTATGCAATAGCTTAAAATCAACAGTACCTACTTAAACTATTTTACCACTAATAAACACAACAAATAATGTTTATCATTCAAATTGACGCACCATTTTGTCGTAAAAATATCCTTTCTACTATGTCTTCTCGACGTGGCACAATTCCGAGTACAATTAGTAACAGAAACATCAGTAGTACTCTAACACGAAGTTGTACCCTCAGAAGACCACAAGTGTAGCCCAAATATAGGCGCCTTCTAAATTATTCATACGCACCGTTACGTGGCCTGGGTCCTAATGCCTTGGAAATTAGAAACTTTTTCACTAAAACCTTTGTTTCGCAACGATTCCTCTTATTATTGCTAAGTGGTTTTGTTTTATGAACGAACAGATTATTATATTACTTGTTATACTTCCGAGACTTGATTAATGGCAACGGTTTATTAAATATTACTTGGGAGTTAGGGGTCCCGTAAATCTTGAAAGATGTTGCTCCGAAATTGTTTTTAACGGGTAATGGTTTATTGAGATTATGTACTTGTCGGTGATTTGTTTGGATATGCGGCCTTTCATTTCAATGAAAACCTGAAACAAAAAAATGTTGATTGAAATTAATATTCCGTAAAACGGGGTGAATAGAAACGCAGAGGTGAATAGAAACAAAACTTTGATATTGTTTTACACTTTTATACTATATTATCGGATTCTAACAAAGTATCAACTTTTTAAAATGTCAATTCATTAATAAATTGAGATTATTGAGTTAAATACTGCAAAAAATATTCAAATATCGTGAAATAGTAATAGTAAATAAATGTTTATAGTAAACCTTACCACTTTCAAATAATACAAACATGTTCGTTCGTCGACGTACTTCGAAAAATACTCCATCACATATTTATTTTTATAATCACTTTTAGTCCTGTCGAATACCGTAATTAGAGATAAAATATAATGAGACAGCGCAAGCCAGCATTACCTTGGGGTTTTATGAATTCATGCCTGTCTTTGTGACTTCCAGAAATTTTCGGCTTTTTGTGGCAATGCTATAGGCATCCATCTAAATTATTGTACAAAAACAAGGTTTTGGAATCTGCAGTTGGATGCCAACAAGGTGACCCTCTCGGGCCAGTCATTTTCAGTTTGGCTATCCATCCAATCATCCAACAACTAAATTCGAAATTTAACCTATGGTATTTGGATGATGGAACCCTGGGAGGTGAAGTAGATACTGTTTTGAAAGATTTCCAATTCCTGAAAGACCAATTTCAATCTATCGGCCTTGATCTAAATCATTCGAAATGCGAAATTTTTGTTCCTGACAGTACTGACAGACAATCGACTCTACAGAAATTTTATTCAATAGCTCCCGAAATCAAAATTATAGATAAAAATACACTGCACCTCCTAGGTTCTCCAATTTTGGAAGACAGTTTTTCTTCATTCATTGACGACAAAATTGAACGTTTTAAAAACATTTCGGAAAGACTTTCTAAAATTAACCTACATTCGGCCTTCACCCTCATACGGTATTGTTGTTTTGCACCAAATTTCATGTATTTTCTCCGCTCTTCCCCTTTATGGAAGCAGCCACATCTCTTGGACAAAATTGATCAGACAATTCGGTATACTCTGACTTCCATTTTAAATGTGGCCATGGATGACCGAGCGTGGCTACAAGCCACGCTACCCATTCGTTTTGGTGGGCTCGGCATCCGCAAAATTTCTAGTGTAAGCCTACCGGCGTTCCTGTCTTCGGTCCACAGCACTCAACAGTTGACGAAAAGAATTTTGACTCCATCACTGGTTAGCTGTGAGGTGCCGTGCTTGGCCGATGCAGTAAGTGCCTGGAAAATCACTTGCCCGGACAAGGCGTTGCCCGAAAATCTATCTTCCCAGAGACAGTGGGATGAGCCGCTCTGCGGGTTGGTACGGAATAATCTCATTAATACGTCCACCAATACTGCTGAGCGCGCTCGCCTACTGGCTGTGGGTGAATGGGAGTCGGGCCTTTGGCTACAGGCTTTACCGTCACCTAACATAGGTACTTTGCTAAGTGACACCACCTTCCGGATCGCTACATGCCTGCGTCTAGGTGCTCCTAGTGGAGCTCCACATCGATGTCAGTGTGGCGAAGCAGTCGACCGCCTCGGACACCATGGCCTATCTTGCAGCAGAAGCGCTGGCCGGATAGCACGGCATGCCAGTATTAATGACATCATCCGTCGAGCTCTTGTCACCGCCGGGGTGCCAGCTGTTTTAGAACCTAATGGCTTGGCACGTGACGATGGGAAGAGGCCAGATGGGATGACTATAATGCCTTGGAAATTGGGTAGGCCTTTGGTGTGGGATGCAACATGTGTCGACACCCTTGCGCCATCCCATCTTCTGAGTACGGCGGGCTGTGCTGGGGCGGCTGCTGCAGGTGCAGAAAACCTCAAACGGCGTAAATATAATAACCTCATTGGAAGTTATGTGTTTGAGCCGTTTGGGGTTGAAACTCTAGGGCCATGGGGTCCGAGCGCTCATCGAGTTGTCCGGGATATCAGCAAACAGTTGGTCGATTCTTCGCGTGACCAGAGGGCTGGACTCTTCTTCAGTCAACGAATCAGCATTGCCATCCAGCGTGGCAATGCTGCCAGCGTTCTGGGCACTTTTCCCATTGACATCGATGTGGACGAATTTTTTGATGCCCTGTGAGTTTTTCCCGTTTTTTTAGCCTTTTTTAATCGTTTGTACATATTATTATTTTAAGTTTGTATATATATTACCTAGTAATTATTTATAAATTATTAAATTAATTAAATTGCCTGTCTTTTGACAATATCACAATCTTGTATTTATATTCATTGATAAAATATAAAGTAATTACGTACGTACTCGTATATAACCAGTCGTCCCAGCTGTTTCCTAAGGGCAAACTCCAGATATTTACCATGAGTACAGTGATAGACGTAGAAATTAATTCGTAATTTGAATTAAACAGCGACGCGAAACTAAAATGATAAAGCTATTATAATATAATTAATATGTGGTACTTTAGTAGCTGTAGATATATTATTATTACCTTAGTAGGTACATACGTGTTTAATTATATTCGCAAATTGGTTTCCACTGCATATTGTGATGTGAAATTGTTCTTGCTTTGTATCTCAAGTGTATAGCGAGGTAAAATGTGGAATCATTAAAATAGTTGCAATCTCGGTAAATTGAAGTCAATGATTTTGTTGTAGTGGTGACTACCACAGCGAAGTCTACCAAGAAGGCTGTAATATAATTATTACAGTGGCAGACGGTTATTACAGACGATGGCAAGAGACCGGACGGCATGTCGTTATTCCCTTGGAAGATGGGAAGGCCTTTAGTATGGGACGCTACTTGTGTCGATACTCTTGCGCCTTCACATCTTCCTAGCTCGTCGTGACGTGCTGGTGCTGCCGCTGCGGCTGCGGACAACCTCAAGCGGCGGAAATATAACAACCTTGTTGGAAGTTATATTTTTGAACTGTTTGGGGTTGAAACTCTTGGATCGTGGGGTCCGAGTGCTCACAAGTTGTTTAAAGATCTATCGAAACGTCTCGTTGACACTTCGCGTGACCCAAGGGCTGGCTTTTACCTCGGACAGAGGATAAGCATTGCCGTACAGCGTGGCAATGCCGCCAGCCTTTTGGGCACATTACCAGTCGACAGCGATATGGAAGAGTTTTTTGACGCCATATTTTAGTTTGATTTTAGTTAGTTGTAATTAGCGTAGGGATTTTTTTTTTTTTTAATTTACTGTAATTATAGTTTTTAGTTGTGTATGTAATAAGTTATTACAGTTACTTATGAAGGCGTAAACTTTATGTGTGTTCGTTTGTAGGAAGAATATAATCATTAACTCTTTTGGGCTAATTACGGCAGAATTCTGTAACAGATTACACTATTGTTAAGAAACATGAAAAATCCACTTTTTCGCAAGATTATTTTGGGACTAGCTTTAGCCTTCAGTTTCGTCCGCGTACATAAAATATAGCCTATGTCACTCAAGAATAAAGCAGCTTTGTATCGATGAAAAATTTTAGCAATCAGACCAGTACTATCAGAGATTACCTCCTACAAAAAAAAAAAAAAACAAATTTTAATTTTATTATATAGTTAGCCTACGAGAGGGGGGAAACTTATAGAAAAAACAAAAATCGTCTAGGTATATAAAAAAAATACTTTAATACCAGAATCAGTGCACACAATAGCCAAATACTCGAGCAATATTTTTCTGTGTTGACACTGTTTATGTAAAGAAACACTGTCACTTCTAAACCCAAGTAAAATACAGTTTTGTTTGATACTTTCAGGACATTTTACAAGGTTTTTATCTACAAGGTACTCTCTGTCAGCTGTCATTTTTACAACTTAAAGCCCATACAGATTGTATCACCTGTTTATCTTAGAGAGTAAAATTTTTACATACTCATGCTTAGTGATACTATCAACCACACGTTTATGGCAACAATATAAGCTCTACAGCTTCTTTATGCCGTGGTGTTAAGGACGTGTCTTGAACGACAGAGTAGTACTGTCTGAAAGAGATACTAGATGACACGATGCCTACAATTTACCGTAAGTATAAAATACAAGGTGTAAGGGACAGCCCTCCACAAACTTTAAGGGCTTGCTCAGTTGACGATACTGAACAATATTCCACAAAAAGAAATTTCAGGAAACGAAAAAAAAAATCCGCCTCACCATACAAAATTATAAACTAAATTAAAAACTAAAAGTTTTTGTGGAATGTTGTTCAGTATCGCCTACAGAGCAAGCCCTTAAAGTTTGTGGAGGGCTGTCCCTTACACCTTATATAGGAGACGGCCGCACGCGCTAGGGCGATCCTCCTATTTATTTTGTGCCCCAGCTGCCGCGACGCTGCTTCGACTACCAGCGGCCGTAGGCGCGAGTGAACGACGAGCAATAGGTAGCTCGCCATCTGGCCGTCAGGTAGCCGTCAGGACCGCGCTTAAGTCATTGGCGGCGGATAGTATTTTACGCGTGGCAAAAGAGATGTCAGCAAAACCGTAGGGACCCGGTAGGGTCGACGCTCGCGGGATCCATGGGCAACTGCAGGACTGAGGGGCTTGGACGTGTAAGGGTTTACTGACGGAAATCACACGGTTTAGTCAGTAAATTCTGACACACCCTCCTTTCCGCATGACACAGGTCCTCACCGGAAATGGCAAGTTCGGGAGGTTCCTGTTCCGAATCAAGGCGGAAGTGACGCCCGGGTGCCGCCACTGTGCGGAACGCCCGGAGGACACGGTGGAGCACACAATCGCGGTGTGCCCTGCTTGGGCGGAGCATCGCCGTGCCCTCGTGGGGGTGATCGGCGGCGAAGACCTCTCGCGCCGGGCCTTGGTCGAGGCCATGGTCGGGAGCGAGGAGGAGTGGCAGGCGGTCGCCGACTTCTGCGAAGCAGTAATGCTCGCTAAGGAGGAGGCCGACCGCATCAGGCAACGGCGCTCTCGCCGCCGCCGCCGGGATTCCGATCCCGATTTCCAGCCACCGTAGGCGCGGGCTTGCGGACAGTGAGCAATGGGTAGCTCGCTGTCCGGCCGTCCGGTAACCGTCCGGACCAAGCCCAAGTCGTCGACGGCGCGCGCTGTTCCCGCGCGCCTCAAGGAGTTGTCAGCAACAGCAGGGGCCCAGCCGGGTCGAAGCCTACTGGGGCCAGGGTTATCCGAAAGGGCGCTCGAGCCCCGGTATGAAGGCTTGAAGGAACGGGATGGGTTTTTTAGTCAGTAAGAGTCTGACACTATCTCCCGCTCCGCCCAAGAGCGGGGGTTGTCATAAGATGATTTTTCCCATCGAAAAAAAAAAACACACCCTCCTGCTCTACCCTAGTTCAAGAGAAGTCATTGGAAAATTTCCATCTAAAAAAATAAAACTTATTTGATTAATTGACTCAAAGATGACTTCAGTTGAAAAAAATAACTTTAAGCATTATACAATTTGATTAAAAAGTTTACTTATACACGTTAGCTAAAAATGCAGTCTTTTTTTAAACGTCAAAGTAGTGTTTAAGTTTGAGGTTATTTTTTTTAATCGTGTTTTTGAAATAACTATCAGAATTAATAATAATATCTGAAATGAAAACAAAATATACAGGAAAAGGCAGCTATCATTAAAAAGCATAATAAAACAAAACATCGGAAAAAAAATATCATGAAGTTTTATTCGCTTTCTCAAGTAGATTCGGCTTAAAAAAATTAGACAACCAGCAATTTTACGAACGATATCCTCGCTTGCTTAAAACTCAAAGATTTCTGGATTCTTTAAGGGTGATTTTTGTAGTTGAAGTGTTGCTTCGGTTAACTGTACATTCGTTTTGCGGCGACGCACTCGTAAAGTGCAGTTTTATGGCGCGCCCAGCAGTAAAGTTGAACCCTTTGCGTTAAGTGCAACTTGCGTAGTTAACGACCGCACATATTTTGATACATAGTCAGGTGGGTCGCCGTTTATATGGTAACTTTGTCTATAAAGTTTCATAGTTCTTTTTGTCATTTATTCATGACAGTTGGTAATATTTTTAGTTAGATTATTGTTTGAGCTGCAAGTTGTTTAAAATTCTTCCAATTCTTTCTCTTTTACTATCTTATTTAATGTCTTACGAGGCTTTTCTAGAAAATTCACACCACCAGCTGGCGCCACTCGAGAGGTATTATATTTTTGAAATACTTTTACATGACGTTAAAATCAATTTCATCATCATCATCATCTTCTTCTTCTTCTTCTTCGTGGTCTGGTTTCCGCACTTTCGTCCTCATCGGACCATTATGCGTGAGCCATAGCGGCCTTTACTCCAACCAGCCCATCCCATTCCAGAAACAGATGAGTCTCTTCAGTTTGCTCTGAGCGTCCATCAGTGAATTCGGTGCTCCCAAGGTGTGTTTTTATCTCGCTGATGGCTGTGCACTCGAGGAGCACATGCGCGATTGTTTCTTCTGATTCCATACGTCCTCTACACAGAGGGCTATCTGTGACATTCATTGTGAAAAAGCGTTTATTCAGGGAGCAATGTCGGGTAATGGTCCCTGCCACCAGACGCAGGCATCATTTCAGCTGAAAGATGGTCACTGTTGGTCATAGGTTTCTCCCAAGTTTCTCGCATTCATCAGATTCCCGCGACTCTCACCAGGTCATCGATCCACCTTGTGAGAGGCAACGCTGCGTCTTCCGGTACGTAGCTGGCACTCCAGAACCTTTCATCTCCATCGACCATCTATTCTGCGAGCAATGTGCCGCCTAAGTTAAGTTAATTTAACTTAAGCCATTAACATAAGTATTTTGACAGGTGCTTGGACCTGATGACTTAGCGTTGCCACCTTGTGAATGTCATTTTATAAAACTCTAATTTCAATACCTTTTTGGGCTACAATCTATGTAGGTTTCATGACACAACTTACAACCATTAATCATTTGTTACAATGCCACTTCTGAAGATGGGTTTTTGTCGTGCTGTCTCAAAATATCTAGCTAGTCTTTTTCCATTCTTTGCTACTTAATTTAGCAATAGACAAAACAATAACAGTAATAATTTTTTGTTCGTCTTCATATTGCCTCAACTTGGAATCGTAACCACCACATTGCTGTCTACAGCCATTTGAAGGTTTTTGTTCTGTTTAGTTTTTAAATTTTGAATTTTATTTGCTTTTTTTTTTAATTCTAAAAGTTATTGGCAATGTTTACGACATTGCCAATAACTCTGTTTTCCATGTAGTTTTCTTAAAATTATTTGAATTTTGAATTTTATACTTTTTTCCAAATCTGGAACATAAAAACTTACAATAAATAGTAAAGCGTTAAATTTTGTCAAGTTCTCTGCATTCACAACATGCTTGGCGAGGCCATTAAACTGGCGAGCCTCTCAGGAGAGCTTTATGTGCCGTTTTTGTGGCCGCACCGTGTCCGGCTCTTTTATTTACACTTAGCGACTGTCGCAGTTGGTAGACTTTTTGATAGTTCAGAAGCCAGTTGGGACGAGTTTGTCAAGTCAGTGAAAATAATTCACCTGTATTTTTTCGAAGCAATATAGATGTTCCACATTTTGGTCATGTGAATTATCGCAAGTTTTTTGCCCTTTTGCGTCTTTATTAGCTGAGTGCAAGTGCAAAACAACCCCTCAGTCACCTGAATGGCCCTGTGACTTAGTATTTTTGCTGACATAGCAAGCTTACATCTTTGTGATTTTTCAATTATAGATGATAAATGATATTTATTTTGCAAATAGGTTTAAAAAACACTTTTATACTCCAAATTTTTTTTTCGTCAGTTTTAGCTAGATGAAGCCGGTGTTTCCTAGCTGACTACCCTGAGAAGAAACACCAAAACAAACTCAGGGGTCAAAGTCACTTTTAAGGTCCATACAGTAAATATGTAATGGTCAAAACACATGAGAACCGTGCAGATTAGTCTGAGATGGTCTTTTGAAGAAAGAACCATACAGATTTGAGTGGACCTGTCCAATCAGTGTAAGCATTTGTCAGTATTCGAAAAGCTCAACTCAGGACTACTAAAGAGCTCAACGACTTGACGAACAATACCAAGGAAAGGACATTTGGTTCATTATACAGTTATGAATCTTTACATAAAAATACTAGACTACTAACTACTAGACACGTGTTTCGGGTTTTGCATATACTAAAACTAATGTTGTATAATAAGTCGTGCTATTGTGTTAAAATATAATCGTCTATTATTTATTTATTTCAAATTTTGTAAATAACACCTTCGCACTGCAATTTTTTTACCTACGTACATATTTATATCAAACATATGATACATTTATGCATTAAACCTAATTTATTATTATTATTATTTGTCATTGCTTATGATTAATCTTATCCAATCTTCCACTATCTATGACTTCTTGTATTAATAAAACATTCAGCGAGTTTGTAAACTGTGTCTCAAATATGACAGTCATCATCTCCCCAGCCTTTTTCAAAACTAGCTTGAGGTCAGTTTCCAGTCTATCGGGATGCGACTGAATACCTATGTTTTACATGGAACGACTACCTGTCAGACTTCCACAACCCAGTTACTGGGCAACACGGTACTCCTCGGATAGACTGATGGTCAAACTTATTGGCATCAAGATTACCTGGCGTGTTATTCTCTAAGAAAACAGGTTTGAACGTACCGCGGCAGCGACGAGTCGAGAGCGCAGTACATTGAATTAAGGCCCAAGCGCCCGAAAAGTGCCATAAAACAGTGACTTTCTGAAGCCTACTCCTCGGAAACGGCCAGATCAAAAGGTTTGAAAAAAAAAAATGTTTATTATAGATTCATGAACAATATTATTACCATTTGATTTTTTCGTGCTATTAATACGTCTAAAAAATATTTAGCAATTTCGCAACTTTTCCCTACTCCGTCGAAACGGCTTGGATCTTTAGAAACATTTTTACACATAAAAATGTTAAATAAAAAAAAAAAAACAAAAGGTTAAATATTCTTCAAAGTGAACATTGCTTATGTAAATGAATCAATATTTCGCAAAGAAAATGGATTTAAAGGTCAGCCGCGCGCTTTTCGGGCGCTGTTGGCCACAAATAAATGCACAGATTTGCGTACTGCCGCCTAGGCGGGTGCGAGACGTGCGTCCACATAACTTTGGCCAGATGGTTCAAGGGACTATAAGCCATAACAATCCAACGTATAGATCCATTGGATTGTTAATACAATGTGAATATTTGGATTTCGTCACTGCGGCCAGCGCTGCGGTCAAGGCTGTTTTCTTAGAATATAGCACCTCTGAAAGACTATCAAAATGCTTCGATTGACAACCAGGACCAACGCCTTTACGTGTTTTCCGAGGCACGGGGTTTCAGCAATGTTCTAGATAAACTTAGAAAACAACACATGAATTGAAAAATTCACATTGGTACTTGCCTGATTTCTAACCCGCAACATGCATGTGAAGTAGGCCATTATGACACTCAATATTGACAGTCATTATATAACAGTGTGTCATCAAAGTTTCATAATCAGCCTCTACATGCAGCTAAGTGCAGAAACTTCTTATTTGCTCGATCGGTTTCCAAGAGGCATTATATTCAGGTGCACCTAGATGCATACTAAATCTTATGAATCAAATTGGAATGCTGCCAAATCTGTCCAAATTACATCTCTGCAACGCCTCTAGTCAAAGACGAACTTATTCGTAGACACCTCAAGGGTTTCGCTTTATTCTCGAGAGAATAACTAACGGAGTTAGTAATAAATGGATGATTAGAAACGTACATACAATAATCTCAGGTATATCCGGGGCTTCAAAGTTAAGTTTGTTGTTAAAGTGACTTAAACCTGCAGAAGTATATGAAAAGTTATAGATGCAGGTTTATAACTATGTAGGAATCCGGTGGATGCAAGACCCGTGAAACCAGTCGTTGTGGCGACGCTTGGGGGAGGTCTATGTCCAACGTCTTTTGAGTGAAATGACGATGATGATAGAGAAAGCTCATAATAGAGGGTGCTCTACTGTGATATCTCTGTCACTCAATGGTTTGCTGAAAGAAAGCTCAAATGATTTAAGCTTGCCTATGTACAATGAACTGTGTTATCAATGTATTTTGTATATTTTTTGGTGTCTTATAAGCAATTGAGAAAAAAAGGGAATTCATCAATATGTGAACATCTTAGCAATGTAGTTTCTCAACCACACGAATATGGGCTTGCGGACAATGAGCAATGGGTAGCTCGCTGTCAGGCCATCCGGTAACTGTCCAGACCAAGCCCAAGTCATCGACGGCGCGCACTGTTCCCGCGCGCCTCATAGAGTTGTCAGCAACAGCAGGGGCCCAGCCGGGTCGAAGCCTACTGGGGTCAGGGTTATCCGAAAGGGCGCTCGAGCCCCGGTATGAAGGCTTGAAGGGACGGGATGGGTTTTTTAGTCAGTAAGAGTCTGACACTATCTCCCGCTCCGCCCAAGAGCGGGGGTTGTCATAGGATGATTTTTCCCATCGAAAAAAAAATCACACGAATATGGTGAGAAGACTAAAAAGAAGACTCACTAAACACAGACATGAGCATTTGGACGGGTGATCAACATGGTTACGATTAAAATAAGTGTAGACACCTTTAAATACATACATGGTTTCTTTGGTAGCTCAAGTTGTCATCATCTAAGATAATTCAGTATCATGATTTTAGCGAAAATACGTCCACTGCTGGACATAGGACTAACTCATGTGCCACAACGAACGGTACTGTGGTTTTAGCGTCTTGCATCCATCGGACTCCCGCGATCCTCACCAGGTAATTTATTTATTTTGTTTATTACTAGCTGACCCGGCCAACTTCGTACCGCCTAATATTCAATGAATATTAGCTAAACTGTTATTGTTATTTATTTAGTTATGTACACACAATAATAAAATAACAGAAGAAGGAAACAGAAGAAGAAGTTATTATTATTATCAGAATTCTATCATAATTTAGTTTTAAAATGACATTTTAATAAGCGATGGCGTTGTACCCGGATTTTTTTCGTGAGCTGTTCCATATTTTCTCACTGTTTAAACCTTCCCTGAAATAAAACAAATATTTCAAGATCAAAATTAGTCTAATAGGTCCAGCCGTTCTCGAGTTTTAGCGAGACTAACGAACAGCTATTCATTTTTATATAAAAGAAGATTACCAATACAATACAGAATAGCAAAGCGATCAAACTAACATAGCAACTATTGTTGATGCATGAACAATACCTGGACAAAGCTGTTTGGTTACTTGAATAGATTCACACTGTCCTCCGTTCTAGTGTAGGTATCACGGTAGGACAGTCTTCCTCAACTCTCACAACACAACACTTTGATGACATTTACAACCAAATTAATATAGCCTTGTACATAATTAATTGTGAATAACATTCTAATTCCATAAGCGTATATATATTTTTAGTTGCAATGTAGGTAGTTTGAAATATTTTATAGTATATGCAAGAAATTCAGAAAAAGTTACTGCTCATGCAAGATTGCCTTGATTTGGACTGGTGAAAGTTATTTAATGGGTTTTTTTATATTTAATGTTAGTAAGTTTTGATCTAGCCATTTCACAAGTAAAGAGCAACCCTCGTTGGTAATTTAATTGACCTCGCCGCAAGTTTTTCCACTAAACAGCGTTCCACCTTGTGAGAGGCCTTTGAACGCTGCGTCTTTCAGTGCGCGGTTACCACTCCAGAACCTTTTGTCTCCATCGACCATCTCCTCTGCGAACGATATGCCCAGCCCACTGCCACTTAGGTTAGCCGATTCTGCGGGCTATGTCGCCAATCTTAGTCCTTTCTTTATTAGCACTCAGTAGCTTAGTTATTCGTGCTGTTTCGGGCCTTAACTGATAGGATGCTAGTAATATGCAGGCGATATAATACTGTGACGACACGAAAAGAAAGTCAACCATCTTTTTACTCACAGTTGGTGGCTGTCAAATGCTTTTTTTTTCACGACTTCACGGAGTCACATGATAGTGTGATTTTTATGAGAGTTTCGGAGATACCACTGGTTTTCGATAACAGTTCGATTATATAACTTTTTTTTTTAGAAACCTCGTCTGCTAAATCATTTTATTTTAATTTTTCCATGTATTATATTCTTTATTTTACACTTTACAAAAGCACAGACTTTTAGTAATTCAATAGGCGGTCTTACAGTACATAGCCACTCTCTTATATCTTTTGGATGGACTAAACGAAAGGAAATAGATTTAGGGGCTAATACAAATAATTACAAACTTTATCAAATAATATACTTATAAATATAAAATATTTAACTGAGAAAAGAAGAATAAAAAGTGAAACAATCTATTTTTTTTTGTTTTAATAGATTCACGTTTGACCACTATCTTTGTTTCCTGATAGTTACTACCTAGGAGTCTTTAAGCCAAGAGTGAACAGGTTACTTAAAGGCCAGCTTGATCCACAAACGATCACATCATCGCTCACCATTACTTGAGAGTCATGCGCGAGCCTATTTAGGTGTCTTTAAGGCAAGAGTGAATAGGCTCTTAATAAACTAGTGCGCCTCACCATTAACGATTGCATCACTGCTTACCATCAGGTGGGATCGCAGACAAGCACTAGTTTATACCAATTAAAAAAAAAAACAAGTGCTAGTCGGACTCGCGCACTTTGGGTTCTGTACGAACTTACCTGTTTAAAATAGTTCAATATTCCCGAATAGAGTCTTGATGACTTTTTGGATTCAATTTTTTTTGTGCTGTGTTATAAGATTGCTTGCTATATGTCATATTTCAGAACTCGACATAAAGGGTCTTGATAGAAAGACTGAAAACAAACTGATCCTATAAGGGTTCCGTGGTTTCTTTTTGACGTACAGAACCCTAAAATATACTAAAATTGCCAAAAACAATTACGACATATTTGTCTGTTTCGGACTGTTTTCCAGCTATAATAGAATGCGAATTTATTACAAAAGTCGAATAACCACATGTATAAGTATCATGTACGATACAGGCGTGGCTTCTCACCAGTTCAAATCTGAAAACGACGGTACCTCCCCTCATAGTGACAGAGTCATACGGCGACTTTACGAGCGCCGACAGTGATAAGAATTGTTAATTTTATAGAGCAAGCGGGGACGTGTGCATCAAATTCAATGTCTTCTGCTGAAGTTTGGTTTAAATGCACGAGATATGTAGGGAGATGAATCTTTGATGATATGTATAGGCTGGTTTGTTTTGGTCTTACGTTTTGAGTTGTGGTGGGAGATAAATGGACAAATTCGTAACTCGGTGTTCGTGACTGATGTAATTATTATAAAACAGTGGTAATGTAGCTTCTGCCAGCGGCTCTGCCTGCATAAAAGTAGAAAATTATACCAGGAGAACACACTCCCGGAACAAAAGGTGTATCTGATCCCTAAGGGCGCAGCGCAAACGGAGACACTTTTTATTCCAGTTACCGAAACCGAACACTTTTATATCGTCATGAGTATGTGTTAAGTGGAAGCAACTGGACACAAAAAATGTTAACGTATGCGCATTGAGTAGATGATTTCATACTGGTTCTATATAAATCAAATATTTATCGGTAGCTTGCAAACAACAAATAAACCAAAGAAGTCCCAGGTTAAAAAAAGTTGGGTTACTACAAATATTCCTCATCTAAGCAGAGCTTGTGCTATGACGACTAGACAACTGACAAACATACTTATATCTTTTTAAATACATACATATTATAGATAAATAAATTAAACCCAGACACAGAACACATGATCGTGCACTGTGCGCGACGATAGGTGGTGATGGAGTGAAATACGAATAATGGACTGTATAACATGTTTAATGATCTTAGAAATGAAATAACAACTGTCGGTTAGAATGAGAAAAGGAGCAAGAAATATGTGTTAGAAAAAAGCGGTAGCACAGCCGTGCGTGGAGGCCACAGAGTACTTAGTAAAATAGTGGAAGCGTGCTGCATCTGACTGGTGAGACGCGGCGGGCGAGCGGCCGACCAGCGATCGGTTGGCTCCCCGCTGCCCTGCGTCCCTCGTTCACTGCCGCTGGCGCGCGGTGATGTTGAGAGGAGTGACCTCAACATGCACAAACATTTGTCTTGGATGGGAATCGAATTCACGACCTCCAGTATAGCTGTCACAGCACTAACCACTGATCTAATAGGTGGTCAAATTTTTATGTCAGTCAGTTACTGTTTTATTTATTTATTTATCGAAACATTATACATTAAGTAAAAATACATACATTGTACAAAGGTGGACTTAATACCATAGGCATTTTTACCAGTAGTCTTTAGCGTGGTAAAGTTTAATGTAACATATCGTTACAGGTTTGCTTATTTATTTACGAGCATTTTACAAGCCTAAGACGAATACATCTTAGGCATGGATATATATGTACTACGCACTAGATTACGCGTGCCGAACACTCAATTCAATCGACTCGGGTGTAATGTACTATGTACGAGTACGTACACCTTGAACATAACACTATGTTGAACGAAACGCGTAAGTGCCACGAAATTCATGGCGGTAAGACATTTTGGTCGCGGAAAAATTATTCTCTAAAAGCTATCTTAGCGCTGTATGTGTTAACAGTTCTGTTAGACGACATAATGCAATGTAGCGCTGAAACGAACTTTTCTTTTAACTTTTCAGTATTTCGACAAGTAGATTCCGTGAAAATGCTTGTCTATCACTACAAAATAAGTCGATGATCTTAGGAATGTGACTAGAATCCTAAGCCACGTACAGACATCGCGAGGCGTGCGTCGCGAATGGTTCGTCTCGCATGCCTCGGACTGTGTGGACGAGTGTACTCACAGTGAGCATTCGCGTCGTACGATCGTTACGAACGCCGCCTCAATACGAGCCGTGCGCTCCGTGTGGACGGACAGGTGTGGTTTGCGTTTTCTACTGACGAACACTGTGCGTTGTGGTTTGCGTGCTCAGCCTGAGCATATATCGTTCGGGACGCACGCATAAATTTACCGTCGTATGCCTCAAGTTGAGGCAAGCCTGACGAAATATTCACAGCGCACGCCCGGCTTTACCTATTTGTCAGATGGGAATTGATTAGTAAATGGTCGTGTATTGAATACAGTTGTATTAATCCTATAGAGCGGTCAAAGGCTTATATACTGCTGTAATCAATACTAGGAAGGGTTTCTGTAATACAGTGGTCAACAAACTTTTTTCCCAAGGCGTTCCCTTTTTTGAATGTTTGACGGAGCCCTTAAATAAAAAAAGTGTGAGCAATTTCTATTTAAAAAAAATATCACGATAGTAAATCTAGAACTACATTAGACTGACCCACACCTGTAACACGCCTGATTTGTACGTAGAACGACGTTGCATAGCGTGTATCAAGTGTAGCTCTACAAGTTTAGTTTCCATATAAAATGTAAGGAGACCGACGACGCGACCAGATCAGCGTGTGTGGCACGTGTAAGCAGTGTACCTTAAATACAATATGAGGTATGGTGCTTTTTATGTACCATAATGACCATTTCTATGCACCACGCATCTATTGGACTCTCGTAAGCCTCACCAGGACATTGGCTATCCTTCTTCTTCTTCTTCTTCCTGCCCTTATCCCATATTACTTGTGGTCGGCGCAACACGTTTTTTTCTTCCATTCTGTCCTGTCACCCGTCTAACTAGGACATTGGCTATCAAATAGATCGCCCACGTTCGAATTGCAATCATTACGTTGAAGATTCATAGACTCGTATACCTTCCTCATCTGAACTGTCACCATCATAAATTAGTAAGACACTCAACAAGCGCATTACGTGGAATCCTACACGTGCCTTGTTGCGGTGTGTTGCCGTGTTCGACCTGAGTACGCACTCAGCGGATTAAGTGCTCTCGCTGCCTCTTAATCGATCGAACGATGTTGTGACGATGTTCCACGGGTTCGGTGTTCACAAATGTCCATGTGTACGGTTTTTCGTCATTTGCTTGCTCGGGGATGGGATAACGCGAGCTTATAGGTTCTTTTGCTTCGTCAATGTTGTTCTGACGTTTTTACGAGTATGTATTGATAAATTTTGTAACTGTACGTTTAACAATTTAAAGGTGTGTCTAGACCTGGCGAATACGCAACTCGCAAGCTGCTTGCTAATTCAGCACGTGTTGCTCGGTTTGGTGCGCCGCACTAGTGCAGCTCCGACAAGGCTCTAGAGAGGCGCGCGTGCAGCCCCGTGTTCGGCGTGTAGCTGTAGAGCTGGGCGCGGGGGGCGCGGGCGCAGCGGCTTCGTACGAACATGAAATACACGCGCGCTATCCGCAATCGGCTCGTGAGCGGCGTATTCGCGGCGCATTCGCCAGATCTGGACACACCTTCTTCTTCTTCTTCCTCCCTGCATCTTATTTGGGGTCGGCGCAATACGTTTTTTTCTTCCATTCTACCCTGTCACTCGTCATGCTATCACTAACTTCCTTTTCTTTCATATCATTCTTCACGCAATCCATCCATCTTTTCTTTGGCCTCCCTCTCCCTCTCCACCCATCCACATGTATACTCATAACTCTTTTGGTGACATGCATTTCATCCCTCCTCTTTACATGACCATACCAAGACAAACGATCTGGACACACCTTTATGTCGAATATTAGCGCTGCGTGTTTTTTTTTTTCAAAATCGCAGCATATGCGAAAATGAGATAGAATAGAATAGAATAGCCTTGCACAGGTTTTTTCTTTTCTTTTTATTTTAATTTATTTGATAGAGATTTTTATTTTATCCTATGCAAGACTCAAAACAATGCTTTTTTTTTCTTTCTAACAAATAGAGAGAGAACAGATATTATTTACTGAATTGGAGAATATGGATGCCTACTCGAAAATCATGATATTATTTACTTTTTTTATTAGTCTTTATTAATCAGACTGTCTTACTTTTTCATTAAACTATGTTAGTTTTAGAGCAGATAGCCTGACCAACGACATAAAAAACTTAAAATAAGGGATAGATACTAAACAAAAATGTTTTAAAAGTGGCACGATGTTTACGATAAAAGCACAGCGTGAAAACGAAGTTTGTATCAAAACAATGAACTAGTCGTAAATTACTCAAGCTTATCCATTCATTACTCTATCAATAAAATCATCAGAAGTTTTTGTGGGTGTCACAGAGCGCAAACATTGGAACAGGACGGAATACCGAGAACACCTCAAAACTTCTCGAGCGCCCGCTTCGGTAATAATCGCTAGTTCATAGGGCTGACACAATGGGCAATGTTGTTGTGTTGTAAAAATTGTAAGGCTCACGGGGTTTTATAGGGTTTGAAAGATGGTGCCTTGGTGTAGCAACATTCATTTTAAAAAATTAAGAAAGAATTGCGTTTATTAGCATTACAAAAACGGAAACACCTTAAAATTAAACACATGGTACATTGAGTAATGCCAAAAAGGCCTCAGCACAGCATAATGCCAAAAGGTAACACAAAGCCACCACATGACGTTGATTTTCAGCTGCAGCCCTTGGGTGCTCATATGTTCGAACAAAAAACATTTATTAAAAACTAAAAAAAAAAAAACTGTGCATAGACCGAAGTACATTTTCATAAAATTCCGCTTTTTCGTGATTATGACATTTACGAATCTTTCTCTAGATATTTTGTGAACATTGATATATTTAAAAAAAAAAAGCAACATTTTCATAACGTAAGTATCAGATTAAGCAGTATATCTCCTGTATCTTGCGTACGTTCAAAAACATGTAAATCCGGAACAACTATCTGTAGGTCAAGGAATTATATATTATTAGATACCAAGTGGGAATCGAACCCACAACATGCAGCGAAGCAGCCAACCGCTTATTCACTGCTCAACCGTGCTGTCAAGATGAAAATTAGATTTTCGACAATTAGAACTACGTTATTACTTACCCTTTTTAAGATCATCACACGGTGTTAGAAACGAATCAATATGACTTTCAATACAATAAAAAAACATAAGAGTGATGACCCTACCACCTTCCCGAACAAAACAATTGACACTACCTACAAAACTCTCGCTATTGGCGGGAAAAATTTATGACTTTTGTTCTTTCGATAGTTTTCATGTTACCTATTGTTACGGTTGGCGCAATGGTTGAGCGATTGGCTAGCTGCACTGCGTGTCGCTGTTTCAATTCCCGCACCAATCAAACATTTTTCGGTGTTTTTTTTGAGTTGATTATGACTAATATGTAGATTAGAATGAATAGAATTTTTACGGACTAAAATCAAATCGTGTTATTTCATTGCATTTTTTAATTTGCTAAATTTTAAGCTACGCAAAAATAAAAAAAAGTTAAATATCTTCATCACAAATGTATGGGAATGACATCATCTGAGCGCTAAGTCAAGCGGAAGTTAGGACAAAGGAATTGGAGGCATTGCGGACTCGAAGCGATCGACGAAAGAGCTTCGAAACAAAACGATCACAACTTGACTAGGCCTGCAGAGTATTATGAAGGAGAGGTCTGACGTGGTCTTTGAAATGTCATTTTGGCGTGATAATTTTATTTATAACATTGCTATATCTTATATATGCTTTAATACCAATTTTAATATTGTTTTCAAAATTAGTATCTAAGTAATCGATTTTTGTATATTTACTATAAATTGTTGAAAAAGTTAAAAAAAAAAACTCTGATTTAGTTATCCTAACTAATATTATAAATGTGAAAATGTGGATGTTTGGATGTTTGTTATTTTAACACGCAAAAACGACTGAACGGATTTGGATGAAAAATGGCATGCATATAGCCTTTGACATGAAAAAGAACATAGGCTAGTTTTTATTCCGTAAAAACATCTTATTCCTACGGGAAAACACGTTTAGAGTGCGATAACCAAAGTACATGCGGACGAAGTGGCGGGCGGACAGCTAGTCATTAATAAATAAACGTTGTTTTTGTATATTTATTGCTAAAGTTGTTAGATAACAAATTTATTTTTATACATATTGCCTATTCCTTCTCTGGCGTAATAAAAAAAAAGACTTGTGGCACTCGGGGACTGTCAAAATAGCATTTTTATCAACTTATGCAATTATAATTATTTATTTATTTTGTTTATGCAGTATTTTTTTCCTTTGTTTTTTTTTTCTTTGATATTAATTGAAGTTACACTTTCACACATTGAATTGAATTTTGATTGATTCTTCACTCATTTGTTTTCTTATCGGTCATCACGCTCAAAAAACAAATGAGTGGGAGGTGTTAGGTTATTTTCGTTACGGAATTTCTGGATTCGGTCTCCACGATCAAGGCCCGCGATAGAAGCTATGCAATAGCTTAAAAAAATGCAATATATTTTGTACCAACCGGTACATCATGACGTTTAATTTAAAGTTGAAAAGTAAATGAAAACTATAATGGCTGATTGTAAGACCTTTGAGAAATTGCGGCCATGTTGCGGTTTGGTTGCAAGTGTTATTGGATGCAATTAATTTTGGTGTACGACCTTAAATACAATAAATACTTTATTGCGAGTTTGACTTTAGAAGGTACATAAAAATATTGAATTTGTTGTGATAGTTGTTTTTGTAGTCTGCTTTGTTCTATGGTTAGGTAGATAGAAAAAAAAACCTTAATTCAGATTAGCGAAATCTACATGGCCGCGTTTCCGCTTTATCGTCACGATAGTATAATCGTGTGGTTTAAGTGTCATGGCTTATTTATCTGTATATATTAAAATCAATGCTATTTTTCGTTGTAATTTTTTAATTCAAGAACGGGCTCACCTATCCAAACCAAATGTTCAGGCTTTGTTTGGAATATTTAGTAGATGGTTTATGTGAAGTTTGGAAGGGTAGAGTAGGGTAGAGTAGAGTAGAGTAGAGTAGAGTAGGGAAGGAGTAGGGTAGAGTACGGTAGAGTACGGTAGAGTAGGGTAGAGTAGGGTAGAGTAGGGTAGAGTAGGGTAGAGTAGGGTAGAGTAGGGTAGAGTGGGGTAGAGTAGGGTAGAGTGGGGTAGAGTAGGGTAGAGTAGGGTAGAGTAGGGTAGAGTAGGGTAGAGTAGGGTAGAGTAGGGTAGAGTAGGGTAGAGTAGGGTAGAGTAGGGTAGAGTAGGGTAGAGTAGGGTAGAGTAGGGTAGAGTAGGGTAGAGTAGGGTAGAGTAGGGTAGAGTAGGGTAGAGTAGGGTAGAGTAGGGTAGAGTAGGGTATAGTAGGGTTTAGCAGGGTAGAGCGAGAGCGAAGCCGCGCGGGCAAAAGCTAGGTTAATTATAACTTTATTGCACACCTTAGCTTATTACAGCACAAACATTTACCAAAGAATAAGTGTACAATAGGCGGTCTAATTGCACAGGATAATATCTATCAGACAACTTTTGGGTGGACTAAACGAAAGGAAAAAAATTGGGGCTGTCAGTGTACAATAACATCAATAATTTTAACATGAACTCGGCTTACATATTTTAATGGAGGTGTTAACATAAAAAAAACGTCACGACTAACTGTCTAAACTGTGACTGTAAACCAAGTAAGAAAGAAAGAAAGAAAATAAGAAAAAAAGAAAGAAAAAAAGAAAGAAAAACATTTTCAAGTGTTATTGTTACGTGGCCATGCAAAATGGTCATAATGGGAACAAATAGAGACGATAATCATCCGACGATAAATTAACCGTTACGATATAGTGGGAACGCAGCCTTAAGGTTAGTAAACAATTAAGAAAAAAATTAAACCTATATTAGTAAACATGCTATCTATCTATTTATTTGAAACCAAGGTTGTTGATACATCTATGAACAACATCACTTAACGGAAGAGAATGTACCTCTCAATTTAGCCTCACTTGTTTGACTGACCGACATTTTGACAATTCAAAAGTGCCTGTAACTGGTCTATTTGAAATAAACGTTTCTGATTCTGATTCTCATAGCTTTATTATGATAACATAGTTGTATTTATATCTTTAGTTTTACCATTGATATTATTGACGGTTAAGTTAAAGGTGCAGTTGGATAAAAATAAACATGAATTTATTTACATTCAAACTATATTTTGAAGTTGATAGCAACACCCAAACATAATGCTTGTAGTAGCTATTTATGCATGCAATTCGAACTACGAACTATAAACTCAAGATATTATTACCGTGTGTAGTTTGAAGCGCCAGCTATCTTCCTTAGGTCAGAACTATCTCTTGTTATTTAGAACTTACTGACTCAAACATCTTATGCAGTAAAGCAATATCTCTGCATGGGATAGATATCATCATTTTTTAGCCGAAAGAAGCCTCCCCGAGTGTCGCCACACTGACCAGTTTTGTGTGATTCCCTTCCATCAGTCAAGACATTGGTTCACCTTACTTGCACCTTTGAACATTGCGTTTTTCGGTATGCAGTATCACAAATTCAAAACCCTTCAGCCCCAAGTAATGAGCCCACTACCATGCTTAAGTATATCATTTTATTTTACAATTTATCATTAACTAGCTTTTGCCAGCGGCTTCGCCCGCGTACATAAAATATAGTCTATGTCACTCAGGAAGAAACCAGCTTTCTATCGGTGAAAAATTTTTAGGATTCGGACCAGCACTTCCAGAGATTACCTCCTACAAACAAAAAAACGAACCTTCCCTCTTTATTATATTATCTATACTAATATTATAAAGAGGAAAGATTTGTATTTTTGTATGTAACGAATAAACTCAAAAACTATTGTGCCAATTTCAAAAATTCTTAGACCGTTAGAAAGCTACATTCACCTTGAGTGACATAGGCTATATATTTATTGCCCGTGCGAAGCTGGGACGGGCTAGTATATTAATAAATAAATGTATTAATCAAATGGTAGATTAACTTGCAATATTGTATAAAGAATATAAAAAGCGTAAAGTTCCGTCTTTCCGCAAGAGAGATTCTCGCAACATTTTAAACGTTGTAGATTTAAATTCATGCGGGAATCCGCATGTATTCAAAAAAGGCGATGCGGAATCCTGGCCCTGTGTCCTGTGTCCGCGTACGGAACGTACGGACGGACGCATGATTAAATTTTC
The DNA here is from genome assembly GCA_929112965.1 of Mythimna albipuncta. Classification (NCBI taxonomy): domain Eukaryota; kingdom Metazoa; phylum Arthropoda; class Insecta; order Lepidoptera; family Noctuidae; genus Mythimna; species Mythimna albipuncta. The sequence goes on from OV815960.1 coordinate 4,333,633, forward strand.
AGGTGTATATCGGAGCAGCACTAGTGGGGTCTTTCATTTAAATGAAGTTGTGCGAGTTTATTTTTTAACGAGTTGAAGCAGTTGATTGGTTTTGCTTTATTACTTTCACTACCTGTTGGCTTTTGATGTGATGTTTTCTTGCCATATTTAGAGATGGCACTTTCAACCACCATTAAAAAAAGTGGTGATGTTCATCTATAAATGTAATGTTTTAAAGAGGTAAAGTTAGGTTTTTTGTTTGTAGGAGGTAATCCCTGATATTACTGGCCCGATTACAATTTTTTTTTCACTAATAGTAAGCTACTTTATTCCTGACTGATATAGGCTATTATTTATATACGCGGACGAAATCGCGAATAAAAGCTAGTAATTAATATCTTGGGACAACATGAAACCCAGGTACCTTTTTTATGGTGGGAAAAATCATGCATTGACATCCCCCGCCCTTGGGCGGAGCGGGAGATAGTGTCAGACTCTTACTGACTAAAAGACCCACCCCGTTCCTTCTAGCCTTCATACCGGGGCTCGAGCGCCCTTTCGGATAACCCTGGCCCCAGTAGGCTTCGACCCGGCTGGGTCCCTGCTGTTGCTGACAACGCCTTGAGGCGCGCGGGAACAGTGTGCGCCGTCGACGACTTGGGCTTGGTCCAGACAGTTACCGGACGGCCGGACAGTGAGCTACCCATTGCTCACCGTCCGCAAGCCCGCGTCTACGTTGGCCGGAAATCAGGATCAGAATACCGGGGGCGGCGGCGGCTGCGGCGATAACGCCGTTGCCTGATGCGTTCAGCCTCCTCCTTTGCGAGCATTACTGCTTCGCAGAAGTCGGCGACCACCTGCCACTCCTCCTCGCTCCGAACCATGGCCTCAACCAAGGCCCGGCGCGAGAGGTCCCCGCGGCCGATCGCCCCCAAAACCCAAGTACCTAGAAAGCAAGGTAAAGAAGGAAATAGCAGTGGATTTTAGTCAGTAAAAGGCTGACACGCCCTCTCGGTCCGTCTTAGAGTAGGAGAAGTCATAGGATGATTATATTATTATAAAAACCAGAAAAGTGGTATTTGACACATTCTATGGCGGACCGAGTTCCGGCGAGATCTGATGGTGAAATGGCGTCAGCAACTATCGCAACACAGTGCTGGAAACGCCACAAGTAAAGATAATAATTTATTAGTTTAGGTTTTACTACTACTAAATTATTTGTCTATGAGTATAATAACATTATAAAGCAAATACAAACAAAGAGACAAAAAATCAAATCTTTCCCGATTTGATTGTCGGTTTGTTTGTAGGTATGTTATAATTTAACTCAAAAAAAACTGGACCGATTTTCAAAATACTTTCACCAGTGTTAGGCTTTATCACTGAGTAACATAGGCCTACATTTTCTATTTTCACGCGATTGAAGTCGCTGACACAAGCTAGTTAGTCTATATTATATGGCTAGTAATAAAAAAACAGAGTGAGTACGAGTTAGACTTGAGGACACTGACAGTTCCGTACAAACTTAAACTTTACCTAAACGCATTCCTGAGATAAGGTCTTGTTAGACGGCGTCCTTACCATCCGCATGACGCAGGTACTCACCGGACATGGTTCGTTCGGGAGATTCCTGCACTCGATTCATGCGGAAGTGACGCCCGGGTGTCGCCACTGTGCGGAACGCCCGGAGCACACGGTGGAGCACACAGTCGAGGTGTGCCCTGCTTGGGCGTAGCATCGCCGTGCCCTCGTGGGGGCGATCGGCGGCGGAGACCTCTCGCGGCGGGCCTTGGTTGAGGCCATGGTCCGGAGCGAGGAGGAGTGGCAGGCGGTCGCCGACTTCTGCGAAGCAGTAATGCTCGCAAAGGAGGAGGCCGAACGCATCAGGTGTTATCGCCGCCGCCGTCGCCGGGATTCTGATCCCGATTTCCGGCCAACGTAGACGCGGGCTTGCGGACAGTGAGCAATGGGTAGCTCGCTGTCCGGCCGTCCGGTAACTGTCCGGACCAAGCCCAAGTCGTCGACGGCGCGCACTGTTCCCGCACGCCTCAAGGAGTTGTCAGCAACAGCAGGGACCCAGCCGGGTCGAAGCCTACTGGGGCCAGGGTTATCCGAAAGGGCGCTCGAGCCCCGGTATGAAGGTTAGAAGGAACGGGGTGGGTCTTTTAGTCAGTAAGAGTCTGACAATATCTCCCGCTCCGCCCAAGGGCGGGGGATGTCAATGCATGATTTTTCCCACCATAAAAAAAAAGGTCTTGTTAGACAGACAGATGGGTTACAAAGTGATCCTTTAAGAACTCCGTTTTTTTTCCTTTTTGAGGTATGGTACCCTAGAAATTAGGGTTCATTATTTGGATATACTCTAAGATTAGGAGAAAAAAAGTCATAGGGCATTCCTACGTTATTTTCTTCCACAACAACATATTGAACTAGCTTCTTTGTGTACACAATATTGCTCGAAGCGTTACCATCGCATGGAACTAATTAAAGAGTCTTATTAAGATTTAATAGGGTATTCTTTGCGCCGTAAATAATGAGCAAAACGAGGCAATATTCTCTGCAGAAGATAAATGTTTTATTTATATTTTATGGCTTAATTAGCATGGAAATATGGATAACGGAATAATTTTAATGTTTCCATCTTAATTGGGTTTTCTCAAGTGAGTCGGCTTGGGTGGGCTTTCTTTTTTATTTAATGGGCTTTTATTAACAGTACTTTTCTTATTTTTAACTTTTGTCCGTTGATTTCGATATTTTAACATAAAAAAATATTTGTTAGTTGAAAGTTATTATTTACTTTTTAACGTGAAAGCGCTACTGCACGAAGAAGGCATTCAATAGGGTAGGACGGACTAAGAGGGCTGTATTGATTTTAATCATTATCATCATCATTTCAGTCGAAAGACGTTTTTTTTGGCTTATGTTTAACTTACCACCAGATATAGTAACATATAAAAGACAAAAATAGTAAATGATCACCAAAATTAAACCTACATTTTAATGTAAAATTATAACCAGTTTTAACATCTCGCTATCCTATTTAAGCAAAATGAATCCAAATAAAGCATCGGCAGAACCCCATGGTTACGGAGATATCAGTAGTTAAAATTTTGAGGTTAGGTTAACTACCTGCCAAGCAGCAGCTCGACGGAGCCCCGCTACGCGGGGCTCCTACTTCTGGGTGGTTTAAAAAAAAATAACCTCGAAGAAGGTGACGGGGTATGTGTTCGCTCGCTTCGCTCGCTCACTACGACCCCCCCACCTTCTTCTAACCTAAATCTATCCGACCCGGGGTGCCCTAAAATTCCACTAAGATAGATTGTTGATTAGACAAAGTATCATCTTGCTCTACGGGGCTAAAAAGAGCGCATTAATTTGCTCGCTAAGATTTGGTTATCATTTATTACATTTGGTGTTCGAATACAATTTAAAGTACAGTCGTAACTAAAATACTATTGTAACTTTAGGATTTCATTTTTTTGGTGTCAAGTAATATATTTTTGACAAAAGAACTAAGGGTACCAAAGCGTTTTATGGTGGTCATTATATTTAATCCCGTTTTTTTTTATGGTGTTGAAAATCATCTAATGACAACCCCCGCTCTTGGGTGGAGCGGGCTATAGTGTCAGACTCTTACTGACTAAAAAACTCACCCCGTTCCTTCAAGCCTTCATACCGGGGCTCAAGTTCCCTTTCGGATAACCCTGGCCCCAGGAGGCTTCGTCCCGGCTAGGCCCCTGCTGTTGCTGACAGCACCTTAACTCCTTGAGGCGCGCGGGAACAGTGTGCACCGTCGACGACTTGAGCTTAGTCCGGACAGTTACCGGATAGTTGGACAGCGAGTTACCCATTGTTCACTGTCCACAAGCCTACGCCTACGATGGCTGGAAATCGGGACCGGAATCCCGGCGGTGGCGAGAGCGCCGTTGCCTGATGCGGTCGGCCTCCTCCTTTGCGAGCATTACTGCTTCAAGTCAGCGACCGCCTGCCACTCCTTCTCGCTCCGGGCCATGGCCTCAACCAAGGTCCGACGCGAGATGTCTTCGCCACCGACCGCCCCCACGAGGGCACGGTGATGTTTCGTCCAAGCAGGGCACACCTCGACTGTGTGTTCCACCGTGTCCTCCGGGCGTTCCGCACAGTGGCGATACCCGGGCGTCACTTCCGCTTTAATCCGGAACAGGAACCTCCCGAACTTGCCATGTCCGGTGAGGACCTGCGTCATGCGGAAGGTAAGGACGCCGTGAGGTCTTGCCAGCCACGCCTCAAAAAGGGGACTTACCGCTATAATTGTGGCGTGCCCAGCCCTGGATTGCAATAGTCGCTGACGCCATTTCACAATGAGATCTCTGTCCACCATGCCGTGACCTGTCGCGGCAGAGGACTTTCACCCCGGCTTTGCATCTCCACGTGCATATCGTGAATGTGTGCAAGAACTGTTGCCTCCAGAACCCACGGTGGTAGGCTAGCCAGTAGGCGCTTCGCGGGAAATCGTGCGGTATCTCCGCACCATCCGTATTGCCATGACCCTCTGGCAGGCGGTCAGAATGGCCGCCGGTCGCTTTTGCAGCGACGGCGCCCACACCGGCGCCCCGTAGAAGGCCATGGACCGAACGATCCCCGCGTAGAGCCTCCGGCAGGAGGCGTCTGGATCCCCAAGGTTGGGCAGGAGCTGTTTGAGAGCGCCCCAGTCCGGTTCAGTTTGAGAGCCAGAGTTGGAAATGCTCCTCGAAATTCCACCGGCTGTCGAGTCCCAGGTACCTCACCGATGACCCGACGCTGATGCGAATTCCTCCTACCGTTAATTGAAAACCCAATGGTGGCGCATTTCGAGGGCCGTGGCCGTGAAAACACATAGCTTCAGATTTGCGCAGCGCCACCTTGAGTCCCAACTCCTGGATCCTACCAACAACTATCGCAACCCCGCGTGTCGCTAGAGCGGCCGCCGCCCGGTACGACTCTTCCTGCAATAGAACCAGCGTGTCGTCTGCGTAGCAGACCACGCTGACCCTGTCAGATAGGTCGCCTCGCAGCACGTAGTCGTACCCAATTTCCACAAGGGTGGTCCTAGTACTGACCCCTGCGGAACACCGCACGACATCTCTCGACGCTTCCAGTCTCCCTAGTGACTGGGGTGGACTATATACCTGTCCGACAGGTAGGCCTCGACTACTCGACAGAGGTATTCGGGTACCCGGTGGTACCGGAGTGCCCTCCGAACTCGAACTCGACGACGCCTTGAATTCCCTGCCCTGGAGTACGGCAGGGAATTCAAGGCGTTGGCAATGTCCCTGCCACGACACACTTATCTTGGGACACCGCATCCCCTGTCGTGAGCAGCGCATCTTGCGAAAGCTGAACTGCCCGTCCGAAAGGTCCGGCCCCATCCGTGAAGAAAGAGTTTGCCCACCTCGTCGAGCAGCACAATAGGCCGGTACGCTTTTATGTAAGGTGTGCCTCATGGTTATGTGGTATGACAGCCATGAAAAAAAAAACACCAAAAAAATCACCATAAATCCTATGAATACTAAATCACCCTCAAAAAACATCCACCACATCACCAAAAGCTACTCTATTTCCATTTGTTTGAAACAGTCCATGTAAAAACTAGTATATTTTAAAGCATGCATTTCAAAGGGCCAGAGCGTGCGAGTAAATTCAAATTACCTTGACAAATAGCCTTTCGGTTTTACATAAAAAGCAGATCCACCGGACGGGGCGCCTCGTACAAAAGGCTTGGATATATATGAAAATGGGGGAATAGAATATAATAATGTAGGGTGTATTTGTAAAGAGCTTCTTTACATATTTTTTTCTTGGTAATGTATTTTTTTGGATGAATGGCTAAGTCGGTAACTTTTAATTTTTGTTTTTTTTTTTTTTCAATTAAAATTATAAGATGGTGTCATAATCTGAGATGAGTAGAAGGAAATGGGGGAAGTTTATGTCAAAAGGCAACCTGACTAAGTAGTTGCTAAAAATATGTTTATCAAAAGTTAGATTGGACGACCTTGAATCAGAACCATTAGAGAAGAGAGAAGCACTCAATGAAATTATACAAAAACAGACTAGATAACACCTAAACATTAATGGAAATCCAAGGCAAATCCAAAGCCACTCAATTAATGGAAAAAAAGGAAAAAGCAATCATCATTTAAAAGACTGAAAAAAAAGTGTTCAGCGGTTTATAGTGAATGTTATACAAAAAGGTGTCAGTCGGTGGACTAATTGCCCTCTAAGTCAATAGATAAACTCTTAACTCTATGCTGAATGATCACACTAAACAAATTTAATTAGTACCACCTAAAATAAATTTAGATATAAGATTTTTTTTTAAGAATTATTTATAAATAAAAACTGTAATATGGTCAGTGAAAAAATGGATATTTTGATGTCAAAACAACGATGCACAGCCATTTAGGCTTGGTGTATTTTATAAACTTAAAAATTCTTGAAACCGTTATTTTAGCGAAAGAGGATTCCCTTTCTAATAAAGATGAATGTTGATAACAAAGCATCTGACGTCGTAAATTATACTAAATTCATCTAAATAAATAAAGAGATGAAACATAACATTTTAAAATTCGCAGCTTAACTGCAGAAATTATAGGTATGTGCTAGGCAGTTTTTAGCTTTTCTCATTTTTAGAGCTACGAATTTTGCAAAAAAGAAAACCTTGCAATTTGGCAAAACCACGAAAAAATAGGCGAATAAACACACAGAACGTACGTAATTCATAAAAATACATTTTTATTTAGAAACGAAATACAAAACTTGTGATTTGCATACTGGCATGACAATTCAATTCGCATATTCATGCTAAGTCCGTCTCCACTGAAACAAATTTAAAAATATTGCTGCAACATGCTCGCTTTTGCGTATGGACGAGTGCATCTAATTTTCTATATTGCAGCCATTCATCTATTGCTCTATTTTTCATGTCTTACTAACCAGTGTTGTTAAGAACTTGTATCTTTTCTCTTGTAACTTTAACACAATGGTAACTTCGTGTCAGAAACTTATCTTAAGGGGATGCATCTCGACATACATTTTCACTGTTTTTCATACAACCGCTCTTACGCGATTATGACGTTATTACACATTTTTCATCAGATATTTTAGAAACATAGTATCTTGTGGATATTATCTAGGCTTCTATAGAAATTAATTTATAAATTTGTGTAAAACTAATCCAGTTAAGACCTCTGAAAATCTGTTATTTTTTATGAACTTTGACACTTAACTTAAAGTACAACTATACAAGCCTAGCAAGTTTTATCAAAATTTTAAATTATGAGAATGTTTTTCAAAAACTTTTAAGAGTTAAAAAAAAAACAAGTATTTCCTGGAACAAGTTTTGTAAAATATTCGAGTAAATCCACAAATGCCAACAGAGTTTTCACTCTTTTTTCGCGTTGCCTTTTTGTCAATCATCACACTAGATTGCGTTAGATGAAGTAACAAGTTTTTAAACCACGCTCGATGTTTACGATAGGCGAGTGGAAAAGCAGCCTCTTAAGCCTTTTCGTCGTAAGGATCCAGCAGCGTCGAAGCCCATTAGGGCTATGGGTTGTGCGAAAAGAACCCCGGGGCCCTGGAACAAAGTCAAAAAAGGAACAGGAGTGGGTTTTAGTCGGTACTAGTCTGACACGCCCTCCCTCTCTACCCAAGGGCGGGAGATGTCATTAGGTGATTTCCAGCCTAATGAAATGCTGTTCGTACTACACGTATTTAAATGTAGGTAGTTAAACTTTTATTTATACGAGTATATTTTTTTAAAAGAGCAACCATAGAGTTTCATACCGGTTCTTTTCCTCTGAAACCGACCAATTGAAAGCGTGGACTAGCTTCTGACGATTTAAAAGTGCACATGTGAAATAAAATATCTATATTTTTTAGTTTTTAATTATTTAAACGGGTTGGAAATACTAATTTCCTATGTACAAGCTTCGTTTGTCCGTATTGTGTAGGTACATTAAAAGTTAAAAAATAAATCTATAAGATAAAATATCAGTTTTGTGTTCATCTAAATACGAACCGTACTTCACCACCCAAAAACCCACTGACAAAGCGCTTGAAAACGTAACAGCAAAATCTCAACAAATCCTAGATTACGACGGGGCAATTTTAACACAAAAATACAAGTGCAATTTGAGCAACCATAAAGCGGGCCCGAGTTCAGAACGTCTTAATACTTAGTTGGCAAGCTTTGTTATTCCCGACACCGGAATGTGAATCTGTGTGGAGTGTGGTCGTAATCTGGGACATACTGTCCTGTAATTGCGATCCTAATTGCCCCAGACCCCCTTCCCCATCTTTATTCCTCCTTGTTATGTTACATGTTGCCGTTCGGCCACTGTCCGGCCTAGCCGCCCTTGTTTCGTATTGTCTGGGTCTACAGTTGCAGAATTTGATGCTTTGATTATAGTGAAGCCTTTCAGCCATTGTTTTGGGGTTCCTCGTGGTTCAATGTTAGTTCTAGTGTCATGGTCTGGCTTTGATTCGTGACGTATTTACAATAGTCTGAAGATCCCATTCACACAACTTTGATAGTGAATTTGATGATTAGTTTGGAGAAATATGTGCCACACTACACATAATTATTTCTTCATTTTAAAGTTGTTTGCAAAGGATGTAGGAGTTTCAATGGCGTCTTAGCCAAACCTAATTGCAGTGCAGCAAAAAATTTGTAAATTCTTTTTTAGATTTAAATAAATTGACCAACAATTTTGTGATGAAAGTGTTATATTGGGCACTAGCTTTTGCCAGCGGCTTTGCTCGCGTACATAAAATATTACATACATATATACATATACTATTGGTGAAAAAATATTAGCAATCGGTTCAGTATCTAATTTCAGAGAATATCTCCTACAAACAAAAAAAAAAAAACTAACTTTACCTCTTTACTATAAGTGTAGACATTGGAATTGACATCGTCTCATCATCATCATCATCATCATTTTAGCCGATAGACGTCCACTGTTGGACATAGACCTTCCCCAAGTGTCGCCACAATGCACGATCCTGTGCGTCTCGCATCCATCGGATTCCCGCAACCTTCACCATCTTAACCGGCTTCCGAACTTCATCGTCTCATGAGTGTACAATAATCCCTTAAATGAAAAAAGAGTTTTAAAAATATATTTTTCTATATCATTTTTAACTTTTCACAACTTACAAAACCAACCCACAAATCTCCCCACACATTTGGCCGAACAACCTCAATAAAAAGATTACCGATGCGATCTCCGTACGCAAGCAAGCGGAACAGTGGTTGTACAAGTATCTGGTCCAGCTTGTGCCATCTGTTGGCAAATATGGCAGCCTGGTAGGCCTGCCGCCAAGCACGATACATTCCACTAATGGCCAGATTACAAATCGTTGCGTTCACTCAGTCGCTGGCATGGGCCGACGATTTAATATAGTGTGTGGGCACATGCCGATTGCGGGTTCATGGAATGTGTATGTAAGTTTGAGAGATACTTTTGAGAGTTATTGTTTCTTTATGGATTTGTGTTTGTTTTTACATAGACTTGAATATCTAAAAGAGCTGTCTGCGTAATTGATGAGGCCTGCCAGGGCCGATGCTTCTCAAGGCTGCAGGATTTAAAGCTCACCGTGGTCCTAGCCTGAAGGGTAACTAAAGGAACATTTTTCTCGCTTCCTTGAAAGTGTGTAAAAATAATTATAATCTATCTTAGAGCACGGTTCTGAATGCTGGATTGTAAAAAAGAGACACGACGAGGCCTAAGTAAATATACCTACATGAATATACTGATAGCTGTTAGCTACCAAAATAGCTGTCTATTCTGTGCGCAACGAGTACACACGTACAACGAGGACTGTTTTGGGATTGCGCACACACAAAATGACAAAGTTCCACATTAGATAGTGTGGGCATGAGACCATGTGGTAATACTTGCACGCTTAGCCAAGTTGTTATTCTGCAATCGTTAACGCTGTCGAAAAGTGATGAAATATATTGGAATGACGTCATCTCAACGTAAAGTCGCGTGGTCAGAACAAACGAATAGACAAATCGTAGCCACGTTCACATCGTTCAAAATCGTTTCTAAAATATTTAACGCTACATCCTTTGTTATACAAACGCTACATTTTAGAACGAGCGGCCGACTCAGGCGCGTCAACATGGCTACCAACTTATCGTTTTCTACAATTGCTGTCACTGAGGCGTTACCGATTTCAGAACGGAATTCGATTGTAACTTGGCTCGGGGGGCAGGTCTAAATTTACCGAAACCAAAGAGTGGTAGAGTCAGCCCGCTATTAATTAGAAAGTCAAAATCGACAACCAAGGACAGACTGTTCTAGATTCGGCCCCGGTTTGAAAGCCAACGTAGGAACAGAAGTAGATTTTTAGTTAGTAAAAGTCTGACACTATCTTCCGCTACGCTTGAGAGCGGGGATGTCATTGGATGATTTTCCAACTAAAAAAAAGAAAAAAAAAGACGGCAGACAGTCCGTGTGTCCCAGCGCAGAATTGTGAGGAGACCCAATCCCAGATAACGAAAGCAGGGATGGACAAATAAGAAGAAGGTCAGACGGTTTTTGGGAATGATATAGCCATCACAATCTGGCTACTTCAAGATCGCCAGTCTGTTAAAATACTAGAACTCATGAGGTCTTGTCTCACGAGACTGTCAAATATCATAACAGATGATCGCGTTAATCTATAGAATTTTACTGTTCCATAATGCCCATTACCCATACTTGACAGGGTTAGATGACCTATTACAGTTTCATAAAACCCATGCTTGGTAGACAGATTCATATTCACAGTGTGACGTAACCAAGATGTCAGCGCTTCATAAAAATTCAAAGTACACCTCTTTTATGACACTGAATCATGGTTTATTTATTTCGTCTTCGTCTGAACGTCTCGCCATGCAAATGTCTTTGCTCAATGAAATTGCAGTCTCAAGTAATATGAAAGGCATTCTGAATGGGTGCTGCATTGAGTTTAATTGAAGGATTAATATTATAAGATGAAAAGAACGTCTTACTTGAAGGTTCTTTTAAGATGTGGTATTCACCTATTTAATTTTTACCTAACGTCGTAAAGGTTTACAGACAGGAATTCATAAGATTTATTTGAATTTGAGATCATTTTTCACTCTCTGAAAACGCGATTCAGAAGAGATTTCATCAAATTGAGTCACGGGTTCGAACCTAGCCAGGCGCATAACTTTGTGTAATTTATTTCATCACTACTGCTTTCAAAACGGTGAACGAAAACATCGTGAGGAAACCGGCATGACCTAGAACAAAAAATTCGAAGACATTTACCAACCCCCACAGGGTTAATGAATGTCTTCGACCGTAAACCGCGTGGTGGATTACGGCCCATTCCCTCTCAAAAAACTGAACTGGGTTTCAAGTTAGATATCAAATATCACTTTCCAATATGAATTTTAAGCCCAGTGTCGCCGTGGGCGGCTACCATAGACGTGAGTTTGTGGATGGCGAGCAATGTGTAGCTCGTCCGGTAAGTACTAAGCTCGAGTTATTTGTGCACTAAAATCCATATTTGTGTTGTTTTTTTTTGTCATGCTGTAAATCTTGGTTAAAAAAGCTGACAAATAACTGAGCTCAGTAAGCACTAGTTTCAAGTAACGGTGTGCTTGCTTTTGGAGCGTGATTGATGCAAACGAATTAAGTTACAGGCTTAAACTTAGGGGGAACTTGAGTAATGGAATTAACTTGCTTGTTTAATTTCATTTTCTGGTATCGCTTACAAGTTTTGTTTACAAAGGGTTGGTGCAAACAGCATTTACTTCGGTCGATCGATTAAGTGTTAATAGTTATGTTAGTTAGTTGTGAAAATGTTCATCAATGACACGGTTGTCGCAGTGGGTGAGTGATTGACTGCTACACAGCGTATCACGGCTTAACAAATAATTGTATTACAGCCATTATTTTTGACATGAAATTTTAAATTACTATTGATATTAAATAACATTGTGGAATGCAATAAACAATTGAGTATTGAGTATTAATTTTTTGACATTTTAAATAATTTCAACGACATTAATTGAACCAAAATCGGTGAATGCAGTTCAGAATATCTTAAAAAGTTATGAATGGTCTCCTAGAAATGTTTTACTGTAACTATAACGATTGAGCCTCTGATCGGATCTGCTTTATATAAACTGAAGGTAACTCGCCGTTAAACCATCCGGTAACAGTCTGAACCGAGCCCGAATCGTCGACGGTGCGTAATGTTCTATGCGCACTCAAAGAGATGTTAGCAAAACTGTAGAGGGCCAGCTCAGAATGAGAACCCGAGGTTTTGGAACGCAAGACAAAAACTTTTATTGACTTAAACCAAAAAAAAAGTAAATAACAAAGTGAGTGTTAAAGCTCACAGAAGAACTAACTTTGCCGATATAGCATGAAAAATTGCCAAACTGAAGTGGCAAAAAAAAATGAAAGGCCTCCTACAAGGTGGACCGATGACCTGGTAAAGGTTGCGGGAAACCGATGGATGCGAGACGCATAGAAACTTTATTTGTGGCGACGCTTGGGGGAGGCCTATGTCTAACAGTAGACGTATATTGGCTGAATTGATGATGATGATGAGTGTAAAAGTGTAACACACCCTTCCTATCGACCCTAGTACAGGAGAAGTCATTGGATAATTTCCCTTAATAACAAAGAAGTTCTTTTTTGTTTATTGGTGACGTTATTTACAAAAGAAAAAATGGAAAATATTTTGTATATTTGTCACAGTCTAAGTATTTACGAGGCAGCTGTTTAATATGCATAGCCAGCGGTACAGCCTTGTTTAAAGGGCTTTTAATATTCTAAATAGCGCGCTCAGTTAGTATTTTTAATTACTTTGCAAAAAAGTTACGAAACTTTTTATTATTTTTGTTGTAAGTCTTCATCAAGGAGAATTTATCATAAAATTAATCTACATATTTTTATAAAAAGTATATTTATATCTTAAATATATTATTATATGAAATGATCTCCTTGGAAATGACATTTCATTAATTTAATTTTTAAGCTGTGGATGACGTATGATACGAATGACAAATGATGTTTAGATTATTATGTGCATCCAATTGTTATAAAAACCATGAAAACTTGTAGAGAGATAAATAAAGGGATATAATTGAGGAGGCGATATTAGTGAACTTTAAATGTCGTTTCTTTGTTTTCAGGTGAGATAAAAGTGTAATTTTAGTTAAAACGATAATTGTTATACTGTAAAAGCGTGTTGAATAAAACAAATCTTTGAATTCAGAGAAACAATTTGTGGTTTATTTCGAAAATCCTCAATAATATATCTTATATTATATAAAATGCTCATCATAACAGCACCAATGAAAATTGTATTTGAATTTTGTGGTTTTAAAATTGAGATTTCATTTTAAAACAAGATTTCAATGAAAGTAATTTTTTCTAGCGCGGTATTATACTTGTATAATTAATACTGTATCTGATCAGCTCCATGTCATAATACTTTTGCATTATCATCTGATTTACACATGCGTGCAAAATTTCAACTCAATCGGTAGCCGGGAAGTGGATCAACTTAAGGCATTTAGTCCCTTGAACCATCTGACCGAAATTATGTGTGTGCAGTACGCAAATCTGTGCATTTATTTGCGGCCAGCAGCGCCCGGAAAGCGCTTTAAATCCATTTTCTCTGCGAGATATTAATTGATTTACATTTGCAATGTTCACTTTGAAGGATATTTAACCACCAATTTTATGTGTAAAAATGTTTCTAATGGTCCAAGCCGTTTCGAAGGAGTAGGGAAAAGTTGCGAAAAGTTGCGAAATTGCTAATTTTTTTTTTTTTTTGACAACATTATTAATTGCACGATAAAATCAAATGTTAAAATTATTGTTCATAAATCTATAATAAACATATATTTTTTTCAAACCAATTGACCTAGCCGTTACGGAGGAGTAGGCCTCAGAAAATCACTGTTTTATGGCACTTTTCGGGCGCTTGGCCCTTAAATTTTCAAGATATGATTACATGCAAGCAAACATCGGGACAGGCGAAACTAAATAAAAACATATAATTTTTTTTTTTTTTAATAGATATAAACTATTGATTGACTACGATCTCACCTGATGGTAAGAGTTATTAGGCTTAATTTGCAGCCTAATCATTCTTGCCTTGAAGACACACTAAATTATAATTGGACGGGAAGACCGCAGCAGGCAAATTGTTCCAGTCCCTCGATAGGTTTCAACAACGTAAGGGTGGATACTCGCTGTTTGTCGGCTTGTCCGATGGTAGCAATGATATGGTGGATCTCGATTTAAAAATAGAAGTATGTAATAAATAGAAAATACCTATTGAAAGGGCTAAGTAAAGCACGTCACTATAAATGCCGTTTACTCCTTCAACAAACGCAGTCCTCAAGTGAAATCAAATATTGGTCCTTTCGATTTATCCTGAAAGTGTTTGATGTATTCTCCCTTTTAGATTTTTAGTAGGCAATTTAAACGCTCTTATTTTTGTGAGTGTGTGTAAATCGTTGTTTTCTATTGAATCTAAGCTATTTTAAAGTTTTTTTTTTTCTAGAACTTTAATACAACGCCATCCGTAAAGCGAGTCGTTCTTTTAATATGGCCTGCCGGGTATTTGACATCGATATTTTTAATACTTGCATACGTAAATGCTATACCGATTGTTTCAACACATTTATTCATTTACTGTAAGTGAAAACTTGAAATTGGCCTGAGCTTTATTATGATAAGTTATCATGTTTTTATGAGCTGTAAGTTTTTTTAAATATAATAAAATAGTTCTAAACTAAGCAGAGCTCGTGCTTTAGGTGCTAAACAACTGATAGATATTTTATATTACACACAGACAGAAAAAATATTGTGTTCATTGTACAAACATCTGTCTTGGGTAGGAATCGAATCCTCGACCTTTGGCATAGTCAGGGCTACTAACCACTAGACCAACGGGCCAGTTTTTGCCTTAATGAGAGTTGATGACAATTTGATGTCCATGTACCTATGAAAGTGTACCTAATATTTTATTGCTTCATAAAAGTTTTCTAGTAGTCTTCCTCATTCTGATAACGTTGAAAATTGATGCCTTCTTCTTTCCTTATTTTTTTTACCCTACCTTAATTAACCGCACAAAACCTCACCCAAACAATTACACCAAAATTCAACCCTCAAGCTGCGAAACGCCAAAAATCTTGTTCACTTCTCGTCCGTAACTTCGGTAGCACAAACGGCCCTAACAAACGGTGCCACAATAACGAGAATCACCCCAATAGAAAGGAAGACAGGTGCAAGCTCTGACCACAGAATAGATAGGAACAGAATGTCAGGTTCAAACAATGCGAGAAAATAGACGCACACACAGTCTAGCTTTACATATAGCGAGTTAATTAATGTTTTAATTTAATGTAATTAATGAATAGCGTAATGAATGTTTAATGAAATTGGATATATGTATATGGTATAAGTTAGTCTATAATGTCTTTTGCTGTGCCCAACAGGGTCCACAATTGTGTCTATTAAATTTTCATTTACCACCTAAGCATGTACATTGTGGAATGCAATAAACAATTGAGTGCAAGCACACTCACAACTGTTGGCTACTATAGTCTCAAAGTTGGCTTCACCACCACAGTGGACAAATCGCATTGAGAACATATTTAGTGTAAATCGGGTAAATAGCATTGGCCAAAAATGTAAGAGTCAGCGTTTGAATAAATTTACGTATTTGACTTTTTTATAATAGGTACATTGTATAGAAATCTTTATCTTGGATAGGCAGCATGCGAATAAGCACCACTGTACTACGGATGGATGGTTTCTTTATTTTTCAAGTTTTTTCACTCTATTGTAAAGTTGTAATGCAACCCATAAGGTAATCTCTTACTTGGATGAACTGAACGAAAGTAAATGGACTTTAGGGCTGCCAGTGTACTACAAATTAAGCAATGTAATAAATATTTACATGAACACAATAATATGCCCATAAATATAAATATACAAATGAGAAAGGAGAAGAAAAATTATTGTAATAAGAAGTCACAGTGTTGTTAGTTTAGCGAAGTTTTGTCATATCCATTGTGCACAAATATTCACTACGCATCTTAAATATTATCATTAAAAACGAATGCTTTTTGAGTTACTTGCGTGTTTAGATGCATCTTAAATACACGTGCGCATGCTAAAACTCGTTCTATAGAGTGGACTTTCTGTTCCTATCTATTCTGTGGCCCGACGTAAATAAGCTATACGAACAATTTGTGGCGAATGGTTAGCTGAAGCCAAGCTTGCTGGTTTAGTCAAGACTTGGTGCGGCTTAAACCTACAGTTGAATCAGGAGTCGGTTGGAGGATGTTTTTTAATAACATTTCGGAATTGCTTGTTTATTTTTCAGGCTTTTGCATTTTCGCTAAATTTATTTTGTTCAAACGAATATGAGTCCTACTGACAGTTTTTTTTAAATTATATAAACTGGTGCTTGAATGCAATCTTACATGATGGTAAGCAGTGATGCAATCGTTGATGGTGAATTGCACTAGTTTGTTAAGAACTTATTCACTCTAGCCTTGAAGGGAAGAGCACTGCAGACAAATTGTTCCAATCCTTCAATGAACGTGGTATCAAGAACGAGGCAAAACGCTTAGTCTGGACCGTGGAGGTGTTAACAACGCCAGGGTGGACTCGCACGACTGAGTCCAAAGCTGCCAGGAGGCATTTTGCAGCACCAGCCCTTATGTAGCTACAGTACTCCACACACGATACGATCTGTGCTTTGTATAACATTAGAAGGTATCTTGGTGTGAACTACCGCCGAACCTTTGCAGGAATGCCGAGTTTCTAGCAGCTACCTTGGATTTGGACTCAACAGTGGTTTAAAAAAAATACATCTAGGCATGTGTCGTACGTCTCATTTATGCTTTAGACACTACATACTATTACTACACTACTACCACTATTACTACTGCTATTTTATTGTGCTTTTGTGTATTACCTGTTTATTTATTTGTTGTGCATCAATAAATGTTAAATCTATCATCTATCTATCTATCTACCTCACCATCATCATTTCGAACGGACCCGTGTATCTCGCATCCATCGGATTCCCACAACCCTTACCAGGTCATCGGTCCACCTTGTAGGAGGCCTTCCAACGCTACGTCTTCCGGTACGCGGTTGCCATTCTAAAACTTAGGCCCCATCGGCCATTTTTTCTGCAAGCAATGTACCCTGCTCATTGACACTTAACTTTGGCGATTCGTCGTGTTACGTCGGCAACCTTCTTCTGCGGATATCTTCATTTCTGATTCGATCACGCAAGGAAACTCCAAGCATAGCCCTTTCCATTACCCTTTGGGTGACTTTAAGCCTTCTGATGAGGCCCATTGTGAGCAACTACATTTCGGCACCATATGTCGTCACTGGCAACACGCACACGGCACACGTCAAAGCAATCGATTACTACAGCGGAGTATTTTTAGACCTGTAATAAAACAGAGACAATAAAACTTTTAATGATCCAAAACAGAACATCTTATCCAATATCACCAGACCGTAACCCATAACGTGGCTTAACAGCATGTAAAAGGAGACCCAAAACACTAAAATAAACAAAGAGATAAAAATTCCCAAAAGGATTTGCGGCAAGTGCCCTCAAAATCACAATTCAGCCCTTTGGCGATTACATGATATCGGCTTTTTGCGTTACATTCGCGAAATTCAATAATACCGATGCTCGTAAAGGGGGCGGTAAAAAACAACCGGTATTTGGTTCTCTAAACCGTTATTGTCAACCGTTGCAAATAACTGAGATGTTTTTTTCTTGTTATTACATTTTAAAAGGTCTGCGGTAAATGTTTGCGCTAATATTGGATGGTACCAAACGGTTTTCGGGTAGCGAAGGTATGCAATGGGAAGTTTGTGTATGTATCTATAGGTAATTTAGAATATAAGTCCTAATGTAAAAATGTAGTTTTATTTATTTGTTTAAACTTCAATTTCACACTCTCTATCAGTCAAACTTTAGGTTAAAAAGACAACACTGTGATCGGTGTACACAATAAATAAATACCTACTAGATAATAATAAAAAATAGAATAAAACGTCATTGAAATTAGGTGTTTACAATAATAAAATACATACACATAAACGAATAAATACTATGATAAATAAATAAATCATTATAATTAAAAGAACTCAAAATATAATAATTATAACGAAGACCAAACTAAGATTGAGAGAACCCCAAACTTAGCTTCAAGTTCTTTAAACATCTTACGGTGTTACGCCACCGTTACATGGTGGACATCCCACCAGGATACCTACAAATCGTTTTGTGAACACTTTTATTGTAAAGCTAAGGAGAGCAATTCCCTGCCAGAGTCTGTTTCCTGATAGCTACAACCTAGGGGTCTTGCAGGGGTCACTACAAGGTAAGCGTTCTTTATCGTCGACCACATCATCGCTCATCATAAGGAGAGATAGTGGTCCACCGCGAGCCTATGAATAGCAAAAAAAAAAAACAAAAATTCAATAGTAAGAAAATGTATCTTGAACGTTATAAATTGTGATGTATCTGCTACGATCGCGTAGCCATGTCATCATGGCGTCGTCTACGTCGTAGCAATATATCGGCGCATCAGCTACGCCGTAGCTACGTATCGTCGTGTCAGCTACGCCGTAGCAATATGTTGGCGAACGAAGTTATTTTTTTAGCTGACTTCAAGTAGAATATGTGTGAAATGGATCAAGACAACTCGATCTGGTTCGACAAATTGTGTTCTATGTGTTTTTTATTGTGATTTATCTAGTCAAATTGTTTACATTATATTGAAACTTGTTTAATAAAGGGGACCTCAAGATACTGGATGGAGTTTTATTTAAAGAGGCTTTTTAATCAGGCAGCTTTTGAATTAGCTAGGTTGCGAAGACACAGCGTTGGAAGGCCTCCCACAAGGTGGACCGATGACCTGGTGAGAGTGGCGGGAATTCCATTAACGCGAGACGCACAGGACCAGTCATTATGGCGACACTTGAGGGAGAAATTATGATGATGATGAGGTTTAAAATAATAATAATAATAATTTTTCGCGCTGGGCTCTGGTTTAGGTCATGGTACGGAGCAAGAGGGAATGGCAGGCGGTCGGGTCCTTCTGCAAAGCTTCTTTACCGCACGAGTGTGGGAATAGAAATTCTCACACTTCAGCTGCCGCGACAATCGGCCCGATCAAACCCTAGCCGTCGACACTGCTTAGTGTTCTACGGTACCAAGGATATGTCGACAAACCGTAGGGGCCCAGCAGGTCCAATACCTGCTAGGGCAACGGTGGAAATTCTAAAAGGAAACTTTTGATCCTAGACCGCTAAAGGCAACTGAAAGGATAGAGGTAGGTTTCAGTCTGTGAACGTCTGAGTGGAGTCGTCTAGAGTGGGGTAGAGTGGGGTAGAGTAGGGTAAAGTAGGGTAGATTAGGGTAGAGTAGGGTATAATAGGGCGGAGTAGGGAAGAGCGGGAGCGAAGCCGCGCGGGCAAAACGTAGTTATATTATGAAGAGGTAGTTGGTTTTTTTTTGTAAGATGTAATCTCTGCAAGTACTGGACCAATTGCTAAAATTTTCACAGATAGAAAGCTGCTTTGTTCCTGAGCGACATAGGTTATATTTTACGTACGCAGGCGAAGCCGCGGGCAAAAGCTAGTGAAAAAATAAAGTCACTTTCACCTTACGAAAACTTTTGAGAACATGCACAATACACAGCAAAAAACCCTTAAAAAGGTTTACAATTTTAAAGTCTTCAATGGTGCGTGAAGCAGGGTCCGGTCAGCCTGCCAGCGAGTTACGGAGCAGCGTTGTCGTGCTCAGTTGACTTTTATAACGCGTGAATATTTACAGCGGAAAAATGCGCTGCCTCATGCCATGGAAATACTTCCATTTGTGGGCGTACTTTGACCGTGAACGCTGTATTGTATTTATTGGTGAAATGCCACGTTACACCGACCCGATAAATCATGGTGCTTTAAATTCATTCACTGCTCAGTTAGGTACTCCTTAGTCCATAGGCGATGCGAAAGAGATCCCGGGGCCCTGGGGCAGTGGCAAAGAAGGTACAGGAGTGGGTTTTTTTAGTCAGTAAAAGTCTGACACCATCTCCCGATCTGTTTAAGAGCGGGGGATGTTATTGGAAAATTTTCCCAAATAAAAAAAGGGTCCTCGTGAATATCTTTTTTTTATTGTTGATAAGTTCGCGCTTGACCGCTATCTCACCTGAAATCAGTATCTTTTCGCAAATGTGAAAATTGGCAGTGGTCAATAATAATACGAGTCGATAATATAATAATTCAATAATATAATAATAATGTATACATTTTTATTACTTTCACACTAAGCCGTCTAGTTCCAAGCTAAGCAGAGCTTGTGTTATGAGTACTAGACAACCAATAAACATACTTACATATTTCTAAATACGTTTCTTGCACGTTCTTCTCGTCGACGTGCAATTTAGCTTCACTTTTTTTTTTACTGAGCGTCATTTTGACAACTGTGTTTGACAATAGTGCCTGTGATTGGTCTATTTGAAATAAACTTTTCTGATTCCTGAAAAAAGTACTCATATAAGTAAGTACACTCAATCAAAATGCTCCATAATTTCACACAACCACACTCCTAATCCACATATAGTTCTTCCAAAATACTGTCACCCGTCTTTTAACAAAAACCGGGAAACTAAAAACTAAAAAGCAAGTCAACGTTTCCAGTACCCGATGCAATTTGCGAGTAGGCGGGGCGTTCGGAATCTACCGAAAGATTCCGAGCGCGTGCCGAACAAATCCGATAACGCGTCACGCCGAAACTTGCAGACTCAATTTCAGGAACACGATTACTCCGCGATGGGAACAAGAGTTGAATCTCAGAGTACCTGACTCGGATCTGTGAGTTCATTTTAGGTGTGGAACGGTGTTTAGAGGGGGACAATCGGGACATTTCGTAGGACTTTCTTGATAGTAAGAAAGAAATGGAAGTTAGTGATAGCGTGATGGGTGGCAGGACATCATAAATAATAGCATAATCAGCCTTTTAATGTTCCGAGTGCTGGGACTCAGGCTTTCTCTCTAAGGGAGGGAATGGGCCGTAATCCACCACGCGGGTCCAGTGCAAGTTGGTGAATGTTTCATGTCTTAGAATTTTTAGTTCTAGGACATGCCAGTTTCCTCACGATGTTTTCCTTCACCGTTTTGAGAGCAGTGGTGATGAAATAAATTACACAAAGTAATGCGCCTGGCTGGGTTTGAACCCGCCACCTACAACTCGTAAGTCGGGGCCGTTACCAGTCGGTTACCCACTGCTCTCCTTTCAAACTATGTGTCTTTAGGTAGGTAAAGTCAATGAGTTACTTTTAGGCAACCGTCCTCCATCGTCAACCAAATCATCTTTTACCATGGAGTGAGCCTATCAATAGTAAAAAAATTAAAACTGAAAAGAAAAATAAACAAGTTCAGTCCACAGTTCAGCAACAGTCGGGACCCACATTAGATATAATGATTTTAGTCTAGATTATTTTTACGCAGTCGGGTTTTTTTTATTTTTTTTTATTTATTTTTTATTATACACTTTTTAGTAACTATTATAATATCACTATTTATTCACTATATTTTAGACGTAAAATCACTATAAAGTTCAAAAACCGACCTAGGTATTTCGCCTTAGTACAAAATAAATAACATAGATTTCCTGTTGTACTTTTTTTTAATATGGTCATGACATACTATTTTGAAATTCCTTAAAGCCCTTAAATTTGACACCCATATTGCAGAATTAATTATTATTTTTTTACTCTAAATTATAGCAGCTCACAGTTGAGATGTTGTTTTTCTTTTTGACGTAAGAACACTTGGGTGATCAAGACAAATCTAACGATATGTTAAATATAAAAATCTGTTCAGTGGTTTGGAAGATAAGAGGTAATAAAGAATACTACATACATACAAACATACAAGATACGCGCGAAAAACATAACCTTTCTTGCAGTCGGATAAAAAGAAACAAAAATCCATTAGTAAGAAGATGTATCTTGAATATATTATCTGCTACGATCCCGTAGCCGTGCCATCCTGGCGTCGGCTACGTCATAGCAATACAGCGTATCAGCTACGCCGTAGCTAGTAAAATGGAAAATAAAAAAACGTTATGCGCCGCGCTTAAGAAATTTTGCAACCAGCTTAAATGTCAATTTAGAGAATGATTTCTGTGCTGCAGCCCAAAACTCAGCAGACGCCTCTCCCGAGCTAAGCTTTAACACTCAATTCGGTTACGCTGTACTGGAAAAATTTAAGATAGAACGTGAAAGAATAAAATCAATCAGTAAACGCAATGAAAATACAATATTGTAAAAATAGATTTTGAAGTATTTCAGGAGTTTGATAACAGATTGTTTTTTTTTTAGAAAAAATAGGTGTACTTTTAAAAAAATACAGGAATTTGTATTTCCTCCAGAAACCCACTAACAATTTAACGTACAAATTCAGACTTGCAATCAGTTACACTACCATTGCCTGCAATGTCTGGTATTACCATAATTATTCTATATTAAAACAGTAATGTAATATTAAAACTCTGAAGACGTCGCCTGTATAAAATAACAGATGGCAGCACATGTATTATTCATGGGTCGGTTTTAGTCGGAGTCCGATAAGTTTGAAAGGCGTCGGGTAAAGTTGATGGTGGTTGGTGACATTTACATTTTAATTGAACGCATTCCAGATGGACAGATGAGGAAATCTATAATGATTGCTTTTAAATTGGACCTGTTTTAAATTTTTATTTAAGTGGTAATTTGTTGTATCGTCAGTTATAAGAAAGACTGTTTTATTTTTCATGAGAATTAATTAAATTACTTCTTCCACTCCTGGTAGAAGTAACTCCAGGTAGTGGCTTCTACAAGTACCTATCTTCGCTATATTTATGTCAATCAGTGTTAAAGTAGCATTCTGCTTGTGAAGGAATTTTTTAAAATCCGTTTTGTAGTTTTTGAGTTTAATCATTATAAATAATAACTATCTTTTGCCCGCGCGACTTCGCCTCCGATCTTCCCTACTCCACCCTACTATACCCTACTATATCCTACTCTACCGTGCTCTACCCTACTGTACCCTACTCTACCCTACCCTCTCTACCCCACTCTACCCTACTCTACCCTACTCTACACTACTCTACACTACTCTACACTACTCTACACTACTCTACACTACACTACTCTACTCTACACTACTCTACCCTACTCTAACTTACTATACTCTACTCTACCCTACCAAACTTCACATAAACCATCTACTAAATAGTCCGAACAAAGCCTTAGCATTTGGTTTGGATAGGTGAGCCCGTTCTTGAACGTTACTGAACCAATATTCACATATAGGTTCTCTACCAATCCTTAGATGCCATTTGGTTACTGCCTCACTCCACCTGTGGTACCATACCTTACCATGTACCCTGCCCAACTTTATTTAAGTTCCTTAACTCGTCTTCCGATGTCAAAGACCTTCGTACATCATTAGCATTTAAAGTTTGAACCTCGGTCTTGTAAACATAGAACGCTCCATGACACTCGGTGTGTACTCAGAATCCTAAATGAGCACCATCAGTCATGGTGGTTAGATCACACTGGTTATTGAGTCTTCAGACTTTCTGGAATTTTGGCTGATTATGATATATTATTTTATTTATAATAATTAGAAATATAGTTATCATCACTTATGCAACTTTATCTTAGTGCTAGATAAAGGAAATCTTATTTATTTATTTATTTATATACACACAAATACTTAAAATCGAAAAGAACAAATAGGGATAGTAGAGTACAAAGGATCTGCATATTTCTAATGAAATTTCTTCCAGCAGACCTGTGACAGAAGAGTTGGATGAGATATGTAGACGCAGTGTGTATAAATTAGAAAAAAATAATTCTTAATCTTTTGATATAATTTAGAGAGTTAGTTTAATTTAATTATTCATTTTTGCAGATTGGAGCTGACGCATATCCTGGAGATGGAGGCGCTCAGTTCGTACGAGTTCTCCCCGACTCTGTTCATGCTCGGAGATGGATTCTCTCGTAAGTGTTCTATCTAATAAACGTCTATAGTACCTATAAAGTGTTATCTGCGTTATATATCATGACGACCATATTATCGTAAAAAGCTAAAAACGTATGACGAGTGTCCACCCATTCGTTGTCAAAACCTTTACAGTCCGGACTAAGCATTTCACCTCGTCATTTATACCACGTACATCGAAAAACTGGACGTTGTGATTAGCCTGCTGCGGTCTTCCCATCCGAGTATAATGTGTAATTAAGTATAAGGTGTCTTTAAGGCCAGAGTGAATAGGCTTTTAATAAATTAGTACGCTTGACCATCAATTACTACATCATTGCTTATAACGTTTAATCACATATGAAGCCTGGAACCTTTGTTTCAAGTAATAAATTTTTCTAGATATGATCATTGAACTAGTTGATCGAAGATACTTAAAAACTAAAATTCTAGGGTAATCCTTTATTGTGTTTAGTAAAGTGACTGGATCTAAATCTAAAATCAAAGTACTAAACAAGCAAAAACTAATTAAAAGATCAATTATTGTCGTCATCGTTTGTTGATTGTTGATTTATTTAAGTCTATATTCAAAATTTAAATCTATTTTAACTAATAATATGTATGTATATATGGGTGTAATTTATCTATAATACGTATGTATTTAGAAATATATAAGTATGTTGATTAGTACTCATAACACAAGCTCTGCTTAGCTTGAGACTAGACGGCGTTGTGGAATATTATTATTTAAATTAGTGATTAAATTTAATTAATTTACTATAAACTCACACTGGAATATGATCGTCAGTGAACTCCTTTGTAACTGATCATGATCCAATCAGCGTTTAATGTGTGTTTACGTGCTAGCGTTAAGCACCGCTCACACTATTGATTCGCTACATACATTGCACATGTTTGTCACTTCAGTAACTGCGCTAAATATTTGAAGATTTATCTGTCTATAGTCTTTATGTATAAGAGTTGTGAAAAGGAAAGTTTGTTAAGATCATGTATAATTAGTGAATATCGCTGTACGATTTCTACTGCTTTATATTTTTAACGAGTCAACAGCTTGATGTAAGAGAAGATCTCCATGAAATCACTTCAGTTTGAAAAATCATTTATGTAAGTGGAAAATCAGTACAGCGTTCTCTGATAGAACTATTGTCTAGGTTGCCGTTATATTATATAACTCTTTGAAGATGAAAAGTAGAAAATTATGACTTTCCATCAAATTACTGTTTCATCCTCTTGGCCGGCCCTAACTGCAAAAGAAAAATTTAATCAACTAACAATTTCAAAATTATATCAAAACTTGTCCCTTTATAGAAATATAAATAAATATACTATAAATAATTCTGAGAACATCATATAAACTAACAAAAATGTACAGTTAAATAAATAAATTATGTCTATTAGAAGAAAAAAAAAACGTATAAATTCAGATTACATCATTAGGTGACAAGTGTCAAAAGTAAAAACATAATGACAACAAAAATAGTGCTAATGACATTATAGATGTCATTTTTTCACATTTATAAAACTCTTTTGATATTTGTTATTTGATAAGATATTGGCATCAGTTGGGCTTGCAATACTAAGCCACCTATATAATAACCACTTTACTGGTGGTAGGTTTCGACCGACGGCTTGTGACCACCCACTGGGCAAAGACGTACCGTCAAGCGGCCTAGCCGTGTTTCGGTACGATGCCCGGTGTAGCCGATTCAGAGGAGTTGGGTCAAAGTGGCAGTTCCAATGCTTGCAGACCAGCCAGACTCGTGCTGGTATCGACGTATCGGGAGACTAGTCGTGGAGGGTAGCGGGATCCGAGGCACGGTGCACCGCTGGCCGACCGCAGTTAGTTGGGGGCCCAAGTAATGTGCCAGCCACACATGAAAGGCTGCCCCGCCAACTAGCGAAAAATCCCGGAATGCACCATCGTGCTGGTAGGCGACCAGATGAGAGGGCCCGATGGTCATTTCCGGGGGGGCTCGGGCGTCCCCGCAGTCTCCAGACTAGTACCTCAATGATGCTGTCCTGCCAGTACATGACTGAAGGTTAGCTGCATGGGACTCCATTTTACTTCCTTCTCTTCTCCTACCTCACTCTCAATATGACAAGGAATAATAATAAAAAGAGATATGTCAAACAGCGGCTGCACTCCCTCTCACTTAAAGTGCACCTCTGCAATATTAGAGGGCTGCACTCCAATCTCGCATCAGTCCATCATCACCTGGAGACTGAAAAACCATCTCTCTTTTTTCTTTCGGAGACGCAGATACGAAAACCGTCAGATGTGTCGTACCTGTCTTACCCAGGGTTTACCCTGGAGCACAATTTTAAACCGCACGCTGGAGTGTGTTTGTACGCCCGGGACGACATCTGCTATCGGCGTCTCCGCAACCTTGAAGATTCCAGGTTCTCAACGCTTTGGGCTCTGGTGGACACAGGCATGGATAAAATTATCTATGCTTGTGTCTACCGTTCGCACAGTGGCGATCAGGAGACGACCGGGCTCATGCAGTACCTCAATGAGGCGGCGGATGCGGCTCAGCAGAGGTACCCTTCTGCACAATTGGTGTTACTGGGGGATTTTAATGCACACCATCAGGAGTGGCTCTTCCCAGACCAGTGCACAGACCATGCTGGTCGAGAGACGCGAAAGCTTGCGCTAGCGTTAAATCTCACCCAGCTGGTCCAGGGAGCAACAAGGGTGCCGGACGTTGAGTCGCACACGGCCAATTGCTTAGACCTTCTGCTGACAACAGATCCAGACCGCTATTCAGTGGCAATATCATCACCGTTAGGTAGTTCCGACCACTGTCTGGTGAAATCTGTATCAATCTACTCTCCGCCCGATCCCAGCCCTAGAGGCACCAGGCGGGTTTGGCGATACAGGTCAGCAGATTGGGATGGCATGCGATCTTTCTTCGCATGTTATCCTTGGCAGCCTACTTGCTTTTCTTCGGGAGATCCATCGTCGTGCGCAGATTCTGTGACGGATGTTTTGCGGCGGGGGATGGAGTACTAAATTCCATTCTCCGACGTAACCATGTCTGACCGGGCTCACCCTTGGTTTGGTGCGGAGTGTGGCCGCGCTAACGCGCTCAAGCACGCAGCATATCAGGCATGGGCCGACGCTCGTATGCGCAAGACGAATGACGTAAGCCAGAAGAAGAGAGCCTTCAACAGAGCTGCCAAGTCTTGCAAGAAGGTGATGCGGAGGTCTCGGTTCGACCACATTAGCCGCATCGGGAACAAACTAGCTTCATACCCTGCGGGTAGTAAAGCGTTTTGGTCCCTGGCTAAGTCGGTTGAATCGAACTTCTGCCGCCCCTCACTACCGCCACTGCTGAAACCCGACGGGTCGCTGGCACATACCGCTGAGGAGAAAGCAAATTTGTTTGCTTCACTCTTTGCGGAATCTTCGCGTCTAGACCCAGGAAACGCGCGGCCCCCTGCTCATCCTGATGGTTGCGATGCGAGTATGTCAGATATCCGCATCCATCAGAAGGACGTCCGTAGGGTTCTGCGTAACCTTGACGTGAACAAGGCTAGCGGTCCGGACGGGATACCAGCAATTGTTCTGAGAACGTGTGCGCTTGAACTGTCTCCGATCCTGACACGCCTATTTAGGCTTTCATTTGAGGCTGGAAAAGTGCCGATGGCATGGAAGCAAGCTAATGTCCAGCCCGTGCCCAAGAAAGGGAGCCGTGCTGACCCAGCTAACTACCGACCAATCTCAGTAACGTCCATTCTCTGTAAGACTATGGAACGTGTACTCAACACTAAGCTCCTGGCATACCTAGAAGCTAATGATATTCTCAGTGACCGTCAATACGGCTTTCGCCGAAATCGGTCAACTGGAGATCTTCTAGCGTATGCCATCCACATCTGGAGTGAGGCCATCGAGAAGCACGGGGAAGCGCTTGCCGTTTCCCTCGATATTTCGAAGGCTTTCGATAGGGTTTGGCACGAAGGCCTTATTAGTAAGCTTCCTTCTTTCGGTTTACCCGCTGGATTGTGTGCTTGGATCGCAGACTTCCTGAATAACCGGTCCATCCGAGTGGTTATCGATGGATGCTCGTCAGATCAAATGGCTATTAATGCCGGGGTCCCTCAGGGGTCAGTACTCTCGGCAACATTATTCTTGCTGCACATAAACGATCTGCTTAAGCCCGGTACCTTTGGGTATGCAGACGACAGCACTGTTGCTGAGAGTTACATATCCAGCGCGCGAGCTAGTGGGTCACAGATCCAGTCTCTTCGAGAGGCTATGGTTGAGCGCTTGAACTTGTCTTTGGAGGCAGTCTCCGAATGGGGCGATGCCAATTTGGTCAGGTTCAACGCTGCAAAAACCCAGGCGTGTCTATTTTCCGCTAAAAGGAGCCAATTCAGTCCTACTCCAACTTTCCGGGGTGTAACCGTGCCGATAACCGACCATCTTGACCTTCTTGGTGTTACGCTGACATCAACACTCAACTTTGGGCCATACATCGAAGCAAAGGCTCAACTGGCTGCAAAAAAGCTGGGAGTTCTCGCAAAGGTCAGACAGTACTTCACGCCGGAACAGCTGCTCAAACTTTATCAAGCGCAAGTTCGATCGTGTATGGAGTATTGCTCTCATCTTTGGGACGGATCTGCCCGATACCAGCTTGATGCACTTGAGGCAATTGAGAGGCGAGCCAGAAGGATAATTGGCGATGATACGCTCGTCGAGTCGAGGCTTCAAAGTCTTGAGCATCGACGCAGAGTTGCTAGCTTGTCGGTTTTCTACCGGTTGCATTTCGGGGAGTGTGCGTCGGAATTGCATAACCTAATTCCGCCTAGCCCGTTTCATCATCGAACTACCAGACGTACGGCTATGCGCCACCGGTATATGGTGGATATCCCACCAACACGCACAAAACGTTTTGGGAACACATTCATTGTGCGTGCGGCTAGGGAGTGGAATTCCTTGCCGGAGTCTGTGTTTCCTGATAGCTACAACCCGGGAATCTTTAAGTCGAGAGTGAATAGGTTTCTTTTAGGTAAGCGCGTTCCATCGTCGACCGCATCGTCGCTTTCCATCAGGTGAGATGGCGGTCAAGTGCGAACCTATCAACAATAAAAAAAAAAAAAAAACCACGTTCTAGGTAGTCGTATGTCTATGTTACAATACCCCCTACGCGGCTTTTCGAACTCTTTTAAGCTCTCACAGCCGTAGGATTGCTGCAAGTTAGTCTGTTAGCTTAAAAATCTATTAGAATTAAAAACTATCGCGAACTGAGTCCATTCCTTTTTTATCTTCCTACCGCGTTCTGGCTTTCCGTATTACATAGACAGTTGAGCCTATTATTCTCTTTGTGACCAAGTTGGTTCTGTGTTAATAAGATTTTTTTTTATATTATTAGATCCAAAGGAAGAAATGTTTATTAGCACACACATGCAAATAATTGTACCTACAAAAAAAATTTCAAAACAAAGTTTTATCATTATAATATGTGTTGTATAGGACTATATCAAGCTAGAGTCTGTCTAATAAGGTAAATGACTTGGGTAATTATTAGGATTTAATGAAACCTGATGTAGTCAACACAAGTTCAATAATCAAGGTTAATTAAGAGATAGAGATCATTGTTAACTAATAGAAGAACCTTAAAAAAAGTATGGAATATAAGTATTTTTTTAAATGAATAAATATTATACAAAATTCTTAAGTCAGTTGACTTATTAGACAGACTATACATACAAATAAACTTATGTTTTTGTCCCATGGGCTAGGCATGGGGGAACCGATTACTTTTCCAATTTTTTTTTTGTTAGAGTTTCGTTTTACCGAAATCGAATTGATAAATAATAAGTCAACAGATACAGTAGACGTGACTACGATGAAAAAAAAAAGACGAAACGATAATACATAGTTGAAAAGTTTCAGGTGAAACGACCGGAACCGGCAAAAATGATAGAACTCTACCCGCTAGGACACTTACACATTTCTTTTGCTTCGTTTCTATCTACGAGTAAATCTATGAGTAACATTTTTTCTCCACAAAAACATAACAAAGTAATCTTTAATTCTCCACCAAACAAACGTCTAGCCTCTCACAGCCCCACACAACACAACAGCAAGTGAGTCTAACAACTGCGCCATCTAGGGGCTCCCGCACAGCTGCTGCCCCGAGACGCCGTGAGCTCTTTGCACGGCGCTAAAAAGAGCATAAACCGGTATAGCCGATTGTGAAGATGTGGGCTAAGGTGAGGAAGGTAGCGGAAGAACTTGACTTTGTAGTTGGTGCACATAGTTTCTATCGTTGCGTTTCATTTCGAGGAGTGTGTGTCGGAATTGCATAGCCTTATTCCGCCAAGCCCGTTCTATCATCGGACCACCAGGAGGAAGGCGATGCGCCACCAGTACATGAGGTCAACCCACATATACGTACAAAGCGTTTCGGGAAAAGATACATTCTTTGTTGTAGCTGTAATGCTAAAGAGTGGGATTCCTCGCCGGAGTCTGTGTTTCCTGATGGCTACAACCTGGGGATCTTTAATTCAAGTCGATCGACTAACAATTGTTTATAAGTGATGAACATCGCGTTTCACCAGGTAATACAACGGTCAAGCGCGAACCTATCAATAATATATTAAAAAAAAAAAACTTATATTGGTGGAAAAAGGGCGAGCATCTACAACAACAAGAAACAAAAAATCAGCAAACACCACACAACAACCTAAGTGCCTTTAACTCAATAGTTAATGAGTTACTACTAAGTAAGCATACTCTATCATTGACCATATCATCGCTTACTATCAGGTGACAGCGGTTATCAGAAATAATGAAAAAGTGGACTATAAAAGAAAAAAAAAACGAAAACATGTAGTGGAGTTTTGGACACCAGAATGGTGTCCAAAAGGTTTTTCAATAGCATTTCAGGGTTTTTAATAACATTTAGGCCTAAAATGGCGGACAGGCAAATGTACTCTCGAAAGGGCAGTATAGTCCCCCCCGTCACTTGATAACAGTCCGATTTTTGCTTCTCTGGAAGTCTCACCACACACAACATAATAGGTGCTTGCAGACTTGCGGTCAACAAGCAAAGGGTAGCACGCTGTCCGGCTGTCCGATTAGGACTGATCTAATCGTAGCGTAATGTTCCACACGCAGCTCAAAAATAAGTTACAAATCTTAAAACGTAAGGGCCCAGCAGGGCCTATGCCTACTAGGACCTTTGGAAAAAATCTAAAAGGAAACCGTAGGCCTGGAAAACATAGGGCCACTGAAGAGTACAAGTGACATGCCCTTTTGTTCCAATCCAGAGTGAAAGAGTCATTGGATGATTTTCACCTCTCAAAAAAAAAACCAGTAGCATGTAAAATCACCTACTTAAAGGTGAAAGCATCTTCGCTACCCGCTACACACATGTCCTCCTTTCCCTTGCACCAGCTCCTGAAGTCGAGGACAGTACTAAGTGCTCTCCAGACAACTAGTGTATTGCAGATAGTTGTCCAGATTTACGAGCCCCGCCGCTCATCGTAACGTGCAAGACTTAATTCACACGTGCCTGATCTTCCACATTGATTCAGTTTGATAGTCTGTACTGCAGTTTATGAGGAGGGCGTTTTATGAGAGGTGATGAGTATGTGCTGGGCTTTACATGTTGGAAGAGCTTTAAGAAGATGTAAAGTTTCAATGTTTACACTTATACTGTGCGTATAGTTAAGCAGTGGAATTTCTTATGGGAATCTGTATTAATTTCCTGATGGCTGCTACCTCAGGCTGCCGAGGACGGTGATCATCAATACTCACCAATGACTTTTTTTAAGACTCTCAGAAAGTGATTATAGTCAAGACTCAAGAGTGTCGACCACATCATAAGTTACCATTAGGTGAGAAGAAACGCGAGCATATCAAGAAAAATGGTCGTGAATGGACCCGTGATTTACCCGCTTCTCATACATTTTTTTTGAGGTAGTCTTCCAATAACTTTTTCCGCTGAAAATGCGTGTCAAATTTTGACTAACTAAAACCCACTTGTGTCCTTCAGGCACTCTTTGTGTTCTAGGTGTTTCATTTTCATAAATTCTCCGATGTCAAAAACATCATCGCCTACTATGTATTAGGTGAGATAGTGGTCAAAGGCAAGCATGTTAACAAGAATAAAAAAAAGCTAAAGAAAATGAAATCGGTTTTTTCTAAAAAAACTGCTGTATTTTTAGTAAAAAAAAAGCTGTGTCTTTTTCTACCTTAGGTTTCGTTATTATAATAATAACAAAAGTGTTTATTTTTTAATTTCGAAATATAACGAAAAAATAAGTCGGATAACTGACAAGCTTATTAAACCACGTCCAAATTTATTTCACACTAATAATATAATTATTATAAAGGCGAAAGTTTATGTTTGTTACCACTTCATATTGGAACGGTAGAATGTATCCCACTAAAAACATACCTGTTAAAAAGGGGGCCAAGTTCCTATCGGCTAATTGTTCGCCTAAAAAAGGGTTGAAATCCAATCCAATGCCAAGTTTAGATGCACTTTAAAATCGATCTTAATCATCTTCATCAACAGCCTGATCATCATTAAATTTGAACTTGGCAGGTTAATTTAATTATATAAATAATAAGAGTGAGAGTACAATCCCTTGGGATCATTTTCTACTATCACACAGTCGAAGCCGTTGGTGGCAGGTACGTATAACAGAAAGAAAGAAAAGAGAAAATAAAAAAAACATGTTTATTTTGCCGAAGTAGACGCACGATGAAATACAGCAATCAGTCGGACCATGTGTAAACCGAGCATAACTGTGTTGCAGGGATGTTATGGATATGAAATTTCGGATACGGATATAGAAATTATTATTACCGGATACGGTTACGGATACGGATATGAAATTATTTCGGATTATCCGTTAGTTTCGGATAATTTCGGTATTAGATATTTAAGGAATTTTAGAAGTAAAATATAAATACTATTTATATTTTACGACGCGAAACGTTATGACAGGCTGTCATAACGTATCAACAATTATAACATCAATCATCATCAACTTTTATTTCAGATTCGGTTACGGTTATGGATATTATTTTACATCGGATATCCGATAGTTTCGGTTACGGTTATGGAGCTCCCTAACATCCCTGCTGTGTTGCACTATAGACATTCGACAGAGCACAGTTTCCTAAGGCTGTAGTTAGTATGCAATTGTAATTGTGAGGCTTCTTACTCCTTTATTATCAAAAGGCAGAACTTTGCATAAAATTTATGGAATACAGGTAGACCGTATCCTGGAATACCTTACAGTACACTTTATCCCAGAACTTTAACCAAAGAAACCGCTGGTAGAAGCTAGTAAATAGATTTACCTACAGGTCCAACGATTACTGGTTCTATCATTGAAACCTGTATATGAATCGACCAAGCAATCGGTGCCTACTTTAGCTATCAAGACTATAAGATCCAATTAACTGACATACGTAACAAAGATACCATCTTTGAATCAACCTTTGTATGTTAAAATAGGCATGACTCATAGCAAGAAATAAAACCATGTTACATACAAAATACATTGAGTTCCAATGCCAAGAAAATCGACATGTGCCAAGCTATTAAATTACCATTCGCAGAAACCGAACAAGTTTGAAATCGACACGAGTTTTGCTATTATTTTCTTAGTAATTTAACATGGCGATGGTATCATATGTTTGATTATAAGTCGATTGAACAGTGTGCGGGGGCTAGAAAGCCTCATCATCGGCCTGATAGCGGGAGAATGTACGGGAAGAAAGATTGACAAGTAAAATAGTTTTGAGAATTGTGAAGTAAGAATCTTTGGAGCTGAGAATATAAAGTTGTAATGATCCGAACTGTTCATACTATGCAAGCAAATCTTAATCTATATGTTGTAGCGCGTATTCTATGAACACAACCGGCATACATGTGGGAGATATCATGAATCATCAGCTGGCGCCGGTCCAACGTAGACGCGGGCTTGCGGACAGTGAGCAATTAGTAGCTCGCTGTCCGGCCGTCCGGTAACTGTCCGGACTAAGCCCAAGTCGTCGACGGCGCGCACTGTTCCCGCGCGCCTCAAGGAGTTGTCAGCAACAGCAGGGACCCAGCCGGGTCGAAGCCTACTGGGGCCAGGGTTATCCGAAAGGGCGCTCGAGCCCCGGTATGAAGCCTAGAAGGAACGGGGTGGGTCTTTTAGTCAGTAAGAGTCTGACACTATCTCCCGCTCCGCCCAAGGGCGGGGGATGTCAATGCATGATTTTTCCCAAGATAAAAAAAAAAGCTGTCGCCGGTGGAGGGGTACTGAAAGCAGAGCTGTCTTTCTCTCCTGAGTTGTTAGGTGATCTAAGCATGCAAGATCTTCCTGGTATAAAAGTATACTTACCTAGCGTTGTTGCTAATTTTGTCGTATTGTCAGTACCCACAGTGTGACGGTTTAAAGTGTAAACGGGCAGAGATCTTTTTCGATGAAGATATGAATTGTCTTCCATAAAATTCAGTAAATGAACATTTAGTAGGTATGACTATAAGAACCTATACAAAATAAAAACTCTTCTAACGACGCTTGATAAAATATAAAAATCGTAGCTAAGGTGTACAAAATTAAATTAGCATATCATTTTATTGTACCTAAACTTAATTAACGTCAGTCTTAGATAACAAAAACTACCACTAAATGCGTTTAAGTCCACACAATATACTTCACCATTAACGTCACAAAAATAATTACAACAACTACCATACAAGTTGAAACAGTGACAAACTCGACAGGTCACACACGAAAGCCACAATAACTCACTCTGACAAGTTAGACAAAGCGCGACATTCATGTTTTTGTCAAACACGCAAAATAAACACGATACATTCCTTGCATTGTTGGGTAGAACGCGAAGCCGTGTGTAGCCATCTAAGCTGTAGACGATGCTATTAGACGTGCATGCAACCCCGCATGCAAGCCGACTGTTATGCAAGTTATCGAAGATCGAGACGCCTCATACTACGTTGCAATGCTTGCGCTAAATTACCCTTTGATGGGCACAATTATTGCTTGAGAACACATAAATGGTGTGATAAGGAAAGGTGGTATGCGTCGAAGTTAGATTTGAAAATGGAGTCGGTTAGAATTGTAGTGAAGAGCACTTAATTTGAAATGGCTGTGGTCATAGTGACGGGAAGCTAGATAAATAAGGTAAAATACCGATAGAAGTTTGCAGCTGTTACACTATATCAGCTTTATAACTTAAGCATCAAATACAACTAGAGAAAAATGTGTATTAATATACGTACGTAGTTAAATTTAGTATAAACAGTTAGAGCAGTGGTGGCTCGGTGGTAACTTACGAGTTTTCAAGCGTGGATTCAAATCCAGTCAGGTACATTACTTTGTGTAATTTACTTCATCACCACTGCTCTCAAAACGGTGAAGAAAAACATCGTTAAACGGAAACCGGCAGGTCCTAAAACCAAAAATTTGAAGACATGTGACATCCACCAACCCGCACTGGGCCCGCGTGGTGGATTACGACCCATTCCCTCTCCTAGAGAGGAAGCCTGAGTCCGAACAACAACACATTATAAAGCCGACTATGCTATTGCTATGCTAGTAAGGTCTTTATCATAATTTCAGCTGAAAGACGGCCACTGTTAGACATAGGCCCACCCCAAGTGTTGCTACAACGGAAGCGCATCTCGCATCAATCGGATTCCCGTGATTACCAGGACATCGGTCAACCTTGACGAAGGTCTTCAACGCTGCATCTTTCGGTACGCGGTCACTACTCTAGAATCTTTCGTCCCCATCGACCATCTGCGAACAATGTGCCCACTGCCACTTAAGCTTAGCTACTTTTTGGGTTCAGTAATCTGTAAGAAAATATTTCAGTTTTTCAACTAAACTAAACACATTACAAATAAACAAATTTAGCTATTCACTTGGCCTAATGGAATTTTATAGATCCGTTTGAGGTCCGATGTGAGCGCGGAGTGCCTATTCAAAATAAGACACGTACGTTTAAGGACATAATCCTTTGACGATGAAGTTAATATAGCCACCGACTGGGCCAAAACCATCAAGCGTTTGAAAGTGCGTTCACTACTGTATCGTATACGGGCTATCGTCCACCATTGCACAAACCAACCAAAACAAAACATTAAAATTAATACGCGCATAACACCGTCCTTTCCGCACTGTCCGTCCCTACAATTACAAGCGTTATAATTTTACAAGGGGCACCCTAATTAAAAGGTCCGTCATAAAACAGTATCACAATGCGTGATAATTTTAATGTTGCAGATAAAAATATCTCATTTAAATTTTAAACATGGCGACCCTATCCCTTAGCGGAAACGGAGGAAATTGTAAGTGAGGTCGCGTCTCGTTCCGCTTCCCGCGTTTTTTGAGTCCCGGGCCTCGGCTGAAGGTTGGGGCCTTAGATGAGTGGCCTCAATCTGTATTACCGGGAGTGGGGAAATTTTAAAGTGATATTATTTGTTGTGGGAGTAAGGTCGACGTAAAAATGCGTAAGATTTGAAATAATTTTCTATTCCTACTAAATTATTTCAATATGATTGTACATCTATAATCTACTATCATATTGAATTCCTTGAATAGCTACTTAACCCATAATTTCCTTTCTAATAATTTTGCTGTGCCAGACAGGGTCGACCATATTAATCTATATTATACAATCTATAAATGGAAGGCTTCCTTGAATTGCTACTTAACCCTTCATTTTCTTTCTAATAATTTTGCTGTGCCTGGCAGGTATTGATCTCCAACTATATTATACAATCTATAAATGATATGCAATAAAGTTTTAAGTATTGAGTATTGAGCTGAAAGTGGAAGACCTTTTGTAATTTAACTTTCATCATTCCAGACAGATCAATGAGTAGTTTTGTGAAAGATATCATACAAAGACTCAAATGCAACAGAGTAAATACACGGTTAATTCAAACTGACAAAGTTTGATTGATATACATTGATTTACACTTTCATTTTACACGATTAGATCCATGGTTTTTTTTTTTTAAGTAAAAACTTATCTTAATATTTAAAATTCTTTTATTATTTTTTAATTGGTTATGATATGAATTGATTTTATATAGAATTTTGTATACCAAAATAATATGGTTTGGAGTATTTTTTCTTCTTAGTTATTTACTACTAACTTTTGTTTTATTTATTATATCTTTGCATAGTAAACTGTACTGTGTCACGCAGAACTTTAAATCTGCCTAACCTGCTATTTAGTCCTGGACCATCAAGATACAGACTGTGCCTAGTTTGTGCCCCACGGCTACTTTTAATGTGTTCTCGGTCTCCTTCTCAATTGTATATCTCTTATTTTCTTTAAACTTGTGTGCTTGTCAATATATATTTTAAAAAAATGCATAAAGGCAGCATGAAAATGATTTTGTTTGCAAAACACAAATGCTTACATTGAACCCCTGCACATTGAAAGCAGTCATCTTCGCTGACACTAGCCCTAACCTCATGTAGACGTATCCCCTCGGCCTAGACGCCGTAAAAGTAAATAAACGACGCGGAATTTATTCGGTTTGTCGTAAACCTCGGCCGCTCCCCTGGCGACGTGCGTTTAGTGCGCTGTAGGCTGCCTCGATGAATACACTGTCATATAGTTATCGTGCATTGTCGGAAATTAATATTTAGGAAGGTTTTTGTATTTATTTCATAATTTGATTGTAAAGTGGTTAGAGGTGCTGACTGGCATGCGGTGCCTTTCAAAAATACAAATGTTTTTATTTTACTTAGGCCTACGTGGGCACTTATAAGAACTCAGAAGATAGTACACGGTTCCAAATAGGTCGTTTCCTGTGGAGAAGAATCGGCAAGAAACTTCATGGTTATCTCCATGTCGTGGCCTGGCTGGATTCTATTCCCAACCAAGACAAATATGGATGAGCGCGATCATTTGTTCTGTGTCTGGGTGTAATTTATCTATAGTATGTATATATTTAGAAATATATCAGTATATTTATAAGATGTCTAATACTCATAGCACAAACTCTGCTTAGGTTGGGACTAGATGGCGTTGCGTGAAAGTTGGGGAATGTTATTATTACTTTTTATTATCTAAATAAATATTAGAATAGATTTGAAAACCTTTTTTTACTTTATTTTTCATATACCTACACATCATACGTGTTTGTTATAACTATTGTATCTTTATACTATAAATACCTATATACTTATGTACAATGATCTTCAATAACCAGAAAACACTCACTACGTTAATCCATTATCCAATATTGAAGCCCGCCCGCAAACTTTCCTCTTTCAACACCGTCTACCAACAAAAAAAAACATCTCCCAGTAATCCGAATTTTTTAACCAAAATATACATTTTTTCCGTTGCCCACTGCCTGCGACGTTTTATTGTTTCCCAGTTAAAAGTTAAGAGATTAACAGGAAAGCCTATAACAGTGCGCGTAAAAATTCCAGTCAACCGACCAAACGCCGCGAATTCGGAGTTCCCTTAGCTCCGCTCATCTTTTGGTGTGCGGAAAAAGTATATGGGAGAATGGAGTGATTTATATCTCACTAATATGAATATTAGAAAGGCGTCAGTTTTTTAGTATGTGTACACACACACTCAAAACTTTTCATCATCATCATTTCAGCCAAGAGAGATCCGCTGCTAGACACAAGCCTCCCCGAAGTGTCGCCACAATAAACGGTCCAGTGCATCTCGCATCCATCGGATACCCGCGACCTTCACCGGTCATCGGTGTACCTTGTAGGAAGCGTTCCAACTATGCGTCTTTCGGTACGTGGTCACCACTTCAGAATCTTTCGGCTATTGGAGCCGAAAGGTTCTGAAGTGGTGACCGGTCATCTGTTCTGCGAGCAATGTGTCCTGCCCATTGCCACTTATGAAAAGCAAAAACTTTTATTTCTCCTTTTTATACTTGTACTGTTCAAAAATTTTTTTAAAATAACATAGTTTTTAAGAAATCAGGGCCTATCAATTTTCGGACATAGTTACCATTAATAAATAAAAAACTTTTACTTTTGTTAGTTACTTCTTTTATTTCGATGAAACTTCGCACAAGGGGTAGACCATATCCTGCAATAGCACATGTGACTTTTTATCCTGGGAGTTTGTTTCCTTCGACCAACTTTTTACTCAGTGCCGTAAAGAGGGCGGTGCCCAGGCACAGGGCGCAGTCCTCGGAGGGGCGCAAAAATAGTATACCTAGTACTTTTTGGTTGTATTGCACTTTTTCTAGGGGCGCAGTTATAGAAGCTCGCACCGGGCGTATAAAAGGCTGGTTACGGCACTGTTTTTACTTTCTCGTGGGCGAATCCAGTTGGCAGTAAATAGTGTCGATGTCGTCAATTTACGTTATAATAAGCATCTTCTGTTAACTGCTAGTTTTATAAACATCACACTAATATTCTAAAGGCGTCTGGTATAAACATTATAATAGGTATAGGTGTGCGTGTCTGTGTATGTTTGTTATTACTTTAGGCTCAAACTTTTGAACAGATTTGGATGAAATTTGGTTCAAGGGTTGAATATGTCTTGAAATAGATCATTGGATGTTAGTCTCTGGAATGGTTTTCTACAATTACGCTGGCGAAGGATTATACATCAAGAGAGGGACGACAATGCACAGATATATCTCCCTAACGGCCTGCTCACGACTCTGTATTGGGGGGCGTCAATGGGAAGCGCACGCGCGGCACTATGAGCAGCGTCTCGTGGCATGTTTTAAACATTTTTATATTTTTGCTGTTACCGCTCACCGCCCCGCGCAAGTTCAAGAACGGGTTGTAATAATGTTTAAGGGGCAAGCGCCCGAAAAGTACCATGAAACAGTGACTTTCTGTAGCCTACTCCTCTGTAACGGCCAGGTTAATAGGTTTGAAAAAAATATATGTTTATTAAAGATTCATGAACAACATTATTTTTTTGTGCATACATTACAACATTTGATTTTTTTGTGCTATTAATACATTTGTCAAAAAAAATTAGCAATTTCGCAACTTTTCCCTACTCCTTCGAAACGGCTTGGACCTTTAGAAATATTTTTACACATAAAAATTGGTGGTTAAATATTCTTCAAAGTGAACATTGCATATGTAAATCAATCAATATCTCGCAGAGAAAATGGATTTAAAGCGCTTTCCGGGCGCTGCTGGCCTCAAATAAATGCACAGATTTGTGTACTGCCGCCTAGGCGAGTGAGAGAGTTGCGTTCACATAATTTCAGTCAGATGGTTCAAGGGACTATACGCCTTAAGCTGTTCTCATATGTAACATGAGAAGATTAACAAACTCTTATTTGTACGGAACCCTAAGATAATCCAGTAGCTCAAGCTGCGCTCGTTTTTTTCGCAATGTTGTTTCCATTTGAGGAGATACGCTCATTCGTTCGCGGCTCACCCGCCGCTGTGCTCGCTTCAAGCGCTATTGCATTTCGAATTTTATCGCTTTTTCTCTACTAACTAGTTTCCGTAATTTGAAATTTTTCGGTTTTTTTGACTTTTAAATTCATGTTTTTAGGAATAATTTGAAGGGATGGTGAACAAGTAGATACTGTATAGGGTAATTTTATTATTTCTTGTGTATAAATAGCGTAGCATATGCTAAGATAGTTGCCTTTTTGGCTACGATGCACTGATTTTTATTTCTTAATTCTTTTATTGTACAAAAAAAAACTTAGTAAGTATACATAGTGATTTGACAATTCATGTCCAAAGGCGAGTTTAGCTCAACAGTGAGTTTTCACCCAAGCATACCTTTGTATTTTTAGTAAAATTTCTGAAAAACGATTTTTTTAAATTTTGTTTTACCTACCCAGTTCCTGCAAAAAATATTATCTGTTGCTACGTACTCACTTAGCTACTCAGATAATATAGTCGGAAAACCCATAAGAAAGTCAGTTTTAGTATATTTTTAGGTACCTATCTGTGGTGTTTTCAAAATAATAACATTCATATAATACAAACAATAAATACATATATAAATTATGCATGAAGGCAGAGACATATGTACATTATGACGTTTAAGAGGAGATGGGTGATCCATGACCATATTTTTAAAAGTTGCAAAAGTTTTTTTAAGTAGTTAAGGGCTTTTCTTACCGACATGGGCAAAGCATTTCACAACCGTGCTGTTTGAGTTTACATGTTTAACCCCTCGAGCGCCAGGGGTTCATCGACCCGGAAAATTGCACTGTTTACGTAAATCACCAAAAGATAAACAAAAAATTTAAAAAAATCGGATTTTTCTTGGAAAAAACAATAATATAATATATATAGAAGAATATGTAAAGAAACCAAAATTTTCGACCAAATAAGTTTCGTACAAACTTGGAGAAAACACGAAAATTAAGTATTTTTCAAGGACATCCAAGTTGTACAGACGTATGTACAATCGGCGCTCGAGGGGTTCGTATTCACTGTACAAGATTATTTTCAGTTTATGCAAATCCTGATTATAGTTTGTTCAGAATCAGTAACTGAATGACTTTAAATCATTTTTACACCATGTTATATTTTTTCCCAAAAATATTTAAAAAGGTCACAAGTTGGACACCACCGACACTAAGTACAGCACAGGTCACGGCAGGTCATA
This sequence comes from Mythimna albipuncta, assembly GCA_929112965.1. Taxonomy (NCBI): domain Eukaryota; kingdom Metazoa; phylum Arthropoda; class Insecta; order Lepidoptera; family Noctuidae; genus Mythimna; species Mythimna albipuncta. The sequence goes on from OV815960.1 coordinate 4,375,297, forward strand.
GCGGGTATTATGTGCCAGCAAACAGCTGAGTACAAGTGCAAAATAACCCCTCAGTTGAATGGATGGCTCGGTGACTAAGTATTTTTGCTGATATAGCATGTTTATAACTTTGGGGTCTTTCATGATACAGTTATGAAATCCAAATCCAAACTAATATTATAAATGCGAAAGTAACTCTGTCTGTCTGTCTGTCTGTCTTTGCTTCACGCCTAAACTACTGAACCGATTTGTGTGAAATTTGGTACAGACATAGTTTGGAACTTGAGGAAGGACATAGGATAGTTTTTATTGCAAAAAATAAAATAAAAAATAAAATTTATTCCGGACATACAGCGCCACCTATTGGTCAAGAGTCGGCATCAATTCAGTACTGAAATTTCCGGAATTCACTATTCCACGCGAACGAAGTCGCGGGCAAAAGCTAGTTTTATATAAAAAGAATAGACACGTGTTTCGGCATAACTTTAGGTTAAAAAAAATGCTCATTCTACGTATCAAAAAAGGGCCTACACGGAGTTAGCCCATTTGCCTTGACAGAACCGTGGCCAATGAACGGGAAAAGAAGCGAGGCCATGTGATGGATCGGCAATTTCAGCAAGAATCTAGGTCAAAATCGATGCGATAAGCGCAGAATTGGGCAAAGTTGCTATCTGTTGTAAGCTGACTATCCAAGTTGATTATGGTTTTATTTTTGGACTAAGAGATGTTTTTAATGATTATGAAGTAGTTAGGTCGTTTAATCATACCTTCCACTTCAATTCCATTTTTAGAGTTCCTTATCTCAAAAGGAAAAAAACGGAACCCTTATAGGAACACTTATTTGTCCGTCCATCTGTCTATCTGACTGTCAAAACCCTTTATTTTGTAAAAATGAGTAGGTATCGAGTTAAAATTAAAATCATACACTCAAATCTGCGGTCCCTTAAAGCTGTGAAAAAATCAAACTTCTAAGTTAACGGGAAAAAAAGATACAGCCGTTTATGTCGCAAACAACTTACGTTTCGACACTTAAACGAACCGATATTCTAGAGTACTTCCCGTTGACTCCGAATCCTGAAATTTTGCACAAAACTAGATCTTGTAACACAAGTATAGGAATAAATCTGAAAACAAAATTTATTGCTACGTCACAAAAAACAATTCGATTTGGAATAAACTTTCAGACTCCGATCGGGAATTGAACTCTTTATATAGGTAAGTTTAGTTATACGGAACTCTCAGGGAGCGTCCGACTCGCACTTGCCCAGTTTTTTATCAATCTATACTAATATTATAAATGTGAAAGTTAAATTTTCACAGTTAAACTATTGAACCGGTTTTGATGAAATTTAGTACAGAGTAAGCTTGAGCCACAAGAAATGACATACGTCGCTATTTGTCTGACTTTGACTTCGGCTTCACGTCTGCAAAAATTGACATTCACGAAGATGAAGAAGGTAATGTATATGTAATATTTATTTATTTGGATCTCCAACAAAGATCACACAGACACAGTATAAATCATTAGGCATGGGTTCCATTAACTACAGGAGAGTGTGCTCCTTCAATTACAGGAGACCGCAGCATGCACATATAACTAGGTGAAAGATAGACAAATTTTAAATTCACAAAAAAATACCAAACAAATTAAATACACATTCCAATAAATAATGTCAAGTAGGGTCCAGATACAAAGGTCAAAGAGGGATACATTAGTCAATTTGAATTAAAATTAAATGAAAGAATTGGAGAGACAATAATAAATAGCTCCTTGATTTATTTTGAATTAATATTATGATATTATGAATTAAATAATTAGTACTGAAATAATTTGTACTGGCCTTTTGGTCTAGTGGTTAGTGGCCCTGACTGTTACGCCGGAGGTCGTGAGTTCGATTCCCACCCAGGATATGTTTATGTGATGAGCATGATTAAGGGTTCTGTGTCTGGGTGTAATTTATCTATAGTATGTATGTATTTAGAAATATATAAGTATGTTTATCAGCTGTCTAGTACTCATAACACAAGTTCTGCTTAGAATGTGACTAGATGGCATCGTGTGAAATTTGTAAAAAAAATATATATATATAAATCTGTGTGTAACTACTTCAATTTATTGAAATAAAAAAAAAAATGTTACAGTAATCAACAAATAATATGAATAGATTATTTGGTATTGTATGTGTGACCTTACAAAACCAATTAATAATCTATAAGACTCCTTTCATCTATCTCCTTTCGTTCACTTTACCCGAAGGCTGTCTGTAGTAAAATTTCCCGAGTGATAGGATCGCTCATTGTACACTTGTTTTTTTTAATATTTATCCTGTGTATTATGAGTACACCTCAAAATAACACAGGATAAATATAAATTAATAAATGCGTACACAATAAAGAAAAAAATATCTACATGACTGTTTATTGCTTTAATATATGGGGCAGATCGCAAGATAGTCACCATCATCAGCCTTTTTAATGTTCCCACTGCTGGGACTCAGGCCTCCTCTCTAGAAGAAGGAACAGCTCTAAGATAGTAAAGTTGGAAAATTACAACAAACCAAACTATTTATATTATTAGCACGTATTTTCTCTTGTCTTTCATTCAATACAATATAGTAACACTATTGAATATTGGAAACCGAAGACTCTCTCAACCAGAAATTTAATTTCCATCAGACTATTTCCATATCGCCTACATTTTCTCGTGTCTGTCACAAAACGAATTTTTATCGCTATACTGAGAGCCGATGATAAAGGACGGACCTATTCCCTTCACTTCAAACTTTACGACGTGATAAACGTGGTAACCAGAATATGGACGGATAAGTTGTTTTTTTTTCGGGGCCAGACACTTTTCTAGCTTAGATACTAGGTAAAGGATATTTAGGTTATACTTTGGCAATATATCTTCTTATATTTAACTTCACACTAGTTCTCACGATATAGTTCTACACAAGATAGTAATAAATCAACTAGTGCGATTCAGCATCGTCGATTGAATCACTACTTACCATCAGTCAATCAATCAATCAAATCAGTTCATCAGGTGGAACTGCGCTTAAGCACTATTTTATAAGTTAAAAAAAAGCATACCTAACGCCACAAACTGTTGCTAGTACCCATAGTAACTTAGAGCTATAATTATTTTGTCACTCGAAAAGATTTTTTGAGGAAGGAAATCACCTTGTGACCTCTAGAATCTAGACATTTGAAGGGTCATGAAAATAGCTTTAAATAATGACGTCAGGCATACATAAGGTAATTAAAGAAATGTTTGATTTTAAGAGCCCGAGTATTCTCGGGTAGTTCTTAACCTACACAGCAACAGCCCCCTAAAACCTCCAATTTTATCAAATCAAACGTTAATGTTGCATCTATCATAGATAATTCTAATTGTTATGCTTCGTATTGTCCACGTTGTCACACAAATATGCACTCTTAGGCCCGTATTACAGAACGTCACTCAAAACTCAAGCGTAACTTAAAACTAGATTCAACCAATCAAATGGCTTGAATCTAGTCTTGAGTAATGCTTGAGTTTTGAGTGACGTTCTGTAATACGGGCCTTAGTTTAATTGCACCCAACCTCGGTTTTTAATTTGCTTTAACTGTGGTCTTAACAGAGTCAGACTCGTGTCTTTTTTTTTCAGCTAGTTTGGTGTACCATTATCATCATTTCAGTACGAAAGACGTCCACTGTTGGACATAGAACTCCTCAAATGATGCCACAATGATCGGTCCTGTGCGTCTCGCAGCCATCGAATTCTCGCGACTCTCTCTCTCTCTCTCTTCAAAAGTAATAAGTGCGAAGAAAATACACAAGCACCAAGGCACACATATTAATAATTCCTATCACCTTTCATATTCCCTTTTATATTCCTCAATAACCACAAAAAGAGATGGCACGACATTAGAAAGGGACGACGCCACTACTTATTAAATTCCTCTCATTCCTTCACCTTTCCCATTATCCTACACCAATACCAAGTCTCTGCGAAATTCTTCCAGTATAGCATTCGCACTTCTGTTTACGTCACGAGGCATATAAAGCCGGGATTTATGACCAAGGCAATAACGTTTAATTATTGATGTTAGGCGATAAGCGGGTTGTTATGTGTATTGATTGTGCTAAAGATTTTACTTACACGCACTCTAGTATATGGGTTTTAGAAAATGATAGTAAGTAAGTTTTAAACAGTACTGTAGAATTAAATGATTTGTAAAATTCAAGATTTTATTTATTATTGTTATTTGACCTATTTTTACTATAGACATTGGTATTGCTTATTTTATCATATGTCAATAACATTTTAATAATAATTCTAATCTATTTACCGAATAAAATCTGCTCCTGTTCCTTCTTTGCCATCGTTCCTGGGCCCTGGATCATGCGAACGTGAACGATCCGTGGCGCCAGTAGGCTTTGACCCTGCTGGGCCCCTGCGGTTTTGCTGATATATCCTAGAGGCGCGCGTGGAACACTACACGCCGTCGATGACTTGAGTTCGGTCCAGACAGTAACTAAACGGTCGGACGGCGAACTATCTCAACTAAACCTAAGGTTGTAAAATCATGGACGTGAATCATTTGTGTAGTAAAAAAAACCAATTATCCAATTTCTCATATTCAGCAACATCACAAAACAACAATTTATTATCTTTTTTATTAATTCTCATTTAATCCCAGTAAAGCTTTAACGTTAAATGAAAAAAAAAATCATAACCCTCCAACAGTAATTGAAAGCGTGAGGTTTACGAGACACACGAGGTCATCTACCTATCTGTTGTTGGACGCGCAAAAATCTGAAACGGTTCCCGGTCGCGAATTGTATTCCCCCAGGCTATGTTGACTCACATGGACGCGTAATGACTAAAATGGTTTATGTTTTGTGCGTGTTGACATTGTTTTTAATATGATTTTTTAATTTCATAGACATCATTAAAAATGCTGAACACAATTTGAATATAAAGCAATTTTAAAAGTATTTTTTTGGTGGTTATAGTATCGTGATGAACCAGTGGTTTTTATATTATCTATTTTTATATATTCGTCATTCTAACACGATCCCATTGTCATTTTGCTAAAAGTTTGTAATCTGCTAATTCATAATGATCGATCATTGATCGGTCACTGGTCTTGTAATAGAATTGTGGTAGAATAATAATTTCGAGCATATTAAAACCAATAACTGCACAATAACGTTCTAATGGTAAAACACTGATCAAATAAACTGTCAAAGTTTTAGCAGATTACCACAAACGTCAAATATTCATTTGTCAATATGTACGAGATTACCATTCTATGTCACTTCTTTCAATGGAGTGTCAGTGGTTGACCATTGTAAAGTCGGAAAATAGAGTCCGTCTAACGAAAGCGTGACCTGAGAAAAGGAGGTTAAAACCAAAAATTTTGAATGTGGTATTATTGAAATAGTAGGAGAAAAAAGTTTTGATACTTGATTATTTTTTGTATTTATGACAATTTTAGTAAAGTTGTATAGGAACTTAATTTTTAGTCAAAAACGAGTGTAGACTTAAGCTAGAACTACACTACACCGACGCACACGTGTGAGACGCTCAGCCGTGTGCGGTAAGTGTGCACACTAGACCGACGCAACGCGTAACAGTTGTGATGCGCATTACAACCTTTGAATTCATCGGAGGATTATAAACGGATCAAGCTCGCTTTTTCATTTACTATCGAAGACACTTCCGCCTGACCATCGCAATCAGACGCGTGGATGGCTATCCACGCGTCTGATCGCGGTGCCACCGCGGTGATCGCCGCCCACCTTCCTCTAAAATTTCTGGGACCGACGTGTCGGCGTCGCGGACGTAGCGTTGCATGGCGTGGCGTGGATCAAGTGTAGCTCTAACAGTCTATTTTCCATATGAAATGTATGGAGACCGAAGCTTCCAGATCGGCTAGTTTTAATACAAAATTTTCTTTTTGTGCGCCTACCATATTGTCTTTTCACTACCCTAGGTTGACTGGTAGAGAATGCCTAAGGCATTAGTCCACCTATGTACTTTGTGTTGCATGAAGATAAATCGGTGTGTGTAGCACACGTGTGAGCAGTGTAGTTCTACCTTTAATTATTGGTGGGTGTATGGTAAAGGTCAATAACACACAAAATATTAGTTATTATTCCAAATTATTTTATTTTATCTGTTCTCTCAAATGTCGCTACATAATATTCAAATAATACTCCTTATTTACCATTTGGCCTTCGGGCGAGAATACCAAGTGTACAACACCGCAATAGTCAACATGATTTCAATTTCATCACGTCTCGCCAACACTAATAATGTGTTTCAAGATTGTTGGGTTGGAATCGATTCGTTTTAGCATAAAGAAAATTCAGATCTTTTGGGATTAGTCAAGTGGGAACATGTTATATACTCCAGTGATTGTTTCAAATGATACGGATTGACTCGTGAGACACAAAAAGTTCAGCAGCTATCTCTCTCAAACTTGAACTAGGATTTCAGACACTATTTCCTTCACTTTCGCGCTTTTAACTTCAGTTGAAGACTTTGATGCACTACTAGACAGAGTGAGGCAAATCTTTCATTACATCCAACCGCGTTTGAACGCATTCTACCACTCATTAGCATGTGTTTTTGATAAAATCGATTCACCAAAAGCCTTCTTTGTTCGACGTTTTTGTCAAATATGAAATTTGCAATATGCCAGATTATCTAAAAATATAAGAAAAAAATCATTACATCATAAATATAACTATCTAATAATATTTGTCAACAAGGATCAAGATTATAACGTCATACTAACTTAAAAATACAGAAATCGCATATAAACATTGTTGGTTTTCATTGAAAACACCCTTTTTCTCTTCTTGTTTTTGTTTGAATTTATTAACCATAGTGTGTAGCAGTTTTCGCACGTTACTGTTTATTGTTTTTCCCATAATTAAGCAATTATTTTTGAAAAATAAATATCTGTTTCCAAAAACTGACAATTGCAACCATAGACTTTGTCGTGATTTTTTCGGCAAAACAATGTTGCCAATTTAATTTAAAAAAAAAACTCCAGGTTACGCTTTCAGTAGACGCACTCTAAGTAGATTACCACACTTGTCAAAATCGACAACTATGACATCAATGATAGACCATTTTAACACTATTGTAATAGCAGACTTGAGGCCCAGGTTAGAAAACAGACAAGTGCCACTGTGAATTTTTGGATTCAGTATTATAGTAGATAATTTTTATAAGTGTCAACACCAGATTCTACAATAAATTTCGGTTACATTGCAAAGAAAGATGGTGGCAACCTCGAAAGGCTCATCATGACCGGTAAGTAGATGGGAAAAGGCCTCGAGAGCGCAGTCTTATACTTTGGTCTGACCAGATCCACACTGATCTTGACTCCACGGTATACGATGCCCTTCACACCGTCAGAGAAAGAAACAAATGGAAAAATGTCGTTCGAATATAAGTGATGAGGAAGGGACGAGTCACGGCCCTCGGCATTGAGGAGTACGACGCAAGGAGAAGGGACTTTTCTAAGTTTATCTAGAAAATTACTGAGACCACGTGTCTTGGAAAGCACGTGAAGCCATTGGTCCCAGTTTTCATTCGTAGATCTTTGACAGTCGTTACAGGTAGTTGGACTCCAGAAAGTTTGACCATCAGTCTATCGAATGTGTATCATTGCCCAGCGACTGGATTTTGGAGCACTGGATAGACAGTCGCTGTATGTAAAACATGGGTATTCAGATGCATCAGCACAATATCATGAAAAATCATAGAAGCTTGTCATGTTACCTGGTTGTCCGCAAAACTACATGGCCACCGGGCTATCTGGGTGACTGAGGGGTTGTTTTGTTCCTGCACACAGTTGTGCGATGGTGCCTCATACCCGTTATGACTTGCCGTGACTTATTGTTATATTTAGTGTCAGTGGTGTCCAACTTGTGTCTTTTTTAAATATTTTAGGGAAAAAATATAACATGGTGTAAAAATGGTTGGAATTGATTCATTTGCGAATTCTGAATAAATTATATTCAGGTTTAAAATATACAAATAATAATGTTGTCTATTTTAATTTTGTTAATACAATTCATTATTGTTTTAATTGACCAGTGGTCGAAAATTTAAACGTTGTGGTCTCAAATTATGTCTCCAGTAACAAATAAGCCATGCTAAATGCTTTTTTGATTTTGTGGCTATGTTGATTGTAGGTACCGTCGAAGACACTTCCGCCTGACCACCGCTAAATTCATTTTTACTTGCACTTGAAACGAAAACTTCAAAAGGTTTAGTTTGGCGCCGAGGACAGGATTCAAGCGAATTTTTTTTAAGTGGTCAGGCAGAAATGACCACGATGGTACCTATGTACATTACATTAAATTTACACCGCTGCGCTGGTAAAACTTTTAAACGTTGTAGTCACAAATTATGGATGTCTCTTGAGAAAAGTTGCGAAAATTAGAGATCCTCAGAAAACTGGCCAAGTGTGAGTCGGATTCACAGCCGAAATAAATAATAAATAAATAAAAACTTTTATTTGACACAGGTTTGAAAGGTTTCGTGCTACAATTAAAAGCAAGTAAAAAACGATGACAAAATAGCGTTTTTTGTATGGGATCCACTTTTAATTTATTATTTATTTTAGCTGTAATAAAAATACACATTCTGTGGAAGAGTTTCTACCTCTTATGGTTTATGAGATACAGCCCGCTGACGGACGGATAGACAAACAGGCTTAGTAATAAGACTCCGTTGGCTTCCTTCGGGTACAGTAACCTGAAATAAAAAAAAACGTTTTCATTTTAATTTTTCTAGCTCTTGAAAAATGAAGGCAACTTACATTTTTACATAATCATTATCATTTTAGCCGAAAGACGTCCACTGTTGGACATAGCCCCCCCCAAGTGTCGCCATAATGACTGCTCTGTGACCTTCATCAGGTCATCGGTCCACTTCGTGGGAGGTCTTTGTGTACGAATTTTGAATACGCATATAATTTAGAAGTCTGATCGCATAATTGCTTCTTACTATACCGGTATCAAACCAGGTAAAGTACGTATTCACTTCCGCCTCATATATTTTTCTGTAGCTCCGTTTAAAAACGTGTTAAAAATTCGAAGCGTTCGTACTCGCAATTTGCGAACGTCCCCCAGGGCGTGTTGACCGACTATTACACTTCTGCGAGTGGTAAAACAGTCGAAAATACTCGGAATATTTCATGTTCTGTGGTCAATGCTTCGTATATTTGTTAATCATTGATTTTGTGGTTTACTGTTGAATCAATTAAATTATTTCTTACTAGTGTATACATATACAGAAAAAGGTTTCTGTATTTGCTCTGAAAGTATTCGGAATAATTTTGTGTGATTTATTCTCTATTTACATTAACTTGCTCAACCACGATAAAGTGGTAGAAACTCATTTTAAATTGCAGTTCATTTACAACCAGAGCAGGACTTTTAATTAACATTTGTATTTACTAAAAATTCATTCCAATTAATTATACATTTTTATTTATATATTTTTTTCACTAACGACTCGGACACACACAGTTTAAAACAGTCAGATAAAACGCTTTAAAATATAATCCGTGGGGAAAAAAGGATTCCCAAAACTATTTTCGGCTGAACTTCGGTTCTTCGGTTCTTTATATAATATTTTAAAACTTTTTATCTAACTGTATTAAACAGCTTCAATAAATTTGGTAGTCGATTCGAACAGTGTGTCCGAATAATATATTGTGTTCGAATCAGCAACTCTCCATAAAAGCAGGAAACCAACCGTACTAAACAGTCAATTTAGTAACAAACTCTTCCATTCTGTTTCAAGTTTACGACAAAATGTCAAACATCTAAAATGAGTCATTTGCAAGACGGTGCCAATAATGGCCGCCGACCGCTCTAATTGAACATCGGTTACCCAACATTACCGTTGGCCAAATTGTTCATGAGTAATTCGGTACTGATTTAAATTAAGCCAAATATTTCCTTGAATTTGTATTTAGGAATTCTCGACCCGTAATTTTCTGCAAGAAGTATAAATCCCGGAGTCTGTGTTTCCTGATAGCTACAACCTAAAGGTCTTTAAGTCAAGAGTGATTAGGTTACTTCTAGGCAAGCGTGATCTATCGTCGGTCACATCATCACTTACCATAAGGTAGTGGTCAAAATCGAGCCTAACCATAATAAAAACAAAAAAAGACGTGCGGCACTCGGAGACTGCCGCGGTAAAGCTAATTGCATAGCATTTTTATCAACTTATGCAATTATAATTATTTATTTATTTTATTTATGCAGTATTTTTTTTCCTTTGTTTTGTTTCTTTGATATTAATTGAAGTTACACTTTCACACATTGAATTGAATTTTGATTGATTGTTCACTCATTTGTTTTCTTATCGGTCACCACGCTCAAAAAACAAATGAGTGGGGGGTGTTAGGTTATTTTCGTTACGGAATTTCTGGATTCGGTCTCCACGCTCAAGGCCCGCGATAGAAGCTATACAATAGCTTAAGGACGTATTCACATATTTCGACAAATATCACGGTTTTTCGGGAACAATTATGATGCTCTAGGAATCATAATTATGAGTATATCTTGGTATCAAATAAAAGACAATTTATTTATCTCCAGGATGGCATAAAAAAAATATTACGGTCTCATATAAAATTTTCATATAAATACGATTTTACTAACGCACTAATACAAGAAAATAACGAAACACAGAGTCTGAGTAGGAACCCGTAACTTAAATCCAGTAAACATTTTTACTTTAAAAAGCATAAAATAATACAGCTTATATAGTCTTCAACACCTATAGATAATTATTTTGAACCTACATAAATAACTTTATGATTTATGACCAAAATAAAACCCCTCTCAATATTTCTTCATACATTTTTCATTGAACGCGCGATGTCTAGCGTCAGTCCGCGCTCAGAAGCGCTTGTGAACGGATGTCCGTATCGCTCTTTTACAAAAAATAAATACGTCTAAAATGTGTGCCGACTTGTATACTGCGACTGCAAAGACGTGCTACTTTTTTGGACCGAAATAAAAGTACAAATATCATACTTATTTTTAAAATTGTTATTATGGAGTAATAATGGACTTACTGATACAGAATGAGTTTTATTCTAAAACAAAGACCAGAAATGGCCAACGGAACTTCATAGGTACTTACATAGATATCACAATGTAGATAGCGACTATGACAATAAAAATAAATAAATGGTTCTGAATAGTTATGTTAAAAATGGTACCGTCGAAGTGACCTGATGATGATGATGGAGCCGGAAGATAGGCACCGGAACTCCGTAGTTAATCAATGTGTCCTAGCCATGTTTGGGCTTATTAGAATTGTCATGAGATGCACTTTGGCTGTAAGGTACTATGGAACTGATTTGATGATGATGATGGAACCGGAAGTTAGGCACCGGAACTCCGTAATTAATCAATGTATCCTAGCCGTGTTTGGGCTTATTAGAATTGTCATGAAATGCCCTTTGGCTATAAGGTACTATCGAAGTGACCTGATGATGATGGAGCCGGAAGATAGGCACCGGAACTCCGTAGTTAATCAATGTATCCTAGCCGTGTTGGGGCTTATTAGAATTGTCATGAGATGCACTTTGGCTATAACCTTATAGCCAAAGTACCTACTATCAAACTGATCTGATGATAATGATGATGAAGCTAGAAGATAGGCACCGGGACTCCGTAATTAATCAATGTATCCTACCCGTGTTTGGGCTATTTAGAATTATCATGAGATGCGCCGCACTTTGGCTATAAGGTACTATCAAATTGATCTGATGATGATGGATAACCCTATAGTAATTCAATCGGGCGTTGAATTTTGTCATGAACCTTGAAACTCGATAAAAATAATTTGTTCGAGCTTAGAATATAGGTTATAATGACACGTATGACATCGTAGTGCAATTCGAGTATAGTACAAAATAAAACAATATCTTTTTTTTATATAATGTATAGGCTCGCATTTGACCACAATCTCACCTGATGGTAAGCGATGATGTGGCCGACGATAGAGCACGCTTGCCTATATCTTCGAGTACCAAGATAAATTAGGACACTTTTCACTTCATATTATAAAACAAAGTCCCCCGCCGCGTCTGTCTGTTCGCGATAAACTCAAAATTTACTGCACCGATTTTCAAGCAGTTTTCACCACTCGATAGCGTGATTCTTGAGGAAGCTTTTAGTATATAATTTGTTAAGTTTTTGTATGTATTTTTGTGTACATTAACGTTATTTGTTAAAGATGTCGGGAAAAAATAAGAGAGCTTTTAAACGCAAACGCTGCCTAAACCCTTTAAAATATAACAAAATAATGTATCGTGGAATTGTGTATCTTATATGGGTCTACAGAAAAGTCCGCGGTGGCATATGTCTATCTCTTAAGGTTAACATAATATATCCATTTTATTACTTTTAAAAATTGGCATTCATGAAGCATTTATTGGAAAGCTATTTACATAATTACGTTATTAATTCTTATCAAAATAACTTCGCGTTCAAGACTATGACCTAGACCATGAGGTTTAAAGTAAGATGGTTTTAATCTTGTTTCAGTGTGGGTAAGAGACAGAGCTATACAGGTTGTGTAGCACCATCTCTTACACGCACGGAAACAAGATTAAAACAATCTTACTTTGAACGTCATGGTAAACCCATATATCAGTATCTGTAAATTACTTTTTGAATCATTTAAATCGGACGTACCATTAGAAAGCTTTCATAAATTTTCTAAGGGTAGGACATAGCTGTTCACTAAATATATAATTATCACCATCTGTATTACCTATGATCCACAATAAAGATGATTTGATTTGATTTGATTTGAATAATTCTCAAAATTAAATTCACGAGTTCACGAGTTCTGCTCTTCAGTAGCTACGCATGACGCGGTCACTGATCCTCCCCCGCACTGTTTTGCCTACTGTTTCTTTAGCTAATAAGCCGAACGACAATAACGCACGACTGATGACTGTCTTTTCTTTTGGAAGTTGTTGAAAGGTTATAATTGCATTTTTGTTTTGTGTTTGTTTTCTTAACTAACACAACACCAACTAGTACATGTGAATTAAGGTAGTAAGAACTACGCTGCTCACGCGTGTAAAATCGAGGTCCAAAATTTATGGGAAATAACAGTAGGTTACGCCACGCGGGCGAAGCCGCGGGCAAAAGCTAGTGTATTTATAAATCAATTTTTCCTGTTACCATTTTGATATACAAGGAATTAAAGTTGCCACAATATCAAATTAACGATGATTTATTCATCTCCCAGTTACATGCTTTAAAATTATTCAGTCCCATACAATCTTTTCACACAAATACAATACAGAAATTGGCTATGCTACAAATAGGGTCTGGATAGTACACATAACTGCTAAATCCGTTGTATATTTTACCTTATAATTATGAAAAAAAAAAACTTTTTCCAAGAAAGATATAACCGATTTCACTAGTCGGTGTTAAATAAGGAACAAACAATATCGAGATACACCGACTTCCGAAGTTAAAATTATTTTGATGGTTTTAGTGTTTTTTTTAGTGAAGTGGGTTATTTTTTTTTTGGAAAAAGTTTTTTGTTTCACACTTTTTAGTTGTAATACACTTACTTACAGCCAGAGTACCTTTTTCTCATGACAATTCCAATTAACTCAAACGCTGCTAGGATAAATTCATTGTTTTATTATGAAGCTTCCGTGTCTACCTTGCGGCTCCATCATCATCATCAGATCAGTTTGATAGTACCTTATAGCCAAAGTGCGGCGCATCTCATGATAATTCTAAATAGCCCAAACACGGGTAGGATACATTGATTAATTACGGAGTCCCGGTGCCTATCTTCTAGCTTCATCATCATTATCATCAGATCAGTTTGATAGTACCTTATTGCCAAAGTGCATCTCATAACAATTCTAATAAACCCAAACACGGCTAGGATACATTGATTAATTACGGCGTTCCGGTGCCTATCTTTCGGCTCCATCATCATCATCATCAGGTCACTTCGATGATACCAATTTCAACATACCTATCCAGAACCATTCATTTATTTGTATTATCGTAGTCGTTCATTGTGATATCTGTGTGAGTATGAACTTCCACTGGCCATTTCTGGTCTTCTTCACCAGTTCCACTTCATCAGATGTAATTTTTTGAGTGTAAATGCTTAAGTCTTTGATAAAAATACCAAAAGAACTATACGGTTGCTTATGATATTTGAGGAGTTCCCTCGAATTCGCCAAGATTCCATCATCAGATCCCGACTTGGTGACTATGGGACCATTTGGAAAGTATACACTTTCCAACAAAAAAAGAATTTTTCAAATCGGTCGGCAAGCAACGAAGTTATGCGCGAACATAAAAAAAAAATTCAAACATCCGAATTGAGAATCCCCTCCTTTTTTAGAAGTCGGTTAAAAATACATAAGTATTCATAGTTTTAACTGTATTTTACGATTAGATCAAATATTAAATTGGAAATACCTACTTGCTTCAGACATCGTACGAGTATTTATTGAATTTGAAGATTTAATTCTTGTCGGAGAGGGGTTGTGCGTTGTACCTAATTGTCTGATAAAATTAATCTCAAATACCCATTTGATTTTGTTAAATATAATATTTTTAAAGAAATAAGCCTGGGAAATAATCGTAGGTTTACAAAGAAATTGGTCGTTATTAACCGTAACGATATGGCAACTACTTATTTTTGCCATACGAGTAGTACTCGAAACTGGATAAGTAGGCATTACATATTGCCGTATAGTAATACTGATATTAAAAATCAAACAAGCCTGACTCAATTAATACTTACTAAGAAAAATTAAATAATACCTCAAATATCAAGACATGTTCGGTTAAAGTATAAAATTGAGCGAACAATGGGCTCTATGTGTGCGTGCGCGTAAGGCCGATGTATTGCGACCAAGATACCTAAATTCGAGCGAGTGAACCTTGCTCACGCGTCCTTAAAAAAAAAAAACATAATTAGCCAGCTGGGATTTAGGCCTCCTCCTCTAGGAGAAGGAATGGGCCGTAAACCATCACGTAGGTCCAGTGTGGTTTGGTGGATGTTACAAGACTTAGAATTTTTGGTTCATGGACATGCCGGTTCCATCAAGATTATTTTCTTTCATCGTTTTGAGAGTAGTGGTGATGAAATAAATAACACAAACTAACGCACCTGGCTGGATTTGAACCATTATTGGGGGCCGTTACCACTGTGCCACCACTGTAATAATTTTGATTAATTCGATCATCTATTGTTTATTTTTGGTAAAGACGATAAGAAAACAGGATCTGTCGATGCAGGGGGTAGGTCCAGTAGAGAATATCTATTGACTGAAATTATGATGACGAAGCGAGCTTCGTTTAAGGATTTTATTTATTATAATTTATTATAGATCCAAACATTTTATTTATTACAATTAAACTATTTATTGTACGCATTTAATGGTGGCTTTGCGTTAAATCAAGCTTACAAAGGATACCGTGTAAACACAGTATTAACATTCACTTCATATTTGAGACGGTTATTTCATCTTTCTTTATAATTTTAAAATTTTCTTCCCCCGACATTCTTCGTGAGCTCGGAGCATCAACGCGTCTCGTTTTCACACCACCCCCACATTCACACTCACACACATACATGACATACCTCACACTTAATTAACTGCACATATTTTTCTGTGTACTTTAATTTAAACATGTCTGTCGGCTGTATACACTGGTAAACAGTGTTTTTCTGAAGATTTTTCATGTTGAAGCATGTTTACTTAAAGCTGTTTTAATTTTTTAATTTCATACTCGAGTTGTCTGTTTTATTTCAGAGGCAAGAATTAATAGTTTGTTTCTATGTTATTATAACATTGCTAAATTGGGCTATTAGAATGTTTCAAGTATAAAAGACCTATGTAAAATAGCTTGAGGCTAGAAAGGGAATGACCAATTTTTTCGTGGTAAGTAATATTATAAAGGAGAAAGGTTGTGAGTATGTATGTTTGTTACTTATTCGAGCTCAGACTGAACGGATTTGAATAAAATTTGGCGGGTAAGCCGAGTCCAGGAATATCGTGCATATATTTTTATACCGGAGTATGTTAATTTAGGACAATATAGCTAGTCCCTGATTAATTTCAACCCTATGTTCCATCGTGTCCTCCAAACGATCCTCACAATGGTTGAAATTGAATGTTACTTCCCGCTTAATCCAAAACGGGAACCTTCGGAAACACCCATATCTAGTTTGGTCCGCCGTGGCGCCACTGTAGCCATTCTTTATCCAAAGGTTTTTATGGAATCACGGAAAGATTTGCTTATTTTTGAGCTTATTTACGATGTTTACAAAACTAATTCATGAAGAACTTATTTACTGTATGTCGTTTAGATGATTTTTCCAACAAAAAAAAAAAATCGCTGTCACCAAGTCTGTCAATTTTACACAACAAACAATCCGAACGCCATTTTCCTTTCGCAGATCGGATAGCACGAAAATTCGAATTTCAAAAAGTCGTCGAACAAAAATCGGAAGCGGCTGACATTTGGAAATGACCGGTCGTCGTGTTGAACCATTGTTACATCATACAAGTAGACCGTGTATGTGCTGTGAGGCTCAAACTGACGCATCGGCTGTTACTATTCGATTTTATTGATTCAGTTTTTGCTTGTACCTGCGAAGTTGGTTTTAGGGATTTGGCTCTGCTTAGATTCTTTTCGTTCATAGTTTTCTATATAACATTAGTTTTAGTTTTACATTATATAAAGACCAATAGTTTATGTTGTTGTTGTTGTTTAATAAACATTTAAAAAAATGTATACCTCTTCATTTTTACCTTATAAAAACTTTTTAATTTTAGAGGCACTTAAACTACAAACGAACGGACACTTTCATGTAAGCCTTACTCATTACCAACTTCGCACTACCCTCTTCTGAATCTTTAAAACACTCACTCGCATTTTGTCCCTTGGGTTTCCAACTTTGCAATTTTATTAGCATAACATTACTCCGAGTATATGAATATGATGAGCGTCATTTCCCGTAGTTATTATAAAGGTGGGTATACGCTAAGAGGTGAGCATGAACGGAGTACGAGCCGAGCACAAATTCGTGTAGTGTGGCGGTCTACACATAGCACAGTCGAGCACGAACCAAACGCTCGGAGCGCGCTCGTTCAAGGCTTTTATGTCGGTACTTTTAAATGGTATTTGTGTTTTAAAAAATATCACTAAATGACTAATATCATCAATATACCGCCCCTTACTATAAATATTGTTTATAATGCTCCTAACAAATAATGCCTACATATTTGATGCCAGTGAATTTATTCATTCCGGCTTCAAACTGTTGCAATATATAGCTTTAATTTTTTTCGAGCGGAAATATAATTTACACTTACCATCAGGTAAGATAGTAGTCAAATGCAAGCCTATCAATAAAAAAAAAGACGTGTGGCACTCGGGGACTGCCGCGGTAAAGCTATTGCATAGCATTTTTATCAACTTATGCTATTATAATTATTTATTTATTTTATTTATGCAGTATTTTTTTTCCTTTGTTTTTTTTTCTTTGATATTAATTGAAGTTACACTTTCATTGATATTAATTGAATTTTGATTGATTGTTTACTCATTTGTTTTCTTATCGGTCACCACGCTCAAAAAACAAATGAGTGGGGGGGGATGTTAGGTTGTTATCGTTACGGAATTTCTGGATACAAATATTCAAGAAGAAAGATTATTATCGTTTCCTGTGCAAATACGATTTCTCAAGTTCTTCGGGCATATAATCCGTAACCAGAACTCGATGGAACGATTAGAGGTGCAAGGAAGAGTCGAGGGCAAAAGATCAGGTGGGCGCTCTCCAACAGAGTGGACGGACACAAGGACACACATCAGCATCAATGACATCTCTCAAGCCGCCAAGTGTATAGCTATATGGCGTTGCATCACGAGAGTGGTGCAAGACTCGCCCTTACGACATCACGAGTGTACGATTAGGAAGAAGAAGGTTATACGGACTAAAACCCACCACCTGTGTTCCTTTGATTTCTCTTTTCGTTTCAGGGCCACGGTAACTTGGGCACGCCACAATCGCGACATCAAATCCCCTCTTTGAGAAAAGGCTAAATTAGCATCACAGAGTTCTCTCATTCCGTCTGATGCAGGTCTTTATCAAACATAGGTGTTTTGGGAGGTGCCTGGTTGGAATTCTATAGGAAGTAAGGATGTTTTTGGGTTTGCTCCGCATGCAAAAAAACGCGGCCCGCGTGTTTAATCCCCTTATTACAATAAATACTGGTATGAAATGGACATTTGCGGGGGTAACGCGTGCAGAGCAATTCCACATGCGTGATCAAAACCGCACGTTATAAAAACACTGTAATGCCTTGATCACATGTACCGAGTAAACGGGCGAGGCAGTGCTCTCGGCCGAATACTCGGTACGTATAAACGAAGCGCCGAGTGCTGCGCCATGTGATCGGCCAAGTGCTTATCTCTACAACTCGTACATCACTGTCTCGGCCGTGCTACGTTTAACTGTCTGGACCTATACTCGGTACGTGTGATCAAGGCATAACGCTCAGGTGTCGTCATTGTGCGGATCGCCCGGAAGAAACTGTTTTGAAAAATTTCGCAGCCTTTGAGGTAAGTAGGTATGTACGTTTTGATGATTTGAAACTAGCCCAAATAATTGTTTCAATCAAAGTAATAATAGCGTCGCCACATTCCTGAGTGGTACAATTCTGTCGCGATGTCGTTCGCTAAGATTTATAGTGTCCACTAAATTAGTTCGGGACGGTCGCATGATGAATGGGATGAATTATGAATGGGCTGACAGCGGGACATTCGATGACGTCACTGATGAAATAATTGGTTTTGTTTATTTATGTTTTGTTGAGGTTTTTTGGAACTTATTTAATGGAACAAGTCCGTGATTTTTATAAATTGAAGAGAAAAAACGAGGTAATATTTTCCTCCCCCAAGCGTCGCCACAACGAACGTTCCTGTGAGTCTCGCATCCATCGGTTTCCCGCAACCTTCACCAGGTCATCGGTCCACCTTGTAGGAGGCCTTTCAACGCTGAATCTTCCGGTACGCGCTCGCTACTTCTGAACCTTTCAGCCCCAACGGCCATCTGTTCTGCGAGCAATGTGCCCTGGCTATTGCCACTTAAGTTTGGCAATTCTTCGCGCTATGTCGGCAACTTTAGTTTTCCTGCGGATATCTTCATTTTTTATTCAATCACTCAAGGAAACCCCGATCTTAGCCCCTTCCATTATCCTTTGTGTGACTTTAAGCCTTCTGATGAGGCCCATTGTGAGCGACCACGTTTCGGAGCCATATGTCGTCACTGGCAACACGCACTGGTCAATATAGACTTTCGTCTTGAGACACTGTGGTATGTCACGTTTTTAACAATAAACATAACTGTTTCAAATCACGTAAATTAAAAAAAGTACTAGAAAAAAAATATATATATACAACGTCTTTCAATACGCTGTGAAGCTTCTCATGCGGATATCTTCATTTTTGATTCGATCACGCAAGGAAACTTCGAGCATAGCTCTTTCTATTGCCCTTTGGGTGACTTTAAGACATCTGATGAGACCCATTGTGAACGATCACGTTTCAGAGCCATGTGCCATTACTAGCGTCACACACTGGTCATAGACTTTCGTCTTGAGATACTGTAGTTGTTGGCCGAGAAGACACCGCGCCGTTTCCCGAACGCTGCCAAGCCGAGTTGAATTTGACGATTGAGCTTTTTCTCGAAATTAGATCTACCCAACTGGACAAAAATTCATAATTTTATTAATGCAACGGAACGATGAGTATAAATATTGCTACAATCATCAAATGAAATAAAGAATTTGAACATAGTAAAATATAAAGTAGCCAAAAATAAAACTTTTAAAATTCATTCCATTTATTTTAATAGAAGAATGATGAAAGGTAAATAGGAATCACTTCAAGTGGTACGGTACTTTTATAGGATCCTTATGGTGTCCTCACGATTGCTCGTCCTGTCATTTTTTATATTGCGATACTTTCGAAGATGACGCGCAAAAAGTGGACGTTTGATCAGTATTTATGAGTTCTTGAGATAACATGATTTGACGGGATGAAAGTGATTGGAAATATGATGGTGCTGATAGTAAACGTATGATGTGAAGTATTTTGTGAAATTGATGGCACTGTGATTGAGCGA
This sequence comes from Mythimna albipuncta, assembly GCA_929112965.1. Classification (NCBI taxonomy): domain Eukaryota; kingdom Metazoa; phylum Arthropoda; class Insecta; order Lepidoptera; family Noctuidae; genus Mythimna; species Mythimna albipuncta. The sequence goes on from OV815960.1 coordinate 4,395,507, forward strand.
TTGGCTGCAGCGCTACGTGTCGTGGGTTTATTTCCCGCACGGAACTAATATTTGTAGAGCAGAGGGAAGTAGTGGCCGAATGGTAACGGCCCCGACTTACGAGTCAAGTAGTCAGGTTCAAACCCAGGCAGTTCCATTATTTCGTGTAATTTATTTCATCATCACTGCTGTCAAAACGGTGAAGGAAAACTTCATGAGGAATCTGGCATGTCGTGGAACCAAAAATTTGAAAACATGTGACATTCACCAACAAATACTGGGCCCGCGTGGTGCATTACGGCCCTTCCCCTCTCCTAGAGCAGTGGCCTGAGTTACAGCAGTGGGAACATTGCAAATAAAGGCTGATTATGCTTATACTATAATAGATGAATATAATTATGTATTATATGTTTGCGATGTTTGCGAGCTGGAGGCGTCAACGGCGCGTAGTGTGGTGCACAGAAACTTCAGTAAAAATAAAAAACTTTTGACTTTTGAGTGGGACGGTATAGGCTAATAAAAAAACGTATGTATTTAGAAATATATAATTATTTTTATCAGTTGTCTAGTACTCATAGCACAAGCTCTTTTTAGTTCGTTCGTTTGGGGCTAGACAGCTTTGTATGATAGTTATGGAATATGATTTATTTATTTTATACTCCAACATCATAAACAAAACTTTCAAACCAACCCAACAAAAGCAGCGCTGACCCTTTTGATTACTGAAATGACTACAACAAGTAGAGCAACCTTTAATAAATTTAAATTCATAGAGTTATCAAGGCGGTATGCAAATGAACCATATAAAAATGTTAATTACTCTGCCCTTAAGCTTGGCTTGCATACGCTAGCGGGTGATATGAACCAGTGCCTACAATTATAAACTCAAACAGCTTGAAGCTTTGTGCTGGTTTAAAAAAAGATACAAAGAATAGGATCACAATTTTTTAGACCGTATAATACCATTTGTTCGGTAGCGAGACAGGCAGGCTATAATATATTGCTGTCCTCGTGGAGATATCCGCATGAGAACCAAGGTCGCTGTCATAGCCCGAAGAATTGCCAAAATTAAGGAGCAGTGGGCAGGGCATATTGCTCGTAGAACAGATGGCCTTTGGGCCGAAAAGTTCTGGAGTGGCAACCGCGTACCGGAAGACGCAGCGTTGCAAGATGGGCCGATGACCTGGTAAGAGTCACGGAAATGTGGTTGATACGAGCCGCACAGAACTGTTCGTTGTGGTGACACTAGGGGGAGGCCCACGTCCAACAGTAGACGTTGTTCGGCTGAAATAATGATGATGATCATGGATAAAACCAGGATGCGGCTACGACGTACATTGGTACCTTCAAAAAACGAGGCTTAGCCCAGCAGATGAGTTCAGTTGAGTTGGCATGTGGCGCGGGCTTGCAGACGGCGAGAAATGGGTAGCTTGCCGTCAACTAAGAATCGTACTTGTGTTCTTAGAACATACCCAGAACGAAAGACGTTAATCGATGATTTTGGTATTCACAAAAAGTATTTACTAAATGAATGGTTTACCTGCGTCTCTTTTCTTGTACTCTGCCAAATCCATTCAAATTTATTGCCTTTAAAAATCGCTTTTAGCATTAAGACTGCCCATTATTACACTCTATTAATTTTAAACCCCTTCTATAATTTTTTATGGTATACAATAAAGAGCGTATCTAATTATCTATATTTGCGTCTTGAGATTACAAGAGTTACAATATATTTTATGACTGACCTATTGGTCTAGTGGTTAGTGACCCTGACTGCTATGCCGGAGGTTGTGGGTTCGATTCCCACCAAGGACAAATGTTTGTGTGATGAGCGTGATCATTTGTTCTGTGTCTGGGTGTAATTTATCTATAATATTTATGTATTTAAAAATATATAAGTATGTTTATCAGTTGTCTAGTACCCATAACACAAGCTCTGCTTAGCTTGGGACTAGACGGTGTTGTGTGATAGTTGAGGAATATTATATTAATAACTAGGGAGAGTATCAAGGGCAGCCGTTTAAGAAAATTTCCTGAACAACTAAGCTCCTTTTTAGGCCTCAGTTTTACTGGTACGCAATGGTAACACGACAGCAGAATTTCGTTATTTGTTTGGCTTTACGGTGTACTATATCTAAGTATTTCTAGGCACATTATCCATTGGCCTTATCAATAAAAACTTTTTTGATAGGGGCAACCTAAAAAAGCGAATGGATTTTTTAGAAGGAGTGTGAGATGACCTTACTAAAACCACCCCGACAATCTCCAACAGTATACGGTAAGGGTCCCTGATCTCTTAAACAGCCACCCCGGGAATTTGTATAACGGTTGTTCGGCCATGTCTCTGGAAAGACTGCATAGGGTCTGCCCAGAGCCTAGCTGTGCAAAGGAGTACTGCTCCTAGGGCCACTCGGTGGATGGACAGAGTCCTTAATCTGAGAGCCTCTGTCCCTGCAGATGGATCCTACCTGCATTAAATGGTGCTGGCAGGGTTTTGGCATTTAAGGTGGCTGCCAACTCAATGGCTTTGCTCCGAATGGGATCGGCCTTCTCATGTTTCCCTTTGGCAGCCGACTTCTGGAATATGACGGCTACACAGAAAGAGGATAGTTCTCTCCGATTTTCTATCTCTATTAATGTCTCTATCCTGCCCCCCTAGCCAAGTTACAACCGTTTCGCTTGCGTCGAACGCTTGGAGTTGACTTTGCCGCCAATTCTTTTGTTCTGACCACGTAACTGAGCATTGAGTTGACGTCATTCCCGTACTTTTGAAGCTTTCTTCTAGCGTTAACTATTGCAGATTTGCAACTTGGCTAGGGGTACTGGCTTTATCAACAACACCTAAAAATTGAGCTTGTTCTATCACATCTTTTTAGGGTACCGTACCTCAAAAGGAAAAAACGGAACCCTGATAGGATCACTTTGTTGTCCGTCCGTCTATCTGTCTGTCAAGACCCTTTATCTCTTTTTCTTTCTTTCTTTACTCAGGTCTGCGGCCTTCAAGCTGTGAAAAAATCAAACTTCTAAATTAACGAATAAAAAAGATACGGCCGTTTATGTCGCAAAAAACTTATATTTTGATACACTCAAATATCAAAATTCATAGGGTACTTCCCGTTGACCCAGAATCCTAAAATTTGAAAAAAAACAAGGTCTTATACAACAGATATAGGAATAAATCTGAAATCAGTAAGTTGTTACGTACGTCACAAAAAAAAATTGCAATTCGGAAAAATCTACGAGATTCCATTCAGGAATTATACTTTGTACGGAACCCTCAGTGCGGAAGACCGACTCACACTTACTTAGTTTTTTTACCATCGATCTATCAACGAGTAATTGTATATACATCAAAAGTATTTCCACTCAATCTACATATTTGTTTGTGCCCTACGCAAAGAGATTTCGCTAGGGGAGGCTCCATCCATTTTAATATGTGTACCACGATATTACGGTTTCTAATCTACGTGCGTACCTACGTAATAACTACGTGGCAGGCGTGGTCGTAATTATAGCATTATCTTCGCGAATCTTTGATCAAGGTTATGACGTTCATGTTCAGCATTTGAAAATAACTCTCGGAATAATGTAACTTGTCTCGCTCTTGGGTGGAGCGGGAAGGCGTGTCAGACTTTTACTGACTAAAACCCACTCTTGTTCCTTCTTTGCCTTCGTGCAGGGCCTAGGGGTTCTCTTTCGTACAACCCATGGCCTCAGTAGGCTTCAACCCTGCTAAGCCGCCCCTACGGTTTGCTTACATCTCTTTGAGGCACCCAAACACTACGCGCTGTCGACGACTTGAGCTCGGTACAGGTCATTACCGGATGGTTTGACGACGATCTACCCATTTCTCGTCGTCCGCAAGCCTACGCCTACGGTGGCGCCTTGACTTACAACTCGTAAGTCGAGGACGTTACCACTTGGCTACCATTGCTCTCAATCCTGGTTCCCGCAAAGCGAAAATTACCGTAAAAACCTTCACAAACCAACCAACTCTGGTCAAATCAATAACAATTCGCTTTACGTTTTAAAATTGCTACCGTATACAGTATATACCAGTTCTAATCCAAACGGCCTCGGTGGATTTACATTCAATGAATATTTGCCCAAAACATTTTGGCGCTGCGCACTCTGCTATTGTCAACTTTCTACTCCAAACTATCCTTTTGTTAAACAATATTGAACTTTATTGCCCCAGGAATACGGAAGGCGTGTGTTTGTTCGAGTTTCTGTCTATATGTATTAGATTTAGCTGCGAAGGGGTTCTGTTGTACCGGTTTTCAATATGCCGATGAAAATATAATACGATAAAAATATTATTTTGTTGTATATCAAATTTGTGGGTTTGAAGTTTGACGATTTTTTAGCATTTCTGTGCTATTATATATTTGATAAATACAGACAAATATACCATATTATTTTTAGTTTATGCAAAATCTCAATAGAGTTTGTTCAGAATCAGTATGAATGAATAGATTTCAATAGTTTGTACACCATGTTATATTTTCCCAAAAATGTTTAAAAAGGTCACAAGTTGGATTCCACTACTAAGTACAACACAGGTCACGGAAGTTCATAGCGGGCATTAGGCGCCAGTAAACAGTTGGGCGCAAAACGACTCCTCAGTCGCTTAGATAGCCCAGTGACTATGTATTTTTACTGACGTAACAAGCTAGAATTTCTAAAAAGGTAAATCATCAAGAAAGTCATCACCATTGTTCCTATCAAAAGACGTCTATTATTGGACATATGTCTCCATCAAGTATCGCCAGAATGACCGGTTCATGTCATCGATTTATCTTGATGGAGTTCTTCCAACGTACGCAGTAGCACTCGAGAACCTTTCGGTCTCTTCGATCATCTGTTCTGCGAGCAATATACCCTGCCCACTGCTACTTATATTAAGTAATTCTACGTTGCATATTATAACTTTAGTTCTCCGGCGGCTATCATTCTTGATTCAATCACGCAAGGGAATTCTGAGCATAGCCTTCCATCATCATAGCCCTTTAGGTAACTTTAAGTCTTCTGATGAGGCCAATTGTGAGCAATCAAGCAATCACATTTTAGCTACACATAAGTCATTATCACTGTCAACACGCATTGGTCATAGACTTTCGTTTTCCCTTTATGGTATCGTACACATAGTAAAAGCCTAAAAGGAATACTCCAAAAAAGATCGACACGGGTGCTGCTACTCTTGAGTAGTAGTTGTAGTGAATATACAAGGCTAAACTGACCCGGCTAATCTAAAAAGTACCGTTTGACAGTTGATTAAAAATTGTATGTTGTGATAAAATAAAAATAGCTTCATAGTTCAATAGTATTACGGGAAATATAAATAGTGTGTGTTACGCTTATACAAAGTTGTTTTTATAGAAAGTGTGAAACGTCAAACGGTACCTCTTAGCTTGATTGGTGTTGATTTATTTATCATTCAAATATCATTAAAGATACAATCTTATCTCTGCCTAAATCCAGGTTAGACCGTTGATATCGATTGTCAAACGAATACTGTCGTTTCGGCTGGTCACTAGCCAGAAATCTGATTGCCAGTCCTATTCACGATTCGACATTGGTCGGTCGGATTACGGAGGTCGAAATGATGGCAGTCGCTTGGTGCAAAATACAAATACAGCCACATCCAGTTAGATTAGAAGCTAATCTCAATGTTGATGGTCAAAGGCAAGGCTTGGCTATGTGGACAATATAGCCATTTCATTGTACTTAGTGTGGCTTGTTTGTGTTACTATAAACCTTTGCTAGTTTATCACAAGTTTTTTTTTTGTACTTGGGATGTCATCAAATGACTTCTTGTCATGGGTGAAGCAAGAGAGAATGTCAGACTTTTATTAATTACAACCTATAGTGTTTCTTCAGATGCTCTTTGCGAGGACCACGATAGCTCCTTTGAAAAATCCGCAGCCCTGGCATCAATCAACCCTAACTTGCGCTGTCAAATTTGCTGACATCTATAACGCACGCATGCATGAAACATAACGCGTCGTCAACCAGGGCTTAGTCTTTATCGGACAGCCGGATAGCGAGCTACACATTGCTCATCATTTGCAAGACCGTGCTTAAAGTCTCTGGCGGGGAGGACGTGAGGTTTGTTTCAGCCTCACGGTTTTGCTGATATTCGGTGCTCGCATTACTGCATTAGAACATTGGTGGCCGAGTGGGTGGTGGAGTCACAGGCGGAATCAGTCACGGGTTCAAACCCAGCAAAGCGGTGAAGGACCACATCGTGAGGAAACTGGCATGTCCTAGAACCAAAAATTTGAAGACAGGTGACATTGACCAACCCGCATTGGGCCCACGTGGTGGATTACGGCCCATTCCCTCTCCTAGAGAGGAGGCCTGAATCCCAGCAGTGGGAACATTAAAAGGCTGATTATATTATTTTATGTAACTGCATCACTGAAGGAGGTGACCACCTATCGTCCCTTTCACTCCGTACCATAGCCTAAACTAGGGCCAGATGCAAGACGCCTCTTTCGCCTCAAAGACACGGTAGTGCTCCACCCAAGCAAGACAGTCCTCCACCTTTGCTCTTTTGTGTTTTCTAGTAGATCCGCATAATTGTGACAGGAACCTCCTGAAACAACCGTGTCCTTTATCAAGCAGTAGACTGAAGTAATAATATGAGTTGATTATTCAAAACCAATCTGAAAATTCTGGGACGAAAAGGAGACTTCCAATACTCAACTTCCTGAAAAACACGATTCGCCCAATAAACTAAGGTAAGCAGCATCATCGGAAAAACAAATGGCTATAAACACAAAAAACTAGATGACAGGCACCGATATAAAAAGTTATATGTCCTCTAAACAAAGGGCTATCTAACGAAATGAGAAGGGCTATAACTCCATACGTCTACGGACGGTAATAAAGGCATCATAGCCGAATTACTTTTTTTTACTCCGAATAAAGTAACAGGCTGTAAAAGTGCGGAAAGGCGTGTACATAATGCTGGGGGATTAGAAAAAATGTGTTTTGTGTAATGATGTTTTTCTTAGAAAGGCTTTTTTTAGTATGAGGTTGTTTATGAGTTGTTGTTGCTATAACTTTGCTGTACATTTTACATCTTCTTAAAAATTTAAAAGGGGAAAATAATTATGTAAATGAAAACATTGAGATGGGGAAAATATGTATGATGCATCTACCAAGGGCACAACATCTTAATTAAACTGGTGGGATTGCTATATTGTTACTTATTCTATAATTCTGCATTCAAGCAAGGTAGATTTTACCAACCTTCTTCTTCACCAAATAGGTAATAGTTACTAAAAGTCTTTTGAAAAAAAATCTGCCACATTGATAACTGACAACGTTTGCGTGCACCTCATAAAGGACGGATTGACGTGCTTGCATCAATTATGAAAGAGCCTGTAGTATAATTGGTAATGTCAAAATCATCACGCCAAAGCTTCTAAGTTTTGAGCATCGACGCCACGGTGCTTTCTACCGGTTTCTACCGGCTTTCTACCGGTCGCATTTTGGGAAGTGTGCGTCGGAACTGCATAACTTAATTCCGCCAAGCCTTTTCCATCATCGGACTACTAAAAGTATGGCCATAAGCCACAGGTATATGGTGGACATCCCACCATTACACACTAAACATTTTGAAAACACATTCATTGGGCGTACAGCTAAAGAGTGGAATTGCTTGCCGGACTCTGTGTTTCCTGATAGCTACAACTTGTAAGAGTAAATAGGTTACTTCTAGGCAAGCATAATTCATCGTTGGCCACAATAAAAAAAGTGTATTGAGGTGGAATTTGGCACCGCTGTCTTGGTTCTAATAGCCCACGACCATAGTAATAGTGTTTTAAGTATTAGTTTAGTAATATGATGTACTATTTTCATTTTATCTATTTACCTTGTTTATTTATACCTACTTATTCAAATGCCAGTTATAGCGTCAGTTTGCTTGGCATTCCGTTAATGTATGCTCGAGTACGATTGTAGTTCCGGCAACATTACTGAAGGCGTTAACTATTCATATCCACTGTCTTCGTATTTGAATACATATCTGGTAGACTATAAGTAGGCTTAAAATGTATTTGTTGAAAATTTTGTGGTTATTTTGGGTGATGATGGTTTAGAAAAGTAACGAATACTTTTATCTTGCGTAAAGCTTAAGAGTAGAATTCTTTACCAGAGTCTGTATTTCCTGAGAGTTAAGGTAAGAGTAACATAATTTATTACTTCTAGGCAAGCGTGTTTCATCCTCGACCTTATCATTGCTATCAATTAGGTGCGATAGTGGACAAATGCGAGCTTGATAATACCTATTGATAATAAAAAATAAAAAAAACAGATGGCATAAATGTATTTTTAACTAGCTTTTATTTATTTATATTATTTACTTTTGTCCGCAGCTTCGCCCGCGTATATAAAATATAGCTTATGTCACTCAGGAATAAAGCAGCTTTCTATCGGTGAAAAATTTTTTGCAATCGGCCTAGTACATCTAGAAATTACCTCCTACAAACAAAAAAAAACTTTACCTCTTTATTATATGAAGTATAGATAATGTAGATTGTATCACAATATCCGTCTTTGTTTCTTCCTTTATTTTAATTTTTTTGTGAAATGAAACGACCTATTCGCAGCCATGGACAAAGTTGAGCATTCAATGATGATGGTAATGACAAATATTTTTATAAAAACCGTATTTAAGTTCGTATTACAAGGATATAATACATATACGTCATATACCCCCCATTTGTAGGATATTTTCTTTAGAAAAATACCGAAATTAACTCTTTGATAAGTTGCCAAATCATACCTACATAAGGTACAACGCACAACTGACAATAATATTGTATGAATAAAACAATAACATAAATAGTGAAACCAGAACGCATATTTGCATGTGCCCTTACGAGCTGCGGGGCAATAAAACGCACTCGCTACTGCGACCATTTGTAAAGAGATGACCGACGATACTGGAGTAAGCTGTTCCTATTGTAATTGCTTTATTTTTGTTACAACAATATTATTGTGGTTGACATTATAGACGTCGTGGTTAAAGATGGTAGACACATAATTTATATTTTTTTTATTCAACATCTTTAAATTATTATCTTTTTCTGCTACTTTTTACTTTGTTTAAACTATATTATTGTTTCCTTTATTTTTCTATTTAACATATAATTTACATTTTTAAATATTTTTAAAAAGCATATAAAAAAAGAAAAACATTTAAAAATATAAAAAATAGTGGTCGCCGGTGTCGGGAGCAGGGTCCACGCTACCCGTCGTTAGGGCTCCAGAGACAGGAACCTCCTCACAATGCGAGCCGTATCGAGGAGTACTGCCTTCTGTATCAGGCCCTTGATCCAACCGCGCAACGACAGCTTCAATATTATTGTTATTATTATGTTTTGTATAATCATTGTTTGCGTCCGGAATATTGCTTTGTTCTTACATACGTCTTGTTGCTTGTTTGTTTGTTTTGTTTGTTTACTACACAACCTCTTCTTTTTTTTACGTGTGAAAACATCACATAAATAAAAAACATCTTCTACTATTGGTGGATTAAGAGGAAGAATCAAAATTTTATTGACTTTAACTCATCTGAGTTCTTCAGTTACCCTTCCGATTCCATGGCCGCAGTAATTCTTTCGAACATTTCTTTAGCCCCGGCAGGCATCTGCTCTAACAGGCTACGTCAATTTGGCTGACGACAAAAGTGATCAGCAAAATCGCCTCTAGAGTAGACGCACTTTTTGATGAAGATCTGGTGAAGAACTTCGGAAATGGTCTTTGGAATACTTCAATAAATGATATTATATATATGTTCTGTTACTAATCATATGTCTGTTAATTGTTAATATTATTTCATACATAACAAAAGGCTTTTTTTTAATAGTCGAAAAAAAATAGGAACACCAACTTCGACTTATTTGAGTTGTATTTGAAGATGGTTGTGCTTTTTTGTAAACATCAACTGCTTTTAAAAAAAATTAAACTGGCTTCCTAATGAGTGAATAGGTTAATATATTGGCTACTGCAAGAACTGTACTCGTTAAATCATAGATGATCTGAAACTTGGGCATTAAGCTTCACCCTACGAAGTAGGTAAAGTTTGGCAATAAGATCGCCCATTGTGACACCCTATTTATTTTAAATTTGAATGTAATTTTTATTTTTAGAGTACAATAAAGAATAAATCTTGTAATTTAATATTTAAAATAATGAAACGCTTTTGCAAACCAACCCCATTTTTAAGAACCTCCACAATACCTACAAGTATTAACAGTAAATGAAAACGAGCGTAACCCTAAGCTAACAACAATATAATTTCGAACTGTTTACTGTTTTCAATGATGATTACTTCATCCTTCGTAAGAACGATACACTGTGCATTATCACAACAGAACATCTCGGTGTTCCCATCCTTTTCTTACCTACCAAGTTAGATTGAGACAGAGTATACTCCAAGTAAAGTTTCGTTACAACAGTTAGTGGAATCGTGTTTACTTTGTTCTGGCAAACTAGTGGATTAATGGAAAGCAAATATCGTAGGTTATACGATATTTTGCATGTACGCGGCAGATGCGAGTTGGATGTTTCGAATTTCTTCACTATCTTGTATTAAGTCTTTGTGAATGAGAAAAGTGGTGGTCTGAAAATATGTTGAAAATGAGACTAGAGAAATAGTAGCAAGCTTTTAAACAATTTTGGTATATTTGCAATGGAAGTGGGTAAACATATTGTCTCTGGTCATTTAATTGTGCTCCATTTTGGATAGTTCAAAACAAGATTTGTTGAGTAAATAAATAGATTAACCGACGTAATATTCATTTGCCAGAATAAAAGTGTGTTATTTAAAAACAAAGAAAAAAACCGGCCAAGTGCGAGTCGGACTCGCCCATGGAGGGTTCCGTAGCAGCAAGTAACATAATATAAAAGTTCTTGTAGTTCGTTGTAACTTTGATCGATGTTTTAATAATAGTATATTTTTTTAGATTTATGACGTATTAAAAAAAACTACTTACTAGATCTTGTTCAAACCAATTTCCGTTGGTATTTTTTATAGTAATGTACATCATATTTTTTTTTTAGTTTTATCATTCTCTTATTTTAGAAGTTACAGGGGAGGATACACATTTTACCACTTTGGAAGTGCCTCTCGCGTAAACTATTCAAGTTAGAAAATAATGATATTAGAAACCACGATATCATTTTTGAAGACCTATCTATAGATAACACCACACGTATGTATTTGATGAAAAAAAAATTTTTGAGTTTCAGTTCTAAGTATATATAAGGACCCCCAAAATTTATTGCTTTTTTTCTATTTTTGTGTGAAAATCTTAAAGCAGTTCACAGAATACATCTACTTACAAAGTTTCAACAGTATAGCTCTTATAGTTTCGGAAAAAAGTGGCTGTGACATACGGACGGACAGACAGACAGACAGATAGACAGACAGACAGACAGACAGACCGACGCACAGACAGACAGGTTCCGTTTTTGCCATTTGGCTACGGAACCCTAAAAAGGAAATAAAGAAAAATATTTTATTTGGCACGCTTAGATACACTGTAAAAATATTTTTTTTTAAACTTAAGATAAATAAATCTAATACAATATGCGTCTCACGGTTGCGTCAAATATAATTTATAATTTAGCATTTTTTTAATTATAAATATGTTTGTTAAGTTTTTCATTTGCGCTTAATTGCTGAAAAATACTTCCATAAAAACAAAACAACCACTATAAAAAAACACACTTCTCACTCTCAAAATCATATAAAAGCTCGAAATAAAACTTAAAAGGCTAACACATTTCAATTAACAACTTAACTCTTCTAAGCCCCAACACGTAAAAAAGGCAACAGACCGAACGGTATAATAACACATGCAATGGAATTAAACCCCGGATGAATTCGACCAATAACACGAACACAGACGCAGCTATAAAAGAGTCGTCCACATATGTTGCATGAAGTACGTTGCAGCTTTGTTTGTACTTATCTTTCCCATTTCGCCTTGTTATGAGCTGGATTTGGTGTCTAAATCACGGGAAAATGTCTCTACTCAAATCCCAGAGAAAGATGTTTTGAGTTATTCTGTGTTGAAGCTTTTGATACTCGTACCTAAAGTTTATCCGAGAATACTATTAAATGTATAGTGTAAATTCACGTTTTGTGAAATATAAATTCCAGCTGTAAAGTGAAGTTTTGAACGTCCAATGGCAACATAAGCTTATAGACGAACGTGACATTACAAGATTCCTAGAAATTACAAACGTGTTTGAAATTTCGAAGCAACCGTCTGTTAATATGACTAAACCTCTGAAATAAAATGTAACATCAAAATGTATCTGACTAATATTACAGCTTTCTAAAGTTGTTTTATGCAAAGGATTATTTAGACTTTTTTGTTTTGCTCGTTCTCAGTTTGGTGACACTGTTTCTAAATTAGAACATGAATTGGATTACCAACTATATCATGTCGTTGTCTATCCTTACTTTCTACAAATTCAACAATAATTAGATTATTTATTTTATGTTTTTCTTAATAATAGAAACTTTCGTGAAAGGTTCCTGTATGCTTTACATTAATCCAGTCACAATAGTCGAGAACCAGCACTATTGGAGCTCAAGTGTATGTGCGGTCACTGCACTCTACTGCAACATGTGCCGGTGACTTTTTTATAACCGACGTTGGTTTCTGGATATTTTTATAGAACGGAATGTCCATGTGAACGATGTTTTTCAATTTATTATTAAAATAAAATTTACTGGTACCTTCATAAAATTACATTCAATAAAAATATTGAGCTGAATAAGGGCTAAGGAATTTTAAGCTAAACTTCAGAAAATTCTTCCAAAAACTGTTTTCACAGAATCCTACGTTCATAAAAAAATCTCGGGTCTCGAGAATTCTCGATGTTAATTTCTCCGGTCTTCTCAGGTCGAGTAATCTTTTTGATTCTAATCCACGGGAATTTTCGGCTCAAGAATTCCCAGAGAAGAATCCTAATAGAAACAACATAAATATATTTCAATGGTCCTGCAAAAATATATGTTTCATAAGAACCCAAACATTTTGTCTGTTGCCAAAACTCGTGGACATTAACAAATGGTTACAAGGCCTACATACTCTATCAAACCCAATTTGCTCCATAAAAAGAATCAAGACGAATTGCGTCCTCCAATTCCAGGTATGCTCCGAAATTCGGTTGACACCGTATTCGCAATAACAAATATGGAGATGCGGGCCTCCGACAAAAGGAAGGGTAGTAAATAATTTGTTCGTGCGACATCTGGGCACTTCCCCTTCGTTGTAGCCCTCGGAACGGCGAGCGAATTGCAAAGCCGAGGAGACGGCAGAATAAAACGGTCACACCCACCATCCTATTGAGTTTTACGGGAGACACACTGTGGGATGCATCAGGGAACTATCTTTGGCCCATATCTGATCTAATAAACAATAAAATTAAAAACACATAATTTTTCTCTCAGTGAAGGCCGATAACATTTATGTAACTGTCGGCATGCAATTTACAGATTGGCCATCAGTTTTGGTTCATGGTTCACCATTTCCCAATAATCATCTGAAAACGAATCGAAAACAGGAAAAAAAAAATAAACGTATTGATTAATGGTAATAAGCAAAGGTAAAAAATTACGATCGATAAACTAATGAATAACTTCTAAGTGGTATTCATTCATATCTTCCATGATATAAATGAATACCACTCAAAAATTATAACGTACGAATATTTATACGTATACTTCCAAACATCACTACACCACTCCAAAGCAATTAATCACTCTTCATCAATCCTAAGAAAAAATACTAAACTAAAAACTTTTCAGTCCTGTATCATTAATCTTTGTTACCGTGTGTCACCATCTACCTTCACCCCAGCGTTCTGAAATGGTGAATATGGATATAAAAAAATCACCCGAGGCATTTTTACCGGATAACTCTGAAATGGATTTTTAAAGATACCTTTAAGGTTTTCTCCTTTTGATGACGACAAACAAAGCTAGAATAATAATTTGGATTCCTTTTTGTGAAGCGTCGATTTTCGTCGTTAGTGTTATTGGAAAAAGGATATTTTCTTTTGTTGTGCAAAAAGTTGGGTATGGAATTGCTGTAGCTTTGTTTTTGAAGTTGCACAAAGGGCTTGTTTATTTTAGTGAAGACAATTTTGATAATGTACTGAGGAATTCAGTAAGCGACTGTTATTTTAGAAACACAAAACGGAAAAAGGCAAATGTTCTTCGCGTACATTGTTAGGACACAAAACGCAGTACGTACTTTAAATTAACCGTTGTAGAGATAGATACCTATCAATGCTGCGTTGTGTTTGGTAAAGAAAGTAATCATAATGTTAATGATGGAAATGGAACGCATTCCTATTAGTTTTGGGTCCTTTATCTTGTGTGGCACTACCTAATGGATATCGACAAATTACTAATTTCTTATTTGCCAAAACCCTAACCCTAATAAATTATATTTAATTAGACCTATTAATAACCAGTACCTATTATGGTTGGAGAGTACATTGACATGAATGAAACTAAAATACAAGATAAAAAATAAGTAAATAATCTATCTTTAGAAAGTTCAGCAAAAATTCGCTACGAGAATATTTTTTCGCTTATACGATCAAAATGAATCAGGCAGAAACAACTTACTTAATATACCGCCGTATTCAGATAGTTGGTTCAGATAAACATAGGCTCTACCTTTGGAGCGGAAAAAATGTAGTAATAAATCTTTTGGCTGTCAAGCAAGCACACTTAGCTGTTACAGAATAAATCAAGACTCGTCTTCAGATAGATTGCATCAATTGTAATGTTGGCAAAAAAATTGATTCTGGTACATGAGTTTTTGTAGAATCTATGCATTGGTTAGGAAATAGGTTTGTTTCTCAATAAAATGAACTTTGAATTAGTGGAATTTGTATGATTGTAAATGATGGAAAACTCAGATTCATAAACAAACAGCTAACACGGTAAATGTTGTTTTTTTGTCATAAAAATGATCAATTTAAAAAAGTAGGGGTACCGGATACACAGACGAAGGACGATACAAAATAGTCTACGACCTATTCTCAGAACTATAATGATCAGTCAAGCCGCTTTGGAGAATCAAGATCAATAACAAACACTGACACGAACTTGTTGTTAAATGGTTTATTTTAACAAAAATTTAATACAGGAAAAACTAGAAATTTTTTGACATATATGTTTTTGAGTCTTAAGAGTTAGTGAAAATTATGAAGATGGGTAGGACTTTTTTTTAATGTGTATGTAACAAATATAAAATGAAAAAATTTAAATAGAGATATATTTAACAAGGTTTTGAATGAACTATAAAGTCAAACTACTAGAGCCAGCAACAAAATTACAAAAACTCCATATCAAAATTACATCCAGTCTCAAACCCGAAAATAAAGGAACCAAAAAACCATTAATAAAACTTATTCTGCAATTCGTACTCCGCTCTCACATGTTAGTTCGGCAAAGTTCGGGAACGCTCGGCTCGCTGGATGCCATTAATCTATCTTTATTACCAGCATTTGATCACGATGAGTCCTCACAAAAGTGTTTATGTGAACGCAATGACTGCGCGGGTTTCAGTGCTCAACGCGTAGTGGACGCTGCTTATAATATATGGTTTTGTTTTATAGTTTTTCATTGAGGGTTCAGTTTTTCAATTAAAATTCTTGCATCCAGTTATGCTGAAAGCTGGTCCTATAACTGTAGCAGGACGATGGTTAGGCCGATGCACTATAAAGTTTTTTTTTATGTTTGGTAACTTGAATATTCTGATTCAGGGATATAATTATGAAAAAACATAGTATACGTACACTTCTTTTAAGAATTGTACCTTTTTTGTCAACAATACTTACAAGCAGGATAGATTATAATCTTTTTAATTCATAATTAAATTTCATGGACTTTGTTGCCACAATAACAACTTATAAAACTATTTTAGAAAACAAATAAATGGAATGATTAATAGAAGCATTTAATTTATTGTATTTTTAATGGACAGGTCCGTTGATAATTGTACAAGTTGGTATTCTGCGTTAGAACCCTAAATCAGAGTGCCTTTGATATTGTTCTGTTTTATTTTAATATTGATACTTGCCGCCAATCTTTTGGGTTCATTACCAGTTGACAGCGATGTGGAGGAGTTTTTTGACGCTTTATTTTAGTTTGTTTTTAGTTAGTGTAATTAGTTTAGAGTTTTTTCTTTATTATTTGTTAGTTTTACTGTAATTATAGTTAGCTGAATTGAATTGATATTGATTGAAGTAAAAGAAAATGATCATCAATTTTAGATACCATTTATCATTTTGTTCAAATACTCGTATGTACACCACTTGAACTCTGTTCAAACATTTTAGAACAATCAGTTTAATATTACAACTATATTTCTATTTATTTTACGGTATTCAGTTTTATGCTCGAATAAATCAGTCAAAATAGGATACTGTTCTAGTGCTATCGATAACTATTTGATGGTAACTACTGAATATTTTGCCAGTGTCAACAGACTGTTGGACCGAGGTTTGTTTGATGTAAATATTTAATGGTTTCAGCGTTTTACTATTTTTTTAGATCCTTTTTATGGAATTTTATACTGATTTATTACCTATTGGCATTATTATTTAGAAAATAAATATTGGAATACAAACCGTTAAACACCCGATCATACCACCGCAAAATAAATGTTACCAGCGTAATATATATTGCCACGATGTAAAGCTTTCAAACAGTATCATCATGATGGTCATCGTTTTTGTTACCAATATTTAAAGTAACACTTAAAAAACCTTTGAAGAGTAGCATCATAAGTACGCAATAATAATCTTTGGAACGTGCAATTAACTTTACTACATACTTTTATAATATACTTTATCATCATCATTTCAGATATAAAATATATGCTTCCTCCAAGTTTCGCCACAAAGATCGTTACTGTGTATGTTGCACCCATCTGATTCCTAAGAACCTCTCCCGATTGTCGGTCTACATACTTTCTAGGTCACTACTATTAATAGTATTGGCTTGGTGACAAATTATTGTCATCATCATCATCATTTCAGCCGAAAGACGTCCACTGTTGGATATAGGCCTCCCCCAAGCGTCGCTACAATGAGCGGTCTCGTGCGTCTCGCATTCATCGGATTCTCGCAACCCTGACCAGGTCATCGGTCCACCTTGTAGGAGGCCTTCCAACGCTACGTCTTCCGGTACGTGGTCGCCATTCCAGAACATTTTGGCCCCAACGGCCATCTGTTCTGCGAGCAATGTGCCCTGCCCATTGCCACTTAAGTTTGGCGATTCTTCGCGCTATGTCGGTAATCTTGGTTCTTCTGTAAATTTTTGTAATGGTACTAAATACGAAATTGGAGTTTGAAATCGTTTTAATTAGACTGTTTATTTTATTAGTTGAAATTTATAAAAGTTTAGAGGCGGACTTAATTCTTTGGTATTGTCCAACAATCTAGTTTTGGGTGATACAGAGAAAAGTAGATTAAAACGTGCTAAATTTCGTGAACTAAAAACATATTGACTGAGTCAACCCCGAAGGCATATTTGACAACGTATCTATTATTTCTTATCACAAAACAGTACTGTGCTCTACACAAGTCTCTTCTACAATATCAGTAGCTATCTTTATCCTATTCCCAGAAATGGCTAAAGTTTAGCTCGGAATCTCAGGTCCATCCTATTTGCCTCGGGCTGAACCTCGTATATCAGAGGACTGTAGTGCTACTTCTGTGAGTGTGTTCGATGTTACACTGTTATGAAAGTTGTGGGAATATTTACATTTTAATTGAAAAGTAGAAGTTGCATAGTATAGCATAATTAACCTTATTGTGTTCTCACTGCTGGGACATAGACCTCTTCTTTAGGAGAAGAAATAGGCCGTAATCCACCAGTGCGGATTGGTGGATGTCACATGTCTTCGAATTTTTGATTCTAGGACATGTACATTCCCAATGTTATCTTTCACCGTTTTCATAGCAGTGGTGATTAAACAAATTACATAAAGTCATTCATCATCATATCAGCCGAAAAACGACCACTATAGGACATAGGCCTGCCCCAAGCGTCACCACATCGACCGGTCCTGTACGTTACGCATCCATCGGATTCCCGCGACCCTGACCAGGTCATTGGTCTACTTTGTTGGAATCCTTCCAACGCTGCGTCTTCCGCTACGTGGTCGTCACTCCAGAATCTTTCGTTCCCGTCGACCATCTGTTCTGCGTGCAATGTGCCCTGCCCATTCCACTTAAGTTTGGCGATTCTTCGAGCCATGTTGTCTAACTTGGTTTTCTTGCAGATATCTTCATTTCTGATGTGATCACGCAAGAAAACTCCGAGTATAGCCCTTTCCATCGCCCTTTTGGTGACTTGGAATCTTCTTTTGAGGCCCATTGTAAGCGACCACGTTTCGGAGCCATAAGTCATCACACATAAAGTCCATTACTTTATGTAACTTATTTAATGATCTAGTTGGGTTTGAACCCGCAACTTACAAGTCGTAAGTCAAGACCGTTATCATAGGACCATCATAGCTCTTAAAAAAATTGATTAAAAAAGAAGTTACGAAAATTAATCAAATTTTTGATACGGATTGCAGCTCCTAAAGCTAGTATTATATAAATACTCTCTTGTGAAATCGTAAGTACCGTACTACAGGTGTATGTTAACCCAGTTCTTGATAATGGCTATATCATATTGTACTGTTTGTTTGGTCCATCATCTCTGACAGGACTATTATTGCCAATAAACCTGATATAGTGCTGGTAAACCGGATTGAGAGGTGCACAATGGTTTTTGACATAGCCTTTAGAATCTCTCGAAATCAAGTACATATTTAACTTGGCTCATGTGGTTATTGACATGTAAGATGTAGACTCAGTGGTCATTGTATCCCGTCGTGTCGGCTAATCACTTCATGGCTGCTTTAGGAGTATACGGATCAGAGTGTAAAGTCCCACATACCTCCATTGAAAAGGGAGGATCCTCCGATCAGGTGGATTTTTTGTCTGATTTGGATAACTACCCCAGATTATGATTTCGGGATGACTACAGGCTGCTTAGACAAGTTTCTTAATAGCAGGGGGCTGATGATACAGTGTCTTACGTCCGTTGCGTCACAACCACAGGTTCAGTTGAAAACCAGCGTCAGGCACTAGTTGTCTGGCATTCATGCTGAACTGGACCAATTTTAGTGCAGCCATGAGGCAGACATCAATGATTTTTTAAATTTATTTTTGATATGTTATTGTATAGTATTGTGTTTAAGCCTTGTGCTGTACGAAATAAATTATGTATCTTTCTATTCTTTTTTCTTCTACTTTCCTCATTTTCGAAATAGAATCATCTTCACCAAACCAAACTGACGGTCTTTAAACTACCAACCAAGTTTGAACCCACCATCAAATTGTATCCCCACATTAAAACAGAATAGCAATGAGTTAGAAGCTTCTACCCAGATGAATATTGTACAAGTGATGGTCTATATACCGCAGTTTATTGGCTTAGCATATTAGCTACAGTTCTGTTGTGGAGCATTTAATTAAATCTTAACTAGTTATGGAAGTTCGGGCCCTAGGGAGGTCAGCAGACTGAGTAGGTCGACCTGTAATATGGAGTGGCTGTTATCAAAATTGTGACGGTGTTTTAGTGTAGTATTGTAGATGGTTTTTGAGGGAAGGTCAAAGAAAAAATTGATGGTGTAAAAAGCAATAGTGTAAAGAGAAGAAAAAAGCATGTTGCGTCGACCCTAAGTAACATGTGACAAGGACTGGAATGATGATGATGTAAAAGAACCCGTGGTCCAAAAACACAAAAGGCAAATGTTGGATACAGGTGAATTTTAGTCAGTAATAGTCTGACACAGCCTTTCACTCCACTCTAGAGCGAAAGAAGTCATTAGATCGTGGGAAATGATCTAATGACTTCTTTCTTCTTCTTAGAATAAAAGTTATATTTAGAAAGCCATGATACAGAAAACAGTTATTTTGTATAAATAAGTGTGTTTTTATTATACTTAGCTAATAATAAGTCTAAGAACTTAGAGCAGCGGTGGTCTAGGAGTATGGATGATTTTATCATCTTAAGTTCAAATCCAGACAGGCACTTTGCTTTACATAATATGTTATTTTCGTCACTTTGATTTCAAGATGGTAAAACTTATAACCAAAAATCGGAAGACATGTAACATCCAGAGAGTGATCTCTCTGCACTAAGCCTGTATTTTGATTTAAGGCCCATTTCCTTTCTTAAAGAGGTAGCCAGAGTCCTAGCATTGGGAATGTTATAAGGCTGATTATGCAATGCTTACCAATTTATTGAACTTTGGTATTTACTTTTCAAACACATTGAATATAACATAATCCGATAACTATTGCTGTTTTACGTAACACTTTTCAGGTCTTTCTTTTGTTATTACTTGCGTACCAGTCAATAAGAAGTTGATAAATATGGTAGCCATGAGCAGCAAGTAGCTATTTTTAAACTTTAAGAAAGTATACCAAACAACTGTTTAAATTTTTGTTTTGTTATTAAGTTTATTTACTATACCCAGTGCAGTATAGATGGGAGTTATTTTCGTGTTTGAATCTGTTATCAAAATAATTGTGATTGACGTCGGATTTTAGGTAGAAAGGTCATTTCTTGACAACAAAAGTAATTATCATAACACACACTTGCTTAGAACTATCCTATTCAGTCTTTAAAGTAAGATATAACCGTATTTTAAAATTATAAGTCACAATATTTTATAATTACTCTTCCACCTTTCAAAGCTTAATTATAATAGACACCCAAATAAAATACTCCCTGTATCGTTTCGCTTCGTTATAAGCGCGACCCACATCCATAGTTCCCCATGAGTCCAAGATACGACGATAACCGGTCCCTTCAACTATCACCCTTTATTGCCCACTGAGG
Source organism: Mythimna albipuncta (assembly GCA_929112965.1). NCBI lineage: Eukaryota > Metazoa > Arthropoda > Insecta > Lepidoptera > Noctuidae > Mythimna > Mythimna albipuncta. Next base: position 4,416,442 of record OV815960.1, read on the forward strand.
ATCGGCAGATATGGACGGTTTGTTTGTGGATTTTTTGAGCCAGTTGCCTTATCTAGTTGGGTTGAGAGTTGAGTTTTCTTAGACTTCTTCTGTAAGATGATTTTAGAGCTTATCAGATGAGAGTGGGTATTTATTTATTATTATTTAGTAAGACGCACTAGTAGCTATTAGCTGATGCCAGTGTTTCAAATAGTTCGGAGACGTTTAATTTTTTAGTCTGTCCAACGATTTTTAAAGCAGCTCAACATGGGAGCTGTCACAACACTTTCCGGGAATCTGTTCCATCGTTGTGCCGTTACAACTCGGTTAGGTAGAAATTACTTCAAAGGGATCTTTCTGGGTGCATTTCCCCATAGTTTGAGGGAATTTCCTCGTAAACGTTTGTTGGCATACAGTGTGTAAAGGTTTTGAAAGCTGGATACATCGTAGTATTCTGAGAATATATTATAAGAAGGCACGCGCCGTAGACGATTCGGGTTTGGTCTTCACCGGACGAATGAATGACGAGCTACTCATTGCCCGTCGACCATACACCCGCATTATTTTCTAATATTAAATTGAAACATCCAAAATTAAAGAACTACCTTCTAAAAGCCGTTGAAGTAGGACTTGATTCGTAGGTAGGACTGTTCTTTTAAAAATTAAAAATCGTCACCAAGGTTTTTTGATAAAATCTTCCAGAGTGATTGAGACACCTGACTCGGCGACGCGACATCATTTAAATTACTTTCTTGCATAAGTATTCTTTCAACATTTCATTCAAGTTTTCAATCTTATCTATCTCATTCCATTGTTCTGCTCGGGGAATAACGAATCATTCACCTCCGTGGAATTCATTCGATTCGTTCATCAGATAACATCGAACGTCGCCTTCGTTCATTTTATTTCTTCGGTCTTTTTGTCACTTCATAAATATAGCTGTGTGCTACTGTGAATTAATGAAATTGTGAATGTTTAATAACTTTTTATGAGTAACAATAAGAAGTTTTTGTGTTTTTAAAACACATCTAGCCAATTCTGTGTTAAACGTCTTAGTAAGAAATGTTGAGGGACATATCTGATGGCATTTTTTTTTTATTAATGATAAGCTCGCGCTTAACAACTATCTCATCTGACGATGGAACATGTTTGACTAGAAGTAATCTATTTGCCCTTGAATTAAATAGCTCTAAGTTGTAACTATCAGGAAACACACACTACGGCAAGGAATTCCACTCCTTAGCTCTACACACAATGAATGTATTCCCAAAACGTTCACACGTTCCACCATGAACCAGACTATCACGTTATAAATATTTTACGAACCTCATTATTATAATCCTTCTGCCCTACAATCTATTTGTCCTAGTCCATAATATATCATTGTAATGATTCTGTAACACTGACACACAACGAAAATGTTTTACGCTACCTATGTTTATGAAAGTGGAACGTTAAGATGTATTATGGAAATGTCATCAGTTGCTTAACCTTTCCACTACTATATTCTTGTCTTACTTTATGCATTTGAGTATTTACCTGCATGGATTATGAATGAAGATGGATACTGTGGCCCTGCCAGCTATTAACGCGATCTATTTTTTGCAAAATAAAAATTATTATAATTATTTTACGGCTTTAACTGAACTTTTAAAAGGCTGGAGCTATAATAGAGTGTATAGCCACAAAATAGATAGGTACAAAAGACAATCTCATGTATGTACTTGACTTTTTATATCTACGCTCAGTGGACGCACACTGATGAGCGTTTGAACTGGAACTGTTCGATGAGTGATCCGAGACGCGACTGAGACCTCGTGTCTGTAAGCGGTGTCTATGTGTGCGTTGCTCGAGCGCGCTTTGTATGTAGATTGACTTCTGTACCTATATATTTTGTGGTATAGTTCCGTTCCTCTTCCTCGCTCGCACGCCTGATATTTTAACACGTCGCGTCGTGGTAAGGCTACTTGTATCAGTACGCTGTCTATCGAACCTTCACCTCACAATTCATCGTGTTACTTAATACGATGCCTACTCTTTTTAGATTTACTAGTTAGAAATCGTCAAATAAATTCTCCTGCTCGGGGTTAATAAAGAAGGAGTATCAAATTTTAATGACCCACGTGTTTCTTTAGTCAACTATTTTTTCTCTTTTCTAGCATTTCTATGAGACACTAGCAAAGAGAATAAATAATTAGATGAAACAAATTAACGGGAATAATTATATAAATAAGAAATTTAAATAGATACTTATATTGGCGCTCTTCGTCTCTTCAACTTTTAGAATGTTGCTGTGCCCGGCAGGGTCCATAATTGTTCCCATTTTTTTATCTTTATGATCTGACATGTACCTACTTCATGGATCGCAATAAAGATTTGAGATATATTTGAATTTGCAAGCATGGTCCTTATTGGACAGCAAGCTACCTATTGGTTTGTAAGATTGGATTGTCAGAATTTCTGGCTTCTGACTACCCGTAATGACTGTCAAAGATCTTTATTCTGTCATCTTCAATGACAGTCAAGGCTTAGCTAGATACAGATTCATCCATCTACCAATCGATAACACCAAAAGTTACTTTACTTTTAACCACGAACGCGGTTGTTAACTATGTAGTCACGAGCCCTTCAAGAAGTATTTCGATGTAAATGTGGTGATATAGAAAAGTGTGACGATATATAAAAGTGTGCGAAACGCGACACGTCTTTAAGATGACGAGCGGCGGTGCGGGTATAATGGAAATCAATATCGTTCCCAAGTCCGAGCCCTTCTCTTAGCGTACAGTTTTGGGGAACAGAGGAGTCTGTAGAGTCGCTATTGTTTTGCAATTAATTCTTTTTATAATTAATTTTGACTATCTGAGTAGGACAACACATTGTGTTGTTTTTTAATACTTTTTCCCACACTAGGTAATAACTCCTGTATCGTGGATGCATTAACAAATATGTAAATTCACAATTTCAAGACGCCCAGACCCGGTACATCTATCTGTAGGTCATAGAAATATTTGTTCCGTGTGGGAATCGAAATCGCAACACACAGCGCAGCAGTCAATCGCTTAACCATCGTATGTAACGTTAGTTTTTATAATAAAAGAGTGATGTTAAAATATTTGTAACCGTTTGTTTTTGTACTTAATATTTTCGTTAGACCAGGTATCACTGAAATTTTTTTATATTTTTTATCTGTCTTGGTAGTTTTATTAAAAAAGGACAGTAACGACTCCACACCACTCCGAATCGCACATCACACATCCGTCTCCTTCGCCTTTAAATACGACGGGGACGATTCGATAGCGGCCCCCCACGTGTTCAACCCTTAGTGCACACGACACTGTACGAAAAATGCCGAAAATTCACGAAAATGTACGACAACTATTCGGTCATCGATAGCGATCTTAGTTTTGTTGGGGCCACAAGTGGAGTTTGTATTGCTTGATGCTCTTTGATCAATTTTGGGGAAGCAGAAGATTGACGTTTAGAAAAGTTTTTGGAACTATTTGTAGATGTTTTCTTTTTGAGGAGAATAACTAAGGATTGGGGAGGCATTATTATTATTGAAGAGCTTACTTGAAGTATGAGAAGTGGTGGCGAAAAACTGATGTTCTATCAGCAATACCGATGGTGGAACATTGTTTTCGTTACAATTTTAACCATAAAATATCGCTTATTTAGTTTTTCTTGTCAAATTAACGCGTATCTAGTACATAAATACATTTAACAACATATACTATCGAAACACTAATAAACAGAGCAACTTCTAAAATTACATAATTATAAGCGTGACTTGGAATAGTGTACTTTTTGACTTGATTGAGATGTTAACGATCTCGGCTTACAAATTGTAGATCGCGGATTCAAACCCAGCCAAGCGCATTATACTTTCTGTAATTTATTTCATCACCACTGCTCTAAAAACGGTGAAGTAAACCGGTATGTCCTAGAACTAAAATTTCGAAGACATGTGGCATCTAAAAATCAGCACTGGCCTCACTAGCCCATTCCTTTTTTCTATAGAGAAGGCCTGAATCTCAGTAGTGGGAATATTATAGGACTAGTTATGTTTATGTTACATGAAAATGACTTGGCTGTTCCCCGATTTTTGGCTTAGTTTTTGTAACAGCTCTCCCCTTTGCTCCGGAAATGCCCGGAATAAGTCATATTGTATTTTGATTCTTATCAGTGTTTGTTACAAAAATGTTTGGTTGTAAAAATATTATCACGCTTGAACACCAGGGGACAAACGATTGAGTGGTATTTTGTGTTTAAAATGTCTATCATTAAGTAATATGACTTGCATGACACGATAGAAGTGAAGTGACTTAATTGAAGACAATAGTCATGCAATTTTTACGAAACTAACTTCTGCCAGTGGCTTAACCCGCGTGAAAGTAAAAAAAAATTGATAATCTTTGTCAATCAGGAATAAAATAGTACTCTAATGAAAAAAAAAAATCAGAATAGGTTCAGTAGGTTCAAAGATACAACTACTCTACGTACAAACTTACGTTTACCACTTTATAATTATATTAGTTCTGGTTTTTTTTTAATACTATTGAGATTTGGCCAGATATTAGGATTTATTGAAGTACTGCAGCTGCAAAAAAAAAATACGTTTTTGATCAAAGTGTTTTTTATTGCTCTAAACTAAAAAATAAGAGAAATAAATCACCCTCGTTTTTTGAAACAGGGGTGATTTTTAAAGATATTAAATTACCAATTCTAAGAAAAAATCTTTTAACAACACGCGACACCACTTTGTTGATCACCCAAACCCCAGGGACACACCTATGCTAAAAAACTAAATTATCGATTATTTCTCTCATGGAGTCACCCTTACTTTTGGGCCCCATGGTTCAATGACCTTCAAACCGTACCCAATTTGGGGGTGAAGTGTCCACGCGCCAAGATTCTGCTTAAACTGGTCCGAACTGGTTTGAACCGGATTATAAAGAGGGTGCTTCTGTTGATACGGTGACATAAAAAATAGCTTAGTGAATGACGAGCAATGGTTTTATTGTTATGCTCTGGTGATGGTAAATCGCTTTATTATAGTAGGGATATGTAAATTAAATGTGGTGTTCAAAATAATTTTATGGAATAGAGATGGTGTTTGATGTTTGATGTATGAATGTTGGTACACTTTTATGATATTAATATAAAAACATCGTTGATTAAGAAATGTATTATCTTAAATTTACAGTTAGAATAGAATAGAATAGCATTTATTCGGCGCAAGCAACACAATATACAACAACATAAAACAATAATAATAAAAGAGTACAGACATACAATACAGTTCGTACTAGTTCTGAAAGCCGACAACGTTATTCTTAAGAGCGACCAATCCGAGATTTTCCATACAACCGTTCTTACGTAATTATACTATGTGCTCATTTTTCTCCAGATATTTTGGAAATACAGGTATTTTGTAGATATTGTCTATATTTTCATTGAAACCAAAATATGTGAAAAATTAATTCACTAAAGACTTGTGAAAATCTGCTATTTTGCGTGAATTTGACCCTTCGTCACATACTTACAAATTCAAAAAATATAAGACAAAATCTGTAGAATGCACCTTGCATTTAATCGAGATTCTGAATGAAATAAACAAGTATTACCTAGGATGAGTTCGAGTGTGAAATATTGGAGTAAAAGACGGAATTACTGAACGCCAATCGAGTTTTCATGGGTAATCTCTCTTTTTCGCGTTACCTCTTCATCAAACATTGCGTTGTATGAAGCAATAAGCTTTTAAACCATGCTTTCATTGACAAAAGATGAGTGGGAGAGCCCCCTGAAACTGTTGTCTATTAATTGTCAGTGTTCAATTTAGATTTAGAGAAATATGTATAAAACTGGCTAACCCGGCAAACTTCATACCACCTAACAGCCAATGAATGTAGTATATTTTTCGATATAGGCCACCGATTGCAATGAAACAAAGCCTAAATAATATATCAAGTTAAACATAATTTTAATGTATAAAAGTTATCTACATTCATTTTCGATTTAGTTCACTTTACGTGCTGCGCGCGCAACTAAGAACTTCTACAGATTTATTATGTTTATAGATTGAAAATTTCATTTTTACGTTTACATAATTTTTACGTTTTAAAATATTTATTACTTAAGTCTTACGAAAAAAAAAAAAACAATTATTAGATATTATTAGTAATTCTTGACCAATGGCTATTTAAGCAAATAAATTCAAACCATCAATATCAAGAAATCATTTATCAAAGAACATATATTGTGATGTTAGTAAACCAATTTCGTACAGTTCAGCATTCTATGGCGAATGACTAGTCAAACCGCGGGACAGTTGGACGCAAAATAGAAGTGACGTAGCAGAAATCTATTCAAGCATCTGGTCACACAATGGGGGTGAAAGTGGGGGCAAATAACTCTTTATTGGAAAACTTAACTATTGAACTGGTGAAGGTGAATTCGTCGATGTTTTTAAGTAGGCCATTTATTTTGAGGACAATTTATAGTTAATGGTCGGTGAGACAGGTTGGGTGGGGTCGTTTGTTTTTTTAATTACAGTTCTTTGTTATCTGTGATTTGGTGTCTAACAGTCATATTTATAATATAATAATATATTCCACACAACTATCACACAACGCCGTCTAGTCCCAAGCTAAGCAGAGCTTGTGTTATGGGTACTAGACAACTGCTAAACATACATATATATTTCTAAATACATACATATTACAGATGAATTACACCCAAACACAGAACAAATGACCATGCTCATCACACAAACATTTGTCCTGGGTGGAAATCGAACCCACGACCTCCGGCATAGCAGAAAAAAAAAGAAAAAAAAAAGTTAGTTTATTAAGAAGTAATTAGATAACTTTAAAATTCATTACGTACGAACGTTACTTGAGATAATGTTCAAGTAACACTCGACGCTAGGGGGGTTATTGTTGTGGTTTGTTGGCAGTTCTAATTTCAAGAAATTTCTAAACTGTTATAATACAAATCGTTATTTAAATAATTACTTTAACTTGTTTATATACCCCTACTTTTTAATTAAAACACAAAAAAATGGTGCTCTATCTGTACCCGTCACTGATCATATTTTTGTAGTCAAAAGTAGAAAAATCCGAAATCCTATAAGTGACCACGAAAAGGTAAATTCATCTTAGAATCAATCAAATACAACAATTGCTAGTAGAAAATACTGCGGGTAGTGTTTTTCCTAAATAATTGTCACTTATTCATTCATTAATCAATAGCCTGCACAATATTTGCATAAATTGAGTGACATTTTGGGACATAAACCAACGCTAATAACGTTGCTGTTTATGAATATTATTTATTGAGATTCTACTTATAAAATAACAAGGGCTTTTTTAATAAGCCCTTTAAGTATGTGTACTAATTAAAAATAGTGGTGTATATGCGGGTGTTTTTCTTTTTGAGTTAATCAATAGTTACTTTTTTTAAGATTTCTGACCTCGTTATTGGTCATGTTTAGCAGCGTCAGAGGGGTTCTATTCATAAGTTTCTCAAAAGTGCTATACCTATATTCTAAAGGCTTGTTTAACGATACCTTAATAGACAGCCAGGGGTTTCACCCGCGTGAAAGTACAAAATTGTTCTAAAGAAACCTATGAGGACATGCATCCCTGTGTCAAATTTCATCTAAATCCGGTCAGCGATTCGAGCGTGAAGAAGTAACGAACATACAAACACAAATTTCTGCTTTATAATATTGATGTGTGATATCTGTTATTATACCCACATGGAATAGGTAGATGGTAAAAATATTTTTTTTAGCTCTCTCTACGTATTTCTTTGTTGTATGTGCTTGCAACTTTTGCTGATTGCTCATCTAGATATGCATTTAGATGGCTTTTTATATCTACTTTACTTTACTGCATAGCAATAATAAAAATAATACTAATCAACACAAAACCACAAGCCATTACGCCTTAAGACCTCACTTTTAAACGTTAGTATTCACAATATAACTTTACAGACAAACAGGATTTTAAGTCCCACTAAACACAAGTTCTATATCGTCGGCCAACTATCTACCAACATTGCGTGCTCCCCAAGCGGTTAGCCGTTATAATTTTAGTGCAGATGGCCAACTTATTGGCCCCAAGACATTGGTCTGGGCAGTCTTTGAATGTGTAACTTACTGCAGTAAAAGGATAAGCCTCCGGCATGTTCGGGGGATAATACTGGGTCGGGTGTGTGAGATAGCATATACTGTTTTGTGTCGGTCTCTCTCAATAAATAAAGACGGATAAATACATATATACTATCTAGATAGCACAATTCTATTTCAAACTGTGTGTGATTTTTTAATCTGAAATGTTCTGAGGTATTTTTGTAGATATTTCTTAATCTCTATTGTACAAGAAACTTAATCAATTTCATCAGCTGATTAACCTTAACTTACAATTGGGTTTTCTTGCGATCATTAATCATATTTATAGCAATTTTAGACATGAGGATAACTTTAAGTGCGCAACCAAACTTAAATTGACATTTATTAAATCTTAAAACTACAAATACAAAACACGGTCTGGTCAGAGGATCCTCCTTCTCCAACAGATATGTTTCAATACCTCCGAAAATTAAACAAATATGAGTACGGCACATAATACATAAACAGATTTATACAAACATTGTCATAGTCATAATTGTTTATTACATTATTGCATTTACATGTATATACGAATATACTCATATTACATTTAACGTCTTAAAATAATTAAAGATTACAAACGAATAACACACACAATCTTCTTCTTCCTGCCCTTGTCCCGTTTTATTTGGGGTCGGCGCAACACGTTTTTTTCTTCCATTCTGTCCTGTCACTCGTCACGCTATCACTAACTCCCTTTTCTTTCATATCACTTCTCACACAATCCATCCATCTTTTCTTTGGCCTCCCTCTCCCTCTCCATCCCTCCACATGTAAATTCATAACTCTTTTAGCAACATGCTTTTCATCCACACAATAAGAATAACATTATCCATTATATTTACAGCTTCATCTCAAGTGACAAGATCATTACTTTAACAAGAACACGACCACATCCAAACAATTTTAAAGGACCATTACTTGTCAACACATGACCTCCGACCCAAACTAAAAAAAAGTACAAGAACGTCCCTGAATGGCCTCGAAAATGATGCCCAGATTTAACAAGGTCTATTCGCTACCCTAAGTTTTAGGGGTCCACAAGTCCCCTTTTGTCTCGAATAGTAAGCACGTAAGGGGACTATTGGAGCAGTTTGTGGCAACTAGTGCCGATATCTCTATTCACTCTTTGGACACAAGCTCTGTCGGTTGGCTGCCTCTGCCTTTGTGCTAAATTATTCCTAAAGCAGCCATGTTAGTTGGCAATTTAATTATTTTTGGCGTGCCTGGGATTATGTTGACATTTATTTATGTTTGAGAGAGAAGTTTTGATTGGTTTTTTGTGTTGATATGAGAATTATGAGGCTTGCATGTTGGATAGTTTTTAGTTTGTTTTGTAACTTTTGTTTTTCTTTTTTCGAGTGAATATCAAATAATTCCTTCTGCTTTGAGTAGAGCGAGAGGGAGTATTAAAACTTTTACTAACTAAAACTCTGTTTCTCTTTAGTTGCCCTTTGCGCACCAAGGTTGTGATATTTCTTTTTAACAATTCCATAACCCTAGTAGGAATGCGGATTGTAACTGATCCAAGACGATTCTTCATCATAACATTTTTGTCAACTTCTTAATCAGTCACATTATTTGATATATACTTACTTAGGTGTCAATTACTAATATGGATATTGCTAACCAGACTAAATTCTAGTCGCTGTTTTAGTGCATGTTTTACCTCATATATTTCCCACTAAGTTCGACTTCAATTTGTTGACAATCTCAATAATAAGAAACCTTATAAAAAACTTTTTCACAAACAATTTCAAGCCCTTCGAATAAACACCTATGAAATCTTGCAGTTGACAGCGTGTATTTCGTGAAGGGTGCGTGAAAATGAACCCTCTACGTAGCCAGTACGTACCCGCTACGTACCCTCTACGTACCCGCGCCGCGTGCGTGCGGTTTTGACCGGCGCTGACACATCCCTGTTGTTGACACCTTCCGCTGATGTTGTTTTGACTCGAACCTGTATGTTTTTTGTGGGTGCGAAAGTTTGTTTTGTGTGTGTAAGTAATTATGCCGTGTTTTAACGTAGCTGTGTTATGTTGTTGACGTGTTTGTGCGGCGAGATAGCAAATAGAACTTTGGTTGGAAAACAGGAACGGTTTTACACAAATATGTATACAAGGTGTAAGGGACAGCCCTCCACAAACTTTAAGGGCTTGCTCAGTAGACGAAACCGAACAATCTTCCACAATTTTTTTTTTCAGGTAACGAAAAAAAATATTTGGCCTCTCCATACAAACTGTCCAATGAAGTTTATAATTTTCTATGGTGAGACGGATTTTTTTTTCGTTTCCTGAAAAAATTTTTTGTAGAAGCTTGTTCAGTTTCGTCTACTGAGCAAGCCCTTAAAGTGGAGGGCTGTCCCTTACACCTTGTATACTTCTCCCACGAGAAGGGTGAAGCGAGAGGGAATATCAGACTTATACTAAGTAAAACCCACCTGTGTCCTTTTGTTGCTTTATGCGTTCCAGGAATACAGTAACTCTTAATTTTTTTTCCCGCTCTACCCTAGAACAGAATAAACATTTGATGATTTCCCATCTAAAAAAATGTTTGTGAAGTCTACCTATCTATCAAATACCTTTAGTTTTACTGAGGTCTTATTCAGACAAGTATGTAGCAATACGCATCGTCGACTCGGGCCTGGTTCTCGCCGAATAGGTCGACGACGATGCCTGCGCCTGACCGAGAATCGTCCTCCGACGACCAGGGCGTCCCCTTTGGTGGTGGTTGAAGCATGAAGATGTCTGTTTCCTCACAGTTGCAGCCATCTCCTTAGCTTTCATTACTGATTCGCAGTAAAAGGCGACTGCTTCCCATCCTCTCTTGCTTCGGACGGGTCTGGTTTGATCCAGACCCGTCCGGATCTGATGTTGCTCCACCCAAGCGGGATACACCTTCACCGTGTCTTCGGAGCGGCCCGCATACCTGTATTTCTGCAGTAAGAACAATAGAGTCTGATTATGCTACAAGCTCTGAAAGCCTACAAATATTTGCGGAATAAATCTTGCATGGACCAATATCAGTAGGTCTGACTTCAGAACCTTACGACTGATCAATAAAATATGAATAAAAATAGTGAAGCGTGTCTAGAATATAAAGGGTCTTTAAGTAAACGCTTGACGCTTTATTGATAGTCATAAATATTTAGGAATGTCTTCCAGAATGTTTTATGGAGTTTAACATAAAAAGATGTATATTTTAAAAGAATTTAATGTAAAAGTCTGATTGCAGGACCAACACTTCAGCGTCTCCGTCCAGGTGATAGTAGAAAATTATTCCAAGGGAACAGACTTCTGAGGCCAAAAAGTATTCTATGTTCTGTTCCAAGACACGGTCCACCGTTATGCAAAATTCCATCCAAATCTAACATACACACACACAGAGACCGGCCCCAGCTTCACATGGATGTTAGAAATCTTCGACATTCTTAACTTAAATTCTCTACTACACCACTAGGTACATTTTTAATTAGAATTTAAAAAAAAATTACCCGTTATTGATCATAATATTTGTGTATATATATGTGCATATAATTGGTAAATTCATAATTAAATCAATCATTCACAATAATTGCTACTAGGAATTTTACGAGCAGTGTTTTTTCTATTTTGATCGTAAGTTAAATCCTGTACAATATTTTCATAAATTAAATGACATTTTGGGATATACATAAACGCTAATAACTTTGCTGTTTACGTATATTATTTGTTGAGACTTTACTAAAAAATAGCAAAAGCTTTTCTTATAAGCCATAGTACAGTATTTATACTAATTTAAAAAAAGTGGTATTTAATATGCATGTGCTTAAACTGTTCTCAAGAGTCACTTTGTCTATTGGTGAAAAGTATATAAAAATACGTTTAATAGTTTTTGAGTTTATCGCGTTCATACACAATTTGTTTCATAATATGTAAGGATGAGCATACTTGACCATTACCATGAAGTGGTCAATTTCTAAGCTTTAGCCACGATATATACATAGATACCTATGTTTCTCTAAGGAACAATCAGAATTTCTAAAAGATTCAAAGTTACAATAGTGCACAATGAAGTGCATAAAGTTGCTCTTATCTAAGCCTTTGTTTGTGCACTAAGAACTCCGGCAGGCTCGATTATGTTCAGCAAAAGTACTTTAAGTTTTTCGAAATTGCATACAACGAAGTTTGGATGAGAGAACTGAAGATACATAGGTGTTTTCAAAACCATCTACACTGGTCTTTTTTTACGATGGGAAAAAATCATCCAATGACAACCGCCGCTCTTGGGCGGAGCGGGAGATAGTGTCAGACTCTTACTGGCTAAAAAACCCATCCCGTTCTTTCAAAACTAACCCTGGCCCCAGTAGGCTTCGACCCAACTGGGTCCCTGCTGTTGATGACAACTCTTTGAGACGCGCAGGAACAGCGCGCGCCGTCGACGACTTGGGCTTGGTCCGGACAGTTACAGGACGGCCGGACAGCGAGCTTGCATGCCTAACCTGAAACTTAAACGATTATTGAAAAAAGAAAAAACAAACCGCCAAAGGAACATAATGAATAATGCTTCGAACTTTTAGTTCTTAGACATGCGCTCCACCGTCGACCACATCATCGCTTAACAACAGGTGAGATAGTGCCAATCAATAATAGTAATAAAAAAAAGTTTTAGCAGATTACCGCATAAGTCAAATATTCATTTGTCAATATGTACGAGATTACTATTCAATGCCATTTCTTTCAATGGAGTGTCAGTAGTTGACCATTGGAAAGTCATAATGACGCCATTATATTAGTAGATTACCAAACTTGTCAAAATCAACAATTATGACATCAATGATAGACCTTTGTGACACTATTGTAATAGCAGACTTGAGGCCCAGTGGAAAGCGACGATGCGGTCAAAGATGGAACGCGCTTACCTAGAAGAAACCTATTCACTCTCGATTTAAAGTGCAAATACTTGCACCAATTGTGGTGCAAGTATCTTTAACTTTTTAGTAGCCTCATAACAGCATGCAATACGTGTATTTTTCTCCGAATTCCGCATAATTGTGGTGTTTTTACAACTGTTTGCCTAACTCTGTCACTCGCTTTCTTCGTCTTCCATAATTGTCACCTTCGTTGATTAGATCGATGTACTTCGCGACTTCGTGAGTCGTGATGTAACTTAAGTGTTAAGACGAGTGTGTTGATTAGGGTAGCTGTCATAAGCACGGGATTACTTGTAATGTTATGGTGACAGTTTTCTCATTCTATCCGGTGATTTTTTTACTCAATGGTGTTACGAGAAAGTCACCCTCGGAGTTTCCTTGCGTGATTACATCAAAAATAAGGATATCCACAGGAGAACAAAGGTTACCAATATAGCTCGAAGAATAGTCAAACTTAAGTGGCAATGGGCAGGGCAACAGATGATCGATGGGAACGAAAGGTTTTGGAGTCCGATGACCTGGTCAGGATGCGTGACGCACATGACCAGTCGTTGTGGCGACGCTTGGGGGAGGTATATGTCCAACAGTGGACATCTTTCGGCTGATATAATAATGATGATCAACAGAAACCAGCAACGAGTAACCTGATGTCTTCATGGAACACGAAATGCACGCTAACATGTTATTATGTATTATTTACTTCTAGAAATCTGTAATGTAATGAAATGCATCTTCGAATAAGCCTTTAAAGGAGTTCCTACCTAACTGAGTCATATAAGCATGGTACAGGCTCCTGGAAACTGTCATGAAAGCTTCCACACTTGATTCAAAAATCGGTTGGACAGACTAAATGTCCCTAAACTCATTGATACACACGCATCAGCTAAGCGCTACTAGTGTGTATGTGTATGACCAGTCGTGTTGACAGTTCGAGATTTCGGCTTGAACCTGGATTTCATCACGTAATATAATATAATCAACAATTCCTGAATTGTATTCAACCGTATTTCCATATTTGCCTGTTTCCCTCATCATCAAACTAATCAACATAGAGTTGGGAAGGCATTTTCCCAAATTTGTCTTTATTATTGTTTTTATGGTTAGCCTGTATTGTCCTACAGCTGGGCATACGGCCTACCTTTATTCTTTTCAACGATCATAGTTTCTCTCTTTTTCTTTCTAATTCTGAAAGAAGAGGATCCAGGTTAGTAGGTTTTACCAAATAATAATAATAAGGGACCTATACAAAATCAACCATGGTAAATTACTTCACTGACACACGTCTACCTCTTCTTCAAACCCCATTATTCTAATTATCTATTCATTTCAAAAACACAAGTTACCACCACCGTCTCTTACAATTCACATCAGGGGCCATACCATAACGTGTTAAAATTTCATTCGTGTGAGCGAGAAAGAGAGAGCTATACACATTATATGGCTCCATCCTTTTCACAGTTCAGTTTAGGTAGTTAGGTTGTGGGGTTTTTAGACCGAGACCGCGGTCCCAATTTCCAATTATAAAAATATTTCATTTGGCTGAGTAGTATTTTGAGACCACAAATAAAATAAATACCGTTTTTTTTGGTAACTGGACGTTAATGCCTTTTCCCTAGTGGACCCAAAAAACTACTTAAAAAGTCTATGTTTATACATTATGATAAATGATATTTACGAGTATTTTGCAAATAAGTTTAAAAAAAAACACTTTTTCACGTAATTTTTTTGTCGTTAGCTCAAACTAGATGGCGGGATTTCTTGGCTTATTTTTTAATTATACTAACAATAAATACCGAAACTAACTCAAGGGTCTAAGTCTCTTTTGAAGTCCAAACAAACATACACATGTTGTATAGCAAACATGTAATGGTCAAATTATGTGAGAACCAAGATGGTCTTTTGAAGAAAGATGTGAAAACGTGAAAACTGCTAGACCTTATGTTAAAATTACAGAAAAGGTGGAATTGTAGGTGGTAATTCGGACCACGGACCAGCTTCAAAGAGCCTCACAACCCGGTCGTAAAGTGTATCGCGTTAAGAGCTCATAGTAGGGGCTCTGCTCTAATTAGATCTCTTCTACCCCGTCACTCACGTCCCGAACAAAAGCACACGTCAAAGTTGAACAAGATCCGAAGACAGTCCCAACCACAGTTAGCACATAGCCGCTCAAATATTCAATACAGAATACTTAATAAGTAGGTCATAGCCCCTTTGTTTAGTTAACAAAGTTCTAGGAATCTAAAATTTTGCGGGCATGACGAATATTTTGTTGAGATTGTCTTTTGAAAGAGTCGGAGTTTGGGTTCGTGATTGTGGGGGAACTAGAAAAGTGTGGAACTCTTTGGTAACTAGGTTTAACCGAGATGTTTTATTAGGAGCTTAGGTCCATACTGATATAGTAAATCTGAAAGTAACTCTGTTTGCTTGTTATATTTTCACGGTTACTAAACTAATTTTAATGAAATTTGGTACAGAGTAAGTTTTAACCACAAGGCTACTTTACATCTGATTTCGACTTCGACATCGTTCTACAACAACCGACATGCAATGACAGAGCATTATTTTTTATTGGTTGCCGGTGGGTTGCTTGACCGAATAGGAAGCGACGATGTGGTCGACAACGGAGCACACTTGCCTAGAAGCAACTTATTCACTCTTGACTTAAAGATCCCCAGGTTGTAGGCCTATCGGTCGCAGAATGATGGTCGATGGGGACGTAAGGTCCTATAGTGGCGACGGCGGACAAGAAGACACAGAACTGGAAGTGCTGGAACTCACAAAATTATCTGTTGACAGTCGTAGGAATCCAATGGACGTATAACACACAGGGCCGTTCATTATGGTGACACTTGGGGGAGGACTATCCATTCGGCTATAACCTAGAAGATCTAGCGAACGCAAAATCACGAAAGTCATGAAAATAAAGATTGGTTGTTGACAATATAATGTAAAAAAATGTTTTCTGTAAGACGACCGTCATTTTGGGGCACAAAGTAACGACAGTTTTTTTTTATGAAACGCTGGCAAACGCGGAAGTATGACTTTACAATTTATGAACTTCTCAAATCGTTCCCCTGTTTCCCACTTCAGTTTAGAATACCGTACTCATATGTGCGTACCAAATTAAGACGATGAAGTGGATTTTAATGGGCGTAAATAATTTCTCCAAAATTACTTCTTACTTAGAAGATTAACGTGAAGGTAGACTACCGCCCCTTCGCACCAGAGAAATGGTCAGCTGACCGCAAAGCTAGCCCACCCGCACCAATGGCGAAGGTCCTTACCGGACTATATTGAGACTAGTTAGAAGGCCGTGTCTTGACCATTTTTCGGTCATTAGATTCTTTTTCACATAAAAGCACAACGGGTTCTTTGATAGTTACTTGCGCGTGATTTTAGCTAAGATGGTAGGTTGTCATGACCCGAGGTCAAGTTTTGGTAAAACGTGTTTTCTTTTCCTTTTGTCGTAAGATTTTATTGGCCTTTAGGTTAAAAGTACTCAAATACAGTCATAAGAATATTGTATACTTTATTTTTTTTTTCGATGGGAAAAAAATCATCTTATGACAACCCCCGCTTTTGGGCGGAGCGGGAGATAGTGTCAGACTCTTACTGTCTAAAAAACCCATCCCGTTCCTTCAAGCTTTCATACTAGGGGCTCGAGCGCCCTTTCGGATAACCCTGGCAATATTGTATACTTGCTGATCCCTTTTTTTGGAGTAGAAAGTCATCTAATGACTTTTTAGGTAGCTACTTTGTAGGCTGCTAAATGAAATGACTGACTACGTAATATGTAAAAGTCAGACTTATACATATAGGGCGGTTAGCGAGCTACTGCCCGAATTTTGAGCGCTCGGCGTCAGAGTGGGGATCGCTTTGCGCATTCCATACATTGGCGAGCCAATCGTCGTCGTTGTTAGATACATGCAGCAAGCACAGGAAACGAATCACGAATGACGTCTATGACGCGTTGCGCGGCGAGCCAATCACTGACATTCCCTGCCCCCGCGTCTCACGTCGCACCACTATAGAGACCTATTTTACTTCTGTGCAACTTGAAGCCAGCGCTCAAAATTCGTGCCAGTAACTATACGTGCCTAGACAGATCCCATAACTTCTCCCGGTCTAGGGTCCGAGAGGGCGTGTCAGATTTTAACTGACTAAAACCCACCAAAGAACACAGCAGGTTAAGCTAGTATGCAGTAGGGAGCATCGGAAACGTTTGACAGACTGATAGCCTTGGATCACAAAGAGCAACTGGAGGACATAGTAGGGTTTTAAACAGTACGTTTGAAAAGTTCTCTCGGTTTACCTTAGAGCGGGAGAAGTCACGGGATGATTTCTCACATCAAAACAAAAACTGGCACATGCAATATTGGTTTAAGAGCTAGTTATGGAGTCGTTTTTATTTTACAAATGTTAGTAAAATTTAAATAGTAGTTTTTATATTATGTATTTCGTTGGCGCGTGTGGATAATTTCCACGTTAAAATGAGAAAGAAGACTACATCGTTGCTAAGCAGATCTAAGGCCAGCTCCAATAGTGTTATTTGCTTTAGTGAACTTTGGCTGACAAGCATGATGCGCCAGTGATTAATCACTAGTTGCGATTGTTGGTGCAGCCTTTAAATGCGGTAATTAAAGCTTTTTGGGTTTTTTAAGTGTTACTATCCCTTTAGTTGATAAGTTTTTATTGACCATAGGACTAATGTAGTCTTTTAAATAAATAAATGTTATTATTATTAGGTAAACATTCAGAGCTCAAAATACATTTCACTAAGCACACATCGGTTTAAATCCAATTCCAAATTCAACTACAAATCGAAACATATGTATCAAAAACGTAACATTAGTAAAATCAAAATATCTAGCGTTTGGCCAAATGTTTGTGGTTTAGAGAATTCGGTCGGTTCTCGCATGCGACTGACGGTTTGAACGCGAGACCGCACCAAACGGTCCCTAATTGATGCACGGGAGATGCAGGGACCACTGAAATGTATCTGTGTTTCTGTGCAGGTTTATAGTAGTGATTTTGTTAGAAGTTTGTTTTTAGAAGCATATTCTCTGGGTATTAGAAAGGGATGTGAAATAACGACATAATTAATTATTATAATATTAAAAAAATAATTACATAATTAACGTGTCTTATTCGTACCAAAAGACCATTTCAAAAAAAATTCGTGTCACAGTTTGCTATTGGAAACGGCTTGACCTGTTGTTTTTTCGTTAACTTATAGATTTGATCTTAGTATGTATATGGTTTTAATTTTAACTCGATACCTTCACGGTCCATTATATAAGGGTCTCATTTTTTTTTCTCTTGAGGTACGTTACCCTAGAAACAACTATTTAGTTGTTTAGTGCTTGATATTTTGATTCGTCATGATAATTGTGTTCAACCTAGGTACTCACGTCAAATCAAAATAAACAAAATTTCAATCTGTGTAATTAAATTGTTTGTAATTAAATACTTAATTTGATTGCAAATAGGTATTATTTGATTTTAAATTGGCAACAGTAAATTTTTGAATGATACAATTGTAGGTTTAATTAAATTGGTGAAATGGTAACCAATTAGTTTACAATAAATATTTGCGTTTGTTTAAAATAAAGGTGTTAATTTTCAAGCAATTATTTTGTAAAGTGTGATTATTAACTAGTAAAACATGAGTCTATTAATTGAAATACTGGAAAAGCATAATAAACCTTATAATAGTTCCACTGCTGGGACCCAGGCCTTTTTTTTTTTTTTTTTTTATGGTGGGAAAAATCATGCATTGACATCCCCCGCCCTTGGGCGGAGCGGGAGATAGTGTCAGACTCTTACTGACTAAAAGACCCACCCCGTTCCTTCTAGCCTTCATACCGGGGCTCGAGCGCCCTTTCGGATAACCCTGGCCCCAGTAGGCTTCGACCCGGCTGGGTCCCTGCTGTTGCTGACAACTCCTTGAGGCGCGCGGGAACAGTGCGCGCCGTCGACGACTTGGGACCCAGGCCTCCTCTCCTGGGAAGGGAACGGGTTATAATCTACCACACGGGCCTAGTACGGGTTGGTTAATGTCACATGTCTTCGAATTTTGGTTTCTAGGGCATGCCGGTTTCCTTACGATGTTTTCCTTCACCGATTAAAGAAAATTAGTTAAAAAATAAATTACAAAATATGCGCCTGGCTGGGATTGATCCCTCGACGTACTTCTTTTTAACCGGGTTAACGATAATTAGGCCAGTACTGCTCTCTGACCTGTAGGTAGTAGCAGGCGTTGCGTACAAACTACCTACAGGTCATTGGACTCGCTCAGCTGACGTTTTCTAAAAGAAATTAATTTCGTACAATCGTAAATTAATACGAGTTTTGAAAAATAGGTACTTTATTTTTAATTTTATCTTTACAAATCGATAGTGTTACCGGATCGACCCTAAAACGATCAAAATTTAGCGGTGTATATTGTTTTTTTTTTAATTCCTAGCCATTACTATCCTACTGCTGGGAAAAGGCCTCCCCCAAGTCCTTCCAGACATTCTTCTTCCGCGCCTGTCCTCGTAATACGCATCCAGATCATCTCACTACCTCTTTCATGCACTATTTAAAATATAAATCTACCGCAAAAACAAACACTTTTAAATGTCTTTTAGAAACCTTTTAAGTTTGTGACCTATAAAAGTTACTTAGGTATTTCAAGTGAATGCTGCTTATGCAACTTATGGTTTATTTTTAAGTTTAAAGATGACGCTAGAACTACGGGGAATTTCTGTAAAAGAAACCTGTGTACCTAGAACCCAAACGGCACTTGGTAAAATATTGACAAAACTACTTGCATTATGTACAAGCTTTTTTTTTCGATGGGAAAATATCTTATGACAACCCCCGCTCTTGGGCGGAGCGGCTGGGCTGCTGTTGCTGACAACTCCTTGAGGCGCGCGGGAACAGCGCGCGCCGTCGACGACTTGGGCTTGGTCCGGACAGTTACCGGACTGTGTGTGTATCTACAGTGTCCGCAAGCCCGCGCCTACGGTGGCTGGAAATCGGAATCGGAATCCCGGCGGCGGCGAGAGCGCCGTTGCCTGATGCAGTCGGCCTCCTCCTTAGCGAGCAACATATGTACAAGCTCACATCTGTATATACATAGAAAGATAAAAAATGTTTTTTTTTTTATTAACAAAAAAATAGACAACAACAGTGGAATCTTAAAAAAAGTAAATTGACAAATAACAATAAAAACACTTAACTAAAAAAAATATAACATAATTATAGTGGTGGTGTCAACACAGGTTGTAACATTTATTGGATCACCCCAATTAAAAGTTATCGTTTCAACATTGACAGTAAAGTATTTAAAAGACGACTTTCAAACATTTTGTTCATAACTCAAAAATACACGCATGACCCAACAATTTCTCAATTAAAATGAAAAATAAAGTAATTATAACCCCACCGTGTCATAAATATTAAAGTTCGCTCTGAATGGAGCATAAATATGACAAAACAATGCATCGGGTGTTGATAATCCCACGCTAAGGCTTACTTACCCACTCAAATATGAAATTATTCTACACTAGAAAAAATATGTGTATATTTAGGAGACATTTTAAATCATCCCTAAAACTAAATTTTTGATTGAATAGCGCTGTAAAAAAAAACTGTATCGTATTCACAAATAAAGCCAATAATACAACACAATAATGTTACACGTTTTTCAAATAGCTCAATGAAAATCATAAATAAAGAAGTTAACGCCCTCTCAAGAGTTCATCTCTCAGATATAATTACAAACGGGTTCATCGTCAAACCCACACACACCCTCCAGCGATACAGGTACAAAACAACATAAAAATAGCACAGCAAAACCCCTTCATTATCGTCCTATATTGGCGTACTTTTTATACTTCATAAATTTAAAAAAACGCGCTTCAGAAAACTCAGGGAGAGTTTTTTATGTATTTTTCTAAACAGCTATAACGAGTTGCGTGCAAAGATCATCGGAGGCTGAGGTCCGGGGGGCGGGGCGCGGCGGTGGGAGAGCTTCATCCCCTTCGCTATTTTTGGGGCTTGAATTATAGCTCGACCAAACATTGAAGACCTTTTACCGAATTTGCCATTGCGTTTTACGAGCGAGCACTAAGCGTCGGTTGCCTAAATTATTCAGAACCAGAGGTTTTTTACAAACACTTGATGTGGGTTTAAACTGCGTTTATTAATAACGATACATTAGGCTTTTCTGGTTGGCACTTTTAGAAAGAATATTTTTGGGTTTTATTGTGAAATCAAAGCTGTAAAAAATCTGGGTCGCACAATTTATTACGTTATAATAGAAATGGAAATGTAATTTTGTAATGAAAAAGAAGCATAAATCATCCGCTTAAAATGTAAAGACTTAAACCCAACACGCGATTTTTTTTCCTATAAATTATAATATTTTCTTCAGTTAATATTTAAATTGTATTCTGTATGTTTAAATGTGTAACAGTATTGTATGTACAATATTGTAATACATTATAAATAAAAGCAATATAAAAACGAATACAATACGTAATTAAAATGTAGGGCAAATCTTAAAGATCCCTAAAACTGAAATTAAGTAAAAAATAATGTAACCATTTAATAAAAAATTCTGAACATAAATAACACGCATTGTTACAGTAAATAATCAACAGAAACGCGTACAATTTTCCACATAATTCAAAATGAGAACAACACGCGTCTCAACACCGTCAACAGAATAGCAAAACAAGAAATTTCAAATAATCAACCTATTCACACAAAGCGAATTTACTCGCGTATCTAAGGGTGAGTGAAAGGGAGGATTGTATCAAGACTGGAGGCTCCCCCATGGCGTGCTATGAGGGGACCTCGGAGCGAATTTTAGGTTAGTGGACATGTAGGCATATAGACGGGAACACGGCAAATTTGTTGTCTCATTTAGTTCGTGTTTTGTGCTTTTCGTTTGTGCGTCAAGTCATGGTTAATCGTCGTCAAGTGCTAATTTAAGTTAGATTAGTCTTCTAGTGATAAGTGTGTTCGTTAAAAAAATATTTACAATTTTTCTCGTTAACATTTTTCATGTGTACAGTGACGAATTGCGTGTGAACAATCAGAGGTAAACGGTGGAGAAAAAAAAATAAAAAAAATATATGAAAATAACGTGTGTCGGTCCGCGGTTTGTTTGTAAACAGAGCCCCGTGCGACGCCGCTCTCGCTACGTAAACACTGACTAACATTATACACTTTTTTCACGTGTGAAAAACGCTATAACAACATTCCAAATTAGTGGAAAAAATTTAAAGACTTTTCGGTAAACTGTGGTAGAAAATTTTCGCTCAAAAATAAATGTGTAGAATTAGCGTCGTGCCAAATTTTTTCTCAGTGTTAATTATAATTAATAATTAAATAGTTTTAGTAAATGTTTGTTATTAAGTGTTAACTAAGCAGTAGTGTTAGTTTAAATCGATGTGCAATATCTGTTAAATAAATGTTAAATAATAATATTATTATAAAATTGAATATATCTATAAAGTAAAAAAATATCACTCATAAAAAAAAAAAAACAAAAATAAATCCGCGTCACTGAGAAAAACGGGGGGACGATTGTACTGCCTACTACCGTTACTATACCGATCGATAATATTACGCATTACGGGGTGACTGTGAGAAGAGACGGCACGCACACAGACGCAGCCAACTCACACCCACACACCAGCCCCACCTCCTAAACATTCGCCCTCCGCGAAAAACGAAAGTAAACACGAGTGAGCTTTAAAAAACTTGCAAACCGAATTTATAGATTAAGGCAAACCAAGTACAAAGCACTGTGATTCATAATTTGTGTTCATTAAAGTCTGTTAACTGTGATAAACATGATTATGGGAGCGAATATGCGCAGCGTGAACCCGATGCTGTTGGGTTACAACATGCAGAATGTGAACATGGTCAGCGTCCCTCAAAGTTGCGACTCGAGCATCGGCACGGCACCGTCGACGCCGGTGCACAGCCTCAGCTCGGACCCGAAGGGAGCGTCGCCGCTGACGCCGGCCGAGCGGACCGGCGCGCCGCCGGGCGCCGGGAAAGACGCCGTCAAACTGTTCATAGGCCAGATACCGCGACATCTAGAGGAGGACGACCTCCGGCCCATGTTCGAGGAGTTCGGGAAGATTTACGAGCTCACGGTGCTTAAGGATAAGCACACAGGCATGCACAAAGGTCGGTAATGATTTATAGTCGAATAGAAATATGTTTCGCGGTAAGTGTTCCTAAATTTTATGTTCGTACCCTTCTAGGAGGAATATTTCGAGAATGATAACGTTTGGAGCGTCAATTTCATAGCATATAAAAGATGTTTTTACGTGTCTTATGGAGAGTCTGAAACTTTGACAACGACTAATTGGCTCGAGCTTTGCCAAGGTCGTGTTTATATTTTTTGTTACGCAAATGACGTAGACAGAGATGAATGTTATTGTTCAATGTCACAATGAAATGTCAAGATAATACGGATTGTAGGTCCTATTTTGTAAGCATGACGCGTTGTAAAAGTAATACTGATAAAAACTGTTGTTGTCAAGCTTATGTTATATTTACTTTACAAATAACTGAAGACTGTACCTTTATGGTTATGTGTTTTATTAAATAATGGTTCAACTTCAACAGTCGCATTGATAGTAGAAGTTTATAGAAAAATAATATCAGAAATATTTAAATATATTTTGTTATAATAATTATGATATTTTTTATTTATTTTAACCGTTCATGTACACACATGCCTATAGTGAAAGACAAGGGAAAGGGAACCAAAAAATAGGTACATAGGTCATTTATTTCTGTAAAAATCTCTTCCAGTGTACCTGCGAAAGAAGAGTCGGAAAAAAGAGATGGAAATGTAATAGGGCAATAAGTACGCGTAATAGGATAATAAGTACAAACAAACTGTTAAGATATTATCATAAACCATATTGGTATTGTCTAGCAGACTAGTCATGTTTATTTTTCTAACAAAATCGTTTTTAGCAGAACTAAATAAACCCAAGATACAACACATAACTATTGATCGGAAGGTGAAAGTAAGCCACTGCACCGACCATGTATCTTCACAAGTTGTAAAAGTCAGCCGAGAGGAACGGGTACTTATCACTGTTCCGGAGAACTGTTCAAACTGTGTAGCGAGCACAGCACTATCGATTAGTGTGTACAACACTATTGTTTCTCACATGATGCATTGGTATTGCTGCTGTCTTTAGGTTCGGGTGTTAAATTGCGCTTGAAAAGTGATTTTTATTGTTGTAGATTTTATCTCTATATAGAGTTTCTTGTAAAAGTGGTTTATCTATTTGTGTCGCTAGGCATTTATACTGTGTTTCATTTAAGCTTATAGTCACATGATTTTTTTAAACTTGGTGTTAAATGTGTGAACTTCAAGATTATGAAACGTTTAGCATAATTCATCATTAGCATAATAATTATTTTTTTCTTTTCACGCGTTTGATTTATTTATTTATTTATTGAGTACTTAAAAAAATTCAACATGGTCGTCTGATGTATGTAACAATAACGGCGTACATAACATTTGCTATTCATTTGCTTTGTGATATAAATTAACAAAATAAGCACTTAATTTAATTTAAAATTACACTAAAAATACATTTATAATTACATTTAAAAGTACATTTACAATTATAATTAAAATTAAATTTATTATTACACAGATTTGAAGACGGTATCCAAAGCACAGCTTAAGGCACTTCCTTAATTGCCTGATAGTCTTCTAGACATCTAATATGTAAATTATAATCAACATAGCTCAATTCCCGTTCCATCATCAAACCACCAAACGTATAGCATTGCGCCACCGGTATATGGTGGACAATAAAAAAATCTACATTAATATAATAAAGAGGTAAAGATTGTTTTTATATTTGTAGCAGGTAATCTCTGGGATTCCTGGTCCGATTGCTAAAATATTTTCACCGAGAGAAAGCTGCTTTATTCCTGAGTGACCTAGGCTATATTTTATGTACGCAGACGAAGTCGCGGGAAAAAGCTAGTCGTTAATTAAAGAAAAACAGTGATTTGCTATTTATCATCGTTTTCCTGTTCTTATCTTCGTTATTGGGGGTCAGCGCAACACGTTTTTTCTTTCATTCTTCCTTCAGCCTGTCACGCTATCACCGACTCCCTTTTCTTTTATATCTCATTTGTCTCGTCTGTTGGTCTAGTGATAAGTGGCCTTGACTGCTATTCCGGAGGTCGTTCATTTCGATTCCCGCCTTTGACAAATGCTTGTGTAAAGGGCACGATCATTTTTTCTGTGTCTGAGCGTAATTTATCTACAATATGAATGTATTTAGAAATATATGTGGTGATAACTGGAAAAATAGATAGGAACAGACCCATGAGCAGGAGGAGGAGTGGCAGGTGGTCGCCGACTTCTGCGAAGCAGTAATGCTCGCAAAGGAGGAGACCGGCCGCATCAGGCAACGGCGTTCTCGCCACCGCCGCCGCCGCCGGGATATTTATGGAAATAATTTTAATGCATTAAAGTTATCTACATCGATTTCGTAAATTTTACGTCATGCGCGCAAAACTAAAATATTCTACAGATATTATAACTACTTATAGATCCTGCCATCAGTACCTACTTAATTTATTCTTTGGTATCATCTTCAAAGATTATAAAATACACCTTTGGTACGTAATTAAAAACATTAATTAAACTATACCATTTAGAGAACAAGGGATCCGTAACGTTATTAGTGTACGCAAGTAATGCATCCCTACCCACCTTTTACAATTCTCTCGCTTCTCCGAGATAGAGGGGTAACTTGGCAACCCCGGGGTAAAATGGGGTGATGCTACCTTCGTTGCCTAGAGGGTACAAGCCTAATTTAAAAATGTTGTAGGATTCAAATAAGGGTTGAAGATATAAGATACATGTTGATGTTATAAACAGTATTATTAACAGAATTCAAAGTTGAAGGAAGCTCTTAATAAGACTGTTATTTAAGTGAGTGAAGTTTAGGAGTCTCTCTGTATTTGCTCATTAGCACCAAAACTGTTCAATAAATTTCTGAATATATAACGTAGCGCACATTATATTATGACTAATTTTATTAGAAGCAATTTTAATGTTGCTTCTAAGCATATAATTATTTAATGTTAAAACATGGTTTATTTAGGTAATGATCTTACAGGCAGATAAGTTTTCAGAGATAAGCGGAATATTTTTTCCTAAAACATGTCAATGAATAAAAGAGTTCCTCATCATCATCATCACCAGCCTTTTTAGTGCTCCCACTGTTGGGACTTAGGCCTTCTATCTAGGAGAGGGAATGGGCCGTAATCCACCACGCGGGCTCAGTGCGTGTTGGTGAATGTCACATGTCTTCGAATTTTTGGTTCTAGGACATGCCGGTTTCCTTCACCGTTTTGAGAGCAGTGGTGATGAAATAAATTACACAAAGTAATGCGCGTGGCTGGGTTCAAACCCGCGACCTACAACTCGTAAGTAGGGGCCGTTACCACTCGGCCACCACTGCTCAATAAAAGAGTTACTGTTAGTTAAATAAATAAGAGAGACACACACTAATATTACACAGGCGAAGGTTTGTGAGTGTATAATTGTTGATTCTTCGCACTCAAATAGCTAAACATATTTCAATGATACTTGGTGCACAGGTTGACTATGTCCTGTAATAGCACATGGAATACGTTTTATTCCGGTAGTATTGTCTACTATCACACTGGCAAAGCTGTTGGTAAAGCCTGTTTAAAAAGATAAAGGAATTGGGAATTTTATATAATACTAGCTTTTGCCCACGGCTTCGCCCGCATACATAAAATGTAGCCTATGTCACTCAGGAATAAAGCAGCTTTCTATCTTCAAAAAAATTTTAGCATTCGGACCAGTACTTACAGAGATTACCTCCTACAAACAAAAACAAAAAAACAAACTTTACGTCTTTATTATATTAGTGTAGATTAAGAGCCGATTTTTCAATCGCCAGATAACTTTATGAAGAATATGTTTGACATTTTGACAGCTTTTGTTTAAAAAAAATGTCAAACCGCCATATTTATTCCTCAGATAAAAGTTAACTGATGATTGAAAAATAGGCCCTTAATCATTTAAAAATACTTATATTTGATACTCTTTATAAGTTTCTTCTATTAGTAACCAATGATCAAGATATCTCAATCAGAACCAGTGTTGACTACATCAGATTTCAGTTTGCGCTAATGTTTGCCTTAATCGTTTGACTTTTTAGACAGGCTATAGCAGCTAGTAAATACTCGTAGATATATTAACTCGTTAAAAATAATTTCGATATGTACCGTAAACTCTCTGAACTTTCACTTTATATGCGAGAAAAACGCTCCATAAACCCATAGATGTCCTTAAAAATCCCAGGTATTCAGTTGTCACGCGCGTGACAAATGTCACGTGTATGACGTCACCGCTACGACACGGCGTGATTCATGTATTTTATAAGTCTACGTCGTCCCGCCATAATCTTCGAGTGACGTGACTCGAGTGCCTTATTTTTATTGTTTACTTTGATTTTTCTGTGTTCTTGTGTCGGTTACTAATGTGTAGTTATGATGTCTTTATGTAGTCGCAATTTTTTTTATAATACTGTAAGATATAGTACAGAATAAATATTATGTACCTATGTAGTTTTATTACTTTCATCATTTACTGCACATTAATATCTAAATATATCTATGTAATATTTATCTTACATCTAACACTAATAACCAAATAAATTAACTAATTTACATCCATCGAAGTCAAAGTCAAAGTATTTATTAGTGTGTTTTTTGGTGATAACAACAGGTCTTACAGTTTATATTTGGTAACTCAAAAAGCTGCCTGTTGGGCAAACACTATTTAACAATATGAAAATTTAAAATGGATATAACGTTCAAAACGAAAGTCAAGATTTAAATTACAATATAAATTAAAATACAATTAATCATTATTACAAACTGATAAATAAAAGACGTGCATTCAACTCAAGCATATATTGGACTGACGCCGTAATAAAGTTACAAAGCGCGGCACGCGCACATATTCTTCTAACCACATATATTTATACACAACACAAACATTCAAAATACAATATATTAGTTAAGTTTTCAATTAAGAAATCATTAAGTTTCCGTTTAAAATGTGTCAAGTTCAGATCTTTGATATTATTTGGTATTTTATTGTATATTTACAAATACACTCTCAATAAGGTTCAAATGAAAACCAGTGTCTGACAACTACTATGTACCTATTTGTCTGGCATTTTTGCTGAACCGGACCTATTTGGAGCAACCATGAGACACACAATGTTATTCTTTTTTTAATATTAAGTTTTTACATGTTGTTTTGACACTGTGTGCGATAAATAAAATATTTTCTTTCTTTCTTATTATATTTATTTATTTATTTATACCATTGACACTTTCTACAAAAAAAAAAACTCTTTAATTATATTGGTGGTGCAATTTAGCTTCACTTTTCTTGGACTGGCCGATATTTGACTATTCAAAAATGGTAAAATGTAACTGCATTTTTGACTATTATAATATTTATGCAATCGTGACCAAAACGTAATCTTTCAATACAAGAGCAAAATATTATTCAAACTCTTCTAGATTGAATGATAACTCAAAGCTAAAACATACAAACGCGGGAAAGTGCTGAAATGAGAGAGAGAGTTGAGTCAACGACCGCTGACGAGAAGCTGATAAACTGTCGCCGTCTCCCTCACTCCTTTACAAAACAAAAATTATTGCGGTGGAAAACGGTCGTAAAAATAACATAACACACCTATACACATACATCAATGTAACACAATCCAGAAAAATAGTTTTGTCGTTTTTTCCTCGCGTGCTCGTTGCAACGCTTTTCAAGTTTCGGCTTCCATACTTTTTTATTTGTACAGTCACACGCAATCGGTGTTATGACGCCAAGTGAAAAATTTGTCACGGACACACTTTTGTTCGCTTTGGTGCAGTTTCGTGTTTCACTGTTGTTTGCGACTGTACTGCGAGTAGCTATGGTTTGACTGCCCTCATTATGACTGGTATTCATGTAATGATTTTAGTATGATGTTGCATTTAGTGTGAATTGTTTTAGATGGCTTCGGTTTGTAATTTACATTTTTGTATTTTTACTTTTTTAGCAAGTATAAAAGAATAGTCTTTTAGCAAAACCGAGGTAGCCCAGTGGTAATAACCCCGTCTTACGAGTTGTAAGTCGCAGATTCAAACCAAGAGAGGCGCATTACTTTGTGTAAAGTATTTCTGAATTACCATTGCTCTCAAAGCATGTCCTAGAACCAAAAATTTCGAATACATGTGCCATCCATCAATCCACCCTGGGCCCGCGTGGATTACAGCACATTCCCTGTCTTGGAAAGGAGGTCTAAGTCCCAGCAGTGGGAACACTATAAGACTGGTTATGCTAATCTTTTAAAGTTTAGTGCCTAATGGAGCTTGGGAGATATGACGAAACTACGGATAAAAAATAGAATTTATTTATTTATTTAAACCTTTATGCACAAAAAAAAACTGTACAAAGGCGGACTTAATGCCTTAGGCATTATCTGCCAGTCGACCTTAGGGTGGTGCAGAAACATAACATGGCAGGTGCAACTGAATATATAGGCAAAACAGAAGAGAAACAAATATATACAATATTAAATACATACTTAGATACATACATATAAATAACCAATACTGTAGTGAAAAAACAAATCCAACACATTAGCGCGGTGATGATTCTACCAACTAGAATTCGAACGGCATTACTGGTCTAAAACATCAAATATCCTCTTAGCAAATTAAAAGTATTAAAATAATTAACAGAACCTTTATAATTACAACTGACACATTACAGGGTTGCTACCATCATTAATAAAATTTGAACATCGCAATTACAATAAGTGGGTGTATTGTCAAGGGTTGCCACATAAAATTGAATAATGGTTCCGCACGAAAAAGGACACTAATATTTATCAAGGGTGGCAGGAAAAAGGAGTCTTCCTTGAGTATAAAATTTTATACTATAAATTCTCACCCCTTTTTACGGTTATATTAAATTGGCGTGGACTAAACCCCGCGGGGTTTTGATTTAATGTGTTTTTAAATAGGCTCTGTTTTATGTATTATGAGTTCATTAAGGCTGGGTATTGAAGGGTTGGGACGAAGTTTGCACAGGATTTATTGGTTCCTTGGTGTGTTTGTTGTGTTTTATGGTTTCTATATTGAATTATTCGGTAAACATTTTCATGTACCTTTGTAAATTTGGTTCTATTAGTAATATTAAGTGAGTTGGAGAGCAGTGGTGACCGAGTGGTAACGGCCCATTCCTTCTCCTAGAGAGGAGGCCTGAGTCCCAGCAGTGGGAATATTAAAAAGGCTGATTATGCTTGTGCTAGTAATATGAAGTAGGTAAAAAATATTTTGTTTTAACAAGGCGTACATGATACATTGCATGCAAGATAATACTGAAAAGTTTCAACATATTCAGTCACATAACGTAACATACAAATTGGTAGGAAGAGGTGGTGCGTCATCATTTCAACGTGAAGACGTCTAATGTTAGACATAGGCCTCCCCCAAGTGTCGCCATAACGACCGGTCTTGTGCGCCTCGCATCCATCGTATGGTGCATAAACCGCGATAATGTTCATTAAAATATATATAGATATTATTTTTTAACGTTTCGTATTCAGAGAATAAAGTAAGTTTATTAAGAATGAACATCATACAAAGACGGAATATTTCATCGAAATTATTACCAACTCTTGCCAGCGAAATAATACACTTATCTGTTACGTCCTTAACAGATAAGTATATTACTTTTTTATATTTCGCTGACATACTCGTAACTCTAAAATACTTTTCTTTTAGAAATATACATGGAAATTATATTTTGAGCAATTCAGACTCTAAGAAAGTGCTACAGACTTTTGAGAAAGTGCAAAAGGATTTTATTTTTTGTTTTCTTCTTATCTATAACATATTATAGTAAGTTAGAAATAATAATAAAGTAAAACACTAAGCAAGATTATAGTCAAAAAATTAAAAAGTTTACCTACGCATTTCTTTGAAAACTCGACTGGTTTCACCGCCATTAGTGTGTTTAAAACAACTGTGAGAAAGAACAAGTTCTCAATAGAATTGTCTTCAAAACTAACTAGCACAAATTCATCAGTAATTCCTGCACCATTAAACGCTACAACTTACCCTTTTGACAGGACCGTCATGCACAGCACACAAGATACTTAGTTCCATTAAGTCGTGCTCCGCTTTCTCCATACATTCGAGAAGCATTAGATAGTTCTACTGTTCAACGCACAAGTTATAACTGCCAGTTCAAAGTTCTTAACCATAAATGACACAAGAGTCGAAACTTGGGCCATAGTTATCAGATACACGCCATAGTTTAAAGTCGCAGGTGCTTAGGATGCGGAGAGACGGGGCTGAGAATAGGCTGGCCTATTTTGCAGTCAGTTTAAATAGGCCACCGATATCAAACGTGATTTCTGACAGTTTTGTTTGCTAATGGGGGGAGGGGTTCTAAGGTACTAGTTTCAGCCAATGGTTTCATCTGCAGGTCTATGTCACTTAGTGATAAACAAGCATTCTATTGGTGAAAGAATTAAAATCAGTCTAGTAATTTTTGAGTCAATATATTACAAACAACTACAAAAATGAAAATCTAGCATCTTTATAATATTTGTATAGATTTCGATATATGTAACTGAAATAAACTATTATTATATTATCTCGTGCATCTCTATGCAAGTATAGAACTGCCACATATTGTTAGTTATGATAAGTTTTCATATAACAGGGACATAACAAATATGCTCAAATCCAGACTCCAGGATGCTACTGACAAACCCCAGATGGAAATACCTACTAAGATTTTTTGTTTAACCTTTCCCCACAAAAAAGTTACACCTATATTGTGGGATATAAACTCACATACATGAGACACTCAGACCCGGAATAACTAACTACAGGCCGTACCTACTAATATTTGTTCCGTGTGGGAATCGAACGTGCGGCAATCGCTTAACTACTGCGTCCTCGTCAACCTTGCCAAATTAATTAAACTGAGACAGAAAATGACTACAGTCATTAAGATTTTGATTTGATTCATATAGTTTTTATATCTTTATTAAGGATCCATGTCACTATATTGACCATGTCGTTCCATCATAGCCGTCGTATTTTGATTTATTTTAAATGATTGTGATGGGCAGGGCACATTGCTCGCAGAACGGATGGCCGAAAGGTTCTGGAGTGGCGACCGCGTACGCAGCGTTGGAAGGCCTCCTACAGGGTGGACTGACGAAGAAGACGGTGAAGGTAGCGGGAATCCGATGGATGCGGGACGCACATGATCGTTCGTTGTGGCGACGCTTGGGGGAGGCCTATGTCCAGCAGTGGACGTCTATCGGCTGAAATGATGATGACGATGATGATGAAATGGTTGTAATCAATTTTGTATAGAACTCTTGCCTCGTCTGACGTAGGCTTCTATAACTAAGTATGAAATGTGCTATCTAGATACATTTTCTAAGTTTAAGATGTGAACAAGTGAGCTCATTAAGTCTGAATATCGACTAACTAGCTGACTCTGTAGACTATAGTGACATTTGTCCGGATTGACCTCTTGCTGAGAATGAATATTAGCATACTGGTATGTAGTTTCGTATAATTTGTATTATCATCATCAGCCTTTTTTTAATTTTTCCACTGCTGGGACTCAGGCCTCCTCTCTAGGAGAGGGAATGGGCCGTAATCCACCACGTGGGCCCAGTGCGTGTTGGTGAATGTCACATGTCTATGAATTTTTGGTTCTAGAAGATACCGGTTTCATCACTGTTGACATTGAGTGCAGTGGTAATGAAATAAATTTCACAAAGTAATGCGCCTGGCAGAGTTCAAACTCGTAAGTCGGAGCCATCACTACTCGGCGACCACTGCTCTTAAACTTTGATATACATATTATTGTATACATCGTTATTTTTAGTGTATGCAAAATCTTAATAATATACTCTGTTCAGAACCAGTAATTGAATAGATTCCAATAATTTTTACACTATGTTATATTTTTTCCCAAAAATGTTTAAAATGTCACAAGCTGGACACCACTGATAAGTATAATAGTAGTATAGTAATTAAGTACGACACAGGTCACGGCAGGATATAGCGAGTATTAGGTGCCAGCAAACAACTGGGTGAAATGCTTGCTGATATAACAAGATTATAATTTTGTGATTTTCCATGACACAGTTATGAAATTTTGTACATAGATTTTTTATACAAAAATACTAGATACGTGTTTCGGATTCTCGGACATATCCCACATGTCGACAATCTCGGAAGCTATGTCAATATACTTAATTTTTTTATCTTTCTCGCCTTTCAAAATTCGTTTTATTATTATTTTCAATTACTTTATTGTTTTTATCCCCATTATTATCTACAATTATTTATTATTATTTTCCTTTTTTTCAGTGCTTTAGTTTTGTCTTAAATTAATGAATTGACGGCCTATTTTGTAAGTGTGGTGTGTACCGTAAGTATAAGTTGGCAATAAGTAAAGAAATATAGAGTGGCCATTTTCTTTGAGTATATCAAATGTAGACAATTTGATTGTCTTTAGAAATTGCCATTATATCTTCCTTTATCATGACGGTAACTCTGACATTGTCATATCTACTTTACAGCACATGCATATAAAAAGACAAAATCTTACAGGAAAAAGTAACAAAAAACTTACAACATATTTACCATTCCATTTTATTACTATAACCTTTATTCCCTTGACATAAAGTCTTGATTGGCGAGATATTATCTTTACGGTGGGTAGTCAGAAGGTTGCAAAATTGACGGGTACGTTAACGAATGAATAAGCCAGTTCAAAGAATAACCGGAGTGAGTTTAAAGAGAACGTTAAAAAAAAAATGGCGCGTTTTCTGCTCGATTGGACGAAAACTGGTGCTCACAAGCCGTGTGTAACCGCTTTTGTAAAATAGGTTAAGTCATTATTTTATACTTTCATTTTTCTGAAGGCTTTCGGTTCTGGTCTTGAACGTTTTCGGCGGTGCATAAAATTTAATTTACAAAACATGATCAAAGGAAATGTTTTATTCGTTTTGTGATTTCGTTAAAGTAGGTAAGTAACTAATTAAACGTAAAATATAACGTTTTTGTTTTTATTTTCTAATTAAAATTCAAATTCAAATCAGATCGAGAATAAAAGTTTTTAAATTAAAATAAAAACGAAATGTATGTTGCGTTCTTGGAACTGCTATAAAAGCAGCCAAGTGCGAGTCGGACTCTTGCACGAAGGGTTCTGTACCAACATTAGAAACAATATATAAATATAGGCAAAAGAAATTACATTTATTGTATGAGAGTCCCACTTAAATATTTATTTTAATCTGTTTTTAGTTCCTTTTGTTATAGCGGTAAAATAAATACATCATCCATGAATGTTTTAACTGTATAACTTGATAACTTGAAAATGTCGGTCAGTCCAAGAAAAGTGAAGCTAAATTTCACGTTCCAAAGCGTAGATGAGAAGAACGTGGAAGAAACTCCATAAGTACTTTCATAATCCTGATGAATTCATGATGTACAGCTTGGTGACAAACAGACGGACAGTGTAGTCTTAACCGTCTGATCCCGTTCTTACCCTTTGGGTTCGGAACTCTAAAAAATAGTTTCATGATTTCAGTATAAAAATTTATTTATTTATCAAACTTATACTATCTTTAAAGGCATACCTAATGCGACAGTACAGCCAAAAATAACTATTTAAACATAATTTATTCTAAACCTACTTAATTACATGGCATATAACTGCTAGTGCCACTCTGTTAAATTCACTCAAAGTACAAATGAATAGGTCTGACTTGTCGTGTATGAGATTAAGAGTGCGAAGTGCGCGCGTCAGAGGCGACTCTTTGAGCAGGTTAGTTAAAATAACTTCAATCCATACAGCTGCTCAATTCAGGAATAACTTTTGTAACATATTTTTACCACATTGTTTTATTTACGCTATTGTGGTAATATCAAGCTAGAAAACCCTTTGCTATTGTGGAATTGCGTGACTATAGGTACACTGCGCACACATGTGCCACACACGCTGATCTGGGCTCGTTGGTCTCCATACATTTTTTAGGAAAACTAGACTTGTAGATCAGCACTAGATCCACGACACACGACGCCATGTGACGTCGTTTTACGTACAAAGCAGGCGTGCTACACGTGTTAGTCCAAAGGAAGCTTAAGATTTTGAAGATAGATATCGATTATATTGAAACTTTTTAAAATTACCTGACTCCGATATGTGACGAGCGGGAGTGTTGAGACTTTAACTGACTAAAATAACACCTATATGCTCTTTATTTGACTAGCATTTTAGGACCTTAGGTCCTTTTGACCCTTCAAGAAACACACACATAAAGTGGGTTAGACATACACGATCTCGCTCTATCAGACAGGAGACCATACTTCATGAATTTCTACTTCGAAAAAAGTGTTAAAATTTTCACTATTATACCATAGAAAATACTAATCAATTTTCCGCTCATTTTAGTTTACCTACGAAATTAATAACAACTCCTCAACTAAACACACAACACAATCCCGATATTAAACCATAAGTTATGATTGAGTGCTGTGTTGTTACTATCAGAGGTAATTATGCGGCTGGCCTGAAAGTAGGTTACCCTATCTAGATCTAAGCTAGCATAGCTAGGAGCCACGCATGGCAATACACGCTTGAAATATTGCAACGCATAATTGGTGACGGGCAGACTTGCAGTCATTATGGGAACTGATATGTGGGCTATTTTCCTGTTGGTAGGAAAATTACAGCAGTCATTCAAGGGTTGTTAGTGTATAGTCATTTGTTATTTCTTTGATTGGATTTGTTATTCTTCTTGGCTCCGAAACGTGGTCGCTCATAATGGACCTCCTTAGAAGGCTTCACCCAAAGGCAATGGAAAGGGCTCGGGGTTTCCTTTCGTGATCGCATAATAAATTAAGATCTTCGCAGAAGAACTGAGGTTGCCAACATAGCATGAAGAATTGCCAAACTTATGTGGTAATAGACAGGGCACATTGCTTGCAGAACAGACGGCCGTTGGGGCCGAAAGGTTCTGGAGTGGCGACCGCGTACCGGAAGACGCAGCGTTGGAAGGCCTCCTACAATGTGGACCGATGACCTAGTCAGGGTTTCGGAAAACCGATGGATGCGAGACGCACAGGGTCGGTAATTGTGGCGACACATATACACATTTTAATGACACATATACACATTTTAATGTAGTCAAACAATTGGTTCAAATCAATAATTGGAAACCTTAACGCTGTGATGATACTACTGCCAACCTCTTGCGAATTATCTCGCGAACTTTAGTTTTGAATGCTCATCGGTTTGCCATATTGTACACGTAGAGTATTAAGTGTCCGCTGAGTACAGCTTCCCCACAAGGTGCAAGAGTAAAACCGGTCAAGAAGATCAATTTCAGTCATTAAATGTTCTCCTTCTACACGATAGTCTGACGGCAGCAAAGAAAGATGGCGGCAACCAATCAATCCACTTTTGGACAAGTGGTTTTCACAAAAGGATATTGCCTGCAGCCACGCGACAATGAGGACCAGGACAAAATTAAATGTCTTTCTTACAAAGAAAAGCCTTAACCTACCTACAACAATGTATCTATCTAACTGGTAAATTAAATTAGAAGGAAAAATCGGCCTTTATCGTGGAAAATTGCCGTTTTATCCGCTTAGCATTGAGAGCAGCGGTGGCCCAGAGGTAACGACCCGACTTACGAGTAGTAGATTATGGGTTCAAACCCAGTCAGGTGCATTACTTTGTGTAATTTATTTCATCGCCATTGCTCTCAAAACGATAAACGATATTTCTGTGAGAAAACCGGCTTGTCCTAGGATCAAAAAATCCACCTAACCGTACTGGGACTCCATGATGGATATCGTGGATATGACCCATTACCCTCTTAGAGAGCAGGACTGGAGGCCAGCAATGAGCGAACAGCGAGCTACCCACCGTTTTCTTTCTGCAAACCCACGCCCTCAATATCTTCTATTCGTCCTGCGACTCCTGACGCTGAAGAAGATACTGTAACCCTACAACGCAAAGGGCAACTGAAGGATATGTCTTGCTCCACCATAGAATGGGAGACTTATCCTTCTGCCTGTCCTTATCTCATATTACTTGGGGTCGGCGTAATACTTTTTTTTTCCAATTTTAGAATGAGAAACGTCCTAAAAAAAGTCTTAAATTATTTAGCCAAGACTCTTACAAAGTAACAATGTAACCACTAAATTAATAACATAGAAAAAAAGCCAGGCTTGGTTTTCTTAATTTTCCAAGCTAATACAAAAATCCTTGAAGCATATTTCTTAATATTCTTCTCAAGTGTCACGTAAACATCTTCATTCTTACTTTTATTGCCAAAAAAATAATACGCAGTGAGGTCGATCAGGTCGGCGCATAAAAATTAACGTCACAACCAAATCTGGCTAATGTCCAAAATACTATAATGTCTTTGAATATATTTTAAGATACTCTGAAAAGTTTTTAAAAATAGGAATCTTGAATTCATATTTTTATACAGGCTGTACTGAAGTGGAACTGGAATAGGCGTAACATAATAAGGTTTTCAGGTTACTGTCAAATAATAATAGAGAGTATAGTGGAATGGAAACTATATATGACAGAAATAAAATACAACTAGACTTCTAAAATATTATCTAGTATTCATTTTTCAAATATTACTCGCCGGTATTCAATATGCTAACAATATGTTATATTTCTGAATACATATTATAGATACACAGAACAAAATGAACGTGCTCCTCAAACAAAACTTTGGGTGGTAGTCGAACCCACGACTTCCAGCATGGCAGTCAGTACTAACTACTACAGCAACCAGTTGATATCATCATATTTTCCATTTGCCGATATACGTCCACTATTGAACATAGGCCTCCCCCATGAGCGCTATAATGGCTGGTTCTATATAACTGGCATCCATTTGACTTCCGCGACCCTCATTAGGTCATAGGTCTATATTATAGGAGGCTGCGCCAACGCTATGTCTTCTGGTACGTGGTAAAGTAGTATGCAGTTATTAGTTTGTAGATATCAGATGGGTAGATACTCCACGAGTCTAGAAACCGACCCAGTTTAGCCTTCAAGGCATCTCTTGAAATCCAATACATGTATTGGTATTGTAATTTCTTTAATAGTTAAGTACATTCTGATTCAAATAAACACCCTGTATGGATAATACTACGATTCGTAACCACCTACGAGCTACGGCGTAGCTGTGCTACGAAGCCTCTGCGCTACGGTTTCACAGGTATAAAATGGGTCAATTGCTTACGTATTTCTAAGATCATATTATTTTATGTAGTGTACAAAGTTCTTTAGGAAATTTGAGTGCTCAAAGCCATTTATTCTCGTTTTGGTCGAAGAAAAATATCATAATGTGTAAGAATATCAGCAGCCAATTTCTTAAAGTGCCTACGTATGACTCAGTTTTACATCCTATCTGCAGAGGTGATCTTCAGTACCTGTGTCAATGATACTTTGCTATCGAGATACGTAGCCGATCGAAGTATTTGCAGATTAGGGATAATTTTGGAGGCAGATAAGCACGTTGGAAAGTATTGAAAATACTTTATATTTTGGTTTCAGTCCTATATTATAACATTAATATTATAAAGGCGAAAGATTATGTTTGTATGTTTGTTACTTCTTCACGCTGAAATGGCTGGAAGAACTTGGGGTATTAATAAAAAAAAAAAGTTTTCTGTTTCAATGTATTAAACCCGTAAGTTACAATGTTATAAATCAATTGTAATTATAATTATTTAAATGTGAATAAAAATTAATTTTGAATAAACCAATCATAGCGCAAACCATACTGGCTAAATAAAAAAATATTATCTAGTTTTATCACATTATATCACCACAAAAATAAATACCATGCTTTACCGCATCACATCACCAAAAACAAAGACATTCCTTTCTAAATACTCCATAACATCCTCATCAAATCAGCAAATATTTGAACAGAACTGTGAATTTCTTCGTTAATCCCTTATTAAATAAACAGGCCTAACTTCCACAAATACGATCGCCCCTCGCAACTGTTATGACGTCATCGTCATCCTACCCTTTAAACAACGTAATCACAAGTTCAGCGTACGCGTGTGCACTACTGAATTTGATAATGGTGATTTTAAATGTTAAGGATTTATATAAAGTTTGCGTGTGGTGTTTTCTTGGGATATTTTTTTAAATACTAATAGAATTTAAAAAAAAAATGGGCAAGTGTGAGTCGGACTCACGCACTGAGGGTTCCGTACAAACTTATCTATAATAATTTTCAATATAAAAGTGCTTGATTTACGAAAAATATGGCACAAAGCAACCCACGCTTTTTTCACAATGATACTAATATTTTTCGATCATTATTATTATTTTCTACCTATATTGAAATTATTTTACACTTTTTAGTTTGATATGCTATGCAAGCATGTTTTTTTTTTAGTTTTTTTAAACTATATTTTTATTTTTTACTAAAAAAAAACGGATTATTGTATTGTCATCAATATTTGATGGGTGTGCGAAATTTGAAGAAAATCTGATCGCCCAAAGTTGGTCAAAATCGAGCTCAAAGGCGTTAGTTACAAACATACAGGTGAAGCTAATATAAGCGTGTTAAAAAAAATAAGCGTGTTAATAAGCGTGTTAAAAACAGTTAAATTCCCGTATTGAGTTGATTCCGCCGTCTCAGTTCTATCATCGAACAACCCGACGTACGACAAGTGACTACCCATACGTTGTTGCAAAATCTACGGTCTAGACTAAGCGTTTTGCCTCGTCATTTATACCGAGTACGGCGAAGAACTAGAACAATCTGTCTGCTGCGGTCTTCCCGTCCAATTATAATTTAAGTGTCTTCAAGACAAGAGTGATTAGGCTCATAAACTAGTGCGCCTCACCATCAGAGATTTCATCACTGCTTACCATCAGGTGAGATCGCAATCATGCACTGGTTTATATCAATGAATAATTGAATAAAGAAGATAGACGGACAATAAGGTGATCCTATAAGGGTTTCGGTTTTTCCTTTTGAGGTACAGAATTCTACAAGCCATGTATATGTTTATGAAAGTCATATTGATCTAATTTTCCTCATGTCACTTCAATCAAGGAATAGGACTTCTCTTTCATGAAAAATTGATGACTTAATTAATCTATTTTGTACTCATCATTTATAGGTAACTGTCCTTCACAGATCTAAATCCTCAACAACTAAAATCGCCACTTACTTTGCGCTTATTGCTCGTAGTACATTTCAACTTCATTTTTTTTTTGAATCACCAACATTTTGACAATTCAAAAGTGTCTATAATTGCTTATTTCAGAGTGTGGCGTTACATACCTTTCTTCATAAATGGGCTAGCCAACCCTAAAATATTATCGAAGTTCGAATAGTGTGTCAGGAAAAAATTGAGAAAGGTATGATTATGTAATAGGTACTAACAATAATGTCAGACAAAGAATATCTTCATTTTCGAATGTTTCGCAACTTACCAAGAATAATGACAAAGATAAAAGATAATGAGGGAGTAAGACTCCAATCATTTCTTTAAATCATTCAGAAGTGAGCATTTATAAATAACAAAAATAATATGAAAAGAATCGATTTTAATCTACAAATAATTTGATTGATTAAACCAATCTTGCAGATCACAAAATAAATCAAAAACCTCGTCGACATACTCATACATAAACAAATTGACAATCACAGCCTACTCTCTCCCTGACTTTGTGTATCTGTAACCCACACACTGACATCTTTATAATTGAGTGACACACACAAGCTTAAACGCTGTTGGAGTAAACACACACTCGTAAACAGAAAACGTTGCACGCACACATATATAAACTACCAAGTTTGTTTGTAAACGTGGGTTGTGTTTTACACACACAGGGGTTTATAGCCATGAGTGTATTCGCGGAAAAAATAGGTTCGTCACCTTGACGTTTGTGATTCATTATTATAATAACGTCATTCATCTGTTTGAGAATCACACTTGAATGTTATTTAAAAAATATGCCATGGATTCCTTCCAAGAGATTGGTTTCAAAATAAACATGCTGCGGTCTTCCCGTCAGATTATAATTTAGATGATGGAATAGGCTCATAATAAACTAGTGCGCTTCAACCATAACGATTGCATTACTGCTCACCATCAAGTAGGATCCGAGTTTAACAATAAAAATAAATCTACTGTCAGATTGCTACATTCCGCATCTTTAAGTGTGCCGTTTCTTAAGACCCTTGAAACGAAAAAACTGTCCACCATGATTTCGTTTTCCTTGCTTGAGTTCAGAATAGAAGAATTTACCTATCAATCGTAGTATTAGTGTTAATTCATAAGATTGCCATATAAAGGGTTTTAGTAGAATTTAGCCTATTGATTGATGGGATTAAGTCGGATTATTTTATACGCAGCAAAAGACCCTAGCATACGAGTAACTTCAAATCATTTTACATGTACATTGATGAAGAAAAAAAAACTAACGGAGATATAACCACCTCGACTGTACATCAGATACCGTGTACACTGTACCTCACACAGAGGTAATCATGTAAGTACAACTGCCCACACATGACGAGGTAATTAAGTAAGGCTGGGAACTGATTGACGGCCGCCTGATTGCGCCCGACCCGATCTGCGACCTGACGGTGATCTTTGCTCGCCCCTCTTGGTGTTACATTTGAGGTATACGTGTGTTTATTGGAGAATAGTAGTTGTAATCCATAAATAAAGTAAGTTTACGTTATACAGGGTGTCTTTGGAATCTTTGACAATCGTTCAGGAGTTCATGAATACAAACAACTTTCACTTTGAAATCACACTAATGTTATAAAGGCGAAGTTTGTTTACAATAAGAGTGTGTGAGTTTGTAACTTTTTCACGCTGAAACGGCGGGACGGATTTCGAAGAAACTTAGTACATGGGTGGCTCATGTCCTATATTCTAGGACATGATCCACTAAGATACTTTTTATCCTTTATGACAGGCCTGTTGGTCTAGTGGTTAGTGACCCTGACTGCTATGCCGGAGGTCGTGGGTTCCATTCCCACCCAGGACAAATCTTTGTGTTACGAGCGTGATCAATTCTTCTGTCTGGGTGTAATTTATCTATAGTATGTATGTATATAGAAATATATAAGTATGTTTATCAGTTGTCTAGTACTCATAACACAAGCTCTGCTTAGCTTGAGACTAGATGGCGTTGTGCGATAGTTGTCAAATATTATTATTATTATTATCCTGGGAGTATGTTCCGTTGGAATAATTTTCTGATACCACGCAGGCGAAGCCGTAGCCAGCAGCTTGTGTAAATATAAATATGATTGCTGCAAATCTGTTTTTT
Organism: Mythimna albipuncta; assembly: GCA_929112965.1. Classification (NCBI taxonomy): domain Eukaryota; kingdom Metazoa; phylum Arthropoda; class Insecta; order Lepidoptera; family Noctuidae; genus Mythimna; species Mythimna albipuncta. The sequence continues at coordinate 4,459,003 of OV815960.1, forward strand.
TACATGCAAATTTAGTATCATTGACCAACTAGACCAAATTGGTCAGTGCGAAATATTCCTCGAAATATTGCCATCGAATTTAAAATCATCCTATGTGCTTTATTGAGTTACTGAAGTAATTAATGTGGCGTACCATACCTTGACTGCTATCCCATGGGTATCTCGAATCAGGAGGATTCCTGATTAAATATGTTTAGAAGCTCAAAAGCTTATGCAATTTGATCTGTAGTCAAATGTCGTGTCACCTAACCTACGCATATGATTGGTCGATTCTACTCTGGTAAATCAATCATAAAAGCCAACATGAGATTACAAACATCATGACTATTGATCAGAGACTTTTATAGGAGTAATGTATTGGTAAAAATATTATTAATGGGGTTTTTGTTTATTTTATTATTTATACAAACTGTTAGAAGAATCATAGTAATGATGTGTTGTAGACAGTAGCTAATCCCTGCTGTGAAGACTCATTTACAAGGTTAGTCATTTGAAATTCACTCATTTGTATTGCCTAGTTACAAATTTATAAAAACTCATATCAGTAACATATTTTTTTTCCTTCTCATCCTGTTATTCTAATAATATGTAATCTTAACGATATAATTCAATAAACAACTTTGGTCGACAATACTATTGTATTGTATTGTTGTACAATAGTATTGTCGATCAAACGAAACTTAATTGGCGCCTCATCAATCCTCCCAGAATAGATGGTCGTTTGAGTCAAAAGGTTCTGGAGTGAACACCTTTCACAAGGCGGAACGATGACCAAGTGAGGACTATGGGAATTCGATAGATTTTAGATATATACGAGTAGGACCATTCGTTTTAAGTGAACAAAAACGGCTATCCACAAATAGACTATACGCATAATTCACACTTTCATCCCACAGAATTCCAGACATTCTGACATGATGGTCTTAAATTTGTCCGTGATAAAGACATTAAATATATACTAGTGAATATCATAGTCAGGGTGCGTGTTAAAAATAATGTTGACAGCAAAGAGAGAGCGAGGGACAGAACTCTAGGCTAACGCAACAGTGTGATGAATGATGATTAATTAACCGAAGAATTGTTTTCATTTCTAGCATATCTTGTACCCAATCTACAACACAACACAACTTATCATTTCTTAGATCTAGATATATCAAAATAGCTAGAAGGTAAATGTCATCAAGGGTTTATTGATCTAGTTAAAGTTCTTGGAAGCGGCCACGTGGGCGGGCGTACGATGTACGCACTGAGATGATGTAAGCGTAGTAATAGTAAGAGTAATAATAATATAGTAGTATATAGAGTGTGTGTATACTACTATTAGTAGTATATAGTAATTCTTTTTTTTTCTCTTTTTTATATGTAGGTAGGTACTTATACATTTGGCGGAATGCAACCTGTCTGTTGCGCTTAGCTACCCTAGTTATAATGATAATTGTTATGTAACACGAACTACAGTACATTCAATCGCTTAGGACCGGAATTTACGTGTAGTTTTGATGATTACTTTTTTATTCTTCGTACTTATGTGTTCCTTTTTCCTGTTGCATATATACATGTATACATGTCTATGTATCTCTAAACACCTGTTATTTATAATTTACTACACACTAATTTTTAATTATACCTACACTCATTAATATATATTATTTACCTCGTAGACTCATAGTAAGGTTCAGTTGAAAACCAGCGTCAGGCAACTGCTACGTAGTGGCCTGGCACTATGCTGAACTGGACCTACTTGGCGCAGCCGTGAGACACACAATGTGTATGTTTTTCTAAAGTTATGTGTTTCCATAATTGTTATTTCATTGTGTGTTTTATGTGCCAAATAAACGTGTTTTCTTTCTTTCTTTTCTTTCTTAATAGGGTATATAAATTACTAGATAACGAGACGTAAGCTAGGCCGTATCTAGTCTATATAGTTAGGTATAAGATTAGCCGTTGAATGGTGATGACTATGACACTATATTGAATTAAAAAGCTTTCTTTAGCCAAAAGTGACACATTTAACGGTCGAACGAGTGTATCATCAGTCACTACTACAAAGTCTTACAAAGTTTTTATATTGTTTTTTTTTTTTTTTAAATTGATATAAACTAATGCTTGATTTTATTAACATAATGTTACTTGAACTAGTCATGTCATTTCTTATACACAATTTTTTTCCTTAATACCGTATTACATATACAAAAAACGCACAAAATATTTAACTAATTAAAATAACAAACAAGTGTGTTTGTAATTTACAAGAAAAAAAAAACAAATATGCTATCAAAAAACTTCTCACATCACTGTCGTCTGGTAATGTGCCCAGAAGACTGGGGCAAAGGTAATCCTTGCGGCAATGCTTATCCTGTGTTCAACATAAAAGCCAACCCTTCGATCCCTTGAAGTGTATTTTACTAAAGGTTTTTTTTTAGGTGAATAATCATTTAAAGACTTCTTCTACTCTTAAGCGGACTGGGAGGGCCTGATATTACTGACTAAAGCTCACTCCTGTTCCTTTTTTGCTTTCGGTTTAGGGCTCCGGGGTTCTCTTTAGCCTTCATTGAATCGAAAACATCTTAACTTGTATTTCAACCAAACTAAATTCTCGCCGTAGGTAGCGCTAGGTTCCGGGCCAGGCGCGAACTTCCGGGAAGCGAGCGTGAGTGTGCGTGATACAAACGACTTGATTTAATTGTAATGGGGTTAGTATAATTATCTTGGACTGTTCTTCATTTAAATCTTGATGAACTGTTGGTCATAATGTGGTTGAAGAGCAGTAAAAGTGGTGTTAAGATAATAAATAATGATGACGTGTGTCTTAAATATCTATTATCATAACAGTGTTGTCCTACAAGGTGGACCGATGACCTGGTGAAGGTAACGGGAAACCGATGGATGCGGGACGCACAGGAACGTTCGATGTGGCGACGCTTGGGGGAGGCCTATGTCCAACAGTGGACGTGTATCGGCTGAAACGATGATGATGATGAACAGTGTTGAGTAATCTACACTAGTCTACATCAACACTAATATAATAAAGAGGTAAAGTGGGTTTTTATTTTATTTTTAGTTTGTAGGGGGTAATATCTGAAAGTACTGGTCCAATTGCTGAAATTTTTTCACCAATAGAAAGCGGCTTTATTCCTGAGTGACAGAGGCCATATTTTATGTACGCGGGTGAATCCGCGTGTAAAAGCTATTATCAAATATACAAGACAATAACGTTTTCACGAGGATATATATTTTTTTAAGTGGGAAAATCATCCAATGACATCTTGACAATCTTCCAATGGCTCTGAGTAAAAATCCGCTCCTGTTCTTTCATTGCCTTTCGTACCGGGGCCGAATCTTCCTCATAGAAACAAATCCTTGGCCACAGTAGGCTTCAACCCTACTTGGCCCCTGCGGTAAATTACCAAGCTTTAAAATATTTTGAAATATAAAACGTGTAATATATAACTGTTCCTTTTATTTAACTGTTTCTTAATTTACCCCTGTGCAATTAGTATTTTTAGTGACAAATACGATTTTTAATGCACATTTAAAAATATCTCTTATAAAACAGAAGATTTAATTTGTTTAAACGTGTCAATTTTAGGAACTATTGGTTCGAATCGAAAAAAAAAAATAAGTAAAAAAAAAATGACTCCTGCTGACTAGGAAAATTTCTTCAAACACACATTCCCCCCCCCCTTGCGTCATTTATCCTCAATGCTGAGGGTCGTGACCTCGACGAATAACTTTCTTGTGGGCTATATTTCGCCATAACGTCCTATCTTCGGCGATGTGGATGGCGTCGCAGACTGTGGTCTCCAGTGAAACACGGATTTGGTCTGACCAACGTTACGGGCTCCTGCCCCTGGGTCTTTTCCTATCTATAAATTTTCTTGTCAAAGCAAATTTTCCAGGTGAACAAAAAACACATTACCTCACTAAATTCTAAAAACAGTTTAACACAATGATGAATCCCTCATCAACCGAACATTGCAAGCATGTGTGTATGTATGTGTGCGTAATAAAAACAACTTGATTTAATTGTGATGTGGCTAACACAATTATCTTGGACTGTTCTTCATTAACCCCTGAAGAGTTAGGCACGATGATGTCGTAAGGATGGTAAAAGAGTAATGAAGGGACCAATAAAAATTTTATGTATCCTTTGTGTGCGGATGCAGTATGGGCCGAATGGCAACTGCCCCGACTTCCGGCCTGGTCACGACTGCGGATTCAACAGATATCGGCGCGGCGAGCGGGGCGACATTGGTAAGCGGGTGCGTGGCGCTATAAGCGGTGTCTTGTGGAGTGCTTCAAACATTTTCATACTTTGATCTTACCGCTCGCCTCCCCGGGCTTAGCTACCGCTCACAGAAAAGATATCGTAGAAAAGATATCGTAGAAAAGATATTAAGTAAAATAAAATACAACCGAATTTTAATATTGTGGAACACAGTCCACAATATCAATCAGTCAAGTTGTTTAATAATTTACCTTTAGATATAAAAAGCATTATCTACACTAATACTTTTAAAAATAAATTATGAATGTCCTTTAATGATTATTAGTATTTGTATTATTACTTTATTGAATTGGATTTGTTGAATATTCTGTTAATGAATTATAAATGTCCTTTAATGATTATTAGTATTTGTATTATTACTTTATTGAATTGGATTTGTTGAATTATTACTATTATTGAATTGTATTTGTTGTATTACTATTGAATTGAATTGCTGAATTATTATTGAATTGAAAATGTTTAATCTATTATTAATTATGTGATTCAGATACAAGATTTTTGTTATTGAATAAATGACTATGACTATGACTATGACAGAGCAAGGTCATGAGCAGGCTGTTAAAGGTGGCATTTCGCACCGTGACAGTTCTCCTGTCTCTGTCTCGCGCGCGAACTGTCGCTCATACACTGCCTAACGTCAAGTAACGGTCGCGGTCTCCTGTCTCGGTTGCTTGTCTCTGTCGCGGCGCGAACCGCCACCTTAAGAGTTGTAGGTCGCGTGTTCAAACTCAATCAGGCGCAATACGTTGTGTAATTTATTTCATCACCACTGCTCTCGAAACGGTGAAGGAAAGTATCGTGAAGAAAACGGCGCTTCTTAAAACCGAAAATTTAAAGACATGTAACATCTACCAATCCTATCTGGGCCCTCGTGGTGGATTATGGCCTATTCCCTCTCGTAGAGAGTAGGCCTGAGTCTTAACAGTGGGAATATTATAAGGTATGATATGATATTGTATCTCTGGTGTGGGCTTCGACTAGTCAGCTCTATTACCACCTTAGTGAGTGATTAATGAGTTTACCACAAGTTGAATCTTTATATTGATTGACAGCAAAGTTGACTTACTGTCTCCGCACACGAGCCTCAAAAAAACGCCATAACAAAAAAACGCTAGAAGCGGCTACAAAAAAAAGCTCGAAAAAGAAAAGGTCGAAGCCTACTGGGGCCAGGGTTATCCGAAAGGGCGCTCGAGCCCCGGTATGAAGGCTCGAAGGAACGGGATAGGTTTTTTAGTCAATAAGAGTCTGACACTAACTCCCGCTCCGCCCAAGAGCGCGGGTTGTCATTGGATGATTTTTCCCATCGAAAAAAAAAATACTACAAACTTTGAGACAGCAAATTTTGACACTACGAAATCTAATACTACAAATTTTGATACTACAAATAATTTCATAAATGTATATGTAACTTAACCCTAAAACTATCTATCTATATCTACTACTATCTAACTATAGCTTCGACCCATCAATAACAATTTACAGCTAGCAAATAGTTCATTCAACTGTATCGTAGCGACGTGCTACGCCGTAGCGGCGTGCCACGCGCCCTAGCAGCGTAGCAGCTGTAGACATTTTATTAACCGTTTTGTTAGACAGACAACTACGTGTTTGATATTTTTGTATCTTTAAATGAATCGAAGTGTTTTTTGTTGACTTTGCCCGCTCTAGAATGGAACGAGAGAGCGTGTCTGACTTTCACTGAATAAATCCAATGTCTAAATACTATGGTATCTTTTCTGTTCTGAGAATTATCTTAGAATGCTACTCACTTTAATATCTGTTAAACAAATATTCTATCAAAAATTCCTTTCATTTTTTTTTTATGTTTTTTAGAATTAATTCTACGATAACGCAACACAAACAAAACGACACAAAATAGAGCCACAACGCTCTACAACTCTACATAGAGTCGACTCTATCTACTATGTAGAGCTGTATCGGACTTGTGTGCTTGGCTAGTTAATAATGCCCTTTGTAACGACTCTACGTGCGAGGCTCTGCTCGTAGGGTCAAGGTCTGTAAGGATGTGTCGAGGCTTTTAAAGAAATCTTTCTACTCGCCCATTTTTTTGGGTGAAAAGTAGGCTTTTTAGGGAATTGGTTTAAAGAGAGTGCGTTAGTTACGTGATAGGGGAAGGTTTTTTTTTTCTTAATATTCTTTTTAAGAATTGGAATGAGAAAACGAAGAACCTTGATTGTTGGAAAGAATGGTGAAGAGGCCTTTGCCCAGCAGTGGGACCAACGGACGGCTCGATTGGCACAGTGGTTAAGTGATAGATTTCTGCGCGATGTTTTGCGGGTTCCATTCCTGTACGGAATCAATAATTATATGATCTAAAGATTCTGTTCCGGGTCTGTCCTGGCCCATGATACAGGAGTAGTTTCTAGTGTAGAGCAAAGTTAAGGAAACAAATTAATATAAACGTGTAAGGAAACTATAAATATTTTGTGAATTTTGAACCAACATAGAAATAAGTGTTACTAACATACAGTGTGGACCAAAACTTTTTTTTTTTTAATAAATAATAATAATTATTAATTTGGGCTAACTACAATAATTTGTGAGGAAACCGGCGTGTCCTAGAACCAAAAATTCGACAGCATGTGACATCCAGCAAATCGCACTGGGCCCGCGTATTAGATTACGGCCCAATACACTCCTCTTAGAGAGGAGGCCCGAGTCCCAACAGTGGGAACATTAAAAGGCCGACTATGCGATGTATAATAATCCTTTAATTATCAATTTATACACGACATTATAATAGGTGAAATGTGGGTGTAGATATTATAGTTCCATCTCTAGCATCATGATATCATGGGCAGGGCACATTGCACGGGGATGAAAGTTTCTGGAGTGGTGACTACGTACCGGAAGACGCAGCGTTGGATGGCCTCCAACAAGGCGGACCGATGACCTGGTCAGGGTCGCGGGAATCCGATGGATGCGTGATGCACAAGACCGGTCGTTGTGGCGACGCTTGGGGGAGGCCTATGTCCAACAGTGGATGTCTTTCGGCTGATATAATGATGATGATCTCTAGCTACTCTTTGGGAATGCCATCGGTACACAGTGGGCATCCAATCCATGAGCACAAAATGTTTTAAGAACAAATTTCATTGTGCGCACAGATAAGGAGTGGTATTCCCAGACAGAGTCTGTTTTCTGGTAGCTATAGCCAGGGGATCTTTAATTCAAGAATAATAGGTTACGTTAAGATAAGCGTGCTTCACGCAATCATCAACCGCATCTTCACTTTTCGTTAGGCAAGATAGTGGTAAAGCGTTATTGAGACGCGTTCTATAGGAAAGAGAATGGGCCGTCACCCGCCACGCGGGCTGAGTACGGATTGATAGATTTCATATGTTTTCGATTTTTTTTTATTTTAGGACATACTGATTTCCTCATGATGTTTTCGTTCACCATTTCGAATAGTGATGATGATATCAATTTCACAATATAATGGGCCTGGCTGGGTCTGTACAAATGCGCGAGTCAATCATAAGTAATACAAAAGGTCGCAACGTTATTTATTTAGTATTTTTGCACAACTGGGATTAAAAATACAAGATACAGTAAGTTTTTCCATTTTTCTTCTTCGTCACAGTACTCAAGCAGAAACCAATGGCATTTCGACAGGTTCACTAAACTATCCTAACAAAACAATTACTCACATCACTCCATCCCATCAACGCCAACTTAATTAAACTAATAAACATAACTTTCAGCTTCGTTTGCTCTGCACACCGTACACAACTTCCAAAACTTGCACATAACTAAGTTAGCCTAAGACGCTCACTGTCTGTCACTTCGACACGTGCGTTTGGGGCAGCGCATGTGTGCGTGCGACGCATGCGCGCTGGCTCGCGAGCCGGAGTGTCAGCTGACGTCACGTCGCCTCCGCCGCCAGTCCACAGCCAACACCGGCCGAGACACAAGCCCGCCGCGCCGGCCCTACGCAAACACACACGCGTAAACAACAATAATAACAAGCCATGAACGCACACTTATGATACTACCCCAGACGCGCTAAACCTTTCCGTGTATTTTGTTACAATTTTGATGTATTCATTTCAACGTCGATATATTTAAATATAAAAAAAGTAAAAATTTTAAAATATTATTAGTAAAGTAAATTGTGTTTTGGTGTTGACGTTCGGCGGCGGTATTGCTGTGTAACAAAATCGATTATAAATCGTGTCTTTTTAGTGCCATTTTTAATTCTAAAAAGTGATATAATAGTAGTAGCGCTAACGATACTTATCGCCAGTACAAAGTTTAATATTTCATTGCCTTCACGCCTCTAAATATAGAATTTAAAAATCTCTTTAAAATAGCCAAGCTTTCGAGTTAGACGCGCTAGTTAGATAAAGACATAGTCAAATTTAAATTAGTCGATTTTATAAATATATCAATCATTATTACCTCGATGTCTCTAATCTGTGGAGGTAAGTTAAATAACAACAAATTAAAAAAAATCTAGAATTTCTTACACGTTAGCCAAAATCAGGTTTTGTTGAACCAGCAATCATAACCGGTGACATTGTCTGGCCAGTGACTCATAACATTTAAAAAAGAAAACAAATTATCACTGACACTGTGGTTTGATGGACAACATTTTTGGACAAAAATAATTATAAAGCAAAACAATGTTTTAAAAGTAACCAAAAAACAACTAAGTTAAAGTGCCGGAATAGAAATGTGTTAAAAGGCTTAAAAGCTTTCTTGAGTTAGCAGACACGTTAGGGAAATGTAAAAGGAAAATATTAAGAACTAAGAGAAACGTTGAGATTTTAGATTTTGTTTTGTTATGCCAAAAAACAGTGAGTTCTTATGAGATGATCAATTCGCTTGTAAAATGAAAAATAAAATAAAAAACATTATTTTTATCAGATTATGATAATCTTCCATTATAAGTTTTTTCAGAAAAAAATACAATATTGGTGATTAATAAAGTATTATATTCTATTTTATCTTCCATTGAGATCTTAAATATTAACAATAATAAAAAAAAAACAGAAAAAGGGTTCATCATAAAATCTAAAAAAAATTAAGGTTCTGTCAAATCCATCATAATCATTCAAGTCAAAAAGCTCATGAAACCACAAAGATAACTTGAAGGAAAATAAATTTCTTGACGTACCTCCTGCTATCTTAGTTTGGCCTACCGACTAAACTTTGCTTGAATTTATGGCTGTACTAACTATATTCGACCTGAAAATTAATTAGGGTAACTCCACTGACTTTGTAAGGAAACTGTTTATAAATGAAGGTTACTATAGGTAAACTTGAGTTCTGTTAGACAATAAGAATTATGTTTAATGGTTCACTAAAATTAAAGGCAAATTCAAAGGATAAAACTAAATTTATTGAAAGTGACATTGTGATTTTTGATTCCTCATAAGTGATTGAATGAATAGTGAAAATAAATGGTTAAGTTAGCCATAGCTAAATGCTATAAAATACAAACTATTCTCACAAAGCAATAATTATAAAGGAAATATGAGCTTTTTGACTAAAACTGACAAAAAGAACAAAAATAAAAAACACGTCAAACAAAAAAAAAAAAAAAAAATACAAAAACCCAAATACGACACAACTTTTCGTAAACACATTTCTCAATAAAACCACTGTGCAATAATGAAAATTTAATAACAAAACAAATGCTATCTCTAAAGTGAATGTTTTCCTACTACACCTCCATAATAAGATTTCAATTAAGATAAAGTTATTTAAATGTAACGGATGCATCATATAATAATTCTTGCCGAGTTTCTTGGCAGATGCTACTGGACCAAGTCAGGGAATGGAATAAGTGTCGTTATTATAGTGAAACGGTGGAAAAATATTTTAGAAAACTTTTATTTCGCTATGAAACTGACAACGTGGAGAGTGGATGAAAAAAAGTGTGTTTTATTGACTGACAGTAGATCATTGGACTGTGGGTTAAATTGAGATTGATTGTAGACAAAAACGTTTGTGTTTTGTGAATTTTGTGTGAATCTAAAAGTGAAGTGTTTCGATTTTTCACGATCAGATTTTTTAGTAAACAGTGAAGGTTCTTCTTCCAAAAAAAAATCCATCTACAAAATTAGTTTACGTATCAATATTATCCGGCACGCTATAAATAAATAAGTCGGCTATAATTTATTATTCCTTATACGAAGAATTTTCTCTAAAAAAGGCCTCAAGGGACGTTGATAAAATCGAAGAAATCTACCGTATTTGGATCGACAAAGCAATTTAGCCGGGACCCGTCTTTACGAAAACTTGTTAAAGGGTCAAATAGATTACCGAATGAAGTTAGATCTCTCAGGTAGCCGTTTTAACAATAATAATAGACGAAAATTTATCGAAAATAGTGTTGCCAGCATTATTATTGTGAGTGATTAAAATGGTTAAATCGTTAACAATGAACGTATCTGTGAACTTGAAAGTGTTGTGTTTGTTGAATGTGGAATTATTAATAATTTAACCGGTTTGTGAATAATTTATTGTTTGATGAACAAGTGGAATTATAAGTTATTGTGTTTCCATTTCGAGTTTTTCTGAAAAAAAGCGTTTTCGGAAAAACACCAAAATTATGATTTTAAAATTATTGTGACAGTTTTATTATATTATTAAAAAATTAAATTAAACAGACATTTAAAAAATACAAAGGTCAACAATATCGCCGTTATTAAACAAAACTCATAAAAACTAGTCCAAAACCTATCGTGTACAAAACAGAGGTTTTTACAGATACGAAGTAATAAATACTGATATGATAATATCATGTTCATATTCAAAGCTCCCGTGAGATAAGGATCGAACATTTTGTCCGGCGATAACACAATAAGTGGCTAACGTGTAAAAAATTCATAGCAAAAAGCTGATATTCTGTGTTTTTAACCGACTACGGTGAAAGAATGCCTGTAATTTTAGGATTGTGTTCGGTAAATATTGTGAATATTTTTATAGTGGAAAATTCCTCTGTGCACAGTGTAATTTTATTTTTGAAATTGAAAATAAAAACAGAGTATGATTTTTGAATATTTTTGAAATGAGCAGTGAAAAATGCCCCTGTGTGGCATAGTATAAAATTTTAATTTTTATTTTGTAAAAATAAAACGGAATTTCTTTTACAATTCACAAAAACATTAAAAAAAAAATACACAAAGTTTTTCATTTTTGTGAAAATTATTCGTAAGCTTGTAAAGAGTTTCCATCACGTAAAGACTTATCCAAATACAAATATCCTAAAAAATACAACTCCAAAAAATGTGTAGCACGTAGCTTCGTAGACCTTGCTACGCCGTAGCAAGCGTAGCTACGCGTCTACGCTCGTTTAATCCTCTACATCTGTAGGGCTGAAGTGCCTTTTAAGTTACTTCAAGGACAAATGCTAGACTGAGAAGTTTAGTAAGTCTTTTGTTGTTTGACTAAAAAGATGTTGATGTTGATGTAAGATGTCTCTTTTGTAAACGTGAATAAAGATTATAAAAATACCGTTTTCTTGAATTGATGTCATACATTTTCTAATTTTCGAGAATTTACAAAATATTAATAACATTGAAAGTCGAAAAATTTACCACAAACAATTCACAACAAATTTAACATTCTTTTTATTATTGTTTGTCTTGTGTTAGTCACAAATAAAAGTTTTTCTTACTTTTTTTTTCCTAAAAAAAATATGGAGAACGGAATGTTACATTGTTTGGATTTAATAATATTTCCAGCATTAATAGATGGAAATTGTTTGTATTTTGTAGTGATTTAAAATGATAGAGAAAATTTGGTTTTTCAGGAGGTATTTTCACTGTTTCTATTTTCATATAAATTATTTTTGGTTTAACTTGAATTGCGGTTTTGACGAAAAAGCTAACAATGAACAAAACAAAAAAAAAAAAATATCCTGAAACACCGTAGTCGGTTATTCGCTAAAAACAAAAATTCAGTGCAAAATACAACAAAACAAACAATTGTTTTTCAGAGCCGACCGGTCTGATGTCAGAGCCGATATTGAGCCTTTACAAATCCCCCTTATCAGGTATGATAACACATATCAGTATATCGTATACCACGTAAATATATTAAGGTCTAGATAAAATAAGTGCGCGTGTAAGTAATCGTGTATTTATTGTGTTGGATATTAATAATTATATTGTTTTTTTTTTTGTTATAGCTATGTGCTATTCTTTGCTATTCTTATATTCTTTATTATACACAAATTATACAATGAATGAAAAATAAAACAGGTGATGTACACAAGCGAGCTTAACCCATAATTTGGTTTTCTTATAGCAAACTTATTCTTGTGTACGCTATTCTTGTGTGAATTAATATAATAATAATAATTATGATATAGTAGATAGCCTTATAGTTAAGTCACCCACTATTTAATTATTTTAAACATTTATACATGAGACGTCGTTGTGTGATACTTGTAAAATATTATCATTATCGTACATGCATGGTTGTAATTACGTTTTCCGTGCATTATTTGTCTTTATTAAATTGCAAAATTTGTAGATAATAATTTACAATGATGGTAACATTGTCTCTTTTTCCACTCCTCCTAAAAAAAATTGTAATATCATGCACGCTTAAAATTACAGTTTACTGGTCAAATATCTCAGCATCTTATTTATACGATGAAAAGGTTTATACGGGTTTAAAATCGGGCATGTACCGACGTGAATTTTTCAATTCACATGTACTTTCCTCTGTTACGGCGTCGGTATTACCAAACATTTTTGTGTGAGTAAATTGCTCCTAACGCGCCTTCTCATGGATTAAGAAGAAGAAGAATATACAATTTTACAATATGTGCGGCCTTAAACTGGAACAGAAATAGTATTCAATATATGATAATAAGATCTAATCAGAACTAGGAAACTTGTACCTCTTCTGGTGTTTTAAAAGCAAATAATTTTATTATTTACTTTAATATTTCCTTAGAACATTCATATAAAAAAAGTTATTAACTTATCAACACAATGTCAATGAAAAATCAACTTAAAATTAATTCACTTCAGACAGCCAATTAAACTTCTTTGACATTATGACACAAATACAATCATGTTAATATAATATTATAGCAATATACATTTCTTATGCATACAGTACATGGACAAAAGTATTTAACAGAAAATTGCTTAAGAATAAAAACTAACAACTATTAACTCTTTGAATGCCGTAATTAGAGACACAATAGAAAGACAATTGCTTATGTCGAACTGTGTAACATAAGACATTCAAAAGGTTAATTAATCAAACATATGTATTTACGTCTTTTATCATTAATATCAAGCAATAGACTTGAAAGTATTCCTACATTATTTATATAGATATTATTATATAGATTTAATAACACTGTCGCGACAAAATACATAATTCTCATTTAACCATGTAGGTGATGTAATCTAGATATTTTGTAACTCTCTAGATGAGTCATAAAACATGTAATGGCTGACCGTTGACTTCACCTCATACCAAACAGCGTCAGAAACCACTTATAAAATAACAAAGGCTTGTAAATTATAATCAAATATAGTAATAATTCACTTTTATCGTTTTTTATTAAAAAAAAGACAGTTCTTTTTTTAAAAGGAAAAAAAATTAAAAAATAATTGGGATACCATTTAATGATTGCTTCCACTCTAACGCCTTGATCACAGGTGTCCAGTAAAACGGCGAGACAGTAAAATGTTGCTCGGCCGAGACGGTGATGTAAGCGAGTTGTAGAGATAAGTGGAAGACCGAGCACTCGGCGCTGTGTTTACACGTGCCGAGTACTCGGCCGAGAGCACTGTCTTGCCTGTTTACTCGGTACGTGTGATCAAGGCATAAGGCGGAGAGGAAGGGCGAGTCAGGCTTTTACTGGCTGAAGCCATACCTATATTCGTCCAGTTGCACTTTGCATTCTAGGACCATGGGTTACCTATTCAGAAATCCACCCATGGCCCTAGCAGGCAGCGACCCTGCTGGGTTCCTACGGTTTGCCGACATCTCTTTAAGGCACGCGTGGAATACTACGCGCCGTTGACTATTCGGGTTCGGACGATTACCGGTCGACCGGACTGCGAGCCACTCTGCTCGTCGTCCGCAAGCCCGCGCCTGTGGTGGGTGATACTCAGAGTCGGGGTTTCGACAGCTGGGGCTGGAGGATGTCCATTGCCCCAAACACAGAGTAGTAATAGATTTAATTGCGAATTTTTAATTTATCTATAAAATTAAAAACTCTTAAATCAAAAAACACGAAGCGATGAAGTTCACGTCTAAAATCTAGATAGACTCTTGTCTGGGAATGTACTTAGAATTTTATGTTTATATTAATTTTTTGTTACAAAAATGGGAAAATGTTTTTGGAGACTATTAAAACCAGTCGTCGAAATGAAGTGTCTATAAATTTCATCCGGCTTTATGCCAGGGATTGTCTTATTAAGTTTTTGCGACCTAAACGCGATCGCCGGGCCTTGGTCGAGGCCATGGTCCGGAGCGAGGAGGAGTGGCAGGCGGTCGCCGACTTCTGCGAAGCAGTAATGCTCGCTAAGGAGGAGGCCGACCGCATCAGGCAACGACGCTCTCGCCGCCACCGGGATTCCGATCCCGATTTCCAGCCACCGTAGACGCGGGCTTGCGGACAGTGTGCAATGGGTAGCTTGCTGTCCGGCCGTCCGGTAACTGTCCGGACCAAGCCCAAGTCGTCGACGGCGCGCGCTGTTCCCGCGCGCCTCAAGGAGTTGTCAGCAACAGCAGGGACCCAGCCGGGTCGAAGCCTACTGGGGCCAGGGTTATCCGAAAGGGCGCTCGAGCCCCGGTATGAAGGCTTGAAGGAACGGGATGGGTTTTTTAGTCAGTAAGAGTCTGACACTATCTCCCGCTCCGCCCAAGAGCGGGGGTTGTCATAAGATGATTTTTCCCATCGAAAAAAAAAAAAAAAAAAAAAAAAAAAAAACCTAAACGCGATAATTTTTTACGTAATATGTTGTTTACGTAGTCACCGTTACATAATATTTTTCCTATTCTGGCCATAAAAATCGGAAGAAGAAATACAAATGCTGCCCATATTCCGGTATTATAGTCTATTCATGTGTTATTTATTGCTACAAAAAATACCTGTTTCCTTATTCTGCGCCACAAGGCAACAGATGCCAATAAATCATTGCTATCTGGGGTAAAAATTACCGTAAAATATCCTAGAATATCTTTTTCCAACAATATGTACATGTCAATCACACAATGTGCAATGTATATCATTTTATTGCTTTTATTTTGTACAGTAAACACGCTGGCCGGCGGCCGTGTCATCAATCACATGCCTTTCAATTTATTACAAAAATGCCTAAACTCGTTCTACGTGAATTTTTAAAATTTCCACATCGCCATCTTTTTATTTTAGATTTTTCGATATACGTTAGTTTTTTTGACGGGTTTTTGTCTTTTGTGTTATAATTAAGTTTTTACGTGAATACGGCGAAGCGAAGCGTGTATATTACATATATTTTGCTTCGTCGTTTATCTCGCGTATATCGAAGGACTGGAACAACTTGTTTATAATTTAGGTTTCTTCAAGGCTAGAGTGAATAGCTTAATAAACTAGTACGCCTCACCAATAATGATTGCATCACTGCTTATCATTAGGTGGGATGATAGTCAAGCACTTGTTTATATAAATAAAAAAAAGACATACATACGTATTTTCATAAAATGTTCCCTCGTAATTTTTAAACTAATAATCATAATATGACAAATGAAATGTTTTTGAAGTGTCTTGATGGTTCACTGGGTATGTGATGTCGAATTCAATTAAATATGGCGTCCTCTAGAGGACATGAAGTTAAGAATAAAAACAAATGTTTTTGGTAGTGCTTCGTTGGGTATCAAAATAATGAATGAGCTTAGTAAGCACATTTCAAAAACACTTTCTAATAATATGACTAAATTAATTAAAATGAAATATTATGTTTGAAAACCAAAACCCAACTACAAAAATATAGCTCTAAACATGAATTGATGAAACCTTAAAATATTTTCAGTGAAAGTTTTTTTTTTGGTCATTATTTTCGTCTAGAATGAATTCTAGACGAAAATAATGACCACTTTGCTTAAAATTTCGTCCCCTTTTAGCGACTCACCCTAGCTTTTTCCTTAGTATATTGAAGTCTACTTTCAGCACAGCCAGATGCGACACAAACTTGGCTCTTGTTCACTAAGTAGTTTTTGCTAAACCTGAAAAGTAATTACTGAGGAATTGGAAATGAAAAAACGCGAAATGATTCTTTATTTATATACACTTAATTGTATACCAAGATTACAATACACAAAAGGAAACCTTATGATAGAAAAAACATACAATTGGCAGCTTTATCGCACACGGCGATTTCTTCCAGGAAACCTGGAATTATTTTTTTATTAAATGCTTTATCCACACAAAAGTCCTACTTTTCGGAATTTATCCCTGGAGTACACCGACCGCCTTCAGCTCTTGGGGGTTGAAATTCCCTCAGACCTTAACTTTGGGCGGTTCATTGAGTCCAAAGCCAAGGTAGCTGCTAGGAAGCTGGGCGTTCTTGCGAAGGTCCGGCGGTACTTCACACCGGAACAGCTTTTAATGTTATACAAAGCACAGGTCCGTTCGTGTGTGGAGTACTGCAGTCACATATGGGCTGGTGCTGCAAAATGCCACCTGGCAGCTTTGGACTCGGTGGAAAGGCGTGCAAAGAGGCTAATTGGTGATCCAGATTTGGTTAAGTCCAACCTTCAAAGCCTTGAGCATAGGCGTAGGGTAGCCAGCCTTTCGGTGTTTTACAGGATGCATTTTGGAGAGTGTGCGCAGGAATTGCATGACTTGATTCCGCCATCGCAATTCTACCATCGGACAACCCGACGTACGGCAAATATTCACCCTTACGTTGTTGAAACCTCTACGGTCCGGACTAAGCGTTTCGCCTCGTCGCGGTATTACCGCGTACGTCGAAGGACTGGAACAGTCTGCCTTCTGCGGTCTTCCCGTCCGATTATAATTTGGGTGTCTTCAAGGCTAGAGTGAATAGGCTCTTAATAAACTAGTGCGCCTCACCATCAAAGATTGCATCGCTACTTACCATCAGGTGGGATCGCAGTCAAGCACTAGTTTATCTCAATGAAAAAAAAAAAAAAAAAGTACAGAGGCGGACTTAATGCCTTAGGCGTTTTCTACCAGTCGATCTTTTCGGTGATGCAGACAAAAATAGTAATAGTAAAAGTCCGCTTCTCAGGGGTTCATCTGTTTTTTATCTCGTTACAAATGCTAAAAACATTATCACAAACATAAACCATCGCAGTAAAGAACGAGTATTTGAACTATGATGAATTTCAAAAACCATTTACTTGTCATCACCATGCGGTCATATCCTTCTTGACGTCAACAGCATCACGGTCGCGTCCAATCGTCCAATAACGTATTAGTGTTTTTACCATAGTGTATGAAATTACCACAGATTACAAAAACGAGTTGCACAAATTGAGCTACGGGCGCGTCGTGGTGTTGCCACTTTACAAAATTGTATTTGTCACCTTATCTATTTATTTTGACTTTTATTTATAACTTTTCTGTACTTATTTTTAGTTCCTTTTATTCACTGCACCGTTTCAGCGTCTTTATGTCGACACAGCGACCGGCCCACGCTGAAAACCAGCGCTGTGAGCTCAACACATTATGCGTGAGGCCGCAGCTTTATGCTGAGCGTTCAGCCGTTTTGCGCGGAGGAGACGCATATCTTCCCTATCAATTACTGTGATGTTATGTTCTGTTACCTACTTTTAAGATTGCGTCTTTAATGCGTAAATAAACTGTTTTTCTTTCTGCTTTCTTTCTTTCTAATAGTGCAATATAAGAGAGTGAAAAGGTTAATTCAATAATACATATACTAATAAATTATAGAAATAATATAACACATGTCTTACTCAAATTAATTAACTCATATCTATAATAATATAGTCAAATAATTGGTCCAAATAGATAATTGTAAAACATTAACGCTGTGGTGATACTACTGCCAACGACTTACGAATTAGCTCTCGAACTTGGTTTTTCAATGTTAATCGTTTAGTTGCCATTATTGTACAGATCCATGCATTTTGAATGTGATGATGGCAACAGGAGCGCTCGGTAATGATTGTGGTGGATGGCAGACCACTACAAATTGACTCCCATTCATGAAGTGCTGCAAATTTGATGACAGCTCCACAGTATGTATTTATTGCTCTGTGGTCACGTCGAAAAACGTTTGATGGGTTGGCTTTATGATTGTGAAGTAATTTCTGTGCAGTTTGCGTTACGGGGTGCGGTGAGCGATGATGTTTAATTATGTTCGTAGTTAATTTCAGTAAATTTTCAGCAGTATCCGTAGTATTTATAAAGTTGATAATAAAAACAAAAATAGTGACGAGGTTCCAACCGTAAGTAAATAATTTATTTCAACTATAGACACTTACTTAGGCCAGGGTTATCGGCCCTCGAGCCCTGATATGAAGGCTTGAAGGAACGGGATAGGTTTTTTAGACAGTAAGAGTCTGACACTATCTCCCGCTCCGCCCAAGAGCGGGGTTTGTCATAGGATGATTTTTCCCATCGAAAAAAAAAACTATAGACACTTTTTAATTAACAAGAAGTCAGTCAGTCATGAAAATGAAGCTAATTGCACATTTTAATGCATAGATCTTTATAGAGAACGTGCAAGAAACTCCTCACCAGCCAACTCGAACTCCGACACTTTTACTAATTACTCTTTTGGTAGTTCTGTCATTTACTAGGATATTTCATAAAACTTGCTTCAAGAAATACGTGTTATTTTCAAAACCAAATAAAAGTTTGAAATATTTTTTTTATGGTTAAGGGATAGACAAGCTTTCTATAAGTATATTATATATATATGTATTTTTTACGATGACATTAAGAAGAACCAAAATTCACGCTATACAGATTTTCAGAGGTCTTTACTTGATTAGTTGTACGCAGATTAATGTTTTGATTTCAATAAGAACCCAGATAATATCTACTAGTAATCTATGTTTCCAAAATATTGAAAAAAATATATGTAATAATGTCATAATCATGTAAGAGTGGTTGTAGGGAAATTTATCTTGGTTTTACCAGTCTTAAAACCAATTGGTTGACCAGTTAATTACCTATAGTCTATTTTATTTTAAGTAACAAATCAACATGATTATCTTTTAAAATAATAACATAATATAGAACAGATGAAAGCGGGGCAGGCGTGCTATAAAGTAGGGCAATGCTCATAGTTCAACTACTAATAGCAAACTTGCGATCTAAGTGCGCGTGGTCTGTTAGTTGCGTAGTACACGTTCGTATTGGTTTATTGCCTGTAGTCGAGTTAAAGGGTGTGAGACAAGCGGTCACACTCATCATCTTTATCATCATTTCTGCCGATATAAGTCATGTGTCGCCACACCGATTGATGCGAGACACACAGGGTCGTTCAACCCTGTGTGTCTCGCATCAATCGGTCATACTAGTAGTATAAATCGGAAAGTATTTCCTTTCTAACCTCTTTCACCATTTCTGTGATCCACACACAAAGTATTTATTATATAGATACAACTCATATCACATAATAGAGGAAAATATCGTCGGTAAATCCACACGTTAACAATCAATTCCACGGATTGCCATAATCAGCGGCACCTGACACCTTCATACAAATTGTAGGTTATACATCCGTGCCAAGTCGCCTCATGAGCTCAGCTATTTGTGGATCGCGACAATGGATGGGGTTTAATGTCTGTTTAATTGGAAAATTAATTGGGTTGTTTTGCTTTAAAAGGTGATATATAAGTTTTAGTGTTTACGAAACCCGAAACAAATGTCTAGTATTTTTATGCAAAGCATCTATTTGCAAAATTTTACAATTGTATCATGAAAAATCACAATATTATAAGCTTGTTATGTCACCCAGTTATCAGCACAAATACATAGTTACAAATATATATATATATTATATTTTAATTTAATCGAGAGTAACTGTTCGTAGGTAATGAGAGCAGTGGCGGCCGAGTGGTAATGGCTCCGACTTATGAGTTGTAGGTTGCGGGTTCAAACCCTGTCAGGCGCATTACTTTGTGTAATTTATTTCATTACCACTGCTCTCAAAACGGTGAAGGAAAAGATCGTGAGGAAACCGGCCTGTCCTAGAACCAAAAATTCATTTGACATGTGACATCCACCAACCCGCACTAGGCCCGCGTGGTGGATTACGGCCCATTCCCTCTCCTAGAGAGGAGGCCTGAGTCCCAGCAGTGGAAACATTAAAAGGCTGATGATGAACTGTTCGTATATTTTACAGTCGATTTATTTAATCGTAAAATTAATATCCCCAGGATTTTTTTTTCTCCTTTTTCATAATTTATATGATGATGATAAGAATGTATCTTTGTTAAAACCCTTCCTTGAATATAATTCTCTTCTTTAATGGTCTTCTGGTAAATTGGTTGCGACATTTGCGAGACTTGTCTATCTCTCTCTTTTTTCTCATTCATGGCATTGCATGTGAATTCAATGAAGGAACATTCAGAAGGTGATTTGATGAGGTTTGTTCATCTAGTAGGTGATCGACTGCGAGAACCTTGGCTCTCTACACTGCGCTAAACCTTCTAAAGAGCTTTAACTGGGGATGATATGTCCAAACATTTAGAAAATTCGCAGTTGCACAATAGATTCGTCTTTGTTTGATGCGAAGTTCTTTCATATTGGAAACGTTAGTAGTCGCGGTGAGTAGTCCATTTTATCCTCGGTAGACGCCTCCAGCACCACATCTCAAGAGAGTCCAATTTTTTACGGTGATTTTGTTGGATCGTCCATGTTTCAGCTCCATATGAGAAAATATAGAATATTAAACGTCTCATTAAGCGAACCTTGGTAAATTCAATACTCAATACTCAATACTTTATTGCATTTCATATGTACATAATATAGATGGTATAAAAATATAGATAAGACCAATATGGACCCTGTCGGCTACAACCCGGGAATCTTTAAGTCAATAGTGAATAGGTTTCGTCTAGGTAAACGCGTTGTATCGTCGACCGCACCATCGTTTTCCATCAAGTGGGATAGCGGTCAAGCGCGGACCTATCAACAATAAAAAAAATAAGAATATATATTTAGCTGTATCTATAAATATCACTAAACATCAAAGTCAATTTAATAAAAAGAAACTTTTTCATTCAATTCACCAGTCACATACAAACGCTACCAAAAAGTAGCCATGGCTAAACTTTGAAGTAAGGTTAGCCATCTCCCCATCTTGCGGAACCCTGCGGCATACATAAATTACCCCCGATTACATACCTAGATTACATATCAAAGACGTTCGAGAAAAAAGTTTCTATAATATCGAGTTCTCTATGTTATTCCGAGTCAATTGAGAGCATAGACATAGAGAACGGACTGAGTAATCCTCTCTCAAAAATGATTCCACTGTAGAAAGAGACAGCGAATGTGAGGCCAATGTCTCATTTGTATAGAGCTTAGTGATGAAATTGACACAGCAAGACGGCGACATTGTCTAATCAGAATTCTTGAAAAAGACAGCACGCCTCACGCTCGTTTTATTTATTTAACATTATGTTAATATTGGCATTACAACTATTACGACAATGCTATGCTATAACCTGCTATACATCTGTATTAAATTATCCCCGATCAAAGACGTTCGAGATATCGAGTTCTCTATGTTATTCCGAGTCAATTGAGAACATAGACTTAGAGAACAATACAATACTATAACACTGTTATTAGTGTTATAGTATAGTATAATGTAACTAATAAAACTAATTTTCATCCTTACGCTCTCAATAAGGTTCAGTTGAAAACCAGCGTCAGCAATTACCTCGTAGTTGTCTAGCATTAATGCTGAATTGAACTTATTTGGCGCAACCGTGAGACACACAATATCAGTTTCCTTTTTTAAAAGAGGTTAAGTTTCTACATGATTTTCTACACCATATATATCTTTGTGTGCCAAATAAAATATTTTTCTTTCTTTTTTTTATTTCTAATTAATTTCTTGTTTTCCTTCTTTTACCTGTCTCTTTTATGTAGGATATAGTGGCGAAATTAACACAGCAAGCCTGTGACGTATATTATCTAATCAAAGTTCTAGAAAAAGACAACATACCGCACGCTCGCTTTGTCTCACTCACACTTATCTATTTTTTTTTGTAGCTGGGTAAATCATCCAATGATATCTCCGCGCCCTTGGAGATGCGGATTGAGAGATACGGTCAGACTTTTACTGACTAAAACCCTACTCTTGCTCCTTTGTTGCCTTTCGTACCGGGGCCGAATCTTCCTTACTCACACTTATCTATACTCGTAATTACTTTATGTAAATAAGCAACGATCAGTCCATGCTCTATGCCTACGATTGTGAGTCCAAGGATGACACAAGGACGTCATTACATACAGCCCATGCCTCCGGGTCACCCCTTCGCTCAATGACAGCCGATTACTGAGATAATTTGATAGGAAAGTAGGTTGGCAACGAAGATCATGGACGAACTCCGAGGAGATGAAAAAAGTAATTTGTTTTT
This sequence comes from Mythimna albipuncta, assembly GCA_929112965.1. Taxonomy (NCBI): domain Eukaryota; kingdom Metazoa; phylum Arthropoda; class Insecta; order Lepidoptera; family Noctuidae; genus Mythimna; species Mythimna albipuncta. Next base: position 4,481,867 of record OV815960.1, read on the forward strand.
CGTAGTCTCAAGTATTTTTATCGAGGGTGTTATAACATTTTGTTTTTGATGGAATAGGATGTTAATAGCACAATCGGCTTTTTGTTCTTACTGTTAAGACTCAGGCCTCCTCTCTAGGAGAGGGAATGGGTCGTAATCCACCACGCGGGCCCAGTGTGGCTTTGTGGATATCTCATGTCTTCGAATTTTTGGTTCTAGGACAAGCTATACGATACACTAGACAGTCCGGCAGGCCAAAAGGATCTATACCGGCTTACTAGAGCAAGAGAGAGAAATGCGAGAGATGTGTGTCAGATAAAGTGTATACGGGATGAAACTGGAATGATCCTATCAGAAGATGAAAAAATCAAAGAGAGGTGGAAGGACTATTTTGAAAGACTGATGAATGAGGAAAACAACTGGAATGGGATTCTGGAGCATAAACCAGTGAATATGGGTTTAGTGAAAATGATTAGCATGGATGAAGTCAGAATAGCTGTAAATGGAATGAAAAATGGTAAGGCAATTGGCCCAGACGGAATACCAGTTGAAGTGTGGAAGTTGCTGCGAGTGGATGGATGGACGTGGTTAGCTTTGTTCTTCAATAAGTTGTTACAGGAAGAAGCCATACCTGATGATTGGTGTAACAGTTCCCTGGTGCCCATCTTTAAAAACAAGGGTGATGTGCTTGAATGCAACAACTACAGAGGAATAAAGCTAATGTCACATACTATGAAAGCCTGGGAGAAAGTTATTGAAAGGAGACTGAGAGAAGAGAGTGAAATTTCACAGAACCAATTCGGTTTTATGCCTGGTCGAGGTACAACAGATGCCATTTTTGCTATACGCCAGCTGTGCGAGAAATACAGAGATGCGCATAAAAACTTGCACATGGTGTTTGTTGACCTCGAAAAGGCATATGACCGGGTACCTCGTGAAGTTCTGTGGTGGGCCCTTAAGGAGAAAGGTGTGCCTGGGAAGTATGTGCAGTTGATCCGAGCAATGTACAGTCAGTGCAGTACCCAAGTCCGGTCTACGGTGGGCAACACTGGCAGCTTCAATGTGGCTGTCGGTTTACATCAAGGGTCGGCTCTCAGCCCTTACCTCTTCCTGATGATAATGGACGCTTTGACGTCGGACCTCCAGGAAGAGGCTCCCTGGTATATGCTGTTTGCCGATGACATTGTGCTGGTTGCCGAGAGTGGCCTAGAGGTCCAGAGCAAATTGGAGGTGTGGTGGCATAGACTGGAGAGTGTTGGCTTAAAATTAAGTAGAACGAAAACCGAGTACTTATATCGCTGGAACACCCATACCAATCTGCTCCGACTTTCGGTACCTCGGGTCGCTTATCCAAGGAGATGGGGAGGTAGACCGAGACATAACACATCGGATCAATTCAGGATGGATGAAATGGCGACAGGTCACTGGAACAACTTGTGACCCACGGATGCCCCTCAAGTTGAAGGGTAAAATCTACAAGTCCGTGATAAGGCCTGTCATACTGTATGGATCAGAATGTTGGGCTGTGAAAAAGACGGATGAAAAAAGATTGCATGTAGCGGAGATGAGAATGTTGAGATGGATGTGTGGTGTGACTAGATTAGATAAAGTGAGAAATGAGTATATTAGAGGAAGTTTGAAAGTGGCGCCAGTGACTGACAAGCTGAAGGGGAATCGTTTGTCTTGGTATGGTCATGTAAAGAGGAGGGATGAAATGCATGTCACCAAAAGAGTTATGAGTATACATGTGGATGGGTGGAGAGGGAGAGGGAGGCCAAAGAAAAGATGGATGGATTGCGTGAAGAATGATATGAAAGAAAAGGAAGTTAGTGATAGCATGACGAGTGACAGGGTAGAATGGAAGAAAAAAACGTATTGCGCCGACCCCAAATAAGATGGGACAAGGGAAGGAAGAAGAAGAAGGACAAGCCGGTTTCCTCACGATATTTTCCTTCACCGTTTTGAGAGTAGTCGTGAGAAAATAAATAACGCAAAGTAATGCGCCTGGCTAGGTCTGAACTCGCGACTCGTAAGTCGAGGCTGTTATCACTCGGCCACCACTGCTCTCAATAATACAATAAAATAAAAAGAGTTTAATTTGCTTATGCTGGTTTTCTCAGTCTTTCCATGAAAGAAAATTTTCAATCCATCTGCAAAAAAATTACGATCGTAAAATATGACCCGTGACATTTTACGGCGATATTAATTTGATAGCGGTAGACGGTGATGGTATTAATATAATCATTAATCACACATAAAACCGTCTTAAGTAACCACATTTCTCCATTAATACTTTTAGAAACGAGAATATTCCTTCTCTAAACATTCCCGCAGCGTATAAACGTTTCCATTCAAAAACTTTTAAATGGAAAACGAATATTGCTTCCAAGACACATTAAATATTAGCACTCACAAGATCAAGCTATAAATAATAGAGGTTATCCGGAGCGAAAATCGGCAAATTTGAACATCGAACAATTTGTGTATCTACACAAAAGTTCAGCTATTAACCGGAGTTTACTATGGACCGTTTTGTTATGACAAACGTTCTGCAGTTCCAGCTAATAGATCACAACTGTCGAATGATTTAATATTATGTGATCGAGGAATGTTTGATATATTAGGTGCTCTTTAAAGTTTTTTTAGGCAGGAATCTGAGTGATATTTGTCTTATATAGTGTCACGGCTTCGCAGCTTGCCTGGCATGTTCGCCGATGGGCGTAGTGATAGTTTTCATGGCGTCCTCTGCAAGAAAGTCATATTGCTTCTAAATCGTATCCGTTGGCAGTAACAACATTATTCTTAGCGTTGTGGCCGACCAAGCAGTATGCCCACTATTGCCGCAATGTACACAGATGCATGTCAAGAAGAAACAACGTTACTTCTCTCTTACACTAATTAAAAAAAAAAACAATTTTTATTTTGCCACTTTGTCGGCGTGATTGATATACATATTGGTACCAAATTTCAGCTTTCTAGTGCTAACGGTCACAGATTTTAAGCGAAGATGGACAGATGGACAGATGGACAGACAGACAGACGGACAGACATGGCGAAACTATAAGGTTTCCTAGTTGACTACGGAACCCTAAAAACGGAAGATACTAAACTTTCTTCATAAAGAATTATTATACATAAAACGGTAACAAGCCAATTCATAAAATATATACAAACAAAGGTCCTAAAATTACAAAGGTCCATCAGGAGACGACTCCCAAAATATTTACACAGACGGTAATAACGACTTTTTTTTAAGTAAAAAAGAGGTTCTGTTTACACTGGCAACAGAAGGCCTGATCGAACTGAGATAGCGACTTGCAGCAGCCGCTCCAAATGAAGATTTTAAGCAAAGAGTTAAAATGGCCGAAACATAAATTTTGGGAATAATTCTTGAAGAAACTTTTTCTGGAGAGACTAAAATGGAAATGTAAGAGATTGTTTTGATACGAATCTGTTAGTGGAAGAAACTAAAGTTGATTTTATCATAATAGCAACTTGAGTTAAAAGAGTTGAAGATAGTAAGATAGTAATAGATAATTTTATGTTAAATAACAAACTTTTATTAAACCTACTCCTTGTTGAGAGAGATTAGATAGACATAGACTAATTATAAGTTATTAGTCTATATAACCAAACAAGTAAAAACTAAAAACTTTTCGGCTTCCCCTATAAACTCTTAATTTCCCAAGCACAAATTCCACGTCCAATCTTTAGTCAGCGTATGACAATAAACTACAGAAATTCTCATCTAATTCCACGTCAAACTCAGACATAAGTCACAGAGGCAATAAAAACGAAAAGGACTATCTGCAAATCGGAGAAAATTATAAAATGGGATTCCATTTGTGCTTTAATTCAGATGGGAATAAAATCCTGTGTGACTTTCCGACTTGGGGTAGCCTGTGCGATAATTGAAAATTTTCTTCAGCCTCGGTGGTACGCAAAAAGTTGCGAGATGGATGGAGATAAATGTTTTCCCGTGGTTGTTATTGCAAATTAGTAGGATTTTTGGGAAGCTAACGGAATGTTCTCGATTGTGAGTGTTCGAGATTTATGTGGAGTACCACCAGCAATTTTGATTTGGAGATTCTTGGCATGCGTACCTGGCTCTTTTACGGGAATGTAAATTTTCGAATGGTGAGATAAATTGGTTTCAATTTAACTAGTCCTTGACTTGACCAATGGTTTTTTATTAAAATGGTTCAACAATGCATTGCATGTAGGACACACACTTTTAAAATTTGGCACCGGATAGTACTGTAGTCCAAAGTCTATTTGTAAATTATACAAATGGCCCTTTGGATTCGGTTCCAAATTTTCTTCAACAAGCTACTTTGATTACAATGTTTTCATGCTGCAGAGGTGACCTTTTGATCTTTATATTTTTTTGTACTTTTCATTTATCCCTAACTAAGTTTTCCTTCCACTCCTTAACGGGCAGTCATTAAAATAACTCTACATTCGATCGGTAACCGCAGACACGGCGTGTCTTATTTATTTTCCAACTGAGGCCAATTCGTGTTCTGTATTTATTGGCTGTCGTCGAACGTTCGTATCAAGATTTATTGGAATACACGTTATGGGATCTGTGTTTATCATGGAATCTATCTTCAGATACATGGTGAGTGATCTGACCATTATTTTGGGGTACAAGTTGTTCAATTTGGTGTTCAGTAGTAGGGCTATTGAGATATATCATAAGTTATAATGAGTCATTTTATTTTTTCTTCTTCCTTAAGCATTGGAGAGGACTACATTTATAGTTATTACATGTTTCAATGTATTAGCTTCCAAGGTATAAGTGTTACTTTTAAAATTTTATTAGTTACTGTAAAAATTTGTGAATTATAAGTTAAGCGACATATTATTTTATTTGCCACGTGGTCAACATCTAATTTTGAGAGTGATTATTAAAGAGACTTCTTTTTAACATCATTATTCACCTTTAAAAATCTATATTGCCTTCTAATTTTCTCACTATCAAGACTATCATACTTCGATCCTAGTCACTATCAAGAGGAGAGGAGAGGCGCTCCCGTCTTAGTCTTTTAGCTTACACTAAACGTGTCGGTGTGCTCTACAATTTCGAGTTGACTTCGCTCGCTCTTGAACTAAGAATATTTATTTAGCGTTGTAATAACACGAATGAGTTTATTAGATGCTGTCTTTTTTTTTTTTTTTATGGTGGGAAAAATCATGCATTGACATCCCCCGCCCTTGGGCGGAGCGGGAGATAGTGTCAGACTCTTACTGACTAAAAGACCCACCCCGTTCCTTCTAGCCTTCATACCGGGGCTCGAGCGCCCTTTCGGATAACCCTGGCCCCAGTAGGCTTCGACCCGGCTGGGGTCCCTGCTGTTGCTGACAACTCCTTGAGGCGCGCGGGAACAGTGCGCGCCGTCGACGACTTGGGCTTGGTCTGGACAGTTACCGGACGGCCGGACAGCGAGCTACCCATTGCTCACTGTCCGCAAGCCCGCGTCTACGTTGGCCGGAAATCGGGATCAGAATCCCGGCGACGGCGGCGGCGATAACGCCGTTGCCTGATGCGTTCGGCCTCCTCCTTTGCAAGCATTACTGCTTCGCAGAAGTCGGCGACCGCCTGCCACTCCTCCTCGCTCCGGACCATGGCCTCAACCAAGGCCCGGCGCGAGAGGTCTCCGCCGCCGATCGCCCCCACGAGGGCACGGCGATGCTCCGCCCAAGCAGGGCACACCTCGACTGTGTGCTCCACCGTGTCCTCCGGGCGTTCCGCACAGTGGCGACACCCGGGCGTCACTTCCGCATGAATCCGGTGCAGGAAACTCCCGAACGAACCATGTCCGGTGAGGATCTGCGTCATGCGGAAGGTAAGGACGCCGTGAGGCCTTTCCAGCCACGCCTCAAAGAGGGGACTTACCGCCATGATTGTGGCGTGCCCAATTAGATGCTGTCTCATTTTCCCGTTGCTTAGTTATAAAATGAATATTAATAAATTATTCATAAAAAATATTCATTATAACTTCATTTGGAAACGCTTATAGTTTACATCTATACCTATAACAATTATATCCTCGAATATTCTACTCCCGATACCATAGTGTTATCACCAAATTAATATTGATGGCTTCTGAATTTTGAATCCAAACACGTTCGTCATGACAGATTCACTTCATTAGCAAGTCATAACTAAACAACGGCTATGCAACAAAGCCTATCATAATACGACCATTATGTACTATTATAGGTACATAGCTGTATATATCCCATACTCTCATTTGGCTATAACAACACGCGGTATCGTCCGACGTATTGTTTTCCTTTCATTTCAATCAGACTGGAGTCAATACAATCAATTTGATACCATTGTGGCATAAAGGTGAATGCGGATTTTGGAATTGTTTTTATTTGAATTGTGATTAAACTTTTGTGTGTGGTGTTATTACATAGAGGATAACGTTGACTGTAATTTTTTAACTGTGCACACACTGTATACATTTTTTTCATCACAATTATTTTGAAACTAGCTTTTGCTTGCAGCTTCACCCCCGTACATAAAATATAGCCAAAAAGTATAACAGCTTATACAAAAACTTCAATTTGTGGATTTCTTTTCATAAAAATAATAATAAAAAAACTTTACCTCTTTATAATATTAGGTGTAGATAGTGTAGATGTAAGTTGTATGTCTGTCACATGCCAATCGAGTGGTGGGTATGTAAAACACAAAATTGGTGGAAATGTAATGTTGTATGAAACCCAGAAACCTATTTTATATAAAATAAGAGACTGACTGACTGGTATTTCAACTACCAGCTGAAACTACTGATTCTAGAAACGTAAAACTTTGCACAAGGGTTTCTTTTATGATATAGGCAAGCAAGGGAATTTTGAAAATTCAACTCTTGAGGGTGTGAAAAGAGAGAAATGCGTTTGTGTGAAAAATTTTTTCCTTGGGACAATAAACTTAAAAACTCAGGAGATTTGATGTAAACTAGTGCTTGGCTGCGAGCCCACCTGATCGTAAGCAGTTATGCAATCGTTGATGGTAAGGCGCACTAGGTTTTCAGTATTAGATTTTCAAAAATAGGTACCTCTATAAAATAAATTAGATTTTTCCTTTATAAAATAAAATAGTTTATTTTTTATGAAATATTCCCGCGATTGAAGTTGTGAGTGCTAGTCAATCAATATTGGGAAAGCGGCAGCCTCCTTTTGCGAAGCGGTAATGCTAACAAACAAGGCAGCCGCACGCGCAAGGCAATGGCCATCGCACCCCAGCCGCCGGGATTCCGAACCCGACTTCCGGTCTCCGTAAGCGCGGGCTTGCGAATGGCGAGCAATGGGTAGATCGCTGTCCGACTGTCCGGTAACCGTCAAGACCGATCCCAAGTTATCCTGGGTACGTAGTGTTCCAGGCACGCCCCAAGGAGTTGTCAGCAACCGTAGAGGCCCAGAAGGGTCGAAGTCCTACTGGGGCCATGGGTGAAGCGAAAGAGATCCCCTGGGCCCTGAAATCATGGGAAAGAAGAAACAAGAAACCTTTCTGCTCCACCCAAGGGCGAAAGACGTCATTTAGATGATTTTCCTACCTAAAAAAATAGTAATATTGGGCTATCAATAGCCAGGTCCATGTTTTTTTTTTTCTAGCCGTTGCTGTCTCACTGCTGGGCAAATGCCTCCCCCAAGTCCTTCCAAACTTTTTTCTCCTGCGCCGTCTCAAACCAAGTCCATGTTAAACGACAAAATTATGTAAAGTCTAGCTTCAAACGGAAAATAATATACAACAATCAAGGGAAAAAGCTTAGCACCAGTAGCCTACTTAGTTATATTCTGAATTCTTAATTACAGCTATTACCATATTCGTCAAATTTGCTTAACATTACCACAAGTAATTTACGAGCCGTGTCCAGAACCGGGGTCGTTCAACAGCGTCATTCAATAATTAAAGTGCGCTGCTGTTACAAAAGACGTAATTGCTTCGGTAATTACAAACACAAGAGTGCAAACAAATGGCCGTACAAGTTTGAAAAAAAATACTGAAATTTTAGTAGTACAGGAAAGACAGAAAGAAAGAAAAGTATTTATTTTGGCGCAAAAAACATTGTAGAGAACAAAAACTCTACTCTTTATCTCTCTTCTCTTCTCTGTACTTTTTAATATTGTTTTAATACCAAAATTTTCTTTTTGTGCGCCTACCATATTGTCTCTTCACCACCCTAGGTTGACTGGTAGAGAATGCCTAAGGCATTAAGTCCACCTATGTACTTTGTTTTGCATGAACATTAAATAAATAAATAAATAATAAAAACTTAAGACAAACACAAAACAAAAAAAAAGAAACATTGTCTGTCACTGTGTGGGTGTTGTGTGTGTGTTGTCATTGTGGGAAAGGATGACTTTGAATATTATGGTCAGAATTATTTGCGGTCAATTTCTTATACGGACCTATCAGATAACATGGATTATTTATGGTACCATAGGTTAACGCCCTGGACGCTTAAATTTTTGCTGAACTGAATCTATTTGACGCCGCCGTAAGACACATATTGTCAGGTGTCTCTTTTCTTTATATAATGACATGTTGTTACTACATTGTGTGTATTTACGAGTGTGTAGCCAAATAATATAGTTTTCTTTCTTCTATCTTTCTAAAGCTATCTTTTAGTATACTAAAAACGGTATGACTTGGTTTAATTGCTACACTGAAATAAAAATTATTATCTGTCACACTAGTACTATACATATCCCAATGCAACAGCCGCCGAAATTCCGACCCCGACTGCCAGTCACGGTAGACGCGGGCTTCTGGACGTCGAGCAATGAGTAGCTCGCCATCCGGCCGTCCGGTAATTAACCGGACCGAGACCAATTATCAATAGCGTATAGTGACCCGCGCGCTAGCAAACCGTAGGGGCCCGGCAGGGTCAAAGCCTACTGGGGCCATGGGTTCGCTTCTGAAAAGAAAACCCGGCCCTGCTATGAAAGGCAACGAAGGAACTAGAAGTAGGTTTTAGTCAGTAAAAGTCTGACAGGTCGCCCAAGGGCGAGTTGTCATTGGATAATTACCCACGTAACAAAAAAATAGTTGCATTTAGTTGAACTAGAAATCGAACTCAATATAGCTTTTTTTTCCGTGGGTAAAAATCATCCAAATGACATCCCTTTCCCTTGGGCGGAGAGGCAGATAGTGTCAGACTCTTACTGACTAAAAAACACACCCCGTTCTATCGTGCCTTCATACCGGGGCTGAGCTACCTTTCGAAACTAACCTTGGCCCCAGTAGACTTCGACCCTTGCTACTTCTTGAGGCGCGCGGGAACAGTGTGCGCCGTGGACGACTTGGGCTCAGTTTGGACAGTTACTGGACGGTCGGACAGCGAGTTACCCACAGCTAGCCATCCCCAAGGCCGCGCCTACGGTGACCCCAATATAGCTGAGAAAAGGCCTAGGGATTTTTTTCCTCAATCTAAATATCGTTCAGGGACAGCCCTCCACAAACTTTAAGGGCTTGCTCAGTAGACGAAACTGAACAACCTTCAACAAGATTTTTTTCAGAAACGAAAAAAAAATCAGCCTCACCATACAAAATGATAAACTTGATTGGACAATTTGTATGGCGAGGCCGATTTTTTTTTTTCGTTTCCTGAAAATAAATTTTATGGAAGGTTGTTCAGTTTCGTCTACTGAGCAAGCCCTAAAGTTTGTGGAGGGCTGTCCCTTACACCTTATATTTGTATAGTGTAACCTTGAATGTCTGAGACGCAGCTAAACAATTCACAATATCTTGATGGAATAGGTATCTATATAAAGTCTAGGGTTGAACCGGAGCACGCTTGAACGAAGCGATTGTGTAATAGACAGTCGCTCTAAGGTGAGGTGGCTTGCAGATAGCAACCTACTTGTGTGTATCAAAGTTTGTTGGTATTTAGGTAAAGTTAGAGTATAGGTAAATGATAACTCTGCATCAGTAATATAATATATAATATAATATAATATTCCACAACTATCACACAACGCCGTCTAGTCTCAAGCTAAGCAGAGCTTGTGTTATGGGTACTAGACAACTGATAAACATGCTTATATATTTCTAAATACATACATAATATATTTAAATTACACCCAGACACAGAATAAATGATTATGCTCATCACACAAACATTTGTCCTAGGTGAGAATCGAACCCACAACCTCCGGCATAGCAGTCAGGGTCACTAACCACTAGACCAACAGGCTTATTATTCCTTTTTAAGAGGTTTTAAGGTATTACAACTCGACATACATTTTCACTGTTTTTCATATAACCGCTCTTACGCGATTATGATGTTATTACACATTTTTGACTAAATATTTTGGATACACAGTTTCTTGTAGAGATTATCTAGGCTCCTATTGAAAATCAATTTCTAAATTTGTGCAAAATTAATTCAGTAAACCAAAATTATGCGTGTGCAAAATCACCTCTGAAAACCTGCTATTTGTCACGAATTTTGACATTTTTGGTAGTTTACTCAAAAATTAAAAAAAAAAATCAAAAATATGTAACAATAGAGCCGTTGCAAATGTTATCATGATTGAAGGCAACAATATGTATTTCCTGGAACAAGTTTTGTAAAATAATCGAGTAAATCACGGAATTACCTAACGCTAACAAAATCTTTAGGCATTATCTCTCTTTTTGCGTTGTCTTTTCGTCAAATATCGCATTGGATTGTGTTAGATGAAGCAATAAGCTTTTGAACTATGCTTAATATTGACGATAAGCGAGTGATAAAGGACCCTTATATATGTATGTCACGTTTAGTATCCAGGCAATCTTTATTCATTCTAGGTTGGATAAATTCGATCGTGGAATGCGATAAAACTGCCAATAGTTTGTTTTTCAAAAGACTAAAATGGTAAGATTTATTATTTGGTGGTAAGGTATAACATATAATAATATAACAAAAACAAACGCACTAAAGTTTGTATAAGACTTGTCAAGGGAATATTATTTCTCTATTGTTATAATAAATAAATAATGGTCCAACGATTAAGGCATCCACCTCTTATGTATGAGATTGCGGGTTAACTGGCCAAGTACCAATGTTATTTTTTAGTTTATCGGGGATATTACTGATAGGTACTCCGTGTAAAGCCGTTGGTTGATTCTTTATAATATTAATTGTAGAAGTGTAGATGGTTCAGAAAGAGTCTATCGCTATCATCATCAGCCTTTTTAATGTTCCCACTACTGAGACTCAGGCCTCCTCTCTAGGAGAGGGAATGGGCCGTAGTCCACAACGCGGGCCCAGTGCGGGTTGGTGAATGTCACATGTCTTCGAATTTTTAGTTCTAGGACAAGCCGGTTTCCTCACGATGTTTTCCTTCACCGTTTTGAGAGCAGTGGTGATGTAATAAATTACACAAAGTATTGCGCCTGGCTGGGTTCAAACCCGCGACCTACAACTCGTAAGTCGGGGCCATTATCACTCGGCCACCACTGCTCTAGTGCTATACATTGTATTTATACTAGGTCATGATCTACCGTGTGTTAAGTTTAATCGAAATCCGCACAGCCGTTCTAGCGTGGAGAAGTAATAACATACACATTACAGATCCATACTGACAAACTTTCGCTTTTATAATATTAGAGTGATAAATGTTTTTAATTTAGTTTTGAGCGCGTCTGCAAACATATAACAAAAACAAACGCAATAAAGTTTGTATAAGACTTATCAAGGGAATATTATTTCTCTTTTTCAGTTGATAATTTTGACTCTCTGTATCCCCTTACCCTCGCAGTGTATTCGTAGATGATATCATGTCACGTTGCGTATTACTACAGCCGCCTCTCGTGCGAGAGGGTAGATCTGCGGTCACCAGTCAGAGTAGGCGTGGAATTACGAGTATTTCGTACGTTTCAGAATATTTAGGTCAAAGATTTTTGAAATTAGTTAGCCGAATTGTTTGGAAATGTTTTTGTTTCTTTAAATTAGTAGAAGTTTTTTTTAATGTTTGTTAAATTATGGATCAAATGATTCTAACTGAATTTTTGTTGTACATTTCACGGTCAAGCTTCAATGGCATTCTGAGGATGTTTTCAAATTTACTAATGGTCTAAAGATGAATCATAACACTCAGGACAACTCCTGAGTAACACGAACCGACGTTAGATAGGAGTGATTCATTATCCAAAGAATCGCCAAACTCAAGTGACACGGGGCGGGGCACATTGCTCGCAGAAGAAATGATCTATGGAGACGAAAGATGACTTTGGAAGACTTCTCACAAGGTGGACCGATAACCTGCTCATCAAGTCTTAGGTACACCTTGTGTAAATCCGATGGATGCGAAACGAACAGGACCGGTCTTTATGGCGACGCTTGGGGGAGGTCTATGTCCAACAGTCTACCGGGTGAAATGATGATGATAATGAGTAATTCATCATCTCTGAGAATAATCACATTTAGCTAGTTTTTTTTTTTATCAACATAGACATTAAATCCTTTGCGACATAGACCCGAAGTTGTCTGAGTAAAAAAATACTTATTATTCAAGTTTTGAGTGAAGATATCCTCATGAAAACTAAGGTTGCCGACATAGCACAAAGAATTGTCAAACTTAAGTGGCAATGGGCAGGGCACATTGCTCGCAGAACAGATGGCCGTTGGGCCGAAAGGTTCTATAGTGGCACCGCGTACCGGAAGACGCAGCGTTAGAAGGCCTCCTACAAGGTGGACCAATGACCGGGTAAAGGTAGCGGGCTACCGATGAATGCGGGACGCACAGGAACGTTCGATGTGGCGACGCTTGGGGGAGGCCTATGTCCAACAGTGGACGTGTATCGCCTGAAATGATGATGATGATGATGAAGTTTTGAGTTAATTTTAAGGTATGTCAAATTGGTCTTTGAAAACAGCCTAGTACGTTTTTACGAAAGTTATTAATTAAAGAACAAAATATATACGTTCTTTGAGGCAAAGACACCCAAGTTATTACAGTACATTATTAAAACATAAAGAAATATCCTGACAGTAAAGATATTTTTCATAGAGTCAAGACAAGCTCGTAAATGAATATCCTTTTATGTGTCAAACAGATGGTACTCTTACTTGATTGAATGAGAACACGACATTTTATTCGGGAAATTATTTCGTTCTCATATTAAATTTTCGTTTTATTAGCTACGAAAAAAGTTAATATGTACGAGTTTGATATATGTTTCTTTAAAGTTATTATGGAATATACTTATATTCAAAAGGTTACGTTTTAAGATTATGTCTCAAATTATAAATACATATTTTTAACAATAGTATTAATAACAATAAGTGATGCATATATGAAATCGAACATAAAATATAATAATAGTACTACTTTTACCCTGATTTTGAACTAGTAAACCATACTCTGTGTTTCCTGATGGCTACAACTTAGGGGTCTTTAAGTCAAGAGTGAATAGGTTACTTCTAGGCAAGCGTGCTCCATCGTCGACCACATCATCGCTTACCATCAGGTTAGATGGTGGTCAAACGCAAGCCTATCAATAATAATAACAAAAAAAACTTTATAACTTTATTTACCCGAAAAAAAAAAAGACTCAAAATGAGACAACATTCACAGCGCCTAACAAATACAATGTAAAGTTTGTCACGTAAAAACTCCAAACTTCAAAGTACTTTTAAGTTTTTACAGCACTTCCAGGCGTGAGGCTCTCGTGGAAACAAACGGAAAGTCTATAAGAATCGTAAATGTTGCTTCAATGTAAGTTCAGCCGTTTAAACTTCTCTATCGATGGATCTATATTTATGATGGATTTGGAGGAATAGTTCGGGAAAGTGTCGTGTATAGGGGGGCAGGGTGGGAGTATTTGTTAGATTCTTCCTCCCTTTGTATAAATTCAGGACTGTTTGGGTGATAAATCTTCGATGTTCAGATGTTCTATCCAGCCCGTCCTTTACTGTCCTCCCCCCAGCGACAACCTAAGCCGTGGCTCATAACCCACAAAAGGTGCCCTTATCGCGAAGTCGTCGATTTGATTCGCAAAGATTTTTTTTGTAAGACCTAGCTGGAGGGTTTTATTTTATGGAGGTCTCCAAGTCCAGTCAAACAGACGACCACCTTATAGGTTGACCTATGAGAACTTAGCAAGCTTAGCGAGGTAAAATTCAACACTCATGTTAAGCATATCCTAAACAAAAAAGCGATAACACTAAAGACTATGTCGAAGATACGCTTGTTTGTCAATGACTACTTCTGCACATGTGGCCCCGTTATAACTTAATAATATTGTGTATATTAACTGCTCCATCTTTTTATTTATATATACAGTTTTTGGGTATCGAATTTTGCAATTTTTTACACTAAAATTAGAATTATATATGAATTTTATTACAAATTTTTATACATTTTAGAAAAACAAACTTTAATGTCATACATATTTTTAGGCCGATGTCCAACAGTATTTTTTGGCTGAAATTATGAATTTTTAGATCATTTTTAATATAAATGATCACTTGAAAATCAAGTTACCATACATAAAGTGAAAATCGATTCTTGTGCTGTCGGTATACCTACCTAGAAGCGAATACACAACAACCTAAAATAATTGGCAAAAATAAAATCAACCAGCAATCAGCGTTCCACTCAAATTCTTGTTAAAACATAATTAAAGATGCAATCACTCACTAATTGTTCGCGAATAATTACCGTGTAAAGTGACGAACGTCCGTATATACCACCGACCTACCATATGTACAGTCGAACAAGTTGTTTGGAATACAGACCAAATTATTTGTTCAATGCTTTGTGGCGTTTTAAGGCGGAGCGGAAAGGGTTTTTGTCAGTAAAAGTTTGAGTTTTACTGACAAAAACCATACTTATCTCTCCTCTTCACCTTGTGTTCCCATTGTTTCCCTTCAGACTAGCCATAGCACTGCTGAGCCTATACGGTTTGCTGACATTTCTTTGAGGCACACGAGGGATCGCGATAAAAAATTATCATACGCTCTCGCTCACTCTCGCGCCGTCGACGACTCGGGTTTGGTCTGAATGGCTACCGGACGGTGTTCAATGCTAGTCTTTCTTTTCTTTGTTGTGTACTTAATAACTAAAAAGTTTGTACATACTCCAGTTTTACTTATTAAGTATATCATCAACTTAAAATAACAAAGTTATTGTATACTTCCTTAATGATTTTATTCAGTAAACTAGTAACTAGTTACACATAGGTACACTTTGTACGTATGTTTAAAAGCTGAATGATATTTCCTAGCTGAATTACTCTGCTAATAAACACCATAAAATCCCAAAGGCCACAGTCTATGTTAAAGCCCACAAACTAAGTAAAACATGTGAGAACCAAAAATATAGGTTTTTGTAGCTACTTAGACGACTTATGTCCATTTACATCTGGGTTACTATTGAAGTTAAGGGGTATTGGACTTGCGGACGATGACAATGGGTAGCTTGCCAACCGGCTATAAGGGAACCATTCGGACTGAGCTCGAGTCGTTCACTTCGCGTAATGTTCCACGTGCGCCTCAAAGAGATGTCTGCAATGCCATAGGGACCTAGCAGGGCCGAAACCTAATAACCCAAGAGCAACTTGAGGAAAATTGGTGTGGTTTTAGTCAGTAAAAATCTGGTACGCCTTTTCGTGTCGAAGTCATTAGATGATTCTATACCGCCAAAAAAAGGGCCTGTATACCAAATTGCTTGTCCGTCTGTACCTACCATTGTTCGTAGGTAAGTATGGCCGGCCACTTATCGAGGGTCGAGTGGCAAAGGTATTCTCGACTGAGGACAGCAATTAAGGATGTCGATAATTCTCGTTTAACGTTATTATTAAAATGATCGTGACGAAGTAGAGTTTTACATTCAATTTACTGGAATTCATTTGCTTGAATCTCTTATTTCTTTAACAATTAATTTATTTTGTGTGAAGTATTTACTAATAATCACAAACAACGCTTGTGTTCTTTTTGGTCAAAATAATGGTTTTATTTTCATTTATGAGTTGTAATAATAGAAAGATTTTCAAAGACAAATGTGTCATTTGAGGATTTTCAAAGAACCCTCTTACCTTTTTCTGCGGCGCAGTAATTCAAGCAAAGCAGGCTGTTGGAACCCGTGAGTTGGAGATAAAAAAGCCAGGACGGCTCCCAGCAAGTGCATGCACGGGTTTATAATGGGAGCTAAGTGTAGGTCATCGCACGCCGTCCAGTAGGAACCAAGTCCAGGTCTACAGCGACTTGTGTTCCACATGCGTCTCCAAAGACATGTCAGCAAGATTGACGAGGCTAGTTTGCCAGTGCTGCGGATTGAACGGAAGTGTTGCCGTCACCCTCGCAAACAGCGACTGAAGGAATGTGATGGGTTTTAGTCAGTATAAGTTTGATGCTCTCTTTCTCGCTCCACCTAGATCAGGAGGAGTTGTTTGATGATTTCTTTCGCAAAAAAGGTTAAAAATCTTTGATGATATTCATTTTTTTGTCGATTGCCGTGACCGCCAACGGCTTGATGACAAAAATTCTCGACGACCATCTACCGGCGCTGTCGTTGTGCGGCTGGATCAGAAGGCAGTATTTCTCGATGCGACTAGCACAATGAGGAGGTTCTTGCCTTTGGAACCCTAGCTACATCTGCTCTTGACACCACGGGGGTGCTGTTGGCTTTAGATAGAAAAAAAATATATTTAAAGATTTAATTTTTATGTGTACCAAAGCCAACTAAAGAGCTTTTAACATATTTATTTTACCATCAAAAACTACAGCCGATTTCTGCATACCGAGTGCTAAAAATAAAACCTCCAACCGCCACCTACCTAAACTATAAAAACTAATTGCCCTACCTAAACGCCTTCTAATTGTCGGCTATTAATGACGTCACGTGGTGCCCCCCACTTATCGGCGTCAAGTGGCTCGGGTGGCTCGTAGCTCAGGTGGCTCGTGGCTCGTCTGACGGCCACAATTAGGGACGTCGATGGCTCTTAGACTTGGGCTGAAGAGCGATTCAACTGTTAGGGTCTTAAGGATGGCAACGGGTAACAATGGGTAAAGTAATATGTGGATGTGAGTTTTTTTTTTTAGTGTGAAGGGGTTTTATGTTGACAAAATATGTAACTTAAGAAAAATAACTGGCAAAAGTTTTTTTTTTTATAAAAAGATGTGGTCAGAATAACATCCATTTACTTGTTACTAGGCCACGTGAGAGTAGGAAATTGCACCAAGAGAATTCCCAGGATAAAAAGTACCATATAAACTATTTCAGGACATTGTCTATCCGTATACTAAATTTCATCCAATTTTTTCGGTAGTAAGTGAAGCATAATACGAGTATACACACGTTAAATATATACACACACGTATAGTCTGTCTATTAAGTCAACCGACTTGGGAATTTTGTATAACATTTAATCATTTAAAAAATACTTTTATTCGGTACTTTTTATATGGTTCTTCTGTTAGTAAACAATGATCTCTGTCTCTTAATCAACCTTGATTATTGAACCCGTGTTGACTACATCAAATTTTATTAAATCCTAATAATTACCCAAGTCGTTTAACTTATTAGACAGACTCTAGAAACTTTCACTTTTGTTATATGAGTGTGATTTATTTAATACATTCTTCAGTTTGAATAAAAGTAATCTTTTTATTTACCAAGGGCCTCAGATGTGTTAAAGTGTCAAGCGTACGAGCGACAAAGAGGGGTGGAGCTGGGTATATTGTATACAGAGTTATTCGTAAAACACAAGCAACCTCTGAGGACTATGTTAATAACAACTTTAGTTCTATAACTTAAAAGAAAAATTAGCATATGTTTGTTCATCAGATTTTAGTACAAAAATAAAAATATTTAAATTGAACGTTCTAAATATTACAATGTCTATGCAAAGTAAGCGATAGTACAATAGCGGACGGAAGTGAGGATCGGGCGGCGGGGGTGCTAGATACGTTTGCGTCGCTTCATACAGTCGTAGATAGGTATTGCAAAATACAGAGTTGAAATGTGTTAGATAGAATAACGAAATCAACGCCTCCGATTCTGTTGTTCTGACCCCGAGACTGAGCGTTGAGATGACGTCAGAACAAAGAAACAAGAGAACAGAAAAAGAAACGGTTGTAACTTGGTCTATGCGAGATAGTGGTCAAACGCGAGCCTATCCATAATAATAAAAAAAGCCAGGACATGCCCAGCGTAGTATCTTCATGTTACATTGGACGTTTTTTTCTTACAAAATATACTCCATTCAGAGAATACTAATGGGCACACAGTTTTGTTTGTAGTATATTATTAAGTTTGAATTACACTATCAAAAGTTTTCCGCCACACAGCGGGTTGCTTCTGAAGAGTTATTTCGAATCTTCCACGCGAACGCATCTAGTTGTCTTGTTTATGAGATTAGAATAGTGAAAAAAGAAGGAATTTCAAAAACCGATACCACGAGCTCTTAATGCTATCCACTTTACGACCTGAACTGAACTGTTATAGGGATGGAACTATAAAAGGTTATTTGTAAAACACTAACAACCTTGCAGGACTGTATTACTAACATCATAAAAAATAACTTGTTCTACGACTTTTTACAAAACAATTTTTATTATTATTTTTTTTTTTCAATTTACCAAAAACAAATTTTCAAGGTTTCGTTGTTCTAGCACAGTTGAACTCTATATTTTGCTATACCTACCTACGTCTGTATGACGCGACGCAAGCGCACCAAGCACCCCCACCACCCGATCCTCGCTCCCCTCCGCTATTGTACTATCGCTTGCTTCGCATAGACTTCGTAACATTTAGAACATTCAATTTAAATATTTTTTATTTTTGTGTGAAAATCTGATGAACATTTTTAAGTCATAGAACAAAAATTGGTGTTTAAGGTTACCAATGTTTTACAATTATACCAGTACCCTATACAGAGTATAGCTTCATCCCTTTTTCTTGCTCGCACGCCTGACTGATCTTAACAAATCATGGTGTCCTAGGGAGATATTAGGTGTTGTGTTTACCTTGTTTATATTTTGACACTCTGCAGACCATGTACCAACTTCCATCTTGTGGCACGTAACCTGTTCATATAAGCATCTCATTAGATGCTTGCTTTTATTTGATTTGACGCTGTTATTACAGCGTCAGCAGATGCTATTGCTGTGTTCGATTACTGGGCTAAGCAAGGAATTTCATTTAGATAGCAAACTATTTTTGGCTCCAGCACGCTAAAACTAAGTTTTTATGTAAATCACAAAGAAAGAAGTAAAAAACATATTTTTTTGATTTTCCTATGAAAAAAATAATAATATAGAAATCAAAATTTTCGGCCAAATTAATTTTGTACAAACGTGTGTACAATTTCAAAATAAACGGTTTGTCATGGTCAATCAAATTGTACAGGCGTAGTATGTACATTAGGCCCCCAAAGGACATTGCCAATCTTTAAATGGAAATTGGAACAAATGCTGCCCAGAATGAATACTTAGTGCATTTTGTTACTCACGCCAATACTAATAAGTAAACCGAAGCGTTTCAAAATCTGTTCCAGTAGTCAAGAGAAATAAAATGTTTTGTTGGGAACTATTTATTTTCGAAAAGTTGCCTAATAAATTGTTTTCAGCGTAATTGATTACTTCTTCTTTTCGTGTCGATGCTCTCAAACTATATTTTTTCTGACCATTTGGTAGCACAGGCTCTATGGCCTGTGTTCAAACTCTATGGTGTGTGCTATGTGGTGTGTGTGGTAAGGTTGTAGTGTTGCCTTCGCTACGTTTCACCATCCCACCCCCATATTTTTCTTCAATAATTAAATAGTAGAACAACGTTTGCTGAGTCAACTAAAAGGTATATATAAAAGTGTCACGTTTTATTTAAAAAAAGTAAGTACAACATCAAAACGAAGATACAAATGGACCTTATTAAGTCCACCGCGACCGTTTCAACGTCATTAGTGAATTTAAATTCGGCACCATTCACGAAAACCTCAATATTGAAAACATATAAATTCATTCATCCTTCCATTCAGGCCAGATTTATTTATTATTATTTCACTGCCTTATTCCCGCGGCTTTGCTTGTGAAAACCGTTTTATTATTTTATAAAGGAACGTAACTACTAATGTGATTAAAAACGGGATTTTGTCTAAATTCAGTTTATAGTATATCCGTATTCTGGCTGATGAAACGTTATTAATTAACAAATATACAGACATTTAAATCTAAACTTTATCCTTGTAATTCTTCTGTACGTGTTTGTCACCTGTTTCTAAACGGCTTGACCAATATAGATGAAACTTTACGTATATATTTGAGTGGGTCTTCGAATGATTTAAAACATAATTGGACCAGGTAGGTGGCACAGCTATTTTTTTTTAACAAAAAACCGTTAACTAGTTAGGACAACGTATCTCAGGACCGCTAGTGATACTATAAAGATGAACGCACTTAACCTTAGGAATTACAGGTAATTAAAAAAATTAAACATTAAATCCGCCTCTGTACTCATGTGCAGAAAGTGTTAAATAAATAAATAAATGATTTTAGTGTTCGATAATTCTTTCAAGACATATCATATGCTATACAACAACACACAACGACTAATAGGCGGTTTATAATATAAGTAAGATTCTAGGATAGGATTCATTTCAATCCTGCACAAAACCCGTACTCCATATCAAAATTCACTTCACAACACCAATCGGGAAGTCTGTACAAAACTGTAAGGGGTAACAGAAAAATATCAGTGAATTAAAGTAAATACAAGATGGCTGTTCGGATTCCAGTCACACTGTTTAAATTTGAAACTGTGGTACAATATGAGAGAGGTCCAATCCACTTATCATCGTCTTGGATAGTATTTGTTCTGCCAAGTGGATTACAGATAGTGTATGTAGTAGAAGAGTCGCTCGCTAGTTGTGTTGAAAGTAAATTGTAGATTGGATTTACTTTGTGTTAGCTTGTCTTGGATATAAGGGTGATATTGTAGACATGGGCTTAAATTTTCTTTGAGCAAAGATGTGAATGGTTTATGTTTGATTTTATTTTTTGTAAACAGCTTTTGTTACTTTACGGGGTAAAGGTCCATTTAATGCTGTAAACTGATTTTAAGTTGTGTAATGCCCGAAAATGGTAGATAATCGACACGGGCGAAGTCTTTCTTAGATGCTATGGACGTGTTAAAACGCTTACTTAAATGTGGGTTTTTATAAATTCAGCGTTGATGTCAGCACAAAATTAATACAATACATATGTACGGGTTTGTTCATACAGTTACATATAATATTTTTTAGTCGATACTTGAAATTATAAATGTAAAAGTAACTGTCTTTCTGTTACGCTTTCATGGTTAAACTACTTAACCGATTTTGATAACATTTGGTACGGAGTAAATTTGAACCACAATAAAGGTCATACTTTTTTAAAATAATAATATATCATTTTATTTTAGTTAACAGTACCCATATCACAAGTATCGTAGGTACAGACTAACATACGTAACTATATTACATTATTTTATTCGTAAATAATATACATTTCACTATATCTACGCTAAATCGTATTCGACTTCAACTTCCCGTCCACAACAACCGACATTCACTCGAACGAAGTCGCAGGTAAACGTTAGTTTACAATATCTTAATAAAAGTTGGTTGCTAAATTTCAAAACCTTGGTATGATTGTGATTTGCGTGGTCATCAGCTATTTATTTATCCATTTATGTACACACAAACACTTAAAAATGCTAGCTATCGTCACTATAGGAATTTATTTTTATTGAATGAACACTTAGTTCACAATTGTAGAACTAAGTGTTCATTCAATAAAAATTCCCAAATCCTAATAACAGAAATTTGCAAAAAGAAAAACACAACACAAAACAACAACACACACAAAACAAAACAACACACAAAACAAAAAAAAAAAGATATACACATATAACTATATTGCTTACCCCAAACAGAACCACTAAACGCAAGCTCATTTTCATAAATATTTAATAACCGGCGCTCTTCCACTTATTCTCGCATCTTTGCTCTCTCGTGAATTTCCGAGATGCCTCAAATTCTGCCGACCCACTTCAACTCGGTTCATTGTAGGATGACACCTGAACTCAGCCAAGACCGCCATCTCGCATTCCAGAAGATCTTTGCTATCATAACTGCACTTGGTTACGACAACAGATTTATTAAATTATGTTGTGTCATTGAAATATTTTAATTATTTTTGAATGCTGGAATTAAAAGTGTGCGTGAAAAATTTTATATAATTTAGACTTGTGGGTGTAATTATTTTTTATCGTTTCAGCGCTGGACTGCGTAAAGCCTTATGTCAGACCAGATTTTATGAGACTTTCTGTATCTAATATTATTAAACAGTTGTTCAGTTTGTTTACTTTCCATTATTTTAATAATTGTTCCATTTAAATTCATGTTAATATGTGTACATGTAAGACGTTACATGGGCTATGAACGAATAATTAGTTACAATACTGGAGGCAGTATTTTAACAACTGCAATACAAGTTACAATACAATAACAATAACAAGTTTTTTTTATTTGGTAGACCAAGATACAGGTGTCTGCCTAGTTTGGGAGACAAGATCCTATGTGATTTTGTTAAATAAACTAACCCTGTTCTAGTTACTAAGACTCGATTTATGGTTGTGTTCTAAAGAAAATTATTCATTATTATAATGTTTTCTACTGATCTCTTCTAACTCTTTCTGCCCTTGTCCCATATTACTTGGGGTCGGCGCAATATTTTTTTTTTTTAAATTTGATTAATACTAGTACTTAATTGCGATCCCATCTAATGGTAAGCAGTGATGCAATCGTTGATGGTAAGGCGCACTAATCATACATACTCTTGAAGACACCCAAATTATAATCTTTTCATCCGTTTGATTCGTATGTGTGGTGATAGTAACTGCCTTTTCTTTCATATCACTCCTCATACAATCCATCAATCTTTTCTTTAGCCTCCCTTTTCATCCTCATACCTACATGTATACGCAGAACTGTTGTTTTACTGATCTATAGAATGAAAATTTTAGAATTATGTTAGTAAAAAACTGGGCAAGTGCAAGTCGGACTCGCGCATTGAGGGTTCCGTGTAAACTATTCCCGAATGGAGTCCAAGATTTTTCCGAATTGCGATTTTTTTTTTGTAACAATAGATTTACTGTTTTCAGTTTTATTCCTAAGCCTGTGCAATGACCTTGTTTTGTACCAAATTTCAGGACTCTGGGTCAACGGGAAGTACCCTATACTTGTTTCTTTTTTTTCCTTTTTTTTATACCTTTGAAAGTAATAAAATCTACGTTTTTTGCGACATAAACGGCCGTATCTTTTTTATTCGTATGCATCACTGCTTATCATCAGTTGGGAGCGCAGTCAAGCACTGGTGTAGGTACCTATATTATTTATGTATTTAATTCTTTAAGCCCGCCAGAGCACAGAGGCGGACTTGATGCCTTAAGGCATTTTCTACAAAAAAAAGAAAGACATTTAATCATTCTATCATTCCATAGCAAACCAACCCAATCTACGTATCTCTACACACCAACCTTTTTATAGAAAGCCTAGCAATAGCATCTCCGCCACCCGCCGCCAGTCTTCCTCCCACTTACGTCTCCCATCGACACGCAATCTACTTGCGAACCATTTACGTAGTTCAGCCGTCAAATTGACGCCGCTCTGAGCGCGAGTGGGTACCTACGAACTACGTAGAAACTGGAAGAATGGTGGGATTGGTAGAGTAGGTCCAATTTGTGCATTGACGTAAAGACGTAATTGGTTTTGATTAAATTGATGTAGTATAGTTTGACTTGGTATGTCTGATGTTAGTTTAAATACGCGATGGAAAACATTAACATTTGGTATTATTCGGCTTATTGACCGTATAGATTTAACACCATCTCAGCACTGTGTTAAAGGTTTCGCGAGTTTTATAATACGCAAAAGTATAATCTACTGCAATAAACTGAATCACAAAAATATTTGTTAATGCTCAAAGTAGAGGGTTCAAAAATAATACAGGAAATTTAGTATGATAGGGAAAAAATATAAAAATATGCCTCTAAAAAATTACTATTGTCGATAAAAACCGGATTAGTGTACATGTCAGATTATTCTACAAGCAACATTTTACCGTTATAGTGTTCCTTTAAAATAAAATAAATAACTGTGGATATAATACTTCGACTACGAGTAAGTCATAAATAACCCCACGGAACATGCTACTGGCATACAAAAGTTAGTTTGTTCTAATCTAGTGTAATGAAACTGTTTACTTTAGTAGAAAATAATATTTATTACTCACTTATCTAGATAGTCTACAAGTCAATCAGTCAGAAAAGTGATGCTAGTTGCACATTCCAAGGCGTAGATCTTATGGAGAAGAATGTGCAAAAAACTCCATGGACGTTTCGGTGTTGCCAGCACAATTAGTCAATTGCAATAAATAATCGAATATAAAATAGCTTTAATAATATTTTGGTAACTAAAACAATCAAGACCAAACACTCGGATATAAATTCTTCTTGTGTCCCAAATTTTATAATCGTGTAAAAAACTTTTCGACTCTTACATTCTGAATTTATGTAGAGCTAGCTTCGCTAGCATCGAAGTAGAAAATTATCTCAAGGGAACACATTCTTAAGTACAATAGTAATGTGTTATTTATTTGAATATGGTCTACCCCTGTACGAAATTTAATTCAAATTCGTTCAGCCGTTTGAGCATGTAGAAGTAACAGATATACAAACTTAAAGAACACACATACAAACTTTCATCTTTAAAATTTACTCTATTAATGCGCCTAATTTCTGCCAGCAGCTTTGTCCTCTTGAAAGTAGAAAATTATCCCTAGAGAACATACTTCTGGGATAAAAAAAACCTATGACGAATTCCAGGACATAGTTTACCTTTGTTTGTTTTCCGTAGACATAGGACATAATTTACCCGTTTTTCACATTTGTTTCAAACGTTTGAGTGTGACCAGTTATCGAAAAGACCTTATCAGATATCATAAACTGGATGGAAAATAATAATTTAAACATTTATATTAGTAAAACTAAATTAATTCAATTTAATTCTTATAATTCTAAACAACTGGATTTAGACATTATTTATAAAAATGAAAAAGTACAACAAGTAAATGAAGCAAAATTTTTAGGTCTTATTGTAGATAATCATCTTAACTGGAAGAGTCACGTGGAACATATTTGTCAGAAACTAGATAGGTTTGTGTTTGCTTTAAAAAAGTTAAGACAGAATGTATCAGTAGAAGCTGCTCTTTCGGCTTACCATGGCTATGTGTCATCTGTACTTAGCTATGGAGTAATAATGTGGGGCAACTCGACCGACGCCGACAGAGTTTTTAAACTTCAAAAACGTTGCATTCGAGTTCTAAACAAGGCGTGGATCTTAGACAGTTGTAAACCATTATTTCAAAAATATAAAATTCTTCCACTGCCCTGTATATATATAAAAGATATCTGCATTTTTACCAAGAAGTACATGCAGTACTTTAAGCAACGTAGTGAGGTTCAGCCAAGGCAGAAAAGGGCTAAATACCATAATTTATTGCATCAACCAGCCAGTCATAAAAATATTTATAAGAAAAATGTGTATAATATGTGTATATTGATTTATAATAACATCCCAAATGAATTAAAATTGTTACAGGGTAATGTATTTAAAATGAAATTGACAGAGTGGCTACAAAAAAACTGTTTCTATAGTATTAAGGAATTTTTGGAATTTGGACATAAAAGTGTATAATTCAATTAGTTAGTTAATATTGACGATAATTTGTATGTAATAATTTAAATAATAATCGAATTTATGAAAATTATAAATGATGATAATAATTTAATTGCATGAAATAATAGATATTTTAATGACATAAATATTAATAATTTGCATGCTTGCTTGCAGGCTGAATACAGTGACTTTTAGATTATAAGATCTTTCCTTGTAAACAATGTACTTCTTGCAAATAAAATTTTGAATTTGAATTTGAATTAGAAAAAGTGACACACCTGCACACATATATACACCAACATTCGCCTTTATAATATAAGTGTCATGACAATATCTTACCCTATTTGCACTGCACTGCCATAATATTTTTACACTGTTAATCTCTTCCGCAAAAAACTTTTCATTTCTTTCAGTCACCGTTTCTTTCTCCACAATCGAATGCAACGATCGTTTACTTGAACAACACGAGCTATGTTTATAAAAAGATATGGGCATTAGTTGGCAGTGCGCGTAATAGTGTCATGCATTAGGGTCCACGCCGGGGAGTAATAAAGGGTAATCGTGTCGCCCGGGAGGGGGGAATTACTTAGGGCGAGTTAAGTGGACCGAGCCAGGAGTTGTGGCGATTTTGTAGTATTGAATAGAATAGAATAGAATAGAAAAACTTTTATTCGGTACAGACACAGCACAACGGTTACACGGTTATTGTTTTCTGTTATGACAAAACTTCTCTTAAAAGCACGACAGTTTTGAAGGTTTCTTTTTTTTCTGTGAGTAGGTAATTGTCATCCCAAAGACATCCCCCGTCTTTGGGCGGAGCGGGAGAAAGTGTCAAACTCTTAATGACTAAAAAACCCACCACATTCCTTCTTGTCTTTCATACAGTGGCCGAGCTACCTTTCGGAGCTAAACCTGGCCCCAGTAGGCTTCGACCCAGCTGGGCCTCTGCTGTTGCTGACAGTTTCTTGAGGCGCGCGGGAACAGTGCGTGCCGTCGACAACTTGGGCTCAGTCCGTACAGTTACCGGACGGTCAGATAGCGAGCTACCCATTGCTCACCGTCCGCAAGCCCGCGCCTTTTGACCTTTTTTGAGGGTGCGAAATCATAAAATTGCTTCTACTTCTCTGAGTAGAGCAAGAGATAGAGTAACATATATTTACTGATTAAAATACACCCGTGTTAGTTGTAAGTTATTTTTAACGCTTCTAAGTTGCGGTAATTAATTCAAATGATCAATTAGCAGTTGTCTTGGCTTACTGTGATGATTATAATAGTGAGGGTAATTTTATGCTGTATCGATGACCTAACATATACACGTCTGACGAAGAATGGTAAAAACACAAATACAATTTTTTGTTATAGACTGAGACCTAGTAACATTTTCTGTACGGAACAAAGTCTGGAACGCTTCGTATGTGTTTTCTCCGCCGTGAAGGCTGTAAAAATTGGGTTCACTCACTTCACACCTAATGTTTAGGAACAAAATTAATTAATGTATATTTAATTATCCTTAATAAAACAAAACACCGAACAAAACAGAATGCAGTGGTGTAGCTCTTTTAAGTACGGGGTCATTTAGACCTCGTAGTGTACTTAGGAATAAAATTACGGGGTCTTATAAGCCCCTTATCGTCATGGTGATAGTTTTCTAACGAGGTCCTAAATGCCCCGTACCGCTGGAATAGAAATAATACAAAAAATTAGTGCCACTGTCAAAGTGATAAAAAAGTTGTGTATAGGTACAAAGTTTTTCACCTCGCGTCCCTTACATTTGGTACCACGCTCACGTCAGAGTAACATTTAACTCCAAACGGCACTGGTCACTATTTATTGTATCAGATGAAACGTATAATTTCTGATTCTTGTCGGCGACAATACTATTTCATTGTTGGGTTACTGTAATTGTACATCTTTGTACCTATAGAAGGTCAGATGGTAGTTTTTTTTCTTCTATATACTTGAACAGTCGAAGAAGTCATCTTTAACAGTTTGTTTTTTTCTTTTTTCACGTAGTTTTGAACATAAAATGAAAAGATAGCTTAGTCTTAGCGACTTTTATTGTTGGGTTACTGTAATTGTACATCTTTGTACCTATAGAAAGTCTGATAGTAGGTTTTTTTCTCTATTTACTTGAACAGTCGATGAAGTCATATTTAACAGTTTTTTTTTTTTTTCACGTATTTTTGAATATAAAATAAAAAGGTAAATTACTACTAATTATTTTTGCACGATTTGGGACTAAATAGCCTCTCTATTTAGTCCAAAATCGTGCAAAAACTAAGCTAAAATTTTTAATAAATTTAAAATTGACGGTAGGTATAATTATGAGTACCTAAGCCATAACATTTGGTAGTGGTAGTGACAAAACTTAGTTTAAATTTACATGAAATAATACTTATAACGTTTCTCCCAAAATATTACAGGGCCATGGGGATAAGTATGAAAGGTATCCTTTTAGATCTTTTAGATTGCAAAAGGCAACCGAAGAAATATAAATAGATGTGTATTAGTCAGTAAAAGTATAATACACCCTCACACTCCTCACACTAAAGCAGAAAAAACCATTAAAAATAAATAAAAAAACCACAGGCCAGCCGGTTAAATCATTGCAGCAAGAAAGAAGTTCCTAATTTAAACTTTTTTTATTATCAATAGGCATGCGTTTGACCAGTATCTCACCTGATGGAAAGCGATGATGTGGCCGACGATAGAACACGCTTGCCTAGACGTAACCTATTCACTCTTGACATAAAGACCCCTAGGTTGTACTATCAGAAAACATAGACCCCGGTAAGTAGGTAATCTTTAGTTAGGTAATTCATTGCACTGTTGACGTGAATTTGCATTTAATACACGCATAGTTCTTAAGGTTAACTGGAAAACCATTTATATAAAAACCATAAGTAATGCCATAACTCTTTTTATTAAACACTTTTTATTCCGTCTTTCTCGTGTTCCATGTCACACGGCTTAACTACCCATACAGCCATATGAAGTAGCGGTTACGACTTAAGTCGACATTTATTGTGTCGTAACGGAATTTATTTGTAACATTGTTCCGTAGCGTAACGTCGCCGTGTCGACTTGTGAGTCGACACCGTTTCGAAAAGTGGGGAATAATCGTAACAGAATAACAGTAACTTTCAGTCACATTGTGACGTCGCCGTGTCGACACGTCGCGACTGGTCGCGACTTTTATGCCCTCACTTGCATCGTACATTCAATCATTAATTTTTTCGTTGCGTTCATTCTATACTTGTCAATTTTTATTGTAATTCGTTCGTTTTTCTGAATGTCATCATAGACATAAATCTTCGCCGCCATCAGAAAAAAATGAAAGTATTTATTTACGTATTTCTGTGATAAATGCATCATAGTCGATCGAAAATCCTCTGCGAAATTAAATGTATCGTGTAGTTTGATGTCACTATAATAAATTAACCGATGCGCCCTTCTGATTTAATAAAATACTTAAAATATTTTTTGTTAATGTGGTTGTTTTCAATTAAAAAATTACAAAGTATCGTATTTCCAAGCATTGCAGAAGATTTTATTGATACGGCCTATATAAATTTAACCAAAATATATTCTAGAATACTATAATAATAATATAAATTGTATAAAATGATGTGGATAATTTTGTATCTACTTGAAAGATGAAACCCAACACAATGTTTCGTAACTGTGTTTACATGTTTCGGCAATATGTTAAGTTACGTTACAGTGTGACTGTTTTAACAAAATGGAGTTTTATTATTTTATGTTTGCAGTGGTTCTCAACATGCTGTAAAGTTAGTTTTATCAGAAAATTTAACTAGTGAGGAAGTAACTGCCGTGCCTGAAGGATGGGTCGTAGGAACATACCTATACTGGCCTCGTGCACTTAAAATAAACTTTCAAAAATCGTAGCTTATGACGTGGGAAATATGGTCCTACGAGTGTTTCTCAAATAATCCTGTATATTATAATATTTTTTCAATAAAACTTGCTTTGGTGCTTTGACTCATAGTTAAAAAATAAGTAAATAAATCAGGTAGTAAGACTGATCCCTCTAATTAGAGCTCTGCTATAATTATAGAGCAATATTTGTGCTTCCAGCATTGAGTAAAATCTATGAAAAAAAACATGCTCGACCAGATGTTATCCCACTTTAATTAGAATAGGATTTTGCATAGTCATCAGTTTGGCTACACGAAAGGAATGTCAACGACGGATGCAGGACTGAAACTTATCAGTCACATTTTAGAATCCTGGAAGAAGTCCCAGGATGATATTAGCATATTCTGTGACCTCTCAAAAGCATTTTACTGTGTTGACTCTACTATACTCTGATCTGTAAATTACATCATTAAGGAATTCGTAGACGAGCTGCTGATCTTGTTTTTTTCAATTTATCCTACAGGTAGCAAAAAGTATCCATAAATGGGGTGACGTCGTCGGGGTCTTTAATAAGGATAGGCGTGCCTCAGGGTTCAATTCTTGGCCCTTTCCTTTTTCTAGTAGTTTATATTAATGACCTTCCTTACATGATGGCTAATTTATCAGATATAATTCTATCTGATGACACTTCTCTTATTTCTAAAGTGGATAGAAAAGATACGGGTGTCTTGCGTGTCAACGAAAGTCTGGCTGTTCTTTCGAAATGGTTCGCAGCTATTAATCTCTTACTAAATGCAAATAAAACTAAATGTATAAAGTTTTCATTACCGAATGAAGAAAAATAAGGCAGTTGACAGATGTCGCCACAGCTAGATTAGTTTACTATGCCTGTTTCCACAGTTTTATGTCTTATGGCATTTTATTGTGGGGATCTGCAGGTGATGTAGACTTAATTTTCATATTGCAAAAGAGAGCAATCAGGGCTATTTATAAAATGGGTACTCGCAAGTCCCTCAGAAATAAATTCAAAGAAATCGATATATTGTCACTGCCTTCTCTTTATATCTTAGAAAGTGTTTTGTATGTCCGTAAAACCTAGAACTTTTCAAAATTAGAAGCGATTTTCATAACATAAATACTCGTTGTAAACACGAAATTATATTACTCCAATGTAGATTAGTCAAGACCAATAAGTCATTTTTAGTAAATGGCTTACGCTTTTATAACAAGCTACCAAAAGCGGTGACTGAACTCAGCGAAGGAAAGTTCAAAACACATATTAAGCGTGTCTTAACCAAAAAAGCATATTACAAGGTTACAGACTATGTCGAAGACACGCTTGTTTGGCAATGACTGCCTCTGCATTTGTGGCCCCCTGGTAACTCATAATATTGTGTAAATGTATCTATTAACTGCTCCATCTTTTTTGTAACCCTATTTTTTTTTTCTAACACATTGTTTTTGCAAAATTTTTATATTATCTGACTCCAACCACCTTAAACTCGTTAGGTAGTTATTTTGTTAACATCTCATTTATTGACAGTTGTAATTATTTTAAAAATTCTAGCTTTTTTTATATAGCCTCTTTTTATAATGTAAATGGAAAAA
Source organism: Mythimna albipuncta (assembly GCA_929112965.1). Classification (NCBI taxonomy): domain Eukaryota; kingdom Metazoa; phylum Arthropoda; class Insecta; order Lepidoptera; family Noctuidae; genus Mythimna; species Mythimna albipuncta. The sequence goes on from OV815960.1 coordinate 4,513,053, forward strand.
CACTGCAGACTCCACGAATTCTTAGATTACTTCATATTTGACTCACTTTTTTAAAACGATTATTTTTATTGTGCTTTTGAATACAATATAGGCCGGTTTAAACTGTTCTTAAATAATATCCATTAATACGGTAATATGAAAATATCGTAAGAACAACCACTTTTTTTAAAAGAGTAACCATGGAGTTTCTTGCCGGTTCTTCTCCATGGGAAACGACCAATTTGGAACCGCGCACTAGCTTTTGATGTTTTATAAGTGCCCATGTAGGCAGTGAAATAAAAAACTTTTGAATTTGAATTTTGAAAATATCAATAATTTTATTAAATACAATAGCACACTTTGAGAACCCCGGTTGTTTTCTGTTTGGTCAAATCCAACACTACAGTATCGTAACTGTTACTACACTTGTGTAACTCCAAAAAATACTGTAGTTTAGTTTCGACATTGTGTCGATAATTTAACTTTAATATTTACACAGGAATTCAAAGTAAACACAATGTGTCGTAAATAATTTAAGAAAAAAATTGTCGTAACTTGTTGACACAGATACAACACTTATTTACTGTAACATTTTTCAGTACAAAGTGTTGATATCGTTCCTACACGCTGTAACCAAAATCCGCATCGTTATTAAGTTTAGTAACAGTTACGACATTGTTACCTTGTCTTGCTAATCTGTGACTATTTGAGAATTTTGCGACCGAAAATGGTTGTATGGGTATCGCATAGCTCAGTAATACTCAGTATTTATTTTTGTAACTGATGTTTAGATATAATTCCTAATCTTTGCTGCGGGCTTTATTCTTTTCTCTGTGTCTAAATAAGGATCGGTTATGTATTTATTAGGTTAAAAAGAATGATTCAGGTTAATAGTTTGTTTATGCTTGCATCTTCACTTCGGTGGAAAGTATTTTCAATTTAAATAAATATATTTTTAAGTAACAGTAACAATATTGTTGGTTTAGTTATCGGCACGAATATTGAGCGCTCAACGTCAGAGTGGGGATCGCTTTGCGCTTTCCATACATTGGCGAGTCAATCGTTGTCGTTGTTAGATACATGCAGCAAGCGCAGGGAAGATCACGAGTGATTGGCTCGACGCGCCATCGTGTCATAGACTTCTATGACACGATGGTGCGTCGAGCCAATCACTGACATTCCCCGCCCCCGCGTCTCACGTCGCACCACTAAAGAGACCGAATATTTGACTTCTGCGCAACTTGAAGCCAGACCTCAATATTCGTGTCGATAACTATACATCATAAACAGTATTTTTTCTGTCATCATCATTATTTCAGCCAAAAGATATCCATTGTTAGACAAAAGCCCGTATCAATTGGTGCTGCATAGAGAGGTCCTGTGCGTCTCGCAAACATCGTTTTCCCATGACCCTCATCAGGTTATCGGTCCACTTTGTTGGAGAGCTGTCATGCCTGTAAACTTAATAAAACACTCATTTGCAAATAGTCAATATAATTTACTAGCTTTTGCCCGCGACTTCGCCTGTGTACATAAAATATAGCTTATGTCATTCTGGAATAAAGCAGCTTTCTATCGGTGAAAAATTTTTAGCAATCGGACCAGTACTTCCGGAGATTACTTCCTACAAACAAAAAAAAAAGTTACCTCTTTATTACATTAATAACTAGCTACGCCCGCGACTTCGTTCGCGTGGATTACAGAATTTTGAATTGAGTTCTTCTAAAATAAAAGTAGCCTTTGTTACTCCTTATTACATCAGCTAGGTACCTGCCAAAAAAAGTCCCGTCAAAATCTGTCTAGCCATTTCAGAGATTAGCCCGGACAAACAGACAGACAGACAGATAAAAATTGTAAAAAAAAATATTTTTGTGTATGTATATATATTCATATGCATGTAGTAAAAAGCAGTTATTTCAATATTACAAACAGAGACTCCAATTTTATTTATATGTATACATATATTATACTCGTGGTGTAGATAGTGTAGATTACATATCCAACAAAACAACCAACCATCAAAAACAATCGTGACGTCACTCGTCATGATCTAACATCAGCAAACATAATGTATTCGCAATGAACGCTGTCACAATACATATAGCCATATATTGTGGCCGGTCGGGTTCGCGGGATGCGAATTTAATATCTGTCAAGCGCAGAGTGTCCCACGAAGGGTTGTCTACCCGGTATAGTGAGCGCATTCGACCCGAGCGAACCAAGCGTGCAGATATAATTAGAATCGTAATCATGTGCTTGTGTGTGTTTGTTTTGTATGTGTGCAGGGATGTGGAACTGGTGACACGAGGTTGGGGAAAATATGTGGGTTGTATTTTGATTGCATTGGGATTTTTATTATAATTGGATGAAGTATTTTTAGATAGATGGTTTTTCTTCCTATTGAGAGGCTCTTGACTACTATATCACCTGATAGAAAGCTACTATGTGGTCGACGATGGAGCGCGCTTGCCTAGAAGTAACCTATGCACTCTAGACTTAAAGACCACCAGGTTGTAACTATCAGTACACATACATACAGAGACCGGTATAGAATTCCATTCCTTAGCTATGTGCACATAGATGTGTTCCCAAAACGTTTTGTGCTTATGGTGCAATATTTTCTGTTAATTCAAATACCGGGACATAGAAAACTTTTGGGGTCATTATACCTCCTCTTCCTTTTTGCGTCGTATTCCTCAATGCTGATGCTTCATCACTTTAATTTTTATGGTGTTTCTCCATTTATTCCTGTCTCTGGCGGTGTGAAGGGCCTTGTATACCGTGGAGTCAAGGGCAGTGCGGATCTTGTTGGACCAACGTATTGAGCTGCGCTCACAAGGTCTTTTTCCATTTATTTTACCGGTCACGATTAGCCTTTCGAGGTTTTTATCGTCTTTGAGTTTGAGTTCCTGGCTGAGTCAGATGAATCGGAGTACTGTCACAGTTAACATCTGACAGGGCGGTAGCCCACTCAGCTAAGAAGGAAGCAAACTTATTTGCCTGTTTTGCGGAGTTTTCGCATCTAGAACTAAGTGATTTTTCCTGATGAATGCGAGGCGAGTGTGTGGACATTCGCATCTTTTAGGATGTTTGTAGGTTTCTGTATAACCTTGAGATAAACTAGGCTAGTTTCACTGCTGGGATACCAACATTGTTTATTTTTTCTTAGGGCTTACGAGTCTGAATTGTTTCCGATCTTGACACCTATTTCATTATTCGTTAAGGACTAGAAAAGTAGCGATTGTTTGCTAGCCCAGCTCACTACAGATTAATCTCTATATCATCCTCTATATCAGTAAAAAACGAATGCTTAAGAGTAAACTCCTAGCATACCTAGAAGCTCCATCATCGGACCACCAGCAATACAGCGATGTGGCAGCGGTACATAGTGGACATCCCACCCATACGTACGAAATATTTTGGGAACATATACATCGTGCGTACAGATAAAAACTGCAATTTGCTGCCGGAGACTGTGTTTCCTAAGCTACAACCCAAGGATCTTTAAGTCAAGAGTGAACAGGTTACTTCTTGTCAAGCGCCTATATGTAACCTGATGGAAAGCGACAATGGTTGTCAAGTGCGAACCTATCAATAATAAAAAAGCTAACGACATCATGAGACGGTCTTTTTAGAAGTATCCAATGCGCAGACCTCAGAGAGCACGACGTCAAACCAAATCGTACCCTATGTTATAAGACATTTCATTTCATGTGTTCCCTGCTATTGTGCCCAATGGGAGTTCTCTTGTTTACTAAACGATTCTGTAAGCTCATACTTCCCATTTTTATGGAACTGCTTCGGAGGTGAGGCAGAATTGCTTAGGGATCGGCGCTGTTCGAATAATTTTAAGAATATTGGTGTGTTATCGTCGACACGTAATGTTTCTATACTACCTGTGTTTAGGTTACTCTTAGTGTTATGGTTTTTTCCCTGGTATGATAAAGAAAGTGTATAGTTTGATATTGGTATAAAACTGCAACAAGAAATTGAAAGTTGAGTGAATTGTTGCTATTCAACCAGATTTTTAGTATCTATATACGAAACTTGAAAAAGCTGTCTAATAACTTTAAGTAAAGAATCTATTTACAAGATTTTATAACTGTATCATGAAAAATCACAAAGTTATCAGCAAAATTACAGTGTCACCAGGCCATCCAGGCGACTTGGGGGTTGTTTTGCACTTGTAGCTGTTTGCAAGCGCTTAATGCCCGCTATGACCTCCCGGACCTGTGTTGTATTTAGTGTCGATGGTTATCGACTTGTGAACTTTTTAAATATTTTTGGGATAAAAATATAACATGGTGTTGGAATCCATTCAGTTACTGATTGTGAACAAACTATAATCAGTTGTCGCATGTACTAAAAATTATGTAGTATATTTATGTATTCAATTCTATTCTCATAATAGTTACATCTGATCATTGTACCTATACTCACTAAATGTCTTAAGTACACTTTCATTTTACCAGAAGTGGAATTCCTTGTTGGAGTCTGAGTTTTCTGACAGCCAAGAGATGAGCCAGCAGAATTTATCTTTTCTAAAATAAAAGTAGCCCATGTTACTCCTTATTACATCAGCTACCTGCCAAAAACAGTCCCGTCAAAATCGGTCCAGCCATTTCAGAGATTAGTCCAGACAAACTGACAGACAGACAGACAAAAATTGTAAAAAATGTTATTTTGGTGTATGTACCATATATATATATATTCATATGCATGTAGTAAAAAGCAATTATTTCAATATTATAAACAAACACTCCAATTTTATTTATATGTATAGAAGATGTATACATATATTCGCGCTTGACCGCTATGTCACCTGATGGAAAGCAACGATGCGGTCGACGATGGACCTCGCTTAGAAGTATCCAATTCATTCTTGACATACTAATTCTACTCCTTAGCTGTACGCACAATGCTTTATGCATACTTTTTATCTCGGGAGTATGTTACCTTGGAACAATTTTGTACTTCCACGAAGGCAAAGACACGGTGAAAAGCTAGTATTCTATATAATAATGGATTCAGAAAGAGCTTTCTAGAATATCGTCACTGAATCCAAACGCGGGTCAAAGCAACCAGATTACATTTTGTATTGAAAAATAGTGCTTTGGTTCGAAATATTCAGCGGCACATAGGTAGGTATTGTCTCCGAATTGACAGCTGTGTTTTATTTTAGCTGCATGTTTTTTAGCAGTACCTTTTGGCGATAGCGTCACTTGTCATGTTTGATACGATCGGGTTGTGCACCGGTTGTTTATAATAGACTGGGCGCTGGATAGAGTTTAGTTTGTGAAAAATGTAAATAATAAGTAAATAAGTTAAAGTCAAAAGTTTTTTATTTCACATAGCACATATAAAATGTCAGAAGCTAGTGCACGGTTCGAAATTGGTCGTTTCCTGTGGAGAAAATCCGGCAAGAAACTCAATGGTTACTCTTTTAAAAAAATGGTTGTACTTACAAATATTTCCATGTTACAATATTAATTATTTAAAAACAGTGTAAACTGGTCTATATTGTACACAAAATCACAATAAAAATAATCATTTAAAAAAAGTGAGTCAAAATATAAAGTAATCTAAGAATTCGTGGAGTCTACAGCGTTCTTCTATTAACAATAAAAAAAAAATATATATAAAAAAAAAATCCATTCCCTCTCCTAGAGAAGGCCTGGGTCCCAACAGTGGGAACATTATAAGGCCGACTATGCTATGCTAAATATTAATAATATTTTATTGCAGAAAAATACTTATACAAAAGCTCAATTAATAAAATAGTTTTAGTAAATAGCAAGTAGTAAATACAAAAAGAGAGAGAGGTCGATGGTTCTGGAGTGGTGACCGCGTACCAGAAGACGCAGCTTTAGAAGCCCTTCCACAACATAGACCTGCTGAGGGTTACAGGAATCCGATGGATGCAAGATGCACTGGCTCGTTCATTGTGGCGACACTTGAGGGTGACCTATGTACAACAGTGGACGTCTTTCGGCTGAAATGATGATGATTTGTTATTGATATTTAAAAAATATAATTTGCTAGCTTTTGCCCGCGTCTTCACCCGCGTCACTTTAAAATAAAGCAGCTTTCTATTGGTAAAAAAAATTAGCCATCTGACCAGTACCTACTTTTAGAGATTTATCTTTTACAACAAAAAAAAATACGTCTGTATATTATATCAGTATAGATACTTGTATGTACCAATATATTACTCTGAATATAGGGATAATAATAAAAGTTTATTTCAGTAAAATACATCATATACATAGAGGCATCAAATAGTATGGATGGGACCTTAAAAAGGCATTGAAACCTTTTGTAAGTTACAGCACAGCAATATGTAGCCTACATTTTTCACGCTGCTCATAATTCCACTGGAGTTGGAAAAGTTAAGGGAGATAAACACGTCACTATTGTGTTATGTTGGCTAACATCTCTTTGTGAGGCGGGAGTTCAAATTTAACGTGCAATCGCTGCGGCAACAAGGTTAAATTAGAAGAAAAAAAAATGCATCTGAATAGGAAAGCTGTAAGCATGCAACATTCCATGACTGGTCTTTTGGTCTAATGGTTAGTTGCTTTGACTGCTATGCCGGAGGTCGTGGGTTCGATTCCCACCCAAGACTAAGGTTTGAGTGATGAGCACAATCATTTTTTGTGTTTGGGTTTAATTTGTTTTGCCATATAAATAATTTTTAAGTAATTTCTTTTTTTTTTATGAAAAATAGATGTGGGCTGATTCTCAGACCTACTCAATATGCTCACAAAATTTCATGAGAATCGGTCAAGCCGTTTCGGAGGAGTACGGGAATGAACATTGTGACACGAGAATTTTATATATAAGACTAGCTGCTGCCCGCGACGTCGTCTGCGTGAAGCCTCTACAGCACTAAAAATACCTAAGGTGCCAGTGTCGCTATAGCATTATAAATAAACAACTTTTAAAATAGCATTATAATATAAGTTTTTTTCGCAAACGAAGCTAGTGAAGAGAGTTATATAGGAATCCTGCTGAGTTCAGTCATAAGATGTGACTGAGGGGAATGCGTGGCATAAATACTGCCTCGCTGACGTCACAACCCGTAAGAATTTCCACCTCAATGGTGTGTCTGTGTGGAGCGAGATGACTTTAAGGCGGGTCCCGTCACAACTTCGAAGCATAATCAGGACACCGACCTTCAGCTTGATGGTATGCGCCGGAAGTCCACTTGCTGACAGGGAGTACAGAAATTCCACGGAATAACGTGTGGCATCATCTTGCTCGACAACAGTGTTTATCGAGGTGTAGAACACTTCATTCTTTTCAATTTCCGAGAGAATGCATTCGCTAATTGCTGCAGCCTGATCATTTTTGGGCGTCTAAATGGCCCGCTCACACACCCAAGAATTCTGCTGGTGCGGTATACGACTGACGTCCCCGTACACACAGTGAATGAGTTTTTTTTAAGCTGGATACCACTCTACCGAGAGACTCTGGAAGCACCACCTGTCCACCTCTCTCTTCTGGTAGAGTGCCTTCGCCAAGACTTAGAAGGTTATCGGAGAATTCTTGAGCACGTGCATTACCGCCGAGCCGAGCTCTCATATTAATGGTCAAGCGCAGTGTATGAACTCGTGACCACAATGAAGATCGTTTCGACGAAGCATACACCTCGTCAGCCCTCGATCCCCGCGTCACCTCGGGAAATGTTTGCCGGAAATCGCCACTGAACAGAACTGTGACACCATCCATCAAATGTTAGTTCCTGCAGATGTCCTGCAGGGTTCACGACCTCAACTGCCTTCCTATTGGCCATCGTACACTCATCATCAGAGAGCAATCCTTGAGCACGTGTCCCTTATCGCTGTTACGTGACACACCACAAACAGGCGTTTTGGCGCTCTCTAAATCGATGGGAATAATTAACATGGCATGTGCTATCTTGCCTTCCGGAAGCAGTGTGGCAGCGATTCCCGACGACGCTACAGCAATAGCAATTTTTCCTTGGCTCCTGACCTCTGCAAGTATGCCAGTGGTAACAAATGTTTTTCCTGTTCCACCAGGAGCATCCAAGAAAAACATTTTACCCTGGTTTTGCCCAACGTTTTCAAGGATGGTGTCATAAATTTGGTTTTGCTCTCAAGAGAACAAAGCGACATGGTAGTTTCGTATGGTGGTTATTTCGCCCGGATCGTAATTTGTTTCAGCGTTAAACTCCCGATTTCCACGGTCTTGATATGGTGACGATTGGAGAGCTGGTAACCCATATTCGATCAGTGGATTGCCGCCGATAGAAATGACCATATCTTGAAGTGAACTGAGACTGGTGTTCAGCACGCGTTCATCAGTTACTTCGATTTGGTTTCTAGTAGCACGCCTCAAAGTTCGTAGAAAATCTTCAGACAGATGATGGCGACATTTCACCCACAAAGCTACCGGGTTCGCGACTCCACAAAACACCAAGATGACGGCAAGCAGATGACGCATGTGGCTGGGACTGTCACTGACGCTTGCCTCAGCGAGGGTGTCATCCCAATTAGGCAAAAGGCTGCGCAGTAAGTGGGATACTCCACGCTATAAAATGTCCTTAGAAAGGCGAAAGACGTTGGGCCTGGGACAGTGTGATGTAACAACCGCAGAAAATAGCATTCGCCACTATTCGGGTGCACGGTATAAACCCTACCGAATGCGGTGTCCTTGAAAATTCCCAGAAAACCTTCCACAGCACCTCCTCGTCGATGTCGGTTGAATACACCCCTTTGCTTGTCGTACGTGTAATATGAAGGCACCACGTCATACGTAAGGGATTTCGCAAACTGGTCGACTTCACAGAGTCTGAGAAATGCCACCATGTAATACTTAACACCGCATTTTTTTTAAATTGTCTTCCTCAACTCTGCTCAAGATTTTGGAACTTGAATTTGTCAAAACGAACTATAATATGAAGAAAATGCACATTGCCATCTATGAATTTTAAGAATAACTAACTACTAACCACGCCAACATGATCAAATTTAAATGATTAATTTCCAAAAACTGTTAACATATAACTTGATTTGATTTTGATGAAATCTCATAGATGGCGCTGCTTTAAAATTGTGTTTATACTACTAACATTCATTAAACTATGTTTCTCTGCCCAAGTTACTTTAATGGCGTAGTTTTAGTAATTATAGTGTAAAGCTAGATAATAGCATGACTTACTCAAAAACAACATTTAAATTTGCGTCCTTATATTACACGCTGTCACAGAATGCGTAAGAAAAATAAAGATTCACAGCTCCTCCCCCGTAGGTGATAGCGTGATAATATGTAGCCTATATGTTGACCCGACCTCTTAGTAATATTCATGCAAAATTTGAAGTAAATCCATGCAGTACTTTTTGAGTTTATCCCGGACATACATACAGACAAACAGACAAACAGACAAAAATTCTAAAAACTATATTTTTGGCTTCAGTATCGATTGTAGATCACGCCCCAAGTATTCTTTTTAAAAAATATTCAATGTACAGTTTTGACTTTCCTACGATTTTATTATATGTATAGATATGTGTATATTTCAAAATATATAAGTATGTTTATTAGTTGTCTAGTACTCAGAGCAATAGGTCTGCTTAGTTTGGGACTAGACGGCGATGTGTGAAAGTTGCGTAAAAAAAGTGCCGTGATTCAATGTGGATCAGTCTGGTTAAATTAGGATTTATGATGTCATTATATTGTTTGCAAGTATCGCATGTAATTTAATGATACACAGGTTATAAAATAGAGAGATTTGATCACACTAAGGCCCTCGATGGCGCGCGCTGTTCTCGCCCGCCTTAAGGAGTTGTCAGCAACAGCAGGGGCCCAGCCGGGTAGAAGCCTACTGGGGCTAGGGTTATCCGAAAGGGCGCTCGAGCCCCGATATGAAGGCTTGAAGGAACGGGATGAGTTTTTTAATCAGTAAAAGTCTGACACTATCTCAAAAAAAAACCTACTGGGGCCATGAATTGAATTCTGACAGGGAAACCCGTGGTCTCAAGGAGTTGTCAGCAACAGCAGGGGCCCAGCTGGGTCGAAACATACCGGGGCCAGGGTTAGTTTCTAAAGACAGCTCGAGCAGAATCAGAAAATCAGAAATCTTTATTTCAAATAGACCAGTTACAGGCACTTTTGAATTGTCAAAATGTCGGTCAGTCAAACAAGTGAAGCTAAAATGCACCGCGATGAAGATGAGCCCCGGTGTAAGGCTTGAAGGAACGGGGTGGGTTTTCAGTCAGTAAGAGGTCTGACACTATCTTCCGCTCCGCCCAAGAGCGGAGGTTGTCATTGATGATTTTCCCACCATAAAAAAAGGCGTGCGAGCGAGAAAGAGGGATGGCACTATACACCCTGTATAGCTCCATCCCTTTAACAATTCAGTTTAGGTCGTTAAATGGATCGTGTTATGAGCTCCTGGTCTCTGAACTTATTAAGATGCGTATAAGAGAACTTTTGTTTAATATCCAATTTTTTTTTGTTTTTTTTCCACCACACAAGCTGATTTTATTCCAACCGCTATCATTTCTCAGTTGACATTTCCGACACGAAAAAGATGAGGTTACCGCATACATAACCCATGGGGGAAATCCAATCTTTTGTAGACAGCACAACAACTCATATAGCTAAACAAGGAACCGTATACTGGCTTCTATAATAATGCGTTAAAAAAAAGTCGGTCTTGCCGCTTAATTATTCCTAGTCAAATATCGAATGTTTACCTAATCTATTCGAATCCATTAACTTTTCGAATACCATAGAGACACAATAGAAAGACGATGGGGTTTAATGAATTAATCTGCTTATCTATTTAAATGTAATCTATTTAATTTAATCTGTAAAATCTAATTTTATCCATTGTAAACTATTGTGTTTATAATTAAAAATCTATTTATCCATGCTATTTAAGTAGCCTGTATTACTTATTAAAATCAATTTGGTTATCTGCACATAATGTAGAGCATGCTGTGAGTGCTGAAGCGCTTAAACGTAAGTTAGCAATGTACAAAATATAATGTAGGTAATAGCGTACCAATGTTCCTCGCGCGCCCCAAGGAGATGTCAGCAAAACTGTAAGTTGAAGCCTACTACTGGGGCTTGGGTATGCTTCTGAAAGGGAAACCCGAAGTCGCAAGGCAAAGAAGAAACATAAGACCACTTCTACACTTCACACTTCGACATTTCGTTCCAGGCTTGGTTTCCAGACTTTTACTGACTTCAACCGACTTTTGAATGAGATTTCATCAAAACCGTAGGGGTCCAGCAGGGTCGAAGCTTCCTAGGGCCATGATTTCGCTTCTAAAAGAAGCAAAGAAGGAACATAGGAGTTTGTTTTAGTCAGTATAAGTCTGCAACGCCCTCCCCCTCCCGCACTGGTTAAAAGCTTAATAATAAATAAATGAAGCCCTTTGAAATATTCAAAAACCTCAGAATTTCAAAACATCTAACCTCATTAACGTAAACAATATTTTAATTCGTCTCCGTAACTTGTATCGTAGATTTTCATACAAAGCGTTGGCGGTGCGTCTCGTGAAACTTTTCGATCCCCAGAACAACTTGCCGGATAAAGGAAACATTATGTAAATAGGCTCCGAGGTTCATGATTAACTTCGGAGTACGTAGGGGATCTTATCTGGGGAACGCCTGGTACCGTTTTAATACACGCCTGTTAGTTCCATGCTGGTTATTTTTTTGGATTCGATTTTTGTACATTTTTTTAAATTGTAATTAATTTATGGATTGTTTTTTTTTTAAAGTGATTATTATAAATTATGTATTAGCTATATTATTTCAATAAATTGATGAGGCATTTCCTCTTGCTAGTATCGAAATCCTGTGAATGTTTTTTTGACATATCTGTAATTTGGGAATACATTCACTGTGAGAACCATTAAGGAGTGGAATTCCTTACTAAAACCTGTTTCCTGATAGCTACAAACCTCCCCTTGGTTGTAGATACCAGAAAACACAGGCCAAGAGAGAAAAAGTTACTTTGAAGCCAAAAGTAAATAGATTTCTTCTAGGTAAGCATACTTCAGCGTCGACTACATTATCTCTTACCATTCGGTAAGATATCGATCAAACGCAAGCCCATAATTAATGTAAAAAAATATATGCCGTTCTGATGAATGAAAAAAAAAAAACGAAATCTGATACATTATGATAAGCATAGTCAAATGATTTAAACACATGTAGAAACAAAACGAAGTAAATAATGAGTTCTAAGATATTTCTTACACAGATACTAGGTATTGCTTTTTATGTAAATGAAAATTGTCTCTTGCCAACAAAACCTAAAATGGGCATGTATTCAAGCACATTACATAAATATGTAACAGGAAGATGGTGACGCGAATTAATTCACTTCATGAGGGAAAAAAGAAAATTATGATAAATGAAAGCGAGTTAACAATGCGATGTTTGTGTGAATTTTAATTTATGTAACTAAATAAACATGCCTGTGTCCTAAAAGAATAAAAATGGACATTTATTTTGTATGCCTGACAGCGTTTGTTTGTCGTTATTATCAAAAAGATTCGGCAAACCATAATTATGGCAGTAAATTCCCTCTTTGAGGGATAGCAGGAGAACTGTCACGGCATTCTCGTCTTCCGCATGACTCAGGTCCTCAAGGTATAAATTCAGGCCATTGGGCAGGAGAAAAAGGTAATGGGAGATGGTCTCTTTATGCGAAACAATAATGATAGTAAAGAAGATTGTGCCACGCGTCAAGGAACGAACTCACTCACGCTCCCAGTCGCTGCGACCTTAGCAATGATACATATTTGTATTGATAAACAGATAAATTTACTCCAGTCAGAGTAAGGTATCATCAACCTATATCGTTATTCTTACTGGACCTTTGCCTCTCGAATGGAGTGTGTTGTTATCCACCACTTTGGTCTAGAATGTTTAGTAAACGCTGGCTTAGTAAAAAAATTAAATAAAAATGTAACCTACGGCCCGTATAAAAGTCCCTGAGATACCTAAATGGCAGGGGACCCCTCGCATGGCAGGAGTTTAGTTAGCATTTTAGCCGTAAGAAGTCCGACACTGCCCAGACTGCCTTCATAGTGGAGCAGTCTGGGCGCCCATGAGAGTTTCGCTGCCATAAAAAAGTATGGTATAGTAGATGTCACATGTTTTCGATTCAAACACTACGAAACGATTTTCAAACTGAAGTAGTTAGACCAATTTCACATTCCTAATTCAGTAAGTGGGAGTACTGTTAATAATAATAATAATAATAATAATAAGTCGAGAGTGAATAGGTTTCTTTTAAGTAAGCGCGTTCCATCGTCGACCGCATCGTCGCTTTCCATCAGGTGAGATAGCGGTCAAGTGCGAACCTATCAACAAAAAAAAAAAAAAAAAGATTAATATAAATTAAGCGACTGTAGGCAGAGCTCATTGTTCGCAAAACAAATGGTTGATGGGGCTGACAGATTTTGGAGTGGTAGCCACATACCAGAAGACGTTGCATTGGTAGGCCTCCCACAAGGTGGACCAATGACCTGGTGAGGACCGAACCTGTCATTTTAGCGACACTTGGGAAAGACCTAAGTCCAACAGTAAACGTCTTTCGGCTAAAATGATGATTATTATCACGATAATGATGTCAATTCTACTAATGGGCACACTCTTAGTAACAAATAAGACTCATAATAACTTTCAAAATTTCTTAATTCAATCTTAACCAGTAAATCAAAATACTTTTAGATGCAAACAAACTTTTATCCCAACATCCATCGAAACCCGAACTAACGCAACTAAAACTAGTTTCCCCATAAAATCAGATCACATTTTACAAAAAACAACATCAAAAACATCCCTTACATCGGTGTAAACTGAAACCACTAGCGGCCAAACATACCGCAGCCGAAAACAAGACCGAGATACAGAAACAAATTCAATTGGTTTCCAAAGGCACGCATCAAACGGAAGGCCGCGTAAAGAATTTCCAATCTAACCGGGTATATAGGCTTAACATGTACCACAGAAAAGTATATGGCAGACGTGACAGAATTAGGAAGATGAAAATATGGCCCACTGCTAATCATTTGGGATAATTTGAAAAATGACAGAGAAGAAAAACATAACCTCTTGTATTCATCTGGTCTTAATTTGTATGAAAATAGTAATGACTTAGAGAATAATAAAAATAACATATGATGATAGTACTGTTAACTATGTTAGTGATAATTGCATATGTAATGACGAATTGTCATTACTAGTGCACAACTCGATTACCGAAGTAATGAACTGTGATGCGAAATGATTTGAATCTGTATACGATGACGTAACATATCGCATTTGACCACTATCTCACCTGATGATAAGCGACGTTGTAAATGACGATAGAGCACGATTGCCTAGAAGTAACCTATTTACTCTTGACTTAAAGACTCCTAAGTTGTAGCTATCAGAACACACAGACTTCGGTGGGGAATTCCATTCTTTAGCTGTACGCGTAATAAATTTGTTCCCAAAACGATTTACGTATAGATGGAATGCCTAACATGTACAACATCGTGTGTCTATAAAAAAAATAGTAATAATTGATTAAACTTCTATTTACTTTTATCCTAAACTCAACGATATACTTAGCGAAAGGTACCATATCATCCATATAAAGTTAAGAACCGCGTCTACAGAGTTTTATTAGTCTGTATTCAGTCTCCAAGTGAAAAGGTCTACTCGTTGCTCATCGAGGTGGTTAGGTCAGCAAAAACGTGTGTAATAAACGTAGAACGAGCCTATAAGGGTGCCCGCAGATGAGCCGATAGTGATTTGGGAATATCCGCGCAGTTGATCCAAGATGGAGGCGATGGCTTTAATGCTATTGGAAGCGATAAGTTTTTAGATGGGTAACTTCTTTTGTTGTTGGATATTTTGGGATTGTCCACTTTCACGGCTATACGTTGAATTATTTTGTGAAATTTTATAGATGAATGCCACAAAATATTATGTATTATATTGCACACTTTACATACACTTTTACTCTACAACACGTAAAAAATCAATTAAAAGATACGCCAATTCGTTATAATGCACTACTTCCCACAAAAGTAATAAGAACCGTCGACCAAGCTCTCACTCAGTTATTGGAGTTGACTGTTCATTACAGCATAAAATACTCTCAATACACAATTCTGAATACATTTCAGTAAATCCATTTCGAAATATAAAACCCATTTCCAAGCATCGTACGATTCAAACGCTTTTCTAAACCGATACAAAAGTGCAACACGCGGCCGCCGTACACTTCCGTCTGAAGCGCCCTTAACAATACTATTTCATTCCAACATACGTACCATGGCTGGTCTTCATTTCCCGTCCATTGTTTCATTTTTAAAACTGCCAGCCTCCGCACCGGCTGACCCGAATAGGTGAACGTACATCGATGATTTTGCATAATTAAAAGTGTCTAGTGTTCTTTTAATAGAGAACTTTAGCTGCCTTGTATAGGAAACACTGCCGGCTACTCAGATTGTTTTGGAACGTGGAGTAGGTATTTTTGTCTTGATTTTTATGTAGGAGAATAGAACAGGTCAGAATACCTGAACTAGTTTTCAGCATTAATTGTTTTGGCAAACAATTTATGATACCTACTTAATTTCATTCTAATGAATATATTTAAATAAATGTCTCATATTACACGTAGATAAACCGGCTATCAGGCTCAAATGGAATCCACGAAAATTTCTGAAAGTGATACCGTGATCTCGGAATGCAAAAGCCCATTGAAGGACACAAGTGGAAATTAGTCAGTAAAGTGGAAGTTTAACCCTCAACCACCCTAGTGCAGAAGAAGTCATTGTATGACTTCTCCTTACAAAAGGGGCAAATGGGATTAGACTGGTAACGTCAGTCGCGTGCATATTGAACGCTAGGCAAAAATCTTCACACAGTGGGTTCTTAAAGGCGAAAAGTGCTGTCGAAAAGACGAAAGAAGTCTGCCCCAGAGAGAAGTTGCTAGTTGATCTAGGCAAGTACCAAAAATACTGGTTCGAGACAGTGCGGGAGAAGAATGTCTATAAGAACTAGGGCAGTTGCCCAGTAGCCGGAGAGTAATGGCAAGACAAAAATCTAATAATGTAATGTTTTCTGTTATTTGATTTGCTTTGATCGCCTCAAAAAGATTTTGATCAAAACAACCAGCTTGTTTTACTAAAAACGATAAAAAAGTTTCTAACAATTTCAAGATCCATGAAAACACGGGGGACTTGAGCATTTTTGCAAATGCTCTAAGTCTGGAACTACTTAAGCATAAGCGTTGGGCTTAAGTGGGCCAGTAAGCAGGCTACTTAGTAGTCCATCGCCTGAGTGCATCATTAAATAAACCATTTCCCCTACTTGAGTTTTAAAGAATATCTGAGTATGTTTCTTGATCGTGTATTTTTATGTTTAGGGCTAAGGGGTATTTTGTCAGCGAAGTACTTACAGTGCCCGAGTCAATAATGAATATTTTACAGAAGAGCAAAATAAATAATGATGATAATAATAATGAAGTTCTGTTTTGTTGAAACGTAAATTTTTGAAACAAATAGCTTTAATTTACAAAACATCAATAGTATCAATTTTTACACCGCTAAAAATGACTTTGCAAAATGCTAAAATTTTACTAAAAATTTGAAAACACACTTGAAAACCCTAATTAATAATAATTTTAATGATGTCAGTGGTCTTAAGCCATCAAAAAATAAATTTAAAAAGTAAATCCTTAAGCGTCTTTTTTAAATATATAAGTAAGTATTACTGTCTTAGTTAACGGAAAAAAAAATATTGTTGTTAAATATCGATTTTATTTTACTTATATATACTGTGTATTTGGAAATTTTATTTAATGTACGATTTTTTGATTTCTCAAATGAATTTAAAATGAAACAAAAAAAACACACTTCCACGTGTTTTGCTAGGGAATATTAAAGTCCGCAAAATAATAAGCACGTGGCATTTCAACTTCACGCAAGCAGAAAGCTGTTGGTTTTCCTTTGTTTTCCATTTGTTGTCAGTTTTTTTTCCTATTTAAACTTTTTTTTTTCTTGCAAACTATTCGTCTGAGTTCAGGCAGTAGTAGTACCCCAAGCCGCGAGCGAAGCGTTAACTTTCGAAGATATTACTAGAAATTCCGCTTTGCACACTGAATTCTGTTTCGTCGTTCAACTAAAAAGGCTCCACTGGCAACTTTCTGTCAAGGAGAATAAAACTTACGCCAGATTTTGTCTCGCGTCTCCCCGCATGGGAAATCTGCTGACTTCTATTCAAAAACTATATTTTTCGTACTTGTTTCAATGGAGCGTCACAAAGATACTTGTATATTTTTATATTGCGAGGCGGTGATTGGTTGTTTCCAGTTTGTTGGTTTTATATTTGCCGATTCATCACCAACCGCTTTTGCTATTATGAACGGGAAATGAAATGTTGATTGAAAATGGCGTGATCAGAAAACATCGCGGTCTTTTGTGGTAATTATTTAGACACGAACGCATTTAGATTTTTAATGCATTCCACAAATTGTAGGTACCGTCATTCCTTGATCTGGGACAGTATTTACCAGAAGCATAGAAATCTGGCTCTAATCATGCAAAGGGGTATTGTATTACCTAATTATTGGGTTGTCAAGCTTACATTGACAGTCACTACATATACCATATCTGAGTCTAAAATCCAGCTGAATCATTACAGCAGATAGAATAAATTCCGCTATGTTAACTCTTTACCAATTCCTTCGCTTAAATATTCACATTTCGCTACACGCTTTCATTCCGTAAAGCTGAATGGAAGTATTTAATCAGTTGGCATTGATAATATAAATTGCTCCAATACGCTATTTCCTTTTTACATCCACATCAGTATGGAAATAAATTGACGCTCACCATGTCAGTACGTATCAAAAGTTTTCCATTAAAATTACATATAAAACAAAAATTTGCAGCGGAAACGGCCATTCATAAAACATAGACTGACGGACCTTTTAATAATATTGTTATTTTATTTCATAGCCGCTTTTCCTTTTAAAATTATTAATGAGTGTACAACCGTTGCTCACTTCTGCTCACGAGCAAGCAAAGAGAGGACTTAAGTGCTTTATAATTTACTTGTTCAAGGCTTACGTTTTATTCTTGTGATCTCTTTCTCGGAAAAAAATGGGTTGGTTTTGGATAACGGTCTATTTATAGTTCATTAAGAATTTCTAGAGCTGTAAATAATGGAAAGGAGACGGGAAATTAGTTTCAGGAAATCGGGAAAGCGTTTTAGGGTGCTGCATATAATTGCGCTCTGATAGATAAAGTTTAACAGAGTTACTATAACTCGTTGTATATCAGTTTATTTGAGGTTATTAATAAAAATATCCCGATCAATTATTCAATTGCACTTTTATTTCACTCACTCCATTGATCACAAACTAAACAATAAAAAGTAGTGCCGTGTAAATAAATATTAGTAATGTTGCCTTCTTGAGTAACTTAGAGTTCCAACAAGAATAATCACAGACAGTAGGTACCTTAGTAAGGTTTATCATCACCATTATTTTAGTCAAAAGATGCCCACTGCTGGGCCTATGTCTAGCAGTGAACATGGTGGACTGGTGGCCACAACTACTGGTCCTGTGTACCAACTGTGTGTCATCTTCGTTATTCGTAAATTGTAATAATTTACATACAATCATTTACATAGTTGAAGACTTCCTCCAATCCGCATTGGGCCCACGTGGTGATAACGGTTCAATTATTTATTATTTATTTATTTATTTAATCTTCATGCAACAGAAAGTACAAAGGCGGACTTAATACCACCATTCTCTTTTTAAGGGAGGAGGTCTGAATACCAACAGTAGTGGAATCATTAAGGCTAATTATATTAAGTATACATAAAACGCTCAAAATTTCAACATAATCATCGGATTGCAAATTTCTCTGCTGATAAAAAATCAGGCAATATCCAGGACCCAAAAGTTTTGTTTAGAAAATACGGTCCATGTCATATACATGAGCATCGACGTTGAAATATGAGGAGCTGTTTCCTTTCTTCGTCCCGTGCCAGAGTGAGACAGCAGGCTGTGCAGGCTTAGGGATGGGCAAATGAAAAATATATCGATTCGATGTTTACATATTTATAGTATCGGTTGAAAACAGAATAGAGAATAGGCTACTTCTAGGCAAGCGTGCTCTATCGTCGGCCACATCATCGCTTACCATCAGGTGAGACGCGAGCCTACCAATAATAATAAAAATAATTGTTGAAAATTGACGATATTTTTGCGATACTGCTACTATTGTTCGAAAATATTCCCAAATAATATTTATATATATATATTTAATTAATATAGAAACTCTATTCAGACAACCATCGTTTTCCTTTTTTTAAAACATTATGAGCTACTTGGAAACAAAAATATCGATTTACTTAATTTTATTTAAATTGATATAAACCAGTGAGTAATTAAAAATTTCATCAGAGATATTTTTGGCTACTTTTAAACAAAAATGACAATTTATTTTAAGTAAGTATTCAAATTGGAACCGGAAAAAAATGTTACAAAATTCAAAATAACTAACTAACTATATTTTTAAGTAACATCGATATTTTGCTATGCCGATTTATTAGAACCAAGTATCAAAGACCTGCCGGCCCGTTTGTTATACGACGTCGGCGCCGGCCCCGGCTTTCGGCCTCAAGATGATTAATGAAAGGAGGTAAATTTTAAATTTACACGGCCCTAGCTATTTTTCTGTTTTAATTACTCTCAACGGGTTGGCCCTTCTTCAATCTGGGGACAGTTGATCACGTCGGAACAGCTGTTGTGGTTCACGCGATTTATATTTTGGGAAGATGACGCTAATGTTTCTGATAAAATTGTAATCATAATAATAATCTACATGGATGCTGGTGGAAAATTATTACGCTTAATTATCTTTTGTGACTTTATTTGGAAACTAGTTGATGCCAGCAGCTTCGCATGAGTGAAAGTAAAACGTGGTCCCATCGAGTCATACTCATAGGTCCTACGTGCTAGTTCACATTTATTAAATAAACGACATTCTATTCTATTCTATTTCGTAGTCTACCCATGTACCGATTTTTTTGTCTTTATTACATTAGTGTAATGAAACCGGTTACCCCAAGCGAACATCGGCGTTCACGCGTAATTTCGCGCCTTTCGGTCAACACTAAGATTATTAAAAGTCCGCATAGATTATTAAAATATTGAGCGTCTTATTTCTAGGGTATGTTTCTAAGAATATAAATATGAAGTTTTTCATAAAGTAGTCTGTAAACATCGAAAATAAGCAACTTTTCCATTTATCTATATTTATACCTACTTAAATCCTCAAGGTCGAAGTGTTATTACGATGGTTATTATGCACTATATATCAACTATTTAAAGAAAATGTAGCAAGTAAACCATGGTTTTTAATCGCATCTTTCACAAATCGGAAGTACGCAATCTGCCCACATTTTCATTAACACAAAAATAAATTCTACGAATTTGGCACACAAAGCAACCATTAAACCAGAAATGGCAAAAATAAATTGCGTAATTTTTGCAGATTTTAATGTGTAGACATCACGTGATCATTTACTATAAGTTATTGTAATGACAATCCGATAGACATTTATTTTCGGCAACAAGGAAATTGAACAGAAACTGAAAGTATTATTAAACTAGAAAAAACTAGAACGTTTTCAGGTTTATACTATTCAAGATCCATTTTACTTTTATTTTTTAAACACAACTCCCCTTTATTAGGCCATAACTTTTTATAGCACAATCAAAATGACGATTTAGATCATTCTTCGAGATATTATTATGAGAATAATAATACGATACTATTGTGATTTGAAATGGCATTTGAGAATAACCGTTGATTTATAATCTGAAACAGTACAATTTTGTGTAATAATGCAATAAAAACAAGCCTCCATAATGTCGGTGCGTAGTATTCCACGTGCGCCATAAGGCTTATAGTCCCTTGAACCATCTGGCCAAAATTATGTGGACGCACCTCTCGCACCCGCCTAGGCGGCAGTACGCAAATCTGTGCATTTATTTGCGGCTAGCAGCGCCCGGAAAGCGCGGCTGGCCTTTAAATCAATTTTCTTTACGAAATATTGATTGATATGCAGTGTTAACTTTGAAGAATATTCAACCACCAATTATTATGTGGAAAAATATTTCTAAAGATCCAAGCCATTTCGAAGGAGTAGGGAAAAGTTGCGAAATTGCTAAATATTTTTTTAGACAGAAATATTAATAGCACGAAAAAATCAAATCTTGATAATGTTCTTCATAAATATATAATAAACATATATTATTTTCAAACCTATTAACCTGGCCGTTACCGAGAAGTAGGCTTCAAAAAGTCACTGTTTTATGGCACTTTTCGGGCGCTTGGGCCTTAAGGAGATGCGAGCAAAACCGTAGGGGCCCAGTGGGGTCGAAGCCTACTGGAGCCATGGGTTTGCTTCTGAAAGGAAAATCTGGGGCCCTGAAATGCTCGGTAAAGAAGAAACATATAAGTGGGTTTTAGTCAGAAAAAGCCAGAAACACCCTCCTGCTCCTGCACACAAAAAGGCATATATAATGTTTTGTATAATTACTTAAACAATGTAAAGTTAGGTACATATATTTTTGCTTAATCTAAAAGAGATTTGGCGTGAAGATTGATTTAGTTGCTCTTCACGTGAAATGGTCTTAAGCAGTGCCAAGAATTTGCACGTGCAAGTTTATGCTGCCCGAATATAAATAAAAGGCTAAGTAAACACTATCTTAAGTGTTGAAATTATCCTAGTCATTACTGATTTACCATTCATACAAATCTGAAAAAAAAAAACAAAGTGAAGACAGATATATTTTTATTTTATTATTATTTATAAGCTCGCTTTTGATCACCATCTCACCTGATGGATGGATAAGTGGATGAATCCGTCTGTGCACAAGTTTCACTCCAATTTAATTGGATTTTTTTTTATGTCACATAAAAAGCCCTACTTACATTAACAATAACTTAAAAAAAGATCACCAGTTGATGCCGTTGTTCATGCATAGCATTAACTCAATGTAAAGAGGATCAAAACCAGAATTCTAAAGAAATAAATTACTTAGCAATCAGAACCATGCTTTATCACAAAACCAAGAACTAATTTTATGTTCTATAATCGTAATAATTTCTCAAACAAAACCCTTTAAACTTACGACAATGATAAGCACGGTTTACGTCTTCCCCTCCCGAGCACAACTTAAATCATTTGTTACCCCTTAATGTCGTCCCAGCGACCTCTAAGTATCATTGCGATATCATCACGGAAACTTCCATTTCTCCTTTATGTTATTAGTAATAGTCAATAAAAATGTTCACTGTATTCCTTCGCGCGGACATAGCAGTTTGACACTTTTATTAGAGCTATCGATATTAAAAGCCTCAGTAGTGAGAGCGAGACGATTGAAATTAAACCTTGTGAGATAACGAAGAAGGTTGGAAATCGAATGTGTGGTGTTGATTGAATGCCGGGTCAGTAATGAGCCGGTCAGCAGTTATTGATTCACGTGGTACCATTAGGCCGCTTGTACACAGTGCGAATTCAGCGAGACTAGGAACTTAGTAGATAGTGATCATATATGTTACTCTACAGGGGGTGGTTTTATTGTCTACCCACTTTTTGTTTTAACTGCCCCTTTTCTGCTGATGTTGCTACCTATGCTTTTTGTCGTTTCTTCTACCATTTTAATGGTAGTTTGTTCGGGAGCTCGAATTAGTTTTTTGCTGACACCAATTGATCGGAAGAATTGTGCCGGGTTTTGTATGTTGTTTTCAGTGAACATTATACTGTGGCTGACAGTCTCTTTGCCACTATGGGGAGCCTTTATTAGACGTGTGATTTGATGTGTTTTATTCTAACTTTAGTTTGATTTGAATCATGACTTTAATTCTGATTTTAATTTTAATGTTTCTTCCAGTTTTGTTTATGTATTGACATTGAATTTGACATTTTTAGTTTTAATATGGATCAAGATTATCTGAATCAAATGAATTTTATTTTTAGGCTCATTTTAGCAGAATTGCTTTTTTATTGATAGGCTCGCGTTTGACCACTAACTCTCCTGATGGTAAGCGTGATGTGGTTGACGATGGAACACGCTTGCCTAGAAGTAACCTATTCACTCTTGACTTAAAGACCCCTAAGTTGCAGTTATCAGGAAACACAGACTCCGGTGGGGAATTTTACTACTTAGCTGCACGCACAATTAATGTGAATGGAATATTCACCATGTAACACCAACGCTTGTCGTACGTACGTCTGTTGATCTTATTTGCATATTATATGACCTTGACCTTTTACATCAAGTGTAAAAGTGTACAATTATGTAACGCAATAAATAGTTAACGTTAGTTAGTTCTATAAAATGTTGTGATATATCAAAAAGTGAGCTTATGAACTTTTAATTTGTTGATAACTCTCTCTACAAAATTGTGGAATACATTGTTACTAGAACGCTACCTCGACTCGTTGCCAACAGAATGTTTGCAGCGATGTTAATAGCCAAAACAAATTATGTAATTTTCTGCAAGCGTGTGATGTAAACGCTTCTTAAGTTGCAATGAATTCCAAAAAAAATTTAAGTACCTACTTAGATTACTAATCACAGTAATATTATAAAGGCAAAATTATTTGTGTGTGTGTGTGTGTGTGTATGTGTTTATTAATTCTTCATGATCAAATGGCTGAACGGATTTATTTATTATTGATTTATTTATTTATAACTTTATTGCACACCTTAGCTTAATACAGGATAAACATTTACAAAAGATTATGCGTACAATAGGCGGTCTTATTGCGCAAGGCAATTTTTACCAGACAACCTTTGGATGGACTGAACGAAAGGAAAAAGATTTGGGGTTGTCAGTGTACAACATAAATATTATAGTATAATAATATAGTACAATAGAAATATACTACCAAGAAGAAAAAGAAATAAACTACCAAGTAATAAACTAATACATATTAAAAAATACAATAGAGAAAGGGGAAGAACAATTAAAGTGATAGGTAGTGCTCCTTCACCATAAAAAAAAATAAAAAAAAAATATAAAAAAAAAATCATACCTTGGAATAGGACAAACGATCTTAACCCCGGGGTTTTGTTGCTTTAGAGTAATTTCCTTCTTTCACTTTCATTTTGACAATATACCTAATAGTACGTTTTGCTAGTGATTTTTTATTATAAACATTAGGATTAGATGAAATGAAGGTAAATACTTGTAGCTATGTATTTCTTAAGATACTTTGTTGTATTTTTATTTTACAATATTCTTTTTCTGTATCTAGCGATCCAATTTATTTACTACATTTGCCAGATCTTGTAGCTTTTATAGTTTGCAATGTTCTTATTACAAATTCAAAGTAATTAAATGAAAGCATTTTATGAATCCAATTAGAAAATGTCTTACTTAATCCCAAAATAAAATTAGCAACACCAAACACCATATTAAGGTATAATCTCGGTCATAAACTTGTACTTAAAAGTACAATTAAGGATAATATGATCCGCCATACTTAATCCGGCCAGTGCACATTATACCTATTTAACGGGATACCCCGGGATATCCCGGGACTGTTATGAAGCCCGGACGTAATCCCGGTATAATTGTTGTCCGAGGAATGCCTTCGAAGTTGGCGGTCGTAATTGAGGGCATAAATATGCGGGATTCGCACTTTTGAACCCAGGATTTTGGGGTTTCGATAATTTGAATTAAATTATAGATTAGATTGTTCAGACATTAATCAGCCGAGCAGCGGCAATTACGGGGAACGTTCCCAAAATTATTTGTGAATGGACGACAAATAGGGCATTAGGTAGGTATTTAATTTTCGTAGTTTGGAAACTGAATTTCAGGAAAGATAAGATGAGAAAGAAAAGATTTTGAGACAGATTTTCATTTTTTTTTTATTATATATAGCCTCGCGTTTGACCACTATCTCACCTGATGGTAAGCGATGATGTGGCCGACGATGGAGCACGCTTTTGACTTAAAGACCCCTAGGTTGTAGCTATCAGGAAACACAGACTCGGGCAGGAAACTCCACTCCATAGCTGTATGCATATCATGATCGGAAACTCCATCGTTCCTAGTCTATTTCACTAGTCAAACTCTACTAGCCGAGTCTATTATGTTGCCTAGTTTGTTGTGTCAATTTTACCTAGTCTATTGAGTTGAGGGTCTCAATTATAAATGTAACTAGCGACCCAGCTAAGCTTTACAGATCATCAAAGCCCAACAGGACCGATGTTAGAGCCTTGATATTGGTTCTGAAAAGGATATACTCATGGTCCTGTAACGCAAAAGACAATTGGAGAAATATAGTTGTGGCTTTAGTTAGTAAAAGACATCAGTCTTTTACTAAGGCCCTCTCACCCCATCTTAGAGAGGGAGAAGTTATAAGATTACTCACCTAAACAAAAACCCAAACTTTACATAATGATCATCATCATCATCATCATCTCAGACGACAGATGTCCACTGTTGGACACAGGCCTCCCCCAAGTGTCGCCACATTGCACAATCCTGTGCATCCCATATCCATCGGCTTCCCGCAATCTACACCAGGTCACATGATGATGAAATTTTTTAAATTCTTGACTGTTTTTACCATATACTTAAACTTTATTAACTAATAAACTCTATTAATAAAAACAATACATGAAAATAAGTTCAGTGTAGGAGTATACTAGCTTTTACCCGCGGCTTCGCCCGCCTCTTTCTTCCTCTATTCTCACTTTAAATAAAATAGCCTATGTCCGTCTCCAGGGTTCCAACTATCTCTGTACCAAAATTCATCAAAATCGGTTTTGCCATTTAGGCGTGAAGACGAAACAAACAAATAAACAAACAAACTGACTTTCGCTTTTATAATATTACTTAGGGTTTTTGTTTTCCAAACAGACAGACGCAGTGAGCGACTTTGTTTTATAATTATATTAGGAATAGCTAGCAAAAAATAAACACAACACTTCCAAAACCTTCAGAAATAGAGATCTAGTTTATGAGAGAAAATTACAGAAAATGTAGGTAGGAACTGGCTTAAAGAAAAAATTGTTTCTTTTTTTATTTTCTTTCTGTGTAATGATCCAGACCTAAGTACCTTTCGTATTCTAGACTAATAGCAGCTTTTATACTAAGCAAAGGGCCCATTTGATGTTCATCAGCGAATTACTACATTGTATATGAACACTAATGGATACTAAAATGTAGGCAACATTAGGTACTAATGCCTAACTAAGTAATACTAATGCTTTTCTAATAAAATAATAGAGACTTACTGGCAACTTGCGGCTCAATGTTCTATAGCCTCTTGTTGATCGATGTTAAATTACCTAATGCTTCTAAAACGGTCTTGATCCATTATCGGACCAAATAGACGTATAGTGACGCGCCCTTGGTGGACCTCTCATGCTGGACCTCCCACCCATATGCATAACTCCTCAAGAAATTGTCAGTACTCGAAGCAGCCCAGTAGAGTCGAAGTCTACTGGGGCCAAGCGTCTGATTCTGAAAGGAAGGCTCGGCTCCGGTAGTCAGTAAAAGTTTCACACTATCTCCCGATCCGCCCAAGGGCGGGGAATGTCACCTGGATGAATTTAACCATTCCAAAAAAAAAGAAACCGGTACACGGTGGACCTCCCACCGATACGCATAAAGCGTTTCTGGAACACATTTATTACGTACCTAATCAGCTGAGACGTGGAATTCCGTAACGGGGTCCGTTTCCTGATAACTACAACCTGAGGGTCTCAAAGTCTAGATTGAATAGGTTACTTCTAGGTAAGAGTGCTCCAACTTAGACCACAACATTATTTGTCATCAGTTGAGATAGTGGTTAAATTAGACTTCATCAGAAGTAAAATAAAAGTGTTATTGTATCTGAAAAATAAATTGTTTTAATAGGAAATCATATCAGCTGACGCTCCGGGAGTAGTAAAAGGGAGAGTCAGACTTATACAGACTAAAACCCATTTGTGTTTCCTCCAGGGTAAAAACAATGACAGTAACAGACGTGCGAGCGAAAAAGAGGGATGCAGCTATACGCCCTTTATCGCCATCCCTTTAACAGTTCAGTTTAGGTTGTCGGCTCATTGTGTTAATATGGTTTTATTTCTACTAAACTTTTATACAAAATAATGTTGACATACCACAAAATTCTTTAAAATAATGCTGCCATAATCACCGATAAACTCATAAATAAAAGAAAGACCGTGAGAATGTGCAGAATATGTTTGTTGCTTCTTCACACTCGAACGTCTATAGAGATTTATACGAAACTTGGTACTTGAGTAGACCATGTCCTGGCATAGCATTTAGGATATCTGGCATTCCATATATCACGCGGGTGGAGCCGCTGGCAACAGTTGTTTCAATATCAAACATAAATCAGCTATAAATAGCGGCCTATCCTCACTCCCGTACGACAGGCACGCCCATGATAATTGGAGTGAGCCGTTTACAAGACGTCAAGCTTTCTTCTTGACACATTTCACATTACATTATGAAACGTATTTTTAAAGTATTTCTTGTCTTGAATTTGTTTTTGAGAAATTATTTCGTTTATTTTTTTGACATGTAATAGGTAGAATAGAATATAATAAATTTCAACTTCTGTGGCAATGGCCTACTTATACACTGCAGGTAAAACATATGATCGCTGGAGATGACAGGTTCTGGGTGGCGACCACGTACCGTGGACCAATGTTCTGGTGAGGTTTGCGAAAAGTCGTTGGATGCGAAACGCAGAGGAGCGGACGTTGTAGCGACTCTTGGGGAGGTCTATGTCCTCCACCTAAATAGTAACATAATATACAAATTAGTTAGTTTTTAAGAGTAGAGTGTATTATATGTTTGTCTATAAATTCAAACGACTTGGGAATTTTGTAAAATATTTTATCATTTAAAAAATACTTATGTTCGATATTTTTTTATGGTTCTTCTATTAATAAACAATGATCAAGATCTCTTAATCAACACAAATTTTAATTCGATCCGTCCTAAGCGTTTAGTTTCGTCATTTATACGCAGTACTCTGCGTACATCAAAGGACTGGAACAATTTACCTGATCGTTTCCCGTCTTCCTGTCCGCATACAAATTAAGTGTCGATAAAGCTAGAGTGAATAGCCTCTTATTAAACTAGTGCTCTTCACCAGGAACTTACCATCAGGTCAGATCGCAGTCAAGCACTAATTTATAAAATTAAAGAAAATGTATAATTTCAGTCTCGCTGACAGGTACCTGTCTTTACGTATGAAATAGCCGATTTTTAAAACAAGTTGCTTTGAAGTGCTACATCTTTGGATCGACTTGGAATTAACTAAAAGTTCAAATAAACTTTATATTAAAGGTACGTTAATCTTTTTTCGAAATTAAGTATTTATTGGTTTCTTTGTGTTTTGTATTTTCTGTAATACCGCAGTACTTCTAACCAAAGCAACCCGATAGATATTAAATTGTATAGGAGATATCTACCTTATGACATCGGCTTTGCCTATGCGAATATTTGTAACTACTAATCAGTTATATCAAGGTACCTTTCAGATTCTACATACATATTTACCTGTATAATCCGGCGCGTCATATTTTCTATCAAAACACAATTTTTATTTCATGGTTGACATTCTTCGTCTACACGACATTCGTATGTCTACTCTTAAATTCATAGACTAGTCTTTTATCGTCATCATGCCACTAAAATAGAACGGAAAGGAAATACATTATAAAAGAAAAGGTTAGTATAACTATCGTGATAATGAGATTTGAAGTCACATATAATGAATAATCATGCCTCACTGATTATTTATTATAATGGGTAGAATGTCCTTCGATGAAATTTAGAACAAAAGGTTGGCTTCAGCCTGGTATTCAGACATTCACGTGGGCGAAGCTGCCAGCGAAAGCTAGTGCTGGCCTCATAATTAATTTGAGTCGCAAGGCCACTAAATAGAACAGCAGACAAATGCTTGCTTTGTATGGCGGAAAACACTGAAGGTTTAATGATTCTGAGGATTTGAGACGCTAAAAATAATATATTTAGGTGTCTTCAAGGCTGTTACCACTCACAGGATTTTGACGGAACCCTTTTTGGCAGGTAGCTGATGTAATAAGGAGTTACTTTGGCTACTTTCATTTTAGAAAAAACAAATTAAAAATCCTGTAGTCCACGCGAACGAAGTCGCGGGCACAGCTAGTCTTATTTATAAAAATGAATAGCTGTTCGTTAGTCTCACTAAAACTCTAGAACAACTGGATCAATAGGGTTCATTTTGATCTTGAAATATTTATGATAGTTCAGGAAAGCTTTAAACAGTGAGAAAATCTGGAAAAAATACAACGATACGAATGCAACGTCATCTCTAATTAAAATATAATTATGAAACGATTTATTCTAGTTCTGGTAATGCCTGAAGATGGCGTATATTCTTTGACAGCTTAGCTAAAAGCACTATTATTCAATACAAAGTTTGCTTGGTCAGCTAGTTTAAAATAAGAATAAAATTCGTAAAACAAAACACAATCGAATATTAAAACCAAAAACAATCTTCATAAAGGATCCTCTCAATAAGAATCCCAAATAATTTCGAATGACCCGCCTTTAGTATGGAAACGGTTCCCAATTTAATATTAGAAAATGCATAGCACATAAACAGTAAGAAGTTGTGCCGATAAGCAATACGATTAGCGATTAGAGTTGGCAGAATTTTGACAATGCGCTTGGTACCAGTGATAGCGTTTTATGGCAAGCGGCAATGGGTTCTGAATATTCTATAACGGCAGTTAACTTGATTCGTCTCCTGATATTTAAAGTACTCGTATTCGATAGCTTTGTTGTGGTAACAGAAGTCTGTAGAAATAACCTGGATACTTAGTTTTGTTTTGTTGCAGTTGGTAGTCAGTAATTAGGGTCCTTTAGTGTCCTTATGAGCGTCATATGAATGCAGAATGGCCTTGTTTTTGTTTCAATACAATGTTTATTCAGTGACTTCTCATTCACATATTCTGCTGTTGTATAATAGATATCATAAGGCACTTCTATAGTTTTAGTAGCTATTTTAGTAGTATTTACACTACACCGGACAAGTCGTTAGGTAGTCAAAATACAAATACGGGCCTTTTATTTTTTGACAATTCTAAGGTTGCCGAGGAGAGACAAATATGGCACAATTATTGGAGAGTTATCACAAAATAGATAGGTACAGAAAACAATCTCATGTATGTACTTCACTTTTTGTACCTACGCTCGGTGGACTCACACTAATGAGCGTTTGAGTCGGAACTGTTCGACGAGTGAGCCGAGACGCGACCGAGCTATCGTGTCTGTGAGCGGTGTCTATGTGCGCGTTGCTCGAGCGCGCTTTGTATGTAGATTGATTTCTGTACATATCTATTTTGTGGCTGCAGCCTGATTATGATACAATGACTGGTTCATTATAATTATTAATTATAATTTATAACTATTAGTATTTCTAGCTACCCCGCCATCAATCCTACCAAACCTTTTGTTGCCCACAACCCTGATTGTATCACGGCTCGGCTGAACGCCGAATATTATCAGAACAAATTGGTCCAGTCACGGCATAACATTTGTTATTTTTATTTATATTACCAATAATGTTTTGGAGCGCGAACGCTGTTTCGTATAGCGTTGACAACAAATCTATGGGTTCAAGGTTGAATGTTATTATGAAGGTGAGTGAGGCTTGTTTTTCGTATTGAAGGGTGTCAGCTGTTTAACATAATGTAGATTTATGGGTGAGAATGTGAAGAATTACGAAATCTTTATCATTATAGATGGTCATCATCATCTTCCTTCCTTTGTCCCGTTTTATTTGAAGTCGGCGCTATACGTTTTCTTCTTCCATTCTGCGCTGTCACTCGTCACGCTATCACTAACTCCCTTTTCTGTAATATCACTTCTCACACAATCCATTTGTTTTTTCTTTGGCCTCCCTCTCCCTTTCCATCCATCTACATGTAAATTCATAATTCTTTTAGAAATTTGCGTTTCATCTCTCCTCATCACATGACCAAACCAAGACAAACGATTCCCTTTCAACTTTTCAGTCACTAGCGTTACTTTCAAACGAATATACTCATTTCTTACTTTATCCATTCTTGTCACACCACACATTCATCTTAATATTCTCATCTCCACTACGTGCAATCTTTTTCATCCCTCTTTTTCACAGCCCAACATTCTGATCCATCCAGTATGACAGGCCTTATTATAGACTTTTAGATTGTGATTGTATTTTAATCAATTATAGATGGTATTGATGGGAAAATTGAATGGGACATATGTACGTCTCATTTACTTGTGATAAATGAGATACAATCTCTCATTACACTAGTCTACACATTTTAATTTTCAAAATGCAACAAATTTGACCAAAGGTGTTTCATTATATTTCAAGGCTCCGTAGCTTGAATTTGATAGCAAAAAAAATTCCGTCACACCTTTCTTTGACTCTAATTTAACAGATTATTAGGAAAACTGACCAGAAACCTTATCCTACAGGAGAAACTGTTGAACAACAGTTTTTCTTGCACTGTAAATTTTTGATTCTTTAAATAAATCTAATTCTACTCTACCACCTTTCTACCGTGCATTACTTAAAACACCCTTGTCTACTACAACAAAAAAAGGGGTTCAAGTTCCTGCATAAACTTTCGTAGGGAAAAAAACTAGCTGTTTATACTAATTGTAAGTAACAGAAACTACGCCACTATACAAAAGTGCCACGCACGCGATAAGGCTCACGCACCCGCATTTCTTTTTTTATTTTTATTTTTCTTGCATCGCAACGCAAATGCAATTCAGTCGCCAGTGATCATATCGCAACGTTATTGATTGCCACTGCAAAAAAAAAAATATGCGTGTGTTGCCAGTATAAGAAATGTGTTTTTTAATTAAAACATTACTTAGAATGAAAATTAACCCCTCGGAAATTATGTGAATAATTTGGATTACCTTGAAATAATTGTATTGTTTGATGTTAAAGGCGGTAATTTTTTATCTTTTACTGAATGATATTTAGACTTCTTATTCAATCCAGTTTTAGCTGGCCTGCTGCCAGAGTTCTGCGTTTATAAGCAAGAATACGATCAGTTCCGCCAACCGTGATATGGCATTTTATGCTTCCGTCATAGTGCTGAGAGAAATGCTTAGTGTTTACAATGTGCGGAGAGAGGCTTGGCGTTGATTTTAAAGTAAGGCGAAGTATTACGTTGCTTTTGAGACGAGCGATGCGCGGAACGATTTCCAGTTGTCTAGCAGTATTTCAGGTGGTATGTAATGATGATAATAATGTTGCTTGCTGTAAAATAGGATAGCATAATCAGCCTTTTAATGTTCCCACTGCTGGGACTAAGGCTTCCTCTCTCTTGGAAAAGGACTAGGCCGTAGTCCACCACGCAGGCACAGTACGGGTTTTTGAATGTCACATGGCTTCAAATTTTTGGTTCTAGGACATGTCGGTGAGGAATCACGATGTTTTCCTTCACCGTTTTGAGAGCAGTAGCGAGTTTTTAATATCAATAACTTTTTGGATACGTGTATTTTCATCATCATCATCTTTCTGCCAAAATACCCTTTCTAAATATAAAACACACTAAATGGATCATACTTAAAAAATGCTCAATATTTAACTCTGAACGTAACTAATATATGGGTTACAATTTGTCGAATATCCGTAATGTTGATTTTTAATGCAAGTTCCGTTTTATTTTCTCATTCTGTCTTGTTCTTGTTTTTAATTTTCTTATAGGCATTTGATTATAAGCGTTTTCATTTACGACACTCAAAATTGTTATCCAAGATTGTTACCGTTATGTCTTCAAACAGACAGTTATCTAACGAATTCAAATGTCCACTTTAGGTGACAATACAATAGTATCTCAATCATATCACAAACGGTAACTGTTACTTTGTATCGTAAATATAAAAGGCGTGTCCATTTTAGCGAACAATAGTACCTACTGGAAAGTTGTTTCGCATCGTGAAACGAATGTAAATTGTTGAACGAACCAACTCTAGCCATTTGGCTAAGTAAGTTCTGAACTGCGATGAAGCCGTAAACTTGTGGGATTTCCACTTTATTAAATAATAAACAATGTAACTACATGTTATATGGAATTATATTCAGCTGAATTATAAACTATTTTGGTACTTTGTTGATGAGAGAATTATACGTGAATAAATCGGGAGTTTAATTTCTACTTCAGTTACGTTAACTTTAGGGTGTTTTGACTGGGCTTATAATCCACTTTCACTTTCATACATTAATATCTCTAATAGTTATCTTGATGAAAACTTCTTAGATGTAATTTTAGATATTTAAATGGGAATTGAGGGAGAAAAATGTCGCCGAGGCCGGCCTACAAAAAATTGCCGGGAAGATCTGGACGCGTACTTCGAGAAGGCCCTTGCCCAGTAAGTCGAGAGTAAGAGCTAAATTAAAAAAAAAAGTGGAAATCGAAATAAAGAAAGAGATTTATTAATTTTTTTTTCTTGTTTTGTGTAATCACTTTAATAAAATTAGATACAGAAACTTTCACTGGTTTAGAAGTGGTGTAGCGGTATATTATTATTATTCTAGTATGAATGCTCTTAATCACCGGTTACGATGATTAAGATTTAAGATTCGCACTAACATAAAAACTAAAACAAAACTTCAAACACATTTACATGTGCATTTTTACTCTAGTTAGTACACTAAATTCAAATGCGGTCTATTGACTCAACATCACAAACCCCACATCAGTAATTCTACCCCCACGTTTTATTTGCATTAAAATCTTTCACATACACGATATCTCTATCCTGCCACCATTCAGTTTTACCTTCAGGAAAATATGCAACTTCAAAATTTTAAGTCCAACTTTTTCCGCGTGGGATCGCTAGAAGAATACTAATTCCCGGGGCGGCCACTGGCGGATTAACCCACACCCGAAACTGTAGCGTCTATAGTGTGAACGAGACCTAGTGTTTTTCGCTGTACGGATGCCCGCTTTTTGTTTCGCATTTTCGTATTTTTCGGGGGTCTTTTTTGGCATTTCTGCTTCGGGTGTGTTGTGTGGGAGGAAATTATAGTGTAGCGGAAGATATACGTAAAGAGGATTGTTGTTGTAATATGAGACTCTATCTTAACTAACAAGTACACTGTCTTGCATCCCATTTAAGTTAATACTCTTTCAGTCTTGATCCTAACAAGATCAAAGCAACAAAATTGGCAAAAACAATGCCACCAATGAAAGCAAAAACGTTGACGACGAAAACTTCAATCTGGAAAAGCACAGACAAAAAAGTCCAAAATAAAGTCTTGCAAAAACACCGGGCTGGAACCCACTGTATTATTACGTAATTAAACAAGAAAAACGTTGGCCACTGTTGTAAAAAAACCAACAAATCTGCCGTCGAAAGGAAACGCAAACAGCAAGGTAGCTATGTGCAAATTGCCAAGAAAGAATTTAGTTGGAAAAGAGCAGCAAAAAGTTTAGGCCGTTGGGCGATGCAGAGTAATAAACAAATGAACGTACGACCCACGGTTGATCAGCAAGATTGTGGATTATATTTTACTGGCCACGAATTTTGTTTTTACATTAAAAATGAGACTACAGGCTTACAATGTTGTGTCACGAACGTGTGTAGTTTCGGGGATATAAATTCTTTTGGTTTATTGAAGCGGATTTGTGTTTTGGATCGAGCATTGGAAGACTGCATTTGATTGTATTGTTGGTGAATTTATGGATGTCGATAAGTCAAACAAAATTTTACCTGGGGATTTCATGTTAATTTATGATTTTTTAGAGCTATCTAATATTTATGTTCAAAAATAAAATACAAGTGTAGTCGATTTAGAGGATTTGCCTGTATGAGATGATTTTTTTTATAAGTTACGGGTTATGAGCTTAAGAAGGTCTATTGTGGTGCACGTAATTATCTAGTACATCATTATTATTCTTATTATTTTCTACTTTAACATAAATCTTGACGGTTTAATTTTCTTGTTTATTTTACTTTCTAACTCTAACACTGTATTACTACGAGTATAATATACAAACTTCTTTAACAATATAAACTTCATCAAGATTATCCCAAACAGTTTTTGCTGCTCCTCATTTGTCCGAAGACCGAGGACTGCAATAAATTTTGCGACAAATTCTCTATTAATTAACGTGCTAATGGTAAAGTGTCTTAATTCTGTGTCTGTGAAGTTATTACGTGCAAGTTTTGTTTTCATCTCGCCAAAATGTTATAGTGCGACTTTTTTATTAGATTTGAGCTTATGTGCTGGTATTTTTTGGGATGATAGAACTAAAACTTTAAATTATTTTTTTTTACTATATTTATGTCAAGTGCTTTCTTTGACTGCCTATCAAGTGTTACCTTTATTTTACTAAAGTGAATTACTAAACAGTGTGAGATTGACTTCCATCACACAAACACATAATTATGTTTTAAATTTGTGTAAGTGTGTAATTATGTTTTAAATGTGTGTCAAGAGTCAATCACACTAAGACTTGATACTACCACGCTTTAGTATTCCAATACATTATCTATTTTACCTAATAAGAATCATTTCTATAGATACTGGTTATATATGTATATATCCTCATTTATACATATTTACGAAGTCTCAGCAGATAGCAAAATTTTATATTTGGAATGAGGATCTATGGAGTCTAAAGTGACAAACGAGGTGAAGGTTAGAACGAGAATTTATGGAGTGTGAGAAAACGTAGCGAAATGAATTCTTAGATAATCTAGTTCCTTTTGTATAGTAGCCAGTCTGGCTTTGTACTTACTGTTTTAAGTAAACTTGATGGAGTAGTTTTTTTAACGCGAGCCAGCTTATTAATGGTTGTAATTACCATGAAGTAGTTTTACTTCTGTTTAGTCAAGTGGTTTTCTTTTTGCATGAGGTCGGTTTGTTATTGTGTTTTATTTTGTGCTTGGGTAGAGTCAAAGAGAATGACAGACTTGTACTGACTAAAATCTGCCTGAGTTCTTTCAGCTGCGTACTAAAGTTGCGGTAAATCTTAGGAACAATATATTTTCTACCGCAGGAAAAGCCGTTGGCAGAAGCAAGTTATACAAAAATAAATACAAAAGTCAGCGTCAAATTGCTTTTTAATATTAACAATCCCACAGCACCGACACTATCGAGCTAACGTCCTCAGCAGGCTCAGACAAATGACTTTTAAGTTAGTATCCATTCCTCTTTGTCTGCTCCACTTAGGTAGAGAGCATCGCTGTGTCCTCGTAGGGGCGATCGGTGGCGGCGATCTCTCGCGCCGGGCCTTGGTATAGGCCACAGTTCGGAGCGAGGAGAAGTAGGAGGCGGTCACCTCCTTCTGCAAAGCAATAATGCTAGCAAAGGAGGAGGCCCGGCCCGAGTATGAAAGGCAACGAAATGGGGTAGGGTTTTTAGTCAGTAAAAGTCTGACACTATCTCCCGCTCCGCCCAAGGGCGGAAGAATTCATCTTGATGATTTTACCGCCGAAATAAAAAATCAATCTTTCCCACTTACAAGCTTGACATTAATATGTCATGGTAACCTTACCATCACGCCAGATAGATGATAATTTCACAAAGCTATCCAAATAAAATTTTTGCAAGTGACCTAAAAAGCCATTAAACCATATTTCTTTAAGAATGTATACTCATACGTATATATATGTATATCTTCTAGAGAAGGCTAATTAAAACACGGTGATAATGCAATTCCGCTCGAGGCACCCATCGGGCCTTAGTTAAGACGCGCCTCAAGACGAGCTCGCCTTGGAATTGATCGAATTATTTTCAAAAGAAAACTGTATTATGAACTTTTAATTTCGCTTATTTTTTGCTGTCATCGCTTTAAAGTTGTTTAGTTAGGAAGTAATAATAATTAATCATATAGTATTTTCAGGTATCTTTTTTTTTATTTAAAGTAAGTTTGTACAATTTTTTTTCTGTTTGTTACCAGTGATTCATATTATTTGTGGTACTGTGGTGGTCCAGTGGTGAAGATCCCGATGTACGAGAGGTTCACCCAGGCATACGAGTTACTTTGTGTAATTTATTTGATAACAATTACTTTTAATTCATTAAACCCCAAGCGAACGCCGTTCGCTCTCTCATTGCCTTTCTATTGTGTCTGTAATTGCGGTATTCGAAATGTTGAAATTGTGACGAAAATTAGACGATTCTAGAATAAAAAATTCGAAGACATCCAAACTGGGTCTACGTTCACCACGTATTATGTCTCATGCCCTGAGATTAAACCTTGGTCCTAATAGTGAGAACAAAAAAGGCTGATTATGATGTACTAAAAACAATCTAAAAAATGGAGTCGAAAAACTCTCCTACATCGCTATCTGCTGGTGGTTTGTGGTGTATCCATGCTTATTCTCTGTCCCAGGTAAAAGCCAGCTCTTGGGTAACGCGAACAGCGAACAGTCAATAAGGCACTTAAACGAAAATAAAGTTCTGACCCCAAACTGCTACCACTACATAGACTGCCACGCTGCGCTGTATATTACTGCCACTTAAGGTTCCGCATTCGCAGCTGCAGCACCAGCTTAGCACGATGAGCTAGAAAAATAGGATGGCGCCTAAGTAGCATCGTAAAGAGCTTTCAATTTCCTTCAGTTAACTATCATTTAACCTACTGTGTTCCTAGGCCATGGTAACTCTGAATCCTTCAAACCACTGTCTGAAGCGTGTGCAAACCTAATAAAAAAGTCAATATTCCCAAAGTGCACACTTGATTACGTGCCATAGACAATCTTATCGGCTTCCTGACCGATCATTTAAATGCAAATAAACCGCTCGCCGGCCGGCACGCAACCGGCCAGCTAGATAGACTACACTTTGTATCCCTTCTGACATTCAACTGGAACTAATTTCACCCAACAATGTAAACTTCAAAACGAACTTTTCCACTCACCACAAAAAACGACCTTAGCCCAACAGCTAGACGATCCGGAATAAGTCTTAAAATTGGAATCTTAAGCTAGCTTTTTCAATGTCAGCGAAAGAGAGTTAGAATGTATTTTTTATTGAATATTTTTGCAGGGAACCTGCAGCGTTGCATCTTTTCACTCGTTTCTGGAGGAAGGAAACTTTTCTCCAAGTGTAGACTACGGGTTCCGCGGACTTTTTTTTCTCATTAACGATTCGAAATTCATAAGTTAGGGATATTCTCATTAAAATTAACTTCGTTGGCGTTCTTTTGTTTGGCATTCGTAATTGCTTAGTGGGGTACTCATTGTTTATCTTTATTTTATAGGGTAACACTGAATTCAATTCAAATTGTATATTTCAAGTAGATTAACATGGGTACTTACAAAACGTTTAGAAGATAGTGTACGGTTCCAATTGATAATTTCCTGTGAAAAAGTACCGGCAAGAAACAGCATGGTTACTCTTAAAAAACAAAGATTGATTTTACAATATTTCGTAAAACAATACTAATATGTTAATAGAGAAATAAAAATAAGAGGACCAGACAGACTAGCCTTTGTACCTAAAAAGCACAGTAAAAATAATGAAAAATAGATCAAAATAGAAAGAAAGTTTATGAGTCACTAACTGTCAAAGTCAAACGTTATAATATCGTATAAAGAAAAAGTTTCAAATATACGGATATAAAAAAAAACTGTCAAATCTACGGATAAATTAGAAAAGTTTATGATAAGGATTGACAGCTGACCCTAATATTGACAGCTAGAAAAAATTTGCATGTAATATACCTGTATATTTTTTATGGTTTTACATGTAATTTCTCTCTATATATATGATTCTTCCTGAGACTTCAACAAATCTTTTAAAAAGTTAATTCAAATTGGTCTAGTTATTCTCGAGCTTTGTTTAACAACTCATCCAGCCACGCATTTTTATTTATTCATAACTAGGAAGTTACCCCTGCTTCACACGGAAGTTACAAATCTTTAAAATTCTCGCCTTTACTCTACTACATTATGAACGTGTATTTTCACTTAAACCTTCCTCATGAAATACTCTATCTATTGGTGCAAACTGCATCTAAATCCGTTTAGCAGTTTTTGAGTTTGTTGCATTTATATGGACAAACGGATGCGGTGAAAGAGCTTGTTATATAATATGTAAGGATACATACAGATAAATAAAACTTTATTTGTACTAGTTTGATTTATTCAGACATTAAGTATTTTAGTCATCGCAGTTGTAAGTTTGAATTTAAGATCCTCCTTCTGGCTGTAGTTCTGAATATTGTGGAGATGGAGTGCACAAAGAAAACTAATTAGAACAGTAATTTACCTGTTTCACAAGGTTTATTTGAAAGAGAAAACTTTGTATATTAATGCTATGAAACTGTTTTATTCGGCGTCTCTTGTTTTCGGAGTCAACTTTGGAGAGTGGATTGTAACCGGCTTGCTTTAATTTGGAGGAAGACAATAACATGTTTCTCTACTAGTTTTAACTAATTACTTACCTATCTTTTCTGCATTCTTTATTTTATTTGGTTCTTTAAAAATAAGTGCACTATTATGTAATGAAAAATATTTTGATCTAAGTCTAAATGCCCCATCACTTCAAAAAGAGTACTACATACTGTATATGACTGGTAAGAATCCCTTATCAGTAAATTACTATGACTATGACTATTTTAAACGCCATAAGTACATCTGGCTAATCCTGAAGATATGAAATCAACTCGTCACGCCATCTCTTGGGCTTACCGCGTGCCCGGTTTCAGTTGTTTGATATTAAGTCAGTGGCTACCTTTACCCAAATTCTTTTGTGAAATATAGCAGATATGGACTTCTTTTCATACTTAAATCAGCCTATATTGTTCACAAAGCTTCTGGGATACAAGCCACCTCTCTGAAAAACGGACTGGGTTGGAAGATTTCTCGACCAAGGACCATTATTCAAATAGGTAACAAACTTGTCAAATAACTTGTCAAAACACCTTCCAAATACCAATGACTCGTAAACTGTGACGACATCTATTATAAGATAGGAACAAATATTCAAAATCCTACATTGCGGCATTAGAGTTTTCAGCGCGATTAGAATATACTCTAATCGCGCTGAAAACTCTAATACAACATCCTCAAATTTTATTTATTTATTTATTTGTATTTTCATAGTTGCATAACTTATGGATATTTTAATTTCAAACTAAATAACTATAATTACAATAAATTAAAAAAGAAAAACCCTACGCTAATTACAACTAAAATATGGCGTCAAAAAACTCTTCCACATCGCTGTCGACTGGTTATATGCCCAAAAGACTGGCGGCATTGCCACGCTGTATGGAAATGCTTATCCTCTGTTCGAGGCAAAAGCCAGCCCTTGGGTCACGCGAAGTGTCAACTAGACGTTTCGACAGATCTTTAAACAACTTGTGCACTCGGATCCTACTTTTCGAAAGTTTCAATCCCAAACGGTTCGAAAATATAATTTCCAATTATTTAATCAATTTACTGTAATTATAGTTATTTAGTTTGAAATAAAAATATTCATCCCCAAATGAATTATTGGGCAGTTACCCGAACCAGATACAAAACACGTCTAGTCGGAGGATCCTCCCTTTTTAACGGAAGTTGGCTTGTTCCGCATATCTCTAAAAACTAACCACCACTGACCACTTTAAAGAAAAGAAACAAGCAAAATTTTTTAAAAATATCCAAACTCGTATGTTAAAACCGCATAGGCACGGTTGCGCTGGGCGTAACAGTAGCAGATTACAACCGCTTAGATAACGCTAGCTCGGAAATAAAAGCGGCTAACTACTAATTAGCAGGCTGTGGTACGTTGCGGCCGGCGTCGATGCAAATTCGACTGGCCAGCGTAAATTAGCGCGGTGTGCTAATCGCGTGCTTTTGCGCTTATTTGATACGCTGCAATCGGTTTATACAAAATCGTGTTATCGTAGATGTGCAGGTTGTTAGCGAATGAGTTTGTGCGATTTATTTTGGTGGATATTTTATTTAGGTTGTAAAACGGAGTTACGAAATGCGTGCCAAATCCGACCTGTGGGTTTATAAAATAAAATGCATGTTAAAAATATTGCGGGTTTATTTAGTAAACGCTTTAAAACTATCTTCTTTGGAAAAATGGTATTGGCTATACCATTTTTTTAGCCCTACTGTCCACGGATGCGTAATTTCACAGACGCGTATTCATCATTATACTCTTGGTGTATGCCTGCCCACAGCTTACGTACTAAACTATGAAACTGCCGACAAAACTTTTGCCCGCGACTTCATCCGCGTGAAGATCAGTTTCTGGGGGCGTGAAGTCGTAATCGAAGCCAGACAAAACGTTGCCTATGTCCTTTTCTTGAGGTTCAAACTTACTCCGTTTCTTATTCTCGTTAGTTTCATATTAATTAATACAAATTAATGTAAATATGAATTTATGAAGCCTTCTGGGGCCATGGGTTTCCTTTCAAAAGGTAAAAAAAAAAACATAAGAGTAATTTTTAGTCGCCGATGAACTTGCAAGGACTGGGGCTCAAGGTCATCAAATAGGACCGGAACCCTTCTGTGGTATCTCAAAGAATCAAGTCATGAGATCTTTAAGTGCAACCTGTTTGGCGATTCAAAAAAGCACTCGTTGGCACAACCAGGATTGCTACACGCCAAATCTCTTATAGAAGGTTAGTCACAAAAACGAACTGCCAAACTTCTTGAGTTTAGCAGGACGAACATCTGTGCGATAGCTCGTGCCTGAACCGGCCACTGCAAACTAAACAGGCACCAATTTCACATGAAACTGAGTGACACTGATGTTTGCTGGTACTGCAATCAGGAGAGGGAGACGCCTAAGCATCTTTTGTGTGAATGCGGGCCTTATCCACAAACGCAGTGTCCATCTGGGCCGACAAATTATTCGCCCGGAGTAGATTAAAGCTCTAAAAGCTAGGAGTATTCTAAATTTCCTAGAAGCCTCCTGGCTAAAAGAGTTACTCTAACAAGGTGGCGAGTCACAATAGATCATTTAGGTCGCAGTGACTACATCCCCTACACTACGGGAGATGCATAGCCCCTTATCTTAAAAATAATAATAATATTATTATAATTATATTATTCTGGTTGTTCTCGTCTAGCTAACGGAGAATACTTGCATAGACACAACCTTGTAGCCAGGATTATCCATCAGCAACTTGCTCTGAAGTACTCTCTTGTGGAATCGGAGGTGCCATACTACAGGTATGTGCCCGACCCAGTTCTCGATAATGGCGATATCACGTTGTACTGGGATCGGTCCATCATCACTGACAGGACTATTGTAGCCAATAAACCTGATATAGTGGTGGTGGACCGAAGCGAGAGGCGTGCAATGATTGTTGACATATCCGTTCCGCATGACGAGAACCTCGTGAAAGCCGAGAAAGATAAACAAATCAAGTATATTGACTTGGCTCGCGAGGTTATCGACATGTGGGAAGTGGACTCAGCGATCATTGTACCGATAGTTGTGTCAGCCAATGGCTTAATAGCCAAGAGCCTCGACCAACACCTTAGGAGGCTCTCGTTAGGCGGCTGGATCAAGGGCTTGATTCAGAAAGCAGTTCTTCTGGACACGGCTCGTATCGTTAGGAGGTTCCTTTCTTTGGAGCCCTAACCGCCGGTAGCTTGGACCCTGTTCCCGATACCGGTGGGATACTGTTTTTTATATTTTTAAATGTTTTTTTTAATAGTTTTTTAAGAAATATTTAAAAATATATTGTTACATGTTAAGAAATGAATAAAGGAAATAATAATATTAAATTTTAGTCAGAAAAATGACATGCCCGTCCGCTCCACCTTAGAGGAAGTCATTGGATGATTTCCTAATAAATGATGTATTTCTCTCTTACTTACTTGTCTTACTTAGCTTACAAATACCGGCACGGATCTTGAGCGCTGACTTGAACTTGAAATCGCGCAGACTAGAATGAGAAGTGAAGTATTGGGTCTCTTTAGTGGTTTGAAGTGAGACGCAGGAGCTGGGAGTACATCATTGTAGATTGGCTCGATGATGTATACGATGCGCAAATTGATCCTGACTCTTTCGATGAGCGCTTAGAATTCGTGTCGGTATTTGTCAATGACATATTAATTACAGAAACCCATCAAAATCCTTTCAAATTAGGCCCCAAATTTACCTCACCACAAACTCCAACAAATCCTTTGAAAATCATCCGCCTAATAAAATTTGGACACGTGCAACATTAAAACAAGACGATTATACTGTGGCAAAGCTCTGTGCTTGATCAAACACAACAGACTCATTTGTTCCTAGCCGCTCAGACTAATGAAATGATATTCAAAATCGTGTCAGGATTCCGTAGCTGCAGATATTGTGTGGGTACTTTTGGGATGTATGAATTTGTGAGCTAATTCTGGTAGAAACTGGATTAAGTTTTCTCTTAGTACAACTAAGTGGC
The DNA here is from genome assembly GCA_929112965.1 of Mythimna albipuncta. Lineage (NCBI taxonomy): Eukaryota > Metazoa > Arthropoda > Insecta > Lepidoptera > Noctuidae > Mythimna > Mythimna albipuncta. Next base: position 4,556,494 of record OV815960.1, read on the forward strand.
TATTATTTATTTGTTAATTTAGTTTTTAACCTTTCGAATTCCTTAATTAGAGACATAATAGAAAGATAATGAGTGAGCGTACGCTGTTTGCTTGAGGTTTAATGAATTAGGACATGGACATTTTTTACTGTCCATCAAATAAAGATATTTGATGGACAGTAAAAAATGTCCAGCATTAGAGTTCTCCGCCCCAGTCTCAATTTACGAATTGAATTGGTCGTGGGTTCAAACTTAGCCAGGTGCTTACTTTGTGTAATTTATTTCATCACCACTGCTCTCAAACCAGTGAAGGAAAACATCGTGAGGAAATCGGCATGTCCTAGAACCAAACATTCGAAGACATTCACTAACCCGCATTGGGCCCGCGTTGTTGATTACGGTCCATTCCCTCTCCTACCTACATTATAAGATCGACTATGCTATGTATCTAAATTTTTAATCTTTATTTATAATACTAATTAAAAGGGGATGGCAAGGTCTAGTGAGCGAGCAAAGCGAGCCAACGCAGACTCCGCCATCCGTCTCCAGCCGAAGACGCAGAATTTCCGTTCCCTCACAGCTGTAGCAATCTCCTTAGCTAGCAGTACTGCTTCGCAGAAGCAGGCAAACGGATCCCATTCCCTTTTGCTCTGGACTATCTCCTGAACCAGGGCCCGGCGTGAGAGGTAGCCGCCACTGATCACCTCCACAAAGACACGATGGTGCTTCACTCAAGTAGGGCATACCTCCACTGTGCCATCAGGGCAAAAAAAAATATTTGGTTACCAACTATCAATGCTGTGCAGTGTTAATTAAACTGATAATATTAAATGCCTACAAGTTCGCATGTAAAAAACAAACTGTTATTAAAAATAGCTACAACCGCATCAGCAAATATTTTCAAAATCCTGAAGCACTAGCTAGCAAGTGATTGACTGGCTCTGTCGCCGCGCCAGCCAACAGCTGTCAATTGTATTTCGACGCTAACAACTGCGAATACACCTCAGGCTCTGCTCGTATTGTGTGTTAGGGTTCCAGTTACATACAGCATGGACAGGGGGATTAGTAGAAGACTTGATCAGTAAAAGGCTTTAGTGTAACTGTAGGTATTAAAAAAGGAACTGAGAAAAAAACCGTGGTTGTATTTCAAAGTTCACTGAAAAGAAATTAGTAGAAAATTATACACGGTTTTGAATACCTATACTCATCATCATCATCATCAGATCAGTCAAAAGACGTCTACTATTGGACATAGGCCTCCCCCAAGCGTCGCCACAACGACCGGTCCTGTGCATCCGGCTTCCATCGGATTCCCACGACGCGATACCTATACATATATATTTAATATTTATCATTGCGCACCATGTATATTAGTAAAAGTTTGTGTTTAATTTGTTACTTCTTCATAGCGGATTTTGATGAAATTTAGCACACAAGTAACTTGGTCTACTTGTGTGCTAAATTTCATCATAATCCGTTTAGACCTTGGTTGCAAAAGCCGCCTCAGTACGAGCCGTCCGCTTCGTGTAGACGGACAGGTGTTGTTTGCGTTTTCTACTGACGAACAATGTGCGTGGTGGTGTGTGTGCTCGGCTTGACCAGGGCCTAGACCATGACGTGTAAAGTAAGATTGGTTTAATCTTGTTTCCGTGTGGATAAGAGACAGAGCTATACAGGTTGTCTAGCGTCATCTCTTACCCACACTAAAACAAGATTAAAACAATCTTACTTTGAACGTCATGGTAACCCCCCATGTGTCGTTCGGGACGCACACATAAATGTAACGTCCGTCGTATGCCTCAGGTTGAGGCATGCGTGACGAACCAGTAGCGACACACGTCTCACGGTGTCTGTACGCGGCTTTACATTCTTTTTTCGAATATTCTTGTGTTAGAACAAAACCTAAAAAAAAACTGTAAACGTCAAGCATCGAATAGTCACGACATAGTCGCTCGAAACAAGAACAATGACAAAACCTGACACTAAAACACCCACAGGTACTTTCACCCAAGCCCACCATAAATCTATACGATCCATCGACACATAATATAAATCACAGTTAACCCTTTAAAAGCGTTGCAACGCATTACCATACGTCATAATAGAGCATTTCATCTGCTATGGTCCAGCTACACGAATAAATCGGCTGGCCAGCTTCCGAGTCAGCCATCTTGGATTGCACTAACGGGTTCATTTCCTGTGCCTATACATTTCCGGTCGATTCGATGTTGCCAAGTCATAATTTTTAAAACTTCCAAGTTAACTTTCCGTTTATTTTCGTGAAGAAATGTCTCGTTTTTCGGACGGGACGTTCATTATCTTGGGTATTAATTGTAGGGTTGAATTGTATTTATTTGTAAATGTTTGGGTTGGATTGTTTGAGTAAAGAAACCGTGAAGTCGAGATTATTTGTGTAATGGAGCAATTCCGGGTTGCTTATTAGGTGTTAATTTTGGGGCCTCTGCCCGTTCAATTAAGGGAGCACTTATTGGATTAAAATGTTGGGTTTTATGGTGTTATTTTGTAAAGGACTTTGCTTTAAAAGGGTACATTTATTTCCATACCTAAAACAAAACTTGCTGTCCCGAAAATGCCATTGAATTGCAAGGATGGGCTAAATTATATAATTGTACTCTTAAATTATTGCCTGAAGAAAGATTTGAAAATGATTGGCATGACAGGTCAATTTTAAGATATAGACGTACATGAATCAGTTTACCAGACAAATCTTCACTGTTGAACGTAGTCTTCTCCAAGTTTCGCCAAGTTACTCGGTCCTAAGGTTCCAGACAACGTAACTGCTGCGTTACGTATCGCAGGTTTGATTCTCATTGGAAAAAAATACTTGTATGGCCTACCTAAAGTCTTGTCTTGTCAGTCTTGTGTAAGTGAGTTTTTTTTTTGAAGTCCTAAATATTTGGAGCTACCAGAATATCAAAGATTCACATTTTGGCTTTAGAAAAATATCATCGTTGATAGAATTTCACGTTACCTAGACAATAGCCATGCTCTTCAAAATTTAAGCAATCTTGTCTAAAATAATTCTACATAAACCTATATACTACTAAATTTGAAATATCAATTATTAATTTATTGTGCACACCTATTGTAATGTAGTATTTTTTAAATTAATGGTTGACTCTTTTACCTCAGGTCATGCCTTGTTACATTAATTCCACCTATGTACCATAAATAATTAAACTTAAGTGGTAATCGGCAGGGTACATTGCACGCAGAACAGATAGTCGATGGGGACGAAAGGTTTTGGTTTGGTGACCACGTACTGGAAGACACTGCGTTGAAAGTCTACCCACAAAGTAGACCAATAATAAGGCTAGGGTCTGATGGATGCGAGACGCACAGAATCGGTCGTTGTGGCGACACTTAGGGGAGGACTATGTCCAACAGTGGACGTCTTTCGGTTGAAATAATAATTATAATATTCCACGACTTATACACAGCGCCGTCTAGTCCTAAGCTAAGCAGAGCTTGTATTATGGGTACTAGACAACTGATAAACATAGGTACTTATATATTTCTAAATACATGCATATTATAGATAATTACACCTAGACACAGAACAAATGATCATGCTCATCACAAAAACATTTGTCCTGGGTGGGAATCGAACCCACGACCTCCGGTATAGCAGTCAGGGTCACTAACCATTAGACCAACAGGCCTGTGAAATGGTCATGACGTATCAGTATTGTACATAAAGTTTAAATAAATATACCTACTTCTGTAACAGACAGCCCTATTACTATGTAACTGCACATAGCAGACAACCCACTGCAGTCTGCCCTTTTAAAATGTGACGTAGACAAATGGTTGGAACACATAACATGACAGTACGATCTTCTGCGTCCCACGGCAAAGTCTCGCAAAATTATTAAGTGACGCTTGTATTATCACCGGGGTTCTTTTGTTATTTTTTTGTTAGGAGGAAATTGCGATAAGTAGCGAACTTAGAAAAAAATAAGGAGATACTTATTTATTAATACTTCATGCAAAATAAACGTACAAAGGTGAATTTTATGCCTTAAGCATTCTCTACCAGTCTATTTAGGGTGGTGAAGAAGAAACATGGCATACAAGTTTTTCTTAATTTGTTTTTGGATGAAATGGATTGAACCTTAAAATTAAATGTTTTTTTAAGCTATTGCATAGCTTCTATTGCGGGCCTTGAGCGTGGTGACCGAATCCAGAAATTCTGTAACGAAAATAACCTAACACCCCCCACTCATTTGTTTTTTGAGCGTGGTTACCTAAGATAGGAGATAAGAAAACAAATGAGTGAATAATCAATCAAAATTCAATTCAATGTGTGAAAGTGTAACTTCAATTAATATCAAAGAAAAAAATAACAAAGGAAAAAAAATACTGCATAAATAAAATAAGTAAATAATTATAATTGCATAAGTTGATAAAAATGCTATGCAATAGCTTTAAAACGCGGCAGTCCCCGAGTGCCACACGTCTTTTTTTTTCTTTGTGAAGCATCAATACATATATCTGCAAGTTGTGATACAGAAATACCGAACAGTCCGTTTGGCTTCAAGATTGGTGAAAGTGGTAGGTTGCACTCGCAATTTCACTTTTTTACCAGTCGTTGTGGCGACGCTTGAGGGTGCTCTATGTCCAGCAGTGGACGTCTTTCGGCTTATATAATGATGATGATGATGAAGACTTTTTTTTTTTATATACATGATTCAGTATGGAGCCATTTCACAGGACATGCATCACCTTTTATGCAAAGCCCAATATGATGAGCCTTGCCAAATGCTGGTAAGAGAAAAAAATTATTTGAGTTTATCAACACAAGTATAAGAAGATTTCAGTTACAATCGGCGATATTATCACACCTCATGAACTACCCATAACCAACAAACAAATCTATCAGTACGTCCCACTCAAAACACCTCAACTTGGGTACATCAGCACGTTGCACTTACGTCTAACGGGTCGTCAATAATACGATCGGTTCATTCCTATTCGACCGACATCGCCACCTACAAATAAAGCTACGTTGTGACTGTAATCCGAACACATATCAGCTGCCATTTTCGACGCGACAAACTGCAGTGGAATTTTAATTTTTTATTGTATTTGTTTGTTGACGGGGATTACTTTAAGCTGGGTATCGGGTTCGTATAAATGTGGATGTCGCCTTGGAGATAAATCTTAAATGTAGGATTCACTGGTCTCGAATTGGGATTTTTTGTGTTGTTATATTAATCGGGTAACAGATGTTCTGTAACATTGCCATTTTAACTGTTACACTTTGACGAGGTTAAAACAACTTACTGTTTTTTTTTTCACTTTCACACAAAATATTTTGTGATTGCAACCAGCTCTTATGATGCAATTTCACATACATTTTTACTGTTTTTTATGCAACCGCTCTTACGAAGTTATTACATATTTTTCATAAGATGTTTTGGAAACACAGTATCTTGTGGATATTATCTGGGATCCTATTGAAATCGATTAATTTTGTGTAAAAGTGTCCTATTTTGAATGAACTTTGACACTTCATAATTTATTCAAAAAAAAAAATATATAACAAACAGCCTTGCAAATTTTATCAAAATTCTAAATGACCATTTTTTTAACTTTTAAGGTTAAAAAAAAAAACACGTATTTCCCGGAACAAATTTTGTAAAATATTCGAGTAAGCAAGAGAGTCTTTAGGTTTTATATCACTTTTTTTGCGTTGTCTTTTCGTTAAACATTGCGTTGGATTGCATTAGATCAAGTAACAAGCTTTTAAACCATGCTCGATGTTGAGGATAGCCATACCTCATACTGCAACTCACGCACGAGTGCCTTGGCTAAACGCTTAGAACATCAAACTGAACATATCTTAACTGAGCCATTGCTTTCCTGCATACACGATGTGTCAACAGTACAATGAACAGAGGCAATTATAATTAACTGTCGGAATACTGAATTATTGCTAATTCGGTGATGATGTAGCTTGATTACAGGCACGTGTTAGATTACGTCGGAGAATATGCCCTAGTTAGGCACAAAGTTATGATATTATTGAATTTACTGTAGAACCTAATCAAAATATTTGTTTGGCTTTGATGTGAGTATTAAGTACAGATTCAAACGTGGATGATTTATCTCAATTTAGGACACACAATATTTCATTTATCTTTCCGTTTAAAAGAATACCATTTAATGCATTTAGAACCAACTTCTGTAGTTTTTTTGGTGTCAGTTGAGCCCTTTTACCACCAAAGTAACTTCTTTATTTTTAGGAATAGCTAAGATCCGTTTTTCCCAAACTATAGAGCATTTTTTTGTGATCATTTCGGTATACTTAACTCGTTTTTGTCAAAATTTGACTTATACCCTTTGTCACTAAAGCAACAGATATGTAGTTTTTAATTGCATCTACACTAATATAACAAAGAGTTAAAGTTGTTTTTTATGTTTTTTTTTTGTTTGTAAGGGGTATCTCTGTAAGTACTGATCCGATTGCTAATATTTTCTGCTAGCTTCTTTATTCCTGAGTGATATAGGCTATTATATACCCGGGCGGCAAAAACTAGTCTCTTATAGTATTACCACGAGGTCGACTGCAGTGAAGGCGGTGTGACGATCTGATCATATCCGTGGAGCAAATGTAGCTAGAGATCGCCCTAGACAGAGAGGTTTGCAGGAAGTGAAAGGAAAGGGTTTTTCCCATTAATGGGACATTAGGTAAATCTATATGAATAAAAATCTATGTCTGTATGTTTATACTTTATACGTGCCTGAACTATTGTGTGATGAAACTTTGGCAACGTGTTCTGAGAACGCTTGAGATGGTTCTAGATCGAAAAATCTAAATAAATATTTTTTTTAAATAGTTCTTGGGGAGGTAGATCTCCTAAATGGAAAATTTTGATATTTTATGTTTTAATAAATTAACTAGATCGTTTTGTGCAGTCAAATTATAAAGATCAGTAATATTTCCAATTTTATTAATTGTTTTTTTATTTATTGTTACAGGGTGTGCATTTTTAACATACTTCAATCCAGAGAGCGCGTCAAGCGCTCAAACGGCTCTACATGAGAAACGGACACTACCAGGGGTAAGTCCTAAAACATTTTTTATTTATAAGTACTAAAACTAAATACTATTAACATGACATACATTTTAGAAAAGAATGTAACGACAACTACTAATCAACAATTTATACTAATAAATTACTATGGTGTTTTTAATATCGTGGAGATTTCATCTCGTATGGAGATTTGCTCTGCATGCAGAAAACTTCCAAACACAAAAAAAAACGCGTCCCGCGTGCGTATTCCGCGCATTACAATAAATACTTGTATGAAATGGACATTTGCGGAGGTTTCGCGTGCGGAGCAATCCCACATTCGTGGTTTTTTAGCGTATAAACACGCAAAAAATACTTCAGACTTGAGTGACAAAAATGCACAAAACACTGAAATTATTGTCACTTTGAAAGGCAATGAAAATTCTTTGGTTAAAGTTTAATAAATAAATACTTAAAAAGTGCTAGCGAATGAATAGATATTACAAAGACCAAACTTAATTTTGGTTCAATTTATTTATGAAGAAGAATAAGTAAAAATATTATATAAAAAAGAACGGTCCTCTTTTTTTATAATATTTTTTACTTCTTTATTGTAATATTAGATTATTATATGTGTTATATATTTTTCGAAACGCCGCATACATTTTTTTTTTAATCTTATTTCATCATCTTTTTTTAATGTTCGTTCTCAATTTTGTATCAGTTTTATATGAACTGAAATCATATTATGTTCTGTAATACATAAGATGTTTATTCCTTAGTGTTTATGACAGTTTCACAATAATTTATGATAGGCATTTAAGGTCCTCTGGATTGTGTGAAACGCTTACATTATGTTCCACTTGTACGAATATGATTTATTATTCAGGTGTATTTGGTTTGTTCCTGCAGAGAATGGGTACAATTACTAGATTTATTTTAGTAGTACGAATTGTATGTATAAAGTGTTCTGAGAAAAACTACTTGGAATTTGTGAGAGGCCTTTGCTCAACGGTTGGGAAGTAAGTTATATAAAAAGTGATTTTTTATCGTCTCTTGAATGCCCAACAATTTTATATCATTTTCAGCCACTATTGTTCACTGGCAGTCAAATTATGAATGATATTTATTTTGCAAACACTGTAAGGTACACTGTACGTCAATCATTTCGTCAATTTATACTAGATGAAGTTGATGTTTCCTAGCTGATACCCCGAAAAAATGAGCCTATTCACTCTTGCCTTAATAAACACATTCACATTGTAATTGGACGGAAAGACCGCAGCAGGCAGATTGTTCCAGTCTTTTGACGTACGCGATATAAAAGACGAGGCGAAACGCTTAATCCGACTTAGGATTTAAGGACGTAACTATCAGAAAACACAGACTCCAGCAGGGAATCTTAAGAGTTCAACTTAAACGTATTTCTTCTATTTAACTAAAACAACAGAGGTATAATATTCAAATTGAAGCAAAAGCAATGGTTCCCAGTTATATTTAAAGCCGAGATGTTAAATTAACCACCACTCAGTATTCAGCCTTTGTCTAACTTAATTTTATTTAAGGGAATAAATTGTATTATGTATAATGAGTTTGGTATAAATGTAAGATAGGTCAAAATTACTTATTTTTAGGAATTAAAACGGATAGCTACATTAAAACAAATACCAGGATTTCATAGGCAGGGTAGGTGGAGATATATTAATGATATAAGTGAATTCGTGTTTTTTTTTTTTTTAAAACAGACTACACAGTCCCAACAAAGCACATTCATGAGACCACGGTAGCGAGTGGTGGTCAATACTATATATTATCCTATTCTTTAAAGTTAGAAGTGTGACAGGCATAGTTGGCACATTGGTTGAGCGATTGACTGCTACGCGTGCCGCGCGTTCGTTTCCCGCATGATACAAATGGCCTACAGATAAGTGTTTCGGGTTTAGTTGTCTTACGTTTGTGAGTTTGATGATACAGGAGTAATTTCTAGTATGTCTAAATTTCAAAATGTAGCGACACAAGTGCGGAAAAACTTTAACACAATAGTATATGCATTCAAGGTCTTTTTGTTTCTAATATAAATGTTCTTTTTTGAGACGGAAAATTATCCAATGACTTCTCCCGCTTTAGGGTGGAACGAGAGGATTTGTCAGACTTTTACTCATTAAAACCCACTCATATTTCTCCAATTGTCTGTGTCCATCTGTAAAAACAATTGTATGTGTTAATAATAAATAAATTGTGTTTTCCGTTTCAGTTCTTGTATCTTAATTCGACAACGCCATCTAGTCTCTAGATGGCGTTGTCTTAGTTGTGGAATATTATTACTATTCCCGTGAACTCACTAACATAATAGTTGCAACCAGTTTCGAAAAAAAAAAAAAGGAATGTAAGTTTTTTTATTCCAAGCCAAAATATATACAAATGGGCCCATACATTTCCAAAATAACCTGCTAACACTCACAATATTCTATCCACAACCAATAGATCCCCTATTTTCCTTTAACCCTAAAATGTGCGCGCTTGTAAAAAGGTAGCAAGGCCCACATGTGGCCAACCCGTCCCGAGATGCGGTGCGCGAGATGTTAATATCACACCTACCCGTGCCATGACGTCAAACCTTTATGGTATTATGCATGCATAACTTTGACAGGTTATCAAGTAAATGGATTAAAAAATATGAATAGTAGATGATGAAAAGAAATTACTTTGGGTTACTACGAGTATTTTGTGGAGAGATCGAACGTATAAAAAATATTGAATATCGTAAAATTGTGTTACTTCCCTTTTTTGAGGTGATAAATCATCTAATGACTTACAGCTCCAGGGTGGAGCAAAAGCATACGGGTGTCTCTGACATCGACGCACAAAATAATACCACGGATTCAGTACATGGTTCTGGACTTCCCACTGGTGGAATTTTTCGTCGGATTTTTCCTATTTTTTTTTTAAAAAAAGCTGTTCTTTTTTAATTTAAACTGCGTAAAATCGTTATTCTAACCAACCCCGATGACATTTTTAGTAAAAAAAACAAAAAAAAAAACACATTGATTTAAAAACTAATCAATTAAAAAGTCATCGGGGTAGATAAAATTTATATTGTAATCAATCCTGATGACGTTTTTAATTTCAAAGGTAATTCTTTATTTTTTTCAGTTTAACCTTCACCAATCCTAAACCCAACCAATCGTGGAAATTACAGACACAATAGAAAGACAATAGGTGCGCGAACCGGGCGTTCGCTTGCGGTTTAATGAAATAAATTTAAAAACGTAAAAAAAATAATAGGTAAAAACCGACGAAAAATTCCACCACTGGGGGTCCAAAATCATTTACAGGATCCATGGTATTCGTTTGTGCTTCGATGTCAGTCCGACCAAGACTAGACTAAAGACCTTGCCGCCAATTCTTTTGTTCTGACCACGTGAGTGAGCGTTAAGACGACGTCATTCCCGTACATTTGAAGCTTTTTACAAGCGTTAACTATTGCAGATAAGCAACTTGGCTAGGTATTGATATTTTACTGAGTAAAACCCACTTGTGTTCTTCACTTTCCCTGTGCTTTCTAGGACAACGGTAAGTATCTCTTCTAAAAACTTCCGTGGTCCTAGCGGGCATCGGCCCTACTGGTCACCTATGATTTTGCATCTATAGTCGGACAGCGAGCTACCCATTGCTCATGGTCCGTAAACCCGTGCGTATCTCTCTCGACTCTCGGGGATGTCTACGAGGATTGTCCGATCCTTAACGGTTTTGGCAATTTCCTGCGCTAGTATTACTGCTTCGCAATACGCGGTCACCGTTTCTCTCTCTCTCTCCCCCAGACCATGGTGAGATATAAATTTTGTCTCAAGCTTGTTAACCAATAGAAAGATTCTAAACGTAGTCTAGACGGTGTGCCTATAAGTTGATAAGCTTAACCCAAAGTCATAGTCCAGGGCCAAAGTATCCAGACGTTCCTTTTTTCTTATTAAAGATCTCGTTATTAATTAATACGAGTAGGTCTTAGCGACTTACAGCAAATTGAATTTCAAAAGATTAATGTCTCTAGGGAATCGTTTGAAGTATTAATCAGTCAATTCGTAATAATAATAATAATGGTCATTTTATAGACGAAAAGTTGTTGAGGGAACACTTTTTTTATTATTGGTAGGCTTGCACATGACCACTATATCACCTGATGGTAAGCGATGATGTGGTCGACGTTGGAGCGCCAGCTCAAGCTTGGCTTGCCTACAAGTAATCTTTTCACTTTTAATTAAACCTAGGTTATAGCTATCATGGAAACACAGACTTTTAAAGACTTGACATGACTTTTAAACATTTGACATCTTTTCCATATTTGGTTTATTATTTTATAAATGTATGTTTTTGTGAACCTTGTCGATTTTGACTTTCTTAATGAATTTCTTTTGACATTGTTACGGTTTTACTCTATCTTTTATTTTTTGACATTAACTTATTCTGGTATTTGTAATATTCTTATTTAATGAATTTATATTGACATCTGTAATAAAACTTTTATCATTTGTAATGAATTATTTTGACATTTATTACAAAAAAAAACATATTCAAATGTATGGATGTTATGTATGTAACCATACATGTGTAAAAAGACAAGTGATTTTTCATCCAATATGATAATACAACTACGAAAATAGTGCTACTTTGTCGAAAATGTTAATTAACAGTAAATTCTATTGAACGGTATGCGTGCTTTTGTGCTTTTGACTAACAATGCCCCGCTGAAGCTTTGTGCTGCCTTGTGACGTAATACTGTAGCTGTTTTGATATGAACTGAGCGCGTCAAGTGCCCCGTTTACTGGTTCCACAAAGCATTTTACAAAAAGAGGTTTTTGAGCTGTTTCGGGGTTATTTCTTGGCGTTGTTAAGGAACCAATAATAATAAAATACCACACAGGGATAATCGTTGCTTGGTATTAAATGATTGGTTAGTATTCTATTATACGGATCAGTTGTGGTAACGACCCCAATGAGTTGTAGGTCTGGGTTCAAACCCAGCCAGGCATATTACTTTGTGTAATTTATTTTATCACCACTGCTCCCAAAACGGTGACGGAAAACATCGTGAGGATACCAGCATGTCCTAGAACCAAAAATTTGAAGACATGTGATATTGACCAACTTGCACTGGGCCTGCGTGGTGGATTACGGTCCATTCCCTCTCCTAGAGAGGAGGCTGAGTCCCAACAGTGGTATGCTATGCTAAATTCTATTAATTTGAAGGGCAGAAAAAATTTCATAGTAAAGGGGTCTAAAAGTTGGCTTCAGCTTCTCGTACGCCTTCCAAAGATTCAAGATTCTAAAATATATTGTTACGCCACTAAACGTGAACACGCCATATCTCCGAGAAAATAACGAGTGGCACGTAATAATTAAAACGCATTGCTGTTCGAAAGGTCTAGAGTAGTTGTACTTAGCTAGACTTAGAAAAATCTCGAAACATCCACAAGGTACCTACCTACCAAGGTACATGTAGTAATAGGTATCATCTAACCGTAAGGGAATTTGTACTCTCCGACGTTAACAATAGAGTCGAAATTCGCATGAACGTGACTTTTATTATTACGAGAAATAAAAATGATTTATGACTTCGAGAAGCGATTCAATTGTTCTGGAATTCTGGATAGATCCGGGGACGTCGGTATCTAGAATTTTCTTGGCTCCGCATATAAATACGGGCCCCCGGCCGGAAGCGAGTCAGTTGTGATTTCGACTGCGATCAAGAGCGAACTACCCTAGTACTCGAAGTGATTTTTATCAACGACTAAAGCGATAGTATAACGGTACTCTAGTGTTAATTGCGATTCGGATTATTGTTGACTGGACTAATTTGTTATTGTTTGTGGTAAATAAAGTTCTCTCGTCAGTAAATCGGCATTTGATTACCCACGTACGTAACAACTGGTGTCAGAAGTGAAATGCCACTAACACCGAGAGACGACGAACAGAGACCACGAACAAGAAAGCAAATGGAGATGGATGCTGCGCGTCATCGTATGGAGGAGGAAGATCAGGCTGGTATGGTAGCAACAGAAGCTGCTGAGGCGCCAACAGGACCATCCTCGGAATTGAACCTCGCTGCGGTGTTGGCCGCCATGCAAGCTAGTATGGAAGCTGTTCGCCGCGACCAGGAAGCCGCTCGCCGCGACCAGGAAGCCGCTCGCCGCGACCAGGAAGCAGCTCGCCGCGAACAAGAGGCCAACCAGCGTAAGCTTCAGGACCTAATCGCAGCGAACCAGGAAGAAGCTCGCCGCGAACAGGAAGCCGCTCGCCGCGATCAGGAGGCCAACCAGCGCAAGCTCCAGGACCTCATCGCGGCTAATCAAGAAGCTGCTCGCCGCGAACAGGAGGCTAAGCAGAACTTAATCCTCGATAAGATCGATCACGGCCTCGTCACGTTGGGCGAGAAGGTAAAGAATCTCACCGTAGAGGTCAAGGAGGTTTCTGCCCGAGCTGATAGCCTCGAAACAAGCCTGCTGGACATCAACAAAAAAATTATCAAGCTCGAAGCACGCGAAACCGTTGCTGTTGGCTCACCATCGCACACCCCCTGTGCATGCGCCGCAAAATTTGATGTGCCGCATTTTGATGGCACGTCTTCCTGGACGGCATTCAAATACCAATTCGAAACATTGGTTAAATTAAACCGCTGGGATGATGAGCAGTCTTTCGCTGCATTAACTTTGGCTCTACGAGGGGACGCCCTGCTGGTCCTAGAGAACCTAACTGCAGACGGCAGGACATTGGAGCGTCTCATGGAGGAACTGGACACTCGTTATGGAGACAAGCACCTCGAGCACGTTTTCCGCGCGCAGTTACGCGAGAGAACGCAGAGGTCGAACGAGAGCCTCCAGCAGTGGGGAGTTGAGGTTGAACGGCTGGTCCGGCGTGCATACAGGTCTATGACACCAGAGACGGTGGAAGTTAATTTGGTGCAAGCATTCATCGACGGTCTACGGGATACAGAAGTAAGGGCTACGGTGCGACTCGGACACCACCAAACTCTGAAGAGTGCGATGGCACACGCTTTGGAAGTGGAAGCGGTACGAAAAGATTCTCGCACGCACAGAGTACGGGAAGTAGTGGTCTCGCCTTCAGTGCAACCACGTCACCGAGAAGTAGCGGCTTTTTCTCCAGCACAGTCCCGCTATATTCCAACGTGTTACGGGTGCAGAGAAAAAGGACACATTCGTACCGATTGTCCTAAGAGAAAGAGGGAAAGTGTGGACTCCGGAACTCAAGTCAACGAGGAGTCGTTAAACTAAATGTCGCCAGGGCCGCGGGGCGGGTGCTGGCTGGTCAACTGAAGGCCCCAACCATCACCATCAATCAAGTACACAGTGGAAAAGGGCATAACAATGCTGAAGCCCTGTCGCGACGTCCATGTAATGAGGACTGCAGACACTGCCAGCAGAGTGAAGCCCGAGAACACATTAATTTAATTAGGGCTGAAGGCAACTTCAAGAAGTCCCAGGAAGAAGATGACGATATTCGACCTATACTGGACTGGAAGCGAAGCGGAACAAGGCCCCAATGGAGTGAAGTATCATCACACAGTCCCGTAACTAAGAGCTACTGGGCACAGTGGGACAGTTTAGTCCTAGAAAATGATGTGCTCTGTAGGAAATGGGAATCGAACGATGGCAAGGAGGTGACCACACAAGTGATAGTGCCACGGTGTGAAGTAGTCCCCCTGCTACAGGAAATACACGATGGTGCTTCTGGAGGACACCTGGGCATCAAGAAAACTCTACTGAAAGTGAGACAGCGGTATTACTGGCTCAATTGTAGAGATGACGTAGAGCAATGGTGTCGGAAATGTACAGCGTGCGCATCTGTAAAAGGACCACAGACTAGGAGCAGGGGCAGGCTTCAGCTGTACAATGTGGGAGCCCCATGGGAACGCATCGCTATCGACGTCGCTGGACCTTTTCCAGTTACAAATGACGGGAACAAGTACATAGT
Organism: Mythimna albipuncta; assembly: GCA_929112965.1. Classification (NCBI taxonomy): domain Eukaryota; kingdom Metazoa; phylum Arthropoda; class Insecta; order Lepidoptera; family Noctuidae; genus Mythimna; species Mythimna albipuncta. Next base: position 4,571,499 of record OV815960.1, read on the forward strand.
GGTGATCCAGGACTATTTCACAAAGTGGCCCGAAGTCTTCGCCATACCCAATCAGGAAGCGACGACAGTGGCGAAGAAGGTGGTCGAAGAAGTAGTATGTCGGTATGGCGCACCTTTGGAAATCCATTCCGATCAAGGCCGTAACTTCGAATCTGCGCTGTTCCAGGAAATGTGTACTCTTCTGGGAATTTATAAGACACGCACAACACCTGCGCACCCTCAGTCGGACGGAATGGTGGAAAGGTTTAACCAAACCCTGGAGAATCATCTGGCTAAGGTTGTCGATGACCATCAGAAGGACTGGGACCGGTATATTCCACTATTTCTGATGTCTTACCGATCGGCAGTGCATGATAGCACGGGACATACCCCAGCAAGAGTGAATTTCGGCAGAGAGATGAGACTCCCGGTCGATGCCATAACTGGCGTGCCACCTGACAAGACTAAGCCAGTTACAGATTACGTAAATGACCTTCAAGATCAATTGGACGAAGTGCATAAACGAGTTCGTGAGAATAGCATGAACACCAGCGTAAAAATGAAAACTAGATACGACCGTAATGTCAACGCCAAGGGATTTGAGGAGGGTACACTGGTCTGGCTCCACAACCCGCTTCGACGAAAAGGGAAGTCGCCGAAACTCCAAGCTCGATGGGAGGGACCTTACACCGTGTTAAAAAGGATTAATGACGTGACCTACCGCATCAAGAAAGGGCTAAGAGGGAAGCCCAAGGTTGTTCATGTGGATAGATTGGCGCCGTATCACGGATCTAATAATGCTCGGGACGAGCATGACTAAGAGGGGGGCACTGTTACGCCACTAAACGTGAACACGCCATATCTCCGAGAAAATAACGAGTGGCACGTAATAATTAAAACGCATTGCTGTTCGAAAGGTCTAGAGTAGTTGTACTTAGCTAGACTTAGAAAAATCTCGAAACATCCACAAGGTACCTACCTACCAAGGTACATGTAGTAATAGGTATCATCTAACCGTAAGGGAATTTGTACTCTCCGACGTTAACAATAGAGCCGAAATTCGCATGAACGTGACTTTTATTATTACGAGAAATAAAAATGATTTATGACTTCGAGAAGCGATTCAATTGTTCTGGAATTCTGGATAGATCCGGGGACGTCGGTATCTAGAATTTTCTTGGCTCCGCATATAAATACGGGCCCCCGGCCGGAAGCGAGTCAGTTGTGATTTCGACTGCGATCAAGAGCGAACTACCCTAGTACTCGAAGTGATTTTTATCAACGACTAAAGCGATAGTATAACGGTACTCTAGTGTTAATTGCGATTCGGATTATTGTTGACTGGACTAATTTGTTATTGTTTGTGGTAAATAAAGTTCTCTCGTCAGTAAATCGGCATTTGATTACCCACGTACGTAACAATATGATATATATATTTTTTTATATTCCACAACTATCACACAACGCCGTCTAGTCCCAAGCTAAGTAACACCCAGACACAGAACAAATGATTATGCTCATCACACAAACATTTGTCCTGGGTGGGAATCGAACCCACAACCTCCGGTATAGCAGTCAGGGTCACTAACCACTAGACCAACAGCCAGTTTAAAATTACATAAACTATATAACGCAAGTTAAACTTGCGTAAACATACACAAATTTAAATAGCGCGCAAAGACTCTCTCATCTCCCCGCTGTTAGAACAATATTTTACTGGAAAGATAAAGACTGAATTCCATTGGCCTGTTGGTCTAGTGGTTACTAGACCAACAGGCCAGTTAAATATGGATAAAAAAATGAAATATAATAAAAATATAATTTCTATTCTTGTTTCTAACTAATGGTACGTGCACTATACACGTTGGAATTCTTTTTGATTTTTCAGAACATTATTATAACATTCTGGATTCAATTTTCATACGAAAACTCATAATCAGCTAGCAGATCAGAATTATTTCAACATTTTACGATTAACACACGTCATTCTATTCACACGCTCGCGAACGATCCTCATGAAACGCGTCGAAACGCAAACGATACGAGAACGTAACGTATTTTAATTTTTGATCTCGTCCCTAATCTTTCCATAAAGTCATACTCCAGAGTTCTGAGCGTCCTCTCTGAATATAAATTGTGTCATTTTAGCGAAACCGTAATGGAAAAGCAGATTAAATAATTCAAGCGTAAGAAATTTTGAGCCCATAACAGCATTCATAAATAATGAGGTTAACACATCGGGGCGCGTGCGGCCGTATTCACATTATGCCTCGTATTTTGTGAAGAAAAAAATTGGCTGAATATTTGTATGTGGGAGAAAATGGGGATCGTAACAATGTCACCCCTGTGGGGGCGTTTGAAAGAGTGACCGTGGCCCTAGAACGCTAAAGGAAGCTGAAGGACACAGGTGGGTTTTTGTCAGTAAAAGTCTGAAACGCTCTGTTGTTCCACCCCAGAGTAGGAAAAGTCATTTGATGATTCCCAACCTCAAAAAAATCCAGGGTTATCCGAAAGGGCGCTCGAGCCCCGGTATGAAGGCTTGAAGGAACGGGATGGGTTTTTTAGTCAGTAAGAGTCTGACACTATCTCCCGCTCCGCCCAAGAGCGGGGGTTGTCATAAGATGATTTTTACTATCGAAAAAAAAAAAAAAACCTCAAAAAAATAACCGTAATCCAATTATAATTCATTGAGTAATTACTTTCGACGAAGCTCACTGAGGCCAAAGGTCTGCTTCTGAAAGGAAGATTCGGCCCCGATACGAAAGACAACGAAAGAAATGAAGTGGGCAGTAAAAGTCTGACACTATCGCTCACTCCACTCAAGAGCGGGGATTGTCACTGGATGATTTTCCCACCTAAAAAAAAATAGTATGTTTCATTATTTAGCCAGTTTATGACATGTGTTATACAAAAAAAGGGTTTTCATAAACTTAAGTTTAACTGTAGATAATATTATAATAGTTCAGTCTTAATATCTTTGAAATTCGTCGTGCCTGATATAGTGTTGATATTTTATTCCATTTCATACCATGCTTTAGAAAGATGTTCAATTTGGTCACTCAGCGGTATAGACCTGTACCGTCATAGTCATTAAAACTTCTTCCGCTTTGTGTGGATTGAGAGTGTTTGTCAGACTTTTACTGACTAAAACTCAACTGTGTTCTTTCAGTTTTACATTCTAGGGCTGCAGCGACCCTGCCAAAAGCTTTATATCCCCGTCGTGTATTTAAATCTCTTTGAAAGCAAACTTTTTGAAATGCTGATTGAACTCTTGAAAAAAATCTCTATTGTGAGCATAAAAATCTTGTGCACTGTGGAATATTAAGAACAGGGCTACTAAATGCAAAATAGCCCAAGTAAGGCGTGCTTATTGCTCGGCGCAATTTTGGCACTCCTTTTACATGCGGTATAATTACGTGGTTTCACACAAGCAGTAGCGTAGCTAGACATAGGCAAAGTGGGCCTTCAAAAGAAAGAAAGATGGCGTGGCATGGCGCATACCTTAAGCAAAATAAAACAAATAACAATGTCGACTTATAAGTAGAGATTAAGTAGGACTTGCGTCACATACGAGCAAAACGGCCAGCGCTTAGGAAAATGCTGGGGCTTGAATAAGACGGCGCTGATTTCCAGCGCCAGCCGAGACACTGATCAGCCAGGAAGGATTATATGTTACATTATATCAACATATATATATAGTACAATATGACATATATATATTATACTACACACGGCCTCGCACCCAAACGATCCTCGTGCAAAGGAGGGCTCTTTAATAACGAGGGCTTATTTTTATTTGGTAGGCTCGCGTATGACCACTATTTCACCTGATAGTAAGCGATGATGTGGTCGAACACTGGGTTGAGGCAGTCTCTGTTTAGCTTTCTTTATGAATGTAAAGGGCTTAGCTGATGTGCCTTTGCCCACGTTGAATTTAGTCAACACTACGCCTCTGCACACAAGTGCATTTATATTACATTTTCTTTAGCGTAAAACTTTTAGGCACTTTTAATTTGTTCTTTTTTGTTTAGGTTATTTGTAGTGATAAATTATTTTCTGTATCTTAACTAGCTTACAAAAAAAATCCCTCGGGAACATATTCCAGGATATTATATATAATTTGTCGTTTTCGCCCTTTGTTTACTAGATCTAGATTGTTTTCACTGTTTTGATTTTTGATAGTGATCCGTGGAAGCGTTGTGGATTGTACATTAACCGACTCTGTATCATATCTCTAGATACAACATAAACTGTTTGTTTTCCCTAATATAAATAAATAAATAGACATGGTCTACTCATGTACCAAGTTATATTAAGATCCGTTCAGCCGTTCGAGTGTAAAGAAGTAAGAAGCACACACTCACAAACTTTTGACTTCATAGTAGGTAATAATATTCCACAACTATCACACAGCGCCGTCTAGTCCCAAGCTAAGCAGAGCTTGTGTTATGGATACTAGACAACTGATAAACATACTTATATATTTCTAAATACATACATATTATAGATAAATTACACCCAGACACAGAACAAATGATTGTGCTCATCACACAAACATTTGTCCTGGGTGGGAATCAAACCCACGACCTCCGGCATAGCAGTCAGGGTCACTAACTAGTAGACCAACAGGCCAGTCGAAAGAAGGTGCTAGTTACCGCCAGCGGTTTACCCCGAGTGATTGTAGAAAATCATCCCAAAACGTATCCTAAGTACTATTCCAGTGTATGGTCTATTAGTATACCAAGTTTCATTGAAATCCGTTTAGCTTTTCAAGTGTGAAGAAGCAAAATGCATACATGTGCGAAACACACGATGCCAGAAGGTGATTAAGATTGAAGCCTAATACTTTGTAATATTGTTCAGAGTTGGTCGTATCCTTTTAATATTTTCTTAAATACATTGAGTACCTAGGTACTCATGTTAAAATTCTGCAGAACCATGAAATAATTTAACAGCTCCATTTTACGTGCCTAACGACGACGCAATATTTATCATAGTTCTACTTCAAAAGATTTCGTGGTCGTTGAATGTAATAGTGTCGAATGTTAAATTACTCATGAATTATTTCCACTGAAACGTCAAAAATGTTTCAATATTTCGATGTAAATCTTTATACAGGACAAACTGACTGACATGCACTCGCAAGTCGTGCACTCTTGACAGAGTGGGCGTGGCTATGACTAGAGATGTGCCGTTGCTTGCCGGCAATATGGGAATATTGCTGGCAATATTGCCACCAATATTCTAGTTCGAGCAATATTGCCACCAATATTCTTGTTTGAACAATATTGCCACCAATATTCTAGTTCGAGCAATATTGCCACCAATATTCTAGTTCGAGCAATATTGCCACCAATATTCTAGTTCGAGCAATATTTCCACCAATATTCCCACTTCACGGCAAATTTTCCGGCAACTCCACAGCGCAAGTCATGACTCGGTCAAGTCCTGCGTCATCGCCTCCCTCACGATACGACGCCGTGCGCTGTGCAGCTCTGGGTTTGACAGTTTGGAAGTTATAGTATCATTAACGCTACTGAAATTTTGTACGTTTTCTTTTGATTACACAAGGGAGCACTAAAAGACCAACAGGAGGAATCGCAGTCAAGCACTAGATTATATTAATGAAGAAAAAAAAAAACAAAGTTGTCCAGCTCAAGGGATGAAACACGGATCAAAGTTTGTATAAAGAAACGTATTTTCACGTGGGTAAAGCCGCTGGCAGAAGGTAATTAATATCTTCAAAGAGATTTTATAGAATTATTTATTTACACCCGTAACTTCAATAAAACAGTTTTTTGAACTAAGAATTTTGGTTAAACAATATTTCCACGTGAAAACCATTCGAACTATGAAATCGAAGTATGGTTTGACAATTGTTTAACTCCAAATCTCTCAAGTGAGAAAATTTTTAAGATAGAATATTGGCTACCTACCGAAAAACTATTTTTAACACCACAAAATATACGAAACGAGCAGCACACTGTTCAACGTCCATATTATAAACAGACGGGAAAGTTAAACAAAAAATATTCATCCTGAAATTTTCTCCATAAATCATCGTTGCGGTAAAATTTTATCTCAACGATTTATTCTACCTACTTTTGGGTATAGGGAATATATCATGCGACACAAAAGAAATACATTATTACGTGTTTGTCCTTTCTGGGATGCGCATTAATAGTAAATCATCATCATTATTTATTGTCATTATCAGTATTTCAGCCAAAAGACATCCACTGTTGGACATAGGTCTCCCTCAAGTGTTCCACAACGAACGATCCTGTGTGTGTCGCATCCATCCTGTGACTCTCACAAGGTCATCGATTCACCTTGTGGTAGACCTTCCCAAGCTATGTGTTCCGGTATGCGTTCGCCCTGTGCGTTCACCACTTCAGAACCTTTCGACTCTCTTTCGACCATCTGTTTTGCAAGCAATATGCCACTGCTACTTAAGTTTGGCGATTATCGGACTATGTCAGCAACCTTGGTTCTCCTAGGGATATCTTTGGATTGGTTAAAGTAAAACGTTAAAAATCCAATCTTATAGTTTATTAATTAGACTTGTAATTACAAACGAAGTAATTCATTTTATTACATCACGGACACTGTGAGATGTAGACCGTCTCTATCATAGTTCGTGGTTATTCGTGTGTCTTCGGGACTCCCCGTCATACTTGTACTGAAAGTTCATAATAAGTAGTTTTTATACTTTCAAATAAATAGATAAGTAAACTAGGTTAGTAACAGGATGACCTTACAAAAATTCCAACACGAGAATCGACCCGTGACCCCAAAACTGTTCACTCCTCGACCATTCAACGAGTCATTTATTTATACTTTCTTCAGGTTGTTCCAGAAATAGTCCATAATTTATAGTTATCACTTCTCATTAGCTAAATTGGGGACTGTAGGGCTAAATATATAACAGTGTCGTGTTAATCTTTTTAAAGTTCAGAAACGATGTATAATGTGATGTTTGAGAATAAAATGGATTAAAGGATGAGAGATATTATAAATAAGGTTTAAAATGGAACATGAAATAAAAACAAACATTAAAACTGTTCATTGGGGTCATTAACATGTCTTGGTGTTGATCAGATATGCCAAGTCGGTGCGGATCCTGTGTCAAATTCAGATAAAAGAAACACCTGGATGTCATTATTGTGCAGACCACCCGGAGAACACGGTGAAGGTGCGCCCCGTTTGGACAGAACACCGCCGTGTCTTCATTGGGGCAATTGGCGGCGGTGACCTTTCGCGCTATGCCCTGGTTCTGGTTATGGTCCGGAGCAAGGGAGAAAGGGCGGCGGACACCTCCTTCTGCGAAGCAGTGATGCTAGTGATGGAATAGAATATCATCATCGTTATAATTTGAACTGCAAGACGTTTACTGCTAGATAAAGACTGCCTCTAAGTGTTGCCATAACGATTAGTCATCAACGTTTTGCATTCATCGTATTCCTGGTCTATCTTGTAGGAGACCTCACAAAGCTTATTATATCTTTTAGTATGCAGTCGCTACTCCATACCCTTTTGTTCCCATTGATCCTTCGTTCTAATGTGCCCCTACCACTACTGTTTATCTTTAGCAATTTTTCGAGCAACCTCGGTAACCTTGGTTCTCCTGATTATAATTTGATTAAGAACAGTTCACGTTTTTACGTTCACTTTTTGATCAACCTACTGAACTGGCTCTAACCATTACATCTTTGGTAGTACTTGCTTGTTAAAAAAAAAGGTATTTTTTTTAAATTACCTTTTTTGTCATAGACAAGCTTATCTTTCTGACTAAGCGACTCCTTGACATCATCATCTTCCTGCCCTTGTCCCTTTGTTGATTTGTATTCGGCGCAACGCGTTTTTTTCTTCCATTCTGTCCCATCACTCATCACGCTATCACTAACTCCCTTTTCTTTCATATCACTTCTCACACAATCCATCCATCTTTTCTTTGGCCTCTCTCTCCCTCTCCATCCATCCACATGTAAACTCATAACTTTTTTAGCAATATACGTTTCATCCTCCGTGACATTTAAAAAAAAATAATATATACTAATGCCAGACTAAGATTCCACCTGATGGTAGCAAGTAATGCAATCTTTGATGGTAAAGCGTACTAGTTTATTAAGAGCTTATCCACTAACCTTGAAGCCACTTTAATTATCTGTAAATATATGCTTTGAATTTCAATTTCCCATCTATTTGATTCGCTTGTCTTCGAAAGTAATATTAAGATCACACCTTTATTTAACATCGGCGTTACGCACACATCTACCAATATTTTTCTTCGATCCCCTCCAACTTAACCATGTCTATCACTCGTAACCACAAACCTTATTTATCCAGCACATTGAAAATGTCGTATAATATTTTCATAGGTAAATTTAAGTCGCTAGCTCGGAGCTATCTCTGAGGGATTGACTTGAAAGCATAGGAAGGCATATACATATGCTATTTTCGTACGTGATGTTTTGTAAAATCATATAAACTAAACACACATTTATACGTGGTTTGTATGATAATGTATATTTGTGTTGTGGAAGATTCTGGAAGGATTTGATGGATTAAACAAAAGGTCATGTTTGTTATCTTCCTTTGAAGGATTTATTACTATATTTGAAGATAATCTTCAATCTATTTGCTGCTCAAGTATTAAAAGCTATCATTGCTTTAATCATGAAGACCGCCCTTTTAGGCATCCATTGATTATATTTATTGATTTAAGTTTATGTATAAGTTTTGCTACTTTTTGGTGAACAAAGAAAATAGTCGAATCACATGTCATGTTTATTATCATCTACTTTTAGTTCAAAGTCGTCCACTGCTGGACATATAAGCTTCCCTCAAGCATCACAACATCGTCCGATTTCACTTGAATTCGATATTCTTATTCTTTCAACTAAACTAAATTAAATGTTTAAAAGTTTCTAAAAATAATTTAAAAAGAACAAAAAAAATCACCGTCCCATCACTAACCGCAACGAATCTAACACATTTTTCACTTTCATCGTATCAAACAATCTGTAGCCCATAAATTACTGCTTCTATTTCTGTATTAAGAAACGCTATCTTAACTTTTCATTCGCCATCATATAAATCATCAGAACTAAATTCTCAAAGGAATGCCGTTTGTACATAATGGTTTGTTTAGAGTTATTGATGATTCTCACATACTGTCTCTCACATTTTCTTTCATATACCATCATCATCTTTTGGCCCTTGTCTCGTTTTATTTAGAAGACCAATCCTAAATAAAACGGACAGATTAGAAGAAAAAAACATGCAACTCATTTTCTTCTTTCATTCTGTCCTGTCACCCATCACGCTATCACTAACTCCCTTTTCTTTCATATCACTTCTGACACAATCCATCCTAAACTAGAGTATACTAAAATTAACAAACAAATATTTAAAAAACCACCTGTATGACAGACTAGACGAAATATCTTTTATATATTTCTCGTAAAAAAAGCCGACAATCGCCAAGTACAAAAAAATCTTAAAAGGTACGTCGAAAAAAGTTCGTTTCAACAATGTTACTAGACAGAAAATCATAACCAACTAGACTTGAATTCGGAAAACTCCAGACGAAAAAAACAGATTTCATATTTCAAAAGACCCAGACACAACAATCAAAGTCCTATAACAAGTACAAAAAAAAACTTGTAAATAAAAAAAAATCTCACAGATTAAACAAAATTTCTCTCTATGTTGCTTTCATTTTCCATCTTTTATATTATACAGCACAAAAACCACAAATGGCCATCGCTAAATTCCACGAAATAACGACACTGCCTAACAATAAAATTTTCACTTACAAAGCCTTAATATTCGAGCTTACTTCACTCGTAAACCGTCAAATAAAAAGCCCAACAATTTTCACCCCGCAAACCAACATGAATTACTGCTGTTTAAAAATGTTGTTGAATTCAATCTTTGTAATAGTGTGAGAAGTTTTTGACTGATATTACTCACGCAATGTTCAGTTTAGTTGAGCTTGATAACTTATTATAGTTGGTGCTTACAAAGGAGAAGCTGGTGGTCTGTGAACGGTTTAATCTTTGTTAGGTTAATCAAGAGTGAATAGGTTTCTTCTAGGCAAGCGTGCTTCATCATTGGCCACATCATCGTGAGTTAGTGGTCTAACGCAAGCCTATCCATAATAAAAGAAGGTTAGACCGCTCGCGGGTCAACAACCAACCTAATAGATTTTAACTGACCTAACCATAGGGATTATACAACTAATGGACTTATTTTGGGAAAAATTAGATAATTATGATGATTTTACAAAATAAATATCGTTCATAAGTGCAATTGACAGCATTTAAAACCACATTAGATAAAAAAAAAATTAAGAAATATTTATCTACTTGTTTTTTGGTAATAAAATCATATGTAAATATCTCACAATTTCTGTTTTCAATGCCATCTTTTAACTTCACCTACAAACGAATGAACTTATTTTATATACCTTCTTAAAACACCTGTAGTTTATGGTTTTAAGGACCAATGCCTGTAATGGCTATGGGAACGTTTTAGAACGTGACCGTAGCTCTAGAATGCTATATGAGCAACTGAAAAACACGGGTAAAATCCACCCGTGTCACGTTCCTTCCTAGAGCGGGAAAAGTCACGTGATGATGTCACACCTAAAAAAAAGTACAGACAAGGAAATTTTCCTACATATCTCAAAAATAGAAAGATTCATTCTCAAATTTTTCTTAAAAATTAAAATAAATTTTGAAAACCAAACTATTACTCACCACAACAATACAGAAATACATAATATCCTTGTTTAAAAATCGCTTTAAGAATTCAATTCAGTTCCTACGCACACTTGGCACCGAATGGCTGCGAATTGAAAAATGTAAATGATAACTACAATGGTTTTATTTGACTATATATCACTTAAACACTGGAATGGGTCCAGTTGTAACTGCAACAGGTCATGCGTGTGACTGGATTTAGGAAGCAATGAAGGCGGTATTTTGTATTTCATAAGCGTAAAATGATCAGCTTTATAATGCTCCCACAGCAGGGACTCAGGTCTCTTCTATAAAGGCCGTAATCCACCACATGGGTCCAGTGCTGTAGGTATTACATGTCTTGTTTTTTTTTTTTGGTTCTACGACATACTAACTAGAGTCGATTGAGAAGCGAGTTTAAAAGATCATCTGCAATGATACACTTATCGAGTCAAAACTCCAGCATCGACACCGATTTACTAGCCTGTAAATTTTCTGTCATTTACATTTCGGAGATAGCACATTAGAAATGTACAATTTAATTCCGCCAAGTCCGTTCTATCATCAGACCACTAGATAGGTAAACGGTGTTGAGCCATTGGTATATGGTGGACATCCTACCCCTACGAACAAAGCGTTTTGGGAACAAATTATTTATTATGCGTACAGCTAAGGAGTGGAGTACTCTGCCAGAGTCTGTGTTACCAAATAGCTATAACCTAGGGGTTTTTAAATCAAGAGTAAATAGGTTACTTCTAGGCAAGCGTACCCCATAGTCGGCCATATCATCGCTTACCATAGTCAAACAATCATACGCGAGCTTATCAATAATAATAAAAAATAGTTTCTTTACGCTATTTTCTATGACTTGCCTATTCCGATGGCTATGGCAATTACAACTTGTGTTCAACACACATTGCTCGTAGTAAGAGCGCCTCCTGTGACTGTTGGTGACATATCAATACCGTGCTCTAAGATTTACACGCAGTCTGATGACCCTGTTGGAATACGATTACCCCATCATGTTTCAAGGAGAGAACTATTATCTAGACCTGAAACATTGCTTTGCTGGTTCTAAGGTCATTCAAGTTTTTGCATATTTGAGATAGTTTTCTCGAAATATATTTGTAAGTATAAAGTCATTATTAGTATCACCGTAAACAGTGTGTCCATTATAAAATATCAAAATAATAGCGATGCTATCATATAGCGGTCTTAACATTTTCTGTATATAAAGAAAAGAGAGAAAAGAGAGTATTTACCGCAAAAAAAAGTATCGCAGTGTGCTCTGAGATAGGAATTGACCACGTGAATGAGCGTTGAGGTGACGTCAGAACAAAGAAATTGGAGGCGTGGCCAACAAGGCGTTCGACGCTAGAGAATCGAAACGAAACGGTCGTAACTTGATTAGATCTGCAGGTATTTTTTAATGTTGTTATTAAAAAGACCTATAATATATTTTATTTTTACTTTAAACTTCGATAGAGATTTGGGACATTTTTATTTTATTCTATCGTTTGCCCCAAATAAATGTTTTTTTTTATTTCTTTCTACCGAGAGAAAAATCTCTTACAATAAAATTTACTAGCCTTTGCCAGCGACTTTGCCCGCGCATATAACATATACCTTTGTTTCTCAGTAATAAAGTGGCTATCTATCGGTAAAAAAAAATTCACTATCGGACCAGTACTTTCAGAGATTACCTCCTACAAACAAAAAAACAAACTTTACCTCTTTATTACATGATATTATTGGTGTAGAAGTATAGATTAACAAACTATTATGACAATATCTCTCATTCACCCACTAATTCTCAAACGGATGCAACAAATTACACACTCACAGTAAATTAAGTGATTAGGGCATAAGATATCGTCACGTAACATTTCCCTAATGAGTGTATAAATACCATATTATCGCATCCACGCGTCTAAAGCGGATGTCGCACGTTTAGACGCACGTGTGAGTGAAAAGATACCATCTGTGGAAACGAAAGATAAGATTTTCTTACTATCTTTTTTAAAAGTTTCTTCTTTGCGATGGAATTTATTGATTGTCTGTATTTTTTTTAATACTGTGCGTAGTGATAGTGTAAAGCTTCTAAAGCATCTTCAAGACAGTATCAAATATAGTGCTGATACAAGCATTAAAATTATATATGTCACCGTAAAATTTTAAATACATTATAATCTGACTCGTGACAATATAAACTGTCGAAAGAATTTGAACCGTAACATACTGCTTTCAACGATCGACAGTTTTACAATCTCGCGAGATAGATTATAATCAAACGGTATTTACAATTTCAAGATGATGTACCTACACATTGTCACATTTTTTTATCTTAGTTTATGCCATTCAAGAAACAAATATTCGACAAATTATTGTAAATTACTTGTTTGATGGGTTGGTAATTAATAACGATTTTTGGTACTTTAATTAATTTAATATGCGTGAATGTACATATACACCTTGTTACTCGTGACTGTCGGATTACGAGGAGAAATCAACTAGTTTTCAAAAATTGCATTGTCGTTTTTCCAATCCACATTTCAACATCGAAATAAATCTCTTGATTCCTTTTAGTTCAAATACTTATTGAATATGGCGTTTCCAAGCTTCTTAAAATCTAAAGAACCGAGAAACTAACAATCATTTTCATCCAAAAAGAAATCAACATTAGACATCATTAGCTTGCAAACGTTTAACACATAAATAGGTACCTACATAAAAAAGAAAAAAATAGAAAAACTATTCCGCCATCTTTCCCCCTCTAACTGCCAAACCACATCCTATAAAGACCGTTTCACACTCACGATTAAACGCAGCGATTATAAAATCGCACATCCACATCTTCCTAAGCTGCGCGTGGTCGTACGCGTTGCCAGACCGCATACAACGATCACTGTGCAATAAATTGCCACGATGCGGTATGTAGCGTCGGCTTAGCGGGGCGTTTTATATCGCGAATGTCTTGCTTGTTGCATAGGCGGAGTGTGGATCGTTTGCAGAAGACCTATCTTTTTGATATTGAGAAAAATTTATAGATCCTGGCTTTTGGCGTATACTTGAAAGTTTATGTCTACTGCAAATATTGCTTTAAAGAAATTTGTTTTAAATTTAATCATAGTACTGAATTGCTATGATAAAAAACTTGTTTTTTTTTTCTCCTGTTTCTTGCACGCTTGACAATATTCTTTGTAGGCGGTAAAGCATCTAATGACTTCTCCCGCATTAGCGAAGGGAGTGTCAAACTTTTACTAAATAAAACCTACTCCTATATTTCTTCTTTGCCTTGCGTTTCAGGGTCCCAGGTCCTTTTGGAAGCCAACCCATGGCCCCACAAGGTTTCGGCCCTTCTGGGCCCGTGTGGTTTTGCTCATATCTCTTTGGCGTAAGCGAAACACCACGCAGTATCGACGACACGGGCTCGATCCAGACGGTTATTGGACGCCCGGATAGTGAGCTACATTGCTTGTTGTACTCAATACTCGGCAAAGTTTTACGCCACCGCTTCTTTCATAATACAATGCTGCAGCCTTGTGTTTGGCGGCTTGGAAGTTGTCATTGATGCCGGAATATGTCACAATTTTGATGAGGTCTGACCACTGTTTTGAAAAACACCTACGAGATCTATTGCCCTCGATTTTCCCTTGCATCACCAGTCGTTCCATCGGGTCCTTGTTTAGGGTTATATGTCTGAAGAACTTGATGGTTCGTATTTGCACAGACAACGATATTCTCTCTTTATATAATCTAATATAATATATATTCAACAATAATCTCTAACCTTTATTAGACACTCTCTTATTAATTTCATGTCGTTTGAGTCCTCTCCCGAAAATGACAACCCTTCGGTGAGCGAGTATCTCATCACAAGCCAATTCCTTTTGCTTCAGTAACTCTTTCAGCTGTTGCTATGTGTAGGGTGGTTAGCTTCGAAGAGGATTTCCTGTCATCTGCCGGTCGTAAGGATATTGTTGGTCACCACAGGGTTCATAGAGTGCAACTGACGTTGATAATAAGAGCATAACTGAATGCTCGAAACTTCCCTCTTACAGTGTAAATAGCATAAATAATACCTATAGTTACATAAAATATACAAGGACTATACGGCACTCAGGGATAAAGCAGCTTTCTACTAGTGAAAAAATTTAACAATCGGTCTACAAACAAAAAATACAAACTTTTTTTTTATTTTATTTTATTTTGACACTGATTTTTTATTGATTTTTTAATTTAATTTTGACATTAAAATATTATTATAATAATTTTATAAAGTAACAGGCTGACATATTTAATTTTCTATCTTGTGTCTACATTCATTATTTGCACACCCATGTGATGTTTAAACAATTTAACATGGAGAACTTTATTATTCATTCAACAAAACATCAGTGTATATTTCTACCCATATTCGCAAATAAATAAATGATGATATGATAGATTTATTTGCATTCCTGCCCCAGGAAGCCATAAAGCGGTAACTCATTTTATTTTTTGAACATTGATTTAGCATTATCGTAGTCCCAAGCCTGAATATCAAGTGTCAAGTTTTGAGTTTGATTTACAGGTGTTATTAGATTTTTCCAGTACAGAAGTTGTGGTGTGACAATCCTTGCATCGGAGGTAACTCTCAACTGTCGTGCAATCAGCGCCATGAAATTCCCTCCAGTCATGTCATGTTGTGTGTTGTTGAGATTTGTGAGAACATTTGAAAGAGTGACCGTGGCTCTAGAACGCAAAGGGCAACTGAAGGACACAGGTAGGTCTTAGTCTGTAAAAGTCTGCTCTCTCGTTTGACTTTAAAGTAGGTGAAGTCATAGGATGACTTACCAATGTAAAAGAAATCATAATATGTGAATAAAGAAATAAAGAGTTCATCTATGATTGTGAACACACTTGTGCACAATATTTTCTGCGTAATTTTATAGAATGAGCCTTCTGTATTTGTTTTTTTCTGTGATCGTTATAATACATTTGTTTCCGTATCTGAGATACATGTATGTGCAGCGTTTTGGTTGAGATTTTTTCTAGTTTGTGGTTGGGAAAACGAGGGTGATAATTCTTTTAACGTTATTAAGCTGGCCGGGAAATTTTGTTTTCTTTTTCCATGGTTTTGTGTGGGAACGAAGATGTAATTGTATTTTGGAACATGGCTAAAAGTTTGTATTCCGTATTTACTCTCTTATATGAATTTAGCATTAACAATTTAATGAAGATTTTACTATCTAGTGATTTTTATGTTTTTTTATTTCTTACGAATAATAACACAATTTTTGTTCTTTATAATGTTACTAGCTTTTGACAGCAGCTTTGCCCGCATATATAAAATACTAGCTTCTGTCAGCGGCTTCACTCGCGTACATAATATATAGCACTCAGGAATAATGTAGTTTGCTAATAGTGAAATTTTTTTTAGAATTGAATCATTAGTTCCAGAGATCTGATTCAGATTTTACCTCTTTTTAATATTAGTATAGATAGCCTATGTCACTAAAGAATGAAGCAGCTTTCTATAAGTGTAAAAATTTTAGCAATCAGAGATTACCTCCAATAAACAAAAAAAAAAAAATTACCTCTGTATAATATTAGTGAAGATTACTAGCTTTACCTAGCGACCTCATTTTTTTTTTTTATTTTTTTTTTATGTTGGGTAAAATCATGCATTGACATCCCCCGCCCTTGTGTCCTCATTCCTGTGAAAATAGAAAATATGTTGTAGTCTATATCAGTAAGTGATAAAGTACCATTCTACTGTTGAAATAATGTTAAATATCGATCCTGTAGTTTTTGAGTTAACAAACAAAAAAAAAACAAATCTTTCTTCTTCATAATATTAGTGAAAAGTATAGGTAAATTATTATAGTATTTGGCTTGGCAAAACTCAGATGACAGAAAATATAAAGATTATTGAAAACAATAACTAATCACAAACACACACACACACACACACCATCACACAATCACAAGCTCAACACAATCACAAATATCAAATATCCTATCAATCCAATAAATTCTAAAATAAACCAGAAAAAATACAGGCCACGTAAATTAAAACCCAGTTTCTGATGCTATCTATAAGAATAGCGTTCAACGTGAACTAGAGCTATTTATTTTTATTGCGCACGCGGTTCCTGCGTTACTGACTTTTTCATAGTCCATGTGTAAATGTTTGTTCAGAAACATGCAATAAATCTGGACAGGTAATTAGAGATAAGGAGAAAAAGTACCGAATACCATAATAAATAAAAGTGTGGAAAACCATCGCGGTAGGTTTTCGGAACGAAGTTTTTAGCGTTCCGTACATAAGTTGGCAAAAACAGCATTTATCCGTTTATCCGCATGTCAAGACTCTTTTTCCCAGGAATTTGTAGAGGTATAAAACTGTAATTGATATTAAATACTTATAAGAAGCAGTGAAAAAAATCGAAGTTCTAAGTCAGCACAATCTAAAAACAAGGTCGTTTATGCTCCGTCTAGGCGTATATTAAGTCAGAAAATCAAAACCTATAGGGTACTATCCGTTGACTTAGAATCATGAAGTTTGGCATGAAGCAAGATCTCATAGTAAAAATATTGTTTTTTTTTAAATACTACGTCACAAAAACGTACTTTTTTGCGATTTAGAAAATTCATCGAGACACGATTGGGGAATTGAACTATTTACATAAGTGCATTTGTACAGAACCCTAAGCGCGAGGTTAATTTGCTCTTGCCTCTTTTTTTTGCTGCTCATAGTACTCGGCTATATTCATCGCTTCATCAAGCTATTTGAACCTGGATCTGATAAAGTGTGATTTGGTAAACCATTTTCAGTTGATTTAAATTTTGTTGATAGTAATGGACTCATAACCTTTTTTGGGTCATTGCCTTTCTTATTTTTTGGGTAAAAAGTTTCATTATATTAAATCAGAAAGGTTTGTAAACGGGTTTGTAGATACATATCTACATCACTGCTGACCTTTTCTTCTTCTTCTTCTTCCTGCCCTTATCCCATATTACTTGGGGTTGGCGCAACACATTTTTTTGTTTTTGACGACCTTTTAGTGTTGTTAATTGGAGAACAAATATAGTAACACTAAAAACATTCATCATCATCATTACAACCGAAAGACGTCCACTGTTGGACATAGGTTACTACCAAGTGTCACCACATCGAATGGTCTTGGGCATCTCGCATCCAGATCATTCTCTCTCTAATAACAAAATCTTTGTACAAAATATGATTACTTACTACAACTATGCAATAACTCATTTCATTTTTCCCAACCCTCATTTCAACACTCTCAACTGCAATCAAAACAAATAATTTATTTTTAAAAAGACATTTTCTATTTCCGCTTTATTGCTGAATAAATTTCGCCGCAACTTTTCCATACGAACGTAAATTAAAAAATAAATAAAGCCACTAGGAGCAAAGCGGGTTGCACTCGAGTCCTAACAATATGAATCGGAATAAAAATTTCCGTAGAAATTATAAAACACACCGACATACATGTTTGAAGTAACTCATGAGTCGGGCACACGCTATAACTCGCTTCCTCGAGTGGGATTTTGTTGAGTTATGGTAGTGTGACAAAGGAAGGTTTTGGTATGTCCAATACATTTGCTACCACAAAATATTATGTGAACGGTCAACTTTGAATTTTCGCTAAAATTGATATATTTTTAGATAAATGTTTAGGTAGGTACACAAGCGCATTTTGAATTTCAGAGTAAAACGTGTAACAAAAATTCCATGAATCTTTTATTTTTAGCTACTAAAATAATAAGCTGACATTGATGAGTAAACGAAAAAAATGTTTTATGATGCCAAACATAAACATCACCAACTGTTCCAAATAAACGTCACAACACATCGAAATCTTCATAAAAACCTCGCATTCGTAAATCAAATACACAAATCCACATTCTAAATACAAGACGAATTTATTTTTACCCGCCATTCATCTTCCAATCACTTCGCTTCTCGAAACAATACGCCTAAGTCATACGTGGTAACAACATCTCTATGTACACGCTACAACATCAAAGATTTGTGTTTAAAATTTGGTCTTAATTTAGCTTTACAGGCGTTTGTACGTCAGTTGGTCCGGCCAATGCGTCTTATATCGACGGAACGCACGGGGAACATACGTTATTTCTTCCATTCAACCATTCACCTTCATTGGAAAAGCCTTTAGAAAAAATCAGTGATAAGTTGTGCAGTGGTTGTTCATTGAATGTTTTGTTTATAGTGTGTGTGTAAGTGCAAGTGTTGAGACGACAATGGATTACGATTCGCTGATATATTCGCATATTGCGAATTACTACGATGAGCTGGTGAGTCTTTAGTTTCTAAGCTCGTTGCACCAGCAAGTAGTGTAAAAAAAGATACTTATGTTCTTTTCCTTCACAATAGTAGCCATAACAAATATGTATGTAACCGAGATATTTGTAAAACATGATTCAGAAGAATGTTCATGGAGTCTCTAGAGATCTCTATTTTGCAATGTGCAATCAACATCAGTTTTCTGGATGACTTCTAAGCAATTCCAAAGCGTGAAAATGCTATGCATAAGTCTGATTTCCGCAATTCCGAAAAGTATTTGCGAATGTAATGCTGAACATCTGAGATTAAATTGATATAAATGATGATTTCAACTAAAGGAAAAGTTTCATTTAAATGATTAATGTAAACACTGTATGTATAAATAATGCTGTGATTAAAAACACTGACAGGTGTTATCTTAAAAATAGTCCAGTTTGTCAAATTCTTGGGCAGAAAGATATCTAGTGATGCTTCTAAATTCTTTTCATCATGTTTCTACCGTTTTTATGTTGGTTAAGAAAGTAAATACGTACTCGTATGTTGGGTTGTTCAATGTGCGCAAGATAATTAATTATTCATTTCATTTAAATTCTTAGAGAAAATCGATGACTAAAATTATCAAAATTAAAGAAAATTTGTGTTTGGGGTCGCAGGACTCCAATAGATGTGAGACACATAAGACCAGTCATTGTAACGACACTTGGGGGTCGTCTATGTTCAGCAGTAGAGTTTTTCGGCTGCAATGTTGAGTGTTTATCCTGATAGAAATCTATGCAAATGTTTCGACATTTTTTTTAATCAATGCTTTTTTTTTGTTCTGCCATGAATTTTAGAGGTTATGATTTCTTTCAAATCAACAGACATTTGACCTTCATAGCAGCAATGAATTTACATTTCCAAGCTTTCGTATTCCATATTTTCTTCATGTTAATATTGTATTTAAAAAATAAATGATTTTGTTAATTGTTCATAAACCAGATGTTAGTCAAAACATTCTTAGTTAGATGTAGTAATAACTATTTTTGTTATGAGGTATGTTTGTTGAGCATTCATTTTTATCGAGGCCACAATAAAACTAGAAATTAATTGGCATACGGTATCAACCAAATTAGTAATATTGTAGTTAGAACTAGTAAAGGAAGGGTCCAAAAAAATCTTTGCAGGAAAATACAACGGACTTCAGTACAAAACCTTTTGATTTCAAAAGTCGGTGTTTATGGTTTCGTTTCCTGGTACTCATAAATTAAACCTTAATAATGTGCAGGTTTTATAGTAAGGCACAATAGTATTTAAACATTACAAGTGTGCTTATTTAATTTGAAGAGTTCTTTCGTTTTCTCCAGGATTTCATCAGATGATTAAAATGGTGCTACCTGGACAATGTATAAATTTTCAAATAAAAAGTAATAGCTAACCTAGGGGCCTTTAAGTCAAGAGTGATTAGATTGCTTCTAGCCAAGCGTGTTTCATCGTCGGTCACATCATCACTTACCATTAGATAAGATAGTGGTCAAACGCGAGCCTATCCAAAACAATAATAAAAAAAATTGATAGGTCGTCCAGATGTCTTCGAGAAACTTCACTTTCTTTGATTGATCGCTATTTTGACAATTTTGAAAAAAAAAATAATAGGAAAATTCTTATATTATCTTTGTATTTAATCGAAAATTGATAAAAAGAACACCTCTATTTAATTACCAAAGACATCATTCAGCTAACTAAATTACTACCAATGCTCGTCCAACAAATCAAAACACTAGCCAAATATTGAACATCTCTGTTAATGTCAAACCTATCTATGTAAAATAGCAAGCCCCGGTACATCCTTTCATGCGGAAAATATTGAGTATCGAATTTTGCTTAGTAATTTTAGAATCGTTGATGTTATAATAGCCCAGTTTCCAGAACACTGTGCTAAATACATTTAGGTTAGCGATATGAAGCAAGGAACGTTTGCATGTTTATAGTATCTTCAATCTTTTGCGTTCCTAGTACATAGGTATGAAGTTTGTTTGGGAATTTATTATGTGCGGTGTTGGTTTGGGAACAACTAAACAAGACGTCGCATTCCGAATTGAAAAAAAGTAACCGTTTCTTATTTTTGGTTTTTGAGGTGGGAATCTTTAAATGACTTCACCTCTCTTGCTCAATGGTAGCGCGAGAAGGCGTATAAGACTTTTATACAGACTAAAACTACACCTATGTTCCTTCAGTTCCCCATGGCCCTAGCAGGCATCAGCCCTGCTGAGCCTCTAAGCAAAATGATTCAGCCAAATGACGTCCACTGCCGAAACCTCTCCCAAATATCACCCCTAAGAACGGTCCTGTGCCTCTTGTATCTATCGGATTCCTATGACCCTCATCAGCTCACAGGTCCACCTTGCGGGAGGCCTTTCAACGTTACGTCTTCCAGTACGTGGTCGTCACTCCAGAACCTTTCGGCCCCATTTACCATCTGTTTTACGAGCAATGTGCCCACTCCACTGTCACTTTAGTTCGATTCTCTAGGTTTGACGGTAAACTTAGTTCTCCTGCGGATATCTTAATCTACAACACTGTGGGGTGCTCACTGAAAAACAGCGCAGTATTCTGTCCTTCCATTGTACTGTGTAAATACTGAACCATAGTGGTTTTTTTTAAATATTTTTTTTTATATATATATTTTTTGCCTTAGAGAAGGTTCTTCACTCGGTGCTGTAATATTCATTCAAAAATTATCACTGATTCATTTACTGACTCATCAACGCCTATCCCAAACTCTTAGGGTTTATGATGTATACTAAAGAATAAGAAAGGTTTTTCAAAAACGAGCGTGC
The DNA here is from genome assembly GCA_929112965.1 of Mythimna albipuncta. Classification (NCBI taxonomy): domain Eukaryota; kingdom Metazoa; phylum Arthropoda; class Insecta; order Lepidoptera; family Noctuidae; genus Mythimna; species Mythimna albipuncta. Next base: position 4,593,356 of record OV815960.1, read on the forward strand.
AAAGTTTGGATGAAGAACCTTACTTTCTCGCATGCGAAGCTGCTGGCAGTAGCTAGAGTACTATAATCCTTGAAAATGTATCCATTAGCAATGCACGTGTCTTCGTCTGCTGCCAATACACTAAGTGATCTTATCGTTATATCGTTTAGAGCTCTCAGCTCGTAACGTTTTTATAACAAGCGTGAAGGTTTGGATGTTACAGACGTCTGGAACTGGACGAGATGACGCATTTGTTTATGTAGCTGGAGTAGTAAAGTTTTGCGGTCTAGAATTTGTGTATCTGCAATGCAAACTTTCTAATTTGATACTATTTGCCATCTGACGCGATGGTTTTTAAACATTATTAGAAAATCTTTTCCAGATTTTCCTTCTTTATCGAATTACTTCACGCTGTATACTATATACAATATATAACTTAATAAATGCACCCATGAAAGTATATTACATTCAAAATCGACAACTGAATTAGTTCCAGCAATTCACGAATTGAGGACGAATAAAAGTTTACCTATTGTGATAGAATAGAATAGAATAGATATACTTTTATTCGGTACAGATACAGCTACAACGGTTATAAACACAAAGTAAACCAGAAAAAAAGTAAAAAGTACGCCGAGCGTGCCCGCACCGAAAGGGTGTCTCAGCATTTGCTGGACGTCTGAACTTTGGGTGTCTGAACACCCAGCGCTGATTTTCAGTTAGCAACCCGAAGTGACGCTCGGCAACGGTGCTCTCGCCGCCGCCTCTGGGATTCCGATCCCGATTTTTGGCCACCGTAGGCGCGGGCTTGTGGACAGTGAGCAATGGGTAGCTCGCTGTCCGGTCGTCCGGTAACTTTTCGGACCAAATCGTTGAGGCGCGCATTGTTCCCGCGCGCCTCAAGGAGTTGTCAGCAACAGCAGGGGCCCAGCCGGGTCGAAACCTACTGTGGCCAAGGTTATCCGAAAGGGATCTCGAGCCCCGGTATAAAGGCTTAAAGGAACGGGGTGGATTTTTTAGTCAGTAAGAGTCTGACACTATCTCCCGCTCCGCCCAAAGACTTTTTTCCAGTAAATGAAAAAAAAAATATTAGTCCATACGAAATTAAAAACTTGATTAGAGTTTTTATTAGATTTAAAAGTCATTGGGGCTTTATCCGGCCGAATGTTCAAGGGGTTCTATACACCTTAATATGGAGGGGGAATAATCCAACCCATACAATTTGTGAAAAAAAAAATAAAACATAATCATTTTACAATGTTTATCAACGTTTACCCTCTGACCTACAAACTCTTTCCTCATTCACCAAAAAGCAACAAAGAAAATCCAATCTAATTTAAAACCACAGCCTAAAATAATATCTATGCGCACATTCTAAGCAACAGAGTTCTATTGTCTATGGCATGAGTCATTGTTTCGACGCCTCCGCCTCGGGCCAGTCTCTAATTGTTATTGAAACTGATCACTAACTCACGGTAGACTGATTATGCACTAATTATACCATTGTGAAAGGTTCTGTGGGGACTAGTTTACACTGGGGCGTGTCTGATCTGTTTTCTTTTTAGGGACAGTAAAGCGAAATGTAGTTCACATTAGACCGACGCACACATGTATCACGCCTAATTTGTGCATACAACAACGGCGCCTGCCGTGGATCAACTGTAGCTCTACAAGTCTAGTTTCCATATAAAATGTATGGAGACCGACGAGTCCAGATCGGCGTGTGTGGCACACGTGTGCGCAGTAATAATATAATATTTCCACAATTATCACACAACGCCATCTAGTCCCAAGCTATAGCTGCATAGCTAGTGTTATGAGTAAACATACTTATATTTCAAAATACATAATATATAATTATTATAGATAAATTACACCCAGACACAGTACAAATAATTGTGCTCATCACACAAACATTTGTCCTGGGTGAGAATGGCACCCCCGACCAATAGTGGCAGTGTAGTTCTAGCATATATTTTGTTTTATTTGGTACAGAATTTTCTCTCTTTATTTATTTAACAATTCATGTACACACTTAACTTACATAAGAAAAGAAGACAGAAACAGAAAAATAGGTACATAGGTGATGCTTATTTCTAACGAAATCTCTTCCAGCATACCCGCGAAAGGAGAATTAGAAAAAAAAAGAGAAGTAGACACCGTGTGTAAAAGTGACAGGAAAAGAAACAAACAAAACAATTTTTATAAGAATATACCTACCATGTAAATATATATGTACTATCATAAATGTAAACATACATATAATAGAATAAATATCGCAAAAAAAAATACATACTGACCATATTATATTATATAATTATACATACATACTAATAAGCAACTATGACGAAATAGAAAGATAGTGTTCTTTCACCCTTTTTTTGAAAACTGCAAGAGTTTGGCAGCCCCTAATGTCAGGCGGTAGTGAGTTCCACAAACGTACAGCATGGGAAGTGAAGGAGTAGGAATAGAAATCGGTGGAATGGGGAGGGGATTGAAGGAGATATTCTTATTTCTCTTTTTCTTCTTGGTTGTTTCACTCTTGACAGAGTGGTCGTGGTAATCACAAAGGTAGCTCTCAGTAAGCTATTAGGGTGCGCCAAACGGCTATTCGCCACTTCTGCCTGTTGGCAGTCAACTGGGCACATTCGTTCTATGGGCCGGCCGCCAACAGTCGCTTTGATCTGGTCAGTCCATGGCATCGGTTATCTACGACGCGGCCTCGTCCTGTCTACCTTTCCTTGTTAAACAAAGTGGTCAATGGTGTCCCTTCCACATCGACTAATATAGTATAAGTATTTAAAAATATCACTGCGCAGTCCTTGCCGCCCAGTTCCTCGAAAATAGAAGCGTCTGTTCAAAACTCGGTTCAATATAATTGATTAGTTAAAGCAAAATCATTCAAAAATTTCAACATCTTAACGTACTTATTTAACTTAGGACCTGGGGTCTTGGACGTTGGGTGCACCTGTAGCGCGTACTGGGGTTAATCATCGGTTAATACCAAGTTCCATAAAAAGTGCCAATTCACCCGTCCCGTTGCTTTTAAACAGTTAAATCTATTTTCAATTATCACACAGGTTTTCTAAAATTACTAATCATCTAATATGTTGAACTGGAATTATTTTGTTGCTGTATTTAGTACTTTAAACAGTTGTGAGACATCGGGGAGTAGAAGTGTGCTCTCCAGCCAGAGCAACTGTTAACTGTAATACTTTCATTATATTCTTATACACTTTCATTTGATACCCCAATTGACCATTTTGCATACATTGGGTTTTTTTTTATGGTGGGAAAAATCATGTATTGACATCTCTCGCCCTTGGGCGGAGCGGGAGATAGTGTCAGACTCTTACTGACTAAAACACCCACCCCGTTCCTTCTAACCTTCATACCGGGGCTCGAGCGCCCTTTCGGATAACCCTGGCCCCAGTAGGCTTCGACCCGGCTGGGTCCCTGCTGTTGCTTACGACTCCTTGAGGCGCGCGGGAACAGTGCGCACCGTCGACGACTTGGGTTTGGTCCGGACGGTTACCGGACGGCCGGACAGTGAGCTACGTTGGCCGGAAATCGGGGCATACATTTCACTCATAACTATTATAAATGCAAACTTAACATGGCAAAAAAATCTGCTATTAAATAAAAATAACACCACATCTTAATCTATTCACCCGTTTAAGAGCTATAGTACAACAGCCAGACACACATAAAACTCGATTTTGATGAATTATTGCATAATTTATGGTACACAGCAGAACATTATGCTGTAGTAATAATCTCTCCTCTGCAAAACATCACGTTTCTACGTTGTGTTACAGTGTAGTGAACAACAGACCTAACTTTATTTATTAGATCAATGAAAACTTGCCGCTGTTTGGAGATGTGCTATGAAAATCGGTGCACATGGTTAATGTAAATGAACAAGTTTCTACCAAAATGTTATCGTGAGTATGTGAGTGGAGTTTCAGAAGATTTCCTACTTTGTATGTACATTGTGAGTGTGTGAGTTGAACTAAATAAGACGGGAATAGGTGGATAATGTATCTAACCTCAATAGCAGTTTTCTGAGTTTAGTTTTACCTTTCAAAGTTAATCCATTTGATCTTCGACTGCAGTTACTGTATGGACTTTAAAAAAGACTTTGACTTTTGAGTTTGATACAATGTTTTTTCTCTGGCTAGTCAGTTAAACATCGGAATAATAAGCATCTAATGTAAAAGTGTTTTTTTTTTTTAATCTATTTGCTAAATAAAAAAACTAAAACCCGATTAAAAAAAAAACGACACTGAAAAAGTATGAAACAAGTTTTTCAGCACGCTGAAATAAACAAGATAACTGGAAAAACAAGAACAGAACATACAGAAACGTGTGACTACGGATTTTCTGTATATAATGTTTTCACCACGAAAACTCACACACAAACACACACGCAGTATAACTAGTTATTATCTTATCTCGCGAGACACTGGCATATACAACACTTCCCAACCTATTTGTAAACTAAACCTATCAATGAAATATACCTACTACTATGTACCTACTAATCAATAACAGTGTTTAAATAAGTTAACACACACAGTGTGTTAATATCTGTGTGGTTTAATAGCCTAAGTTCTATCTGAGTATCATAGGCTGACTGCTATCACCGAAAAATGCACCTAGCACTTGTTAACCCAGAGGCTGACTTATGTTTTCACCACGACAACTCACATACATACAAACACACACACAGTTTAACTAGTTAGCATCTTAACTCGCGCGACACTGACATATACAACACTTCCAAACCTATTTGTAAACTAAACCTATCAATGAAATATACCTACTAATAAATAAACTGTGTGTTTAATATCTGTGTGGTTTAATAACCTAGTTTCTATCTGAGTATCATAGGCTGACTGCTATCACCAAAAAATGCACCTAGCACTTGTTAACTCAGAGGCTGACTTATGTTTTCACCACGACAACTCACATACATACAAACACACACACAGTTTAACTAGTTAGCATCTTAACTCGCGCGACACTGACATATACAACACTTCCAAACCTATTTGTAAACTAAACCTCATCTAAATTGAGCCATCACAGTAATGAACACACTACTTTGTTATACTCAGCGTGTCAACTGAAGGAAATTATATAATTAATGGTCTTACATATGCGACGCCCGTAACCTGTCAATGTGCGAGGAATGTGGTGATCTTTATAATAGGGGTTATTTGTAACTGTTGGAGCAATTTATGTGTGTGACTGAAAAATTATTTATTAATAATATTTATTAATTTATGCGATGTTTTGCGGTATTATTGAGTTTGCTGTTTTAGCTATGTCAAAATAATAATTTCATTTTTTTGTTTTTAACTACACTATAAAGTTAGAACTACATTAAACCGACGCTCATGTGTAACACGCCTGATTTGTTGCATAGACCGACGTTGCGAGGCGTGGACCTAGTGTATCTCTACAAGTCTAGTTTCCATATAAAATGTATGGAGACCGACGCGCCCAGATTGGTGTGTGTAGTACGTGTGCGCAGTGTAGTTCTTACCTTAATATGTGTGTGTTAGTTAGTAACTCCTCTACACATTCTCATCTCTAAATATTGAAGATATTTGGCACACGGGTAGACCATGATTTAGCACATATGGATACCGTAGGGGCTCAGCAGGGTCGAAGCCTACTAAGGCCAAGGGCCAAGGCCAAGACCAAGGGCTTTTAAGAGGAAGATTCGGCCCTGGTATGAAAGGCAACGAAGGAACAGGAGTGGGTTTTTAGTCAGCAAAATTTTGACACGCCCTCGCGCGATATTTTTTGCTATGGTGTCAGCTCGTACTTTTATAAAGTGTTTGAGTACGTGTGTGTATCTTTGATGCCATTTTCTTTCCACTTTAACGACTGAAGGTATTCGGATAAAAGACACACAAGTAGACCAATTTTAAAACGGATGCTGCAATTGAAAAGGGTGAGTCATTATTCCAAAGTTTCAATTTACTACATATTATTATGCACTAAAAGTTGCAATGTTGCAAAACTGAAAGACAGTTAAAGATGCATCATTATAACTTTTCCTTGAATTACAAGTACAGATTTCCGGTACCCTAAATTCGAATCAGGATATCAATCCCCAAATATATAAACGCATAATCTTAAAAGCACTTACGTTTGTGCTAGATTCGTGCTTGTACTCTTTCGTCAGTCGGCAACTAGTGATGCTAAATATAAACTGTACTTATCAATGTTAAGATGTTTACACAATAGAGTTAATTAAAGCTGCGATTTGTAACTGAATGATATGAAATCTTTGATGTAAGTTGCGTTAAAAGTAAAATCTTTATTTATTTTTTATACAAACTTATAGTAGTTTATTTGTACAATGTTTTTTATCTATAAAGTGACCGTTTTATAAAACAAGTCCCTTTACGCTGCGATAAATTTTGATTGAATTGGCACTACAAGTTATTTAGATAAATTATGCAGATAACTTCATACACATAATCAGCCTTATAATCTTAAATTTCCACTGCTGGTATTCAAGACTCCTCTCCCGGGGAGATGTATGGTGTGAATGCATTTCAAAAGGTACACAATATCAATGAATTACAAGTATACGTAGGTAGTATTAATATCTACTAATAGACCAACTGTGTTTTATTGGTTTAAGAGCCTTAATTTTTGCCGCAGCTCATTTTGTTTTTGCATGACTGCTATCACCGGAAACAAAATGAACTTTTTTTTTTTGTTATACAGAACAGGTCAAGGGAGCAAAGCCAAGTAAAAAGCTAGTATTTAGTAAATTGCTATCAATATTGATTTGGGAATCTTTGTACTTAGGTTTCAAAAATGAGTAATTAATAAATAATTTTGACCTTTGGTCGATTTTCAAAAATTCAAACCATACCGAAATTTTATTCCACACAGTTGCCACTATTACAAAATACCAATTTCAGTTACAAGGTAAACCACAATTTTTTTCTCAGTTACAAACTTTATGAACAGGACACTTTAAACTGTACCCAACTTTGAAACAGAAAGTTAACCCAAAAACACTGACGCAACATTATTTACACACGGAGTTGAACGTTCGTTATTCTTTAATTAGCACTGTCGGTGTACCGCGGTGCAGTCTGAAAGGGCCTTTATGCTAGTACAGTCGGAGTCATAAACAAAGTGAAGTGATGTGCCACGTGGCTTCGGTATTATTAATCTTTTTACAGATTTATAGTTTTGATTCCGTTTGCTATATTTATAGTAACTCGAATTCGATTGTGTGGTCGGATGTTGAGAGATTTTGTTTGAATGCTTTTTCGGTTGAAATTGTTTTTGATAGGTAAGTAGGTATTTTTATCTAAAAAATGTTTTAATGTACGAAAAGATTTATTATAGTTTATTTTGAAACAAGCCCTGCAAGTTTTGAATGAGAGTTACGAATAAATACGTATTTAATAAAAACTATTTTTTAAGGTTTTTATCTGTTATATATATAGGTAGGTATCATTGAACAAACAACATTCGATAAAAATAAAATAAAGATAAAATTGTCATATAAATTGAACAAACGAATTTATGCAACACAATAAAAACTTAATTAAAATTGACTTAAATACAACATTTACACTTAAAATAAAATTGTACAAGTAAAACGTAAATTAAAACTTAATATTAAAAATAAAAAGCAACAGACTAATGAATTAAAAAAAATACAAATTCATAACTAAAACAATTGCGTAAAATAAAGTTGTAAAAACAAGAAAATAGAAAATTGTAATTTAACTTTACAAAACTTCAAACACAAACAACACCCTTGCTTCGCCCAACAAACTAATAACTTCATCAACATTACATAATAATAATTTTAATTAAAAACAAACTGTTTTGTTTGCCCAATTATTATCGGCCGATATCGTATTATCTTTACACAAATCTGATTATCGCTGTTTAATGCTGGTGGAGAATTAAAATGAGTTTATTATTGAAAGGAGGCTCGCAATCAACCTGGTAATTGCGATGATAAAACATGGCGGGTCAAATGTGAGGGCAGGACAAACTCATGCCGCATTCATGAAATACGAAATGTACGGGAGACACGTGCATTAAATTAGTATTATTCATGTAAAAACAATTTCATTACTTAGTGCTTTTAAATGATTTTTATAAGTAGTTATGTATATTAGTCTACAAGGTATTTACGAGTATGATATGGGTCCAATGTACATATTGCCTGAAATAAATTGATTATTATTATTAAACTTTTGGACGCGACTGTACGAGCAAAAACCTTAATACTGTAACAAATTATACATGGTATATTTGGGAGCTACCTGCACCTGATTCAGGTGGAAGTAACCTCAAGATGTCACAATTGTGTAGACCGCTGGGAGGATACGGTGGAACATACGGTGGATGTGTGCGCCTCTTGGGTGAAGCACCTCTGTGTCCTCGTAGGGGTGATCGGTGGCTTTAACCACTCGCGCTTGACTTTAGCTCAGGTCTTGTTTTAGCCAGTAAAAGTCTGATATGCCCTCGCGCTCTGCCCTAGTCTAGGAGAAGACATTAAATGATTTCTCACTTAAAAAAAAACCATATTACCTTTAAATCCAGTAGCTATTTCCTAATAATTTAAATTGATGGTCTTTGCAGCCAGTTCTAGTGAAACAATGCAACAAAGGAATTACTACCTAATTTTAGAACATCTCGTTACCTTGGACCGAATCACTAATATGAATTTACGGAGGTACTGTGAGTACTGACGTGACCTCGTTACAGCCAGTAAGTGTGAAAACGTAAGGTACCTACGGACTAAAGATGCCTGATACGTGTTTACCTACTCATTTATGAGTTTTTGCTGATGGGAAATTGCAGATTTGAAGGAGATAGCAATTTAGGTTCAAGCGGGTTTGACGTTAGCTTAAAGAACTCAATTATTATTCCCTAGTCTTCAAGGGGCTCATCGCTAAATAATTTCGAAGTTAAGCAGTGATTGCCGCGGTTGGTCCTTAGATGGGTGACCAGATTAATATATGGAGGTTTTTCCAAAAAGCTCGTTTATACGCCAAATAATAACAAGGGCAAGCAATCTTTGCCTCGGTCAGTCTTTAGATGGGTGACAAGATTAACTTATAGTAATTTTTCCGAAAAGCAAGTATAGTCGATTGGCCCGAGTGTCATTTGTAGATCTTTGACAGTCGAAAGCCAGAAAATCAGACACCAGACTGACCAAGGGTTGTAGTGTTACCCAATCACTGGGTAGTGGAGTTCAGATAGGCAGTCACATCATGTAAAATACTGGTATGCCGCTGGATCCTGGAGACTGGAAGATGACCCTAAACAGTTGGGAAATGGCTAGGTATTCATTGTGCCTACAACTAAGGAGTGAAATTCCTTGCCGGAGTCTGTGTTTCCTTATGGTTACAACCCGGGAATCTTTAAGTCAAGATTGAATATGTTATTTCTAGGTAAGCGCGCTCCATCGTCGACCGCAAAGTCGCTTTCCAAGAGGTGTGATAGCGGTAAAGCGCAAACCTAACATCAATCGGGCTTGCGGACAGTGAGCAATGGGTAGCTCGCTGTCCGGCCGTCCGGTAACTGTCCAGACCAAGCCCAAGTCGTCGACGGCGCGCTCTGTTCCCGAGCGCCTCAAGGAGTTGTCAGCAACAGCAGGGACTCAGCCGGGTCAAAGCCTATTGGGGCCAGAGTTATCCGAAAGGGCGCTCGTGCCCCGGTATAAGGCTAGAAAGAACGGGGTGGGTCTTTTAGTCAGTAAGAGTCTGACACTATCTCCCGCTCCGCCCAAGAGCGGGAGATAGTGTTGTAGTCATTGGATGATTTTTTCTCACCACAAAAAAACCTAACATCAATAAAGTAAGAGATATGCATGACGTCACATAGGAACTACACACTCCTGTATCGCAGTTGCATTAGTATAACAGTTCTCCCCGCGATTAAAACACGTACAATAGTTTGGAATCAACTACAGTGGTGGACATCTGATGGAAAGACCATCCCTTTTCAACAAAAATCTAAGTATGTAGGACTTTACACTCGTTCATTTGTACACATTTGTGTACACATTTTTGTGGCTGTGAGAAACTCCTAGCTTGATAAGTCATCAAGCTATCATTTACATTTGTACCTATATAAAATGTAATTACTTATATCTCAACTCGATCCCCAAGATACAGGTACCACTGAGTTTGGGGCGCCAATAGTTACTTTCAAATTCATTTATTAATTTTGTGAACACAGGGTACTTACAATGACCTTACATATTTTTTTTATACATTTCTTATTATCTGTTAAATAATGTTTTATTTATTTCTTATTATTTTTCCTACATTAATTTAGGATTATTATAATTTAAGGCAACTCTTGTAATAATGCATCAATAAATTTATTATTTTTATTATATAGTGACGGTTTGACAGGACGGTCTGGAAATCCAGTTTTGAGATTGCTATCCATCTTGAAATATCCAACACTCAACATACCAGGTAGCAACACTAAGTAATCGAGATCAAAATTTACGTCAGCTATTAATCGGGGCGGTTTGTACTCCTCAACGAAGATATGACATGAAAACAAACGCATTGTAAAATTACCACCACGCTGTATTATTTCATGAGCCAGACAAATCATAAATCAAATGCTGAAACTGAATGTTCTAAGTAGTGATAGCTTGCAGGCTCGTAAACCATTTATAAATACACCCAGAAATGGGTTACTGACGAGCGACGACCTAAGAAGTCCATTAGGCGCTATTTCCTCTAACAGACTTTTATTACCAGACTCGGAAGATAAGCAGATTGTACACTGTATGGTTTTATTGCTAAACTATTTGTGGATCGGTGTGTTATTAAATTTGTGGGTTACTTTTTGGTACTAACAAGTATTTTTTTGCAGGGACAGAAGTGTAAGAATGTAATATGCATACCCCTTTACTTTCGTAAGTAAGTATGAATACTTCTTTATAATTGTTCACGTCTGCTGCGTTTGCACTATGCATTATATGCCAGTGTTTCTTAAACTTTATGCTTTTACAGATCACTTTAAGAATTTCAAAAATTTCTCGACTTCCAGGTCTAAGGAATATTTATTGTTGAAAATTATCTCATTAGAATAGATGGACGTATCAATAACGTAGCGATGGTATGGCCGTGAAAACGTGTAGGTGCAGTCTCCCTCGCGCCAGTTAACAATAACCAATAAAAATGGTCAAACTAACGATGAGTTAGGTTACACACACATACACAAATACCCATACCTTGAATAAGCATTTGTAAGCTATACAAATAACTATTTGTTCTATGCTGGATTCCAACCCATGAAACGTAGCGCTGCTCAGTCGTTGCATCATTGCATCGTTGTATCGTCAAATGATGTAACATACATACATTGAATCTAAATCTGGAAGGCTATGATAAAAATATTATCCAAAATCCTATATTTTTACCGAAAGGTTCAAAATAAAGCTAATTATATATTAATTAATTTATAAGGAACTATACACATACAATCAAGCAAATGATAATATGAATAAATAATACAATGTACAGTTGCACACTTAGCACAAGCTAAGGCCAATGAAGTCTGACGTCATCATTCAGTAACACGGTATTTGCATATTCTTGGATGATGTAACATTTCATATGTCGGTAAACTAGTAACGGATTATTGTGACGCGCAAACCCGCTTACCGATTCCCACTGTTCCTATCATCGCTAGTCATAATCTTAGAAGTCCCAAAGGCTTAATGTGTCCCAAAATTATTGACCAATTTGAACCAATGACGCGTGACGTCATATTCTAGTGTCTACACACGTATGGCGCAGCATTACTCATGTCGGTACAAGTAATACCGGTAGATCATCGATAATACTCGGAAAGATGACTATCGATGGTTAAAGTGTGTAGTTACACACTATAATCGTAATTTTAAAAGGTTATAGACTTAGGCCGCCTGATACAAGACAAATAAAAAAAAATAAAAAATCCATGATTCGTGACGTCATTGCCCAGTATAATCATATGCGTGGTCCAATGTTCCTTATATAAGCGGGCAATTATCGGTAGTACGCCCAAAGTCGGCTACCGATTGTCCATGTCCATTGACCATCGGTAGTCGGGGGCGAGCAATGGGTAGCTCGCCGTCCTACCGGCCGGTAGCCGTCCGGTTCGAGCTCAAATCGTCGACGATGCGTTTTGTTCAAGGAGATGTCAGCAACCGTAGGTGCTCAGCAGGGTCGAAGCCTAGGATCCTGGAGCCCTGGATAGAAGGTACAGGAATGGGTTTTTAGTCAGTAAAAGTCTGAAATACTTTCCTGCTCCGCCCAAGGTTATCATTGGATGATTTTCCCACCTAAAAAAAGTAAAAGCTGATGACTCGTGACGTCATAGCCCAGTATTTACACATGCATACTGCACCGTTCCTCATGCTGGTAATACCGTTCGATCGTCGGTAATACGCGCAAAGCCGGCTGCCGATGGCCACTATTTCTATTTTAATCACGGCACATAGAGTAAGTCGTAAATAATCCCTCGGCAGAATCGAACGTGCACTGTTGTTAGTGTTTAAAGCTAAAAATAAGTTAATGTGTTTCGGTTAGGTGCAAGAATGCTAGTTGGTGGCGCGAAATGCTGGGAGATTTGTAAGAGTTTTATAGCGAGATACATTAGTTTTCTGTTGCGTTTTCTTTTGACGGAACTGAGTGGAATTTTCGAAATTATACTCAAAAGTATTATTTCATTCATACCAGTTTAATTAAAGGGTAGTCAGAAGTGCACACACATTTACTTTTTTATGAAAAACTAGCTTTTGCCCGTGGTTTCGCACGCATTCATAATTTATAGGCTGTGTCACTCAGGAATAGAACAGCTTTCTGTCGGTGAAAAAATTTTTGCAATCGGACCAAATCTTTCAGAGATTACCTCCTACAAACGAAAAGACAAACTGTACCTCTTTATTATATTAGTGTAGATTGTTTCTTTTGTGATATGTCCCAACTTCAAATAATATATTTACAAATGTAAAATAAATTGAATTAATATTTATGTATGTCAATTACCTACACGTCATCAAATTAATATTTTAAAGATGAAGGTTGGTGTGTCTCTTATTGTGTCTATTATTTTTTCAGGCTCAAACGGTTAAATTATTTAAATAAAGCTTGGTACTATGCGTTCCAAATGAGAATAGGAGCGCCGGCCATGTTGTGACGTTACGTCTTACTGTCAAATCGAAGAAATTGAGTGGGATGAGCAAAAAAAGAAATTAGTTAAATTTAATTTATTTACGAATCATGAACTAAAAATCTCTGATCAAAATCCAGTTCTTCAATTTTGCCGATCTTTACGTAACTGTGTGAAGTGTCTGAGTAGTGGTGTTATCACCGTCATCATCACTGCTGCTTTCCCTTATAAAATAAAACATGGATTAATAGAGGTTTTTAATATTTATATCACTAATTTTTAAATAAATAGTCATTATTACCTGTATTTATGACAAAATTCAATCTGGATACTCAGTCGCACGAAACACCAACAACGACGATAATGGCGGCTGGCAATTTGAATTTAAAATTTGAATTTTTGAATTTGAATTTTGAATTTAAAATGTAGCCAATAATGAAAATAAAAAAGAAAGTATGTAGTATAATTTGTTAAATAATTATTATGAATAACTTTTTTATCTATTTCTTAAATGACTTAACTAAGGGTCAGTTAAGCAAAAACAAAATCATTAAAACGCAAATAAGCTTTTTTTGCCAACCGTACTTTTCAATCAAAATTTGACAGATCGAGTTTATTGACTTTCCTATTCTCATTTGGAACGGTACAAGGGTAGACCACGTCTCGTTAAAACATTACACATCTTCTTCTTCTTCCTGCCTTTTTTATTTTCCTTGTGGTCAGCGCAACACGTTTTTTTCTTAGTAGGCGTTATGGGTAACATTTGTTAAATACTCTATTAGTTTGGTATTTGTTTTGACACTGCAATTTTTATTTGTTTTAATTGTCAAGTGAATATTATTTCGATCCATCCAACACTGTAGAGCTTTATATAATTTTTGGATATTGCTTAGTAAATAATAAAATAAATTAAATAAATATTAATATTTGCATGCTTAATGGCAAAGCATAGAAGACGAACAAAAATGTAACATCTCTTCTTTTTTTTAATTGATATTAACTAGTGCTTGACTGCGATCCCACCCGATAGTAAGCAGCTATGGCATTTTTGATGGTGTGGCGCACTAGATTATTAAGTGCCTATTCACTCTAGCCTTGAAGACACCCAAATTATAATCGGACGAGAAGACCGCAGCAGGCAAATTACTGTTCCAGTCCTTCGACGTACGTGGTATAAACGACGAGGCGAAACGCTTAGTCCGGTCCGTAGAGGTTGTAACACCGTAAGGGTAAATATTCGCCGTACGTCGGGTTGTCCGATGGTAGAATCGCAATGGCGGAATCAATTCATGCAATTTCTGCGCACACTTTCCAAAATACATCTTGTAGAACACCAAAAGACTGGTTACCCTACGCCTGTGCTCAAGGCTTTGAAGGTTGCTTAACCAAATCTGAATCACCAATTAGCCTCTTTGCACGCCTTTCCACCGAATTCAAAGCTGCCAGGTGGCATTTTGCAGTACCAGCCCATATGTGACTGCAGTACTCCACACACGAGCAGACCTGTGCTTTGTATAACATTAAAAGCTATCCCGGTGTGAAGTACCGCCGGACCTTTGCAAGAACCTTGGCTTTGGACTCAATGAACCGCTCAAAGTTAAGGTCTGAGGGAATTTCAACCCCCAAGAGGTGAAGGCGGTCGGTGATCTCACACTCATATAATATGTATCTGTGACCTATGTTTACAAAATAAATAAATCTGAATCTGAATCCAAAATTCAATCAAATCATCAATATCTTGAACATATAGCTTAATTCAAATCATTATTTCTATTCTAAAATAGCCTATTTTCCAATTACCATAAATCCCTTCATGGTAAACAAGATAATATCCGCCTGGGTAGAAAAAAATTCTATTCCCATTACTCTGACAAACAAACATTTTAATCCGGGACCTGTGTAAGATGAAACTAAATAATGTAGTTTGAAAAACACATGAAGATCAGATAAATAGAGATCAAGTTATAAGCGAAGACAGATTTGTTTATTTGAAATTTGGTCAATAACCCCTTAACCTTTCAGCCCATGCATTTAAGTAGGTACATACATAGGGTGACTGGTAATTAGTGTACAATACATAAACACGTGATTATGCTCATGATAACCAACAACTTTTACTATGGGAACAAACCTAAAATCGCGAAAAAAAAAATCAGCTGTCCAGTAAATTTATGTTTGCCTAGTGTACTGAACAGCTGATATTTTTTTCGCGATTTCGGCTTTGCTCCTATAATAAAAATTGTTTGTTAACGTTAACATAATCACGTGTTTAAGTATCGTACGCTAATTGCCAGTCACCCTATATACATATATACGAAATAATAGAAGGTTTGCTTATAATCTTGTTTTTAGAACTTTTTATTTACATTCTTAGATTTATACCCTATAAAAAAGCCGGCTTAGTTAGTTTGGTGTTTAACCGAATGGCCCAATAAGTAACGTGCCCCACTGGCATTTTTTTTTTACAACTTTCACAGAACGCCGTCTAGTCCCAAGCTAAGTAGAGCTTGTGTTATAGGTACTAGACAACTGATAAACATACTTATATATTTCTAAATACATAAATATTATAGATAAATTACACCCAGACACAGAACAAATGATTATGCTAATCATACAAACATTTGTCCTGGGTGGGAATCGAACCCACGACCTCCGGCATACAGTCAGGGTCACTAACCGCTAGACCAACAGCCAGTTTAAAATTATATAAACTATACAGCGCAAGTTAAACTTGCGTAAACATATACAAAAAATTAAATAGCGCGCAAAGACTCCCTCATCTCACCCCTGTTACAGCAATATTTTATTGGAAAGATAAAGACTGAATTCCATTGCTGCGTTACTAAGCAGTTTGATAACGTTCACGTAGAAATGAAGATTAACCACATTTAAGTGATCCTATCAATATGATAATATTTTTTTTTTCCTTTTGATCTACACTAATATTTTAAAGAGGTACAGTTTATTTTTTTGTTTGTAGGAGGTAATCTCTGAAAGTGCTGGTCCGATTGCTAAAATTTTTGCACCGATAGAAAGCTGCTTTATTTCTGAGTGACATAGGCTATATTTTAGATAGTCGCTAATATAAGTATGAAATTTTTATTTAATTAAGTAAAATTTGAATGATGTTAAAAAAAACATTTTTTTTTAAATGAGCTCTATTAAATTCAATAGTATTTTAAATACCCACCAGTACAAATGTGCCTTTAATTGATATAGTTATAAAATACACATATCACTCTAAAATACTATGTCAACATTATTTTATTCGGAACCACTACTAGACACGAATGTTTCAGATACAAAATCGCTCCCGCTTACTAATTAAATCCCTCGCATCCACGTTGCATTTGCTATCTCGAGCTAGACCACGTACGTTTGTTTTCTTTTAATTAAGTCCAATTGAAAAACTCTCGTAGAAATAAAGCCGTAGTCAATGATCGCGTCGCGACTTTAAAAACCTTTATTTGTAAGTTTTAAGTGGAATTGGTATCGGTTTAATGGAACTGCTCCTTTAGGGTAATTAGGTATTAAATGGTTTGTTAATTGAATTTAAGAAAATTAGTGCTTGTTAGAGCTTTCAGTGCTTTATTTGTGGAACCTAATATTTTATGAAGTAATTTTTTGGCAGAAAATAATTTTGTCAACGTTATTTTTTTATTAACTATCGCTAGTGACATAGCCTGCGTGAGAGTTGAAAATTAAACCATAAGGCTGTACTTTCACAGTATAAAGCATTCTCTGTCCTTCTCTACTGTCAAATCTATATTTATGTATTATCATTATTGTTATCATTTCAGCCGAAAGACGTATACTGATGGACATATGTTGGTTTTTCTCAAGTGTCGCCAGAATGTCCGATTCTGTGCATCTCATATTCATCAGATTTCCACGACCGTCTCCAGCTCTTTAGTCCACTTTGTGGAATGCTTTCCAATGTTGTCTTTGCCGGTACGTGGTTGCCACTCCAGAACCTTTCGTCCCCATCGAACATCTGTTTTGAGAACAATACGCACTGCCTACTTCTACCTAAGTATGGCGATTGTTCGGGCTACGTCCGAACTCGTAACCATATATTGAGATGTAAAGAAATGTATTTTTTTTTCTTGATTCCCATTTTAAAATTATTTATGTGTTTTTGCTGA
Source organism: Mythimna albipuncta (assembly GCA_929112965.1). Lineage (NCBI taxonomy): Eukaryota > Metazoa > Arthropoda > Insecta > Lepidoptera > Noctuidae > Mythimna > Mythimna albipuncta. Next base: position 4,610,668 of record OV815960.1, read on the forward strand.
CTATTGCCACATAAATATTTTTTTCATTTCTGAACATAAAGATCAAAATGGCCGGTTGAAAGTAAGTGGTTTACACAGCTTCGGGCATCGGTCGAGCACTTAGTGTTGCATTAGCACTGATAAATGAATTACTGGTGCTTGTTATATCGGTAAAACCATGCTTCCATGCTATGCCTTAGAATTGTACAGGCTGATGTCATCATTGTAGAATTCTTTTCAAATATAAATAACTATGCTATATAGTACAGAACTTATGCCTTAAAAATAACTATGCTATGTAGTACAGAATTTATGCCTTAAAAATAACTATGCTATGTAGTACAAAACTTATGCCTTAAAAATAACTATGCTATGTAGTACAGAACCTATGCCTTAAAAATAACTATGCTATGTAGTACAGAATTTATGCCTTAAAAATAACTATGCTATGTAGTACAAAACTTATGCCTTAAAAATAACTATGCTATGTAGTACAAAACTTATGCCTTAAAAATAACTATGCTATGTAGTAAAGAATTTATGCCATAAAAAAAATGAAATAAAAAACCCTTTTCAGGTGGGAAATCATTTAATGATATCTCCCACTCAAAGGCGGAGCGGGACTTTTACCGACTAAAACTCTCTTCTATATTGCTTTTTTGCCTTGGAAAAAAAGCCCCTAAAAACTAAAGAAATAAAAAAAGAACCCTGAAAATGCTTTTTCGATTTTATTGTATTTGTTAGTATTTTCCTTTAATAAAAAGTCTGCTTTGTTTTCATATTTTATTTAAAAAGGAAAAAAAATATATTTTGTTATAATGAGCGTTTTTTAGTTATAAAAAACTCTGGTCCGTGTTTTTTTTATGTCAAAGTAAAAAAAAAAACTATAGTGATGTAACTTTAAAATTGCACTTTTCAAAAACTAAAAAGCTTAAATACCTACTTAAAAATTTTCAATACACCCTACAAAAGCACGATAGTAAGAATTTAACGTAAATACCACTATCCATTAGTAGCCACGAAGTTAGGTGGCGTGAAGAAACTAAATTCCCCCAGTGGCCAATCTATGTAGGCGTTACTAGGGTAGCGTTGAGAGGGGCAGCGCCATATGTATAGTGCGGAAAAGCGAGCATTCCTATTTATTTGGGCCAGAACCCTTAAGTTTTTGACTAGAAACTTTGGGGCACGAAAGTGGGTTGGCTGCAAAATAGGGGAGAGAAAACATGACGAAAAATTAGTTTTATAATGACTGCACCGAAAATGCGGCACTAGGGCGACAAAGTAAGATTTGTGTTGTTTTAGTTCTGGCAAGACCACAAAGTATGTCATTGTGTTTGACATTCCAGCTTCTTTTCAGACAATAAAACTTTCATAATTAAACATTTATTTTTTTGAGTGGTTTTTCATCATATTACTTTTCTCAATCTGAGTGGAGTGAGAGAGCATGTAGTAAACTCTACTGATTATAACGTACTGTGTTGCTTCAGATGCGTTTTACATTTTAGAGCCACAGTAACTCATTTGAAACTTTCCGCAGCCCAAGTAGGCGTCGACCAAGCTGGCCTCCTCCATTTTGCTGATATAAGATGCACGTGGTATTCATCGCAATATCGACGAGCTTGAGTCTTACCGACCGGCAAGACAGAGAGCTACTTATTGCTCACCGTCCACAATTCCTCACCTCCGGTGGCCGGAAATCACCCTGAGACTCCCAACGCTCGAGCATCTCCTGTTGACTCACATTTCTCTTATTTACTTTATTGACTTTTTTTTATTGATATAAACTAGTGCTTGATTGCGATCCCACCTGATGGTAAGCAGTGATGCAATCTCTGATAGTGAGGTGCACTAGCACTAGTTTATTAGGAGCCTATTCACTCTAGCCTTGAAAACTGATACAATTATTTATAAAACATTCTTATTACCTGGCTAAGAGCCAGCAGAGGCATAGCATTGATTTGTTAAAGACACTCCAAAACTTATAGATCATGACTAGCTTTTGCCCGCAGTTTTTCCCGCGTACATAAAATATATATGCATTATATCACTCAGGAATAAAACGGCTTGTTAACGGTGAAAATATTTTCGCATTCAGACCAGTACTTTCAGAGATTACCTCCTACAAACAAAAAAACAAAAAAAAAAAACATTACTCTTTATTACATTAGTGTAGATTTAATAATGGACATCTTTCCATTAGAAATCTTCTATATATACTAACTTAAAATATGGCAGGTAGGTTCCTCATGGAGTGTAGACATCCACTAAGAACAGATTTTCAAGGGGTTGATTTGAAAGGGTTGGTTGAACCCGGTTTTCAAAATTTGTATGGAGAAACCGACTTTCACGCGGGCGAAGTTGCAGACTAGCTAGTTGGTAAATTAATAAATATTTCAGTTAAAAATAAAACTTTTCTAATTGTTTCTTTTTACAAGCTTTTATTTAGTTTCACCTGTCCCGATGTTTGTCTGTAGTCAAATCTTGCAATTTTTTTTTAATAATTCATTTCTATCACACGCCGTCTATTCCCAAGCTAAGCAGAGCTTGTGTTATGAGTTCTAGACAACTGATAAACATATTTATAAATATCTAAATACATACTTGTTATAGATAAATTAAATTAATTTTGATTCACTTCCCGGTTACCGATTGAGCTGAAATTTTGCATGCATGTGTAAATCAGATGACAATGCAAAATTATTATGGCATGGAGCCGATCTGATGATGGAACCGGAAGGTGGCTATAGGAGTTGTGACAAGATCCCATCGAGTTTTGGGCTCATGCTTCATCATGACGAGTAGATAAAAAATATATATATATATTATATAGGTATACTGCTGCTATAAAAGCTTGCTATGAAAAAATTATTTTCATTAAAAGCTTGTTATATCATCTAAAAAGAAATTTAAAACGAACACACGTTTTAAATTTATTTCATTTTCCTCTCACTTTCTCATTTCCGTTATGTCAGCGTTCCTAACACTCTCTTTTTCTCGCTCATCTCAACTCGTTCCCTCCTCGCTTAGCTTTACAAGACCGATGTATACAGTATGAGGTATTTAGGTATTATTATAACCTTGCTATTTTGTTGTATGGGATAAGTTTTAAGCGGTAGCGATACGGTGTCAATAGATTAAAATTTCATAACAAGAAGTTCTATATTCGACTTTAATCTATGAGTGTAGATTGAGTCGTATATAATTTTATTGTTGGTATAAGTGTGGTAATGTAAAACTGACTGTACAACTTGTTAATTGTTTAGTTTTAACCACAACTAGATAAGAAAATAATACATAATAATTTGTTTTTGTTTTTTCAAAAATAAGGACTTCGAATAATGAGCCCAGTTTCCGAAATTAAAGTTAACTTGCAAGTCGAATCATTCTTTTTTTAGTTTTTCTTAGTCTAGATAATGATAATATGAGGCATGCAAAAATGTCTGAATAGATCAGTCATACAAAAATGCTCCCATATTTTTACATTTTTAGCCAAGACAAATCTATTTTATTTTTTAAATTGTAGTAGATTATTTCTCATAACACTTTCACAATAATACATAATTGCTGTAGCGTTTTCACGAACACCGTTCGATAATATCAAACTATTTCGCAAAATCGCCCTTTCTTGTTGAAACACAATAATTATATTAAAAGACTTTTGTATTGCATGCCGTTATCAATGCAATAAAAGGCTATTGACTTAATTGCTGTACTCTTACAGTTAAATATAATTATGGCTAACCTATTCCGCTTCAGTAAATTAAAATGGTTTTATGAAAGTTTTCAACTTTTTAACGGTTGTTTAAAGTGAGTGGCTGGAAAATAAACACCCGGTTGTGTTGGTGAAAACAAAAATTGTTTTCCGCTTAATTTGATTCAGTCATCAGTTCCAATGTTATTGTTTTTACTTAAATTGTAACACGGAATGGACGTTTATGAGCTCAGTGCTTTCATTATTAGGTAGTTACTGACTTATTATTTACTGTAATTAAAACTAGCGACGTAGTTCTTGTTTAAATGTGTGTATTTGCAAAATAATAACATTGTAACGAACGTTTTATTGGTTTTAGCTGACTCAATGAAACTAAAGTGGGGAGCTTTTAAGCCTGTGGGTTTGTTCAAAAGACAAATGGGTTATAGTCACTATTAGTCTGACATTAGCGTTCTGTTGCTCGCAAAACAGATCGATAGGGCTGATAGGCTACGGCGCTATCGCCTCCGCCGTCGCCCGGATTCTGATCTCGATTTCCGGCCAACGTAGACGCAGGCTTGCGGACAGTGAGCAATGGGTAGCTCGCTGCCCGGCCGTCCGGTAACTGTCCGGACCAAGTCCAAGTCGTCGATGGCGCGCACTGTTCCCGCGCGCCTCAAGGAATTGTCAGCAACAGCAGGGACCCAGCCGGGTCGAAGCCTACTGGGGCCAGGGTTATCCGAAAGGGCGCTCGAGCCCCGGTATGAAGGCTAGAAAGAACGTGGTGGGTCTTTTAGTCAGTAAGAGTCTGACACTATCTCCTGCTCCGCCCAAGGGCAGGGGATATCAATGCATGATTTTACCAACCATAAAAAAAAGGGCTGATAGGCTCTGGAAAGGTGACACAGCGTTGAATGGCCTCTCATATGGTGTACTGATAACCTGATTTAGGGTCGTGGTAATCCGATGGATGCGAGACGTCGAGGGCTGTTTGTTGTGGCTACACTTGAAGGAGGCAACAGTGGACATCTTTCGACTGAAACGATGATGATATTGGAGTCTGACACTCACTCTCGCTCCAAAACCAGAGTGGAAGAAGTTATTTAATGATTTCCCACATAAATCAATAAAAGAGATTTTAACCACCGGCCGGATTGGTCCGACGTGTATTTTCATGGTGTTATGGGCAGGCATTGCTCGCAGAACAGATGGCCATTGGGGCCGAGAGGTTCTGGAGTGGCGACCGCGTACCGTAAGACGCAACGACGGAAGGCCTCCTACAAGGCGGACCAATGACCTGGTGAAAGTTGCAATCCGAAGGATGCGACACAGGATGGTGCATTGTGGCGACACTTAGGGGAGGCATATGTCCAACAGTGGAAGTCTATCGGCTAAAATGATGATGATGTATTTTGGTGTACTATTTGCTAAGGTCGTGTATTTGCAATTGGGTGCTTCATCATACATAGGAGCTGACGAGATGGAGTATTTGGTCGTGGATATATGACTCTGGTGGAATAAACACGAGACTGTTTGTTGGATATATCTGACGTAAGCCGTTAAAAGATTAAAAATATTTGGATTTATTTTTAATAATAAATTTTATATTTCCGCTTCAGCCTATCACAAACGACTTGATAATACGTTTACATGCCCCAGATCACGCTACATTGCCTCTCTAAGACTCGCCCCTTTGAGTATAATTGCAATTTCGGTAGGCCGTGCCTACGGGTCTCAAAAATAAAATGCTCGGTAACACGTTGGTTGCACACGTAATTTAATCAAAGTCTCTGTGAGGATAAATGAACCAAATCAGATGAAATTATACATGAAAGCTTAATTTCAAAGCTTTGCAATTGTCACTTTTCGTAATTGTATATTACCTATATACTGACAAAAAACCGATCATGTGCGAGTCAGATTCGTGCTCCAAGGAACGAAACAAACTTACCAATAAAATTAACATTTCATTTTCCTTATCGATTCTAAAGTATTTTTCCGAACCACAAAAACCTCCGTTGACTAACATAACCCAGTAATTACTCGTATTTGGTGAAAAATAATAATAATAAAGATTTAATATAACATTTAAGAGCTCGTGGTATAGCCTCTGGTGTCAGATTTTTTGACTTTCGGCTATCCGTAATAACTGTCATATAGCTGTAGCGATATATATATGTCATTATATAAGAACTAATTCTGCATCGCGTGTTGTCAGTTCTCCGAACGATTTGAAAACTAATCTTTACTTAAATTTTTCCGCACGATTTGAACATATAGAACAGCCTGAAATCAACTACAGGGCAGTTGCTTAACACGCGTCTGGTCGGAGGATCCTCTCTTTTCAATGGAGGTTTGCGGGACTTTATTCTCTGTTCCACGTACCTCCAAACTGGTGACCCCGACTTAATAGCGACGTCTTCTTTTTTTCTTGTTTCCGTACAACGCATTAGTTTAGTTAGACTATAATGTTGTATAAGTAAATTGTAAAAAAATTAATCTAAAAATGACAACTGAAACAGACTAACATCACATGTTGACAAAACCACAGTACAAAATTAATTCAGTTCCCGATTACAATCTGAAAAATTTTTGCTCCACCATCCAAAAATACGACACTAAACAAAAAACGATCTATCACGCCATATCCAATATACGAACAAAATAATTCATCACATTTCCACATAATTGCGTTAGGACAGTAATTCTGGAGCTTTGAGGAGAATTATTAATATAATAGTGAAGTGCCATGGCGTGACTTCAGTATGCGCTCCCATTCTTTACATTGGCATACCAAGGCAAGCAATAGCGGCTTTATTAATATTGCTATATACCGGATCTGTACGGATATGTCGGGAAATAATATAGCGCTCTTTGAAGCCTAGTCAGATGGAGAAATTAATAAGTGGATATTATTTTTTTGGCTGTTGTTCTGTTAGGTGTTATTGTGTTGTGTTGTTCGCTGTGTGAAATCTCGTCATACTAATATTATGGACGCGAAAGTTTATGTTTAGTGTGTACGTGTATTTCTTCTTTATGTTCAAACGATTGAACGAATTTGGATTTAATTTGGTATGCGAGTAGACCATGCCCTAGAATAGGACATAGTCTGTGTTTCTTGATGGTTGATAGATAACTAGGACTAACTTTTTCAACTTTTATCCCCTAAAGAGATGAAATGGTGGTCCAAAGTTTGCAAAGAGAAACCCGCTATCATGCAAGCAAAGCTACTAACAGTAGCCAGTTATGTTTATACAAAAACATATCCTGCAAAATAAAATAGTACACATTATTAATAAATATCTAACACATACTAAAAGCTCTATAAATAGACAAGGATGGAATGTGACTCACGAGCTTTAAGCTGTAAGATTAGTCTTATAGCTTAAAGCTCATGACTCACTGGAGATTCCCTTAAATGATTCTTCACAGCTCACGAGAGCGATGAGTAACCCAATTTTCTTCGAATAAGATAGAACTTTTTACCATCGAACAGCCCGACGTATGGCGTGTATCCACCCTTGCGATGTAGAAACCTCTATGGTCCGGACTAGGCGTTTTTCCTCATCGTTTACACTGCGTAAATTGAAGGATTGGAACAATTTGTCTACAGCAGTCATTCCGTCCGATTATAATTTAGGAGTCTTTAAGGCTAGAGTGAATAGGCTCTTAATAAACTAGTGCGCCTTACCATTAGCGATTGCATCACTGCTTACCACCAGGCGGGATCGCAGTCAAGTACTAGTTTATATCAGATAAAAAAAAACTGCATGGTAATGAAATCTTTTGTAAACTTTTCCTAAACTAACGCAGATTTTTTGCAAACATATATATCCACAAATTTTATAATTAGAGTGGTATTTAAGTAACAACTTACAAAGAACAGTAACAGGTTTGAACTCTCGACGGATGTATAACTCGTAAGTCGAGGCCCTTACCATCCCATAGGTCACGGGCTCGACTAACGAGTTATACCTACATCGAGGGTTCAAACCCAGACTTTACTTCGTGTAATTTATTTCTTCACCACTGCTCTCAAAACGGTGAAGGAAAACATCGTGAGGAAACCCGCATGTCCTTGAACCAAAAATTCGAAGACATGTTACATTTACAAACTCGCACTGGACCCGCTTGGTGAATTGCGGCCAATTCTCTATCCTAGAGACAAGGCTTGAGAACCTTACAAGACTGGTTTTAACTAAGTATTTACTTGTTTTTACTTAACTTGTTGTGTCGAAAAATCGTCAAACTTGAGTGGCAACGGACAGGTCACATTACACACAGAACAGATGATCGATGGAGATGAAAGGTTCTGGATTGGCGACAGCGTACCGGAATTCGCAGCGCTGGAAGGTACTAGGTGTACTAGGTGGACCGATGAATAAGAGACGCACAGGACGTATGGCCTATGTCCAACAGTGGACGTTTTTCGACTGAAATGATGATTATGCCATAATAAATGTTTTAGATATAAATCAGATGTCGTTAAGTTTTTCTGTATGCAATAATTTTTGTTATAACACAATATTGGTCCGTCTCTCTTCCCATTTACCCCAATACCCGATATCTTTCACTCCGTACAAAACAAAACATAATATTCGATCATCTGACGTTCGTAGTGTTGTTTGTCTGTCAATCCGTCACAATCTTCTATATATGTCGTAACATCCAATCGTCTTTGAGTACAGTTTTCTTGTCGTTTATTTAATAAAAACGTCATGTTGGCAAATAACGCGTGGATATTGATTAGGGTTGTAAGCAATAGATCTTGTTGTAGTACAAAGGAGGGGTTGAGGCGGGTGTTTGATAGTTCAGTAATAGATTTTGAATATATTGCGGATGTTGTGATAAATATCGGCGTTTAGTTACTGTAATGCTTTGTCACTGTCTTGTTTCATGTATGTATTTGTCGAAATTGTATTTGATGATATTTACGTCAAGAAAATTCATATTTGGGTATTGTTCGAGAGAGTTACCACGGCCCTGGCAAGCTGAAGTTACATGGGTGGGTCTAAGTTAGTAAAAGTGTAACACCCTCTTGCTCCACCTAGAGCGAGAGAATTTACTTGACGATATTCCAAACTAAGGAAAAGGGAGTGTTTATGTACAAATTAATAGTTTTATTAAACGACCTGTAATTTGATAGGAACAAACAAAGATAACAAATCGAATGTAATTTTTTGTTTATACCTAATAAATACTAAACAATAATATACCAAAAAACTACTCGCTATTTTAACTAATTTGCACCGCAACAGCTCAGTGTGTGCGGGTGCGGCCCGCCTATCTACGCCGTACATCGGAGGCGTCGGCCGTGTAATAGATTGATACGTCCAACGGGCAGCCCCCGATGTTTTGTCTAGATCCACACTTGCTCAACACCACCCCTGAAAATTGGATTTTTTGTATAAAAACCCTCGACTGTCGGTTGTGTTAATTGATTGAATGGTGTTTCAGTTTCAGTTATCCTTGATGATGAGGAAAACTACCTACGAAGTAATTATAAGACCTACTATCTACACTAATATAATAAAGAGGTCAAGTTTTTGTTTTTTTGTTTGTAGGAGGTAATCTTTGTAAGTACTGGTCTGATTGCAAAAATTTTTCACCGATAGAAAGCTGCTTTATTTTTGAGTGACAGGCTATCTTTTATGTACGTGGGCGAAGCCACGGGCAAAAGCTAGTTTATATAATATAATTATGTTACCAAAGTGTAGTCAAGTGGTCACGCAAGCGGGATTGCTCTAATATACATTTCATTATTGCAATGCGGAGAAACGCACGCGGGACGCGTTTATTTTGCATTTTTAAATGCAAAGCAAATCCGCACGCGTTATGACATCTGCAAGATATTAAAACACCCCAAGTATCGTCACAATGATCGGATCTATGATAGGATAATTTATGGTAATTTATCATGAAAGAATTGGTAAGTATACGTCTATTTTCACTTTGAGTAAACACCTCCTTTGAACCAAAAGACTTATTCTAGTTCCATTCTCAGAAGTGTTCAAAAATTCGATTCTTATGTAAGCAAATGCTAGAGAAAAGTTCAAGAACTTTTGACTGTATTATATTTTGCTATTTGAGCTTACTAGCGCGACGGTAGCTCGACAATAGCTTTTAAAATTTTGTTCGGCACGGTGCCGCGATGTCAAGGGGAAGCACAGCTTACCTAAGGCTTGGAGATATAGCTTGTGAATGTTGTTAGAGCTTGCTTGGAATCTTTGCCAGGTTTTGTCTCCAGCAGGGCTTTGCAACTACTAGGAGACAACATCTCCCAATATTTTTATTTTTAATTTAACCCTTTGTGTGTCCGGAACGTGGATCCACGCGAGACACAATAACTTTTTAATTGTGTCTCTAATTACGGCATACGAAAGGTTAATAACGTTAAAATAAAATGCTGGGTGTGATGTCAGGTTCTATTCAAACAACGACAAATGAGAGCCTAACACATCATCATTCAGACACAATAATAGTATAAAGGTGAATATCTGCGAGAATATGTGTATGTTTAATACTTTTTTACGTTCAAATAACTGCACGGATTCCAATTAACCTTTTGAATGTCTTATGTTACACAGTTCGACATAAGCAATTGTCTTTCTATTGTGTCTCTAATTACGGCGTTCAAAGAGTTAAACTTAGTTCACAGGTAGACTATTTCCTAAAATAAGACATGAGGTGTATGGAAGTATATTGTGGTGTATGGTGTATTATCCTGTGGGATATTTTTCTTTTACCCTCACGCAGGTGAAGTCGCTTGTAAACTTATATAATAATCTGATCTGAATATTTGCACGCCGCACGTGGCAGAATGTGATGAGACTATTAATTTATTTCAAGACCATAATTATGTACCATATTCTGACTAAATTAATGATTTGATTTGATTTGATTCATTATCGATATGCGCCATATCGATACGCCAACGGTACATGGTGGACAATCCACCCATACACACAAAACGTTTTCAGAGTAGGTACATTCATAGTACGTACAGCTAAATGGAATTCCCTGACGGATTCTTTGTTTTCTGATAGCTGCTTTAACCTTGTGATCTTTGAGTCAAGAGTGAATAGGTAAACTTTAAACAAGTATACATCATTGACTAGGCCGTCGTTTTCCATCAGATGAGGTAGTTTACGTAAAGCGAATTGCTTACTATTAATAATCACACTAAATACAACTCCTATGCATAAGTACCTTATGAACAACACTTAAGCTGCTTATGCTTAGGTACTATTTATTAATATAAAAAACTAGCTTTTGCCCGCGGCTTCGCCCGCGTGACATTAGGTAGATACTTAAGGAATCGGGATAAAAGGTAGTCTATTTTCTTTTCCATGTCAAAGGCTAAGTGCATGACAATTTTCATCCAAATCCGTTCAGCCGTTTTTGCGTGATTAAGTAACAAACATCCACATTTACAATATTATATTTACTATCTTTTATAGTTTAGACAGCGTACGCAAAGCAATAAGTAACTTTTCTGGTTGATTTTTTACACCTTGTGTCCGAAAAAAACAAATATCTTACGGAACCCTATTTTTTTCGAAAATAAAATTTAGCCTATGTTACTGGTGGATAATGTAGCTTTCGATTGGTGAAAGAATTTTTAAAAAATGTCCAGTAGTTTTTGAGCCTATTCATTACAACCAAACAAACAAAGTTTTCCTCTTTACATTGTTAGTGTAGATATCCTGGTCTATGACCACTTTTTTAGTATTAACTAATATTAATAATTAAAATAATTTTAAATCATTAGGTATTTTATCAAATAAAATCATTAGTGTTGCAAATATTTAATTAATAAGTCTGTAACAACAAAAAGAAAAAAAAAACATTTAACGCGTTTTTCTCGATTTCGCTCCAACTGCAGTTAGGGTAGTTATAGTATTAGTATTGCAGTAGTAATGAGGCGCAAGCTTATCAACAGTAAAACAAAAACTACGGAACATATCAGGTCCATACAAAGAGCGGTAAATAAAGCTTCAAGATAAGACGGTTCTTGTCCCAAGTTCTTTACAACAGCATGCAAGTCCCAATTTACATCCCCTTTTACTTTCAACATACATCCCACAAAACTCATACATTTGAGCTAACAAAATAAACCCATTATCCCTTAGCTGAACTTCGTATCCAGTCCATTCATTACGTCATCGAAACAAAAGACGTACGTTGGGACCGTACGAGTCCCATGGGCCTATGTGTTTATTTCTTCGTCTTCATACGCAGCTGACCTATTATTTTGAGAGACTGTTGTCTGTTGTTGTACTGATGTAGATATATAGCATAACTAACTTTTGCCTGCAACTTCACCCGTGTACATAAAATATAGCCTATGTCATTCAGGAATAAAGCAGCTTTCTATCGGTGAAAAACTTTCAGCAATCTGACTTTTAGAGGTTACTTCTTATAAACAAAAAAACATAAACAGAAAAATTACCTCTTTATAATAATTATTAGTGTGGATTAGTCTTATAATGTTCCCACTGCTGGGACTCAGGCCTCCACTCTAAGAGAGGGAGTGAGCTGTAATCCACCACGTGGACCCAGTGCGGGTTGGTGAATGTTACAAGTCTTCGTACTTTTGTTTCTAGGACATGCCGGCTTCCTCGCGGTGCTTTTTTCCACTGTTTTGATGGTGGTAGTGATAAAATAAACTACTCATAGTAATGCACCAGCTTGGTTTGAACCCGTGACCTACAAGACGTAAATCGGGACCGTTACCATTGGGCCACACTGCTCTCATTTTCCTCCAAACAAAAGACGTACGTTGGGACCGTACGAGTCCCATGGGCCTGTATGTTTATTTCTTCGTCTTCATACGCAGCTTATTGCTGACCTATTATTTTGAGGGACGGTTTTGCGTATGCTATGGGATTAATTTCTATCGTTGGTATGAACGTTTCTCTTTTTTTTTATCTAATAAATCCTTCTCCATACCGTGTCTGTCAGTTCGCGGTTAACTTAAAAACGGATGAACGTAAAGGATCTATTACACTACGTGTTATTCAGACTCGTTTTGTTTATGGTTTGACGTATCTAGTCTATGGTTCGACGTATCGCGCAGTATAATAGATCCTTAACGGATTTTGAAGCAGTCTTTACTAGTAGACAGAAAGATTCATGAAGAGCTTTTAAATGCCTAAATTATACATATAATACTTTAATTATATGTATAATTTAATATATAAAATTCTATAGAGCACCTCAAAAATTTATAACACTGCAAACACTTTTGCATTACTGCTTACCATCAGGTGGGATCGCAGTCAAACTACATATTATATCAGATAAAAAGAAAACAATCTAAGACTGGGACAGGCTCATGGTATTTATAATTAAAAAAAAAAGACGTAACGCCACGCTAGGAATAAGTCCTATATCGTAAGTACGTTCACAAACATGTAAACTCACACACACAAGACACTCAAACTCGGAACATATCTCTGTAAGGCATACAAATATTTGTTCCGTGCGGAGATCAAACCAGCGACGCGCAGCGCAGCAGCCGATCGCTCAACCACTGCGCCAACCGTGCCGACACTTATTTACGGCTTGCAAGGCCGTCTGAACTCTCGCGAACTCATCACAGTCAGGGTGCGTGTCCAAAAAAGTGTTGAGCACAAAGAGAGTGCGAGTGACAGGAGATTGGGCTCGCGCAACAGTGTGATTCGCAGGTACAGCGAATAAGCTATGTCATATAATATATGACTACTATAATATATCAATATATTATATTGATATTTCAACTTTAGGATATTACTTAGATTTCATCATCATCATTACCATTTGGGCATAGGCATTCCCCAAGTGTCGCCACAATGAACGATCCTGTGCCTCTCGCATCCATCGGATTCCTGCAAGTTTCACTAGGTCACCTTGTAGGAAGCCTTCTATACTTAGATTTATCATACTATAACTTTACCATATCATTACTAGCTTCAGTTTACTAACGAGTAGACTATAGGTATACCTTAATCAGTCGAATTCCAAACTGGCTGTTAACTCAACGCGCTAGTACTAAAGTCACATATTCGGGTCATTACGTAGCATGTTTCCAAATATCTGTGGAACGACGCTAATGATTCCCCGTATCGCGTTAATTAGGAACCTACCTAGTATACATGTTTGGTAAATATTCTGATCATGCGTACACTTTCTGTTTTCTGTGTTTTTGATGGTGGTAATGCATGTAACTGTTCACGTCGCTAGTCAAACCAATTAGGATATGGTGATGATTTTCCAACTGAATAAGTATTTTCATGTGATTTGACCATTACATATTTAGTGTATGTACTTTAAAAGAGACTTTGACCCCTAAGTTTGTTTCGGTTTTTCTTCTCAGGGTAGTCGGATAGGAAACATCGGCCTCATCTAGAATAAACTGACGAAAAAAAATTGACGTGTAAAAGTGTTTTTTAAACCTATTTACAAAATAAATATCATTTATCATTTATAATTACTGCTTAGTAGAGTCATATTATGTCAAATTAATTTTCCAACATGTAAATAGAATAATGCACAGATTGCACAGCCTTGTTCACCTCAACTAGCTAATACAAGCAATTCTTTTTCTTCTTTCTTGTCGATCTGACTTTAATTTGGTGCGGCCAATACTTAGCCACCTGGACCATTCTTTTGTTGGCTTCGATTAAGTCGTAGAAGGTGCAGGCAGTTGTGCAAGCTTGGCTCGCTCTTTGTTTCCAAATTTTCCAACTATCCAGCTATTTGTTATTATTTCTTGAACAACAGAAGTTAAGATGGACAGAAAATGTTACAATTTAAATGTTAATTAAAATTTGTTTAAACATATCTTGTCATAATATGGTGCACAAGTGTCAAATTCTCAATCAGCAGCATCAATAAGCCTAAAATATAAATTCCAGATTCTATTGACTTATCTTCTAAATAATCTCCAGCATCTCAACTTGTTCTTTTACATCCGCATGATCACACAACGATGTCCGTGACACATTCGCTACAGTTACCTCATACAATATGAGGACGACCCTCATTGCCTTAGGCCCGTGCACGATGCATCTTATGAATTCTTAACGACGATGTAATATTTAAACCACACAAACTTGTATCTGTGTCTTCAGCCTTAAAGCTTTTATTTATAAGAATTTTTCTTGCTTCAGTTCCGCTTCATCCTTGAGTTTTTCGAGCCTAAAGCGATATGCACATAACTTATGCATGCAAACCTTTTTTCGTCCATGATACCCCAGTAAGTTTTTACTCTGAGATTCTTTGTTTGTGTGTAAAATATTTGAGACTAGCTTTTGCCCGCGACTTCGTCCGCGTAAATAAAGCATAGCATATGTCAGTCAGGAATAAAGCAGCTTTCTATTGGTGAAAAAATTTTTGCAGTCGGACCAATACTTCCCGAGATTACCTCCAACAAACAAAAAAACTTAAAAATAAAAAAAAATAAACTTTACCTTTTTATTAAATTAGTATAGATTATATTTGTTATTAGAGCTGAATAGTACATAATACTTAACATTTTTTTTTTTTTGAGATTTTACCGACGATTTCTTAATTCCTAATAAAAACACACCTGCAATAATTACCAAAGACAAATAGATTAGATTTATAATATGTTAACAAAAGAAATTTCTACTTATGAAGGGTTACTATAAAGTTGCGAAGTTTTAAATGGATAATTTTGAATAATGTTAATTTAATATGCTCTTCAATTTTATTTCGTATTTTTTTTTTTCTGTATTGATAAGGTACTTATATAATGTATTTGAATTGATTGAATATTGATTAATTTCCAATTAAGTATTTTAAACATTGTTGTACGCCGATTATGGCAAAACATTTTGAACCGTATTAATTTCATCTCCATCTTAAAGTGCATTTCTACGTATCATTCTTGACATGTTTATACAAATTTTATAAGTTTTGCAAGAGATTAGATTTTTATCTCTAGCAAAACTGTTAACAAAAAAAATTTTGTGTACTGTTGAATTATTTTAACGAGCCGCACAATAATTTTTTTTTTTTTTTCAAAATAATCAAATGAGTAACAGTAAAATTTCAATTATTCTCTTAAGTAATACTTTAGATTACAAAATATCTTACAGCATTGGCAATTTTTTTTAAGCTATACTATCCCATAGCTGGGCAAAGGCAGGGGGGCTTTTAGGCATTTTTCAACTCTTTACAGATATTTTTTCTCAAGCTACCTTGACCTGTCTTGCGACAGGCGTCTTGGTCATCTCGCCACCTCTTAACTATTGACTATTTATTCTGAAATCAATGAATTGGTAGCTTAAGAAGATTCGATTCTATAACTCAAGTTTAAAGTCTAAAGCCGTCACAAACATCGACCATTCGAAACAAACAAAGACCGCTCCAAACTTCAGAAAAAAGAACTGCCTCAGACATCCAATCGATCGGATCTCATACAAGCGTTAATGCCGGTGGTACATTCAAAAATCTGTAGCGGAATAAAAAGGTTGGCGCCCATTATGCGGACAACAATAGCCCCGACTGAAAAGTACCCCGGATGCCCGCTGCAACATTATAATAAAAGGTAACTGCGAATAGGTTTCCGGGATAAAATTTTATTGTGAAGCATCGACAAAGGACCTGGGAGCGAACAAAAGTCCGCAGAGATCCGGAACAATCCGCAACTCGGTGACGAAGATATCGCGCAGTAATATTGTAATTATATGTATCCTGGGTGAGGGGTATCGAGTCTGTTTGCGATTAGCGGGGAAGTGGTGGTTGCGATGTTATCATGTTGTCGAATGTCTTTATTTTTTAGAACTGTTTAGAGTTTAGATATAGTTATGGTTCATATTTCATCACCCTGAACACAGTATACCTATATTTATTTATTTTCCTATTTACGTACACACAAAAATAACAAAACAAGACAAGACATAAAAGACATTAGTACAATGGTACTGCTTATTTCCAAAGAAATTTCTTCCAGCAGACCTGCGAAAGGAGAAATCAAAAAGAAATGTAGACAATAGTGTGTAAAATGAAAAAGAAGAATGTGTGAAGTCTTAATCCAAAGTATTATACAAATACAATATAAGTATACTCGTGTGAGTACATCTAATATAAAAAATGTATCACAGTATTTGTTATCGAACTCCTTCGAAATGAATTGATCGATTATTATGATTTGTGTATATTTGGTAGGCCTTAGAATAGATCTAAGGTTATATTTTAGGCGCAACGAAAGTCGATAATTTGTAAATACAAATGTTAATAGAAACATTCCCTTGAGATGACTTTATACTAACACGTGGACAAAATCACTGGCAGCAGTTACTTATTTTATAAAGGCGAAAGTCTACAATCAAAATTTATAATGTGTTCGTAACTTGAAACAGTAGAATGGACTAGGATAAAATTTGGCACACGAATAGACCATAATCTAGAATAACATTGGATTATTTTTATCCAGGATGTAAGTTGTCTTGGTTTTTTTTTTTATGGTGGGTAATATCATCCAATGACAACGCCTACTCTTGGGTGGAGCGGGAGATAGTGTCAGACTCTTACTGACTAAACGACCGACCCTGTTCCTTCTAGCCTTCATACCGGGGCTCGAGCTCCCGTTCGGATAACCCTGGCTCCCGTAAGTTTAAATTTCTACTTTCACAAGCGCGTCAGCACACTTAACTTTTCAAAGGTTTTTTTTTTTATAGATACTTAAATAATATGACACTTATAAAAATAATCCGCCATTTTTAATTTCTAAATTGTTGAGCTATCATCACACAATGACGTAATATAAAAACTCATTTCCTTTATATTTCACCCATATATTAAGTCCCGAAGTTATTACTCTTTTCACCGCCTATAATGACTCTAGTTTGTACTCCAAACGTACGGCGAAATACATATTTCAACCCCAAATTATGCACTTAGAAAAATTACTTCATACCATTTGCTGACTAATAATATTTAATTGTCCGCCGTATGTTCGTGTGCTAATGTTTCAACACGTTATTTTGCTATTGAATTACAGTTTATGTTTTTGAACGATAATGTAAACATGGCAGTGTTATTAATAGACCAAAAGTTATTTCACCTATCAGAGAACCTTGAACTTTCTTTTAGGTGGGAAAATCATCTGAATTACATCCCCCGCTCTTGGGTGGTGCGGGAGATAGTATTAGACTTTTCTTTTTGCATCACCCATGGTCCCAATAGGATTCGGCCCTGCTGGGCCCCTACGTAGTTGCTGACGACTTCTTGAGGCGCGCGTGGAATACTGCGCGCCGTCGACGACTAGGACTCGGTCCGGCCGGTTACTTGAGGGTTGGACGGCTAGCTACCCATGGCTCACTGTCCGCTAGCCCGCGCCTGCGGAAATCGGCCGCTACTGACGTGCGAAGGCCAATGCCACGCGCGTGCTGCCGCCTTCTTTCCTAGAACTACTGCTTCGCAGAAGGAGCTGAACGCCTACAGTGGCAAGCGATGGTCCGCAGCAAGGAGGAGAACCTCCTCGCTGCGGGCCATCGTCTGTATCAAGGCCCGACGCGAGAGATCGCTGCCGCCGAGCACCCTGCACCCCCACGAGGACACAGTGGTGCTCTGTCCAGGCGGGGTACACCTCTACCGTATGCTCCACCGTGTCAGACCCTTGACCTGATGCACCTTTAAAATGAAAGTGACTGAACTCAAACATCGCAGTTTGTATGTTTTATTTCCTGTTCTTGCAATCTGTCGATTCGAAATTGAATGTATTTCGATTGAAAATTAGGGTGGTTTTTCGATATATAGATAAGGTGAAAAAATAAATATTTCTAATCAAATAAATTACAGTGTTTTTGGGACATAAAAAGGTAAGTTTTCACCAAATTTCGTGATAATTTTTTTAAAAATAAAAAACCAAAAACATGGTTTTTTGAATTTTTCACATAAATTTTGATGTTATGTGAAAAAAGTGTTAATACAAAAGTTTTAGATCTTTTTATTACCACAACTTTGCCATTTGACTTTTTTCCCTATGACTTTTAGTTTTGCCGGAAATCGAGAAAAACCGTTTTTTCCCCTTAAAAACTCACCCCCACCCCCTTCCCGACCTCAGATCGCCCGTAAATTATTTTTCCTTTCATTTTTATAATATTCTCCTCCTTTTCTAATGGGTTTCATCCTACTATTATTTTTTTTCACTTTTTATTATTTTTGAAGGCTTCTTTCTACCCTGGTCTAATGTAGTTTAGGCTGTGTAATTGTTAATAAAAAATAAAAAAAAACTGTTAAAACTATCATGCTTCTAGACATTGAGTTTAGGCTGCGTATTTTTCCATCTGTTTGAGGATTTTTTTATTAACCTTTCGAATGTCTTAAGTTACACAGTTCGACATAAGCAATTGTCTTTCTATTGTGTCTCTAATTACGACATTCAATGAGTTAATTATTAATAGGCTCGCGTTTGATCACTATCTCACTGGATGTGTGGCCAATGATACATTTTTATGATATACATTACATTTATATTGATAACTACTTTTCATTCTGGCTTCACCCGCGTGCATTTTGGAAATTACCCTAATTATTGAATACAGAAAAGAGTGGAATAGCAGAAGGGAAGCCTTTGCCTCGCAGTGGAACACAACGGACTAAAAAAAAAGCTATTCCAGAATATTTTATATTCCATTTGATAATATAATATTAAAACATACCCGCGATCTTTGAAACTTTGGCCTTTCTAATATAATTCTTATAAACGCACATTAATTTTTAATGAAGGGAAAAGAAAATGAATAATTAATTACACGTGGATAATAATAATCGTCAGCTAAACTAAAAAACCTTTCGTCACCCTACTTACCGTATTTACAACGTTAGCCTGCTAATGCGAGCTCTAATAATATAGCTTTCGTGTCTGATTAGCGTCGATTATGTCAGGTGTGTCAGCACCAATCGTCACCCGTCGCGTTAACTGTGATGGTCGGTGAAAGTCCCTGTAATGTTGTTTAAAATATTTATAACGTGATATAGTATTATAAAGATGAAATTGTTCATTTGTTTACGCTTGGAAAAAGACTCTTCTTAAAGTAATGAACATTCTTTCAGTAATAATGGCCCGTTCACGGTCTAGCTGCAACCTTAAGGCTTATAGTCCCTTGAACCATGTGGCCAAAATTATGTGGACGCACTTCTCGCACCCGCCTAGATGGCAGTACGCAAATCTGTGCGTTTATTTGCGGCCAACAGCGCCCGGAAAGCGCCCGATTTTTATTGTAGTTTTAGGTTCAAAGCTGACTGATCTTAGATATTGTCCTCTCATATCTATTATTATTATAATATGGAAATATTGTAGAAACAATTTTTTTTAAAGAGTTGCCATGGAGTCTCTTCTCGATTGTTCTTCATAGGAAATGAGCTATTGGAACAGTGCGCTAGTTTTTCATGTTTTGCTTATGTAGCTTTTCATGTAAATTAATAATTTTGAGTCTAAGTTTGAGTAAATTGAACCCCCATATCATAACAATACCAATCTACTATAGTCTTAACAACTGTCAATATATAAACTAACGTTGGCCTAATTAGTCCGACTGCGGTTCTGATCTACAAATCTTTGGTTAGTTACACTAGTTAGCCAAAAACCTATGATTGGATTTTCTTTTCACAAAAATTTTCAGGTGCAAACCGAAATTGGAATTGTGCCCGAATACTACTCTCGCATGCCTCCTATAACTTCACTAGGAAATCGACAGGCTATTGTAAAATTCTCATTTGGAATTTAATTTTCATTTTATTACAGTTGGTGAGAATGTTTTTTTGTCGTTGCACCACACCATTCCTGTCTCGTGGGTCCACAAATATACACAGACCCAGAACACCTCCTATCTGTAGGCCATACAAACATTGATTCCATGCGGGAAACGAACCCGCGATATGCATCGCAGCAGTCAATCGCTCAACCACTGCGCCAAACGTAGCGTCAAATTATCATATCCTATCCTAGCTCTTATTGAACCGTGTGCGACTTATAAATGTCACTCAATGTTTGATTTTTTTTTATATGTTGATTAATCAGCTGATCTTAGGAAGTTTATAGCCAAAATAATAACATTAGGGTCAATTTTCAAGAAGCAGTGGTTATCGACGTCAGTCTATGCATTGTGAGTTTTCATGAGGTATCTTATGAATTTCCATACAAACGTAATACCACGCTCTTTTGCAGTTGGAGCATATTTCCAACATATTATGATGATATTCGGTTATAGACAATATTTACCTAGGTTCCTGCGTCGAGAATATTAGAAATATTGTTATTTTTAATACAGAAAAAGCCAAATGGCATGTTTTGCCATTTACGCTGTAACAAAGTATGAAATACAATTCGCTTAAATTTCTTTTTGTTTTTTTTTTTTAAATAAAGGAACCTAGATAAATGTTGTCTATAATCGAATATCATCATAATATGCTGGAAATATGCTCCAACTGCAAATGAGCGTGGTATTACGTATGTATGGAAATTCATCTGTCGCCGGCCTCTTAACATACCCAGATTCTTCCGTGTTTTGGAAAGCACTTTTAGCCGTTCGTTTCGGTATGTTTTTATCTTTGAGGCTCTTTACCATTAAAAGTCGACACCAATCGTACCAAAAGACATGGGTGTCCAATTACTGGGTGTGGATGTCAGATAGGTATTCGCATCATATTTAATACTAGTATCCAGCTATATCCAGTTAGATTGGAAGCCGATCCCAGCATTGCTTGGAAAATGCTGGAATTAATAAATCAAATCTTTACTAAACACTAAACAGATTTAGATATATGTAACTTAGACAAGAAATAATCATGCCATAAATTAGTCATAGGATATAATGCAATTTTTCATTCTTAGAGTGAAAATTATGGTAAAGGCACTTACAGAAGCTATGATTATTTAAGTTATGGAAGTTAGGACGATGACTTATAAGTGTCGTGTCTTTACGATGACATTTTAATGCAATATTTTCTTTTCCGTTTAAATTTTCTCTTTCATTTTATGAACCTTTGCTTTCACCAAGATAGGCCTGAATAAAACTGAAATTTATATTAATATTGAAGAAAGTAGCTTAGGGAATTAACAAAAACTGTTTATCAACCTTTGTGGTTGTGTGTCACGATACCTTTTTCGATTCTTAATAGGCCTGTTCCCCGAAGGGCGGACACGCATATATCCATTTTGATATTAGCGATAACACACCTAAATTATTAAGTCATAGCTCTAGGGAGTGGGGAGGGGAATTTATAATGGTTGATGACTTCATTGTTGTTTATAATATTGTACCTATAAGCTACAATAGCTATATTCTTCTCTTTAAACCTCTTGATATCAAATCACTGCTTTTAGTTAAATATCGCAATTAATATTATCATAACTGAAAAATCAAATCAAAATACCGAAAAATTAATTTTTAAAACTTGTTTCTAAATCATTATATTACTTAAAACAATATAGCTGTGTCTCCAAACAAAGAAAATATATATTTTTTTCTAAATTATTTATTCAATGTTCAAAGAGTAACATGATACAATAAAGAATGACGAATTAGGTTTTTACTGTACATTCACACATAAAACTATGAAGTCACATGACATTTTGAATGAATATTACTTCTTCACACTCAAATAACTGAACACATTTGAATAAAATATGGCACACAAATAGACCACGTCCTGTTATAGCATACAGTTATATGTTTTCTTAGGAAAAGTCACTAGATGAAATTAGTTACATAAATGTAAAATAATAATATTTAACAAGATCAAAATTTCCATAAACCATTCCTAAACTTTCCTAGACAGTACATTAAACTGTTGTATCTCCATTATGAACACAAGAAAGGGTACCAAACTTCCAATTTGCATGGCGTAGTTGTGACGAGCAAATTCTGTGAGTCATGGTGACTAATATCACGAGGTCATGAACTGTCCATTATTTTACATGAAATTGACTAACTTTGTCGTTTGACGCGATGAGCACAAGAATGTTTGGAATTATGTCGGCATTTGATTGATAGCGAATTTGTGGCACAAATTGTATTGACATGGTGTTACGTTGTTCAAATATTTGGTTGTCGGTTCGTGGTTTTCTGTTGAGTTCCTTAGAAATTATTGGCTGCGATACGGAACGTGCTATATTTATAGAAGGGTAGGTATATTATATTTATACAAATCGATAACTATAGCAGAATCATTATTCATTTAGGATTTAACGATTATTTCATCAACCAAACGAAGGTGTTCTATATCAGAACTAACATAATTCACTTCATATAAATCATTTTATCCGTCTAATTTATTATCAACATCATCATTCCAAATTTATTTTGCTGAGCAAAATCCCCCAGCAACTCCCACATATTACCATCTGCAAGACTCACAAACCTTGACACGAAACAAAACATAAACGGAACTAATACAAAACTGACCGAATCCGAAACACTTCGCCTCAACATCCGCTATCGTTACAATTTATATCCAAACAATCCGATGCAAACATAAAATATAAAACCAGAATAGAGGCCAGATGCAAGACTCGCAAAAGGATCTCAATACATTTGCGTGCAACGCTTATATCGCTGCCATAATAGACTTGAACTGATGCCAAGAATGCACCAATTGATTATTGATATTGCAATGGTATTGGTTTTCGAGAAAATGAGCCTCAATCTTAACGAAGGGTGTGCTTGAGTTATTTCATAATATTTTTAAGCTTTGTGGATTTTGTGAGCTTGTTGGTGGAGTAAACAAGATGTTTGTCTATTTGTGCTGTTTCGTTGGGAAGACAATTCGTTTGTAGTGTATTTTGTTTTTCTGTTGTACTTACTTACATTTCTGTTTTCAAGAATGAATGTTGTAGTTAGATTTTTTGCTTCAAATTACTTTTTGCGCATTAGGATGGAGCGAATGTAGACCACCTATATTTTTTTATTTGCCCTTTGTGTTCTAAGGCTACGGTAACCTTTTTAAACATTTTTATGAATGTTGTAGACAGCAGCCATTTAATGGATTACCATTACAATGTAGGTGAATGATCCGAGTCCAAATTTTGCTTTTGCATAAAATTGAGTTTATGAGCTCCAACACAACAAAATTGGCCTATCCTTAGCCAAACCCGACATTACCTTAATCCACAGTTTACCAACCAAACTGCAAATTACCATCCACTTCAATATTCAATTGTTCCCTCCTTATTTTGTTAGTACCATACAATTTGGCTAACCAAATTACACTGGTAGACGTTATCAATTACAGGATAGGTAATAGCCGAGGATAAACGTTGATCGTGTGCGCACCGTATGTGTAGTTGGGTTTATGTAAATATACCGAAGCATAGTCCGAACACTGCCAAGAGCCAGCATCTAGAATCAATTTGCAAATTACCTAGTAGCCTATCCACATAGAAGCTGTAGCTGTAAGTGGATATATAGATTGCTTGGCCGGACATGTAGGTTTAGATGTTACACCAAAATTCTATATTGGCGATTAACTTGTTTGTGGAATAGTGAGCGGAATTTCAAGCAGCTTTCAACTGATTGAAAGGTGTTTGAGGATTTTCTGATATTAAAAATTTAAGTTTAAAGTTCTGTTCTTCATCTTCCGTTCTGATTGATGAGTTTGGAGCATAGATATTGATATTTTTGCTTTTAAATCAACAGTAAGTAAGTTGTAGTGTATTGAAATTGTTATCAACGTTAACAACAATATTCATTTCAAATTATGAACATGTTATTATTGAAAAAATTTCGCCTTCAAATATTTTTCAACCATTATCAGCGTTCTTTCACATAATACAACATGCTTATAGACGAACAGAAATGCATAACTATCCCATAAACGACCAACCTTTATTTCTGCCGATTCCCCTACATTTTCAATATCAGAAACAGGCCGCACCTAGTTCGTTCGGCTGATTGATATTGGCTCGCTTATTTCGGTCTAATGTTTACGGCCGCATCAAGGTCTGAACGAATCGCGTGAAGTGGGCCACAGCGTTTTATGGACGGTGTTAAAAGTTGCAGTGTCTCGTGGATGTGCTGGCCGTGTGCTGCGGTTTTTCTGTTAGGTTGTATTTTGCAAGATATTTGTCAGTAGTTGGGTTAGATACTCTTAGAGCATTACTTTGAAATACATCAATTTATCTTAGAGTAAAAAAAAACTGTATTTGTGTGTCTTCATAATTAGTACGTAGAAAATGGATGGGGTAATATGAAAAAAAAGCAGTCAGTGATGGCATGGCAGATGATAGGATAGAATGGATGAGACATGTTGCACCGACCCCAAATATCATGGGGCAAGGGCAGGAAGATCATGATGAATAATTAGAACATCGGATAAGTAATACACAAAGAATAGGATTATAGGTATTTAGGACGGAAATTAAGCTATAAAAAAATGTTTATTATAGATTAGTTTAGACATTGATGATTGATATGACGGTAGAGTATTGTAGTAACTAAGTACCTAGTGGCAATTTTAAATTACAGAGTCAGTACATTGTGATTCCAAGTGTCTTTTTCCCTTTTCTTTTTCGGTTAATATTTATTATATAACAGTGACAAGTTGAGACTCTTTCATCTAAGAGCGGCCATAAATATCTGTCGCGCTTGGTTGTAGCATAAAACCTTAAGTTATTAGAAACCACGTTTCAGTTTTACCGTTATTTCTTGAGAAGCATTGCACTCTTAAACTGTGTTTTTAAAACTCAATTTAATATATTTTATTCGTTTTTTAATAATAATAATTTTATTTTCACCATAAGCCTTCTATTACAAAATTCCATTATATTTATACAAGAGCTTATAATAATTAAATGTATGTTTTAACACCCTGACTCCTAAACTAGGTGTATGTCAATGTGGCTTAGGAGTCAATGATCCCAGTAGCAACATGCTTTGGGAAGTTTGATTACATATCAGAATTCCCAAAGCATTGTCCGTAATTTTGAAGTAATTTGGAGGATCTGGTATATCAGATGACAATGTAAAATTATTATAGCATGGAGCTGATCTGATGATGGAACTGGAATGTGGCTATAGGAGCTTAGTAATTAAACGACACAACTCTATCGAGTTTGGACTTGTTTGATTCGTCTTGACGAGTATTAATTATATAAGAATAATACCGTGCTATAAAAGCTTGCTATGAAAAAAATATTTTCGTTAAAAACTTGTTTTCTAACCACATACAAAACTATTATCGCAGATTTGTCATTTAAGCGTATATTTCATACATTTCAATTTGATAGTTATCTTAAAACCACAACTTTATAGGCCATCATTTTATACAAATAAACTGTTTCTCTGACATCTCACTGAAAAGGTATAGTTTAGCAAGTCTAGTACTAGTTGGTTATCTACCCAGCCGCAGCATACATATTGTATGCTACAAGGTAATATTTTAGGTCCTCTCGTAGTCCTCACAGACCTAAACTTTAAGTCCACTGCACAAGTCGTTATTCCCTCTTGTCCAAATATATAAAACTGGTGTTTAGAGGGGAAATATAAAAACACGTTCCGTCTACGAACTTGGACGATACCATAAAATGAAATGTAAATATTATAACTGCGGGGATGAACGTAAAAATGCTATAAAATATTGTGGCGCTATCTTTATTGCTTTAATAGAGGAATTATTGGCTTATTTCTACTTATATGTTAGTGCAGCATTTGTTTGTATAATTTAGCCATGAAGGTTTTATTTTTTGCGTGTGTAGAACGCATTGGGTTAGCGTTAATTGGACATTAAATGAGCCTACAGATATGTATAGCTGATTAGAATTAACTTTTTTATAGACTATAAATATAAGAACATTGAAAGAGTATTAAATTGTTATGAAAATTATCGATTGTAGTCATTCTTTTCCCTTGCATACAATGTATTAACGTCAGATCAATAAAAAGTCACTTTGAAGATAAAGACAGCAATAGTCTCTTTACTATCCATTTGCCGATACTTTTGGATCCGAAGATTGCAATAGTGCACAATTGCGACATCATTTCAATGAAACACGAACATCTTACAAAAGAGACGTCAATCATTTATGTTGTATTGCAAAATGAAGTCAGAAGCGAGAATATTTCAGCGATTGAAGAATTTAGTGCAATTGTAGATAGATCAAATACCTACAGTACTGTGCTTTTGTAGTAAACTATGATATTAATTAACAAAGTTCTCGAGGTTTGTATAGTTACAGCTTAGGAGGAATGGATATTGCAGTCT
This sequence comes from Mythimna albipuncta, assembly GCA_929112965.1. Classification (NCBI taxonomy): domain Eukaryota; kingdom Metazoa; phylum Arthropoda; class Insecta; order Lepidoptera; family Noctuidae; genus Mythimna; species Mythimna albipuncta. The sequence goes on from OV815960.1 coordinate 4,637,552, forward strand.
AAATATACGTTAAGAATTTTGCGGTTTTCTCAAATATCCCAGTTAGCTTAAAAACAACTTTATTATAAAAATCCGAAACACAGACATAAATAATAACGACCAATACGTAAGAATTTTAAGACCAACAAAGCTGGATTCTAAAGGAAAATGCGCCAATTTATATCACCCGATACTTTTATATCACAATAGATATACCGTGAAAGCCGGGTAAAAAGCCATTTCCTATTTATCTCAGTGCCGCAACTGGGTAAGCAACAAATGTAGTATAACTGAATCGACACATCCCTGGGGTGCAATTTACCGCTACAGTCCCAGATGTTAGGAAACTACAGATGGAAGGACCGTCTTACAAGAGGCATCATTTTTGTTCCAACTTATCTATCGCGGATTGTATTTACTTGAATATTCTTTAGTTTTTGTTTTCCTTTTTCTTTGGAGATGAAACTGCTTATCTTTCAAGTTGAAGGAGTTTTCTGGATGAAATGTTTTTGCTTTGGGCTATGTATCGTTTTTATTATATTACTGTAGGTTGGCCAAAAATCCAGTCATATTGGGTCTATCAAAATGGATTAAAATAAACAAGTCACAGTGTGTATAAAATGATATCATGACAGGTTATTCTCGATTTGCATATTTGCTTACCCAGCGAGCAATGCCAATTTGATTGTAACAGCATGATATGCCTGCGCAGCACCGACTTTTGTTTTATGCTGACTAAATAAAAATACGTGTTCGTTTAAAAATACGACCATATTGTTCTAAAAATCCGACAGTGAAATACATAATTTTGTTGCTTATAATTATTTTACACTCAAGTAGATTGAATAAGAAGAATAAGATGAAAGTTTACAACAAGTATGGCCTTAATCTAGAGAAGAAATGGTATAAAATAATAATTATTATTATTCTAAAATCTAACCTGAATAAGTATAAAAATAAGTAAAACCTACAAGTTTTCGATCAACCTTAAGATGAGTCGGAGAAAGAATATGATAAACGAAGAACTTGTCAACTCTTTTCTCTTTGCTCAACTCTCCCACCCCTCTTTCTTATCTTATAACTCACTTTCAATATTTCTGTTCTTCACAGGTCAAGAATCTGCTTTCTTTTAATAATCTCATACTTCTTCTCTCATAATTTTGATTCTATTAATTCCTCCTTCTATATTCAGTCCATCTTCCGGTGGAATTCACTACCTCTTGATATCAGGACGGCTACGTGTCAGTACGCATTTAAGCGGAAGTTGCGGAATTACTTTCTTAACAAATAGCAAAAACATCTTAAAACTCATTTACTGTATATATATATATATTAAATATGCTTGTTTGTTTAGTTTTAGCTTTATATAGTTCTGTAATACTTATTTTAAATATATTTTTTATGCACTTGCCATTTTGTCTCTGCACTACCTTAATTTGTCTGGAAGAGAATGCCTAAGGCACTAAATTCGCCCTTGTATCTTTTGTAGAATGAATATAAAATACATAGATAAATAAAAAGCAAGGGTGTTAAATTAACAATATTCCATAAATCCATGACGATTGAACACTCATTAATAACCCATTCAACAGAACAAAATCATTCAAAGTAAAATTTCAATAAAAGATATTGCAAGCAAATAGAAATAAGATTCTCAGTGGGTAAGGCACGAAGATCGAGAATCGGACAGTAGTGGATAGTAAAACAGGAAAAGTGTATTGTAGAGGTGCCGTCGGAACATTTGTATCTGCAAGTCGTTTCGACGTATAGAGTTACGGTGTTGAACCCCCAGAGTGTGTCTGTAGAGCGCATGTTACTGAGAATTGTATCGAAAACTTGTCGAACAGTTTTCAATTATCAATAAGAAATTCTAGCCGAGTTGGAATTTTGAAATAGGTTTTGAAATAGTAGTCAGAGAAAAATCTTGTTGGAAATGGGTTTAAGGCTAATGACTGAGGAAACGCTTTCTGTCGATAAAGTTTTAGACAATTTGGTGACCATGACTTCTGCCAGCTAAATGCCAAAAGTCACATAAACCTCAGATTTTTCAGTAACCCACAATTTATTTTCCTATTATTTTTATTATTGCTCATTTTATTGTTAACTAAACGGTTTCAGTTAAGTATTCGTTTAATCTTTACATTTGACTTTTTCTATGTAACCATAAACTTTTAATAAATTAACACAGATATCTCAGCCCCGGGACGAAAGGCAACGAAAGAACGGGAGTGGGTTTTTAGTCAGTAAAAGTCTGACACTATTTCCCGCTCCACCCAAGATCGGGATTTGTCATTAGATGATTTTCCTACCTGAAAAAAAAAGTGTTATGTGTTATTTATGCTCATATTTCGATTTATGGTATGTTACTTTACTTACGTAACTTCTTGGACTGGACTTGAAATTGGTTGTCGTCTGTGGGTGTTTTACTTTTTTGCTGGTTTTTTTTTCATAGCTCTATTTCTTTTATGCTCTGATTAATAAATAAAAATGTCAATTTAAAAAAAAAATCTTATATAAACCTTAAATTTTATGAAAATACTAGCTCCTGTATGTCTAAAGGCTTGTGTCCACATTCTTTAGTATATTTACCCATGGTAAATTATAGCTTATAACATCGATATATATGTACTACGTACTAGATAGGGCGTGCTGAACACTCACTTCAAACGAATCCTTTGCACTGAATTCTAGGCAAATTGAAATTGATGACTTTAGTGCAATTTTGACGTTCATACAGTTGAGAACGGAGCTTATAAATTCAAAAGAAAGTGAATTTGGGACGTAAATAATAATTCAGTAGTCATGAAAATAAAATAATTGATTATTCAAGCAATTTAATTGCTTCAAATTTCGTAATAGTATGTTAGAAATTATATTATTTTATTTAAAAGATTTTCCATTTTACAATCATAGACTAAAACATGCAGATGTTCCATCACACAAAAACCGGGTTTTTTACCTACAACTGATTTAGTGAACACGAACTTTGCATGATATTTTATTCCGTTTGTTTTTTTTTAATATTCTGTTTAATATTTTTTTCTTTTTTGTATAAACAATAGGTACCAATGAATTCCGTCAATTCAATAAATATGAATACGTCTGTTTTGCGATACTGTAAAAACTCAGATTCAGTTGAATTTGTAGTCATATGTGTAATATAAGTGATACATCACTAAGTGATCATTACTGTTATTGAGATTTCGTCCTTCATAAACTATAATTATAATTATTTCAAGTTTGTTCACTCTGGTCAGACGAAAAGAGAAAAATTGATAAAATACCTTAAGAGGATAGACGTGAAAACACGTGGCTTCCTACAAAATATCCTTTTATTTGCTCTTCACACTTTCAAACTGATGATACTAAAGCTGGAAAACGTTTTCTAATGAGTCGGTTATTCCTTGCAGTAATGCTATTCCTTCAGAATGTGCCTTTAAAACATTTATAGCTTTCCCCTACATCATTAAACCAAGTGCAAATTTCTGACTCCGATTCAGTTTTTGATTCGTCCCGAAAAATAAAGTTGAAAATAGATTTAAAAAAAGTTTTAGTTTTTTAAGTAATTTATTTCATCACCATTGCTCTCAAAAAAGTGAAAGAAAACATCGTAAGAAAACCGGCATATTTCGAAGACATGCAACATTCACTAACCCGCACTGGGCCAGCGTGGTGGTTTACGGTGGCTTATAATATAAGCATATTATGTCAACTCTGATGTGTTTATGTATGATAAAGATAATTCAATAGCTTATAGATGAAAGAGTAACAAATATCCATACACTCATCCACACAAACATTTTCACTTATAAGTTTACTAGGAAATAGAATAAGATATTCTGTAATTTAATTACCGTATAACACAATATACAGCAATAAAACTAATATCCTCTCACAATGACGTAAACAGCAATAACGTTGAGAATTTTCAATTACACACGCAGAATTTCAATTTAGAAACATAAAATACTTGCAGGAACGCTGCCATAACAAATACCCTCATTTCCATAAACACATCCAAAGTAATCGCCGAAACAAACGTTTGCGATGATACTATAGAATACAATGTTTTGCGAAATGGCCCTATTGTGCTTTGTTATCTCTTTATTGGCATATACAGATATAATCTAAAACATCTTCTTGTGTTAAAGAAACTAGTGGATCGGAACGAGGCAAGTGACCGGTCCCCAAGTCCAATTTAGCTTTGCGGATTCCCAATGGCGTGTTCTATCCTTCTAACGCCGCAAAGTGCAGTCTGAATGTACATGTAAAGGCCTGGTGTGATATGGAGCGACAAATTGTTGCGGCTTTTGTGTGGTGTCGATCAAATGGGAGTGTGGCCAAGTGATGAATATTGTCACAGCTTATGTGGATGGGCTGTTCTGTTATTTTGGGAACGATTTAGAAGCTTAAGTTTAGTGAGTTATAGTAATGTGTGGTCTTATTAAAGATAGAAGAAAGATAAGCAGAATGAAAGAGTAAACGAAATAAAACAGGAAGACATATTTTTGCTCTAGCTTTGTGCAAAAAAAATTATTTAAGCACGGGCCAGAATTCTTTAAGCACAAAATATACGAGAAACAACTCTATAAAAGTGGATCGTTTTTATTTAATTACACCAGCTTCGCTTCCATCCCTTTTAGCAATACGCATTTACTCACAGCGCTTTTACTCTTTCCTCGTTAGGCGAGTCAACCATTACTTACAGAGGTACGCTGACCGCTCACTACATAACCGATTCCCGACGGTCGAGTCGGCCACACCTCGTCTTTTTTCTGTCCATTTAAACGGATAGGCGCGGTGTCGCATCGACCGCGCCGGGGATTTGAATCACGAATTACAGATTAACTACTAAGTAAAATTGGCCGGTCTCTGTTTGTGTTTTGCTGGCATCGTCTGTGTTTACACGTTCGGGGAAGTTCGGTAGCCATCGGCTTTTTGTAGTCGCCAGTCTGAACGTGTTAATAACTTGGATGAAATGGATGTATTATCATGCTAATGTTTCACGAATGAATAATGGGCATTAATTAAGTGTCATTGTGATGAATGCGTTGTGAGTTCATTTCTGTGTCCTAATAGATCATAACATTTGACGTTTATTGATTGAAATAGTTCGTTAATGAATAGTAGCTGTTAAAACACCATCATTCACATAAACGGCTTAGATGGCATTATTTCATAAATACAACAATATAACAACATAATTGATAGTAACGTGGGTCTATTCAAAAAATAAAAGCACCACAGTATACGAAAGCGTCAAAAACAAAGAAATCTTTCCGTATTCAGACATTTGATACCTATTCGTTAATGGCGTGAGGGTGAAGCTACATATGTGTGTAACTATGTAAGTTCAGAGATATAAAACCGACATAACGAATATGATTTGAACAAGGGACTATGATAATAAATTCTAAGCTTTGACTTGATGAAGGTATCCTGAAACTACCTTCTCTAGTGATATCAACACGAGATTCATAAATGATCTTCGAAGGCGCAGTTGGGCTTAATATATGGGGGCAAAAGGTCCATATTCGTACATAAATTGTCAAAGTTTACAGGCACCCAGCCTACCAATATCTATGTCCCCAAGAAATAAGGATGCAACCCAAAATATTCGATATTTCTCCAAGTGGCGTTGGGTCTCGGATACTATCATATACTTTTATCTCATATATACAGCTTGGGGTTCGAGTGGTACCCTCAATTTATGCCAAGTGTCATTATAAATTCCACCCGAACGAGCCTCGAGATGTACCGATTATGAAACGCTGAAACTTCTATTTTTAATTTTATCTCAAGTACCAGCGGGGTGGTTCAATGTTCTACATTGACGACGTCATAATAAATGCTATTGCATGAGAGTGAATGAACTTTGAATCGAAAGGTGACTAAAGTCGTAAAGATATCGGGTGACAAAGTACCATTGTTATAGCTGGATCCTTCAACGATTCTTCAGAAGAGACGAATATATTCTTCAACAAAAATAATAGGAAAATTAATACCTATCATAAAAGGTCTTTGTCATATCTTATTTGCTTGCGGTTATATAGTTTCAAGTTTATCTTTACAAACCAAAATAATTTCATTTATCAAGGTTATAATCACACTAACATTAGAGAAAATTTATATTTTTTTGTGTGTTTGTACGAGGTAACAAATTGTTAAATGCATTTAAATGAAATTTAAAATATGGGCAGACTATGTCTTACATTAACGGCTGTATCTTGTTCAATTTTTTTAATCCCGCGATTTTGTTCCTTTGAGATATATATATTTTGTATTTTTATACAGGTAAAACTGCTGACAGAAGCTAGTAGTAAATAAAAATAACAAAACAACAAACCGGGTTTTTACAAACAAAACAACAAACCGGATTATTCTACTTTCACTTTTATTAACATTTTGTTTAAGTTGAATATAACATAATGTGTTCTGACTTCGAGCAATGACATTATAAACTCTAACATTTGCTCCATTTGCGTCCATAAAGGCCTTAATTTAGATCTCAGCTTTAAATGGCAGTTGTATTTTATAATCTTAAGTACTTACTATATTTGTGCATATATGTATGCTGAACCTTGAAACTTTCTACTCCCTTTTCACCTTTTGGACGTGAAATTTCGTTAAATCCCGTCTCATCTGTATTAGGATTTTCAGTCATTCAACGACATTTAACGCTATATATTTACTGTATTTGAAAGACGATTTTAAAATAAAATTGATTGTGTAATAAGGTTGAATCAACTGCTTTAAATTTTGTTATGTTGTACAAATCCATTATCTAAATTAACTATTGTCCCAAAAAATCGATTCCCAGTTCAAAGCTAACCTCAGAGTCTGTTGTATCTCGTACAAATGTTCAGGCGTGAAAGGACCTCCCAAAGACTTTATTGAGATTTACGATGTACCAAATTTATTTATACGAAATCGACGTGGCATTCGATTACCATTTCGTTATGCCTTTGTTAGAATACATTATTTACTTTTGAAGGTGAAGGATTGGGAACATATAAATTCAGGTTGTTAATGGATGGATTAGAATCTTCGAAGGTATTTATTACTCTTGTTGTATGTCTTCTGATGTTCAATAGGTTTACATTGTAGGTCGTGTTCATGCGGACGTATGTGTGTTGGCTCAAAAGATTACTTTGATCTTCTTCGCCTTTGTAGCCTTTGGCTGGATTTTGCTGTGGTCTGTTTGCTTTAAGAAACTGTTTGTGTGCTCATTAGCAAATGCATGGTGTCTCTTTGTGATATTCTGAAATAGGGTTAACATGAAACTTGGGAATAAGTAAGAAAAAATATACCGGTCTCGAATTAAATAACAGAAAAATTTAAATCTAGCTCATTAACAAAATCAGAAAGAAAAAAGTTTCTAGAATCAATTAAAAGAAGGAAATCGATGGTAGCTGGTTGAATTTGTGTATACATCTTTTTATTTTAGCGCAAGGCGAGAATGGGGTAATTAATCAGCTGGACTGTTTGGTTTCAGTCCACGAGATGTTTGTATATTCTAATGTAATTTATTACAGGGATACTTTGTACTGGATTCTGTATTTTGCCTGCATAAACTAGCAGTGTTAGTACTCGAGAATGAATTCAATATGCTTGTGTTAGCGTATTTATGAATGTATTGTCTCGTGTTTTCTGATATTGGATATAGAGCAGAAGCATGAAATGTATTATATTGTATCGAAAAACATAGATTGTGAAAATGTATTGTACCTGATGTGATACTTATTCATTTCAAAGATACTGATATGGCAAACTGTTTTTTAACATTGTTTTATTCTATGCCATGGACATAATAAATTTACTAACTTGCCACATTGATCTACATAAAACTTTCATAAAATGCCCGAAGCCTCTAAAATAGTTAAGAAACTGAACTCACCTTCCAAACTTTTTCCAATAACCGCATCTATCAAATTCCCTAAAGTATCACCTTTGGCACAAACTTTAGCAACCGCTTCAAAGTTGCCAACTATAAAAAAGTCACATGCAATTACTCTTTACAACATGAAGTCGGACTACACTTGTCAAACTCTGAAGCACCAGGCTTAGTTTCTAATCGAAGTTTGGCTATCTAAAGAGACAAGAAAGTTCTCCAAGTATTCCTGCGCCTACTGAATTACTCGCGAACACGTGACTTTGGGCATTCTTCGGGAATACTTCGGAACTGTTCGAAGATTTAAAATTCGGGTTTATTTTTAGTGTGTATGCTGTTGAAGAATGGAGCTGTTCATACTCTTTGGCATTTGTGAATGATTTTGGATTTTTGCATATGGAGCAGGAACTTGAAGCGAAGTTGTCTGATTTTACTTGAAATGTTTTTATTAATTTTTAATCTATCGATTGCATTACGAGTATTACTTAAGACATTTATGAAAGTATGTAACTAAAATCTAAATACGCAGCACACTGTGCACAGTGCACCGTATCTGCCATGTTAGTAAAACATCCATCAGCGGTAATTACACGAAGCATGTCAGGTCACTTTCAATACCCAATTTAGGCATTTTAATCTATGTACTTAACTGCGAAGGTCAAATAAATAAGTGATGGGGGTGTCTCATTAAAAACTTATTTCTTTTTTTAATTAAAAAAATATGCCTATAAGGTACTTAATAGTGAAACTTGTTACGTTGGAACATTCTTGACTAGACTATATTCAAGTTGGTTAAAACGTGTCAAGTTGTTTTGGTAGCGGCCTGAGGATGTCTGTTCTCTCACAGTTGCGGTCATCTTCTTTGATACCATTACTTCATTGCAGAAAAAAAAAAATACAAAAACAATACAATACAATGCAATATTAAGATAGATCTCAAGTTTTCCAATTGCTAGAACTGACAATGCAGGATAGGATGTCCTAACGCAAAAAGCTGAAAAGACCTGCCTCCTTAGCCAAGTTACAACCGTTTCGCTTGTGTCGAACGCGTCGAGTTGACCTTGCCACCAATTCTTTTATTCTGACCACGTGACTGAGCGTTGAGAGGACGTCATTCCTGTACATTTGAAGCTTTCTACAAGCGTTAAGTATTGCAGATTAGAAACTTAGCTAGGGGTACTGAGTCTAAATAGGAAACCAGAAAACATAAAGGCCACATTGCTTAGCGGACTATTAGACCATCAAATGTTGTAACACAAGTTGCTCGCTAAACGCAGTTCTTTTAAAACCCACTACAAAATTCACTCTTCCAAGTCTAGACAAATTAAGCCTTACAACATATCACTTAAGGCGACAACCTACACCCAGTCTAATGCGTTCTACAACCACGTCATGTTACCGAGTAATGCTTTTGCTACTTTTTTCTGTCTAATGCTGTTTTTGCTTCAAGTTTAACGTACGAACCATTTGCTAGTGAACATTTTGTAAAGCAACATTAGCTTTAAATAGGGATGGGCAAAATTTGTTTTTTTTTTTTGGATTTTATTTTACGTAATGTTACTTGTTTGGCACAGCAAGAATCATCTAGTTGTATTTCGATATGTTAAGGATTTTATATTATAGGTAATGCAAGTTCTTGCTATGACATGCTTTGAATTGCTTGCTATAAAAGACAAAAGTCGAACAGTTCACTAAATTCTTAAATTAAATTAATTCTTAATTTAAATTCTAGAAATAATAATATCAAAAAAAAAAAAAATTATAAATATCAAGTGTCAATTTAAAAAATAGAAACAAAAATACTAATTACAATTATGCATATAAAATATGAAAACATTCATCGTCATTTTAGTTCCAAGACGACCCCTGTTGTTCATACTTGTATGCCTTCCTCGGCGAATGACCGATCTTATATAAGTAAAAGCCTACTGATTTGGCGATTGATATGCGGTCGCTACTCCAGAACGTTTTCAAATGACAATATTTGATTGATATTATAATTACCATAGCCGTCATTTGTTTTTATATCTACAAATAGCTTTTGCCCGCGTGCATAAAATATAGCCTATATTATGTCACTCGGAGTTGTCAGCAACAGCAGGGACCCAGCCGGGTCGAAGCCTACTGGGGCCAGGGTTATCCGAAAGGGCGCTCGAGCCCCGGTATGAAGGCTAGGAACGGGGTGGGTCTTTTAGTCAGTAAGAGTCTGACACTATCTCCCGCTCCGCCCAAGGGCGGGGATGTCAATGCATGATTTTTCGCACCATAAAAAAAAAGGAATAAAGCAGCTTTCTATCAGTGAAAAGATTTTGGCAATCAGACCAGTACTTTCAGAGATTACCTCCTGCAAACAAAGAATTAAAAAATATAAAGAAAACAAACTTTACCTCTTTAAAATGTAAATTAATATCACATTATTATTTTATATTGTTTTACACACCATTAAATTTTGATCGGTTTAATCCCATGGAGGGTTGATCCGGTACATGAAACACTATCAATTTTTAAAGATAAAATTAAAAAATAAAGTACGAGTAACTTTTTTTTAAAATTTGTATTATTTTACGCATGTACGAAATTAATTTCTTTAAGAAAACGTCAGCTGAGTGTGACCAATGGCCTGTAGGGGGTTATTACGCAATGTCGACTACTTTTCAAAATTTAACGGTGTATATAGTGTTGATTAATGTTCTTCTAAAACAATCTGTTATCTATTATTATTAAAACTATGGCTGAGTGTGCTTTGGCTGGATTCTAGTTTTTACACTACGTTTACGGAACCCTAAAAGTGATGTCGAAGACAAGGCTAGTATTTAGTTAGCTGAGCGACTCGTTATAATTTTTTAGCGTATTAAATTTATTTTTGGTTAAATTTGCTCATTGATTTAAATCAAGCAACCCTAGCTCTAAGTAAAGATCGTTAAAACTTTGAAGTAGCGGAGTGCATTAGCCGCCGCTGTGGCTTGTCGGCGGGCTGTGCGCTGTGACGTTATATGGTCAGCTTATGGTTATTCTTTGTGACCAACTGGCCAGTTTGATGGTCCAGAAGAACTCATTGGGTACATAGTTTGAAAGTAGCAAGTATGTTCAAATTGTTTTTTTTTTTTTTATAAATAAAATTATTATTACTTCAGATCTCTTTTACTTATCTCTCTTGGATGAGGGTGAATAAAACTCAGACGCGTGTCTATTTTTTTTTTGCTAATGGTTTTGGCTTGGATGCGAAGTCTTTTAAGCCATGTCTTGGTATAAATAGTTAATTAGTTTACTATTAGCATGTGGACGTATGTATATATTCTAGTGTTTTTGTAGTATTTGTGCAGCATTATCAAGTCAACCTTTTTAGCAAACTTAGTTTACCGAAATTGCGCCTGTTTCGATGATTCTACATTGTCTAGTTGCGCAAACAATTGAGATACAGAAGTAGACCAATTTTACAACACAATATTCACAAGGAATCATTTTGCGAATAATTAAAACAGGCAAAAACTCCGACACGTACCTAATAATGATTGCAAAGCAGACAATTTTACAAGATGGTAACAAGGAAGACCGAAAATAAAGTGACAGGATGACACTGACAGCAATTTTGACATAAGCACTGTCATTAAATGTTGTCATTACGTGAAAAAAATGTTGCTATCGAAATAATATATATCTCCTTTCGTTCAATCCAAAGATTTTTTTTATGCTGGGGAAAATCATTCAATGACAACACCCGCTCTTGGGCGGAGCGGGAGATAGCGTCAGACTCTTACTGACTAAAAACTCACCCCGTTCCTTCATGCCTTTCGTATCGGGACCGAACTTTCCTTTCGGATAACCCAGGTCCCATTCTTCACACACAGCTTCTTGAGGCGCGCGCGAACAGTTCTCTTTACTTTTATTTACTCAGAAGTTTCTCATTCTCAGTTCTGTTGTAGAAATTGTAATAAGAGTTTCTTTGGTCCTATCTAAAGATTTCTTACCAGTTATTGGATTTTGACTGTACTATGTACTGTAATCAATTCAAGTCACAAACGCAGCCTGCATAGTTGCATACTAATCGTTATGTTATGAGTTTCTGAGTGGACATTGCCTCTATGAAAGTCAGGGAAATTGATAGGGTAGATATAAGCTGGTGTTGTATAAATAAACCTACCTATATACACATGTATATATTGGTGATTATAAATTATCAATCAATACATATTTTATTTATTAATTAATAAGGCCAAAAAAACGACACGAAGATTACTGGGATTAACTTTTACTAGACTTTTATAAAATTCAAATTCGAAAGTGCTATTGAAAAATAAAGTAATTTTAGATTATTTTATTTTTCAAAAGCACTTTCCACTCTTCATTCAAAGTTTTCAAAGTTGAAAGCAAAATTCTCGCAAAGGTGTGTACAGGTTCGGTAAGGTTTGGCAGGGCTCGGTAAGGGTCGACAGGGTTCGGCAACGTTCGGCAGGACTCGGCCAGAGTACCAACTTCTTTATTCAATTAAGGTTCTACAAAAATTACTGCGGGACACATAAATCAGTCGTAACTGCTCCCAGTATTATTTATTTATGTTAAATAGGCTTAAGTACGTTCGTTCTCGGTATCTGGCACCCTTTATGAGCGAAGTACCCATTCAGAATACAGTCACAACACGCCTGTGTATGATTTCATTATTTATTGCAAGGTTTAAAAGTATTTTTGATATTGTTTTATGAATTTCCACTTTACAGTAAAAAAATATGCCAAAGGAACATATTCCCGTGATACGGGCTATGTGCTATTCCAAGATTCCAAGATTACCTACATGCGGAAAACAGACTCCAATAGATAGATAGATAGATGGTTCAGGCTATAGTCCGGAGCGAGAGGGAATTGTATGCAATCGCATCTTTCTACGAAGAAATAATGCTAGCGAAGAAGGCAAGAGCGAAGGAACGCACATTCTAACACCCAAGCCGCTGGGACAGGAGACGCCTTGGGTGGCAGGAATCACAGAGTGATCTGAATCACCACAGGCGCTAGCTTGTGGATGTCGACCAATGGCTAGACAGGCTAGAGTAAATAGGCTCTTAATAAACTAGTGCGCCTCACCATCAAAGATTGCATCGCTACTTACCATCAGGTGGGATCGCAGTCAAGCAATAGTTTACATCAATTTAAAAAAAAAATGGGTAGGTTACCGTCCGCTCGTCTATAAAGTATTGAACCTGAGTCATCGACGGCAAGTTATGTACCGTACGCCTCAAAGAGATGTCAGCAGGTCCAATGTCTTCTAGGGCTATAGGGTTCTTTCTGAAAAGGATATACTCAAGGTCCTAGAAAAGACAATTAAAGGAACATAGGTGTGGTTTTAGTCAGTAAAAGTCTATCATGCCCTCATGCTAGGAGCATGAACATCACATCATCCAATGACTTGTCATGTTATAGGTAACATGACAAGTCATTGGATGATGTTCGACTGCAAAAAAAAAAACTGATAGTTTATTCATGAAACCGTCTCAAAGTTATTGAGTATACTTACCCTGTTTACATATAGACCAGTTTTACAAGTAGACGTCTGCCAAATGCTCGTTGACTTAGAAACAACGATGTCCGAACCCAAAACCGCTCGTTAGACGTCCGTAGACTTATCTGCTAATTAATTCTTGGCAATTTGGAGAGCTATTTCTTAGATTCAATTAGAAACAAGTCGTGAAACGTGGACCGATGACCTGGTAAGGATTGCGGGAATCCCATAGATGCGAGACGCACAGGATCTTTCACTGGGGCGACATTTGGGGGAGGCCTATGTCTAACAGTGGACGTCTTTTGGCTGAAACGATGATGATGATGGTAACACGTAAATCTTGTCAGTATTTCTAATTTGATTACTTTATTAATTATACAATGACCGTTTTTAAGAATTAAAAGTGATTCTTCTATATATTATGATTTGTTTGTAAGAAGTATTTTGGCTGAGGGAGCAGTGGTGGCCGAGTGATAATGGCCTCGACTTTAAAGTTATAGGTTCTGGGTTCAAACCCAGATATGCTTAACCCTCTCAAAACGGTAAAGGAAAACATCGTGAGGAAAGTGGCATGTCCTAGAACTAAACATTCGAACACCTTGACATCCACCAATCCGCAGTGGGTTCTCATGGTAGATTACGGTCCATTTTCCCTCCCAATGACATGACCTGAGTCCCAGCAGTGGAATTATTAAAAGGCTGATTATGTTATCCTATGCTGAGATTTGATTAAATTGACCTGTTTGATTAAATCACACTATTACAAAAGCGAAAGTTTGTTAATGTGTGTGTATGTTGGTTTCCTCTTCATCCTTAAACGACTAAACGGATTTTCATGAAACTTAGTTCAAGGGTAGAACATGTCCTAGAATAGCTCATAAGATACTTTTTATCTCGACAGTATGTTCCTACAAGATAATTTTCTACAATCACGCAGGCGAAGCCACTAGCAGTAGCTAGTAAACTTAATACGAGTATAATGTATTTTCGTTTAATTTTATTTCAGGCTATAATAAGATAACCCTTGCTCTGGGCATTCATTATTAACACAAAGGAAATACCTTTCCTCTTCATTAATCTGAACAAACATCAATTAACTTAACAAAATAAGTAAAATTTTGTACCTTGACATTATCTACGCACGTCCTAAATTCGAAGTATATGCCTTGAGCACAGGCGTAGGGTAGCCAGCCATTCGGTGTTTTACAGATTGCATTTTGGAGAGTGTGCGCAGGAACTGCATGACTTGATTCTGCCATCACATTTCTATCATCGGACAAACCGACGCACGGCGAGTATCCACCCTTACGTTGTTGAAACATCTACGGTCCGGACTAAGCGTTTCGCCTCGTCATTTATACCGCGTACTTCAAAGGACTGGAACAGTCTGCCTGCTGCGGTCTTCCCGTCCGATTATAATTTGGGTGTCTTCAAGGCTAGAGTGAATAGGCTCTTAATAAACTAGTGCGCCTCACCATCAACGATTGCATCACTGCTTACCATTAGGCGGGATCGCAGTCAAGTACTAGTTTATAACAGATAAAAAAAAATTGAATTAAGCTTCCATTACTTATTCAAAGAAATCTTTATTCCAATGTGGACGTAATAGTACAGAGAATAAACTCCAAACATTGAGCAAAAATGCACGCACACATACGGCACGCTTCACGAACAACAAGTAGGTACAATCGGACTCGTGATTGGCATTTGTTTGATATCGTATGTATGCATCTGTATGCGTACGCTTATTTTTGCTCGCTGTATAGAGTTAACCTGTTAAACAAAGAGAATCATTGGTAAAAATGCACTCTTCGAATTAAAACTTCAAAGTCTTCTTCGGTTTTTTATCGTTTATATTTCAGGAATTTTACATTGGAATCGCACAATTTGATTCCGCCAAGCCCATTTCATCATCGGATCACTTAAGGTACGACGTCGCACTACTGGTACTAGTAGATATCCCATATATGCGTATAAAACGGTTTGAGAACATATTTATTTTGCGTACAGCTAAGGAGTGGAATTGATTGTGTGAGGAGTGATAAAAGAAAAGGAAGTTAGTGATAGTGTGACGGGTGACAGGACAGAATGGAACAAAGAAACGTTTTGCGTCGACCCCAAGTAATATGGGATAAGGGCAGGAAGAAGAAGCTAAAGAGTGGAATTCCCTGCTTAAGTCTTTGTTTCCTGATAGCTACAGCTTAAAGGCAAGAGTGAATAGGTTACTTTTAGGCAAGCGTGCTCCATCGTTGAGCACATTATCGCTTCCCAGAGATGAGTGATCAAACGCGACCTTTAATAAAATGTAAAAAAAGCCTTTATTACAGTGACTGTGTACTGGTTCCCTGCTTGAGTCTGTGTTTTCTGATAACTACGACTTAAAGGCAAGAGTGAATAGGTTACACTTAGGCAAGCGTGCTCCATCGTCGAGCACATTATCGCTCACCAGAGCCCCTCCCATGAGCGGCATTTAATAATAATAAAAAAAACCTTTTTTTGCAGTGACTGTGATTTTTATTTTATTATCGCTTTGTTTGTTCTATATAAAGGTCAGTGTGGTTCAAAGGCTGTCCTGTTATTCTCATGTGGGATTGAAAAATTGGACAAACACTGTTTGATTTTTATCGGCCCACGCTTTCTGATACTAGGAGGATCGTGATTTAGACGGGCTGTTATTTTATTTAGTAGATTTATTATTAATACAAGGTTGAATAAATATTGGTACGTCATTAGAAAACAATGTTGGCCCAGTGGTATCTGCCCCGGCTTACGAATTATAGGACGTAAGGTCAAACCTAGCAAGATACATCACTTTCTACAATTTATTTCGCCAATGCTCTCAAACATCGTGGAGAACAGGGCATGTCTTAGAAGCAAAAATTCGAAAATATATATATGACATCCACCAATCAGCACTTGCCCCGTATGGTGAATTACGGCCCTACCAAGATCCTCTATAGGAGAGGGACCGGATCGTGCTCTACAACGAGTGTGGGCTGGAGGATGTCACATATTTTTTGTACATGCATCATTATAATATCACAAGGCACGCTAACTTTTTTGTGGCAGAATATCATCCAATGATTTTTCTCGCTCTTCAGTGGACTCAGAGGGCGTGTTACTGATTAACTAAAGCTCACCCGTATCCATCAGTAGCTCTTTGCATTCCATAGCCACGGTAATTCTTTCAAACATTCCGGTAATGGCCTAAAATGCACCTCTAAAACTCCTAACACACCTAGCGTGTGTTTGAGAAGCAATTTCCTCTTCGCTGTAATCACTACTCATTATGAAGCGAAGTTTTCCATCACGTCTATCTGTTTCAAGCTTGAACAGCACGGCAACTATTGATTGGTTTCAAGTTTCATAGATAGATAATACTTATCAGTTTATTTTTAGGGTTTTGTGTCGTTCACACGTCGTGAAAACCCAAACGAGAAATATAAGTCAGAATGCACGGTTTAATTATATCTTGACCGTTCCATCATCAGACCACAAGGCGTTGCGCTACATGATGCACTCTTACGCAAAAAACGTTTTGAAAACACATCCATTGAACGTCTTAGGGATCTTTAAGTCAAGAATAAGTTACTTATAAATAAGCGAACTCCATCGTCAGTCCATCGTTTGGCATCAGGTGAGGTAGTGGTCAAACGAGAGCTAATAAATAATAAAAAATAGTAACAAACTTTCTATAGAAAAATAAAATACGACATAGGCAACGTTTGCTATACACGAGGATCTACTCCTATATGGTGGATGCGTTCACATCTTATGAACTCACTTACATAAGGCACCCAGACCTGAAATAATTATCCGTAGGCCATACATACGAGTATATATGTTCCGAATCGAACCCACAACTTGCAGCACAGCTGCCAATCGCTCAACCACTTTGTCAATCATACCATCATGTATTTAATGAATATTTTTTTATTGCGAAATTGCCTTTTCTGAAGCAGTTTTCATCATCATTATTCAGTCGTCTCCCATTTATAGTCAGTTTTTCATTTGTCCGAATTACATAGCCAATGACTATTCTTGAATTCCACAAGAATATTTTTTGTACTCATGTAGAACTATTTTCTAAACTAATGAAGTAATTTTTCGCTCTGTTGGGCCGTTGGTAAGATTATTATCGTATGGCAACAAATACATTATGTTAAGTGGTCCCAAGCATTACGGTACTGAAATCAGAAACGTTTATTAACGAGTTCTTTAATGACTCTTTCCACTCTAGAAGGAGCAAGGAGTGTCAGAATAATGTTTTTGGTAGTACATTACGGGTATTGCTTGGGACTATACACCGTTAAATTTTGATCCCATGAAGGGTCAATCCGCTACATGAAACACTATTGGTTTGTAAAGATAAAATTAAAAAATAAAGTACCTTTTTTAAACTCTTATTAATTTACGTATGTATGAAATTAATTTATTTAAGAAAACGTTAACTGAGCGAGATCAATGACGAATGATTTTTTAATTTTATCTTTAGCGGATCGACCCTCCACGGGATTATAACGATCAAAATTTAATGGTTTTTTTTTTCGATGAGAAAAATCATCCTATGACAACCCCCGCTGGGGTATATTTTTCTGATTTGCTGTTTAGACCCAGAGAATGCAGGAGTAATATTATGTTTTTTTAAATATTTTTAACAAGTCATAGAATTTTTTTTTGGATTCTAGCTTATCTCATAAAATATTTAGAACAAGGCAAAGTATCATAATCGTACTCATACAAGTTACAAACGCCTCTAAATCCTGCCAACCGTGGATTTATGGCATTATCCTTCAAAGTCTGGTATGAAACTTATACAGTAACCAACAAGGATATTCCTTTCAAACAAAACCTAAACTGTGGCAACAATACTTAGAACAACATTCACTAAGAACGTGTTTATTGCAATGTTTGCCAGCTTATCACCAACGAATGTTTGCCGTTGGAATGTTTGCGAGCATCACCAACAGCCAACCTCAAAATGCCTTGGCCTGCTGAATTTAACCATATGTGGTTTATATCCGACACGTTAGTTCTTGACTGTACTGTTTAGATAGAGGTTAGACGTCTGTCTTATAGAACTTTAACTTCCTTGAAAGTTTTGGAAATGAAGATTATTAAATAATGCAGGATTAAATGGATGATAATGGAGGATTTAATAGTCAGACCAAATTCGTGTTAGACTGGAGACCACAGTCTGCGACGCCGTCTACATCGCCGAAGATAGGACAATATGGTGAAATGTAGTCCACAAGAATATTATTCGTCGAGGTCACGACCCTCAGCATTAAGGATAAATGACGCAAGGAGGGGGGAGGGAAATGGTGCAATCAATGTTTCAACTAGATCTTTTAGTTTAAACTAGCTTGTGCTAGCGGCTTTGCCCGCGTAAAAGTAGGTTTCTTCATACAAACTTTTAACCCCAGTTTCGTACCGTACGAATTTTGGAAAACCCTCTCTTAGTGCTTGCCTAAGTCATAAAAGAAAACCTTGTCCGAAATTTCACTCTCTTATGCCCTGATCACACGTACCGAGTAAAAGGGCGAGACAGTTTTTTTTTTATTATTATTGATAGGCTCGCGTTTGACCACTATCTCACCTGATGGTAAGTGATGATGTGGCCGACGATGGAGCACGCTTGCCTAGAAGTAACCTATTCACTCTCGACTTAAAATGTTACTCGGCCGAGGCAGTGATTTAAGCGAGTTATAGAGATAAGTGATAGGCCGAGCATTCGGCGCTGTGTTTACACGTACCGAGTACTCGGCCGAGAGCACTGTCTCGCCCGTTTACTCGAGTGATCACGGCATTAGTTCCAGTAGTTTAGGCTGTGCGTCAATATGTCAGTCAATTTCTCCTTTTATATACAAAATTAATTTTAGTGTATGCTTTTTATATATGATTTTATACGGCCTGAAATAAAGGTTTTTATTATTATTATTAAAAAAATCCCTTTCTATCACGTAGTACACGTGCGCAGTACGGGGTTCTTGATTTTACGCCGCCCGTACCTTCACGTTTAATAAACACCCTCAGATTTCATAAGATTTCATATCCTACCGGTTTAGATGAAATGATGATGAAAAAATTTAGCGGGCCCTTTCTTTCATCTCATCCTGTTTTTGTGCAAACTTGATGTGAAAAGTATTTTCTTGTGTTTTGCACGAAAAATACTTAGATACCTTTTGTTACTTATAAGTTATAGTCTTAGTTTTCACAACCCTGACAGGCTTGACAGCTTGTAACTAACTGCCATCAGCTATTAATTCTGGTACCCTGATGATAGACTGCTTGTGAAGCAGTCTACCGTCAGGGTTATCGTTTGAAAAAAACGTCTTATCTATCAAGCTTTTTATTCTTTACAAAATAAGATGGTTTAAATTTTGACATGTATTAATTGAGACTGTATTGTGACTTTTTCTCTATTTAATATTCTGTTTTAATGTAATGTATTTTTATTGTAATGTATTTTATTTATGACTTATAAGAATCCCTTATCAATAACGAGATTTTTTTTTCTATTCTTTAAATTTTTTAATTTCGTTTATCAAAGGACCAATTTTCACACTATTTTAATGACAATAATAAGAAAACAACGTCTGACGAGGCGAAACTCAACCCCCCGCCTGCTGATGGGCCGACTGGTACTTAGCGGAGCCTTCAAGGCTATGAATAATTTAGTGTTAGAAATAGGGCGCTTGGCTAACCGCCCTGATAGACGGGTGTGAAATATGGACAGCTAAATGAAGGGTTCAGCTTCCTATTTGTTTGTATAATTTGGTGTGATGAACGGTTTTAAGGGAGGTTCTTGCTCGGGAAAAATCTGAATTATGTTCATCAATGATTTTCCTTGACACGTAGGTTAGTAATATTTTTTATTCATCGTAAGGGCCCAGTGGGGTCAAAGCCTACTGGAGCCAAGGATTTGTTCCTGAAAGGAAGATTCGGCCCCGGTACGAAACAACAATGAATTGGAATGGGTTTTTAGTCAGTAAAAGTCTGACACTATCTCTTGCTTCGCTCAAGAGTAGAGCATGTCATTGCATGACATTTTGAATTTTATTTTTGTGGCTGGTGGCGTAATTTTTAATTTTTAATCGTAGGATTTATTATGGGATTCTGTGATTCAGTACACTAAAAGATTGTTATTTTCTGGGCATTTGTTTGCATGTAATATGACTATTAAGGAAACGTAATTCTATTTTATTGCATGATGTCATTTAAAAACAATAGCCCACTGAGCGTGATTTCACGAATGTATGTTTTTAATTGTTTTATTGCGGTCATATCCTTGCATAACATACATACCACTCGACCATTAAACAAATTAATGTTGAATTAAAACATAAATGTAATGAGTGGTTTACGTGGACACATCAAAATTCTCGCGGTATGTTTCAATAAATCAAAACATTTAAATAAATTTATGTTTGTTCAAGTATGGGATTATCCATTTGGATTTTAATTTTCGATTCATAAGCGGTTTATTATATGTAATTTTATTTGCACTATTAATATTTATGCAAAGTAAACATAATAAAAAATGAGTTATTGATTGTAAAAAAATAATTGGGAGTTAAATGAATAATAATATGATGTTTTATTGCTTTGCACTGTTTATATTTATGAAAAGTAAACAAAATAAAAAATGAAATACTGGTTGTAAAAGGAGAATAGGGAGTTAAATGAATAATAATATGATATTTTATGTGTAGGTACGTTAAGGGCCAAGCGCCCGAAAAGTGCCATAAAACAGTGATTTTCTGCAGATTTGCGTACTGCCGCCTAGGCGAGTGCTAGAGTTGCGTTCACATAATTTCGGTCAGATGGTTCAAGGGACTATACGCCTTAATTTTGTTACGGGAAATTAATATTTTATTTGTTAATCGAACATAAATGGCCGTGTGTCACCTATAACAAGCTCTGTCATCGGTCCAGAGTTTCAAACTGTGACAGCGAAATATCAAATTTTCATTAGTTTGGGAAAAAAAAACTTACTTTTGCGGATGTTCATTTATTCAGAAACCTGGGGCGGGCGTCTAAAGGCACCTTTTTGATTTACTTTATAAATATTAATTAGAAGAAAAAAGTTTAAGTTTAAGAAGGGATATATTTGATACTAGCTTTTGCCCACGGCTTCGCCCGTGTACACAAAATACACCTTAGCTTAAGTTACTCAGGAATAAATCAGCTTTTTAACGGTGCTAAAATTTTTGCAATCGGACCAGTGCTTTCAGAGATTACCATAAAAAAAACCTTATAAAAAAAAGCAAACTTTTACTCTTTTTTTTATTGTTGATGGGTTCGCACTTGACCGCACTTTATTCTTGTATCCTTATCGCACCTGATAGAAAGCGACGATGCGGTCGACGATGAAATGCTTTATATTAGTGTAGAAGTGTAAATAAATAAAAAAACTATGTCATAGATGTGCGGTTTAAAACGGCAATTTATTTTATTACCATGCAATTCAATCTACATATTTTTGTAGACTCCACTTGTTATTTTTAAGACACACAAGTTATTTTGTCGTAGAACAAGCGATCAAGAAAATATATTCCTGCGACAGCACGGTTGACGCAGTGATCAATCGATTGGCTGCTTCATGGCGTGTCGCGGTTTCGATTCCCGCACAGAACAAAGACGGGAAGTCTCTGACATCGACGCACAAACGAATACCACGGATCCAGTACATGATTCTGGACCCCCCAGTGGTGGAATTTTTCGTCGACTTTATCATAATTTTTGAAAAAAAAAAAAACTGTTCTTTTTTTAATTCAAACTGTATTTAATCGTTATTCTAACCAACCCCGATGATATTTTAGTAAAAAAAAAAAACAAAAAAAAATGATTTAAAAATTAATTAATTAAAAATTCGTCGCGGTAGATGAAATCGTTATTCTAATCAATCCTGATGACATTTTTAATTTAAAAGGTAATTCATTAATTTTTTTCACTAAAAATATTTCAATTAAAAAACGTAAAAATTAAAAAAAAAAATAGGAAAAAAATCGACGAAAAATTCCACCACTCAGGTCCAGAATCATGTAGGTACTGGATCCATGGTATTCGTTTGTGTGTCGATGTCAGAGACGCCCTGTGTATGTATGGCCTACTGATGATGAGGCGTCTTGCCTATATGATCTTACATGTTGTGAACGCAAAGATACAGGAGAAATTCCTAGTGTGCGTAATTTTTTTTTTTTAAGAAATAAATCTGTATATTGGCCTCATCAGAAGGCTTAAAGTCACCCAAAGAGCAATGGAAAGGGCGATGCTCGGGGTTTCCTTGCGTGATCGAATAAAAAAGGAAGATATCCACAGGAAAACTAAGGCTGCCGACATAGCACAAAGAATTGCCAAACTTAAGTGGCAATGGGCAGTGAACATTGCTCAAAACAGATGGCCGTTGGGGCCGAAAGGTTTTGAAGTGGCACCACGTACCGGAAGACGACAGCGTTGGAAGGCCTCCTACAAGGTGGACCGACGACCTAGTTAAGATAGCGGGAAACCGATGGATGCGGGACGTTCGATGTAGCGACGCTTGGGGGAGGTCTATGTCCAACAGTGGACGTGTATCGGCTGAAATGATGATGATGATGAGTTTAGTGAGCTCAAAATTGGAAAGCAGATGTCTCAGCCACATCATAAAAATTGATTACCAAGTTAAACTGGCCAGATCCTCGAGAGAATCCTCGTTTAGCCTACTTTCTTTAGACTTTTATCATCATAAAAATCCTACATCAAAGATATGGCCAAACGAGGATCGACATATTATCAAATATACAGTTGGCCAATTTAATTATCATGTAGTGATCCATTTCTGTGATGCCAAATCACATACACTCGAAATAAATATTTAAGCGTCTTGAATACGCTAGAACTAATAATTAATTCTACTATATTAGATTTTAAGAGTAGATTACGGAATTTTTTATTACATAAAACGTACTACAGTGTGAGTTCCTATCGGAGAAAAATATTTGTTAGACATTTGGTGTTTGACATTTTTATTTTTGACATTTTTTATTTTTGTCATTTTCAATTTTTGACATTTTTAATTTTTGACATTTTTAATTTTTGACATTTTTTATTTTTGACGTATTTATTTTTGACATTTTGATTTTTGAAATTTTGATGATAATGATCTAATGATAATAATTTATATTTTAATACAAACATATATTTTAATTAAGTTGATGATTAATCCTAATTCATTGTATTTTTGCATACCAATTGGTAAAATGTGGCTGATAAAATGTAATCTTAAGAACTATGTATTACCCATATTTGCAAAATAAAAATTCTATTCTATTCAAAGCAATTAGGAACATAAAAGACCAAATTATAATCATTTCTAAAACCCGCAACTGTAATTATACTCAAGCAGAAAAGAAAACGCCCACAGGCATGCAGATATCAGAATCAAAGAGAAACCAAATATAAAAAAGAACAACTTTTTTTCCTTTAATTTTTCGGTTTATAAACATCACAAAGGCATTAAGGAGATACAGAAAAAAAAACGTACAACACTTATAAAATTTACATCAAAAGCAAATAATAGGAATACTTTGAGAAAATACGTTATTATTGTTAGATTGTTCGGGGCGATTTTTTGCGTTTCTCAAAAGTAAAGGAATTACGGATATTTTTTTCTAAGGCTCTTTGTATTATATCATTTATAATTTAAGACGTTCTGTTTTTACGGATTTGCTCGACTTTCGGCTGAAGGGGAGATTGGGATAACATTGGATTCATTTTCGTGTAAAAATGTAATATTTTATGAATAATGGTGATGTTAGAACGAACAGATCTGACTTATGAACATACTAGTTGCTGCTAGTGGTTATTCCTGCGATTTAGTAGAAAAAAAAGGAAAAAAATATATGTATGTCGTATGTAAACTTTTATTTTTCTTTATAACTAATCCATTTTATTTTTATTTTTTTGTGTACCCTCCATGTTTTCTCTTTACCACCCTAGGTCGACTGGTAGAGAATGCCTAAGGCATTAAATCCGCCTTTGTTCCTTTGTGTTGCATGAAGTTTTAATAAATAAATCATTAAAAATATCCCAAGGTTATATATCCCTGCATAAAAATTTAGGCATAATCTACTGGTGTGCCAAATTTCACCCCAATCAGTTAAGCTGTTCGACCATAAAAAAGTAACAAACCTACAAATACTCATAATCTTGGCACACGAGTAGATGTGTTGGAACATAGCATACTTTTCATCTTGTTGGTATTTTTCCAACGTTTGTGACTGTATTTGTTACTCCTTCACACTCGAACAACTAAACGGATTTAGATAAAATTTGGCACACGAATAGACCATGTCCTGGAAAAATATACAGGATACTTTTTATCCTGGGAGTACGTATGTTACTTTGGAACATACTTATCTTTGTGGTCTGGTTTCTGCACTTAGTCCTTATCGGACCTTTACTCCAACCAGCCCATTTAATTCCAGAAACACATGAGTCCATCAGTGAATTGGGTGCTCCCAAGGTTCGTGTTCTTATCTCGCTGACGGCTGTGCACTCGAGGAGCACATACGCGACAGTTTCTTCTGATTTCATACATCCTCTGTACAGAGGGCAGTCTGTGATATTCATTGTGAAAAAGTGTTTATTTATGGAGCAATGTCCGGTGATGGCTTTGGGACATACTTCTACATTCATTTCCTCAACGCTTCTGACAGCAGCTAATCAATAATAAAAAACTGGCTAAGTGCGAGTCGGGCTCGCGCGCTGAGGGTTCCATTCAAACCTATGATAACAGTTCAATTGCTAAATTAAGTTGCGATTTTTTTTCCAAATGTCAACTTAATTTGTGACGTAACTATAAATGTATAGTTTTTTAGCTATAAGACCTTATTTCATGCCAAATTTCAGGATTCTGGGTCAACGGAAAGTAAGCTATGATCCAGAATCTAAGTATTTCGCCGCTCTCAAAGAAATCAAATTAATTTTGATTTCCTAGACAGTGTTAATTTCAACTCGACATCTTCACGCGTTCCTGAGATAAAGGGTTTTGACGGGCAGACTAACGGACAACAAAGTCTTATAAGAGTTCTAATTTTTCCTTTTAAGATCCTTGAAAGGAATAAAGCCAAGTTTAGTCCTTAAAATAAGATCTGTCTTCCAAAAACTTATATATCCAAAATCCTGGACCCAAAACCCTCCTACTCTTGTTCCAAAACATTTTAGGGATTGACATAGTACCTACAGCTCAGTCCCAAAAGTAAGAGCTATTGAGTGAATATAAATTCATAATGAAGTTGGGTGTGATCCCCTGGAAGTTTCGTGAGGGTTGGATCAGTACATAAGTACCCGTTTAACCATGTACGAGTTTGTATACGTTTACGTAATTGTTACTAAGCGAGGGTTAAGATGGTGTTGCGAAGATTGTGTTATTTAATAGTTTTTTTACTTTTGTTCTACGCTAGGAATATCTCCGTTATCATGGGTGCGTTGCAAATTGTTTGTGCAACAGTCAATCTAGGTCCACAATTGGTATAGAGATTTAATATTAAAATAAACTTATCATAATCAGCCTTTTAATGTTCCCACTTATGGGACTCAGGCCTATTTTCTAGGATAGGGAATAGGTCATAATCCACTACGCGGGCCCAGGGCGAGATGGTGAATTTCCCCTATTTTTGATTTTTTGGTTCTAGGAAATGCCGGTTTCCTCACGATGTTTTCCTTCATAGTTTTGAGAGCAGTGGTAATGAACTAAATTTCACAAAGTAATGCACCTGGCTGGGTTTGAATCCGCGACCTAAAATTTGAAGTCGGCGCCGTTACCACTTGGCCACCATTGTTCTATTTAATGGTAATCACATACTAAACAAGTATTTTCGATGCAAATATCCACTATGAAGCCAGACACAAAAAGAAACGCATGCAAGTCGCAACGCGGTTTAAATCCGATGAATTATTGGAGAGGCAGCTGCTCCCTATAATTGTTTCCGTAAGCAAGATATAATGAATATGGCGTTTTTCGATCGTATATATCATTGGGCAAGGTTTACGGGGAGCTGCTATGCATAAAAATGGATATAAGAGAAGGATTCAAGTTTTTATTGTTGCAGCTTTTCTGATGATCTTTTTGCACTGATACATGCAAAACTTCTTAGATAGGGATTAAAAATTCATATAACTGTTTTAAAATAATTGTAAAAATAAATCATTAAAATGTGCACTAGCTTCTGACGTTTTATAAGTGCCCATGTAGGCCTGTGTGAAATAAAATACTTCTGAATTTGAATTGAATTGTGAATTTAAATTTTTTGAAAAAACAGAAAATTAAATCACATTAATTTAGAAGTTTTGGTAAATTTAATTTAATGATTTTATTTGTAATTTATTGTATTTTTTATAACGTTTATTTTAATACAAAATTTTATATGGAAACGGTAATGGGTGTCTTGGTAAACGGTAACGGTAATGGTTCTTACTCGAATAAACATGAAAAATGAATAATGTTTATTTTTATTCTAGTAAGAATACACTCAATTAAAAATAAAATCATTATTTAGACGTAAATGTAGGTACTTTGTCAAAATGATCAGCACAGTAGGTACCTATTATTGAGGTTTGCGTTTAGAAACCTGAATAACGCATTTCCTTTTTGACCAAAACGTACCAATACGGACCCATTTATAAATGCGAATTGGAAATTGGAATAGTGAATGGAGCCACGCCGGTAATCGAGTAAACTGTTTGACGATGCAATTGTCATTTAAATGCAAAACGATGGGTTAACTTAGTTCCCCTACAACTGTGCTGTGCAAGTGTTCATTAATGTGCTGGTAGTTAAAAGGTCGATATGAATTTTAAGGACGGTTTACGCTTGCCAAAGTTGATAAGCTACTGTCAGTAGCTTCGCCATACTCATACATACTCTCGGAATAATATAATGCTAAATTTTATCCAAATCTGTTCAGCTGATTGAACTGTTAAGTATTGCTAGCTGATTGATTTATTAAATATTCTGCCAGCAATTTAATTCTCGTGAAAGTATAAAATTGTCCCAACACAGTGTGCATTACTAATGCTGTGCACACTTGTCAGTGATAAATTCACTCTAGATTGTTTGATTGTTATACACCGCTAAATTTTGATCGTTGTAATCCCATGGAGGGTCGATCCGGTACATGAAACTATCAATTTGTAAAAATAAATTAAAAAATAAAGTACCTTTTTTATTATAGTATACAAAACATAATCTCATTTAACTACTATTACGAGAAATCAAGACAGTATCAGCAGTGATCCCATCCGCACATTCTCGCACATTTTTCCTACAAATAAAAATTATTGGTACATTCATAACTTCCATCTGGCGTTCGTTCGAATGCCGTAAATACGAGATCGTTTACAGATTTAAAATAAAATACATTGTTTGAAATATAGATACATTATTTTTGTAAAATGAATTCTTTATTCTTTCGATAAAAATGCAATTCGGATCGTGAAACAAATTGGAACTTAAATGTAATTGTGAGACTTTTATTTGTGTCGTACAATTTGATTTAAATGTTTATTACTTGAATAAATAAAGAATAATTGATATCAGAGAATTGTAAAAGAGCTGTGTCTAAAATTAAATATAATCTATCTAATTTACTCTGTAAATAATTTATATTGTTTTAGACCTAATCGAAATTGAAATGTAAAAAAAATATACATAATTTTGTAATCCTCTCGGCCGAATTTTGATTACGGCTAATTTGAATGAGGTTTGGCTAGGTTCGAATATAATTATTACGTATGGCAAGGTCACTCAGAGATAAAAACATATATTTTTCTTCCAATTTTTTAAAATCGATTGTGTGTTTCGTTTTACAATTTATTAATTACGAACAAAAATACAAATCTTTCCTCTTTTTCACGTGCTTATTTAACACAGGAGCCTAGGGTCCTGGACCTTTAGAAATCATGTTAAAGGAAGCGAAAGCAACTGAAAAAGCCGCTTAGAATTTTTGTATGGAATGTGGTACTAACAGACTATTCAGACAGATATTTAAAATTAAAAAATAATATAACATATCACTATCACTAAAGAATAATGTAGCTTTCTATCGGTTAATTTTTTTTTGCAATCTGATTAATACTTGCAGAGATTACCTCATACAAACAAAAAAAACTTTACCTCTTTATAATATTAGTGTTGAAGTGTAGACTTTAGAAGCCATTTAACAAGAAAAATATGGTAAAACTGATATGTTTTTTTCTCTTCATAGTCATTTTTATCATTCTTACGTCATAAATGGAAGCGAACTACTGTCGCTGATAAGAGACGTGAGAACTAGTACAATCCTACCTTCTTATTCCTCTGGGAACCAACCATTACGGCTCTACTTGGAATCCGACAGTTATTGTTGTGAGTTTTAAGAGCTTAGAACTCAGAGAAATGGGTTTTAAAAGACGAAATAAAAGTATAGTTTCTGGTTTTTATTCTTATTAAATTAGATAAAGCAATATTCCACGTAGAAAGCAGCAGTTTTCATTAAAAACTAACAGCCAAAATGTACAAACTTATTCCATTATATTCCACACTAGAGCCTAAATTCCTAAATTAAATCATTAAAACGATTCGTCAAAAGACATTCGTGCCGTGCTACACCCACCACTACTTGCACCCTACTTCTCTTTAACACGTTATTTCTATTCGTAGCTCAAGAGGATTCAACTTCATCTTAGCCGACGTCGTTCGGCTTTCAAAGAAGAGCTTCCTATCTCATTTATGTTGCAAATGTCTCAAGTTAGGACTTGTGTACCGTAATCCTTCGTTAGTGTGGGTCAACAGCGTGGCGTAATTACGTTGCATGTTGTGTAGGAGCGTAGGCTTGCGACGGCAATGTATTTTGAGATTTCACGTTAGTTTGTCGTAGCATAGGCAGTTGTGTTGCTTGTGGTAGCTTTTAATTAGATGATGCTGTATTAAGGGGTAGGTTGTTTGTGAATAATTTTGAAGGTAATTTGAAAATTTCATCTATTTATCAACTTATTTAGATTTTTTTTTGGATTATTGAAATAGTAGCAAAACGTGCTCGCTGACAAATTAAATAATGAAAATATTCGCGTGAGAAATAAGGTTAGCGACATATCCCAAAGAATCGCCAAACTTAACTGGCAGTTGGCAGGGTACATTGTTCGCAGAACAGATGCTCGTTAGGGACGAAAGGTTCTGGAGTAGCAACCACGTACCGGAAAATGCAGCGTTGGAAGGCCTCCTACAAGGTGAACTAATAACCTGGTGAGGGTCGCGGGACGACGGATGTGAGACGCACAGGACTGGTCATTATAGCGGCACTTGGAGAAGGCCTGTATCTAAAAGTTGACGTCTTTCGGCTGAAATAATGATCGAAATAGATCTTAAACGTTTTACAATGTTCCTATTGCTGGGTTCAGGCCTTCTGTCTATAAGAGGGAGCTGTCGCATATAGACATGTTAATTACCGTATTATTGAACGGTTAAAGTGGTAATTTACTTAATTGTCTCACTTGGCAGACGGATTGGCGACCGCACTTTATTATTATTAGCAAACAGAAAGGTATTGTTGCCAAAATTCTTGACGTAATCTCTCAGAAACTATCCTCCGCCCCACATTCTTAGCCTAGGACATAATTATTCTATATATATTATACCTACTTACGTATATAATATATAGAATAATTATGTCCTAGGCTGGAGAAACTGGCTAGCTGACATATTAACGCACTGCTTAAACTACTAGGCCTAGGGACATGAACTTTTGCCCAAGGTTTCCTTTTACAACGTAGGCGAGCACTGACAGAGAATCTTACATTTACCCTCTAGGACAAAGATGGAGAACCTTTATATATGTAAAATAAAAATATCTTATGTGGTCATGGCATTCCAAAAAATCTTGAGATTGTGATTAATATACAGATGAATTAAACTAGAAGCTTATTAATCTGCAATTCAAAAATTGTAAATCATAATGTTATACGGAGTAGTCTACAAACCGTAGGGGCCCAGCAGGGTCTGCTTCTGAAAGGAAGTTTCAGCCCCAGTACGAAAGGCAACAAAGGAACGAGTGGGTTTTAGTCAGTGAAAATCTGACACCATCTCTAGCTCCGCCCAAGAGCGGGGTATGTAAATGGATTTCCCACCAAAAAAAAATGTCATAAGGTTTACATTTATGTCGAAGTTAGTGTGACTACACTATCGTTTCACGCACGCTACCATTGGCATGCATGCCATAGGTACGCCATCCCTGTCTTAAGGGGAAGTACTGGGAGAACAAAGTTTAAATGGAGAAAGCTGAAGCCAGTATGTTATATATTCAGTCTTTTGACCTAAACAGAGTTCTCCTTCCTCCTCCTTGCCACGTATTCCTCAACGCGAGAGTCATCACCTATCTATTTCATCACTTTAACTTTCATGATATTCCTGCACCTAATTCAGTCTCTGGCGGTGTGAAGGGCGTTGTATATCGTAGAATAAAAAGCAGTGCGGATCCGGGCGCAGCCTAATGCCGCGAGGCCTTTTCCCATCCACTTTACCGGTCACAATGAGCCTTTCGAGATTGCCACCGTCTTGCAATGTGACCGAAATATTGCAGAACCTTGCAAAAACACTCGGACGAACAAAGAACACACAAAATACCAAAAACATCACCGTCAACCTCCAGACTCTAAAATTCGCCAACAAAATATTCTGCTCCAATAAAATTCCTTAACGATGAATACTTTTAATGTCACCGCATTGCTGTCCGTCCATATTACATCAAGCAATTACTTGCAAAACAGTCTTCTGCCATCGTAACCCGTTTGAGATGACCTCCATTGAATATTTTACATTTTACTGCAATAACGTGAGGAGACGGCGCGCTAGTGTCCATCGTATGACGTTGTTGGGTATTAATATGAGTTTACTATGATGCACGGCATTTTAAGGGTTATTTCAAGTTATAGTGGTTATGTGGCCTAAATATTATATGGGCTGTGAAATAACGATAAAGACGTAGTGCTTAAATAGATGGCGACGTCTGAGTCTACGGCTTTAATTTTTGGGCGTATATAAACAGGAGGACATTAATATACAATTTTATGTAACATAATAAACGTACATCTTGAAATTCTTGTTACTAATATTCAATTAATTTTAAAATGGGTAATATTTTAATCTTTTAATTAATTATTTTAGATAAATTTATTTTGATAAATTCTTGATAAATCTTGGTTGACACCACAAGAATTTGTCAAAGGGAACTCGAGTGCCCGTGTCTCTGTGCGTAGATACCAATATCGATACACTACCAGTGTGTTGTAAATAAGTCGTCGACGGCGCGCACTGTTCCCGCGCGCCTCAAGGAGTGGTCCGAAAGGGCGCTCGAGCCCCGGTATGAAGGCTAGAAGGAACAAGGTGGGTCTTTTAGTCAGTAAGAGTCTGACGCTATCTCCCGCTCCGCCCAAGAGCGGGGGTTGTCATTGTATGATTTTTTCCCACCATAAAAAAGTGTGTTGTAAATAATTTCTTAAAAAAACACTACCTAAGAAAATTTCAGTGCTTGAAATATGACAACGGGCAACGGGAAAGCGCAATCTCACCAACACAGAACAAAACAAAAACCAGTGTAGTTTAACAATGACGTGTTACTTATATAAAAAAATCATAAAAGTTTGACTGACCGTTGAAATGCGGTCGTGATCTCATTTTTCTTTACTTACATTACGTTCTGTTGGTATTAATAGAATTTATTTGCGTTCCATTGAAATTTGTATCGAGTTAGCAACATTGAAATCACATTCGAGTATTTAAAATTCTTTCTTGTCGGTATCACTCTTGACAGAGTGGCCGTGGTCATCTCTTCAGGTATTGGTGGCAATGAAGCTTGCCAACACGCCGCTACTCCACTCTGATGGCCGCCTTCCTCGTGCATTCGTATAGTGATGATGAGCCGCTTACTGCCGCCTTTATCTGGTCAGTCCATCTCATAAATGATCTTCTTTGTGTCCTGGTAACCTCCATCTTTCCCTGGACCACAAGTCGCTCAATAACTACTTCACCTCGGCGGCATACGTGACCAAAAAAGGTGAGAATACGAGACGATTTAAAATTAGGTATTACGATTTCAATAGTGAAGAAGAGCTAAAGACGATACGGTGGAGAATACAGTGGATCTGCCGTGAAGTCTGCCTCGCTTGGGCAGAACACTGCCATGTGCTTGTGGTGGCGATTGGTAGTGGCAGCTTCTTGCATCTGGCCTTCTTCGCAAGTCGCCTCCTTTTTCAACGCAGCAATTCGAGAGGACGCAGCTTTGGAGGTCCTCCTACAAAGTGGACCGATGACCTGGTGAAGGTAGCGGGAAACTGTTGGATGCGGGACGCACAGGAACGTTCGATGTGGCGACGCTTGGGGGTGGCCTATGTCTAACAGTGGACATGTATCGGCTGAAATGATGATGATGTTGATGATGAACTCGAGAAGGAGAAGCAATCCTCGCGAGACAGTCGCCACAGGAGAATCCTCAGATAAAGAGCCTGTCGACGCAGTAAACGCGGACCTGACCAGCAATGGGTGAAGCGTCGTTCAACAAGGACCAAACCTGGGTCGAGGATTCATTATGTCCCACGCGCAAATCATAGATCTCTCAGCAAAATTGGTCGGGCCCGTTAGAGTCGATACCTGATAAGGCAGAAGAATTTTTCCAAAAACTTACTGCTTCTTACATCCCACCTACGCGCACAAATTGTTTTGGGGAAACTTTCACTATGCGTACGGATACGGAGTGGAAATCCTTGACGGAGTCTGTATTTTCTGATGACTAAAACCCAATCAATCCATCTTTAAGTCAAGAGTGAATCGGTTTCTTTTAGGTAAGCGCGTTCCATCGTAGACCACATCGTCTCTTTCTATCAAGTCAAATAGTGGTCAAGCGCCAACCTATCAACAATAAAAAAAGACTCTGGATGCAAGAGGCTACTAAAGGACCATGGGTATATTTTAGTTATTGAATTTTGTGTTACTTCCTCTCGCTGGTGGTAGTTTTCAAATCATTTGGTTTTATGACTGCCCATCCCAAAAAAAATAAGATATATTTCTCCTCAGTCACGCGTTTTTCATTGAATATCAACTTCATATTTAACTGTTCTACAGCAAGCAACGATTTCAGTCGACAGAAACACCACAATAACTGGCAATATTTCGAAATAAACATCCACATTTATGCGGTTCGCTCGGGATTTTTCGCATATTTCAGATCACCGGTCTTTATTATATTAATTCTCTCCATAATTGTCATTAAATACACATTTCTGCCAGTACAATACACAGTGACCATTTTGTTTGTGAATGCAATTATAGTGCGTTTAACGTTTAATATTATATTAATATCAGCCATGTTTCAATGTTTCTGTCAGCTTTGAGCAAATTACCATTAAAGAAATATTGTGTTTCGATTCTGGTATCGAAGTAAAGAATAATTTAGCATGTTTGTATTGTAAGTTGTTATGATGCGTGGAAAAAGAAAATTTTGAATTCTTTTTTTAAAAGAGGAATTAATTGTTGTGGAAAATAAAATTGGAAAGAGCGTGTTATTAAAGCTTTTATAGGTTTTTATTCAGGTGAATATTAATTCATTTACCCTCTCGAATACCGTAATTAAAGACACAATAGAATGATGAGAGCGAACGCCAGCGTTTGCTTGGGGTTTGATAAATTAACCTGTGAAAAACACGGATTTTTCTTACCATTTTATATACATAAGTATATAGCTAACTACATTTTATAAAGTCTCTCACCATGTCTGTCTATCCTCTAACAAAAACTATTTTCAACAAACAGAAAGAACAGATTCTCATGCAAATTTTACCAAAAGACAAATTGATTCATAAGTAAGGTCAATCAATCAATCAATCAAAACATTAATTTGCTTAATATAGGACAATACTTTCAAATTAATTTAGAGAACCTAATAACTTGGGCAAATATTGTACTGGTAATACTTGCACTGACTGGACAGGTCCACTTAAATCTGTGTGTGGATTTTTTTTCTCAAGAAACCATCTCAGAAACTAAGCATGGTTTTCATGTGATTTGACCATTACATGTTTGCTGCATTTTTTTACATTTCATATGTGTATAGACTTCAAAAGAGACTTTGACCCCTGAGTTTGTTTCGATGTTTCTTGTCAGGGTATCTAGGAAACACCGGCTCTAGTTTAAACTGAGGAAAAAATTGACGTGTAAGTGTTTTTAAAAATCTATTTTCAAAATGAGTATCATTTATATTTATTATAGTAGAGAAAACCTGAAAATTTTAAAGGTACCAAACACTCGTTTGAAGCTGGGGCAGATCGCAAATTATTGGATATTTAACTAATTGAAAAACATTAAAATATAACGTGCATAATGAGACCAATTTAAAATTTTCGCCAAAAGAATTGTCCGTTAATTTCCTCGTATACTCGAATTACTGCAAAGAATTATGGCGGCCATTTTCGTAATAACGTGTAAAAAATTTAATGTAATTACTTTTCACAGCTAAATGATAAGCGTTAGTTAATATGGTGTTCAGTCGACGCCTGACGCATTAAATATGATTTATTGTGTATTTGAGTCCATAATGAGATATGAGGGCACGCGAAGTTTATTACAATAACTTTTCAATGTTACTAGAAGGCCGAAGAAAACTAAAAAACCGGCCAAGTGCGAGTCGGACTCGCCCATGAAGGGTTCCGTAACAGCAAGTAACATAGTATAATAGTTCTTGTAATTCGTTGTAACTTTGATCGATATTTTATTATTAGAGTATTTTTTTGTTTAGATTTATGACGTATTAAAAACAAACTACTTACTAAATCTCGTTCAAACCAATTTTCGTTGTACATCATAATTTTTTTTTAGTTTTTTCATTCTCTTATTTTAGCAGTTAAAGGGGCCACACATTTTACCAATTTGGAAGTGTCTCTCGTGCAAACTATTAAATTTAGAAAAAAATAATATTAGAAACCTCAATATCATTTTGAAAGCCCTATCCATAGATACCCCACACGTATGGGTTTGATGAAAAATTTTTTTTTGGGTTTTAGTTCTGAGTTCCAAAATTTTTTTGTGTGAAAATCTTAATGCGGTTCACAGAATACCTCTACTTACTCAGTTTCAACAGTATAGCTCTTATAGTTTCGGAAAAAAGTGGCTGTGACAGACGAACGTACAGACAGACGGACATAACGAATCTATAAGGTTTCAGTTTATTGCTATTTGGCTACGGAACCCTTAAAGCCGTTTAAATTCTAATCGCAGTAATATTCTCATCCTTTCGTTCAGTCTATACTAAGGAAGGAATGCCCTGTACGATAAAACGGCCCATTGTATATTTAGTTTTTGCAAATACCTACATACCTACATTATCCTGTCCACTTTATGAGGTGTACAATAAAGTAAATAAATAGATTATAAAAACTGTGGTACTCGGGGACTGCCGCGGTAAAGCTATTGCATAGCATTTTTTGTCAACTTATGCAATACACCTCGCCAACAGCTGCTTAACCCCACCCATCCAAAACTAGACCTCACCAACAGCTGCTTAACCCCATCTATCAAAACCAGACCTCGCCAACAGCTGCTTAACCCCACCCATCCAAAACTAGACCTCGCCAACAGCTGCTTAACCCCACCCATCCAAAACCAGACCTCGCTAACAGTTGTTTAACCCCACGCTTGCTCTACAAAAACAAAGTGACGAATCCGGCTTGTTCTAGGACCAAATATTTGAAGACATGTGATATCAACCAATCTGCACTTGGCAAGTATGGTGGATTACGGCCCATTCCCTCTTCTAGAAACTAAATCCCACCAATGTCATTTGTTTTGGCAGATCTACCTCCTTTCTTTCTTTAGTGTTCATAAAAAACGAGAATTATCTTTTGTCGGTAGATTGATGCACTTACCATTTAGGATATAAATGCGTAATGAGGGTACGTGTATATAGGTTGAAAAAATAACCAATAAATCAGTCTTGATCTGAACGCCTTATTTGATTGTCGAATCCTGTGAACGCGCTCAACATGGCGCAACCAATTTAAAAACAGTAGAATATTACATAAGAACATTAGTATCTAATTTCGTTATAATATTCTGTGTCAAAGAAATATAAAGTTTAAAACTATTATCGAGTGCAAGTAAAAAAAAGTGTAAACTAGAAACAAAAAGATTTTCGCGAGCGACGATTCGAATTTCAAAAACTGTAAAACATTTTTTTTTTTTTTGTGAAATGCCTTAAGATAACTTTTCCTGGTCTAGATAGAATCAAAAACAGTGTCAGAGTGGCTTTTAAGCCGTGGAAATTTTTGAAAGAGTCACCGTGGCCATGGAACGTAAAAAGCTTTGAAAGAACACAGGTGAGTTCACGTACTTCACCCCCGTAAAATTAGAAAATCATCTCAAAGGTATTTCTAGGTTAATTTCAAGACAAGTCCTAGAATAGCACATAGGAAATACGGACGGTCCATAAAAATTATTTTCATCCAAATCCATTCAAAAGTTTGAGCGTGAAGATTTCAGAAAACCTTTATATTATAAAAACAAAAAAGCAAAGGTATTATATTTCCATTCAGATTAGTATATTAGAACCGAACAAGAAATAGAGAAATACTAGAACAAATAAATCTACACCTTATTTCCGATTCGCTAACATTTCAACTGCAAAAACAATTGAACAGCAAAATTACTCGATTCCTAAAACACGTTGTAAGCGCGCCTCTAAAGCCAGTATTTCGGCCGATAAGTTTATCGCGTATCAAACTCTAATGCCACACTAAATCACAATTACACGAAATCTGAAAATTTTCGACCAAAACTGAACATTATTCAGCGCGCGGCTAATGCGCTGGACGAAGAACTACATTGGCACTGGAAGTGACAGTTTAAATTTTTTAATTAAAACTAGCTTCTAACTGCGACTGCACCTGTGATATAGTAGACTTTATCAACTATGGGTGTAAAAATAATCTATAACCTATTGTCTGACTTATCAAATATATTTATTCAAAAAATTGTATGAAGCCGTTTCGGAGGAATTCGATAACAAACGCTTTTTATTTCACATAGGCCTACATGGGCACTTATAAAACGTCAGAAGCTAGTGCACGGTTTCAAATTGGTCGTTTCTTATGGAGAAGAACCGGCAAGAAACTCCATGGTTACTCTTTAAAAAAAAATGGTTGTACTTACAATATTTCCATATAACAGTATTAAAAGGTATTATTTAAGAACAGTGTAAACCGGTCTATATTGTACTCATATACAGTTGTCTATATATACTATTCAAGCCATAGCTATTGAGAGATACATGAACAAAATGCTCATAAGCCACTTTAATGCGTATGTGGCAGCCAACTAACAGTTGATAACATTTAATTAACTGCCTGGTTAATACTTAGAATCATATAAGACCATGTAAAAAAAACTTCGAAGGAGATCAATATGGTGAGCAAGCGAATTGAGCGAACGAGGCCTCCGTCATTTCCATCAAGTGACAAGGAAGTGATGGGGGCTTGGTTTCTTCTGCTAGTTCCTAAAAACTATGCAGACAGAATTTAGACCTCTGCGCAATGATACTCCGTGGGCTCTACTTCTTACAATCGTCGTCAGCGCATTGTCGGCTAAGAGCAAATTAAAATTAATTTAAAAACCTACTACAGCCTCTCTCATATGTCTACATAGTCAAGTACTCGTAATTTAACGTAATCAATCCAAGTAATTTGCTAAGCTGTTTGATTGAATAGCTAATTATCATGCTGGCACCATTTAGTAAAAAGGCTTGGCTGATAACTGAATAAACGTAATTAAAAAAAGAAATTTGAAACATCAATAAACGGGTCACGCTGAAAACCAACTCTATGAACTCATCGTATTATACTTTTGGCCACGGCATCATGCTGAACATTCAGCCTTTTTGCGCGGACTTGGCGCACATTTTTATTATAGAATATTTATTTACAAGCTAATTTAAGATTGCGACTTTTCCGCCTAAAAAAATTCTATTCTTCTTTTTTTTGTCTTTCGGTCTTTTTTATATCTTTCTTTCCTTCTTTCTTACTTTCATTCCCTCTTTCTTTATTTCCTTTTTCCTTTCTTCTTTTTTCTTCCTGCTTTTTTTTACACAATTCTAAACCATCCAGCGCCACATTTAATTTCTCTACATCCACGTTCCGTTTTTATAGCTCGCTGTGCATTAACTAATGCAATAGCATTCCTCAAAACATAATTCAGCTCAATCAAAGCTTCGCACGCAATTCTTTGGTTCTTGGCTTTCGCTACGATTTGTAGTGTTGGCATTGTTTAGTGTTGGCGGTGTTTAGGCGGTGTGATTAGTGTGTAGGTGTTGAAGTTTCGAAATATGACTTCACACACTTTAGCGGTTTCAGTTTTCGAGAATTATATTTGAAATTTCGATTGTGTTTCTAATTGGTAAGAACTTGGTTTTTTGCGTGAGAAATTATCAAATTATTAATTTCTTCCGCTTTGGGTGGAAGGAGAAAGTTTCAAAAAGATTTGTAACTCCACTTCTATTTTGCTTGTTACTTATGAGAATATTTGAAGCAATGAAGTGTTGTCCGTTAAGTTGCGAGATTGTCTAAAAGAGTCACCATGGCTCTGTAACACAAAAAGCAACTGAAGGAACACGAGTAAATTTTCGTCTGTGAAAGTTTGACACTCCCTCATGCTTCATTCAACCTTGACGACTTCTCATCCCTTAAAAAATATGGCCCTTTGCGACATAACCTTAAAGATGTTTTGGTCTTCTGATACGATTGGCATGTATCAAAGAAAACGTATATAAGAAGGGTATTTTGTTGTACCTACATTCTGGGCAATTGTAACGTAAAAAACTTGCTTCGTAACTTAATTAATAACACATCGTGTACATTGCACTGTAATCTCCGGCTACTCCCACTAAAAACACAAACACAGCCACACTTGAATAGTGTCACTTCCATAAATTACACAGATGCAACAAAAAAAGGATCAACACACGACTCAAAGTTGCACACAGAGCGACACAGCACTGCATTTCAGCGTCCAACTTTAGTAGATTACGAATGAAATGTGACACAGTGCTCGCAGTTGAAAAACAGTGGACCGAAATACGCAAATGAACCCATTACTGGGCTGATATAAATCATCATAATACAGCCAGTGTAATGCCGGCACACCATTTACTGATTGATGACTGAGCGAGTTTTTAATTTACGTCTCTTTTTTTTTCAGGTAAGTGCTTTCATCTGTACATTTGGAGATTCGCAAGTGTTTTATTAATCATCGTGATGTATTTGTAAGTTGTTTTTTTGTTTGTTTAATTTTAAGTAGTATTGCGAAAGAAAATAAAGGTTATTTTTTCAGGTAAAAAATGCTTGAATGATAATATTGTTACTGCATGTAATATTACAGATTGATAATATAAAGTAGTGAAATACAGGTAATTTACGGATTATGCTCTAGGTTTTATATGATTCAGTTTAAAATAAACAACGATAATTTAGTGTCATGGTCAAGTTATTAACTTCACAAACCTTAACGGAGATACCTAGTGCTTTAAAAGCATTAAATCCATGATTTAAAATTTAACCTGATTCAAATAATGCTGGTTTCCACTCTATCCAGGAATTATTATAATTAAATATAATACATAGTTACCACAATACTAATTTAATAATCACAGTCTAACCAATGAAACTACCGCTCTAAACTATAACATGAATTAATTACAGCGCAAATAATCATACAGAATGATCCCAAATAACCGGACTAAAAGTTAGGAATTTGAACTGTTAAACGCATTATCGGGTTAGGCGCATTGAATATCAATAAGCTTAGTTTGCGTTAGACATAAATTATATTTGAAACATCGATAATTTTAAACGTTAATGTGGCCGATACTAACGTTAGGCGATAGGCAGTTCGGGTAATAATGCGCAGGTATTCATGGGTAATAATGTGCGGCTATATTGACCGTTACATCTAGTTTTAATGGAATACTGTTTTAGAATAGTATATGTTGCTCTTACAATATATTACTTCTATATTGTGGGTGCCGTCACAAACATGTCTAAACTCACATACATAGAAAGAAAAAAATATTTGAAACTCGCACAGGACAAACAACAATAAAATAAAAAGAAAGTACTAAATCTATAAACACTTAACTTAAAACATTTTAAAAAATAATAAAAGAAAACAATATTAAAAGCTAAAAATAAAAGACCTGTCCGAGGTCAAAAATAGTTATGTCCTGTCTAGACATATTTTTAAAACTTAATCGTTTTTCGTGTCTAAGTGAACGCATTGGATTACATTGCAGTTTGTATCGTCATATTTTATACAATTTATTCAGACTAGTTTGTGATATTATTCATTTGTAATAATAATGATATCCGTATGAGACCGAAAGTTACCGATATAGCCCAAAGAATTACCAAACTGAAGTGGCATAAGGTAGATGGTCTATGGGGCCCAAAGGCTCTGAAGTGACGATTCTTGCATAAAAGAAGACGAAACGTTGGTAGGTCTCCTACAAGTTGGACCGATGCCCCGATAGATGCGAGATGCACAAGACTGGTCATTGGCGACACTTGGCGGAGGCATAGGCCAAGAACTAGACGTCTTTCGGCTGAAATCATGATGATGATGATGAATTAAGAAATCTTGATGTTTTTTAAAATCGTTGAAACTGTGTACAGGTTGAGTAATGACTAAAATATAATCTAAAGCTTGTTAATTCACGACGCTATTTTGTAAGTAGTTATTTGGGACTTCACGTTGTAAGAAAAAAAAAAAATAAACAAAGTTTATTGACACCGGAATTAATTAAATGCTGTGAAGGGATCCTTGACTTTAACTAAGTAAGACTTGGAAAATTATGAGAGTGGAGCACCTGCTTAATTTTTAAAATCCTGCTAAAAATGCTACAATTTTGCTACTTTACGGGGCACTTTTCGGTCAAGCTGTTCCATTTACGAGCTGTTGTTTACTAGCCGAGTTAGCTTTAGTTTACTTAGGTTATGCTGAAAAAATAAATTGTGTCATAATCTCACACGGGTTGATACTTTTTTTTTTGTTAGGATGGGAAGTTATCAAACGACTTCTCCGGTCCGGGTGGGGCGAGAGGGTGTGTCAGACTTATAATCACTAAAACCCACCTGTTTCCTTCATTTGCTTTCCAGAAATGGTACCTCTTCTAAAAAAACCCCGCAGTCTAAGTAGTTGTCATTTGTAGATTTTTAAAGGTCAAACGCCATAAAATCTGACTTTCAGTCAATCTATACAGTGCCGATTTCAAGTTGGCTGAGAAAAGGCTAGGGAGATATGATGTATCACAACTATACACAATGTTTTAACAAATAAAACGAAAAAGGATACTTTAATACGTGACTTAATAACTTAATACTCTTATACACGTGCTCACTATATACACATGCACATAGCGTCGAAACAGTGGCGTCGGGCAGTTTTCCTCATAAATAGATTATACAGTTGTCAGCGCTGTTGTGAGCCGAAGCGAATCTATTAAGCGCGTTATTTCCGTTCGCACAGCCCGAACACGGATGTTGGCGACTGGATGTGACAGAGAATTGGATCGTGTGTGAAAGTGTAGGTTTTGTTTTTGTACGGCCGGGAAATGGAAACCTGTTTGTGAATGGGATATTCTGTTGTTTACTGGTGCTGGTAGAATGTTCAAATTTATTTGATGCTTCCAGAGTAAGGGTTTACTGTGAGTAGGTACCCAATTAATCAATAAAAAACTCGCTTCATGGCATCGATTTGGATTTACGCTGATTTATGTATATTAGTTTCCAAATTATTTTAATACTTTGCACGCCTGTAAGTCTCGAATTCACTCTAGGTTTTAAGTTTGATTGTTACTGTACCCCAAAATTGTCTTAATGCTATAATTAATTAAATAAATAAAAATAGGGGTCTTTAAGTCAAGAGTTACTAGATTATTTCTAGGCAAGCGTGCTCCATCGTCGGCCACATCATCGCTTACTATCAGGTGAAATTACTATCTCACCTGATGGTAACCGACGATGTGGCCGAGGTGAGATAGTGTTATTAGCTATCAGGAAACACAGACTTTTTTTCAAACTTGAGTCTATCAATAATAAGCAGAAAACTTAACGTACAATTAAATAAAGACCACAAAAGCTTTCGTTAATCATGTCTTAAGCTGGTTTAGAAACACATTGCACAGAACAGGATTAAATGTTTTCCACATAAATTTTATTTAATTTTGTATTCACATATATATATATTATTGTACACCTACTACCAATTTGGCAGCTGCGGTATTCCCGTCCGACTATGATTTAGGTGCCTGACTTTAAAGCTAGGTGAATAGGGTTTCCGCCCTTGTATCTTTTGTTGAATGAAGCTTAAAAAAATAGGCTTTTAATAAACAAGTGCATTACAATATTAACGATTGTATCACTGCTTACCATCAAGAAGGATTGGAATCAAGCATCATATTATAAACTAGTGCTTAACCTTAACATTAAAAAAAATTTTTTGTTGGAACATAATAAAACACTGATGCAAATTATTTACTCAAAAAAATTCCAAGGTACTCCTTCCAGTACATGGGTATCCCTGCAATTTTCGCCTACAATTCGAACGTAAAGCTTCCAAAGCAATCGATTTCCGGCCTATTCGACTTTAAACGGGGAATCAAACCCGATATCCGAACGGATTTAGTTGCGGACTCCATAGACGTAATGAATGGAGTG
This sequence comes from Mythimna albipuncta, assembly GCA_929112965.1. Classification (NCBI taxonomy): domain Eukaryota; kingdom Metazoa; phylum Arthropoda; class Insecta; order Lepidoptera; family Noctuidae; genus Mythimna; species Mythimna albipuncta. The sequence continues at coordinate 4,680,679 of OV815960.1, forward strand.
GAGTGGCCCACTTCGATTCAGTTAACTTTATCCTTTATATATTAATCACTGTGATGGGATTTCAGAGACGATGTCGAAGGACGTTCACAGTGGGTTTTGAATTGGATTTTTGGGATCAAATAGATAATCGATTGGATCGTGCATGTAATCGGTTCACCCTTTCACATAATCTCAAGTAAAGTCGTTTTTCCCAAATCCTGTTCAAATACTGCAAAAAGTATTATGATCTTCCCTTCATGCTTACTACAATTGATTATGATCTTCCCTTCATGCTTTACCAAGCTCACTACTAGACGCTGATAAGCACGAGATGAGTATCATCGTGTAATTTTAGTGACAATTAAAAAAAAATCATTCCCAGTTTCAGAAATACCAGACGACACCTAAACGAATTACAAAAACCATTTTTATTTTACTCTTCATAAAAATAAATAGATAAAAAGTAAAAATAAGTTAAATGATATCAGTGCAAATAATATGATCCTTTGTGAGATTGGAGTTTAGACTCTCGCTCCCTCTCCAAGTGTCGGGAGTCACACAGCGATTTCCGGCCACCGTAGGCACGGGCTTGCTGACGGTAAGCAATGGGCAGCTTGCCGTCTGGACGCTCGATAAGTGCCAAGCCCAGATCAAAGGTACAAGGTAACACCCAAAAGTCTGACACCCGCCCTACCTAAAGTGGAAGAATTCATTTGATATTTTTCCACATTAAAAAGCCTCTCAGTCCGGATTCACACTGACGCTCAATTATATGTATCTCAAAACCAATTTTATCAGTCCAAGCATGCCTATGAAAAATTAAATGTAAGTGCGTAAAGAATTATTGACGCTCGACTCAGCGCCGAAAGTTGAAAGTTCAGTTTATATTTGGTCGTTCATTTATTTGTCACATGAGTAATATAAGTGGGCATTTAATCACACAGTACATGCAAAAACATTAATGTGCACAAAGGGTTAATTTTGAAGCGATTTCACGAACTGGAAAATGCAAACCAATATTTACTTGGTAAATAGTTTTCACAAAGTATTTTTACTATCACTGAAATTTTTTTTTGTTAACTTTGTTATGTAACTTCAAAAACCGTAGACGCGGGCTTGCGGATGGAGAGCAATGGAATACTTGCCGTCCGTCCGTAAGGACCAAGCTCGAAACGATGGTGCATTGTATTCCTCACGCGGCTCACAAAGAGTTCAGCAAAATTAACAAAGCCCAGTATGGTTGGGACTGTGGATAAAAAGGTAACTGAAGAATACGAGTTTTAGTCACTAAAAAGCTGATACGTCCTCTCGCTCCACTCAAAAAGGGAGAAGTCATTTGGTGATTTTCTACCAAAAAAAAAGTATTATACAATACTAGTGACCACCGTAACCCAAAACACGGCTCTTATTGAAAATTTTTTAACTGTATCATGAAAATCACAACGTTATAAACTTAGAAATACATAGTCACCGGGCCATCCAGGCGACTGAGAGGTCGTTTTGCATTTGCACTCAGTTTTTTTTGCTGGCTCCCAATGTCCGCTATGACCTGCCGTAATCTGTGTTGTACTTAGTATCGGTAGTGTCCAACTTGTGACCTTTTTAAAATATTTTTGAGAAAAAATCTAACACAGTGTAAAAGTTATTTATATCGATTCAGTTACTGATTCTGAACAAACTATATACAGATTTACCATAATTATATGCTAAATCTGAATATAGTTTGTGTTTGTTTGTTTGTTTTTGTGTGTGTTTGTTTGTGTTTGTGTTTTGTGATTGTTGTTTGTGTTTTTTTGTTTGCTGTTTGTGTAGTAGTTTGTTTTTCGTATAATAATACGAAAAATAATTTAGTATAAAAGAAAAAGACCAATATGAAAGCGACTCACCATCTATGCGTTTCTACCGTCTGATTAAACATCGAGAATGAATAAAGTTTTACGAGTCCGATTGGCTACTTTTATTGGCTGGCCGGCCGGTCCTTATCTCCGGGCGCCATGCATTGGCAAACGCCAGTTATTATTAAACCTCAAATAAGTTGGTACGACTGTATCTGTCATAAAACTATGACTGATGAATTGAGGGTGGGTTATCGTTTTTGGTTTGGTTTAACTGTATCTGATGTTGGGGTAGGATAGGAGAATTTAAGACTGTGTATTGATATTGGAAACCTTGTCATCGATATTATATTTCTTTTTACTCTTTGAAAGATTTTAAGTAATTTGTTTATTTATCCCATCTACAATTGTTACACTTTATAACCGAATGATACATGCTATTTTAATATTCTAGAGTACAAAATTATGCGATAGATACAGTATGCATAAACAATATTTAAACTAAAAACGTTTTACAATTATATTGCAGATATAAAAATCAATAACTAAAGTTGATTTTCTTTAATGTTCTAACTAGTCTTTGACTACTATCCCACCTGATGTGGCAAGAACTAATGTAATCGTTAATGATGAAGCTCACTAGTTTATTAAGAGTATATTAACTCAATTTTTAAATACACATAATTATTACGTGTAGTGGTTATCTAATTTAGATGGCAGTTTTGATAGATATGCAACAAATATTATATTTTCATCGCAATTATTGAGAAATCTACAATTTTTGGGATTGAGGAGTTAGACCCTGAAACAGTTTTTGGAATAGGGGACGTAGTAGTTTTTAAGGGTAGCGTGGATAGTGAGATAAACTTTTTTTTTAATAAAACCATCTTATTTTCTTGATTATCCACATACTAACTACTACTGGACCTTTTTTGGTGCAAACGTGTGACAGACAATGTTACTTTTTATTTATTTATTTTTTGTTTTGTGTTTGTCTTAAGTTTTTGTTGTCTACAATGTTTTTTGCGCCAAAGTAAATACTTTTCTTTCTTTCTTTACTTCTTTTTTTCCCTGGATACCTTTTCCAAAGAAATAAGTAAAACATACGCCGAAATAAATGGTTTTAAAGTGTACACATGATTATTAGCAAAACCAAACTTTAAAATTTCTAACAGAAATTGAAAATATAACTGTTATGTATATTACGATAAATAAATTAATATAAAATTACTTTCCCAAAATCAAATCATAGCACGAAAATTAATCCCCTAACCCAATCTTACATCTAACCCTTGTCATGTCCAAATCGGTCAGAAAGCCTTCAGAAGTCAATAAGATAGAGATAGGGTTTCAATCCGTGTCCTACTGTAGTCGGGTCGAAATAGAATCGGCCGTAGCTGTCGACGGATCGATTGGCTTTATGGGGCCAAATGGTCCTTGTATTCACCATGTCGATCTAGGGTTTGAGATTCGAATGGAAAGGTTTGATGGTGTGCCGTGATAAGGGTTAATATGACGGAATAATTTTGTGGGTTTGTTTGTTAATAAATGAGATATAGGAATGGAATTTTGGTAATATTATTATGGTTTTGAGGTTTAGACTACTGGACAAAATTACACTAACGATTGCGCAAGTCCAATATAGATTGGTTTTGACAAAGTGACATTGGTAGTACATGTCTATCCTTAACCATAACCGGTTTTGCTGATACATTGTATTTTTTTTAAAGGAAAATATTATCTTCCACTTTTGGTGAGGTGTGAGTTAGTGCTAGACTTGTACTGATTAAAACCCATAAGACTACCACGGTGCGAAACTCTTTTGAACCATCCGCTGCCCTAGCAGGCAGAGATTCTAACTGGCCCCGTCAATCTTGCTTCATCGATTCTGGCTCGGTTTTTACTATGCGGTAAGTCGCCTGATACTCGACGATCGCACCTGCGGTGGCCGTGAACTGATCGTTCGACGTCTCTAGCAGGATTTTGTCGAACAATGTCTTCAGTTAAAAAGCCTTCGATTTGATCAAACGACTGCGCTATATAGATACAAATATTTCAGTAATATATTTTGCTGGCTTTTTCCCACAGCTTCGCCCGCGTACATAATAATCGGTAGCCTATTTCACTAAGGAATATAGCAGCTTTCTATCGGTGAATATTTTTGCAATCGGACATACAAAAAAATATAAAAACAAATAATCTAACTTCACCTCTTCCTAATATTTGTATAGAAGTATAAATTATGCCGAAATACTATCAGAATCACTAGTCACCTTAGAAGATTTAAATCTGAACTAACTATGTAACCACTAGCAGTACTCAAAGCTTAATTCGCAACACAAATTAATACCTCGACACACACAACTAGAACATAGCACTAATCACTTCATATACACACCTACCCATAAAGGTGTAAGGTATAAATTCCAATGTGAACGACCAATATTAATGTCAGTTTGCAAAGTTTACACGTCATTAACTTCGAGTACTAAAGTTGTATGAAATTCATCGATTTTGCACTTGTGGAGAATTTATGTGCAATACAATGTAGATAGGTATCGATATGAGTTATATTTTTCCTTTGTTTGTGAAGATCGGTTGTGGATCGGAATGGATGAAAAATTGGTCCTTCGAGCCCGGATTTTTATTGGATGTCGCTGCTTATTTTATTTTTTAATGCGGTGGAGACTGATAACTTTATGAATGTGAAATATATTTAACAACAATCTTAACATAATCTTAATCAGCTTCATAATGTTCCCACTGCTGGGACTTAGGCGTCCTCTCTAGGAAAGACGATGCCACGTGGACCCGGTGTAAGTTGATGGAGGTCACTTGTCTTTAAATCTTTGGTTAAACAACAACATTGTGAGGAAATCAGCACATCCTCGAACAGAAAGCTTAACCGAGAGAAAAAATTGAGAATATAAATGAACGTTAGATTCAAAATCTAGATTAAACCTAGATCTTTCTGGATGTAAACCTAGTCTGAATACATTTAGAAGTTTGGTCCTCAGTGGCGACCTAAAATTTAATCACAGAAAGATAACATTAGGACCAACAACTTTTTGAATCAAATTTTATTTGTCATAATTATCTTTTAGCGCTCTACTTTACTTCTCCACTAAGACCACTTTATTTTACTTTCATCAATTAATCTAGATTTGCATAAAAAGAAGGAAGTTCTTTTAAAAACCTTGTTATAAGTGGACAAATTCTCGCTTTAAAACGTTAAACTTCCACTTTGAGTAAATGAAATTACGACAAAACTAATTAGCGAGTAATTAAATGGTCTCGAACCAACTGACAAAAAAAGTCTCTTCAACACTTAGTAGATTTTTAACGCGTTACTATAACCATTATAGAGGGTACTAGATTCAGATGACAATAGTAATTTTAAGTTAATATAGTAATATATTTTTTTATTATTCTGATACTTTTTTTTAGTATTAAAAATTTGCGTGCAACCTTTTTACAATGGAAAATAAGGCATTTAAAAAAAAATTGTTTAAAAAATTATTTCGAAGCACGTTTCTATCTATAGGTGCCTATTTTTTTCTCACTTAAGTCAACAATAGAATAAAAAAAACGATATTTTCCACAGCATTCTTCCTACATAACCTATACTTCAACACAGAGTGTGTTGATACTTCACAATATCCTGCATACCTTCACATCCCAGACATAAAGAAGTTTCAAAGTATCTGTAACTACCTTTTTTTTTGAGTGTGGAAAATAATCATAATTATAAGTTTTCCTGGCTTAGGTTGAAGGAAAAGAAGTGGTAGTTATTTACTAACTAAAACCCATCCGAATTTTTCAGTTGCCTTTTAACTTCCAGGGTCATGGTAGCACTTTCGGAAAATCCCACAGCTCCGGCAGATACCGCCTTTAGCAAGGCCCGTCAATTTTGCTGACATCACTTTGAGGCGCGTTTGGATTACGACGTATTGACTCGTCTTTGGTTCTTATTAGAAGGTTACAATCGTAGCCCTTCGTCCTTTGACGCAGCCTAGAGCAATTATCTTCAGCGGGAGCCACCCGTGAGGATTATCTCCTCCTCCCGTTTTCCACCGCATCCTTTGCTTGTATTACTGCTTGGCAGAAGAAACGTTTCGATTCCCTCTCGCTTCGTACCACGGCCTAGACCAAAGCCGGACGCGAGATGTCACCACCCACCGCTGATTGTTTCCAAAAGGACACTCTGGAACTCCACTGTATCCATAACATTGAAACAATTCCAAACATCATAAAACTGAAACCTTTCAACCAAAAAAAAACTAAATGGCCATGGTCCCATTATCATCTGCAGCTTAGTGCCATATTAATTCCAAACTTCATACACTTGCTTACCAGTAAAACCATATTACCGGTAAGCCGTTACCGGTAAGACCATAACGGTAACGGTATTCCCGTTAAAAGAAACTACTACCGCTAAACGAGTAACACGGTCTCATTACGTTCTCGTATTATAGCCGACTTGCTTTTCTTAATAGGAGTTTTTAAATGACGATCTTTATTATATTCTGTGGAGAAAGGATAATGGAGATTTGATTTTGAGGAAGATTGTGAGAGATTCCAACCAAGAAAAAAGTCGTTAAAAGGATGATTTTGGACAGATTATAATAATAACAAGACTAACTTTGCTGTGTAAAGCCAAATCACAAAATAGATAGGTATAGAAGTTAATCTCATGTATGTACTTCACTTTTTTGTGGTCAACGCGTTACAACGAACTGTACGAGTGCGAGCGGACGATTGAGCCGAGATATCGTGTCCGTGAGCGGTGTCTATGTGTGCGTTACTCGAGCGCGCTTTATACGTGGATTGTCTTCTGTACCTATCTATTTTGTGAACAAAGTACCTACAGTCCGTAGACTGTACAGGAGAGTAAAATTAATTATGAGAGTAGTGGTGGCCGGGTGTTAACGACCCCGACTTACGAATTGTAACTCACAGATTCAAATCTAGCTGGGCGCATTATTTTGTGTAATTTATTTCATCAAAAGTACTCTCAAAACGGTGAAGAAAGACATAGTGAGGAAACCGGCATGTCCTAGGACCAAAGATTCGAAGACATGTGACATCCACTAACCCGCAACAGGCCTGTGGAGTGGATTAAATCCCATTCCTTCTCTTAAAGAGGAAGTCTGAGTCGCGACAGTGGGAACATTATAAAGCCGACTATGCTATACTAAAATTACGGAGATTTGGAATATTTTTGGTTTATACCTACAGACTCATATTGAAATAAAATAAAAATATATTTCGGTAGTTAAATGACTTTTAACTGAAAATATTTTCACGACCTTTGGCCCTGAAGTGGCAACGTATGAATACAAGATACCTTTTATAATTTTATTTTTTAAGCTATTGCATAGCTTCTATCGCGGGCCTTGAGCGTGGAGACCGAATCCAGAAATACCGTAACGAAAATAACCTAACACCCCTAACACTCATTTGTTTTTGAGCGTGGTGACCGATAAGAAAACAAATGAGTGAACAATCAATCAAAATTCAATTCAATGTGTGAAAGTGTAACTTCAATTAATATCAAAGAAAAAAAAACAAAGGAAAAAAATACTGCACAAATAAAAAATAAAAAAATTATAATTGCATAAGTTGATAAAAATGCTATGCAATAGCTTTACCGCGGCAGTCCCCGAGTGCCAGACGTCTTTTTTTATTTAATGTTCGTGTTATTTCACTGTATACATTTATATATATAATTTTGTGTTAATAATAAGATCTTGGTCATAATCACTACTTATCATAATAAGTAGACGAATAAGTTCAATAGATTCAATAATGAAATGATTGATTGGTCTGGGCTTAGACCAATTAAATACAATATTTATGGTTTAGAAAGAGAAAGACCATAGTGTTGAAGCAGGATGGAATTGTTTTTGTTATATTCCAACACGCCCCCCTCAAAAATAAATTCCTTTTTCTTTGCCTTATTTACTGTATTCTATTGTCTTCTACACCTACATTGTTAACTACTCTGTAGTTTCAAAGTTACTGCGACTCACTCCTTTTTTGTTTAAGTTGGATATTAAGTTCTTGTTAATACGTGTCTGTATACTTTGTTGACTTGTTCTACACTATCTTTTTATACCTGTTAACACGGTAACATAGAAACTTTGTTAAAATATCTTTTTTAAGACTAACATGAAGCTATTCGTCATGCTTGCAACATAGAAAAGGATTAATTCAAAGAGTGCGTCAATTAATGAGGTTACATGAGTTACTAGCAGCTGCCAGCAGACTCTCCCACGTGAATGTATAAAAATGGTCCCAAGGAACTATACTGCTGGGATAAAAAGTATAATATATGCTATTCCAGGATATGGTCTACTCGTTTCTCTAATTCCATTCAAATCCGTTCAGCCGTTCGAGCGTGAAGAAGATTCAAACATATAGACATACTCAGACTTTTTGCTTATATAATATTAGTATGACATGTATATACATAATTATATTATGTTTGGAATTCAGTTCAAAGGAAGTCATAAGTAATTATTTTTTTTTGGTGTTGTGTAAGTGTTGCAAATGTTACCTATGGAAGGAAACATCCGAAATAAACGTTTATTATTATATTATTGGTTATCTCCAAACCTGGCTAAGGTAGACTCTAAATTGAAACCGATACCGTAACCGAATGTACGGATCCATTTCCAGTTTCCGCCGAAACTGAAATTCAGACATACGTGGCAACAGAAAAGCGGTCAGAAAACAAAAAAATTGATAAAATGATCAAATCATTAAAAAAGCAGCCCTAACTTTCATAAAATACAAAACTATAATATATTAACGAAATTAATAGTTTTAACTAAGATTTCTGTACAGTACCTGAATTAACGGTTTCAAATATTAGGTATATTATATCTACTTTAATGTTATAAAGAGGTTACATTTTGTTTGTTGTTTGTAGGACCTCTAAAATGAGTCCGATTGCAAAAATTTTTTCACCAATAGAAAGCTGCTTTATTCCTGAGTGACAGGCTATATTTTATGTATACGGGCGAAACCGCAAGCAAAAGCTAGACAATCACCCAACCACCCTCCAATCTAAACTCATAAGTAACAAGCCAATGATCAAACAGTTAGTTTAATTTTCAGTTTATCAGATTATATCGGCTTATCAAAGACAGTCTGACCTTCATTAGATAATTAATAGCTAACTGGTTAAGTATTAATCATGAAGATCAAGGTATTAATTAGGTTATTAATCGGATTAGTTCAGAGATCTTTGTGCGTTATGTTTGGAGGGATAATTGTAGAGGTTTGAGAGATTGAGGGAGAGAGATTGCAGTTGGTAATACCTAATGTCAAGCCATATAAAAAAACGTGTCTTTGAAACTGTATTTAGAAAATCAATGGAGTAAAGTTATGAATCGTTATGCAGATAGGAAACGACTCCTCCCACGCAAGTCGTAAGACAAAACGGTTTTTTTTAGAAAAAGCGTTTTTTTTTTAAATTTTTAACTATTTAAATATAATTTGTATAAATTAATTATGTTATCAACAAATAGTTTAAGGTCAAAGTACCAGATGCTGGATGTATTAAGAGATAATATTTTTTGTTCATAAATTGAAAAGTTACGTTTTTACCCCTTTATTTGTGGCGATAGAAATTCACAGACAATTTCACATAACCCATGACAATTCAAGGGATAAAGCCACTGACGAAGGTTTAGTAATATATAGTTACATACCTAAAAATGTAAGTAATATTGTCTTAATAGCATTTTTTAAGTGGCATTTCGTGGTATGATATTTAAAAAGTTCCAGTTTAGTTTTATTTTAACAATAAATATCGAAATTAAATATTATTAGCTATAGCAAAAAGTCTCCGCTCTCGTTTAACATTATTGCTTTTAAAGACCAAAAAGCAGAAGACGTTTTTAGTAGATAGTATCTCACAAAATTGCATCAATCGGTAACTCATACAAACTCACAAACAAAAATGGCTGCCAGCTTCCCTTTACAATAAATCTGATGTCTAACAGAAAAAAAAAAAAACAGCAAACAAACAAGAATATCCTCCCACAATTTTTCTTTTCATAAACGTTTTTTCTAAGACTGCTATCATCTCACATAACCGCCCTTTAAACATTTTTGTTTATATTTTTCTTTCTACCCACCATATTTACTGCATACACACAGGCCCTCGCATCATGACACACCTAACTACACCATCTCATTACTGAGTCAAAAACAAAACTGCACATTAAAATAAAACTCGGCTACACACGCCACCAACTTTTAACTCCAACAAAATATTTCCGTGATTTTTTCCCAACTACATTATGATAAAAGGGACGTCCTGCTTACTGTCATAGAAAATAAAGGTACAGAAGGTCCATATAACGTGTGACATAGCTCTCACACATAGATACGCTTTACGCACAACGATTGCACGAGCTCTCGTGATCGTTAACTGTCAACAAATTGCTGACCATTCAACCAACTGCCTGAAAATGCTCGCTATGCAAAACTTTACGGTTTTGTTATAAAGATTTACTAAGGCCCTGGAACGCAGAAAGTAACTTAAGGAAAGTATTTGCATTTTATCTATTAAAAGTCTAACACTCCTTCCTCCACCTAGAGAAGAAAAGTTTCCCACCCTAAAAAAACGCAGTCATCTCATGAAGTTTTTCCAATACATCCTCATCGTTTTATAATCAATGTAGGTACAGTCTATTAAATTACACTAAGCTGTTGTTGTCAAGAAATTGTTCTCATTTCATGTAGCCACAGGCCGCCATCCTAATCTAAGGCGTCTATGTTAGCATGCATCTGTTTTCATTAATTGCATGGAGCTAACCTACTACTTTCCTGCCTACTCTATGAGTCTTTACAAAAACATCGCCCGCCGTTCACAGGAACACTTCTACATAATATACGACCGAAAAACAATACAATATGACAGTTCCAAAAGTGGACTTATAAACATGGACTCGTGTTCTGAATGCGGTTTTGTGTTTAGTAATAAGGACTCGTTATAAAGTGTGAGTACTATGGTAATGATCTCCGCCATAATTTTTTAACACAGTGTGACGGGATGTTGTACAATGTAATATTATAATCGCATGCTTGCTTGTGGTCATAAAATTTTTCGTGGAAATGCTGAAAAGCAAAAATGTACCTTGGTTTACTTTGAGAAGGTATAATTTTCTCTGCAAAAGTTGTCAAGAAATTGGTAGCGTCAATGAAGTGTAGATGGTTAGGTATTGTAAAGTAGTAAATCTAACAACGTCATATTAAGTACATAATCGCTTAGATTGCATACCTTTAGCACAGATTTCTCTGAAACAGGCACCAACTCTTACAATGTTAACTTATATATGTAATTATGTAATTCTATACTGTTGAAACCATCAGTGAATGAAAACCATTGTGAGAGAAAAGAAATTATATTATTATAATATTAATAAGCATCAAAAACCTTAGTATACATTATCACAGTTTTCTCATATAACCTTAAAACGAAACTGAAAGCTTACATTTTTCAAATATTTTTCGAGGCGTTAATCAAAGCAACTTTTCGGAATCCAAATCCGTATCGATTTTAGATTCAACACAGATTTGAGTTGTGTAACTAAACAACGGAGCGCTCTGATGCTACATAAAGCTAAGCACAGACGAACGATTTTAATCGGTCATACACAGACTCCGTATCGATAGTATCAAATATTTAAGCTACATACTCAATATCTACGTTTCTTCACCTCATAATTTCAACTCACAGTTCCACAGTTAAAACTAAATTCAACATTCAATACTCGATTATATTATACTTCATTCCACAATGCAGAGGTGGTAAAATAGTTACATTTTATTTAGTCCGTATTTTAGATTATAAAAATATATTGGACACGTATTTTTTCTTTTTTCGATTAAACAAAAAATAACAAAGATATAGCCCATTAAAGTTATGTGTGACGTGACCCCGTGTGAAAAAATGCATCATGGCGTGACGTTACACGTAACTTTAATGGGCTATATCTTTGTCATTTTTGGTTTAATTTACAAATAATAATAATCTAAAAGACGGACCAATTACATTTTTTACGGCAACTATTTCATTAAAACATTCATTGCGTCTCTCTGCGATTAGATATATTTTCTTGTTTAATAACGGAATTTCAGAGGGTGACTAAGTGTGTTGACATAGATTTATAAGAACATCTGTGTTGACTTCTATGTAATTTGTGCAGGTTTTCGTAGTTTAAAATTGACCATCTCAGGTATATGTATATTACTTGCAATATGTATGAGTGGCGTCGCTAAGTACGGTTATTTTGCGACCACTATTGCTACCTTCCCAAGGTAGCAATAGTGGTCGCGGTCTATACCTGTTAAAACAATTGTATGTGTTAAAAAAACAAAAATAAATTAAAACCAAATGATAATGATGCCCAAGCTGATTGCTAATCGTACCAATATTAAGTCTTCTGTACCCTCTTACTTTGTGGCCCATCATTGAAGGTTGTCGGTGACCATCGCTACATTGACACGTGGTGTTTTATAGCTATTAAATAAAGGAGGTTTTATTGTCTAGCAATACTGTTGCGAACCACTTGGGATCGCAACAGTATTGCTGGACAATTTGTGATTATAAAAAGTATGAAATTACTTTGTAAGTGAATGGTACATCGTACTAAGAATTTTTATAGCTATGTGAGTGGATACTTTTATATTTTTTTATATTTATAATGTAACTGATCCCAATTTAATCTTTTTTATAATTTATCTCACTGACATATCGATGTAATTTTTAATTTAATTTATTTTAATTTATTCCAATGCAATTTTTAATTATTTTTGTCTTAATTATATTATTGTATAAGTGCTGTGCACGCCTATAAGTGACAAATCCACCATAATATGTATTTGTAATGTTCTTTTATTTGTAACTTTAATCGGTGAATGAGTCGTTGGTGTGTCAATTTTTAAAATAAATAAATAAATACCAAGTGGATAATTTTAAATGAAAAAAATGACTACTGTTTGAAACAATGTTTAAGTTAGTTATTCCCCGCTCGCCCTAGAACGTAACGGGCAACTGAAGAACATACGTGTGATTTTTGTCAGTAAAAGTTTGATACTAGTAAAAGTTTGATATTATTAAGTAATAAATTTGCTCGTGGTTTTGAAGACAACATAAACAAAATTTGTAAGTACTGTGAGATACCCCTACTGCAAGACACTTCCTCTAAAAAAGCATCTAATCTGTCTATGAGATTTAAAAAAGTTAACAATGAATTAGTTTTTAAAATAATTAGTCATTTGAATAAGAAAAAAAGTCCAGGTATAGATAGCATTCGTGTCAGTGATCTACAGTGTATAAATTCAGAAATAACACCTGTCATTACTCATTTAATAAACTTATGTATCTCCTCATCATCTTATCCTGATGAATTAAAGACTGGCATAATTAGACCCATACACAAGAAAGGTTCCTACAATGACATAAACAATTATAGGCCTATTACTATTCTATCTAGCTTAGATAAAATAGTGGAAAGATATATAGGTAATGAAATTAATACTTTTTTATCCAGCAATAATATCATAAATAATAAGCAGTTTGGGTTTCAAAAAGGTCGTAATACTACGCAGCTACTGTCGGCCTTTTCTGATGAGGTCAATAAGCATCTGGGCGCTCGCGAACAGGTGCTTATTGCCCTCATCGACTTCAGCAAAGCGTTTGATACTCTACGGCATAAAACATTATTCTGCAGATTCGAACAATATGGTATACGGGGTCCTCTGTTAAAATGGTTCAAAAATTACCATAAAAATCGATATACAGTAGTCCGTTTAGGCACTTGCCATAGTGAAAAAATACCTACTAAAATGGGCACGGCCCAAGGTTCAATAGTTGGCCCAACTGAGTACTTATTATATGTTAATGACATGTGTGATGTCATTCCAGAGGACTCTGTGTATCATTTTGCTGATGACACATGCTTGGTAACCCATCATAAAAATATATTTGAGGCTCAAGCAGCAATGCAACGTTTATTCGATGATCTGTGTAAGTGGGCACACGATGCAGGCCTGGTTATCAACGCTAGTAAAACTAAAATCATACATATACACTCGCCTTACATGAAGATTAGACAGGTACCTAAAATAATCGCGCATGATCACCAGTGCCTGCATCGCGGGCCCACTGCACGCATATGTGGGTGTCCTGCGCTAGAGGCTGTCGATCAGCACACATATCTTGGCCTCACTATAGACAAGCATTTCAATTGGGGATCTCATATTGAAAATGTCTGTAACAAACTTAGATCTGTTAGTGCCAAGTTAGCTATTCTCAAATACAAACTTCCCTTCTCCACGCTACGAATGCTGTATCTCGCCCTGGCAGATTCAGTCATAAGCTATGGGCTTACTAGCTACGGACGTACCTACAAAACATATCTAGATAAAATATATAAATTACAACTAAGCATACTCAAGAATATTGTGCCTATGAATATTAAACTTAAATATAAAGATGATGAATATGGATTATTTAAATATTGTAAAATTATGTCAGTCTTTGATAGATTTAGGTCGGCAATTATCCTGGACAAATTTAATTATATTAGCTCTTTAACGTTAAATAGTAGACCAAAACATTTACGTGATCTTAATTACCTGCCAACATATAAAGTACCCACAACTGTAAATGTTTATGGCATGAGAACTTGGGAATATATATTGCCCGATAATTTAAATAAAATTCCAAAACCTGTGCAATCAAATATTGTCACTAGCACATATAAAAAATGTAAACTTACTTTGAAAAAGCTTTATATTACTGGTAACATCACATCTCAAAAATTATAGCATTAAGCTAAATTATATAAATTTTTAATGTAACATGCTGCGAGCGAGCTTGCTACCTCCACTTTGTCACATAAACCTTTAAAAGGTTTCAGACAAGTGTTTTTGTGTTAACAAATGTAAGAAAGAAAATGTAATGAACAATAAAGAAAAAAAAAAAAAAAAATACAACCTTCACACTCTCAGAAGTCATTGAACGATGTCCCATCTAAAAAAAGGTCCGGATAAAGTGGCAATGTTGTATCGATTGTCACAAAGTCTGTAATAAATGGATTTGACATATCAAATAGTCCCAAACATTTTTGGTATACTATGGCATTTGATTTGATTGCTCATTAATCCAATAAACTTTAGCTTCAATACTTAGCACAAACATTGTTTGTGTTAACATATCAGGTCAACTATTTAACCTATTTGTTTCACCGTTCAGCTTTAAATTACAAGCAGCGGACCAAATTCCACTGGTTTAGAGGGACTACGGCATAAGCACTGTTGACAACGTACTATTTAGACTAATCGAAAATTGAGCCAAGTATCGAGGTCAGAACATTATTAGAGGGGAGAACATTATTAGGCCTATAGGTATGGTTTTACACTCTAAGACTAGCTTGAAACCAGTGGCTCAAACCACGTGAGAGGTTTATAAAAAAAGAAAATTAACAACCATGTTACTTCACAATGATTAGGTTTGATACACCTCTGTACATGAATCCAGAAGAGGAAGTAATAACAAAGTCGGAAGCATATCAAAAATTTGAGATATACATACATGGTTACATGGTTTATAGAGATGATACAGAAGGCAAGTTGCTCGTCCACTGGAAACCAAACGAGTGGGCCTCCAAAAAAAACGTGTTTCATTTTATTTTCATAATGTTTTGGTTAAGATCTGCATTCTTATGTATCTGATATCTAAAAAATTGCCAGAGGGATCGTTTTTACCCGACTACGGCAAAGCCAAAGGAGGGTTATGATTAATTTGTAATTTTATAAAGGATTTTATAAAAGTTGTATAATATTCATGCTTTTGATCAATAGTTAGAAAATCTAGCTCACATATCTATATTGTTTACATATATTAAAATAAAATTAAAAAAAATATTATAAAAAAAATATAGTTTATTTTAGACCAAGGTTTATATTATGTTAGTAATCACACACCTTAAAAACTATGTTAGTGAAGATTATTATTTAAATATCTTTTGCGTACACATGACATATCGGATACAAATACTCAGTGACCCAAAGTAGCGCAACACAGCTAATCACTGGATGACAGTTTCCTCATCACGTTTGCCATCACCGCTTTGAAAGCAGTGGTAACGAAATAAACTATTTGCGTAAAGCGCTTGCTTGGGATTAAACACGCGACTCAACATGACATTTCTCACTGGGCGACCACTGCTTCAGCTTTCTTATGACGGATCTAAAACCAATGATTTAATTTTAGCCACTAAAGTTTACTGCAAAAACACACCTCACATACACACTCCTCACCTCTAAAGGCCCAACATGTGCCAGAGATGACGTCCCTCCACAAAGTTGGCTAACAAGACAATAAAGCATAACCCTGTTCCTTGCTACAGGAAGCGTTTGTCTCTATTTCACGCCAGTACACCTGCGAGTATTCGCTTCCAGTATTTCATTGTTCCATGTTTTGTTTGTCTTGTTTTGTCTTCAAGTTTGAATCTCGACAATGATTGTACAATTTATTGAATTGAGGTTAGGTATTTTAAGCTTCAGTAAGGAACCTCAGAAGGTTATATTTATACTTAGGGCCACCGGACCCTATTTTAGATATGGAATCTATATAGAGAGGAGTGAGAGAGAGTATCAGACTTTTACTATCTAGCTGTCCCCGCACACGAGCTTCGAAAAAACGCCGCTTCCAGCTTAATTTTGAGGCGGCCTTTTTTTGTGGTGCTGCCACAAAAAAACGCTTGAAGCGGCTTTAAGCTTCACCGGACACAAGAGGTGTAGCGCGATTCAGCCATTTTTGCGGCCGCTTCTAGCGTTTTTTTGTGGCGGCGTTTTTTTAGGCCCGTGTGCGGGGACAGTTACAGTGGTGGGCTTTAGTTTCTTTTTGCATTTCAAGTTGACAGTAACTCTTTCGTACACTGTCACAGTCTAACTTTTATTTAGGACATTATTTCAAGTTGCTACAGCACCAATTTATTTGTAATTCTTTTTTGCCTATTTCTTCATTAGTCATCCTTCCTTTTTCAGATGTTAAGTTTCACACACTTTCCTTTTACCTTTGTAGTATATAAAAACCGCTTTTGATGGCCTAACGAAAAATTACATTACTGGTACCAGTGATATTATAGCACAACAAATCTGAGAAGTAATCGTGTGAAGTTCCACACTTTTCTTTTAAAAGAGCTTTGTATAGGCGTAAGTCACACTATTTCTATTATCTTATCCGTAAAACCATTGAATTACGAAGCTATTTTTATTTTATTACAGCATATACAATTTTATTCAACAAATTCAATTGTACTTCGTGTCGAACTGTCAAACGATACCTACTTCTTAAGGTCTAAACAGACGGACCGCATTTGAACTGCAATCCAACTTCAAATTGCAGTTTAAGTGCAGTTTGAATGCAGTTGACACGACTGCAATAGAAGTGCAAACACGACTGCAATAGAACTGCAAACCAAACGTGCGGTCCGATTGCCATCGTGTGAACTGCACACCGACTGCATCCAAACTGCACCATGCGCGGGAGGGTGGAGCGTGCGTGCGGGTGAGTATGATGCAGTTCGGATGCAGTCGGTGTGCAGTTCACATGACTGCAATCGGACCGCACGTTTGGTTTGCAGTTCTATTGCAGTCGTGTCAACTGCATTCAAACTGCAATTTGCAGTTGGATTGCAGTTGAAATGCAGTCCGTCTGTTTAGACCCTTAGATTTGCCGGGGTTTAGTTATACAGTACATAATATATCACCGTGTGGGTATCACACTACGCTTTCTATACTTAAATGGATATCTCATACTGGTCTCTAATACAAGCATTATTCATCCAGACTAGACCCACACTACACAACAACGCAACATAACTACAAATCCATTCCCCGTGTAATCTCGTGTCGTATCCGTCACGCGTGCGTCCCACGCGCGTCACGTCACAAATGGCGGCCGCGTCATTTGTCACGCGCCTATTGATTTGCAGTTACACGCCGACAGCTGTGGATTGTTGGGGCTCAAGGTTCACTTTTGAAACGGTTCAGTAGGTCCTGAAAGAATGTCCTGAATATTTTGCTTGTAATAAAGAGGTGGGTGGAAGTGTAATCTACTGAAATACGACCATACATATTTTTGCTGGTTACATTTTTGACAGTGAATACTTCTTGCATTCGAAACTTTCGTTAGATAAAATGATAAGTGAAATATATTTAGGCTGCGGAAATCCTAATAATCTGGGCTTTATTTCTAAATTCTTGTTCCAGAATCACAATTAAAAAATGTTAAATAAAAATGATCTTCAAACTTAATAATAATAATTTGGATGTCTTCAAAGGTTACAGTGAAAAGGCTCTTAATTAACTAGTGGGCCTCACCATCAACGATTGCATCACTGCTTACCATCAGGCGGGATCGCAATCCAGGACTAGTATAAATCAATTAAAAAATAAGTCCTATGAAATTGCCGCTTTTTTTGGTTACTTTGAAGTATTACATCTTTGGATTGATTTGGAATTATAAGTTCAAATATACTTTATATTAAAGATACGTTATTTTTTTTTTGTAAATTAGGTATTTATTGGTTTCTTTATGTTTTGTATTGTCTATAATATCGCAGTAATTACTTACTAACGCTGGATTAGATTGAAACTTTCAAATTCCTTTATTGGGCAAAATGTTCACTGTAGTAAATTATTACCCAAGGTTACAGATTAGTTCTTAAACATTGCATGTCACGCTAGGTAATCTTTTTTATGGTGCGAAAAAATCATCCAATGGCAAACCCCGCTCTTGGGCGGAGCGGGAGATAGTGTCAGACTCTTGCTGACTAAAAGACCCACCCCGTTCCTTCCAGCCTTCATACCGGGGCTCGAGCTACACTAGGTAATCTGATATTGCATTTTTGGACATTCCCTTGGCGAGCATATTTCTATGTGAAATAGCAAATACAACACAGGTAATCCTAACGTGGTGCTATTAGCCTAAGTGTGCGCTTTTTCGTTTAGGCGGCGAGTGAGCTAAGTGTCCACATTAGTTACAAAATTCCCTGTGCATGTTGTCTTTGTTTAACGTTGTAGGATTCGAAATAACTGCATTGCATCTACAACCTGGAAAAATTTGGTATATATATAAAAAAAAAAAACAATGCCAATAGGTAGGAGTACCACCAAGGCAGTTCAATTGATTTAAAAACGTGTCGCGGAACGCATAGGGCAACACAAGGAACACGGGGGGGTTTTAGTCAGCAAAATTGACACTCTGTCTCTTTTCACCCCAGTGGAAAACATGTTTGATGTATCCCTCCCCAAAAAAGGGCTAAAATTTATTTTTTGAAAATGAAATATGTTTAACGGGTAAAGTTAAAAATTATAAAATAACAGAAATAAGTTAAAAAGTAGATACTCTATAGGCTATTTCAGAAGACGGTTTACCCGTGTACTATGTTTGTTTTAGGTGGAAATCGAACCCACAATCTCCTCTCCACAATTTACCTAAAAATAAAAGCCTAGATATAATTCAAGCTGCGTGGAATTTTAAGGGTTACTGAAATGACACGTGGTTAATCCTACGACAGCATTTCCTAATTTCCTCACCCCAAAAAAAGATAATATTATTACCAATTCCATAGATTTTGGTTCCTGTAAGAAATCTTTTTTAATTATCTTACTTTCAATGTTTTTGTTTTTTGTTTCATCTGACGCTTATTAACAAAATGAAAATTGCTAAAACGAAATAATAAAGAAATTACAGCAATTTTATACCACATTGTTTTTGTGAACGACCAAGATATACAAAACCGTCCAATTGCAACACGTCATATATTTCACCAGCCCATCAATTCCGTATATTAATTCGCATCCAACACTCACAACTGTAATTGATAACAGGCATATTTACGGGCACTAGCGCATTCATCAAGCGGCTGTCAAGTATACTCGTCACGTCACCGTCACGGCCGCGTCACGCTCTCGTCACGTCCCCGTCAGACCCCGGGCACTCGCGTCCCCATTTGGGTTTGCCATCGATTTCGCATTAGCCATCTTTTGCTTTATCAGCGTGTCGTTTTTGTTTTCCAATGACGGCTTCAAGGGTTTGAAGTCTTTTTAGCAAATCGGAATGTACTCGTAAGTCTTTGTAAGTTTTTTTTTTTTTGGGTTGATTTGTCTTAGTCAATTGTCTGGGTTTTTATTCTGAGTAAGAGTTGGTTGTTTTAATTCCTTTTGAAAAACTGTGCAAGTGAGCTGAAATATTTTATAGCCGCATACAGAAACCTATACTAATATTTATTGTAAATGTGAAAGTAATTCGGTGTGTGTCTCTGCAATTTTTTTGTATCTTAACGGTTAAAGAAATTTGTATTAAAATTAACACACGAATGGATCATGTCCAGGAACTTTCACGTCAAGAAAGTCATTAGGCATCTGCTAAGATGCTAGTAATATTGTAAAGGTAAAAGTTTTTATGCTTTTCGGTTTGTTATTCTTTTAAACTCAAATGCCTGAATAAATCTGGCTGGAATTTGGTAGACTAAAACACTAGATTTTGAAATAGCACATAGGATATTTTTTATCACAGGAATATGTTCCTTGGGATTATTCTCTCTTTGACTGAGTGTCGATAGGGTTTTGAAAACATTTTTAACATTAACAGCCTAACTAAAAATACAATATATCTAAGAGATATATGTAAAGAGATAATTTTTTTTTTTTTGTTTCTGAGTTAGTTGGAGGTAATCTCTGAAAGGGCTAGTCCGATTGTTAAAGTTTTTTCTTTGATAGAAAGAATTTTTATACCTGAGTGGCTTATGCTACATTTAATATACGCGGGCAAAGCTGCGAGCAAAAACTAGTAAGAGATAAAAAAAACCGGTAAACAGAAACTCGTGGACGATCAAGCATATTATGACTTAAATTCATTAAACCCCAAGCGAACACCGGCGTTAGTTCTCTCATTGTCAGTTTCATTCTTTTCTAGTCTTTAATTACAGTATTTAAAAGGTTAAACAATTTCAAACATTATCTCAAGAGCAACCAATATCTCTAGAAGTAATAAACCGCAATCAAATTAATAACAATAATCTTCCTCACATACATAGGTACCAATAGTACAAGTAGTTAACCGTATCAAGCAATTGATACATCATCAGCTTATCAATCAAGCATTCAATAATTTCAATCAGCCGGTTGGCTGGAGGGGTAATTGGCCACACCTTGTCGCTTAACGCGTTACGTGTGAGCTATAGTTGGGTGGGGGTGGTTCATTGTACACAGGTAGAATAATTTACACGTATATCGGGGACAAAATAGCATTTTTGGGGGCATTGATGAGTTTAAGAGAAACATATAGTTTGATAGAATTCTACATTTTATACTGTAGTTTGATATCAGTGTTTCCCACATTTTTTTGATCGGAAACCGCCTTAGTTTTAATATTGTTAGACAGGATCACAGAAGAATATTTACAAAATATTTTATTTAAAATAAAATAATTCCTATAAATATAAATTTAAAATTAGTAGCGCAATTTATAAAAGGAACTTTTTTTACTAGCTGATATTTTGTCAATTTAAAAGTCCCTGTAAATGCCCTATTCGAAATAAACGTGTCTGATTTCTAATTTCTGATACCTTTTTATATCAAAAGTAATGAGCATTGTCGTAGAAAACAAGGTTTTTAGAATTTTTAGACCTTTTTTGGACCATATTTAAACTCTAATAAACCGACATTGGTTCGCGGAACAGTCCCCTTAGCTAAGTTACAACCGTTTTTCTTACGTCGAACGTCTCGAGTTGGCCATGGCCACGTCCCTGATTCTATTGTTCTGACCACGAGACTGAGCGTTAAGATGACGTCATTTCCGTACATTTGAAGTTTTCTACCAGCGTTACCGATTGCAGATTATAAACTTGGCAAGGGGTACAGGTATGTTTGAAAGTAACACAGTAAGATAGGATATTTACTTGTAATTTCTAAAAATTGATCGACTGCTTATTGACATACCCAAAATAAGAAAGTTCTGGCAATGAACTGCAAAAACGCTGGAAAAAAATCTTCTTTAGTTCTCTCACTCTGAGTGGAGCGAAGGGGCATGTGAGACTTTAACTGACTAAGGGTTTTCCTTTTCAGAAAATAAATTTTCCTGACACTTAAATACTAATGTACAAAATACACATCCGTCCACTCTCACAACTAAACCTCACACACACATGCCTACGTAGGCATGCTAATGAAACACTGCATAACCCTGAATATAGATTGCTGCTACTAAGACAGGAAGCTAGTTAAGTGCCCACTAACATTTATAGACCTTTCTTAAGTGTAATTCCTGTGTTTACGGCCAGGAAATAAATTGGAAACGCCAAAGGAAATGGATATAGACAGGCTATGATTAAGTCTGGGATTAATTTTCATGTTAATTTGGAAATAAAACTAAGGGAATTAGTGTCTTATGTAGAAGGGGGATGTAGAGGGAAAAATGGTGTTTACCTAATTAACTTTGAGCGATTGGTTACACAGTCACAACTTTGACGTTAAGATTGTCGCAGTAGTTGAGCGATTAGCTGCAGTGCTGTGTATTACAGGTTTGATGCCCATACGGAATAAATATTTGGATAGTCTACAGTACAGATAGGTGTTTCGGGTCTGGTTGTCTTGTATATGCGAGTTTATAATATGTTTATAAACGCACCCACAACACAGAAGTTGTTCCTAGCGTAAGAAAACTTAAAAAAAAGAAAGCCAAAATAGTCGTGTTAATTTGTCAGTCATTGATTTGTTTGAGTCCATAAAGTGCATTGACATCCTTCATATTATTGCTGTCGGACTTATTCGCAAATGCTAAAATACATTTTTTTTTTCTAAAGTGCACTTCTTAACTTAAATGTTTCGTCAAAAAAATCATGCACGCCTAAGTTTGTTACATGAAAGTAACTTAATAATGGTAAAACGGGGGTTATATACCCTTCCGATACCCAATGCTCTGACCAGACGATGGCCCAAATAGAATGCCCCAAGTGTCCCAACATCTGTACTTTAAAGGACCTAAAAACACCACAGAAGCCGATGACAACACGCTGAGTCCATTGATTTGAGAAGAAGAAGAACTTAATAATGAAAATAATTAAATCCATTTAATTAGCCTAAGGCACACTGCAAATGAATTAATTAACTTTGTCAAAAACAATACGTTCTCAAATCATTACTAAATTAACTAAACCACCATTAAGCAGAATATTAATCGCGTTATTCATACCGTTGTTAACATACAGGACAGTAACACAAATCCTGCTGCAGCTGTCATTAGCAGAATCAGCAGCCAGCAATATTTCATGGCGAGAGGCTACTTGAGTCCATGCACGCATCGAGTCGTTTGTCATGTCACAATGGACGCCTTCAGCGAACACCACCATCTAGACAGGCATTGTGTCACACCGATGTGTATCTATGGGATAAATCTATACGGTATAGCCATAGAAATTATAGCGTAAAAGACGTCTCTTCTTTATCCTTACACTAGCTTTTACCCTTAGCTTCACCCGCATCTATAAAATATAGCTTATGTCACTCAAGAATAAAGCAGCTTTCTACCACTGAAAAAATTTTAGCAATCAAAATAGTGTTTTCCGAGATTACCTCCTACAAACAAATCAACAAAAACAAACTTTACCTTTTTATAATATTAGCGTAGATTTTACAAAATAAAGTCCCTACATCGTGTCTGTCTATTTGCGATTAACACAAAAACTACTGTACGGATTTTCATGCAGTTTCCATTAATAGACAGAGTGATTCATAAAAAAAAATATGTAATACTTATATTCTGTAGTACAAAAAAGCCAAGAATTCCGTAGATATGTAAGGGTCGTGTGAAGCAGGAATGGGTTGCTTATATACAATAAAAGTGCTGTAGTTAAATTAAGTCAGAATCTGTTTTCAAACAGCCTGTATAAGCCTTTTCCAGGCAAGGTAAAATTGAGGTCAATAGCAAACCTATCAATTATAATAAAAAAAGTCTTGAGAACACAACAAATTAAGAAGTTAAAGAGAGACAAAACATCATAAAGATAATATGTGGAAATTCAGAAGTTAGGAGAAGCTTTAATGATTGTCATTTTTTGATTGGTCAATCAAAAAGTAATAACATTCAATCAATTCGTATTATAAAATTCAAGCAAAGAGACGTCAAAGTAAGTTTATCAGGCTAAAACTAAATTTTCTGTGCTTTTGAAAAAATTTTGAGTCCGCGTCTTTGTGTGTTCAAAAAAATTTTCATGGAAGTTTAATTTTACGACTAGTACCCTCAAAATACGTATTTTGTGTTTTGAAAAAATAATAATGACCACTTTATTTGACGTTCCTTTATTTATTTTTTATTTTTTTTATTGTTATTACTTATTTTCATTTTTTTTCACATAATAGAAGCAACAAGAAATATATAACGAAGATTCATGTAACTCATAATATAATTTAAAAGAGTGACCAGAGAGTTTCATCCACGTTCTTCTCCATAGAGATCTACGCTTTGGAATATGCAATTTAGCTTCACTTGTTTGACTGACTGACATTTTGACAATTCAAAAGTGCATGTAATTGATCTATTTGAAATAAACGTTTCCGATTTCTGAGACGGTTTCTCCTTTTTGTTGGAAAAATTCGATGGAAGTCGATCTTCATATAGTTGAAAGAGTCTGGACAGGCAATAATTTGTCATTAGATTGTTTTTGCTCAAATGAAAAACTAAAGACAATTTAAAGCTTATCACCACAAACCTTACATCCACAAAACAGCTCATCTCAAATTAAATTCATCCTAACCATGATGCACCCTAAATAATATCATGTTCCTTCTCACGTGACGTCCCCCCGCTGCACGTGGCCCCCAAGATTTATTGCGTCTGCTGCGGCCATGTCTCAACCCTTGTAGGAGAAAGTTGCTAATATACCAGCTGATACTCCATCTTGTTATATTTTGTTTCAAACTGTTCGCGTTCGTATATTAATCGCTGAATAAAAAGAGGTGGTTGTAATTACAGTTATTTGGAATGTCTAAAATATGAAAATATGATTTTTTATAGCTACAACCTTAGGGATCTTAAGCCGGGAGTGATTAGATTACTTCTAGGCAAGCTTGCTCCATCGTAGACAACATTATCGCTTACCATCAGGTGAGATGGTGGTCAAACGCAAGCCTATCAATAAAAAATAAAAACTGTACCCTTCACTAGCTTCTTCTAAGGGCTCTTACAACTGCCTAGTTGTAAATAATGTATTTAGTTTTTATTTCAATCGTACACAGCTTGAATGCAAAAATTGGTGATGATAATCATGATGATGGTTTTCTTAATGATAATCCTTTTGGCAAAGAAACGATTAAGCTAATCGTGAGTTTTGTAATGCGCAAAAATATTTGATCCGCTGCAGCAAACAGAATTAGAAAAAATATATGATATTTTTCAGGCCAAAAGCTAGATAGATGGTGTGTTCAAACCATAATACACATAAATTAATACGATGGACAAAATTCACGAAGATGTCTCAAAAAAATATTTTTATCAATAAAAAATCGAACTAGCATAAAAACAATCGTTTTGATTGCCTGTTGGGTTATTCTACTATCAACATTTTACAGTCATATTAATTTAATTTTATAACCAAGTCTGTAGATTTTTACTAGATTAGTAAAATGCGTCTTAGCGCATCTTTCTTTTCGTATGCAGTTCAAGATTGACTGCTTTAGGTGCTGTAGTCCTATTAAATGTTTTCTATGGGTTTTACATTGATCACAATTTCTCAGACAGTTTCAGAACGTACGTAATAGAGACCGTCTACAAGCCCACAGGGTCACATCATATTATATTGAGCGTCGCTCGACACTCGATTACACCGCCCAAGGGCATATCGCTAGAGTTCTATAGTGTTACATATCGGTGTGACAGATCGCACAGATGAATGCATCACAGTGTAACGACATTTGTGGGAGATTTTGATAATGTTGAACCAGTGTTTTGATTTGTTTTTGAACAATGTTTTGGCCATTGTAGAAAAAATATCAAGTGTTTATTAAGTATTTCATAATATTAATAAAATTTAGTAAATGATGACAGCATGGTAATGCTGCCAGTCTTTTGGGTACATTTCTAGTCAAAAGCGATGCAGAGGACTTTTCAACCCTATACGTTAGATTGCTCTACTTAATTTTATGTATAATTCTTGTTAATTAAGTATTTTTTCAATAATTAAATGTTTATCTCAATCAATAAAAAACAATTTAGAAAAAAACATTGTCAAATTTTTCCTACATAAGCTTTCAAATATTATACTAAGATTTTTAACTTTTCAACATTGTTTTTCGCGACACACACGATTCTTTAGTATTACTTTCATTTTAGTCCTTTTTTGTGGCGAAAAGTATTTCATCCAATAACTTTTTCTGCTCTGAATAGAGCGAGAGGGAATTTTAGATTTTATTGACTAAAACCAACTAATATTCCTTCAGAGCGCCTAGCGCGACTTTGTTTAACGTCAACGCGATTGACACATTGACGTTTAGCGCTCCGATTAGCTCGCTCCAAGCTCTTAACCAATCAGAAAACTAAACGTGGTAAACATCAATATTAAAACAACTCACACTCAAAACTTTGATGTCGTAAGTATCTCTACAAATTCCCTACTAAATATCTGTAGTCAAATAATTCATTTTTTCTGATAGTTTTCGAGATCTGGCTGATAGTCTGTGAGGACTGAGGGACCGCACTTCAAGGACCGTAGTTTTTAGTATTTTGGGCTACAAATTCCCAGATTTGTCCTACAATTGTTTTAAGAGTACTACTAAATCCTGTAATTTTATTTTGGTAAAAACTAGTGTGGTCCCTCAGTTCACAAGCACATTTGCGTTTTAGGGCTACAACGATTATTTGAAACAATTCTGCAGGTTCTACATTTTAGCTACTATTATTACTATCTCCTCCGTAATAATAATAGTAATCCGTAGTAATAATATCCTTCGTAATCCCACCGCATCTCACACCAAAAAGTCGTTGCTCGATCACAGCATACAACAAACGCATACAGTTACACCACGGTGTGACAGCCACCAGTCACTTATGCGGCGTACGGAGCGCCAGATTTATCTCTGCCTGCCTTACGCGGTGGACATGTCTCAGGCTGAGACGACCGGATTTATGATGACATTTATTGAACGAATTAAAACTGTGTGGGCAATTTGTCTGTTTGAACTGAGATTGGAGGTAATTTGTAATGAACTGGGCACTTATTTAAGGTGTAAACAAGTGAGAGTGTGTAGTTATTTAGTTCCTTTTGGGAAGGAACCACTGAGAAATTATTTTTATTGCCTACCGTATTGTTCACTTGAGATGGACATGTCTTGTGTCGAGAAAGGGCAAATGAGAAATTAGTATATTAAATTAGAGGAAGTTTGAAAGTGGTGCCAGTAACTGAAAGGTTAAAAGGAAATCGATTGTTTTGGTATGGTCATGTGAAGACGAGAGATGAAATGTATGGTACTAGAATAGTTCTGACTATACATGTAGATGGATGGAGAGGGTAAGGGAGGCCAAAGAAAAAATGGATGGCTTGTGTGTCAGGAGTGATATGAAAAAAGAGTGAATTAGTGATAATGCGACGGGTGACAGGATAGAGAGGAAGAAAAAACGTGTTGCGCCGACCCCAAGTAATATAAAGATAGAAAAAGAATTGTTCTCTTATATTAATCTTTATCTCTAGCGTTTAATATCTATGTCAAGTGCTTGAACAAAAACAACATCTATGAAATAAGCGTTCATGATCATGCCCGCATCTCAAAACGTTAAAGGAAAACATCGTGAGGAAACCGGGACGCCCTAGAACCAAAAATTCGAAGACATGTGAAATTCACCAACCCGCATTCGGCCCACGTGGTGAATTACGGTCTATTCCCTCTCCGAGAAAGGAGGCCTGAGTCCCAGCAGTGGGAACATTAAAAAAGGCTGACGATAATAATGAATTTTTTATTCCAAGTTTTTGTCACTGTTCTCTGGTATAGAACCTGATAGTTTTGAAAGATAATATATAATCAATTTATTTTCAGACAACAGTGGCCAATATGATAGACAAAATAAACAAATAAATCTTTAGCAATATTAAATTAACACATATCAAAAACCTTACCAAACTATACAATGTATAAATTACATGTAACGTTGTCAATGTTCTTGTTTGCTGACGACGAAAACTACGGAATTCTAATAAAAGTGCTTAAAGTTGAAGTTTTTATAGATGGCATGAAAATCGTTAGAAGTAAAAGGTACTGTTAAATGTCGCAGTAATGCACTCTACATTAAAAAGCTCTTGAATTTCAATGTACTGAAGAAGCACTGACATAATATCAAGTAAATAAATAAGCAAGTAGAACTAAAACGGTTTTATATAAACGCCGAAATCCAAAAGTAAATACACGAATCTTACATAAACTTTACACATTTAGACGCCGAGGATATACTTGTATACTATACAGGGCGCTACGAACACTCGTCTGAAGTTCGCAAGAAAATATCGTGAGAACCTCACCACACCCCTACAGGTGTTTGCAACGCGATTTTCTTTTTTTTTTACACCACCGACCAACCGCATTTCTCAAAGCAACGCCCTGTTTTTAGTGAATTTTTTTTCGAAGTTTTCCTTCAAATTCAGCTTTCGGATGCGCGGAGTTTTAGTAATGATCTCGTTATTGCAAGTGTTATTTGATTTTTGAATTTGTGAGGTAGTTTTTTTTTTAAAGGTAGTTTCTGTATTGGTTTGGAGTTCACGTTGTTAGTGATTGAAAGGTTCATTTTGGTTAAAAAAGGTCAAAAAGATTTTTCCCTGAACTAAAATTAAGCAGTTTTTATGTAAACTGAAACTCATTACAAGCTTTCATTTAGTTTCACCTGTCCAGATGTTTGTCTGTAATCAAATCATGCAAATTAAAGATACACTTCCCGGTTACCGATTGAGCTGAAATTTTGCATGCATGTGTAAATCAGATGACATTGCAAAATTATTATGACATGGAGTTGACCTGATGATGGAACCGGAGGGCGGCTATAGGAGCTTGGTAGTTAAACGACACGACCCCATCGAGTTTGGACTCGTATGATTTGTCTTGACGAGTATTAATTATATAAGTATTATATATACCGTGCTATAAAGGCTTGCTATTAAAAAAATATTTTGATTAAATACTTGTTTATAAAATCAATATAAATTACTTTTAATTTGCATACGATCGAAAAGCAGCATCGTACCGATAATTATTGAAGAATATTGTGTCCGAAGAGATTACAAGGCAACGGGACCGCCAATTGTATGTTTTATTTTAGTTTATGGTTCCCATTGTGTTATTTATTATATGGATGGTCCAAGAAAGTATTTACAATTATATTAAACGAGTACTTTGACGTCAAAATCCGTGTCCGGATTCTCTTTCTTATTAGAAGCTTTGAAACTACATAACTTCGTTATTGACCGAAGATTCTTTATTTATTAACAAAACTTGACAATTTAACAAATAAAACTTGAATTATTATTATCATCCTTTCAGT
This sequence comes from Mythimna albipuncta, assembly GCA_929112965.1. Classification (NCBI taxonomy): domain Eukaryota; kingdom Metazoa; phylum Arthropoda; class Insecta; order Lepidoptera; family Noctuidae; genus Mythimna; species Mythimna albipuncta. The sequence continues at coordinate 4,710,103 of OV815960.1, forward strand.
CGAAAGACGTCCACTGTTGGACATAGTCCTCCCCCAAGCGTCGCCACACTTCTTTCAATGGAGTGTCAGTGGTTGACTATTGGAAAATCATAATGACGCCATTGTATTGGTAGATTACCAAAACTTGTCAAATCAACAATTATGAAATCAATGATGGACCATTCTGACACTATTGTATTAGCAGACTTGAGGCCCAGGTCATCGGTCCACCTTGTCCTTCTTGAATGCATACTCTCAAATGACAAGTGCCTTTTAAACAATTTAATTCAAGTGAGAGAAAATTTAAGTTTACATAGAATACAGGCCAAATACAGATATTTTGAAGCCAATTAAAAATGGATGGTTATTTCCTATATTAGAATGGAAATTCACTCAAAATCTCGTTTCTATTCACTTCATCAAAACAGTGAAACAATATAATCAGCAGAATACAGTGGGAATACATGATCAGAGTATAAACAGTGCTGGACCATCACGTAAAATGTTTGCTGGCGAATTATTGAAGCGACTAGTGCTGTGCGTTAGGTACTGAAATTAGTGGTCAGTTTTGAGATAAAAAAAAAAACAATGTTACACGTTTTTTTTTTGGGTCAGATTAAACTAGATAAGGCCGATGTTTCCTAGCTGAACTATCCTGAAAAGAAACATCGAAACCAACTCAGGGGTTAAAGTCCCTTTTAAGGTCCATACAGTAAACATTAATGGTCGAATCATATGAGAACCATGCATATTATTGTCTGAGATGGTTTTTTTGAAAAAAAAATACATTCAGATACAAAAGAACTCAAACTAAGCAGAGCTTGTGCTATGAGTACAACATACATACTTTTATATTTCTTAACACATACAAATATTATAGATAAATTACACTCAGGCTCAGAACAAATAATCGTGCTTATCACATACACATTTGTCTTGGGTGGGAATCGAACTCACGACCTCCGGCATAGCTGTCAGGAACTTACTAACTCCCTAGCCACTAGAGTCTAGACCAACTTACAGGCCAGTCACTGTTTATTTATTTATGACCAGTGATAAAGACCCCAGGTAGGCGCTTTACATTGTGTATTTTATTTCATCACGACGGCTCTAAAACTTTTGAAGAGAAACATCTTGAGGCAACTAGTATGTTCTGGAACAAAAAATTCGAAGGCATCAACCCATACTTGACCCGCATCGTAGATTACAGCATTCCCTCTCTGTAAGAGGAGGCCTAAGCATGAACATGGTTTTTTTTTTCCGATGGGAAAAATCATCCTATGACAACCCCCGCTCTTGGGCGGAGCGGGAGATAGTGTCAGACTCTTACAGACTAAAAAACCCATCCCGTTCCTTCAAGCCTTCATACCGGGGCTCGAGTGCCCTTTCGGATAACCCTGGTCCCAGTAGGCCTCGACCCGGCTGGGCTCCTGCTGTTGCTGACAACTCCTTAAGGCGCGCGGGAACAGTGCGCGCCATAAACGACTTGGGCTTGATCCGGACAGTTACCGGACGGCCGGATAGCGAGCTACCCATTGCTTACTGTCCGCAAGCCCGCGCCTACGGTGGCCGGAAATCGGGATCAGTACCTGGCGCCGGCGGCGGCGGCGATAACACCGTTGCCTGATGCTTTCGGCCTCCTCTTTAAGCATGAACATGTGGAAACCAAATTATGCTATACAACCAGCTTATACCACATTATTTTTAGTTTATGCAAACCCTTAATATGGTTTGTTCAGAATCAACCATGTTATATTTTTCCCAAAAATATTTAAAAGAGGTGACAAGTAGGACACCACCGACTCTAAGTAAAAAACAGGTCACGGTAAGTCATAGCGCCAGCGCACAGCTAGATACAAAAGTAAATAACCGCTCAGTCGCCCGGGTGGTCCGGTGACCATGTATTTATATGTCGCCGAAGAGGCGTCATAACTGGCTTATAACTTTGGGTTTTTACATAATAGTGTTATGTAATTTTGTACATAGATTTTTTACGTAAAAATATTACACAGGCGTTTCAGGTTTTGCATATAAACTATAAATAAGGTATAAAAAACACAACAAAGCTGCTCTAGCTAAATTACTTCATCATCATCAGCCTTTTTAATGTTCCCACTGCTGGGACTCAGGCCTCCTCTCTAAAAGAGGAAATGGGCAGTCAACCACCACGCGGGCCCAGTGCGGGTTGGTGAATGTCACATGTCTTCGAATTTTTGGTTCTAGGACAAGCCGGTTTCCTCACTAAATCCTCGCTAAGTTACTTGAATATAGTAGAAACAATGATTATGTAGCTACCAACTTACACTATAAACTAAAGTCAAGATCTTGGAAGCTTATCCTGAACTTTCTATAGCGAGCACGTCAGTATTGGAGATATTGAGTAGTAATTGGCAATAAAGTGAATAGGGATCTTCAGGCAAGCTTGTTCTAAACCTACACATACTTGGGCGCTGTCCTCCTTTGATGAGTTACTAAGTTTGAAGTATCACTTGTATTGAAGCTAAGATGTTCGAGTTGAATATGTGGGATAGTTTACTAGGAAGCTATTAGATTAATTAGTTTGTTTTATCCATCTCATTTTATCCATTGAAATCGTAATCTTAGAAATCAGAAACGTCTATTTCAAATAGACCGATTACATTGTACTTTTCAATCGTCAAAATGTCGGTCAGTCAAACAAGTGAAGCTAAATTGTACGTTCTAAAGCGTAGATCTCTATGGAGAAAAACGTGCAAGAAACTTCATGGACACTCTTCTAAATTATATTATGAGTTATGTAAATTTTTGTGACATATTTTTTGTTTCTTCTAATGTGAGAGCACAAAAACAATAAAAAATTATTTAAAAAATTGAAATTGAGTTAAGTCACTGGCAACTAAGAGATGACCAGTCTCAACTGACGGCGCCCGTTCAAGAGCATGACGCGTGCTTATGTTAAGAGAGGCAGTGTACGCGCAAAGGTGTAAAGTCAGGTTGTAAAAATGACGATTATTATAATAAGTCTGGAAGGATCTATCTAGTTAGACCACTATATCCCACTGCTGGGTCAAGACCTGTATGGAAAAGGAAGGGGAACTTTTCCACATACGTCTGTCTTCAGCTGTTTGCAGACGAGTCCCTCATGTAAGAATCAGGTTCATCACTTGAAGATCAAGTGATCAAGTTCTTGGTCTGTCGTAATGTCGCCTTGACTTTAACAGAATCCAACAAGTTAGAAAGTCAATATCTGTTTTATTTTAGAAATAGTTACGTTTAAAAACTAAAAGATTTTCTTAATAGTATTATATTTTCTCTGGAAACATGAAAACAAAACTACAAAACCAAAAACTTGAAGATTTTTCTTGCCCAAAATTGTGCTAAGTTTTCTAGACCCATTTCATTTTAAAGCAACAACACCTCTCAACTCTTCTAAATTCTGAACTAAGCCTTATGTTTGCCAACAATATTTCCCCTACAATTTAGTAGCCTCGATGTGGCAACACTACGCATGGAACTCGTGCGAAGCGGCCTGCAGCTGACAGCCAACTGAATTATGTAGCGGGACGCGTCAGACGCAACTGTAATGATCGTTTTAAATACGTATTGTTTTATTCTGAACTATATGTTGTGGAAACTGATATGACAGCCAATAACCAGGACAGCGGGGATGAAAAATGATTGACGCTGTTATTCTAAAAGAGAAGGGTAGTGAAAGAGATGATATTTGTGATTAATGAGTTGTATTTTTAAGATGAACACAATATTGAAACAAAGATACATGCCTGACAAAGATTTAGAAAACAAATCAAAGTTTAAATCAAATTAATTCAGAAATGAAACAATAAGTTGAGTATTTTTTATTATTGATAGGCCCACGCTTGACCGCTGTCTCACCTGATGGAAAGCTACGATGTGGTCAAAGATGGAACGCGTTTACCTAGAAGTAACTTTTTTACTCTTAACCTAAATATCACCAGATTGTAGCTAAAAGGAAAGAGCAAAAAAAAGGGAAAAAAATGAATTCAAAATTATCACTATAAAACTTACAAACTGTGTCATAAGGCAATAGAACATTTTATATTAGAAGAAATAAAAGTAAATCAACATGCTGATTATGAGGCTGAAGCTCAAACAGAAGCAGACGTTGATAATCCCAAGCAATCTAAAGTTAAACAAAAGAAAAAGGGTAATATGCCGCTCATAGTCGACGGAGTCTACAAACACTACAATTAACTTTTTTCTCTGGTTTTCTCTAACAAATTACCTGTCACTGCAGGCACTATTGCAATCTTTAGTCTCAATATATGGTAGTAAAAACTGTTCTTTTTAACGTGGTTTTTGTTCGAGCCACTTCGGTTTCAGGTTTTTTCTTACTAAAACGTCGAGGCAATGGAGCTATGCGAATAGAGCTGTATCAGAAAAAGTTTTGGAGCATTCAGTATCGTTTTTGTAGACGTCAATTAGTGTCTTTCTTGAAGTAAAGAGAAGGTATATGATGGTTTTATAGACGATATTTTATTGAATTGATGGCCTTAAAACAAAATACGTACTAGCATAAAAACCGTTTTTTTTTTACTAATTTTCTTAAGGATATTAGATACATATATTTGAAAATCTTTGGCTTCAAAAACACATCAATTTAATTAGAACCGATCGTATAAATATCTGAATAAACACAATTTATTAAAATTCATTCCCATTCATTAGAACCATCTGTCACAAACTTCAGTACCTCTTCAATATAAAACAGCATCGACCTATTCCATTTAATTCCGATGCGCCAAGATTTTACACCAATTGAAATTCCTGTAGCGTTTCCTTACAAGATCTGTTGCAACGTCTGGCAAACACAAAGATACGTACGATCTTAATTCGAGTTAATCCGGGTAAGAAAGCGGGCGTCGCAAGGTGGACACACTATGTGGACGGACGTGTGTTGAATTTTAGCGGGATGAGGGCAGAAAGTAAGCGCTTTGAGGCGCTGTAGCGGGCTTTGTTTGAATTGTGGGTTTGTGTGGTAAACTGTCAGATGTAGTGAGTGTACTGTTGCTTGCAGAGAGCTGTGCGTCAAGAGGCGTAGCTTGCAATGCTATATCATCCTTGATGTTAAATTGTTATAGCATCATGTTTGCAATGACAAGTATTTCTTTGCTGTGTTCAAATACTATGTTTCACAGTTGCGCTACATTTTTAGTGATCAGAATAAATCCAGCAAAATCCATTCACACCACATATCTACTATTTACATACTAACTATATTTATGTACACTAAAATAAAAACTATATAAAACCCAACTGAAATATGGAGGCGAATAATTCGTCTTAAAAAACTGGCCGCATTATCTTGATGTAAGACAATACAAAGCCACTTTTGCCCAAATTAGCAGTAGACGATGACATGCTATATATTGCAATCTGTGAACATAAAAGTCTTACAGCCAAATTAATGTTTCTCTCAGCTTAAACAACTTGGACACGCTATTTTAGTGCAACCGGTCCATTTCGTGCAATCTAATTTGCCGTTTTAATGGCCACGAGTTTAGTCAAACTTAATTCCTTCTACCTAGTCTAGTTTCAGTGTCTTTAACGCGTTGTTTGATAACTGGATTGTAGAGTACACTCTTGTTACAAGGTAACGTCTTTGTTTCACTTACGAAATGTTCGTTATGTGCCTTCTTGGGTAAATAAATGATGGAGTTCGTGTAAGAAGATAAAGTTAGAGAATTACACGCGAATGAATATTTAACTTGGTTTTATTTTAGATGATTATCTTGTATGAGATAGAATGCTTAATATAAGCAGCTTACTGTTTTTTTTTTATGCTACCCCCTGCGTAATTGGAGCTTGGTATAAATTTGCTACCCTTTCATGCCAATTCTCGCACATTTGCCTCCGTATATTGTATCTTTCTGACATGCATCTCCTTTCTTTCCTATGAGTGGGATTACCGTTTTATCTCTCATCTCTTAATTTTCAAATTTTTACATTATTTTGGGGAAATAATGCAGCTTATTTTGTTTTAATAATAATTTTACTTCCTTATCTACTACACTAACAACATGCTATTTTTATTTTAATATTTTTATTATACTATTCTTCTTATGTTTTTATTAACAATGGGTTAAGTTAGAAGAGAGAAGAAATTTCTTTAATTCTTTGAATCCCAAAATAAATTTTACTAAAAGCAATTCATTTAGGTCTTAACTTTTGTTTTCATTGTCAGATTATGGCAGAAAAAAATCAAACTTTGTACAAACATAATACAAAAACTTCATCCGATTTAAAAGTTACTTTCAAGTTTCTTTCTTTGTTATTCTCATTTCTTACCTTTATTATTCCGCTACAAACAAAAAGATATGAAAGACAAACAGCGTTTCCAACAGAATTAAGAAACAAAAATATCCACTTTGGAATAAATTCGACTGTCAGTGTCACACGAAACTCCTAACTCCATTCAAATTAATCGTTTTAAGTACATTTTAAATCGACTTAGAAAAGTTGGATGGCACGACAAAAAACAATTTTAACTCGGAAGAAAGGAGAAGGGGAGGTATTCCGATACAAAAAGGCAGTCGAAGAGAACTGACGCTAAGTGAATAAGTGAATAGTTAAAGTCTCATAATATTTACATAAACCGAACATTAGCGAAGTGCCTTGAGATGAAGGCTGTAGCGGGTGGAGTGATCTTCGGCGTTACATCAACTTTTAATGATGCAGCTACTTTGTCATTTATGGATTTAAATTGACATTAAACTGAATTTAAAATGAAAATAAGCTACTTATATAAATTTGTAAGTGGCTATCTTTGAACTTTTCATTTGAAGTTATTATATTAATCAGAGTGAATCTTTGTAAGCTCAATGTATATAGATGATTGGCTAGATAGATCTTTAAAATGAGAAACTGTAAGATATAACTATTAATCATGATAATACCATGTAGACGGTTCAAAGATAAAAATATAATAAGCGACACTGAGGGAACTTTACAAAATATGGTCAAAGCCTACTCAATGTCGCTTAGTAATGTTTGCCTTTCAAGCGTCGATATGTAACTGGGAGATATCTATGATATGTCCATGTCCAGCTGTCGGAGCCCTTTGTCCGAAATTATGACGATGTAGCGATGGTACTAATTTTATACCGATACTGTTTAGAAAAATCTATTCTTATTCCAGGATCATGTTCGCTCGGCTCTTATAAACCGCTAATCCCCACGCTTTGAGCCATCAAAATAACAAGGCGAAGCGAGCGTATGGATCGTGGTAAATGAACCAAAAAAAAAATACACAAGCCGCGTTGATCGAATACTCCCTTTGATGTAATACCACCCCGACATTCCATAGCATGACTGTGTGAATATGTAATGACGTAATAGGATTGCCAGCTAAATGCCGTGAAAATGGCTTTCATGTAATATCCCGCATTTTCTTTGTCGATTTGGAATGTTGCAGCCGTTATGAGCGTGTATGGATGATGTAGGTATTGTTTTTTGGTTGGAAGCCAGACAGTTTTAATTTCCTGGCATTAAAAATAGACCTATCGTTTTTAATTTAGCTTACTTAGCAAAGTTAAAAACTGTTACTGCCAGTTAGATTGTTTCATTTGCATGTCGTATTAGATCGTTTAACTCATTTTAAACAGGATTATAAAGGTTTTTTTTATTTGACTTTTTACCTGTTTTAATAAGAGTCGACATATAATAAAACGTTCAAAAAGAAATTCTTCACACCAATGCTATAACATTATTCAGCCAAACATCAGCCAGATCTTTACCTTCATCATACCCATTCACTATTCAACATTGCAGCCTTACTTTATTTAACAACTGACAAAGCTATTAAGAAGTTATTATTTATTTATATGGGCTAATCTTCAAGACGGGCCCCTTTACGATATAATTATTACAACAGATTACAGGCAAAACGTTTCAATTAATTTTAAAGATGGCTGATAGTCCCCACAGGAAATTTGCCAGAGTTGCCAGTCATTACGAGGGGGTACAAAATGCGTTGAAATTATTTGTGGCTAACGTTGCGATACAATTTTGGCGTTCGAAGCCACAGATGGTATAATAGTGCAGAGGGAAAGATGGAAGCCAAGTAAAACGAAATGAGTTATGGATTTGTAAATGTAGATTTTATTGTTTTTATCATTGCTTCATGTTTTTTTCTAAAGTTAAGTTGTACCAAAGCATGCATCGTTGTGCAAAGATTTTTTATGGGCAACAATGATTTAATTAAAAATTAGATTTTTAAAATATCATGTTTTTTATCATAATAAACAATTTCAGTATTATTTCTAAAATTTTAAAATATATTATCATAATATTAGGAAAATATCTGCTTCAAATATGGCTTAGCGTAGTATTATTTATTATGCTACGCTATGCTTGCAATCTTGTGATCTTCCCACTGCTGGGATTCAGGCCTCCTCTTTAAGAGAGAGAATATGCTGTAATGTACCTCGTGGGTCCAGTATTTAATAGTAGATATCACATATCATGAAATGTTTTTGGTTCTAGCGGTTTCCTCACTATTTTTTCACTGTTTTGATAGTAATGTGGTGATGAAAAAAATATCACAAAGTATTGCGACTGACTGGGTTTGTGATCTACAACTCGTAAGTCGAAACTGATTCCACTTGGTTACCATTGCTTTGATTGATGTCACCAAATCTTTAAAAAAAGGCCGTTCAAGTGTGAACATTCTAAGGGTCTTTTATCAGTTTTTAGTTACTTTTATTAAACTATTCAATATTTTAAATAAACACGACCAGTTTCAAAATAAGACTTACTGAATATTTTAAAAGGATAAAGGGTCAAAATAAATTTAAATTTTCGTAAACTACGCTACAGCTATTGTAATTAACGGCAGGTCATACATACAAGAAGTGCAAGAGAACAGGGCAACTAATTTACCCTAGCTGACCTCTTTTATTATTGATTATCTTGCGCTTGACCTTTACTATTTGCGTAGGATTCAACACGTTTGTAGTAATCACACTATATTTTCACATTAATTATTATAAAGGTGAAAGTTTATAATATAAAAAATACCAATATTTTATCGATCAAAATTAATGACAGTTTATGGTTCTAACATTTGTACGTTGGTAACCAGTCCACTTAAGCGTTAAAAAACCATTGTTCGAAATCAAAGACCTGGCCATAGCCAGGTCTTTGATTTCAATATATCACAATAGTTTCTCACCAACCGGGGGTTCTCCTTGGGCATACTAACATAACTAGTGTGTACAAGAATAATCTGCGTTCGGTACCAAGTTCTATGAAAAAGAGCCTCTGCAAGTTGATTTTGGCACCTCGTATGCCATTTAAAGGTCCAGGACCCCAGAGCCCTGAGATAAATAAATAAAATACTTTTTAAAAAAAAAAAACATTTTTGATGTAAATATCTTTTCCATTTTCTCTTCTTCTTTTTCTGCCTTGCCTTTACCCTGTTAAGCGGGGTTGGCTGTCCCAATTATGCGACGCCATTTAAGTCTATCTTGAACGTCTTGAAGTCACAAAAAATTCATGTTTTTCTGGACATTTGACAGCCAAGTTGACATCCGGACTTTAGTTGAGGCCATGGTCCGGAGTGAGGCGGTCTGGTATGGCGGGTGGGTCTTTTAGTCAGTAAGAGTCTGACACTATCTCCCGCTCCATCCAAGAGCGGGGGATGTCAATGCATGATTTTTTCCCACCATAAAAAAAAGCCAAGTTGACATAAATATATCTAAAAGATTTTTTATAAATTTTCAAACTCTTGCAATAGTTACTTACACTTTATTAGAGAGTGTATAAGCGTGGGTGTATATTTGTCACTCTTTCACGCTTAAATCATTGGACGGATTTGAAATAAACTTTCCAGAAAATCCAAGTAATATTTTGTCAAAAAATGAATAAGGAGAAGTCCTAAATGCACACACACACCAACTTTCACCTTTACAATATTGGCGTGTTAACCTAGCAAATCATTTAGCCATGTCCTTTTGTCTGACCGAAAAGTGAATACCCTCGATACAAGGCAAGTTCTAAATCAATGATAAAAAGGTTTTATTGCATGCAAGGTCACCGGTAACTTGTAGTGCAGAGGCGTCATGACGTCACTTGACAAATGGGTTCAACAAACCTACTGCATATCTTCGTGCTATAAAAATATTCAGCATTCCAAATGTGGAAAGGTGTATGAATTTCTAGCGAGGTTCACAGAACTTATGTAAGTCGTGGTTCTAAGACACGTTTATTTTAAACTGACAGCTTAACCTTTGCTTGGGGTTTCAGGAAATGAGTTAGTGAATGCGTTTAGGAATAATTTAAACATTCTAGTTTATAAATGTATCGATGAAAAACTATAGGTTTATGTTACTTAGCATTCTAGATGTTGATATTACTAGCTTCTGGCGTTTTGTAAGTGCCTATGTAGGCCTATGCGAAATGAAAACATTATGAATTTGGTATTTTTTTTATACCATGCTTTCACTAGACTATTTTATTAGGTATAATTTAGAAACTATAGCTGCCCAAACCTTGTACTCTATGTTTGGATATGTACACAGATTTTTATTTTATACTCAAATATAAATTTAAAAAAAAATCTACTATCAGCTACATTTTATTAAAATGACTGTAAATAAACATTGAAATGATGTCCCGTAGTTCACATTTAAAGCCGATGTCAGTTGGTGCCAAACACATTTTGCATTCAATAATTCTGTCACAATTTCACTGACACAATCCATTTCCTTTGTGTTCAATAAATCAACAATAAACACAATAGCTCTAACATTGCGTGTGAAGGTTGCAATAATGCATAAACAGTACGCTCAGTAATCGGCACAAACTCCATATTGACCTATTTGCCTCAATTGACTTTAGCTGCAAGTTAAGCAGCTGTTCCAAAGCTATCCTCTACTCCATATTTTCCGTCAATTGCTGGACCAACGTAAAACGGCAGTAAATACTCGCTAAAAGAGTGTTCGTTTAAATTTTCATTTTGTTTTCGAGTTTCAATCTTCACACTCGTTATTCTTTATGGTTTTTACTTTAAACATGTGGGTTTTGTGGAATTTGGAATTTGGTCTTCACATACCAAAGCTATGTGTATAAAATGGAATGTTGCCTAAAAGCCCTTCACTGGTAATTGATTGGACCCGTTTTGTTGTAATCAGGTATTGACTGTCGCTGAATTTTCAGAGTTAGAGAGTAGTCAAGTTTTTAATTCTTTTGAGGTACGGACATCAAAAGAAAAAACCAGACTATTCTGTAATTTGTCTATCTTTCATCATCAAGTTGGAATTAAAACCTTAAATATGACCATGGGACCGTAGGACCGACTTAGATCCTACGGTCCCATGGTCCCATGAAGCGAAAAAAATGAAGATACGGCCGGACGGATATCACATGAAACGTTTATGCATAGAGATCTTAGAGCTCTGTGCTCTATGAACAAATCTGAAATAAGTATTTTTTTTTGTTTCTTCACAAAAAGAAATACTTTTTTTGAGATGTGGAAAAATATTCGAGATTTCATTCATGGACTTGAAATATTTACATAGGCAAGTTTGTATGGAACCCTCTGTTTTGCACTGCGGGTTCCATACAAACTTAGTCAGTAGCCAAGTTTTTATTTTTCATTTTAGATTTTCTACTATGCATTCCTAACCATGTAACTAAAATTAAATTCGTACAAGACGCCAAACTGCATATCTAAAATTTGTAGTTCAAGACTTTTGCAAAGTCAACCGTTAAGACAATGAAGTACTCTCATTTTACATCTACTAAGACAATAACACATCTTATGAGGATCTGAAAGCCTCACAAACTTGACGCACATACTCATAATAATATATTAAACAGAACTGTCTGCGATGCCAAGGATACAGAAGTGAGACACTTTAATATACCGAGTATTACACAAGTTGAAAGTTTTACAAAAGACATTATTCGGCTGCGACGGTACACGGTAGCCGCGGGGTAACACGGACATTTTCCAACTGATATATACGATGACACTGTGTTAGATGAATGTGGAGGAAATGTTATGAGTTTGACTTATTGCTTTGAACAAGCAAAGGTGTATGTAGCAGTTTGAATATGTATTGAAAATAGTACAAAAAAATAATGACAGTCGCATTTGTCAGTGTTATTATGTCGCTATATTTTCAAAAACAATCATTTTTTTTTTATTTGCCTGAAAATAAGTCGGTATGAATTTAAGCGGAAGTTGCGGAATCATTTTCTACACCAATAGCAGAATCGTCTCAAAACTTCTGTCCATACTTTATATAAATATGTATATGTAGTATATATATTATATTAAATATAATATGTATGTGTATTTTATCTATAATTATGTATAATTTTTACTGTTGTTTTAATACCAAAATTTTCTTTTTGTGCGCCTACCATATTGTCTCTTCACCACCCTAGGTTGACTGGTAGAGAATGCCTAAGGCATTAAGTCCGCCTATGTACTTTGTGTTGCATGAAGAATAAATAAATAAAATATAAAATACGTAAAATAATCTTGAACAAAAATAAACTAATACATACTACCAAACACTTTATTAAATTATAAATAAACACGTGATATAATGCGTCGTGTTACCAATGCGTGATGTCGCGTAACTGTCCTTCGAAAGATCGAAATGTAAACGGTCACAAATCCTCTCTCAAGAAGATCTGTAAACACTGTAACAAAAAACAAGTAAGCACTGACAAAAAGCTAAGAAAAAATCAATGTCTTAAAAATACACTACAATTGGCAATCCATTATTTGTTCCCAACAGAATATTTGATCTAAATAGAAAAGATTTTTGCCACGACACACGAAAGAAAGAAACAGAAACATCTATCAAACATTTACCCGTTCCTAAATATCCAAGTCAGTTTATCTCTCATCGAATATAAAGTCAAAACAATTGGAATCAGTCGACACAGCCGATAGCCAACAGTTTCCGAACACAACGACACATGACAATGTAGCTGAACTAAAGTCTCTCGTACATATTCAAAGTTTAATCCGAATCAGCTTTCGTCTTCTTGCGAGGGTTTAGCTCGGATGGTGTCGCTAAGTCGGATAGTACAGTGTTGGGTTGGATGTCGCGTTATTTTGTTGGATATAAAAAACGCGTTGCTGCAAAATATATGGTTTGATCGTTAATATCGTATTTGGTGTGAATAATTGGCTTGTGAATAATTGGCTTTAGTTATTGATGGAGAATATTGTCTATAAATAGACTACTTATGTTTTATGCGGAGTTTTTTTGTCGGATTTTCTCCATAGTAAACGACCAAGTGCACTAGCTTCTAATGTGTGAAATAAAAACAATTTGATTTTATACTTCTTTAATGACCTTCTAACTTATTGCTCTGTCCATGATGATGTTTTATATTTTATTGCGTTTATTTGTCTGTCTTAATAATCAGCCCCCCTAGCCAAGTTACAAACGTTTCGCTTGTGCCGAACGCTTCGAGTTGACCTTGCCAACAATTCTTTTGTTCTGGCCACGTGACTGAGCGTTAAGACGACGTCATTCCCGTACATTTGAAGCTTTCTACAAGCGTTTACTATTGCAGATTAGCAACTTGGCTAGGGGTACAGATATACATATCTATACCATACACACTTCTTATTTTCGTGTCGATGGACTTGAATTGTTTTTTTTTTTTCTATTCAGTGTTTGGCAACCTGTACAGCTCTGTTATTGTCTTCGTATAAATCCTACAAATTGTAATTAGTGGTTGTGCAGGATGGACAGCATAGTACGCTTAGCAAAGCACACTGGCCCTATCGCGGACACTTATTCTTTCAAAATCATCCTCATCTTATTCAATGAACCGTCGAATCAAATTCTAAGAAGCAAGCCTCCGAAATTTCCAGCCAGCATGTTCCTCCTAAGCCGTGACTCCATCATCAGCTCAGCTAGACAAACTTAGTCTAATTAACAGACTTGCTGTCACGTCACCACCTGCACCAACTTTCGACTTGCATTCCATTTTAACGCTACGTCCTCTTGCACTTAGTGCCAGTTTTGTATCAAATTGTTACTTAAAATAATTAGTAGTGTAGGTGCTTTCAAAATTATGTCGCGCTAATGTATATTTTCTCGCGTTTTGGAGTAATAACTGTTATGGCACATTCGTGGGGAGCGTTTTAGTATGGTTTTAAGTGCAGAACAGGAGTTGGGAATATGTAAAGTTTTGTCGCATTTAGTGAAAGTTACTGTCACTGAAAGTTATTATCATTTCCTCGAGTCTTGTAATGTCAGACAATAATTATCTCGCATCAATTGTAATAATATATTCTACTATAAAAGAATTCGTGTCAGCATGTTTTTCCGAAATGGCTAGACCGATTTTTTTTGTGTACATTTTGTAGGTTTAACTACAGGTCATTGAACTCGTTCAGCTTACTTTTTCTTAAATAAATTAATTTCGTACATGCGTAAATTATAGATATATATTATAGATAGTGTTTCATGTACCGGATCGACCTTAAGAATGTCGTAGGCTTTTGTTTACCCTCCTACTCCCACCTCTTATTCTCTCTTTGGAAATTTATTTGGCAGTCAACATTCATTCAATAGTCAACGTTTGCCGAATCAGCTAGAGAAACCATAAAAATCAATATCATCGGAAAATTTTCCTACCAAGTCAGCAATAAAAAGAACCAAGTTATATCAATTTAACTTAATGCTGACGTAATAATAATAAGGAGATTCATTCTCTGACGGGGTTAATCCAGCTTTTCTTTCATACCCATCCCATAATACTTTCATAAACTCCATATTTAATAAGCATAACTCACTGATTTAATAATGTGGCGTTGTTCTTAAACCGCTATATATTTTTTAAATTAAACTTTTTATTATGAGAAGCGTGTGTTACGGCTTGATGAAATTTGCATTCATTAGTGAAGTGCCCGTGCCGGCCGTGGACAAAATGTCAACTTGGCTTTTTTTTTTCTTTTAAAAAACCCCTCATAATATTAATGCGCAAGGTTTTTTCTCTTTGTAAAAGTTTTACATTAACTCATGTCGCGAAATACGGAGTTAGATAAAGTTGTGTTTTTTGTATTAATGTATTACTATTCTTTGGTCTGTTTTTTTTTCTGCTTCATGCTAATTAGCGTTGAAACATCAAACCTTTACTTGTACATTGAGCTGAGTTTTTTTTTTTTTGCTCTGTACAAAAGAGGAATATATTGTACTAGGTTTTGCCCGCGGCTTTACCCACGTACATGAAATATAGTATAATTATGTCACAAAATATAACTAATTTCTGTGGGCGAAAAATTTTAGCAATCGGACCAATACTTTCAGAGATTACCCCCTACAATAAAAAAATAAATATAAAAACAAACTTAAGCTCATGATAATATTAGTGTAGAAGTAAATTATCTTGATGTCACTAACGGTATAATTTACATAACTTAATGAAAATTTTTAGTATCTTGTTCTAAATCTAGATTGCACGTAATGATTGATTGATATACTTTTTATTGTACACCATAAAAAAATATAGTAGAAGCTTAAAATTAATACGGTGTAACAATGTGCGGTCATAGTGCTAAAGCGATTTTTTTACAGACAACCTTTGGATAGCACGGAAGGCATGCATTAAACGTGAATCTAGTAGTTTCTTCAGTCTCATTTGACATTATACATAAGCATGACTTGTCAAAGCGATTTCTTAGGAAATAATATTATAAACTAGCATTTTCCTACGGCTTTGCTAGCGTTAAATTCGGGGTAACACGGTTCTAATTACAAAAAGTAGCCTATGTCACTCTTCATCCCTTCAACTATCGCCACTTAAAAAATCACGTCAATTCATTGCTCCGTTTTGCCGTGAAAGATGGACAAACAGACATACACATACACTTTCCCATTTATAATATTAGTATGGATAGTATTTGTAACCAACACTGATTTTTTTCCGTCAGAGCTAGAGCTGCAAAACTGTTCGAAACTGTCACCGCGATAAACGCAAAGGCAACTGAAAGAGCAAGTATAGATTTTAATTAGTGAAAGTCTGTCACTCCTTCTCGCTCCATCAAGAGTGGGAAAAGTTATATATAATGACTTTTCACCATCAATAAATACTTGACTAAAAAGAAACCAACTGAAAAATAAACAAACTAGAAAGCAGTTTTGATTTTAGTTTGAGAGAAATCTTGGTTCTTTAAACCCAAAATCAAAACTTCTTTATGAAAACATCAAAGCGTGTTATTTAGTATACAAAACTTAATCCGCTATATAATAAAAGTCGATGCATTTCATCTAACCCCCTACCCCTTACCCCTTTAAACCCCCTTAATAATCAAGTTTGCGAGTTGTACGTCCAAGATGTCGCTACGGACCGAGAATATTCAGACAACATTGTCCCTTCTGAATATCTTAGAGTCTTGGCTGAGTAAATTAACATACAATTTACAAAGACTTATGAGCTCAAAAAGACAATTTTGAACATAATTTTGTTATATCTGATCGTAATTTTGTAGTTTGGAAAAATTGCTAGAATCCATAAATAAAAGAAGAACTGACTGACGTATCAAATTACAGCCGAAAGAATTGGGCAAGGAATAAGTTTATTTTATAATATAAACTAGTGCTTGACTGCGATTCCACCTGATTGTAAACAGTGATATAATCGTTGATGGTGGGGCACATTAATTTATTAGGAGCCTAAATTATATTTTGCACAAGGTTTCCTTTATGATGTTGGTGAGTAATAAGAAAAAATCTTTCAAATTTCATTTCCTAAGGGAATGCAACGAGGATCTAAAGTTTATATGGAGGTAACTACTTTCACGTGGGCGAAGCTGCTTGCAGAAGTTAGTGCGAAAATGTAAACTAAAATGATTAATTAGTATTAGGCATAAAACATTTTAAGCCTTACAATGTTTCTGGTACTGTGGAACTGCCCGCACTTAGGCCTCTTCTCTAAAAGAGAGAATGGGAAGTAATTTACCACTTGGGTTGAAAGCTGATGTGTTAATGAGTGAGTTAGGACATTGCTTTTTGTAACCAATACATACATATACACATACAAATAGACAGAATATAGATGTAACGAATATAAAATCAATTAAAAAAAAACCTATCAAATATCTTTACTCATGTATTTAGCAGCACCATTTGTTATATTTGCCAGGACGTCAATACGTGTTAATGGTTGGCATTCGTTGCAGCGCGCCAACTCAGGTCATTACTGGCAATTAACCTGTGAGCGACATCAACATATTTCACTGTATATACATTTTTTTTTTGTTCAACTACTAGTAACTACTACGTATCTACATATTTTTTCATCGTTAGGAATATTAGTTTAATAAGTACGACTGTAATGAAGTTTATTCACGTCGTGACCGTACACACTCCTGCATGTATTATTACATTTCACATGTAAAATAATAACTTTGTTTAATACTACATCAAAAATAATAGCCATAATTTAAAAGGTTACGTTAAGTCACGTCATACGATCTTCTTTCCATTTGAAACTTGTCAATTACAGTTTTGTCTTTGTTTTTTTTTTGACTTTCCGATTGAAAAGTACCCATAAATGGATTGATTGAAACTCAAAGCTATAAGTTTTGAACGTTTTATGGATCCTTATGTCAACAAATATGCTCATAAAATTAACAAACGTTTGTTCACATTTTATTGGAATAAGTGTAATTTATCAAAAAATAAGACTAAAGTCTTTTACGGACAGTTTTTATGCCACAACTCGATGAAATTTTTTACCATGCTAAGGTATAGAGATCACGAAAACTAGACACTTTGTGTTTAACTATTAAAAAAGAAAGCAATCAGGTTCCCAAAGAAACAAACACACTATCTAGAAGTATCTATTCTATGTATTATTCCAGGATTACTAAACATCCAAATCTGTTAACCCGTTTGAGTGGAGAGTAACAAGTATACAAACTTTCATATTTACAATATTAGTCTATCTAATATTACTATGTTGATAAAAACACCAACATCAACATAATTTAATATAACGCATGTTGAAATTCTAAGAAATGTTTGAATACTGCGTACCCTGCAAATGACAGGGCTTCATATTCACAGCTCCGCCTAGATTTGCCGCAACCACCCTACCTAAATCAATTCGGTCGGAAAATATTCGCGAGTCAATCCGATGTCTGTGAAATTTCATTCGTCTAGGATTCCATCTCTATGCTAATATGACACCGTTGTTAGTTTCCATACTTTTTTAGGGTAGATAATGTATTATTTTTATATCATTGCTTGAAATGGAAAATTTGAAAAAACAAAAGATATGTTTTCTTCAGCTGATTTACGCAGCTTTCTATAATATATCAATAGAAGTATGATAGTGACTCGTAATGCACTACTTAGGTGCGTATTAGTATGAGACACTATAATGGTACATTAAACTTACAAGGTGGACCGATGGCCTAGTAAAGGCCGTGAGAATTCGATGGATGCGGGACGTACAGCACCGTTCACTGTGGCGACACTTGGGGGAGGCCTATATTCAGCAGTGGACATCTTCTGGCTGAAATGATGAAATGAAATGCAACGTGATGTATTGCTGTAAGGGCGATGCAAAGGGCTATGCTCGGAGTTTTCTTGCGTGACCACATCAGAAATAAAGATATCCGCAGGAGAACCAAGGTTACTGACATAGCTTGAAGAATTGCCAAACTTAAGTGCCAATGGGTAGGGCACATTGTACGCAGAACATATGGTTGATGGGGATGAAAGGTTCTGGAGTGGCGACCACGTACTGAAAGACGCAGCGTTGGAAGGCGTCCAACAAGGTGGACCGATGACCTGGTCGGTCAGGCTTGCGGTAATCCGGTAGATGCGTGACGCACAGAACTTGTCGTTGTGGCGACGCTTGGGGGAAGCCTATGTCCAACAGTGGACGTCATTCGACTGATACGATGATGATGATGTGTGTATTGCTATAGACAACGCTAAAGATGCATAAAATTCTAAAAGCAAACTTCTTAAATAAGTCGAGCGAGAAACTCGTGCTCTTTATATTTTAGAAGGAGTAAATAAGGACGAGAAACTAAAGGACGTCTAAAAAACTAAGCTTATCTTAGAATTCTTCGCGTACAGTGTAAGTCCCTGTGTGAAACTTTAATGAAATTCTTTGTTGATAAGTAAAATGTGTCCGTTTTTGTTGTAAACTTGCTCGGAAAATATTTGCTGGGTAGCTCTAGTTTTATCTCATATAGTGTCTTTGTTTGCTTCATCAATTTTATCATTTGATGATCTCGTTTCTAGTCTAAACTATTTATCTACAAAAACAAATGCACCTTTTTATTCAAGAGTAATTTCTAAACTGCTACCTTTACAAATATTGCAGTAAATATTTCTAAAACCGACAGCAAGCATCATTTCGGTACAGTCCCATTCACTGATTTTTTCAACCATCGCAAAAAATATTTACTTCACGTTTCCATTTTTAATTTCGATAACAGCGTGGAAACTGCGAACGCAGCGAGATGTGAAAAGTCGTGAATCTTTGTTTTCATTGTTTTTACAACAGACAACCATTTAAATAATGACATTACAAATGTACTTGTTCCTACGACGGCACTGTTTTATATAAATAAATCAGAATCTGTTAAATTTTTAATCATTCGATTCGATAGACTTCAGTCACAAATTAATAACTCTGTCTCAAACTCATTCCAACGCACCGTTTAATACTTCCATTTTTTTCCCAATACAATGCTCGTTGTTCAAGAGCGGCATTGTTGTTGAAGCATACAAAAAGAGTAATGCACAGTCATACGTCTCGATCGAAAATTTCATTTGTTGGCACGGGCACACTGGAGTAGAACGCTTTGTGTGTCGTATGATAAAGATATAGAGTTGACGGATGCGGTACTTGGGATGTCGTTGCTGCTAAAAGAATCTCGAACGTGTTGTATTTCTTCTGAAGATAGGACAAGAGAGGCAATTACTGTGATAATACTAACAAAATTATTATCTATACAATTAGATAAAATTTAAGGTTGTGAAGTTCTAAGTGAAAAATATGTTTAAATATTTTTGATTAAACACTTTAGACTACCTACCATTACTACTTGTATGTTTATATTTATAATGTATAATTATTATCTACAGGTTACCTAGATTTATAAACTTTGCTATAAATAAAATCATGCTAGACTCATGATTTTATTTATCAAATGGAACTCCAAAAACTACATTTAATCTTAAAAAAAAGTTCACATCTAGCATCACAAACTCCACGTACCCGATTCATCACGTGTATTTGTACAAAATAGTTTTTGTTCGTCTTTGTAGTTTTATTAGCAACAGCTAAATTGATGGCCGGCATCGTGTCCCCAGTTCTACAAGCATCGTCTACGTTGATCGATGACCCTACATCAGAGAGATTTCAATTTAATCACCACTTAAATCAAAAACCTCTGTTTCTGGAGTATTTCATATTACATTTTTTGCTACAGTTTTGTCATTGTCATTGTTATGCTTTATAATGGCCTTAAGTTTTTTGTTTATTTTTTTAATATTTTTGTAGTCAGAAGAATTTTAAGCAGGATTACTTTTTTATTATACATCCACGTGTATAGTACCTGAAAAAGGCAAATTATAATAATAATATCCCATATAGACTTTGACACAGGGAGTGAATTTTAGAAAATCTCTTTGCCCTCGCTTATTTCTTTTCAAAAAAGCTATGTGTAAAACACGTTTCTAGTCCTAGTAGTTTCGGTTGTGCGTACTAAATCAATCATTTTTTTTATTAGGGCAACCATGGAGTTTCTTACTGGTTCTTCTCCATAGGAAACAACCAATTGGAACCGTGCACTAGGTTCTGACGTTTCATAAATGCCCTAATAGGTCCATGTGAAATTAAAAACATTTTGAATTGAATCGATTTAGTTTTTTTTTTTATTTATTATTAAAGGTTTTATTGTAAACAACAGTTAATTCCAGGATGATATAAAAACTGGTACAGTTTTCGAATTAATAGTGGTAATAATCAAAGTAACAGCAAACATTTGGGGCCGAAGCTAATACAAAAGCATCGCACGTGAATTGAATGAACCCATACATTGATAACATCTTTACTAAGTAAATTACTGTTGGAACAGTTCATGTTGCTACGCCGCTCTTACATACATGATTTATTGTTGAACTTTATTAATTATAATCTGTTCCGCTTGTTACTTCGTCTTGTAATATGTTTAATAGAATAACTGGGGGTGCGGGTGTATTTACGACCATGTCATGTTATCGATGTTATGTTTTTCAATCCATAGAAAATTTACAATACCTTTTATCTTTTCATAATTTTTCTTTTTCTGTAGTGGATCTTTATTTCAAATATTTGTGTACTTTTTTTACCCTTAGCTATCAGAGAAGAAAAAATCCCTTTTACCCAGATGGAAACTTATAATGAGTATGAAAGATTTTCCATTCCCATCTCTGTTTACCTCTTTAAAACGTCGGGGACTATGAATATATTCTCTAAAGATAGACGTATTGCTCAATCTTTTCCTTGAGGGCTCTATGCGGTATTGATACAGAATCGAGTGGAGTTGAGAGCTATTTCAATACCGTTCTTCAAATACTACGCGGAGCTAAGATCTTAGAGTGGCACTAGTAATATGTGTATTGTGAATGCTCGCTTTATAGCTACGTGTGAATACGTAGAAGGTGAGGTAAATAAATAATGGAGAAATAGAAAATTTATAACAAATATTTTTAAAGAAGATCTTAATGGTTAAGCTTTAGTAAAAATAAACGAGGATTTCAATAAATTTACACAAGCCAAGTAATAATAGACTTAAATCATTCAAACGAACCTATGTTCATTATAATGTCCTGTGACAATTGGATTGTCCCTGGGAGGATCAAAATTTTCATCTGCGAATTGAGAGTGAATAGCAATTTGTTTCATTATTCATCGAGCAATAATATGTGCATTTACATAACTACTGCATTATTTTCCTTCAGCATCAGAAACATAATGTAACAGTACATATAAATCGTGATCGTCTACAAATATTGTAGTTTCTAGCATCTACCATTGCTTTACCGCTATTGTCTCGATAAATATCGGATTTATTCTGTTTACATTTACATCCATTTCCGTGCTTGGTTTGACCTGCACGTGAATAAAGATCGAAATTCAAGTCTTTCTTTGCTATAATACGTGGCCTCATTCTTTTTGTAAAAATACAATATAAATGCATGCAACTTTTTTCTTTGCTTAATTGATACGTTTTTAGCACTGGTAAATAAATATGAAAGAATTATGATTCAAAAAACGAAATTATAGTTACAAAGTAACAAGGAAGAGCTGTCCGATGTAATTTGAGATCAAATTACATCAAACCCGTATATCCATATACCGTATATACCAGAAATATTAGTTTAAAATTATTATAAATTGTTTGCTTTTCTACTGATTTCTATATTGTTTTCACAGTTAGTATTTTATTTTTGTGCTTATTGATAAACTGGTAAGATTTTTTTTTTGCATATTTTTACTTACTAAGCCTTCTTCCCAATTCTATGTTACTTTTCTAGATACTAAGCAAAAATATGAGAAACACAGAGTTGTAGATATTAATTAAAAACATAATAAGGCGCTTCAAATTAAGCTGAATATTGCAGCAGTCCCAAAAATATGTACTAGGGGAGCAACATTAATCTGCTCACAAAAAGGAGCTTAGCGGGCGTCAACGCTACCGCCATTCTAGGGTTCGTTGCCCGTTAAAAGTCACTTTCGCCAACACAATTTCAAGATACGTCGGCTCCTACAATTTATGGCGCTGTCTCTAAGAGTCACTCACTTTTACAAGAATCCCGGGTGGTATAACTTAGGATTTTTTTTTTCTTCATTATTTTAATAATAAATTCGATGGGGTCCCAAAAGTTGTTGCCAAAACTTTAATGAAAGATGGATACTGTGTTTGTTTTAAGATACTTTTTGTGTACACTTGTGTTGCGAAATATTTCTTATTTAGGTTTATTGAGTGCTTAGCATCTGAGCAGCAGATTTTATGGCTGAGCGCACAAAAAACAACTTTTCTTTTTGTTAAGATATACGTAAACTGTCTGCAACATTATCAACATGTGTTACATATTTAATGCCTTTGTTTCTTAATGGACCGTCATAAACACACATGCTAATATCAGCTTCAAGACCTAAAATCTTAAGCTAACAACACATCACCTGTTATAGTTGAGATGTTTTCAACAGCAAAACAATTTGAAACTCTCAGCAAACTCATGCATAATAAATAAGTTAGCAACGTTTAATGCACTTAAGTAACAAAATATTCTGTTAATGGATTAATGCGATCTTTGGGGCTTGCATGCTCGCGTGTGCTCGGGGGTATTACACTGCTTGCTATATCACAAGCGTGACGGGATAAGATTCATGTATCGATTGCACTGTAACCTTTATAGGGCAAGTATACTACTTAATCGTTTCGAATTGGCTAGCCATCATTTATCGCTGATATAATATGGTAGCAGATTGAAAATAGTTTGGACGTGCCGGTTTCTTCTTAATATTTTCCTTCACCGTGTTTTGAGCAATGGCGATGAAATAAATTACACAGAGTAATGCTGGCTGAGTTTTTGAACTCGAGCTTACAGGTTACCGCGTAACCACAACTGCAGCCAATAACTCATAAGTTGTGGCTGTTACTATTAGACCACTAATCTCGTGTCTTATAGGTAATCATCATCTGGGAAGTGGGGACACGGCATGCGGGGTGTAGGCAACTCTTTGTACTATATATAGGGCCAATGTCTGCCACTACGGACATAGCGTTAGGAGGGCCTATCTTAATTTTTTTTTTTTATCTGATATGTACTAGTGCTTGACTGCGATCCTACCTAATGGTAAGCAGTAAAACAATCTTTGGTGGTGAGGCGCACTAGTTTATCAAGAGCCTATTCACTCTAGCCTTATAGTATGAATACTCGTACATATACCACTCAAGTATACCCCCATCCACAAAACAATAGAAATACACACCTACCATTTCATTCCGAACCACGCCTCCGTAATCCACTCACGATTCCCTAGAGCTGGTAGTTTTTAAGCAATTCCCGACCTGTACATTCAATTAAAAATTAGAGTACTTTAAACAAAGGGGCTTGGGGAAAGTGGAACGAGCTCACTTCACGTTTGAAACGCGTTTTAGTCGCGTTTTCTCAGCTTCTCGTGGTGCAGGAAAACAATTAAACCCTTCGCTTGTTCGAGGGAAAGTTTGCGGGGGAACTGCAGCATCCGTCTCCTTTGTATCTAAAGTAGGCGATCCGAGGGACAGGAGGCAGCGGTATTGATATATTGGTAAAATATTGTTATGAGATTTTTGACACAAATCGTATTATTTATGTTGAGTTTTTACAATTAGGCTCAGATGGGAAAGAAATATAGAAATAAGATAGAGAGAAAACTATTTTATTTGACATACACACTCATAGATACATATAATGTAGTAACAACATGTAGACACTAATAGATTATTATATTTAAAAAAAGAGACAACTAACAATGTGTGTCTCACGGCGGCACCAAATAGGTCCAGTTCAGCAATAATGCCAATATAAGGTTGACTATTAAAAGAGAACGATTAAAAAGTGAACAGATGTTAAGGAGGTAGGGGAAATTGATGGTACATCACTGTCTTTAGGTAAAATATTAATACTTATTATTAAAGCTTTTAATAGCTATTAGTTTCTACTACTAAACTTTTCACCTGCTTGAAAGTATCTTTCTCTATACCAATTCTGTACCCCCTCTTCATCTTCTGAAGAGGTCTATTTTAGAAAATCCTTTCTTATTCTTTTTGTAAGTAATAAAAGAAACCTTTGAGCAAAATTTCAGCGGTTTAAGTGTAAGGGTTTAGATTAGGCGTTGATGATTCAGTGAATAAGTCAGGCCTTAGTCTTTTAAATAGGTTTAAACCGATTTTATTATTGATCAATACAATTCACATTTCACGAATTCACATTTTTAAAGTTCAATTCAGTGGAACCACTTGCCGCCAGTTTGTCTGTTTGTAGATCTATCTATTATAGAGCTCTTTCATAATTACCATTATTTTGTTACTCATCATGTTTGTCACGTACCATTCATTGCAGGTATTATTTTTCTACATTTTCTTAGTGTTACTTGAAAAAATAAGAAGTGTCAAAGCGTCCATGCTTGTAAAAATTCTGAGCTGGTGCCAATTTGTGGCGAGTCTTGGCACTTGATAAATCTACATTATGCCATGCCACGTCCTTCTAAAGTAGCAAGAGTTTAGTCTCTTTTTCTTGGAAAATTCTGATGTATTTTTATTCAATGTAAATTATATTTTCGAGTGATCATAATGATATGATTAATTAACCATAAATATTTGCTTGAACATGCCCGAAGAATCGTTGGAAGTGTCAGTGGGCAGGACACATTGCTCGCAGTACAGATGGACGTTGAGGCAGAAAGGTTATAAAAGACGTAACATTGGAGGACGTTCCACAATTAAGGTGAACTGATGACCTGGTGAGGGTCGCAGAAATCCGATGAATGCGAGATGCACAGGACCGGTCTTTATGGTAACACTTTAGAGAGTCCTATGTCTTATAGTGAACGTGTTTTGACTGAAATTATGATAATGATGATTATTTTCTTGAAAAACAAAAGCTTGTTCAGTGAAATTTTTTCCCTTAAATTTTTGTAGCATTATTAGACCGAAAGGGAGAAAACTAAACAAAAAAACAACGAAGAAATTTTGCGCTGAACTAAGACATCCTTTGGTGCAATAGGTAGTCAATGAAATAATTCTGGGTTTAATTCATTAAGGGCCAAGCGCCCGAAAAGTGCCATACAGTACATAACAGTGATTTTCTGAGGCCTACTCCTCCGAACGGCTAGGTCAATTGGTATGAAAAAAATATATGTTTGTCATAGATTTATGAACAATAATATCAACATTTGATTTTATCGTGCAATTAATACTTTTGTCAAAAAAAAAATATTTAGCAATTTCGCAACTTTTTGCAACTTTTCCCTACTCCTTCGAAACGGCTTGGATCTTTAGAAACATTTTTACACATAAAAATTGGTGGTTAAATATTCTTCAAAGTGAACATTGCATATGTAAATCAATCAATATCTCGCAGAGAAAATGGATTTAAAGCGCTTTCCGGGCGCTGCTGGCCGCAAATAAATGCACAGATTTGCGTACTGCCGCCTAGGCGAGTGCAAGAGTTGCGTTCACATAATTTCGGCCAGATGGTTCATGGACCTATAGGCCTTAAGTGTAGTCGTCGTGTACTTGTTGTGAAAGATTCTGAAATCAATTATAGTTTCTATCTTTTTAGCGTCATATTACATAATTGTAAACAAATTAATATTAATACTTCATAACTACCTTCGCTTCTGAATCACACCATGACTGAGACTAGAAGCGCTCGCGATGAACATTCACTAAATACAGCTTCACCGTGCTCTCAAGTCACAGCAGAGCGCTCATAAGTTGAGCAAGCGCCCACACATAGGTACATACGGATTTACGAATTGGATCGCTAATATTTTTGAAGGTTACAACTGTTTTGGGGTTAGTACAAAAATATGCTATTGATTAGGTGACATCATACACATATTATCCATTTAATTGCTCGCTCAAAAGTTGAGCAAGCAACCACACATAGGTACATACGGATTTACGAATTGGATCGCTAATATTTTTGAAGGTTACAACTGTTTTGGGGTTAGTACAAAAATATGCTATTGATTAGGTGACATCATACACATATTATCCATTTAATTGCTCGCTCAAAAGTTGAGCAAGCGCCCACACATAGGTACATACGGATTTACGAATTGGATCGCTAATATTTTTGAAGATAACATAAGATAAGATTTATTTCGCAAATATGGGTACATGTGATGGTGGTACAATGTTTTAACAAAAGAGAACAAGCCATATTTTGCCAATTACAAGACATGCAAAAGTACAAAAAGTTACCCCATATAATTATGTAGGTACATGATACTTGTTTTTTATAATCAATTACAAAGAAACTATTTAATTACTATTTCATACAATAAATAAAAACAAATTTAGTTAATTAGTCAAATAATTAAATGTCATGGCTATTCTATACATTCAATAAATAAAGGAGAAGAAGAAGGTTACAACTGTTTCGGAGTTAGTTCAAGAATATGCCGCTGATTATTTGACATCCTCCATATTTACCTGATGAGACTTTATTTGTATAAATATTAAGTTAGGTAAATATTTATGAAAATTATGTCTAAAATATTTCTTCACTACCCGTTTGCTAAAAAACTTTATGTAATCGATTGTTTTACAGTGATTGTCTGTTAGTTATGTAGGTGCTGAGCAATATTACATACAGCTCTTGTAGACTTATCTATACAAACTCTGGAATCCCGTTCCATACTCTTGGGGGATGAATTTTGAAAAATCCTCTCTTAGTACTTACCTACATCATAAAAGAAAACCTTGTGCATAATTTCACACACCTAGTCTCGATAGTTTTGCCTGTACATTAATATTAGTCTGTCGGTTTCTCCTCGTTATACTTGAAGATTAAGTTACGACAAATATTTCATTAAACCCCAAGCGAACGCCGGCGCATCTTTTTTCTTTCTATTGTGAATCTAATTCTCACGATTGAAAGGATATTGAAGTCCAAAATAAAAAATTAACCGTTTTCATTGTTTTATAAAACACAATCTGATCGAAACAACAAGATCTTATATCATCTGTTCAAAATCAGCATCAAAATTTTTAAAGTAAAAAATTACAAAAGGAAGCTCCCAAAACACACGCCTTTCATCAGTTCCTTGTGTTTTAGCTACACTTGCATACTTATGTAAACATCGGTGTCTAGACTTTGTAGAAAAACATAGAACAACGCCAGCATATTTTCATATAATATTATGACGTGCAACAAAGGGAAATGGGGTCATTACGGTAGGCGGGAACGGCAAGTAATCAACTTGTCAGTACGTGCTTAATCCTTCATGCTATGGGGATATGAGGCTTTTGATTGGCAGTGTGATCTTTAGAATAAACGATGTTCTTAATTTAAAATAAAGCCTAGGTAGTGGACTACCACTGCCTAGTTATTAGACCTACCTACTAAGGGAGGGGAGGCCTAATAACTTTTTTGTGTAATTTTTTTTTAGCACTAAAAAAATCCAGCCAAGTGCAAATCGAACTTGCGTACGAAAGGTTCTATGCCCATGATATCACCTATGTACACAACATAGATATTATATTTTAAACATTTGTTTTAAGTTTCCCCTGTTCCATAAAGTTTGTTTAACAGGAACCCTATACTTATAGGACGTGAGTTTAAAACCAGGCAGGTGATTACGGGCCATTCCTTCTCTATGAGTGGAAGCCTGAGTTCCAGTAGTGGGACTATTGATAGACTGATTATGCTCTTATTATACATATTACAAATAAGGATTATATCATACAATTTCTTCAAACAAACCTAAATTATACCGCAAAAAATCATCGTCTAACTCCAAAAAAAATCCTGCTTTATTCTACACAGTAGCATAACACAGCCCGTCACACTGAACTGTAACGACCACTCCGTTTTCAATTACGGTGTAATTGTGGCTAAAGCTGTAATAACGCTGGTATCCAGCAATTTAGTACGTCGAACGAAAATTGCATTTGTTTTTCACTGTGTAATAGGCGGTTTGTCTGACGGTAGCATCGGTCTAACAATGGTGCCATTTTTGGGAAACTATTCTGTACTATATTTTATTTCATTTTACTATTTATACACACTGCATAATAGACAAGCAGTATTTTGTTTTTTTAAATAAATTTTCTAGTAGATTTACAAAAGGTAAACTACTATTTTAAAAATATTTACGATTTTAAATAAAGAAAGAAAGTATTTATATGCTATTTTAAAGAAAGTATTTAAGTTTCTATACTATAATTGTTATCATGAAGTGTGTACCTGTGTATCAAATAAACGTGTTTTGTTTCTTTCTTTCAAAGGAAGTATTAAAAAAAAAAAAATTAGACAATACTTAGTCTGTAGAAAACAAGAGAAGGTGTGAAATCTTAATCTAATGTATAAAATAACACATATGGCTAAATATAAAAGCACTTGTTTAACTATTTATACCTACTATTATAAACAGATATTACACATAATACATTTTTATATAAATAATTATATCTTTAGAAAGATCTCTTTAACTCGAATTTTAAAGATTTGGTTTACATTTATATCGTTACTCATTGTATTGTCTCAATTTTTTTTCCTACGAATGTCATTATTTTTAGAGGATCATGCATTTCTTTATGTATCCTTATCATACCTATTTTCTTTTTTATTTAAAATGCCTTACCAAAGTTTTTGTTTCAAAACAATCTCGAGGTTTTTATGTCAAGTTTGATTGGGTTACCGTAGGGGCTCAGCAAGGTTAAAACTTACTGGAGCCAAGGGTCTCGGGCAACGAAGGAACAGAAGTGTAATTTTAGTCGGTAAAAGTCTGACACTATCTCCCGCTCCGCATAAGGGTGCAGAGATGTCATTGGATGATTTTTCCACCCACAAAAAAAAGTGTGATTGGGCTGTGACTAGGCAAGCGCGCCTAATTGCCGACCACATCGCTTACCATCAGTTGAGATATTGGAGCGAGCTTAATAATACCAATAAAATGAAATTTAAAAAATATGATTCTTATATTTTGTTGTAAGTAGGATTCAGATTGGTTTAAACCCATAAACCCAAAAAAAAACACACTAAAGACCTTTTTACTAAAGGTTTTTTACAAACCCGAGTCTCTTCTGAAAAATGATAAAGTAAATTTACAACGATACTTCCGGGTCAGACTACAACAACATTTCAACCACTTCCAGTATACTAACTTGCTGTAACTCTTGAAAAAAATTGCGTGACAGAACGGAATAATATGTACTGAGCAATTTAGTGCCATTACATCAGGACATTACAGCTTTTTTTATTTATTTTTTAATGGCAGTGAAATGACACTCCATGACAGTTTCCTAGCATTAACTCTTTTCTGTAATAACGGGTAGGTGGGGACAGTTTATTTCTAAATGCAGTTGCAGGTATTTTGCAGGTTTTGTGTTTTGTATGTAGATTTTCTGATTGGTGTTTAAGTTTGTCTTGGCTGGTGAACGATAATGGTGTCTGTAAAGTTTTGGATTGAATTATACTTGTTTGTCTATTCAATTATATAATATCAGAGAATTACAGACCAAATTTAATAATAATAATAATAAAATAATAGTAAAAATGATAATTTACTATTTTTTAGGTTTCCGTACCTCAAAAGGAAAAAATGATCACTTTGTTGTCCGTCCGTCTGTCTGTCTGTCACGACCTTTTATCTCGAGAACGCGTGAAGTGAGTTGAAATTAAAATCATATACTCAGGTTTGCGTTCCCTTCATGCTGAGAAAATCAAACTTCTAACTTAACGAATAAAAAAGATACGGCCGTTTATGTCGCAAAAAAAACATATATTTTGATACTCTCAAAGATCGAAATTCATAGGGTACTTTCCGTTGAACCAGAATCCTGAAATATATGTAAGGAGTATTTCTTATAAGTCCGCTTATGCCAGGTCATTACCCAAAAATCCTAATAATAAATTAATCATAATCTTTCTTTTTTTTCAGGTAAGTAACTGCTAGCGCCACCGTCAAGATAATCCTCACTTTAACAAACAGCACTATCATAAACCTTCACAGTAAGTATCAATAAAAAAATAACTTTCCCTGCAACTTTCTCGGCCCGTAAATTCTCTTACACTAATATAATATTTTGTCCCGTTTCTCTTAAACAAAAATATTGTGGGCCTCGTAATTTCCAAAGTTATATAGGTAGGCTCTGTACCTCGGAGTGTATTTACTTAAAGTGGTCTACAAAATTATTTAAACTTAAAACCGAAGCAAACTTTGCGAGCGGTAATAACTCCGGCGAGTGTTTGTCAACTACTATTGGAGAATGTCATAAGTTTATCGTCTTGTGAGTATTGTGGGAAATGAGGTGAGTTTCGAATGAAAAGTCGGTCTTAATAAAAATTTAATTTGAACATAATTCAATAAATACGTCTGAAGGAGCTTTCATAATTATAATGTAATGCTGATTTGTTAACATTTCTATTGAGTTGTTTACAAAAAGACGTTTCTTACTTCAAATAAGTATAGTTTTTCAAGTAGAATTATAATCGTTATCAGTATTGAGAACGCCAATGTACTATAGACTTAAATTTGTTACTATTTTGGTGTACAATAAAGTTTGTTTATTCTATTCTATAGTTTAATTGCATACGTTCTCACAAAATTCTCACCTCATTTTATCTCCTTCAAATCGACGTGAGTGCAAGTGGACTCGTAGTAATCCTTGAGTCGGAACTCACTTACTAATTCAAACTTAACGAAAAATCTTTTAATTTGGCAATGTAGCTACGGGACCCACATCTAAGCAGCTCGCACAGTACAAAACTTTCCTTTACGACTTAATCAACGTGGACGGAGAAGGTTAAAATTCTGTGGGGACAATAAATTTGTAAATTTTACCTAACGCTTTTACTTCATGCCCCTTTTGAAACTGAGTGCTATTAAATAAATAAGAGGGTTCACAAAAATATATTTTTGTATTTTAAATTTAAATTTTCATACGCAAAGGGTTGGAAAGTCTAGATTAAAAGGGGAATAAAACAAGTTTTCTGTGTAAGTACTCTGCATATTTTCTTTGCTTTTATCAAGATGGAAAAACGTGTACGAAGTTGTTACAAAATGTACTTGAATGTTTCAGGGATTTAAGTTTTCTTTTTTGGAGAGAAATGTTTTATAAAGTTGGTAGTCCGTTATTATTAGTCCGGTACATTTTTAATGCTTAAAGCGAAAGTACTAATGAAAATTCTTTGTTATATTAGGTTCCTGTGAAAATCGCTGGGCAAATTATATGAAATAACTTTAAATGAACGTAAATTTGTGTTTAAATTAAAACAGTTTCGTTTGCATTTTTAATTTAATAGCTAAGAAGACGTCACCTGACATTTTAAAATTATCTTTCTGCGAATATTGAACCCTAAAGTTTCTTTAATATGGTTGAATTTGAAAGCTGCCTCTTAAGGCGTCTTTTTAAGATAAGTTTTTTTAAGATCCATCTAAAATTTAGGTCACCTCACGCCTTACTATTTCTGAGACCATTTTTTACCATTTCAAAGTAATTACATCAAGAATTCATTTCAACATGCCTCAGTTACTGTAAGTAATGATCGTTGGCGATAGAAAGCTTTTAAGAATTCGAAATAGAGAAGGGCCTTATTGTTGCTTTTTGAGATGAAAATTGTGTCGTTTTTAGGGTTCTGCCTCTCAATCGGGTTATAGAATCTGTCTGTTAAGACTTTTTTCCTCAGAAACACGTCAGGTAAAAAAAAAATGTGAATGTGTGTATTTATTACTTTTTTACGCTCAAACAGCAGAACACATTTTGATGAAATTTGTGATACCAGTAGATCACGTCCTGGAATGCTTCTGAGATATTTTCATCTCGAGAGTATGTTCCTGAGGAACTTTCACGCTGGCCAAGTCGCCGCCTGAAGCTATTATAACAATTTATAAACATCATCGCTTATCAATATTGATTGATTGATATATCAATCTGGTTTTAATAAGAAGTTTTTATGCACGCATATTTATCTTACTCTACATAGAAATTATATTTAGATTATTAGAATTCATAAAAAAGTCCAACTCTATCTTTAATTCATCTTCAGATAAACCATCCAATTTCAAAATAATTACATCGAGGCATACGGAACACCGTACATCACTGCACCCGACCCATTCCAGCCCGCATCGGGGCTCGCGCGACCACCAATGTATTACCGTCAAATTGATTTATAATTTTCATCATTTACCCAGTCAGCTGTGTTCCACGGGAATTGATTTCCATTCAAATTTATGTTACGCATCTGTAAATAACTCATAAACGAATAAAAATGTACGGTTCATTGGACACTTTGAGAGTTAATTATAACAGAATTTACATTTTTGTAATAATTATTTGTTGACAGTTGACGGCGCGGCAGGGTTTATGCAGTTTATGATAATGTTTTGTCGACGCCATTTTGGTGATGTACTCAATTTTGATAGAGCAGTGACCACTAAGCCACAGTGGTCACGATCTCAACTTCAAGGATAGTAAAAACGGCTCACTACTTATTACACAAACTTATTATAAAGAAGTAAAGTTTTTTTTTGTTTGTAGGAGGTAATCTCTGAAAGTACTGGTCTGATTACTAACATTTTTTCACTGGTAGAAAACTGGTTTGTTCTTCTTCTTCTTCTTCTGCTAGTTATTAATAAGTAAAAGAAAAATCGAAACCGACTCTGAAAGAAATGGCGACATAATTTGGACGCGTAGCGCAAGGACATGGTTTGAGACCACACGAGAAAGACTTGGTGGAAGTCTTTGCCTAGGTGTGACATGGCTTGAGAAACGGAAAATAACTTAGTAGTAGTAATTTTTTTTTTTTTCGATGTGCAATCATCACATAATTCCTCCAGCTCTCGGTTCAGGAGCGATTGACTGTTTGATACTGACTAAAACCATGTTCCTTCAGTTACCCTTTCTGTGATTGGCCTGACTTTTTTTGACTGGCCTGTTGGTGTAGTGGTTAGCGACCCTGACTGCTATGCGGAGGTCGTGAGTTCGATTCGCACCCAGGACAAATGTTTGTGTGATGAGCATAATCATTTGATCTGTGTCTCGGTTTAATTTATCTATAATATGTGTGTATTTAGAAATATATAAGTATGTTTATCAGTTGTATAATACCCAATAACACAAGCTCTGCTTAGCTTAGGTCTAGACAGCGTTGTGTGATAGTTGTGGAATATTATTATATTATTAATATTATGTTACAAGACTACAGTGACTCTATTGAATAATCTCAAAGCCTTGGAAGTAAACGTAACACCTGAATTTACTGGTGCGAAAGAAGATATTGTAAAAAATGTGAATCTTTTTACTTATCGTTACGTTGAATCTTTTCTTATTCCAAAAAACGTTACAGGCTAATGTAATGTGTTTTATTGTCTCTTAAAACAAATTTACTTTTCTATTCTGGTGTTTATTTTTAACTAGCTCTTGCTCACGACTTCGTCTGGGTTATTATTGGTTATTGCGTAGACGAAATCAAAACCATATAAAATGTACTCTATGTCCTTTTTTGGACTTCAAGCCTACTCAGACTAAAATTTTATTAAAACCAGTTCAGTAGTTTAGACGTAAAAGCGTGACAGACCGATAGAGTTACTTTTATATTTACATTATTAGTATGGATTATGGTCATCATTATCAGCTTTTTTAATATTCCCACTGCTGGAGCTCAGGCCTCCTCTCTAGGAGAGGGGATGGGCCGTAATCCAGCACGCGGGCCCAGTGCGGGATGAATTATTGTATTTTAGAGTTTTCAAAACCCTAGCAAAGATCTGCATCATTGAAATTCAAATTTAATCTCGGTAAAATCTTCATTAATCTAGAAACTTCAGCAGATATTTCAGAAAATCTTCGACTTTCTCATCATACTACCAAATAATCTTAAAACTTACTACACCCGAAGTCAGTAAAACTGTGACTTCATCCAGAGACGGTTTCACCAAGTAATGTCACATTAACAAGTTTATTACCCCACTCCGCTCGTATGACTGAATGCTACTTATTATTCACCTGGAATTTCATTTCAACATACAGTCACGTGCACAAGTGATAACACCAACTAATCTGCGAGAATTATGCATCCATGAAAATGTACTAATTGAACCGCGACGCGACGGAGTTGAGTTCAGCCATTCAAATTTGGAGTTGGTAGAAGTCTTTACACTTTTGTAAGCGACTGTACGCGTACACTCATAAAGTACAGTAATACCAGCCTCCAGATTGAGCCGTTATTTCATCGTGTTGGTCATTATGCAAATTCAGGGCGGGAATTTTAAATTTTCCTTTTACACTTATTTGATTAGGGGGCACAAATTGTTTCATCCCCGGAGTTTACTTAGGCGAGTCCAGTGCGTCGACAAATCCACTGCCAGTAGATTATACGGGTTTTATAAGGGTCCCGGTTACCTTCAGGATTTTCTACGGTCAAAACAAATTCGCTTTTTTATGGTCCCATAAAATTGATGGCTCCAAATATACTATTTCTTATTTTCTTAAGTGTGTTTTTATTAGCGTTATTACGTTCTGAATATTGATTTATTGAGAGTTTTCCTGTTTTATGTAAGGTCCGGACAGAGGTATATTTTATTTGAAAAATATTTAGGTATGTATAATTTTACCATAATATCTTCTCCTCGACTTATTCGAATAAATACAAAATTAGTTTTAGTATATGCTGAACCAAAAACACGTATCTGCTAGTATTTTTATGTAAAGATTTTATGTACAAAATTTCATAACTGTATCATGAAAACTCGTAAAGTTATAAGATTATGTTAGCTGGTAGTCCGTACAAATACATGGTCACCAGGCCATCCAGGCCACTGAGGGGTTGTTTTGCTACCGCATCCGGCTGTGCGATGGTATCTAATGCCCGCTATTACCTTCCGTGACCTATGTTGTACTTAGTGTCGATGGTGTGCAAATTGTGACTTTTTAGGGTTCCGTAGCCAAATGGCAAAAAACGGAAACCTTATAGATTCGTCATGTCTGTCTGTCTGTCTGTCCGTCCGTCCGTATGTCACAGCCACTTATTTCCGAAACTATAAGAGCTATACTGTTGCAACTTTGTAAGTAGATGTATTCTGTGAACCGCATTAAGATTTTCACACAAAAGTAGAAAAAAAACAATAAATTTTGGGGGTCCCCATACTTAGAACTGAAACTCAAAAATTTATTTTTTCATCAAACCCATACGTGTGGGGTATCAATGGATAGGTCTTCAAAATTGATATTGAGGTTTCTAATATCATTTTTTTCTAAACTGAATAGTTTGCGCGAGAGACACTTCCAAAGTGGTAAAATGTGTGCCCCCCCCCCTGTAACTTCTAAAATAAGAGAATGATAAAACTGAAAAAAATATATGATATACATTACCATGTAAACTACCAACGAAAATTGGTTTGAATGAGATCTAGTAAGTAGTTTTTTTTTTAATACGTCATAAATCTAAAAAAATACACTATTATTAAAACATCGATCAAAGTTACAACACATTACAAGAACTTTTATACTAGGTTACTAGCTACTACGGAACCCTTCATGGGCGAGTTCGACTCGCACTTGGCCGATTTTTTTAAATATATCTGGGAAAAAATCTAACATAGTGTAAAAATGATTGGAATCGATTCACTTACTGATTCTGAACAAACTGTATTCGCAATATACTAAAAAAAATATTTATATATGCTAATTGAGTTTAGCTGAATCGCAAAATTATTTTCAAATTAGGACCACAATATCTGTCACTCATAAAATATCAAACTTATAAAATTCAAATTCAGATTAAAAAAGTTTTCCTACCAAAAATGTGTGAAAAAATCCAGATTCTTTGTCTGAAGTTGTACTAAACTTGCCAACTAACATTTCTAAAAAACTTCTCGAAACAGACTTTGAAATCCGCGATCGAATTTAGTCTCGAAAATGTGTCGGTACAAATGAAAAATGGATTATTGCCTTTCGCCTAGCGAGTTACATAAGCCGGTCTAGTTGATATTTTTGTACAAGTTTAAACATGTATGATTGAAGAAGGTGCTTGATATAAAACGAGAGGCAATCGTATTCATCTGGTTTGGATTTATTTTTAGTGTATGAGCAATTGAGCAGTATGTTATTGAGATTGTAGCGATGGAATGGAATTCAATTTTGATCTTGTAAAGACTTACAAGGCAACATATGTTTTTTTCTTTATGACTAATGCAATAAGTAAATAAATAGATATAGCATTAAGTTCATCAATGTAGTTTCGTATTGCAAGAAGTTTTTAATCACATTAATAATAATTTGAAAAGAATATAATTGCCATTGTTCTGTAGGAAAAATTTTAGGCAGTGTCTCTTTTTTTTTTATTTTTTTTTTATGGTGGGAAAAAATCATTCGTTGACATCCCCCGCTCTTGGGCGGAGCGGGAGATAGTGTCAGACTCTTACTGACTAAAAGACCCACCCCGTTCCTTCTAGCCTTCATACCGGGGCTTGAGCGCCCTTTCGGATAACCCTGGCCCCAGTAGGCTTCGACCCGGCTGGGTCCCTGCTGTTGCTGACAACTCCTTGAGGCGCGCGGGAACAGTGCGCGCCGTCGACGACTTGGGCTTGGTCCGGAAAGTTACCGGACGGCCGGACAGTGAGCTACCCATTGCTCACTGTCCGCAAGCCCGCGCCTACGGTGGCCGGAAATCGGGATCAGAATCCCGGTTGCGGCGGCGGCGGCGATAACGCCGTTGCCTGATGCGTTCGGCCTCCTCCTTTGCGAGCATTACTGCTTCGCAGAAGTCGGCGACCGTCTGCCACTCCTCCTCGCTCCGGACCATGACCTCAACCAAGGCCCGGCGCGAGAGGTCTCCACCGCCGATTGCCCCCACGAGGGCACGGCGATGCTCCGCCCCAGCAGGGCACACCTCGACTGTGTGCTCCACCGTGTCCTCCGGGCATTCCGCACAGTGGCGACACCCGGGCGTCACTTCAGCATGAATTCGGTGCAGGAAACTCCCGAACGAACCATGTCCGGTGAGGACCTGCGTCATGCGAAAGGTAAGGACGCCGTGAGGTCTTTCCAGCCACGCCTCAAAGAGGGGACTTACCGCCATGATTGTGGCGTGCCCAAGGCAGTGTCTCTAAAATTTGTCTTACATAACATTGATCTTATTCCAAGTTCATGTAACAAAGCACATCTTTACATGGACCATGCTCCCCACTCCTTGTGCCCCAAATGAGAACAATGTAAATTCAAATGAACCCAAATCAAAGTACCAATTAAATTAATTACTCAAGCGCTAAAATTCGTAATCAAAGCGAAGAACGCGAATTACGTGACGTCATATTATTGGAATAGATGTAAAGTAGAGATGGGCTGAATATAGATTTGGCCGACAAGACGACTAGTGGCAACATTTGAATTTTTAATTCGATATATTTTTTAATTAACCGACTTCGAAAAGGTTCTATGTTTGGCTGAATGTATGTTCTTTTCTTATTCATGTCACCGATATCTTGGTCAATTGTAGATAGATTTTGAAAATTATTTTTTTGATTGAAAGGTTATGCTTTCAAGTTGGTTCCATAGAAATATTGTTATGATCTGATCATGAACTTCGAAGATATGGAACAGAACTCCTCATAGAATCACAGCAGAACTGTGGTTACAAGTAAAGTTACTATGTTTATACGTATGTGACTGACTGTCAGAAAAGAAGCGGGGGATGTATCGAACTGATCTGATGATGAAGCCAGACGGAAAAAAAAAAAAATTAATGTAATCTAACCGTGTTTGGGACTATTAGAATCGTAATGAGATGCACTGTGGCTTTAAGTTATTTAAGTTTATCTGAGGGGTCCTTTTTAGTGGTGGTACCATAACTAAAAAGTGTAAAATAAAAACTTTTTACAAAAAAAATTAAACCCCCTTCAATGTTAAAAAAACCGGCCAAGAGCATGTCGGGCCACGCTCAGTGGAGAGTTCCGTAGTTTCCCGTCCATCACAATAAGTGTACCCACTTATGAGGTTAAAAAAATGCATGCATGTACACTTATATGAACTTAGTCCAGAAATTATTTTGTAGAACCCTTTTGTCTTTTTTGTACAAAAACTGATCTTTCCATCAAGTTCAAAATAATTTTCCTAGAGAGTCCTTATAAGGTTCTACTTTTCAGATTTTTTTCATATTTTCTAAACTTATGGTTCAAAAGTTAGAGGGGGGGGACACATTGTTTTCACTTTTGGAGCGATTATTTACGAAATTATTGACATTATCAAAAAATGATTTTTGTAAACCCCTATTCATTTTTAAATACCTATCCAACGATATAACACACGTAAGGGTTAAAATTAAAAAAAAAAATCACCTCCCACTTTACATATAGGGGACCCTAATAAAATATTTTTTTCCAATTTTTATTTTACCACTTTTTCGGCGTGATTAATATACATATTGGTACCAAATTTCAGCTTTCTAGTGCTAACGGTCACAGAGATTAAGCGAGGACGGAAAGACGGACAGACAGACATGGCGAAACTATAAGGGTTCCTAGTTGATTACGGAACCCTAAAAATACTGAAAAGTATAAAATAACTTTAATTTCGGAAGCCAGCGTTAATTATCGAAGAGACAAAACTATTATAGAAACACCGACTTCCGAAATTGAAGTTATTTTATACTTTTCAGTGTTTTTATAACAGAGAAGTCTGTTTTTTTTTTTTTTTTGTAAAAAGATATTTTTTTTAACAACGAACATATAGAACCCATGTCTTTCTCTCTGTTAGAGAGGAGGCCTGAGACTAAGCTATGCAATGCAGGTCTTTCTGGGATTTTTAGGGTATCCTACCTCAGTCGGCCAAAATCAATCCATCATAGGATCATACGGCAATGCGTCACCGGTACCTAGTGGCCAACTCACGCATACGCATTTTAGTTCAAGATCCATGGTCCATTTTTGTACTTGATTACTATCAATGTAATTATCGGAGTAACTTCATTTTTATGAGACGCCCAACAATTTCCTAGACAAAACTCTCAATTGTAGTTGCTTACAGAGGTAGGGATGACTTACTTGATTTACTTCAACAGAGGTAGGATAGAATAAACATAGTTAAACAAGAAAGAAAAGATAAGAATAAATTTTCAAAAATTTATTACTAACTAGATTTTTTTTAATCGAGTTCCTGG
Organism: Mythimna albipuncta; assembly: GCA_929112965.1. NCBI lineage: Eukaryota > Metazoa > Arthropoda > Insecta > Lepidoptera > Noctuidae > Mythimna > Mythimna albipuncta. Next base: position 4,749,963 of record OV815960.1, read on the forward strand.
ACTATATTATTTTTTGGGAACACTTTCATAGTGCGTACAGCCGAGGAGTGAAAATCTTTGCTGGAGTCTATGTCTCCATTTAGGTGCATCCTGGAGGCCTTTCGAATGTCTTATGTTACACAGTCCGACATAAGGTAATTGTCTTTCTATTGTGTCTCTAATTACGACATTCAAAGAGTTAAGACAAGAGTGATCACTTCGATAAAATATCGCTTACAGGTGAGATAGCGAATCGATCGAAGTCAACCAGCCTGCCAACAATATTAAAAAATAAAAACTTGTACTTTTTGAATTCTAGGAAATACTGACAACTACATTATTTGCTTAACTACACTAATTTACACTAATATTATAAAGATTAAAAGGTTTTTTTTTTCTACGATATAATCTCTAAAGGTACTGGTCCGATAGCTAATTTTTATTTTCACCGAAAGAAAGCTATTTTAATCCTGAATAATATTATAGGTAGGTACGTGTGTGAAACCGCGCTCAAAAACTAGTGTTTCCTATTTTCCTCGTAGCTCATTAAGTACCGAAAGCTACATTTAAAGTCGCCGACTATAAATGTAGCTGAATAGTCTATCGTTCCGACTAGTCGGCCCATCTCTAACTTAAACTTCTAGCAGATTTTATCGCAGCGAGAAAGGTCACCTTTGCGCAGGTCGCGGAGGTTAGAATGGTTATAAATATTGACCTTTACTGCTGACCCTTCAACTGATACGTTTAATTGTGAGTATAGTTTGACAGTTTGAGAGGGGGTTAGTAATAGGATTATGGTTATCAATACTTTTTGATTTTATAAAGTAAGTATGTACCATATTTTTACTTAATTTAACCTATTACATACACTTAGCTTAAATTAAGTAAAAATATGGCTGAGTGGTAACAGCTCCGACTTACGAGCTGTAGGTCGCGGTTTCAAATGCAGCCAGGTGCATTATTTTGTGTAATTTATTTCATCACCACTGTTCTCAAAACGGTGAAGGAAAACATCGTGAGGAAACCGGCATATCCTAGAATCTAAAATTTGAAGATATGTGACATTCACCAACCCGCATTGGACCCGCGTGGCGGATTACGGTCTATTTTCTCTCTTAGAGAAGAGGACTGAGTCCCAGCACTGGGAACTTTGAAAGGCTGATTATGCTAAGTAAAGTGAATGAATGATTTTAAGAGATTCGAATAAAGATGGTACCTAGTCAAATTATGTAAAGATTTGTTTACCTAGTCCAAATCAGGAATCAAACCTAAGATCACTCCTTGCCAGGATTGTGGAATTATTCGTGTGGGAGATGTTATTTGAAAACCTACCTAAAAACAAAAAATAGCGCCTCACATTCAACGGTAACACTTACATATATACAATGAATAAGGCAATGTAATTTTTAAAAAGGCCTAAAAACTATTATATTACGTAAGTACGTGACGTTGTAAAACTAATTTGTATTACAATATTTAACGTAGCATTACAACGTAGATACAAATGTGTTACAAAATTGCATTACAGATATTAACTGGACATAACACCGACTAGTTAACAATAAAAAGTTCAAGCTTTAAATTTAACGATCACCGACTGGTCTGAATTAGTTAATTTTGTTACTTTACATGTGCATTATAAGGTGAATAATAGTTATTTCCTATCTATCTGTTTATATCTTTATCGTATCTAAGCTCACAGTTTTTTTTTTTAATAATGTAATCAAGTGCTTGACTGCGATCCTACCTGATGGTAAGTAGTGAGCCTACTCGCTCTAGCCTTAAGGATACCTAAATTATAATCGGACGGGAAGACCGCAGCAAGCAGAATTTCTTCTTAATCAGCAGCGGCGACTTCTCGCGCGGAGCCCTGGTCCTGAGTTAGAGGGAATGGGTTGTAGTCACCTCCTTCTGAGAGACAGTAATGCTAAAAAGGAGATAGCTGCAATCATGAGGTAATGGACATCCGCAAAACCTAGCCATCGTCACAGGTCAGGGAGTCGCAGGGCAATCCCCATGACCACTGTAGCCGTCCGGTAATTGTCCGGATCAAGCCCAAGTCGTCGACGGCGCGCGCTGTTCCCGCGCGCCTCAAGGAGTTGTCATCAACAGCAGGGGCCCAGCCGGGTCGAAGCCTACTGGGGCCAGGGTTGTCATTGGATGATTTTTCCCATCGAAAAAAAAATGCGGGCTTGCAGTTGGCGAGAAATGGGTAACTCGCCGTCCGGGCGTTCTGTAAGGTCCGACCCCGAGTCTTTGACAACGCCTAGTGTTTTACGCGCCGCTTCAAAGAGTTGTCAGCAAAATTGTAGAGACCCGGTAAGGCCAATGCCTGCATTTTTTAAAGAGTTACTGCGGTCCTGGAACTCATAGAGCCACTGAAAGATACTGGTGGGTTTTCAGTCAGTCAAAGTCTTGCACTCCCTATCATACTCTCTAGAACGGGAGCAGTCATTACACGATTTCCCCCTCAAAAAAAAAAAAAAACCAAAACCGGTTTCCTCGTAATCTCAGCTTACTCTCAAAAGTTAAACCCCTAATACACCGTATAAAACATGTCACCACGTTCTCTCTCCGTATTTTAAAGGCTAACATTTTAAGCTAAGTTTAGAATTAGCCTTAACAAAAGCTTAGCGTCCGGTATTAGGTGCTTGGAATCAATTACCTGTCCGATGATTGGACAATTTGTCGCCGGGTAATCCTCGGGCGATCGATATAAACTAAATTATCTCGTCAGGTGGCACGATAAAGTAGTTAAGAGCTTTTGAGAAATGGCTGGTTTGCATAGAGTTAGTTATTTTTTGTTAGCTAACGGTAATGGATTTGACTTTGTTAGGGAAAGTGGTGGACTTACCTGTGTCTTAGTGTTTAGGCTAGTGATATATAAAAGGATTTTTTGATAAGTTTCTATAATCAACTATCTATTGTTTTGGTCGTTTTTGAGAAGAATGAGGAAAGAAGAAAGAAAAACAGTTTATTTACGCGAAAAAGACGCAGTTTTAAAACTAGCCAACAAAACATAACATTACAAAAGTCTTCGTATATTTAGATATACAACTGACATGACGTGTATTAATCAAACCGTAGTTATGAAAAATAAACTTAGATGAATGCCTGTATTTAGGTGCCAAAAAATATACTAGAAAACAAAAACTAAAGAAAAAAAAACTAAACACTACTATCAGATATTTACTGAAGCACAATTTTTATAAGATACAGACAATTTTCGACGTTTTTTACAGTAGGTACTATAACAGCATTGGTGACCGTCATGGATTCAAGTCCAGCCAGTCGCATAATTTAAGTACCAGAACAACGTAGAAAGACTTTGATGAGGCCTTTACCTCTCCCAAGTCCTTCTAGACATCTTCCGCGCCGTCTTGAACGAATCCTTGTGGTACGTCTCTAGTTCTTCTTGCCGCCTCTGGCTGGGCTGGCCTCCACGACACTTAAACATTAAATATTGACTTATAAGTTTGTAGCGACATCTATGGCGTCACATAAGAACTAATCCTGCATCACGCAATCAAAGCTGTTCTCCGCGTGATTAGAACATACATTTAGAACAGCCCGAAATCAATTATCGGGCAGTTCCCCACCAGACCATAATACCCGTCTGTTCGGAGGATCCTTCTATTTCAACGGAGGTATGTGGAACTTTACTCTCTGTTCCACTTTCTTTCAAAGTGGTGACCCTCAACAAAGAACGTCAGCGCAGCCTCCACCACTCCGACTCACTGGAGCCTGAAGCAGCATCCCGAATCACTAGGATATTATCACCCCGACTCACTGGGGCATCATCCCGACTCCCTAAGATAATAACACCCCGACCCACTGGGATACGGGACTTGGCGCGTTTAGAACATATAGAACAGCCTGAAATCAACTTTCGGGCAGTTGCCCACACCATAACACCCGTCTGGTCGGAGGATACTCCTTTTTCAACGGAGGTGTGTGGGACTTTACTCTCTGTTTCGCATACCACCAAAAGTTTTTTGTTTGTCCCATTGCTGGCCTCCTCATTCTCTTTCCAAACTTCTCTATCTAGGGCGATCTCTGGCTAAGTTTAAAAAGCTAAGTCACACCATCTTCGCTGCGGTCGACCTCCTTCTGGCGTCCAGTGAGTAGTCTAAAATTCAGCTCTAAGATGTAGCTCACCACTACTTTTTCCATACTATGACACTGATGACGAAGAACTTATTGCTCCAGATAAGAGAGTCGATATGAAAGTAAGTGCCTCATCAACTGCTTGATTAAGCGCTTAATCGCTTGCCAGTTTCGCAGACGAGCGCTGTTTTGCATACATTAGATTTTATAACTAAAATGTTTTATGATAGAGATTGATTATACCTTGATTTTGATCGAGGTCTTTTATAGTAAGCACGGGATTATGCGCATGTTACATCAAGAGGTAATAGACAAAGTGTCATTTTAATATAATGAATATCAAAAATTCAAAAATTATACGTGGCAACTCATGGCTACTACCTAGTAACAAAAACTATTTTGAACTTTTTTACATGAAACCATTAAGAGCCTACACTCCCCTTTACGTGCTATTTGGCTCAAAAACTATAATTTTCTAACATGTTTATATCCACAAACGACTTATTGTACAAACATGTGGTTTACTAACAACATTAGGAAATTTTCTTGTCTAAATATTTAGACAGGATTCAATTTAAATGAATAGCACACTTGTGAAGTACTTTCACATAATTATGTAAACAGACAAACTAGTTAGTTTTTGTCTGTCTGTTTCATTGCAATAAACTCAAAGACTTACTGATTGGAATTTCATGAATATACGGAGTTATCCATAAGAAGGGTGCATGCATAATATTATAATATGTATAGTACATGGCGAATTGCTAGTCCTAGTTAAGGGTCAAGAAGATTAAAGACGTTCATCATTATGCTGCTAATCATGTGTGGCACAGAGTCAAAAAACTGGCACAAAATTTTAACCTGCCAAAATGTATAAATCCTACACCCAATTATTCCCAAAGCTCACCAAGGTTGACTTGTGACATAACCTTCAAAAGTGAGACAGTAAAGTTACTGTTATTTCTTAGAAAACCACATATTTGCTTCGGACCACTGTAATCAAAGTTTCAGTACCTACGTCTATAATTTGATTCCCCTGACTTGATTACTGTGTACGCACGGCTCAACCTTGCTTGTAAATCTAGAGGCTGGCTAATCAACTTGACGGCGTGCTCTAGTGATCTAGAACTTTTTTGTTGGTACTTCTTCTTTGAAAAACGGTAAATAGAACGTTTCATTAGGGTTTAAGAATTTTTTGTGTGCTTGTAAAAGGTCATGTCTTGTTAATTAATTTTAAATTAATTATACTTAGTTTGATGTAATTAATTTAAAGTCTGGGTTTAAAGTCAATCGGTTGATTGAGCTGAAATTTTGCAAAGTTTGAATGACAGTGTATGGTAACGTCATTCTAAATCCAATATGGCGGACTTCTAAAGACGGTGGACTAAGTTAATTATGTTACTTATTAAAAAATCTTTTTGGGAAGAAATCAGAACAATAAAATTACGTCACTATAGACCTAATATGGCAGAAAATTCTTTAAAAACTTTAATAAAAAAAAACTAACAAACTATATTTAAATTGTTATAATTGGCATACCTATAGATTCTGCTTATCCGAAAGACTTAAATTGATCTAAAAACAAATATTTCTTTATCTGAAATATTAGTAGAATTTTTTATGTGCCCAACACATTAAGAGATTATAATCTACTGATTATACATGAATTGCCAACGAAAGAAAATAACGACTAGTCAGAGGTTGCCAAAGTAAAAACATAAACAAACACTGACATCTATGTGACCTTACACGACAACAAGCTTGCGACTTACAAAACTAAACATATAAACTTGAGAAGGTTACTTCAACTCTCAAGATTATAAAGATTACATTCGTTCACACACTTCACAAATCGTATAGAACCTGCATTGCGTCTAAGGGCAAAATCAAGGTCAGTCCTCCCGACCTCGCGAAGAAATGTAACCCTCTACTAAATACTGGTACACAAGACAGATCTATTTTTACTGAAACTATGCTTTTGGGAGCTCCGATAAACAGACATTAAAAGAATATATCGATAGAGCTTAAGTTTTTTTAGGTTATTATAAATAAAGTCAAGCACTTGACTGCGATCCCACCTGCCTACCACCTTCGAATCACACTAGATTATTAAGAGTTTAATCAATCTAGCTTTGAAGATACCTAAATTATAATAATCGGACGGGAAGACCGCACTATGCAATTTATTCCAGTCTTTTGATGTACGCAGTATAAAGAAGAGGCAAAACGGTTAGTCCGGACCATAGAGATGTCAACAATGTAAGTTTCAGTAAGATTTTGTGAAGATTTTCTGGCATTAACAGTAACATACTAGCTATTGCCACTGGCTTCGTCAGCGTGTAAATAGAAATAATCCCAAAGGTACACTCTGATTTCAATCAGGTTTAAGGTATTAGTAATAAAATAATGAATAATTGTAGCAGTATGCTTCATTGCGGAAATCATTTTCAATCATAGAAAAACAATACAGCGCAGAAAACTAGCTCGATATGACGCAACCCTAAAGATATTCCTCCATCTAAAAAGGATGTCATCATATCACTACACCAATATAGATTGGATCGCTCCCATTTCTATATCTCTTACCGTTAATGGTCTCCAATAGAACGATTGTTGTGTTCACGCGCCGCTGCACTAAGTATGGATTAGTACGTTTCACTTCCAAGTCTGTATTATCGGCAATACTTAGGTAAGTAAATAGAAGGGGCTTTCTGACTGAATTCTTGTTAGATATATAAGTGGTAGGGAGATAGTTTATGTTTGATACGATTCTGAATAATCGACAACTTTAAGTGGCAATGGGCAGAACACATTGCACGCAGAGCAAGTGGCGACCGCGTACCGGAAGACACAGCAATGGAAGGCCTCCTACAAGGTGGACCCATCACCTGGTGAAGGTTGCGGGAAACCAATGGATGCGCGACGCACAGGACTGATCGTTGTGGCGACGCTAGGGGGAAGCCAATGTCCAACAGTGGACGTCTTTCGGCTGATATGATGATGAAATGATTCTGTATTCTGAAAGAAGAACCAAGTTTGTTTCGGTATTTAGCTGGTGATCTTTTTTTTTAAGTTTGTTTTAGGTGGACATATCATCCAATGGCTTCTCGCGGTCTAGGGTGGAGCGGGAAGCTGGCGGGAGTCTTTTACTGACTAAAACTCACTCCTATGTTTCTTGTTCGCCATGCGTTTCAGGACCCCGGGTTTTCCTTTCAGAAGTGAACCCACGGCCTCGATAGGCTTCGACCCTGCTAGGCCTCTCATTGAACTACATCTACCGTTTTAAGGTGCAGCAAGAGCGCGTGTCAAACTTTCACAGACTAAAACCTACCTGTGTCCTTCAGTTGCCCTTTGCGTTTCAAAGCTACGGTAGCTCTGCGCCTCAAATTCATAATTTTGGTGTCACAGATGTCGCCGATAATCTTAATGACGAGGCGACAAAAACCGGTCTGTCAAAGGTTTCAAATTCCTTTCAAGGTCGTGTCCCTAAAAAACTAAAGTATTGCTTCATCATCAGCACCATCATATAAGCCAAAAGACTTTCACTATTGGACATCGGCTTCCCCCAAGGTCGCTACAACGACCGGTCTTGTGCGTCACGCATCCATCGGATGTAGTATTCGTTCGGAATAGAATAACAAGTCAACACTTTTCGCTAACTTACGTAATATTATATATAGATACAGTCTGCTGAAACAAATGCTTCTGATTTAAAAGAGGACTTCTTTTAAATTAGAAACTCCGTAGTCAGAATGTGGATTCGTGAACAAAGCTTTAAAGACACTGAAATGGAAATTAACTTTTTATGGGTATATGGCGGTAGGTACACCTAAAACACCTCCATTCGTTATGCTGTAATCTATGATTCTGATGACTTCCACACATCAATGTATTACAAAATTACAACCATCACACTGTGGCCTCAGTCATCATTATTGTCATCATTTCAGCCCAAAGACGTCCACTGTTGAACTAAGGGCTCACCCAAGTATCAATGACTGGTCCTGGTCGCATCCATCTGATCCTCACCAGCTCATCGATCGGCCAGACGCTGCTGTCTTCCAGTATGTGGTCGCCACTCCAGAACCATTCCGCCTAATCGACCATCTGTTCACAAGTCCTATGGGCAGGCCCATTATCATTTAAGTTTAGCAATTCTTTGGGCATGTCAACTTTAGTTCTTATGCAGATATTTTGGTTCCTAGTTCTACCTTAAAGCAACTGCGGGTTTGAAATAGATACCACTGCCCTGAAACACAAAGGGCAACAGAAGAGTGGGTAGAAGAGTGGGCAACAGTGGGTACGTCAGTATAAATTTGATACACCCTTTGGCTCCAAAGAAGAACGAGAGAAGTTATTTGATCAATTCATCATCATTATCATCAGCAGCCTCTGGGGCCAGGGTTATCCGAAAGGGCGCTCGAGCCCCGGTATGAAGGCTTGAAGGAACGGGATGGGTTTTTTGGTCAGTAAGAGTCTGACACTATCTCCCGCTCCGCCCAAGAGCGGGGGTTTTCATAAGATGATTTTTCCCATCGAAAAAAAAAAAATCATCAGCAGCCTTTTTAATGTTTCTATTGCTGGGACTCAGGCCTCTTCTCTAGAAGAGGGAATGGGCATATACCACGCCGACCCAGTGCGGGTTGGTGAATGTCACATGTCTTTGAATTTATGGTTCTAGGACATGCCGGTTTCCTCACGATGTTTTCCTTCACCGTTTTGAGAGCAGTGGTAATGAAATAAATTACACAAAGTAATGCGCCTGGCAGGGTTTGAACCAGCAACCTACAACTCACAAGTCGGAGCCATTACCACTCGGCCACCACTGTTCTCACACATAATTTGGTAAGTTCACACCTCAAAAAAAGGCCTAAGTCCGTGCTTTACAAAAATGTCTTATTATTTTATATTATACACACTCAAACATCCCAAAAATGTCCCCAGAAACACACACATTCATTATACAGTCGATACGACACTTACAAAGGGCGATTGCCAACAAAAGGTTTTAGAAAATTTGCCTCGCCGCGTTTTCCGATGTAAAAAGCTATACGGTATAACAAAAGTCATGAAGTTCTCTTTGACTCCTTTTTATTCGGTGGAAATAGGGAAAAAGTGTTCCGAAAACCGTTCAGTTCGGTGTTCGCAACCATTCCAGATATACTTGGAGTATATACTTTGTGCAAACGAGCGTTTGATAGGGGCCCGCGTGGATTTAAATGCTGTTTGCTAGATGTGCCTGTGCGGGGTGCACGAACGTGCGAAGTGGCTGCTGTTTGAGAGTGGGACAGACGTGTCTTCGTGAGTTTGTTGAAGTTAGGAATGGGTGCCGAACAATAGAATCGTTTTGTCAGTTGAAGGAGCACTGCGATGAAGATTGCAGATGTTATTTATTTTGTGTGTCTGCAGTACATATTATAAAGAACCATTTTAGTTAGATTTATACGATATTATGATTCTATAAGTCCACAGGAAATTGTTTACGTATTCCAAAATTCACTGTTAAATCTAAGTTATGAAGCCAATAGGTAAAAAACGATTTATCTTCCTTGATGAAACACAGTTTGCAAAGTCTTTCGAAGACTGTGTCAAAGCTGTACTGATATTAAATCTTTCTATTTAGAAAAGCTAACCTTACTTTCTGACTGACTGAATGATCTATGAACACAACCCAAATCACTCGACATCGCATTGCGCTAAAAGGCACGCAGATAGTTCTTATGGTCAAAGCATTTGCTAAGAAACTGCTGGCAGGAGCTTGTCCCAACTAATATTATAAATGTGAAAGTGTAGACGTTTGGATGTTTGTTACTTAATCACGCAAAAACGGCTGAACGGATTTGGATGAAATTTGGCATGCATATAGCCTTTGACATGGAAAAAAACATAGGCTAATTTTTATCCCGGAAAAACATATTATTCTTACGGGAAAACACGTTTAGAGTGCAAAAACCGAAGTATACGCGGACGAAGTCGCGGGCGGACAGCTAGTAATACATAAATTCAAAAGTAACTATGTATATTATATTATAGTTATATGTAATATTTGTTTCGCCAATCATTGAACTAGTTTTAGTGAATGAATTCATTAAACCCCAAGCAAACGCCGGTGTTGGCTCTCATAATGTCTTTCTATCGTGTCTCTAGTTACGGTGTTCGCAAGGTTAAAAATAGAGATACTTTCGCCGAATCAGTTAGATTCGGCGAAAGTTGTTCTACTACCTATATAAATTGTCAAAGGAAAAATGATGGGTGGGGGTATGAGGGTAAAAAATGGCTTGCAACCAATTCAAAAATCGGTTTCAGTGGAGTTCTAAAACAAACACTGTGACACGAAAGTTTTATTTATAAGATATGACTTTACAGTGCAAGCAAAACCGGGGCAAAAGAGTGTGTAAGGGAATCCCGGGGCCATGAAACAAAGGCAAAAAAGGGACAGGAGTGGGTTTAGTCAGTAAAAGTCCAACAAGAAAGGGCTGGAGATGTCAATAAATTATTTCCGATTTAAAAAAAAAGAGGGTGTCAATAACTTCTCTTTTCAAGCGTCAACCGCTTCCATATTTACAATATCATTGTCGGCTTATACATATCGTATGGTATCGCTATCTGTGAAGCGGCGAGAGGGATTACGGACCAGGATTATATATTTTATGATATAACGTCGGCTAGGCGCGCCCTAATAACTTGACTATAGCGTTAATTAATCTTACTCAGTATGTTTTCTTTTATCTAAGTGCGTTCGTGTTATTTACGCGTTTGTGAGATTATAGTTTGTGTGGGTGTTGATGATGTTTGGTGGTGGAATTGTATTTTTGTTTGTATGTAGGTATAAAATGTGGTTCGAAAAATAAAACTATTGAACTATTATGGTGAAGGATGAATGTTGTGAAAGAGGTATTGTCAAGATAGGAGATGTTTTAATTTTAAACAAGTTTATAGAAACTTAAATAAAAATTATAAAACCGGCCAAGTGCGAGTCAAACTCGCGCACATAGGTTTCTGTACTGTCCATAGCAAAAACCGGCAAAAAAAATAGTTTTTTTATACCTATACTGTTTTTGAGTATATGTTATTATAGTGGTAACAAAAATACATTATCTGTGAAAATTTCAACTGTCTAACAGACGGATAACCAAATCTTAGTAATAGGATTGCATTTTACCCGTTGGGTACCGGTACAAGGTAGACCGATGAACTGGTGAAGGTTGTAGGAAACCGTGGATGCGAGACGCACAGGAACGTTCGTTGTGGCGACGTTTGGAGGCCCATGTCCAACAGTGGACGTCTATCGGCTGAAATGATGATGACGGAACCTTAAAAAAAACCCATCAATAATATAATAATAATATTCCACAACTATCGCACAATGCCGTCTAGTCTCAGGCTAAGCAGAGCTTGTGCTATGAGTAATAGACAACTGATAAACTTACTTATATATTTCTAAATACATACATATTATTGATAAATTACACCCAGACACAGAACAAATGATCGTGCTCATCACACAAACATTTGTCCTGGGTGAGAATCGAGCCCACTACTTCTGCCATAGCAGTCAGGGCTACTAACCACTAGACCAACAGGCCAGTCCATTGTGTGTCTCACGGCTGCTCCAATTAGGTCCAGTTCAGTATAATGTCAGACAACTACGTAGCAGTTACCTGACCTTAGTTTTCAACTGTACCTTTATTTTTAAGTTCACAGATGTAAAGCGTCGAACTATACCCTTGGTTTGTTGATAATATCTAAACTCAGATAGCAGCTCAATTTGACTAAAACAGGGTACACTTCTTTATCAAGACACCAGCTTTTCCCCGCGGCTTCGCCCTCGCATATAAAATGTCGCCTATGTCACTCAGTAATACACTTGCACTAGCTTCTGACGTTTTATAAGTGCCCATGTAGGCCTATGTGAAATAAAATATTTTTGATTTGATTTGATTTGAATAAAGCAGCTTTCTATGGGAGAAAAAAATTTAGCAATCGAACTACTGCTTTCAGAGTGATTACTTAACGCGGTAAAGCTATTGCATAGCATTTTTATCAACTTCTGCAATTATAATTATTTATTTATTTTATTTATGCAGTATTTTTTTTCCTTTGTTTTTTGTTCTCTGATATTAATTGAAGTTACTTTCACACATTGAATTGAATTTTGATTGATTGTTCACTCATTTGTTATCTTATCGGTCACCACGCTCAAAAAACAAATGAGTGGGGGGTGTTAGGTTATTTTCGTTACGGAATTTCTGGATTCGATCTCCACGCTCAAGACCCGCGATAGAAGTGATGCAATAGCTTAAAAAAATATTAGTTTAGAAATGTAGATGACGACAGCAGTAAAGAGGGCGGCAGCCCAATTTGACTAAAACAGGATACACTCCTTTATCAAGGCTATAAGTAATATACAGAGTTTCTATCTCTCCTAGAGACAACGTGAAGAATGTAGGTGCCACATGAATTGGAGAGGCACTCCATAAAATGCCTATCTTCCCGACCAATCAGAGAGTCCTGGCAAGACGGATAGTGGTAATATTGGGTTAGTCGGCGACGCAGTGCCAAACCACTACTATTTGGCGTCATTTTGAATATTTTCTGGTGAATGCGAACGTGTAATTTTGAATCGAGGCTTAGGATAAGGAGAGGGCTTTGATATATTTTTGTCGATCACTTTCATGTTTGAATTTTGGTCAAACCTGAGTCAAAAACTTAGTTGTAACAATTCAATCAATGTCCACCAATACATTAGTTTAAGCATTTAAGCGGAAGTTGCGGAATTACTTTCAGCAGAATCATCTCAAAACTTCTTTTCTTTGTGTAAATATATATATATATAGTATATTTGTATGTATGTATAGGTATATATTTTATTAAATATGCTTTTGTATACGTATGCTTAGTTTTAGCTTTATATATAATTCTATATTTGTTTTAAATAATATTTTCTTTTTTTTTATGCGCCTGCCATTTTGTCTCTGCACTACCCTAGGTTGACTGGTACAGAATGCCTAAGGTATCTTTTGTCGCATGAAGATTAAATAAATAAATAAATTAAGTAAATCTTTGTTTGTCTGTGTGTTAAACTTACTGAATTAATTTCCTGCTGGAGTCTGTGTTTCCTAGTGCCTATAATCCGGGAATCTTTAAGTCAAGGGTGAAAAGGTTGATCACTTCTAAGTTACCGTGCTCCATCTTCGACCGCATCATGGTCTTCCATCAAGTGAGACAGCGGTTAAGCGCGAACTTATCAGCAATTTAAAAAAATTGATCACACTAATATTGTAAAGGTGATTTTTTGAGTGTGTGTCTCTGTGTTTGTTTGTTACTTCTTTGCGCTTAATCGGATGACTGGATTTTAATAAAACTTGGGACTCTTATTATTATCCATAAGGTACTCGTAGTTTCTATTCCGAGAGTACCTATGTGCCCTTGGGATGATTTTCTATTATCACGCGGGTGAAGTCACTAGCATCAACTAGTCACATTAATATTGTAGCTCAGGTGTGTATATATTTGCACGTTTATTACTTCTTCACGTTCGAACGGATGGACAGATTGAGATAAAACTTACAACACGGGTAGACCGTATTTGGAAATAAGACAGGATATTTTTTATCCGTGGAGTTTATTCCCTTATAATAATTTTCCTTTCATATTAAACCAATACTTAATACACATTTCATCAGCCTTTTTTTAATGTTCCCACTGCTGGGACTCAGGCCTCCTCTCTAGGAGAGGGACCGGGCTCTAATCCACCACGCGGGCCCAGTGCGGGTTGGTGAATGTAACATGTCTTCGAATTTTTAGTTCTAGGACATGCCGGTTTCCTCACGAGGTTTTCCTTCTCCGTTTTGAGAGCAGCGGTAATGAAATAAGTTACACAAGGTAGTGCTCCTGGCATGGTTTGAACCCGTGACCTACAACTCGTAAATCGGAGCCATTACCACTCGGCCACCACTGATCTCTCCAAAAACCAAAACCTAACTTTAATATAATAAACTAGCTTTTGCCCGCAGCTTCGCCCGCGTACATAAAGCTTTCTATCGGTGAAAAAATTTTAGCAATCGGACCAGTACTTCCAGAGATTACCTCCTATAGACAAAAAAAAACAAACTTTACCTCTTTATTAATTAGTATATGTATAAAGTATATCCTTTCCATTGTGATAATTGCAGACACAATTGAAAGACAACAGGTGCGCGAACGCCGGCGTTCGCTTGGGGTTTAATGAAATATATGATAATCTCACTAAAAGAAAAGAAAGAAAGAAAACATGTTTATTTCGCCCAATTAGATGCACAAAAAACAACAGCACATAAATAACATACAACAATTTGTCGGACCGTCATGTAAACCGGGCATAACTGTGTTGCACCATAGACACTAGACAGAACACAGTTTCCTAAGTCCCAGGTTGTGTACAGCTTAGTCTATGGTTGTCTATTGCACCCAGCCATGACAAGTACACATTGCGATCCAACCGACCTTTTTTTATGGTGTGAAAAAATCATCCAATGACAACCCCCGCTCTTGGGCGGAGCGGGAGATAGTGTCAGACTCTTACTGACTAAAAGACCCACCCCGTTCCTTCTAGTCTACATACTGGGGCTCGAGCGCCCTTTCAGATAACCCTGGCTCCAGTAGGCTTCGACCCGGCTGGGTCCCTGCTGTTGCTGACAACTCCTTGGGCTTGGTCTGGACAGTTACCGGACGGCCGGACAGCGAGCTACCCATTGCTCACTGTCCCCATCCCGCGCCTATGTTGGCCAGAAATCGGGATCAGAATCCCGGCGGCGGCGGCGAGTACGCCGTTGCCTAATGCGTTCGGCCTCCTTCTTTGCGAGCATTACTGCCTTGTAGAAGTCGGCGAGCCGCCTGCCACTCCTCCTCGCTCCGTACCATGGCCTCAACCAAGGCCCAGCGCGAGATGTCTCCGCCGCCGATCGCCCCTACGAGGGCACGACGATGCTCCGGGTCCAACCGATCTAAAAATTTACACACGTGCACAAAACAAAAACACACTAGATCCTTTTCTAAAATCCCCCAGACACTCTTACACAGCCATAAGCTAGGTAGTTAAAAAAAAGTGAATAAAAAAAAAACCGTTCTATCTTATCCAGTGCTGGCAATTTACTCCAATTTTTCGCGCTAGATATAAAAATCTTTTAGCATTTAAACGCCAACGTGGAACGCTTTTACGAATATACTACGATAACTGTGTGATAGAGATGTCTGTCTGTTCGAATGAAGAACTTTTTAGAGCTGGCTTTTTATGTGGATGATATTTGAATCGGGGTTAGTTTTAGTTTATTTTTTTTAAGATTTTAAGAGCGATGTCAATTATTAAAATCAGGGCAAGTGTGAGTCGGACTTGGGCACTGAGGGCTCCGTACAAAGTTACTTATAAAAACAGTTCCAACCTTCATGCTAAAGGTTAGGATTTTAGATCAACAGGAAATACCCTATGAATATTGATTCCCTTGAGAGTGTCGAAATATACGTTGTTTTGCGATATAAACGGCCGTATCCTGTTTTCTGTTAACACAACAATTTTTTCATAGCTTCATGGGACCGCAGACCTGAGTGTATGGTTTTAATTTCAACTCGATACCTCCACGCATTTTCAAAATAAAGGGTCTTAACAGACAGACAGACAACAAAGTAATCCTATAAGGGTTCCGTTTTTTATGGAACTCTAAAAAAGAAAACAAGTATCGGTGACCCAACGTGATACTGGTAGATTAGTCGTAACTGGCACAATAAATAAAAAAAGTATCACTAGGTCAAAACAGATAAGAAAAGGCTCAGACCCGAGAACAATGAACGGAATGGAGGGATGCCCTTGCCCAGCAGTTGGATAGTATTGGCTAGATATAATTTTGGAGGTATGCGGAACAGAGAGTAAAGTCCCACATGCCTCCATTGAAAAGGGAGGATCGCCCGATAGATGATTTCGGGCTGTCGTATATGTTCAAATCAGGCGGAGAACTTTGATTGCGCGATGCTTGATTTCGTACTTTCTTCGTAGTTCTTATGTGGCGCCATAGATGTCGCTACATTATAATTATAATAAATCAAAACATTACATCAGCAAGACTCCCAGTACTGTGCCTATTTTGAAAATTACAGTTATAATTATAGAACAAAACGTAAAATATAATATGGTTTACTGTGTTCTTAGACGTTCTTGCATAGTCTTCTCCTTAGAAATCTACGCTTTGAAATATGCAATTAGCAGTTACCATTTTTCTTGCTGGTGAGACTTTTTTTGACTATTTAAAAGTGCCTGTAAATGGTTTATTTTAAATAAAAGTTTTAGTTCTTGATTCTATGACTTTGTCTGAGTTGCTAACCTAACCTAACTGCACAATCGCGGTGTGCCCTGCTTGGGTGGAGCATCGCCGTGTCCTCGTGGGGGTGATCGGCGGCGGAGACCTCTCGCGCCGGGCCTTGGTCGAGGCCATGGTCCGGAGCGAGGAGGAGTGGCAGGCGGTCGCCGACTTCTGCGAAGCAGTAATGCTCGCTAAGGAGGAGGCCGACCGCATCAGGCAACGGCGCTCTCGCCGCCGCCGGGATTCCGATCCCGATTTCCAGCCACCGTAGGCGCGGGCTTGCGGACAGTGTGCAATGGGTAGCTCGCTGTCCGGCCGTCCGGTAACTGTCCGGACCAAGCCCAAGTCGTCGACGGCGCGCGCTGTTCCCGCGCGCCTCAAGGAGTTGTCAGCAACAGCAGGGACCCAGCCGGGTCGAAGCCTACTGGGGCCAGGGTTATCCGAAAGGGCGCTCGAGCCCCGGTATGAAGGCTTGAAGGAACGGGATGGGTTTTTTAGTCAGTAAGAGTCTGACACTATCTCCCGCTCCGCCCAAGAGCGGGGGTTGTCATACGATGATTTTTCCCATCGAAAAAAAAAAAAAAAAAAAAAAACCTAACCTAACTATGGAAAGTAAACTTCACCAAAAGTCATACAAATGTACTATTAAGCATAAAGTCTATCAAAAAGGTACAACTCTCACAGTAATACAACCCAGACACAAGCGAACTCAAGCTGCAAGCTTGTATAAAGCGGTAAAGCGGCTGTATTATGCGAAATCTTCCGTAAAATTGACGTTTCAAGTCTCAAGGTTCTCTCAGCGTTGTATAGCTACGTCGCTTAATAGAAAATTTAAAAAAAAACACCCCTTGCTTTTATATAGGGTGATACCGTAGGCGGTTTTAGTTTTTGATGTAGTTAAAACTGTTAATGGGTTTTTCGTAGGTTTTGTATTTTTTGTTATAATGGAGACGAGACGGGATTTGGTTATTACAAAACGAATTTTATTTTCAGAAGTTAATTTAAAAATGTTTCTCGGTGAATAAATCATAGCCTGTAAAAAGTACTATGACAAAACGCTGTCTCCAGTCCAGTTTGGGTTTTTTTGCGACATTTTCTTGGTAGAGAAAAATATCGCCAGCAGATGAAACTTAAAAAAGGTTTTAGATAGATATTGAAAATGACAATTTGATGCTTATGACGTAGGTATTAATATATGTATAGTATTTTTTTTATTCGTTCCAATATTAGTTATTAAGCGAATTGTGATTACTACTATGGACTTTGGTCTGAAATAAAATTTAATATATTTTAATTCAAGTCTGTAAAAGCGTTTTTTTAAATCTCCAAAATATGTTTGCACATATCTTGACTTTCAGATAAATGATAAATGATAAATGATAAATGATAAATGATCTTTATTTTGCAAGTAGGTTTTATAAAAACACTTTTACACGTCAATTTTTTTTTTTTGTCGTCAAATAATGCTAGATGAGGCCGGTGTTTCCTAGCTGACTACCCTGAGAAGAAACACCGAAACAAACTCAGGGTAACTATAGATGTTCATCTCAAGCATTATTATGTATGACATTTTGTGATTAATACGAAATTGGTAGGATTGATGGTCCAAGAAGAAGAAGAAGAGACAAGAATGTCTGACACATATGTACCTATAAACATCAGTGCCTGTTAGTTTTCTTCCATATTGTGTTCCATATAGAAAATCTACCCAAACTGATGCGCAAAAATACATTCAATATTTATAATAATTTGCAAATTAATTCTTAAAAACACCTTTAAATGTCAATATAAACTATATGAGGCCGGTGTTACCTAGCTGACTACCCTGAGAAAGCGTCAAAATCTTTTTAGAAGTTCATACGGCAAACATGTAATGGTCAAATTATAATTATGAGAACCATTGAGATTAGTGTCCAACATGGTCTTTTGTGAAAAGAACCAAACTTGTTTGAGTTGACCTGTTTAGTCAGTGGAATCATTTGTCAGTATTCGTTTAGCTCAACTCAGGAATACTAAGGAGCTCAACAACGTGATGAACAATACCAAGAAAGGGAAGGACATTGGGGTAAGTCACATAAAGAAATGAAAACAGCCAAACATTGTCTTAAAATTATAGCATTATTGTGTAAAAAACACTACACATTTTAAATCTGTAGGTACTTAATGATATCTGTTTTCATATTCAGCAAAACAGCAACTTCCCTAACAGTAAAATTTTATCCCAAAATAAAATTTCGACAGCCATCTTAAAATCTGTCGACTACTTTAAACATCCCATCCTCCGCCATCCCCTTTCATCTTAAACCGCCGCCAAGACGAATCGTCTCGCCGTGGCAGTCCGAACGTTAGCAAATTACTCCGATCAATTTCTGTGCTCTGCCCCTGGGATTTGCAACCGTTGCAATCTTCAACTTGTCATTGTCACGCTGAGGTCCGCGGGATTGACACGAGAATCGGTATCTGGTCTGCGGTTCCTATACCCGGTTATTTAGGGTAGCACCCATTCACTTTGGAAGTGTCTGGATAGAATGGGGTGTGTTCTTGCTTTGATGATTTAACTCAAGATGTCGTGTTAGTAGAATTATTTTTAATGGTGGTCATTGTATCTCTTAGTCAACAATATCCTTCCTAGTAAAAAGTACCTTACAAAAAATAAAAATAAAAAAGATTTATTTATTTCGTTATATTCATTATCGGCTTAAATTAACTTTAATACAATATAAAACCTGAAAACAAAAAATAATCTAGTTCTTACCTACATCGATACTATCACTACACGATAACACAATCAATAACAATACCTTACATAATAAATTCTGTAGATATAAAAAACACAAAATGAATTTGCCTACTTATATGAATATAGTAAATTGGTTGACTGGACAAACATGGTTCTGCCATATATTTATATTACCAAAGAAAAAATGGAGAGTGGAGGTAAGACGGACAAAAATAGCCTACAACCTATTTTCAGACCTACCAAATGTACCCGAAAAATTTCATGAAAATCGATCAAGCCGTTTCGGTAAAGTTCGATAATAATTTAAACACTGAAGATTTTTAAATATTAGATATGGAATAAGTCTTAATTTATTTGACCAAAGTTTTAATTCAAATATGCCAGTTAGTTTCAATCGTTTCCACCAGAACTGCTAGTACCAGCAAGTAGGTACCTATTTTCTGTCGTGCTTGACGCATCATGAATATGAAATATGAGGAGCTTGTAATGTATGGCTACTGTCATGTCAATTGCTGTTCTATATCGGAAAGAATTTTCATATCTAAGTACATAATAATACATTCTGAATACGCTTTCATTGTAGTCTTCTATAGGTTTATAATAACGATAATAATAGTTTATTTTTAAAAACATACACATGTGTATTTTAGGGTTTACTTAATGTACCTAACAGTTTTACCAAATAATATGTGATAAATACAGAAATGGAGTTTCGTTGGTTAGTTAAGTACCTGTACTAATCAGCATCTTTCATAATAATTAATAAGTTAAAAACAGTACAAAAACAATTTACACATAAACAAAGTCTTATTAAAGTAATAAGATACAAATAATAAATATAATTTTAGTCATGTAATAATTTCAAAAACCATATATCAATATCTAATAATAAATATAATAACATTTTCGAGAATTATATTTGACATATATTAATGTAGGCAATTTTTGTGTGTACGTATGAGACGTCGTCTGGTCTAACGGTATGATCTGAGGTCTACAGTCTCCTGTTAAGTGAATTTTAGTAGTAAATTCTGTATTTGATTTATTAATTTTAATTTGAAACAC
The DNA here is from genome assembly GCA_929112965.1 of Mythimna albipuncta. NCBI lineage: Eukaryota > Metazoa > Arthropoda > Insecta > Lepidoptera > Noctuidae > Mythimna > Mythimna albipuncta. Next base: position 4,770,186 of record OV815960.1, read on the forward strand.
TTTACTGTCCGAAACACTGATCATTAACAGAAATCCTGACACCAGGATCGCAAATGATAAATGAGAATCGGTTGACAATACCCAAATAAGGCACAATAATAACTTCAGCGATTCATAGCCATCACTCTCACAACCAAGTTGCCCACAATAGATCAGAATGCACCCCATAATGCAACAATATAACTCCTTGGTGCACGTCGCCAATTCGCGTTTCGCATGACAAAACCTCGTGGCATTCTAATAAATTTCTAAATCGACATAAGTCGTTCCGTATTCAGCGTGGCGACGGGATTCGCGAACACAATAAGATCATGTTACAAAGGACCGTGTTTTGCATATCTGCGGAGATCGTTCTAGGAGACGGTGTTTGTCGTACGATGTTTTGCTCTGAACGTTTTTTTTTTTTTCGCATTTTTTTGCTTGCGGTTGCAGTTTTCGCGGAGAGGTCTTGTTCCGAATTTTGCGAAAACTTTTTGAAATTTTTGACTGCCTGTTTTGTGTAACGATAATTATTATCCACGAGAATTAAAGGTATCGACCTAACCTGAAGGATTGCCAAACTTAAATGGTTGTGGAGGGGGCCTTGCTCGACAAAAATATTGAACCTTTTGAATCTATCGTCCAGATGGTCAATGGAGTCAAAAGGTTTTATAGTGCCAACCGAGCATCGGAAGATGGAGTGTTGAAAGACTTCCCACAAGGTGGACCGACGCATAGGGCTGGTTGCTTAGCGGGTGGCCTATATCAAGCTAAAAGCTTTTAGCTAAAATGACGATTTTGATGATATTGTCTACAATTAATTAGACGCCACGTAATTGAGTGTCCTTCTTCGTCGTCTATCTTACAATCTAAACTTTGAATTTGGATGTAGATGTCAACTACAAATCTCAATTTTGCAGATAGCATTTTGCATGTAAGCCAATAAAAAAGGGTGGTAAGCTAATTCAGGAAATAATAGCAATTCATTAAAAATACAGCACAAAAGAGACTAACTCGTTTAAAAAGGCTAGAAAATGGTTCGCTCCCTTCCCTACATCCGCAACTAGTAACAGGAGATTCAAAGATGCTAATGCCAGTACATTTGTGTAGAATAGTGTGGTCCCCTCACGAGGGTGGTTGAAAGGGAGAGGGATTTATAACGAGGGTTATCTACGCATATAGGTGGGCTGCAGCCACGCATAAAATCATGGAACCATTCCGCATGACTAGATGATTTCGTGATTGTGATCTATGTAACTCACTCGTCAGAAGTCATTAAATCGATGTAAATTACCAGCTTTTTTTTGGTCAATGTATTTGCCTTATGTTTTTCTTTTTTTAACACACATGTCAACTACGACATATCTCGTAGATCTTGTGGTCTTCTCAGATGCCAGTTGCGAGAAAACTCGTAGTGTCTTTCTTTACCAGTTTCTTTATAACTGGTGCCTCAGCACGAGATATCTCGCATATGGTCGCTGGTGTCACAACTACGATATTTTTTGATGATTAATGGTGAAACCTTGGCATTCTGTGTATTAAAATATGTATGGTTTTGGTGTGTATGATAGTAATACCTACAATTTTCAATTAACTCTAACGTAAGTCAGACCACGACCGAGTCGTTTTTGTCTTTTCTTTTTTTGGTGGGAAAGAATCCCACCAAAAAAAAAGACAAACAAAGACTCGGTTCAAGCTAAGTTCAGTGGCTTTTTTACTATTCGTAAATTGAATCCTAATGGATATTGTGAAGTAAAATTGATGTAGTTTTTTATATCTCAAGGGTATGCACAACTGGACAGTATATGGACTCATTAAAACTGGCGCGATCTCGGAGAAAGGAACTGACAATTTTGTTGTAGTACTGACTACCTCAGTGAAACTTGCCGAGAAGGATTTGACACTCTTACCAAATACTACAAAAAAATTCGAATGTGTTTATTCAAATTTGAATGGTAAATAAATTAAGTATTCTTACAAAGACATAACTTAAATGACATAGTACCAAAACCAAATAACATTACTTAAAAAATAAGTCAAACGATCACTGACTTCCGCCAAAAAAATTTAACCATTTATTTTCCACATTCAAATCGAGATTTCTCATTTCATTGAACTCGAATTTATACGCGTAGATACTGCGAAAATCTGTCCCCTAGAAACTTACAGCTAATACCCGCAAATTCGTGTCCAGAGTCTAATTTAACCCTAAAAAAACCCATTCAACCCATAATTCAACCCTGCAGTCGCCGCCACTGATTCCGTACCCCAAATATACCTAGTAAACGCTCGCAGTACGACACAGTACGCCGAAGTTACTCCATAAAAGCTCTTTTGCCTCTCCACCTTTCCTTTGGCATTTTGTGCCCGGTATATTTTTTCTTTTTGAATTTTTAAAGCTAGTTATTTACGAAATATGGTTAGTTTATTTAGTTATAATGTTGTACTAAGTGAATAAAATATCATCATGTTTTGATTGTTTCGACATAGTATTGTAATGTCATGTTTTGTCAAATGTTTAACAAGCCAAAGAAGTTTGAGTTAGCCAAGGTTTTGTCCATGAATTTGATCATTAATCAACAACATTGAAAACTATTCCTTTCAATTCATAATTCATTAAGTTTTCTTCAAAATATTGTTACAATGTCGTAACATTTTTAATCATCATGCTCACTCCAATGTCTCGATGATTGTGGCGCGTGTATTGGCCATTTAGTTCCCTTCAAAAAGGTTTATTTATTTAAAGCTTCTTGACTGGCCTGTTGGTCTAGTGGTTAGTGGCCCTGACTGCTGTGCCGCAGGTCGTGGGTTCGATTCCCACCCAGGACAAATGTTTATGTGATGACCATGATCATTTGTTCTGTGTCTGGGTGTAACTTATCTATAATATGTATGTATTTAGAAATATATAAGTATGTTTATCAGTTGTCTAGCACCCATAACACAAGCTCTGCTTAGCTTGGGACTAGACGGCGTTGTGTGATAGTTGTGGAATATTATTAATAACACTGTACAAAGGCGGACTTAATGCCAGCTGAGCATCACTCTCATGAATTGGCAGTTCTTTATCATATTTAAGTTAGTAATTTTACTTGCTACGGAGTGTCTCCCCAAAATAGCTAATTATTTAAAAATAGCCTTCCATCTCGTGTGCCCTCAATTCGAAATTAATTGAACTAGTCGGAGAGATAGGGTTGCTGGCATAAATCATAGCGAAGTAATCATTCATCAAGAGCGCCAGTATCAATTATAGGGCTGTCAATATCTATTGCATTCATGAATCAATTTAGTAATTAGAGAAACATGAATATCATAACATGGTCATGTATTAGTAGGTAGAGTTTTAGATAAAAATAATAAATGGTTGACAAAATTGAAAGATGATCAACCCAACTAACGTTTCATCATCATCATCATTATTTGAGTCGAAAGACGTTCACTACTGGACATAGGCCTCCTCCAAGCGTCGCCACAACGACCGATCTCACCTACCAAGGCCTCGTTGCCCATTCGTTCTACATTTTTTTGCTGAAGGTAGCCCATAGTGTGGTAATTTTTCGAGCTATATCGGTGACCGTGGTTCTTCTGCGGATGTTTTCAACTCTTCATAGCTGATGCGATCACGCAAGGAAACTCCGAGCATAGCCATTTCTAACTTTCTATATCCCTTTGGGTGACTGTAAGTAATGTTTATAATGTAACTAACGTGTATACTGACTAACAAGATTACCTACCTAGATATCTGTGGTCTTCATAATCGATCATCATTTCAGCAGAAAGACAAACACTTATTAGATAAGCTACCTAGTAAGTCAGCCACTACTGGACTTCAAAAGTGGGTGTCTGATTATGGACGGCGCCTTCAAAGCAGGCTTAGGGAGAAGTGACGAGACAACGTAGACGTATACTGAAAGGGTTTGAGATAGCTCAGAAAATAACACTTCAAAATATTTGGCGGCCCTTTCCTTTCACTGAGAGCTAGATAAAAAAAAACTGGGCAAGTTCGAGGTGGACTCGCGCAGTAAGGGTTCCATGAAAACTACAATTACCGAATGGAGTTTCGAAGATTTTTTCGAATCGCAATTTTATTTTGGGACGTAGGTAACAACAAATGTACTGTTTTCAGATTTACTCCTATACCTGTGCTATAAGACCTTACTTTGTGCCAAATTTCAAGATTCTAGATTAACGGAAAGTACCCTATGAATTTCAATCTTTAAGAGTATCAAAATATACGTTTTTTTGCGACATAAATGGCCGTATCTTTTTTATCCGTTAACTTAGAAGTTTGATTTTTTCACAGCTTGAAGCGATTTCTTTAAATTTGATACCCCACGCGTTGCCGAGATAAAGGGTTTTAACAGACAGACAGACAGACAGACGCACAACAAAGTGATCCTATAAGGGTTCCGTTTTTATTCTTTTGAGGTACGCAACCCTAAAAAACGTAGTTTCTACGATTCTCTTTGCAGACAAGACCAAACAATGAAAATTTAACCCGTATAAAATTACTTTTTCTAAGAGATAAGCATTCAAATAAAACCCTTAAAACACAGTAAGGCCCTGAACCCTCTTAAAACAGTATTTTACGTGGCCCGTTTTATAAACCATAAACTGTTCCGATTTGTAAGTAAATCGGATCGTAAAAGGGATCATAAAACTATGTTTTGACGCGTAAATAAGCTATTTAGTTATACTGTGTTACGCTCGATCGATTGGCCTGATAAGGGTTTTGACTGACGCAGCAGTTTCTATGGCTTTAGTTGGCATTTATCTTGGACTGGCTTCTGCTAGCAGCTTGACTTGTATGAAATTAGGTTTCTCAATACTTTTAGACCCCCATTTTATACCCTAAAGGAGAGAATTTAGGAAAAAAATTCCCTTTCGTAACTTTAAACACTCTGATGAGAACCACCTTTTATATACACAGTGGGTTTTTATTTCTGAACTACGTTTTGACTTTACAAAATAAATATATGAAATCGTACATTTCTTACATAGTAAGCTACTTAAGTTTAATGTCTAGAGAACAGTCGCACTCACTAATCCAAGACTGTATGATATGATAAAATTCCAGCTAATATAAAGCTTTTTCAGTAAATAAGTGCTATACTTCATTTGAAATAAGATTACACACTTAAAATAACTATTTTTATTCTCCGTTCAACCAATTTTGACTTCAATTGCGTGGTTATAAGGAAGGCATTAAAAGAAAAAAAGTGGTTACTGTACCAACTGTTTACTGCAGCTGCCATTTATCATGCCACTAAGGCAATAGAAGTCAAAATCGTTTGAACGGACTGTAAAAAAAACATTTGTTTAAAAAAAGAGTAATCTTAGTTTAAATGGAGTATAGCCTTACTTTATCCCTCACTTGATGCTTATAAAGCAGAAATAGCAAATAACAAATTGACTGACCCACGCAGATACGTTCCAAAAAATATAAAAGTAAGCATTTTCCTTAAATCTACTTCTAACAACATAATAACCCTAACCAACCATCACCCAAATCAGGCAAACCAAGGCAAACTTTACCTCAATTACTAAGAAAACACGAATTACGCAACGCAAACTATTCACAAGCGCCCATTGTGAGTATAAAGGAGGTATTCCCTGATTGAATAAAGAAAACTGCCGACTCAGCCTTGCCACCTTCGACAATGGCTAACAAAAGAGGTATGGGAACGAACAAATGTTTGCCTCTGTGTCTAGCGTTTGGCATTTTCTAACTGGCTTTTGGCATTTCCCTACGATTGGTGCGCGTACGGAAGTTTGGTTGTTTATTATATTATTAGATTAGATTGTGTATACGAATACTAGCTCTTCATTATGTAAGAACACGAGTTTTCGATAGCGCATAGTGTTCCACGCACGCCTCGATGAGATGTCAGCAAAACTTATGAGTCCCGCAGGGCCAAAGCCTACCGGGACCACGGGTTTGCTTCCCAAAGGAAACCCAAGGTCCTGGAACACAAGACAAAAAAAAAACACAGGAGTAAGTTTCAGTCAATGAAAGTCTGATAGAGTCTGTCTAAAAAGTCAAACGACTTAGGTAAGTATAAGGGCAAAATTAAATCTGATGCAGTCGACATTGGTTCAATAATCAAGGTTGATTAGGAGATCTTGATCACAGTTTACTAATAGAAGAACCTTTTAAAAAGTATCAAATATTCCCAAGTCGTTTGACTTTTTAGACAGACTATATGCACTCCCGCATCGCCCTGGAATGGAAAAAGCCATTGGAAAATTTCCCACCTTAAAACTAAAAACAGATTCTGCTAGGACCACGGGAATTATTAAAAAGAGATTCTATAGCCCTGGAAAGCAAGAGGCAACTGAAATAGGTAGATGGGTTTTGGTCTATAAAATTCTAACACGCCCTTTCACTCTAGCCTAGAGCAGAAGAAGTGATTTGATGATTTTCCACTCAAAAGTGATGTGGTTATGCATCACCAAAAGTTGTATGAACAAAAGCTTGGCATGATTATGAAAGCATGATATTTTACATAAAATGATCAGCATTACAGCTTCAGACAGCAAAAGGGGTAAAAACTCGAACCCAACACGCATTTGCAATGCTAAAACAAAAAGTAATAATCGCAAGGTCGACGAGAGCGAATTGGTTCAGTGCCTCGAACAGAACCCTCAAGTGGAGCCTTCAAATGCCCTGATCGCACCAAATTCACGGGGTACAATAGCACCTCATATTGCGTAGATATTACCCCAAGGAATTTCTTAGGGAAATTTTCAATGTAAAATATCAATTACGCATGATATATGGGTTATTAAGAGGGTCTATAGGTTAAATTCTTTTAGAATATGAATATAAAGGGCCTCGTCCTATTTCGGGACCGACCGGGATTACTGAGTTTAGGGCCGGAGATATAATTGATGTTTTAAATTGTCCAAAGTTCAAGTTTTAATTAAAGCTGTTATTAGGATTTTATTTTTAAATTTCTATTACGTGGGCTGTCACCGAGCTGTCCTAAGTTGGCAAACTTTTTTAACCTTGAATTTTTGACGCCTTTATTTGCCACGTGCCTCAGTGCGGCATATTATTTAAATTTGTAGAAAAATGTCCGTGTAACCTAAATTGAAATATCTTCAACTGTACAAGTTTTCACAAATCTTTTTTTTTTTGTAAATCGTGAAATGAATGAACTCCAACAATCCTTCTCGTTCTACCCAGGGTGGGTAGGAAGAAAGAGACTTATAAATTTTTTACTGATTCAAACCAACGTATGTTCCTTCAGTTGCTCATCGCGTTTCAGGACGATAGTAATTCTTTCAACGTTCCGATGATTATCACACCTAAAAAAAACACGTTCATTATATTTAAGACACGTAGTAACATTATTGGAAGGGTGACACGAGCAGAACATTAGTCGTACAAACACCAATCAATAGAAATAAAATAAACAATTGACTTCTAAACTATATAAAATAAATACCTACTTCTATCTCAGAAACCATTTCCTCCTCGGAGATAAAAAATAAACTGTTTGGTTGGACAATTAAGATTTGCCTCGACATAGACTTGTAACAATACTCATTGGTAAACACTCCTTACGGTTTACTCCATGGGCATTAGCAAAAACATCACACAATGACTAACATATTCCACCAAGAAGCAACCTATACTACCCATATACCAACAAACGACATTCAATCTCAAAATGGCGTCGTGTCAATATGAACTTTGTTTAAATAGGCCCGCGACAATAGCTGTAAATGCCAAGTGTTAATTACCAATGACTCGACCTTTGTCTTGGATCGAATCACACGAGAGGTGTTGGAAGGGAACCAATGGTTTTGTTCATCTAGAATGTAGGTACAGTGTTATTTTGAGTAATTTTTGCTTTGGTATCCAATATTGGTTATCTTTGTACCACCCCTGAGTTTGTTTTGGTCTTTCTTCTCAGGGTAATCAGCTAAGAATCACCGGCTTAATCTGGTTTAAATTGCCAAAAAAATTGATGTGTAAAAATGCCTAACCTATTTGAAAAGTAAATATCATTTACCACTGGTATAAGTGGGATACCTTATCTATAGTCAAACAATACTTTGGGAGTACTTTCATTGTGCATACAGTTGAGTGCAAAATTTCTTACCAGAGTCTGTGTTTCCTAATAGTTATAACTTGGGATCTTTAAGTCAAAACTTCGTCTAGGCAAGCGTGCTCCATCGTCGACTATATTATCGTTTACCTTCAGTTGAAAATTAAATTAAAAAAGATGGAATGATAATTAACGATCATGTCCAAAATGTTGGCAACATGTGATAAGATTGACAATCTATTACCTTAATAAAAGTAAATGAAAAACTACTGAAAGCCAACTTTATTCTTCATAGACCCATTTAGCTACAAGTTTGCGATTATCATGAATTACAGATTTATCAATTTATAGTTGGGAGATTCAAGCACCACTTTCGCAATGAAGGTCTATTTCATTTCGACAAAGTATATTTGCAGTGGCTCCAAAGAATCTGTAGTTGTCTCTGCCAGAATCTGTGTTTCTTGCTTCTCTTTGCTAGCTTCAACCTAAGGAGTCTTTAAGTCAAGAGTGAATAGGTTACTTCTAGGCAAACTCGCTCCATCATCGCCTACCATCAAGTGAGATAGTGGTCAATCGCGAATCTATCTATCCTAAAAAAAAAATCGCAAAAACAAATCACCGTAGCCCTACTAACTCGACATTGACAATCAAATGGTCGAATGCGAAAAATTAAGCCGTGGAAACACGAAAAACGAATCGCCGAAACACAGCACTAATGCCTCGGCGACCGCTTGCGGACGCGGATTTATGTCGACGAAACACGCGCGGAATTTCGGCAAAACGGACAGGGACGAAAAACGTCTCGCGATAACTGCGGAACCCGACACTATTTTGCATAAGGTTTTTTGGCACTGTTTATGGGTTAGTGTCAGGAGGGATTGAATTTTATTATATACGATGTGTTTTTCGGAAGTGGCTGGCGAAATAGTACGGTGTGATTTCATAGGAAGGAAGGTGTGGAATGAAATAATACGTCTAACTATCTACAAATCATCATCTGTTCCCTAGCCTTTTTCCAATGAGCTTGGGATTGACTTCCTGTCTAAGCGAATCCGGCTGTGTTTTACATGAAATGAATACCTATCAGACTGGATAACGGGTACTGAGCAATACACTGGATACTTCTTGTAAAAACTGACGGTCAGACACTCTGGCGTCTGATCTATATACTCGTAGACTGTCAAAGATCTACAAAAAATAACTGTGACCAATAGCTTTATGCGCTCTTCAAGGCACGGGGTGTCAGTAATGGCCTAGACCTAGCCCAACTTATAAAAGTGGAATAAAAAATTCACATTAGTACTTATCTGATTTCGATTTCGCAACCTCTGTCATCATGACACTCAAATCATTTATTTCAACTTCACTTTCACTACTTATTTACAAACGTGATGCAATGACGATGACGTCTTGTCATTGGACAATTTAAACAAATTGTCCAATCATAAGAATAAAATAAAAAATATTTAAGTGTCGCATTTAACATTGTAGTAGTTACCTAACCGATTAAAGAGGAAAATAATGTTCGGTTTCAAATAACCATTATCTGGCTCCGTCTTCAAAAAGTTATAAAAACCGTCTCGATAATCGAATATCCCCACAAAAATGCATTGCCATTTTAAAAACGGTTGCGGAAAATCGGTTTTACATTAAGTTTCCTAAGTTTCGAAGTAATCTAGGGTAGACATCGATTCGGCGCCTTTATTCAAATAGTGTCTTAGGAAGGCTGGCGTTTCACAGAAGCCGTTAGTAACCCTTCTTCATAGAATGCCACGTTTTACTTTTTTTCTGACGTTACATTGTTTGTTCATGCAATCGAGGGACGTAATCAGAAATCCGATATTTTCGAGCTTTGACCTGTTATGGCAGAGGTGAAAAGTGTCGCGTTGTGGAGTCAAATGTCTGCAGTCGATTGTGTTGTTTTTGTTGAAGAAAAGATTAAAGATACAATCAAATCTTTGCTTAATATGTTAATTTTGACGAAATAGTACATTTTGGATAGGATCATTCACCATTTTAGTTACTATTTTTTTTAGGCTCGCGGTATGACACCTTATACCTAAACCAAATTGAAAGTAATGATGTGGTCGACGATGGACCACGCTTGCGCAAAAAGAACTTAAAATAAATCCCTAAATAGAGAAAGAAAACAAATATCTCCTAATAACTGGTCTGCTTCTCTAAATCTTTTAGCACACACATTGAACACCCAGTCCCTAAGGTCTATTTGTCTATTGTTCTAAGTTGTGAAAAGGGTACATCTACATGGATGTATCCACCTCCTGTAGTCCCCAAAGAAACTCAAATCTGAATCAACGTCTGCATTTGATATCCCTAACCGCGGAGCCTCCACCAACCTTTTAAAATTCAAACCTTTTATTTTCACAAAGGTAGCCGCGGCACGTGAAACTCGTACAAATTTGCATTCAACACGACACGAAAATTCGAAACCCAATAACACAGAGAAAAATAAACAACACTAAAGTGTCGCAAAATAGTGTTGGACACCGTGAAATCGTAGCCGCCGGTGGGACTGCTCTCGGCAACCATGTCGCGACACTGATAGTGTCTGACACCACAGACGGGACACCTGCACAAATTGCAAGCAACCCCGCGGCACGTGCCTAGTGTAATTTATTCGTGTGTTTTGTATGTGTTTGTTCTAGGTAATGTGTTTTGCGGAACATTAATTTTGTATTGCCGAAAGTTATTTGGAGACACTGTTAGTTTTGTAGTTTTTATCTGGAAAGAAAAACAGAAGGTGCCAAGAAATGTTTGGGAAAGCAATGTTTTTCACTTTATTTACATTTAAAGCATGCTTGCCTACAATTGAATGGCATTTTACTTCGTCGATATAAAATGGCCCATCAATTTTCTTATGTTAAGTTTCGTCTACCTCCATACGACCTGAAGTAATACCTATGTAATTATATAGCCTTATAAATTGAAAATATAATCTTATTCCCAAGCCTAAACCACTGTCTAGGCTTGGAAATTCGGACCACAGTCCGCGAGAATTTTAGAGTGAGTTACCGTGGTCTTAGAACGCAAAGAGCAACTAAAGAACATAGGTGGGTTTTAGTCTGTTAAAGTCTGAGACGCACTATTGTTCCACTATAGATCGAGAGAAGTCTTTTGATGATTTCCAGTTAAAAAAAATGTTGAACATGGTAATCTCTATTCGTCTATTCTACGGTAATTTCTATTTGGTCTTCTCAGGAATTTTGACGATATTTTTTTTCAAGTGAAATTCAGTGGGTGTATTAATTATTCGCGATTTTTTTTGGCCTGTTAATTGTGATGTAAAATTAGTGAAGTTTTGAATCTTATGTATGTACATAACAAATGTGGAATGTGGAATCATTAGGTGCGAATTTTATTATAGTATTCATTGACAAGCTCAGAGAAGCTTACTGAGAAGGCTCGATAGATTTGCTTCTAAATACTAAAAAAAAATAAGAATAGAGGCGAGAGATAGGTCAGACTTTTACTGACTAAAACCTACTCCTGTTCCTTCTTTGCCATTGCTCCAGAGCCTCGGGGATCGATGTCGCATCACCTATGGCCCCAGTAAGGTTCGACCCTGTTGGGCCCCTATTGCTGACAATTCTGGTCTAGCCTTAGCCTGCCCAAATGGGACGAGGAACAAAACGCTATATCTGATGCAAAGGAATATTCTACCAGTTAAAAACATGCAAAATATTGAACGTTCTGTTGCTCTCAGACTTATAAAAAATAAAACGTTTTTTTTTTATAATGAAAATTATGAAGGCCACATAAATAGCATTCTCAAAAGAGCGACCTAAAGAGTATAATGTATTCAGATTTTACTTTGTAATATTATCTACGTTTCTAAAAAGAAAACCTTGGAAAGGAAACTCGTTGAGGCTTTTTTTTTCAGTAAAATTTGGGTTCGAGAATGTATTTCAAAAGCGGGAAAAATAATGTCCTCTTTTGAAGCCTTAGGAACTTTGATAATGAGGTCCTACGCAATTTCACTGACATGAGAAATAGAAAAATATAATATATGGCAAATGAAATCTCAATCTTATTTTGTATCAAAATAATACATTTAAAAATTCTGCATTTAATTGATCCTAAGGTCGACTGGTAGTAAATGCCTAAGGTTTTATCCGCCCTTGTACAGGTTTTTATTAGTGCACAAAATTTTAAACTGATTTATAAAAACTAGCTGATCTGGCAAACATTATTATCAGTATACGGGGTTAATTTTGTAAAATTCTAGCACCTCTCAATACTCTGTTAATAACAGAGAATAGTGCGCCGTAAGTAGATACAGCAAAATAAAGAACTGCACGCTTAGCCAAGTTGTTATTCTGCAATCGTTAACGCTGTAGAAAAGTGATGAAACTTATCATGGGAATAACGTTATTTCAACGTAAAGTCGCGTGGTCGGTACAAACGAATAGAAAATTTTTAGCCAAGATCACATCGTTCAAAATGATAGAATGAATTTCTACAACGTTAAACGCTACATCCTTTGATAAATAAACGCTACATTGTAGAATGAGCGGCCGACGCAGGTGCGTCAACATGGCTACCCACTTATCGTTTTCTACAATTGCTGACACCGAAGCGTTACCGATTGGAGAACGGAATTCGATACGATACGGTTGTAACTTGGCTAGGGGGGCTGAAATGTGTTAGATAAAGCGACGAAATCTTGAAGGTTTTATTTTGGTACATGTATTATGTTTTGTGAAAGTCATATAACAAAAATTGATGTTTATGATGTTAGTAATACGGCCCTGAAAGGTTGTTGTAGTGTTTTACAAATACCCTGTATATAAAAGAAGAAACTGACTGACTGACATATCATATCAACTCACAGCCAATATTACTTGGTCTAGAAACGTGCACCACAAGACTTCCTTTTAAATAATATTCCACAACAATCGCACAACGCCGTCTAATCCCAAGCTAAGCAGAGCTTGTGTTATGGGTACTAGAAAACTGATAAACATACTTATATATTTCTAAATACATACATATTATAGATAAATTACACCCAGACACAGAACAAATGAAGTCATCGTTTCATTTTTAAGTGTTTGTGTGTACATAAATGAATAAATAATAAATAAATAAATGATTATGCTCATCACACAAACATTTGTCCTGGGTGAGAATAGAACCCACGACCTCTGGCATAGCAGTCAGGGTCACTAACCACAAAACCAACAGGTCAGTCAAATAATAATAATATAAGCGAGCATTTATGATCAAAAGGATTTTCCAAAATTCGCCCCTAAGGAGATGAAAATAGGGTCCAAAGTATGTGTGGAGAACCTTATTTTCACGCGGGCAAAGCCGCTAGCAGAAGCTAGTGTCCTATAAATTACCCCATGGTAAAAAATAACCTACGACCTATTCTCAAACCTACGAAGTTTTATTAATCATGAAAATCGTTCAAGCCGTTTCGGAGGAGTTACGACAACAAATTAACACTGTGACAAGAGCTTTTTTAAATTAGATTTTGTGTCACAGAGTTTGTTTGTTTTTTTTTTACAATTAATATGGTAGAACAATGTTTGCTGAGCCAACCAGTATATGAGTAATAATTAAAAAGCTGCCTTGCGATTTTATTTGAAAGAGATGTATGATGGACATAAACAAGAACGCGGGTATTTTTTCAGTCTGAAAGCTTCCGACATAACCCTCTCTTTTCCCCAAGGTGATTGGATATTTCCTCATGAAGTCCTTAAGGAATTGAGGATGGCCGTAAGTAAAAAGGCAAAATGTTTTGCAACAAACAAAGCGAGCAGAAAAATCATTCGGTAATGTAGCTAAGTAATTTTCATTTTTTTCTCTTTGCTGATGTATTTTTGCTATATTTATACAAAATATTTAGTAATCAAACTTCCGTCTCTCTTAGACAGCTTTTGTGCAGAATAAAAAATAAATAAGTAAAGCCTCTTCATGATATATTTCACTTTCAGATGTAAAATATTAGTTACAAATCATTATTTGACCCTTAAATATTTACTAAACAACTTGCTTATTGATAACATGGATTTTTTCTCGAACAAAACTCTATGTCATTAGAAAAATATAAAAATCTAAAAGCTACCCCCTTTTTAATCCTACTAATGGCGCCATCTCTTCGAAATCTGTGTCTACGGGGATGAAACAAGTTAGCTAGAAGCTTCACCCCGACGGTGGTGACATCTACCAATGTTTGCAGAACTACGAAGCCCGTCCGTCCTACACAAGCCATCCTAACTTGGCAGTGTATTGAATCGCCGATAGATGGCGGTGGAGATTTTTTTAATAAAATATTAATGTTTTGTAAACTTTGTTGATTTTATTTAATTGGTCGTGTTCACTTTTATACCCTGTTAGTGATAATTGTTAGTGATAATTCTTGAATTATACTGTTGACGAAAAGTCTAAGCATTGATTTATTTTAGCTTTTACAAAATTGATGATTTTGATGATGATGAAATGTTCACATGGAAACTTATAAAACATGAGAAGCTAAACCATTTCATCGGGGCAGTTTAATATTACTGGACTAGATTGCCAGTCCATAAAAAATAGTTGCTCGATAGATGGCGTCATGATCATTTTTATCTGATGTTCTACGAGTAGAAAGAGTAAAGTTATTTAGATGGTCATAGCTGTACATATTATTTACCAGTTACCTAAATTTAACATACACCTATTATTTTTTATTTTTAACCCAAAAGAAGCACAAATAAGAGAAAATGAAGATAAGGACTTACGAAATTTTACAAACATACGTACCTACCTATATTTATGCGATTATTTTAGTTGGTACTTGTGTTCCGATAACTGATTTCTTTGTATAAGTACCACACAATGTACCTGCCTAGGTAGCTTTTTAGTAAACACTAGCTTTTACCCGTGGCTCCGCCCGCGTACTTAAATTATAGCTTATGTCACTCAGGAATAAAACAGCTTATTCTCTTGGTAAAAGAATTTTAGCAATCGAAAAACCTACAAACAAAAAATAAACTTAATGTAGATGTACCTAATGTTTTTTAATAGTAGTGTGTACAAGTGTACATAACACAAGGCTCGAACACAGGACCTCTCGCGTAATAGTCATACCTTTAGATTATTTCGTCCGGTTAATGTCCATTATAAAATTCTTTTAATTTTCTTTTGAATATGTTTGCTTTACAGAAAGCTAACTTATTAACGTAATAATACAACCAGCAGTTACCTACCGGAAATTTTTACATATTTAATTTATGTAGATATCAGTACTACCTTTACCGAAAAGAAAACTTGACTTAAGAATAGCATAATCAGCCTTGCAATGTTCCCGCTGATGGGACTCAGGCCTCCTCTCTAAAAGAGAGGGATAGTTCGTAAGCTAGTAGACCCAGTTGTTGACAGGTGTATCACATATTATCTTCGAATTTGTAGTTTTAGGATATGCCAGTTTTCTCATGGTTTTTTCCTTCATCGTTTTGAGAGCAGCAGTGGTGTGAAATATAGGGCCTATTAAACTTTGCTGAATAACGAAATAACGCATGCGATATTCAGACTCTTCTTACTTTTCTTCCCGAGTAAGACAGTGTGACCCTTATTACGCTACGCGATACGTCGAACCATAGACTAAAACGGTCTGAATAACGCGTAGTGTAATAGGCCCTTAAATGTCACCAAGTGCCTATCTGGGTTTGATGACGTACGGTAGGTCCACTGGATCAGCACTGCTTGACAATATGTTCATCAAATCTAAACATAATACAATAATGCTGCGTTGCGTAAGGCTGCTGCGTTGTGTAAGGCTGCTGCGTTGCGTACGGCTGCTGCGTTGCGTATCGCGGATTCGATTTCCACTCGGAACCTAAGGTTTCTAGATATTTTTGTTCCGAGTCTAGGTGCCTTTTGTAGAAGAGTTAATGAAAAAATAAACAACTAACCGCACACGGGCCTCAAACAAACGCAGCCACAAAAAAAAAAACGCTAGAAGCGGCCACAAAAAAAAAGCTAGAAGCGACCGCAAAAAACAGCTGAAGAGCGCGACACCTCTTGAGTCCGGTGAAGCGTGAAGCCGCTTCAAGCGTTTTTTTGTAGCGGCACCGCGCACACGATCCACAAAAACGGCCGCCTCAAAATAAAGCTTGAAGCTACGTTTTTTTGAAGCCCGTGTGTTAGGACAGTAAAACTTACATCTAAAAAATAAATTATTCTAAATTCAACTACACCGAATAATCCATAAAGCAAAACATTAAAGATCCTACAAAAAGACGTCCTTATAGGCACCAGCAATCATTGAACAGGACCGTTGTACTACGAAATAAGATCCCACGGCAAAGAGAGATCTCGATAAATAATGTCCAATAAACAGCGATGGCAATGTTTATTTGTTGTTCAACTCGTAATAAGGACTTTAAGATCGAGGGGCGCGGTACAAGGCAGAAGATCAACTCGATGGGAGTAAAAGGAAAAAAATATTGGCGATTTTTTTTTTTTTGCGATTTTCTTATAATTGAAGGAAATTTGACAGATGGCACGGCTGATGCAGTGTTTGATAAACACGTGGAACAAATAGTTACATATATAATAAAGAAAGAAAGAAAAGAAAGAAAAGAAAGAAAAAAGAAAGAAAAAAGAAAGAAAAAAAGAAAAGAAAGTAAAGAAAAGAAAAGAAAAGAAAATAAATAAAAATGTTTTATTTATACATAACATAAAACCTTTTTAATTTTCCCACTGCTGGGACTCAGGCCTCCTCTCTAGAAGAGGGAATGGGCCCTAATCCGCCACGCGGGCCCAGTGCTGGTTGGTGAATGTCTTATGTCTACGAATAAGTACATGTAAATAGCGCACAGATAGTTCTTTTGGGTCAAGATGTTGTGTATGTGAGTTTATATGTTTGTAAACTCATCGATGATACAGGGAAAATACATAGTGGGTGGCAACATCCCAAAATCAAACTCTGTCGATCTGTCGACGAAGCGGCAATTTCGTGTCCTCGTGTCGTTGCCACTTTGTCGATAGAGTTTCGTATTTTTTTATGTAAGCTTTGAGCAGCAGACCTACCCAAGTTACGACCATTTCGCTTCGATTATCTTTCGTCGATCGCCTTAAGATGGCCACGCCTCCAATTCCTTTATTCTGACCACGTGACGTAAGATGACGTCAGAACTAAGGAATCGGGTGCGTGGCTGACTCGAAGCTGGTCTGCTGTCTACACAGCAGTTGTAATCCATGACATTTAACGCCTTTGGTTTAGAGGCGCGTTTTCCTAACCACCGAACGTGTTGGCACGTAGTTTACATTCATGTAGCCGCAACACAAACCAAATACATAAATCAAGGTGACCTTAGTTGGAACGCTAGTTTGCAGCCGTCTGGTCACCCCTTTAGCTGTTAGGTAAGCCAGAAGAGTTACATTAGAAGAATATAATAATATGTAGCGGGAAACCGATGGATGCGGGACGCACAGGAACGTTCGATGTGGCGACGTTTAGGGGAGGCCTATGTCCAACAGTGGACGTGTATCGTATATAGTGTATAATAAACACAATATCAAGGGAATGATCGAAGTCATAAGATAATAAAAGGTAACAAAACCAAGAATCTGTTAATACTTGAATAAACAACACAAATAGAGCAACTTCATAAAGTTTTTCATCTCTGCGATTTTGAAGTGATTCTTAGGTCATTGGGTACCGTGGCCCTGAAACGTAAAATGCTTCTGAAAGAACACGAGTAGGTTTTAGTCAGTAAAAGGCTGATATTCCCTCTCGCTTCACTTATAGTGGGAGGAGTCATTGGATAGGCTTGCGGACAGTGAGCAATGGGTAGCTCGCTGTCCGACCGTCCGGTAATTGTCCGGACCAAGCTCAAGTCGTCGACGGAGTTGTCAGCAACAGCAGGGGCCCGGCCTGCCAGGTCGAAGCCTACTGGGGCCAGAGTTATCCGAAAGGGAACTCGAGCCACAGTATGAAGGCTTGAAGGAACAGGGTGGGTTTGTTAGACAGTAAGAGTCTGACACTATTCCCCGCTCCGCCCAAAAGCAGGGGTTGTCATTGGATGATTGTCCCCTCCAAAAAAAAGAAGTCATTTGATAGTCTTCACAAACAAAACGACCCCAAACTTGAACCTAAGAACCTCTTACTTTTATTTACTGTAAGTTTTTAGACCAATCTATCTAGTTTGTAACAACAGACTCAATTATTTTGCCGAATGACACTCGTTACTCGTAATTGTTATTTTTACTTTCCATAGAATGTTTTAACAACAATACCAAGAAATAAACAGCAAAACATCAAAGTAATTCCCTCCACATTTCTTTTTATAAGCCTCTTAAATAAAATCCCACAAAAAAGTAGAATAGATATTACCTTCGCAACTTGGACCACATCTCCGTACCTCGCCCGGTACCGAGGCCGCCGGGATCACCAATGGCAACCAGCCTCCCCCAGTATCTATGGAAACACCCCCCACTTCAAGTCTTTATGAACCCCGCGTATAACGAATAAATTTAATAACAGGCGGAAGGCAACTATGCTGTAAATTCGAGTGAACTATTGAGCCATGAAGCCTGTACTACATAGTTAGTATTAATTGTAAAGTTTAAACCTTTCAATGAGTTAAAGTTTAGTAGGTGAGGCCATTGTTTTGTTTATGAAATAGGTGAGCGGTGCAGTTGTTTTTGTAAGGTGGAAATTATGGATCGTTGTTTTCTCAGTTGCGGCTGGTTAGGTTTTGAGAACTAAGGTCAAGATAAACACCTCATTCAAATGGTTTTATTTATGGAATTTTCCGTCTTATTAAAGAATTTCGTTTAGTAGAATAGTGTATACACTATTAGTAGATTAGTACTAGTAGAATAGCATTATTAGTAGTAGTAGTAGTATTAACAGAATAGTGTATACACCATTAGTAGAATAGTACTAGTAGAATAGCACTATTAGTAGTAGTAGTATCAGCAAAATAGTGTGTACACTATTAGTAGATTAGTACTAGTAGAATAGCACTATTAGTAACAGTAGTAGTATTAGCAGAATAGTGAGTACACAATTCTATTTATTCTTTATAACTACGTTTTACTATAGTAAGTAGTTCTAAACAGAATTTAGTAAAGTTTCAATGTTAAAAACCGACCAAGTGCGAGTCGGACACGCGCACGAAGGATTCCGTCCGTAGTAAAAAACTGCAAAAAAAAACACTTTTGTTGTGTGGGAGCCGCCCTAAGTATTTATTTTATTCTGTTCTTTAGTAATTGATTTCACAGCGGCAATTTTGTCAGTACCACTCTTGACATAGTGGTCGTGGTCATCACTTCAGGTAGCGGCAGTAATACATCTTTGAAAATTTTAACTGTCTAACTATCATAGTTCATTGGTGACAGACGGACAGACAGACAGGCAGACAAACAGACGGATAGCGTAGTGTCAGTACCTAATAAAATCCCGTCTTACCCTTCGAGTACCCTAAAAACAACATGCAAAGAGCTTCAAAACGAGAAAGTATCTCGCAAAAAGACTCAAAAGAAAAACGTAGGATTTGTAGGATACAGCCAGTACCCTATTCAACAAATCCTACACTTCAATAGACACACTTCAATCGAAAAGCTTTGCTAAGGGGCTCAAGCATTTAGAAGCACCCATTACGAACCCATTTGAGTAATCCTATGTAGTTTAGGGCGCTCTAATAAAATTGTAAATGAAACAACGCACCCCTTTTCGGGAGAAACTTTTCATAATTGAGTTGTAAATATTATTTTGTCGTTATTATTCTGAGCTGTAGGATATTTTAGGGATGTTTTGAACCTTGAAATTACTTTTTATTGGGTGTCGTGATTGGATTTTTGTTGGGCGCGGTGATGTTTTAGTGAAAACACAATCAATTGAAAAATAGAGCAGCGGTGGCCGAGTGGTAACGGCCCCAACTCACGAGTTGTTGTAGGTCGCGGGTTCAAACCCAGCTAGGCGCATTACTCTGTGTAATTTATTTCATCACCACTGCTCTCAAAACGGTGAAGGAAAACATCGTGAGGAAACCGGCATGTCCTAGAACCAAAAATTCGAAGATAAATGACATTCACTAACCCGCATTGCACTGGCGTAATGGATTATGGCCCATTCCCTCTCCTAGATTCCCAGCAGTGGGAACAATAAAAGGCTGATTAAGCTATTATACAATCAATTGCCTGTGTCTTATTCAACTGTTGGCTATAAATAGAATCTTAGTTTTAATTAATTAAATATATGTAAAATTAATGAACAACTATGAACTTTATAATTACTTTATAAGGTGTCATAATTCGATTATTATTGTATGCGATGATGTTTTAGGGATGAAAACACAATCAATCGTGTTTTTTCTACTCAACTATTGGCTCTGAATATTAAATATTTCTAAATATTAAAATAAATAAATGTAAAATTAACCAAAACAAACAAAAATATAACGATTAATATGTTTGTTTTGGTTTTAATTTCTGTACTTCATTTATTCACATTGGTTAATTCAGTAAATCAAACTTAAGCACCTAAAAATTGGACTCAGACTTCCTATATTTCCGCCAAAGTACAATCGGAACTAATATAAAGACATAATACGGGGGGAATTTCAAATAAACCTGATCTATATCGAATAAGAGCAAAAATTTGGTCGCATAAAATTCAAATAAAGCAGTTTTACATGAATTACGCTAGGGAAGCATTCGTGTATGAAGTAAAGAATGATATTGTATGCATTTTGCATGAGAGAGGTATTATCGGATATGGCAAAGTATTTGAATATTCCAACCCGGCTGCTACCAAGGATTTTCGATTGTAAGTCGATGGAAAACAGAAGGGTTTTACTGTATGATTAATTTTTTTTTAGCAAGTCATTACTGTCCGACTATTCAAATCAAATCAAATCAAAGCATTTATTTCAAATAGACCATTTACAGGCACTTTTGAATAGGCAAATGTCGGTCAGTCCAAGAAAAGTGAAGCTAAATTGCTCGTTCCAAAGAGTAGGTCTCTATGGAGAAGAACGTGCAAGAAACTTCATGGACACTCTTTAAAATCATATTATGTGTTACATATAATGCTTGGTTACATATTACTTGTTGCTTCTATCATGTGACTATTGGACAAAAGCTCCTTCGAAGTCCTTTCAGATATTCTTCTCTTGTACCATATTCAATGCACCATAAATAAATTTTCATGATACGCAACTAAAGCATCTTGCCTCCTCTATCTAGGCCGACTTTAGCCAAAAATATTAGTATTAGGGAATCTCATCATTTTTTATTCGTCGTTTCGATTTATCTTGAATGTTATATGCCATCCTGGTTGGCTTTATAAAATCATACTTTACTCTTTTTAACATAACTTTAACATTGTGTAAAGTACTGTTGCTGCATCAGACCGTGGTAGAGTTTAAACACTATTACAGTAATTTATCTAATTCAACAATCTAATATATTTCTAAATCTCTTTTTGTATACCCTCCCTCTCTATATATAGTTGATTTAAAAATAAAAAATTAACGTTATTGATTTTTCTATAAAGTACACAGACTTTATAACACGGAGTGTGTCCAATGTGTCCATATGACATTTGTTCAACAGCTTATAATCAGCTTATTTATATCCACGGTGAGTTGAAGGGGTAGTGGGATTGTTTTTTGCGAGGTTCCTTTAACTTGTAATCTTTTATTGAAGTGGTTCTTCTAAAGTAAATATTGACCCAGTTTGATATTATTCTTATATATTTAGCTAAACTTTATATTATATGTAAGTATGTGTGAGTTGCCTGTATTCGTGTGAAAGTAAAATATTACACTAAGGGAACACACTCAGGAATAAAGTATTTTATCTCTTATTTTAGAACATTGATATGTCTTTCACCCGAATCCATTCAGTTGTTTGAGTGTAAAGGTTCACGCATTCACCAGCCACACAAACAAAATTTCACATTTATAATATCAGTGTTGTTCAAATTATTCAAGCAAGACATATTTAAAACAATATTCTCCATCTTCCTTTTTCCACCTTTCTGAATCTCACCCAACCGTTTTACATTCGACTCAATATCCTTTCGCAAAACAATAGTATAACCCAACAACTCTATATAGAGTACGCATGATCCAGCTATATGTTAACCAATATGTCATCGCGAGGCCCGAGCCATGGGGACAAAAGCATTCTTCACCATTATGGGGCCGGTAATATTCGGCGAAACTATTTTGATATATTTTTGGACATGCAAAAATTTTGGAGTCGTGCGTTTTTGGTGTTGTTACTGTATAGGTACGAGTGGTGTAATTATGTGTAGTGTAGTTATTAAGTGAATCGAATGTAATTCACTTCGAGTGTGGAATTCTGAATATATAAATGTTTTATTATATAATGTTTTTTTTTTTTTTGAGTAATTCGCGTATGTATTTCAACTCTAACAGTTTAGTGTGTAATAATTTTGGTATAACGGTAACTCGATCTAAAAAAAGCTAAAAATAAATTGGTTAGATCTACTTTATTAAAATACCAAAATTTTTGAAGACCATTTTCTTAAAACTATTCAGCCCGCTAAAATATCTCATCAAGATAAAGCGATGAATCCTAAACAAGCAATCGGTTATCGACCGGCGAAGTATTATAAGACACACTAAACCGAAATCTTAATTTATCTGAAACTGCTAAAAGTTGGCGACGATCACCGCTTTATACTTCAGGAAAGTTTGTCAATATTTGAAAGACACGACGATTTAGAAAGATGATGCTGGATAAGGCTTAGAGGTTTTGGCAAATACGCACAAGTTTTGATTAGTGTGAATGAGTTTAGAAAGGTTTTAACTTTACACTATCACTGGATATTTCTTATTAACCATCATCACTATACCTGAAAGACTTCTATTGAAGATAGTCCTCGCCAAAGTGTCAACACAATGAACGATCATGTGCGTCTCGCATCCATCGGAGTGGCAGTGAGCAAGGCACATTGCTCGTAGAACAGTTGGTCGATGGGGCTAAAAGATTCTGGAATGACAACCACATACCGGAAGATGCAGCATATCTTTAACATCTCATTTCAAATATGAAGAGTTTTTCAAGTCGACAGCATGATTTTTTTGTACGTCTTTTAACTTAGCACTTTGTCTTTGGCTTTACAGAGTTAGAAAATTATTTTTTTTTATTAACAAAATATACGTACATAATTCCAAGTTTCAATTTTTTTCAAAATTCCGTTTTGATAACAGCAACAGCTCCTTTTTGACCTACCTATTTGAATGTTTACTTATAATGTTTAGGACACGTTTTTTTTGACGAAAAATAATCAAATAACTAATTATGCTCCTGATGAAGCAAGGTGAGTTAGACATATGGTTAAAATCTTCCTAGGTTTTTCCAATTATCTTTTGTATTTTAGTACCACGGTAAATCTTTCAAACAATATCACAGCATTGGATTCTTAAATCACTTCGTCTATCATTGTTAACAAAGATGGTATAGATCTCTTGAGTTTTTGCAAGATCTGACATCACATCATCAATCACGTCACTATGATAACCAACATGAAATGATTTATTTAGATTTTGTGTAAATAATTTTCTTAGTCATACGAAAAAAATGACCACTTCTAGTCAGCTATTTTGCAACTCTTCTTTTCTAAGTCGCGTCACTTTCTGAAAATACCTCATTAAGCTGAATACACCGTCCAAACCAAAGTTAGATTGAAGTACAGGTTCATCTACAAAATTTTTGATGGGCAATATTATACTCTATTGATACCGAATAAAGTTTATTGTTAATTGATTTGATGGTTTAATTCAAATTGATATTCATACAATTGATATTGTAATGGCAAAAACGGAATATGCAATATGTACTTGTAGAACTCGATTTTGTTTCATATTTTGACTAGGTAGTGAGAATTTATAGAAAATAAAAATATCGGAGTTATGAGTATAAAAATGCTTTCACTCCATTCAATATGATTGATAGACGACTGTAGTAATGGACCTTATATGACCGAGGTAGAACCGTAGCCAAAAATATTTGGTAAAACATTGTAATATAAAAATCAAAACTGACCGGTGTAAACTCCCCACATTGTAACTTTGTGGAAATATCTCATTAAGTTGAATATACCGTCCGCAGTGAACTTAGATTGGCGCAGGTTTGATTACTGCCAACTCTTGATAGGCAATTTCCTCCTCTTTGTGCAAGGCTTCCTCTGCCCTTCTGTGCGCATATTTCGAACAGATTTTAAC
Organism: Mythimna albipuncta; assembly: GCA_929112965.1. Lineage (NCBI taxonomy): Eukaryota > Metazoa > Arthropoda > Insecta > Lepidoptera > Noctuidae > Mythimna > Mythimna albipuncta. Next base: position 4,794,436 of record OV815960.1, read on the forward strand.
ATTTCGTTGTATGTTTTTGATGTCTCTCTGTATTTGTTTTGTAAGGGTCGGGTTGAATTATTTTGGTTTATGATAAAATGGTTCTGTTTTTGGTTCCCAAAGTCGATATAGCGTAAAAACTATAGTCTATGTCAGACAATTGTTTATTAAATTAATGTTGTGTCATTTTTTGTTTGTAAATTAAGGTTTTAGACTATTTAACAAAGCACAAAGAAAAATGACGACCTGGTGTAGGTTGCGAGAATCCAATTTGGCCATAGATAAAGGCCATAGGCTCTCCCCAAGTGGCGATACTGAGGCCAATGTCCAACTGTGGACGTCTGTCGGCTGAATTGATGATGATGATAATGAAACAAAAATAAGTACAAAAAAATCTTTCAGAAGTCTTGATTCATTAGTACTTTGTGTTTTATAATACTATCGGTATATTTATTCCGCAACAAGTCCTACATTTATTAAACAATAAACTTATTTTTCTTTTAGTCAATAGTAAATATCTTAATTTTTATTGGGTTCGGTCAGAGACTACATTCACTGCAGTATCGGTAACACTCATTAAGTCACTCAAACATGTGGCTCTTGTTTTGAACAGGGGCGCCATAGTTACTTTGGGTATCTGACGGAATTAAAACCCAAATTCGTTAGTGCAGCACAACGCATTAAAACTTTAATTTATTAATCTTTGTTGCACAAAAATAAAAAGCCCGTTTTGATATTTGAGAAAGAGCGAATGTAACTTGGAACAAAACTGAAAGAAACAATAAAAGAATAATTAGGGGTCCAGTTTAGTAGTAGCTACGATTATTTTGGTAGTAGCTACACTACACCGGACAAGCCGCTATGTATTTAAAATTTAAACATCAAAACGAGTCTTTTATTATTTGTCAATTTAATAAAAAATCAATTTCGAGCAGTTTCGTCGACAGCGTTACAAAATCTAATCACAAAACAAACCATGCACCGTGCAACTTAATATACTTTTACATCATCAAGTACTTATTTCACTTTTGAATACGAAAGGCCCAGTAAAAATCCGTACAAACAACAAAATAAATGGACCAAAATCAGGTTTAACCATTCCATTCTTATTATGGTGGCCTGAAAAGGGGTTACCTAATCCGATGTGGTAAATGTAAAAACAGTGTAGACGGTTCCACCTCCAGTCAAGGGTTGAGTATGATCATTTATAATGCCAAGATGACACTCTATTACCCCTCTAACCTCCCTTTTCAACCCCTACCTGAGTACTTTGCTACGTTTGTCATTGATGTTGTTTTTTGAAGATATGCTGGGTTTAAAATTAAGTTTGGTTTGCTTGGGTGAACGATTAATATTGCTGACATTGTAAATGTTGATAAGTAGAGAATGCGGAGTTTTTAAAACTAAAAGAATTTTTGCACTTTATTTTATAAGAAAGGAGGGAGGCATTTGCCTAGCAGTCGGCTAGTATGGGCTAGCTATAATAATAAATAATATTTTTATACTCGCTTTTGCTCCTGACTTCGTGACGCGAAGACAAAGCCAGACCAAAAGTAGCCTGTCTTTTCTTGGCAGTCAAGTTCATCACCTTTTTGTCCTTGACTCACGTAACTTGAGGTCGGCACAACACGTTTTTTTCTTTCAGTCTATCCAGGTGCAACCTTACTTTGTACGTTTTAAAAACAGTTCGACACAGATTCCTGGTAGCTGCTACGATACTTGTAGATCTAACTCACCTTAATGCACTTACGAATTCCCAGAAGTCGGATTGACCGAAGATTTTAAAACCATTTCTAAAAGCGATTGAAGTTAGAAAGAAAATAGTAACGTAATTTATCACCAAAAAGGTTCTAGAGCGAGTCTGCGCTATATTTTCTCTGGGCGATTTGTGTAACTTTCAGACATTGCATTTTTGCTATAATATCATTTGTTAAAGTCAAATGCGTCGTTTCACCCCGTACTCAGTTCTATTTCATTGTGGAAAATGAAAATAATATCGGATTTTTTAAGTTTATTTGTTGGAAAATGTTAGTTTTTACTGCATTGTTTCAGCTAGATGAAGATGTTTGAAGTTTTTGTTGAGTTAAGAAATAACAATTGTTGTAGATTGATTGTTGTGGCTTTATTTATGTAAGTTAAAATTTACTCTTTTTCAAATAATACACAATGGACGTATTTCTAAATATTTTTTACTCTATCGTTATCTCTTCACGTTGTAATACTTGAACAAAATTGTTTTTTTAAGAAATAAGTAGGCCACATTAGGGAATAAAACTTTTTGTCCCTGGAATATATTCTCCTTGGTCCATTTTCGATCATTATACATCGAAAACTGTTAGCAGAACCTAATATCTAATAAAGATAGCTAATTAACCGAAAACTTTGTAAAAATATTCCAGACGAAGAAATCAAAGAAATATTATTAACAGATCATTAGCAACCAAAATTAATTCTATAACAGCTGGATCGTCTTACATATTGATTTTTCTTGACTATGCCTTTGATAACAAACCTAATTAGTACATACACAATTTCACCTTATTACCACTATTATAAGTATCTACACATTGTAATATCTAGTTACTCCGAACCCAAGCCTTTTTGTATAAGAAAATATTAGCAACAATGTCCTACTTTACGAAGCAAGGGCACATAAATAGGCGTGTATTGACATGTTTGTACAAGATATTCAAGGAGCCGGTAACAACAGCACAAAGAAAATTATGGCAGAAGGTACGATTACATTTGCTAGTAATACGCAAGTTCTGATAAAGCCTAAAACAAACAAATACTCATTAATTCGAAATGTAATAATATTTTTTCTAAATGTCAGTTTATGCAACGTCAAAAATGCTAGTGATTTGGGAGATAATTTCAGTAAAATGTTGGAGTACTTCAAGGGTTAGTACTCGGCCCTTTTCTGCTTTTAGTAAATGTAGGTATAAAATTTGAAGAATAAAGAGTAAAGAGCCAAGTGCTACAGCAGTGTATCATTTAATCTTAAACAAAGTAATTTAGCCTTTCGTATACCGTTAGTTAGAAACACAATAGAAAGACAATAAGAACTAATAAAGTTAATGATCTTCTTACCAATAAAAACCTAGTATTGTAAGTTATGGTTAAAATATTATAACTGTTCGAAGTAAACCTACTGTATACTTCTCACGAGTGCAAGCAGGTAGAAATAAGGTTAGGCGATTATACCAAGGCGTAGGTTGCCCCTTAACGAGTGAGTGGGCTTCACTTGTATACTATACAAATTGTTACAGAAACATACTTAATTGATGAAATATACTTTCTTGACTTAACTTTAACAATTTTTATTTTCCTCCCAAAGATCTATGTTTTTTTCGCTAAAGTTGCTTGGAAAATAAAATGAGCTTTTTAGTGACCGATGGCACAAATTGTTATATTTGAATCTTAATTTCAGATTTAAATATTACGGTATCTACAGATTATAGAAAAACTCTCACAATAAACAAACTAAAAGTGCAAAAGAATATTGCGATCATTACGAGACGTCATGGAAAAAAAATATAAACGTAGAAATATACATTCCCTAATATAAAATAATTTACTATTTTCTATACTGTCCATCTCTCTTATAAAAACTTTACTAACTCGACGTGGGCCATTGTGTACATGCCATATGAAGTCCTAGTAATAGCAACAAACTCCATTGCCGTACGTAATATGATAAGGGGGTATTGAGAGTGCTCATTAGCGGTGTTCAATAGGTACAAACATGGGAGATCTCATAATATGATACCATGTTTTTATCTCGATAATGGACCGTATCAATAGGTAATTTTATCATTGACGTCAAAACAGCTTGGTTACAAAGGTATAAGTTTCATTGCTCATTAGAGACTGGTATTTTTCCATAATACGTAATCGTACCTACTTAGATACGTATTTTATTATTATTTATTTTCATTTTTGGCAATTAGGATTACAGAGAGAATCAAAGCGTACAAAGAACGGATCTCAAAATATTTAAATGAGCTAGTAGTAAATCTGATAAGCACACAAACAGTCACTAGGAGACTAACGAGAAAGATTCCTTTAGACCTAATTTAGGAGGCTACAAGAATAAGTAGGGCAGTCACTGGACAGCTTGAGTACGAATCTGTTACGATATCAAACATATTGTTGAATATTTAATGATAGATTGCAATAATATATGTTTTTTTTTGGCAAGTTCGAAACTTACTTCTAAATGGTTATCAAAATGTAATTTCCTGACAACTAAAATCGAGAGATTGACTTTTTCTACAGTACTCATATTCCATATTACAAATTCCCGGCAATGCAAGTAGAAGTACAAGCAGTAAAATCTTTCAATTCACAGAAGAGCTTATTGCCAATTATTAAGTAACCACTTCACATACATAATAATGTACTGCTCATTTCATTTAATACCACTCCATGTTCCTGTAACAGCTTAAAATCTGTTCTGCAAGAGAGAAATTCGATATTATTATATATTTTCAACGTTATCCTTTTGAAGAGTCTCATCATAATATTCAGAAATCATCTCAAGTACGTCATAGGTAGTGTATGTTATGTTATGAGGGGAATATAAGACGTTGCTAATTACAAGTCAAGTATTATTGCGGTTATACGTGTCTCGTTAATTAGCAGCTCTCCGGTTACCATCTCTTTGACACTAACGTTACAGGATCGTGTGTGTGTGTGTGTGTTAATCGGTGTGCAGCGCACGAGCGGATTTAATAACATTTATGTGCCAATTTTCTTGTGAATATTTTGGTTTACGCGATAATTTTGTTTATTGTCTTGTCTGTGTAAGCTTTAATTGGTTGCTGCAGAAAAGATAGAGATTCTAAATTAAGTTTTCTTGGTAATTTTGTTTTAGGATTTTGTACCCAAAACTCATCAGACTATGTCATATGACCCGTAATAGCTTGAGAGTTGAAATTATTCACTGTTTATGTATTTCGAATAGTACTAATTTTATCAACAAATTTATAATTATGTCGAATGGTTGAAAATTTTACAATTGTATATGTAACACAACATTCAAAAATACTTAGAATTAAAAATATAAATCAATTTATTGTTAACAGTTATTATAACGAAAAATATTACAAACAGTACAAAATGTGACCAATCATAACCAGTTTTAATATTATTTATAGGTCACCGGTGAGCGATCACTTGTGGTCGACGATGGAGCATGCTTGCCTAGAAGTAATCTATTTACTCTTGACTAAAGTTAGGTTGTCGTTTGTGTTGTCAAAATTATATGCTATTTAACTTCCAGTTTATTTGATAGGGATTTGTTATCCAAGGCAAAAACCTGCAAAGATTTTATTAAAAATTTTCCTTATCTTTGTTACAGGTAAGTTACCGTTCATCGCATCTTCGTTGCGGCTGCCAACTTCATATTTGTGGTATAACAGTACTTAGAAGAAACTTTAGAAAAAACTTAAGAAAATAAAGATTTTTTTTTTTCAAATTGTATTCTTATTTTTTATTGTACAGTAAAACTAGTTATAAAATATAGTGATAATAATAGAATTTACGTAAAAAGACGAGTTTGATACAAAATTGAATAGAGTTACTTCCCGGCAAGTTTTGAGTAATAGAGTGAAATCATAACAGAGTGTAAGATTCAATGTACTATTTTTAATTATCTAAGAAATGAATTAAATAATAAATAGCTATGTGCATGCATAAATCATCTGTATAATAAAAACCTGAAAGGAAATATTCTTTAATTATCTTCTTGAAGACATTCAGAAAAGAGCTGTCTCGGAGGACTTCCTGGTAGGAACTAATCAGCCCTTTTCTCGTGACAGTTTCAGCTTACTACAGTAACAAAGGAGTCATCATGACGACTAGGAGTATGATGCAGAGGGATATATAGATAAATAGAAGATAAAAATTCTCAGCTGAAAAGAACCAATCATATCGTCCAAACTAGCGTTTTGCCCAACTAACTTGAGGTTGGCTTCTAGTCTAATCGAATGTCCATGTTCTATATGGAGCAAGACAATCTGGGCAAGACTCTTTGGATAGACTGATGATAACACTTTCTGGTGCGACTGTCAAAGATCCACGAAAAAAAACCGGAACCAACAGTTTTACGTCAGTTTTACGTACTTTTCGAGGCTTTAGACATCTGTTATGTCCTAGATAAACTTAGTACGTCGTCCAAACTAAGACACCGTAACAATAGCCCTTAATACCATCTAGCTTAAGATCTACAAATGCATAAATAACAACATGCTATTCATCAGCATTGAATCGGCATCGCACACCCCACGGGAAATAATTAATGAGCCCTTGATATGATTAAGCCACCACAATGCCGTGTCATCAACGTCATCACATCCACACATGCATTACACACACACAGTGGCAACAGAATACTGTGTGAACGCTGTCAGGTAATACGATTAGTGTGATATAATATGACATGAATATGTCCTTGATTTATTCATGTCAAATATTTTGGTAATTAGCTGCTGACGTGGCTTGGTTTGGTTATTGGAAGTAGATAAATTGGTTGAATATTTAATGTTTTCATATATTACATAAACAATGTATTTATTTTTGTCAATCCTTACATGTTACGTCGAGATCAAATATGAATGTAAAGTTAAGTCCCAGCCCACGGCTGTTTGCAATAAACTCAAAAATTACTGAACGTATTTTCATATTGTTTTCAACAATAGACAGAATAGTTCATGAGGAAAATTTGAAGGTAGCTCACACGTGTGACACACACGCCGATCTGGGCGCGCCGGTCTCCATACATCTTGTACGGAAACTAGACTTGTAGAGCTACACTTGATACACGCCACGTGACGTGTTGGTCTACTTACAAATTAGACGTGTTACACGTGTGCATAGATCTGTGTTTATAACACTTGCATATTATGTTATAGAGAAAATCAAGAATTCCAAACGTTTGTAACACCCGCGCAAAGCTGGGACAGATTGCTTGTGTTCTCTATTAAAATCCATTTCGTTCATTATGTTCATTCGTCTGCAGAATTTATGTGTTTTTTTCTTCTTGATTTTTCACCGATAGAAATCGTTTTAGAATCAAAAATATAGGTTTTGACGTAGTCGTGCTGTAATTGGCTACACCAAAATTGCCGTAGGTATCTCAAAGCTTCAATCAACGGAGCTTCGTACCAAAACCTCAATATTCCGGTCCACTTTCTCGAAACAAACACTGCTATACTAACAAGACTGCATTGTGTCCTAGCTATAGTCACGGTAGTGGATATATGGGCGGTGGATAGGCTGGCTACACCGCTTGACTAGCCTATGCATACAGATGAACACATCAGAATTGAGACTCCAATACTTTTCCAAATTATCATAAGACTCACCTCCTAAATAGCTTTGATTAGCTTTATGGACAGGTCTTGCGTATGCTCTTGGACTTCGACCGCAAAATTAGGTGTCTTTAAGGCAAGAGTGAATAGGCTCTTAATAAACTAGTGCGCCTCACCATCAACGATTGCATCACTGCTTACCATCAGGTGGGATCGCAGTCAAGCACTAGTTTATATAAATTAAAAAAAAGGCAACTGAAATAATATAGTTCAGTTTTTAGTCAGTAAAAGTCTGACACGCCCGAGCTTCAACCTAGAGCGAGAGAGGTCATTAGATGATTTACCACGTCAAAAAAGGGCAGATCTTTCAATAGTCAGATGTTTTTATTTTTATAGTTTTGTTATGATAGATTTTTTGTTTTGATAGATTTATTTATATAAAATGTGTCAAAGTTATTAATAAGTCTTCGTATTAATGATTTTCATAAAATATTTGATAATTTTCAACACTCAAAAAAAGATAAGTCCCACTATGTGTAATACAAAAGTGATTGTCAGACTTTTACTGGCTAAAACCAACCTGTCTGTCTTCTCGTCGCCCTTTGCGTACCATCGCGGTCATTTCTGCCTTATCACTTAAAAAAAAAACGCGGCGCCAAACTAAATCTTTTGAAATTTGCGTTTCGAGTTGCACTCGAAAAAATGAAATTAGCGGTGGTCAGGCGGAGGTGTCATCGATAGTACTAATGTCGTGGTGACTCTTTTGAACAACCCTGCAGAAAATGCAGATCTAAAACAAATGACATAAAGCAAAAGAGCAAAAGTACTTATGCACTTGACTTTAAAATAAAAATAATCTTTTGAGACAATGTTTAAAACATTTTAAACCGACCCGCACACATCGTCAGCACACAATACAGACCCAACAAACACATCGACACAAGACAGTGTACATCCGTATCCATAGACACGTTTCACCTATAGACACTGGCCAGCTATAGACACAAATAGACATAATCGGAATTAGTGTGGCCGGCGGAGCGTGAAGTACAATATGAATGACCTTTGTCAATGGCGTTGACGCCCCGCTACCAGATCCCGAATTATTTAACCCGAAAGATATTTAAAGTGTACGATTCTTTGAGAATAGAAATGGAAGAACTCTCTTGCAGTGAAGGGAAAGAAGACGATAGAAGTGAAGTGGTCGTATGCTTCCTTACGACCACTTCTATCGTCTAAACATACCCAGTCAGGTTTTTTTTTTAAATTTTACGTTTTTCTATATTGTTTAAATATCTGCGTTTAATTTAATTTAAAATGTAAAATTATACATAATATTTATACAAAATAAACAGTATAAATAGTCTATATTTTGCTGGGTCAAACTTTTTCTTAATAAAACTTTGAAAACATGAGAAAAATAGCATTGTGTTAAGGTACAAAGTAAATATATCGATGGACTCCTACAACATTTTGATACAAGTGGAGAAACTAAACTTTTTCATTGCGATCGAAGCGTAGTCCGCCCGAGCTGCAGGCAAGGGAGTTATGGAGCCGAGTGCTGCAGTGACTCAAGTACTGTGTCTCAAACGACGTTTTTCAATACACTTTCAAAGTTATAAATAAACGGGGTTTGACCGGTGACTTGTGAGGGTCGCTCCATACTATAAATACAATACATTGAGACGGTGGCGAGCTCGCAGTGATTTCCGCACTAGTACGGAAAACAGTTAATTCTGTTACTAAAAGTGGTCCGGGTAAGAGTGAATTTTCAAATAGAGAGTAATTGTATTAAAAATGATTTAAAGACTTGACTTCTCGACGCACAAAAAAAAACAGTAGGATCAGAAAGCTTCAAAACTTAAAACTATCGACCGTATCGTTGTCGCAACGTAGTCGTGGACACAAAATTTCCTTCTCCACCCTCAAGCGGACTTCCGACTGTCTTTTGTCCGAACATTCGGCTCTATAGTTAATTAAAACGAATATTGTTAGCGAAATATTGTGCCTAAACAATTCAGGTTTTGTAGCGCTTCGAGTGATATTCTAATAAGTATTGTTAATTTTAGCAAAGAGGTATTCAATATCAGATAAATTGTATTTTCGTAGCAAACATTCTTGTGTTCAAACAAAAACCGAAGTCCGAATATTTTTTAATCAAAATACAATATTAATTAAATTCATTAACCCTTCAGTAACTATTACAATGAATAGTGAAAAATAATCATGAATACTCAAATTTATATTTGATGCCAACCTCGTAAGATAATTTAATTTTTTATTCGTATTTCCTACGTAATTTATTTTACTACGTAATTGTGAAAATCTCTTCAGTGACTGTTACAATGAATACTTATAAATATGCATGAATAGTCAAGCTTATATTTGATGCAAACTGTTGCCCACTTCGTGAGATAAACAATATTTTATACGTCTATCCAACTACGCAATAAATCAAAATTCAGTGAGCTACCTCTAGCCAAAAATATCACAAACAATTTGTTTCACAAAGATTTTCCCTCTTAAATGTCTTATATACAGATAGATATCATTTAATATTGCGGGACGGAACTCCCGTGGGAGGTCTAGTACACAATAATCTTCATATTATTCGAAATATTTTACAATAAAGTCGCCACTTGAGATGGCACGATTGAATATTTCACAAATCAACTTAGAAAGGAAATCGTGTGGAAATATAAATGTGTGTAGCTTGAATCAGCTTGATTGAATTTGTGTGCAGCGAATTGACAAATTGGTGGTTGATTTGATGTACAGTAATTTTGAACAAATAGGTCAGGATATTCTATCGTTTGAGGCTTTGCGGAAAGGAATAAAAAGCGTTAGAGCGGATTTGGGTGGGAATGTCGGCGATATTTCTGTGTACAGGCCTCGTTCTGAAACATATTTAGGTTCTGTTTTTGTGTTGGTGTGTAAAATTGAACGATAAAAAACATTTATTGTATGCTTTTGAAATGGCAGTGGATGATTTCAAGGAGAAAACCATATTTAGTTTTGAAAGAAAAAAGATAAAGGTTGCAAACTCAACAAACTAAAACATAACTTCATGGTAAGGTAGCACCTCTCACAACCAGTTTTCAAACGTTAAAGACAGATGTTTTGTATAAAGAGGTTGTTACTTTTACTGACTAAAACCTACCCATGTTCCTTCACACGCTGTTTGCGTTCCAGGATCTTGATGACTCTAGCAAAGAATCTCACAGCCATAGCATTTAACCTATCTCATCATATCAGCTGAAAGACGTCCACTGTTGAAACTAGCATTCTCTCAAGTGTTTCCGTAATAACCCGTCCGATTTCTACGGCCCTCACCAGGTGTGATGCATATTTGTGTGTTGTGAGGCATACCAACGTTGTGTCCTGTGTCTTCACCTTCAGAATCTTTTGGCCTCCCCATCTGTTCTGCAAGCAACATTCTTTGCCCTCCGCCACCTAAGTTTGATAACTTTTTTTGGCTATGTCGGTAACTTTGGTTCTCCTATAGCCCTTTTCATTGCTCTTTCTTGAGGCCGATTGTAAACAACCATATTACAGAGCCATATGTTATTACTGGCTATACGTATTAGTCTTGAGACCTAACCTATTTACTACTACATAATTTTATATATATACCGTAGCTACGATCACTTCCAACAACATTTTGCAACAAAGCATTTACTCCGTGCAATATCTCCCAGTAATTGACAACCCAATTATCTTTGCATCGAATATTCGACGAACAAATTGCGGCGCAAGATCGAACAGAGGCGGACAATCTCGAGCTTGTAATATTGCAGTTTGCCGGCCCGGTAGTCTGAAACAATAGTAGCTATCTGAGACATCTCTAGAGATCTCAATCCTCACCTATATCGATTGCCTGCTTCATCAAGCATATCTTCGGAAGCTCGCGATGCCTTGTTTGGGGAGCCCCGATCAATAAACCACTTGGAAGTTATAGTTTCAAGACCGCTTCAGCTACCTTCGTATTCATGGCTATAACAAGATTTTAGCTGCCCTTAAAGCTGTTACTCTAGTGTTTGGTGAAAGCATAGTTTTATTATCATTATGGGTTTTTTTTTTCGGTGGGAAAATCATCTAATGACATCCCCCGCTCTTGGGCGAAGCGAGAGATAGTGATAGAGTGACTGACTAAAAACCCACTCCTGTTCCTTCGTTGCCTTTCGTACCGGGACTGAGCTATGTTTCGAAACTAACCCTGGCCCCAGTAGGCTTCGACACAGTTGGGCCCAGTTGATTATGAGTATCAAGCTTTTTCTTACGGTTTCGCTGCAAGGGTTATCCAATAACATTTTTTTTATCAGAGTTTTTGAAAATCTGAGAGATGACGTTAAATAACTTGTATCCAGACCCAGAGCAGGAGAAGTCATCGGACTTTGACAAAAAACACCCATAAACATTCGCCTTTCTAACACTGGTAGGATAATCAAACTTTTTTCAGAGAAATCGGAATCGTTTGACCGTGGCCCTAGAATTCAAAGGGCAAAATAAAAACACGGGTGGGTTTTAGTCAGTAAAAGTCTGAGTCTCGTTTCACCCGAGAGCGAAAAGTCTCAAAAAAAAAAACCGAAAACAAATACCTTCTACCCCTAAATCTTAAAACTAATTGTGCATATTTGTAAAGTGGTTCTCATCCCTTACGTTGCGAGTGCACTGAGGCGTGGTATTAAATAAGAAAAAAGCATCTGTTAGAACGTTGCAGGCGAAACTCAAGCTTCATAATAAAAACTGCAACCCCATAGCTTTTCCCCAACAAATGGCTTGCATGTGATCTCTTTGTGTGGTGCAAGTTATAAGCAGTTTATTCATTGTTTAAAATAACTTATACATAATATCAAGTTGTAGAACCATAATTACCTTTTTTTTTTATGGTGGGAAAAATCATGCATTGACATCCCCCGCCCTTGGGCGGAGCGGGAGATAGTGTCAGACTCTTACTGACTAAAAGACCCACCCCGTTCCTTCTAGCCTTCATACCGGGGCTCGAGCGCCCTTTCGGATAACCCTGGCCCCAGTAGGCTTCGACCCGGCTGGGTCCCTGCTGTTGCTGACAACTCCTTGAGGCGCGCAGGAACAGTGCGCGCCGTCGACGACTTGGGCTTGGTCCGGACGGTTATCGGACGGCCGGACAGCGAGCTACCCATTGCTCACTGTCCGCAAGCCCGCGTCTACGTTGGCCGGAAATCGGGATCAGAATCCCGGTGACGGCGGCGGCGAATACGCCGTTGCCTGATGCGTTCGGCCTCCTCCTTTGCAAGCATTACTGCTTCGCAGAAGTCGGCGACCGCCTGCCACTCCTCCTCGCTCCGGACCATGGCCTCAACCAAGGCCCGGCGAGAGAGGTCTCCGCCGCCGATCGCCCCCACGAGGGCACGGCGATGCTCCGCCCAAGCAGGGCACACCTCGACTGTGTGCTCCACCGTGTCCTCCGGGCGTTCCGCACAGTGGCGACACCCGGGCGTCACTTCCGCATGAATCCGGTGTAGGAAACTCCCGAACGAACCATGTCCGGTGAGGACCTGCGTCATGCGGAAGGTAAGGACGCCGTGAGGCCTTTCCAGCCACGCCTCAAAGAGGGGACTTACCGCCATGATTGTGGCGTGCCCAGCACTGGGTTGCGATAGTCGCTGACGCCATTTCACCATGAGATCCCGCCGGAGCTCTGTCCGCCGTGCCCTGTCGTGCCGTGACCTGTCGCGGCAACCATAATTACCTGAACATTGCAATATATCAGAAACCATTACTTTAAACCGTTTTTTTTTTTTAAGTTCGTCGGAATCTTTTTATTTTTTACATGCCTGAACTGATTTGCAAAATTATTCTTTGTTTAAAAGGGCGTACTTTTTAGACGGTCCCAAGATCTGGGTCCAATCATAAGATCCAAGAGAAATCGTAGAAATTTTCATTATAGTTTATAGGCACACTAAATTCAGGTGAGCTACCTTGTTTTACAACTAAAAAGTGTATAAATATAGAACTTTATACAAAAAATACAACCGACTTCTTGCTGCAACGACCAAAAAAAATAAACTCGAATGTTAATTTTTGCATTATTTTTAAACCTCAATAAGACAGAAATTGTGCTACCCTATAGGTGTAGTTTAACATGAAATACATAATTTAACTTTTGATATTGAGGATAACCTCAAGGTTAAATTAAGTAGTTCATGTTATATGTCCAAGACTACTTTTCTTATTTATCCTTGCAAAAAAGCTGTATAAATAAATAAGATTAAAAAACAAAACATATTTTGTATTAAATCTGGGATGACTCATTATCTGGTTACAAAAGCGAAATATACCCATTTTTGTAACCAGTCATTGAGTCATTCCAGTGTGTGTATTAACAAAAATTCATGTTATATATCCGCTTATACACTCGCTCCCGCGTCTCTTATGCCTTACGCCAGCTATGCAACGTTTATGTAAAAGAATGTCGCGGTAGATTGCACTTCTTGTGTCATAGTATCCAGGCAAAGCGCCAAACCACGTTCGTTATGTGTCTTCATCGGGCGTCTCAGCAAGATTGTTTAATGCCATCGTCTTTTTATTGGTGCTTAATTTGTTTTTCTTACGTCTGGCAGTTTGGACTTTGTGTTTTATTAATTGAAGCGTAATGACCTGGTCTTCCATAGAATCAGGAACAATGAAAAAACCTACTCGCAGCAATACTTAACTGTAGGCTGTGAGACTATTTGAGAAAGTCACCGCAGCATTAAGAACACGCGTAGGTAAAAAAAATCGACGTCTCAACACAAAATTATAAACTTGATTGGACAGCTTGTATGAAAGGCCGATATATTTTTTTTCGTTTCGGTTTCGATAAAATATCTTGTGGAAGATTGTTCAATTTCGTCTACTGAACAAGTTCTTGAAATTTGCGGAGATCTTTCATTTACACCATGTAAACAACGACACTCTCTCTCGTTCCACCCAGAGTGAAAGAATTTATTTGATTTATTACCTACCACAAAAAAGTAGGTACTACTTACGAGTATATATATGTAATAGTCATATAAAGTTTGACTGTTTATTATGTCCAAAAAATTGGTTTGGACCTACTTAAATGTGGAGTCGTCCATGTACATTTTAATGAGAAATGTATGCGTAGGCATCCCACTTAGATACATCTCAAATAATATGAAGATTAGGTAATGCCCAGTCTACTACAAGTTCTTCTCTCGTGAAGAAACCATCCATACGTAACCAAATCTCTATAACGCTTATGTAAACGAGAACAGACTATTTTTCTGGGTTTCTCTATTATCAAGAAAAACATCACCAACATCTTAACTTTAATCACATTTAAGAGGACCACAGTACTTAAATAGTAGTCACTCTCGAATGGCACACAAAACAAAAAATATGCGTAAAGACACAATGCTTATAAGTATGAAGAATTTTAGCGATTTACAAAAAATCTACAGATTCGATTAGTTATAGTTTCGATATTTTTTTAATTTGACAAACTATGACGAATCATTCTCATACACGTAGTTTAAAACTTAAAAAAAAAAAAAAACTTTATTAGTAGCATGCAGATACAATATTAGTCCCTTTTTTAATCGATAAAAGTAATTTTTAGAGGCATTGTATTGTTTTGAACACATTATCTATCTTGCATTTATTTTATTTGTGTATTTTTTGTTTTTTAAGAAGAATAACATTTTATTTTTCTGATTCTTTTTACTGCAGTGGATCTTTATATACTTTTCTTTATAGTCAACATTATCATTTCAGTCGAAAGACGTTCACTGTTGGACATTAGCCTCTCCCAAGTGTCGCTATAACGGCCAAACCTGTACGTCCCGCATCCATCGAACTCCCGTGACCCTCACTAGGTCATTAACCTTTTGAATGTCTTATGTTACACAGTTCGACATAAGCAATTGTCTTTCTATTGTGTCTCTAATTACGGCATTCAAAGAGTTAATCCACCTTATGGAAGGCCTTACGTGGCTTTAGGTTACGCTGACTCCAGAACCTTTCGTACCCATCGAACAGATGTTCTGGAAGCACTGTCCACTGCTACTTAAGTTTAGTGAACCTTTGAGTTATTCGGTAACCTTGGTTCTCTGGTGGACATTTTTTTTTTCTTTATTATTGATAGGCTCTCGTTTGACCAATTTCTCACCTGATGGTAAGTGATAATGTGACCGACGATGGAGCACGCTTGCCTAGAAGTAACCTAATCACTCTTGGCTTAAAGACCCCTAGGTTGTAGCTATCACAGACTCCGGCAGGTAATTCCACTCCTTAGCTGTACGCTTAATGAATGTGTTTCCAAAACGCTTTGTACGAATGGGTGGAATATCCATAATATCTTCATTTCTGATGTGATCACGCAAGGAAAATCCGAGTATGGCCCTTTTTATTACTCCTTGGGTGAGTTTATTGTTTAATTCACTACTAAACTCAAGATTAGCTCCTGTAGTCCCCTTAAAAGCAAATCTCTGAGCCAATAGACAAACGGTATCATATGACGGAGTCGAGAGATATCATATAAATGTTTGGATATAACTTGAGCACCTAAGTTGAGTAGGTATAAGTTGAGTTTTAATTTAGCTTGAACGAGAGTTTGAGAGGCATCGGGTTCTGCTTACTTTTGAAATTAAACGTAGGTATGTTTGTAAAGTGACTCTGTTTGGCTTGCTGTTCTTCGTTTTGAATTAGTTTTTGTTTTCTGTGATGTTGGTAGTTTAGATTAATTTGAGTTTGAGAAGTCAGTTCAACCAAGTAGTGTCTACAGTGCGTTTCACTTAAGAAGTTCCTACGGCGTAATGTTGGCTCTCCTGTCTGTCTACAGAAAAAAGAAAGGAAAAAAGGAAAGAGTTGCTTGCTCTACCAAAATTGTTGCACGAAATGTGAAACTAAATCGATTTTAACGGTAGATGAAACACTTTTTGGAGAAACACTTTTTATAAAAAATAATAATAATTTATAAAAAAAGCAGGTCTATAAGGACTGTGGCATGGCGTTTTTTAAAAACAAACTTAGAAGACAATTGTCAAAAGTAACGAAATATCGGTTAATCGGGATAATTATAAGTATTGCCAACATTATGGCGAAGCAACTTTTTAAATGAAACGCACTTTGAGTGTTGTATGACAATGTTTTAGTATTTGGAAGTTTGTTTTCATCCTGCGTATCATAGTTGGCCTTATAATGTTTCCACTGTTGGCACTCAGGTGTCCTCTCTAGGAGAGAGAATGGGCTGTAATCCACGGTTGGTGTGAATTTGGTTCTAGGACATGCCAGTTTCCTTACGATGGTTTTCTTTTACCATTTTGAGAGCAGTAGTGATGAAATAAATTACACAAAGTAATGCATCTGGCTAGGTTTGAACCTGCGACCTACAATGCGCAAGTCTGAGCCATAACCTCGGTCACCGCTGCTCTCAATTTACTGTTTTCATCCTAACACTCTCTTATTTAGTAACGTTAATCAAAGTCACCAAAAGCTTCATCGTCATTAATTATCAGATGAAATACGTCTACTGATAAACAGAGCCCTCCCCAAAGTGTCGCCACAACGAATGGTCCTGTGCATCCCACATCCATCGGTTTCCCGCGACACTCACCAGGTCATCGGTTCACCTTGTGAGAGGCTTTCCAAAGCTGCGTTCTCCGGTGCACGGTCACCACTTTCAGGACCTTTAGTTCGACCATCTGTTCTGCGAGCAATGTGCACCGCTCACTGGCCACTTTCTTGGTGGATACTTTGGGCTATGTCGGTGACATTGATTCTTTCTACATTATTTTATTACGAGTTGCTTCTCACACGGGCAACTGTATGTCGCTTGTTCCCGCGGGACCAATCCTGACTCTCATTACATTTTGGCTCCTGGCAGCAAACTACCAACGTAGTTTATAGGAAAGTGTTGTAAGGTATGATACCTCTGTACTTATTTTTACTCTTTTTTGCCCTGGAATGTATTCCTGCATTATTTTCTCTATTTAATTCAGTCACATCTTATGACTGAACTCAACAGATTTCAGATTTCGCAGATTCCTAGATAACTCTCTTCACTTGCTTCGTTTGCAAAAAAAAAACTTATATTTTAAAGCTATTTTAAAAGTTGTTTACTTATAATGCTATAGTGACACTGGCATTTTAGGTTTTTTTAGTGCTGTAGAGGCTTCACGTAGACGACGTCGCGAGCAGCAGCTAGTTATTTAATAAAATGAGAAATAAAAAACGCCAGGAATAATTCTTTACCTTTAGTAATTAACGTGGTTAGATAATGGAGATAGAGTACGAGTAATAAGATTCTTCTGTATAATAATTTAGTTTAAAATAATGTTTTCAAATCGCAACAATTAATTTGCAATTTCACAAATCCCAGGATTTGGGTTTATGATTTCAGGATTTTAGAGGCGGTATTATTAACTCTCATGTTACTCCGACGAACTTTAGATAAATATCTGATCTCTGGTATTAATTAAAGGAGATAAATATTACAATTAAATTTCATGATTTGGTATTGTTTAATGGATTTTAAGAATATTTAATTCTCGAATAGATAAGAGTATTAAGTCAATCGAATGCAACATTTTTAAAATCATAAAGCCTTGTTTCAGTAGATGCCTATATATAACTAATTCTTCTGTGTTATGTTCATCACCTATCTCATCCTAAATGGCTTGATCGATTTCTATGAAGTTTCGTGTATATTGGAGGGGGTTCCTGGATGATTTGAAAATTTAATCAAGATCTGACTGCGATCGGATTCTTAACTTTTTTTTTTTGACGAAATGCCAGCTTTTTTTTCAGGCAGGACAACGTCCGTCAGAACTGCTAGTAACTTTATAAAGTTATTATAAGAACAAAAGCTTCGCCTCGAAGTGCAGAGGAAAAGCGCCATTGAAGCATACCGATACTGAATGCGTACCGCGACAACTGATTTGAGATGATGCGGGAGAAAAATGTCTGGAAAGACTTTGGGAAGGCCTTTGCTTAGAAGTAGGTCAGTAAGGGATAGGAAAAAGCAACATAAACAAAAACATACTTCCAAGAAACGCTACCTATCACTATT
Organism: Mythimna albipuncta; assembly: GCA_929112965.1. Classification (NCBI taxonomy): domain Eukaryota; kingdom Metazoa; phylum Arthropoda; class Insecta; order Lepidoptera; family Noctuidae; genus Mythimna; species Mythimna albipuncta. Next base: position 4,812,781 of record OV815960.1, read on the forward strand.
TACCAAGTTCACTCTGAGCTAAAATCGAGAAAATGTACCACAATAATCTCAATATTTATTAAATATGAATCCAGTAACAGCATCATAAGGGAGAAAAGGCCTCGTTATGAGCCAAGCGAAAATCTTTAGAGCGACGAGTGAGCTTAATAATTAATAATGGTAATTGCGTTTAGGGAAGTTATGTAGAACGATGTGAGACTGGAAGATGTAGATAAAGGTTATAGTAATAATATAATATTCCAAGACTTTCATACAACGCCATCTAGTCTTAAAAGCAAAAATAGATTGAACAGGCTCTTAATAAACTAGTGCACCTAACTGTTAACGATTGCATCACTGCTTACCATCAAGTGAGAGTGCAGTGAAGCACTGAATGACCTGACACTTTGACTGACCTGTTGGTCTAGTGGTTAGTGACCCTGGCCGCTATGCCAGAGGTCGTGGATTCGATTCCCAAACATGACAAATGTTTTTGTGATGAGCATGATCATTTAATTTTGTTCTGTGTCTAATTTATCTATATTATGTATGTATTTGGAAATATAAAAGTATGTTTATTAGTTGTCTAGTACTCATAGCACAAGCTCTACTTAGCTTGGAACTAGACGGGGTTGTGTCAAAGTTGTGTGAATATTAAATTATACTGGTCTATATTATTAAAAAAAAACAGGGTAATGCTTTAAGTACTACATAACTGACAAACATACTAATATAATTCTACATTAATACATTTTATACATAAATTATACATAAATTACACCCAGATACAGAACAAATGGCATGTGGCGTGCACACAAAGATTTAAAATAATTGGGCAGGAAGCGAACCTATGACCTCTTGCATAGCAGTCCGGGCCATTAACTACTAGACCTGTAATAGTCAGGATAAAGCTTACTAAACTAACAAGAATGAAAAGAAACTTTAAAGAATTAGAAGGAAAAATTGGAATACTTTACTTCCAATAAATTTTTAATAGTCTGCTGAATTCCCGACGGCTTGTGACATTCTTTGCGTGCGCAGACCAGTTATCTTATAGTTCCAGTCACTACCAATAGCTTTCTTCCCCATTTATAGCCTATAATCGCTTTGATAAGGTGGAAGAGACTACCATTCGTAGCCTAAAGACATAAGACAATTCCAACGATTTGGCAGAACCGCCCAGCCGACGGCAAGTGAAAATTTTCCGCAATATCAACAAGTGTAGAATAAATAAAAGATACAGAAGTATCACAAAACAAAAAAACTATATACATATATACCCACACATAAAAATACGCTAACCATAACAGTACATCGCGTCGGAAGTAGTGGTAGTGTGAGTTTGACACCGTTTCGCTTGACCAATAGCGTTGCGAGTTGACATGTGTATGTGTCTTAGCACCGTTTTCAAGAGTAGGCCTTCTTTCCTTTCTTACAGCATGAGCTGTAGGCGTAAAGATGCAACGAGATGGCTGGCATCCTGCCACGCCACGCCTAGTACTCACCATTGGTTAATATAGTTAACCAATTGACAAGCACTTGGATGCTATTGGTTGATACACGCAGGTCACCTGTGTGAAATTAGGTCATCGGGTGGCGGGCGGTTTGAAAAATTGTTTGCGATGCTCAGGAGGTCAGTAGCGGTAAAACTACGCTGTGTACGTTGTTTTTTGCATATCGTTGGCCTAACTTCCATTTTCACGCAATACTCTGATGGAATGGGTAGAAATGAGAGCAAAGTTAACTTCACGTGCAAAGGAAAAAAAAAATCAAATCATGATAGCTTATCGCTACGAAACTCATCGCCACTCTGACCTTTATCTACAATCATGTCCTTACGATTTCCCTAATATACTTGACAGTCATAATAATATATCTGTCGTGACCAGATCTTATAATTAATCACTTACCGGCCTCATCTAGCATTAATTGACGAAAAAAAAAAATTGACGTGTAAAAGTGTTTTTATAAAACCTACTTGCAAAATAAAGATCATTTATCAATTACTTCATGAAATGGACAACACTAACCAGATTGTTTAAATGTTAACCTTTGGTCATATGTCAATCCTCGTTTGGCCATATCATTGATGTTATTAAAAGATCTGGCCAGTTTTACCTGGCCATATCATGAACTGATCAATATCTAAGATCTAGCCACGATATATCTATGGATTCATCAATTTTGTTTTTATTTTAAATTTTGCCACTATTAAATACACATAACATTAGATTATGACCGTATTTCCCAAAAGAGTTTGACCAAAAAGTGTCTAAAGAAAACTAACATTTACTGACAGTAAAATTGCTCACATTATTATCACCTATATCTTCTCATCAAATGATACAGATCAGTCTTAATATATTTTTTATCACATCACTTATGTTTCTTTCTATCAGCAAACTGCAGTTTTTACAGCTACTGTGGGGAAGTTGATTATTTTCATCGCGTCATTTCCCGCTTGCACCAAAAGCCGACGGCACGTGACGTGTGTGTCATATGCATCGACTGACTGGGCTGAACGATGGCTTACAGTTTGTAAGCTAGCTCAACCAATATAGAATGGCAGTAGATTTAAATACCTGTACCGATTCTTCAAAAAAAGTAGTCTTAAAATTTATTTGAAAATAGGTTTGTTAATATAAAGACATTTTCAAAGGCATGTAGGTATTAAAACTATCTAGTATCTCCAAAACTGAATGATCATCATCGTCATCATTTCAGCCGAAAGACCTCCACAGTTGGACATAAGCCTCCCAAGTGTCGCCACTACAAACAGTCCAGTCCATTTCGATTCACATACAAAATCTTCTACAGATTTATTATATGTATATAGATAATAGAAAAAAAAAACAAAAGCCGAGAACTTCAAAAGATTTATAGCATCCGTGCAAATGTAGAGAAAGTCGCTAGTTTCTCACACAATTATCACTCCTACAAGACAAGAAGAGCATCTTCCAAAACGCCCAATATCTCAACAACTAAGCCAATATCCTTAGTATCCATCCAACCTTATAATCGAAACTGGACCTTTAATGACGTCTCGATCCCTTCATCTCCGCATCGATTAATGCATTCGAAGCGTCACAGTATTGTATGAGCGTTGAAAGCCCGGTAATCCGTGTCCTATGAATGGCCTGCTGACCCAATTCCGGCGTGACCTGTACCAGATAGCAACACTGTTATCAGTTAGCGTTAGTACCTAGGTGAGGTATGATTTTACTGGCGTTGGAAGTTATGAGGTTTTGGTATAGTGTACATTTTTAAGGTGTATATTGAGTTTTAGTTAGGTTTGAGAGGAAAAAACTGTTACTTTTTTGGTAACTTCAAAATATTTTAGTATTTTATTTTTATTTTTTGCCTGTTGTTATTAACTCTTCTTCGGAATGTTTATTGGCTATTCAACGTTGACCCATACTTATTATAATTATTTTTGATGGATGACAAAAGACTTGTGAATTTGAACTCAATTTGCTAGGCATATCTACTATCGAAATAAATCCTTTGGCCAATCATTCGACATTGTGATTGAAGTTAGTTTTATTTAAAGACATAATGTGATTTGTTTAACATTTTTTTCTTTTTTAGTTTTCAATTTTTATAATTTACTAGCGGCCCGTCCGGTTCTCAAAAGACCATCTCCGACAAATCTTCATGGTTCTCATGATTAGATAACATATTTACTGTATGGACTTTAAAAGAGACTTAGACCCCTGAGTTTGTTTTGGTGTTTCTTCTCAAGGTATTCAGCTAGGAAACACCGGCCTCATCTAGATTAAACGGACAAAAAATAAATTGACGTTTAAAAGTGTTTTTAAACATATTTGCAAAATAAATATCAACTATCAAATATCAAATCTTTCGTTTAAAACAATATTCAGACAAGTTACAGACGTAAATTAATTCAAAAACTTGGTACGGTATAGTATTCGTGGTACGAATACCGTTAATGTGACAAACAACTACCATTGTATAGAATTAGTCTGAGTTTCGATCGAGACTAATTGGAATCTGGAACCAATTATCTCCGTGTTGTATTCGGTAGCGTTAAAGATCTTGCTGTAGTGAGTACTGGGTCTTGGTAGACTAAATATTATTTATGACAAGAGTTCTTTGGATATGAGTTGAACGAGGTACAGAAGAATATGCAAGGTTGTATAAAAAGTATTAGCGTTTGTCAGCGGCTTATTCCTGTGTTGTAGATGTGTTCACAAACATAGTAGTTAAACTCACTCGCTTAATTTTCTTTTTGTACACACATTTGTACGAAAGTTTTTTGGCCGAAAATTTTGGTTACTGTACATATGTACATATTATTCTATATACACCAAAAATTGCTATCTACGACGAGTATTACCTAAGTATTTAATGCATTTTTATTATTATCTTTCTCCCTCATCAAACATAATGCACCACCTTAGACTCCAGATATTCTTGGAACTTATAACGACGGTGCGTCGATGTGTGAGGTACAAGCAGGCACAACCAAGCGTTTAGACGTAGTTAGTGAGTGCATTCACGTGGAAGTCGCCGGCTTGTTATCTACCCCCCATACTACACATTCTAGAATGGAAGTCGCTCAGAATAGGGTACTTTAGAATGGAAGTTTAGGGCTTGGAGAATGCTTTTCTGAAATATTTGGATTGTGCTGTGGTTGTTTTTTATTATTGATAGGCTCTCGTCTGACCACCATCTCACCTGATGGTAAACGATGATGTGGCCGGCAATAGAACATGCTTGCCTCAAAGTAACTTATTCACTCTTGACGCAAAGACCCCTAAGTTGTAGTTATCAGGATAAACAGACTCCGGCAGGGATTGTGAGAATCATTATCATATATACCTAGGCGTTTTTTAAACAAAAAATTTAACATTATAGATATCCATGTAGGCTTAGGTATAGTTAATAGAGAATTAAGTTCAGTAGTAGAATTCGCCAACCCTAGTTTATCTATTTGTCTAACCATATCGTAGATTTGATCATTTCATAAAGCGGTCGCCCATTTCACATAATGGTGGGCCACTTCATGAAATGGCCATCTAATATGAAATGGCTAATTAAACGATTTGGTTGTTAATTGATTTAGTTATTTAGCAAAATCTTTTAATGTTCGTAAAAGTATTGAGGAGACTTGGAAGTAGTAAGGCGATTTCTGGCCAATGTAGGCGTGAGTTTGAGAACGGTGAGCGCCGGGTAGCTGTTCAAAAAAAACCTTGCTTGAGCCATCACGCATCTCAAAGAGATATCAAAATAATTAAGTAAAGGGGCGCAGGGCTGATGTCTGCCTATGCTACGGGATATTGAACTATCCCGCGTTGCTGAGGCCCTAGAACGCAAAAGGGAACTGAAAAAACTGACTAAAACCCACCCGTTTAGTCAGTTATTTGATGATTTCATAACCCAAACAATAAAAAATGATTTAAAGAAACTAATTACGAGTATTATAAAAAGATTTCATTCATCTGTTTGTCGAGTAGATTTCAGTCCATTAGTAATAACAAGCAAACTGCAGGATATAACATTTATTTCCAACTTTTCATTATTTGCTTCGACCCAGTGAGCGATGGCACTCACTTACTTCGATTTTAAAGGAAAATACCGGTTTTCTGTATCAGTAGCTAACGACTCTAAAACATCAGCAAACTCTGTGTAACTGTACACTTTTACCTTTTGTTGACATTCTCGTAATTGTTAGCGATTGAATTTATTCGTCTGTGCATTTTATTTTGTTATGATACCGGAGATCTTGTTTTAAGATGGCGCTTAAAGGTTAAAAGGAATTTATTGGACCTTATAAATCTTTTGTCTTTATCTATCTCAAGACCCTGAGATATTGGACCTTTGGACGGCGTACAAGGGCCCGAAGGCAACTTGCAGATAAAGACTTAATTCACAGTCATGTGGAGTAGAAGCATCGCGATGTGTTATGTTTTCGCCTGTAGCTTATAATTGCATCTGTATTTACCCTGTGGTCAAAGTCAGGTGATTACGCTCGTTGCTGTGCGCTAATCACGCACAATAACACTTCAGCTATTGAGTACGAGCATTATTCTAGAATATTCAAAAGTCTGGGCATTGGTCCAGCACTGTGATCTAGACATGATAGATGCAGGAGTAGTCGCACGAAGACGCGCGTCGCTGTACGTTTTAGTTGCTCACGCTTCGACTCGACTACGCCATTGTGAATTGAGCCTTGAGATACTTACCATGGAACGTTTACGTGTACCAACCGACGATTCGTACTATGTAAGCCCATCCTAACGTAACCCACGGTTGAGGGAAAGCCGCCAGGAGCGGGACCAGTCATTGGATCACTTTCACGTTTAACAAAATGGATCAACCCAAGGTTGATGGAAAACAATTGCGATTAATGAAATTTTGGACTTATTATTTTATTATTAATGTTGTATTATTGAACTGAGACCTGAAATCAACGTCTTACTTTCTCCCATGCTTTTTGCGGTTGGCGTAATATATGTTGCCTGTTGGACTTGGGGCCAGGGCTATCCGAAGGGCGCTCGAGCCCCGGTATGAAGGCTTAAAGGAACGGGATGGGTTTTTTAGTCAGTAAGACTCTGACACTATCTCCCACTCCGCCCAAGAGCGGGGGTTGTCATTGGATAATTTTTCCCATCGAAAAAAAATGTGCTGATTGTTTTTCCTATTGCTTTCATATAAATAAGGTACGTTCTAATTATGGTAGCACGTACCTACCTATGTAGTAATTTACCTATGTAATAATAGTATTACATAGGTACATTGGTTTTAAACTTTAAATTACAGTTTAACACTGGTCAAAGTAAATTGAATTTTGTACGAACAAAACGTTTAATTTTCCACCTACCGAAGCTTTTATTTCGCTTCGAATATGAAAATCATAATTAAAAACGTACGCTGTTCGTAAGGTAAGTTCACCAGTTACCGTCCACGTTTAATTAACGTGCAGCGCGCATCATTATGAGGTGCCTATTGATTTGCTGTCAGCTGCATGATCGGTTACCCTGGTGTCCGTTTGGTAGCCACACAGTAGGCAGGTGCAGAAGGCAAGTATAACACAATAATTGAAAATGTGTAAGTATGTATACTCACCGTTGCGGTTTGTGTCATGTAAATATGCTGTGGGTCTAGATTATGTAATCACGATACATAATTTTCGATTATGTATACGACGATGTAAAATTATTGGCGTGTCTTTTGAATGTTCAGCCTCATGAACTATTATAATCCTAATTCATTTTAAGTGACTACAATTGCGCTTGCAAGGCAATAACGCGGACGTAGACATACCGGCAAACGGCAATTGCAGCCTAGATAAGAGAGTTGTTCACCAAGCTTTTAATACGAATTTAAAAAAAAAACAATTAAAATATGTACCTACAAAGAATATTGAATTATTATATACATACTAACACAGGGAACTTATGGTCCTTGAACACAAATATCAAGTAAGGAACATAGGTACGGTTTTTAGATTTACCACCTTGAAAAAGTCCTCAATATCAGAATTTGTAACTACGTAAAAGCCAATTTTACAGGGGCAACAATAAATCTGTTATTATTTTTAAAAATCTGTCAGAGATTTATAGACGCACCAAGGTGTACTATTGACGCAAGTCATGAACTATAGGCACCATAAATATGTTACCAAAACGATTTGTAAGTATGGGTAGGCACCATGGGTGTCCACCATGTATCGGTGATGTAACGCCGTGCTTCTAGTAGTCATGATGAAACGCAACGAGCTTGGCGGAATTAAATTCAGCAATTCCAAAACAATACCCGAAATATAAATTACTAGCTTTTGCCCGCGACTTCGTTCGCGTGGAATAGTGACTTCCGGAAATTTCAGTACTGAATTGATGCCGACTCTTGACCAATAGATGGCGCTGTATGTCCGAAATAAATTTTATTTTTTATTTCATTTAATTTTTTGCTATAAAAACTATTCTATGTCCTTTCTCAAGTTCCAAACTATGTCTGTACCAAATTTTACACAAATCGGTTCAGTAGTTTAGGCGTGAAGCAAAGACAGACAGACAGAGTTACTTTCGTATTTATAATATTAGTTTGGAAGTTTGGATTTGGATAGTTTGGATAGAAATCTGACAGGTTAGAAACTCGAAGTCAATGCTCAAAATTTCAAAGTTTGGACTCGACGAGTGCATTTCATTTCTCTTTTTGTTGACCTTTTGGATTCACCTCTCTAATGCCATAACCCTGTCCACATTAATTGTTTCGCAGCTTTGTGCACGTGACGTTGTAATCCTCTAATTATTGCATCTGTAGGTATGACTGTGTGTTTGTGCTTGTCTGTAGTGTTGTGGTTACTGGTTATTGATGGGTGGTGGGCCTTTTGTGTTAGTTACAACGGTAGATGGGAGTTATGGAAGTACCTAGTAATTATCATGGTCTGAGTAATATAATATAGTTATTTTTGTAAATAATTGTATTATTCGTGCAGTCTTTTTTACTTCTAGTAAAGTGTCTTTATAGTATCTAATATAGTAAATAACGAAAAAAATTTTCAAACTTTTTTTTTTTGTTAGGCATAAAATTAGAGCTGCTTTAGACCGATGCACAAGTAGACTACGCCTGATTGGTACATAGAACGACGTCGCGTGGCGTAGATCTAGAGTGGCCCTATAAATCTAGTGGTCCATATGTATCAACCAAAGATATTATTTAATTATATTGTAAATATATATTATCTTTCAGAAAAGAACAATAAAATAACTGTTTCCTATAATTCTTGTATTGTATGACGCGAAAATTACAATTGGAAAATAAACCAATAACAATACCTACACTAAGCATTAGATAGCTCTTTTCAGCTTCACCAACCAAACTACGAAAATTATAGCAAGGAAACATACTTCTGGAATAAAAACTAGGTATCCTCTTTCCTAATACAGGACATGGCATCTACTTTTTTTTTATAATGGATCGGCTCGCGTTTGACCACTATCTCACCTGATGGTAAGCGATGATGTGGCCGACGATGGAACACGCTTGCCTAGAAGCAATTTATTCACTCTTCACGCGATTCGCGTGAGCCAAGTTTCTCCAAATCCGCTATTCGAACATAAAAAGTGGAACAAACGTACACACACACATGAGAGTGATTGTGATCCACAATCTATAAGTAATGATAAAGTCTACCTGCACCAAAAAAAAAAAAATATTTTTGAAGTAAAATTGGATTTTATCAGTTACCCCAAAACGTTTTTAGCAACATCTAATTCACGATACAAAAGCAGACCCGCAAATTAAAAAAGAAAAAAAAAAAACAAAAAAGAAATACTCTCTCAATAAAAAGTATTTCTCATTTCCACCTTGTTTATTCCCATCTGAATGGGAATCCGTACACGTGTCCCAGCTACGTTTCCGCGCGGCTGGCCCGGGCCAAGACAGGCCAGGGCCGACGGGCCGAACGGCCCGACGGGCGAACCAATCCCCCACTATTCATATCGAGTGGAAAACATTGCCATGACGTAATCCCACACCTGCTTAGGTTTTTCTCGTTGAGTGTTGTTTTTCTTTTTTCTGAAAACACGCAGTCTTATATGTTTTTTTTCTGTGATATTGAGAATATTTTTTTCAAAAATATAAGCCCTAAAATATGAGATGTGAAAATTAATATAATAATACTAGCTTTTGTCAGTGGCTTTGCTCGTGAGAGCGTACACAAACAAACTATATAAACTTTGGACTATTGTTTCGTCCCTATAGGAGATGAATTTGAAAAATCTTCTCTTGGGCTAGCCTACGTCACAAAAAAAGCCTTAAGCAAAATTTTACACTCCTAGTTCCAGTATGTTGGCTGTGTGTTGATTAAGTCAGTTTGTTGAAAGCTTTTTATTTCATCCAACGCAATTCAGCGCAATGTTTTATAGATGCAAAAAATAGCGATAACGTCTGAAAACGATAACATCTGTTTCTGTTTTTTAAAAACTTTAAAAGTTTTCGAAAACAAATATTCAGAATCTCGATTTTTGCAAAGCTTTTACAGTTTGAATATTTTTCATGTATGAGTACATTATGAAGGGTACATTATGCTATTTTACATGAACTTTGTTTAGGCAAAATAGCATAATAACCAAACAACAAACAAACAACAACAACAAAATTTCAGATGTGTATTTTTAACTGATTTCACAAATAGTAACCTAGATAATATCCACAAGATATCAGTGTTGCCAAAATATCTGGAAAGAGATACTGTAATAACGTCATAATCAGGCAAGAGCCTTGAATGGAAATTTACTTCAGGTTGACCACTTTTAACAAAAGGGGTTAAAATCTACAAAACTCTCACAAAAAACAAAGCATAAATAATGACCCCTGACACCGCGCTATAAAACTGTAAAATCGCAATCACACCGTAACCGTCGCCACGAAATTCGTTTAATCTCGATTATCGTGGCGTAAAACTAAGCGGGGTGGTTTCGACCCCGTCATTCGTTTCCCCATAATCCACATTAAGAGCCACAAGCCGCAGTAATACCCCTTTTGTCCTGTTGCTTTCTTATCTCGCTGCAAAATTTGTCTAGGCGATGCTGTGAAATAGTCTAAAAGTGGCTGATGTTACACCGTAGTGTAAGAAGTCGACTTGTTTATTTTATTTATTTAATAATTTAACCTTTCAATCGTGGAAATTACAGACACAATAGAAAGACAATAGGTGCGCGAACGCTCGCTTGGGGTTTAAAATGAATTAATTCAAAACATAATTCCATATATAATTATTAGTAAAATTTAAAACTATGTTAGTAGCATGTTATACGTACTTCAGTTTTAGATTTAGATATTTTATTTATGGCGATAGAACTGTCTTTATATGATGAAAATATGACCAGCTTGTTGGAGCTTTTTTGGCGTTTAAATTCTTTGACTGTGGGGTACGAGTACACTATAGACATCGAACCTATAGATATTAATAAAGATTTATCCCAAAGCCTAGTTGACACTTAGCGAGATCCATAGACTAGCTTTTACCTCTGCTAGAAAATATACATTTCCATAATAACATGGCAATTCTGCCAGTCTTTTGGGTATACATCCAATTGACACTGATAGGGAGGAACTGGTAGTAGATGTGGTCACCAATTAATGTAGCAGCAAAACCAAGACTGGAATCTTAGCTTCCTGAAAGCTAAAACCTGGGAGTCTGTAAGATTAGAGTGGATGGGATACTTCTAGGTAAGTGTGCTCTATCATCAACCACATCATCGCTTACCATCAGGTGTCTAGTGACATAGTGGCCAAACACCAGCTTATCTATCTTGAACTGTGCACTAGCTTCTGACGTTTTATAAGTGCTCATGTAGGTCTATGTGAAATAAAATATTTTGACTTTGACTTTGACTTTGAAAAGGTTCTTGGTTTACGTGAAAAATGTTATTTATCTGGATACTAGGCCTGAAAGTAGTCTAGTAAAATCCCAGGTAGAAACAATCCTATGTGTTATTCTAGGAAATGGTCCACTCTAGTACCCACCCAAATCTGACCAACCGGTCGAGCATAAAGAAGGAGTACACACACACTGACAAACTTTTGCCTTTATAATATTCGTGCGATTAATTTTTAACTATAGTGTGGTCCCTAAAAACCAATTAAACCACAGACCTATTATTCAAACGTAACAAAGTTGCCTTTTAGTCAACGTATTTCAATGCAATAAGCCAGCAAAGCTTTTAAACTCAAAAAAGCCGTTCACCTAAAACATTCTCATTACTTTAAAGTGCTCACAATGTCGAATGTAACACTACATTGTAATTGCGGTCAGTTTAAGTGGCAGAAACCTACGGGCTCTGTTACGATTTATCTAACTCGCGCTGCAACGGGCCTTTATTGCTGTGCTTGTTAAAAACGTCTCCTGTTTTATACTTATTTTATTTTTGTTTTTAACTAATGAGAATCTCGATGTGAAAGGTTTAAGTTGGATAGTTTTGTGGTTGGGCAATTTTCAGTAAGGATCTCTTTTTGTGGCAGAAAATGAACTGAAAAATATATAAAATAAAAACTTTTGAGCAGTGGAAAAAACGTGATGTGTTATAATAATATGTATAGGTATTATTTATGCAGCAGTTGAGCGGTTGACCGCTACACGAAACCAATATTTGTATGGTCTACACAGTCAGAGTGTACATTTATTTGTAAACGCACGCACAGTACAGTTGCAACAAATAAAAAGAGACAAAAACAACATCTAAAAAGACGATTTCCTGAAGATTTTAATGGAAGTATATGGTAACAGACGATTTAAATTGGGAATCTGTTCCATATGTAAGCAGAGCATCAAGATATAACTTAGTATGTTGAGTTAAAGACACAGGAACCAGTTTTCAAAGCAAAGTAGCTTTGATAACTAGTTTTTGGTTCAAAAACACAGCTTAAATAACCGAACATAATCGTTAATTACCTTTTTCTATTGTAAAAACGAAACCAATAAATTGTAACCGCACCCTTTCCTGTCTAAGAAACAAATCCTCAATTCGCACGCTCGAAGATTAATTATCTAAATAAAATTGTGCATTCTCCTTGCACTTCAATTAGTGACCAGCCCTGTTCAGCTAAGCTTTCATAATTATTGTTTTATTATTACTATTTTATATTTACTTTATTACTTGTTACGCATGTTAATAAAAGATTTATGTGTATATTATATTATTATGTGAGTGTGTGTGTGTTTGTTGCGACTACATTTGTTATACCTATTGTATATTTTATTTGTACTAGTTATTTATTAAAATACTTTGTCCATGCTTTACCCCACACCAGGAATTATTCCTGTATCGCATGTAAATAAATAAATAAATAGATTAATAAATATAGTGATGGATAAAAAAGCAACTGTTATCTATAAAATATAGCCCATGTCACTCAAGAATAAAGCAGCTTTCCATCGGTGAAAAAATTTTACCAATCAGACCAATACTTTCAGAGGTACAAAAAAAAAACTTTACTTACCCCTTTATAAAATTAGTGTATATACATATATCTACTCACAGTACTGATGTACAATTAATTATAATATTGAATGACTGGATTATCATTATAACTATGAGATGTTCTGTGAGTACTGTATGTCCACTCCCTCTGGCAACTTGCATGTTTTTGACAGATCATCACAGTCGAGACAAGCGTGTCTAGTTCCCTCATATTCAGCTAACTACTGGCCATATACATTGCAGGTATGTATGACATAAATGTAGGTACTGTAGAGATAAGCTCCCTTAGCCACATTGATAATCTGCGATCGTTAACGCTAGTAGAGAACTTCAAATGTACAGGAATGACGTCATCTCAACGCTCAGTCACGAGGTCAGAAAAAAGAATCGGGGTCGTGTCCAACTCGAGGCGTTTGACGCAAGCGAAACGGTTGTAACTTGGTTAGGGGGGCTGCTCTCACCAGAACTTGTTTAGAGGTTCTTTTCCTTCTTTTAACTATCTGGCCGTTGCGTAGCTCAGATCAGACATAAGACCTATTTTGTCTGTTCAATGGACGTTTGCTGAACTTTACACTTCGTTTTGTAACAAAATTAAAGATATAAAAATAATAGATTCTTCGTGTTTCTATCTCACTTTCTCTCTCTTTTTTGTTTCTACATACTATTGACTACATTTCTTTTAATCTCTCTTTTTGCAGATCTGTTGGAATAAAACTTTTTTGAATGAACTATCTTTTTCTGTTAAATGTCCGTACATAAATCCATCCATACTAATATAATAGAGAGGTAAAGTTTGTATTTTTGTTTGTAGGAGGTTAGCTCTGAAAGTACTGGTCCGATTGCTAAAATTTTTTCACCGACAGAAAACTGCTTTACTCCTGAGTGATATAGGTTATATTTTACGTACACGAGCGAAGCCGAAGGCAAAAGCTAGTTTCTTATAAAATCTACAAATAATAACAATGTTTCTTTTATATTGGTGTGACTACTCTATAGTATTAAGTAAGTGGATATATGTAGATGGAAGAAGAGGGAGGGGAGGCCAAAAAAAGATGGATGGATTGTGTGAGAAGTGATATGAAAGAAAATGGAGTTCGTGATAGTGTGACGGGTGACAGGACAGAATCCTGGAAGAAAAACGTGTTACGCCGACTTCAAGTAATATGGGATTAGGGCAGGAAGAAGAAGAACAAGTAAGTGGACTGAAATGTAGATGATTAAATGAATTTTTTCACCCTTAAGGCCCAAAATTCCACACAAAAACTCTCTGCTGTTTATTTTCTCCGCAACACGTCCAATGGAATGAAATGAAACGTTGAAATTCGAGTGTCATAATTTGATTGCACGGTGTTTGGGTCGAATCCTGTGTTTTATTTTATGATTCCGTACAATCAGGTGGGATCGTAGTCAAGCACTAGTTTATATAAATTAAAAAAAAAAATACCCCAATGGTAAAACGGTATCACAGGGTCCTATAGCGGAGTCTTAGTTTAAGTACCAAGAATTAAGTCCGTATGTTTGTCTGCCCATCCGTCTGTCACCAGGCTGTCTCATGAACCGTGATAGCTAGACAGTTGAAATTTTCACAAATGATGTATTTCTCTTGCCGCTATCACAACAAATACTAAAAACAGAATAAAATAAATATTTAAAGGTGATATAATCACATTTATTGTATGGCTCTAATTCAACAAACGTGACTTTTTTGCTGTTATTTTTGTTGTAGATAGTACAGAACCCTACGTGCCTGATTCTGACTCGCACTTAGCCGTTTTTTAGTACCTAATTCGTATTGGAATTTTAGCCTGCATTTTTGTTGGGACGGTTCGCAATTAAAGTCTCTTCGATGTAATATTTTTTGTATGAATACCCCGCCGTGCTTTATTCGCTTTTCGTTTTCAACGCTCGGCTTTATTTTGTTACATTTCAATTTAGCGATGAATTTATTTTGGAAGTTTTGAATCCAATGTTTTATTGTGAGTGAAATCATAGTTATTACTGGAAAAGTTTTGTATTTCATTACAATGTTTTTGTTTAGTCTGGAATAATTCTGCATATTTTAGTTGGCTGACTTTAAATCAATTAAATTAGAATTTGCTTGAACAACTACTGCAGTGCCTAAGAAAAAATTCTGCGTTAGTTCAGGAAAAGTTTACAAAAGATTTCGTCACCATGCAGATTTGTTGGCAAATAATCGTTTTATTGTACATCAATATACAGGTTCCATATAGTTTAGAGTGTACACATGAACCTTTGTACATTGTACTGCCCTTATACTACTCTTATGCAGCTGGTTTGCTACTTTAGATAAACAAAAAAAATATAGCTAACTACTATAATTTATAGTTATTATTCAAGCAAATATTGTACCTGTTTTAATATAATTTAACCTAAATTGTTACTAACATTAAAAAAGTTTTTTACAATACAAATAATAATTAATTTATACTCACGAACCGTAATTGTTAAAAAATTTCACATTAAGTCAATGAAATACAGAACGAGATCATCGACAGAACTACCCCACATAAAACCTCAATTTTTAAAAAAAGAATCACAACAACAACCACACACAACAATCACTCATAAAAAGAATCACCTCAACCACATACAACAATCGCACATAAAAACATTTATATTCATAACAATTCCCATAACAATACAATCAGAGGACTGAAGCAAGAACTCCGACAGTAAAAAGCACTGAGACGCTACGATATAAGTCGCCTTCAGAAAAATCGCACCGATTAATATCAGGAGGAAAGACTGCAGCTTCATATTTTTCATCATTATGTTCTCATTAAACGAAGCAACGTCAGGAAATCGGATCACGAAAAAAGGAAAGATAATTCTGTCTGGCTGTCTAGTTGCGTATTCAATCTGTTTTGTGTAAGGAGTGTTTTGAATTGAAGATTGTGTTTGAGTTGGTCAGGTTTGTTTTGGAATGTAAAGTACGAGTATTGAGGAAGTTATGATTGATACGAAAGACGAAGAAGGAATTATTGGCTTAGGTATAGACAGTTTGGATTCAACTATTAGCTGGTTAATTTATTTAAACATCGTTTTAATTTCTGCTTAACCACTTAAATCCCGCAAAAAAATATCGCTTAAATCTTGCAGCGCGACGCCAAATCAAATTCCTTGAAGTTTTTGTTGCGAGTGCAAGAAAAAATTAACTTAGCGGTGGTCAGGCGGACGTGTTTTTGATGGTAAATAGGCGGACTTAATGCATTATTTACCGGTCAACCTTTGGGTTAAAAAGACAAAAATGAAAGACTGTTCATTTATTAATAAATGATCAATACGCTGATAAATAAAGCCCTTATCAACACTATCATTCTCTTCTTGCCTTTGCACCCTATTCCTTGTTTGAAAGAGTCAGTAAAAAAAGACATATAGTCAAACCTCCTCCTATTTTAGAGTCGATTAAAAATGTAATCTTTTTTTTTGGGTTGAAACAACATTAATTACTGCTAACGTTTTCTGTCTTTGTAAAATATGCTGTAAAACATGTGCAGATCTATTTGAAAAAGTTATCGCGGGCTTGGAATGCAAAGGGCAATTGAAGAAACACGGGTGGTTTTTAGTCAGTAATAATTTGAAACTCTCCCGCTATCCTAGGACGGAAAAAGGTATTGAAAGTTTTGGATGGACAAAATAGTTGCCATTGTGGATAAAATTTGGGTTATAAAGTATGATTTTGACGTAAAAACAAAGACAAAAAAGAGAAGAAGAAAAATATAGATGATAATGATGAAGTTTAGGCAGTTTTGGGCAAAGAATTAGATCCTAACGTCCAAATGTTTTACCGCCAATATGAACAGTATGACCGAAGCATATTGACCGCTGCGAGCTTCAAACGATTGAGTGCACAGTAATTATTTGTGGAGAACAAGACCTGATTTTACGAGTGTATACAGACTTAAAGAATAATGGTTCAAGAAACATGAATTACATAGAAAAACTCATTTCCTTTACAATAATGAAACAGTGAAAACTAGTGAAATAGTTTCGGAGCTCAGTCTTCACGAAAATTACCCCCTTGATTGCTACTGAGATAAATTATTCGCGTCTGAAGGCGCTTGCGACAATGCTGCTGTTTTACTGGATGAATCTACCGGTCAGACGTAGGTAAGTGTAAATGTGAGTTAAAAAGTTGAGTTGCATTTTTAGCCAGATTTACTGTTTAAATGTTACATTGTTACTTAATAAGTAGACAATATTGTAACACTAACGTTGTTTGTGCTATATTGAGGCGCCAACTTCTTTAGCATCAAAAACTTTTGTTAAATTTTGTGTTGTGCAGATATACATTTCTCATTATATAAGACATTATAGAACTACATAAACCGCATTACTATTATTACTACAAATAGAAAAAGAACACAAACAAACTTCCTATGATTGTGAATCTTACTGTAACGTTTTGATGCTGATAGCATTATTCCATTGCGGAAAAGAGATAGTGCTATGTGCCCAGTATAGTTCCGACTGTTTATCATAGTAGAACTGTCAATAGTAACTATCAGAGTATAGTTTGAGTAAATCAAAGCTTCAAAGTTTCGTTTCCCTGAGTTTCTACTGTGTTGTCTTAAAAAATCACAACTCCTCTGTTAAAGAGAGAGAGAGACAGCTATATAGAACAATTAGCACTATCCTTTTTACACAACAGATTCTTGAGCATAATGACATGTTATAGTAGGCAGGTAACTATCACATCCAGTGGCTATACATCTTTGTCTTACAGTTATAAATGTTGAGGGGCTAAAAAGGTGTCGCCTCGAATCCAGACCGCGGCTGCAGTCAACTGATAAATACTCCGTAAGACGGTCGTCCTTGCTCTATTTATATAAATATACGTATTCTTATGGGTATGGAAGTTCATGGGGAATTGTAGCTCAAGAGCCATGGTCTTTTGTTTTAGAAGAATGATTTATCTTCTATATTAAAAAAGGAGAAACTGATTGACTGATATATCAACGCACAGCCGAAATTACTGGGACTAGGAGCGTGAAATTTTGCAGAAAGTTTCCTTTTATGATTTAGGCGAGCATTGACTGATGATTTTCTAAAATTTACTCCCTGAAGGTATGAAATGGGGGTCAAAATTTGTATAGTGAAATTGCCGAAGCCACTGTCAAAAGCTAGTTGAAATATAATATGTTAAAATCATCACATATCCTATTAATGCTAATTTAATGGGCAGGGGCAAGTTTGTGTGAATGGGATTTTGTTACTGTTTAGCGCAAAATTAAAAAAAAATTTGGTAAACTTAAAGTTCTGAAAGGCTTATATTTCAAAATAAAATATTTTATAAAGCATAATACTGAGTCATTCACAGACTTATCAACGCCCAGCCCGAACCTTTGGACCTAGAAAGCTGAATATTTAAAAAAAAGGTACCTTTTGTGTTGTTGTTGATGTTTATAAATAACTAGCTGTGCCCGCGACTTCGTTCGCGTGGACTACTGGATTTTTTTTTTTTTTTTTTTAATTGAAACAAAATATTTTTTCTTCAATAAAAGTACCCTAAGTTACTCTTATTACATCAGCTACCTGCCAATAAAAGTCCCGTCAAAGTCGGTCCAGTCATTTCAGAAATTAGCCGGAACAAACAGACAGACAGACAGACAAAAAATCTAAAAAAAAAAATATTTTGGTGTACCGTATACTATGTATATATTATATTCATATGCATGTAGTAAAAAGCGGTTATTTCAATATTACAAACAGACACTACAATTTTATTTATATGTATAGATGAGATGAGAAGATTTTTTATATTTAATCTCCCGAGGGGATGTAATGGTGGTTCAAAACAACCTTCACGCGTCAAAGCCCCAGGCAAAAGTAACCAGCCTTCATATAGAGACAAAAAAAATAACTTGCATCTCCAATATATTGGAGACGGTTACATAATATTGTAAAACTCAAAGAGTTTTCAAAGTTACGGCGCAGCGTGGGGTAAAAGCACCGTTTCCCGTCATATCGCGCTACAAGCGGGGTGAGAGCACCAATAGTGTCCTACGAGGCTTTGACGTCACGTATCTCATATGGCCTTCCTTTCCTTACCCGATATTGTGAAGCGACCGGTTACTTCTTCGTGTATTTATTTTTCAGCCTGTTTATTAAAGTGGGCGGTTTTCTTTTTAATGCTATTGTGTGTTTGTGAAAAATATCTCAGAGCAGTGTGATTATATAGAGAAATGAAACCTCACCTATGTTCGTTATAGACTTTGAAACTATTATATCAATCCGGTGGCCCAAAATCAGCATACATAACATAGTATAATCGGCCTTGTAATGCTCCCACTGCTGGGACTCAGGCCTCCTCTTTAGAAGAGGTAATGTTTCGTAATTCACTACGTGGGCCCAATGCTGATGTCATTATGTTTTCAAATTTTTGATTCTAAGACATGCCGCCGGGTTTTTCTGATAATGTTTTGAGAGCAGTGTTAATGAAATAAATTACACAAAGTAATACGCTTGGCTAGGTTTGAACCCGCGACCTACATATTGTAAGTCGGGGCTCTTGTCGGGCGCCACTACTACTGCCAAACTGGCAGAAATACAAACATGCAAAGATGGTTTTAGACCATTAAAAATATCATCATCATTTCAGCCGAAAGATGTCCACTGTTGGACATAGGCCTTCCCCAAGCGTTGCCACAACTACCAATCCTGTGCGCCACCAATCATTTACCGCATTCCTGCGACTCTCACCTTGTGGGCGGTCTTCCAACAAAAAACTTCTTCTTCTTCTTCTTCCTGCCCTTATCCCATATTACTTGGGGTCGGCGCAACACGTCTTCTTCCTCCATTCTGTCCTGTCACCCGTCCAACAAAAATATGCTCTTTTATTTTTTCTACAATTAAATGTATTTTTAAATCGTAGTAGCACACGCCATGTAACTGCTAGTGAATTATATTTTAACTAACTAGTCCACTTACTCGAGTAACTCCAATACACCTTCCACCTCAGGCAAGGTACCATCAAATTCAAATCAAGGCATGCACATATGATCTGACATCACTTACATGCATAGGGTGCGTCCGGTTGATCCCAAACAGAAGCCGAGCATGCAAATTGCATGCATACATAGCACCCTGTATTCGGGTTCGCAGATTGTAAATTGCTTTGGCCAGCTGATCTAAATATTGACTGTGACCCCCCCGGGGGTATAACTTCATCGATGTGTAGGTAATTACTGGTTAAATATTTAGGGTTAATATCGGGGTGATCATTATTATATATCTAACATGTTGGTGTTAATACTGCGCATGGAATGGTATTAGTTTTAGATAAATTGAAAATGTTTTTTTTTTTGTGGTAGTCATAGTCACACTCATGTTATGAAGATGAACGTTGGTGAGGGTATGTGTGTAAGTTTGTTACGGGTTTGTGATGGATTTCAACAAAACTTGCTGGACACTGGCGCGACAAGTTTAAACCTCTTGAAGATTTTATCGAGCCGTCGGAAAACCTCTTTTCTGGACACAAGTTGCCATGGAAAAACTGGAAAATTTTAAACAGACTCCGCATCCAGGTTGGGCGCAGCAAAGAAAAATTTTACAGATGGAGGTTCCTGGACGGTTCCGACCTTCAGTGTTTGTGCGGCGTCTCTCCACAGACCATGTACCACCTTCTATCCCACATAACGTGACTTATAACCTGTTCAAGGAGAGATTTAATGACAGCATCAGTGGACGGGCATTGCCGTGGCCGAATACTGGGCTAGACGTAGAATTTAATAAGAAAGAAAAATAAAACTTGGTACACGGGTAGACTATGTCATGGAATAATACGTGTGATACTTTTGACAGGCCTGTTGGTCTAGTGGTTCGATTCCCACCCACGACAAATGTTTGTGTGATGAGCACGATCATTTGTTCTGTGTCTGGGTGTAATTTATCTATAACATGTATGTATTTAGAAATATATAAGTATGTTTATCAGTTGTCTAGTACCCATAACACAAGTTCTGCTTAGCTTGGAACTAGACGGCGTTGTGTGATAGTTGTGGAATATTATTATATTATTATACCCCGTGAGTAGGTGAGTGGTTTTCTTGGAACAATTTTCTACTTTGAAAAAAAGAAAACACGTTTATTTGGCACATCAGTACACACAATGAAATAACAAGTATAGAAACTACTTAATTTAAAAATATATTCACATTGTGTCTCACGGCTGCGCCAAATAAGTCCAGTTCAGCATAGTGCCAGGCCATTACGTAGCAGTTGACTGACGCTGGTTTTCAACTGAACCTTACTATGAGTCTATGGATGCTAATCAGTTTCTTAGGTGTGAGGTAAATAAATATATGTATATTAATTAGTGTAGGTATTAACTTATGTGTGTCGTAAACTATACCTTCACGCGGGTGAATCTATTGGTAGCTGCTAGTAATAATATATTTAGAGGGTGATGCTCACGAGAAGCACAGGATTGGCTGAAGCTTCTATTGAACATAGGGAATGCCTAGTTGGCAGTGGTCGACTTAGGACTGAAATATAAATGGGAAATGACAATGATATAGGCGATGACTGTTCCATTATCTATTAAACTAAAGTAACCAAAACCAAACATTAAATTAGAACCTTACTCTTTGAAAGAACAAGAATACAAAGAAATATCACGCACAATTTATTTATCAAAACTTAAAATTATGTAACAACAAAATATAAACATGAATAAAGCCAACTAAAACTTACGAATACTGTAATAAATATAATTACAAAAATTAACAATTGAATAGAATAATTGTAAATACAATAGTGAGTATTAGAAACAACACTTAATTTTAATTGCCATAGCTTTTATTCTATGCTTCTCAAAACACCAATAGAATAAAAAGTGTATATGTTGAAGTTGAAATATCTTTCACGTTAATTAAGAACGCGTGGCATTTGAATTTGGTAGCGGTCGACCGCTTCTTAATCTTTAAACCACACATTACCTTACTCCTAAAAACAATACAACTTTGAAAGTCGATACAAGCTACGATTGCACACAAATTCACGATCACAATAAATATTTCAAAATCCTAAAGTATGAAAACCACATTTAACTAGGTAACTACTTGATTATTATAATGAGTATCCATACTCATATCGACACCAGCAAGGAATAACATTGTAACTCAAGAGTTACCATCGTATTTTTTCTCTACAAAAAAAAAATGCAGAATGCTAATTGCCTGAAACTGAGTAACATGTTATTCTTTGCAGGTATTGATATATAAAAATTTGTGCATTAGATATTGAGTATTATAACTCCGAAGGTACCTACTTCAATAAAAATTCAAATCCAACATCGCCACACCCATGTGACACTTTCCAGTTACAATTTCTGGCAGTCTAATATGCAGTTATTCTATTATCAAGCACAGGTATTTAGATGTATCTAGTTGGTCTTGTAGTGCAAGGCAAAGTTGAGGGCATCAAGCCACGTGGTAGATCACCAGTGAGATGGACAGACCAGACTAAGGCCGCAACTAAGTTCTCGGTTTATTAATGTACCCAGAAAGCTGCAGTCCGCGATGAATGGATACAAGGATGATCACTTATCGTGATTCACAGTGATGATCACGACCACTCTGGCAAGAGTGTACCAACTCAGAAGAAGAAGAAGTTGGTCTAGAAGCCAACTATAACATAGAAAATGCTTACACAACATTATTTTTACTTTGTGCGAAACCTTTAAGTTTGTTCAGAATCAGTAACTAAATGGATTCCAATACTTTTCGTCTGTTATATTTTTTCCCAATAATATTTAAAAAGGTCACAAGTTGGACACCACCACCACCATCACTAAGTATAACACAGGTCAAAGCAGAGTGCCTAGTGCGAGTTCATTTTACGTTAACGCTATCGACACGTTTGTGACTCTCCGATTGGCCCACTCCAATCTTTTTACCAATCAGAGAGCCAGACGCGGCAAACGTCTCGATTAAAAACAACTCGCACTCAGCGCACAGGTCATAGCCGGTATTAGGCTCCTTCAAACAGCTGGGTGCAAGTGCAAAACAACCCCTCAGTCGCCCGGATGGCCCGGTGACTATTAAATTTTGTACATAGATGCTTTAGATAAAAATACTAGACACGTGTTTCGGGTTTTGCTATACTAAAATTAATGTTGTATAATGATTGATACAGTTGCCATCACGGATCTCGAATGCTCGGCGTCAGAGTGGGGATCGCTTTGCGCATCCCATACATTGGCGAGCCAATCGTCTTCGTTGTTAGATACATGCAGTAAAGCAGTGAACGAATGAGGAGTGACGTCTATGATGCGATGGCGCGGCTAGCCAATCACTGACACTCCCTGCCCTCACGTCTCACTTCTCGCCACTAAAGAGACCGAATATTTGACTTCTGCGCAAGTGTTCAAGATCCGTAATGGCAACTGTACGTTGAGCTAATAATTTTATGTTTTCTAGAAACATTGGATTTGAAAAGCAAATGGATTCAAGAAGCTAATTAAGAACAGCCGATTCATATGTTGGTATCATGTACTTTATGTTGATGAACGCGTCAGGTCCTCCGTATCTCTCCAACAGTTGAAGAGTGCTTTCTATAAGATCTGCGACATTTTCTCCTCGTGTAGTCGAGTGGTCTATGCCGGAACCCATGTTACCTTGGAAACAATGACATTAAATTAATAAATCAAAGCCAGAAAAGGGATAGCTTTATTGTTACCGTCATTTAGCTGAAAAACAACTATAGCTGAACATATATGTACCCCGTTAAATTTTGATCGTTTTAATCCAGTGGAGGTTCAATCCTGAGCTGAGCGAGTTTAATTACCTGTAGGTAGTAGTCGGCGTTGCGTACTAATTACCTACAGATCATTGAACTCGCTCAGCTAACGTATTCTTAAAGAAATTAATTTCGTACATGCGTAAATGAATACGAGTTTTAAAAAAAAGGGAACTTTATTTTTTAATTTTATCTTTACCAATCGATAGTGTTTTATGTACTGGATCGACCCTCCTCTAGATTAAAACGATCAAAATTTAACAGTTTACAGGGGCCCACTAGATACGGTGCCTGCTAAGATCTGAGAATTTACTTTCCAGGTATACGAGAAGTAACCGTGACCCTTGAACGCAAAAGACAAATAAAGGACAGGTGGGTTTTAGTTAACTAAAGTCTGACACTTCTTCTCACTCTATCCAGAACGATAGGATTTATTTGATGACATCTCAACAAAATGTAAAGTGGCGGGACATACTAATATGTTTCCCTCATCTTCAGGCATCGCCACCACTATTAGGTATTGATTTCCGCTTGAAATACTTCCAGTGTCATTTTTTGTGTTATTTCTATGTCGTTTTTAGGTACTTTGTTGCACCATTTATTTCCAGCTTAAAACTAGTAACAAGCATTTAGAAGAACACTAGAGACTATTTAACAACTTTGCAACAACATTTAAAAACTGGAAGTGTTGTGATTTTAGTTACACTAGCATACATCTACAATTTTCTCAACAGCAGTGTTAGCTCAGCTATTCTCCTCTTTAAAGTGCCAATCTCCGTATTTAATAACCTTCGATGCTTCTTGATGGTAAAATCAGTCCAATGACTGTCTTGTGCCTCTCTCTGAGCTCAAATACATAGGCGGTTAAACCTTGCGTTCAACAGTTTGATTGACTTCGACGTTACCCTAAGACGGCCCTTGGTACAAATTGGTTACATAGTTTGCGTTTCTTGGTAGACAAAGACTGGCGTAACAATGAAGCTTCTAGCTTGAATCTAGGTGGATGCCCCAAGTCCGGTAAACAGTGTTATAAAAAATTCTTCAAGGCTTAATTTAATTGGCATTAAACTATTGCACTTCACCAATAACAATTTCATCACTGCTTACCATCTGGTGGAATCGCAGTCAAGTACCAGTTGAAATTATTTTGAAAAACAATGATAAAAATTGACGCTCTTATAACATACTTTTGGCAAAAGGTAAGTACAATATTTTTGCTAAGTAAAATTTTGGTATATCAATTTTTAAGATACTTTCCAACCATCCTCTTGAACTTTTCACCCTGTATTCCTTATTCAATCTTCAAAATAATTATCATGAATATCATGATTTTCCTGGCCTTCTTCCATATTTCTTGGGGTCGGCCCAATACATTTTTTTTCTTCCATTCTTCTCTATTACCCGTCACACTATCACTAACTCCCTTTTCTTTCATATCACTCTTCACACAATCCATCCATCTTTAACTCTCTTATTAACACACATTTCATCCATTCTCTTCACATGACCATCTTCAAAATAAATCTGGTTGAATTATGAGGCCATTTTGAAAACCATTTAAAAAATAAAAAGCAAGGCTTTGGTATATTAATTCAACGTTTGCAAAGTCGGTGACAGTTTTCTAGTTATAATTAAAATATCGGAAAAAAGTTCCGACAAGCGAGTTAACCGCAATATGGAGGGATTTATTTTTTGTCACTATTGAATACTGAAATTGACGTTTTAAATGAATTTAATATACAAACATTTTGCGTTAAAATCTGAAGCCCGTTATTTGATTACGTAGGCAAAAAGGTTTCTCATATTCTCGACGCTTTTATATGGCATTGAAAACGATCTTTATTGGTTTTTCCAATATGTTGGGTGTCAATGAAATGTATGAAGAGGCTATTTTTAATAAAGAATTTATCTTAACCTTTCGAATGTCTTAAGTTACACTGTCCGACATAAGGTTATTGTTCTTCTATTGTGTCTCTAATTACGACATTCAAAGAGTTAAAAATCAAGCTCTTCTTTCTCTAAATAAACATTGCTCCTCACTAGGTATTACTCATGAATCGTCACAAACATGTATATTGTCATACACAAGACACCCAGAAATTAGAAACGTTTATTTCAAACAGACCATTTACAGACATTTTTGAATTATCAAAATGTCAGTCAGTCAAAGAAAATGTGAAACTACATAGACCACCCAGACTTGGAACATCTTTCTGTAGACCACACAAATATTTATTCCAAACAGACATCAAACCCGCGACAAGCAGCGCAGCAGCCATTCGCTTAATTTCTGCGTCAACTGTGACGTCAGCTCTCTGTATAATAATTTTGTTGCTGACCAATCTAATTTAATTGGCTGTATATTGGGAATACTATAGCAAAGTCAATATGTATTCAAATAGGTTGCAATACAAGCCTATTTAAATAAATATTATAGGTTGATAGGTATACCACAGTCAATTTAGATTGACGTAATTTCTAATATCACCTGCAGTTTGTAGTCTGTACTGCAACATTTTACATTATTATTATTGTTGAAAATTTTCTTCATCAATTTATTAAGAAGAAAGCTTTCACATATTTCTTGCATTAGTGCAAAAAGTTGAGAAATATACTCTTATTTATCGCATACCTCACCTAATGTAACAGTAAGAAAAAGTTACTTATCACAAAAAGGTGTACAAAAAAAAAAAACAAATCACGCAAAGAATTATGCTCAAAAAATGTTCCGACAAAATGACAACGTCCCAGTAAAAAAAAAAACAAAAGATTCTTTTCACACAAGCTTCCAATTTCAAAACCTAATTACGTCACTCCGCCCGATTTGCCTCGATGACGTCATCAATCATTTTCACCTCATAATTGACACGTGGAGAGCCGAGAAGATATTGTTTTCAGCCTAATAGACTTGTCGGGGCATCCGGGGTAGATTAATTACATGTGGCTGTGAAATTCGGGGCGAACAGGGGCGTACGGGGTGTTAGGGGTGTCAGGGCGTTTGGCGCGACGGCTTTGCCCTCTCGTCGGTGACAACGCCGCATTGTTACCGAGTTCCATGTCTCCAGTTTTTGTTGTTTGACTAGCGATTTTGATATTTCGATGTCTATTACCGGTTTGGGTTAGGATGAAGGGACGGTATGTTCGAAACTTGAGTAGAGTCAAATGATTCAAATAAAAACAACGACTATAATTAATAAATATTTTAATACCAGTTTCTTGTAGAAAACTGTTTATTTTTCATACGAAACAGATTTTGGAGCGCTTTGGTTTACTGAGTAGCCTGAGAAACAAAATGCACTATGTATTCATTCTGGGCAGTACTTGGACCAAGTTCAATACAAAGATTGGCAATGGTAGCAAAATCACAATAACCGATAGCATTTTAATCAAGTCAAAAAACCGGTCAAGTGTGACTTGGAATCGCGAACAAATGGTTCTTTACCGTCCGCAAAAGACGGCGAAAAATACGTTTGTTTTATGGGAGCCCCCTTTAAATATTTATTTTATTCTGTTTTTTAGAGCGGCAACAGAAATACATTTTCAGTGAAAACAACTGTCTATCACCGTTCATGAAATATAGCCTGGTGACAGACAGACAGACAGACGACAGCGGAATCTAAGTAATAGGTTCCATTTTGAGTACAAAACCCCAAAAACGCTCCTATTTAATTATTTTGTCACAACACGGGAAAATGGCGGCGAGTTTTGTAAACTAGCCGCCATTTTCCCATCACCGAATAGTTGGGGCTCGTCGTTTTTGTGTACAACTACTACCTGAAGCTAATGCTTTGTAAACTGTCCGTCATTATCGCAGTCCTTGGCGTTTTAGCTAATATACGAGCTTTATTAAGGCCCAATGTGCGGCTCATTCTGCGTTGTAGCCACTGTTTACCTATCTCAGAAAAAAAAAACGTGTTTCGAATTTTGAACTGGGATTTTCAAATTGTGACGCCATTTTTTATTTTCTTGTATTTAAACAGAAACAGATGAATATTGACTGCTTTTTATTGTGATGCTTTTTAAACTGTCCGTGATAATTATACTCCCCAGCGTTTTAGCAAACATATGAGTTTTATTAGGACCCAATGTGAGGCTTATCCACGTCACTGTTACTAAACCTATCATTGCTGCCTCTGTACAATTACCGGCACGAATCTTGAGCGCTCGGCGTCAGAGTGGGGATCGCTTTGCGCATTCCATACATTAGCAAACCAATCGTCGTCGTTGTTGTACAAATACAGCAAGCGCAGGGAACGAATCACGAGTGACGTCTATGACACGATGGCGCAGCGAGCCAATCACTGACACTCCCCACTCCCGCGTCTCACTTCGCACCACTAGAGACCGAGTATTTGACTTCTGCGCAACTTGAAACCAGCACTCAAGATCCTTGCCGGTAATTGAATATCTCAACTCAAAAAAAAAGCGTATTTTGAATTTCGATCTGGAATTTTAAAACTGAGGCCACGTTTAATTTTTCGTTAAATCAACCTTTTTAGTTGAAATCAGAAAATCAATTCAAAAACAGTTTCAACTTACGGTTCTTATCCTTGAATAAATTGAGTGTGGGAAGTATCTGGCGGTAATAGGGCACGAGGGCTTCCCCGACTCTCTCGCAGCCACTGACGAGCATTTTGATGCACGTGAGTGCGTGGCAGATCACTGCTGGACGTTTTGTAGCTAAAGCGTCTGTGAAATAATGTAGTAATGTATTAGTGTTGGATTAAAGCGGAATAAACTGGTTTCTAACAGTATTTTACTTTATTGATATTTAACCTTTCGAATACCGTAATTAAAGAGACAATAAGAGAGCGAACGCCGGCTTTCAGCATCATCATCATCCTTTTAATGTTCCCACTGCTGGGACTCAGGCCTCCTCTCTAGGAGAGGAATGGGCCGTAATCCACCACGTGAGCCCAGTGCGGGTGATTTCGAATCTTTTAAGATTTGCAAGTAGAAGGCAATATTTTGCGTTTTAATATCTTTAAGTACATCTTGCTCAAAGAACTAAATCCGTTAAAGCGAACCTGACCATAGAAGCCTTAAGAACGTAGATATTAAGAATTAATGCAGACTAGAAAATGCAGTATGAAAAATGTAATGTCGTGCACAAGGAGTTTCGTTTAGACGTACTGGAAATTACTCTCGAACGCGAGTGCTCTATGGCTGGAAATGCTTATGTTATTTTCTGGGTGGAAGGTATTTTCCTAGGCTGTAATGTAGGAACAATTTGATGTGCATTCTGCAGTATTACTTCAAGATGTAAGCGCACTTCCTCCTCTTCGAGTCGTATTTCTCATTACTGAGGGTCGTGAAGTTCCCGCTGGATTAGCTTCTTATTGATGGTATCTCGCCATCTGTGACGGTTCTTAGCGTCATGAAGTGCGACGTGGAATTAGGTGTCTAGTGTGAAGCGGACCTGATTTATCCATCTTTTCGGGCTGCGGCTTCTTGGTTGTTTGCTTCTTCTTGGTTGTGTGCCTTGTTATGGTATGAGTACTAGACAACTGATAAACGTACTTATATATTTCTAAAGACATACATATTATTGATAAATAACACACAGACACAAAACAAATGATGCTCATCACACAAACATTTGTTCTGGAGGGGAATCGAAACCACGATTTCCAGCATAGCAGTCAGAGCCACTGAGCACTGAGCAACAGGCCAGTTATAATGATACGATAGTAAGCGGAAGATTGTGACCTGAAGAAGTTTTGGACTTGATAAAAACCAACTTACTTTTAATCGGTATGATCAGCTGAGGCACCACAGGTAGGACCTTGTAAGACCCCTTGGTGATCAGGTCATGGACGCCTCGCTCCACGATAAAGTTGTACGGGTAGGTACCCTCAGCTAGCCCGTCGAAGAACATCGGTAGGTAGTGGTGGAAGTCCAGTTTTTCTATCGGCACCTAGGGGCAAATAAATGGAAAAAAATGCAAATAAATTTTGTTTAATTTCAGGATTTAGGACGGTATGCAGCTAAATTTCCGAATACACTGGATTCCAATATCATAACAGGTGGAAAAAGTTTAGGCAGATTTTTTTTTGAAATCCTTTGTTCGTTTCGATGATAACGGACAAATATAAAAAATTCAAAATTAATATATTTTATATATAATATAATAATTCCACAGCTATCACACATCGCCGTCTAGAACTAAGCAGAGCTGGTGTTATGAGTATTAGATAACTGATAAATCTTTAATATATATAAATCTCGTGTCACAATGTTTGTCCTCGATGGACTCCTAAACCACTTAACTGATTATAATAAAATTCGCACACCATGTGCAGTTCGATCCAACTTGAGAGATAGGATAGTTTAAATCTCAAATTATAGTCACAATTTTAATTTATTGCTAACTAGCTTTTGCCCGCGCGGCTTCGCTCCCGCTCTCCCCTACTTCAGCCTACTATACCCTACTCTACCCTACTCTACCCTACCCTGCTCTACCCTACTCTACCCTACTCTACTCTACTCTACCCTACTCTACCCTACTCTACCCTACTCTACCCTACTCTACCCTACTCTACCCTACTCTACCCTACTCTACCCTACTCTACCCTACTCTACCCTACTCTACCCTACCCTACCCTACTCTACCCTACCGTACTCTACTCTACCCTACTCCACCTTCCTCTACCCTACACTACCCTACTCTACCCTACACTACCCTAATTTTCATTTTTTTTTTCCATAAGAACCTTCTCCTCATAATAACGAACATAACAAAAAAAAAATAGCGAAATCGGTCCAGGCGTTGTTGAGTTATGCGCTTACCAACACATTTTGCGATTCATTTTTAGGGTTCCGTAGCCAAATGGCAAAAAACGGAACCCTTATAGATTCGTCATGTCTGTCTGTCTGTCTGTCTGTCGGTCTGTCTGTCTGTCTGTCTGTCTGTCTGTCTGTCTGTCTGTCTGTCCGTCCGTATGTCACAGCCACTTTTTTCCGAAACTATATGAGCTATACTATTGAAAATTTGTAAGTAGATGTATTCTGTGAACCGCATTAAGATTTTCACACAAAAATAGAAAAAGAGCAATAAATTTTGGGGGTCCCCATACTTAGAACTGAAACTCAAAATTTTTTTTTTCATCAAACTCTTGCGTGTGGGGTATCTATAGATAGGTTTTCAAAAATGATACTGAGGTTTCTAATATCATTTTTTTCTAAACTGAATAGTTTGCGCGAGAGACACTTCCAAAGTGGTAAAATGTGTGTCCCCCCCCTCTAACTTCTAAAATAAGAGAATGATAAAACTAAAAAAAATATATGATGTACATTACTATAAAAACTACCAACGAAAATTGGTTTGAACGAAATCTAGTAAGTAGTTTTTTTTTAATGAGTCATAAATCGAAAAAAATACAGTATTATTAAAACATCAATTAAAGTTACAACACATTACAAGAACTTTTATATTATGTTACTTGCTGCTACGGAACCCTTCATGGGCGAGTCCGACTCGCACTTGGCCAGTTTTTATATTATAGATTATTTGTCTGTTATTATTTGACAGTCACAATTATCTGTTAACTCCAAATGATTCTAACAGATGTCGATACCTTTCGACTGGATTGAGTAAGTAATCAATAGATGGCGCTGCTCAAAAACTTTAGCCACAGCAACGCGTGGCCGGGTCAGCTAGTATACTTATATATATTTCTAAATACATACATATTATAGATATTGCACCCAGACACAGAACAAATGATTGTACTCATCACACAAACATTTATCCTAAAGGTGGGAATCAAACCCACGACCTCCGGCATAGCAGTCAGGTCCACTAAGCACTAGATTAAGAGGCCAGGGTCCCAAGTCTGCTATTTTTATAAATTCGTCATTCCAACACGATCCCATTGTCATTTTGCTAAAAGTTTGTAATCTGCTAATTCATAATGATCGATCATTGATCGGTCACTGGTCTTTTAATAGAATTGTGGTAGAATGATAATTTCGAGCATATTAAAACCAATAACTGCACAATAACGTTCTAATGGTAAAACACTGATCAAATAAACTGTCAAAGTTTTAGCAGATTACCGCAAACGTCAAATATTCATTTGTCAATATGTACCAGATTACCATTCTATGTCACTTCTTTCAATAGAGTGTCAGTGGTTGACCATTGGAAAGTCATAATGACGCCATTATATTGGATTACCAAACTTGTCAAAAGCGTCAATTATGACATCAATGATAGACCATTCTGACACTATTGTAATAGCAGACTTGAGGCCCAGTTGAATTGCGCTCAGGTTGTCAGTAATTTCGCTGCAATATGATACATCATAATAGGCAGAATACAAAGGGAGCCTTCGCAAGGAACATAAGGATATCAAGTTAACAGGCAGTGACCGGGAAGTTTGATATCGTTGTGTTGATGTCATCACACATCAATATCAAATACACACGGGCTATCGGCACCACAGCTAAAGTATAATGTGCCTGGGTGTGCTAGGTTTGAAAACGCGATCTTACTCCTAAGTCAGAGCCGTTACCACTGGCCATCATTTGCTCTCTTACTTTTTGTAATTTGTTTCATCACATATTTATCACTGTTCTAAAAAGGTTGAATGATAACAAAAATTCTAAGACATGCGACAACCACCAATTGAAACTGGGCGCGCGGGTTGGATAGCGGTAAATTCTCTCTCCCAGAGCAGGGGCCTAGGTCCCAGAAGTGGCAAAATGGTAGAGCTGGTTATGCGTATAAGATTTTTTATGATCTGTTCACCATTTTTTTTTATTATTGAAAGGCTCGCGTTTGATCTCCATCTCACCTGATTATAAGTGATGATGTGGTCGACGATGGAGTATGCTTGCCTAGAAATAACCTATTCACTCTTGACTTAAAAACCCCTAAACTGTACGGACGGCGAGCTATGAGTAGCTCGCTGTCCGACCGTCCGGTAACTGTCCGGACCGAGCCTAAGTCGTCGACGGCGCGCACTGTTCCCGCGCGCCTCAAGGAGTTGTCAGTAACAGCAGGGGCCCAGCTGGGTCGAAGTCTACTGGGGCCAGGGTTAATTCGAAAGTTAGCTCAAGCCCCTGTACGAAGGCAACAAAGAAACGGGGTGCGCTTTTAGTCAGTAAGAGTCTGAGACTATCTCCCGCTCCGACCAAGAGCGAGGGTTGTCATTGGATGTTTTTACCCACCATAAAAAAACCCTTAAGTTGTACCATATTTCTAGAAAAATGATTTATATTTATCCCAAAACATTTAATACTCGTACCTAAATAGATAAATCTTTTAAGAGCTGCTTAGAAACTTAAAGCCTAGTTTAAATTCATTCATAATACAGTAAAAAATAATGATTTTAATTATCTCAGTGTCTCAAG
This sequence comes from Mythimna albipuncta, assembly GCA_929112965.1. NCBI lineage: Eukaryota > Metazoa > Arthropoda > Insecta > Lepidoptera > Noctuidae > Mythimna > Mythimna albipuncta. The sequence goes on from OV815960.1 coordinate 4,845,828, forward strand.
AGTTTAGACGATACTCAACGAGGCAGCTCTCAGAGTGATTCTCTCATAAGAACCTATGGTTCTAAAATAGCTTAACCCTTAATTTTATGGCTTCCAGAAGGTTATAAATACCTAAATGGATATTCCACTTTCCACCAAGCTGAATATATTATCATCCAATAAATCCAGGGTTTACCTCATATTCCCATTCGCTCATATAAATAGAGCGTAAAATTGATTAAATTCCATATTCCTTAGACTGGAAAATATTCCGTTTCCAACGTACTTAGTAGTAAATTTCCAAGAATAAGAAATTAAAAACTCAAAGGAGATGTCTTATTGAATAAGGTATAAAAATATATTTGAGTTTACTCCGTTAGTTCAGAAAAGGTTGATGTACAGTCACGAGCAATAAGATATATATAAATTATTTTTATTTTAATCCGAAACCCGAATATAGTTTTTTCCGGAATCAGTAACTGAATGGATTCCAATAGTTTTTACACCATGTTATATTTTTCAAAAAAAAAAAAAAAAATATTTAAAAAGGTCACAAGTTGGACACCACCGACACTAAGTATAACACAGGTCGCGGCAGGTCATAGCGGATATTAGGCGCCATCAATCAGCTGGATGCAAGTGCAAAACAACCCATCAGTCTTTTAGATGACCCAGTGGCTTTGTATTTTTGCTGACATAACAAGCTTATAACCTTGTGATTTTTCATGATACAGTTATGAAATTTTGTACATAGACTCATTACATAAAAATACTAGACAAGTGTTTTGGGTTTCGCATATACAAAACCTAATGTTGTATACATTGTCAACTTTTCTTTCTATCTATCTTAATTTCAGCTATTAAAGAAATTTGTGTACTACAATAATTGGTTCAAAATCATCTAATTAATCCCCCTCCTACTGTCCTCCCTCCCCTCTGTCCCCGTCGTCCTTCGTTCCTTTCTCTTCCCTTTTGTAATTGTTACTATTTTGGTGTACAATTAAGTTTACTCTATTCTATCCTAATTGATGGGTAGGTCAATTCGGAAAGATTTTTCATAGATTTATTTCTTGAATAAAATTATAAAAGTTAAAATAGACTGAAAAAATCATAATATTGTGATATTGAAAGGAGATCGCATGAGTTGCTTTTTTTTTCTAAAACCAACGAACTGGCTTGTAAAATATAATTCGAAGGATTATGCTGTTCTAGAATAGTTTTGAAAGTTAGTAGAAAAAAAGAATGTCTGTTGTTTTTTCAGAGTTGAAAGGATTTTTGTAAGAATAGCATGTATTCGTGGAAATAAGTTAGAAAATATAAGAGTGCGCCGCCCGAAGTGTTTAATTTCAGAAGTATCCCTATACGAGTCTACCGACGAGCTGAGCTGCGTCACAATATCTATACTTTATAATATAAAGAGTTAAAGTTTTTTTTTTTTTTTATTTGTAGGATGAAGGAAGAACAGGGATGAAGGTCTGACTGGTGGACTGGTCTGGAAGTACTGGTCCGATTGATATTTTTTTTACCGATAGAAAGCTGCTTTATTCCTGAGTGACCTATATGCTGTATTTTTTGTACGCGAGCGACGCTGCGGGCAAAATCTAGTTATTTATAATATAACTTATTGCTCTCTGACTGTACTGGTAATTTTTTATCGAATAAATATAAGTTCTTAGAAAATTATGGTTTCACGAGAAATATTTCGTCTATTGGGTCGTCTAAGAAGATAAGAAGTTGATAAAGTATAAACAAATACTTTATTTTATTAAGTATTTACTTCGGTTACTAAGTTAGAAGTAAACCTTTTTTTTCGTATGAAAACGTGAAATAATTTCTCCCGTTCTGGGTCGAGCAGAAGAGAGTATCAGTGTTTTATCTTTTTTTTTTTAATCTGTTATAAACTAGTACTTGACTGCGATCCCGCCTAATGGTAAGCAGTGATGCAATCGTTGATGGTGAGGCGCACTAGTTTATAAAGAGCCTATTCACTCTAGCCTTGAAGACACCCAAATTATAATCAGACGGGAAGACCGCAGCAGGCAAACTGTTCCAGTCCTTTGATGTACGCGATATAAATGACGAGGCGAAACGCTTATTCCGGACCGTAGATCGTTTATCCACTAAAAACCCACAGTTTTCGTTTATTTGCCCTCTACATGGGCCCCTACTGTTGCTGACAATTCCTCGAGGCACGCGGGAACAGTGCGCGCCGTCGACGACTTGGACTTGGTCTGGACAGTTACCGGACGGCCGGACAGCGAGCTACCTATCGCTCACTGTCCGCAAGCCCGATCCCTTTAGGTAGTGAATTTTGGAAAACCTGCTCTTAGTCTCTCGCCTACATCAAAAAAGGAAATCTTGCGCGAAATTTCACGCTCCTAGTGCGTTGATATGGGAGTCAATCAGTTTCCCCTTATATATATATTTATATAAGTACATTAAAGCATATAACCATATAAATTAACCTAAACCTTGTTATTCTAGATATACAATGTATAACGTCAACTAACAAATAGGTTATGATTGCGTAGGCGACCACCAACGCGCAATTATGATAAGTACCGGAACTCTCAGGTGTCACCCACGCCACGTGATCGACAATGACATAACTAGGCGACCTGGTTACACTTCCGGAGGCTACGCTGAACTATAGTATAGTATACATATATAATTTATATAATACGAGTATATATCTACACTAATATAATAAAGAGGTAATTTTTTTTTGTTTTTATGTTTTTTTTTTGTTTGTAGAAGGTAATTTCTGGAAGTACTGGTCCGATTACTAAAATTTTTTCACCAATAGAAAGCTGCTTTATTCCTGAGTGACATATACATATATTTTACGTACGCAGGCGAAGCTGCCAGCAAAAGCTAGTAATTAATATAAGTACTACACTTTCACACAACGCCGTCTAGCCCCAAACCAAGCAGAGCTTGTGCTGTGAATAATGATGACTGATAATTAATATACTAATATAATTTTATATACATTCATACATCATCATCTTCCTGCCATAGTCCCGTTTTATTTGGGGTCGGCGCAACACGTTTTTTTCTTCCATTCTGTCCTGTCACTCGTCACGCTATCACTAACTCACTTTTCTTTCATATCGCTTCTCACACAATCCATCCATCTTTTTTTTGGCTTCCCTCTCCCTCTATACATTCATACATACTCTACTAATTTACACCTAGTGGCAGAAAAAAATTACAGTGTTCATTACACAAACATTTCTCTTGAGTGGGAGTCAAAATAACCACCTCCGGTACCGGTATAGCAGTCAGGGCCACTAACCACTAGACCAAGAGGCCAATCTAATATTATTCAACAGGCATTTCTGCCGCTTGGCATGTCTGGTGAGGACCTACATCGTGCTGAAGGTGAGGATGCTATGGCGCTTCTCCAGCTATTCCTTATAGAGAGAATATACCACAGCCTTTGTAGCGTGCCCAATCGCGTGGCAAATTTTTCTTTCCATGACTAATTTTTGAGAAAGATTTGAGTCAAGTTACCTTCCAAGCCAATCTCTTGCCGAAATTGGTGAACTCGATGCAGACAGGAAACTCTCCTCGCTGGTAACACTTCCTGAACATGGTTGGCCGAGCTGGCAGCGGATCGAACACACCGCATTTCGGGGGTGGCAGCACTCTGGTGTTCTTCTGCAGTGCTGGAAAGAGAGATGCAAAAGTATAGTTTAAATTATCATTATCATCATCATTTCAGCCGATACACGACCAATGCTGGACATAGGCCTCCCCCAAGCGTTTGTAATACTCATATAAAATCGTGTCTTCCCGCAAGAGTAACGCAGATATATTTTAGTATAGATACCGGCACGGATCTTAAGCGCTGGCTTCAAGTTGCGCAGAAGTGAAATATTCGGTCTCTTTAGTGGTGTGAAGTGAAACGCTGGGGCGAGAAGTGACAGTGATTGGCTCGCCGCGCCATCGCGTCATAGACGTCATTCGTGATTCGTTCCCTGCGTTTGCTACATGTATCTAACAACGATGACGATTGGCTCGCCAATGTATGGAATGCGCAAAGCGATCCCCACTCTGACGCCGAGCGCTCAAAATTCGTGCCAGTACCTACATTCGTGTGTTAAGAGTCATTGGCCGTATTGCGTTTGTGTATTTGATTGCGTATTGTTTTTTAATTTAATATAGTTATGTATGTTAGTCTATAATGTATTTATCATAGGGATAGGTACTGTTTACCTGAAATAAAATGATTTATATATACGTTAGAAGGAGTTACCGTGGCTTTAGAACGCAAGGGTAAATGAGGTAACATGAACGCGGGCTGAAGTAAGTAAAATACTTTTTTTTTCCGATGGGAAAAATCATCCTATGACAACCCCCGCTCTTGGGCGGAGCGGGAGATAGTGTCAGACTCTTACTGACTAAAAGACCCATCCCGTTCCATCAAGCCTTCATACTGGGGCTCGAGCGCCCTTTCGGATAACCCTGGCCCCAGTAGGCTTGACACGCCCTCTCATTTCACTTCAGAGTAAGATTTGATGTTTTCGTGACTCCAAAAAAATTTTGCTATCGAAAAATTTTCTGATAGAAAAGCCTAGTTGTATAAGCTAGAGATAGGACTCAGGTCTCAACGATCGTACTTATGCTAGACCAATAAGGCAGAGTTATAAAAAAACGTGCTTAGTTATTTCAAAGTCAGAAGTAATATATATAATTCATGGCTTGGTTGACATCAACTTCCAATCAGAAAAATATTATTATTATTACCAGTTCTCACTGCTCTTTGTTCAAACAAAATAATAGCTATACTTCCTTAGTACTTCATAAGCTCCACGAGCTTAAAAAGCTAAAGAGCGAATGAAGCAATACACGTGGTCCAAAATGAAATAATAAAATATAGGGCAAGCCTCGTGTTTTCCCCGAGAGGCTAAGTCTACACCAATAACACCGCGTGCTTAGAAAACACTGAGAAGTTTTATTGTTTAGTCATTATACTATTATTATAGAAAATATTTGTTTAATAGCAATCTTTAATAACACGGGATAATACCTATATAAAATGCCGTAATTAGAGACACATTAGAAAGACAATTAGTTATGTCGAACTGTGTAACTTAAGACATTCAAAAGGTTAATACTCGTCATGACGATTCATACTAGCTCAAACTCGATGGGGTTGTGCCGTTTAACTACCAAGCTCCTATAGTCACCTTCCGGTTCCATCATTAGATCAACTCCATGTCATAATAATTTTGCATTGTCATCTGATTTACACGTGCATACAAAATTTAGCTCAATCGGTAGCCGGGAAGTGAATCAAAATTGCAAGATTTGATTAGAGACATAATGGCAAACATCGGGACATGTAAAACTAAAAAAGCTTGGAAAAAGCAGTCTACCTTGCTGAACACGGGCACACCCATGCTTAATTGTGTTGGTCATAACAGACAGACAACAAATATTATAGGTTGCTAGTCAATTAAAAACCCCACACCCCATCGTTACCTATTGCCTCATAAATAAATTCTTTGCACGTCTTTCAGTATCAATTCTTTTGCCTTTATTTCTTTTAAAACTGACTGAATGGCTCAGCAACAGCTTATGGTAGGTGATTGATTAGCACACTGTTGCTGCTATGCTTTTTCTATCATTTTTTTTACAGAATCTTAGAGTAAGTATTAAGGTAGCCACACACACTAGGGTGTCTCTGACATGTTTGTCTGCACAGTTACCTCAGGTAATGTGTGGAAACCTGCACAGTTGTGCAACATACACACACGCTTTACCTGTAAAACTCAACTGTTAGCTACAGTCCAGAGTGAATAAGTTATTTCTAGGCAAGTGTGCTCCAACGTTAACCACATCATCGCTTACCATCAGGTGAGATGGTGGTCAAACGCGAGCCTAACAATAATTATTAAAAAAAAAACTGTACAGGAAAACCTGTCAGGTATATTAGCGTGTATAGCTTTAAGTTACTCTAAAGTAGCAGGGAATATTATTAGTATTAAGTGGGGCAGAACACAACTATGATGGCAATTTTTTTAAATATTACCTTGTATGGTAAACGCAGGAACAATCCTCGGTTTTCTTGCCTTATGCCCATGAGGATAGTTAGGACTTGGTTTCTTCAAAGTCTGTCGAAACTCTTTCCCACAAAGTTCAGGGTTGCACGGCGGCAACAACACTCGCTCACGTTTTCCACGCATCTTCACTCACTTCAATAAAGAAAATAATCACTAAAACATTCTCTGTACTTCACCGAGTAAATAATCTTATAATATCGATCTAAAATGTTGACACAAGTAATAAAATAACTAAGTAAATTTGTTCTAGACAGGGGCCCGAATCTGATTGTTTATTTTGCAACATGATCGTTGCTAGGCAACCGGGTGCCTATCGATTGGTCGACGGTGGCGCTCCCAGCGAGTATTGCGCGAGCTATGTGTACACAAGGAGCTATATTGCGTACGTGCCCGCCGACCCTGTTTAATTTGTTGACACAAATAGTAAGAGCACTCGGGCAATATGATGGTGTTTTAAAAATAAGGTGGAGATATTTAATCGATGTTATTTGCTGGGTTAGTCAATATTGGAACAGTTTTGAGGGCGTGTAACTACGATTTGTCTGTTGTTCTATTTGTTAAATGAGTTCGGCAAATATAATAGCGTCAGTTTTATTGATTTCTAGGGTTCTTTACCCAAAAAACAAAAAGAAAAAAAAAACAAAATACAAGACCCTATTACTTAGATTTTGCTGTCCAGCCGTCTGTCTGTCTGTCTGTCATCATCAGTCAGTATCTCATGAACCATGATTGAAAGTTGAAATTATCACAGATACCGTTAAAATTACAAATACTAAAAAAACTGGATGAAATAAATATTTAAGTGGGCTCCCATACCGTTTTTTGCTACGAACGGTATGGTTCCTTTTGTCGCGAGTCCGACTCGCACCTTGCCGGTTTTCTAAGTAGAATTTAATACTTTCCAAATCTTCATCCAGTCGAATTAAAAATCATACAAGTAGGTATAGTAGCATACATGAAAATGAATAAATTACTATAGGAAGCGAATTAACAAGCGTATGTGTTGCCACGGTTAGGCCCCGTCCACGCCAGAGAATTATATTAGCGATGGAGAATTTTATTACATTTTAATATGAGGTATTTCCACAATATCTCTATTGGATGGTGAACCTATTGAATTTTGATCAGTAGTCTCTTATAAGTAGGGTACGATAAAAACGCTTATTGATTTTATTTTCGTACAGAGACACATAAAGGATTTTTTTTAAAATCGATGTTTCGTAAAAATTTACTCAAAATTACTTCCCATCAAATGTAACGTACGTAAAGTTTTGGGAATACTTTTGCAGTGCCTACGGTTAGGGCCATATTACCATGGTGGGCAACCAGTCGCCGCTACCAACACAGTGAATACAGCTCTATAGAGAGTTACTCACCTGGTGTCCGTTTGGTTGCGCAACCAATTTTCTCTAGCATGTTTTTTTTGTCCCCAATAAAATAAAATAAAAATTAATAACAACAAATCTAACGTGTAAAAGTATTTATAAACTTATTTGCAAAAATAAATTATAACAAAACCAATTTGGTGGCGCGACCAGCTCGGACGTGTGATGACTCTGATGTCTATATGGTATCTCGCTTGTAAACTACCTAGCTAGATACATAAATCAGAGTCACTATATTTTACCGGGACATCATGGCGACACGAACAGTCGCCGCTATCACCAAAATGTATAAAGTTCTATAGAGAGTTACTCACTTGACCAAAAGGACATCTCAAGTGAGTAACTCTCTATAGAACTTCATACATTTTATATTTCAGTCAGTCTTTCTTTTTAAACACAACATTAGTTTTAGTATAATTATGCAGAACCCGAAACACGTGTCTAGTATTTTTATGTAAAGAGTCTATGAACAAAATTTCATAACTGAATCTCATAAGAAATCACAAAGTTATAAGCTTGTTATGTCAGCAAAAATACATAGTCACCAGACCATTCAGGCGACTGAGGGGTTATTTGGCACTTGCATCCAGCTATTTGCTGGCGCCTCATACCCGTTATGACCTGTGTTGTATTTAGTGTCAGTGGTATCCAACTTGTAACCCCTTTAATATTTTTGGGACAAAATGTAGCACTGTGTAAAAATGATTGGATTCCATTCTGAGTAAACTATATTTAGGTATCGCATAAACTAAAAAGTAATGGTGTATATAGATGTATGTACAGTACCTATATGTTTACAAGCTTACAGGCATTTTATTATGATGCTATAAGCACTTAGCAGTCTAGTGCTTCGTAATAAATTGTATTGACCTAAGTAACGTAAGGTCTATGAAACCAATGAAGTAGAAAAATATACGCAACAGGTTTTGATATTCTGCCTGTTGATGTGGTAAGAATAAAGATGCTTTTCTTAATATTGTTTTTGAAGTACATAAAATAATAAAAATGGTTTTTGTAAGTAAATCCTTACTAATATTACAAAAGTGAAAGTGAGTTTGTTTGTTTGTTTTCTTGTTTGTTACGTCTTCACGCCTAAATGGCAAAACCGATTTTGATGAATTTTGGTACAGAGATATTTGGGACCCTTGAGACGGACATAGGCTAATTTTTTTCACGCGGGCGAAGCCGCGGTTAAAAGCTAGTCTTAAATAATAGACAAATGGTTTTGTTTATATCTTAGTGCTAGGAATCTTTCTGCCAACACACTAATATCATAAAAGTTTATGAATGGGTGTGTGTGTTTGTAACTTTTTTACGTCCGAACGTCTGAATGGATTTAGATGAGGCACATAATTATGTAGACCATGTTTTGGAATAGCAAAAAGTATACTTTTAATACGGGGAGTGTGTTCCTTTAGAGCAATTTTCTACTTTAACCTTTAAGCGAGCAAAGTCGCTAGCAGTAGATGGTCAAAAGTCAAAAACATATATTTCAAATAGACCATATGTAAGCACTTTTGAATAGTCAAATGTCGGTCAGTCCAAGAAAAGTGAAGCTAAATTGCACGTTCCAAAGCGTAGATCTCTATGGAGAAGAACGTGCAAGAAACTCCATGGACACGCTTTTTAAAACATATTATGAGTTACATATGGTCTTCTCAATATTATACAAAAGGTAAAGTCCTGACTTACTCACTGAGTCATCAACACACAACCCATACCCTTGGACCTAGAACGCTGAAATTTTGAACTAAATAATTACAAAAGGTAAGAAGGGATTTTTCGATATCCCCCCCTAAGGAGTTGAAACAGAGTCTCAAAGTTTATGTTGCATTCACGCGGACAAAGCCACCGGTAAAGTGCCGGCGGCGGAGACCTCTCGCGCCGGGCCCTGGTCGAGGCCATGGTCCGGAGCGAGGAGGAGTGGCAGGCGGTCGCCGACTTCTGCGAAGCAGTAATGCTCGCTAAGGAGGAGGCTGACCGCATCAGACAACGGCGTTCTCGCCGCCGCCGCCGGGATTCCGATCCCGATTTCCAGCCTCCGTAGGCGCGGGCTTGCGGACAGTGAGCAATGGGTAGCTCGCTGTCCGGCCGTCCGGTAACCGTTCGGACCAAGCCCAAGTCGTCGACGGCGCGCGCTGTTCCCGCGCGCCTCAAGGAGTTGTCAGCAACAGCAGGGGCCCAGCCGGGTCGAAGCCTACTGGGGCCAGGGTTATCCGAAAGGGCGCTCGAGCCCCGGTACGAAGGCTAGAAGGAACGGGATGGGTTTTTTAGTCAGTAAGAGTCTGACACTATCTCCCACTCCGCCTAAGAGCGGGGGTTGTCATAAGATGATTTTTCCCATCCAAAAAAAAAACCGGTAAAGTGCGAGTAATCTATAAAATCCAAATTCAAGAAAATAAAGCACATTATTCCAAACCTAAATTTCAAATAACCGTCACACAAGACAATAGTAAAACCGTATAACGCCATTAAGATACATTACGATCTTTTAAATCGCCCGCCTGCAGATGCCATCAAAACCGTTAAGGTAACTTTTAGACCAGAGATGAGCGAGTTAGCTAGGCGGTGTTAGAAGAAAATGACCACAAATGGAAACACTTCATTGTCCTAGCCTGGTTAAGCGCTGTCCTGATTTAAAAAGTGTAGTATAGCTAGCTTTTCTCAACTAAGACCGAGTCCCCAGCTGGACCGAATCCTACTGGAGCCAGGGTTAGCTCCGAAAGGTAGCTCAGGCCCGACATGAAGGCACAAAGGAACGGGGTGGGTTTTTTAGTCAATAAGAATCTGACACTATCTCCCGCTCCGCCCAAGGGCGGGGGATGTCATTTAGCAAAGATCGATAAATGACAGCCGGACCTAATATAGGTCAGAAAGGAAAGTTTGGACATCTTTGCTCTTTTCAGCTGTGCAGACAATATGTTTGCCTGCACAGCTGAAAAGAGTCCACTACACAAACTTACAGGCTTGCAATACTTAGCTGCTTGTAGTTTCACAGCTTCGCTAATCTTCGCACCGCTTAGTTTACCTCGCACATCTTTGGTGTATAAGCACCGCTACTTTTAGTGTCATGTGTTCAGCGGCTCCGAACAGAGATTTCGCGGCAAATTGAATGTCGGGCGACACAAGCGTTCGATATTTAAAATTTAATATGGCATCAGCTGCCGGGAGCATTATGAAAATTTTTATACCGCGGAGTTTACAATGAACCTCAGTGGTCGAAGTTTTGTTGAGTTTGAAATGGGGTCGTAGTGTTTTTCTGGTAATAAACAACGATATTACTTTCCTTGTATTTTGTGACTATGACAATAAAATTAGTCTATAGTTTTTTAATAAGTCAACCGACTTGGGAATTTTGTATAATATTTAATTTAAAAAATATTTATAATCGATACTTTTCGCAAAAAGAGTCGAAAAAGCTTTGGTATTTTTTCAGGGAGTACACTGAAATGTGAAGAAGATATTCTAAGGTACAAAGAGTCATTAAAAATCTACTCAAAAAGCCTCGTACACAACTCGCAAGAAAACGACACCGTTCAAGAATACTACGATAAAATACTAAGCGCTATAGACAGTAGCCTGAAGAAAGCTCGTACACCACATGCAAATACGGAGAAAAGAAGCATACTGTCAGTCCACACTAAAAGGCTATTACATCGCAGACAACAACTACAATCAACAAAACCAAAAACACGCTCTATGAAAAACGAACTTAAAGCTCTATACAAACTTGTAAGCAAATATATTAAAAACGATTATAAGAACCATCGCACACAAATTATTGAAAAACATCTGAATACCAGTGGCAGCGTTAAGAGAGCTTATAAAGAGTTAAGATCGCACAGAACATGGATTGAAGGACTTCAAGGGTCAAAAAATGTTACACACAACAGGCCTGAAATATTACGTATAGCAACGACCTTCTACGAGAACCTGTACAACTCTCCAGACCAAATGTGCCAATCACCTAACACACAAATACCAATAAATGGCGGTGAGATCAGCACAATGAACGAAATGGAAGTTATCAGAGTAATCGATTCATTAAAGAAAGAGAAAAGCCCCGGCCCTGATGGGATCACAAACGAAGCTTTAAATCTAGGACGCACGCATCTAGTAACTCCACTAACACGACTGTTTAATATGGTACTAAATTCAGCTGAAACCCCTCAACAATGGTCGGAGTCAAACATAATCCTGCTATACAAAAAAGGCGACCCTAACAACATAAGCAACTACAGACCCATCAGCCTGCTGCCATCAATATATAAATTATTTTCATCCTTAATTGAAAAAAGGATAAGGAAATCCATCGAAAACCACCAACCTATTGAACAGGCGGGTTTCCGTAGAGGCTTCTCTACTGTGGACCATATCCACACACTAGAAATGCTGATCGAGAAGTATCAAGAATTCCAAAGACCGTTATACATAGTCTTCATTGACTATCAGAAAGCATTTGACACGATTTTTCACCCATCTATATGGAAAGCTTTAAAATCTCAGCAAGTAGAGACAGAGTACATAAGAGTTCTCAAAAACCTTTACGACCAAACCACGAGTAGAATAAAACTGGAAGTCACAGGTCCAGCCATACACATAAAAAGAGGGGTCAGGCAAGGGGACCCTATATCTCCGACACTCTTTATAGCCGTGCTAGAGTCAATCATTAGCAAACTAGACTGGAGCGATTGCGGTTTAAATATAAATGGCAAGTATATAAACCATCTGAGATTCGCGGACGACATAGTTTTATTTTCTGAAAATACAAAACAACTTCAATCTATGGTTAGCTCACTACATAAAGAAAGTAAAAAAGCAGGATTGGAAATAAACCTTAGCAAGACAAACATCATGACTAATCACATCGAAATACCTATATATGTCGAAAACACACCATTGCTCTACGTCAATAATTACATTTACCTTGGGAAACAGATCTCATTTGACGGACAGAATAACGTAATGGAAATCGACAGAAGAATAAAAAATACATGGAAAAAGTTTTGGAGTCTTAAAGAAATACTAAAAAGTGGCATGCCCACAAAAACCAAGAAGAGAGTTATGGACACCTGCCTGCTGCCCTCATTAACATATGCTTGTCAGACATGGAAACTTACCCGTCGACTGAAAAATAAAATTAAATCATGTCAAAGGAGCATGGAAAGGAGTATCATGAAAATACGCAAAATTCAAAAGATTCCTCATTTTCAAATAAGACTTAAAACTAAGGTCATAGATGCTCTCAATTATGCGCTAAGACAAAAATGGCGATGGGCTGGACATATAGCGAGACTCAGTGACGGCCGCTGGACTACAAAAGTGACGTCATGGCCAGGTCCACCCGGTCAAAGAAAAAAAGGAAGGCCATTAACTCGATGGGTCGATGATATCGCTAAGGTCGCCGGCAGTCACTGGATGGATACAGCCAAAGATAGAGACCGATGGTCTTCTCTGGAGGAGGCCTTCACCTTCTATTAAGAGGGGTTCTTGCTATTATGACAAATATACGTTTAAAAAAAAAAAAAAAAAAACATAAATAATTTTATTATTTAAATGAATTAAATAAATATATGATTATAATATGATTCATGGATTTTAATTGGATGTTTTTTTTAAATATATTTAGTTTGTAATAAAATAATTATATTGATTTTGAATCATATAGTTAGAATTAATTAAATATTACGATTGCATGCAACTATATAAACTACTACTTTGTAATTATTGTTATTATTTGGCAAGAAATAAAAGGCTTTTTTATTTTTATTTTTATTTTACTTTTCATAAGGTTCTTCTGTTAGTAAACAATGATCTCATTTCTTAATCAACCTTGATTATTGAACCCGTGTTGACTACATCAGATTTAATTAAGTCCTAATAATTACCCAAGTCATTTAACTTATTAGACAGACAATATACAACATTAGTTTTAGTAAATGCAAAACCCGAAACACGTGTCTAGTATTTTTATATAAAGAATCTATGTAGGTACAAAATTTCATAACTGTATCATGAAAAATCACAAAGTTATAAGCTTGTTTTGTCAGCAAAAATTCAAAATCACCGGGCCATCCAAGCGACCGAGGGGTAGTTTTGCACTTGCACCCGGCTGTGGCTGATGGCTCCCAATACCCGCTATGACCTGCCGTGACCTGTGTTGTAGGTACTTAAGTCAATGGTGTCCCACTTGTGACCTTTTTAAATATTTTTGGGACGAAATATACGGAATCTATTGGAATCCATTAAGTTCCTAATTCTAAACAAATTATATTCAGGTTTCGTACAAACTAAAAATAATGTTGTATAATATAAAAGGAGAAACTGAATGACTAACATTTCAATGCACAGCTGAAACTACTGGGACATTGAGCTTGAAATTATATCTAAGTATTTATATTGTATACAGTGTACATATTTGTACTGTTTAATTTATTAACAGTTTTTTATTTAGTCCTGTTGGGTAAAATGTCTATCACATTACGGTTTGTTTTTTAAATTAGCCTATTTGGTGTCTTCCACACTTCTCTGTCTAGGGCCATCTCCGGCCATGTTTGCCTCGCGAACATGATCAGATTATTCCACCACCTTTGCCGGCGTCGACTTTCTTTAGGCATTTAGTGAGTGACAATCCTCACCCACCAGTCCGGGTGCATTCCTGCAACGTGGCCAGCCCACTCCCACTGAAGTGGGAGATTAAAGTTTTCTGTTAGAAAACCGAATTGTAGGTTAAACCCGCGTATTTAAATCATCTGCTCCGATTAAAGTTTCTAAAGATTGGTGTACAAGAATGAAAAATATAGCCAGTTTCTATCCCAATGTCTTTAAACTACTTTAGTATTTAACCATGAAATCGCGAGTCCAGTCCCATGAGGCTTGAACGATTAGAGTCGAGTTAGCTAGACCGATAGTTTCTTTAGTTTTAGTCTATTTTCTTAATTTGTGAATTAAGTGAGCGCTTTTGTGCTAACTGTTAAATAAGTAGTATTGGGAATTTTTAACTTTAGTTTGGATTGTCACGATTTTATAACGAATAGGTACTAGCTGTCCCGGCAAAAGTTTTCCAACACGAAAACCGGCTTTACATCAGGATGGTGGTCCTTGACATAAGGTTGCAGGTAGGCAAAGGAGGCCATGCCACACCCTAATCTTTTAGACAGACAACAATCGTCAGAAAAAAATAGCCGATTGCAACGTCACCTACCAGATTCAGTCATATTTTCAAATCATCTAGGAAAAGCGAAAAAAATCAAACAAAAAAAAAACCATTGGGTTGAGAATCTCGTTTTATTTTTGAAGTTAGTTAACAACGGTAATTTGACATGTACATTGTACGAATATAATCCGTATTTATGTATGGACGAAATACAAATACTTCCCCCACAATAAATAAATTTAATATTATTATATTATACATATAATATTAGTTTAAAATTCCTATAAAATGGTTAATTAATTAATTCTTCGAAACGATTTTGACTCGATGTCAATTCTAAAAATCTAGAAAGAAATGCTACTAAAAACTTTACCAGCGACGAATACTATTATTTCTTTCCAGCGACACTTTTTCATACTACAAAAGAGTAATTCATTAACAAAAAAAAAAAAAACTAAAAAATATGCCCCAACAAAATCGCCCAGTCATCGCATCAGCATTATTACTTTTCCTCTACAAAACACAATAATAACTGCTCCAGTCGATTCGGAACCGTCCAAAAAGGTGAATAAAATCGAAGCCGTCGGCTTTCGGCTTTACTGGCGATTTTTTCGTTTCACACCGCGAGCCCTGCTGGGTTGGCAGAATCTGGCAATTTTAAAAACGATTCGCAGAGAGGTCAATTTATTTTTGTTAACATTACTCGAAACTGGTGGAGATTTTATTTGGTTCAGCGTAGTGAGTTGTTGGTATATAAAATGGTAGACTGGTGAAAATTACTTCACCTGTGTGCTTATATACTTTTATCGATAAAGAGGCGTAAGCTCCGCTCTCCATATATTAAAGTGTATCGGAACAAGCAATCAATTAATATAACAGCAACTTTGCCAAGAGCCGTCCTTATAAACCTAAGAGTGTTTTTAATATCGTGCAGTTTTGATCACGCATGCGGAATTTCTCTGCACGAGTATTCCTCAAAAATTTCCGTTTTAAACAAATACTTATTGTAATACATGGAATAGGCATGCGGGACGCGTTTTTGTTAATTTTGAAATTTTCTTAATACGGGGTATAAAATCTTAATTCGTACGATATTAAAAACACCGCTAATTTATAAAACGCAAAAATAGTTTCTATTTATGGTTATTATAGACTTTGAGACCCTTTATCCGATGTGCGAATGTTTAAAAAATTAAAATAATGCATCGTCTAAAAAAAAAAAAAAACAAAACAAAATCAATGTATTTTTTTTTTGTTTTAGGGTTAGTTGCACCATTTAACTGTAACGATAACAAAGCCGTTAACAGTTGTCAAATCGTCGAATTGACCAATAGGCGGCCGCTTCACGGCTGGTTATGGTTTGGTTATCGGTACCTATAGTTAAATGGTGCATTTCACCCTTAGTGTCGTAGTGCACACACCTGCATTATAGTAGACTTATCACATGGGGTATAAAAAATAGCCTACGACTTATTCTCAAACCTACCAAATATACATGAGAACAACATATCAATAGGTCAAGCCGTTTCGGAGAAGTTCTATAAAAATCAATGTAATGCGAGATTTTTACATATTAGTTATTTTAACACACATGTGATTATAGCCCAATCCCTCTCCTAGAGAGAAGGTCTGAGTCCCAGTCGTGGGGACATTATAAGGGTAAATATGCTATGCTAGATAAAACATTTGATCAATATTGTCGAGCAAATGTTTCAATGATGCCATCTCAAACGAAGGAATTCCAGGTATAAATTACACAGATCATAACTTGAAAACTGATTACATTTGGTTTAAGTCTATAATTCAGGTATTTCATTGATGTAATTAAGAATTAATTTAGATCTGTGACTGTATATTTTAGTAGTTACGACTAGTTAATCAAAGTTCAGTTTATACCTAGTCAGTTTAGGATTGAAGTTGAGTAAGTAGGGTATATCGTGCGACAAGAATAGACAAAACTTAATTAGATTTATGACTAAAATATTACAAAGTATAATAAAATTTATTACATGGGATTAATAAATTGTATATAAATATGATTACAAATTGCGTTATTTTCTTTTTACATAGATACCTTTAATTCATTAAACCCCAAGCGAACGCCGGCGTTCGCGCACCTATTGTCTTTCAATTGTGTCTGTAATTATCACAATTGAAAGGTTAATTTATCATCATCATCATCATCATCATATCAGCCGAAAGACGTCCACTGTTGGACATAGGCCTCCCCCAAGCGTCGCCACAACGACCGGTCCTGTGCGTCACGCATCCATCGGGTTCCCGCGACCCTGACCAGGTCATCGGTCCACCTTGTTGGAGGCCGTCCAACGCTGCGTCTTCCGGTACGTGGTCGCCACTCCAGAACCTTTCGTCCCCATCGACCATCCGTTCTGCGTGCAATGTGTCCCGCCCATTGCCACTTAAGTTTGGCGATTCTTCGAGCTACGTCGGTTACCTTGGTTCTCCTGCGGATATCTTCATTTCTGATGTGATCACGCAAGGAAACTCCAAGCATAGCCCTTTCCATCGCCCTTTGGGTGACTTTGAGTCTTCTTATGAGGCCCATTGTAAGTGACCACGTTTCGGAGCCATAAATCATCACTGGCAACACGCACTGGTCATAGACTTTCGTCTTGAGACACTGTGGTATATTGGACGAGAAGACACCGCGCAGCTTCCCGAACGCCGCCCAGCCGAGTCGGATTCGACGATTGACCTCTTTCTCGAAGTTAGACCTACCCAACTGGACCGTCTGTCCCAGGTAAACGTAATCATCCACAACTTCGAGTGTACAGTCTCCGATCTTAATAGGAGTGGGCGCTACATGGATGTTAACCATAACTTTGGTTTTGTCCATGTTCATCTTAAGTCCCACTCTTTCGGAAGCTCTACTGAGGTCACCGAGCATTGTACTGAGTTCCTCCGTAGTCTCAGCCATGACTATTATGTCGTCGGCAAACCGAAGGTGAGTGATGTACTCGCCATTCACATTAATGCCTAGTCCTCTCCATTCCAGAACCTTGAAGACATCCTCCATTGCGGCCGTGAACAGTTTCGGAGAAATGACGTCTCCCTGTCTCACACCTCGCTGCAAGAGGATAGGTTTCGATGTCTGGTCTTGAAGTCGGACTGACATGGTGGCGTTTTTGTACAAACACTTCAGCACTTCGATGTACCGATAATCAATCTGGCACCGTTGGAGAGACTGCAGTACAGCCCACGTCTCGATCGAATCAAAGGCTTTCTCGTAGTCCACAAACGCTAAGCAAAGAGGCTGATTATACTCTTCAGTCTTCTGTATAATCTGACGCAGCGTATGTATGTGGTCCACGGTTTAATTTATAGTTTGATTATAATAGTAAATAAAATATAATAAAAATAAAAAAGCCTTTATTTCCATATCTTTAATTCTAAATTCCATTTCAAATGTTAGTATTAGTATGATAGTGTTAGTTATGTTTTGCTTAATTTCTAATGTTAGTAAGAGTTAGTTTAGTTGGATATGGACCCCTCTTCGGGTGAAGGCCTCCTCCAGTCTTTTCCACTCATCTCTGTCCTTTCCAATAGTTAGCCAGTCCTTTCCTGCTCATTCCGTTATAACGTCTACCCATCGTCTTTTCGGTTTTCCTACCCTTCTTTTTCCAATTGGCCCCTTCCACTTCACTCCTTCCCTCACGCAAGCTCTGAAATGGAAATGGCAATGGGCAGGTCACGTATCGAGATACACAGACAACAAGTGGACAATCAATACCACAAAGTTTTATTCATCATCATCATCATCCGATACACGTCCACTGTTGGACATAGGCCTCCCCCAAGCGTCGCCACATCGAACGTTCCTGTGCGTCCAGCATCCATCAGTTTCCTGCTACCTTCACCAGGTCATCGGTCCACTTTGTAGGAGGCCTTTCAACACTGCGTCTTCCGGTATGCGGTCGCCACTCCAAAACCTTTCGGCCCCAACGGCCAAAGTTTGATTTATATAAACATATTTATTCAAACTTAAAAGAAAAACTCTCCTGTAAAACCATAGGTTAGGTCATCGGTTATTTCACTAACATAATATATATTTATTACACCAATAAATAAGCAATTTTTTTACTATTCATCAGACATTACGGATGCAAAACCTTCCTCTTGTATTTCATGGTTACTATAATACTACTAATTTTCCACTGAAAAAAATGTAATTATAAGAAATCCTTCAAAGCTGTTCATGTTAAAAGACATTGAGAAAAACAGTAAATTGTACCAAATTCACGACTTTGACCAGATTTATTTAAACGTTAAATCCTTTAGTTTTTCAACCGCCATAAAATCACAAACATCCCTTCCCATAAAAGCCACTACAGCCGTTAATACACACACACATATAAATAACAAAGTTTAAGTACATGAACTAGGTATATCGTCTGGCTAGATTTACGACTGGCTAAGTACTAGTCTTGGTATCACGTTCTTACCATAAAACAGTTCGGCTGAAAGACGCGGAGAAGGAATGGGTGATACGTCTCCGCCTGTGAATAGTTGAGATATAGCTGGTTTAGATTTTTAGTGTACGTCGTTTCGGTTAATTTTAGGATGGGGTAGAGAATTTTAGAAGTTCTCTGTGGGTAGATAAAGATTTAGATTTAGTGGTGTTGTTTAAATTTTATTGGCGTTGCAATGAATTTTGTAGTTTGTTAGAGTTACTGAATAGTTTTTGAAAAACTTCTTTTTCTTTAAGTCGCCTATGGTAGAAAGACATATTTTTTCATTTACAGTATTGTACGACGAGATATAGGTAACTCGACTTCCAATAATGACCAGGGCCAGGTCGACAGCTGCTTTTATTCCACATGCGCTTCGACAAGCTGTCAGCATAATCGACAGGGTCCGTTAGAGGTGATGCTTGCCTTGGCTGTTAGATTGATCGACAAAGCTACCGCAGTTCTGGAATACAAAAAGGAACTGAATAAAAACGAGTGGGTATTAGTCCACCCAGACCGGGAAAAGTTATTTGATGTTTCCGCGCCCAAAAAAGGGATATGAAAGATACTACTAGAAACTACGATTCATCCCTTAGTATTTTACTACGTTATTATTACAGGTGGTTAAAAAATGTCAGCCACATATATTTATTTTTCGAATTGTGTTTCGTTGAACTCAAGGCGATGGTTAATTTATTAAATAAACTATTAACCGAAAATCATAAGATGAATTAATAGAAGTGAAAAAATCTAGAGTACAATCCGACGCTCAAAAAAAAAAAAGTTCCGAAGCCAACTCGCAAAGGCCTTGTTAGGTATTCCTTGTACACGCCACACAAGTACACGAGTCTTCGTTATTATCATTATGATAAAAAATAGGATCAATTTGTGCTTGATAACCCAAAATTATTGGTATATTTTCTTTACAATTTTTGTCATTCTTCATTATAGCTATTCATCACATACCACATACTGAGATAATTCATAATTTGAATCCCATAGATTTTTTGAGGAAAAATAAAGCCATGTCGCAATCAAACCTGCCCAGGGGTCCTTAATACTGTTTAATGAAGTTCTTTATACGTGGCCAACATAACAAATTTGGACTCAAAGCGCACTAACGATGCTCAAGGTATTACCAGTCAGTGGTGACATACATACAGTTAGTAAGACTGACAAGTTCATAATAAGCAATAACAAGCAAAAATCCATTTGTAAAGGCAAGTACGAAGACAAAACTGCTAACGTACTTATTAACTGAGTTAGCAAAAACATATATTATTTCAATTCTTTAATTCTTTATTGTACACTATAATAACACAAATAAGTGGATGACAAAGTTCATGTACATAGGCGAGCTTAACTCAAAGTTGAGTTTTCTTCCAGCAAACCATTGAGCGATAGAGAGAGATGACAATAGAGGGTAGGATCCAGTGTACAATTTTAAAATAAGACATATTATGAACAAAATAATAATACATAAATAAGTATACCTACATACATAAATACACACATACTTTATATATTATATATATATATATATATATGCTATGTCATTGTGAAAGGAAATACTCTTTAATTTTCCTCTTGAAGACATCTAAAGAAGGGCTGTCACGTAAGGAGTGTGGGAGGGAGTTCCACAGACGCACTGCTGTTACAGAGAAAAAACCATCATAACGGCTAGAAGTGTGAAACGGGGTACGAAGAAGAAGAGAATTGGCAGTGCGACAGGGTTTACCCCTCGGGACGAAGTACTCAAAGCGTTCACGAAGGTATTGTGGAGAATTTGGGTTGTGTAGGATAGTGTAGAGAAGAGATAGAATATGGGTATCACGCCGACGCCGAATCGGCAACCACTTCAATCTGGTCCGAAACTCCGACACATGGTCGTATTTGCGGAGGCCGAAAATGAAGCGGATGCATAAGTTCTGCAGTCGCTCGAGTTTGTTTAGGAGAACCTCCGTTGCATCGAGAAAACAGACATCCGCATAGTCTATTAGCGGTAGAAGAAGAGATTGCGCAAGGGTGACCCTAGTATGAAATGGTAGGAATTTTTGGAGACGTTTAAGGGACTGAAACGAGTAGAAGACCCTCCTGCTAACATCAGCTATATGAACATCCCAAGAAAGGTCATTCATTAATAACAACAGAGCTAGTGGTTAGGATAGGAACTTATAACGATCTTCATCAAAGAATTGAGTAGCTAATCAAAGAGTATTTGAAAGTGGTGCCAGTAACTAAAAAGATGAAAGGGAAACGGTCGTGTGAAAATGAGAGATGAAATGGATGTTATTAAAAGGGATATGAGTAAACATGTGAACCGATAGGGAGGGAGATTGAGATGAAAGATAGCGTAGATGAATTGTGTAAGAAGTGATTGAAAAAAAAAGGCAGTTAGTGATAGTGTGACAGTTGACGAGACAAAATAGAAGAAAAAATCGTGCTGCGTTGACCCCAAGTAACACAAGGGCAGAAAGAAGATGAAAGGCTTGGAATAGATTGAATACTTTAGAAGTAGTAATAAACAATGACAGTGCTGTTTATTAAGTGAGTCTATCTAACACAATGGAATAATAATCATTGATCTTATACGAATTGCATGATGGAAGAGCCAACTATTACTGCTTACCTACGCGGTGTTGAGAGATTATGATAAAATCATTCATCCAAAGCATCCGTGTGTCCCAACACAAATTCACAGTGTCACCAGACTTGCACAGTCCCAAATCTAGTACATCTAGATACAACCATACAAACATAGATCAAACATAACTCCTCGTGTATATCATCAGAACGGGTCCCAAATAGAATTGAACCACGAATAACGATATATCTGGTGCTAACAAAATAATACATATTTTATCGATATTCTTCTTATTTATGGAATCCTCTGAAAAGGTGTAATGGAATTTCGAGATAACTTTGAGGATGTGTGAATGGTGTGAAACTGAATATATAAATTGGTTGTAGTGATACTTGTTATAATTTTAAAGAGTATATCGTCACACAGGTAAGCAGCGCGATGGATGCAAGACGCACAGGACCAATCGTTATGCGACCCTTGGAGGAGGATTATGTCCAGCCTCGGACGTCTTTCGGCTGAAATAATAATAATAATAATAATAATAATAATCTTTATTTCATTTCATTTTTACACAAAATAGTTACATGTAACAGCCACAAGTAAATCTTAAACAATTATGCTGTGTCCAAGTAATAACTACGAGTATAATAATGACTTATCAAATATTTAAACTACAGGAAAATTTACTTTATTAACTAAAAAGGTATAATTACGACTTTCCCGAGCTAGGTTTATAAAACCTGTGTTTCGGGTCATCACTTACAAGACTATCACTACGGGTGCACGTAGACAGAAATTACAGAAAAACAACTTACAAACTAAACGTACAATCATACTAAAACTTCCAGCAGTTTCTCTGTGTCTGTGTAGTTAAGATTCAGTAGATAGTCCAATACCAATGTACTACATTTAATATAATTTACGCTATAAATATCCAATAATTTGTTAAACTTGTTGTATAAAAAAGGTCCTAAAAATACATAAAATCTATGTGCAAATGCATGTTTCGTCTGTGGTTTAGTGCAAACCAAATCTTTCCTCCTCCTGGTTGAAGGTACTGGGTTAAAAGGAAGCTCAGAGTGTTGATATAGTACAGTGTGCATTATAAATAGTTGGCGTACTGTTAGTACTTTACATGCAGTGTATAGCTGATGTGTGGGAAACCTAAAAGGGCGGAAGGTTGCAACCTTTAGA
The DNA here is from genome assembly GCA_929112965.1 of Mythimna albipuncta. NCBI lineage: Eukaryota > Metazoa > Arthropoda > Insecta > Lepidoptera > Noctuidae > Mythimna > Mythimna albipuncta. Next base: position 4,868,666 of record OV815960.1, read on the forward strand.
ATTGCTCTTTGAGCACGTTCTAGAGGAAGTAAGATAGTCTTTGCAGTTCCACCCCATGAAGTAATACAGTAGGTGAGAACAGATTGACACAAAGCCAAATAAACCTGTTTAATTAACTTATAGTCGGCTATGTGACGTAGGTTCTCAAAAATATACATTAATTTACGCACTCTTGTGCATAGTAACTCGATGTGTTTACGGAAGTTTAGATTTGTGTCAATCGTAACACCTAAGTATTTTACGTGATCAGCTTTAGCTAAAGTAGGGCAGTTACAAGCAATGTCAGCATGCTTGCAATTATTATGCGCAAATAGGTTTAGGTTCGTAAGCGGTATATTAATGTTTCTCATTGAAAATAAAATGTATTTAGTCTTATCTATATTTAGTGTTAGAAGATTTTGATGAAGCCAATTAGACACAATATTAAAACCGTTTTGGGCAAGTTCATACGCTTCAACTTGAGATTTAGCGGAAAATAGTAGAGCTGTGTCATCCGCGTATGATAATATTAGCCCATTATGAAGGACTAAACTACATAGGTCATTAACCCCTCGAGCGCCAGAGTTTAATGACCCGGAAAATTGCCGTGTTTACGTAAATCACCAATAAAATAAATAAATAAATAATAAAAATATTTTTTTGGTTTTTTTCTAGGAAAAACAAGTAATACAATAAATATGGAATAATATAATATAGAAACTAAAATTTTCGGCCAAATAAGTTTCGTACAGACGTGTGTACAAAACGAAAATTAAGCGTTTTTCAAGGTCTTCAAGTTGTACAGACGTATGTACAATCGGCGCTCGAGGGGTTAATGTAAATTAAGAATAACGTAGGGGCCAAAATACTTCCTTGTGGTGTTCCGAAACAACTATTTTTCATCTCAGAACTTTTGTACGACCCTATTTTAACGCATTGCTGGCGGTCCCTAAGATAATCGGAGAATAGCTGAAGTTGCACGCCTCTTATTCCAAGTTTTTCGAGCTTTTGCAGTAATATAGAACACGAAATTGTGTCAAAGGCTTTAGCGAGGTCCAGAAAAATCCCAATGGTGTGCATGCCCTTATCTAGTTTGGTACTAATATATTCAGACAGTCTGTGTACTGCTTGGTTAGTTGATCTTTTTGGTCTAAACCCAAATTGGTTATTGGAAAGCAATTTGTTAACTTCAAGATATTCTATTAATCTATTATTTATAATTTTTTCTAAAATTTTTGAGAGTCCTGTTAGTACTGAAATCGGTCTATAGTTATTAACACAGTTTTTATCTCCCGCTTTGAAAACTGGCGTAACTACTGCCTTCTTAAGCGGTTTGGGGAAAATTCCGTTAGACAAACATGACTGAAAAATATGTGTTAATGGAGGAGCAAGAAGGTGTTTAAACCTTTTCAGTATATTATTAGGAATACTATCCCATCCAACAGCGCAGTCATCCTTTAACCCTGTAATTATCCTTAAAATTTCATTGACGTCAGTGTCTAATAAAACAAAGGATTTTGATGTTTTCGTAGGGCTGATCACAGGCGTTGACGTTTGGTGGGAAGAGCTACTATGGTTCAAGGATTTTTCAGCCAAGGTTTTGCCAACGTTAGCAAAAAAACTGTTTACTTTATTCGCGGCTTCGACTGGATCTATTTCTGTTGACAGTAATTCAAGGGGAGGTTCAGAATTTTTCGATCGAAAAGTATTAGTTTTAATAAATTTCCATACAAGTTTGCTGTTTTTTCCTGCCTTCTGTAGTTCGTTTTTCTCATGTTGATATTTAATTTTTTTTAAAAGATTATTGCAAAAGTTTCTATACCTTTTATATGAAATAGAAAGTATTTCATTATCAGGTGCAAGTTTCGACTTTTGGTGTAGTTTATCTCTATGTCGTATACAACGTACGAGTCCAGGAGTGATCCACGGTTTAATAGAATTATACTTTCTAGACGTTATTTTAGTAATTGTATTTTTGCTTATTGCATGTTGTAGCGAGTGTATGAAGTACTGTAAAGAAATATTTGCATCATAAGTTTCGTAAACAGGGTCAAAGTCAATACCGCGAATGTCATGTTCTAGATTAATCATGTTAATTTTTGTACAACTACGCATGCAGTTTATTCTAGGTGAGGATTTTTGTATTGTTAGTAAAATAGCTTGATGGTCCGTAAGCGATGAGTTAGTAACTAATGTTTTGTTCGGAAGTTTGGTTTTTATGATGAAATGATCCAAACATGATCCAGTCTGGTGCGTGGGATAATAATGGGTTGGTAAAAGACCATGAAATGAACAAATATTTAAGTAATTATGAACATGTGTATCTGATCTCCCGGAAGCAATATTAATATTTATGTCACCCATTAGAACAATGTTCTTAAAAGCTGATAAATGTTTTAAATTGACATCAAGTGATTCTAAAAAACTGTCAATGTTTTGAGACGGTGGCCTATAAATGGCCATAATTACAGTATCCGGGACAATTTTAATTAATAAACAGTTACTATGTTGAAATATAGGCTCTTCCACGAGTACTTTTAAGTTATTTTTGATGTATACCACAACACCATCATTCTGATTCATGTTTGAATTTGTTTTGTGAGTGCAGTAGCCGTCAAGGGAAGGTAAATTGTCTGTCTGAGCTGACAGCCAACATTCTGTCAATACAATAACATCACAGCTAATGTCAAGACTTTGTAATAGAACTTCAAACCCATCCATGTTGCGATTAATACTGCGAATATTTTGTGTAAGCAGCGTAAGCATATTTTCCCCAGAAGGAAGAAGAAGTTTACAATCTTCTACATTACAGGTATTGGCTTCCGCCACAGAGAATCCATCCAAATCGGAGATTAGCTGACTAGCCATAATAACTAGTTACTAAAGTAATAAAAGATAAACTAACTCTAACGAAACCGTAACTAAGTGCTACTATATAAACTAGTCGGGGCGCTCTTAGGCGCCTTCATAGTCTATCGAATTGATATAATTAACTTCCGCATATTTACGCGCTGGACACTCTGCGTCACCGGTCTGATGGTCACATTTCCTCTTGAAACGCTTGCACGTCGCACATTGGGGTGGAGAAGATTTACTGCTACACTCCTTGTGTGAATGCCCAGTTTCTCCACAATGGTTACAGGTAGGACTGGTTTCACGACAAAACTTGGCTGCGTGGCCGAACTGCTGGCAGTTAAAACATCTTGTGACTATTGTGAAATCTTTCACAGGGCATGATGTCCAATTTATAAAAATCCGGCCTTGATTTATTAGGACTTTCCTGACGGCAGCGGGTACTTCTAAGATAAAGTTGCAGGTGGGAAGACCTTTTTTACCTGACTTATGGCTCAATTTGACAGTCGAAAGGAAGGACTCACGAGTAGTGTTTGCCAATTTATCTGAGATGTTTTGCTCATAAATGCAGTCCAATACTTCCTTTTCAGTAAGTGCTACTGGAACTCCAACGACAGCAATCCTAGGTCGGCGTTTAGGAGCTTCTTCTACCGTAAGGCCTGATGACACCAGTTTCGTGGAATTCCTGAGCTTTTCGATATCGCCTTTGCTTTCGGTCCTAATAAGAACACCTCCGTTTCTTACTTTCTTTAGGCCACGGACATGAAGCTTAAGTTCTTCAGGCGATATAATTTTCTGCACAAGTGTCTTTGTATCATCACTTGTTTTAGTCTTGTCGCAAGGATAGATGGCCACTGAACTCAAATTTGCTGGACGGATGAAGGTTTCGGAACTTTTTTTAACCATGCTAGCGTAGGATGAAGAGGTGTTGCCGGAAGGTGATAGTTTGTTAATTACAGCCTCTTTGATTACCTTAACAGATTCTGTAAGGTCCAGCTGGTCCCTAAGGTGCTGTGCTGTGTTGTGTGCTTGAATCGTTTTTTGTTTTAATGATTGATACAGTACCGCCATCTGAGATGTTCCATTGTAAACCCTGCGACAAAGAGCGGAGACACGGAGCTTCTGATCACTGTTCATTTTCCCGTCCGAAACTATGGTGCAGACCTCAGTAAGAAGAGTGTCTATTGACCCCATCCATTTCTGGATCTCTGGTGTCGAAATGACTTCTTCCGGTAACTCACCATCCGACACGGGTGGAGCTCGAGGTGGTGTTTGCTGCCTAGGTTGAACTGGTTCAGGTTGGGTTGGAGTCGGCGGAGGACTTCGACGTAATAGTTGGCTACGCCCAAAAGGGCTAGCTTCTTGATTGGACATAACTAACACAGATAGTATGCTATGACTATGAGTTATTTAGTTCATCTTGCACAATATAAAAGTTGATTATATCACACTCGCGACACACTTTACTTTCGAACTGACACCGCAAATAATTTTATAATATCAATTGTTGTAAGTTAATTTAAGATATTACATTATTATTAAATGCAAAATAGACGACTACCAAGTATCGCGTCTCGTAAGTGAAATGATGATGATGATTGTGATGTCCTCACACTGTCGCTGTCTGAATAAACCGACCTAAGTAATACGGAAACCAAAGCTGTGGAGTATGATAGGGTACAAAAAATTGAAAATGATTCTCAAGGTTATGACAAAGCTCCATCATTGGACCACAAGACTTACGGTGATGCACCATCGTTTTATAGTGAACTTCTCATCTATAGACATGAAACGATTTGGGAATACATTAATTAAAATTCAGTAAGTAACGCTGCATGCTGTATTGTCAAAATGTCCGCCCTGTGATCGGAGTTTTTCGGCCAAGGTTGGATATGCAAGTCACATGAGGGCATATAAGAGAGCAGCAGATCTGAGCTCACAACAACCATGAAACAATATAATGCGGTCGCTGTGGCCGAAATTGGCTAGATGGCATCATTGTCAAAAGTGCTTCATCGTCGACCACATCATCGCTTACCATCAGGTGAGATAGTGGTCAAACGCAAGCCTATCATTAATAAAAAAAAATAAAAAAAAGTCATAGCTTACTACTACCAGGTGATATAGTGATCAAACGAGCTCCTGCTAAGTACATACGTTTGCGTAGAAGTAACATTTAAAAATACTTTTTTCATTTCTATTAACCACATAATATAGGAATATTTTGGAGATAGTAGTTAATTGCTTTTTATCTATGATTTTAAATGACGAGGACAGGCATAATCCTTCTTTGGGTACCAACATAAATTTTTATTAATATTTTTAATTAAAAGTCAACGCAGTATAATATAAGATATGTATATGTGGAAGCTTTTAATTAGCAATTTTTCATACCTATAAAAAAAAACAATTATTTTATTAGTCTGTAAGCTTTCTCTAAAAATAAATAAATAAATAATTTTCTGTTAACTTAAAACCGACCCTCAACGGCCCAAGATAACTTAAACACGGCAGCACAGCCAGTACAGTCAAACAATTCGTCGGCGTGGCGGCGTGGCGGGCATCCGTCTCGGTCAATTACAACGATATGCAAACTGTTACAATCACGCTCGGAGTAATTTAAAACCTGAACAAAGAATATTGCGACTGGAACGGGCAGTTTTTTTTTAATGGGTCATCAGCTAATGATTTTTTTCTCTCTCTAACCTACGATCTAATGCAGAGGGCCGTGTTTGAATTTTACAGACTAGACACCTACCACACATATGTTTCTTCTTAGCCTTTTACATTCCAAGATCACAGGTTTTGCTTTCGTTCAATTCATGACCTCAACAGGGCTTCGGCCCTGCTGAGCTCCAACGGTTTTGCTGATATCTCTTTGAGGTGTCTTTGAGGTCGTTATGAAGGACCAGACAGCAAGCTATCCATTGCTCGGGTTACGTTGTGACTTTGAAAACTTATTTGTAAAGTCAGCAAAATTGTTACTTATGGACATTGTTTTTTTTTTCTCTTTTATGATATTTTTTCTTTCAATAATAAATTGCTAAAATGTTCTTCAACATGTTTGTATATTACCCAAACTTAATCCAATTACTAATATGTACATAAAATAAAATATTGACCTACTTACTAAATAAGTAATGTTTCAGTTTGTCATCGTCTCAAATTGGTCCCGTGTTTTATTGATTAACTTTTCATTTATCATAGAGAGTGATGAAGCATAAAAGTATTATTGTTAGGCATTCTAAGTGTGACAAATGTTATCTTTTGTGACTTATAATGATAGGAAAACTTATAGATAACTATACATTGAATCTAAAAACGTAGGCACCTTAATTTATGCTTATGCCAGCCATACACGGTCAAACCTGTCGTGTGAAAAAGAGAAACTGACTGACAGATTAACCCACAGCGGAAACTAAAGGGCCTATGAATATAAAATTTTGCATATGGTTTGCTTATATGTCTTAGGCGAGCACAAAGAGAAGATTTTCTAAAATTTACCCCATAAGGGGATGAAACAGGTATCCAAAGTTGTTACAGAACAACACCTAAGAAGAACATTTAAGACAAAACCATCTTCTTCAATTAGAATACCTATACCTACTTTCTTGAGAGAACCCGTAATCATCAAAACCTTCATCTGTTTTGGGTAGATCGGCGAGAGTCAGAATATTAGTCACTAAAATCCATCCATGTTTCTTCAGTTGCCTTTTGCGTTTCAGGACTGAGGTAACACGTCTCACATCTACACCAACAAGTATCAGGATTTACACAGAACAACGGAAATCAAAAAAAAAAAATAGCCACCAAAGAGCGTTACAGTACATGCCGTATCTAGCACCTCCACAAATTATCCAGGGTTCTTTAGACAATGTATCTTGAACTCTCTCCCAGAGGGAGACGCTAATAAGCCCGTAATAAATGACTCGCTTCGCGCAAAATATTCAGTGTGTGCTACCAACTGTTATAATAAGTATTACAATCCCAGCTACATGAGTAATAATTATTTGTTTGTTTAGCTTATTAGAACACTGGGTTTGAAAGTGCTTCAATTGTTTTGGCAAGGAAAGTTTGGGTTTAGATTGGACGAGGGTATTCGAGGATTCCCAAAAATTAATGTGAAGTTGAATAATCGAATTAACGGGTGATTGGTAATACATAGAAAGTATTCATGAGTTACGTTATACCCTATTCGCGTTAAGATTAGATATTTTAAGAAACCTTTTTTTACTGACTGTTCAACCGATTTTAACTTCTATTAAGTAGGCATAAGGATGGCATTAAAAGCAAAAAAGTGGTTACAATATCAACTATTTACTACAGCCGCCATTTGTCATGCCACCAACGTAATAAAAGTCAAAATCGTTTGAACGAACAGTAATAAAAGGTTTTCATACATGTCTAACGTTATTTTGAACAGAGTATAGAGTTTTCTGATTTTTCGGGATATCGATACCCAGTGGTAACAGTCCCGACTTTCGAATTGTAGGTCGAAGGTTTAAACCCAGTCAGGAGAATTACTTTTTGTAATTTATTACATCGCCACTGCTTTCTAAACGGTGAAGGAAAACATCGTCAGGAAACCGGTATGTTCTTAACTCAAAAATATCGAAGACGCAGGGTCCTGCGTTGATTATTGGAAGTCACAAACTTCCAATAATCCACGCTGGGCCCGCGTGGTGGATATCGGCCCATTCTCCTCTCCTTGAGAAGCACCAGCAGTAGGTACATTATAAAGATGATTATGCTATTATTTAACATAGCCAAGTTCTATTTGCGTTTTGAATAATTGTGAAAAAAGGTATTAAGTCAGATCAATTTTATGTTTATAAATCTAACTGTTCCTAAGCATAAAACAAGTACCTACCAAAACAGTTTTAGTTTATTTTCTTTCTCTCTTTTCTTCAGTAAATTACTTATTTTCAGACATAATATTCCTTTTCCTGTTACACTTATAAACTCGTATTTCGCATTTTCGCGAGAAATTAAATAAGAGAGAATTCAATTTTGATCAGAAAACCTTTTACAACTCATTTTTAAATCACTAACAGGTAACAACGAAAAAAATAAAACAAATAACAGATTTATAAATATAAAAACTTTCTTAAATTATATTTTATAGAAAGAATTGAATGGTCAGTTGCTTTAGTTAAGCCATGAATTTTATGCCGGAGGTCGTAGGTTTGGTAGCACCCAGAAAAAACATTTGTGTGATCGTTTATTTATTTTTATACTTTATTTTACATCATTACATATACAAAAGGAAATTAAAACACATACATAAAATAGGCCGCCGTATCGCATTCCACGATCTTTTCCAGGTAACCTGGAATGGACAGTAGTTATTTGTTCTGTAATAATTGTATATGTATTTAGAAATAAATATGTTTTTCAGTTATCTAGTACTCATAGCACAAGCTTTGCTTAGTTTGAGACCACATGGCGTTGTGTGAAATTTGTGGTATATTATTATTATATTAATCACTAGCTTCTGCCCGCGACTTCGCCCGCGTACATAAAATATAGCGCATGTCACTCAAAAATAAAGCAGCTTTCTGTCGGTGAAAAAATTTTAGCAATCGGACCAGTACTTTCAGAGATTACCTCCTACAAACAAAAAAACATAAACACAAATTTTACCTCTTTATTATATTAAGTATAGATGAAAGCTTATGAACTCATATATATTTTTGTTTTCTTTGCAGGTAAGTTCGAGGAAATTGAAGTAAGATGAATTAAATCAACAATAGTGGTGAGAATTTGTTTTCAAAGCTGGCGAAAATGTTGAAAAACATTATGAAATAATAAAAAGGTAGTAAGTACTCAAGTCTAGCCTATCGTGGAGCCAGACATTTTCAAAATGGCAGTAGGAAGGCGAAGATTGAGCTAACAAGAGGAACTGGGAAGGGCGGCTTGCTTATTCTCTGAATTCCAAGTACGGTGTACTATAAATGCTACGATGGCGTGTTTTCTTTTAAATAATTGCTATAAAAACGTATAAATACGATTTTAGTAACTAATTTAAGACAGATGAATTAAAAGTGAAATAAATTATTTGAGATGTAATTAAAATGAATGAAAAAAATGCAAACTGAACTATGCGATACCTAAAATAAATGAACTCAACGCGAGGGTCTAAATTTATTTTTATCTATTTAAAACTAAAATAGTTTTAAAGTTATTTAAATGTAATAATTAGATGAAATTTCACCATTTTTCCTCCTTCGGAAACTATGGAGCATACAATTTTGATAAAATGTAAGGAAATAGGTCTTTACTTAAAAATTAGAAAAAAAATGACTTATTATAACAATAAAAAAAGATAATAATGTAAAATAAAAGGTTTGATCAAAACCGAGTCCGATTCGCACTTGACTAATTTTTTTTATTATAATTTTTAAGACTGTCCTCAAAAGTAATTCAAGAACTAAACCTAATCAAAACTATCTAGATTAATATTTAGGGTACAGTATCCAAGATTGTCCTGCCGTCAACATTAGCGGGGACGCAACGAGCGTTTGTATGACGTACGGAATCCACAAATCCGCCATGATGGATTGTGGTAAATGTATTTTCTGTGCATTTCGGCAACTATATTGTGGCTGCAGCACCGCAAACGCGGTGGCATTCGCAAATCTTTGGAAATGGATTGAAATATATTACTATCAAACACACTTCCGCCTGGCCACAGCTAAGTTCATTTTTGCTTACACTCGAATCGAAAACTTTCAAGAGTTTCGTTTGGCGCGTCAAATTTTTTTTTAAGTGGTCAGGCAGAAATGACCACGATGGTACATCCTAGTTATGTTGCTGTACAACATAATTAGCTTCCTGTAATAATTCTGATGCGAGGATAAACAAATAAACAATAAAAATCTTTCTTTATTATACTCAAAATTTTAAAAACACTCATTCAAATTGGGACAAAACACATATGCGAGTAAACCCACTATAAAATTGGGGTAACACCCAGGGTAAGGTTTACCCTTGAGAGGACTTTTTTTGGGTGGGTAAAAATCATCCAAATGATATCCCCCACAGAACGGGAGATAGTGTCAGACTCTTACTGACTAAAACACCACACCGTTCTTTCTTGCGTTTCATACCGGGGCCAACCCTCCCTTTCGGAATTAGACCCTGACCCCAGTAGGCTTCGACCCAGCTGGGCCCCTGCTGTTGCTGACAACTCTTTAAGGCGCGCGGGAACAGTGCACGCCTTCGAAGACTTGGGCTAGTTCTGAACAGTTACTGGACGGTCGGACAGAGAGCTACCCATTGCTCACCGTCCGCGAGCTCACACCTACGGTTAAGACTGCGCCTCAGACTTTTTGAATAAAACCCACCTATATTCCTTAATTTTCCCTTTGCATTCTTAGGTTTGGTAAGTCTTTCAAACTTTAAAACGCTATAGAACTTGCGCTACCCCTACTAAACTAACTAAAAATAGAATGTTTAAAATTAGTCCAGGAATTTTTTCATTACAAACAAAAATACAAACATACAAAAAATAGAAATCTCTTTATATCATAAATATTGAAGTATAGATTTATCAACTATGCAATATTTACTTTACCTAAAACAGTTGCACTAAGATTCAGTCCTTTACTGAAGACATAAATGAACTCGAAGAACAACACCAGACTAATATGAAGTTAGGAAAGAGATCGTATCTGAAACAATGAGGTATAATGTGGATACGGTGTTTTAATAAACTGCACGTTTATTACAATAACTAAAATCTACTTAAAAAGTAACTTACCGCGGGTACTAACTAAAGAATGCATTCTCATCTTTATTTTCTTAACTACATTGTATTCTATATTCAGTCTTAAAATCATCTTCTCATTTATCTTGAAGTAACTAAAAATCTGTTTATAATACTAACATTATTAGACTTCCTACATAGACAATGTTGTTCTTTCATCGTCATTTTCATCAACATCATTCATCCTCTTTTCAGCCGAAAGACTGAAGGTGTTGGACATAGGCCTCCCCCAAGTGTCGTCACAATGAACAGTTCTATGCGTCTTGCATTTTTCGGATTTTTGCGACCCTCGCCAGGTCATCGCTCCACCTTGTAAAAGGCCTGCTAATACTACGCCTTTATAACGCGGTAGCTACTAAAGAACCTTTCAGCCCCAACGACCATCTATACGCATCTGATCTGCGAGCAATATGCCCTGCCCACTGCCATTTAAAGGCGATTCTTCGAACTGTGTCGGTAACCTTGGTTCTACTTTGGTCTATTCTTTCAAATTTCCAAATTTTACTTATTTTCCTTAGTTTATGATGCTAGCATATTCTATTCACACTGTAGGTATAAAGTACACCTCCAAGCAATAACAAACGCAATTACACTTCATGTGATAAGTTTAAATAGACCTTATTGTCGTTTTCCTAAATATAGTAAATCTTGTCTCCATGCTAATCCTGAACCTGCGCAAAGGGCAATTGATGAAACACGGGTGGGTTTTAGTCAGTAAAAGTCTGACAGCAGCTCCACCCTAGCGCGAGAAAATCATTAGATGACTTTCCATCTAAAAAAGATTTTAGACTGATCACAGTCACAGCCCTGCGGGCGGCCGCACGCCTTTTATGAACATTGCAAGCGATACTAAACTTCTAAGGATGAAGATAAAGTTTAAAATCATTTCACTCTAAAAGAGCTCGCTGCTTCGCTGCCAACCGCTGCCATTTCCGTATGAATCGACCCTTAGTCTGATCATCAAAGACCTGGCTTAGGCTAATCCTCAAAACGCTTGCCATAACAGAACACTTATATTTCCACTCGATGCCGCCATGGCACTGCGCATAAAAAGAGCCTAACGGCAATAGATGGGTTTCACTGCATCCATTAACCAGATGAAAGTATGAACTCTGGGATTATCCACTTAATGCAACTGGGGCTTATGTGGTGGTGTGTGCGGTGAGAGTCAGCGGTGTTCGGGGTACGTGATATCGATTTTTGGTCGTTTCATTATTCGGTGTTGGGGGTACGTGATATCGATTTTTGGTCGTTTCATTATTCGGTGTTGGGGGTACGTGATATCGATTTTTGGTCGTTTCATTATTCGGTGTTGATTTTACTGTGAATGTGATTTTTGTTGTCTGAATGTTGTTTTTTTTTTTTATTTTCAAATAATTTGGCTTGATTAGAACAGTAAGAGTATTGAAAAAGATTTTTTCCGTATCTATCCGTCTCTTTCTCTGTAATTTTTTTCTGGTTATTAATATAAATAAATGTGTTAATAAATATCTATCAGTAGCTATGGCTTGATAGCATGAGTAATCAAACTGTAGCTTTGAACACTATTTATTATAAAGCTGGACAAAAAAACTCGAGTTTGTTTGAACACGCTCATCTCAGGAACTACTAGTTCGAATTGAAAAATTCTCTAAGTGTTGGTTAGCCCGTTAACCCACTTATTGCTGGCTATATAATAGCTATTAAATTTACGTTATGACTCATAAGAGTGGAGACTCAAAGACACGCATGAAACCACGTGTTAGTTTTAGTTAAAAATGTAGTCGCATGACTTTTGTGAGTCCAATCTACTAGCATTTGCTACAACAACATTACCAAAATCCATTCACAGTAACTGCAGCTTAACCTAAACTCTAGCTACTCAATATCCAACATACTTAACGTAACACTCCAGCAACTTCACGAATTCCTGAAGAATTTATCCATTCAAATTCTTTAACACGTCCAAACGCTATCTTGTTATAACTTGGACAGCGCATGTGAAAGTTTCGCCGTATGTTCTTCTGAGCTGTAAAAGTGACTCCGTAATTTATCGGCAATGAAGAAAGTTCTTCTTAAGGTTTCCTACTGCAATCTTACGTGGACAGCAAACTCGGGGTTACTAGTTTAATGACACCGTCTTAAGAGCGCCCAAACCGATAAACATTTCTGTACAACCTGTCTTACGTGATTACGATGTTATTGCTCATCTTTCCCTAGATATTTTGAAAATACAGGTATTTTGTCTAAGTTTCTATCGAAATCAAAACATTTTGACTGAAACTGATATTTGCTATTTTACGCGAGTTCAATGACCTGTAGATAGTTTATACGCAACGCCGACTACTAACTACAGGTCATTGAACCCGCTCAGCTGACGTTTTCTTAAAGAAATTAATTTCGTACGCGCGTAAATTAATACGAGTTTTGAAAAAAAGGTACTTTATTTTTTTATTTTATTTTTACAAATCGATAGTGTATATTTCGGCTGTTATACATTACATAGCGTCCGCTGAAACAACAAGCTTTTAGCTATACTCACGAGATGCTAAACGTATTGGGAAGAGCTCTCTTAAAACCAGTTAGAACAAGTTATACTTAAGATTTTTTTTACTTGAACTTCCTGAGGGATTTCGTTTGTTTATTTTTCGTTTGGTTGCGTGTTAGAGAGCATCAAGGAGAATGTGTCTCTGAGGGATTCGTCGGATGGTTTGTATGGCTGCAAGTCACGTAGAGTTTGTTGTACTTTATTTACAAATTGAAATAGTGTAACAGTAATGGAAGTACTAGTTGATTAGCTTAGTCGTTTAATGGTTTTATAATTAACATTCCTTTTATATTTGATAACAGAATCGACTGCTCATTTTGGTGGTGTTCTATTACTTCTAGTACAGTACAATTCACGAATGATGGCGGCCGTGAAGTTTGCGCAAGAGGCTGCGCAGTAACGTGTTTTAGGAACCAAATGGCGACGTGTGTTTCGAGAAAAGTGTAGTATGCGCGAACGTTCGCAAAGGCAAACTTCACGGCCGCCATCATAAGTGAATTGTACTGTATCTTCTTGTAGTCCCAGTAATATTACGAAAATGAAAGATTGTGCGTATGTATGTTTGTTACTCTTTCATGCTCAAACAACTGGCGAGTGGCTATGGAAAAACTATGGTCTGAGAACGTAAAGGTAACTACACTACTACTACTACAACAAGTCAGTAAAAGTCTGAAAAAAAAACCGCATACGTATGTTTAATTGAAAATCAAGATAATAAAGCTTGAAATGAGTTTATTGTCATAAGGATTACATTATTCCCTTACATGAGAACATTAAAATTAATTCAAAAATATACATACATTATTAATAAACCATATATTTTCTTCAAAAGAGCGACAGTTTTTACTAACGCCATCTACCATGATGGTTACAGTATAAGTTGCGTATTAAGTCTCGGTACAAAACGAGCAATGTACTTCGCAGTGCTATTATTATCTTGATGCGACAGTAAAATATTTGATATGGTAAGTTTCTATTGCAATCTATGTGGAATGAGTTTAATTAGTTTTTTCTTGCTTGTACTAGCTTTGAGCAGTGGTGGGGCAGTGGTAATGGCCCCGACTTAGGAGTTGTAGGTTATGAGTTCAAACTCAGCCGAGATCATTTTTATATGTGATTTATTTCTTAACCACTGCTCTCAAAACATCGTTAGTAAACCTGTCCTAGAACTAAAAATTCGAAGACATGACCTTCACCAACCCAAATTGGGCCCGCGTGATGAATTACGGCCCATTTCCTGTCCTAAAGAGGAGGCCTGAGTCCCAGCAGTGGGAACATTAAAAAGGCTGCTTATAAGCATAACGATGAGCACTCAAAACGATGAAGTAAACCGTCGTGTGGAAACCACCACGTTATAGAAGCTAAAATTCAAAAATACATTTGACATTCATCAACACGCACAGAGCCCGTGTGATGGAATACGGCTTATTCCCTCTCAAATTTATAATACTTGTGATCTGACGGTACTTACTTTTAACTGTAAACATGTTTATTCCACAAAACGCATCAAGATTTCATTTTATAATCCATTACGTATTCCTCGCAATATCACTTAAACAATAAAAGATTCAAGCGCGTTATGGATACATCTCACAATAATGTGTTTTTGTATCATATTTGCATACCTACGCCATTTTGGTTTTAGAAGAGCTTGAAGATTATTATAAGATCTTGCCTTCTATAGCAGGCGTCAGATAACAGTGGAATAAAGTACATTGACCTTTCCCAAACATCTCTGCGTAGGTACCCGAAAAACAAAAAATGAATTGCTTTTCATTACTAGATCAAGTAAAGGATCACGATACATAACGATTCAAGACAGCTTTATGTCTTTATTTCCGTGTTTTAAATTAAGAATGTCAACAAATGTAGGAGGTTTAATGACCTTGATTCCACGTTTATCTAGCGTCTACCTTAGTTATTCAGTTTCAAATTATGGAACTGTTTCAAATTTTTTTATTTTATTATTATGCATAATCGCGTTTGACCACTATATCACCTGATTGTAAGGATGATATCATCGATGATGGAGCTCGGTGGTCTAGAAGTAACCTATTCACATTTGACTTAAAGGCCCCTAGGTTATAGTTATCAGGAAATACAGACTCCGGCAGGGAATTCCACTCCTTATTTGATGATTTCATTGAGGAAAATTTACGAGTGTGGATGGAAATCCACCAACCCACACTGGGCCCGCGTGCATCCACCACGGGCCCAGTGCGGGTTGGTGGATCATAATTACAGAATTTGATAAATATTTACAGAATATTTCAACAAATAAATCATTATCATCATCTTCCTGCCCTTGTCCCCTTTAGGGTCAGCGCAACACGTTTTTTAACAATAAATAAATATCTAAATAAAAATATTTTATAATTTATTTAAACTAAAAAAATAAAAACACTTAACTAATTAAAACTACACACAATAACTTTTAAATAAATCAAAATAAAATGAATATTTAAGGGGGCTCCGATGCAACGAACATGATTATTTTGCCTATACGTAGTCTTAATAATGTATTATAGATGAAGAAGATTATGGAACCATGCAACCCTTCGCACGTGATTCCGACTCGTACTTGGTATTTTTTTAATTGGTGTTTTATTAAAAGACTAGCTTTTACCCGTGACTTCGCCCGTGTATATAAAATATAGCCAATGTCACTCAGGAATAAAGCAGCTTTCTAACGGTGTAAAAATTTTAGCAGTCGGACCAGTACTTCTAGAGATTACATCCTACAAAAAAAAGCAAAAAAAAAAGCTTTACCTCTTTAAGATTAAATTATCGAGTTGTCTGTTGGCGCCATGAGCACCTTTTTACTTTTTTGAAGCAGAAGTCAAAAGATTAAAACAAATCATAATGAAACGCACCCTTAAAAAAATCACAGCTTTTTAAAGTAACATTGCACTTAGATAATTAAAAAGCCATTACACACAAAGCTGCAAACAACGATGAAAAAATTTAAACAATTCCATTCTCTTTGTATCTTAAACATCTCCTTGACGACAAAACACCGACTTTAATGATAAGAAAAACGGGGACTTACCCACCGCCATTGTTTTGTAACCAAAGTACGGATTAGCGTATTTAATTAAACGCTATCGTGATGCTATCAGATTTAGACAAATGGTAATTAATTGTTGTTTTTTCGGTACGATGGAAATGTTTTCTTTTTTTATTGGAAGATAAAGAACAGATGAGTTTACTTAGGGATTTTTGTACACAAAATACAGGTTAAAAGGATAGGCGTAATAAATATATAAGGATATACTTTAAAACTAAGCGCATACCTTAGTAGCGTTTATAGTATCTTTTTGGAAAAAAGTCTTGGTACATGGACATAGTTTTAGGAATGTTGCATTTTAGCATTTACGAATAGACAGTGATGGTATTTTCTTTTTTAATTTCCTTTTTTGGGATTTCTATAAACACCATTCATTTCAGGATAAAATAAAAATAGGGTTTTCCTACAGTTTTGCCCGCGTACATAAAACATAGCCTATGACACTTAGGAATAAAGCAGTTTTCTATCGGTGAAAAAATTTAGCTTTCGCACCAGTACTTTCAGAGATTACCTCCTACAGACAAAAAAAAACCTGTGTATAATATTAGTATGGATGTAAATAAATACAGTTTATTTTAATAATTTATATTAATACTAGCTTTTGCCCGCGACTTCGTTCGCATGGAATAGTGACTTCCGGAAATTTCAGTACTGAATTGATGCCGACTCTTGACCAATAGATGGCGCTGTATGTCCGGAATAAATTTTATTTTTTATTTTATTTTTTTTTGCAATAAAAACTATCCTATGTCCTTTCTCAAGTTCCAAACTATGTCTGTACCAAATTTCACACAAATCGGTTCAGTAGTTTAGGCGTGAAGCAAAGACAGACAGACAGACAGACAGAGTTACTTTCACATTTATAATATTAGTTTGGATTTGGATTTTAAAGAGAGATTTTTGTTTGTCTATAATAATATTATAAAGAGGTAAAATTTGTAAGTTTGTATATAGGGGATAATCTCTGGAACTAGTGATCCAGTTCTAAAAATTTTTTCACTGGTAGAAAGCTACATTATTTCTGAGTGCTATAGACTATATATATTATGTACGCGGGCGAAGCCGCTGGCAGAAGCTAGTTATGAATAAACTCAAAAACTACTGGACCAATTAAAAACTAATCGCCAATAAAATGCTACTTTATCACTGAGTGACTTGGGAATTTAGTTTTATTACTTTGACGTGGTAAAGCCACTTTAAATTAAGTTTGTGTGGTTTTATTATTATTATTAATAATAATTAATCCTATTTTTTAGAAACTTTATCATGCCTTTATTTTTGGGAAAAAAATAAAACCTCTCACTCCCAATCCAACTCATTACAAACTCCTACAAAGTTGAACGGACTACACTACAGATTCCAGACTATAGACTACAGGCTCTCACTCAGAGTGAACAGTACTTTATAGCGCGATGCTCTTAGCGGGGCGGCCAGTAAGCCATAACACTAGTCGTTCAACGTGACATTGACCCGAGTATGTACGGTAAAACATGGCAAAAACGAACCGAGCTAGTCATGTGTGTTTGAAATTGTGGAATTGAAATGATTAGGGTGAGTGATATTAGTTGAAGTGAATACAAAATTACGAATGAGTTTTAATTAATTTAAAAATAAGTGTTTATTAAGGCTATCTTGGAAGAAAATAATGTTCGATATATCTATAAAAAAAACCGGCCAAGTGCGAGTCGGACTCGCCCATGAAGGGTTCCGTAGCAGCAAGTAACATAATATAAAAGTTCTTGTAATGTGTTGTAACTTTGATCGATGTTTTAATAATAGTGTATTTTTTTCGGTTTATGACGCATTAAAAAAAACTACTCACTGGATTTCGTTCAAACCAATTTTCGTTGGTAGTTTTTATAGTAATGTACATCATATTTTTTTTTAGTTTTATCATTCTCTTATCTTGGAAGTTAGAGGGGGGGGGGACACACATTTTACCACTTTGGAAGTGTCTCTCGCGCAAACTATTCAGTTTAGAAAAAAATGATATTAGAAACCTCAGTATCATTTTTGAAGACCTATCCATAGATACCACACACGCATGGGTTTGATGAAAAAAAAAATTTTGAGTTTCAGTTCTATGTATGGGGACCCCCAAAATTTATTGCTTTTTTTCTATTTTTGTGTGAAAATCTTAATGCGGTTCACAGAATACATCTACTTACAAAGTTTCAACAGTGTAGCTCTTATAGTTTCGGAAAAAAGTGGCTGTGACATACGGACGGACAGACAGACAGACAGACAGACAGACAGACAGACATGACGAATCTATAAGGGTTCCGTTTTTTGCCATTTGGCTACGGAACCCTAAAAATATGATTATGATAAACATGTTTTGCTGCTTTAGTAATTTTGTGCAATTTTACTATCGTAACTGGAATCATTTTCACTCTTAAACAATTCAGTTAGGAAATTAAGTTATAATCATAATCAAAAATCCTAATTGTAGGTAAATAATATGAAAATAACGCACTAGCGCCTCGGAATTGGTATCTATCTACGAACGCATGTAAACAGTATCTATTAAAATATTCAAGATCTACATTAATTCGTAAAACCTAAGCGCACGCGCGTTCGCACTGGTATGGTTTTACTATTGTATCTCTAATTGAAGGTATTTGTGTATTTAAAAAACTATCAAGTTTGAAGATAACTGAAATCAATTCAGTAGTTCATTCTAAACATACTAGTATAAGGATGAGCGTTTATTATGTCAAATCATATAGGTTGGTCCAGAATATGGCCTATCTCATGGTTAAATAACAGGTCTCTACTTCTAGAGATGTAGGTATTTATCTACATACACATAATGTATGTGGTAGGTATACAAAATACGAGTATATACAAAAACATTACGTTCATATTTCGAGCCAAATGAAATTGTAGAACTGGAACAAATCATAGCCGAAGCCATACATCCATAACGCCCTAAACTAAATTACGTACATTACGCGTCAGTCACAAGCGAAAGTTTCCTTCAAAAACCTCCGCGGGAGTTTCGCGCAATCACAAACATTGGAAGAGGCGTCGTCATAGCAACGCACACGGCTATGCGCAGTCGCGACCACCCAAGACTCCGCCCCTCTGGCAGCCTGTTGCTTGCCGTATCCGCCGCACGCCAGTTACCTTTCAGCATTCATGGACCCACATCCAAAACAATATCAATCCGGTAAACACTAAAATCAACGCCAATAAAGCTCAAAGTTCTATGACAAAAGTATGGTTTAAAAATTACCAAAGTCAATTTTTAATGTGCTATTACTGTTGAACTTTTAAAACTTGTACGTGAAGTTTACCAGTCTGTCTCGCTTCTACTCACGTGCCAGCGCGCCTGCGTCTCGCTCGCGCGTTCATGAAGGCCTGCGAAATCAGGTATCTAAATGACATTATGTTGAAATGAAAATCCCGAAGAAATAGGGATGCGTAACGAGATTTGTTAAATGTTGTCCCTATACATTTTGTATCTTTTTATTTTCGTCAAAACTTAGCTGATGATTTTTTTCCGTGATCGGATTGACGTTAAGCAAAAAAAAAAACCGTTATTTTCTTTGATAACTGTATTTATTTTTGTTGCAATATCTCGGTACAACCAGGACTGTTACTTTTGTGAGAAAATTGACAAGAGAAAATACAAAATCATTTCATATCTTTTTATACTCTATACCAACATGTTATTAATACAATAGAAACTATTTGTTATCTATGTACAAAATTACGACCATGTGCGTCAAACGTGTATTTTTCCAAAACAACGTTGTTAGAACGATGTTTCATAAGAAAATTTAGTTCCGAAAAGCGCTACGGTGTGGCGCTAGTAGTCTCTACAAGCTCTATTCATGAGTTATTTAGTTTATTATCAACACTACTGATAATATAGTTCATAAAGTATAATCGGTTTGTTTTACAAAGATTGAACGATAGAATTACATAAATGACTATTAGGTTAAACAGTGATAAATCCTTGTTCAATTAAATCTATCTGGTTGGCAAGGCTTTAGGCACTTCAATTCGATATTGAATTTGGTCGGAACCAAATTGCCTATTTGCCAGAAATGTTGATTGCTTGAAAATTACTTAACGCTTTACAGTCAATCGGCCTTTTCTCAAATGTATTGGGGTCGGTTTCTAGTCAAACTGAATGCAGCTGGATATCAGAATTTTACATTAAGCTACTGCCTATCTGTCTTCCACAACCCAGTAACTAGATAACACGAAACCAAATAAAAAAACTGACATCAGATATTCTGGCATTTGTCTATCCGTAACTACTTTCAAAAATCTACAAATTACAGTTGATACCAATGGCTTAAAGTATTTTCCAAAGAATGGAGGAATACCAGTATGTTAAGATGAATCCATCCACAAATTGACCGCGACATTTAATGCTTAACCTCAGAGATCTACTTGCGCAGATTTTATTATTATTACATAACCAAAAACTCTTCCTACTTATAGTATAATCAATTAAATAAGTAGTTTAGACAAGAATGTTGGTCTTAAAGCATAGTATACTTTTACAAGTATGATTAAGAAATAAATCAAAGACAATGCATAATAATCTGATGAACTACTGATTTCGTAAATTAATTCTTGTAAATTAATAATAAACCAACCAAAATAGCCCATTATTGTTTCATCTAAACATAACATCATAACGGCAGCGCCTCAAGGCGATCACCTAACACCTAATAAGAACAGAATAAGCTCCTTATACAATATGAGACAGAGAAAATTACACCATCCGTCTGCCTTGTACATGCAAATTAGACTGTTTGCGGACACGTATAAATCGCCTCTCTCATTGCGTTGGAACTTCAAAGTGCTGTTACATCTATTATAATCCCTTTGAAATTTACTACCCAAATAACTGGCACTTAGTCGTGTTTGGGATTTGTAAGGTTTTTGTGATTGCTTTTGGTATTTGTAATACAAGTGTTAAAACAGATTTTGACACACGTTGTTCTGCCATAATTGTTGTCGTAATAGTGACACTATTGCAACTAAATTGGGAAAGAAGCTATATCAAGAGTCAGTTCACTATAAAAAAAAAAACTATAATTTAAACTTTGTTGCGTGATACAGTAAACTACAAAATAATAATAGAAGCTCACACAAAAAGGATGCTTAAATTAATGAACTGAAAATCAGTCTCTCCAGCCAAAGCAACCTTTGGCAAGACGCCAGATATAGTCTAAGATGACAAAGAAGATTCACAAGAAACGTTAGGTAATTCAATATATCACCAACAAAGAGCTTCACTACTAGCGAATTTGATTACTGTCCCAACAAAATTAATGCTCGAGCTGCGTTAGAAGTAGACAACCCTAACTTTTATGACAAATCGTATTCTGATTAATCCGAAATACGTATAAGAAGCCTGTAATCCGAATAGACACGAATTGTTTCAGAAACCTGTCTAAACAATGTCAAACAAGTTCTTCGAAGTGTTTCAATCAAACGGTCCGCAGTTTCTGACAATTAATTAAAATCTGAATGGGACTGTAACAAAGTACTATACAAATTGTATCGATTTACCAAAACTTGTTGAAGTAGACATTAATGTAACACGAAATCTGTTCGGAGTATTATGTTCCTGGATTATAATTACTGGAATCCATCTTTGTTGTTGTTTTAAACGTTAGAAGTGTGATATAACGAGTTTTGTGTAAGTTTGACATATTTTGTTTGTAATTTTATCTTCCGTGATGGTATTGCTTAAGTTTCTTTTCGAATAGGCAACATATTTGATAAAATATCTGATACAAGGAATAAATAAAGCCATGATTATTGAATTAGCGTTCCAACAATATATGTTTATTTGATTTCTCATTTTGTATCAGCGCTCTACCTCATGATTTCATTTCATGTACATATTAAAAAATAATCGTATGTTTAAAGAATTTATCAAAGCTTGCAACACTTCATCTGACTGTAGTGCATTATTCTCCATCTTCGTGAAACCTAGACTTCTTGTCGAAACTCTTCGGCAGGATAGTTCTGAGTAAGAAGCAGCATTGGTGCAGTCATGTAATCTGGCAAGTTTAATTTGAGTGTGAATAAAAGCGGGTCCCATCCTCACATTGTGGAATGGCAAAAGTTAGCTTGTTTATTCTCACTTTAGAGGTACTATGGCACGCAAATGTTAGGTGTGAAATACTGCCTGACTTATTGCTTTAAAGCGGTGCCGAGGATGGGATGTTATTGTGTACTTTTAAAACTTTTTTAAACGTATTGTGCGCTTTAGTATATTGTTTGGCGCGTCGGTATCAAAAAGTTTTTATTTATAAGCGGCATTGGGATTTTTAGATGGGAATAACGCAATAAAAGGTATTACGGGTTTAAGTTATGAGTAGGTGTTATTGCTATTTGAAAATAACACTCGGATACTTGAGTTTATACCGCAAACTATGCAGTTTTACTCAACTTAATACAAATTATTACATTGCTAGTGATATAATAATAAACATTGCCCACTTTACTTTGACTAATCCTCCTCAAACATTTCCAAAGATTTTAAATGTTCCTCAGACCAAAACTATTCAAACTATCTACATCTCGTTACACATTCGAACCGTTCCTTAATGGATTCCAGACCGAAATTTGATTTGTGAGACTACTGACTTACCGAAGGCTTTCGCAAGGAAATCAATTTGGCCCACAACTATGTCACGATCGCAACACGGCTGCAGATTCGTGCAATCCAACTAATGAGATGAGTTCAGCCCTAATCCCCGTTAGAGCCTTATTGACGGACCCAAGACCCGAAACTTACACAATTTTAGGGATCCCTGTATAGTAGAAGGTAGTTGCAGAATAGTTTTGTCCGGAATTCGTAGTGGTGATTATTTTTAATGACAATATGATTTGGGGGTTAGTTTGATACCTATTGAAAGTACTGAAAAATATTACCATACTTTAATATCATAATTTTTTGCAGTTGATTGAGTAACGTTCGTTATTTTTAATTATGTTATAATATTTTTGTCTACAACTTTTTTTATAGCACCTTTTGCGATAACTTAAAAGATAATGTGATTGTTGTTGTTATCACTTAGTTTACTTCCATTGGTTTACTGAATGATTAAACTACTTCAATCATTAAATGCATCAGCGCCCTTTAATACGAAATGCACTGCTAACATGCCATTATTAATGTCATTTGCTGTCAGTAATGCCGCGTGCTGAATATAGTCCCTTGGGTACTGTAACAGGCAATTTAGGATTACCTGTGTTGATCGGTTGAGTTACATTTTACCGGAGTGGTGAATTCATAGCTGATAATTAGACTCAGTTATTGTTGAATAAGTGCTAGCTGAAAGATTTGATGGATTCCAAATCGGAACTTATTAGAATTCCAATAAAATTAAAAGTTTTAATGACAATTATAGTTAGGTGAACAAGTTATCAGTGCTGTCAATGTGTCTAATGGTTAATAAATGGAGTTAAAGCAAATTATAAAATAGATAAATTATTTATTTATTTAATCATAGGAGAACCAACAGCTACAAATGGATAAGAACAGTAAAAAAAAACATTGAGCCAATTACAGGTTCTCGCGGATATAAACATTGATTGTTGATTAGAATACGAGGTTACTTTATATTTTTAAAGATAACTTCTTTGCAATTATTCATAAATAGACTATTAGTTTATTTAACGGATAGGTAAACAAGCTATATGGATGGATGGATGGAGAGGGAGAGGAAGGCCGAAAAAAAGATGGATGGATTGTGTGAGAAGTGATATGAAAGAAAAGGGAGTTAGTGATAGTTTGACGGGTGACAGGACAGAATGAAAGAAGAAAACGTGTTGCGCCGATCCCAAGTAATATGGAATAAGGGCAGGAAGAAGAAGAAGAGGTAAACAAGCTATATGTTCAAAGAGTTATTGCCTAGTGAATAAACGAAAATCTAATTACCAATAAAACTTTCCAATACTAATTTCTCCCAACATCTGCACAAAGGTCACATCATTATTAACACAAAGCAAAACAAGAAACTGCTTGTCAGGCACAAACTTAACTTTCTATTTTGGCACAAAAACGCCGTCCCCAAAGGATTTAAGTCCGCTTTCATTCACAACGGTACGGATGTGCGGAGTTTAAACTTCATTTCCTAGGAAAGGATATTAAGGATTAAAAGTTTTCTAGCCCTAATCCATTGAGACAGCTGGTTTTCTGGGCGAGGAGACGAACCAAATCTAGGGATCTAAGAATCCTAGGAATTTCGGTTTTATTGTTCTGCTCTATCCTAAAATTGGATTTATGTCAATGATTTCTTCTATTTCTAAGATTGAGAAACTGCAATAATTTAACTTTATTGGTGAAGAAAATGTAATTGTAATAAAAATGCATAAATGAAAGTTGTAGTTGATAGATTATAGTACTCGTAAAAACCACTGTTTAATTAAAATTTAAATAATGAGATTTATTATTTAAAACCCAAATCCAAACAAAACAAGTAGAATGACACTCCAGCAACAATTAAAGATCCGTCCATCAAAAAATTAATACATTCAAATGAAACGAAATTAAAAAGGAACACCCGTCACAGGTAACCGATTACGCAACAACAAAAGGCAAAATTAATTCCGAGCAAACGAGATAAATTCAAGTTTTATTTTAAAACAAAACTCTCGAACAATTTTGGGAATTGGCGGCGCGATTAAGATTCATTATGCTTGTAAAGTTTTATCTTGAGCGCCGAGAACCAGCTTGAGAACTTGTTCAAGAGCAATAAAGCATTTTGGTAGATTTTGAAGTGGTTGGGAGATTAAATGTGCATTACGCGTCGGCTGCGACAGATGTAGGAGGAACGGGTTCCCACAAGGCAGCGTCCTGGGCCCACACACAATCTGCCCCGTTTTGTTCGAAAAGATTTCTCGTGTTGTCGCCGTCAGCCTCTATTGAAACATTTGACGGTTATTGAGTTTTTCCACCGAATACACTTTTGTAAATGTTCGAGGGATCGGGAGAAATTGCGATGTGGACATGTAAGATATTTTCTCGAATGATGAAATCTTTAGTAACTGAATTCGCTGGAAATAAAATTGTTTAGTAATTGTGTTTTTGGGATATTTTCCTTAAGTATTCTAAATATAGAAACATATAGTGTGTAATGTAAAACCGACATGAACCTTCATAGGCTTCAGTTAAATTAAAATGTGAGAATTCCAGTTAAAAATAACTGTTGTAAAATAAAAGCTGAAAGAAAGCTGTCCAAAAATTGTTATCGAAACCAGTCAAAAACATAACGCGGTACGCGAGAAACTCTATGTGAAAATTTTAATCAACGTAGCAGATCTGAGTTAAAACGGGCATTTAATTATACCGGGTATATTTGTATAACTAGCTGGATCCCGTGACTTTACTTACGTGGCTCATTCGTGTAGTTTACCTTTCAACATTATTTGGAAGCTTAGCGGATGAGTTCGAAACTCAGTTGAAAATGTTGTGCAAATTATCAAGTAGTTTTGGTGAATTTGAATAAATAGCAAATAATGTAAATTTAAATGTGTCTTTCTTTATACTATGACCTTTCTTTTTGGGGAATATATAAGAAGCATGAAGTCGTATTATGGTAGATATAAATCTATACATATATAAAAGGAGAAACTAACAGACTGACATATCAACACATAGCCGAAACTACTTGGAATAGGAACGTAAAATTTTGCACATGAGTTGTCTTCATGACGTAAGCAAGCACTAAGAGAGGATTTTCCAAAATTCACCCACTAAAAGGATGAAACGGGAGCCCAATATTTGTTCGGACATACCTACTTTCACGCGGACTAAACCACTAGCGTTTAATGTATTTACAGACAAGTATAAAAAAAATACAATTTATTAAAAATATATATAATAATAAACGGTAAAACTGAAATGAATAGCTAATTAAATTCCAAACTAAAAACAGTTTCCTGATTAAGCTTTCTATAAACAATCAGTTTTAAAATCTTAATTTCTTAAAAAAAATCGTTGTAATACAATGTTTACAGCAACATTATTGAAAAAAAGAGGAAACAAAAAAAAAATATGAGCATGAAAATATCCGCCCTCCGTTACAGAGCCTGGTTGTGTATCAAACAATGAGATGGACTGACAGTTTTTCCGTACACAGCGGTAGTGTTACTGGAACTGACAAAAACACGCTTCGAGCGTAATGGATACCGATGTGCTTTTAATTATTCCATTTATTGGTATATCAATGGTAAAATGGATGAGAGTAAATTCTTCTGTTGTTTTTATGTAGGATTATTGGTGGGTTGTGTGTGGTGTTTTTACTTGTTAATTTGTGTGAATTTGCATTGTTATGGCGCAACGATTTTTAATTGTTTTATTATCTTTTTATGTTTTAAAAATAAATATATATATTTTGACATAGGCTTGCGTTTGACCACCTCTTATTTAATAGTGAGCGATGATGTTGCCGACGATGGAGTTGTATTTTTTTTATGGTGGGAAAAATCATCCAATGACAACCCCCGCTGTTGGGCGGAGCGGGGGATAGTGTCAGACTCTTACTGACTAAAAGACCCACCCCGTTCCTTCTAGCCTTCATACCGGGGCTCGAGCTGTCTTTCGAAACTAAAGCTGGCCCCAGTGCCGACGATGGAGTAAGTTTGACTAGAAGTAATTACCAATTCACTCTTGACTTAAAAACCCCTAGGTTGGAGCTATTAGAAAACACAGATTCCTGCAAAGAATCCTACTCCTCAACTGTACGCACACTGAATGTATTTACAAAACCTGAGTACATTATTATATATATAAATATGGAACTACAGTAACTATTTAAAAAAAAATCATAAAATCAAAAATCATTTGAGTTCGAATTAGTATTCAAAATTAAAGCGATACTAAAAAAATAACTTAAATAAACATTCAAGTAGATACTGGATTTTTTTTAACACCATACAATAACTTTTCTATTTTACGATACATCTTTCAAGAGCCTTCAACACATCCCGGAACCCATCAAGGAAGTTTTTACCCAACACAACAGATACCATAGACAACCTTTATTGATGGCAGAATAACCTATTCACGACGATAAATCTACCACAAAAAATAAATATCCGTACACATGACAAATGCATCGGTTTCGTCCCTTTTCATTTACACGATGTAGGTACACTTCGGAATAGGAAACTAAATAAAGTTACTCCGATACCCCTCTAGAGTCCACGTCAGTTTTTAGACAAATAAGGAAGGAAGAAACGTTTTCCGTTCCGAGAGACGCGAAGCTGGAGGGTTGGGAAAAATGGGTGAATGTTTTCTTCGTAATGGAGTGGTTCCGTAGTTTTGGATGTTTTTCTGGGTTCCTAGAATTTAATTTGGCGTTTCTGAGAGTGAAGTGTAGTGCATTTCCATTCGGTAGATTGCATTTGGGTTTTATGAATTGGGTTTCCGAAAGTTGGTGCGCCTTTGAAAGCTATTTATTTAGGTATGTAAATGGTAAGTACTACAACAAACTGAGGCCATGGATTCTGCGAAAACCCTGGAATACAGGCAGAGAAGGAACAAGAGTGGATTTTAGACACCTAAATTATAATCAGACGGGAAGACCGCAGCAGGCAAATTGTTCCAGTCCCTCGATATCTACTCTAATATCATGAGATGTAAAGTTTGTATTTTTTTTTGTTTGTAGAAGGTAATCTCTGAAAGTACTGGTCCGATTGCTATTTTTTTTTTTCACTGATAGACAGCTGTTATATTTTTGAGTGATATAGGCTATATTTTATGTGCACGGGTGAAGCCGTGGGAAAAAGCTATTATATGGATCAATCCAAAGATCAATGTGTTATTTTCTGATTGAGTAAAAATTTAGTTAAAATGTGATTAAGTTTAGCATTGTACTTGAGAGTAAATATTGTATTTGCATAACAATACAACAAAAGAAACGGTTTTAACAAATCAAAACGGAACTCCACAAACGAGACGTCACTGCCACCGAAGAGGTTTTATTATTAAGTTAAACCGGTCAAGGGGAGCGTACTCCAGACGGTTGGATGTAGTGCATTGCAGGCTTCTTACACAACGTCCGCCCGTATAGTATAGCGCAACGAGCATTGTACGCCGCTCATAGCGTAGCGCCCTTTACTCCGGATAATAACGTTATGTAAGCTGAAATTCTCGTAAGGCACAGTTGCAAAAATCGCGGTGCTCTTGTTAGGTAACTGTGAATTTCGCTTCCGTACAAATTTCAGCCAAAAAATAACATTTTGAATATCTTAAGGACAGTTTGAATGGTAATTTGAAAGAAGTTTTTTTGTAAATACTTGATTAAGTTAGTGAGTGAGGATGAAAAAAAGATTTTGATAACAAAATCTGGACTACGAATTGCTATCTCCATTTTGTCACGTAATCCTTTAGAAGGTTTCAGAGAAGTGTTTTATTGTAATGAGTATGTATAATGTAAACTGTTGTATGGAACAATAAAGAAAAAAAAAATGGGCTGGTCATCTAATAATAACATTTTTTTTTAACATTATAAAACCTTTAAAGCAAAAGTGGCAGTATACTGTTATTGAATGATTACTCACCTCTGAGTAAAAATTATACTTTTAAGGGTTCCGTAGCCAAATGGCAAAAATCGGAACCCTTATAGATTCGTCATGTCTGTCTGTCTGTCTGTCCGTCCGTCCGTATGTCACAGCCACTTTTTTCCGAAACTATAAGAGCTATACTGTTGAAACTTTGTAAATAGATGTATTCTGTGAACCGCATTAAGATTTTCAAACAAAAATAGAAAAAAAGCAATAAATTTTGGGGGTCCCCATACTTAGAACTGAAACTCAAAAATTTTTTTTTCATCAAATCCATACGTGTGGCATATCTATGGATAGGTCTTCAAAAATGATACTGAGGTTTGTAATATATTTTTTTTCTAAACTGAATAATTTGCGCGAGAGACACTTCCAAAGTGGTAAAATGTGTGTGTGTGTCCCTCTAACTTCTAAAATAAGAGAATGATAAAACTAAAAAAAATATATGATGTACATTACTATAAAAACTGCCAACAAAAATTGGTTTGAACGAAATCTAGTAAGTAGTTTTTTTTAATGCGTAATAAATCGAAAAAAATACATTATTAAAACATCGATCAAAGTTACAACACATTAAAAAAACTTTTATATTATGTTAGTTGCTGCTACGGAACCCTTCATGGGCGAGTCCGACTCGCACTTGGCCGGTTTTTTTACTTAATTGTGTTCTTTTGGCAGCTTTTTATACTGTCCAATACAATCCATTTGTAATCAGATTGTCAAAGACTTTGTTCTTAAAAATTGAAAGTAAAGTTTTCAATATTTTTTCTCTCTTTTAAAAAATCACCTTAAATTTTTGGTATACTATGCACTATATTGATACTATAGTTTTAAGGGTGCGTTATACAATTGATCACAACTGTTAAAAATATGAATGTACTAAGTACTTACTTAACCCTAATCTCAAAATAATAATCGTGTAATTACTAAACATAACTCCCACATACCTGAACTTACAAACAAAACAACAGACTGTTTTTCCTGTAAGCACCAATAATGTTTTCCACCATAAAATAAATCAGGGCGCTAAGTTATTTTCGTTCACAACACGACGCTTGTAGCCAGCAATCAATGTCACAATGACCATCCGAAATCTGATTAATTCATCTAACGAACTCTATTATTTATCGCTAAGCATTCATTAAATTCGACACGGGCTGCTGACAATGACGTCAGACCTGTCAGGGAGCATTCACTATACCACAAAATAGATAGGTACAGAAGTCTAAATACATACAAAGCGTGCTCGAGCAACGCACACATTGACAATGCTCACGGACACGATATCTCGGTCTAGTTAGGACCAGTGTGAGTGCGAGTGCCATCCGCTTGAGACAGGTAATAATAGATCATCATCATCCTCATATCAACCGACAAATGTTCACTGTTGGACAATAATAGATCAACAAAAAAAAAATTACTTTTCAGTAGATTATTTTTAAATTCAACATTAAATGGTAAATTATCGTTTTTAATTCATTAAACCCCAAGCGAACGCCGGCTTTCGCGCACCTATTGTGTCTGTAATTATGACGATTGAAAGGTTTAAGTTACCAGTTGTTTCAGAGAAGTAAGAAAGTATTTGTTTATATTTTGATGGATTGTTTTAACGTAACGCAGAACTACTAGGTAGGTAGGTAAGAACACTAGTATCCCTCAGCCCCGCGCCAATAAAGCGAGCAAGTCTTTGTGGCCATGTAATGGTTTTACAATTTAGCGCGCTTGGACACAGAGTGGTGCCGACCCTAGCGCAACCAACGAGCGTAGTTATTAAAAATGAAGTAAATTCATGAGATTGACTTCTGTATCTATCTATTTTGTGACTATACTCGTACTGTGGTCATCCCGTACCTACCCTATCATAATTATCTGCAGAATGACGGTAGTTATTAATTTTGTCAGTGATGTTGTTATATAGGTAGGTACGTTATTTGGTTGTGTGTATGTGTAATTAATATTTCCTTGTTTAGCGGTGTTATTGATGTTCATTATGGTTTTATGATCTGCTTTAAACGAAATTTTACTCAAATATTTTTTAAGATTACCTTGTGTCGTGTAGTGTGTAGTCTTGATTTTGAGATTTTGGTTCTCGACGATTATTATTCAGCTCAGTCTAGGTACATAAAACCACTTATAAAATCAAATTGTTATTAAAGTAAATGGTTTAGTTATAAATGTAAACCAGCAAATAGATATTTCACTATTAGCCACGCCCGTCATAAAACATATTTTTTGTGTGTTTTTGAAGTTAAGTCTAGTTAATCTATATCAACGTCTAGACAATCTTAAAATTAATTTCCACATTTCTCTCATATATTTAATAAATATTTATTTTCAAATATTTTCCTTTTCAATCCTCATGACCAGTAATATAATTAAGTTTTTTGTTCGTTCTCTAATAAACACGTAACAAAACAAATTTAGAGGCGAAATTGTCGGTCTTTATTCGTATTGTTTTCTTTAGTTGTACAAACAAATTGGAAGGTATTTTGAAACAAGACGCTTGTTTATAATCTAAGTAGCAGGTACCTGTTTACATTTGATTGCCGAGAAATTGAAGGATTTGACGAAAAACAAGGTTGTTTATGAATGTTCTTAATTAGGAGATGTTGGTTGGTAAAGGGTACAAGAAAAACAAATTTAATTTTGTAAGTGATATGACTTGACTCATTAGTATTATATCTACCTACTTTGTTGTTAATAAGGTATATTATTATTTTGAATTTAAAGCCGCTTGTACTTACTGTCGTGTTCTTGTTAAACAATTGTTTTTCAGTTTAGATTAGCTGAAAATAGATATGGTATTTAAAAAAAAAACCAATACCAAAGTCAAAGTCTACTTTCTAATGAATAGAAGAATGACGAGTTGATGAATGGTCCATAATATATATATTTCTAAAGATTAAGAGTTTTTTTTTTAATATTCCGGATTCCTTTAGTTTTGCTGACAACAAAATGTTCCTGTTTTTTTTTAAATCTACTATCTAGCTCAGTAATATACTGATACTAGATTTACATATACCTCCTTGCGAAATACAGGCGTATTTTTTAACCACGGAAATGGACGGAATGTTGTTTCAATCTTTTTAATAATGTTTTATTAAATTTGAATACAATTCAGAATCTCTTTTAGAAATTTAACTCTAAATGAAACAACTTTGCCACAACAGCAAAAAACCAAGGTTTACCTCTATTTATCTTATATACAATTTCCACCTGTTACTTTCCCACACTTTCTATAGAAAATATTAGCTCAATAGAGAAAAACAGTAACTTTACCGTCCAAATAAACCGTCATCTTCTGTACGTGTCTCTTAAAGATGCTTCGTGAAGAAGAGATGAGTAGAAAGATTATAATCTGTCTATTCAACTACTGACCGTTTTAAAATCAAAACGTTTCCCCGTTTCGTATCCGTTATTCCGTATCGTTCCATTTTTTATTCTAGCAATACTAACTTCTGCCAACGGCTTCGCCTGCGTAGGTAAGGAAGTTTCTCCATGAAAACTTTAAAATCTCGTTTCACCCCGCTACAGGATGAATTTTGGGAAATCTTCTCTAGGCGCTCGCCTACGTCATAAAAGGATACCCTGTGCAAAATTTCATAATCCTAATCTTAATAGTTTCGACTGTCCGTTAATATTCAATTCAATCAGTCAGTGTTTCTTATATTGATTCTAGTTAACCCGTCGAGAGCCGATTTTACATTTAACCCATTGAATACCAAACTGGCTACACGGCCCAAGTGGATAGCGACTATTTATTTGTCTTAAGGGCCAAGCGCCCGAAAAGTGCCATAAAACAGTGATTTTCTGAGGCCTACTCCTCCATAACGGCTAGGTCAAATGGTTTGAAAAAAATATATGTTTATTATAGATTCATGAACAATAATATCAACATTTGATTTTTTCTCGCAATTAATACATTTATCAAAAAAAAAAAAATTAGCAATTTCGCAACTTTTCCCTACTCCTCCGAAACGGCTTGGACCTTTAGAAACATTTTTACACATAAAAATTGGTGTTAAATATTCTTCAAAGTGAACATTGCATATGTAAATCAATCAATATCTCGCAGATAAAATGGATTTTAAGCGCTTTTCGGGCGCTGCTGGCCGCAAATAAATGCACAGATTTGCGTACTGCCGCCTAGGCGAGTGCGAGAGTTGCGTTCACATAATTTCGGCCAGATGGTTCAAGGGACTATACGCCTTAAGAAATATGTCCTTGTGAAAAAAAAATGCAAGTTAGATGCTAGTATATGAATAAATATAAGTTTACCTATACTTACTATAACTTACGTATAATTTTATTTTTAAATATCTAAAACTAGTGCTTGACTCAATTCCACCTGATGGTAAGCAATGATGCAATAGGCTAGTTGCTGAAACAAATGTAATTGGTCTTTAAGATTATTCAAAAATAAGAGACACGTAGTTTTTTTATGAAAAAACATGACAAGTATATAGCCCATTAAAGTTACGTGTAATGTCACGCCGTGCTAAATTTTTTCACACGGGGTGACGTCACACGTAACTTTAATGGGCTTATATCTTTTTATTTTTTTTTAATCGAAAAAAGAAAAAAATACGTGTCGAATATTTCTTTATAATCTAAAATACGGACTAAATAAAATGTAATTATTTTGACCCTGGAAACTTCCCTATTGTTGACGGGGAAGCGCACTTGTTTAGAGCCTATTGACTCTAGCTTCGCTCTATAATTACGTAGATCCTTGGTACTAACATACCGCCTCATAAGTATTAGATATCAATTGAATAAACAAACAAAAAATATTAAACAAAATTTGATACTAGCGGCCCGTCCCGGTTTTGCTCGGGCAATAAATATAGCTTATGTTACTTAGGGTGAATGTAGCTTTCCAATGGTGAAAGAATTTTTGAAATACGCACAGTAGTTTTTGAGTTTATTAATTACAAACATACACAAAATACAAACTTTCCTTATATAAAATATTAGTAGATAGTATAATGAACTTTATTATATTCAAATAAAATTAATTAAATTCTTGTCTATTTTCGTGCTCAAATATGTCCTTACTTAGCTTAGTCCTATTAATCTAAAAATTGATTTAGTTGTTTCAATAAGCCTTTAGATCGAGATGTTATTTTAGATCTATTTCAGTTTTGTACACTTTATTAAATTCTATTGACAAATTGGTTGTTAATTTCAAAATGTTTTACTTTACTCTTGCTTGTGACGAACAGATTTTTGTAATCTTTCTAAATCGCTCAATTTTATGGGTCTACTAGCTACTACCTGCGGCTTCGTCCATGTTATGGTAGAAAACTGTTCGAGAGGTTCCTGTACCTGAAAAAAGCGAAACAAATGCCCAGTACTCCTAGCCAAGTTGCTAATCTGCAACCGGTAACGCTAGCAGAAAACTTCAAATGTACGGAAATGACGTCATCTCAACGCTCAGTCACGTGTTTGTTTTGAACAAAAGAAAAAGCGGCGCGGCCAACTCGAAGCGTTCGACGCAAGCAAATCGATTGTAACTTGGCTAGGGGGGCAGGTGTAACCATTGTGCGAACCACCCAGAAGACTTGGTGGGGCTTTGCTTGGGCGAAGCACCGCCGTATTCAGGCCATGGTCATAATTTCTCAAATACGAGCACTTCTAGATAATATAAAACTAGCCGCGACATAATTACATCAAGTCGCGAGTTCTGCTCACCGCACAGAACGTCGTAAGTCACGGCCCAACACCTGCTACAGTCAGAACCAATTACAGTAATATTGCTTTACTAACGTACGAGACATACGGACGTGATGTTTGGACAGCTTATTTTATTGAGATGTTGGGTGCCTTGGAGTATTCTTTTAAAAACTGCAATCACTTTTCAAACTTTATAATAATTATACTTTACGAGTAAGACAGCAGTGTTTGACCAAGTTTAAAATTACACGGGCTTTGTTTATTTTTTATTTAATTCCGTAATATTATTGTAGAAACGGAACCATCTACAGAACTGGGGCCAGGGTTATCCGAAAGGGCGCTCGAGCCCCGGTATGAAGGCTTGAAGGAACGGGATGGGTTTTTTAGTCAGTAAGAGTCTGACACTATCTCCCGCTCCGCCCAAGAGCGGGGGTTGTCATAAGATGATTTTTCCCATCGAAAAAAAAAAAAAAACCATCTACAGAATCTCTTGTGCGTCAGTCCTTCAGTCAATACATTTTTCTCTGAAACGCGGGGAGATACTAAGCTATATAAAACACTATAATACCTCTTGAAACAGTGATCAAATCAAACTTTTAGGTCATCATAATCTAAAGATAAGGCTATTTATGTTATATATTTTGACGCTCGCAAGAGAATAAAAAACTAATAGCAAGTATCCATTGCCCTAGAAACCTGAAATTTTGTAAAAAATTAAGGTCTTATAACACAAAATAATGAGAGAAAACTGTGAACTTGTAGTTACCTCAAAAGACAGTGAATTATTCTTCACGCAAAAAACTTTAAAACTCGATTGGGCACTTTTACCAAATCCTTGGCGCACGAGTGCTATTCGCTTTAGATCGATTTTTTTTTGAGTTTATATCTAGAAAACCGATACGATTTCAAAAGTAATCTTAAGCAAGTCTTTCTTTTTTGATGCTTGTGAGCAAAATGCAAACTGCATACAAACATAAAAGTTACATCGGCTACGCGAACTAAGCTTAAGATACATAGTACTCTGAACTTGAGGCTGTTTTATTACTTAGCATATTCTTTCAAAACAAAACCGTAGTAGCTGAATTCTGCTAGCATAATAAGTTAGCTCCTACAAGCGCAATATAAAATGTACTTAATTTTTTTTTAATAATTACCACTTACACTTTAATTAAGATACAGGTCTCCTACCTTAAGAGAAAGGGTTCATATTTTTTTTTTGTATGGAAGTACCTATGCGTAGACTTATCTTGTAGACTAAAATTCTCTGTTTACAACCTAGTTTTGAATTATGTCTGTGTGTATTACTTGAGTAATTAAATTATTACATTATAATTATTACTTGCAGTCTTGCAACTGTGTCATTAATTCCTTGAATTGTTTAAGGCGGGGTGCAGACGTGTGCCTTGTATCAGATACAAGCTACCGATGAATATTTGATTTCTATAAAACCAGTATGAAATTATCCACACCTTGCGCATATATAAACATTTTTTGTATCCAGTTTCTACCATTTAAGACATCCTTATGACAATCAAAAATTGTTTAGTGACGGTAACAGAAAAATAAGTGTCTACATTTGCGCAGCGCCTAACGTCAAGAGTGACTGCAGTCTTGTCAACGTATCAGAAGAGCTTTTTGACTTCAATGTGTTGTGTCACCGTTCCTAATAATAACCAACAAATCAGCCAACAAGCTCGCCATCCTTTTCACCACTAAACCCCACTTAATCCGGCGCACGTAAATCATCGCAGCAACTTAAAACACACAAATAACAAGTTTGATACAGCGTACAGCGCTCGCAGTCTGCGCCCAAGTTAGCGCTAATTTGCATACATTATCATCTCAGGTGTTCCGACTGATGCGAGGCAACGCGACTTCCACAGATACACATACGAGTCTACTAAATAGTGGAAGTTGTATAGATTTTGACGGGGAAGGAAGATTACTTTAAATGAAATATAATATGGTGTTTTATTAATTACGCCTTTTTATCCAAATGACTATAATTCTTAATCAATTTTTCCATTTGACTTCATCATCATCATCCTTATTTCAGCCGATAGACGTCCACTGTTGAATATAGGCCTTTCCCAAGCGTCGTCACAACGAACGATCATGCGCATCCTGCATCCATCCGATTCCCGCAACCAGGTCTTCGTTCTTGTAGGAGGCCTTCCAATGCTGCGTTTCCATTTGACTTATCATCATCAATCAAATCGATATTTATTGATAGCTTATAGATAGATATAGTTGAGGTTTTTTGTGTAATATATTTAAGTGTAGTAAGTGTGTAGAAATATTTCTTCAGTAGCACAGTAAGTGTCGCCGCACACTAGCCACATGCCACAGCCAAAAACGCCGTCATGAAAGGCGAGAAGCGGTCACAAAGGAAGCTGAAGCACGTGACAGCCATTTGTGGCTGGTGGCTGCTAGTTTTTTAACCCGTGCGTGCTGTATCTTATTGGACGAAAAATGTTTATACGTAAGTGGCATGTGACTGCGTTTAATATGGCTGTTTAGTTTAGGCCATAAGAAGAGAGCAGGGTCAGTAAAAGTCGCAAACTCCTCCACGCTTCAGCCAGAATGGGAGAATTTATTTTATCACTAGCTTTTGCCCGCGGCTTCGCCCGCGTGGCATTAGGTACTTAAGGAATCGGGATAAAAGGTAGCCTATGTTCTTTTCCATTTTAAAGGCTATATGCAAGCCAAATTTCATCCAAATCCGTTCAGCCGTTTTTGCGTGATTAAGTAACAAACATCCAAACATACACACTTTCACATTTATAATATTAGCTAGGATTTTCCACCCTGAAAAAAACGGTTTTTACATAATTATTAATCTAAAGTTACAGCCAAAAATAAGGTCGTTAAAATCACATTGTATGTCTACGACATAATTTTCGTTCTCATTATAATTATTTTCATGTTTACATCATTAAAATTCCACAGCCTTTTAGAATATTTAAAATACTTTTTCAGGGTTCTAGCCGAATAATTTAATAACATTACATCGTACGTTATAAATGTCCAGGGTTGATCTCATTACATTAGAAACCCTGCTCGCAAAAGTGATCGCAAGAACCTTTTTCATAAACCAAATTACAGAGGAAGGGTTGGCCCGAATATTCGAAATCAAACAATTATTTTACGTAAATTGCATTCCCTTTGCGCTAACAATTCTAAATTAAAGCCAAAGATACACTGGCGGGAAGGAGAGGGGCCTGAGGTGCGGTGAGGGGTGAGGGCGCAATTTCCGCGGATCTCGAGATCAATTAATTAGGACGCCCTCTAAATTGAACTGGCCATTTTTAAATTAAGGATGCGGTGCTGATGGTACCTTTGTAAAGAGACAGGAAGCTTGCCAGTCCTCAGATCCGTATTTTTTTCGCCCGAAGAAATAATTTAGTTTTATTTTGAAAAGCATTTTAAATAATAATTTCGGATATCAATAGAATAACGTTAATTATTTCTACAAACTATCTACCGCATTTTTAGATGACTAGGTTCTGCCAATAACTTTGTGTACATGAAAGTATGTTTTTCCGTCCAAAATTTAGATGCCCGCTTCATCTCTTTAGGAGCAAAATTTTGAAAAATCCTTTCTTAGTGCTCAACTACGTCATAAAAGGAAGCTTAGTCCAAAATTTGACGCTCCTTGTCCCAATTATTTCGGCTTTGCGTAGATATATCAGTCAGTCAGTTGTTCCTTATATCATATCTTCTTCTCTCTCAGAATCACTCTTGACAGAGTGGTCGTCAACACTTCAGGTGTTGGCGGCAATCTTCACAACACGCCGCCAGTTCTCTCTGATGGCCGCCTTCTTCGTGCATGCGAGCAGTAATGATGACCCATTCACTGCAGCTTTTATCTGGTCAGTCCACCTGACCCTCTGGTTATATGATATATGACAGAATCTCAATATCATCATCATTATTTCAGCCGAAGATCGTCCACTGCTGGACATAGGCCTCCCCCGAGTTTCGCCACAACAAACGATCCTGGTAGTATCTATCATAACCTGAATATACAATGGCATAAACTTCAAAGCTGCTTGAAGAACCATCAATCAAATGAACAACTACATATTTATTTACCTAAAATTCTTATTAAGTTTCAAAACAAAATCAATGGCTAAAACCCGAGATTTCTCAAATACATCAATATAAAAACCGCAGGTATTAAGTAGCCGCTTGTTGTAAGTACCCGCTAAGAACCGGGTGATATATGGCGGGTAGTGATCAAGTGGGCCCCGTCTGACCTGTAATATGTTACCGGTTGCGTCGGTGTCGGATGAACCGGTCGTAATACGGTACGAAACCATCGAAATCGAATGAAATTTTTGGTACATTTGATCTGATAGTTTGTTCAGATGTTTGTTTATATGTACTGGTGGTAACAGAAGTAAAAAAACTTGAAAGGTATGAGATTTGTTGAAATTAGTGTTAATTTATTTTTAAAGAGTATACAGGTAATTAGTTTTTATATGAGCTCTTTATTAACAGTTGGTTAAAAATATAGCTTATGATATTAAAAATTTAAATTATAATGGCAGCCGAGTGACCTACCTGTAAAAAAGCCTCCTTTTTATGGTTCCGAGTCCAAAGGGTAAACCCCGAACCCTTTTACTAAGACTCTGACGAAAACGCTGTCCGTCCGTCTGTCTGTCTGTCCGTCTGTCTGTCTGTCCGTCTGTCACCAGTCTGTATCTCACGAACAGAGATAGCTAAACAGTGGCAATTTTCACAAATTATATATTTCTGTTGCCGCTATAACAACATAACTGAAAACAAAATTAAATAAATATTTAAGTAAAGTCCTGTACAACAAACGTGTTTTTCGTCGTTTTTTGTTACGGACCCTACAACTCGTAATCCAGTACCCCTAGCCAAGTTGCTAATCTGCAATAGTTAACGCTTGTAGAAAGCTTCAAATGTACAGCCCCCCCCTAGCCAAGTTACAACCGTTTCGCTTGCGCCGATCGCTTCGAGTTGACCTTGCCGCCAATTCTTTTGTTCTGACCACGTAACTGAGCGTTAAGACGACGTCATTCCCGTACATTTGAAGCTTTTTACAAGCGTTAACTATGGCTAGAGGTACAGGAATGACGTCGTATCGAAGCTCAGTCACGTGATTAGAACAAAAGAATTGGTGGCAAGATCAACTCGAAGCGTTCGACGCAAGCGAAACGTTTGTAACTTGGCTAGGGGGCAGGGCCGTTACCACTAAGCCACCACTGCTCTCGGTCCATTGCAAGACATACAATTCATAAACGCTTCTGTAAATCGTCGTTTTAGTTTAAGCGAAATTTGAATATAGTTTGTTTAGAATCAGTAACTCAGGATTGCAATACATTTTACACCATGTTATATTTTTTCCCAAAAACATTTAAAAAAGGTCACAAGTTGGAAACTACCGACATTAAGTACAATACAAGTCACTACAGGTTATAGCGGGTATTGCGAATCAGCAAACAGTTGGATGCAAGTGCAAAATAACCCCTTAGTCGCTTGGATGGCCCGATGACCATGTATTTTTTCTGACATAACAAGCTTAAAACTTTGTGATTTTTCAT
This sequence comes from Mythimna albipuncta, assembly GCA_929112965.1. NCBI lineage: Eukaryota > Metazoa > Arthropoda > Insecta > Lepidoptera > Noctuidae > Mythimna > Mythimna albipuncta. The sequence continues at coordinate 4,908,661 of OV815960.1, forward strand.
AATACAGTCATAAAATATACATCATAAAAATACTTGACACGTGTTTTGGGTCGCGGGCTTGCGGATAGTGAGCAATGGGTAGCTCGCTGTCCGGCCGTCCGGTAACTGTCCGGACCAAGCCCAAGTCGTCGACTGCGCGTACTGTTCCCGCGCGCCTCAAGGAGTTGTCAGCAACAGCAGGGACCCAGCCGGGTCGAAGCCTACTGGGGCCAGGGTTATCCGAAAGGGCGCTCGAGCCCCGGTATGAAGGCTAGAAGGAACGGGGTGGGTCTTTTAGTCAGTAAGAGTCTGACACTATCTCCCGCTCCGCCCATGAGCGGGGGATATCAATGCATGATTTTTTCCCACCATAAAAAAAAATCGTGTTTTAGTTTCCATTTACTGATGTTGTATAAGACAGACCTACTCGGTCAAGATACATTCTGTTGTGCCAGATTAACTGGCATGTGTATGAATTGTAGCCGGGCGTTGTGGCGAGTTGTTGAAATATGTATTTCTCTTGACATCTGTAAACAAGGCATGTGTACAGGTCAGTAAGTGGCTATAAAGTGTTGTATATGAAACTATTTTTTAGGGTACCGTTTCTTGAAAGGAAAGAAAAAGGAACCCTTATTTTACTTTGTTGTCCATCTGTCTGGAGGTATCGAATTGAAATTAAAAGCATATAATTATGTTTACGATTCCTTGAAGTTGTGTTATATTTGAACTTCTAAGTGTACGAAAAATATAAATACGACCATTTATGTCGCAAACCAAATTTTGAAACTCAAGGGAATCAAAATTCATAGGATCCCATTGAATCCTGATTTTTTTTTGTGGTTCCGAAATATCTACGTAACTTAATTCATTAAACCCCAAGCGAACGCCGGCGTTCGCGCACCTATTGTCTTTCAATTGTGTCTGTCATTATCACGATTGAAAGGGAATTCGGGAATTGAACTGTTTTCACAGGTAAGTTAATTGTACGGAACTCTCAGCGCGTATGTCGGGCTTGCAAAGTAAAAAAAAAAACCAATTAATGTTTTTTTTTTTTACTTTCTGTGCCGCACGCATATATGATTTAGATTTGTATATTATATTACAATTTGTGTAGCGTTATCCTTTCTATAAAAAAATCTTTAACAACTTAGCTGTTATCGATAGGAATGAAAAGAAATGCATATTTTTTATATATAAGTCTTAATTATGTACGTTTATACTGTACATGGATCCTTACCCTCGCATGTGATATCTCTGTCACTCAAAGGTTTGCTCGCCTTTGTACATAAATAGTACCTACCATAAGTTTTGTGTAGGTATAATAAAGAATTATTAAATTATTATTTTATTTTATCAACACTTAACACACCATGCACGTGTACAAACCAACTTTTATCTCACATAACACAAACAAAGTAAACTAAAAAAGAAAAACAAAAGATAAAACTTGCTACTCTCATCATTTTAAAATATTCTTTTAAAACATTTTCCTAAATAAAATGCTGATAACGCTCATGAAACAAAGTAAGCTATACATGATGTATACAGTATACGCTCATACTGTTCTACAAGCTAGGTATACGAGTGTGTGTCCTGTTGATTTTTCATCTAACCAACAAACAAGTTGATGCTGCACGTCGCCCAACAGACATTGTAAGACGGATAGGGGACAAATACAAACAGATTTACCGAATATATTATGAATATTTTATTTATTTGACATTTTTTTTTGTGAGAAAGCAAGATGCGCATTTGATAGCCTGTTTATTGTGATATTTTAAAGAAGCACGTTTAGGTGAAGAATAGTAAAATTATGATAACTTTACATTTTGTGATGCTTAAAGATTATACAAGGTGTAAGGAACAGCCCTCCACAAACTTTAAGTCTCAGTACTCAGTAGGCAAAACTGAACAACCTTCCACATTTTTTTTTCCAGGAGACGAAAAAAAAATTCGGTCTCGCCATACAAATTGTCTAATCAAGTTTATCATTTTGTATGGTGAGGCTGATTTTTTTTTTTATTTCCTGAATAAACATTTTGTGGAAGGTTGTTCAGTTTCGTCTACTGAGCAAGCCCTTAAAGTTTGTGGAGGGCTATCTCTTACACCTTTTATATGAAGGATCAATCATAAATATCTCAATAATTATTTATTGAGAGTCCAGATTATCTATACATATAATAAAATCGTAGGAAAGTCAAAACTGTACATTGAATATTTTTTAAAAAGAATACTTGGGGCGTGATTTACAATCGATACCGAAGCCAAAAATATAGTTTTTAGAATTTTTGTCTGTTTGTCTGTTTGTCTGTATGTATGTCCGGGATAAACTCAAAAAGTACTGCATGGATTTACTTCAAATTTTGCATGAATATTACTAAGACGTCGGGTCAACACATAGGCTACATATTATCACGCTATCACCTACGGGGGAGGAGCTGTGAATCTTTATTTTTCTCACGCATTCTGTGACTGCGTGTAATCTAACGACGCATATATAAATGTTGTTTTTGAGTAAGTCATGCTATTATCTAGCTTTACACTATAAAAACTACGCCATTAAAGTAACTTGGGCAGAGAAACATAGTTTAATGAATGTTAGTAGTATAAACACAATTTTAAAGCAGCGCCATCTATGAGATTTCATCAAAATCAAATCAAGTATAAGTTAACAGTTTTTGGAAATTAATCATTTAAATTTGATCATGTTGGCGAGGTTAGTAGTTAGTTATTCTTAAAATTCATAGATGGTAATGTGCATTTTCTTCATATTATAGTTCGTTTTAACAAATTCAAGTTCCAACAAAACCCTCAAAATCTTGAGCAGAGTTGAGGAAGACAATTTAAAAAAAATGCGGTGTTAGGTATTACATGGTGGCATTTCTCAGACTCTGTGAAGTCGACCAGTTTGCGAAATCCCTTACGTATGACGAGGTGCCTTCATATTACACGTACGACAAGCAAAGGGGTCTATATTTTTTTTTTTCTTTTTTTTTTGCTGGCAACACTGCCCCAGTGACATGTCAAATTTGTACTCCGTATTTTAAAATTTAATTTAAATAGTATTTAAGTGTAATTAATGTGTAATTGTTTGTATAACCATAATATAATTGCATAAATCGTCAGGTTTATCGTTTTCGTGGTAAAATATCTTGTAAAACACGAGTTTTTGGTGCCAACCGGTTGTCACCGGTAACGAACAGCTGACGTTTGAACTACGGAATTTCACGGGGAGTATTATTTACTTAAATTTTTATTTATAATAACACACTCGTTAATTTAAGTTATAACACGATCGTACAAGTTTTATCTTTTCAATTTACTTCACTTAACACTAGCGTGTTGTGTCGAAATAGTTTTGTTTACATTGTAGAAAACAAATCATCGACATTTTATTTCATAATTTGATTCATTTTAACTTATCCCGATATTATTATACTGGTCAACAACGCTTCTTGTCTTTATTTTGAATTGTTATATTGGTCATTATTTGATAAAAAATCTGTTAAACCAGACTTTCACATTCTAATCAACTTACCCACATTAAGTAAAAGTAATATCATAAGGCAATGAAAAGCTAGAAAACTCAATAATTATTAGCTTTTCAAGCCAAGTCAGCAGTCCACCTCATTTTCCTATTGAACTGCACTTTCTTGTTTTAATTTTTTCCCCATTCTTTTCCAACTTTTCTTTATTTTGTCATCTTCTTGATTCTCACTGTTTCTTTTCTTTTTCTATTTACAGTAACTTATTCTGAAATCATGCCTACGATGACCCGTAAGGCAACAGCCCAGGATATGCAGCTTAAATTGGAAAATGCCCTCCAGGAGCTCAAAGAATCCAAACTCCAGTGCCAGCAAATTTTGCAGGAGAATGAGGAGAGTGAGAGGGAAATAAAGAATATAATCTTTAAAAATACAAGCCTTAAGCAAGAGTTGGTAGGCCTTAGTCAGCAATACCAGGATGTTGTTGATGAACGCGACCAACTGCGAGCGGTCACGGATGGTTTCAAAAACTGTAGCGACTTATATGAGGAGGCTTTGTGTAAGGTTAGGGATCTTGAGGATGAATTAGTTCATGCTAATGGTCTTATTCTTAAATTGCAGAAGGAAAAGGAATATACTCAGACTGAGAAGACTAACCGTTTATATGATGAATTAATAAATTCAAAATATAACCCTCATGCCTTAGTAACAATTGATCTTACAGAAGATTCCATACTAAAAGACAGTAATACTTACAAACTTAGTCAGAATAAAATTAAAAAATATGCTAAACTCAATAAAATAATTAAAAAATGTAAAAACCACAAGAAGCAACAAAAACACTGTTCCAAAAATATTCAACTGCGGAAAGAACGTGTTAACTTAATTAATCAATTAAATAATTATCAGACTAAGTTGGAAGACAGTATAAATATTTATCAAATTGACACTCAGCGCTTGCAGTCTGAAATACAGACGCTTGATAACTCCCTAAAGTCAATATATAACAAATATGTATGCTCAAAGAACCAAATAAAGGAACATATTCTGGCTACAAATGAGCTGGTGGACAAAGTAGACTCTCTTACTCTAAGAAACCAAAAATGCACTTGCCAGACAGAATCTAAACCAGCTGGCCTCGAACTTGTGGTAACAGAGAACTCATCCCAGCCCATCAGTGCTCAGGACTGTATTCCCGACCAGGTACCCCACATTCAGCATGAATTAACTCAAGGGGTAGATTCAGATAATTGTAATTTTTCCTCTCATAGCAGTAGGGATTATCAATCAATTATATTTTCAGATAGCATAGGAAGAGGATTAGGGCAATTAATTAGTAAAAAACTCCCTTTTCCTTCTCAAAATTATTGCACACCTCAAGCTTCCTACCATCACATTATGTCATTAGTAAATGAGCAAGTATATGATCCCAACGCTATTCTAACTGTATTTGTGGGTAATAGCTTAAATGTGAAGAAAGATGATATCACCAATAATATCACTGAACTGTTGAAGATAAATTGTAAAAAGATTATTTTGTGTGCTTTTCCTTACTTTGAGCACTTATCAAACAGACAAAATAAGTACATACATATGCTAAATATGCATATGCATTTTTTAGTTACGCACCATAGTAATAAGTTTTTATATTTTGACATCAACAATGTTGTTGATAAACTTTTTTCGACCAGGTATACTGTATACCTACCTATTGTTTTAAGACGTCAAATAGCGAAGCTATTAGAATTTAATATTTACTCAGACATAAATAGTATGTCGACGTACCCGGTAGTAAGTCCAACCATTAGTAGTAGTACTAATGATTTAAACTAGTTAATAAGACAACAGTTGGTACTGTTAGTAGTTTATGTCAACTTAATACAGTATCGTCTAGCATTCAAGCTACGCAAAAATCCTTTAATTTGTTTCTTCAAAACATTCAGGGTTTTTCTTCGAAACAATTAGAAATCGAATTATTTTTGGAAAAAACTAAGTTTGACATCATTTGTTTTACTGAGCATTGGTTAAAGGATTCTGAAATGCTAATTAATTATGATAATTATAATGTGGGCAGTTGTTTTAACCGCAAGTCAATGTTACGTGGGGGTTCACTAATCCTTATTAAAAATAGTATTAAATTTAAAACTCGTAAGGATATAGTTGCACTGTCCGTTGAACATAGCATTGAAGTGTCGTGTGTTGAGCTGGATAGGCATATCATAGTGTGCGTTTACAGGCCCCCTAATTATCAAAACTACTCTATTTTTGAGTCAGTCATGGAAGATGTTATGGCTAAACTTTCAACTGGTAATAAACCAGTAATTATCTGCGGAGACTTTAATGTTAATATTTTAGAAAATAATTCAGATAGCAGTAGATTATTAAATCTTTTCAAATCATTTAATTTATCAAATGTGTTTATTGAACCAACTCGAACAACGACAACTACTGCTACATGTATCGATAATGTTTTTTGTTGCTGCAAGTATTTAGAAAAAGCCATTGTAAATTATCTGCCTTCTGATCATAGCGGCCTAATGGTAACATTTGAATCCAACTTACCAATACAACAAGTGCAGATACAATTCAGACCAATAACATCCGGTAAATTAAATAAATTTAATAGCACTATAACTAGCAGGTTGGGTGATTGGAACCTTGCAGAAAACAATGGTAATATTTTGTATAAAATTTTTTTTTCAGTAGTTCAAAAGGAGTTTAATCAGACGTTTGAGAAAAAAACTAAAACTATCTGCCCTAAGTTTAGATTTAGTGACTGGGCAACTAAAGGAATCAGAATAAGTAGGGAAAGACTTTTCGAGTTGTATGGCCTTAAGCCTATTATTAACACTGAAACTTTTAATAAATATGTTGCTACTTATTCTAAAATGTTTAAAAATACTTGTAAGGCAGCTAAGGCCTTATACATTAGCAACAAAGTTAAAACAGCAGATAATAAAATAAAAACAGTTTCGAATATTATAAATAATGAAACCAACAGAAACAAAAGAAATAATAATTATTACACATTGGAGACTCATCATGGTCTCCTTAGCGATAACAAACTAGTTGCAGAAGAATTTGTAAATTTCTTTACCAGTATACCAATTAAAACTACTGAAGCCCTAAATTCGTCGCCATCGCATGCTTTTGATTTATTACAGGCGAACGTTGCAGCCTGTTCAACTGAATTTAATTTTAAACATATAAACCCCATAACAGTAATAAAAGCTTTTAAAGAAATCAAGATTAAATTGACAGAAGATCTGTGGGGTATGTGTATAAAAGTTTGTACCTCAATTATTGAGACTATAGCGCCGTACTTGGCTTTAATATTTAATTTGTGTATAGATCAAGGAGTCTTTCCAGATCTAATGAAATATAGTAAAGTGATACCGCTCTTTAAATCCGGGAATAGTAAAGACACTAATAATTATAGACCGGTGTCCGTTTTGCCGGTTCTTAGCAAGATATTTGAAAAGGTAATGTTAAATCAAATGCTTAGTCATTTTAACTCCAATAACATCCTACATGATAAACAGTATGGTTTCACCAAAGGACGTTGTACAACTGACGCGGGTGTTTCCTTACTAAAACACATTTTTAATGCGTGGGAAGAGGCACAAGATGCTATAGGCATCTTCTGCGACCTATCTAAGGCGTTTGATTGTGTAGTTCATGAAACATTGCTTCGGAAACTCAAGCATTACGGACTAGGCAATGCAGCGTTAAGCTTATTAAAATCTTATTTGAATAATAGACAGCAATTAGTGCAAATAAACGGTGTCAATTCGTCTGGATTGAATGTTGAAATGGGGGTGCCCCAAGGTTCAATTTTAGGTCCTTTTTTGTTTTTAGTTTATATTAATGATTTACCCAATTTGTTGCAAAATAAACTTAATATGGTGTTGTTTGCTGACGACACTTCTTTGATTTTTAAGATAAATAGAAAAACTAACAATCTTGACAACGAAAATAGCGCCCTATTGCAGGTTCAAAACTGGTTCACTGCTAATAATCTGGTTCTAAATGGGAAAAAAACTAAATGCATAAGATTTTCCTTACCGAATGTCAAAAGTAGTGATTGTGACATTGTATTGAATAATGAAAAACTAGAATTTGTTGATAAAACGATTTTCCTGGGGATTACGCTTGATTCAAGGCTACAATGGGGTCCTCACTTAACTTCTCTTGCAGGTCGGCTTAGCTCAGCTGCATATGCTGTTAGAAAAATCCGCCAATTTACGGATGTTGATACCGCTAGACTAGTCTATTTTAGTTATTTTCATAGTGTCATGTCGTACGGTATCTTACTATGGGGACGGGCTGCTGACATCGAGTCAATCTTTATATTACAGAAAAGAGCCATCAGAGCGATTTACAATCTCCGCCGGTGCGATTCTTTAAGGGAACTGTTTAAAGATATTAACATAATGACAGTACCTTGTCAATATATCTATGAAAACATAATGTATGTTAGAAAAAGTCTTCATCTTTTTAGCAAAAGAGGCGATAGACATAATTATGTTACAAGAAATAGGGATCAATTAGTTCAACCAGGTTTCAGACTGGCTAAAGTGGCCTCTTCTTTCATGGGGTACTGTTTGAAATGTTATAATAAAATACCTCCCCACATATTAGAACTCAATGAAACGAAATTTAAATCTTGTATTAAACGCACACTATGCAGACAAGCATATTATAAGTTGGAGGATTATATTCAAGATAAAAATGCTTGGCTCAATGCTGGTCCAGCTCCACTACCACTAGGGCGTACTAATTAGTTGATTAGTTGGAAACTAATATTATTATTTTTTTAATTTGAAAGACACAATTGCATTGTATAATGTAGAAGCACTTTTTCCAAGTTTGTGAATGTGAAGCACCATGGAGCATTTTTATTAGGTTACAACTTTTTTTTTTTTTGACATTACGAGCATGGCAGTTGAGAGTTTGTCATGCTCACTCAAATGTCTCGCTGTTGGTGGCACGTGTTATTGGGTCGTTCAGTTCCCTTCAAAATGGTTGAGCTGAGTGGGGCTGATGCACGCGTCATGCTCGTGAACGGGTGCCGTCAGATGGGACTGGTCATCTCTTAGCTGCCAGTGGCTTAATTCAGTTTCTATCTTTTAATTATTTTACATTTTTATTTCACTATCGACATTGTGCTCACATGATAGAAGCAACAAGTAATATGTAACCAAGCATTATTTGTAACACATATATGATTTAAAAGAGTGTCCATGGAGTTTCTTGCACGTTCTTCTCCATAGAGACCTACTCTTTGGAACGTGCAATTTAGCTTCACTTTTCTTGGACTGACCGACATTTGACTATTCAAAAGTGCCTGTAAATGGTCTATTTGAAATAAATGCTTTGAATTTGAATTTGAATTTGAATTTGAATTTGAATTTGAATTCAACCAACATCGACGAGGAGGTGCTGTGGAAGGTTTTCCGGGAATTTTCAAGGACACCGCATTGGGTAGGGTTTATACCGTGCACTCGAATAGTGGCGAATGCTATTTCCTGCGGTTGTTACATCACACTGTCCCAGGCTCAACGTCTTCCGCTTTTCTGAGGACATTTGATGGCGTGGAGTATCCCACTTACCGCGCAGCCTTTTGCCTAATTGGGATGACACCCTCGTGGAGGCAAGCGTCAGTGACAGTCCCAGCCACATGCGTCATCTACTTGCCGTCATCTTTGTGTTTTGTGGAGTCGCGAACCCGGTAGCTTTGCGAGAGAAGTAACGCCATCTTCTGTCTGAAGATTTCCTACGAGCTTTGAGGCGTGCTACTAGAGACGAAGTAACTGATGAACGCGTGCTGAACACCTGTCTCAGTTCACTTCAAGATGTGGTCATTACTATCGGCGGCAATCCACTGATCGAATATGGGTTACCAGCTCTCCAATCATCACCACATCAAGACCGTGGAAATCGGGAGTATAACGCTGAAACAAATTACGATCCGGGCAAAATAACCACCATACGAAATTACCATGTCGCTTTGTTCTCTTGAGAGCAAAAACAAATTTATGACACCGTCCTTGAAAGCGTTGGGCAAAACCAGGGTAAAATGTTTTTCTTGGATGCTCCTGGTGGAACAGGAAAAACATTTGTTACCACTGGCATACTTGCAGAGGTCAGGCGCCAAGGCAAAATTGCTATTGCGGTAGCGTCGTCAGGAATCGCTGCCACACTGCTTCCGGAAGGCAAGACAGCACATGTCATGTTAAAAATTGCCATCGATTTAGAGAGCGCTGCCTGTTTGTGGTTTGTCACGTAATAGCGATAAGGGACACGTGCTCAAGGACTGCTCTCTGATGATGAGTGTACGATGGCCAATAGGAAGGCAATTGAGGTCGTGGACAGAACCCTGCAGGACATCCGCAGGAACTAACATTTGATGGATGGTGTCACAGTTCTGTTCAGTGGCGATTTCCGGCAAACACTTCCCGAGGTGACGCGGGGATCGAGGGCTGACGAGATGAATTCTTCGTCGAAACGATCTTCGTTGTGGTCACGAGTTCGTACACTGCGCTTGACCATTAATATGAGAGCTCGGCTCGGCGGCAATGCACGTGCTCAAGAATTCTCCGATGTCCTTCTAAGTCTTGACGAAGGCACTCTACCAGAAGAGAGAGGTGGATAGGTGGTACTTCCAGAGTCTCTCGGTAGAGTGGTATCCAGCTTAGAAAAACTCATTCACTGTGTGTACGGGGACATCAGTCGTATACCGCACCAACAGAATTCTTGGGTGTGTGAGTGGGCCATTTTGACGCCCAAAAATGATCAGGCTGCAGCAATTAACGAACGCATTCTCTCGGAAATTGAGAAGAATGAAGTGGTCTACACCTCGATAAACACTGTTATCGAGCAAGATGATGCCACACGTTATTCCGTGGAATTTCTGAACTCCCTGTCAGCAAGAGGACTTCCGGTGCATACCATCAAGCTGAAGGTCGGTGTCCCGATTATGCTTCGAAGTTGTGACGGGACCCGCCTCAAAGTCATCTCGCTCCACACAGACACACCATTGAGGCGGAAATTCTTACGGGTTGTGGCGTCAGCGAGGCAGTATTTATACCACGCATTCCCCTCATACCCCATAACTTCCCGTTCCAGTTCAAGCGGGTACAGTTGCGTGTGTGTTTGCTTCGCGATGACCATCAATAAGTCGCAGGGGCAGACACTGTGGGCAGCGGGTGTCAACCTCAGGACGAGTTGCTTCTCACACGGGCAACTGTACGTCACTTGCTCCCGCGCCACCAGTCCTGACTCTCTTTACATTTTGGCTTCTGGCAGTATCCGTACCAACGTAGTTTATAGGGAAGTCTTGTAAGGTATGATACCTTTATACGTATTTTTACTCTTTTGTGTCCTGGAATGTATTCCTGCATTATTTCCTCTATTTCCTTCAGTCACATCTTATGACTGAACTCAGCAGGATTCCCATATAACTCTCTTCACTAGCTTCGTTTGCGAGAAAAACTTATATTATAATGCTATTTTAAAAGTTGTTTATTTATAATGCTATAGCGACACTGCCACCTTAGGTATTTTTAGTGCTATAGAGGCTTCACGCAGACGACGTCGCGGGCAGCAGCTAGTAGTGAATATTTTAAGATTACCTCGGGCTTGCGGACGGCGAATAATGGGTAGCTCGACGTCCGACTGTCCGGTAATCGTCCGGACCGAGCCCAAGACGTTGATAGCGCGTATTGGTCCACGCGCGCCTCAAAGAGTTGTCAGCAAATCGTAGGGGCCCAGTAGGGTCGAAGCCTACTGAGGCTAAGGATCTGTTTCTGAAAGTTAGATTCGGCTCAGGTACGAAAGGCAACGAAGGAACAGGAGTGAGTTTTTAGTCAGTTTAAGTCTGACACCATCTCCCGCTCCGCCCTAGAGCGGCGGATGTCATTAGATGATTTTCCCAACTAAAAAAGGCTCTATTCTGGGACATCTTTCCTACATTGTACGTTGACATCAAAATATTCCTACCTTTTAATTGTATTTGCCGTTCATGCGAATATAATCGTGAAGATACTTAACGTGTATGGTGTACAGCGACTTGCGAACCACTTGGCCCGTGTTTCTACCTCATTCTAACTTGTAATTTGTTGCGAAACGCAATTATAACGGAGCGCTCGGCAGCTAATAGCCAACCGGAATTTTGCGACTCATAGACCGAGTCTTTAATGTTAAACTTTAAATAAAATATGGAGCGTTCAGAATTAGAATTTATAAAAAAAAAAAAAAACTCAGAGTATTTTATTTTTACTGATGATTTATACAAAAAAAAAATGGAATGGTTAATTATAGCAATACAGTAAAGTTAGTACGGTTGCCTCGTAATAAAAAATCATCTTAAAAAAGTTACCGCCAATAATTTTTGATGACACTGGTGAACGAGCAAAAGTTACGCGTATCTTCAATTTACCAAGCAACCAACCTGAAATATTAGGAATGGTCTTAAACAACTTAAAAGTATCTATTTCCCCAAAAGCCACAGCCATAAAGACAAACGGAGCAAAGACAGACATAAATTAGATTAAATCACTTCACACACCATTAGCAAAAACCTTTCTTTGTTTGCGTGTTCAGACCAAATTGATCCTTATGCTCTTGTTAATATTGAGAAAACTGACTCATATTAGCGTGGAGTTATGGAGGAAGTATCTAGTTACCTTTGTATGCGGGATCATGATGAAGTTAATATAGTTAACAATTAATCACTTATGATAGAGGTGTGATACGACAAGAAAGTAAATGATCCTATGAGGATAGTATAATTAGTTGAATTATTATGTTAATAGTATGAATCAAACCTTAGAATTGACAAATAACAAGGGTAAAAACACAATGTTACGTTTCTGAAGTCATTCATTGCGATACCCAAAATCATTGTCAGTAAAATATCGTATATTCACAAGCAAAAATAACAAAAATATCCAACAATCGGATCAACACGAAACATTCTACTGCAGCGGTCATAATCCTTAAATTTTATATCCAAGTCGCGATCACCATCTGCGCCCGAAATGAAGACATTTGCCGTTAAACCAATGTACATTGCGCACGGCAAATGTACCGTAACGCAGTCAATTGTTTGTTCTTTTACCTATGCGACCTTGGTACGGGGTCCCTAATTAAAATTGGGGACAGTGTTTGCTCTGAAGGGATAGGAGCTGGCGCTTGACGGAGATCTGTTTATTGAATAGCTGGGTGATATGTATTGTATTGGATTTGTTTTGGTTAATTCGGTATTGGATACTTTATTTATGTCTGGAGGATTTATAATTTTCTTGTTTCTTATTGACTTGACTTCATATTTGTTTCAGTTTAGTTTTTATTGTTTTTGATAAACAAAGACATAATAGTTAATTAATTATTAGTGAAGATTTTAGAGTACCAAATAGCTTTGTAAGCGTCCATGTCACTTGATGTAAACTTAGGCTAGGAATAGAGTTATCAGACTACTAAGTGATACATTGGATCGTCAGATGAGTTCGGCTGCCCTTTAAAGTCGTCCTGATGACCTATCCTTCTATTAGTCGTCTTACTTGCAGTTGGTAAATAGACAAATAATTATCTACAACAATATTGTAAACAGGTAAAGTTTGTTCTTTGAAAATACTCGCCCGATTGCTAAAATTTTACACTAATAGAAAGCTGCTTTATTTTTAAGCGACATACACCATATTTCATGTACGCAGGCGAAACTGGGCAAAAGTTAGTTATTCAATAACTATAGAATAACTAGCCAGTTTTTTTTATCTTTGACTAGCTGACCCGGCAAACTTCGTACCGCCTAATAGTTACCTTTTATCTAAGCTGTCTACTCTACCTACTCTACCCTACTCTACCCTACTCTACCCTACTCTACCCTACTCTACCCTACTCTACCCTACTCTACCCTACTCTACCCTACTCTACCCTACTCTACCCTACTCTACCCTACTCTACCCTACTTTACCCTACTCTACCCTACTCTACCCTACTCTACCCTACTCTACCCTACTCTACCCTACTCTACCCTACTCTACCCTACTCTACCCTACCCTACCCTACCCTACTCTACCCTACTCTACCCTACTCTACCCTACTCTACCCTACTCTACCCTACTCTACCCTACTCTACCCTACTCTACCCTACTCTACCCTACTCTACCCTACCCTACCCTACCCTACCCTACTCTACCCTACTCTACCCTACTCTACCCTACTCTACCCTACTCTACCCTACCCTACCCTACCCTACTCTACCCTACTCTACCCTACTCTACCCTACTCTACCCTACTCTACCCTACTCTACCCTACTCTACCCTACTCTACCCTACTCTACCCTACTCTACCCTACTCTACCCTACCCCACCCTACTCTACCCTACTCTACCCTACCCTACTCTACTCTACTCTACCCTACTCTACCCTACTATACTCTACTCTACCCTACCCTACTCTACCCTACTCTACCCTACCCTACTCTACACTACTCAAACCTAAAAAAAAAAAAATTAAAAAAAAAAAAAAAGTATCCTATGTCCGTCTCCTGGTTTTAAGCTACCTCCCCACCAATTTTCAGCCAAATCGGTTCAGCCGTTCTTGAGTTATAAGTGGTGTAACTAACACGACTTTCTTTTATATATATAGATTAAGAATAATCTTCCCATTACAATATCCGGGTACCATAAAGTACTAATAGCACCAACCACATACAATTTCCTCTACCACGTAGAACAACAAATCAATGACGGCAACCACAAGCGCCAACCGTTTGATGGCGCGTCAACCACTTGCCATTTCCGTGACAACCGCAAGCAATCCTTCGACAACCACAAGCTCACGGTCAACCACAACTGTTTTATCCCGTAATTTGTACTTAATAATGTTCTGTTTCCGACGGATACCGCCATGTTATTGAATCTACCTATATATGGAAATATCCTGCCGAGATTCGAGCGAGATTGGACGCCGATAATGTATGGAATTGGTTGGTTGTATGAATGTAGATGTTGTAAGACAACATCCGTTATGTGTTATGTACCAGTGGATATCTTTATTGTTATGTTGTATGCTTATTGTAAATCCTCGTTATTTTTGTGAAGTTCGAGGTCTTTTTTACATCAAGTTTTTTTTTTTGTTTAGAACAATAACAACTAGTTTTGTACGAGTACAACAAAAATATTGAAAATTTTTTATTTTTATTTTTAATGGCCATGCAGTTTCTTTCCGGTTCTTCTCCATAGGCAACGATCAGTTGGAACCTTGCACTAGTTTCTGATATTTTATAAGTGTCCATGTAGATGTACATGAATTAAAAAAATCAGTAATAAAACAATATTTTCTTGATTAATTGAATTAATTGTATATTGATGACGGATTAAAACAAAAAAAAAAGTCTATGTCCAGCAGTGGAAAAAGTTGGTCAGTAAATGATGATGATAATAAGAATTAGACTATTTTTAATTTGATGAATAACTTAAGTTTACATAAAATATAGCTTATGTCACTCAGAAACAAATGAGCTTTCTCAAATTTTAGCAATCGGACCAGTACTTCCAGATATTACCTCATACAAACAAAATGTTTCAAAAATTAAACTTTACCTCTTTATTATATTAGTATTATAGATTAACCATTCAATCGTGATAATGACAGACACAATTGAAAGACAATAGGTGCGCGAACGCCGGCGTTCGCTTGGGGTTTAATGAATTAATTTGTCATATAAACCTCCAGTTTCAATCTGTCCTTGTACAAGTACCAATAAATCAGTTTGGTGGCTAACAGAGACATTATTAAAAACCGTCGCAGAGCTGACCTGTCCGTCGTGACCTATCAATATCGAGACACCTACCGCAACGTCATATTTCGCACGCGTTACAATGTACGTGCAAGTTATAGGTGATGAGAGGTTTTGGGACACGCTCTTGAAATGATTTTTTTTATTGCGTGCCTTTGATCTATCAAAACAGATTGTAATTTAGTTTTGAACAGACAATGTTGTTCTCATTTTAATAAGAATTATAATGATATTAAAACTGGAGCAATGGAATTTGGACATGAAAAGAGATATGCTAAAGTATGGATGAAGTAAAGCTATGGATGATGATGTTTCTTAGATATTTTAGTAACTTATCATAGCACAGTTAGCCTTATAATGGTCGAACTGCTGGAACTCAGGCATTCTCTCTAGGTGAGGCAATGGGCCATAATCCACCACGTGATCCTAGTGCGGGTAGGTTGTGTTTTACTAACACTGAAACAAGTTGGTCAGTCATTATTAAGAGTGTCTTCAATATCTCTTATTTATTCTTCTTTTACTCTACTAGTTGACAATTCAATTAAATTCTGATCAAACATTCTTTACTATCCTCTACATAACTCTGAATCAAATATCTTCATTAGTGTATAACCCACGTGCTAATCCACTACCAACTAAACGCCATCGCAATCACACAACTTCAAACTCAAACCGAATTCCAAACCCGAAGCCAGCCGAACACCTCCGAACAATTCCGAAGCTTGCACCACACGCCAACTTTCCACAGGACACGTACTGATGCGATACATCAGCGTACTATTGGCACGGTCGCACCCCCCCTCTGCTCCCTCAATCTCCCCCCATTTGCATGTAAATTGAATAAGGACGACGTCGCACAGCTTTGGTCGAGAAACGAACGCTTCTAGTTTGTCCTTTCAAGATGTCGTGTGTAAAGGGATAAAATGTTGGTCAGGGTGTCTGGTTGTATTTATTGATTGGTGCACTGACCTGCATAACAATAAATATATTCACAAAAGCGCATATCTATATGTAATATACAAAACTCTTGTGTCACAGTGTTTGTAACCAAACTCCTCCGTAACGGCTTGACCAATTCTTATAAAATTTTATGTGTAAATTCAGAAGTAAAACTGGCAAAGAAAAACTGTGCAATATGATCGAATTAATACTCTACGACAATGCTTAGTGCGCTACGGCGTAGCAAGTGCGCTTCGGCGTAGCAAGTGCGCTTCGGCATAGCAGTTAACCATGCTACGATGTAGTAGCAAACCGTGCTACGACGTAGCACGTACTGGTGCTACATTTGAATCTTCATTTTAAAAATGTAGGGCCGTGTACTGACTTTGTCGTGACGACAGATAATCGTGTTGTTTTAAGTGTCAAGACTTATATACTTAAATGGAGGTACTCACATGTAGGGCGACACGATTAACTTCGTTTACGACTTTTTGCGGTGATAACAGATTTTTATGATAGTGAGAACAGCTAGCAGAACAGTCGTAAAACGATAAAAATTGGTCAATACTAACGGTGATTCATGTGTCGTTGTTGTGACTATCTGTCGTGGTAACAACAAACAGAGATGATAGACGTCCGACGATAAATTAACCGTTACGGCATAGTGGATACACAGCCTAAGAACTGCATTTCTAAGTGTTTTCTAAAAGGGTCTATAAATAATAAATATCTGTTAGTGTAGAAAAAACAGCTAGACACTACTAGTTACTAAAACTTCATCAGTTTGTAGTTTTATCATTCATCATAATATCTTATAGTTTCATTTAAACAACCTACTTTATTTACGACTCAAAACAGATGTGCAATACTAAGCTCAAAACACACACTATCTACCTTACCTCATAACTATATACATATATTTCGTGTCTCAGAAACATTATGTTTTCGCACCTCAGGACCAGGACACAATACGTGCGAAAATATGAAATAATCGCATTACAAGTTGGGACGTCTGAGGTGCTATTACAGCACTTGTGCGCATTAAGAGCATTACTAAGCTCTCTAAATAATGTATTGTTAGGGTGTAAACGGTCACCAAAATACGGTAGTGTTTCTTGAAGATTGTTGTTATATGTTTTACTAGATGCTGCTAGCGGCTTTGCCTGTGTGATAGTAGAAAATTATCCCAAGGGTATGTTTCCCTCGAGATAAAAGTATTAAAAATGCCGTTCCATTCTATACATGTAACAAATTTCATTGCAATTCGTATAGCTATTTGAGTGTGAAGAAGTAACAAATATGCATACAAAGATATGTCACCGGAAAATTTTAGACTGCGTAAGATTGTAATAAATATTTATTAGATTACTAGCTTTTGCTCGCATCTTCGCTCGCGTACATAAAATATAGCCTATGTCACTCAGAAATAAGGCAGCTTTCTATCGGTGAAAAATTTTACCAATCAGACAGTACTTCCAGAGATTACGTCCTTCAAACAAAAAAAAAACAAAAAGCTTTATTTCTTTATTACCTATATTAGTGTAGTCACGACGTATCGAATATAAGTATTCAAAAATATAGTAGTATAAAAATCGTTTTGTATACGATAAATGAAACTCATTGGTTTCCAACATAATCATGTTTTATTTAGAAAAAATAGTTTACAATTTCACGTGATAATTTACAATCTTACGGCGTTTGCAATCTTCTGGTGATAGATATTATACTTTTACTGTATAAGATAAAAATAACAGTTTGATAGAAGTTAATTATTTAACTACAAACTCCGATATGCATAGTGATGAGGGACTTTGTATCACTCCCTTGCTATAATAATTCTGTCAATTTAAAAAATCTGATAAAAATTACAAATGTGTTTATTTTTGTTTACAGGTAAGTCAACACTTTATTTCTCCCTTTGAACGTGGCGGACTTTGTAAGTTTTTTTTTCTGTTGTAATTCAAGTGTTACCATCATTAAAAATAATTTGTATTTTCTTATAAAATTCAAATGAGTATCAACTGTTATAATAACATTACCACATTATTTCGGACCTCATTACCAAACCATGTGAGTCCATTCTGTATTCACAGAAAATAAAAATTCGCAAAACAACAAAAAAGTAAACACGAAAAATTTTCATTCGCAAAAATGTTTACTACACCACACATTTTTTCTTTGCAAAACTTGTGCCAGAAAAAGCTTTAAACGTACATTCAGAAGAACAAAAACGCGACCGTAACCACCCTAACGAGTGTAAATCTCATCCTTTAATTTAATGAGCTCTAAAACACAGGCTTAGTTGAAAACAAAAGGGTGTCGAGCTTTCCACCCCGTCTTCATTAGGAAATCTTTCTTACAGCAAGTCAGATACTCGGTTAGCTTTTGAAAAGATGCTCACACATATGTTGCGAATTTCACGTAATTTTACTCAACAAAGCCTTCAGGTTATACGGTTGAGACATTGCGTTTTGTAAAGGCTCTGCCATTCAGAGGCTGTATCGAACGAGGAGCGGTTTCAAGTGCCCTATCTACTTTGATGTTTTCTAGACATTTAGTTTTATTTCAGAGTTTTATTGAATATGCTGACTGGGTTTAGAGTATGCAACTCAATCAATATTGAAAATTTATTTGGTTTTGGATACAATCAATTTTTATGAAATAATAAAAAAAAAATAATCGTATTAAAGAATATATAATTAATAAGTATTTTTGAATATATTATTTGTTTTAAAAATTACAGATTTTTGGCGAAAAAATATTTACATGCAAAAAAAAATCAGTCTGCCTGAAAGAGATCGGAAAAGGCCACCAATTGTATGTTTTAAGTTTAGGGCTTTAATTTTAATATTTTATAAATTGATGTACAATAAAGCATATAAAAATAAATAAAATTATTCAAGTGATGTAAAGACAAACAGAATATACACATGAACACATAATAACCAGTATTTTTCTTGTTTTTTTTTTACATATATTATATATATGGAAATATGGCATATATATGTATACTAGTGCTTGACTGCGGTCCCACCTGATGGTAAGCAGTAATTAATTTAATCTCTGATAGTGAGGTGCACTAGTTTATGAGCCTATTCACTCTTACCTTGAAGACACCCAAATGATAATCGGACGGGAAGACCGCAGCAGGCAGATTGTTCCAGTCCTTCAACGTACGTGGTATAAACGTTGAGGCGAAACGCTTAGTCCGGACCGTAGAGGTTTCAACAACGTATAAGGTCGATACTCGTCCTACATCGGGTTGTTTGATGGTAGAATTGAGATGATGGAATCAAGTCGTGCAATTCATGCGCACACTCTCCAAAACGCATTCAGTAAAACAACGGAATGCTAGCTATCTTTCGCCTGTTTACAGAGTAGAAGTCAGCACTAAATACTTATTAGTTCATTTGCCTTTTAGTTAGATTCAGTCATTTCCAACAATGTATACCAAAATCCCCAAAAACATTCCAGCTTCAGCTGTTACAAAGCTATTCTCTCCGATCCTATTGTCTGGAACTCTGGAGTTCTCACGTATAGAAATTGCCGTTTAATGCCGGATCAGTGCCGGATTTAAGGTGCATCTATCTAAACCGTGCCTGATTTATTCCTGACGTATGCACTCGCAATAGGGTTACGATGCAGCCATGATTCTGTGACTTAGAGTAAACTGAGAATTGTACTGTATTTTGTTTTGTGCAAATGCAAAAGATTTGAATGTAGAAAGCAAGTCAGCTTGGTATGTAAATTATGATTTTGTTTTAAGATCAAGTACTTCTTTCGAAGAGCACATTGCTTGCAGAACAGATGGCCGTTGGGGCCGAAAGGTTCTGGAAAGGCGATCACGTATCGGAAGACGTATCGTTGGAAGGCCTCCTATAAGGATGAGCTGGTAAGGGTTGCTGGAATCCGATGGATGCGAAACGCACAGGACCGTTCATTGTGGCGACCATTGGAAGAGGCTTATGTCCAACAGTGGACGTCTTTCGGCTGAAATGATAATGATGACTTCTTTTGAAAAGATTTTATATTGTTACAATCATTTGATCTTGAAACCTTACAGTGGGCCTCATCAGAAGACTTAACTTTTCGTATGCCATAATTAAAGACACAATTAAAAAGTTATTGTGTCTCGCGTGGATCCACGTTCCTTACACACAAAGGGTTAAGTCACCCAAGGGGCAATGTAAAAGGCTATACAAGGAATTGCCTTGCATGATCGCGCAAGCTGGCTGACATTGCACGTAAAATCACCAAATTTAAGCGGCAGTGCGCTAGGCAGATAGACAGAGCAGATAGTCGATGGGGCCGAAAGTTTCTAGAAAGACGACCATACACTGGAGGATGCAGCGATGCAAGGCCTCCCACAAGGTAGACCGATGCCCATGGTAAGGATCGAGGGAATCTGACAGATGACACACAGGACCGGTCCAGGAGGAGAGATGTCCCACAGTTGACACAACTTTCAGGTGAAATGATCGATCATGATGATCTTGAGACCAATAAACATGGTGATATTTATAAAATGATTAGTTTTATCCATTTCTATTTGTAGTTAAACATTCTTGAGTTTAATACAAATAGTTTACTAACACACTATTACGATTTAGAAAAGAATGTGTGTTTTATATGCTCATAATTATATTTATTTAGTCAAGTTAGTGTGAAAATTATGAATATCCAGTATATTTACTGTACGAGTAATATCTGCCGTCTATTTGGATGTATTGAACACTCGCGCGTTCAATACGATTGTCTACCTGTTACCGTTGTTAATAATGAGCAAAAAACGGCGATTATTTTGTTTTTAGTATTTGTTATTATAGCAGCAACGGATATACGGATATACTGACAGACAGAGTCCCGTAAAAATAGAATGAAAGAAAAAAAGATACTAAGCCGAATTCAAGTGCCAATGGAGAAGGTCAAGAAGATGATACCAGTCATGCTATATACCAAAATATTATCAGTAATCCATCATCCCCCAAAGACTACTAACGACTTTTAAGACTGGTCCTTCCACCCCAAGTCTTGGCACCCCTAAGCAAGCAGATTTGCTCGTCGGCCGTGCTTTGATCAGATTTAATGAAGTTGTTTGCTTGTCTTGTTCGCTCAGGGAGTATGCAAATTGTTTACTGTATGTCACTGTTGCAATGTGTTGTGGATCATTTGGCAAGGAGTTCCTAACAAGGATTATGGATTTTAGGAGAGGTGGAAGGAAGATCGTTTGCGTTTGCTTAAAGTGTTAATAATATAATTTGATTGTAATGATGTTTAGTGATATGATCAGCGTAGTCAAGCCATTCAATATACATAGGTATATACGGAATTAAGGTTTGCTTATTTTCGATATTTACAAATTAATTTATGAAGAACTTCTTATTAAAGTTCTTCAATAAATAACTCAAAAAATGCTCAATATTTTATAATCTATGCGTTCATTCGGTGTTTAACCAAAATGGTGCGAAATCGTGCGCGAACGCCGACGTTTGCTTGGGGTTCGAGTAACTAGTAGTAAAAGAAAAATAAATATTAGCTCATCGAATACGGTAATTAGAGACACAATAGAAAGACAATTGCTTATGTCGAACTGTGTAACTTAAGACATTCAAAAGGTTAAATGCCATCTTACCATACAACAAATCGTTGACATATTATTCATCAAAGCTGGAGCTGTTGTCATGGCGCTACGGTGAACAAACGTAAATACAACCATAAACACTCGTAGACTGCTATATATACATATTTTTTAAATTCGAACTTCTCCACTATAGATGGAGCAGCAGACTTACTGTATAATCTTCCGTGTTTCTTCAATTCTTCTTTGCGTACCAGTACCGCGGTGACTCTTTAAAATAGACCAGCACTGCCCTGACAGGCTTTAGTCTCAGCGGACTCCGTCAATTAAAAGTCAATTATGAATTTTCCGTAGTCCACTAAAAATCATCTAAACTAGGTACGAGTATCCAAAATGTACCTGCAAACAAATTTACTAAGTACTTACAAATCAATTAAGCTTACTATTAAATTAAATATTCCCCTTTGACATGTAAGTGGAAAAAACTTGAAAGTAATTCAATTATTTTTATTAATGAATTTTACAAGTAATAACTGTATTCAGTCGTAGCGCTTTCATAACAGACTCAAAGTAAATATATTAATAATTACAACTTCCGCAAAATTTTCTCAGGTCAATTACATAAAAACCCTTTTTAGTGGCCCTTTTATATTCTACGCAACCTTTACAAAGAAAACAGTTAAAAGGTCTTTGAAATTAATTACGTTGTGTAAGTCAGTAAAAAGTTATTTTAAAATATTTGGCCTACTTGTTTCTTTAAAGCTGTTATTAACTACTTTTTTTTTTTTTTGTTCAAAATTGTTATGATACTTTCTACATTATTATAAAAAATATCTCTTTAAAGTGTCAAAACTACTAGTAATGACATATATAAGTAGCTTCAGAACTTGGTTGCTCACAGTTGGCCTCATCAGAACGCTTAAAGTCCGCCATGGCTCACGCCCAATAGTCGACCGAGGACTAAATGTGGAAACCAGTTAACAAAGATAAGGCTTAAATTCATCTAAAGCCCAATCGAAAGGTATGTACTCGGTATTTTCTTGCGTGATTGAATTAGGACTGAAAATAAACGCAAGAAAACCAGTTTTGCGTTTTTGGCTTCGTAAAGTCCGAACAATCGCCAAACATAAGTGACAGTCAGCGTACCACATTGAACATAGAAGATTTGGGCGAAGGGGCTAAAAGGTTCTGAATTAGTGACTGTAAATCAAAAGATACAACGTTAGAAGGTCTTCCACGAGGTGAAATGATAACCTGGTGAGAGTAACGGGAATCCAAAAAATGAGACAATGAGACACACAGGAACGGTAGTCGTGGTGACACTTGCGGGAGGCCTATAACCAACAATGGTTAAAATGATGATAGTGAGTGTCAAAACATCGATGAAGTGACTTCCTCCTCTTAAGAACCTCCAGTTTCAGACCAAGGTAAAGCAACTTTAAGATAGATATTTGCAATTATGCACATATTGCTAAGCCATCGCACGACACCATCGCAAAATCACCTCCCTTAATTGACTCTTACAAATAACGCCACACGATAGACATGACCTGTTTTATTTATAGCTCCTTAATTGATATTCAAAATTTTATAAATTATGTATCGGTGTACTAACTACTAACCTTATTATATTTTATTTATTATGGTAGAATCAGCTTTTTTTTAAAGCTATCAATGTATGAAAACAGCTTTGCCTCATTATTTGGTTAATAAAAAGTAACACAGAATACCCTAAGGCCTGTAGCTCAAGTTCTTGGGGTTTGGTGTTTATAAAGATCTCTCTCTGCCTACATTAATTCAAAACTTCATATTTTTGGCGCTCCTGTTACATGGTCTATCAAAAGCGAACTTCACAAATGAATTATTTTCTATCTTTGAATCCTAGGTACTCCTTAAAAGTATTTACCTATGTTCGACCAGTCTTTATGCCAATAAATTAGGTTTTACATGCGATCAATTTCAATATTTTATTACGTATGTTATTTTTCTGCAAACCGTTCGTCATTTTTCGTGATTTTAGTCTAGACCAAAATATGAACGTTAAAACAGTTGATAATTTACTTAGCTGATCTACAAAAAATAACAAGTGAACTAAACCAATCACTCAAGCTAGTACTAACAACAAGTTACACACCCAAAAGCCATTTCTTTATAAACCAACACACCCACAAAATAACACCTGATCACAATCGCCATTTACAAGCGACGACATTCATGACATGAGAATAAAATGCAGCTAACGAATTAAGTCCATTAGTGGACTAACGAACCACGTGTATTCATTAGTGTGCCAGGTTAGACGGTAACTCTAATTCATCACACACGACGCTTCAATAAAATTAACTATGATGAATGGAAAAATTGTCCGTAAGTCCCATCAATCATGGGACTTGATGACGTGAACAAGTTTGCGTTTTTATGTATAATTAGCGGGCGACGTGCTGTGTCGACTTTAATGATTGTTGTATCTTATTTGTGATTGTTTACATACCAAGTACCGAGGTTTGTATGTTCAGTTACTATTTTGTCGATAAATGATTTAAAGTCAATTGGTTCAATTTCTAAGTTAATCTGAATCATCCCTATAATAATCTCATTTTAATTTCATTCTAAAACAACTGTCTGGACTCAGATTTCCGAATGCTCTTGTGTTTGTAGATTTAAAATAGAAAACATTAGTCTAAGTCATAAACAACAGGCACTAATAGCATTGTCACTGTCATAAGCCTCAGGTTTTTAATCATCTACGTTGACATTAGAATAATTTAATGCCCTTTTATCGTCTTCATCTAGGCGTGGTCTCGAGGCATCAATTTCTGTTATTCCTGTATAAACTCCAAGAATATTATTTGTGTGAATGAAGCCTTCAAGGTGTTGTGTATTGTTGATAGGTGTTTTGGTTTGTATTGTGTTCTAACTGTTTTGTAAAGGAAGTGCTATAAATGCTTTGATGTATATTTGTCACCATAGAATTGGTTTGAATTATGATTTACTATTTGTTGTTCGTAATTTCTCACTGCTTTGTGTATAATATAAAGATAAAACCTTATTTTTAGAATACTACGTGAAACAGACAGTTCAATAAAAAAGGAAATACTGCATCAAACATTCGACGGTAAAGCAAAGGACTTCATAATACAATACCTGAAACTCACAAACGACAAACTGAATTCAAACACAAAACTCACGGATGTATTTAAAAATTAATATAAAAAGAAATTTCATGCCGGACTCTGGCTCCTATAATTGAAGTAGACTGCGCATACAAGGAATATGTAAAGTTTTATTTTAGTTTCCCTTTGCGAGTGAACTTATTTGTGTGGAATGTCCACTCCGTACATTTGCACAAACGCTTCTGCACGCCCGCCGGGTGAGCGGTATTAGTGAAGTCTTCGATATCTTATCGCACGGTATTTAAGAATAACTTAGCTAGAAGTTTTGTGTTTGAACTGTTACTGAGAATATATTTTACTATTGAAATTGTCGCTTATCTAGCAATATAAAATTGGAATTCTGGTTAATAATTGTTGAGTTAAAATCGTATGTAGGTATGTTTGAAAGAGTTAAGAGCTGAGCTAGTACTTACCTACCTGAGTACTTACTTAAGCATGTGTGTGTCGCTCTAACAACAATTAGAAACTGTCATTTAATTCGCATGCAAATCAGCATAAACACGTATTTCTATTACCTAAAATTCCTAAAGGTAACTTATTAAGTATAAAATAAGTGAAATTTGTTCAGTGTTTTCATAGGTTATGATTTTGTAGTCCTCTAATATTTAATGAAATCGAAATATTTAACAGATTTATTAAGCAAAGCTTATGCATGTCGACCACGAAGGAGATGGCGCAACGAACTTGATAGATTCCACCAGAACTGGCAAGAAGAAGCCCGGGCGCGCGAAAAATGGAAGGAGTGGAGGGAGGCCTTTGCCCAGGAGTGGGACAGAACAGGCTAACAAATCAAAGTAAATAAATAAATATGCATGTCGCAGCTCATATTTATTTATTCTTTATTGTACACCCCATAATATGGCCAAGATAAAGATTTGCAAAAATTAAGTGGGTTGTTTTAGTCATATAGCATAATGCAATTTCTTACAGACAACCTTATTTATTTAAACTTCATGCACAATAGTGGTACATAGGCGGGCTTAATGCCACAAGGCATTCTCTACCAGTCAACCTTTGGGTTAAAAAAGACAATACTGTGGTAGGTTTGCACAATAAACAAATACATAACAAATAGTTCAAGTGTAAAAATATAAAATAAGTTATTTATAATAATAAAATACACATAAATGCTAAAATAATAAACTAATAAATACTATGAAAAATATCAAATGACTATGAGAACTTAATAACAATAACCTTGGACGTAGTAAACATAAAAGAAGGTAGATTTACTACCTACGGTCGGTGTACAAAAATCAATATTACTGAGACATATAAAAGTATAAAATTAAGAACGGAGAATAAAGAAATATTATGGTGATAGATAGTGGTCTTTCACCATTGCATTAGCAGCACTGCTGGGAAAACCTGCGCTGCCAGGAGCGTGCGACACTAAAATACGGACCGTCTATACCAACGCCTTTGCGACTGCTAATTATGCAATGCGTTCGCCCCGATGATTTCCCATAGGATTGGTGTCCTGCACTGTTTTAATCATATACTCGGAATGGGAAGAGATTGCATCTGAACAAATAACTGGCGTGTTCCGGTTTGAACTGGATCGCTGTGTAATTTACTGTTACGTTTGTTGTTCGTTGTTTGAACCCCTCTCCACTCCACTCTTCCCTCCGCTTCAGCCTCACCAGTTTGTTTTTCGGTATGTATTTAAAGTTGATTTCAGGGACTTCATTTCAGTTTTCCGAGGTTGTTTGTGCGATGTACTTGTTCGATTCAGTTTGATAGCGTCTTCCTTGTTTTCTGTTGTTTTTCGCGTTCTACCTGATGAAAATCTTCTCGATTTGCATTTTCTTGTATTTGTCCAAGATGTAAATGTGTCATGGTCGCTTTATTAAGGAAATTGAATTTTTCAAATAAAATTGCCAATCATGCAGTGGATGAGCTCGGCTCTTTCTTAAGGATCGGTCAGTTAGTGCAGTAAACTGAGACGTGGAATTAGAGGAAGGAAGCCTTTTCTCTGTGAAGGGCATATTTATAATAATATTAGCTTCTGCCAGCGTCTTTGTCCGCGTGAGAAAAGGTTTCTTTATACAAACTTGAGTTTCATTCCTTAAGGGGCTGTATTTTGGAAAATCCTTTCTTATTCTTTGTTTAAAAAACCTCTGTGCAATTTCTGGGTTCCAAGTCCAAGGATTTGGGCTGTAATTTTTTATTCAGTGAGTGAGTCATATTGCCTTTTCAATTTTATACAGAATTAATGAGTATTAATACTAGTTTAATTGTGTGATAAAATAATTACTTATAGTTTAACGTTTTGTTTTTTTGAAGTATCATAAAACTTAGAAATATCTGATAAGGTATGGCGTAATTTGTTCAATAATTTTAGCAATTACTCTCTTCTTTTCTTTCTTTCTTTCTTTCTTTCTATATTGTTAAAAACATCGAGAAAAATCTCTCATTTTCTAATATCCCAAAAATTTTAAGATGAAAATTTACAATCTGAAACACTGTGCCTATACAAATTGGTTGAAGGGCGTGCTGCAAGAATGAAAAACTTTGTTAAATTATGCTAAAATCCTCTTTATCAAAGTTTAACGACACAGGTGCTTGCGAACCATCGAGTCAATATACCTATTGATGGCCACCAGAGATTTAAAACCACTGGAAACGTAAAACATATTTACGTTCTTCACTCACTTTTATTGCCGTCTCCACAACGGAGGGAGGAAGGAAAAAGACTCTGAGGGACGTAGGATGCTTCTATCGCTCAAATTCACGTAAAGAAAACGATTTTAGAGTGAAAATTACAAGGAGTTTAGCCCTTTAATGTATTTTTTTAAAGCAACTAAACAGTACTATAACACGTTTTCTAAATTAATTGAATTAACATCATAAATACTTTTTGCATTTATGTGAAAATTGCGGAATTATTTTTTACATTAATAGTAGAATCGTGGCAATCGAGACATTGTCCTTTTCTGCCACCTACCGGGTTCAATTATATTTTCAAAACATCCAGGGACACACTCAAATATAACATAAAGTTTCATACAAATAGGTCAAACCAGAGGAGTTGGGTGAAAGAATCTTAATATATAAAGATAAGTGTATAATCTACACTAATACAAATAAAGAAGTAAAGTTTTTTTTTGTTTGTAAGAGGTAATCTCTGAAAATACTGGTCCAATTTCTAAATTTTTTTTTACTAATAGAAAGCGCCTTTATTCCTGAGTGACATGGGCTATTATGGGTTTTTATGTACGCGGGCAAAGCTGTGGGCAAAAGCTAGTATTATATATTTCATAACTTTCACACATAGTCCAAACTAAGCAAAGCTTGTGTTATGAGTAGTGGACAATTGATAAACATACTTATATAAAGGGTGTAAGGGACGGGTTGGGTTGGCCGAGTAGTAATGGCTCCGACTTACGAGTTGTAGGTCGCGGGTTCAAACCTTGTCAGGCGCATTGCTTCGTGTAATTTATTTCATTACCACTGCTCTCAAAACGGTGAAGGAAAACATCGTGAGGAAACCAGCATGTCCTAGAACCAAAAATTCGAAGATATGTGACATCCACCAACCCGCACTGGGCCCGCGTGGTGGATTACGGCCCATTCCCTTTCCTAGAGAGGAGGCCTGAGTCCCAGCAGTGGGAACATTAAAAAGGCTGATGATGATGATGATGATGAAGGAACGGGTTTCCTCAAACTTTAAGGGTTTGCTCAGTAGACGAAATTGAACAATCTTTCACAAGGTTTTGTTTTTGGGAAACAAAAAAAAAACGATTCGGCTTCTCCATTCAAAATAAACTTAAGTGTTTGTATGGAGAGGCCGATTTTTTTATTTCCTTTCCTGAAAAAAATAATCTTACAGAAGCTTGTTCAGTTTCGTCCACTGAGCAAGCCCTTAAAGTTGGTGGAAACCTGTCCTTTACACCCGGTATTTCTAAATACATACATTTTATAGATAATTAAAAAAAAAAAAAAAATTTAATTACATCCAGATACAGAACAAATTTTAATGATCGATATATTATTATTAAACATGTATGTATGTTTATTTTAGCTATTTATGTATTTTTGTAACCGTTGTTTTCTAAATAATATTTTGTTTATCTATCCACCTCCCATAGTGTCTCTCCTCCATCCTAGGTTAGCTGGTAAAGAATACTTAAGTCCACCTTTATACCTTTGGTTTCATGCAGAAATGCATGAAGTTTAAATAAATTGTGCAAACATCATGTTCTCAAACATTTATTACGCCAATCTGATCAAATAACATTAAACCATCAGATTCACGCTTCAAAACTTTACAAACAAAAACATTTACTTCAAAATCTGTACAAAACAAATTATTTCTCAAAACTAATAAACGTAAATTCCAAATGAAACGAAACGACTTTACAAAAACAAAACAGCGTTGATCTCTATTCTCTAGATAAAATGAGACCCATATTAACAGAATTATAAATAAGACAGCAACAGCACTATGACAATCATTCCACGGAGATAGACGGAGCCCCGAGAGGCCAAAGTCTAGCAAATAGTTACTTTGTATACTTAGGTGAATAGTCCGTGATTTATAATGAGGCCTTGTAATCCTCTCGTGAAAGGGAGCGGGATATGAACTCGGGCCGACACTACCTAGGCTTTGGTTAAGAGGAAATAGTTTCAATTTAGGACCAATTTATTTGGAGGCTTTAAAATTTTGAGGTAGTTTTATGTATTAAAACTTTTTAGTGAGTATTTTAGAATTACGCCTCAGACATATTAATATTATAAAGGGGAAAGTTTGTAAGTGTATTTGTATTTTTTTTACTTCTCCACAATCAAACAGATAAACGGATTTGAATGAAATACACATACAATACTTTATATTCCGGGGATATGTTACATTGGAATAATTTTCTACGATCACGTGGGTGAAGTTGTTGGCTATAGCTAGTTTTGATTTAAATAATTCTTCTGTATGTATGTTTGTTTCCTAAATCCTCCTAATCACTTTGACTGATTGGATGAAATTTTGTTTGTATATTTGAGTGGATGCCTGGATGGTTCAAAAGTACAATTTGACCCCGTAGGTTGCCCTGCAATCGGTTTCTCAAATTGTCGGGCGCTAATTGTTTATTTTATAATTATTAAGTCCCTGAACATTTCGGTAATCTCATCCAATTTAAAAAAAAAAGAAATGAATAAAACAAAAAAAAAATGCCTAAATAAAATGCACACCTATCAACCTATCTTGTCTTCTTATATCCTTGTATCACCTTGAGGGTCTCACGTACCCTCCAAAATACTTTATAATATTTTTTCGTCAACTTTCCGAAATAGATAAACTTGGCTATGAGTTCATATGTTTGTCTTGACAACTGAAACTAATCTTGTCACGGGCATGGAGTTTCAACGTTGTTTTTATCTGATTTTATGTGACATATTATTAAAATGTGCCTTCATTTTTTTCGCAATCTTCCAGGGATTTGATAAGTATGATTTATTTATGGTTGTTTGTATTTTCTGTGAATCTATTTTGACTTTGTTTCCCTAGTTTGATCTTACTTGTTAGAAATGAGCAAAAGTTATTATTTGCAAATATTAATTGACAAACGATGGAGCTGGCTGCAAATGCTGAAAAGGCTGCTGTACTTCATGTTTCAGTTTTCAATCCCATATGAAACCAATATTTGCTTGGCCTACAAATATTTCTGTTCTGTAAGACTCAGACTCGGAAGTCTGGGTGTTTTGTGTATGTGTGTATAAATGTTTATAACTGCACCTATTTAATTATCCCTATGACTCTTGGAGTCATTTAACATCATATTTTTTTTTTCCAAAGGAAAATAATGCTCAACTATTTCACACAAAATGGGAACGCAATGTTGGAAAGCTATCCACAAGAATTGCATGAATACTAGACACACAGAACTGGTCGTTGCGGTGACGCTTAGGGGGCTTATATCCAACAGTGAACATATTTTGGTTGAAATGATGATGATAAAACAGCTATACGTTTCAAACTATAAAGTTGTGTCACGAAAACGAATATCTTTATTAAGTATTAGAATACGGTGCAATATTTAATTCAGTTACTGTTCTAATGTTTCCTTTAAAAAAACCACCTAATACTCGCATGAATAATATCACTCTTTTCATCAAAAGTCTGCTAGAACTAAGCTTTGACATGCACAAAACACATCACGTCCTCGCCGAGTTATTATCGGCGTGGTAGCTAATAAATAAGCAAATAAAGTGACGTTCATTAATATTCATGACTGTATTACCGCTCGACGTGTCTGTTCGTCACAACAGTGCGACTGATTTAGGATTATTTTGAGTTTGTTTCATGCTAATGAAGGTAATGTTAACAAAGTATGAGATACAGGATTTGAGTTGAAGTGGATGTAAATCAAGGTTTTTATCAGATACAAATGTGTATATATGTAAGTCATGGTTTCATGTATGTGTACATAAAACATGGTTTCATATAATACAATGAAGAAAAACAAACTATTTCATTATGAATTATTAATACGAGTATTTGAAATAATTTATTAAAAAATAAACTATCAACCAACCAAACAAAAACAAAGTAGTAAAGTTGCGTATCTGGATGATATCATAATTTTTGCCAAACATCAAAATCTGATGCTACTAAGATAAAAAAATGTACTCATAATATAAAGAAGCAACATAAATGAACTGAGACTTTGGATAATTTTGCTGATCCATCATCGTTACTGTAGCGGTGATGCTCTTAACTGGGTTAGGGAAACAATTTTGTATAGGATTTGTTTCAGCTGAGATTTCGATGATGGAGTTGATTTTAAAAAGGCGCGTTAGGTAATACTTGCTTTTGTTTGTCTTATAATTTATCTTTTTAAATTATATTTCTTTAATAATAAATAATGTACAATGCATAATTGTTTTATTTCTGGATCATTAAACGTGATTCAACTACTTTAATAAAGTAATTTTGTGACAGTAGTGAAAAGTGGAGACAGTACTGCTTAACAGACCATAGAGCGTAGTCACAATCTCTATTAAACACTACCTTAAGAAGATGACACGACACAAAATGAGCATGCCGACAACTTAAACACAACAACATGCAAATCCAAAAATCGTTTACAATGAAACTGCATTGTAAGAGATAGCGGGTAAGCTGTCTTAGTTCACGTACACACATTAAGCACAATGTTAAATCTAGTAAAGTAGTCTAGCTAGTATCGCAGTGCCAAACCAACTGAGAAAGTTTATTCGCAAATTGACTTCACGTATTCGCTTTAGGTGCAGTTTCTTTCATCCAAGCTCAGCTTTTGTTGTGGCGGGAGTTGTAAGCGAGGGCGGGTTGACTTGGGGACTTATGACATTCGTTGCTTGCAAGGTCAGCCTTGTAGTTATTGTAAAGTCATATTTTTTTTATTTAGCCTATGATTTCTAACTGCTGGCCAAAGACCTACCCTAACTTCTTCTTATTTTGTAATTTGACCATTATGAAACTTAGTGATGAGACTTTTTTTGTTTTTTTTTTTTTTGTGAGAGGTTGAAAACTTCAAATAACTTCTACCTCTCTACATGAAGCCAGAGGGAATGTGAGACTTTTACTGACAAAAATTCATCCATGATCTACTGTATCCCTTTGTGTTCAAGGGTTGCGGTGACTCTTTCGAACTATCCAAAAGGCCTAGCAATAAAATAATACCTAAACCACTTTTGATAGATGTGGGTATTAATCAACAGCGGTATAAGAAAAAGGAAGGCCGCTCATATGGTTGACCGGAAACCTGATGAGAGTCGTGGAAGTCCGATAGATGCAAGACACACAGGATCGTTTGTTATGATGACATTTGGAGGAGGCCGATGATGATGATTGTTTTGTATATTTGTGGCTTTATTGCCAGATTAATTATTTAGATTTTATTGATTTTTTTTTTGGCCAGTAAGTAGTAAATTAAGCTTAGGTTAAAAAACTTCAAACGCCCTTGTCCGCCACCTCTCATCCGCGAAAACCGAAGCATTAGGTTGTATTAAGAAATACGAAAACTAAGCAGAATGGTATTCTAAAGAGTTCTGCATCACAACTTTGTTTTGCATGAGTTTACCCGTTTGCCGGTTTTAAAATCTTTTCGCGACTTGAATGCATTAAAGTATTTAACTTGTTTGTAGTTTCTGTCTATCGGACGGAAGGAAAACAATGTATCGCTTCAAAATATTTTCCGGAATATTTTTGTGGAAGTAAAGTGTGGATAATGTGTATGTATATTCTCACGGTTTTCATAGTTTTGGCAGTATCGTAAAGTTTGAAATTTAAAGGAATATCAACAAGGAGTTGAACTATTGGAACTTACAGTATTTTGATAC
Organism: Mythimna albipuncta; assembly: GCA_929112965.1. Classification (NCBI taxonomy): domain Eukaryota; kingdom Metazoa; phylum Arthropoda; class Insecta; order Lepidoptera; family Noctuidae; genus Mythimna; species Mythimna albipuncta. The sequence goes on from OV815960.1 coordinate 4,941,937, forward strand.
GAGTGGAAAAAAATTGTCATTGCCCTGGCGGTATTCGCTCAAATTATCTACGAGAACGAGAAAGAGGAGGGGAGGTGTGGAGCTGTGTGCTACAGTGACAATTTTCCATGTGTATCAAACAATGTTTTTCAATAAACTGATGAATATGTAAATAAACGAGGTTGCATTAGTCGTGAGTTAATTCACATGACTCGTAAGAGTCGCGATGATGGCGGGGCCAAGGTCAAGCACACGAAATTTTCAGGACTAGTGCTAAAACAGTAAATTGCGTGCCAGAAAGCGGTAGGGATAACAACGCATTTTCGAATAAGTATATTGAAAAATATTTTAAGTTTTCACTTTATTTCAGAAACAGTGTAGAAAGATTTCAAGCGACATAAATCGGCATCAAGAATCGTGACGAAACATGAAACGTGACAAATTGCTGAACCATTGTCTACAAAAAACCTACGCTCAGCAATGGGCCAGTAAATGTCTTATTAAGTTACTCGATTTCCCTTAACTTGCTCTTACAACTAGCGACGATAAAAATGTTTTATGCCTTCCTCCCATTTGCATAACTTTTAGCAGCTGTTAAAATGTGTTAGCGCATTCAGAATTAGGGAAATTGCTCGATTGTTAAGATTTTTACAACATTTTTATCGTGGGATCAGATAAACAAGTAAATTAAGAAATTTAGCATGTTTATACAAAGGCTTTTGCTGATATTGAGCAAACAACACTATGTCTAGTCTCTTTCAAAACTAAATTAAATGCGAAGAGAGTTTTAAAGTCTCTTAATAAATGTTTACGATGTAATTTTTCGCTACACGAATTAAAACGAAGACGTTGAAGCACCGTCTAATCGCCCCTAAACAGGCCTACGCTCTTAACTTAAATCCTTTTTAATCTCAAAAGATTTGTCGCAATAAAAGTTTTAATACATAATTATGATAAAACAAGAACATCCAACTGACAATTAACGTCCGCAGCGTTCTCCCAACAAATAACATTTGCAGGAGAAAGCGAAACTCGACTCTCTCACGCACGGCACATAAATTTGTTACAACTGATTACCAAGTTTGTTGGGACTTGTCATCGCAACTCTTCTACCTTGGTGGGGGAAGAGAATTTTTTCATTGTTAACGTTATATCTGGCGAGGTTTGGCATCGGAGTTCATGAGCGCCGCGCACGCCGCGCCCACTACGTGATCCGAATACAACTTCTCATATTCATCGCTTTAAAGCAACACAGAGGTGCGAGAGGGACACCCCTATACGACAGACACGGCGACACCTTTCGGCAAGATTTCGTGACCTCTCAGCGGCTTCAGTCCGCAGAAATATGGACGGTAATAACATAAATCCCTTTGGCATATAAAACACTAAACGCTCCCTGAAGTGTCCCATGGTTTTTACGACACGAATTCTCGAACGTTGTAAAATATTCGAGCGTTTATGAAAATTGCTGGAATTTTTAAATTAATTATGATTGTTGTAATGGGAAATTTTATTAATTTAAAGTTTAAAAGTTTACTTTGGCACATTGCTGGCCCATGCTCCTTAAGTTTCAGTAAGTACAAAATCATTAGCATTTTTGCTTCCAGTAAAATTTTGTAACCAACAAAATTCTTCCAGTCAAAACAGGAAGTCGTTTCTTCCGCAACATGTTCCTCAAACACATTACGCGTTGATTCCCGATGATCGTCGGAACACGTATGACGGATGACGAGTGACGTGCTCTCATTGGTATGCGTCGCGAACTCGTCACCTAATCACAAATATGCTCGCGCCCTTTGACGCCAATGCTCATTTTTGGCATTGGATTTGTGATGCAACGTAAGTTTGTAGTTGTGGGAAATATTTGTCTGGTTCCGTATCTTTACAACTTGGGTTGTTGACCACTTAAAGTATGTAGTTGATAATAATATTAACTTTTTCAATTTAGCAAATTGGAGACATGATATTTAGGGTTCCGTACCTCAAAAGAAGTAAAACGGAACCCCACTTTGTTGTCCGTCGGTCTATCAAGACTCTTTATCTTGGAAAAGTGTGCAGGTATCGAGTTCAAATTAAAACTAGGCACTCAAACTTCCCCTTCCCCCCTTGAAGCTGTGAAAAAATCAAACTTCTAAGTTGACGAAAAAAAAAGATACAGCCGTTTTTGTCGCAAAAAACACATATTTCGACACTCTCAAGGGAGTACTTCCCGTTGACCTAAAATATAGGTATAGGAGTAAATCTGAAAACAGTAGGTAAGTCACAAAAAAAAACTTTTTTTGCGATTCGGAAATATCTTCGAGACTCCATTCAGGAATTGAATTACGTAGATAAGTTTGTAAGAAACACTCAGAGCATGAGTCCAACTCGCACATGCCTTGTATTTTTATCTCGATTTAAGCAACTTACATCTAGAAGATGTACGGCAAACTACACCATTTTTCTTTGAACCTACTGTTAACAAAAAGATTTTGTGGAATTCCATAAAAGCATTACAAAAAATCTGTCTAAGCGGAAATTGTTACAGCAGACAGACAAAACCATTACACTATTTGTAGTAGGTACCTATAAAACATTTGAATAGTGACGTACCAAATCACAACTCAGAAAATCGTAAAACACCAAAAAGAAGACGCGAGGCTTCTATAGTTTTTACGGCCATGAAACCGACGTTTCTGTCTCAAAAACGGGTGACATTCCGATAGATGTTCTATAAACGCTCAGCTTATGGTACATAAACTTTCGGTCCGGTGCTGGCGACACATAAAATCTGAATAAGTAAATGATAGAGGATAGTGGATACTTGATTGATTCGTGTGGGGATGGCGCAAGTGATAAGTTTCAAGCGGGAACTAGCGGGGATAATATAGGCACGTACTGTTTTCCACCAAGAAATTTAGAAATACGATTAAATCGATCCCACAATATCTTTTAATACATAAATATCTCATGTCGCAGTATTTTTAATTGAACTCCTGCAAAACGGCTTGACCATTTTTAAGATTTTTTTCTGTGTATATATGATGGGTCTGAGAATAGGTTGTATCACTTTTTTTTTAATTTATATGGCAGAACATTTGTCGGGTCAGCCAGTTTATATTTATTTTAATATTAACTATGTAACCAAAATTTTATATTTACTTACTTATTGATTTAAAAGAGTTTCCAAAAAGTGTTTTGCACTTTCTTTGTTTTGGAATTCTAGAGCTTTGGAGTGTGCCAATAAATAGTTTCAACTCTTTGTAACTAATTGAGCTTGATAATTTAAAAGTGCCATAAATGGTTTAAATATTGAATTAAATGCTTTGAGTTTGTTATGGGATTCTACAAGTCATAAATGTAATTCCAACATCAACCTTAAAAAGAAAAAAACATCTATGAGTACATAATCCATCAGAAGACGAGTAATAAAAGTTTTTAATAAATTTACGAGGCAAGGAAAAATGTTAATTAAGTTATTCTACTTGTGTTTTATTTGTGATGCAAACCTTTGTTGATACGGTAATCTTTAAAAGCGTCATACCTTTTAGTCGCCTTTTTAGTATTTGGTTCTCCGTCCGCAAGCCCGCGCCCAAGGACGCTGCAGTTTATTGGATCTATATTAAGAAAACCGCTTTAATCTTATATCTTGTACCAACAGCGTCCCGATAGTATTGTTTATGTGACGGACGAGTTACGACGTTTACGATCTGCGGAATGGTGTATTTGCAATTTATAAGGTATCTACAACGGGCGAATTTGCGTCTTATGCGCTCAACTGACGGTGCAATTTGCAGCAAACTATCTGCTTTCCGTAATTTAAGATTGATTGATAAATGTTGACGAATTCATTAGCATAAAAGTTTTAGTGTAGGAAATCTGGGCTTTGATGGTTATGTGGCAGATGAAGGGAGTTTAGGGCATATGAATAGCGTTATCTACGAATTAAATGCAAAGACAGTGAAGTACCTACCTAGTGAAAAATTAAAGTGCATTGTTATCTTTATCTACAGATATATACATACGTACTTTGAAAATTAATATATCGACGTTTGATCACTATATCACCTATTGGTAAGAGACAATATGGTCGACGATAGCGCCCACTAGTTTGTACTTTCTTATTCCTTATAGTTTGTCACACAAAAAGTAATAATAATATCATGCACAATAAAGTTAGACAGTATGGTTGGCGCAATGGTTGAGTGAATAGCTGCTGCTGTTTTCTTCCAACTTATCCCGTCACCCGTCACGCTATCACTAACTCCCTCTCCTTTCCTATCACCCCTCAAACAATCCATCTATCTTTTCTTTGGCCTCCCTCTCAACAAAAATTTTGTAGAACCTACAGATACCTAAGTGCAGTTCTGCATCTCTGCGTCTTGTTTATATGAATTTACATGTTTGTGAAAACACCTATGATCTAGAATCATTGAGCAACTTATAAAGAAAAATTCTTAAATCATATGCTTAAAGTCTAATTACCTCCAAAAAATCACATGCGAAAAGCTTAATTACCTCCAAAAAATTACATGCAAAAACCTAATTACCTCTAAAAAATGAGGTACCATCTACATCAAATACACCCATAACAAAATTTATTTCCCTCAAAAAAGGTACACCTTCGAAGATGGCTCATTAAACCAATCCTGGCCATCGTAAAACCTTTACAAAATTTTCATTACGCCTCTATCAAGGGAATAATGATCGGACCTACGTTTAAATGGCATTATCTCACTCTAGAAAAGCATAATCTGACTCCTTGAATGCATAAAGAACTATAAACGGCAGATATCATCTAATTGAAGTTCAAGTAATGGAAGTAAGGATGTCTAAAAGTATCGATGAAAATTTTGAGCTAGGCCTTGCCTTTATGGGTACTAACTTGTAGATATTTGAACCTAACTTAATTATCCAGTGGACTTATGAAAAGGTGAAATTGGTCTTAAATATAAGACAAGATTTCTGTAGGTAGGAAAATGTTGAAAAGTCTAACATACTAAGAAGGCGTAATCATTTTAAATGGTATTAAAATAATTGTTCCACTAAATGTGAATTAATGATCATTTCATTGAAATACTGTGTCAAAAGAGAACGAGTGTTTTGAACAAAGCTGCATCAAGTTTTGGTTTATGCTATTTGAAAAGGGTACATAATAGCTTAATTTTAACACACTTTTCTTTAATTTCACCTGTCCCGATATTTGTTTGTCTGTAATTCATCTTCATCATCATCATCAGCCTTTTTAATGTTCTCACCGCTGGGACTCAGGTCTCCCCTATCTAATCCAATCTCTCCAATCTCTCTTCTCTCTTTAATCTTTCCTGTCTGTAATGAAATCTTGCAAATTAAGATCTTCCCCGATTGAGCTGAAATTTTGCATGCATGTGTAAATCAGATAGCAATGCAAAATTATTATGACGTTTAGCTGATTTGATGGTGGATCCGGAAGGTGGCTCTAGAAACTCGAGTCAATGAATTTTCAAAACCGGCCGAGCAGTTTTTGAGTTTATTCATTACAAACAAAAACACAAACCTATTTTCCTTAAAATATTAAATAGTGGTATCTAATATAATCTAAGAATAATAGAGTTATTTATAAATCTAAAATAATCAATATTACGCGACCGCGTGAAAGTAGAAAAATGTTCCTAGGGCACATATTCTCGGGATCTAAAGTATTCTACGTGCTATTTTAAGACATATTCTACTTGTGTGCCTATTCAAACACGCTCGGCCGTTCGAGCGGGAAAAATTAACAAAAAATTATACATACGGGACTCGTAAACCCATTATGGTATTACAATTAGTGTTCTAGGATGTGATTATTAATTTTAGCCGTTAAAAATCTCGTACTACTACGCCAACGTAACGTACGTTGGCGTGGTAGTACGGGATTTTTATTAAGGTCAATGTTAGTAGTACAAATACCGGCACGAATCTTGAGCGCTCGTCGATAGAGTCAGGATCAATTTGCGCATCGTACACATCGTCGTGCTAATCACTGTAACTACAAAGATCTATTCCCAACTCCCGCGTCTCACTTCATACCCCTAAAGAGACCCAATATTTCACATCCCATTCAATTCTGCGCGATTTCAAGTTCAAGTCAGCGCTTAAGATCCGTGTAAGATCCGTGTCGGTATTTGTAAGTTTGACGATCATTTAAAAGTAACAACAAAATTTTCAGAAATATGGTCACGATTTTTCAGACCTAAACAAAATTTTATGAGTTATTACATATGATGGCATCTCAAAGATACTTATAATAACACCATTGTCATCATTAGTAAGTGAAAGGATAAGGTAAAAATATCTCAAGATTAAATTATAGATTACATTTATAAGTGAATCCCAGTATAACAGGTTCGTCAGTCAATAAGGGAAGGTATATAACAATATATTACAACTAAAATAATATTTTCGCATAGACAATAGCGCCAAATGAAACATATTTTCTATGTTCTAAATAAGTTTATACAATTCCAACAATAAATAATAATTTATTGCGTATGCGGTGCATTATTGCAACCGAAAAATCTCCTTTGCTGAACACAGCTTCGTCAGGCAATATTAGCCGGTCCTGACCATCTCTCACCTAGCAAACCGTAAATTACCAGACCATTTTGTAAAATAGTTTACGAACACATCCAATTCCTCGTTAAAATGTTTACACAATTTTCCATCGATAAATTGTGTACAAAACATCGACACATTTCAGACATTGCTTAGCCGAGCGTCGCCCATTAAAATGTAGGAACGTTCAATAGCTCTTTTCAAGTGTAAAATATTTAAATTTAACTAGCAACAATTGGAGGCAGGAATTTAAAACGGTAGGAACCGTCTCCATTGGACTGGAGCCTTACAAAATAATTGAAATTTATGGTCATTTGAGTTTGATTTTTAATGAACGTTTTTCGATGAAAGGGTAAAAAACGATGGAGATCAGTAAGAAGAAGGGGAAAATGTTATATAAACTAATATTATAAAGAGGTAAAGTTTGTTTAATGTTTTTTTTTTTTTGTAGGAGGTAATCTCTGAAAGTTCCGATCCGATTGCAGAAATTTTCACCAATAGTAAGCTGTTTTATTTCTGAATGACATATATAGGTTATATTTTATGTATGCGGGTGGTGTCACAGGCAAAAGCTAGTGACTTCATAAAACGGTGGTGGGTATGTTATTTAAACGGGAAAAAGATTTTTACCGATACTATTTGCGATAGGTTCATTTTAGTCTTGAAATTTTCATTAACAACTATAAATTGAAATATTTTTTGTGACTAAGAAATCAGAACCGCTTAATTTAACATTATTTTAACTTAATTGGGCACCTGTTTCAAATTACAACCTAGATAGCAACCCCTCAAACCCCAAGCGAACGTCGTTGTTCGCGCAGAACGTTCGCTCGAACGCGGGCGTTCGCGTCATTTAGTTGAACATTAATATTATTAAAAGTCCACGTAGATTATTAAAATTTTGAGGGTTTATTTATTGTTTATGTATCTAAGAATGTAAATAAGAAATTCTTCATAAAGTACCTAGTCTGTAAAATTCGAAAATAAGCAACCTTTTCTATTTATCCGTTTATAAACCTATTTAAATGCTTGGGGACTCAGGAATTATCATCATTATTTCAGTCGATAAACGTCCTTTGTAGGACATAGGCGAAGGCCTATGTCTATGTCTATGAGGGGGGGAGGCCCTCCTCGTCAAATGTCGCCATAACGAACGGTCCTACACTGAAAGACGCAACGTTAGAAGGCCTCCTACAAGATGGACCAATAACCTGATGAGGGTCACGGGAATCTGCTAGATGCGAGACGTAAAATTATAATAAATGTGAAATAAAATATCCCATACAAAAACCTGGTCACTGGAATGGCAAAAGATTCTTAGGAATTTCATATCGTAAACAAATTTCTGTCGTCGTAATGAATTCCTGAGTCAGAGAAGGCTATTGGCCTAGCCGAGGGATGTTTTAAATATTTTCTGTTTTTAGAAAGTGCGTACTTTGTTTTACTTTTCAAATATCTTTGTTTTGTGTGGAATATTTGCTGGTGTGGACATTCTGGATGTTACGAAAGGGACTTTTGGCTTCTATTGGATTTTATGAACAAATATTTTATGGTACAGTAGATAATTATATTGTTAATAGCTGACCTGACAAACTTCGTACCGCCCATCAGTCAATGAATGTTGATACGTTTTAATCAAGAATTTTTTGTAGGGTATACAACATCCTTGCTTTTAACTACTGCCAAATGATAACGCCATCTACTGGCATTACCACAGTTTATTGAAAATGGGAATTTAAATGATATTTTAATTAGAGATGGCATTGTATTCGATTTTTTCAAATTTTCTCACTGTTTAAACCTTTCTTTGAATTGTCCAGGAAAGGTATAGAACATACTCTAATATTTAAAGACCAACATTACCCAAATCAGTCCAGTTTTTCTCCAGTTCTAGTGAGACTAACGAACAGCTATTGATTTATATAACGACGGCTGAGAGGTCTGCGCAGTTCACCCGTTGTCAGTGTGGTCTTGAGGTAGAGATTCCATGGCGTAGGTCTCAAGTAACACAGTAACAATACCAAATACTTGCACAAAGGTTTATTTCAAAAATATCACAGCACAGTTTAAATGATAACGGCTATAATCTTAACAAGGAAATGGTGAACCAACGATCCCGATTGGAGGTCCGATCTGAAGTCAACTCTGAGCCCAGTTCTCTTGCGACTCGCGCCTTTTATAACTTTTAAAATCGACACCCCTCCAACCGATTCCGTTCACGTGACATGTGACGTCACTGCGTTCACCGGCTTTACAAAAAAAATTGAATTTTTTTGTAAAGCCGTTTTGTAAAGAGCGTCTAAACGAATAAATAGTCAAAGATGCGACATATATATATATATTTAGTTAATAGATAATGTAGGCAAAAGTTAACGGTGGTAACGGCTCTGACCTACAAATCGTAGGTTGTGGGTTCAAACCCAGCCGGGCGCAATACTTTGTGTAATTTATTTCATCATCATTTCTCTCAAAACGATGCAAAAAAACTTTATAAGAAAACCAGCATGTCCTAGAATCAAAAACTTAGATAGCATGTGACATCCACCAACCCGCACGAGATCCGAGTAATGGATTATGGCCGATTCCCTCTCCTAGAGAGGAGGCCTGATGCCCAGCTTTGGGAACATTATATGGCAAAATATGTATGTTAGCAAAAGATAAGCCATTTATATTTCCAACAATATTAGTTTTATTGACTACTTAGTAAGCATTATCAAACTGTGTAAAGGGTGTAGATAAGGATGAAGTCTCGTTCAAATAATACATATTAAAGAACATTTATACTTCCTGACAAAATAAGAAAAGTTTCCCGAGAAACATATTCCCAAAAATAGTTGAGTAAAACTGAATATACATTACACTGGGCTGCAAAAAGTCCGGGTTACAAATGTGACAGTTTTTTTTAAATACGTAAGAGAAATTCGAAAAATGTAAATGACTGATTATTACTTTTAAAAAAATGTGATAACTTGTACCTCTAAATCTTTTATTGTGTATTTGTGTTTTTCTTTATTGTGTGTTTTTATTATTTTTTTTATTTACCTATTTTATATATAAACATTACAAATCTGGGTAAATATATTATTTATACAAGCGACCTATAGATATGCATAACTTTGGGAGATATCACAGTTTTTCAAGTGACCCATCATTTTTGGTGCCCAGTGTGTTAAAAGATCTAAATAAAACATTAAATACGGATTATATTTACAAGTGGCTGGTATTAGGGGCCACCCTCGTAGGAATCAATGACTCTGCCCTTCACCGGACGTACCCTACGCCTATGGGGTAAATAAAGGCTGTTTCCTGTGACAAATATTAAAGCCTTCCGTCCTTCAGCCCTATAAGCGGTATACGTATGTTTGGAAAACTGTAAGGTTTATTTCCGTTTAGGATAGGATTTTTTTGTTGCTATTGTGAATAAAGTTATGATTTAGATTAGATTTAGATTTGAAACGTTAGGTACGTTGGTCCGAACTGTTGTAAATTAAAAATCTCCTCGCTATTGTCATCCAAATGTCTTCACAAGATTCGAATACTTTGATCACATTGCAATGATAGACGATGGAAACCTTGAAAGGCTAATCGTGACCGGTAAATTAGATGAAAAAAGGCTTCGCGGGCACAGTTCATTACGCTAGTCCGACCAGATCCGCACCGCTCTTGACTCCATGGTATACAAGGCCTTTCACATCGCCAGAGACATAGCAAGAGAATCATCATAAAAATAAGTGATGAAAACAGAGAGGTCATGACCCTCAGCATTGAAGAATACGACGCAAGGAGGAATAGATTTAGATTTATTTGCTAGAATAATGGTGCTTTTTGGTGGAACAGGTCAGAAGACTAAAAAGTTCTGCTGGGGAATGGCAATGACTACACTACAATTGCTATAGGATGGTGCAAGTGACAGTTCTCTGATGCATACAATGTAGTTAGCTATAATTTTCTCTCATCTTAAAGATGCACATTTTTGTCTTGTTGTCCCCCTACCCATGCTATGTTTTTTACATATAGACTTTAGGAGATACTGAAACGTGGTCGCTCCCAATGAACCTTATTATAGGGCTTGAAATTATCGTAAGGGTGCTAGAAAGGCCTGTGCTCGAAGTTTCCTTATGCAATCGCTTTAGGAATGAAGATATTTGCTGGAGAACCAAGGTTACTGACAGAGCCCGAAGAATAAAGTCAAAGTCAAAACTTTTTTATTTCACATAGGCCTACATGGGGACTTATAAAACGTCAGAAGCTAGTGCACAATAATAGCTAAACTAATGTGGCAGATGCTGATAATACGACTAATAAGTGCCGTCAGAATCTGGAAAAGACCATGAGTGCGAAGAATGTCTTTTAGGCATTATTTTTCTCTTGCCTACTGGCCTCTTGTTCTACCCTAAAGTGCAAGAAGTCATTAAATGATTTCCAGCCTCCAAGAAGAGCCTTACCTTTCATGGTAACCAATGTTCATGCTTTTACGTAAAAGCGATAAAATCATTTTAAAACAGAGTACCATTGATAATGTGAATACACTCATAGCTTCTACTTTAAACAATTTTACGAGCAAACTTAAATCACTAAGCTGCAAACATAACCTCAGTTATCCATTTATACTTGAATAAACTTGCACAATGTGTTTCATCTATTACGTTGGTAGCATTGCAATAATCTGCAGCCTTTCTAAAACGGTACAGTGCCATATAATTCAATTAAAGATACATTCTTGATCGCATTAGCACTGTTTGCATGCAAATGTCTCTTCAGAGTGCAAATATACGTTTTATATGTAAGTTTAAATATTTGCTGTCGAGTGCCACTATTCAAATAAATGCGTTAGTATCTCTCTTTGAGTTGTTACCTTGTACCATGTTATTTTATGCTGTTTGGTTGGTACCGCTTACTTGATTTTTATTACTGGCTTATGTTGTCTGCGTTCAGTGATGTGAATTATGAAAGATTTTGATGGAAACATGGAAGTCTTTGAAGATAAATCTTTAGATTTTTCATATTTACTCTTGTTTATTTAATGCAAAATAAACATGTGAGAGTTTGTCTTTATTTATTTATACAACAGGCATATCACTGATAGCTGTAGGAAGCATGTTTTTATTTATTTATTTAAAACTTAATTGTATTTAGTTTTTGAAATTCATGCAACGCAAAGGTACAAAGATGGACTAATGCTTTAGGACCTTGGGCATTTTCATGGATATAAAAACTTTGGACATTATTGCAATGCTACTAAAACTTGACCTCATTGTTAGAATTACTCTTATATTGTGGGTGCGTACAAAAACAAGTAAGGTCGCATATACAAGACATCTAGAACAATTATTATCAATAGGCCATACAAATATTTATTCCGTGTGAAGAACCAACCAAAAAACTGTGTCGTTAACTTACATCGTGATCCTTATTCATCATCATCATCATTTCAGCCGAAAGACATCCACTGTTAAACATAGGCCTCCCCTAGTGTTGTCACAACGAACAGTCCTATGTGCCACGTTTCCATCAGATTCCCGCGATTCTCACAAGGTTGTCGATCCATTTTGTGGAAGGCTACATCTTCTATTGCGCGCTTACTACTCCAGAACCTTTCAGCTCCATCAACCATCTGTTCTGCATGCAACATGCCTCTCATTAACTGCCACTTAAGTTTGGCGATTCTTTGGCCTGCATACAGCATGATACTTACCTACAACTACAATCCAAAAATCATCCTCCGATCACATAAATCGCTCACCGCCTATATCGCAAAACAATTACTCACCCACTTCTGATGATTTGTGAACAGGATGGAAAAAAAATGAAAATCTTCTCACAGGAGCACGGGGCGATACAAATTGTAACACCTGACAAAAGTGCCATGATTTATTAGCAGCGGCAGAATCGGCAGCCCGGATAAAACCACCGCATTTCACAACGCGATGGAAACTCGTGCGATTCAGTAACAAAGCATTGTTGAACTCTATTGCCATTAGCTTCAATTGTTTCGGCTCGTGAAATACCTAGTTGAATGTGATAGTTTTTTTTTTTTTTTTGTAGAAGTTTGGTTTTAAATGAGTTTTGTATTTTTATTGGTTTGTTTTACGAAGAATCAGGTCACAAAAATTCAATAGAGAACTGTCATAGTGAAATTGTTTATTTAGTGCATGGTACACAGTGGCATAATTCATATAGAACTGAGTGAGTCCTAACTTAAAGATGAGTAGTGTGTAAAACAGACATCAGCATAATTTCTGAGTGGTAGAACAAGAGTAACCTTACGGAAAAACGCATTAAATTATTGGAAACGTATATAAGACTCAAACGAATATATAAATCAAAGCAAACTTGAGTTGGTATGAGCAAACGGCAAAGTTTTATGAGCAAGTTTGAGTTGGTATAAGCAAGTGGCAAGGTTGGTATGAACATGGTTGAATTGGTATAAGCCAGCGAAAGGGTTTAGATAAGCAAAGTTGAGTAGGTATGAGCAAATGGCAAAGTTTTATGAGCAAGCTTGAGTTAGTATGATCAAGCGGCAAGGTTTGTATGAACAAAGTGGAATTGGTATGAGTTAGCGGAAAGGTTTGTATAAGCAAAGTTGAGTTGGTATGAGTCAGCGGCAAGGTTTTTATAAGCAAGGTTGGGTGGGCCTGAACAAGTGGCAAGTGTGTATGAACGCTAAGGTTTTACAGTGTGACAGCTCACAGTTACAACTTAGGCGGCTGGAAAACATCGAAAAAATTGAACATCCCATTTAAATGCTGGTCTATTGTACCACTAGTAAGGGTAAAAATCCTGAAACGATTTTATAACAATGCTAAATTGATATCTATCTGCGATAAGATTTTCTATCCCGACATTATGTTACAAGAGAAAATTCTTTAGCATTATCGAAACAGCCGCCGTTTCCTACAATACCGCTCGCGATCAAATAGTCAAACGAAATTTATGTTCTCTCCCGGCGGGGATTAAAATATTAAAACTGCTGAGGTGTTTTCGCAACAATTTTTATTTATGGCTCGAACAATTGCACGGCTTTTACATTAAAAAAAAAAGCCAAAAAGATGATTTGTTATTCACAAAATGTAGTGGAAATATTGCGGTGTGAGCTACCATCAGGAATGAAGAGACGGTATTCATTATTGCAAGCTAGATAGTGCTGCTGATGTATGTAGCAATTGAAAAACTATTGCAATTAAGTAATAATATATTAAGTGCATCACGTTTAAGATTTCGTTGTGTAATAGGAATGTAAACTTATTCATCATCTTCCTGCCCTTATCCCGTGTCATTTGGGGTCAGCGCAACACGTTTTTTTCTTCCATTTTATCCTGTCACCCGTCACGCTATTACTGACTTCCTTTTCTTTTATATCACTTTTCACACAATCCATCCATCTTTTCTTGGCCTCCCTCTCCCTCTCCACCCATCTCCATGTATACTCATAATTTTTTATTCTCAGATATAATGATACTTATATCAAACAAATCTTTAATTCGATACTACCTTATTAAAATCGATTTTTATTTTTAAGAGCTACCGTTAACCAAAATTATAGCTTTTGTGAAACTCTCTTTCTTGCTCCAACTTGAGCAAAAGTTACTTATGATTTCTTGTGCAGAAACAAAAAAGCATAAAAGTGTCAGCAATAATAAATTATTCTTGGGTTAATAGGGCCAAAAGGTTCTGGAATGGCAGTCACGCACCGGAAGACGCAACGTTGGCCTCCGACAAGGTGGACCAACGACCTGGTGAGAGTTGTAGGAATCCGATGGATGCAAAACGCACACGACCGGTTGTCATAGCGACACTTGGGGGAGGCCTATGTTCAACCAGTGAACGTCTTTCAGCTGAAATGATAATAATGAACATGATGGCAACAACAGATTCTATTTAAATACTTTTAGGTACATATTTCCTATTTCAACATGAAAACACAAACGTAATATATATTTTAGAGAACACGAGCCAGGCCTGGGAGGGCTCATTTCAATCTAAACTTTATTTATTTTACCGGATAGTTGATATTTATTTAATAGGAAAAGTTGTCGGTCAACGGAGCCGCGCTCAGGTCTGAAATACTATTTATTACTATTTGAATTTCAAAATTCATCAGCCTTTGTGGCCGTAGTGTTTGTCTTGACTATACAGTTCTGTTAATTGGTTTTATTTTATTTATATTCTCGATAATCCCCAAACATAAGAGAAAATCAATAAACTTTAATTTATTTTAAGTGTTAAAGTAATTAATCACTCATTTAATCATAGATGTTACTTTGTTGAATTATTTGTTAAGTGAAATATTTGAGTACTTCGTTAAGTGTAAATATTTCAGCATATTACTGTAATTTGAAGTCACGCTTGTTTATATATAACATAACACGCAAGACAGTTATGAAAATATTATTTTGATGAGCGTTTTCACTAAGCTCTTTAGTTTTCAGTAGTAGGACAGTAATGTTATTTGTTTAGTTATTTCATTTTAATTTCTGTTAGAAATTATTTATCAATTGTTTTTCTTGTTAAAACTGAGACTTCGCTGTTTAATATAAATAGTTTTTTGTTCTTTTTAAAATCTTTTCCCCACAGTAGGAACAACTTTTGTGAGCTTTATCCGTTCTAAAACATGTAAACTCATATACACAAGACAACCAAACCCTGAGAACTTACCTATAGGCCATACAACTATTTGTTTCGTGCGGGAATCAAACCCATTACACGCGGTGTATCAGCCAATCTCTCAACCTTTTCGCCAACCGCGCATCAAACATAGTCACTCAATCATAACATAGTTTTCTACATATAAAGATTAGGGTTACTGAATATTAAAACGGCCAATAGAAAATTTACAAAATCTACATATCAAAACCTTATAATCCGAAAATCGTCGGCCGTCACGTCAACATGTCACGTAGGACGTGACGACAACACACCTCAACGTGTTTGTCAAATGTAAACAATTTTACGGAGTAGGTGTAATGTTACCTTTGTACCTGCCTATGTATAACTATGGAGGAAGGTAAAGGCTTGATAGAGCTATCGTAATGCGAGTTTATCGATAGAGGGATTAATTGTTAGTGTGATTACATTAATTTACATTCTGTTTAATCTGACACAATTTTAGTGTTTCAAGTCTACGCGATATTAAAACACCACGTACTAGACTTCGTGACGCAATGCGAATGCAAAAAAACCAAACAAACAAATTGTTTGACAATTTCATGCAACTTTTACCAAGACAATTTATTATGGATCATAAAGCAGTATATTATTATGATGATTACAAATATCTAATATGTCATTTTCTACGTCAAACTAATTATTTGTATCCTAACTGCTGTTGTTTTTTTTTTGTTCAATCTTTACTTCTTATTTTATTTATTTTATTTTATTACTGTTCGAAAAACTTACAGGTACTTGTTACAGTAAAATTGGTAAAAAAAGACGTGTGGCACTCGGTGACTGCCGCGGTAAAGCTATTGCATAGCATTTTTTATCAACTTATGCAATTATAATTATTTATTTATTTTATTTATGCAGTACTTTTTTTCCTTTGTTTTCCTTTTCTTTGATATTAATTGAAGTTAGACTTTTTGAGCGTGGTGACCGATAAGAAAACAAATGAGATTGGGAACAAATGAGGTGTTAGGTTATTTTCGTTACGGAATTTCTGGATTCGGTCTCCACGCTCAAGGCCCGCGATAGAAGCTATGCAATAGCTTAAAAACGGATTCTTTAAGACCTTTTCGCACTCTAGGTGGATCAATAGGAAATGTTAGACTTTTACTGATTAAAACTCTGCGTTTCAGCCCTTGCGCCCATCGACCATAGCAGGCCTTGTCAATTACGCTGACATCTCTTTGAGGTACGCCTCGTGAAACACAACACTCATGATATATCGCATCAAAATTCTAAAACAAAACTTCTCTCCACCTCACCCACTTCCTACATGTATGGCCATCCGGTAACCGTCCGGACTGAGTCCGAGTAGTCAACGGTGCGTAGCTTTCCACGCGCACCTCAAAGAGATGTCAACAAAATCGTAGGAGGCCAGCTAGACCGAAATTTACTGGAGCCATGGTCGAAGTCGAGTCGTTGTTAAAGGGGAACCCATGGCCCATGACCCATGGCCCTAAATCGCTAGTCAACTGAAGGAACATAGATGGGTTTTAGTCAGGACTGTCTGACATGTCTGACAAGCTTCTTGCTCTGTTTTAAAGCATTAGATGATTAATATCAAGTAAAAAAATATGCACATTTTACCTACAAGTATATATAAAACCAGATTAAAATTTCTCGCCATTTCACCCAGTTGCTACAACGCAACAGCTTGATTAAAGCCATCACAATTCTTGCAACATTATCTAATTTCTTAACTAAGTACGTCATGTTGAAATTGAATGAATGTTTTTGAATTTGAGTTACCTGAATGCGGTTTGCGGGCAGCGTTTTGTTTCGCTTGTCGCGTTGGCTTCGCTGTTAAGGCTGGAGTTTCTGTCACCGGCGTACGACGGTTGGGTTATGAAATCGGCGAGCGTATTGTGGAAATTGATTAAGTGTAATTTGTACTTGGTTTAAGTTGTCATATCTGCAGGCGAATGGCTCATAAGACTGGTAAACAGTGTGATCTACCTCTTCTAAACGCCAGTCAGTAGTTTAATAATGGTTAATCAATGCATGTTTTCAGTGTCTGTCAAATCCATCCAAAGGTTGTCTGTAAAAAATCGCTTTTAGCGATCGACAGCCCATAATGACACCCTATAAATTTTAAGTTTGGTATGTAATTGCTTTAGTTTTGGTATACAATAAAGAATCTATTCATCTGTTTTTGATATTGATGGTTAAAACCACAAAATAAACAAGTTACAAACCGATTAAAATTCAAAATAGTGGTTCGCAAGCATATTTGTAACAAGTTTTATTTCTAATCAGTCTCTAATTATGCAACACACAACTTTTAATAAATCATTTATCAATAACCAAAAGCTCTTACTTCATTCTCTCACACAGAATAGAACACAAACAGCTATCTGACGGCATCTCGGTCTATAAGCGATCTTAGTCAAACCATTTACCTTTTAATACCTAATAACCTAGACCCACATCTCATCCCGCAAGCACTAATAACCACACACCTCCAGCACCTTTACAACCCAACTATATATAGCCTATCTAACTCTATAACCCGCCACACTATACAACATTATTTTTAGTTCAAGCGAAACTTGATTATTATAGTTTGTTCAGAATCAGTAACTAAATAATAATATAATAATATTCCACAACTACCACACAACGCTGTCTAGTCCCAAGCTAAGCAGAGCTTGTGTTATGGGTACTAGACAACTGATAAACATACTTATATATTTCTAAATACAGATAAATTACACGCAGACACAGAACAAGTGATTATGCTCACACAACCATTTGTCCTGGGTGGGAATCGAACCCACGACCTCCGGCATAGCAGTCAGGGTCACTAACTACTCGACCAACAGGCCAGTCGAAATATGAATGTAGTTTTTTCACAAAAATATTTAAAAAGGTCACAAGTTAGACACCACAAATACTGAGTACAACACAGGTCACGGCAGGCCATAGCTGGCATAAGGGCCAGCAAACAGATGCGTGCAAGTGCGAAAGAATTAACCCCTCAGTCGCTTGGATGGCCCGGTGACTATGTATTTTTGCTGATATAACAAGCTTGTAACTTTGTGATTTTTCCTGATACAGTTATGAAATTTTGTACATAGATTCTTTACATAAAAATATTAGATACATGTTTCGGATTTCACATTACTAAAACTAATGTTATATTACCCGCCATTTCTGTAACCCGCCACCTCTATAACCCGCCACACTCTACGACCGCGTCTAGCGGTGTTGTGAATTAATTTTCAACTTTGACGCGAAATAAATCACGCGGCCCGCATCCTGATTAGTTGTGGAGTTGCCATTTTAAATCGATTCCACGTTTTTATTTACGTATTTTTATATTTTGGCTTAATTGAATTTTATATAACGTCGTTTCTGATGGCTCGATAATTGGATGTCGTTGTTATATTAGTTTCTGAGTTTGAAGGAATGAAGGTAACTGCAATGTTATTGAGAACAGTTTTTGATATTTTTTTTTTTTTTTAAATTGAATATTTATATATATACATATATTATAGATCAATAGGACCTTATCAAAATCAAATTATAAGTGGCTTTTATACCACGATTATTACTCAAGGTGAGTCTTACTTTTACTTAATTTTGGGTAGTTCGTTTCCGGCTGTCCGGTAACCATTCTGATCAAACCAGGGTGTCAAACGTTAGCAAATCGTAACAGTCCAGCCGGCTCGAAGCCGGGGACAAGGGTTGTGTGAATAAAAACCCTGGACCCGGGAACGAAAGCAAAGAAAGAACACAGGAGTGTGTTTTAGCCCGTAAAAGTCCCACACTTCCACTCCCCCCTCGAGCGCAAGAAAGCATTGGATGATTTCCCACTTAAATAACTAAAAAAAAAACCTATACAAGCTATATTTTGTCTCGACTACAAACCAGTACACTACGCCATCTTTATTCGAGCAGAAAAAAAGAATAGCCTTACAAAAAGAAACAAGGAGTAACTCGTTCTAATGAGACTGAGAGCCGGGTGCAGCATGGCGGACACCTAACCCGTTCGCTGCGAGTCCGGCGACAATAAAACCAAGCACAATAAGCAATATCGACTGTGCAGTAGACGATAAGTTATGTCTCTTGATAAAGAATCGAGATAGGTATATCAACTAGCAGTATTAACTTTTTTTTTTTTAAATGATAAATTATTTTGCCATCATTGATAAACTTTTGATTTCGACTGAAAATTGTGTTTTGGTCGAATATTAAATTTATTTAACTATTCACCGTAGGCGTGGGCTATCGGACGGCGAGCAATGGCTAGTTTTCCATCCGGCCGTGCGGTAACCAACCACCACAACCACAGTCATTCACCTCTCTACAATCTCGTAAACTTATATATTTTATATAAGTATAATGTATGAATGTATTGTATTTATTTATGTGTAACTGTATGCTACTATTTTTTGTTTTTATCTTTATTCCAAAAAGGTGAGTATCTTATTAGCTAAGCCCCACAATTGATATATTTATACGTATTATATGATTTTAATTTTATTCATTTTAACTTTTATGAATTACTCGTATTTATACACACTGTGTCTACATTTCTCATCCAACTCTCCTGTCGCAGGTCTGTTGGAAGAAATTTCGTTGAAATAAGCAGCACCTTTGTACTCTTCTATCTGTATTTGTTCTTTTCTTTTAAATATTTTAGTGTACATAAATAAAATATCTTGTGCAAATATTTATTAATTTAGATCTACATTTACGCAACAGAATTGACCTAAGAGCAACACAAACCTATACATAGAATAAGTACAGAAAAGGTACACAGAAACATAGACTACAATAACTGACAATATCGCAATGATACACAGCCGATAACTTCTCTTTATAGTGAGGTAATCGAAATATATCTATAAGAACCGACCGCTGCGGTCCGCGAGAGTATTGTGCGCTGGTAAGCTAAAATATTGCTGGAACTGCGGTAGAATGCAGATGTAAATTATTGGAATGTTAGGAGTAACGTAGGATGGTTTTTTTACGGTTCCGTAGTCAACTAGGAACCCTTATAGTTTCGCCATGTCTGTCTGTCCGTCTCTGTCCGTCCTCGCTTAATCTCTGTGACCGTTAGCACTAAAAAGCTGAAATTTGGTACCAATATGTATATCAATCACGCCGACAAAGTGGTAAAATAAACATTGGAAAAAAATCTTTTATTAGAGTAGCCCCCTATATGTAAAGTGGGAGGTGATTTTTTTTTTAATTTCAACCCTTACGTGTGATATATCGTTGGATAGGTATTTAAAAATGAATAGGGGTTTACTAAAATCATTTTTTCATATTGTCAATAATTTCGGAAATAATCGCTCCAAAAGTAAAAAACAATGTGTCCCCCCCTCTAACTTTTTAACCATAAGTTTAGAAAATATGAAAAGTAGAACTTTATAAGGACTTTCTAGGAAAATTATTTTGAACTTGATGGAAAGAACAGTTTTTGTACAAAAAAGACAAATGTGTTCTACAAAATAATTTCTGGACTAAGTGTATATGCAAGCATTTTTTTATTATTGTGATGGACGGGAAACTACGGAACCCTACACTGAGCGTGGCCCGACATGCTCTTGGCCGGTTTTTTTTACCTAAATCGGCAAAAACGGAACCTTTGTAGGATCACTTTGGTGTCCGTCTGTTAAGATCTTTTTTCTTAAAAAAGGTGCAAAGCATTTTGAAGAGTATACTAAAGTTGATGACTTGATTCTGCCATCTCATTTCTACCATCGGACAACTCGACGTACGGCCGTTATACACCCATACATTGTTGAAACCTCTACGGTCCGGATTAAGCCTTTTGCCTTATTGCGTCGTTTGTACCACGTACGTCAAAGGACTGGAATAATTTAATAATTTGCCTGCTGCAGTAATCCCGTCCGATTACAAAACAACACACAACACACACAACATTTGATGATATGTCGTTCCTCCTTTGGTCATATCTTTGATGTAGGATTTCTATGATAATGAAGTCTAAAGAAAGTAGGCTAAACGAGGATTGACATAATTATCATCAAAATTTCACGTTTAAAACGATCTGGCCAGCTTAACTAAGCCAGATCATGAAGTTATCAACTTCTATCTGGCCACGTCATGCACATTTAAGCAGTTTCATTTTTTAAGTTTTATTAAAAGGTACTGAAGCACAAACGTTTTTTTTATCTTGCTGCATTATAATAAAGTCTCTGTATTTAAAAAAAAAAAACGACTCTACGTTGAAACTATTATAGAATTAACATTCTTTACCATGAAAATATTAAGGCTATTAAAAGCACTTATTTCATTGTCACTGAAATCTTTTTCTTCATGCTAAGTTTCTTTATATTTCTTTGAAATACTGTATTTTATGTTAAACAGTGTAAACAAGTTACTGTAAAACATTTGTCCAGAAGGCTGCTGGTTCATTTTCTGTCAAAAAAATTAGCATTGCCATTCAACGTGGTAATGTTGCCAGTGTTCTAGGCACGTTTCTGTTGTGGCTTGATAACAGCGATTTAGAAAAGTATTTCGACACCTAAGAGTATTAGTTTTTAAATATACTAGTGCATATGATATATATAAGATCGCAAAATATACTTAAGTCATTTATCTAAATTTTTCTTCTTTTCCTTTCAAACTTCTCCATCTAGAACGATCACTGACTATGTTTGCATCGCGAACATGATATGATCATCACAGCACCTTCGATGCGACGTCGTTCTTCTTCAAGCACCTAATAAGTGACAATCTTCGCCCACCTGTCACGGATACATCGCGCGACGTGGTGAGCCCACTTTGACTTCAGCCTGGCTATTTTGTTCCCGACAACGGTTACTTGAGTTATGTTATGGAGCGTAGGTATAGCAGGTATGGTGTTTCTAACGGGATCTATTCGTACACATCTCTTCTTCCTGCCCTTATCCCATATTACTTGTGGTTGGCACAACACGTTTTCTTCTTCTATTCTGTCCTGTCACCCGTCAAACTATCACTAACTCCCTTTTCTTTAATATCACTTCTCACGCAATCCATCCATCTTTTTTTCGGCGGTTTTTTTTCGGTTTTTTTTTTAATTAGATGTGGATATAATATTTTTTTTTAATAAATATCTATTCGTTCACATATTCATTTATTTTTATTCATTAATTATCCTCTACTAATTCAACATTTTATTTTAGTTTAGTATTTGTCTAGAACCAATACTATAACAACACTGTTACTGGCTCATCATCGCTTTACAAGCTTTCAAATATTTTCGAATCCTCCTAATGGCATACTTAAATCAGAATAGTATAGCTTATTCACAAAAATGCCTTTTTTAGTGCTAAAGTTTTTGCGCCGAAACACGTTATCGTTTCACGTTTTGAAAAGTCGAAGACAGCCAACATTCATTTTTATTGAAATTCTTCAAGATTTCAGAATTCGTTATGTTGAACGATTATTTTTATTGGCAACGGTTGTTCTTTATTCAGATTATATTTCCTTTCTCTTGTGGTGGTTGGTGATTATCTGGCTTAGTGTTATGACATATTTGTACAAATATCTAGATTCGGTTATGGCAATGTATCCGAAATAGTTTATAGCATGGGGGTAAGGCACATGATTCATAAAATAGATGGTCGATAGGGCTGAAAGGTTCTTAGTTGGATTTCAAATACTGGAAGACGTAGTGATGATAGACCATGGAAGCCCGATGACCAGGTGATCTGATGGATGCGACATTACTAAGAAGTGAAGAGGCAAGAGTTTTGCTTCGTTGTTACAAATACGGTGCTCTCTCACTGAAACGCCACCAGAAAATTTAATCCAACTGTGCATTACTGAAATCAGTCAGTAACAGTATATTTGAGGAAACGTTGGCATAGTTATGTAAAAATGAATAAGTATGTAGCTTAAACTATACAGTATTTGTGACCTTTTTCTAACATTGCCGTGTTTTTTGGTAGAAATAGGTATATTATATTATTCATAACCTTAAATCACCTTTTACGACCTTTTACTTTTGTAACCATGTCTCATGACTTGACTGCATTTTTTGAGACAATTAGTTAAAAAAAAAATTAGAGCGTCGCCGTGCCCTCGTGGGAGAGATCAGCGGCGGCGATCTTTCGCCTTTAATAAAGGCCATGGTCCGGAGCGAGGAGGGGTGGCAGGCAGACGCCTCCTTCTGCGAATCAGCAATGCTAGCAAAGGAGGAGCCGATGGTATCAGGCAACAGCGCTCACGGCGCCCCAGCCGCCGTCGGGATTCCGATCCCGATTTCCGGGCACCATAGGCGCGGGCTTGAGCAATAAGTAGCTCGCTGTCCGACCGTCCGGTATCTGGCCAGACCGAGCCCAAGTCAAGCTGTCAGCAACAGCAGAGGCTCAGCTGGATCGAAGCCTACTGGGGCTAGGGTCAGCTCCAAAAGGTAGCTCGATGAAAGCCAGAAAGAACGCGCGTGCGTTTTTAGTCAGTAACAGTCTGACACAATCTCTTGCTCCGCTCAAGGGTGGGGATGTCATTGGGATGTTGTTTACCCACCAAAAGACCATTTGAAATAAAACTCGCATAATTAGAAGCATTCCAGGCTCAACACATAAATAGTACTAGTTAGATTCATCATCACCATCATTCAACCGAATTACGTCCTCTGTTAGACATGGCCTTTCGCAAGTGTCGCCACAAGTTCTGAGCGTCTCACATCCATTTGATTCCCGTAACCCACAATGTTATCGGTCCCTTTGTGAGAAGGTATTTTACCATTGCGTCTTCCAGTACATGGTCGCCACTCCAAAACCATTCAAGTCCAACTACCATATGTTCTGCAAGCAATGTGGTTAGGTACATTTGCTTCACCTGAAGTGGAATTAGCAAGAAAGTAATGTAGACATCATCTTCTTGCCCTGGTCCCATTTTATTTGGAGTCGGCACAACACGTTTTTTTTTCCATTCTGCCCTGTCATTCGTCATGCTATCACTTACTTCCTTTTCTTTCATATCATTCTTCACACCATCCATCCATATTTTCTTTGACCTTCCTCTCCCTCTCTACTCATCCACATGTATACTCATAACTTTTTTAGTCACATACATTTCTTCCTTCTGGCTTCATGACAAAAGTACTGAGTAAGTACTTTAGTATATACAAAAAAGAAAAACAAAGTCTTTGATAGTAGACAAATAGCAGATAAAACCAACCTGTCACTATTCAATACTTTCTCAACATTTAAAACAACAAAAAAAGGGACACACAAAGCCGCGTAAAAATCTAATACACTTAAAGCAAGCAGTCCATTTTAATATGTGTCACAAATGGCGTTCCGTTCGGCCTGCTTCGGCCCCGGGCCTTGCCGCTTCGGCGTGGGGCCGAACAATTGTTATTCAATACCACTTCATGAAATATGTATTTATTGTGTGCTCACGGGAGATCTCTGTAAATTCATATGGTATATTGGAGTTACGCCTTTGCGTATGTAACTTTTTTTTAGGCTTACAATCGGCGAAGTGGTATGAAAAATGTTGCGCTTTTTATTCGATTGTTTACAAAATAAAGTGGTATCGATGGAAGTGTCCGAAGTGATGAGTTATTGAAACGTGTTTGTGAGTAAATGGAGGTTGATTGAAAACGTACAGTCCCAATACAGGGTTATTTGTAAGATACTAACAAACTTGCAAGACTGAATTAATAACATCATAAACAGCAACTTTTGTTCTACGACTTTTTTACAATAATAATTAATTTACCAAAAACAAACGATGATTTCGTTGTTCTGTCTAAAACATTTCAACTCTGTATTTTGCTATACCTACTTACGTCTGTATGACGCAACGCAAGCGCATCAAGCACCCCCGCCGCTCTGCTATTGTACTACAGCTTGCTTCGCATAGACTTCGTTATATTTAGAACATACAATTTAAATATTTTATTTCTGTATGAAAATCTGATGACCTAAAATATGATTTAGATTATAAAACAAAAGTTGTTGTTTATGATGTTAATAACATAGAACTATGTTATTAATTAGAGGTTGCGTTTTACAAAATATCCCTTTATAGTCAGAAAATACTGAAATACAAATTTACTTTTTTCTTGGTAGAAAATCATTCAATGACTTCCTCCCGCTCTAGGGTGGAGCGGGAGCGCGTGTCAGTCTTTTACTGACTAAAACCCACTGCTATGTTTCTTTTTTGCCTTGCGACCCAGGATCCCGAGGTTCCACAACCTTTGACACTTGATCTACGATTAATTTTCTGTTCATATTTCCTTTGACTAAGCCATTGTCGGTCCAACCGTCCGTCTGTCTGTTTGTCGGTCAGTAGACTGTATCTCCTAAACCGTTGGGTAGAGAGTTGAATTTTTCACAAAACGTGTACCTATTTCTATTGCCGCCACAATAAAACATAATAAAATTAAATTAAAAAAATTTATGGATATTTTTTTTGTCAGCTTTTTTTATGGATTTTAATATTTTGGTTTTCGTACCAAAATATTAAAATCGATAAAACGACTTCGGAACCCTTTATGTACTAGTCTGACTTGCATTTGAACATTTTTTTTTAATTCACGATGTTAGAAGACTTATTTTTTTATTAAAGTGAACGTGAAACATACAACATACATTGATACAGTTCATTCTTCCCAAGTTTACATTTGCATGTTTCAATAAATTTAACTTGCTAAACTTCATGAAAGATTTGAAAAACAAAGTTATACTTTAAAAATATCTATTGCTACGTTCGAGCAAAGACCTGGATATAATTTTATTTTAAATTGTTAGTCAAGTTTAATCTAAGTTTGGCAGCAAAGTTAGATTGTGCATGTAATTGTTTGTGTTTATGAACTTTTGTTAAAAAATACTTTAATATTGAATTATATTTATTTAAAAAGCTGTTAAGTTATTTAATATTGTGAGTTAAATTTAAGACTACCATATTTTAGCAGAAATTTGCAGGATGTGCATTAAATTTGAAACTATATTAATTATTACAAAACATAGCACAAAGAATTGCCAAACTTAAGTGGCAATGGGCAGGGCACATTGCTCGCAGAACAGATGGCCGCTGGGGCCGAAAGGTTTTGGAGTGGCGACTGCGTACCGGAAGACGCAGCGTTGGAAGGCCTCCTACAAGGTGGACCGATGACCTGGTGAAGGTGGCGGGAAACCGATGGATGCGGGACGCACAGGAACGTTCGATGTGGCGACGCTTGGGGGAAGCCTATGTCCAACAGTGGACGTGCATCGGCTGAAATGATGATGATGATATTAATTATTTGATGTATCATTCATTGTGCGTACAATTAAAGAGTAGAATTCCCTGCTGGAGTCTGAGTTTTCTGCTAAGTATACATACTTACGTGTATGTCTGCTTAATATATTCATTCATACTTCTTATAAATGTGATAATAGCTTTATCTGTCTGTTAGGCATTTATGAATAAAGTAATTAATTGATTTTGAGATGTGAAGTTAAGCTTGAACACCAAGGACATAGGCTAATTCATATCTGGCTTCAACTTCTTCTTCTTACTTCTTACTTCTTACTTCTTTGCAAGTTCGCATCCGCAATAACTGGAATTGACGCAGATAGGCGCTGGCAAAAACATGTACTTAAATCTATAAATACGATTGGAATTTAGTCTATTTGTATTTTTTTTTTCAACGTTTTAATGGATTTGGATTAAACTTGACTTACGAGACCGTATCCTGAATAAGGACATAGAAGACTGTAGTATATCCTACGATTATGTTCCTATGGGATCATTTCCAGTTTTCATGCGATTAAATCCTCAACCGAAAGTTAGCGATGAATAACCATAATCGTGATACATGATTTATTTTTGTCATTATTAATACATAAATACAAACACTCAGTACGCATATTTTTTGTTTTTTAACTTATTATTATAATTTTTTTTTTATTATTTTAACATGATGAATGAATTATATTTCTTAAAAAAGAATAAGAAAAAAGTGTTAGCCATCGGTTTCGCGAACAAGGTTGAAGCTATCGGCGGTCGGGGCTCCAAAGAAAGGAACCTCCTGAAAATGCGAGCCGTGTCCAAAAGTACAGCTTTTTAAATCAAGCCCTTGATTCAGCCGCCTAACGAGAGTCTCCTAAGGTCGAGGCTCACGCTGAACCACAATCTCATCTAGTGTTATGCGATGATATAATCGACAATGGAGCACGCTCACTCAGAAGTAACCTGTGCACTTTAAATTTAAAGACCCCTAGGTGGTAGATATCAGGAAACACAAACTCCAGCAGGAGATCTTTAGAGCCATACAAACAAACACACTGTTGTCCACATAAATATATTCCAATTAAACTCCTGCAAGATACGAAAACAATTTCCTAACGCGACCGTAGCTCATTACTGACTGTATTGTTTGTTAAATTGCTTATGATTTATTATTCATTCACGACTCTCAATATATCATGGCAGTGCGATCTTAATTCTTGGGACACCCTTCTGTATGCTGCGGCAATGGCGCAAGAGAAGATATTAAGCGAATTGATTGTGTTTTTGGCTTTGTTAATGGTATCATTATGTTCTTTGCAAACCCAGCCTTAATTTATGCAATGTATTTCATCATCACTGTTCTCAATAACGATGAAAGGAAACATCGTGTGGGAACCGGTGTTCTAGAATCATAAATACGAAGATATGTGACATCCGCCAATCAGTATCAGACCGGTGAGGTGGATTACTTTACGGCCCATTCCCTTTCCTAGAGGGGGGGGCTGCTTCCTAGCAGTGGGAACATGAAGAATGATCCATTCCAGAACCATTTTCTGACATAGTGTAGGTTAGGGCCTACCTGTTCATCAAATTGCGCATTAATGGAATAACAAACATACACATACAAATACATATAATATACAATCCTTTATACTATAATATAATTGTATTTATATTAGTGTGACTCTTAAAAATATCGTAAGTACCTACTCGTAGGTACTCGAGTGATGAGATTTTGAAAGTTTCGTTTCGTTCGTTATCAGCATTGATTTCAATGAGCTCTTTGTTACTATAAGACCTAATGATCAGATCTATTTCTTGTGACTCATTCATGCTTATCTATCTCATCTCTTATTTTCTGAAACAAAACTCTAATGAAATTATTTTTCTCGTTTCAGGTAAGTTCAACTCCACATTACCATACGGCTCCACTAAGCACGTGCAATATCCATTTCAACTTCACCACGTAAGTACAAAAAGAAACTAATCTGCTAATTGAAATAATTGCGTCACACGCGCCCGGCCGTCGCTCACACCGTGGCATAAGGCTTCAAGCAATGCTTATTTATGTTCGAGTCACAATGAACTTGTCCCGTTCTCAATTCGTTTCGCAGCATTAGTACGTACCATTGTCCCACACAATAGTCGGTGCATTTTGCTCTTGAGATTTAAATAGGCTTCGGTTGATGGAATCGTTAATGCGATCGAGTTGTTTACGTGGCTCGTCCACTCGACTTGCTTCGATCTCGATTACGTTCAGCTATGCCTTGTTTTTAATTGATGGTTGAAATATCTGGACGTTTATGAGAAAACGTGGGTTATTGATTTTTTGTTTGTAAGTCTGGGAAGACTAAAAAAAAATCGCGTTTAAAAAATATTATTTGAGTCAATTCCCGTTCCATCGGATACACAATGTAAGTACGGGACCCCGTTGTAAGCAAAGACCAAAAATTGGAGTGTCTCAAATAACACATTTTTATTATTATTTTTTGTATTTTTGTAGTTGTTTTAAAGTTGATTTTAGGTAAATGTTAGTCATAAGATAATTGATTTGTTCCCATTATTTTTAAAACCTCTATTGTATTGGGTCCAACCTGTAAAGATGGTGTGTTTTTAAAAATAAATAAATAAAAATACACTGTCCCACCCATACGAACAAAACGTTTTGGAAACACACAGCTAAGGAGTGGAATTTCCTGCCGGAGTCTGTGTTTCCTGATTCCTACAACTTAAGGGTTTCTAGGTCAAAATTGAATGAATTACTTCTAGGCAAGTATGCTTCATGGTTAGCAATTAATAATAATAAATTTTAAAAAATCTGCTCCACTTTGAAAGATCTAATGAACGCAACCGATGTTGCAATTAACGCAGCCACTAAGAATTCCCCATTAACACATAAATAATAATCTAATTAGTGAAATAAAAGAGCTCAAAAATAAAAACTATTTCGAATAAAAAGAGGTTAAAATGTTGACTGATACCAAGTTTTTTTTTTACGTTGAACATTGAAATGCCGTTCATACCCATACTATGCTTGGAACCTGGAAATCTGAACTCCCTAAAGACGAGAGGTAAAGAGGGTGGATGCGAGTTGACAGATGGTCATCGCGCCAGGCGTGGAACTTTTAGAAATGTTTGTACTAAGTCCCACCTGACGGGAAAGAAATTTAACTAAGTTTCTTCTCAGTACTATACACTGACTTGATTGATATTGATAGTTAGACATGGCCAATATCATTTTTTTTTGTATAATATTGTACTCCCTGAGAGGAAGTCCGAGTCCCAACAGTAGGAACATTATAAGGTCAACTATGCCTTGCTATTGTATACTTGGTTTATATAAAAGCACATTATACCTATACTATTATTTTGTACTAGCTGTCCGGTCAAAAGTTGTTTTGTCATATAAATTACTGGAATTTGCCGACAGCTTTGCCCGCGTACAAAAAATATATGAATATAATTATGTCACTCATAATTATATTCATATATTTCACAAACTTTGAAAAATGAAAAAAAATTAAATGAAATTTGTTGTTGAAACTATAACAATAGGCTAGTGGCTGTAAAAAATGTAATTAGTCCGTCTTTTAGATTATTCAAAAATAAGGGACACGTATTTTTTATTTGTAAATTAAACAAAAAATTACAAAGATATATAAAGCCCATTAAAGTTACGTGTAACGTCACGCCGTGCTACATTTTTTCGCACGGGGTGACGTCCCACGTAATTTTTATGGGCTATATCTTTGTTATTTTTTGTTTAATCAAAAAGAGAAAAAATAAGTGTCATATATTTTTTTATAATCTAAAATACAGACTAAATAAAATTTAATTATTTTAACCATGGACACTACCCTATTGTAGATAGGCTAATAAATAAATAAATACCATAGGATTGATCTGAAAACTTTATTTCTATGGGGAATAAGGTTTTCAAAGCCATGCAGTCGGTTATTTTAATATTTCTAATCCAAACAAATGTAAACATAATCATAATTTATGAACAGAACATGTTACGGCTTCGAGTCACGCCACCAATATCAGAACCACTCAAAAAATAAAAAGTAGACTGCATCGAATAATTAACTTTTCACTCTTGATGCAGGTACAAGGGCGATCAATAAATTCTATTATATACACATCAGTATGCAGTATGTTACTTGTCTTTTGCAAATTGCCACTAAGGCGCCAATTACACCGTATACCGAGCGTGTCGCGCGCCCGACTAAACACCCGAGTTATGTTGGGTAATTCGAGAACTCTCCTTTCATCGAGTGCATTCCATCGGGCCGCAATAGTCCCCCTGCACTTCCATTAACCATGAAAATGGTGTGATATCACACAGTAGCGTAATGCTACCGATTTTAGATAGCAGACGGAACATTAGCTTTATTGTTATTGAGAGTGTGGCGATTATTTTATATGACAGTAATGATAAAGGTATTTTATGATGGAGATTATGAGGTTGGTAAGAGATAAGAAAAATGAGGTCATGGTCTGGTTGATAAAAAATTAATATCTTCGTGTGATCGTGAGAAAATGGGCCTAAGTATTTGAAATTCTGAGTGAAATTAAAACATAATTATGTAATTAAAAACAATAATTAAATCTAAATGTTGATTAAAACAGATTTACTTTAAATAAATTGCGGAACGGATTCAATTAGCACTGAAATTAAATCGGCAGTCGATTCCATTAATTAATATTCTGTAATTGATTCCTAATTCTGTCCTGAATAATTCATCCAGGTAAAGGTCGTCTTAATGATTTACATTTCAACCGACAGACGCCAGACGTATTTCTACTATTACTATAGGAACTTTTGTATAAACCAAAGTTCCTATAGTAATATCTACTTTGCTTTCAATCAATCTATTCTGGTGCATTTAAGGATTATTAAAAATTTAAGAATCCTTTTCTACCAACCTTTAAATGCACTCATTTTCTTAAGTTGGCGCCAGATAAATTTACACTATAATAAAGTAAAGTTTGTTTTTTTTTTTGTTTGTAGGATGTAATCTCTGACAGTACTTTAAGTCCGATTGCAAAAATTTTTTCACCAATAGAAAGCTGCTTTATTCCTGAGTGACATAGGCTATATTAAAATTTTATGTACGCGGTTGAAGTTACGGGCAAAAGCTAGTTTGTAATAAAGTACATTGACTTTTTCCTAATATCTCTTAGAAGATACCCGGAAAATAAACAATAACCGTTTTTCATTAATAAGAAATGATCATGATACCAATAGATGCCGATTCAAGACAGCTTTTTTAAAATTAAGAATGTTAATAAATGTACAAGAATCAATATACTTTATATCTATCTAACGCTTACCTTAATTAATTAAATCCTCATCAAGTATTACTTCTAATTTAACATAAAAAGCAAGCCCAATGTTAGAAAAAAAAAACTCCGTCTTTTAATTTCTTCAGCACAAATAAAGTCGCATTAAATTCAAGTTCTAAAAAACATTCTCCCTATTACAACAGCGAATTATAGTACGGTGTAACTGCGTCCTCCATTTAGTGAAGAAGACACAATTCGCGAGGAGCATCGTACGAACAAAGACTAGCCCCAGGTGCCACCAATAGCCGATCTAATTAAACGTAGAAAAGAACCAGAGCGTTGTTTAAGTGAATTAAAACGATTTTCATTGCGTTCGCCACGGTGTTAGTTAGGATTTACGTTTTTAGAAATGGAACACTGGTTAATGAAAGTGGTGAAGTAGGTGGGATAGCATTAGTGTAGTTTTACATCGGAGTTCTGGTCCCGGGGTATTTGGACTGATAACATCATTATCACTTCCCAGTTGGGCTCGCTTCTCATTAGTTGAACCCATTGGTGTGTATAATCAAGCTACGGACGAGAATTTCACTCCTTAGCTATAATTTTTTGCGACAAATCTAGTTGTTTCACTATCAGTTTCAATACAATAATAGTAACTATAATTAAAATAAAACTATAAAAAAATATAAGACCCCATAATTTATTAATAACAATTATAAATATGGCGTTAGAAAACTCCTTCGCATCGATGTCAATTTATTGGTAATGTGCCCAAAAAGTTAATCGTCATTCGCATCCAAAAATTTAGAATAAGCAATAAAAAATAAATAAAAATAAGATTTTAACCTTTCAATCGTAGTAATTAGAGACACAATAGAAAGACAACAGATGTTCTCTTGGGGTTTAATGAATTCAATTCAAGATAATTATTTTTTTACTAGATTCTGCCGAATCGTAAACTGAAAATTATCTCAAATGCCTAAATCTAACAACTAGCCACTGGATTGTACTAACAAATATAGGTACCTATATAAATACACACAATCATACATACGTACAAACTTTCACCCCCAAACGCGAAGAAATAAATTAACAATTAATTTTTAAATGGAATTAAATTGCCATAAACACCTACAAATATTTGAACTTATAATTCTAAGTCAATCTGAAAATATCGAAGTATGTTCAAAGTTTCATAAACTACTAAGACAATTACGCAGGTAAATAAATACCAAACTGTAGAGTGATTATTACAAGGTACATCTCCAAACGCAAACAGGAACAAACATATCAAATGCCCCTCTCAAATAAATATCTTCAGTGTTGCCCATAACAGATAAATTTCATCACTAAATATATCAATTTATAACATAGAAATAATCGCATCGTTAATACGTGAACATTGGCGAATAATGACTTGCGGATAGTCATGAATATTGATGGCGTGACGTGTTTATGTATGAAATTGAGTGGAAAACAATATTATAGTCGAGCGACACCGTATAATGTAACCAGGGGTCAAATACTTGTATATTTTAGTGGCATATAATAACAAAAACTGGCAAAGCGCGAATCGGACTCAGCACGAGTGGTTCTGTACCATTATTTGTACAAAATTAGACACTATTATAGAGGCAAAAAGAATACGTTTGTAGTAAAGGAACCCCCCTTACATAACCGTATTTTTTTTGCCTTATATATTTATTTTATTTTGATTTGATTATTTATTTTTAAAGTGGATATTGTGTGAATATTTCAAGCGTCTACCTGTTACCATTATCGATATCTAGCAAAAAAAGAGCAAAATATTCTCGTTTGCTATATGCGAGCCCCACTTAAATATTTATTTTACTCTGTTTTTAGTATTTATTGTTATAGCGGCCACAGCATACATCATCTGTGAAAATTTCAACTGTCTAGATATATCACAGTCCTTGAGATAGAGCCCAGTGATAGATAGACAGACAGTGGAGTCTTAGGGTTTGGTTTTTTCTCTTTGGGTTCGGAACCCTAAAACAGATACATGTTTACAAAATGTTTTCGTAATGTAATATTGTTGTGGCTTGAGGCTGTTTGTGGGTAGTTAGTAAAAATAGATCTTTTCCTCTTAGACTTGACACGTGGATACATCTGAAATCAATATTGTTATTTTTTTAGGGAAAATTGTTTTCTCAATGGACCTTCATCGTGAACTTTGATTTTTGTAAGAGAGATTAATTTAACCTTTCAGATACCGTCAATTTGAGACACAATAGTAAGACAATACATGCGCGTTCGCTTGGGGGATAAATAGGTTATTTAATTTATTTTGCCAGACATTTTATCTGCCTAGTCTTTTTTCCAGATAACAGTATGTCTTAGTCTCAAATACCAGTATTTCCCAGATACCAGTACTTTCCAGATACCAGTACTACCCCGACATCAAATTTCCCAGATTTCAAAATTCCAGATACCAGTATTTTCCAGATATCAGTATATTCAAGATACCAGTATTTCCCAGATACCAGTATTTTCCAGATACCAGTATTTTCCAGATATTGTTTCCCCACATCCACAGCGGTCAATCGATGCCTGCACTGATAGATAGATAAACCTGTATTTTACAAAGAGCGAATGCTTATCTGACCTACACCACCCAGTAACTGAGTAACACGATATGACGTCTCTTGGCAAGACGCTCATTTTAAAGGTTAATAGAACTATTGCTACTTTCATTATTCTTTATAACCCTGTTTCACTTAATTATTTTTTTCATAAAATGCCACTGAAAGGCAGAATATCCTGACAAGTTCTCTTTGACAATTTAATATGCATCCTCAGTAACCTCAAGACAGACTAGCACAATATCGCGTAGTTTTGCAAAATAAAGAAGGATTCTGCCCACTACACTGTACCATGACCGTGCTAGGAACGAATTGAGAGCGGAATGAAACACAACAAGATACCTATGTATTAATGTGTGCTTACTAAAACGTATTATATAGTCTGTCTAATAAGTCAACCGACTTGAGAACTTTGTATAATATTTAATAATTTAAAAAATACATAAATTCGGTACTTTTTATAAGGTTCTTCTGTTAGTAAACAATGATCTCTATCTCTTAATCAACCTTGATTATTGAACCCGTATTGACTACATCAGATTTCATTAAATCCTAATAATTACCCAAGTCGTTTAACTTATTAGACAGACTCTACACGTACTATCGGCGTATTATCCGCGTATTATCCGCGTATTATCCGCGCATTATCCGTATATTACTATTCAACTCGTATATACATAAGAGGCGGGTGCGTATATATCGTAGATATCAGGCGTAGATATCAGAGACTCAAGTCTGCTATCACAATAGTGTCAGAATGGTCTATCATTAATGTCATAATAGTCGATTTTGACAAGTTTGGTAATCTACTAATATAATGGCGTCATTATGACTTTCCAATGGTCAATCCCACACTTCATTGAAAGAAGTGACATAGAATAGTAATCTCGTACATATTGACAAATGAATATTTGACGTATGCGATAATCTGATAAAACTTTGATAGTTTATTTGATCAGTGTTCTACCATTAGAACGTTATTGTGCAGTTATTTGTTTTAATATGCTCGATAATATCATTCTACCACAATTCTATTACGATACCACTGACCGATCGATGATCGATCATTATGAATTAGCAGACTATGAACTTTTAGCAAAATGACAATGTGATCGTGTTGGAATGACGAATTTATAAAAATAGCAGACTTGGGCCCCAGGACATCACGCCACGATACTTAAACTTTTCAATACATAGAATACTTTTTTGCCTGGCACGTTCCTAGCACGGTCATGATATGGTACAGTGTAGTGAGCAGACTCCTTAAGCCATGGGCTACCTTGGGATTAACTTTATACAGCTTTTGTTTACTTTGGTAATCCTTTTGCTGTGCCAGTTGGGGCAGGCAGGCCGGAGGCTAGCCGTGTGGTGTAGGCGAAGCCGTCGCGGCGGAATGTACGATACCACAGAGATTATAGGCTACGCTGGCCTTTGAATTTAGTAGGAAAAAGAGTATTTTTATGTATAAGATGCTAGAGATTTCATTTAACCTTTCAAGAAACAAAAGTTTTTGTAAATCTTAGAATGAGTTGCACCATTTAACTATAACGATAACCAAACTATAACCAGCCGTGAAACGGCCGCCTATTGGTCAATTCGATGATTTGACAACTGTTAACGGCTTTGTTATCGTTATAGTTAAATGGTGCAACTCACCCTTAAGAATTAATAGAAGTAGATGATATTCAGGTTGTGTCCTCTTGTTTTCTCAATAAGGTTTTCCTTTTCTTATGCACCTGCCATGTTGTCTTCCGACCATCCTTAGTAGACTGGTAGACAATGGCATTAATTAAGTCAACTGTGCGAGAATAAAGGGATACACATTCTTAAGTTGAGATGTTCCTGTCCAGCAGTGATGATGATAATGATGACGTGTTGCATGAAGATATAATAACACATGAATATTTTATTTTAGTGAAGCTCGCATGAAATAACTTCGACTTTGTGACCAAATTTTTAACTAAGTACATAAAAATAACTAAATACATGTTCGTAATCTCGTCCTCGATATGTACTAATTATGTAATGAGGACGAGATTACGTCACATACCTAATTGAGTATTGGACGTCATTAAGTAAGTTAATCCGATCTGTTTAATTAGTAATCTATATATATATAAATAAATCAATACCACTTTTCGTTGTAATTTTATTACTCAAGAACGTGCTTACCTATCCAAACCAAATGTTTAGGCTTTGGGGTAGAGTAGGGTAGTGTAGGGTAGAGTAGGGTGTAAGGGTGGAGTAGGGACGAGCGGGAGCAAAGCCGCGCGGGCAAAAGTAAGTCACTAATAAATTGCAATAAAATGAAAGGGTAAATATAACTCCAATCAAATACTAGGTACAACAACACTTAACATTGTTGTCGTATGTATCTATATACTAGCTTCTACCAGTGGTTTTGTTGATATTAAAATAGAACCAAAGTCCAACGGAACATATTCCTGCAATAAAAAGTATAATTCTATGTGCTATTCCAGGACATATTTCAGTGAGAATTAGAAACAAACATACACACAAGCTGTAGTTTTTAGGGTTCCGTAGCCAAATGGCAAAAAACGGAACCCTTATAGATTCGTCATGTCTGTCTGTCTGTCTGTCTGTCTGTCCGTCCGTATGTCACAGCCACTTTTTTCCGAAACTATAAGAGCTATACTGATGAAACTTTGTAAGTAGATGTATTCTGTAAACTGCATTAAGAGTTTCACACAAAAATAGAAAAAAAGCAATAAATTTTGGGGGACCCCATACATAGAACTGAAACTCAAAAATTTTTTTTTCATTAAACCAATGCGTGTGGGGTATCTATGGATAGGTCTTCAAAAATTATACTGAGGTTTCTAATATCATTTTTTTCTAAACTGAATAGTTTGCGCGACAGACACTTCCAAAGTGGTAAAATGTGTGTCCCCCCCCCCTCTAACTTCTAAAATAAGAGAATGATAAAACTAAAAAAAATATATGATGTACATTACTATAAAAACTACCAACGAAAATTAGTTTGAACGAAATCTAGTAAGTAGTTTTTTTTAATGCGTCATAAATCGAAAAAATACACTATTATTAAAACATCGATCAAAGTTACAACACATTACAAGAACTTTTAAATTATGTTATTTGCTGCTACGGAACCCTTCATGGGCGAGTCCGACTCGCACTTGTTTTAATATTAGTGAGATATCACTTGATGTGGTGAAATCACAACTAGGAACCTACTCTAAAACACAATCCATCCAATTGCATAATATTACCATATTAAGTCTCACATCAAAACTCTCGTAAGCATAGCGCGCACTGGTGACTTTTGTTACGGTGACAATATTTTTTTTTTAGCCATGTTTACCCTACTGTCACGTCTTTAAATGCGCGCACTACATATTGGATTCATAAGCACGGTGACTTTTTTTTTGTCAAAAGTCACGGTGACAAAGTCACCAGTGCTCGCTATGTCTGAGCTAGCACGCACGGGTGATTTTTATTTATTTATTCACAAAATCCACAGCTCTTTTACAAAAATTTTGCTTAAAGATAAACTAATGTTACAGCCAATTAAGGATTTACAATTTACTATCTAAACATTTATGCCTCAGAAACAAACAGAATAAGACGCTAGTACCATTCAAGCCTAGTAGTGGTGTGCTGTGTGAGTGGGTGTGTTGGATTTTTGTCACCATGACTTTTAGTTTACTGTCACCGTGCTTATGAACCCAACATGTAGTGGGCGCACTTGAATACGTGACAGTAAAAATGGATATAAAATGATAAAAAAAAATATTGTCACCCAGACAAAAGTCACCAGTGCGCGCTACCTCTTATAACTCGAACCAAACAGCAAAGAGCGTCCAGAAACGAGACCTACCCTCTAATTAGAGAACATGAAGACTCCCCTATGTAGCCTCCGGCGATGGCCGAACGGTTTTTTAATTTGATCCAGAGTATGATGCACTAGCCACTATTTCCCACGTCCCCACTTTTTGTCAAAAGCATACAGTTCTTGAGATATCTTGTCAAACGAATTTGAGCTCTTATTTTTGTTAGTAAGGAGCTAAATGGAAAAAGATATCTCTGAGGGAAATAGTGTTCATTGAGTCTTGATTTTTTTTTTCAATAATATTTTTTTCGGGTTTTAATTTGATACCTACATACCTACTTATATAAAATTTTGTGTCACAGTGTTTGTAATCGAACTCCTCCGAAACGACTTGATTGATTTTCATGACATTTTTGTGTAAGTATATTTAGTAGGTTTGAGAATAGGTCGTAGCCTATTTTTATCAGCCTACCTCTACTCTCTCTTATATACTTTACAACAGCATTTACCTGGTTAGCTAACCTAATAGGTACATAAAAATCTCGTGTTAGTTTTATTTAATGGAACTCCTCTGAAACGGCTCGACCTATTTTTATGTATATTTGGTAGATCTGGGATTAGGTTGTAGGCTATTTCCACCTTCTTCTTTAAATTTATAAGACAGAACAACGTTGGTCGAGTCAGTTAGTAAAATATTTTAAAACAAAAGAATTTTTTTTTTCTTTTTTAACTATCGCACAACGTCGTCTAGTCCCAAGCTAAGCAGAGCTTTTTATGAGTACTAGACAACTGATAAACATACTTATATATTTCTAAATACACCCTTAAATAGATAAATTACACCGAGACACAGAACAAATGATCATGCTCATCACTCAAACATTTATCCTGGGTGGGAATTGAACCCACGAGCTCCGGCATAGTAGTCAGGGCCACTAACCAATATACCAACAGGCCAGTCAATAATATAATTATCGAAATCAATTCTACGAACAATATTGTTAGCACGATGCACTATAATTTAATTTCGGAGCTCTACAACCTACATATTTGTTTCAAAATCCGCTCACACAATGCCCATGGCTAATCCCTTTGATCTGCGTTTCACAAAACAATCACTAACACTATCAAATCCACCATTTTGAACATTTCTGAATCCCCGACAATCTGTACTTCAAATCTGCTTTGGTGTGTTCACTTGTCCATACGCGTGACATCGATGTACAGCTCAAAGACTGATACGCGTCATAACGATGACATCATGTGTATGTCCTATTACTGGCTAGCAAACAGTCAAAATGTTAATCAAGTCCAATCAAACGTAGACTCGCACCTATAACGGCAGGTGTACGACCAAAACTGTAATGGAAATTGAAGGTAAACTGGGAATGCCATGCTTTGTTGTATTAGTGAATAGGAATTGGATTGCTCAAATGAAATTCCTGATACGATTTAGTTAGCAATATGAAATGATTGGAGGAAATAAATAGTAACTTTTAATGTAGTAAAAACCTTTAGAGCCCGATCAGTGCCATAAAGCAGTGACTTTCTGACGCCTGATAAAGAAAAATGTTTATGAACAACATTATCAACTATTAATTTTTTCGCGCGATAAATACAACTTTTCCCCACTACGTTGAAAGGGCTTGGATCTTTAGAAACATTTTTAAACAAAAAATAATGGCTGACACGGTCGAACGGTATTGGAGTTCACTTTGAAGAATATTTAACATATACTTCAAAGTGAACATTGCTTATGTAAATCAATCAATATTTCGCAAATAAAATGGATTTAAATGTCATTGAGGCTCTATCATAGATACTCGTACTGCCACTTAGGTGGGTACGAGTGTTGTGTCCATTTAATTCCGGCCAGATGTTCAAGGGACTATAAGCCTTAACCGCCAGCGTCGTATTGGTTCAATGATTGTTTTCACGTCCTACTCACCAGAGTAGGACTGAGTACTCCCTCTCATTTAGCATTTCAATCTCCATAGGTGACTGAAGAGCTGGCGAGATGGAGTATTTGGTCGTGGATATGGGACCTTGGCGGAATGAACGAAAGTGTTTGTCGGATATATCCAAGGTCAAAAGATCAAGGTCAACTTTCTCGGCGCTAAACACTTTTTGGAAACGAATCCTAACTATTCTAACTAATATGTTTAGAGTTCTCTGCGATGAATTTCGTGTGTATATTCTTTAACTAATGTTATAGGCGTATAGCCATATTTGTTATGTTAAAACAAATAAATAAATTAAAAACTATCAATAGACAATAAGTCGCAGCCTTGACAATTTTTATCCCCTGAAAACGTAATCAAATTTCAAGTGATGGTAACAAGCATAATTTTTATCCATATAAGTAATACCTAGATGCCTAAAAATAGAGAAATTTCTATGATCGGCTGAATGTGTGTGTTTTTTTTTATGTATGTTCACCGATATCTCGGTCAATTGAGGACCGATTTTGAAAATTCTTTTTAGATTGAAAGGTATGCTTCCAAGTTGGTCCCATAGAAATATTGTTATGATCTAATGATGAAATTCGAAGATATGGAACAGAACTCCTCAGCAGAACTGTGGTTACAAGTAAAGTTGCTTTGTTTATACGTGTAGTCGATGACTGACTGTCAGAAAAGGAGGAGGGGGGATGTATTCAACTGATCTGATGATGAAGCCAGAAGGAAAACAAGGTGTTTAGGATTATTAGAATCGTTATGAGATGCACTGTGGCTATAAGTTAGGTACTTAAGTTTGTATGAGTCTGAGTCTGGGGTACTTTTTGGTGGTGGCACCATAACTAAAAAGTGTAAAATAAAAAACTTTTTACAAAAAAAATATAACCGACTTCAATATAAAAAATACCGAAAAGTATAAAATAACTTTAATTTTGGAAGTCGGTGTTAAATAACGAAGAGACAAAACTATTATAATCAACGACTTCCAAAATTAAAGTTATTTTATACTTTTCAGTGTTTTTTAACGTTGAAGTCGGTTAAATATATTTTTTTTGTAAAAAGTTTGAAAATGAAACCTGCGGTCCTGGAATGCAATAACAAAATAGGAACATGAGTGTGGTTTTAGTCTGTAAAGGTCTGATACGTCTTCCCGCTCCACCCTAGAGCTAGAGAAATTATTGGATGGTTTTCAGAATTGTGAAAATTACCTAGCGACCGACAAAAAAATCCATTCCTACTAACATCACGTCTTAATACTTAATTTTCATTACAAAAAAATCCGATTTCTTGTCACGGGATTTTGTTCGGCAGCTTGCCAACGGACAGTATTAAGATTACCCAGATTCATTATTCAGATTAAGCGTGGCGAAATGTTGACAAATTGAATTTGATTCGCTCATGTCAAAGACTCTCGGGTCAGTAATTGGTTTAGTGCCCGATGAGGTTGGAGTAAATAGTGGTTTCCACGCGAGGATTTCGGTGTCAAACAGTTTGTGACGTACGTCGGATACGGAAAGGAATGGCGTATTTGTTGTTTGTTTTGACCTCGTTTTTGAGAGCTAATCAGACTGGTTTTTTCAGTGATACAAACTAGTGCTTCATTGCGATCCCACCTGATGGTAAGCAGTGATGCTATCGTTAATCGTGAAGCGCACTAGTTTATTAAGAGTCTATTCACTGTAGCCTGTAGATTGATCATTTAGATGTGTAGTAGAGTAACTCTAGTAGAGTAACGAGCCCATAAGATGGACTGATGACGAGGTAAGGGTCATGAGAATCCAATGGATGCTAGTAGCACTGGACCGTTCGTTGTGTCGAAACTTGAGAGACGTCTATGTCCAACAATTAATGCCTTTCGGCTGAAATAGTAATTATTTCCGACTTTTTTGAACTATAACCACGCTCACAAACTCTTCTATTTACTTTTAAAACAATCCAAAATCTAAACTCATACACTAGTTCACTCAACAAACGTCCAAACACTGTTTTTTTGCATCAACAGTAAAACTAGCCGTCCGATCTGATACGAGTACATGTGCCCGAATTATTTGCCTGGGTAAATCGATAACAACAGTATGTATGTACCCTCAGTTGACCTGTTCGGAGATAATAAAAAAGTTGAATGATACTATGCCCGCCCTATCGGAAAATAGAAGTGGATCTTTAGTTCTTCGAGTCGCCAGTAACAATGTCGCTGGACAATCGCGTACGGAAGCGATATGTCTCGTATAAAAATTTATA
This sequence comes from Mythimna albipuncta, assembly GCA_929112965.1. Lineage (NCBI taxonomy): Eukaryota > Metazoa > Arthropoda > Insecta > Lepidoptera > Noctuidae > Mythimna > Mythimna albipuncta. The sequence goes on from OV815960.1 coordinate 4,984,221, forward strand.
TTATTGCTCAACTCATCGTCTGGACGGTGACGTGCGATTCTACGGAGTTTCCACTGTAATAGCCTTTCAATATCGTGATATCGAAAGGCTATTACAGTACATTACAGCAGACATGTCTGCCGATGCGTTTAATGGTTTTGTAAATAAAATTCTATAGAACAGAACAATATATTCAACTTACAAACTACATACATTCTACATTGTTATTAGCAATAATTCTGTAGTAACAGAAACTTTGCAGACTGTCATTGGATATTTCGCACTAACCATCGAAATTGTTTTATAACCGGATGAGATGAGATAAAATCAATATTTTTCGACGCCGAATCTCAAAATCTGACATTGACTTTGAAGGCAGAATTGTCTAAAAACCATTAAAAGTTGTAAATCTTTTTTTTTTCTAGAAAAAAAAAATAGTTATCAGTTCTATTACAGTACTAGGTGCTGCGTTTGGCTTTGCGTGATGTGAAAGTAAAAAATTGTCCCAAGACAACTTACTCCCGTGATAAAAAGTATCTCTATCCTACATGCTATTCCAAAACATTGTTCACCGATGGGGAAAATTTAAAAAATCCGTTCAATCTTTCGAGCGTGAAGAACTAACAAACATATTATATACACACAAACTTACAAACTTTCACTTTTATAATTTTAGTATAATAAGTCAATGGCCTGTATAAATTGACTGCGTGACAGTACTTTCGAGGGCCCGCGAGTCCGGAGCGAAGTAAATCCGAAGCCGGCCGAATTCCCGCGAGTTCTCGAGTTTCAACAAACGGCTCGGATCCTTCGGCGCCAATAACGACGGATGTCCACTTACTATTGCATTAAAGATGCAGACATTATCTGTAAAAGGAGTCGGTATTACAAGACATCATTAGAAGAGATGTAGTATCTAGAATATTTTAGTGGACATGTAGGCTTTTAGACGCAAAAGACGTTTTTGTAGCACACGTTATAATATTATTTACTCAGTACGTGATTTTCTGTAGTTTCCACCAGTCTAAGAAAAAGACTCGTGAACGTACATACGGGTATCTTAAAAAGATACTGTTGTATTTGTAGACTTATTTAGCATAAGAGCAAAATAGTCAAATTTTTTTTCTTACTGTACCACTGCTGGGCAAAAGCTTCCCCCAAGTCCTTCCCGACTCTACTTCCGCACTATCTTAAACCAGTTCTTGTGGCACGTCTCTAGAACATCTCGACACCTCTTCTTGGCCGGCCTCAGTGGCACTTTCTTTCTGCAGGATATAACGAGAAAAAAATCTATAACCTAGAAATTTTTTCTACAACAAATTTTTCTTACTTAGGTACCTAATTAACCACTGTTGACATGAGACTAGAGGGCCAACATTTTTCTCTATAGCGCCAACGTTCTCGCCTACCAGATACATAGACCTTATTAAATCATCTTAGAAGTGATCCCTAATTGAATGTAACTAATAGGGAAAGATGAAGAAGTCTTAAAAAAAGCAAAACCCGGAACCAACCTATCAGACGATCCATGACCATTCTTTATTCTTTAATGTACACAAACATTTTTAACAAACAACAAAACAGGACATTTGATGTACATAGGCGAGCTTAACCCACAACTGACCATGATAACGACATGAGTGTACGACTGAGAAGAATCTAATTGACCATTTGTTACTAAGCCAATTATCTTTAACCATTTTTATCTTCCCCGAAATCCCATCACTAATACGCCTAACACAATAGAGCCATCTTTTAAAACCACATCTATTTATTTGTGGCGGTTGCAGTGAGCAGCCGGCTTTACCCTCCCGCGTCGAGGCGGAGGATTATGTATTTTATCCTGAATCTCTTACCAATGTCGCTGTGTAATTGTGGATTACCCTCGCTCATGTTTCCATTTGTCCTGCATTCAGTAAGTTTTTATTAGAGTTCTCTTTGATTCGTTATCTTTTTGTTATGATGAAAGTTTTGCAAAGTCTGCATTGTGAGGGTAAGTAGTGATCAATCAGTCGAAAAGTAGTATTAAGGAAATGTTTGTGTTAATAAACTAAGAGATTATAGGTAAAACTACATTGGGCATTCAGTTTCCATACATTTTATATGGCAACTAGACTTGCAGAACTACATTAGATCTACACCATGCGACGCCACGCGACGCGACTCTAAGTATCAGGCGTGACCCACGTGTGCGTGGGGCTAATGTAGTTCCCGCTTAAAAACGACGTCATATCTATGTGTAGTATCTAGGCGTAAATATTCCAACTTCTTTCTCCTCTTCATTGCGTTACATTCCTCAGTGCTGATGGTCGTGACCTCTCTGCTTCATCACTTTCACTTGTACGATATTCTTCCATCTGTTTCTGTCTCTGGCGGTATGAAGGGCATTGTATATCGTAGAGTCAAGAGCGGTGAGGAATTGCGGATCCAGTTAGATCGACGAATTGTGCTGCGCTCACGAGACTTTTTTCCATGAATGACATAGTTCCCGAGAATTTGTTTATATCCCATGGTACAGACAACATTACTGCTCGCACATTAAAACCTACCTTATCGGGGCTGATCGTACCATGGTGGTGATAGGCACTGTGGGGTCTTATTTTTAGAAATCAGATCCAGATGGAAAGCGTTCTTTAATATACCCCCTCATAAAAAGGTGTCAAAATTCCGTATAAATAACGTTATTTGTGAAAAGCTACAATTATAAAGAGTTAACTGTACCCCCTGGTTTCACATAAGTTTTTGGGTACTATTCTACCCCCGTTAGTTGGAGCGTGATATTATAAGGTAGGTTGGGGGAAGATCGGCATTGGGGTAAGAACGTATAAATCAATATACCACTTATTTAGCTTTATTTTTAATGCCAGCTACATTGCTGGGCAAGGTGGGACATAATGACGCGGCAAGCAATAGGACTAGCATCAAAAATAAAGCTAAATGAGTGGTATAATTTATATTTATACATTCTTACCCCACTACCGATCTTACCCCAACGCACTATAATAGCCTATGTCCTTTCTCGATAAATGCAATATGCAAAACTAAAATAATTTTTCAACTCAAACTAATAGTTCCTGAGACTATGACGTTAAAACAAATGAACTCTTTAAGCTTCATAACATTAGTATAGATTTAATGAATGATCATTGTTAAATTCATAATGAAAGTGACTATTTGAAGAGCCACAAATATCAACATTCATTTATGCCGTACACAGTAACACAAAATTTCGTTCTATCAAATTCCGATTGCAGACCACATATCGAATTCTTGCCATACCTACCACCTCAAACACAGCACTGAATGATGAACAGAATTCAAAATTCATCAAAGTAATATAGGATACAAATTCCGTTCCGTTTACGCTAAAATAATTTCGATTCACCGAACAAATATTTAAAGAGACCACGTAATGTGTGCCGTGCTGAAGTTACTTAGACACCGCAGAACTCCTAAGCAACTTCCTCCACTATAAAGGGAATTATTAACTGGCGTGTCTAGTAGTTGGAAAACAGCTCGGCTTTAACCCTTCAGGTGTGTGGGGAGGTTGAAAGTCGAAATTTTAATTGGTAAACAGGGAACTTTGGTGAGCTTACCGTGTTAGTATTGAAACGTTTTGAATATATGAGTTTTGAACATCTCTTTTGGAATTCTAGTGATGCGTCTGCCCGTGGTTTGGGTTCGAAGAAAATTTTGTGTAGTTAGTCCTACATATGTATATTGTAATGCTTATTTATTGTGCACGATCATAACAGAACAGTCATGTCGTTAGTTTTTTTTTTTTTTTTCAATCATCTAATTAATTCTCTCGCTCCAAGGCATAGCTGGACTGTTTTAGTCAGACCTATACTGACTAAGACTACACCTATGTTCCTTTTTCCCTCTTAATACAAGATCCTGGGGTTCCCTTTCGAAGGTACGCTTCGGCCCTGCAGTGGATCCTTACAGTTTTGCTAACATCTGTTACCGGACGGTTGGACGGCAAGCTACCCGTTGCTAGTCATCCGCAACTCCACTATGGTGTCTTTAGTTGAAAATCTAATTAGTCAATTTATTTGCTACGATACAGATAAATACGTAATAAAATGTCTTAAATTAAATAAAAGTTTTTTGTTTAGTGGGAAGTCATAAAATAACACCTTCCAATCTAGACGGCGCATGAGGCTGTATCAGAAATTTACTGACTAAAACCCATCAGAAAAAAATATTGTGGCAACTAAAGGGTGTATATTTTTTTCGGACAACCCTGTAGCCCTATCGGACATTGGCCTTAGTGAACACCGTCCATTTTGCTGACATCTCTTTGAGGCACGCGTGAAACAAGACGACCTGTCAACCCATAATAAAATAACCTAACGTTATAGACGAAAGGATCTGGAGTAGCGATCGCTTAACTACCGGAAGACGCAGCGTTGGAAGCCCACCCCCAAGGTGGACCAATGACCTGGAATTGTTGTTATGTTAAGTTTGTAAGCTAGTTTTGAGATTGCATCTTTACTGTTTTTCTTTCTTTCTGGTGAGGGACGCGGGAATTCGATAAACGCAAGACGCACAGGACCGGTCATCATGGCGACACTTTGGGGAGGCCTATGTCCAATAGAGGACGTCGTTCGACTAAAATGATGCTGATGATGAATGTTATAGAATCTAATCGTCCTTCTAATATTCATATACCAATAATATGAGAATACAATAGCGATCACCTACAACACTTCAGTGTGAAGCAATATAAAGCTATACCATTAATTCCTCCTTCAATACAGACAAGTTAATATATGTGACATCGTTAGTTATGAGTGAAATTGATTAATTCCGCCAGGGACTCGCATCGACTGGACTCGGCAAGAAAATACGCAGTATGACAACTTCATATGACTTTTTGGATAGTGGAACTAATCTATAATTACGTATTTACTAAATACGCGTAAAGGTAAGGATCGTGACAAAAATATCTGAGCACGTTATATCGTATCTATTCGTTGAGTTTTTTTTTATGTGAGAAATCTTAAAACAACTTCTCACACTCAATGAGAGGGTATCAGATTTTTACAGAATAAAGCACACTTTGCTTTCGATCCAGGACCCCGGGGTACTCTTTTGGCTTTGACCTTGCTGGGCCCCAGCTGACTTTTTAATTGCTACCGTCTATAGCAATAGGGTTGTGTCCAGGGTCAAAATAATTACATTTTATTTAGTCCGTATTTTAGATTATAAAAGAATATTGGACACGTATTTTTTCTTTTTTTGATTAACCAAAATATCACAAAGACAGCCCATCAAGATTACGTTTGACGTCACCCCGTGCGAAAAATGCAGCACGGGGTGACGTCACACGTAACTTCAACAAGCCACATCTCTATCTTTTTGGTTTAATTTACAAAAAAAAAAAAAAATACTTGTCCCTTACCTTTGAATAATGCAAAAGACGGACTAATTACATTTTTTTTCGGAAACTAGCCTATTGTTTAAAACAAGATTGCTTAATAATGGAAACGAAATGGAATGGATCGATGAACTAATATGGATGGAATGATAATAGTAAATTAATTAAGGTACCCAGAAAATGACCTCACTATAAGAATGTTTTGTAGCTATATCTCTTTAAAACGACCTAATAATCAATTATAACTTATTATCTAATTAGAACGTTTCTTAAAGTATTTACAAAAACTTAACTTTATTCATTTTACACAAGAACAAACAAAACATTCTCCCGTTCATCGTGCGCCTTGGAAGTACCAAGTCGTCCAGATAAACGAAGTATTGCTACAATTTTCAGTTCACTTACTGTCCATCTGTACGTATCGTTGAGGGGGATAGGGGGGCAGGGTGGGAGGCCACCCAGGCTCGCACGCGACATTGGTCAAAGTCGAATAATGCCACGACTGGAACTTTTTGATAGGTCCGTCGGTAAATGCAGTCAGACATCGGTCAGATTATTGTACCTCTCATTCGGGAGGGCACAACTGAGTAGTCAAAGGGCTCCTTTGATACAGCTCAGCTTTGTCGTCAAAATATATAAATCTAATTACATATATGACGTAATTATATTAATGTCGGAAACGGGTCGCGTTTCAATCACGTGGAATCCGTTTTTGGTAATACGTAATAGGATTATCATCTCATGAATGATTGAGCAAATCGTGAAGTAGGTTATTTTTGTTCATAGACAAGTTGACTTTGTTTACGCGGCTGTTACACAAGCAAGGTTATAAAATGGCTCTAAAACTTTATTCCGGATTAAGAGTACATTGAACTTTGCTAGTACGAAATAAAAGAACATCCCTAAACTTAAGATTGGAACTAAGAAATGTAAGATTTAAACAAAGGCGAACACCGTTTTAAAAGTCGGTTTGTTCTGACAAACCTGAACTACCCTCAAAGTGGGTTTTAGCGGAAATGAATAGGAGCGTATTGTCAAGTACGAACACTCGACTTCGCCTATCACTGACAAAGGTTTATTTGCTGTTTTTCACAAATAGTTTGAAGAGCCTCCCCGGAGGAGAGGAGTGCCATGAACAGGGGTAGGTGCTGCCTTACTGAAGAACAAGGTAAACGAAGTTTTCGGGTTATGTGAAAGTTTGGCAGCTAATGTGAATGAATGAATCTGAAGGGAAAGAATTACAACACTCGCATGCCGTTACGTATATGTTTTATTTGGACGAGGGGGAATAAAGTTCATATCAAATAGTAATGTTACATTTGTAATACTGTACGTTTAGTAATAACAGATTTTTTAACTACTGAGGAGTATTACTAAGTTCATATACTTCGTAGTTCGCGTTAGAAGCTAGAAAAGCGTCGGAAAACTCAACAATATTTATACTTTGTGTGAAACGGTATACAAAACTATGTAACAAAAAACTGCACAGAAATGAGAAGGTTAAACTACCTTCACTTTTTACAGAAAAAAAAACTCCCATTTTTCCATTACTCGCTTCTGAAATTGAAAAGACGAGCACAGAAAGTACCGAACAACTTGGGACTTTGAAGGTTCGCCTTGTGTAAATAAGAGCGGAAGCCTTAGGAGGCCCGAGGAGGTCGGAGGGGGGAACAGTCGCGAGCAGAAAGCCCGGCGAATAAAGCCTTCAAAAACTATTTAAAGAGGCTTCGAGCTCAATTGGCACGAGACTCCAATGATGGCAGATACTTATGAAATCACATAGAAAAGTACTCTAAGCAAATTTTTCTGCATAAGGAACTAATATTTGAAGTGGATGCATCTGTTGAGAATGTACAGGAAGAGTAATAAGGGAGAGTGGACCATTTTCAATAGCTTGGCTACGGGTGTATTCGGTAATTTAGTCGTGAAGTGACTGCGGTAAAAGCGTGGTATAGAATATGCAATACATTAAGTTAATATGTGATGTGATATATTTTATTAATAACGTTATTTTTAGGCATTAATAAATTTTCTCAATTGCAACCAAAAATAAGAGAAAACCTAACACTATTTAAAGATTTATAAACTGACTACTATCAAAAATTTTTTTTTCGGCATTCACGGCACATTGGTATATTTTTGACTACCTTCTTAGCCTAGCGGTTAGTGGCCACGATTGCTATGCCAGAAATCGTTGGTTCGACTTCCACCCAAGAAAAATGATTGTGTTATGAGCATGATCTGTTGTTCTGTGTCTGGATGTAATTTATGTATAATGTGTAATGTATTTGGAAATATATTTTTAAATATGTTTATTACGTGTCTAGTACTCATAGCATAAGCTCTGCTTAGTTTGGGACGAGATAGCTTTGTGTGAAAGTTGTGGAATATTATTATTATTCAATTTTATATATATATATATTTATCTCAGGACCCTCAGGTCCCGAACCTTTGGAAGGCATACGAGGAGCCGAAACCAACTCGCAGAGGCCTTTTTAGACGCTTTTAATGGGACGTGGTACTATTATTATTTTATCTCTACCTATCTTGTAAACCTTATCGACCAAAGTTCACAGTTCAATTATCTCAACTACCAACCAAGAGGGTTAATCGTCATATTGAAAATAATAACTCCATCAGCGTTGGATGCAATATTCAGCGATGAACGTAAACCAGCGGAACTTCCTGTTTGTAGCTGAGTGCGGAAATTCAATTATCCGACGATAAAAGTGCGGAGCGGACGGTAGTGATGCCAAGTTCCCGGTACGCCCCCGGCCGTCCCGGGTTTTAGATACAAAAATATTAATACGATTTATATTTTTTCTTCGTGATTTATTTGGTTGATTATTATAATCTGTTTATAATTCTGCTGTCGTTAGAGATTGTTGCTTGTCATTGTGGATTCGTACATCAAAATATGAGAATATTTTTACTGTCAAACCTTTTTCAATAACTGTTTTACGATCTACATCTTTACTATCTGTTAGAGTGCGAGTGTGAAAGCCTAGTTTAGGCGCACAGTTTTTCATTATAAACTAGAATAACACTATAATTGTATGCATGTCTACAATGTTTGTAATGTTTATTGTGGTGAGAAAAATAATTACTTATTATAACTCTATTCCGGATAAAACATTATGTTTTTTCTAAAACAGTGAAGAGGAATTCCCGATCCATTTATCGTCAACTTATACATGGTTTAAAAGATTGTTGTTTCATTCTGATTATGAGGTAACGCAAAAAAAGAAATGTAATGAATTTTGATTCCTTCAATGTAGGTTTGTGTAAGTTAATATTAACCTATGAGTACATTATGAATAGCACAAAGAGTTTACACAAAATAGCAGATTTTCAGAAGTATTTACTGGATTTGTTTAACAAAAATTCACATTTTGGTTTTAATAGTAACCTAGATAATATCCACAAAATATTTAGAAAAAGATGTGTAATAACGTTATAATCATATAAGAGCATCTGGCACCGGGACACGAACTGCAGTGACCAATCTGAAAATCTCTGAACCGAATGCGAGCTCAGGTTAACCTCTGCAGAGATAATCTGGCCAAATGGGGTATATTGGCCCATCGCAAATACAGTGCCAATGTGGAACCCATTCTCAAGATATGCGTCACCTCCTTTTCTGCCCAGCATGCAGACTACTTGTCCCTTCCACGACTTATACGAGGCCAACGATAGAGCTATTCAGGTTGTTAAATATTGATCAGATCAGATTCGATTCAGATCGACGCGAAAGAAGAAAACGTAAGACCGTTGTGCTACAAAAGTCATCGATAAATCGTTGCACACACTGGTCTAATCTTCAAGTTGTTCTATTCTAGCCTTTAAAACATGAAAATCCCGCAACATTATATCTGTTGGCAACACTAGCTCGTGGAATACCTGGACAGAATATGCGTCACCTCCTCTTCTGCCTCTCTTCTGCATCTTTAAAGACAAATCTGTCCAGGTTACTGAATATTTCTCGGACCAGATTCGATTCAGATCGACGTGAAAGTTGTAAGTACCGCTGTGCTATAAAGGTCATCGATAAATCGTTGCATAAACTGCTCTCATCTTCAAGATTCTATTCTAGCCTTTAAAACATGTAAATCCCGCAACATTATGTCTGTTGGCAACACTAGCCAGTAGAATTCCTGGACTGGATATGCGTCACCTCCTCTTCTGCCTCTCTTCTGCATCTTTAAAGGCAGATCTGTCCAGGTTACTAAGTATTGCTCGGGCCAGATTCGATTCAGATCGACGTGAAAGTTGTAAGTAAGTAACGCTGTGCTGTAAAGGTCATCGATAAATCGTTGCATAAACTGCTCTCATCTTCAAGATTCTATTCTAGCCTTTAAAACATGTAAATCCCGCAACATTATGTCTGTTGGCAACACTAGCCAGTAGAATTCCTGGACTGGATATGCGTCACCTCCTCTTCTGCCTCTCTTCTGCATCTTTAAAGGCAGATCTGTCCAGGTTACTAAGTATTGCTCGGGCCAGATTCGATTCAGATCGACGTGAAAGTTGTAAGTAAGTAACGCTGTGCTGTAAAGGTCATCGATAAATCGTTGCATAAACTGCTCTCATCTCCAAGATTCTATTCTAGCCTTTAAAACATGTAAATCCCGCAACATTATGTCGGCCGGCAACACTGGCCGGGTGGCTGAGGGCGGACAAGGGGTGTCTGTCCGCGCCAAGACGTGCTTCGTGAACTTGAATTTTCACGATTTTACTCTCATCATAGATATTATTTCAACTTTCTTGGAGAAATTCTGTTCACTATGCACTGTTTATGATTAGTTTGTAAGTTAGTGAGTGTTGGTCGGAGCTTTTGTATTCTGTTGCTTTATGTTCACTTGGTTACTAGAATTTCATTCTTATTCTATTATTCGAATTTATAATCTTAAGATTTATTCTAAACACGACCTTACGATTCTTAGATTTACATTTGATTTATTGTGTTGGTGACTAAAAAGACTAATAAAGTCTTATTCTTCTAATAAATCAGTCTTACAAATTTTTGTAAAACAGTAAATTGATTTCTTAAAAGCATTATAATTACTTAATTCTCCATAGACTAGTTTCTGCGTGAGCCTTCATCTGGGTGAAAATTAAAAATTTTACCAGGAATCTTATGGACTCGGTCCCGGGCTAGCAAAATATGAATACCTAAAAATTTTTATACCCTATGTTTCTCTATTTACATTGACCAGGGTCCAAAGTTTCATCCAAACCCGTTCACAAATACATACACGCATACATACATACAAATATCCGCCTTTATAATATTAGTGTGATAGGTATGTAATATAATACGGCTGCCTGCAATATAAAATGGTATGTCACGATAAAAGTCGATATGAAAACTTTCATAAGCCGTAGCAATACCCCGTTTACTGTACATCGCTGGTATAAAAAGCGACGTTTCATGCACAGTAGTAAATAATAAGCCGATGGAAAGCGAGTATATAAAATTTTTAGGGTTCGATAGCGGAGTGATAATGGAACTTTTATTGCCCGAATTATACCGGGTTACTTTTCATACGGTCTACATGGAAATTGGGAGTCATTATGCTTATGAGCTTGCACGTATGAATGAATATTTCAAACGCCCTTGTTTTCAAAATTCGTATTCTTACTACCTTATTTGGAAATAGAAATATTATCGTATGTTTTTATTTTAGTGTTCTGAAAGGTTGAAACCTCATAAATATATTTTTTTAAGCGACATAAACTAATGTAGTTATGTGATCGTTGATGGTGAAGCGCACTAATTTATTAAGAGCCTATTCACTCTGGCCTTGAAGATACCAAATTGTAATAGGATGGGATGATCGCAGCAGGCAAATTGTTCCAGTCCTTCGATGTGTGAAGTACAAACGATGATGAGTAGCTTTTCGCATCGTTATTAATTATGCCTGTCTTTGCTGGTTCTGGATATCTCCTATCATGCAGGGGGTTATTACTATTAATTGCGCGTTTTTACGTAAATCATCAAATAAAAAAAACTGACTGGATTTTCTTAGAAAAAAAAAATATTGAAAATAAAATATTTGGCCAAAAAAAATTTGTTCAAATGTGTGTACAAAGCGACAATTAACCTTTTTTCAGAGTTATTCAAGTTGTACAGATGTTTGTACAATCGCCGCTCAAGGGGAGCCACATATTTACCAACATTGAATAATTTTCGTCATGTCAGTATTATATCAATATTATCTTTGACAGAATAGTGTTCACATTATTAATGTAGACTATTAATAATGTGAACACTATAACCAATCAAAGCTAAGCTTACTAGGTTAAACTGAACCATCTAGGTAGCTACCAAGAGAGTTTGAGATTGTCGACTGTTTCAAACTTCGATATCATCAACACTACTGTTGATTGTTGAAAACTATATCAATGCATCTCACTCACACTTTGAATGATACAACCTAACAATCCCCTGAAAGAGATAGAGATAGAAAGAGGTTTGAGATGAACTCATAAACTTAGTAGGCAGATAAGTTTGACCAAAACTGCAGGGTCAGTTGAAAACAAGCATCTATCAATGAATTTATGTTCCGATAGAGAAGTTATTCGTCTGTTAGTCTGAAGACGACATAAAAACAGGAATCTATCAGCTGCTGTCGTCATAAAAGTCATACATAGACAATGGATGATCTTTCTGATGGTTTCCATTCTATTGATACTTGTAAGATGATCAGTTTTTGTAACCTAAACAGATGGGACCTATTTTGGCATAATATTAGGTACAGTACTATCGATAATAACTACTATGAACTGTCCGCAATATTATGCTGAGTTAGGCGCCTTTTTGGTTTCTTAGAGGTTTTAATATTTTTTTTACATACATATTTTATTTCTACTGTAAACGAATGTGACGAAAGAATATGAGAGAACTGACCACACCCCAGCCACCGAGATCTCGACCCTTATCTTATCTTAGCTTTCGTAGGACAAGCAATAGTTAGCTCACCGCTCGGCCCCGGCCGTCTAGTAATCGTCCGGACCAAACCCAAGTCGTCGACGGTACGTAGTCTTCTACGCGCGCCTCAAAGAGATGTCAGGAAAATCGTAAGCGCCAATCAAGGCCGAAGCCTACTGATGCCATGATTTTGCTTCTGAAAGGGAAACCCAGGGTTCAGGAACGCAAGGCAAAAAAATAGTCAGTAAAAGTCTGCAACGCCCTCTGGTTTGGCACTAGAGTGGGATAAGTTATTGGGTGATTTATAACCAAAAAAAAAAGATAGAGTAACTTCGTAAAGTTCATTTAATACAATTTAAAACAGTTACAATTTATGCAGCCCAAGCAACACACAACTATAAATTCCCTATGTAAATGCGTACTTACACAAATGTGAAATCCGGTACACTTCCAAAATTTCCCCGGCACCCGCAGTAATTGAATATAAAAACCGCTGGAAGCTCCAAAACGAACTTTGACACTTGCCGAGTTTGTTTTTATTTTTGTCGTCCGGCACGTATGGTCGATAAATTTCATGGTGCTTATGTGGACGTCAGAGGCATTACTCTTGGGCCCTCGAGACTTCTCCACCAAATTGGCCGGTCACGCCTCCTAGGTGGTGCTTCCGAGCCACTCTCGATGGCTTACTTTTTGTTTTTATCGCTTGACAAATGCCAGTTGTGGTTATGCTTTATTGTCTGAGTTTTGAGTAATGATTATGCGATTTGCGAGACTTTTAGGCTGACAGTGGACATTTTGTTGATAAATGTTATTTAGATGGACCAGTTTTGACAAACAATGATAAAGCTTACATTTATGTATTTGGAATATAACGGACAACCTCAGAATTTAAAATACGAAGATTATTTTGCACTAACCACTCGACTCGCTTTTTTGATCACTCTCCAAGACAATATGTATTTTCTATTATAATTTTTGATTTACTTGTCCTAGGTTATACGGGTCGTGGCGATAAAAAAATACATTAATTTCTCTTATAATGGGCGTTCAATTAGGACATTCAAAGTGAGAACTAGACACTGCCATTTGAATACTGACAATATGAAAGTTCCAACTTTCATTAACAGTTGAAAACGTTTCAGTCGTCCCAAACGCTCCACATAAAGAGCTAAAACATTCCACCATCAGCGTAAATTCGTTTAAATCTCAACTAACAAGTTGAACTTCGCTCGCTCAGCTCTCATCGCTTAAGCTAAGCCATTTTCGAGCAGGTATGAGTTCATCAGCCAACAAGCTTTTGACTCGCGCAACTATTTGTTAAGTACTTCTCTCGATTGTCAGGTCCCAGAATGTCGCCTATATTACCTTCGTCTGAGAGGCAATTTTGGAAGGCCAATTTCGTAAAACATTGAAGTTATGCCAAATAAAGTTTTAATAGGAATATAGCGGTTGTGTGCCCTTTTTGATATTTCGAAAATATAGAGTACGAGTTATAAGTATACAATTATTCATGTAGATAGATGGAAAGAGGCCAAAGACAAGATTGACGGATTGTGTTAGGAGTGTTATGAAAAAAAAGGAAGTTAGTGATAGAGTAATAGAATGGAATAAAAAACATGCTGCGCCGATCCCAAGTAATGTGGTTAGAGGGCAGGAAGATTATGATGATGATGATGGAAAATATAGGAGGAGATGTAGTAGTACTTTAAGTCAAGAATGAATAGGTTGCTTCTAAGCAAGCGTGCTCTATCGTCGACCACATCATCGCTTACCATCAGGGCCTCAAGTCTGCTATTACAATATTGTCAGAATGGTCTATCACTGATGTCATAATTTTATTACTGTCGATTTTGACAAGTTTGGTAATCTACTAATATAATGGCGTCACTATGACTTTCCAATGGTCAACCACTGATACTCCATCGAAAGAAATGGCATAGAATGATAATCTCGTACATATTGACAAATTAATATTTGACGTTTGCGGTAATCTGCTAAAACTTTGACAGTTTATTGGATCAGTGTTTTACCATTAGAACGTTATTGTGCAATTATTGGTTTTAATATGCTCGAAATGATCATTCTACCACAATTCTATTCTATAGAATTGACCGATCAATGATCGATCATTATGAATAAGCAGATTACAAACTTTTAGCAAAATGACAATGGGATCGTGTTGGAATGGCGAATTTACAAAAATAGCAGACTTAGGCCCCAGGTGAGATGGTGGTCAAAGGCAAGCCTACCAATAAAATAAAAAAAATGGTTAGACGAGTTGAGACTTTTTTAAACTTTAGATTTAACAATCTCGAGCATTAGGAGATAAGTTACACTTATAGCATGTTTTTGTCCGTTTACAATACTTTTCACAGCTATAGATGTTCTTCAAAATATTTTATACAAAAACATTTATTAAACGCCCGACGGAAGAATTACAATCTAAGTCTGCCGCTGAGTTTTAAATCTGATTTAATAAGCAAATACCTACTTTCATTAGAACTTCAATTTAATTACGTAGCTTTGTAAATTGCAGCTGCTGCTTTGATGTTTTAAGCAAAAAATTATATTCTTTGTATATTTTAATTCATTAAAACCCAAGCGAACGCCGGCGTTCGCTCTCTCATTGTCTGTCTATGTTTCTTTAATTATAACTGACTAAGGTTATAAGGTTATAAGGCTATTTATTACTGTGAACCAATGTGCTATTTTGTTCTAGTCATCCCTCAACATTTAATTACAAACCCTTCAAGAATTAGAACTCGAAGCGCCGAACTGCCTGAGCGCGAGGCGACGGGAGCTCATGCATTACGAATACGTCATTCCTGTGTACAATTTTACGACAGACTTTTATTGAGTTCACGAGAAACGACAGGTGAGTTATGGTATCTTGTTATAGATACGTATGTCTATGGATATTTCTCTGTGTGAAAATGAACTGCTAAAACAGATTTCGTAATACTAAAGCGCTGAAAGCGGCCGCACGCGCAAGCGTACGGCCCTTACGTCCCAGCCGTCCGGGTTTTGACCTCGAAATTCCAGCCATCATAGTTGTAAGCTTGCGGACAGCGAGCAATGGGTAGCTCGCCGTCTGGCTGTCGGACCGAGCCTGAGTTCGACGGTGCGTAGTCTTCCACGCGCGCCTAAGAAGATGTCAGCAAAACCGTAGGCGCCAAGCAAGGTCGAAGCCTACTGGGGCCATAAGTTACGAGTATATATGAAGGCAAATAAGAAACATAGGTGTGGGTTTTAATCACTAAAAGTCTGACACGCCCACTCTGCCCAAAAGTGAAAGAAGTCACTGGATGATTTTCCACATAAAAAAGTACAAAAGCGTTAATTTTAGAAAAAAAAAAAACAATTTGCCGACAGTATCAAGAATGAAGATGCTACAAAGGTGTTTATTCGTGCAAAAACCTTTACAGACACTCGAGGCCAGAAAATCTTCCTAGTTTCCTGACTAAAGCTCTCAAAAGGCCTCTTTCGGAAGATAAAACTGTAGAATCATAAAAGGAAAAAAGTTAATTGTTAATATTCTTTTATTCCACGATTAACAAAAGAAAATCTTGAATCCATTCTAATTTATGAATTCACAAAACAGATTCCTTTGACGGTTTCAATCAAACGGTAAAAAATGGCGTAATTCTCGGCAATAGCGAAAAGAAATGATTGGTAGGTTTCTAGAAAATATTGGTACTGACTGAAATAAAGTTAAAAGTAGAGGCTGGGATAAAAGACAAGGTATAGTAAGAGTAAAAGGAATCAAAATTAAAGGAGTCGCTGTTGGAACACAGTATGTGAATAACGAGGGTTCCGTGCAAAAACGGCTTCCGGTCACTGCGTCGAAAATCAAGACCAAACTACATGACAAGGCGGTTTTTCTGTCTGCTGCTGAATATTACGTTCTAGCTTTAAAATGCAGTTAAATTTAAAATTAAGTTCAGTTGCATTGACTTCATTTTTGTCTTGCATATCATTTTTGCCGCTCATTGAGTACAATCTTGTCTTATTTTTTGTATGCTGTGTTTAATGATACAAATAATAAAAAAAAATACTTGGCAAGTGCGAGTCAGACTCGCGCATTTAATGTTCCTTACAAACTTACCTATGTAAATAGTTCAATTCCCGAATGATGTCTCGATAATTTTTCCGAATCTTCGAGACCACGATCCAATTTTTTTTTGGGACTTTACAACTAAACTGTTTTCAGATTTATTAATATGCTTTTTCTCTACCTAAACCGCAGCATCTTTTTTTTCGTTATTTCAGAAATCTTGCACAGGTGTAAGGGATCGCAGACCTGAGTATCAGGTCTACCTCACCCCACCTCCACGCATTTTGGAGATGAATGGTCTTAACAGACAGACAGACGGACGAACAACAAAATTATTCTATGCTAGATTCGTTTGTTCCTTTTGAGTTACAAAATCCAAAAAAAAAATGAGTCAGCTATCCCACTTCTGATTGCAATAATCTTTACCAAAACTCTGTCGATTCACCTTTAAAAGATCAAGCAAGACAATCGTCGATAGTTCAAGTCTAGAGTATATTTATAATGGCTTATTAGTTCTTCAGGAATTCAGTGGATCGCTAAGTTAGTTGCGGGTCAAATTATGAATCTCAATATTACAAAGGGGGTCGTCCGAAGCCCGGGGCACGGCGCCCAATCGAATATTTATGAGTGAAATTCACAGCTGATAAAACTTGAGTACGGCAGGCTTTGCCACTGTAATAAGCGGATGTTTTATTTGTTGTGCGCTTCTATTTATTTTTTTAGGTCGTCCTGTGTAATTTGTTTCATTAGTTTTAGGTTTTTTTTTAAGCGTCGTTAAAATTGTGATTAATTTATGATTGCTTATATGTTTCTTTATTGTGCCTACATCAAACTGATATTTAATATAGTCAATAGTATTTTTTTTTTGTTTCTATTATTTCAATCAACATCATCATCATCATATCAGCCGAAAGATGTCCACTGTTGGACATAGGCCTCCCCCAAGCGTCGCCACAACGACCAGTCCTGTGCATCACGCATCCATCGGATTCCCGCGACCCTGACCAGGTCATCGGTATTATTTCAATAAATACTTTTAATATTAATATAATGTTGGCGATCCTAAATAAATTAATTAAATTGTATTATTATTCATTATCAGCATTTCAGCCGATAGACGTCCACTGTAAGACATGCGCCTATGTTCATTATTTTCTATTTTCATTGTGGCGACATTTGTGTTCCACAATAAACGGTCTTGTGCGTCTCGCATCCATCGGATTACGTCATCATCATCATCATTTCAGCCGATATACGTCCACTGTTGGACATAGGCCTCCCCCAAGCGTCGCCACATCGAACGTTCCTGTGCGTCCCGCATCCATCGGTTTCCCGCTACCTTTACCAGGTCATCGGTCCACCTTGTAGGAGGCCTTCCAACGCTGCGTCTTCCGGTATGCGGTCGCCACTCCAGAACCTTTCGGCCCCAACGGCCATCTGTTCTGCGAGCAATGTGCCCTGCCCATTGCCACTTAAGTTTGGCAATTCTTTGTGCTATGTCGGCAACTTTAGTTTTAGGGTTATTTAGATAAATTAAATTCGGACAAGAAGGCCTTATCTCTTTTCTGGTTTTACATGCGATATTAATATTGCTGTATAAGTTTATACTACTAATGTTTATTAGTAACTAAACTATCATGCGTACGGCTTCATTAAATTTGCAACCACTCTCAGACTTTAGACAAACACTTTAAAACTACCCACATTTGTAGATACTCGGCGACCACTCAGACGTTTGCAATACAACTTATTATTAGTTTGTCCTTTGTCCCTTTGGTCTTTACTTACAAATATTATATTTATTAAATGTCTATTTTTATAATAAACCTAGCCACGAAGTGTTAAATACAAACATATAAACAAAAAAAATCGTCATTCATTCAGGCTGCGAAGTAATTCTTGACATCGCTGTCCCCCAGAAACGTCTCCAAAAGACTGGCAGTGTTGTCACATTGAATAGTAATGTTAAGTCTTTAAACAAAAACGATCCAGCTTTTTGGTGTCGATCAGCCATTGAGAAATATCCTTGAAAATGAGACGCGCATTTGGATTATTTATATTGTGCACACATAGGTAATGTATATAGTATTCCACGCGCCTGTAAGAGATGTCAGCAAAACCGTAGGGGCCCAGCAGGGCCGAACCCTATGAGGGCCATGGGTCAACTTCTGAAAGGGTTACTCGTTGTCTAGAGATGTGTCGTTATCGGCAATACTGCCCGAAATATGAATATTGATGGTAATTTTGCCAGCAAAATTACCACTTCAGGAAATATTACCGACAACGCCACATCTCTACTCGTGGTTTTGGGACGTACAGGGCAACAGTTCCTTACAAAGGTGTTATGATCATGATGATGAGGTTTTATGATCATGTTAAGGCTGACACGCCCTTCCTCTTCACCCTAGATCTACATGCTAGAGCGGAAAGTCATTAGACTAAACCTCTGACTGACACAAACCTTAAAAAAAAATGTGTATGTGAAACGTTTTTGAAGCCTAGTATCTACTACTAAAAATCTACTGTCTATTTAAATTAGTAGTTTATTTTTATCGATTCTTGGTATACATGTGCTTGGTAATATATTACTGAAAGTGAAGATAAACAAATTACTTACTTTGTTTATTAATAAGTTAATGGAACATCACAGGCACTTATTATGTTTATCCATCTTGTTTATTGAAGTACGTTCGATGACAGACATAGCAATTTAAATAATTTATTTGGTTTCTAAATTAATTAATTGGACAAGACTCTATAAACAGGCTTTAAAATCACAAAAACGGTTCAAACCTAAGACGACGTTTTACTTTGTAAGATTTATTTCATCACCACTGCTCGATAAACATCGTGAGGAAACCGGGACTGCAAAACATAAATTCGAACATCACGAATTTTTTTTAATTTTAAATATCTTTTTCTATTACTAAAAGAGTTTAGTATACATGTAGATGGATAGAGGGAGAGAGAGACTAAAGAAAACATAGATATATTTTGTGAGGAGTAATATGAAAGAAAAAGGAGTTAGGATAGTTTGACGGGGACAGAATGGAAAAAAAAAGCTCCAACTAATATGAGATAAGGGTAGAAAGAAGAAAAAAAAAGAAGATTCTCTTTTCAATTATACTATCTTCAATTTAAAGCCTTCAACTCTCAAATAACGTTCACAACTACGTCCATACCGCACCTAGAACCGACGTCCGTCCCAATCGAACCCCACTCGCGTTCTCAAATAGGTTCGTAAGGTTTCTGTGGTTTAGCAACCGGCCCGTTCACCATAGCAATATAATCATTTATCGGCGCCATGTTACCGGCAGACGGCATACGTGACGTGGTTCCGTAGAACGCGTTTAAGAGAATCGACTTTTGTCAAAGACCTCTTTCAAAGCCTGCCGTTTACTGTCAAAACGGTTTAGTGTTTCAATAGCTGTCTTTGTTTATGACGGTTCGGTTCAGTTTGACCCGTTTGGAGAATGTATGGGTTTTGTTATGATCTTTGATCGTGGGTGGTTGGAAAGATTATAGATTTAAGAACAACGGCGAGGAAATTGTTGATGAAATTATTAAAAGTCTATATATAAGTTTCTATGATATATACCAACGAAATAATTGACTTATTTTTATCAAATCAAGATTATGGCTAATCTAAGGACTGCAAAAAAGTCGCCACAATTGGAAACTAAATTGACTAGATTTTTTACGAAAATAAATAATCATGGCTTAGTTTTCTTTCTTTTTTTTTGCTGGCTTGACTTCATGACTTTTGACTAAATTGAACTTTTAATGTTGCGACATCTTGTCGTTCGTTCAAAAATGCATTTTTAAAAGTTACAAGGAGGTTCATAGGTATTATTAACATAGTATACGTAATTAATCTCATCAGCTTTAAACTGGAATATCATTATTAGACGGAGTCTATTAATAGTAATATCTGACACAAAATTGTTTGGAAATTTAATCTAACACCTTTATATATTTTTCATACTTGACGCTAAAAAACTTTACCAGCAAAATTTTGTTCGAGAATCTTCTATACCTCTTTTTATGGAGTATGTTGTGTATTTCTTTTTCAATTAAAAGTACTAACTCTTTGTCAAAGGGCTTTAACAGCAAAAGAAATGCTACGAAGGTCTTTGTTCATTAAAAATATGTTGTCTCACTCTGCGTAATCATATATCATGGGTGTGTTTTCAAAAATTTAAACTCATATGCACAAGGCTCCTGGATTTCTGGCGTTCTGAGTCTGGATCCAGAACAACTATCTGTAGGACATTCAATTATTTTTTCTGTGCCAGAATCGAACCCATGACTTGCAGTGCAGCAGTCAATTTCTCAACCACTGCACTAACAGTGCTTTAAAAAAAGCTATCGAGTTTCAAATAGGTTTAGTCCCTACCGCAGTTAAAAGGTCACTATATGACACAGTTTAAATT